>OY728163.1:1181644223-1191644223 GCA_963277665.1 Viscum album | reverse complement strand
TATTGTTATTCCTTACCCAATGGTATATCAACAACCTGAGAAGGATCCTCCCCATCTTTCAGAGCTTCGACATGATTTTTATAATGAGTTTGAGGAAGCTCCACTGGGTTCAGCTCCACTTGTGCTAATGTCTCTACAAACGTAGGGTTCTATGTACCCCCTTCAGGAATGGGTTGTTTAGCATCTTACTCAGACAAAACTGCACATTTGAACCAATCATGATTAGACATGTAATAAGAAGTTATTCCTAATTGGACGATGGATAACACTCACATCCATAGTCTTCTAATTTACATGGAAATTTAACATGATTTATAAAATCTTCAAAAGATGCACCAAGTTCTATCATTTCATATAATGTCATCCCAGAATCCTTGTTAGTCTCACCAGTGGGAGCATTTGATGTGTATTCTTGATGACCTTCATCCTACAGACCCTTGCCCTGGATAGAAGCTTCGGATAAAATCGCGACATCAGTTGAAATAGCTACCAAAAGCTCTAATGCATGGGTTAAACCTGAAGTATCATAGAATGAAAGTCAGTCGATGTTTCTTTTATCATTTAATGAAGCATTGTTAACTTACCAGCATCAGGTTCTTCTCCTCTTTCAACAGTAGAAGGAGGGATACATGGAACAGATGCTGGCTCTTCTCCAGGAGCAGCCAAGTCAGCCTGAATTTGCGATTATTCCACAGCACCCTCCGTGGTCCTCAGAGGAGGATCATTCCTCTCCCTCAGAGGGGAAATTGAATAATCCCCTAAAATCCCTATAATTATGAGAAAAAATTTCATGGGTATAGATTCATGATTATCTGAAGGACATACCGCTAATGATAAAGCGTTTAGCGGTGGATTTCCTACTTCGTCGGCTTTGTCCTTTTGGATTTTTAGGATTTTCTACAATATACTTTATAGTCACATGAATTGGATAGTTGAACTCCTTGTCCAAATCCTCATTCATGGCCTACTGGACCGGAGATATCTCACCCGATTGACGAGAAGATTCATCAGCGGCCCTAGCTGTTCTTTTCTTTGCGAGCTATAGGGTGATGAAAATAATTTCCTTGAGTAACAAAGCTTCGACTGAAATCAACTTTCAAGGATTATAAGGAAAGAAAAACTTACATCTTCAAGGGCCACATAATCATGCCACTCCTCATTAGTCCCTTAGCGGCACCATGATCTATCAATTCCTTCACCCGCTTGGTGACAGGAATGGAATTGTCAGTGGAATATATGAGCACTTCCATCTCTCTGATGTAAGACCACACTTCATTGGGGTTTTCCTCATATTGGATATCTGTAGAACCCCCGAGATTCCCTATTATAGGGAGTTGTATACCTTCACACAAATCCATCCAGGCAGTCTCAGTACAACAATATAGACTCTTCCATGTCTGGACAGCCTCTCATCATAGATATTCAGTGCATGTACCAGAAGGCTGTGAGGAAGGTCCTACAATTTTCGACTTCAATTTCTTCCCATCTCCTGCACCTATTAATAGAGAATAAGAAAATAAGACTTTATTCTTTATAAAGTGATGGTGATTAAATTACCACAATGAAGTAACTCACCAGGCATTGATAGAGTAGGTATTTTGATTCTAAGAGGAGGATTATATTGGGCATGAGGACACTTTTCCACTTGTTGTGCCTCATCATACCCGTCATGGGAATCCGGTGAATCATTCCTAGAGGAGGAATCTGGCGAATCAGCTTCAGGTGGGGAATCATAACCTTCATGAGGAAGGGTTTCTTTCTCTACAGTCCTCATCCTTTTCCCCACCTGATAAAATGGGTGATTCAGCACCCCTTTAGGGTATGATTCTATCCATTGCTCGGCATACCATGTAGTCATGTTATGTGCCACTTTTTCAACTGGTAGATCAAATACCACCCCAGTCATCTCCCTTGATGTCAGCAGCCACAGTTGTCAGGAAACCATCAGATGTTGCTCTAACATGAAATGTACTGGGGGGACACAAAAATTTGTTGCAGACACATGAATTGACGTGAAAATCTATATGGAGCATAGGCCTCACATATAATTTCTCTGTCAATCATAGCAACTAGTACACCATCTCTACAAGCTATCATGTATGTCGTCATATCCAAGTGGGTTGTTCCATCATCAACAAAACTCTCAGTTGGCAGATTTCCATAGGGAAAGAAGTTGAATTCATTAAAAATGATCAGCCTCACTTTCATGTCATAGGCATTAAGATCTAATGGAGAAACTTCAAGGAATGCTTTCACTGACGGCCTGCAAGAACTTCCAGGAATTTGTACTCCATTATGTACATTACAAGTCCTGAAGTGACTGGCGATCCATCCCCATAAAACATGGAATGGTCCCAATATTCTTAAAATAGATTTACCAATGAAGACATGAAGTAAACTCCTATGAATCTTTGCTAAAATTGGAGTATCCAACCCAACCATTTTTCCCTCATCCATCTTTGTCGCAATAATGAAGGTCCCTTCCCTGACGCCTCCCTTCGAGTCCCTGACTGGAAAGAGATAAACACTGAGCCACAAAGCCAAGATGCCCGCCAGATGAGTCATCTTTGTGATCATTTGATTCACCTCATATACCCACTTCTCAAACTATCCTGCTTCTAGAGTTGGCCAGAATGTGCCAGGAGAACCCCTCTTCTCAGGGTTTGGGCAGGTAGTTGGACGGGTGGGCCTCTAATCCATGGATTTCTTTTTCTTGGATCCTTTATGCTTTGGCTCCTTCTCCTTTGCCTCCTTCTATTTATTCTCAATAAGAAATATATTCATACAATCCTCCAGATGAATATCCTTTCTAGAATGAGTTAAGGAGGTCTCTGAACTCTTGAGCATGTGGATGATTTTAAATAATTCCCGAGCCAAAGCAAGAGTCTTCTTTGAATCATTCCAAGTCACCTTGGGAGTAAGAAATTCATCGTACATGTCGCCCATAATTGGAACCTCGGATATCCTGTGGACATCCCAAAGACTGATTCCTACTTCTCCATGAGTCAGATGGAAGGAATTGGTTTCTCGGCTCTAGTGGCTGAGTATCTCCGACATAAAGATATCATGTCTATAAACATATGTTTGGCCAACCCAGACAACTTCGTATATCGCAACTCCATTCAGATCTTCGACAAACTCTACACAGGTTTGTCGTACCCAGCATTCCCACATCCAAGTTGGCATCAAACCTCCCCCAGGACGGAAGTCCCAACTTTTCTTCGAGTCTTTGGATTGATCCATCTGAGCATTTTGAAATATTGAAGGATAAAAATGTTGTTGCAGCTTAGGCTTATGAAATTTCATATCTGGCATACAAGGACTATGATGCATCACGTGGGCCTTCTCCACTGTTCCCGTATTTATAAATCCTCCTCCACCTGAGATATTTGCTGAAGAAATGTTGGTGTAACTCTGAAACCACGAAAATGGGAGATCGTTATTTGCTTTTGGAATAGTGACTTCTCACAGATGACCATAACTGTACAAAGGCAGATAAGTGCTTTGTGGGAAATCAAAGTTATATTTCTTCAGATACTTAGCCAAATATGGGAGAGTTCTGTCACATAAACTATAGTAATCATGGCCAACGATGACCATCATATCATCAAGACGTTTTCTTGCCAGTTCATCAGTCATCTTGATTCTCTTAGGAGCCATTTAATTTGAAAAAAATGAATAAATTAACTCTTAAATGGATTTATTTTTCATAATATTTATGAAGGAATTCAGAAAAAATGGAAAAGTCATTAAGGCACACAATTATAAACTTAGCGCGCAAGTGTGGATGTGTCACGCAAGTATAAATGTGCCGCAAAAGTATTTGGCACGAAAGTATCAATGCGTAGGTCGAGATACCTTGACAGCAGCACGACAACAAAGGAAATGTAGAAAAGAGAGAAACTGGCACGACAGAGATGACCTGCGCAGTGAGAGCTAAAAAATCCGAAGTTCGGTGCAATGTGCGACAAATGAGCGCATATATATAGGCCATGCAGGCCACTTGTGCACCTACAGCTAGCGCGCTCCAGTTCTGCGCGACTCGCACCTACGCGATGATAGTGGCTCCGTGAACACCAGAACACCTCTTTCCCTTTGTTTTTCTTCTTTTCCTCAGAGTCACATCATTATTCTTTCGGATCCAAATCTGAGGGGGGACTTTTGTTGACACTCCTTTTCGTCACATTGTTTAAAGGAATGGAAAGGGAAATGACTTAGCACAAATTGATTCATCCTTTGAAAAGAACATCCAAAATCGATAATGGAATGAAAAAGGAGTCAAAAGACCTTTCACCGCGCAATTTCCCTCATTGTCGTGCACGTATACTTGCATGCTGCCTGATGGTTGCGCAAGTGACTTGCGCACCCTCTTTGAAAACAGCCCGAGGTCCATTCCAGCCTATAAATACCCCTGGTGGCCCCCCCATTTCAGGAGGAATTTTTCTAGAATTTAGATATAGAGCTCTGAACGCCCATGTCTCTTATTCATGTCTTCCGAACACTTCTAAGGTAAATATTTACCTAGAATGGAAGGTCTAAACAATAGGAATAAGGTCTAAGTGTTAGAAATCAATAACACTTGCGTGCCTAAATGTTTTTGCCTTAAGGAAAATGAACACACTTACACGCCTCCTTACCTAGTCATTGAAACTTATGCGCCACTCTTCTGGAAGTACCTCTGGATGATTCTAAAGGCTTTGGTCATGAATCGCCCAAGTATTAATCTATATGGAATGGATCGTGCAAGTACCCATGTGCCGCACAGGTATACCTGCGCGGCCAATACCTGTGCACCCACTCAGTACCTGCACGCCTGCCAGGACTTGCGCACCCTTATATTTTTTGGGTGCCCTTCCTATCCATTTAACCCCTCTTATGCCATTCCACATTTCTTATTAAGATTCAGTCTTCAAGACACTCTTCAAAGCCATTTAAGGCATGTTTTCTTGATTTAAATCCTTATCTGAAAGAATTTTGTGGAACATATCTAAAAAATTAGTAGTTTTTACATCATTATGTCACTAAATTTAGAGCGTTTATTCATTCAACCTCATCCTTTATGATGGGATAATCCTTAACATGGGCCTCCTTTTCAGGAGTAATCCCCAGTCCAAATCCTCATTAATTTGGGAATCCTCATTAGGAGGAAGCCCCAATTCCTCTTTAATTTTGGCCTCTTTTTCAGAAGTAATCCCCAAGTCCCCTAACATGGGCCCCCTTTTTAGGAATAAGCCCGAGTCATAATTCCCCAAATTTGGGAATCCTCCTTTGGAGTAATCCCCAAACCATAATTCCTTTAATATGTCTTTCCTTTTCAGATGTAATCCACAGTCTCAAATATAGGCATCCTACTTATGAGTAAGCCCCAAGTCCCTTAATTTTTGAAATCCCTTTAACCTGGGCCTTCTCCTTAGGAATAAGCCCTAGTCTTAATTTCTCTTAACCAGTCATAATTCCTTTTGATCTGGGCTTCCTTCTTAGGAGTAAAACCCAATCATAAGTCCCCTCCTAACTTGGGAATCATACTTAGGAGTAATCCCCAAGATTAGATTATCCAAATCTCCATGAAGCACATATACCTTTATGGACCCTGTTCATGGATTTCTTCCCTGAAGTAAATCCTAATCCTCATCTATTTGGGCAGTCATACATACATAATCCACACATCATTGCATGGCACGATTGTCTGGTTTCACCAATACCTCTTGTTTCTCACACCGAGCATTACTCACGTGATCTTAGAGTGTAAAAGTAATCATGAAATCTTTCTTTGAGCCATAAACAATGCATAAACATCATACTCCCTTTCTCGAACTATGTGGGTTCTAATTCCTTTTTCCCAAACAAAGGATACATAGGTAGACAATCTATCGGTAAGATCCCAACACTGAAATAATCTATGTCCTCCTGAATGACAATAAAATTCAAGTGCCCCACTGAGTGGATTTAAAACCAGTATGGTCATCATAATGACCAAGAGACTTTTATGTATTTAAGGATACCATCAACTAAGAATCTATAAAAAATACAAATTTTTCTCTATCAATGAAGATCCTCGAATACATATAAAAGATTCTATAAATTTCCTTTATATCAATCATTAATTGTGAGATCTAATGGAAAGCGCATTTTATACTTGGTAATGTAATAAGAATTTGTGAACATAACTTAATTCTATAAAGAGAGTCCCAGAGTAGACAATAATTTCCCTCAAAAAAGGTGTGATGAGTCTGAAATCTCATCCTCTTGAGCACCTACCTTTGGAATGTAGGTCCAAATAAATATGGAATCATGCGATGTTTCCGGTTCTACGAACAAACCCATTAAAAACCGATTGGAATGTATGAACCTTTAATCAACGAGGTCATCCCCAATTCCAGAGGAAACAATTATATATCTATTTATGTGAATCAAAATTCATATAATGAATATTACTAGTCATTGAGTGAATTCCAAATTATTTTTTTTGTTGAAAAACGAATTTTCATGATAAACCTATTTCCATCTCATTTTAAGCATGTTATTGAACTTTTAGAAGTTTAAATTGAAAAAATAGATTTCATATTTGGAATCTAGTGGACAAAATTTTGAAAATTGCTTCATTTTATTTATAGTCAATATGCATAGTAAGCATAATAATATTTATAACTTTTGTAATGATTAAACTAGTTAATCTTGGTTAAAACTATGTGATAAGTCCATAATTTTTATCTTAATTATTGTTATATGACAGTAATTATACCTTTATCACCTTAGGCACTAAATTTATTTGTTTAAAGGACACCTGTCCATGAATATGGACTATATTTTACTTAAAGTAAAAAAAGTTCCAAAATGTCATTTTAATAGTAATAAATATCTATTTTTCACAAAAGGAAAAAAATAAAGTCATAAATGAATATAGTTTCTATTTTGAGCATAATGAAATTATTTTTGAGATATAATCTTATTTATAGTTTTTATTAATTATATATTGGCCTTAAATTTCCACACATCATTGAGGCGTTATGTCTCTAATTATTACAAAATATACAAAATGTTTTTGAAATATTAAAATGAATATAATTTGCGTGATTTAATGTGTACCAAAATACTTTTATATGAATATGATAAATTAATTTTATTCTAATAATTATATTCAAATTAATACTTTTTATTTATTCCATTTTAGTTAAATGAATTGAATAGTTTATAAATTGGGAATAATTATATTTTATTAAAATATTAATTGATTAAATTATTTAGAATTAATAAAATATTAATAGATAACATTGTGGAAAATATATGGTCTAAAATTACTCCCATTATCCATTTATTTTTAATTTGGAACCATTTGTCTTGAGAATTACTTTAATCTATTTTATTTTTTAGAGAAATTCCATGAGTTCCAGTCACCTCAATTATAATAGGGTGTCCCTCATTTATTTTCCCCACACCACTTTGAACATAATAAATGAAAAAAGAAACCAGGTTATATTATCTACATTATTATCCATGATATATAGGTTTTTTTCTTCCTAAAAGTCTTTCCCTATGGCCCTTAATTGGAGATCTAAAGGACTTCTTTCAAAAAAGAAGTAATCACATTAACAGAACACTTTATTTTTCCATATTCATTTACTTCAACTAAATATGTTATATTATTTGTAAAATAATAAATTTAAAATCCAATAAATTAGAAAATGATATTATTTATATTGAACCACGTTTATTTTCCCTCTTTCCATCATATGGGGTGTGACAGTTTCGCTTGTGCGTACGTACGGCATACCATCTCATTATAGAGAAACAATTAATTTTCCGTCACCATCATTCACCGATCGATATTATGATGGGTTTAATTTTTATATATGATAATTATGAAATATTTTATCTTATAAAACTATAATATCATACCTATCTTGTTACCTTCCAATCCATTGGAAAATAATAACTTCGATCGTGCGTATGTGCGGACTATCACCACTACAAAGCGATGTAGTTCATTTTTAATTTCTTCATTAATTTTGTGGTAATAATGATGTATTTAATGAATATATATGATATATATTATATAATAAATATATATATAATGTTAATTTTTTATTTATTTTCAATCATTCAATCTATCGAAAAAATGTAAACAACGTTAATGTGTATGTACTACCTACCTCCTCCATCAATGGTATAATCCATTTATTATCTCTATATTTTATGAATTACTCTAACAAATATATAATTAATTTATATGATATTTATATCATGAATAATAATTTTAGATGGTGTAATAATGATCAAAATATAGGGACCAAAACTAATGAAGTAGAAGATGCATGAAAAATGAAGTAGATATCACCGAAAAAAATTATTTTAATAATTTATTGTTAACAAACATGTGATAAAATTTCATAACAAAAATAAAAAATTCTATGATAAATATTATTATGATTCATAAATTTAGGAATTATAAATCTATATTTATTATAAATGACATTATAATGCATACAAAGGATGTCAGACTTATGGAACGAGATTTCCGTCTAACTTTTACTTATGCAGGACACATTCCTTATACAGTAGTTGTTTATTTTTTTGGTCTATACACTTCCATGGAATATATTTTATTCGTATTATAACAAAAATTATTTTATATGCATATAAATATATGTTTAATTATTTCAGGTGGTTTATGACTCAAATGTTAGCAATGTGGTGTGGATTTTATATAATGATATCATCATTTTTAAGATTGTTTAAGATTATGTTTCTGATAATAAAACCATATTATTTACTAATAAAAAAAGTAATTTTTTTTTATTTTAATGTTTTTTAAAAACATTTTTTCCTTTTATTTTGACCCCTTAATGTTCTCAATGAGGGAAAAATATTTTTTTAGGAAAATAGGCTTTATTTCTCTTTTCGGTCAGAGAACCTTTTTCTTCCATATCAATGTTATCTAAAAATATTTTATGGAATATTTTTAATAATATTATATTATATTATATTCATTTTTACCATTTTTTTCTTATAGAAAATGGTTCAAAAAAAATATTCTTTTCATTTTCCGAATCAGTAATTTTTTTTTTTTTACAAAAAATGAATATTTTCTATAAAATTATACAACGTGAATGGAATTTCCCACCATCATGACCAATCAATGATTTTAATTATAATATAAAAGGATCTATATTTATTTTAAGTGAATATTTTTACCATAATATTTTTGTAATTTTTATATTTTAGGGAAGTTATTTTAAAATGGAATGGTTATTTTCCTCAAAAATGTTTCAATTATATTTTAATGGTATTTCTACTCCTAAAAAATTATTCCTTGATATCACTTATACATTATTGGGATATTATCAAAGGAAACTATATTTAATCATTCCCTATGTGGTTTATTTTTATAAATATAAGATATTTATGAAACCCATTACTTTTCTATGTGTTATATCTGGTTGAAATAGTTAAATGTTTATGAAACCCATTTCTTTTCCATAGGTTATTATACGATGTTATATTTATGAAACATAATTCCTTTAATGGGTTGTGATACGATTAATGTTCTATGACCTTTTGGAAGATATATTTTTATATTTCATTGTGTGATGGTGGTTACATTATAATTAAGGAAAATTGTTATGTTATAACCTTGGATGATATTTACGATATAACCATGGACGGTGGTTATGTTATAACTATGGACTGGTGGGATCTATATGTCCCTAGAATGAATTGGGTAAAGATTGATATCTCATGAGATAAATACTAATTTAATGGTGAGTGATCCTATATCAATAATAGTATTTTCACACTATGGTTTTCATTGGAGTGAACCATGAATACTATGATGATTTAGGTAGATAACACATTTAACTATGATAGTCTTGAAAATGATCCATGAATACTTAGGAAATTATTTTCTCTTGTTATGTGAATTACAAAAATTTATTTTTTATTCCAATGATATGGTCTCATAGATCATTTTATTTTATTCCATCATCATTAATTCCTTTTTAACATCCAATATTTATTCCATGAATCAATATTATGATCTATGAAATAGAAGGATTCGTTTTAAAATGTTATTCTCATGATCCCATATCATTGTGTTCATGTTATACTCAAGTGATCCACAATATCTCCATTGTTTACCCTTACTGATTATATAATACCACCCCTTATTATGACTTTTTTCTCCAAGTTATGATGAATGGTACTATGTATGACATTTATAAGAAGGGTGAAATTTGTGAATAACATACTGGGAGATTATGTATAACATTTATGAACAGGTTTTTTTGTGTATATGTTTACAGAGATACTAGAAGTTTATTTTTTCTATGGATTTTAATATTAGGTAATAAATATTATTCTATTATATGTGATAGGAATGTATGAATCTTATCTATCATTATATTTATAGGGTTGTTAATCTTGACTAAAATTAAGGTTAAATTAGGTTTTGACTCTTGTAAAAAGTCTGACATTGGTTGTGCCTCAGGGTATTTTTAAAGGTCGTGATAAATAAGTTATCAAAACATTAGAAGTGGGTTTTCGTAGTGGGTACTTATATTATCTTTGACAATTGGAGATTAAATAATAGAGTAAGATCTTAGTTGTCAGAAATAATATAAAATTACTATGTTGATGTTTCTATTACTACAACATTATTTTGAAAAAAATGCACTACAATATTGATTCATTCAAAAATAAACACTTATTGATTATTTTTTTAAAAGTTTTAATGTAATAATAAACCTATATAGTCCATTATTTCCATATTCTCTAGAATAATATGAACATGTTTAGAACACCCGAAATGATGTTAACATTCTTTTTATTTTTCTAATTTCATGAAGATGATTACAAATGATAATAGAAAACATATTCTGGAAAAGATCCCTAACTGAATTAAAAGACTAAAAATTCATCAAGATTATAACCTATGACAGGAAAAACATTAATTAATTCAAAACAAATAAAGGAATTAATTTTCCCTACAATGGGAATATGGGATTAATAAAGCACTATATTTGTTTCCCATTAGGAAGAAGGACAAAAACACAAGTTTAAAATATGGTAAAATAGATCCTCTAGGACAACCAACTTCAAGTCAACCAGATTGAATATCAAGAAAATTTCTTATCCTTCTAGAATATCCATCTTGAATACATTGGAATTGATAATTTTTATATATTTTCAAATGATTAAATTAGTTGTTTATCTTTTTTTATGTTCTTATTAGATGTTTTTCCTTCTAAATGTGAACCTTGATGAGATTACCTTATTTTAAAATAACTATCCTATACATATTGTAATCCCAATCCTCAAACTTTTCATTTTAGTTTTCAATATTGTTTATCAATTCATCTTTGAGGTCATCAATGTGATATTACATGTCCATAGCAGCTATATTGTACCTAGCGACCTTGGAAACATTATAAGATCAAGTGTCTTTTCAGTGTCTTCTAGATCAACACTTCAAATGTAGTTTTTATAGTGGTTTGATTTAGTATATTATTTAATAAAAAATAAAATGGATTTAGAGTGATATTTAATTTATTATAATTATCTTGATATAGACAACTAATATGAATCCCAAGGGTGATATTGATAATTTCAATTTTCATATCCATTTGGGTGTGTAATGATCTGTAAAATTTAATCATGTGTAAAACATTATTTATATACTTACATAAAAATTGATACAAAATAGGTATCTCAATCAAATCTGATTGTTTTTTGGAATTCCATGTTGTCATATAACTTCTTGTAATGTTATTATAACCATATAAGACGATTTACCCATATTTTTCAAGTAATTAAGTGTATCGACATTAATAATTGATCAACAACCAAAATAAAAGAGTCATGGAAATATTGAGTATGGTGTGTCCCTAGGAAAAAATCCAGATGAATGTCTTCCTAGGGGGGATCCAGAATAGTAAATTTTATATATAGGTAAATATTTTTTTCATTCTTCTTATTCTCCTAGAAGGCCATACACATTTTAACTATTTTATCAATATCCTAGTTCCACAATGCCAATGAAATGTCTCCACAAAATAGTTTTTTCCGAAAGTGACATTTGATGTATAGTTTAAGGACTATTTCCATTCATAAAAACCCTTTATGAATGAAAAAATATTCCTAAAGGAAAAGAAATATATTCAAAAATATAAAAGGGATAATAGAAATCCACTGCAATAAGTGTTATATCTATTTAAATATATAGATTTCTTTTAGATTTTGATATTTTAATCATTCATATACCATAATTTCATTTGACATTGTGATGAGTGTATGGGATATCATTTTTAATGCATCAACCAATAAAATTATCCCACCACACTAATGCTTAAAAAAACTAAATCAACGAAGATTATAACCCATCAAGCATGTATCGTACTGAGTTTATCATGAATATATATATATTTTAGAGATTCATGGTCAGTATTGGGGTATGAATAAGAAAGTATTTTCATATATTTTTGTTTTTAATTCAATGAATAAATTCTAATGGATTTCACTAATTTTGGGGAATTATGATATTATTTCTAATTTGGGTATAATTTGGACTTAATTTAATAATGTATTATGTATAGGTTTTTAATTTATTTATTTATTCTTAGATTTACTTTTTAATTAATATATATATATATTTATTTTTGATATATGATGGAGCGGAGTTTAGGAAGTTTACACAAACCTGATTGAGGTGTGTTCATCATTCAATACTATCAAAAGAGGTTATAATTGGAGTTCTTAATAGATATCTAAGGTTCACTAATATAAAAAACCTATATAGGTAATGATAGATCATTTATGATTATCTGAGTTATCAAATTAATCTATAATAATTAATATAGATATTAAAGCAACCCATTTATCCCTAACTAGGATCCACTAATTTTATATTGATAACTCATTATGTTTTATTCATTTTCCTTTTCTTATTTCATGTTTTTCTGAATACCGCACAAAAAATAAGCCACAAAATATACATTTATTTATAAATACTAAAACATAAATGATACAATTAATTGATATGGAATAGTAAGTTATTTACAAAATTCACCATAAGAGGAAACTCCAGTCAACAGTTGTTACACAAAAATTGTATTATAAATATTAACCTGTACCACCCCATGATAGGTATGCCAAACATTTGTTCCACCTCTGGTGTGTTAATGGACCTCTAATTTTTATTCCATATTTTTTAAATTATTTTTATTTATTTACAGAAAAAATATAAAATGGTTCATCTATCCATGTTCGGTTTCAATGAAATTTAATTTTATGCACAAAATCAGTAGTGTTGATAGATTCAGTAGCATTAGGGGATCAAAGATAACATTTAGGGTGTTAATAAACTAACACAACTAACTTCTGTCATCTAGGTATAATAAGAACAAAAGGACAAGGTTTACCTATGGGATCCAACCCAAGAGTTAGTGAAAGTCTATGAATGGAAGGAGAACTATATTTCCAACCAATAGTGTCAATGGTTCCTATTACAATCTAAATCCACTCCAGACGTTGAAGAAAAATGGAAGAATAAATTTGCGAAAGAGGCCACCCCCACATGGGATGAAATATATGAGGGTAATGTATAATTTATACAAATTAGTTATATCTTTAAATAAATTAATATATTATGATCATAAAAACATCAAATTGATTAAAAATCTATAGAAGTAACCATGAAATTTAATATACACGATGTGGAATATAAATGGGATGTTGAAGCGACACTAACTGTCCCAAAAATTGTTTTCATAGGGGTTTTCAGTTTGAAGTAGATCCCCATGATGAGAAAATTTAGGGTTGTAAAATTACATTAAACTTATCCATTTCTGATTTCATTGAAATATAAGTTTATGATAATAAATTATGTTGAAAATGTTGAGTCAAATTAACCATAATGGTTTCAGTCCATGAAATCTGATGAGATATAATGAACCCCCAAGGTAGAGGTGATGATATTTGTAGAAGAACATGCACCTGATGACACACAAGAGGAAAAGTCACCATTGGTTATGCAGTATTAGACACAAATATGATAGTATAATAATAAGCGGTAGGATTTTGATATAACTTCTTCATATTTCAATTTTACATAATTTTAACCACATAATTACTCTCCCAATATTATGAATATATGTTTTTGTGTTCATAAAGACATCCATCGATACAAGTGATGAATAATCCACTTGTAAAGTGGTTTCTATATAATAGAAACATGTGTTTCCCACAATGATTTATGGGTAGAAATATATTATACACATTGTGGATGTCAGAAATAATTTAATGGATAATGAGGAGGTTCCCTATGTCATCCTTCCACCATGTACATGTTTGATGATTTTTATAGTTCAATGGGTGGATGCCAACTAATATTTTTAGGGGATCCTCATAAATAAGATTTTTAGAAATATAATTTTATACAAGATTTTATGTTGGTAAATTTCAAAGAAACAAAACCAATTTTATATTGGGAATAATAGTTGGTAATGCTAATATATGGACTGTGAGAATCTAGTATCCACTTAATGGTTCAATCCATGGTTTCTTTCTCGTTATATTTCATTATAATTTTTCAATCAATAATTTTTTCATTATTTTTTATTTCCAATTTTTTATATTTCACAATGTGGTATTTAGGATTCAAACTCAATAATCTAGACATATAATAAATCTAGGATTTTTTCCCATTATAATTGTTTTATCTAGAATATATGTGTCACGGGAGGTATCAAGGAAGGGACATCTGGTGAAATGCAATTTTAGGCCAAGATAGACTAAAAATAATCAAAATTTTTTGTGTTCATGAAGGTAAAAACCATTGATAGTGGCCATGGATAACCAAAGTTATTGTCCACGTGATGCCCAAGGAAATAACCTATGCATATTGTTACTATTATTTGTTTAATTCTTTGGAAACATGGAGGCTGATGCAGTAACCTCTTCACAATGTACATTTGGATCATAAAAGTCACCGTGTATATAGAGCATAAGGTGATAACCTCATTATAGAATAACACCAGATCACAAAAATCATACATTGTCAAAATGTTGAGGCATTATACTATAAAAATTTTATATTTGTTCGCATAATTCCAAACCATCACCAAAATCATAGTCTATCGTGAAATCCTCCATCTTTCATAAAATAACTTCCCCCCACCTATTCTAGACCTATAAATAACTCCCAATGTCCGAATTTTTTTTTGGATGTTACATTTATGATTTTTAGAATAAATCTAAATTCAAAAAACTAAAAACCTTGATGATAAATGGATGATATCGATTTCCAAATGTTACCGTGTATTAGTAAACCAAGTTCCATGGGATTTTGAGAACCTCAAACCATTATTGAGATTCCTTTTGAAGATGTATTTATTCTTCTTGAAAGAATAAATCCATTTTTTTCTCTTACTGTTTCTTATATAATTATCTATCATGAATAAAACCTAATGGGAACCAAGACTTCACTCTGAAACAAGGTTACACTATTTCATGAAACATTGTATTTTGGGTAGCCCATTTCCTTCATGAAATCCTCAACCTTCATAAAAACCCAACTTCCTGAAATCCATCCACTAGGACTCTCTATAGTGACTCCATTAATCTAATATACTTTCATGAATATTGAGTGCCCATGTCCACTGTACTTATTAAGAATCAATTCGTACATACCCCAAATTTTTTTGTGACTAATATCACCATCCCATTTTTATACAACATTTTCATAAATAACAACATGGACCATTACATTTCATTTTTATCCTATTAATATGCACACTAATGTGTCTTTCTCCTTCGAATAATAACCCTAGCATTAGGACCCCTGATTTCCAATCCTTCATAGAAGTATTTACTATATACCCCACCCTAAGGTACATGATCTGTATGAATTTAATCCCTAAAAATGGAATCATCAAGGATAACTTATGACCATTCTTGATATATAAGATTTTATTTGAATATTACTCACCCACTTTGAAATTGTATCCCTAGGTGAAGGACCCCCTAATGCCTGAGGTGTATGATATATAACTGTATAGCCCCATATCACTGTCCTACAACGTTATACTATATGAAACTTTCCTCATCAAATGAAATTAAAATGAATCCTTACCCCTTATGATAATAAAGAGATACTCAATGAACAATTACCAATGTATTCTACATTCTATATCACTAAGGGATGATAATCCCACTTCACACAACTTCAATGTGTATAACCCACATCATATTTACCCACCATGGGATGAGACTACCACGTCGGGTAGCCCATATGTTTTACCCCCACACCATCCCTCTTTAATTCTCCTTTCACAAAATGATCATCCTTACAACATGTTGTTAAAATACATGGACCGGTCCTGTCACACGACCTTAAATTATGACATCAAACTACATGGGTTTTGATCCTTGTATACTAATAGGGTACAAATGGATCCTCCTTGAGATTAAATCTAGACAAAAAAAACATTTGGGTTACCACCCTAATGTTCTATCCTGATTCTTGAACACCACACCATGAAATATCACATGTCAAATACCCCCCCCCCCCGAGGACACAAATTACCACCCACCTATCTTCAGAAGACATTAAACCTTTGGCCAACCTCTCCACACACGACATAAACATTTTAACCATCCTTTCCCCCAAAATACATTTAACCCATCACCAACCTATCCCAAAAATGGTAATCCTATGACCAACCTATACCCACAAGATATTAATTCTATGAATAACATGTACTCACAAGATTCTATACATGTGACCAGCCATTTTACCATAATACATTAAACATATGACCCACTAGTCCTCACAACACATTAAAATAATAAAGCACATATGCCCAAAAGGAATTAAACATTCAAAATATATGTCTCCAAAAGATGTTAAAGAAGTGATCTGATCTACAATATTGAGCCCATACAATTACCCTATGATGGATGTGGTATAATATATCCAAAGAATTGCACCCATGTTCTCAACTAAAACATGGCCGACACAAGACTCCTTATATAATGTGCCTATTATGACTCATATGGTATTTCTATGACATCAATATTTAAAGAATTTATAGGTTCACAACACACATAAAATCCAATTATTTGTAGACATTATGAAAATTAATATTTACTATGATCGGAGGTTTCATTCCAATCAAGAATGAAGTAGTATAATTAATTACTATCCACCTCAAGATGTAAACCGTAGAGATTTTAAAAAAATTGAACTGAATATATATGGGAGATAAGAACTAGGTGATTATCACTAAGGGGGAATCCATGGAAGGATAAATCTACATACAATCATCCCATTTCGATCATAATGATGCTATCGCCGATTAAATTGGGGGAATCCACTAGCCTTTGGAAAGTGGGAATATAAGGAAACAAGTAGTGCATCACCACCAGGTAGAAATATAGTACACATCCCCAATGGAATGGTTAGGAAAAAAATAATGGTGTAACTAATGTGAATATATTATCCGTGAACTGTGGAGACTATTGACATTGATGTACCATCAGATTAACATGTCACCATATCAATATATTCAGCACCAGGTCCCACTAGATAAGTAGTGGGCCTTACATTAATAACTCATGAAACTTTGGATAGATACCATTGGAAATCCCCAGACTATGAGATCATCAATGTGAGTCCCTTATAGAAATTAGAAATAATGGTTGATATTAGATAATTGCACATCACTTTCACAATATCTATATTGACGGCCGAATCCCTATGTGTTACAGGACTCAATCTATAAGAAAGGGATGATCTGATTCCAACGGGCATGGGGGAAGGAGAAATAGAAGTGATACAATCCCACATGATCACTTCCCTTGCATGATAGCCACTACGTCTTCATCTAATGAGATTCCACCCCCATCTCACAATTTGATATCATCCAGAGGATAGTGATATAAACCCTTGATCATTGATAAGAGAAAGGTGTCATTCTCACTAGGGATATGGACCACCAATATTTCAATGTTTTGACACCTCACTGATTCCATGACCCTTGAGGGTTGTGATGGAGAACAACCCCTTCCAAATAGAAAACACTTCGAGAGCCTCCCCCAGAGTCCTTTGACAATTAAATCCAATATGATGATTAGGCTGGGGATGTTTTATCCATTCCCTCTATGACCACTACATAGCATCCACCCTAGAATAATACCACTCTACAATGACTATTCTAACACTAACTGCTCCCACAGATTAATGAACGAGTTAAATCCACCTCCACTCCACCATCCCATGTCTCGAATAGTCAATGTCGAAAACAGGGGTGGATCACAAACATTAACTAAAAAGTGGAATATTCTACACCTCTTATGTCCCCAACCACTACTAGCATATCAAATAATATCCCTAGAACTACTGAACATTGATCCATCTTCTCAAAATTATCATCAAGAAACAATCCTCCTCTCAAGAAGGCCACTTTGAACTTCCTAGTCATTGAGGCCATTAACATCACTTTTAATTTTACCGTGATAAATCATACCACATTGCATGTAATCACAAAACTACCATAAAAAAGAGTGAAGATCATCCCTCCACTATAATAAACAGGTGTAGAGGTCCTCCCCATGACATATATATACCCTACTCTGATAAACCATCTTATGGAATAAAGGAAAACAACTACCATAAGGGCCATGCCCGTGTTGGCAGCCACAACATGCATGGAATAAACCTAATTGAATCTTAACAACTCTACTTGGGGAAGCCTCAAACCATTAGGGGAGGAACCCTAGGAATCATTTTGTCATCATCAATATATTATCCTCCATATTAAAAGATGACTTAATGCGGGAACATTCATCCCCACTATCAGAGATGGGGAAAAATATCATCAACTAAGGCTTACAGTCCTGGAATTCAAGGTCCACAAGATCCAAAAATCCCACCACTATTACCAAATGGTAGAAGAATTTATGCTCTCCATCCATTGAATCACAATTTAATAGTAGAAAATTATACAAATTTCCCTCTTCTCTACACCCGAACTAAATTTATGAAAAATGTTAGAGTATGGGTTAATGCCCTCAAATTATGGTGATGAAACTTTTGAGGATCAAAGGAATAATGACTCTATCACGTGTAAGTAGGTAATAAAAACCAAATAATTTATGGATATGATATTAATGTTTGACCTTCCATATAGAGACCTTCCAATGAGAAGTGGTTATTTGAACTATGTAGTGTTATCTTTCTTAGAGAATCATTAACAAAGATGATGTACTTTTGTGCCACTACCAATTACTTGGAATGCACCAATTTGGGATTTTCATGACCAAAATAATGATATTTATATTTTAAATAAATGATAAGTCTTGTGAAAAATCTAGGACTACAACTATATTTTAGTTACATTCTTTCCATCTAAAACCCCAATTTCTTCTATTTCAAAGTCCGCCACTGAATACCAATTGGAATACTTTCACTGAAATATTTGTGGATTATCAAAATGCCTTGGATAATGTCATCTATCCAATCTAGGAATCCTTGGTCAAATTTATTACATTCACTAACTATGCAATAGGGTTTAGATCATAGCGCTCTCAATGTCCCAAATATTTTGGAGTCTTCCAAAATCTCCAATGAACCACAATTAAGATCCTCAGAGCTCTTCAATGATACATGTTAATGTCATCTCATCACATATAGAACATATACCAGGGAAGTATACTTACCTCAATTCCATTATATTCTAATGTAATCAACATAACCTTCAATTCATCCCATCCAATGATTGTGATAGTTATGCACTGGCAACTTCCAAAGTGAATATGGTCACTATTGACCCTCCTAAAGATCATAAATCCAAGCCACTGTTATGGGTAATGAAAGGGATAACCCAACTCAGGGAGAAACATAGTATGAGGAATACCCACAATAAGAGATCATAATCATTAAAAAAATTTGTTTTGGGACATTGGAGTCCCCCAAATGAGTTTTATCACCTATGCGTTGATATTTCAACAATTTAAAGGGTCATTCTGATCCCATCAGCTCATCTGAGGTTTCACCAAATACAGAGTCATAACCCAGGTTATTCACCTTGCTTCCATAGAATAAGGAATATATAAGAATCACAAGTTATATTATTGTCGAGAAACTACTAGTCAATAATAGTGCCAGATTGGTTCTCATCAATCCTTTATGGGGGAACCCAGTCCTCCTCATCTAGGTTCTTTAATTTGAATAGGGTGGACTTATGTACTCTGTTAGGGTAGAAGTCAGGGAAAACATAAAATTACCGGCATATGAGCCACCCACTCTACATGAGCTTCATGATTATCTTTCTCAAAATCAAGTTAGAACTTCTACCCAAGTTAATGATATTTTCCAATAGTTGGTGAACAAACATCCTCACCAATATTACATGATATATACTCTCATCACCCATCTTGAGGGTCTGGAAACATGACAGGTTGTAATCCAGCCTGATGGAAAGTCATACCCAACATGGGGTGGCCATGTTCGAGTACCACTAGAATTCGATAATCTACAAATCACTCCATTTAATGGGGTTGGTCATCAATTTCATAATCTAGCCCACACCACCTTAAGGTGAAGTCCAATGTTGGGGAATACATAATTATAAGAAGTAACTATGCTACGATTATTTGTCCAGGAATAGGAAGTACATTTCTCCTTATGTTATAGTTACCTACCCATAGGGTCCGTTTCAAATTGTGAGGAACTCCAAAGATAGTTATTCATCTTATTTATCACTAAATTGTACAAGACCAGCATCTCCAACCACAAAAAATGAAGAAAAAGGCCCTAAATGTAAGTCACCAACTTCATCAACTAAGGAAAGTGACCCATATATTTTCTTGATATAATATATTCCCAAGAATATGTACTTATGATGTTAATATGAGAATATTAAAGATGATATGGAACACACCCACGTCTCCATGAACTACACAGGGGGATTCTAGGAGTTCTTTGAACAAGCTCAACATATGGAACAATCCTTACAACAATCCAAGCAATGGTTACACCAATTTAACATTACAACACCAGAATAGAGGCATATAAAAGTAGAGACAAACACCGTTGTAGGCTTAGAGGTTCCCATGATGGTCAAATTTATATCCCCTATAGTAGATGAACCAAGACAACCTGACTATGTATATCCCCTCTAGGAATAGCCTCGCCAAGCCTAGCTAGCTTTTCAAGAGATTTGGGCCCCATCCCCCCACAAGTACATGATCTAAAAACACATTTCAAATAAAGGAAGAACAATAAATACTCATTCAATGATATAAAATTCCCATGGTATTTCATCTATGCCTTGGAAAATGGAATCCTAAAGTTACCAAAATGCAGGAGACCCGAGGAGGCTGAACTCACTAGACATTATAATCACCTCCCATACCATATAATCCTTGGAAACACCATAAATCAATGATTTTTATTCAAAAATTTCATCAAGTACCATGTAGATTGTGGATTAGTGAAATTTGGTGACGTCTTGGAAGATGTGGGACATGTCTCTACTTATCCGAACATTTAAAGTGAAGGATTTGGAGAGTGGAATAAGACCCCAAGCCCCGAAATTCTGAGGTATATGTAATGATTGGATTGTGAGATAGTCACTCACACCCATTGTAGCATACATTCTCATTTGATAATACCAGAAAATGTTATAGTAACTATGCTTCCAATTTCCAATTCCTCCACATGTACGTTGAAACCTCTCATGTCTCAAAAGAATATATGTAAATGGCGTAAGAGAAACCAAAGAACCCCACGGATGTAAAAACATGTTTGAAACCTTTGTGATGTTATTCCTCCCAAGTTGGGAAATTTTTCGAAACCAAAGAACCCCACTGATGTAAAAACTTGTCTGAAACCAAAGAACCACACTGTTGTTTGAGGAACAATAGTGGTGTCCTTAATCTCTTTGAATATTTTATCTATATACCGGCAAGCCATTAAACTTATGTTTTGTATTATTTTTGGGACATTGGTGGAGTGTTTCACGGATGATCTAGTGGTTAAATAATTCTAGAATCTAGACAACACCAAGGATCTTGAGAATGTGTTCAACATCCTTCATTCCCCAAAACATGAAGATAATACCTCTAATGTGTACAATTGGGGTTTCCTCTATAAAATTTCTTGGATTTTTGACAAGAAACATAGTCATGATGATTAATCTATAGAAAATCAAGTCCATTCTTCAAATAAATCCCCCAAGCAACCTCTAGGAGCTGTGAGGCCTCTAAGGACACATAGTATATATGCACCTATTTATTGAAAATATGAACGAAATGTGTAATCCATTCTTAAGAATCATTAAAAGGAACTGTTTACTATTGATATGAGGATTTATATACCTCCTCTAAAGATATTATGCATTACATAATACATCCTCTAGTTTTGATGCCACCCATTTGATGGAATCGTTTAGTCCTTTACATGACTACCCTGGAATAATCCATTATCTCCCTTTTAGCAGAAATGAACAACTAGGTATGGTTAAAACCTATATTGTCTAAGCCTCATCCTACTCAACACAAAAACTTGATACCTCAACATTTACATGAATTTTCTTATTCTAGTGTTTTTATTTCATATTTTGTGACATTATTTAAAGAACCATGAGATAATTATGGTGTCTATTGTTGATGTTATAATGTAAATACTCAATCGACCCTTACTTGAAGAATTATTGGAAAACTAGATGGTGATCCCAAAACAATTTTACAACATATTTCTCTTGAATATTTCTATCAAATTCCAAGAATTGGTAGCCATATTGTCCACACATACATCCACTAAAGTACTTCCCCTGAATGGTGTTATTTAAGATTAATCTATTTTCTCAATGGATCTAGATATTATGTGTTTTTAATATCTTGGACCTGGATGCCACCCGAAACAGTGCCCCGAGACCGGTTGGTCACAAGGCCTCAAGCGCATCTCCCAAAATTCTAGAGGTTGTCAACTATCACCGAGGGCCTAGGTGAGTCAGTGGAGAGACTATTTCCATGATCCTAGGACCCCAACCTGTAGGTGAGTCAGCAAGGGCCTTACTACCCCATGGATCAAGCTTTTTTGGGATCAGGTGGGAATTTGTATTACTATGCTCCTAGGACCCCAACCCGTGCCTCGTTGGGTTTCTTCCAGGGATTCCAATGAGACTCCATGGGATTCCATGGAAATGATCCTTAGATTTATACCTCCATGGTCTATAATTAGTTACTTGGATACCTTGGACTGCTGACACTTTGGATCCAGCCCTTTTTTGTCTACACTTAACAATATGGCGTGGCTGTGGGATACTTGACATATTTATATAGAGTGAAAATGGGTTATATGATATTGAGGGATTTACGGTGTGGCCGTGTGTTTTTATTATTATTTGCTATAGTTTCCTTGTTAGAATCTGACTCTCTTTTGCAGGTGGCCTTGTGGGTTGTTTGGTTTAACTTGTTATAGTAGACTTATTCCATGGGCATATGAACTTACGTGCTAGTTGTTTACACTTTCTATCACCATTGTAGAATTGTTGTTAGAACTGTATTGACCTAGGTGGTTTCCTACTGGGATGTTTATCTCACATCCTGTTTGAGCCTCCATGGGGACCCAAACAGATTATATGGTTGCAGGTGATGATAGGAGAAAACACCCTAGTATAGGTTTTTGATTGTGGATTTGGAGTAGGGGATCATAGGACCAAGATGAGGATTACAATGGTAAGATACCTTTTTGGGTTTTTTTTCTTTTTTGGATACTTGTATTGTATTTAAATGTACTGTTCTAGATATTTTCTAGAAACATGTACCATTTGCATCATTTTTTTATACGAAATACTTCTTGTTAATATTATGTATTCTTTTCTTCTTGTATTTCATTCAATTGTCTTATATTTATTTTGCTTTTGCTATTGTATATATTTTACTTATGCTGTGATACTCTGGTAATGAGGGCATAGTATCCCCACTTACTCACCTAGGCCCTCATCGCTAGTCGGTAGCCTTTGGTTTTTGGAGAGATGCGCTTGAGGCGTTATGACCAACCAGGCTTGGGGAACCATTTCAGGTGGAATCCGGGTTTGGGACATTTTATCATTGAAAGATTCATTTTGATAGAGAAACCCCATGTTTGAATGTACCAATTCCCTTACCAAATGAAGGTGAACCATGTTCCTATATTATAGAATGGTTGAGCAGATGCATTGGCCAACATGGTTGGATGACCTGATCATCCATGTAGTACACTGGAGGGTTATCAGCCTTCCACCTCAGATAATGGAAACCAATAATTATACCAACTAACATCTCAAATTTCAATGACAGTGCTCTCAAATTCCCACACAATCAAGGAGACATCAGATTGGATGAATTCATTCGTCATGATTCTCTATCATGGATTTATTCCACTAGGATTATATGAGCATGAAAAAATCTTCCATCATGCCATATAGATTACCATCTATTGTTTCCCCAACCATGTGAAACCCCTTTACAGTAATGGATTTGATGAAATTATCCTTTTTTGTGTCTAGGGTGATGAGATAGCTCCTGGCTTGTAAGAGGTTTATGTCAGATCCTATGGAGCGCATTAAGTATGATCAAAGCTCTCCCACTAAATTCAAAGGATATAATTCCTCTGGCACACCATGTTTTATAAGAAAATTGATTTTTCCAACAGTATTCATTCAAGTCATATCCATGCTAACATTGTGAATAAACCGCTCATGCTTCTTCCACAGTACAAAATATTTTTTCCCTTTTACGATTCAGGGACTCAACGTTATGGGACCCTACCGAGCAATGAAATCTCAACTGTATAGGTTCATTATTAATGTGATATATTTATTCTCAAATTGGGAAGAAATAGTTCCCATGAAAAAATTCAAAACATGTTCTATGTTTGCGTTTGTGAGCTCCCACATCATCAATCAGTTTGTGACATCTATTACTACTATCACATACAACTATACCATCTTCCTAGATTCTATAAAGATAAAACTTTATAGAAAGTACAACATTCAATCCAAAAATAATTTTCGATATCATCCACATGAAAATGGGATGATTAAGAAATTCAATAAGACCATCTCTAACATCCTTTTGAAAATAGTGCACTATAAAAAAGATATGGTCAAGAACGATCCTGAATTCCCTTTGGACCTTTTATAAGACAACTTGAATTTATATCCAAATAACCATATACACCCTATTTTATGCAAAAGGGAGAGTTTTACGTATTAAGGTTACATTTTGTCACTCTAAATGACTATTTATTATCTGTAGATGCGAAAAATAATTGTGAAAGTCTCACTAGATAAGCATTATTCTCTCAAGGAAAATTGGATTCAGTACTTCCATGAACAAGAGTGGAATCCAAAAAGGTAAAAAGGCCATTCAACAAGTTGTTTTTCCTCCGCTCCTTCACCTAGGGTGACATGTTACTAGCTCTCAAAACCTATATGATACTCATAAAAAAAGATACAAATGTTGGATCCCTAAGGAGGAGTCCCATAAATTATTCCTAAGGTTTATTCCAATAGATATTTCTCTATAGTCACCATGGATGGAGAGTTTATCACACCTCCCACCAATGTGATTTTTCTATAATAGTAATTCATGTGAATATTTTGAGTCCATGATCTATTCCGTTAAACTAATAGTATCCCCTATGGATCAATAATTATGACCAGAAACTATTTTCAATCTATATTGTCTTAGAATTATGAACACAAACTCATTGTAGTCTATATGGTTAAATCATTATGACCATAAACTACATACCTTCTCCAAAGTCTGAGTCCTATGACTATAAAATAGTAGCATCCATAATCTATGTTGTATGATTGTAAACAAAAAATACCAATGTCCTTAGAACAAAATTTTAAACTATATTCTTACCTCATATAAATTCAATATTCAATAAATGAAAAATATGAGATTAAAAAATAATAATATTTATAAAATATAATTTTCAACTACAGTCTTATAATGTATAAATCTAGGATGTCATATATAAAACAAATGATATGCAAAAAAGCCTAAAATCTTCATCAGAAGACATTATAATTTAGCCTTACCCCATTTAAATCTAGGATTCGTCATATGAAAAAAAGAGATAAAAAATATTTCTAGCATCCTCAACAAGTTACATTAAAATGTATCCATACATCATATAAATATGGGATTCCTTATATGAAAATTATGAGATGAATAAAAACCTACATCCTCAACACATGAATTTAGATTATATATTTTCACCATAAAAATAAATAATTCCTCATATGAAAAATATGATAAGAATGAAGACTAAAATCCTCAACAAATTATGTTAAACTATAACCTTTCCACTAATAAATTGGGGATGCCTCATATTAAGAATGTTGGATTATTTAAACAAACAACCTCATAACATGACTTTAATATTCATTATTACCCTATGAAATAAGAATATGATTTCTCATGTGAAAAGTATGAGAAGATTTGATAGACTCTCTAGAGTGGATGTCACCATATGACATCATTCTTCTACCATGCCTAGTCCTGTTCAAGCCTTATGACATTAACCAATTTCCAACTAGTTCTGTGATTTCTTTTTGTAGGGAAGAGCATCCTTTTTCCTTGTTCATGTTAGATTTCAGATCTTATGCAACACCCAATCATTTTCAATGTAACATTACCCATTTATGTATATTCATTATGACCTTAAACTATGTGAACCGACCCCCATTAAGGCCCCTTATTTTCATATCTTTCTTCACTCTTAGTGTCACAGCAAATTAATGGCTTTATATATTTTTCATCACATCCTCGCTTGAGAAGAAAATCCCAATATCAGAGTTAGTATTATACAATTCCATGTTATATAACTATATCTAGCTTGATTATATTTCCAGTGGGATACGTCTCAATTACTAGATCTCTTATCCTATTTATACCCCACACCATCAACTCATTTCAAGGTCTTTTATTTCAAGGAATCATGAAGTCAACAGGGGTACAATTTTTCGTGGACATTTTGTGTGGTAAAGTGTCTATTTTTCCCTCTTATCACATTTGGTTATCAACCTTTCATGCCATACAAGCTTATTTAGAACACAAACACCCATCGGTTAGAGATCTATGTCTATAAACTAGAAGCATCCATATTTTTTATTATATGACTCTAAATTACAAATCCAAACATCTTTAGGAAACTACAATATATTTTAGCCTTACCCTATATGAATAATGGATTCCTCACTTGAAAAATATGATATGAACAAATACCTAATGACCGTAGCACACTATCTTAAATTTTATCCTTAACACACATAAATCAGTGATGCCTCATTTGAAAAATATGATATGAAAACACAATAAAGTCAACATGATATAGTTAACTATATACTTAACCTATGCTGTAATGGCTCGAACCTCTCTGGTCCATTACTTTGTGAAAATGCGGTGTTTGAGGTGTTTTGGGAGGTCAAGGTGACTGATCCCCAACACTTTTACAAATATCAAATATTGTGAATAGTTATATCGTTGATGTTTAGTGAACAGTTCTATTGGTGAGGTTTTGTGAACAGTTCTATCGGTGAGGTTCAATGAACAGTTCTATCAGTGGGGTTTTGCGAACAGTTCCATCAGTGATGTCCAGTGAACAGTTCTAAGGGTGATGTTTTGTGAACAGTTCTATCAGTGAGGTTCATTAAACAGTTCTATTGGTGAGGTTTTGTGAACAGTTCTATCAGTGAGCTGTTGTGAATAGTATTATCGGTGAGGTTCAATGAACAGGTTTTTCGGCGAGGTTCAATGAACATTTCTATCGGTGTGGTTTTGTGAACAGTTCTATCAGTGAGGTGTAGTGAACATTCTATCGGTGAGGTTTAGTGACTAGTTTTATCTGTGAGGTTTTGTGAACAGTTATATTAGTGAGGTTTAGTGAACAATGTTTCCTAAACAGTGAGGTCTATCAATAATCTCTAACAAAAGGTGTACAGTAATGGTAGGTGTACTGTAACAGTAGGTGTATACTAACAGTAGGTGTACAGTGCTTCTAGAATGGTGAGGTCTATCGATAACCTCTAACAATAGGTGTACAGTAACAGTAGGTGTACAGTGTTTCCAGAATGGAAAGGTCTATCGGTAACCTCTATCTGTAACCTTTAACAGTATGTGTACAACAACGATAGGTGTACAGTAACGATATGTGTATAGTAATGGTAGGTGTACAGTATTTCCAGAATAGTGAGGTCTATTGGTAACCATTATCAGTAACCTCTAACGGTAGGTGTACAATAATGGTAGGTGTATAGTAATGATAAGTGTAGAGTGTTTCCAGCTTCCTACAGTTTCACCCCTTTGACATTTCCATTGACGTAAAATACATTTAAAGACTTATTTTTATGGACTCTTAAGTCCAATTCAAAGTCCATAAATCCTATATTAATTATTCTTGTGGCTCAGGATGTTTTTACATGGTCGAACCTCATGGGTTAATGTGATCTGCTTTTAATGGGGAATTAAGAATATCTTAAACCGTTTCACCATTAAATCTTCAGAAGGGAAAACATATCTTCCCCCTTAATTATCCCTATTTGTTATTGGCTATGAGACACTAGAACATTTAATTCCTTCTCATAGGAGTTGCATAGTCAAACTTTCCTTCTCGAATTTCTTCCGCTCTGTTTTGATGCCAACAAGTTGTATCGATCAATCTTCGATATAAGGTATATTTTATCACTGTTCTTTTGGGGAACATCTTCTCCTGTTTCTCCTTTCCATATTATATCATGTAATCTCCATGATTCCAATGGAGTTTTTCTAGGGGGTTTGATTGGTGAGGTCGTACCGTGGAATCCTCTGGTGGATACAGTTGTCACAAGAGGAGGATCGTGACCCGTTGTGTGGATAAAAAACGTGAGGAACTGTTTGAGGTAGGGGATTCATTGTTTCTCTTTTCTTTTACGTGCAAATGTATTGTTATCATGTTTAATCCCACTAGATGAAAATGGAATTGACATAATAAATATTTTAACCAGATACGTAAATTGATATTGATCGTATGTTATCGCCTCTTATTTTTCTAGATAGTATGATATCTATACATGCTTTTCATAGTTGTTCGATCTTGATGGAAATTTGAAAAGAACGTAAAATGGCAGTAATTGATAATTTTTGGCTATGGATAAAGAGGAATTTAAATGATCCTGGTTCTTCTTGATTTAATTTAATGTCAATCAAATTGGTTCAGTAACCATGTTTAATTATTTTGGATAGTTTACTGATTATGTTTCTCGTATTTTGGAACCTATGAATAAAAAATCTGCTAATTTAAGATGCATTAAGGAACTGATTGCTTGATAATTCCTTGAAGGGTTCTGAGTTACCCTCTTGATTGTTAAAGGGACATTATCCCAACTGATGTGATTTTTGTTTTTCCTACTACTTGTGTTGTGATGTGCTCCTAGATGAGTGCTGTGATATGTGGGGACATGGAGACCTTTTGGTTGTGGCAGCAGATGACGCTTAGAGTGTCAAGATGCATCAGTTTATGCATGTGGGGGTCAGGGAGGACACTAGGGATGATGTATTGGGATGGATATGATTGTTTAATGCTTGCCTTTTTGATTGGTTGTTTATCTTCTTTACATTTCCCTACTGTTCAAGGAAGCCGGTTCTACTTACCCTTCTTTGGAAAGAGGTGAAGACACATGGGGTATGATCTGTGATTTCTGTGTTTAGATTCTCAAGGATGGGTATATGCTCTTGATATAAGTGGCAAAGACTCGATGGGTTGTACATCTACTCACTATGTTGAGGCCCCTTGTGTTCTGTAGAATAGAATGTTTTTCTAGAATGCGTTGGAATGTGGGAAAGTAATTATATAATGAATAAAATAATAAATGGTGTAAACCCAAGGGGTTTGTGTTTTCTAGAACAAAATGATGAGGTTGTAATTTTGAAGGAATAGTTGACTTTGGGTGTGATTCTAATGAAATTTAATGTGGAATTGTTAATGGTTAATTAATGTTTAAAGAATTAATTAATGTAAAGTGTAACTGAGAAAAAAAGGGAATGAATTAATCTAATAAAGCTCTTTAATTGGTTGTGTTCTTATAGAATACCTAGTCTTGAAATTATCATCCTGGATTCTGAGAGACGTTAGCTTTAGTTGTGTCTAAGACTACGTTATGCCCATATTGTGGCTATGAGATATAGTATATCATGTACTTTTTGTGTTTCTATATGCTACTCCACCCTGTCGGTAAGGGAAACTGACACCCTGGGGATTTTGAGCCAGGGGGTGTTTTCCCCAACATCTTGGTTGGAGGATGAATGGCTGACTATCCCCTTTGGCCCCACTCTTTTCTCTTGGTAGTTACTTGTGCTGGTAGGCACAAAAGTTACTTTTCACCATATATGTGTGTAGAGGACTGTAATGGCTTGTGGTTATTCACACACATATATTCTGGATATAGTATCATATGGACTAATATAGGTGTAACATGTATTGGTTGTGATGGCATGAGGATCCTTACTCAGTGTATGGACTGTAATGGCTTCAAGTATAATAATCGATGTACGATACACATTATGTGGGCTGTCGTGGATCCTAGAAACTACCTGGTTACTTTTCTTACATGGAAGTGGTGGTTTTTTTTCATGAGGTGCATGATGTGGTGCTTCACCCAGGTGTCTGCGGGGAAGCCTTTTTGGAGAGAGATGCTCCGGACGTGCGGTGTTGGGGAAAAGAGGAAAACCAGTGGGGAAGTAGTAAAGGGGTTTCCTTGATATTATTTATTATATGATATATTGTTATATGAATTACGCGGTGAGAGTAGCCATGGTGAGGTTGGGAACTTATTATACCTATTTAGGTGTTGAGTTATTTTCACTTTTTGTTTACTATTCTTTAGTATGCTTTCATTACTTTTGTATGAGAGGCTTCAGGGAGGATCCTAATGGGTATACTTTTATACTCACCCTATTTATATATAAACTATTTTTAGGACATTTGGACCAGGTTAGAGATCAAGCCAATTTCTACGAGCTTGGGGTTGCAGGAGCTGTTCTGGATGGTAGTTGCTATTGTTTTTTACTTTCTTTTGGGTACTTTTAGTTTTTTTTCCGGTTATAGTAATTTTTCATGAAATTTCACATGTTAACTTGGGTTTTATTTTATATTTTATTTTTGAGTTGGAGTTTTTTGGTGTCTATCTTGTCTCTCTCTTCTTCATGTGTTCTCTTAGAGGGTACTTCCTCCCATTTGTGCGTTTACTATACCCTCGGTGCTAGTCACCAACCCAGGGCCTACTAGAGGCGGGAATCGGGGGTCATTATCTCCCTTTTCACATTTCTGACCCAGGAGGGGTACACTTTGTGGGGAGGGTGTCATGAAAGAGTGGTATCAAAGGTCTGGTTGAAGGATAAGATGGAGTTTGGAGTTAGGCACAGGTGAGGTTGCATGGGTTGGTAGGGAAACAATATTATTCCTGTTTAAAAATGGAGGTAAAAAATGGAGACCGGATGAGACATAGGCATTTAGGGCCCCCTATGATCTTATGTACAGACCTTTATGTTTACAATGGCTTCTAAACATGGTGATACAAGTTGCAGAGTAGAGACCTAGGAAAGGATCATGCATCATTCATCTTTGTGCATGTGTTTGAATGGGTAGACGTTAGGATAGGTTATCCTAAAATGAATAAAATAAAATAATTAATTAATTAATGTTGAGTATTCCATATTACAGGCCTAGGATCTATAATAGTTTTTTATTTTACATGTATGTCTCCAAGTTGATATCCTCATCAGGTTTTCGTAGATAATGTCTAGAAGGATATTCCCGTAGATCACCATAGGGTAGAGGTTGACGACGATGACACCGGGAGGAAGAAACTCCATGATTTTCAGCACCAGAGTCTATAGAAGCATGATTGCTCTTTTTTAGATTCAGTCACGGAAGTCTGTTTGGAGGAGGTTGAGATAGGCTTCAGTTCGACCTGTTCACGGAAGGAGCACAGTGTTTCCTCGGTTGTGAATATGCTATGTGGAGCAGCGAGGATGTGGTGGTTTTTGTTCCTCGGGGATCGTGAGGAGTTAGCGATCTCATGGGAGGACTTCCGAGAGAGGTTTAGGCTTGAGTTTCTTTCTTCGAATGCGAAGGCGTCTATTCTCCAAGAGATTCTTACCATTGGTTAGGGGAGATCTAGTGTTTGAGAGTTTGGAATCCATTTTAGGAAACTTTTACGATATGCTTCGGACCTGTTGTCAGATGGGGAGTCCAGGGAGAGACATTTTGAGGAGGCTTTGCGTCCAGAGATCCTACGCTAGGTCACCTCATTTATGATGAAAACATATCTTGAGGTGCTGGAGAGGGTAGAGGTTGTTGAGAGGACTTTGGCCAGGACCGAATCATCATGAGAGGGGAATATGCATGATTCCTCACGAAGTAGAGCTGTGGTCCGGGGTTCCATGTTTTCAGGGAAGATGGGTTTCCATTCAGCTGGGTGTAGGTCCCAGCACTTCACATCTCATTTCTCCAGAGGCAGAAACTCTTAGGCCTATGCCAAGGGATCATGTGTTTTGTTTTCTTGTGGTGTTCATGGCCATTAGCAATGGGAGTGCCCGAACATTCAGAGCGGTCATCGTGCACAAGGCACTACGCTCCAGGTTCCTCCATTAAGGCAGTTATAGCCGACGCAGCAGCAGCTAGTTACACCAGATTTAGATCAGTAGAGGGTATATGGGGCAGGCAGAGGATGTCCCCCTGATGCTCCCTGTCCTCGGAGAGCTGATCAAGGCCATGGTGGTGGTCTTTATCAGGGTCAGGGAGGCCATGGGGGAGGTCGTGATCAGCTTCATGCTCTACTTTTTACAGTTCCAGGCAAGCCAGATGTCGTTTGAGGTACCCTTTTCTTGTTTTCTACCTTGGTGTATGCCTTCTTTGATTCAGGAGTGACACACTCATTCATATCACCTACCCTTGTCAATATGTTGGGACATGATGTAGAGAGGCTTCTAGGGACATTGGCATTCACTACTCCAATTGGAGGTCGAGCTGACTTGTTTGAAGTATGTAGAGAATGTGAGCTAGTGTGGGGACAACACCTCTCTTGGGGATATTTCTTATGTCTACGAATAAAACCATATGATGTCATCCTCGGCATAGAATGATTCTATTTGTTGCAGGATACCGTGGATTGCTTCAAGAAGATGGTTGTCTTAATTGGTGCGGATAAAGAGCCAGTGGTGTTTGTTGGTGTGAGATATCCTCAGATGGGTCATAGGCGCGTTCCATCCTTATCATCCATGATGGCTGAGTTGATGCTGAGTTTTTCAAAGGTTTAGCAATTCGTGTTTCCTATGGTCATAGAGGAGTACCCGGATGTTTTTTCAAAAGAGGTTGTAACATTACCCCCTCGATGAGAGATCGGGTTTGGGATCGATCTACAGCACAGAGTGTCTCCTATCTCTATATATCCATATAGAATGGCCCTTTATGAGTTACGAGAGCAACATATACAGGTTGATGGTCTCTTATAGTGTGGGTTTGTTCGACCAAGTGTGCCACCATGGGGTGCACTAGTTTTATTAGTGAAGAAGGCCTACGGTATTTAAAGTTGTGTATCAATTATCCTCTCTTAAAAAAAGTGACAATAAAGAATCCCTATCGTCTCCCATGGATTGATGATTTATTCGATCAATTGAAGGGTGCAAGTTTTTTCTCAAAGATCAACTTGCGGTTAGGATATCATAATATGCATGTAAAGGATGAGGATTTCCTAAAGACTGCTTTCCATTGTCATCATGAGTATTACGAGTTCATTGTAATGTCGTTTGGCGTGATGAATGCTCCAACTGTATTCATGGGATTGAGGAATGTTGTGTTCTGTGAGTTCCTGGACAAGTTCGTGGTAGTTTTCTTCGACGACATCCTTGTTTACTGCACACTTGAAGAGGAGCATGCAAAGCATGTACACGCCGTTTTTGGAGTTCTTCGTCAACATATATTGTTTGGAATGTTTTTGAAGTGTGAGTTTTGGGCTCGAGAAGTCCATTTCTTGGGGCATGTTGTATCCTAACAAGGAGTAGCTGTGGATCCATCGAAGATAGAAGCAGTTGTGTCTTGGGAAGCCCCCAAGATAGTTTCAGAGGTGCGAAGTTTCCTTGGTCTTATAGGATACTACATAAGTTTTGTAGACAATTTATCATGAGTTGCGACTCCTCTGATAGATTTGACCAAGAAGGATCAGGCATTCATATGAACTAATCAGTTCCTGGCAGCTTTTGAGTATCTAAAAGAGAAGTTAGTATGTTCTCTTGTTCTTTGTCTTCCAGTTGAGGGAGTTCAGTTTGATGTTTTCTAGGATGCTTTTCTTACGAGGATAGGTTGTGTTCTCATTCATATAAGGTCAGTTGTTTCTTATGGGTCTCGGAAGTCACGTCCCCATGAACGTAACTATCCCACTCACGATCTTGAGTTGGCAGCCGTAGTGTTTTCTTTGAAGTTATGGAGACATTACCTCATTGGTGAGCGCTTTGTGGGCTTCAACGATCATAAGAGTTTGAGGTCTGGTTTCTCCCAGCGTTACCTAAACCTACAAAAACATTGGTGGATGGAGTTATTACATGAATATCACTTCGAAATATCGTATACACCTGGAAAAGGGAATGTTGTATCTGATGTGCTGAGCCAAAAGTCACATAGTGATGCTGTCTATGAATCTGGTGATTCCTGGAGAGTAATGGAAGAACTGTCAGCATTACATCTTGATATAGGAGAAGTTGGGGGTAGAGGTTGTCATTTTCAGATGATGGTACAAACATCCCTGATGCATAAAGTGGAAGATTCCCAGTTGGGAGATCTAGAGTTGGAGGTCTAGAGAGACCGAGTTGTTTGTGGTGAGTCCCTTGATGGTTGGTCGGAGGATGATAAACAACGAGTGTTGAATCATGGAAGTCTTTTTGTTCCCTTGATGATGTAGGAGGCGGTTCTTAGATAGTTCCATAGTTCGCCTTTAGCAGTACATACTGGCGTGAAAAAGATGTATCGATACTTGAGGAGTCAGTTTTGGTTTCCTGGGCCGAAGTCATGCAATTTCGGAGTTTGTGTCTCGATGTTTAGTATTCCATAAGATGAAGGCCTAACACTGTGTTCATGATGGTCTTCTCCATCAATTATAGATTCCTCTGTGGAAGTGGGAGCACATGTCAATATACTTTGTAACTTTTTTTCCCCAATCTCTGGGAAGACATGATTCTATTTGGGTGGTAGTGTATTGTTTAACAAAATCAACCCACTTTATAGTGATCAAGGAGTCGAGATCTATAGAAGTTTTGTGGAGATAGTATCTAGAGGAGGTGTTGAGACTTCATGGAGTCCCTAGGATGGTCATTTCTAACCGAGATCCTCATTTTACCTCCAAGGTGGGGAGAGGTCTCCAAAATTCTTTCGGTTCTCAAGTATGCCTTAGAAATGCTTTTCATCGTCAAACAGATGGTCAGACAGAGCAAACCATCCAGAATCTTGAAGACATGTTACGCTCTTGTTTTCTTGATTTTTGAGGATCATGGATGTGGCAATTACCCTTGGTGGAGTTATCTTACAATAATAGTTTTCACTCAACCATCGATATGGAGCTGTTTGAAGACTTTTATGGACGACCATTCCATTCTCCGTTGTGTTGGACTGGGGTTGGAGAGTCAGAAATTCTCAGACTGGTACTAGTGAAGAATACAAAAGAGATTGTGTAGGTGATTCGTGAGAGGATGAAGACAGTTCAAGATTTTCAGAAATCATATGCTGCTCAAAGGAGGAGACCCTTGTAGTTTATTGTTTGGGATCATTTGTTTCTGAAGGTGACTCCCTGTTGTGGGAAATGAAGGTTTGGTCGTGTAATAATTCTTTGTCCCCGATTTTTTGGGCCTTTGAGGTGTTAGCTTGTGTTGGAGATGTGGCGTATCAAGTAGCACTTCCCCCAGAGATGAGCTGGATACATGATGTTTTCCATGTATCACAGCTCTGTCATTATCTTCATGATGACTCTGACATCATCGATTGGGGAGAGATCGATGTTGATGATGATGCAACCTTCGAGGAGCGACCTATGGAGATCCAAGACCGCAAGGAGAAGGTGTTACGTGGGCATTCTATACCCATAGTTCGTGTCCTGTGGTGACACGGTGGCATGGAGGAGAGTACTTGGGAACGTGGGTCACCTATATGTACTGAGTACCCAGAGTTGTTTGATTTTTAACAATTTTCATGTAATGACATTACCTTTGTTGTTAGACCTTTCATGATTTATTTATGAATATCTTTTGTTGATTTGGTGGCTTGCTCTCTTTTGAGAGGTATCTCAATGGATGGTTGTTCGGACCTCGTTTCATTTTATTATCTTTAGGAGGGCTTTGAATTCTCGAGGAAGAGAATGTTTTAAGAGGTATTTGATGTAATACTCTGGACCTATCTTGTCCATTAATTTGTGAAAATGTGTTATTTGAGGTCTTCTGGGAGGTCATGGTGACTTATCACCAACACTTTTCCAAATTTCTAATTTTGTGAATAGTTCTATTGGTGAGGTTTAGTGAACAGTTCTATTGGTGAGGTTTTGTGAACACTTATATCAGTGAGGTTCAGTAAACCGTATTATCAGTGAGGTTTTGTGAACAATTCTATCAGTGAGGTTCAGTGAACAGTTCCATCAGTGAGGTTTTTTGAACAGTTCTATCGGTGAGGTTCATTGAATAGTTATATCACTATACTACTGAAAAAATACACTATAACAAATGTTTAGAACCATTGGTATAGGCCTCCAAACAATTGGTATAGGCTATGCCAATTGTTCGGAGAATTGTTTCCCTATAAGCCATGAGGATAGGTCTATCCGAATAGTTTTGGGAGAATCTTTGGTATATACCTATACCAATGGTTTTGAAAACCATTGTTATAAGTAATATGAAAATCTATACCAACGGTTCCATAAGCCATTGGTATATGTAATTCAAAAAATAACCATCTGGTTGGTTTTGATCCCAGCACCTCTCATTTGTGATTGAATAACCTAACAACTAACCCAAAATACTTTTGTGAACATAATTTCAAAATTATATATCTATTATCATATGTATTTTAAATTTTGATTTATTTATTGTCTATTGTAAGAAGAATGTATTCGAAATACATGTACCTATACCAACGGTTTTGAGAACCGTTGGTATCAGTTCCTTGATTTTGGGACCTATACCAACGGTTATGGACATGCTGTTGGTATGGGGGGGGACCTATACCAATGGTTTGGACAAACTGCTAGTATAGGGTCTTTATAATGGACCTATACCAACGGTTTTGGCCAAACCATTGGTATAGGTCCAAATTAGTGAACTTATACCAACGATTTGGACAAGCCCTTGGTATAGGTCCCCCAATACCAACGGTTTGTCCAAAACCATTGGTATTGGGTCTCTATAATGGACCTATACCAATGGTTTTGACCAAACCATTGGTATAGGTCCAAATTAGAGAACCTATACCAACGGTTTGGCCAAACCGTTGGTATAGGTCCCCCCAATACCAACGGTTTGTCCAAAACTATTGGTATAGGTCCATATAAGTTATATATACCAACAGTTTTGGACAAACCGTTGGTATAGGTCCAAATTAGTGAACTATACCAACTGTTTTCCCAAAATGATTAGTATAGATCATAATTCCAGTAGTGGTAAGGTTTTGTGAATAGTTATATCGGTGAGGTTTTGTGAATAGTTTTATCGGTGAGGTTTAGTGAACAGTTCTATCAGTGAGGTTCAGTGAACCGTTCTATCAGTGAGGTTCAGTGAATAGTTCTATCAGTGAGGTTTTGTTAACAGTTTTATCGGTGAGGTTCACTAAATAGTTATATCGGTGAGGTTTACTGAACTGTTCTATCAGTGAGGTTTTGTGAACAGTTCTATCAGTGAGGTTCAGTAAATAGTGTTTCTAGAATGGTGAGGTCTATCGGTAACCTCTATCGGCAACCTCTAATGGTAGGTGTACAGTAACGGTAGGTGTACAGTAAGGGTACGTGTACAATGTTTCTTGAATGGTGAGATCTATCGGTAACCTCTATCGGTAGCCTCTAACGGTAGGTGTATAGTAATGGTAGGTGTACAGTGACGGTAGGTGTACAGTATTTCCAGAACGGTGAGGTCTATCGGTAACCTCTATAGTTAACCTCTAACGGTAGGTGTACAGTAATTGCAGGTATACAATAATGGTAAGTGTATAGTAACTGTAGGTGTACAATGTTTCTATAATGGTGAGGTCTATCGGTAACCTTTATTGGTAACCTCTAACAGTTGGTGTACAATAACGATAGGTGTACAGTGGCGGTAGCTGTACAATGATTCCAGCTTCCAACAGTTTTGGCCCTTTGAAATATCCTTTTACGTAAACTACATTTAAATCCTTATTTATAAGGACTCTTAATTCCAATTCAATTGCCATAAATCGTATATTAATTATTCTTATGGATCGGGATGTTTTTACTCGGTCAAACTGTGTGGGTTAATGCAATACGCATTTAATGGGTAATTAAGCGTATCTTAAACCATCGCCCCATTAAATCTTCAGAAGGGACAAGATATCTACATCCCTAATTCTTCCTCTTTGATCTCAGCTATGAGATGCTATAACCTTTCATTCCTTCTCATAGGAGTTTCAAAGTCAAACTTTCCTCCTCGAATTGGTTCTGCTCTATTTTGATGCAACCAAGCTGTATCGATCAATCTTTGATATATGGTGTGTTTTATCGTCATTCTTTTGGGGATCATATTCTCTTGTTTCTCCTTTACATATTATAGAATGTAATCTCCATGTTTTTAATGTGGGTTTTCTTGAGCTTTGGTTGGAGCGGTTGTACCGTGGAATCTTTTAGTGGATACAGTTATCGTGAGAGGAGGATCGTAACCTGTTGTGTGGATAAAGAAGATGATGAATTCTTTGAGGTAGGGGATTCATGTCTTCTATTTTCTTTTACATAAAACTGTATTATTAAAATTTTTAATCCCACTAGATGAAAATGGAATTGACATAATAAATATTTTAATTGGATAAATAAATTGATATCGATTATATGTTATTGCATCTTGTTTTTCTACATAGTATGATATTTATGCCTTTTTTTCTTAGCTATTCATTCTTGATGGAAATTGGAAAAGAATATAAATTGGAAGTAATTTAAAATTGTTTTCTATGGATGAAGAGGCATTTAAATGAATCTGGTTATTCTTGTTTTAATTTGATGTTAATCAAATTAGTGAACTAAGAATGCTTAATTATTTGGGATAGATACTGATTATGTTTCCCTAATTTTGGAACCTATGAATAATAAATCTATTAATTTAAAATGGATTAAGGAACTGATTGTTTGAAAATTTCTTGAAGGGTTCTGAGTTACCCTCTTGATTGTTAAAGGGGCCATTATCCCAACTGACGGGATGATTGTTTTTCCAAATACTTGTGTTGTGATGTGATCCTGGATGGGTGTTGTGATATGTGGGGACATGGAGGCCTTTTGGTTGTGGCAGTAGATGACGCCTAGAGTGGCGAGATGCATCTGTTTAAGAATGTGGGTGTTGGGGAGGAAACTAGGGATGATGGATTATTATAGATGTGATTGTTGGATGATTGTTGTTTTGATTGGTTGTTTATCTTATTTACTTTTCCCCACTGCTCAAGGTAGCTGGTCTAACTTACCCTTCTTCCGAAAGAGGCAAATACGCACGGGGTATGACACATTCTTTCCGTTATTATCTTCTCAAGGAAGGATGGGTATATGATCTTGCTATAAGTAGCAAAAACGCGACGGGTAGTACATCTACTCACCGTATTGATCCCCCTTGTGTTTAGAATTATAGCATGTTTTTATAGAATGCCTGGTAATGTAGGAATTTAATTCTATAATGAATAATTTAATAAATTTTGTAAACCCATGGGGTTGGTGTTTGTTAGAACATAAGGATGAGGTTGTAATTTTGATGGAACAATGGACATTGGGTGTGATGCTAATGAAATTTAGTGTGGAATTGTTCATGGTTAATTAATTTTTAAATAATTAATTAACATAGAGTGGAACTGATAAAAAAAGGGAATGAAGTAATCTAATAAATTTCTTTAATTGGTTGTGTGCTTATAGGATACATAGTCTTAGAAGTAGTAACCTGGATTCTGAGAGACGTTAGCTACAGTTGTGTCTAAGACTAGGTTATGCCCATAGTGTGGTTGTGAGATATAGTATATCATGTTATTTTAGAGTTTCTATATTCTACTCCAGCCAGTCGGTAAGGGCAAAATACACATAGGGAATTCTAAGCCCTGGGGGTGTTTTCCCCAACATTCTGGTGGGAGGATGAAGGGATAACTACCCCCTCTGACCCCACTTTATTCTCATGGTAGTTACTTGTTATGGTAGGAACAACAGTTAGTTTTCCCCATTTATGTGTGTAGAGAGATTTAATGGCTTGTGGTTATTCACACACATATATTCTGCATATAGTATCATATATACTACTATAGGTGTAACGTGTATGGGATGTAATGGATTGAGGATCCTTACTCGGTGTATGGGTTGTAATGGCTTGAGGTATAATACCCGATGTATGATACATGTTATGTGGGTTGTGGTGGCACCTTGAAGATACCTGGTAACTTTTCATATGTGGACATGGTGGTTTTGTTGCATGAGGTGCCTGATGTGGTGCTTCGCCCAGGTGTCTGCGGGAAAGCCTTTTTGGAGAGAGATGCTCAGGACGTGCAACGTTGGGGAAAAACGGAAAACTATTGGGGAAGTAGTAGTGGGGTACCCTTGATATTCTTTATTATATGATATATTCTTGTATGAGTTACTTGGTGAGAGTATCCATTGTGAGTTTGGGAACTTAGTATACCTGTTTAGGTGACAAGTTAGTTTCACTTGTTGTTCATTGTGCTTTAGCGTTATTTTTTACTTTTTCACGAGAGGCATTGGGGAGGATCCTACTGACTATACTGTTATACTCACCCTATGTATATATAAATTGTTTTTAGGTCACTTGGAGCAGGTTGGAGATCAAGCAGGTTTCTACAAGCTTGGGGTTGCAGGAGATATTCGGGCTAGTGGTTGCTCTTGTTTTTTACTTTCTTTTGGGTACTTGTAGTTTTTCCCTTCTAGTTGTAGTACTTTTTCCTGACATTTAATTTCTACACTTGGGTTTTCTTTTATATTTCAGTTCTGATTTGGAGTTGGTTGGTGTCTATATTATCTCCCTCTTTCGCATGTGTTCTGTTAAAGAGTAATGCCTCCCATTTGTGTTTTTACTATACCCCCGGTGCTAGTTGACAACCCGAGGCCCACTAGAGGCGGGACTCAGGGGGTCATTATCACCCTTCTCACATCTCCGAACCAGGAGGGGTATAGTTTGTGGGGAGGGGGTCATGACATATGCGATTAGAAATGGATTCCTCATGTGAAAAATATGAGATGATCAGATATCCCCTCCAGAGAGTATGTCACATCCCCCTCGACATTATAATTCTACCACACCACATTACACAACTATTTATTCCATGATTCCTATTCTCATGGAGGAAACAATGATTTACAGATCTCTTATCCTGAGTCCAACCCTACCATCAACTCATTTATGAGTCTCCTCCCTTCTGAGTCAGTCTTCATCCTTTCCTACCCACTTTTGCATCCAGTGTGTTTTAGTACATGATAGGATAACCCCAAATATGCATAAAATTCTCTATGGGACATTCCCTTATTATATATACACACATCTTAATTTCATCAACTTCGATTTCAATCACTTACAAGAACAAATCATGCTCCTTAATAGAAATTTTTCCATATAAAACATGATCAACAACTAATATGGGATCACATATCATAGGATCCTAGGAATCATTTGACAGTTCCTGTGTTTTGAATTCAATCAACAGTCAATCCCTCATTTGTTCACCTGACCATTGACCAGCGCAAGTGTAAATCCTATGTTTTAAACATGGTAAACAATTTTTCCCCACCCATTGGTCATTCCATTTCACTATAAAAGGCTTTGGAGTCATGATATTACATTTTGAGACTTACCTGGGTTAATCATTTCTACCCCTTCTTGTATATGCTCCATGTAAAAAATTGTACCTCCATACTTCTTGTTGGTTCTCACATCCAAGATAGATCATGTGAATTTAAGAGTTGGGTAAAAATTTCCCTAAAAATGTTAATGACACACGTCCTTACCAATGTTTCAAACACTATGACCTTAAACATAGATTCTAGGTCCAAGTATCACAAACTTAAAAAGCCTGCATGTTATTGCAGTGCTGTTTTATGTGGAAACACCACCCCGGATCCTTCTTCACATTATGTGACCTCCCTATCATTCTAAGAACACATCCTAGAGACACCCACATGGTCTATGAAATTTGACCTTAAACAATCTATAACCCATGGTCAACGAATTTGACCTTAATCTATTTTAAACCCATGGATCAAGAATTAGGATTCAATATTATTCCATCCCATGTACCAAGAATTATTCCGTTAAAATATTTGCAACCAAGGGGACATGAATTATGAATCTAATCTATTGGAATCACATTTGAAAATTATTATGACCTTAAACTATTGGCAACTCATGGTCTAGGAATTATGTATTTAAACTATTTTTCAACTCTTGATTCTAACTAGTATGACTTTAAACATAATATGGAAAGAGGGACATACAAATATTAGGTTTTAAATCTAAATGGTAAACCTGTGAAAAAGTCATAATCCTACTTTCCTGGTCACTTCCACAGCCTAAAAAAATGAAGGTCTTAAATAACCAGTTCAAAACTAGTTGGACCCACATTGGGACCCTACACAAACATGGCTATTGTCACTAAACCCATCAGTTCATGAAAAACATGGAGCCAAATTATAATTTTACTTGGTTACATGATATCATCTATGAGGTTGAACCCTTGTATTACCTAATCATGAATCCCACTACATTAACAAGATGGGGTCAATTGATGATGGTTCACATGCCCGGGTCCCAAGATTGATACATTTTTAATGAATTTCTTTATCACATGAAGCTATATTTTGTGACGTATCATCAAAAATGTATGCTGTTAAACCACATGTTCAATTTATTTATTATCAGACATTAAAACTACACACCCTTCATGATAATTACATTATATAAAAATAAAACTAATCTTATTCAATTTCTTAAAAATCCCTTTCCACCCATTTGCGTTAGTACCCTACCACACAATTCACATTCCTTTCCCTTCACTTGACACCTCAGATGTCTCTCCACTTGGAGTACAAATGAATATTTTGTAGAATGATATAATTACCAAATGATCTTAGATACTTAGTGGAATAATTACATGACATTTAAAATCCATCTAATAAATCCCCCAATATATACCCACATTTCACATCTCCTTGGATTTCGATCCCCATTATCATTCATGACTAAATGGGACCCCTAACGGAAATTTTGTCTAGGAAAAATAGCTCACTAACCTTCCTAGGAACATAAAATCCATTTTTTTATGTTCCTTATATTTAGAACATCGTCAATGGTTAACCCTCATTTGATTGTCCCCATAATTAGTAAAACAGTAATGGCATATATGTTTTGAACATGGTAATTAGTCATCCTACATAACCACATTACCCCTTTTGTGTTCTAGGTCTTGGATGACCTGATTCACAGTCTTCATCCCTTATGTTCAAGTACAATTAAATGCCCATGGTGGTATCCCATTTGTGAACTAGTGCATGTTTTAAAAAGGAAATCATCTCTGTATAGAGTCTCACATTCATGGAAAAATTTTGTTGGTCAGGAAACTCTTGATAGTTTATAAACAAGTTCATACAATGAGTGTTCAAAACATTCTGGTAAATCTCATATAAATTCATAATATTGTATTCTTTCCTAGTTTCCCACACTGATAATCACTCATTTGGGATTCCGTATTATTTTTTGGTTTCCATTATTATATTATTGTGATAAAAAATAGTTTGGCTTGCTAGGAAGTTAAAACAAACCATTCTAAAAATTTGGGAGGTACTTCCATAATGTGAAGAATCTCCTTTATTTTAGGATATATATAAAAATACCTAACTCTCAACCCTGTAGGCTGAGAATTCAATATCACATAGCCTTTATTGAGTAGCCTGTAATGTTTTCTTCCATTCCTCCAAATCAGACACCTCCTCCTCATTGGAAGGGCGATATTCTTTATCCCTAATTCACACCTGATCCTACTCAACATGGATCATTGATACAATAAACTCTACATAATCTTCCCAAGCCATATCAACCACCAAATAATCCATTAATTTTTTTATTGTCAAAAAATTTATTGTGATGATAAATGCACAATCTTTCACCTGCTCCTCTACATGAGTGATTTACTCTTCAATAACGTGGTACACCAATTTTACCTTAGAATTATTATTAATCTAGGACACATAAAAATCCTTCCATCCAACATGTGGCTGTTTGAAAAAGAAATATTGAGCTAGTTCTTGGATTCAACTAATATCCAATTCATGGATCCCTAGGTTGACAAACAAATCGTAAAGAGATCCCACCTAATTGGGAAAATCGACTAATGGATTACGGGTGATAAAATTACACATAGTCCTAAAAACCTTGAATTTGATGACTCAGTTATCCTTTGAAACATATAAGATGGAATACTCAAATTCATTCGCCAGTATAGGATCCTAATAAGGGAAGACCTCCAACACATAAGTGGAAAGGTCATCTGGAGGCTTTTCCTCAGGTGTGATATTCCCAATGGGTAGAGAAACCAAGTCCTCACTAGATCCATCACCTATAGAGGGTGAGCCAACCCCCTTTCATGAAACGTTTGGTGTAGGATCATACACCAATGCCACCTTGATCACCTCCATCTGTGAAGTGGTTTTACCACCCTTGTTGAGACTTCAACACTCGTATTTGTGACCTTCAGTAATTCTGAGGTAGGGACGGTCATCATGGCCCCCATTACAAGCTCTACAAAAGACATGATTTAAACCCACTTCATTTTGGTATAGATACTACAATCTCCCTCCATTGGCACCTCCATGGTTGGAAAATCCACCATAGCCTCCCCAAACATCATTGCTGGGATAGCAGTATCTACTATCACTACATCAATTTTAGGCCCCACAAACCTGAGTGTTGGAACTGATATTAGAGATCAAAAAATGTTTTGAAAAAACATTTAAATAATAAGTTTATAATTGATTAAATTATAGTGATATGAAAAATAAAAAATTAGGGTTAAAAAGGGATGAATACTTTCATGAGTAGTAAAGTCCAACTAGAAACTCAGAAAGGTCCATGAGAAATCTTCCCGGTGATGAAATTCCCTAAGTATCTGATGCCCCAATGGTTGGAAGTTACCTTACGGCTATATGTGTTGATTCTCTCCAGAGGGAAATATTAGTTTTCACATTTTCAAGAATGAATCCATGAAACGACATAAATAAATAAGGGTTACTGAGTTGTGCTTAGGTCATTTGGCTCCTCACCACAATTACAAGAACCAGTTAACTTTATAGTGAATTGCATGTATAAAGAAAATTAGGGTTGGGGATCAAACCTATATCCTAAAGAAATGGGTCTCCATAATCATATTACTCAGGGTTGTCAAGAATGTACACCTCCTCCATGATAATTAATTCCTTCAAAAGTGAAGAATTAGTTATGTAGATATAATATGGATTAAATAATATCCACAACACACTTGATCAGAAGTTTCACATGTTCAACAGAATTATATACATCCCTGATGGAGTCCTGATTAGAATATATTACCATTTAATCATCCTCCAACACATCTTTTAGGGGTACAAGTGAAGCCAACTCATGTATCTAGCGATTCAATAGAGAAGGTATGGCTATCAACACATTCACTCGACTGGAAAAGGATGTACAATATCATGAGAATAGACCATGTAATCTGGATCTACCATGTATTGAACCACATTAGCTTGGGGTAAATGGAAACCATTCCTTACATGAGAAAAAAATCATTATAGATATCCAATTATATTTGAGATACATCCATACCATGTGAATATAGGTGATTTGTCTATGGATTTCCCATCTCACACACGAAGTATAGAAAAAAATCATACGGAACAAGTACTTAACATAGTAGATTCCCTTAACATTGTACCCATTCCCCCCAAATAGACTATAAATGGTCCACCTTCCTCCCACAACAGCTTTCCTAGAGTTGAGCCAATTTCTACTCCCCACCTTGGGAATTCCACCTGTGCAGACCCATGAATTTACAGATCATTGGAAACTTCTCTACCGACTTTATCTACTCCGCATATTCGGCATTCCCTACACACTTCTCGCCCCCAAACTCATTGTTTTGGGCACAAATGCACCTTATCGTATAGATTAATTTTTCTAATTAACATGTCAATAGGATACATTATTTCCCATCTTAGTATATACTCATGAATAATCCCATAAGCGATAGTTGGTGGCAGTAGCTCATTTTACCCCCTTCCATCATCACACACTATTACAAGCCACTGTTTCTTAACAACAAAGTGATTGTTTTCAATAAATAAACTCTTTTATACCTTTAGGGTGTGATTCTAGAGGCATCAAAATTTATATGTAGAGTGGTTTGGAATTTGTAGATCATAAATTACTTTTTAATACACCCATTCCAACTACACCCCACCTTGGATGGCCAATAGATACAATAAATACTCGATGGACCCCATTCCATCATAAGTCACTACTCCTATGAGATGGGAAATGAAATAGAAAATGAAGTGGTCTGGTATCTCAAACCATGATATTATGTTCATTGAGCCCAAGTCATGAGGCCGAATCCTTGTGATGTTTGGTATCGATGGAAAAAATCTATGATGGGAGTGGATAAAAGGTGTGTATACTCATATCTCCCCAGGTGTGTGGTAACCCAACTATATAATAATTGGAAGGGTTCACACACAATAAAGGGAGTCATCCAATAACAAATGCGACACAACAACATGTATACCATGGACAACACTATAACTTCTAGGTTTAATTTCTTCCCCATCAGTATTATACCTACCATGATGAGGGTTAATAGCTAAACCCCCATGTATGAATCCTCAATTGGGAGAATCTACCTGAAGATTAGTGCAACAATAAATCGAACCTGCCTTACCACATGAGCTTTGGGTTTACAGTATATACCCACTAATGAAACACGTTCACCTCTAGGATCATCAAATATGATTGATACTTTTATTAAATTGACACATTTCAAAATTAGAGTGGCCTTTAAAATAGATTAATCAGGGACCCATTAAATAAATAATCAAACCATTACAGAAATATGATATCCACCATACCAAACCTCTTTCCACTCTCCCCCTATATCATGTGAAGAAACACTATTGTATTCATGATAATTTACTCTTTGTCATCATATATGTCTTAATTTTGGAGAAAATAATCATACATCTCACGTTGGATTTAGATACCTGTGATGTGGTAGATATCCCATAAACTAATGTTGATATCTCCATGATGTAGATAAAATGTGTTCCTCCTCGATTACCACCTACTCAGTAGCTCTGACATGATATATTGATGATGGTAGACATGGAGATATGAGAACCATACGACCTCATTAATCCCAACCCTCTTAATCTACACCTCAAATTCACAAAAAGACTGCCATACCTAGTAGTACCAGACCCATCAATCCATAAATTTACCACCCTATCATAGGTCGAACTCTTATTTACACCCATTTAAATGGTCCATCAATCAACCCTTAATGATGATAACATATTAAGGGGAGATTAATCTTTCTAAAATCCCCCCTAATTATATTTTTCACAAGGTTATAGAGGGTATTAGTTATTATATATGTGTTATTCCTCATAATGTGGCCCCCAACATCCATATGACACTGTTACTTCTTGGGCATGCTATTGAACCAGTATGTGGGCTCATCCTAATAAGAAATGTGTATAAAAACATCATCCCTTTGCCAAACCACAAAGTGATAGCCTCTTGGACAATGGGTAATCAATATGCGACCCTATCAGAAATTTAGTGAGTACACCATGATTTGACCCACTCTAGGCTCAATCTGTAATAATGATATTCTTAGCCATCTCCCTTCATAATGTTATAGAAACAATTACACACTCAACATCCATATTTAAAATACATTAAACTTTTTTAGAATCTATTTTATGAGAGTGAGTTTGTAGATGTTTTATAGAAAAAATGTAGTTAATTAATGTTCACAAAATTGTAAAATTATGATTTTTTGAACTATGGTTTACAAAATAGTATAGTTTCACGAGCGATGAGGATTGAGATCAGGAAATTATCGTGAATATCTCAACATTTTATGAATGATATAAATGACATATCTTTTAGGAAAATCTTCTAGTCCACTACCGGAACCCAAACCCTATTAATAGAGAGAAGGTCTGACCTTGTTTCATGAATATTTCATTCCAATTTCCAATGTTCAACAGTTGTCACTTAGAATCTGAACCACCTCTCCATTTTCAAATTCAATTATGACAAGGTCAATTGTTTACATTGATAAACACATCTCACGGGAGATATTGAGGTTGGAAGGACTAATTTGAAATAAATTCGTGCTTAAATCGCTCAAAAATACAATTAACGGTATTAGTTCTAGAAGGTAAAAACCAATGAAAATTGATATGGCTCATGAATTCATTTGACACATTGAGGATGAGTTTGTAACATCCAAACAATGTTACTATGTTCCATGAATGTTGATTTTTTATGTTGACCATGAGTTGATAATCTCTACCCAACATAACTCTAGTTTGAGAAAGCCTCTAACCATATGGAACTAGAGCATGTAACCTCTAAAAAATGTAACATCAACTCACAAAAATTGTCGATATCATAGAGTCTTAGGTGGTAACCAATGCATAATTCAAGAATATTCTTGGATATTTAGAGACTCTATATATGAATATGGGATTTTAAATTTTAAAACAGGTTTTTTGTTCCCTCTATAACCAACTAAAAAGGGAATTATTGGATAATTCTCATAGTTTTAATTTCTCTATAAACAATGGTAGCACTAATATGTATAGGGATTAGAGGGAACCTTTTGGTTAGAAAATATGAGGTGAAATATTTCTTCTTATGTTTCAAGATGTTTGGTATGAAAATAAGTGAAGTATCAAATAAAACATTATAAATGAGTCATGAAACCTCTATTTATTCCTATTTTGAAATGGGATGATAGTTCTATGTAAAATGTCACTATATTACCAAAGACTTTGAGAAATAATGATGTGATATGGGTTATTATTACTCATCTTACCAAATATTCAATTTTCCTCACTATAAGAGAATATTTTCCAATTCAGAACCATGAAAACATCTTTATTAATAAATTTTTAATACATTATATTGAACCCCTTTCAATTGTTTTTATCAGAATCCACTATTTACATTGAAATTATCGAAGATTCATCAAATATATATTGATATAGAGATTTATTTGAGAACCTCATATCACCCTCAAACTGAAGAGTAGTAATAAAGGACTAACCAAACCATAGAAAACATTCTGATGTTGTTGTCACAAGAATTAAAAGATTTTTGGGATTAGTATTTACCTTTGTTATAATTTTACATTAACAATAACTTCCATTAAAGTATTCAATTGGAAATGAATGAATCATTATATGGAAAGATAGGTTGTGCAAAAAATTGTTTGGATAAAGTAAGTGAACAGAATATTGTAGGCTCTGATCTTTTGGATGATGTAATTTAAATGGTAATGTGTATTCACACCCATATCGAAGTTGTAAATGTCAAAAAATAGATATGTCAATAATCATAGGAAGGATTTGTATTTTCAAGATGGAGATCATGTTTTAATGAAGGAATCTCAATGAAGGGTGAGATAATATTAGGTAAGAAAGGAAAACTGATCCCAATGAACATTGAACCTTTTTAAAATCATTTAAAGAAATATTAGTGTGGGTTACAATTTGGAAATTCCACCCATCCTTTCTAATGTAAACAATGTGTTTCATATCTCTTTGTTAACAATGTAAATTATATAATGAATTCATGTTCTCATTTATGAAAAAAAATTACTCAGAACAGGATTTATCTTATTTTGGAGATACTATCGATGTTATAGAAATTATATAACCAGTTTTTATGATTCACATGACTCATTTAGAAAAGAATCGTTGAAAAAATCTTGAGATAAAATAGGGAATGTGGGAACTTAAGGGAATTATGATGAATAACAATGAGTACAAACAAACCATAATCTATTATTATGTGCCTATTATAACATAGATGTCCAATTGGTGAGTTTAAATGGGACTAATATTCTTTTGAATAATATATGGGTTATATATTTATTGAATAATTCTTTTAATTAATAATTTATTTGAAAAAAAAATTTAAAATTAAAATTAATTAAAAGAAGAGTTTTTTTTGAGAAAAATTTTATTTCCATCTCAAATATATTTATATCAAAATAAATCTATTTAGTCCATATTAGAGAATTATTTTATTTTAATGTATATATTATATATTTTGTAATATATTTTAATATTCATATAATTTTTTTGGGATAATAATAAATGAAATTTTTTTCCAAAAAAATGTATTTATCTAAATAGTGGTTTTCGTAACATTTTTCAAATATATATTTAAATTAATGTCTCCCGATTATAGGTATTTAATTTGATATAATAAATTAAATATTTTAATCAATAGGTTAATATTTTCTAATTATTCACCTTTTAGTTTTTGTCAAAATGAATAGTAACCCTGTTAAAAGTTATCACCTTATTAATGGGTATGTTTGGTTAACATTGGTTATAACTATGTGATAAGAGCATCATTATTCATCATAATTATTATTGCATGGATATTATTATACCCTTATCATCATAGGATCTAATTTTAGTTTTTTAATTGTCACTTTTTCATTAAAATGACTAATATACTTTTTAAATTAAAATTAGTTACAAATTGTCAAACTCATTGTTTTTAATATATTTTATGTGTCCTAAAATGGAAAAGAAATATATACAGGTACCTAAAAATATAGTTTTATACAAATTAAATATTTTCATTAAGGATTTTATTTGTATAAATTGTATAATTACCTTAAATTCTTGTGTAATGCTAATATAACAATTATTAAATTAACAAATAATTAAAATAAGAGATTTTATAAATATCAACTTTGTTATAATTTGATTGAGTTAATGAGTGAATGTAATTTTATATATGTATATGACATATGAGATAGGTTTGAAATCATTATATTATAATTCCTTTTTTGATGTATTTGAAGTCAAATTAAATGAATAGTGTTAAAACTGACAATAATGATAATTTATTAGAATAATATATTATTAAATTATTTAAAATTCATAAAAATATTATCATAGGACATTTGAATGTGATATAGTTTAAAGCATAATACATGGTCTAATTATGAGTCATTTTACAATTTATTGAAATGTTATTAACCCTTTGTGATTAAAATAGTTGTTACCACAGTAATGGTAAAAATCAATTAATAAAAAAGGATTTGTCAAAATGATTTTATTTAAAATTTAACTAAAACATCTCTAAATTTTGATGTATGGTGTAATTAAAACCCTATCCTAACTTTTATTTGAATACCTTCATGTTATGAGGCATTTTTCATGATAATTAATTTACTATAAATGAATCTTTTGGGAAATTTCAAATGTACCTCACACCTCAATTAAAAAAGGGTATTCCCAACCCCACTCATTCACACCAAATTTAGCCATATAGATCGAAAAATACATATAAAGGTATCTTATAAAAATTTTTAGTTAACTTATAGAATTTCTCATCTCCCAGAAATACTAATCATAAGCCCCATTACAAAGGATCTAAAGAGGGTCACACAGAAAAGATGTTATTGTGTTGCCCGACCTCTTTAAATTTATTCCATATTATAAATCTTCTAAATCCCTTAAAGTTATCATAAAATAATAAAATTAGTAACATAAATACAATGAAATTTTATTTGTATTATGAGACCTCTATTACCCACCATGTTTCTTATCAAATGATAAGTTAAAGTATCACTTGTGTGTACATATAGCTTATCGTCTCCACATTGCGATACAATTAATATCTCAATTTAATATTTTATGAATGGTAATTATGATGGTTGTAATAATTATATATGATATTTATAGCATTATTAATAGTATGGTGATTATTTAACCTTGTTAAAATTATAAATACCAAAATTATCGAACCAAAAGATACATGAAAAATGAGGTAGTTATTACTTGAAATAGTGATGTTTAACAAATAATTGTTATGAAATAACTGAAAAAAGATTATATTTATAACATTAATGGTGTGAGATATATAAATATTTTTATAGAATAAATTTATATCAAATTTATATTTATTATATAGTATGATTGAACACATACGAAGGATGTCAAACCACATGTAATGGTTTATTTCCCAATATCATCATTATTCAAGTTTTTTTACGTTTAAGCCTAAACTAGGGAATATTTCTCTTGAATATCATTATTTCATAAAAAGGATTTGAAAAATGATTTTACTATTATCCTATAATTTTATAAATTCGTTTTTACCCAATTTTATTATTTTTACCAAATTTTTTCAAAGAATGTTCTTATCATTTTAAAAACATGGTACTTTTTGACTTTGTTGAAAAGTATAAAATAAATGTTTTTCAACCTATACATAATTAGTGGATTTTCTAACCATCATGATGAATTAATTATTTTATGAATTATTTTCACGTTTATAAAGAAATTTTCAATGAATTTTTTTTTTGAATTTGTAATGTTTTTTTTAAAATAAGTTTTTTGAAAGTGAAAAGAGTATTTTTATCAATAAATTTATTATTATATTTTATACGATTCTTCATCTATGTAAAAAATTTATTAAATTATAATCATTAATAATGTTATTCTATTATGGAAATATATTCCTTGATTTATTGGATGGTTTATGATTAGTCGGACTAGATGTGTACATTTTTTATTCCATTCTCCATATTACAATGGATGGTTTCTGAATATGTTTATTGTTTGGGGAAATTATTAACCTTTCATACGCTATTTTCAGTATGAATGTTTATTTTGATTATGTTTTACCCACATCATGTGAGTAATTTATTGGACATAATAAGTGATTGGACGGGCCCAATATATTCCCTTGATTAATCAGTAGGTTTAATGAGTCATACTATATTTTGTAATGCCTATGGATCTTTCCATTTAGATAATATATATTCACATGAGGCCTCGATGGTATTTTTATGATGTCCAAAATTATTAATTTCCCAAATTATGATATTATATATTGATTTTAATGTGAATATTTAATTATCTATGATACCAAAGGATATTGTTTTAGTTCACATGATTATGGAATTATTTTATCTCAATTTATGTATTTTCTTATTAACCATGCCTTATTTTTCATCCGAGATATGCACACCCTTACTGATCATCTGAGATCACCTTTTTTAATATTTATTTTTACCCATGATTAAAATAATTATATTTTTATTCAAATTAAGGGATAATAATTTAGAATAAGTATTTTCTAAAATTAAATAATGTGTAATATTTTATATTTTCAATTATAATATGAGATTAAAGAATGAATGTATTTTTCCAAAACTACTAAACTATTCTATCCTTTAGGAAGTGATGAATTTTATCTAACACCAATGAAATAATGTAAAAACCTACTATGGGATACTAGGGTTGGGGTATTTATATCATATGGGTGTTTGGAACCACATGAATAACTATAAATTCTATAAAAATTATGATTTAATATCTTGTGGTTCAAAGAACACACATTGTGTTTTCCACTATGTGGTTGGAAGGGTTTCGACATGGGGTTAATTATAAAACATTATGTGGGATTTTTAATGCCTTGTGAACCTCCGTTAGCAATATCATTTTTAGTAGACCCCCAGGAATCCATCTGTAACTACACAAAATTTGAATAGGTTTGTGTATCATGTACACCTTGGTAGATAGATTGACATGTACATCAAGTAATTCCCAAGAGACCTTAATTACCCACATTTTATATAAGGCGGCACACATGCGATGTACTATAGATGGTACATGGGAATGGGTATATGAAACATGCCTAATGTTTGACCATCCCATTACGTTTTGGGTGTGGTTATGTACACCATATGTAAATGAGAAACTACTTGAACATAGATTGTGTACACTAGAACACCCTAAGTACACATGCACATTCTATAATATGAGGACAAGAACAAATGTTGTGATATGTTTCAAACTAACCTCTATACTTCATGTACCACTAGTTTTATTTCCTTGTATAGTTATAAAAACATGTTGTGTAATACAGAGAGGCAAAGATAGTTCTAGGCTCAGAGAGAAACTCTCTATAACCCATGGTACCCAATATGTTCTTATTCAAGGAAATTTGGATCCCTTTATCATTTAGTGTTAATATATTTTTTTGAAACATGGATTTGGTCCCTTTTATACCGATACATAGTAGTTTTATTTTCATAGAACTTGATAGTGGACATTTATTTGGATGAATAGATATGACTTGTGGTGATGATAGCGAGACAATTCTCTTAGTGATGCTTTGATGGTAATAGTGGTTGGGTCTGATCAACATAGTGTTATCAAGGATGAAAATACCATATAACAGTAGAGAATGGGTACCCCATACTCATTAAATATGTAGAATCACTACCCCTAAACTATAGTAGGGAACAGGTCCTCTATCTATTGAGTGGTACTCCAACATATTTGATATTTAGTGGCACATGATTCATCCAATAATGTTAGTCCCCCCTTATCAATCGAGTCTAGTGGCAAGGTATAATCTCTCCAAACTATTTTAGGTGATATTACATATGTTTCTTGGAAAAAAGTTTACAATACCTCAGTTTTGGTGTGTGGTGGAAAGGTGTGGGATATCCACCCAAATTATTAATATGTTACATGAGATGCAAGGATAAAATATATCCACCCATTAGTTGTGGTTTATTATTGAAAGGTGAGGGCCCTCTATAAATATTTTCATATATTTTCACATGATACTAGGCATTAAAGATGAACATTAAGAGTCAAAGGACAACTCATCATTATTAGATGGGTTATGGAGATAGAGATCCCATTTCCTAATTCTTTTGGAATTATTGTTTAGAATATCTATGTTATGGTTATGTTTATTGGATCACATTGTATTTAACATGCCTTTATGGTGATTACACGATTACTCTCTCTTTGATGATTTTGGTTTATTGATATTGGGGTGTCCTTGTGGGTGTAATTATACTCTCCCATAAGTGTTACCATCCTTCACATGTAATGTCTTATGAATAATACATGACTTTTGGATGGAGTTCTAGGTATACTAAGAGTATTTGGAGTATAATTACTCTAGAAATTATGTGGTTCATTCTTAGTGTTTTATTTGGGTATCTTCCCTAATGATTTTAGTAGGTTTGGTTCTTTATAGTTTTTTTGGCTAGTAATCGATTATTTCATTTACTATTTTTTTGTACTTTAATGCAGGATAGATGTGATACATATATTTATAGTATGAGTTTTTTTACCAGTACACATTTTATTGGAAGATGGAGATGTGTGTGTGTGTGCATTTACATCAGGATAAGGCCTTAAATGCATGTGAATTTCCTACACAGTGCCAGTTTCTTTCCCTTGTCCTATTTTAGGTTGGAATGGTGTGCCATTTTAAATATACTTATGACTAGGAGGGCCTTAGTGGGTATAGTCATAACACACACACATAATAATTCATCCAATCAATATTAAACAAAGGCCCCTTATAGTAAAGACTAACTACCTCATGTACATCTATGTCTATTTTTCAAATAAATCACTGAAACATGTTGAAAAAAATGGTTCCTAGAATTAAAAAAAACATTAAAAACAAGATTATTGAATCATGATTCAATTATATGAAGGGTTGATGGAATTAACGATATATTGACCAAGTCAATGAGATCTATATCCAATGGGATATCTAGATTTGTTCCTGGTAAGGATGTAATTTCTCTATATTTGATGTTCATCTATAAAAAATGAAGAATTATCCATTATCTCATAATGGGAACGATATAATCTTCCCAAATAAATTAGATTAATAATTAATCTGAAGAGAAGAAAATGACGTCTAGGCACATGTGGGACATGTCTCTACTTAGCCGAACATTTAAAGTGAGGGATTTGGAGAGTGGAATAAGACCCCAAGCCACGTAATGCAGAGGTATAATTAATGATTGGATTGTGAGATAGTCACTCACACCCACTGTATCATACATTCTCATTTGATAATTCAAGAACATCTTATAGTAACTTTTCTTCAACTTTCCAATTCCTCCACATGTACGTTGAAACCTCTCATGTCTCAAAAGAATATATGCGAATGGCGTAAGAGTAACCAAAGAACCCCATGGATGTAAAAACATGTCTGAAACCTTTGTGATGTTATTCCTCCCGATTTGGGAAATTTTTCGAAACCAAAGAACCCCACTAATGTAAAAAATGTCTGAAACTAAAGAACCACACTGTTGTTTGAGGAACAATAGTGGTGTCCTTAATCTCTAAGAATATTTTATCTATATACCAGCAATCCATTAACCTTATGTTTTTTTATTATTTTTTGGATGTTGGTGGAGTGTTTCACAGATGATCTAGTGGTTAAATAATTCTAGTATCTGGACCACACCAAGGATCTTGAGAATCTGTTCAACTTCCTTCATTCCCCAAAACAGGAAGATAATCCCTCTAATGTGTAAAATTGGGGTTTCCTCTATAAAATTTCTTGGATTTTTGACAAGACACATAGTCATCATGATTAATCTATAGAAAATCAAGGCCATTCATCCAATGAATCCCCAAAGAAACCTCTAGGAGTTGTGAGGCCGCTAAGGACACATAGTCTATATGCACTTATTGAAAATATAAACGAAATGTTTAATCCATTCTTGAGGATCATTAAAAGGGACTGTTTACTATTTAGATGAGGATTTATATACCTCCATTGAAGATATTATGCAATACATAATACATCCTCTAGTTTTGATGCCACCCATTTGATGGAATCCTTCAGTCCTTTACATGACTGCCCTGGAATAATCCATTAGCTCCCTTTTAGCCGAAAATAAAAACTAGGTATGGTAAAAACCTATATTGTCTAAGACTCATCCTACTCAACACAAATACTTGATACCTCCACATTTACAATAATTTTCTTATTCTAGTGTTTCTCGTGCAGATTTTGTGACATTATTTAAAGAACCATGAGATAATGATGGTGTATGTCGTTGATGTTATAAAGTACATACTGAATCGACCCTTACTTGAGGAATTATTGGAAAACTAGATGGTAACCCTAAAACAATTGTACACCATATTTCTCTTGAATATTTCTATCAAAGTCCAAGAATTGGTAGCCATATTGGCCACACATCCATCCACTAAAGTACTTCCCCTGAATGGTGTTACTTAAGATGAATCTATTCTCTCAATGGATCTATATATAATGTGTCTGTAATATATTGGACCCGGATGCCACCAGAAACAATGCCCCGAGACCGGTTGCTCACAAGGCGTCAAGTGAATCTCCTTAAATTCCAGAGGTTGTCAACTAGCAGCGAGGGCCTAGGTGAGTCAGTGGGGAGACTATTTCCATGATCCTAGGACCCCAACCTGTAGGTGAGTTAGCAAGGGCCTTGCTACCCCATGGATCAAGTTTTTTTGGGCTCACCTAGGACTTTCTATTACTATGATCCTAGGAACCCAACCCGTGCCTAGTTGAGTTTCGTCTAGGGATTCCCATGAGACTATATGGGATTACATGGAAATATTCCTTATATCTAGACCTCCATGGTCAATAATTAGTTACTTAGATACCATGGTCTGCTGACACCGTGGATCCAGCCCTTTTTTGTCTACACTTTACAATATGGCATGGCTGTGGGATACTTGACATCTTTATATAGCGTGGCTATGGGTTATATGATATAGATGGATGTACGGTGTGGCAGTGTGTTTTTATTATTATTTTATATAGTTGCCTTGTTAGGATCTGACTCTCTTTTTCAGGTGGCCTTGTGGGCTGTTTGGTTTCACTTGTTATAGTAGACTTATGCCATGGACATATGAACATACGTGCAAGTTGTTTACACATTCTATCACCATTATAGAATTCTTGATAGAACTATATTGACCTAGGTGGTTTCCTACTGGGATGTTTATCTCACATACTGTTTGAGCCTCCATGGGGACCCAAACATATTATATGGTTGCAGGTGATGATAGGCGAAAGCACCCTTGTATAGGTTTTTGATTTTGGATTTGGAGTAGTGGATCATTGGACCAAGCTGAGGATTATTATCGTAAGATACCTTTTTGGTTTTTTTCTTTTTTGGTTACTTGTATTGTGTTTCTATGTACTGTTCTAGATATTTTCTAGAAACATGTACCATTTGCATCATTTTTTTATATGAAATACTTCTTGTTAATATTATGTATTTCTGTCTGCTTGTCTTGAATTCAGTTGTCTTCTATTTATTTTGCTTTCTCTATTGTATATATTTGACTTATGCTGTGATACTCTGGTAATGATGGCATAGTCTCCCCACTTACTCACCTGGTCCCTCATCGCTAATCGGTAGCCTTTGGTGTTGGGAGAGATGTTCTTGAGGCCTTATGACCAACCAGGCTTGGGGAACCGTTTCAGGTGGAATCCGAGTTTGGGACATTATAGCATTGAAAGATTCATTTTGATATATCAACACAAAGTTTTAATGTACCAATTCCCTTACCAAATGAAGCTGAACCATGTTCCTATATTACAGAAAGGTTGAGCTGATGCATTGGCTAGCATGGTTGGATGACCTGATCATCCATGTAGTATATTGGAGGGTTATCAACCTTCCACCTCAGATAATGGAATCCAATAATTATACCAACTAATATCTCAAATTTCAATGACAGTTCTCTAAAATTCTACCACAATCAAGGAAACATCTGATTGGATGAATTCATTCATCATTATTCTCTATCATGGATTTATTCCACTAGGATTATATGAGCATGATAAAATCTGTAATCATTCCATATAGATTACCATCTATTATTTCCCCAACCATGTGAAACCCCTTTACAGTAATGGATTTTTTGAAATTATCCTTTTTTGTGTCTAGGGTGATGAGATACCTCCTGGCTTGTAAGAGGTTCATGTCAGATCCTATGGAGTGCATTAAGTAAGATCAAAGCTCTCCCACTAAATTCAAAGGATTGAATACATCTGGCACACCATGTTTTATAAAAAATGATTTTTCCAAGAGGATTCATGCAAGTAAGATCCATGCTAACATTGTGAATAAACCTCTCATGCTTCTCCACACTACCAAATATTATTTTTCCCTTTACTATTCGGGGACTCAACATTTTGGGACCCTACCAACCAATGAAATCTCAACTGTATAGGTTCATTATTAATGTGATATATTTCTTCTCATATTGGGATGAAATAGTTCCCATAAACAAATACAAAACATGTACTACGTTTGAGTTTGTGAGCTCCCACATCATCAATCGGTTTGTGACATCTATTACTACTATCACATACAACTATACCATCTTATTGGATTCTATAAAGATAAAACTATATAGAAAGTACAACATTCAATCCAAAAATACTTTTTGATATCATACACATGAAAATGCGATGATTTGGAAATTCAATAAGACCTTCTCTAACATCATTTTGAAAATAGTGGACTATAAAAAAGATATGGCCAAGAAAGATCATGAATTCCCTTTGGACCTTTTATAAGACAACTTGAAATTATATCCAAGTAACCATATACACCCAATTTTTTGAAAAAAATAGTGTTTTATGTATAAAGGATACATTTTTGTCACTCTAAATGACTATTTATTATCTGTAGATGCCAAAAATAATGGCGAAAGTCTCTCTAGATAAGCATTATTCTCTCAGGGAAAATTGGATTCAGGGCTTCCATGAATTAGAGTGGAATCCAAAAAGGTAAAAAGGTCATTCAACAAGATGTTATGCCTCCGCTGCTTCAGCCAGGGTGACATGTTACTAGCTCTCAAATCATAGATGATACTAAAAAAAGCTGCAAATGTTGGATCCCTAATGGGGTGTCCCATAAATTATCCCTAAGGTTTATTCCAATAGAGAATTCTCTATGGTCACCATGGATGGAGAGTGTATCAAACCTCCCACCAATGTGATTTTTCTAAAATAGCACTTCATGTGAATATTCTAAGTCCATGATTTGTGCCATTACACTAATAGTATCCCCTATGGATCAATAATTATTACCATAAACTATTTTCAATCTATATTGTCTTAGAATTATGAACATAAAATCTTTGTTGTCTATATGGTGAAATCATTTTGACCATAAACTACATACCATCTCCAAAGTCTGAGTCCTATGACTATAAAATAGTAGCACCCATAATCTGTGTTGTACGATTGTAAATAAAAAATACCAATGTCCTTAGAACACAATTTAAAACTATATGATTACCTAATATAAATTCAATAATCCATAAATGAAAAATATGAGATTAAAATAGAATAATATTTTTATAATATAATGTTAAAATACAGTCTTATAATGTATAAATCTAGGATTCCATATATAAAACAAATGATATTCACAAATGCCTAAAATCTTCATCACAAGACATTATAATTTATCCTTACCCCATTTAAATCTAGGATTCGTCATATGAAAAACAATAGATAAAAAATAATTCTAGTATCCTCAACAAGTTACATTAAAATGTATCCATACATCATATAAATATGGGATTCCTTATATGAAAATTATGAGATGAATGAAAACATATATCCTCAACACATGACTTTAAATTATATATTTTCACCATAAAAATCTATAATTCCTCATATGAAAAATATGATATGAACGGAGACTAAAATCCTCAACAAATTATGTTAAACTATAACCTTACCGGTAATAAATTGGGGATGCCTCATATGAAGAATGTTGGATTATTTAAACCAACAACCTCATAACATGAAGTTAATATTCATTCTTACCCTATGAAATAAGAATATGATTTCTCATCTGAAATGTATGAGATTATTTGATAGACTCTCTAGAGTGGATGTCACCATATGACATCATTCTTCTACCATTCCTAGTCTTGTTGAAGCCTTATGACATTAACCAATTTCCAACTAGTTCTGTGATTTCATTGTGTAGGGAAGAGCATCATTTTTCCATCTTCATGTTAGATTTCAGATCTTATGAAATACCCAATCATTTTTAAAGTAACATTACCAATTTATGTATATTCATTATGACCTTAAACTATGTGAACCGACCCCCATTATTTCCCCTTATTTTCATAGTTTTCTTCACTCTTAGTGTCTCAGCGAATTAATGCCTATATATATTTTTCATCACATCCTCTCTTGAGAAGAAAATCCCAATATCATGGTCATTATTATACAATTCCATGTTATATAACTCTATATAGCTTGATTATATTTCCAGTGGGATACGTATCGATTACTAGATCTCTTATCTTATGTATAACCCACACCATCAACTCATTTCAAGGTCTTTCATTTCAAGGCATCATGAAGTCAACATGGGTAAAAATTTTCATGGACTTTTTGTGTGGTAAAGTGTCTATTTGTCCCTCTTCTCACATTTGGTTATCACCCTTTCGTTCCACACAAGATTATTTAGATCACAAACACCCATCGGTTAGAGATCTATGTCCATAAACTAGAGGCATCCATAATTTGAATTATATGACTCTAAATTACAAATCCAAACATCCTTCGGAAACTAAAATATATTTTAGCCTTTCCCAATATGAATATGGGATTCCTCACTTGAAAAATATGAGACGAACAAATACCTAATGACCATAGCACACTATCTTAAATTTTATCCTTAACACACATAAATCAGTGATGCCTCATTTAAAAAATATGATATGAAAACCCAAAAAACTCAACATGAAATAGATAATTGTATACTTAACCTATGCTGTAATGGCTCGGACCTCTCTCGTCCATTAATTTGTGAAAATGTGGTGTTTGAGGTGTTTTTGGAGGTCAAGGTGACTTATCCCCAACACTTTTCCAAATATCAAATTTTGTGAACAGTTCTATCGGTGAGGTTTAGTGAACAATTCTATTGGTGAGGTTTTGTGAACAGTTCTATCGGTGAGGTTCAGTGAACAGTTCTATCGGTGGGGTTTTGTGAACAGTTCTATCGGTGATGTTCAGTGAACAATTCTATGGGTGGTGTTTTGTGAACAGTTCTATCAGTGCGGTTCATTAAATAGTTCTATTGGTGAGGTTTTGTGAACAGTTCTACCGGTGAGATATTGTGAATAGTATTATCAGTGAGGTTCAGTGAATAGGTCTTTCGGTGAGGTTCAGTGAACAGTTCTATCAGTGAGGTTTTGTGAATAGTTCTATCAGTGAGGTGTAGTGAACATTCTATCGGCGAGGTTCAGTGACTAGTTTTAACTTTGAGGTTTTGTGAATAGTTCTATCGGTGAGGTTTAGTGAATAGTGTTTTCTGAACAGTGCGGTATATCAGTAACCTCTAACGGAAGGTGTACAGTAATGTTAGGTGTACAGTAATGGTAGTTGTATAGTAATGGTAGGTTTACAATGTTTCTATAATGGTGAGTTCTATCGGTAACCTCTATTTGTAACCTCTAACAATAGGTGTACAATAACAGTAGGTGTACAGTGTTTCCAGAATGGCAAGGTCTATCGGTATCCTCTATTTGTAACCTCTAACGGTAGGTGTACAATAACGATAGGTGTACAGTAACGGTAGGTGTATATTAATGGTCGGTGTACAGTATTTCTAGAACAGTGAGGTCTATTGGTAACCTTTATCAATAACCTCTAACAGTAGGTGTACATTAATGGTAGGTGTACAGTAACGATAAGTCTACAGTGTTTCCAGATTCCTACAGTTTCACCCCTTTGACATTTCCTTTGATGTGAAATACATTTAAAGACTTATTTTTAAGGACTATTAAGGCCAATTCAAAGGCCATAAATCCTATATTAAATATTCTTATGGCTCGGGTTTTTTTACTTGGTCGAACCTCGTGGGTTAATGCGATATGCTTTTAATGGGGAATTAAGCATATCTTAAACCATCACCCCATTAAATCTTCAGAAGGGACAACATATCTTCCTCCCTAATTATTTCTCTTTGTTCTCGACTATGAGACACTAGAACCTTTCATTCCATCTCATAGGAGATTCACAGTCAAACTTTCCTCCTCGAATTGCTTCTGCTCAGTTTTGATGCAACCAAGCTATATCGATCAATCATCGGTATAAGGTATATTTTATCATTGTTCTTTTAGGGAACATCTTCTCATATTTATCCTTTCCATATTATATCATGTAATCTCCATTCTTTTAATTGATATTTTTTTAGGGGGTTTGTTTGGTGCGGTCGTACCATGGAATCCTCTGGTGGATACCGTTGTCTAGAGAGAAGGATCGTGACCCGTTGTGTGGATAAAGAACGTGAGGAACTGTTTGAGGTAGGGGATTCATTGTTTCTATTTTCTTTTATGTGCAAATGTATTGTTATCATGTTTAATCCCACTATATGACAATGAAATTGACATAATAAATATTTTAACCAGATAAGTAAATTGATATTGATTGTATGTTATTGCCTCTTATTTTTATATATAGTATGACATCTATACATGATATTCTTATTTGTTCATTCTTGATGGAAATTGGTAAAGAATGTAAACCGGAAGTAATTGATAATTGTTGGCTATGGATAAAGAGTCATTTAAATGAACTTGGTTCTTCTTGTTTTAATTTAATGTTAATCAAATTGGTGCAGTAAGCATGTTTAATTATTTGGGATATTTTACTAATTATGTTTCCCATATTTTGGAACCATTGAATAAACAATATGTTAATTTGAGATGCATTAAGGAACTGATTGTTTGATAATTCCTTGAAGGGTTCTGAGTTACCCTCTTGATTGTTAAAGGGCCATTAGCCCAATTGATGTGATTTTTGTTTTTCCTACTACTTGTGTTGTGATGTGATCCTAGATGGGTGTTGTGATATGTGGGGACATGGAGGCATTTTGGTTGTGGCAGCAGATGATGCCTAGAGTGTCAAGATGCATCAGTTTATGCATATGGGTGTCGGGGAGGACACTAGGGATGATGTATTGGGATGGATATGATTGTTTAATTCTTGCCTTTTTGATTGTTTGTTTATCTGCAATACTTTTCCCTAATGTTCAAGGAAGCTAGTTATACTTACCCTTCTTTGGAAAGAGGTGAAGACACATGGGGTATGATCTGTGCTTTCTGTATTTAGCTTCTCAAGGAAGGATGGGTATATGCTCTTGATAAAAGCAGCAAAGACTCGATGGGTTGTATATCTACTCACTATGTTGATCCCCCTTGTGTTTTGTAACATAGAATGTTTTTCTAGAATGGCTTGGAATGTGGGAAAGTAATTATATAATGAATAAAATAATAAATGGTGTAAACCCATGGGGTTGGCGTTTTCTAGACCATAATGATGAGGTTGTAATTTTGATGGAATAGTTGACTTTGGGTGTGATGCTAATGAAATTTAATGTGGAATTGTTCATGGTTAATTAATTTTTAAAGAATTAATTAATATAAAGTGGAACTGATAAAAAAAGGGAATGAAGTAATATAATAAAGCTCTTTAATTGGTTGTGTTCTTATAGAATACCTAGTCCTGGAATTAGCAGCCTAGATTCTGAGAGACGTTAGCTGTAGTTGTGTCTAAGACTACATAATGCCCATAGTGTGGCTATGTGATATAGTATATCATGTACTTTTTTTGTTTCTATATGCTAATCCACCCTGTCGGTAAGGGAAACTGACACCCTGGGGATTTTGAGACCTGGGGGTGTTTTCCCCAACATTCTGGTGGGAGGATGAATGGCTGACTACCCCCTTTGGCCCCACTCCTAACTCTTGGTAGTTACTTGTGCTGGTAGGCACAACAGTTACTTTTCACCATATATGTGTGTAGAGTAATGTAATGGCTTGTGGTCATTCACACACATATATTCTGGATATAGTATCATATGGACGAATATTGGTGTAACATGTATTGGTTGTGATGGCATGAGGATGCTTACTCAATGTATGGACTGTAATGGCTTCAAGTATGATAATCGATGTACGATACACGTTATGAGGGCTGTGGTGGCTCCTGGAAACTACCTGGTTACTTTTCTTACGTGGAAGTGGTGGTTTGATTGCACGAGGTGCATGATGTGGTGCTTCACCCAGGTGTCTGCGAGAAAGCCTTTTTGGAGAGAGATGCTCAGGATGTGCGATGTTGGGGAAAAGAGGCAAACTAGTGGGGAAGTAGTAGAGGGGTTTCCATGATATTATTTATTATATGATATATTATTATATGAAGTACTTGGTGAGAGTATCCATGGTGTGGTTGGGAACTTAGTATACATATTTAGGTGATGAGTTATTTTCACTTGTTGTTCATTGTGCTTTAGTATGCATTCTTTACTTTTGCATGAGAGGCTTCAGGGAGGATCCTAATGAGTATACTATTATACTAACCCTAGGTATATATAAACTATTTTTCAGGTCATTTGGATCAGGTTAGAGACCAATATGGTTTCTACGAGCTTGGGGGTTGTAGGAGCTGTTCTGGATGGTAGTTGCTATTGTTTTTACTTTCTATTGGGTACTTTTAGTTTTTTTCTGGTTATAGTACTTTTTAATGAAATTTCATATGTGAACTTGGGTTTTATTTTATATTTTAGTTCTAATTTGGTGTTGGTTGGTGTCTATCTTATATCTCTCTTCTACATGTGTTCTCTTAGAGGGTAATGCCTCCCATTTGTGCGTTTACTATACCCTCGGTTCTAGTCGCCAGCCCAGGGCCTACTGGAGGTGGGACTCAGGGATCATTATCTCCCTTATCACATTGCTAACCCAGGAGGGGTACACTTTGTGGGGAGGGTGTCATGACAGAGTGGTATCAAAGGTCTGGTTGAAGTATAAGATGGAGTTTGGAGTTAGGCACATGTGAGGTCGCATGAGTTGGTAGGGAAACAATGTTATTCTTATTTAGAAAGTGAGGTAAACAATGGAGACTAGATGAGACAAAGTAATTTAGGGCCCCCTATGATCATATGTACGAAAATTTATGTTTACAATGGCATCTAAAAAGGTGATACAAGTTTCAGAGTAGAGACCTAGGAAAGGATCATGCATCATTCATCTTTGTGCATGTGTTTGAATGGGTAGACCTTAGGATAGGTTAACCTAAAATGAATAAAATAAAACAATTAATTAATTAATGTTTAGTATTCCATATTAGACGCTTAGGATCACTAATAGTTTTTTATTTTACATGTATGTCTCCAGGTTGATATCCTCGTCAGTTTTGCGTAGAAAATTTCTAGCGGGATATTCCAGTAGATCACCATAGGGTAGAGGTTGACGATGATGACACCAGGAGGAAGACACTTCAAGAGTTTCCATGCCAAAGTCTGCAGAAGCATGAGGGATCTTTTTTAGATTCAGCCACGAAAGTCTAGTTGGAGGAGGTTGAGATAGGCTTCAATTCAATCTGTGCTCGGAAGGAACACTGTGTGTCCTTAGTTGTGACGATGCTATGTGGAGCAGCGAGGTAGTGATGGTTCTTGTTCCTCGGGGATGGTGAGGAGTTAGTGATCTCATGGGAGGAGTCCCAAGATAGGTTTAGGCTTGAGTTTCTTTCTTCAACTGCGAAGGCGTCTAGTCTCTAGGAGATTATTATCATTGGATAGGGGAGCTCTAGTGTTCGAGAGTTTGGAATCCATTTTAGGAACCTTTTACGATATGCTTCGGACCTGTTGCCAGATGGGGAGTCCAGGGAGAGACATTTTGAGGAGGCTTTGCGTCCATAGATCCTACGCTAGGTCACCCCATTTATGCTGAAAACATATCTTGAGGTGCTGGAGAGGGTAGAGGATGTTGAGAGGAATTTGGCCAGGACTGGATCATCATGAGAGGGGGATCTGCATGATTCCTCACAAAGTAGAGCTATGGTCCGGGGTTCCATGTTTTCAGGGCAGATGGGTTTCTGTTCAGCTGGGTGTATGTCCCAGCACTTCACATCTCGTTTCTCTAGAGGCAGCAACTCTCAGGCCTATGCTAAGGGATCATGCGTTTTTTTTCTTGTGGTGGTCGTGGCCATCAGCAGTGGGAGTGCTCGAACATTCAGAGTAGTCACCATGCACTAGGCACTATGCTCCAGGTTCCTCCATTGAGGCAGTTAAAGCCGAGGCAGCAACAGCTGGTTGAACCAGATTTAGATCAGTGGAGGGTATATGGGGCAGGCATAGGACGTCCCCATGGTTCTCCCTACCCTCAGAGAGCAGAGCGAGGCCATGGTGGTGGTCGTTATTAGGGTAAGAGAGGCCCTGGGGGAGGTCGTGATCAACTTCATGCACTAGTGTTTCCAGTTCCAGGCAAGCCAGATGTCGTTCGAGGTACCCATTGCTTGTTTTCTACCATGGTGTATGCCTTTTTTGATTCAGGGGTGACACACTCCTTCATATCACCTAACCATGTCCATGCATTGGGACTCTATGTAGAGAGGCTTCTAGGGTCCTTGGCATTTACTACGCCTGTTGGAGGTCGAGATGACTAGTTTGAAGTATTTAGAGAATGTGAGCTACTGTTGGGACAACAAATCTCTTGGGGATATTTCTTATGTCTACGAATACAACCATATGCTGTCATCCACGGCATAGAATGAATCTATTTGGTGTAGGATATCGTGGATTGCTTCAAGAAGATGGTTGTATTCATTGGTGCGGATAGAGAGCCAGTGGTGTTTGTTGGTGTGAGAGATCCTCAGAAGGGTCATAGGCGCGTTCCATCCTTATCATCCATGATGGCTGAGTTGAAGGTGAGTTTTTCAGAGGTTCAACAATTCGTGTATCTTATAGTCATAGAGGAGTACCCTGATGTTTTCCAAAAGAGGTTGTAACATTATCCCCTCGATGAGAGATTGAGTTTGGGATCGATCTACAGACCATAGCGTCTCCTATCTCTATGTATCCATATAGAATGGCCCCTTCTGAGTTATGAGAGCAACATATACAGCATGATGGTCTGTTATAGTGCGGTTTTGTTCGACCAAGTGTGCCACCGTGGGGTGCACCAGGTTTGTCCGTGAAGAAGGCCAATGGTATTTTCAGTTGTGTATCAATTATTTTCTCTTAAACAAAGTGACAATAAAGAATTTCTATCTTTTCCCAAGGATTGATGATTTATTCGATCAACTGAAGGGTGAAAGTTTGTTCTCAAAGATCAACTTGCGGTTAGGATATCATAATATGCGTGTAAAGGCTGAGGATATCCTAAAGACTTATTTCCATTGTCATCATGAGTATTATGAGTTCGTTGTATTGTCGTTTGGCGTGATGAATTCTCCAGCTGTATTCACGGGATTGATGAATTTTGTGTTTCGTGAGTTCCTTGACAAGTTCATGGCAGTTTTCTTCGGCGACATCCTTGTGTACTGCATACTTGAAGAGGAGCATGAAAAGCATGTACAAGCCGTTTTTTGAGTTCTTCGTCAACATCTGTTGTTTGGAAAGTTGTTGAAGTGTGAGTTTTGGGATCGAGAAGTCCATTTCTTGGGGTATGTTGTATCCCAACAAGGAGTAGCAATGGATCCATCGAAGATAGAAGAAGTTGTATCTTGGGAAGCCCCCAAGATAGTTTCAGAGGTGCGAAGTTTCCTTGGTCTTGCAGGATACTACATAAGTTTCATAGACAATTTCTCATGAGCTGTGATGCCTCTTATAGCTTTGACTATGAAGGATTAGGCATTCATATGAACTGATCAGTTCCTGGCAGCTTTTGAGTATCTAAAAGTGAAGTTGGTAAGTGCTCCTGTTCTTTGTCTTCCAGCTGAGGGAGGTCAGTTTGATGTTTTATAGGACGATTTACATACGAGGATAGGTTGTGTTCTCATTCAGCTAAGTTCAGTTGTTTCTTACGAGCCTCGGAAGTCACATCCCCATGAACGTGACTATCCCACTCACGATCTTGAGTTGGCTTCCGTAGTGTTTGCTCTGAAGTTATGGAGACATTACCTCATTGGTGAGAGCTTTGTGGGTTTCACCGATCATAAGAGTTTGAGGTATGTTTTCTCACAGCGTGACGTGAACCTACGACAACGTTGGTGGATGGAGTTCTTACCGGAACATGACTTTTAAATATAGTATACACCTGGAAAAAGGAATGTTGAATGTGATGTGCTGAACAGAAAGTCCCGTAGTGATGCTGTCTATGAATCTGGTGATTCATGGAGAGTAATGGAAGAACTGTCAGCATTACATATTGATATGGGAGAAATTGGGGGTAGAGGTTGTCTTTTTTAGATGATGGTACAGTCATCCATGATTCATAAGGTGGAAGAGTCCCAGTTGGGAGATCTAGAGGTGGAGGTCTGGAGAGACCGAGTTGTTTGTGGTGAGTCCCTTGATGGTTGGTCGGAGGATGAAAAACACCGAGTGTTGTATCATGGATGGTTTTTTTCCCTTTATGATGTAGGAGACGGTTCTTAGATAGTTCCATTGTTCACCTTTAGCAGTACATACTAGCGTGACAATGATGTACCAATCCTTGAGGAGTCAGTTTTGGTTTCCTGGGCCGAAGCATGCAGTTGCAGAGTTTGTGTCTCAATGTTTAGTATTCCATATGGTGAAGGCCTAACACTATGTTCATGGTGGTCTTCTCCATCAATTATAGATTCCTCAGTGGAAGTGGGAGGACATTTCAATAGACTTTGTTACTGGTTTCCCCCGAGCTCTGGGAGGACATGATTCTATTTTGGTGGTAGTGGATTGTTTAACGAAATCGTCCCACATTATATTGATCAAGGAGTCAATCTCTATAGAAGTTTTGTGGAGACAATATCTAGAGGAGGTGTTGAGACTTCATGGAGTCCCTACAATGATCATTTCTAATCGAGATCCTCATTTTACCTCCAGGGTGGGGAGAGGTCTCCAACATGATTTCGGTTCTCAACTATGCCTTAGCAATGCTTTTCATCATCAAACAGACGGTCAGACAGCGCGAACCATCCAGACTCTTGAAGACATGTTACCCTCTTGTTTTTTTTATTTTGGAGGATCATGGATGTGGAAATTACCCTTGGTGGAGTTCTCTTAAAATAATAGTTTTCACTCAACCGTTGGTATGGAGCCGTTTGAAGACTTGTATGGACAACCTTTCCATTCTCCGTTGTGCTGGATTTGAGTTGGAGAGTCAGAAATTCTCAGACTGGTACTAGTGCAGAATACAAAAGAGATGGTGTAAGTGATTCGTGAGAGGATGAAGACAGTGCAATATTGTCAGAAAACATATGCTGATCAAAGGAGGAGACCCTTGTAGTTTATTTTTAGCGATCATGTGTTTCTGAAGGTGACTCCCTATCGTGGCCAGTAAAGGTTTGGTCACAGAAGTATGCTTTCTTCCCGATTTATCGAGCCTTTAAGGTGTTAGCTTGTGTTGGAGCTGTGGCGTATCAAGTAGCACTTCCCCCAGAGATGATCCAGATACACGATGTTTTCCATGTATCACACCTCCTTCGTTATCTTCATTATGACTCTCACATCATCGATTGGGGAGAGATCTATGTTCATGATGATGAAACCTTTGAGGAGTGACCGATGGCAATACAAGACCACAAGGAGAAGGTGTTGCGTGGGCATTATATCCCCATAGCTCGTGTCTTGTGGCGACACAGTGGCATGGAGGAGAGTAGATGGGAACGTGAGTCACATATATGTACTCAGTACCCAGAGTTGTTTGATGTTTAACTCTTTTCATGTAATGATGATCACATTGTTGTTACACCTTTTATGTTTTATTTATGAATATCTTTTGTTGATTTTGTGGCTTACTATATTTTGAGAGGTATCTCAATGGGTGGTTTTTCGGACCTCGTTTCATTTTATTATCTTTAGGAGAGTTTTCAATTCTCGTGGACATGAATGTTTTGAGAGGCATCTGATGTAATACTCTATACCTCTCTCGTCCATTAATTTGTGAAAATGTGTTGTTTGAGGTGTTCTGGGAGGTCAAGGTGGCTTATCCCCAACACTTTTCCAAATTTCTAATTTTGTGAATAGCTCTATCGGTGAGGTTCAGTGAACAGTTCTATTGGTGAGGTTTTGTGAACACTTATATCAGTAGGGTTCAGTGAATAGTTTTATCGGTGAGGTTTTGTCAACAGTTCTATCAGTGAGGTTTAGTGAACAGTTCCATCAGTGAGGTTTTGTGAACAGTTCTATCGGTGAGGTTCAGTGAACAATTATATCACTACACTACTGAAAAAATACACTATTCCAAAGGTTTAGAACCATTGGTATAGGCCTCCAAACAATTGTTATAGGCTATGCCAATGGTTCGGAGAACTGTTTCCCTGTAATCCATGAGGCTACGTCTATCCCAATAGTTTTGGGAGAATCGTTGGTATAGACCTATACTAATGGTTTTGAAAACCATTTTTATAAGTAATATGAAAATCTACACCAACGGTTCTATAAGCCATTGGTATATGTAATTCAAAAAATAATCATCTGGTTGGTTTTGATCCCAGCACCTCTCGTTTGTGATTGAACGACCTAAGAACTAACCCAACATACTTTTGTGAACATAATTTCAAAAAATATATATGTATTATCATAAGTATTTTAAATTTTGATTTATTTAATGTCTGTTGTAAGAAGAATCTATTAAAAATACATGTACCTATACCAACGGTTTTGAGAACCGTTGGTATCAGTTCCTTGATTTTGGGACCTATACCAACAGTTTTGGACATGCTGTTGGTATGTGGGGGAGACCTATACCAATGGTTTGGTCAAACTGCTAGTATAGGGTCTTTATAATGGACCTATACCAACGGTTTGGGCCAAACCATTGGTATAGGTCCAAATTAGTGATCCTATACCAACAGGTTGTCCAAACCCTTGGTATAGGCCCCCTATACCAACGGTTTGTCCAAAACTGTTGGTATTGGGTCTCTATAATGTACCTATACCAACGGTTTTGGCCAAAACCTTTCTATAGGTCCAAATTAGTGAACCTATACAAACGGTTTGGCCAAACCGTTGGTATAGGTCCCCCCAATACCAACGATTTGTCCAAAACTGTTGGTATAGGTCCATATAAGTTATATATACCAATAGTTTTGGCCAAATCATTGGTATATGTCCAAATTAGTGAACTATACCAAGCGTTTTCCCAAAATGATTAGTATAGATCATATTTCCAGTAGTGGTAAGGTTTTGTGAATAGCAATATCGGTGATGTTTTGTGAACATTTTTATCGGTGAGGTTCAGTGAACAGTTCTATCAGTGAGGTTCAGTGAACCGTTCTATCGGTGAGGTTTAGTGAATAGTTCTATCGATGAGGTTTTGTGAAAAGTTTTATCGGTGAGGTTCACTGAACAGTTATATCGGTGAGGTTTATTGAACAGTTCTATCAGTGTGGTTTTTTTGAATAGTTCTATCATTGAGGTTTAGTAAACAGTGTTTCTAGAACAGTGAGGTCAATCGGTAACCTCTATCGGCAACCTCTAACAGTAGGTGTACAATAACGGTAGGTGTACAGTAAGTGTAGGTGTACGGTGTTTCTAGAATGGTGAGATCTATCGATAACCTCTATCGGTAACCTCTAATGGTAGGTGTTCAATAACAGTAGGTGTACAGTGATGGTAGGTGTACAGTATTTCTAGAACGGTGAGGTCTATCGGTAACCTCTATAGTTAACCTCTAACGGTAGGTGTACAATAATTGTAGGTATACAATAACGGTATGTGTATAGTAACTGTAGGTGTTAAATGTTTCTAGAATGGTGAAGCCTATCGGTAACCTTTATTGGTAACCTCTAACGGTTGGTGTACAATAACGATAGGTGTACAGTGGCGGTAGGTGTACAATGTTTCCAGCTTCCTATAGTTTTAGCCCTTTGAAATTTCATTTGACATAATCTACATTTAAATCCTTATTTATAAGGACTCTTAAGGCCAATTGAAATGCCATAGATCCTATATTAATTATTCTTATGTATCAGGATGTTTTTACTTGGTCAAACTATGTGGGTTAATGCAATCTGCTTTTAATGGGTAATTAAGCATATCTTAAACCATCGCCCCATTAAATCTTCAAAAGGGACAGGATATCTACCTCCCTAATTCTTCCTCCTTGTTCTCAGCTATGAGATGTTATAACCTTTCATTCCTTCTCATAGGAGTTTCAAAGAAAACTTTCCTCCTCGAATTGGTTCTTCTCTATTTTGATGAAACCAAGCTGTATCAATCAATCTTTGATATAAGGTGTGTTTTATCATCATTAATTTGGGGATCATCTTCTCTTGTTTCTACTTTCCATATTATAGAATGTAATCTCCATTTTTTTAATGGGGGTTTTATTAATATTTGGTTGGAGCGGTTGTACCATGGCATCTTTGTGTGGATGCAGTTGTCGTGAGAGGAGGATCGTAACCCGTTGTGTGGATAAAGATGATAAGGAATTGTTTGAGGTAGGGGATTCATTTCTTCTCATTTCTTTTACATACAACTGTATTATTAAAATGTTTAATCCCACTGTATGAAAATGGAATTGACATAATAAATATTTTAATTGGATAAATAAACTGATATCAATTATATGTTATTGCATTTTGTTTTTCTACATAGTATGATATTTATGCCTGATTTTCTTAGCTATTCATTCTTGATGGAAATTATTAAAGAATATAAATTGGATGTAATTTAAAATTGTTGTCTATGGATAAAGGGGCATTAAAATGAATCTGGTTCTTCTTATTTTAATTTGATGTTAATCAAATTTGTGCACTAAGACAGTTTAATTATTTGGGATAGCTACTGATTATGTTTCCCGAATTTTGGAACCTATAAATAACAAATCTATTAATTTAAAATGTATTAAGGAACTGATTGTTTGATAATTTTTTGAAGGGTTCTGAGTTACCCTCTTGATTGTTAAATGGGCCATTATCCCAACTGATGGGATGTTTGTTTTCCCTATTACTTGTGTTGTGATGTGATCCTGGATGGGTGTTGTGATATTTGGGGACATGGATGCCTTTTGGTTGTGGCAACAGATGACGCCTAGAGTGGCGAGATGCATCGGTTTATGCATGTGGGTGTTGGGGAGGAAACTAGGGATGATGGATTATTATAGATGTGATTGTTGGATTCTTGTTGTTTTGATTGGTTGTTTTTCTTATTTAATTTTACCCACTGCTAAAGGTAGCTGTTCTTACTTACCCTTCTTCAGAAATAGGCAAGGACACACAGGGTATGCCACATTCCTTCCGTTATTAGCTTCTCAAGGAAGGATGGGTATATGATCTTTCTATAAGCAGCAAAAACTCGATGGGTAGTACATCTACTCACCGTATTGATCCCCCTTTTGTTTAGTAGCATATAATATTTTATAGAATTCCTGGTAATTAGGAAATTAATTCTATAATGAATAATTTAATAAATGCTGAAAACCCATGGGGTTGGTGTTTGCTAGAACATAATGATGAGGTTGTAATTTTGAAGGAATAGTGGACATTGGGTGTGACACAAATTAAATTTAGAGTGGAATTGTTCATGGTTAATTAATGTTTAAATAATTAATTAACGTAAAGTGTAACTGATAAAAAAAGGAATGAAGTAATCTACTAAAGCTCTTTAATTGGTTGTGTTCTTATAGGAAACCTAGTCTTAGAAGTAGCAGCCTGGATTATGAGAGACGTTAGCTGTAGTTGTGTCTAAGAATAGGTTATTCCCATAGTGTGGTTGTGAGATATATTATATCATGTTCTTTTTGTGTTTCTATATTCTACTGCACCCAGTCGGTAAGGGCAATTGACACCTAGGGGATTCTAAGACCTGGGGGGTGTTTTCCCCAACATTCCGGTGGGAGGATGGAGGGATGACTACCCCCTCTGGCCCCACCTTATTCTCTTGGTAGTTACTTGTTATGGGAGGCACACCAGTTAGTTTTCCCCATTTATGTGTTTAGAGGGATTTAATGGATTATGGTTATTCACACACATATATTCTGCATATAGTATTCTATAGACTACCATAGGTGTAACGTGTATGAGATGTGATGGCTTGAGGATCCTTACTCGGTGTATGGGTTGTAATGGATTGAGGTATAATATCCGATGTATGATACAAGTTATGTGGGGTGTGGTGGCTCCTAGAAGCTACCTGGTTACTTTTATTATGTGGACATTGTGGTTTTGTTAGATGAGGTGCCTGATGTGGTGCTTCGCCCAGGTGTCTTCGGGCATGCCTTTTTGGAGAGAGATGCTCAGGACGTGCGACGTTGGGGAAAAACGGAAAACTAGTGGGGAAGTAGTAGTGGGTTACCCTTGATATTCTTTATTATATGATATATTCTGGTATGAGTTACTTGGTGAGAGTAGCCATTTGGAGTTTGGGAACTTAGTATACCTGTTTAGGTGATGAGTTGTTTCACTTGTTGTTCATTGTTCTTTAGCGTTCTTTCGTTACTTTTACACGAGTGTCTTTGGGGAGGATCCTACTGAGTATACTGTTATACTCACCCTATGTATATATAAAATATTTTTTAGGTCACTTGGAGCAGGTTGGAGATCAAGCTCTTTTCTACTATCTTGGGGATGCAGGAGATATTCGGGCTAGTGGTTGCTCCTGTTTTTACTTTCTTTTGCGTACTTGTAGTTTTTTCCTTCTAGTTGTAGTACTTTTTCCTGACATTTCATATCTACACTTGGGTTTTCTTTTATATTTCAGTTCTATTTTGGAGTTGGTTGGTGTCTATCTTATCTCTCTCTACTGCATGTGTTCTCTTAAAGGATAATGCCTCCCATTTGTGTTTTTACTATACCCTCGGTGCTAGTCTCCAACTCGAGGCCCGCTAGAGGTGGGACTCAAGTGGTCATTATCACCCTTCTCACATCTCCGACCCAAGAGGGGTACAGTTTGTGGTGAGGGGGTCATGACATATGTGATAAGAATTGGATTCCTCATGTGAAAAGTATGAGATGATCAGATATCCCCTCCAGAGAGGATGTCATGTCCCTCTTGACATTATAATTCTACCACACCGTTTTACACAACTATTTATTCCATTATTCCTATTCTTATGGAGTACTCAATGATTTAAAGATCACTTATCTTGATTCCAACCCTACCATAAACTCATTTCTGAGTCTTCTCCCCTCTGAATTAGTCTTGATCCATTCCTAACCACATTTTCATATAGTGTGTTTTAGTACATGACAGGATAACATCTAATATGCATAAAATTCCCTATAGGACATTCCCTTATTATATATACACACTTCTTAATTTCATCAATTTCGATATCAATCATTTCCTAGAACAAATCATGCTCCTTAATAGAAATTTTTCCAGATCAAACATGATCAACTACTGATATGGGGTCACATATCATAGGATCCTAGGTAACATTTGACAGTTCCTGTGTTTTGAATTCAATCAATGGTCAATCCCGTATTTGTTCACCCGACCATTGACTAGTGCGAGTGTAAATCCTATGTTTTAAACATGATAATCAATTTTCCCCACCCATGGGTCATTCCATTTCACTATAAAAGTCTTTGGAGTCATGATATAACATTTTGAGACTTACCTAGGTTATTCAATTCTACCCCTTCTTGTATAAGCTCCCTGTAAAAAATTGTACCTCCGTACTTCATGCTGTTTCTCACATCCAAGATAGATCATGTGAATTTAAGAGTAGGGTAGGAATTTACCTGAGAATGTTCAAGACACACAGCCTTCCCAATGTTCCAAACACTATGACCTTAAACATATATTCTAGTTCCAAGCATCAAAAACTTAAAAAGAATGCATGTTATTGCAGGGGTGTTCTATGTGGAACAACCTCCATAGATCCTTCTTCACATTAGGTGACCTACCTTGCATTCTAAGAACACAACCTAGATACACCCACATGGTCTATGAAATTTGAACTTAAACAATCTATGACCCATGGTCAAAGAATTATGACCTTAATCTATTTTAAACCCACAGATCAAGAATTAGGAATTGAATATTATTCCATCCCATGTACCAAGAATTATTCCATTATAATATTTGCAACCAAGGTTCCATGAATTATGAATTTAATCTATTTGAAACGCATGGGAAAGTTATTATGACCTTAAACTATTGGCAACTCATGGTCTAGGAATTATGTAATTAAACTATTTTCAACTCCTCAGTCTAACTAGTATGAATTTAAAAATAATATGGAAAGAGGGACATACAAATGTTAGGTTTGAAATCTAAATCGTAAACCTGTGAACAAGTCATAATCCTAATTTCCTGGTCACTTCCACAACCTAAAAAAATGAAGGTCTTAAATAACAAGTTCAGAACTAGTAGGAACCACATTGGGACCCAACACAAACTTGGCTATTGTCACTAAACCCATCAGTTCATAAAAATCATGGGGCCAAATTATAATTTCACCTGGACACATGATCTCATCTATGAGGTTGAACCCTTGTATAACCTAATCATGCATCCCACTACATTAACAAGATGGGGTCAATTGATGATGGTTCACATGTCTGGGTCCCATGATTGATACCTTTTTAATGAATTTCATTGTCACACGACTCTATATTTTGTGATGTATCATCATCAATGTAAGCTGTTAAACTACATGTTCAATTTATTTATTATCAGAAATTAAAACCACACACCCTTCATCATAATTACATTATATAAAACTAAAACTAATCTTATTCCATTTCTTAAAAATCCCTTTCCACGCATTTGCGTTAGTACCCTACCACACCATTCACATTATTTTCCTTTCACTTGACACTTGAGATGTCTCTCCCCTTGCAATACAAATGAAAATTTTGTAGAATGATATAATTACCAAATGATCTCAAATACTCAGTGGAATAATTACGTGACATTTAAAATCCATCCAATAAATCCCCCAATATATACCCACATTTCACATCCCCTTGGATTTGGATCCCCATTATCATTCATGACTGAATGAGTCCCCTAACGGCAATGTTGTCTGGGAACAATAGCTCACCTACCTTCCTAGGAACATAAAATCCAGATTTTTTTATGTTCCTTATATTTCAAACATGGTCAATGGTTAACCCTCATTTGTTTGTCCCCATAATTAGTAAAACAATAATGGCATATATGTTTTGAACATGGTAATTAGTCATCCTCCATCACAACATCACCCCTTTTGTGTTCTAGGTCTTGGGTGACCTGATTCATAGTCTTCATCCCTTCTGTTCAAGTATAATTCAATGCCCATGGTGGTATCCAATTTGTGCACTAGTGCATGTTTTAAAAAGGAAATCATCTCTGTAGAGAGTCTCACTTTCTTGGAAAAATTTTGTTGGTCAGGAAACTCTTGATAGTTTATAAACAAGTTCATATAATGAGTGTTCAAAACATTCTGGAAAATCTCATATAAATTCATAATATTGCATTTTTTCCTAGTTTCCCAAACTGAGAATCACTAATGTGGGATTCAGTATTATTTTTTGTTTTCCATTATTATATTATTGTGAAAAAAATAGTTTGGCATGCTGGGAAGTTAAAACGAACCATTCCAAAAATATGGGACGGACTTCCATATGATGAAGAATCTCTTTTATTTTAGGATATATATAAAAATACATAACTCTCAATCCTGTAGGCTGAGAATTCAATATCACTCAGCCTCTATTGAGTAGCCTCTAATGTATTCCTATATTCCTCCAAATTAGGCACCTCCTCTTCACTGTAAGGGTGATATTCTTTATCCCTAATTCACACATGATCCTACTCAACATGGATCTTTGATACCATAGACTCCACATAATCTTCCCAAGCCATATCAACCACCAAATAATCCATTAATTATTTGATTATCAAAAAATTTATTGTGATGATGAATGCACAATCTTTCACCTTCTCCTTTACATGAGTTATTTACTCTTCAATCACCTAGCACACCAATTATCCCTTACAATTATTATCAATCTAGGACACATAAAAATCCTTCCATCCAAAATGTGGCTGTTTGATAAAGAAATATTGAGATAGTTCTTGGATTCCACTAATATCCAATTCATGGATCCCCAGGTTGACAAACCAATCGTAAAGAGATCCCACCTGATTGGGAAAATCGGCTAATGGATTACTGGTGATAAAATTACACATAGTCCTCAAAACCATGAATTTGATTACACAGTTATCCTTTGAAACATCTAAGATGGAATACTCAAATTCATTAGCAAGTGTAAGATCCTTATAAGGGAAGTCCTCCAACACATAAGTGGAATGGTCAACTGGAGGCTTTTCCTCAGGTGTGATATTCCCAATGTCTAGAGAAACCAAGTCCTCACCAGATCCATCACCTATAGAGGGTGAACCAACCCCATTTCATGCAAATTTTGAGGTAGGTTCATACACCAATGCCTCCTTTATCACCTCCATCAGCTACATGGTTTTTACCACCCTTGTTGATACTTCACCACTCATATTTGCGACCTTCAGTAATTCTGAGGTTGGAACAGTCATCATGGCCCCCATTAAAATCTCTACTAAAGGAATGATTTAAACCCACTTCATTTTTGTATAGATCCTACAATCTACCTCCATTGGAACCTCCAAGGTTGGACAATCCACCATAGCCTACCCAAATATCTTTGCTGGGATAGTAGTGTCTACAATCACTACATCAATTTTAGGCCCGACAAACCTGAGTGTTGGCACTGATATTAGAGATCAAAACATGTTTTGAAAAAAACATTTAAATCATGGGTTTAGAAATGATTAAATTATAGTGAGATGAAACCTAAAAAATTAGGGCTAAAAAGGGATGAATACTTTCATGAGTAGTATAGTCCAACTAGAAACTCAAAAAGGTCTATGAGAAATCATCCTGGTGATGAAATTCCATAAGTATCTGATGCCCCAACGGTTGGAAGTTACCTTGCGGCTAGATGTGTTGATTCTCTCCAGAGGAAAATGTTAGTTTTCACATTTTCAAGAAGGAATCCATGAAACCATATAAAGAAATAAGGGTTACTGAGTAGTGCCAAGGTCATTTGGCACATCACCACAATTACAATAACCAGTTATCATTATATTCAACTGCCTGTATAAAGAACATTAGGGTTGGCGCTCAAACCTAGATCCTAATGAAATGGGGCTCCATAATCATATTACTCAGGGTTTTCAAAAATGTAAACCTCCTCTTTGATAATTAATTCCTTCAAAAGTGAAGAATTAGTTAGGTAGATATAATATGGATTCAATAATATCCATGACACACATGATCAGAAGTTTTACATGTTCAACAAAAAGATATACATCCATGAGGGAGTCCTGATTAGAATATATTAACCTTTAATCCTCCTCCAACCCATCTTTTAGGGGTACAAGTGAAGCCAACTCATGTATCTAGCGATTTAATAGAGAAGGTATGGCTATCAACACAATCACTCGACTAGACAAGGATGTAAAATATCATGAGAATAGACCATGTAATCTAGATATACCATGTACTAAACCACATTAGCTTGGGGTAAATGGAAACCTTTCCTTACATGAGAAAAAATAAGTATAGAATATCCAATTATATTTGAGATAATTCCATACCATGTGAATAGAGGTGATTTGTCTATGGATTTCCCATCTCACACAAGAAGTATAGAAAAAAATCATACAGAACATGTACTTAACATAGTAGATTCCATGAACATTGTACCCATACCCCCCAAATATAATTTAAATCGTCCACCTTCCTCCCACAATAGCTTTCCTAGAGTTGAGCCTATTTCTACTCCCCACCTTGGGAAATCCACCTGTGCAGACCCATGAATTTACCGATCATTGGACACTTCTCTACCCACTTTATCTACTCCGCATATTCGGCATTCCCTACACACTTCTTTCCCCCAAACTCATTGTTTTGGGCACAAATGCACCTCATCATATAGATTCATTAGTCTAATTAACATGTTAATAGGATACATTATTTCCCATCTTAGTATATACTCATGAATAATCCCATAAGAGATAGTTGGTGGAAGTAGCTCATTTCACCCCTTCCGTCTTCACACACTATTACATGCAACCGTTTCTTAACAACAGAGGGATTGTATTCAATAAATATACTCTTTTATACCTTTGGGGTGTGCTTATAGAGGCATCATAACTTATATGTAGAGTGGTGTGGAATTTATAGATTTTAATTTACTTTTCAATACACCCATTCCTGCTACACCCCACCTTGGATGGCCAATAGATACAATAAATACTCTATGGAAACAATTCCATCATAAGTCACTACTCCTATGAGATGGGAAATAAAATAGAAAACAAATTGGTCTGCAAGCTCAAACTGTGATATTATGTTCATTGATCCCAAGTCATGAGGCCGAATCCTTATGATGTTTGGGATCGATGAAAAAATCTACGATGGGAGTGGATAAAGGGTTTGTATACTCATATCGCCCCAGGTGTGTGGTAACCCAACTATATAATAATTGTAAGGGTTCACACACAATAAAGGGAGTGCTCCACTAACTAATGCGATACAAAAACATGTATACCATGGACAACCCTAGAACTACTAGGTTTAATTTATTCCCCATCAGTATTATACCTACCATGATGAGGGTTCATAGCTAAACCCCCACGTACGAATCCTAAATTAGGAGAATCTACCTAAAGATCAGTGCAACAATAAATCCTACCTTCTTTACCACATGAGCCTTGGGTTTACACTATATACCAACTAATGAAACATGTTCACCTCTAGGATCATCAAATATGAAAGATACTTTTATCAAATTGACACATTTCAAAATTACAGTGGCCTCTAAAATAGATTAATCGGGGACCCATTAAATAAATAATCAAACCATTACATAAATATGATATCCACCATACCTAGCCTGTTTCCACTCTCCCCCTATACCATGTGAAGAAACACTATTGTGTTCATGATAATTTAATGTTTTTCATCACATATGTCTTAATTTTGGAGAAAATCATCATACATATCACCTTGGATTGGGATAACTATGATGTGGTAGATATCCCATAAACTAATGTTGACATATCCATGATGTATCTCAAATGTGTGCCTCCTCGATTAACACCAACTCAGTAGCTCCGACATGATATATTGATGATGGTTGACATGGAGATGTGATAACTATACCACCTCATTAATCCCAACCCTCTTAATCTACAACTCAAATTCACAACAAGACTGGCATACCTAGTAGTACCAGACCCATCAATCCATAAATTTACCACCCTATCATAGGTCAAACTCTTATTCCACCAATTTAAATGGTCCATCAATCACACCTTAAAGATGATATCATATTAAGGGGAGATTAATCTTCCTAAAGTCCCCCTAATGATGTTTTTCACATGGTTATAGAGGGTATTAGTTACTATATATGTGTTATTCCTCATAATGTGTCCCCCAACATCAATATGACACTGTTATTTCTTAGGCATGCTATTGTACCAGTATGTTGGCTCATCCTAATTAGAAATGGGTATAAAAACTTAATCCCTTAGCCCAAAACAACACAGCGGTAGCCTCTTGGACAATGGGTAAAAAATATGCCACCCTATCAGAAATTTAGTGAGTACACCATGATTCGACCCACCCTAGAATCCCTCTATAATAATGATATTCTTAGCCATCTCCCTTCATAAAGTTATAGAAAAAATTACGCACTCAACATCCATATTTAAAATACATTAAACTTTTTCAGAATCTATTTTATGGGAGTGAGTTTGTAGATGTTTTATAGAAAAATTGTAGTTAATGAATGTTCACAAAATTGTTAAATTATGATTTGTTGAACTATGGTTTACAAAATAGTATAGTTTCACGAGCGATGAAGATTGAGATCAGAAAATTATCATGAATATCTCAACATTTTATGAAAGATAAAAATGACATATCTTTTAGGAAAATATTCTAGTCCACTACCAGACCCCCAACCCTATTAATAGGCACAAGGTCTGACCTTGTTTCATGAATATTACATTCCAATTTCCAATGTCCAACAGTTTTCACTTAGAATCTGAACCACCTCTCCAATTTCAAATTCAATTATGATAAGGTCACTTGTTGACATTGATAAACACATCTCACGGGAGATATTGAGGTTGGAAGGACTAGTTTGCTGTAAATTCGTGCTTAAATCGCTCAAAAATACAATTGACGGAATTAGTTCTAGAAGGTAAAACCCAATGAAAATCGATATGGATCATGAATTCATTTGACACATTGAGGATGAGTTTGTAACAACCACACAATGTTACTATGATCCATGAATGTTGATTTTTATGCTGACCATGAGGTGATAACCTCTACCCAACATAACTCTAGTTTGAGAGAGCCGCTAACAATATGGAACTAGAGCATGTATCCTATAAATAATGTAACATCAACTCACAAAAATTGTTGATCTCATAGAGCTTTAGGTGGTAACCTCTGCATAATGCAAGTATATTCTTGGTTATTTAGGGACTTAATATATGAATATGGGATTCAAAAATTTTGAAACAGGTTTTTTGTTCGCTCTATACCCAACTAAAAAGGGAATTATTGGATAATTCTCATAGTTTTAATTTCTCTATAAACAATGGTAGCACTAATATGTATAGGGATTAGAGGGAACCTTTTGGTTAGAAAATATGAGGTGGGAAATTTCTTCTTATGTTTCAAGATGTTTGGTATGACAATAAGTGAAGTGTCAAATAAAACATTATAAATGATTCATGAAACCTCTATTTATTCCTATATTGAAATGGGATGATAGTGCTATGTAAAATGTCACTATATTACCAAAGACATTGAGAAATAATGATGTGATATGGGTTATTATTACTCAACTTACCAAATACTCAAATTTCCTTACTATAAGAGATTATTTTCCAATTTAGAACCATGAAAACATCTATATTAATAAATTTTTAATACTTTATAGTGAACCCCTTTCAATTGTTTTTATCAGAATCCACTATTTACATTGAAATTATCGAAGACTCACCAAATGTATATTGATACAGAGATTTGATTTAGAATCTCATATCACCCTCAAACTGAGGAGTAGTAATAAAGGACTACCCAAACATTAGAAAACATTTTTATGTTCTTCTCACAAGAATTCAATGATTTTTGGGATTAACATTTACCTTTGTTATAATTTTACTATAAAAAACATCCATTAAAGTACTAAATTGGAAATGTATGAATAATTATATGGAAATATAGGTCGCACAAAAACTTGTTGGGATGAAGTCAGTGAATAGAATATTGTAGGCTCAGAACTTTTGGATGATGTAATGTAATTGGTAATGACTATTCACACCAATATCAATGTTGTAAATGTCAGAAGATAGATATGTCAATAATCATAGGAAAGATTTGTATTTTCAAGATGGAGATCATGTTTTATTGAAGGAATCTCATTGAAGGGTGAGATAAGATTAGGTAAGAAAGTAAAACCGATACCTAGGAACATTGAACCTTTTTAAAATCATTTAATGAAATATTAGTGTGGGTTACAATTTGGAAATTCCACCCATCCTTTCTAAAGTAAATGATGTGTTTCATATCTCTTTTTTAACGATGTAAATTATATAACAGATTCATGTTCTCACTTATAAAAAAAATGAATCAGAACATGATTTATCATATTTTGGAGATAATATCGATGTTATGGAAATTATATAAAAATTTTTTATGATTCACATGACTCATTTTGAATTGAAGCTTTGAAAAAATCTTGAGATAAAAGGGGGAATGTGGGAACTTAAGGGAATTATTATGAATAACAAACCAAATATATTTAGGAGGTTAATTTTTGGAAATTTAAAAGGTAATGTTTTTTGAAGGAGGGAAGAATATAACACCACATTATTTTATGACATGTCTCTTTTTAAATAAATTTAATTAGGCAGATAACTTGTATTTTTAACAACAATGAGTACAAACGAACCATAATGTATTATTATGTGACTATTATAACATAGATGTCCAATTGGTGAGTTTAAATGGGACTAATATTCTTTTGAATAAAATATGGGATATATATTTATTGAATAATTTTTTTAATTAATAATTTATTTTAAATAAAAAGTTTAAAATTAAAATTATTTAAAAGAAGAGTTTTTTGAGAAAAATTTTATTTCCATCTCAAACATATTTATGTCATAATAAATTTATTTTGTTCATATTAGAGATTTATTTTATTTAAATGTATATATTCTATATTTTTTAAAATATTTTAATATTCATATAATTTTGTTTGGGATAATAATAAATGCAATTTTTTTCCAAAATGATGTATTTTTCTAATTAGTGGTTTTGGTAAAATTTTTCAAATATATATTTAAATTAATGTCTCCCGATTATAGGTATTTAATTTGATAAAATAAATTTAATATTTTAATTAATAGGTTAATATTTTCTAATTATTCACCTTATATTTTTTGTCAAAATGAATAGTAACCCTGTTAAAATTTATCACCTCAGTAATGGTGTGTTTGATTAACTTTGGTTATAACTATGTGATAAGAGCATCATTATTCATCATAATTATTATTGGATGAATATTATTATACCATTTTCATCTCATGATCTAATTTTAGTTTTTTAATTTTCACTTTTTCATTAAAATGACTAATATACTTTTTAAATAAAAATTACCTACAAATAGTCAAAATCATTGTTTTTAATATATTATATGTGTCCTAAAATGGAAAAGAAATATATACAGGTACCTAAATATATAGTTTTATACAAATTAAAATATGTCCATTAAGGTTTTTTTGTATAAATTATATAATTACCATAAATTCTTGTGCAATTCTAATATAACAATTATTAAATTAACAAAAAATTAAAATAAGTGATTTTATAAATATCAACTTTGTTATAATTTTATTGAGTTAATGAGTGAAAGTAATTTTATATATGTATTTCACATGTGAGATAAGTTTTAAATAAATATATTATAATTCATTTTTTGATGTATTTGAAGTCAAATTACATGAATAGTGTTAAAACTGACAATAAAGATAATTTATTAGAATAATATATTATTAAATTATTTAAAATTCATAAAAATATTATCATAGGACATTTGAATGTGATATAGTTTAATGCATAATACACGGTCTAATTATGAGTCATATTTCAATTTATTGAAATGTTATTAACCCTTTGTGATTAAAATAGTGGTTACCACAGTAATGTTAAAAATCAATTAATAAAAAAAGATTTGTCAAAATGTATTTATTTAAAATTAAACTAAAACATCTCTAAATTGTGATGTATGGTGGAATTAAAACCCTATCCTAACTTTTATTTGAATACCTTCATGTTATGAGGCATTTTTCATGAGAATTTATTTACAATAAATGAATCTTTTGGGAAATTTCAAATGTACCTCACACCTCAATAAAAAAAGGGTATTCCCTACCCCACTCATTCACACCAAATTTAGCCATCTAGATCGAAAAATAACTATAAACGTATCTTATAAAAATTCTTAGTTAACTTATAGAGGTTCTCATCTCCCGAAAATACTAATCATAAGTCCCATTATAATGGATCTAACGCAGGTCACACAGAAAAGATGTAATTGTCTTGCCCGACCTCTTTAAATTTATTCCATATTATAAATCTTCTAAATCCCTTAAAGTTATCATAAAATAATAAAATTAGTAACATAAATACACTGAAATGTTATTTGGATTATGAGACCTCTATTACACACCATATTTCTTTTCAAATGAGAAGTTAAAGTATCACTTGTGTGTACATATAGCTTATCGTCTCCACATTGCGATAAAATTAATATCTCAATTTCATATTTTATGAATGGTAATTATGATTGTTGTAATGATTATATATTATATTTATAGCATTATTAACAGTATGGTGATGATTTAACCTTGTTAAAAATATAAGTACCAAAATTATCGAACCAAAAGATACAAGAAAAATGAAGTAGTTATTACTTGAAATAGTGATGTTTAAAAATAATAGTTAGGAAATAACTGAAAAAAGAGTATATTTATAACATTAATGGTGTGAGATATATAAATATTTTTATGGAATAAATTTATATCAAATTTATATTTATTATATAGAATGATTGAACACATACGAAGGATGTCGAACCACAGGTAATGGTTTATTTCCCAATCTCATCACTATTCAATATTTATTACGTTTATGCCTAAACTGGGGAATATTTCTCTTGAATATCATTTTTTCATAAAAAGGATTTGAAAAATGATTTTACCATTATCTTATAATTTTTTAAATTCGTTTTTACCCAATTTTTATATTTTTACCAAATTGTTTCAAAGGATTTTCTTATCATTTTAAAAAAATGGTACCTTTTTTCTTTACTAAAAAGTATAAAACAAATGTTTTTTCAACTTATACATAATGAGTGGATTTTCTAACCATCATGATGAATTAATTATTTTAAAAATTATTTTCACGTTTATTAGGAAATTTTCAATGAAAATTTTTTCTTTTAAATATGCAATGTTTTTTTAAAATAAGTTATTTCAAAGTGAAAAGGGTATTTTTAGAAATAAATTTCTTATTATATTTTATACGATTCTTCATCTATGTAAAAAAATTTATTAACTTATAATCATTAATAAGGTTATTCTATTTTGGAAATATATTCCATGTTTTATTTGATGGTTTATGATTAGTCGGACTGGATGTGTACTTTTTTTATTCCATTCTCTATATTACAATGGATGGTTTATGAATATGTTTATTTTTTGGGGAAATTATTAACATTTCATATGCTATTTTCAATATTAATGTTTATTTTGATTATGTTTCACCCACATCATTTGAGGAATGTATTGGACTTAATAAGTGATTAGACGTGCCCAATATATCCCCTTGATTAATCAGTAGGTTTAATGAGTCATACTATATTTTGTAATGGTTATGGATATATCCATTTAGATAATATATATTCACATGAGGCCTCTATGGTATGTTTATGATGTCCAAAATTTTTAATTTCCCATATTATGATATTATATATTGATTTTAATGTGAATATTTAATTATCTCTCATACCAACGGATATTGTTTTAGATCACATGATTATGGAATTATTTTATTTCAATTTATTTCTTTTCCTATTAACCATGCCTTATTTTTCTTCCGATATATGCACACCCTTACTGATCATCTGAGATCAATTTTTTTAATATTTATATTTACCCATGATGAAAATAAGTATATTTTTATTTATATTAAGGGATAATATTTCAGAATAAGTATTTTCTAAAATTACATAATGTGTAACATTTTATAATTTTAATTATAATGTTAGATTAAAGAAGGAATGTATTTTTCCAAAACTACTAAACTATTCTGTCCTTTAAGAAGTGATGATTTTTATCTAACACCAATGAAATAATGTAAAAACCAATTATGTGATACTAGGGTTGGGGTATTTATAGAATATGGGGATTTGGAACCACATGAATAACTATAAATTCTATAAAAATTATGATTTCATATCTTGTAGTTCAAAGAACACACATTGTGTTGTCCACTATGTGGTAGGAAGGGTTTTGACATGGGGTAAATTATAAAACATTATGTGGGAGTTTTCATGCCTTGTGACCCTCCGTTAGCAATATCATTGGAAGTAGACCCCAAGGAATCCATGTGTAACTGCACAAAATTTGAATAGGTTTGTGTATCATGTACACCATGGTAGATGGATTTACATGTACATTGAGTAATTTCCATGAGACCTTAATTCCCCACATTTTATTTAAGGCGGCACACATGCGATGTAATACATATGGTACATGGGAATGGGTATATGAAACATGCCTAGTGTTTGACCATCCCATTACGTTTTGTGTGTGGTTAAGTACACCCTATGTAAATGAGAAAGTACTCGAACGTAGATTGTGTACACTGGAACACCCTATGTACACATGCACATTCTATAATATAAGGGCAAGAACAAATGGTGTGATATATTTCAAAATAACCTCTAAACTTCATGTACCACTAGTGTTAATTCCTTGTATAGTTATAAATACATGTTGTGTAAAACATAGAGGGAAAGACAGTTCTAGACTCATATAGAAACTCTCTATAACCCATGGTACCCAATATGTACTCATTCAAGGAAATTTGGATCAATTATCAATTAGTTTTAATATAATTTTTTTGAAACATGGATTTGGGCCCTTTTTTACCAATTCATAGTAGTTTTATTTTCATAGAACATGATAGTGGACATTTATTTGGTTGATTAGATATGACTTGTGGTGATGATAGCGAGACAATTATCTTAGTGATGCTTAGATGGTAATAGTGGTTGGTTCTGATCAACATAGTGTTATCAAGGATGAAAATACTATATAACAGTAGAGAATTGGTACCCCATACTCTTTAAATAGGTAGAATCACTACCCCCAAACTATAGTAGGGAAAAAGTCCTCTATCTATTGAGTGGTACTCCACCGTATTTGATATTTAGTGGCACATGATCACTCCAATAAAGTTAGTTCCCCCTTAGCAATCGAGTCTTGTGGAAAGGTATAATCTCTCAAAACTATTTTAGGTGAGATTACATATGTTTCATGGAAAAAAGTTTACAATACCTCAGTTTTGGTGTGCGGTGGAAAGGTGTGGGATATCCACCCAAATTATTAATATGTTACGAGAGATGCATGGATAAAAGATAGCCACCCATTAGTTGTGGTTTATTATGGAAAGGTGAGGGCCCTCTATAAATATTTTCATATATTTTCACATGATACTGGGCATTAAAGATTAACATTAAGAGTCGAAGGACAAATCATCATTATTTGATGGGATATGGAGATAGAGATCCCATTTCTTAATTCTTTTGCAATTATTGTTTAGCATATCTAGGTTATGGTTATGTTTATTGGATCACATTGTATTTAACATGCCTTTATGGTGATGACATGATTACTCTCTCTTTAATGATTTTGGTTTATTGATTTTGGGGTGTCCTAGTGGGTGTAATTATACTCACCCATAAGTGTTATCATCCTTCACATGTAATGTCTTATGACGAATACATGACATTTGGATAGAGTTCTAGGTATACGAAGAGTATTTGGAGTATAATTACTCTAGACAGGTTGTGGTTCATTCTTAGTGTTTTATTTGGGTATCTTCCCCAATGTTTTTAGCAGGTTTGGTTCTTTATAGTTTTTTTGGCTAGTAATCGATTATTTCATTCATTATTTTTCTGTACTTTAATGCGAGATATATGTGATACATATATTTATAGTATGAGTTTTTTTACCAGAAAAAATTTTATTGGAACATGTAGATGTGTGTGTGTGTGTGCATTTACATCAGGCTAAGGCCTTAAATGCATGTGGTTTTCCTACATAGTGCCAGTTTCTCTCCCTTGTCCTATTGGAGGTTGGAATGGAGTTCTATTTTAAATATACTTATGGCTAGGAGGGAATTAGTGGGTATAGTCATAAGACACACACATAAAAATTCATCCAATCGATATTATACAAAGGCCCCTTATAGTAAAGACTACCTACCTCAAGTACATCTTTGTCTATTTCACAAATTAATCACTGAAACATGTTGAAAAAAATGGTTCCTAGAATTAAAAAAAAACATTAAAAACAATATTATTGAATCATGATTCAATTATATGAATGTTTGATGGAATTAAAGATAGATTGACTAAGTCAATGAGATCTATATCCAATTGTATATCTAGATTTGTTCCTAGTAAGGATGTAATTTCTATATATTTGATGTTCATCTATAAAAAATGAATAATTATCCATTATCTCATAATGGGAACGATATAATATTCCAAAATAAATTAGATTTATAATTAATATAAGGAGAAGAAAATGATTTATGGTAAAAAAGATGAAACATTCCATTTAGATCCAATAGATAGATCCAATATTTAAACAAAAAAGTAATAGAAATGAATGAACTAATTCTATTAAAAGAGAGATATTAGTGAAATTATATTTGAATTAAGGTAAAATAAGATAAAGGGAATATCCAAAGGAAAAATTATAAAATAAGTATTGATGTTCCCTTAAGGAACGGTTTTTATAGGAAACATATGTGGGCTAGTGGATCCACAAATTGGTAGGGGTTAATGACATGTGGTTTGGAAGCTGAAGGTATAATCCTATGATACTACACTATTAACTTATTTTCTTTATTTGAAATCGGGATCATATTTTGATTCCATCACATCCATGAACTAAAATATGGAATTGTATTGGCTAGTGAGTGGCACTCATCATCTCTCAACTATTCGTTAGTTCCCATATCTCATTCTCTTCTAATTTAATGATTCCAAAATACTAAACACGAATCTAACTAACAAAAATAAACCATGATATTGTGATCATGAACTTGACATACCTATTAATTTTTATGATTTTATAAATCTTCCCCACTAATTACTTTTAATCCCCTTGATGGGTCTCTAGAGGTATTTCTTGAAAAACTCAATCAAATGTGACCAAAAATTTATCTCTTACTCATAATTATCATTTTTTAATTCTTCATTGATTCCCAAATACTCATATAAGTGATATTATCTTCACCCATGACACCTTTTCACCATATTATATAACTTGAACCGGTCTCTCCACAAATGATAAATCTGGTTCCATCTCAATGTCTTAGAGTTCAATCACATGTGCATTAATAATCTCATAAAATCGAAGTTAAGATATATGGAACACATTATATACACCTTGATACCATAGAGGGTGTTTCAATTATTAAGCCATTATTTTGATACAATTAGTCATCTCAAACGGTCCCACAAAACATGATACAAATTCCCACTATTTAAGAAATTGTCGACTCCTTAACCTAGGCTACACCCATTAAAAAATATGACAACCCAAAATAAAATATAACTATCAAATCCTATGGTTTTAATATGAGTGATAACAAATTTGAGTGATCAATAACCTCTTACAAAATTACTGCACCCAATTGGAGGTACCTTGCACCAAACTCTTCCCAACAATAGGTAGCTCACTTACCACATGCCAACACACTAGTGAAAGATATAACCATTCATAAATATCCTTGAATGAAACCATATAAATAAAACACTGGTATCTATTATTTTATAAAAACTATACTAATGGAACACTAATGGTGGTGGGGTGGTAAGGGTTTCTGTGTCTGATGGGTAGGTCACAAGGTTATGTACTTGGGATTATATGTTTTCTATGATCTTCTTCCTTGCATGGTGTCTTATGTTGGTGGATGTAATTGTCTTAATTATTGGAAAAATCATGCAATTCCATGTTCCAACAAAAAATAATATGTTGTATAAAGCATATCCTCTTACATCAATGCCGTCCACATAGAATATCCATCAATCAGTGGATGATACATCATACTTATCATTAACCTTGTCTCCATTGGCACATATGATACATTAAAAAATCATGATCTAAAATGAATATTCTAGTAATATAAAATATGTATAATCACTCTATTAATCCATCAAATCTATTAACATAGAGATTAACTAACTCATCGACACAAAGATTATCTTAGATCAATAAGAAATGTATCACCATCATTAGCTAATAAACCAAAACCCATTAAAAATTATTAATAATCTAGGTCCTCTAAACTCGATTAAAAATTCCATAGTCTCCTCATCCCATATCCACACTAGAACCAGATGAGGCAGAAGTAATCCACATAGTCCCTTATTATATTCATTAGTTATTTAAAAGGCAAGATAACATGAGACAAAACCTGTGATGTCCTTCTTCATATTTGGAAACCAAAACCATAATCAGATATCAAGATAAATATTCATTGATCCTGTATATACTAACCATTTTGAAACGTGAGGTTCATTTATCCTATATTCTCTTATGGATGTAGCCATATAAACACCTCCATGAATTTATGTCACATCATTTTCAATTATGTACCATTATAGAATTGGGTCATTCCCCAATGAACATTCCTACATCACTAATTACTCAAGTTCTGACTCCTAGGTAGCTTTCACCATGTACACCAAGGAAAACATGATATCTACAAGTGAAAATTTCATCACTCGTGGTCCCCATATTCTCTCACCAACCATTATAGTGAAAATATCAACAATTTCAAATAATTAGTAACAATTTCACCATCCATGACACTTTCCACTATCATGGTATTTTATACACTCTCTCTTTGAGAACCATTACACTTAGGTATATCATTTCATGGGGTCCACCTAATGAAATATTTATGTAGATTTTATGTATCTTTGATGCGAGGTGATAAATTACATCTCTTAAATCAACAAAATCTTAACATCATACACATGATCCAGCCAATACTCAACCACCATCACCATCCAAACACACAATACACTACGTCACACAATAATATCACACACTTAAAAAAACTATGCCACTACAACGATCTCAAACAACAGACCCACACCTCCCAATAGATCCATATGTTTAACAATGATCTACTTGTAAAGGAAAAAAGATCCTATCCATCATCCACGCCCACCTCCATCAAGAAATTATACTTAACCCATAAATTAATAATGACACTTAGACACAAAAAGGAAAAACATCATTTATGAATCTTCTCCAAAAATTTTGTTATTAAATCGATAAAACCACTATATAATATTTTATTAAAGACATCATTATAGCTCCAAACATCTTAATGCACCCAAAATAAGTTTACTAGGAAAAAATGGTATTATAGTGGACCTATGTTTCCCTACATGACTATGATATCACATCAAAGATAAAAAACATAACATTGATAAAATTCATAATTCAAATGTTTTGTTTCTTGGGAATACTAGTATCTTGCATTTATTGTAAATAATTATTCATAAAAATTAGTTAAATTCATATTTATCCTTCTAAACCTCTCATGATATCTTTAGTAAATTTATTTAACATGGTATATACACCATAGAAAGTGGTGAGGTAAAATTCTAGTAAGTGGGGGTGGGGGTGTGTGGCGATTAAGGGATATGAATCAATAATACTAGGGTGATCATAAACAAAATCATCATTTTATAATCATAGGACCATCATGTTAATTAGAAGGAATTTTTTTCTAAATGAATTAAATTTAGATTATATATAATAGTGGAATACTATAATATAATTTCATAATATCATATATATTTTTGAACAAATCTACCATCATGTTCATGCATTTAATATCTGTAAAAATTATTACATTATAAGTGTGACAAATATAACATCATTATAACGAATAATTCATATAATATTATTAGATATATTACATTAATGAATTTTTTTTGGATAAATTAATTTAGTCCCACCCATCACATCACAAAATTATCATAATGATGCATTCCACGAAGAAGGATAACAGTTGTTAGCATAAAAAAATATTTGGAAAGGAATGGGGTTTATAAAATATGTCACAAATAATACATAATGAAATGAATATTATGATTAAAAATTAATAATAGTGATAAGACATTTTAATAAATATTCATTTTATTATTTCACAGGAGAAACAACTCAAGATTATTCAAGAGATTTTTTTGGTAATTGATGTTTTCTTCAAAATGGATTGTAGATGGATTAGAAAACATTTTAGAATGGTAGAAACATGTATATCCAAAAACTAAAGTATAAAGAAAATTTAATGGGAATTTTTTTGATATTAGGGTAGAATTAATATAGAAATAAATATGAAATAGGATATAACCCAAAAGAATGAGTTTGGGTTTGGGAATCCACTTATGATAAATTCTTTTTTATTTTGTCGCTTTTCAACTAAATGAATAATTGACATAGGATTATTAAACCCTTGGAAAAGAAGATATTTTTTTTTTCACTTTTTATCAATTAAATTATTTATATTATATCCATAATTCCATTGGTAAAATGGAAAACAGTTTCTTATCATTTGTTTTGTAAACATTTTAGGCTTCCGTTATTTTTTCTATTTTTGTTCATGTTAAATTTTAAATTAGAATTATTAATTAAAAAAAGAGTAAAATACTTATATTTTAACATTTATATGTGATCAGTAATTTATATCACTATCCATTAGGTTTGTGATATGAAAATAATTAGATACATCCTTATTGATGGTTAACCAATCGTTAAAAGGATATTTTCATAGGAGGACTGATGTGAATTATGTAATATAATTACACATTATATATTATTATAAAATTATTATTGAATCCTTAATATAATTTTTTCATAAAATTAATTTTTTTTATAATATTTAGTTTGGAATGTATAGAGAAAAAGTGGACAATAAGGGGAAAACCCAAATAAAAGTTGACGAAAACATGCCCTCTTCTCAATATTGCTTATCTTATATGGATCAAAAATCCCTATATACTTGGAGTTGGATGGTCAAAAACATACATAATTATCCTAAATGGATTTATAGAGTATATTTTGGTAGTGTTTTTAATTTGGTATTGGAGATAGGTTTGGTTTGACAAGAGGAGGGAGAGGGGTTATTTATACTTGAATAAAGGGGTGTTTTTAGAATAAAATATTAAATAAAATACTATACAAAGGAATTCCTTTTAATAGTGATATTAAAAACAATATAGACCATTTATAAATAATAAATTATTGTTTTTGGACTTTTCAAACATTTTTAGTTAGAATTAAATAATTTTTTAAAAATAAAATTGGGAAAATGATTTTTTCTTTATTTTAATGGAATAATTAAGACTTTATGTAACACCTGAGACTTTTATGTTATATAAATCATCAAAGGAATCTTTTTCTACACAACACTTTCTTGGCTTGCTTTACACGCAATCGCGACCTTCCTCGATAGCTTGCGTCGTACGCAATACCGAGTTTCACTAAACAACAATATGCTATTAAAACTAGCCGTTATGAATAGTAATAACCACTTTTTGAAATTTTATAAATTTTATTTTTCAAAATGGACTTCATTTTTGGACTCAGAATATCGAAATTAGCCTAGGGTGAAATTTTGGTATTTTTCTGAAAACTTTCAATTTTTGATGAATAGTGAAACCACTAAGTGGTAGGTTAAAAACTGAATTTTGCATAAAACTTAATTTTACCGCTTCTGTGAATGGAATTTCAAAAATCCGAGAGACACGGTTAATATCAAGGACTAAAATGTGGTTCAATGAGATGAAAATAATTTTTTGGTGAATAGTAACTTTTTACTATTTTTACCGCGGTTAATAGTAAATAGGGTAACTAAGGGTAATTATGATATTAATATTACCCTAACACATGTCCTAATTCTATTGGACAAGTGTAATTCGACCAAAAACAAACTTAGGAATAAAATATGACCATTTAGGCCCACTTGGATTAGATTAGGACATTTATTATTAATTTATTTAAAGAAGTGTTAAAATAGTTAAAATCAAAGTTTAATAAGTAAATCATTTTTAATATAGGGTTATACATAAGATAAATTCGATTTTAAATATTCATTAGAAAGATAAAAAGATTTCCTACATGATGGTATTTTATTTGTAATTTTTAGACATCAAATAATTTATTTTATTTATGACACAAAGATGATGCAGTAATTATCTTATTAATGAAATATTGACAAAATTGATAATATAAATACCCAAATAAATGTAATTTGAGACTTTTTATGAATTACACTAATTTTCTAGGTTACTATGATATATTAGTATTTATTTAATCAACTTGGTTCGAACATATAATTCTGTTATGACTTTGACAAAAATCATATATCAAATAGTGTCAAAATTGACAAAAATAGTTTTTAAATCAAATATTATATTATTAATTGTTATTTTATTCCTAAAAATCTAAGGTTCGGCCAAATGACTTAGATAAGGATATATATTTTAATTATAAACAATTTGGGGTTCGTTTGGCATGTTATAGTAAGTGTATTAACCATATAGTGAAAGAAAACAAAAAGTCATGGTAAAAGTTAAATTATTTAACTTAGAGTTAAATCTAATTGATAAGGTTAAAATAATACCCTAAACTTGTCTAAATTCTATTGGTTGATAGGATTTCGACCCATCCCCACTTTGGCTTCGAAATAAGACCCTTTGGAACCATTATAAACCGATTTTGACTTTAATATAAAATAATATTTTGAGATATTCCTAAGGTGCCCCTCTCCTCCCTTATAAAAGGGCACCTCCTCCCCCTCCTCCTCACACCAATTTGAGCACTCAAGCTCGGCCAACCCCTGCCATTTTCCCTTCTCCACTTCCCTAGAATAATCCTAGAGGTCCTAGTCTTCTCCAAAGACCAATCTTAGTTTCTTAAGTGGAGGATTCAAAAAGGCGTTCCAAAGAAGAGGTAATATCCATTACCGATCTTTTCAATTTCTTTCTTCTTCAACTTCTTCTTCTTTAGTTGTTTCATGATAAAGTAATAACATCAGTATTACTTACATACTGATATGTTATTATAAATATGAAACAACCCTAATTCACCTTCTATCCATCCTACGGAAAAATGAAATCACCGCGCGTGCGTACGTACGGAATACCGTCTCCACGCCGTGGTGTAATCTATTTTCCACCATCACCTTACAAGGATGGGTATAATGGTGTAATCAGTAACTATATATGATTATTATTAAGTAATATTGATACTGAAATAATATATATATATACTCCAATACAATTCCACGATCATAGGAACGATATCATCACTCGTGCGTACGTACGGAATACCGTCTCCACGATGTGATGCGACTCGTTCTACATGATCTTCATTTCATAATGATTATATAAATGAATTGAATGAATGAATATGGTATATAATACACTAATACCATTCTGGAAATGAATTATCTATAACCTAAAGATAAGAATAAGAATTTATTCGACAAAACACGCATAAGAACAAAAAGTTATAAAGACCCGAGTAAAAAGTAACAATGAAATATTACTAACAAGAAGCTAATAATATGACCATATATGATCTCATATCAATATGTATGATTCTGGAATAAGTAAATAACATTATTTAAACCATTATACAGGAGCTTCAGACACGAACAAAGCAAATCGGACCTAAGGTAAGGGAAATATCACAATCTCATTTTTATCCGAGATTGTTTATTCGTAAGTATTTACTAGGGTGTATTTTATCATCCACATCCATGTTCCCTCAATATGTAATATTTTTTCCATCCACTTGAAATAGTTTAAATCCAATTTTACCCTTAGGTGAGTTTTTAGTAAAGAATATGAAAGGAATCTTTTGTCGTTTTTCCGTACGAGGTACTTTTTGACCTTTCCGACAAAAGTACGAAGAATGTTTTTTTAACTTATACGGAATGAATGGATTTTTAAAACATTACATCAAAGAAGCTTCCTTTACAAGTTTTCAAGTTTATTTTTAATCAACTTCTTTTATTTTAATGTTGTATGACATGTTATGAAAGGAAAAATATTTTTGAAGAAGAAAGGATATTTTCCTCAAGAATTCAATTCAAGTGTTTTATCAAAATTATTTTCCATCTAAGATAATAAAGGGTTCTGTTTCTATCCATATTTTTACATTGGTTTGACTATGTTGTGATGGAATTATGTTTATGAATTCCTTTATCATATATGAATTGATTTATGATGTCATGATGTTTCAAGAATCCCATTTTTGTTACATGTGTTATGCGATGATGCATGTTTTATGATTATGTGGCACACATAAGAAAGGATTCATTATAAGATGGGTGGGACCTATATCTCCCTCCAATGCATTGGGTAATGATTTTATATCTCATGAGATAGACATGGCTGGAACGGAAGGTTATTTCGGTTCAGTGATACAGGACTGAAACGAGGAGTGAACTCGGTTCAGAAAGGGACTTTGTCCACTAAGATAGTCTTGGCAATGAGTCATGACTAACAAGAAATGATTTTCCAGGATTATGTGTGCATGCCACAAAGTTTCAAGTTTTATGTTATGATTTTGGGGATCTCATTTTCACTTCTATGATTTATTCCATGTTAATATATTATGATCTCTTTTGCAGGTTTTGATTTTCAAAAAGATATGATATGATTTTTATTTCCTTTATTTTCCCTTGCTGAGCATTTGAGCTCACCCTTTTATGTTTTCTTTTCCCCAGGTCAGGAAGATGGATATTAAGTAGAATATGCTAAAAGGGACCCTAGATATGATGAAATAAATGGGAGACACTGTAGAAGATTTATGAACCAGTTGTTTATGTTTCCCAGTTTCTAAAGACACTATACCTATACGGTCCTTTGTGGTTTTGTCATATGTTGTAATAAGTGTGATTCAATTTTGAAGTATTAACAATGTATGTAAAGTGTGGGTCGTTATAGTTGGTATCAGAGGCAAAGGAGGTAGGAATGTATCCGATCCTTGGGAACTCTCACATGTGAGCGTTGGACGAAGCATGGCTCTCCGCCCAAGGGCTTCATGAGGAAATGGCTGCCACTGGGGATGGTGGTGTGTCCCGCCCAGGGGGTGTAGCCGCCCATGGAGTGCCCTGATAGGTATCAATTGTAGTCCACTAGAAGTAATTCTAGACCGCTATAGTTGGTATCATAGGAAAGGTATAGTCAACCTTTGGAAACTAGGATGTGAAAGCCTTAGTAATAACCCTAAGGATAAGTCTAAGCATAGAACACAATTTTAGAAATGGCCTTGAATAACCTAGGATAAGACCTTAAGCATGAAAATTTTATTCTTGAATTATGTGGTTTCCTATTATAATTAGTGTTGCTCACACTATTCTTCTTGGTTTTAGTCAATGGCTGGAACCCGAAGGAACCGTGTTAATGCGGAATGCGATGGGCAATGCAATGATTGTCCCCCTGAGCAACCAAATGATATGGGAGCTGGAATGCAAAATCTTGTAGCCATGCTCACACAACTTTCTCAAGCTATGAATCATGCAGGATTTCCAAACGAACAAAGAAGGGAGCAACATTCTGTTGAATCCTTCATGAGGCAGCGTCCACCATCTTTCAGCGGGTCTACTGATCCATTAGTTGCTGAACAATGGATTAGTACTACTGAAAAGATATTTTCAGTTCTTCAATGTTCTGAGCATGATAAAGTCATCCTAGCAGTGTATCGTTTGGAAGGAGATGCGGATCAATGGTGGAATCTTGTTAAGAATACGAGGCAAAGGGATGAAATTGAGTCTATGGAATGGGACGAGTTCAAGAACTTATTTTTCAATAAGTACTTCCCTCGTATTCTCCGAACAAAGATGGAGAAAGAGTTCCTTGAACTGAAGCAAAGGGATGATGAATCTGTTAGTACCTATGAAGCAAATTTTACAAGACTTGCAAGGTACGCTTCTGGTATTATTATCCAACCTGAGAGTAAGATCGATCGATTCTTTAGTGGCTTAAAACCAAGTCTTCGAAGGGCGTTAGCCATAAGGGACTTCAATAGCTACGAAGAAATCGTTCGATGTGCTCTCAAAGTCGAGATGGAGATTGGAGTAACCCATCAGTCACATGGGTTTGATAAGAAGAGGAAGATGGAATTCAAAGAAAAATCTAGGGAGCACACGGAAAAGAAGATGAACTTTCCCTTATGCTCAAAGTGTGGAAAGAAACATGGAGGGAGTTGTCTTAAAGGGACAAGTAAATGTTTTAAATGTGGAAAGGAAGGTCATCGGGCATTTGAATGCCGTGATAATGGGAAGAAGATGTCTAATGATGCAAACAAAGGAAGGGATACACAGAATGAACCTGCTACACTTCAATGTTTCAAGTGCAAGGAGATGGGGCATTATGCCAATCAATGCCCAAATCCAAGGGTTGATGATGATGGTCGACGTCAACAAACTCTTAAGGCTAAAGACAAAGGAAAGTCACATGCAATTTCTATCAGCGATGTGGAGTACGATAACGATGTGGTGAAAGGTACACTTACCATCCACTCTAAAGTAGCAAATGTTTTATTTGATTCTGGATCCACCCACTCTTTTATTTCTGAAGACTTTTCTAAGGGTATCACCGTACTACCTCAACAATTAGATGTTGAGTTAGCTGTGACAACACCTAATGGCACATCAATCGCATAAAAAGTTTATAATTCTTCTCCGATCGATGTTTGTGGGAAAGTGCTTCCTGCAAATCTTGTGATCCTTCCTTTAGTGGAATTTGATGTGATTCTTGGCATGGATTGGCTTTCTCTACATGGAGCTCATATCAATTGCCAAAGAAGGGAAGTCACATTTCATATTCCAGATCAACCTACGATCGTCTATCAATGCAAGGATGAACATAACCTTCCAGTGGAAATTTCTTCCATCTTATGGGTATTGATTCCACTAAATGAAGGTTATTTATCTCAAATGGTTGGTGAGAAACTCACGATTAAGAATATGCCCATTGTACGGGAGTTTGATGATGTCTTTCCGGAGGAATTGCCGGGTCTTCCACCAAATCGTGAAGTTGAGTTTTCAATAGAACTCGTACCGGGTGCTTTGCCTATTTCAAAGACACCTTATAGAATGGCCCCAATTGAGTTGCAGGAATTGAAGAAGCAACTTCAAGAGAATCTTGATAAGGGATTCATACGCCCTAGTGCGTCACCTTGGGGAGCACCTGCTCTATTTGTTAAGAAGAAAGATGGATCAATGAGACTCTGCATTGATTATCGAGAACTTAACAAGATCACTATCAAGAACAAATATCCTCTCCCACGCATTGATGACTTATTTGACCAACTACGCGGAGCTCAATACTTTTCCAAGATTGATCTTCGTTCAGGGTATCATCAATTAAGGGTCAAAAGGGAGGATATACCAAAGACGGCTTTCCGTACAAGGTATGGACACTATGAATTTATAGTGATGCCATTTGGTCTTACTAATGCCCCTGCTATCTTCATGGATCTAATGAATAGAGTCTTTAGAGACTATCTTGATCAATTTGTGGTAGTCTTTATAGACGATATTCTTGTCTATTCAAAGAGCAAGGAAGAGCATGAAGATCACTTGAGAATTATATTGAAGACCCTGAGAAAAGAGAAGCTTTATGCCAAATTTACCAAGTGTGAATTTTGGCTTCAAAAAGTTGCATTTTTGGGTCATATAATCTCAAAAGAGGGGATATCTATGGATCCAGCAAAAACAGAGGTTATCGAAAGATGGTCAAGACCAACAACAGTAACTGAGATCCGAAGTTTTCTTGGTTTGGCTGGATATTATCGACGTTTTGTAAAAGATTTTTCACGATTATCTAATCCACTCACCAAGTTGACTCGGAAAGGAGTTAAGTTTGTCTGGACAGAGGAATGTGAAGAGAATTTCAAGGAGTTGAAAAGAAGGTTATCCAGTGCACCTGTGCTCACACTGCCTTGTAGTGGAGAAAGGTTTGTGATCTACAGTGATGCATCCAAGAAGGGATTGGGGTGTGTTCTTATGCAAAATGATATGGTGATAGCTTATGCCTCACGACAGTTGAAAATCCATGAACAAAATTACCCAACACATGATTTGGAGTTGGCTGCGGTAATCTTTGCATTAAAGATTTGGAGGCACTACCTTTATGGTGAAAGGTGTGATATTTATACTGATCATAAAAGTTTAAAGTATATTTTCACACAAAAGGAGCTGAATATGCGCCAAAGAAGATGGTTGGAGCTGATTAAGGATTATGAATGCTCAATCCATTACCACCCTGGGAAAGCAAACAAGGTGGCAGATGCATTAAGTCGACAAGACCATGCTAGTTTATCCATGATGAGGATCACAAAAGATCCAATATTTATGGATTTACAAAGGATGGATCTTGGAATTATAATGGAAGGGGAAAAATCTTATCTTTCTCAAATGAATGTTCAACCATCTATACATGTGAAGATTAAAGAGGCACAGAAAGAAGATGTCGAGTTACAAAAGAAGGTGAGAAATGTTCCTGAATTCAACCTTGATTGTGATGGGATAATAAAGTTCAGGAATCGGGTTTGTGTTCCTCCCATCCCCGAATTAAAGAAAGAGCTGCTGGATGAGGCTCATAGTTCTTCATTCTCTATTCATCCTGGAAGCACGAAGATGTATAGGGACCTGAAAGAGTACTTCTGGTGGGATGGCATGAAAAGAGATGTTGCTGAATATGTCTCTCGATGCTTGGTTTGTCAACAAGTTAAAGCTGAGAGACAGAAGTCTAAGGGGATGTTACAACCATTACCCATACCCGAATGGAAATGGGAAAACATCACTATGGACTTTGTCACAGGACTTCCTAAAACATCCAAAGGCAATAATGCTATCTGGGTCATAGTTGATCGTCTTACAAAGTCTGCACACTTCATTGCTATTAGAGAGGATTTCTCTCTAGATCAGCTTGCCAAGATATATGTAAAGGAAGTGGTAAGATTGCATGGAGTACCACTTTCTATTATATCTGATCGAGATCCGAGATTTACCTCGAAGTTCTGGCGAAGTCTTCAGCATACTCTGGATACAGAGTTGAGTTTCAGCACTGCTTATCATCCCCAGACAGACGGTCAGTCTGAGAGAACAATTCAAACCCTAGAAGATATGTTGAGAGCTTGCTCTATGGATTTCAAAGGAGGTTGGGATCAACACCTACCTTTGGTGGAATTTTCTTATAATAATAGCTTTCACTCCAGTATTCAGATGGCTCCTTATGAAGCTCTCTATGGAAAGAAATGCAGGACTCCAACTTGCTGGGATGAAGTTGGGGAAAGAAAGCTATTAGGACCTGATCTCGTTGATGAAATGGCAGAAAAGGTCAGATCTATTCAACAACACATAAGAGCAGCTCAGAGTCGACAGAAAAGTTATGCCGACAACCGAAGAAAAGACCTAGAGTTTGAAGTGGGTGATAAAGTGTTCTTACGAATATCTCCCTGAAAGAGGGTTATGAGATTTGGAAAGAAGGGGAAGTTGAGCCCTAGATATATCGGTCCTTTTGAAATACCGGATCGTGTTGGGAAGGTAGCTTACCGATTGGCGCTTCCACCGAATCTCTCTCAAGTTCACGATGTGTTCCATGTATCTCTCCTGAGAAAGTACATACCAGATCCTTCACATGTACTCAGCTCAGAAGTTGTACCACTGGAGCAAGATCTTTCTTATGAAGAACAGCCGATAGAGATTCTGGATCGTAGCGAAAAAGTCCTACGAAACAAGACCACTCGCTTGGTGAAAGTTTTATGGAGAAACCACCAACTTGAAGAAGCTACATGGGAGCTTGAGGATATGATGAGGGAGAAGTATCCTCATTTGTTTGTTGCAAAGTGACGAATTTCGAGGGCGAAATTCTTTTTAAGGGGGGTAGAATGTAACACCCGAGACTTTTATGTTATATAAATCATCAAAGGAATCTTTTTCTACACAACACTTTCTTGGCTTGCTTTACACGCAATCGCGACCTTCCTCGATAGCTTGCGTCGTACGCAATACCGAGTTTCACTAAACAACAATATGCTATTAAAACTAGCCGTTATGAATAGTAATAACCACTTTTTGAAATTTTATAAATTTTATTTTTCAAAATGGACTTCATTTTTGGACTCAGAATATCGAAATTAGCCTAGGGTGAAATTTTGGTATTTTTCTGAAAACTTTCAATTTTTGATGAATAGTGAAACCACTAAGTGGTAGGTTAAAAACTGAATTTTGCATAAAACTTAATTTTACCGCTTCTGTGAATGGAATTTCAAAAATCCGAGAGACACGGTTAATATCAAGGACTAAAATGTGGTTCAATGAGATGAAAATAATTTTTTGGTGAATAGTAACTTTTTACTATTTTTACCGCGGTTAATAGTAAATAGGGTAACTAAGGGTAATTATGATATTAATATTACCCTAACACATGTCCTAATTCTATTGGACAAGTGTAATTCGACCAAAAACAAACATAGGAATAAAATATGACCATTTAGGCCCACTTGGATTAGATTAGGACATTTATTATTAATTTATTTAAAGAAGTGTTAAAATAGTTAAAATCAAAGTTTAATAAGTAAGTAATTTTTAATATAGGGTTATACATAAGATAAATTCGATTGTAAATATTCATTAGAAAGATAAAAAGATTTCCTACATGATGGTATTTTATTTGTAATTTTTAGACATCAAATAATTTAATTTATTTATGACACAAAGATGATGCAGTAATTATCTTATTAATGAAATATTGACAAAATTGATAATAAAAATACCAAAATAAATGTAATTTGAGACTTTTTATGAATTCCACTAATTTTCTAGGTTACTATGATATATTAGTATTGATTTAATCAACTTGTTTCGAACATATAATTCTGTTATGACTTTGAAAAAAATCATATATCAAATAGTGTCAAAATTGACAAAAATAGTTTTTAAATCAAATATTATATTATTAATTGTTATTTTATTCTTAAAAATCTAAGGTTCGGCCAAATTACTTAGATAAGGATATATATTTTAATAATAAACAATTTGGGGTTCGTTTGGCATGTTATAGTAAGTTTATTAACCATATAGTGAAAGAAAACAAAAAGTCATGGTAAAAGTTAAATTATTTAACTTAGAGTTAAATCTAATTGATAAGGTTAAAATAATACCCTAAACTTGTCTAAATTCTATTGGTTGATAGGATTTCGACCCATCCCCACTTTGGCTTCGAAATAAGACCCTTTGGAACCATTATAAACCGATTTTGACTTTAATATAAAATAATATTTTGAGATATTCCTAAGGTGCCCCTCTCCTCCCTTATAAAAGGGCACCTCCTCCCCCTCCTCCTCACACCAATTTGAGCACTCAAGCTCGGCCAACCCCTGCCATTTTCCCTTCTCCACTTCCCTAGAATAATCCTAGAGGTCCTGGTCTTCTCCAAAGACCAATCTTAGTTCCTTAAGTGGAGGATTCAAAAAGGCGTTCCAAAGAAGAGGTAATATCCATTACCGATCTTTTCAATTTCTTTCTTCTTCAACTTCTTCTTCTTTAGTTGTTTCATGATAAAGTAATAACATCAGTATTACATACATACTGATATGTTATTATAAATATGAAACAACCCTAATTCACCTTCTATCCATCCTACAGAAAAATGAAATCACCGCGCATGCGTACGTACGGAATACCGTCTCCACGCCGTGGTGTAATCTATTTTCCACCATCACCTTACAAGGATGGGTATAATGGTGTAATCAGTAACTATATATGATTATTATTAAGTAATATTGATACTGAAATAATATATATATATACTCCAATACAATTCCACGATCATAGGAACGATATCATCACTCGTGCGTACGTACGGAATACCGTCTCCACGATGTGATGCGACTCGTTCTACATGATCTTCATTTCATAATGATTATATAAATGAATTGAATGAATGAATATGGTATATAATACACTAATACCATTCTGGAAATGAATTATCTATAACCTAAAGATAAGAATAAGAATTTATTCGACAAAACACGCATAAGAACAAAAAGTTATAAAGACCCGAGTAAAAAGTAACAATGAAATATTACTAACAAGAAGCTAATAATATGACCATATATGATCTCATATCAATATGTATGATTCTGGAATAAGTAAATAACATTATTTAAACCATTATACAGGAGCTTCAGACACGAACAAAGCAAATCGGACCTAAGGTAAGGGAAATATCACAATCTCATTTTTATCCGAGATTGTTTATTCGTAAGTATTTACTAGGGTGTATTTTATCATCCACATCCATGTTCCCTCAATATGTAATATTTTTTCCATCCACTTGAAATATTTTAAATCCAATTTTACCCTTAGGTGAGTTTTTAGTAAAGAATATGAAAGGAATCTTTTGTCGTTTTTCCGTACGAGGTACTTTTTGACCTTTCCGACAAAAGTACGAAGAATGTTTTTTTAACTTATACGGAATGAATGGATTTTTAAAACATTACATCAAAGAAGCTTCCTTTACAAGTTTTCAAGTTTATTTTTAATCAACTTCTTTTATTTTAAAGTTGTATGACATGTTATGAAAGGAAAAATATTTTTGAAGAAGAAATGATATTTTCCTCAAGAATTCAATTCAAGTGTTTTATCAAAATTATTTTCCATCTAAGATAATAAAGGGTTTTGTTTCTATCCATATTTTTACATTGGTTTGACTATGTTGTGATGGAATTATGTTTATGAATTCCTTTATCATATATGAATTTATTTATGATGTCATGATGTTTCAAGAATCCCATTTTTGTTACATGTGTTATGCGATGATGCATGTTTTATGATTATGTGGAACACATAAGAAAGGATTCATTATAAGATGGGTGGGACCTATATCTCCCTCCAATGCATTGGGTAATGATTTTATATCTCATGAGATAGACATGGCTGGAACGGAAGGTTATTTCGGTTCAGTGATACAGGACTGAAACGAGGAGTGAACTCGGTTCAGAAAGGGACTTTGTCCACTAAGATAGTCTTGGAAATGAGTCATGACTAACAAGAAATGATTTTCCATGATTATGTGTGCATGCCACAAAGTTTCAAGTTTTATGTTATGATTTTGGGGATCTCATTTTCACTTCTATGATTTATTCCATGTTAAGATATTATGATCTCTTTTGCAGGTTTTGATTTTCAAAAAGATATGATATGATTTTTATTTCCTTTATTTTCCTTTGCTGAGCATTTGAGCTCACCCTTTTATGTTTTCTTTTCCCCAGGTCAGGAAGATGGATATTAAGTAGAATATGCTAAAAGGGACCATAGATATGATGAAATAAATGGGAGACACTGTAGAAGATTTATGAACCAGTTGTTTATGTTTCCCAGTTTCTAAAGACACTATACCTATACGGTCCTTTGTGGTTTTGTCATATGTTGTAATAAGTGTGATTCAATTTTGAAGTATTAACAATGTATGTAAAGTGTGGGTCGTTATAATTTAGACATTAGAAAATAATTATAAGTTTTGGAAAAAAGTGTATTTTATTTAAATTATAGATTTATCAAATTTATTTTTTCTTTGTTGATTTAATTTTTTTTAATTTCTCAAGTAATTATTTTGTCATGAATGATGTAATTTATAATAAATTAGTTAGGAAAAAACTATATTTTTACTATTCTCATAATAATTTATGTCATTTATAAAAATAAAAAATAACACCCTTAAAAACATTGACAAGATTATTTGGAAAATTTCATTGATTTTACCAAAAATTTTATCTATCATAGTTTAATTTAATTTATAATATCAAAATTATGTTTTTTATGAAATACCTAAAAAAAATTTATTAATAATGTGCTTATTTTCACTATATTTTTTTATATTTATATTTATTATTTTGAATTATAATTACTATATTTACATAAATTACTAATGAAAAATATTATATATATTAATTTATATTACTTTTAAGCCATATTACATTTCCAATGGCCATAGTACCTCATATATATATCACTTCATTGTTTTATTCATTATTCACCAAAATTACTCTCAATATTCTACATTTCCATTATTTAAAATATAAATTGGTTTATTAATATTTTTTAATTTATTTAGTGTTGTTCAAGTGGAAAATATTCTCATAGATTTGAAGGATATGAATTTTACCATTAACTATTCTTAATTTATATTTTTTTTCCTATGGTAATATTTAGAATTATCATGGGTTTATTTACATGATAAATTTAATGATATTTATTAATTAAATAAATTGATATTTTTTTATGTGTTTAATAATATTTAATAGAAAAAAATTTATTTAAAATATCATATATCAAGTCTGTGTTGTTACATTCTTCCCACACCCTTATAAATTTCAACCCTGAAATTTCATCTCATATCTCAGTTGAAAATTGGTGAGGGTACTTTTTTTCATTATTCCATATGGTTTTGACAACACCTATTCAAATTTCTATTTTTTCCCAAATAAATTTTTCACATATAGTTACATTTTTTTATAACATTAATCCTATAATTGAATACCTTCAACAGATGATCCTCATATGAAATGACATTCTCTAGTTGCACCAATTATAGATTCAATACATGCGAGGGATAGAGTATGTAAATCCGCAAGATTGATACATATAGCACTTCATGAACTTGGTCTATATTTTTTTGGAATTTAATTATGATGTTCTTGTGATCTTATAATATCAAGCATCTAAAAGGGGCCAATGATATGTGGGCTATGCATCGTTTCTCTACAAACTGAATGATATTGTTCCATTATGATATTTGAAGGAAAACAATTTCTCCATATTAACACTCAAAGACCCTTCAATAGTTATCAACATAGCTCTTTTGCTAACTCTAACCATATTATATATTCTATTGTATTTATTGAACCTTCATTGTCATCACTTTCATAAGATCAATTCCAAGTAGCCTTATTACCCCAACACTATCCCAATAAGTAGCAATTCAACATTACTTCACATATTGTTTTTCATATGGAGTCATTTGAATACTTGATTAGAAGCTGTACATGTTTTATAAAACAACTAATGAGACATGTTGAAACCATAATCCATTAAATTTCATATATAAATATATTAATATTTTCTCAATATTTGGAATGGTCCTTTAAAATTTCTTATTCGTTTAGGGGTGATAGATCAAAATAAAATTCATTTCAGTTTTCAAATAATATTCAAGAATCCTCATCAATTTATAAGTGAACCTTAGATATTGATTATATTTGATTGGAAGTGATTCCCCATGTATCCTCACTATTTCCTATATGTATATTTTAGAAAGAGGTTCTAGTTAGAAATATCCTGGAATATAGATAAAGTGGGACCTCGTTGGGAGTCTATCAACCACAACCCATATCATATTTCTAACTTTAGATGCATTTGGGGGATTAATGACAAATTACCAGATGATGTTATCCCATTTCCAAGTTAGTATGGGTAATGGTTGTGTTAACCCCATGGACTTTTATTTATCTTCAATAACTTACTTGAATATCAAGCTCATTGAGATGTAATCATTGATCTCCTTCTTCTTGTTCTCCCATCATATGTTCACTGGAGATCATACTATATATTGGTGCTTCTATGATGGATAGAGAAATATGATCTATGTGAATTATAAAATAGATAATTCTTTATCTCAGGTGATTAAGGAATAAAAATCCTAGTTCCAAATTGAATCACACCATCATCATCGATATAAAATTCATGAACATTCCATTTTATTCATTCTTTAGCCAATTTTTGAAGGTTCAAGTCATAAATTTTCTTTATTGATCTTCTCATAGAAAGATATTCAGGGAATCATTTATAAAGTGTATGTTTTATTGAATTACATTATTATTTCCAAATACATAATTTCCATGTACTTGAATATAGGGTGATTATCAGTACACATCATTGACAAACTAGAAGGTTTTTTTCTTCAATGAGCATCTACAACTTTTTTCACCTTACCTGGATGGTAGTTAATAAAGAAATACTAGTACATGATTTTCTCAAACCATCTTCACTAACACATTTTGAGATCCTTTTGTGTGAATATATAATTTATAATCATAGGTTTTTTATATATGTCACAATTCAATCCTCAGTCGAATGCTTCTAAATATTTAGAAAAAATATCATAGTTTCCATGTCTAGATCATGACTTCAGTAGTTCTACTTAAAAATATTTAGTTTTCATAGGGTGGCAGATATAACTTTTTCTATTTTCATGAGTACAAAACATAATCCCTTATTTGAAGAATAACTATATATTCTAAGATATGATCCACATGACTGTTGTTTTTTTACATTCATAGTGAATATCCTATTCTATATATCCATAATTATTTTATCACATTATTTCACACAAAAATACTTTACCCATTTTTTAATCTTGGTTAGTAGGCTTGGAGATCATGGGAAACTTAACAAAAAAAATAAATATTGACCTATTAATCCATGAAAAAAATGAATTTACACAACACTGGTGGGTTTATTGCATTTTATAATTTCATTTCTCATTGAAGGGTCCACATATTTTTCCTCAATTATGATCATGTTCATAAGAATTTAACATTCTACATCCTAACATTACACTTTTTAAACATATCATACAATTTCTCCTTTCTTAATTTTGAATGTACATTCCTTAGATATTTCACATGTTCATCATTTCTTTTGGAGTAAACGGGAATATCATTAATAAAGACTATACAAAAAATTCCATGGTAGTCTATGAAGAAACTGTTCACCAAATCCATGAATATTTAAGAATTATTGTTATGTCCAAAGTATATCACTAAGAACTCATAGTTCCCATACATTGTATAAAAGGTTGTCTTATGAATATCTTCTTTATTTACATTCATTTGATGGTATTTGGAATTATAATACACCATTGAGAAGTAATAATCTCCTCCTAATTGTTTGAACAAGTCATAGATGCATATTAGATGAAATTTTTAAATTTATGCTGATCTTGTTGAGATTCTTGTATTCTATATTCATATTAATTGATCCATCAATTTTCTTAATAAAGTGTTCTGGTGCACCCCAAGGTCATGCACTATGGAATATAAAACCGTTATCTATATTCTCTTGAAGATACTTCTTTATCTCCTTATGTATGATCGAGGCCATACCAGAGGGGGGTTTTGAGATAGGAGTGTACATGGGTGTGAGATTTATTGAGAAATATCATTAACTATCTAGTGTAAATCTGAGAATCTCTTTAGCAAATATATCAGTTTATGCCCTAAAAATATTAATTTCAACATGGTTTATTCATTCCTTCAACTCAACCATTTGGGAAAGTTATTCATCTCTATGGGGTATCATCACCCACACCAATAAATAATTATCTAATAGAGATTCATGATCATCCTTGGTTTTATACTGGATCATGAGATGGTTTTGAATAATAGAAGGGATTTTATTTACCTAATATTTTATGTTTTACTAGTATAATAAGTTCCAATTCATTCCCAAAATTCCAAAAAATTACCACAAGGGAATTATTACAAGATTCTGTAGACAAATCTTCCAACTATGCTAATTGGAGAAGACTCCAACACATGGATTTCATTGATTGAAGAACAATGTGTTTTATGGATATCTCTAACTCAATGAATTTCATTTATGATTCAATAGTTTTGAAAAACATATAGGATATAAATGAATTCATAGAGATATACTCAAATAAATAAATTACCATTATTGATTATATAGAAATGAATCTTATACAAAATAATTTTCATGTTCAAACCTCTATTTTTCTGATAGAATTGGAATTCCCTTTAAATTTGTATTTTGTGGTTTCTGATTCTAATTACCCACAGTAAATATTCATTTAGTTCATCGTATTTCATACTTACCATACTCCATATAGTTGTATCATTGATCCATGGATGGTTTATTCCTTTCCTTTATCACACTGGTCATATTTTCAATTTTCTTTGACATTCATGATATTTTTATCCTTCTCTACCACATTTTATTCATTTACCTATCCCAATGAGGAAATTCCTATAATTTTTCTTCACAAGTTTTTAACATGTGGTTAGTTGGATCTTGTTTCAACACATTTCATTTTATCCAAAAGAATGAAATTCTATCTTACATTTATTATCTTCATAGTCATGGGAACATTCCCCAAACTCAATCTCTACATTGAGAGCACATCAAAATACTTCTTTAGAACTATACAAGTCTTGGAGAGCTATTTGCTTTCAGGGGTGTGGTTTTAAACCACTAAATAATATATCAATTTTCTTATTTTAGTTGATAAAATAATATTTGGAGTATATTTCAAGAATATTAATGCATTCCACATATTCCAAGATTGATTCCAAATCCTATTTCATAAGATCTAGTAATTCACTCTCCATATTTTTGTAATAGCGAGTTCCCTAGCCCCAAATCTACTATAATTTTTTATTAACAATACATGTATATAGAAGGATATTTATTATTTACACGTACCATTATACTTTAGATATTTATATATCCACTATTTTAATGGTAATGCCCATAGACTAGGTTTTTATCAAAATTTCATAGAAGATCCCAAGCAATTATGAGACCCTCGATACACTATGAAATTAATTTTAACCATATGTCATATTGTATAGATTAATCACACTGACACAACATAGTTGATATCTAAATAGCAGGTGTTGGGGGATCATATTCATTGAGAATTGTTCTCATGAAATTCAAATTTGATTATCTATGGTAGGTGAGGTCATGAGGATAGACTCGAAAATAATAACACCACTTGTTTTGGGTGTCATTCGGTGTTTCTATATACAAAAATATTCACTGGTCTCCAACTTTAGATCACTGTCAATGTGTTCTATTTTATCATGTAATTTTTATATTGGAAGAAACCATGATATTTAATATTTAGTAAGGAAAATTGTGTTGGGTGCATCATTGGTGGTATGGTAGTTGTTGAATGGTCAAGATAGAATTTTTCACTTCTGATTTGATTAAGTAATATCTCAGGCGAGGTTCATTAGGATGGTAGTAACTTTATAAATCCCTGTACATGTAATACAAGGGTAAAACCAATATGTTTAATAAAATAATAAAGCAATAAATGATGATGATGCAAGTGTGTATCCCTCTTTATGAGATATCAAAATAAAAAGAGATTTTGTTACAATGTTTGTGTTTTTATGCTAGTTATTGTTACAATGAATACTAAATATCTTTTTAGGGAATTAATGGTTTTCTATAATCCACTATTGGCCTATGAATAATATTAAATGCTATCGAGTAAAGGTCCTAGAGCATCATAAAGTGTTTCGAATTCATGAATATAACATATTCTGGTGAATAGGTATATAGAAAATTGTTGTCACCATCATAGGGGTGTGAGATTTTTCTGAGGTCGTTTGAACCCCAATAAATAAATAAATAAATAAATAAATAAATAAATAAATATAATTATATTATATAATTATTAGAATTGAATTTATTTATTAAATATATTTACATGTATTTCAGTAAATACCTGGAGAATATTATTTAAAAGAATATTATTTTAATATTCATAGATTATTTATTATTTGCAGGTTTGAAGAGTTGAGTTAATGAATCTCTATCATCTCATGACAAACATATTATATCACATGTTAGTTATAAATATATATATGATATTTATAACTCATTACAATAGTCAAAATATTTATACTATAATTTATATACCGTTTTGTAAATGTTTGGGGATAGGGGATCCTTTTCTGGGTAATTTTATAACTCAATATATATAATAGGAGAGAGGCTCTCGCATGTGAATGATTCAATTCATGTACGTGAGTGGTTCTATATCCTCTTTTACTTTATAGAGGGAGAATATATTATTCCTTGTGATTTAATTGATCTCTCTCACACTAATGGTAATAATGTTAATTTGTTGATCAGTGGGTCATTGATGGTGTTGTCGAATCTGTGTGCAAGCACTGAGAATTTCAAGATAAACACCATAATTTTTTTTATAGAGTGTGTAGATCATCTAGAGTAATTCAACATATGATTTTTCTTTCTATGATGGAAATCGATGAATGGATGATGAACACACCATTTTAGATCAAACATGGTCTTTATGGTTTAATTTTTTTTAAAACCTCTTCATGTGTGATTATCGTATATAACTGGGGAAGTGTTTCACTGGAAATGGAATTTTTATGACGATCTCTAGTGAAATTTTTGAAATCCCTTTCACAAAAGAATCCTATGCACACCCCATTACAATCAGTTGGTATAAAAGGGAAACATGAAAATATTAATCTAATGGAAAAAATTAAATATTCACTAAATATTGAAGAGGGCGTCAATTTGGTCCCAATTCCAAAGATAGTGTCTCAATATAATTCGGGTAACCCTGTCTATAGCCATCTAAACTGTTAAATATGAATTATTTATTTGAGGGGATTTAGTTGATTTTTTTTATTTATATGAAGATATATCTGAACACGTTTCCATACATAATTCTAGAAATCTCATTCATGGGCTGTAAGTCCGACTCATGATGGAATAATATTTTCCTGACACTGTGTATTATTCCACCAGTGTGAATTTTCATAATAATTTTTTTCTAAATACTTAATAGATAGGATGTATAATTTCATAGTTTGGTCAATGAATTGGGGCTATAAATGGAAAAATGATAAAAATGACCTTTCTCAATTTGGGATTAGTTATTGGGGATTGAAAAAAACAATTGGGGCCCCATGACTACAACTTTATTCTTTACGAATCCATCCCCACACCACATATCAGGTCCAAACTCCTCATCCTATATTGGGATACCACTCCTTCTCCATGGCCATGCTCCCCTAGTAGTTCCATACCCTCCCTCTCTGGAACATATTGCCGGTATCTGAGTTAGCATCTCGGCCACCACCCTCCTCCCCTGCATCCGACCAGATATGGCCAGATCTAAGATTCTAACCACCAGTAAATATCATGTGGGTAGGTATTCCCTAATTGGTTTTCAAACATGAACACATGGATTCTACCTAATAGAAGCAACCCGAAATAGGATGGGTGGGTTCTTCCCATTTTAGAATGGGTCTCGATGGGTCAGGCCCGATCCAAGACTGGCCAGGACGCATTATTCGTAACACGTCTTGCCTAATATGGGGTGCACTGTCATGATGAAATTAAATGTGCACGCACACACACACCTATATATAGGTTATATGTATATATATCAATATAATTAATAATTTTAAATATATATATATGTTATATAAATAATCAATTTGACAAATAATATGTAATAAATTATTTAACATTTTAAATATAATTAAATTAATTGATGGGATTGAATGATGGAAATTTTGAATTAAAAATTAGATTGAATTATAAATTCAATCAAATTTCCATAAAAAATAATTTACTGAAAGTTTAATTTTAGTTATGAGTTTAATTAGAATGGATTATTTTAATATTTTTTAAATGATCCTGAGCCATAGGCCAAACAATTCATATCTGGTGGATGTTTATTTAGTTATTTAATTATTTAAATTCACATCACTAATAGTTAGTTTATCAAATGATGATATGCATGTAATCTTTTTTTCATTATATGTATAAGGGCCTGAACATCAAAATAAAATATTTTATCTATATTCTCATTCTTGATACCCCCTCACATGTGTATGATTATTTACTTATAATGTCTAGGATGAGTAGTGATGAAATTCACACTAATATTTGACGATGTACCTGACATGTGATTATTGCATTATATGGGTGAGCACTACAACTTGAATAATCATACACATGTGAGAGGGGATGTGTCAAAATACAAATATATTAAATAATAAACCATGCGTTGGATGTGTATTAAAACATATAAACCATATAACAATAAAAACATTAAATGATTTAAGGTGTATTCTCTATGTGGTTAAGAAAGGGTGGTTCCTAAGTCACCAGAGAGAATCAAACAACTTCTATGTAATGGTTATTGATTCTCAATAATCATTTTATAGGTATCAACAAAAAATTTATCTCACATGTCCATTTGAAATTAGGAGACATTATTCTGATTTAGGAAAGAATGTTGTTAGTGGTGATAAATACTCGTCTAATAGTTCGGTAATGCTTGAATCATTGACAAAAAAATATGAATACAAAATTAAATTCCTATATACCTTTTCGTGGAAATATAAATCTTTTTCAAGTAAAAATAAAATTGTAAAAACTAGGATATACAAAATTTGGTATTTAGAGTTTGTGTATCTAAGAAACATAATTATTTTATATGTATATACATATTGAGTTTGGATAATGAAAAAATTATTAATATAAAGGTTTTACACAATGCTATCAAAATTTGTTCAGTTGGAGAGAATGGACTATTATAATTGTATGCTAGTGGTATATTTTCATCATAAAATTACTTTAAGTTTTTAAAGAACATGAATGTTATGTAAGGTATTTGATTGGTCGAAATATATGATATTCTTCAAGATGGTATGTGGAAGAATATCTTAAATAAGCATTCATCGATCAATATAATATAACATGGAGTTATTCCTAAACCTACTTTACTTGATATACAACAACACTATGATGAAAATAAAAAGGATCAATTATTAGTCTTACATACTAACATTGATCAAAAAAATGTAGCAAGGAGTAATTCCTAAATAAGCATTTCCATATATATATCGTAGTTATGATGTAATTTCAAGAGTATCAATGTTGAGAATAATAGTTATTGTAGATACATCCATTATTTTCAGGGCATTGAACACAAATAATGGTGTTATTTAATAACCACATTCCAGCTATCATGAAAAATGGATATCAAATGAGTTAAATTATGATGTAAATCCATTATTTCATAAGAACAAGTGTTTAGATGTGATGTGTTTGTTGAGAATATAAACAAACTTTCATCAAGAGAAACTTAATGTTTATCTTATGTAGTTATACTAAAGTTATCTAATGATATTATATAAATACATATGATATAAAATAGAAAATAAATTTATAGATTATATTTCAATATAAGGATTCAAATCTCTATTTGAGATAGTGGGATAAGGATTGACAAGGATTTTGTCAATACAAGAGATGAAAAAATACTTGATATAGAAATGAGTAACACAATAGGTATGAATGATAATGCTCTAGAGAAACATACTATGTATGAAGGATACAACTAGGGTGATGGTTTTATATTCACTATGATTGGTGATAAATTTATCATTGGGAATAATGAATCTAACAAGTATGAGTTATATGAAAATTATCCATGATTGAAATGATCAATTAATACTCAATTGTATCTTCCATATATCAAAGCACAAGGGGATTTTTTGTTTTGAATACTATGGTTGGTATTTAAATGAGAAGATACATGGATGGTATAGCCGTGGTACCAATAAGGCTCGATTGGCAATTCCAAATCATTGTTCCTAAATCCATTGTAATTTTACTTTTAATAGCAACATTCTAGGATTATTTTTATTCAGAATTGAATGTCAGGACATCCAATATTTGATGGTGTCTATAAAACATTACAATAAAGTGATGGTGAAATAACATAATTCCAATAAGTGACGAAAGTTAGTGAAATATCATATCAAAGCAATCAACAAGATCTTAGAACATTAATTTGGAATAAAAATTCTCCATGTGTCTAACATAGGATTGTGGGAGCATCATTTCGTTCCATGTAAAATATGTTCGATAACATATAAAAAATAGGAATTTTTCTTAGAGTTAGTTATGACCGGGAGAAAATGTAATTCTCCAGTGATTGACTTAATGTAGAAAACTATATTCTAAGGAACAAGGTCTGCTATGGTAGATATAATAGATTCTTATATGTAGTCAATCATAAATATATAAACATAGTATTGAAAAATACAATTTGGAACAAACTAAGAGAGGATTTTTAACAATATCAAATGGCATAAGTCTCTCAAAGAAGACATGCATGGAAGTTGGAGGAGATTAATGTAGTGAGTTGAATTATGTATGATTTATCAATGGGTCAATTACTTATTACATCATGTTTAAAAGAAATGAAATTTACAACACAAAAATTATGATAGGAAAATATTAGATATACCAAGGAGAAAAACAAAGGAAGAAGTCAAAACATGCTATTTTTACGTGAGTAAGTACCAATGATATGTACCTTGTATAAGGATAGGAAGGGATACTAGTTATAAGGGGGAACACACTAGTTTTATTATAAGGTCAATATCATCTATTATCATAGTTAAGCCATGGTAATGAGAATGAAAAGCTCATACTATCTAGTGGAATCAATGTTTAAAAATATTGAGGCTACTTTTGATTGAGAGGAAAATATGATACAATGAAAAATATACAAAAAAATTTCTTATTTATTGGATGAACACATAGTAATTAACTTTTTTTAAAAATAATTTTTTTGATACTCTTATTATCCAAGATGTCATGTTTTGACAGTGGAAAAAGGGGTATACACTCTAAGTTTACATCTCTTGAGGAGTTTTTCTCCAGGAGGTGAGGTCACACATTGTAGAATAGAAACACAGATCTGAATTAGAGGACCCATCAACTAAAGAAATGAATCATAAGAAATATGGTCTTAATCACACGAGAGATAATAGGGGTGGCTAAAAACATGGATCTAGAACAAGTGGGAGTGTCATAATAGTGGGTTACCAATAGCCATGTATAATTTAGTTTTCAACTACAACTTCATATATACTACAGATATACATGATGCAAACTTAAAAGTATATTTTAGATATTTCTACATCCACTATTTAAATGGTAATTTCCTTAGAATATTTTTCACCCTAAATGTTTATAATAGATCCTAGGCTATAATGAGAAGATCAAGATACTATTACATTAATTTGAAACATATTTCATGGGGTCTAGATATGTCATACTGACAAGAAACACTTTATGTATGACTATTAGTTGTTAATGGATCATATGTACTCAGAAAACTTTTTATGAATTTCTTGCATGGTGATATCAGGTAGGTGATATCACGAGGAACTACCCACCAATAGGAACACCACATTTTTGGGTGTCAATAGATATTCCTATATACATACATGTGTATTGGTGTCCTGGAATGAGATTATTATAATTGTGTCCCATTTGAGTGAAAACACTGATGTAAAGAAAAAAATCATGATAAGGAAATCTTGGTGAGGTAGCTTGTGTTGGGTAGATCATTGGTGTTATGTCATTGACTAAATGATCAAGATAGATTTTTTTTCTTCAGAGTTGAGGAAGTAAAATCTCGGTACAAGTTGAGTGAGATGGTCGTGCCTTTATAAATCCATATCCATGGTAGTTGAAGGTAAATTGATCTAGTTAGATAACCAAATTAAAGATAATTAATAGATGATGACATATGCGTGCATCCTGCTTTATGAGATATTTAAATATAAAGATAATATATTACATTGTGTGTGTGCATAGGTTACTTTTCATTACTATAACTACTCATTATCTCTTTAGGGGCCTTGAAGGGTTTCAATAATTCACTCTTGGTCTATGAATGATATTCACTTATATGGAGATAAGTTCCAAGAGAGACATCCGCAATAGAATATTCAAGAATCTTCCATATTCTGGTGAATAGTTATTTAAGAAATTTTGGGTCCCACCACTAGGTCCATGATTTTTATGAGGATGTACGATCACTAACATATAAATAAATTCATTTTATTAGAGTTTATAATAATTACAATTGAATTTATTTATTTAATACATTTATATGTATTATAGTAAATATATTGAGAGTATTATTTTAATATTCAAGATTCATTTGATATTTTCTGGAATTATGAGTGAGGTTAATGAATAGATTTATCACTTAATATATTAATTATATTTCAAGTTAGTGATAAAAATATAAATGATATTTTTTTACTCAGTTTTTTATTCATAATATGTCATTTATAAATTATATGGTGATTAATAAAATTATGGTGGTTTGGGATCCTTTTCCAAGTAATTTAATAACTCACTATATATTGCAGGAGAGAGGCTCTCACATGTGTGATATTAAATATGAGAACATGATATATTCTATATCCTCTCACACATTCTCAATAGATATTTACTTGATCCATATGACTTGATCGAGCTCTCTCTTATTCATTGAAATAATACTGATTTGGTGATCCTCACGACCCAGAATTCAACAATCGAGGCCCCAAATAGATTTTATGAATTCGTGGATAATCAAGAAGAATTAAAATTCATATTATTAGATAATTAATTACTATATTTCAATGGATGATGAATGTGAAACTTCAGAAAGAACCTAGAATATATCGTTTAATTTTTGTGCATAAAATTCATCATGTGTGATACTTAGGCTTAGCTGGGGATGTTCATCACTGAAGATAATATTTTAACATTGATTGTTGTTGAAATATTTTAATTCCCCTACCCACTGGATTCTTCCATGAACCCTGGTACCTTTACATATTTATTCGAAGATTTTTAGGGAGAGACTTGGTACAAAATATTTTCTTAAATTATTTCCACTACATCTCTTCCAATACATTCTTCATCTTGATATTATTTGTCAACTAAAAACATTAATCGACCTCTCTATCAAAATGATAAATGTACATAATCATATTTTCATTATCAAAACAATGGAGTATAGAAAATATATTTTCCATTTAGTTAAACTATTGTTCATTGAAAAGTGGACTCAAATACCCACTGAATGTTGGTGTTCATTACATTCATAAAAGACCTGATATCTTGTTTTTTTCATAGGCTAAGGTGGATGTTCTATGTGTTTTAGGGTATGTTTCATAGCATGATTAAACTGGGTCAGAATCTCTATAATTTTTTTTAACTACACCTCCCATTTTATTATAAATGTCATTATAGAAATCATTCCATTGTCCATCATATATATTTTTGGTCTTATTTATTATATTTATCAATAATATATAAAATTATAATCGTTTTAACAAATAATAATTCAAAAATTCATGAACAAATAATTTATTTTTATTTGATAATTTACTCAAAAGGTATATCTTATTGGATCCTTTTGTTTTTCATTTTTTCAAAAAATCATTCATCAAAGATATTAACGTATAAATATACATATAAATATTGTTTAAACATACATCTTAAAATCATAATTATTAAATTAATTAAACTATTATTTGATACCAAATATTGTGAACCCACTTTTCATTACATTAATTGAACATTTATTTTAGGATAAACATCATAATAGAGATAAAATCCAGGATCTAACGGTTTGGTATCTTTGGAGAATCAGGCTCATAAATTAATTGTGAATATTAAAACATAATAATTATTTAATTTAATTTATTTATTCTTATAAATATCTAATGATATCCTTAGTACACATACTCACATGACTATATTAATCAATGAAATGGGATAGTTAAAATCTTAGTATGGGGAGAAGTAAGGGACATGAATCAACAGTACATTGGTGAGAATAATCAACACCATCATATAATAAGCATAGGATCATAGCCATATTCATAAGGGAGGAATGTAATAACTTCATGGAATGTGGAATATATATAATAATGGATTATTATAACATTATGGTAAAATATCCCCATATAGTTATGAATAAATCCAACTTCATGTCCATGCATAATATATGTGAATAATTCCTAAAATCATAAATATGGACGAAGATAACATCAGGTTAATGAATAATAAACATAATATCATGAGATATATCATAATTCTGAATGAATTATATAAATATATAATTTGGGCCCCACCCATTACATTATAAAATGCTTATATTCCTACATGCCAAAAAGAAGGATAATAATGTTAATCATGAAATAACCCATGAAAATGAATGGGTTTCATAAAATATTTCACATGTAATAATACATGAAATTAACATTATGATTTTTAGATGAATAATTTAGATCATTCATTTGAATAAATGATCTTTTTCTTCCTTGAAAAAATAAACAACTTAAGGGGATTCAAGAGATGTTTTGGAAATTCATGTTTTATTGAAAATGAAATTTCAATAGATTTGAAGAAATTTTGTAAGGGTATAAGAATTTATATGTCTAAAATAAAAAATAATTAATATTGAAACATTATATTTTGGATATTACGAGAAAATTTATTCAGAAATAAATGTGAAATAGGAGATAATGAAAATGAAAATATTTGTGTTTTAGATTTCCCTTACGTCAAATCTGGATATATTTTGTCACTATTCCACCTCTTGAAAAATAAACAGAGTTTTAATAAAACATTGAAATAGATTTACATTATTTAAATTTTTTCACTATTTTTCAATTTTAACCATTTGATTATATTTATTAATTCCCTTGGTTAAGGAGAAAAAATTTTAGTATCATGTTTTCTGTAAAATATTCATATTTTTCTTCGATATAGAAAATTATGTTCAAGGTAAATTATAAAATTATAGTATTAATGATAGAAGCTTAAAATAATTATACATATATATTTATATATCAAATACAATTGATTATAACTGACCATATGGTTTTTTATTTGAACATAATTGGAAACTTCGTCGCTGACGTTTAACCGACTATTAACTAGACATAAATATTTATTTAATTTAATGTAATTTAATTTCATATTAGATATAAATATTTATGTAGGAAAGATTCATTAATTTAATTTTTACATACCATTAATTATCCTAATAATATATGAGTTTGGAATAGATAGTGAAAGTGAGTAAGAGAAGTGGAAAAAATAAATAAGAGTTTAGGACATCGTACCCTCTTCTCAGTATTGATTGACTTGTACGACACTAAAATACCTTGATTCATGGTGTTGATGAACCCAAAAAAAAATCCATAAGTATTATAACTGATTTAATAGAGTCAGTATTTTTTGAGTTTTTGGATTTGGTAAGTTATGGATGGGTGGTTTTCTATGGGCGAGGAGAGGGGTGATCTATACCTGAGAAGATGAGTATTTTTTTGAATAAAATGATGAATAAAATATTATATCAAATTTAAACATTATAATAGTGATATTAATGACTTTACAGATCATATATAGATAAAATATGATGTTTTTATGGATTTATACATATCCTAACACAACCCACCAAGTTACAGTTGCCCAGTGGAAGGCCATGCTACAACTACCCCAAGCCCAACTCTATACACCATGGGCAAGGGAAAAGAGCTTAAAGGAATAACTAAAATGGAGGACCTTTTCCTAAAATAACTATACGCACTCATGAAACCATATAAATGTGTAAGTGTAGAATAATTATAAAAAAGTATAGTAACATCTAGGGAAAAAATTAATCTATTTAATAAACTCTATAGAATACAAAAGAGTGTAACTATTCAATCCAAAATGAAAAATCAAAAAATAATTTCCCACCATGAAAGTATGTCACAACCAATAATTAAATTGAATGTAATGAATGGTGAGAGATCTTGACTACTAATCTCAAATCCCTAACCACAATACACAATCAAATGCACCCATTTATCCCTAAGATCTACCAAATCCACTAATATTCTCTCAGTTTTTTGTAGTAGACGTGATATGTGCGTAAGAAGCCCATGCATGGGTGAGTACATACATAACCAATAGGGAACCATGAAAAATGAAAAGGGTGTAATGTAAGAAACAATATAAGTTTTCGTCTCAACCAAAAAAATATAAAAAACACAACAACAATGACACATTCTCATAAAAGAGACCCGGGAGAGCGAAAAAGGGGATCCCTATCTCATAACCCAAACAAATATGATGATCCTACATGATTCCTTAAAGGTTCATCATTTATTCCTATCATATTGTGTACCCTTATATTTAATTCATGAGTAGGGAACCCAACTCTCTAATACTCCATAACCTAATATAGTATAATCTCCAATGTTAGAGGACCCACATCCTAGGGTGATATGGGGAGTTCCACCACACTATCAATAAAACGAGTATATAGGACCCACACCAGAGAGTGATAGGGGAATACCAAATTATTGGATAGAGTACATGTTCTCTATAATTAAAGGCAAATATCTCTTCTATATATATACAATGTGTATGGAGGAACTGTGCCCTGGTATGATAGGGCAGTACCATCTACATAGAAAGATGATTCATTCCCTAGTGCGATATGGGTTTTCTTCAACTATATAAATATATTTAGTATGAAAAAATAATGTTATTGTGTGAATAGGTAGTTCTATATAGGTGTATAGAGGACCCACACTCTTGTGTGATAAGTGAGTTTGATTTTGTATTTTTACAATGAGTACGGAGGACCCATATACTAGTGCAAAATTGGAGTAACATAACCATGGATAGAGGAACCATGATATGGTCTATTAAGGTATTTCTGTGTCTGTATCTATACAATTAGTATTAAATACCCATTCCCAGGTGCGATGGGGGAGTATCAACTTCATGGATAGATGAAATGTGCCCTGGTGTGACAGGGGAGTACAATATATATCTGAACTACCCAATGATCCTTCTTAATCAATACCACCATCTAGAATATCCTATGATAAATCATTCAAAAATAACCTCACACAATAACTCTAAATCCACTAAAAAGGCTACCACCGAATTCAAGTGGGGATGAATTTTTGGATACATAACTCCTAATTGAAAATATGAGTTTTCCAAAATACTGAGAATATTATGCAGTGTGTTGTTGGTCAATAAAGATAAAAAAATCAAATCATCAATATTTCATAATGAATGGACATGAATTTCCAAAATATGATACCATTGTGATCCTTGTAGATAAATTATTGGGATCCAATATTCACTTTCCCAAAATAAAATCCTTTTGAAAAATTAGATTTCTTGATAAGAGGAACATTCATCACTTCATGGGAATCATCCATGAGCATGAATTAAATACCAAATACTTGTATTAAAACTTCTACCTCAATATCAGGGTCTCAACACTGCATACATTTGATCATTCTGACACCGTATGAAGATGGTATGCAAAGAATGAGTTTTTAAAACAATAGTAACAATAGTAATATTATTTTTATTATTGTATATTTTGTAGAACTGATACATGAGGAAAAATTAAATATCCATAAATGGTATTGAATCATCTTTCCCAGTAACATGATTATAATTCAGAATACAAGTCCCTAATCAGACATCACTCAAAGAAGTTACAACTGAAACAAGATTTGATAACAGACATAAATAATAATAATATATTTAAATTTTTTTGTTATACAGTTTTAATCAATTTGGTAATAGATCCATGGATAAAAACCGCCTCCCCATTCATTATAAGGATACAGAAGGAACCCCATCTAAAACCATATTCATTTTTTTATTTAATATTATAATTTTTATTTTATATAACAATGAAAATAATATAATACACCTCCTCTACACCCTTCATCATGGTACAATGTGTGACACCCCATATTTACTCATCCATTTTTATCCATATTATTATTATCATTTACAATAATAATATAAATTAACACCCATGTTCAATTATTTCAGATCCCCACATTACACATTTGGGTGGCGCATGAAATGTCCTCCCAGGAAAACATAGAATACCACCAACCTCCTTGATAAAATTAATCATTAATAATAATAATCATCATCATAAATATAACACCAGTTTACTATTTAAAATAATAATAACACATACACATGACTCATGTTTCAAGATCCCTTCCATCCGTACAAACACTTGATGAGATCACCACCAATACTATGAAGCATCAATCACTACTACTCTCTAGTGATTTCCTCAATCTGGATCACAAAACAACAATAACCAATATAAAGTCACATTTATAACATCATCTACATGCCTACATCGAGTCTCTAGTGTCTAAATCCATATTTATGACTATGATCCATTATTCCCAACAATGAACACCAAATGATCAATATTCTCATATATCATCGAATCACCAGTCAACTGAATATCAATAAGGAAAACCAATAATGATGGGAGAAAATTAGATAACAAAAACCATGATAATAAAATATGTATTATGTTACCATGGAAATCGATCGATAGGTATAGTATCATAGATGATATCATTACATAGAAAAATAAGTATATGATTTAAAAAATCAAATTATTTAATAGGATTATTTGACGGAGTAAATAAATCATAGATCAATGAAGATAATTTATCATTTCTCAATATTTTACTAAAAAGGGATAAATACATAGTTTATGAGCAATAAATTTATTATTGATTGATTATTGATGATGATGCCATCCACTAATGGTGAAGGAGATGATCCCATTATGTTCACCATTGATCAAACAATTATCCTCTATCTTATCATCTATTAGTTGTTCAATGTTGATATGCCAATAATGAAATATATCCTCCTACTCTTATATCAAGAAGGATTCATGATATTTATTCTTAAAAAAAATAAAATTAGGGTTTGTATAAAGTATTTTAGTGAGGTTATTTTATAAAAATAACAATTAACAATTTATTTATTTTAGTTAAACATACCCACCAATGACTACATTAATCGGAAATCTATTTTGAAACAACCATACGTTATACCTATGATAAATCTCACATAATAGAATCAACTATGGTCTCATATTCATGATATGAGACTCGTTTTGGGTGTTACTCCATTTTTTAAGAAAACTATGTGCGTGCAATATTTTTATATTCTATTTTTTAAAATATCATTTCCATGATCACCGGGCCTCAGAATATCTATCTTTCTAATTAACTAGATTGAAAAATATTCCAAGGAATATTCCATGGTATTACATGAAAAAAAGAAGTCTATAATTTATTCCCTCCTTCATATATTTCCATCCTCGAAAAGTAAAAATTAAATAAAGAGATGGGGATACTCTACTCACACCTAGATCTCCTTCTCCCCAAATGAGAGAAAGTGTGTTATCATTGTAAGTTGGTCACTATTACCCATATAGAATCTTTACATCTCACTATCCATAGATGACATGTCATAATTTCAATGGATATGTCATCCCATTTCCACTCAGGGATCATATAAAGGTGGAAAAAACCTTCCAGAACATGGTTCCCAACCATTATTTGCGGACATGTGACTCACTGAGAGATAAACTTGTAAACAATATTCCTTATTCCAAATAACAAAAACTAACAAAAAAGTTATATGAATATCTTCCATAAATCATTATGTAAAACCGAACAAGTAGTATAATGCTCCCTCGCCTCCTCCACTAACAATGTTACCGGAACCCCAATCCGACCCTAGATAAGTATGATGTAATTCGCTCCATTAGAGACTATATTTAGTGAATCTCTTAAAGATATATAGTTATGTAGGACCACACAATCAATGTTTCCTAACTGAGACTCCCTCAAAAGATGGAGGATAATTGGATTCAACACCATTGACTAAAGATACGATGCAACCATCTCTTCTACCGTGGTCCAAAACTATGAATTCATCTCCAATATTACCTGGACCAACAACTGTGGAATGAAATACACACTATGAGAATATTATTTTAGGTAAATTTCTTGGGTGTCCCTCAAGACCACACTTCCTTAACCTCTACTGGGACTACTAACACTCACATGTATATCATGGACTGACCCATCTAGGCCTACCTAGATGGTGACAGGCCGAGAAATAACTTCCCCATGCCTACTTACATATTCCATGGGCTACAAAAAATTGTCGAATGACATATATAAAATAGGGGGTCTTTTTATAATGTACCTATACATATTAACCCAACCATATCCATGTATAAGTTAGAATAAATAATAATAAAAAACCATAATGTTTAAAGTAGAAATCATGCATGTAATATCCTCTAGTAAATACAAAAGGATGTGATGGTGAAATCAAAATTAAAAGTTAAAAAATATATAGCAACATATAAATGATTTCTCAACCTGATAATAAAAGGAAAAAATAAATCTGAGATCCCCAAACTCCTGATCATCAATCCCCAACAACAATATACAGTGAGATGCACCCATGTGTCCCTAATATATATCAAACCCACCACTGATCTATCGATAAATTGCATAAGAGATGCCATACATTGGAAAATATGATTTACCGGTGAGTATATAAACACCGAGTAGGATACCCTAAAAACATAATAGGGGGAAATATAAGATATGATAGAATTGGACAACTCAACCCATGAAAGAGGGAAACAAAACCCAAGGACAAAGATATATTATCATAAAAGAAACATATATAATAATGAAAGAGGATCTGAATCTCATAACCCAGCCTAGGGTAATGATTTTTTCTGCATCTCAAAAGGGCCATCATTGATGCCCAATATCTCATGTATCTATCAAAATAATTCATGAGGAGGGAATGCACCTCACCAATACTCTACAGACTGATGGAGAGTAATATCTTTTGATAGAGGACCCATGCCCTGGTGCAACAGGGGTCTGTCGGTTCTGTATCTATACACCATGTATGGAGGAAAACATTTCATTCTGGAAGGTGACAAATTAACACCTCATGAACAACATTTTCCTTTCTAAAATAAAAAGAAGAGGAGAGGGAGGTTGGATGATATAATATACCATTAGTATCATAAAATTACATTATATTTATGATACTACAGTTTCTATAGCATGTGTATGAGGATAGTTGGGAGGGATATTAAGAAAAGAACAAGAAATTGAAATGAAATTAAAGGAAAAGAGAGAGAGGAATTACCTCCTGAATCATCCTTAAGGCACCGCGAATTGGTATTTTAATTAGAATAAAATCCTTATAGTTGTGGGGGAGGGACTAGAGAAGATTTTTGGACCTATTTTAGACCAGTATTGAATCTTGAGAGGTGTGAGGAAATGAGTTCGTGAAGGGTGGTATTTATAGTGGAATGGAGAGGGGTTTTCCCAATATTATATTCATCAATTTATTATTTCTCTACAAGCACAGTAATAGTTATGATTCCCTAAAAAATAATAGTAATAAGTGCATGTTAGTTCAAACCAATTGGTATTACATTAGAATAACATCATACATGAATCTATAATTAATGTATTGAAGTTATTTTACAAATTATACCTTTTTACTATTAATCAAATATTCAAGTATTCATAAGAATCCTGAAAATTCACCCCAACCATTTCTCGCTGTGAAAAATCAAAAAATGAACTCGGATTTTCAAATACAATTTTCTAAATATGATTAATTGAATTTTTAATTAAAATCATAATTTACATGAAAAATACAGATTTTATACATAAAAATTATTGCATAATGCTTTCAATAATTAAATAAGTTATTATAAAATTATCTTAAAACTATAAGACATAGAATTAAAAATTTATGAAAATATTTTAGGAAAATATATTTTATTTTAAATTTATTAAATAATCATAATTAGTTATTTATGTCTTAGAAAATACCAATACTTTTTCTATGGAAATATTTTCACCTATAAGATGCCTAAAGTTTATTTAATCATTCATGGGTGAGGTTTCTATTATATTAGATGATTTACTATTCATAATTTTCATGTTACTATTCATAATGGTATGTTAACATTCATAAGCGTAGGAAACTATTCACCAAAAATTATGCTTCTTCTATTAGTCTCTAAAAATCACCCTGAACGAAATCGTGTATGTCAGATTTTTAAAATTAAAGAAATAGAAGTGGAAAAATTATGTTTAATGATCACATATTATTTAGTATGATGATAAGTAATTGTGATTACTAATTTTATTATACTATAATACCTAATTATAAGAAATTATTTCCATTGACAGAACATTGGGATGTTGCATTCTTCCCCCCTTATGAAATTTTGACCTCAAAATTTCATTTTACCAAAATAGTTGAGGGTACTTCTCCTTCATCGCCTCTCTCATTTCCCAAGTAGTTTCTTGAAGGTTATAGTCTATTTAAAACACTTAAACAAGATGGGTTGTCTTGTTGCATCTGACCTTATCTCTCCTATCCAGAGTCATTACTGGTTTCTCCTCATAAGAGCGATCATCTTCCAGCTGTACCACTTATGAGTTTAGTACACGTGAGGGATTAGGTATGTACTTACTCAGGAGTTATAAGTGAAACAAATCTTGAACTTGATCCATATTTGGCGGAAGTGCAAGCTGATAGGCCATGGATCCTTTGCGGTTAAGGATCTCAATGGGGAAAATGTACCTTGGGATTATCTTACCTTTCTTTCCAAACCACATGAATCTCTTCCATGGTGACATTCAAAGGAAGAATTTATCTCCAATGTCAAAAACTAAGTCCCTTTGATGATTATCAGCATATCTCCTTTGTTGAATATGAGATGATATGATATGTTTCTGGATGACTTGAAAATTCTCTTTTATCTCTTGCAAATGATCGAGTCCATGTTGTTTTCTTTCTCCATCTACATCCCAACAGGTTTTATTTCTACATCTATTTACATAAAATGCTTTATATGGAGCCATCCAAATACTTTAGTGGAAGAAATTGTTGTATGAGAAGTCAACCAATGGGATATGATGTTCCTATCCACCTTTTAATTCTCAAGGGTAGGCTCTTAGCATATCTTTAAGCATCTGAATAGTCCTTTCATATTGGCCATATGTTTGGGGGTGATAGGCCATGATGAAATTTAATTCATTAGTCAAAGCATGTTGGAGACTCCTCTTGAATTTAGAAGTGAATCATGGATCGTAGTCAGTGAAAATTGAGAGTGGAACCCCAAGAGTCTCACCACTCCCTTCACATATATAATTTCATGTTGTTCAAGTGAGTGATATCCTCAAATAGCGATAAAATTGGATTTCTTGGTGAGTTAGTCAACCACAACCCATATTGCATTATTTTTCTTGGTCATCCTTGGGAGACCCCTAAAAAAGTCTATAGTGACATTATCCCATTTACACATGGGTATAGGAAATGGTTTCATCATCCCTTTGTAATTTTGTTGCTATTCTTTAACATGCTGACATACGAAGAACATTGAGATATATTCCGCAATATCCTTCTTCATGTTATCCGCCATAAGTGTTCCCGGAGATCCTGGTTCATCTTGGGGCTACCAAGATGGATAAATAATGTTGAGCTATTTTCATTTTCAAATAGCTTCTTCTTTATCCTAAGTGATGAAGGTGCACAAATTCATGTTCCAAATCGAATCACACCACCATAATTGATATAGAGTATTTGAATCTTCCAATCCTTTATTGCATTCAAATTATTTTGTAACTCTAAACCATCCCTTTGTGCTCTTTTAATATTCTTTTGGGTATATGGTTGTGAAATCATTTGGGAAAGGTAGGATGTATCCCCTACCCATATGATTTCCAAATCCATCAATTGAATATCCCAGAAGACAAGGTCTTTCTCAATCTGTAACATGGATTGAGTAGGATGTACATTTTTTCTTAGATCATCATCTACCTTTTCACCTTTTTAGGATGTTAGTGAATAGAGAAATCATAGTCCTTGATTATATTTATCCATCTCCTTTGATGTGCGTTGAAATCCTTTTGTGTGAATATATAGCGTAGTCTATTGTGGTCTGTGTATATTTCTAAATTCTCACCATAAAGGTAGTGCTGCCAGATTTTTAAAGAAAAATTCATAGTTTCTAGATCTGGATCTTGAGTTGGGTAGTTATGATCATGGATCTTCAACTTCTATGAGGTGTAGGATATCGCATTATTATTTTGCAGTAGTATGAAACCCAAGACTCTCTTTGAAGCATCACTGTGTATCACAACCCATTCTCCACTTTATGGTAGTGTGATTAAAGGACCGGTGGTCGTCCTTCTCTTTAGTATATTGAGGCTTCCCTCACATTCTTTTTTCCGAACATACTTTGCCCCTTTCCTGGTTAACATAGTTAGAAGGCTTGAAAATCGTGAGGAATTTTTCAGAGAATGTCAGTAGTACCCATATAGACAATAAAATACGGATCTCTATAAAACTAGAGGGTCTGGGCCATTCCTCAATCGCCTTTTTTTAAGGGTCCATAGAAACTCCCTCACTTGTGATAACATGTCCCAAGAACATGAATTTCTTTATCCCAAAGTAACACATTATGAACATGGTGCAAAACATCTCATTTCTCCATTCCACTAGCACAAGTCTTAGATGTTCTTAATGTTCCTCTTTTATCTTGGATTAAATGACAATATCATCAATAAACAGTACCACAAATTATTTGATGTAATGTATGAAGAATATATTCATAAAATCCATTAATATTACAAGGGAATCAGTAAGTCCGAAGGGAATCACCAGAAACTGATAGTGCCCATACCTTGTATAGAAGGTTGTCTTATGAAAATCATCCTTCTTCACCTTCAACTAACGATATCTAGAATAAAGATCCCCCTCTAAGAAGTACTGAGATCATATTAGCTAGCCAACCAAATCATCTATCCTTAGAAGAGGATACTTATTCTTCATGGTGATCTCATTGAGTTTCCGATAATTGATACACAACCCCATTTATCCATCCTTATTCATTATAAAGAGCATTGGCGCACCCCAAGGAGTTTCACTAGGGAATGTGAACCCATTGTCTAAATTCTCATGAAGATACCTGTTTAACTCCTACAGTTCGATAGGAGACATTATCTAGGGACACTTTGAGATTATAGTATCTCTGGGTATGAGTTCTATTGAGTACACTACCTCACGAGGTAGGGGAAGTCTAGGAAATTATTCATAAAATACATCACCATATTTCATGTGTTATTGAGGGTCCGATCAGATGAGAGTCATGGTCCTGGAATTAGGCCCTGGTGATTCCACATATGACATCCCGATGTTCAGGTCCTGGTCGAGGATTTCAGGGAACATATTATTGAGGTTCTATATTCCACTACCTCGGTGGTACATACTCAGCCAAGATGTGTTGATTCTTGTAGAACGATTTTCCTTCTGACCATGAACACATCATTTGTAGATTTTTTTGACAGACTACATCATGATCTGGCTGGGAAGAAATTATAGGGGAAAACCATCATTGGTTTTGGATATATTGAAGGGATGGTGGTCCAGAATCACCAGACTTCACCAAAAGTGTTGGGGAGCTATAGGAAGGATGGAAACAGGTTTATGATGTTGTTAGATATTGATGGTAGTAGAACCCCATATTATTCAGAAGCTATGCATTCTGATGGTGTAGCTGCTCAATCCCACCAACCTTCTGAGGTTATTCCATCATCCCGTACTCAAGGGCCACATGTGCAGGATTTTACCTAGGGGACAGACTGAATCCAATGAGCAGTGTTTGTTCTTTAAAAAGCATTCCCGCCATTGACACTGGGAACCAGTTTAATGGATTGGATGAGGACTTTTCTTCTGAAACATGGTCCTCTGTGTCGAAGGAAACATAACTTGAAAATGATTATCTTCATCTCTCTTCATAGAAAGGTAATAATACTATTATGGATTCTGAAGGGTTTATCCAGCATGTTCAGAAGCCATAGAGATGGAAGGATTACTCAAATTTTATTATTCATTTGATTACACAATCATCATTTAAAGGTAGGCCCCTTTAAATGGGATTTTTTCCTGTAGGAGACTCTCTTAAGAGAATGTCCATGGGTCCAACAAAGAATGAGATGGAATCCTCCCCTTGTGAGAAGAAAATTGAATCTCAGATTGTGTTATATCATATCATCGACATAGAAAATTCTGATATGGAGGATATGGAGCTACTTATGAACTATAATGAAGAAACGCTTAAGGAGTCTTTCTTGATCCACATATTTGAAGAGGATGCCCACAGAATGTATAAAATACTGGTGCAGGTTGATACGAGTGATGAACAAGACTCATGGATTGATAAACAAAATCGAATTATGATCTGAGGCTTGAATGAAGGTAAAACCAATCTAGAAGAATATGTAAAAACATGGGATAATATGGCTCTTTTCTTAGAGGATCTCATTAAGGACAACACAGACATGACAATCACCTTCATTGAATGGAAAACTTTCAAGGTAAAAAACTCAAACTTCTTCAAATTTATTTGGAGTGGAGTGATTATTTCATATGAGGTTTGATTATTATGTACCTAGAACTTCTATGGTTGATAACTTTTCCTTAAAAGTTCTTTGAAATAAAAAATAAAGAGTTATGGTCTTATAGTGTATCAACACCCACAACATTGAAGCGTTTTTCAAAGGTGATTCGTGATATTCCTTGAATTTGTAGAGGTGCATGCGATGGTTGGGAATATGAATTGATATTTACTTTTCCTAACAGTTGATATGTGCTCTATATAATGAGAGACAATTTATTCCCATTATAGCATCAAATTATACCATGGTATGTATTACAAGATTCATTGGAAGAATCATCCCACATACGCCAATAAAATAAGATTAAAACACTTGGGTTGCAATTATTTCACCACTTGGTGTTTTTATATATATCTTTTCTTCATGGTTTTAGGGAATCTATTCTATAGTTATAGTAAGCTTTCATGGTATAATGGAATTCATAGAACCAGAATCAAATAAGACTTTTTTCATTATTGAGTAAATAAGATGTGTACCTTTTATGACTTTATTATCCTACTCAACTTCTACAGTAGTTATGGCATAATACTTCCCTAATTCCATTGGCTTTGGTGGATACTGATGCTAATTACCCTTAAGGAATCGAGTTTTAGTGAAATGGATTTCATAGTGCCCTTGCTCCATATAGTTGTAGCAATGTTCCATGGATGGGGATCCCATTTCATACACTAAATTATCCTTCCTTATCATGTATTTTCAACAATCTTGAGAATGAAGGCCTTATTTCCCACACTTGAATCATTTCACCATACCTTTGAGGCAGATCCCATGATAAAACATCCCAATTTTTTGGCATGTGGGACATTGAGCTTTATTCCCACCATTTTCATTAGATCTGCTAGCGTGAAACTCCATCCTTATTTTCTTATCACGAAAGGCAAGGGACCACTCTCTAAACTACACATCCCATTTGAGGGCACACCAAAAAACTTCTTCATAACTCCCAAAGTCTCAAATTATAAGATCCTTGTGAAGGTGTGGTTTTAATCCACTAAATAATCTATCAATTTTACTATCATTTTTTATAACAAAACCCAATGTTTAACATTAAATACTTATGAAAATAACATCATAGGTCATGATATATTCCCATTAATTTTTGTATGAGATCTATGAATTCTCTCTCCAACATTGTATTAAGAGTTCATGGGAAATAATTGTTATAAAACATGATATCAAAGTCTTCCCATTCCATAACTTCAATTTCATCACTTGGCTTGGTGTTCCTAATTGAACCACACTATTGATCGACCTATACGTCTAAAAGATAAATGGATAGTGTCACCTTTTCAATCTCAGAATAGTGAAGGACATAAAATATCTTCTCCATGGATTTGACCCATTGTTCCATAACAAGTGAAGCAAAAGACCCACTAAACGTTGGTGGTCGTTGCCAAATAAAACAGTCAACGACCAGTTTTACCTTTTAAGTGAAGGATGAAGTTCCCCATTATTGAGGTTATTTTTCATAACCTAAGATAGTAGGTTATGAATCACCATGAATATTTGAACTCCACCTCCTAAAGCATTCGAGATGTCGTTTGGGCAATCGTTTTATTTGCCCTCACTAGGGTTGTTGGCCTGGTTTCCTCTAGTTTCTACAATTTTATGAAATAGAAAAGGATAGAACAAAAAATAAGTCAACAATTCATTAATAAATAACTTATTAATTTCTATACTTTTCACTAAAATCATAAATTATGGAATCCCTATGTAAATCATATTGTTTGAATATTTGTACTTACTCTCATACTATTGGTTTTCTCTAGGGTTCACTAATCCTAATTCCCAAGTAAACAAAACCTTGCCTATAATACCAACTATAATAAACCATACATTTTTTACATTACTATTTCATCAAATTAAAGATAAGCATAATAGTATTACACCACGAGGATTCATAAATTTATTATCATTATAAAACTAGGATCAAACCTAACTGTTACAACATTATTCATAATCATTTTTAATTCATTCTTCTCCAGAATCTTATTATCCCTTTAAAACACCTTAGTACACATAATCACCTGAGGATATACATAAAAATTGGGTGAGATAAAATCCCAATAATAGGATAGATAATAATAATATATGATGGGGTGAGAATAATCATAACATTATCATCAAAATCATGAGAGGAATCATAAAATAAAGGCACAGAATGTGGAAATTCATAAAGAATGAAAGCATCATGGCCTAGTGGTTAACAAGCATACATTGTTGTAAACAAATACTCCACCATGTTCAAACATCATTTCACATTAACTCATTATATTCATCACATTACCCAATGCATTAGAGCACTGTATAATTTCGGGCACACCCGTCTCATCATAACATTATCATTATCATGCATGCCCCATTGAAAATATTTCAAACATGAACATAAAATAAACCAAGGAGATAAATGGGTTTCACATCATACATTAATAAAAAAAATGGTTCCCAAAACAAATATGGAATTTTATTCTTGACATAGAACCATTAACCTTGAGTGAATAGTGAAGCAATCTTCGAGATGTAAAAAGTTTGTGTTTATTCGAAAGGGGAATTATTTTGGAAAACATTGAGTTTTTCATCAAATAAATTATAGAAAATTTATATCCTATAAAAGTTAATATAATGATGAAAAAATTATTTTTAAGGAATATCCATACTGAAAATGGGTTGAAGCGGGATAACCTAAAGAAAGAGAGTTGGGTTCAAGAATTTCCCGTTACCTTGTATCTGAACTCTTTTTAACATTAATGTCATTTATAATGACATTATATTAATAAATTAGTAATTCAAGAACATTTTATACATTATTATGGTTCATTATTATTTCATTATGTGCTTTTATGGGCCTTTGGATGAGTTATAGAGTATAAATTCACTGTTCGAGAGTGTTCTTTTTCGTAGTTTTCATGAACAGTATGAATGGAAGTACGTGTAGAAGAAGGATAAACATAAAAAACTTATATTACATGTTATTAATTATGTTACAGAACATGAAATAATATTATAAATAATTATTTAATATACCTTTAGAATGAATCGTTAGATAATAATTTGATGATGATTGTTTGGGTTAATTCGGGCAGATTTTCGACCACAATGAAATTGTTTTGTTTAATAGTTTAGAAATATGTACATAAGTTAGTTATAGAAAGTAATATAGGATATTATAAATATAAAATAATCTTTTTCAACAATAAAAATGGTTTCATGACCAGATTTAAAGTTGACAAAGGAAAATAAAAAAAAATCATTCTTAAAGGTGATAAATTAACACATCACGAATAGTGTTTTCCTTTATAAAATAAAAAGAAGAGATGAAAGATTATGGATGATATAATATCCCATTATTATTATAAAATAATATTATATTTAATATAATAAATTTAACATACCATGTTTATGAGGATAGGTGGGGGGATATTAAGAATAGAACATGAAATTGAAAGGAAATTAAAGGAAAAGAGAGAGAGGGGAATTGCCTCTTGAATCCTTCTTAAGGCACCTTGGATTGGTATTTTGATGAGCACATAAGCTCTTTGGGCTTGGGGGAGATTCTAGGGAATATAATTGGATATATATTTGAAAATACTTGATTCTTTAGCAGTGTGATAAATGAGGGAATGAAGGGTGGTATTTATAGTGGAGGGGAGATGGGGTTTCCCAATATTATATTCAATAATTTATTATTTCTCTACATGACACATAATAGTGATTATTCCAGAACCAATAATAGTAATAAGTTCATGTGAGTTTGAAATAATTGATCTTACAGAATTAGAACATCATACATGACTCTATAATTATTTTATTTAGCTTTTTTTGTAAATTATAGAATTTCCCTATTCATAAAAAATTATAGTATTTTAGAAAAATACCAATAATTCACCCTAATCATTTTTTGTTGTGTATAATCCAAAAATAAAGTAAATTTCACAAAAATAATTTTTTAAATATGATTAATTTATTTTTTAATTGAAATTATAAATTACATGAAAAATATAGATTTTAAAATTAAAACTGATTTCATAATGCTTTCAAAAATAAAATAAGTTTTTATGAAATTGTATAAAAACCAGAAGACATAGAATTATTAATTTAAGACAACATTTTAGGAAAATACATTTTCTTTTAAATTCATTAATTATATATAAATAATTATTTATGACATACAAAAGTACCAATACTTTTACTACGGTAATATTATAACTTATAAGATGCCTAAATTTTATTTATTCATTCATGGGTGAGGTTTCTAATATTTTGGATAATTTAAAATTCATAGGGGTAATGATACTATTCATAAGGGTAGGATACTATTCATAATGGTAGGATACTATTCAAAAAAATTATGTTTGTTCTATTTGACTCCAAAAATATCCCTGAACACAACCGTGTATATCATATTTTCAAAATTCATTACATAGAAGTGACAAAATTATGTTTAATGATCTCATGGTATTTAGTATCCTGATATGTCATTATGCTTTATAATTTTATTATTCTATAAGGCATAACTATAAGAAGGTAATTCCACTAATAAAACATTGGGCCGTTACATGAATGAGTAATTATCATCCACTATATTTTATTATTCTTATCTTATTATCCTAAAAAATGTAAACAAACAGAAAGAAAAAATAAGAGATAAAATATATTAATTTATTAGGTTACTTTTTTTTCTCATACCCTATCAAAAATTAAAGGGTAGGAATTTTCATTCATTGATTCGATTCATTTTTCATCTCATTACTTAGGAATGAAATATATAAAATGGGAAAAACAAATAAAATTATAATAACAGTTAATTAATTTATTGTATTTCAAATTCATTAATCAGGGGTCATGTAAAAAAGTAAATTGCTTGAGAATCAATTTTTTAAATTGAACTTTTGTGAAGAATTTTCAATGAAGTTAATTGAGTATTCATGTATTCTATCTAATTTATTAACCTCCTATATCTTGATTTATAATTTTTTTAAAATATTTTACCCGCCACATCTTATATACAAAATCACATTGAAAATATGAAATGAATATTTTTTTTTCATTTTTAATATTTCAATGAATTTCAATTTTCAAAAGTGTACAATGATTAATAGATTATCCTAGAAACATAAAAAATTCATATAAAATTTCTATTGAGTATAGATTGACATGAATTTCCCTATGTGGTAAATTTTTTATTAGGTCATGTGCGAATTCATGGGGTTAAATTAATTGAAATATGAGAAGATAAAAAATAAAGAAATATATCTCTTGATTGAGACATGATAAATTTATCTTCAGAAATTATATTGAAAAGTTATCTCATTATTGTTATTTTTTGGTAGTTTATATGAAAATTTCATAAATCCCCATTATTGAAATATTTATGTTTGGGGGATTAAATGAGAATACATTTTCTTCTATTTTATTTCTTAATACATTTAATTAATTCAAATTAATTCCATTAATTTTGGATAATTTTTACTTTTTTATTATATAGGAATAACATGGACTTAATATGAAAATGGATTCAATATTTATGTTTAGATAATTTCAATTTTTTTAAATAAAATTATTTAATATATAAGTTATTTCATTCAATTTTTTTGGTTTATGAGTGATTTACATGTTTGTTGATCATTATAATGAGTTTTTATATGTTTAACCATAATAACCTTCTTCACAATGGGATTCCATGTGATTTATTTTAAATGAAGTTACAACATTGGATTAAATTAGGATGTTGTTGAGATTAATGTGATTTAAAAAAAATTGAAGGTCACATTGGATTAAAATCATTATATGGATGATTAACTATATGTTGAGAGGATAATTAATTGTGATTAAAAAAGACTCCTATGTATCCTATTAAAATAATTTCATATTGGAATGAGATCACATATGAATAATCAGAAACATATAGAGTGAATACATCATATTAATTCAAACTGGTGGAGTTTCACATAAGAAAAACTCCCATGTTTTATTGTCTTTGTGAAACTCCATAATAAATATGAAGGAAACATAAAATTATATATGATCAAAAGTTGATTAAACTAAACAATAAATAGTTTTCTTAAGATGAAGAAAAAATTGTGATAAGCCCATAAGAGATTAAATGTATCCCTCATTAAATTAATTCTAACATATTAAATTCAATATATGATTATTTTTTGGGTCATTATTTTCAGAAAACCACTATTTATTATACAACATAATGTGATCCTTCAAAAATGAAAATCTTTAAGATTTATCGATCCCATCATGAAAAGAGATGGCATAATACCTAAAAATAATAATGATGAATATTTTTTTACACAAAATCAAAAAAATAAAAATTAAAGGTACTCCTATATATATATGATAAGAATATATCAATTTCTAAATTACTTATCACAAAAGAATTTATGATAAATGATTTCAATTCCCATTTTTCAAATAGAAAAAATATAAAAATGATCACATTAATATGAAACCACTCCTATGTAGAATAATACTTCTCTTTATCTTATAAAACATATCATCCATTAAATTATAGAGATTTAGATTAAGAATAGATAAAATAATTTCCTATCAACCTAGGTTAATGTGGATTTTTAGGTTTTTTTATTTTTAATTCATTATTAAATTTTTTAAAAATGGTAATTTGTTCTCTATATATCACTCTATTATATTTTTTCTTCCACTATTCTTTTCTAATACTCATCATGGTGAATACATAAACTTGGTAGATACCCTAAGGGAGGTTTTATTAGTGTTCCTAAAACCACATATGTTGTTTATTAAATATTTTAATTCTTTTTGTAACCAAGAAGTTGGTTTTTTGAGGATTTGTTTTGGGGTAATAATTATTTATGAGGATGTATATATTGTTTTTTTTTCATCTCAACCTAAAAATCATTTTTTACCTTTTCATGGCCTATAATTCATATGATAGAGTTCGGTTGGTTAAGGGTTGATTTACAATACAATGAAACTAGGTTTATGATGGTTATACAGACTCTATTAATTTATGTTTACCATTATTTTCTATTAAATGAGTTGATAATTTGAGTAATTAAGAGGTCTGATAGGTTTAATAATGCTCAAAACACAATTAATATATAGTATCTCATGTATATATGATTATTAATTAGGATAATTATAAAAAAATTAAAATGGATACTGAACGAATCCATTTAGCCAAATAGAGAATTCACTTCTTTCTTACTAACTCCTTTTAATTTCAATCATTTTATTTTGTTTAATTTCATTATTTTATGTATCTCAATCTATAAAATACCCCATATTTTATTTGTTAATAAATAATAAACAATAAAAAATATAATAAAGTAAGATGGAATAGCCAATGATCTATTGAAAGGCTTGGTAAGTGATGACCAAGATCAACCACTATGCTACACTATGAGTTTAACAAATTTTAATTTATATCATTTCCTAAAATTAATGTTACAAAAGAACCCCCAATTGAAATATTATTTCTCCCAATGCATCACAGATCATATCTCAGCATATATATCAACATAATATGTAAACAACTAGCATCATGAGTTGGTGATTTTTTCTTTATAAAATTAATTGGTTGTCTATATTGAAAAATAATGAAAGATACCAATAATAAATTTATATATTTCCAATGAAAATAGGTTATTGAAGGCATAAAATTATGATAGCTGAGTGGTAGATTGTTTATATAGGATGGTGGATAATCTCTCCCCAATTGTGTTTCCATGTTAGAAATTTCCCATATTGAATAAATCGTTGAATTTTTCCACAATAATGATAAAACCCTAAATTAATCTATATTAAAATATAATTAAGGTATGAAAGTTTCAAAATTAATCAATATTCAAATTTTTTAGGAAACTTTACAATGCATTGAACTATCCCCATATAATCTCAAATTCCTTTATCAAATAAAACATATCTTTTTGAGATAGATTTAGGGAGGATGAGACTAAACATTATAAGGATATCATAAAGTTTGTATCCTTATAAAACTCATATAACATCCCTTTGATATTAATGATAATGTATAATAATACTACTCTATTTTACGATACCATTAAGATAAACCAGAATGAAATTATTAATGAGCATATTTATAATGTGGACGATGTGAATTATAAAGGTGTTCATCGTATTGGATATCCCGTACAAAATTACCAAACATTTATGAAAATATTATTTGGTCTTGAGGGATATCATCGATTCATCATATGATTGGATTCTATGATGTTGATAGCCACCCAAAGGTCCATACTTAAAACAACATCATAGCTATTTGAAATATATTATGAATATAATCCAATAAAGTGTTTGAGAACCTATATATTATGATCATTTTATTGATGGATTCACTAGAAACACCCATTCAATATGAGTTATCATTATTGGGAACCAATGAATCAGGAATGACACTGGGGATCAATATCCCTTTGACAAAGTCATTGGTGAGAAAAAGTAACACCCCAATGGGGTTTAATATATTCTCATCTAACATAAATTCAATGTTTTCATAGCTTGTGATTAATAAAACTCCAAACTAAATTTAGTTATTCTTTTTAATAAAAAAATTGAAATATATTATGTGATAATTTAGTGAAAAAGATAATCATTTATATGAAGAACTGCCAAAATTATTCATACCAAAACAAAAAATATTTTTCTTTAAAATATTGTTTTTTATATAATAAATATGATATATTTGAAAATTTAAATTATAAATCTTATAATTTTAATTTGAAAAAAATAACATCATTTTCTAATTCATCATGTAAAAAATATCTTAATTTGAATCTTTGAGATTCTTCTAAAATCTTTGATTTTTATGTAAATATTTTAAAATATCATACTGACCAATATCATAAATTTTATGAAACCATTATTATATAATAATTAGAAAATTATATAAAACCTTTTTATTGAAAAATACATGTTTATGATTAAAATAAATTATTTAAAAAAATAATATTGAATTTGGAAACTCATTGGTGAATTTTTGGAACAAAATTTATATTTTATTATAATTGAAAAAAATTCCACTTCCATTAATTAATTTAAAAAAATTATCCATTTAATTATTGATTAATATTAAATTCATTAATATATTATTATTTTTTTTGATTTCTCAATAAATTTCACTGTGATAAATTATATTCCTGATATTGGTGTAAATTCAATTTAATGAAAAAAATATAATTTTTATTGAAATTTATTTTCATTGTGTTTTTTGTTGTTATAGTAAATGTAATTTATACCACATTATTCAAATTAATCTTGTGAAAATAGATTCATTTTTTTCATTCTATGTAATTATTATTATTTAATATGGTCAACTCAGTTTATTTCCATTTAGAATAGTTACAATGGTAAAAATCTTATCATAACGGTAATGTCTAAATGGATTAATGGATGGGGGGTTTAATTAAGATATATAGAATTAAAAATATTTAAAACACGTCAAACTATGCTTTTTATTGTATTTAGACATTAAATTATCCTATATTATAATCCTTTTCTATTTTGTTCCACTTTACCATGAAAATGTCTTTATATTATTTTAATTTAAAGAGTATTTACAAGGGTGCCACTCCCCTCTTTTATAAAAGGGATCCTATTCTCCTCAAATATTCAAACAAATTTATCACATTAGATATAAAATGTTCTAATAAAATCACTTCTCATCTATCTACTATATATTACGTAAGTTTTTTCTCACAAAGATAACAACTGAATAAGGATTAAACTGGAAAAAATAAGGATACTCAAAGAAGAAGTAATTGTCATAACATCATTGTTTAAAGATTATTTATTATTCTACCATACCCAAGTACTATATTAAAAAATTAATTTATTTCCACTATTATATTAAATTTACTTAAATTTTGTTATGTTAATTTTCTAAAAATATATCTTTCATTTGCATCCAATGGAAAATGAAATCATCACTCATGCGTGTGTTCGAACTACCTCCTCAATGAAGTGATGAAATTAATTATTCATCCCCAAATATTATATATCTTTACATATATTTATGTAATATATATATTATATTTATGATATATTTATTATTTTTAAAATTTAATTTATTATTTGCCTTCCTTTATTTTTATCAATAGTATGATGAAAGCATTGCCCCCGTGTATGGGCAGAGTACCGCTTCAATGAAGCGATGTAATTAGTTTTTCATAACGTACTTAAATGTATAGTTATAAAAGTTTATATAATAATTATATATTATGTATATCAAATTTTTATGATAATTGAATAGTATCCATGATTAAATGTTAAAAAAATAAAATAAATACATACATGGAAAATAAAACAGTTAAAACACAAATACTAGTTGTAGTGACGAATCGTTAATAAATGGATCATTGAAAATTATAAGGGGATGATATATAGTGAAATAGTTATGAATATGGTTATATAATATATTTTTAATAATTTTAAATTTATTATAAATTATATTATTACATTTATGAAGTATGTTGGGGCTTGAGGTAATGGTTTTCTTATCTCAATTTCACATCATAGAGATATGTTCTATATCCACAACCTTATTTATATTTTGTTGTTTACATAATTCCCATATATTAATTTTATTATTATATTCATTAAAAATATGGGTATTTTTGAATCCTTGTATTATATTCCCTTTGGAAATCTTTTGATTCAAATATTACCAAATCTATAAGAGTTTACATTTCAATATCAATTTTTATGAGTATTTTTTATGTTTCAATTTTCATTATTTTATTGTATTTATAATATATTTACTAAACCTACATATAATATTTTAATAGGTTTATATTTAGGTTTTTAATGTTTTTGTCTTTTTTCCCCCTCCCCCTCTTTGGTTCTCTAAAATAATGAAAGTATTTTTTTAATTAAACCTCACAATATTTCTTATTTATTATGAGGAATAATTCTATTATAGATCCATGTTAATCAAAACTTTTATGTGATCTTTTTTCTATAAATAAATGGTTAATAAATTTATTTTTTATTCCCTGTATATTTCATACAAATTATAAATAGGACTCATTCCTAATTTATTTCGTAATACACACATTTGACTTTTTAACAATGTATGAGATAATTTTTTAACAATTACCGCTCAACCACAATTTTCACCCATAATGAATGTTATTAAATATCAATATTAATTAAAAATTTCCAATATTTTATTAATGAAAATAATATTCATACCGTTCTATAAATGATTAATTTAAAAAATATAGAAAAAATAGCATTTTATCTTGTTTTTGAAAGCATAATTGTAATTATTTTTTGAAAGTATTTTTAATATATATCAACATAATTTAAGGATTATTATAATTTTATAGGGATATTATCTTATCATACATTAACATTTATTTATCTATATGGATAATGATGATTTTTCATAAGGTTGATTTTTTTGAAATTCAATTCATTCCCATAGGTTAATTGAGTTGTGATGGAATAATGAATGTTTTTCTAATCATGTGGTAAACTTATTTATGGTTTCCATTATGTGATTGGTGGGAATGGAATTATTTATTATTACAGTATAATTGGATAAATATTGATATCTCATGAGATAGTATGAAAGGGAATGGGGTGTTAGCTCAATCTACTATGATACTTAATCTATAATGTTTATAGGAAATGTTGGGTGAACCTCATCCACTATGGGTCACTATCCATTATGTTTATGTGGAATAGGATTGAAACCAATATAACTTTGGACTATATTTACTATGATAATCTTATAACATTTCCCTGATCAGGGAAATTATATTTTATAATTATATTTATAAAAAAACTTGTGTCTTATTTATATTATATGATCTCATGGATCATGATTGATGTGGTATGGATGACATCGTATGGATGCATCTGTAACAGAAGAAGTTCCCCACTAGATCGATGTGGTCCCAACGTCAACCCACATCCCCAAAAAACACAAGATATGCTGGTCTAGCCTCCAAATGGCGTACTCAGTACTAGTGGAACGGAAAGTCTCTCTACGTCTACTCCCAAAGAATGGGCTAGAACAGGTGAAGCAAAGGAGTGTGAAGCTCTCGAATCGAACAAAGTAGAAACAAGAGTGTTGAACAAACAAATCGTACCTCGCACCACCTCTGGTCCTGCCGGAGCCACCAACTCTACTGCGTGAAACTTTCCATGCCCAGCTCCTCTGACTCTCTGATGTCGTCCACTTCCCTGACCACGCCCTGGTCGAGATCCCTAAGGAGCACCCTGAGGTCGGCCTCCTCCTACAAAGTCTTCCCTTGGAGGGGCATGGTCCTGCTTCTACTGGATGGGCCTTGCCGACAACTGGTGCTGCTGAGGTGGGCGATGAACCTATTCACCTCCACCGCACTGAGCTCGGGTCGGGCACCGACTCTGAACGTGCCTGAAACCTGCATATGAAAAAAACTTCGGTCTTGGGCTCGTGAAAAAGGGACGAGGACATGATGATCTGGACTGGAACTGCTGGGGCCTGCTCCCCACTAGCCTGAACCTGGAAGGTCCCGTCGTAGGAGACCTGCTGCTGACTGCCTTCCTCTTCGACGAGCCTAGTTGGTTCCCCTCTGGGGGTGCACCTTCGAGCGAGTGAATCCTCTCTACAACCTTTGCCTTCTTCTGCACTGCCAAGTATTTCGGAAGGGTGAAGGGGGTGACAACATATTGGAGCGAAGGACGTAGAGACTCCTCCAAACGTCTCGCCCGAGAATCCTCATCTGGAAAGAGATCTGAAGCAAAGTGAAGGAGATCTTTGAACTTGATCCCAGCTCTCATACCGACATACTCCCCTAATAAAGGGAGAGTAACTCTTGCCGCTTCTCCGCATTGATCATGGAAGCGAATAATTCCTCTCAGAATTCCTTCTCAAAGTCTGCACATGGAACCTCTGCCTCTATCCTCTCTCCGAGGTAGAGCGTCCACCATTGTCGTGCCGCACCTCTCAGCTGACTGACTGCTAGGGGAACCCAGTACTCCCTCGGAGCACAGATCAAGGTAAAAGTGATCCCTAGCTCCTCAATCCACCCCTCCGTCTCCGTATCCGAAGTACTACCCTCGTACTTCTTGAGGGTCTGCCGCTGGAATGAACGGAGAGTCTTCTTCCACTGGCTATCTTCCCCCTCTCGGTCAATCCTTAACTGATCGACCACCTGAACCTCCTGGGCCTTGGCCGTCTGAGCCACCCAGGGACGACGTCTAGGTGCCATAGCTGTACGCTAAACAAGGATTCCCTAATCCCATGTAGTAAGGAAAAACTCAAGGTTTCATTTTATCATTTTATTTCAATTTCATTCCCAGAACACCGAAATCAAGTAAAAAACAACCATGATGAGGCATGTACCTTCCCTAGGGTCTCTAACCTGCAATCAATATAGTCTCACTTGGTTGTTTGGAAGGCTCAGAGTCCTGGCATCGGATCACAGGGGGCCCTAAAATCCCGTGTCCTAGCCGGTCTTCCCTGGCGTATGTCACACACCAAGATTAACTAACACTTTTGCCCTACCATCCCATGCAATCCTTACTGTTCCTAACTCCAGACTCCATTGTATCTCTCAACCATCCCTCTGATACCATTCTGTCACGACCCCCTCCCACCAAAGATGCCCCTCCTGAGCTGGCAATGGTGAAAGGGAGATAATGACCCCCCGAGTCCCGCCTCCAGTAGGCCCCGGGGTGGCGACTAGCACCAAGGGTAATATTTTTCTCAAATATGGAAGGCATTACCCTTTTTGTTATTTTGGATCTAGAAATAGGACAAGTCAACCACCAAAAAGGAAAAGAGAAAGTGTATAGAAATAAACCCAAACCAATCCAACATGCAGGTTTAAATTTTTTTTATATCAAGGTACAAGTAAAAGAAATTTCAAAGTACAATACCAAAAGAAAACAAAGGTACAACAACAGAAAAAACTATAATTGTCCGACTAGTAGGGTCCCGCATGACCCTGGTAGTCCTCCTGGAAACCTGAAAGTAAACGTAGGGTGAGCATACAAGTATACTCAGTAGGGAAACCTAAAGCTCTCGTGCACAAGTGGGGAGACATCCTAATGTCCCGTGAGAACAACAGAAGAAACCTAGCAAGGAATTATATCCACCCAACCTCACAAGACACACTCAACAAAACACAATCACAACTGGTAGTAGTAGTATATAAGAACAAGAGTATTTGGGTACCCCCCACCATTTCCCTTTAGTTAGCTGCACTTCCTAACGACAAATTTCCTGAGGCTGCCACACTCTCCCCACCCGCACAGACCTGGGCCTCACCACCACGTATCCTGCCCGCACACACCTAGGCCTCACAACCACGTATCCTGCCCACACACACCTGGGCCTCACAACCACGTATCCCGCCCGCACACACCTGGGCCTCATCCCGATGATTCTTGGGAAATAGTAGAACCTGACCGAAGAGTCTTGGGCTAAAGCCACCCCAATCGAAACCTACCTTAAGAGTCTTAGGTGTAAGGTCTCCCCATGCAATCACAACCTAGGTGAGAAGGAGCAGGAAGGAGCTAGTATCTAAGGGAGAAACACCGTCTCCCATGAAATGGGACTGTTCGGCACTAAGTGCTCAACATGGGTGGGGTGAGATAAAACACAAAAGATAAAGATATATATCTATATACCCAACACACAGCCCAATCTATGGCTTCTAAACAGGGGAAATGAGAACGTGCCTCGGCACTGCTACAATAAATCATGCATACAACAAACAACCCCAACCTTATTTAGGTTTTCTCGTTTCAGCAGAAATAGATTATTAGTTCCTTAAATACTGGGAAACTATCCACAACCAACCACATCGATCATTCGTAAAACTTATCCCTGCCATCCGCAAATCAAGATAGGAAAACACAAGCAGCACAACAGGTCCTTCTTATCAATCAACCAACCCCATTTACTATTAACCTGTTCCGTTACCATGACCCACCATTCATTAACTATTCCACATTAATTTAATATTCACAACCCATAGCCCATTCACATTCTACCCATCCATATAGCCTCGCTGCCAACCACCATAACCACAACCACACCGTACATCATTATCCCTTTAAAACCATTTATTGCAGCCCCTCTTCCCATTACCAACACAACATTCACACCAAATCACAACCAATTCATCCGTAGCCCCGCTGCTCACCCGATCCACAAAAACCCAAAAATACACCCCCATCACATGCCTCGTAAAAATCCAACACCCACATGTTCATTATTCAATTTTGTTTAACTGGGGTGATCACACAAGGGTTCCAGATTTTAAACATCCATCTTTACGTGATTAACCAAATTCCACCTAACACAAGGTTTCCACCCATAAGAAAATCCAGAAGGAGAAGGCAACATTTAATTGCGTAAGCAAAGGCCCCCAACAACCGTGATTTTCAGTAGGTAGAATCTCATTAAATTCAGAACATAATGTCACATGATATAAAGTAACAACAATCACAACATATCATCCCCGTTCTTTAACAAGTTATTATATTTATTTAAAGGTTCAACTATTCCTCATGAAAACCAGAGGATACCCACCCCTCATGATGCACAAATTAGAGATACTAAGGTAAGATCCCAACCTCAACAGGTTCCTAATCGAAACTCTCCCCATGATCAACTTTAGAAGATGTCCGTCGGCATCCGTCACTTCTGTCGGGTCCCGGAAAATCCTCCTCTTGTGGAAGTCGGAAAGGAAGGCCCAAGTAAATAAAAAGGATCCATGTTCGGAAGCTCCGCCTCGTCTCTACGATCCCGTGGCCACTGACGGATCGTGAATCGGAGCTCGGATGAAGAAGTTATTGAAGAAATAGACTTCGAGTCTCTTGGGAGAGCTCTACTCAGAGGAGAGGGGAGGATATGGGTGAGTTAAAAGGAGGGGGGACCCCTCCTTTTATAGGTGAGAAAAGGAAAAGTACATGGCGTTTACTTTATGGTACATGGAATGTACTCAGTTAATTCACACGGTCTCCAGGCAGCTTCCAACACGGCTCCGCGTCTGTTGATTGGTCAACACAAGGTTTGAGGGTAACACATACGCGGGGAGGGACTACACGACGTGTAGTTTAGACACACGACGTGTACTCATTTATTGCACACTGCAAGGACACGACTCCAACATGGTACATGGCCATTGACTGGTAACGCGTACGCAGGTAAGGACTACACGACGTGTAGAACTGGTCACACGGCGTGCATCCATTTATCGCACACGACAAGGACACGACTCCAACACGGGGTATACCCGGAAAGGGGGTACACGGCGTGTACTCAAACTACACGGCGTGTAGTTTCAAAATTCTAGAAATGTGGGAAATTTCCATTTTACCCTCCAGAACACTTCTTGACCTTCTTTTTGACAATGGAATGGGCCCGAGAGGTCCGGACCATTACAATAAAGTAAGTACATACCAATGGTAAGGGATTTTTGTCACAATTTTTCTTCTTTCATTAATATGTTATTTTATGCACCTCTCTTCTCTTATGATGTGTATATACACCCCATTTAATATTTAATATCATGAATTTATTTATTCTATGGATATTTTACATTTCATTTAATGGTATTATTTCACTTGGCATTGGATTTAATGTTACCAATGTGGTAACAATTTTATGTTATAATATCATCATTTATTAGGATTGTTTTTTCTGCTTTTGATGACGAATTATTAAGATCTATATCCCAAGATACTAAATAATTTTATTCTCATTTGGTTATGTCATAAGAGTAAATTTCATTCCATTCATTTCCCTCTCTTAATGTATTAATGAGTTTAAAATAATTTTTTAAATAAAAAACAACTTTATTCCCCTTTTTGTTAAAAAATACATTCTCTTCTATATAAATGTTTCCTAAAAAAATTTAATGAATTTTTTATACTCTCAAATGATTTTATAATGATTGTTTTTCATTTTTTAGAATAAAAAAAGTTATGATAATATATATTCCCAGTTAATTATGATTTTAATTTTACGAAAAATGTTAAATGAATATTTCATTTAATAAATATGGAATGAAAAAAATTTCACGCATTTAGGACCAAAAAATAATTTGAAGATAACGTTATAATTTTAATTTTTTATTTTGATATAATAGGATTTCCAATTTTTTATATGATTTTTTAGTTTGAAAAATTCATTTTTTAGGAAAATTTATTTTCCTCAAAAAATGGTCCAAGTGATCTTTAAAAATCATATTCCAAATAAGATGACATCCGTTGATCATACATAATCCTTACTAGAAATATTATCCAAGTATAAAATTCTTATTATTTCTCTGTATGGTTTTTGTTTATGAAATTTATTTAATAAAAACCATTTCTCATCCATGGGATACACCATGTTCAATGTCTTATGAAACCCGTTACATTTTCCACAGGTTATGCTATGATAAACAAATAAAATTATTATAAAACATGCTTTTTCATAGGTTATTATATGATATAATGATCACCAAACCCATTTTTCATTGTTTGTTATATGATGTATATTTTTATGATCTTATGACACAAGAATGTATGATATTCATTTTGTGATTGGTGGGACCTATATCTCCATCTAATGCATCGAGTAGATAATGATATCTCATCAGATAAATAGGTTTGGAAAGAGGAGTGAACCCATTTTAGTAAGGGACTTTGTCCACTGTGATAGACATGGTAGTGATCCTTCACCACTATTATGGTTTGTGAGTGTACCCATTCCACTATGATAGTTGTTGAAAATATCCTTGACTATCAAGGAAATGATTTTATATACTTATGTATATGCCAAAAATATGTTTCTTATGATGTTTTTATGTTGTTATGGATCATATTATTTTATTCTGTTATGATTCATTTCTTATAAACAACCATGATTTATTTCATGACCCATGATTATGATCTATGATTTGATGGGTATTTTTAAAAATGTTATGATCATGTTCTCATATACTTATTATCATTTTATGTATATGAATATCCATTATTTACACTTAGTGATCATCTAAGCTCACATTTTTTACTTTTTCCATTCACCTAGTCATGATGAGATTTATTAAATATGATATGTATAATAAGGGTTCTAGTTATATAGAACTTAGTGGGAGATGATGCAGTTGAGAGGGGAACCATTTTTTTTACTATATATTTCCACAGGAACTATACCTTCATAATCCTTAGGTGTGTGTTTTTGTAATGTAATGAATGTTCATTAAAAATTTGTGATAACTATATATTGAAATCCTAATTACTGATAGAAAAAATATCTTTTCATGGGGATTAAATCTATTTATAAATGAACTTCGATATACATAGTGAAATCACTACAAGAATAAACATATGAATGAAGAATGTTGTAAATATAGAATTCATATTTACAAATAAATATTCTATACATTAATTATTATATGTTTTTAATGTTCATAGAAACCATGATTCTTGAAAATTAGTGAATAAAAAAGGATTTATCCTTGTTTTTGATGTAGAAAAATATAGTTCTATCCAAGGGTGAAATATTTATTGAAAATAGAAATATGTATTCTTATTTTTTTAATTTAAAAAAATATAATGTTTATTTTTATTTTATAATGAATTTTTTTAAGAAATAATCATCTAGGATATAAAAATTATAATAAAGTTCATCAAATGATAAAAATCATCATAATTTTAAAACATTACCATTAATTAAAATTAAAAGTAAATCATTCCCTATTATTTATATTAGTTTTTTATTAATAATAAAAAGTCACATATATAATATGAATTATATAACTAATATATTTAATAAAATGAATTTTCATAATTTTATTGATGAAATTATTATATTTTTTAACTTCTATATTTTACATGGAATATATTGAGTTATTGAGAAATGTATTATTTTTAAATATAATGTTGAAAAACAAAATGGGATTACTATAACATCCCAACCCAACAAACTCTATGAGAAATAACTAGAACAATTAATCAAGTAACCATAAGAACACCTCTGCTAAGGATAATAGTGACTAGTAGTGGGTGTTTATGAAGGTAACATGGGGAGGTGTTCCCCCTGTATTGGAGTGTGAAATAAAAACATGTAACTAAAATAACAATTATTAGAGTTTTTAGAATAAAAATAAACCAAACAATAGAAGAAATAAAGGTAAACATGATATACAATAAAATTAATTCCATAAAGTCTAATGAATCCTATATATTCAATAGTCGATCTACCATTAAGAGGATTACAAAATACATACAATTAAAAAAAGAAAATAAAGATGGTGGCTCCCAAAATACATTGAGTTTCACCTCATCCAGATCTCTAACCCCATCTGATCTATACTACTCATCAATCTTATAATGGGAATAAACCCCAAAGCCTATGGAAACAATAACCATGTGAGTTATACTTGGGAACCCATGTGAAATAGATGCTCGAGATGGTTGTGAGTAAAAAACATAGTTGGATTACACCAATGTGGTCATGTACCAACAAATATATTCCGGGATATGGAAATGTAACAAGATCAAAGAGATAAATAACTATTGAAAATTTAATTGAAATAATTAAAAATAACTACTTTTCTCAGTGTTGTAATTTCTCTGAGTATGTTATGAACTCATGTTAACTATAGTATCATAGAGCACCCATGGTAATATACTAGATGAATATCACATACCACCAAAAATTTTGTTTTCCAGAGTAACGCAATCTTTCCCTTATGAGAGTTTTATCATCATTTTATTATAATCAATTTTATCACATACCTCCCATAATGGAGTATTCTCATTTAGGTAGAACCCTAAGTATAATTTATCATCTATATTAGAGTGTTTTCATCTAGTAATAAGATCAATGTTTTACAAAACTCACATATGCGAGTGCACTCATCTAGAAAAATCCATATAATCATCATAGACTTGGGGATTTCCCCAAGGAAGCTGTATCATAGTATACCAGATCAAATCAAACTATAAATCCCTGGAATCCCTAGTAATAATATCAAAAACAACCCTAATAGGTCCTTTATCCTTATTTACATAAATTTTTTAAGGTATATAATATAACATAATACAAGGCCCCAAGATTAGCATCCACCATTTAGAGAAATACTCCAATGAGTGCCTACAAAATGTGGACCAAGTATACTAGGTAACCATGAGACCTGAGGTTAAATCCTAGAATTCCACGAATCATTTTTTGGATCATAGTCAGAACCCATGAAAAACCTTTGGGAATGTCCAACAACACCATCACTTATCATCACCCACATAGGTCAGGGCCTTAGAAATTTGTCTGGGAATATATATATTTATATATATTAAGAAAAAACCAATGAAAAATAAATATAATTTTGTGATTTGATAAATTTTCATGCTCCGTAGAACTATCCATGTCCCCCATCAACTCATGTTATTTGTATGGGTTCTATGGAAAAACCTTGTTCCAAATCTACCCAAATATATGCAAACCATCTCGGGGATAGTTATCTATAAGGGTACCCACTAGGGTCCCCTAGGTCCTGAAATAATATAAGGCCCATCAATGAGGTCTTTAATATCATTCAAAGTCTCAAATCAATAGTCTATTCTAGTGGAATACCAGATTCCACAACACCATGATCAAGATTGAACAACCTAGTTTACTATATATAGTTACTCTCATTGTAGAAAATCAATATATGGAACAAGACCCGTCTCATTTCTCAAGGTTTTAAAAGGTTTTTACTCTCCCTGACTAGTCATCATTTCCTATACACAACCCACCTAGGCTAAGAATATAATATGTTAAGGTATCAAACATTAGATGTAAAGGTGAACCCACTCGTACGGTGTTAAAATGGATCCTTAGTACGTGATGCATCCTAATATTGGTTTAAAATTTTAATTAATTAATATAAATAATTAATTTTACGTTTCTTTTAATTTTTTCATATTATATTGTTTATTTATTTAAACATAGAAATCACCTCTGTGTTTAGACGACATGATATAGCTATAAAGAACATCTATAAATACCACATAAGAAAGTACATAGAACACCATCTTCAAATGTAAATTATCTCAATTTATCACCATGGTTTGATATATCTTTTATTGCCCACAATGATCCATTTGAGCCATGTACTAGCTCAAAACACCAACCAGTCTCCTACCTCATTCCTAGAAAAAATAATTAATTTTTTTAAAAATATATAATAAATTAATTAATCCCTTTTAGACAATATATATTTGGATAAAACTCCCTAGTTAATCGTCTTTCACTAAAATAACATCCAATGAAACCCTTATGAATCATCTCAAAATTCCAGACCTATCCTGAGAAAAATATCCAATAACAAACTCCAAATCAGATTAATTTTAATTAAAAACGTATAAAAATTTGAATTTTTAATATAGCATAATCAAAAAGATGATCCACTGTGTGAAGACGGTGTTCTTTGTCACCCCCTTCCAAGGATGAGGGAAAGTATATTGAGAATTAGGAAATCCCACCATTATATATTATGGAATTTCTAATTAAGCACTAAAAAATAATTCCAAAACCAATTAAGAATATTTGATGTTGTCATGGAAGAAAAATAGTGGATGTATCACCTCAAACCATCAATGAAACATATCCAAAGTCCTTTCTAGTATTGGAGAATCATAGGAGTTGAGAGGGGATATTGGTTCGTTGTGATAGCATTAGAGGGATAAGAAAAATTATAGGATATGTCTTAAAATACAAGTTTGGAAAATAATAAAAAATATTTTTATTGAGCCATATAGTTTTCCAAAATTTGTGCAAACTATGAAACCTTCATTTTCTATGGTATAACACCTCACACAGTTGGCTCAAAAAGTACTCAAAATCATTTAATGACTATCCTAACCACATCTATGACATACAAAATGGTTTATCTGCAACCATGAACAAACTATGATCCATTACCCAGGTCTATGTCACACTAAACAAATTCCACTACAAAATCATATATATTTACCGTATCCATTCTCTAACCATGATAATAATTCATATCCTATTGAAGATGAACTAATAACTCCCTCGGGCTTAGTGAATTACACCTCACCTCCTAAACCATGCACATCAAACCACAGACATTTATACAAAATCTAAAAAATATAAAAACCATTTCCCAAAGTTCCTGATCCATGAGTAAGAACCCATTCTACCTTATTAGCCTTATTCCGTGCCTAGAATATTTTTATAATGAAAAATACACAAAATTTTAGAATGAATCCCTAATCAAATTTTGACCCATTTACTATTAAAACATGTAAAAAAATTTCTTGAATTTTCAACTCGTATGGACAAAAGTTTTTACAATCTAACCATCATATCAATTATTATACTCAAAAATTCTCAATTATCATCTTAAAAACCATCCCATATAATCTGTTTGATATACTCATCATCAATGAATGTGTTCCATATAAAAATTATAAAATTTTTTATGAAGACAAGCATTTGAATCTAGGAATTGAAATCACAAAACCATGTTCCATCACTCATACCCATTTTCTAAAACACTTAGACAATGATCTATTTCACCCATCCATCTCAAGACATGACCTCATAACTATCCACATGATCACGTTGACAATTTCAATCAGTATTATAGGCCTATGATTGTAATGAAATTACTCCAATTATTTATCACCACTGTAATTGGAATTTCCCAATGAATTTATATTCTCATGATCCAATGACATGTTTAGCATGGATCATAACTCACCATATCAAAACATATATATAGACACTAGTATCACACATGTGACTCTCTTTGTTCCAATTTTCCTAATCAAATAGATGATGTTCCCTCATCCATTAACATATGAATAAAATAGAAATTTACCTAATAAATTACTAAAAAATTCTTAGAACAAATCATCATATTAAAAAAAATGTTTCCAGTGTTGTTTCCATCCTACCATATTAATCTCAGGAAAAACAAATGTCAAACCCTATATTTTTTACTGTAATAAAAAATGACCAACTCCCCATACTAGTATGTTTCCTACTAAACGATCATGACGAACTTAAGGACAAGGTGTCCCGTGATTTTCCATGAATTCTCATCAATATACATACTTAAAATTTTAAAATGTTCCATGGATGAACCATCCATGTTCAATTTTTATCTTCACGTTGTACCGTGAGCACCAAATAACCACCGAACCAACAACATTTGGTTCTTGTAATACCCATATAAATCCATATGAATACAAAAAGACTCCATATAAGATTATATCTAATCTAATATATATAATCCTTTATAGAATAAAGATTATTTTGTATTCAGTTACATGGCCTTGTACCAATGCCAAAAATGATCATCTGAGCACCTATCTATCATGTACATTTCCACTAAATATAAGGGTTGAATTACTAGTGAACAAAAACATGATCACCACCATATTAGTGTTATTTTCATAACATATATCGATAAAAATCCAAAATATAAGTCCTACATATTTTCAAGTGCAAAACATTCTGGATAGACACAACCCTGACCACTCGTGTTTGAAAACTGCATCAACATGTTCTAACATCACACAAGTTTTTATCCCTCCAAGACACTCTCACCATTCTAAAAAACCTAACTGGGACTTCAACTAAAACTATTGTTCCACCACACCTAATGAAAATAAATATAATTTTTCAACACAGGAAATTCCCTTTATTCTATTTCATGTGTTCGGTCACTACGTTAGTAACCATATTGAAAGATAAAAAAACTTTCTTAGTATGGTTATTATGAAACAAAGAGGATCATATCATGGTTTCATGATTCAAATTTTTTCAATATAGGTTTCATATTCACCACAAATTTTCAACATATCAATCCAAGGAATCCCTACCATAATCTCTAAAAGAACAGACACTTCGCCTCTGCCATGATTTACATCATGAACATGGGAATTATCCCAAAAAATTTTTTGTCTATCCTTTACCTCTGTAATTTTTCCGTCACCCATATACTTAGCCTCCACCCAGATTCACACTAAATCCTTGTGAATTTACCCATTCCTTCAACACATTCAAAAAATAATCATAATCACTAACAATGAAGGTTACCTCCCTAATGAATGTTAGACATCACCATACCCATATGAAACATTAAATTAAACTTCCATGTATAAATTAAATATCCAAAATCACTCCTCCAAGATTTATAATACAATGGACTAAAACACCATGGTAATACTTCTCACAAGTTTCCCTTGATCATTGCAAGGCTTCAAATCACTAACACTGAGTCATATCTAAAAGTTTCTAGGTATCCCCATATCCCAACTAGTATGATCTCATGAAGGGTCTAGACACGTGGGTTATTACTCACTGCACCTTCCTTGACATCCTAAGATAAATCTTCTGACAAACTATCCATCCCTAGGGGAACTGATTTTCACTGAGAATCCCCCATTAGATTTCACCTAGAAACTCTTGTCTCATGAGTCAAGGACATATAGACAAACATAACAACATAATCCTAGAAGTTCAATATTTTTTAACCAATATAAATATATTAGTGATGTATATTAGCATTCCGATAAGCGTGGTAAAACATAGTATAAGTTCATACTGAAAATTTATATAATTGAGCATTTATAACACTCATCCATAGGGGTTTATCTCTAATAATCTGAATGTCCTACAATAAATCTAATGGAATCTTGAAAAAAACCATGCACTTACATTATAAAATATAATATTTATAGTTTCTGACACTTCAATCACATAGCTTTTGGTTTTAGTAAATTAGTCACACTTGTAGTCTTATACCATACAGATCTTATCTTCCTAATATTATACATGATATGCCTCTTACCTTTACAATAAATGATAAAAATAAATACTCAACCTATATATAATGATCTAGGATTCAAAACTAAAAACATATAAAACCCTAAATCTCAAAATTAATATGTTTCACATGTAGTGAAACTCTCATAAATATAATATGTAGTCCAAGAAAATTAATCTCATGCCCTTGGGAACCTAGAATGACCTCAAGAAAAGTGTTTAAGAGGAACTATATTATGTTCCATAACAAAAATTGAAATATAAATATGCATCCTATCTAAATAATTCCCAATTTGTAAAATAAAATACCAACCATATAATACCAATTTTCAAAATCATGAATTGTATTACTATAGGATTAGTAACTGGATCGGTTCACCACATGACCTCAGATGCACCTCTCAAAATGCCAAAAGCTAAAGACCAATAGTAGTGGTATTTGGAGGTAAAATGTGGTGGAAATACCCCATGTATTAGAATTAAAAATTTTAATAGATAACTAATCATAATGTACATCACAGTATTTATAATGAAAATAAATTTAATAGAGGAATAAATAAAAGTAAAAAAGAAAGATAATATTATTAATTCTAAATCATACTAAATAGAAAGTACATATAATATTATAATTCCTACAAATCTATTCACAAAAAAAATAACACTATAAATTTAATTAAAGACACTTTTTACAGGAGCATTCTAAGCCACACATCATCTCGATCTCTAACCCTATATGAACCATCATACTCAACCATGGTATCCTCGGCCTCATCCCCAAACCTATGCCTAAAATAACCAAGAGAGTGATTTGTGGGTAACCACATTGAATTGTGGAATGATCAGGGTGTGATTACAAAAATTCTGTAGGTAACTAACAATCTCATCATGAACCAACCAATATATGTAGTGATATGTACTCTTAACATTCTCAAAAAAATAACTATAAAAAAATAAAAAAAAATAACCCAAAATTCATACTTTTACAAGATTCCATAATGTCTCTATGCATGTCATGAAATTATGGAAAACCCAGTATCATTGACCTCCACATTTGTGTATACTAGAATAATATAATATATGACCTCAAATGATGTTCTAAAGAGTAATCCAGACCTTCGCTTAAAGAAGTTTTCTCATTAATAACATATGCCAAAAGGTATCACATACATCCCATATGGATGTTTTCAATTCTAAGAGTAAGACTCATGTATTATACACCTACCCAATAATATTTTTATCATCTATTAATATGACAAATTTATAATGATCCTACCCTATGGGAGTGTTCTAATCAAAGAATAATTCCCATCATAGCCCTAGGGAATTATTCTAGGAAGTTCAATCCTTGTATACATTATCAAATGTAGTTTTAAATCCAGGGCTACGACACTAATAATATAATAGAACTCAATTTTAGAGGTGTTATCTATTCCCTTACCTAAATTCACCAAGACATATACCATCACACAATACAATACCATCCCAATTGGTTTTCACATTTTAGAGGTTAAATCGTATGAGAGCTTACCAAAAGGGGCCTAGTTATACTATGTAACCTATAGAATGGAGGGAAAATATTAATATAAAATGAAGTATTTTGTGTCTGACATTTAAATCCCAAGAATAAAATCTAATCATCCCAATCAATACTATCATGTTTCTTTATTCTCATAGGTCGGGTCTCAAGAAACCCATATTGGAATTTATAGTTTCACCAGAAATAAAAAAGATAAATATAAATATAAGATAGGGGCTTGAAAAATTTCCAATCTCCTCACCTCTGACTAAACCATCTCCACCCATATCATCAGTATGGGTTTTATGTTGACACACAATACCATATCTACCCACATCCATGTACAAACTCTCCAGGATAGATGACCATCAAGGCAACCACTGGGTCCCCTATGTCAAAAAATAATAGAGGAACCCTAACTAGAGTCTTCAATCTCGAACCAAGTATCTATTACACACTAGACTATTATGATATGAAATATTCCCTAGAACCATTTTAGATATAGTATAAATTCACCTGCAACTCAGGGTACCTCACATTGTCAATAGTAAGAAGATAAAACACGACCAATCTCAGTTCTCAAGGCCTCATAGGGTTGGGCTTCTCCCAAATATTCATATAAAACTATAGTTTATCCCCCAAAGAAAATAATTGTAACACCCTGAAATTTTATGAGAAGTTTTTTTTGTGTCTTATGTTATACGCAACATCAAAGGAATCTTTCACGACACACAAAACGATATTGGCTTGCGTTACACGCAATCACGGCCTTCCTCAATAGCATGTGTAGTACGCAATACCGAGTTTCACTAAACAACGATATATTATTATAATATTATAAACTATCCATTATGAATAGTATTAACTGAATTTCTAATTTTATAACATTATTATTCATCATACATATTTTCTAGAACACGGTATGAGAACAAAATAAATTTTTCGGTAAAATAAGTATTTTTAAAAAAATGCTGTTTTGCCGCCTTTTGATGGCACACCCACATTAAATCTAGTTTTTGACATGTTTATAAGTTCAATATGACAAAATAAAATTCTTCTTTGGAATCAGGATATAGAAATTTACTTTGGATAAATTTTTCATATTATTCGGATAACTTTCATATTTTAATGAATAGTAAAATCACTATATATTTTAATTAAAAACAACTTTTTTCATCATAATAATTTATATAATTAAATATTAATATTAAATAGTTTTAAGGTAAAAATAGAATATATTTTACCATTTAATTTAATTAATGTCATTAGAATTAATTTTACATTGAATTCATAGGTAAAAACATTTCAATATTTGGCAATGTTTGAACTTTTAAAAACCCGTTTCCTTAACAACGGGATTAATTTTAAATTAATTACTGCAACTTCTGTGTTTTTAATTTTGGAAAATGGATTCCATATTTGGATTTAGTGGGTACGCATTATGTTAATATGTTACTTTTATTTTTTTTGAGATTATTAATAGTAACTATGATAATTTTTATTCACAACAGTTAAAGGTAAATCGAGTAATTAAGGGTAAATATAAGATTATAAAATTACCCTAACACTTTCCAAAATCATATTGGATGAATAAAAGTAGACCCATATCACCTAAGGGTCAGAATAGATTAATTTCCTGGACATTTGACCGTTAAATAATATAATTATTATTAAAACCAAAGAAAGTGACAACATGTCACTCTATTAAATCTTATAATTATAATAATGTTAATTTAGTGATAAACATCATGAAACATTGAAAATGAATAGTCTCCAGAAAATTAATAATAAAATTATCTACATCATAGGAATTTATTTATAATTTTTATGGATTAAATAATTATCATTAATTATGACAGAATAGTGATGTAGAAATTATTTTATTGATTGAAATATCAAATAAATGATTTTAAAAGTATTAAAATAAATATTATATGAACTATTTAACGTTCTACACGACTTTTATAGATAAAAATGACATGTTATGAATCTATTAAATATTTTAGTTCAAACATATCTTATGTATATATTTTATTTAAACTCAAATAATTGAATAGTGTAAAATTGACACTATTGTTTATTTAGAGAAATTACATATTATTAAATTGTTTAAAAATAACAAAAATATTTAAAATTTATAAATTAAAATTTATATGGTCGAAAATGTAATAAAGTATACAATTATGGACAATTCACAACATATAATTAATTATTTATAATGATTTAAAATTTAGAATATTATTACCACAAATAAAATTAAATAGATTATATAAGGATAAATCATGTTGATAATGTTTTAAATAAATTCCCAACTTGTCTAAATTTTATTTGCTGATGAGATTACAACCATATATCATCTAATATTTGTATTTGAGTCATATTTGGTGGTTCCTATGTGGGGTTGGAATTTATTAAAAATTAATATTTCTTATAATTCCAAAGGTGCCCCTCTCATCCCTTATAAAAGGAAACCTACTCCCTCTCCTCCTCACACCACTTTGAGCCTTAAAACTCGTCCAACCCCTGCCAGTTTCTCTTCTCCACTTCCCTATAAAAATCCTAGTGGTCTTTTTTCTACTTTAAAGACCAATCATAGTGCCCTAAGAGTAGGTTTCAAAGAGGCGTTTCGAAGAAGAGGTAATATCTGTTACCATTTTTTCAATTTTATTTCTATATATACTTCTTCTTCTTTAGTTGTTTCATTATGAAGTAATAAAATATGTATCACTCATATAATGATATGTTATTATCAATATGAAAAAACCCTATTTCACCTTCTATCCATCCTACGGAAAATGAAATCTCCACGCGTGCGTACGTACGAAATACCGTCTCCACACCGTGGTGCAATCTGTTTTCTACCACCGTCTTACGTCGATTGGTATAATGGTGTAAATAATATCTATATATAATTATTTTAAAGTGATATTCATTCTGAAATAGTATACATACATTTCAATACAATTCCACGATTATGGTAACGATATCATCGCCCGTGCGTACATATGGCCTACTGTCTCCACGATGTGATGTGACTCGTTCTAAATGATCTTCATTGAATAATGATTATATAAATGAATTGAATGAGTAAATATGATATATATTAATCTAATACCATTCTGGAAACGAGGTATCAATAACCTAAAAAGAATAATAAGAATTTATTTGACAAAATACACATAAGAACATAAAGCAATAAACAACTGAATAACAAGTAGCAATGAAATATTACTAATAAGAAGCGAAGAATATGACCATATATGATATCATAAAAAGGAGTATGATTCTGGAATAAAACAATGATATTATTTAAATAATTATATAGGAGGTTTGGACACGTACAAAGCATACCGAACCTAAAATAAGGGAAAACCTCTCAATCTCATTTTTATCCGAGATTGATTATACTTCAGAATTTACTTGGGAATATTTATCATCCACATACATGTTTCCTCAATATGTAATATTATTTCCATCCTCCTATAATTTTTTAAATATAATTTTACCCACTGCTGAGTTTTTAGTAAAATATATGAAAGGAATCTTTTGTCATTTTTAGTACGAGGTACTTTTTGACTTTTCCGGCCAAAGTTCGAGAAGAATGTTTTTTTAACTTATATGACATGAATGGATTTTTATGATTTCATAAGACATTATTTCCATGAAGCTTCCTTTACAATTTTTCATTTCTATTTTAAATAAACTTCTTTTAGTTTAAAATTGTATGACATGTTAAGAAAGGAAAAAAAATTTTAAGTAGAAAGGATATTTTCCTCAAGAATGGAGTTCGAGAATTTTATCAAAATTATTTTCCACATAAGATAATATAAGATTATGTTTATATTCCTATTTTTATGTTTATTTCATTATGTTATGATGGTATTAATTTTATTTTTTCCTTTTATCTTATATAGATTATGTTATGATGGCATGATGTTTAAGAATCCCATTTTTATTACATGAGTTATGGTATGATGTATGATTTATGATTTTGTGGCATACATAAGAATAGTTTCATTATGAGTTGGGTGGGACCTATATCTCCATCCAATTCATTGGGTATAGATTTATATCTCATGAGATATACATGGCTGGAACGGCAAGTTAATCTAGTTCAGTGATTCAGGACTGGAACGAGGAGTGAACTCGGTTCAGTAATGGAATTTGTCTGCTATGATAGTCTTGGAAATGAGTCTTGACTAAAATGAAAATATTATCTATGATTATTTGTGTATGACACAAACTTTCATGTTTTAAGTTACGATTATTGGGATTACATTTCACCACTATGATTTATCCCATGTTATGATATTATGATCTCTTGTGCAGGTTAAGATATTCATAATGTTATTATATTATGAATATGATATGATTGATATTTATTTTGTTTACCCTTACAGATAATTTGAGTTCACCATTTTTTATGTTTTCTTTTCCCCATGTTAGGATGAAGGGTATCAAGTTGGATATGCCAAAAAGGGACTCTAGATATGATGAAATAAATGTGAGACAACATAGATGATTTATAAACCAGTTGTTTATGTTTCCTTGTTTCTAAAGACACTATACCTATACGACCCTTTCATGGTTTTGTTATATGTTGTAATAAGTGTGCTTCAATTTTTATGTAATTAAAATGTATGTAATGTATGGGTCGTTATAGTTGGTATCAGAGGAAAGTTATAGTCAACCTTTGGAAACTAGGATGTGAAATCCCTAGTAAAAACCCTAAGGATATGTTTGAGAATAGAACACAATATTAGTTTTTTAGAAATGGCCATGAATAACCTATTATAATAAATTAAGTGTAAATATTTAGTCTTGATTATGTGGTTTTCCTATTATGATTAGTGTTTCTCACACTATTCTTATTGGTTTTAGTCAATGGTTGGAACCCGAAGGAATCATGTTAATGCTGAATGTGAAGGGAAATGCAATGATTGTCCCCCTGAGAAACCCAATGTTATGGGAGCTGGAATGCAAAATCTTATAGCCATGACCACACAACTTTCTCATGCTATGAACCATACAAGACTTATGAATGAGGAAAGGATGGAGTAACATTCTGTTGAATCTTTCATGAGGCAGCATCCACCTTCATTCAGTGGGTCTTCTGGTCCATTAGTGGCTGAAAAATGTATTAGTACCACAGAAAAGGTATTTTCAGTTCTACAATGTTCTGAACATGAATAATTTATCTTAGCAGTGTATCGTTTGGAAGGTGATGCCGATCAATGGTGGAATTTTATCAAGAATACGAGGAAAAGAGATGAAATTGAGTCCATGGAATGGAATAAGTTCAAGAACTTATTTTTCAATAAGTACTTCCCTCGTCTTCTTCGAACAAATATAGAGAAGGTGTTTCTTGAAATGAAGAAAAAGGATGATGAATCTGTTGGTACCTATGACGAAAATTTTACAAGACTTGTAAAGTATTCTACTGGAATTATTATCCAACCTGATAGTAAAATTGATCAATTATTTAGTGGCATAAATCCAAGTCTTCGAAGGGAATTAGCCATAATGGACATCAATAGATACGATGAAGTTTTTCGATGTGATCTCATGGTTGAGATGGATATCGGAGTAACCCATCAGTCATATGGGTTTGATATGAAGAGTAAAATGGAATTCAATGGAAAATCTAAAGACCACACTGAAATGAAGATGAGTTTTCCTTTATGCTCAAATTGTGGAAAAAACATGGAAGGAATTTTCTTAAAGGGACAAACAAATTTTTTATGTGTGGAAAAGAATGTAATCGGGCAATTGAATGTCAAAATAATGGGAAGAAGATGTCTAATGATGCGAAAAAAGAAATGGATACACAGAATGAACCTCCTACACTTCAATGTTTCAAGTGCAAGGAGATCAGGCATTGTGCCAATCAATTCCCAAATTCAAGGGTTTTTGATGATGATCGACGACAAAAAACTCTTAAGGCCAAAGACAAAGGAAAGTCACATGCAATTATTATTGGCGATGTGGAGTACGATAACGATGTGGTGAAAGGTACACTTACCATCCAATCTAAAGTAGAAAATGTTTTATTTGGTTCTGGATCTACCCACTCTTTTATTTCTGAAGAATTTTCTAAGGGTATCACTGTATTACCTCAACAATTAGATGTTGAGTTAGCTATGAAAACTCATAATGGCACAACGGTCGCATCAAAATTTTATAATTCTTCTCTGATTGAAGATTGTGGGAAAGTGCTTTCTCCAAATCTTGTGATCCGTCCTATAGTGGAATTTGATGTGATTCTTGGCATGGATTGGATTTCTTTATATGGAGATCATATCAATTTCCAATGAAGGGAAATCAAATTTAATATTGCTGATCAATCAACTATCATCTATCGATGCAAGGATGAATATAACCTTCCAGTGGAAATTTATTCCATCTTATGGGTCTTGATTCCAATAAATGAAGGTTATTTATCTAAAATGGTTGGATAGAAACTCATGATTAAGAATACACCCATTTTACGGGATTTTGATGATGTCTTTCTGGAGGAATTTCCAGGTCTTCAACCAAATTGTGAAGTTGAGTTTTCAATAGAACTCTTACTGGGTGCTTTACCCATTTCAAAGTAACTTTTTAGAATGGCCCCAATTGAGTTGTAAGAATCGAAGAAGAAACTCGAAGAGAATCTTGATAAAGGATTCATACGCCATAGTGTGTCACTTTGGGGAGAACCTATTACATTTATTAATATGAAATATGGATCAATGACTCTGCATTGATTATCAGGAACATAACAAGATCACTATCATGAAAAAATTTCCTCTGCCACACATTGATGACTTATTTGTCCAACTACGTGGAGATCAATACTTTTCCAAGATTGATCTTGATTCAGGGTATCATCAATTAAGGGTCAAAAAAGAGGTTATACCAAAGATGACATTCCATACAAGCTATGGACACTATTAATTTATAGTGATTCCATTTGGTCTTACTAATTCCCCAGCTATCTTCATGGATCTAATGAATAGAGTATTTAAAGAATATCTTGATCCATTTTTGGTAGTCTTTATAGATGATATTCTTGTCTATTCCAAGAGCAAGGAATAACATGAAGATCAATTGAGAATTGTATTAAAGACCCTGAGAATGGAGAAGATTTATGAAAAATTTACCAACTGTGAATTTTGGCTTCAAAAAGTTGCATTTTTAGGTCACATAGTATCAAAAGAGGGGATATCTGTGGATCCAGCAAAAATAGAGGTTACCAAATGATGGTCGATACCCAAAAAAATAACTGAGATCCGACGTTTTCTTAGTTTGGATGGATATTATCGATGTTTTGTGAATTATTTTTCGTGATTATCTAATCCACTAACTAGGTTTAATCAAAAATGAGTTATGTTCGCGTGGATGGAAGAGTTTGAAGATAATTTGAAGGAGTTGAAAAGAAGGTTATCCAGTGCACCTATGCTCACAATTCCTTGTAGTAGATAAAGGTTTGTGATCTACAGTGATGCATCTAATAAGAGATTGGGGTGTTTTCTCATGAAAAATGATATGGTGATAGCTTATGCCTCATGACAGTTGAAAATCAATGAGCAAAATTACCCAACTCATGATTTGGAGTTAGCTGCGGTAATCTTGCATTAAAGATTTGGAGGCATTATTTTTATGGTGAAAGGTGTGATATTTTTACTAATAATAATGTTTCAAAGTATATTTTCACAAAAAAGGAGATGAATATGCACCAAAAAAGATGGTCAGATCTGATTAAGGATTACAACTTCTCAGTTCATTATCACCCTGGGAAAGAAAACAAGGTGGCAGATGCATTAATTCAACAAGACCGTGCTAGCTTACCCATGATAAGGATCAAAAAAATCCAATATTTATGGATTTACAGAGGATGGATCTTGGAATAATAATGGAATGGAAAAAATCTTATCTTTCTCAAATGAATGTTCAACCATCTATGCATGTGATGATTAAAGAGGCACAAAAAAAGATGTAGAGTTGCAAAAGAAGGAGATAAATGTTCCTGAATGCCACCTTGATTGTGAAGGGATAATAAGATTTAGGAATTGGGTTTGTGTTCCTCCCATCCCAGAATTAAAGAAGGAGATGCTAGATGAGGCTCATAGTTCATCATTCTCTATTCATCCTGGAAGCACGAAGATGTATAGGGACATGAAAGAGTACTTATTGTGGGATAACATGAAAATAGATGTTGCTTAATATGTCTCTCGATGCTTGGAATGTCAGCAAGTTATAGTTGAGAGACAGAAGTCCAAGGGGTTTTTCCACCATTACCCATACCCGAATGGAAATGGGAAAACATCACTATGGAATTTGTCACTGGACATCCTAAAACATCCAAAGGCAATAATGCTATCTGGGTCATATTTTATCGTCTTACGAAGTCGGCACACTTCATTGCTATTAGAGAATATTTCTCTCTGGAACAGCTTTCCAGGACATATGTAAAGGAAGTGGTAAGATTTCATGGAGTACCACTTTCCATTATATCGGATTGGGATCCGAGGTTTACCTCGAAGTTCTGGTGAAGCCTTCAGCATACTCTAGATACAGAGTTGAGTTTCAGCACTGCTTATCATCATCAGACAGATGGTCAGTCTGAGAGAACAATTAAAACTCTAGAAGACATGTTGGGAGCTTTCTCTATGTATTTGAAAGTTGGTTGGGATCAAGACCTACCTTTGGTGGAATTTTATTATAATAATATCTTTTACCCTAGCATTCATATTTCTCCTTATGAAGCTCTCTATGGAAAGAAATTATGAACTCCAACTTGTTGGGATGAAGTTGGGGAAAGAAATCTATTAGGACCTGATCTTGTTGATGAGATGGCAGAAAAGGTCAGATCTATTCAACAACATATATGAGCAGCTTAGTGTTGAAAAAAATGTTATGCCGACCACCGAAGAAAAGACCTAGAGTTTGAAGTGGGTGATTAAGTGTTTATATGAATATCTTCTTGGAAGAGAGTAATGAGATTTGGAAGGAAGGGAAAGTTGAGCCCTAGGTATATCGATCCTTTAGAAATACTAGATCGTGTTGGGAAGGTAGCTTACTGATTGGCGCTTCCACTAAATCTCGCTTAAGTTCACGATGTGTTCCATGTATATCTCATGAGAAAGTACATACATGCTCCTTCACATGTACTAAGCTCAGAAGTTGTACCGCTAGAGCAAGATCTTTCTATGGAAGAGCGGCCGATAGAGATTCTGGAGCGTAGAGAAAAAGTTCTATGAAACAGGACCACTCTCTTGGTGAAAGTATTATGGAGGAACCACCAATTAGAAGAAGCTACATGGGAGCTTGAGGATATGATGAGGGAGAGGTATCCTCATCTGTTGGTTACGAAGTGACAAATTTGGAGGGTGATATTCATTTTAAGGGGGATAGAATGTAACCCCATGATATTTTATGAGAATTATTTTTTGCGTGTCTTATGTTATACGCAAAATCAAAGGAATCTTTCATGGAACACAACACTATCTTGGCTTGCGTCACACACAATCGCGACCTTCCTCGATAACGTGTGTAGTACGCAATACTGAGTTTCACTAAATAATGATATATTATTATGACATTATAAACAAGCCATTATGAATAGTATTAACTGAATTTTTAGTTTTATAACATTATTATTCATCTTACATATTTTCTAGAACATGGTATGAGAACAAAATAAATTTTTCGGTAAAATAAGTATTTTTAAAAAAATGCAGTTTTGCCTCCTTTTGATGGCGCACATACCATAAATCTAGTTTCTGACAAGTTTATAAGTTAAATTTGACAAAATAAAATTCTTCTATGGAATCAGGATATAAAAATTTACATTGGATAAAATTTTCATATTATTTTGATAATTTTCATATTTAATGAATAGTAAAAACACACTATATTTTAATTAAAAACAACTTTTTTCATCGAAATAATTTATACAGTTAAATTATAATATTGAATGGTTTTAAATTATAAATAGAATATATTTTTACCATTTAATATAATTTATGTCATTATTATTAATTTTAGATTGAATTTATAGGTATAAACATTTCAATCTTTGGCAATGTTTTAACTTTTAAAAACCCGTTTTCTTAACAACGAGATTAATTTTAAATTAACTAATACAAATTCTGTGTTTTGAATTTTGAAAAATGGATTCCATATTTGGATTCATTGGGTCTAAATTATGTTAATAAGTTAATTTTATTTTTTTTAGATTAAGAATTATAACTACGGTAATTTTTATTTACTGCAGTTAAAGGTAAATCGGGTAATTAAGGGAAAAGATAAGATAATAAAATTACCCTAACAGTTTCCAAAATCGATTGGATGAATAAAGGTCGACCGATATCATCTATGGATCGGACTAGATTCATTTCTTTGACTTCTGACCAAGAAATAATATAATTATTATTAAATCTAAAGAAAGTGACAACATGTCACTCTCTGAAATCTTATAAGGATAAAAACATTAATTTAGCAATAAACATCATGAAACTTAGAACATGAATAGTATAAATAATTATAATCAAATTATCTACATCATATGAATTTATTTATAATTTTTAGGAATTATATAATTATCATTAATTATGATACAATAGTGATGTTGAAATTATTTTATTGATTGAAATATCAAATAAATGATTTTAAAAATATTAAAATAAATATTATATGAACTATATAATATGCCCATATAATTTTCTAGATAAAAATGACATATTATGAATCTTTTAAATATTTTAGTTCAAACATATCTTCTGTATATATTTTATTTAAACTAAAATAAATGAATAGTGTCAAAATTGACACTATTGTTAATTTATAGAAATTAAATATAATAAAACTGTTTAAAAATCGCAAAAAATTTTAAAATTTTTAAATGGAAATTTTTATGGTCTAAAATGTAATTAAGTATAAAATTATGTAAAATTCACAACATATAAGTAATTATTTATAATGATTTAAAATTTAGAATATTATTACCACAAATAAAATTAAATAGATTTTATAAGGATAAATCTTGTTGATAATGTTTAAAATAAATTCCCAACTTGCCTAAATTTTATTGGATGATGAGATTACAACCCTATATCATCTAATATTTGGATTTGAGTCATTTTTGGTGGTTTTTATGTGGGTTTGGAATTTATTAGAAATTAATATTTCTTATAATTCCAAAGGTGCCCCTCTCCTCCCTTATAAAAGAGCACCTCCTCCCTCTCCTCCTCACACCACTTTGAGCCTTCAAGCTCAGCCAAAAACTGACAATTTATCTTCTCCACATCCCTAGAAACATCATAGAGGTCCTCGTATTCTTCAAAGATAAATCGTAGTGCCCTAAGAGGAGGTTTCAAAGAGGCGTGTCGAAGAAGAGGTAATATCTGTGATCAATTCTTTCAAATTTATTTCTTCTTATACTTCTTCATATTTAGTTTTTTAATTATGAAGTAATACAATCAGTATCAATAATATACTTATATGTTATTATAAAAATTAATCAACCCTATTTCACCTTCTATCCATCCTACGGAAATTGAAAACACCGCGCGTGCGTACGTACAGAATACTGTCTCCACATCGTGGTGTAATATGTTTTCCACCACCACCTTACTTGGATGGGTATAATGGTGTAAAGGATAACTATATATGATTATTTTAAAATGATATTTATTCTTAAATAGTATACATACACTTCAATACAATTCCACGATCATGGGAACGATATCATCACTCGTGTGTACGTACGGCCTACCGTCTCCACCATGTGATGCGACTCGTTCTACATGATCTTCACTGAATAATGATTATATAAATGGATTGAATGTGTAAATATGATATATTTTACACTAATAACATTATGGAAATGATTTATCTATAACCTAAAAATAAGAATAAGAATTTATTCGAAAAAACACACATAAGAACATAAAGCAATAAACACCCGAATAACAAGTAACAATGAAATATTATTAATAAGAAGCTAAAATTATGACCATATATGATATCATAAAAATTAGTATGATTATGTAATAAGTCAATGACATTATTTAAATCATTATACATAAGGTTTGGACACGTACAATGTATACGGACCTATGGTAAGGGAAAATCTCACAATCTCATTTTTATCCGAGGATGTTTATACTTCAGAATTTACTGGGAAATATTTATCATCCACATCCATGTTTCCTCAATACGTAATATTATTTCCATCCTTATACTATTATTTAAATCCAATTTTACCCATTGGTGAGTTTTTAGAAAAAAATATGAAATGAATCTTTTGTCATTTTTAGTACAAGGTACTTTTTGACTTTTCCGGCCAAAGTTGGAGAAGAATGTTTTTTTAACTTATACGGCATGAATGGATTTTTATGATTTCATAAGACATTATTTCCATGAAGATTCCTTTAAAATTTTTCATGTTTATTTTTAATCAACTTGTTTTAGTTTAATATTGAACAATATGATAAGAAAGGAAAAAAAATTTAAGTAGAAAGGATATTTTCCTCAAGAATGGAGTCCAAGTGTTTTATCAAAATTATTTTCCATATAAGGTAATATAGGGTTATGTTTCTATCCCTATTTTTAAATTTATTTGATTATGTTATGATGGAATTAATTTTATGATGTCCTTTTATCTTATATGGATTAAGTTATGATGGAAAGATGTTTAGAATCCCATTTTTTTAAATGGGTTATGCTGTGATGTATGATTTATGATTTTGTGGCACACATAAGAATGGTTTCATTATGAGATTGGTGAGACCAATATATCCTTCCAATAAATTGGGTAAAAATATATATCTCATGAGATATACATGGCTGGAATGGAAAGTTAATCTGGTTCAATGATATAGGACTGGAACGAGGAGTGACCTCGGTTCAGTAATGGACTTTGTCAGCTATGATAGTCTTGGAAATGAGTCTTGACTAAAATGAAATGTTTTTTTATGATTATGTGTTTATCCCACAAAGTTTCATGTTTTAGGTTATGATTATTTTGATTACATTTCACCACTATGATTTATCCCATGTTATGATATTATGATCTCTTGTGCAGGTTAATATATTCAAAATGTTATGTTTTTATGAATATGATATGATTGATATTTGTTTTTTTACCCTTACTGAGAATTTGATCCCACCCTTTTGTATGCATTTCCACAGGTCAGTAATATGGGTATTAATTAGGATATTCCAAAAAGGGACTCTAGATACGATGAAATAAATGGGAGACAACGTAGATGATTAATGAACCAGTTGTTTATGTTTCCATGCTTCTAAAGACACTATACCTATATGATCTTTTCATGGTTTTGTTATATGTTTTAATAAGTGTGCTTCAATTTTTAATTAATAACAATGTATGTAAAGTATGGGTCGTTATAATAATATCCTATGGAAATGAATTTTACATCAACGATAAAGGATAACCAACCAAAAACAAGGCCCCACAAGGCTTCTTCACTTTGTCAATCCTAATTGAGGAAGGCTATTTTAATTAGAAAAATTTATTAATTTATTCAAAAATCAAATCCACATATTTAAATTATACATATAAATTATTTAAACATATTGATAATGTTATTGGAATGAAATTATACTACATGGATAAATAACATGCATTAATACCACATGGGAATGTATGTGGACAACCAACCTCTAATAATGATTTTATCAATATATCTACATGGGTCAGTAGCTATATCGAGTCCCACTAAGATCCACCCAGGACCATTTTTTGACTATCAGAAAAATGATTAATTCATTTAAAGACATTAATTAATTAATTTTATTGTTTAAAATTATTTAGTTAATCCATATCAAACATTATATATTCAACAAAAACTCACAGGATCATCATGTCGCACCAGAACCACATCCAATGACACCCATATGGATGATATCATAGTCCCGGACATATGATATGAAAAATACCCAAGAACCTAATTTGAATCAAAATACATTAAAATTTATGTATTAATTAAAAACCTATGAAAATTTGATAGTCCAATGTACTATAATAAAAATAATGAACCACCACATAAAGATGGCACCTCGGGTCTCCCCCTTCATTTGAAGAGTGAATGACCCTTGATAATTTCGAAATTGAACCATAATTTTGTGGAACCCCCAATGAAACTCTGAATGAAGAAAACCAAAACCAATTAAGAATATGGGAGGAAGTTATGAGAGGATAAGAGAGTCGATCCCACCTAAATCCACTAAAGAAACACATTTCAAAATATCCCAACTGATGAATAATAGAATGAGGTATATAATGTCAGTTGGGGATTTTTTTATGCATGAGTGATTAGGAAAATGGTCATATGGGGAAAAATCATACATAGGAAAATGTTATGAAATCCAAATTTTAATTAATACCATGTATTGGCCACAAAATTTTCCAAAATGTGTGCCAACCATGTTATCTTCACTGTATAAGGATGTACACATTTCATGTTTGGAAAAAATATTATGATAAAATTAGATCAAACCATACTAAGAACCACTTCAATGTTACACATAGTTCATCTGTAACTGTTTGTAGACTGTGTGGAATGATATAGAACTGAGCCACCCCACATGGATTCCTTTTCAACCACTCATGGTTTTCTATTAACTGTGCTCTAATTTTGTTCATGGGACATGATCTTTAGAAACTGAACTAAATACCTTATCAAACTCAGGGTGTCATATGATCATTCTTAAATAATACACAATAAACCTGGAAACCTAGAATGAAACCTCCAAAACTCTAAAAAACTATGAATGAAGTTATAAAGACTCCTTTGAGCACCAAAACTATATTATTATCCTCATTACAAATTTAAAAACATAATTTTATGACATTAAAACTCTTATAGTTAAATTATGAATCCATTATCAATATTAAACCCATCATGTAATCGAGTAATTCAAATACCTTTTTATAATTTTCAACTCGTACGATCATGTGTAAATACCGCTTATAATAAAATTACTTAGGTCATTGAGTGGAATATAAAATTATAATACATTCTTTGAATCCCATTGGTAGATACATGATGTAATGACTCCTTATACATTCCAAAAAAGAATATTAGTTTTGAGAAATATTAAAATATAAATGGATCTTGGTATTCTTGGGTCTCCAACTCTTGATATTTCATCTCATCAGGTAAAAAATTATACTTAATTAATTAATGTCATCCTGGATCAGCAACAATGTTTCCTAATTAATGGAACCCAATTAAATTATAAGAGAGATCTATATTATTTCATGGGATCCTCATATGGTATGTTCTATGTGAATTCCTATCATTGGGTCTTTCATGTGAAGCAATAGCATGATTCAAGTTGTTGTAATATATTTTGTAAGGAGATTAATACAAAATTGGACTTCTTATTGTGGTACATTCATAACCACTACATTCCTACAAATGTGGAGATCTGAAAGAAATTCATAATTTTAGTTTTGAAATAATTATTTTGTAGGAAATCCAAATAATAATCAGCCACGAATATTTTCTCATATGTGTTTAAGAGAGATTGGTTTGGAATGATTTTGGGCCCCTCACAGAGTTGGATCTCCATGATTACAATAGTTGAGCCTTATTTTAGCAATGTTATAGTGGTGATGTTAATAATACCCCTAATAGGAAGCAGAGAGTGATTATTCTGGAAACTGACTATTGGTTTATCTCGGAAGTTGAAAAAATGTCCTCACACAATGTCACTCATTGCTCACTAAATATTATAGTTACTATTTCTAAAAGTATAGTGGTTGAAATGGATCCATTTATGATGTTCACGGAGAAATATCCCTTTTTCAAACAACTCCTTTGTTACATGACCCACCATCTTTTACATAATAATTTCCTTCTCAGGAAACTTAGGTTTAATGGGTTCCCCCACTTAGAAGATTTAATTTGAACATTGATGGGTCTTTTTTCTCTAGTTTTATAAGGGTTGGGTGGTGGAAGAATAATTTGTCACTCCACTATCATTATGATTCTCACATTCACTTCATCTAACAAGAATGTGGGTTCCCTCATAGAGGTATAATGCATGGTGCACAATGGGTTAGATATTTATCGGTAATATATCATTGATATATCTTTAGTTTTGATAGATTCAACTGTTTTATTTCATTATATACATGTGAATAATGTCATTATTGTTTTTATTATATATCATATTCATTTATGTAGAGAGTTAGTAAGTAATAATACTACCATATTCACACATGGAGTGAAGGAAATAAAGTGTCTAATATTATGTCCTTAAAGTTTAGTATGGATAGAACATGTTCTCTGTTATCATGTATTGACTTATCTCTTAGGGATACGTTGACTTTGATAAAGGATACACACTTGGGTTTCATTATTTTATACCTCCCTGATTTTTTATATGGTTTCTATTTAATAAAATTAATTTCAATGGTCTCAAGAAAATAAAACAAACCTAGATACCCAAAATATATTGATCTGATTTATGTATGTACATGTTAGAAGGAACAAATGATGTTTTTTTAGAAAACAATTAATTTTAATAAATAATGAGTCCAATCTAAAAGCATATAATTAAATTTTTTTATCTTCTAATGAATCAATTCATAATGAATAAATAATTTATAAAATAGAATCTATTAAAATAAACAATACTTTAATATTAGTTTATATTCTATAAGGTCCACAAACAACATATTGGGGAAAAGTATATATAAGTTAAAAAAATGAAATGGTATAGTTTATAAATATAAATCCAAATTGGTATCTAAGATAATTACTCCACAAGAAGGAAATGATTTTTTCAATACCTAAACTGTTCTTTAAAAGAATTATTTTAATTGAAACCCTCTCACCTAAAATTACATATATCATCTAGAAAGTCACAAAATTGTTGGGAAATACCATTATTTAAATTTTAATTAGATGAAAAATTTTATATAGAACAACCAAAAAGATTCAATGTACCAGGGAAAAAAAAGTTTGACAGACAATTTAATTTCTATTCAAAAATTAACAAACAAAATGAAACGAGTCATGGAGGTAAAAAATAATGGAGTGAGAGGGAATCACCTTTTACAATACTTCAACAATATAGTCTTAGAGAATGATAACATTAATTAATAGTGATTAATTCCACTTTATCACCTTTAGAGTAAATGATAACAACTTCAATGATTCAAAAGATGATAAATATAATGATGTTATTGTTTCATTTTTTTATAGGTTACGAAGAGAGTAAATTGTTTATAATTTTTTTTAAAATATTAAAATATTTTAATTTTTTTTATATTTTAAAAAATTATTATTTTTAAAACTAATTTGAATAAAGTAAATAGGATCAATTTTATTTTATTTAGAAATTTTATATTAAATAATTGGGTAAAGTAAATGTTATATTAATGAATAATTTTTTTATTAAAAAGTTACATTTTAATTTATGAATCCCATGAAATTGAAAATATTTTCAATATGCCTAAATACTTTGGTTATTCAAGTATTTCTACCTATGTTTCTTGGAGTATGTTGCTACTAATTCATGATAAGGAAGTCAGTCAACTAGAATATACATGTTTTATTGAGAGTTCCACTTATTTTATGACTAGTATAAGGCCCAATATTTTATATTATACAAGAAAATTGGGTAGGTATATCATAAATCATAGTTTTTCTCAATGTTAAGGAATTCTAAGTGTGATGACCTCCTTGTCACATGTATATTTAATTTTAATTCATGTTTATGTCTTTTTAGGTTTTAAAAGAATTTCAAAAGATAGGGATTAAAATTTTTAGATTTTGGAGAAACACATATAGTACATTATTTAGACACATGGTTAGAAGTAACTGTACGGTAACCATACGATATGGATCTGTTAGTTTTAGTGGATTTTACGTAGTTTGATAATTTTTTACGATGTGTGATATTATCCAAAAAACCATATGGAAAAATGGGATTTGGTCAACGTGTAATTATATGGCTTAAGAATGGTTTTCTAATCATTTAGATATTTGTAGATAAATATGCTCTTTGGTTTTCATTGGATAGTATCCATTACACAATTATCTCATAATTTATCTAACCATGTGGTGTAATCTTGTGTTTTGTATAAATTTTCTAAAAATAGAAAATTTTCTGAATGCCTGTGGATATTTTAAACTCTTATCTCATACTAATCCCCAATCATCTTGAACTAACATATTTCAATTTTCTAGAGGGTTCTCTCTTTAATTAATTATTGATAATAGATTAATTCCAGTGCATCCCTTAGAGGTATTTTTATACATTTTTTGGTTTCTCCACTTTACACAATATCATTCCTCTATTTTTCTTCTCTTGGTTTTATTATAACTCAACTAGGTTGTGATTGGTCAATCTTTAGGTTTTAATAAGGAATTTAGTATTTTTATTATGTATTTAGTCTTTTGAGGACTAGTTGTATTTTTTTCCAATATTAATTTTTTAGGGTGACATAATTTTCTTAATTTGAATTGTAGGTGTCCCTTCATAATGGTTCTATGATAAGATATAATTTATTTATTGTAAATTTATTTGGTTTTGTTTATCAAAATCAATGATTTAAATTGTATTTAGTATATTTTATGATTTTTCATAATTGTTTCCATTTAATGGAGATTTTTAGGGGGATTCTATATGAAATATTTTTCTAAACATCCTATGATCAATGAAATTCATCAAATATGATTTCGACTAATAAGTGGATTTTCAGTAAGGAGAGCCGTAAAGGTTTTGTATGATGGTTATGAAATCTTGAGAAAACCTTACATGAATTTTTGTGAATACATATAATTTGGTAACACATGATAGCCTTACGTTCCTTAGGTTTTTGATGTATGAAAACCTTAGTGATTTTGGAAACTTTAGGTGTTATTATTTTAGTTCTTCTAGACTGTGGTCAGAATCAACATAGAAGGACTTTCATTACTACAGTTTAGTGTACCCTGAATAGATTAGAAATTTATATGCATAAAATAGATAAATTTTTTACACCATTCAGGGATTAATTTATGTATTATGTTTTGATGATTACATTATTATTCTTTTGAGATATAAATCTAATTGATTATTTCAATCTATGTTATCACTCGTGATTATTTTCCATTCATTTGTGGATTTTGATATATGTTTTCTTGAAGATAAAACAAATGGATTTTTTAAATTAATTAATTTTAAAATAAAATCTATTTATGAAACTTATGTAGTTTTAATTATAGAATTAATGGTTGGATGTTGGAAAGCATAGTATTGATTCATAGTGGTATCCTATTAGAAATATGTCTCACACGCTGCCTATTCTTTAAGGTATATGAATATTTTGATTTGTAGTATTTATTAAAAGGTAAGGGTTTTATGTTTTTTCATAAAATTATGTCTTCATTATATCAAGTTATGATAATGTTGATAGATGGTCACAGGGAGACATAACCTTAATAATAGATGACATTTCTTTTGTGTTTTTTCTTTTGGATTTCTTTTATATATATATTATGGTTCAAAATAATTTTTTATCCATTTAACATAGATTTTTTGTCTATAATTTTTTATACATGAGACATGTTGTGTTATTTTTAGGGATAAATAATTTCCTTTGATTTGTGTGTTTCTACCTAGGTCATTTTCAACAGCCCATGGTGATCAGTAACACGGTTCAGGCATTATGGAAATCCATCTTGATTTACATGTTAGGTTAAAATGGGTTGGTTAATTTAAAAATCAGAGTAAAGGATGGTTTTTTGGTTTTTAATATAATTTAGTGAGACCATTAGAACTCAATTAGTATGTGTGGAAGGGTTCATGGATAGTTCACTTCTATATCTGATCGTGAGTTAACATGGTTTGTTAGGGATTTTCCATAAATCATGAGCATTATTTTAGGCTGTATTTAAATGATAATAGTGTTTTATTTTATATTTGGTTTAAGGTATTTAGTCTATATCATTGAAGTTATTTTTTTGATCAGGAGTAATATTCCTTATTTGATAACATGTTATATTCTTATTTAATAGATAATGACTCATAGGGGATAACATCCAAATACAAGTGAGGAATATATGAGAAATTTTCCATACGATAATACTCTAGAGGACAATTCATAGGTGGAATCATTTATCAAGAAAATAAAAACTCTCGGTTAGATGCTTATTTGAAATAAGGAAAAAATGGTGGGCCATGATTTGATATTTACTAGAAAATTACATTTTTCTTTTATGGTGACAAGGAAAACCAAGAACCCAAAAAGTGTCCTAAATGGGATGAATGAATTTTAAACATATTTAAGACTTAATAGGACTTAAAGGCGGGTTTCAATATGTTTATTATGGGATGATTGGTACGAAAATGGTTGTATAAAATACTAACAGTTTTTTGTTTGAGGGTATTTTCCAGAAGATTTTTATAAAGGAATTAAATCAAATGTTTTATGCTAAATAATTGGGAGTATAAAATAATCTTGAATTATTGAAATTGGAGAATGATTAATGTTCTGTTTTTGAGTATGCTACTCAGTTTGTTTAGTGTACTTGCCACTCAATTTTTTTAATATATATTATAAAGCTCAAATGTTTGAGATGGTATTGTGGGATGATATATGGTCAATAATGATGAAATTTTTTTATTTTTTAAATTTGTTTTAGTATTTGATAAATAAGATATTGTTGAGGCTGTCCTAATAGGGAGGACATGTTTAGGTGGAATATCTGTTGCCGATGATTGTGGCTAGAGTGTGTCATTTTTTGAGAAAATAATTTTTGAAAAGGGTGGTCACTTGATTTCAGGAGTAGTTTTAGTGGATTATTAATATTAGAACATGGTTTTTTTCTATTTCATAAATCATGGACATAATAGGGCTTGATGTTTGGAGACACACATGATTTTTTATCATTATATAAAATCTAGTGATCTTAATCATTTTAATGGAATATTATCGAAGTACAATAGAGTTTGGTCCACTCTTACCACTGGATATTAGTTTCATTATGATGTGGAGTAGGATTGGGTATCTAATTCTCATGAAAAAGGGGATAATCATTCAGTAAATAAATCATAATGGGTATAATAGATTGAATATATTTATGAAGTGAAGTATTCACTACAGGAATCTGAATCAAGGTTGGCTACAATGAGATTTATGAGGTTATTTCTATCCACTATGGTCCTTTATTTACTTCATATAGGTTAATATAATTCATCTATATCATTTATGATGATATTGCTATTGCTTTTACACTTAGATATTATATCATTTATGATATATATTTCCACTTATTTAGGAATTAGGAAAGAATAGGTTTTCAAATTGTTCGAGTGCCATGTCATTATCGTTTTCCACATGGTCGGGTAAGATTTCTTAATTCATGACCTTGATATCATCAAACTCATCACTATAAAAGATTAGATGGTTCTTTTTAAATAGAATATTGATTTTTATCTTCGTTAGGTATAGTTTTTATCTCTTGATGGAATTTATAATGTACTTATGGTTGAGTTAGATCTAATACATGGGAGGTTGGGGCCTACTGTTTCTTAGGCTATAGATATATCATACCACTTTTCAGAGACATTTCATAAATTTTTTAACGAGTATTATAATGGTTCACTTCCTCTTATGGTGGAATAATACCCTGAGGATTTTAATGATGTATTTTATGTCTTACTACCACATATGAAATTTTATTTCTCTATAGATATTATGCCAGGGATGATTCACACATCCAAACCACCTTATAATATCACACCTTCTTGGTTGAAAAATCATAATTTTCATCTTGGGGATCATACGACAAAATGGATTATTTTATGAGGGTGTTACCTTTTTCTATGTTATTATACTTTTAAAATTGAGTATATGGAAGCCTCTAGATTATTGTTTATTAAAAAATTGAAAACCAGTTAACTATTAATAAAACAAATCATTCTTCTAGTATTTTTGAAATATTTTATCATCATATAGAAGGATGATGGTTTTCTATGATTGATCAGATTTCATGGTACCACCATCAAACAATAGAAGAGGAGGACATTATCAAAACATAATTCAGGAGTTGTTATGGAAATTATTTTTTTTATATTTTTATTCCATTTATTATAATAATTTCCCTATTTTGTTTAAGGATTTAACTAATCAAATATTTCTTTAAGTATTGAGAGAATTTCGTCATTTTGGGTGATATTTTGGTGAATTCCATGCTATCATAATAATTACGAGACCATCTATATATTATTCTGATAACTATGAAGGAAAATTACCTATATGTAAAGAGTTTGATTTTTTTTGGATATAATAAGTGACTATTCCGAGACACTTGATATTTGAGAGTTTTATCTCATTTAATCATAAAAATAACTAATCTATGATTTAATTAGAATAACTGAATATATTATTTTGAATTCAATTATTCTTAGGCCTAACTTGTTATTTTATACAATTTTAACAATTTCCCTGACATAGCATCTTATATGGTTGAGAAAACCAATAAGAGTGTTAAGATCAAATGTAATGATAAGTGCTAAATATAATTTGATTAACTAAAGGTGATATTGAATTCATCTCTAGTTATGATACATCAAAAATAGTTTTTTGATTATGATTTTTTCTATGATCACTCAAGTACAAGATTATTGTGTGATATAATATATATCAAGAATGTGGTGGCCTATTTTTATGTCCATCTATGTTCTTATGAGATGAATTATGCTACCGATTATCTCGATTTGGCCACAATGATTCATAATCTTTAGACATGGCACTACTAAATCATCTGTGATAGGTTCATAATATTTTCCAGTCATAATAGAATAAAGTATATCTTCATCTAGAGTGACTTGACCATAAGACATAGATTTTCTATTAAATATCCTATGCCTTTTGTTTTTTAAATTTTATCCTAAAAATGGGAATGTAGATGTCGTTTCATTGAATATAAAGTTATTACCTCAAGATTGAATGAATCAATGGAGGAGTGAACATTTATGAGTCTTTTCACTGTGGTGATCCTATAACTTAAATAGGCTTATGGGTATGTGTTATTATCTTGAGAAATGTATAATTTTTCATTTGATTATCACAGTTTTTATGGGAAATAAATGGATACTATTCATTACTGTTTTATTTAAATCCAATGTAGTTAAGAGACCTTGAATTACTAGTCTCAGTATTTTGATTATTCCTTATAGTTTGAGGTATATGGGTAATTTTCATATATTTTAGGGAGGAGTTAATAGATAATATTCATTATCTTAGTTGGTCTAGGTAACTTGGGGCTACCAAGATGTATCAAAATTTGATTCATTTTTATTACTGGCCTCTGATGGGATGGTCAATGTAAGACTTCATGTCATAATGATTTACTTTATATAAGATAGGGGAAAAGAACTAGAGAACTATATATTTTTCTAAACCATTACCTATTCTCGTATATATGTGAAATTATATATCCATGAAATTTGTTTTTAGTTGACCAAAGTATCATAGTAGATAGGTTAAAATTTTATTGACCATTAACACCATTTCCTTCCTATTAAGGAGATGAAGAAATTAGAAATTCTCAGGAACATAAATTTTATAGGGATCATGAAACACTACATTGTTCATTCTATTGTTGTTCTTTAATAGAAACTCATGATTTACATCTCAGTTTTGGATTGGTTTTCATGAGGTTATGGGTACCCAATTGAAATTAATCATGACATATCACCATTAGATGGATGTGATGAATGAGAATGAAATTATGGTTCTTGTGGATATTATTTGGGAATATGTTATTTATTTTGGTAGCTCCTAGAAAAATCATAATCCTGATGTTTATTTTCATATAAATTTTTTTATTAGGCTTAGATTAAAATGGAACACATTAATGAGTTGTGTAAGAGGCCATGCAAATAACTTTTTTACTAGGTAAAGGTGGGATAATGGTCTTTGGTTAGATTGATTCTTATTCAAGAGATGATAGATAATTATATTTAATCAAAAAATTTGTTAGTGAAATATTAGATTCATCATAAATCCAATGTGGACCATCTTCATCAAATGTCAAAGTTTGTGGTGTGTGATTGAGTTTTTCACAGTGTTTCACCTCGCATGGGAATCATCATTTTTTAATGATGTATAATATGAACTAGGGGTTTTATCCCATTTTGAGATAATTTAATTACATTTAATTTAGGTTTAAACTTTATACATTGAATCTTAGTTGACATTTATTCCTAACATGTTTCATGTTTCTCAATTGACAATGTTTTAACAAGATCATTCCCATGTGTTTGAATGGGAGGATGTGGATATTCAACATGAAACCATAGGGGTTGAGAAACAATTTTAGATTATATATATGAAGGATAATGTGTTATATAGTAAAATAGTTCCTTAGACAAAGTACTATGGTATATCAAATGACATATCCATCAGTCATGGGAGTGGGAATCTTTATTGATGTAGCAGCAAATATCTATTTTTTCAAGTCCAAAATCATGATAACTTTGTATGGACAGAATATTTCTTAGTGGGAATAATTAATATCCCCTCCAGGTCATTGGTATATTTTATTTTGAATTTAGATAATATTTTTATGATTTATATAATTTTTTGACACATGGGTCAAAATTTAGTGACTTGGGAGAAATAGTTGAAAAATATATATTTAGTTTCATGATTAGTATTAACTATATAATAACAATTTCATATGGAACTACCAGTTGTAGTGGTGATTTGAATAGTTTGATCATGATCTTCCTAATCATGAAACCCTCAAGGGAAACCATTAGGATAAATAGAGTTTGTCTTAGAGGATTTCACACATCTTGATCACAATATTTATGTCCATGTGTCTATTTCCAAATGACCATGTTATTTGGTTTTATAGTGACTCTAGAAGCCACATGGTATGAACATGGGTTATCTAACGATGAGTCCTAACTATTGGAATCATATTTTTTAAAAAAATTATATAATATTACCCCAATTCCCTTGGATATTTTTAACATTATTCTAGTATTATTCCCTCATTATCTCAAACCTACAACTGCTTGATCATCTAGATGGTTCTCTCTATGACACCTTAGAGATTCTGTATTGATTTGTGTGGATCGCTTTTTGGTAGAATCATATTTCCTATCAATATATTCTTTTTTATATATATCTATCCTCATGATCTATCCTACTTATTTCAATGGAACCTAATTAGGTTGTGATTTCCATGTATAGACTATTATATAGGGAATTTATAATGTTTCCAGGACATATACTCTTTCAGTTTTTTGATGAAGATGGTGATTAATGATGATGGGGGTTTCTGGTGATCATTCCATACCATTGTTTTGGTACTACAGCTAGTTTGATCTGTGTCAGGGTATGCAGATCGTGGTGATGTGGCCCAAGGAGGTGATGTGGTTACAATTTGAAATTTGAATGTTGAATGTTGAATTTTGAAGTTTGAATCTGGTTTTTTTGCTGTATGCTTGGCGTGAATGGTGTTGTAGGTTCCCACTAATCCAGAAAGTGGCCTTTCAAAATAATAATAAAAAACGGGATTGAGGTTAGGGATATACTCTTTCATGTACCCGATCTATTTCATTCCAATATCCACTTTGAAGGTGGTTGGGTTTAATCCATTGACAATGTTTTTTCCTCTATGAAATGGTTCCATCTCTTGATATAGTTGATATTCTTGTAAATTTTATAAGGTTTTTTTATTAAATTACATTAAATTAAAACTTATAAGTTTCATTTTATAAAATTTTATCATGGGAGGCTTGTTAATGGGGTTTAAAGGGTGTTTTATATAAAAGATAGTTTTATTCACTTCATGTGTTCAATGAAATTACTCAGAGATGATTTTTTATAACAATTTGACTTTTATTCATATGAGTGGTGATGATTAGCCTAAGAAGATTTTTATTAAACAATGATCATTGATTACTTGAATTTTTTTAAAAAAATTGCACATGGGAACACTTGGGAGCCTGGGGTTCATTGTGTAATAGATGTATGCAATCCTCTGTGAGTATGTAACCACTGGGGTTTATTATTATTGTGCTGATAGACTATTGAAAAACTAAATATTACATGATTAATGTTATTATATCCTAGTGTTCCTTTTGTGTCCTAGTTTTATATACCCATAGGTTATATCCCATTAGTATTTTGTTCTTGGATTCATTTATATTTTATTTTATAATACTCACATTATTATTATATTGAGATACAAATACATTCATCAATTTCCGTCTATATTTTAAGTCATGTTTAATTATAATATACATGTGGATTTAGATGTGTGTTTTCTTAAAAGGAAAACAAAAGGATGATTTCTGTAAAAATATTTCAAATTAAATATATATATATGAAACAAGTTATCATTTAATGAGTGACTAATGGTTTTGTGGTGAAAAGAAAAGTATAGTTTCATGATGGTACCATACTAGGCATTATCCTCACACTATTAATATTCCATTAGAACTATAATGATTTTTGTTTTTACGATACTATAATAATGAAGTGTATCATGTTTCTTACTGAATAATCATGGTTGATGTAATTTTCATAGTGAGTTAGGTTTAGGGTGATAGATAGTCACTGAGAGTCCATTCTTAAAACATGGATTTTTTATTCCTAGTTTATCATTTCATCATGGTTTTGTATTTCCTAGGGTTATACATCTTTTCTTCTATGTTTTACTATGATTTTTTATTTATCATTTGTTATACATGACTCATATTGTGTTATGTTTCAAGACTAATTTATTCCTTTGGTTTCTTGTGTTGATATATAGGTTTTTTTCACTATCCCATGGTTATCGGGAACATGCATCAAGGCTTATGGTGATCCATCTAGGGAGATGTGTTAGGTTGACCTCGATTGGGGATTTATAAAGTGGTTATTCAAATATAAACAATTTACTAAAAAAATTAAATATACTATAGTGGAAACCTAAGGTTAATTGAAAATTTTTCTAAAAAAAATTGATTTCAAATCATGAGAATCACCTACTATGAGTGGTTGGTTTTTTAAACATGGTGGTGGAGCCATCAATTTTTAAATGAAGAAAAAATATATATAATAGTCTCTAAAATTGAATCTATGGATTTTCCATTAACAACTTTTTAAAAATTAATATAATGAATTAGTTCTCTCTTATTTTTTTTATCATTATTTCCAATTCCAATTTTCATATTTTTTATACATTAAATTAGTCCATAAATGATGACTATAGGATAGAGAAATACATATAATTGAAAATAAAAAAAACATTGGTCTTGATCATAACAGAGTCAGTTAGTTGATACAATATAGTATCATATCTATGCAATCTGATAGATGAAGCCAAACTATTATAGTCTTAAATCAAGGACACATTCAATGGTTTTAGTCAATAAAACATCCTAATGGATGGATTTATTAACCTTTAAAAAAATCCACTAATGATGGGACGTCAACAGAACTTTTGTTAACTTCTCATGTTTATGTTCAATATAATAAATTCTCTCATATATGTGAAGGAAACACCAAAATTATATTACATCCTAGGATAATGGGGTTTTGTGTCCCTGAAAAAATGAGTATTCTATTTAATAGTTTTAATAATACAAGGATATAAAAAAGTGTTGCAATATTTAAAAAAATTTGGGGTGCTTGACTAATGAATGTAAGCTTATTATTAGGAATGATGTTCTTAGTATCCATTATTTTTTACTACCTTGCAGTTGTGTGGCCTTTTTTTCTTGTATGCATTCATGCCTTCTATATCAAAAAGTAAAATTTCATTCATATAAATACAATCACCACTTTCACCACTTTTCATCATATATTTTCCTATATTATATAATTTTTAAAATCAAGGTATACCATTATTTATGAATACCTTTTCAAAGATATAATTATTCTATATTTTTGAAAGAAAATATTATTTAAATTATTTTAAAATGGTAGGATATTGTTTCATTTTATTTCATTTTAATTTTTTTAATATTAAATCAGATGACTTGGGGTGGTGTTGGAATCCCTTATAAAAAATTTGAGAAATGGGATTGTGATGTCCTGTACCTGGATGCCACTTAATGGGTACCCCACACCCGGTGGGACACATGGCCTCAAGCGTATCTCACGGAACGCCGGAGGCTACCGACTAGAAGTAATGGCCTAGGGTGAGACCGCGACGATACGATGACTTCATTATAAGAGTTCAGAATAGTGTAATAAATATAAATTAATAGAAATCAACAGATGAAATATATAATATAAATATAAAGTGGAAGAAAACTGATGCAATAGATAAAAAAGAATAACAATAAAGGTATCAACTGGAACAATAATAATATAATGTTATGTTACTTGAAAACTTGTAAAATATGGATTCAAGAAAATATGTATAACAAGTTCCACAAAGTAAAAAAACAATGAATAATCCAAGCATCCCATGATCCAACTTGGTCATTTGATATCAAGCTCCATCCTATCACCAAGAAATCAAGTGTTCGAAGTTGTATTCTTCCCTTTTTCAAAACCTGCAGTCATGTAATCTACTCTGGGTACCAAACAGTGCCCAAAGAAGGTTTGTCATAAATCTTAGTGGGCCACCACCAATGGTGTTTATAACATTTGGCATGTGTAATGGAATATAGAAGTGTGCATGAATTCATATATAAAGTCAATCAATAAGAACAATATAACTATATACCCAAGTACCTACTTCAACCCACGACTAGTGTTTGAACAAATAACTAGGTCATTAATTAAGTAATTACCATTAAATTATAAAAGGTCACCTGAGGCATATCCAAGAATGACATCACCACTTGACAGTATAAGTAGTGAATGTCCAAAGACATAACAAGGAATCCTAAAAATGATATCCCATGAGGGAGTTCTAGGGTCATATCCAAGGTAACATAGATCTCACAGAACATAAAATCGGTAGTATATAAGTCTAGATAAGGGGTAGGACTATAATACAAGTAGTTTAAAACATGGAATTCAAAAATAAGGTGAATACCTGGTCCTAGGTGATCGACCAAGGTAAACATGCGCTAAGTAAGGAAAGGTCCATATGGGATTTCATCATGGAACCTACTAGTCAATGATGGATCCAAGGAGTGTATCTGAGATATCCTGTAATAATGTAATGGAACATATGGTAGTATACCGGGAATTTGATGAATATAAAAGAACTAGAATCTAAGAGGGTGTCAATATAAGAAAACTATATGCTTGAATCAGAATGCGGTTCCCAAGACCCAGGGTACCCTTCTCTCAAAATCCAAGGCCAGCTCAAGTCAGTCAATTTTTATTCGATAATATAATCATGTAATCATTCATTACGTTCAAGTGTTGTCTTAAATTAGTATGTATTGTACAAGTATCATTTCAACCATTTAAACAATTATTAATTAGCCATCAAGGCATACTCAATTATAGAGGTTCACTCCGCTACCGTCCATCAATATGGAAAAGGGTGCGATGGACATGTTACATTTATTCAATATCATTTAACAAGGACATGTTATATGATTCTTCTACTTTTCATTTCACATTTTACATTTAATAATCAATTTGAAGAACCTACCTTAGGCATGTCAAAAGGTGAGCATAAATGGTGAATTCCATTACAAATTATCATTAATAACAATCTGTTTATTATTGGAAGGCTCACCTTTTGGAATTTCAAAAAAGGCACAACCGTATAGTGGTTCAAACATGCAAAAATACCAAAACAAAAATACGACATAACCATTGAAATGGGGAAGATTGAGTTGTGGGTGTAACCTCTAACAACTAATCAAATATTTTAAAATAGCATAATCATACAATTCTAAAAAGTATAATCATGGCATGTAAATTTAAGAAATAAATTTTGTGGAAATATGTGGGACCGACATGAATATTCCAAAATCAAATAACATTATGGAAGAGTTATAGGTCACCCACCTTTGGCCTGCATGACTCTCCTCCTCTTGTATCACCACCTGATTTTCCTTGAATCAGAGTAGATCTATGAAAAGGATAAAAACACCCACATAATGATATTTCAGTCGAGAGAAAGATGGAAGAAGAAAAACTAATGAGGAATCTAGTACTTACCACTATACATCCAATGTGACAAATGGGATCTCGATTAGATCCAAGGTGAAGGAGATCACTTGATCCCTATATTTGTCCTAAATAACTAAAAATTGAGAGAAACAAATGCTTACTCATTCTTTTAATTTGATTAGAGAGGAAGAGGGGGGGGGGGGGGGTAAATAGATCAAGAAGGGAATTTTGGACACTGTTGTCAGAATTTTTTCCCGCGCATGGTTTTTCAAACTGAGGACAAACCATGTGAGATGGTTCTTCCTGAAATAACATCCTTCACATGGTATGATCATTCCAAGAATAAGCCATTTACATGTACCAAGAAAAAGGGGCGTTCTCATGGTTAGTCCATATAGATGTGCGCCAGTTGTGCCAGATGCCTCTGTCTGGAAAAACACAATTTTCATGGTTAGGCATACCACACACTAACTATGCGCAAACTATAAGACATGGCCTATTATCCCAAAAAGAGTTGTTCAGATCTCCAAAAAATCCTCAAATTCTCTTAAAACATTAGTTAACTCCTTTAGCATCCATATTTTGTCCAATATAAGGATTTATACTGAATATTAAAGGATCCATACCTGAGTGAAAAAATGGTTATTATAGTATTTACCCCTTACAATAACTTTCCACCTGAGATCCCCTTCCAAGGGTAAGGAAACACTGTCTGATAACAACTCCTTCCATTGAGCACGTAGACCAGCTTCCCACTCCCAGGTCTCATCTTGTACACAGTCGTGATGCAATAACAACCATACATGAGGGACAAACCAAACTTGGAGATCCTTCTTTCATGGTTCAATGATGTGTAATGGATATTCCTCAAACACATCATTATCATCTTACTCAACTTTCTCAGGATCAAAGTTAGGAGATGGGTCCGCAAGATATTGGAAAAGTTGTGAGACAAGAAAGACATCATTTATGACACAGTACCTCTGCGGTAGTAGAAACCATTATGCAACTGGCCCGAATCTCTATAGAATTTCAAATATCCCAACATAATGACGATAAAACATTACCTGCATCCATAACCATCAATTCCCAAGCATGGGTGATAACTTAAGGAAAAAATGATCCCCAACCAAAAAATCTAGAGGTCTTCAACTGTGATTCGCATGAGATTTCTGTTAAGACTGAGCAGTAGTCATACGATTTCTGATCAGATAAACCTGTTATAAATTATCCAGAATTATATGAGGCCCTATTAGGTCTACCACACCTACCACTATACAACACATGGGCGGATGACATTCCCCACAAAATGAGGCCTCAAAAGGATCCATCTAAATCATCTCCTGAAATATATTATTATAAGAAAACATGATGAGAGGGATATTATTTTCTAAAGAACCATTGAAATCAATAGCACATGATAAGATAATATCCTATAGAACCTATATTGTTTATTATGATTATTCATTTGTTTGAGGGTGAAATGTAGTGCTTTGAAGCAGTTGAGTTCCCATAGCTTTCTGTAAAACTTTCCAGAACCATTATGTGAAACGGGTATTCCTATTTTTAATGATAGTAAGTGGAACCCTTTGTAGTCATATGATATCACAAAAAAATATTCTTCCCAACTCATCAAATGAGAAAGTCTCTCAAATATTAATGAAGTGGGATGATTTCATTATCCGGTCAATGACTACCCAGATAAAATCATTACCCCTCAATGACCTAGGTATGCCAACCACGAAATACATAGTATCATCTTCCCATTTCAATTATAAGACTAGAAGTATTTGGAACAATACAATAGACCTCAAGTTCCACACCTTCACCTTCTAATAGGTGGAACACCTATTGAAGAAGCTTGAAATCTGACATTTCATTCCAGATCACCAATACTGGCATCACATATCTCAATACATCTTCGAGATTCCTGTAGGAACTTCCCACTAAGGAACATGGTACTTATTCATTGACTATTCTATCACATATGTAGGAACCCAGATATGTCCACATAGACATTAGACATCATATTTGTCTACAAACTGTCCCAAAGGTGGGTTATCTCATCATATAATCAAACGGAGAACCAAACCATTAGGATATGAAAACTGTCTACTTTTAACATTCTCAATGAGGGAAGATGAAAATGTTAAGGCTGAGAGGTATGACAACTTGTGACTATCAAGAAAATGAAGATGATGTTTAGAAAAGAGGGCTAGTAAATTCCATTCATCACTAGCTTCATGTATGGATTGAGATTGAGTTTTCCGACTCAATGCATCAGTGACCACATTTCCCTTTATAACCGTATAAGTAAGATCAAAATAATATTATTGTAGATATTTAACCAATATTTGTTGTTTGAGATTAAGTCATCCTGATAAAAGATATACTTAAGACAATTGTGGCCAGTGCACACCACAAAGCACTCACAAAATAGACAATGTCTCCTACAATGTAAGGAATAAATAACTGTTGCTAACTCAAGGTTGTCCATCGGGTAATTTATCTCATGAGGCTTTAACTGTCAAGAAACGTATTTAGTGAATTTTTATTCCTTCCTCCCCAATTCTCATAAGACAATACCTGATTCATCATAGAAATTATAAACCACTTTCCAGGTTCTGGAAGAATCTGAATCGTTGACGAGAAATTCCTCCCTTTGAGCTCTAGGAAGGATTTCTTACATGCTTCTCACAACAGAAACTTAACACCCTTATTTTTAAGTCCAATAAGAGGTCAATAAGACATGGGAAGTCCAGTATGAGACACCTATAATATCCAACGATCTCCAATAGTCTCATGATATCAAACATGTTCTTAGGCAGCTACAAGGAAACTATACTACTGACCATTTTGGGGTCAATATATAGACCTAATTTTGAAATAATTTGACCTTTAAAGTGGACCTCATCGATCAAGTGGTGGAAATTAGAAATATTTGCATGAAGATGATGCTCTCTAATTGTACTGAAAATGATATTAGGATTTTTTTCATGGTCTCTATGAGTGGGAGAATAAATCATGATTTCATCCACAAAGACCAAGACAAAAGAGTCTCAATAGTGGTGGAAATACTATTCATAAAATCCATGAAAATGACCGGCACGTTCGTAAGACAAATTGACATAACAAGATACTTATATAGACCATAACTGCTAAGGAAGGCTGTATGAGGTATTTCTAATAGTATGAGTCACACTTGATGATAACTCGATCTCAGGTCGATCTTAGAGCAAACTATTTCTCCTTAGAGCTGGTCAAAGAGATCATCTATTCAAGGAAATGGATAATAGTTCATGATAGTAAGTTTGTTCAAACTTTTATAATCATCATGTATACATATGGTTCCATCCCCATTTATATCAAGAATCAAGGGTGAACCCTAAGAATATTTATTAGGCCACATAAAGATTTTGGCCTCTGGGTTCTCTATCAACCACATGATCTCCTGAAGCATGGTAGGAGAAATCCAGTACGAAGGAATAGACATTGAAGATGCTCTTGGAACAAGATATATTACCAACTCCACCTATATATTAATAGATAATCCATAAAATTCATCGATAAAGACATATCTTAAATGATAAACTTCTAGTGGAAAATTAGTTTTAATCAAACCTTAATCCACCAGGAAAAGATCATCAATTTAGGAGGTCACTTCACCTATACCATGATACTTTATCCAATTTATCATAGCCTCGACATCCCACTATCCTTTTAAAAGATAACTTCTTCCTTCTTGAGAGGTAAAAGAGACCCTGTAGTGATATCGTTCTACAAAGGTGTGATTATAGACTGACCAATCCAGCTCGAGAATGACATAAAACCCCATTATCTCGATAACAAAGAGACTCCACAAGAAAGGCGAACTACCTACCTCAAGGGGATATTCCCTAAACTGGAAGATTCTCTCCATCCATATTCCCAATGGTGTGTCGTGGGTCATTACACTATAGCGATATTGTATATCAACTCCATGAATTTCCATGATAGATATATAAATAAGTGTTTGAATAACATGTATCAAACAATGTAGAGATAATAATAGAGGACACTAGATTATTTCCTCGTAATGTATATGGTATTGTGGCCTGATCCTCAGGTGTTGGCTGTAAAGTATTCAACTGACCTAATTCATGGTCTTATTCAATAGACATACTCCCATGATCATGATTTCTATACTGGTGCTGCTGGTGATCAGGGGTTGGACTACCATGAACATAGACTCCTCCTTATATAGACCTATTAGTGCTATTATAACTCCTTACATGACAAGGATCAAAAGAACTAGCTCCTGATAGTGGAGTTAATCCTGTTCTTATTCCACTTGAATATGGATGACAGGTCCTATAGAAATACTGAAGATGACTCATAGAACTGAAAGAATGAAACTCCATATGGTCTCAATCTCATTGGGGACTCTTATGCTCTGATCATCCACATTAATGACACACCATAGAGCTATCATACTAGATAATCATGCTACCAATTCCTCGAAGAGAAACCCTGAGGGGAAATTTCGTGCCATTGGAAAAACTACTGGCCTGACACATCACTAATCTATTAAACTAGGTACTCATTCCATTCCCTAGGATACACTCAGTTATATGTACCAGAGAAACTATTTCATTAAAGGTAGGTAGGGGAAATCCATTCACTTGAGTTATGATGGGGTACTAGATACTATCCTCAAAACATATAGCATGTGAAACATCAACACCGGCTATAAGTAGGGAAAAGCATCGTAAATTTGTGAAGAGTTCAGAATATTCTATAAATGACATAGAACCCTTCTCGAGATACATAAACTCTCTGGCTCTATCAGCTCTCAGTGGATGAGGAAAGAACTGATTATAGAAAGTAGGATAGAAATCCACCCATAACATTTCCTACTGATGACTGGCCTGGGTAACCATATCCTACCAATGCTTGGATGAATCCCAAAGCATGTATATAGGAAGCATGACTCTTCTCTATGAAAAAATATCAAAACGCTCAATGATGGATAGTATGGACTCTATCCAAGACTCAGTAGCATAAGAACCACCATCCTATGAAATAGTAGGATTATGAAGCTATTAGAACTCGTGGGGTCAAATATTCCATCGTATGTGAAACCCATGAAGTATAAAGCATGGAATGCATCAGACGTAGGAAACTATAATGAATTTTCACTACAAAATATTTAACTTTTTCCAACATGGTCATATCTATTGATAAATTTCCATTTTCTGTTGGTAAAACGTTTTTCCAACACATATTTCTCTGTCACTAAATTTTTGGTAAAAACTCTACCACTAAATGTTTTTATGACAGATAAAATAGTTATATTCCAATTATATTATTACCAACAGATAATATATATGTTGGTCTAAGCGTTTACCAACATATTCGAAAGTTAAATATATCTGTAGGTAATAATATTATCAACATATATCATGTTTATAAATTAAATTTAAAAAATAATTAAAATTTTTTATGGCTAGTAAAATTTCATTTTATATTTATTAATTTATCATATATAATATAACTATATTAAATATCAAACCGAAGACGCTTTTAACGAATGTGAAAACTTGAAAAAGATTAATTATGTTAATAATGAAATTTAATACAAAGTGAATCAATACATAGTTGATGTTTCTTGATCCCTAAAAAGATCATAAAAACACAAAAACCCACCAAATAAAAGAAAAATGGTATGTCATCTATTAACTACAATCCTCCAACACCCACCATCATTAAAGAATAGTAACTCCTGCCAAAGATCTTTCATCACCCCCACATAGTCCACTCAAAGAAACAAATCATGTCAGGTACATCACCAGTGAAGAGCCTCAACTCGATGTTATGTCACCCTTCAATTCCAAGATCTACACCATACAACCAAAGAGAATACCCATAATAAAATGGGGTGAATAAAACAATAAATATATAAAAAATGAACACAAGAAAAATAATCGGAATAGAAAAATACCAATGATTAAATTCCACACACCTCTTCCATAAAACCGACCAAAGGAAGACCTCTTGAGTCACATGTTCATCATATAGTTGAGGTGATCCCCGAGCATGAGGGAGCCTGTGAAAATGGACAAACCGGCTTCATACAAGTAGGCGAGGGCTTCCCCTCCACAGCATTCACCACCACCATGCCATTGTGCCCCTCGAATGCCGACCGCAGACCGCGCCGCTCCAAAATCGCAATCCACATCCATAGATGAGGGTGCTTGCACGCTGTCTCCCAAAACCACATCATCCCCGTAAATGAAATCGTTACAACTGGAAGTCATTTATTTGAATAAAGGATATACTATGGAATGTTTGATCTAAAATCACCCCTCTCCCTCTTAATGGATGTTATCCGGAAGCCCTGGGAGATGGTCCAGGAACCCTTCAACCATTCCTTTCTTCTCTCCCCTCAGGTAGTATCTCCTGCAACTCATCCAGAAATTCCACCCAACAAAAAAAAAACCAATTTCTCATGAACACGTAATCCTTTCAAATTCGGAATCGTCAAGGAACAAACACATGAAACCACCTGCATACTAAACAGAGATGCCCAAAGACCAAAATAACTGGATTATAGGTTTCCTATGATGAATAAATGTAAGGGAAAGGGTGATACAATAGTGATACAAACTTCAAGCCATAAGTGCAGCGTCATTCACCATTTACAGATGTCGCCAGATTGAGCTACCTGAGCAATTGAAGCAATAAAAAAATGGATTCAGGAGGATCCCATGCGAAGTAGTTCAGTCCATCAATTGATGATCCTCCTCTACTCCACTTCCCTGTGTTTGTTAAGACTACAAGCCCAATCTCACTATAGTCTGTGGAATAGATACACACTATCCACTCTAAATCAAAAGGCATAACTTTGTCAACTCTAGAAGGATCAATGATTCTAAAATTTTCATTGGTAACAATTGTGAAGGTTTAATCAAAAGTTTAACTGCATCAATTCTCTCCTTGGTTAAAAGAGAACATAAAACATCATGGATGACCTTTACATCCCACGTCTTCACCTCTGTATATGACACCATCACTGTCAGCACCCTGTTCTCCATCACAGCCTTCACCTCCCCTGCCTTTGCATTCTCTGGCAGCCTGAACCTCCCCATGCTGCACTCCACCATGCGCCACATGATGTTCTTATCCTCCTCACAAATCCACTCCACAATGATCTACATGATCCTCCCCTCTCCCACATCCACCTTTACCTCCTCCTCCTTCAACATGGTAAAGTTCGCCATAAAGACGTGAGCCTCAGGCATCTCCAAATCGATTATCATGTTCTCCACTGCTGATGCCTCAGTTTCGGCCGATGGGAGGAAACTCCTCACTAAATCCAAGAGCCCCTTGAATAGATCCTAGACATACAATGAAAAAAGATCCACTGGTTTTTTGGCTACTGTTTCCAATGATCCTCGAAACGATCAACATGATAACTTACCAACTAAAGATGACTGATTTGGAAAGGATGGCATAGTGATCACTTATGTGTTTTTCACTCTGATCAAATATTGCATTCATTTACCATAAACCATAAAAAATTGTCAATTTTTATTTACTCTTGAAATAGTCAATATGTATCCCAAAAAGATGAATATGCAACCAAAACCATAAACCCATTAGTATGTTGAAAATCTTAATCAAACTATAAATATATAGCCAAACTGTAGGATATATAATCTAAAATTAATATATCTAAATATTTTCACTGAACATGGAATTGGAATGTGAAAATATAGAGATCTAAAATACATATATCCAAATTTGTTCGCTGGCATTGGAATTATAATATAAAAACAGTGTAGTCAACTCAATTACTCTAAACTATTTCAAAAAATCATCTAAACCCGGACTATGAAGAACATACAAAGGTGTAATGGCTTGGATAAGCCATTTTTATTCACTACAATAACCTACAGCTCATAGTTTTCCATCATCCTAGAATTAAAAAATGATTGCACTGGATCATTTAGACCCTGAGCACTAAACAAAAACAATGATTTGTTGTGTTCCTAGTTTTTCATTATCTTTTAATGACCATGACTGGATTTACATCCAAAAAATTTCAATGTCTCCACATATTTCATAATAGGTAAGGTTTATTACCAACACAACATTAATTTTCAAGGAATATGCAGTCAAATAAATGTGTGTGTTGTGTCACAATAGATACATTTATTTGTTTTCTATTAATTAAAATAATTATAATATTACGACAATAGATTTAAAACAATTACATTTGTATGGAATTTTTAGCAGCAACACATTCATTGTATTTAAACAGAAACATGAATACGTTAGTGGCATTAACACAATGTGAATCACACATAAATAAATAAATTTATGCTCCAAATAATAATATAATGTATACTTTAAAGAATTTATAAAACATTCAGAATTTTATACCATATATGAAGAGTGTTCCACAATCCTTTCTTCTATTTTAGTCGGTGACACTTTCATCTTGAATCATGGATTCCATTTCTTAAAAACACAACAACAAGATTTTAAATCTTCAGTATCAGCTTTAATTTAGATACATTTTAACTCTTCAATATCAGCATTAATTTAGAATTCCTAGCATTACATAGTTTGCAACAACAGATTATACAAGAAATATAAGTAATAAGAACAAAAATAAAAAATAGAAATAAAAAATAGAGAGAGAAAACTATTACACGGTTATCGAAAGATTTAATCTACATGTCTAGGAATGAAATGTATTAAGAATTTTTCATCATTTAGATTTTGAATGTACCACAAACTAGGATCATCAGTTTTTAGTTTCAAGCGTTGAACTTATCATTTTATCTATACATGGTTTATACCATTTTTCTAAAATCCACTAACCTATCACTTATTTTGAGATAATAAATTTTTGATGTAAAAAGTGGATGCAGTTAAAAGATAAATATTTTTCTCTATTCATGTCACAAAATTATTAATCTTTAGTAAAAAACAGAATCATCATTCTAAATTAGAATCTTGTTTAAGGATCAATGTTAACTGGGTGAATACATAAGAAATTTGGGATTTTAAGAAAGGAATAATTCTTGTTGAGTGATAAAAATTCATTAAAAATGACTTCAATGTAGTGAAAATAAATTGAATAAATTCAACTACATTATTTTTCATTTCTAGGGACCATAATAATAAACAAAAATAATATTTATGATTAATAACTATAATTTTTATTCCCTGTACTAGGGACTGTAAGTATTAATAAACTTATATGTATTTGTAGACGTGTGTGTACGATTAATAACTATCCTAGAGTCAAATAAAAATAATAATAAACTGAAATAATTTTTATTTGACATTATTAAACAAATCTAAAACAAAACACTTACCCAATACCCTATAAACTCCTGTCAATGATAAGTCCTTTGTATGGTAATGACATTTAAAATTCTTATTATATAATGATAAAAATTAGTCCTCAAAAACATAGATTTACTTTAATATACACTTGAAATATCAATTGTGGGGTCCTATAAATAAGTAAATTGAGAAAAAAAATTGATTTGTTGGGTGACCATAGATTTTTATCATTCAATGGTCATTCGAAATAATGTCATTCATAAATTAGAATTTCATTAACCAATAAAAATTATAAATAAATATAATTGAAGAGAATCATATTTTACTATAATTTGTTTCATTAAAGCATCAATGAGCTGTAATATCATAATCAAAATAATAAAATCTGTAAATGAATTTTTTATACATGCATTGTTAAAAATAATTTCAGAAATACTAACCTTTACAAACATGAGAATGGTTATTTTGAATCTAACTATAATTTTTGTATGGGATAAGATATTATCTACAAACACTTGGAAGGATGCCTAAAAATATAACCATATTTTAATCCAATAAAAGATGGTTGTACCGAGAACAATTTCTTCTTACATTTTAATCTATATCCACTTTTACATATATCATTGTATTCCCACTTTTTACGGTGCACTTATGTCACCAATGAAGAAATTATACTTTTTTGAACCAAAAATAGTAAGTCTCATGCTAAAGAAATTTGGAATTAAAAAAGTGATCATGTGATGAATGTTATATCTCAACGTCAACAGAGTTTCACAAAAAATGAATGTTGATATGATAACCAATAAACGTGATAGTCATATGAATTGATTAGAAGAAGAAAATCATTCCGGTATTAAAAATGGGAATGAAAAATTAACATATATATCATTGAATACAAATTGTTCTCTAGAACCATAAATTGAATAATAGTGCAAACCCAATAATGATGTAGAACTTCCAAAAGAAAGTCCTCTGTAAACAAGTATTTCCTAAAATAAAGTAACTAGGAATAAAACATGGATTGAAAATGGATGACCTGAAAAAGAACGACATTCATTCTATCAATAAAATGTACATCCCCTTGACAAGCTACCTTCAGAAGATTTAGTAATTTCATATTGAGGAAAAACAAAAAAAAAGATAAGTAATGACCAAAATGGATGAAAATTTATTTCCAAAAACATATTTTATTATATTTCACATGGGATTAAAAATTACCTACTAGTGAGAAATGAAGAGAGTTCAAATAAAATTCTATGCCTAGAAATTCGAACAACATAACAATGATCGGTGTTATAGAAAAAATAATGATCATATAACCTGTTTAAAAAAATTCATACTGAATAGAAACAGCTAACTATAGACCAGATTAAAAACTTATGCTAAGATTACCCATCCAACTCACCTCCAATTAGAAACTAGAATGATTCAGTAGTACTGAAAGCTGGGGGGATTTATTTTCATGAAAACCTTCCAAAGTAATGATAAGTGGACAAACATCAATCCAGGGGAAACATTGGGTTCCATAGTGATGACCGTGGGTGATGGGCAGGGATTCTGGGAAAATGTAGGGTTCATCTAGGGGACTGGGGACATTGAGGTCGCACGAGGATGCCAGTCTAAATTGATATGGATGATGTAGGTCGAGTGGGAATGAGGGCTTGGAATAACTGAAATTTCATGTTAGGATGAGGGGTTTCACATGAGGATTTTGATTGAGAATAGGGATGAGGTTCACGCGATGATATCAGATGGGGACGCCATACGAGAATGGGGAAGGGGTTCTTTTGGTGATGTCCATAAGGAAATTTGGCTGGGAACAGTGAGGGGTTCCTATGGGGAGGATCGTGAGGAACGCCGGCGGAAAAAATGCAGTAGGGTTGGGGGAGCGGGTCGGGGAATAGGGAGGTCAGGTTGGGGGGGGGGGAAGGGAATCACGGTGGCTAGGGGGTCTCATTAATGGGGGTTTTTTAATCGATATTTTATAGTTTTGTTTCATTATAATTGTTTTCCATTATTAATAATTTTTATCTTTTTTTTATGATGTAGCTATATATATATATAATTATTTTCAAAATAATTTTTTTCAGTTGGTGATATATATATCTAAATATTCAATTTTTTATAAAATAAGTGATCTTATTGAATAATTTATTTCTATCTTATTTTTAAGATAGTAAAGGATTTTTTGGTAATAATAATTTATTATAAAATATTCATTTATCAGTAAAACAATTGTTGGTATTATTATAATAATGCAATAGATTTAAATGTTGGTAAAAGATTTGTTGGTACTGAACTACTAATATGAACAAATATATTTTTTGGTAAAAAGAAATGTTGGTACCAATATTTAATATCAACGAAATTTAATATATGTTAGAAATATTCATTTTTACCTACAAATATATTATCTGTTATTAATTTTCTATTTGAAAAACTCACATTTTTGTGGTGTTGGGAACCAGTGCCTGGATTAGGTACAACAAGTGGTGCCTTAGGTGGAACTCCTAGAGGTATGGCTAGATGCTCAGGGCCCACCATGGATGGAACATGATCCTCACCACCTTCATGGTGAACAACATGAGGACATTGTGGCGGCATTGGTCTAAAAATGGAAATAACACTCCTCCGGACAAGCATAGACACATAAGATAAAATAACTAGAGGAAGATGAAAGCAATAAAACTCTGTACCCAAGTAATTCTACCCCAAAATACCCACTTATATCCATGTCTTTGTAATATCTCAAGTATATGTTTCATTTCATTTTGCCTTTAATTTACAGTTTTAATCATTTACCTTTTATAGAAAAGTCATTGAATGAGAAGGATGTGTAACAATTTCATTTTGGATTTATGGATTAACTTTATAATGGATATCCATTTATGTTGAATCAGTTCCCATACACCTATCACTAGTAACGAAACCCATTTATTTATAGAATAATTGATCAAATCAGTAAATTACTCACCCCAAGCAAAGAGGGACCATAAAACTCATGATTTGAGACATGAAATCTGTCAATCACAGCAAATGTAATATAACTATATGCAAAATATCACAACATCAATAAATAATCACATGCATATCAAGAAATATAAAGAAGTTAAATGCACCTATATGGCCTGGAAATATTCATGACATGTGAATTCTAGTTTCCTATAATGATTTTTGTAACAATTATACTTACACTCATATAATAGGTCTAAGGATGAAGGAAAATCCTCAACCAGAGTAACAATCAACCACACCACACAACATGTGCATCACCCAAAGGTGAAATAATATCAACTATAATAGGAAAAAGAAGAATAACAATTATAATTTAGGAAACCTGGTTTTTACCCTGAGCATAGGTTTGCGATATCCAAGCATGACTTTTGACCAAGTCCTAAGAGTTACTATTACCCAATCGATTGTCTCTAAATGGAAAGGAAATAAAATAGGCCACCCATGATACCTATTTGTGATGTCTCAATCCTAGATGCCACTTAATAGGTTCCCCGAGCCCAGTGGGCCACATGGAATCAAGCGTATATCCCTAAATTCCAGAGGCTACTAACATGCATCCAGGGCCTATAGTGTGTCCATTGGGAGACTATTACCTCATTTGTAGAGTGTATCACAGTGGAAGGAATATAAATAAATTTTAATTAGTGGAAGAAATATATAATATAAATAAATAGTGGATCAATACTAATGTAATAGAGAAACAAGAATAACAATATGAGTATGAAGTAGAACAATAATAATGGAATGTCAAGTTAATAGAAAACTAAGAAAACATGGATATAAGAAAATAGATAAAACATGTTCCACAAAGTAAAATAAAAGAAATACCACTCCAAGCCTCACAAGATCCAACTCAGTCATCTACTATCAAGCTCTATCCTATCAGTATAAAATCAACTGTTCGAATCTGTATGCTTCCATTTGTCATCACATGTGAACAATTAATCTACAATGGGTACCAAACGGTGCTTGGAGAGGGTGTGAGATAAATTTTTATGGTCCACTGCAAATGGTGTCTATAAAATCCGGCCCATGTAATGGAATATAGTAGTGTTCATGAATACATATATAATGTATAGAAAGTAGAAGAATATCACTAAATACCAATGTACTTGCATCATCCCTCGACTAGTGTCTAATCATGTAACCAGTTCATTAATTAATCAATTACCATTAACTATTAAAATGTCACATGAGTCATATCGAACTCTGATATATCCTCATGATAATATAATTAGTGAATGTTCTAAGACATAAAAGGCAACTTGGAAATAATATCTGATGAGGGAGGTCCTGGGTAATTACCAAGGTAACATAGATCTAACAGAATTCTATCTCGGTGGTATCTAGGTATCTCTAAGAGGTATGAGTCTAATCAATTAGCATAATCCAAGGAATTCCACAATAAGATCCCTACTGATTCCAAGGCGATTAACCAAAGTAAAATAGGGATAAGCAAGGATAGGTCCCTATGGCCTTTAACCATGGTACCTACTAGTAAATGATAGATCCAAGGAGTGTATCCATGGTATTTGGTATTAATGTAAAATTCCGTACAGTAGTATTCCAGGATTCTAAGGAATAGACAAGAACCAGAGTCGTGGTGGGTGTAAACCTAAGAAAACCACATACTTGAATTAGAATGGGGTTCTCGAGAACCAAGGTACATTCCTCCAAGAATCTAAGTCAAGATCGAGTTAGTCCATTACTATTTGATAATATAATCATGTTATCATTCATTATGTTCAAGCGTTTTCTTCCATTAGTCTGAATAGTCTATATAGAATTACAACCATTTAATTAATTCTTAATTAACCATTAAGGAATATTAAATTATGGAGGTTTACTCCTGTTAATTCCTTCAATATGGAAAGGGGTTCTACATACTTGTAACCTTTATTCAATCTCATTTAACAGTGCCATGTTATATACTTAGTCTAACTATCATTTCACATTTCACATTTAATAATCAATTTTATGCACTTACCTTAGGCAGCTCAAGTGGTTATCATACAAGGTAGATGAAATTATTAAATTATCATTAATAATTATCCATTTATTATTGGACGGACCAACTTTTAGATGTTTGAGCGAAGGAACAACCGAATGGTGGCTCAAATGTTCCAAAATTCTAAAACCCAAATATGGCATGACCATCGACATGAGTCGGATTGAGATATGGGTGTAACCGCTAAAATATAATCACATATTTATGAAATAGCTTTTAATGATATTTGTGGGCTCCACATGAATATTCCAAAATCAAATAACTTTAGGGGTGAGTTATAGGCCACCCAAATTAGTCTTGTACGACCCTCTTCCTTTGGTATTGGACCTATATCTTCTTCAGATTGGAGTATATCTATGAAAAGGAGAAAAATACTCACAATGATGATATTTAGGTCCGGATCAAGAGAGAAGAAGAATGGACAAAGGGGGAATGAGTACTTATTGTTGTGTATTTATCTTGAAAAATGAGTGCTCGATTAGATTTTCAATGATAGAGATCTCTTAATACCTATCTTTAGGCTTCATAAATATCAAAATTGAGTGTAAAAGGACTTAATCCCACTAGTTCTCAGAATATAGAGGAAGGGGGAGAAATAGATGATTATGGTATTTTTGGACATTTTTCCTAGAATTATTCCCAATGCATGGTTTCTCCACATGATTTGTCAAACCATGTGCAAACCATGGGATATGGTTCTTCCAAAAATAACAACATGTCCATGGTTTGATCAAAAAATGTGCAATCCATGCACAAGTACCTAGAAAACATGGTGTTCTCACGGTTACGCTGCACATTCGTGCACCAATTGTGCGAGATGGCTATGTCCGAAAAAACACAATCTGCACGATTAGGGAAACCGTGTGATAACCATGCGTAAACCATATGACATGACTTGTTTTCCAAAAAATAGGTGTTTTGTGCTCTAAAAATCCCAATAAACTCTCATAACCATTGTTAATTCATTAGGCATTTATATTAGGTCCAATGTAAGGATTTAGACCAAGATTAAGGGATACATACCTATGTGAAAACTGGGTTCTTACAGGGACATCATTATAAAAGGGATCATTTTATAATTTTTTAAAAATAAAAAAGTAATGGATTAAAATACCGTATCATCGGTGTACTATATTTTCCACACATATTTTCACTCACACATGATCATGAAATTTAGTATTAGGATGATGTATTCTATACTCCATGTTAATTATTAGAGGTTCCTTTTTCTCTAATGAAAACTATGAGCCACAAAAATTTAATCCCATTAATGAATAGGTATGTTTAGTTGGATGAAATTCTATATCATAAATGTATGATTTGGGTTATAAATTTAATTATATTTGATATAAGTAACACTTCCATTAATTGGTAGGGTATCATTCGAACTACCGATTCAATCAAGGGATATCCAATGGATAAGATGATTTCTTAAATGATATAGTCTTTTAGAATATGATTAGATTCTATATGAAATTTTATGATCACATATTCAAGGGGGTAATTATATTCCTATAAAATTGAGGGTCTATAGGATATAGAAATAATTATTAATTTAATTCAAAAATCCAATTCCCCTTATTTCTTCTAATAAGTATTAAAGGGTTTTTATTAGTGTGAAAAAAATATATTCAGTTCACTCATGTCTATAGATGTTATTCATGATCTAGCCACTTTATGTATATTTTTGAGTAATTAACCATTATTTTATCTTAATGTTATTCTCCTTGCAACTTATTATACAATCAATTTGGGTGTATAAAAAATAATGTTACTGATTGATAAATTATAATGTGCCTTGGTGTTCTCTATTTACAATCATTCATCCTTCTTATCTATTTATTCTTTACTGACCCTATCCGAACAATATTTCCATATAAAATTGATGAGAAAATGGGTTTTTCTAAAAATTAATATACACTAAACTTTTATACATTTAATATAATTTATGTGTTGTGAATTATTTTCAATAAGTGTAGCGAAATGAAGAAAAAAAGGGAACTACTTAGATAATTGATAGAAAAGTATTTCAACAAGAAATTTTGAAATATACATAAAAAATGAACTCAAAAAGTTATAAATGTTATAATAAATTTAAAATTTTTTAGTTGAATAATAATAAGTAAATAAAATAATATATATTTTCTAGAGGACCACATTTTTTTATAAAGTTTATTCGCATTTTTCCTATCACATTGACCATATTTCGTGTTTTAATTTTTATATATTTATTATTCATAGTGTTAAAAATTTAAAAAAAAAAATTTTTTTACAAATATTTCATATATAATATTTTTTTTATTAAATAATAACAATTAAAAACCATATATTTCAAAATTATGGATTTTTTCAAAATTAGTTGTATTTTACCCGAAAAGCTCAGCAAGAGGAAAATCCTCTAACCATTTATTAAAAAAAATGAAAACATTCACCAAACAAGCACAAAATGCAATCAACACCAGTTACATGTTATAAAAGTCATACCCCTCACCACACCCATGATATAACACTTCCTCCGTAGTAGCTGATTCCCATTCAGAGCTATCATAGTGCTTCAGGACCTTCACATATTTCCTTCTGAGATTCGGTTTCTCTAAGGATTAAAACTACTTAGAGGATTTCCTGACAGAGGACCTAGTCGACACCGGCATTGACAAGTCATAAACCATCTTCATTCATCTTTTAAGTAGGGGAGGCTCCTCATTTCCATTATTTTTCTTCCCATCCTTGACAACATCACTAAAAGAAGGCCTAGCCAAATCACAAATATTTTCTTTGTCGCCATCTGATACATCCCCCCCATCTTCCAGAAATAACCATCTCATGGAAACCATCATTCAATATTTGGTTCTGCTCATATTTCCCATTGATGTCAATCGAAGGCAAACACCATGGAGACTCCAAAAACTCATTACAAATATCCATATCCTTCCTTAAGCCATCATATTTTACGAATGTCATATTTTTACCTTCCTTAAATTGAGGGCACCCATTCAACTCCTCATCAACCAGCTCCTGAAAAAGGTTGCAAGTATCAAATGTAAATTGCAAACCACAATCAGAATTCACCTGCACCTGAGAGTCAATAGCAGATAGACAATCATGGGTTTTATCGTGTGCATGCCCATCAAATGCACTTATGACCAGCTCAACCTCCTCCTGTTCGGAATCACCAGCTTTGAGCATGTCACTATCAACTGGAATCTACAAACCACAAGAAGAGATCAACTGCGCCTGATATTACTTCACAGTTAGAACTATGCTCAAAGCTAGATACCCCTCCATCTGTGCAGCATCACCAGCCTTGACCACTTCACTATCTACCCGTCCTGCAACAGATTGCCTAGCATGATTGTTACCATGCTGCAACATATCCCCTGAAGGGACTGGCACGCCCACATTGTCTTCAGGTCCAGAGAAACGACCAGCCTCATCCATAGCACTTTGATCCATACCATTATGCAGTGACAGATCATGCTTCAATTAGTCAAATACCATAGCAACAGAAGGATTGGGAGGAGTCTGTTACGGCCTTCCCAAAGTTGAATCACCCAGTAAAACATCCTCACTCAACTTTGCTGCATCAGGATGTGGCTCATTGTGATCATGAACCCCACCAGGCCTCTTCGCTGGAGAAACATGCCTCCAACTTCTAGTTCCATGATGACAATGGCCATCCGAATGACCCAAACTACAACATGAAGAACAATAATCAACCCATTTTTTATACACGACAGTTTTCCTCCAATGAAAATCCTTGCCAACAAAAATCCAAATCCGGTCAAACGGCGGCTTCAATGCATCCACCTCAACACAAAAGTGGGGGTTTACTGGATGACTGACAGAAGAAGTGCAAGAATCCGAGCGTAGGAACCAACTGACCAAATTACCTAGCATACAAATTATCGAAGGATTTTAAAATCAAAGAGGAAGATGAGGCAGACATACCCAGGTTGTGATCTAAGTGGGATCCTGATTCATACAGATATCAAACGACCATCGGAGAAGAAAAAATTTCCATCCATTGCAATGGCGAGGAGCTCTGGACCATGCATTGATTAAAAACACATGTAATGTAATTAGACATATTTTTAATCATGATTATCATAAAAATTGACAAATGAGAATAAAATATTTTTAATATGGTGTATGTCAAAAGATCAAGAATGGAATTAAAGAATATATAAAATATATTTGAAAATAATTACATCATAATCTTTAATCTATTTTTATGTTATGGGTATTTAAGTGTACTAAAAATGTGATTCTATGAATCAGATAACTTTAATGTAATTTTTATAATTTTTTTAATATTACATTAGAATTGTATATGGGAGTAAAACTATATATAATTCTATATATATTTTTTAATAGCGTAATTTGTGAATTTTTAATGGAAATTCTAAAAAAACAAAATATATAAAATTTTTATTACTAGGAGAGAGAATGATGAAAGAAAAAGTTTTAATTAGAAAGAGTGTATAAGATTGATCAAGAGTTTTTATACAAAATAAATTGACAATTTCATATTACATATATTGTAATCATATGTTCATGTTTATAAAATCCATTAAAAGAGTGAAAATTAACGAAATAAAAAGTGACATATAAATGGAAACCATAATTATAATAAAGGGATTGTTAGTTATTGAATGTATTTCTGTGGAATTTTTTGGATTAAACTATATTAATATACCAATATAGGACAGTAATGAAACATTTATGGTAATAAGTCTAAATCAATTTGATCTCTTCTATTATACAATATATGTTTCAGTTGACATTGAATCAACCACAATTATATTAATTTAAAAACATCATAATATTAAGATTTAATAATAATTCAAATATGGTAAAAAATTTCATTGTTATTTTCTTTATGTTCATTCTAAAAGTCCATACACATTTGTTTCAAATTTTTTATCATTCATTTGGTATAATAGATAAGTTTATTTTCATTCTAGGATTACTTTTCTTTTTTATTTATTAGTGTTTTATCAACCATTTATAATCATTATATATGATATATTTTACATATATGATTTATTTTTTGCAAATAATTTGTTACAAAAATATTTTAAGGATAAAAAATTAAGAGCTATGGGATGATTATCCAATTTTTTATTAAACAAATTCAATTTTGAATGATATTGTTATTCCTATTTTTATATGGGGAAAACATATTTTATCTTATTTTTTACATTATAATAATAAATATAAATGAGATGAAATCCATCATGATGGAGTGGATAAAATCATGAAATTTATTTTTATTAAATTTTTTTAAAAAATATGCATTATTGATAATCGGTAAATTTATTTTTTAATGAATAGTGGACTAGAAATATTGTGGATATTGTTAGTTGAATTCAGTCAATTAAATTGAATTAAAACTGTTTTTTAAATAAAATTCAAGGTGAATGATATTTTTCTATTTTAATGAAATATGATTACCTAAAACTAATTTCCATTTCAATTTATTTAATAAAATTTTTTCTTTTTTTTGAAATGTTATATTATTTTATTTTTTACTAACAATTTTAATTTGGAATATTTAGGATTATTAATCACTATCTTCAACCATATAATTTATTTATGAGTTTTTATTTTATAAATCCTTACTATACCTAGACTTAACCATTGGATTGAAATTGAGTTTTTGTTGTTGTGATTTTCTTATATAACATAGGGAATGATTTATAAATTTATAAATGTGGATGTGTGTGGTTGACTAAAACAATATGAAACTACCAAATTGTTGGAGGAATTATTGATGAAATTATTTACAATAAAACAATAAGTTATTAATCACTAAATGTTTTAATAAGTATTTCCCTCTCTGTATCTTTGTTTTTCTATTATTTATTTTATGGTTAGGGTTTTTGTGTCTTTTAAATCATCCATTCTTTAATTGATGAGAACAACCCCAATCAATTGAGCAAGATGATAATTTCTTGAAACACTATTTATATTTTAATCTTGAGATAGAGGGGTTTCCGTTTAACTAAAGGATATTTATAAATTCTATGAAAAACACACCAATTGTAAAATAATTTATTAGAATGCAATACCCCAACCAAGAGACACAATTTTGACCACAACCAAACCATAAGTCGATTAAACCAATAGATTATGTTTTACTATTAATTAATGAAGTGTAAGTAATCATTATGATTCCACCAACATTATTAAATAATTTTTAATTTATCATAATCATATTATAAATTATGTCAAATATAGTTTAAATTTTCAAGATGAAATTTAAACACTCGAAACCTCATATTTTATATTTTCTTATGATTTTTATAACATTGTTTAGAATAAATGTTGTTTATAGTAGGAATTATTTTATTTTGATAGACAATATAGGATCCTAGATTTAAATGTTTGAGTATTATTGTGTTACTTATCAATCACTAACCAAAACATAAGAAAATTGATTATTATTTTGTTTGGATTGAGACTTGGAGAAATTTTCAAGTGTTTGGAGAATATCATGGTCATATTCTATGATGGGTGAAAAAATCATAGTGTGATGAGGACCTTAATAAAATACTATACAAGTATAATTTCTATAGAAAATGTTATCATGGTTATGAATATAGGTTTATCCATAACTCATGATGTATTATAGTATTGAATTTGACCTATTAAAAAATGGAATTTCACTATTTGGGTATGGTAGATTGAATTTAGACACAACACAGTATATCACATAACAATGGGTTTGATATTCATGTGGGTTTTTGAGATTTGGCCTCAGTTTATAAATAATTTTAAATTAGGTAAGAACTATAAATTTTGGATATGAAGTTATCCTGAAATCATTCCAGAATGTAAATTACCACACCATAAAATGGATGAAGAAATAAAATTTCGTACCAAAAACAGAGTATGATGCCATAAATTATTGAAATCAAGTATGTTTTCATAATTTAGATATTTTTCAAAATTGTGGTGATATCTATTGATCATTGATATTTTTATATGATTGAAATGAATGGTTTCTAGGGAAAATAAATTGGTACAAGGGGAAAAATCATGAGGAGGTAATTTCAAGCTTATTTTGAAGAGCTAATAAACAATTAGAGGATACGAATCACATATTGAGAGAGAATTAGTATATTTGTAATTTCCTATGAATTACTACTATTGTGAGGAACATCATTGAGGATTTATATTTGTTTATGAATATTATAGAATAAAAAATATCACCGTCACTATGTGGTATTGATAATTCTTTTTGATTGAATTGTAAGTTACCATTGTGTCATTGTTTCATATCTTCCATGAATTAATGTGGTAGTAAGAGTGATATATAGATGTAGAATAACTATGATCAATAGTTATCCTGTACTAATCATTATAATAACATAGAATTAAAAATATTAGCCCTGTTACATTGAAACATTTTCGATGTATGATTCTTTGAGTTCCTCTTAATGGCGATCTAAGTAAAATATCTATAACAAACAATAATTTTTAATTATCTGGATAATGTGATATAAGATTGAGACTGATAGTTATAATATGTTCTCATAAAAAATAAAACGACATCGTCTAATGTTTTTTGAAAATAATTCGGACCCAAATTCATCCACACTCTCAATGTGTGTTTGGTTTGTTATGATACCAAATAGTGTCAAAAAATCTACTAGGTTAAACTTGAAGAATCCGAATTACATGGTTTTTGTGACATGGAGTATTTATTCAGTTTATAAGGAGTTATATTTTTTGATATAGGAATTTATCATATTAAGAAATAAAGAATTAAATCACATTAATAGAATCTCGGAATTAATATTTTATGTAATTTTATTCACAAAATATATGTAGTGATAATAAAGAGTTATCTGTGTCTATACAAGATAAGTAATTACTCAATATTGATACAGAGAAAAAATTATTATTCTAGAGTATTATAAAATCATATATACATGAATTTTCTCAATTGTACATCTACAAAAGGGATATGGGATGATTTGGATAATATCTATAGAGATAATAAATTGTTGATGATCGAAAATTAGATGTTATTCAAAAAATCATGAGAATTGGATGATGAAATACAATAATAAAATTGGAGATTACATTAAAAAATCATTACGGTTTATTGACCCATTCATGAACTCATTTATGAGATTATGTATAATGAAATCATGATGAAAATCATGTTAATATTTGATGTATTATACAATATAGACATTAAATTTATCGAGGAATAAAATTTTTTGATGTTATCACCTAATGATATACATAACATGAAAGTGATATATAAAATGTGTTTGAAGCTAGAAAGTGAATTGATCCAATCATCAAAAGAAAATAGAATTTAAGGAAATATAGAAATTTTAAACAAATAAAATATGCGATAAATAATAGGATATAGGTTATAATGATTTATCACATATCGAATGAAAATTCATGTGACAAAAAATCATATTTTTAGTAAAGTTATCATTGTCTTTTTATTAACATTGGAAGGTTAAATATATTATAACATGATTTCCATGGGGGGAAAAGTGATAATGGTGAGTTTGGTTACAAAAAAAATGTGAAGGAACTTTCATTTAAAATGAAAGATAAAATCTAGAACAAATATTGAAAGAGGGTTCATTGGAAGAGCATAATGAGAAAACCAGTTGAATATGAGGAAATTTTCATCACAAAATTTGAAACAAAAAACAAAATTGATTAATGGGATACAATGATGAAATAAATCAATAAAGACAAAAATGAATCTATGCATGATGAACATATGTAAGGCGGTTCAAATATTTATATATATTAAAAAGGTTATCTTGTGTATTTAAAGATGATAATTTATTAACTAGATAAGGTGATAAGTCATATTAATACTTCTACTAGTCAGTATGCAATGAACATGAAATATTTGTAATAATTGGTGGGGATAAGGAGTTTGAAACATGATGCTCAAATACAAATTATAGGTTATAAGAAGAAAATATGATTCAAAATATTTTGACATGAAGAGATAAAATAGAAGGGATAATTATGCATAATAATTATCAATAAGGTGTTCAATAGTCCAATATAAAATTACATACTTGTAAGTGGACATGGTTTTAAAGCTAAAAAAACCAAAATTAAGGTACTGAATAGGAAATGTAAAGGCATGTGGATGGATGTAGATTACACTCAAAATTATAGGGTATATAAAAATAATTTAAATTACTTTATGTATAAAAACAAGTGGAGAGATGGTGAAAGAAGATTTATCATTATTATATGCCAATTCTATATATACTTTGGTTACACGATGAGCTATTCTGTGGAATATTAGTGCTATATAAAAGGAGAAGCTCGTGAACTCCAATTAAAGAGGATAAAAACATGCATCCATTATAACAGAAGAAATCATTTAATTGTATACTATTTTTACTAATGTAATCATTTTCGTAATGTTAAATATTAAAATCAATGAATGAGAGTAAATAAATCCAATTGACATCCATGAATATTCGATGTGAGTCCAATGAACATGATTACAGTTTGAAGAAAATTATATTTATTTGTAGAAATAGAATATTATTATACAATAAAAACTATATAAAATTGGGAGAAACCAACATATATACCAAATCAACTACTAATATCATGGGAGGAAAAGAATAATAATTATAAATTCAATATCATTAAGATTACTCATAATGAAGGAAATAAAAAATGGATTATTAATAGTGGGTAATCATCCCACATGATGTTGGACATGAATCTTTTTAATAATATGAAAATAAATATTTATGAAATGATTCTATAATGAAAAATTATAACATCGAATATCAATGTTAGTGGAAAAAGGAATATTGGAGGTGAATGAGAAAAAATTGTTTCTGTATGTAGATTGACCTTGAAAAAATATGTTATGTTTATGTCAAATTTTTAACACAATCTTGAAGCCAAATTGACTACATGGGACTAAATATAAAATGAAATGTTGGAAATTTAATAATGGAGGGATGAATAATTAATGGTAATCTATATCATGTGGATAGAAAGAAGAACACATTTCTATCCATTGTGATGAAGGAGAAAAATTCATGGAATCAATGGCATGGCCAAATTATTTAAAAAATCCAAGAAAATATATTAATTCCTAAGGTAGTTATTGAAATTCATTACCAAAAATATGATTGTAATTAGCCATGTGATGTTTTTTAGAGGTAAGATGTTAAACAAGGAATACTAGAAAAATAAGAAAAGGATATCAATTTTATAATATTTAATTTTTTATTTTGTACAAAAAATAATGACACATATTTGTACATGAATATTATGGTATGTTATCTTGTTTTATGATGATTATAGTATGATGGGTTTCATTACGCTCCACAAACTGAGAAGGAAGTATTGGAGTTCATTAAGAGGTCTATAATGAGAGATAAAAATGAAACATGAAAATCTATAAAGATTCAAAAATCTGATAATATCCCGAATTATTTCATAACTTAAGTGGTAAACTATCTATAGAATAATTTAATCATGTGTGTTTTTTAATCTAAGAGAACACTAATGAAAAATTTCCCCATGGAAAAACTAAATGTATAGTTTAATGATATGGAAAAAATAGTTATCTTTGAAAGTGTAATATCATTAAAATATTATATATATGGAGTTAATGTGGTAACATAAACAAAAATTTTCGATTTTATAGGTCCCAGATAAAAAAAATTCTATATTAAATTTGGAATGAATCGAAACTAATGACTAAATTATTTAGAGTGTTTGGAAGTAAATTTTATATTTTAAAAAAGAAGTAATCCAATATAAGCATGGATATGCGATATGTGATGGAATATTATGTGGCTATTAAAACGATATTGAGTAATATAAATGATTAAATCAGAAATTTAACAACATTATGAATAATAAAGACATCATGTTTATCAATTATATTGTTACAAATGAATACAAAAATAGATTTCAGAGAAATTGGTGATGAAAAATTTGGGCTATAGAAATTTTAGAGGCTTTATAATACATCACATGATGAGATTTCTAGGGACAAATTAATTTAATTGGATGTTTATGAATAGATCCAATCATAATATCAAAGAATAAGAAAAAAACTGTTATTTGGAGAGGAATGTATCTATCACGAAAAACTAATCTAATGCAAACCCACATGATGAAGAGTGTTGATATAATCTTTATGCCATAATGGGGGGAACCATATTCATTTAATGTTGTAGAAAAGGATAAGTCATGGGTCATGAATATTATTATGTAATTGGACCAAATAGAGAAAAACTAGAAATTATAGCTTTTGGAAATGATAAAATATGAAAACATCATTAGAAAAAAAGAGAGTTTTAAATAAATAATATAATTGAGATGGGTAAGAAATTTAAATCAAGGAGATATTTGTATGCAAGGGATGTGAAACAATTAATGGAATTTTAGTGGATGATACTTTTTTAATGGTAGTGATACATGAATTTATATGATTTTTCAAAAATTAACAAGTCATATATGATTCAAATATTGTCCAACCGATTTAAAGACCAAATTTTTAGTCATATTTGTAAAGGAGGATGTCTATTTTGAAAAAACCATGGGTTTTCAGATTTAATGGTTTACATAAAATCATTTTCCATTGAAAATAATTTTGTATATATTGAAATATACACCTCTAGTTTGATTTCATCGATTAAAAACTTACCTGAAGAAGTTATATTTTTTGAATGATGGTGTTGATAATAAAATCTATGTTAAATAAACAAAAAAAGAGTTTTTCAATGAACACATATATGTCTAAAAAATCATATTTAGTTGAGGAAAACTAATATAAATTGATGAATTTACAGGATTGATCAGTTCATGTTTCAATTTGTTAAAAATTAGAGAAGTTATAAATTTAATTGAGTTGTAGAGGAATCAAAATAACGAGTACACATTTATTCTCATAAAATAATTCAACGAGTTTCTAAAAATGCATTATATGAATGATAGTAAACATATTTAAAGACTATTTATAGTTAGAAATATACCTGTAATGTATAATGATAGAATATTTATTCATCTAACACTATAAAAGAGAACAATTGGAATAATTTAATAATTGAATGTGATGTGGAGAGGAATCCGTTATTGTACATGGTTGGTATCCAATATTCATAGTAATAAAAAGTACAAACTTCTCTCTACTATGAAATGGATTTCTAGAAAATAACTGTTAAGGTTTATTTTTAAATGGGGAATAAATTTAAGTCTACAATCAATATGAAATTTATATACTTCAATATATTTTATAACATTTTATTTATCAATGGGGAGATCAAAGAGTCCCAAAAGTGTATTTAGATCATGGAGTTCTTTAATTGACATGAGATTTAAATTTACAAGCCAAGAGAGAGTTACAATTTAAGGGGGATTTTTTAATATATGAGAAAAGGGTGACAATATCAATGGGGATAAGATAGTATCAGGTTAATATAAATCAACATTAGTGGTATTATATTATGTCTTAATTTATAACAATAACTTATTTTTAGTAAAATTTAAGAGTCATGCATGATAAAAAAACATTTCTATCTCTAGATCAGATTTTTGAAACCAATAATTTCTCCAATATATATAGTGTGTTAAAAGATATAATCAATTTATATTCTTTCTTTCATAGAGTATGGAGGCATGAATTTATCTAATGTAGTTAGAGAAAAAATGGATTGAAAAAAACTCAAATGATGATAATATGGGAACAAAAATTATTTATGATAGATTATATTTACATTATTATAAAATTATGGAACCTTGATCTAATTGATAGAGCTGTTATGTCTTCTTTAAAAGTCAAATCCTATAAGTTGATTCAATGGAATATTATTTTTTCTTGTAGGAGGTTGGATAAGTATACCTGGGATTAGATAACTTATGGAGATGATTTTATGAAGGAAGAATAAATTATCATGGAATGGGAATTTTCACACCCTAAAGGGTGCATCATAGAATTAAAATAATGAGATGAGTAAATATATCATTCTAAATACCAGGTGAAATTTTTACACTTGGATTTTTTGGGATGTACTGTTGTCATGATGAAAGACTATGGGCCCCACCATAATGCATGATGTTGTTTCATATTTACATTACTCTATGAAAATAAAAGTGTGGTTCTATATGGTTGTAATTTATTGAATCACACTGCATCCCATTATATCATCCTATAATTGGTCCAAGATTTATATAGAATTAAGAGGTAAGTCTATGGGTTCCATGATGATTTAAATATTGTATGAACTAGATATTATGGATATAATTTTTGACAATAACGATTTTATAATTTAACAATTCACACTTAAAAGGGGTTTAAATAGAATATAGTTACATATGGATAAGCGGAATTAAGTTATTATAAGAAGAATTATAAATAGATTTGACAGTTCAAATATTTTTCCAAACCAGGGAGATCGAATTTGATATTAAATGTTTTGAAAAAATTAAAATAGATCATTTTGAGGGCCAACAAATAGGTTACTAGTGTTACATTTAAATGATATGAGTTTGAAATTTATATCAAAGACCGAAGATGATGTTAGAGGGTACACATCACACATTTAGTGATAATTTAAACATATAGAAATAGGAAATATGAAATATCATTATGAGGAACATTATTGAAGAAATGGATTTTTTTGAACATTGAATCATAAATATAAAACCATAGTTATGTGGTGCTAATTATTCACTGTGATTTCACTATTTGAGGCCATTATGTCATAATTTCTTATATTCTTTATCTAAAAGTATTTGGTGAGTATATAAGTCGATGGAGTGAACATAGAATTTGTAATTAAGCCATTTTAAAAAATATAATCACATAAAATGAATATTTATATGCCCTGTATATTGACACAACCATGGTTTATGATCCATGGAGTAACACCTAGTGGTGATCTATATAAAATCAATATTTCATAGAATTTAGTTTCTTTTATTTGGCTAGTTTTGATGTTTTATTAAGATTTATAATTTAAAGGAATTAATAAATATAAATTAAAAATAACCATTATAAATTAATGAAAAATAACTCACACCCAAAATTATCCCCTCTTAGTGTGTGTTTGGGATACAGTAGTTACTGTAGATTCAATTGAGGAAAAAAATATCTTTTGAAGCAATATTATAGAAGGAATTCTATTTTTTACTAAGAAATAAATATAAGAGAGAATTATTTTGATTTCATCAAGATATATATGTTTAGAAAGAATTAAAAATATTTTTTTGGATAAATATAACTATCATTAAATATCATTATATCACATAATTATATATATAATTGCATTCGACACATGAATTAATATATGAGGGATTTTATATATTCAAAAAAATATGATAAGTGTGTATGTGTGATGGTTTGGATATTTAGATCAAAATATTTAAATTCTACTATGAATTATAGATTCATTTAAAGGATCTTATTGATATTTCAACTAATTCCATACTAATGTGGATGAATGTAGAATTGATTAATTAATTGATGATATTTTATGAAATTCTTATGAATGGAATAGGGTTCAATATTTTCCAAGGAGATTAATTCATGTAGTTTAAGAAAAAACGTTTTTTGTTATACAATATTTAGAATTTAAACATGAATCTTAGTTGAATCTCTATTTCCTCAGAAATAGTACCATTCCCTAATCAATAAAAATATTAACTTATGTATAGGTGAGTCAATTATATATATGAATTTTATGTAATGTCCATGGTTAAATATTACTTCGAAAAATACAATTTATTCTTAAACTATATATAAAACCATTTCAACAACGCTTATAATCATCTGGTAGAATAAAAAATTAATGATGCGGAAGGAATGAATAAAAATGAAACAAAAACATACGATAAAAATAGAGAATTTTTTGTGTATCAATAATAATCAGATGGTAGAGGAAATTTTCAGTATCATTATTAACATCCAAATCTCAATTTAAGCTATACAATATACCCATCACAATAATAATATTCATTTCAAACAATATTTTTAAGAGATATTGAAAAAGTATATGGAATAATGAGATAATGTTATATATTATCATGATATTTTTAAAGGGTTCCTATGTATCAAATAACATTTATCAAATATAACAGAAGTCTATTGAAACAATAATTCCCAATATCACCATGCTATGAAAAATTGAAACCATGAATAAATAAACTTAATTAAATGTACCATTTACTAAAAAATGTTTTTGAACATATCTTCAACCAATTTAGTTGATAACGATTACTAAAGAAAAACTAATGTAATCCACCCTCCGAGCTGCATCCAAATGACAATTAAATCACTATATTATTCAATTTTATATTCCATTAAATTACTATATGCATGTATCTCGCAAGTAAAAGAAAAATAATTAATAACAGTGTCTTAGAAGTTAGGAATTAATATAGGATAATGATAAAAAACTGATTAAAGTGGAATCTTCATCCTAATATATCGCTCAAGGAAACTTTTAATGTCTCCCTAGAATGTAAATTTTTTTAAAAAAAATATAAATGTAAATAATTATCTATAAATTGTTATAACATTTTAAAAATATAAATTATTATCCTCCATAGAGTTTACAGATCATAAACTTCTCCAACTTTATATTAAAATCAATGATGTCTTTGGGGATAGAAACTATTTATTTAATATATGTATGGGAAATAAGGATTATTTAACTAGAACTTCATTAAATCCTCCCTTATCATATCCATACAATATTTTACATTTAATTTATTTATCAGTTTTACTTTGGAATGTCACCTTATTTACATTAGTTAAATTATATTTATATCATGGACAAAGACAAAGAGTGAGGTTGATGTATTCTCCCACCATACTTTATATATTTCATTATATATAGTTACAAAAAAGTTTATTTGGAGTGGTTTTTTCCATTATATGTTGTTATATATCCCTATAATTTCACTAGGAAAGGACTTAGAAAACGTTCATAAAAAATGTCCATCGATGGAGATATATGGTGGTTATCCACATGTGTTGGTAAGGTAAAACATTTAGTGGTGGTTTTAACCACTATATATATATTTTTTAAAACTAATATTTGATAATAATGTTAAAATTTTATTTCTTAAAAAAATTATGAAAGGATTAGTGATGGGTTTCTATTATTTCTAATAAAAAAGACTGAATAATCAATAGTTTAAACCCACATTTAATTTTTCAAATTCCTTTGGCTCCCATGTGATCAGAACCACCCCACCCTCAACCATGCTCCCCAGTTTTTAGAGAAGTATATTGAACTCATAAAATCCACATAGATGAACTTGTGATCCCTCCCACACATATCCCCACCCTTTTCCTACTTCTGAATGACTGTGTCCAATGCCCCAGTCCCATGTACAAGAATGAAAAAGGAAATTATAGCCCACATAGATTCAAACTAAGGACAATCATGGACTATGGATGTGTACATTTACAACTGATACATGATGATTTTCTTGTAATATTTTATATATTCATATATTTATTCAATGCTATATAATGTTCCATTTTCTACCACAAAAATCTATCACTAAGGGGATATAGAATCCACTTATAGACCACAATATTGTATTTGATATTGGCTTATTACTCTAGAAAATATCAACCACTATATAAAGACTACTATAATTCATCCCATGAGATTCTATAACATTTTAATCATGGATGTCAGAATTTGGAATCATAGGAGAGGATATATAGACAGGAATATGTTGATTTCTATATATAATTATTTTTCAAAACAAATTAAAATAAATTTTTTAAGATGGTGTTGTAAAAAGAAAAAAAAATTACCTGTAATTCATAAATTCCACATATGTATACATCATAAATAATTTCATACATAATTTCACAACTATCCTTGTTGAAATAAATTTCATGCACTACACCCAACATCTCATAACATTACAATTTTTTTTTAAATAAAAGTTTGTAAAAGAAAAAAAACATATAACTAATAATTAGAACATAAAATATAATTTAAATTAAAAATAATTATTATAAAAAAATTATGTGGTTGTTTTTTATTTTCAATAATATTACTTATTTTTAATAATTTTTTCATTCTAAACCAATGTTTTCAATCATTAATGAGCACACGACACATCAGATTAATATGTTATTTATTCTTACATTTTAAAGATAACATGAAGATAGATATCATATAATATCACTCCACTTATTGGTTGTTTTCAAGATTTTTATCCTTTCCAATATAATTTATAGTTTTGATAAATGAAATGAATTGTTTTTGGATACCTGAAACAAAACAAAACTTTGAACGATGTGGATCTTTTTTTCCATTCCAAAAATTAATAAAAGTCAATTTTCCAAATATTTCAATGAACATTAAGGACATTTTATTGGTTATTACCCATAAAAATATAGTGAATAGATATTTTTTTCGTATATATTACAAATTTTATGATGAAATATCATTATATTACACAAACAAATGACACAAGAATGTATATTTTTAATTCCATTGGAAAAATAATAACATAAATAACTTTTTCATAGGATTTCTAAACAATATACCACTACGTTAATCATATCTAGAACCCTCCATAGACATATCAAAAATAATAAAAATCATCATAACTTTGGGAAAAGAAACATAGTAATGGGTGAGATCATATTCTTAGAAATGGTAATTACGGGAAATACATAACACAATGCAAGAATAAGGATATGATGACATGATAATAACATATGAACACCCTATCCAATATATCAAAAATAAAAATATTGTTTCATGGCACAAATATCGTTTGTTCATAAGATATGATTCATAAGAAAATAAAACAACACGTTCCCTGAGGGAAAATAATTTATATTAGACAATGAAATGTGGATTAAAAATAATCCTAGAAATTAATTTCAATAGTAATCAATGATTATTTCCCATGTTTTAATAGTTTAATGGGTTCACTCACAAATCTAATGTAGTGGTCATGGTTCACTCCAAGAAAAATCATAGTGTACAAAGTGCCATACTAAAATGTCTCCACTTCCCATTACAATCCTATTAATTACATGAGATATCAATCATTTCACATTGCATTGGATGGAGATATAGGTCATACTGGTCACTTATTAAATATAATATAAATGTGTTTCGCAAGATCATAAAACCATAATTATATCAAAAACCATGAAAACAAATGGGTTTCCCAAACAGTTGATCATAAAATATCCTATCAAAATGAAATGAGTTTCACAATCATTTAATTATTTCATCATAGCATAACCAACATGGAATGAATAATTTTTAAAATAATTTACTAATTGTATAACCTGTGGAAGAAAAACTGGTTTCACAAACATATTATCATCATAACCATAAACGATTCATATAAAGAAAAACATTTCTATTCTTGGTTCATCTTTCCAGTAATGCATAAATAAAATAAATGGATTCTATATTTGATAGAAAATTATTTTGAAAGATTAATTGAAACATGTTTTTGTGGAAAATACCCATTTCACTATAAAAACAAATTTTTAAAACCTAAATCATTTCAAAATTCTTTTATTTTAAAATAACATTTTAAACTTAGAAATGAATATTTAATAATAATTTAAAACATTTCTTATGAAAAAAACATTTTTAATTTTAAAAAGATATTTTAAAATAATAAACTCTTTTAAAATATTTTTCATTCCTATTAACCTTGTAAAATATTAAAGGATGTATCAATTATAATAATGGTCATGATGGTGGGAAATTCTATTCAATTCATACCCATTTAAAAAATAACCCTTTTAAATTTTTAAATAAAATATAAATGGGTTTTATTTGGAAAAAAATGAATATTACCTTTTAAAACTTTTTGTAAAATGTCATACAAGTTTAATAATTTCACTAATAAATACTTTAGATAATTCTAAAACATTTTTGAATTTTTTTATAGATCTATGATATATTTATCATTTTGAATCTTATGCCACAGAAACAGTTCCCCATTTTGTTGAGTCACATAGCCTCAAAGGCCCCTCCCAACATTTCAAAGGATATCGACTAGCATTGAAATTCCAATAGTAGTATGGTGGAGAGAATATACTATCCTGATTAGAGTACCACTGTATCATATTAATGAGTTAGTCAATCTATAGTGGAAGTATTATAAATAAATGAATGCAGGATAATAAAAATATATGGATAAATTGTCCAATGCCAAATATATTAACAATAATACCTATCCAATCTATCCTAAATAATTTATAGTATTAAATATATAATAAGTGTTACCTAAATGATGATAAATAAATCCAAAAATCATCAATGGATATCTTTATGGGCATCCTCATTACTGGATCAGTCCTATGCTCTTATGCTTCCATGATCACGAATAACAATAACAAGCATAAATATTAACCCAATACATCAACCATGAGATCTATTTTGGAACCCCATTGTAATGGATGCTCGATTAAGGTTTGATATATACTCAGAAGGACAACACTAATGTCATCTAATGATACCAGTATATGAATATAAAATATGGCAGTGTGAATGTATAATGAATAAAGCATAAAATAAATAAATAAATGTAACATGTTAAGTATATGTTCCTTAAAGTCACATATCCTACCATAAATTATTCATCATATACTATAATATATCTGAACATGCCCACAAGTATAAATAATCCTATATGAAAATAGATATATTCATAGACACACATGTACACGATATGAACAAAGGTGGAAGTCGATTTTATACACATAAATGTATCCCAAGGGTCATATATTTAATTAATACAATCATCCATAACATCGTACCCAGAGGACATAAAACATGGTTGTAAACGTATTAATTTATTATAGGACCTAGGTTAAACCCATGATGAACATATATAATGAGTTACATTAAACCATAGATAATTGTTTTTGTAGTCATAAGTATCTGAATATAATACCACATGTAGGACATGCACATATGTTATATATCCATCTTGTCCTAGTATATTAGTCATCGCATGTAGATACTACTATCTTAATGTAATAACAATCATGAATGATATAATTCATTCATCCAATATTCTCACCAAGGTGTTCCTCAAAGATGAACCATAGTTTCTTCCAGAGAGTCACACAATTCTCTATATTTATAACAATGTCTTTGTTATTCTGTAAAAAGAAAACCCAAGTATCGTTAAAAACTCCCCACATCCTTATTATCCCATCCGTGGAATTCCATATATAGAAATCAAAATTATCACTCATAGTGTAAGGAAACTATATATCCTATTAACCCTTCCAAGGAATTCCATGAAAAGGAAAATGATTTTTCGCTTGATGACGAATGTAAATTTGTAACCTATGACCTCGTCCACATTATTTTAAAACGAGGAAACTATTATCTATAATGGTTAAAATAATATTAAATAGCCTATGATTATATCCTAGTAATTCTGTAATTAGCAATGAATGTATCTCTCGAGGCATTCTTATTTCATTTAATCATTTAAATTATTGTAATTAGGAAGGCCATGTTAGCAACCAAATCTTATCATTACACAAATATGAGTAATAAAGATGCCATATCTAAATGAAATCCATATAAATCGTCTAGTATAAAAAAATTATATCATTCCCATTTTTCATTTCATATATCCCATTCAATTTCCCCATTTTAGTAAAGATGATACTGCACCTGATAAAGGGTTATATTAATAAACCAGGGTGATTTCACTTCCATTCACTCATTTCCATTATCCCTTATATGGGAATTTATTTATTGCACCTAAAAATGTTTCAAAATTAAAAATTAATAATAAATATGATCATTTAAGAAACACCCAATATGGGTGGAATAATTAGCTTAAAAGGCATAGTGAACACTAGTATATAAGTAACACACACAAGGGGTGGTTGGAGCCAAGGTGAGAAACCTAAAATTGAAAAAAAATTAGATACATAATGGAAAAGTAATTTAAGGAAATGGGATCTCCAAATTTAATTTCCTATTTTATGTAAAACACAAAAAAATTAAAATGTGCGACCCAACAGTGTAAATTATAATAGAGAAAGGCATTAGTGGAAAAAAATAACTCCTACACTTTGGAAGCTTCAATAAAATTATAAATAGGTATTTTCAACTCTATTCAAGCTCACCAATGTCTGATCTAAGCCACATTAGGGTCCAATATTTTACCTAATAGTTGATATGACAGGTATAGGAAAAACCATCGGTTACATCATTAATGAATTTAATATGAAAAGAAATCCAAATTTAAATAGTGGGGGATATCTAACCTGATTCATTATTTTAATAAAAATCCATGTTACCTAATGTATAAGGTCTATCAGGTAACTTGAACTCCATTAACATGAAAATCCACAACTAAAAAACCTAAAATAACCACTCAAAATTTCAAATAAATGAATTAAATATTTATAAATTCATAAAAGTGATATACGTCAACCAACTGACATGTGAAAAAATAAAAAACCCTCTTGGGATGGTGACATAATAGGAATATTAAAAACCCATAATAAATTGTCAATACCACCCTGATTTGGTAGAACCAATTTATAAACCTAAGAGTAAACTCCGAAAATCAAAAATAGAGGAAGAAGAATAACATATATGATAGGAGAAGAAATATATTACACATCAACACCTTCAAAAAACACCCATGATGGCCTTGATGGGTGAATATTATAAGTTATGGAGCACCAATCCAATGATCCTACATTCCCACTTGGTTTTACTTTGAAAAATAAGGGGCTAATCCCCTGAAAACGTTTTTCTAGAAAATGAGGTACTTGATTCATAATGTAAAGTTGATAATCATCAAGAACTCCTTAGTGTAAGTCCCCTAGTATATCATGTCCGGAATCCTCTAAAATACACCATATGAAACCAATTCACATAGTATATGGTATTCACAATTTGAATGGATTGAAATAACTATTTCCAGAATGTAGGCATGCCAGTTCTTCCCCCAGTGTTCTCCAAAACACCAAATAATTACACCAAAACATAACCAATATTGAAAGCAACATTTCGAGGAGATAAAACTATATAAAAATCTATATGATTCCTGAAATTTAAAACAAAATTTCCTCCAATGAAAAAATTACATTCCTATAGAAAACATCAAACATTTTGATACAAAATATATTAAAACCTACCAACTTTAGAACTTGTTGTCCATTATAATCCTTAATGAAAAAAACAAAACATCATCGTAAATACCAGGGTCATGGAACTATTTCTAAAAAAGATGAATCTAATTTTAAATTACCTATGAACATACAAACATCATCATTAATAATATGATACATATGTTGTTAATACCTAATCTAATGATCATGTTCAAAACTAAACATCAAGATGGTTATTACTCGATCCCATATAACCTGAGACATGATCATATATTTATATATTTAATCAACCAACCCAAAGTGCCTTCCACCACTGGTTAAAAAATTAATGACAATTTCCATGGAATGATTCTTCCACTATTAGAATTTCTGATTCAATCACACACTTTGCATTATAATTGCATGCCCGACATGATTTCAACTAAACAGAGATTCAATTTCCAATCTACCAAAAGTATCATAGTCACATAAAATTTTCCATGAAAATTCTCGGAGGAACTTTCACATCACTCATTTAATTTCCAATAAATGACTTATTTGGTTCCTCACACGATTCATTAATTGAACAGAAGGGAAAACATTTTGTACCACTACTAGATGTCTAACTGGAAAATGCTTTGCCTCAGTAATCGATGCATCAAAACTCAAAATGGTCAAATTTTATCCAAGGCACTTGATATTTATTTGAGCACACTCATTGAAGCACATAACTAAATTTTGGTGATGTATCCTTCCCAAACATTCATTTAAAATGTCATTCCATTACACAAATACAGGTGTATACCCGATCCAACACCGTTGAATCAACACACTCTAATTAAAATCAACCGTTCCCAACTAAATTTTTGGGTTAACCATAGAAAAATACACTAAATACCATGGAGATCATCTAAGGTATTACATACCCCTTTATATAAAAGTGATATGTTAGTACATAGATGATAAATCTACATATCAAGAATATCAACTAATCCCAATAGAAGTATCTCACAAATGGATAATGTTATATAGTCATCTAATGTATATGAGTCTATCCAAGCCCTTCCAGAACTGGAATACTAGTATCAATACGGAAAAATATTCCTATATGATTTACCATAATTCTTTGGAGAAACTATCAAATAATCTTTTTATTGAGATAATAAATCAGTTAACTTGTTTATTTCACTCTGTGAATAACTGATTCTCCTTTGGCATATCATGGACAATGTCATGATAAAGTGAATGATCATCACTAAAAAATAGATTACACTATGTTAAAATGAATTATTACTCAATTTTCCTGATACACTCCAATTATATCTCAAAAAATGTTTCCGGAAGGGTTTCTAACCACCCAATCGAAAATAATATTAAAAATCATTCAAACCAACATTGGATGAATTATTCTAGATGAACATGGCTTTAAATGTTGATGTATCATCATCAAATGACCCTGATTCCATTACACCCAAGACATCCTATAATCACTAATGAACCACCAAATTAGTCTATGAAAAATTAATGGTGTTTTTAATTGTTGGTTAAAATTCCAACCATATCACGACTTTTCATCCTTGTATGCACTGATATATTTCAAAACAAAGCTTCACCATGGGCATTCAAAACAACCGCTGACCATTTAAAACAATTCATGTACTATTTAGTTCCACCTACATACAAGGGTACACAAAATTAAGTTTGATATGAAGCTCCACACCTTTGTAGTGGCCTAATAATCATTTATTGACCATAAAAAATCATCAAATGGGAGACGTTTCATCTACCACTAACGATTAGTCCTATACATGGGAAAAAAATTCTTTCTAGATCCAATTTTAAAAAGAGGATAACCCCACATTTAAAAGTGCACTATATCAGATTAACCTCCATATGTACACATGAAACTCCTCCTGATTTATGTTTATGTGTTTCATAACATTTGGTGTAAAATCCAAACCAAACAAACTAGTTTTTTTATAACAAACAATCCTTTTATAAAGCTATCCAAAAACATTGGGGCAAGTCATAATTCATTTAACTCTAAGGTATCTCTACCTAATAGATGATTTTATGAACCAAGAATAATATCTCAAGGCATAAATTATTTCCACCAAACTCATATATCTATTTACTTCATTTTTATCAACTCTAAGGGTACCACATATATCGATGCATACTACCCTATGATTTCACAATAATTAAACTAGAATATTTATCTTCCATTAATGTATATAACCAATGTCACTATGATTCTCCAAAAGGGAAACATATTAGACAGTCTAACAAGTGGATCAATTCTCTCTATGAATGTATAATCCATTGAAACCAAGAATTATGCAATTCACATTCCATTATCAACGGTCAATTCATTGCACAAACACTCTTTCAACCTAAGGTTCATTATAGAACTATGTGTCTTAAATGGGATAAATGGAATCTATACAACATATAACATCTTAGAACTCATCACATCATTTAGAAATGTATTATGCTATGTGGGAGCTACCACAACCAGTCCGTCCCATTCACTATAATACATGGTGTCAAATCATAATATTATAGTCACATTGAAATGATCACTAGGCTACACCGCCTATCAATTATGTTAAAATGTCAAAAGATGAAGTCTATGGGAAAACCCATTTTATATGTCATGTGGGAGCTACCACAACTTGGCCATCCCCTTACCTTTAACATATGGTGTCAAATATTAATACTATAGTCACATTAAAATGATCACTAGGATTAACAATCTATAATTTAAGTTATAATGTCAAAATATTATGTCTATAAGAAATAAATCTTTTCTATTCCAAAGAAATTAGAAAAAAATAAGTATTAACCCGTACATAAGGGTTCATAGATGAAAAAAATATTAATGTTTTTTTAAACATTTCAATAAATCATATTTATGAACATAAAGGACTATTTATAAGGTAAATGTTCTTGGCACATTATTTAGTTGACACTACAAGGTGACATAGGAATGCTATATCAAAAATATTTTGAAAATTTGATATTTAACCAACACACTTTCATATTTTAGAAGTGAAACTGATAATCAACATTTTAATGATCATTTATTTATCCAAAAGATTAATAAATTTTGATAGATAAATAAAATATCAATTAAAATATATAGAGAAAAAACCGATTAGGTTTTAATTGGAATTTTAATTAGCTAATACCTCATATAAGTATAACACAAATGTTGATAACAAATTTTAATAAATTAAAGGGGTATAGTTATGAAAGATGCCCCATACATTTATATATAAAATGTATAAGTTGTAGATGACACTTTAAAAAATCATGTCTATGTAGCATGAATATTCCACAATGGGATTTAGTATTATATAATATCAATGTAATGGAGAACTTTGAGGGTCCCTTCATGAAAAATTAGTATACATAAAAGGATCTCACAAGGATAGTCAAAATATATATATATAAAACCTCATTAATGGGTTCATGTGATATGGATTTAGCACCATGCTGAACCTACTTGGGTAGTGTATCATAAAATGCTCATAAAAAACTAATTATTTTGTAGTCAAAATTTAACATCTTTTACATTTATACAATGTTCTTTAGGTATATAAGGATCATAAATGATGATTCAATTTTATAGGATATCGATTCCTAATTTATAAAGCACCCATAAAATATATGCATTGGAAATTAAATCCCATTTAATATCAAAAAGTATGTTTCAAACCATGTTACTATTGGTCCAATTCTCAAACATGTCATAATCGGTGTATATAAAACTCATCCATCAAGCTAAGAAGGAAAAAACCACATAGTTTTGATTTATAAATTTTGTTTAAGAAACCATGTATTAAAATTAAAACAAGACATTCTATCACCAATAGTGAATAATAGGAATTATGAGAAGCATATATGTTAGAGGGAAACACCCAATAATGATATACATGTTAACATGAATAACATGGAACAATAATAACAGAAACATATTAAATATAAAATTATGAAAAATAAATCATAGAAGCCAGGAATAACACTCAACAAACTTATCACAAGTATAATTCAACCTATATGGGATGGAATATGTATGGATTGTGAATATATATATGTGGATATAATGATGCATGATATACTACTTCATTTCTATACCAGGAAAGGGTAAAACAATGTAAACCTTATAAATCTATAACAATAGAATTTACACCAATCACCAAATGAGAAATCATAATAAACTATAATAAAAAAAAGCATGATAAAAAATATCATCCCAATCCATATGGTCATTTCCCCATGTGTGGGGAGATGAACCTCATCCAACATAATTTACCACGTACTATCACATTACTAGTATCATATATACTAGCCTAAAAAAGTATGATAAGGAAAATAAATCCTTTGAAACCATTTTGTAAAATCCTAAACTAGGTGGCATTGAAATAGTTCACCGATCTGGTCAGTCTCATATCATCAAATGCACCTCACCATATGCAAGAGGCTGCAAACTATATTTGATGGTCCAATAATGGTATATTGGGTAGAATATACCTTCATTATAAAAATATAACATTAGTACATTAATAAATAAATCAATTAATAGGGGAATAATTATAATTGAATGGAAAGTAGAAGAAAAAAAATAAAATAATAAACTGTAAAACACCAAATATCTAACTAATCATGAATTCCTAAATGATCATACATAATATGTGGAAGTAAAAATATAGCCATAAAAACATAAATGATAAAAAATAAATAAAAATACTCAATGTATATCTCTATGTGCATCATGAACAGTGGGTCACTCATGTTCTCCTAACCCCCTTGAATGTGAATAATAATAAGAGGTTCAAACCCACAATTTGATCCTGAAAAAATTAGATATGTTTGGGAATTATAATAAAATGGAGGCTTGAACACGGTGTGACATTTACTCAATAGGACACCAGAAATGGTTACTAAATATATCCTTTTTATTAATATGAATATAGTAGTGGGTAGGTATATTGAATAATGAAGGGATTAAATGAATAAATGTAACAAATTGGGATCTAGTTCCTTAATTACACATTTATTCCCACACATTCTTTATCCAAAGACAATATATAATTAAACATGAATACATTTGTATATAATTTTATATGCAATAATATTTATGTATAGATATATATTCACCGATGATGAACTGAGGTGTATGTCCAAGACATCAATGTAAATCAATCCTAAGGGCCAAATATTTGATTAAACAAATTGGCCAGAACATCCTACTCATGGAAAATATCAAAAAGGATGTAAAATTATTTCACGTTTATAGGAACAATGGTAAACCCATAGAGTCAATATATAATTAGTGTCACTTAACCATATAGAAATTCTAGGTAGTCACATTTATCTACACAAAAGTCCAATTATAGTCCATGGTCCCTATGTACATACATAAGGCACAAAATATAATAACCATCATAATGATATACTAATTTCCAAATGAAATAATAAACATGAATTATATAATTCATTCATTATATGAGTCTGCCCAAGGATTTTTGTAATGAGGAACCCAAGTTTCTCCCATAGAGTCATGTGATGTCATTTATTTCAGAGCCTGTACATAGCATGTCGTTATATGCAAACCAAAGTATCACTCGTAACATCCAACATATCTATGATCCAGTCAATGTTGTTCCATTGAATAGAAACCAATGTACAAAAAAGTGTGTGTGTGTAGATCATATACCCTATGATCCCATCTAAGGTATTCCATTAAATGGAAACCCAATTATTACATGAAGCCTAACATAAATTTATAACCATTAATCCCATCTATAGTATTATAAAATGAGGAAACTGGTATCACTCAGGGTAACAATAATATATAACATACTATGATACCATCCTTGGGTTTCCAAAATTTAGAACCCGTGTATCACTCAAGTAATACTTAATTTATTTATCCGCATAAATTTATTTTACAAGGAAGTAAATGTTAGAAACCATTCCATATCATAGTTAGTAGATTCACAATAAAGATACCACATATAAAAGGATGACTTATCAAAACTAAGGTATACATAAAGGGGGCCATTCACTTCATTCATTGGAAATATCCTTTTCAATTACAATTTTTTTATTAAAGAAGACAATGCATCTCATAGGAGGTTTTATTAATAAATAAGGAAGAGAATGTAATTTCAATTTATTTAATTTAAGTTCATTATACCTTACAATATTCATGGCACCTAAAAAGGCACTCAATATTAAGAAATCATTACAAATAAGATATTTCATGAAATGACCTATAATGGTGGTTTAATGAACAATATATGAATATGATACATGATTATATAAGAAATATACACAATGGGTGGTTTGAGTAATTGTGAAAAATCATCAACAATGAAAACTAATCATTCAATTTCTATGTAATTTATGGAATAATGATCTTGGTATTCAATTTTACATTGTATGGGAAACACATGAAAATTATTACATGTGTCACAATGGGATAAATTATAAATTAGAAATACATTATTGTAAAATTAAGACCTGTCCTACCTTTTGAAATCTTTTAACCAATAATAAACATCTCTAGGAATCTTCTTCCCTGCCCAGTGGTGACTCAGAAAATAAGCCTCTGCCTCCCAGAATCAATCTAATTATGTAATGGACAAGTATAGGACAAAAAATTGAGTTGGAACATTAAATAATTTAATATTAATAAAAAAACAATCATTACATGCGATATGTCACTGGACATCCATCACTCGATGGAAATCTGTACAACCACATGCTGAAGGTCTACTCAGTAACCCAAATAAAAATTATTTGAAAATACCAAACCAATGAAATAAAAAAATCAATAATTATTATTAAATCTTTAAAACATAAAAAATTCATCATGGTGACCTACCTCTTCCAATTAACACGTGGTAAACAGGATAAAACCTCTTCAAATGACCTCTTAAAAGGCGCACAAAAAAACTCTTAATTGCATCATGATTTGATGGAACCAATGAATAAACCTAAATAAAAACACCCCAAATTATAAATTAAGGAAGAAAAATATTGAATAATATAGGAGGAGTAATATCTTACTAGTCAATTCGATCAAAACACATCCATGTCCTCCTTGATCAGTGAAGAACCTAGAAAGACGATCATATTAGTGTGATCCCACACGCCCTTTTGTATTCCTACTAAAAATATGGGTCATACCCCCAGAATAAATTTTTTTAATCAATACACATCATTCACTATGTGAACTATTTTCATGGTTTGAGTGATATTTACAACATGAACCAATTACACATTGTGAATTCCCTAGTGTATCCCACCTATGATTTCTTGTACTGAATCTTCCAGGACACACCCCATGAATCTAATTCAAATCATGAATGGTATTAATGATGTTAATGAATGATGTAGTTGTTTCTATAATCCTACTATTATGGTTCTTCCTCTAGTGTTGGTATGAATTCCAATGAACTCCATCGAAACATATCCCAGATCTGAAAAAATCATCTATAGACATTCAAACCTTTGAAAAATTTTATTTATTACCAAAATTTAATACAACCTGTCCAAAAAATGGGAAATTGAAAATTAATTTGGAAAAAATACCCTCTTGTGAAACACGAGATGTTCAAATATAGATTAAAAAGTGTGTTTAACCAAAAAAAAATCATTTTAAAAACATTATTTTAGAATAATAAGTGCATAGAAAGTGTAAAATGAATGGAAATAATGTATTGTCAAGATATAAAAATGTGATAAAGTTTCTTGAGAGATATATTATATTATTTCATCATCATAAGCATAAACATGAACAATATCAATAAATATTGAAATTTTAACATCCAACCATTCAACTTTGGGAAATTTTGAATCATAAATTATATTAAATAATTAAATCAATTGATAATTTAAATATTATGAATATATCGATATTGAATATATTATATTTCAATGTGGAGGTATATAGATTTTATAAAATAAGATATTTTCATAATATAACATATTTCTTAAATAAGGAATATTGAAAAAAAATCTATTACCACTTTTGTATCTTTTGGACTGTAATGAACATGAGAGAGATATAACAAAATAGATACATAAATTGAAATAATTTTCAATTTAATCACCATAATATACATTAATTATAGGTATATAATACACATAAAATAACCAAATTTTGAATTGGTAATGTGTGTTATAGAAAATAAAAGAGAGACAAAAATATCTTACCTTATGTCTCGCCTTCCTTCACACATGTTTTAACATCATGTATACTACATATTAGTTTATTTTACACTAATTAGTAAAACCATACTTATATGTATCTTGTAGTGATATTGGCACCACATACATGGATCTTACATCTTTATATATTAATATTCATTACATTACTCAAACACATGCCTGAGGAACATAATAGTTAAGCTCATTTGTGTCGTTCTCCCAGTTTATGGTATGTAACCATTACTTATTCACATTATGTATATAAACAATTTGAGTGATGTTTGGGAGCATTTTTAGAACATTTTGAGAATTTAGGGGATTTTCTATAGGTTCACGTTTTTTTGAAAACTATGAAAAACATAAAGTAAAATATGCATAGTGATACATGGGAAAGAGGAATGGAGAACATGCAGTTCATGATTTTCCTAGACCATGCATCCACAAAGGATAAACTATGCTGTTGACCTCACCTGTTTTGATAATCTCAATCATGTATTCATATGTGTTGAAAATCCCAATTATGTTTTCATTCTATATGATATTTTTATGTATCATTGATCTATACTTTAATTCTTTCAAATCTATGATCAAACCAATAATAATATTTAAAATAGTCTTTGAAATATGTTAATCCTCATTTATCCATGTTTATACAAGTTATAAATTGATTCTAACACAATCGGATGTGTTCTGCATAAAACAGATAAGTAATCTGTCTATAGCTACTGATAAAGAGCTACCGGTAACCAGTCTACCGATAGACTTAGTCTACTGACAGACAGCTACCGATAGACTTAACACAGAGCTGCCGATGTGCTTATAAATGTAAGCTACTGACTTACAGACAGCTACCGATACAAACATAGAGCTACCTGTGTAAGTATAAGTAGCTACCGATGGAATAAGAGTCACCGATGGACGAAGCTACTGACAGACTCAAAGCTACCGATGCATGGAGCTACCGATGCATGTACCTACCGATGTTCAGACTCACCGATCCATCAGACGCACTGATCCATCATAGGCACCGATCCATCAGACGCACCGATACATCAGACGCACCGATCCATCAGTCACCGATCCGATGACAGACCGATGCTGATCAAAATGACTCACCGATCAGATGACAGACCGATGCTGATCAAAATGACTCCCTGATCAGATGACAGACCGATGCTGATCTATCTGAATCACCGATCATTTCTCTAATGCCGATGACCTACCGATCACTTGAACAGTCATAAACAACTGTTTGAATTTCTTTATCTTTATCTTTATTTAATCTAACCAACGGTCATATTAGGTATATTTTAATGCTCTGTCAGATTATTAATATAGGCTGCGGATGTCAGGAAACCATACCTCGTACCTGCGGAAAGTAAACCTTTTCTGTCCTACGGAGCACGTGATATAAATACAAGAAGACTCTGCTGAAAAAAAAGAAGAGAACACACATCAACGAACAACAACACGAAGTTAGACAACACACACAGAGACAAGGAAGACATACGACATACTCAAGAAAAGCTCTATGCATACCAGAAGAACCAAGCAAGACAGAATCACATATACAATCAAGGATACTTAAGAAGAGTTCTGTGTACTCAAAAGAATATCGAAGAGCTTCATCGACTACATCTCACTACCTACGAACCTGGAGCATACGACACTCTGTTTCTCAAACAGAAACGAGAAGAGGACTCAAACTCACTTCTAGTCAAATCCAAAGGAGTCCAGAGCTGCACTGAAATCACCAGAACCACTTCTAAACTCTACTTCTCTTGTTCTGTGATTTATTATTACTCTTTTCGAGCAGTGTGTGTTATCTGCTGAATCTAACACATACACTGTCTCCTATACTCAAACTGAAGGATTTGTAAATACTTACCAAACTCTTTCATTATTTCTTTCCCACGAATAACAGTGGTAGAGGTCATGTGTGACCTGGACAGCTGGTTGATGTTGTACTGTTTCCCACGAAGAACAGTGGTAGAGGTCTTGGACCAGGACAGTTGTAAACTGTTGAACCCCGATCTAGGGTGTGGATCATTTTTATATAAACTTTTGAGAGGACTAAGTCTCGGCTTGATACTGAACCTCTTGGTTACATTGTTGTTCCATCTCTTTCAAAGTTTTACTCCACTGCTAATCACTTTAAAACCAATACTGTTTTTAAAGTTACTTTGATAATTAAATTAGCAAGTGTTTATGTTAAGTGTAGATCAGTAAGTTAGTTTAAAAAGATAATCACACACTCCTGTGTTGATTAACTGGGAATTAATCAATCCCTTCAGAATCTGACAGAACCTCTACTTTAATATAAATTCACTACAGTTTAATTTATTATTTTATTTGGGGGTCTTTAAGACACTGTTTTTTTTAAACACAAAAATTTTAATTGGTACTAAATTCACCCCCCTCTTGAGTAAACCACTCTGACCAACATATGCTCTTTAAAAAATGGCTATGGCCATTTTGATATTGTGTCTTCAGTACGGTTGGAGCACAATTTGAAGGCCATGTGAGGAAACCAAGAGAGGCATCCCTTATAGTAAAAGTAGGAGTATGGTTAGCACACGATTTATCTAACCATGTGACTAAAACATTCTTGAGTCAAAGTTATACCCTAAAATTGTATATTTAACTCACTTTTACATCTAAGTGTTTATTTTTCCCAAAGAGGCCCAAACATGGGATTTTTTCTCTCAATTTTTGGAGAACCTCTCCTATAAAAATTGGAATCCATCGAGAGCCTTTCATTGATGAATTGAAGCCCAATTATCATAGTAAGTCATCATTCTCTATCATTCTTGGTTTTTTCTTAGATCTATGTCACCATCGCTCTCAATTTCATATATCTTGACTCATTATGGGTATATATATTTTTATGGATTCCCAATATAGTTATATTTGGTCATGTTGTTGAAAGGGGAAGAGATCTAAGGTGGGTTTGCGAAGATTGAAAGGAGATTTTTGATGTTTTTTGTGTCGTTTATCGTTTTATCCAAAACACTCAAGGTAGTTGGATTCACTCTTGACTCCTCTATTTTAGAATATAATGGGTTGGTTACAAAATTTCTTCGATGATGAAAATTTATCATTTATTCAATTTGAAATTATTGTTAAACCCCACTGAGTGATGGTTTGCGGAAAGGGGAGAAATTTGTGTGTTATTGTAAACTGTTTTGATAATTTATTTTTAAAATGTAAATTTTAAAATAATTGTTCAATTTTCTTCATGAATTAAATGGGATTTGATAAAAGGAATGATTTTTTATTGAAATTGTTTTAAAACACTGGGTTTTGGAATTATATTGAAATGGTTGTGTGGTGTATTTTTATATTCATTGGGATAAATAAGGCTATGAAGTACCCTCATATTAACATTGGGATAGATAAGTGAATGAAGTACCCCCTTAAAAGTAGTCCACAATGTAATTTCCTAGTGTAAAGATGAATCACCACTCTTGAATATAGCGAGGTATATGTATTTCATGAATGGTTTTATGTATGTTTGTGTAGATAGGAAGGGGTTATGCAAAAATAGAATGTGAGAATATTTAAATAATTGTTGACATGATTTTTTTGGAAGACTATTTATAATGGACTTATTTTATATTTTTATATAAACTATTTTAGAAATGATTATATGTAAATTGTTTTATATAAAAGTTTTTAACATGTTCTATGCTTGTGTAATGAGTTAGGAAGTCATTGGGTGAAAACCTATAGAGTTTTAGTACTGACCGTGTTTTATAACATTGGTGCTTTGGACATGTCATCTACCAGGACTTGGGAAAAGGTAAATTATATCAAATCATTAGTAAAATTTCCTGATACATGGGATATTTGGTAATGTTGGATCAGGTATATTAAACATATTAGAGTTCTATGGTTATTATAGAGTGTTGTTAGATTTTACTCCTCTATTTACTTTGACATTCTAGTCTCTTGTTGTGGCACATTATTTTTTTACGATGTTGAAAAATTAACTTTTTTGTGTTTCATTGTAATTCCTTATATAGTGGTTGTATGGCTATGGATCTTATAGTTAGTATCTTTATTCTTAAATTGAAAATAGTCCCACACCTATATGGAAGCCCTTTGTCATTTATGGCCATCCTTTAGCACCTTGGGGATGTTGTTTAAGGCTATGTAAAACGCTTTCACCCTCTCAAGCCAATGAGAAGGTTGAATGATGTTATAAGTGGTGTCATTTTTCTTTGATCTAAAATCCATTTGCGATAAGTGATAATCAGTGATGCCTATATTTGAATTGAATTCATTGGTGTCCATTAATTGTGTTGTATTTGTTGAAAGGTGTGGGATTTTCAGAACATGAATTGTAGGGCATAAAAATACATAGCTAATAATTTAATGCTGAAATTCAATTTACAATGGATTTTCATACATACATGTTTTGTAGAAACTTATAGGATTTTGAAATCACATTTTAATGGGTTTAGCTAACGGGATGACCATTCCATGAATAAGTGGAATGAATTCCCAATATGAGTACATACATCGTTTTGAGTAATGATCAAAATTTTGTATAAAATTGATGATTTTTTAAAAAAAAATTTGAAAGATTTTTCTAGTGAAATATTTTGAAAAAGTGCATGATGGAGGTATTTTGAAAATTTCTTTATTTTTTAAAATAATTTTTATGTTTTCAAAAACGGTTGAATGTGGAAAATGATGATTTTGGAATGAAATGTTTTGATTTTTGATGTGGTAGAAATTGAAATTATTAATCCTTCAGTTAATTGTGAGTAAAACATAAAAAGTTTATTTTTGTCAGGAAAATGGCTCTATGTAGGCTCTGTAGAAATCAACTTGAAGAAGCTATGGAGAATTTGGTTCCACCAGAGCCATAGGCAAACTGAGAGCTGGTTTAAAGTATCATCTAAGTGTTTAAAGCTGTGGAAATAGGGAATTAGAGGGATGATCCAAGGAAAGTTGATAATTTAGTCCTTTCCCAGAAGTAGTATCCACCCATATTTTGGGGTGATTCTCAACTAGAAAAGGTAGTGACATTTTTGAACAGGATGAATCATATAATTGATTCCATTAAAACACCAATGGAGGTAAAATTCTAATGGGTGATGTATATTCTTGAGGATCTAGAATTCCAATGGTGAGATCTAGTGACATATTCTAAAGAAGATCAAGGCCTTGGTTGGGGGGATTTAAAGAATTTTTCAACAAATAATTATATCTTCACACATTTAAGATTTAGAGACTGATGAACATTTTCTATATTAAGAAGAAAAATCTATCTATAACCTAGTATGCGGTAAAATTCATGAATTATGTATCATTTACACCCTAGATTTTTGATAGTGATTCCTTGAATTCACACATCATTCAATCAAAAAATAAGATAGGATATTCTCTCAAAGATAATATTTATAGGTATTATGAACTATACAGAGATGGTGAATAAAGAGATGGCAGATGAAGGAGACATCTCAGGTGATATGGGAAGAGGAAGTATTTTGATACCCATAGGAAATTGTGGGAACTCTAATTCTAGGAGAAAGATGAAGAGGGACACATACATTCAAGGTGGTAGTGTGAATCAATATCAGATGGTTGGATAAGTAATCCTTCCACCATGACCCAAGAGAAAAGAAAGATATTTCCAATGTGGTTCACATGACCAGATAAAGTGATAGTGTACGGAAAAACCTACAGCATGCCACAAATTCAAACATATAGGGAATATTCAATTCCAATTATCATATTTCACTAAGGTCAGGTGCTCGTGACACTTCTAAGGTATCACATACATCATATGCTTTAATGGGACGAGGATAGCAGAACCAGTAACATCAAGGGTAAATAAAGAATATGACAAATTCATATTTATTAATATTTGTGAATAAAATATTAATACTGATTTAAAGGTAATTATTTGTTTGATTGCGTACCCAATACACAACAACAAGTTTCTTTGAAATTTTACGTTGCACACTAATAATATTATAATATTATTTTAAATTGTAGTTAACACCTAGCCATTGTCATAGAGGTAATGAAAATAATAAACTAATAAAAGGTTATATATGTGTGTTAAGTATTTTGACATTTATCCAATAAATGATAGAGGCATAAACTGCGAATGAATCCAATTTTAAGCACAAATATTGTAATATTTTTAAAAGGTCAATTAATCGCCTTTTGATGGTGAACCTTTTTTAAATATACTTTTTGTCACTTTTATATGTTATATTTGACAAAATAAAATCCTTGTTTAGAATCAAGACATCAAAATTTACTTTTTGAATGTTTTTGGTATTTTTCTGATAAAGTTCATTGTTTAATGAATAGTGAAAAATGTTTTATTTTAATTGGAAACCAACTTTTAGTCTAATTTATTTAAATGGTAGGATTATATTTTTAATTGGTTTAAAGTGTAATCAGAATATATTTTTACCATTTAATCCAATGTTGTTCATTGGAATTAATTTCAATTTGAAATTGGACATAAACAATTATCAATCTTTTGATAGATATTGTTTATTAAAAACATGATATTTGTTTTGATAGTAGGAATTAATTATAAAATTAATTAATTAAAATTCTATGTTTTTAATTCTGTAAAATGGAAATCATTTTTGAATTTGGAATATCAAATATAGGTTAGGGTGAATTTTTGGTATTTTTCAGGAAAACATCATTTTTTTATGAATAGTGAAACCACTTAGTGGTAGTTAAAAAAAAGATTTTTCGTTTAAATGAAATTTTACCACTTATTTGATTTGAATTTAAAAAATACATCATACATGGTTATCATTAGTAAGAAAAATTTCGTTCAATGGGATAAAAAGAATTTTTGGCGAATAGTAGCTTTTGAATTTTATTAACTGCGTTTAGAGGTAATTAAGGTAATTTAAGGTAAAAATAATGTTATAATAATATGAAATTACCTTGACACATGTCCTAACCATATTGGATGAGTCCTGGCAGACTATGAAAATCCATGGGTCAATTTTTTGTACCCCATGGATCCACTTGGGTAAGATAATGTTATTAATACCTTTTATTTAATGTAAAAATAAAAATGTCACATACATGTATTATTTTACTAGAACAATTTTTACAAGGGGATATACAAGTTATCCATTAGACTATAAATATTTATTAGAAATATAGAACGATTTCCTACATCATGGTAATTTTTTTATAATTTTATGAAATCATATAAATAAAATTATTTATGACACAATGATGATGCAGTGCTTACGTCATTAATGAATAAATTAAATAAATAAAAAGATAAAGTTTAAAACAATATCCAAAACTAGTCCAAATATTATTGGATAATTTTATTTCGAACATGGGACACCTTATCTATGAATTTAATGATTATTGGAACCTTATAAACCGATGATCATTATATAATAAAATAATAGTTTCAAGATTTCCAAAAGAGCCCCTCCTGTAACTTATAAAAAGACCCAACTTCCTACCAATTTCTCACATTCCTCAAGCCCTTTGGATCATCCAAACTATACTCAAATAATCTCCCAATATCACTCTCCTCATCCTAGATGCCTTACCTTCAGCATAAATCTCTTCAAGAAACCATTTTGGTTCACACCAAGAGGAGTTATCCGATTTAAAGGTATTGCCTTCTCTTATGTTTTTTTGTATTATTTCGCTTCTCCGACCACTTAAACTCTTTTTATTCCTTTATTTTGTTACAAAAAAAGTATCTTAAATATACTTGGATGATGTTATAAAAAGTATTAGAGCTAAACTTAGACACACCTTCATCTAATGGGTGATGAACATACTCTTTCTATGGACGGTGAACTACTGCATCAAGAAATGATGATTGTTCAACTATCTCCTACCACCTCTTATGGTGGACATTATGATGTCACTATATTTTATATATGATATATATGGTATTTATGTTATCTATATTCTTCTGTATTATATATTTAAAACATACCTTTATGCTTTTCATGTTGTGCACATGCGATAATTTCATATGAGGAAGTGTGGACTATCGCCCCCTCAAGTGATGTGACTCGTTCATGAAATACATGGAATATATTAAAAATGAAATTAGTGAACTTATGTGGTCTATATAAAATATAAAGTATATTATAATTATAATATATATATCTCTTTTATTTAGTTTTAATTCTATTCATACGGAAAAGAAATGAAAGTAGCGTTCATGGGTACGTAAGACCTACCGTCTCCCTGAATGGTGCATTTAATTTTTGTCTCTAAATGTTACAAAATCGTAGAAAATGAATTTATACTGGATTTATTTGATTTTTAAATAATTAATACTATTATTTAGATGATGTTATTATAACTTAATGGACAATTGTTTTCAAACAAGTTCATTTTTTACTCATGTACCAAATATTGACAAAAACATCTTATATGAACTCACATATTTAACTAATTATGATAACATTATAATATGTTATATGAATTGAATGATAAAATTTAAAGTATTTCCTTAATAAATTATAAATTGACCAAATTTTATTAACTAGGAATATAAAGAAATGAACAAGACAAGTCGGACTTGAGGTAAGGGATCCTACCTCTCTCTTTATTTATAAGTACTCTCATGTATGTCACTTATTTTAAGCTCCTATTTATTATGTTGGGGGATGTTATTTTATAATCCCCTTTTTAAAATTTTTATGTTAATATTATGATACACCCTATTTTGATCTCATCAATCCAATTTTGGATATTTTAAGTGGCGTCGTTAGGCTGTCGAAATTTCGTAAGCGGATTTCTTATCTCGCTTTTAATTCCGTGAGATTTCCATTGTTCAACACTTATTTATTTAATGTGGTGTATTGTATACTTCCATTTGGTATATATTATCATTATTTTATTTATATTCATGTTATTTTGTGATTCATTGGGTGCTTATTATCTTTTGGTTATACGACTTGATTTATTACAACGATGTAAGGGGTTTTAATCTCACTTTTTATTCCCGTGAGATTCATGATATATTGAACACTATCGCCTTTGAGTGGTGTATGTACTACCCATTATTATAATCTTTGGGTACTATACTTTCATGTATGGGTATTTATATCAACATTTTATGGTCCCTCTTTCATGGGGTGTATGTTTCGAAAGTTACCAAATCTGTAAGGGAGCCTTTCACCCTCCTCTTTTTAAAAGGAATATTTTTTTTATATATTTTAATTAACATCTTATTATGTTGGGATATGTTCTTATATATCCTTATTACTGTAAATTTTATGTCCAAGTGATGATATACCCTTTTAATCTCTCATCAACACATTTTCTGAATTTTAAAGTGACGTCGTTAGGCTGTCTAATTTCTGTAAGGGAACTTCTTTACCTATTTTCAATTCTTTGGGTTAAACATATAATTATTGATTATGTCATGATATGAATATGTTTGAAGGACCTGTTGTTTTCTTACACATTATATCCACTTATAATGGGTGTATTTATCTTTTTCACACATAATTATGTCATTGATTTATCTTTAATCTAAGGATACCGTTGTTGTTAGGGACTTCATCTAAATCTTTATTCACTGATGCATATTTTGTTTTAATTCAAGACTTTATTTTATACGCTGAATAAAAACCATTGAATTTTCATTTCATTCATAGGGTATAATTTTCTATGAAATGTTTTACTAAATGATAAATAGTAATGCTTCTTTTAATGTACGCGATGAAAACGTCCTTTCTGCTACTGCGAGTATTATTTTATCTTTGGCTTCCTCAACCAGTCGTAATGTTTTTAAAAGAAGATTAATAACATATACTATTTTATGTATTTTGGTATTGAAAATGTTTTTGATAATGGATTCATTATTTCAATATATTTAAGTGATATATTGTGATTGAAATGTTGAAATATTTTCTTTCCTTTATATTATTTTTTTCGTATTATGATTTTATAATGGTACATGGACATTTGACGGGTGGTTAAGTGATAAACCAAAGACAGGTGGTGTTGTGAATACCAGGATGGGTGGTTATGTTATAACCTCAAATGCATTAGATATGGATGTCAGCCATATGGCTATTCCATTTAGTGAAATGTTACATGTCGACCGTGTGGTTATTCCATTTTAGTATGTCTATGTCCCAAGTTTCATTTATATGTTATGTGTTATTTACAAGGGTTTTATGGTGATCTTTTTTTTACAAAAGGGTAATAAATGATCTTTTATTCAATGAAGAGTATTTACTACTTCATAAAGGTGAATAGTATTACTTATGATGAACAATTCATGATTAAATTGTTGTTTTAAAAAACTAACAGTTTTCCTTATTTGTGTATCCCTTACTGAGATTTTTATGCCCATCACATGTTTTTTGAAATGTTTTCCACATGACTTAAAGATGAATATGGGAAAGGACGGGATCAAGAAAATACATGCCGTCTAAAACATCAAACTAGTTGTGTTTCTTTAATAAGAGTTATTATTTTATGAAAAAATAGCAGTTGAGTAGAAGTGTATACTTTTGTAATATTTGGGATGTAATTGTTATGTCCGAATTCTCAAAAAATCTAAACCTAAAAAGATCCTCAATGTGAATTATTCATTTAATTCATGATTATGTAATGTTTTGAGGCCGGGTCTTTATAGATGGTATCAAAGGTTGGTTTAGATTACTTTAGAGGTTAGGATATTTCTTAAGAATAATTGACATTAACATAATGGTTAGGATTTAAGAAAGAGTCATGGTTTTAGATAATGTGAATGAGTTTAAGATAACATGAATAATTATATCTTAGTATTTACCCTCCTCATAAGATATCATATGATGATTCTAATGATATATTCACACTGACCTTTTTGGTTTTAGTACATGGCTGGATCATGTAGGCACCAAAGTTACAGTGGATATGACGATAAATGTGATGGTTTTCTGAAAGAACAACTGAATAATATGGGAGCTTCATTGAGAAATCTTGTGGTTATTCTCAGCCAACTCTCAGGAGTCATGATTAGACACATAATCCCTGGTTAGTTCTCTAATTCACCACACACGGGACAACCAAATCGATGTGGAAGTTCAGGTAATAATTATAAAGGTAACTATTAGGGTTTATATGATCCTTACTTTTGACATAATTATGGGTTACTATATGTTATGATGTAAAATAAAATTCATGAGATAAAATTGAGGTTAAATTATGTTATGGTTATTTTTGAATATTTTATCTATTTTTGGGGAATGTTTTAAGAATTATATAGTTTGGGAAAAAGGACAACACGCAGACCGTGTGGCAACACGTCACGTCGGATGAAGCTACATGAATCAAACCCACAACCAAATTGAGAATGTGATTTATCACCTACCACTGGACTACGTGAAGTCCCTGGTTTGTATGAATAATTCTTTTTAATTATATGATATTATGAATTAGGAATTAGTTGATTTTGGGTTATCTATTGAAATTATTAACCTATCATAGAAGATATGTGATTAGGTTAATTACTTTTCATTATGAGACATTAGGAGTATCTGATGTTATTTGGAGATAGAAGTTATGATTTACCTTGAAAGAATCTATGATTAAATCCTTCAGAGATTTGTGTTTCAATCTTAGTTTGGATTACTTTTGATGAATTTTATGGATAGTAGTTTATTGAATGGTCTTTGTTGAACTTTTCATTTTGTTGCACCTATTTTGGAGATTAAGAGTAGCTTTAATTTTTTAAAAAGATTATCATTTTTGGGTATTATCTGATCTCATACTAACAATTTTGGTTTTGGTTATGGTCTAAATACACGGTAAATATATATTTCATCTTATCTAGATTAGGTGATTTTCAAGAATTTTATTATAGTGCTCTTAATGAGAACAAGTCATCCTAAATACTCATCTTTTCGAGAAAATATGAGTTTGTGTAAGAAATCTAGTAAGAGATGAAAGTTTTCACGACAAGTTAGTATGTTTCCTTATGATTTAGTTAAGCGCATAAATAATTTCCTCAATGAAAAGTAACTTAAATAAAAAATGTTTCCTGTTAACTTTTCTTACTGGGGAATCAAATATTGTTTAACCCATCACAAGTTTGTGATTTTCTGGTGGTTAACTTTCTCCTAATCTTTTTTTCTATCACTCTCCATCAGAACATGACACATTTTTTTTATTCTATATCCATGTTTTCCTACATGGAATCATAGTGTGGTTTAACTTTTGTGACCTTTGTACTTCTTTTTCATTCTTTTAATGTGATAGTTTTACTGACTCTTTTTTCAATGTTGGACTTTCAATGAAGTTTTCGAGCCCAATTTTAAAATTGCGAGGACGCAATTCCCAAAAGGGTGGAAAGATATAACAGCCCAGGTAAATAAATAATATGAAAATTTAATATTTATTAATATTTGTGAATAAAATATTAATATTAATTTAAAGGGAATTCTATATTCAATTGCGTACATAAAACGTAGCAACGAGTTTCCTTGAAATCTTATGTTACACAATAATAATATAATAATATTATTTTAAATGTTAGTTAACGCCTAGCTATTGTCATGGTGGGAATTTATAGAATTAAATAATAAATGATTATATATGTGTGTTAAATATTTTTACATTTATCCAATAAATGATATAGGCTTAAAATGCGAATGAATCCAATTTTATGCATAAATATTCTAATAATCATTAAAAGGTCTATTAACCGCCTTTTGATGGCCAACCTTTTTTAAATATACTTATTGTCACTTTTATATGTTATATTTGACAAAATAAAATCCTTCTTTAGAATCAAGACATCAAAATTTACTTTATGTATGTTTTTGGTATTTTTCGGATAAAGTTCATTTTTAATGAATAGTGCAAAATGTTTTATTTTAATTCCAAACCTCCTTTTAGTATAATTTATATAAATGGTAAGTTTATATTTTTAATTGGTTTTAAAGTTTAACTAGAATATATTTTTATAAATTAATCCAATTTTGTTGATTGGAATTAATTTCAGTTTGAAATTGGACATAAACAAGTGTCAATCTTTTGATAGATATTGTTTCTTAAAAACACGCTATTTGTTTTGACAACAGGAATTAATTATAAAATTAATTAATGAAACTTATATGTTTTGAATTTGGAAAAATGGACATCATTTTTGAATTTGTATTATCAAATATAACTTAGGATGATTTTTTGGTATTTTTCTGAAAAAGATGAATTTTTTATGAATAAGGAAACCACTTAGTGGTAGTTAAAAAAATATTTTTCGTTTAAATGAAATTTTACCACTTCTGTGATTTGAATATAAAAAATAGTACATACATGGTTATCATTAGTATGTAAAATGTGGTTCAATGGGATTAAAATAATTTTTGGTGAATACTTGCTTTTGAGTTTTATTAACCGCGATTAGAGGTAATTAGGGTAATTTAAGGTAAAAATAATGTTATAATATTATGAAATTACATTCACACATGTCCTACCCTTATTGGACGAGTCATGGACGACCAAGAAAATCCATGGGTCAATTTTAGGGACACCATGGATCCACTTGGGTAAGATAATGTTATTAATGCCTTTTATTCAAAGTAAATAAAATGTCACAAACATGTATTGTTTTAGTAAAAAAAATTACAATGGGCTATACAGGTTACCTTTTCAACTATAAATATTCATTAGAAATATAAACATATTTCCTACATCATGGTAATTTTTTTATAATTTTTAGACATCAAATTCATAAAATTATTTATGACACAATGATGATGGAGTGTTTACGTCATTAATGAATAAATTAAATAAATATGAAGATAAAGTTTAAAACAATATCCAAAACTTGTCCAATTATTATAGGATGATTTTATTTCGAATATGGGACACATTATCTTCGAATTTAATGATTGTTGGACCTTTAGAAACAGAAAATAATTATATAATAAAATAATAGTTTCAAGATTTCCAAAAGAGACCCTCCTCTCCCTTATAAAAAGACCCCACTTCATACCAATTTCTCACAAACTTCAGCACTTTGGATCGTCCAAAATATACTCAAATAGTCTCCCAATATCACTCTCTTAATCTTAAATGCCTTACCTTAGGAAGAAACCTCTTCAAGAAACCCTTTTGGTTCACACCGGGAGGAGTTACCCGATTTAAAGGTAATGTCTTCTCTTATGTTCTTATGCTTTATTTTGTTTCTCAAACCCCCTAAACTATTTTTATTCCATTATTTTGTAAAAAAAGCAGTATATTAAATAAACTAGGATTATTTTATAATTAGGATTCTAGATACACTTACACACACCTCCATCCAATGGGTGAAGAACATGTTGTTTCTCTAGACGGCGAACTACTGCTTCACAAAATGATGATTGCTCAATTATCTCCTACTGCCTCTCATGATGGCCATTACTATGTCACAATATTTTATAAATGATATTTATTATATTTATGTTTTCTATATTATTATGTATTTTATATTTAAAACATACCGTTATGCTTTGCATGTTGTGAAAATGCGCTAATTTCATATGAGGAAGTGTGGACTACCGCCCCCTTTAGTGACGTGACTCATTCATGCAATACATGGAATGTATATAAAATAAAATTAATGAACATATGTGACCTATATAACAGATATATTATACTTTAATTAAAATATAAATATCTATCATGTAGTGCTAATTCCATTAATATGACAAAAAATGAAAGTAGCGTTCATGAGTACGTACGGCCTACCGTCTCCCTGAACGGTGCATTAAATTTTTATCTTCAAATGTTATGGAATAGTATAAAATGAATTTATACTAGATTTATATGATATTTAAATCATTAATAATATTCTGTAGATGATGTAATTATATCTATATGGACAATTCTTTTCAAACAATTTCATTTTTGACTCATGTACCGAACATCGAAAAAAATGTCTGATATGAACTCAAAAATTTAAAAAATTATTATAACATTATAATATGATATATGAATTGAATAATAAAATTTAAAGGATGTCCTTAATCAATTATATATTGATCAAAGTTTATTATTATGTAATATAATGAAATGAAGAAGACAAGTCAGACTTGAGGTAAGGGATCCTACCTCTATCTTTCTTTTTTATGTACTCTCATTTATGTCACTTCATTTAAGCTCTTATTTCTTATGATGAGGGATGTTATTTTATATTCCTCTTACTGTATGTTTTATGTTCATATGATTATATCCCCTATTTTGACCTCATGAATCCATTTTTTTATGTTTTATGTGGCGTCGTTAGGCTGCCGAAACTTCGTAAGTGGATTTCTTATCTCGCTTTTAATTTAGTGTGATTTCCATTGTTTGCCACTTATTTATTGCATGTGGTGTATTGTGTACTACCATTTTTTATGTTTTATCATGATTCTTTTTATATTCTTGTTATCCTATGATTCATTTGGTTCTTATTATCTTTTGGTTATACGACACGATTTATTACAACAAAGTAAGGGGTTTTTATCTCACTTTTTATTCCCGTGATATTCATGATATATTGGACACCATCTACATTTATTGGTATATGCACTACCCATTATTACACTCTTTGGGTAATATAATTAAATGTATGGGTATTTACATCAACATTTTATGGTCCCTCTTTAATGGGGTTTATGTTTTGTAAGTTACCAAATCAGTAATGGAACCATTTACCCTCCTCTTATTAAAAGGAATATTGTTGTTATGTATTTTAATTCAAATCTTTTTATGTTGGGATATGTTCTTCTATATCCTTATTAATATAAATTTTATGACCATGTGATGATATACCGTTTTTATCTCTCATCAACTCATTTTCTGAATTTTAAAGTGACGTTGTTATGCTGTCGAATTTCTGTAAGGGAACTTCTTTACCCAATTTCAATTATTTGGGTTAAAACTCCACTTATTGATTATGCCGTGATATGAATATATGTGAATGAAATATTATTGTTTTACACTTAATATCAAATATTATTGGGTGTATTTATATTTTTCACACATAATTATGTCAATGATTTATCTTTAATCTAAGGATTCTGTCTTTGTAAGGGACTTCATCTCAATCTCCATTCATTGATGTATATTTTGTTTTAATATAAGACTTTCTTTTATACTATGTATGAAAAAATTTATATTTTCATTTTAGTCAAAGTGAATCATTTTCTACGATGTGTTTTATTAAATGACAAAAAAGTATGTTTCTTTTAACGTACGTGGTGACAATGACCTTTCTGCTGCTGCAATTATTATTTTATATTTGGCTTCCTCAACAAGCCGTAATATTTTTAAAAGAAAATAAATACTATATACTCTTTTATGTATTTTGGCATTGAAAATTGTTTTTATAATGTATTTTTTATGTCAATATATTTAAATTATATATTTTTATTGAAATGTGGAAATGTTTTCTTCCCTTTTTATTTGTTTTATGTCTTATGATTTTATAATGGTACTTAGAGATTGGATGGGTGGTTACGTGATAAAACAAATAACGGGTGGTGCCGTGAATAACATGATAGGTGGTTATGTTATAACCCCTAATGAATTGGATATGGAAGTCATCCGTATGACTATTCCATTTAGTGAAATGTGTGGAAGTCGACCGTGTGGTTATTCCATTTAAGTCAGTTTATATCCCAAGATACCTTTATATGTTATGTGTTATTTATTTGGGTTTTATGGTGATAATATGGTTACAAAAGGGTAAGCAATTAACTTTTATTCAATAAATAGTATTTACTACTTCATAAAGGTGAAATGTATTACTAATGATGAAATATTAATGATTTACTTGTTGTTTTGAAAAACTAAGAGTTTTACGTCTTTGTGCATCCCTTACTGAGCTTTTTATGCTCATCCCATGTTTTTTCAAATGTTTTCCACATGACATAAATATGAATAGGGTCAATGATGGGATAACAAAAAGACATTCTGTCTAAAATATGGAACAAGTGATGTCTCTTTTTTAAGAGTTTTTATTTTATAAAAAATGGAAACTGAGTAGAAGTGTCTACTTTGTAATCTTTGATATGTAATAGTTATGTACTAATTTTATAAAACACTAAACCTAAAAAGATCCTCAATTTGAATAATTCATTTAATTCATGATTATGTAATGGTTTAAGGCCGGGTCCTTATAGAACTGATATCGTCAGCTGAATAGATATATACATGGAAATTTATTGATTACATTGATTACTTAGGTAGGGAAATCTCAACAAGGAAAAAATGTGAAAATTGAAGTGAAAAATAAATTATATAGTGGTGAGAAGTAGACTGTGAATTATCAAATGAGACCATATATGGTGATATTTATGATTATTTTGAATTCTACCCATATGCAAGTGTTTTTTGATACTAGTGCATCACATTACTTTATCTCTTCTCATACAATTGATTTACTGAGTCTAAAACATGAGATGATTCCCTCCAGGATGAAAATTCAATATCCAATTGGGTAAAGAGAATAAATATCCCTCCAATGTAGAGCATGTTCTATAACTGTTAATTTAGTTGAGAAAAAATTTGAATTTTCATTGCTATAGATTTATGTCTATGATTTAATCCTACGTATTGGTTGGTTGACAATATTAAATGTTCACATCGACATTTATAAAAGAACAGTTAGTTTTGTGACTGAGGATGTTGTTGAATATCTCATTAGAGTCGAAAGGGATGGAAAGAGATGTGAATCAATCTTATTAGAACCAGTCATGGGAATGATCTCTTATCAGTTGGTGGATTTTTACTTGGAATTAATGAAAGAGGATGGGATATGTTCTCTTAAGACATTATTTGATTAGTTTCTAGATGTCTTTCCTGAAGAACTATTTGTGTCTCCACCGATTATAGAAGTGGAGTTTACAATTTATCTCCTTTTGGGGACCGGTCCTATCTCACATCAATCTTATCTAATAAAAACATCATAATTAAGTTGGTTGAATGTGTAGTTTGAATAGATAGTAATAAAGGGTTTCATTCGACCGAGGTTAACTCCTTGGGCAACCCCAGTTTTCTTCCGGAAGAAAAAAAATATAATATTATGGATGTGTGTGGATTATTCTAAGATTGACTAAGTTATGATAATGAACATGTATCCACTTCCACACATTGACAATATTTTCGATGATCTAAGGAGATCCCAGTGGTTCTCAATGATTGACTCTCAATCTAGATATCACCAATTGCATGTTTGTAAAGAAGGTAATCCGAAGACAGAATTCAGAATCATATATAGACATTATGAGTTTGTGGTAATGACATTCGGTATTACGAATGCACCAATAGTCTTTATGGGATTGATTAATCATAATATTTTAACGATATCTATATTATTTTTTTGTCATGTTTGTATATGAATTTTTTTAAATAATGGATAATGATTTAGCATGAGGAATACTTGGTGACAGTGTTGGAAATTTTTAGATAACATATTTTTCATGTGAAATTATAAAAGAGTGATTTTTTGATAAATAACTCTTTAAGGGATATTTAATTTATGAAATAGGTGTTTTAGTGGATCTATAAAGGACCGAATCTATTACCTCGTGGAATCTAAAAAATAATATCTTTGAGATATGGAGTTTTCTTTGCCTAGATGGTTATTACTATCACATTTGGATCTGGTTTGGGTGTATTCTCATGAAAGGAGACAATTTTCTTGATTATAGAACAAGGTAGTTAAGATTTAATGAGAAGAACTGCCCAACACATGATTTAGAGTTATCTACAGTTATCCATGCCTAAAATATAGCTGTCATTATCACATTGATGAGAAATTTATTGTGTTCATTTATTATAAGAGCTTGAAGAATATTTTATCACAAATGTATTTGAATATGAGGCAATAAATATGGATGGAGAATCTCCAAATGTTCATCTTTGACTTGATTTATACACCAGGTAAAGGCAATTCAATGGTCTATGCATTATGAATAAATTCGTATGCTCAGTTGGAGAAATAATAATTAGATGAGTGGCAATTGATGTTGGTCCTCACCAACATGAGTTTGGAATGTGAATACTGATATGGTGTTGCAGTTTTATTTTTAGTTATGGTGGTTCCTGATTTGATAAATCTGGTAAAGAGGTATATAAATCTGGTGTCAAATGTGATTCTATGAAGTAAAAATTTGATGGTGGGGATACCATTAAGGGATAGAGGATGGATGAGAGTTCCGTTTTTTTTATCGTGATCAGATGGTTGTACCTATGACTTATCAAGAAAAAAATATACATTAATACCACCATTCAATATGGGATAACCATCCTAGAATATATAATATGTTTAAGGTTTTGAAGGGGTAGTTTTGGGGGATCATCATGACAAAGAAATTGGTTGAGTTTTTTTCCTGAATTCTTAACTTGTTGATTAGTTACAGAAGGACATTAGGGACCAACAGGTATGTTACAGTCATTACCAATCATTATGTAGAAATTGGAGCATATAGCCAAGGATTTTGTTATAGGTCTCCCAAGAATAATTCAGAACCATAATGTCATATATGTGATTGTGGATTGTCTTACCAACTCATCCCATTTCATCTTATTTGTCAAATGAATATGGTGATTGATCATTCCAAAATCTATCTTTGAGAAGTGGTAAATAGAAATGGAATACCAGTTTTGATCATTTCAAATATAGATCTAATGTTTACATCATGTTTCTTAAAATTCTTAAAGAAATACCTTGGGACTCAATTGACTATGAGTGTAGTGCTTCAACCTTATATGGATGGGAAATAGGAATGGATGATACAAACATTAGAGGATATATTTTCAGATTGTGTAATGAATTTTTGCGGATCTTAAGAAGAGCATCTTCCATTGGTGAATTTCTCATATAACAATATCTACCATGCCTCAATACATATGGCTCTTTTTTAGGCAACGTATGAGAGACCTTGTCATTCTGTACTTTTTTGGGTTGAAATATGTGGGGCTTCACTAGTTGGAAAAATAAATTTATAAGACGAAATGAAGAATATTTAGTTGATCAGGAAATAGATGGAGATGGATTAGAGTACTCATAAACCTTATGCGGGTCATCGTCGATGACCATTGTTGTTTTTAGTGAGTGATAATGTGTTCTTACATATTTTTCCAAGGCTTGGACATCGATATTTTGGAATATAAGGAATGATATCTCATAGATAAACATACTCTTTTGAGATAATGTAATTGGTGGTAGAGGTGGCATATCGGTTAGCATTACTACCATAGTTTAGTGTATTTCACAAATTTTTCCATGATTCTCCACTAAAAATATGTCATCCTAATCCTAATTATGTGAACGGATGGGATTAGGTTGACATTGATCCATATGTTTCATTGGTTCATATCTTGATACATATTAGGGATAGGAAAAATTAATCGTTGTGTGGAAAAATCAATAGTGTAATGCTGGTTTTGGGGAAATATTGCCAAATTATAAAAGAGACTTGGGAACATGATAATGAGATGAAATAGTAACGGCAGGAAATCTATCAAGACTCATATGGTTTTTAAATTTCTAAGGATGGAAAGACCAATGGGGGGAATGTAACACCCCTAGTTTTCCGTATGAAATGTTTAAATATTCTTTTATGTTCATAATGTATGAGGGTGATGATTGGAAGATTTTGGAGAATATATGGAGAACTTTAGTGGATTTTCTACAGGTGCATGGATGGTTCAAAGTTTAGGAATACCATGAAACAGTTGTAGTAAAATGTGAATAGTGATACATGGGGAAATGGGATGTAGCAGAAGAAGCACATGGTTTCTCTAAACCATACATCCACTAAGATGAAACAATGCACTTTGAGAAATGGATTGGTCATTTTTAGGTAGCAGATTTCGAAGTGTTGGAGAATCGTTTAGAGATTGGGGGAGTCAACTATGTAAGGTATTCCTTAAGGAAGAATAAGGAGCACAATTATCACATGGTATATCTAACCATGTGAATAAACCATGGTTAGGTCAAATATAGATCCCTAAATTGTGGATCTAACTCATTTTTAACTCTAAGATCCACATTCCTTTGCCCAAAACATCCCTAACACGGTATTTTGTTCTCTCAAAGGTTGTACAACCTCTCCCAAGAAAATTGGAATTGATTTAGAGCCTTTCCTTGGTGCATTGATGTTTTATTATCGCAGTAAGTCATTATTCTCAATAATTCTCGGTGTTTTCAATGATCTATGTCACCCTCACTCTCAATTTCTTATATATATGACTACTGTGGGTATATCTATGTTTATAGTTTCAAAATATATTTATATATGGTCATGTTTTGGATAGGAGAAGATGTCTAATGTGTATTAATGAATATTAAACTCGGTTGTGGGAAATTTTTTGTTCCTTTTATCGTTTTCACTAAAAATGTTAAAGTAGGTGGCTTTAGTCATGGATCCTGTATTTTAGAACACAATGAATTAGTTTCAAATTGACTTCCATGACTAGTATTCATCATTAATCTACTATTAAATGATTGTTAAAACCCTCTTTAGTGGAAATTTGTTGAAATTGGTTAAATTGGTGTGTTATTGGAATGTGTTTTAATAACACGATTTTAAAATGTTGATTTTAAAATAACTTCTAGTATTCCTGCAAGTAAAAGAAGGGTTACAAAAAATATAATGATGTTTTTTTAAATTTATTGTACACAAATTGTTTGGAATGATTTTGGCATGGTTGTGTGGTGTGTGTTCATATTCGTTGGGATTGAAAGGGTGTGAAGTACCTACATAAAAACGATGGGATCAATAAAGGCATGATGTATCTCCATCAAAGTGTTCCGCTATGTAAAAGATTAGTGAATGGACTAATAAAAAATCGTTTTTATAGGGACGTCCCTTAATTTCATGCATGGTTTTATGTATCATTGTATGAAAAAGAAGGGGTTATGCAAAATTATAATGTGAGATGATTTAAATAATTTTATAGGTTCCATCCTTGGAAAACTATTTACAATAGATTTTGTTTTCATTTTATTATAAATTATTTTTGAAATTGTTTTATATAAATTTTCATATATAAATGTTTCTAACATGTTATATCCAAGTGTTGTGAGTAGGGAAGACATTGAGGAAATCCTACTGAGTTTTACTACTCACCCCTATTCTGGAACATTGGTTCTTTTGTAGATGTCATCTATCGGGACATGGGAAATGGTAAACTATCCGATTTCTTTAGTACTACTTCTTGATACATTGGTTTTTTAAAAAAGTAGGATCATTTAGCTTGTGGATCATGGATACTTATTGTTATCATGGAGTATTGTTAGTTTTTATTCCATTTTTAACGTTGATATTACAATCTTCCGTTATGGACCATAATTTTATTATAATTTTGATAAGTAAAATATTGATTTGTAGTCCATTGTTATCATCCTTCATATAGTGGTTTTTTGGATACGGATTATTTTGTTTTTTTGTTTATTATTAAAGGTAATATCACCCCCACATGTAAATATTCCATTTGGCATTCATTCCCAGCATTTTCCGCCTAGGGGATGTGGCCTAAGGCTAGGTAACACACTTCCACCCTCTCAATCCAATGAGACGGTGGCTGGACGTTACACTTTGGAATCATGGAACACAATATTATTATTTCATAGATGATATTCAATGCTGTCACAAATATCTTCCCATTTAATTCTCTTATTTAAAACATTTCTTCATAACCCTGGGAAAAGAAACATAAGAAATGGTGAGATTGGATGCTCAGTAAGGGTAAACATAGAATATATCATTCCATTTTCATATAAATGAATAAGATGAGTATAATTGAATTTGATAATGAAAAAAACATAAGAGGTTCATACCCATACTATTATATATAATAAAAATGAGGTAATGAGAAAATTATCATTTCAGAAAACATGGTCCAAAAATAGTAAGAAATAATCAAAAAACAATCATGAACCATAAGATCATGTCAAAAAAAGTGTGGAACCATCATAAATACATTAAACCATTTCATATGTCAAGGATAACTTCTAATACTACCAATACAGTGGATCAGGAAAAACCTATATCACATAGTGGACCAGGATGAACGTATTTCCCATAATAGATCAAGACGCACCTCCCATAGTTGATGAGGAATATCATCTTCTTTCCCATCTATATATCAAGATATATTATGCTTGATCGATTGAATTGGAGGGATATTTATGTCCCATGAGTCACTTAATAAATAACCATACTTATGTGTTCCATAGGATCATAATGTATTCAACATATCATATCATATTAAAAGAAATCTATTTTGTAAACAATTCATCAAATTATAACCCATAGAAATGGAATGGGTTTCATAATTATAATTCCATTATAAACATAAACCATCCATAGAAATAAAAAGGATATTATCCTTAAAACATAACTATATTAAATCATAAGTAACAACATACAGTGTTATCATAGATGTTAAATGTTCTTTAATAATAACTTGAAATAATTCTTGTAGAATATAAACCTTCAATTTTTATTTTTTAAACCCCACTAAATTATATAGGAAACAATTTTCATTGAAAATAACATTGTAATCATGTATTTTAATCTTCAAATAATTAAGGCATTAGGTTGGTGAGAAAATATAGTCATTATATATAAGATAAATGACATTCTGCTGTTAAATTATTTTTTAAAAAATTTTAAAAGAACATTGTTTAGAAAATAATAATAATATTCGCTTAAAAACATTGTGTAAAAAGTTAAAAAATGGGAAAATGAATTTAAATATTCAAAGTAGAATAGTAAAGAAATGTTTTTAAAACTTTTATAGAAAATATGGACATGGAAGATAAATATATCATTGTGGAGAATTTAATTTAATAAATCATAAATAAGGATGAGATTGTGAAATAAATCCGTAAAATATCATATCATTGAAGTGATAATTAACTGGATGAATAAACTATGTTTATAGACTGTAAATATACACAAAATATGATTAAATATAACATAATATTATAAAACATCATTTTACACATAATCTTATCATGAAAAAATCATGGAAATAGTAATTTATCCCAATGATTGGAAATCTGATTATGAATTCCCCTACCACAGGTCTTGTCTATCTTTGATCATGTTTGTAATGGATCAGACCTCTATGGTCCATTTCATTGTGAAAATCATATGTTTGAAGTATTATTGGGAGTCTTAGTGACTTATTTAATGATTTTTCCAAAAAATATAGTTTTCCAATCGTAGGTTAGGAATCAGTAGGTCCGATATTTGTAGGTCAAAAATAAGTTGGTCAAGCATTAGTAGGCAAGGAATTTGTAGGTTGGACATCGATTGGTTGGGAATTAGTTGGTAGGAAATTAGTAGGTCCGGCGTTAGGGACTCATATATGTGATTCAGGCGTCAGTGGGTCTTGTCGGTGACACTTTGTCAGTGGGTCACATTAGTGACTCACTATCGGTGAGTTGCTATCGGTGAGTCACTGTTGATGAGTCATGTTGTGGAGTTATTGTTGATGAGTCACTATTCGTGAGTCACATCGATGAATCACATCGGGGAGTAATGTTGGTGACATACATCGACAACTCACCCATTGGTGGTCATTTCCATCTTTTCCCAATTTTTCCAGTTTCATCCTCATACAATTTATTGGATGTAAATTGAGTTTAAAACCATGTTTGAAAATTTATAAAGTATTTTCAAAGGATTTTTATTATATAATATATTTCCTACCTCCTAGAATACATTGAAACATCCAAGCCATATAGTCTCAACAATAATCTGACTTTTAGTGGCCCTTGAAACCATTCCCATTTATTGATATAGAATTTAGCTATTTTCTAGAGTAGATATCCTCTCTTCTTAAAACCCTTATATTTACTCTTGGTGTTCCTAATATCATTCTTCCCTGAGATGTCACATATCTTCTATTGTGTTTTACTTGGGAACCTTTTCATCTTCTTGTGTGAACCCTTATTTTGGATTAAGGAGGAGTTGTTGATCAGCTGTTCTTAGAGGTAGGGATCCATTAGTCTTTCTTTATCTTTTTATAATTCTGGGTTTGTAAGAAAATGTGTCTTTCTGTTTATGGTCCCATACTAGTGTTATGAAGAAAATATATCCTATTATAAATATAATTGGACCTGTTACAATAAGGGGTTTTCTCTCCATAGTAATAAATTTTGGGTGGCGAAGATGACAATGATTCTTGTATTGTTTTATATGTTATCTTTGATCCATGCTATAAATTGTGTTGGCCATCCGACTTTAAAAAATCATGTCCATTGGTGGTCTTTTTTTCGCACCAAACTCATTAATAATGGTTTTTTAATCTTTTTGTGAATGACTATGAACATGAAAAAATGATTAATCATGTATATATGGTTAATTAAATGGATACCCCTGGACCAAATTTGTTATGTGATAAATCCTGATTTATCAAAGTTTAATTAATGAATGAGTGTGTTAAATCGGAATACACCTTGTATTTTTTGGTGAGGTTATGTATTGTGTGTGGATATTTTCTATCTTGTACTTATTATGGGTTGTTTGGTGCTATTGTAGGCCGCATTATGCCACTGCTCAGAACATAAAAGTGTGGTTGGTTGGTTTGAGGGTGAAATGGTATCTTAGTTTGGGATATTGATTGATTGTGGAATGGATGGGTAGTGGTTGGGTTGTAGGGATGCATATTCATGTTGAGCTGTGATTGTGTTACTGGGTGTGGTGTTATTTTGAAGTGGGTATGTCATGTATGGTTGTGATGAGGTGTGATAAAAGGTGTCTCTCTATGTTGGTCTTTTCTTGTTAAGATAATGGACATAGTGGAATCACTTTGAATAATGATATTGACAGTGGTTGGATTGGATGATAAGTGGGGATTAAGTGTTTATTGGGTTGTTTTATCATAATTTTCTTCCTCTACATGGCTTGTTTTCTAGGCTTTTAGTGTGCTTTGGTTCATAGTTTGCTGGGTAGGGATGCAATAATAGGTAAATTTTCAATAATGTCAAAATGATTAGATGTTAAGAATCAGGCTCTAATCAAATTCAAAAGTGACTTTTTTTCATTATGATATGTTTATTTAAAGGTAGCAGCAAAGGTGAAAGTGTTATGGGGTGGTTGTTTTTTTGAGAACCCATGGATTGGGCAGAGTGTTTGGTTCCAATATTTATACAAGTACATTATTTTGATTCTATATTCACCCCACATATTTGAGAAATACATTCCGAACACCCCCATTGATATTGGGGAGGGTTTCTTACCCAAATATTCTGGTGGTAGGATGGATAGATGGCCACCCACTCTTCCCTTCTCCCTCTTATAGGTGGCTATAGACCAAGACTCTGCCATTGTGTCAATATCTTTCATGCACAACTCCAATTTTGTCATGATCAATGGATTCGATGATATTTTGGATGGTGTTGGTGGATTTGAAGGTTGAAATATTTAGGTTCTCTTATCTGGTTGCATTATGCATTATTGATCAATGGTCTCATGGTCCCTCATTTTTCAGTTATATCGATGAAGCCCTCACCACTGGACATCATCATTCGAAGGGTCCTATGCTAATCAGCATCTGATTGTTGTGAACTTTTTTTCATTTTTTTTTGTGTTTGTATGAGTAGTGTCTGCAATTGTGGATCCCCTTGGGCGCACTGCCTCTGATTTTTTTTTCTTTTTCAGTACTCACATAGCCAAAAAGTGTTTGTGAAAATTTAAAAAAATGAATTTTTAATCAGTCATTAGGATGTGGTGTGGTTTGTGTCCTAGGTTTTTTGCGTAGGATATGATGTATTTATAGGTCCCATGTATGTACTGGTGGGATGTGATGTGGTATGTGGCCTATATGTGTGTTGAAGGCCTGTGATGTGGTTCTTTCAGAAGATGTGGGAGCTCTAGGTCATTTTCCATTAGAGTATCAGAGTAGATAATTAGTGGGAATGTGGTGTGGGGTACCCTATCATCGATAAGCTTACTATAATACATTACATGACATGCATTAATTGGTGGGCATTCCCTTGGTGAGGTTGGGGTGGATAGTTTACATTGTTAGGTGATTTTGGTTTCTTCTAATTCTCATGGCGGCATTAGTATTCTTCTACACTTGTGCAAGACAGAATTTGGTTTTCCCTAATGAGTATACATGAATTCTCACCCTATGTGTATATTACACATTTTCAAGTTTCTAGTAGAGCTACATGAATCGTGATGTGTATTACTAGCTATGATATTGGGACAATGAGGATTTCATGTGTTGGTAGGGAAATAGTTTCAAGCGATCCTGGTGCGTGACATAGGCAGGGAATGATTGGTTTGGAAACAAGAATTTAGGGCCACCATGATTCGATGTAAGGAGTCTAATCTTACCGAAAAACCAAGTGAGGCTACACTTTTTGTAGGGAAGATACTCTAGGAGAGGTACATGCATCATGATGACTTGCATTTTTCTTTGAATTGGGGTTTTCAAGGAATTTAAATAAAAAAGCAGTGAAAAGAAATATTAATCAAAATTTCATACTACTTGAGCATTGGGGTTCCTTATTTACATTTAGGCTATGGAATATGGTCATCATCCATGGGTGGATCATGATGTTGTCACTCAATAAGACAATTCGGCTAATTAGTGGATGGTGGATCTAGTGGAGGAGTACAAACAATGGAAGATAATGTTACATGCTTTCCAATAAAGGATTATGGGAATGTACAAGGGTAGTGTTTCAGACATGGAAATAGAGAGATGGCTCAAAGATCTTGTTATAACATTCAAATTGATCTAGGCTCCAATATAGTTTTGGGTTATATTAGATATAAGTTAGACAAGGAGAGTCTTGCATCCATGGTGGACATTGTTAGTAGGGGATATAAAGGAGGATAAGGTTCTATAGATCGATTTGGAGAAGGATTTCAGAGAAGATATCCTTTATTTCATCATGAAGGTGTATAAGAGATTGGAGATACTCTCCCTCCTGTAGGATATTATGTCCATGCAAGAGTTGGGGAAAATGTTCAGGGATCTCCTTCTCTTCTCACCAGATCACTTTCTAGATTTGGTGTCTTGGTGAGACTCTTAGAGGATGCATTTAATCTTTTTCTCCAGTAGAAATTTATTCCCTTTACCTTGCCGATATAACTAGATGTCTAGAAGATGGTGGATGAAGTTGACAGAATTCACTCTGATGAGGTCTATCGGGAGAGGGGAGCCTAGTTAGTTCTTCGAAGGAAAATGATACCAGGGGTATGTCTCAGGCATACGGTCCTTTGATGTTACAGCTATCAGGGAATCAAACTCAACAGTTTCTATTTTGACCTTGTAGTCCTTATTCATATACAGTAGGCATGGGTACAATGTGTTTTATCTATGGACTTCATTTTTAACTTTAGATTCAATTCCCAATGTCCATACGACCTCAGTATAGTATAGGTGGGCATTTTCATTTCCCTCATGATTATTATCCTATCAGGACATTTCAGTAGTAGGGATAGTAGGCTCCTAATCCACTGAGGGGACATGGACTAGGTGGAAGCCGACATCAAGGTTTCCCTTAGGTACCTCAACCTAGACATGGTAAAAGAGCTGGTCATTGATAGGGGGATTGAGGATCTGAGCATGGAAACTTGCACACCATATTGATAGTAGTTCTAGTGGGTCTATAAATCATTTGGTGTATGATTATCCGGTTTAGTACTCTTGTTTATACCTAGTTTCAGTCAGGTGATAAACACTCATTTTTTTTACCCAGTCTATCCCATGCTATGGGACTAGACATAGAGAATATATACATGCCCTTGGTGTTGACTATGCCAGTCATGGGATATACCAACTTGTTTGGTGTATGCTAAGGGTGTAGAAAAATGATGGGGTGACATTAGATTCATGTGGAAATTTTTCTATTGCAAATGAAACTATATATTTTCATAATCAACATTGTCTAGTTATACTCTATGTATGCTGTTATTGAATGCTTATGTAGAATAATCATATTTTCAGTCATGGATGGACAAGGTGTGGATTTTGTTTGCAGGTGAATTTATTTGATGGATAGTCATCATGTGGAGCCTCTTATTTCCTTTTTGTCTAAGATATTAGTGGAATCTATAGATGATGAGATGGAGGAGTTTCCCAGAGTTGTTTGTGAATTCTTGGATGTCCTTCCACGAGGAGGTTGTGACTCCACCCCCTCAATGTGATGCTGAGTTTGGGATAGACTTGTAGCCTAGTGTTTCTCGGATTTTGATAGATCCTTATCGGATGGAACCTTCTGAGTTGTAGAAGCGGTAGATTCAGATTGATGATTTGATGTGGAAAGGATTTAAACTACTATGTTTATTTCCATGGGATTCTTCCGTCTTTAATCAAATAAGGAAGATCGTTTTCTAAGGCTATACATATACTAATGAAGGTTGAATCAGGTAACAGTAAGGAAATGAAACTCTCTCCTATGAATAGATGATATTTTAAAACATCTAAGGGGTCATGTTGGGTTTCTAAGATCAATCTATGGTCTAGGTATCACTAGTTGAGGGTGAATGTAGGTGATATCCCGAAGACTAATTTTATGTGTCGGTATGATCACTTAGAGTTTCTGGTTATTATATTTGATGTTACGAATGCACAATCCATTTTCATGGGACTAATGAACTATGTCTTTCATGAGTTCCTGGAACAGTTCATCATCAAATTCATTGATGAAATTATGATGTACTTAATGTTATAGGAGGAGCATACTAAGCATCTCACGGATCTTTGGGAGGTTGTTAGATGCCACCATCTCTATAGGAAGTTGTCCAAGTGCATGTTTCAGACCTTGGAGGTCCAATTCCATGGTCATGTAGTGTCTCATAAGAGTGTAGCAATAGTCTTGTTGAAGGTTGAGGAAATTTTTTTTGGGTAACACCAAATAATGTGAAAGAAATTCACCATTTTCTTTTTCTGGTAAGATATTATCAAGGATTTGTACCTGATTTCTCTTGAGTAGATGCTCCATTGATTATTCTGACTTGAACTGACCAGGACATTATGTAGAGTGTGTCTGGAAGCTTTCATCTACAAGAAAGGGACGTTGGTCAGTGCTCCATTACTCTGATTTCCGGATGACGGGGTGATGTTCAACATGTACTCTGATTCATTCTCTCTAGGCTTGGGGTGTGTGAGGATGCAGCATTGGGGAGTGATCTTATATGGGACTAAGAATTTACACCTCCGTGAACATAACTATGACATCCATGACCTAGAGTAAAAAATGGTCATTTTAGCACTAATTTTGTGGATAAATTATCTCATTGGGGAGAACATGGGGGTCTTCCTATATCACAAGAGGTTGAGGTATATCTTTTTCCAATATGATATGAATGCACGATAGAGAAGGTGGGTGGAGTTTCCCTAGGATTATGTATTCGATATATTGTAAACCTCGAGAAAAGGAAATTTATTGGTAGATTATTTGAGTAGGTATTCCCATAGATAGGTACTTTAGGAATCTAAAGATGCTTTGGAGGCAATGGAGTAGTTGGTTTTCTTGAACATAGATGTAAGCATGGCTGCAGGTAGAGGTTGTATGTTTTAGATAACAGTATAGTCATCTTAGTGGTTGTAGGGGTGTGGAGTCTCTATGGGAAACTCAGAGGTGGATGTGATATGCAATTGCATTGACCTGGGGGATACTATGGATGGATTTTCAGAGGATGGTCAAAATCATATGTTATTCCTTGAGATGTAGTTTGTTCCAGTGGTGACGTGTGAGGGAGTTATCCAAGAGTTTCATAGATCACTTTAAGTAGCACACCCAAGAGTTTTTATGATGTACCATGCCATGAGGGAGATGTTTTGGAGTCCCGAGATTAAGTGGGATGTGGCAGAGTTTGTGGAAAGATGATTTGTGTGCTAGAAAGTTTAGTCTGGGCACCATATTCCTGGTAGTTTTTTTGTATCCCTTTAATGATCCAGTATGGAAGTTTGGTTAAATATCAATAGATTTTTCCATAAATATACACATGGAATAGGGTTGTTATGATGCTATTTGGAGAGTAGCGGATCAACTAACTAAATCGGCACACTTCTTGGAAATCATGGAATCGAGCACAATAGATGGCTTGACCTGGTGTATATGGATGAGGTGGTGTGGATTCATGGGGTTTTGAGATCCATCATCTCGTATTGGGATTTATGTTTTTTCTTGTGAGTCTAGAGGCTATTGAAGCATGATTTTGGCACTCAACTGGGCCTTAGAATTGCCTTCTACCCTCAAACATATGGGAAAATAGAGAAGACCATCCATACTTTAAAGTACATGTTTCGGGCATGTGTCTCAATATTTGGCGAGTCTTGGGTGTTACAATTTCTCTAGGGTGAGTTCACTGATGATAATAGATATCACCAAACTAATGGAACATCACCGCTTGAATCCTTTTTTGGAATACCATGTTGTACAAATTTGTGTTGGAAAGAGGTTGGGTAAATAGTGGATCTTGGGCCAGATGTGGTGCAGATCAAGATAGAGAAGGTTCAACTAGTGTAGGAGATGATTAAGGAAGTGTAGGATCAAACGAAATCCAATAATTATCACATGAGTAGGACCATGGAGTTCTAGGTTAGAGACCACACATTCTTAAAGATTACCCTAAGTGTGGGTAGCAGAGGACTTGTAAGGGGAGAAATCATTCTTCTAGTTTCATCAGACCATTTGAGGTGTTGTGTTGAGTACCATCATAGTTTGAGAGGATCAAAGATATCTTTTATGTATCTGAGATTCATTGGTGTCTTTAAGATGAGTCCCAAATAATTGACTGTGGAGAGTTAGATATTAAGGGAGATTCATCATTCGTGGAGTGGACATTGGAGATCATGTATCATCAGAAGACAGTGATGTGTCGATTTACTATTCCATTGGCATGTGTGATGTGGAGGCATGGTCGCCTGGAGGAGATTACACGAGAGAGAGAAGCACAAATGTGTTCCTAGTACCTGATGTTTTTTGATTTTTTATTATGTGTTTTTCATTGTGATGAAATTTTTTAACCTTATTTTCTAAGACATGTGGTTCTTCCTTATTCCGTAATGTTTGATGAAGTCCTAACATGTAGAAATTGGATGGGAATATACATAATCAAGACAAATTAATTGATATGTGATTAAAATTGTGTGGACGAGTTTGTGTTTCCCAAAGCATATAGTATCTCGTTACAGAGGAAGGAATTACCAGATTCATGCGACCAGAAAAGGTGGTTTTGGTGCTTATGGGGAGGTTTTTTGGGTTTTTGGGGTATTAGATATCTGAGGAGGTGTTCTTGGATAGTAAGGGGTTCCCCCAAACATTTGAGTAATAGATGATAGTTTATTCATGGGAGGTATCTTATGGGGTGGTATTTCAGACCCTTCTTTATTTTGTGTTTGGTTTGAATTAAATATGGTGAAAATAGTTTGAGAGGTATGTGATGTAATGGAATAGATCTATCCAGTCCATTCATTTGTGGAAGTACTATGTTTGAAATTTTCTTGGGAGTCTTGGTGACTGAATTCAAGGGTTTTCCAAAAATCCAATTTTCCAACGGTTGGTCATGCTTTAGTTGGACAAGTGTTGGTGACTCGTGTCAGTGAGTTTGGAATCAGTGGGTCACTTCGTAGGCTCGTTTTTAGTAGGTTACATCGGTTACTCACTGTCGGTGAGTTGTTGTCAGTGCATTGTGTCAGTGACTCGCTGTCGGTGAGTCATGTCGGTGACTCATGCTAGTTGGTCGTGTCAGTGACTCACATCGATGACTCGCCCATCAATGAGTCTTTTATATCCTTTACCAATTTTTCTAGTATCACCCCTATTACATTTTATTTTATGTATGTAGAGTTTAAAAAATTGTTTGGTAATTTTTGAAGTTGATTCAAAGGATATTAATTATATCATTAAATCCCAAACACCCTAGAGACTTTGAGACAACCAATCTGTGTGGTCTTGACCACAATCCGACTTTAATGTCCCTTGAAACCATTCCCTTCCATTTATAAAAGATATGACTCATTTCAAAATTAGATATCCTCTATTCCTTGAAACCATCTATTTTATAAAGGTGTCCCTAAAACCATTATTCCCCAAGGAGTCACATATGTTCTGTCAAGGTTTCACTTGATTTCATTCCTTATACATGAACAAAACCATATTTTGGTGCATGAAGGAGTTTCTATTCATATATTCTTTGAGGTAGGGATCCCTTAGTGATTCATTATTTTTTTATCTTTCTGGGTGGGTATGAAAATGATTATTTGTGTTTACGGTCTAATAACAGTGTTATAAAGATAATTTAACCTATTATAAAGATAATAAAACTTGTCATGATAAAAAGTTTTTTTACCATTGAAATAAATAAGTGGTCAGGAATATGATGATGATTATTGGGTTGTTTTATATGTTATCATTGATCCATGTAATGTATTGGGTTCATCGTATTCCTTTTTGAAAATAATAGTTGTTGGTTGTGTATATTTTTGCACCTAAATCATGAATACTAGTTGTTAATCATCTATTGACTGGATGTGAACATGAAAAATTGATTTATAATGTATATACAATTAATTAAATGGATTCCCCATGATCAAACTTGTTTTGTGATTACCTGTGATTTATCAATGCTGAATTTATGAATGAGTGTGTTAAATCTGAACACAAATTTCATTATTATCTGTGGATGTGTGATATGTGTGGATTTTTTTTTGTTGTGTTCTTCATATTGGGTTTTTGGTTCTACTATGGTTTGTTTTATGCATCTGTTATGATCACAATGGTGTGTGTGGATGGTTTGAGTGTGAAATGGTATCTTATGTAAGAGATTGATTGATTGTGGAAAGGATGGGAAGTTGTTTTCTAGAAAGTCTGATGATTTAGGTTGTGATATGTTAATATTACTAGGTGTGTTGTTGTTTTGCAGCGGGGCTATCAGGTATGTTTGTGATGAGGTGTTTTGAGGTGTTTAAATATATATTGGGGGTTTTCTTGTTGATATAAAGGACACAGTAGCATGATTTTGATTATTTATAAAGTCAATGGTTGGTTTTAGTGATAAGTGGGGAGGTTGTTTGAAGTGGGGTGTTTCATCCTAGTCTTCTTCCTCTTTTTTGGCTAGGTTGTGAGGTTGGTCATGTTTATGTAGTTTTTAGTTTAATGGGTAGGGATGGAATAACTAGAAAATGACCAATAACGTTAAAATTTTTGGGTGTTATGAGGATTTCTCTTATGGAATTCATAATTGAACGTCTTTCATTATGATACTCTCATTTATTGGTAACAAAAAAGGTGTTCGTGTTATGGGGTGGTTGTTTTCTTGAGAAAACATAGGTGGTGGTGAGTGTTTGGCACATATATATACATACTTGTACTTTCTTGTGATAATATTGGCACCCCACCCTAGTTGAGTATTATGTGTTGAACACCACCATTGTTATAGGGGAGGGTGTATTTCCCAAACATCTCAGTGGGAGGATGGATGTATGGCCACACGACCTTCCATGATTCCTCATCCTAGTGGTGATAGCCCAAGAATCTTTGGGCTTATTGTTGTTTGTGAGGCCCATGTGTGTGCAGGTGAGGTGTTCTCCCTATGCGTCTTCAGGATGATATGTGTTGTGGTTCCTTGGTGTCTTCAAATTATGATATCGTTTGTGGCCCATGTGTCTATGGGGGAGATGATATGTAGTTGTGGGGATCAAGTGTGTGTGCACCCAATGTGATAAGGAATGTGTTCTAGGTGTGTGTAGGTGGATTGTGACATCATTCTTTTGGAAGAGGTTGGAGTAGTGTGAAATTTTTCATTAGGGTGTAGGAGTGTCTAATCAATGGAAAAGAATTGTGGGGAACCCTATCATCAATGTTCATACTATATTACTTTACATGACTGACGTTAATTAGTAATCATTCCCTTAGTGAGGTTTGGGTGGCTAGTATACGTTGTTAAGTTATTTTGGTTTCTTCTATTTCCCACCGGGAAATTTGAATTCTTCTCTACTTGTGCATGAGAGGCTTTGGTTTTCCCTACTGGGGGTACTTGTATGCTCAACCTATGTATATAAGAACTATTTTTAGGTTTACATGAGACTATGGGGATCATGCTGGGAATTGCTATCTTGGACATAGTAATAGTTGTCGTGTCACTACTTATCTTTGTTCTTTTGCTATTTAAATATGATATTTTCATTGTATTTCTAGTAGTTTTACATTAAACATACACGTGGGATTTATTTTGGCTTCTTATATATATATATCTATGTCTGTGTATGTGTGTCTTGGAGTTGTTTTGAGGTTTATACATCATATCTCCCTATCTTGGTTACATTAAAAATGTTAATGCCTTTAATTTTTTGATATTTTTATAACCTTGGTGATGGTGGCCACCCCGGGGCCTACTGGAGGCTGGGCTCGTTGGTCATTATCTCTCTTTCTCCATTTCTAGTTCAGTAGGGGAATATTTAGTGGGAGGCGGTCATGAAATTTTTCAAAAACCCTATATTAAAAATATGGATTTACTATAATTTTTTTAAATAACCATTATTATTTCATACCATATATTATTTATTTATAAAATCATCTCACATTCTAAAAAATAATGTTTTCTTAAAATCACTATTCTTGGTGATAATATCTTTGTCATCCAAGAATGTTTCCATTTTGAATTCTTGATCCTTATATTTTGATCTTTGTATCATTATTTATAGTTTTTTATTCATGTTATAAACATCATATATAATTATTATGTGCATATTTATATTCATTAATATAATTTAGAAATTAAAAAATGAAATAAACTATTTATGAATATGGTAGGTTTTACGTACACAAGAATGTTGTTTTCACATTTTGATTTATGGAATGAAAGAATTGTAAATAAAAATTCATATTTCAATAATGATTATTATATCATATATATAATATATATTCATTAAAAACATTTTAAAAACTATCCAAAAAATATGGTGATGAAATATGAATTGTATCACTAAGTGGAGATGGTATGTCGTATACATGCACGAGTTATACTACCACTTCATGTTTGATAGAAAAAATGGTTTATAATGGTTTTTTTCATAATTAGAATAAAATTTAATAATATTTTGGATAATTCCATTATTATTTTATGAAAAAATTCATAGGTGTATATGAGTTAAGGGTGACTAGAAAAAAAATATTTTATGTTAGAGAAATTACATCTTCTTCGAAATGTCTCCTTTAGATAAACATTAAAGGGCCTTAGGGATGGTATTTTGAGATGAAAAAATATCAAGAATGGTTATATAAAAGTATTGAAGATAAATATTCAATTTAATGTTGATCTAGAAGTCTCAATGTGATCAAAATAAGTGAGGGAGGAGGTTATCAAATATAATTTATGTGAGGGGAACATTTAGATTTTCCTAAACGATTTAATTACAAAAAAATTATTTTATATAAACATTACATGGAATGGACATGGATTCAAAAATATGACAATAAAAGGTTATAATAAAAATATAATATAGTTTAGAAATTTTTTATTCTAATTTTAAACCTTATCAATTTGATTAACCCTTAGTTAACCAATTTTAGTCATAACTACGGTAACAAATGTTTTAGTATTAAATTGTAATAATTTTTTACTTGTATGGGTTCATTAAAAAATATATTGTAAATTTATAAAATTTTAGACCATATAAAAACCATTTATAAATTTTTAAATATTTGATATATTTTTAAAAAAATTAATGAAATATTATTCCAGTAAAATGTCTGTATTATAAATTTTACTACTATTCACTATTTTTAATTTCAAACACATCAAGGCCACATTACAAATTTGAAAAAACTATTTTGATATATTCCTAACATGTCAAGGTCATATATATAATTAATTTATCACCATAAATATATAAAAAAAATTTAGTTTTAATATTTTCATATAATTTACATTATTATTTCTATTAGTTGAATAATTTCAACATCAGCATTGTTTATGAATTTATGATAATTATTTATTTTTTTAAAATTATGAAAAAACTAAAATTATTAAGATAAATATTTTAACATCAAAATTATTACTTATATTCAGACATATACTTTGTATGAGCCTATAACTAAAATGTTATATTTATTACAAATATGACTGTGATAACTTTGACTTTTCATTAAATAAAATATTCTAAATATCATAATCTTATGCAATTGGCACAAAAATTCATAACATAATTTATATCATGAAACTATGTTTATTATGTTCATAGTGGACACTTATATTCTTTAAGAACAAAATATTATTCCCATGTGGACACATAAGTGATATTTAAGACAATGAAATTGAAATTTTGTGATTTTATTTGAATTAAATAATATATTAGTCATTTTCATACATAAGTGTCCAATAAACAAATCCATTTAGAACCATATGTGTTATGGGTAAAATTAATATCATCCTATAAGAAAGAGGATGGAGTACCATGTCCTTATAATTTATCTTTAATTCATATTATATCATTTTACCTTTTACCAAGGTAAAATTTTTATGATAGTTAATATTCAAAATGACTCAAAATAAAAGGGGACTAAATAATAAATCTAAAACTCCTCATTCAAAGTACAGAATACATTTATCAAAATTTAAAAAAAAATTCATCCTTTAATTTAAAATTAAATTATAAATAACCGTTGAAAATTAGTTTTTTAAAAAAGTAAAAAAATGAATCATAATGTTTTTACTAATTTATTGAATAAAATACACATTAAAAATAATATTTAGAATATTATAAATAAAAAAATACTAATAAAAATTAAAAACAAATACAAAAAATAAATTAATCTTATAAATACATTAATGTAAAATATTATTTCCATAAAAATTACCATCATCACTATTCCATGAAAAATAAATGTGTTTAGAAAATTCTCTAAAAATCTTGTTAGGATGATTTAGAAATTAAAAATTAAAATATGAAATTACTTTGTTCATATATATTTTCTATAACTTATATAAATTAATATCAACTACTAAAACGTTGAATCCTCATTTATGTGGAAAACATATTTTCTATGAATGAAATAACTACTAAAAATTACTTTATTATTTTCTATAAACATAACAATACATTCATATTGAGTTGAACCATTATATTTAATTTAAAAAATAGTTACATCTATTAATTCTTGAAAATTTAAGTGATATGTTATAAAGGATATATAATATTATAATAACATTTCATAGATCGCCTAAAAAAGTTATTGTGTGCAACACAAGCTTCCAAATAAATAACATTGTTTACAAATATGTTTTATAAATATTTTAGGGTGTAAAATTATACCCCACATTCAATTATTTATTCCCCTAAAATTCATCTTAGTCATCAATGGTTTAACTTTTTATAATTAATTCGTAGAAAAATTCATTATAAAAATTAGCAATAAAACTTATTTTTAAATAGAATATTTGAAACATTAAGGTTTCCTAATGTAATTCATAACTGTGATTAAAAATTGGAAAAATAAAATAAAATATGGATTTATAAGGGAAAACTAATCCCCATGATATAATTGGTAGTGATAGATAACATGGTTAATATATTGATAATGACGACCAAACCATACACTTAATAGGTATGAATGTTATCTTTAATATCATCTGAAATGATGATAATAATATAATATGTTATTTAAAAATATTTTGAGATGATATACTGACATTATTTCATTTCTTAAGTAAAATATCACTCTTTGGTTATTCCTTGATCTATTTATAATTCATCTATTACTCCATGAAATAAAGTTGAAGTTTTAATGATTGAAGAAAAGGTTGATCATAAGATCCGTAATGGAATGATTTGTTATTCCATCAGTCTCTAGTTATCATTATTGAAAAACTGATAGCATAGGTTATCCTATACATATAAATCATAGTATGGTAACGTAAAAAAATTAACTTCTGAATCATAATCCAAAATTATAATTAAAATATTTCATAATTGGCTACTGTTATTAACTATCCAAAATATTAAAATTCAAAACATTCAAATAAAGATCACTAAATTTCCAGAATCAAAATATCATTTATCCCCCAAAACCATGTACTCATATCTTAACTATAACACACCAAACTTGTGAAGTCCATTAAAACTTATTCTATCGTAACATTATAAAAATAATTAATTACTATAAAACCATATTGAAGACATTCATGCTATAAAAAATTTTCTATTTCCGCATACCATCCATCCAACAATTCTATAAACAATATCATATATATAATAAACCCCCTTGTAATCATTTTAGGTATAAAATATGTGGTTATCAATACTATCTCATTTGTTTTATAATAATCATTTATTTTTTATTTCATTATTATCCCAACATAATTAAAATATTAATTCTTATACTTCCATTAATAATTCATTCTATAAAAATAAATACTTACCAATTCAATTATATTTATGGATTTTAGTACTATAAAATATATTCTTTAAAATAAGTAATGGAAAACTACAATGGAATCATATGTAGATGATCCATTATTCCATAATACCGAAAACTTATTTCGACAATATTATTCATGAGTTCCAATACATAAACACTCAATAATTCCACTGCATTCTTAATCCATTAACCAAGCTATGTTTTTTTATTCCATAATAATTCATTTATCTCATTTGTCCTCTATAGTTTCTTCATCGAGAGTAATATATTAATTACACATAAAACCTTTCCGATTTTCTTCACATGATTTCCCCATAGGTCATTGATTTTTATAATTCCCATATATTCCACATTAATTCTATTTAAATGTTGTTGATTCTTTTGTAATACCATTATTTCTGTCCACTATGTTAACTAAATCTTTCACTTCTCCTTTTAAATTACATACTTTGTTTCCTTTTCGACACCTAAATAATTTTACATTTCAATTGATATATTCTCCTTGATGCCTCTCCCCACATTATATAAATGAAGAAAATTGAACTTTCTTTCTTCATTGTTCACCATGAGACTCCAACAATCTTTTATTAAAATGGGAAATAAACTCACAAAATTTGAGATTATAGATTATATTTTAAGATTAATAGTTAGTAATTATAAAATGAATTTTTCTTATTACTCCCATTTAATTTTTTTTCCCATGAAGAAGATCATTACATTGTCCATATTACTCAATGTTATCATAAATCATCCTAGTTATGTCCATTATCAAAAGAAAATCATATTGTGAGGAAAAATTATCATAAAGGGAAAACAAAATAATGATGGGAAAGTAATTATAAATTTTCAATAAATGACACCTTAGTTTTAACAGTAGGTTATTTATAATTGTTACATAAATTATAGGATTTTAAACTAAACATAGTATTATCCTTCGGGTTTATACTTTTGTTTTCTCATTTTAGTTTCTAATAGTCAACTAAACCCTTAATCTTATACCAAATATATCGAACCATTATTCCCATACATAGATATTAAATCTTTTTAGATGAATGGTCATTACATTACAAAACAAAATTCCTTAAGACAATAAAATGTTAGTGCCTTTGAAAACATTGGACACTACTTTCGTGATTCCTAGAAAAGATTCAATGGATCCCATAAAGATATTTCTTTTCCATACTATTATATAAAAACCATTCATCAAAACATAGTGAAAGGAAACATAATAAAGGGTTAGATCAAATGCTCATTAATTATAAATATACGATATATCAATCCATTATCATAAGAATATATAATAAATGAATATAGGTATTTTGTCATTAACACAACTTAAGAGGTTTATAACCAAACCAATCATTGATCATAAACATGATTCATTAGATACAATATTATCATTTTAGAAAGTTTGGGTCATAAGAGTAATTAATGATAAACCATATGATCATTTCATAAAATTATAGAACTATAATTAATAAAGATGAAAATAAATATTTAAAGGATAACTACAAATGACTTCATTTTAGTGGATTATGATACACTTGTTTCCTATATTGGATCTGGACACACCTATTTACTATAATATTTTAGGATACACCTATTTCCCATTAAAGATTAAGCATATTAAATTTTGTCTCATTAAAATATCACGAGATATTAAGAGTTACCCATTTAATTACTCAGATATAAAATTCCCATACATAACATAATAGGAACCATACGTATGTGTTATATAGTATCATAACTTTTTAAATATATCATAAACTATTAAAATAAATGGGTTTCATAATCATTTCATCATAACATAACCCATATTAAAGAAATGGGTTTCATAAATACCATTCTATCCTAAAATTTTAAATCATACATATAAAGAGTAGGGATAATATCCTTGAATCATAATCCCATTGATGAATAAATAACATTATATAATGTTTTCTTAGCCGGATAACATTTTTTAAATTTCAATTGAAATATTTATTGAGTACTATATGATTTTGATTTTGAAAACATTTTTTTGAAAATACACAAAATTGAAAAGGGAAAATAATTATTTTAAAAGAACATTTTAATATTTTATAGTAATAATTAAATCATTATGTTTTCATGAAAATTGAAAAATATTCTCATTCAATATAAGTTTAAAAAACATTCGTTCCTTATTTATTTTAGAAAAATCACAAAGTACCTTATTTGAAAAATAATAAAATTCATCTTCTAAAACTAATTTTAATGAGTCAACAAAGGATAAAAATGACATTAAACATATATAGTGGAATAATAATAAACATTATTAAAACATTTTTAGAAAACATCGACATGGATAATAAATATTACCCCATGGTGACAAAAATTTATACAATCCTTAGTAATGTTGGAATTGTAAAATAAACCATCACAAATAACACACCATTGAAGTGATAATTAATCAAATGAATCGATTAAGTTTATCAAATATAAGTCCATATAAAAATTGAAAGAAACATGAGATAATAAATGTTAATTTAACAAATAATATTAGAATTCCAAATTCAATGAAATAGTAGTTTAGCCCAATGAATGGAAATTGAGTTAAGAATTCCCTTACACGATTTATTGTATTCATCTATTCATGTTCAAGAATAATCAATAAAAAATGTTTTTTATAAATTTATTAAATATCATTAATTATATCATATGATTTATAATTTTATTATAAGACAACTCACCCACAAATTAATAATTTGTTAATAAATCAATGTAATGGTAGATAAGTGCTTCGTTTTCAAATAATATTTCATTTCTACAGTCTTGGTCCTTATACATGATCTTGGAATCAACATTTAATTTTTTTAATGACTGAGTAAAAATATTTTATTCAATTTATATAAATATTTTTATTCATTCTTAAAATGTATAAAAAAAATGAATTACACTATTCATTGAGACTGTATATCATACATACACTTCAATGCTATTTTATTTTATAAATTTATGGAATGAAAGAAATGTAAATAATAATTCCTATAAAATGGAACATTATTATATAGAAAATATATCATATATATTTATTATAACCCTCATAATACCCACCAATAAAATATGGGGTTTATATATTAATTGAATCACTATGCGGATCCGGTAAGATGTACGTATGCCAAAGTGATACACCATTATAAATGAGGTAAGGGGCACTTTTGGAATTCCCAAAATTATTAAATAATAATAAATTAATTTTCCCAAAAAATACCACCAAATGGCCATGGATTTAATGTTAAAATATGATATGTCTATAATGTCATCTTCTAATATATTTTTTTATGAAGTTATGCTATAATTTTATACATTAACATTTTGATTAACCTGTAGTTTACCAATTTTAATTTTATATACAGTAAAAAATTTATCAATATTTAATGGTTATAATTTTTGTTTATATATTTTAAATAAGAATATAAATTTTCATTTTTTGACATTTTAGACCCTATAATTATAAATATGCATTTTTTAAATATTATTATCTTTTAAAAATAATTTAATAAAATACCGACATCATAAAATTTCCTTATTGTCAAATTTTCTACTAATAAATATTTTGAATTTTAAAACTATCAACACCATATTTAAATTTAGAAAAAAAAATTAATTATATTTTTCTAACATGTCAAGTTTATTTGTTGAATTTTTGGATCTCCCTAAATCTCTCAAATATATTTAGACTAAATATTTCCATATCATTAAATTCATTTTTTCAGTTAATTGTTTAATTACTGTATCAATGTTCTGTATGAATTAAGGGTAATTATTGAATTTATAAATATATATATATACATTACCATATTAAAGATAAATATTTTATATTTAAAATTAATACATATAGTCAAACATATCTACTGTATAACCCCATATTATAAATTTTATATTTATTAAAAATATGGGAGAAATTATTGAGTTTCCATTAAATAAAATATTATAATAATTATAATCTTATCCAAGTGGATCCAAAATTCATTAATAAATACATATCACAGAACTAGGTTTATTAAGTTAATAATTTACCCTTATATTTTTTTATAATATAATTACATCCCTATGTGGATTTAGAAGAGTTATTTAGGACAAAGAGAGTGGCATTTTGGGACATTCATTGATATAAATAATACACAAGTCATTGTGATGAATATGTTTCAATTTAGAATAAAAAATTAAAACCATTGTTGTTAATGGTATTGTTGACTTCATCCAATAAGAAATATGATGAAAAACTGTGGTCTTATCATTTAACATTATTATATATTATCCTATTTACACAAGATTTAGGTAATAAATATTATGATAGTTACTATTCATATTGACTAAAAATAAAGTGAATTAACTAAAAAAGGTAAAAAAACTAATTATTAATACAGATTAAATTATAAAAAAACAATTATGAGAATTTAATTTCAAATTAAATTTTAAAAATGAAATAAAAAATTATTTTTCTCAGAAAAATTTTATTTTTAAACATGGAATGTTTATATACTAAATTAAAATATAAAATTCAATTAAAATATCATTATTAGATTTTTGAAACGAATTTTAACTAATGAATTTATAAAATAAATTTATAAAATAGTGCTACCATTAAAAAAATAAAATGAAAATATATTTTCCCATAAATGAAATATTTTTCACTCTTCCTTTAAAAACAAATAAATTCAGAAAAATAAAAAAAATTATTTTGTAATTATTTATTAAATTATAAAATTTATTTTTTCAAATATATTTTCAAGAACTTCTAGAAATTCATATTCACTCATAAAACAAATAAAAACTCATTTTTAAATAAAACACGATTTTTAAAAAGAAAACCATGTTTAAAAATTATGTGTTTATTTTTTAATCAGTTAAGAAGACATTAATATTGATTTTAAACATTATATTTATTTCATAAATGTTATATTTCAATCAAATCATTATAGTTAAATGTATTAAGGATAACATATATATAATATTCTATTAGTATTTCATGATTCGTCTAGACAAGCTATTGCATTCAACACCAGCTATCAAAGATTTAAATTTATTTAATAATAAATTTCCTAAAAATATTAGCGTGTTAAATATACTAAAATATTATATAAATATTATCTTTTATTACACCTTTAGTAATAATTCCATGTCAAAATCATGTTCTATTTAATAGTTACTTTTTTTTGAATTTTTATTTTCAGCCATATTACGTTTATCATGGTTATATAATATCAACTACATTATCAATGATAAAAGTATCATATATTTTAATTATATTTTTATTTATAGTAATTTATAAACTTTATTGATATAAAATTAAATACATCATTCATGGAGAGGGTATACCATACGTACGCGTGAACTCTGTTTCCATTTCCCCAATGGATGAATGGAAAGAAAGGTAAATATAATATTAAATTTAAAGAATATGTTTATGTGAGATATATATCAAATATTCATTTAAATTTACCTTAATTACCTTCTAGTAAAATTGTTATTGAACTATGATTCACATAGTTTTTCAAGATGTTATTCATCCATTCACACGAACGACATTATCGTAACCCCTGTTGAATAGAATGTACGAATGTATATATAATGTAATAATTTCATGGGTAAAATAATGTTAAAAATATCATATATAATCATTTAATATATCACTATTACCATCCAATAAATGTATTAATGGGAAAAATTAACATTGGTTTGATAGGAAGTATTCCACTGTACACATGATCACGATTTGATTTCCAATTAGAATGAAGTGGTTGTGGCAATAGGTTATTAAATTAAAATAATAATATATAACAATATAAGAGGTAATTTTTATATTATATCAAAATATTTTATGTATTTAGAGGATTAAATAAAATTAAAACTCTAGTTTAAGGACAATACATGTTCTTTAGAGAACCACTTTAAGTTGACTCCAAAATACTTCATCAGTGGGATTACTAATAAAAATGCATGTTGGATGTATGGAAAGAATTTTCGAAGATATTTAAGATTTAATTGGATGAAAAATGGGTTATCATGTGTAGATTTTAGAGGATACATGGTTTCCTTTTAAAACATGGGGAGAAGAAATAAATGTACTTTTTGAAAAGAATAAAGTTTAATCACATTTTCTAGCTGTCTCATGGATGAAAAGTGGTTATTATAAAAATATGTAAGTGATTAGTCTAAAATAAGAAAATAAAAATGTTTTCGAAAATGATATTTTTTATTTAACTCGTTATATTTTTAGTTTTACCACTATTAAACCTGTTATATCCTTTAGGGCAGTATTTTTTTTTATGTTTTAACTATTCATTTTGATAAAAAATTATGTATAAAATATTTAAGTATCATCAATTACACTGATTAAAAATATGTATCCATTTTTCAAAATTTCATTCATATTGGTGGAAATATATAATTTAATATTAAAATAATATATGTGACGAGAAATAGGGTTTCCAAAGTGAAAATCCCCAAAAGTAAAAAAAACTTTATATTAAAAGACATTATAAAAGTGATTAAAATAACATAAATAAGATTAATAGAGATATAATTTAACTAATTTTACTTTTAAAATTATATTTAATTGAATTTTGGATTATATATTTTTTGAGTAAAAATGATGCTTTCTTATAAAAACCTTTATTTTTCCCTATTGACTAATCATTTTATCATTTCAGAAAATTCATAACAAAATCACTAAAATATTATTCATAAATTATGATTTAAAAATGTTTGTTATTTTTTTCAAATAAAACATATAAATGGTGGAAAAATAATTTTAAAATATGTGACCAAATGTAAACAAAATTGTTTTTTTAGAAAAGAAATGTGTTTTAAAGAATAAAATTAGAAATATTATTATCTCAATTATTGAGAACACAATATATGAATTCTAAACATTTGATTGAATATATTATATATAAAAATAATTAAAACCATTATAAAAAATATATTTTTTGAATTTATTCAGATAAAACATGTTTATGTGCAGATTTTTTTTTAAAAAGAGTTAATTTATCTTCAAATGGACTTTTTAAACTTTCAAGTATAATTAATTTGTCACCAAATAATTAAATTTATATACATTTATAATAGTTATATTTTATTAATTTAGTTACACTTATTCATACCTTCCATTTAAATTTTTTAAGCAATAACTATCATATTAACTAATATTATGTTTATAGTTTGACGTGTTTTGTTAAAAAATGAATATGTGTATAATTCATCATATAAAGTAAATTAAGTTTAATCAAAAAAATATTACAAAAAATATTGGTATTTTTAAATTTCACCCATTAAAATATTTTAATACCTAAAAATTCATGAGTTTGACAAAACAAAATGTGGATACATGTGACTCCATACATCCTAAGGTTCCCTCCTTGCATATTTATGTGGTTGGATTCAACAAAAAACATTGAGAAGCTGAGTGGCCACGTTTTATATAAAATTATGTTTATGATCCATAATTTAATTTTTTTTTATCATTATAAGAAATAAAATTCTCTAGTGGTATGAACTTTTTATTATGTCCGTGCTAAGGATCAATTTTTCACTCCCTTAGGAGAGATACATTGAACATGATTTGGACTTGAGAGATTTCAGAAGGATGAGCCATTCTATAGTATACCATATCTATACAATAGAGTATTTCCAATGAATTAAAATAAAATAGTTTTATCTATCCATTAAAGAATATGAAGAATTTCATCATTTGGTTGTGCTTCAATCAATTTCAGCTTCATATCATACATCATGAAATAAATATGAATTTGTTGTGAATCAAAAAATAATATATCACAAGATCCATAGTTGAATGATAAGTCATTCCTTTTATCTTTAGTTTTCCCCATAAAAAATGGTTATAAAAAGATATCCCAAATGAATAAATCATCATATAGTTCTATAAAAAACCATCAAACATCATTTAATGTTCATATTAAACCATTTCATAAATTGTTAAACTTATAAAGCTTAAAAAATTTCAAAATTTATAATGCTGTTCACTAAATTTACCAAAATAAACAGAGCCTTAATCTCGAAAATATCATTATGTATTTCTTAATGGTCACATATAATATTTGAATACCTTTCTCATATATTCCCCTGAATAATGGTAATTACAATAATTACTATAAAATCTCATTGAAAACATACATGTTCTACCATTATATTTATAAAACCAAAAATTATTTAACATATTACAATGATCCCAAATTATTTTCAAATCCATCAATGAAAACATATAACAATTTTTTTAAAAAATCATTATTTGATTTTGGGGTCATTAATACTATCCTTTTATCCATAAAAATAATCTCTTAGTCAAAAATAAATAATATTTTCTCAACATAAAGAACATAATAAAGTATATTCTCTATTAATAACGTGTTTTCCATAAAATATCATATTTCCAAAACATCTATCGAACAATACATATAAATTTCAAGATTTATATAACATAATTCATTAATTCACAAACACAAATACTTCAATCATTTCACTTCATTCTTAAACCATTAACTAGGATTCATAATATTGTTTTTTCATATCTCCTTCCTAAATTATGAAATATAAATCTTGTATTTAAATTAATTACCTTTATTTTAATCATGTCACTAACATTTTACATAAACTATAATTTTAGAATATCTAATAGCATTAATATGAAATTTTTTGTATCTTAATAAATTTTAATATAACTATCACTCAAACCACCATAATAAATATATTCACAAGCTTTCTCCCTTCGTCAAATATTTGAATAATTAATAGTTTTTCCACATTTATAACAATCAACCATTGATGATGATTTATTGAAATCATTTTTCTATTCATTATATTAAATAGTCCTTTAATTTTTCCTTTTAAATCAGTTAATATATATTCTTATTTTAAAAAAAATCTTCATGTTACCTTTAGGAATTACATGGAGTGCTTATTATTTCATAATCACTAAATAGTAACCAAAATATTCTTTCCTAATTTTTTTCCACCACCTGGGATCTCACCAAATTTCACCATTCTCTTCATTAGTAAGATTTATAGTTGGTTAAGAAGTATTTTTTTGTCATATATGATGATAAATAATTATTTAATAATCATAATATCCTTCACAGTAGTCATCATCCCATTTGATTTCACATCGAAAAACATTCTACCACATTCAATGTTATCTCAGTTCCTTATTGTCCCCACCATTGACAATACAATAATAGTTTTTAAAATATTATTCATATTGTAAAATTATGAAATCATTAAAATAACATTTGTGATTTTTAAATTATGAAATATTATTTTCAATTAATAGAACATTTGGTTTAACTTTGGTCATAAATGGTAATTATTCAAATAAATCATGTTTTTATAACGAGTTTTGGAATTTAAAATTCATATATTTCATGAGTGTTAAATTAGGTTCACAGTTAAGATTGTTTTTGGGTACTGGGTAATTCTAATGTTAATCTTAACACAACTTTTTCTAGGTCATTACCCCATGGATTATATGATCTACAACCATGCCTAGTTATAGTGTCTAGATAGGGATGTAATTACTTCAAAACAATTTCTCTATTATTCAGGAATAGTCTAGGATATTTTTAGATATATATAATTATCCATAGAATTATCCTTCTAATTATACTTAGCCATATACAAGAATATCTCAGTAAAATTATCTCATCCAAGTTTCCAATTGCTACAAAAAACTTACTCTAATACAAAATTTAGAGACCGAATCTTCACATGCATACATTTTATATCATAGAAAATGAATATTTGGTACATAAAATAATAATTCATGCCGGAAAAATTTAGGTCTAGTGACATTTGAATCATAGAAACATAAAAATTTGGTTTACAAGATTTATATATCATCTAAAATTTATTTTTTCAAAACTATTTCCCTACTTAGAAATGCCAAACATAATACCTATCAAGATGACCTAGGGGAAGGAAACATAATAAAGGGTGAAAAAAAATGATCATTATATATAAAAAAGAGAAATATGTAATCATAAAATTAGAATAAGTGAATGATAACATGATCATACATATGAAAACTATACGTTTCTTATCGGAGATCAAAATCTTGGGTCATTGAATAAAGATTGGGTTTTTTATAAAACATGAATCAAAAGTAAATCAATGATCAAAATACCTAAAAAATAACATTGACATATGATTTTGAACTATGGAATTTACATAACAAAATAAAATCATTTCTATAATAGTAACGTATAATTTCTATAGCTATAATTGGGGAATGGTTTCACTCCCTAAACCATGGAATTCGTTATTTTTCACTCTCGAAAATATCATATTGTAAAATTTCACTTATGGTATTGGTTTTACACACCATTTTTTCCTATTTGGATAATTTGATATCAATATTTACCAGATGTATTGGAGTGAGATATATATCCCACCAATCACTCAAAAAATTCAAAAAAAAACATGTACACCATAGGGTCATAAAACATTCATTGTGGCTGAAGCCATAAAAAGAAATGGGTTTTTAAAAAAATTGCATCCTATCAAAAGATATTGAAATGAAAAACCATTCATTATAATTTAACTATTTCATCATATAACAAAACATTGAAAAATAAGTGGGTTTCATAAGAATTTTATAATTTTATAACCCTTGGAATTGAAATTTGTTTCAGAAACATCTTTTCATCAGAAAAACAACCCATTGGAGAAAGAACAAGAATGGTATCTTTGAGCCATATCTCTTGTAAATAATAATTTTCAATAAAGGATGTAATATTTGATGTAAAATGAATTTGAATGATAAATTTAAACATTTTCTAATGAAAATATATTTTTCCACATTGAAAAAATCTTTTTAAAAACAAATATTTTTTTAAAAAAAAACCATTTTTCTGTAAAATAACCATAGAATATTATAAATGAATTTTTAAGGATCATTTGATATATTTCATTAGGAAAATATTAGTTTTCGTTGAAAAAATATTTTCAAAATGTAAAACACTTTTAAAATCCATTTTACTAATAATTTATTTTGAGGATTACAAAGAAATCATAAAAAAATAATTTCCATGATGGCGGGAAATTCCAATGAAGTTATACATGTAGAAATAATGAATCCTTTCAAATTGTTTGTTAAATATAAAAGGTATTTATTTTTAAATAAACATGAATATTACATATAAAAAAATTTATAAAAATTTAAACATGGTTATGATTGTTTTTAATAAATTTTTTGTATTATTTCATTTTTTTTTGTTTTTTTAGAAAACATTGATATGGAAGAGAAAGTGTTTTACAACAAAAGGATAAATATATTATGTTTTCCATAAAAATATTCTTTAAAAATATTGAGTACATAAAGTGATGAAATAGAGAAAAAAAATATATTCAATAAATAACCAAATGAGAAGAAAATCCATGAGTATATTTAGAGATAAATCATAACATAACAACATCGGATAAAAAAATATACTCAATCCCGATAAAGAATTATATTTCAAAATAAACCATTTACAACTTTAGAAAATATGTAATTATATTCCCCATTAAAAAATAAAATCAAATTAAAAAATAAATATCATGAATATATGGATATTATTCACACAAAATGTCAAAGGGGATGTATATAAACCTAAAAAATATATATATTTTTAACATAAAAAAAGTCCTAATAAAAGAAATTTGATATAAAAATACCAGACTACTTTGGTAACATTTGATCCATATACCCCATAGAAGAAAGATCCCAAAATGGATATGTAATTATCCATAATTTTTAAGAGATCATAATAAAATAAATTAACGGCATTTATTTACACTACATAAAAGAATCATGCGATGAATATGGTATGTGTCTCATATAAAATAAAAGTAAAATATAATTACCTTACCTTAACTTTAGATTTCCTTGTCAAAAATTTAAAACTAATATATTATAATTATGTGTGGATAATATATATTATAGAACAATAATTATATATATATATATCATATCATATATGTTTTACTTATTACATTTTATTTCCAAATAATTAACAATGCCATGTTAAAATCACATTTTAGAAATAATCGTTTTGTTTTTGTGTCTGTTTTAATGTGTTGTTTTCACTCCAATTTTTGTGATAATTGGAAAATAAAATCTCTAATGATAAATATTATATAAATATCCTATATATTAATTATATATGTATTTATATGAATCCATGAATGTTAGATATATAAAATTAAATACATACTTCAGGGAGATGGCAGTCTGTAAATACGAATGAACAATATTTCCAATTTTCCATTCGATGAAATTAAAGAAAAATAAAAAATATATTGAAATGAAATATTCATTTTTTTCATATGTATATTATATATAAATTTAATATACTTTAATTACCTTTCATGAAATGTGTTGGTTAAAAATGAATCACATCACGTCGTGAGGCAGTAGTCCTCCACACACAGAGATGTCGTTATCATATCCCTTTCTGAATAGAATGTAAGAAGGTATATTAGATATTATAATTATTAAAGTATAATTATATTTAAAATAACATATTTGATCAGTTATTATATCCATATTTCTATCCAAATCTAAACATAAATGAAAAATTCATCGATTCTTTTCATAGGGTTGTACTCTATTGTACAAAAAATCAAAGGTTTTGTTTCCCATTTGATGGAAAAGAAGATGAATATAGGCTAAAAAATTAATAAAATATCATATCATTATATGCTATAAAATGGGTTTTTATATATTATCATTGTTGAAGAATATTTTATAGTGATAGAGAAATAAATATAATTAAAGTACATGTTTATGGGCTATACATCGTCTTGGGAGGATCTCTTTAGGATTACACCTAAATCTTTCAAAAGATGGATTACTAGTCAAATTAATGAATATAGGATATAAAAAGGTAATCATGTTATATTTTTTGGAATATTTAATCATTAAAATGATTGTGTATGTTTTAAGGGCAGAGGAGATGGGGTGGGCTTTTATAAGTCGAAAAGTTGACATCTATATAATTTATGGAAAGAATGATGTTTACCCACATTTTTAACAAGCCAAATTGCTTAAAAATGGATCATTCTAGAACATTATAGGTTTTAAGGACAAAATATGGATAGAAAATAATTTTTTTATAAGCTTCTAGGTCATTTTATACCATATATTTTTAGTTTATCCCTTGGTAAACCTTTTTATCCTTAACGACGAGAATTAATTTGTACTATTTTTAGATTTATTTTGAATAAAATTAATGTGAAATAAATATATATAATAAAATATGATAATATATATATGGTGTCCATTTTTAAAAATTATATTCTCAAAATTTGAATTTTTGTTTTAAAATTAAATCCACAGAAGTGATGAGAAAGTTGTTTTACATAGAGAAAATCTTCAAAAGTGTAAATAAATTTTATTTAAAAATTCAATTTTAAATTAATTAAAAATACATTAATGGGATTAATAGACATATAATCGAAATAATGATACATTTAAAACATGATTATAAAAAAATATTATATATTATGTTAATGAAAATATTGTTTTGGAATAAAAAATTGGGCATTAACTATTCACTAAATGCACAAAATTTTCATAATGTTATCAAAAAGTCTCTCCAATAATATTTATAAATTCTAATTCAAAAAATTTAGATAATATTATCAAATGAATCAATTAAAAGTGAAAAAATTAATTTAAAAATATGTGTGCACAGGGTGGTAAAACTGCATTATAGAAAAAATACAATTATAAGCATGTAGTTTGATATATATTTTTATCATCCATCGAAAAAATATAAGATGATTGTAAAATTTTTGATATATTATAATATATATGTATTTCTTTGAAATAATTCAAATAAAATTAAATATATAATTTGATCATATAAAACATATTTGTGTGAATAAAAAATATTTTTATAAAAAACATATCATTTATCTTTAAGTGGTTTATTATGTTTCATTTATAATTAATTGGTTCAAAAAGAATTCATTATATATATATATATATGCTTAACCATATATTTTCATAATTTAATTATTCATATTCAATGTTTCTATTTCAATGGTTATGTGATAACTATTATATTAAATAATAATATTCTAATAGTATATCGTGTTTCGTTAAAACTCAGTGTTGTAGGTAAAGAAAGCTAAAAAATAAATTAAATATATTAGGAAAAAAATTTCATGGACTCAAGGAATATTACATGTCTACGATTCTTAAAATACATTAATATTATAAAAATTTATTTTTTTATTCATTTCAAGCACATTTCATTCTAGATTTATGATTATCAATTTTTATATATTATAAATTATTCTATGTTTTTTCGTATGTTTTTACATTAATTCATGGTTGTTTAGTATGTTTTTTCTAGTACACATATGATTTAGAGTTTTAAAACACTAAATGGTCATATTTTAATGAAGATTAAATTGAGACACTGATTGTTGGTTTGTATATTTTTTAATACTAAAAATAAATCAGTTGTAAATTTCATACATTTTTATAGTAACATGAAGTCATCATATTTTCTTTAACCCCTACGAATCATGTTTTTAAATAGTTGAATTCCTTTAAAAAATAAATATTTATTCATTCCATACACCCCAAAAGGTTAATTGAATTTGGCCTATTAATTCATGTAAAAATAAATCATAGATCATAATAATATGATTTTACTCAATCATATTATCTTTTTCAATGTTTCAAATGTTACAGACATGTTTTAGATATTTTAGACACTAAAACAGTGTTTTTTATCATTATAAATACACAAGTCAGATTATTTTGGTTCCTATTTATTTATTTTACGAGTTAATGAATTATAATTTCTATAATATTTCACGGTAATAAAAACGGTTATCATTGTTTTTACTATCAAACACAAGTTTCTAAAGACTATAATATGTTAAAATGACTAATTATTTAATCATTTAATGAGAACCTCGTATCAAATTAAAGAACCATCCATTCATACATGAAAAAAGTAATTCAATTATTATTTTTACTAAACTATCAAATTAATTCATGGCCTTTTATTGGGTTTAACCATTACATGCACGTTTTAGAGTTTTAAAACTCTTAATGTGTAGTTTTGTTGGTTTGCCTAGGAAAATCATAACTCAAATTGATATGGTATCATTTATAAAATCATCAAATATCAATTATAGGCCATTATTGTAATATTTCCAACTAATATAAGGTCATTTTTTATTAACCCCGTAATTCAAATTTTTAATGACATTATTATCATAAAAACATCTTATCCAGTCATTATGATCATAAGAACATTATATTATTGTGTCTTTTATAATTAAATTTTAAAATTATTGAATGATATTTTATCAATGATTTCACAAAAACTCCTAGTTTTTTTATATGTTTTATGAATTACATAAAATGTTAAGAATCATAGAACACTAATGTTTTATTTTTTTTATCCTGTGTAAACTGTAACTCTGATTGATGCAGATCCTTTTCCAATATTTGAAAAATATAGCAACAATCATTATAATAAGATCTCATAGCAATGAAATGTTTACCATTTGGCTTGATCCCCATGATTCATGTTTCTAAATATATTAATATATTTATAACTTATTTTCTTATTATTTTCTTTTCACATTTTACCTCGAATTGATATGCTATTTTTATATAGGTAAAAACTCATATTTTTTATCTTTGTCTTGTAATTTCACCTTAATTCATGATCTTTGTTGGGTTTTGACTATTACATGGTTGTTTTAAAGTTTTAAAATGATATAAATTTTTTTATCATCCCAAAAAATCAAATACTCAGATTTCTGTGTCAAGGGTTCCTAAATGTCACAAAACAATTTGTGGTTATTTTCTAAAATTTTATATTCCAATATGAGGTTTTTTATTTATTTTGGCGACCTGAAACATGTTTTTAAATTTTTTTAATTTTATTAAAATAATATGTTTTGTTATCTGGACCACACCATACATAAGATTAATGTGCCTTCTATTTAGGAATATAAAAAATAATTTGAATATTTTTTAGGCGATTTCATTTAAATTTTTGTTATTTTCAATGTTTTGACCGTTGAATGAATGTTTTAATGTTTTAAAACACTATAATTTTATTTTTAATCATCATTATAAACCAAATATCAAATTGGTGTAAGGAATATTAATTTAATTTAAGAAACAATCATTGGTATATTCCCTAAAATTTAATGGTACCATATCTGTGTTTCTTGGTTGTGACCTCCCGATGTATGTGTTTAAAGACATTAACGTGATTACAAACTTCTTATTTAGTAATTATGATCAAACTGTATATAAAATTTTTACTTTATCCAATAATAAATATCACAAATTTTCTAAAGATCATTTTATTCTATTTCATGTCAATGCATTGTCATTTTCTTGATTTTCAACATTACATGCATGTTGTGGAGTTTTGAAACACCAAAACATTGTTTGGTCTTCTAATAAAAATTGAATGTTCGATTTACATGATGTCAATTCATATATTTTTAAATCATTCAGAGGCCATTATTTTTAAAATTAACATCAATTTGTTATCATTTTTATAGTTTTCCCACCCTAAATTTTTTTTATTACTTTAATATCACTATAAACTACATATTCAACTGTTGAGATCACACCACTAATAATATTGAATTTCATTCTAATTTTTACATTTTAGAAAAATTAAAATAATTTTATTCATATTGTTTCACATTAATTTATGTTTTTTTCATGGTTTTCAGCATAATATGCATATTTTAGTGTTATAAAAGTGTAAAAATGAAATTATCATTCATATCAAGTAAACCACAACTTAGATTTATGTGGTTTATATTATTATATTTTAAAAATCAATCACAATTCATTTTACTACAATTTTATTGAAATTAGAGGTCATTTACTAGTCTTGATCCCCTATCACATGTTTTTAATGACATTAATTTCATAAGAAATGGTTATTTTGATATTTTGACCATAGAAGACAATAATTTGATGTTTTTTTAATTAATGTAAAACAAAATTCAAATATATTTTTCTGATTATTTTACAATATTTTATAGTTGTTTACCTAGTATTTGTAACGCCCCGACCCTAGTTACCCAAAGTCGGTGCATTATTACATAACATTGGCATGATCACAAGAAAGATCAAATCACGAAAGACCGATTGGTTTAGTAGCCTTGGAAACACTAGATATATTCATAAGTCTTACATTACATCATAAAATGAAAAACTATTACAACAACATATTTTATCCATAAACAACACTCATATCCCCACATAAAATCCCTGTAGGTCATTCATAATTTACTTCTTCACTTCCTGGAAAAATAAAACATATAAAAGGGGTGAGCTCTAATACCCAGTAAGGATAACAATATACCAGAAACTTTCATAAATATGAATAAACATTTAAGGCTATGTATAACTAAAACAAAAGCCTTTTAAACTTGAATTTCAACATAGTATGGAAAAAGTAAAATGAAATAATGCCATTTACTTATTCACATGGATATTCTACTAATCGAATAATCACATGCAATATCAATATCCACTTTCATAATGTTGGAATGCATAATGCCAGACAATCATAATCACATATCCAAGGCCTCGTGCCAAGAATACAAATAATACTTTTTCAAGGCCTTGTTCCAAGACACTAGTTTTTCTCATTAGACCTACCGATGCATCGAGGAGCTATAGTGGGATCCACCTGTAACATATTAAGTCCAATGAATTCCCATATGAAAAGGTTTAAACATAACATAAACATTCGTATTAAAACTAGCATACGAAATGTCAATAATTTCACCATAAACTATGAATGGTATAAAAATAGCACATCCACAGTTAAACATATCAAAAAACCATAAATAAAATATAGAAGTTTTGTATCATAATAAATCAACTTCAAATAAGCGTAAAATCCATCAAAGGATGTTGACACAGATGAAATCAAAACACTTTTTAGAGAAATATCTCTTTCTATTTTTGAAATCATTAATGATCCATATAAAATAAAACATTTTCTTGAAAATATTCTTATAAGCTTGTAAGGAAAGCTTTGAAGATTTTATAATGGCGGAAAATAACGGCACCCGCCGTATAAGTTAAAAAAACATTCTTGCCTTAATTCTGTTGAAAATGTTAAAAAGGACCTTTTTTTTAAAACGACGGAAGGATTACTCTTATAAAAAGTCAAATAAGGGTATAAATGACTTTAACCCATATTCTTGTAAATAATAAAAAAAATTTGAAATTCATTTTGAAGAAACATGGATGTGGATGATAAAGAGATCCCAGTAGATTATTACATATAAACAACCTCGGATAATGAAGAGATTGTGAAATAACCCTTACCTTGTACTTTTCCTTGGTTGGGGTAGGTTAAACTCTTGTATAATGGTGAAATAATTGTTATTAAATTATACAAGAATCATATACATTAATATGAAATCATATATGATCTTTTAATATTGATTTGATAATAATATAATAGTATTATCATTGTTTCGGGTGTTAACTTACTTGTTTTCTTTTATATGTTTTGTTATGTAAGACATGTTTTTAAAGGATAGGTTGTATATTATTCATATCCAGAATGATATCAAGTCCTTAAACATCATTTTTAAATCATCAAATGAAAATTATATTTGAATGGATACGATGGAGAATGAATCTCATCGCGTTCATGGAGACGGTAGTCCGTACGTACGCACGAGCGACAATATCATTCTTTTGATATTAAAATAATATATAAATGGATGGTATAACATATATAATGAATCATTAACATGTTATATTTATTATTTAAATGAGTTTCACATCATTATTATACCCATCCAAATAATATTATATTGAATAACAATTACACCACGACGTGGAGACAGTAAGCCGTATGTACGCACGTATGGTGACATGTTATTCAAAGGGTGGATAGAATACTGAATATGGTTGTACCATATTTATAATAACATCACAGTATATATATGATACTGGGGTTATTATTTTATAATGGTAACAACAAAGGGAGAAGAAGTGGAAGAATTAATGAACTTGGAAAAAGGGTGGTGAAATCATTAACTCTTCTTCGGGTTCTTCCTTTTGATTTGATCAAAAGGGATGCTTAGGTTGGCTTTCTGATCAATATAAGGCCTATAGGTTGTATTGATGGAAGTTGGGAGAGTATTTGGGCAGAGTTTGGCCGAACCAAAAGGTTTTGAAGGTGTGATTAAATGAGAAGGAGGTGTGCCCTTTTATAAGAGGGGTGAGGGGCACCTTTGGAAATGCTAGAGATATTAGTTTATAATAAATTCAAATTCGGTTTCCAATGGCTCCAAAGTTTAATCATCAAAGGTTAATGTGGTTATGGGTCGAAAACAACTCAACCAGTAGAATTTAGATAGGTTTGGGTACTTATATTAACCTTATCTTTAAGTATTAACTCTAAGTTAATTAGTTTCACTTTTACAATGTCTCTTTGTATTTTTATATAATATGGTTAATAAACTTACTATATACATCCAAGAGACCCCAGGTGGTCCCTTAATGATGAAACTATCATGATTTAAGTCTCTTGGCCTAAAATTAGATTTTTATGAATTTAATATCAATTAATAATATAATATTTGTTTTAAGAACTCTTTTTTGTCAATTTTGACACTATTCAATAGTTGATTTTTTGATACTCATAACAGATTGATTAATTCAAAAAAAGTAAATTAATTGAATCCTAATATATAATATTATCCTAGAAAATTAGTTTAATTCATTAAAAGTTTCATATTATATTTATTTGGGTATTTATAATATCAATTAATTTAATTTTTGACTATTTTAGTAATTACTGCATCATTATTGTGTCATTAATAAAATAAAATATTTAATGTCTAAAAATTATAAATAAAATATAATTATGTAGGAAATCTTTTTATATTTCTAATGAATATTTATGATCTAAAATCAAACATATATTAACCTATGTAATAATTGTTTTTCTAAAAGATATATGCTTGTGTCATTTTTGTATTCATTTTAACTTAATTAAAATAAAGTTTCCCTATCACCTACAAGTGGCACCATGGGGTCCCCAAATCGACCCAAAGATGCCTATGGTCGAACATGTATCAACCAATAAGGCTAGGACACATTTTAGGGTAATTTACTATTATTATAATATTTTTTGTTAACCCTTATTTACCAGATTTACCCTTAACCATGGTAAATAAAATATTTACCACAATAATTATTCAAAATGTCTAAAAAAAGTTACCTATTTACACAATTTGGAAATCCTGATTCCAAATATGGAATCCATTTTTCTAAATTCAAAACAAAGAAGTGGCAGAAATTAATTTAAAATTAATTCCCGCTGTCAAAACATAAAGCGTGTTTTTAAATGATAATAACTATCAAAAGATTGACACTTGTTTTTGTTTGGTATAATTGTAAAATTATGTCCAATGAACAAACTTATATTAAATGGTAAAAATATATTCTAAATATACTTTAAAACCACTCAAATTCATAATTTATCACTATTAATTATTTTGATTAAAAAAAGTTGTTTTTAATTAAAATTTAGTAATTTTCAGTAATCATCAAAATATGAAAGTTATCCGAAAAGTACCAAAATTTCACCTTAGGCTAAATTCGATATTCCGAATCCAGAAATGAAGTCCATTTTAAAATATAAAATATATATAATTTCGAAAAGTAGGTATTATTAATCATAACGGCTAGTTTGATTGGTTATGGTGTGTTAGAACTCGGTGTTGCGTACAACACACGCTATCACATTATTCAAAGAGAAGCGTACCGTAGAAGCTTGGGGTGTTACATTCTCCCCTCCTTCAAATAATTTTTTCCTCAAAATTTATAGAATACTACCGCATGAAAAGACTTGGGTGGTTCTTCATCATAAGTTCCTCGGGTTCCCACGTTGCCTCTTCCATCTTATGGTTTCTCCACAAAACTTTTACCAGACGCGTCGTCCGGTTTCTCAGTACCTGTTCTCTTGTATCAAGAATCCTGACAGGCTCTTCACAATAAGACAGATCAGGTTCCAGTTCTAATTCCTCATTGGTGAGTACATGCGTTGGGTCAGGCACGTATTTCCTCAACAGAGATACGTGGAACACATCGTGAACTTTGGAGAGACTTGGCGGCATTGCCAATCGGTAAGCTACAACCCCAATTCGTTCTAGAAATTCGAAGGGTCTGATGTACCTGGGAATCAATTTACCTTTCTTACCAAAACGTATGACTCCCTTCCATGGAGATACCTTCAGGAAAACATGATCACCGACTTGAAATTCCAAATCCTTCCTTCGATTATCGGCATAGCTCTTCTGCATACTTTGAGCTGCTTTGATGTGATTTTGGATTACCTTTACCTTTTCCACCATTTCCTCCACCAATTCTGGGCCTACAAGTTTTCTTTCACCAACGTCATCCCAACAGGTTGGTGTACGACATCTCTTTCCATATAACTCTTCATATGGTGCCATCTGAATACTCGAATGGAAGCTATTTTTATAGGAAAATTCTACCAGTGGTAAATATTGATCCCGCATACCCTGAAAGTCAAGTGAGAAAGATCTCAACATGTCTTCTAAGGCCTGAATAGTCCGTTATGATTGTCCATCTGTCTGAGGGTGGTAAGCAGTGCTCAAATGAAGTTCAGTATCCAGGTATTTCTGAAGACTTTTCCAAAATCATGAAGTAAATCGGTGATCAAGATCAGAAACAATCGATAGGGGTACTCCATGAAGTCTCACAACTTCATTAATATATAGTCTTGCTAGACGTTCCCGGGGTAGATCTTCTCTTATAGAAAGAAAATGTGCTGACTTGGTAATACGATCAACAATAACCCATATTGCATCATTACTTCTAGGAGTCTTTGGTAGCCCCATGACAAAGTCCATCGTAATATTGTCCCATTTCCACTCCGGTATGGGAAGAGGTTGCATGACTCCTCCAGGCTGTTGCCTTCCAGCTTTCACTTGTTGACAAACCATACATCTTGACACAAAATCAGCAATCTCCCTCTTCATGTTGTCCCACCAAAAATGTTCCTTCAAATCTCTATACATATTCGTGCTCCCAGGGTTTATAGAGAAATTTGAACTATGAGCATCATCCAACAATTCCCTTTTTAGATCAGGTAAATCGGGAACACAATGTCTCTTCCCGAATTTCAAAATTCCATCTTCATACACAAAGTCTCTCAATCTCCCATCATTCACAGCTTTAATCTTCTTTTGAAATTATTCATCATTGGTCTTAGAACTCTTAATCCTTTCTAGTAAAGATGGTTTGGCAACCATTTGAAAAAGTATTGGAATTTCACCTTCCCTGGTTATTCCCACGTCCATCTTCACTAGATCCATGAAAATTGGATCCCTTTCAATTCTCATATTGTTCAAAACTCCATGGTCTTTTCTACTCAAAGCATCTTCCACCTTGTTTGCTTTCCACGGGTGGTAGTGTATCATGCAATCATAATCCTTGAGTAATTCAAGCCATCTACTTTGCCTCATGTTGAGTTCTTTTTGTGAGAAAATATACTTCAAACTCTTGTGATCAGTATAAATATCACATTTTTCACCATAGAGGTAGTGCCTCCATATCTTCAAAGCAAAGATCACATCTGCTAAGTAGAGATCATGAGTAGGATAGTTTTGTTCATTAATTTTCAACTATCGTGATGCATAGGCAATAACTCCATCATTCTACACAAGGACCCAACCAAGTCCTTTCTTTGATGCATCACTATAAATAACGAACCCATCATTCCCCGATGGTAGAGTCAATATAAGAGAATTGAATAATATTATCTTCAGTTCTTCAATACATTATTCACACTCTTTTGTCTAAACAAATTTAACCCCTTTACGTGTGAGCTTCGTTAATGGGTTAGCCAATTGGGAATAATTCTGGACGAAACGTCGATAATAACCTGCCAAACCAATAAAACTACATATCTCAGTTATACTCGTAGGTTCTGGCCATTCTTGGATTGCCCTAGTCTTAGAAGGATCAACAGAGATTCCATCTTTAGAGACAATATGGCCAAGAAAAGAAATATCTTGAAGCCAGAATTCACACTTGCTAAACTTCCCATATAATTCATGTCTCCTCAGAGTCTTCAAGATAATGCGCATGTGATTTTCATGATCTTCGTAGGTTTTGGAGTATAACAAGATATCATCAATAAATACCACCACAAATTCATTGAGATACTCCTTGAAAACTCTATTCATCAGATCCATGAATACAGAGGGTTCATTAGTCAATCCAAACGGCATTACGGTAAACTAGTAATGCCCGTACCTGGTTCGAAATGCTGTCTTCGGAATGACTTCCTTCTTCACACACAACTGATCGTATCCAGATCGAAGGTCAATATTTTAAAAGTATTGAGCTCCATGTAGTTGGACAAATAAATCATCAATATGAGGTAGGGGATACTTGTTCTTTATCGTTATAGCATTGATCTCCCTGTAGTCGATACATAACCTCATAGATCCATCTTTCTTTTTAACAAAAAGAACAGGGGCTCCCCATGGAGAAACACTAGGGTGAATAAATCCCTTATTACTCAATTTCTCTAGTTGTTTCTTTAGTTCAACTAATTCTACAGTGGCCATTCTATAAGGGGTCCTCGATATAGGCCTTGATCCAGGAATTAAATCAATGGAAAACTCAACTTCTCGTTCTGGAGGATGTCCAGGTAAATCTTCCGGAAATACATCTACAAATTCTTTCACAACAGGTACATCCTCTATTTGAACATTCCTTTCCTCACCAACAGTTATTTCATTCTCTTCCTCCCCAATAATTGAATAAATTTGAGCTACTGGGGGTGGATCTAAATAAGAATTAGGTGGTGACGATTCTGCTCTAAAGATAAGGTGTTCCTTATCATTATCATCAAGAATCGTAACCTCTTTCTTCTTACAATAAATCTTCGCATCATAGTTCGAAAGCCAGTCCATACCAAGGATTATATCAAACTCAATCATAGGCATGACGACGAGATCAGCAGATAAAGAACATTTATGTGCTCTAATGGGGACTGATTCACAAAACATTGTTGCAATGATACTTCCCTTAGGAGTTTTAACTGACAATTCCCTTTTTAAATCAAATTGGAAATATCTAATTTTCTTAGCAAACTGGGAAGATATGAAACAATGTGATGATCCATAGTCAAATAATGCATTTTCTAAACATGAGGAAACCATTAAATTACCTGCCACCACGTCTTTCGGAGCCTCTACCTCAGCAGTAGTGATAGCATAAGCCTGGCCTTGATCCCTTGGCCTTTTCTAAGGTAAGATCTCCTGACACATAGGACATGCATTTGCATGATGCCCCATCTCCCTGCAATTGTATCACTGAACGTTGGTATCTTCTTTCTTCCCCTTGCAATCACGAGCTTGGTGGCCTTTTTCACCACACATGTAACAGACTCCCATTCCCTTCAAGCAAGTACCAGGATGTTTCTTCCTGCATTTACCACAAGATGGATATTCAACCTTTCCATTCTTCCCCTTATTTCCATTCCCTGATTGATCAACATGTCTCTTCTTCTCTTGCTTTGCTTCAAAGTCATAAGACAAAGAGAATTCCTTTTCAGTCTTGATAGCACATGAGACAATGTCTTCGTACGACGAAAAGGATTGTGAGACTAATGCTCGACGGAGAAATGGTTTTAACCCATCAATGAAACGATCAATCTTAATTCTTGGGTTACGTATATAATCACCAGCATACATTGAAAACCTTGTAATGATAGCCTCATACTTTGTGATATTCTCATCCTCCTTCTGTCTCAGACTTAGAAATTGTCTTTCCATATCTGCTCGATGGTCGCGAGGAAAGTATTTTTCTAAAAACAGATCATTGAACTCCCTCCATTCATTATTTGATACTTCATCATCTTCCTTCATATTTTGAATTAATGACCACCATTGATCAGCATCTCTAGTGAGGCGGTAAACTTCCATGATAACTTTGTCCCTTTCACTGCTCCCCAAAGCTTGAAATATTTTCTCTAGGGAATTTATCCATTTCTCAGCTACTAAAGGATTTGTACTCCCATTGAACGTTGGTGGTTGTTTCCTCATGAATCGATATAACATTTATCCTCCACGTTGTGGATCAGGGTGCTCCATACAGGTAAGGTTATTATTTATAACTTGAATAAGTTGTCCCAGTATGGTGATTAGCGGATCAGCACCAATTGCATCACCAGCTCCACTATAATTGTCTTGAGCAGGAGGGAAATCCCTACATGGAGTGCGTGCATCGATACGGTTTCTGTTTCTTCCACTAGGCACCATTTCTAAACAATGGCATAAACTAGATCAGTTTATGAATCAAAATACATAATCCCATACTTATAAAACACTTAACATAAATTGAACTATTTATGGACATAATCCATAATCATAAAAATGTTTTCTTTGAGGAAGTATATACTCATAAACCCTTCATAATGGTTTGTAATGAAAATGAGAGTTATCTTAAGAATATCCCCCGGGAGTGTCGTAACCAAGAGTTCAGCAAGGCCCGTTGTCGTGCACCAGTTCCCGTTCGAGTCTAGCTCAAAGCGGTGTTTTTGGGTTTTACCCCTAGGTATATCTGTGCCAGAGCCGCCTCTACCTGCTCATATCCAGACAGGGATGTATTGCTTGGAAAACTCACAAAATCTCTTCAATACCAAAATTCTACGAAGTTATTCTATACTAATCCTCAAAGTTCATCTTAGGTCTACGTGATCTAATCAGAGTTTATCTAAATCTAGCTTCCAAGGATTGTACTAAACTTCATGTGATACCAACTGTAATGCCCCGACCCTGGTTACCCAGAGTCGGTGCATTATTACATAACATTGGCATGATCACAAGAAAGATCAAATCTCGAAAGGCTGATTGAGTTAGTAGCCTTGGAAACACTAGATATATTCAAAAGTCTTACATTACATCATAAAATGAAAAACTACTACAACAACATATTGTCTCCATAAAACACACTCATATCCCCACATAAAATCCATGCAAGTCATTCATAATTTACTTCTTCACTTCCTGGGAAAAATAAAACATAGAAAAGGGGTGAGATCAAATGCCCAGTAAAGATAACAATATACCAGAAACTTTCATAAATAAGAATAAACATTTAAGGCTATGTATAACTAAAACAAAAGCCTTTTAAACTTGAACTTCAACATAGTATGGCAAAAGTAAAATGAAATAATGCCATTTTCTTGTTCACATGGATATTCTACTAATCGAATAATCACATGCAATATCAATAACCACTTTCATAATGTTGGAATGCATAATTTCAGACTATCATAACCACATAGCCAAGGCTTCGTGCGAAGACTACAAATAATATTTTGTCAAGGCCTTGTTACAAGACACTAGTTTGTCTCATGAGACCTACCGATGCATCGAGGAGCTATAGCGGGCTCCACCCATCACATATTAAGTCCAATGCATTCCCATATGAAAAGGTTTAAACTTAACATAAACATTCGTATTAAAACTAGAATACGAAATGTAAATAATTTCACCATAAACTATGAATGGTATAAAAATAGCACATCCACATTCAAACATATCAAAAAACCTTCAATAAAATATTGAAGTTTTGTATCATAATATATCAACTTCAAATAAGCGTAAAATACATCAAAGGATGTTGACATAGATGAAATCAAAACACTTTTTAGAGAAATATCTCTTTCTATTTTTGAAATCATTTAAGAGCCATATAAAATAAAACATTTCCTTGAAAATATTATTATAAGATTGTAAGGAAATATTTGAAGATTTTATAATGGCAGAAAATAACCGCACCCGCCGTATAAGTAAAAAAAACATTCTTACCTTAATTCTGTCGAAAAGGTTAAAAAGGTCCTTGTTTTGAAAACGACGAAAAGATTCCTCTTATAAAAATTAAAACAAGGGTATAAATGACTTTAACCCATATTCATGTAAATAATAAAAATGTTTTGAAATACATTTTTATGAAACATGGATGTGGATGATAAAGAGAATCCAGTAGATTATTACATATAAACAACCTCGGATAATGAAGAGATTGTGAAATAACCCTTACCTTGTACTTTTCCTTGGTTGGGGTAGGTTAACCTCCTGTATAATGGTGAAATAATTGTTATTAAATTATACAAGAATCATATACATTAATATGAGTTCATATAAGATCTTTTAATATTTATTTGATAATAATATCTTAGTATTATTGTTGTTTCGGATGTTAACTTACTTGTTTTCTTTTATATGTTTTGTTACGTAAGACTTGTTTGAAAAGGATAGGTTGTATATTATTCATATCCAGAATGATATCAAGTCCTTAAACATCATTTTTTAAATCATCAAATGATAAGTATACTTGAATGGATACAATGGAGAATGAATCTCATCGCGTTCGTGGAGACGGTAGTCCGTACGTACGCACAAGCGACAATATCATTCTTTTGATATTAAAATAATATATAAATGGATGGTATATCATATATACTGAATCATTAACATGTTATATTTATTATTTACATGAGTTACACATCATTATTATATCCATCCAAATAATACTATATTGAATAACAATTACACCACGACGTGGAGACGGTAAGCCGTACGTACGCACGTATGGTGACATGTTATTCAAAGGGTGGATAGAATAGTGAATATGGTTGTACCATATTTATAATAACATCACATTATATATATGATACTGGAGTTATTATTTTATAATGGTAACAACAAAGGAAGAATAAGTGGAAGAAGTAATGAAATTGGAAAAAGGGTGGTGAAATTATTACCTCTTCTTCGGGTTCTTCCTTATGATTTGATCAAAAGGGATGCATAGGTTGGCTTTATGATCAAACTAAGGCCTATAGGTTGTATTGAGGGAAGTTGGGAGAGTATTTGGTCAGAGTTTGGCCGAACCAAAAGGTTTTTAAGGTGTGAAGAAATGAGAAGGAGGAGTGCCCTTTTATAAGAGGGGTGAGGGGCACCTTTGGAAAAGCTAGAGATATTAGTTTATAATAAATTCATATTCGGTTTCCAATGGCTCCAAAGTTGACTATTCAAAGGATAAGGTGGGGATGGGTCGAAAACAACTCAACCAATAGAATTTAGACAGGTTTGGGTACTTATATTAACCTTATCTTTAAGTATTAACTCTAAGTTAATTAGTTTCACTTTTACAATGTCTCTTTGTATTTTTATATAATTTGGTTAATAAACATACTATATACATCCAAGAGACCCCCAAGTGGTCCATTAATGATGAAACTATCATGATATAAGTCTCTTGGCCGAACATTAGATTTTTATGAATTTAATATCATTTAATAATATAATATTTGTTTTAAGAACTCTTTTATGTCAATTTTGACACTATTCAATAGTTGATTTTTTTGAAACTCATAACAGATTGATTACTTCGAACAAAGTAAATTAAATCAATACTAATATATCATATTATCCTAGAAAATTAGTTTAATTCCTTAAAAGTTTCATATTTTATTTATTTGGGTATTTATAATATCAATTAATTTAATTTCTCACTATTTTAGTAATTACTGCATCATCATTGTGTCATAAATAAAATAAATTATTTAATGTCTAGAAATAATAAATAAAATATCATTATGTATGAAATCGTTTTATCTTTCTAATGAATATTTATAATCTAAAATCCAATATATATAACCCTATGTAATAATTGTTTTTCTAAAAGATATATGCTCGTGTCATTTTTTTATTCATTTTAACTTAATTAAAATAAAGTGTCCCTATCACCTACAATTGGCACCATGGGGTCACCAAATCGACCCAAAGATGCCTATGGTCGAACATGTATCAAAAAATAAGGCTAGGACACGTTTTAGGGTAATTTACTATTATTATAATATTTTTTGTTAACACTTATTTACCATATTTACCCTTAACCATGGTAAATAAAATATTTACCAGAGTAATTATTCAAAATGTCTAAAAAAAGTTACCTATTTACACAATCTGGACATCCAGATTCCAAATATGAAATCCATTTTTCTAAATTCAAAACACATAAGTGGCAGAAATTAATTTAAAATTAATTCCTGCTATCAAAACAAAAAGTGTGTTTTTAAGAGATAATAACTATCAAAAGATTGACACATGTTTATGTTCGGTTTAATTGTAAAATTATGTCCAATGACCAAAATTATATTAAATGGTAAAAATATATTATAAATATACTTTAAAACCACTCAAATTCATAAATTATCACTATTTATTATTTTGATTAAAAAAATTTGTTTTTAATTAAAATTTAATAATTTTCACTATTCATCAAAATATGAAAGTTATCCGAAAAGTACCAAAATTTCACCTTAGGCTAAATTCGATATTCCGAATCCAGAAATGATGTCCATTTTAAAATATAAAATATATATAATTTCGAAAATTAGGTATTATTATTTATAACGGGTAGTTTGATTGGTTATGATGTGTAAGAACTCGGTGTTGCGTACAACACACGCTATCACATTATTCAAAGAGAAGCGTACCGTAGAAGCATGGGGTGTTATAGTATTGACTACTATATGAATGTTTTTTATCATTAAAATACTAAAACTACCATTTTATCCATCATAGGAATTCTAAAAATTTAATCGATGAAAAGTTCTATCTTATATCAAAAAAATAAATTAATATTTATTTTTCTAAGACACTATTGAAGCCATAAGTCATTTTCTTGGTTTCGATCCATGAAACATTTTTCAAATACTTTATCATCTTTAAATACTCTTTATGTTGGAATTCTAAACAAATTTTATATCCGATTGATGTGAAATCCATTCATATATGTAAATAATAATTCAATTAACATTGTACCATGATATAATATTAATTATTGCCTGAATTATATGTTTTGATCATTACACACATGAATTAGAGTGTTAAAACATTGAACATTTGTTATTGAGTCATATTAGGAAAATTAAAACATAGATTGATGCAATGTTTATTCAAGTTTTTTGAAAAAGAGTTCGACGTTATTTTCAGAGTATTTAATGGAAAATCAAGGTCATTTTCTTTATCTTTAGTCAATCAAATGTGTATTTAATGAATTTAACACATTAAAAAAATATTATTTAGTCATTCTCTTAATACGGAACATCAAATTGATGTTTATTTTATTAATACATATAAAATATAATTCAAATATCATTTTCCTAGGATTTAAAATTAATTAGTGTATTGTTTATAGGTTTTGACTATTACATTCATTTTTATAGGATTAAAACATGCAAAGTGTGTTTTCAGTCATTCGAAAAAAAATCAGATATCAAATTAATGTAATTTTTTTTACTATGTTTAATATATAAATCCAAGATCATTATTCAATTATTTCAGAATAATCTGATTTCATTTTCTTGGTTTTGAACCCATGATGAATGTTTTAAAATTATCAAATAAATTTTAAAACCTATTATTTACTCATTCCTAACATATTACCCATAAGATTGATGTGACTTCTATTTATATATCTCTCAAATTTATTAGAAATATTTTTTTTATTTCACATCAGTATGTGGTTGTTTTCTAGGTTTTTACCATTGAACACATGTTTTAGAGCATAAAATAGTAAATTTCTATCATTGGTCATCCAAATTTTAATAGAACATTTATTGATCTGTAATATATTGTTATATTTCATATAAAAATCACCAGTTGTTGTCATAATATTCCATAATCGTCTGTCATATTTTTTTTGGTTTTTACCCTGATAAATATATTTTTAAAGACTTAATATCATTATAATCTACTTATCTTGTCATTCAGAGCACAACACAAATCAGATTAACATTCCATAAATAATACATTTCAAAAATAATTTAAAACCCATTTTCCTATAATTTCATTTAAATTCATGATTTTTATGGTTTTTCATTACGTGAGTGTTTTAGAGTTTTAAAATTCCTAAAAATGTATTCTATTATCTCTAGTAAACCACAAATCAAAATTATGTGGAATTTGTTCCTATATATCAAAAAATAAATCAGTAGTCATATTATTAAAATTTCAGGGAAATATAAGGTCTTTAACCTTATTTTGACCCCCTATCATACATTTATAAAGAATATTAATTTTAAAAAAATCAATCATTCCAAGAACCAATACTAAAGAAGGCCATTAAAGATGCTAGAATATGCATTGTTCAGTGCTAAAAAAGAACTGATAGTTCGAGCACAGTTAAAAGAACAAATCTTTTATTAGGGCTTAAAATGAATTGTTAAAGGCCACCTTTAGTCGAACTAAAAGGCGAGATATTAAAAGGATCCTTTAATAATGAATTTTTAGCGCTATTAAAGGGACCTTTTAACATATCTTTTGTAGGGCTGTTAAAGGGGCCATTAATAGATCTTAATTAGCTCTGCTAAAACCAGCCCTGTTAAAGAGGGATTTTTTTTTAAAACAACAATGATCATCCGACTCCTTCATCAGTGCTTCTACGACCACTTTAACAGCTCCCGACCCCCATTATCAACTCTTTTCACCCCTCCCAATTTATCAGCACTATATGAAATTCCAGCATAATGTGCGCCTGCCTGGATTCGAACCCAGTACCTATCTTTCGATGATGGAACGTCTTTACTACTTAACCATGTTGTTTTTTCGGTTTATTGATATATTTGTTTATACATATATATACATATATTTATATAATTATGTTTAAATACTTTTATAAAATATATATGTGTGTGTGATATATATATATAATATTTATTAAAATATATTATATATTATATTAAAATTCTATATATTTTAATATAATATACATTTATATTAAAAAATAAATAATAAATAAATATTAAATAAAAAATAGACCAATAAATAATAAATAAATAATAAATAATAAATAAGTAATAAATAATAAATGAATAAAAAATAATAAAAAATTAAAAACAAAGAATAAAAAACAAAAAACAAAAAACTAAACCCAACAAAAATTGATAATATGTAAATAAACAAATTAACAACTAATTAATTAATTAATTAAGTAATAATTAAAAATTATTTAATTTAAAAAATTCAATAAATATTTAATAAATAATGAATGAATAAACAACTAATAAATAATAATCAATAAGTAAATAAATAAAAAAAATCATAAAACGTTTAGAAACTCGAAAAACCATAAAAATGATAAAATGACTATAAAATCCTATCCATGAGTCCCTTTTTAGTGCCACAAGTCAAATCAAAGATTGTGAAATGTGCTTCGATATAATATGTTGTAAATTAAAACCATACACCTTGATCAGTAGTTGTAATCATTTGAATTTTATAAAATTGGGGTCAGTGATTAAAAAATCAAATTCGGAGGCCCTGTAGGCCTTTCTGGGGGAGAAAGGGGGACAATCCACAAAGATCTAGTCATAGACCTAAATAACATAATGCACGTTATAGGCTTCAATTTGATATGTGCTAGAGCCCAAATGGACACCTAGATCAAAAGTTATGATCATTTGAAGTTCGAGTAACATTCTTAAATTATTTTTGATCTTTTATTAATTTTTTAAATCTTTGAATTGATATTTAATGACTAATATTTGGTAATAGTAATATATTTTTTAATATATTTTTTTATCATTTTATAAGCAATTTTCCTTAAATATCTTATATATTAAGTGTAAATTGCTATTTACATTATCTAAAACATATTTTACGAAATATATATTATATTTATATCAGTATAAATATATTTACCCATTAATTTATTTTTTGTAATTTTTTTTGAATTATATATTTATCAGTGCTTGTAAAAAATCAGTGATAATAGGGGGTCTTTATCAGCGCTTCTAAAAAATCGCTCATAAATCCCCCTTTTATATGTGGGTTTATAGTTCTATTAGAGACCCCTTTACACGTGCTTAAAAAGTGTTTTTAAATACCGCTTTAACAAAACTTTTCTTAGCCTTGAAAAAGGGGTTCTTTAAGAGTGTTTTTAGATAGCACTATTAAATCCCTAGTGCTAGATAAACCAATTTTAATTTTAGTTAACATCACAGGTTGGATTAAAATATCATCTATTTATATGTTTCTGAAATAAATCAATGAAAATTTCATTATCCTTTCAAATCAATTCATGATCATTATTAGGTTTTGGTTGTGACAGTATTATAAAAAACACATGCTTTTTTGAAAACAAGCACTTTAAAAAATAATAAATGAGGTTTAATTATACATCATAAATGAAAAACAAAATAAATAAAATATAATGAAGCATAGATCATGAATCTCAAGAATATACATTCATATCCCATCTGAACTCAAGAATATTCCTAATAGCTACCTCAGGAGCCTCCAAAATATATAAATTTTATTTATTACGATAATGTAAAAAAATTATGTATGTATAATTTATTTTATTTTTCTACCATGAAACTAAAACCTATGCTCTATCAATGGGAAGATGAATTGTCATCTCATCTATACATACAAAAATATATGTTAATTTATCCCCATACTCAACTAAATTTTTTTGTAACTATACATCCATACCTTGATATACATTTTTCACTATAGATGTTTCTTCCATATATATGTACATCCCTACATTTCCACTTGAACTCATCTCATTATCTCTAATAAATTCATGGTGTAGGATACCGGTTACAAATTTCAACGTGTAACCATGACCATCATGCACTTTTCCAATTTTTTATATCTCTTATATACAATCAATAATATTCCTATGGGCATCTAACAGCCATGAAATCTCAACATAGAACTTCAATTATTGAATATTCAGAATTATATAGTGAACAAATGTGAATATGTCAATAAAATAAAAACATTTGTTTTAATATTTTTTGAATTATCATAACTCCAAAAAATCAAGATCAGTGTCTGCATGAGTCCTCATCCAAATAGACATATGATCAACGGGCTCCCCTCACTATAATTACATCACCAAAAGTCACCAGTAATTATATATTTACACACATTTTATACTATAACATTTTAAATATTTGAGCATGAAATTAATTTTAAACATATATTATGTCTATGATATGACAAGTTTTGATTGTCATGTTTGTGAGGTAATTTATATTATTTTAGATTACATGAATTATGATCATAAAAAATCCACGTTCAATTTATTCATGGATTAGAAATATGAATTATTAAACATTTCTATATATTCAATGTAATAAATCTTTCCGTCACCGCCTCACTCGACCATGACAAAACCATATAATTTCACTACATATGAAAACACCTACATGAAATTATTTTATGATTTTTGGAATGCCAAAAAATAACAACTAGAGATATCAATTAACATTTAAATTTTATTTTTATCACAAATTTTGGAATTTGGAAATTCACACTAGACAAAAATCATCTAAAAAGGATTTTAAATTATCATTCAAAAAACATATTAGTGGATAAAATAACAATAATAATATTATCAAGAAAAAATAAAATTCAATATCACCTAATACTTCCACTCTAATCCATAAATTATATATTTATTATATAAGATACACTAATGTGTCATCAGAGAGAATCTATGGGTGTCTTATATCATATGGACTAACTGGTGGATATGTTCAATCACCCCATCTCAAATTATTTGAAAGTTGTTATCAAATACTACATTCATCTAGGTAATAGGGTTCTAATATCAAACCCATATACCTGGACCCATAGGACTACTGGATAATGGACTATATCCTAGTAAATATAAATTCATAATGTTGTATGAAATATCTGATTTTTAATTTACAAAAATATTCTGATAAGAATTATTTCTAACAAATAATTATAGTAAATTAACATAAAATTGAAAACATAATACCACAATTCCATATTGTAACCCCTATAATTTAAAAGAATAAAACTAGTTTCAATAGTGTAAGTGAAATAAAACCAAAATCATAGATGAGATGTAATTGATGTTAACTTTTTGAAAAATTTCTTTTTAAATAAGTTCGATCTCTTGAGTAACTTGCAGAAACCAGAAACCCATGTTTTAATGACCCGTGATATTGAATACCTATAAAACCTAGTTGTTGATTTGGAATATATGTATAATATTCAATATATTATGAAATTTTTTTTGTTTACATGTGTATAAAAAAATTCAGTGTTTATCATTTTTATTTTTAATAAAATAAGAATAAATTAAATGAAAAAATTAATGTTTTTTAAAAAATTGTATTTCTATAAAAGATGTATTAGTCACCCTTTTTGAGAAAAAATTTAATATAATACTTTCTACTATTATAAAATATATATGATAAAATAACATCATTTTTGAAATCAATATATAAAAATTATATTTTGTTTGTTTTTTGGTATTTTTTTTAAATGTATTATTATTCGATGAATAATGACAAATTAATGATATTTATTGGAAACTCTCCTTTTAAAAAAAATTATTTACATGGATAAATTATATTTTAAATTGGTTTTGAATTATAATTAGTCCAATAATATTACATTTTTTACTTATTTTAGTCATCAAAATCGATTTTATAATTATTTTTTATAATAAATCCCTTTATATGTATGAGAATTTTCTCTTTAGAAACCCGTTATTTCATTGCGTCGGAAGGTATAATATTAAATTTAATTCAACTAAATATATGAAAATAACTTACAAAATGGATTAAAAATTTGGAATCACCATAATTTATATAATCTGATAAGTCAAAATTATTTTTTGACCATTATGAATTATAAAAGCAATAAAATGAATTTAGCATGGTTAAGGTAAAAGCTTATTTACTGAGGGTTTTAAACCAAACATTTAAGGGTTACAATGACCCAAAAACTTGTAAAGAACCCATTTTATTAAAATATTGTGACCTTATCACATCTAGTGGATGATAATGACCCATTTTGGGAATTATTTCTTGTTGAAAATATTGGTTTTTTTTCTTTTCAAAATTCCTTATGCGCCCTCTCCTAGATATATAAGTGGACACCACATATAATACTCTATTAATATATAAAAATCCATTTGGGTTAAAAGAACCGTTAAAAAATAACTTCCTTATTCCACTAAAAAAACAAGAGACCTTGTTTTTATCACAAAACCATTCTTGTAATGCTTTTAGGGAAAACATAAAGTAGTTTTTTCGAATTCAAGGAATTGTTCATAAAAGTGTGTTTTTATTTTTTTCTTCTTACACCTTCATAGAATATTATTTAATAATTATTATATAATACTCTCAGTATCCTAAAAATATATAAATGTTATTATTTTAAAATAATGACTGATTAAAATATTCTCTTCCTTCAAATGGTAAACAAAACCAATAATCATGTGTACAGAGTACTTATTCCTCACAAACTGATGTATTTTGTTTTCCATCACAATTATTAAAGGATTAATATAATGATGTATTTAACCAATATATATGTTATTTATGATACTTTTATAATTTTTGAATTTTAATATCACATGATCTGTTTTATGTTCTATTCTATTAAAAATATTATAACAACACTTGTGTTTACAGAAGACTGCCGCCTTAGAAGGAAATGTGGTTTGTTTTTCACATACGTTTTACATGGATAATAATTCGGATAAATTTGATATATATATATATATGTGATATATATGACATGATATAAATTCTTATAAATTAATATATCATATAATTCTCTACCAATTCACTCATTTAAGGAATGGTATCCTCTCTTGAGCATGTGTATGACATGTCATCTCTACCATGCGAAGTGATTCATTTTACATGTCCGGCCATAATGAATGATACATAGAAACTAAAAAATGATTTAAAAAGATATTTATAAAATTAATATCATTATAGATATTATGTATTGACATCCTATACCTATAAACCTTAACATTCATGAAAAAAACATGCATGAGAAAACAAGGGTATTAACACCCGAAACAATGAAATAATAAAATATTATAAACAAAGGAGTAGTAAAATATTATTTTTGTATAATATATGATATTAAAAATATTAATATTCTAAGGTATAAATTCACAATATATATAAAAGTCTTCTACAATATTCTAATGTATGTTCAACTAAAAGGATGCATGAAGTAAGGGCCTTCATATCAATTTCCCTTCATTGATTCATATTTTAATGTTATTCACCTAAATATTTTATGTGGTATATAAAATTTTTCATTTTCATGTAATATAGTGAATCCATTATATTTCATATAATTTATAGTTTCAATTTTAATTATTTCATCCAAAGGGGATATAACTTGAAAATTACCATGTGGTAAAGTGTTTTGATTATATAATATTGTATTTCCACTTGTTTCATATGGATTTCTAGTTTTTACTCATAATCTATTAATTTATTAATCATAAATTAAACATTATGATGCTTGTAATGTTTAATTTCACAATATCATTTTAATCAGGATTATATATACATCAATTTCCATTGAATGAAATTATTTGATCATTTTATAATATACTCAATCCATTTTACCTTATTATGTTTAGTTAGTATTTTTTTAATTTTAATAGTAACATGATTCCACATTTGGATATTAAAATTATTGATAAAATGATTTTAATGAAATATGACTTTAATTATCCCTTTGGTCAAAAATCAATTTTATTCCGAAACCATATTTTGAAAAAAGCTTTTCAAATAGGTTTTTATCATCATCCAAATGATATATTAAAGGAATTTTAACCACGTATGAATTTTAAAAAAATGAAAGGAATATTCCAGTCATTTTCCAAAAAATGCGTTTTTTACATTACCAAGATTGGGAAATTAATTTTTTATACATGTGTGACATGAATGGAATTTTCCACCATCATGAACTCTCGATGTTTTATTGAATATTTTAAAATATTTATAAAATTATTTTCCTGTAAAAATATTTTCTAAATGATTTTTTGAATTGTTATTTTAAAATGTGACCTTAAAATTATAAATGTTTTTTCCTCGATAATGTTTTGAATGAAATAGTTATGTTATTTTTATTCATAAAATCCATTAACCCTTTAATGTAATGATGTACAATGGGGTGTATAATATTGATGAAATCATTATTATTTATCTGTATGGTTTATGATTTGTTTTACCAAGAATAGTAATTACATTCAATATATGGATTAATTTTTTTAATCATTAACATTACATTGAAATTTTTTACTTTCATGTTATCGTTGGACAATACATTTTCCCTACTTATACATATTATTTCTCATGGATATAATTATTACATAAATAATATATCATTTCTAAATATGGTATTTTAATTTAAAGTTATATGAATAATTTGAGATGGTATTTTTAATCTCTAAAGACCACTCGATATAAAAATTGTTAGGTAATTAATTTTTTTCACAAATGAAATTTATTATATATATATATAAGGAATGAATTAGACATGAAGTTTTGGGTGGGTATTAGTTATAGATATTCTTTCAATTAATATCTATTATAGCGAGACTCGTTATACAGAAACTGTTAGTACATAACTCTTGTGGAATACTTAATGATTTTGTAAACGGATGACGGAAGATCATAGATGGTATAGTTGTTTTAGAAACATGGAAACATAAACACTGGTATATATGTGAGCTACATCTTATCCTATTAGGTTCTTCTTGAATAAAACCCTTTCTAGACATATGAAACATATGACATATCATCATTACAAAGGAGAAAAGAATCATAAAAGGGGTGATGTAAAATTTTAAATAAGGTTAAACAGGGGAGACATGTAATCAAAATCATGATCATAAGGGTATGATAATGTTAACATTAAAATAAAAAACCACTCCATTCATGTCAAATATCATAACAAAAATCACTTCATAATGATTGGAAGTTCATAAGACAGAAATTATAATAGAATATAAAGAATAAACCATGAAATCATAACAAAGAAATAAAATATGGATTTTTTGATAACATAGAAGTATATAATGATTTCTATCATAGTATATGAATCAATTATAAGACTATCTTAGTGAAAAAATTCGATTACTGAACATGTTATCCCCCATTAAATCTCCATATTACTGAAATGAGTGATGCTCATTCCAACCCAACATTACTAAACACAATAACCCTCATTAAATCCATGTATTACTAAACTGAGTAACCTGCATTATAACCATGTATTATTGAACTAAGTAACCCATATTATAGCCCTATATTACTGAACTGTCTAAACCCATTTCTAGCCTTGTATTAATGAAATGATTAACCCTCATTAAAACCCTATATTACTGTACTGAGTAACCGTCGTTCTAGACCATTATTACGGAACTGAGTAACCCTCATTCCAGCCCTGTATTATGTAACCCTGTCACCCTCGTTCCATCCCTATATTGCTGAAATTATTAGACACTTATTCCATTCATTTATTATATTATGAGATATAAGTATTTAACCAATTTATTGGAGGAAGATATTGGTTCCACCTATCTAATAATTATGTCATATATAAACATGCCACAAAATATATCCTAACTCACTAAATGAAATTGGTATCATAAAAATGTAACCATATCATAACATGTAGAAAGAGTTATAGGTTTCGTACTCATTTCATTTAAAACATATCCCATAAAAGAGAAATAGATTTCATATAAGTATAACCCATGAAGGAGAAATGTGTTTCATAAAAACCATAACCCTAAGCTTAACCCATTCATAGAAAATATATGAATGTAACCTTTATATCATTTCTGATAAGGTAGGAGTAACATCAATAGATGTCATCTTAGATGGAAAATAATTTTGAAATATCATGTAAAAGCATTTCTTGAGGAAAAAATGATTTCTTATTTGAAAAAGGATCATTAAAACCTAAAACCATTTTATAATATTTTTAACATAAAATACCATGAAATGTTATATAGAAAACCCTAAATAATTTTTAAATCAATTTTCCTTGAAATTTTTTAAAATACTATTAAAAACTATTTAAAAAAAATTATATTTTAAAACAGTTGAAATTTATTAAAGAAATCAAGATTTCTTTGGAAATAGTTCAATCAAAATAACTTTAAACATATAAATAAATATTCAAAACTATTTTAAAATCAGTTTATTAAATCTTATAAACGAATCTTGAAAAGGTTTTTAAAAATTATTAATTTTAAATCACTTAAAAAACTTGTGATTAATTCTTGAAAACATTTTGAAAATAGTTTTTGAAGAAAGAATATAAATGAAGTTTAAAACCATTTGGAAAATTGTTTTCCTTGAATCATTTTTATTAACATTTTCTTTGTGATTATCCATTTTATCAATGGATGGGATATTCGATGAAATGAGGGTGGGTAAATCTTTACATGTCATATGAGGTCGAAAGAAAATTCATTTTTCACGGTAAAAATTATTGAGAAGTTTCTTATTCAGATAGCTACAAGAAAAGTCTGTTGAAGATATTGGTAAATTAAAAAAGGATAAATTTTATTTTATATATTAGAGGTTAATGGTATAATATTCTTGGAAAATCTTATTTTAAAGCATTGATTTCCAATATAAGGAGGGTAATGTCGGGCTTTCCTAAATTGTTTTTAACTATCTTATGTAGGGAAGAGTATAATATGGTTCCAATACATGAGTATATCATTAAAAAATGTATTATAAGGAAAATAATGAAAATTCGTTAGTGATGGATCAAAATATTTCATCAAAGTATGTGTAAACATAAACAATCTCAAAATGCAATGAGATTTTCTCAATAACCTCTTCTAACTTGGTATCTTGGGATCATGTTGTCCATGTAAGGAATTGAAATAAATTGAATCATATAATATGATGATTAAATTTAGATTCATGATATATAATGTAAAATTTTAGTATATTTACCCTAAAAATGTGTTTAAGGGCATAACAAAACATTAGTCTCAAAGTAGGAAAATTGAGAGAAAACATTTTTACCGATTTGGTATCCTTGGAAACATAATCCTAATGAAATAAGGATCATAAAATGGAAATGTGAATACATATAAATTTTATTACAAGAATCATATAATACAATCATGGGTATTACATACACCACAAAATAAGAATGAGTGGTGAACGTAGCTTGTATCTCACATAAATTAAATGTGACATGCAATCCCCTTATCTTGTATCTCAACTCTCTCTATACTCACACAAGATTCATGTATAATAAATATTAGTTTATTATAAATATTTTAAAGAGTAGTATTATTATAAATAATACGATATATGGGTTTTTATGTCCTAATATTACCCGTTTGTTAATGATCCAATGTTAATGTTTATTTCGGGTAAAATTCACTTTGTTCTTCCCATGTGTTTTATTTTGGTATATATTTGGTACTTATAGATATATCATGATTATAAAAGATAATCTATGATTTAAATATAATTTATTTAAATTATCTTTTTATTATAATAATATATATAATATAGGATTATGAAATGGGATACACCATTCATGGAGACAGTAAGCTGAATGTATGGATGAATGGTGTTTTGGTCTTTATTATCGTATTGAAAGAATGTTTGTAAAGGAAATACAGAAACATATATATATATATACATATTTATATATAAAATTATTCCACTATAATTACTATATCATATATTTCATTTATGTTCATTAAAAGTAACATCAATACATTCCATTGGTGAGTGAACGAATCACCTCGCTTTGTGGGGGCGGTAGTCCACACTTTCTCAAATGAGATTATCATATTAACCCGAAATTAAAAGTAAAGATATGTATTTTTTAAAGGAATAAAAAAGAATAATCACATATTAAAGAAAATATATGACATATATAAATATATTTTCCATCATGATAGTTACCAACATTGGTGGTAAATAAAATTTGAACAATCATAATTTCGTGTGATAATAGTTCATCATTCATAGAAATAATATGGTCGTCATCCGTTAGATGGATATGTGTATATGTTTCAGTTGGAAAAATTGAATAAAATATCCTACTATATTAAGTATACTATTATTTTAACACAATAATATAATAATGAGAGTGGAGGGGTGGAGAATTAAAATAAAGGAGAGAAGCTAGAGAGAATATGTTACCTCTAAATCGGGTAAATCCTTTTTGATTATGCCAAAAGACTTAGTTGAGATGCTCTCTGCCCAATTGGATCTTTTAAGGTCAAAGGATTTTTGGGGGGATAATTGGGACGATATTTGATGAACTAAAATAGTTTGATATGTTTGAGGAATGTGTATATTTAGTGGCCTTTTATAGGGAAGGAAAATGACCCTTTTGGAATTTACAGAGACTTGTTAGGTTTTCAGATGTTATAACCTATAAAAATACATAAAAAACCAACACATCTTAAGAATAGAAGGTTTATAGATGAACCTACGACAAAAAATGGTTGTTGGAAAACTATGTTGGAAATTTGGTACATTAATTTTAAGGTTTATTCTCTAATTGATATTAATTTTTTCTTAACTACTACGATTAATTTTTTCACTTTTACTAATAATTTTGGTCAAAAATTAAAATGATCATATTATAATATAAAAATTATATAGAATAATTTTTTTTTTATTTTTAAAATTCAAATAATAGAAGTGGAAAAATTAAGATTATTGCTAATCACATAGATTAGATGAAATGATAGGGTTTCAAAGTACGAAAAAGTTCAAAAGATTGATGATATTTTATATTCGATTTCAAAGTAAAATTGATTATAATGAAATAAATTCCATTATTAGAGGTTTAATGTATCTAATTTCTCCTTAAAAAAGTTTATAATGTCATTTATCATTAAAAATAAATTAGTTAAAATCAATTTTTAACTAAAATGCAGTGTTTTTCTCTATTTATCAAAAAATAAGTTTCTTAAGAAAATTCAAAAAACTCACTATAATATAATTTTGATCTTATGAATTAATACAAGAAAGATTTTTTTTTCTAAATTAGATTTATAAATGTTTCTAAAATTATTTTTTTTATTAAAATAGGTCCATTCAAGAAAACATTATTTTTAATATATATGGACTTTACAAAAAAATTATCACCTTTCATTATCAATATGTTATATATATATAAAAAATTATAAAAAATATTGTCTAAAGTAATTATTAATATTAATATAACTATATTTAATGTCTAGGTTATAATTATCTTATTTTATTAATTATATGTATATATATAAATATGTTTCATATAAACTCAATGTTGCACGTGTCGTACGCCATATCGGTGTTGCTTGTAGTGCAAGGCAAGTTGGTATTGTGTGTAGCACAAGACAACATGGTATTTCATATGAAATTATTGTTTGACATAGTGTTTTAATATATGTATACATATATAAAAAACTATTTTTAGTTACTTGTGAAATGAAAATTTCAAAAAAGATAAATTAATTCGAAAAAATAACTTTCAAAATACTTGGGTGTTCATTCTACCACCTTTAAAATGAATTTAACAATTGAAATTAATCAGGGTTATCAATGGTTTATTACATGAAAGATTAATTCATAGAAACCCACATCGTATAAATCTACACAAAACATTCCTTAAAAAGGTGAATTTGAAACCATAACAGTTACCCAAAGAATCATATAACTAGGTTTCCATATAGAAAATACTTGGTTTGAAGTGAATACTGGATATGGTTGAAAGTCATAAATACTCATAGGGAGCGATAAGTTCATCAATAAAAAACAAATGAACAATTAAGGTAATGTCAAGGGACTCAAATTCATAAATATATGAAGATTTAAAATACCATCAACTCAACGAAAATTAAGTTTTCAGGGATACAATTTTTTGATCACATTCAAGACATTGATTAATTCTTGATAAATCTATATAAACAAAATTTCATTTGATTTTTGTGCTTTTAAAAAATACTAATACATCCATTAAAACATGGAATGAATGTCGAGAAATTAAAATCTAGGAATAATCCACTAAAATATGCTTTTAACAGATCTGAAGTCACATAATGAATTAAATTTCTATGTGTTTTCCTCTAATAAAGTAACATGCATTAATATATAAAAATAAAAAGTATCATGATTATTACATCAAAATATGTATTTATTAAAAATAAATATAAATTTACCAGTATATCACGTAGTCTAGTGGTAGGTTTGATACCCTTATCTTCATTCGATTATGGGTTTAAGATAGGTTGCCTTTCCAAACACGGTTGGTTGTCACATAACTTACATGATATACTTTTTTAAAACCACAACAATATATTATATAAGTTGGTCCTCCTTTAAATAAGTTTAATCAATGATTATCCTTTTAACCAATGTTTTCAACACAAAATCAGTGCACAAATACTACCTTCAAAGCATAACGTAAACATTTCATGAACGGTTAACCTTATAACCAGTGTCAATGTTTAAATTCCAAAACATTAAAAAGATATTCAAAAAATTAGTTTGACATTGATTCCCTTGAAGTATGGTAACAACCAAAATTACCATAATTCCTTTTGGAAAACATGAATTCTTCATCATTCTAAATTATATTGGATTTACTACTTAAATCCAAAAATGTTTAAAATTTCATTAGTGGTAGCATAAACCACCTATGAAACAAGTCCTTACTTAGTTATGAGGAATCAATATTTTCCAATTTACATATTCACATTCAGTGTATCTTAATCTATACAACATTATCTTAACATAAAGTGCATATTAAGGTTTACCTGCTCTTATTCAAAATACAATCTTGTCATTAAATAAACCCACTATCCAATAGGGATCATTCAACAAAAACATGAAAATACTGAGCAAAAACATAATTAGAACAATCCATTTATACTTCATCATTCATAAAATTTGGATCCAAATACATAAATACCTCAAGTAATTAGTCCATAAAACATTAAAAATAATACCTCTTTCCTTTAACATTTCATCTATAGTCTCTATACCATCTAAAGCATAACCGTTACTCACACAACCTTACTAATTCTATTTAATAAATTTCCTCTTATAACATTGGGTTTCATAATGACCATATTCTTCACACATAAAACACTCATCCTTAGGTGATGACATAGGGTGGCCAAAATTCCCATCCATTTTGTAAAACTAGCTATTCATTTTTCCCTTACAGTTAGTTTCTTTTTTTAAATTCTTTTCCATAGCCAAATAACCTTTTTTCCACTAATATATTCACATATGTTATTCTCTTAACATTATTTACATAATGGAATCAAAATCTTCTTTCATTTATGGTATCCATTACCCAAAATTTTAGTAAAATCTTTCATTCTCTTCCTTTGTGAGTCTGATAGTTTTTTAAGGTAAATTAATGATGATCCGTGAAAACTGATTAGGGATTATCATGAAATCATTCACTCCAGCGATCATCAAACTTGAATGGTCATCAAAAACTCTTCCCTCACTTTCAAAATAAATCTAGTTCCTTCTGGTTCGCACTATTGACCTAAACTAGAATCATAGTGTGAGAATTACATATTATAGAGGAAAACCACATAGTCATGAAAATAATTACATATAGGATTTATAAATCATGACACCTTCAATAATCTATGACAATTTTGGTCTATCATAGGTCAGAAACAGATAAATTATATCGATATTCTTTAAGATGGTTTGTGAAGAGTTTGTAAATTCCGAATGAATATTCCCTAGGAGTGTCGAACCAGGTGTGAAGAAAGGCCCGTTGACATGTACCAAACTACCCCTAGTCAGGTCGAGAATATTTTTTCAGAGTTGTTACCCCTATGTACATCTATGGTAGATCCATATACATTTGTAGTATCCAGATTAAGATGCATTTCTTAGAAACCACTCACTTTATCCTTTACCAGTATTCAATGACATTTCCCTAAATGTTAACACATCCTTATACTTATCCTTAGAGGAACCCCTAGATATATACTTAGAAATATACATAGGGATCTCACTAAGGTTTTATTATCATATATTCCATAGATTAACTATACAATTTCTCTAATACTGACTTTAGAGACCCTCGCATTACAAAAATTGACATTACATGACTTTTTTGGACTACTTAAAAATTATTCAAATAGATGCCCAAAGACCATAGTTGGTATAATGCCTATTGAAACACGGGAATATGAAAACGGGTACATATGTGTGCTACATCATCTCTTAATTGGTACATCTTAACTATCACCCTTCTTATACATATCAAACATAGTACATATCATCATAATCTCAAGGAAAGGAAACAAAAAATGGATGAGATCAAATGCTCAATAAGTGTAAAAAAGGGAGACATGTAAGAATGAAACTGATCATAAGTGTATGAAAATGTGATAATGATAATAAAATATCATACCCTGCATATCAAAGATCATAAAAAAATCATCAAATAAATATTGGCTATTCATAAGACAAGAATCAAAATGAAATAGATATCATAATCCATCAATACATTACATAGAAATAAAATAGCTAATTATGGAAAACATAAAAGAATATAATGATTTCTATAGTAGGAAAGGCATCCCTACGAAGACAATATTTGTTGAAAAGACCATTATTGGACCAGTTAAACTCAGTTTCAGCCCTACATTACTGAACTGAGTGACCCTCATTCAATCCCTATATTATTGAACTAAGTAACAGTCATTACATCCCTATATTACCAAATAGAGTAACCCTAATTGTAGCCATATACTACTGAACTGAGTAACCCTCATTCCAGACCTATATTAATGAACTGAGTAACCCCCGTTTCAGACTTGTATTACTAAAATGATTAACCATTATTCTGACCGTATATTTATGAACCGAGTAACCCTCATTCTAGCCCTATATTACGGAACTGTGTATACCCTCATTCCAGCCCTATGTAATCTCATGTGATGCAAATTATTACCCATTGAATTTGAGGGAGATATAGGACCCCCCAGTCTCTAAATGAAATCATATATACATGTGACACAAAACATGTCATAACTATTGAAATAAAATGGGTACCATAAAAATGTAACCATATCATAACATGCGTAAAGTGTTACAAGTTTCGTAATAATTTAGTCAAAATCATAACCCATAAAAGTGAAATAGATTTCAAATTCAAATAACCCATAAAGGAGAAATGGGAATCATATTTACCATGAAAATTAGCATAACTCATTCGAAGAAAGGATATGAATAGAACCATTGTATCATTTCCTATATGGTATGAGAAACATCAAAATAATTCATCTTTTTTGGAATTTTTTAAAATATCCTCTAAAAACAATTATTGAAGAAGATATACTTTATTTTTTTTAAAAAAATATTTTTAATACATAAAATTGATTGAAAAAATATTTCATAGAAATTACCTTGAATATTTATAAAGAAGACATGAAATCATTTGGAAACCATTTCGAATGAAATCTTTTCAAATAACATTAAAAACATTTCATGAAAAACTATTTATTTGAAAATACATGAAAAGTTATAAAGAATGAATGAAAATTTTTTGAATACCATTTCATTGAAAATAACTTGAACACATTTAAATTATTCTTGAAAACATTTTGAATATAATATTTCACGAAATAATATAAAAAAATCTTGAAAATGTTTTGAAAAACCATTTCATTGAATGTAATTTGAAGACTTGTAAATAAGACATGAAAATATTTTGAAAATATATTTCTATTAAAACAAATAAAATAAGTTTAAAACCTTTTCGAAACCAATTTTTTGTAAAAATTTATTTTAAATACATTTTACTACAGATTAAACTTTTTAACAATACAATGGGAGCATTGAAGAAATGATGTTGGTTAAATCCATATATGTCGTACATGGTCCAAAGAACCTTCCTTTTTCACATTAAAAATGATAGAAAATTTAATTTTTCAGACAGAAACAAGAATTTTCCCATGAATATTTTGAAAACAAGGATAAATTTTTCTTTTAGATATCATTGGTTAATGGTATAATATTCTTGGAAACTGTTTTTAAAAAACATAGATTTCTGACCGAAGAGAGGGTAATGTCGGGATTTCCTAAAAAACATTCTAAACTATCTTATATAACAAAGAGTGGAATATGGTACCAATACATGGATATATCCTAAAATAATAGTGTATAAGGAAAATCATGAATATTATCTACGGATGGATGAAATGATATCATCAAAGTAAGAATAAGCATAAATAATCTTGAAAAGAAATTAGATTATCTCAATAAACTCTTCTAACTTGGTTTCTTGGGATTATGATCTAAATGTAAGGAAATTAAATTAAATTAAGAATATAATATCATGAGAATATTTATTTTCATGATATGTCTTGTGAAATTTATGTATATTAACCCTGAAAAAGAGTATTGGTGCACAACAAAATATGAGTCTTATGGTAGGAAAATTAAGAGAAATAATTTTTTCAGATTTGGTATCATCTAAAACATATAAACAATAAAATAAGGATCATAAAAAGGTCATGTGAATACCCATAAATTTAATTACAAGATACATTGAATACAATAATGTTCAGTACATACACCATAAAAATTAAAAGTGTGGTTAACATTGCTTGTATCTCATAGAAATTAAAAGTGAGATGAAATCCTTTTACCTTGTGTCATGACTCTCTCTGTACTCATACATGCTTCTAGTATAATAAATATATATTTATTATACATATTTAAAAGAAGAAAATTATTAGACATAGTACCATATATTGTTTTATTATGACCTTATATTATTCACTTTTTACCGATACTATGTTAAAGTTTCACTTCGGGTAAAATTCACTTTGTTCTTCACAAGTGTCTTAATTTGTTATATCTTTAGTACTTATTCTTATATCATGATTCTAGAATTTAAACCATTATATGAATATCATTTATATACAGTACGATTTCATTGTAATAATATATATAATATATAATTTCAAAATGGAATACTTCATTTAGGGAGATGGTAAGTCGTACATACAAATGAACACTATTTCCATCCAAATTTTCCATTTGAAACAAAGTCTGTAAATGAAATATATATATGTATGTATATATATATAGTAAAGTAGAATTTATATATTATATATAAATTATATGTTCATTAAAACCATCCTTAATACATTCCATGTGGTGTGTGAATGAATCACATCGCTTTGAGGGGGCTATAGTCCACACGTAATTAAATGATATTATCATATTAACAACAGATGTAAAGTAAAGAGATGTGTATTTTAAAAGTAATAAATAACCATAAAAACATATTAACTGAAATATATTTCATATATATACATATTTACCATAAAAATTCACATCATGAATGGTGGTAATGGAGAAATGATCAATCATAATTTCGTGAGGCAGTAGTTCGTTGTACACAAATATAGTATTATCAACATCCATAAGATGGAGGTGTGTATAAGTTAAAGTCAAAATATTTTCTTATAAATATCCTTGTATATGTAGGATACTTTTTTTTCACACATTAATTAAATAAAAGGAGTTTATTGGGTGGATAAAGAAAATAAAGTAGAGGATCTTGAGAGAAGATGTTACCTCTAAACCAGGTAATTCCTTTTGGTTTGTACCAAAAGGATTCATTCATAAGATTTAATACCAAAGTATGTATCCGTGGTTTGTGGTATTATTTTTATAAGGCAAATTTGGAATATCTTGGTCTAAATTAAAAGGATTTATAAGTGTGAGGAATTGGTAGATGTTGTTTCCTTTTATAGGGATGGAAAATGACTCATTTAGAATTTCTAGAAACATGTTAAGTGTGAACTTGTTCATTCCTAAAATTAATTATTAAAAAAACAAAACAAATAAATAATTTGTAGTTTATATAGGAAATATGGATATAAAAGTTGTTATGGACATGTTTTTAGGTCATTAATGTCCTTAATATTAGGGTTTAGTCCCTAATTAAGCTTAATTTACCCTTAACTGATGCGATTAAATTTAATCGCATTTACCGATCATTTTGGAAAAATATTAACATGGTACTAATTGAATGTAAATACTATACTAAAAATGATGGAGTTATTTTGTTTTTTATATTCAAATCAAAGAAGCAAAAAAATTAATATTATTGCTAATCTCGAAGAAGAGATGAAATAAGAGTGTTTTAAAGGTGAAAAGAGATCAAAACATTGTTATGATTTTATATTCAGATCAAAAGTTAAATTTATTATATTGAATTAAATTGTATTATTAGACTTATTATTTACCTAATATGAACTTAAAACTTATTTATAATATCATTTATCAGTAATAATTAATTACAAAAGGCAGTTTTTGACTAAAAAGCTATTTTTCAGTATTCACGAAAAATACATTTTTCATAGAAAATTTCACCCTAAGATAATTTAAATAATATGAATTAGAAAAATAATTTAATTTTATATAATTTTACTTTTAATTTTTCTGTAAAAATAATTTAATTATTAAAATCGGTCCCTTCTAAAAAAATTATTTTTAACATAAAAGGACTTTACAAAAAATGTCATCTTTCATTATCAATATGATTTATTTATATATAATTATAAATATTTTGAAAGTAAATATTACTGTTACTATTATTATTATTAATGGATATGTTATAATTATATCATTTAATTAATTATATATATATATATATATGTTTCATAGAAACTCAATGTTGTATGCGTCGTACAGCAACTCGATGTTGCTTGTTGTGCGAGAAAAGTTGGTATTATGAGTAGAACCAGCCAAGTTGGTATTGAATTTTAAAGAAATTCATGAATTATTTTTTTAATATATATATCTATATATAACTATTTATAGTGTCATGTGAAATGAAAAACATTGAAATGATAAATTAAATAAAAATAACAATTCTAGAAATATCAGGGTGTTATAGAAAGTCTCATGAGATAAAAAAGATAGATAGACCTAGTTTGATAGGTTTCTAGTATCTAAATACACATTAGTTTTAAGCATTTTTGTGAATGGTATTAATAGTGTAGGTATAATGATTTCGGAGAACATGACATCCAATAATTAATAATTTCTTTCTGTTATAATTTATTTCTTCTTATCCATGATATTTAAAAAATGATATTATTTATGGATGCATTTAACTATATTCTTATTTATTAATTGGATCGTGTCTTTTGATTTTTCCCATTTTTATTGATTATTCCTTATATATTAATGATAGTCAATTTATTTAAATTGAATATGTGTTCAGTTATTTACCTTTCTATGTTAACTATTCCTTATTTATTCAAGAGAGAAAATTTATTTAAATTTAAGGTGTTTTTATCAATTTAACATCCTTTATTTATTGTTACATATATTTTAATGACATTTATGTTGTTAAAATTTAATGGTTTTTAGTTATTTACCATGTCATATTAAATATTCCTTATATATTCTGAGAATTCATGTTATATAAGTGACATGTGAGTTAAATTATTTAACATTTCAAAATGATCAATCCTTATATAATCATGATAGTAAATTGTTTTAAATTTCATGTGTGTTAAGGTATTTACATTTCTGTGTTGATAATTTTTATTGATTCAAGATAACTCCTACTTTACATAACCAATACTAATCTTCTGAGCTCACCCTTTTTTTGTTCCCTTTGTTAAGAATCTATGAAGTATACTATAAATAGTTTTAAGGATATGTTATTTTAAATATTGATATTCTAAAAAGAATTATGATCTAATTTATGTACTAAAACATAATATTGAATACATATATTTATCTTTTTTACTAAGACTACCAAACTATTAAGTGATTTGGGTTGAAATTCCTTGTGTGTTATTCCAATATAGTAAAGAAGACACCAGCTCTATGCTATTGGGGTTAAGCTCATTACACAGATAGTGTACAATAAACTTCATGTGACATATCTATATATGTCTGAAAACAAAATAATGATAAATACATAATGTATTTTTGAATTATTCATAAATATTTATATAAGTGTTGATATTTTTTATATGTAAATGGAAATAAATTTTGGAAATATTTCACTAATCATGAAAAATATAATTTATCCTTCAAGGATCTCTGTAAACCCTTAAATATCATATTCTGATATAGTTATACTATCTTGGTCATGATTTTTTTTCATGAAACATATTAATATCATTAACATCTCATTCAAATGAAAAACCCAAATTCTGGACATTTTCACCACCATATTCTTAATCAAATTAGTGCATCCAATGTTAACCTTCTCTTCATGTGAGGCGAATATAAATGTCTCATTTCATAGTTTTTCAACTTTATCCTACTAGTATCTAATATTTACCAATAATAAAATAATTTCTCCCACTTATATTCCATGAACTACACGGAATAAATAAAACAACTATAATATAAAAATTTAATCAATGTCTATAATTAAATTCAATGATGACCGTAAATATTCTATAGTAATAACCTGTATAAATGGATAGATAAATGTTGAAACAAAAAATCATTTTTTATATTTGATAATTATATATTATTTCATTGGAAATATAAAATATTATGCTTATAGTTGAAAATATTTGTCAATGGTGGCATATGGTAACTTGTTGAAAATATGCAATTCATGGAGGGTTATGGAAAAATAGGGCCTATATATTATTTTAGTAGGATTTATTAAAAAATAGATAGAGAAAATATGCATGTAAGTTTGTGAATGAAGATAATAACATGAAATAACCAATGTATGAGTATCAAGATACACCATGATATAATTATAAATCAAGAGATTGACTTTGGGGTGGAATATGAAATATATATACCAATTTAGTTCAAGTATTCAAGTTTAAAACATTTTCTAGTGTTTAATACATGTTTGACATGAAACATTGGATCATGAAATTTGATTTTAATTATTTTTTATTATTGATATTTTGAGGATCATGGATTCTCTTGAAGATGAATTTTAGAGTTATAGACGATATTGACATCTTGGAAGAAGCTCATGCCATGAAAGAGTTGAGAACAATTTCAATGGCTCTCTTGATTGAAGGAATTTAGACCTTGAATAATATTTCACAATGTTATAGACATTACGGAAGATTTTAGTGGCTCTTTACAAGTGAAAATAAGGTGGTGAATAGTGGTTCATGTTTTAAATAAGTCAATTAGATGATATTTGTTCCATGATTATTACTTTATGCCAAGAATATTTTCTTTTAATTTCAAAATGTTTTAATGCAGGTGATATTTGTAGCATAAATATAGTCTCATATAATGAATAATCCATTATATTGAATATAACTATTAGAAACATATCAATCATTCCATGGGGTAAAACATCACATTGTGAATGATGATTTATTGTTTGTTTGAGCAATTATGCGTACATGGATTTCTCCAAATAGTATTGTGGTTATTCCAATATTTGTGAAATTATTTATTTGAATTTAATAGTTGAAACAAAATTTATTAAAATCCATGTTGTGTATTTGAATTAGGTAAATTAAAATTTCATTATTTTTTGAATTTCAAATTAAAAATCCAAACATATTCATGGAACGTTATAATCTAGTATATAGAAGTGAAGAATGTAGAGATTTGAAAACAATGAAGATATATTATATATGAAATAAGAAAATGGTAGCTTCTATATATGGTCTTAGGAATTATATTTTGTGGTCTTTCCAATAATTACTTACTTTTTTAAACAATTAGAAGAAGAATATATCACTACAATGTAGTTAATAAGAGTAAATTTATGTATATTTTGAAAAATTAAGAAAGGTATTCCCATGAATTCTCATGGAAGGTAAATATTTATCATCATGATGGCCATCATAGGCCAATGAAGTTGAATTATGAGATTAATGGAACCAGTTTACATAAATCCACTGCATCCCCAACAATATGATGATATTGTTCATAGCTTGTAAGTCTATTTACAATCTTTCTGATGTTTTGAAATAATAATAAAAGTTTTAAAGATGTGATGCTTCTGTGGTATTGATACAACGTCAACATTTATAATGGAGGTGATTGAAGGAATGTGTGACCAAACATAATCTCATTAGTTTTTGTGGTTAATAAATATATTTCATTTCATGATCCTTGGAATAACTTATAGTGGCGAACCAAGTAAAAATCAGTTTTTTCACTTTGATTTCTTTTTTTATATTTAACAATTTATATAACTATTTTAAGATATATAGAGTGAACAATTCATCATATAAAATAAATGAGGAGTAAAATAAATATTAATCTTATCATCATATAATAAAAGAGTAAATGTTTGACCCTTATATTTAAGTAGTCATGATCAATGTCTATTAGTGATTTTTACAAATGTGATTAAATTGAAAAAATTTATAATACCCTCATTCATCAACCATTTAATTTTTATAAAAAATAATCTCCTTGGGGAACAATAATTGTTATAAATTCTTTGGTTTATTTTATATTATATTTATTATTCTATGGCTTGATATGATTTTATTTAATGAAATTCAATCTACAGTAATGATTATATGATTTGATGGAAATCATTTCAAGAGTGAGAATGAGTTCATTTAATGCTTAAAAGATGAAGTTGTAACTATTTAGTAACTTTCATTGTATGTAATTATTATATTAATACTAAAATGTGTTAAATTTGAGTTATGTACTATGATTAATTTTATTAACACCTACGTAATGAAGGTATGTAAGGATGATTTATAAGAATAATTTTTTTAAAATGGAATTTATGTGAAATTTATTTAAATATATGTGTATGGAATTTAAAAGATTACATGGAAAATAATTATGGAATAATAGTCAAGTCATAAAACCATTAAGTAAATAATTTTTTATGTCAAAACGTGATATAAATAAAACTAAGTCCAACAAAATAGGAACTCTTCATCATATGTATTGAATTCTTAAATCACTATATTTTTTATACAATCTTTATTTTAGATAAAATAAGTGATCCCAAAATTCTAGACTCCCTCAAGGGTATAAGTTGAGAATCTGGTGAATAAATTTTAACAACATCACATTTCAAACCCTACTAGTGTTCATGTACACACTAAGTTGAGATTTGACCCATATAACAAGAGGTGGTTCAATGTGGATTCAGTCATATGTAAATCATGCTAACATAGAGGATTTAAAATTGGAATACAAAAGTTGTTAAAAATGGTTTTCCTCAATCATTGGAATTTATGAAAATGAGAGAAATTATGAAATATAAAAGTGACACTCTTAATGAAAAATCATAATATATTGGAAAGAATAATGACCCTGAAAGGAAGTTTAGACCCAATTTTATTCCTCATAAAACATTTCATGATGAATGAAATGAATTTAGGATAGAAGCTTCATAAAATTTGAAATAAATGGTCCCCAATATAAAGTATGAAGTTTAAAAAGACAAAGAAATTGTGGTCAGTATAATCATAAAAAATGAGAAGATTAATCTTCTCTCAAAAGAACCCTATGATTCATATAAATATTATATTCAGATAAATAATCTTGGAAAAATTTTTCTTTTAAAATTTGTAAATAATGGGGCCAAGAGGCTAGTGGAAGTAAATTTTTTATTGTGTTCAAATTGGTGACATTATGAACATATGATTCAATGGCTAAAGTCCCAAATGTTGAATAAATTCTGCTATGATAACACCTCAATTAAAATAATACAAATATGTTATGATTACTATGGTAAATGTTTTATTTTTTATAATCGATGTAATATGGAAATTATTTCCAATTAGAAGGATGCATGTCTTTAGAGAAATACCATTAGTAGGTACCTTGATCTTGTGTCTAGCATGGAGAGAGTTTATATAATAAAATACTATTAATATGGGAAAAATTTCAACATTTTAGAAGAATAATGTAAAACTAAAAAAGTGTTACATCATTTTCCATAATATTGGTAAACATAACATCCCTCATAGAAATAATGATTAAAAATGGAGTAAAAAATTATGTTTATCAACATGTGAAAAAAAATAGAAGATCATGTGAAGAAGAATACATTAATAAATAATAAATTAGAGATAGAACTCTTGACTTCATGGAACAATAGTATAATAAACAAGTGCCTTTTGAGTTGAGTGTCCCATAATTTCATCCTATATTTAATTTTTTCCTAATGTATGAATTTATTGGGTGATTTATTTGGAGGATTTTGGTTATTTTTGAGGGTTTTAAAGTCCTATTGAGGGTGTAAAGTGGGAAAAAAGTTAGGGGAAATGACATGATTCACCCAGGAAACCATTAGGATTGTTAATAGAATGAATGTTGGCAGTGCAAGGTTAGTTAACTATTAAAGATAACCATGATACATTACCTATAATGTAATGACCTGACCCCAATATCCAAGAGTAGTTCCTTAAATTAATACACTGGTATACATAAAAGTGTCAAATCCCAAAGAACTAATCAATTTGGAAGACTCTACTTTTTTTACATAGATGAAGCCTACATTACAATTCAAAAAATAAATTACAAATTAGAATAATCCATTACGCAAGACATTATTCCCTTATAATAACCCTATATATCAGTCATAATACACATCTTGGTATCTTGGAAATAATATAACATAAGAAAGGGGTATTCTTTGATACTCGGTAAGGGTAAAAGTAAAACAGAATATATGAATATATATAGAATAAATAATATGCCAATGTGAATAATTGATACATATTCCATTTAAATAATCCCATGAAATAGGAAACATAAACATTGAATTTCTAACTAATCAAATAACAACATGGAATAAAAAAATTATGGAATTAATAATGTAGGATTTCCTCACTATCAAGTATTATCCTTAATATAGTTATTTTCATGATTTATCCTCATCACAATTTATTTTTGTGTGTAGAAACCTGTCTTATCATATGTCAACATATATCCTTATGAAAATTTAATACTTCTTGAGAACAAACATAAAGGGTTTTCCTTCAACCGATTTCTCCTCATGAAATATAATGATGCATAAATGAGTTACAACATTCCTCACCCATCACATACTAAGTCAAATTAATTCATTATTTGAAAACAAAAAGAATATAAACATTCATATTGAAAAAATAGCATATGAAATATGAATACATCTCCAATAAATAATGAATTGTATAAAAATAGAACATTCATAGTAAAAATGATCATAACCCCTTCCATAAAATAACGTATATTTTAACATAAAATATCGACTTCAATCATTAATGTGATTCAAAAAAGGTTTTTGACATATTTGAAAATACTCTAATAAAATCGTTGGAAATATCTTGGGAAAAGCCCCCTCTTAATTTGAAATATTTTTATTTAATTCAATGAAATTATAAATGAAAACATTTTATTTAAGGAAAAAACTTTTTAAAAATGTAAATAAATTTTAAAAAATTCAAGTCATCAAGAGAGTAGTAATGTTATCTCATGCATTATAATGGAAAAATGAACATTCATTCAGTATTTTTATAGAAAAAATCATAAAATACCTTATTTGGAAAATGACAGAAAGAATCCATGATTTTTTTTTCAAATAGTATAACCTCGGTAAAATACATTAAAAATTTGTAGGATAATAGTTAAAATATCTTTGGAAATATTTTTAAGAAAATTTACATGGCTGAGAAATATTTCCCATGAGATACTTACGTATCAACAATTCCAAATAATAATGAGACTGTGAAATTAAACCTTACCTTGTACTTTCCTATAGTTTATTTTTTTAGCCTCATGTACAATAGTTTAAATCATGTAATAAATTTATACTAGATATCTGTACATATTAATTATATCATAAAATATTTTCTTATATTGTTTTGTTAATAATATTTCATTATTACTATTCTTCTGGGTGTTAACTTCATTATTTTATAGTGCATGTTTTTATTCATATAAGTACAATTTATAAAGAGTTGTAAATATTTTATTGTTATCTATAATGATATTAAGTTCTTAAATATTTTCTTTATTCATCATATAAATTTTTATAGTCATTCTTAAATGGTTATTTTGGAGAATTAATCTCAGTCCGGCAGCGAAATGGTAGGTCGTACATACGCACGAGTGATGATATCATCTCGTAATGGTAAAGGGGTGAGGAGTAATATGGTATATAAAATAAAAATAATAAATATCCATTAAATTAATGATTATAAACATCAAAATAAAATAGGGATGTAGAACAAATTTGACCGTATGGTGGAGATGGAATGTCGTATTTACACACTCTTGGAGATATTATTTTATCAAAGGATGTATAAAAGGAGGAATATGGTTGTACCCTAATCGTAATATAATATCATCATATAGATAATATTTGAGTTATTTATTTGGTATGAAAACATCAAAGGAAGAATAATTAAAAGATGAAAATAACTTGGATGAGTTGGTAAAACAATTAACACTTCATCGATTGACTTCCTTTGGATATCCTCTTAGGGAAAAAGCGGTGGTATTTTTTGAAGATGATGAAATATAGAAAATATATAATAATGTTTCGAGGATTAATGGGTAGGTTTTGGTGGATATATAAAGCTCAATGTGGTTTGAGGAAGTGAGGGAGGAGGTTCCTTTCAATAAGAACGTTGAGTACAACCTTCAGAATCCATTAAAATATTAAATTAATATAAGTTAACATTATATTAATAATGGATAAAATGTGAGTTATTAAGTATATAGGATGATAATGGATCAAAAAAATCCTAACATATTATTTTTATACATGTTTATGTCATATTATTAACTTTATCATTTAGCTTTAACCCTTAGTTAAACATGTTAACTCTTTCCATGACAACATGTCTTTTAACACTTTAGGTTCAATAAAATTAATATCAAATGCCAAAAAACCCCAAATACATAATTTATAACATATTAACATTATTCTAGTAATTTGGATGTATTATATATTTTTATGAATTTTATAACATTTAATGAAATATTTTTTTAAGTATTATTTTTGACAATTTTGATAATTTTCACTATTTGACTATTTAAAAATATTCTTACAAACTAATAACATTGATAAAACACTTTTAACATATTAATAATTTTATAGGTATTTTTAAATTTATTGAATCTCATTAATTATATCAAATTATATTTATTTTAATAATTTTTAAATCATTTATTTGATATTTCTTCTTATTAATAAATTTATGCAACATCATTATTAAATCCATTAATTAAATTTTTTCTTCTCTAAAAATTTTAAAAAAATTTATTAAGACACATTTATGATATTTTAAATTACTTTTTAAATTAGAATTTATATTTTTTATGACCATATAAGATAAATCATTAAGATATTAAAAATATGACTATGAATTTTTTATCTTATATTTAAATAAAATATAATAAATGATATTTTCATACACAAGTGGCATAAAAGGTTATAATTTATGTCTAATTTTTATTTCTATTGAATCCCACCCATAAAATGAAATTAGGACATGTTTTAGTGTAATTTTAATTTTTTATAATATAATTTTTACCTTTAATTACTGGATTTACGCTTAACTATGGTAAATAAAAATTTATAAAAGATTCTATTCATTAAATCAAAATTATATATTTTATTATACATTTAATATCATATTTAGGATAACCATGTATTTATATTTTTCAAATTGAAATTCACAGAAGATTCTAAATTAATTTTAATGGTAATCTTGTAGATGTGGTGAGAAGGTGGGTAAAAGAGACGTTCAAAAGATCAATAAAATTTTAAATCTAATTCAAAAAATGGATTCTAATTTAAAAAATTATAATAATATATGTGTAATTGATATTAGGTGAGTTTAAAAAATAAATTTATTGTATAATAATTATTTATTTGAAAATATTTTTTTAAACTATAATATAATATTTTTCACTATTCAACAAAAAAACACTAATCATAAAAATAAAAAATATCACCCCAAGCTAAAGTTGATATTATGAATTCAAATATGATGTCTATCTTGAAAAATAAATTTTATAATATTTCTGAAATTCATTTTTAAAATTTATATGCCATAAAAAAGAGGTATGATTACCCTTCTAAAAATATATATGTTTTTATTCATAAAATTGGGTTTGCCCATATATTATTCCTATAAAATATATTGGATGAATATAAAAACTATTTCATTAAATATATAAAATATTAATAATTCATTAATATAATCTAAAATATGTAACTTAATAAACACACTTGTTTCCATTTAAATAATTTCTTTAGTAAAACATTTTCTTATATTTTGTTAAAAATTAATTGATCACCATATAATTAATTATATATAAATGTGTAAAACACATTTTCGTAATTTTGTTAACAATATTTATACCTAGCATTATAAATGTTAGGTAAAATTTTAATAACAATATTTATTTTATTCGTTTATGTATGATGTGAAGTATAATTTACACTTTCGAACAAAATGTTTATTTTTAAAAACATAGTATGATACACTCTACCATCATTCAATAAATGTTATTCTAGAAATTATAAATTTCACTTAGAAAGTAATGGTTTGATACTATAAAATACCTTTATGGGAAACCCACATGAGAAATAGGGTTAATAAAACATCCACTTATTAATAGGGAAAGTAAAAAATGATGGTCACCCTAATATTACGATTTTGAATAAGATAACATTATTGTAAAGTAAAAACATAGAAATAAGAGAGAAATGACACCAAATTTTTTTGATTGATACTGATAGAGAAAATTGTCATTATAAAGCCAACCATCAAAAAAAATTATATATGTGATATGTTAAATGAGTTGTCAATTAATCTAAAAATAAAAGTAAATGGATAATATTTTTGATTTCAAAATATTTTTCCAAGAGTTGAGGTATTACATTACCATCTTTGTAAAACCCTAAGAAAATAAATATACATGATTACATGATATATAATAATATCATTCTTTGGTTGTGCATTGATCTATTTTCACTTCATTTTTCATGTTGAAATTTTCACCCTAGAAGTACTTTTATGAATCATATGATCCATGAGGCATTGCTTATTCTGTTAAATGATTTATGAAACCAATGTGGTTAGAACATGTTATCCATTATGAAAAATCAAACTTTTACCTGAATCAATAATATAAAAATTTCAAAATAATGCATTCCATAATTAGTCACCACAACACTCTTCCAAAATACATTTGTCTGAATTAAAGGCCAAAAATTTATAAGGATGGTAACAAAATTCCAAATATCAACATATCATTTATTCCAAAAACATCATATTGTATCTTTAACAGTAACATAAAAAATATTTGAATACCTCGATCTCCATTAATACCGTTAATGAGAATATTCATTCTTTTAATTTCTTATACAATATGTATTATGGTCAAGTCCATATATATTCCATAATTGTTATAAACAATATATTATTGATAAAATACTCAAATGAAAAATTATCGAACCCAAATATAATCTAATTAATAATTCCTCTTCATTAGTGGTAGTAGCATAATCTAGATCATGACCCATTTTTATCTTTTGGGGTATATTCCTTTGACTCAAGAGGTATTTATTTGAATAGTGTTCTATTTGTCTCAAGTTATAGCATTTTACATTAGAAACCATTTTCTAATCCTTGGAATCTCATTAATGGGGGAATTGTTTTTCACATTTTTAACGACTCCCATTCATTTAATAATGTACCAAACTGATTATTTCAACAATTATTACATGTGTAAAAATAATTTTTTCCCTTAATACCTTATTCTATATTTTTACAAGTTATCCATCTATTCTAGTGCTTACCTCTGGAACTATAATACTTAGAGTACTCTTTAACGGTCATATTATTACGTGATATAATGTCCTCAAATGATGATAATTATTGGGAGATTATTTATTTTCAAAATAATGTCCTAAGACCATGAAAGATATGATCCCTTTTGCTGTTTAGATCATGTGAATCGATGAGGTCCCCAATCTTTCTACTAGGCACTATTTCTAAATAACAACATACAATAGGTTTGATCATATCATAATGTATAATCCCATAACAAGTAAAATACTTAACATAAATTGAATCTTTTATGCATATCAAATTTCATAATCATAAACATCATATATTTTGTGACATATTTACATTTACATCATTTATAATGGTTTAAAATGAATAGTTGAATTATGTTATAATTTAAATTTTCTCTAAATGATTTAGTCTTATTAGACCTACTGATACATTGTGGGGCAATATTGTTCCCCAGTAAAAATTTTCTAAGTCTATTGCATTCCACATATGAAAACATAAACATCATAAACATTTCTATTTAAAAATATGTGAATGAAATGTGAATAATTTTTCTATAAAATATTAATTTTATCAAAATAGAATATCCACAGTCATTCTAATCATATAAAATTCAAGAAAATAATGTGTACTTTATCATAAGTGATCGACCTCAATCAAAAACAATATTCAATAAAGGATTTAGACATAGATGAAAATACTCTAAAAACATTGTTAGAAATATCTTGACAAAAATACCATTTTAATTTGAATTTTTTTAAAATCTACATATTTATAAAAGAAAACATTTTATTTAAAAAGAACATTTTAAACATATAAACAATTCCACAAAAAATCTTGGACTAATGATAGTGGTAAAATCCACTCTTGTTGTATAAGTAAAAAATAAAACATCCATCGTTATTATTGTTGAAAAAGTCATAACGTACCTCATTTGGAAAAACCAAAAAATATTCCTTTCATATTATTTTATAAAAAATTAAATATTGTTAAAATAATTAATACATTGGTAGGAAAATAGTAAAAATATATTCCATAATATTTATAAGAATCATGGACATGGATGATAAATATTCCCTATTAGATACTTATGTATAAAAAATCCATAATAATAATGAAATTTTGATATTAATCAATAATTTGTACTTTTATTTAGTTGAGTGTTCTTTAAAATCATTTATAATGGTATAGATAATATTTTAAATTTATAATAGAACTATATTAATCTTTATAATATCATATATGATATTCTTTATCATTTTGTTAATAATATGTTGTTGTTACCACAGTTTCTTAGGATAACTAATTCATTTTATAAAGAATGTCTTGTTATGTAAATTCTATTTATTATGAATAAGATATATTATATTCATATACAAAGTGATATTGTGTTAATCAATAATATTTTTTTATCATATACATTTTATAATCATTCTTAAACGGTTATTATGGATGATGGATATTATTGTATTGTGAAGATGGTAGAGAGAACCTGTGAATGAGTGACGATATCATCCCAAAATGGTAATTGGGTATGGAATTTGATGATATATAAATTATAAAGAATCAATATATGGCCAATTTGTTACATTTATTTCTATTATATTCTCATTGTACCCCTCTAATTAATGTGGGGATTTAAAAAAATACACAACAATGTGGAGATGGTTAGTCGTATGTACGCACATATAGTGATATTGTTTTTAAGAGGTTGAATAAAATGAGGAGTATGATTTTAAAATAATAACAATACCATATCATAATATAAATTATAATGGAGTTATTACTTTATTATGAATCAAAATATGACGAGGAAGTAGAATAAGAAAAGAACTTGAATCTATTGGTAAAACAACCACCTCTTCTTCGATGGACTTCCTGAGGATATCCTCATATGGAAACTATGTGTGATCTTTTTAGAATACCAGGACCTAAATTGATTATGTAAATACATTAGGAGGAGAAGTGGTATGAGTTTTGTCAATATATAAAGCTCATAGTGCTATATGGAATTGAGGGAGGAGGTTCTTTTTTTAGGGGAGGTGAGAGGCAATTTTGGAATCCTCTAAAATATTAAATTAATATAAATATATTTTATATTATAAATGGATCAAAATAAATATATTTAAAATAATGGATTAATACGGATATAAATACACTTATAATAAGTTTTTATACATTTTAGGTCACATTATTAACTTTATATTTTGGCTTTAACCCTCAGTTAAACCTATTAACTTTTACGGTTAAAACATTTCTTTTTACACATTAGGGTTAATATAATTAAAACAAAATAACAAAATAATACAAAATGGATCATTTATTAAATAAATTAAATTAGTCAAATTAATTTACATAATTTTTTATTTTTATGATATTCGTATCATTTAATAAAATATTATTTATTTTTAAGAATCCATTTGGTCAATTTTGATACAACTTGTTCTTTGCCTTTTTAAAAATACCATAAAAAAATCATAACATATAAAAATATTTATTATATCTTAATAACTTGTCTTAGGTACCTATAATATGTCATCAATTATGTCAATTTAAATTTATTTTATAATTTTTAATAATATTTATCTTCTATTTTCTTTGAGTAAACAAACCCTACAACATTATTACAGAATCCTTAAATTAAAAATTTTCTTAACTAAAAATTATAAATAAATTATCGTATTGAAGATATATTTAGTACATTTAAATGAAATTTCTATAGTTGAATTTATATTCTTAATATCCCTATATTTTAAAATTTCCAATTATTAAAAATATGAGTATGACATTTTTAACCAATCATTAATTGAATGATAATATATGTCATATTCCTACCTAAGTGGAATAAAGAGGTTATAATTTTGGACTACAATTTTTTTTTGACGAAACTCACTAATATAATAATTTTAGTACAAGTGTTATGATAATTTTATATTATAATAATATTATTTTTACATTTAATGACCCATTCTACCCTTTACCCTGTGAGAAACAAATTTACTAAAGTTATTATTTATATTATTGAAAAAATAGATGGCCCTATTAGAATCTAAAAATCAATATTATTTCAACAATGTTTTACCATTTTTCCAAATTTAATTCATCTTAGTGGCAAAATTAATGTTAATGCTAATCACGTAGATATGGCTAGAAGGTGGGTAAAAGAGACCTTCAATAGTAAATATAATTTTTATATAAAATTTCAATATAAATTGGATCAAAATGATATGAATTGTATTAATATATCTATTATTGATCTATTTTGACTTTTAATAATAAATTTAATGTATAATAAATATTAAAATGATATGTTTAGTTTCTTATCTACATGGTAGTATTTATTAGTATTCATCAATAAATAAAACTTTTCAGAAAAACAAAAATATCACCCTAAGATTAATTTAATATTATGAATTAAAAAATGATATCTAATTTAGAAAATAAAAATGTTAATACATAATATATTTAATATTAAAATAGGTGTTCCATTAAAAGGCATTAAGAATACCCTTTTTAAAAATTTATGTTTTTATGTGTAAAATTGTGTGTGACTATAAAATATTCATATAAAACCTATTAAATGATTTTAAAAATTAATTTATTGAATATTTAAAAAATTCATATTTCATTAAAATAATCATACAATATTAATTTTTTAAACAAACTTGTTCTCATTTAAATTGTTTTTTAGTAAACCATTTCCTTTTATTTTTTTATTTTTAATTGATCACCGAAGAATTAATTATGTATACATGTGAAAACCATATATTTCAGAATTTAGTCAACATCGTTCTTCCCAACCATTCTAAGGAAAAGGTAAAATTTAAATAAAAATATTTATTTTTTCATTTATCTTCAATGTGGTGTGTCATGTATTCTATTAAATAAAGAATTTCCTTTATAAAACTCAGGATTTTACATATAAAATCATGTGGCGTAGGATATAAGAAAAAAATTATGGTTTGTGAAAGATTTACCAAACCTTTATGTGTTCCTAGAACAGGCTAGAGGCCATGCATGGTGGTCACATAGTTTTTTAAATTGTTTGAACAAACCGAACATAGATAATTAATTAATAAAAACTTATATTTTAAGCATGAATCCACTTCAAAACCCTTCATTATTCCTCCTACACCTAGGTCTCTCAATCATAGGGATTGAGGTGGTGATTCTTGTAGGTTCCTCTAAATTTTTACTCCAAATATATAGGATCTAGAACACTAGATCTCATTGATTCATGGTAGGAGGTTGTTTCTACATCCATTCTTCATGTATATCATAGATCCCCTATTTCCATGTTGAGATGAATCACAGATAAAAGATATGTTGGCTATATCTATTTATTATATCATGATATAATTGTCAATTTTCTATTGATTTATGGATATATACTCAATCTAGAGAATCGGAATCATTCCATATAGAAATTCTTGATCGACCATTGATAGTGGATATCATTAGGAAGGTTTGTTTCAATTTTATTCCTTTTATTTATCCCCTTGTTGAATCTTATTATATGACTCATGTGATATTGGATTGGAATCATATCTTCTGAACAATGACTTTTGAGTTGATCCAGTTGGTTTGGGGATGTGATTAGAGAATCAAATAATAGAAACTATTAACATTGACATCAACAAATTATTGTTAATATTTTATTACTATACTTATACATTGAATATGATTTTTGGAATTATATAATGGAATATGGTTGTGTTCTTTGAGGCCAATTCTTAAAGATGATCACTTGTATGTGCATGTGTATCCTAAAAGACATATATTTGATTGTTGAACATCATGTGTGTTTGTGTGGATATTTATAATCATATTTTATATTTGATGTTGTGTCTATAAGTGATATACCATCTCCTGTATGTATTTATAACTTTCAGAGGATTTTCTCAGGATGAAAATGACAAGTGGACAAGTATGGCATGGTTATCCCTTAGAGGTGAAGCATGTGTAACACTATATGGTGATTACAATTGACCAAGACACAAATAATGTGCTTGAAATCCATGTGAACTAACTCGAGACATAATTTTTGTATACAATTACCATGTGTCCTGGCTAAATTTATTATTAGGAAAAAAAACCTTGTGAATTGACTTATGATGGGGCTTACTACCCTTGGGCCTAACACCCAACTCATTAGCCTTATAGATGAAAATTGATATATATAGATGAATTTTGGTTCCCCAATTATCATGAATTCTCTTATGTGACTTCTCCCAAAAAAGATCTAAAGTCCTTATGATCAGAATGCATAGCATTTTGGATAGTCCATGACTCCTAGACACATGGCTGGTTAATCCCAAACTTTTTATCTTTTTGTTATCATCGCATTCACCTCTTATGAATGTAACATTATTTTAAGGACCCAATCATCGAATCATTTTAGGATTATAAACACACCCTGAATGGGAAACATGGTTGTGTTCATACATCATGATCGTGGATTCGGAGAACGAAAATGACCCTGTTATAGGTTACATAGGATCTTGGTTTTGGGATACAGAAACATAACTAAAAAAACTATAGATGAATACCATAAGTATTTCTATTATTTACATTTTTTACATTATAATTTTTAACCTACCACTTTGGTGGACTGTTTTATTATGTTTGTGTGACATAGAATGAAATCTATTTTAAAATTAATGAATGGTATCATTAATTGTTCTAGTTGATTGGCTAATGTTTATTATTATTCACCTAGTGATGACTATTTTTTCTATTATTATTTCTCTGCATGTTTTATTATACCCTTGTCTTTATTTTCAAACCAATTTTATATGAGTAGGTACACATGAGATTATGTGGTACTTTGGATAATATTTAGTGATTTAGGTCAGGGTGATACAAAGTGGTTCCAAATCTCTGGTTATTGTTTTCTATTATATTTGTGTTATGGTATAAAGGTGAAAGTTTTTGTGGAACTCAATTTGGGGGGATTCAAAGTGTTTGGATATCTCATGTGTAATTGATTTTTGAGTTATCATTAGTGGCGTTGCTATTATAGTTTTATGGTATTTTTGTGTTTTCATGCATCATGGGTCAGAAATTAGGAAAAAAGGCATATATATACCTATTTACTGATGGATAGTAGTTAACTAATTAAATTATATGAAATGTGTTTTTTGGGCGATATATGGACATTCTCTATAGTTCAAGTTTATTTGTATTCGAATTAGTTTATTGAATGGAATAAAGTTGTTATATTTTGAAAAAAATTTATTTTAACTAACATGAATGAATGAAAGACTAGAATTGAGCATTATATTAAACTAGTATGGGTATACTATATGTGTGGGTATCATAATTTATAGGTATTTCAATAGGAATATCATATGTGTTCCCTATAACATCTTAGTTATTTCTTGTATTCATGTTATTTTCATTTCTTTACACATTAATTTGGAAATTTTGAAAAACATTCCACCTCATAGATGCCATAATTTTCCATATAGAGAGGTTATGCCCATTACAACACATTCTATATAAGAGGATTCACCTGATTGGGTCACATTACCTACCTAAACTATTCTTGAAATAAAACCCCCATAACCTAGATTTTTAAAAAAAATTCCTACTCCTGTTGATTGGGCACATTGGGAAATGGTTGACAATAAATCTAAATTTATTGTCCAACATCCACCAGATTTCCCGAGATCTTGTGGTCCTTAGGGTAATGATGATTGGATTGAATTTATTGAGTAAATATTCTACATTGTGGAGACTCAAGGAGATATATAAGTGAATCTTGACCCAGGTATGCTTCAGAGACCAACTAATAGGTGGAAGAGAATCATTTGGTATGTATGTAGTGTTGATATTATTACTTGGGAGTCTACAAATGAGTTATTTTTAGATTAGTTATTTCATAACAAGAATAATCTGGATTGATCATAGGATTTTATAGAACAATATTAGGGAAGCTTTATGTATATAATGACGTGGATTTTATTATAGTGTTTCTATTATTTTCTCCTATTTTTATTTGAAATGATTTGTATATGGCTAGTAAGTTTTATATTGGCCATCATCCAAATCTCTAATGTCGGGTTAATGGATTTCTCATAGTAATGTTTTTTTATGTGCTTCACAAGTCACTCCCTTTTTTAAAAGTTAAATAAGAGGGAAAATTTTTAGGTTTTATTCTATTTTACAATGTTTTATTGAACAAACTACATAGTTCAGTAGTGAGTTAAAATTCTTATAGTAGGAAGATGAAATATGATTTGTTAAAACAGGGTTATACGAAATCATATAAGAGTATATTTTCATTAGCACAAATTTTGAGAGGTGCACATTTTTTTTTTATAGAAAAAGTGGACATGAATAAATTAATTTCAGAAGACCGCACATCATGTTCCATGAATGTGGTAGGATTAGACATATTAAAGAGTTATATTTGATGTTGTTGTAGACATGCTCTCATAAGGTTTTTTGGTAGACATGGGCTATGACCCATAGTATAGGCCTTAGTCATCAATAGTAGGATCTAACCCAATATACAACAGTGAATCAGTCCCATCATGAACCATAGAGGAATGGCCATGATCCGTAGATTGGTTGGATTTATATGATATATGTTATTCCAACCACTGATAGAAAGTAAAATTTTATAAATAAATGTATAGTCTAGATAACCTCTATGCTATCTAATATTATTGATATGTTATCTTATCATTATTTAACATATTTTCATGTTTTTATTTTCCCATATTTACAGATAATTTTAAATCTACGAATACTCTCTCATGAAACACCTTTTAAAAATTGAGTAGAATTTCTCCAACAATGTATTCAATGTCATGTTGTAGTTCATGGGTACAAATATCTATGGGAAATCATGATAATATATATGACTAGTTTTGATGGGATATCTAGAATAGAGTGGTTGTGAACTTTACAGTATCATGTTGAAAGATATTATAGACACATATCATTCACCATAAAAATAATAGAGATGGTTGTGTTGACTATTGAGTGTGATGTTGGAGTAGATATTGTGGGTCCAAACCTAATCTATATTGTAGATCTCACAACTCAAGTAGTTTTAATGGATCTTGTTATGGACATAGTTGAAACCCCCTCTATTTTTCCTCTAGTGGTGGACTTTTATCCATATATCATCACAAATGACTTCTTAAGACTTCATTATAGCATAAAAGTTTATTTTTAGATTGATTATTGTGCTTGTGGAACAAACAATTCCATATCCTTCCTATCCAATGGATCCAATGAGTTGAGAGGGTTTAAGGTGAAGTTAATATATCTTTAGGTGAAAAATTTATCTAACTGAAAACATATACTTTGGGTGATCTAGTGATATTTTCCATATATGTGGAAAATTTCCTACAGATTTGTTTGGAATAAAAGAAACAAAATCACGAAATGGTAAAGGACATATAAAATTTACCCAGGATTTATGATCTATTTTATCGGTAAAATGGATCCCAATGGTCATCCAAGAGAGATATTAATTCAGTATACCAAGATATGAGGGTTGTGTTTATTCTCAAGACAACAATTGTGAGTATAAATTAATATTTTGAGTATATTTTTAGGAATTTTCCATAGATAAATATTTAAATAGTGTTTATAGATCTCATGAATAGTAGTTTCCATTCAGACCCTGACTCATTATTTTTTTTATGGATGATATTCTTATATATTACATGACATCATATATTTGTTATAGTAACCTTGAGATTTATTTAGTACAGTATGAGAACAACATCTAGGGAAAAAATTTCATGGTTACACACCTATAATTAGAGGATTTGTTTCTGGGTTATATGATTTTGATGTAGGGATTTCAATGGAACCAGAGAAGGTAGATTCATGGATATTATGGGAACATCCCAATAATGTGTTCAACATAAATAGAATGAATTTTTATATGGGTTTTTATCTATGATACAACTAGGAATTATCTTATTTCATAGAAACAATGAAATAAATGACTGGAAATGTGCAATGTTTGACTGGTACGATCTCTGTGAAGAAGATTTCCTTGATTTTAAGAAGTTAATTATGACAACCATAGTTTTCATTATTCTAAAGTGAGGGATTAGATATATAATATACTATGATGCCTTAGGTTTTAGGTTTTGATCTATATTGATGTAGGTAGATCAAGTAGTTGTTTACGGGTGAAATCACCTATGAATACATGAGTGGAACTACCTCTTGCATGATATATAGTTGGTATCTATAGTCATCTCTCTAATTTATTGGTGACATTATTTCTTTGGTGACAGGTTTATCAACCAAAATTACCTTAACATATTGTGATACATAGTCTCTCAATGGGATATAGATATGAGGTAGAGTTATCTGTTTGAGTATCTTTGGGAATTCTAAATTGAGATAGATTATTCTACTTGGTATGAGAATGTCAATGTGTATTCTCTCAATAATAATATACCAAAATTATAGGAATTTGGTGAATGGACATCATAAGAGGAATAATATCTGATGATTTTGATGAAATAGTTGATTATGGATGACTATGAGGATTGTTGGGTTGTGACATGTGTGTCATTAGTTATTATGTATTCTTTTATAGACAAAGAAAAGTCTAATTAGTAGTTAGATAACATGTGTGTAGTGTTATATTAAAACACATTACTAGAGGATTCTATCATTTAGTAGTCTTTACATGAGGATAATGCATTCTACATTCAAGGAATTTTTGTTGTTTCATTTTACATGAGAATTGAATTTATGAGGAACACATTGGAAATGATGTGGGAAGTAAATTCATGATTTATTTAATAATACCATGATATATATTTTTTAGTTTTGGTGGGAGTGTATGAATAATGAAATATGATTTTTTATTCACAATGCCTTACCACTAGAGGGTAAATGTAGATAATAAGAATCCCAGTGGGTTCTTCAACCTATTTTTTTGCCTATGTGGACGTGGAATGAAGTGTTGATGGACATTATAATGGGATTATCCATGACCCTATTGATTCATGGAATTTATTAGGATATAGTTGATTGGATAAATAAATTTTCTCATATCATACCAATTAAAGAGGCCCTTTCAGTGGATGAGATAAGTATGTTCTATGTATAAGATTTTGTAAACATAAACGGATACCTTCTAAGAATTTTATCATAAAAAGATGAAAATATCATGTTGCGGTTTTATAAAGGGCTTACAGAAGGCCTTAGTTACATAAAAAAATGAGAATAACATATCATCTATTGATAGATGTAAAATTAGAGAGGATGATCCAGATTTTAGAGGATATGTCGTGGGAATGAATATTGAAATTATTAAAGCTTGAGATGACCACCTTGCCTTGGTTGAGTTCATGTAAATCTACAGATTCAAGTATTTTTTCCATATGGAATCTTTTGAGCCACAGATTTGTTGGTAATGTTTGTCAAATCGATACTTGATTGAGGTGGGTGAGATATTACTTATGTGGAATGGTATAGTACACGAGACCTCTAAGAGACATAGATTGATATGGAATTAATTAGTCTTCACTTTTTTAAGAAGCAATCATATATTTATTGGAGGATTTTACCATAGTAGTTTACCATGGTTACCAATTTTTCTAATAGCTGACTCCACAACTTGGGAATCGACAGTGGAAAAACCTTGTGAATTTTCTAAGAGATTCCATAAAACATTCATGATTGACAAGTGTATAGAGATATTATTATACCATTGGAAAATACTCAATAGTATCATGTTAATAATGATATGGCATATTTCTATCATCTTTAGAGGTGTTTCCTCGATCTTACACATGTGATCAATTTTGAGGATTTAGAGATAGAGCATAATGGATCATTTTTTGAGCATCTGGTGTCCATCATTGACTGATGTGAGATAGTGTTATGAGGAATGGTATGTAAACAAGTTAGAGTAATTTGGTAGCATGTAAATATATAAGAATATACATGGGAATGGGAATCTGATGTATAATCTCACTGGCCAATATTTTTTAATAAGGAACACTAAAGACACTTCCCATTAACTATAACTCAATAGAGGATGATATTATAGTACCAAGGAGTTTTCTAGATACATTATTCTTTCATTTAGTCCCTTTTATGTGTATTTTATTTATTATTTTCATTAGTTATTATGAAGAGGCTTTTCATTTTTTTTAAATTTAGAGGTTGTAATGTGGGTTAATGGTAAACACACAGTTGGCGGATACCGTACGTTTATCCCCAGAAAAATGTTCTTCTTGTTTGGAGAATAAAATTGAGTGGTAAAAGGTCATTGAAAAAAATAATCTAACCCTGTAAAATTCATTATAAAAACATGTGTCTTAGGATAGATGCAAAACATATGGTTGGTGCATGGTTTTCCAAACCATGAATCGAAACTCTAGAGGTGTAAAAAAAGACTTAGTTAAAAACAACATAAATGATTTTAATAGGTCTAATATTTTCTTACAAAAAATAATTATTCTTATATGGGTTATGTTATATTATTAATAATACATAAAATAACATAGTTAAAGAATATTTACTTAATTTAAAATAAAAAGATTAAAATGTAAACAATTAATTGTAAAAAGACTCATAACATGATTAAAACATGCGTTGAAATTGTTAGGTGGGTGTTTCTTAAGACAAATATTACCAAAAATAATTTATTTTGAATTATAATATCTATTAACCATTGAATAATGTACTTTAATTATTAAAATATATATGGTGTTTCTAAAAGGTCCCATTTCTCTCTTATTAATGGGGATCACTTAAACCATTTCTAAAAAGAATATAATTTTTAAATTTTCTATAAAAATCTACCAAACATTCCTATAATATATCTCCCTCACACTTTTGTAATACCTTGTTCACAATATTTTATCACATTCATTTCAATTACATGGAGTTTTCCATGGAAAAATTGTGTCTCCTACCTATGAATTTTCAACATCTCATCTTTTTCTCCTTAATATTCCTGTTTAAAATCTATAATATACCATACCATATAATAAAATTAGAATAATAATTATACTAACTTTTTATTATGTTATTGGAATTTTTTTATTTCACTCAATCCTCTATGAAAAGGAAAGCATCTTTAGTTCGTCATGATGACTTCCACAAAGAAAAAGATAGATCATATATTTTTTTCAACAACAATATTAATGGATAATAATAAAGATGTAATGGATGAATAAATATAATTTCTATAACATAAATATGAAGAAAAAATTTCTTATAATCATTTACCATTTCTCTAGTAGTATGAGTTTTTGGTAAAAAAAATTTCATTCGATGATTTTTGCTTATTCCCTTGATTTCAATTAATATAATTTGGGTGAATTATACCCATTGATTGTATTATGTGGTATTCTATTTTTTTTGGTAGAAAAAATTATAAGATATAAACCCTTGGATACTTATCAGTTACTTCGTGGGATATGTTCATTTGAAACCATACACTTTCTTTATCGTGAAATGTTATGATCATGTTACTGAAAAAAACTCATTGTTCAATATGGTGTTAAAATAAAATTTTACATAAATAATATTGTATAATGTACAAATTGAGATAGTTTTTTCATAATATCATGGGAAAATCTTGTGGTGAACCATATATTATTATCCTAGTATGGATGATTTTTAGAATGTTAAATATGTATTGTTTGACCATGAAACATCATTCACAGGATTGGTTATGATCATGTTATCCATTTATTTGGATGTGTAAAATTACTAAAATTCATGATTATTATAGTCTACCATCACAGTTCAATCATGTATTAATTTTTTATTGTTCACTATAATAATTTCAATGTTTTTATTCAACTAAATATTCCTTTGGGAATGTTATTAAAGGTCATGTTGAGTCATATGGTGAATGAATTTTACTTAATTAGGTGATGTGTGGGGATCAAAATTATATATCCATTTATTCATCAATAGGTACAACGATACAAAATAGGTTTGGGTATTTGGTATATTCCTTCAATTTTTAGAAATATTTCATGAATAATATCTCAATGAAAAGTAAATTTTAGTTCTCTAAGTCCGTGATAGCATTTTTTTATGTATAGAATCATGAATTACATTAGTATGAGGTAAATTTTATAGTTTTCCAAGATTCCATTTATTTTCATGTTGATAGTAAGATTGTATTTTCATGTTGAATATGGATTTTTGTTGTTTACCATATCATACCATAATTTTTATTCCTTGTTCATTCAATTTTGGGTTCAGGTATATGTTTTCCTTATAGAACATTTGAGATCACCCCTTCATATGTTTCAATTTACCATTTTTATATTGAAAATTTGTAAATGTGACATTTTTAGAATAAAAAAACATATGAAATAATTTATGGGAGATATTTAATAATCATCATGAATTAATTAGTTTCATATATTATGAGAAAATTTCTCATTTGGTACAAATAAGATGAGATTTATTTGTCTTTGTTAAATCTTAATTATCTAATTTTATAAACCTGAAAAGATACTTGAGATATAATTGATTAAATAATTATTTTTTTGGTAACTAATATTTTTTATATCTATTATTTTATAGGTGGAATCAATTTATTTAATGTTTTTTATGTTTTTATGATCACCAAATATGGGAGTGAGGGTTAGGTCTGTTACTGTTGTTATTAAAAGAAATATATTGATGAAATTCAGAATTAGGATGATTATTGAGGATTGTTTACAGACTGATAAGATAATGTTGATAATAATTTCAAAGATATATATATCTCTTTGGAATATTATATTATTTAATTTTATTGAACATTGTAAATTTTATTTTGGGATTTGGAAAAGAAAACAGCAATGAAACACCTATTAATAATTCATAATATTGGATATCATGAAGAGTGTGCATAAGACTACACACTTGGTGATATAGTCCCAAGGGATATTATTTTGTTAATTTATATTCCTTATTTACTATTATTATGGATAGAAAAATTATTTTAACTAAATATGTGGGAGATACTAATAGAAAAAATATCATAGATAAATAGTGACTAAACACAGAGAGTCGTAGCTTTAACTAAAATTGTCATATTTTTTTATAAATGTTTTCTTAATGGAATACTCATTCATATTGATGAATTGATATTTATATTTTATATATTATCATAATAATAAATGTTTTTATATTTTGTTTGAATAGAGTTACAAAAATATGAATAATAATGGTATGTTTTTTAAACTAATGTTTCTTATAATTTAATCATAGACTTTTCTTAAATGGTTTATAATAAATTAATACTCATGTTATAATGGATAATGTGAGTTATAATTTTTTTCCATGGCAGTGAGATAGATACCATTGTAGAAATTATTTCATAATACATGTATTTGTCCTCATTATTCAGTGATACCTTATGATATTTTATGTTGTATTAAATGTTTTATTAAGGGTTTTGTCAAACATTGAAGGAACCTTCTTCATTGGTTTTCCATAAATGGTTTGAAATAATATATTAAATATTATCAATAACATTAATAAATAATTTTATTAAAATGTATCATTTTTAGAGAAAACCTTTGATGAAGGGATGATTGGGGCATGAACACATCTTACGTCTAATAATCATATGATGATGAGATAATAAAGGGTTGTTAAATTTTGCTGAAATATGTTATAGAGAAATTGATATATTTAGGATTAATAATCTATTAATGTTTTTTTGGACAATTTCAACTCATTTTTTGGATTATGATATACAGTGACTAGAATATGACCTTATGAACAAGTGGTTAGAACCATGTTAGAGTTAATGATACAGTTAATTTATAATGGAATATATAATATCATATGTTTTAATTTCATTTATATTTAAAATGGGTTCTGAATTGTTTTTTAAACTATATGATCATTAAATATATAATCTTGACTATATTTTTATCAGAAGAGTAATTATGATTATGGAAGGATATTTTAGATTTTTATAGGATAATATTCAATGAATATTGGGAATAGAATATTTTAAAAATGTTCATTTTAATTTTGGACCTCTATTTCAATTACTAGGTAAATATGTATGATAGAACCCAACTCAAATAATCACAGGGTCAACCAAGAATGCTATATGTAAACAATGATTAATGTATATTGAACTGAAATAATTAAAATAAATCAAAATGTCAAGGTTAAATGATTTGGTATTTGAGTCCCTTTTAAGATGTTTGTTATAATAACTCTCCTTATTGGGAATTTATTTTCCATCAAGTGAATGATTTTGGTTTTACTAATATTTTGGAACTAAAAGGAACATTTAGTGTAAGGGAAAATGTATGTATTACCATAACAAGCAATGCATAAGAATGGGAAAATTGGGAGGATCCTTGTGATTATTTTAAGACTATTATCACAAAATATGATTAATAATGTGGTCAAAGTCTAAGTATCAAACAAAAAAAAGAATAAAATTATAGAGTCTTAGGAAATATGAATCATCAAATATTACTAAGATCTTCATACTCACAAGTGTATCGGAATGCGAGAATCCATAATAACTAATTGTTTTAATTGCAAGAGAGTTGGGTATTATTTGACTCAATGTCCCTATCGATTTGACAATGAGGGAGTTAATCACTAATAACCATCCTAATAAGGAATGGATTTAGAAATAAATACTACGGAATTTGGTATTAATATTTTATATTGATATTATTGTGTCCTATTCCATGTTAATGTTCACCGAATACTAGATATTTAGTTATAAATAATAACCCATAGTGGTGTTATTAACAATTAATTAATTTTTAGGGTTTTGGGAAGTTATTCAAAATTGAACAAGATCTAAATCCATTATTATAATTCTATATAAAAAAATGGGACATATCTATTTATAAAGTGCTTATAATTTTTTTTCATATAAATAACTCTCATTCCAAATCATAAATAAACTCATGATCATATAGTGGTGTATAGTTAATTATTATTTTATAATAGAAATTTCATTTAAAAAAATTATGGGGAGGTAATATATTGTGGGGTTATGTAACACCTCAAGATCATAAAATAAGATTACATTTAAATAAGTTAATGTGTTTGATAACATATGTCACAATCAATAGTAAAAATTTTAAACCCTAAAAATATTAAGAAGTAAATAATAAAAAATATATTATAACCCTAATTTCTTCCCACCCTTTCCCTACATCTCTTTTAGAACTAATGTTATTGATCTATGTGATGGATGTAGTCAACTTGCACTGTTTACCTCCCAATATACAGCAGCCATAGATCTACTGAATCTTACTTTGGTGGAACTTTTTGAGTCGTGGCATCCTTTGGTGGACACCTTCGACCATTTTTTGTTCTCTGTATGGGGCCTCAAGGAGCAGGTGGTGGTCAGTCTATTAGATAGGTGGCACATCATGGTTCATTTCTTATCCTTGGATGATTTAATCACTGTGTGGTTAAGTGCTCTCTCTACCTTCAATGACTATCATTTCATACTTATTATATGGTTTTATGATCTTCACATCAACGAGGGGACTCTATCATCTGCTTTGTGGGTATGATTTCATGAGGTACCTTTTCCTTTTAAAAATCCGTCTATAATGAATATGTTTGGTAATCTGGTGGGTCAGTACCATTTCTCGGACTTAAGAACTTTGGACGTTTGTTACCCAATTTCCCCTCGGGTTTGTGTAGAATTCTATGTCTCTTTACCTCCTGTTAGGGGGCATGGGTCTGGATATATGTTGGGGAAGAATTTAGATACAAGAAGCCGAAAATATTTGAGTCCTAGATACACTTCTGCAACACCTGTAAGCATCTGGGGAACATTTCTTCTTCATGCGGGCGAGGGAATAAGAACTTGCAGGGATGGGTATTGTTGAATGATTTTCTCTCTGATGACCCTCCCATGGAATATAGAGACGTATCCAAAGGCGATCCTCCTCATAAGAGTTTGGATTCAGTGTCTGTGATGCAAATGGTTGTTGAAATATATTCATGTGTGAATCGGGACTTTGGGATCCTCCGTTCGACTTGTCAGGTCTTGGATCCCAAGGGATAGTACCCTCCTAAAATCACTCCCTCCTTTGTGGAGGCAGTTATGATTTGGGGAGTGGGAGGGAGGTTTTCCCAGTTGAAAGTTGTTCTTGTCTAGCTCATGAGCCTTCCTCCTCAATGGTCTCTGGGTCAGTAGGATCATGTTTGGTTCATAGAGATCAAGTTCCCCTTTTAATCCTATTGTCATGGAGTATCAGGAGAATGTGGATCCTAGAGTATTGAAAACTGTGATTCCAAAGTGGAAAATGATGTCTAATGGTACAAGGTCAAATGAGTATTTTGAATTGATATGGGAAGAATTGATTTCACAATCGTGGTTAGAAGATGAGCAATACCTCTATGGGTATGCAAGTGGTGGTTTTGGACTTATGAAAGGGAAGATGGAGCTTCCTATCTCAGGCAATTTCCTAGTTTACATGGTTAAGTAATCTATGACTCACATGGACTACTAAAATTTTCCAAAAATAGTGACAATGATGTCTGCATTCAAATCTATGAACATTGAGAAGGAAATCAGATCCTTTCATGACCTACGTGCTTTCCTATCAGAGAAACCAGGGGAGTTGGTTTCCAATGTGGACTCAGTTCCAATTAATTGTTGGTGAAGAGGAGGAGAAGGTGTAGGAGAGGGACCGTGTGGTTTTATGCTCGGGAAGGAAGGAGGGGAAACTGATCGAGGGGAGCGAGTGTCACTTGGTTCGATCTTCTCCTACAAAAAAGGGTGTAGAGGGGATGCCTGGTGAGCCAAAAGGAGAGGCTGAGCATTGGGATTCAAAATAGGAGATACTCATACAATATGAAGAAGAGATGGGTGAGAAGGTGTTAACCATAGGTGCTTCTACTAAGTATGAAGAAAGGTTGAATGGAAAGTTGATATTAGTAGACACAAACAAGGAGCAGCGAGAGTGGATTGACAAAAAAACCTATTCCTAGTAAGAGGTTTCAAAAACAAGAAAATTGTGTTGGAGGAGTTCTTGCGAACGTGGGATAAGTTGGCTTCCTATTTCGAAGACAGTATCAAGGATGACCCTGAAAATAAGTTAACAACTCTATCATGGATATTATTTAATGGATTTGAGTCTATTGGTTTAAGATAGTCTTTGATAATTTTATTATGTGTTATAGTGTTTGATGGTTTGGTCGGACTTATTTGTTTCACCCTTTTTCCAAAAAAGTGTCCTTTTAATAAAAATATAATGCTCTTGGTGATAAAATATATTTTATTTATATTATATATTTTTTGTCAAATATTTAAATTTAAAAATTCTGTAATTTAAATTTGATAACATAAAATTCATTTTTTAATGCCTCATAATTAAATTAACTTTTGATATATTTGTGATATTTTTCTAAAATAGTAAATTTTTAGGTGAATCGTAAAAATCACATTTTTGTGTGTGGTAAATTTATATTATATTAATATTTTTAATCAGTTTGAATATTTAACAATTAAACCCATACTTTTGAAAAATATATATGAAATATTAGGAGATGAATAATCAATACATAAAAAGTTTACACATTACAGAATCATTTAGGTGTAGTATTATTGGAAAGTTGAAAACATAATAAGTTGGTTCATGAAATATCCTTATATTATCAAACTTATTTATTAATAAGATTCATCCTTCATAGACATATCATACCTAATACATTAATCTTTATCATGGAGAAAGGAAACATAAGAAAATGGTGATCTTAAATACACAGTAAGGGTAAATACAGGTGATATTAGTGATCACATATCATAACATGGGAATAAGGATATAAGAAGATGATATTAATGTTTTAAAACCACTTCCAGCATATCAAATATTATAATGAGAAGTAATGGAATAAATATTGGTAGTTCATATTACATTAATCATAATGTAATCAATGAACATGTGCCATTAGATCATAATATATGCATAATATATAGAATTATGGTACAAACATAATCATAGAAAATCATTTTTCTAGAAGTCAAGGCTCATTTAAAAGGATATAATAATGGATTGGGCTAACCCAAGAACCATCATGGTAATTAAGGATCACGATTAAAACTATCATAGTGGGAAATGTCCCTTATTAAATTGTGTTCACTCTCCATTGCATACCTCTTTATCTCACATGATATCAATCATTACCCAGTGCTATAGAGGTAGATATATTTCCCACCCATATCATAATGAAAATGTCAAATATATGTAGCAAAACATCTTAAATAATTATCCATATCATTATCCATGGAAATTAATGCATTTCATAAATATTTCATCATAACATCACCCATAGAAAACAAATGGGTTTCCTAAACGTTTCTTCATAACATAACCCATGGAAATGTAATGTACTTTTAAAATTTTTAAATTTTGATAATAAGAATAAACAGTCCAGAGAAGGAATAAATATGGTATCTTTGTATAATATCCTAGGTAAAAAATAATTAAAATTAAATTATTTCAAATTATATGAAAAATTATTTTGAAATATTACTTGGATGTACTCTTGTGGAAAATAACGTTCCATTTCGAGAGCATTTCATTTTAAAAAGTTTTTAAATTATAATGGATAACATTTTATTTGAAAATAACCTTGAAAAATTTAAAATAAATCTTCAAATTGAAAATTAATCATAATGTAGGTTGAATAATTTCATTCCGTATAAGTTAAAAAACCAATCCTCTTTATGTTTTTCAAAAAAGAAACAATATTCCTTGTTCTGAAAATGAAAAAAAGAGTCCTATCAAACTATTTCTAAAAAATAAAATAATGGGTAAAAATCAATTTTAAAAAAATATGTGAATAGTGAAAAAATTATTGGAATAATTTTTTATAACATGTTTTTGTAAGATATATATCACCTAGAAAATATTAATCCATAAACAATCCTGAATATTGACGATATTGTGAAATAAACCCTTACCTCAGGTAAACCATTCATTGAAATTACTCCATGCAACTATATAGTATATTTATATTTATTATAATTCTATATTTGTGTTATTTTAATACATAAAATATCATATATTATATATTTATATCATTTCAACACCCAAACCTATCAGTAATTCATTATTAGAATCATCATTTTTAGTTGTTAATAGTTTCATTTATCAGGAGTATTTCTGTGCTTTAGTTCTGGTCCTTGTATATTTACCATGCTTATATAATCAAAATATTATAAATAATGATATAAACAGCTTATATATTAATTATATACAAATTTATAGCCATACAAAAAATGTTTGAGATAGAAAAATGAATTACACCATTCTTGTAGACGATATGTCGAATGTACACATGAACTTTGATTTAATTTTTTGACAGATCAAACAAAATAATGGAAAATATAAGTGAAAAAACACATTTTTTCATGAAGATGGTAGTCCATATGTTCACATGACCGAAAATAGATTTTTCCCAAGGAATGGATGGTAAGTGGGTATATGTGATATTATAATCCTAAATGTATAACTATTTCAAAAATATCTTATATAAAAAATAAACCCATCATAATCTAAATACTTAAATAATGGTGATGAAAAATGGATTGTCTCATTGTGAGGATTTAGTAAGCTATATGTATATACGAGTGATACTTACACATCTTGTTTGATGTGAAAGAGGGTTTATAATGGTGTTTTAACAGTCCTATTAAAAGTTATTCATATTTAGGATACATACCTTATTATTTTATTTGAAATTCCATATATTTAGAGCAGATAAAAAACCGTAGAATATAAATTGACCGGTAAGCGTGATTACATCTTATTTGGAATGAATCCATTATATTTCTTCTTATGGGATCTAGAGTAATCCAATTTGGAATAAAAATCCTTTATAATTTTTATATTGAAGTTTTTAAGATAAATTTTAGATTATTGGTCAATATAAAAGTATGAATGTGGTGTAAATAAGTGAGGGAGGAGGTTTCTATTTATAATTTAAGTGAGGGGAACTTTTGGAATTTAAAAAAAGATTAAATTATAATAAATAAATTTTCAATACAAATACATCCAAATAGACATGTAGTAGAATATAATAAATTTTAATGTTTTATTACAATTAAAAATATATAATTTAGACATTTTTTTATAATTTAATACTTATCATTTTGGTTAACCCTCAGTTAACCGACTTTAATTTTATTATATGAATAATTTCATTTAATAATAAATGATATATCATCTACTTATAATGTGACCGTTTGAATGTAAATAAAAAAATTATAAAATTTTAAACAATAAAATTACCACATTTAATTTTTCAGTAATTTAAATTATATTTACATATTTTAATAAAATATTATTTAGGTAAAATATCGTTATTGTCAATGTTTCTTATTCTCATATAATTTAAATATAAACACATCAATAAAAAGTGTGAATTTAAATATATATGATTTAAAACCTTCCTAATATGTCCAATATTTCTATAAATTCATGGGTTAGATACTCCCATTCAAAATATGTCACTTCTAATATTTTTAAAATCATTTATTATATTACTTATTAAATTAAGACATAGTATATAGGTGTTACATAAGGAATTAAGGTCATTATATAATTACTAAATATTAAAAAAATAAATTCATATCATGAACATAATTGTATTAATATAGAAATATAGATAGATATTTGTCCTTAAATTACAATTTTCACATTGTGTACACATAAAGGATATTAAAACCAAAGATATTTACATTTTGTAACTTTTTATGATTAAAATATTATAAATGTAATTTTTATAAAAATGTTTCCATTAAAAAACTATATTTCAATAATATGGTGTTAATGGTAGAATTCCTTTTATCCAATAAGATTTTGGAAGAATAAATAGGCTATTATAAGTTATTTATAATCTAGCATAACAAGATTTACCCTTTAGTGAGGTGATAATTTAAACCACCATTATTATTCATATTGAAAAAACATAAATGGTTTATGTTAAAAAAATTTTAATTTCCTGATTATAATTATTAAACTCATATTTTCTAATTTAATATGTATAATTGAAAAAAATAATTAAATTATAAGTGCGTAAAATGTGGAAAAATTTATTTTTAGAAAAAAAATCAATTTATAAAAAACATAATTTATTATTATCATACTTCTAGAAAAAATATTTGTTTAATATTTAAATCAAATAATGTAAAATATATATAAACATTTAATTAAAATAATTTAACAATATGGATTATTTTAATTTATTAAGAAAAGAATATATTGCGCTAAAATCTATTTTTTTAGGAAACTATGTCTTTTATATTGAAATAATTTTTAATTTTATTTATAATAAATTCATTACCAAGTAATTCATTTTATATATATACAAAAATATTTTTTCCCAATTTATTTATATCTATTCAAAATTTTAATCTAATAATTAAGAAATAATTATCATTATTAATAATAATGTTTGGATAGAAAATTGTGGATTTTTAAACATAAAGTTGTTTGTAACCCAAGAATTCAAATAAATGAAATTATTTTAATAAAAATTTTGTATAAAAATATTAGATTGATACATTCTATCCCCCCATAAAATAAATTTTTCCTTAACAATTTACCGCTCTGATATAAATAGATGAGGATCAATATTCCCTATCACATCCTCAGGATCCCATATAGCTTTCTCAAATTGGTGATTTTACCATAAAGATATTACTAGGTGAGTGGTCTGGTTTTATAGTACATTAAATTTATAATCTTGAATACCTATTTTTTCCCTTGACAAGAACTATATAGATTTTGAGGTAGTACCTCTGTGTGTATTACATGTGAAGGATTGTGTATGTACTTATGTTAAACATATCTTGAACATGGGATAGATTTTATGGAAGCACCAATCGATAAACTACCATCTCTATATGATTAATAATTAAAATGGAATAATATACATATGGATTAACATTAACTTCTATTAAAATGACAACACCCACTTCCATGGAGATAGTCATATGAATAGATTATCAAAAATTCAAACTCTAGATTATTCAAATGATTATTATAATATTTTGTTCTCGATGTTGCGATATTATTATATTTTTATAACGGATCTATAATTTCATAAATTTCTTTATATAGATGATTTCATAGTAAATTTATTTCTCTAACATAATTCCACATGTTTATGTTTTACCCTTCTCACCCCAAAAGGCTTCATAAAGAGGTGGATAAATACTAGAGTGGAGAATATTGTTTTATAAAAATTATACCAATGGAAGGTGTTGATACCTACCACATTTTAAATACATATAGAAATGTTTCAATAATTCTTTTAGAGTTTGAATGGTCCGATCTGACAGACCATATTTATGAGGATGATATATAGTTATAAAACAGAACTCTTTATCCATATCCAACTAATGGGTTCTCCAAAAAATCTATTCCAACATAGATTCCGGATTATATAAAATTTATAGAGTAAAATGTGAAATAATAACACTTCATTTTATTTTTCACCTAGTAATTTTATCAACATAGAAATCATATCTAATGGAAATTATGTGTGACGACATTATACGGTGATTGACTAAAACTCGTATATCCTTATTCCATATAGATTTTTTTGGTTTCCAATTAAAAAAAATTCATCGGGTCATTTTCTCATTTCCATTCTAGTATGGGTAATGGTTGTAACACCCCATTAGTCATTTTTATCTTATAATTAATATTCTAAGATAATAAGAATCGTGAAACAAATTCTACAATATTTATCTTCATTATATCCCATGAGAAATACTCTTTCAAATCTCTATACATCTTCATACTTTCATGATGAATAGATAATAAATAAATTTGGGAATAATTCATTAGCTCCTTCTTCAAATATCTTACTAAAGGGACATATATATGGTTTCCAAACCTTATTATTTGTTCATAATCAATATTGAACTCAGTTACATTTAACAATTTTTTCAATATCTCTACATCTTCCTTATATGGATGATTAACATTCATTTGAATAATTGGTTGAATACTGATTTGATGAAGATAATATTTCTCCCCTTAGATCAATATTTAAAGAACCATACTTTTCATGTCCTTAAATATTATATCTTTTATGATCATCATTATAGAAAATCATGCTTGATCCTTTAGACTCAGAGTTCCTTCCACCTTTCTCTCCTTCAAAGGGTGGTAATATATTTAGTTATACTTTTATTTCATCCTCTTAAACAATCATATTTGGAATATGTTCATCTCTTTTGGAGTGAAAGTATAATTCATATTTTTTATCTTTATATATGTGAAACAATTCTCCATAGAGATAATGTATCCAAGTCATTAATGAAAAATATACGACATCAAAAACAAAATCATGAGTTGGATACATTTCCTCACGGACCTTCAATTTTCATATGGCATAAGGTTTAACAATATAATTTTTCATGACTAAACATCCAATTACCTTATTTGATACAACTATATTGATTAAAAACCATTCTCCACTAAAGTATAGTGTAAGAACGCGTTCACTAAATAACCTTCTCATCAGTTCCTTGAAACATTCCCCACATTTTTACAAATAACGGAATATGGATACATTTTGAGTTAACATGGAGAGTGAATTAGATATCCATGATAAATTGTTCCCAAAATTCCAATAATATCCAGAGAAACCATTAAATCCATGAATCTTATTCATAGTGTTGGTCTGTGGAAATTTTCAATAACTTCTATCATTTAAGGGTATACTGATATTCCCTCCCTTGATATTTTATGATCCATGAATGAACCTTTCCAAATCCAAAATTTACATGTGGAAAATTTTGCATTAAATATTTTAGTTCCATTGGGTCATTAGTAAAATTATAAAATGATCATAAAAAAATATTTACTCATTGAATAAATATTAATATCATCTATAAAGACTAAAGAAAAGTAGTCATGTTAATCTCAAAAACTCTATTCATGAAATCCTTTATGATAGCCATGGATTTGGAAAGCAAAATTGATATCAATATAAATTCATAGAGCCCATACATTGTTGGGAATTATATATTGGGTACATTATAATTCATATCACTCAATTGATGACAACCAGAATGAAGATCAACATTTTAAAAGTATTTATCTCCATAAGTTAATCAAATATTTCATCAATACTGGGTAGTGTATACTTATTCATGATAATGATCTTGTTATGTTTTAAATGATAAATATAGAGATTCATTAACCTATCCGCCTTCTTAAAAAATAGAACATGTGTACAAAAAGATGAGGTAGTTTTCCAAAATAATCCCCTTGTTGAGATTCTATGGGAGTTTCTTTTTCAATTCATGTAAATAAGATTATCACTAGGTATCAGTTCTATTGAAAAATCAACTTCAGGATTTGGTGGAATACCATGAATATATTTTTTAAATGAATCTATAAACTCTTTAATAATAAAAATATATTCTATGTGGACTTTTTACCCAATCATATGAGATGAACAACCATTTTCAATATGAATCATGGCTGATACGATGGATGTAATTTCTATCAGATGTTCCTTATGATTATTACACTGATACGTAATCAATGATTAGTTCAAATTATAGAATTTATTTCTCTTACTCAATAATTGGTTTAGGATTTATGTAAATAAATCTAATCCATTCCCTTATTGACATTTACTTCTACTAGATGAATAATATGATTATTTTTAGTAAACATTTTACCAAACACTTAAACTAGAGAAGAATCATAGACATGAGATACAATCATGATACCATTCGAATTTTTTTAAAATTAACTGAACATTAAATTTATGATGTGGTATGAAACACACAACTGATTGTTGCCTATCGACCGGTCAATGTTCCGGTGCTCTGCTAATGTGTATAGCAGCACTCGGGTCGAATCCTCAGTGATGATACTTTGAAATAGTCGTTTGTTTTTAGTTGATTGTACTTTGATTAGGGGGGTTTGTTTGAAGAGAATAATTGAAATGAATAATTGATTATGATTGATTTAACAAATTGATAATTATTGGGGTGAGTTCATCATTAGGTTATTTAAGCTTGTGATATCCTTGAGCTTTTCTTTATATTGCATTTAAATTAACACCCATGTCACAAATTGACATTGATTTGAATTCCCAAGTGTTAAGCCTTTAATCCAAGCCTTAACTTAACTTAGGGTTCTAATATCAATCAGTACATGTTTATGGTATTGTATTTGTGGTCCCAATAATCCATGGAAACCACATGCTAAAAAATATATGTCATTAATCCATGGCATATTAAGTCCAACATACACAATGTTAAATTAAAGAATACACGTCGAGAAAATACTCTCAATCACTTAACATCCCTAAATTATAACTCTTCACAATGAGATATTTACACATACATTTGTGTTTTTAATATTCTGGTTAAAATAATTATGATGATAATTTAAGAATAGAATAAAAAGAAAGGGATTAGAACAGAGTGGTACGTCGAACACACACACACGATCAATGATGATGATTACAAAAAGATCTTTGATTGAATGAGGAAACAAAATAAGGGAAGGAGATTAAACTGAATTTATTCTATTTTTATAACATTAATATTAAAATATAGAAGGTGGATGAGAATAATATATATTGAAGATGTAACTTGCATTAAAACAGAATTACAATGAATGAGACTTACAGAATTACAAAAAAGAAGAACACGAAATTAAGTGAAAACAAATAGAGGAGGAAAGGAATCTCAAGTGAAAAAATGATTATGGAAGATACTACCAAGCCTTTGGAAGGTCTTTGGTATTGGCAATATGATCTCATCTCTTCTGAAATTCCAACCCTTTTGAATGGAGAGGAGGGGATGTATTTATAGCCCAAGGTGGTGGACTGTTTACATTCCAGAAATACCCATCCACTTGGCTCACAGATATGGACATCAAGGCAGCCGAATCCCTAGAAATATCCTTCTTCAAAGTTGTATATAATAAAGTTTTCCGACTATGCTAAAATTATGGAGTCATTTGGACTTAGGGATCAAATGTTAGGGCCGGTTTATTAAACAAAGTAAAAATGTCCATTTCAATCCAGTCTTTTTGATGTCAATAATGTGAAAGGGTTTTTGAATATGAAGTTGCCTTTAAATTCGAATGGATTCTTCAACAAAGTCTGCCACCTATATATCCTCTTTCACACTGAAAAACCTATGCTGGATTTTATGCTTAAATCATGAGATATTTCAAGCATACTATACTGATTTTAATTCTCGGCCAGAATGGTGGGATGGAATTAAAAGCTTCATTTGAGCCCCTTGTACTTAGCTTTGGCCCTTGAAATTTTCATCCAAGATGACATGTAGTGTCCCCCTAATTATGGTGTAGATTTAATGTTTTTGGACGTCTGTATTGAGCCCCGTAAATCAATCTTCAAGGCTGGTCCAGTTTGTTCACAGATTCTTTGGTCTTGTTTGTGAGGACCATATGACCCTTAAAATGGCATAATTGGATAATGGTCCCTTCTAATGAAATGTTTTATATTGAAATTATAATCTTACAAAACAAGAAACACACAATTTGGAACATTATAGTGATAGTTATTATTAAAACATTAAACTGGCTCAATTGGACTACTTCTAAAAATGCTAAAAAATTATACTTATTTTTAAAACATTAATATTTCACACAAATTATGCAAATTTCATATAAAATCAGTAAAAAGGGAATATCATAAGTCATGAAAATATTAATAACATCAAATCCACCACACTTAGCTTTGTGCATGTCCTAATGTGCAACAAATATAAAAACATGACAAAATCATTTTCACTCACCAACAATTATTAAAATTTTGCTTTCTCCAATCAGGGGAGGTTTATACTATTTCACTAATCCATTTTGAAATCCACAAAACGTTGTAAAAAAAACAATGTTCCAAAACTAATTCATTTTTCATGCTCAAATTTAGAAATGGAAAATGTGAACACTCAAAACTCCCACCTCTCAAGATGATAACATTTATTTGTGGAGGTTCACTCTTTCACCAACCAAAAGTGAAAATCATAGAGTTTGAAAAGTGATCTCAGCTTTAAATCCCTATCCAAAGTGCTCAAAAATCAATAGGTCTTTTGAAGGGTTTATTCTGTGGCTATGGTACGGTAGGAATATAATTTCCAAGAGAGAGAATAAGAGGGTTAAAATACCAACATAGAAAAACAATGCACATTTTTTTGAAATAAAACATGGAAGGAAATGAAAACATATATTTACAAGGGAATGATTGTGTGAAGAAAGACACAATAGAGGAAGATAATATTAAGGTAATGAGAAGATGGAATATTTACAAAACAAAAAACTTCTCCCAATAAGAATATAATGGAAGTGTTCTTTTTTTCTTTTTTTTCTTTGTTTTTTCGAAAGTTGACCTTGAGACAGATCTCACACTCATAACCCAACCCATGTTTGATCTCCTCACGAAACTAATTGTAATATTTATCACAAGATAAAACGTTGAGGAAGAGTGATTTTTGACCAACCCAAGACACACCCCATTTTTTTATTTTTTTTATTTTTTTATTTTGATTTTATTTTGAATTTTTTTGAACACATTTCAATATCATTTGTACAATACATTCCCAAATACCACTGAATGACAACCTCCCCCCCACACTAAAATGGATGCTTTCCCTCAAGAATATGATAACACACTATAAAGTAAGGAAATGATACCAAAAAAATCAAATCCATTCCCCCCCACACATAAATTTCAAAAACTTATGCAATAAAAATCCATGTGGATATTGGGTGGGATAAGGTATTGTGCTTGTAATATGGCTATCAAAGAAAATGTTTTCATAGGTTTGAAGGGGATTTCAAAAGGAGGATTAATGTAAGGTAAATGTGAGGCTATTTAGCGATTGTAATTCTCATGTGGTTAAGAAAATGACTCTATCATATTAATACACACTAAGGTAGGAAATTCATCTCAAAGGTCCACAAACTCAAGACTCACAAATAGGGGTGAAAACACACATTTTGAAAAGATGGTCATAGGTGGCCATTCCATGAAAGCAAATGTTTATTCTCACGGTTGGGGAAAATCATTTTCCAAATAAAAAATTGAGCATTCAAAATGTGTTGGTTTTGAAACAAAATTATTTATCCAAAGTCATAATGAAAATAAATTTTTTTTTAGATGAAAACGGTTCTGTTAAACTACCAAAATGGTTGGACAAAATTTCAAAACACGATGGTGAGTAAGCATGACTCTTTTTTTTTTTTTTTAAGTGATTGTGCTTATTGGTTTTTTTAGTTTTTAAGGTTTTTTTAAAATACACACCCACAGAATAAGGAAAAAAAGGGTTTGATGAAGAAAGTGGTAAAAAAAGTGAGGAAGAAGAAGAAAGAGGTAGAGAGATGAAGAATAAAGAGAGAGTTAAAAGGAAAAAGGTGCCCCTTGTTTAGATATGGTGGGTCATCATCTCCATTCGGTGGTGGGTTGACTGGAGAAGTTGGGTATCCAATGAAAGTAGATGATGATCCAGGATTGTGTGTCCTTTTATAGTGATGCTTTAACCGATGTCCATTAACCGTGAATGTCCTTTTGGAAGAGGGGTCTTGGACTTGCACTGCACCAAATGGGTAAGCATTAGTAATAACAAAAGGACCTTCCCAACAAGAATTAAGCTTACCTGGGTGAAGCCGAAATCGTGAATTGAAGAGCATTACCTTTTCACCTTCATGAAATACCTTTCTCAGGATGTGTTTATCATGGATTTCCTTGGATTTTTCTTTGTAGAGATTAGAATTCTCAAAAGAATCAAGTCGATGCTCCTCCAGTTCAGCCAATTGCAACAGTCTTTCTTCACTATATTTTTTACAATGAAATTTATAGGTTTTCACAGCCCAAAAAGTCTTATGATGGATTTCAACTGGTATGTGACATGCTTTACCAAAAACTATCCTAAAAGGAGACATCCCAATGGGTGTTTTATAGGCAGTTCGATAAGCCCAAAGGGCTTCACCAAGTCTCTCAGGCCAGTATTTTCTGGTGAGCTTAACAATTCTCTCAAGTACCCATTTCACTTCTCTATTAGAGAGTTCAGCCATTCCATTTTTTTGGGGGTGATATGCAGTTGATGTTTTATGTACAACCCCATTCTTTTTCAGAAGAGCTTCCATTGTTCTATTACAAAAATTGGTTCCTAATTCACTGATCAAGGAACGTGGTGTGCCAAATCGTTGGAAGATGTGGGTCTTTAGGAACTCACTAACTGTTTGAGCATCATCCTTCCTAGTGGGTTTGGCCTCAACCCACCTTGAAACATAATCGATCGAAAGAAGAATGTATGAGAATCCATTGGAAGTGGGAAATGGTCCCATGAAATCGATTCCCCAAACATCGAAGTTTTCACAAAAGATTAAAGGATTTTTGGGCATTAAATTTCTTTTGGAGATTGTGCCGAACTTTTTTCAAGTAGGACATTATTGAAAGAACTCATGTGAGTTCTTGAAGAGTGAAGGCCAGAACAATCCATAGTCTAGGACCTTTTGGGAGGTCCTTTGTGGTCCAAAGTGGCCACCTCCAGGAAGTGAGTGACAGAATTCTAAGATGGAAGAGTGCTCATTTTCTTCAACACATCTCCTAATTACCATGTTAGCCCCGGTTTTCTAAAGTTTATTTTCTTCCCAAAAATAGTATTTTGAATCACTTTTCAACTTCATTTTTTGTTCTTTTGATAACTTATCAGGAAAAACACCAGAATCCAAATAATTTACAGTTGGGACATACCATGGTAAGTTTGGAGTGAGAGATTAAATGTTCTCAATGGAGAATTCAGGATCAATGATTTCTGAATGAGAAGAATTAGAAATTCTACTCAAGTGATCAGCCACAGGGTTTTCTTTTCCAGGACTATCTTTGATTTCAAGGTCAAACTCTTGGAGCATTAGGATCCATCTTATTAGCCTCGGTTTGGAATCACTTTTCTTGAGTATGAACTTTATAGCAGAATGGTATGTGAGTATTATGATTTTGGAACCTAAGGGATAGGGCTGGAATTTATCTAAGGAAAAAACCACTGTTTGAAATTCATTTTCAGTCACAGTGTAGTGAGATTGAGTTTCATCCAATTTTTTTGAGGCATAATAGATGACATGAGAAATATTTTCTCTTCTTTGACCAAGAACAGCCCCAACAGCTCTATCCTGAGCATCACACATTAACTCAAAGGGTAAGGACCAATATGAGGGTTGGATTATTGGGGTAGATGTTAGAGCAGTTTTTAGTTCATCAAAGGATCTCTTTCAAAACTCATCATAATGGAAAGTGACATCATTTTGGAGTAACCTAGTGAGTGGGAGGGAAATTTTACTGATGTTATGGATGAATCTCCGATAGAAACCGACATGACCGAGGAATGAACGGATGTCTCGAACAGAAGTGGGTTCAGTTAGTGATTGGATCACATGAATTTTGGCATGATCAACTTCAATACCATCTTTTGAAACTATGTTCCCTAGAACAATCCCATTTGTAACCATGAAGTGGCATTTTTTAAAATTTAACACAAGGTTACACGTGACACACTTTTGAAGGACTAGAAAGAGTGAATACAAAAAATATTCAAATGACTCACCATAAATGGTGAAGTCATCCATGAAGAATTCCATGTAGTGTTCAATGAATTCTGAAAAGATACTCATCATACATCTCTGGAATGTTGCAGGAGCATTTCAAAGGCCAAAATGCATTCTTCTATATGCATATGTTCTAAAGGGGAATGTGAAAGTAGTCTTTTCTTGGTCCTGAGGTCAGATTGGGATTTGAAAATAGCCGGTGTATCCATCAAGAAAGCAATAGTGTGACTTTCCGGCTAATATTTCTAGCATTTGATCAAGGAATGGAAGAAGGTAGTGATATTTTCGTGTTTCAACATTAAATTTTCGATAATCGATGCATACACACCATTTGTTCTTCACTCGAGTTGTGACTACCTCCCCATGTTCATTTGTGACAACAGTTATCCCACCCTTCTTTGGTACAACCTGAATTGGACTAACCCATTCACTATTATAAATTGGGTAGATAATACCAGCTTGAAGAAGCTTGGTGATCTCTTCCCTAACTACCACAAGGATGAGTGGATTGAGTCTTCTTTGTGGTCGTCTAATTGGTTTGGATTACTCCTCAAGATGGATGTGATGCATGCAAAGGGTAGGGTTGATTCCTGGTATGCCATCTAGGGTCCAACCGAAGGCCTTTTTGTTTTCCTCTAATACTTGACCATGTTTGGACTCCTCGGTTTCAGTAAGTGTGGCAAGGATAATGACAGGATATGAGTGATCATGGAAGAGGAATTCATATTTTAGGTGTGCAGGAAGAGGTTTCAGATCAGTCTCATCTTTTACTTTTGGGATCGACAACTCAGGAATGGAAGAAGGGACTTCAGTTGCTTCGGGTTCATTTTCCTTAATACTTTCCAAGGTAGAGCAGTAGAGATCATAGTTGAGATGGAATTCAAGAGAGTTTTCAAGATCCTCTAAATTGACGGAGTCTATGAATTAAAGGTCCACGTCAACTTCACCATTTATGAATTGGTTAATCCTAGTGCCGATTTCACAAGATCCTTTATCATTATAAAATGAAGAACATGGTGGATTGGGGTTTGATTTACTCTTTTAAGTGTCCTCAGAAGCATGGATTGAGAATACAGAGTGATCCTCAGATGGGTATCGCATGGCTTGGAAAATGTTGAACTTGACCAGTTGGTCACCGAATTCGATGGATAAGATTCTTGAATGTACATCAATCTTGGTTCTTGAAGTCATGAGGAATTGTCTTCCTAGAATTAGGGTAGACCGAGAAGAGTTCATCTAACCTTCCATGTCAAGAACATAGAAATCAATAGGGAATATAAGATCATTGACTCGGACAAGGACATCCTTAATTATACTCTCAGGACTGGTTGTACTTCGATTGGCTAACTGAATGACAACACCCGTTGGGTGAAAGGGACCTAGACCAAGGTTGGAGAATATAGATTTGTGCATGACATTAATTGAGGCTCCTAGGTCTATGAGTGGATCATCAATGTTGGAACTTCTAATTTGGCATGGAATCGTAATGGTACCTAAATCATTGCACTTAATGGGTATGGACTGCTGGGTGGAAACATTTTCAAAGGTCCTAAGTTGCCTCTTGTGTGTACACAACTCTTTGAGAAACTTGGTATACATAGGAATTTGTTTTATGGAATCTAAGAGGGGAATGTTGACTTTAACACATCAAAACATGTCATGCATTTCAGGATCAGGTTCAAAGGACATACTTGGTTTAGAGACATCTTGAGGAAAAGGAAGTGGGTTTCTAAGTGGAAAGAAAGGAGGTGATGGAATGGATTCAGATTCCTTTTCAATTTTCTTTTGGTTTTCATTTTCTAGGACAACATTTAAAGGAGGGTTGGAGGATTTATCATGAGGCATATCAAATTTCTTTACTGATCTAAGTGTAATTTCACTTACATTACCCTTGGGGTTGGGTAATGGTTGAGTTGAGAGTTGGGATGAATTTTATTGTTGTTGCTGGCTCAGGTGGGATGCAAGTTGACCTATTTGAGTTTCAATGTTTTTGAGGCTAGAACGGGTGAAGGAGGAAATATCTTCCACTACAGTTTCCAATTGTTGATTTGAAGAAGAGACTTGTCCCTGGTTGGGATTTCCTTGATTTTCGTTCTTGGGAAATCGATTGTATTGGTTTTGGAATTGGGAAGTCTCACTAGGATAATGGAATCCCGGAGGAGGATTGTTCCTTTGAGGTTGAGGAACAAAAGGATAAGGTTGATAGAAGTTACCACCACCTTGACCATATTGGAATTGGTTTGGGGTTTGATCAGGGAATTTAGAGGGATGAGAGACGAGATTACCATACCTCAATCCTTGGTTAAAGTTAGAGGAGAAGGCATCAGATTGAGGTTGGTTGAAGTTTCTAACAAACTGACCTGATAGTTGAGGATTGGTGTTCGGCTGAGAATATGCTGCATTGAGCTCCATTGGTCCAGATGAATCGGATTGATCCTCTTGAAGTTGTGGACAATTTTCAGTTGGATGAGATGGAGAGTTGCAGATTCCACAGTTTTTTATTGGTCCAGGAAACATTGATTGCGGATAAGACAAGGTTGGGGATTTGGTAGCCAAAGCTAGTTGTCGCACAAGACCTATAAGTTCACTCATCCACTTGGTCATTTTGTTTGGCTCAATTGATTGATTATCTTCAGCTTGTTTTACTTGAGCATGTGCTCGAGTATGGAATTGTTGTGTGTTTTCAGCCGTGTTACTTATGAGATCTCTTGCAGCTGCAAGAGTTTTATCAACAAGAGCACCGCCACTTGCGGCATCTATGAGAGTTTTATACATAGCCAATAACCCCTCATAGAAGTATTGGATCAAGATTTGGTCAGGAATTTGGTGGTGTGGGCAGGTTGCAACAAGCTTTTTGAACCTCTCCCAGTACTCATGGAGTGATTCACTTGGGAATTGACGTATACCACTTATTTCATTTCAGATAGAAGTAGTACGAGAAGCAGGAACGAATTTCTCTAAGAATAGTCGCTTCATGTCATTCCATGTGGTTATGGAACTAGGAGGAAGGTAGTAGAGCCATGAATTAGCAGTGTTATCTAGGGAAAAAGTGAATGCTCATAGTTTGATTTATTCCTCAGAAACCCCTTGAGGATTCATGGTAGAGCACACTACTTGGAACTCTTTAAGGTGAAGATGTGGATCCTCACTGGCTTGCCCGTGAAAATGAGGGAGAAGATGAATCAAATCTGATTTGAGTTCGAAGTCAGATTCTATGTTTGTATATTGAATACCAAGAGGTTGGTAATTCATATCAGGGGCAGCGAGTTCTTTTAGGGTTTGTTCCCTAGGATTGGCCATTTCAATTTCAACTGGTTGGATGAGGTCTGGTTCTTGAATTATTTGAGTATCTCTTATGTTCCTCCTAAGTTGGAAAATTGTTCACTAATTTTTAGGGTCAAACAAATCTGAAGGATTGTTTGGGAGGCTACGGGCCATTCAGAGAGATTTTGGAGGAAAGAGGAAGACGGTTTTTTCTTAGTAATTTTTCAGTTTTTGATTTTTAAGAGGAAGACGAGTTTTTCTTTCTGTTTTTTTCAATTTTTTTTAAAAATTTTGTTTTTTTGGGGTTTTTTTACAATAACTAGAAACTAATGACTACATAATTTACCATCCCCGACAACAGCACCATTTTAAATGCACATTTGATTTTTGCCTATCGACCGGTCAAAGTTCCGGTGCTCTGCTAATGTGTATAGCAGCACTCAGGTTGAATCCTCGATGATGATACTTTGAAATAGTCGTTTGTTTTTAGTTGATTGTACTTTGATTAGGGGGGTTTGTTTGAAAAGAATAATTGAAATGACTAATTGATTATTATTGATTTAAAAAATTGATAATGATTGGGGTGAGTTCATCATTAGGTTAGTTAAGCTTGTGATACCCTTGAGCTTTGCTTTATATTGCATTTAAATTATCACCCATGTCACAAGTTGACGTTGATTTTAATTCCCAACAGTTAAGTCTTTAATCAAAGCCTTATCATAAATTAGGGCTCTAATCCCAATCAATAATGTTTATGGTAGTGTAATTTTGGTTCCAATAATCCATGGAAACCACATGTTATGAAATAAATGTCATTAATCCATGGCATATTAAGTCTAACATACACAATGTTAAATTAATGAATACACGTTGAGCAAATACTCTCAATCACTTAACATCCCTAAATTATAACTCACCCTGATGAGATATTTACTCAGACATTTGGGTTTTTAATATTATGGTTATAATAATTATGATGATAAATTTAGAATAGAAGAAAAATAAAGGTATTAGAAAAGAGTGGTACGTCGAACACACACACACGAACAATGATGATAATTAAAAACATATTTTTGATTGAATGAGGAAAAAAAATAAGGGAAGGAGATTCAAATGAATTTAAACTATTTTAAGAACATTAATATTAAAATATAGAAGGTGGATGCGAATAAGAGATATTGAAGATGTAACTTGCATTAAAACAGAATTACAAAGAAAGAGACTTACAGAATTACAAAAATGAAGAACACGAAATTAAGTGAAAAAGAGAGAGGAGGAAAGGTCTCTCAAGTGAAAACATGAGTATGGAAGATCCTCCCAAGAATTTGGTAAGTATGTTTTCCGTTCCAATAAGATCTCCCCTCTTCTGAAATTCCAACCCTTTTGAAAGGAGAGGAGGGGATGGATTTATACCCCAAGGTGGTGGACTGTTTACATTCCAAATATACCCCTCCACTTGGCACGAATATATGGACATCAAGACAGCATAATATCGAGCAATATCCTTCTTCAAAGTTGTAGATAATAAAGTTGGCCGACAAATCACAAAATATGGAGTCATTTGGACTTAAGGATCAAAGGTTATGGCCGGTTTATTAAACAAAGTAAAACTGTCCATTTCAACCCAGTCTTTTTGAAGTCCATAATGTGAAAGTGATTTTGAATATGAAGATTCCTTAAAATCCAAATAGTTTTTTCAACAAAGTCGGCCTCCTATATTGCCTATTTCACACTTAAAAATCTCATCTCTATTCGATGCTTACATAAGGAGATATGTCATGAATAATATACTGCTTTTATTTCTCTTCTTGAATGGTGGGATGGACTTCAAAGCTTAATTTGGGACCCTTGTACATAGATTTGGGCCTTGAAATTTTTATCCAAGATGAAATTTAGTGTCACACGAATTATGATGGAGATTTAATGTTTTTGGAGTTCTGGATTGAGCCCAGTAAATTATTCTTCATGGCTGGTCCAGTTTATTCACATATTCTTTGGTCTTGATTGTGAGGACCATATGACCCTTCAAATGGAAGAATTGGCTCATGGTACCTTCTAATGAAATGTTGTATATCGAATGTTGAATCTTAAAAATGAATAAAAACACAATGTTGATCAGTATAGAGATAGTTATTATTAAAACATTAAACTGACTCAATTGGACTACTTCTAAAAATGCTCAAAAATTATACTTAATATTAAAACATTAATATTTAAAACAAATTATGCACATTTCATATAAAATCAGTAAAGATGGAATATAATAAGTCATGAAAATATTAATAACATCATGGTACAATGATACCCTTTGAAATGACTATAGATATAATAGTGTGGGTAATTATATATTAAAATAGGAAATTAATAGTTATATTGTGGATGGTATATGTACATTTCACCATGTCATTATCATACCCCTCATCAGAAATTGTGATCACATGAGATTTCATTTTATATCTATGATTACGAGGTTGTTGATTTCAATCAACATCATTAACCATCATATTTTGGAATCAGTTTATATAATTTGCATATAAGTTTCATTTCAATGACTAGAGTGTTGGTGGTGTGTTTTGTGAAGTATTCACTCTATTTAAATCATTAGCTATGTTATTCCCATAAATTTGGCATCTGATTTCATGATGAAATTCAATTACACAATTGATACATTTTCCAGTTTCCTATAGACAATTTCACACATGATTCCTTAAACATTTTGAGCATATATGAAGGATAATATTCTTCTCTTCCTGGTTTTTAGTATTTCCTTTCGATTCCATTTTTCTTTCCTTTTCTATACCAAGAGATTGATGGGTAACTACAATCTACATATTCAACTACATAACATATTTAATAATTTATTCATAGATACTAAATCCACTTATGGATAATGACCTTTGGATAGTCGTCTTTTATCTAAGGAAGAATAAATCAAACTTATTCTCACGTTTGATGATAATACCAGATGCACACCCCAAAATTTCAATGAAAATTTCTTCAAAAGTAAAAATAGATTCATCATCCTTCTTCCTTAACTGAAGTAATTATTTATCCATTTCATACAAATAAAACATGTAAGGTAATTATTGAAAAATAAAAATTTAAATTATCTATTTACAAAGAATAAATTTCTTATTATTTTATGATGTTCTTGATAAGAGTCCACCCTTGATCGAAATAACCATCAATATGAAAAATATCCATAATAATACTCTCATTCCATGAACACTATATATTAGAAAATTTCTTTTCAGTTTTTTTGATTCATTTATCATTGATTGAAAAAGATGTGTGATCATATAAATAAATTCATTCAAACTCCCATAACATTTAGATCATTAGGGGGAAATTCAGTACATTTTCTGTCACATATTGTATGAACATGATTCATTTGGGTTACATCCATTGAATATATGAAAAATTATATATTGGGAAACAATAATCATTGTGAGAAACTATATAATCCGAAAAAATAATTTATAGGATGCTGAAATTGTGATAAATTATTTTATAAAACCATAGGTTTAACCTAGTCCATTCATTATCATTATTTATTCATTACGACTATAATGTAATCATATACTTATCTCTAGGGTTCTCATTAGAGTCTTCTAATCCTATATTCCAAAGGATAACTAATACGTTCTTTTTACCAACTATAGAGGTCAATAATTATTTCCAATAGACTATAATAGATACCTATGATTTAAATCCATGGGAAACTACCCCTCTTAGGTAGAACACTTTCCACCATCCCTAGTGGAAGTTTATTACTAATAAATCCCTTTTGTGGAGTGATATGCTTCATCTAAGTATGAGAGTTCCAAAGGATCAGATTCATTCCCTTTCTCATTTACCAAATATAGTGAAGCATACTTTTCATAAATAGATATTACATATTAGTATATGAATATTCATTAAATAACATATTTATTCATGGTAGAATAATTGAGCTCCAATATCGTTAAAAAATGGAAAGAAAAATAGCTGGTTCATAAAAGTTCCACATCATCTCCCAAGTATTTCTTCCTAAATTGAACCCTTCATAGACATATCATAGTTAATATCATTCTACATAACCTGATGAAAGGAAACATATGAAATGGTTGAGCTCGAATTCTCAATATGGGTAACGAAGGGAGACATCAATGATTAGAAAACCATAACATGAGCCCAAGGGTATATTAAAATGATATTAATGTTTAAAAAACATAATATATATATAAATTAAAATAAAATTATGTATTGTAATAAATCATGTTTGTTCCTAAGAAATAAATCACAATGGAATCAAAGAACATGAACTATGAGATCATAATATAGTAATAATACATTTCATTATGGAATTCACACAAGCATAGAAAATTATTTCCCCCAAAGTCAATTAACATTGCTAATAATATCATAGTTTAATAGGTTCTCTAACCAAACCATCATTGAATTCAATTTTTACTCACAATACAATCATAGTGTACATAGTCTATTATTCAACTGGGTTCAATAATCATTCTAGTCATTTTATCTCATTTGATATCATGATTCACCCAATGCATTGAGGTGTGATATAGGTCCCACACATCACCTTACGAACATCATTCATATGTGTTCCAAAATATCATTATGAATTCATCACATTAGAAACCATGAAAATGGGATGGGTTCGATAAACATGTAATTACAAAATAACCCATGGAAAAAGAAAAGGGGGTCATTATCATTTTATCATAACATAACTGATGGTATTGAAATGTGTTTTGTAAACATTTAATAATAAATAATAATAATAATAATTCATAGACAAGAATTAATATATTATAATTTGATCATATCCTAAATAAATTATAAGTAACCTAAAATAATGTAATCCAATATTGAAAACTATTTTGAGCGATCACATCAAATAATTAATCAATAAAATAACCTTTCCATTTTAAATTAACATATTTTTAAAAATATGCTCAATTATTATGAAAACTATTTTCATTGAAAAGAAACGTGAACACATAAAAATAAATATTAAAATAAATATTAATTCATGATGGTGGGAAAATATATTCATTAATTATATGTGAAGTAAACATTTCTACTGTATTTTTGTTAAAAAATTCACAAGTACATTTTTTGGAAAACTACAAAAAGATTACATTCATATTGGTTTTTTGAAGTCATTAATGAGTAAAAATGAATTGAAAAATAAGTAGATAACGGAAAAATAATATTTTAAAAAATATATTTTACATGTATAAAAAAGAGAAATATTCCAATATATATACATTAACATAAGAAATCAAAAATATTTATGAGATTGTGAATCAAACATTTACCTCTTATTCACCGTAAATTAAATGTAATCTATCCTCAAATATAATAAATTTAGATTTAATATAATTATACACCATATTCATTTTAATACATAAAATTTCATATATTATCGATTTATAACATTTTAAAACCCCATTTTATAAATAAATACTTATGAAAATCATCATTTCCTGGTGTTAACTGTTTCAATTATCATTAGTATTCTAGTTCAATAATTATAGTCCATGAATATTTATCTTTTTTAAATCACATAATGAATGTAAATAATACTATAAATAATATATATTCATTATATACCTATTTATATTCACACATAAATGTCAGAGATAGAAAATTAATTTCAAAATTTATAGAGATGATATATTATACGCACACATGAACATTGCTTTCATATTCTAAAATATTGAATAAAAATGGTAAATACTATTTCAAATTAATATGATATTTATCAGATTTATTCATCAAATTATTCCTTATTTCAATCCTTGTAAAATATAAATGAAAAACGAATCACTTATATTTTTGGATGTAGTAATCCACATGTTGTAATGTCCGGGATTTTTTCCATGTTTTATTTTAATTTTATATGGGAATTATTTTGAGACCATGCTCTCAGACGGCGTGTAGTTCTGAGGCCCGGTGAGCCTAGAACAAATGTTTGAATTTAATTTAATAATTAAATTGTGTGCACCTATGGTTTTTCTGAAAAAGTGGAATAACTCTTGAATGGTTGCTCATATCAGAAATCCTAGGGCACCATTGCATTCGGAACAACGTTTTTACCTTAGGCGAGGCCTAACATCGGTCAGTGTAGGACGGTCATGGAATCCAGTTTTTGGGATATAAGAGTAATAAAATATTTAAAAAATATATTTTATTCTACAGAAAAATCTTTCAAATCTGCTGCTATAGATATACCTACATTTTTAATTAATGGTTGGTGCAAGGGTCTAGGGTTACAAACCCCATAACCCTAAAACCCTTGGCGGCTATAGAGGCTCTGGGGAAAACCTCCAAATGCGGCGATGGCGACGCTGTGACCAGATCATCACCAACGAACGCTGCAAAATCTAGGTAGGATGCTTAAATTGTGATTTCTTCCCTGTTTTTGATTTCCATGAAGAACGTGGACTAATCCACAAACGGATTAGCCCGCGGATCGATCATTCTTACAGGATGGGATTTTTCGTGAATCGTGGGGATTTGATTCTTGAAATTTGTTTTTTGTTTTCATTCAACCTTCTAACGGTGATGAACCAAGATCGACACGAACATCGATCGAGGTTTGTCACTCTCGATTGTTGTGTTTTTTTCTCCCGATTCCTATGTGTTCTTTATGTGGATTCTACACATTCTTATAGGGAATCGATCGTTGAACATTAGTTTCTTTCCGCAACGATCTTAAATCAATGATCCAACCTCGAGACATTCTATCAGAGGTGCGACGACAACGATGGCAGACAAATCAGTGTGGTTTAGAATTCCTATTCTTTGAGCGTTTTCGTGCGGATGGATCAGGACGCGCCATCAAGGCCAATCAGGAGCCCAAAACCAACAGAATCAATTTCATATGAGTGGGATGACCCCACATCTAGAGATTCATGATTATCAGACAGTTAGATCAAGATCCGGAGGATCAGCTGAGGCGCACATAGGAAGACGATACTTCTGAAAATTTCCCGACTACACGCTGTGTAGTATGGGCTACACGGCGTGTGTTCATCAGTGTATTTACATGGTGTGTACTTCAGTAGTACATGGACATGAGGAGGGTACACGGGCAAGGGCACGTAGTGTATACTCCTCCCCGGCCAGACCCGGCCAGATACACGGGATAGCCCGTGTACTGGTACACGGGCTGACGACACGGACACAGGCAGAGGCCGTGTACGTGCACATTTCCAATATGCACAGAGCGATCCCTAGATGCTGGGACACGACGTGTTATTCTTCACACGATGTGTAGTTTCTTTCTATCCAACAAGCCGAATGGCCCGAGCCGGTTACACGTGCAACACCCGGGGTCAAGGAACACAGAGTGCACTTTTTCTACACACGGTGTAGTTTGGTTTTACTCAGATTGAACGAATGACACGGGCCGTTTACATGGGAAGTACCCGGGGTTAAGGAACACAGCGAGTACATTTTCTACACGCAGTGTAGTTTTGTTTTACTCGGCTTGAATGAATGACACATGCCGTTTAAATGGGCAGTACCCGGTGTCAAGGAACATGGCATGTAACCATACTACACACTGTGTAACCTCTCTTAAATGGCATGAGATACTTGCCTTCTGTGACTTGGACTAGTTTTCTTAGGGTTCGTACCCTTAGTCCTTTCCCTGAAGGTTCCGGTATCATTTCCTTTACACAAGTGTATGATCTATTCAGCAGATCTTCCTGAATAGATTTGTTGGAATCCCCTCTTTGAGACTTATAGCCGGATCCTCTATTCATTCCCGGATCCCTAGGTAGAGTTCGTGGTATCGACGTGAGCAACTTTACTCGGGCACTGATCCTCTACATAACAGATTAGCTCAGACTGAGTCATCATAATCACCCCATGACATTGTTGTGATCCTCATATGAGAATCATGTTCTCAAGGTACTTGTGGAGTGTGTCCTCCCGGAACGTGTACTTCTTATCTCTCTCTTCAGACCTAAAAGTGTGTTCTCCTGGTTGCATGCTTAGTGGATTCTTCAAGCTGAATCTTAGTGCTGGTTTCGTGATAGTTGATCGTGTATGAGTATATCTAGATATTCTTGTTATATATTCTGTAGACATATACTGTGTAGAGATGACTCTATCTTTCCTTTTTGGTATTTTCCCTTGTTGTATTTCATTTGTGGTTTTGGGGTGCCCTATTGGGTATTGTTATACTCACCCCTCCACGGGCTTTGCCCGCATGTTTCGTGTCTTGTCCAGACAAGCGAGCCTTTGACATGATTCTAGGTGGATCGGGACCAGACAATGCTCAGTGAGATCAGGCGGGCCGAGGTGTGTTCCTACAGCTACATATTGTCGTCCCAGTACCTTTCCTTATAGGTTCGACTTTGTTACAGACTTTCCTTTTGTGGGCTTGTACTTTTAGCCCAGGGTTTTTCCCTTGCCATAATTTACTTTCCTGTCATACTCTATTGGTTGAGATTTTTAGTGTATGAATGCATTTATTTTTTGTAGTATTTACATTTTAGCTTTGTGGTCTTGGAGATGTTTGTGCATGTGTATGGGTTTATAGGCAATGCCTCTCATGTTAGAATCATGCCTACTCATTTCTAGTCACCAACCCATGGCCTATTGGAGGCGGGCTTGGAGAGTTGTGGCTTGGGCCCCACTAGGACGGGTCATGACAGAGTGGTATCAGAGAAGGTCGGTTCTACCTTAGGACCGAGAGTCTATGAGCTGGTTTGGGGAAACCGTGTTGAGTGTTTTGAGTTCGGCTTTCAGGCCAAGGACCCGATGGATGGTGTGGGTGGCAGATGTATCCATACATCAGGACTCTGATAACATTCTTTTTGACTCGGAACAAGAGAACACTAGTCGAAGGGAAAAAAATAATGGTACATGAATCATATAGGAATGGGTTGTGGTTTCCATGTTCTTTTTGAATCAGCTCTCCGGTTATACTCCCTGACTGAGATACATCTTGTTTCGTTAACCGGATGCCTCCATGACGCGCACACTCTAGGATCCAGCATCTCGATCAGGAGGATGACCCCCTCAGTGATGATGCCTCGATACAAGGACCAGATCCCCTAGTTTTACCATTGGGGGTGTGCTAGTTTTCCCCTCACCCGTGGAGCAGCGTTTTGTGCCTGGTCTACCAGTGGAGGAGGATCTTAGGATGAGCGCACTCCATGAGTTTTAGAGATAGAGACCCCTCAGGTTTCAAGGTGAGCCTGACCCTCAGGCAGCAGAGGACTGGCTTGATGTGGTGGCCAGAGTCTTCCATATGGTCAGCGCACCAGCTGACCAGATGGTGATCCTGGAAGCGATCCTTCTGCAGGGCTTGGAAAGAAAATGGTGGAGTTTGGTTATCCAGACCCACGAAGAAATGACACTTGCATGGTATGAGTTTGAGCATCTCTTCAGAGAGGAGTTTTCACCGGTTACACAGAGAGTAGTATGCATACAGGAGTTTCTTCTGCTCCAGCAGGGAACCATGACGGTGGCTGGCAATTCGTCGAGATTTACTGACCTCTCTTGGAACTCGATGGATATTGTCAGAGATCAGTACTCCAGAGCTCGAAAATTTGAGTGGGGACTGAACAGATATATCCGAGCTAGCATCATCCCTATGAGCATCCCTACTTATGATGGGGTGCTCGAGCTTGCTTTGGTGGTCGAGAGCTTCTTGGCGGAGAAGAGATAACCGGAAGTTGTCAGTAGTGGGTGAGCTAGAGCAGAGACCTCGATAGTAGAGAGACGACATCAGGGACCCAGACGTGGGAGACATTTTCAGAGGAGATCTCAGGATAGGGGATCTGCCATACAGTGTTCGCAGGGCACATCCAGCTATCCTCGAGGGAGGCAATGCTACTCTTGTGATGGAAGGGGACATCTCGCTCGAGATTGTCCGACCAACCATACTACAGACACGGGAGCAGTGGACAGACCACCGAGGCATAGGAAACGTGTGGAGCAGACAGATCTTCGGGGTGACATATGTGGTATGGGAGCTGGGAGAGCAGTTGGTGGTGGTCAGCGTTTTGACCTTTAACCACCACCCCCCCAAGAGGACCACCCCAGGCTCAGGGAGCTGGTGGACAGAGGTAGGGACAACTGCAGGCGGCAGAGGCTTATGACCCAAGTACTCCCTGAATGATTAGAGGTACTATCTGTGTCTTTTCTATGTTGGTTGCCGTACTGATAGACACATGTTCTAGTCATTCCTTTCTAGTTGCTTATCTTGTTCGAGACCTTGAGATTCCAGTTGAGCTGTTGACTCCACCCTTACGCTTAGAAACACCGACTGGAGAATATTCAGAGATCAAAACCCTCTTTAGAAAGTGTGACCTGAACTTTGGAGGTGAGATTCTCGGTTTGAACCTCTTAGTGGTAGCGTCGAGGCCTTACGATGTCATTCTTGTCATGGATTGGCTATCTACAGTTCATTCCCATATCGACTGTTTTAGGCGAAGGGTGCGGTGTGTCCGCAGTGGTAGAACAAGGTTCTGTTTTGTCGGTGAAAGAGAGGCCTATGCTGCACAGGATGGACTCGTGCATAGGAGGGAACAACCGATTTCACATCAGTTGGCTAGCCTAGCCCTTGGTGCAACAGATGTTACATGTATACAGTTTCCAGTAGTAGTTGCTGGTTATGAGGACCTCTTTCCGGAGGATGTCCTCGGGCTACCTCCCCGTCGGGAGATATATTTCTTCATTGAGTTGCAACCCGTGACGACACCGATATCAGCATCAGCATGTCAGATGGCTCCTGTAGAGCTTCGTGAGCTGAGGGTGAAGTAGGACGACTTGCAGAAGAAGGGCTTTATGAGACCCAGCATTTCACCATGGTCAGCACTAGTGCTATTTGTCAAGAAGGCAGAAAGGATCTTGAGGCTATCTGTGGATTACCAGTGCTTGTATCAGGTGACCGTGAAGAACAGATATCCAGTACCAAGGATCGATGACCTCTTCGAATATTTGAGAGGGGCACGATGGTTCTCGAAGGTTGATCTACGATTAAGCTATCACCATTTGCGATTACGGGATGAGGATATACCGAAGACGTCTTTTAGATGCTGCTATAGTCACTATCAGTACATGGTGATGCCCTTCAGCGTGACGAACGCCCTGACAGTGTTCATGGGACTCATTAACCAGATCTTTCAGCCCTATCTAGACTAGTTTGTAGTGTTCTTCATCAATGATATCCTTGTGTAGTCTGCTTCTGAGGAGGAGCACGCGAGACACCTAAGGATGGTTCTGGACACTCTCCAAGAGAACCAGTTGTATTGGAAACTCTGGAAGTTTCAGTTCTGGTTACAGGAGGTCCAATTTATGGGACACGTCATCTCGGCAGATGGGGTAGTAGTGGACCCGGCCATGGTGGAGGTAGTGCTAGCATGGAAGCCACCCTAGAGCGTGACAGATGTGTAGAGTTTCCTTGGGATGGAAGGATACTATCAGAGATTCATCCTTGATTTCTCCATGAATGCAGCACCCATGACAGCTTTGACCCAAAAGGGGCAGCCTATCGTGTGGATCAAGTGATACCAGCAGGCTTTCCAGCAGTTGAGACAGAGTTTGGCGAGCGTCCTAATCTTGAGGTTACCAAAGGAGGGTGTTGAGTATGTAGTTTTCTGCAACGCATCAGGAACTGGGCTTGGTTGTGTCCTGATTCAGAGGCAAGCGGTGATTGCCTATGGCTCACGTCAGTTAAGGTCACACGAGAAGAACTACGTGACCCATGATATTGATTTGGCAGTGGTATTCTTCACATTGAAGATTTGGCGACACTACCTGTTGGGTGAGCAGTTTACCATCTACTCTGATCAAAAGATTCTCCGATATATCTTTTCTCAGAAATATCTGAATTTGAGATAGAGGAGATGGATTGAGTTCCTCTAGGATTATGACTTTGATATTGTTTACACACCTGGGAAGGGAAATGTCGTGGAAGATGCTGTCACTAGAAAATCTAGTTCACAGTTACTAGATGAGGCGACGGGGCAGTTGGCCTCTTTAAAGTCATCCTTCATGGATGGGGATGAGGTAGCTTACCTTCCGTCAATGGTTGTTACCCCTACACTCTTACAGTGAGTCAGGGAAGCACAACTAGAGGACGCTAGCTGTGAGACTCTACGTACTCAAGTATACACATGTGTTGCTGTTGATGGATATTCAGATGGTGCGAAGCACGTTGTTCTTTTCAGAGGATGTACAGTAGTACCAGTGACATTGCAGGAGGAGGTTCTGAGGGAGTTCCATAAATCCCCTTTGGCAGTACATTCAGGCATGAAAATGATGTATCAGGACCTCTGAAATCAGTTTTGGTGGCAAGGGATGAAGAAGAGTGTGGAGGATTTTGTTTCTCAGTGCCTTACATGTCAGCAAGTAAAGGCTGGGCCCCAGGTGCCAGCAGGCTTGACTCAGACCCTTGAGGTACCGGAGTGGAAGTGGGACGGAATGTCCATAGACATCATGGCGGTTTTACCATGTACGTCCAGGGGATATGATTCCATCTAGGCGATTGTTGATCGACTCACCATGTCAACCCACATTCTAGCTATACGGGAGCAGAGTTCAATAGAGAGCTTGGGAAGCCTCTACGTGTAGGAGATAGTTTGACTTCATGGAGATCCATCAATTATCATCTCAGATTCCGATGGTCGTTTCACATCCCTGTTGTGGAAGGGATCACATGATGTTTTTCGGATCAGTTGTGCTTGAGCAAAGTGTTTCATCCCCAGACTGATTGCTAGATAGAGTGGACTATCTAGGTCCTGAAGGATATTCTTCGAGCTTACATACTTGACTTTGGTCATATCTGGGAGGATCACCTACCACTCGTGTAATTTTCTTATAACCACAGTTTTCATTCCACTATTGGTATGGCACCATTCGAGGATCTATACAGGCGACCTTGCAGGTCACCGCTTTGCTGGACTGACCCAGGAGAGTCAACACTTATGGGCCCAAAGATGGTGAGAGATACTACAGAGAAGGTTCATGTCATCCAGGAGCAGATGACGACTGCATAGAGTCGGAAAAAGTCTTATGCCGATAGGAGGATGAGTCCCTTGGAGTTCGAGGAAGGAGACTATGTGTTCCTTCGGGTCACACCTAGATGGGGATTGTGGAGATTTGTCCAAAGCGGCGAGGGATCTCTGAGGTTCGTTGGCCCTTTTCAGATTTTTAGTAGTGTTGGTGAGGTGGTGTATCGCTTGGCTCTACCTTCTCAGATGGACCAGGTACACAACGTCTTCCATGTGTCCCAGTTGCGGATGTACATGCATGATCCATCGCACGTTATCGACTGGGGCGAGCTGGACAATTATGATGGAGTGAACTTTGCTGAGTACCCAATGGAGATTGAGGATCGGCAGTAGAAGATCCTTCATGGGAGAGTTATTATCTTAGTGCGTGTGCGGTGGTAGCATGGGATTCTCCAGGAGAGAACGTGTGAGAGGGAGGTTCAGATTCTCGTGTAGTACCCATATCTTTTTGAGTAGGCTTTGTTTTGGCTTTTCGGGGATGTAAAATTTCTAAGGTGGGTGTGAGGTAATATCCCAGATTTTTTCCATGTATTATTTTAATATTATATGGGAATTATTTTGAGACCAGGCTCTGAGACGGCGTGCAGTTCCGAGGCCTGGTGAGCCCGGAACAAACGTTTGAATTTAATTTAATAATTAAATTGCGGGCACATGTCATTTTCCTGAAAAAGAGGAATAACTCCTAAACGTGTGCTCGTTTCAGAAATCAGAGGGCAACGCTACGTTTAGAAAAAAGTTTTTACCTTAGGAGAGGCCTAACATCGGTCGGCACATGTCGGTCGTGGAATCCAGTTTTTGGGACATAAGAGTAATAAAATATTTAAATAAAATTTTTTTATTCTACAACAAAATCTTTTAAATTTGCTTCTACTGATAACCACTACCTTTTTAATTAAAGGTTGGCACAAGGGTCCAGGGTGACAAACCTCATAACCCTGAAACCATTGGCAGCTCTTGAGGCTCTGGAGAAAACCTCCCAACACAGCGACGACGACCCAGTGACCAGATCATTGCCGACGAACACCGCAAAATCCAGGTAAGATGCTTAAATTGTGATTTCTTCGCCATTTTTTATTTCCACGAAGCACGCGGACTAATCCATGAACAGATTAGCCCGTGGATCGATCGTTCTTGCGAGATGGGTTTTTTCGGGAGTCATGGGGATTTGATTCTTGAAATTTATTTTGGTTTTCATTCAACCTTCTTAATAGTGACCAACCAAGATCGACACGAACATTGATCGAGTTTCATCCCTCTCGATTGATGTGTTTTTCTCTACTGATTCCTACATGTTCTTCATGAGCCTTCTACACATTCTTTGAGGGAATCAATCGATGTGCATTTGTTTGTTGGCGCAATGATCTGAAATCAAAGATCCATCCTCGAGACGACCTATCATAGGTTCGACAGCGATGGCAGCAGACAAATTAGTGTGGTTCAGAATTACCTTTCTTCGAGTGTTTTATTGTGGACGGATCGAGACGCACCATCAAAGCTGATCGAGAGCCCAAAACTGACTGAATCAGTTTCGTAGGAGTGGGATGACCCCAAATCCGGAGTTTTGTGATTATTGGATGGTTGGATCAAGATCTGGAGGATTAGCTGAGGTGCGCGGAGGAAGAAGATGCTTCTAGAAATTTCCCGACTACACGCCCGGTAGTACGGGCTACAGGGCATGTGTTCATCGGCGTATTTAGCTGGCATGTTATTCAGGAGTACACGGACACATGTTGGGTACACGGCCAAGGACACTCCATGTCTACCCCTCCCCGGCTAGACCTATCCAGATACATGGGATACCCCGTATATTGGTACACAGGAAGGTGACGCGGACATGGGCAGCGACCGTGTATGGGAACATGACCAGCGTACATGGAGTGATCCCCAGATGCTCAGACACAGTGTGTGATTCTTCGACATGCAGTGTAGTTTCTTTCTATCCGACAAGCCGAATGACACGGGCCGGTTACACGGGCATTACCCGGGGTCAAGGAACACTAAGTATACATTTTCTACACGCAGTGTAGTTTGGTTTAACTCGGAATGAATGAATGACATGGCCCATTTACATGGGCAGTACCTGTGGTCAAGGAACACGACATGTACTTTTTCTACTCGCTGTGTAGTTTGGTTTTACTCAGCTTGAATGAATGACATGGGCCATTAACATGGGCAGAACCCGGTGTTAAGGAACAAGATGCGTAACCATACTACATGCCATGTAACCTGTATTAAATAACTTCATCTACCTGCCTTCTGTGACTTGGACTAGTTTTCTTAGGGTTCGTACCCTTGGTCCTTTCCCTGAAGGTGCTGGTATCATTTTCGTTAAACAGGTGTATGATCCCTTCATCAGAACTTCCTGAATATAGCTTTTGGAATCCCCTCTATGAGACTTAGATCCGGATCCTCTATTCATTCCTAGAACCCTAGGTAGAGTTATAGGTATCAACGTGACCAACTTTACCCGGGGGATGATCCTCTGCTTAGCGGATTAGCTCATACTGAGTTGTCAGAATTACCCCATGACTTGGTTGTGATCCTTATCTAAGCATAATGTTCTCCAGGTATTTGTGGAGTGTGTCCTCCTTGAACGAGTACATCGTATCTACCTCTTCAGACCTAGGAGTGTGTTCTCTCGGTTTCATTCTTATTGGTGTCTTCAAGCTGTATCTTAGTGGTGGTTTCATGATAGTCGATCGTGTATGAGTATATCGGGATATTTTTGTTATATGTTATGTAGACATATACTATGTAGAGCTGACTGTATCTTTCCACTATGGTATTTTCCCTTTTTATATTTCCTTTGTGGTTTCGAGGTGTTATACTGGGTATTGTTATACTCACCCCTGCATGGGATTTGCCCACACATGTAATGTCTTGTGCAGACGAGCGAGACTTTGACATGATTCTAGGTGGATTAGGATAGGACAATGCTCAGTGAGATCAGGCGGGGCGAGGTGTGTTCCTACGGCTACAGATTGCCTTCCCAGTACCTTTCTATACAGGTTCGACTTTGGTATAGAATTCCCTTTGGTGGGCTTGTACTTTTGGCCCAGGGTTTTAAACTTGATATACTTTACTTTCCTGTCGTACTCTATTGGTTGAGATTTTTAATGTATGCATGAATTTCTATTTTTTGTAATCATTAATTTTCAGCTTTGTGGGCTTGGAGATGTGTGTGTGTGTACAGGTTTATAGGCAGTGCCTCCCATGTTAGTAGCATGCCTACTCAGTGCTAGTCACCTGCCACTGGCCTATTAGAGGCCGGCTTGGGGAGTTGCGGCTCGGGCCCCACTAGGACGGGTCATGACACATGTACACACGAATGATTTTAATATTATACCATGGATTTTATTTTAAGTATAAGGATGTGATATGATAAATAAATAAGTATAATTATTTCATAAATATCAAATATAAAAATTAAACCCATCATAATACACATCATTAAAAAAATGTGAAGAAAAATGAATTGTGTCCCTACTTGGTGACAGTAAAAAGTACGTAAACAAGAGTGATTCATTCACATCTCATTTGGTAGGAAAGATAGATTGTAAAGATGTTCTAATAATCATAATAAAACATTATAATATTTATGGTATATAATTTATTATTTCACAAAAAAATTTCTATATTTAGAATAGGTAATGAATATTAGAATAAAAAGTGATTGGTAAGGGAGATTCCCTCTTCCTTGGAATGATTCATTTTGAGATCCTCTAAAGGGAGCCTGGGTTTTTATTTTTGGTTAACCAAAAAAACATGGCGTGTCTAGGTATGTTGATAATGAAAAGAGGTTGAAAATTTTCAAGGTGGAAGGCTAAAAGATGTGTAAAAATGTGAGAGAGGAGGTTCTATTATATAAATGATGTGAGGGGAGATTTTGAATTATCTCGAACGATAAAAGTTTACTAAATTTATTATCAATAAAAATTCCAAAAATTGGTCATGTATTCAACGAAAATATAGGATATGGTTTTAATTAATAAAAAAATTTAATGTATACAATATTTCTTGTACTTTTAAACATTATCATATCGATTAAACCTTAGATATCATTTTAAAATTTTACAACATTAAAAACATTCTATAATAATAATGGTTTCTATTTTTTCTTATATGGTAAAAATTGGAAAATAAATGCATAATTTATGAAATTTTATATATATAAAAACCATCTTGTATTACTGAAATTTTTTTATGTTTTAATAATTTCAATTTATAATATTTTCATAAAATGTCATTGTTATCAATTATTATATTATTCATTTAATTAAACTTTAAACACATCAATACAAAAGGCTAATGAAAATATAAAACTTCATAGGCTCCCTAATATTTCTTATATATCTATAAAATTCACGGGTCACATTAAATCATTAAAATTATTTCACTTTTAATATTATAAAAATCATTTGTAATATTTTTTGTTGAATGGATGCATAATGAATCAGTGTTACATAATATATTAAGGAAAAAATTTTATTACTAATATTGAACAAAATTATATATTGAATATAATTTTTTAAATCCCAATGTAAACACTTATATTAATTAATAAATTACTTTTTTTTACAATGTATACATATAAAAATTATTTAAAACAAAGGGAGTGGAATTTTAAAACATTCATTGATTTAAATAATATATAAGTAATTTTCATGGAAAAGTGTCCATTAAACAACTAAATTTAAAGCCTATTTTGAGAGGGGTATAATTTAATACATCAAAATCGTGTTTGGTTCAATATATATGGATTTTTTACTAATTATAATTTATATTAATCCGATTTTACCTTTATCGAGGAGATATATTTTATAATAACTACTATTCATACTAATGAAAAATAGAAGGGACATATTTACCAAAAATTAACCACCGAATTATAATCACTTAATTAATTTTTATAAATAAATACATATAAATGGATGAAATTAATTTAATTTAATGTTCACAAAATGATACAAAAAAATAACTTTGTAGAAAAAATTAATTTTTAATCATAAAAGTGGATTTATTTTTATCAAGTTCCTAAAAATATATTTTGTGATTGTTTAAAACGTTAATCAAAGAAAATAATATATAAATTTGATTAAAATAATTAAAAAATATAGGTTAATTTTAATTAATCATTTTAAAAATTCATTACGTGCATAAGTACTATTTTTAAAAATTGTATTTATTTTTCATTCTAATGGTTTTTATATTCCATTTTAATCAATTGATTACAAATTAATTAATGTAATGAAAATATATCTTTAATTTTTTTGATATTTATTATTTTTAATAACCACCAATCTGAAGGTTCTAAGATAACTGTCAATTTAAATAATAATATATTAATAGTGTAGCACTGTTCGTTTAAACTCAGTGTCCCGTCTAACAAAATAACTCAAATAAATAAAATTATTTAAATAGAAATATTATATATAATTATAGACATGTTACATATAAAATATATCTTTAAAAACTAAAATAAATCATTTACTCTTAAAAAATATATTAACCTATGATTATGATTTTAGAAAATCAAATTGAACTTTATGTAAACTATTTTTCATTTATTTATTTACATATATTTACATATGTTGATATTAGGTTATAGATTTATTTAAATTTAAAATAACTCATAATATGTCACTAATAATCATTTTAATATCATAGAAATAAATATAATTGATAATTTCATCATATACCTAAACATCATGTTTAAAAAAACACATTGGTAAAAAATCATTTTGCGCATGTTATGTGCGCGAACATTCTGATTAATTTATATACACATAGAAAGTTAATATGATAAAATGAATAAAATATTTTAAATTATAATTTAATATTATTTATCATAGTCAATTTTATTTTTGGTAATAAAATCTTAATATTTTGTATTAATGTTGATTACCCTGATAATTGTGAAACAATTTTTTTTAAATTGTTGTTTTATTGATATGAAGTAATTTATATCAAAAAAATTAAATTAAAATAATTAAAATAATTAGTATGATTTTATTTACAGACACACAAATAAATATACTCACACTCATGTATTTATTAACCAATAAAAAATAATATAATAATTCCTTAATGTTCAAAATAAATTTGTTTCTACAAAAACACAATTTTCACATTACATATTTTCATTTAGACGTTAAGTATTTCTTTTAGATATTGAATTATAGTAAATGGATGATAATTTTCTTTCACTAAAGAAATTTTTTTTATATGATTTATGTTATATTTTTAATAAAACACAATATCACAATGTTAAAAACTAGTTTCATTATTTAAAAGTAAAAGTGTGAAATATAAACCCAAAAATGGTAAAACAAATGTAACATGATTAAAACATGTTTTAAAGCCTTTTATGGGTTTATTGAAAAAAAATTAAAAAACTAATATTTTTTAAATTTATATCCTTTGGAGTTATAATAGTTTCATTTATTTGTTAAAATATAGATGGTGTTTCCAATATATCACATTCCCTCTTTTATAAGAGGATAAAATACACACTTCATAAAAAAACTCAGATTAAAACATTAAATGAAAATAATCCCATATATAAACTCTTATAAGTCCCTCAAACTTTCTTAACAAAGTCTTTAGAAATAGTTATTATATTTTCTTCAAATATGAGATATTTTTAGGAATGATATAGTCTCTAATGTAATCGTTATCTCCTACTTATGTTTATCTATTTAATAGTCCTATTGAAAAATATTATATAAATAAATTTAATGAAATAATTTTCATTATTATAATTAAAATTAGTTATATTAATATAATACACATTATTTATTCATATTCACGTAATATGAAAAGCAAAAGTGCCATTGTGCATTGTGAGAACTATCTTAACTATAAAGTGACATCTTCCATTTTTTTCAACACCATAGTTTTTGGATTATAAATATAATGTAATGAATGAAGAAATTTTATTTATATAACATAAATATTATTCATAAAATTCAAATTAAAATTTACCTTTATTCCCACTAATTTTTTGATAAATGGAAACATTAATCATGTGTATATGTGAACTATCTCCTCGATGACCAATGTGTTTCATTTTTTATAACCAACTATAATGGTAGGATTTGTTTATATTTTTTTATTATATACAAATTATTTCCATAAAACTATTAATATTAGGGATTTTATGAAACTATTTTCGGATTCGTCGTACAATAGTCAATATATAAGAGGAGTTTAGAAAAATTGATAGAATAACCTCTGGAAAATGACATAGGTACAAAAAATATATAATAAAAAAATTCATATGATAATAAATTATCCATATTAAAATACATAAAGAATATTAATGTTCCAAATATGTTATATAAAAAATATAGTTTTATTATTCATTAATTTAAACATGTATGCATAATGAATATAGAATATGGTAAGGGTTTTCTTCTCAATTCCCCTTCCTTGAGGTATATATTTGATCTATGCTACTATTTTAATTTTCCATATTTCATAACAATATATTTGTGATATTGTATCATCAATTACTTTTATTTCATTTTATATAAATATACATTTTATGATTTAACACTCAAATGTTTCTAATTCAAATGTTTCTAAAACAATAAGGGGTTTTCATCTCAAATTTTTCTCTTTGAGATATGTCTGGTATGATAAATTGAATTTCATTTTTATTGTGTATATAATAAATTTATGTGAAATAATACCTTAAATGAAATTTTAATAATGTTATATTGTATGTAATTATGTGCAATCTCTTTCAATGGGTTTTGACTAATGTTTTTCTAAAACAACAACTATTTTCTTAGTCTCAATTATGATTCTATGAGGCATAATACATTTTGTGATCCATGTTAAATTTGAATGGTTTATGCTCCAAATATGGATATATTTATATAATAATCCCTGTATTTAATTGTATTTACTTGAAAAATCATTTTCCCTTATTCATGTGATTATTAATTCAGTTATTTCACCATTTTATAAGTTTTTGGTCACTCTATTTTTTTCATTGAGTGATGATCATTTCAAAAAAAATTATTTCATATATTATTGGTTTATTATACCTTTAAAATAAAATATGTGGTAATTTATCATTATCTTGGGATATAAAATCTTACCACATAAACCCTTTGAAAATTTTTCTCACATCTTGGTATATACTCATTCCATATTATTTCATCAGATAGATTAGGATAATGTTATTCTAGTATTACCTTATTTGAATAATCATTTTTATATATGGGGTTAACCTCACAATTTACATAACTCATATTGGATTATTTTCACCAAAAAATATTTTATTCTGCATCAGTAAAAAAAATTTGTACCAAATATTTTTAGCTAAATAGGAATTATTATTGAAAAGTTGAGTATGTATTGTTGGACTATCCAACAAATTACTTTATATGGGTTATGATCATAATATACCCTTGTTGACATAGGGAATAATATTTAATTCCATTATTATTATTGGCTACTAATTTATTTTAATTAGGTGTTGATATTTTTTATTCCTCAATATATTGAAAACATTATTTTTGTTCAACCATAGACTTTGTAGGTAATGTTATAAAAGGTAGTATTGACTCTTATAGTGAATTAATTGGAATTATTAGGGTGACATGTGGGCCTCATAATTATATATCCCTTTTATACAAATAAAATTATCAGGAGTAAAATGGTTTTGGGTATTTGGAGTATCCCTACCTAATTCAGCATGATCTATTGACTATGATCTCAAAGACATGTATAGTTTCTTTGCAGAAGGCCTCAGTAGTGTGTTTTGATATATGGAATTATGAATTTCATCATTTTGAGACGAATATTTTTAATATCCATGTTTCCATTATTTCTCATTGATATAATTTTGGTTCATTTAATTTTGAATATAGATTCATGTTGAATACCCAATTATTCCATAATTTACCGTACATGATTATTGAATGATTTATTTAGTTATATATATCACTTACTTAGTGTTTTCACTCACCCCTTCTTATGTTTCCATTTCCCTAGGTTATTGAGAAAATTATTATGTATGAAATTTTCAGTAAGACAAAACATGTGAATGAATTGGTGGGATATATTTAGAAATCATAATGAATTAATTTGTTTCACATATAATGGGAAATGTTCCATTATATACAAGAACATGGGATATATTATTATTTTTCCATGATTCTCTATTGATATAAAGATAAAAATATAATTTATATTTAATTTATAAAATAATTATTTTGAAATTTTAAATAATCTTGGTTACATAAAGGATTTTATAGTTGGTATAAAAGAATGTAATCAAAAGTTTGTGTTTATGAGAACTTGATCTGGGAGTAAAGGTCAAGGGTGTCAAAATTTGGGCTAATAATGGAATAATTTCTCACATGATTGTAGAATACTTTAGTAAACCATGTATGAAAATCATACATGTATAAATAATTATTCTGAAGATTTTATTTTCATCTAGGAAACCTCTACATAAGTTATCATTAATCATTATAAAAAATCGTCTCTCAATCTGAGGGACTCCAATGGGAATGTTTTGGGGTTCCTCTCTTTATTAAAAATAAATATGAAGGATCTACATAATTGGATTTTATGAATTCAAGGCCTGTGATTTCTTTTCCTTGCATTATTCTAGTATATCCAAGTAATCATCTTTACCTCTTTAGATGAATCAATGATCCAAGCTATGATAGAATGAATCTTTTTTATATCATAATCTAATAGAGAATTATAGTTTTCTTGATGGATATACACATGATCTGGAGAATTAGAATTCGATCCATGTGTGGATATAGGTCCACTATTTATGGGGGATATCCTTAAGAACATTGGTTTTTATTCCATTACATGGATTTATTGCATTCTTGAATCACATTACATAACCATTTTCATATAGAATGTGATTTTGTTTTAGTGACCCTTGGGAAGTAGGTTGACCGAGTTAGCAAGTAGGTGTGATTTGAGAATCAACACTTAGGAAATATTGATGTTAATATCAACACATTAAAAAGTAGTAAGATTATTACCATGTACACACCTTTTAAAATATATTTTTCATGATATGATGGAATATGTTTTTGATTATTGAGATATATTCTTGAGTTTCATCTTATTTGTGTGCATGTGTACCCTATGAGAGACATTTTTTTGACTTATCATCATAATGTCTATGTATGAATACAAATATTTGTGATTAATACGTTATATTGTTCTTATATGATTCATTCCATAAGGATTATAGATATATGTCCTTTGGAATATTTTCATATGCTAGAAAATGAAATGTGGATTGTTGTGGCTTCGTTAGCCACTAGAGGGGTAGCATGTGAAATTTTTGATTGTGAGGATGATGTACTAAGACATATGGAAGTGGCATCGAATAATAATGTCCTAAATTGAGAAACATGTTAAGATATAATTTTTTTTGTCAATACCAAAGATAACATTGGGATACAACGACAATTTATCCTATCATGTGATAGTGATGGGGCTTGATTGCTCTGTGGACTGAACCATGTATTATTGGACGTATGGATGCACATATATATGTGGTGGCCTTAGGGTCAACCGTTGAAAATAGATCCTACAATGACCAGCTTAATGTTATATAGTCAATTATAGTATAGCATGGGTTCTTGGTGACTTTGTTATTTCAAAATTTCTCATCACATGACTAGAATTTTCTTGATTCCTCATTTTTGTATTACAATTTCAAACACCTCTAATAAATGTGAAATTATGTTAAGGAATCAATGGTGGTGTCCTAATATTTTTCTACTCACACCGTACACATGAATGTTGGTGTGTGGAAAAAATGATGATAATGGACTTGGAACAGGTGAATGAACTTGGGTACAGTTGTTGAGAAGAATTATTTTGGGATATATATGATTTATAAGGATAAAATCTAGATTTATTACATGGTTTTTAGTAATATTTGAAGTTATTAAATTATAATTTGTGATCTTACACTTTTCGGAGTCTCTTTGATAACACTTTATGGATCAGAATGAAATATTTTATAGTATTTATTCATGTAATCTCTTATTATTATAGTTATAGAGATTATGTTTATAGTAATTATTACTGTGATGGATAGGATTTTTGAGGTTATATTCACAAAAAATTTAATTAAAACTTCACCTCTAGTCAATTTTATCTTGCATATGTGGTGGAATACATAAGGTAATGTGGAACTTCAGTAATGATATAGTGATTTTGGTTGGAGTGATACTAAAAATCCATTCGTAGTGTAACTTAAACCACTCTAAGGGAGGAGCTAATAACTATTGAAAGATTCATGTAATGGATATCGAAATTAGAATAGTTTTTCATTGATGTTATAAATAAATTGGTTAACATAATATGTTTAATATATTCTAAAACATTGGGAAATACCAATCTAGTTAATTATAATAATTCTCTCACCTAATAAAAAATGTGTGTTTTTTGAATCGGACATAGAGTTTTCACAAGAAAAGGGGTGAATAAGAAAGGTTTAACATATGTTACGTTGAAAATGTACAAAAAATATTATATAATTACCATTATAAAATCAAATAAATGGAAAATTATAATATATATATGAAATATAGTTTCATCATGACAATCCAAAATCATCATATTTATCAAATATCATGTATCCTTTACCCCATTTTCCTTAAATATTTGATTATCAAGATTTAAGTGGTGAATACATTAATGGGATACATGATCTATGACATAGAAGTTCACATAAAATAACATATATATAAGGTGAATAAATATATACTTATAATATGAATAAAATATATCTATTAAAGGGATTCTGAAAAATTTATGGTCATAGTTTTCAATAAGGATTTATTTGTAGGCTTTTGATAATTTACTTGATAAATTTTTTTTGAAAATAATATCTATTTTTAGAAGTTTTATACAATAAATACCTAAGATAGTAATTTATATTACAACAAAATTGATATATAATAGTTTGTATCATGATAAATATATTGTTTATCAAGTGAAATATGGCTAAGGAGTTAGTGGGATCTGACCCCTAATGGTGAGGAAAAATTAGGAAGTGGAAGAAGTTATATGAATGGATATCATTTTTATTTTTTTATATTAAAAAAATTGGTATAAAATTTATTTTAATGAAGGATATAAAATATTATATCCATGGAAATTGATTCTCAAGATATGGTCCCCATATTATTGAAAATCAGCTCAATAGTTTATGTCAATAAATAAAATCTAAAGGGGATATTATGTTTACATTTCAAAATGATTATGGGACCCATAATTAAATAGGCAAGCATATAAAATTAATGGTTATCGTATAAGTCATTTAGAATACACAATTTTATTTTTCCACGTTAAAGTTATATAATGTGTATCAATTGATGTTTATGGTTTTATGTATTATAATTTTTTCTTTTAAAATTATACAATAATATTTTGGTATAATGTAATGAAGATCATAAGTTATATTGAGTACTTAGATGTTAAAATCTTCTATGGGTCTATTGGTATCATTGAATAACTTGGAAAACATTGTAGTGGTGAAAATAGATTATTTTATCCCATTCTAATCCTATGTTTAGAAGTCTCAGAGGATTTCCTTTCATCTCAAAGATTAAGTGATAAATTCTTTACCAAGATTTCATTGATATTTTATAGCTATCATGTAATTACTAATTTTAGGTGTTATCTAGTACTAGACAATCAAAATAGAAATGGTTACATATTGGTATATAGTAGTTGGAGAATCAGTAAGAGTTGGATCCCAAAGGATGATGATGTTTTGAAAAAATGAACGGTAATGTATATTATTTGTTCATTTACACAAAGGGGTAGTGTAATACCATAAATCCACCCTCTAAATTTCTAAATTAATGATAGAAGTAACATCATTTCATAAGGGGGAGAAAAAACGGGATGTGTTCCCACAAATTAAAAAGAGGATTACTTTATATGGTACTCGAACATTAAGGGAAATAAAACATAAAAGTTGTCCACCCTTTGGATTTCACTACAAAAGTGGTAGAAATAACAGTATATGCTGTTTAAAAATCCAAATATGTCTATTATTGGAAACCTTATGGGTTGTGTTGGATTTAATGAAAATTTATGATAAATTTGGAACCCTAGAATATGAATTGTATTATTTTAAATATATGTGAATAGTGGCCTAAATTCACTTATTACCAGTATGTTATTCTTAGTGGATTTTTGATAAATGGAGACTTATCATTGATATTTTGGGATTTATTTATAAATGAGAGTGATTATGTTCATTTCAGTCATGTGAAGAAGAAATAAACATGAAAGAACTTATGGAAGAGTATAACGAGACACGTTGATAACATTTTATATTAAGGAAATTAAATTTGAATATTGATATTGCTGTGAAATTTGAAATGAATATACCAAATATATTTTAATATATTATATGATGAAATTTTTCGGGGATAGTCATATGATTAGTGTGAAATAATGGAACCTGAAATTTGATATCTATTGAAGTTTAGTTTTAATTTTTTTTGATAATCATATATGTGCTTGAAGTTATGTCTTCGAATTATATACATCATTCATGCCATGGTTATCAGTTAATTCTATAAATATGTCAATATAAATATTAGTTCCTCTCTAGTTTGGAGAAATTTATTCTTGGACTAATGATTCATGTTGAAGTGGAAATCATGATGATCTTTTTGCATCTTTTTGGGTGAATTACATGCCACAAATGATGATCATATCATTAATTCAAGAGGTATATGTTCATGCCATGATTTCTTGGGCACTTCATGAATAGTTTTTGTTCATATTATAAGCGGTTTATCCAAGTGATATTCATTACAATAATACAATTTCATTCCATGATCAAGTCAATTGGTTTGATAATTAGTGATTTTTTGGATTTTTTGGAGTTATTTTTGGTAATTACAACATCTATAAAACTACCAATTAAAATTTTATAGTGAGGATAAAATAAAAGAAATTATAAGGGATGAATTTTAATTAGTGAATTTAGATGATTCTTATTGCTTAAGTTTGAAATTTTAAATTCAAGCCAAATTTTGGCATGTTATAATATGTTGTGAAAAAACTAAATACCTAGTGATATAAGATGAAAGAAGATATATCATATCTAAATCTCTTAAATAGAGTTATTATTGACCACTATAGAAAATTAATATGAGAAGTTACTAACACCCATTTAATTATATTTCAATGAAGAATAATAATGATAGGACACTATTGTAAAGTGATGTAAAAGTATTCTTGGTAAATTTTAGAAAAAAAATATGGGTGGTTCCTGGAATTATAAATGATTTTTTATACTATTAAAATAGGCATGCGGAGGGGAAATATGAGATAAATTGAAAAAGTTTCTTTTCATTTGATGCATCTCTATTAATAAATAGATATTTCTCATAAACTATTAGTCTATTTTTAATCCTCTCTAGATTTGTGAGAAGTAAATAGGAATTTATAAGGATGTGATCCTGATATAATAGTTTTCCAAAAAGAAAAAGTATTTCCCATTTAAAATCCATGTTATTCATCATTAATTACAAAAAAAATTAAATATAAGGAGCTAATTAAATATAAAAACATTACCCAGTTAATGCCAGATACATAATTTACATTGTTAATGGATTTACTAATGGATTATTGAATAAAATTTATCGAAAAGCATGATCCATTTCATCATGGTCTAAATCAAACATTTCCCCTTTTCTTATTCGACATTACTCAACCAGGAAGGGTTTATCTAATTTTATTTCAATCTCAAAATAATATTAATTGTAAAAATTGGTGTTATCATTCATCGTGTAATAGAGGGAAATAAAACATTTTGGATAATATTTATTTCACGCATACTATTTTAATTTATTGGTGTAGAGATCTATTAGATATATCCATATAAATTTTATTAGACCACTAAAAACGAATTAAACTATTAATGTTATAGATAATTGGACCATGAAATCAATTAAAGAATGAAAAATAGTTTTTCTAAGTGTTATATTATAAGAAAAATACCATCTAACATATTTTTCAAATAACTCATTTGATGATATTTTTATCAAAGATGTATGAAGAAATTAAGAACGTCATTCAACTAATAAATAAAAAGGGTCTAAAAAATCAATAATTTAATTTTAAAATGACAATTGATATAGAACATGATTTCCATGAATTTTATTCCCCTATAATTCCACAATAATCCCTTGATACAAATAGAAATATTAGAGTTATACTTTTAAATAATCTTGAGAATCATCAAAATGGATTGCAAATTTTATGTCACTTTTTACTCATTTTATACTTTATATCCGAAATTTATTCACATGTACCCTTATATGAACATATGTGTAAATGATTTATCAATCATATTTATTGGAAATTACTTCCATAATCAACAATTTTCTTATGTTTTCCCCATAACACACAAAATATTATCACAGACAGTTATCTCACTGTGCATCACATCCAAATTGTGCATTAATGTATTATATTTCCTATAAATTAATTCAATGTTAGTAGTTATCTTATTATAATTATTATTTATATATATATATATATTTATTAGGTGTTTATGACAATTAAGAAGCTAACACATACAAAAAATCATGTACTAAATGATTTTTTTCTTGGACTATATTGGCTAAAATTAGAACCTCAAACATTATGTATAGTTTTGAAACATGTATGTTGATCCCATGAAATGAAAAACTACATTTTCTAAACATTTCTAATTGATAAATAATGTGTTCTGACTAAGGAATATTGATGTTATATACTATAATATTTTTGTTCATATCATAATTTTATTTCAATAAGTATACGTGAATTTTCCTTTTACATTCCAACTTGATATGTTAACATAAACTATGATTATATTCAACATTATTTATTATCATTAATCAACGTTTTAATATTAAAATCAATTTGATTCTTGGAACCTCCTAGTCCATCTAAATGATTGGAAAGTAACAGAAATTATTCATTCACACATAATAATGGGGGGATGTTTTTGGGAACAAAAACCACTTTCCATGTACTATGTGTAACACCCACTCAAATGAGTTAAAACCATCTACAACAAAAATCAATTGTACATTACGACTATCCTTACAAAATTATATGCATAGAAGATCTAACACCGTCAATGCTAAATAATATGTTGAGTGAATGAAATTATCATCCAAATTATTTCAATCCATATTCCATGTTTCTATTTTAGTTATCTTATATTACATGAAGAAACATGTTACCCTTTGTTTTAGTGGGAAGTATCACATATTCATGTTTTCTATTTTTCTTCCCATGGTTCAAGGACATACCAGAATGTATTTAATGATCATGACTAATCTAATTATCATTCCACATAGATGAGTTGAAAACATTAAAATAAAATATATACCTATTATATTTTCTATAATTAATAGTTTTTAGGAAACAAATTGATGATATAATATATGAAACCAAGGTTGTCAGACAACTTGAGTGTATGATATTATAACATCGAAATCATCACTCTAACAATGAGTATCTTCATGAACAATACTAACAAAAAAAATAAAAGGATGTTTTGATATACTAATCCAATGTATTGTTCTGGAATATCGAAATTTTAAATGAGAATATCTTTAATGTAGTTTATCTAAAAAAATATTAGTTTAATATTATTAATTAATTTTAATTATTCTACATCATCATTAGAACATCGATTACTCCCTCTAATGATATTGTTATCAATGTTACCCTCTTATATTTGTAATTATCATACTATGACATTGAGCACATCATTCATCTAATAAACTGTTATTAGAAAAAAAATCCGACTAAATACCTTGTGATTATAAAAATGTAACTTAGTTATACAAAACCATATTATTTCTACATAGATATTACATCTCAATAGATAAATAATAATAACATAATAATATGATCAATGTTAAAAACTAAAATAGTTTTTAATATTTAGAGACTAAATACAAGATATCATTATTTCATGTATGATTATAAAAATATCCCTCAATCTTATTCATAAATATAATATTTCTTAGACATATCATACTTATATATTTTCTTTATAATATAGGGAAATGATAAATATGTATGTTTCGGATCAAATTCTCTTTAAGGGTAAAAAATGGGGATATAAACGATCAATTAAGCATATCATGAGCATAAGGGTATGACGAAAAAAATATTAACAATTCAAACCCATACCCAAAATATAATATATATTATAATCTAGAATCAAGAAATAAATTGTGGGACTTCATAAGACATGAATCTTTAAATCATTAGTAAACATTAGTCAGGAGGGCATAAAAGTGACATAAGGCATAAGTTTATGGCTTACAGAAAAGAATATAATATAATTTATTTAGTTTAGGATTAGTTACATGATGATAAATGTGGATTTTTTTCACCTCTATTCTAATATATCATTATTCATGGTCTACCCTAATATGGCCATAGTGGAAAATATCCCTTAATGAACTAGGTAAACTACTCAATATAGTCCTTATTATCTCATGAGATATGCATCTTTAAATAGAGAATTATAGGGATATATAATTTTACGTACACAATCCATATAATTATAATTTAAGATATGTGTTGCATTAGACCATAAAACAAGAATAATATCATTACTTGTGGATGATAAATGGGGTTCATAGATATTTAAACATTTCATCACTACATTAGAAATGGAAAATAAAAAAGATTCATAAATATATTGTCATCATCATCAAAAAAAATCTATAGAATGACTAATGATATTATCATCAGATCAGGCCATCCTTAATGATATTTCACATAAAAAATGTTGTATTAGATTAGACAATTATTTAAAAGATCATTTTGAAGGTTTCGTAAGGAAGATTCCATTTTCAATTTAAAATCACTTACTTAAATTCATAAAACATTCCAAATATCACATAAAAACTTATATTCAAAAAGAAAAATAGTAAATAGTAAATTATGCTTTCAAAAATTAATTGATCCTGGTAGAAAATAGTTTTTTTTATTTAGTGTCTGTTTAAAAAAAATTTCCTTTCACATTTTTGGTAAAATGTCAGAAGTGCCTCTTTCAAAAATTGATTATAATATTCCATTTAAATGACTAATAATTTTTTTAAATGGTTATAAATGAATTTAAAAAATAATAATGTATAGTAACAAAATTCTTATTATTATTTTAAAAAACACAGAAATGTAATAAAAATGTTTTTTGATTGAATATATAAATAATTGTGAATTTTCCATTAAAAAAGTCCTTTTGGTGTCGTAAGTACATAATGATAGGAAAATGAAAGGAAAAATATTATTACCTAAAAATAAAAATAGAAGATTAACATTTATGATATTCAAAAGATGTGTTTTATAAAATTTAATCATGAAAGAGTAAATCATAAATAATCATGGTAACCAATGTGACTGTAACATAGAACCCTTAAAACAAGTTTGACTTTCTTAAAAACTGATATAACCTTTTATATAAAAATGTCAATTTATTATAATTCTATAGAAAATTATTTCCATACATGAAAAATCATATTTCTTACATTTATTACATTTAAATTGATATTTAATTACAATTTATTTGTCAAAATTGTTGTGTCTTGATGTTATCTATTTGGATTTTCATGAGAATTTTGGTTTCAGTTGTTCCGTTACATACACTTTGTTCATGGAATCATTATATAATTAATTATAATCATTTTATAGATATCATATATATATTATATATATATAATTCTATACATTAATGATAGATATTGAAAAATGATTTACATCTTTTATGGTGATGGTAGGTGGTACGATTCCATAAATGTTTCATTGAATTTTTGATAGATGGAAAAAACAAAGGGAAATATTAATTAAAATTTATATGATAATTATTATATCATATATATCACATGTATTCATTAAATATATTCTTCTTACAATCCTTGTATAATGGAACAGAAAAAAGAATCGCATCAATTTGTGGAGGTGGTAGTCTACACGTACACATCAGAAAAGTTATCAATTTCCAATATATTATATTTTATGAAGGAATAATTCATATTATAATTTAATTATAAAATAAATATAATAAATATTATATATAAAAATTAAACCTATCATAATTCCCACCTATGAATGATTGTAATTAAAAATTAATTGTATGTATATGAGGAGGTGGTAGTCCTCATGTACACATGAGTGATACCTTTGCTCCCCATTTTATGGAATAGACGACGGATAATGGTGGGTCCATAATCAAAATAACATATGAGTAAATTTTTTATAATAACTCATTTATTATATGAATAATAGCACCAATTTAGAGGTGGTATGATATGAAATAAATTGAATGTGGTAAGGTATGAAGATTACATATTTCTTAGTAGGCCTCATTTAGTTCCCTTCGAAATGAATCAAGGGATGGTATTATATGAATAAAATTTCCGGATAAATTTTTTGATGATTACAATATGGGGTGAATTTTTTGTTTAAAAACAAGGGATTTTTACTTAAGAATTTTTTAACAAAGCTAAAAAAATAGATTCACTAAACACTCTTTTATAAGGTTATGGAAATACACCATATGTTTAATAAGTATGTGAAATTAAATATTTAAATAGGTATACATAAAATATATTATACCTTAAATCATATATAATATTATATTAGAGTTATAAAAAAAGAAAATTTATATGAAGAACATTTTTAATGTCACAAATTTCAGAATAAATATAAAGTACATATAAAAGAGTAAAAATATTTCAACCCCAAAATTAGGGTATCCAAAAAACCATATATAAAGGTCACATGATTTATATTTTATGTAATGTCCGTCTTACCGAGTCCGTGGTAATCCTTTGATAAGAAGATCAATATTAGTCTTACTGTCGCCACAAAAACTTGATTTGTAAGGTGATAGGAACATTTTTCTTCCTTTAACATAGAATCCCTCGACTAATTATGTAATTAGATCCTCTATCTTCCTTAATCATGGAAGTCGTCAATTAAGAAGGTAATAAACAGAATCCCGCAAATAAAAACAAATATGGTTGAAGATTTAATTATATAGAACAAGTTATTCACAATATAAACACTTCAAGTAATTCACACGAAGAAACCTATTAATATCTCCTGAAGAATATCAAATATAGAAAAATTTCACAACATTGATATCATTCAAATTATTGGGTATTTGTAGATGAGATCTACAATGTTTGGGTTCCCCTATAATGGTTTTATTTTTCCTGAATTTTTAGAGGGACCTGTACAACTGGAACTTACAACGGTCATATTATAACTAACTATATGGAATCATTTTGAATAAAAAATATCCTTAAAATGTTAGGATTATATGAATTTATTTATATAAAACACTATAATATGTAAAATATAATAAATTTTATAAATATATTAAAAATTTACTTTATGAAAATATAGTATCATTAAGAAAGATATATAATCGGATATGCAAATCCTAATAATTCAAAATTTTAGAAACAAAAATTTGATTCTATTTTATAGATGATTCATAATATAAATAAGTGAATTAGATTCAAAATTTTAGATGATTCATAATTGAGGAAGTAAATTGGACTCACAAATTTGAGAAAACTGGAATCACAAAATTTAGAGAATCAAAATTGAAATTCTGGATGATTCAGAATCGAAGAAGATAACTCAGATTATAATTTCTGTATGATTCAGAACTGAGAAATAGGAATTAGAATAATGTTTTTATGATGATTGGAATCGTAAATCTGAAGGAATCAGAATAGAGAAACATAAAACATGAATCGGAATTATGAGAGAATAAGAATTGAGAAAGAAAAGAATTCCCTGTTTCATTAAGGATCCAACTTATTCCAGTTTTTATTCATTATTAATGAAAATAAAGTAATACTATGCTATAAATAGGTTACATACCATGCATATAAATTTATTTATATATAGAAATAATTATTATATATATTTTCTTATAGATAAAAAGATATTGATCAGAGTGGTAACTAAAGAGGGGGGGGATTGAGTTCCTTCTTCAAATTTATATTAAAAACATTATGATAAAGATCCCCCAATTTTGAAACATCCTAGTTAATTAAATAAGTAAATATATAAATGTTTAGCTTGTCAACAAGTACCTCAAAGGGTTATTAATCCTCAGTTGAAATAGTGTAAAACACTTCTTCAACTTTTTTATACTCATTTACTAACATAAAGACATACACAAACTAACTAGAACTAACTATTAGAATCAATGTACAAAAAGTTTTCTGTTTTATTAAATTATGTGTAGATGGAAATAGAAAAATAAAGTGTTACTAAATATATTACATGGAATAGGTAAAAAAGTGGTTCAGTCTCAAGCTAATAGTTAATCCTCTCTACTGGGTGATCAGCTGCATCCAAGTAGTTTATATTAACAATAATCTGGATACACAACCTGTATTGGGTTTTTTAATAGTTTTTAAAAAATTTCCAGGGCTCACACCATCTACCATAGTTCTAAATGGAAAAAACAAACAATACAGATCACACATGGTCTCATCTATATTTATATGTGGGAAACAATGTTTATGTGATGTTTGATGTGAGGATTTTCAGTATCCTCCAGTTCAAGAACTTGAGATGGTGTGTGTAACAGAAAAACACACACTTCTCATTAATGTAATATAAAATAACACAATAGAGCTAATACTATAATATTGAGTTTAGAACGATCTAGGTGTGGGAAGTTAAGCTCTTTACTCTTGGGAGTGAAGATATTGTAGTTTGAGTCTTTCTCTGGATGTTGTCCTCAAAACAGAATGTCGCAACTCCAGGGTCTAGCTTTCCAGAACTGGGTGTTTTGCTTCTTGTGTTGATAGAGAGTTGATGAAGCATAGAAGGAAGCCTTAAATTTGTTCTCCTGAAATTATATTCTTTGTCATCTTGGGTTCACATTGTAAGAGATGGATGGTTCTTCATTGTTATCTATGATCTAGAGAGTAATCTCTTTCTCATGCATTCCTATGACTTTACACACTTCACACACACTTTTTTCATTCCTTCATCAGTCTTCTCTTTTATATTTTTGGTCTGAAAATATGGATAAATAAACCACGTGCAGCCCACCTCATACCTTGTAATGTCTCCAGATACGGTCACTTGATATGTTTACAATCATAATTAAATAATGTTAGAAGCATCAAATTTACCAAATATGACTGTTAGAATAATATTATGAATTTGAAAATGTATAGAATAGATGAGCGAGCATTGTTAGACTGGATATGGTTCCCTTCTCAATAGTAGACATCAACAGTAGTCTTAAATGGCAGACTTCATCAGAATCCTTTATCAGTGACTTTCAATGGTGACATTCATCAGTGACCTTTCATCGGTGACCTTATATCAATGACCATTCAACAGTGACCATTCATTGGAGACCTTTCATCGATAACCTTATATCAGTAAACATTCATCGGTGACCTTTCATCAGCGACCTTTTATTAGTAACCATCAATCGGTGAACTTTCATCGGTGACCTTTCAATGGTGACCTTTCATCGGTAACCTTTCATCAGTGATCTTTCATCGGTAACCATATATCGGTGACCTTTATACATAGATAAATTTTTCACTGTAATCCTAAATGATAGAATAGTGAGATTAATGATACATAGTTATCACTTGATAGAAACTAATAATATTAATGAAATATTATTATCTTATAATAAAAACATGATTATCACATACATGAAACATGATTTGGGATAATAAAAACAACTGAGTCGAACAATCAACCCCTTTTTGAGAATCAAAAATTATGTCATTGAATATGTATATTTATGTATTATTGAATCAGGGTTAAGAAGATTTGATAATATCTTCAGAGGTGTGTATAATTAATTTCTAACCATGTTGATTATGGAAAATTTACACAGTGAATATATGAAAGGACTCCAATCAATATAAAAAACACAAAACATATCCCCCTTTTTGATTAACAAAAATAATGAAAGAAAAAAAATAGAAAAAATACTAGTTTATTAACAATGAAATAAGAGTAAAATATATAAAAAACACAATTATCCCTATCAACTAAGACATCCCATATTCAATCCACATTAGATATGTCCAATGGATATTTGTCTCTGGAAGACGAGGATTCAGGGCCAAAATATGGGGGGATATGCCTATGTATGGAAGTGAGCATCATAAGAGGAGCTAATATAGAAGCATCAATATACCTATAGTTTGTATATCTATGAGGTATCATAGAGGGAAAGCTTTTGATGGCCTGTGTATTAGTCATCAATGTGGCAGCACTAGAAGAGCCTAAGGTAACTGAGGAAGAAGGTAAGACTGGAGGAATAATTACGGGAGTGCAGTACATATGAAGGAATGGTAAAAGATGATTTCTTAAATCCACAATAATGATTCCTCCTTTATCCACATCTAAGATAAATTCATCCTTATTATCCATGAATTTATCTAAGGCAGGAGTTAACTCTCAAAGCTTGCTAACACGATCCTTAATATCTTGATTGACATGTGGGATCCTCAATTTTTCCAATAGTTGCTTAAAGTAACAATCCATTTGATGATTAGAGTAAACCCTTTTGTAATAGAAATAAAATTTCCCTTTGATGGGAATCTAATCCGGAGAATCCTCCATTAAATAATCTCCCACAATATCATGAATTTATTTTATATTGGAGATGAATTGAGTCATAGACTGAGGGTCCAAGGTACTTGAACTTGAGAACTTCTCCACTTCTTCTTTGACAATAGAACTGTAAGCTTCTAACTCAACAGGAGGAGAGGTTGAAGGGGAAGAATATGCACACAAAGGTGACATAGTGAAATCCATTGTCTCCTTAAAATATTTGGTCTATCCACTGATCAGCCTCTTTAAATCATCATATTCTCCACTCACATGTGCCTCTATAGACTACTTAAAGTCTTCAAAAATAGTGAACGTATACTGAACAACACTCTTGATATAATTAAGGTCTATATCCACATCAAACCATGAAGAATTATATGATTATAAACTGGAAATTGACTGTTTCAAAAAATCCTTGGACTCTTCCATGATTTGAACATGATTCTGACACTCCTTCTCTTTATATAGAAAATTTTAGTGAGAGATAGAAATAACTATTTCTAAGGAATATGCCACCACTTCTTGATTCAGAGCCACTGTTCTCTATATCCCAACAGATCTCTCATCAAATTATCTCTTCTAATCTGATTTCAAAGATTATAAATCACATTTCTTCACATAGTATTGAGGTTAGAGCACTAATGGTTGTACAATGGTAGTTCTGAAATAGAAGTAATTGGAGGGATTTTGTTAGGATTGTCATCATTAGAGTCACTATAGTCTAATCCCAAGACCTTGAATCCAGGGTCCTCTAATAAATCTTCTTTTCCACGAGAAACAAAAACTGAACCTGTGGAAATAGTTTCCCCCCCCCCTCACTTGCAGCATTCTCATGATCAATTACATCTATCCCTGGTATACCTCCGTGATCAACTACATCAATAGAAGAGTCTACTACCACTTCCTCTACAGAATCATGAACATCTGCCATTGCAATTCCAGCTTCAAATGAATCAACAACCTCTTAATATTAACTTTCTACAATTTCTATATGTCCTATCAGAAGACTCAGACTCAGACATTCCTCTTCACCTTCATCATCCGCTGTCTCAAAATAATCATGACTTGATTATATTTCATTTTCATCCCTTATGGTCTCTATAATGACTCTGAACAAATTTTACTCCCCATCTTCTTCACTAGTTTCCTCATCATCATTTTCAATTAGGATAGTATCTCTTATAGGAAATCTTTTTGGTGGGATAGGTTCACTAAAGGATACAGTATTGGAAGGAGGACTTGATGGAAGGTCACGATCACTACTATCTTCTAAAGGATAACCCTCTCTTTCTTACACAACAACAACCTCTTCTTATTCATATGAGTATACAGACTCTACTTCATCAACCTTTAGACTTCGATCACTCTTATTATTAGGCCTAGTAGGATGGGTGACATGGTTGAATTCTTCATATATCTTAGCCTCACTATTCACACATTTTCTTTCCCAGGGGCTATGTTGGTCTTCATAAACATGGAGATCATCTTGGTAATGTAGAATTATCTCTTACAATAACTTTTTCCTCTTTATTTCCAACAACTTATTTTACTTTCAACATCAAGGATATCAATCTAGAATGAAACAAAGCATTGGACTTGGAACTGAGATTTTTCATATCTTCTAATAGAATCATTAGTAAAATACATAGATTTTTCTTATGCCCCTTCTTCAATAGATTCAAAAAAAAACATGTCTGGATATTTCAAGGTAGAGATGTCCCCTATCTTAGTACTTAAAACATGATAAACAAGCTTAAACAAAAACCTGTATTATCCTTCCATTTTAGAAGCAATCAATTTACTAGGGATCTTATTCCCTGTAGGTTCAACCAATGCTTCATCATAATAGAAGAAATCACTAGTGGGAGGCACGAAGACAATGTAATAATAAAAAATCCTTTCAGGTTGAACTTTTAAACAATCAGTCCATTCAATAGAGGAGAAGCTAACACTTACTCAATTTATATTTGAGTACATTCGTTTCTCATTATAAAACTTCTTTAATTTCATAGATTCATAAAATTCCTCCACTAAATTTTGGTAATATGGTCTATTGTTATTTTCAAACCATTTTACCCAACCCTAAGCTTCAATTTCCTATAGCACTAGAGACATACTCGACATCAGACATTCCGAGCATAGATCCTTCTAAATCATGATTTCCCTTTTCAAAAAATGTGTATTGATAAAATTTTTTACTACCTTTCTTTTACTACTAGACCCAGCTTGAGGTATCTTAGGATTCGACACATCTCCTTCATCACTGACAATCAGTATCTTCAATCTTACCATGAACTATGAAGTGGTTTGAGGGTTTTAGTAGAGGGTTAGGTTCTGAGGTTAAGGATCAAGAGGTTCAAAAGATGTTTGAAGTGGATCGAATTGTGTTTTTCACTTTGTTTTTATCATTTAGGGATCGAAAAAAATTCATGTTTAGAAATAAGTAATACTAAAAATTCTTCAGATTGCAGCAGAAAAATGCAATGTCCCATAAAAATCGACTATCGGTAAAGTGCCAATAGTGAGTTCTTAATGGATAGGTCCCAATGATGAGGTCTAATGTTGTGATCCAACCGTGAGGTTTCTAACCGTGAGGTCTAACAGTGAAGTTCTTAATAGTGAGATTCTAAACAGTGAGGTCTAACAATGAGGTTCTTAATGGTGAGGTCCAATGGTGAGGATACTAACATAACATTTTATAATACCTAATTCATGTTTGATGTAATTTATCATCTCAGAACTCAATGGATTTGTGAATATATAAGCCAATTGGTGTTCAGTGACATTGAAATCAAGACTGATATCATATCTTTGGTAATGATATCTCAATAAGTGATGTCTCACATCAATGTGATTTGTCCATGAATGAGAATCTATATTTTTAGAGATGTTAATAGAACTTTTATTATAACAGTTTATAGGTACATGTTTGAATTGATATCCATAGTCTAGTAATGTGTGTTTAATCCACAGAATATGAGCACAAAAACTACCAGCAACTCTATATTCAACTTCAGCAGTAGATAATGAAACATAAATCTATTTATTAATACACCATGATACCGGTGACTTGAAAAAAAATGTTACATGTTCTAGAGGTTCTGTTTCTATCTAGATTGCAACCAGTAATGTCAGCATCTGAATAACTTATTAAATTAGATGATTGTCCTCTTTGATAAAATAGTCCTATATTTGTAGTTTACTTGAGATATTTAAAAATCCTCTTTAAAAGAAATGAAATGAGACTCTTTTGGATTGGCTTGAAAATGAGAACACATGAATACACTCAACATAATATTAGGTTTGCTCGTATTGAGATAGAGAAGACTCCCAACCATACTTCTATAGTTGTTTTGATCCACTAATTTTCCAGTTTCATCAGTATCCAACTTACAAGAGGTGCTCATATGGGTATCCCTACATTTATTAAAATCCAAGACCAAACGTTTCAAAATATCCTTATTATACTTAATTTGATTTAAAATAATACCATTTTTAAAAAATTTAAAATGCAAGGAAAAATTTAGGTCGCCCCATTAAACTCATTTTAAATTCATCTTGCATCATTTTTGAGGAATCAGTACATAATGAATTTTTAGAGGATCCAAAAAAAATTTCATGTGCATAAATATGTTCTATTAAAAATTATTTGGAAATCCTTTATAAAAATGTAGGATAATATATACCTTTATTAAAACAATTTGAAATAAAAAATATCTAATCCCATCATACCAAGCTCATAGAGCTTTTTTTAAGCCATAAAATTCATTAGACTGTTAAAAGACATGATTTAAAAAACGGGGAATTGTAAAACCAGAGGGTTGTTTGAAAAATACATCCTCAAATATATACCCATTTAGAAATGCACTTTTGACATCCATTTTATAATGTTTGAAATTCATATGAGCTGCATAGTCAAGTAGTATCCTAATAGATTCTATACTAGCTATAGGTGCAATTATTTCCTCGTAGTTTATTCCTTATTGTTTACAATATCCTCTTGCAACTAGTCTAGACTTGTTTCTAACTATGTTACCAGATTCATCAACTTTATTTCTAAACACACATTTACTTCCTATGGTCAATGTTCCTTTAGGTCTTTCTACTAATTCCAAAACGTTGTTTCTTTCAAACTAATTTAAATTTTCTTGTATACGTATCACCCAAAAATTAATCATTGATTGCATCATTGATATTTTTTGGTCCATGCTGTAAAAGAAAAGCTTGATGTTCAACCTGGTTTCTTAGAGAATCTAAATATTTTTTTCCTCTATTTAGATCACCTACTACAACATCTTTGGGATGATTCATAAGAGTTCTAATACATATATAAATAGTTAAACTAGACTCCTCATGGTTGTCTATAGATTCAGATTCACCATGTTCATATTCCGGAAAATTTACAAAACTAGGTATTTTCACTAAGGGTTCACTGTCTTTATCATTATGGTCCAGAATTGAAATATCATCCTCAAGAGGATAAACCTAGGTTTTGGGTTCATATAGATAATTCTCATCAAATTTTTCATGAACTAATTCTTTCATACATTTGGTTCTCTGATTGAATACTCTATAATCCTTACTAGAGACTGAACAACCTAGAAATATTCCATCATTACTATTGGATGAAAACTTGTCATGATTATCCTTAGTGTTATGGATAATGACACCACAACCTAAAACTCTTAATTAATTAACCATAGGCTTCCAATTATTCCATATACCATAAGAGGTTTTCGTAAGAACAAGTCTAATTAACACTCTATTAATGATGTGACATGGTGTATTAATAGCCTCATCCCAAAAAATATATTGATATATTATACTCATTTAGCATAGTCCTAGAAATATATGGAAGTTTCCTATTTCATCATTATAAAACTCCATTTGTTGAGTAGTTCTAGAAGTAGAGAAATTGTGATTATAGCCATTCTGTAACGAAAAAGACTAAAACTCCAGATTTTCAAACTAATGGCCATGATCACATCTCAAGGTCTCAATCCTATGTCCAATATTATTTTCTAAAGACCTGGAATATTTAATGATGTAAGAAGATGCTTTAATTTTATGAGATAAAAAGTATTCCCATGTATATCTATAAAAATCAACTACAAGAACCTAAATAGAATTGTTCCCATTTAATCCTGAAACTCTAGATGGTCCAATCAAATCCATGTGAACCAAGCCAAGCGGTTGAGAAGTAGAAACTTATTTATTTTTATTGACATAAAATTTGTGTTGTTTTCCTTTTTGATAAGGATTACAAAATTGTCATGTGGGAATTCTAATTTAGGTATTTCTATATCCAAACCTTTCCTAGTTATTTTCTTAAGTGACTCCACATTGCAGTGTCCTAATCATCTGAACTATAGCCAGGATTCATTATGAAAAGCGTTTAAACAAGAAACATTTTTCTTAGCCAAATAATATAAGTCAATATCATATAAATTTTCATTTCTATGTGTAGTAAATATTCATTATTTTTTAGAATAGAAAACATTTCATGCATCATTTTCAAACTTAACATTAAAACCATTATCACACAACTGAGAGATACTTAGTAAATTGTATTTTAACTTATAAAAAAATTGTACTTTTGAAATTAATATAATATTAAGGTTACCAATTTGACCTTAGGCGATGATATTCCCATTGACGTTATCACTAAATGTGACATGTCCACAATCATCATTAATTAGGAACTTGATGTAAGAATAGTATCCTGTCTTATGTCATGAACATTCACTGTCAAAGTACCATAGAGTTTTACATGAGATCTTTATAAAATATTCCTCCTAAATAGATTATGTGTAGTGTAACATTGGTACCCAGATTTACTTGGGTCCATAAAGGTTACCATGTAATGATTTGGGAACCCATACTTGTCTCACGAGTTTCCTATAATCAAAAGATATGTTTTGGGACATGATAACATTGTTAGTTCCTTTAGAAAAGTTTTTTTTAATGATTGTCCAAAACATGAACTAGAAGTGAACTATCTAGATTTTGGAACAAATTTATTTTTAATAACCATTCTATGTCTTGGTTGATATCCTATACCAGTTTTATATTTTGGAGCAATTTGTTTCCCTAGAAACTATTTCAAGGTATCTCTACCTATAGTAAACTTCTCAAGATCCCTTTTTAGTTTATGATTTGATAATTTATGTTTAGTAATTTTTTTAATAGTTGATCACATTTTTCATTCTCAATATCTATATCAGAAATATAATTAGCATTTAAAGAATGTTTCCTTTTCAATAATATATATTTACCCTTGACTTCATTAAAGGTATCCTCATGCATTCAAAAATATTAAATTGTTCTTTCTTAGTCCTATTTTCATCATTATTTGATTAACAATCATTCTTAGAATAGTAAGCATTATATATAAGAGATTTGTGTATTACCTCAGATGTTTCTGTCAGGAAACACATATTTATAATTTTTTTCTTCTCAATATCAGAAGTTCCAAATCTACTGGAGATATCATTTGAAGTACTACAAATAGAATTAATATAATTTTTATATCCATTTCCCTTGACTCCATATTTCTTCTTAAATTTAAGCATGGGGAAATCAACCTTCACATGGAATTGTTGTTTTCACACATAGAAGACTATCTCATTTATGTTGTCATTCGGTTTTTATCATTTTCCATTTTCCATTACAATCATACCTTCCATTATAGTTTGAATTTCTTAAGAACATATTCTTATGGTATAACTTCTTGAATCTCCTTGAAAGATGAGCCATCTCATCATTATTGTCAGAAGTTGAGTCTTCACTAGTGGAGGTGTCTACATGAGCTTGAACTTTTTCATTATCTTTTCTCTTTGTGGTAGCAGTATTGAATGATGCACATTTCATTATTTGTTCATCATATGCTTCTTGATTTACCGTAATATCTTCTTCAAACATCATATGTTTTATAATTAGTTCCTTCTTTGGTAGCTTGTCAAGGTCAGTAGCTTCTTGGGTAGAAATAGAAGTTCTTATCCATCTTTCCAGAGGGCATCAATGGATGCTCATAATCGGATCATTGTTGTCAACTGGTTTCTCAAGAATACTCATGGTAATTACTATTTCATTAACCCTAAGATACATTTCAGATATAATTTCATCAGGCTTCAATTTAAAATTATAGTATTTAATAGTATATGTATTTAATCCCATTTCATTAGCATTTTGGTTCTCTCATGAGAAACAACCAATGTACCAAAAATATCATAAGAAATTTTACAGAAAGATATTCTATTGAATTATTCATCTCTTATAGAATAGTATAATGCATTAATTTCATTAAAATTATTTTTAAATGTAGATTTAGTGAATGGAGACCATATGTACCGAGTAGTAAGAGGCAAAGCATGTTGCTATTTAATTGTGTCCTAGTTTTCAAGACCCTTGCTCTATAGATACATTTTCATTTTTAATTTCCACTAAAAATAGTTATTACCATTAAATAAAGATGTCTTGTTAGTAGAAGCAACCTCAACTCTATTTTCCATAATTATTTAGAATTTTAACAATCTGAAAATTTAGATATGAAAACAATTCTAAGATCTTTAATATACAACTGAAATCATAGTCGAAAATAATTTGATAATTTGCACAATAATTCAGATAGTATAAATAAAAATTTTGACCTCTGATACCAAATGCCTGATGGAGTAGAAAATCATGAGGGGTGGGGGATAGAGTTCCTACATAAAATTTTTCTTAACAACATTATGATAATGATCCCCCAATTTTAAAATGGCCACGAAAATTAACGCGGTAGAGATGTAAATGTTTAGTTGGTCAATAGATTTCTTAAAGGGTGGTTAGTACTCAGTTGATTCAATGTAAAAAACTTCTTCAACTTTTGAAGTTGTTTTACTGAATTTAACACATACACACACTAACCAGAACTAACTATCAGAGTCAATGTAAAAACAGTTATCTTTTTGTTAAAATTATGAGCAGAGGAAAATAAAAAAAAGAGTATTAAAAAATATTGTTCACAAAAGAGTTATACAAGAGGTTCAGTCTCAAGATGAGACTTAATCCTCTCCACTTGATGATCACCTACCACCATGTAGTTTATCTTAACAATAAACTTTATACACAACCTGTATCGGGCTTTACAACAGTTTCACAAATCATCTAGGTTTCACAGCATATACCACAGTTCTTCTTGAAAAAAACAAACAATAAAAACCACACATGGAATCTCAAATAGTCATACATGAGGAATAAGGTATAAGAGAAGCTTGATTTGAGGATTTTATTTATCCTACAATTCAAGCACAACAGACCGTGTGTGTAACATAAAAATATACACTTCTTAGAAATGTAAATTAAAAGTACACATTAGAGATAATTTTATAAAATTTATTTTAGAATGTTCTAAGTGTTTTCAGTTTAGCGTTTGACTCGTTGGATTGAAGAAATTACAGTTCGAGTCTTTCTCTGGAAGTTGTACTCAAAACAGAGTGTCGAAAATACTGTGTATAACATTCAAGATATGAGTGTTCTTCTTTTTTTGTTGACATAGATTTGATGAAGCATAGAAGGAAACCCTATATTTGTTCTCCCAACATGATCTTCTTGAGCCTCTTGGGTTCACAGTGTATGTGCTGGATGGTTCTTCCTTGACCTCTTTGATCTAGCGTGTATTCTCATTCTCATGCATTCCACTGCCTTTATACACTTTACACACATGTTTTTCATTGCTTCCTCGGTCTTCTGATTTATATTTGAGGTCTCACAACATGAATATGTAAACCACCTACGTTCCTCCTCGTACCTCATGTTGTCTCAAGATACAGTCTCTAAATATGTCTACAATCTGCATTAATTAATGTTAGAAGCATTAAATTTACCAAATATGACTGTTAGAATAATCTTAAGAATTTTTTAATGTATGGAATAGAGGAGTGAGCATTGGTAGACCAGTAGCGGTAGCCTTATCAATAGTAGGCTCCAATAGTAGTTTGGATCGGTAGCCTTTATCGATGACTTTCATCAGTGACCTTCATTGGTGACCTTTCATCAGTGACATTCTTTTGGTGAAATTTCATCACTGACCATTCATCGGTGACCTTTTAACAGTAACCTAATATCAGCGACCTTTCATCATTGAGCTTTCATCGGTGACCTTTCATTGGTAACCTTCTATTAGTGACCTTTCATCGGTGGCCTTTCATTGGTGACCTTCATCGGTGACTTTACATCAGTAACCTTATAACGGTGACCTTTCTACAAAGATAAAATTTTCACTGTATGAATTAGTGAAAAAACAGTGAGATTAAAGATGCATAGTTATCACTTGATAGAAACTAATAATATTAATGGAAGATGATTATCTTATAGTATAAACCTGATTATCAGATAAATTAAACATGATTTGGGATTATAAAAACTTGTGAGTACAACAAAAAAATATAAGAAAATATTTTTGTGATTTACAAAACATAAATGAAAAAGAAACATCTCATAAAGATAATTTTTCCCCACAAATATTACCTCTAATTAATGTATATGAAAATTTAGAAGATAATTTTTATGGGTTTTCTATATATATTTCACAATTCCAGGTAATGAAAATATAAAATGTTTTTCTTTTTATAATGGGATGAAAGGAAGAACCTGTAATTGATTAACGTGTTTGAATATAATAAAAGTCTTTATTATGTTTAAGTCCTCCAAATAGACATTAAATAGGTTAAAAAAAGGGTATAGACCAAATATAATAATACTATGACATTTATATTGGTTTGGTGTTATTTTAAAATTTATCAATTTGTATAACATATTCGTTAACCAATTTTAAATTTAACGACTATAATGTTTTTTATCAAACATAAATGATTATAAATGTACTTATAAATTTAAAAATGGAAAAATGTTGATATTTTAGACAATATATAATAATACATGTCATATTTAACTATTTTTATTATTTTGAAATTTTTTATAATAATATTATTTGTTATAAAATATTAGTAATGTCATTTCCCACACTATTCACATAATTTGACATTGAAAACGAGATGGATGAATATGGATTCAAATATAAACCATTCAAAAAGTGATAATATGTTATATTTATATAAAAAATTATATTAGCACAATAATTTACCAAAACATTTTTACATACAGAGTTCCAAAAAATATTTTACATTATTTTTGTAATGTTTACAAAAGCTCTATAGCAGGGTTTCAAAAAATTTATTTTAATTATATAATCAATTCAAATTAAAAATAAATTATCATTAGAAAATTATTAATAAATATTTCATATAATCATATATAATTTTTTTATTCATTCCACAAAATATATTTAGTTATTAAAAGAAAGAAACTGGTATTTTTGATTTTATCTTTTACATTAATATTATAAATATAAACACAATTTCTTAATGAAAAAGGATATATTCTAGTATTTTTTATGATTATGGATGAAATGAAAAAAATAAAGGATGTTTTTTTATTGAATTTTAGTTCTTATTAAATTAGATTTAAACCTATATAAACAATTTCCCTTTTCCATTATAAAAAAATGACTATAGATACTATTTACATTTAAAAAAAAGTTAATATTTAAAAAATGTTTACCTAATTATTTGTAATATGGGATTAAATTTTAAATATTTAATATCTAGAAGTGGAAGATATTAATTTAATAGAAAACCACAAAACATAACTGAAAAATAGCGTTTCAAAAAAATTCATTTTTAGTATAAAAATGATTTTATAACAAATTTTGCAATGAAATTTATTATAATGAAAATAATTACATTATTAATAATATAAAAATATTATCTCATTTTAAAAACTTTTTAAAACGAAATTTAACATTGTTAATTTCTGAAATAGAAATACATTTTTCAATTACAAAATTTTTTTTAACTATTTATTGGAAAATAATACTTTTCAATAAAATCAAAAAAATTGAATCTAAGATAATTTTGATATTATTATTTAATAATTGAATTTAAAATTTTATCATAAATTTTATTAAATCTTATAAAATCAATTCTATTATTTTTAAAAAACTAATCAAGCCTTTTTTTAAATTCCACTTTTGAATCATTAAATTACCTTCTTATTTATTTTCTTAATAGTACCCATAATTAAATTAATGTTGATTTATAAAATTTATAACATTATCTAATTATTTAATTAAATGTAATTGTAAATAGTGATTAATTTAATCTATTCTGATAAAAATTTATTTCCCAAATAAAAATAGTTTCAATGATGATATTGCTTTTAACATGTAAGGATTTTATCTCCATTTCCAACAAACTAAAATTTAAATATACCTAACTACTATATATCTAATGTCTATATATGTAATGGATATGTATATATTGAAAATATATATAATAATCATATTAAATTATTATATATAACCTTACATTAATGACTTTATTTTATTCATTTACTCGTATATAATAATTTCTATTGTATTCTAAATTCTATTCCTTGTATCCATAGTTATAGTTGGGGATGATGTATTCATTTAGAACCATAGAGATACAAATTTATGTTTCTGATATTTTTATATAAATTATCATCTTCTATAATTTATATTTATTCATACTTATTCATATCACCACATCCTAATTTATTAGTGTTTATAATCAATAATTATATTTATTTTAAAACAAGTATCATGGTTCATTTTTTATTTCGTTTTTCCTACATTAAAATCTATAAAAAAATGTGTTATATTAAAATATTAGGGTGTTACATTCCCTATCAATTTATAAGTTTCATCCTCACAATTTGAAATAGAGATCGTTAGTTGAGAAGTTAACATTTAAAATATATTTTATTGAAAACCCACATCATAAAAAGGTTGAATAAATCGTCATCTTTAATAGTGGGAAAGGGACATGTGAAGGTCGTCCTAAATAATGAATAACTAGGTTTTCAAATAGGAGATCCACTTTGTGATGGCAAAATATGAATGTTGAGGAAAACGCTAATGTCCAAATAATGATGAAGAGTGATATAGAACATTGATCTTAGTAAATTGAATGATCATGAGAATGTAAATGATAAAATCCCCATAAATCGATATGGTGTGAAAATTTCCATCAATTCATCTAAAATGAATAGAATAAGACAAATTTTTTGTCTCAGTACAATTTTATTGTTGTTCAATAATTTCAATACCATATACTTTAATAATTTTCACCAAATTCTCATATTTTTCTTCAAACAAATAGTATTCAAGATGAATTTTTTCTTGAGTCGCTAACATTAATTCTAATATATCAGATGATCCACAAAAGGATAAATGTTTTTCTTCCTATATTTTATCATTAAACAAAACCAAAAATGTTAGCACAATGTATGATAATATTGAATAAGTATTAACATTCATTTGATGAAATAATACATTTTACTATAAATTTTACACAATTGAATTAATGGTTCAACTAACACCATCTCATTAATAAAGAACCCTACATCTCAAATTTTCTCAATTAGTTAATCATTAATGAATGGTTTAACCACAATAGTGATCTCATACCATTCACCATACACCCGCAAAAATAAATTCATATTCTTCACAGAAAATATTTTATATTAAATAAAATGTTATTATAAAAGTTACATACACCGCATCCCAATAAACTACTCCCAATATATCAATAATCACGATGATAAATCTCTATATAATCATATAATGTAGTGATTTTCAACAAAATATCATGAATCAAATTAAGATACTAACCTAAAAAGTAATCGTTATCATAACCATAAATAACTCTGAAAATATTTCACAATCTAGGAATCACTTTTCAACTGTCAAGATTATCTATATCCCTCTCTACAGTAGACCATAAATTACAAAACATCAAGTCATTTATAAACCAAAAGGGTTATATAAATCAACATTAAATATTCTTCTTAAATCTCATAAAAAGATTCATGTCACATAAATAATCCCAACATAAATCCACAATTAAAATATAAATTATTAAATACATTCCAATTTACTCTAAAAATCCAAATTTTTTGTAAAAATCATGAAATATCACATAAATCAATTTTTAGCCCAATCAAAAACTAATTACAACATCATAAATAGAATCCATTTTACATTATTTTATTTTTTATATGAACGAAACATTATTATATAAAAATCAAGAATGTATGGAGGATAATATATCCCTAAATCATATATCTCTTAATAATTTATTTATAATTAAATAAATTTTCATGTTTATATATATTCAAATCATTAGACGAAACTGTTTTAGAAAAATCCATACATATTTCATGATTATTATAACCACAATATCATTGAAATATCTCTTATATAACATAATTATTTAACCCCAATACATAAAATCATAAATGCATTCCCTTGAATGATTGGCATAACAAAAGTATTCCCTTTTTCTATAATTTAACCCTTGTATTTGGGAATTTGATTTGAAAATTCCCAAAAACCTCCACATATAATACGTTCAACTATAACTATTATGTTAGGATGAACTTTATGTCCCTATATGTTTTTTATTTTACCTTTGAAATTACTTATTTTATACCTTTCTCTTCTACACAAATATCATATTATCATTCTTTTGAGACATTTCAATGAGTGATTCTTCATGAATACATGGAATATAGGAATAAAAATCTTCATACTTCCACGGTCATAATGAAAATCCATATTTATCTTATTAGGTATTTCAGAAAACTCCCCTATGTTAATATTTGTTATCATACAATGATAAATCTAATTAGAAATAACCACAAGTTTTATCCTTATAAGGACTATTTCATTTGCTTTCTCAAGAGGAAAACATTATATTATCAATAACATTCAAAATTTACATGAATAATAATGGTTCTCACTATTTAATAAATAAAAGATTATAGTACGAGAATACATGATCATATTGAGTAATACTATAATCTTGAAAATTTATTTATATGTTATATAATTCATTAAAAGTTATTTTCAATCTATGAAACCTTATTTTTATCTTTGGATATTCTATTCAAATCCTTTATAATGGGTCATAAGGATAATTTAAGGTATCCTAAAAAAAATTCATTGAGTGGAAAACTAGGTGTGTAGTAATGTCCCACATAGCATTAAATACAATGATGGAAAATATATATTTAAACATACTATTTTTAGGATTATTTCACCTCAATTTATTTGTGACAAAATCATATCACATTATAGTATCATATTAGGGATGCACTTTTAAATAGACTACATAATCATTAACATGCCATAACATTAGGATATAATCCTATAAATAGGTTTATCACCGGCAGATCAGAAAAGTACACTAACTCTAATCACTAATTATTTATTAAACACTACTATGATATTAACTATAATGAACTAAACATTTCATGGACACATATTACATATTAATAGATTAATATTAATTTCATAATATTATGTTCTACACTAGAACCATAGAGGTTTATTTTCTTTTGATACTGAATAAACAATACTATTATTTTATGTGTGATCACAAACGTCTCCCACTAATTTCATCGCAACTAGAACCCTTCATAGAAATTTCATACATAAATTATATATTTCTATATTATGGAAATAATATATATGAAATAGTGATATTTGATGTTCATTAAGGGTTGATATGGTATATATCAATGATAAAGAAGCATAAAATGGTCATATGGGTATGAAAAACTGATCTTCTCATTTTAAAATAATACCCATCATATCATAGATTATAGTCTAGAATCATGAAATAGATCATTATAGTTAATAAGAGATGAATCATTATAGAATCAAAATATACAATCAATGAGTTGATAACATTATTATAACACATAATTTTGTGGCATAAACATAACAATAGAAAATAAATTATTTATAATGTAATAGTTACATGTCAATCATAGTAGATTATATTTTCTCCCCATTAATGTTTATTTCTCATCCAGGTTCATTACCACATCTATTATAGTGGAAAAATGCATAATTAAATTGTATTTACTCCCCATTACAGTCTTTATAATATAATGATATATTAATATTTATCTTGTGAATTAGGGGATATATAATTCTAGGACCACATATAAAATAATTAAAACCATAAATATATCTTTAATAAGACGATAAAATACTTATCATAATTTAACCTATGGAAAAAATGGGTTTCACGAACATAATATAATAAAAATAAGAACCCATATAGAGAGATAATAAGGATAATATCCATGGATCATATAACCATTAAATCGTATGTAACAAAAAAACATTTCTTCTTATATTTAAACCTCTATTAAAATATCACTTGATAATTTTCTAAATATAAATACTCTTTTCACATTGAAATCACTTATTTCGAATCTAAATGTTTCACAATTATCACATAAAAAATTTACTTTAAAATAAACATAGAAAATTGTAAATGAATCTTAAAATAATTGAAAATTCTTGATAATGGGAAATTTGATTTATGCTATTCACATTAAAACGATGATTCAATTGATATTTTCATTCAAAATTCAAAAGTTACCCCTTCAGAAAATGATAAGAAGATTAATTTAAAGCCATTTTGAAAAAAATAAAACCTGGGTAATAAAAAATTTTACAATAAAAGAAGAATAGTTAAACTATTATTTGAAACATATTAGAAATAATGGAAATTAATGAAAATGATTTTATACTGAAAATATAATTAATGTTATGTTTTCTATAGAATAATTCTTTCATTCTCTTGGGCAATTAATGAGAGGAAAATGAAAGGGAAATAATAATTCCCATGAAATTATCATATTATAATAACATTTATTAAATTATTTATTTTATAATCCTAAAATTATTTCATTATAATCTTAATCACAATGAATCTTGTTAAACAATGATATTGTAACATGAGACCCTCACATTAAGTTTGAATTGCTGAAAAATCACTGAAACACCATGTTTAATAAATTAATGATTATTATAATTATATACCATAATAATTTACATAATTTTAGTATCATATATTATCCATATATAATATTTTAACATCCATTTATTAAAAAAATCATTTTGAAAATATTGATTCTGGGAGATAACATTTTTTACATGATAATTTCAGCTCATTAAATCTGTTAATTGTACTTTTATCTTGGATTCATAATCATCATAATATTTATCATGATGTAAATATAATATATATTAATTATATATAGAGAGTATTATCCATATTGGATACTAATATAAAAATGAATTACATCGTTCATATAGACAATATGTCGTATGTACGCATGAACGCTATTATCACATTTTAATTGATTTAAGAAAAAAATGTTATATAATAGTTCACCTTTATATATTTGTGATAGTATAATATTTATCATTTATATTATTTAAATATATCCATATTAACATATAAATAAATTTTAAATGAAAAAAATATCACTTTGTGGAGGAAAAATACTACATTTATGCATGAGTGTGGTTTTCGTTTTCCAATATATTGGAATGTAAGAAGATAAAAAGGATATTATAATTAAATAATTATTATAATCTCATAAATATAATTTAGAAAAATATAAACTATAATTATACCCATCTATGAAATATTTTGTTGGAAAATTAATTTCTACACTACGTAGAGGTGGTAGTGTATACATACATAAGATGAATACAATCACATCCTATTTGATGAAAAAATGGTAGATAAGGGATGGATCATAATAATTATAACAATTTTTTAATTTTAAGGATTTAGAATTCATAATTTTATGATGAATACCATATATTAGGAGGATGAATGAAATGATATAAATAGAAATAGCTCTGGTAAAAAGATTAAGACTTCTTCGATTGGCCTTCTTTGGATATCTTATTTTGGTCCATTTGAATGGTATTTTAGGAAAAAATGAACATACAGTTAATGAATAAGGATGTTTATAAGTTATTTTTTATATTTTAGTTTTTTAATATTTCTCATATTTTTGTAAATAAAAGATATAAGGTGTGTTCTTTGATAAGGGAAGGACACGACCAACCTAGAATTATATAAAATATTTGAAAATAATTAATATGTTTATCCTGTATGATTATTCCAAACAACCATGAATTTATTAAAAAAGATGAAATGATGTTAATATCATTATAGTATTTTATTTTAATTTTTTGCTTCATTTTATACCTTATAATTTTGTTTTACCTCTCTGTTAAATAATATTAACCTTAAATGCGATATTGACTTTTTAAACATTAATTGATAAAATTTTACTTATAAGTTATAAATTAGATAATAACATTACAATTGATGATATTTTAGACTATATATCATCATATATTACCCATTTAAATATTATTAGGATTTTTAAATAATATAATAGATTATTATATTTTATAAAATTTCAGTAATTTCATATTTGAAACTATTCGTTTAACTTGACATTGATAACAACATGAAAAAATGAATTTCAATCTATCCCACATAAAAATACCTAATATTTTATATTTTTATATAAATTTTATGTAAAAGTATAAATAACCAACTTTTTAATACTTTTATTATTTTAAAAATAATTTACATGACTTTTATCTTACTTTAAGGATCACAATATCATAATTTCAAAGAAAATTAAGATAATCATTTCATCAATAAAAATAAACAATAAATTAAAATGACAAAAACATTATTTATATTTAATATAAACATTTATAAATTAAAATAAGTTTTACTATTCTATTTTACGAAAAACTATAGATATTAAAAGAAGTAAAGTGATATTTTTTACTTGAACTGTTAAGTAATGTGTATCGAGGTAAAAATTAAAGATAAATGAAAAATGTATCATATATTAAAATTTTCAAATATCATTGAAACAATATACCCATAAATTGAAATAAATACATGTCTTTGAATGAATTTGAATCCCCTTCATGTTAGTTTTATCCTATATAAATAATTATTTTACCTTTAGCATGGTAACTAGATTTTACAATAGTTACTATTCATATAAAAAATACAAAACGTGCATATTTATTAACATTAGATATCCAGTTTCTAAATATTTAAAAAAAATTCAATATTCAATTTACAAAATTGGATAAAATTAATTTAATAGAATACCAAAAGAACAAAGAAAAAACATTTTTTTTCATAAATATTCCTATTAAGTATAAATTTATTTTTATATAATATTACATGTTTAATAATATTATTAAATTTACTACTCATAATAAAATAGATGTAATTTTACAATCTTAATATTTTAAAATAGAATGTAACATCTTAAATTCTTGAAAATAAAGTACAATTTTCAATAAGAATATTTATTTTTCAATATCCACTATAAAAATTAATCTTCGAAGAAAAATCCCAAAAACTCGCCCAAATATTATTTTTATATTTTGATTTTAAAAATTAACTAAATTTATTATATATGGTTTCTAAAATTGTTTTAAAATAATTATTATATTTTCAGATAAAATAAATAAAAATCATATTTTTAAGAAAAGACACTTTTAAAGCATAAAATAACTTTATTCTCATTTCCATTATATTAACAATAATTAATAGAATTTTAATTTATTCAATTTAATATATAATATAATTTTTAAATTATGTTAATTTTTATATAGTGATTATTTTAAGAAATTAAATGAGTAATATATTCTTCACATAAAAATATTTTCTTAAAGAAATCTCTTTCACATTATAAAAATTTTATCTTCATTTATATCAAGAAAAAAATAAAATATACATAAAATATATATACCTAATTGATATATATATTCACAATTGATATGTATCGAAAAAAACATATATATAATAGAAATATTACACTCGTATATATATACTGACATGATTTACTATAATTTATTTATTTAATACTCTTCTATAATGTCTGGTAAAATCCTAATTATTTTCTTTATTTTGATAGATTTGGTTGCGTTATCGTCCATAATAGAGACTGACATAGATTATCATTTCATGTCAAATATGTATATATGCATTTACTCCACTTTTAATCTTATTCTTGTTGTTTCATATTATAACCTCATAATGTATTATTTTTTATCTCTAATTGTAATATTTATATATATATAATTATCATGGTATATTTTAGTATGATATTGTGCATATTCCAAGATATGATAGAAAAGTAATATTTTAAAATATTATAGTGTTACAAAACTCTTCCCCATGATATGTACATGATTTATAGTTTAAAAAAACCCATTTAAAAATAGGGATTCCCAAATTTTATCTCATTTGAAGAGACATTGTCACATTTTTAATAGAAAAATATACTCAAATCACATCAAACCCCAATGGTTAAATCAATAAATTTTATAATCAACACAAAATCATTTGGAGAAAATATATTTGATAGATAAATCCCACCCTTCTCAATAAATTCATCCACACAAAAACCAAATAATTTAAATAATTATTTCATGATTAAATATTGAACAATTTAACAGAAATATATAGAAGTTTATTTAAATATTCATGTATATACATATAATTTCGATAAAAATGATCATATATTAATCATTGATAATATTTGATGGTTTTGATTTAAAATACTATTAAAAATTAATATATTAAAATTTTTAGATAGAATAATCATGTATAATTAAAATTAATTTTATGTTTGAAAAAGTATCATATATGATTTATTTTATATAAAATGACATTTAATTTTTTTTGCATGATTGTTTTTCTATAAAAGCATAATATATATATATATATATATGATTGTTGTATATTGTAACCATATTATATAATATCAATAATTTTTTTTTCTATTAAATATAATGTTTTAGAAAATTGACATATTTATTTCATCATTAATATAAAAAATTTTATTACTTGCAAAACATTATTGTAAATATAAAAAATAAAAAGTTATAAATTTTGGATTGGTATGAAATATTATAAATATGTTAGTATTTTTTATAAAAAAATTGTAATACATTTATTTAATATATCAATTTAAAAAATAAAAAAATAATTATATAAAAAATACAATGTAACCCTAAAAGAAACATCAAGAAAAATTATATTAGATATTTAAACCATTCTAGGTAGTTGTAATTTATGCCCTACAACCCACTTAATTTTTATTTTTGTTTACTTACATACTAGAAGTTTTAAATATTAATAAATATATTATTTAATGTTGTTTGTTCATTTATATAACATTAATTTAATAATGACCTTAGTGTATTTGTTGAATATAATGGATATAACAGTTATTCTCAATAATAAGATCCGTGATTTTCAATGACTATATTCTAGAATATGTTCCATGGTTGAGATACATCTATTTAAAATCACATAAATGATATTTGAACATTAGGTGCAAGTTTCTCATATTAAATTGTGACTTATTCTGATAAAATTGTCACATGGTAATATATATGATTTAATATTATGATGATAAAATAGCCACTAAAATTTCCACTTGTTATATGTGTGTTGGTATATAGGAAATATAAAATTATTATGTTATATCATGAATTGTGTACATTGATGTATTTTCAAAATCATGGATGTTATATGCTCATAGGGAAGTAATATACATTGGGTGTTCCATAAGTCATATGACATTGATATATATATTGAGAATGGTTTTTCAAATCCAAGACATAAAAATGATGTACCTGGACCTTTTAATAAAAAATGTCAATTTATGTTTATGGACATGGAGTTTTTTTGAAAATTTTCATTTTAAAGTGTTGAATAATGATATTCAAACATATAGGTTAATGATATAAGATTGAAACCTACCTGATGATATATTTATACAATTGAATTATATTAAATTGTAAGAATTCATATGAGATTATTATTGTTACAACGTGAAATCATTTTTCTATGCGTTCCTTGATATGTTTCTAGATGTACATCTTAGACAATATGCTTATAAGCATAATTCCACTATGAAATAGGCCTAGAGTAGCACATTATATGTTCATACAGAATCAAAGTTATATTCTATTTAAATTTTTTATAATAAATATTACTCCCTTAACATAGGAATAATTATTAATTTAGTTATTAATTGAATTACTAGTTACATCTGTTTGAAATATATGTGTGTTGAATATTAAATAAATACTAATTCACTAGTTAGTGAATATATTACTTAATATTTTAATAAATTAATAATACATTGAAATTTATTGATTTAAATAAATATTTGTTATTCATGGTTTGATAAATTCCAAGGAGGATTTGTGGGACATGTTTATGTCTTAGATTTAAATTATATAATATATATAATATCATTTAAATAAATATTAATATATTTATTTAATGTAAAATTCTCATTTTATATTCTTAATTTTAGTGTATTACATGAAAATAATTATAATATTATTATTATTAAGCATTTTGTTCACATAGAATTGATATTTGTTGAGCAAGTGTTGTTTTCAATATTACATAATATTTTTATTTGAAGGGGGAGATTATTGAAATTAATAATCTATCTCTTTAGGATAATTTTTATGCTCACAAATATCCTTAATTATTTTCTGTTGATTTTATTTTTTATTAATTTTTCATGAATTTATTATTTTATTTGAATCTTAAAATAACAAGAATTTATTAAAAAACTATTCTTATTTAGCGTGTTCTGGAAACACTGTTCATACCCTACTTAATTGAGATCTGCATTAGCATGTTCTGGAAACCCTGTTCATACCCTACGTAGAGAAACATAGAGTAAGGATGAAACGCGTGTATACTTTTTGAGAAAAGAGAAAAGTACGGTTAATCAACCATACGTTACCGGAAGATTATGGAAGTAAAACTGTACATTAAGAAGGAACCCTACGTTTGGGATATCAGAAAATTATGGAAGGAGAACCGTACATAAGTATTAAATTTTATGTTTGTTTCTCAAAAGTATTGTTCATCAACCTTACTTTTTTGAACAACCATACATTCATGGAAAAGTATGGAACAAGTAAAAGTATGAATCTTTTATTATTCGTTTGAAAGATGAATTGAAAAGTATGGATTGATAACCCTACGTTTTAAATCAACTATACTTTGTCAACCCTACATTTGAAGGCCACGTCATCAACGATACGTTTGTCATCAGAGAATTTAAAAACTGATATTTTTAGGCAACGATCAGTAAACTAATTATTAGGAGGATTTCAATCCAATTTTAAAGCTACATTTAAATTATGATCTTTATCGATTCAAGTAGTTGTATAAATTATTTAAGGATAAAATTAAAAGGAGTTTTTTATGCCGAGGCTTCAGGGAAGTTACGACTACTCTGTACATTCAAATGTTTGAATTTTGCGAGTCAAATGGTTACTTTTAGGGATCTAAATTTGTAGGGATGTTCTCGTTATTGTTATATTTTTTTTGTTTTCTCTAAAACAGATGATGATAATTAATCTATCATTAAAAAAGGTTGGAAAAAGAAAAAAACATAGATTACGTGAAATGTACAGATCTGCTGATTCAATAGGAGCGTCAAATCTCTGTTTATTGAAGAAGAAGGAACACGATTGAAAATTAACTTATTCTACATCAAAGATATATTGTGGATCTACTACTGCTGAAATTGAGAATTATATTTCTATATCTATTTCAGTGGTATCGACTCAGAACAACTCTTATGTGTAGATCATTATTTCTTATGGAGAGGATCTAACTACTGTCAATTGCATACTGTTGCAATTGTGGAGAACATCTGCAAAGTATTTTTAGAATACAAAAATATTTATTTTTTATTCTTGAGTAACCGACTTCTCATAATAAGCTGTGTAGGTTCTGTGAGTGAACCAAAAGGATTTATTTTTTCTTTAATTTGTAAAGGTGTCAACTGCCTATACTCAATTGTTGAAATGTCTGTTGAATTGAGGTCCATATATTAAAAATCACCAAGATCGTGGGGTAGAGCGTTGCTGGAGCGGACTAGGGGCTATTTGTTCCCTGAACCACTATATATCGTGTGTCTCTGCACTTCATATTTCTGATGCATTATTCATCTAATTAATGTATAAATCGGAACATAATATCACGATGATTTCTGAAAATACACCGTTCACCCCCCCTCTTTTGTATATTTGGTATAATCTGATCCAACAATTGGTATCATAGGGTTGAACATTCTGATAATGACTTAACAATATGAATGTGATAATACAAATAACAGGATGACTGATACAAGAGAGGGAATGTCTATGGTAAGAGCACCGTACTCTAATGGAGATAACTATAGATGCTGGAAGTCACGAATGATTATTTATCTGCAAAACCATAGATATAAAGTATATTCGATGATTTTTACTCCATATGAAATACCAAAAAACATGAAACATGGAGTGTATCTACTGAAGTAGAATATGATATTAACTCAAAGGAAATGAATACAATTATATGTGGTCTAGGACCCGATTAATTCAATAGAGTATCTCAATGCCCCACAACATATGAAATATGTCAGACTATTTCTGTTTCTTATGAATGAACTAACAATATTAGGGAAATGAGATATACAACTACTAAGCTTAAATTTCATACATTCAGAATGGTTGAAGGTGAAAGTATTACTCAAATTAATGGAATATTGACAGAGATTTTCAATAACATAACCAGCTTAGGAGATTCCATTAAACAAGTTGATCAAGATTTTAGGTCTTCAAATTTATCAAAAATATTTTGGAAATGTTTTAAAACAAAGAAAATACATTAATAATTTATTAATGAAATTCGGCCTTGAAAACAACAAGACATTTACAACTCCTATGTATACTAAGATGAAACTTGATTTGGATGAAACTGGAAAATCAGATGAAAAAACAAGTAATATAGAGGTATGATTAGTAGTAGGGTATATCTTACTACTAGCAGGCCATATATAATGTGTTCAATATGACTTTTTTCAATATTTCAATCAAATCTGAAAGAATCATATTTAACTGATGTTAAATTTTTTTTAGATATTTAAAAGGATCTGTTTCTCAATCACTTCACTATCCCCAAACATTGGATTTTAATTTAATTTCATATTCAGATGTAGTGTTTGGGAGTTGTAGATTAGATAGGAAAATCACATCAGGAACATTCTACTTTTAGGGAAATCATTAGTGTAATGTTCAAGTAAGAAACAACATTCATTTGCCCTGTCAACAGCTAAGGCAGAATATGTTTCTATTGGATGTTTATACGGACAAGTGTTATGGATTAAAAACACTCTTATGGACATTGGACTAAATTTTAAAAATATGGGTATTTAATGTGATAATTCTAGTGAAATAATTATTTCAAAAAATTCTATTAATCATTCTAGGACTAAGAATATTGATATCAAACATCATTTTATAAGAGATCATGTTCTTAAAAAGGATATATCTTTGGAATATTTAACTACTGAAATTCAATTAGCTGATGTTTTTACTAAACCACTTCCCACTGAAATTTTTGATTTTATTAAGGGGGAGATAGGTTTATTTAAATTTAAATAAATCTTTATTTTATTTTTTATGCTATTTGTTTATTTTAATTCTGTATAAAATAATTTAGTTATTTATTTTTCAAATGAAATAAATTTTTTTACCCGCGTAATCATTTTTATTTTATGTTCAAAATCTATGTAATGATTAATAAAAACATGGGAATCATGGTTGTCAGAAACCATTCGTCGGTTGAACTGTTTCATTTCTATAAAAATCAATTCAAAACAGCGAAATCGTAGCACTACTCTAAATCCCTAATCATCGAACCTCAGAAAACCTAATATTTAAACATTCAGATATTCTCACAGAAATGACAAATACTAAGAGAGCCAATGAATTTGGAACCAACAGTGCTAAGAAACAACGTTCAGATGGAAGGAAATATTACAATGAAAGGTGGTTGATCTTGATTGGCTCTCTCAGACAAATATCTTATTGAAAAAAGAACTGTCATTTCAGAATCTCTAACAAACTTTCAACAGTGAGAATACTGAATTATTTTTTGAGGTAGAGCTCTGAAACTTCTTCATGTCTGTACAATTTAGTCTGGGATATAATGAGGACTCTATGCTGGCTAAGATAGAGGATAGAGATTTTTCGATCTCTTCAGTTGAAATTGGTCAGATTTTGAACTGTCTTCATGAGGGAGTTTTTAATTTCGATTAGAAAAATATTGGAGATTCTGTGCATAAATCAGAGGACATAATGTATTTTCTTTTTTCTACTACATCTATAAGGAAGATGTTCATAAAGGATCTAGAGCCAGACCTGAAATTTTTGGTAAAAAATGTTCAAATAGGGATTTCAGCGAGGATGTCTGAGATGGAAAATATATTATATCCCAATATGTATATAATGTATCTTTTTCTCAGTGATATTAAACTAAATTTTCCTAGGTATAATGTTAGATACCTAATATATTGTTGGCAGAGTAATGCACGAATAAACTTTTACCCTTTTGGACGATTCATCTTCAAACTATTGTTTAAGAAACAAATGGTGAGACTGGTAGATTCCAAAGTGCGTTGTCAACACAATAATTTGTTTAATTATATAACTATAAGAAAGATTGGATATTTTTGGAGCACTATAAAAGGAAAAATTTTCCAGTAGGAGCTGAGGATGAATTAGAGAGTGCTCAAGATCAATATGCTAAGTCCAAGGAGGGACAAACAGAATCGAGAGGCAGCACTGCAGCAAGAATGATTAGATTTGATGTGGAAGATACTGAGGAAGAAAGAAGTTAGGATAGAATTAAATCTTAGAGGAAAACGACTTCTATTGTGTCACATACGTCCCCTAAATTGACCACAAGAGATTTACTCTCTTATAGCTTTTTCAGAGAAAAGGTTGTTGAACAATATCATGAACATAATGTGACTATTACAGAACATGATCCTTCAAGAATTGAAGCTGAAAGATAAGAACAACATGTTTTATCCAATGTTGAAGTTATAGTTCAACCAGATAAGGAGGAAGAGCTTAGTGAGAAAGTGTCTAGACCTCAAGAAACTCTAGAGGATATAGTTTTAGAAAATCCATTTGATGAACAAATTGCTGATGTTCGTGATGCGCATGTTTCTGAAGCTCACACAGAATTACTTCAAGAGGATATTTCTGCGGAAGAGTCTGAAAAGGATTATGAGGAAAAATATGTGGACCATCCTACTCAAGAAAAAGAGAAAAACAAGTCTGATACAGATTGGATTCCTTTAGGGGTGTTGAATCACACTGAACCTAAGAATGAGAATCAAGCATATGGTGCCTCTGATTCAGGGAATATATAAGTTGAAGAGATGTACAAAAATTTATCTCAACTGCAATCTGAGAATGATACTCTGAGATGTGCCTTAGCATCAAAACAATTGAAATTTCAAATGCTTATGTAGAGTACATTTTCATGGTAAGAAGATGAAATTTTTAAGGATGATATGCTAGATGATGTTTCCAAATTGAAATCTGAAATGGTTATGTAGTTAGATTCATCAGATCTTAAATTTTTTATGAAGACACAATTTGAATCAGTTGGGAAGAGTGCTGCTAGTGGATTAGGTACATCACCAGATTTAATCAAAAGGTTTCAAGCTATCACAGCTACAATGAGCAATATGAATGACAGGTTGCAAGATCTTCTATGAAATAGTGATCCTTTATCTATTCTGTTAGAAAATCATAAATTCTTGGTTGATCAATTGACATCCAATGTTCTAGGAATCAGCTCTGTATTAAATAAATTCACAGAGAAGCTGTCTTTGTTTTTGGAGAAGGAAGAAAGACTTCATGAGTTTTTTAGAGTCAATCTCATTGAAGACATTCATATGACTCAAGAGGCCAAAGATCTTATTATTAATCTCGGTGATGGATTAATTAATAGGTAGAAGGAACAATTAACAGAAATCAAGTCTACATTCCATAGAATATAAACCATACCTGAACACTGACAAAACCTTGATTCCTATATTTATCTTTTTTTTACTTTTAATGAAAACCTGTTTCATTATATCTATTTGTTTTATTGTTTTTATTTAGATATTCTAGTAATCTAGATTAAATTATTGCTAATCATCTAATAATAGAATTTACTTATGTTCAGTTCTACATTATTCCGTGTTATATTCAATATTCTATCATTATTTTTGATATCACAAAAGGGGTATAAATTTGGATAGTCACAAAATTTTTAAATATATATAAAATTTATTTTTATTAGGGGAGAAATTATTAAAAAATGGATAAATCAAAGGGAGAAATTAATATTGTATTTATCTTTTAAAAATTCCAAACTATTTGTAATTCATTTTGTAAGTTAATTTCAGTAGTTATTTTTTGGGTTTTGTGATCATCAAAAGGGGGATATTGTTCAGGAAGTGTTGTTTTCAATGTTACATAATAATGTTATTTAAAGTGGGAGATTATTGAAATTAATACTCTATCTCTTTATGATAATTTTTATTCTCACAAATATCCTTAATTATTTTATAATTATTATATTTGTTAAGGATTTTGCTGGAATTATTTATTTTATTTTAATCTTGAAATATTGAGAATTTATTACTAAAGTATTTGTATTTAGTGTGTTCTGAAAACACTATTCATACCCTACTTATTTGGTATCTTCTTTAGAATGTTCTAGAAACACTGTTCATACCCTACGTGGAGAAACATAGCATAAGGATGAAAAGCATGTATACATTTTGAGATAAGAGAAAAGTATGGTTAATCAACCATACATTATCGACAATGTATGGAAGAAAAAACCTACGTTAGGATGGAACCATACATTTGGGATATCAGAAAAGTATGGAATGAGAACCGTACGTAATTATTAAATGTTATGTTTGATTCTAAAATATATGGTTCATCAACCATTCTTTTGTGAACAACCATACATTCATGGAAAAGTATGGATCAAGTAAAAGTATGGATCATTTTTTATTTGTTTGAATGTTGAAGAGAAAAGTATGTATGGAAACCCCTACATTTGTAATCAACCATACGTTGTCAACCCTACGTTTGAAGGCCACATCATCAACCTTACATTGGGCTTCAAAGAATTAAATAAATGATATTTTGATGAAATGGTTAGCAAGCTGATTATTAGGAGGATTTCAAGCCTTTATTAAAGCTGATTTTAAAGTATGATCATGATCAATTCAAAGTAATTTGATCAATGATATAAAGATATAATTAAAGGTTTTTTCCATGCCGATTCTTCTAAGAAGATATCACTACTCTATACATTCCAATGTTTGAATTTCGTGAGTCAAAAGTCATCATTTATGGATCTAAATTTGTAGGGTTTGTGCTTGTCATTGTTATATATTTGGTTTTTCTCTAAAACAGATGATGATAATTAATATATCATTAAAAAAGGGTGGAAAAATAAAAAACAAAGACCACTTGAAATGTGCAGATTAGCCGATTCAAGAGATGTGTCAAAGATCTATTTATTGAAGAAAAATGAACATTATAAAAGATTAACTTGTTCTACATCAATAATCTAATGTGTATCTGCTACTGCAGAAATTTTGAATTCAATTTCTATATCTATTGAAAGGGGATCATATCAGAATAACGCTTATGTGAAGATCATTATTTATAATGGTGACGATCTATCTAATGTCAATTGCATTCTGTTTCAGTTGTGGAGAACATCTGGAAAGTATTTTTAGAATACAAAAATCATTATTTTCTATTATTGAGTAACTGTATTCTCATACTATGCTCTGTAGGTTCTGTGAGTGAACCAGAAGGCTTTGTTTTTCCTTAATTTGTAAAGGTGTCAACTAACTGTACTTAGTTTTTGAATGGCCTGTTGAAATATGGACCAGATAATGAAAATCACCAAGATCGTGGAGTAGTGCGTTGGTGGAGTAGACTATGACTTTCTATTCCCTGAACCACTATATATCATGTGTCTCTGCACTTCATATTTATACTTCATTATTCATTTGATTAAAGTAAAAAGCATAACACAATCTCACAAAGATTTCTGAATAGACTCAATTCACCCCTCTTGTGTATATTTGGTATAATCTGATCCAACAATATTTAGTTAAGGTCCTATATATAATAAACAATTCTCTAAACCTAAAAATATATTCCATCTTACTTTCTTTCTCAGGATATGTGAATGTTTATTCAAAACATATTCCATTCAGATAATTCCCTCAAGAATCAAGAGAGTTTTTTCAAGAATGCTCTCATGAAATAGAGTCTTATTTCCCCCCTTCCATGTCAAGACCTTGAGAACAAGGTGGAATCCTTCAATCCTGAAGGGATTATTTTGGTGATCCTCATTGAATGACAGAAGATGGTCTATACCATTGTTCTATAACCTATATTCACACCATCATTATTTGAATAATTTTTTGTGTTTCATATACACCACTAGAGGGATTCTCTATTTGATCCTTCATTACAATGATTGTTTGAAAAAAAATCATCAAATTTTCTCATCAATGACAAAATAATTTCAATAAGAAATAAATTCTTGATTATAAAATAATTATTTATTATACGTGGAAATGTACTCTCATTGAATACTATAGTGTTTTTATCATCTATATTTGAGGATTTCATTAGAAAAACAATGAAAAATACTATTGTAATCAAGTCTATCATCTTCAATAGAACCCCAAAATCATCAAGTGGAATCTAAGTGATCACATGTCAATTTATCATTACTTTTAATGATAAATGAGTTATAGATTTTACAATTATCATTTTTTCTATATTTATGTTTTTTAATTTTAATGTTAAGATATTATGATCTTTCAATTTTATATGTCCAGTATTAAGACAAGAATGGATAGATAAGACTTGGAGATCTCATTTAGAGGTGATAAATATTTGAGCTACATAATATAGAAAAATGATATACGATATAAATATCCACAAAATGTACTTTTATGTACAAATATGTAATGACTCCAACCCTAGTAGCATGGAGCGGGTGGATTACATTATAAATGTAGAATGATTATAAGGAATTGTATCATAAAGAACCAAATAGTTTATTATTCGTGAATAAATTTATAAATATGTGGTTCCGTTATTAAATTTGTAATTAAATATTGAATATAACAACGGACAATAAACTACATCCTTGAGAACTCATTCAATGTTATCTTCTTTATGTCATAGTGAAGGAAACAAATTAAGGGTGAGATAAAATTCTCATTAAGAGTTATATACAGTTTAATATATCCTGAATAAACATGTATAATTAATATGGGAAGGTAGATTACTGAACACAAATTCAATTTAATCAATAATCTAAGAATGAAATGCATCCATAGATTTCTTTATAGTGAAAATATTATGTATAATAAAAAAAGAATGTTCAATGAAGGAAATGTTTAATTATTATAGATTATGTATTTAGAACATGGACCCATATAACATCCAGACCTATTTTCATGAAATTTTTGGCTTGTGGGTAGAAACCCATATGATTACCCTTGGAAATAAACATGAATGGTTTTTTGGTAATATATTTGTCTCCGTAGACCTATTGATGCATTGATAGGATATATAATGTTAGGCCCACTCATCACTGTAGGTAAAGATAATTATCTAAATACTGAAAGGGTCTATTTAATCTAGGAATCAATATTCAAATATCTTTATTCAGTAAAATATTTTGATTAAAGATAATTTACCCAGTAAATGAAATAATATATTAATACAAAACTAAAATAAATGATAGAAATTAAGTGAGATTTATGAAAAAATTAATTAAAAATAAAAATATATCTCACTGAGGTAGTATATTCTCCAATAAAAGTAATTATGTGCTCAATTCAACAAAAGCATCAATCAAGTGAAAATTGCAATGAAGTCTCTAACAAATTTTTAATTAGTAAATTTTGTTTCTTCATAAAAGTAATATTTATCATATCAAGTATTTAATATCATGAATATACTAAGATATATTATATGATATGTCAAATTGATGTATATATACACCACACACAAGAAATAAATTTTGGGTAACAAATTTATATCACTGAATTAAAATTGAGTTGAAAAATACTTACCTAACACTTACTTTTACCATTGTTTTATTTACTCTCATTTAAAATGGTTTAATGAATGATATTAACTCATTCATGTACTATATTAAAACATATAATACCTTATTTTATGAATTTATGAACTGATATGATCAATTCATTAATAATATTTCATCAATTTCATGGTTTCATGTTTGTTCATATAATAGTTTCATGATTTTTTCATTTTGGTATAATTATGGATGTTTTTGTAAAATGATATTATAAATCAAGAAGTAGAGTGAAATATTATTAATTAAATTAAATATGCATAAATTATCCAATATATCATTTTTCATTCTGTCATGATGTTGATTTATTTGATAGAATTCTAGTGATATTTGTTTGGTTAATATTGTCTGTTTTTTCAAACACAACTAATCAGTTTCGTTTTATATACTATTAGGAGAATATATTACTAAAAACATGAAATAGGTTATAATACTCATATGAAAATATTATTTATCTATAATAGTAGTTTTTTACTATCTATGAATGTGGTAAACGAAAACGAACAAAATCGTTATTCCAAGAGATGATTAATCATCTTAACATGAAAAATGGTTCCGTATCATTGAATTAGAGAAGTTAATAATATAGAAGAACATATGATATTACATTAGAAAAATAAAAATCTAGTATATAAATTATTCTGTATTTATCATTTCATGATGGATGAAATAGAAGAATAGTATGTAGAACATGAATAAAATAAGAGTGGTGTTCGGTGAAAATTGTCTCTTTAATATTGCCTCCATTAAGGACCTATTCAGAAACATGGATTTGGTATTTTAGTAATGAAATAAGAAATATTAATCTGGGAGAGTGGGGAGGAGTTTTTTAAGGATGAGATTTTATGATCATCATGTGTTATGTGTTTAAATGGATTGGTACTTATACATGAGGATATGTGGGTTTGAGTGATTAAAATTGTGATTCTTTTATATTTTAAACCGATCAAATTGAGGTGGAATTAGTTTCCATGAATTTAACTAACAATCAATATTTTATAGGATTGTTTAGGTTGATAAATAACTACACTATCCATTAAATTATTTTAGGTATTTTAATAATTAACCATTTTAACTTTAACTCATTTATTTTTTTACGTATATCGTAGTGAATAAGATTTCTACAATGGTAAATATTGTTATTACAAAAAATGAAATTGAAATCACTAAATAATTTTGATGTTATAATTAGAAATATAAAAAATATTTAAAAAAATTATATTCAATAATTTTTAAATTTACATTTAAAAGTAGTCACGTTTTTTCAAAAGAAATATAAAATTTTATGTGAAAATGATCAAATGTATGATATATTTTTATATTCATTTTCAATGTTAAATTGATTACAGTGAATTAAATTGATTTTATTGTTGTATAATTTAACTAATTATAGTCAAATAGGGATTTTAAATAAAAATTAACATTTTATATTATTTATAATAAATGTCAGTTTTTAATTAAAAATCATCATTTTTCACTTTTGATTAAAAAATGGTTCCTACCATAAAATACCAAAAAAACATACCCTTAGATATTTTTTATATCTCTATTTTGAAATTGAAGATTATTTTTCACTTAAAATTTATGAAATCATCAAAATTTAGTTTTAAAATAGGTATCTCGTTAAAAGGAGGAAAAATTCCATTTTAGAAAAAATAACAACATATGCTTAAAATTAAATTTATTCTTACCATAAGCCAATAAAAAATATCAACTGGATTTATTTATATATTATTAAATATATAAACTATAAATTTCATTATTATCTTTAAATTATAGTGATTAATTAAATTTAATAAGAAAAAAATTCAATTGTGGGAAAAAATATTTTTTTATGAAAACACAACTTTTTTGTTCAATTTGTTTAAATTTTTTATTTATAATTAATTAGTAACCAAGGAATTCAATTTATAATCATCTGTAACATATAAATTTATTATATATTTAATTTATTTCAATCCCACTATTCCAAAAACTAAATGATAAATGTAACTCTAAAATAATAATATATAATCATTTATTTAAGCATGAGGGTTTTTGTAATATAAACTATCATTGAAATTGAATTTATTTGAGAATATACGTAACATAACTTCGTGGGTGTTACATTATACCCCAATTTAAAAAAGTTATTCCTTGAAATTTGAAATTTCTATTTCAAACTAAATGATTGATAATTGAAAATTTCATATATTGTAATCCCAAAACATAAATAGGGTTTACAAAACATCCCCTTAATACAATAGAAATGGATTGGCGAATGTAAGAAAAGTAATTTGGATTTCAAATCAGATATCAGCAGCGTGATGTGAAAATAGAGAAATGGAATAGAAATTTATGTTTCATGTCTGATAGAGAGTGATATAAAACATGGTCATTGGAGTGTCTACCATCAAAAAATGTAAATCAGTGACAGGTTAAAGAGGTCATTTATTTATTGATAAAAAAATTAAATTATTTTCGTTTTCATTCCAAAATAAGTTTTTCTATAGTTGAGGAAATAATGTACAACACATTGAAGGATCATGAAAAAGTAAACATATCTAACTCATTTCTATTTGAAAATCATATTCTTATCCTTTGGATGTGCATCGATCTATTTCATATTATTATCTTACACTATGTAATTGAAATTCCATATGAACTTTTATACATGTCGAACTTTTATTAAAATACAAATAAATCCATACTTTACTTTTAAATATTTAACTAAATAAAACTGGTTAATACATGTTATCCAATATGATAAATCATAATTTATACTCAAATAAAAATAGTGAATGTTAAAATTAATAAATTACATAAGTATTTAATCTTATAATCCTTCAAAATAAGTATATATAAATTCAATGAATTAAAATTTTGATGGAATGAAAGTAAATTAAGAAAGCTATAATATTTTCAACATAATGTATATCTTATATTTCTATAACCACTATTTAAATAAAGTAACCATATTTTTAAAATAATTAAAATATATATGCTACCAAAAATAATATACGAGGTTATTGAATATATTTATTACAACCAATCCTGTTGTCTGTAACACCTCGAGATTTTGTGATTTTTTTGAAGTAATTTTATCTTTTTGATATCTTTTTCATGAGAATTGAGATGTATTTTCCTTGAATTATATAAATCACCATGTAAAACATATGCTACATGAAACAAATAGATTACCTTGGAGTACACAGAAGACTATTTTTTACTTCCATTTAATTACTCATTAATAAAATATTTTCCAATTTTTTAAGAACATTGTATATGCTATAAATAACATCAATGAATACCTTTTGATATTTACTTGAGTGTACTCCCCTTACACTATAAAAGGTGAAGAACTATCCCACTTCCCCACACCTCTAAAAACAGTATAGTTTGGAATTGATATACGCAATAAAAATCACAAAAATATTTAATTACATATTGAAGTAAGCATTATGTTAGAATGAAATCCAAGTAATACAGTTAGTGAATACCAAAAGGAGTTACCCAAAGAAGAGGTTACATCGTTCCTCATGCACATTTCAATTATTTTATTTCATATCCCAAACAAATATAATTATTTCATGTGTATAAAACAAAAATAAATATCCTCAATATACTTATTTTTTTTCTAGGTTTTATATCTAAAATCACACAAAATTAAATTTACTAGGTAATGAACATACTTTTTATTTGTACGTTGAACTACAGCTTCACGAAATGATAATTGTTCATTTTTTTCCTTTAACTCCTATCATAGTTGGGAATTATAATGTTGAAATTTTCTATATATCATATATGTGATAAATATTACGTCTTTATTGCTCCCCAATTCATTTAAAACACATATCTATTTACTATTCATTTTGTGTAAATGCGGTATGTTTTTTTGAGGATGTGTGGACGACCACCCCCTCAAAGTGATGTGATTTGTTCACACAGTACATGAAATGTATTAAGGATGTTTTTATTGAAATTATATCATATATATGAAATAATAATTATAATTTAATTATATTATATAAATAAATTATTATAGTTCATTTTCTTCCATTCATTCAATAAGACAATAAAATAGAAACATCATTCATGTGTATGTAAAACCTTTTGGTTCCTTGAAAAATGTATTTAATTTCATACTTCTATATTATAGAGATTATTATTAAAAAATATAATGAATGAACATTAAATTTATATAATGGATTACATTTTTTAAATCATGTTATATTTAAATGTACCAAATATATAACCCATCAACACAAATGAAAAAAAAGAAAGATAATATTTCTCAAAGCGTTACCTTAACATGAAATCATTAAAAAGAAGGTTATATAAAGATATAATAAAACCATATATGGTATTAGATAAACAAATTTAGTTCATTTATTTATTTATAAAAAAAAAATACTTATTATATATGAGGTATTGACAAGTAAGACTAGTGTCAACACACTAGGTAAGGGAATTTCAAGTCACCTTTTATATCCATGAGATAGATGCAATGTTCAACACACGTATCTTTTGTGAGGTTTGTATACTACCCATATAAATATTATATGATTCTTAATATTAAATTAATTAGTATATAAATATCCATTCTATGATAGTTTTTTCATGGGGTTAATGTTTCAATTGGAACTAAATTGGTAAATTAATTTTTCCTCAAAATGCCTTCTATGAGACAGGTGTATTGTAATGAAGCAATGTGATTTACTGAGGATTATATTCCTCCCATTTAAATGTGATATCATAGACCTAATACTTTTACATGACATTTTAAGAACCATTTATTTTTAATGTCGTACTGGGTGAGTATGGTTCAATGTTATGAAGTGGTAAAGGTTTATTAAAAAAATCTCATTGTTTATTAAGTTTGTTTATGATTATGATTTCATTGCTGAAATGTTATGAACCATATTAGAAGAATAGTCTTGAATTTTCCTATCCTATGTTTTTTTCATGAAAACATTATGTATGAGTACAATTTATCTGCTCTTTTATACTAAAGATATCTATGAAAATGTTTCTATGAATATATAGATTTATTTATTCATTTAGTCGATAAAATTTGTTATTTCAATACCAAGTTTTCTAAAAATATTTTATAATTTTTTCATGTGTTCTTAATAATTTTTCAATGTATTAACAATGAAATTATTTTCAAAATCATTTCAATAGTACATTATAAGTTTTAAAATTGTTTTAAATTAAATGGTATTTTAAACACATTCATATTTTTTGGATGTTTTAAAATTATTTTCAATGAAATTATTTTAAAAAATTTGTCAATATAAATTTATAGTTTTTCAAAGTATTTTGAAATAAATTATTTTCGAAACGTTTCCAATATTTAATTATATTTTTTCAATTTATTTTCATTTAATTGGCCTTCAAAATGTTTCTAATCATTCATTATAGGTTTTCAAATTAATTTCAATGAATTTTTTTTAAAAATATTTTCAACCATTAATATTTTTTTTCAAATTATTTTAAAAGAAAAATGTGTTTAAATTTTTTTAATAGTATTTCATATGATTTAAATGAATTTTTATTTCAATTTTTTTCATGTTTATTTTACAAGTATTCAATCAATTTTTTGAAAATTCATTTCAACCACAGTTACCATGTTTCAAATGTATAATAAAAGGAAATTGGTTTCTAAATTTTTTATGTATTAAATATTAATTTTCAAAGAAACATGTATATTTTCCTTAATAAATGATTGTAAATGATAATTTAAATTTATTTTATTTCAAAAATGACATCCTTTGTTGTTACTCATGCCTTTTTAGAGAAATAATTCCATTTTTTTCATTCATATTATTACTCTAAATTTATTTTTTATTTGATGGAATAATTTCTATGAAACCCATTTTTCATTCATAGATATATAATTTTGAGACGTACAAATTTATAAAGATTTTGTTTTCTATGAAATGATTATGAAACTTGTACCTTTTTATGTATGTTATGTAATAATTAGATGTTTATGATTCCCATTTAATTTAAGGGGTTATGAAATTATTGATTATGATTTTTGGAACAAGTATGTATGATTTAATTATGATATGGGTAGGACCTATATTTCCTTCCAATTAATTTGGAAATGATTTATATCTCATGATATAGACTATTATTTTCTTGGGGTAATCCTTAAATACTAACATGGTCAAGGGAGTAAACCATGGCTACCAAGATGATATGGGGAGTGAAATCACAACACTATGATGGAGATCAGAGTTAACCATGACAACCAAGATGTTATGGGGAGGGAATTATTACTAATAATATGGCCATGGGAATAAACCATGACTAGAGAGATATTATTGTAAGTGAACCCATACTACCATGATGGTATTGTTAGGAATGTGTTGAATACTATGGAATTCATTTTATATACTTATGTGTTTTCCACAATGCCATTTCATATACCTATGTTATGATTTCACAGATTATTTTCTTTATTTCACTATGATTCATGTCTTATGAACTGATATTTTTGATGTCATCATTCCTATTTATGATCATTGATATAAAGGTTATGATATTATAATGTTATTATCATGTTCTAATACCAATATCCTCATGTTTATGCTTAAAGGTCACCATTGTTTAACCTTTACTGAGCAAATGAACTCACTATTTTTATGTATCCTTCCTTAGGATACAAATATAAGTTTTTTGAATGTTGTCTATAATAATGTTTCTGATTATAAACAACCTAGTGGGGGATAATGTCACTCTCTCATGTACCATTATTTACGTTTCCATGTTTCGAAAGGCACCAATATAACATAGACTTTGGAATAATTTTGTATAATGTAATATGTATTCTGAAATAGTGATGTAATTTATTTGTATAATAATATGGGGAATTATAGTTGGTATCAGAGAGAATGTTTCATCAGAATTTGGAAACTAGGATGAGAAAACATTACTGGGATCCATAAGAATATATTTAAGGATATTTACAGGGATATCTTTAGGGATAAATTATAGATGAGGAAAAGTATAGAAAAACGTACTAGAATTTTGGTAAAATATAGAGTGAGTGGTTTTCGAAAAATACTTCACAGCATGGAAACCATTAGTGTATGTGGATCTGGAAAAAATATATCTATAGGTAACAACTCTAAAAATGTGTGTCGGTCCAGACTCGGCCTAATCAGGTACATGACACCAACACTTTTTGCACACCTGGTTTGAAACTCCCAGTGGATATGCTTTGAATATCACATATTATTTACGAACCATAAGAGAATATTTGAGTATAATATTACTATGAATATATTAGGATAAACATAAGGCTTTGTTGATTAATAAGTATGATTCTTCACTTAGACACCCATTAAGTAATTTTTATTGATTGTGTGGTTTTATTCTACTATACATGTTTCTCAACCTGTACATTTGGTTTTAGTCAACGAAGGGAACTATAAACAACATGGTTATAATTTAATATTTCAGATGTGAAAAGTATGACCACTATAAAAATCTATTTTCAATTGGAAATCTCGTAAAGAGAATTAGGAAGGTGGTTTGTGTATTGAATACACTTTTGAGGATTAGGAGACCACAAAAAATAACATAAATTTGTGTGATGTTCTTCCATAATTTCATAATTTAAACATAAAAAAGAATTTTTAGATTGAGTTTGAGGAAACATAATACATGATGAATTTTATCATATTCAAGGAAATAAGTGTTAATGAATAATTTTATGAAGGTTGAGTAATGGTTCAAGAAAAATGTTGGATGAATGAAGTGTATATGTTTTGGAATTCAATTATTATGTTATATGAATCATGAACTATATACATATTTTTAGTATATGTTTTCATTTAGTATTGAATGAGGTATGTTAAATGGGTATAAAGACTAAAAAAGTGATATACTCATTAATGTAATTTAACCCTTAATGTGATCATGATGTTGAGAAATGATTTCTTATCTTGGATAAAGAGATGATTGATTTAGTAAATGTATATTATACATTAGTAATTACCCTAGATCTAATTATAAAATTGTTGAAAAAGTTTTCACTGTCATCATGGATGAGGTTTACAACGTCATTGATTTATGGAATATATCTAGTAACCCTTAGAATATGTAAGCCTCAATGTTTTGATAAATTATTTATGGTAATTCATGTCATTTTCATATTTCAACATAATATGTGATTAGGGTATTCACATGTTTGTAATGTTGCAACCATGAGCTATTGTGTGATATATTATTAACCATTTATGGGATATTCAAGTTAAACTTCGAATGATGTTTTTGAGGTTAATGTTTTATATCAACAAATGAGGATTTATACATAATGAATTACAAGGTTGAACAATTTTTTTGTTATTGGTAACATAAGAGTGATGGGATAAATTTTAATGGTTCTCATGATATTTTTATGCATCAAGAATGAAAAATTAAACCTATTTTTTAGAGAAATTAGTTAATGTGGAAATTTTTTAAGACATGAACAAAGGTTTAGATTTTACATAGGAATGGGAATTAAATCAAGTAATTATAACTTCTCATGAAAAATATTTGACCCTAGAGAATAGATCTTGAAACTAAAATGGTTTTCCTCATACAATCATATTGATGAATCAAATGGACCCATAAGTAATCTAAAATTTAAGTCTTTGTGACTGTTAATTTTATCCTGACCATGTTCTCTATCACTCTCCTCTAAAAAATGATAGCTTTATTTCTATTCTATGTCCAAATTTTTACTTACCACCTAAAATCTCCTTTATTGAAACCCAAGTTTGTATTACTCTAGATAACCGTTTTGTTTCCAAATTTATTTTTTAAAAGTAATTTTTATTGTTCATTATTTAGATGATATTCTCTATTAAATGAACATTAAAGTCTTAAACCTTTGATAACCTAGATGAATTTTGAGGGAGAAATTTATTTTATGGGGGGTAGAATGTTACCCACATGATTTTGTAATTTTTTCTAATTATTTTAATATTTTTGATATTTTTTTCACAGAACACAAGATTTAGTTTGTATTGTGCTATATGAAACACCATGATAATATTGTGATAACAAAAACTCTTATATTTGCTTTTTGTACACACAAGACAAAATTTTACTACCTTTTAATGGCATATTAATTTTTAAAATGAAAACTGGAAACTTTTATAATTTTTTTTAAAAAATATAATAAATATTTGAATTCGTTCTGTTGAAATTATATTATTGTTATTTTACAATATTTATATGAAACATTTTTTTCAATGAATAGTGAAAAATAATGTATTTTAGTTAAATTGTACATCATTTTTTAAATAATTATTTTTGATAAATTCTATTTTAATTTGGATTATAAAGTCATTGTTGATAAACTATACATATATAAATAAAATTTAGGTCATTTGATTAATTTTTCTATTGAAATTACATATAAACACATATTGAACTTTTGAAGAATTTTTCATTAAAAAGAAACTTTCATGCCACATATACAAGATTAGCATTAAATATAATTTTCCCACTCATGTGATTTTATTTTTCAAAACCTAAAATACAAGGTTGTAATATGTATAATATATTTGGTCTAATAAGATCACAATTTTTTAACAAAAAATATCATTGAAAGTGATCAAAATTAATTATTGTGATTAAGGTTAAATTAAGCTTAATAAGGAACTAAAACATATTTTTGAGGATCAAAATGACCAGTACAATTGTACAAAGGATATTAAATACCTTTAATTTGACCATATATACTATTGGATGGTATTTCATGGGTTATTGTGATATTAGTACTTGGAAGTTTTCTATAAAAAATGTTATGTAAGGAAAAATACAGAAAGGTATCTTTCCTTTAATTATTTAATTATATGACTTTGAGTTATGTAAAAAACATATTATTTTTGGTAATACATATACTTTTAAAATTTTAATGTTTTATATTTTATCATAATAATTTAACATTTATTTGTATAGATGATTTTGATACTTACAATGATTATGAAACTCCAACGTAGTGACTATTTAGTTAATAATAATCTAAAATAAACGATAATATAAATATTAACAAGAAGTAAATGGATTGTAATATTGTCAATAATTACTTTTCTAGATGAATATATCATATTTATGGGACGTAAACTCATTATATTTGAATTAAAATATTGTTTTGATACTTCAAAATTAAAACTAAAAAAAACTGTCAAATTTAACATTAACGACAATTTATAGTATATGTTTTTTATTTAAGTATATAAAATTTAAAAAAAAATTTATCATAACTAGGGAAATTTTAGTGATTATAAATATTAGATATGGTATATTAATGTAAAAATTGATTTTTTATAATTAATTTATTGACTAATAGATTTTTTAAAAAACAATTCACTGTCTGGGATTATGTCGATTTTTCCCGTCACACACACAAATTTTATAATTAATATAAAAAATAATTTTTTTCTTTTTTAATATTGGTATCATACTAATAATTATGTTTCTATATATTTTCATAAATCTTATCACATTAATTTATTCATAATGGCTAAACTACATATGGTAGAAAACATGTATCTTTAATAAAAAAATGATAAAATTTTGGAATTAATGATGTTTAAGAGAAAATTATTAAAATTCACACATTTCAGTGTGGTGGAAGTTTTTATTGACCATAATTCCCATTTAATACAATTTTTACATTTTTAGCACATTACTCAAGGTATACCTCCCATTAATTAATACGTTTTCATATTTACAATAGTGACACTCCCCTTCCAGTAAACAAATTTATGCACTCTCCCGCTTCCTCAAACCTCTCAGACCACATAGAATCAGCCAAAATCTTCCCACAAAAAATAATAAATCCTTACCTTACATCATTAATCCTATATTTGGGTTAAAATAAATCTATTTAATCCCTTTAGAAGAAACAAAAAGGGAAACCCAAGAAAAGGTAAGATCCTTCCCCAAGCTCTTTTTATTTATTTTTCATTCTCCTCCCCCTCAACCATCCTTATTCCACTATTTAAAAACAAGTATAAAGAATATAATCATATTCATTATGATGAGGTTTTTATATTTAATTACGCACACTTTTATCTATGGTTAAAAAACATACTCTTTATGTGTAAGGAGAACCACATGCTCACAAAATGATGATTTTCCAATTTTATTATACCCCCTTGCATTGCTATGAATTATTAATGAAATGATTTTTATATATTATATCTATTATAAATATTATGTATATTGTGTTATTTACTTATTTTACCACACATATCTTAAAACATTCTATTTTTTGTAAATATAATAATTACATTTTAGAAATTGTGGACTCTCACCCAATCAAAGCAATGTGATTGTTTCTCACACTAAAAGGGATGTATTAAGGATGGTTTTAGTGAGTGTTTATGATATATATGAAATAATAATCAAACATTAATGATGTTATATAGAAATACATTTCATTTTTTTCTTTCATTCAATACGACAATAAAATAGAAAAAAGTTCTTGCATAACTACACACTACCAGATCCATGAATAGTGTATTCCATTTCCCAATTTCATATTCTATAGGTTATAATAATAAATATATGATGAATATAAATTATTTCTATATAATATTTCACATTCTGGAAATCATCAAATATATATAAGGACCAAATATATAATAATTAAGAAACATTTGAAGAAAATAAAATATTACATAAAGTGTAACCCTAATATGAAACTATTAACAAGAGGGTAATATAAAGTCATTATAAAACAAAATATTATATAATATTTAAGAATATTGTTTCATCTTAGAGTTATAATTTATATTTATTTATTATACAGTAGTTCTGACGAGTATAATGGATGTCAATACACAATGTAAGAGAATATCATCACACTTTTTATATCTGTGAGATACATGGCACGTTCCCCACACTTTTATTTTGTGATATATATTTAATTTCAATGAATTTATTCCATTATTATTATTATTATTAAATTTATGGGTATATAAATATCTATTGAAGGATATTTCCTTTATACGGAAAATATTTCAAATGTTACCAAATCGTTAATGTAAGTTTGTTTCAATTTTCCTTCTTTATAGAGCATGACTTTTATAAGAGTATGTTCTTTAAAGAATAATATTTTCTTTCAATTGATATGTGATATCATGATTATACTTATTTTTAATTAGATTTTAGGCATCATTTAATTTCATTTTCAAACTTGGGGAGTATAATTCAATGTTACCAAGTGGTAAGAGTTTATTGAAACAATGTCATAGTTTATCAAGATTTTTTATGATTATGAAATAATTTATGAAATCATATGACCCATATCTCAAGAAAACTAATAAAACAACCTATCTTATTATTTTCACTGATATCATAATTTATTAGCACCATCTTCAATTATTTGGTACTTAAGATAATTAAGAAAACATTTCTATAAAAGTACCACATTATTTATCTTCTCTATCGAAAATTTCTATTCATTAAATAATATGTTTTAAAAAAAGGATTTGATAATATTTTCAAATATTTTTTTATAATAATAAAATTTATTTTAAAATAAATGGTTTTCAATTTTTTTAATATTTTTTTTATTAATTGAATCATATTATTTTCAAATAAACGGGTTTCATAATATTTTCAATTGTTCTTTAGTTGTTTTCAAAATATATTCTATGAATTTGAATTCAAACATTTTCATGATTAATTTATATGTTTTAATTTTATTTTAAATGAAATGGATTTCAAAATGGTTTCAATATTTCATTACAACTTTTAATATTATTTTTAATGAAATGGTTATATAGTCATTTTCAAGATTTCCTTATAAAATTTCAATGTATTTTCAAGGAAATGGTATTCAATACATTTTCAAGATTTCATTATATGTTATCAAATTATTTTCTAAGAAAAAGGTATTTAATTTTTTTAATTCTTATTTTAAAATTACTCATTGAAGAATGTATTCAGAATGGTTTCAAGTTTCTTTTTTATATTTTCAAATAAAAAGGTTTTTGAAATTATTTAAATCCTTATTTCTTTGTTTTAAAATTATTTTCAACAGAAATGGTTTTAATATTATTAAATGTATTAAAAATAAAATTTCAAAGAAGAAAAAAATATATTTTTGTCATGAAATGGTTTTTAAGTGTCTTTGTACATTATTTTCATTCGACGATGATATCTACTGATATTACCAATCAATTTATAGGTAAATGTTTCAATGTTTCCATTAATATTCTTTATCTAAATAGTTTTTATTTTTATGGCCTGAATTTTATGAAACCCTTTTGTGTATTATGGTTTATATGATTTTTAAAGCCAATATATTTCATAGGTTTTTATTTTGACAATATTGTTATGGAACCTATACACATTTTCAAGGGATATGATCTGATTAGATGTTTATTATACCAATTTTATTTCATGGGTGATGATATGATTGTTTATTATCTTATAGAACATGTTTTTATGATTTTATTATGAGATGGTTGGGACCTATATCTCAATAAAATACATTAGGTAAATGATTATATCAAATGAGAGAAACTAATATCGTTTTGGGTTTAAAACTTGACTAATAATATGGCCATGTGAGTGATCCTTGATAACCATGTGGAATGTGAAGTTAACCCACACTACCATGATGACCATGGAAGTGATTCATTGAATAATAAATTAATATTTTTACATACTTATGTGTCTTCCAAATATCCATATCTTATTACTATGTTATGCTTCAATGGAATATGTTTTTTTTATTATGGTTCATGTCTTATGTACTTACAAGATTTATTTCAGGATTCATGTTTATGATCATTGATATGCATGGTATGATTATATATTGTTATGATCATGTTCTCAGGCCTCTATTCTCATTCTTATGCATATATGTACCTTTTTTTACACTTACTGAGAATAAACGATCACCCATTTTTTATATTTCCTTACCCTGCTTGTGATGATATGTTTTATGTATGATGTGTTTAAGAAGGGTTCTAGTCCTGATGAACCTTGTGGGAGATAATGAAGCTCACTCATGTACTAGTGTCTTTGTTTCCTTGTTTCAAAAGGCACAAAACCTATGTGATCTTTATTCATATATTTTATTAATGTTTTATGTTGTTTGTATAATTTATGAAATCGCATCCCATCCTAGTGGGGATCATGCGGTGATTACCCTAAATCCCAAATCCAATAGGCAAGGGGATAGAGAACAACACTGAGTAGGCACATCCCCCAAATGGGAGGTATTTTCCTAAGTACCTGTACACACACACACATCTCCAAGACAAAAATATTGAAATGTAAAAACACTAAGTAAACAATGAAGACATACACTAAGATACCAACCACATAGTACGACAAGAATGTAAAGTGTATTAACATATAACTTTTCCAGAATTCATGCCCGCCAAAAATAGAGTATGTAGCACAAGGTCCTGATGCCCAATCACAGAAGACCCCACCTAGAGGGTAGGTACAAGAACGGTTATCTGAACCCATAGGCACACACCTCATCTATCTGGTCTCTCTCTTAACACCACCTTTTCCTGGTCCGCCAAGTACTCCTTCAAACCATTTATGGTCTGTATAAAACATGACACGTGTCAGAAAACACTTTGTAGTGGTGTTTAAAACAAGACTTAGTAGGACACCCGAAACAAAAATTATAATACCATGGAGGAAACATCACGATAAACATACCATCCAAAAATAATAGAATGGTAAAACCACTAAAAATATATAATCATCTCGACAAACGCATATGTCTATAGAACATATAATCAGAACATCCAAGTATACATGTTTATGATTCTAGGACGCAAGGTCTCATACACTACAATCACATGGTAAATTGTTAAATCAAAACAAAATATCCACCACAAGATTCTTCTCATGGCACACTCATTTTGGGAGAAATCACTCCTTGATCCATCATGTCATTGGGGACTCATGCAAAGAGGTCACACTAATTTGGGCCCCGCTGAAATTGAAAATACTAATTAAAGATTATGATATATAGAGATGATATTCTTCATAGATAATACAAAAATCCAAATCTTTATTAGCCTGCAATGTAGGGGATCCTCCTTTGAGAATACTGAAAACTCATCCAATATCATCCACTAGATTGAGGACTAAATCCCTATTCTTGAAGGTCACATCAATTCCCACAAAAAATCATCATGGGATGATAAAGGGGCTCTCAATTCACAATGAGGGATTTGAAAACTCTATTGAGGACTTGGACTCTACATTTTAATACAATATATTGATGTGGACATAATGTCATACTAAACCCTCTCGGAAAGAATCACAAGACTCTCCAACTATACTAGTCCATTCAAAAAGCCCACAAAGGCATATAAAATGGGCCTTCTCATTGTAAGGGTCCCCTTCCTATCAATGGCTCATTAAACATTCCTTTAATTTATAAATCACTACCATTTTATTGACAACGATAGATCCAGGTCCACCCCCGATTGACCCCCTGACCATACCCCATCCAATTAAACTGAACCATCCAATACCAGCCTACAAGGCCCTGTCTAAACAGTCCCATTGGATCTGGTCCAGCCCAGCCCATTTTTCCTAGCCTACTAGATCGCAAGGCTGCAGTCTGCTGGACCGCAAAACCAAACTCGCTAGGCCACTAGAGTGGCTCAGTCCATCCATCCTGGTCCATTGCATGTTGGAGGAATTTGTCAGCTAGCAGCCTAGCAATGAACACCTGGTCTACAATGAAACTGCATTCAATGCATACGACACCGCATACCTACCCCCTCCCCACATCTTCCTCCACCAATGGTTGTACAAGGTTATGTCGCCGTGTACGGGTCCCCCAGTGGCTGCCTTCCTAATATCTAATCTCGGCCTCTATTGCCATGGGATCCCATGTGGTCCAAATTGGACTGCGACCTCATTCCCTACCATAGGAAATCAAGCGGGTGGCTCTCCTACTCTCCTATCTGCATGGCTCAGCCTCCCATATGGCTGTTGTTCCCTCCAATGTCGGCCTCCTTGTTGGTTACCAATCATCCAACTCACACCCCACCTGGGTGGACCACCTCAATGTGTGTCATGGACTAGCCTCACAATTCCTCCTAAGCCAACTCGAGTCATTGTACCATCAATTTTCATGCACCATCGTAGGTCTTTTCCTCATTCAATTGCATTGTGCTTTTATTGTCGCACCTTCAGGACGTCAAATCCCTAGTCTCGAATCGTTGCGCCACGGATCGAAGGCTCAATGACCCCTCATCCATACATTTTGAAGATTTAAGAATGAAAAAAAAATTGGGGATAGAGATAAATGCACAAGAACACTTAAAGATCAAATAATGGCCTTGTTTGTCTCAGACCTAATCTGTTCATGTTAGAATTGAAGAACAATGAGAAAATGAATCAAATATCAAAATTGAAATCATCCTTGATATTCAACCTATTTAATTACTCATCCCACAAGATTGATTGAACCTCGAAACAACCTATTTTTGTAACGGTGTGTATTCATCATTTAAATATAAGATTTTAGAGAGAATCACAAAGAAAAAACAACCAACCTTGGGTTTGTGTTGGTATTTGAATAAGGGAGAAGTCAGGTGGTTGTCATTTGTCGATTCGTCGATTCATGACCTGAGTTCTGACCTCCAATCTCACATTCCTGGTGAGAGAGTATGCTTCTACATTTTATTGGGAAACTATGGGGTTATGTCGATAAGTATATATTTTTCTAAAAGGATTATTAAAAATGGGAATCACCACTCTATCATCACATAATTTTAAATAAAATATTTCTGTTAATGATTTTAATGATGTTCACATCCAAAAACTATAATCCACAGATGGCCTACGCTGACCAAGGCCAGGACTCACCTACTGATAAACCCCCTTATGAACTCAATGATGGTCTCACATTTCCAATCTGATTTACCATTTAGGAATTATTTGTATTTAATAAAAAGATAAATTTATTAAATTATTTTATTAATTATTATTAAATTTTTAGGTTGTCCACAAAAGACACTAGATGACTAAAGTTGAGTCACACCTAGGGTAAAGTCACTACTCTAAGTTCAATAGTGCCCTAAATTTTATGATATGTGCAACCTTTTTGATGTTATTTCAATTTTTCAAAAAATTCATGTGTGCATGTTATTAAAAATATAACATTTTTCAATAAATCATTTCGGGTACAACATTCCTTGGAATCACAAGACATCTTAGAACCCGGTCAATGAATTTCCCAAATTAATTTAAAAAAATAACCCGAAGTAAAATCTGATTTATTACAAATTTAATTTATTTGTACATTAATATTTTTATTCTATATAGTAAATCCTTTATAAAAAAATCAAACAATTACCAATTTCATAGTCCCTAATATTATCTGAAAAATATCCATTTGTAATTATTATATAACCATTAAAAATATAATATCAGTTATCTTCCAATAATCAATTTTTTTCAAAAAGATTAATATTCTACTAAATCACATTTTTTTGTTATCAGTAAAATTCAACAAATAATTTAAAATCCTAAACAAAAAATCATTGTAGTATAATCCTTATATATTTTATATTTCAAAAATCAAATACATCACTGATAAAATACTCAAACATTATATTTCATGAATCCATGACCATGTAAATTAATAATTCCTTTTCATCTATAGTAATATAATAAGATTTAACATGATCTAATAGCTTATTTTAAGGTTGATTTATTTGATTCATGGGGAATTAATTTGTGTATTTTTCATATCTCTATAGTGGAATTATTTTATATCGGAAACATTTTTCTTTCCCTTGAAATCAAAAACATGGAGAACTTTCTCTGAAAAAATGTAAGAAACTCCCAATCCTTTTAATCATGTACCACGATATATACTTCATAAATTATCATATGTGGAAAATAATTTTTCCCTTTATCAATTTTTCAACATTTTCTAGTATTCCTCTAATTCTCTTGCATCACATTGAATAAATAATACTTTGATAATTCTTTATTGGTATTTTCAAAACTTGATATAATGTTTTCATATGATGAGAACTTTTGGGATAATACATTCAATTAAAATATGGGCTTAATACCATAAAATATTTTAACATTTTTACTCTTTAGATCATTTTCATCGTTTAGTTTCACAATCAGTATTACAAGAAACATTTATAAATGATGACATAATTTAGATTACACAATAATCATTAATCTATAAACTAGTGGAAAAATTAACACAAATAGAATAATTTATGTATAACTAATGTCATAATAAAAAACATGGGGTTTTAGGATGTCATTATATAATTATCCTCATATTATTTCATATGTCTATGTTTCCTATTCATTTATTTCCAAAATCCAGTTCCCAAAATTTCTACTAAATTTCCTCTGATATAAACCGTAATGACCTTGACCCATGTATCCTAAAGTTAGTTTCTTACTTTATTACATTATAATGATTATGAAGAATAAAATACAGAAATACCGATTAGTTTATTAGTATTTAATAACAAGATATATACATAGTTCCCATATTACATTGGTAATTAAACAAAGAACATGACAAATTAATGTTAAATCCATCCTTGAAAACGTAGTCAATGTCTTCTTCATCATAACCAGGGGAAAGGGGAAAACAATAAGCGGGATATCAAAGCCTTTGTATGGTTTTAATACCAAGTATAATATTGTGAATCAATAATAATAATCAATCTATAAAGGTAGATAACTAAACCCACATTCCATTTATTCATTAAATTGATAATGAAATGCATCTATGTATTTTTTACATAGTGAAAATATCTTGGATAATAATAAATAAATGATGAATGATCAAAATGATTATTTATCATATATCATGTATGTAAAACATGAATGTCTAAACCGTTAAGTATTATCATAAATATAGTTTAATTCTGTGGGTAGAAACCCAACTGATTCTTATTTGAAAAAAACTCAAAGGTTTTATCGCCAACTGATTTGTCTCATGAGTCCTATCAATAAATCATGGGGTTATCTAATGTCAGGGCACACCCATCACAATAAGTCTAAATATATCTCTATATATTGAAATTATTGATTTAAATAAAAATTCAATAAAATTATACATGTATTTTGGATACAATAATTATTTAACATTATTTCCCTAGTTAATCATATATCATTTTACGTAAACAATGTATATAAAAATGGTATAAAGTTTATACAATACTCATACCCGTGGTATAAATAACATGAATATTTAAGAGAGATATTATTTCAAATGAAAAAAGTACCTTCATGGATTATAAAATAGACAACATAAATATGAATATGTTCACAATACCAAGCAAGTCTCAATGAAATGATAAGTGAGAGAAAGTACCTTACCACATTGTAATAATTCTAATCATATTTCCCATAAAAATAATAACTATTAAATATGTATTTAATATCATGGATAATAATATTTCTGATATGATATAATAAATTTATATACAAATACACCACTAACATAGAATAAGTTATGAATAAAGAATATATATATCAGAAGATAAATTGAGAGGTGAAACCATTCCCTCATGTTTAACTTTATTTCATCACTTGATAAAATAATTTAAAATATTTTAAATAATATTATTCACTTATTCAAAAAATATATTCATATTTATAATACCTTATTTTATAATTTTATAAAAACTTGTGACCCTTTTTTAAAATTATTTCATTATAGTCATGGTTTTAAATGGACTCATTCCATGGTTTCATGATCAAATCATTAGTATATAATTATAAATGTTTTTGAAAAATTATATCAAAACTATATAAGTGGAATGAAATAATAATAATGGACATCAATTTGTTTAAATTGACCCATATATCACTTATCATTCCTGTATGAGGACAATTAATTATATAAAAATCTAATGATTGTAGTTTGAATAAGTTTGGAAAATTTTATGAACACCAAATAGTAGTTTCATCTATTATTATATTATGAGTATATATTAGATCTATAATAGGTAATTAGTTATTATATACCTATTAATATATTATTTCCCAGATTAATTTATTTATCACCATCCGAATTGGAATAAATGGTAAACAAACAAAATAATTATTCACAGAGATTGTTAATCACCATTACATGGATAGTGGATTCGTTTCATTGAATAAGAGGAGGTAATAAAAGGGATAAAAATAAGATATTTATATTGAAAAAAAACACTAGTATATAAATGAGTTTTTATTTTTCATTCCATGATTGATGAATTTGATGAGGAAAATTTATATGAAGAAAATAAAATAAGAGAGTCGTTTTAATAAAAATAACCATTGAATATCACATCCATGGAGGATCCCTTGATGACATTGTATTTGGTATTTTGGTAATAATAGAAGAACTAGGAAATCATGATAGTGAGGATGAGTGGTTTGGGTATATATGTGATGATATTCAAGGATTTTGAGTTGGAATAGGGTGGTGAGGGGTTATATGTATACTTGAGTAGAGGTGGGTTTAAGTAATTAAAATAATGATTATTTTATTTTTAATGATAACCATATGGAGGTGGAATTAATTTGCATGATATTTCATAGATATTAAAAAATTTAGACTAGTTAGGTTTGATAAATACCTTAACATGACATTAAATTTGGCATTCCACAATAATTTTATGCATTCACCTTGTCACTTCTAAACTGCTCAATTTTTTCAACTTATAATTAAGTAATGAAATTTTATAAAATGGTAATTTTTATAATCAAAAAATTAAAATTACATTAATACTTAATTTTTATCTTCATTGTAAATATATAGAATTCATTTTTCCATATTAAATTAACATAATTGGAAAAAAATATAATTAAAATTAATCCTACAGTCGTAGTAGAAAAAATGATTTTTTTTTAAAAAGTAAAAACTTCAATTGATTGAATTTTTTTATATATCATTTCAATGAAAAATAGTTTAAAATTACATAAATTATATTTATTAATGTATAAGTGGACAAGTTTTAGTTTAAATCCAATAAAAAATTATATTATTTATATGGAAAGATAGATTCCAATTAAAATGCCTCATTTTTCAATTTTCATCATAAAGTGAAACTTATTAGTAAAATAAGAAACATTTACCCTATGAAAATTTTCATAATCCAATTTTTAAAATAATATATATTTTTTTATATAAAATTTATAAAAATATTAAAATTTAGTTCTAAAAGTGTTGTGCCATTAAATAGTGGAAAATTATCTTTTAGAAAAAAATATCTTTTACGCTTGAAATTAGATTAATTATTTTATTCATAAAATAAAACACATTTTATTAATTATAAAATAATTTATGAATATATTGCATATAATTATCATTAATATCATTAACTTATTGTGATTTATTTAATTTATTAATATAAAATTCTATTGTGGGCAAAAAATAGTTTTCTTTTATGGAAACACTTCATTATGTTTAATTGGTTTTTATATTTTTTTATAATTAAATGGTAAAAAATAAATTCCTTTTATTAACATGTGTAAACTATATTTTTATAATGTAGTTAATCTCATTCATTTTCTTTAGTCTAATGGCTTAGTTAATACTATCACAATTAAGTAGTAACATTTTTTCAATTTTTAAGCCCAGCATTCTATATAATGTATGATATCAATGAGATTTTATTCATTTAAGAATATACATACCATGAAGTATTATATGTTACAAAAAATGAATGTCTATGATTTCTTTTTTATCAATTATTATATTAATATGTATGTTTTGGATTTTTCGGTGATAGAGGAATAATTCACCCAGTAATGGAGAAGAAAACGATTCCTATATATTTTAATAAAGAAGAGAGTCAATCATATATCTTAGAGTACCTGACTACAATGATTCAATATAGAATTTACATCAATATAACAATTTTTTATATAGCCTTCCTATACATAAAATTAATGTTCCTATGTTTGCTATAATTTTTATATACAACAATCAATAATAGAGTTAAAAGCGATATTTGATGAGCCGGTTCTAAAGATGTGATTAGTGAAGAAATTAAATGAGGTTCAACGTTCTTAGAATAGATGCATAAAACATGGAGAACCCATTAAATTATTTTTGGGTTATGACTTAAATAGGATAATGTGTTTCTCAATAGGTTAAAATGTATTTATGGAATATTAGAAATACTAAAGATAAGTATTTAAATATTTCAAAATAGATTGGGAATATTACTAAAGATATTTGATGTGATTTGATAAATTAAAAATATTATTTAATATTTTTTATGTTTATTTGGAGTATTTGAGATGGTTTGGAGTAAAATTATGTCATTCTGGAGTTATTTGAATAATTTTTAAATTTATGATGTTGGACAAGAAAAATTGCCTAAGTTTTACATTGTAAGAGTCATAAAATGACACTAGCTAGAAAATGGAAAAGGTCTGAATACATTATAAAATTCATGAGTGACATCATAAGAGTTATCCTCTGTTTGGATGATTTATCTAGTTTTGTTAATATTGTAATTTTTTTCAAATTAATGTCTTTTAAATAATTATAAAAAACAATAGATGAGTAGATAGCACATTTTTCGATAGTAATATATGAATTTAGATGTCAAATTGGAGGCTTGTGATTATTAAATCAATACATCATAACACTAAATTTAATTCTTATAAAATTATCTCTGAGGATTAGAATGGTCTTATGAAACTTTATAATAGTGTTCGTAGACTTCATAAGAGTCATCAGTTTGTAAGAAAAGGACAAATGATGAAATTCCTAGAGTAATTATTTAAATCATAAGATTAATAATCATTGTTAAGTTATTATTTTTTATTATATTATAATATTATGTAAATAATTTGTAATAGTTACCACCTTTGTGAAATTAATAATTTTGTAAACAATGAAATGATTGGGAATTTACAGAATGAATATATTGAAATAAATTATATTACAAAATTATGAAGTTAATATTAAAATATAAAAATATGATGATTCATTTTTAATAAATGGATCCAGAAATACATTGAATAATATTTATTGATAATAATATATTAATATCACTACTGTATTAATCTTTTTTTTTCAAATATCGAATTATGAAAAATCAATATTTGAGATCCAATTTTAATACAATATTCTATGAAACTAAATGTGGTGATTCCTAGACTGTTTCTCATTGATTTAAATATAACATGATAAATCTTGATTCATGATACATTATGAGAAATATTATATTTATGATTGAGGAGATGAAGATAAGAATGAGATGAAATATAAATCTTACAAATACATAATGAATCATATACAAGTATTTCAGATGCACTGATTCCACAACATCTTAATTCTTCATGATTATCATAAAATTATATAGATTAAATATTTTTTGTTTGCTAATAGAATATATTTTATGTAAATATTATTCATCATGTGGAACAATAATGTTTATAATCTTCTCATTGGTATAAAATTAGAATAAAATAGAAAATGGAACTCATGAAATTTAAGTGAAGAAAACTAGTTGAAGAAAGAGAAATATTCATGATCATGGGAGACAATCCGTGATATTATATTAGGAAAATATTTATAGATCATGGTTAAAAATTTAAGTAATTTATATATTTAAAATACCAAAATAATATTTTCATTATCCTGAGTGAGTATAAACAACTTGAATAAGAGAGAGAATGTGCAACTCTCTTGATGAAGAAAACCTGAGAAATATTTATGAAAAAAGATAAGAACCCAATATAGTTATAAATATGAATAACAATTTTTTTGTAATGTAATAAGAATAATATAACTTTTTACTATTAATGATATCTATTTAATCAAGGTTATAGAAGAATAAGAATAAGAATAAGACCAATAATATTCTATAATTAAGACGTTAAAAACAAGGACAATTCAGGATATGAAAATATTCTGAAAGTATACAGATTTGTTAATTGGAAATTGAGATCCATGAATAATGAGTTAGGAAAATCGAACGGTCTAATTTTGTGAAAGATAAGAGAGCGTAGAATTAATAAATATAGCATTTCATGATGTTTTCTTGACTATTTGAGTGAATTAATAAGATATATTGATGGAGCATATCATTAGTGTCAATGTAGTGAAATTATAAGTATGTTGAATATTTAATTCAAATGGTTATATTACTATTGGAAATTATATTCATGGGTAATATTGAATACACAACACAACATAAATTCATTATGATGTTGGAATGGACTATCTCATATTGTTTAAGTGTGAGATTTACTCTTGTTTTACAACACACTATGCCTTGTTGTAGACACATATATAATATTGTGAATTATATATGTCTGGAGATAATAACTGATCATATAATTGTATTCGTTTACCTTGATGAGGCTAAAAAATTAAAAAAACATAATTTGTTTCTCTATAAATTCTATTTTATATTTAGTGTTGAATCTTCGATAAGATATAAATAAATTGTTTATCTCATAACATTTTATAAATTATAAAAAACCAATGGGGAAAAAATTTTATGAATAACTATAATGTTGAAAATGTTTTCCATATATGAATCACCCACTCTCCAATGACTGCATGGTACATTGGGTATCTCATGTGGTATTAGAGAACAATGCTTCCTCTAGTTGAATCTAAATCTCCATGTCTATGTTTTTTATCTGAATTAAATGAATATTGTACTTTAATAGTGTTTAGAAGATCCACAAATTGAATATTTAATTTACATCCATATAATAGTATAAATAGATATTTCATCCCAAAAATTCAAAAATAGAAATAAAAATGATATAAATAATCTTATAAAAAATATAAATGTATAAAGAGGATTAACCATTAGAAAAATGTAAAGAATGTCATACTTATTTTTAATTTTTTTTATTGTTATTCCTCTAGGTAATTAATTTCTATCTGTGATAATGATAGTTATATAATTTTATTTAGGAAATATATTTTGAGGTTAATTAAAATTTGAAGAAAACCCTCTTAATGTTGTAAAATATATAACATAATTCATCCATGAATTATATCATAAAATATCAGAAAAGGTATATATTTCTAAATCCATGTTAACAAATCATTAATAGGCTTTTTTTAAAAATAAAACTATATAATAAATGAAATAAATTATATGGAGAATTACTTACAAATTAGTTAATAGATTTTTTTATTGATTAATGATAATTTGAAATTCTATAATAAAGATAATTTTAAATTTATCATATCATGAAAATAAAATATTAATCCATTACAATAATTACACAGATATGCATCGGATGTCATGACTTCTCAATTAGAGATTAAATCATAAAGGGTGAATGTGCTTGAAGATACAGTGAAAAAAATCAATAAAATACATGGGTGAGGAAACATAAAAAATTAAGGAAGAATGTGAAGATTGGTTGCAATCAATTGAAGACACAAATAAATATATAAACATAAGAGTTTTTGACACATAGGAAATATTGATAAATCTATGAAATTCTATACAAGTATCATAAGAATATTATAGATAAATAATATCATTCAAAAATGTTTCTAAAAGAATATTTTATTCTAAGAAGCCATATATTAGTGGGAAAAAGGGATTGAGAGAATCGAGAGAAATATATTCTACAAGATCATGTAAATGAATATTCTATTTTTCAAGAAAATATTTTTTTTACTAATACATTTTTTTATTTGAACATGATTTAATTTAAAATATATAGAAACCTGGCTACGTTAAAAAAAATTAGACCAAACTTCTCATCATCGGTGGATGTTATCATATTTTCAAAGATAATATCCTCTATAGAATGACTAAGATAATGGGATTTATTACTAAAAATAAGAAGATATAAAATCTATCGATACTACTATTAAAGGAAAACATATGAATATTTATTGCATACTGTTGGTGTTATTGGAGGTTCAAGAACACACTTGTCGAATGATGGAAGAAAATTTCTTATTATCAAGATATTATTAGGAATATTTTTTAGGATAGTAAAAATTATGTTAAAATAAAATATATAGTATTGAATAATATTACATCGACGAAAACAGATATTTCAACTTACTACAAATTTTATTGTATTGACAATTTTTATTTGAACTGAATCATCAATGATCATTTTATAGAAGTTTGATTGTACAATATAACTCATAAAAAATAATTATTTTCTAAATAAAAACTAAATCATATGATGAAATATTGAAATGAAGACATTTAAACAATGGGGAAGAAACAAAACATGAATGATCTGTCAATAAAAAACAAGAGGAATTCTGAAAATTAATTCACATCAATAATAATTTGATGACAATAATATGTTGTGAATATGGATTCCGTGGATAAATTTTAGAAATAAACAAATTTTATTGATAAAGGATGATAATTTGAACCGAAAATAGAATAAATAAAATAGAATAATAATAGGAATACTTTGAATGGAGACATCTATAATGAATAAACTTAAAGGTTACCTAAAATTGGTAACCCTATAACTAGTATGAAGGTGTGTGGAAGGGGAAACATTGTATAGGTATATAACTGCTATGTTTAATGTATTAGTATTAGTATCACATTAGGATAACCAAATTTATAATGGGGAATCACTGTAGGATTAATTTTATCACATTAATAATTTATCACTATTAATACCTCTAACACTTCTTTAGTGAATAACTCTCATTATCTTATTAACATTTATTTATGAATATATAATATAAACTAACAAATAACACCATGAATTTTTAATGTGGTTCACCAATAAAATATTAAACTTTATCCCCATTGTATGGATGTTATTATCCAACTAACAGGAAACATTCAGTTTTTTATCATGAAATGAATGAGAAAAGGGTATGACATTAAACATGTTTTACTAGAACCAACTAGATATAAGTAATGATTTACCATTGAATTAAAAGATATAAGATTATGTATTTTCCATAATGATGTGATTATAATGTTTATTAGAGTCTTATTAAATGGAACATATTAATTCTGTTCATATTCATTTTAATAAAGTATTAAAATGGATCCCTCTTTTTCAATATAATTTATGGGTTGTCATAAATTCATAAATCAATGGGTTAATTAAATTATGATGAAATATAGAGGGATACCTCTTCAACTTCATCATTGAAAAAAATATCAATAGTTAATATAGTATTATCCTGTTATTATAAAAATAGATTATATATCAAACTCTAATTGAAATGCACTTCACATCTGAAAGCATATCATTCATGTAATTTAACTATTCATGATAGTATCATCAAAAATATATATGAACACTATTGGTCCCATTTATTGTAAATGTATTTTTTAATGGATTAAATATATTTTCTTCATGCATTCATTTTGGTGTTCTTATTAACATTCATATGAACCCATATTTCTTAATGTCTTTACAAAATAAAACAGAGCTTCACCAGGCCCATTTCCATCCCCCAAAAAAGATCACATGGGTTCACATGATCTATATTTTTCACATAAAATTTATATGTGGATCCTTAATCATTCTTCATGTAATAGAGTGTGTATAATTATTTCATTGAATATTTTCATCTTCCCAAAATTGTAACTATATGAATCTTTTCATCACAAAACAATGAATCTCACAGTTCAATATCATCAATTTTTTTTTGAAATTATTATGATATCTTCATATAATTTTCATAAGAAAATAAACAAATAGAACTCATTGAGTCTAATGAGAGGGAAAAATACCTCTGAATACTTTCCAAGAAGCACATGACACTACCTTATTTTTTGTGTAAATATAAGGACTTAGGTATTATTTTTTTCATAAAATTGAGTTCTATACAACACATATATGAAAAGAAGAACATTCCTTCTTGTGGGAAAATAAATATTTAAGGGTGAGGATCCTCTTCCTTAGTTATAATATTCATTCTTTTTCTAAAATTTGATATAAATATGAATCAGATGAAATAGTGAGGAATAGAAATTTTTTAATATCCCTAAATATCTCAGTATTCGAAAAATTTGATTTGGCTTTCACCTTTTATCATTCATCAAAATTAAGAACCATGGATTATTCATGTAATTGGATTATTCCATTTTATAATTATATTTATTCTAATATATTATATATTTGTTGAAAAAATTGTTTCAATCCCATCATATATTGTATGCATGGTGAACATTATAGTGCTCATTATCTCTATTTGATGAGAGATTAACACTATTGAGTTTGGTATAGCTTCAAAAAATGAAATACACAAATTGTCATGAGCTCAAACTCACAAAGTTCGATTGAAACCTGTATATGGGTACCTATGTGTTCCTATCTCTAATTAAGGACAACCCAAATAAACCCTTACTTATTTAATTATAGTATAGTAATTGTATAGTGGTACACTGTAAATTAGTATTATATTTTAGGGTCGATTGGGAATAATATTAAATGAAAGTAGAAGATGATGCACTATAGTGATATGATATTGAAGACTCATTTGATTGGGCACCCATGGTTATATCATTATTTTTTATGAAGTGATAATAACATGTGAATCCCATACCACATAAATCATCATTGTAGTTATAATTTTCTATTAGATTCTCATTATTCTAAAGATTCATGCGATTATCCCAAGGTCATCTCCTAGAACCACACCACATACATTGGCATCACATGACATGCATCCCAATACCAAACCACATTATCACCATGAAGATAACTCTATGACGGATATATGAAATATACATAATCTTTCAACCATACTTTCTTACTTAGCTGGCTCTCCATGTGGATGATCCTATAGTCACATGTGTATGATTTAGTTGTCCAAACTGGTTGTATATGAGTAGAATTGTTTTGTTAAGGTATACCATTAATAGTTAAATTAACTCTAAGTGTGGAATATAAGACCAATACTTCTTCAATTATTCATTAATAAATTATTATCCAAAAATATAATTATTTTTTCCTTTCCTGAAAATAATTTATTCCGTAATCAATTTGAAATTATTTTTAAAAAATATTTTCATAGTGTTTCAGATTGTTATATTATTATAAACAATATGTATCATATAAATTCTACAATTAAATCCCACTACTCCTACAACAATGATAGATTTCGAAGATGGATCTCCAAATGTTTGAGATAGGTCCCCTATTATTTGATTATAGTGTTCTATGTGGTATAATATGGGTGGCCAATTTTTTGATAATGCCCATTCAAAATAGATGGATTTTTTTTTATTTTGAAATATATGAACAAACCATCCTGAATTATTCATCAATAAATTAACAAAATTTTTTTTTGTGGCCTTCATATCAAATTTTCAAAATGTAATTTGAACATCATTATTAAAATATATATTTTATTACTCTTACACCTTAGTATTTTGTCTTATATAATTTGAAACATGACACATTTTCTTGAATTATTGTATTTAAGTTATTCAATCATCAGACCTCAATCCACATAATCTGAAATATATTATAGGATCTTAAAACATATCAAGGACAAATCGTCATCAAAATTATATCATTTCAATGCATGGGAAAACCAAAACACACATCCAAGGAAGACTTATTCTTCAATTTATATTTACATCTTTTTTTTCATTACATAAATATGCATTGACAAAAATATAGAACAAAAAAAACATTAGATCATAATTATTACCATATATATTCGTTGTCAATACCAATGTATAAAATGGAATGTTAGTTTGTAAAATCCAATTATTAACTATTTTATTTTATTCTTTCCTCATTATTAATGAAAACTAAAATGTACCTGATAGAGGATGTTATCATTTATTTCTTATAAGATTTTCCATTAACTGTTTTACTTTATGTCTAATTGTATAAACCTGATATACAATATAAGATTGTTTAACTTTAAAATCAATGCTATCCATTATGAATTTAGAATATTATACCTACTGAAATACCAAAACATATTTCATTATTGAAGTAATGATAAATTATTTCTAGTTTGATTGTAATTGGTTTATTTCAACTGATAAATTCATGTGGAAGTTATCAGATAAAATATGTAAATAAAATTATCATAACATATTCAACCTAAAAATATCACTCATATAAATAGACATATTAGAAAAATAAAAAAAATTGATGGTATAGTTCAGGAAATTAGTCCTAGAATATAATTAATGTTTTTTTTACATGTAATTTATTCATTTAGTTTCTCCCACATATATTCAGAATTAATTTCAATTATTTTTTGAATACAGATATCATAATTTTCCATAATAACATATTAGTGAGATCCTGAAATATACCATTTAGAGATAAAAACATTGACTAAATTATATTGGTATGGAAACCTTTTTTGTTAATGGACCTCATGGAATGATATATAATTTCACTTTATTTAGATGGATCATTTCATTAATTGTTCTTCTCATTAAAATATATTTTAATACCAATTATTATGGTCACATCGATGATGATGTTATCAAATTTATTGATCTACTATGGTAGCTTGATCTTCCTTTTCAGGGTCGGTATATGGCCTTTTTATTGATAATATTTATGATAACAATAGATTGATCACACCCAGATAGTAACATAAAATTTTGTAGGTATTATTAATGCTTCTTAAATACATTGGAATATAATTTCTTCCGAGTTTCTCCCCTAAAATATACAATTCCACATCGATTGCATAAAAACAATGAACAATCAAATTTTTATATATTAATTAGGTGGATCTCCATTATTTCTCAATGAGATAAACTAGGCTGAAAATTGGATCTCAAACATGGAACTCCATTCTCTCTAGCTTAATGTAAGGTTAAATTCTCATGTTGATTCTTATATGTTTTTGGCTAGTATTAGGCCTCTTGGAATGTCATATTTTAGTAAAAACATTCTATGAAACCATCTTTTATATATTTTATAAAAAGGAATGTTCATCAATTTGTTCATTTTATATTATTTAATATATTTATTCTTGATATAGAATTAAAAAAAATCTCTTGATGAATGTCTATCCTTATTGCACGTTCCACAGAGTATTTATGAGATTATTTATTTTTCGTTTACAAGAAACTGCTAATGAAATTCATTTTCTTCATGTGTAATATTCTTCATTCCAGGGATTGGACATTACCCTCGTTAGTTATGATTTCTTATATTTATTGTGATATAAATATTTATTTTATATTTATATATAGAGTTCCAAATTATTCCAAAAAAACAAGACACTTTTAATTTCTAGTTTTTCACTATTCATGACCTTCTAGTGTTTGTAATGGAAATCAATATTATTATGATTATCCCAAAATGTATACTTTTATCTATTATTAAGAATATATGTTATTTTATTTTGAATTAATTTTCACTATTATTGTATAGTTTTTAATTGAATGACACTTTAATGTTACTAATTCCAATTAAAATACCAAAAAGGATCTTTAATATTTCAAAACTGTTTATAATAGTAAAATTATGCATTTCCTTATATGGATATTTCCTTATCACTATTTGGTTCCCCTTGATATAGGCATCCTTTAATTTCATATATTAAATTATAAAACCCACAATAATATTTCAAGTGAATGAATCATTCAAATTTCCAATAGTAGACAATAAAACACGATATGTTTTTTGAAATAATAGTTTGACTAGATTGATGTGATCACTTTGTGTATTTACTTTCACTAATATTTTAGGATTTCTATGGGAACATTTTAATATAACATTGTATTCTACAACTATAGATGTTGTGTTCAGAACCTCATCATCTTCATTAGTCAACATTTTCACTTGTTTTTATTTTGATACTTCAATTTTATTAAGACCATATTTAGCACATATTGTTCTATTAGAGTTAGAAAGAAGTATCTTCATGTGACTTCTTGATATTGAACGTTGATTGATTTCACTTTATTATTTCCACCAAATCGTGTACTTTTAATATACGATTACGATATATATCTTAGTATGGATATAAATATTATTTTCATAGATATTTTTGGAGATTTTTTCTTATATAAACTTATGTATTTATATAATTTTAAAACATTTATATAAACTAATGACTTTTCCTTTTTAGGATATTTTTCTAATCCTATTCTAAATTAATTTTTTTTGAAATTCCCATTTGATAACCATTACTTCAACATCATGAAATAATTTTTTTCTCATCTATCAAAGTTTCATACTCAATCTAATTTTCTTTGATATCAATTTGATTGTTATTAACATCAATGATGTTATTATATTTCTGTTATAATGCTTTTAATATCCCTAAAATCCTATAAATGGATTCATATTTAGTTAGGGTTTATTTAAAACAATACTTACCAAATATAGAGAATCATTATTAAATCTACATAATTCTTACACCTTTTCTATTTCATTATTTAGTGGGATCTGTACACATCATCATAGATTGTGCCAATATCTCCTCTATGTTTCTTACGTTTTCCATAGATATGGGTTACACCGTATTATGAGGACTTTCTTTGAACTATATAATATTAATTTTTTGAGGAATTATCTTCACCATTTATAATTTGATATTTTGTAGGAAAATCATTAGAAAAAGTATCATATACCTCTTCAAAATCAAATAAGGTATAACATTTGTTAATTTAATTGGTAGTAGACTATACTAACAGATCTTTTACTCCCAATAATGACTTATATTGGATAAAATAATGCATTGTGATACAGATTAATCATCATCTTTATATTAGAGGAATGTATACATAATCATTCTCAGTTATTTCATTATTCTATATTTGGATGTCTTGGATGACATGTAATTTGGTTTTCAATATATAAAAATCCTATAAGTTTGTAGTCTATTCTAAATTGATTAGAGAAATAAATTCTACAGGATTCTATAAATCAAAGAATTCAATCAAAGGCGTGACTTATGGCTCTAAAACCAATTGTTAGGATTGATTTAGTATGAAAACACTAATAGGGGGTGAATAAAAATTTGAATAATTTTATCACATTAAATTGTTTCCTTATTATTACATTTCTCATTTATTTATTATAAGATTATCTTTATCTTATTAACCTATAATAAGAAATATTTCACCCCAATTATTAATGGAAAAATAAAAATAAGATTTTTTATCAAGGCTCACATCTAATGTGGGAAAATATTTACCCAATGACCAATGTTTATTATCTAACACACACACATATTTAATTTTATTATCATAAAATGCATGAGAAAGGGTATTAAGTTGAAATTATTTTCTTGGAACAAACTATGTCTAATGAAATATTTATATTTGATGAAAATGATAGTGGATGTTTCCCTATCCCTTCTGAAGTGATCAGTTGTGCAGTTACAGTATTCTTAATAAAAAATCGATAATTCTGATTACCTTTCTCAAAATACAAAAATCAAATGGTAGCATTTATTTCATAAAAATTAGTGAAATGTCTCTATTTTAGTACTAAATGGGATGAAAAATTATTCATCAATAAATAAGTATTCCTTTTACTCTTCTTAAAAACACAATATCAACAGTGAATATGGTATCATTATCTTTTTATTGAAATTGATTTATTTTCATATAATATTTACATAACACTGAACAACTCACATTATCTCATGAATGTATTTGAGTTAAGAATGAAATTATAATCAAAACTCAACATGAAAATTATTTCATCCTTTTATTATCAATGTATTATTTTTATGAATTATATTTTATTTTCATTATTCATGCATTATTTGGTAATTTTAAACATTCATGTATTCATGTATTTCCTATTTTCTTCGTAAATTAAAATTTATCTTCATGTGTTAGAGTTACTTCATAAAACAAGGATCATGTAAGTACACATGGTTTTCATTTCTCTAATAATCATTAAATCTAGATCCTAAAAATTCCATTCCATAACTGTGCTTGTATATATATTCCACAATATTTTATTATCTTCATGCTACATAATGTATATGGTACTATCATTCGTGACCAAAATATGCTCACGATTTAGTGGCTCCAATTTTTTTTGACTACATTGTGATATATATATCAATATAATAAAAACATGTTTATGTAGATCATCATTAAGTTAATAAAAGTGTATAACTTCCTCCTTTACATATACGATTGGATCATTTAAATAATTGCATATTTTTTATAAATGAATGAATTAAGATAATCTATTTTATAAAAAAACGAGTACTCTCAAAGAATAATTCTTAAGTATGACACTCTCTTCGGTACAGGGACTCAAAATGTATATATAAGGCTCTTTGCCAATATTTATTATGTTAATTATATAAATAATATTCTATAAATATATATATTTTTAAAATTTGTGTCTCAATGAATATAATATATATCCCCAAATTTTACTATATTTGAAATAATTATATGTGGTTCCCACTATAATGTTTTATAAATTCTATGAACTCTACTCTATCATGCTTGGACTGGTAGCTAGAGATCATCAACATCACATCTCTTGAGATCACAAGTGTAAAGGTCATTTTCTAATATCATAAGTGTACAAGAATTCCATTATCCACATGTAGAGGGATCATTTATTAAAAATAACATGATAATGGTTTCATCATTATTGTGTAAACATGAAATATTTATTAGTGTGTGGTATGAGGTTTTATTAGGAGAAAGAGTTAATGAAGGTTGAAGCTGATGCACTATAGAAATTGGATGGTGTGTAATCTTTAAATATGGTAGCCACAATTATATCCATATTTTTTAATAGAACAATTTTAATATGTGGATCCCATACCACATAGATCCTCATTTTTTTGGATCCACTATATATTTCCACCAATTATAATGACTCAACAGATGTTAGTAGCCCATAGTTTTCTCTAGGAAACACACCACAAACATGTTCTTCTTGGTCCCCACATCCCTTTGTAATCCAACCTTCCCACACTTAGGAGAGATCCCTATAAGAACTATACAAGCCCAAAAAAACATCTACCATGATGGATTTTTTGGATTTCACTCCATGTGGTGAAGCCTACTCCCACGTTTTTGGGATTGAGCAAGATTGGCTTGTTTGTAATGCCTACCCAATTTTTTGAGGCCTATAAAAAACAAGATTATTAACTATAATTATATAATATATGTTAGATAATTTATAAATTATTCATTAAGAAATCCTCATATAAAAATATAATTATTTATTCATGGAATTAAAAATAAAAATTCCATATTCAATTTTAAATTACTCACGGAGATGAAGAAAAATAATTCTAAACACAATGAAAAGGTTTACCATTTACCAAAAGACTGTTTAAAAAAATTTAATACCATTTTGAATTGGATAAAAAAATAAGGAAAATATAAAAAAATAATTTTCCTTTTTTTTAATTTAATTATCTTTATTCTAACTAATAATACATTTTATGATGAAGTGAAATCTGTATAGATCAAAGATTCATAGATTAGAAAAAACATCTCTGAAGAAAGAATAAATATTTCCCACCATTTTTAATCAAGAAATAATTTAGTTTTTATGTTTTAATCGAATGCTTGACTCTATTATTACCATTTTGAAGATGACAACAACTCATCATATAATCATACTTGTCCATTTTCAATACATTTGGAAGGATCATAATGATCAGGTATAAAATATAATAAATGATGAATTTTAATTTTTATTTAGTATATAATATTTAGTGATTATAATTTATGGTAATGTTTTTCTCATTACAATAAATCATTGGTAAATTAAAAATGCGTATCAGGATTTATCTAGTATCATATATTCATGAATTTTATTTAAATAAAGAATCAACCATGGTGTTTTTTGAAGATATACCCTTGAGAGGGATATAATAAAATTAATAGGATTCTGCAGCTAAAATTTTTCGTAAAAAATTAGAATTAGATATTATACTAGATGAAATCAAATATAGAGGCATGATGGGTACTTTTTCCATCCTATTTGGACTATTTTTTTTAATTAGACGTTTATGGCGAGTGATTGTTAAACTGAATTTGAAAATGTGATTAAAATTCATGAAATTCAATGTTTTGATGTGTTTTTAGTTGAGTTTTGTTTATAGATCTTTTATTTTTTCTTAAAAAAACTCTAAAAAGTAATGTTAGAGTTGGTATGTAATTTTGGATAGTTAATGGACAAAACTGTTCTCTAGATTAGCTAGTCATTTTTTTACACTGAGTGTTTCTCACATATAACTAATGTTTGTTATTTGATTGATCATTTATATTTTATGTGTGATGTTACATTTTTTCCAACACAAATACTTGCTAATTAATCATTGGTTGTATCTCTCAAGTATGGTGGGGAACAAAGAAAACATGAGAATACAATTTTCAAATCAAGATAGTTGATGTTATGAGAAGAGTGTCCCCTGAACTAAATACTCTTCTTTTATTATAAATAAGGTTGATAAGGAATATTTCCTAAATAAAATTTGAACATATTGACATTATCTATTGTAATGTAGTTAACAATATTGAAAAAATAGAAATGGGTATATTGATGTACTCAATAGTTATTGATGGTTGTATTTATTATCAACAAGAAAACCAAAATTTATGTCTTTGAGTTTTGAGTGTTAAAGGAATAAAACAGTCAATAAAGAAGATGACGATTCTATCCATACATTTGGGTATATAAAGTGAATCAACTATATTGGAATACATTATTAGATAGCTTCTATGTAGCAATTATATAAATATGATTATTATTGATCTATTCTTCCTGGAAATCAAAAATAATTGTTGATATTTTTTAGAGTTATGATCTAAAATACCCAATAAAAATATTAGAAGAGTTGGAAATATAACTAGATACTTAATAATATTTAATGATTTGATTAGTGATGAATTTCAAGAAGGTTCAATGGGTTTAGAATAGATAGTTTGAGCTATGGAGAAACCATCTAATGATTGATGGGTTGATTTTTTAAGCGCTCAATGTAATTCTTGATAAATTAAAAGGCAGTTATGATTTATTATAATTTCTCAAAATGTGTAATTAGATATATCTAAACACCTTAAGAATGTTTTTTGGAATAATATTTAGATGGTTTGATAACTTATTAATGTTATTTTGGATTTTTTGAGTTCATATGAATTATTGTTGATATTTGGAATGAATAAATGTTTTTTTGGTGTGATTTGAAGAAATTCAACAATTTTTAATTTGATATTAAAAAAAGTTCTATGTATGAATTTTTAAGAGTTTTCTTGAGAAATGCGCTAAAAATGGAAAATGAGTAAACACATCATAAGAGTCATGGATGACCTAGTAAGAGTCAACCTAATTTTAAAAGAGTCATCCAAATGATATGATATTTAAAATATGAAAAATGGAATCATAAGTGACATATAATAATTTATATGATTTAATGATCTATCTGAAAAGAGTAAGCACTAATTTTAGATGAGTAAGTGATTAAACTGAAATAATACTCTTTTACTTCATAAGGGTGAAATGAGCCTTTAAAAGAGTCATCAATTTGTGATATATTTCCAATTTCTAACATTATAAGATTAATTTTATACTTTGTACGAGTCAGTAACTTTTTTAAGTAAAGAGTTATGGATAAATCCGAAGAGAAGTTTTTGACATTCTATGAGTCAGATCCTTTGTGAAATTTTTTTTGATGAACAGAGAAATATTTGATAATTTATAGAATAATGTTTCTAAATGAAATTATATCATCAAATTCTAAAAATTTTATTCAAGGATAAAATATCATGATGGCTTATTGAGAAATGATTCTAGCCTTTATTTAAATACTATTAAAAGAAAATTATACATATAGATCACTGATATATTAATATTTGAACTATTAAATTTTAAAATTTGAAAATTAATATTTGTGATCAATATTTAATGAAATATTTGTTTGAAGTAAATTTTAAAATTATTGTACATTTCAATATAGATTTAAATATCACAAGATGAATTTTGATTCAATAATAATCATGTGAATGGTTATCTTTATGATTTTTCTGAATAACATCATGATGATATATAATTCGAGGGTTTTAGAGATATATTTAATCATATTATGGTACTTTATATACACATAAACCATGAAAGAAATAACAATTCAATAATATTTTAAAATTATAGGACATTAATAATTATTTTTGATTTTTAATTTATGTATTATTTGTGGAATTATTTTTATTAAATGATTCAATAGGATACTATATAAATTAATTATGAACTTATGATATTGGGATAAAATGAAAATAAAATAGAAAATAGTTTTTTTGTATTGTAGTGGAGACACGAAGTTGAGGTAAAAATAATACGTGTGGTCATGGGATCACAACACATGATTTTATTATGAAATCATTCATATTTTTTCGTACTGATATCGAATATATTTATTTATTCAATAAAAATAGAAATTATATTATTTATAATCTTGTGTGAATATAAATGAATAAAAAAGAGTCATAATGTTTAACACTCTCAAGTATAAAATTTGAGAACTCTACGTGAGAAATGACAAGAACTAAATATAGTTTTGAAGAAGAACAATCTTCTTAGTATCAAGAAAGAACAATAAGTTGAAATTATTCATTGATAAAATCCTTTCAATTGTATAAGAAGGGGAAAAATAAGAACATCTATGATAGTATATATTACATAAGATAGAAATAATGAGAAATTTAGAACAACCAACATGCATGAAGTAAATTTTATTTATTTATTGGTATTGGAGATACTTGAATACTACGGTGACAGAATCCATTAAAATAACTCATTAAACTATTTGAGATTTTTTTTATAGAGCTCAAGTTTCATGTAACTGTAATTATCAAAAAAAATGAATTAAAAATTGAGTGATGAGACCAAATAATGTTCATAATGTATAATATATCTAGTATTTTCCATATTTTCTATATCTGTTTAATTTTTTTCCCTAATGGTATTTCATTAAAGGAAAATTTAGATCTATTTTTCTATTTTGAATACATTTTGAACTAAATTCTGAAAAGTCCCTAATTCATGAATTTAAACACCCTTTCTTTACATTAGTATATTGGGCATAAATTTTTTTCATAATAATGAATTTTTTTAAATTTTTTTTTGATAAAGATAGGATTTTGGGAATAATATTTATTGGTTTTTCCAATTATAAATCAAACATTTAGATTCCTAAATACATTTCTCAAGTTGGAAAATAATACTCCAGACAAAATTCATACTACTTTAGTAAATGAGAAAAAATGCAGACCACAAGTGTCTAATTTATGTTATTACACCTCAAAAGGTAATAAGAATCAAATCAAATTCTCCACACTAAATACCTATATTATATTACATCATAAAGATGTATATATGGAATGTGAAAATAGAGAAATTTGAAGAGTAACATCAGCCAAAAAGTTCATTATTCGTAAATTGGTTATAACATTTTTACAATATTTAAAAAAGAGGTATGAATATATAGTGGAATTTTAATAGTCATTCTACCAATATTTATGAATACTCTAAATTAATATTCTTCTTGAAATGGGTAAAAATGAGGAAATAATATTTTATATATATAATGAAAAGTAGATTTCCACCCCTCATCTTCTTCATTTTTTCTTCGTTAATTTATTTCATAAGATGGTTATATTGAAGTATTGTGAAAAAATGGAGAAGATATTATTGATAATTAGAGTATTTAATTATGTAATCAATACATGAAGGCTTATAATCCATGTGGTGGAATGTAGAAAAGATCTAATTGAGTTTCCCTTTATAGTTTGAACGTAAAATTATGAACTCTTTTCTTTTGAATTATCCTGGTGAATTATTGATTGATTGATGGTGGTCTTTTTATTTATTATTTTTAATTTTTTTTATTATTTATCCATATATTTTTATAAAATTATAAACTCTTTTCTTTTGAATTATTAATTTAATGACACAACATGGTCTATACCATTGTTCTATAACCTAGATTCACACCATCATTTTTTGAATAATGTATTGTGTTTCATATACACCACTAGAGGGATTATGCATTTGATCCATCATTACAATGATTGTTTGAAAAAAAATCAACAAATTTATTCATCAATGAAAAAATAATTTAAAAAAGAAATAAATTATTGATTATAAAATAATTATTTATTATACATGGAAATGTACTCTCATTGAATACTATAGTGTTGTTATCATCTATATTTGAGGATTTCTTTAGAAAAACGATGAAAAATACTATTGTAAACCAGTCTATAATCTTCAATAGAACCTCAAAATCATCAAGTGGTATCTAAGTGATCAAATGTCAATTTATCATTACTTTTAATGATAAATGAGTTATAGATTTTACTATTATCATTTTTTCTATTTTTTTTAAATTTTAATGTTAAGATATTATGATCATTCAATTTTATATATCCTGTATTAAGACAAGAATGGATAGATAACACTTGGAGATCCCATTTAGAGGAGAAAAATATCCGAGCTACATAATACAGATAAATGATATACGATATAAATATCCACAAAATGTACTTTTATGTACCCAAATGTAATGACTCCCACCCTAGGAGCAAGGAGATAGTGGATTACATTATTAATGTAGCATGATTATGAGGAATTATATCATAAAGAACCAAATAATTTATTATTCTTGAATAAATTTATAAATATGTGGTTCTGTTATTAAATTTTAATTAAATATTGAATATAACAATGGACACTAAACTACATCCTTGAGAACTCATTCAATGTTATCTTCATTATGTCATGGGGAAGGAAACAAATTAAGGGTGAGATAAAATTATCATTAAGGGTTAAATACAGTTTAATATATCCTGAATAAACAGGTATAATTAATATGGGATGGTAGATTACTGAACACAAATTCAATTTAATCAATAATCTATGAATGAAATGCATCCAAAGATTTCTTTATAGAGAAAATATTATGTATAATAAAAAATGAATGTTCAATGAAGGAAATGATTAATTATTATAGATTATGTATTTAGAACATGGACCCATATAACATCCAAGCCTATTTTCATGAAATTTTTGGCTTGTGGGTAGAAACCCATATGATTACTCTTGGAAATAAACATGAATGGTTTTTTGGTAATATATTTGTCTCAGTAGACCTATTGATTCATTGATAGGATATATAATGGTATGCCCACTCATCACTATAGGTAATGATAATTATCTAAATACTGAAAGGGTCTATTTAATCTGGGGATCAATATTCAAATATCTTTATTCAGTAATATATTTTGATTTAAGATAATTTACCCAATAAATGAAATAATATATTAAAACAAAACTAAAATAAATGATAGAAATAAAGCGATATTTATGAAAAATATAATTAAAAATAAAAAATTATCTCACTGAGGTAGTATATTCTCCAATAAAAGTAATTATGTGATCAATTCAACAAAAGCATCAATCAAGTGAAAATTGCAATGAAGTCTCTAACAAATTTTTAATTAGTAAATTTTGTTTCTTCATAAAAGTAATATTTATCATATCAAGTATTTAATATCATGAATATACTAATATATATTATATGATATGTCAAATTGATGTATATATACACCACACACAAGAAATAAATTTTGGGTAACAAATTTATATCACTGAAGTAAAATTGAGATGAAAAATACTTACCTAACACTTACTTTTACCATAGTTTTATTTAATCTCATTTAAAATGGTTTAATGAGTGATATTAACTCATTCATGTACTATATTAAAACATATAATACATTATTTTATGAATTTCTGAATTCATATGATCAATTCATTAATAATATTTAATCAATTTCATGGTATCATGTTTGTTCATATCATAGTTTCATGATCATTTCATTTTTGTATAATTATGGATGTTTTTATAAAATGATATTATAAATCAAGAAGTAGAGTGAAATATTATTAATTAAATTACATATGCTTAAATTCTCCAATATATCATTTTTTATTCTGTCATAATGTTGATTTATTTGATACAATTATAGTGATATTTGTTTGGTTAATTTTGGCTATTTTTTCGAACACAACTAATCAGTTTCGTTTTATATACTATTATGAAAATATATTTGTAAAAAACATGAAATAGGTTATAATATTCATATGAAAATATTATTTATCTATAATAGTATATTTTTATTATCTATGAATGTGGTAAACTAAAACAAACAAAATCATTATTCCAAGAGATGATTAATCATCTTAACTTGGAAAATGGTTCCATATCATTGAGTTAGAGGAGTTAATAATATAGAAGAACATATGATATTACATTAGAAAAATAAAAATCTAGTATATAAATGATTCTGTATTTATCATTTCATGATGGATGAAATAGAAGAATAGTATGTAGAAAAAGAAAAAAATAAGAGTGGTGTTCGGAGAAAATTGTCTCTTTAATATTGCCTCCATTAAGGTCCTATTCAGGACCATGGATTTGGTATTTTATTAAGTAAATAAGAAATACAAATTTGGGAGAGTGGGGAGGTGTTTTTTAGGGATGAGATTTTATGATCATCATGTGTTATGTGTTTAAATGGATTGGTACATATACTTGAGGATAAGTGGGTTTGAGTGATTAAAATTGTGATTCTTTTATATTTTAAACCGATCAAATTGAGTTGGAATTAGTTTCCATGAATTTAAATAACAATAAATATTTTATAGGATTGCTAAGGTTGATAAATAACTACACTATCCATTAAATTATTTTAGGTATTTTAATAATTTACCATTTTAACTTTAACTCATTTATTTTTTTAGGTATATCGTAGTGAATAAGTTTTCTACGATAGTAAATATTTTTATTCCAAAAAATAAAATTGAAATCAGTAAATAATTTTGAAGTTATAATTAGAAACATATAATATATTTTAAAAAATTATATTCAATAATTTTTAAAATTACATTTAAAAGTAGTCACGTTTTTTCAAAAGAAATATAAAATTTTATGTGAAAAGGATCAAATGTATGAAATATTTTTATATTCATTTTCAATGTTAAATTGATTACAGTGAATTAAATTGGTTTTATTGTTTTATAATTTAACTAATTATACTCAAATTGGGATTCAAAATACAATTTAACATTTTATATTATTTATAATAAATGTCAGTTTTTAATTAAAAATCATCTTTTTTCACTTTTGATTAAATAATGGCACCTACCATAAAATACCGAACAACTTTCCCTTAGATATTTTTTATATCTCTATTTTGAAATTGAAGATTATTTTTCACTTAAAATTTATGAAATCATCAAAATTTAGTTTTAAAATAGGTATCCCATTAAAATGAGGCAAAAGTCTATTTTAGAAAAAATAACAACATATGCTTAAAATTAAATATATTCTTACCATAAGCCAATAAAAAATATCAACTGGATTTAATTAAATATTATTGAATATATAAACTATAAATTTCATTATTATCTTTAAATTATAGTGATAAATTATATTTAATAAGAAAAAAATTCCATTGTGGGAAAAAATATTTTTTTATGAAAACCCAACTTTTTTGTTCAATTTGATTAAATTTTTTATTTATAATTATTTATTAACCAAGGAATTCAATTTATAATCATCTGTAACACATAAATTTATAATATAGTTAATTTATTTCAATCCCACTATTCTAGAAACTAAATGATAAATATAACTCTAAAATAATAATATATAATCATTTATTTAAGCATGAGGGTTTTTGTAATATAAAATATCGTTGAAATTGAATTTATTTGAGAATATACGTAACATAAATTCGTGGGTGTTACATTATACCCCGATTTAATAAATTTATTCCTTGAAATTTGAAATTTCTCTTTCAAATTAAATGACTGAGACTTGAAAATTTCATATTTTGTAATCCCTAAACATAAATAGGTTTTACAAAACATCCCCTTAATACAATAGAAATGGATAGGTGAATGTAACCAAAGTAATTTGGATTTCAAATAAGATATCAGTAGCGTGATGTGAAAATAGAGAAATGGAATAGAAATTTCTTTTTCATGTCTGATAGAGAGTGATATAAAACATAGTCATTGGATTGTCTACCATCAAAAAATGTAAATCAGTGATGGGGTAAAGAGGTCATTTATTTATCGATAAAAAAATTAAATTATTTTCGTTTTCATTGAAAAATAATTTTTTCTATAGTTGAGGAAATAATGTACAATACAGTGAAAGATCATGAAAAAGTAAACATATCTAACTCATTTCTATTTGAAAAGAATATTCTTATCCTTTGTATGTGCATCGATCTATTTCATATTATTATCTTACACTATGTAATTGAAATTCCATATTAACTTTTATACATGTCGAACTTTTATTAAAATAAAAACAATTCCATACTTTAATTTTAAATATTTAACTAAATAAATTGGTTAATACATGTTATCCAATATGATAAATCATAATTTATACTCAAATAAAAATATTGAATGTTAAAATTAATAAATTACATAAGTATTTAATATTATAATCCTTCAAAATAAGTATATATAAATTCAAATAATTAAATTTTTGAAGGAATATCAGTAAATTAAGAAAGCTATAATATTTTAAACATAATGAATATCTTATTTTCATATACCAAATATTTAAATAAAGAAACCATATTTAAAAAATAATTAAAATATATATGCTACCAAAAATAATATATCAGGTTATTGAATATACTTATTTCAACCAATCCTGTTGTTTGTAACACCTCGAGATTTTGTGATTTTTTAAAGTAATTTTATCTTTTTGATATCTTTTTCATGAGAATTGAGATGTGTTTTCCTTGAATTATATAAAACACCATGTAAAACATATGCTACATGAAACAAATAGATTACCTTGGAGTACACAGAAGACTATTTTTTACTTCCTTTTAATTACTCATTAATAAAATATTTTTCAATTTTTTAAGAACATTGTATATGTTATACATCCCATCAATGAATACCTTTTTATATTTACTTGAGTTCACTCCCCATACAATATAAAATGTGATAAACTATCCCATGTCCCCACACCTCTAAAAACAGTATAGTTTGGAATTGATATACGCAATAAAAATCACAAAAATGTTAAATTACATATTGAATTAAGTATTATGTTATAATGAAATCCAAGTAATATAGTTGGTGAATACCAAAAGGAGTTACCCAAAGAAGAGGTTACATCGTTCCTCAGGCACATTTCATTTATTTTATTTCATAGCCCAAACAAATCTAATTATTTCATGTGTATAAAACAAAAAAAAAATTATCCTCAATATACTTATATTTTTTTATTATAGGTTTTATATCTAAAATCACACAGAATTACATTTACTAGGTAATGAACATACTTTTTATTTGTACGTCGAACTATAGCTTCACGAAATGATAATTGTTCATTTTTTTCCTTTAACTCCTATCATGGTTGGGAATTATGATGTTGAAATTTTGTATATATCATATATGTGATAAATATTACGTCTTTATACCTCCCCAATTCATTTAAAACACATATCTATTTACTATTCATTTTGTGTAAATGCGATATTTTTTTTTGAGGATGTGTGGACGACTACCCCCTCAAAGTGATGTGATTTGTTCACACAGTACATGAAATGTATTAAGGATGTTTTTATTGAAATTATATGATATATATGAAATAATAATTCTAATTTAATTATATTATAAAAATAAATTATTATAGTTCATTTTTGTCCATTCATTCTATAAGAAAATAAAACAGAAACATCAATCATGTGTATGTAAAACCTTTTGTTTCTTTGAACAGTGTATTTAATTTCATAATTCTATATTATATAGATTATTATTAAAAAAATATAATGAATGCACATTAAATTTATATCATGGATTACATTTTTTAAATCATGATATATTGAAATGTACCAAATATATAACTCGTCAACACAAATGAAAAAAAAGAAAGATAATATTTCTCAAAGCATTGCCTTAACATGAAATCATTAACAAGAAGGTTATATAAACATATAATAAAACCATATATGGTATTAGATAAACTAATATAGTTCATTTATTGATTTATAAAAAACAAATACTTATTATATATGTGGTTTGGACAAGTACGATGGGTGTCAACACACTAGGTAAGGGAATTTCAAGTCACCTTTTATATCCATGAGATAAATGCAATGTTCAACATCCTTTTATTTTGTGAGGTTTGTATACTACCCATATAAATATTATATGATTCTTAATATTAAATTAATTAGTATATAAATATCCATTCTATGATAGTTTGTTCATGGGGTTAATGTTTCAATTGGTACTAAATTGGTAAATTAATTTTTCCTCAAAATGCCTTTTCTAAGACAGGTATATTGTAATGAAGCTATGTGATTTACTGAGGAGTATATTCCTCCCATTTAAATGTGATATCATAGACCTAATACTTTTACATGACATTTTAAGGACCATTTATTTTTAATTTCGTACTGGGTGAGTATGGTTCAATGTTATGAAGTGGTAAAGGTTTATTGAAAAAATCTCATTGTTTATTAAGTTTGTTTATGATTATGATTTCATTGCTGAAATGTTATGATCCATATTAGAAGAATAGTCTTCAATTTTTCTATCCTTTGTTTTTTTCATGAAAAAATTATGTATGAGTACAATTTATCTACTCTTTTGTACTTAAGATATTTATGAAAATGTTTCTATGAATATATAGATTTATTTATTCTTTTAGTCGATAATATTTGTTATTTCAATACCATGTTTTCTAAAAATATTTTATAATTTTTTCAAGTGTTCTCAATAATTTTTCAATGTATTAACAATTAAATTATTTTCAAAATCATTTCAATAATACATTATATGTTTTAAAATTGTTTTCAATTAAATTTTATTTTAAACACATTCAAATTTTTTGGATGTTTTAAAAGTTTTTTCAATGAAATTGTTTTAAAAACGTTGTAAAGATAAATTTATAGGTTTTCAATGTATTTTGAAATAAATTATTTTCAAAACGTTTCCAATATTTATTTATATTCTTTCAATTTATTTTCATTGAATTGGCCTTAAAAATGTTTCTAATAATTCATTATAGGTTTTCAAATTAATTTCAATGAGTATTTTTTAAAAATATTTTCAACCATTAATTTTTTGTTTTCAAAGTATTTTAACAGAAAAATGTGTTTAAATATTTTTTAATAGTATTTCATATGATTTAAATGAATTTTTATTTCAATATTTTTCATGTTTCTTTTACATGTATTCAATCAATTTTTTTAAAATTCATTTCAACCAAAGTTATCATGTTTTAAATGTATAATAAAAGGAAATTGGTTTCAAAATTTTCTATGTACAAAAAATTATTTTTCTAAGAAACATGTATATTTTCCTTAATAAATGCTTGTAAATGATATTTTAAAATTATTTTATTTCTAAAATGACATCCTTTGTTGTTACTCATGCCTTTTTAGGGAAATAATTCCATTTTTTCATTCATATTATTACTCTAAATGTATTTTTTATTTGATGGAATAATTTCTATGAAACCCATTTTTCATTCATGGATATATACTTTTGAGACATATAGATTTATAATTATTATTTTTTCGATGAAATGATTATGAAACTTGTACCTTTTAATGTATGTTATGAATAATTACATGTTTATAATTCCCATTTAATTTAAGGGGTTATGATTTTATTGTTTATGATTTTTGGCACATGTTTGTAGGTTTTAATTATGATATGGGTAGGACCTATATTTCCTTCCAATTAATTTGGAAATGATTTATATCTCATGAAATAGACTATTATTTTCTTTGGGTAATCCTTAAATACTAACATGGTCAAGGGAGTGAACAATGGATACCAAGATGATATGGGGAGTGAACTCACAACACTATAATGGAGATCAGAGTTAACCATGTCAACCTAGATGTTATGGGGAGGGAACTAATACTAATAATATGGCCATGGGAATAAACCATGACTAGAGAGATAGTATTTTAAGTTAACCCATACTACCATGATGGTATTGTTAGGAATGTATTGAATACTATGGAATTCATTTTATATGCTTATGTGTTTTCCACAATTCCATTTCATATACCAATGTTATGATTTCACAGATTATTTTCATTATTTCACTATGATTAATGTCTTATGAACTGAAATTTTTGATGTCCTCATTCATATTTATGATCATTGATATATAGGTTATGATATTATCATGTTATTATCATGTTCTCATACCAATATCCTCGTGTTTATGCTTAGAGGTCACCATTTTTTAACCCTTACTGAGAAAAAGAGCTCACTATTTTTATGTATACTTCCTTAGGATATGAATATAAGTTTTTTGTATGATGTCTCTAATAATGTTTCTGATTATAAACAACCTAGTGGGGGAAAATGTCACTCTCTCATGTACCATTATTTACGTTTACATGTTTCAAAAGGCACCAATATAACACAGACATTGGAATAATTTTGTATATTGTAAAAAGTATTCTAAAATAGTGATGTAATTTATTTGTATAATAATATGGGGAAATATAGTTGGTATCAGAGTGAATTTTTCGTCAAAATTTGGAAACCAGGATGAGAAATCATTACTCAGATCCTTAGGAATATATTTAAGGATATTTATAGGGATATCTTTATGGATAAGTATATAGATGAGGAAATGTATAGAAAAACGTACAAGAATTTTGGTAAAATATAGAGTGAGTGGTTTCCAAAAAATAAATCACAGTATGGAAAACATTAGTGTATGTGGATCTGGAAAAAAATATCTATAGGTAACAACTCTAAAAATGTGTGTCGGTCCAGACTCGGCCTAATCAGGTACATGACACCAACCCTTTTTGCACACCTGGTTTGAAACTCCCAGTGGATGTGCTTTGAATATCACATATTATTTACGAACCATAAGAGAATATTTGAGTATAATATGACTGTGAGTATGTTAGGATAAACATAAGGATTTGTTGATTAATAAGTATGATTCTTCATTTAGACACCCATTAAGTAATTTTTCTTGATTATGCGGATTTATTCTACGATACATGTTTCTCAACCTGTACATTTTGTTTTAGTCAACGAAGGGAACTATAAAGAACATGATTATAATTTAATATTTCAGATGTGAAACGTATGACCAATATAAAAATATATTTTCAATTGGAAATCTCATAAAAGGGAATTAGGAAGGTTGTTTGTGTATTGAATACACTTTTGAGGATTAGGAGACCACAAAAAATAACATAAACGTGTGTGATGTTCTTCCATAATTTCATAATTTAAACATAAAAAATAATTTTTAGATTGAGTTTGAGGAAACATAATACATGATGAATTTTATCATATTCGAGGAAATAAGTGTTAATGAATAATTTTATGAAGTGTGAGTAATGGTTCAAGAAAAATGTTGGATGAATAAAGTGTATATGTTTTGGAATACAATGATTATGTTATATGAATCATGAACTATATACATATTTTTAGTAAATGTTTTCATTTATGATTGAATGAGGTATATTGAATGGGTATAAAGATTGAAAAATTGATATACTTATTAAGGTAATTTAACCCTTAATGTGATCATGATGTTGAGAAATGTTTTCTTATCTTGGATAAGGAGATGATTGATTTGGTAAATGTATATTGTACATTAGTAATTACCCTAGATCTAATTATCAAATTGTTGAAAAGGTTTTCACTGTCATCATGGATGAGGTTTACAACGTCATGTATTTATGGAATATTTCTAGTAACCCTTAGAATATGTAAGCCTCAATGTTTTGATAAATTATTTATGGTAATTCATGTCATATTCATATTTCAACATAATATTTGATTAGGGTATTCACATGTTTGTAATGTTGCAACCAATAGATATTGTGTGATATATTATTGACCATTTATGGGATATTCAAGTTAAACATCGAATGATTTTTGTGATGTTAATGTTTTATATCAACACATGAGGATTTATACATAATGAATAACAAGCTTGAACAATATTTTTGTTATTGGTAACATAAGAGTGATGGGATAAATTATAATGGATGTCATGATTTTTTCATGCATCCAGAATGAAAAATTAAACCTCCTTTTTAGAGAAATTAGTTAATGTGGAAATTTTTGAAGACATGACCAATGGTTTAGATTTTACATAGGAATGGGAATTAAATCAGCTAATTATAACTTCTCATGAAAAATATTTGACCCTAGAGAATAGATCTTGAAACTAAAATGGTTTTCCTCATACCATCATATTGATGAATCAAATGGTCCCATAGATAATCTAAAATTTAAGGCTTTGTGACTTTTAATTTTATCCTGACCATGTTCTCTGTCACTCTCCTCTAAAAAATGATAGCTATATTTCTATTCTATGTCCAAATTTTTACTTACCACCTAAATTCTCCTTTATTGAAACCCAAGTTTGTGTTACTCTAGCTAACCGTTTTTTTTTTCAAATTTATTTTTTAAAAGGAATTTTTAGTGTTCATTATTAAGATTATATTCTCTATTAAATGAACATTAAAGTCTTAATCCTTTGATAACCTAGATGAATTTTGAGGGAGAAATTTATTTTATGGTGGGTAGAATGTTACCCACATGATTTTGTAATTTTTTCTAATTAATTTAATATTTTTGATATTTTTTTCACAGAACACGAGATTTAGTTTGTATTGTGCTATATGAAACACCAATGATAATATTGTGATATCAAAAACACTTATATTTTCTTTTTGTACACAAAAGACCAAATTTTACTACCTTTTAATGGAATACCAATTTTTAAAATGAAAACTGGAAACTGATATAATTTTTTTAAAAAAATATAATAAATATTAGAATTCGTTCTATTGAAATTATATTATTGTTATTTTACAATATTTATATGAAACATTTTTTTCAATGAATAGTGAAAAATAATGTATTTTAGTTAAAATATACCTCATTGTTTAAATAATTATTTTTGATAAATTATATTTTAATTTTGATTATAAAGTCATTGTTGATAATCTATACATATATAAATAACATTTAGGTCATTTGATTAATTTTTCTATAGAAATTACACATAAACACATATTGAACATTTAAAGAATTTTTCATTAAAAAGAAACATTCATGCAACATCTACAATATTAGCATTAAATATAATTTTCCCACTCATGTGATTTTAATTTTCAAAACATAAAATACAAGGTTATAATATGTACTATATTTTCGTCTAATAAGATCACATTTTTTTAAAAAAAAATTTCAGTGAAAGTGATCAAAATTAGTTATTGTGATTAAGGTAAAATTAAGCTTAATAAGGGACTAAAACATAATTTTAATGATCAAAATGTCCTGTACAATTGTACAATGGATATTAAATACCTTTAATTTGACCATATACCCTATTGGATGGTATTTCTTGGGTTATTGTGATATTTATACTTGGAAGTTTTCTATAAAAAATGTTATGTAAGGAAAAATATAGAAATGTATCTTTCCTTTAATTGATTAATTATAAGACATTGAGTTATGTAAAAAACATATTATTTTTGGTAATACAGATACTTTTGAAATTTGAATGGTTTGTATTTTATCATAATAATTTAACATTTATTTATATAGATGATTTTGATACAAAGAATGATTATGAAACTCTAATGTAGTGACTATTTAGTTAATAATAATCTAAAATAAACGATTATATAAATATTAACAAGAGCTAAATGGATTGTATTATTGTCAGTAATTACTTTTCTAGATGAATATATCATATTTCTGGGATGTAAAGTCAATATATTTGAATTAAAATGTTGTTTTGATACTTTAAAATTAAAATTAAAAAAACTGTCAAAATTAACATTAACGATAATTTATAGTACATGTTTTTTATATAAGTATTTAAAATTAAAAAAAAACTATATCATCAATAGGGAAATTTAAGTGATTATAAATATTAGATATGGTATATTAATGTAATAATTTATTTTTTATAATTAATATATTGACTAATATATTTTTTTTAAAACAATTCCATGTCTTGGATTATGTCATGTTTTTCCCATCACATACACCTATTTTATAATTAATATAAAAAATAAGTTTTTTATTTTGTAAGATTGGTATCATAATAATAATTATGTTTCTATATATTTTCATAAATCTTATCACATTAATTTATTCATAATGGCTAAACTACATATGGTAGAAAACAAGTATCTTTAATAAAAAAATGATAAAATTTGGGAATTAATGATGTTTAGGAGAAAATTATTAAAATTCACACATTTCAGTGTGGTGGAAGTTTTTATCGACCATAATTCCCATTTAATACAATTTTTACATTTTTTAGCACATTATGCAAGGTATACCTCCCATTAATTAATATGTTTTCATATTTACAATAGCGACACTCCCCTTCCAGTAAACAAATTTATGAACTCTCCCACTTCCTCGCACCTCTCAGACCACATAGAATCAACCAAAATATTCCCACTAAAAATATTAAATCCTTCCCTTCATTAATCCTATATTTGGGTTGAAATAAATCTATTTAATCCCTTTAGAAGAAACAAAAAGGGAAACCCAAGAAACGGTAAGATCCTTCCCCAATATCTTTTTAATTATTTTTCATTATCCTCCCCCTCAACCATATTTATTCCATTATTTAAAAATAATTATAAAAAATATAATCATATTTATTATGCTGAGTTTTTTATATTTAATTACTCACACTTTTATCTATGGTTAAAAAACATACTCTTTATGTGTAAGGAGAACTACTGGCTCACAAAATGATGATTTTCCAATTTTATTATACCCCCTTTCATTGCTAAGAATTATTAATGAAATGATTTTTATATATTAAATATATTATAAATATTATGTATATTGTGTTATTTACTTATTTTACCACACATATCTTAATACATTCTATTTTTTGTAAATATAATAATTACATTTTAGAAATTGTGGACTCTCACCCAATCAACGCAATGTGATTGTTTCTCACACTAAAAAGGATGTATTAAGGATGGTTTTAGTGAGTGTTTATGATATATATGAAATAATAATTAAACATTAATGATGTTATATAGAAATACATTTCATTTTTTTCTTTCATTCAATACGATAATAAAATAGAAAAAAGTTCTTGCATAACTACACACTACCGGATCCATCAATAGTGTATTCCATTTCCCAATTTCATATTCTATAGGTTATAATAATAAATATATGATGAATATAAATTATTTCTATATAATGTTTCACATTCTAGAAATCATCAAATATATATAAGGACCAAATATATAAAAATTAAGAAACATTTGAAGAAAAGAAAATATTACATAAAGTGTAACCCTAATATGAAACTATTAACAAAAGGGTAATATATAGTCATTATAAAACCAAATATTATATTATATTTAAGAATATTGTTTCATGGTAGAGTTATAATATATATTTATTTATTAAATAGTAGTATTTACGAGTATAATGGATGTTAATACACAATGTAAGAGAATATCATCAAACTTTTTATATCTGCGATATACATGGAACGTTCCCCACACTTTTATTTTGTGTTCCGTATTTAATTTCCATAAATTTATTCCATTATTATTATTATGATTAAATTTATGGGTATATAAATATCTATTGAAGGATATATCCTTTATAGGGAAAATATTTCAAATGTTACCAAATTGTTAATGTAATTTTGTTTCATTTTTCCTTCATTGTGGAGCATGTTTTTTATAAGAGTATGTTCTTTAAAGAATAAAATTTTCTTTCAATTGATATGTGATATCATGATTATAATAATTTTTAATTAGATTTTAGGCATCATTTAATTTCATTTTCTAACATGGGGAGTATGATTCAATGTTACCAACTGGTAAGAGTTTATTGAAACAATGTTATAGTTTATCAAGATTGTTTACGATTATGAAATAATTTATGAAATCAGACGACCCATATCTCAAGAAAACTAATGAAACAACATATCCTATTATTTTCACTAATATCATAATTTATTAGCACCATCTTCAATTATTTGGTACTTAAGATAATTAAGAAAACATTTCTATAAAAGTACCACATTATTTATCTTCTCTATCGAAAATTTCTATTCATTAAATAATATTTTTTCAAAAAAGGATTTCATAATATTTTCAAATATTTTTTATAATAATAAAATGTATTTTAAAATAAATGGTTTTCAATTTTTTTAATATTTTTTTTATAAATTTAATAAAATTATTTTCAAATAAATTGGTGTCATAATGTTTTCAATTGATCTTTAGTTGTTTTCAAAATATATTCAATGAATTTGTATTCAAAAAATTTCATGATTAATTTATAAGTTTACATTTTATTTTTAATGAAATGGATTTCAAAATGTTTTCAATATTTCATTACAACTTTTAATATTATTTTTAATGAAATGGTTATATAGTAATTTTCAAGATTTCCTTATAAAATTTCAATGTATTTTCATGGAAATGGTATTGAATACATTTTCAAGATTTCATTATATGTTATCAAATTATTTTCTAAGAAAAAGGTATTTAATTTTTTTAATTCTTATTTTAAAATTACTCATTGAAGAATGTATTCAGAATGGTTTCGAGTTTCTTTTTTATATTTTCAAATAAAAAGTTTTTTTAAATTATTTAAATCCTTATTTATTTGTTATAAAATTATTTTCAATAAAAATGGTTTTAATAATTTTAACTTTATTAAAAATATAATTTCAAAGAAGAAAAAAAATATTTTTGTCATGAAATGGTTGTTAAGTGTCTTTGTACATTATTTTCATTCAACAATGATATCTACTGATGTTACCAATCAATTTATAGGTAAATGTTTCAATGTTTCCATTAATATTATTTCTATAAATAGCTTTTATTTTTATGGCATGATTTTTATGAAACCCTTTTATATATCATGGTTTATATGATTTTTAAAGCCAATACATTTCATAGGTTTTTATTTTGACAATATTGTTATGGAACCTATACACATTTTCAAGGGTTATGATCTGATTAGATGTTTATGATACCAATTTTATTTCATGGGTGATGATATGATTGTTTATTATGTTATAGAACATGTTTTTATGATTTTATTATGAGATGGTTGGGAACTATATCTCAATAAAATATATTAGGTAACAGATTATATCAAATGATAGAAACTAATATCATTTTGGGATTAAAACTTGTCTACTAATATGGACATGCGAGTGATCCTTGATAACTATGTGGAATGTGAAGTTAACCCATACTACCATGATGACCTTGGAAGTGATTCGTTGAATAATAAATTAATATTTTTACATACTTATGTTTCTTCCACAAATCCATATCTTATTACTATGTTATGTTTCAATGGAATATGTTCTTATTTCGTTATGATTCATGTCTTATGTACTTACAAGATTTATTTCAAGATTCATGTTTATGATCATTGATATGCATGGGATGATTATATAATGTTATGATCATGTTCTCAGGCCTCTATTCTCATTCTTATTCTTATATGTAACCCTTTTTTACCCTAATTGAGAATAAACGATCACCCATTTTTTATATTTCTGTACCCTTCTTGTGACGATATGTAATATGTATGATGTGTTTAAGAAGGGTTCTAGTCCTGATGAACCTTGTGGGAGATAATGAAGCTCACTCATGTACTGGTGTCTTTGTTTCCTTGTTTCAAAAGGCACAAAACCTATGAGATCTTTATTCATATATTTGTTTAATGATTTATGTTTTCTATAAAATTTATGAAATCACATCATATCCTAGTGGGTATCATGCGGTGATTACCATAAATCCCAACTCCAATAGGCGAGGGGATAGAGAATAGAATTGAGTAGGAATATCCCCCAAATGGGAGGCATTTTCCTATATACCTGTACACACACACACATCTCCAAGATAAAAATATTGAAATGTAAAAACACTAAGTAAACAATGAACACATACACTAAGATACCAACCACATAGTACGATAGGAATGTAAAGTGTATTAATGTATAACTTTTCCAGAAATCCGGCCCACCAAAAATAGAGTCTGTAGCACAAGGTCCTGATGCCCAATCACAGAAGACCCCACCTAGTGGGTAGGTACAAGAACAGTTATCTGAACCCATAGGAACACACCTCATCTATCTGGTCTCTCACTTAACACCGCATTTTCCTGGTCCACCAAGTACTCCTTCAAACCATTTATGGTCTGTATAAAACATGACACGTGTCAAAAAACACTGTTTAGTGTTGTTTAAAAGAAGACTTAATAGGACACCCGAAAAAAAAATTATAATACCATAGAGGAAACATCATGATAAACATACCATCCAAAAATAATAGAAAGGTAAAACCACTAAAAATATATAACCATCTCGACAAAGGCATATGTCTGTAGAACATATAATCAAAACATCCAAGTATACATGTTTATGATTCTAGGACACAAGGTCTCATACAATAAATGGTAAATAGTTAAATCAAAACTAAATATCCACCACAAGATTCTGCTCATGGCACGCTCATTTTTGGAGAAATCACTCCGTGATCCATGATGTCATTGGAGACTCATGCAAAGAGGTCACACTAATTTGGGCCCCTCTCAAATTGAACATTCTAATTAAAGATCATGATATATTGAGATGATATTCTTCATAGATAATACCAAAATCCAAATCTTTATTAGCCTGCAATGTAGGGGATCCTCCTTTGAGAATATTGAAAACTCATCCAATACCGTCCAATAGATGGAGGACTAAAGACCTATTCTCGAAGGTCACATCAATTCCCACAAAAAAACATCATGGGATGATAAAGGGGCTCTCAATTCAAAATGAGGGATTTGAAAACTCTATTGAGGACATGGCCTCTAGATTTTAATACAATATATTGATGTCGACATAATTTCATACTAGACCCTCTGGGAATGAACCACAAGACTCTCCAACTATACTAGTCCATTCAAAAAACCCACAAAGGCATATAAAATGTTCATCCTCATTGTAAGGGTCCCCTTCCTATCAATGGATCATTAAACATTCCTTTTATTTATAAATCACAACCATTTTAGTGAAAACGATAGATCCGGGTCCACCCCCGATTGACCCCTTGACCCTACCCCATCTAGTTCAGCCAAACCATCACAAACCAGCCTATAAGGCCCAGTCTAAACAGTCCCATTGGATCTGGTCCGGCCCAGCCCATTTTCCCAGCCTACTAGATAGCAAGGCTGTAGTCTGCTAGACTGAAAAACCAAACTCCCTAGGCCACTGAAGTGGCTCAGTCCATCCATCCTGGTCCATTGCATGTTGGAGGAATTCGTCTGCTCGCAGCCTAGCATTGAACTCCTAGTCTACAATTAAACTGCATTCAATGCTTATGACACCACATACCTACACCCTCCCCACATCTTCCTCCGCCAATGGTTATACAAGGTTAGGTCGCCGTGTACGGGTCCCCCAGTGGCTGCCTTCCTAATATCTACTCTCAGCCTCCACTGCCATGGGATCCCATGTGGTCCAAATTGGACTACGACCTAATTCACTACCATAGTACATCAAGCCGGTGGCTCTCCTACTCTGCCATCTGCATGGCTCAGCCTCCCATATGGCTGTTGTTCCCTCTATTGTCGGCCGCCTTATTGGTGACCAATCATCCAGATCACACCCCACCTGGGTGGGCCACCTCAATGTACGTCATGGACTAGCCTCACAATTCCTCCTAAGCCAACTGGAGTCACTATTCCATCAATTTTCATGCACCATCGTAGGTATTTTCCTCATTTAATTGCACTATGCATTTGTTGTCGCACCTTCAGGATGTCAAATCCCTACTCTCGAATCGTTGCGCCACGGATCGAAGGCTCAATGACCCCTCATCAATACATTGTGAAGATTTAAGAATGAAAAAAATTTTGGGGATAGAGATAAATGCACAAGAACACTTAAAGAACAAATAATGGCCTTGTTTCTGTCAGCCCCGATATGTTCATGTTAGAATTGAAGAAAAAAGAGAAAATGAATCAAATCTCAAAATTGAAATCATCCTTGATATTTAACCTATGTAATTACCCATCGCAAAAGATTTATTTAACCTCAAATCAACATATTTTTGTAATGGTGTGTATTCATCATTTAAATATAAGAGTGTAGAGAGAATCACAATGAAAAAACAACCAACCTTGGGTTTGTGTTGTACTTTGAATAAGGGAGAAGTAAGGTGGTTCTCATTGGTCGATTCGTCTATTCTTGACCTGAGTTATGACCTCCAATCTGACATTCATGGTGAGAGAGCATGCTTCTACATTTTATTGGGAAACTATGGGGTTATGTTGATAACTATATATTTTTCTAAAAGGATTATTAAAAATGGGAATCACTACTCTGTCATCACGTAATGTTAAATAAAATATTTCTGTTAAGGATTTTAATGATGTTCACATCCAAAAACTATGATCCACAGATGGCCTACGCTGACCAAGGCCAGGACTCACCTAAGGATAAACCCCTTATTAACACAATAATGGTCTCTCTTTTCCAATCCGATTTACCATTTAGGAATTATTTGTATTTAATAATAAAATAACTTTATTAAATTATTTTATTTATTATTATTCAATTTTTAGGTTTTCCACAAAAGACACTAGATGACTAAAGTTGAGTCACTCCTAGGGTAAAGTCACTACTCTGAGTTCAATAGTGCCCTAAATTTTATGATATGTGCAACCTTTTTGATGTTTTTTCAATTTTTCAGAAAATTCATGTGTGCATGTTCTTAAAAATATAACATTTTTCAATAAATCATTTCGGGTACAACATGCCTTGGAATCGCATGACATCTTAGCACCCGGTCAACGAATTTCCCAAATTAATTTATAAAAATAACCCCAAGGAAAATCTGATTTGTTACAAATTTAATTTATTTGTACATTAATATTGTTATTCTATATAGTAAATCCTTTATAAAAAAATCAAACAATTACCAATTTCATAGTACCTAATATTATCTGATAAATAATCATTTGTAATTATTATATAACCATTAAAAATATAATATCGGTCATCTTCCATAAATCAATTTTTTTCCAAAAGATTAATATTCCACTAAATCACATTTTTTTGTTATCATTAAAATTCAAAAAATAATTTAAAATCCTAACCAAAAAATCATTATAGCATAATCCTTATATATTTTATATTTCAAAAATCAAATACATCACCGATAAAATACTCAAATATTATATTTCATAAATCCATGACCATGTAAATTAATAATTCCTCTTCATCTATAGTAATATAATAAGATTTAACATGATCCAATAGCTTATTTTAAGGATGATTTATTTGATTCATGGGGAATTAATTTGTGTATTTTTCATATCTCTATAGTTGAATTATTTTATATTGGAATCATTTTTATTTCCCTTGAAATCAAAAATATGGTGACCTTTATCTGGAAACATGTAAGAAACTCCCAATACTTTTTATCAAGTACAACGATATTTATTTCATAAATTAGCACATGTGTAAAATAATTTTTCCCTTTATCCATTTTTCAACATTTTCTAGTATTCCTCTAATTCTCTTGCATCACATTGAATAAATAATACTTTGATAATTCTTTATTGGTATTTTCAAAACTTGATATCATGTTTTAATATGATGAGAACTTTTGGGATACAACATTCCATTAAAATATGGGCTTAATACCATAAAATATTTTAACATTTGTACTCTTTAGATCATTTTCATCATTTAGTTTCACAATCAGTATTATAAGAAACATTTATAAATGATGAAATAATTTTGATTACACAATAATCATTAATCTATTAACTAGTGGAATAAATAACACAAATAGAATAATTTATGTATAACTAATGTCATAATAAAAAACATGGGGTTTTAGGATGGTATTATATAATTATCCTCATATTATTTCTTCTGTCTATGATTCCTATTCATTTATTTACAAAATCTAGTTCCCAATATTTCTACTAAATTTCCTCTGATATAAACAGTAACGACCTTGACCCATGTATCCTAGAGTTAGTTTCTTACTTCATTACATTAGAATGATTATGAAGAATCAAATCCAGACAGACCGATTAGTTTATTAGTATTTAATAACGAGATATATACATAGTTCCCATATTACATTGGTAATTAAAGAAAGAACATGAAAAATTAATGTTAAATCCATCCTTGAAAACGTAGTCAATGCCTTCTTCATCATAAACTGGGGAAAGGGGAAAAAATAAATGGGATATCAAAGCCTTTGTATGGTTTTAATACCACTTATAATATTATGAATCAATAATAATAATCAATATATAAAGGTAGATAACTAAACCCACATTCCATTTATTCATTAAATTGATAATTAAATGTATCTATATATTTTTTTCATAGTGAAAATCTCTTGGATAATAATAAATAAATGATGAATGATCAAAACAATTAATTATCAGATATCATGTATGTAAAACATGAATGTCTAAACTGTCAAGTATTATCATAAATATAGTTTAATTCTGTGGGTAGAAACCCAACTGATTCTTATTTGAAAAAAACTCAAAGGTTTTATCGCCAGCTGATTTGTCTCATGAGGCCTATCAATAAATCAAGGGGCTATCTAATGTCAGGGTGCACCCATCACAATAAGTATAAATATATCTCTATATATTGAAATTATTTATTTAAATAAAAATTCAACAAAAAGATACATGTATTTTGGATACAATAATTATTTAGCATTATTTCCCTAGTTAATAATATATCATTTTACGTAAACAATGTATATAAAAATGGTATAAAGTTTATACAGTACTCATACCCGTGGTATAATTTACATGAATATTTAAGAGAGATATTATTTCAAATGAAAAATGTACCTTCATGGATTATAAAATAGACAACATTAATATGAATATGTTCACAATACCAAGCAAGTCTCAATGAAATGAAAAGTGGGAGAAAGTATCTTACCACATTATAATAATTCTAATCATATTTACCATAAAAATAATAACTATTAAATATGTATTTAATATCATGGATAATAATATTTTTGATATGATATAATAAATTTATGTATAAATACACCACTAACATGGAATAAGTTGTGAATAAAGAATATATATATCAGATGATAAATTGAGAGGTGAAACCCTTCCCTCATGTTTACCTTTATTGCATTACTTGATAAAATCATTTAAAATAGTTTAAATAATATTATTCACTTATTCAGAAAATATATTCATATTTATAATACCTTATTTTATAATTTTATAACAACATGTGACCCATTTTTAATAGTATTTCATTATACTCATGGTTTTAAATGCACTCATTCCATGGTTTCATGATCAATTAATTTGTATATAATTAGAATTTTTTTGAAAAATTATATCAAAACTATATAAGTGAAATGAAATAATAATAATGGACATCAATTTGTTTAAATTGACCCATATATCACTTATCATTCCTGTATGAGGATAATTAATTATATAAAAATCTAATGATTGTAATTAGATTATGTTTGGAAAATTTTATGAACACCAATTATTAGTTTCATCTATTATTCATTTATGAGAATAAATTAGATCTATAATAGGTAATTAGTTATTATATACCTATTAAAATATTATTTCCCAGATTAATTTATTTATCACCATCCGAATTGGAATAAATGGTAAACAAACAAAATCATTATTCATGGAGATTCTTAATCACCATAACATGGATAGTGGATTCGTTTCATTGAATAAGTGGAGGTTATAAAAGGTATAAAAATAAGATATTTATATTGAAAAAGAAAACAGTAGTATATAAATGAGTTTTTATTTTTCATTCCATGATTGATGAATGTGACGAGGAAAATTTATATGAAGAAAATAAAATAAGAGGGTCATTTTAATAAAAATAACCATTGAATATCACATCCATGGAGGATCCCTTGATGACCTTGGATTTGGTATTTTGGTAATAATAGAAGAACTAGGACATCGGGATAGTGAGGATGAGTGGTTTGGGTATATATGTGAAGATATTCAAGGATTTTGAGTTGGAATATGGTGGTGAGGGGTAGTATGTATACTTGAGTAGAGGTGGGTTTAAGTAATTAAAATAATGATTATTTTATTTTTAATGATAACCATATGGAGGTGGAATTAATTTACATGATATTTCATAGATATTAAAATTTTGTAGACTAGTTTGGTTTGATAAATACCTTAACATGACATTAAATTTGGCATTCCTTAATAATTTTATGCATTTACCTTGTTACTTCTAAACTGCTCAATTTTTTCTACTTATAATGAAGTAATGAAATTTTATAACATGTTAATTTTTATAATCAAAAAATTAAAATAAAATTAATACTTAATTTTTATCTTCTTTTTAAATATATATAATACATTTTTCTAAATTAAATTAACATAATTGGAAAAAATATAATTAAAATTAATCCTACAGTCATAGTAGATAAAATTATTATTTTAAAAAGTAAAAAGTTCAATTGATTGAATTTTTTATATATCATTTAAATGAAAAATAGTTTAAAATTACATAAATTATATTTATTAATGTATAAATGGACATGTTTTAGTTTAAATCCAATATAAAATTATATTATTTATATGGAAAGATAGATTCCAATTAAAATGCCTCATTTTTCAATTTTCATCATAATTTGAAACGTCTTAGATAAATAAGAAACATTTACCTGATGAAAATTTTCATATTCCAATTTTTATAATAATATATATATTTTTATATGAAATTTATAAAAATGATAAAATTTAGTTCTAAAAGAGGTGTGCAATTAAATAGTGGAAAATTATCTTTTAGAAAAAAATTTCTTTTACGCTTGAAATTAGATTAATTATTTTCTTAATAATAACAAACACATTTTATTAATTATAAAATAATTTACGAATATATTGCATATAAATATCATTAATATCATTAATTTATTGTGATTTATTTAATTTATTAATATAAAATTCTATTGTGGGCATAAAAATAGTTTTCTTTTATGGAAAGACTTCATTATGTTTAATTGTTTTTTATATTTCTTTAAAATTAAATGGTAAACAATTAATTCCTTTTATTAACATGTGTAAACTATATTTTCATAATTTAGTTAATCTCATTCATTTTCTTTACTCTAATGGCATAGTTAATACTATCACAATTAATTAGTAACATTTTTTCAATTTTTAAGCCCAACATTTTATATAATGTATGATATCAATGAGATTTTATTCATTTAATAATTTAAATACCATGAAGTATTTTATGTTACACCAAATTAATGTCTATGATTTATTTTCTATTAGTGATTATATTAATATGTATGTTTTGGATTTTTCGGTGATAGAGGAATACTTCACCCAGTAATGAAGAAGAAAATGTTTCCTATACATTTTAACAAAGAAGAGAGTCAAACATATATCTTAGAGTACATGACTACAATGATTCAATGTAGAATTTACATCAATCTACCAATTTTTTATATATCCTTCCTATACATAAAATTAATGTTCTTATGTTTGTTATAATTTTTATATACAACAATCAATAATAGAGTTAAAAGTGATATTTGATGAGCCAGTTCTAAAGATGTGATTAGTGATGAAATTAAATGAGGTTCAACGTTCTTAGAATTGATGTAATAAACATGGAGAACCCATTAAATTATTTTTGGATTATGATTTAAATAGGATAATGTGTTTCTTAATAGGTTAAAATGTATTTATGGAATATTAGAAATACTAAAGATAAGTATTTAAATACTTCAAAATACATTGGGAATATTACTAAAGATATTTGATGTGATTTGATAAATTACAAATTTTATTTAATATTTTTTATGTTTATTTAGAGTATTTGAGATGGTTATGAGGAAAATTATGTCATTCTAGAGTTATTTGAATAATTTTTAAATTTATGATGTTGGACTAGAAAAATTGCCTTAGTTTTACATTGTAAGTGTCATCAAATGAAACTAGCTAGAAAATGGAAAAGGTTTGAATACATTATAAAATTCATGAGTGACATAATAAGAGTTATCATGTGTTTGGATGATTTATCTAGTGCTGTTAATATTGGAATTTATTTCAAATTAATGTATTTTAAATAATTATAAAAAAACAATAGATGAGTAGATACCACAATTTGCAATAGTAAGTCATGAATTGTGATCTCAAATTGGAGGCTTGTGATTATTAAATCAATACATCATAAGACTAAATTTAATTCATAGAAAATTATCTCTGAGGATTAGAATGGTCTTATGATACTTTATAATAGTGTTCGTAGACTTCATAAGAGTCATCAGTTTGTTAGAAAAGGACAAAGGATGAAATTCCTAGAGTAATTATTTAAATCATATGATTAATACCCATTGTTAAGTTATTATTTTTTATTATATTATAATATTATGTACATAATTTGTAAGAGTTACCACCTTTGTGAAATTAATAATTTTGTAAACAATGAAATGATTTGTAATTTACAGAATGAATATATTGAAATAAATTATATTACAAAATTATAAAGTTAATATTAACATATAAAAATATGATGATTCATTATTAATAAATGGTTCAATAAATATATTGAATAATATTTATTGATAATAATATATTAATATCACTACTATATTAATATTTTTTTTTTCAAATATCGAAATGTGAAAAATCAATATTTGAGATCCAATTTGAATACAATATTCTATGAAACTAAATGTGGTGATTCCTAGGCTGTTTCTCATTGATTTAAATATAACATGATAAATCCTGATTCATGATACATTATGAGAAATATTATATTTATGATTGAGGAGATGAAGATAAGAATGAGATGAAATACAATTCTTTCTAATACATAAAGAATCATTTACAAGTATTTCAGATGCACTGATTCCACAACATCTTAATTCTTCATGATTATCAGAAAATTATATATATTAAATATTATTTGTTTACTAATAGAATATATTTTATGTAAATATACTTCATCATATGTAACAATAATGTTTATAATCATCTCATTGGTATAAAATTAGAATAAAATAGAAAATGGAACTCATGAAATTTAAGTGAAGAAAACTTGTTGAAGAAACAGAAATATGCATGATCATGGGAGACAATCCATGGTATTATATTAGGAAAATATTTATAAATCTTGGTTAAAAATTTAAGTAATTTACATATTTAAAATACAAAAATAATATTTTCATTATCCTGAGTGAGTATAAACAACTAGAATAAGAGAGAGAATGTGCAACTCTCTTGATGAAGAAAACGTGAGAAATATTTATGAAAAAAGATAAGAACCCAATATAGTTATAAATATGAATAACAATTTTTTTTTGTAAAGGAATAAGAATAATATAAATTTTTACTATTAATCATATATATTTAATCAAGGTTATAGAAGAATAAGAATAAAAATAAGACCAATAATATTCTATATTTAAGAAGTTAAAAGCAATGACAATTCAGGATATGAAAATATTCTGAAAGTACATAGATTTGTTAATTGGAAATTGAGATCCATGAATAATGAGTTAGGAAAATCAAACGGTCTAATTTTTTGAAAGATAAGAGAGCATAGAATTAATAAATATTTTATTTCATAATGTTTTCTTGACTATTTGAATGAATTAAAAGGATATATTGATGGAGCATATCATTAGTGTCAATGTAGTGAAATTATAAGTATGTTGAATATCTGATTCAAATGGTTATATTACTATTGGAAATTGTATTCATGGAGAATATTGAATACACAACATAATATAAATCCATTATGATGTTGGAATGGACTACCATATATTGTTTAAGTGTGAGATTTACTCTTGTTTTAAAAAACACTATACCTTGTTGTAGACACATATATAATATTGTGAATTATATATATCTGGAGATAATAACTGATCATATAAGTGTGTTCGTTTACCTTGATGAGGCTAAAAAATGAAAAAAAACATATTTTGATTCTCTATAAATTCTATTTTAACTTTAGTGTAGAATCATAGATAAGAGATAAATAAATTGTTTATCTCATAACATTTTATAAATTTTAAAAAACCAATTGGGAAAAAAATTATAAGAATAACTATAATGTTGAAAATGTTTTCCATATATGAATCACCCACTCTCCAATGACTGCATGGTACATTGGGTATCTCATGTGGTATTAGAGAACAATGCTTCCTCTAATGGAATCTAAATCTCAATGTCTATGTTTTTTATCTGAATTAAATGAATATTGTATTTTAATAGTGTTTGGAAGATCAACAAATTGAATATTTAATTTACATCCACATAATAGTATAAATAGATATTTCATCCCAAAAATTCAAAAATAGAAATAAAAATGATATAAATAATCATAAGAAAAATATAAATGGATAAAGAGGAATAACCATTTTAAAAATGTAATGAATGTCATACTTATTTTTAATTTTTTTTAATGTTATTCCTCTAATTAATTAATTTTTATCTGTGATAATGATAGCTATATAATTTTATTTAGGAAATATATTTTGAGGTTAATTAAAATTTGAAGAAAACCCAATTAATGTTGTAAAATATATAACCTAATTAATCCATGAATTATATCATAAAATATCAGAAAAGATATATATTTCTAAATACATGTTAATAAATAATTAATAGGCTTTTTTAAAAAGTAAAACTATATAATGAATGAAATAAATTATATGGAGAAATACTTACAAATTAGTTGATATATTTTTATTATTTATTAATGATAATTTAAAATTCTATAATGAAGATTCTTTTAAATTTATCATATCATGAAAATAGAATATTATTCCATTACAATAATTACACAAATACGCATCAAGTGTCATGAATTCTCAATTAGAGATTAAATCATAAAGGGTGAATGTGCTTGAATATACAATGAAAAAAATCAATAAAATACATGAGTGAGCAAACATAAAAAATTAAGGAATAATGTGAATATTGGTTGAAATCAATTGAAGACCTAAATAAATATATAAAAATAAGAGTTTTTGATACATAGGAAATATTGATAAATCTATAAAATTCTATACAAGTATCATAAGAATATTATAGATAAATAAGTTCTTGCAAAAATGTTTCTAAAAGAATATTTTATTCTAAGAAGCCATATATTTGTGGGAAAAGGGATTGAGAGAATCGAGAGAAATATATTCTACAAGATCATGAAAATGAATATTCTATTTTCCAAGAAAATCTTTTTTTTCTAATACAATTTTTTATTTCTACATGATTCAATTTAAAATATATAGAAACATGGATACGTTAAAAAAATTAGACCAACCTTCTCATCATCGGTGGATGTTATCATATTTTGGAAGATAATATCCTCTATAGAATGACTAAAATAATGGGATTTATTACTAAAAATAAGAAGATATAAAATCTATTGAGACTACTCTTAAAGGAAAACATATGAATATTTATTGCATACTGTTGGTGTTATTGGAGGTTCAAGAACACAGTTGTCGAATGATGGCAGAAAATTTCTTATTATCAAGATATTATTATGAATATTTTTAAGGATAGTAAATATTATGTTAAAATAAAATATATAGTATTGAATAATATGACAGTGACGAAAACATATATTTCAACTTACTACAAATATTATTGTATTGAAAATTTTTATTTGAACTGAATCATCAATGGTCATTTTATAGAAGTTTGATTGTACAAGATAACTAATAAAAAATAATTATTTTCGAAATAAAAACTAAATCATATGATGAAATATAGAAATGCAGACATTTAAACATTGGGGAAGAAACAAAACATGAATGATCTGTAAACAAAAAACAAGAGGAATTTTGAAAATTAATTCACATCAATAAGAAATAGATGAAAATAATATGATGTGAATATGGCTTCCATGGATAAATTTAAGAAATAAAAAAATTTAATTGATAAAGGAAGATCATTTAAACCGAAAATAGAATCAATAAAATAGAAGAATAATAGGACTACTTTGAATGGAGACATTCATAATGAATAAACTTAAAGGTTACCTAAAAGTGGTAACCCGATAACTAGTATGAAGGTCTGTGGAAGGGGAAACATTTTCTAAGTGTATAACTGCTATTTTTAATGTATTAGTATTAGTATCACACTGGGATAACGAGATTTATAAGGGGGAATCACTGTAGGATTAATTTTATCACATTAAGAATTTATCACTATTAATACCTCTAACACTTCTTTAGTGAATAACTCTCATTATCTTATTAACATTTATTTATAAATATATAATATAAACTAACAAATAACACCATGATTTTTTAATGTGGTTCACCAATAAAATATTAAACTTTATCCCCATTTTATGGATGTTATTATCACACTAACAGAAAACATTCAGTTTGTTATCATGAATTGAATGAGAAAAGGGTATGACATTAAACATGTTTTACTAGAATCAACTAGATATAAGGAATGATTTACCATTGAATTAAAAGATATAAGATTATGGATTTTCCATAATAATGTGGTTATAAAGTTTATTAGAGTCTTATTAAATGAAACATAATAATTCTGGTCATATTCCTCTTAATATAGTATTAAAATGGATCCCTCTATTTCAGTATAATTTATGGGTTGTCTTAAATTCATAAATCAATGGGTTAATTAAATCATGAAGAAATATAGAGGGATACCTCTTCATCTTCATCATTGAAGAAAATATAAATAGTTAATATAGTATTATCCTGTTATTATAAAAATAGATTATATATCAAACTCTAATTGAAATGCACTTCACATCTGAAAGGATATCATTCATGTAATTTAACTATGCATGATAGTATCATCAAAAATCTATATGAACACTGTTGGTCCCATTTATTGTAAATTTATTTTTTAATGGATTAAGATATATTTTCATCATTCATTCATTTTGGTTTTCTTATTAACATTCATATGAACTCGTATTTCTTAATATCTTTACAAAATAAAACAGAGCTTCACCAGGCTCATTTCCATCCCCCAAAATAGATCACATGGGTTTACATTATCTATATTTTTCACATAAAATTTATATGTGGATCCTTAATCATTCTTCATGTAACAGAGTGTGTATAATTATTTCATTGAATTTTTTCATCTTCCCAAAATTGTAACTATATGAATCTTTTCATCACAAAATAATGAATCTCACAGTTCAATATCATCAATTTTTTTTTGAAATTATTATGATATCTTCATATAATTTTCATAAGAAAATATACAAATATAACTCATTGAGTCTAATGAGAGGGAAAAATACCTATGAATACTTTCCAAGAGGCACATTACAGTACCTTATTTTTTGTGTAAATATAAGGACTTAGGTATAATTTTTTTCAAAAAATTGAGTTCTATACAATATATATATGAAAAGAAGAACATTCCTTCTTGTGGGAAAATCAATATTCAAGGGTGAGGCTCCTCTTACTTATATATAATATTCATTCTTTTTCTAAAATTTGATATAAATATGAATCATATAAAATAGTGAGGCATAGAAATTTTTTAATATCCCTAAATATCTCAGTATTCGAAAAATTTGAATTGGCTTTCACCTTTTATCATTCATCAAAATTAAGAACCATGCATTATTCATGTAATTGGATTATTCCATTTTATAATTATATTTATTCTAATATAATATATATATTTTTTAAAAATTGTTTCAATCCCATCATATATTGTATTCATGGTGAACATTATAGTGCTCATTATCTCTATTTGATGAGAGATTAACACTATTGAGTATGGTATAACTTCCAAAGATGAAATACACAAATTTTCACGAGCTCAAATTCATAAAGGTCGATTGAAACCTGTATATGGGTTCCTATGTGTTCCTATCTCTAATTAAGGACAACCCAAATAAACCCTTACTTATTTAATTGTAGTATATTAATTGTATAGTGGTACACTGTACATTAGTATTATATTTTAGGGTCGATTGGGAATAATGTTAAATGAATGTAGAAGATGATTCACAATAGTGATATGACATTGAAGACTCATTTGATTGGGCACCCATGGTTATATCATTATTTTTTATGAAGTGATAATAACATGTGAATCCCATAACACATAAATCATCATTGTAGTTATAATTTTCTATTAGATTCTCATTATTCTAAAGACACATGTGATTATCCCAAGGTCATCTCCTAGAACCACACCACATACATTGGAATCACATGACATGCATCCCAATTCCAAACCACATTATCACCATGAAGATAACTCTACGAAGGATATATGAAATATACATACTCTTTCCACCATACTTTCTTATATGGCTGGCTCTCCATGTGGTTGATCCTATAGTCACATGTTTATGATTTAGTTGTCCTAACTGGTTGTATATGAGTAGAATTTTTTTGTTAAGGTATGCCATTAATAGTTAAATTAACTCTATGTGTGGAATATAAGACCAATACTTCTTAAATTATTCATTAATAAATTATTATCCAAAAATATAATTATTTTATCCTTTCCTCAAAATAATATATTCCGTAATCAATTTGAAATTATTTTTTAAAAATATTTTCATAGTGTTTCAGTTTGTTATATTATTCTAAACAATATGTATCATATAAATTCTACAATGAAATACCACTACTCCTAAAACTATGATGGATTTCGAAGATGGATCTCCAAATGTTTGAGATAGGTCCCCTATTATTTGATTATAATTTTCTGTGTGGTATAATATGGGTGGCCAATTTTTTGATAATGCCCATTAAAAACAAAGAGATTATTTTTTATTTTGAAATATATGATCAAACCTTCCTGAATTATTCATCAATAAATTAACACAAATTTTTTTTGTGGCCTTCAAATCAAATTTTCAAAATGTAATTTGAACTTCCTTATTAAAATATGTATTTTATTACTCTTACACCTTAGTATTTTGTTTTATATAATGTGAAACATAAGGCATTTTCATGAATTATTGTATTGAAGTTAATCAATCATCGGACCTCAATCCACATAATCTAAAATATATAATATGATCTTAAAACATATCAAGGAAAAAATCTTCATCAAAATTATATCATTTCAATGCATGGGAAAACCAAAACACACATCCAAGGAAGCCTTATTCTTTAATTTATATTTACATCTTTTTTTTCATCACATAAATATGCATTGACAAAAATATAAAACAAAAAAACATTAGATCATAATTCTTACCATATATATTCGTTGTTAATACCAATGTATAAAATGGAATGTTAGTTTGTAAAATCCAATTATTATCTCTTTTATTTTATTCTTTCCAAATTATTAATGAAAACTAAAATGTACCTGATAGAAGAAGTTATCATTTATTTCTTATGAGACTTTCCATTAACTGTTTTACTTTATGTCTAATTGTGTGAACCTGATATACAACATAAGATGGTTTAACTTTGACATCAATGCTATCCATTATGAATTTAGAATATTATACCTACTGAAATACCAAAATATATTTCATTATTGAATTAATGATCAATTGTTTCTAGTTTGATTGTAATTGGTTTATTTCAACTGATAAATTCATGTTGAATTTATCTGATAAAATATGTATATAATATTATCATAACATATTCAACCTAAAAATATCACTCATATAAATAGACATATTAGAAAAATAAAAAAATTAGATGGTATAGTTCAGGAAATTAGTCCTAGAATATCATTAATATTTTTTTGTACATGTAATTGATTCATTTAGTTTCTCCCACCTATATTCATAATTAATTTAAAATATTTATTGAATATAGATATCATAATTTTCCATAATAACATATTAGTGTGATCCTGAAATATACCATTTATAGATAAAAACATTGACTAAATTATATTGGTATGGAAAACTTTTTTGTTAATGGCCCTCATGGTATGATATCTAATTTCACTTTATTTAGATGGATCATTTCATTAATTGTTATTCCTCATTAAAATATATTTTAATACCAATTATTATGATCACATCGATAATGATGTTATCAAATTTATTGATCTACTATGGTAGCTTGATCATCTTTTTCATGGTCGGTATATGGCCTTTTTATTGATAATATTTATGATAACAATAGATTAATCACACCCAGATAGTAACATAAAATTTTTTAGATATTATTAATGCTTCTTAAATACATTGAAATATAATTTCTTCCGAGTTTCTCCACTAAAATATACAATTCCACATCAATTGCATAAAAAAATGAACAATCAAATTTTTATATATTAATTAGGTGGATCTCCATTATTACTCAATGAGATAAACTAGGCTAACAATTGGATCTCAAACATTGAACTCCTTTCTCTATAGCTTAATGTAAGGTTAAATTCTCATGTTGGCTCTTATATGTTTTTGGCTAGTATTAGGCCTCTTGGAATGTCATATTTTAGTAAAAACGTTCTATGAAACCATCTTTAATATATTTTACAAAATGGTATATTCATCAATTTGTTCATTTTATATTATTTAATATATTTATTCTTGATATAGAATTAAAATTTTTTTTGATTTGTGTTTATCCTTATTGCACGTTCCACACAGTATTTATGAGATTATTTATTTTTCGTTTACTAGAAACTGTTAATGAATTTTTTTTTCTTCATGTGTAATATTATTCATTCCAGGGATTGGTCATCACCCTCATTAGTTATGATTTCTTCTATTTAGTATGATATATATATTTATTTTATATTGATTTATAGAGTTCCAAATTATTCCAAAAAAATAAGACACTTTTAATTTTTAGTTTTTCACTATTCATGACCTTCTAGTGTTTGCAATGGAAATAAATATTATTATGATTATACCAAAATGTATACTTTTATCTATTATTAAGAATATATGTTATTTTATTTTGAATTAATTTTCACTATTATTGTATAGATTTTAATTTAATAAAACTATAATGTTACTAATTCCAATGAAAATACCAAAAAGGATTTTTAATATTTCAAAACTGTTTATAATAGTAAATTATGCATTTCCTTCTATGGATATTTCCTTATCACTATTTAGTTCCCCTTGATATAGGAATCCTTTAATTTCATATGTTAAATTATAAAACCCACAATCATATTTCAAGTGAATGAATCATTCATATTTCCAATAGTAGACAAAAAATCACGATAAGTTTTTCGAAATAATTGTTTGACTAGATTGATATGATCACTTTGTGTATTTACTTTCACTCATATTTTAGGATTTCTATTGGAACATTTTAATATAACATTGTATTCCATAACTATATATGTTGTGTTAAGAACCTCATCATCTTCATTAGTCAACATTTTCACTTCTTTTTATTTTGATACTTCATTTTTCTTAAGACCATATTTAGCACATATTGTTCTATTAGAGTTAGAAAGAAGCATATTCATGTGACTTCTTGATATTGAAAATTTATTGATTTAACTTTATTATTTCCACCAAATAGTGTACTTTTAATATATGATTACATAATATATATTAGTATGGATATAAATATTATTGTCTTAGATATTCTTGGATATTTTTTCTTATATAAACTTATGTATTTATACAATTTTCAAACATTTATATAAACTAATGATTTTTCTTTTTTAGGATCTTTTTCTAATCCTATACTAAATTAATTTTTTTTGAAATTATCTTTTGATAACCATTACTTCAACATCATGAAATAATTTTTTTCTCATATATCAAAGTTTCATACTCAATCTGATTTTCTTTGATATCAATTTGATTTTTCTTAACATCAATGATGTTATTATATTTCTGTTATAATGCATGTAATTTCCCTAAAATACTAAAAATGGATTCATATTTAGTTAGGGTTTATTTAAAACAATCCTTACCAAATATAGAGAATCATTATTAAATCTCCATAATTCTTACACCTTTTCTATTTCATTATTTAGTGGGATCTGTACACAGCATCACAGATTGTGTGAATATCTACTCTTTGTTTCTTATGTTTTCCATAGATATGGGTTACACCGTATTATGAGGCCTTTCTTTGAACTATATAATATTAATTTTTTGAGGAATTATCTACACCACTTATAATTTGTTATTTTGTAGGAAAATCATTAGAAAAAATATCAGATACCTCTTCAAAATAAAATAAGGTATAACATTTGTTCATTTCTTTGGTAGTAGACTGTACTAACAGATCTGTTACTCCCAATAATGACTTATATTGGATAAAATAATGCATTGTGAAACTGATTCATCATCATCTTTATATTAGAGGAATGTATACATAATCATTCTCATTTATTTCATTATTCTATAATTGGATGTCTTGGAGGACATGTAATTTGGTTTTCAATATATAAAAATCCTATATGTTTTTAGTCTATTCTAAATTGATAAGAGAAATAAAATCTACATGATTCTATAAATCAAATAATTCAATCAAAGGCGTGACTTATGGCTCTAATAACAATTGTTAGGATTGATTTAGGATGAAAACACTAATAGGGGGTGAATAAAAATTTGATTACTTATATCTCATTAAATTGTTTCCTTATTATTACATTTCTCATTTATTTAGTATATGATTATCTTTATCTTATTAACCTATAATAAGAAATATTTAACATCAATTATTAATGTAAAAAATAACAATAATGTTTTTTATCAAGTCTCACATCTAATGTGGTCAAATATTTACCCAATGACCAATGTTTATTATCTAACACACACACATATTTAATTTTATTATCATAAAATGCATGAGAAATGGTATGAAGTTGAAATTATTTTCTTGGAACAAACTATGTCTAATGAAATTTTTATATTTTATGAAAATGATAGTGGATTTTTCCCTATCCCTTCTGAAGAGTTCAGTTGTGCAGTTATAGTATTCTTCATAAAAAATCGATAATTCTGATTACCTTTATCAAAATACAGAAATCTAATGGTAGAATTTATTTCATAAAAATTAGTGAAATATCTCTATTTTAGTACTAAATGGGATGAAAATTTATTCATCAATAAATAAGTATTCCTCATACTCTTCTTAAAAACACAATATCAATAGTGAATGTCGTATCATTATCTTTTTATTGAAATTGATTTATTTTCATATAATATTTACATAACACTGAACAACTCACATTATCTCATGAACGTATTTGAATTAAGAATGAAATTATAATCAAAACTCATCATGAAAATTATTTCATCCTTTTGTATTCAATGTATTATTTTTATGAATTATATTTTATTTTCATTTTTCATACATTGTTTGGTAATTTTTAACATTCATGTATTCGTGTATTTCCTATTTTCTTCGTAAATTAAAATTTATCTTCATGTGTTAGAGTTACTTCATAAAACAAGGATCATGTAAGTACACATGGTTTGCATTTCTCTAATAATCAATAAATCTAGATCCTAAAAATTCTATTCCATAACTTTTCTTGTATATATATTCCACAATATTTTATTATCTTCATGCTACATAACGTATATGGTACTATTATTCGTGACGAAAATATGGTCACGATTTAGTGGCTTCAATTTTTTTTCACTACATTGTGATATATATATATCAATCTAATAAAAACATGTTTGTGTAGATCATCTTTAAGTTAATAAAAGCGTATAACTTCCTCCTTCACATATACGATTGGATTATTTTAATAATTGCATATTTTTTATAAATGAATGAATTAGGATAATCTATTTTATAAAAAACGATTACTCTCAAAGAATAATTCTTAAGTATGACACTATCTTCGGTACATGGACTCAGAATTTATATACAAGGCTCTTTGACAATATTTATTATGTTAAATATATATATAACATTCTATAAATATATATATTTTTAAAATTTGTGACTCAATGAATATATTTTATATCCCCAATTTTTTCTATATTTGAAATAATTATATGTGGTTCCCACTCTTATGTTTCATAAATTCTATGAACTCTACTCTATCATGCTTGGTTTGGCAGCTAGAGATCATCAACATCACATATCTTGAGATCACAAGTGTAAAGGTCATTTTCTAATATCATAAGTGTACAAGAATGTCATTATCCACATGTAGATGGATCATTCATTAAAAATAAAATGATAATGGTTTCATCATTATTGTGTAAACATGAAATATTTATTAGTGTGTTGTATGAGGTTTTATTAGGAGAAAGAGTAAACGAAGGTTGAAGATGATGCACTATAGAAATTGGATGGTGTGTAATCTTTAAATATGGTAGCCACAATTATATCCATATTTTTTAATAGAACAATTTTAATATGTGGTTCCCATACCACATAGATCCTCATCATTTTTTGGATCCACTATATATTTCCACCAATTTTAAAGACTCAATAAATGTTAGTATCCCCAGGTTTTCTCTAGGAAACACCCCACACACATGTTCTTCTTGGTCCCCACATCCCTTTGTAATCCAACCTTCCCAAACTTAAGAGAACTCCCTATAAGAACTATACAAGCCCAAAAAATCATCTACCAAGATGGATTTTTTGATTTCACTCCATGTGGTCAAGCCTACTCCAACGTTTTTGGGATTGAGCAAGATTGACTTGTTTGGAATGCCTACCCAATTTTTTTTAGGCCTATAAAAACAAGAGTATTAATTATAATTATATAATTTATGGTAAATAATTTCTAAATTATTCATCAAGAAATTCTCATATTGAAATATAATTATTTATTCATGGAATTAAAATAAAAAATTCCATATTCAATTTTAAATTACTCACGGAGATGAAGAAAAATGATTCTAAACACAATAAAAAGGTTTAACATTTACCAAAAGACTGTTTAAAAAAATTTAATACCATTTTGAATAGGATAACAAATAAGGAAAATAAAAAAAAAATAATTTTCCTTTTTTTTAATTTAATTATCTTTATTCCAACTAATAATACATTTTATGATGATGTGAAATCTGTATAGATTAAAGATTCATAGATTATAAAAATCATCGGTGAAGATAGAATAAATATTTCCCACCATTTTTAATCATGAAATATATTAGTTTTTAGGTTTTAATAAAATGCTTGACTCTATTATTACCATTTTGAAGATGACAACAACTCAACATATAATCATACATGTCCATTTTCACTACATGTGGCAGGATCATAATGGTCAGGTATAAAAAATAATAAATGTTGAATTTTCATTTTCATTTAGTATATAATATTTAGTGATTATAATTTATGGTAATGTTTTTCTCATTATAATAAATCATTTGTAAATTAAAAATGTGTATTAGGATTTATTTGGTAAAATATATTCATGAATTTTATTTAAATAAAGTATCAAACATGGTGTTTTTTGAAGATATACCCTTGAGAGGGATATAATAAAAATAATAGGATTCTGCAGGTAAAATATTTCGTAAAAAATTAGAATTAGATATTATACTATATGACCTCAAATATAGAGGTATGATGGGTACATTTTCCATCCTATTTGGACTATTTTTTTAATTAGATGTTAATGGTGAGTGATTGTAAAAATGAATATGAAAATGTGATTAAAATTCATGAAATCCAATGTTTTGATGTGTTTTAGTTGCGTTTTGTTTATAGATCTTGTATTTTTTCTTAAAAATAATCTAAAAAGTGATGTTATAGTTGGTATGTAGTTTTGGATAGTTAATGGACAAAACTGTTCTCTAGATTAGCTATTCATTTTTTTTACACTGAGTATTTCTCACATATAACTAATGTTTGTTATTTGATTGATCATTTATATTTTATGTGTGATGTTACACTTTTTTCAACACAAATCCTTGGGAATTTATCATTGGTTGTATCTCTCAAGTATGGTGGGGAACAAAGAAAACATGAGAATACAATTTTTCCAATCCAGATAGTTGATGTTATAAGAAGAGTGTACCCTGAACTAAATACTCTTCATTTATTATAAATAAGGTTGATAAGGAATATTTACTGAATAAAATTTGAACATATTGACATTATCTATTGTAACGTAGTTAACAATATTGAAAAAAATAGAAATGGGGATATTGATGTACTCAATAGTTATTGATGGTTGTATTTATTATCAACAAGCATACAAAAATTTATGTCTTTGAGTTTTGAGTGTTAAAGGAATAAAATAGTCAATAAAGAAGATGAGGATTCTATCTATACATTTGGGTAAATAAAGTGAATCAACAATATTGGAATACATTATTAGATAGCTTCTATGTAGCAATTATATAAATATGATTTTTATTGAGCTATTCTTCCTGGAAATCAAAAATAGGTGTTGATATTTTTTAGAGTTATGATCTAAAATACCCCATAAAAATATTAGAAGAGTTGGCAATATAACTAGATACTTAATAATATTTAATTATTTGATTAGTGAAGAATTTCACAAAGGTTCAATGGGTTTAGAATAGATAGTTGGAGCTACGGAGAAACCATCTAATGATTGATGGGTTTATTTTTTATGTGCTCAATGTAATTATTGATAAATTAAATGGCAGTTATGATTTATTATAATTTCTCAAAATGTGTATTTAGATATATCTAAACACCATAAGAATATTTTTTGGAATAATATTTAGATGGTTTGATAATTTATTAATGTTATTTTGGATTTTTTGAGTTCATATAATGTATTGGTGATATTTGGAATGAATAAATGTTTTTTTGGTGTGATTTTATGAAATTCTACAATTTTGAATTTGATATTAAAAAAAGACCTATGTATGAATTTTTAAGAGTTTTATTGAGAAATGGGATAAAAATGGAAAAGGAGTGAACACATCAGAAGAGTCATGGATGACATAGTAAGAGTCAACCTAATTTTAAAAGAGTCATCCAAATGATATGATATTTAAAATATGAAAAATGGAATCATTAGTGACATATAATACTTTATATGAGTGAATGATCTATCTGAAAAGAGTAAGCACTAATTTTAGAAGAGTAACAGAGTAAACTGAAATAATACTCTTTTACTTCATAAGGGTGAAATGAGTCTTTAAAAGAGTCATCAATTTGTGATATATTTCCAATTTCTAACATTGTAAGACTATTTTTATACTTTGTACGAGTCGGTAACTTTTTTAAATAAAGAGTTATGGATAAATCTGAAGAGAATTTTTTTTCATTCTATGAGTCGGATCCTTTGTGAAATTTTGTTTTTATGAACAGTGAAATATTTGAGAATTTATAGAATAATGTTTCTAAATAAAATTATATCATCAAATTCTAAAAATTTTATTCAAGGATAAAATATCATGATGTCTTATTGAGAAATGATTCTTGCCTTGATTTAAAGACTATTAAATGAAAATTATACATATAGATCACTGACATATTAATATTTGAACTATCAAATTTTAAAATTATAAAATTAATATTTGTGATCAATATTTAATGAAATATTTGTTTGAAGTAAATTTTTAAATTATTGTTGATTTCAATATAGATTTAAATATCATAAGATGAATTTTGATTCAATAATAATCGTGAGAATGGTTATCTTTATGATTTTGGTGAATAACATCATGATGATATATAATTCTAGGGTTTTAGAGATATATTTAATCATATTATGGTACTTTATATACACTTACACCATGGAAGAAATAACTATTCAATAATATATTAAAATTTTAGGACATTAATAATTTTTTTTGATTTTTTATTTATGTATTATTTTTGGAATTATTTTTATTAAACGATTCAATACGATACTATATAAATAAATTATGAACTTATTATATTGGGATAAAATGAAAATAAAATAGAAAATAGTTTTTTTGGTATTGTAGTGGAGACACGAAGTTGAGGTAAAAATAATACGTGTGGTCATGGGATCACAAAACATGATTTTATTATGAAATCATTCATATTTTATCGCATTGATATTGAATATATTTATTTATTCAATAAAAATAGAAATTATATTTTTGTAATCTTGTGTGAATATAAATGAATAAAAAAGAGTCGGACTGTTTAACACTCTCAAGTATAAAATTTGAGAACTCTACGTGAGAAATGACAAGAAATAAATATAGTTTTGAAGAAGAATAATCTTCTTAGTATCAAGAAAGAACAATAAGATGAAATTATTCATTGATCAAATCCTTTCAATTGAATAAGAAGGGGAACAATAAGAACATCTATGATAGTATATATTACATAAGTTAGAAAAATGATAAACATAGAACAACCAACATACATGGAGTAAATTTTATTTATTTATTGGTATTGGAGATACTTGAATACTACGGTGACAAAATCCATTAAAATAAGTCATTAAACTATGTGATATTTTTCTTTTTTATAGAGCTCAAGTTTCATATAACTGTAATTATCAAAAAAATGAATTAAAAATTGAGTGATGAGACCAGATAATGTTCATGATGTATAATATATCTAATATTTTCCATATTTTCCATATCTGTTTAAATTTTTTTATCCCTACTGGTATTTCATTAATGGAAATTTAGATCTATTTTTCTATTTTGAATACTTTTTGAACTAAATTCTGAAAATTCCCTATTTGATGAATTTAAACACCCTCTCTTTACATTAGTATATTGGGCTAAATTGTTTTCAAAATAATGAATTTTTTTAAAATTTAATTCGATAAAGATAGGATTTTGGGAATAATATTTATTGGTTTTTCCAATTATCAATCAAACATTTATAGGCCTAAATACATTACTCAAGTTGGAAAATAATACTTCAGACAAAATTCATACTACTTTAGTAAATGAGAAAAAATGCAGACCACAAGTGTCTAATTTATGTTATTACACCTCAAAAGGTAATAATAATCAAATCAAAATCTCCACACTAAATACCAATATTATATTACATCATAAAGATGTATATAGGGAATGTGAAAATAGAGAAAGTTGAAGAGTAACTTCAGCCAAAAAATTAATTTTCCGTAAATTGGTTATAACATTTTTACAATATTTAAAAATGAGGTATGAATTTATAGTGGATTTTTAATAGTCATTCTACCAATATTTATGAATACTCTAAATTAATATTCTTCTTTAAATGGATAAAAAATGAAGAAATAATATTTTATATATAAAATGAAAAGTAGATTTCCACCCCTCATCTTCTTCATATTTTCTTCGTTAATTCATATCATAAGATGGTTATATTGAAGTATTGTGAAAAAATGGAGAAGATATTATTGATAATTAGAGTATTTAATTATGTAATCAATACACGAAGGTTTATAATCCATGTGGTGGAATGTATAAAAGGTCCAAATGAGTTTCCCTTTACAGTTTGAACGTAAAATTATAAACTCTTTTCTTTTGAATTATCATGGAGAATTATAGATTGATTGATGGTGGTCTATTTATATATTGTTTTTAATTTTTTTTATTTATCCCAATATTTTTATATAATTATGTCATAAAAATATTTTAATTTTTGGGGTTATGTCTCCCTATTTAGAACTACATGATCAATTATTTTTGGTTTCTCGATTGTCTCTGGGTAATATATTCCCTTTCATAAGTATATAAAAACCCATATCTTGGGTCTTTCTATAGATTAAGTTTAATATAGGTGTATACCTTGATGTCTTGAGGTATACAACAGATCATTATATTTGAAATCAGTCTTTTTAATGATAAATGGAGTGTATGAGAGTGAAATATTGTCCAATACTGCTACAATTAGCTTGTAAGTATTTTGATTCTGGTCTTCTTATAAACGTTAATATCTATCATAGATTTATAATTTAAATATAATTTATAATAAATTAATTTTTTAAAACATTTCAATTCTCAATTTTAGTTTTGTCATGTAATTGAAAAAAGTACAGCATGAATGTTTTCAAATTTAACCCTCAACCTCATCATAAGAAAGCCATGTGGACACCACTATGATGCATTTTAAATGGGGAAAATATTGATTAGGGTAACATGTGTTGAACCCCCATAAATTAATATTACACTAGTTAAGGGTAGTTTATCTAATTTGTTATTATTTTTGTAATGTTTTAAAATTTTATCCAATAATTTAGATTCTTATAAAAAAAATAAATGAATTTTCATAATGAAAAATTTTATGGATACACTCATTGTCTATAAAATGAGTACCGTAGTCATGATGAATTTTTAAAATACCAATGATAAAACTCTCTTTCATGATCCTTCAAAATAATTTTTTGATTAAAAAAAATACAGAAGTAAGAAAAAAATGGAATGTATTCTTAATTAATTAAATGAATTAAAATAATTTTAAGATAAAAAATATAATAAATAAATGGGAAATATTTTCCCATACAAGGTTGACATTGGAACAACTTATAGTTAGTTGAGAAATGAATTTTAATATCCTTTCTCAAATTTGTTGGAATAAATTATCATTGATTCCCCAATTGATGTCTCTCTAAAAAATATTACGACTTTGAAAAATAATTAGGATTAGTTTCATTAAATTGAAATTTCATGTGGTGCCCCACATTTTGAAACTGAATGTTAATAACTACTGTGAGAATATTTTTCCATATAGGATGAAAATCATGATCCATTCCTTTTTGAAGTGAATCAGGAGTAACCTGAGAAACTACATTCATTTACTATAACTATTATCCAATCATGAAATAGATATAGATCCTGAGACGCCACAAAGATAATTTTTAAATTTTAAAGAAATATTTTTAGATAAATTTTATAATAACTTGTTAAATATTTCTCCCTATGACTATTTATTTCCAATTACATATGAGTGGATTATCTTTTCTAATGATGAGATTGTCTATAATGATAATGAATATATAATTTTATTCTTGATTAAAGAGTACAATTCTACACATGAGGATGGTGGTTCCATGATGATTTTTAAAGTAGAAATAATTTTTTTGAGATAAAATAGAAGATAAACACATAATGGAATTGAATTTCCACAAATAGTAATGTTTTTTTTGTGATTATAATATCATTGGATGTTTATTTCACATTATGATTCTTATTATAACAAATAATTAGATACTCAAATACTTATATGATAAATAAAATAATTTTTTCGAGATTATAAATGATTTTTGAGAAGAAGAACACTAGGGAAAATTTGTTTTTTTGGGTTCATGAGGAATAATCTCCACCCACATTCATATTGGTGATGATCTAAAGAAACTGTATGACTAGGTTTTTTAAAAAATTATCACCCACTTATGGTTCCTTCCATTACTAATTTTTTTATTATTTTTTTATTTTTATTTATATAATTACAATAAAATATTTTATTCTTTTTTATTTGATGTTTCAAAGTTGGAAATTTTTGGAGGATATCTTAAGTATGATTATTTTGAATAAAAACTATTTTCTATCATTCAATCGCATTTTATTTTTTATGTATTATCTTATTGAGATTCACATTACAATATAAACTGATTTAGAATGAAGAAATTTTAAAAAAATATTTGTGGTTGGAAGATAATGTTGTTTAGATGAGTAGTTTTATTTATTTTAGAATTTTTCTGATTTATTTTCAATTTATATTTTCTTTGTTTATTTAAATTTTATTTTTTCAAATATAGTTCTTCATTTAAATAAATTGATATTCCATGTAATTAAAAATTTTAATTAATAATTTTGTTCAATGAAATGAACCATCATTATTCATTGACGAAAACATAAATGATTGCTGAAATTTTATATTCTCTATAATGAAATTGGGAAAATTAATGAAATGAATATTGACTTCTAAATTCCATTCCATGATAGATTTATTATATTAAAAATAAATTTCACATGAGGATTGTATAATATTTTTATAACTTTTTCAAAATAACCTCACTCTATGATTGAACTATATAACTCTTTTTTTAACTAGAAATTTATATTTTATATTCAAAACATTTGATATTTAAGGATATTGTGCCAAAAATGTTTAGGGTAATTGTTTTTTAATTTAAATACCTTTTTAATAAAACGAAAAATTTTTAATCTAGTATTTCATATATATTTCACCCTTGTGATCTGATAGTAACTATGCACTACTTATTAGTTTTCCTCAAAAGTCTCTATTTTACCTATCCAAATGCATCATGAAGTACATTTAATGAATGTTTAGAAGCATAAGTGTGGGGGAGACTGTTATTGAATTTATATATCATGTTAGAGACTGTTTTTTAATTAGATGAGGAATCCATTGTTTGAAATCAAAATCCTAAATAGATAGGAAAAGGGTGTGGTACACATCCTTATGCATGGAGGAATGTATTAAATTGGAATGGAATGAATGAAAATATTTAATATTTTTTAATCGAATCTATTTAAGATACTTTATATGTGGGGTGATTTTTTTACGAATTTTTGAATTTCATTGAAATGTGTTAATAATTTACATTAAACAATTTTTTAGTGCATACTTTTGTAGGAGACAAAGTAATAATTGTGGAGGAATTTATAGAGGAAATATTTTTAGTAATTTCTATATGTATTTTATTTATTAAATCCCCAAAAATTTCTCACAATAAGTAAAATTACATCAATTTAGTAATTATGATGAGTTTTGAGCTAAATTGAGAGAATTCCCTAATTTTGGAATTCTAATACATTTGCATCACATTGTTATTTTAGTGACAAATTGTTTAGTACTAATTCAATAGATGAAATTTGATTTATATGAATCCTTGGATTTTTTTCACGTTTTCTAACTATTCATAGTGTTGAATCTATCATTTGGAGGATTAAAAATCACTGATTTTGGAAAATAATTTTTCAAATAGAATTGGTACTTCTTCAGTAAATTAAGATTAATATGTACTACAAGTGTCCAATTGAGGTGATTCAAAAATGAAAATAAATATTATTCCATTACTCATATCTTAATTTAATTCCATTATAAAACTAGGTCATTAATATGATTAGTGGTCATGTGAAATTGGAATCAGTTGAAGAGTCACTTTGGTTAGAAGTTTTCTATAGTAAATGAACTATAAATTTTTTTCAACATGAAAAAGAAGATAAAATGTCATGGTAGAATGTTTTATACACATTAAAAAAATATCTGATGAAACATTATCATGATTCACTTGGGATAAGTTCCAAAATTGAGAATTCATCCAGGATAAAGAATCTAGACAACATAATTTAATTTGGCCATGAATTTCCAATCTGCAAGTAGTGGTGTGAAGTGAATATCTGAAGGCATTTCCTTTTTGAGTTTATTCTTTTAAAATGAAATGTATTTTATTTTTGAATTATCCTTGTGATTTTCTGATTGATTTATAGAGTTCCCATTGTTTACCATTTTAATTTATAATATTTTTGACCAAGTTATTTTATCAAAAATTGAATTTATAAAAGTTTACTTTCTGAATGAAATTTATTTTTCGCAAGGTCTCCCCATTTTGCATAACAATGTCAATTAGTTTTTGTATCTCTTGGTTCATTGGTCAAATAAATCATTTCCATAAGAGTATGAAAATCAATATTTGAGGTATCAATATTATTTCTATCAATATAAGGGTATACCTTGAGACCTTAATGTATAAATTAGATAATTTAATTATAAATCATATGTTTAAAATAATAAATTTAGTTTATGATGATCAAATATTTTCCACTATGACTAATTTTAGATTTAAAATTTTCATGTCTTTTATGATATCAATTTAGAATATCTAAACTATATTTCTAGTTTTTATATGATTTATTTTACATTATAATTATTAACTCATTTAAATACAAAAATTTTGTTCTAGCACTTGACAATAAAAATTAAGAAAATGACAGTTTGAAAACATATCCTACATCATCATCGTGATACAACCTTGTGGTCACCATTGCATTGAATTTTAAAACTAAAAAATATTGATTAGTGTAATGTTACTAAAACGCCAAACATCACTGTAAAATCTTGGGTAGACCTAAGATATACTTTGAACTCATGCAAGAATCAATGAAATTAATGTAGGGATGTTCGAAGACCATGTGATACATTATAAATTACAAGGGACGGTTAAAATCATAAGGATATATTAGTAAAGTTTGAGTTGAAGTATTGTTTTAGGAATAGTTTTACCAAAATATAACCACTTGAATGATATATTTTAAAATTGATAATATGTTATAATAACTTAACACTACTAGTAGTATATTTCCCATGATGAGCCTAAACCTTATAAAGCAATTTTTGTTTCTCTATACCTTATATTATTTATTACCTGTTGTTTTTTATCTTATATAATAGTGAAAAATAGTCATTTATATAAAAAAATTATCAAATGTTTAAATAATTTGGTTAAAATTTTAAAATAATATTTGGAATATAGTAAAAGTTAGTGCTATTTGTCATTACATGTATGTTTTTGATAACTAATTTGAATGTGGTTTGAAAAGATGTACATGAAATATAGCTGGAAAACCTTATATGTAACCCCAAATGTGGTTCCCCCACAATAATTGTAGAAACCATTGGGGTTAAAGTATGTGACATGTAAATAATACATGTCATGTAATGACAACTAGCCATGTGACATGCGAATAAATGATGTACATTGCATATAGTGGGCTATACATAGCATGTAATTCATAATAAAACATACAAAAAAACATTGAGACCCTAGGATTGTAGTGAGGGTGAACTTGTGAATAATTTAATTAAGGAAAAAAACTACATAGTGTGTAGTGGGATGGAAATATAGTTTTATAAGGTTTCTGCACACAGATTCCACAATGAATAATTGCATATGTCCTGTGTGGTGAAAACATGAGTAATTAATTATTTTCATGTAATTATATTGACAAATAAAATGTCTTGTTATCCTAAATTCCATGTATAATAGATGCATTACCTATGATATAGGATACCCATATTCATAGAATATCATTTTGTTAAAAATAATTCACAAACTATAAAACAAGACTGAAAAAAACATTATATATATATATATCAAAAAAGTTGTATTTAGAATATATACATTGTATGTATGCTATAAAAAAAATACCATTCATAGTGTTACTCTCACACAATGTAATGTAATGAAACATTTAAGGTAAAATTTAACTATAGAAATGGGTTTATTAAAGTTCCAAAAGGTTACAGACAATGCCTCCTCTAGTAGACACCAGTTATTTAATTAATTTTTTATAATATAAATTTATTTAAAAATTATAGTGTATGGGAATATCAATGAATATTTAGATTTATAATTAAGAGAAATGAGTAAATTAATCATTTGGATAACTAATTTACAAATTTTGGAAATTTGTCTTAATAAATAATAGATTGAATTAATTGCTAGATATCTTTTAATTGTCTAGTTATAGAATTCATGGATTATTAAGATCCTGGTAAACATATGTATGTGTTGTGTTTCTATAAAATCAAATTATTTATTACCTTGATGTTTATATTTTTTTAAATTAAATATGATTATTTATGTATCATTCCTTCATCCTTATTACATATGGATATATTATTTAACTATTTTTTGTAACCCCAAACCCATGGAATCCCTCACCAATGCATGTGTTTGAATTTGTAAAAGGAAGGAGATTCCATGAATGGGGATTTTATTTAAATAAGGGGAATTGAAACCAATAAAATAGATACATAGGTTTGAAAATGTAATGTTATAAATCAAGCCCACCCAGGCTCAATTATTTATTCACCTAAGTCCAAGGGTTTGTTAATCCTTCAATCTATAGACCAATCAATTGTAAGAGCATGAAATCATACCATATATTTATTTAATTTATCCATTGTATGGTTATTTATTTATATGATTCATGTTAAATTGATGATTGAATGCGATCACATAATGTACATAAATAACAATCATTCAAAGGTTGAATAAATAATTGGATTATATTAAAATAAATTTATAAAGGCATCACTAATTAATTATGTAAAATACACATAATTTTTAAAACTTTTATAAAGGAAAAAATGAATAATATTTGTAGAGAAGGAAAATAAAATCTCTTTAGAAGATATTAATTAAAATATCATTCAATTACTTGTGTTAATAATGAATCTATAGTTCAAAGTACATTTTTCACCTAATAAAGGGATATTTTAATTACAAATGAATTCTAAATGACATTTTTGGTTGATTTAACAATGTTGTAATCATGGTTTGGTATTTTAATAATGACATGGTTTAAATTGGCGGAATTTTTTGATGAAATCATAAATATAATATTAGTATTTGGGAGCTCACTGAACAAAATATAGAACTTGTAGTTTAACAGCATTATATATCCCCAACCTAAATAAATTTGAAAAACATTTCATCCCCTTTTCTAGATTAATATATTGTAAATAAGGAACATTTCCATTATAAAATCGATGCATCATGGTATTCTGAATATAATGGGTAAGGAAATTGACATTTGAAAAAAATAGTGTGTAGAAAATTTAATTAGAATTAATACATAACACATTAGATAAAAAAATGATAAGGAGCTAAAAAATATTTTTTTATGGAAAATAGAATGACATATGACAATGAAATTATCCAAACAATATATATTTTATAAAGAAAATATAATGACTAATGAAAATTTAAGGATGTTTACAGGTGCTAATGCATTGTACTTCCCTCGGAGAATATTTTTTTGTGCTAAATTTCCCTATTACATATAATATGCATTATATTGAGGCTAGTGAGGAGAATCATATTGTTTTCATTAAATATGTAGAAGATTCAATGGAGTGTCATTGCCTCATAATATTATCTATATCTAGTAATCCGTAAAATTATTAATATAATATTTATTCATTAACTATATGGTCCTTTATCCATGATCATTATCAAGATAAGGGAAATAGAGAGAGGTAAATGAACTTAAAATAAAATTTCCCAAACAATATATAAGAAGCTGCTTTATCCATACCTCATGTAGTTAAGATGATTAGAAATATTGATAAATTAAATATTTTAGGTTTCAATTTACCAATAATAATCATTCACTAAACTGATACATTCCTCAACACCATAGTTATTCCCCATTTATATGATAAAATATAATATTTTAGTATCGATAAGAATATACATGATCCATTTACTCTTATTCTACAAGAAGATAAATCCACAGAGAAAGAAAAAATCACTAGTACATATAACGAACAAGAGAAAGGGAAATGTGAAAGGCCCCAAGACTAACATTAATTATTAAGACCATTTACAGTGCCCAATTAAGAGGGAGAGTATCAAGAGGAAGGATAAGGAAGAAGATGAAATATGTTATCCATGGGTAATGAATTACCAAAAAAACAAGAAATACACATTAGTCAAAAAGAAAGGAGTGTATTCATTTATATTAATTATCAAACATAATCATTCCATTTATACAAATCAGGTATTAGATATAACATATTATACTCAAATTTTAATCCAATTGAAAGATCCAAGAATTTTTATAAATGTTTTTATTAGTGAGGTGGATTATTTAATTTCCAACAATGTAAGACCGTATACACTACCTATTAGGTATCACCATCCTACTATTAAGAATTTTTTAAACTATATTTTTTAATAATTGGTTTTATTTTTACTGTGTTACCATGAAATTAATATCTATATCCAATTTAGATATATTTATAAAAAATGATTAGTAATAAATACATCCTACTTTTAAAATGAAATACTGAAATAACTAATTTCATAATAAGTAGGGGAATGCATAAATAATTGTTTTCTTGTAATATTTCATTTGATTATAAAAAATAAACTCTTATTAACCAATACATGAGCTACTTAAGATACTTAAAAGATATGTTCATATTAAATTAATGAGTAAAAAATATAGGACATAAGAAATATAAATAATATTCTATGACAATGTCGATATCTTTTCATTCTGTGGTTGACTCCCTCCAAGACAAGGACTATATACTAAATTTTTATTATCAAATTAAAATGGGCAGTCCATGTGTCTTATAATATCCTTTTCCATCAGAACTATACAATATTTCATAAAATATCCCCCTAGTATTAAAACAATAAGGAATGGGTTAGAAAGATCTCTTTAAGAATGTTGTTTCTAATTAACTATTGATGATACCCCCATTGATCTTTATGTCAAAGATTGAATTGTTATCTAGTCTATACAGAATAAAATAATGATATATTCTTCATAAATAAGACTAATCTTATATCCTATTGAATTCTCTGTAATTAAATGATGTTGAAGTTCAGTTTATAACTTCATGATCTAGATTTAATTCCTCTTCTCTCAGTTTTTCGTACATGATCAAAAATACTAATATACTTCAATCCTATTTTATCATCCTTATTTAAAAATTATAATGTAAATTTCTCTACCACACATATTGTTTCTATGAAAATTCACTTTTTTAGATATATTATTCATTAATTCCATACATGCTTTTCCTATACCCAAATTATTATATCAAAAGGTGGCTCTAGCCAGCTATAAGATTGTTTCTGAAGTCTATGTATATTTTATGCAATATATTGTACTATTATAACTCATTAAACAACTATAAAATTGTTTTATCCCCCAAGTTTTAATGGAAACACCAAAACTAACCTTAAATAATTTCTTGGGTGAACAAAACCATTATATACATATATGTCAACTAGTTTAATCTCGTTTTTCATTCATCATATTCATACTCACTATTATTGATTATATTATTTTCTAATAATTACACATTATACATCCCTTTTTTGTTGAAAATGGAACACATTTGATATAACCAATAAAAAAAGATAAGATTAATGAAATATCTTTTACATTCAAATCAGTTATCCGGAATCACTATTCAGATATAAAGTGATTATAGTTTCTATGGATCGACCAAGTATTATCATACTTGATTTTCTATTTTTCATTAAAATATAATTTATTCACTTCTCTTTGAATTCATATGATAGGGTTGATCCCATTTCAGAACACTGATCACATCGATTGTGGAATATTAATTATTCATAACACTTGAATAAAAATAATTATTTTGTATTTTAGATACTGAAAAATGAATTGAAAACTATATAATTTTTATTCTCCAAGATAAATGAAAATCGAAAACAAATATTATTATAATTTAAATCATCATAAGAAGTCCATTTATAATCATAGATATCAATTAACATACATTAAAATAAACAAATTATCAATAGAGGAAAATATCGTTTTTTCTTCAGTCATTAGATTTTCCACTTACGCAATGGCCCTATAATAGAATTCCATTAAAATAAATGTAATTAAAATATATTGAAAATCATATGACACTAAATATTCCTATGAAAACATTCAACCAAAATATGAAGCTGATTTTATTTACACATTATAGAACATGCGGCGTGTAACATAATTTACCTATATACAGCCTCTAATAATTTCATTTACTTATATGGTCTAAGTTATCTTTATTTTATTTTCTGGTTGTCCATTAAATAAATAATTCTATTTTGTAAATCCAAAAGACAATATAAATAGATATAATTTCAACATCCATCATAGTAATTATAGATTCATATCAAACACTAAAAGAACCTTTTGAATGTATATAAGGGAAACTCAAATCTTCTATAAAACATTCCAAACATCTCAATAACCTCATATAAATATTTTAATCTCATTATGCATATTGAAAAAAATAAAAACCAATAATAACTTCATTAAAAAATCTAAGGTAAATTCAAATATTTCCCCTTTTAATTTATCTGGTAACTCTATTCAATTTTCCTATAAACTATATAAATATTTTAGAAATCACTAATAAAAAAGATAATCATCAAATCACAAATTGTCTTCTTTGATAGGTGTATCTCCCCACACAATTAGATAAGGTTTTAATTTCTTCTATAATTTCAGCTGTTAATGTCAATAAATTTTGACTATGTGACAAAAATTAACCCCCATCAATTAACACAATTCCTTTTTACCATCACCAAAAACCCCCATTAAACATTATCCATATCTTCAGTTAACAAGTATTAGATCTATATGCCCGTTATAAAACTCTCTCTTCACCATAGATAAATAGTTATTTCATTATCACCCCATTCTTTTCAACATAATCCAATGAACAATGTGGTTACCTTTTCGCATTCCCACAAAAAATGAAAGAATATTGAACATGATGTTACATCCAAAACTCTTCACATATATATGTTTTCACATCCTTTATAAAAATGTATACATTCTAATTCCTGGTGAAAATATAATAAATCTTTATATCACCACATTCTTATCTTTTATTAAAAAATATATTAAAAAATTCAAATATATTTATATTAGGAGTTCTATATAAGATTTTATTATAGATCTATGGCAGCCATATTTTTAGAATAAATTTATAATGGATTCTAAGAAATAAAATTAAAATTTTACAAATACACTAACATCCACCATGTCATTGTATAGTAATGTGTATCTTAAAATTAATTTTCCACAACTGTACTTATAAAATCTGATAATTACTTAATGGAATTCCAACTCACACACATATCATAGAGAAATAATCTCCTCTACTTATTATATATGAAATATTTTTTACGCAAACTTGAATCTATGAATATAAGGACCAGGCCATAAACATTACATAATATTGAATTAAATGAATAATTCACATTGAGAATCATTCTGGGTTTAGAGTTTTAGAGAATTAGGTTATAATTGTTACATCTCAAAATATTACAAAGTAGAAACTTTTACAATGTTTCCATTTTTTTCAGAAAATAAAAACTCTTGAAAAAAAGTGTCATGTGTAGTTCCATGTTTTAGACATCATGACTTTTCCTTGATCCCATCCTTGACTGTATTCATCATTTAGTCCAGTTGAAACATTTCAAAACATGGGATTAGCATAAAATCTCAGTAAGGGTTAAAAAACAAAGAAATAAAACATTTGTTCATAAATTCATTAAAAAACATGAACTCTTTTACTTACCTTATGAAATCATAAGATTTTATGAATAACACATACAAATAATAAATCATAAAGGTAACTTGTGACATCCATAACATACTTATATTGTAGATATCACTGCTACATAGGGAGTTACTTTGGAATACCCATCACAGTATATTCCCTAAAACTCTTAGGAGAAACATTCAGATTTACCTCCTTCACGTTACCCAATGCATTGGAGAGCTATCTCAAGCTCACCTACCCAAGGTTAATCACGGAACCACCCATATACGTAAATAATGACAAGAACCATAACATGATCATACAACATAACATAAGAATAAATGAAAGATAACATTTCCATATGACAATAACAATATATAATTTCAAGATATTGAAATAATAAATCCATTCTCAAAATCATTTTCAATACCGAAATACCTAAAAATAGAATATGGTATTTATTTTTTTCCTTTTAAAAACATTATGGCTGGTTAAGGAAGCCAAAGATCAAATAATACTCACGGCAGTGGAAAGGACATTGTCACTGCTTATGTTAAAAACATTATTTTTTGTCATTTATAAAAATGATTCATATAAAAATATTACCTTATAATGAAATTAAAAGTAAAAGCGATTTATACACAGTATAAAACAATGTCATGTATAAAAATAAATATTCCTCAATTAGAGGAGATTGAGACCAAGTCCCTTACCTCGTGCCTGACATGTGTTGATCGTTATTTAATCTCATGAATAATAAACTAAAGTTTACTTATACTTGATTAAGATCCTTTTTCATGTTTACTATTCTTTTTTATATCACTTATTACCATGTTATAAACATTATGTAATCATTTAAGTTAATAACGTTCATTTTGTCGATATTTGGTACTTGAGTAAAAAATGAACAAATTATATTTACATGTTGTCAATGTGGTCAATAGTCCAAGATTTCCAGAATGAAAGTAATTATTTAGATATCATATATATCATATATATTCAGTATATATATATATATATATATATATATAAGTACATATCATTTGGTGGTAATAAATTGAATGCACCATTCATGGAGATGGAAAGCTGTACGTACGCTTGAATGCTACTTTCATTCCTATTTTATATATTAATGTAATTAAAACATAATGATACGTAGTTATATTATAATTCCAGTATTATATAATATATAATATCATTAACTCCATACCTTATATGTTCCACATATTTCATTAATGAGTCATATCACTTTTAGGGGGCGCTAGTCCGCACATCCTCAAATAAAATTAGCGCGATTACCCATAATGGAATACATAAAGGTATACTATAAAATAAAAATAAAAAGGCATAAATAAAACATAAACATAATATATATCATATATAAATATAGTTTCATATTAATTGCCACCATGATAGGTGGTAGGAGATGATCGAACAATAATCGTTTCGTGATGCGTTAGTTTTCCAACTACTGAAACAGTATGTTATTCACCCATTAGATGGAGGTGTGTGTAAGTTTAGATCAGATTCATCTCATAAAAACATACTAGTATATTTAGGATACAGGTTTTGTTATAAAATAGAGGAATAAAAATCGTTTAGGGGTTGGAGAAGTAAAATAAAAGAAAAGAAGTTTAGAGAGCTTGTTACCTTTAATTTGGGTAACTTCATTTGGTTTGAACCAAAAATACTCCTTGAAGTGTTTTATTCCAAAGGTAAGGCTTCTAGAAGGAGGAGAGGGATGTAGGGAGCTTAATTGGACAGATTTTATATGAATCAAAAGTCTTGAGTGGTTTCAATAATTAGTTATAAGTGTGTCATTTTTATAAGGGGGAGGAGGGGCTCTTTAGGAATGTGTGATAATATTATTTTATTATATAATGATATTCGGTTTCTAAAGATCCAAAACTAGATAAAGTCGATTAGAGGATCAATCGTGGTTGAAATAAAATCATCCAATAAGAATTGGAATGGTTTTGGTTATTGTTTTAATATTTATAATCTTATTTATTGAAATCCCTTATTAATGAGGTAAATACTCCTTCATTATTATGTCATAAATAATTTAATTTATATGATGTCTAAAAATTATAGAAAAAAACCATGATGTAGAGAATCATATTAGTTTTCAATTAATATTTTTAGTCGAAAATATAATTTATATAACCCCTTGTAAAAATTAACTTACTAAAATATATCTATTTTTGTCATTTTTCCTTTACTTTATGTTAATTAATCTAAAGTGTCATTATCAATCCAAAGAGGCTCCATAGGGTCGCAAAATCAACACAAAGATGCCCATGGTAGCTATTGACTCAACGAATAAGGTTTGTACAAGTTTCAATGTAATTTTGAATTATTATAATATTCTTTTTACCTTGAATTACCCTATTTACCTTTAACCGCGATAAATAAAAGTCAAAAGTTACTATTCACAAAAATTATTTTAATCTTATTGAACTATATTTTACTTCATAATAACAACCATGTATATCATATTATCCTAATTCAATTTACAGAAGGATTAAAATTTCATATAATTGAAAAAGTCACTTTTTTAACTACTACTAGGTGGATTCACTATTCATAAAAAATTGATGTTTTTCAGAAAAATGCCAAAAATTCATCCCAATATATATTTTATATTCCAAAATAAAAAATAATGTCCATTTTTCCAAATTGGATACATAAAATTGGCATTAATTAATTATAAATTAATTCCCGTCGTTAAAACAAATAGCATGTTTTTAAAAAACAATAACTATCAAAAGATTGACACTTGTTTATATCCAATTTCAAAGTGAAATTAATTCCAATGACCAAAATTGGATAAAATTTAAAAAATATTTTCAAATTATAATTTAAAATAAATTAAAAATATAATCTATCTATATAAATAAATTAGATTAAAACGCAATTTGGAATTAAAATACAATAACTTTAACTATTCATTATAAAATGAACATTATCGGGAAAATTCCCAAAATTTACACAAAGTAAATATTGATGTCCCCATTATAATGAATGATTTTATTTGGTCAAATAGAATGTATTAAAGTTACAAAAACTATAATTAAAGTGGGTTCCCCATTAAAAGACATTAAATCATCCTTTTCATGTAAATTATGTTTAAAATTAGATTCATTCACATTTTATGCCTCTAAAATTTTATTGGATAAATATAAATACATTTAACAAAAATATTTAATCATATTGCAGTTAGTTTTGTTCATTACCTCAAATACAACTACTAGGAGTTAACTACCATTTAAAATAATAATATTATATTATTAGTGTACAACAAAAGATTTCAATGAAACACATTGTTGCGTATCAGGTACGCTATCGAACCTAGAAACCCATTTAAAGAAAAATTAATATTTAATTCACAAATATTAATAAATATGAAATATTTCTTATTCTTTATTTACCTCGTAAGTTACATCATTCTCCCCTTTTGAGAGTTTTGTCCTCACAATTTTACATTACAAAATAAGTGGGGGTATTTATCCCTCAATGAATTTTCAGAATCCCATATTTCATCTTCAACTATATGGTGTTTCCACCAAACATTTTCCTAGTGAATTACATTATTCCGCCACACTTTCTCTCTATGGTAAAAAATCTAAACACTTTGTTCTTCATTAGAGAGATTTTATTTCAACTGAACTACCTCTGGGCTCAAATAATGAGATGGATCTGGCATATACATTCTCAACATTGAAACATGATAAACATTGTGTACCTGGGATAAACATGGAGGTAAATACACTATGTACGAAACTGGTCCAACATTCTCTAGGTTTCATAAGGTCTGATGAAACTCCAACTCAACATTCCCTTCTTACCAAAACACATCACATTTTTGAATGGAGAAACTTTGAAAAAGACATGATCAGCTACCTCAAAAGAAAGATCCTTCCTCCGATTATCTTCTTACATTTTTTGTCTTCTCTAAGCTATTCTCAAGTGCTTATGAATCAACTGATCTTTCTCTGCCACCTATTCTACCAATTCATGTCCCACAAGCTTACTTTCACCTACTTCATCCTGAAAATCCGGAGTTTGAAAACATGTTCCATATAGTGGCTCAAATGGATCCATCTGTATACTGGAATGAAAACTGTTATTATATGAAAATACAACCAAAGAAAGATGTTGGTCACAAATTCCCTAACAATCCATTGAGAAAGCACATTACATATCCTCTGTTGTCGGAATTGTTTGTTCTGATTTCCCATTTGATTAAGGATGAAAAGTTGTACTAAAATTTAATTTAGTACCCAATGACTTCTGAAGGCCTTTTCAATAGTTAGATATAAACCTGGGATCATGATCAGATACAATGGAGACAAGAACACAATGTAACCTGACTATATGTTTTACATAAAATTTAGAATGATGATCTATATAAAATTTATGTCGAATGTGAAGAAAATGAGATGATATAGTCAACCGATCAACAATAACCCACATTTCATTATTACCTCGAGAGATCTTCGGTAATACCAAAAATAATCCCAAGGATATATTTTTCTATTTCCACTCTAGAATAGGTAAAGGCTAAAGCATCCATTTCAGTAACTGCCACTCTACTTTAACATGATTTCAAGTAAAACACTTCACTGTAAAATAATAAATATCTCTTTTCATTCCATCCCACCATTAATACTCTCGAAGATCATTGTACATATTAGTACTACCAGGATGAACTGAAAATGGGAACTATAAGATTCAAATAACAACTCATTATTTAACTATGAATCAAAAAGACCACATAATCTCTTCCCAAATCTCAAAACACAATCATTATCAATGTTAAATTCTGGAAACTTACCCTTCTGAACCAACTCTACCTTTTTCTATAACTCATTGTATTCCTTTTATGCTTTCATAATTTTTTCTGAAAGAGATGATCACACTGACACCTGATACAAAACAAAAAATCTTCCATACCAAAAACATCATTGCCAATGTTTATCAAATCAGAAACCAAATGATCTTGTTCCAAACATAACATGGTTAATTAAGAATTATTTTTCTGACAGAATGCATCAACCACTTTATTTTCGTTTCCTGGATAGTAATTCATCAAGCAATCACAATCCTTGATTAATTCTAGACATCTCCTCTATCTCATTTTAAATTATTTTTGAGTGAATATATACTTTAAACTTTAGTGATCAGTATGTATTTCACATTTTAATTGATACAAATGATGCCTCTAGATTTTTAAGGAAAAAAACAATAACAGCTAATTGCAAATCATGTGTAGGGTAATTTATATCATGTGGTTTCAACTGACATGAGGCATAAGCATTTATTTGATTATTCTGCATTAAGACACAGCCAAAGCCTTTCAACGAAGCATCACTGTAGAAAACAAACTCACCATTTCTGGATGGCAGTGCTAAAACTATAGCCTTCACCAATCTTCTTTTCAAATTCTGTAAACAATCATCACATTCTGTTTTTCGAATGAACATAACCCCTTTTCGAGTTAACATAGTCACTGGACTTGATAACCGAGCAAAATTTTCAACAAACCTCATGTAATAACCTGCCAAACCATGAAAACTATGAATATCAGTTATATTTGTGAGTCTAGGCCATTATTTAACAACTTTTGTTTTAGCAGGATCAACCATTATACCATTTTTTTAAACAATGTGACCAAGGAAAAAGTTTTTTTGCATCCAAAACTCACATTTGCTGAATTTCCCATATTGTTTCTTTTCTATTAAAGATTTCATGGCAACCCATAAATGAATTTCATGTTCCACATTACTTTTCGAATAAACCAAAATATCATTGTAACATCCTGAGATTTTATGAAAAATATTCTTTTTAATTTTATTAATGTCTTGTGTTATACGATACACCAAAAGAAGCTTTCACAATACAAATCTCTGACCTGGTTTGAATTATACGCAATCGCGACCTTCCACGATAGCGTGTGTTGTACGCAACACCAAGTTTCGCTAAACAACGATATGCTATTAAGATATTATTAAAACTAGCCGTTATGAATAGTAATAACCACTTTTTGAAATTTTGTAAATTTTATTTTTCAAAATGGACTTCATTTATGGATTAGGAGTTTCGAATTTATCCTAAGGTGAAATTTTGGTAATTTTCGGATAACTTTCATATTTTGATGAATAGTTGAAATTACTAAATTTTAATTAAAAACAACTTTTTCAATCGAAATAATTAATATTTATAAATTATTAATTTGAGTGGTTTTAAAGTATATTTAGAATATATTTTTACAATTTAATACAATGTTGGACATTGGATGTAATTTCACATTTAAATCAGTTATAAACATGTGTCAATCTTTTGATAGTTATTATCTCTTAAAAACACGTTATTTGTTGTGACAGCAAAAAATTAATTATAAAATTAATTAATGCAACTTATATGTTGGGAATTTTGTAAAATAGAAATCATTTTTGAATTCGGAATATCAATTATAGCCTAGGGTGAAATTTTGGTACTTTTCTGAAGACTTTCAATTTTTGATGAATAGTGAAACCACTAAGTGGTAGGTTAAAAACTAAATTTTTCATAAAACTTAATTTTACCGCTTCTGTGAATGGAATATCGAAAATCCTACAGACACGGTTAATATCAAAGACTAAAATGTGGTTCAATGAGATGAAAATAATTTTTGGTGAATAGTAACTTTTTACTTTTTTTTACCACGGTTAATAGTAAATAGGGTAACTAAGGGTAAATATGATATTATTATTACCCTAACACATGTAATAATTATATTTGACAAGTGTAATTCGATCAAAAACAAACTTAGGAATACAATATGACCATTTAGGTCCACTTGGATTAGATTAGGACATTTATTATTAATTTATTTAAAGAAGGGTTAAAATAGTTAAAATCAATGTTTAATAAGTATATCATTTTTAATATGGGGTTATTCATAAGCTAAATTCCACTATAAATATTCATTAGAAAGCTAAAAAGATTTCCTACATGATGGTATTTTATTTATAATTTTTAGACATTATATAATTTAATTTATTTATGACACAATGATGATGCAGTAAATATCTTATTAATGAAATATTGACATAATTGATGTTATAAACACAAAAATAAATGTAATTTGAGACTTTTTATGAATTACACTAATTTTATAGCTTACTATGATATATTAGTGTTGATTTAATCAACTTGGATCGAACATATAATTCTGTTATGACTTTCACAAAAATCATATATCAAATAGTGTCAAAATTGACACATAATAGTTTTTAAATCAAATATTATATTATTAATTGTTATTTTATTCTAAAAAATCTAAGGTTCGGCCACATGACTTAGATAAAGATATATATATTAATAATAAACAATTTTGGGTTCTTTTTGCATGTTATAGTAAGTGTATTAACCATATAGTGTAAGAAAACAAAAAGACACGGTAACAGGTAAATTATTTAACTTAGAGTTAAATCTAATTGATAAGGTTAAAATAATAACCTAAACTTGTCTAAATCCAATTGGTTGATATTATTTCGACCCATCCCCAATTTATCTTCGAAATAATACCCTTTGGAACCATTATAAACCGATTTTGTCTTTAATATAAAATAATATTTTGAGATATTCCTAAGGTGCCCCTCTCCTCCCTTATAAAAGGGCACCTCCTCCCCCTCCTCCTCACACATATTTGAGCACTCAAGCTCGGCCAACCCCTGCCAAAATCCCTTCTCCACTTCCCTAGAATAATCCTAGAGGTCCTGGTCTTCTTCAAAGACCAATCTTAGTTCCCTAAGTGGAGGATTCAAAGAGGCGTTTCAAAGAAGAGGTAATATCCATTACCGATCTTTTCAATTTCTTTCTTATTCAACTTCTTCTTCTTTAGTTGTTTCATGATAAAGTAATAACATCAGTATTAATTACATACTGATATTTTATTATACATATGAAACAACCCTAATTCACATTTTATCCATCCTACGTAAAAATGAAATCACCGCGCGTACGTACGTACGGAATTCCGTCTCCACGCCGTGGTGTAATCTATTTTCCACCACCACCTTAATAGGATGGGTATAATGGTGTAATGAGTAACTATATATGATTATTATAAATTGATATTGATACTGAAATAGTCTATATACACTTCAACACAATTCCATGACCATGGGAATGATATCATCCCTCGTGCGTACGTACGGACTACCGTCTCCACGACGCGATGAGATTCATTCTCAATGATTAACCATTCATGAATGATTATAAAGTATAAATAATAAGTACTAATGAAATATATGACATAATAATGATACTGTATTTATGTAAATTTATATGTATATCATCTACTTAATTCCATTCACTTCAATAAGGAAATGAAAACAGCATTCATGCGTACGTACGGACTACCGTCTCCATGAACGGTGTATTTCATTCCATTTATCGATATTATATATATATATATATTCTGAATATATATTATATATAAATAATGTTTTACATTCTGGATATAAGTAATCATGATCCAAGTAATCATATTAATAATTACAAGTTAAAAACACGAACGACAAATGAGACGATTTTACCCAAAACGCTACTTTAACATGAATTTACAAAAGAACAGGTAATATAAAGTCATAAGTGGACCATATATGATATAATAACAATGAATATGATTCTGGAATAAGTCAATAACATGATTTAAATCATTATACAGGAGGTTCAGACACTTACAAAGCAAGTCGGACCTAAGGTAAGGGAAATATCAAAATCTCATTTTTATCCGAGATTGTTTGTACTTTGAAATTTACTGGGGTATATTTTATCATCCACATCCATGTTTCCTCAATATGTAATGTTATTTACATCCACCTACAATTTTTAAATCCAATTTTACCCTTCGGTGAGTTTTTAGTAAAAGATATGAAAGAAAACTTTTGTCGTTTTTCATACGAGGTACTTTTTGACTTTTCCGACAAAAGTACGAAGAATGTTTTTTTAACTTATACGGCATGAATGGATTTTTAAAACATTATTTCCAAGAAGCTTCCATTAAAATTTTTCAAGTTTATTTTTAATCAACTCCTTTTATTTTAAAGTTGTATGACATGTTATGAAAGGGAAAATGTTTTTGAAGAAGAAAGGATATTTTCCTCAAGAATGGAGTTCAAGTGTTTTATCAAAATTATTTTCCATCTAAGATAATAAAGGGTTCTGTTTTTATCCCTATTATTACATTGATTTGATCATGTTGTGATGGAATTATTTTTATGAATTCCTTTATCTTATATGAAATGTTTTATGATGTCACGATGTTTAAGAATCCCATTTTTATTACATGGGATATGTAATGATGTATGAATTATGATTTTGTGGCACACATAAGAATGGTATCATTATGAGATGGGTGGGACCTATATCTCCCTCAAATGCATTGGGTAAAGATTTTATATCTCATGAGATAGACGGGGCTGGAACGGTAGGTTATACCGGTTCAGTGAAACAGGACTGAAACGAGGGTTACTCGATTTAGAAAGGGACTTTGTCCACTAAGATATTCTTGGAAATGAGCCTTGACTAACAAGAAATGATTCTCTAGGATTATGTGTGAATGCCACAATGTTTCATGTTTTAAGTTATGATTATTGTGATTACATTTCACTGCCATGATTTATCCCATGTTATGAAATTATACTCTCTTTTGCAGGTTAAGATTTCCAAAATTTTATGTTCTTATGAATACGATGTGATTGATATTTCTTTTGTTTACCCTTACTGAGCTTTTGAGCTCACCCTTTTATGTTTTATTTTCCCCAGGATATAAAGAAAGGTTTTAGGTAAAAAAAAGGAAGATCTTTATAGAAGATGTTGAAGATCTTTCACCACGATTAGAAGATTACGTTCCGAGTTTCCAAAGACACTAAACTATTACGATCCTTGTGTGTGTGTTTTTGTTATGTACTAAGTATTCCGCAAATGTAATGTAATGTCAATGTACGTCAAGTTTCGGGTCTCTACAGTTGGTATCAGAGGAAAGGATTAGTCAACCTTTGGAAACTAGGATGCGAAAACGTTAGTGAGATCCCTAGAGATATTTCTATGGTATGTCTAGGGATGTCCCTAAGGATAAGTATACGTATAGTTTATAGTACTAGAATTACGCTAACGATCATAGAATTAATCCTAAGATGTTATATATTTAAGGTACTTCCCCTTTATTATATTGTTTTCCCTAGCATGATTTTTTCCTCTCACACTTTTCTTTTTGGGTTTTAGACGATGGCTGGAACCCGAAGGAACCGTGTTGATCAATACAATGGACAATGCAATGATTGTCCTCCTGAACAAACAAATGTTATGGGAGATGGAGTGAAAAATCTCATTTCTATACTTACACAAGCTATGAATCATTCTGGACTTCCAAATGAGCAGAGAAGGGAACAATTTTCTGTTGAGTCCTTCATGAGGAAACGTCCACCTTCTTTCAGTGGGACTTCTGATCCACTTGTTGCTGAACAATGGATTAGTACCACTGAAAAGATATTTTCAGTTCTTCAATGTTCTGAACATGATAAAGTCATCTTAACAGTATATCGTTTGGAAGGTGAAGCTGATCAATGGTGGAATCTTATCAAGAATACAAGGCAAAGAGATGAAATTGAGTCCATGGAATGGGACAAGTTCAAGAACTTATTTTTCAATAAGTACTTCACTCGTATTATTCGAACAAAGATGGAGAAGGAGTTTCTTGAACTAAAGCAAAAAGATGGTGAATCTGTTGGTATATACGAAGCGAATTTTACAAGACTTGCAAGGTATGCATCTGGCATTATCATCCAACCTGAAAGTAATGTTGATCTATTTTTCAGTGGCTTAAAACCAAGTCTTCGAAGGGCATTGTCTATAAGAGACTTCAGTAGCTATGAAGAAATTGTGTGTTGTTCTATCATGGTAGAAATGGAAGTTGGTGTTACATATCCATCTCATGGTTTTGACAAGAAACGAAAGATGGAGTTCAAGGGGAAATCTCAGAATAATGGTGAAAAGAAGATGAATGTTTCCTTATGCTCAAAGTGTGGAAATAAGAATGGTGGAGATTGTCTTAAAGGGACTAGAAAATGTTTTAAGTGTGGAAAAGAAGGTCATCGAGCAGCTGAGTGTCGAAGTAATGGAAAAAGGGTTTCTAATGATGTGAATAAAGCAGACACTGCAAAGAACGCACCGCCAACACTTCAATGCTTCAAGTGCAAGGAAATGGGGCATTATGCTAATAAATACCCTAATCCAAGGGTTAGTGATGATCGACATGAGCAACCGCTTAAGGAAAAGGATAAAGGGAAGTCACATGCGATCACTATTGGAGATGTTGAATATGACAATGATGTGGTGGAATGATTAAGTGTTTATGTAATGGGATTCCAAAATAATGTTGTATCATGGAGTATTGGAATATTTGTGTATTGGTCTAATGTGGTATTCAAAGTGATTGAGATATTTTTGGAAATAAGACGATATGCGCATAATGAAGGGAAAATGAGAAAATGAAATGTTTAACAGTATTCATGAGATCATGATTGATATAAGGACTAAGTGATATCATGGTTTGAGTATATAGAATTTTGAGGATTTTGGTATGTGGAAAGTGTTAACTTTAAACTGCATTCATGTTTTCACTAAGGTATTCAAGAGAATACATGATTAAGGACATTGAATGTTTAGAATGTGACAAACAAGACATATCTTATGGGGATCAACGATGGTATTAAATCTCTGGTAATTGTTTTCACTATATTATGAGAGTGGACTGCAGTATTATGGGTAAGCCTAAAGATTGGAATGGATTATGTTGGAATAAGTTAGTATTGTTTAAGGATAGAAGTTTTTTTTCAATATTATTGATGGGATGTTATAGTAATATAGTTTTAGAAAATGGACAACCTGCTGGACGGGCAACAACCCATCGCATCGGACAAGGCTGTGGGAATCGAACCCACAACCGAAGTGCGACTGGCCTTTATCGCCTACCACTGGCCTACAGGAAGTCCCTGTTTAGTAGAAACTAGTTTTATTATATAAAGCAGTATGATATATGAAGTATAAGTCCATTTTAGGAACCATATATGATTAATCTCACTATAGATCGAATTATGTATATAATTTTTTCTAACCTTTTGTTTGAGAAAGATGGAATGACCCGTCATTCTATCACTTGATCTGCTAACACTTCACGAATAACAAATTCAACTTCATTTATTTAAGAGATGAAGTGGAAATTGTTGTACCAAAATAAAGAAAGTATTTATTCTAATTCAAATTTTCAACTTTAGGGAAATGATCTTGAAAACCAAAAATGTTGTCCTAGTGATCTTATACCTGATGAATCAGATCTTACCTTAGATCGTCACAAATTTATGGATTTGTCATTACTGGATTTTCCATAGCCGTGTTCTCTACCACTCTCTATCAGAACATGATGGTTAGATTTATCTTCCATATCCATATTTTCACATATGTGGAAACCCAATGATTAGTTTATTTGGGTAATCGTTACATTTCATACTTTGGTTTTTAAAGCCAAGTTTTTGTATTCCTTTTTCCGATGTGGGTTTCTATTAAAGAAAATTTCGAATAGTAAACCATTTATAACCCCGACGAATTTCGAGGGCGAAATTCATTTTAAGGGGGGTAGAATGTAACAGCCCGAGATTTTATGAAAAATATTCTTTTTAATTTTATTAATGTCTTGTGTTATACGCTACACCAAAAGAAGCTTTCACAATACACATCTCTGACCTGGCTTGAATTATACGCAATCGCGACCTTCCACGATAGCGTGTGTTGTACGCAACACCAAGTTTCGCTAAACAACGATATACTATTAAGATATTATTAAAACTAGCCATTATGAATAGTAATAACCACTTTTTGAAATTTTGTAAATTTTATTTTTCAAAATGGACTTCATTTATGGATTAGGAGTATCGAATTTATCCTATGGTGAAATTTTGGTAATTTTCGGATAACTTTCATATTTTGATGAATAGTGGAAATTACTAAATTTTAATTAAAAACAACATTTTCAATAGAAATAATTAATAGTTATAAATTATCAATTTTAGTGGTTTTAAAGTATATTTATAATATATTTTTACAATTTAATACAATGTTGGACAATGGATGTAATTTCACATTTAAACCAGTTATAAACAAGTGTCAATCTTTTGATAGTTATTATGCCTTAAAAAAACGCTATTTGTTGTGACATCGGATATTAATTATAAAATTAATTAATGCAACTTATATGTTGGGAATTTTGTAAAATAGAAATAATTTTTGAATTCGGAATATCAATTATAGCCTAGGGTGAAATTTTGGTACTTTTCTGAAAACTTTCAATTTTTGATGAATATTGAAACCACTAAGTGGTAGGTTAAAAACTGAATTTTTCATAAAACATAATTTTACGGCTTCTGTGAATGGAATTTCGAAAATCCGACAGACACGGTTAATATCAAGGACTAAAATGTGGTTCAATGAGATGAAAATAATTTTTGGTGAATAGTAATTTTTTACTTTTTTTTACCACGGTTAATAGTAAATAGGGTAACTAAGGGTAAATATGATATTATTATTACCCTAACACAAGTCCTAATTCTATTGGACAAGTGTAATTCGACCAAAAACAATCTTAGGAATAAAATATGACCATTTAGGTCCACTTGGATTAGATTAGGACATTTATTATTAATTTATTTAAAGAAGGGTTAAAATAGTTAAAATCAAAGTTTAATAAGTATATCATTTTTAATATGGGGTTATAAATAAGATAAATTCGACTATAAATAATCATTAGAAATCAAAAAAGATTTCCTACATTATGGTATTTTATTTATAATTTTTAGACATTAAATAATTTAATTTATTTATGACACAATGATGATGAAGTAATTATCTTATTAATGAAATATTGACATAATTGATGTTATAAACATCAAAATAAATGTAATTTGAGACTTTTTATGAATTCCACTAATTTTATAGGTTACTATGATATATTAGTGTTGCTTTAATAATCATGGTTAGAACATATAATTATGTTATTACTTTCACAAAAATCATATATCAAATAGGGTCAAAATTGACACAAAATAGTTTTTAAATCAAATATTATATTATTAATTGTTATTTTATTTATAAAAATCTAAGGTTCTGCCAAATGACATAGATAAGGATTTAAATATTAATAATAAACAATTTGGGGTTCGTTTGGCATGTTATAGTAATTTTATTAACCATACAGTGTAAGAAAACAAAAAGACACGGTAAAAGTTAAATTATTTAACTTAGAGTTAAATGTAATTGATAAGGTTAAAATAATAACCTAAACTTGTCTAAATCCTGTTGGTTGATAGTATTTCGACCCATCCCCACTTTAGCTTCGATATAAGACCCTTTGGAACCATTATAAACCGATTTGGACTTTAATATAAAATAATATTTTGAGATATTCCTAAGGTGCCCCTCTTCTCCCTTATAAAAGGGCACCTCTCCCCCCTCCTCCTCACACCAATTTGAGCACTAAATCTCGACCAACCCATGAAAAAATCCCTTATCCACTTCCCTAGAATAATCCTAGAGGTCCTGGTCTTCTTCAAAGACCAATGTTAGTTCCCTAAGTGGAGTATTCAAAGAGGCGTTTCAAAGAAGAGGTAATATCCATTACCGATCTTTTCAATTTATTTCTTATTCAACTTCTTCTTCTTTAGTTGTTTCATGATAAAGTAATAACATCAGTATTAATTACATACTGATATGTTATTATAAATATGAAACAACCCTAATTCACTTTCTATCCATCCTACGGAAAAATGAAATCACCACGCGTGCATACGTACGGAATACCGTCTCCACGCCGTGGTGTAATCTATATTCCACCACCACCTTAATAGGATGGGTATAATGGTGTAATGAGTAACTATATATGATTATTATAAATTTATATTGATACTGAAATAGTCTACATACTCTTCAACACAATTCCACGACCATGGGAACGATATAATCGCTCGTGCGTACGTACGGAGTACCGTCTCCACGACACGATGAGATTCATTCTCAATGATTAACCATTCATGAATGATTATAATGTATATATAATAAGTACTAATGAAATATATGAAATAATAATGATACTGTATTTATGTAAATTTATATGTATGTCATCTACTTAATTCCATTCACTTCAATAAGGAAATGAAAACAGCGTTCATGCGTACGTACGGACTACCGTCTCCATGAACGGTGTATTTCATTCCATTTATCGATATTATATATATATATATATTCTGAATATATATTATATATATAAATCATGTTTTACATTCTGGATATAAGTAATCATGATCCAAGTAATCATATTAATAATTACAAGTTAAAAACACGAACGACAAATGAGACGATTTTACCCAAAACGCTACTTTAACATGAATTTACAAAAGAACAGGTAATATAAAGTCATAAGTGGACCATATATGATATAATAACAATGAATATGATTCTGGAATAAGTCAATAACATGATTTAAATCATTATACAGGAGGTTCAGACACTTACAAAGCAAGTCGGACCTAAGGTAAGGGAAATATCACAATCTCATTTTTATCCGAGATTGTTTGTACTTTGAAATTTACTGACTATATTTTATCATCCACATCCATGTTTCCTCAATATGTAATGTTATTTACATCCACCTACAATTGTTTAAATCCAATTTTACCTTTCAGTGAGTTTTTAGGAAAAGATATGAAAGAAATCTTTTGTCGTTTTTCATAAGAGGTACTTTTTGACTTTTCCGACAAAAGTACGAAGAATGATTTTTTTAACTTATACGGCATGAATGGATATTTAAAAAAAAATATTTCCAAGAAGCTTCCATTAAAAGTTTTCAAGTTTATTTTTAATCAACTCCTTTTATTTTAAAGCTGTATGACATGTTATGAAAGGAAAAAAAATTTGAAGAAGAAAGGATATTTTCCTCAAGAATGGAGTTCAAGTGTTTTATCAAAATTATTTTCCATCTAAGATAATAAAGGGTTATGTTTTTATCCCTATTATTACATTGATTTGATCATGTTGTGATGGAATTATTTTTATGAATTCCTTTATCTTATATGAAATGTTTTATGATGTCACGATGTTTAAGAATCCCATTTTTATTACATGGGTTATGTAATGATGTATGACTTATGATTTTGTGGCACACATAAGAATGGTATCATTATGAGATGGGTGGGACCTATATCTCCCTCCAATGCATTGGGTAATGATTTTATATCTCATGAGATAGACAGGGATGGAACGGTAGGTTATACCGGTTCAGTGAAACAGGACTGAAACGAGGGTTACTCGATTCAGAAAGGGACTTTTTCCACTAATATAGTCTTGGCAATGAGTCTTGACTAACAAGAAATGATTCTCTATGATTATGTGTGAATGACAAAAAGTTTCATGTTTTAAGTTATGATTATTGTGATTACATTTCACTGCCATGATTTATCCCATGTTATGAAATTATGCTCTCTTTTGCAGGTTAAGATTGACAAAATGTTATGTTCTTATGAATACGATGTGACTGATATTTCTTCTGTTTACCTTTGCTGAGAATTTGAGCTCACCCTTTTATGTTTTATTTTCCCCAGGATATAAAGAAAGGTTTTAGGTTTAAAAAAAGGAATATCTTTATAGGAGATGTTGAAGATCTTTCACCACGATTAGAAGATTACATTCCGAGTTTCCAAAGACACTAAACTATTACGATCCTTGTGTGTGTGTTTTTGTTATGTACTAAGTATTCCGCAAATGTAATGTAATGTCAATGTACATCAAGTTTCGGGTCTCTACAATCATAAATGAACACAACCACACACTAATCCAATAACTCACGAAATATTCTATTCATAAGATCCATGAATATAGCAGGTGCATTGGTTAAACCAGAAACCATAACTACAAATTCATAATGACCATATCTAATACGAAATGCAGTATTCGGAATTTCGGTTTCCTTTACTTTCAACTGATGGTCCCCCGACCTCAAATCAATCTATGAAAAATACTGAGCTCCCTTTAGCTGATCAAACAAATCATCAATTTGAGGACAATGATACTTGTTCTTTATAGTAATTTTATTCAATTCTCTATAATCAATGAAAAGTATTGTTGAACCATATCCCTTTTTAACAAACTCGACAGGATTACTCCATGGTGATGTGCTAGGTCGAATAAAACCATTATCTTATAACTCCTAAAATTTATTATTTTACCTTAAATGTTCAATTTGAGTCATTCTATAAGGGGGTTTTGAAATTGGCTTAGAATCATGAACTAAGTCAACAGTAAATTCAACTTCTTGATCAGGTATAATACTAGGAAACTCATCAAAAAAACATCAAGGTACTCATTTACCATTGGCACATCATTAATCTGAACAGTTCCTATGTTTTCAACTATATGTGTAAGGTAACATTAATTTCTATCTTTAATTAGTTTCTCAGCTTCTTGATATATTATCAAAATAAGGGGTTTATTTTTGTATACAAATTGAAAATCAATCTGAAATGAAACCTCTTTAGCACATAATTCAATATTATCATGATAAACAGAAAGTCGATCCATACCCAAAACAACATCAAAGTCTACTAGAGGAAAAACAATAATGTTTGCAAGTAGATTCTTTCCGCACACAATGACATGAATGTTCTTATGATTATTTTTGTCTCAACATTTCCTCATGGGGTTTTTATCGTAAGTTCTATATTCCTATCTTGAGATAGAATTCACAATTTACTAGAAAAATTATCAAAACAATTAAAGAGTGTGTAGACCCTAAATCACACAATACATTGTTATAATCTAAACAAACAAATAGTGTACCCGATACTACTTCATTTGATGGCCCATCACCGGCTGAAGTAGTTTTAAAGGATTTCACCACCACTTTATCCTTGTAGTCTGGCTAATTTTCCTTAGTTGAGTTCTTTGTTGGACACTCATTTGCATAATGACTAATTTAATTTCACTTAAAACATCTTACTGACTGTAAATATGATTTTATCTTACCATTAAACTGATATTTTTCAGTGCAATTGTGTGCCTTAGGTCCCATTTAACAACATCTGTAGAACTTACCAAGATTCATAAGACATTCCTTAGCATGATTTTTACCACAATTTTGACAAACTGTAAACATAAGTTTCTTACAATCAGACATTTTTGAAGAGTTCTTCCTTTTAACCTACCACATCGACCTCTTATTCTGTTGTTTTTCAAATAACACCTGATCATCACATACAATATTTTCACCTTCTCTGCACAACGAACATGTTTTTCATGACTTTTTAACTCACAAGAAGATAAATCCATTCGATACTTTGGATTTAATCCTGAGTAAAAATGGTTGATTTTACTATCATGATCTCGTATGAAATTTAGAGCATACCGGGTCTGTCGAGTGAATTTTTCTTCATAATAAGCCACTGAGTCATCCTCCTACCTCAAATCCAAGAATTGGTTTTCCATTCTAAGATGAACCACCGTAGGAAATTATTTCTCAAGAAACATACCATTTAATTAATCCCAATAGAGTGCATCAATCTATTTACTATCATTGATATTTTTCACCATTGACCTCCACTGATCACCTTCAACTTCAAAACAGTAAATAGCAAGACTAACCTTTTGATGTTATATACAACCCATCACATCAAAAATCATTTTCAGTGCTTTAATCCACCCTTCAGGTAGAACTGGGTCAGAAAATCCTCTAAATTATGGGGGATGATGCCTTATGAAATGCTCCACTACTGACATATTCCTATGTGGTTGATCTGGCTAATCTCATACATGGATACCACCACCATTTATAGCCTGAGTCAACTGTGCCATCACTACAAAAAACTGTTCAGTTTCGATTCCAACCATCTTAGGTTGCTGATTGGGAAGGTTGTCTTCCTCTTGCTGACATCCCATCATAGATTCCATGTTTCCTCTATGGAAAACCATTCTGAACATTGAAATATCTTATCTAAGCAACACATTAATTTGTAAATTCTATATGATTTCAATATTAACAAATGTTACTTTATGGATATAAATTTATCAATACCCTAACTCTTAAAGTTATCTAAACCGATCTCTGATACCAACTATAACGACCCGACCATAATCATTACATAATATTGAATTAAATGAATAATTCACATTGAGGATATTTTCAGGTTTAGAGTTTTAGAGAATTAAGACATAATTATTACATCTCAAAAGATTACAAAGTAGACACTTCTACACAACCGCCATTTTTTCATAAAATAAATGCTCTTGAAGAAAATACTCATGTCTAGTTCCATGTTTTAGGCATCATGACTTTTCCATGATCCCATCCTTGACACAAGTCATCTTTATGTCCTGTGAAAACATTTCAAAACATGGGATTAGCATTAAAATCTCAGTAAGGGTTATAAAACAAAGAAAGAAAACATTTGTTCCTAAATAGATACAAAACATGAACTCTTTTACTTACCTCATGAAATCATACAATTTTAGGAATAACACATAGAAATCATAAATCATAAATCCAACATGTGGCATCCATAACATACCGATATTTTAGCTATCACAGCTTTATAGGGAGTTACATTGGAATACCCATCATAGTATATTCCCTAAACTTTTTAAGAGAAACATTCATGTTTACCCTTGTCACATTACCCAATGAATTGGAGAGCTATATCAGGCTCACCCAACCTAGGATTGTCATGGAACCACTCGTATACTTAAATAATTCCCAATAACCATAACAAGATCATAACACATAACATAAGCATAAAGGAAAGATAACATTTCTACATTGAGAAATAAAAATATCATTTCAAGATATTGAAACAATAAATCCATTGTCAAAATCATTTTCAATACCAAAATATGTAAAAAGTTTATATGGTATTTTATTTCTTTAAAAACGTTACAGATTGTTAAGGAAGAAAAATATCAAATATTACTTTTGATGATGGAAAGGTCGTTGTCACCACTTACGTTAAATAAAAACCTTCATTTTTTTAATTTAGTAAAACACTTCACATAAAAATATTCTCTTTGAATGAAATGAAAAGTCAAAGGGGGTATATACCCCATATAAAATAAATTCTTGTAAAAAACAAAATATTCCTGAATTAGAGTAGATTGAGACGAAGTCCCTTACCCCATGTCCGACTTGACTCGATTGTTCTTTAATCTCTTGAATAATAATCTGAAGTTAATTTCTACTTGCTTAAAAACCTTTTAAACATTTATTTTTCCATTTATATAACTTATTACCACGTTATAAACCTTTTTTAATAATTTATTTTAACAACATTCATTTTGTCAATATTTGGTAATTGTGTAAAAAATGACCACCTTATATTTACAAGTTGTCCATGTGGTCAATAATCCATTATCTCCAGAATGAAATTTATTATTTAGATACAATATTTATCATATATATCCAATATATATATATATATATATATAACAATACATATCATTTGGAGGTCAGAAATGAAATTCACTATTCATGGATACGGTAGTCCGTACGTATACATGAACACTACTTTAATTTCTATTTCTTATTTTAATGAAATTAAAACATAATGATACAAAAGTATATTATAATTCCAGTATTATATAATATATGATATCATTAACTCCATCCTTTATACATCCTACATATGGATCAACGAGTCATATCACTTTGAGGGGGTAGTAGTCCGCACTTCCTTAAATGAAATTATCACATTTACCAATAATGGAAACTATAACGGTATACTATAAAAGAAAAATTCAGAAGCATATAGAAAACATAAAAATAATATATATTATATATAATTATAGTTTCATATTAACAGCCACCGTGATAGTTGGTAGGAGATAATGGAACAATCATCGTTTCGTGAGGCATTAGTTTTCCATATACAGAAACAATATGTTCTTCACCAATTAGATGGAGGTGTGTGAAAGTGTAGTTCGAAATCCTTCTCATAACAAAATTATGTCATGAGGTGCCTTAAACCTAAGGTAAGGCTTATAGGTGGAAGAGAGTGATGTAGGGAGCTTAATTGGGAAGAGTTTGGATGAGTCAAAAGGCTTGAGAGCTGTGAGGAATCAGTTATACGGGTGGGCTTTTTATAAGTGGGTGGTGGGGCTCTTTAAGAATCTGTGATAATATTATTTTATTATATAATGATATTTTCTTTCTAAAGGTCAAAAAATAATTAAAGTCAATGATAAGATGACTCATGGTTGAAAAAAATCATCCAATAAGAATTGGATAGGTTTTGGATATTTTTTAAAATTTATAATCCTATTTATTTAAATAATTTATTAATGTGGTAAATACTGCATCATTATTGTGTAAAAAATAATTTAATTTATTTGATGTCTAAAAATAATGAAAAAAATTAAATAATGTAGGAAATATTTTTATATTAACAATTAATATTTATAGTCGAAATGATAATTTATATAACCCCTTGAAAAATTTAATTTATTAAAAGATATTTGTTGTTGTCATTTTTGCCTTTAATTTTAGTTAATTAATCTAAAGTGTCATTATCACTCTCAAGTGGCTCAATGGGGTCACAAAATTGAGCCAAATATGCACATGGTTGTAAATGACTCATTCAATAAGATCTGGACATGTTTTATGGTAATTTTGAATTATTATAATATTTTTTACCTTGAATTACCCTATTTACCTTTAACGGCCGAAAATAAATGTCAAAAGATATTATCCACCAAAAATTATTTTCATCTTATTTAACTACATTTTACATAATAATAACAACCATGTATTTCTTATTTTCAAAATTCAATTCATAGAAGTGGGAAAATTTAATTGAAATGAAAAAGTCAGTTTTTTAACTACAACTAATTTGTTTCACTATCATCATAAATTGATGTTTTTCAGAAAAATACCAAAAATTATGCCTAAGATATATATGATATTCTGAATTCAAAAATGATTTCTATTTGGCCATATTCAAAACATAAAAGTGGAATTAATAATTTAAAATTAATTCCCAATGTTAAAACAAATAGCGTGTTTTTAAGAAACAATTACTATCAAAAGATTGACATTTGTTTATGTCCAATTTCAATGTGAAATTAATTCCAATGACCAACATTGGATTAAATGTTAAAAATAAATTCTAATTAAACATTTAAAAAATAAAAAATAAAATCTATCCATATAAATAAATTAGATTAAAACACAGTTTTGAATTAAAATACAATATTTTTTAACTATTCATTAAAAAATGACCTCTATCGGAAAAATTCCAAAAATTTAAACGAAGTAAATTTTGATGTCCCCATTTTAAAGAAGGATTTTTTGGTTATATATAATGTATTAATGTGACCAAATCTATATTTAATAAGGTTTCCCCATTAAAAGGCGGTAGATCGGCCTTTTAATGAAAGTTATGCTTAAAATTAGATTCATTCACATTTTAAGCCTCTAAATTTTTATTAGAAAATGTTAATACATTTAACAAACATATACAATCATGTTGTATTTAGTTTTTTTCATTTTTACCAATAAAATTGTTATAGTTAACTACCATTTAAAATAATAAAATTATATTATTAGTGTGCAACGCAACATTCCAAAGAAACTCGTTGTTGCGTATCGGGTATGCTATCGAACATAAAAACACCTTTAATGAAAAATTAATATTGAATTCACAAATAATAATAAATATGAAATATGCCTTATTCTTTATTTACCTGGTATGTTACAATGAATCCCTATAACTGCATATTTATGTTATTAATATACAATCAATACACATCTTAGTGTCCCATTGATATTTTTCTGAATAATCATGGATTCTAAAAAAGGATATTTTTCATATCAATATGGATCGTTCAATATAATGACGATGAAAATATAATATTTTTTCTTGTTATTGTGAGTTATAAAAGGCTGCTACCTATTCTTCTAAATTCCATTTTGTTAACACTCATTCCGACCTCATCTCTTGTAAATTTGTTCTAATGGATATTAGAGTAGAAAATAATTTTATTTTCTTCATTATAATTTTTTTAATGTTTATTGGTATACTTTTCTTGAGGCCATAAAATTTAATAAATTCATTTTCAAATTCACATTTCAAAGAAATAAATTATTTATCACAAAAAAATCATATAATTTTTTTATTTATAATGAAAATTATTCATTAAGATACTATTGATAAATTAAAAATATTATTTTAATTATATACATAAAAACAATTTAATTTCATGTAGTGTATTAATTGGCTTAAAAATTACTACCAGCCTTTAATTTTGAAAATTATAGATTCTTCAAGAATCCATCTAGTATAGTGTACTTTAACCCCAACATATATTACAATTTTTAAAATTCTTTCTTTCAATTTAAAATCAAATTTCTATATTTATCATTATTAAAACCTTCTATATTTTTAATTAAGATTTTATCTTAAAGATCACCATTAAATAATGTTTACTTTATATCCACTAACTAATCACTATCCTTTAAATGATCTACTAATTCTAGTAGAATCATGATGAATTTTTATCTTTTAATATGTGTAAAATATATCTTCAAACTTGATCCCTTCAAGCTGACAGTATCCCTTGCATACATGTAAGGGTTTTTTCTATGAATATTATCTTTTTTTATTGAGTTTTTTTTTTCAAAAAAACTTATTGACTCTACATTTTTTGTTTTCAACACTTATAAAATGCTCATAATTTGATTTATTATTGAGATGTTAATTCTCCTTTATCATAAAAAATTCCACTCTTCATGTTTAAATGAAATTGAAACTGCTTTTGGTTAAGATTTTATAATGAGATATCTATGATTGTAAATTCAATGATTTCCTCTCATCCGGATAGATTCCTCCAGACTACCAATTATATTTGTAGCATTGATTTTGTTAATTAGAGTAGGGGTTATAATTTTTTATTTTTGGATGCTTTATCAACACCATAATTATAATATGAATTAAATACTCTAAAATATTTCACATTGTATGATTTTAAATGGGATGGTTTTAAGAGTTTTGATTACTATAAACATATGATAATCTATATATTTTCTTAACCGAACCATTGGTATTAGACTGGTTCTCGCTAATTTCAACATAGAAAATGTCAAATAGTTAATGAATCCTTTTGTTCCAACACAATTAATCACATTAATTACAAATGTGACCCTAGAGAATGACTTCAATATTTTATTCATCGTATTTTCCCCATTACTAAAATAAATTTTAATGAATACTAGAATTCGAAATACATTTAATTATTTCCTAGATAATTTCAAAAAAATAATAATATTATTATTTTCATATCTTGAGTATCATAACACATTTATTATAAATATGGACAATAGTTCATATATATTCTCTACATATAGGATTCGAATTTTTATGCCCAAATAAAACTGTTCATCCCATTTTTACTAGGATTTTATTCTCCCATTCAACAATTCTATTATTTTTTTATTTATAGGAAACACTAATTTATTGTTTTATTTCATTTTTCATTAGATATTTCTTTAAATATATTCATTTAAATTCCTTACCGGTATATATTCTTAGTGTCGAAATGTATACTACCATATCATTCACAACATTTATTTTTTAGTTTTTGAATAAGTTAACTACATCAGACATATCTATCATGAAAATGATTATATTAATTTGATTTAAAAAATTAATGAATGTGATGAAGTTAAAGTCACCTATATTATATGATTCCCCATGAGACCAAAAATATTTGAATAGTAGTCTTGATGACTGAATCAATACTCTTTTATATATATCCATCCCACCAACATTCCCTTTAACAATGTTGATAAAATTATCTATATTGTAATTTTGTGTTTGGGAATTTGTCTTACGTTTCCATTGCATGAAAATTTTTATGACAATACTTTGAGTAAAGTGGAAAACCCTCATGATCTAAAATTTATATAATTCTTTTGCAATAAAGTGACATCATTTAATTGTACCACTATTTTGGATCAAGATTGCACTGGTTCATTCTCTTTTGTAATGTCACTTCCATATTTAAATTTTTTTAGGAAATATGGGTTATTATGGATTAAAAAATCTTTTCATTTATCTCATAGTTTACTTTCACTCAATATATAATGATTAATTCCATCCCTATAAATAACATAATTGCTTCATATCGTACCTTCTTCTTTTATCTAGAATGATCCAACGAATTTAATTTTCAAGAAACAATCATTTTTGAAAGAAAATTCTCCCACATCATGTCCTGAGATGTTTTTTATAGTTTTGTGTCATCTAACATGTGTGAAGAATTTTCACTATACAAGAGCAATATCATTCTTCCCTTACTAGACTTCAAATTGTGTTCAACAATAAATGATATATCAACATGATCAAACGTTAATTTTCCATTCACTTTTCCATTATTGGGGGAGTTATCTTGGAGAAATAGTCACACAATATTATACTATATGATCATATTTTTTTTGAAATTTATCTTAATTATTATATTTATTTAATGCAACATTTCATTGGTTGATAAAATATTTCCCTATTATCATTTTGTTTCTTATGTAATTTTATCCTCATATTCTTCAAGCTAATCCGCCTCTATTCATACCTTCTTCCTAGTGTAACCAAAATTTTCAGTAATAATAATATATATCACCAAAAATACCATAGCACCAGCATTAACCACTGAATATAGATATTCCTTAGTAGTAATAGTTTTTACAGAATATTTTTGTGATTGGGAAGACCCTGGTTATGTTTTTTTGTACCATAGAGATACATGTTTTCTATAAATTTTTTACAATTATTTGATGTAGGGGAGAGTTTATCTTAAATCCTATAGGAATAAACATTACCATAATATGAATTTTAACATGTAGATTTTTGAAAAAATATATTTAATGTGAGACATAGTACAATGGGATGCTTCCTGATATTGTGAATTCTAAATTTTAACAAAAAATACCAACATGTAGAAGATCTCTATTGATTTATTACAGTCATACCTCATCTACATCCGTGCCTTTTTGGACTCTATAATTTTTTTTAATTCATGAAAAAATAATTATCATTAAAATTATGCTTCTCTAAAAGGAAATTCATGATCTTGTCTCTAGTCATAACATTGAGTATATAATTTTTAATATCACTAATTAATTAATGTCACATTTTGAAAATTCCATTATGATATTTATCTTTCATTCCCCCCAATCTTCAAAGATATTATAAATTCTTTCATGATATTTTTATGTTCCTATAACCACGACTCCAGTTTGTATTTCACCATGTATTCTTTGTAGGAATCATCAACCTCCTCACCAACACTAATTGAATATTCCTTATATCATAATACATGGTCCATGAAATATTTGAATTTATTATCAACATCTTTATATTATTGACTATAGTAACCGAATTCATCACATATTTATTTTCATAACATATTTCCTCTTTTTATTATTGGGGAATTTATATTCTAAACAAATTTCATGGAATAATTTCTGATCTTTCCCCATATCTACTATTTTATAATATCATCCTCATAATCATACTCTATATTTTTATTCAATGGAATGTTAATGGAAAATTCTCCTATATCAATAAACTAAAACATTTTTGTGGGACATTATCTTTTTCACTTTCATTTACTATCCTAATGTTTTTAAAGAAACTACATGAAAAATATATATTCATTATCATGTTTATATTAACCATATGAATCACCAGATTATTCAATTTCATAATTTTTTATTTTCATATTTGTAATGGATTTAAAATACATTTCAGATTTGGGTTTTTTTATAATTGGATCCTTTATAATTTTATTTTTAATGAGTATTTTGTAAAGCTCACCAAGGGAAACACCCTCATGTTCTTGCCGATCATAAAATGTTGGATCAAACATATATGGAATATTTCTCATCTATTTAATAACAATAGAAGACTCTCCATGATTTTCCCTAAATCGTGTAATGTTACTAACAATTGTATTCACCCTTATGAATTATTAATTAATATTTTCATTTTTACCCATCTTGTTTTCATCAAAAGGACTTATCTATAATTTTAGCTTATATGATTTGACACACACATTTCATTTAGTTTTACACTAATGATTACCCCAAATTTACATTGGATTCAATGTACCCATCATATTATTGAAGTTTTTATCAGATAAAGACTTTATAAATGTATTTAATTCCTTTCCAATTGTTTATTGGTTTCTTTTATCATTAAAAATAATATTACCAATTTCAATAATTGGTGTTAATCCATTTGTAACCACATTAAAAACACTAATGACATGTGATGTAAGAAAAAGAAGCATCATATTCAGCCATGACATGTATTTAATTCAATAAAATTTTGTCACAATGTTTCTACAAACAAATTTATATATTAAATCACAAACAAATTATAGATCTAACATAGTAAGCACTACTTTTATTATACAACATCAATTTCCCCAATGAGTAATACACCAAAAATAAATGGGGGATTAATTATTAGTGGATGAATTTTCTAATTTATTTAAATTATAAATTAACCTCTACATTCGATTAAAAAAAATTTAACTCAAGATATTTTTTAATGCTTACTGATGTGGAATGAAAATGTAATACATAGAGGGACCAAATAATTCTAATAGGATTTGGACCTAGTGTGGGTTCCTACTTGTTTTAATGTTTGACACCCACTAAGACATGCATTTTCGACAATATTTTTATGATCAAATACACATGGATATTACATGTATCATCGTATCAGCTTATTCTTCACATTCCCAATGTATTTTACAAAACATTTCTCATGATTAAAAAAAATTATTATGAGATGATAATGTTTTCCATAAGAATTTGGTTACTCATATATTATTTAGAAACTTATCATCGATACTTCATTTATATTTGGATTATTATTCCCACTCCATATATAATTATATGATGATATTCTATTAAAAAAATAGTAAATTCTTTTAAACTCCATAATGTTTAAGATTGAATAGATGATGGAAAGTACAATAGAAAATCAAGATTTAGACTCAAATCTTGTTATTTTAGTTTTTCACACACATTAAAAATGTCTAATATTTTTCATCCCACTTTTATAATTTTGTTTCATGATTAATGTTGTATATTTCACTATCATTAATTTTTATTATCTAAGAAATTATTTTTTTAATCTGATGGCGATTAAATCCAAACATACGTTTCATATATATATATTATTATTGAATATGGTGTGTTGATCTTTATAAAAGAATGATCCATGAGTATATGTAATGATTAATATTCACATATAATTATTCCCACGAAATATTAAAAAATAACAACATTAATCTTCACCCTTATGTATCCATGATAACACCATAACTATGTTTTTCTTCTTCCATTAATAAACAACACAATCAGATGCTTCTAAATCCACAAGGCCAGTCCCACTTTCAGTTAAACTTCTACCTACACGAATAATTACTATTTTTATTATTTTCCACAAAATACAATTTATTCGTATAGATTTCAGGGAAAAAGAAATACTTTTAGTGTAACCAATCATCAGAACTCATCTTAATAAAATATATCTAATATTCAGAAATGTTGACTTCAATCACTTCAAATATTTCACATGATTATATTAACCAAGGATTTATAAATCATCGTAACATAGGATTGTTAATTATTCATGAAAAGAATATTCATAAAATTTTTTTTAAATTTATCATATTTGAATGATCTCATATTTGAATATTTTTCCCCATGAATTATTATTAACATTTCATACTGTTTGAATAAAAATTTAGTTATGATATTTTATACCCCATGGAATAACCTGAGAATGATATGAATGAAACTATTTATAATAATTGAATTGTGGTATCTCAAATTTTCATAATTTAAATTATTATAAATAAGAAGATTATTATCAATTAAATAATTTTTATTACATGTTTATAAAACAATTTATCACAAATGATATATCACATGTTTCCCTTATATGATAATTCACTTACGTAGTGGACCCATAATAGAAATCCCCAAATAAAATATTCATTAAAATTGATAAATTATTCTACATTTCCAAATAATTTTGTGTCCTCATTACTATTAGTAAGACAATCATTTTATGTTTACATTTTATAACATAATACATGTAACTAACTTTATCATGAAATTTCCTCCAATAATATACTTTAATTATTTGTTATCATTAATCTAAAATTATTTTTCTAATTATCAAGTATATAAATAATAATCTATGGTGACTCTGTAAAAGAATATAAATAACATGAATTTAAATATTTAGAATAGTGAACCTAGATTCTGCTCAACCACTAACAGATTATTCTATATATTTTTCATGCCAACTCAAACCATGTTTAAATTATTCATAAAATATTAAATTCATAAAATACCTCTTCAAATATCAATTAAAGATTTGAAAAAAATGAAAAAAATAAAATTTTCATTAATAATTATAAGGTTAATTTTATAAGGATAACATATCTTATTGTATGAATCATTGGAATAATGGCCTTTATGCATTTCAATTTGAATACTTTTTATTTAGAATAGATAAAAAAATTCAATGACTTATATCACACCTGATAGTGGTATCACTAAATTGTTCATGTAAATGATAATAATTTGACATAGACATACCAAGGTGGGTATCTATATCATTTTGAATTAAAAATCTTTGATTAATTCAATGACCATTTATTGGTTTAAATAACCATGGCTCAATTTATTGAATATGTTGGAAGGGTCATAGTGCTTCTTAAATTAGTTAATAAAAATATTTTTGGACCATTTACTATTGAATCTTGAGTTGAATACTCATAATATATAACTTTTACAATGGAAATTAATAGATATGTTATTTTATAACTAATGAGGTATAAACAATAATAAATTAAAAAATTATTCATAGTCACAAATTAATTATAGAATTATCATTGTAAAAAATATTTTTTAACTCCACTTAGAATAAGGTAGAGAATATCATAACCAATACCTTAATGAATATATATGGGATTTTGGATTTTATGTAAACTCACTCCTCCTTTTAAACTAGAGTGTAATAGTGTCGAAGAAATGAGGAAACACAGAATATTGGATATGATGATATAAATAAGGATTCAAGCGAGTGTTCTATTATCCATAAAGTTATATTTAAAACAAAATAATGAATACACAGTTAATACATTTTCCAATAAAGAGGGAAAAAATTCATTCTAGTTATTGAGTGGGAAGAAACATGTTTTCTAAAATATTAATGTGTGGTTATAAATAGTGTTTATGGGCTATTCATAGAAAAATATTGAACATAGGGTATTTCAAAAGAGTTTGGAAGATATCAAGGAATATACTATGAGTAAACCTTTTCAATTGTTTATATAAAAAATCACAAAAAAAATATGATTTCTATATAGAATAATAGGATTAAGAAATTCAGAATATGGATTTCAAAATAACATTACATAATGGTAACCTTGTGGAATATTTATATTTTAAAAAGCAATAGGATGTTGTGAATATTACGGATACAAATATAGTTTTCAAGTTATAGAGAACCAATAATGGTATGAATCAATATTTATGATCATGGAACATTCATTTTTATTATTCCATAAGGAAATTTAGTTTTATAAATTATTAATATGGTTCATGTTTCTAAAAGTGGTTTAGTAAGAGTGGAGTTAGTTTCTTTATAGTATATGTTGATGACATGTTAATTATGGGAAATTATAAACCAGCCTTATATTATATTAAGACATGGTTGAATATATTCACCACCATGATGAAAATTGGAGAAGTAGCATATATGCTTGGGATCATGATCCATCGAGATTGATATGAGATGATCCTTAGAATATGTTTGGGTAAAAACATTGATACATTATTTAAAGGACTATGTATCAAATTATATAATATTTTATTACTACTAATTTCATTTAGTATAAAAATATTCTTAAAAATTCACCTCCTTTCAAAAAAGGGGGGGGGATGAGTATGATTCCTTATGCATCAGCAATAAGATCTATCATGTATGTAAGGATACATACTAAGTGTGATTTTACCTATTCAATGAGAATTGTATATTGATATCCGATAAAATGAGGGGAAAAACATAACTATTGTTAAGAGTATCCAAGATTATATAGGATATAATGATGATTTATTCCTCATATTTATTGTACATAATGTGATGGTCATCAAAGGATATAAAAATTCAAGTTTATAGAAAACCCAAAATATTCTGAACTCAAATTCATAATTTTCGTACACCCTTAATGGAGGATCTATGAGCTAGAAGTGCTCATAGTATCCCATGGTCATTGTTTATATACTAGAGTCAGAGTATATTGCATATTATATTGCATCAATATAAAATTGTTAGTAAGAAACATCATCCTATATATTTATGTGGTGCCTAGATCTTACTATAAATGGATTTGATTCAACTATCTCTCACATGTTATTCATTATTATTCTATGATAAGGGTTTATTCAATGGTTCATAAATTTTATTTTCCATGGAAATCATCTCACTCCAACATCACCCAATTGTAAAAATTCCCTCAATATGTGATATTTTATAATTATGTTTTTCATCTTTTAATGTGAACATTTAAGTATTATGAATATATTCTTAAATATGTTATATTTTTAGAATATGTCTATATAAAGAGAAATAGATGATGTTTCAACGGTAGGTTTTAGAGGCTAAAAATACATTTAGACTTATTCACATAAAGATTAAACATTGTAATATCTAGTATAGAAAGTAATAATGATAGAACCAGTAATAGTAATTCTATATGTTATATGTGTGATTTGACATTCCTATTAGAAGATGTATATATTGATCCTTATATATTATATAGTTATAAATATATATCATGAATCATGTATATTGATTAATTGTTAAAAATAATGATGAAATGTGATAAAGACAATGTATGACATGTTGGTTATGCCGCAAATAACCTAAAAAATGATAGATCATCTTATAAAGGCATTGTCTATTATCACACTAAAAGATGATATCTCAGGACCTCTTTTTGAAATAGAACCTATTGATTAAGTCTATGACCATGAAGTTTTATCGATGAGTTCATTTACAAGAGTCATATAATTATATTGTAGTATATAGTTAGACTAATGAGTATTCATAATACTTGATCATATATTGATACAAAGGTAGTATATTAAATAATGAAAATTGAAAAGTGGTTATTATTATTACAACATTAACACATTTCTTAATTTGTTTCATGATGTCTTTCAAGATGCTAAAGATGGACATAATTACTATTTACCAAATTACATTGATAATGAGTCCAAGAATGATATACACTATGTGTATCCAGAATCTCCATTTTTTTAATTCAATATTTAAATAAATATTATTCTGTAGATTATGGAATATTAATTATATAGGTTATATTTATTATATAATTTCAATATCATGTTATTTGAGATTGAAATATATTTTAGTGGAATATTAAATATAAATTATTTTTCATTTCAGGAATTTATTATTAATTTATTAATTGATCAAATAAAATAATGATATTTATTTTTGGAAAATATATATTTATTATTCAGCAATTGCTAAATGATGTGGGGGATTTATATGAAAAGTTAAGGGACTATATGTAAATTGTATATTTTTTATGATATAATTTAAATAAATATGAATTTATTTTTTAAAAAATTATATTTGAATAAATCAATAGTTAGTGAAGGACGTTGAAATTTTATTATAATAATACTTATTGTTATTATTAATTGTGAGGTTTAGTTAGAATAAATATATTACTTAAGGGCCAATATTAGTGAAGTAATTAAATAAATATATATATATAATCTAACTTTAATAATTTCATGTGATATGTTAATGGTTGTGCACAAAATATTATCCAAATATAATTTTATAAAGATCAAATATAATTATATCTCAAACACCATTAATAATAAGAGTCTTCATTCATTATCCTCCCTCTAATTAATTTTAGAACAATGAATAATCCTTGAATACAAAAGGGAATATTTTTTCATTCAATAGTGATGGTTGGTTGTTTATGACTACATCAGTGATAACACCTAGAGTTGAAACGGTGGAATTTTGGATTTCACGGGGCACTTGAGGATATCACTATAGGGATTTCCCATTAGATCCTTCATCGTAATGACAATATGAAAAGATAGTATTCTAGTATCAGAAATTGTGAATAAATTATTACAATTTTATGTAAGTATTAATGATAAATTATTTATAAATTACACATGAAACGATCAGAACATCAAATATTCTTGTTTTCAAATTATCTAGTTCCATGGATTTATCTAAAGAAATAAATAAATAATATTCATTACATGAGTCCAACAATATTCATTATTCCACAAAAACATCATAGACAAGGATAAAGATTTTGAAATATAAACATAGTTATCATTGGATACAAATAATGAGTAGTTTACACTTTACTGCAATTTTTATAATTTATTTTTATTTTACAATGTTTTCAACCATGTAATATAATTATATTATGATTTAAATTTGGGTGTGTCCAACCACATGAATATATTCCAAGTGTTGTGAACCATGGATTAAAATACATGGTCCTAGAAAATTTATTATTGAAAAGAATATGAATGAGGGAGAAATAAATAGAATCGAAGGTGAAATTTTAACAGGGTGGACTGCCATCAATAAATAAGATCAAAATGAAATCATCTTCTTTTATTCATGCCACTTCTTTCTTGAGAACTACCCAGACCACTCAAGATCCTACACTACATCCACTATTTATGATCCTTTCAAGTGAGATCCTTATCACCATTTTCAGTGATTCATCATCAACATTATCCTTATCTAAAGGCAAAAATTCCATTAGTGTCATTCTTAAAACAAGAGTTATATTTATCAAGTACAATATTCTCAATATTTGTAGATTTAACCTCATCTTGAGGATTTCTAAATTGATCTCGAAATGCATCCCTATTTTAAGATCTATTTCTAATTTTTTGACGGGTATGTTAATGTATATTAATTATAGATTCTAATGCGGAATTGAAACTCTCTTCGGTTTCCTCCTTCCCCTCTAGAGTGTCACCTATCATATGGTCACCAATTTTACCTATAGTGATAGTGTAAAAAGAAGGTGAATTAGATTTGCTTGTAACTTTCTCCAATGAAGTTGTAGAATATAGTAATGAAAAATCAACCACAGTAATTTCTAAATGGGAAATATTTTGGGGTTAAATATTCTCTTATACATTAGAATATAATAGTTTTCTTTACACAACTATCCTGAACATACTGGGAATGAAAAATTAGAATCCCTCATGTTCCATTAATTTTTCATTCCCAATTCTATTGAAATTAATAGTCTCTTTTTATCAAAATGAAAAGCTTATTTAGAAATTGCCTCACAGTAATATTATTATGAGGATAGATCATTTTCCATTGAGGCTTCATTATCCTTAGATACATTCTCTTAGAAAAAGAGAATATCTTACACAACACACAACTCCAGATTCCAAGGATGGAAACATCAATAAGTTGGAAGTCCTTCTATGTGTCTATCATTGAAAAATACATTATCCAAGGAGCCTGTGTCTCTAATACAAGCAAGAAACTCAATGTAATTTTTTTTTATGAGATAAATCTCCCTTCATAGTCTTCACAACCATCTTACAGTCTTTCCATAGGTTCCCATTTATGCTGGAGTAATAGAAGAATGTATTCTTATAGCATACCTTCATAAAGTGTCCAACAAATCCCGAACCCAAAAAATAGAGAGGATTATTTTCATTCTCCATTAACATATGAATATAATCATGATGGGTATAGAGAGTTAACATGTTAATTATTATAGAACTAAAATATGTGTGATGTAGCTAAACCTTAATTTACCCATATCCTTGTCCAACCAGATACAAAACCCAACAACGGTGGAAATATCATGTGATATCTTTTGATTCAACAATAACTTGTTGACTCGATAAATACTCAGCTAGACCTTTACAAACACATTGTATCTTTTTGACAAATTAAAATCCATGATCCATTCACATACTCTATGGGTGACCAGATTTAAAATTAGTGATCTAAAACTCTAAGAATAGTTTTAGAATTCATTATAGAGTAATGGAAAAATCAATGTCCAGTTGAAACATATTTCCGATTTTTAAAGCCCTATATTTTTAAATTCTTATTACCGAAATCCTCAATGTACCATGTATTTTAACCCATATGATGAACAATAAAATAAATATTTGAGTGCTTAACCATGTAGATTCTTTCCAAGATACATCAATGTTTTCTAAGAGATCCAATGATCCCTTATTGACAATATAGTTTATGGAAATTTACCTAATTGAAGTAAGCGAGAACACATCTCCACCAGCAGCTAACACTCGATTATCTCTGGGCCTCCCCTACATAAGTGCATTAGAGGACCTATAATAATCCTTAATAAACATAGATTAATTACCACTGATGAACCACCATTGTCTCCTTGAACATTGGATTTGGACATCTCAGTCCATATTTTCATCCAAATGCAAAAAAACAATGATGGAACCTCTGGTACCAAATTTTTTTTACATCTAGTATATAACTCAAATGAAATGATATTAATATTATTAGAACCAAAATAGATATCAAACTATTTCAATGGAATTTATTATAATCAATAGTGAAACAATAAAAAATCACAACTGAACTAAATACAATAGAAGTATGATATATCAGTACACAAAATATACATAAAAAACCAAATTTAAAAAAAATTAGTAAAAACTATTATTTAAGATTAATTAATTAATATATGACCTAGATTTCACTGAATATTTTACGAATAAGGGTTGATGTAGGGATTCCAATAAAAAAATGGAGAGGCATGTATAAGGCCCCAACTTTAAAAATTATATAATCTTGATTTATGTTAATAATTAAAACTGATGATCTTTTCATGTTTAGAGAATGAGATAATGAAGTCATAACATAAACATAAAAAGATTATAATTATATGTAGACACTTCTACTAATTATCCATTTTTTCATAAAATAATAACTCTTAAAAAAATAAACATGTTTAGTTCCATTTTTTAAATATCACCACTTTTCTTTAATCCCGTCCTTGACCCTATTCCTCTTTATGTCCTATGAAGAACATTTCAAAAAAATGGGATGAGCATAAAAATCATAGTAAGGGTTATCAAATAAAGAAATAAAACATCATCCCATCAATCCATACCAAACAAAAGATATTTAACATTCCTCGTGAAATCTTTAAATTTATGAATTACACATAGAAATCATAAATCATAATGGTATCTTGTGGAATCCATAACATAATTACATTGTAGCTTTCACAACTACGTAAGGAGCTAAATTTGGAATACCCATACCTGTATATTATTTAAATATATTTGGAGAATCATTAAAAGTTACCCCATTCACATTACCCAATGCATTAGAAAACTATCTCAGGCACACCCACAATTTTTTTATCGTGGAACCACCCGTATATGTATTCAATGACTAAGAACCATATCATAATCATAACAAATAACACAATAATAATGGATTGATAAAATTTACACATTGAAATAAAAATATATAATTTCAATATTTGGACATAAGAAATCCATTATAATACAATTTTCAATACCAAAATACGTAAAATAGAGTATATGGTATTTATTTTTCTTTTAAAAAAATTATCACTTGTTAAAGAAGGAAAACAGAAAATAATGCTCGCAGCGGCAGAATGGTCTTTGTCACCAGGTATGTTAAAAAGAAACATTATTTTTTTTCACTTAAAAAAACACTATGTAGAGAAAAGATTTCCCTTGAATAAAATAAAAATTCAATTGGGATTATATCCCGTTTAAAGGAATGTCGTGTAAAAAATCAATGTATTCCTCAATGAACAAAGATTGAGATGAAGTCCCTTACCTGATTTCCCAAATGATTTGTTCTTTATTTAATTTCCAAAATAATAAAAATAAGATAATTTCTACTTACATTAGAACATTTTTCATGATTATTATTCTATTTATATCACTTATTACCTTGCCATAAAAATCAATTAATTATTTGAGTTCATATAGGTCATTTTGTCATCATTCAGAACATGAGTGAAAAATAAACATGTTATAATTATAAATTGTCTATGTGGTTAAAAGTCCATTATCACCAGAATAATATTAATTATATAGATATCATATAAATACAGTATTTATATGTATTTATAATAGTACATAATATTTGGATATAATAAATGAAATGCACCGTTCATAGAGATGGTAAGTTGTATGTATGCATGAACGATGCATTCATTTCAGCTTCATATTTAAAGGAATGAAAACATAATAATAGATAGGCATATTATAATTCCGGTATAATATCATATTTTATATATCTTATATATGTTCATTAACTCCATCCATTATACGTTCAATGTATAAAATTAACGATTCATATCACTTTGAGGGGCAGTAGTCTGATCTTCCTCAAATGAAATTATCGTATTTATACAACATGGAAAGGATAAAGGTATGTTAAAAATGAGAATTATAGTATCATAGAGATAAAAAATATCATAAATATCATATATAATTAAGGTTCCATTTGAATATCCATCATAAGGGTGGTAGGGGAAATCAAACAATCATTGTTTCATGAGGCTGTGGTTCTTCGTCCATAGAAACAGTATGTTCTAAATCCATTATATGAAGTTGTGTGTAAGTGTAGTTTGAATAATTATCACAAAAAAAAAACCAATTACATTGATTATTCTTGTTTTTTATGTAAACAATGAATAAGAAGAATATAGGGAGTGTAGAAGTAAAATAAAATAAAGGGAACTTGAGAGAAGATGTTACCTTTAAATCGACTAACTCCCTCTGGTTTGAACCAAATGCTTTCTTCAATTTCCTTATTCCCAGGTGAATAATTCACAGAGGATAGATGGATTTTTTGAGCGTACTATAGAAGATATTGGATTATCCATTAGGCTTGAGAGGTGTTAATAATGGGTTATAGGTGATGACCTTTTATAAGGGGAATATGGTCTCTTTAAGAAAGTTTTAATGTATTATTTTATTTTAAAATTATTTTGTTTTTTGAAAGGACAAAAACACAATAAATTATATTATAATAATAATATAATTCTAAATAAAATCATCTAATAATAATTGTACTGGTTTTTTATAATATTTAATCTCTATTTTTTATTTAACCCTTATTTACATTTATCGTTTGATCCGAAACATAACAATTGAGAATCAAAAATATTTACTACAACTTAAAACATATATAATTAAAGATTCAATAATAATATTTTAGACTTATTAAAACTTTTTGATTGAATATAATATTTTATTAAATTTAATAATATTTATTAAAATTTTATATATTAAAAAAATATGATTTGTCAATTTGGACACTATTCAAATCATGATTTTAAAAAAAAATCCAAACCAACATAATTATTTCCCAAACACTATCTAATTCATATATAATTGGTCATCCTCAACTCTAAAATTATTTTATGGCATTAAAATTTACGAAATAGATTTATATTAATATTTATAATATTATTTGTTTAAATTGTTCATTAATAAGGTAATAACTACATCATCATTTCTTCATAAATAAATTTATTTGATGACTAAAAATTATTAAAAAAATAACATGATATTCAAAATCTTTTTATATTTCTAATTATAATTTATTGTCAAAATTATAGCTTATATAACCCATATAAAAGTTTTTTTACTAAAAGATATATATTTATGTTACCTTTTCCTTACCATTTAATTAATTTTCACAAAATTTCATTTTCACATTCAAGTCCCTCTGTGGGGTCCCAAAATTTATCCAAGGATGCCAATTTTTATACATGTATCATTCAATAGTGTTAGGACATGTGTTAGTGTCACGACCCGTCTTCGAGGCCTGTGCCGTGACTACCCCATGCCCTCCTTCCATAGGCCAAGGGCTGGCGACTAGCTACAAAGGCGTAAATCCTGATAACTGGGAAGGCATTGCCTTTATAAAAGTAAAAAAACACAATAGAGTACAAGAAGAAGTAATAAACTAAGTACAAAAGAAAGTGTTGAAACGTAAATGGTCCAGAATACAAACTGAATTGAAACATACAGCTACAACTGAACAAAATACAACATAAAAGACATACAACTGGAAAAATAGAAGCAACACCTAGGTCGTCCACCTCAGATCCCACCTGAAGGATAGGTACAGATAGCGGAGCTCCTGGATCGTCCAACACGGATCATACCAGAAGGGTTGGTACAGAAAGCCTCCTAAATGCACTCGTCCATCAACCTCTTCTGAGTACTATCTCTTCGTGAAGTCCACCTTCGGATACTAACTCGTTGTGAGGTCCACCTCCAGGTACCGTCCAGTCCTCGAAAACTCAGCCTCCATCAGCGCTGTCTATCATCTGCATCCAACACAATGAGATACGAGAATAGCCCGTGCAGGGGTGAGTATAACAATACTCAGTAGGGACCCTGAAACCCTCACGGTCTCACTAAATCCAACATGGATAACCACAAATAAGGATCTAAAGAGATAACCCTTACATAGGTATAAGCCCATACATTTACCTAAGATATCAAGTATCCCATCTCAAACATGAGGTATCACATAGATATGAAATAAATGGATAACCACTACTTAGGTATTTTCCCATACATATACATAAGTTCTCGAGTAACCCATAACAATCATGAGGAATACACAAAGGTCATTGACTCACCTCAAACCATGATTTTCATTAATGATATCAAAACCAAAATTGCTAAAGGGCTCCTCCTCTATCGTGTACGGTGATCCCGCCACGACTCCGAGGAGCTTCTCACTAACCTTAGACTACCGAGATACTCCTCATGTCGAGTATTGCGAGTCTACCACCCAAAAACAGTAGTACTCCCCGCCATGGGTCTGCCACCCCAACACAGTTGTGCTCTCCCTAATAGCCTACAGAGGTACTCCTTCTATTGATTACCGCTGGTCTTCTACCCAATCACGGAAGTGCTCCCAATCGTGGTTCTGTCACCCAAACACACTAGTACACACCACTCGGCTATACAAGTCACTCCAACTCGAATCGAACAAGCAGTCATCAGGTCTTAGCCAGTTATAAGGTCTTTATACTTCGTATGCTCGTCTACAGGAGGGTCCTATCCACAAGTTACTGGTCGATACTCCATGTATCATAAATTCCCATGAAGAAGTATCATAAATAACCAACTCGTTACAGGGGTCTCAACGTAATAGACGGTGCGTTATTCAAACACACGGTCTGTGAGTTATTATCCTTTTCGTCCCAGGGCACGGTTGGTTTCGTGTACAAAGCAACCCGATGGTATCTCAACTGTACCCCAAACTATCATACAATATACTCATATGGGACATTTCTCAACTTGATTACCAACACTGCTGACGGTTCGTCAAATGGACGCTCGGTCTGAGAGTTATTAGCTTTTCCGTTCCAGGGGTTCGGTTGGATTTTGGGTACAAACCATCCCAACCGTACTCCAAATGCATCCAAACCATAGATAAAGTATACCAAAAGATCCATCTCAGAAAAATGAATCTGAAAAAGTTGACGGTACGTCAATCAGACGTCCGGAGCTCAAGTTATAACCATTTCTACTCCCAGCGCCCGGTTGGTTTCATGTTCGAACCAACCTGGTCGTACACAAAATTTTCCAAATGCTTGAGTTTAATATAAAAAACGGCCGTCTCGATCCAAGGATCCCTATGAAACTGATGACTCAACGATAAGAGGTCTATAGTCTATGATATGGGAGTTTGAATGCACCTGGTCCCAAAATAGGGGGTCTGGTCTCGTTCGGACCCGTTCAAATACCCCTCGGGTTGACCCAAACCAGGTCTGGGTCTGGACCGACTGGCGCGGCCCAGCATGAAGATGACATGACCTAGCCCAGTGGGGTGCAGCCCGGCTGGACTGGCTGCCCGCGGCTCGGTGTTGGTCGAGTGGAACACAAGGGCCACAAACCCTTTTTGTAACCGGCGGTGCCTGTTGGCGCTGCCCCGCTTCCCGGATCACGCGCGACTGCATGGTCTGGATCCTCACCTCCGTGGCAGGTTTTCTTCTGGCGGCGCGCTGGGGCGTCGTCGCCTCGTGGCATCTAGATAGCTCCGGCCGCAGCCTCCGGTCACCGGCGCCTCCAGCAGAACTTTCCGCAGACCCCCGGATGCGCTCTGTTGGTCAGTTTTTCCCGTCGTCTTCACCAACGGTCCTCCCTGGATCCGTTCTTCACTTCCATGTCTTCCAAACTTCATTTTGGTCGCATTTCATCGTCACCTGTCAATACACGCATCAACAAACAATCTGTGGAGGGTATGGGATGGTTTTTTAGCTCGTGCCCTCCACGTTAAAGATTTTCAATCTCGATCAAACTCAATTCCAAATCTAAAATAAACCCTGCATCCATCCCACATGAATGAGAGATCCACGGAACAACCAGGCAGAGGTTAGTTCGCGCTCGTCATTCTTATCTCAAAAGTTAAAGAGAAAATCAAATATAATTCCCCTATCTCAATTCAAAAAGGTTGATCACTTGATGATGGAAAGAGATTCTATCTTTGTTCCATTGACGTTGTCGTGGGATGACAGTGTTGGTTCGTCAATGTCGTGAAGGAAGAAGCCGAGGTTGGCACCGATGTGCCTCACGTTCTTCGATGAGGGAATGATGTCCTCTTAATCATTCAAATCCCCTCTCTCAAGACTCTCCCTAATAGAGATTATACCAACCCATAATAATAAAGAATAACACTTTATTTAAGAGTTCGAATAAATATTTCCATAGAATTTGAAAAGGTGCCAATAAATTAAAAGATGTTTAGCTTATTAATGAAGAGGGTTGGCACATTAAAAGGAAGCTCGTAGGTTTAAGGGGGGTTAAAGGAGTTTAAGAACCGTGTTTGTCATGTACCTTAATATCCTCTCAAAGAATGTTATGTGTGGGTGGGCCCCACCACCAAACTCCCCCTTGTAGGATATAACCAACTCAAAATTAAATTTTTTTTGCAACCCAATTTTTGTTCACTATATGTTTAAACTCCAAAATAAAGTCAAACCCGCATAAACCGCAACTACAGTAAAGGTCCCGTTAAGAAATTATCGGCATTGTGGTTGCATCGGTTCCCTCAAATTTCAATTCCTAGTGCCAGTTCAAAAGTGAGAAAATCCCTCTCGTTCGTTTACTGAACGTACCAGAGCTGACCTTCAGAAATTGATCCCAGGCACACCGGGTCTCGGAATCAGGTGCCGTTAGAAAATGTGCACTCGTAAAATTCTATATAAATTAATAAAAAACATTCCTTGATATTTTAGGGTCTTTACATTACTCCCAATTTGGGAATTTACGTCCTCGTAAAGCTACATCACAAACTAGAGAACTATAGGAGGTACCGAGCACGCATCTGAACCTCCAGCTCCCATGTGCTCTCTAGGGGGTTCTCGTGCCGCCAACGAAAGTGCAAAATAGGAAACAACCATCCCCGTAGGACCCACTCATGTCAATCCTCAACTTCTACTGGAACCTCGTGGAAGACACCCAGTCATTAATGTCCAGCTCTCCATGGTCAAAGATGATGGACATGTCGTGCACGAATCTCCTCAGTTGAGATATGTGAATGACGTCGTGCACCCAGTGGAATTGAGGTGGAAATTTCAGGTAGTTTTCCATCTTGAATACTCTGCTAGGGACATGGAAAGGTCTGATGAAATAAAGTGATGACTTGCGATCTCAGCCACATCTCCATAGACCCTGTCGAGGTGAGACCCATTTGAAGACGTGGTTGTCACCCTCAAACTCCAGTGGTCTTGTCTCCAATCAGCCTAGGAGTACTGTCTGCTCCATGCAGTCTTCATCCGCTCTAGGATGATCTTCACCATTTCCATCATAACATGAACCATCTCTGGTTCTACATGAGATGACTCTATCATTATCCACAAGGGATATCTGAAATGAGGCCAACCGCTGTCTCTCCACTCCTAACAACTGAATGCATGATCCCTTATTAAGAGCATCTACTACAACGTTCCCCTCCCTAGGAGTATAAACTATATCGATGTCATAGTCCTGGAGGAATTCAATCCATCACCTCTATCTCAAGTTCATGTCCTTCTGATAGTAGATACACCTAAGACTATTTGAGATGGAGATAAATGTAGTCTGTTCGCTCAACGAACGATGGGTGACACTAGCCATTTGTAAGAAACCATCTCCACCTTTTTTCTTCTACGTTCTACTAAAGAGCTGAAGGGATTTCTCCTCTGCCGAAAAGTGAAATCCATTCTTATCCCCTAGATGAACAAAATTATTTTCTTAATACAGTCAATCCTGACATGAATGGTACTATTTCATGCAATGGATGACATCGTAAGGCCTCAATACTACTACCAAGAGATCCAACCATTACTCTCACCTCCAAGGGTTGAGTCACGCTGTCGGTAGTAGTGTGTGGTCACTGGGTCTCCTCCAGTAGGTATCTTGAATGTGAGGATCAAGACAATGGTTTTAAATTTGAAGCTCTTAGTATCAACCATACAAAGTGGATAGGAATGTAATCGTCACAAAGATAAGTGTCTTTTATTACTGCAACTCATAGTACAAAGTAACATGGAAAAAATAATAGAGACAACATGGAGACTAAAAACACACTAAGAACAAAGAATTCCATGCCTAGTACTACTCATGTCCACCAGCTTCCGGAGATCCATAGTCATATGCTTCAGATGCATAATGTTGAGCTCTCACATATCCACTCGTTCCCTACAGTCTGGGAGGTCCTCTGAGTGGTGGTGGTAGGAACACCTCGAAGTGTTTTCCACCTTCATCTGCACGACCAACTCCTCTGCCTCTGCCTCCTACTCCTTGTGGTCCATCATGACCGAACCTCTACCATTTCCTGGGAGGTCCTTCATTTATTTTCTGATCGTCCGAGCAGTAGTTTGGATAGTCACGAGCCATGTGACCCTGTCCGCCGCATGTATAACACATCATGGAAAGTCTAGCTTTGTCTCTACCCCTGGTGCCCCACACTACCGATACTAAGTCGTGTGGTAGACCACCTATTGGTCTGGACCTCCTGGACCTCTACGTCATCTGTCTACTGCCAGCTGCAGAAGACTCCGCTGCAAGTCGACTAGGGGTGGGTCCCGCTGCTGGAGTCTGCTCAGCAAGGAAACTCATCAGTAAGAGGGCTCACTTCAACACCCATGCCTGAGTCAGGATGCTGACATGGATCGTCGAAGCTAGGATATCGTGCCTCAGTCCATGCTCGAAGGTCCGGGCCCTGAAGAGCGGTTCTCGTACAATGTCTGTAGAGTAGTGTGAGAGGTCTGTGAATGTCACTGAGTACTGAGGTGCACTCATGTTGCCCTGCTGCAGATGATGTAGATCTTGTGTACGCACCTCTCGAAGGGTGGCTGATAAAAAATCTACCAAGAACAGGCTCTCAATGTCTGCCCATAGAAGTGATGTCTCATCATGCATATGGAGAATCAGGCTCTACCATCTACCTACTGCTGCCTGAAGGAGGCAGGCAGCAATGTTCACCATGAAGTCTGCTGGTGTACCTACAAGCCTGAAGATTCTCACCACAGCCTCCGACCAATCCTCAAAATCATGTGGGTCTGTCTCTCCCCAGAACATTGGTGGCCTGTGGCGCTGGAACTCGTGCAGCGCGCTCAAGCGACGTGCATCACCTGTTGTTGGGGCCAGATGCATCGGCGGCCCAACGAGAGGTGATACCGCTAGTACCTCCGCTGGATGAGAGCCCTGTATTGAGGCCTCGTCGCTCGGCGGCCTGTCAGTATGTACAAATCTCGGGGCTCTAGTTGGTCATCCATGGGGGGGCATCCTGAAAGAACAGATGTGTCATTGTCAATAGACTATACCTAGTGAGCTGACCTGGTTTAAGCAGACTTGAAGGAACTTTTTGAAAACATACACGCAATTAGTGTTTTCATGGACTGAGTCGGAAATCAGAAGTCAGGGTCCTGGTGTATGGATACATCAGCCGCCCGCACCAACACTGGACTCCCAGAACTGAAGACCACACATAGTACCCTTAACACAATTGCTTCAAAGAATGAAAATTTCAGCATCCTATGTTCTGCGGTAGAACTGACTCCTATGATATCTATATGTCACGACCCGTCTTCAGGGCTCGTGTTGTGACTTCCCTAATCCCGCCTACTATAGGCCAGGGGATGGAGACTATCACCAAAGGAATAAATCCCGATAACTAGGAAGTAATTTCCATTATAAAAGTAAACAAACACCATAGAGTACAAGTGGAAGTAACACACTAAGTACAAAAGAAAGTGCTGAAAAGTAAATGGGACAGAATATACAACCAACTGAAAAGTACATCTACAACTGAATGAATTACAATAGAAAAGACATACACCTAGAAAAATAGAAGCAACTCACGGGTCGTCCACTTCGGATCCTACCTGAAGTGTTGGTACCGATAGCGCAGCTCCTGGATCATCCACCACAGATCTTACCTAAATGGTTGGTATAGATATCCTCCTCAACACTCTCACCCGTCATCCTCCACTGAGTACCGTCTCGCCATGAAGTCCACCTCCGGATACTGACTCGTCGTGAGGTCCACCACTGGGTATCTTCCAGACCTCGAACACTCAGCCTCCATCAGCACTGTCTGTCATCTGCATCCAACACAATGAGGTGCGGGCATATCCCGTGTAGGGGTGAGTATAACAATACTCATTAGGGACCCCGAGACCCTCAAGGTCTCAATAAATCCAACATGGATAACCAAAAAGAAGGATCTAAACAGATATCCCTTACTTAGGTATAAGTCCATACTTATACCTAAGTTATGAAGTAGCCCATCTCAAACATGAGGTATCACATAGATATGAAATCAACGGATAACCGCTACTTAGGTTTTTGCCCATACATATACCTATTTTTTCAAGTAACCCATATCAATCATGAGAAATACAGAAAGGTCATTGACTCAGCTCAAACCAGAATTTTCATTAATGATATCAAAACCAAAATTGCTGAAGATATCCTCCTCTATCATGTATGGTGATCTTGTCACGACTCCGAGGTGCTTCTCACAAACCATAGACTGCTGAGATACTCCTCCTGTTGAGTACTTTGGGTCTGCCACCCAAACAGAGCAGTGCTCCCCACAATGGGCCTGCCACCCCAACACAGTAGTACTCCCCCTAATAGCCTACATAGGTACTTCTTCTGTTGAGTACCGTGGGTCTGCCACCGAAACACAATAGTGCTCCCTGCCATGGGTCTGCCACCCAAACAAAGTAGTGATCCCCACTGGGCTATACAAGTCACTCCGACTCGAATCGAACAAGAATTCATCAGGTCTCAGCCAGCTACAAGGTCTCTGTACTCCATACACTCATCTCTGGGAGGATTCGCTCCACGAGCTACTGGTCGATACACCAAGTATCACAAAGTCCCACGAAGAAGTATCAAAAAGAACCTCCTCGTCACAGAGGTCCCAACACAACAGACGACGCGTCAATCAGATGCTCGGTCTTTGAGTTATTATCCTTTTCATCCCGGGGCCCGGTTGGTTTCGTGTACGAACCAACATGACCGTATCTCAACTGTACCCCGAACTCTCATTGGGTATACTCAAAGGGACTGTTTCTCATATTGAATACCAACGCCACTGACGGTTGGTCAAACAGACGTCCGGTCTGAGAGTTATTTAATTTTCCGTTCCAGGGGCCCGGTTGGATTTCAGGTACAATCCAACTCGGCCATACTCCAACTGCATCCAATGCTTAGATGATGTATGACAAAATATCAGTCTCACAAATAGGAATCCAAAAAATTTGATGGTACGTCAATCGGACGACTGGAACTCTTGTTATAACCATTTCTGTTCCGAGGGCCCGGTTTGTTTCGTGTTCGAACCAACCCGGCCATACCCAAACTTCACCAAAAGATTGAGTATAATATACTAAAATGACCATCTCGATCCTAGGATCTCTACGCAACTGACGGTGAATCGATCAGAGGTCTGCAACCCACTAAATGGGCGTTTGAACGGACCTAGTCCGAAAATACGGGGTTGGGTCCCGGTCCGACCCGGCCCCGTACCCCATGGGGCGGCCCGAACCGGGTCGAACCGACCCGGGATCAGATCATTCCCGACATGCATGGTCCGACCAGGCTAACACGACCCGGCCCGGCGGGTTATGGCCCAGCCCGTCTGGCCGGCCACGGCTTGGCGCAGGCCTGGCGGAACACAGGGGGCGCGGCCCCTTTGTGTAACCGGCAGCGCCAGCAAGCGCCGCCCCACCTCTCAGACCCCGCTTGGCCAAAGGGTCCTGCTCCTCACCGTCGCGGCTGTGCTGTGGCATATTTTCTTCAGGCGGTGCACCGAAAATACCTACCGCGGACCACCAGACACGCTCTGGCTGTCCGTTTTGCCCGTCGTCTTCTCCAACGGTCCTCTCGGGACCCATTCTTCAATGCGACGACTTCCAAACGCCGTTACGGTCCCATTTCATCATCTCCCATCAATCTATGCATCAAAAAACTGTCATCAATGCATTCGGGGTTGTTTTTTAGCCAGTGCCCTCCGCATTAGAGATTTTCAATCTAGATCAAACTCAATTCCAAACCGAAAATTAACCCTGCATCCATCCCGCATGAACGAGCGATCCGCGGATCAACCGGCCAGAGGTTGGTCTGTTCTCGTCGTTCTTTTTTCAAAAGGTAAAGAGAAAATCAAATATAATTCCCCTACCTCAATTCAGGAAGGTTGATCGCTTGTCGAAGGAAATAGATGCTATCGTTTTTCCATTGACGGTGCAGTGGGATGAAGGTGTCGCTTCGTCAACGTCGTGAAGGAAGAAGTTGAGGTTGGCGCCGGCGTTCTTCACGTTCTTCTATGAGGGAAATAAGTCCTCTCAATCCTCCAAAATCCCCTCTATCAAGACTCTCCCCACTAGAAATTATGCCAACCCATACTAATAAAGTATAACACTTTAATAAAGAGTTGGCATAAAGATTTCCAGAGAATTTGAAAACGTGCCAATTAATTAAAAGACGTTTAGCTCATTAATGAAGTGGGTTGGCACATTAAAAGGAAGCTCATACGTTCAAGGGGGGTTAAAGGAGTTTAATACCCGTGTCGATCTCGTCCCTTAATATCCTCTCAATGGAGGTTATGTGTGGGTGGCCGCTACCACCAAACTCCCCCTTATAAGATATAACCAACTCAAAAAGAAAAATTGTGTGCAACACAATTTTTTTTCAATTTATGTTTAAACACCAAAATAAAGTTAAACCTGCATAAAATGCAACTGTGGTAAAGGTCCCCTTAAGAAATTACCAGTGTTACGGTTTCATCGGTGCACTCTGATTTTAATTCCAAGCACCGATTGAGAAGATAGAAAATCCCGCTCATTCGTTTAATGAACCTACCCGAGCTAGACTTTAGAAATTGCTTTCGGGCACACCGGGCCTCTGAATCAAGTGCCGTCAGAAACTGCACACTCGTAAAATTCCAAAGAAATTATGAAAAAAAATTCTTTGAAATTTTCACGTTTTTACAGTTAGGGTAATTTAATATTATTATAAAATTATTTTTACCCTTATTTACCATACTTACATTTTAGCCATGGTAAATAAAATAATTTCCAAAGTTACTATTCATAATGTCTAAAAATAAAAGTTACCTATTTACAAAATTTAGACATCATGATTCCAAATATTTAATTCATATTTTAAAATTTAAAAAATTTCATTTCAAAAGTTAATAAAATATTAATGTCTGATGTCATAAACAAAACATGTGTTTTTAAGAAATAATAACTATCAAAAGATTGATATGTGCTTATGTCTAATTAAAAATTAAAAATAGTTCAAATAAAAAAAAATGTATTTAATGGTAACAAAATAATCTAGTTAATATTTAAAACTAATTAAAATGATAATTTAACCATTAAATAAATCATATGAAAAGACAATTTTGCCTTAAAATGCCGTATTTTTCAATATTTATTAAAAAAATATATTTATCAGAAAAATTACAAAAATGTACCAAAAGTAATTTTTTTTATGATTCTAAATAATAAATTTATTTTTTCAAATTTAATATATGAATGTGAAAAAACTAGATATAAAAGGAGTTTTCCCTCAAAAGGCGGAAAACCTACTTTTTAAAAATATAAGAGTATTTATTCTTAAAATTGAAATCATTCTAATTTTAAGTCTCTAAATTTTATGGGATAAATTTAAAAACATTTAACAAAAATGTTTAATCATAATATGGTTATTTTTTTTCATTCCCACAAATAATATGACTATGCATTAACTACCATTTGAAATTATAATATTATATCATTATTATTCTCTCACTATGACTCAACCTTGTGTGCAACATAATATATTGGAGAAACTCATTGTTTCATGTTGGGCGAACCATCAATCATATAATCCCCTTTAAATTAATATTAATACTTAATTCAAAAATATTAATAAATATTAAAATGAAATATTCTTTATTTATATGGGATGTTATAGCATGAATTTCTAGAGGAAAACAAGTGACCCCACTAGTACGAAGGATTTGTGGTATGGAGGAAGTGCAGGGGTGTCACATAATAGTAGAGAATATATGAATAGTATGTGAATCATTTTTTATAGGAGGGGTGTTAAAATTAATGGGATTTATGTTGATGATGGATAAGGTTATCTATCATGGGTTATGTGGGTATAGGTTCATCCACGGGGAGGATTCATGGGTGGGGTGAATAGAACTAGGTTGGGGAAGAAAATTTTCATGTATTTTTTTAATGACATAGTGATATCCATTTTTGGTCTAGTATTAGTATAAAAACTGACTACATAATTGATTTTAGATAAATTCACATATATGAAAATCAAAAATTATAGTAGTGATATATAAATATATATATATAATGCAATATAATTATTTAATCATGAATTATATTTAATAAATAGGTATTATATATTTTAATAAAAGCATTATACTAAATTACATTATTAAATAAACTATTAATTACAATATTTATTAAATATTATTTAATTCACTTCAAATTAAATTTTATTTTATTTTTTATAATGTCACTTTTATGGGTTGAGAGGGATCAATATCATGGAAAAATTAATTTGTTTCCTCACATCCCATTATTATGATATTCCCCAAATTACTTATGACAAGATATCGCATTTCATGGAACAAATCCTAATATAGGAAACCTTTCTATAGTGATTCTACAATGTCTCTAGAAACCTTACATTAGAGGAAATCACGATTTGAACCATAGAGAGATGCTTGATTACTGAGTGGTTTTACCACTTTGGTAAGCCCGCAACAAATGATATACTAAAAAGAAATTCTTTCTGTATACTAATTTTTAACTAAAATATTAATTATATTTATATTTTAATTAATACTTTTAAATTATATTAATACAACTAGTCTAGGGCACGATAAAATAGAATGAAATGATTATACACAGACACATGAATCCGAATAATTTTTTAATTGAATTAATAATTCCATTACATTTTTAAAAATTATCATCACTTGTTATTATAGTTTTGATCATACTAGTGGGCGAAAGTTCCAAAAAATGGGTGAATTTTAATTCCATGGATTGGACAGGTGACATCCAACATTATTTTATTTCCTATGATGCGTAATATTTGTAAATATCATACTTTCAAACTTGCGTAACTTCTTTGTTTATTAAACTAAATAAATTCTATTTGACCCTTTGAAAAAAAATTTAATTATTAATTTTTAATACATCCATTATTATTTATTTTTAATTATAGTATTATTATTCTTCTTAAATTTATAATTAGTCATTCAATTATTTTAATTTTAAAATAATATTTAAATAAGATGAAATTATATTATGAATTAATATATTTTAAATCATTAAATGTGACAAATAAATTATTTAAAATTAATTTTTTTAAGGATTTAGTAATTATTATTAATGAAAAGTTGTTGTTAATATTTAGAATATTATTTCAGTTTAATTTTCATATTTATAATTAAATATAACAAATTAATTATTTTTACTCAGAATTATTTCGTAATAATAATAATAATAATATTAAAAAGTTTAATGAATAAAATATGTATTAAATTATTAGAATTAAATAAAATTTTGACTAATATTATATATATTCAGTTGAGGGGAAAACAATTCATAAAAAAACACCCACCTAGCACCCAAGTGGATTAAGCATTATCCATACCCACAGAAAAGAAAAACTAACCACTAGACCTATTTTGTTACTCCAAGTGACCCAAATGCCTTCTTCAAGATGGACCAAATCCCATATAAAATTGGAATAAATTTCAATTGGAGTAGATGACCTAAAATATCATAAATAGAATCATTCATCATAACAAGTCATCTTTCTTCTATTTCACTTCACAATATTAGCATTGATCACATAGTCTCACTTATATGAATGCCACGTCACCCCCTAACATGAAGGGAAGGCCCTTATCCATTCATATTGAAAATATTTTTGTGATTTGGATTAGTGGATTACATTATTAATTAATATATTTATTGGATTGATAAAAACTATTAAAATCTATTTTATAATTTAGTATATTTATTTTCATTTTTTATTAATATTATTTAATATTTTTAGTATAGAATGAATTATTATTATTTTCATATTGTTATTAGTAAACATTATTTTTATTCTATTGTCTGGATAAAGGGGAAAGCGATTCAAAATTATAAAATAAAAAAATATTTAAAATGATCACACCCTTATAAAAAAGAGATTTATGTGAGGTTTTTAGGGAAGAGATGTTTTATAAAAACATTAAATGGTATTAATGGAAATTGACTAAAATTAGGTCCTTTTGAAATATATATATGTAGTAAAAAAATCAAAAAATCTTATAAATGAGGGTTCCAAACTCTAGGTCAATTTAAAAATTCACGAGGTTCATATGCGGGAAAGAATATTTATTGAAACATATTCAAAGTAGTTGGTGCATGGTTATGTTCATTATCTAAAATTTTTTGATAGAGTATATAAATATAAAATGTGTACAATTCATTAAAATCTCCAGACTATATTTATAAATAATTTATGGAGAACCACAATTTTTTTATTTCCATTATAATTGAAAATTTTAAATATTAATCTCGGAAGCACTACTAAATAGAGGTTCAGGTATTGGAAGAGGTAGATTCAAGTGACATGGGTGGCCAGATCATTGTGATCTGATGATAGGGTATAATGAGGTTGAGGAAGGTGGGTTCTCAATGGGTAAATTGAAAATGTATACTGGTGATGATGGGTAGTGGTAGAAAAATGTGTATTCCTAGGTAAAGAGACATGATCTCTTTTACACACACATAGAAACAAACACATACACACACATATATATATTTGTGTGTGTGTGTGTGATAGAGAGAGTTTTTTCTATAAAAATTGAATAATTTTAATATAATATATTTTAAATTTTATAACAAAATTAGTCTCACATATCTTTATCATGCAAAAGACTCCCCCTTAATATGTTATGTTACTTTTTTACCTTATTTCATAAAAAACACTCTCATATAATATTTTTTTGATATAAAATTTACATTACAATCCTAACATTAATATTAATGATTCCTTATCAGCATCTGATCAAAAATTATGAATTATGGTTTGGACCAAAGGATAATAGTGAAATTTTTTATTAAGAAACATTATAAAAATTTTGTTTCTCAGTAGGATATTTGTTTTGGAAGAATTAATAAATGAAAAAACGTTATTTGTCACATATATCACAATAGTGATATTTTATAGTTGTTTTTGTTAATTAATTTTGTATTTTGGGAATTTTAAAAACATGTTTCAGGTGTTGGTTTGAGGGTGACCCAAGCTGGAATAAATTCGAAAGATACTACAGATAACATTTTATTTACAATAATGTGACGAATCTCTCTATTCATCAAGTTGAAATATAAATTATAATGATAAATCTAAATTATGATTTGAGACCTGGATGTTTAAACGATAATGTTGATGACTATTTTAACAACCATGAATCTTGAGTATAATTTGAAATAATAATGAGGAGTAACCAAGAACAATTTTTTTATTATGTGACTTGATTTTGTGGGTGTTTATTGATTATGACGCTACATTTCCACTTTAACATTCATTATAATGGATTGTGTGCATAAATTTCATATTTTTAAAATGTTCTGTTTTTCTAAGGTGCGATATTAGATTAATTTTTTTCAAATCATGTTTATTTTGACCTTTTATAGATGTTGGATAGGTTGAAGGGGTATCAAGAAAGAATTATATGAATAGGGCCATGGTTAAAAGAATATACAGAAGATATAAATAAATGGTCTTGGGACACTTCCCACTCCAACAAAGATTCGATGGATCTCTGATTTTTTTAATTAAAGAAACAATAAAGTAATTAAAATTGATTAAAATTGTTAATTAAAAGATTTGTTTTATCATTCTCTCCAATTTTAGTAGGTGATAATGTTTACATACACCCTCTATAATTTCTATATATTCTTATTATAGCTCTCCATTTTTGGTTCTATCAATGAGCCATCTGCCCAACATAATCAACATGGGTGAATTTATCACGTTCCTCTCACTTTCACTACTTCATTCACTATTTAAATGATTCCATCTATTATTATGTAATTTATCATTTTTTTTAAATTTTTAGGTATCCTTCAATTGAATTCAAATTAAATGATGATAGTTTATGGAAGGTATGTCAATGTATTGATGTAGGTGGTACCTAACTCATCCTTTTGGGTTATGACTATTTCATGTAATATGTAATATAAAATCTCACTACATGTGTGTGATTAAAATCAAACTAATTTTATCTTTTTTATCCCAACACATATGATTTAGATAAAGATATCATGGGTTACTATGGACCATTTGATAATATGTTTTGATCATATTTCTGTCTAAGGACTCAATCATGAACTAAAATTAACCATCATAGATGCGAAACTAAAGTGGGGTGTTGTTTATTTATTCTATAACATAAAGGGACTTTATCGGTTTGCCTTATACTATTGAAAATGAGTGTAGTAATAAATTAAAAGTGAGAAATATGATTCATTTACCATTAAGAACTTTTTATTCCCTAAACCACCTTTTTAAAACTTATAGTTACACTATGGTATGAGTGTGACTTTCCACTTTAACTCATTAAACCTTCTTTGGAAACACATTAGTTATGGTGATGACTATATTTTGAGTATACAAAGACCAAACTAACTATATTAAGTAGTTTTTTCCATTATGTACCGGTATATAAATGAATTTTCTATGCTATTATGTAAATTTTATTATTATTAGGCTTTATGAATTTGAGCATGTATGTGTTATTATATTACTTTTACCCTATTACTGGGAATAGATGGAATGAAATTCCTATTAATGTTATGTTAATTATAATTATGGGATATATAAAAATTTAATTCTATAAATATATTTAATATGATATTTACATTATTTGGGAATAAAATTTCTACAAGGATGTGGATCGTATTTCACATGTGCCCTTGGTTTAAAGAAAATGAGATGTTACGTCCTATTATTTCATATTTCCAATATAAGTGGGACTCAATTCTCATGGTGTGAAGATTATAAAAAAGGATACGAGAAACACATATGAGTATAGTCACTTATGTTATTTTATTCTATCACGTAGGATAAATCCCAAGACTAGGAAAGCTTTTCTATTTGGATTACACCCATAGATAAGGATGCTATACAATTTGTTTATGATATAATCATGACTCGATTCTCTATTGTATGTGATTTCTATAGGATATTATGTATACACAATATTGATACCATGATGACACTATACCACAATTATGACATGGTAATTGATATATACCAATCATATATCTATCATTATGAATAATTAGGATTTTATACCAACTTTGTGACTTTCTTTATTTGGGTGTACTACCCATACATTGTCTATTATATTATGACTAAAATTATTTCCCTTGTTTATGACATAGGAAATGGTGCCCAATTGATATTCTTGTGAAATGTTATGATTCACCTCGATACTAGTCAACTTTGTTATGGTAACTCCTAGGTGGCTTTGAAGTACCATTGGTTGTGACATATTTATTATTTCATTCTTTTTTAGATCTTTACCTCTAATCATATCACACTGTAAATGCACTTTTAGATTTTGGACTTACACACAAAAACCATCAATAATGTCATATTGATTTATACTCTCAGCAATATCACAAAGCACAATACAAAAAACAAAACTTTTGGATATACACATAGGTTATGGAAAGGGCCTTATATTGAATGATTGGGTTGATTCTTCCTAGATGGATTTGGGAGATAGAGCTAGAAAGAGACTTATATATTAGATGTGATTTAATATTAGTGAAATTATTTTTAATATTGTTCATAATCCAATATATGGTCAAAATATTAGTGAATTTTATTATGTATTCCATGCAACATTAAATTATATTTCACTTTTTTCACATTGGAATTGTTATTTACATTCTAATGGAATGAAACCATGATGTTCTCTTTGTATCATCTTCATTTTGTGATTATAGATGATTCTATTTTTCATGATATGATTCATTTACTTTTTTCCAATGTTGGAATAGTCTCCCCACATTATACACAAAACCTCACCATTGGATGGAAGACTATGGGGTAATGGGAGTCTTGATTCAAAAATCTATCACCCAGTTCAATCATAGTGTAGTTATACATTATATAGTGGCTACAATGGAGTATCATAGGTTTATTTTTTCCTTGTATTACTATTATATATAGTATACATGAGAAAATATGTGGTGGATTATAATATGATCCATATTTTTAGGTATTGTTGACCTATAAATACGGAAATATATATTTTCGAGGATTGGATTATTTTTCTTGTTTTTAAATATAATGATTCAGTTTATTTTTTTAGATAAGGATGTGTGATTTATTTATTTATTGTATTACACTAGGTTCCAGGTGGTAATATGAATCTGGTCATTAATCATTTATGGAAATGTGATGGACCAAATCACATCCACTAGTATATTAGAAATGTGCTTACTATGATCAAGCTGACAGGTATGGGTTACAAAATCTTTAATTTCGTTCTGAACTGAATGTGTTAGGTCAAAACATTCAAAAAACGATACCCAAAAAAATAAAAAAATGGACACTCAAAGACGATGTGAGCACTACAATAAAATATCCAAATTTAGAAACAATTTGAGTACAAAGCAACACCAAACTTATCATACTTGGGGATCATAGTTGGCATGAGCCTCCATATTAGAAACATAGAACATGGTTTGATAAACGATAATTTAAGAGAAATAAAACATTTATAGGGGTGAATATTGTTCATAAAATAACTACCTATACTAGAGTTTGGAAGAGAGGAACACAAAAAATGTATTATACTATATTAGTTTATCATTATCAAGAAATGTGAACTCCTAAATTCTTTATATAGTATCTATAGGAATAAAATCGGTGATCATTGACTACAAATTTTGAGAATTTAAAATATAATGACTATTATGATCAAACTCCACCTAGAATATGTGATAAATTCTTAATTTTGACAACATAATATTCCAAGTATTGATATTTTATTATCTTGATAAAACCATTGAGTATTCAATAATATTTCATCATTTTCATTTCTAATAGAAGGATAAAATTGTTTACTCAAGAAATAATTTTTTTCTAATAATGAAACTATAAATGTGCCACACCATCCAAAATCTAGTAGACTCTCTCTTATTATTAATAATATTCCCAAAATAACATGAAATAAACGTCTCATTGAAATTAATTTGACTTTAAATACACATTTTTACAAGATATTATGGTTTAGTACATTTCTTTCATAAAATTGTAACCATCTACCATTCATGAATTGATTTAGATGAGGTAAAATTATTAATCATTCCATCTATAATTTTGAAAATATCATGACACCATTTTTAAATATATAAATAATGTACAATAAATGATCTAATAATAGAGTTCATTAGGAAGAAACTACCTTCATGAGAGGGGTTTTTCCATTTCCATGTATAAAATTGCACAGAAGTCTATATAGAAACAATTTAAAAATAAATATATTTGATCCAGTAAAATAAAATGGGTACTTTTAGGTAGTTAAATTGTAGAATTATATTAGTTATAATAAGATGCTTGGTGAAGTAGAACTTACCACAACAACTAACATCATTTCCAAAAAAATATGGGTTTATTCACAATTAATAATTAGCAAAATTACATCCCCATAACGAATAAAACTATATTTTGGGCTGAAAAAGATATATATTGATTCTGTATTGATAAGAAAAATATCATATATATAAAATGGATGTATTGGTTCTTTAATGTTTCTTACACAATAAATAAATAAATAATACCAAAAGCGGATTACTTATTTAATAATTTTCTCATTCACTCTTATATAATTCCTGAATAATTGTAAATAGAGGATAACCTTTCCTGTTACTTCTTAGACCCTCAATATACACCTTGTGTGAACAATTAACCATTATTGAGATTCCATAACTTTTAAAAAGTAATTCATATAGTTAAATAAACTCATTAGACATTCCATGCCTTTTCATTAATATTTCTTATTAATTACCCATATAGAGTTCCAAATGATTTTAATATATCAAGATTATAACCCATGATTCTATACATGGTTTTTTAATTTTAATTCATGAATTCTGATATGGTATAAATAAATAAATTAATTTTACTTTCATGAATAATATATATTAAATTTTATGAATCAATTTTATTAACCGAAACTCCTAGTTTCATGGAAAATTTAATAATAATTATTAACAATGTATTTCAAATAGAAAAGGACATAAATTCCTTAACATTCCATGCGTGATCACTCTTATGGATGAGAAAAATAAACATTGAACTAGGACCTAAATAGAATAACTGAATATAGTATGACTTTTTAACAACATGAAAAAAATCACGATAAAAAATATCATAATGATAATTAATGAATCTGTTGTAATATTATTCTACACTATTAGTTCATTCCATGTCAATGGAAAAGGGTTCATCTTTTAACTCATCTAGGGTGGGTGATTAATTGAATTACGAATGATGAATTTCATTGAAGACATGTTCAATGAAATCTTGAATATTTTCATTACGGATGCCATGATATTTATTAAACAGATAATTTAAATAGCTGACCATGGTCATGCCAATTTCATCATTAGTAAAGAGAATATTAACATAATGTTTCATAATGGTAATTATTTACCTAAACATTCATTCATGGTGTATAAGATGAAAAAACCAATTGTTTTCGTCACCCTAGATAAGGAAATTAAAATATTTTTCAACACTCTAGAATGTTTTTAGGATGGTAAGATGCTCCTCAATAATAACATGTTGATGAATCTATTCATATGAAAAGGAATATTTTTAAATGTTAGTGATCTTCAATAATTTTAATTCTTAATATTCTTTGGAAATATCATCACCGATGTGGAAAACATTATACTTCATCTACTATCTCATGGATTTAGGCACTATATATCTATTCAAGGTAGTTATATTTTGATATTTATTGAGTTAGCTAAATATTATTCTCAATTATTGGATATTCACTTGTTTCCCTAAGGTCGTTGATATTTGTAGTCGTAAAAAATGTATCAATACAAGGGTTTGATTAATTTAGTGAAATTTAAATTATGAATGAATTTTTTCACAAAAAAGTCTACTCTTCTTATGATTTTAATGATATTCCCCCAATGCATATATATTTTCCCTTATTAATAATCAATGAACCCACATGTCAAGTGTGATTTAAAACACATCATCATAGATAATTGAAATTGGAGAAACGTATTGAAAATTCTGAAAAATGAAACAAGATTAGGACTAATATATATTTTTGAAAAATATTATTCTAAATGATTATTTTGGGATTCATGATTTTTTTATGTGAGGATTAAATGGATACCACTAAATATTAAAAAAAATTTGGAAAAGGGAATTCAATTTTTTTTGATATACTTGTATTTTTTGGACTAAAAAATCTCAACATGGGGTTTAGATTAGCTACTGGAAGAGTCTAATATTCGTTTTTAGAAAATAATATTCATTTTTTTAACAATTAATAAAAAACTATACTAGTTCATTTTACAATTTGAACATATTTTCTTATATTTTTTTCACTAATTTTTAAAAATTATTATTACTCATCACATTTTTGAACACATCCTAAAAAATCCACTAGTATTGATTTTAATTTTAAATTTAATTTTCATTTCTCCCATACTATTAGGTTCATTTTTTCTATTATAATTTATAGTAAAATAATTTGGGATGATGATTAATGATGGACAAACCAAAAAAATTTGGATGAAGAAAATAGGACCACAACCCTCTAAAATGACAATATTAATCATGACATAAGACCAATGGAGAAGAAATGTTTACTATCTATAGAAAACATCATGGGTAAAATTTCATTAAACAATATTCCAATAAAACTACAGTGACCTGTTATTTTTATACATAGATATGACATCGTAATATATATATTCATTACCTATCTTTTTTATACATACCAGAATAATTTATGTGTTGTATCTTTGAAAAAATGAAAACATAAAATTCTTTTCAATAAGATATCTACATATTCATCAATTTATTTATTCAAAACTATCACACATCGTAAATATATCATACATAATACATTTCATCATAATATATGGAAATTAAACATAAGAAAAGGTTGAACCTTTATTCTATATATGGGTAAACAATGGAGATATCAATGACTCCAAAAGAATTACATGAACAAATAGGAATAAGAACACGATCATACGATTTTAAAACCATAAAATATATATAAAAGTTCAAAATATTATTTCATGGAATAAATCATGTATGTTTATAAGATATGAATCATTATGGAATCAAATATCCTAAACTTTGATATCATAATATAGGCCTAATACATAGAATTTGGGAATACGTATGAATATAGAACATCATTTAAATAGTTTTAAAGGATTATTGACAATGATATAATAGTAAAATTGGTTCTCTCCTATAACCATCGTAGTAGAAAATTTTCACTCCAAGACTATCAGAGTGGACAGAGTCAGTTACTGAATTGGGTTTACTCCCCCTTATAATCTTGTGTATCTCATTAGATATAAATCGTAAAATTATTAATAGGAGGGATATATAAGTATCAACATTCATATAATTAAAATGATACGTATATGTCACACAATATCATAAATCATTCACCATATAAGAATACATGAAAGGAAATGTTTTTCATTAAAATTTCATCATAACATGACCGAAAGAAAATAATTTGATTTTATAAACATTTTATGGTATCATATCCCAGGGAATAGAAATAAATTTCATAAACCATTAATTTTATTCATAATAAAAATAAAACATCTAAATAAATAATAAACATTTTATCCTTAGATAATATCCCCATTACAGAATATATGGCATCAAATAATTAAAACATAGAAGTTAAATGATTCTGAAAATCACGTGGAATAATTCATGAAAAAATAAAATTTCCATCTAAAAATAATATCTTTTTAAATATATGTTCAATTATAAAGAATGAAAAAGTATTTTAAATTAAACTTATAAACATGTAATGGATAATTTAAATAAATTTTTATTTAACACATATGTAAAATATGTTTGTTCTAAATAAGTTAAAAACATTCTATTCATATTTTTGTCAAAAAATTCACAAAGTAAATCATTTGAAAATAACTAAAAGATTCATTTCAAAATATTTTTAAAAATTTATATCCTAGGTAAAAATATATTAATTATTATTAAGGGAATGTTAAAAAAATTGAAATGGTTTTAGAAAACATTGATATTGATGAGAAATATTCCCTTGTGTAGAGTTCAATATAGTCAATCCTGAATATTGCCTCCAGTTATCCTTTCTTAAAAAGAAATATAACAAATTTGTTTTGTAAATTTATATTAATTATAATTCCTTAACATTTTAATTTTAATATTTAAAATATCATATATTATCGCTTTATAAAATTACAAAACCCCATTTTATAATCATCTCCATTTACGAGTGTTATTTGTTTCGTTTATCCTACGTAGTTTAGTACATTAGTTCTATTTTGTGTTCATTTATCCAGGTTTCAAAATCCAATGAATATAAAAACTGATATAAATATTTGATGTATTCATTATATACAAATTTTGGGTCATACATAAAATTTATAAATTGAAAAATGAAATACAATTTTTGTGAAGATGGTTTCTCATACATACACGTGAAGACCATTGTCATTTTTTGACATTTGAAAAAATATGATAAATATTAATTCATATTTATGGAATAATTATTATATCATATATATTATATATTTCAATCACATACTTATTAATTAAAATCCTTGTAAAATATAAATTAAAATGAATATCATCTCTTTGTAGATGTGGTGGTTTGTACCTACACATGGACCACATTATCATTCCCCAAATGGATGGATTCAAGTAGGTACTTGTGCTATAGTAATTAAATATATATAATTAATTCATAAATAAGATAGATAAACATTAATCCCATCAAAATATCCAATCATAAAATATGGTGAAGAATAATAGATCATATCACTACGTGGATATGGTATTCCATACGTACATACGAGGGATACATTCACCTATCATTTGGTGGGAAAGAGGAAATAAAATGTTTTTTTATAATAATATTATTTTTTCAAAAAATTAATTGTAAAAAAGAGTGGAAGATAAAATGATCTGTAAGGGTTCATAAATCTTCTTTAAAAGGAAACATTTATATCACTTTTAAAGGGCCATTGATTTTATTTTTTTGGAACCAAAAACCTCTAATATGTGTCTCGGTAATTGTATTTTTTATATTGGATGATGATGGTCAATCTAAAATTCTCAAATTGATGTAAATAATTTAGGGGGGATGTGCCCTTTTATAATTGAGATAAGGAGAACTTTTGGAATATCTCAAACGATTAAATTATAATAATTTCATTCTCAAATGACTTCATCAAAATGGACAATGATTTTTAAATAATATATCTAATGGTATTAATCAAATCAACCAATAGAACATAGAAATGTTTCGGTGTAGTTTTAACACATAGCATATTTATCAACACTCAGTTAACCTCTATTAATGTTATCTTTGGGGAAAAATATTTAGTAATAATGGTTGAAATGTTTTACTTATATGGTTAAAATAAGAACATAAATGGAACATTTATGTCATGTTAAAATTTATAATAAAAAAATGACTTATTTATATTAATTCTATATTTTTAAATAAATTATTTTCCTATTATTTTTTATAATATATCATTATTTTCAATTTTGAGACTTTTCATTTAATTTATTTTTAAATACTTCAAGATAAAGGTGGAATTTTAATATAATGTATTAAAACATCATAATATGTAGTATATATCAAGTAAATTCGTGGGTTACATTATATTATTCAAATTATATCACCTTAAATAGTTTAATAAACATTTTTTATATTTTTTATTAAATGGATACATAGTGCATTAGTGTTTCATATGAATTAAAGTTATTAAATAATAAATTAAATAAAAATAAATTTATATCCTAAAAATTATTTTATTTAAGAAGCATAATAACTTTTAATAATTCATATCATAATTTTTTCCAAATAAAGACACATAGAGGATATTAAAAATAAAGATATTTACATTTTTCTAACATTCATTGATTTAAATAATATATAAATAATTTTCACGGACAAGTGTCCGTTATATAACTCAGTTTTGGGCCTAATGTGTTAATAGTCTTTTTAAATACATAAAATAAGTATTTTTATGTATAATGTTTTCCTTATAACTTATTATTAATTTTTATTAACCCAATATACCATTTAATGAGCTGATAAAATTTAACAGTGTTAAATTTTATAATGAACAAAAATAAAATGGGACTATTAGCATAAATTTTAACCTCATAAATATAAATAATTATTTCATTTTAACAAATTCAATTAAAAAAATTTAGGAAATTAATTTTATGATTTCTATGAAAAATGAGAAAAAATGTATTTTTCGATGAAAAAATATACTAGAAGCATAAAAATAGATTTATTCTTATATAATTCAATAAAAATACACTATTAACTATTAAAATAATTTATCAAGTAAATAATATATAAATTTAATTAAAATAATTCAAAAATATTGGATAATTTAATTTATTAAGATACAAATACATTAAGTGCATTAAAATTGTTTTACAAAAAAATTTATTTTTTCATTCAAATGATTTTAATTTTTATTTATAATCCATTGCTGACCAATTAATTAATTTTATACATATATAACCATAAATTTTCCAGGATTTAGTTATCCATATTCCATCTCACAAATATAATGTCTAGGAAATAACTATTATTTTAAATTGTAAAATTTTAGAAGTGTATCAATTTTTATTTAAACTCATTGTTTGTTATAATGAATGCTACAAAATAAATAAAATTATTTGAAAATAAATACTTTATAAAAATATTAAGGTTTATTATTTTACTCCATTAAAATTAATTTATCCCTTAAAATTGGTCATTATGATACAAACATAAGAGGATACCTCAACTTCCTCACATCCTTAAATTCCTACATAGGTTCCTCACAATGGTGGTTTCTCCAAAACAACATTGAACAAGTAAGTGGTTGTTTTTTATATAAATATCTCTATATGATCCAAAATCTTAATTGGCTCCAATTCTTAAGAAATTTCCATTTCTAGTAGTGTGACATCATAATTTAGTACATGTCAAGTATCATGTATGTACATCGTCAGGAGAGATACATAAAAAAATTTATGAATTTTGGAGAGATTCGGTGGAGGAACCAATAGTAAAGATACCTCTCTTATACAATCAATAATTTCAAAACGATATATATATATATATATACGAAGGGCTTAGATTTCCATTATTTTGCAATCACATCACCCTCTTAAAAAGACATATTCATAGGAATATGTTGTTACCGACTACAAAATCCATATCACCCTAATGACTAACAGCATATATTTATATCGACTCTAGGATTCTTTTATGTTTTGATGAATGGATCTAAAATTATCTTCCATTTCCTTATATATATTATTTCTCAATACATATTTTTCTATATCTTTATTATGTCATGTTAGATTTTTACACATCCTACCAAATAGGGATTTATAAGGATATATCTGCATGTTGGAGTGAATTATATTATTGTAAGAAAATTCCACTAATAAATTAATTGATCCCAACCACTATTGAGATAAATATATCAATAATAAAAAATTTATTATATATTTTTAATGGTGGTTTCATATTGTCCATCTATCTGAGAATTATAAGATTTTCGGAAACATAACTCTATATTGATAGCCTTATGATGTCCTATACAATACTTCAAGGTAAACCATAGATCCTGATCAAATACAATTGATTGTGGTACACCAAAAATATTGAAACATATTTATTGTATAATAGAAAATATAGTTCAAGGGAGAAATCCTCTCAAATTGAAATTAATTGTAATAAATTCACATAGAGTTCAATTAAAAACCATAAATAATTTTTCCATTAAGATGTTTTTGTGAGATAAAACATAGAATCCATGGTGATGATATCCCATTTCAATTATGTAATGGGAAATGGTTGTAATACCCCCTTAAATATTATCCTTTAACATGAAAAATTCTAATATACCAAGCACCAAGAAACAGACCTTACAAAATCTCTCTTCATTCCATCCCACTATAAATACTATTTGAAATCTCTTATCATATTCATACTTCCAAAATGAATAGATAATAAAGTATAATAATCATTATTAGTCATCAAATTCATTAAAATTTGTTCAAGAGGGAATTATTGACGACTCCTAAGCAGTATTATTCATTCACAATAATAGTTGAACTCATGATCATTTATCACCTTATTTCATAGATCTATATCTGCATTATGTTCCTCCTTTATCTCATTTTTAATATATTGTTGAACACACATCTTATAAAGACAAAATTTATCCCCTTCCATCAACATTCCATGATCTTTACTTTTCAATTCCAGAAACATCGAAATCATTTTTTATCCTTATCAATGGAAAACTAGCACAATCCTTTTGACATGAATAATTTTACACCTTATTGTATTCCTAATGTTGTAATGCATTAACAAGTCATAATCATTAATCAACTCTCAACTTTTCTTTGACTAAATTTTCAACTATTTTTTAGTGAAAATATAATTTAAACTTTAGTCATCATTATAAATGTCATATTTTTTGCAATTGAGAAAATTATGTTTCTTCATTAATGAAAAAATTACCCTAGCTAACTCTAAATGACACGTTGGGTAATTTTTATAATGAAACATCAATTTTTTTGTGGTATAAAATATAACCATATCTTTCATTAATAGGAAACATCAATTTCCTATTATTTGAGGCATAACTCCAGACTAAAAACCTTTCTACATTGTAAAATAATGTGAGAATATGTGTAAAATGATGAATTTCCTTTAGAATAATAAAAAAGTATTCAAATTATTTAATATAATGGAACATGGATCCTATACATGTTAACATAGAGATTCGATTAGATATATATGAAGTATTCTCCCCAAAACATTAATTTTATCCAGCTAAACCAAGAATACTACGTATCTCAGTCACAATAGTTGTTCTATGCCAAAGTTCAATAACTAGTATCATTTAAGGGTCTACCAATATAACCTCACATATGATTATATATCCCACGAATGAAAATTTCCAGAGAAAAAATTTTTATTATGAGATTTTTTTATAATTATTCTCTTTCATTAGTGTCTTCAACACAATCCTCAAGTGATCCTCATTTTATTCCATTATCATCGAATAAATAATAATATCATCTATAATGTTTACCAAAAATTGGTCAAGGTAATCAATAAAGACTGTATTTGTTAAATACATGAACATATATAGAGAATTATATATGAAGAAATGAAATAATTATAAATTCATAGGGTCCACACCTTGTATTGAATGTTGTATTGGGAATATTTCTCATCCAATGTTATCCAGAATAAAGATCAATCATTTTAAAGTATTGATGCCTACGTAGTTGATCAAAAAATTCATCAACACGGGCTAGGGGATACTAGTTATTCATAGTGATCTTGTGATGATCTCAATAATAAATTCATATCCTCATTAATCCATAATTTTACATAACAAAGAGAACTTGTGCACAACATGGTGATGCACATTGCATAATGAATTCCATGTCATGATTATCTAGGAGTTTCTTCTTCAAATATTTCTATTATATTGGGTCCATGGAGTAATGAAAATAATATTACTCTTAGTTTTCAGTTCTACAAAAAAATAACTTTAATATTTAGTGTAATACCAAGAAACACTTCTAGAAAGATATAAATAAACTCACACAATGTAGGAATATATTAAATTTTGTGTTTATCCCCATCCATATGAGATAAGTGACCCATTTTAATAGTAATAATGATCCATATGTTGGATTTAATTTACATTGGATTCTGTTTTTTTCACCACACTAATGGGTGATCAATGATTTCTATGAACTAGCACTGGTAACATGCTTTCCTAGAAAATTGATGAGGTATTTATGTAAATATATTGAATATAATCCCAAAATAATATTTCATTAATCTATATGAGGAATGAAATGATTCTCATGATACAAATTCCCATTTAATTTATCAAGGAATAATAATAAACTTGTTATATGATAATCTTACAATTATGATTTTTTACTACTAACTCAACATCTAATTTTTGAAGTTGTACTATGATATATATATAAAAACAATAATAATAAATCTGTATATATGAAGAATAAAATATAAAATAGTAGTTATAGAGTGTATGTTATTTATAAATTTTACCTTGTCGTTATTATACCACTCATCAGGAATAGTGATCACATGGTATTACCCATTGTTGCTCGACATGAGTGGTTTTTAACATTGATCATTTAAATTAACCTTAGGACTTGGGAACCAGTTAGAATAATGCCCATACACCATATATACAAAAAAAAAGATTGTGACTGGTACATTCTATAGATCTTTCTCTCTGTTCATATCATTTTCTAACTTCTTCAAATTGGGTATGCATTTGATTTTCCATTGACCTTCCTTTAAATATATGAGTTATTTACTACTTCTATTAAGAAAATTTTTTCCACGATCCCCTCCACATTTTGAGAATAAATGAATCATCATCTTCTTCTACCCATTATTTTTATATTTTCATTTGTATTCCATATTTATATTTTGTGAGAAAATTTATATTTATTGTTATCTCCATTAAACATTTGTACCTTGATAGAAAATCAAAAAAAATTAATTATAGACACTAATAACCATTTTAATAACACCCTTTAGATACTTAATTTTATGTCCCTAATTAATAAATCAATATTACTTTTTGGATGAATTATAATACTATAAGGATATACCACTACTCCTGTGAAATTTATCCACATAAGTACCAATAGATTCATAATCCTTAAAATTTTACCAAATGAATTATTACTATATTTTCATTTAAATAATACAATTAATTTACTTTATGAAAAATAATATTTTATATTATTCTAACTCCATAGATTAAATTTCATCTTCTTCTCTCATGTTTTTGATATGATCCCTCCAATAATTTTCTTCACCTTCCAAAGAATAAATGACACAAATAACATATTTATGTTTTGAATAAAGGACAATATAAAATATAATTTATGTGGTACTAAAAAATTTAGCATCAAATAGTGGATTTGTATACTTAAAAAAATAAGGTGGTCATTTAATCATGATAGACTCAACAAAACATTGTTCATTTCTTTTTCTGGATGTTCATAATGATTCATAACTTGGGAATGTTATCTGAGCATAAAAATGATATTATTCATTAAAACTCCCATAATATCCAATTTATCATGACAAAATTCATTTATCTGTCTATCACATTCAATATTAACATGATTTTTTTAGGTTAAAACTATTAACATGAACCATAAATAATACTATGAGAAACAATAGTCATAGTGATAAATCATATATCAATGAAAAATAATTTATATTATTTCAATATCATGACAAAAATTCTATGATACTTTAGGTTTATCCTGTTTTATTCGTGATAAAAACCAAAAAAAATAATATTTTATAATATACAAAGATCTTTCAGTTGGGTTATTACTACTGTTTTCTCATCCTTGATTCCAAAGGATAGCTAATACTTTATATGATACAAATTATAGTGGCCAATTATTTTCATATATTTATCTATATATATATATATATATTACAACTTTAAATATTAATATCAATTTCAAAATATCATGATCCTTGTCAACATCGTTTAGGTCTTATATCTTTTGAAACATGGATCGTAAAAAACTAGTTTATGAATTATCTAAATATACCCCACTTCATTTATCATAACTATCACCTTTCATAGACATATCACACATAAAAAATATCTTTATAAAAGCGGGAAAGGAAACATAAGAAAAATGTTAGCTTAGATTCTCAGTAAGGGTAAACAAGGGAGATATCAATGATTACATAAGCATAAAATAAGAATAAGGGTATATGAACATGATCATAACATTTGAAAACCATACCAACCAAATAAAAGATTATAATAACAAGTATGGGCATAAATTATATAATTTTATAAGACATGGATTATTAAGGAATCAATGATCATAGAACATGATATTACAAATGTAGTTATAAAATATGGAATTGAGGCAGGAAAATTAGAATATAAAACTATTTCTTTAGTTGATAAGGATAATTTTCAAAGACATTATAGTGGACTGGGTTCACTCCCAATATCATTGTAGAAGAGAAGGTTTAATCGTAAGACTATAACAGTGGAAAATTTTGATTACTGAACTAGATTCACTCTCCATTCATATCATTTTTCTCTCATGAGATATCAATATTTACCTAATGCAATGGAAGGAGAAATAGGTCCCACCCCCTATACAATGATAATAATACATAAGTGTTCCATAAGATCATAAAAAAATCATTATATTAGAAATATTAATAAGAAATGGGTTTAAAAATTATTTCATCGTAACACAAACCATAGAAAAGAAATTCTTTTCATAAAAATTTCATCATAATAAAACCCATGGAAAATAAAATTGTTTCATAGAAATTTCATCATTTTATCATAAAAATAATCCTTCATAAGTAAAAATAATAATGATATACAATGAAAATATTTCAAGAAAATCATATGTAATATAAAAAAATTTCATCTTTGATATAAAATTATTTTGAGAGATCAAATGGAATTATATTTAATGTAATAAAATTTACATTTCAAATTTATTTCATTTGAAAAAGTTGTAAAATTAGAAATAAAATAAATTTTATTTGAAAATAAACTATTAAACTCACAAATTAATCATTAATAAATAATTTAGACACAGAACTGGTAAAATCAGTTAATTTTTTGAAATTTAAAAAATAATATCCTTCCATATTTTTGTTGAAAAAGTCACAAAGTACCTTGTTTCGGAAAGGGAAAAAAATTTCCTTCCATTTTTTGAAAAATTTAAATGATAGTTAAAATATAATTTTTAAATTAATTTTAAAATTTTTTTAAAAAATAATTTTTAGAAAAAATATTTTAGAAGATAACTACTCCCTATTGTAAACATATGCATAAATAATCTCGAATATTGATCCGATTGGAAATAAACCCTTGACTCAATTTTTTTTATATTTCAAATCACTCCAACATCTTATATAAAAAAGTTATAATTTTAATAATTATATAATAGAATCATGTGATTAATTTAAATACCAAATATTATCCCTTTATTACATATTAAAACCCCAATTTATTAAGAATTATTTATTAAATCATCATTTACTAGTGTTAACTGTTTTTTTATCATGAACAGTTCAGTTCAATAGTTCCAATAACATTAGATTTATATTGTTTTGATATCATATTGAATATAAATAGCCATATAAATATAATATATATTCCTTATATACATATTTATATTCATACATAAAATTTATATATAGAAAGATGAATTACACTGTTTATAGAGACCGTAGGTCATATGTACCCATAAATGTAGTTTCCATTTTTTGAAAGATGAAGATACATATGGTAAATATTTATTCACATTTATTTTATAATTACTATATAATATATGTGAAATATATTATTCCAATCCTTCCTAATTAACATGCTTGTAAAATATAAATGAAAAAAGTGTCACATCGCTTCGTGGTGGTGGTGGTCCGTACGTACGCTTGAACAATGCTATTGTTTCTCCAAGGATTGTATGATATGTAGGTAGATTTTATTTTATAATTGAATAATTATAAATATTATTTTATTATTAAATATAATCATTAAAACCATCATAATAACTATCCTTAAATGATGGTGATGAAAAATGACTTGTATTTGTATGTGGACACGGTAAGGTGTATGAATGCACAAGTGATACACTCACTTATCATACAATGGGAAAAATATTTTATAATGGAGTTATAATAATAATAATAATTATTATTATTATTTATGATATAGATTTTGTTATGTAATTATAAATACGAAATATTTATTGCAGGAAAGGAAGAGTATAATTGCAGGTGATCATTAATGGAGATTACCTATTATTTGGAAAAAGTACTTTATATATCCTATAGAGGGCTCTAGGTTATGTAATTTTATTAGAAATAAACCTATAGGTTGTGTATAAGAATGTTGATAAAATAAATTGGTAGAGTTTGGAATTGATGAAAGGCTCAATCTTTTTTAAAAGGGTGATGGAGGAGGTGATCTTTTATAAATAATGTGAAAGGAATTTTTGGATCTTCTCCAATAACTAAAATATAATAAATTAATTTTTGATAACAATTCATCAAAAATTATTTTATTCAATTATATTTTAGTATATGGTTCTAATACCATCATAAAATATAATGTAGACATGTATTGGTGTAATTTTGAGCCTTATCATTTTTGTTTACCAATAGTTAACCTATTTTAGTTTTAACAACCTTAAAAAATTTGTTAATGATAAATGTTTTAATTATTAAATATATGGGGAATATTGTAATAAAAATGGAACAATAACAACATTTTAGACTATAAAATAATCATCTTGTCTCATTTAGGTATATTAATTATTTTTTAATAATATCACAATATATTATTTTTATAAAATATCATTATAGAAAATTTGACCCTATTCATTTAATTAAATAGTAAAAATTAAAATACAAAGAGAAAATTAAATTATAATTATTAAAATCCCCTTGTATATTTCATATATATCTATTAAATTCATTTTTTAGATTAAATTATTTAAATTATATCACTTTCTAATATCTATTATTATATTTTTTATTAAATGGTGACATACTAAATCTATGATACATAAGAAATTAAGTGTAATATATAAAAAAAATAAAAATTAATTTACATCGAGAAAATAATTTTATTGGGATTGTAATAAAATCTTCTGTTATTTATCAACAAAATTTTTCTCTATGTAGTCACATATTGGATTGTAAAAACAAAAAAAATGACATTTTGTAAATTTGTTTTATTTAAATAATTTATAAGTAATTTTCATGGAAAAGTGTCTATTAAACAACTCTAATTAGACCCCTAGTTTCTTATAGTCTATCTAAATTCCTAAAATAATAAATTTTATGAGTATATATGACCATATAAATTTTTTGTAATCTATTTATACCTATCTTACCCTCTACTACAGTGATAAATTTTACCAATATTACTATTTATATTGTGAACAAATAAAAAGAAATATACATACCAAATTTTTTCCTCTTAATTATAAATATTGTTGTCCTTTTTTATTCTAAATAATAATAAATTAATGAAATTAATTTTAAATTATGTTTGACAAATGTAATAAAAGCATCTTTTTAGATGAAATACATTTTAAGAATAAAATATGATTAATTCTTATCTGTTTCATATTAAAATAAGTTTTTATTGTTTACAAGATTTTATAAAATTAGTAATATATAAATTTCATTAAAATTAACCACCAAATATAGGTTACTTATGTTTTTATTATGATAAAAATACATTAATTTCAAAAAAACAATTTTTTAGAATTTTTGAGTCTTTTCTTTTTAATGATTTTTATTTTGATTCACAATCCCTTGATAAATAATTATATAATTTTATGAATTTATAAAAATTAAAATTTTATAATATAGTTAGTAATGTTCATTCCCCTGATCTAATTCCTTGGTTGTTAATTTCATTTTTTAAAAATAATATTTTAATAGTATATCATTGTTCATTTAAATTTTGTGTTTCATATAACACAAGACATCAAATGATTTGAATTACCGAAATTGAATAATTTTATAAAAATATAATGTTGAAAAAGAGAATCCTAGGATTTATTGTTTATATAGAGAAACATTGTGTAAGATTAAATTCATGGCTAGATTCAGTTGTCCAGAATGATAACCCACAAATTTGATGATTTTTCTATGATTAAAATTACAAATTGACTAAAAATTATTCAAATTATTAATGTAATAATGGGTAACATTTTTTTACTCAAAGAATCATTCACATTCTTTTATATAAATCTCTTTTCAGTGTTTCAATTGTATGTGTTAAAGATGGTTCGGATTTTTGGTCAAGGGTGGAAAATACATTTCTCCAATAGGTCTCCATCCACTTCTACGTAACCTAATTAATTTGTAACACCATGAACGGTGGAGTATAAACCAAATACCAAAAAAATTATATTCAATGTAATTTTGGTGATTTATTTTGGATGATGATTTTATTTATTTCCATACGAATTTTATTGTGTTGTTGTTACTATATAATGTCGTTTCTCTATTGAAAGTTGTTTTAATTCACTAATATGTTTTTATTAAAAGTAATTATTCTTATCCGGAATAATTTTATTCAATATCACATTGAAAAAATAGAATCAAAGTGTGAATTTCTTCGCACCAACAATTTTTAAAATCCTTATTTAATTTTGGAGTGTTGTATATTTCATTTTCTTCACATTTTATTTTTTGATTGATGTGTCTTTATTTCTTTTTAGTTTAAAGATTTACATCAATGAAGGTCTAGCCATATTGTGGGTTTTTCAATAGAGGATTTAAGTGGGTTTAGTATATGTTATTTATCATTCTTTTTTTATCTTACTCAATTCTTATGGTTGATATTTTAATCAAATTATATAACTACTCATTTGTCCTCAAAATTATATGGCTACACATTATGAGTCATAGAACAGTCCTGTACCTTGGAGTTCATAGGCTCAAGATCCTATAATTTTATAGGTTATTAAACATTGGATAGTTAGAACACTAAATTACTATCTTATTAGTAAAGTTCACATTTCGTTGAAAAAAACACCATTGATATTGTGAAATTGAAATCAATTTATTAAATTCATCCAACAAATCCGTAATAATTTCCTAGAATCAACTCATTCTATCAACATCAAGATACATTGTTCTCTTAATTTTCATGTTACACATATCAAATAAAATAATTAAGGTCTACTTAATATCCAATGAAATCCATCGAATAAGTGTATTCTAGTTCATTTTAGGTGTCTGAGCATTTGATGACCCCTTATCTTCTACAAGAGTAAACATTCACCATATGTTAAATTTTGGAAAGTCCCACCTTTTCAATGAATTTTATCATTCTATAGATATAATAATTTTTATTATTATCTCCCATTTCACTGATAGAAGAAATAATAGATCCTCATAGTCACTGACGATGAAAAAACTTAAGCACTTGATCCTCTTTATGATAGAACTTAGAAGATTAAGAACATAACTTATAGATTCATGGAGGAGATGTTAATATATCCAAAAAATTCATCATTTTGATTCCATTTCATAGTTACAACGTAATAATATTGTAAAACAAATATCAATAATAATTTAATATATAAGGTAATTATTTATCCCATCATTAAAATTTTAGGGTTGATTCATTTATTTATTTATAGTTATCTATTGATTTAAATGAAAATATAGGGAATGTGTTCGATTATTCTATTGTATCCTGAAATTTTTATATATCATATGTGTGGTCACATTTTAATTTAATGTTTTTATATTTTATTTGATCAATTTCATGGATGAGTTTACTAGGATTCTGGTTCATATTTTCGATTTCTGTTCAACAGTCAAGATGACGCAGTCATCCTAATTTATATGGCCATGAACATGCCATAAATTTGTGGATGATACTCATGTAACCCAATTAGTGGTTATATTTTCACTAACTTCTTGACATTCTTATAAAATGTGTAATAAAAAATACACGCCATATGATTCAGTTTTCACTATATAGGGCATAAATATAATTTTTTACAGGACATCATGTGAGTGAGTACCTGATATTTTTTCATATATTATATTGATTAATATCATAGTATATGGGTATAAAATAGCAAAATAAAATTTTGTGATTGAGTACAGTTCATATAACCCGATACAAGGTGCACACTATGTATTTCATTATGTATTGATTGGATCAGTACATGATGTCATTACACATGGGGTATTAACTAATGGACTAATACATGACATGACACATAATTAATTATATGTAGCTGAGGAATATTCTATTTGACTTATGTAAACCAACAAAAGAAACATGAAGAGTCATTCTAGTAATCTCATTAGGCTAAAAACAAAATGTTGTTACATGTCTTATGTTGACTACAAGAACACAATGTGTAATTTTTTTGTTACACACAATATAATACCAAATGTTTTCCACTTGTATATGATACATACATTGAAGTTTATTTCTGCTATCACAAACTCCCTAATGACTAAAATCCTTGACCACAGATAACAATATATCATATATGTAGCTATATGACTTGTGGAATTAGATGTTATAAAGCACATGTTAAATGGTTCCAACATCATTTGAATTGATACATTAATAAAAATTTGAATTAATATATCACAAGTAGTATATGAAGTGAGTATTATAATGTGAAAGACATGTAAATAATTATTTTACATTAAAATAATTAATAAAATTATTTAACAATAAATGAATATTTTATTAAAATATACAAAGGAAAAAAAATTGGGAAGAGTGTAAGATAAGAACATTATTTAGTATTCAAATTCTATTTATTCTAAAATGAATAAGTGAAAAAATAGAATCAGTAGATATCAAATTTGGGTTTTAGTTCATGTTATAAACAATCATGAGCATCAACTATCTTGAAAATGTGTTGGATTTATTTATTTAATTAAATTATTTATTATATGGTTTATTATTTGAATTTTTTTATGAAAATAATTATGATGATCTGTGACACATCCATTCAATACATGAAATACTAATGTTCATGTTGGTATATTAATTTGATCTATTTACATATCCAATGTTGAAACCCTTATATGATGGGTTTTAACATCGGTTAATCTAAAACCTATGTTAATAATAAATGATATTTTAGCATCAGTTAATATATGAACACTAAAAAATTCTTGTTTTAACATTGATTAAATAATAAATTCCATTAAGACATAGATATGATAAAGGTTTTAGTGTTTTTAATTCATAAATATAACATTTTATGTTAATATTTTCACCATGAGACATGGATGTTTCAATTTTTTCATATCACGCATTCAGTTTTATCAAAAAATGATTTCAATTTTACAATCATTCTTAATATGTATTACACAATTGAAGAATATTTTCATGTACCCTATATAATTTATAACTATCCAAATTTCAAAAATTTTAATCCCCTCCTCTTTGACCGACACAAACCATTCCCTAAAATTTTCAATTTATAACTTCACCATGGAATTTATCATGTTCTCATCATTTAATTTCACATATTAAATAAGGGAATACATTAGAGTTACCTTTTCAAACCCACCACCAAAAGGAACCCACTACCCATGAAGGGATCACACCAGAGAGTGACCCAACCGAGAAGGGTCCATTTCATGTAGAGATATATGATCATCTCATGTGGTGATATCATGATTAGTGATGGTTCGACATAACAGTCTGTCATCCTAGTGGCATTCTCCCTTCTTCCCACCCGATGATTCACTGAGTGACCCAACAAGGAAAGAAACTTGGAGATTTACAATGCCCCTCCCCAAGAGTAGTACTCTTGGATTCGAACCCAATACCATCATAATATTATCATTTATATGAACTTTTTACCTTAATACATTACCACCATCAATTTATAGAATCTCATTATTTAGTTTCTTGTTATTGTTCTTCTTCATCACTATACTTGTAGATGATTTTTTATAATGAAGAATTATTTTTCTAATAAATTTGAGAAGTTAAATGTTCTGAATGATATTTATTGGTTGGAGTAAAATCTAATTTACCAAAAACTATTTATTATTATTTTAATTTTATTTCCTATATATAATATATATCAATTGTCAATAATTATTTTGTAAGAACATCGAAAAAATGGGGGTTAAGTCAAAAAATTGGTTTTAATTTGTTATTCTTATTTAGTGGATGATATATTCAAATTTTTTCATCCTATTGAGTATTCTTCATAAAATTATTAAAAAATAAATACACAAAATATTTTGATTATTCTTATGATGAAAGTTATAAGTGAATTTAGAAATTAGTTGTCAAAATAATCGATATTGAATGTTTCAAAATATCTATTTTGATGTTAATTTTCATAATAACCAACATTGAATATATCTAGATAATTTCTTTTATGGCTGTAGTAACTAATGTTAAATAAAACACTTATAACATCAGCAATATTTATATGCTAAAAAAGGAGACATTAAAAATTAATTAATCATCATTAAATGGTATTTTTTTATAGTTCTTCATCCTTTAATAGTTATCGGTTTTCATGTAAAAGGATTATTTTGTTTAATTATAAACCCTCGGTACCTCTCAAATTTATTTGATTATAAATGTATAAATCATGTATATCCTTGATTAAAGATATGGTTCAGGACCTATGATGAGATGAATCCATGTATGTAAATATTCATGATAATTTTTGATGCTATATTTTACTACCCAAACTCAAAAAACCCAGTGTCTGCAGTTATAATAAGTTATTGGTACATAAAAAAGTGTTCCTAAATGATTCAATGTGTTTTTTGTCTTGAAGTCTCCATATATACATATTTTTATATAACACTTGATAAAATAAAATAAAATAAAAACGCTGCAATAATATTATTATCCTTTCATGAAGACCCTTAAAAATTCTAGTAGATCCTTAAAAACATCACAAGAACATTATTAGGACCATAAGAAAACATGAAACCCTAAATTATGATAATTAATATGTCTAATGAAGGTTAATTATATTTTATATTAAAAAATAATGATTATTGAAATAAAAATCATACACATATTTTGCGTGATCAATCTATAAGAAAATAAATGATTAAAAAATGTAAAATTCAATTGCTATGATACCAATTGAAAGTTACTGGATCGGTTAATATTCATGGTTGGATACAAAAATGTTTAATCATATTTTAGGGGTAATTATTCAATTATTATAGATAAAAAATTCACAACCAAAATAATTGTACCACCAAATATTTACACATGAATTCTTGAATCCTTGAGAGTGGATCTTAAAATGTCAAATTTATATTTAATTTAATTATAAATTGAATATAGAATACCTAATATTATAAATTATCATCATTAAAAATATTTTATTTCATATAAAACCAATTTATGGATTAATATCAATTAAATTGTGGGATCCATGTGTAGAATCCATCCAATGAGGATCGACATATCCTCCTTTGATATTCAAATGGGACCGATTGATTTTATATCACTAGCATGGACGATTGTACATTTTTCATAGTTTTTCATGATCAATTCAAGACCATTTATGCCTAAAATTGTTCTTATAATTCTTTATAGGACGGGAGAATGTGGAATCTGATAGGGGAATCTATTGTTGAAAACCATTCTAAATTCAATATTTTTTTGATTAAACCTACACAATTGATTTAACTATCAATTTATAGAGATATGGATTGGGTTAGGAAATTATCATTTTTCATATAGACCCATAAATAATATAATATACAATTATTGATATTACTCATTAATAAAATTAATAAGATTGTAATTATTTTTGTTTTTGGTGACCTATGTAATGATAAATAATAATTTATAAGCCTATAAATTTATATTTATCACAAAAAAAGATCATAATAAAATCATCCTTCTAAAAATATATTTAATTGAGGAGTAAATATTAAAATAAATAAATATGTATATAAATTAATATTTTATTTATATAATGGAGAAACAAAATTACTTATAAAATATTCCAAAATATAATAAATACTTCAGATCCATATAACATAAATAAAATTAATCATCGTTATTAAGAATACTATTTATTCGGTTACAAAAATTCATAATAAATTTAATCGATATCAATAAAAATAATTATTGTTAGACCATATATGATTGTTTCTAATTGGTATTAGGTGATATTGGATCTTGGTTCTTCAGGTTATTGTGCATTTTGGGTCTCTTCCATTTGTTTTGTAATGGATTTTTTCTATTGGGTTGTCAAGCCACAAAAAAATAAATGTTATGTGACTCTAGGCCTTTGGGATAATAATTTGTTCTACCTTAACAACATCCAAATGGGGTTTCTATTTTTAATTATATTTTTTTAAACAACCTTTCTTTACTTTGGTGTTTTGGGAACAATATTTTTTAATAATAATGAAATTTTTGAAATTAATTTTTTAATAAACATTGGGTTTTGGGAATAATCACTATCAGTTGTTCCAATTGTAAATAGATCATTTAGAGGCCTAGATAAATCACTCAAGTTGGAAAATAATATTTTATATAAAATTGATACTGGTTTAGTAAATTAGAAAAAACATCGACCAAAAGTGTCCAATTTATGTTATTACACCTCAGAAAGTAACAAGATTCAAACAAAAATTTCTATACAAAATACCAATATTATATTATATCATTAAGATATTCAAAGGGAATGTGAAATGCGAGAATGTTGAGGAGTATGTTCATCCAAATAATTCCTTTTCAGTAAATTGGTTATAACATTTTTATCATATTTAAAAAGGTGATATGAACTTATGGTGGAAAATTTTATATTCATTATACCAATATTTATGAATACAACTATGTAATATTCTTCTAAAAAGGGGTGAATAAAATGATAAATCATTTTTTATATTGAAAATATAAAGTAGATTTCAACCCCTCATCTTCTTCATATTTTATTCTTCGATTCATTTCATAAGATTGTTATGTTGAAGGATTGTGAAATAATGGAGATGATATTATTTATTATTGGAGTATTCAATTTTGTAATCAATCCATGAATGTTTATCATCCATGTGGTGGAATGGAGAAAATAACCAAAAAATTTTCCATTTTATGTTTGAGATTTAAATTATTAACTCTTTTCTGTTCAATTATCCTGGAGATTTATTGATTGATTGATGAAGGTATAATAATTTATTAATTTAAATTTTTTTATTTTTTTCTCCATATTGAATATAATATTATGTATGTATAATATTTTAATTTTTGTTTATATTTGTTTTTGTTTGGTATTCCTATTGATAACTACATTCTCAATTAGTTTTGGTTGCTTGGAGCTCTCTTGGTAATCATATCCTTTTCATAACTAGATAAAAACCCATATCTGGGGGCCTGATATGGATTATGATTAATATCAGTGTATACCACGATGTCATGAGGTATTAAATGGGTAATTATGTTTGAAATAATAAATTTTTTCAATGATAAAGGGAGTGTTTGAGAATCAAATCTTGTCCACTACTACTATATATAGCTTGTAATTGTTTTTCATCTTGTATTAATTTAAAATTTAATATCTAATATAGATTTATAGTGTAAATATAATTTCTAATAATTTAATTTATTAAATTATTTCAACTATGAATTTTAGTTCTATTATTTAACAAAAAAATTACAAAAAACACTGTTTTCAAATTTAACCTGCAACCTCATCATGATACAACCATGTGGCCACCACGATGATGCATTTTAAATTGGGGTAATATTGATTAGGGTAACAGGGATTAAACCACCTTAAATTATTTTTAAACTATTTACAGGCATAATTCATAAATTTTTAATCTATTTGTAATGTTTTATAATTTTATCCAATAATATAACTTATTAAGAAGACAAATAAATGGATTTTTTTAAGAAATTTTTTCCCTCGACATATTATCAATAAAATGAGGATCCTAGTCATAATGAAATTTAAAAACATGAATGATAAATATTTTATTCATTATCCATCAAAATAATTATGTTATTCAAAAAAAATATTCAACATGTAAGAAAAAATGGAAATTATTCTTAGTTAAATAAATGATTTAAAATAATTGGAAGTTAAAAAGGATACTAAATAAATGAGAAATATTTTTCCATAGAATTTTGATATTGAAAAACACAGTAGCTTATTTAAAAAAATAGATTATCCTTTCTTAAATTCAATGGAAGAAATTATTAGTGATTCCCAAATTTATGTCACTTTAAAAAAATTCCTTTTTTAAACAATTAGGAAGAGTTTCATGAAATTGAATTTCATATGGTGCCCCACATTTTGATATTGAATTATCATAGTTTTTGTATGAATCTTTTTCTAAATAGGATGAAATAATTGGTCTATTCCTTTTTGAAGTGCATATACGATAACCTGAGATACTACATTCTTTTAATACAACTGTTATCCAATCACAATTATAGATTGACCATGATAGGAGAAATGGAGAAGTTGTAAATTTATAACCAATTTTTTCAGATAAATTTGATAATATATTGTTAAATATTTCCCCTTATGAATATTTAATTCCCATTATTTATGAATTTATTGTAGTGAAAAAATATTTTTTTTGGGTTTGTGAGGAAGAAACTACACCAACCTTTGTATTGGTGATGATCTGATAAAACCGTCTGACATGGGTTTGTGAGATTTTGCACACTCTTATTGTTCATACCAAGAATAATTTCTCTACTTTTGTAATTTAATTTCTATAATTTCAATAAGATATTTTAATTTTTTTTCTTATAGGATACCATGTCAGAGTTTTTTTAGGGTAACTAATGGATGATGTTATAGAATAAAAACCATTTTCTATTATTCAATACCACGTATTTTTTCATGTAATATCTTATTGAGTTTTACTTTATTATATAAAATGATATAAATTGTGGAAATTGTAATAAATATTTAGGGTTGTAGGATAATGCTACGTCGTTTAGTAGTTTGTGTATTTTATAATTATTGTTGTTTTATTTTCATTTTTTATTTTCATTTTTTATTTCAATTTTTTTCATTAAAATATCATTATTTATTTGAAGCAAGTGACAATTCATGTAATTAACATTTTTAATTGATAAATTTTGTCAATGAAATTAACCATCGTGATTCACTAGGGAGAACATAAATGATTGTGAATATGTTCTTTTCTCTACAATGAAATTGTGTAAATTAATAAAATGGCCATTAACTTATAAATTCTATTCCATGATGTATTTCTAATTTTAAAGATAATTTTTCCATAAGGAATAAAAGAAATATATATAACTTCTTCACAATAACATCACTTCATGAGTGAACTAAATAACTTTTTTTTAACTAGAGATTTATGTTTTTTATTCAAAACTTGGGATATTTAAGGATGTTGTTCTAGAAATTATTGAGTTAATTTTTTTTAATTGAAATACCTATTTTTTTTAAAAAAAATAATTTTTATTATAGTTTTTTTTATATATTTGTCACTTATGATCTGATAGTAACCATGAACTACCTTTTATATTTCCTCATTACTCTCTAGTTTCCATTTCCATGCCACTCTTGAAGAATATTGAAGGATTATTTTAAAGCATGTGTCCTGGGGAGACTATTTTTGAATTTTTACTTCAGGTTGGAGAGAATTTTATTTATTTTGATGAGGAAAACATTGTTTGAAATCAAAATCATAAACAGAGAGATAAAGGGTGGGGTACACATCCTTATGCATAAGGGAATAAACGAAATGGTAATGGAATGAATGAAAATAATTATTATTTTTAAATTAAAGATTATTAATATAATTTATAAGATGGGTGAAATTTTCTAGATTTTTTTAATTTCTTTGACATATGTTCTTAATTTCAATCGAACATTTATTTCGAGTGCTCACTTTTTTATTAGTCAATGAAATATGTGTGGGGGACTTCATAAAGAAAATATTTTTGCTAATCCCCATTTTAATTTCATTTATTTAATCCTAAAAAAATTTCACAACAGGTTAAATTACATGATTTTTTGTAATTCTAATGAGTTTTGAGAAAAAATTAGAGAATGTCCAAATTCAGTAATTTTAAAAGCTTTTCATCACATTGTTGTTTTGGAAACAAAATTTTTCACACTAATTCAATAGATGAAATTAATTTTATATGAAATCATGTATTTTTGGATTCATATTTTTTAACTATTCCATGTTTTGAATCTATCATTTGAAGGCTTAAAAGTCAATGAATTTCTAAAATCATTTTTCAGATAGAACAATTACTTCTTTAGTAAATGAATCATTATATGGCCTACATGTGTTTCATTGTGGTTATTTAAATATGAAAATTAATATTCTCCCATGACCCATCTCTTAACCTAATTCCATTATAAGACTAGGTTATTAATATTATTAGGGGTTATGTGAAATTAGAGTTAGTTCAAGAGTTACTTTGGTTAAAAAATTTGTTTTTAGTAAATGAACTATAACTTTTTCTCTACATGAAAAAAGATAAAATTTTGTGGTTGAATGTTTTATACACATTAAAAAAATATCTCTGATGAAATTTTACCATGATTCGGTTGGGAGAAGTTACAAAATTGAGAAAACCTCGAGGATATAGAAACTAGACAACATAATTCTACCCCTAATTTTATTTATATTTTAATCACCACATCATTACAATAAATTTTTATATTGAAGTGGGGAGACATTATGGAGACGAAATTCTATATGATAATAGTATTATATTATATAACCATTCCATGATTTTATAGTCGTCATGTAGTGGTGTAAAGTGAAGATCTGAAAGAATTTACATTTTGAGTTTGTTCTTTTAATTGTAATGTCTCTCATTTTGAAATATCCATGAGATTGTTTGATTTATTTATGGAGTTATCAATGTTTATCATTTTAATTTAAAATATTTTTTATCTATATATTTTATCAACAATTGAATTTATAATAGATTACATTGTCATTTAAATTTTTTTTCACAAGGTCTCTCAATTATGCATAACAAGGTCAATTAGTTTTGGTGTCTCATATATATTTGGTTAAAAGAATAATTTCCATAAGAATATGAAAACCAATATTTTTTTTATTAATATGGTTTCTATCAATATAAGGGTATTAATTGAGACCTTGAGGTATAAATGAGTTAAATCAATTATGAATAATTTTTTAAAAAAGATAAATGGTGTTGTGGGGGATAAAATATTTTCCCTTACTAGTAATTTTAGATTTATATTTTTAGTCTTTTATGATATAAATATCTAATGTACATGTTATATTTCTAGTTTTAATATTATTTCTTACTATAGAATTATTTAACTCATTTCAATACATATTTTAGTTCTGGCATTTAACAAAAAAAATTAGAATGTGACAGTTTGAAAACATTGTCCGCAACATCATCGTGAGACAAACTTGTGGTTTCCATTACACTGAATTTTAAAACTAGAAAATAATTATTAGTGAAAATTTACTTAAACCCCAAACATCACTGTAAAATATTTGTTAGACCAATGTTCGACTTCAAGATCATCGAGGAATCTTTATAATTCATCTAGTGCAGTTTGAAGACCATGTGATAAGTTATAAATCACATGGGATGGTTAAAAGAATAATGAGATATTGGTCATGAGTGAGTAGAACTATGGGCTTAATATACATTTCACCCTATTATAGTCACTTGAAAAATATGTCTTAAAATCAATGTTTTTTTATAATAATTAAAAACAACTAATAATATATTTCCCAATGTTGAGTCTAATCCTTGTAAAGAAATTGTGTTTCTCTATACCATATATTCTTCATTACATGGGGTTTTTGTATCTTATGTAAGAGTTAAATAGAGTCATTTATATACTAAAAAGAAATAAATGTCCAAAAAATTGGTTAAAAGCTAAAAATAATAATTCGAATATAGTAAAATTCAGTGCGTGTTGTCATTACATGTCTTTTATTGATAATTATTAGGAATGTGGTTTGACATGTTGTACATGAAATGTAGCTACAATACATTTAATGTAACTCCAAATGGGGTTTCCCCACATGAATTGTAGAAACCATGGGGGTTGAAGTATTCTACATGTTAATAATACATGTCATGTAATGAATACTAGCCATGTGAAATGACAATAATTGACATATATTTAATATAGTGGTCTATACATACCTTGTAATTCATAATAAAACATAAAAAACAAAATGAGACCCTAGGATTGTAGCGAGTGTTAACTTTTGACGAAAATAATTAAATAAAAAACTACATAGTGTTTAGTGGGATGGAAATATCATGTGAAATAGTTTTCCACACATATTACATAATGAATATTTTCATAGGTCATGTGTGTTGTATAAATGGTAAATTAATTATTTTCATGTTGTTATATTGACACATTATATGTATTTTCATCCTACATTCCATGTACAACACATGCATTTCCTATAATACATGCTTCACATTTTAATGTAATCTCGTGTAGTTAAAAATTATTCAAAAACTATAAAACATGACTTAAAAAAGAATATATATATATATATATATATATATATAAATCAAAGCACACTTTTTTGGAATATATACCATGTTTGTACACTATAAAAAACAAATACCATTCATATTGTTACTCACACACTGTGTCATGCAATGGAACTTGTTCGCTAACATTTAACTCAAGAAATGGGTTTATAGAAGATCCAAAAGGTTTCAAACAATGCCACCTCTAGTACACACAATGTAATTAATTAATAAAATAAAATAAATTTGTTTAAAATTATATTGTATAGGAATTTCATATACTATTTGGATTTATAATTATGATAAAATATTAAATTAATTAGTCGGAAAACTATATTATAAATTTTGAAAATTTATCTTAATAAATAATAGATTAAAAAATGCTAGATATCATTTAATTGTGTAGTTATTGAATTCATGGAAGATCTGGATCATGTTAAATCTATGTATGTGTTGTGTTTATATAAAATATAATTCTTTATTACATTGATTTTTATAATTTTTTAAATTATATATGATTATTTGTGTGTCATTACTTTCTCTTAATTACGAATCAAACTATTTTCCAATTTTTTATTTGTATCCCCATACCCTTGGTCACCCTAACCCGTGCATGAGTTTGAATATGTAAAAGAAAAGAGCTCTCAAGTATGGCGATATTGTTTTATAATAAGTTCATTTGAAAATAATCGAATAAATACATATATTTGAAGGCATAATGTTATAAATCATGCCCACCTTGGCTCAAAGAGTTATTCACCTTTTTCCAAGAGATTATTTATCATTCAAATGATAAAGCAATCAATAGTAAAATTTAACTATCATACCACATATTTATATAATTTATCCAGTGCATGGTTATTTAATTATATAATTCGTGTTATATTGATGATTGAATGTGATCACATAATGTACGTAAATAAAAATCATGCTAAGGTAGAATAAATAAATTGAATATATGTAAATAATTTTATAGTGAATAGTTAAATAATTATGTTTAATACACATAATATTTCAAAAATATACAAAACAAAAAACGAATAATATTTATAAACAATACAAATCAAATATTTTAAGAAAATATAAATTAAAAAACCATTCAATTCCATGTATTAATAAGGCATCTTTAGTTTAATGTACTTTTCTCACTAATGTTAGGGTAATATCAATTACCAATGAGTTCTAAATGTCATTTTCGGTTGATATAAAAATGTTATAATCATGGGTTGGTTTTTTAATAGTGACTTGGTTTTAATTGGAGGAATGTATTGAAGAAATCATAAATATAATTTCAAGATTGGAGTGTTCACTCAATAAAATAGAGGACTCCTAGATTAACAGTGGTCGTGATATCCAATCTAAATAAATTTTAAAAAAAATTCATCCCCTTGTAAAGATTATTATAAGGTAAATAAGAATCTTTTCAATTATACAATAGATACAATGTGGTATTTTGAATATAATTTAGATGGCTATTGAGATTAAAAAAAATACATGGTTATAAATTTAATAAGTCTTAATACATTACAATTTTGGTAAAAAAATATAAGGAGTTAAAAAAATCATTTATTTTTTATGGAAAATGGAGAGACACATGATGATGAAATTATCCAACGAAATAGATATTAGATAAAGAAAATATCGTAACAATTGATAAATTTATAGATGTGTATAGGTGCTTGTGCATTTTACTTCCCTTGGAGAATATGATTTTGGTTCTAAATTCTCGTATTTACTATAATTTAACTTATAGGTAGATTTCAGTTTAACTATAAGAATTTAAATATTTCAGATTTAAATTTATCTATAATAACTATTCATGGAACTCATACATTCCCCACCACAATAGATATTCTTCATTTTTATTATGAAATTTAATATTATAATATTGTCCATAATATCAAAGATCTCTTGACTCTTATTCTACATGAAGATAAAGGCATGGAGAGTGAAAAAAAATCAGTACTTAATGTTGAGAAAGTATTGTTTTCAACATTACATAATGTTTTATTTAGAGGAGGAGTATGTTAAGAACAATACTCCATCTCATTATGATAATTTTGATGCCTCACAAATACCCTTAATTATTTTATATGGATTTTATTTGAAAGGTATTTTTTCAAGAATTTACTATTCGATATATTTTTATTTCTGGATGAAATATTTATATTCTTTAAAAAATGTGGTTTTAATTCTAATGTATTTGTATTTAACGTGTTCTGGAAATACTGTTCATACCATACTTATTCAGGATAATCTTTAGCATGTTCTAGAAACACTGTTCAAACCCTACGTAGTGGAATGTAGTGTAAGGATAAAATACAGTGTAAACTTTATGAGATAAGAGAAGACTATGGAAGTGGAACCATACGTTATCGGTGCAGTATGTAAAATAACACTACATTAAGAAGGAACCCTAAATTTGAGATATTAGAAAAGTATGGAAGAAGAAACGTATGTTTGTATTATATGTAATATTTGTTTCTCAAAAGTATGGTTCATCAACCTTGCTTTTGTAAACAACCATACCTTTTTGGAAAAGTATGTATCAAGTAAAAGTATGGATCTTTTATCATACATTTTATAGTTGAAGAGAAAAGTATGGATGACCAACCCTACATTTATGATCAACCCTATGTTTTCAACCCAACGTTTGAATACTATGTCATCAACCTTATGTTTAAAGGATGAATACAGTACAACTCAAACTTATGTTTGGCATTGGATAATTTAATGTCAAATTTTTTATGCAACGGTCATCAAGGTGATTATTATGGAGATTTCACGCCGGCATTAAGGCTGATTTGAAAGTATGACTTTGACTAATTCATATCTGTTTTATTAGTGGTTTAAAGATTAAATTATAAGTATCTTTTTATGCCTTGTTTTTAGGGACGTTACAACTACTCTATAAATTCAAATGTTTGAATTTCGCGAGTTAATAGGTGACTTTTGTGGGTCAAAAATTTTCAAAAGAAGTACTTGTCGTTATTTTTTATATATAAGTTTTTTAGAATAGCATTAGATGATCTTATGTGACCTCTCGATCATTCTAAGAAAAGGTATGAAAAATAGAGACTATCCAAAAATTAGATCTTCTTATTCAAGAGAACAACAAAGCTCTATTTTCTGAAGAACAAAAATCACGATAGAAGATTAATTTGTTCTACATCGAAGATCATTTGTGAATTTGATATTGATAATGTTGTGAGTTATATTTCTATATCTACTACAATGGAATCGATTCATAAATACTTTTTTTAAAGATTATTATATCTAAAGGAGACAATTGATCTACTGTTAATTGTATACTGTTGCAATTGGGAAGGGAATCTAGAAACTATTTTCAGAATTAAAAAATCATTCTTTTCTATTATTGAGTGGCTGACATCTTGTACTAAGCTGTGTAAGTTCTGTATGTAAACCATAAGGCTTTGTTTTTCATTATATTGTAAAGGTGTCAACTACCCGCACTCAGTTGTTGTAAGGTCTATTGAAATGAGGACCGGATAATGGAAATTACCAAGCTCATGGATTAGAGCGTTGGTGGAGTAGACTAAGAGACTTATATTCCCCGAACCACTATATATCATTTGTCTCTGCTATTTAAATTTCCACTGCATCAATTCATCTGATTGAAGATAAAAGGGAGAACACAATCTCGCAATGATTTTTGAAAAAAAATTCAACCCCTCTGGTGTATATTTGATATAATCTGATCCAACAATTAGCATCAGAGGATGAGCTTTTGGATAAATCTCTAACAAGCTGAAAGTGATTATACACAGATCAAGATGACTGGTATAAGAGAGGGAATGTCTATAGTTAGAGCAATGTACTTCAATGGAGAAAACTATGGATGCTGGAAGTCATGAATGATTATATATCTAAAAAATCTTGGATACAGATTATATTCTAAGATTCTGACTCCATATGAAATACCATAAAAGCCTGAAACTTGGATTGAAACTACTGAAGCAGATTCTGAATTGAACTTGAGGGTAATGAATGCTATTATATGTAGTCTAGGACCTGATGAATTTAATAGAGTATCTTAATTCCCTATAACATATGAAAAGTGGAATACAAATTGTTGTTTCTTATGAAGGAAATAAAAATATAAGAGAAATGAGATATGCAATTTCTAAGCTTAAATTCGATACATTCAGAATGGTTGAAGGTGAGAGTATTAATCAAATGAATAGAAGATTGATGGAGAATGTAAATAACATAACTTCTTTGGGAGAAAACATTAAACAGACAGATGAATCTTTAAAAGAACTTAGAGTACTACCTACCAAATGGAATGGAATCTCTGCAGTAATTAGAAAGTGCATACTTGTCAAAAATTTAACCACAAGAGAATTTATTGGAACATTAATTATGTATGAATATGAGATGGAAGATGATGAAAATGAGTAAAAATTTATTATCGAAAGAGATAACATTTCCCGGAAAATATCATCATTGAGAAAAAATAGAAATAGGAAGAAAAGTGTAAAAGATAAATCATAAAGTTTTGATTTATCAAATTCTAATGTAGAATTGGCTCAGATAGCCCGAAAATTCAGTAAATTATATAGAAAGAAGAAAGGCTTCTGAAAATCCCTCAAAAATGCTGACCAAGAAGTCAGATTTTATGAATGAAAGAAAATGTGGCATATCAAACCTGACTGTCTTCAACTAAAAGAAGAAAAAAGAAATAAATGCATCAAAAGAAATGATTATGAGCATAAAGACAAGAAGGATATGAAAGCTACATGGAGTGTATCTAATGTCTCTATTAGCACTTTTGAATTATACTTAGTGAAGGAAGATGAAAATATGAATGATAACATGTGTTTTATGGGAGAAACATATGTGGTCAAATCTTACTACTCTTATGACTCTAGTTCTGAATATAGTTACTCTAATAAAAAACTTTCAACCTACTACAATATGCATGAATAATAATATAATTCTCTATTTAAGAAGAATAACTCTTTAAATAACATTCAAATGGATGTTACTGATGAAAGAGATACAATGCTAAAACACTATAAAGAGCTAACTGAAAAATTTGACTCAATTAACAATAAACATACAGATTATGAATCAAAGATAAATTCACTACAAACTGAAGTGAAAAATTATAAAAGTTCAGCCATTGTATTTACTAAAATATAAAATACTTTAAATGAAATTATTGGGATTGATTTCATCAAATAGAAATGATTTGGAATTGGAAGTAATGGTGAAAACCCCAAGCATTACAAACTTTATTTTATTCCTAGTGCAAAAAGACTAAATTGAATTTACTGTGGAATAAGGGGACATATTTATGAAAACCATTTCATAAGACAACCCCAAATAAGTGGTATTAAGAAGGCCTTTGTATCAAATGATTTATTTGACTCTTCTGAAATTAGAAAAACAATGCAAGTCTGGATTCCCAGATCCTTGCTAGCTAACACCACTGGACCCAACAAAATATGGGTACCAAATTAGATTGTATAAATGCCTTTTCTGGGAGGAGGTCACAAAATTAAAAAGGACATATTGTATATGGATAGTGGCTGCTCAAGGCATATGAGTGTAAAATCATCTAATTTCTCTACACTCACTCAAAAAGATGGTGGATTTTTCACTTTTGGTGTCAATTCCAAAGGGAAAAGCATTGGTATTGGAACAGTTGGAGATCCAGAAGTTTTCTCAATCAATAAAGTACTTTATGTAAAAAGACTGAAGCACAATCTGATAAGTATCTCTGGACTTTGTGATGATGGTTATGCTATTGATTTTTTTAACAATTGTTGTTCATTTTTCAAAAATAAGTTGCTTAAATTTAAATCACCTAGAACTGACAATGTGTATACACTAGCATTAAAATCTTATGTAAACAACATGTAAACTAGTTAACTACTAAAGTAAATTAATAATTGATATGGAATTGGAGATTTGGGCATTGCAATGTATATGTTTTACATAAGTTATCTTTGAAACATTTAGTTTCTGATTTTCCTAGCCTCAAATTTGAAAGTGATATTTTCTGTGATGCACGTCAACTTGTCAAGAAACACAAATCACCCATCAAATCTGTTAATAGAATGTCTACATCTAAACCTCTAGAACTTATTCATATGGATTTTTTTGGACCATCATGAGTAGCAAGTTTGGCTGGTAAATCATATGTATATGTTTTAGTTGATGAATATTCTAGATTTACATGGATTTTATTTCTAAAATTTAAAAATGAGGCCGATACCATCACTACCAAGAGACATTGCTCCGAAGGATGAAAAATATTTTAGGGAAAGGTGATTGATCTCAACTAGTTATTTCAGATGAATATCATATTGAAACAAGCACTGTCGTTTCAAAAACTCGAATAGGCTTTCAACGGAGACTATAGATAATTTTTATTTGAGCTAGAACATTGATATTTATTCAAATCTGTACAGTTTATTCTAGTAAGCAATGAGGACACTATGCTCGCTAAGATAGAGGATAGAGATATTTTGATCTCTTCTGTTGAAATTGGTCAGATTTTGAACTGCCCTCTTGAGGGATTCTACAATTTTGATTTGAAAAATATCGGATATTATGTACATAAATTAGAGGGAATTATGTATTTACTTTTTGTTACTACATCTATAAAGAAGATGTTCATAAAGGACCAAGAGCCTGATGATAAAATTTTAGTAATGTTTGGGAAAACAGGGATTGCACTAAGGATTTCTGTGATGGAGAAGATATTATATCCTGACATGTATATAATGTATCTTTTTCTCAGGGATATAAAACTAAATTTTCCTAGATACACGGTGAGGAATATGAATTAATGATGTCACAGTGATGCCAGAATGAACTTCTACCCTTTGGGATGATTCATTTACAAAGATTTTTTTAAGAAGGATATGGTGAGAATGGTGTATTGCAGAGTGTGTCGTCATCACAACAATGTGTTTAATGAAGGTATTCTAAAAAAATTGGCTATTTCTGGGGCACTATAAAAGGAAAACATTTGCCAGTATGAGCTGAGAATGAAACAGAGAGTTCTCAGGCTCAGTATTCTAAGTCCAAGGAGTGACAAACTTAATCAAGAGTATGTATTGCTACGAGTAGAATATTATTTGACATTAATGAAACATAGGAAGAACGAAGTCAACAGGTACTTCATACTCAGAGGAGAAGACCTATTAATCAATAATTTGTTTCCCATTTACTGACCACAAGAGATTTATCTATTAAATATTTTTCAGAGAAAAAGTTGATGAACAATCTCATGAATAGGATGTGGATGTTACAGACCATTACCCTGAAATAATTGATGTTGAAAGATTAGAACCACAGATTAAAGTTGGTGTTCTACTTCACCAATAAAAGGAGGAAGAGCGTGGTGAGGAAGTGGCTAGACCTCAGGACAATCCAGAAGATATTATCATTGAACTCCATTGGAAGAACAAGTTTCTGATGTTCGTGATGAGCATGTTTCTGATGCTGAAACAGAAGTACTTCAAGAGGATTTTTTGTGGAATAGTCTAGAAAAGACTCTGAGGAAAAATATGTGGACCAACCTACTCACGAAAAAGAAAAATACATGTATGATGCATATTCACTACCTTTAGTATTACTGCATCACACTGGAACTGAGAATGAGAATCAAGCATAAGGTGCCTCTGGTTCAGGGAATAAGGAAATTAAAGAACTCTACAAAATGGTGTCTCATGTGAAATATGAAAATATTACTCTGAGGAGATCCTTAAAAGCAGATTATTTTAAATATCAGAAACATAAAAATGTTATAGTTTCTAGGCAATAAGTTGAAATTTTTAAGAAGGATATGATGGATGTTGTTTCAATGATAAAATCTGAAATCGTTATGAATTCATATTTTTCAGATCTCAAATTATATATAGAGACACAATTTGCATCTGTCGAGGCTAGTGCTGCTAGTGGTTCAGGTGCTTCACATGATTTACTAAGAATATTCCAATCTATAATAGGTGCAATGAGAAATATGAGTGAATGATTTCATGATCTTCAATGCAATATTGTTCCTTTATCCATCCTGTTAGAAAATCAGAAATTTTCGGTTGATCAGTTGACATCAAGTGAACCATCTCTTAGAATTATGCTGACTCAATTCACAGAGAAGTTGTCTTTGTTTATGAACAAGGAATAAATACTTCATGAGTTTTTCCAGAGTCAGTATCATTGAATTCATTCATATGACTCAAGAGACTAGAGATCTTATCATTCACCATGGTGATGGAATGATGCAAAGACTCAAGGAACAATTGATAGAAATATTGTTTATAGTTCAGAGGAGATAAAACCTATTTTATACCCTGATCAAACCATTATTCCTATGTTCATCATAATTTTATCTATTCCATACTTTAAATGAAACTTTTTGATTCTCGTCTTTATCAATTTCATCTGAAATTCTATTTCATTATATTTATTTTGTTTTATTGTCTTTATTTAGACATGCACGTAATCCAGATTTAATTACTGAAAAGTAGTCACATAGAATTTACTTAGGTTCAATGCTATATTAAATTTAATTATATTTTGTCTTTTATCATTCTTTTTTATATCCCAAAAGGGGGAGAAATTTTGATAAACACAAAAAAAATTTGTTTATTGGGGGATTAATTCGTTTTTTACTGGAGGAGTAATTAGTTTTTTATTGGGGGATAAATTAAATGGATAATTTAAAGGATAAAATTAAGATAAATCTATTATTTTTTAAGAATTAATAACAATATGTAATTAATTAATTTTTGAGTAAGTTAATTTCAATAATTATTTTATGGGTTTTGTGATCATCAAAAATGGGGAGATTGTTGAGAAATTGTTGTTTCCAACAACACATAATGTTTTATTTAAAGGATGAGTATGTTGAGAACAATACTCTCTCTCTTTATGATAATTTTTATGCCTCATAAATACCCTTAAATATTTTCTAATTATTTTATTTGTTATGTATTTTGAAAGAAATTGTTATTCGTTATATTTTTTTTTCTGGACTAAATATTTAAATTATTGAAAAAACGAGGTTTTATTTCTAATGTAATTTTATTTAATGTGTTATGGAAATAATGTTCATACCCTACTTATTTGGGATCTTCTTTAGCATGTTTTGGAAACACTGTTTATACTCTATGTAGAGGAACGTAGCATAAGGATAAAATGCAGCGTATACATTGTGAGATAAGAGAAAAGTATGGAAGAGGAACCATACGTTATCGAAGAAGTATGAAAAAGAACCATGTGTTAGGAAGGAACCATACGTTTGATATATAAAAAAATTATGGAAGGGGAACTGTACATATGTATTAATAGTTACATTTGTTTCTCAAAAGAATAGTTCATCAAAATTATATTTTAAAACAACCATACGTTTTTGGAAAAGTATGGATCACGTATAAGTATGGATGTTTTATCAGACATTTGAAAGCTGAAGTGAAATGTATGGATGACCAACCCAACGTTTGTGATCAACCCTACATTGTCAGCCCTTCGTTTGAATACTACGACATCAACCTTATGTTTAGAGGATGCATACAGTACAACTCAACCTTACGTTTGGAATCAAGATATTTAAAGTCGATTTTATTTTTATGCAACGGTTATGTGGATTTCATGCCAGATTTAAAGCTGATTTTAAATTGAGACATTGACTAATTGAAATCCATTTTATCAATGGTTTAAAGATCAAATTATAAAGATCCATTTATACCGAGTTTTCAAGGAAGTCATGACTACACTATAAATTTAAATGTTTGAATTTTGTGAGTTAGAAGGTGACTTTTGTGGATAAGGAATTTGCATGAGAAGTACATGTTGTTATTATATATATATATATATATAAGATTTTTTAACAACATTTGATGATATTATGTGATCTCTCAATCAATATGAGAAAAGGGAAGAAAAACAGAGACTATCAAGAATTCATAGCTGCTGATTCAAGAGAACAACAAAGCTCTGTTTTTTGAAAAATAATATTCACCATAGAAGGTTCATTTGTTCTACATAGAAGATCATTTGTGAATTTTCTACTACTAATTTTGTGATTTATATTTCTATATCAACTGCAACAGGATCAACTCAGAATGACTATTTTTTGGAGATCATTATTTCTGAAGGTGATGATCCATCTCCTGTCAATTGCATGTTGTTGCAATTGTGAAGGACATCTGGAAAGTATTTACAGAATACAAAAATATTTCTTTTCTATTCTTGAGTGATCGGCTTCTCGTACTAAGCTGTGTAGGTTCTGTAAGTGAACCAAAAGGCTTTTTTTCCTTAGATTATAAAGCTGTCAACTTCTTGTACTCTGTTGTTGTAAGGTCTGTTGAAATGAGTACCAGATAGTGAAAATCACCGAGCTCGTGGAGTAGAGCATTGGTGGATTGGACTAGGGGACTTCTGTTCCCCGAACCACTATATATCTTATGTCTCTGCTATTTAAAGTTCCTCTACATCAATTCATTTGATTGAAGATAAAAGTCATAACATTATCTCGCAATTATTTTTGAATGACACAATTCACCCCCCTCTTATGTATATTTGATATAATCTGATCCAACAATTAAGGTGAAAAATAGTATGTGAATGGTGAAAGGAACTTAGACACACATAAATTCTTAATAATATTTACAATCTCCAATGAAGAGGGGGAGTATCAAATGAAAGGATAAAGATCAAGATGAAATATATTTTTCCTTTGGAATGAAGTACCACATAAAGATGAACTAAACCTCTGTGAAGATGAATGGAGTGGATTAATGTATATTAATTACCAATTTAATCATTCCATTTATACGAATCAGGTATTAGATATAACATGTGATACTAAAATTTTAATGTAATTAAAAGATCCAAGAAAGATCATAAATGTTCCTAGCACTGAAGTGTATCATTTAGTTTCCATCAAACTAAGACTATATACACTACATATTAAGAATCACCATTCCACTATTCATAAGTTTTTAGCACGATTATCCATAGAGGAAAATAACATTTTTTCATCAATCATTATATAGTTCACTTATGCAGTGGCCTGAAAATAGAATTTCATTAACCGAATTATCATCCAAATAGATAGAATATCATATGTAACTAAATTTTTATATGACAACTTTATACAAAAATATGAATCTTATTTTACTTAAACATTATAGAACATCTGGCTTGTAACATAATTTACCATTATGAAACCTCAATAAATATAATTTACCTACATGTTCTCACTTATCGTAAATTCATTTTATAGTTCTCCATTAGATAAATTATCCTATTTTGTAACCCTTAAAAGAATATAATTAGATATACATTAAACATACATAATAGTAATTATATATTCTTATGAAATAGTAAAATATTATTTTTAAAGTATATAAGGGAAATTCAAATCATTAACAAAACATTCGAAACACCTTGATAACCTCAAATATCTATTTCAATCTCTTTATACAGATTGAAAAAAATAAAAACCGATAACAACTTCCTTATAAAATCTAAGGGAAATTCAATATTTTTCTTTTTTATCTATTGGTAATTATTTCCAATTCTTCTATGAACCATATAAATATTTTTGAACGCATTAAAAAATACTAGAATAATCAAATCAAAATTTATCTTCTTTGAGAAGTGTATCTCCCCACGTAATCAGATAGGGTTTTATTTTCTTAGATAATTTCATCTATTAATGTTAATAAATTGTGGCTATGTGACATAAATTACCCCAATAAATTAACACATAAAATTTTTACCATCAATATATAACCCCATTAAAAATTATCCACATCCTCAATTTACAAGTTTTTGATCTATCATCAATTTATAAAAACCCCTCTTCACCAAAGATAAAGAGTAACTTCATTACTTAGCCCTTATTTTAATCACAATCCAGTGCACGATTTGGGTACCTTTTCACATTATCACAATTAATAAAAGATTATTGAACATCATGTTACTTCCAGAACTATTAAAATACCTATCTTTTCATTTCTATTATACAAATTTATCCATTCTGATTAATGGTCAAAATATAATAAATCTTTATAACAACGTATGCCACTCTTTTTTTTGAAAAAAAATATTACAAAATAAAAATATATTAGGATGTTGAGTTCTATATAGGATTCTAGTATAGATCTATTGCACCAATATTTAAAAAAAATTATAATGGTTTCTATGAAACAACATTAAAATTTTAGAAATACAGTTACATTCTCTCTATTCGTGAATAGTAATGTGTATCTAAATAGTAATTATCCACAAATGTACATATAGAATATGACTATTACTTACTGGAATTCTAGCTCACATACATACCACCGAGAAATATGCTCAGCTCGATTTATACTTATTATGTGGGAAATATTTCTCCCAATTTGAATATATCAACCCATATAAATGTATATTTATGTTAATTATATAAAAAATACACATATTAGTGTTCCATTGATATTTCATGGAAAAATCATGGTTTCCAATAAATGAAAATCTATCATATCAATATGGAGTCTCGAATATAATTTCAATGAAAATATAATATTGGTCTTAATGTTGTGAGGTAAAAAAGGATTTTACCCATTCTTCTAAATTCCATTTTGAAAAAAAAATCATTCTAACCTCATCTCTAGTAAATTTGTTCTGATAGCTATTAGAGTAGAAATTTTTTCCCCATTTTATTTTTTTGAAATTACATGTTATAATTTTCTTGAGGAAAAACAATTTAATCAACGAATTTTAAAATTCATATTTCAAAGAAATAAAATATTTCTCCCAAAAAAGGAATCTCACAGTTTATTCATTTATATTGGAAATTATTCATTAAGATACAATAAGTAAATTAATAATATTATTTTTATTATATACATAATATTAATGGGATTACATGTAGTGTATTAATTGGCATACAAATTACTATTAGCCTTTATGTATGAAATTTTTTGACTCTTGAAGAATCCATCTAGATTGGAGTACTTTTACCCCAGGGAATATTACAATTTATATAAATCATTATTATATTTTAAAATCATATTTCCAAATTAGTTAATATTAAATAAATTTATAATTTTAATTAATAATTCATATTTAAGATTGAAATTGAAAAATGTTTACTTTAAAATAATTAATCAATCTCTATGTTTAAAATTATCTACTACTTCTAGTAAAATCTTGGTGAATTTTGATCTTATAATAGATATAAAATGTTTATTCAAAATTTATCCCTTCATGTTGATAGTATACATTGCATACCGATAAGGGTTTTTTCTATGAATATTATCTTCATTATTTTGTTTGACTCTAAAATAAAACATAGTGACTATAAGATTTTGTAGTCCACACATAGCACATGCTCATAAGTTGGTTCCTTATTGATATCGTCAATCTCCTCGAACATAAAATAAATTCACTGTTCATTCTTAAATTACATTGAAACTGATTTTGGATTAGCTTTTGAAATGAGATCTCTATGATTCTTAATTCAAAAATTTACTCTAACCTGGACCAATTCATCCTGATTAAAAATTATTTTTTTATTAGCGTAGGGTTTATAATTTTTTATTTATTGAAGCATTATCATCACCATAATTTTAATATGAATTAACTACATCAAAATATTACACATTCTATCCTTTTAAATGGGTTGTTTTTTAGATTTTTAATTACTATAAATATATGATAAACGATATGTTTCATTAATTTAACCTTTGTATTAGAATGGTTCTATTTAATTTCAACAACACAATAGTCAAGAAGATAATGTCTCCCTTTGTTCCAACACATTTTAACACATTAATTATGAATGTATCCCATCAAAATAACTTCAATTTATTATTAATCAAGATTTTCCCATTACTACATTAAATTTAAAGAAAACCTATAATTCTAAATACATTGAATTATTTCATACTATAATATCAGTGACAGAAAATATAACAATATTTTTCTTTTTTTCTCGAGTATCATCACACATCTATTTTAAATATAGACACTAGTTCATATTGATTCTATAAGTATGGGTTTGGAAAGTTTATACAGAACTAAAACTATTCTTTCCATTTATACTATGATTTTATTCTACCACTCACCTATTATATTATTTTTTTATATATAGGAAACACTAAATTAATGTTTTATTTAATTTTTGAATAGATATTTTTTTAATAGATTAATTTAAATCATTTTATATTTATCTATTCATAGTGTCAAAATGTATACACCCATATCCTTTGCGACATTTATTTTTTATATTTTTAATAAGTTAACTGCATTAGACATGTCCCTCATGAACTTGACTATAGTAATTCGATTGAAATAATTAATAAATATGATGACATAAAAGTCACCAATAGTATATGATTCCCCATGAGACCAAAAATATTTTAATAGTATGATTGAATCATTACTCCATTATATATATATCTATCACCAACATCCTATTATACAATGTTTTTCAAATCATCTGTATTGTACTTTTATTTGGTAATTTCTCTTACCATGACATTACATTACATTTTATTTCAGAATCCATTGATTGAAGTGGAATAGCCTCATAATAAAAACTTTATTTAATTCTTTATCACTCAAGTAAAATGAGTTATTTGGACCACCATTTTGGAACAATATTGCACTGGTTCGTTAACTTTTGTAATGTCACTTCCATATTTAAATATTTTTATGTCACATGGATTATTCGTGATTGTATCATTTTTCCTTTATCAGACAGTTTACATTAAATCAATAGATAATGATTAATTCCATCCATATAAATAACATCATTTAATGATATCTTACCATCATCTTCTATCTGGAATGATCCAATGACATTAATTCTCAAGAAACACTCATTTTTAAAAGTCAATTCGCCCACATCATGTCTTGAGATGTTTTTTAGATTTTTGTGTCACCTAACATGTGTGAATAATTGTCACTATACAAGATCAATATTTTACCTCCCTTACATGACATCAATGTGTGTTTAATAATAAAGGATATTTCACCATGATCTGCAAATAAATTTCCATTCACTTTTTCAATAATGGGTAGTTATCTTGGATAATTAGTCATGAAATATTATACTATATGAACATATTTTTCTCAGATTTTTCATAATTATTATATGTATTTAATATAACGTTATGTGGGTGGATAAAATCATTCCCTATAATATTTTTATTTCTTATGTAATTTTATCCCTATATTCTCCACGATAATTAGCCTCTATTCATAGCTTTCTCATAGTACAGAAAAATATTTCCAGTAATAATAATTTCTATGACTAAAAATACCATAGCACTAGCAGAACCCAATGAATCTAGATCATCCTTAGTATTAATTGTTTTTTTACAAAATATTTATTTGATTATGAAGACACCGATTAAGTTTTTTTCTACCTTGTAGATACATGTTTCCTAGAAATTTTGTTACACTATTTAGTTGTAGGGGAGTGATTATCTACAATACTCATGGAATATACATTACCATAATATGATTTTTAACAAGTATTTTTATGAAAAATAGATTTAAATATTAACATAGTATAATTGGATAAGACCTGATATTTTGAATTCTTATTTTTCTCTAACATTATCTATATGTGAAAGATATCTATAGATTTATTGTTCTCATATCTGATCTCCAACTGTGCCATTTCGGACTCTAGGATTTTTTGTTGATTCAAGAAAAAACCATTATCTTTCAAATTATGTTTCTCTTAAAGAACCTTCATGATAATGTCACATTTCATAACATTGATTATGGAATTTTTAATATCACTAATTAAATAAGTTTTGTGAAAAAAACCATTATGTTCTTTATCTTTCGTTCCCTTATCCTTCTTCAAGAGTCTAAATTCATTCATGAGATTTTTAGTCTCCTATAACCACGACTCTAGCTCAGAATACAGCATGTATTCCATATTGAATTTATTATCAACTTCATTATAAGACTTACTACAATAAGAGAAATCATTCCATATTTATTTACATAACATATATCTTCTATTAAAGATTGGAAAATTCATATTCTCAACTAATTTCACGGAATATTTTCTTCTCATTACCCATAACTACTACTATGTAAACTCAGCCTCATAATAATACTCTACATATTTATTAAGTGGGATGTTAATTTAAAATTCCCCAATATCAATACAACTACAACATTTTTGTTGGATTTTACCATTTTCACTTTCCTTTCCTATCATAATGTTCCTCATGACAAATAACATGAATACTATATATTTATTATCTTGTTCATATTAACTATCTAAATAAGTAAATTCTTCAAATTATCATAGGTTATTTTATAATTTCTAATGGATTTAAAATCCATTTCAGGTTTGGGTTTCTTTTTATAAATGGATATTTTTTAATTTTATTTTTAATGAGTATTTGTTAAAACTCATCAAGGAAAATACCCTAATGATATTATAGATCATAAATTATTGGATCAACCATGTATGGAATATTTCTAATCAATTTAATTACAATAGTATACTCTCCATTATTATCCCTAAATTCACTAATGTTAATATCAATTTTATTCACCCATAAAAATTATTAATTAATGATTTCATTTTTAGTAATCCTGTTGTCATCAAAAGGAATTATCTATATTTTTATCTTATATGAATTTAATTTAACATTTCCTTTAATTATACACTTAATATTATTCTTTATTTACATTGGATTCTATAAACTGATAAAATTTATACAGTCTTTATCTGATAAAGAATTTATAATTACATTTCATCACATTCCATTTGTTTCATGGTTTCTTTTATCATGAAAAATCATCTCACCACTTTCATAATTTGGTGTTATTCCATTCATAACCACCTAATAAACATCAGTGACATTTTATGTAAGAATGAAAAGCATCATATACATACATGACATTTATTTCATTCCATAAAAGTTTGGCAAACATTTCTATAAACCAAACTGATATCTTCCATAAAAAACAAATTATAGACCTAACATAGGAAACATAACTTCTATTATACATCATGGATTTCCCAAATAAGTAATACACCACTGATAATGGGGAATGAATTATTGTTGGATGGATTTTATAATCTATTTTAATTAGAAATTAACCTCTAATTTTGATAAAGAAACATTAAAATCTAGATATTTACTCAAGCTTAATCATATGAAAAAAATGTAATAAATAGAGGGAAAAATAATTTTCATAGTATTACAACCCAACGTGCATTCCTACTCTTTTACATGTTTGAAACCCACTAATCCATATATTCTATATAATAATTTTATGATCAAATAAAAATGGGTATTCCATGTATCATCAAAACATCTTATTCTTCATCATCCAAATATATTTTACAGAACATCTCTCATGTTTAAAAAAAATTATGACATGCTAACCATGTTTTCATTAATTATTCATTTGCTCATCAATTGTTGGGGAACATAACATTGACACCTCAATTATATAGGTATTATTATTCTTACAAAACATATAATAATATTATGATGTTATATTTAAACATTGTAAAATATATTACACTCCATAATGTTTATGATTGAATATATAATGACAAGTATTATAGAAAACCCAAGAATTAGGCTCAAATCTAGTTCTTTTAGTTTCTCACAAACAATAAAAAATTCTACTATTTTTCATACAAATTTTACAATATTGTTCAATGACTAATATTGTATATTTCACATAGATAAATCCTTACTATCTATGAAATTACTTTTTAGTCTGATGGTGATAAATTACAAATATTCTTTTCATATAATTTTTTTAATAAATACAGTGTGTTGATACATATAATACAATGTTCCAGGAGTATAAGGAATTTTTAATAATAATTTATCATTATTCCTTAGAAAAATTATAAAATAACAACTTGGATAATCTCCCTTATTTCAAATTTGAAAATACAATAATTATATTCTTCTTCTTCAACTAAAAAATAACACAATAAGATTATTCTACATCAAATAGGCCATTCTCAGTTTATATTAAACTTTTTCCTACATGATTAATTACTATTTATGTTATTTTTCACTAATTACAACTTATTCTTATAGATTTTAGTGAAATGGAAAAACTCACAGGGTAACCAATCTTAAAAACATATCGTAATAAAATATCTGCAATATTCACAACTCTCAACAAGAATAACTTTATAGATTTCACATTATTATAGTAACAAAGGATTGATAAATCATCATCACATATGATTCTTAATTATTCATGAAAAAAAATTCATGGGCATATTTTTAAATTTATCACATCTAAATGATATAATATTTGATTATTTTTTCACCAAGTACTATTTTTATCATTTCATACTGGTTAAATAAAAAAAATTATGATATTTTATACCCTGAGGAATGACTAGAGCATGATATTAATTAAATTCATTAGAATATTTTAATTCTAGTAACTCAAATGTTCATAATGTAAATCATCATAAATGAGAAAATTATTATTAGTTAAATAAATTGACATACGTGTTTATAAAAAAATTCATCACAAAAGATATATCACATGATTCCCTTATAAGTTAATTCACTTAGGCTATAGTCCCATAATAGAATTCCCCTAATAAAATTTTTAATCACATTGATAACTTAATCTATGTTTCTCAATAATTTTGTGACCTCAATCCTACAGAGTAAGACAATAATTTTATGTTTACATTTTATTACATAATACATGTTACACTCTTTATCATCAAATTGCCTCCTATAATATAACCTAATTATATGATCTTATGTTGCTAAAATTCTTTTTCTGATTATCACGAAGATGTATCATTCTATATGGTGACACTATAAGAGAATATATATATCTATAATTTAAATATATATAATAATGGACCTAAATTTTTCTCCAACACTAACAGATTCTTCTATATTTTTCTCATAACAACACCAAGCTTGTAAAAATCATTCATAGCATCCTAAAATCATCAAATAACTCTTCTAATACCAATATGAAATTTGAAAAAAAATGAAAACAAATAATAATTTCATTAATAATTATAAGGGTAATTTAATAACGATAACATATTTTATTGTATGAACCATTTGAATAATGTCCTTTATGCATTTCAATTTGAATACTATGTATTAAGAATATATAAAAATGTATTTTCAATGACTTATATGACAAATTATTGTGGTATCACCAAATTATTCATGTAAATGATAATAATTTTAGATAGACATATCATAGTGGGTATATATTTAATTTTTAATTAAAACCCTTAGATTCATTTAATTCATATTTGTAATTTAAAAAAACCATTATTACATTAAGTGGACATGGTGGAAGGGTTATAGATCTTCACAAATTAGTTCAAAAAAATATGTGGGGAAATTTAACTACTGAATCTTGGGATGAATAATCATAATCTATAACATTTACTAAGGACATAAATAGATAGTTTCTCGAATACATAATTTGGTATAACTGAATACATTTTGAAATTAATGGTAGTCAAAAATTAATTAAAAACTTATCTCTGTTAAAATATAATGATACTCTACTTAGAATAAGGTGGAGAATATCATAACCAATACCTCATCAAATATCTAAGGGATTTTGGATTTTATGTAAACTCACTCCTCCTTAAAAACTGTAGAGTAATAGTGTCCAAGAAATGAGGAACCACACCATATTCGATATGATGATATCGATAATGATTCAAGAGAGTATTATATTATCATGGATATGTATTAAAAATATAGAATGCATACTAAATAAATATTCAAATAATTTGGTGTAAAATTTCATTATAGTTATAGAGTGGGAAGAAACCTGATTTATAACATATTAATGTATGTATATTGACAGAGTTTTTAAGGATATATCTGGAAAAATATTCTATGTAAGAAATTTTAAATGTTTTTGAAAAATATCAATTAATATACTGTGATAAAATCTTTTTTATAGATTATAATCTAATATCCCCCAAAAAATATAACTTCTATATAGCATAGCATGATTAATAAATTTGGTAGATAGATTTCAAAATAACATTACTTAAAAGGAACCTTGTGGAAGATTTACATGTAATAAAACAAGAGGATTTATTGAATATTAAGGATACCAATATAGTTTTCATGTTATAGAGATCCAATTATGGTTTTAATCAATATTAAAGATAATGGAAAATTCAGTTGTATGATTCCATAAGGAAATATGGTTTCATAAAAAATTAATATCATTCCAATTTCTAAAATAGGTTTAGTAAGAGTAGAGTTTGTTTACTTATAGTATATGATGATGATGTATTATTGAGAAAAAATTATATTCTGGTCTTATATTATATTAAGGCATGGTTGAATATTTTCACCACCGTGAAGGACATAGGTGAATCATCCTATATCATCAGGATCATGATCCATGAAGATAGATATGATAGGATCCATATAATATATTTGGGTACAAACATTGATAAGTTATTTAAAAGACTAAGTATTTAATTATATAAGATGGTAATACTAAAAATTTTAGTTAGTATACAAATATCCTTAAAGATTCAACTCTTTCCAAATAAGGTGAGAGGGAGAGGATGGGTAAGATTAATTATACATCAGTAATAATTTCTTTCTTGTATGTAATGATATATACTAGGTGTGATTTTTTCCTTTGCCTTGATCATGATATATTGATATCTGATAAAATGAGGGGAATAACAAATCACAATTATTAAAATTATCGAAGATTATATAGGATATAATCAATATTTTTTCCTCATTTTTATTGGACACAACGATCTTGTCATCAAGGGGTATAAAAATTATACTTTACTGAAAAATGAAAATCTTCTGAAATCACATTAATTTTTTTTCTACAGCCTTAATGAATGATTTATGAGATGGAAGAGATCAATGTAGCCCATGGTCATTTATTATATATTAGAGTCCGAGTATATTGAATATTATTTTATAGATATAAAAATAGTTTTGTGAGAAACATTATCTAATATATTTGTGTGATTCCTAGATCATACTACTAATGGATTTGAGTCAACTATCTCTCAAATGTAGTTAATTATTATACTATTATAAGGTTGTATTAAATGATTAACCATTTTATCTTCCATGGAAACTAATCTCACTCCATCATTATCCAATTAAAAAAGTCCCTCAATATGTGATATTTTATAATTAGTTTTTTCATCTATTAATATGAACTTTGAATTATTATGAATATATTCTTAAATATTTTATTTTTTCATAAAATGTATATATAAAGAGAAATAGATTATGGTTCAAAGGTAGGTGTTGGAAGATGAAAGTAAATTGATACTTATTCCCATGAATATTAAACATTTTAATATCTAGGAAATAAGGTTATAATGACAGAACAACTAATAGTAATTTCATATGTTATATGTGTTATTGGAAATTCCATTTAGCAGATGTATGTATTGATCCTTAGAAATTATATGGTTATTAATATACATCAGGATTAAAGTATATTTATTAACTATTAAAAATAATGATGAAATGTGATTATGAAAATGTAAGACATGTTGTTTAGGACCCAACTGACATGACAGTGATAGTTCATCCTAGAAATAGTTTTTCTATTATCATACTAAAAGATGATATCTCAGGAACTTGTATTGAAATAGAACTTTTTTATTAAGTCTATGACCATGTAGTTTTATTGAAAAGTTCATTTAAAAGAGTTATAGATTCATATTCCATTATATAGTTTTACTAGTGAGTATTCGAAGTACATGATCATATATTGGTACAATGGGATAGTATTAAAAATGAAAATTGAAATGAGGTTAATATTATAACAACATTAACAAAATTCTCAATTTGTTTTATGATGTGTTTATTTATGTTAATCATGGAATATAGACCAATTTATATAATTCCACTGAAAAAGTGACCCAAAATGTAATACACTATGTGTATCTATAATCTCCAATATTTTTTATTTGAATTCAATATTTAAATAAATATTATTCTATATATTAAGGAATAATAATTATTTATTTTATGTTGATTGTATAAATTCAATATCATGTTTGTTAGATTAAAATTTATTATAGTGGAATAAAAAATACATAAATATTTTTCAATGAGAGAATATATTATTTATTTATTCATTGATAAAATAAAATAATGATATTTATTTTGGAAAATATATATTTATTATTCAGTAATTGATAAGTGAAGTGGAGGTTTGAAGAGAAATTTTAAGGGACTAGATGGAAATGATATATTTTATTTAATATCATTTAATTATATATTAAATTAATTTTAAAAGAAAATTATATATCAATAATTCATTAGTTAGTGAAGGACATAGATATGTTGTTATAATATTTATTATTGTTATTATTTTGTGTGAGGTTTACTTAGAATAAATATATTACTTAAGGGTATACATGATGAAATAATTAAATAAATCCATGTATATAAACTATATTTTATAATATCAGGGGAGATACTAATGGTTGTGCACAAAATATTGTGTCAATATAATTTTATAAAGATCAAATAGAAATATCTTAGGAAAAATTTCAACAATAAGAGTCTTCATTCAACATCCTCCCTCTCATGAATTATAGAACAGTTAAGAATCCATGAAGCCAAAAGGGATTATTTTTGCAATCAATTATAATGTATGGATGTTTAAAATTACATCTGTGATTGAACCATGGGATTGAACTATGGAATTTGGGGTTTCATGGAGCACATGTGGATCTCTCTATAAAGAGTTTACATTGGATCTTTCATTGTTATTCCAATATGATAATATAGTTTTCCAATTTCAACATCGATGAATAAATTATTCCAATTTTAAGTAATTATTAATGATAAATTATTTATAAATTCCTTGAGAAAATATCATAAGATAAAATATTCTAGTTTTCTAATTATTGAGTTCCAAATATTTATCTGATGAAACCAATCAAGAATATGTTTTTATATGAGGCCAACTACTTCCACGATTCCAAAGAAACATCACAGACAAGGAATAATGGTTTATAAAAATAACCACAATTATCATTGGATAGAAATAATGAAATGTTTACATTCTATTGAATTTTATATATAATAATTTTTTATTTTTAAATGTTTTCAACCTTTTAATATAATTGTATTATGATTTAAATTATGGTGTGACCAATCACATGAATAAAATCCAAGTGAAGATAGCCATGGATGAGAATACATGGTCCTAGAAAATTTCTTATTGAAAAGAAAATATAAGAAGGAGAAAGAAATACTATAGAAGGTGAAATGTAAATAGGGTGGATTTACACAGGAAAATTATATCAAAATGGAATCATCTTCTTTTATACATGCCACACTTTTCTCGAGAACTACATTGATCTCTCTGGATCCTGTATTGCTTCCACGATTTAAGAGCCAGACATGTGATATTATTATCACCCATTTTCATTGAAATAGCATTCATATTATCCATATATAAAAGACAAATTCCTTTATTATAATTATTAAAATAAGAGTCAAATTTATCCAATACATTTTACTCAATATTTATCAATTAAAAATAATCTTGAGGATTTTCATATTCTCTTTGGTTTCTACTATCCCCTCTACAGTATCACCTAACATAAGGTCACCAGTTGTTCCTCCACTGATATAATACATAATAGGTGAAGTTGGTTTTGAAGTATCTTACTCCAAAGAAGTTGTAGAATCTAGTAATGAAAAATAATCTCCATTCATTTCTACAAGGGAAATAACTAGGGGTTGAATATTCTCCTATAAATTAACATCTACTCGTTTCTTGACACATGTGTCCTTGACTTATTGGGAATGACAAATTGGAATCCACCATGTTCCAACAATTTTTTATTCACAATCCTTTTGAAATTAATAATCTCTTTTTGTTGATCAAAATAAAAAGCTTATTTCAAATTCACATAATAGTCATATTGTTTTGAGGATACCTAATGTTCCATTGTATCCTAATTGTCCTTTGATATAGTATCCTTGAATGTTAGAATATCCTACCAGACCTACAAATACAGATTCCAAGGACAGAAACATCATAAACGGGGAGTCCTTCTAAGCTTGTATCACTATACAATACTATAGTCGAGGTGCATGTGTATCTGTTACATGCAAGAAACTAATTGTAATTCCATTTATAGGAGTTGAAACTCTATACATAGGCTTCAAAATTATCTTAAAGACTTTCCCAAGATTACCTTTTGTGCCGGATTAAAAGAAGAAGTTATTGCTATAATATACATCCATAGAGTGTCCAACATAACTACAACCCAAAATATTGAGAGGATTCTTTTCATACTCAATTAACATTTGAATATCATCATTATGGGTGTATAGAGTTAACATATTAATGATTGAGGAATTGAAATCCATGTAAGGTCACTAAAACTCAGTTTCTCACTCTATTTTTTTGATCAGATAAAAAACACAATCACAGTGGAAATGTCATGCAATATCTTCAGATTAAAGAATATCCAGTTGATTTGATAAATCCTCACCCAAACACATATAAACACATTGATGGTTTTTGGAAAATTAAAATCCATGATTTTATTTCAAACTCTATGGGTGATCAAATTTAAAATCAGTGATATAAAACTCCAAGAATGTTTATAGAATTCATTAGAGGGGAATGGAAAAATCCATGTCTTGTTGACATGTAGTTTCTATTTGAAAACCCCCAAATTTATAAATCATTATTACAATAATCCACAGTGTACCATTGATTTTCATCCCTCTGATAAACAAGATATTAAATAATTTAGTTCTTAACCATGTAGATACTTTCTTGGACAACATCAATTTTTTCATCCAAGAGATCCACTGCGCCATTATTAATAATATGGCCTATGGAAATTTATTAAATTGAATAAAGTCAACACATAACTCCACCAATAGATACCACCCAATTATCTCTAGGATTCCCCTCCATTGGTGCATTAGAGGACCTAGAATCATCCTTTATATTCACCAATTAACTACCACTAATGAACGACCATTGTCTCCATGATCTATGAAGTTGGACCTCTCAATACATATTTCCATCCAAATGAAAATAATAATGATGGAACCTATGTTAACAAAAAAATATTTTATATCCAATACATAACTCCAATGAAATTCAATAAATATTTATAGAACATAAATATTTATAAAACTATTTCAAAGGAAATGACTATAATTCAATAGTGAAACTATGAACAAATCATAACTGAACAAACCACTGTAAATCTATTATATATCCATTGGGAAAATACTCATAAATCCCCTAATTCAAATATTTTTTAATAAAAACTATTATTTAAGGTTAATTAATAAATATATAGCCTATATTTCACTGATAATTTAACCAATATGGGTTGATGTAGGGAACCAAATGAAAAAGGTAGAGGTGTATATAAGACTCCATCCTTATACATTATATAATCTTGAACTAAGTTAATAATTCACATTGATGATGTTTTCATGTTTAGAGCTTTTGAAAATTATGTCATAAATTATACATAACAACTTGAATATTACATATATGAACTTCTATTGAGTATCTATTTTTTTTAAATATAATAAATCATTAAAAAAAAGAATCATGTTTATTTCATTGTTTTAAACATCATGACTCTTCCTTGTTCCCATCCTTGACCCTATTACACTTTATTTCCTATGAAGAACATTTAAAAAACATGGGATGAGCATAAAAAGCTCAGTAAGGGTTATAAAATAAGGACAAAAAAAATTAGTTCATAAATAAAAAAACAAAATCTATTTAACATAGCTCATGAAATCATAAGATTTATTAATAACACATAAAAATCATAAATAATAAAGGTAACTTGTGGCATCCATAACATTCTTAAATTTTAGCTTTCACAACTACGTATGGAGTTATGTTTGAAATACCCATCACAGAATATTGCATAAATATACTAGGAGAAACCTTAAAATTTAACTCCATCATGTTACCCAATGCATTATATATCTATCTCGGGTTCACCAACCATAGGATTACCATGAAACTGCCCATATACGTAAACAATAGCCAAGAACTATTACATAATCATAACACATAACACAAGAATAAAGGAAAGATAACATTTCCATATTGCAGTCACAATATATGATTTAAATATATTAAAATAATAAATCTGTTATCAAAACTATCTTCAATATCAAAATACTTAAAAAGATAATATTTTATTTTTTCCCTTTTAAAAACATTATAGCTTGGTAGGTATTCCGAATATAAAATAACAGTCATGGCAGCGGAAAGTGCATTGTCATCACGTACGTTAAAAAGAAACATTATTTTTGTCATTTAGTAAAACTATTTGTAGAGAAAATATTCAATTGGAATGAAATTAAAATTAAAAGGGTTTTATACACCTTATAAATAAAAAGTCATTTATAAATCAAAGTATGCCTCAATGAATAGAGATTGAGATGAAGTTAATTACCTCATGTCTGTCCTGACTCATTTGTTCTTTCCTTTATTGAATAATAAACTTAAGTTAATTTTTAATTTATTTGGAACCCTTTTGAATTTTATTATTATTTTTATATCACTTATTACCTTTTTATAACAATTAATTAATTATTTGAGTTCATATCAATCATTTTGTTGTTGTTCGGAACTTCAGTAAAAAATGAACTTGTTATAACTATAAATTGTCTGTATTTTCAAAAGTCCATTATCTAAAGAATGATATTCATGATTTAAGATTCATATATATCCATTATTTATATGTATTTATTATAGTATGTATCATTTGAAGATAAGAAATGAAAAGCATCGTTCATGGGGACGGTAAGTCGTACGCACGCATGAACGCTAATTTCATTTCTTCTTCACATTTAAAAGAGTGAAATCATAAAAATAAATAGGTATATTATAATTATAGTATAATATCATATTTTATAAATGATAAATTATTTCATTAACTCCATCCTTTATACATTCCTTGTATAGCATGAAAAGGATATATAACTTCTAGTGGGAGGTAACCCACATTTCCTCAAATGAAATTATTGGATTTATAGAACATGAAATGAATAAAGTTATGTTCTAAAGGATAATTACAGTATAATAAAGATAAATAAATATCATAAATATCATATATAATTACAGTACCATCATAATATCCACTACAAGAGGTGGTAGGGGGAATCGAACAATCAATATTTCATGAGACAATAGTTCACCATCCATAGAAAAAATATATTGTAAATATATTAGATGGAGATGTGTGTAAGTGTAGTAAAAATCCTTACCATAAAGAAAAATAGTATATTTAGGATACTGGTGTTGTTATGTAAACAAATAATAATAAGATCACAGGGAGTGGATAAATAAAATAAAAGAAAAAGAACTTGAGAAAAGATGTTTCCTTTAAATTGGGTTACGCCTTTTGGTTTGCACCAAAAAAATTTATTTAATCTCTTTATGCATAGGGAATGGATTATAGGAATAATAGAGTGATGTTGGGAGCTAATTAGAGAAGATTTTGGCTGATTCAAGAGGATTGATAGGTGTTAGTAATGGGTTAGATTTAATGGCCATTTATAAAGAGGATGAGCAGCTCTTCAAGAATGTTTGAAAGTATTATATTATTATAAAATTATTTTGGGAATAAAAACGTCCAAAAATAATAAATTATATGATAAGAATAATTTATGTCGATGTTAATCAATCCATTAATAATTGGACAAGGTATTTCTTAATCATTATCGTTTTTATTTAACCTGTTTTATACTTACCATTTTATCACGAACTTAACCCTTGAGAGTCCAAAATAGGTACCAAAATATGGAAAATATCTAATTAATGTGTCAATAATATAATTTTAGACATATGATATCTTTTTCTCTAATATTATATTTTTTTGAATTTTATAATATTTAATCATATATTTTATATTTTAAAAGATGAATTATGTCAATTGTGACACTATTCATATCATGACTTTTTAAAAAATCCAACCCAACTTTAGTCATTAGGAAAACCATCATTAATTAATATATAATAGGTAATATGTATCTCTAAAATACGTTTATAGTCTAAAAGGTGTCAAAATAATTTTATTTGAATATTTATGATCTCATTTATTTAAATTTTTCATTAATAAGGTAATCACTACATCAACATTGTGTCTTAAATAAATATATTTAATTGATTTCTAAAAATTATAAATAAAATATAATGAAATAAATTATTAATTTTATTTCTAATGACTATTTATCGTCGAAAAAATATCTTATAGACCCTATATAAACATTGTTTTATTAAAAGGTATATCTTTATGTTACATTTACCTTAACATTAAATTATTTTATATAAAATATCATTTTCACTTACATGTCACTCCATGGGGTCCCAAAATAGACACAAAGGTTCTCGTTGTGGGAAATGTATCATCTAATAGGGTTATGAAACATTTTAGAGTAATTTAATTTTATTATAATATTATTTTTTAACCTTATTTACTAGATTTTCCCATTAACCATAGTATATAGAATATTTACAGAAGTTACTATGAATACTATCTAAAAATAAATGTTACCTTTTAACACAATATGAATCTCCTAATTCCAAATATGGAATCCATATTTCCAAATTCAAAAAATAGATGTTTTAGAAGTGAATTTAAAATTATTACTTGTTGTCAAGACCAAAAAATATGTTTTTATGAAATAATAACTATCAAAAGGTTGATATTTTTTTAAGTCTAATTAAAAAGTGAAATTACTTAAATTACTAAAATTTGATTAAATGGTAAAAAATATTATTATTACACTTTAAAACTAATTAAAATGATTAATTTTCCATATAAATAAATTAGATGAAAAGATAGTTTTGACTTAAAATGCAGTATTTTTTCCTATTTATTAAAAAATAAACATTATTAGAAAAATAACAAAAATATACCGAAAGTAATTTTTTTTGTTCCTATTTTAAATAAAATTATTATTTTTTCAAATGGAAATATAAGAATGAAAATACTATATTTAAAATGGTTTCTCCATCAAAAGTCTATAAAACAACTTTTTAAAAATATTAGACTATTTATTCATAAAATTGGAATTATTATCATCTTAATCCTCTAAATTTTATTCGATAAATATAAAAACATTTCACAATCATGTTTAATCATAATATGGTTATTTTTATATATTCCTGCCAATAAAATGGATAGTCATTAACTACCATTTTAAAAAATAATAATATATTATTATTATTTTTTCCAATATGACTCAGCCTTGTGTGCAACATAAGATTTTAGAGAAACCCATTATTGTGTGTCAGGTATTCCAATGAAAATATCATCCCCTTTAAAATAAAATTAATATTTAATTCACAAATATTAAAAAATATTAAAATGTCATATTCTTTAATTACCTAGGATGTTAAAGAAATGATGTCTAGAGGGAAACAAGTGACCCCACCAGTACGAAGGATTTTTGGTAGGGAGGAAGTGAAGGGGGTGTCGCATAAGTGGAGAGAATCTATGATGTTTTTGGAAATCAATTGTTGGGGGAGGGGTGTGGAAAATTAGGGGAGGTATGTCGATTTAGGAGATGGTTATCTATGATCGGTTGTTTAGGGATAGGGTCATCAACATGGAGGATTCAAGGGTGGGGTGAATAGATCTTGGTGTGGGTAAAATATTTTCATGTATTTTTTAATGGATTAGTGATATCCATTTTGGGACCATTTTTATTACTAAAACTAACTTCTAAATTGATTTTGGATAAATTCAAATATATGAAAATCTAAAATTCTAGTAGGGAAATATATATATATATATATATAATGAAATATAATTATTTACCCAATAATTATATTTAATAAATAGGTATTAATCATTTAAATAATAATAATATTATAAATTACATTATTAATTACAATATTTATTAATTATTATTATATTCATTTCAAAACAATTTTAATTTTTCTTATAAAGGCAGTTTTAGGGGTTGAGAGAGATTCCATACATGAAAAAATGAATTTGTTTCCCCACATCCAATTATAATATTATTTCCCAAATTCCTTGTGACATTATATCCCATTACATGAATCAAATCCCAATCTATGAAAATTTTCTACAGTGATTCTAAAATGTCTCTGGAAACCCCACATTGGAGGACGTCATGATACAAACCCTGTCCAGATGCATGATTACAGAGTGAATTTTCACCATTGGTAAGCACCCAACAACTGATATATTATTAAACAAAACATTATGTCTAATATTTTTAACTAAAATATTAATTAATATAATATTTTATTTTTTATTTTTTAATTATATTAATATAACTTGTCAGGGGGGAAATAGAAAAATGAAATGATTATACACACACATTCATGCATCTGAATGGTTTTTTAATTGTATTAATGAATATATTACATGATACAAAATTATCATCACTTATTAATATATAGTAGAACATAATAGTGGATGGACATTCCAAAAAAATTGTTAATTTGAATAAATTGGTTTGGACGGATGCAAGACAACATTATTTTATTTTATTTATGATGCATAACATTTGTAAATATCCTACTTTCAAACTCATGTAACTTATTTGTGTATTAAACTCAGTCAGATATATTACAGACTTTGGTGACCTTTTGAAATACTAATAATTAATATTTCCATTATTATATATTATTAATTGTATTGTTATTATTATTATTAAATTTATATTTACTCATTAATCTATTATAGTTTGAAAATAATATTTAAATACCATGATATAATATTATTAATTAAAATATTTTAATTCATTACGAGTAACACAAAAATTATTTTAAATTATAATTTTCTTTTTAAGGAATCAGTTACTATTATTATTTAAAAGTATTTGTTATTTTTTAGAATATTATTTTAGTTGTAATTTCATTATTATAATGAAATATAATTACTTAATTATTTTTACTTAGAATTAATTACTATTATTACTAATAATAATATTAAACAGTTTAATGAATAAAATAAAAATTTTATTTTCAATTTTAATTAAAATGTTCATTAATATAATATATATTCGGTTGAGGGGACCACATTTCTGAAATAACACCTACCAAGTAACCTAGGTTATTAAGCTTCTTCCCTGCCCATTAGAAAGGACAACTACCCACTCAACCTATTTTATTACTTCGAGTGACCCAATGGTCCATGATTTAGATGGACTAAAACACCATCTGATTGTGGAAAAAATTTCCGTTGGAGGAAATGAACTAAAATACCATAAATTAAATCATTCATCCTTCCATGCCATTGGTCTTCTATTTCATTTCACCCTATAAGTAATGATAACATAGTATCACCTATCTGAATTCCACATCGCCCCTACCATAAAGGGAAGTCACCTATCCATACATATAGAGAATATTTTTAGTAATCGGGTTAGTTGATTACATTATTAATAAATATATTTATTGGTTTCTTAAAAACTGTTAAATACAATATTATAATTTAGTATATTTATTTACAATTTTCATTAATATTATTAAATTTATTTAATATAGACTTTATTATTATTATTTTATTGTTATTAGTAACACATATTTTTATTCTAATGTGTTGAATAAATGGAAATTGATACAAAAATTTTAAATAAAAAATATTGAAAATGATCACTCCCTTATAAAAGGGATATTTATCTGAATTTTCAGAGTTGAGATATATTTGGAAAAAAATTAAATGGTTTTAAGGTTAAATGGAACAAATTAAATACATCAAAAATTTATATATGTAGTGAAATAAATAAAAAATCTAAAAAATTAGGGTGTCAAATAAAATGTCCCTTTAAATTTTTTTGAGGATGCTAGGATTAAAAAAATATTAATTAAAACACATTCAAAGTAGTTTGTGTTTTGTTATGCACTTTATATGAAATGTTTCTAATGAATATATAAGGAGATAATGTATACAATTCACTGAAAACTCCAACCTATATTCATAAATAGTTTATGGAAAATCCCATTTTTTATTTCCAATATAATTGAAAATTTGAATTTGATGCTCAGAAGCAATCCTAAATGGGGGTTAATGTTTTGGAAGATGGTAATTCAAGTTATATGGGTGGCTAGATCATTATGAGGTGAATATCGGGTAGATTAGGGTTGGGGATGGTGGTTTCTCATTGGGGAAATTTAAAAGGTTTTTTTGGCTATGATGGGTAGTGGATGAATAATATGGATTCATATGTAAAGATACATGATCTCTTTTATACACACACACACAGACACACACACACACACAGATATATATATATATATGTGTGTGTGTGTGTGTGTGATATAGAGTGTTTGTTCTATAAAATATTAAAAATTTTAATATAATAATTATTTTTTAATCTAATAACAGAATTAGTGGAACATATGCTTATCATTGACCGGAATCAATATTAATATATTATGTTACTTTTTTACCACATTTCATCAATAACACCCTTGTATAACAATTTTTTTCAATTTACGAATTACATTAAAATACTAAAATTTTGATTACTGATTCATTATCAGTATCTGATCAAAAATTATGAATCCTGATGTGGACATGAGGATCATATAGAAAATTTCTATTATGAAAAATAATTAAAATTAAGATTTTCAGTTGGATACATGTTTTGGAAAAAAAAATAATTGAAAACACGTTATTTGTCACATAGATCAAAATAGTGATATTATATGGATGATTTTGGTAATTATTGATATGTTTTTAGAATTCTAAAATCATTTTTCATGTGTTGGGATGAGGGTAACCCAATCTAGAATAAATTCTAATGAAACTACTGAAATTTTTTTATTAAAAATAATTGGATGGTTATCTATATTCATCAAGTTGATATATAAATTTTAATGATAAGTCTAAATTATCATTTGAGACCTAGATGTTCAAATGATAGTATTGCTGAATATTTTCACAACCAGGAAGCTTGTGAATCGTTTGAAAAAATAACTAGAAATAACCGATAATCATTTTTATATTTTGCGACTAGTTTTTATGGGTGTTTCATGATTATGATACCATGTTTCCAACTTAACATTCATCATAATGGATGATGTGTATGAATTTCATATGTTTAAATATTTTTTTCTCTAAAGTTTTATTTTAGAATAATTTACGTAAAATCATGTTTATATTGACTTTTTATTGACGTAGGATGGTTTGAAGGGGCATCGAGACAAAATTTTGAGAAAATGGGCCTGGTGAAAATAATCCACAAAAGCAATAGAGCTATGGACTTGGGATTCTGCCCACTCCAATAGAGATTTAGTAGAGCTCTAAATTTTCTTAATGAAATAATAAAGATATTAATATTTATTAAAATTGTCATGTAAAAGTTTTATTGTTTCATTTCTCCTTTTAGTAGGTGATAATGTTTCTGTACTGGCTCTTCAATTTCTCTAACTCCCAATACTATCTCTAAAAATTTTGGTTCTATCAATGAGCCATATATACAACATAATCAACATGGATTAATTTATCACTTGTCCTCTCAATTTCAATATTTTTTTCACCATTTCAACGATTTCCATCTATTATTATTTAATTTATGAAATTTTTATTATTTTTAGGAGTCCATCAATTAGATTCCAATTTCATGGTGATATTTTATGAAAGGGATATCAATGGATTGAAGTAGGTGGTACCTAACTCTTCATATTATCTTATGAGTATATCATGTAATATAAGATATAAAGTCTCGCTAATTGTGTATAATTAACATCAAAATAATTGGATCTTATTTATAATAACTTATATTAGTTAGATAAGGACAAATTGGGATATAATGGACCATTTGACAATACTATTTGATTCTATTTCCATTTAAGGCCTCAACCATGAACTAAATTTAATAGTCATAGATGTGAAACTGAAGTGGGATTTCCTTTACATTTTTTATAACATAAATGGACTTTATTTGGTTCCCTTAGACCTTTTGAACATAGGTGTGGTGAGAATTTGAATGTGAGAAGTCTGAATCATTTTCCATTAAGAACTCTTTAGTCCCCAAAAATCCCCTTTTGGCACATATAGTTAGAATATGATATGAGTGTTCTTTTCTTATATAACACAGTGTACCTTGTAAGGATACACCTTGGTTTTAGGGAAAACAATAATTTGAATATACACGGACAAAATTAACTATTATAAATAAATTCCATTATTTACTATCATTTAAATGAATATTTTATGTTTTTATGATAATTTGATTATTATTCGGATTTATGAATTTCTGTATATATGTGGTATGATATTCCATTTACCATATTACTAGGAATAGTAGGAATGAAATTCTCATTAATTTTATGTTAATAATTATAAGTGGATATATAATCATTTTAATCTATAAACATATCGAAGATGATATCTACATTATTTTGGTATATAATTCCCACAAGGATGTGGAACATATTTCCCATGTTCTCTTGGGTATGAAGGAAATGGGATGTTAGGTTATATTATTTCATATTTCAAATATTAGTGGAATGTAATAATAATGTTTTTATGATTCAATAAAACGACATGAGAAACTCATATTATTATAGTCACATATGTGATTTCATTCTCTCACATTGGATATATCCCAAGACTAGGGATGCTTTTCTATTTGGATTATACCCATTGATAAGGATGCGATAAAAATATTTTATGATATAGTCAGGACCTGATTCTATTTTTTATGTGATTTGAATAGGATGTTATGGATACTCAATATTGATACCATGATGACCTTATATCAAAATTATGACTTGTTAATTGAGACATACTAAATGTATATTATCAATATGAAAAGTCAGGATTTTATACCCACTCTAGGACCGTCTTATTTCATCGTACTACCCATAAGTTTTCTAGTATATTATAACTTGAATTTTTTTTCACATTTTTATGACTCAGGACATGATGCCAAATTTATATTATTGTTAAATTTTATAATTCAACCCAATACTAATCATCTCTGTCATTAGTTGTGTAATATTTATTACTTCATTCAATTTTTTTCTTTATCTCTAAGCATATCACACTCTAAACACTTTTGTATTTTATGAAATTACTTATAGAAACCATAAGTGGTGGCCTATTGAGTTATACTCACTTCATTATTTATAAGCACAATACCCAAATAAAACTTGTTAATATAGGAATAGATTGTAGAAATGGATTTATATTGAATGAGTGTGTTGATTTTTCTTGGATGAATTATAGTGATAGAACCAGAAATGGTCTCAGGGATTAGGATTTCATTTAATTTTAGTGACATTATTTTTATTTATTTTCAATAATCTTATATATGGTCGTACTATGAGTGATGTTTTTAGGTTTTTCATGGGAAATTAAAATATTTTTCATTTTTTATCATGTTGGATTTGTCGATTACATTCTGATGGAATGAAACCATGATGTTCTCTTTGTATCATCTTCATATTGTGAGAGTAGTTGATTATATTTTTCATGATATGATATATGAAAATTTGTACCAATGTGGGCATGGCCTCCCCAAATTATACACAAATCCTCACCATTCGCAGGAAGTCTATGGGGAAAAGTGAGTCTTGCTTCAAGTATCTATCACTTTGTTCAATGATGGTGTAGTTTATTTCTTATATTGTGGATACAATGGGGTAGAAAAGATTTATTTTTTCCTTGTATTACTAGTATATATTGTATACATGATGTATTATGTGGTGGATTGTAATATGGACCTTATTTGTAGCAATTGTTGACCTATATATGGATAAATATATATTTTTGAGGATGATATTATTTTTATTATTTTTTAATATAATGATTCAGTTTATTTTTTAAGATAATGATGTGTGATTTATTTATTTATTGTTTTACTATAAGGTTGGTTAGGTAATAGGAATCCATTCATTCATCATTTATGTATTTTGGGATTTGTATGACATTCCTGAGCATATATATATTTGAGTACCATTTTTATGAAATAATGTGTGGTTAGTTAAATTGTCAAAAAAAATATATATTGATTTTACATATATATGTTTATAGTGTCATTTTATAAAACAGGGTTTCTATTATTCATTATTTCATTACTATTTAATAATTAATAATATGAATGCTACATTTTTATGATTCTAACTCTAGGAGAGGGGGTATCCATAGTAATAGATTGAACTCATGAGTTTTTATGAGAATCCATGTAATTTAAAATTTTTTTATAAATTAGTGATATTCTACCTATGTTACTTATTCTCATATCCACCATATAACGATATATTATATATTTGATTTTGAATTTTTAATTTTTCATTATATTGATATACCATGAAGATGATCGACTAATTTGTTCCAGGAGGGTTGGGAAGAGTATACCCCACCAGTTTTTGTGTTTACCTCATATTGATTAGATTCTATACAATTTTATTCATGATGTAATACAAAATTCTTTACATAGGTATTCGAATTGTGAGAATTCTATGTTAAATAAATATAGAATGTTTTAGTTTTAGTATCAACATCTATTTTGTAGAGAGGTTGTACCACAAGAAACAATTTAATGTGTATAATGACTATCATGAATCATCTTGATAGACCCTATTAGAGAATATACCATTTACGAATTTTTGTTTTAGGTTTTTCAACAAGTGTGTTAAAGTTTATTGAAAATGATTATATCAGGTTATCATTTAAAGATTCTATGAAACGATGGAAGTGATCAAGACTGTTAAAAATAATGGATTTTCATTGGTTTCATTGGATTTATAAATAGAACTTGATTAATAGAACAAAAAAATTATATATGATAGGTTTTTTCACATATATTTTATAATTAATTTATATAAAATATAATTACCTTTTTTTCATGAAATTATTTCATTGATGATGAATCGAATGATCACCCTTGACCTACTCTCTTTGTGACTAAAGATCTAATAATTTAATCATTATTGAAGTAATATTTAATAGATTTCCTAATATCATAAATGTTGAGTATTCAGGTTCACTCTTAGATGATTATCACCCTATATGTCATTCGACATTGAATAAAACATGAATTCATTATGATTTTAACAAATTATTCAATTTATCTTGGTGATTCAGAGAGAGGAGTTGGATTTGTTCCATTAATTTTTTTTGATAATTATAAAAAATTCTTTTTCTAATGTTGAGAGAATTATCTAGAGAGGACTTGTTTTGATCATTCAGGTCCCATATATATAATCAGGTCTAAATACCTAGGTTAAATAATAGGTTATTTCACAAATTTCCATAACTATTTGAATAATTTTAAGATAACCCCATATCCATAAGTAGAAAAAATAATAAAAATAATAATAATAATAAATAAATAAATATATGGGTCATGATTCAAATGTCCTAATCCATTACAGTAAAACTTTAACAGTAATCTGGCTACAACTAAGAATAATGAATGAATGAATAAAAATCACCAAACATACTTATTAAATTGTTGTTCATAAAATCCTCAACAAGGTAAAAGGATTAGAAGGAAACATTTTCCCCAATGGAGATGTTTGGAAGACTATAGAAAACTTGATTAACCCTATGAAAATATGCGTGATTATGATGTTCATTCCATTAAGTGGCTATAGACAATGTGTCCATTCATTAATAATGTTCCTTAGAATTTGAATATTTTATCCTTAAAATTCATGTAGTACAAACTTGGAATCACCTTCAATATATAGATGATACCAATTGAAATTATAGAAATAATATATTTAAATCATACTACCCAAAATATCAGAATAATTAATAATGTAAATACCAAGTGTTTTTAGAATAATAAAATCTGTGATTTCATTATTCATGGGGACATATTGTAACATTGCAACATGTACATCCAACTTAATAATTTCAAAAAGAATCAATCTTACTGGTATTAATTACCCATGATACCAGACTGAATTCTGGGTTGAACATATTAAATTATTACTGGACACAATCACATCCACTAGTAGATTATAAATGTTCTTAATGTGGTTAAGCTTACATATTTGAGCAATAAAATCAATAATTTTGTTCAAAATTGTGTGTTTTACTTTAAACGATTCAATAAATGATACCAAAAAACAAATAAAAAATGGAAACTTGATGAAGATGTGAAAACTACTATCAGATATACAAATGTAGAAACAATGTTATTACCAACAAAACAAAACATTTCATCCTTGGGAGAATATTGTTTATCAAAAAAGTACATATACTAGAGTTTGGAAGAGAGGAATAAAATACATGGAGTAAGCTATATTTTTTATCATTATGAAGAAAATTGAACTCCATAATTCATTATATAGTATCTATATTAATAAAATCCCCCATCATTGACCAATGATATTGGGAATTTAAAATATAATTATTTTTAAGATCATAATCCACCTAGAATATGTAATAAATACATTATTTCAACCATATAATATTCCAAATATTGATATTTGAGTGTCTTGATAGAAACCATTTATTATTCAAGAATATTTTATTATATGCATCTCTAATATATGGAAAAAATGGATTATTCAAGGAAGAGTATTTTTAAAATGATGAGAATATAAATGTTCCTCACCATAAATAATCTTGTAGTCTCTCTCTTAGTGTCAATAATATTCCCAATAAAACATGAAATAAATGTATCATTCAAATTAATTTGATTTTTAATACACTTTAATACATGATATTATGGTTCAGTACATTTCTTCCATGAAACAGTAATCATATACCTTTCATGAATTTATTTAGATGTGATAAAATACTTAATCATTCCATTTGTAATTTTGTAATGATCAGGACTCCATTTTTAAATGTAGAAAAAATGAACAAATATAGATCTAATAATATATATTTTTAGGAATACACTCCCTTCATTAGAGGGGAATTTGCTTTACCATGTACACAATAATAGAAAAATCTATATTGATTTAAAAAAATATATATTTCATCTAGTAAAAGAAAAAGGGGATCTGAATGTAGATAAATGGGAGGATTCTATTAATACTGTCAAGATGCTTGGTGATGTAGTTATTCCCATAATACTAACATTATTACTAGAAAATAATGGCTTCTTTCCAATTAATAATTATCCAAATTACTTCCAGATAATGAATCAAAGTATATTTTTGGGTCTAAATAGATATATTTGTTTCCTCATGGAAAAGTAATAAATCTTCTATATAAATTTCATGTATTAGTCCTTTCAGGTTCCTTACAACATTAACTAAATAAATAATACCAATTGATACTTATTTATTTAATAATTTTATCATTCACTCTAAAAGAATGAAAAAAAATAAGAGTAGAGAGAGGTTGTCCTTTATTATTCCCTCTCAGACACTCAATATACCTCCTATGTGATAAATTAACCATTCTAGAGATTCTGCATGTTTTAAAATATAAGTCTAATAGTGATATAAAAACTTTATATATTCTATTCCATTTCATTAATTTCTCTGATTTATTCCCAATATAGAGTTCAAAATGCTAGTTTTATATAGAGATTAAAATCCAATATTCCATATATGGAATTTTTTTTATTTTCATTCATATATTATGATATGGTATAAATAAATAAAATAATTTTCCTTTCATTAATAAAATCTACAAAATTGGATGAAAAAATTTATATTATCCCAAACTCATCTTTTGAAGGAAAAGATAATAAAAATTATCTTTAACAATGTAGTATTCATATAAAAGGTCATATATTCCTTAACATTGCATTCATGATCAATCTTATGGATGAGAAAAATAAATTTTGAGCTAAGACCTAAAGGGAATAATTAAATATAGTATGACTATTCAGGAAATGATAAATATTTTCTTAAAAAATATCATAAAGATAATGAATGAATCTATGGTAGAATCCTTCTACACTAGTAGTTGTTTCCATATCAAAGGAAAATGGGTCATGTTTAAAATAATCTGGTGGGAGATTAAATGATGTAATAATATTAGTTTCATTGAGGATATTTCATGTGACCTGTTTAATCACTTCATTATAGATTCAATGATATTTATTATATAGATAATTTAAATAACTATCCATGGCCCTATAAATTTATTTAGTAGTAAATAGATCATTACCATGAAGTTCCATAATGGAAAATGGTTTCCTAAACATTATTTCATGATGTATAAGATGAAAAAATGTATTTTTTTTCACCCATGATATGGAAATTAAAATAATATTCATCATTATATAATTATTCATGAGTGTAAGATGATCCTAAATCATATCATGTAGCTAGATCCATTCATACGATAATGAGACTGTTGAAATGTTAGTGATCTTCTATAATTTTAATTCCTAAACATCTTTATAAATATTATCATCAACATTGAAAAATTATACTTTATCTCCTAACTCATAGATTTATGCACTATATCCTATTCATGGTAGTTATATTTTGATATTTATTGAGTTAAATAAAAATTATTCTTAATTATGCGAGATTCACTTATTTCCCTAAGGTCATTGATATTTTGAGTCATAAAAAATGTATAACACTAGTGGTTTTATTGATTGAGTGAAATTTAAATTTTGTTTGAAGATTAAAAAAAATGCTACTCATTTAATGATTAGAGTTATATTCCCTTTAATTCACATATATTTTCTCTCATAAAAAAAAATTAACCCCCGTGTCCATAGTGAATCACAAAAAATCATTATACATAACTAAAATTTTAGAAATATAGTGAAAATTTGGAAAAAAGAAATGAGATTAGGATATAGTTATTTTGTTGGAAAATTATTTTTATAAATGATTATTGTGGTATTCAGGATTTTTTGATGCGAGGTTTAAATGTTTATCATTGTATATTAAATCATGTTGGGAAAAAGGAATTAAATTTTCTTTTTTTTGATATAATCTTTTTCTTTGCACTACAAAAACTCTATTTGGGGTTTTGATTAGCCACTATAATAGACTATTATTTGTTTTTTGATTATAATATTGATTTTTATAACTATTAATAAAAACATACACTAGTTCTTTTTAAAAACTGATCTTCTATTATTATATTGTTTTTTACTCCTTTTTATAATGTATTATTACTCATTACATTGTTGAACACATCGTAAAAACTCAACTAGTTTTGATTTTAAATTTAAATTTATTTTTCATGTCCCCCATACTGTTAGGATAATTTTTTATATTTGAGTTTATAGAAAAATCATTGTGATGATGATTAATATGGGACTAAATATTTTTTGGATGAACTTTACTGGAAAACAAAAAACTAAAATGAAAATAACAATCATGATCCATGTCAAATGAAGTAGATGTGTTTACAATATATAGATAAAATCATGGGTAATATTTCTTTAACCTATGTGAAAAGGAAACTACATTGACCTATTATTTCATACCTAGATATGACATCTTAATTGATGAAAATTCATAATATAACATTTCAATATATATCATAATATTTTATGTCTAGCATCTTCAAAAAAATAAAAACAAAAAATTTTTGTTCATAAAATATACACATCTTTATCCACACATTTTTTCAAAAAAATCAAAATTATTATACATATCATACTTAATACATTTCATTATAACCTAGGGAAAGAAAATATAAGAAAATGATGGGACTAGATTCTCTATATGGGTAAACAAGGGAGATATCAATGATTCTATAAGAATAACATAAACATAAGGGTATAAAAACATGATTTTAACATTTTAAAACCATAACATATATATTAAAGATCAAAATATTAGTCCATATAATAAATCATGTATGTTTATTAGACATGAATCGTTATAGAATCAAATGTCCTAAACTAAAGGGATCATAATATTGGCCTAATGCATGTAATTTTGTAATACGTATGAAGATGGAAAATCATTTCCATAGTATTGGAGGTTAATTAAAAAGTATATAATAGTATAATATGTTCAATAATAAAACCATCATAGTAGTAAATTTTTACTCCATGACTATCACAGTGGACAATGTTTCTTACTAAAAATGGTTCAGTGTCCATTAAAATCTTGTGTATCTCATGAGATATAAATCCTAACCTTATTATTTGGATGGAGATACAGGTCTGATCATTCATATAATTAAAATTATTTTTATATGTCACAAAATACCATAAATCATTCATCATATAAGTATCCATGAAGAGAAATGGGGTTCTTTAATATTTCATCATAACATGACCCGTGGAAAATAAATTGATTTCATAAACATTTTATCATAACATAACCCATGTAATAGAGATATGTTTCATAAAAAATTTATTTTTTCATAATAAACATAAACCATCTATAAAATTTATACCATTTTTATCCTTAGATAATATCCCCATTTCATAATATGTGGAATCAAATAATGAAAACCTAGAAAGGATGTGATTCTGGAATATCACGTGGAATAATTCATACGGGAAATAACATTTAAATTTTAAAATAATATCTTTTTAAATATATGATCACTTATAAAGAAAAAAATTAATTTTAAAAGATAATTATAAAATTTTAAATGATAATTAAAATGAATATTTATTTAATACATAGGTAAAATATGTTTATTCCATATAAGTTAAAAACATTGTGTTCAAATGTTTTTCAAAAAAATCACCAAGTAACTTATTTTTAAAATTAACAAAAGATTCATTTCAAAATATTTTTAAAAAAATCCAATATAGGTAAATATTACATTAAATTGTAGTAATAGAATCTTAAAAGGAATTTTGGTTTTTATGAAAACATTGATATTGAAGAGAAATATTACCGTGTACAGACTTAAATATAAACAATCTTGAATACTACCTCGAGTAATCCTTTGTAAAAAATAACTATAAACAAAATTATAGTAAATTTATATATATTATAATTTTATACCATTTTAATTTTCATTCTTAAAATATCATATATGAACCCTTTATAAAATTCCATAACACCGTTTTATTAAAATATTCATTTAGAGGTGTTATTTTATCGTCAATCCTTAATATTTTAGTTTAGTAGTCCGATTACTTGTTCATTTATTCTGGTTCCAAAACCTAATTAATATAAAAATTATATAAATATCATAAATATTAATAATATACAAATTTAGTTTCTTACATAAAATTTAGTGATTGGAAAATGAAATATATAATTTGTGGAGTGGGTTTCCCATACTTACACATGAAGGCCATTTTCCTTTTCTAAGGTATGAGAATGTAAGGTAAATATTAATTCACATTTATTGGATAATTATTATATCATATATATCATATATTTTGATCAAAGGTATTCTTATTACAATCCATGTTAAATATAAATTGAAAATGAATAACGTCGCTATGTATATGTGGTAGTCCGTACCTAGACGTGGAAAACTTTTCATTTTCACAAGGATTGGATAAAAGATGGTATTTTTGATATTATAATTAAAAATAATTAGTTATTTAATAAATATGATATATAATCATAAACCCGTAAAAATACCCATACACAAAATATGGTGATGAATAATGGATTTTATCACTACGTGGAGATGGTATGACATTCTTACATATGAGCGATACATTCACTTCTCATTTTTTGGGAAAGAGTGAATATCATGTTTTTTTAATAAATGTATTAATATATCATAAAAGTTATAGTAAACAAGGGTGGAAGATAATGTCATTGGTAAGGATGATTTAAAGTTCGATACAAGGAAAAATTCAGATCTCCTTTAACGGGCCTTAGATTAGAACTTTTTGGACGAAAAAAACCTCTGGGATGTGTCTAGGAAATTGTATAATGTATACCAGATGTCTTTTTTCAATCTAAAACTCTCAAATTGGTGTAAATAATTAAGGGATAGAGTTCCCTAATATAATTGAGGTGAGGAGGACTTTTGGAATATCTCAAAAGATTAAATTATAATAAATTTATTATCAAACAATTTCCTAAAAATAGAAATAAAATTTTAGATAATATATCATAGGGTATTAATACCATAAAATAATAAAACATATAATTTTTTAGGTGTAGTTTTAAACCATATCATTTTTATCAACACTTAATTAAACTATATTAATTTTAACTGCAGAAAAATTATTTAATAGTAGTGGTTGAAAGGTATTAATTATAAGGTGAAAATAAGAACATAAATGGAAAATTTATGAAATGTTAAAATGTATAATTACATACTTGGCTTATTTATATATATTTTTTTATTTTTAAATAAATTATCAAACTAATATTTTTTAGAAAATATCATTATTTTCAATTTTTAGAGTTTTCATCTAATTAAATATTAAATACATAAATATAACGGTGTAATTTTAATGAAATGTAATAAAAACTCTATTATATGTATAATATATCTATTAAATTAGTAGATCACATTATATTTTTCAAATAATATCACCTTAAATACTTTAATAGTGATTTATTATATTTCTTTATTAAATGGTTACATACTACTTGAGTGTTTCATATATATTATGGTAAATATACAACAACAAAAATTATATCATGAAAACTTTTTTATTCAGGAAAAAATAAGCACATAGATTAATTTATAACAAACATTTTTCCAAATAAGGACACATAGATTATATTAAAAACAAAGAGACTTCCATTTTTCTATTTTTAATTGATTTAAATAATATAAAAATCATTTTCATGGACATGTGTCCATTAAATAACTCAATTATGAGCCTAATTTGTTAAGGGTATAATTTAATCCATTAAATGAGTATTTTAATATATCAATTTATCCTTATAACTTAGTATTAACATTGATTAAACCGATCAACCATTTAAGGAGATGATAAAATTTAACAGAGATAAAATTTATATTGATAGAAAATAATAGGGGACTGTTAACCAAAGTTTAACCTCATAATTATAAATATTTATTCCATTTTATCTAATAAAATTAAAATATATTTATTCATGCAATTTTATTTTTTCTCTCCATAATGTGAAAAAAAATTTAGAAGAAAAAAAATTATTATAAGTATAAAATTATATTTATTCTTATCCAATGTAATAGAAATAAATGATGAATTGATAAAATAAATTATCAAGTAAATAATATATAAATTTCATTAAAATATTTCAAAAAATATGGGATAATTTAATTTATTAAAATAAAAATACATTACATGCATAAAAAATTATTTTCAGAAAAATATATATTTTTTATTTCAAAGGATTTTTATATTTATTTATAATCAATTGACGACAAATGAATTAATTTTATAAATATATAACCATAAAATTTTAATTATTTAGTTATCCCTATTCATACCTACCAATTTAACAGCTAGGGGATAACTATTATTTTAAATTCTAATATTTTAAAAGTGTATCATTTTTCATTTAAACTGGTTTTTTCGTGTAATGAAATCTATAATATAAATAAAATTAGTTAACGAGAAATAATTTATAAAAATATAAATGTGTAATATTTTACTACCTTAATATTAATTTATCCCTCAAAATTGGTCAATATGATACAAACATATGAGGATACCTTTTCCTCATCAGGTCCTTATCTTTCGATGTAGATTTCATAAATTGGTTGGTTCACCCAAAAACATTGACCACCTTAGTGGTTGTATTTGCTATAAATATCTCTCTATTATCCAAAATCATAATTGGTTAAAATTCAAAAGAAGTTTCTATTTCAAGTAGTATGTCCTCAGAATTTATTTCATGTAAAGTATCATGTATGTACTACCACAAGAAGATATATATAAAAAACATTAGGAATATGAGAGAGATTTGGTGGAGGAACCAATAGAAAAGGTACCCCTCTAATAAAGTCAATAAATTCAATAGGATATATATATACAAAGGGATTATATTTACCTTATTTCAAAATCTCATCACCCTCTTCTAGGGAGATTTTCATAAGAATACCTAGTCACCAACAACAAACTCTAGATCATCCTGATAAATATCAGCGTAATGTTTTTCGATGATAGGATGATATTATGTTTTGATGAATAGATATAACAACCTATTCTATTTCCTTATATATATTAGTTATCAATATCTTTCTTTCTCCAACTTCATTATATCATGTTGGAGTTCTACACATCCTACCGTATACGGATTTATAAGCATACATCTGCTTGTTGGAGGAAAAAATAATGTTGTATGAAAAGTAATCCACATAAATGAATTGATCCCAACCACTATTGAAATAATTAGATCAATAATAAAACATTTATTCTTTATGTTGAATGGTCCTTTCATTCTGGCCATATATGTGAAAATGATAAAAATTTATGAAACATAACTCTATATCGATACCCTACTGATGACCTCTCATTCACTTCAAAGAAACCCTAGTTCCTAATCAAATACAATTGATTGTGGTGCACCCAAAAATATTGAATCTTATTTATTGTATAATCGACAATGTAGTTCACGGCAGAAATCCACTCAAATGGAAATTTAGTGTAATAAAATCCTATGGTGGTGAAGTACAACCCATAATGAATTTTTCTATTAAGAGACTTTCAGGAGATCAAAGAGATAATCCCTGGTGTTTATTTTCCATTTCAATTATGTCATGGGTAATGTTTGTATCATCCCATTACACTTTAGCCTTTAAAATGTAACATTCTAACATTCCATGATCCAAGAAATAGACATTGCAGTATCTCTCTTCACTCCATCACACTATAAATACTATCTTAAATATCTATTAATATTAATAATTACTTGATGAATTGATGGTGAAGAATTATATTCATCATTAGTCATCAAATTAATAATTTTTTTAAAAAAATGGAAACATTCACAGTTTTTAATCATTATTATTCCATCACCATAATGTTTGATCTTGGGATCATTTCTTACCTTATTTCATAGCTCTATATCGAAATTATGTTCCTCGTTAATCACTGTGTGGAAATATGGTTGATTAATAATCATAGAAAGGTAATATTTACACCCTCCCATCAACATTCCATGATCCATACTTTTCAATTCAAGAAATATCAAATCATTTTTTATCATCATCAAATAAAAACTAGCATTATTATTTTGACATAGAGTATTTAGCACCATATTTGTTTTCCAAATGTTGCAATGCAATGACTAGTCCTAACATTTATCCAACTCCAACCATTTTCTATGATTAATGTTCAACTATGTTTTAGTGAAATTATAATTTAAAATGTAGTAATAATTTTAAAGGCCACACTTTTCCCAATAAAGAAAATTACTCTGTACCAATAATGAAAAAAATACCACATATGACTCTAAATGATTAGTTAGGTAATTTTTGTAATTAAGCATCCATTTTTTTGGGGTAGAAGAAATATCCTTATCTTTTTTTAAGAGGAAATATCAATATACCATTCATTGAGGCATAACTCTTGACTAAAAAGCCTTCTCCATTGTAGGATAGTGTAAGCATAGGTTCATTGTGATGATCTCCCTTAACATCCATAAAAATTATTCAAATTATTCCATCCAATGTATCATGGACCCGTTCTATGTTTACATGGTGGTTAAATTAGATAGCATGAAAAAATTATCCCAAACCACTAATAATAGCAAGCTAATCCAAGAATATTACAGATCTTAGTCACAATGGTTGTTTTAGGACGATGTTCAACAACTTCTATCATTGTATGGTCTATCGATATAACCTCAATTGGGATTATATATCCCAATAATGAAAATTTAAAATGAAAAAATTTAGAGTAAGTAAATATTTTTTAATGCATCGCCTTCATTAGTGTCTTCAGCACAATCTTCATGTTATCCACATTTTATTCATTTCTCTTTGAATAAATAATAATATAATCTATAAAGTCTACCACCAATTGAACAAGGCAATCTATAAAGACTCTATTCATTAATTTCATGAACATATATGGACAATTAGAAAGAGGAAATGGAATAATTATAAATTCATAGTATCTATACCATGTATTAAATGTTTTATTGGGAATATCTCTAAAATAAAGTTATCCAAAAAAAGATAAATCTTTGAAAACAATTGATCTCTATATAGTTGATAAAACAATCCATCAATATGGGGTATAAGATACTTTTTATTGATAGTGATCTTGTTATGATCTTAATAAGAAATGAATAGCCTCATTGATCCATAATTTTACCTAACAAATTTAACATGTGCAACCCAAGGTTATTCACATCATCGAATAAATCACTTATCGTGGTTATCTAGTAGTTTATTCTTAAATTATTTAAACTCTATTGGGGCCATATAGTCTTTAAAATAATATTACTCTCATTTAACAGTTCTATTGAAAAAATAACTTCACTATTCAGTTGAAGACTGATAAACACTTCTAGAAAGATATCAATAAACTAAAAAAATGTAGGCATATATTCAATTATTTGTTTATCCCCATCCATAAGAGATAAGTGACCCATTTAAATATTATTAATGATCCATATGTTGGATTTAATTTACATTGGATGTTCTTTTCTCCATCACCCAAATGGGTGATCAATGGTTTGTTTGAACTATCAACGGTAACATCCCTTCATAGAAAATTGATAAGGTATTTATTTTATGATATTCAAGACATGCCCAAAATAACATTTAATTAATATATATGAGGGATGAAATAATTCTCATGAAATAAATTCCCATAAAAATTGGGGAACAGTCATAGACATGGGATATGATCATATTACATTTATGGTTTTTTACTATTAATAGAACATGTATTTTTTGAGGTGGTAATATGATATATGTGGAAAAATATTAACATAAAAGTTTGTATATATACATAATAAAATAGAGACACCTAGTTCTAGAGTGTATGGAATGTGTAAAATTCACCTTTTCATTATTATACCCCTCAACAGAAATAGTGATCGCCTGATATTTCCCATTGTCACTCGTCTTAAGTGGGTTTTAACATTGATTATTTTCATTAAACTTCATATTTTTGAACGCGTTATCATAATACACATACTACATATATTAAAAACCATAGAGAATGAGTGGTATTTCTAAATAACATTCTCTATGTTCACATCGTTATCTAACTTCTTCCAATTATATCAACATTTTATTTACTATTGACCTTCCTTTCAATAAATGAGTAATTTTATAGTTCTATTATGAAAATTTCTTCCATGTTACCATCCACATTTTTACAATAAATGAATTCTCAATTTTTTTTCTAACTTATTTGTAGATTTTAATTTGTAAGACATTTTTTTGTGAGAACCTTTTGATTGATGGGTATCTCCAATCACCATCTTCACCTTCATAGAATATCAATAAAATTAATTATAGACACTAATGTCATTTTGGGATAACACCCATTAGATACATCATTTTAAGTCTCTAATTATAAAATAAATATTACTTTTTTGTTGAACGATAATATAAGAAGAATATACCATTAGTAATGTGAAATTTTCCTCACAAGTAACAATAGATTCATCGTCATTCAAATTTTTCCGAATGCATTATTTATCTATTTTCATTTAAATAATACTATTAATTTACTTATTGAAAATAATATTTTAAATTATTCTGACTCCATAGATTCAATTTTATCTTGCTATATCATGTTTTTGATAAGATTCCATCACTGATTTGTGTCACCTACCAAATGATAGATAACCAAAATAACATATTTGTGTTTTGATTTTTGGAGAGTATAAAATATAATTTATATAGTACTAATCCATTTCCCTTTAGCTAGTGGATTTGTAAACTTAATTAAATAAGATGTTCATTTAATCATGATGGACTCAACAAAACATTTTTTACTCCTTTTTGGATGTTTAGAAGGATTCATATATTGAGAATGTTATCTGGGCATAAACATTAATATTATTCATTAAAAAACCCAAAAAATCAAATTTAGCCAGAAAAAATTCATTTCTTTGTCCATCATATTCAATATTAACATGATTCCTTTGGAATCCAACTATTTTCAAGAACCATATATAATACCATAAGAAAAAATAATAATTGTTATAATTATTATAATAATTAAAAATAATATATATTATGTCAAAATCATGAAAAATAATTCTATGATACCTTAGTTTTATAATAGTTCACTCGTGATCTTTACCAAAAAAATATGATTTTATAATATAAATAGATTTATCAATTGGGTTATTACTATTGTTTTTTCATCCCTGTTTCCAAAAGGATATCTAATTATTTCTATCATACAAATTATAATGGCAAATTATATTTATATATATATATATATATTACATCATAAAATATTAATATCAATTTCATAACATTTTGACCCTTGTAAACATTGTTTAGGTCTTGTATCTCTGGAAACATGGAACATAAACAACTAGTTCGTGAATTATCTACATATCCCCCACTTCATTCATTATAACTATCACTATTCTTAGACATATCATACATAATAAATATAATTATAACATTTTGAAAGTAATAGTAAGAAAAGGGTGACATAGTTGCTCAGTAATGGTATACAGGGAGATATCAATGATAACATAATCATAACATTCGAATAAGGGTATAAGAACATGATCATAACATTTTAAAACCATACAAAGTAACTAAACGATTGTAATCATAAGTATTATCATAAATTAGGGAATTTAATAAGACATGGATCATAAAGGAATCAATTATCATGGACCATTAGATCACAATATAGTTAAAAAAAAGTGGAATTTCAACATGAAAATTAGCATATAAAACTATTTAATTAGTAGTTAAGGATAATATTCAAGGCCATAACAGTGAATTGGTTGAACTCCCAAAATCATTATAGACATCAAGGTTTAATCTTGAGACTTTCCTAGTGGAAAATTTAGATTATTGAACTTGGTTTCTCCACATTCAATTCCTTTTTTCTCCTGAGATATCAATATTTACCCAAAGCAATAGCAGGAGATATATATCCCACCCCACATATAAAGAAAATAATAAATATGTCTTTAATAATATTATAAATAATTAATCATATTATTAATTTTGAAAATAAATGGGTTTAAAATTTATTTCATCATAACATAAACTATGAAAAATAAATTGTTTCCACAAAAAATTCATTATAACAGATCCCATAGAAAGAAAATGCTTAATAAAAATTTCAAATTTTTTCTCATAAAAATAAACCATCCAAAGAAAAAATAATGATGGTATCCTTTTATTATATCACAAAAAGAATCATAAGTAAAATAAAATAATTTGATCATTAATATAAAATTATTTTGAGAGATCAAATAGAATAATATTTAAGGAAATATCATTTACATTTCAAATATATTTCATTTTAAAAATTTATACAATTATGAATAAAATAAATATTATTTAAAAATGAAGTATTAAAATCACAAATTAATATTAAATAAAAATTTATACATGATGATCGTAATATTAGTTAATGTTTTGTAAGTTAAAATAATCACTGTATCCGTATTTTTGTTGAAAGAGTCACAAAGAACATCTTTTTGGAAATTGAAAAAAAATTATTACTTCTGAACCATTTTTTAAAATATAAATCATGGATAAAATTAAATTTTAAAAATGATATTATAATTATAAAAAAATTAATCATTTTTTTAAAAAAAATTTGAAGATAACTACTCCCAAGTATAAATATATGCATAAATACTCCCCAATATTGATGAGACTGTAAAATAAACCTTTTCCTCAATTTTTACAATATTTTAAATCACTCTAACATCCTATAAAAAATTATATTTTTAAAAATTATATAATATAATAATGTGATTACATCGAATGCCATATATGATCCCTTTATAATATATCAAAAACACATTTTATAAATATATCCTTACTAAAATCATCATTTATTGGTGTTAACTATTTCATTTATCATGTATATTTCAGTTAAGTAGTTCCAATAATTTTTTATTTATATTGTTTAGATATCATATAGAATATAAATAATCAAATAAATATAATATATATTCATTATATACATATTTATAGTCATACCTAAAATTTATATATTGAAAATGAATTACACTGATTATAGAGACAGTAGGTTGTATATACCAATGAAGGTTGTTTACATTTTTTGACATATGGAGAAAAGTATATTAAATATTTATTCACATTTATAGTATAATAATTATATTATATATGTGAAATATATTCTTCAAAATCTTCTTAATCAACATCCTTGTAAAATATAATTGAAAAAAACCACATCGCTTAGTGGTTGTGGCGGCCCACACATAATCTTGATCGACACCATTGATTCCCCAAGGATTTTATGATATATAGATAGATTTTATTTTAAAATTGAAAAAGTATAATTATTCAGTAAATAAATAATATAATTATTAAACCCATCATAATAACTTTCATTAAAATAAGGTGAAAAAATTACTTCTATTTGTTTGTGGACACATTAAGGGGTATGGATGCACAAGCGATAAATTCACTTATCATTTGATGGGAAAGAAAATTTATAATGGTGTTTTAATAATAATAATAATAAGAATAATAATATTTATAATTATTCATGATACATATTTTATTACGTAATTATAAATTATAATGATTTATTAGAGGAATGGAAGAGTAGAATAGAATGTGATCCGTAAGGGAGATTACATTTTCTTTGGAATATGTACTTTATATATTCTATAAAGGGCTCTAGGGTTAGTAATTTTAGTACAAATAAACCTATAGGATGACTATATGAAACTTGATAAATAAAATTGATAGAGTTTAGTTTAGATAGAAGGCTCAATGTTTTGTAAATGATTGTGGGAGGTGGTGGCCTTTTGTAAATGGAGTGAAAATAATTTTTGGAAGTCCTACAATAATTAAATTATAATAAATTAATTGTCAATAAAAATTCCATGGAAATTATTTTGTTCAAATCTTTAGTATTATATGGTTTTAATCCCATCATTAAATATAATTCAGATGCGTTTTAGTGGAATTTTAAGAGTTACCATTTTGGATTACCCTTAGAAAAAATATTCTAATTTAATATATTATAAAAATGTTGTTAATAATAAATTTTATTATTATTATATAGAGTGGTAATATGAAAATATTAATGGAATAATTATGACATTTTAGAATATACAATTACGATCTTGTCTTATTTTATTATTTTTATTATTTTTAAATAATTTCCCAAGAAATTATTTTTATATAAAATAATTATTGAATTTTTGACCCTTATCATTTAATACAATAGTAAACACATCATAAAATAGATAAAATAAAAATATAATTATTTAAAACATCCCATATATTTCCTATATATCTATTAAATTCATTTTTCAAATTACATTATTAAAATTATATAAATTTTGAAAATTCATTATGCTATTTTTTTATTAAATGGTGACATACTAAATCTACGGTACATAAAAAACTAAGTGCAATATATAATTATAAATAATAAAAAAATTTATTTACATCAAGAAAATAATTTTATTGATATTTAAATAAAATCTTATATTCTTTGACAACATATTTTTTCCCTATGTAAACACATAATTGATACTAAAAAAAGACAATGACATTTTGTATCTTTATTTGATTTTAAATAATTAATAAGTCATTTTCATGGAATGGTGTCCATTAACCATCTCACATTAGACCATAAGGTTCTTGGGGTCTTATTATTTTCATAAAATATTAAATTGGATGACTATATATGACCTTATAAATTATTTTTAATCTATATTAACCCGATCTACACTCTACCATGGTGATTAATTTTACCACTATTACAATTTATGTTGAGAACAATTTAAGAGAATCTTTTAAAAAACATTAAACTCATAATTAGAAATATTTATATCATTTCATCTTCTCAATAAAAATAAATAGAATAAATTAATTTTAAATTATGTGTGTCATATGTTATAAAATAATCTTTTTAGTAAAAATACATTTAAAGCATAAAAAATGATTAATTCTTATCCTATTACTAAAAAAATATGTTTTGATTATTTAAAATATTTTATAAAGTTAGTATTAAAAAAATTTACTTAAAATTAATCACCAATATGGGATAATTATGTTTTTATTAAGAAAAAAATACATTCTATGAATAAAAATTCTTTTGGGGAAAATAATACTTTTCTTTGAAATGATTTTTATTTTCATTCATAATCAACTTTTAAATAATGATATAATTTTATGAATTTTTAATAATAAATTTTTAAAAATATAAATAATAATATTCATACCCCAATCCAATTCCTTTTTTATTAATTTCATTTTAAATAATAATATTTTAAATTATTATCTTTGTTCGTTTAAAATTGGTTTTTCGCATAACACATGCTATCAAATGATTAAAATCACATAAGTTGAAGTATTTTATAAAAATGTCATGGTGCTAAAAAATTTAAATGTATCATGAGTGTTATATAGAATCATAGTTCATGATTAAATTCATGGATAACTTCTGTGACCATGAATGATAACCCCCAAATTTGATGATTATTCAGAGATTTAACAACAAATAAAGAGAAATTTACACATAATATTTAAGTAATGATGGGTAATATTTTTCTACTCCAAAAATCATTCATGTTCATCTATATAAATCTATTTTTAGTGTGTCACTTTTATGGTTGAATATAAGTTCTAATTTTTAGTCAACAGTGGAAAAGGATTTTCTCCATTAGGTATCCATCCATTTATACCTACCCTAATTCATTTGTAAGACCTAGAAACGTGGAGGATAAATCAAATTCCAAAAAATTATATTTAATGTAATTTTGGTGATATATTCTGGATAATGAATTAATTTATTCTAATACGAGTATTTTCGTGTTGTTATTCCTATATAAAGTAGTTTCTATCTTGAAATTTGATTTAATTCATTATAAAGGTTTTATTAAAAGTAATTATGTTTATCTAGATCAATTTTTTCAATATAATATTTAAAACAATGAATAAAAGTGTGAATTTATTCACCCCAATAATTTTTAAATTCCTGAATTAATCTTGTAGTGTTCTATATTTCAATTTTTTCACTTGTTTAATTTCAGATTTATGTGTCTTCAATACTATTTAGTTTTAAGATTTAGATCAATGGAGGTCTAATCATGTTGTGGGTTTGAAAATGGAGGCTTTACGTGGGTTTATTATATTTTATTTCTCATTATATTAAATCATTCTCAAATCTTATGGTTTAAATATTCATTCCATTACTTTACATATCAAATTTCCTCATAATTATATGCAAACACATTATAATTCATAGAACAATCCTGTACCTCAGAGTTCAGTGGAATAAGATCCTATAATTTTATAGGTTATTATAATTGAGATATTAAGAACAATAAATTTGGGTGTTCGTAGTAAGGTTCACATTTCATTGAAAAAACACTATTGAAATTAATAAATTGAAATCATTTTAATAAATTCATCCAATCAACCCCTAATAATATCCTAGATTCAACTCATTCAATCAATATCAATTCACTTTGGTCTCTTAGTTTTCATGTTAAAAATATCAAATAAAATATGTATTTTCCAATTAATGCCAATGAAATCCATTGAATAAGTGTCTTCTAGTTCATCTTAGGTGTCTGAGCATTTCATAACCCCTTATCTAATGCAAGAGGCTACATTGACCATATGGTAAATTTGGGAAAGGACAAACATTTCCATGATTTTTCTCATTCCCTAGATACAATATTTTCCATTATTATCTCTCAATAACCGATAGAGGAAACAACAGATCCTCATAGTGATTGACGATGAACGAAATTAATCACTTGATCCTATTTATGATAGAACTTAGGAGATTAAGAACATAATTTATATACTCATGTAGGACATGTGAATATATCCCAAAAACTCATTATTTGTATTCCATATCATAATTTCAATGTTATATTATTGGAAAATGAAAATTTATAAAGAATATTTCAATAGATAAGGTAATTATGTATTTTAATTAATTAATAATTAAATTTATATGACCCAATCATTGAAATTATAAGATTAATTAATCTATTTATTTAGAGTTATCTATTTATTTTGATGAAAATATAGTGAATATCTTCGATTCTTCAAGTGTACCATAAAACATTAATGTATCTTATGTGTGGTCGCATTCTAATTTAAATTTTTTATAATTAATTCATCTAATTTCATGGATCAGTTACTTGTATTCTGGTTCATATTTTCATTTTATGTCCTACAGTCAAGATGACACATTCATCCTAATTCATATGGCCATGAACAGTCCATAAATATTTGGAGGATACTCGAATAACCCATTTTGAGAATCCAATGTCAGTAACATCATGTCATTTTTAAACAATGTGTAATAAAAAATACCCATCGTGTGAATTACTTTTCACCACAAAAGGCATAAAGATAATTCTTATATGGAATCATGGGAGTTAGTACATGAAATTTTTACATATGTTATATTGACTAATATCATAGTATATGGGATGAAAATAACTAAATATAATGTTGTGGTTGAGTATAGGTCATGTAACACTATAAAAGGTTCACACTATGTATTTTGTTATGTGTTAATTGGATCTGTACATGATGTCATTAAACATGGTGTATTGACTAACAACCTAATACATGATTTTACACATACTATATGATTTGTATATAAGGAATATTATATTTGACTTCTATCAATCATCAAAAGGAACAAGACGATAAATTTTTCTTATTTTATATAAGAAGACACACAGTGGTGTTATATGTCTTTTGTTGACCACAAAAACACAATGAGTAATTTATTTGTTATATTCTATGTAATACAAATAGTATTCCACTAGTACATGATACATACATTAATGGTTAGTAATATCATCACACACTCCCTATGGACTACAATATTTGACCACATTTAACAACATTTCATATATATATATATATATATCTATATGACTTGTGGAATTATATGTTATATAGCACATGTTTGATGGTTCCGACATTATGTAATTTGTTACATTTCTATAAATGTGATTTAATATAATAGGAGTAGTATATGCATTGTGTCCCGCAAAGTGAAATAAATTTAATTATTTATTTTACATTAATAAAAATTAACAAATTTATATAAAAATAATGGAATTTATTAATAAAATATACTAAGGACAATAAATTTGGATGATTCTATGATAAGAAAATAATTTATTAATCAAATTCAATATATCCTAAAACGAATAAGTGAAAAATAGATTCAAAAAATATAAATTTCGGTTTAGAATTTAGATTATGAAAAATCATGAGCATCGACTAACATGACAATGTGTTGGATTTATTAATCTAATTATATTATTTATTATATGGTTTATAATTTGAATTTTTTATAAAAATAATAATGAGGATCTATGAGTCATCGAATCAATACACAGAAAACAAACATTAATGTTGGTATTTTAATGTGATTTATTTACATAACCAATGACAAAACCCTTCTATGATGGGTTTTAACATCAGTTAATATAAACCCTATGTTAAAAATCTATTTTTTTTCATCATCAGTTAATATATGACCACTATCAAAATTCACGTTTTTAAATTGATTAAAATAATAAATTCTATTAAGACATTGACATGATAAGGGTTGTAATATTTTTTATTCATAAATCTATCATTGTATGTAAATGTTTCCTCCAAGCGATAGTTTTGATTCAATTTTTCAACATCATGCATTCAATTTTATCACAATATGCTTTCAATTCTGACAATCCTTCTTAATATTTATATTCACAATGGTAAAATATTTTCATTTACCCTATATAATTTATAACTCTCCCAATTTATAAATTTTCACTATCCTCCTCTTTGATCCACACAATCGTTCCCTAAAATATTCATTAATAACATCACCATGGTATTTATTTTTTTCACATTATTTAATTTCATATATTAATTATGGGAATCCATTGTAGTGGCGTTTTCAAACTCTATACCCCAAGAACTCCTTCCTATAATGGGATCACACTAGAGAGATCCCCAACCAAGACGGGTCTATTTCTAAGAGAGATGGAAGATCCTCCCATTGGGCGATAGAATGATCTGTGATCGTTCGATAGAACAATCTACCAGCTTAGTGGCATCCACCCTTCTTACCACCTGATGAAGCACTGAGTGACCCAACAAGGCATTAAACTAGGTGAGGTAGAAATCCCCCCAGGATCAGGAATCTAGGATTCAAACCCAATACCCCTAAAGGAATATCATTTCAATAACCCTTGTCTCTAAATACATTACCACCATAAAAGTATAGATTCATATCATTTAGACTCTTATTTTTGGTTTTCTTCATCAGTATACATGTAGATGATTTTTTATGACGAAGAATAATTTTTCTAATACATTTGAAAAGATAATTTTTCTAAATTATATTTTTTGTTTGGAGTAAAAATATTCATTAAAACTATGTATAATTCCTTCAAATTTCATTCATAAGTATAAAATAAAAATCAATGGTCAATAATTATTTTTGTAGAGCCTCGAAAAAATTATGGACTTTAATCAAAGAAATAATTTTATTTTTTTATTCTCATTTTTATGATATTTTCTAATTTTTTCATCTATGTGAGTCATCTTCATAGAATTATTAAAAAATAAATACACATTATATTTTGATTATTCTTATGATGATATTTATAAGTTATTTAGAAATTAGTTATCGAAATAATCAACATAGAATGTCTTGAAAGAATCTAATTTGATGTTAAATTTTTAAATAACAATGTTGAATATTTCTAGAGAATGTGATTAATGATTTTAATAGTTTATGTTAATGTAAATTCATACAACATCATAAATATTTATATCATAAAAATATAAAATAAAAAAATAAAAAATCAACATTAAATTGTATTTTTCATATAGTTCTTCATCCTTTATTATGTATAGGTTTTCAAGTAAATGGATTATTTTTTTTAATTCTATCCCCTGGTACCCCTCTCATGTATATGATTATAAATCTATAAATCATGTATAACCATGATAAATGATGTGGTTCAACACCTGAGATGAGATGAATCATAATAAGTAAATATACATGAGAAATTTGGATGTTATATATAACTAAAAAAATAGAAATAACCCAGAGTCTGTAGTTATGATACATTATTGGTACATAAAAAAACTGTTCCTGAATATTATTATGTTTTCATAAAGACCCTTAAAGATTCAAGTAGATCATTAAAATCATCGCAAGAACATTATCAAGACCATAAGAAAACATGAAACCCTAAATGTTGATAATTAATATGTCTAATGAATGTTATTTAAATTTCAGTTTAAAAAATAATAATTATTAAAATAAAAATATTACCAACAATTTGCAAGATCGATTGATAAGAAAATAATAAATTAGAAAATGTAAAAATTGATTACGATAATACCACATGAAGGTTATTGGATTAGGGAATATTATTAGTGGAATGATGACCAAAAAAGTTTTATCATATTTGATGGGTAATTCACCAAATATGATAGATGAAAAATTCACTACCTGTATAATTTTATCGTCAAATATTTACACATAAATTCCTGAAACATAGAGAGTAGATATTCAGATGTCAAATTTATAGTTAATTTAAATATGATTAGATGAAAGATTACCACATATCAGAAATTTTAATCAAAAAATATATTTTCAATAATCTAAATTTTTTTTTGGATTAATAACATTTCGATTGTGGGATCCATGTGTAGAATCCATCAAGGAATGATAGACAAATCTTTATTTGATATTCAAATGGAACCGATTAATTTTATATCACTATCATGGATGATTGATCATTTTTAATTGTTTTGCATGATCACTTCAATACCATTTATTCCTAAAGGAGTTATTCTCATTCGATATAGGATGACATAATGTGTAATCTGAAAGAGTAATCTATTGTGGGTAACCATTCTAAATTAAATATTTTTTTGATTAATCCTACACAATTGAAATAATTATAAATTTACAGATCTAGGGTTTTGGTTGAAAATTTATCCAACTTCACATCAACCCATAAATAATATAATATACCATTATTGATCTGATTCCTTTATAATATTAATAATAGAATTTGTTTTTTTGGTTTTTCTTAGATTTTCTAAAGATAAATAATAATTTATAGGCTTGAAAATTTATATTTATCACTAAACACGATCATAGTCCAATCATACTTATAAAAAATATCGAATAGAGGATTATATATTTAATGAAATATATATCTATAAATAAATATATTATTCATATCATGAAAGAAAAAATATTATTTATTAAATATTTATCAATAAAATAAATATTTATGATCTATATAACATAAATAAAAGTAACCATCATTCATGAGAATAATATTTATTACATTTCTTAAATTCAAAATAACATAAAAAAAAATACATAGTGTGTGGATATATAAGATTATTTCTCATTTATATTAGGTGATATATCCTCTAGGATCATTAGTTCATTGTGCATTTTGGGTCACTTCCATTTTTTTGTAAAGGAATTTTTTATTGTGCTCTAAAGCAACTAAAAATATAAGGATATATGCCTTTAGGCCTTTGGTCTTATAATGTGTTCTACCTTAACCCAATATAAATGGGGATTCTCTTTTCGTAAATTTCTTTAAACATCCTCTCTTTACTTTTGTTTTCTGGGATTATTTTATTTAATAATAATGACATTTTTGATATTTATTTTTTAATAACCATACTATTGTGGTAATAAAATTTCTAGTAGTTCCAATTATAAAACAATAATTTGGGGGCCTAAAAAAATAACTCATGTTCGGAAATAATATTTTACACAAAATTTATTTTTCTTTAGTAAATGAGGAAAAACTCAGGACAAAAGTGTCTAATTTATGTTATTACACTTCAAAATGTAAGAAGATTCAAATCAACATCTCCATACTAAATAACAATATAATATTATATCATTTATATGTTGACAGGTCATGTGAAATTAGAGAAAGTTTAAGTGTAACTTCATCTAAAAAAATGCATTTTCATAAAAATGTTTATAACATTTTCACAATATTTAAAAAGGTTCTATTAATTTATGGTGGAAAATTTAATATTCATTCTACCAAAATATATTAATACTCTTATGTATTATTATTCTAAAATGGGGTTAAAAATTGAGAAATCATTTTTTATATAAAAAATGGATGGTAGATTATCACCCATCATCTTCTTCATATTTTCATATTCACTTCATTTAAGAAGATGGTTAAATTGAAGGATTATGAAATGATAGTGAATAAATTATTTATTATTTGAGTATTACATTATGTAATCAAGCCCTGATGATTTATAATCCCTGTGTTGGAATTGAGAAATGATCCAAATATGTTTCCCATATACATTTGAACATTAAATTACACACTCTTTTATTTTGAATTATCCCTGAGATTTATTGATTGATTGACGAAGGTCTATTTATTTCTTGTTTTGAATTTATTTTATTTGTTCTCCAAATTGTTTATAATATATTGTCTCTAAAATAATTTAATTTTTTTATATTTATATGGGTGAGGTCTCCATATTAAGAACTACATGCTCAAATAGTTTTGGTTTTTTGGAGGTCGTTTGGTAATCTAATCCCTTTCATATGTATATAAATACCCATATATGGGGTCTTTATATGGATTATAGTAAATATAGGTGTATTCCTTGATGTCCGGAGGTGTAAAATGGATAATTATATTTGAAATCGTTTTTTCAATGATAAATGGAGTGTATAAGAATCAAATCATGTCCAATATTGCTACATTTACCTTGTAATTGATTTGTATCTTATTTCCATATAAATTTTAATATCTAACATATATTTTTAATAAAAATTTATTTTATAATAATGTAATTTTTTAACTCATTAATATTCTCAATTTCAATTGTTTCTTTTAACAAAACAATTTACAACCTGATGTTTTAAAATTTTATCCACAACCTCCTCATGAGACATCCATATAGACACTATTATGAAACATTTTAAATGGGGATAATATTGATTAGGGTAATAAGGATTAAACTCCCTAAAATTAATTTCACACTGTTTATATGGATATTTCGTAATTTTTTAATCTATTTCAACTGTTTCATACATTTATCCACCAATTTAGAGTCTTAACAAAATAACTGGATTTTCATAATGACATCCTTTATTCCTGGGATGATTATCAATAAAATGAGGAGACTATTCGTGATTAATTTGAAAAATATCAATGATGAAAATTTCTTTCATGATATATCAATAGAATTTGGTGATTCAAAAAATATATTCAATATGATAGAAAAAATGGAAATTATTGTTAAAGAGTAAAATGAATTAAAATAATTGGAATAAAAAAAGATACTAAGGAAATGGGAAATATTGTCCCATAAAATGTTGATACTGAAAAACCATTTAGGTTGTTTGAAAAATGAATTAGAATATCCTTTCTCAAATTCAACAGAATAAATTATCTTCGATTCCCCAATTTTTTTCCCTCTATGACACAAATTAACTTTGAAAAATAATTATGATGAGTTTCGTCAAATTGAAATTTCATGTGGTGACCAAACTATTGAAATAAAAAATTCATAATTTTGTATGAATAATTTTCCAAATAGGATGAAAATCTTGATGCATCCATTTTTAAAGTGCATCTGGAGTAACCTAAGCTATTATCTTCTATTAATACTACTATTATTCAATATCAAATAGATCTAGAGCCTGGGAGGCCACAGAAAGAAGTCATAAATTTTTACCCAATTTATCCAGATAAATTTGATAATTAATAGTTTAATATTTCACCCCTATGAAGATTAAATTCCCATTATTAGGAATGGATTGAAATTTCTGATGATGTGTTGTTCTATGATGATATTGATGAAATAATTGTATTCCTAATTAAATCGTGAAATTCTACACTTGAGGATGCTTGTACCATGATGATTTTTAGAGAAGGAAAAATTTTTGGAGATAAAATAGAAGATACACCACATAATAGAATTGAATTTACACAACTAGTAAATGTTTTTTTGTGAGTATAGTATCTTTGGAAGTTGATTTCACATCATGTTCCCTCTTTTACTAAATAATTATATACAACAAATAATATAGGATAAATTAAATATTTTTTTGTATATTTTTAAATATTTGTGAGAAGAAGAATACTAGAGAAAATTTATTTCATTGTGTTCAGGTGCAAGAATCTACACCCGCCTTCATATTGGTGATGATATGATGAAACTGTCTCGCTATTATTTGTAAAATTTTTAACCCACTCAGGGTTCATACCAAGACTAATTTCCCTACTATTTTTTTATTTTTATTTTTATAATTTCAATAAAATATTTTATTCTTTTTTATTTTAGTCTTCCATGTTGTAGAATTTTGGAGGATATATTAATGATGGTGTCGTAGAATAAAAATTGTTTTCTATATTTCAATCCAATGTGTTTTTTTCATATATTATCTTATTTATTTTAACATTACAATATAAACTAATTTAGAATGAATAAATTGTAATAAATATTTTTGGTTGGAGGATAATGCATGGTAGATTAGTAGTTTGTGTATTTTATATATTTTTTGTGTGTTTTATTTTCATTTTGTTTAATTTTTTTTGTTTCAAATATCATTTTCAATTTAAAACATCCGATCTTCCATGTAATTAACCTTTTGAATTTTTAATTTTGTTCATTGAATCATCCATCATGATTCAATAAGGAAGACAAAAATTATTTCTAAAATGTTCTCTTCTCTCCAATAAAATAGGAAAAAATAATTAAATGTCTAATGAATTTTATATTCCATGAAGTGATCAATTTATAATATTTATAATAAATTTCCCATGAGTACACTACTAAATTTATATACCTTCTAAACAACAAAAACCTCACTTCACGAGTGATCAAAATTACTATTTTTTTAATTAGATAATTATAATTTTTATTTAAAAAATTTGATATTTAAGGATGATGTTCTAAAATTATTAAGGTAATTATGTTTTAATTGAAATACTGCATTAAAAAATGAACTCTTTTTATTCTAGTATTTCTTATATATTTGACCCATATGATCTGATAGTAACCATGAACTACCAATTAATTTTCCACATTACTCTCCAATTTACCTATCAAAACCTCCCTTGAAGTACTGTGAATGAAATCTTTAAATCATAAGTGTGGGGGAGTCTCTTTGATTTTATACATCATTTTGGAGAAAGTTTTATTTAATTAGATTATTAAAACATTGTATGAAATCAAAATCATAAACAGTGAGAAAATGTGTGGGGTACACAACCTTATTCATGAATGGATGAATGAAATGATAATGTAATGAATGAAAATAATTAATATTTTGTAATTGATGCTAACTAAGAGACATTATTAGTTGGGTGAAATTATTATTAATTTTTGAATTTTAGTGACATTTGGTTTGAATTTCTTTTGAACATTTATATTGAGTGCTCACATTTGCTGGAGTCAAAGTGATAAGTGTGGGGGAATCCATAGAGTAAATATTTTTAGTAATCCCCATATGTATTTCTTTATCTAATCCACAAAAATATTTCATAATAGGTGAAATTGAATCATTTTTGAAATTCTAATGAATTTTGAAATAAAATGAGAGAATGCTATAATTCTAGAATTTTAACAGTTTTCATCACATTTTTGTTTTGGTAACAAAATTTTTAATACTAATTTAATAGATGATATTCGTTTTATATGAAATTATTGATTTTTTGGATTAAACATTTGTAACTATTCTGAGTGTTGAATCTATCGTTTGGAGGATTAAAATAACTAAATTGGGAAAATCATATTTTAGATATAACTGGTACTTCATAAGTAAATTAATCATTATATGACATAAATTTTCCCTATTGAGAGTATTAAACTCATAAAATAAATATTATTCCAGTACCTATACCTTAATTGATATCTATTATAAAACTCGGTCATTAATATGATTAGTGGTCAAATAAAATTTGAGTTAGTTGAAGAGTCACTTGGGTTAGAAAATTTGTTTTTAGTAAATAAATTGTTACTTTTCATAAAAATGAAAAATAAGATAAAATGTTGTCGTTGAATGTTTTATACACATTAATAAAATATCTCTAATGAAATTTTATTGTGATTCAGTTGGGAGGAGATCCAAATTTAGAAAATGTCTAGGATATAAAAGCCAGACTGTATAATTCTACCCATAATCTTATTAATATTTTAATCACCACATCATTTCAAGGGATGATTATATTGAAGTGGTGGGATATGCCAGAAAACAAATTCAAGATGATAGGATTATTCCATGATTTAATAAAGCTTTGAATTTTTAATATGCATGTAGTGGTGTCAAGTGAATATTTGAAGGAATTTCCATTTTGATTTTTTTCTTTTATATGTAATGTCTCTTATTTTTAATTATCTAGGATATTTTTTGACTGATTGATGAAGTTCCCATTTTTTATCATTTTAATTTATAATATTTTTGATCTTATTCTTTTATGAATATATGAATTTATTATAGTTTAATTTCACATTTAAATTTATTTTTTCTAGGTCTCCCCATTATGCATAAGAAGGTCAATTAGTTTTGGTTTCTCATAGCTCATTGGTTAAATTATTCATTATCATATGAATATGAAAACCAATATATATGAGGTATCAATACTATTTTTATAAATATAATGGTATACCTTCAGGTATAAATTAGATAATTAAATTATAAATCATTTGTCTAAAATGATAAATTGGGTTTGTGAGGATTTAATAATTTCCACTACTACTAATTTTAGTTTTAAATTTTTCCAATATTTTAGGTTATCAATTACTAATCTCTAAATTATATTTCTAGTTGTAATATGATTTATTTTACTTTGGAATTATTTTTCTCATTTCAATCACATATTTTTGTTCTATAATTTAACAATAAAAATTATGAATGTTATAGTATGAAAACATTGACCACAACATCATCACGAGATTGCCTTGTGGTCACCATTTCACTAAATTTTAAAACTAAAAAATATTGATTAGTTTAATGTTACTGAAACCCCCAACACCACTATGAAATATTAGGTAGACCTAATATCATTTTCAAAAGAATGGATGAATTTTTATAATCTATGTAGTGATGATTGAAGACCATGTGAGACATTATAAATCACATGGGATTCTTAAAATCATAACAAGATATTGGTCAAGTGTTTGTAGAACTATGGGTTTAGGATAAATTTTACCCTATCATATCCACTTCAATGATATATTTTACAATCAATGATATGTGATAATAACTAAATAAAACAAGTTGTATATTTCCCATGATTATTCTAGACCTTGTAAAATCATTTTTTGTTTCTCTATACCTTATATTATTCATTACACATGGTTGTTGTTTCTTATATAAGAGTTAAATATAGTCATTCAAATACTGAAAAGTAATAAATGTTCAAAAAATATGGTTAATGGTTTAAAAGAATAATTGGAATATATTTAGTTCTCTTTTCCATAAAATGTATTAGATTGAAAACTATTAGGAATGTGGTTTGACAAGGTGTACAAGACATGTGGCTATAATATATTATATGTAACCCCAAATTGGATTTCCCCACATTAATTGTTGAAAACATGGGGATTATAGTATGTGACATGTAAATAATACATGTCATGTAATGACTAGTTTCCATGTGACATGACAATAAATGATGTACATTGTGTATAGTGGGATACACATATCATGTAATTCATAATAAAACATACAGAAAATACAGAGCAACCCTAGGATTGTAGTGAGTGGGAACATTTGAATTAATTTAATTATACAAAAAAAACTGCATAGTGTGTAGTGGGATGGAAAAATCATGTGACATGTTTTATCCACACAATTACACGATGAATATATTCATAGTTCATGTGTGTTGTAAACCCGATTAATTAATTATTTTCAAGTAATTCTATTTACACATAAAATTTATTGTCATAAAAAATTCCAAATACAACACATACATTGCCTATGATACATGTTGTATATATTCATGGAATCTCGGGTTGTAAAACATTATTCACAAAATATATAACATGACAAAGAAAACCACTATATATATATATATATCAAAACAGGATGTGTTGGAATATATACCCTGTATGTACACTATAAAAATCAATGACCATTAATAGTGTTACTCACACACCATGTCATATAATGGAACATGTTACCTAACATTTAAGTAAATAAATGGGTTTATGGAAGATCCAAAACTTTACACATAATGCCTCCTCTAGAACACACCATGTACATAATTAATTTTAAATAATGTAAATTTATTTCAAATAATAGTGTATAGGAATCTCAAGGACTATTTGGATTTATAATTAAGATCGATGAATAAATTAATTAATCGGATAACTAATTTATAAATTTTGGAAATTTATCTTATTAAATAATTGATTGATATAAATGATTGATATTTTTTAATAGTGTAGTTATTGAATTCATGAATTATTTGTATCATGGTAAACCTATGTATGTTTTATTTTTCTATAAAATATAGTTATTTGTTACATTGATATTTTAAATTTTAAAATTAAATATGATAATATGTGTATCATCCTTCAGCCTTGTTATTAATGGATCTAATTCTCAATTGTTTTTTTGTAACCCCAAACCCTTGGCCCCCCTCACCCATACATGAGTTTCAATATGTAAAAGTAAGGACATCCCATTCATGGGGATATTATTTTCGAATAAGCTGAGTTGAAACCAATTGAATAGATACAATGGTTTGAAGACGTAATATAATAAATTAATACCACCATGGCTCAAATAGTTATTCACCTAGGTCCAAGGGTTTGTTTATCCTTTAATAGATAATGTAGTCAATAGTAAAAGCTAACAATCATATCATATATTTATCTAATTTATCCAGTGCATGATTATTTAATTATAGGTTTCTTGCTAAATTGATGATAGAATGTGATCACATAATTTACATAAATAACAATCATCCCATGGAAGAATAAATAAATAGATTATATGTAAATAATTTTATAAAAGCGTATCTAATTAATTATGTAATATACAAAAAATATTTAAAATATATATAAAGAAAAAAATAAATAACCTTTATACACAAGAAAAATAAAATCTATTAAAATGATATTAATTAATAAACAATTAAATTACTTGTGTTAATAATGAATCTATAGTTCAATGTAACTTTTCACACCTATGTTAGGGTTATTTTTATTACCAATGATTTCTAAATTACATTTTTGGTTGATATAACAATGTAATAGTCATGGGATGGTTTTTTAATAATAGATTGGTTTAAATTGGAGGAATGTGTTCAGGAAATCATAAATCGAATTTCAAGAATGAGGATTCCACTCATAAAAACAAAGAACATCTAGTTTAACTATTGTAGAGATCACCAACCTAAATACAATTGGCAAATTTTTCATCCCCTTTTCAAGATTACGATATATTAAATAAGGAAGATTTATATTATAACATTGATGGAACATGGAATTTTAAATATTATTGAGAAGGATATTAAAATTTGAAAAATGTTGTGTTATAAATTTCATAAGACTTAACATATCACCGTTTTGGAAAAAAGGATAAGGAGATAAAAAAATTTTTTTTTACAGAAAATGGAAAGACATCTGACTATGAAATCATCTAAACAATAGACATTCGATAAAGAAAATATCTTGACTAATGAAAATTTTAATTATGTGAACATGTGCTTTTTAATTGTACTTCTAGTGGGGAATAAATATTTGGTGCAAAATCCCCTATTTCTTATAATGTTCATTATATAGAGGCTAGTGAGGAGGATCGTACTATCTTCTAAAAATATGAAGCAGATTAAATGGAGGTATATTGCCTCATAATATTATCTATGTCTAGTAATCACTAAAATATTTCTAAGAATATTGATGCATTCACTCTATGGTCCCTAATCCATGATCCTTATCAGGAGAAGGCAAAAAAAGAGAGGTAAAAGATCATTAAATCAATTTTCAAAAACAATTTTCGAGAAGGTTCTTTATCCAAACCACATGTAGTTGAGATGAATTTATATATTTATAATTTATTTATTTTAGATTTCAATTTATCCATAATAATTATACAATAAACTAATACTTTCCTCACCACCATAGATATTATCCATTTTTATAATGAAATTTAATATTATAATATTGATAATAATATCAATGACCTCTTTACTCTTATTCTGCGTGAAGATAAAGGCATGGAGAAAGAAAAAAAATCACTACTTATGGTGAATAATAGGAATAGAAAAGTAAAAGGACCTAATAATAACATTAATTCTCAAGAACATTTAAAATTCCTAATGAACATGTGAGTATCCATTGGAAGGATAAAGAACAAGATGAAATATGTTTTTCAGGTGGAATAATGTACCACATAAAGAATAACTAAACCTCAGTGAAGAAGAAAGGAGTGGATTCTTTTATATTAATTATCAAACGTAATAATTCCATTTATACAAATAAGGTATTAGATATAGATGTGTTACTCAAAATTTAATCAAATTTAAATCTCCAATAAAGATCAAATATGTTTTTAGCAGTAAGGTGGATCTTTTAGTTTCCATCAGAGTTAGATTGTATACACTACATGTTAGGTACCACTATCCTACTATTAAGATGTTTTTAAATCTAGTTTTAAATAATTGTTTTTATTTTTACTTTGTTACCATGAAATTTTTATCTATGTCTGGTTTAGATATATTTATGAAAAATTGTTTTTCAATTAAGAGTTCCTACTTTTATAAATGAAATACCCTAATAAATAAGTCCATAATAAGAATGGGAGGGAATAAATGGCAGTTTTCTTATAATATTTCATTTAATTATAAATAAACCACTATTAATAACTAAGACATGATAAAATTAATATAATTAATAGATATATTCATGTTAAATGAAAGAGTAAACAATATAATGCATAAAAAATATAAAAATACTCAAACCCAATGTGAATCTTTTTTCTTTATGTGGTCAAATCCATCCACGAAGTGGACTATATACTAATTTGTTTATCAAATTCAAATGAACAGTCCATGTGTCTTATAATATCCTTCTCCATCAGAATTATACTAGATTTTATAAAATATCCCACTACATTGAAAACAATAATGAATAAGTTATATGGAAGTCATTAAGAGTGTAGTTTCTCATTAACTATCTATGATATCCCCTCGATCCTTATATAATATATAGAATTGTTTTCCAACTCTGTATAGAATAAAATTATGATACATTCTTTATAAATCGTACTGAACTTATATTTTATTAAATTATAAATAATTAAATGATGATGAAGATCACTTCATGACATTATTATTTAGACTCACTTCATCTTCTTTATGTTTTTCAGACATGTTCAAAACTAAAAATAATCTTCAATACAATATTATCATCTTTATTTACAAATAATATTGTATGTTTCTCTACTAAACGTCTTATTTCAATGAAAATTCAGTTTTCTACATAAGTGCTTCATTAAATCCATACTTGATTTTCATATACCCAAATTATTATATCATACGGTGTCTCTAGCCAGCCAAATGAATATTTCCTCAGTCTAAGTCTATTTTAATCATTTTATTATACTATTACGAATCATTAAACATCTATCACATTTTTTCTCCACCATGTTCTGAAGGAAAGATCCTAACTACCCTTATATACATTAATGGGTGAAAAAACAATCATATAGTTATACATCAACTAGTTTAATCTCAGTTTTCATTCATCTTCATCTTACACGCTATTATTGATTAAATTGTTTTCTAATAATTACACATTATACATACTATTAATGTTGAAAATGGAACACATTTGATATAACCAATACAAATATCTAATCTTAAGAAAATATCATTGACATTCAAATATCATATCTAGAATCACTGTTCAAATATCAAGTGATTAAAGTTTTTATAGATCAACAAAGTGTTATCATACTAGATTCTCCACTATTCATTAAAATATAATTAATTATCTTCTCATTGAATTTATCTAAAAAGTATGATCTCATGGATGAAATTTCAACTAATCTAATTAGGAATATTAATTTTCCATACAACCTAAATAAAATATTAGATTTTATATTTTAGACACTGTAAAATAAATTAAGCACTATTTAATTTTTATTCTTCAAAATATATGAATATTGAAAAATCATATTTTTATATTTAAAATCATTATATGTAGTCAAATTCTCATCACATAGCTCAGTTAACATACATTAGAATCAACTAGATTACCCACCAAGGAAAATAATGTTTTTTTGTTCAGTCATTACATAGTTCACATATGTAGTGGCCCTATAAGAGGATTCCTTTAACAAAATTATCATTCAAATAGAATGAATATCATATGCAACAAAATTGTCCTATATGAACTTTCTACTAAAATATGATGTTTATTTCCATAAAAATTATAGAATATGAGGCATGTAACATAATTTGCATATATGCGGCCTCTAATAATAAAATTTACTTACACGGTCTTACTTATCTTAAATTCATTTTAATGTTCTTCATTAGGTAAATTATCATATTCTGAAACCCCATAAAACAATATAATTAGATATAATTTCTACATCCATCATAGTAATTATATATTCCTATAAAACATTAAAATAAACTTTTGATAGTATATACGGGAAACTCAAATCTTCTATAAAACATTCCAGACATATTGATAACCACAAATACCTCTTTGAGTCTTCTTAGGCTTGTTGAAATAAATAAAAACTAATTATAAATTAATCAAAAAATCAATGTTAAATTCAATATTTATCTTTTTTATCAATTTTAACTATATTAAACTATTATATTAACCATAAAAATATTTTAGAACTCATCAATAAACAATTGAATGTTCAAATCACTAATTATCTTCTTTGACAACTGTATCTCCCCACAGAATCATATAATATTCATTTTATTAGATAATTTCTTCTCTTAATGTTAATAAATTGTAGCTATGTGACATAAATTAACCCACATCAATTAACACATTCTGTTTTTACCATAACCAAATACCCCCATTTACAATTATCCACATCTTCTATTGACAAGTTTTCGTTCTATCGTCCCTTTATAAAAAAACACTATTCATCACAGATAGAGAGTGATTTATTAATCTCTCTTTCTTTTCAACATAATACAATGCACAATGTGGGTACCTTTCAACATTCCCATAATTAATAAAAGAATATTAAACATGATGTTTCTTCCAAAACTCTCCAAATATCTATCTTTTCATTTCCATTAAAAAAATTTATACATTCTTATTCACGGTAAAAATAAAATAAACATTATATCACCAAATTCCACTATTTTTTGAAAAAGCATTAGAAAATACAAATATATTAGGATGTTGAATGCCATATAGGATTATAGTATAGATCTATAGAACAAATATTTTTAGAATAAATTTTTAATGGTTTCTATGAAAAAACTTTTAATTTTTAACAATACAATTACATCCACTGCATCTGTTTATTTTAATGAGTATATAAAAATTAATTCCCCACAAATGTACTTATAGAAGATGACTATTTCTTATTGTAATTCCAGCATACACACTTATCAACGAAAAATACTCTATTAGATTTTTATTTAATATATGTGAAATGTTTTCTCCAATTTGAATCTATGAACCCCTATAGCTATATATTAAAGTTATTTGTACAAAAGAAACATCTTAGTGGCCTATTGATATTTCTCTAAAAAATAATGGATTAAAAAAATGAAATTCTTTCATATCACTATGATGTGTCGAAAATAATGTCATAGAAACTATAATCATTGGTCATAATGATTTGAGGTAGAAATGGATACTACCAATTCTTCTAAATTCCATTTGATTAACACTCATTACAACCTCATATCTAGTAAAATTGTTCCAATGGATGTTGGATTAAAAAATAACAATTCTTCCTATAATTTAGTTGTTTTCTATATTTATTGGTATAATTCTCTTGAGGATAAAAATTTTAATCAACACATTTTAAAATTCACATATTAGAGAAAGAAATTATTTCTTCCAAAAAAGAAACCTCGTATTTTATTCATTTATATTGAAAATTATTCATTCAGATAAAATTGGTCAATTAGATATATTATTTTAATTATATACATATTAACAATGGGATTACATGTATTGTATTAAATGGGATACAAATTACTATTAGCCATTACTTTTGAAAACTTTATATTCATCAAGAATCCATCTAGTTTGGAGTAGTTTTACTCCCTAGAATATTAAAATTTATATAATTTCATCTTTAATTTTAAAATCATGTTTCCAAATAAATCAATATTACAACCTTATATATTTTTAAATAATACTTCATCTTTAAGATCACCATTAAAGATGGATTACATTACATCCATTAATAAATCTCATTGTTTTAAATGATCTACTACTTCTAGTATAATCTTGAGGAATTTTGATCTAGTAAGAGGTGTAACATGTTTCTTAAAAATTGATCCCTTCAAGTTGATTTTATACCTTGCATGCCTGTAAGTATTTTTTCTATGAATATTATCTTTTTTATTGAGTTTGTTTAAAAAAATAACATAGTGACTATAAATTTTTTCTTGTCAATACTAGGATCATGTTCTTAAGTTTATTTCTTATTTAGATGTTCATTTAACTAAATCATAAAATAAATACACTATTTATAATAAAATGAAATTAAAATTGATATTTGTATAGATTTTGAAATGAGATCTCTATGATTTTGAATTAAAAAATTTCTTCTAATCTGGATTGATGCCTCCAGATTTTAAATTATTTTTTAGACTTATTTTTTAAATAGCGTAGGGTTTATAATTTTCAAATTTTTGAAGATTTATCATAACCAAAATTATAATATTAATTAACTAATTCAAAAATATTTCATATTGGATGATTTTAAATGGAATGGATTTTAGTATTTTGGTTACTATAGACTTCTGATGAACTACATAATTCATCAACCAAACCTTTGGTATTAGAGTAGTTCTCTCTAATTTCAACATCACAATAGTCAAAAAGATAATGTATCCTTTCTTTCCAACACATTTTTACAATTTAATTATGAATGTAAACCATTAAAATGACTTCAATTGGTTATTCATCAAGATTTTACACCTTATTAACATAAAATTTAATGAAACCTAGAATTATAAATACATTGAATTATTTCACAGTATAATTTCAACAACTAAAATATAATAATATTATTTTTCTTCTCGGGTATCATCATGCATCTACTCTAAATATGGACACCATTTCTTATAGTTTCCCTAAATATGAGCATTGAATGTTTATGCACAACTAAAATTGTTTTTCCATTTTTGACTATGATTTTATTCTTCCACTCACCAATTATATTATATATATATATATATTAAAAACTAAATTTGTGTTCTATTTTATTTTTCAGTGAATATTTTTAAAAAAAATATTCTATTAAATTCCTTACAGTTATCTATTCATAATTTCAAAATTTATACTCCCATATCCTTCACAATATTTATTTTTTAGATTTTGAATATGTTAACTGCATCAGAATTATCTATCATGAGCATGACTATAGTAATTTGATTGAGATAATTATTAAATGTAATGAAATAGAAGTCACCTATAATATATGATTCCCTATGAGACCAAAAATATATGAATAGAGGTCTTGATGACTGAATCATTACTCCTTAAGATATATATATCTCAAAAACTTCATATTCTACAATATTTTCAAATAATCTATATTTTAATTTTTTTGGTTGGGAATTTCTCTTTCGATTCCATTACATGAAATTTTTTATCGGAATCCTTTGAGTAGAGTGGAAAATCCATGTGTTCCAAAATTTATTAAATTATTTAGAACTCTTGTAACATGAGTTCATTAAACCACAATATTGGAACCAGATTTCATTGGTTCGTTCTGTTTTGTAATTTCAGTTCCATATTTAAGTATTTGTATGACACATGTGTTATTCATGATTATAAAATATTTTCCTTTATCACAGAGTTTACTTTAACTCAAAAGATAATGATTAATTCTATCCATATAAATAACATCATTCATCAAATCTCACCTTTTTCTTCTATTTGAAATGATCCAATGACTTTCATTCTCAAGAAAATGTCATTTTTAATGTCAATTCTCCCACATCATGTCCTAAGAAGTTTTTTTGAGTTTTTTTTCACCTGAAATGTGTGAATAATTTCAACTATAGAAAATAATTATAATTCATCCCTTAAATATTATCAATGTGTGTTAAAAAATAATGGATACTTCTCCATGATACACCGTTAATTTTCCATTAACTGTTTCATTTTTGGGGTGTTATCATAGAGAATTAGTCAATAACTGTTATACTATATGATAATATTTTTAATAGATTTTTCATACTTCTTATATGTATTTAATTGAACATTATGTGGGTTGATAAAATCCTTCCCAATCATCGTTTTGTATCTTATGTAATTTTAACCTCATATAATTTTATCCAATCCCCCTATATTCCTACCTTGTTCCTAGTACAAATTTCATTCCCCATAATGATAATCTCTAAGACCAAAAATACCATAGCACTGGAAGTACCCACAGAATCGTGATATTCGTTAGTAAATATTGTTTCTACCTTGGAGATTTATTTTTTCTTGAAATTTTTTATACACCATTTAGATGTATGGTATTATTTATAATCAAACCATATGGTATATACATTACCATTTTTTGAATTTAAAAATGTATTTTTTTGGAAAAATAGATTTATATTAAGACATATTATAAATGGGTATGACATGATATTGTGAATAATAATTTTTACTATACATTATCAACATGTACAAGATCTATGTAGATTTATTACTGTCATATCTCATCTCCACATGTGCCTTTTTGGACTCTTTGAAGTTTTGATGATTCGGGAAAAAATCAATATCATTCAAATTATTTTTCACTAAAAGAACTTACATGATCTTTTCACATTTCATAAAATTTAGTATTTAAAATTTTAATATCCCTAATTAATATATGTTTCTTTTTGAAAATACCATTATGATCTTTATCTATCTTTCCCCCAACCATCTTCAAGAGTCTAAATTCTTTCATGATATTTTTATTTTCCTATAACCATGACTCTAGTTTACATTTATACATGTGTTCCACATAGTTAACATAAAAATATTCACCTACACTACTATAATATTCCTCATATCATAATACATTTTCCATGAAATATTTGAATTTATTATTAACTTCATTATATAATTGACTCAGGAAGTGACTTCATCCCATGTTTATTTACATAAAAATTTTTTTTTTTGGGAAATTCATATTATCCACTAATTTCATGGAATATTTTATGCTCTTTCCCAATATCTGATACATTATAATATCATCCCTATAATCATACTCTAAAAGTTTATTCAATGGAATTTTAAATAAAAATTTTCCAATTTCAGAAAAACGAAAACATGTTTGTGAGAGATTAACCTTTTCATAGTCTTTTCATGTCCTAATGATCCTAAAGAAAACTAACTTGAATATTATATATTCATTATATTGTTCATATTATCCATCTAAATCACATAATGCTTCAAATTTATCATCGTTTATTTTCAGATTTCTAAAAGAATTAAAATCGATTTCAGATTTGGGTTTTTTTTAATTGGATCCTTGATAGTTTTATTTGTAATGAATATTCGGTAATGCTCATCAAGGGAAATACCATATTGATCTTTCACATCATAATTTTTTTTATCAAACATGTATGGAACCTTTCCCATCAATTTAATAACAATAGTAGACTCTCCATGATTATCCCTAAATCCTCTAATGTTACTAACAATTTTATTCATCCTTTTAAATTAGCAATTAATGTTTTCATTTATATTAAACTTGTTTGAATCAAAAGAAATTATCTATATCTTTATCTTATATGCTTCGAATTTAACATTTCCTTTCATTTTACTCTAAATATTATACCTTATTTACATTGTTTTCTATAAACCATCACATTTTTTAGTATTTATTAAATAAAGACTTTATAATTTAATTTCATAAGTTTATATTTGTTTAATGTTTTCTTTTAGTAGGAAAATATTTTTATCCATTTCAGTAATTGGTGTTAAGCAATTCGTAACCACTCTAAAAATATCAATGTCATTAGATATAAGAAAGATAAGCACCATATTCATCCGTGACATGTATTTCATTAAAAAAAATTTGGCACACAATTTCATTAAACCAAAATGATAACTTCCATCATATAAAAATTATTGATCTAACATATAAAACATATCATCTGTTAAGAATACATGAATTTCCCCAATATGTCATATAACACTAATAATGGGGGATTACTTATTTGTGGATGAATTTTATAATTTATTTCAATTAGAAATTGACATCTAATTTGGATTATGAAATATTACAGTCATGATATTTACTAATGCTTAATCGTATAAAATGAATGTGTAATAAATAGGGGAATAAACAATTTTCACAACATTTGGAACCAATGTGGGTTCCTAATCCTTATCATGTTTGACACCCACTAAGACATGTATTATCGACAATATATTTATGATCAAATACACATGGATATTCCATGTATCATCATATCATCATATTCATGATCGTCTGAATTCATTTTACAAAACATCTCTCATGTATGAAAAAAAACTATAATGAGATGGCGATGTTTTATTTAAGAATTTTGTTACTCATCAATTGTTGGGTAACATAACCCTGATAATTCAATTGTATATGGATTATTATTCTCAGTTAGAATATTATTATATGATGATATTATATTCAAACATATTAAATGATTTTACACTCCATAATGATTATGAATGAACAAATGATGAAAATTACTACAGAAAATCAGGCATTAGACTCACATCTTGTTCTTTTCGTTTCTCACACACATTAAAAATTATAATAGTTTTCATCCCACTTTTATCATATTGTTCAATGACTAATGTTTTATATTTAAAAATGATAAATCATTATTATCTAAGAAATTACTTGTATTGAATGGTGGTGATTAATTCCAAACATCCTTTTCATATAAAAATATAATTATTTAATATGGTGTGTTGATCATTATAAAATAATGTTCCATGAGTATAATGAAATTTTAATTTTAATTTATCTTTATTCCAGGGAAACATTAAAAAATAACAACATGGATCTTCTCCCCTATATCACCATGAAAATACTATAACTATTTTTTTTATTCTTCATTTAGAAAATATTGTAATCAGATTCATCTGTATCAATTAGGTCAGTCTCAGTTTCTATTAAACATCTACTTACATGAATTGTTACTATTTATATTATTTTCCTATAATTACAATTTATTATTATAGATTCAGGTGAGGTGGAAATACTCACTGGGCAACTAATATTCAAAACTCATCTTCATAAAATATCACCACTATTCACAACTCTCAACTTGAATCACTTCATAGATCTCACATGATTATTATAACCAAGGATTGATAAATCATTATCACACAGGATTCTTAATTATTCATGAATAGAAAATTATTTTACATATTTTTAATTTTCTCACATATGAATGATCTCATATTTGAATTATTTTTCACCAAGTAGATTTATTAACTTTTAATATGAGTCGAATAAAAATTTAGTTAGGATATTTTATACATCAAGGAATAACGTGAGAATGATATGAATTAAATTATTAATAATATTTCTATTCTTGTAAATCAAATTTTCCTAATGTAAATCATCATAAATGGGAAATTTATTAACAATTAAATAACATTACTTACATGTTTATAAAAAAATTCATCACAAAATATATATCACATGATTCCTTTACAAGATAATTCACTTACAAAATGGTCCTATAATATAAATCCCCTAATAAAATTTTCAATCGCATTGATAAATAATTCTATATAACTCAAAATTTTTGTGACCTCATTCCTAAAGATTAAGATAATCATTTTTTGATTACATTTTATAGCATAATACATGTAAGTAAATTTATCTTCAAATTGACTCCTATAATATAATATAATTATGTAGTCTCTAGCATATAAAATTCCATTTCTCATTCCCAATTTCAGGAAACTTCATATATGATGACCCTAAAAAAGAATATACATATCTATAATTTAAATATCCATAATAGTAAACATATATTCATGTAAAACAATAACATATTCTTCTCGATGTTTCTTATTATAACTCAAACAATGGTAAAATAGTTCATTACTTCCTAAATCTTAAAATACCTCTTCCAATCTCAATTATAAATTTGAAAAAATAAAAAATAAAATGAAAATATTATTAATAATTCTAAGGGTAATTTAATAAGGATATCAGATCTTATTGTATAAATCATTTAATTAACGGCCTTTATTCCTTTCAATTTGAATTTTATGTATTGAGAATAGATAAAAATGGATTTTCAATGAATTATACCATACCTGATTATGGAATCACTAAATTAGTCATATAAATGAGAATCATTTGACATAGACATATCAAGATGGTTATCAATATCATTTGGAATTAAAACCCTTATATTCATTTAATGATTATTTGTAGGTTAAAATATCCATGGATCTATTTACTGGATATTGGGAAGGGGTCCTAGATCTTCTTGAATTAGTTCATACAAATATGTGTGGACATTTTAATATTGAATCATGGGTTGAATAATCATACACTAAAACATTTACTAGGGAAATTAATAGATATGTTCATGTATTCTTAATGATGTATAAAAAGGAATATATTTAGAAAGTAATGGTAGTCAAAATATTAATTATTTAATTATCATTGTAATAATACTACTCAGAAAAAGGTGAAAAATATCATAAAAAATATTTCATAAAATATATAATGGATTTTGGATATTATGTAAACTCACTCCTTTATATAAACTATAGTCTAATAGTTTCCAAGAACTATATAACCACACCTTATTGGATATGATGATATTGATAATGATTCATGTGATTATTCTATTATCATTATAGGTTTATGTGTTACAAAATAAGTAATACATCGTAAATAAAGTTTCAAATAAAGAGGGAAAAATTTTGATTCTATTTTTAGAGTGGGAGAAACCTATTTTTTAATATATAAATGTATGGGGATGAATTGTTTTTAAGGCTATATCTTGAAAAAATATTGCACTTAGGGGATTTTAAAAGTTTTTGGAAAATATCATGAAATATATTATTATTATTCCTTTTCAATATTTATATACCAAAATCCAAAAAAATGATTTGTGATAAGAATACCATGATGAAAAAAATTGGTAGATGGATTTTAAAAAAAAATTATTTAATGGAAACCTTGTGAATGATTTGTATATTATAAAAAAGACGATTTTGTAAATATTAAGGATAATAATATAGTTTTTAATTTATAGAGAATCCAATTATGGATTGAATCAATATTTAAGATCACTAAACATTCATTTTTATTATTAGATATGGATATATGGTTCAATAAATAATTAATAAGATTCATGTTTCTAAAATATGATTAGTATGGGTTGAGTTAGTTTCCTTATATTATATGTTGATGATATATTATTGATTAGAAATTATTTACAGTTGTTATATTATATTTAGACATGTTTGAATATATTCACCCCCGAGAAGGACATTGGTGAATCACAATATATCCTTGGGATCATGATCCATCAGGATAGATATGTGAGGATCCTTTGAAAATGTTTTGGTAAAAAAATTGATAATTTATTTAAAAGACTACGTATCAAATTATATATGATGGTATTACTACTAATTTCATTTATTATAAAAATATCATTAAAAATTAATCTCCATCCAATAAATGGGGAGAGAGAGAGGATGAGTAAAATTCTTTATATATCAGCAACAAGATCAATCATGTATGCCAGGATATATAGTAGGTGTGATTTTACCTATTCCTTAAGAATAGTATATTGATATTCAAAAAAAGTATTGGAATAACATAAAACTATTGTTAAAACTATCCATGGTTATATAGGATATAAATAGGATTTGTTCCTCATTTTTATAAGACATAAAGAGCTGGTCATCAATGGTTTAAAAAATTATAGTTTACAGAAAACCCAAAATATTCTGAAATCACATTAATATTTTTTCTATATCTTTAATGAAGGATCTATGAGCTGGAAGAGCTCATAGTAGTCCATAGTCACTGATTCTATACCAGTGTCCGAGTATATTTCATATTAGTTTGTAGCTATATAAATAGTTTAGTGAAAACGTCATCTTATATATTGATGTGGTGCCCAGATCATACTATTAATAAATTTCAGTCAACTATCTCTCAATGTTATTCATTATTCTACTATGACAGGGTTTTATTACATGTTTCATCCATTTTATCTTCCATAGAAACTCATCTCACTCCAACATCACCCAATTGAAATATGTGCCTCAATATATGATATTTTATAATTATTTTTTTCATCTATTAATGAGAAAATTGAAGTATTATAAATATATTATTAAATATGTTATATTGTTAGAATACTTCTATATAAATATAAATAGATTATGTTTCAATGGTAGGTGTTGGATGCTAAAAATACATTGAGACGTATTTCTATAACGATTACATATTATAATCTCGAGGATAAAAGGTTAAAATGAGAGATCCACTAATAGTAATTCCATATTTTATATATGTAATTGGACATTCCCATTAGAAGATGTATTTATTGATCCTTAGAAATTATATGGTTATTAATATATATTAGGAATATTATATATTGCTTTTTTCTTAAAAATAATGATGAAATATCATTAACAAAATTTAGCACCTGATCTTTATGCCCCAACTGATATGAAAATGATAGATCACCCTAGAAAGGATTTGTCTATTATAATATTAAAAGATTATATCTCAAGGCCTTTTGTTGAAATATATGTTTTGTATTAATTCTATGGCCATGGATTTTTTTCGACGATTTCATTTACAAGAGTTAGAGAATGATATTATAGTATATAGTTTGAGTAATGTGAATTCAGAATACGTGATCATATATTGATACAAGGGTTTTATATTACACAAATATAATTGAAATGAGTTTATTATTATTACATAATTAAAATGTTTCTATATTTGTTTTATGATGTGTTTCTAGACGCTGAACTTGATCTTCAGACCGATTTACCTAATTTCACTAAGAAAGAGACCCATAAGGGCATACACTATGTGTATCCATAATATCCAATATTTTTTATTTGAATTCAATATTTAAAAAAATATTATTCTCTAGATTAAGTAATAATAAGTTTTTAGGTCATGTTGATTGTATAAATTCAATTTCATGTTATTTTGGAATGAAATATATTATAGTGAAATATTAAATAAATAAATAAATTTCATTTAGTGGATATTTTATTTATTAATTAATTAATCAAATAAAATAATGATACTTATTTTGGAATGTATAAATTTAATATTATGTAATTTCTAAATGATGTGTTGGATTGATGTAGAATTTTAAGGGACAAGATTTAAATGACATTTTTATTTAATATCATTTAATCAAATAATATATTAATTTTAAAATAAAATTATATATGAATAATTCATGAGTTAATGAAGGACATGGAAGTGTTATTATAATAATTATAATTGTTATTATTAAGTGTGAGGTTTACATAGGAAAAAAATATTATGTGAGGTCCTATATTCAGGAACTAATTCAATAAATCTATGTATGAAATATATCTTTTATCTTGTAATGGGAGATTCTAATGGTTGTGAAAAAAATAGTATATGAAGATAATTTTCTAAAGATAAAATAGAATTATCTCAAGAACACTCTCAATAGTAAGAGTATTAATTCATCATGCTCCTCTCATGAATTTTAGAATAATGAAGAATCCTTGAAGCCAAAAAGCATTATTTTTTAAATAAATATTGAAGGATGGATGTTTATAATTACCTCAGTGATAGAACATATATTTCAAACGATGGAATTTTGGGTTTCATAGAGCACTTGTGGATATCTCTATGTGGTATTTACATTGGATCCTTCATCATAACGACAATATGATATGATAGTATTCCAATTTCAACATCAGTGAATAAATTGTTAAAATTTTAAGTAATTATTATATATTAATTATTGATAAATTAAATGAAAAATGATAATAAGATAAAATATCATAATTTTTGAATTATCTAGTTCAAAGGACTTATTTGAAGAAACCAATAATGATTATTTTTTTACATGAGTGCAACTGCTTCCACAATTGCACACAAACATAATAGCAAAGGAACAATGATTTAGAAAAATAAACATAGTTATCATTGGAAACCAATAATGAATAATTTACATAATATTGAAATTTTTATATTTTTTTTAAGTTTTCATCCGTGTAATATAGTTATATTATGATTCATATTAGGGTTTTTCCAACCACATGAATATAATCCATGTGAATAGAACCAAGGATTAGAATACTTGGTCCTAGAAAAATAATTATTGAAAAGAAAATGAATAATGGAGAAAGAAATATAATACAAGGTGAAATGTTAACTGGGTGGAATTCCATCAAAAAATAAAATAAAAATAAAATTTCTATTTTATTCATTCCACTTGTTTTTCGAAAACCGCCCTGTCGTCTCAAGATCTTGCACTGCTTCCACTATTTAGTAGCCTATCATGTGATATCTTTATCACCCATCTTCAGTGATTCATTTTCCATATTATCCTTATTTAAAAGGCAAATTAAATTAGTATTAATCTTAAAATAAGATTCATAGTTATCTAGTACATTATTCTCAAAAATTTTAGATTTAACATCAACTTGAGTATTTCAAAATTCATCTCGGAATACATCCCTATTGTAAGATATATTCTGATTTTCAGACTGGATAAGATTATATATATTAATTCTAGAGTACAATGGGGAATTTACACCCACTTTGGTTTCCTCCTTCCCTTTTAGAGTATTGCCTAAAATAAGTATAGTAGTTGTACCTCCAGTGATTGAATATATTGTAGGTGAGGTGGTTATTGACGTATCTTCCAACAATGATGTTTTAGATTCTGGTAAAGAAAAATCAACCCTGGTAATCAATATATGGGAAATATTTAGGGGGTTTAATATTATAATATATATTGAAATCTAATATTTTTATTGACACATGGGTCTTGGACTTATTGGTAATGACAAATCAGAATCCCTCAGGTTCCAACGATTATTCATTCCGAATCCTTTTGAAATTAAAAATCACTTTTCATTGATCAAAATGAATAGCTTATTTAGAAATCACCTTGATGTCGTCTTTTTCTAAGGATACATAATTTTACATTGTATCCCCATTTTCCTTATATATATCCCCCATGAAAGATATAATATCCTTCCCAACCTATAGTTCTAGATTCCAAGGATGGAAACATATTGAAGGGGGTATTCTTTCTCAGTGTGTATCACTAGAAAATATTGTAGCTGAGGAGCCTATATCTCTAATACATGTAATAAACTATTTGTAATTCTTTTTTATGTGATGTATCACCCTGCATAGGAATCACATATACCTTACAGTCTCTCCCTGGGATCCATTTTATTTTTTATTAATAGAAGAAGGCATTCCTACAAAATACCTCCATAGAGTGTCCTACATAAATACAACCCAAAAAATAGAGAGGATCATTTTCATACTCAATTCACATATGAATGTTTGGATGATGGGGGTATGGTGTTAACTTATTTTAGATTGTGGAACTAACCTTATTGAGATGTAAATAAACATCAATTACCCAATCTCCCTTTCCAATTAGACACAAAAACCCATGGTAGTGGAAATTTAATGTGATATCATTAGATTCCATAATATATAGTTGATTCGATAAATCCTCACCTAGACCTATACAGTCACATTGTAGGATTGAAAAAAAATTAGAATCCATGATCAAACCATGAACTCTATGGGTGATTTGATTTAAAAACTGTGACCCAAAACTCCAAGAATTGTTGTATAATTTATTAGAAGGGAATGGAAAAATCCATGGGATTTTGACACACAGTTACCATTGGAATATCCCCAGGTTTCTAAATCCTTATTACCAAAATACTCAAAGTACCATGTATTTTCACCCCTCTGGTGATCATTAAAGTAAAAAGTTGTGTTCTTAACCATGTAGATCATTTTGAAGACTGCATAATTTATTTCTTCTAAGAGGTCTAATGAGCTCTTATTAACAATGCGACCTGTGGAAAATTCTCTCATTGAAGTAAGTTAACACATTACACCACCAGTAGCTAGAACTCGAGTAACTATGGGCTTCCCATCCATATGTGCATTATAGGACCTATAATAATATTTTATAAGTAAAGATTAATTACCCTCGACGAACAACCTTTTTGTCCATGAGCATTGGAGTTGGACCTCTCAATCCATATTTTTATCCAAATGAATATAACAAGGATGGAACCTCTGGTACTAAAAAATATTTTACATCCAATATATAACTCCAATGAAATCCGATAAATATTTTTTGAACCTCAATAGATATCATACTATTTCAAAGGAAATGATTATAATTCAATAGTGAAACTATAAACCAATCATAACTGAACTGACTACTATAAAAATATTATATATCAATACAACAAATATACATAAAAACACTAAATTCCAAAAAATTCAATAAAAATAATATTTAATATTAATTAATTATTACTCGACATATATTTTATTAAAAATTTAAACAATAAGGGTTAAAGTCGATAAACCAATTGAAAAGGGGAGAGACACGTATAAGGCCCTAGAATTAAACATTAAATAATCATGAATGAAGTTAATAATTCATATTTTGGATTTTATCATGTTTAGAGGTTTAGATAATTAGGTCATAACATACGCACAACAACGTTAATATTACATGTAGTTACTTCTACTCAGTATCCATTTTTTAATAAAATAAAAAATCATAAAAAATAAATTTTTAATTCCATGTTGTAAATAGAATGGCTTTTCCGTGATCCCATCCTGGACCCTATTCCACTATATCTCCTCTGAAAATCATTTCAAAAGCATATGAAGTTAATGAAAATCTCAGAAAGGGTTATAAAATAATGAAATAAAACATTAAACCAACAATACATACAAAAAATAATCTCTTTAAGGAACCTCATGAAATAATAATATTTTTGAATAACAGATAGAAGTCATAAATAATAAATTTAACTTGTGGAATCCATAACATACATATATTGTATCTATCATAGCTGTGTAGGGAGTTATGATTGGAATACCCATCATGATATATTCCCTAAATCAATTAGGAGAAACATTAAAATTTTCCTCCATCATGTTTCCCATTGAATTGGTGAGATATCTCGGGCTCATGCGCCATAGTTTTATCATGAAACCACCTTTATATGTAAATAATGCCCAAGAACCATAACATAATCATAACACATAACATACGAATAATGTGAAGATTGAATTTACACAGTGAAATCACAATTTATCATTTCAATATATTAAGATAATCAATCCATAATCAAAACCATTTTCAATACCAAAATACATAAAAAGAGAATATATTGTTTGTTTTACTTTAAAAAACATTACAACTTGTTAAGGATGCCAAATATCAAATAATGATCATTGTGGCGAAATGGACATTGTCACTATGTACATTAAAAAGAAACATTGATAATATCATTTAGTAAACCGCTTGATAGAGAATTTTTTTTAATGAAATTCATATTTAAAGGGGTGTATACATAGTATAAAGTAATGTCGTGTATACATCAAAGTATGCCTCAGTAAATAGAGATTTAGATGAACTCCCATACATCTTGTCTGATATGACTCATTCATTATTTAATTTTTTGAAAAAAAGTTAAGTTAATTTGTACTTTATTAAGATCCTTTTTCAAATGAATTATTCATTTTATATCACTTATTACCATTATATAACTATTAGTTAATTATTTTAGTTCATATGCAACATTTTGTCACTGTTCGTAACTTGAGTAAAAAATGAACTTTTTATAATTATAAATTTTCAATGTGGGAAAAATTCCATTATCTCCATAATAAAATTTAGTATTTAAATATATTTTAGATATAGTATTTATATGTATTTATAATAGTATATAAAATTTGGACATGAGGAATGAAGTGCACTATTATGGAGACGGTAAGTCGTACGTACGCATGAACACTACCTTCATTTCTTATTCATATTTAAATGAATTAAAACATAATAATACATAGGTATATAATAATTCTTGTACAATATCATATTTTATAATTGGTACAAAAGTTCATTAACTCAATCCTTTATTTGTTCCATGTATTCCATGAACGAGTCATATAACTTTGAGGGCGAGGTAGTCCTCACTTCCTCAAATTAAATTATAGTATTTATACAACATGAATAGAATAAAAGTATGTTCTAAATTATAATTAATTTATCATAGAGATAAATAAATTTCAAAAAAATCACATATAATTATAGTCCCATCATAATGGCCTCCATATGAGGGGGTAGGGGAAATCAAACAATCATCGTTTCGTGAGGAAGTAGATCTCCTTTCACAGAAATAGTATGTTCTAAATCCATTAGATGACGTAGTGTGTAAATGTAGTTCGAATAATCCTCATTAAAAACCTATTTTTTTAAGGTTACTAGTTTTGTTATGCAAAATAATTATAATAAGAGAATAGGGAGTGGAGATGGAAGATAAAAGAAAAACAACTTAAGAGAAGTTGTTACCTTTAAATCGTGTAACACCCTTTGGTTTGAACCAAAATTATTTCTTTAATTACCTAATTCATAGGGAAAGGATTCGAGGGGGAATATAGGGATTTTTGGAGATTATTGGAGTACATTTTGGATGATCTAAGAGGATTTAGAGGTGTTAGTAATGGGATAGAGGTTATGAGATTTTATAAAGAGGATGGGGGTCCTGATGAAAGTTTAAAGTATTATTTTATTATAAAATGAATTTTTCTTTAAAAATGACCATACTAATTAAATTAAAAGATAAGATTTATTTATGTCCGAATAAAATCATCCAATAAGAATTGGATAGTTTTGAATATTTTTAATCCTTATATCTTTTATTTAACACTTTTTTACACTTTCTGTTTTATCAAGAACAGAACACTTGAGAATCCAAAATTGTTAGCAAAACATGAAAAATATCCAATTAAATAGTAAATAATAAAATTTTAGACTTATTAAAAAAATTTTGCTGAATATATTATTTTTTTTCAAATTTTATAATATTTAATAAAATATTTTATATTTTAAATTATGAATCATGTCCATTTGGACACTATTCATATCATTACTTTTTAAAAAATCCAAAACAACTTGATTAAATAGAAAAAAAATTTAATACAAATATAAGATGAAATAAACATCTATAAAATTTGTGCATTTAATAAAAAAGTTTGAAAATAAATTTATTTTAATATTTATAATATCATTTATTTAAATCATTCATTTATAAGGTAATCACTACTTCATTATTGTTTCATAAATAAATTAATTTATTTGATGTATAAATATTATAAATAAAATATCATAATGTAGGAAATCGTTGTTATCTTTCTAATGAATGTTTATAGTATAAAATATAACATTTATAGCTCAATATAAATTTATTTCTTCTAAAAGACATTCGTTTATCTTATATTTTCCTTAACTTTAAATTGATTTTTTATAAAATGCCATTTTCAATTAAAAGTCACTCCATGGGGTCCCCAAATCGACCCAAGGATGCCCATGGTCGGAAATGAGTCATCCAATAGGGTTAAGACATGTATATGGGTAATTGAATATTATTTTAATATTATTCTTTTTCCTTATTTACCAGATTTACAATTTAACCATGGTAAATAAAATATTTACAGATGTTACTATTCATATTTTCTAAAAATAAAAGTCACCTTTTAAAAAAATGGAATTATTGATTCCAAATACAAAATCCATATTTTAATACTAAAAATATATAAGTTACAAGTTTTTAATTTTTCATTAATCCATGTTGTCAAAAATAAAAATTGTGTTTTTAAGAAATAATAACCATCAAAAGAATGACATGTGTTTATATCTAATTAAAAATAGAAATTACATAAAATGGGAAAAAAATATTAAATATAATTAAATTTAAAAAATAAAAAGTTTATCTAACCATATAAATATAATAGAAGAAAATGTAGTTTTGAATTAAAATGAAGTATTTTTCACAACTTCTTAAAAAATGATCTATATCAGAAAAATACCTAAAATTTACACAAATTAAACATTAATGTAAAAATTATAAATAAAATGTTTATTTTTTCAAATGGAACATGTTAAAGTGAAAAAACCGATATTTTGAAGGGGTTCTCCATCAAATGATAGTAAAACAAAATTTTAAAATTATTAGTGAATTTATTCTTAAAATTGGAATCATTCTCATATTACGCCTCTAAATTTTATTGGATAAATATAAAAACATTTAGAAAACATGTTTCATCATTATATGGTTATTTATATTCATTCCCAACTATAAAATGTCTATGCGTTAACTACCATTTAAAATAATAAAATAATATATTTTTTTCTCATTATGAGTCTGCCTTGTGTGCAGCCTATGATTTTAGAAAACTCGTTGTTGCGTGTCGTGAAATCCATAGAGCATAGAATAAAATTTAAAGTAAAATTAATATTTAATTAAAAAATATTAATAATTATAAATATTTTATATTCATTATTTACTAAAGATGTTAGAACATGAATTTCCAAAGGGAAACAAGTGACCCCACTAGTACGAAGGATTTGTGGTAGGGAGGAACAGAAGGGGTTGTCACATAACGTTTGATAATATATTAAGTGTATTCGAATCAATTGTTGTTGGAGGGCTGTTGAAAATCAGGGGTGTTTTTTTGAAGAAAGGGAGGGTTATCCATGATTGGTGGTGTGGGGATGGGATTATCCAAAGGGAAGATTCATGGGTGGGGTGAATAGATCTGGGTGATGGATGAAATTTTACATGCATTTTTTAATGGCTTAGTGATATCCATTTTGGGTCCAGTATTAGAACTAAAAAAAACTATTACATTGATTTTGGATAATTTCACATATATGAAAATCCATAATTCTAATAGTTATATATAGATATTGGAATATAATTATTTAATAAAAAATTATATTTTATATATTGTTATTATACATTTTTATAAAAAATTTATCCAAACATACATTATTAATTACACTATTAATTACAATATTTATTAATTATTATAAAATTCAATTCAAATCAATTTTTATTTCATTTTTTAGGAAGTCACTTTTATGTGTTGGGAGGGATCCCTTACATGGAAAAATGAATTTGTTTCCTCACATAATATTATATTTTTATTTCCCAAATTCATTGTGACATGATATCCCTTACACTAATCAAAACCTAATTTGTGAAACCATTCTTTAATTTTGATAAAATTTTGCTAGAATCCCCCCATAGCAGGACGTCACGATATGAGCCTTGGATAGATGCATGATTACAGAGTAGTTTTACAACTTTTTTAATCCCAAATCATTTGATATACTATTAAACAAAAATTATGTATACTTATTTTTAACTAAAATATTAATTATAATAGTATATAAATTAATATTTCTTAATTATATTAGTACAACTGGTCAGGGGTGCGATGAAATAAAAGGAATAGATTATACACACACACACACACACATGCATGCATTTAATGATTTTGTAATTGTATTAATTATTAAATTACATGTTTCAAAATTATCATCACTTGTTTTTGAATTATTGAACATACTAGTGAATGAACATTCCAAAAAATGGGTGAATTTTAATTCCTTGTTATGGATAGATGAGATAGAAAATTATTTGATTTTTTTTATGATGCGTACTATTTTTAATTCTCCCACTTTCAAACTTGTAAAACTTCTTTGTTTATTAAATTCATTCAGATATATTAGATACATTAGTATACTTTTTTTGTTATTACTATTTAATATTTCTATTATTAATTATTATTAAATATATTATTATTATTCTTAATAAATTTATAATTACTATTCCAATTATTATAGTTAGAAAATAAAATTTTAATAACATGAAATTATATTTATTATTACAGTATTATAAATCATTACGAGTAAAAAATAAATTATTTTAAATTATATTTTTATTTTTAAGGAATTAAGAATTATTATTAATGAGAGGTAGTTGTTAATTTATAGAATTTTATTTCAGTTGCAATTTCATTGTTATAATTAAATATAATTAATTAAAAAATTACTCGGTATTATTATGTATTAATAATAATAATAATATTAAACAGTTCAATGAATAAAATATTAAATAAGTTATTACATTTAATTAAAATTTTGATTAATGATATATATTTGGTTGAGGAGTCCGGATTTCTGAAATAATACCCCAATGCACCCTAGTAGATTGGGCATCGTCCCTGCCCACGAGAAAGGACAACTGCACACTGGACCTATTTTATTACTTCGAGTGACCCAAAGGCCTATGTTCGAGATTGACCAAAATACCATCTGATTGTGTACTAAATTTTCATTAGAGGGGTTTTTCATAAATCCCATAAATTGAATCATTCATCATTTTAGTTAATCAGTTTCCAATTTCACTTCACCCTATTATTAATGATCACAATGTATCTCCTATCTTATTGTTGTGTTTCCCCTAACCTTGAAGGGAAGGAAGTTATCCATCCATATTGAACATATTTTTGATATTAATGTAATATGATTATATTATTAATTAAAATATTTATTGGTTTGATAAGAACTATTAAATAAAATATTATAATTAGTATATTTATTTTCATTTTTCATCAATATTATTTAATTTATTTAGTATAGATTTTAGTATTATTATTATTATTATATTGTTATTAGTAATGATATTTTCATTCTAATGTGTTGAAAAAGGGGAAATTGTTTCAAACATTGGAAATCAAAAAATATTTAAAATGATCAATCCATTTTAAAGGAGATAGTTATGTGAGGTGTTCAGGGATGATATATTTTCAAAAAAACGTTAAATTGTATTAATAGAAAATAAATAAATTAAATACTTTTCAAATTTATATATGTACGCAAAAAAACAGGATGCCAAACTATAGGTCCCTTTATAAAATGATAAGGATGCAAGGAAGGAATGTATCATCATTTAAACATATTCATAGTAGTTGGTGTTTGGTTATGTTATTTATCTGAAATGTATTTAAAAGTATCTAAATAGAAAATGTTTACAATTCAATGAATACTCCACCCTATATTCATAAATAGTTTATGGGAAACAACATTTCATTTATTTCCATTATAAATGAAAATTTGAATCTGAATCTCAGATGAACTTCTAAATGGGGGATCAGGTATTGGAAGAGAGGGATTTCAAGTGATATGGATGGCTAGATCATTGTTTGGTAAAGATAGGGTAGATTAGGGTTGAGGATGGTTGTTTTTCAATGGAGAAATTACAAAGGTGTGTTGGGGATGATGGGTAGGGGTGAAAAATGTGGATTTCTAGGTAAATATACACGATCTCTTTTACACACAGACACACACACACACACATAGATATATATATATATATATATATATATATTTGTGTGTGTGTGATATAGAAGATTTTTTCTATAAAAAATGAATAATTTAATATACAATTTATATTTTAAATTTTATAATAGAATTTGTGGCACATATCCTTTTCATGCACATGTCCCCCTCTTAATATATTGTGTTGCATTTTTTACCTAATTTCATCAATAACATCCTCATTTAATAATTTTTTTTATTTAACAATTAAAATACAATCCAAACATTAATAATAAATAATTTTTATCTGTATCTAATGAGAAATTATGAATTATGGTGTGAACCTAAGGATACTAGTGAAAAAAATTTATTATGAAAAATAATTAAAATTTTGTTTTTTTGTAGGATATTTGTTTTGGAAAAAATAATAAATTAAAATATTTTATTTTCCTCATAGATCACAATATTTATATTTTAAATTTTATTTTTTATTTAATTATATGTTTTTGGAATACTGAATTCATTTTTTAGGTGTTAGGATTTGGGTGACCTAAGAATGAATATATTCTAAAGATACCACCAATAACATTTTCTTGAAATGAATGTGATGTTTCTCTGTATTCACCAATTTGAAATAAAATATTAATGATAAATATAAATTATGATTTGAGACCCAGATGTTCAAATGATAATGTTGATGAATATTTTAACAGTCGCGAATCTTGACTAACATTTGAAATAATAATAAAGACTAACCAAGAATCATTTTTATATTATGAGACTAGTTTTTAAGTGTGTTTCTTGACTAAAATACTATGTTTCCACTTTAAATTTCATTATAATGGATGGTGTGTGTAAATTTCATATTTCTAAAAAGTATTATTTTTCTGAGGTGTGACTTTAGATTAATTTTTGGTAAAATCATGTTCATTTTGACCTTATATATATATGTATGATGGGTTGAAGGGGAATCAAAACGAAATTTTGAGAAAAGGGTCCGGATGAAATGAATCCATAGAAGCAATATAGCTATGGACTTTGGATACAACCCACTCCACTAGAGATTCAGTGGATCTCTAAAATTGTTTCTTAAAGAAACCGTATAATAATTAAATTTTATTATGATTGTTATGTAAGAGAGTTGTCTTAACATTCACTTCCATTTTAGTTAGTGAACATGTTACCATACTCCCTCTTAAAATTCTACAACCCCCAATATAGGCTCTCCATTTTTTGGTTCTATCAACGAATCATCTATCCAACATAATAAACATGGGTGAATTTATCACTCTTTCACTCACTTTAACTTTATATTTCACTAGTTCAATGATTTCAATCTATTACATAGAATTTATGATTTTTTTCATATTTTTGGAATCCATCAATTGGATTCAAATTTCATGGAGTTATTTTATGGATGCAATTCTAATTTATTGAGGATGGTGGTACCTATCTATTCTTATTAGGTTATGAATATTTCATGTAATATGTGATATAGAGTCTCCCTAATTATGTGTGATTAACATCCTACTAATTTGATCTTTTTTATTATAACTCATATGAGTTATATAAGGACATCATGGGTTATGATGGACCACTTGACAACACAATTTTATAACATAAAGGGCATTTATTTGGTTACCTTAGACGTTTTGAACATAAGAGTGGGGATAAATTGAAATTGGTGGAAATGAATAGAACTAACTAAAATATTATTATATATGTTTGTTAAATTTTTTAACATTTTCCAATAAAATTTAGTTGCTTAAAATAAGAATGAAATTCGATTTTAAACATTAATACTCTAATATTCATTAAAGGGTCGATTTACCTCCTTTTGATGAAAAAACCTCTTTTAATATAGATTTGGTCATTTTTTATATGTTATGTTTTACAAAATAAAATTATTCTTCATAATTGGGACATCAAAATCTTCTTTGGGTTAAATTTTGTAATTTTTCAGATAAAATTAATTTTTTTGATGAATAGTGAAAAATACTGTATTTTAATTTAAACTGTGTTTTAATATAATTTATAAATATGGTTATATTATATTTTTAATTTGTTTTAAAGTTTAACTAGAATATATTTTTACCATTTAATACAATTTTGGTCATTGTAATTATTTTCAATATGAAATTGGACATAAACAAATGTCAATCTTTTTATAGTTATTATTTATTAAAAAAACGCAATTTGTTTTAACAACATGAATTAATTTTAAATTAATTAATTTCACTTTTATGTTTTAAATTTGCAAAAATATTAACCATTTTTTAATTTTTCATATCAAATAATGCTTAGGATGAATTTCGGGTAATTTTATGAAAAACATCAATTTTTGATGAATAGTGAAACCACTAAGTATTAGTTAAAAAAGTGACTTTTGCATTTAAATGAAATTTTACCACTTATGTGAGTTGAATTTCAAAAATCCGAGATATAAGATTAATATCAAGAAAAAAATATTGTTCAATAAGATGAAAATAATTTTTGGTGAATAGTATCTTTTGACTTATTTACCGCGGTTAAAGGTAAATAGGGTAATTCAAGGTAAAAAGTATATTATAATAATACAAAATTACCATAAAAATTGTCCTACCCAAATTGGATGACTCATGGAGGAATATGGATATCCATGGGTCTATTTTTGGAGACCATGGAGCCACTTGAGAGTGATAATGACTCATTAGATTAATTAATTTAAAGTAATGGCAAAAATGACACAAACAAATATCTTTTAGTAAATTAATATTTACTTGGGTTTATATTAGTTATATTTCTGACTATAAATATTAATTGGAAATATAAAAAGTTTTCCTACATCATAGTGTTTTTTTATAATTTTTAGACATAAAATAAGTTAAATTATTAATGACACAATAATGATGCAGTGTTTACCTCATTAATAAATGATTTAAATAAATAAGATTATAATGATTACAATATTCTTCAAAACATTTCCAATTATAATTTTATGATGTTATTAATAATATTATTCATCTTATATTCGACTTTAATGTTTTTTGGACCTTTAGAAACCGAAGATAAGTTTAGAATAAAATTCTAGTTTCAAGGTTTCCTAAATAGCCCCTTCTCTCCCTTAAAAAACCCACTTACAACCAATTCTTCACACACATCAATCCTTTTGGATGGTCAAACCTCGGCCCAATTAAGCTCCCTACATTCCTATACTCCACCTAGAAGACTTACCTTAGGCATAAAGAACTAAATGAAGTCTTTTTGGTTCAAACCCAAGGGAGTTACCCAAATTAAAGGTAACCGTTTCTCTTATATTCATTTCTTTTATTTTACTTCTCCAACCCCATGAACTATTTTTATTCCATTATTTTTTAACAAAACCAATATATATTAAATATACTAGGATGTTTTTATAAGAATCATTTTATCCACACTTACTTAGACCTCAATCTAATGGGTTAAGAAAATAATGTTTCTTTGGATGGCAAACTAACGCCTCACGAAATGATGATTGTTCGATTATCTCCTACCGCCTCTTATAGTGGCCATTGTGATGGCACTATATTTATATATTATGTATATTATTTTTATATTTTCTCTATGCTTATATAATTTTCATTTAAAAACAAACCAATGTTCTTTCTAATATGTGTGACCATGGTAATTTCATTTGAGGAAGTGCGGAATACTGCCCCCTCAAGGTGATATGATTCTTTCATGGAATTCATGGAATGTATAAAGGATAGAGTTAATTAAATTTTTTAAAAAATATATCATAAAATATTATACTGTAATTATAATATACCTATGTATCATTATGTTTCAATTCCATTAAAATAAAAAATAGAAATGAAAGTAGTGTTCATGCGTACGTACGACTTACCGTCTCCATGAAAGGTGCATTTCATCTCATATCTCAAAATGTTATGTACTGTTATAAATACATATATATAATATATATATAATATATATGATATATAAATCATTTATATCATTCTGGAGATAATGTACTTTTGACCACATGGACAAATTGTAATTATAACAAGTTCATTTTTACTCATGTTCCGAACATCAATAAAATATTCAATATGAACTCAAATAATTAACTAATTATTATAGAAAGGTAATAAGTGATATAAAATGAATAATAAAATGAAATAGTTCATAATAAAGTATAAATTAACTTAATTTTATTATTCAGGATGAACAAGTAACACACAATAGAATTCAGACTTGAGGTAAGGGTTTTCTTATCTCACTTTTAATTCCATGAGATTTCCATTTTCACCACTTATTTCTTGCATGTGGTGTGTGTGCTGACCATGATTGTATTCATTGTGTAATAAACATTAATTAATCGATATTTACATCATAAATGTATTATCCTTCCTCCATTGGTGTTTTTTTGTAAGATACCAAATCGATAAGGGAATTAGAAATTTCAATTTCCATTCATTTGGCTTCACGCATACTTCATTGAATATTTTTATCTAAGATTATGTGTGGAATCACTATTAATTATTTTATTTCATAATTTCCACTCCCCTTTCAGTAGATATACTCTTTATACACATAATTACTCCATTTATAATTTTCAATCCATCGATATAAACTTGATAAGAGTTATTTTAACTCAATCTCCATTTGTTATGTTAAATATCCAATTCATTGGTGTTGTCTTTACAAGAATATGGGTAAATGTACTATGATTGATTTGCACTGAATATCAAATAATATTCAGTGTATATATATTTGTCACACATAATTAGGTTGTTGATTTATCCTTAACTTAAGGATATGGTCTTTATAAGAGATTACATCTCAAATTAAAATCCATTGGGACTTTTTTGTTGTTATACACCAAATCACTATTATATGGTGTAAATAATGTACTTTAACACATTATATCATGATTACCTTTATTCTCATGATATTATAATTTTTATAATACATCAATTATTTGTATTCTTGTGTCTCTATTTTGGTTAGTAACTCTAACTAAAATATCATTTTAGATGTTTTAAAGATTTATAATTCTAAATATTTCTCATTAATGTCCATGTTTAAAAAAATGGTTTTAAGGATTTATTTATATGGACATTAAAGTTTTAAAATTAAAATTTATTTTAAAATCTTCAATTTGGTATGGGACACTTTGATTCAAAAATCTATTTTTAAAATAAATTCTTGACAAATAGTGTGACTTTTAATTGCTTTCAAGAAAAAGGGGGGTATTTCTCTCAAATATTTTTGATGATTATCTTCATCTATGTCAATATACTTCATTATACTTGATTGAGGTTAATATGTTATAATAAAATCTCCCATATTGTATTGAATGAGTTATTTTCAACTATGGATGTGCTATTTTTATACCATTCATGGTTTGTGGATAAAGTATTGACATTTAGTATGCTAGATTTAATACGATTGATTATGTTCTGTATCAAAATTTTCATATGAGGAATTCATTAGACATAGTAAGTGATAGGTGGAGCCCGCTATAGCACCTCGATGCATCGGTTGGTCTCATTAGACAAACTAGTGTCTTTCAACAAGGAATTGGAAAAAAAATTATTTGGAGTCTTGGCATGAGGGCTTGACTATGTTTTTATGAATGTCTGTCATTATAAATTCCCTGATTATGAGATTAGTTGTTACATGTGATTATTCAACTAGTATAATATCACTTTTGATGTTTATATGGTAATGTTTAATATATTTTTTCCAAATTATGTTCATGTTTATGTTTAAAAGTATATTATTTTTATTACACATCTTGCATTAAAATTTTATAGATTTCGCTAAATAATTTACCATTACTGAGCATCTGAGCACACCCCTACTCATGTTTCAATTTCCTAGGATCCCATGATGTGTTTTATGATTGAGATCCATGGTTAAGCTAAGGGAAAATGGCCTTCTCAAAAGATTATTTATTTTGTGTTGTATGTTAGAAAGTGTAATGTAACGATCATGTATGTAATCTATTTTCCAGGACTACTAAACTGATCCATCCATTGGGACTTGAATCCTTGTAATCATTCTAATATATTATAATAATTCACCGACTCTGGGTAACTGGGGTCATGGCGTTATATTTGGTATTAGAGAAAGTTTAGTACAAACCTTGGAAACTCGATTTAGATAAACTATGATTTGTGCACATATCCCTATGATAAACATTGAGGATTAGTACAGAAGAACTTCCTAAAAATTTGGTATTGTAGTGATTTTTTGAGTTTTCAAAGGAATAAATATCTATCTAGATACGAGAAGGTAGAGGCTATTATAGAGCAGATGTATCTAGCTATAAAAACAAATAACACTACTTTGAGCTAGACTCAAACGAGAACTGGTGCACGACAACAGGCCTTACTGCACTCTTGGTTACAACACTCCTAGGGGATATGCTTAGTATAATTTAAATTTTCTTTACAAACTGATTTGAAGGATTTTAATATAAGATGAGAATAAGTAACCTTGGTTAATACTAGGGTGTTTTTTTATTGAAAGTAAGGTGTGATGATATTTTTTACAAAACATTATGACTATTCTTACTCACACAATGTTTTCTAGTTTTATTCAATGGCTGGATTCAAAGGAAGTCACGGTAACATTGACAATGATGTACAAGGTGGGAACATTGGTGGAAATGAGCAACAGAATATAATGTTGATTGGCGTAAATGATATCATGTTCTTGCCAAATCAGTTTTACAAAATTATGATCAACAACATATATATTAACCAACTCATGGAATCAACAATGGAGAGAATAGTGATGAATGATAAGAGCTCCAGCAGTGGAGACCATGGAGAAAAGAATCCTCAATTTCCATCATGCATGACATGTGGAAGGAGACACCCAAGAAAGTGTCTTAATGGAACAAAGAAATGATTTATGTGTAAGAAAGAAGGACATATAGTGGAGAATTGCTGTGGAAAAATGAATAGTACTATGAAAGAAAATAAAAGTGGTCCAAAGAATCCATTTACATTCATTTGCCGTAAATGTAGGAAACCTGGACATTACCCAAGTGAATGCCCTATTCTGTAGGATATTTTCTTAGTCAAAGAATATTATATGTGGAAATAAATTCTTGGAGAAATTTTTAAATGTATTAGTGGAACTTTTTAATGGGATTACATTAGAATAATTTTCTCTTGTATTTGTAACCCTGCAGTTTTTCATGTGAAAAAGATATTTGAGAAACAATTATCTTTTATCTTGTGGATATAATTATAAATATCCATTTGGTTTTATATGATCAGTAGGTTTGAGGCAATTACATGTTATTATATTTTGGGATGAAAATTCGAGGTATGATATAACATTTGGGGTTAAACAATGTTATTATTATTTTGAAGAATTTATCTCATTTTGGTAGCGTTATAAAATATAGTTTTTTAAAAAGGACAACACGCAGACCGTGTGACAACCCATCACGTCAGACAAAGCTATTTGAATCGGACCCACAATCAGAGTGGGATTGGGATTTATCGCCTACCACTAGACTACGTGAAGTCCATTGTTAATATGACCAATTATTGTTAGTTAAATGATTTCATTGATCAATAATAAGTTTATTTGGGATCTTATGTCTTATCAAATGAATACCCTTAGTATAGGAAAATGATATAGTGATTATGTTATAAATGTTATTTGGAATATGTTCACTTTGTTGGGAACACTATAAGCCAAAGAAAAATAGAATACTATTGGATTTCTTTTAAGTATTGATCGTGGATTTTAATATATGTTTTCATTGTGGATTTATAGTGATTTGGGTTATTTATAAAAATTATTAACCTATAATAGAGAATGTGTGACTTGGTTAATTACTTTTAAGTATGTGACTTTATGAGTAGTTGATGTCATTTGGAGATACAATTTAATGTGGAAGACTGTGTAATCAAATTTTTCTATGTTTTGGGTTTCAAAATTAGTTTAGATTATATTGATGGATTTTATGTAAAATTGTTTATTTATTGTTATTTATTGATCTTTGGGTATTGTTGGTTTAATTTTAGAAATTAAGATAAGTATTTATTTCTCTAAAGGATTATCCTTTTAGGGGATCATCTGATCTTTACTAACCATTTTAGTGGTGGTTAATCTCTAAAGACAAGGTAAATATATTTTTCATCTTTTGTGGATAATGTGATTCTATAATAGTTGATTCTAGCTCTTCCGGCGAGACCAAATCATCTTGAATACATATCGTTGGAAAAGAAAGATGAGTTGGTGGTAGAAATTTAATAAATAATGAAACTCTACATAAAAAGTAAGTATATCTCTTTATGTTCTTAGTCAATGTCATAAATTAATTTCCTCAACATTATTAAATGGAACTTAAAACAAAAAAAACGTTATCCATTTACTTTTTCTACTGGGAAACTAACAACCATTTATCCTGTCACAAGTTTGTGATTTTCTTGTAGATAACTTTCTCCTAATATTGTTTTCAATCCCTCTATATTAGAATTTGACACTTTGTTTTCACCTCCATATTCATGTTTTCATGGAATCCTAGTATCTATTGTCTCAGGTAACCTTTTTTACTTCTCTTAATTTATTTTAATGTGATAGTTTTATTGACTCTTTTTCCGATGTTGGGCTTTTAATGAAATTTCCGAACCAAATTTTAAAATTATGAGGACGCAATTCCAAAAAGGGGTGAAGGATGTAACATCCTGAGTAAATAAAGAATAATAAATTTTAATATTTATTAATATTTGTAAATTAAAAGTTAAATTTAATTTAAATGGGATGCTATGTTCGATGGCTTACCCGATACACAACAACAACTGTCTTGGAAATATTATGTTGCACACTAAAAATATAATTTTATTATTTTAAATGGTACTAAACACAGAGCCATTGTATTGGTGGAAAAGGATAGAACTAACTAAAATATTATTATATATGTTTGTTAAATGTTTTTACATTTATCCAATAAATGATAAAGGATTAAAATAAGAATGAAATTCGATTTTAAGCACAAATACTCTAATATTCATTAAAGGGCATATTTTACCGCCTTTTGATGGAGAACCCTCTTTAAATGTTGTTTTGGTAATTTTTATTTGTTATATTTGACAAAATATATTTCCCTTATAGAATAGGGACATCAAAATCTACTTTGGGTAAAATTTTGGTATTTTTTTTATAAAATTCATTTTTTGATGAATAGTGAACAATTCTTTATTTTAATTCAAAACTGTTGTTTTAATAAATTTTTTTATATGGTTAGATTATATTTATAATTTATTTATAGTGTAATTCGAATATATTTTTACCATTTAATCCAGTTTTGGACATTAGAATTAATTTCACTGTGAAATTGGACATAAACAAGTGTCAATATTTTGATAGTTATTATTTCCTAAAAACACGCTATTTGTTTTATCAACAGGAATTAATTTTAAATTAATTAATGACACTTTTATGTCTTGAATCTGGAAAAATAGACATCATTTTTGAATTTGGAATATCAAATTAATCTTAGGCTGAATTTTGGGTAATTTTCTGAAAAACATCAATTTTTTATGAATAGTGAAACCACTTAGTAGTAGTTAAAAAAGTGACTCTTACATTTAAATAAAATTTTACCTCTTATGTGAATTGAATTTCAAAAATCCAAGAGACACGGTAAATATCAAGAAGAAAAATTTGGTTCAATAAGATGAAAATAATTTTTGGTGAATAGTAAATTTTGAATTTTATTTACCGCGGTTAAAATTAAATAAGGTAAATTAAGGTAAAAAGTTTATTATAATAATAAAAAATTACCCTAACACTTATCCTAACCTTATTATATGAGTCATGGACGACCATGGGAATACTTCGGTCGATTTTGGGACCCCATGTAACCACTTGATAGTGATAATGACTCTTTAGATTAATTTATTTAATGTAATGACACAAATGACACAAACAAATATCATTTAGTAAATTATTTTTTACATGAGGTTATATTAGTTATATTTTAAACTATAAATATTCATTGGAAATCTAAAAAAATTATTAAATCATTTTATTCTTTATAATTTGTATACATTAAATAAATTAAATTATTTATGACACAATAATGATATAGTTTTTACCTCATTAATAAATGATTTAAATAAATAAGATTATAATGATTAAAATATTATCCAAAACATGTACAATTCTGATTGGATGATTTTATTTCGAATATTAGTCATCGTATCGTTCACTTTAATTTGTTTTGGACCTTTATTAACCGAAGATAATTTCATAATAAAATAATAGTTTTACACTTTCCTAAAGAGCCCCTCCTCTCCCTTATAAAAGTGACCACTTACATCCAATTATTCACACATATAAAGCCTTTTTACTTGTCCAGACTTTTCCATATTAAGCTCCATGCATCCCTCTCCTCCACCTAGAAGCATTAACATAGGCATAAGGAATTTCAATAAGTCCTTTTGGTTCAAACCAAAGGGAGTTACCCAAATTAAAGGTAACTGTTTCTCTTAAATTCATTTCTTTTATTTTACTTCTCCATCCCCATAAACTCTTTTTATTCCTTTATTTTGTAACACCGCCTATAAATTAAACATAGTATAATGTTTTTATAATAATTATTTGAGGTAAACATACACACACCTCCATATAATGGGAGAAGAACATAATGTTTCTGTGGTAGGAAAATAAACGCCTCACGAAATGGTGATTGTTCGATTATCTCCTACCACCTCTTATGGTGGCCATTTTGATGGCACTATATTTATATATATTTTTTATTTTTTTATAGGATTCTATAAATTTCATTTAAAAACTCACAAATATGCTTTCCAATATGTGTAACCATGATAATATCATTTGAAAAAGTGTGGACTACTGCCCCCTCAAGGTGATATGTTTTGTTCATGACATTCATAGAACGTATAAAAGATTTAGTTAATTAAATTATGTAAAAAATATATCATATAATATTATAATAAAATTATAATATACCTATGTATCATTGTGTTTTAATTCCATTAATGTAAAATATAGAAATGAACGTAGCGTTCATGCATACGTACGACTTACCGTCTCCATGAAAGGTGCATTTCATTTCTTATCTCCAAATGTTATGTATTGTATTAAATATATATATATATATACTGGTTATATAATATATATATATAATATGTAAATAATTTATATCATTCTGGAGATAATATACTTTTGACCACATGGAGAAATTGTAATTATAGAAAAATCATTTTTTACTCAAGTTCCGAACATCAGTAAAATATCAAATATGAACTCAAATAATTAACTAATTATTATATAAAGGTAATAATTGATATAAAAGGAATAATAAAATTGAATATTATTCTTAATTTAGCATAAATTAACTTAAGATTATTATTCTGGAATAACAAGGAACACACAAGACAATTCAGACTTGAGGTGTGGGGTTTCTTATCTCACTTTTAATTCCATGAGATTTCCATTGTTCACCGCTTATTTATTTCCTGTGCTTTGTGTACATCCCATTATTGTATTCATTTTGTAATATAATTTAATTTATGGAAATTTACATCAACATTTTATTATCCTTCTTCCATGGTTGTATGTTTCGTATGTTACAAATCGTTAAGGGAATTTGATATTTTGATTTCCATTCATTCAGTTTTACACATACTTCATTGATTATTTTACTCTAAGATTATGTGTGGAATAACTATTCATTTTCTTATGTGATAATTTCCAATCCCCTTTATGTGGATATACTTTTGATACACATAATCACTCCATAGATAATTTCTCATGTCATCGATATAAACTTGATAAGAGTAATTTTAACTCAAGGTCCATCTGTTGAGTTAAATATCCAATTAATTGGTGTTGTCTTTACAAGAATATGGGTGAATGTCCTATGACTTATTTGCAGTGAATATCCAATCATATAAAGTGTATATATATTTTTCACACATAATTATGTCATTGATTTATCCTCAACCTAAGGATATGGCCTTTATAAGAGATTACATCTCAAATTACAATCCATTGGGACTTCATTGTTGTTATACACCAAATCACTTTTATATGGTGTATATAATGTACATTGACATAGTATATCATGAATCACTTTGTTATCATGATATTATAATGGTTTTATTACCTCAATTATTTGTATTCAAGTGTCTCTCTCTTGGTTAAGAACTCTAACTAAAATATCATTTTAAATGTTTTAAAGTTCTATTATTTTAAATCATTCTCATTAATGTCAATTTTTTAAAAATTATTCTAAGGATTTATTTATATGTAAATTAATGTTTTCAAATTAAAATTTCTATTAAAAGTTTAAAATTGGTTTGGGAAACTTTGATGTAAAAATCCATTTTTAAAACAGCTTCTTGACAAGCAGTGTGACTTTTAATTGTTTTCAAGAAAAAGGGGGGTATTTATCAAAAATATTTTTGATTATTATCTTCATCCATGTCAATATCCTTCATTATTCTGGATTGAGGTTACTATGTTACAACACAATATTCCATATTGTATTGAATGAGTTATTTTTGACTATGGATGTGCTATTTTTATACCATTTAGGGTTTGTGGATAAAGTATTGACATTTCGTATGCTAGTTTTAATACTAATGATAATGTTATTTTTCAAAAAAATTATATATGGAATGAATTGGACTTAGAATTTGATTGGTGGAGCCTTCTATATCTCCTCAATGCATCGGATGGTCTCTTGGGACAAACTAGTGTCTTGGCACAAGGCCTTGGAAGAAAACTTATTTGTAGTCACGGCACGAGGCATTGACTATGTGGTTATGGAAGTCTGGCATTATCAATTCCTTCATTATGAGATTAGTTATTAAATGTGATTATTAAAATAGTATAATATGCATGTTCATGTTAATATAGTAATTTTTAATGTATTATTTCCATATTATGATCATGATTATGTTTAAACGGATTTTTTTTATTACACATCTTTCCTTAAAAGTTTATAGCTTTTGCTAAATTATTTACCTTTACTGATCATCTGATCTCACCCCTTTCTCAGTTTTCATTTTCCCAGGATCCCAAGATGTGTTTCATGATGGATATGAGGGGTTAAGCTATGGTAACAATGGCATTATCAAAATATTATTTATGTTGTGTTGTATGTTAGAATGTGTAATGTAACGTTCATGTATGTAATCTATTTTCCAAGACAGCTAAATGGATCGGTCCTTTGGGACTTTATTCCTTTTAATCAAGCCAATATATTAAAACAATTCACTATACTTGGGTAACTGTTGTAGGGGAATTACAATTTTGTTATTGGCATAGGTTTTGGAAGGGGCCTTATATTGAATGAGTATGCTGATTCTTCATGGGTGAATTTTAATGATAGATCCAAAAAGGGTCTTAGTTTATATGATGTCATTTAATTTTAGTGTCATTATTTTTATTTATTTTCAAAATCCATTACATGGTTACACTATGACTGACTGTTTTTATGTATTCTATGTGACATTATAATATATTAAATTTTTTATCATGTGGTATTTGTTATTTACATTATGATGGCATGTAACCATGATAATCACTTTGTATCATCTTCATATTGTGATAATAGAAGATTATATTTTTCATGATATGATTTATGGAAATTTTTCTCCAATGTGAGTATAGTCTCCCCACATTATACACAAACCCTCACCATGGGTAGGATGCGAATGGGGTAATGGGGGTCTTGCATTAAGAATCTATCACCTGGTTCAATCATGGTGTGGTTTTTTTCTTATATGGTCGTTATAAAGGGATATCATATATTTATATTTTCCTTATATTACTTTTTTATATAGTAGAAGTGAGATAATATGTGGTGGATTATAATATGGACATTATTTCATCGAATTATTGTCTTATATCTGTGGAAATATATATTTTTTAGGATGAGATTATTTTTCTTGTTTTTCAATATAATGATTGAGTTTATTTTTTTAGATAATGATTTGTGATTCATTTATTTATTGGTTTACTCTAGGGTTGGTGTGGTAATAGAAATCAATTCATTCAACATTTATGGAATTTGGGATTTAAATGACATTCATGTGCATGTTTATATTTGAGAACCATTATTATGATATAATGTGTGGTTAGTTAAATTGTCATCAACAACATATATTTATTTTGCCTATATATGTTTATAGTGCAATTTTCCATAACATGGTTTTTATTTTTAATTATTACATTATTGATTAGTAATTAATATTTTTAATCCTACATTAATATTATTCTATATCTAGGAGAGAGGGTATTCCTAGTCAAAGATAACATTCATGAGGTTATAAGAGACTCCTAGTAATGTAGGATTTGGGTATAAAATAATGATATTCTCTCCATGTTACTTATTATAATATCCACTATATAATGATATATTATATATTTGATTTTGATTTTGGAATTTTTTATTATATTGATATACCATGTAGATGATCAACTAATGGATTATATGAGGGAAAAGAAGATTATTCACAACTAGTTGTTGAGTGTACCTCATATTGATTAGATTCTCTATAATTATATTCCTGATGTGATTCAAAGTATTGAACATTGGTATCAGAATGGTGTGCCTATAATGTAAAATAAATATAGTATGGTTTAGTTGTTGTATCATAATCTATTTGTAGTGAGGGTCTCCCTCAAGAAACAATGTAATGTGTATAAAGAATATATCCAATAATCTGGATAGACCCTATTAGAGAATGCACAATTTAGGAATTTCTATTTTAGGTTTTCTAACTTGTGTGTTGAAGGTTATTAAAAATAATAATATGATATTATCATGTAATGTTTTGAGGGTACAGTGGAAGTTATCAATAACAATAACAGTAATGGATTTTAATTGGATTCATTGGATTTCTACAACGAAATTGATTAATAGAATGCACAAATTATATAAGATATGTTCTTTAAAATATAATTTATAATTAATATATATAAATAATTATTACAATTTTTGTGAAATTATTTAATTGATGCTAAATGTAATGGTCCCTCTTGACATACTGTATTTTTTATTAAGGATCTAATAATTGAAATATTATAGAAGTAATATTCAGTTGCTTTCCCAAAAAAATAAATTTGGAATATTCAGGTGATTTCCTAGATGATTCTCACTCGTATGTCATTCGACAATAAAATAACAATAATTCATTCTGATTTTAATAGATTATTTAATTTATCTTGGTGGTTCAAATAGAGAAGTAGGATCAATGCCCTTCATTTTTTTGATAATTCTATAGTATTTTATTTTAGGATTGAGAGAATTATCTTCAGAGGACATGGTTCGAAAATTCAGTTCCCATATATATAGTCAGGTCTAAATACATAGGTTATGGAATAGGTTATTTCAAAAATTCCAATAACCATTTGGATAATTTTACGATAACCCCTATTAAATAATAATAATAATATAGAAATATTTGGGACTTGATTAATAATACCCAATCCTTTAAAATTAAAATATAATTTTAATCTGGCTACAACAAAAAATAATGAATGAATGAATAAAAATCACCAAACATACTTGTTAAATTGTGGTTTATAAAATCCTCAAGAAGGGAAAAAAATAGAAAGGAACAATTTCCGAAATGTCCATGATTGGAAGAGCATAGATTACTTGATTACACTCTACATAAATTTTTTTGATTATGATGTTCATTTCCTTCAATGGTTATAGACAATGGGTCCATTAATTAATAATATTCCATGGAATAAGAATATTTTAACCTTACAATTCATATAGAAAAACCTTGGAATCAAATTCAATATATTGATGATACCAATTGTAAATATAGAAAAAATATATGTAATTCATACTCCCTAGAATATAAAAATCATAAATAATATAAATAACTAGTATTTTTAGAATAATAAAATTGGAAATTTCATTATTGATGGAGACATATTGTAACTTTTCAACATGTATAACCTCTTTATTAATGTCCCAAATAATCAATCTAAATGGTATAGATTACCTTTGTTACCATACAGAAAACTGGGTTAAAAATATTAAATTAATTATGGAAAGAATCACACCTATTAGTAGATTTGAAATGTGATTACTATGATTAAGTTGATAGATTTGGGATAAAAAACCTTAATTTTTTTTTCAAAACTGGATGTGTTAGTTCAAACGATTCAGTAAATGATACAAAAAACAATTAAAAAATGGACACTCGAAGAATGTGTGACCACTAATATCATATCATCAAATATAGAAACAATGTGAGTACCAACAACACCAAACTTGTCATACTTGGGGATCCATGCTTGTATGAGACTTTGTATCAGCAACCAAGAACATGGTTTTATAAATTACCCTTTAAGAGAAATTAACCATATGGGTGGTAAATATTGATCATCAAATAAGTACATATAATAGTGATTGGAATAGGGGAACACAAAACATAGAGTATTATATATTTTTTATCATTATTGAGAAAATTAATCTCCTGAATTCATTATATTCTACACATAGGGATAAAATCGTACATCATTGAACACATATTTTGGGAATTTAAAATTAAATTATTATTAAGATCAAGATCCACCTATAATATGTAGAAAATACATATTTTCAACTATAAAATATCATAAATATTGATATTTTACTGTCTTGATATAAACCATTCTGTATTCAAGAATATTTCATCATATGCATCTCTAATATTATGAAAAAAATTGAATAGCCAAGAAATAATTTTTTTTCCAATCATGAGACTATAAATGTTTCTCACCTTTAAAAATTAAGTACACTATCTCTTAGTATTATTATGAATCCCAATGAAACATGAAATTAATGTATCATTCAAATTAATTTTATATTTAATAAATTTTACAAAATGATATTACTGTTTAGTAAATTTATTCTATTAAATAGTAACTATATACCTTTCATGAATTGATTTATATGAGATAAAATTCTTAATCACTACTTATGGTGAATAATAGGAATAGAAAATTCAAAGGACCCAATACTAACATTAATTCTTAAGAATATTTACAATTACAAATGAAGAGGCGAGTATCCATAGGAAGGATAATGATCAAGATGAAATATGTTTTTGAGGGGGAATGATGTACCACGTAAAGAAGAACTAAACCTCATTGAAGAAGAAAGGAGTGGATTCATGTATATTAATTATCAAATGTAATAATTTCCTTTATACAAATAAAGTATTATATATAACATGTGATACTCAAATTTTAATCCAATTTAAATCTCCAATAATGTTCAAATATGTTTTTAGCAGTAAGGTGGATCTTTTAGTTTCCACAAAGATAGATTTTATACACTACATGTTAGGTACCACCATCCTACTATTATAAGTTTTTAAATCTAGTTTTAAATAATTGGTTTTATTTTATACTTTGTTACCATGAAATTTATATCTATATCTACTTTAGATATATTAATTAAAAATTGTTTTGTAATTAAGAGTTCCTACTTTTATAAATGAAATACCCTATGAAATAAGTCTATAATAAGCATGGGAATGAATAAATGGCAGTTTCCTTATAATATTTCATTCAATTATAAATAAACCACTCTTAATAAATAAGAAATGATAAAATTAAGACACTTAATAGACATAGTCATGTTAAATGAAAGACTAAACAATATAGTGCATAATAAATATAAAAATACCCAATCCCAATGTGGATACCTTTTCTTTCTATGGTCGAATCCATCCATGAAATGGACTATATAATAATTTTTTTTCAAATTCAAATGGACAGTCCATGTGTCTTAAAATATCCTTCTCCATCAGAATTATACTAGATTTTATAAAATATCCCACTACTTTGAAAACAATAAGGAATAAGTTAGATGTAAGTCTTTAAGAGTGTAGTTTCTCATTAACTATTGATGATATCCCCCTCGATCCTTATATCATATATAGAATTGTTTTCCAACTCTGTATAAAATAAAATTATGATATAATCTTCATAAATCATACTAAACATTTATTTTATTGAATTATAAATTATTAAATGATGATGAATATGACTTTAGAACATCATTATTTAGACTCACTTCATCTTCTCTATGTTTTTCACAGATGTTCAAAACTACTAATAATCTTCAATACCCTATTATCATCTTTATTTACAAATTATATTGTATATTTCTTTACCAAACGACTTATTTCTATGAAAATTCAGTTTTCTACTTAGATGCTTCATTAAATCCATGCATGATGTTATTATACCCAAATTATTAAATCATAAGGTGTCTCTAGCTAGCCAAATGTATGTTTCCTCAGTCTATGTCTATTTTAAGCATTTTATTGTACTATTTTGAATCATTAAACATCTATCACTTTGTTTTCTCACCCTTGTTCTCATGGAAAGACCCTAACTACCCTTATATAATTTCGTGGGTGAGAAAAACAATCATATAGTTATACATCGACTAGTTTAATATCAGTTTTCATTGATCTTCATCATACACACTATTTTTGATTAAATTGTTTTCTAATAATTACACACTATACATACCATTAATGTTAAAAATGGAACACGTTTGATATAACCAATAAAAAAATCTAATCTTAATAAAATATCTTTGACATTCAAATCTATTATCCGTAATCACTATTCAGATATCGAGTGATTATAGGTTTTATAGATCGTCAAAGTATTATCATACTAGATTCTCCATTATTCATTAAAATAGAATTAATTAACTCCTCATTGAATTTATCTCACAAGGATGATCCCATGGACGAACATTCAACTAATAAAATTAGGATTATTAATTTTCCACACAACCTAAATAAAATACTAGATTCTATATTTTAGACATTGTAAAATAAATTAAGAACTATTTAATTTTTATTCTTCAAAATATATGAATATTGAAACTCGTATTTTTATATTTAAAATAATTATAATTAGTCCAATTCTCATCCCATAGCTCAATTAACATAAATTAGAATCAACTAGATTTTCCACTAAGGAAAATGACGTTTTTTTGTTCAGTAATTAGATAGTTCACTTACATAGTGGCCCTATAAGAGTATTCTTTTAACAGAATTATCATTCAAGTAGAATGAATATCATATGCATCTAAATTGTGCTCTATGAAAATTAAACTAAAATATGATGTTTATTTTCATACCAATTATAGAATATGAGGCATGTAAAATAATTTACATATATGAGGTATCTAATAAAATAATTTACTTACATGGTCTTACTTATCATAAATTTATTTTCGGGTTCTCCATTAGGTAAATTATCCTATTTTGAAACAATATAAAAGAATATATTTAGATATAATTTCAACATCCATCATAGTAATTATATATTCATATAAAAAATTAAATTAAACTTCTGAAAGTATATAAGGTAAATCAAAATCTTCTATAAAACGTTCCAAATATCTTGATAACCACAAATAACTCTTTGAGTCTCCTTAGGCATGTTGAAATAAACAAAAACCAATTATAAATTCATTAAAAAATCAATGTTAATTTAAAAATTTATCTTTTATTATCAATTTGTAAATATATTAAACTTTTATATTAACTACATAAATATTTTACAACTCATCAATAAATAATAGAAACATCAAATCACTAATTATCTTCTTTGACGGGTGTATCTCTCCACAGAATCAGATAATCATTTATTTTCATAGATAATTTCATCTCTTAATGTTAATAAATTGTAGCAATGTGACATAAATGAACCCCCAAAATATAACATATTCTGTTTTTACAATCACCAAATACCCCCATTTAAAATTATCCACATCTTCAATTGACATGTTTTTGTTCTATCGTCCCTTTATAAAAAACACTATTCATTGTAGATAGAGAGTGATTTATAGATCTCTCATTATTTTCCACACAATACAATGTACAATGTGGGTACCTTTATACATTTCCAAAATTAATAAAAGAATACTAAACATGATGTTTTTTCCAAAACTCTTCAAATATCTATCTTTTCATTTCCATTATAAAAATTTATACATTCTGATTCACGGTAAAAATAAAATAAATTGTATATCACCACATTCATCTATTTTTTTGAAAATGCTTTAGCAAATACAAATATATTAGACTGTTGTGTTACATATAGGATTATAATATAGATCTATAGAACCCATATTTTTTGAATAAATTTAAAATTTTTTCTAAGAAACAACTTTAAAATTTTAACAATACACTTACATCCACTGCATCTGTGTATATTAATGAGTATATAAAAAGTAATTCCCCACAACCATACTTATAGAAGATGACTATTTCTTATTGTAATTCCATCACATTCACTTATCACCGAAAGATATACTCTATTGAATTTTTAGTTAATATATGTGAAATGATTTTCCCCAATTTGAATCTATGAACCCCTATAACTATATATTTTAGTTAATTATACAAAAGAAACATCTTAGTGCCCCATTGATATTTCTCTAAATAATCATGGATTAAAAAAATTGAAATTATTTCATATCACTATGGAGTCTCGAATATAATGTCAATGAAACTATAATCATTGGTCATAATGTTGTGAGGTATAAATGGATACTACAATTTCGTCTAAATTCTATTTGGTTAACACACATTACAACCTCATCTCTAGTAAAATTGTTCCAATGGCTGTTAGAATATAAAATAAAATTTCATCCTATAATATTTTTTTTAAATTTACTGGTATAATTTTCTTGAGGACAAAAATTTTAGTCAACATATTTTAAAATTCACATATTAGAGAAAGAAAATATTTCTCCCAAAACGGAAACCTCATATTTTTTTCATTTATATTGAAAATTATTCATTAAGATAAAATTGGTCATTTAGATATATTATTTTAATTATATAGATAATAACAATGGGATTACATGTAGGGTATTAATTAGAATACAAATTACTATTAGCCTTTACTTTAGAAAATTTTATATTCGTCAAGAATCCATCTATTTTGGAGTATTTTTACCCCATAGATTTTCAAATTTTTATAATTTAGTCTTTAATTTTAAAATCATGATTCCAAATAAATCAATATTAAAACCTTATATATTATTAAATAATATTTCATCATTAATATCACCATTAAATATGGATTACTTTACATCCATTAATAAATATCATTGTTTTAAATGATCTACTACTTCTCGTATAATTTTGATGAATTTTGATCTAGTAATAGGTGTAAAATGATTCTTCAAAATTGATCCCTTCAAGTTGAGTGTATACCATGCATGCCTATAAGGGTTTTTTTCTATGAAAATTATATTTTTTATTGAGTTTGTTTTAAAAATAAACATAGTGAATATAAATTTTTTGTTGTCAATACTTGGCCCATGTTCTTAAGTTGATTTCTTATTAAGATGGTCATTTTCCTAAATCTTAAAATAAACACACTCTTCATGATTAAATGACCTTAAAATTGATTTTTTGTCTATATTTGGAAATTAAATCTCCGTGTTTTTTAATTCAAAAATATCCCTTAATCTGGACTGATGCCTCCTGATTTCAAAATATATTTTTAGAATAAATTTTTTAATTAGTTTAGGGTTTATAATTTTTAATTTTTTGATGATTTGTCATCACAAAAATTATAATATTAAATAAATACTTAAAAAATATTTCATATTGGATGATTTTAAATGGGATGGATTTTAGTATTTTGGTTACTATAATCATTTGATGAACTATATGACTCATCAACCAAACCTTTGGTATTAGACTAGTTCTATCTTATTTCAACATCACAATAGTAAAAATGATAATGCATCCTTTTTTTCCAACACATTTATACAATTTAATTATGAATGCAAACCATTAAAATGACTTCAATTGATTATTCATCATGAATTAACACCTTATTACAATAAACTTTAAAGAAACCTAGATTTCTAAATACATTGAATTATTTCATAGTATAATATCAACAAAAAAATATAATAATATTATTTTTATTATCAGGTATCATCATGCATCTATTCTAAATATGGACACCATTTCTTATAGATTCTCTAAATATGAGCATTAAATGTTTATGCACACCTAAAGCTGTTCTTCCCTTTTTTGACTATGATTTTATTCTTCAACTCTCCTATTATAAATGTTTTATATATATTAAACACTAATTTCAGTAATTGCTGTTAATCCATTCGTAACCACAATAAAAATATCAATGTCATGTGATGTAAGATAGATAAGCATCATATTCATCTGTGACATGTATTTAATTAAATAAATTTTTGGATCACAGTTTCATTAAACCAAACTGATAACTTCTATCATAAGAAAATTATTGATTTAACATAGAAAACATAACTTCTATTAGAAAACATGAATTTCCCCAATATGTAATATAACACTAATAATGGGGGATTAAATTTTTGTGGATGAATTTTATAAGTTAGTTCAATTAGAAATTAACATCTAATTTGGATTATGAAATATTACAATCATGATATTTACTAATTCTTACCCATATAAAATATAAGTGTAATAAATAGAGGGAAAAAATACTTTTCACAAGATTTAGTCCCAATGTGGGTTCCTAATCCTTATCATGTTTGACACACACTAAGACATGTATTATCCACAATATATTTATGATCAAATACACATGGATATTCCTTGTATCATCGTATCATCATATTCTTCATCATATGAATCCATTTTAGAAAACATCACCCATGTTTGAAAAAAACTATAATGAAATGGTGATGTTTTATTTAAGATTTCGGTTACTCATAAATTATTGGGGAACATAACCTTGATACTTCAATTGTATATGGGTTATTATTCTCACTCAGCATATTATTATATGATGATATTATATTCAAACATAGTAAATGATTTTACACTCTATAATGATTATGATTGAATAGATGATGAAAAATACAACAGAAAATCAGGCATTAGACTCACATATTGTTCTTTTAGTTTCTCACACACATTCAAAAATTATAATAGTTTTTATTCCACTTTTATCATATTGTTCAATGACTAATGTTTTTTATTTTACTTCGATAAATCTTTATTATCTAAGAAATTACTTTTATAGTATGATGGTGATTAATTCCAAACATCATTTTCATATAAAAATATAATTATTTAATATGGTTTGTTGATCAGTATAAAATAATGTTCCATGAGTATAATGAGATTTTAATATTCATTTGTCTTTATTCCCAGGAAACATTAAAAAATAACAACATGGATCTTCTCATATATATAACCAGGAAAATAATATAACTATGATTTTATTCTTCCTTTAGAAAATAATGTAATAAGATTCATCTATATCAGCTAGGTCAGTCTCAGTTTCCATTAAACATCTACCTACATGAATTGTTAATATATATATATATTATTTTCCTCTAATTAAATTTTATTCTTATAGATTTAGGTGAGAATGAAATTCTCTCTAAGTAACCAATCTTCAAAACTCATCTTAATAAAATATCACCACTATTCACAACTCTCAACTTGAACCAATTCATAGATTTCACATGATTATTATAACCAAGGATAGATAAATCATTATCACATAGGATTCTTATTTATTCATGAAAAGGAAAATCTTGTACATATTTTTAAATTTCTCACATATGAATGATCTCATATTTGAATTCCTTTTCACCATGTATTATTATTAAATTTTTATACAAGTTGAATAAATATTTAGTTATGATATTTTATACCTTGAGGAATAATAAGAGATTGATATGAACTAAATTCTTTAGATTATTTCAATTCATGTAAATAAAATTTTCCTAATGTAAATCATCATAAATGGGAAAATTATCAGCAATTAAATAACTTGACTTACGTGTTTATGAAACAATTCATCACAAAATATATATCACATGATTCCCTTAAAAGATAATTCACTTACACAATGGTCCTATAATTGAATTCCCGTAATAAAATTTTCAATCACATTGATAAATCAATCTATATAACTCAAACATTTTGTGACCTCATTCCTGGAGATTAAGATAATCATTTTTTGATTACATTTTATAACATTATACATGTATGTCACTTTATCATCAAATTGACTCCTATATTATAATATAATTATGTAGTGTCTGGCATCTAAAATTCTATTTCTGATTCTCAATTTCATGATGCTTCCTATATTATGACCCTATGAAAGAATATACATATCTATAATTTAAATATCCATAATAGTGAACATAGATTCATGTAAAATAGTAACATATTCTTCTAGATGATTCTCATGATAACTCAATCCATGTTAAAATCATTCATTTCATCCTAAAATCATCAAATACCTCTTCTAATATTAATTATAAATTTGAAAAAATGATAAATAAAATGAAAATTCCATTAATAATTCTAAGGGTAATATAACAAGGATATCTGATATTATTGTATAAATCATTTTATTAATAGCCTTTATTCATTTAAATTTGAATAATATGTATTGAGAATATATAAAAATGGATTTTCAATGACTTATACCACACTTGATAATGGTATCACTAAATTTGTCATATAAATGAGAATCATTTGACATAGACATATCAAGTTGGGTATCTATATAATTTGGAATTAAAACCCATATATTCGTTTAATGAATATTTGTAGGTTAAAATATCTATGGCTCTATTTAGTGGATATTGTGAAAGGGTCCTAGATCTTATTGAATTAGTTAATAAAAATTTGAGTGGATCTTTTACTATTGAATCCATAGTTGAATACTCATAGTATAAAACTTTTACTAAGGAAATTAATAGATATGTTCCTATATTCTTAATGATGTATAATGCAGAATATATTTAGAAAGTAATGGTATTCAAAAAAATTAATTATAGAATTATCATTTTAAAAATACTACTCATAAAAATGTGTAAAATATCATAAAGAATATCTCAAAAAATATATAATGGATTTTGGATTTTATATAAACTCCCTCCTCCATACAAACTATAGTGTAATATTTTCCAAGAACTATATAACAACACCATATTGGATATGATGATATTGATAATGATTCATGTGATTATTCTATTATCATTATAGGTATATATATTACAAAATAAGTAATACATAGTAAATAAAGATTCAAATAAAGAGGGAAAAATTTCATTCTAGTTATAGAGTGGGAGGAAACCTATTTTTTAACATATAAATGTATGGGGATGAATAGTTTTTAAGGCTATATCTTGAGAAAATATTTCTCTTAGGATATTTTAAAAGTTTTTGGAAAATATCATGGAATATACTATTATTAATCCTTTTTAATATTTATATACTAAAATCCAAAAAAATGATTTCTATAGAAAATACCATGATGAAAAAATTTGGTAGATGGATTTAAAAAAATTATTTAATGGGAACCTTGTGAAAGATTTCTATATTATAAAACAAGACTATTTTCGGACTATTAAGGATACTAATATAATTTTTTAATTTATAGAGATCCAATTATGTCTTGAATAAACATTTAAGATCACTGAACATTCATTTATATTATCAGATATCGATATATGGATCAATAAATAATTAATAAGATTCATGTTTCTAAAAGTGGATTAGAAAGAGTTGAGTTAGTTTCCTTATATTATATGTTGATGATATATTATTGATAGGAAATTATATACAGTACTTATAATATATTAAGACATGGTTGAATATATTCACCCCCATGAAGGACAAAGGTGAATCAGCATATATCCTTGGGATCAAGATCCATCGGGATAGATATGAGGGGATCCTTAGAAAATGCTTGGGTACAAACATTGATAAGTTATTTAAAATACTATGTATCGAATTATATAAGATGGTATTATTACCAATTTCATTTATTATTCAAATATCCTTAAAAATTATTCTCTATCCAAAAAAGGGGGATAGAGAAAGGATGAGTAAATTTTTTTATACATCAACAATAAGATCAATCATGCATGTTAGGATATATAGTAGGTGTGATTTTACCTATTCCTTGAGCATAGTATAATGATATTCAATAAAATGATTGGAATAACATAGAACTATTGTTAAAACTATCCATGATTATATAGGATATAAGGAGGATTTGTTCCTCATTTTTATAAGACATAAAGAGTTGGACATCAAAGGTTATAAAAACTATAGTTTACAGAAAACCCAAAATATTATGAAATCACATTCATATTTTTTTCTATAGCATTAATGAAGGATATATGAGCTATAAGAGCTCATAGTAGTCCATATTCATTGACTCTATACTAGTGTCCGAGTATATTTCATATTAGTTTGTATCTATAGAAATAGTTTAGTAAGAAACATCATCTTATATATTGATGTGGTGCATATATATTACTATTAATAGATTTCAGTCAACTATCCCTCACACATTATTCATTATTCTACTAAGATAAAGTTTTATTCAATGTTTCATGCATTTTCTCTTCCATAGAAACTCATCGCACTCCAACATCCCCCAATTCATAAAAGTCCCACAATATATGATATTTTATAATTATTATTTTTCATCTATTAATGAGAAAATTGAAGAATTATTAATATATTATTAAATATGTTAAATTGTCAAAATACGTCTACATAAAGATAAATAGATGATGTCTCAATGGTAGGTGTTGGATTCTTAAAATACATCGAGAATTATTCCTATGAAGATTGAACATTTTAATCTCTAGGATAGATGGTTATAATGAGAGATCCACTATTAGTAATTCCATATTTTATATATGTCATTGGACATTCCCATTAGAAGATGTATTTATTAATCCTTAAAAATTATATGGTTATTAATATATATTAGGAATATTATATATTGATTTATTGTAAAAAATAATGATGAAATATGATTAAGAAAATTTAGCACCTGTTCTTTATGACCCAACTGACATGAAAATGATTGATCATCGTGGAATGTATTTGTCTATTATCATATTAAAACATGATATCTCAAGACCTTTAATTGAAATCTAACTTTTGGATTAAGTCTATGTCCATGGAGTTTTATCGACGATTTTATTTACAAGAGTCAGAGATTGATATTTTAGTATATTGTTTGACTAATGAGTAATCAGAATACTTGATCATATATTGATACAAAGGTTTTATATTACACAAATAGAATTGAAATGAGGTTATTATTATTACATAATTAACAAATTTCTATATTTGTTTTATGATGTGTTTATAGATGATGAACTTGAAATTCAAACCTATTTACTTAATTACACTAAGAATGGGATCCACAATGGGATACACTATACATATCCATAATATCCAATATTTTTTATTTTAATTCATTATTTAAATAAATATTATTCTCTAGATAAATTAATAATAATTTTTCATGTCATGTTGATTTTATAAATTCAATTTCAGATTATTTTGGAATGAAATATATTTTAGTGAAATATTAAATAAATAAATATATTTCATTTAGTGGATATTTTATTTATTATTTAATTAATCAAATAAAATAATGATAAATATTTTGGAAAGTATATATTTAATATTATGTAATTCATAAATGATGTGTTGGATTGATGTGGAATGTTATGGGACTTGATGTAAATGAAATTTTAATTTAATATCATTTAAATAAATGTTATATTAAATTTTCAAAAGGAAATTATATATGAATAATTCATGAGTTAGTGAAGGAAATGGGAATCTTATTATAATTTTTATTATTATTATAATTATGTGTGAGGTTTACATAGAAAAAATACATTACTTAAGGGCCTATATTTAGGAACTAATTCAATAAATCTATGTATGTAATATATCATTTATTTTTTCATTAGATATCCTAATGGTTGTGCAAAAAATATTATCTAATGATATATTTCTAACGATCAAATAGAATTATCTCAAGAACACTCTCAATAATAAGAGTCTTCATTCATCATCCTCCTCTCAAGAATTATAGAACAATGAAGAATACTTGAATCCAAAAGGGGTTTTTTTAAAATCAATATTGAAGGATGGATGTTTATGATTACATTAGTGATAGAACCTAGATTTCAATAATTGGAATTTTGGGTTTCATAGAGCACTTGTGGATATCTCTCTGAGGTATTTATGTTGGACCCTTCATCATAATGACAATATGATATGAAAGTATTCCAATTTCAACATCAGTGAATAAATTATTAAAATTTTAAGTAATTATTATAGATAAATTATTTATAAATTTCATGTGAAAAGATAATAAGATAATATATTACAATTTTTTAATTATCTAGTTCAAATGACTTATTTGAATAAACCATTGAAGATTTATTTTTTACATGAGTCCAACTTCTTCCACAATTCCATAATAACATCATGGACAAGGAATAAAGATTTAGAAAAATAAACATAGTTATCATTGGATACCAAAAATGAATAATTTATATAATATTGAAATTTTTATAATTTTTTTAAGTATTCAACTGTGTAATATAGTTATATTATGAATCAAATTTGGGTGTGTCCAACGACATGAATATAATCCATGTGAAGAGAACCATGGATTAAAATACATGGTCCTAGAAAATTAATTATTGAAAAGAAAATGAATAACGGAGAAAGAAATAGAATATAAAGTGAAATGTTAACATGGTGGAAATACATCAAAAAATAAGATAAAAAATAAAACATCTACTTTTATTCATGCCACTTCTTTCTCGAAAACTGCCCTGACCTCTCACGATCTTACACTACTTCCACTATTTAGTATCCTTTCATGTGATATCCTTATCACCCATTTTCAGTGATTCTTTGTCCATATTTTCCGTATCTAAAAGGAAAATTGAATTAGTATCAATCTTAAAATAAGAGTATCACCTAAAATAAGTTTAGTAGTGGAACCTCCAGTGATTGACTATATTGTAGGTCAGGTGGTTATTGACGTATCTTCCTACAATGATGATTTAGAATCTGGTAAAGATAAATCAAACCGAGTAATTTATATATTTGAAATATTTAGGGGTTTAATATTATACTATATATTGAAATATAATATTTTTATTGACACAGGTGTCTTGGAATTATTGGTAATGACAAATCAGAATCCCTCTGGTTCCAACGATTATTCATTCTGAATCCTTTTGAAAATAAAAATCACTTTTCATTGATCAAAATTAATAGACTATTTAGAAATCACCTAACAATCATATTGTTATAAGGATAAATAATTTTTCATTGTATCCTTATTGTCCTTAGATATATCCACCATTTAAGATATAATATCCTACCCAACCTATAGCTCCGGATTCCAAGGAACAAATTATCTAGAAGGGGGAATGGCTTCTCAGCGTGTATCGCTAGAAAATATTGTATCTGAGGATCATGTGTCTCTAATACATGTAATAAACTATCTTTATATCTTTTTTATGTGATGTACCACCCTACATAGGCTTCACATATACCTTAGAGTCTCTTCCTAGAATCCCTTTTATTTTGTATTAATAGAAGAAGGCATTACTACAACATACCGTCATAGAGTGTCCTATATAAATACAACACAAAAAATAGAGAGGATCATTTTCATACACAATTCAAATATGAATGTTATGATGGTTGGGGGAGGGTGTTAACTTATTATAAATGGTGTAACTGACATTAGTGAGATGTAAATAAACTCCAATTACCCAATATCCCTATCCAATCAGATACAAAACCCCATGGTAGTGGAAATTTAATGTGATATCATTAGATTCCATAATATCCAGTTGATTCGATAAATCCTCGCCAAGACCTATAAAATCACATTCCAGGATTTCAAAAAATTCAAACCCATGATCCAACCGCGAACTCGATGGGTGATTGGATTTAAAAATAGTTTCCCAAAACTCCAAGAATTGTTGTAGAATTCATTATATGGGAATGGAAAAATCCATGGCATTTTGACACAGATTTCCCATTTGAATACCACCAAATTTCTAAATCCTTATTACCCAAATCCTAAATGTACCATGTATTTTCACCCCTCTGGGGAACATTAATGTAAATATTTGTGTTCATAACCAGGTAGATCATTTCTGAGACTCCAACAATTTTTCCTTCTAAGAGAACTAATGAGACCTTATTGACAATGTAGCCTATGGAAATTTCTCTCATTGAAGTAAGTTAACACATTACTCCACCAGTAACTAGAACTCGAGTAACACTGGTCTTCCCATCTATATATGCATTAGAGTACCTATAATAATCCTTTATAAGTAAAGATTAATTACCCTTAATGAACCACCTATTTCTCTATGAGAATTAGAGTTAGACCTCTCAATCTATATTTTTATCCAAATGAATATATCAATGATGGAACCTCTGGTCCTAAAAAATATTTTACATCTAATATATAACTCCAATAAAATCCCATAAATATTTTTATGTCCTCTATAAATCATTTCAAAAACATGGGATGTGTTTAAAAATATTAGAAAGGGTTATAAAATAAATAAATAAAACATTAAACCATCAATACATACAAAAACTAATCTCTTTAATGAACCTCATGTAATTATAATATTTTTGAATAACACATAGAAGTCATAAATAATAAATGTAACTTGTAGAATAAATAGAATATATATATTGTATCTACCATAGCTATGTAGGGAGTTATTTTGGAATACCCACCACAATATATTCCCTAAATCCATTAGAAGAAACAATAAAATTTACCTCCATCATGTTTCCCATTGAATGGGAGAGATATCTCAAGCTCATGCACCCTAGTTTTATCACGAACCCCCCTTATATGTAAATAATTCCCATGAACCATAACATAATCATAACACATAACACAAGAATAATGTGAAGATCGCATTTACACAGTGAAATCACAATTTATCATTTAAATATATTAACATATTGAATCCATAATCAAAACCATTTTCAATACCAAAATACATAAAAAGAGAATATATTGTTTATTTTCCTTTTAAAAACATTACAACTTGTTAAGGATTATAAATATCAAATAATGCTCATTATGGCGGAAAGGTCATTGTCACTATGTACATTAAAAAGAGACATTAATTATGTCATTTAGTAAAATCCTTTATAGTGTTTTTTAATTTATTGAAAAAAATAAGTTAATTTATAATTTATTATGATACCTTTTCAAATTCAATACTCCATTTATATCACTTATTACCTTTCTATAACTATTAGTTAATTATTTTAGTTTATATGCGACATTTTTTTGCTATTCGGAACTTTGGTAAAAAATTAACTTGTTATAATTATAAATTTTCCCAGTGGTAAAATTTCCATTATCTCCATAATAACATTAATGATTTATATATATAATAAATAATGTATTTATATGTATTTATAATAGTACATAACATTTGGACATGAGAAATGAAGTGAACTATTAATGGAGTCGGTAAGTCGTATGTACACATAAACACTACCTTCATTTCATATTCATATTTAAATGAATTAAAACAGAATAATACAAATGTATATAATAATTCCCATACAATATAATATTTTATATTTGTTACATAATTTCATTAACTCAATCCTTTATTTGTTCCATGTGTTGTATGAATGAGTCATATCACTTTGAGGGGGCGGTAGTCCGCACTTTCACAAATTAAATTATAGTATTTATACAACTTGAATAGAATATAAGTATGTTATAAATTAGAATTAATTTACGATAGAGATAAATAAATATCATAAAAATCATATATAATTACAGTTCCATCATAATGGCCTATATAAGAGGGGGTAGGGGAAATCGAACAATCATCATTTCGTGAGGCAGTAGTTCACCCTTAACAGAAATAGTATGTTCTAAATCCATTAGATGAAGTTGTGTGTAAATGTAGTTCAAATAATCCTCATTAAAAACCTATTATTTTGAGGTTACATGTTTTTTTATGTAAAAATTCTAATAAGAGAATAGGGAGTGGAGAATGAAAATAAATCAAAAACAACTTGAGAGAAGTTGTTACCGTTAAATCGTGTAACTCTCATTGGATTGAACCAAAAGGCTTTCATTAATTACCTAATTCACAAAGTAAGGATTAAAGGGGGAATATAGGAATGTTGAGAGATTATTGGAGTACATTTTGGATGATCTAAGGGGATCTAGAGGTGTTAGTAATGGGATAGAGTTTGTGGCCTTTTATTAGGGGGGAAGGTGGTCTTTATTAAAATTTTAATGTATTATTTTATTATAAAATGATTTTTTCATTAAAAATGCCCACAAATAATAAAATTAAATGAATAGATTAATTTATTTCCAAATAAAATCATCCAATAAGGATTGGATAGGTTTGAATATTTTTAATCCTTATCTCTTTTATTTAAAACTTTTTTACACATTTCGTTTCATATAGAACATAACAATTGAGAATCAAAAATTGTTACATAAACATGAAAAATATCCAATTAAAGAGTAAATAATAAAATTTTAGACTTATTATAAACTTTTTTCGGAATATAATTTTTTTATAAATTGTATAAAATTTAATAAAATATTTTATATTTTAAAATATGAATCATGTCTATTTCGATACTATTCATATCATAACTTTTTAGAAAATAAAAAACAAAATTATTGATTATGAATACCATTATTAATAAAAATATAAGATGTAATAAACATCTATAAAATATGTGTATTTCATAAAATGTTTCAAAATAAATTTATTTTAATATTTATAATATCATTTATTTAAATCATTCATTAATAAGGTAATCACTACATCATTATTGTTTCATAAATAAATTTATTTATTTGATGTATAAAAATTATAAATAAAATATCATATTGTAGGAAGTCATTTTTATTTTTCTAATTAATATTTATAGTATAAAATATAACATATATGGCTCTATATAATTTTTTTTTTAAAAGATATTCATTTATCTTACATTTTCCTTAACATTAAATTGTTTTTTTATAAAATGTCATTTGCACTTAAAAGTAACTCCATGGTGTCCCAAAATTGACCCAAGGATGCCCATGGTCAGAAATGTATCATCTAATAGGATTATAATATTTATATGGATAATTGAATATTATTATAATATTATTCTTTTTCATTATTTACCAGATTTACCCTTTTACGATGGTAAATAAAATATTTACTGGTGTTAGTAATCATATTTTCTAAAAATAAAAGTCACCTATTAAGAAAAATTGGAATTTTTTATTCAAAATATGGAATCCATATTTCAAAAATCAAAATATAGAAGTTACAGATTTTAATTTAAAATTAATCCATGTTGTCAAAAATAAAAAGTGTGTTTTTAAGTAATAATAACCATAAAAAGAATGACATGTGTTTATGTCTAATTAAAAATAGAAATTACATAAAATGACAAAAAATATATTTAATATAATTACACTTTAAAAAAATTAAAAATTAATCTAACCATATAAATAAAATAGAAAAAAATATATTTTTGAATTAAAATGCAGTATTTTTCACAACTTTTAAAAAAATGATCTTTATCATAAAAATAGAAACAATTTACCGAAATTAAATATTAATGTCCCGCTTATAAAGAAAATGATTATTTTTTCAAATGGAACATGTTAAAGTGAGAAAACTAGATTTTAAAGGGGTTCTCCATCAAATGATAGTAAAACTAATTTTTAAAATTATTAGAGAATTTATTTTTAAAATTGGAATCATTCACATATTAAGACTCTAAATTAAATTGGATAAATGTAAAAACATTTAAAAACATGTTTCATGATTATATGGTTATTTATATTCATTACCACTAATAAAATGTCTATGCGTTAACTACCATTTAAAATAATAATATAATATATATTTTTTCTCATTATGACTAATCATTGTGTGCAATGTAAGATTTCAGAAAACTTGTTGTTGCGTGTCATGAAATCCATAGAACATAGAATAAAATATAAAGTAAAATTAATATTTAATTCAAAAATATTAATAATTATGAATATTTGATATTGATTGTTTACTAAAGATGTTACAACATGAATGTACAAAGGGAAATAAGTGACCCAACTAGGACGAAGAATTTGTGGTAGGGAGGAATTGAAGGGGGTGTCACATAAGGTGTGAGAATATATGATGGGTATTTGAATCAATTGTTGGTGTAGGGGTATTGAAAATCAGGGGAGTTATTTTTATGAAGGAGAGGGTTATCCATGATGGGTGGTGTGGGGATAGGGTTATCCAAAGGGAAGATTCAAGGGTGGTGTGAATATATTTGGGTGATGGAAGAAAATTTACATGTATTTTTTAATGGCTTAGTGATATCCTTTTTGAGTCCAGTATTAGAACTAAAAAAACTACTAAATTGATTTTGGACAATTTCACATATATGAAAATCCAAAAATCTAGTAGTGATATATATAAGGAAATATAATTATATAATCAATAATTATATTTAATATATAGTTATTATATATTTTAATAATAATCGTATCCTAACTTACATTTTTAATTACACTATTAAATAAAATATTTATTAATTATTATAAAATTCACGTCAAATCAATTTTTATTTTATTTTATAGGAAGTCGCTTTTATGAGTTGGGAGGGATCCCTTACATGGAAAAATGAATTTGTTTCTTCACATTCCATTATAATTTTATTTCCCAAATTCCATGTGACATGATATCCCATTACACTAATCAAAACCAAATATGTGAAACCATTCTATAATTTTGATAAAATGCCTCTACAATCCTCCCATAGGAGGATTTCAGGATTTGATCCCTGGGAGATGCATGATTACAGAGTCTTTTTACAACTTTGTTAATCCCCCAACAACTGATATACTATTAAACAAAAATTATTTATACTGATTTTTAACTAAAATATTAATTATATTAGTATATAAATTAAAATTTCTTAATTATATTAATACAACTGGCCAGGGGTGCGATTAAATAAAAGGAATAGATTATATACACAAACACACAAGCATCTAAATGATTTAGTAATTGTATTAATTATTACATTTCATGTTACAAAATTAGCAGCACTATTTTTTGTATTATTTAACATACTAGTGAATGAACATTCCAAAAAATGGTTGATTTTTAATTCCTTGGTTTGGATAGATGAGATAAAAAATTATTTGATTTTCTTTATGATGTGTAATATTTTTAAATCTCTCACTTTCAAAATTGTGTAACTTCTTTTTTTATTAAATTCATTCAGATATATTATAGACATTAGTATCCATTTTTTATTAATAATTAATATTTCCATTATTAATTACTATTAAATATATTATTATTATTCATAATAAATTTATAATTACTCTTCCAATTATTATAGTTAGAAAATAAAATTTATATAACATTAAAATATATTGTTAATTACAATATTATAAATCATTACGAGAAAAAAATAAATTATTTTAAATTATATTTTAATTTTTATGGAATTAGGAATTATTATTAATGAAAGGTAGTTGTTAATTTTTAGAATTTTATTTTAGTTGAAATTGGATTATTATAATTAAATATATTTAATTAAAAAAATTACTTAGAATTATAATGTAATAATAATAATAATAATATTAAAGAGTTAAATGAATAAAATTTAAATTATATTATTACATTAAATTAAAATTTTTATTAATGAGATATATATTTGGTTGAGGAGACCAGATTTCGGAAATAATACCCCCATGCACCCTAGTAGATTGGGAATTATCCCTGCTCACGAGAAAGGACAACTATACATTGGACCTATTTTATTACTTTGAGTGACCCAAATGCCTATGTTCGAGATGGATCAAAATACAATCAGATTGTGGACTAAATTTTCAATAGAGGGGTTTTTCTAAAATCCCATAAATTGAATCATTCATTATTTTGGTTAATCAGTCTTCAATTCCACTTCACCCTATTAGTAATAATCACAATGTATCACCTATCAGATTGTTGTGTTTCCCCTTACCTTGAAGGGGAGGCACCTATCCATCCATATTGAAAATATTTTTTATAATTAGGTTATTTGATTACATTATTAATTAATATATATATTTGTTTTATAAAAACTATTAAATAAAATATTATAATTACTATATTTATTTTCATTTTTAATTAATATTATTCAATTTATTTAGTATATATTTTATTATTATTATTATTATATTTTTATTAGTAAATATATATTCATTCTAATGTGTTGAAAAGGGGAAATTGATTCAAACATTGGAAATTAACAAATATTGAAAATGACCACTCCATTTTAAAAGAGATAGTAATGTGAGGTTTTCAGGGGTGAGATATTATCAAAAAAACATTAAATTGTATTAATATAAAATAATGAAAATTAAATACTTTTAAAATTTATATATGTAGCCAAAAAATAGGGTGCCAAACTAGAGATCCCTTTAAAAAATGATAAGGATGCTAGGTAGGAAAGAATCTTCATTTAAACATATTCATAGTAGTTGGTGTTTGGTTACGTTATTTATCTGAAATGTTTTTAACGATTACCTAAATGGAAAATGTCTACAATTCAATGAAAACACCACCCCATATTCATAAATAGTTTATTGGAAACCGAAATATTTTTATTTACATTATAATTGAAAATTTGAATCTGAATCATGGAAGAACTACTAAATGGGGGATCAGGTAATGGTAGAGAGGGATTTCAAGTGATATGGGTGGCTAGATCACTGTTTGGTAAAGATAGTGTAGATTAGGGTTTATGATTGTTGTTTTCCAATGGGGAAATTGCAAAGGTGTGTTGGGGATGATGGGTAGGGTGAAAAATTTGGATTCATAGGTAAATATACATGATCTCTTTTACACACACACACACACACACGCACATATATATATGTTTGTGTCTGTCTGTGTGATATAGAGGATTTGTTATGTAAAAAATGAATAATTTAATATAGAATTTATATATGAAATCTTATAACAGAATTTGTGGAACATATCTTTATCATGCACATGTCTCCCTCTTTATATATTATGTAACTTTTTTTACCTAATTTCATCAATAAGATCCTCGTATAATAATTTTTTTCGATCTAGAAATTAAAAAATAATCCAAACATTAAAAATAAATATTTTTATCTGTATCTAATCAAAAATTATGAATTATGGTGTGAACCTAAGGATACTAGTGAATAAATTTTATTAAGAAAATTTATTAAAATTTTGTATTATGGTAGAATATATGTTTTGGAAAAAATAATAAATTAAAAAAAAATTATTTTCCACATAGATCACAATATTTATATTTTAAATTTTATTTTTAATTAATGAAATGTTTTGGGAATACTGAATACATTTTTTAGGTCTTGGGATTAGGGTGACCCAAGAAGGAATATATTCTAAAGATACTACTGATAACATTTTCTTGAAAATAATGTGATGTTTATCTGTATTCATCAATTTGAAATAAAATATTAATGACAAATATAAATTATGATTTGAGACCCGGATGTTCAAATGATAATGTTGATGAATATTTTAACAACCACGAATCTTGAAAATCATTTGAAATAATAATAAGAACTAACCAAGAATCATTTTTATATTATGCGACTAGTTTTATGTGTGTTTCTTAAGTAAAATACTATGTTTCCACATTAAAATTCATTATAATGGATGGTGTTTATGAATTTCGTTTTTCTAAAACGATTTATTTTTTTGATGTGTGTTTTTAAATTAATTTTTGGTAATATCCTGTTCATTATGACCTAATATATATGTAAGATGGGTTGAAGGGGAATCAACACGAAATTTCGAGAAATGGGTCCGGGTGAAATGAGTCCATAGAAGCAATATTGCTATGGACTTGGGATACAACCCACTCCACCAGAGATTTAGTGGAGCTCTAAATCTTTTTATTAATGAAACAATATAATAAATAAATGTTATTATGAGTGATATTTAAAAGAGTTTTCTTATCATTCACTCCCCTTTTAGTTAGTGAACATGTTTCCATACACCCTCTTAAAATTATACAACCCCCAATACAGGCTCTCCATTTTTTGGTTCTATCAATTAGCCATATATCCAACATAATAAACATGGGTGAATCTATCACTATTCCCCTCACTTTAACTATTTATTTCACTATTTCAATGACTTCAATCTATTACATAGAAGTTTATTAATTTTTTCATATTTTTTGGAATCCATCAATTGGATTCAAATTTCATGGTGATATTTTATGGAGGGAATTAAAATTGATTGAGGATTGTGGTACCTCTCTATTCTTATTAGGTTATGACTATTTCATGTAATATGTGTTATAGAGTCTCCCTCCTTGTGTGTGATTAACATCATACTAATTTGGTTTTATTTAGCATAACTCATATGAGTTTTATAAGGACATCATTTGTCATGATGGACCATTTTAAAATACTATTTGATTGTATTTATACTGAATGACTCAATAATGAACAAAAATTTACTATCATAGATGTGAAACTAAAGTGGGGTTTCTTTTATTTATTCTATAACATAAGGTAATTTATTTGTTTACCTTAGACTTTTTTAATAGAGGAGTGGTGATATATTAAAATGGGTAAGTCTGATTCATTCCCCATTGAGATGTTTTTAGTCCCCAAAAATCCATTTTTGACACATATAGTTATAATATGTGATGAGTGTTCATTTCCTCTATAATTCATTGTACCTTATTAGGATACATCGTGGTTGTGATGATGACTATAGGTTGATTTTACAATGACGAGACTAAATATAATAATTTTCCATTATGTACCGGTATTTAAATGAATTGTTTTTTCTATTATGTTAATTTGATCGTTATTCTGCTTTATATATTTGAGTATGTATATGGAATGACATTACTATTACCCTATTACTGGGAATAGTTGGAATGAAATGACAATTAATGTTATATTAATAATTATGAGGGGATATATACAAATTTTATCATATATACTTTTCCCAGATGATATTTACATTTTTAGGGATATAATTTCAACAAGGATGTGGAATTTATTTCCCATGTTCCCTTGGTAAGGAAGGAAATTAGATGTTATATCCTATTATTTCATATTTTCAATAAATGTGTAAATTAATGCTCAGGATGTGATGATTCAATACAAGGAGATGGGAAAGTCATATTATTATTGTAACTTATGTGATTTCATGCTCTCCTGTAGGATAAATCCCATGACTATGGATGTGTTCCTATTTGGATTACACCCATAGATAATGATGCTATAAATTTTGTTATAATATAGCCCAGACTAGATTCTCTCTTGTATGAGATTTCAATATGATGTTATTACTAATAAATATTGATACCATGATGCCATTATACCATAACAATGACTTCGTAATTGAGCTATACTAACCATATATTTATTTTATGACAAATCCGGATATTGTACCAACATTGTGACATTCTTTTTTGAACGTACTACCCATAAGTTGTCTAGTATATTATGATTGGAAATTTTTCCCATGTTTATGACTCAAGAAATGAAGCCCAATTTATATTCTTTTGAAATTATAAGATTCACCCCGATACTAGTTAACTTTGTAATGCTCACTCCTAGGTGGATTTTATGCTCCATTGTTTGTGATATATTTATTATTTCATTCACTTTTTGTTATTTACCTCTAATAATATAACACTATAAATACTCTTGTACATTATGGACATAATTATGGGAACCATCAATGGTGGCCTATTGATTTATACTATCATCCTTTTCAAGAAGCACAATACCCAAATAAATTTTTTTTGTAACATCATGGGTAAATAATGAATAATAAATATTCATATTTTTTAATATTTTTTAATTAAATGTTAATTTTAATTTGAAGGGGATTCTATGTTCGATGGCTTACCCGATACACAACAATAAGTTTCTTTGAAATATTATCTTGCACACTAATAATATATTATTATTATTATACTTGGTACATAACACCGAGCCATTGTATTGGTGGAAATGAATAGAACTAACTATAATATTATTATATATGTTTGTTAAATGTTTTTACATTTTCCAATAAATGTTCGAGGCTTAAAATAATATAGGAATTCAATTTTAAACATTAATACTCTAATATTCATTAAAGGGTCGATTTAGTACCTTTTGATAGTAAATCCTATTTAAATATAGATTTGGCCATTTTTAAATGTTATATTTGAAAAAAAAAATATTCTTTATAATTGGTACATCAAAATCTACTTTGGGTTAAATTTTGTAATTTTTCTGATAAACATTATTTTTTTTTGATGAATAGTGAAAAATAATGTATTTTAATTCAAAACTGTTTTTTAATCTAATTTATATATGTGGTTAGATTATATTTTTATTTTGTTTGAAAGTGTAATTAGAATATGTTTTTACATTTTAATCTAATTTTGGTCACTGGAATTAATTTCAATATGAAATTGGACATAAACAAATGTCAATCTTTTTATAGTTATGATTTCTTAAAAACGAGCAATTTGTTTTAACAATGTGAATTATTTTTAAATTAATTAATTCCACTTTTATAATCTTAATTTGGAAAAATAGAAACAATTTTTGTATTAAGAATATAATATAATTCTTAGGCTTAATTTTGGGTAATTTACTAAAAAAACATCATTTTTATATGAATAGTGAAACCACTAAGTAGTAGTTAAAAAAGTGACATTTACATTTAAATAAAATATAACCGCTTATGTGAGTTGATGTTAAAAATTCTACGATACATTATTAATATCATGAAGTAAAATGTGGTTCAATAAGATTAAAGTAATTTTTGGTGAATATTAACTTTTCACTTTTATTTACCGCGGTTAAAGGTACATAGGGTAATTCAAGTTAAAAGGTATATTATAATAATACAATTTACACTTATACTAAACATATTTGATGAGTAATGGGAGACCCTGGGCATAATTGGGTCTATTTCAGAACCCCATGGAGCCACTTGAGAGTGATAATGACTCTTTAGATTAATTAATTTAAAGTGAAGAAAAAAATGACACAAACAAATATATTTTAGTAAATTTATATTTACATCGGGTTATGTTTGTAATATTTCCAACTATTAATTAGAAATATATAAATATTTCCTACATCATGGTATTTTTTTAAAATTTTTAGACATAAAATAAGTTAAATTATTTATGACACAATAATGATGTAGTGTTTACCTTATAAATAAATGATTTAAATAAATAAGATTATAATGTATAAAATATTATCCAAGAACATGTCCAATTATTATTTTATGATTTTTTTTCTAATATTAGTCCTCTTATCTAGGACTTTGATGTTTTTTGGACCTTTATAAACCGAAGATAAGTTTAGAATAATATACTAGTTTCATAGTTTCCTAAAGAGCCCCTCCACTCCCTTATAAAAAAAGACCACTTACAACCAATTATTCACACATCTCAAGCCTTTTGGATCGTCCAACCTCTTCCCAATTAAGCTCCATACATCACTCTCCTGCACCTATATGCCTTAACATAGGCATAAGGCACTTCATCAAGTCTTTTTGGTTCAAACCAAAGGGAGTTACCCAAATTAAAGGTAACTATTTCACTCAAATTCATTTCTTTTATTTTACTTATCCAACCCCATGAAATCGTTTTATTCCTTTATTTTTAAAAACACCAATATATATTCAATATACTAGAATGTTTTTAAAAGAATAATTTGATCTAGACTTACATACACCTACATCTAATGGGTGAAGAACATAATGTTTCTATGGATAGAAAACTAAGACCTCACGAAATGATGATTGCTAAATTATCTCCTACCGCCTCTTATGGTGGCCATTATTATGGAACTATATTTATATATTATTTTTATTATTTTTCATTTTTCTCTAGGCTTCTGTAATTTTCATTTAAAAACACACCAATATGCTTTCTAATATGTGTGACCACGACAATTTCTTTTGACGATGTGGGGACTACCTCCCCCTCAAGTTGATATGATTCGTTCATGGAATTTATGGAATGTATAAAGGATAGAGTTAAATAAATTGTGTAAAACATATATCATATGATATTATACTGGAATTATAATATACCTATGTTTCATTATGTTTTAATTCCATTAAAATAAAAAATATAAATGAAAATGGTGTTCATGCGTACGTACGGCTCACCGTCTCCATGAAAGGTGCATTTCATTTCTTATCTTCAAATGTTATGTACAATTATAAATACATATATATAGTAGATATATAATATATATATTATGTATAAATCATTTATATCATTCTGGAGATAATTTACTTTTGACCACAAGGACAAATTGTAATTATAATAAGTATATTTTTTACTCATGTTCCGAACATCAATAAAATATCAAATATGAACTCAAATAATTAACTAATTATAATAGAAAGGTAAAAATTGATATAAAAGGAATAAAAATATTAAAGTGTTCTTAATAAAGTAGAAATTAACTTAAGTTTATTATTCAGGAAGAACAAGGAACACACAAGAGAATTTGGACTTGATTTAAGGGGTTTCATATCTCACTTTTAATTTATTGATATTTCCATTGTTCACCAAATATTTATTGCATGTGGTTACTGACCATGATTGCATTCATTTTGTAATATACATTAATTAAGGTATATTTATATCATCATTTTATTATCCTTATTCCATGGTTTTATGTGTCGTAAGTTACCAAATTGATAAGGGAATTTGAAATTTCAATTTCCATTCATTCGGCTTAATCATACTTCATTGATTATTTTTCTCTATGATTAGGTGTGGAATCACTATTAATTATATTATGTTATAATTTAAACTCCCTTTTCTGTGGATATACTTTTGATACACATAATCACTGCATTGATAATTTCTCAAGTCATCGATATGAACTTGATAAGAGTAATTTTAACTCAATTTCTATTTGTTAAGATAAATATCCAATTCATTAGTGTTGTATTTAAAAGAATATGGGTCAATGTACTTTGATTGATTTTCACTGAATATCCAATCATATTGAGTGTATATATATCTTTCCCACATAATTATATTGTTGATTCGTCCTTATCCTAATGATATGGTCATTATAAGAGATTACATGTCAAATTAAAATCCATTGGGACTTCTTTGTTGTTACACACCAAATCAATTTTATATGGTGTATATAATGTACTTTGACATATTATGTCATGATTCCATTTATTCTCATGATATTATAATGTTTTCAATAACTCAATTATTTGTATTCAACTGTCTCTCTTTTGGTTAGGAACTCTAACTAAAATATCAATTTAGATGTTTTAAAGATTTATTATTCTAAATATTTCTCATTAATGTCCATGTTTTAAAATGATTTTAAGGATTTATTTATATGGACATTAATGTTTTCAAATTAAAATTCATTTTAAATGTTTCAAAGTTTTATTTGATACTTTTAATCAAAAATATATTTTTAAAACAACTTCTTGACAAGTAGTGTGACTTTCAATTGTTTTCAAGAAAAGGGGGGTATTTCTCTCAAATAGTCTTGATAATTATCTTCATCTATATCAATATCCTTCATTATTCTTGATTGAGGTTAATACGTCACAAAACAATCTTCCATATTATATTGAACAAGTTATGTTTGACTGTGGAAGTTCTATTTTTATACCATTCATGGTTTGTGGATAATGTATTGACATTTCGTATGCGAGTTTTAATATGAATGTTTATGTTATGTTTCGAACGTTTTATATGAGGAATTTATTGGACATAGTAAGTAATAGGTGGAGCCGGCTATAACTCCCAGATGCATCGGTAGTTCTTAGGAGACAAACTAGTATCTTGGAACAAGGCTTTGGAAAAAAATTATTTGTAGTCATGGCATGAGGCCTTGCCTATGGGTTTATGAAAGTATATCATTATGAATTCCCTGATTATGATATTAGTTGTTACATGTGATTATTCAAGTAGTAGAATATACATGTTCATGTTAATATGGTAATGTTTAATATATTTTTACCATATTATGTTCAAGATTATGTTTAAAAGGTTGTTGTTTTTATTACACATCTTGACTTAAAAGTTTATAGATTCCGGTAAATTATTTACCCTTACTAAGCATCTGAGCTCACCCCCTTTTCATGTTTCATTTTCCCAGGATCCCAAGATGTGTTTTATGATTTTGATGCATGGTTAAGCTAAGGGAAAAATGGAGTTTTCAATAGATTATTTGTTTTGTGTTTTATGTTAAAAAGTGAAATGTAACGATCATGTATGTAATCTATTTTCCAAGACTGCTAAACTAATCCGTCTGTTGGGACTTGATTCCTTGTAATCATTCCAATGTATAAAAATAATACACCAACTCTGGGTAACTAGGGTTGGGGCGTTATAGTTGGTATCAGTGGAAGTTTAGTGCAAACCTTGGATACTCGATTTAGATAAACTCTGATTACAACTCATAGTCGTAAGTTAATATTTGAGAATTAGTATTTAATAACTTCCTAAAATTTTGGTATTGTAGAGATTTTTTGAGTTTTCCATGGAATAAATCCATGTCTAGATAAGAGAAGGTAGAGGCGGCTCTGGCACAGATGTGTTATTGCTAAAACCCAAAAACAATTCTTTGAGCTAGACTCAAACAGGAACTAGTTCATGACAACGAGCCTTGTTGCACTCTTGGTTACGACACTCTCGTGATATATGATTAGGATAATATAAATTGTCATTACAAACCGATTTGAAGGATTATAATATATGATGAGAATAAGTCACCTTGGTTAATACTAGGGTGTTTTTCAATGAAAATAAGGTGTTATTATATTTTCTAAATAATTTTATGACTATTCTTACTCACAAAATGTTTTCTAGTTTTAGTCAATGTCTAGATTCCAAGGATGTCAGAGTAAAATTTAGAATGATGTAAAAGGTGGGAACATTGGTGGAAATGAGAAAAAAAAATAAAATGTTGACAGGGATAAATGATATCATGTTCATGCCAAATCAGTTTTCCAAAAATATGATTAACAACATATATATTATCCAACACCTAGATTCAACAATGAAGAGAAAGGTGATGAATAATAAGAGCTCCAGCAGCGGAGACCATGGAGAAATTAATCATCAATTTCCATCATGTAAGAAACGTGGAAGGAGACACCCCAGAAAGAGTCTCAATGGAACAAACAAATCATTTACGTGTAGGAAAGTATGATATAAAGGGAATAATTTTCGAGAAAAAATGAATAGTACTATGGAAGAAAAAAAAGTGGTCCAAAGAATCAATTTACAGTCATTTCCCATAAATTTAAGGGACCTGACCATTACCCAAGTGAATGCCATATTCTATAGAATATTTTCTTGGTCAAAAAAGAAGCTATGTGGAAATAAATGGTTGGATAAATTTTGTAAAGTATTAGTGCACCTTGTTGATGGGATTACATTGGAATATTTTTCTCTGGTATTTTTAACCCTGCAATTTGTCATGGTAAAAAGATATTTTAGAAAAAATTATCTTTTCTCTTATGGATATAATTATAAATATCCATTTTGTTTTATATGATCATTGGGGTTGAGTAAATTACATGTTATTGTATTTTGGGTTGAAAATTCAAGGTATGAGATAACATTTGTGGTTAAATTATGATATAGTTATTCTGAAGAATTTATCTCTTTTTGGTAGCGTTATAAAATATAGTTCTTGAAAATGGAAAACACGCAGACCGTGTGACAACCCATCAATTTCAGACAAATCTGTGGGAATCGAACCCACGAGCAGAGTGGGATTGGGTTTTATCGCCTACCACTAGACTACATAATGTCCCTGGTTAATGTGACTAATTATTGTTAGTTAAATTATTTCATTGATCAATAATAAGTTGATTTGGGATCTTATGTCTTATCAGATGAATACCCTTAGTATAGGATAATAATTTTGTGATTAAGTGATAAATGTTATTTGGAATATGTTCGCTTTGTTGGGAACACTATATGCCCAAGGAAAATAGAATACTATGGTATTTCATTTAAGCAGTGATTGTGGATTTTTATCTATGTTTTTATAGTGGATTTATAGTTATTTGGGTTATTTATAAAAATTAGTAACCTCTAATAGAGAATATGTGATTAGGTTAATTACTTTTATGTATGTGACTTTAAGAGTAGTTGATGTTATTTGGAGATACAATTTAATGTGGAAGACTGTGTAATCAAATTCTTCTATGGTTTGGGTTTCAAAATTAGTTTAGATTATATTGATCGATTTTAAGTAAAATTTTTTATTGAATGTTATTTATTGATCTTTGGGTATTGTTAGTTTAATTTTAGAAATTGAGATTAGTATTTCTTTTTATAAAGGATTATCCTTTTTGGGGATCATCTGATCTTGTACTAACCATTTTGGTGTGGGTTAATCTCTAAAGACAATGTTAATATATTGTTTATATTTTGTGTATAATTTGATTCTCTAGATTTTGATTCTAGCTCTTCTAGTGAGAGCAGGTCATTTTGAATACACATCGGTTGAAAAATAAAGATGAGTTGGTGGTAGAAATTTAATAATGAATGAAACTCTACATAAAATGTAAGTTTATCTCTTTATGTTCTTAGTCAATCTCATAACATAATTTCCTCAATATTATTAAATGGAACATAAAACAAAACAAAAAAGTTTTCCATTTAATTTTCCTACTGGGAAACTAACTACCATTTATCTAATCAAAAGTTTGTGATTTTCTGGTTGATAACTTTCTCCTAATCCCATTTTCTATCCCTCTCCATCAGAACATGACCCTTTGTTTTCCATTCTATATCCATGTTTTCATGGAATCATAGTATCTGTTGTCTCAGGTAACCTTTTTTACTTATCTTAATTTATTTTAAAGTTATTGTTTTATTGACCCTTTTTGTGATGTCGGGCTTTTAATGAAGTTTCCAGGCTCAATTTTAAAATTACGAGGATGCTATTTCTAAAAGGGGGGAAGGATGTAACATCCTATGTAAAGAAAGAAAAATTTATTTTCGTATTTATTAATATTTATTAATTATATGTTAAATTTAATTTAAAGGAGATTCTATGTTCAATGTCTTACCCGATACACAACAACATGTTTTTTTGAAATCTTATGTTGCACACTAATAATAAAATATTATTATTTTAAATGGTACATAACGTCGAGCCATTGTATTGGTGGAAATGAATAGAACTAACTAAAATTTTATTATATATGTTTGTTAAATGTTTTTACATTTATCCAATAAAAGTTAGAGGCTTAAAATAAGAAAGAAATTCTATTTTAAGAATAAATACTCTAATATTCATTAAAGGCCCCATTTTACCGCCTTTTGATGGAGAACCCTCATTAAATATATTTTTTGTCATTTTATATGTTATATTTGACAAAATAAATTTCCTCTTTAGAATCGGGACATCAAAATCTACTTTGCGTAAAAATTTGCTACTTTTATGATAAAATTAATTTTTTTGATTAATATTGAAAAATACTGTCTTTTAATTCAAAAATGTTGTTTTAATAAAATTTATTTATATGATTAGATTATATTTTTATTTTTTGTTATGTTTAATTCGATTATATTTTTACCATTTAATCCAGTTTTGGTCATTGGAATTAATTTCACTTTGAAATTGAACATAAATAAGTGTCAATCTTTTTATATTTCTTATTTCTTAAAAACACGCTATTTGTTTTAACAACAAAAATTTATTTTTAAATCAATTAATTCCACATTTATGTCTTGAATCTGGAAAAATAGACATCATTTTTGAATTTGGAATATAAAATAAATCTTAGGCTGAATTTTTTATAATTTTATGGAAAACATCAATTTCTGATGAATAATGAAACCACATAGTAGTAGTTAAAAAAGTAACTTTTACATTTAAATGAAATTTTACGCTTATTTGAATTGAATTTCAAAAATCCAAGATACACGGGAAATATCATGAAGTAAAATATGGTTCAATAAGATGAACATAATTTTTGGTGAATAGTAACTTTTGACTTTGATTTACCGCGGTTAAAGTTAAATAGGGTAATTCAAGGTAAAACGTTTCTTATATTAATACAAAATTACCTTAACACTTGTCCTAACCTTAGTATATGAGTCATGGACAAACATGGGCATCCTTGGGACGATTTTGGGACCCCATGTAACCACTTGATAGTGATAATGACCCCTTAAATTAATTAATTTCATGTAAAGACAAAAATGACACAAACAAATATCTTTTAGTAAATTAATTTTTACATGGGATTATATTAGTTATATTTTAAACTATAAATATTAATTGTAAATATAGAAATAATTATTACATCATGGTATTTTTTTTATTTTTATACATCATATAAATTAAATTACTTGTGAAACAATAATGATGTAGTGTTTACCTCATTAATAAATGATTTAAATAAATAAGACTATAATGATTAAAATATTATCCAAAACATGTCCAATTCTGATTGGATGGTTTTATTTAGAATATTAGTCATCATATATTCTACTTTAATGTGTTTTGGACCTTTATAAACAGAATATTAGTTCATAATAAAATAATAGTTTCACACTTTCCTTAAGAGCCCCTCCTCTCCCTTATAAAAAGAGACCACTTACAACCAATTCATCACACCACTAAAGCCTTTTTCCTCATCCAACATCCTCCAAATTAAGCTCCATACTTCCCTCTCCTCCACATAGAAGAATGAACTTAGGCATAACCTACTTCAATAAGTCTTTTTGGTTCAAACCAAATGGAGGTATCCAAATTAAAGATAAAGGTTTCTCTTAAATTCATTTCTTTATTTTACTTCTCCAACACCATGAAATCTTTTTATTCCTTTATTTTTTAACAACACCATTATATTAAATATAATAGGATGTTTTTATAAGAATAATTTGAGCTACATTAACGCACACCTCCATCTAATGGGTGAAGAACATAATGTTTTTATGGCTAGAAGACTAACACCTCACGAAATGATGATTGTTCTATTTTCTCATACCGCCTCTTATGGTGGCCATTAGGATGGAACTTTATTTATATATTATGTATATTATTTTTATTTTTTCATTAGGCTTCAATAATTATCATTTAAAAACACACCAATATGATTTCTAATATGTGTGACCATGATAATTTCATTTGAGGAAGTGCGGACTACCGCCTCCTCAAGGTGATATGATTCGTTCATGACATTCATAGAAAATATAAAGTATAATGTTAATTAAATTATGTAAAACATATACCAGAATATATTATACTGGAAATAGAATATAGCTATGTATCTCTGTGTTTTAATTCCATTAAAATAAAAAATATAAATGAAAGTAGCGTTCATCCGTACGTACTGCTTACCGTCTCCATGAAAGGTTCATTTCATTTATTATCTCCAAATGTTTTGTACTATTATAAATATATATATATATATGCTGTTTATGTGATATATATATATATGATATCTAAAGAATTTATATCATTCTGGAGATAATATACTTTTTACCACATGGAAAAATTGTAGTTTTAACAAGTTCATTTTTGACTCATGTTCCGAACATCATTAAAATATCAAATCAGAACTCAAATAATTAAATAATTATTATGGAAAAGTAATAAGTTATATAAAAGGAATAATAAAATGTAATAGTGTTATTAATAAAGTATAAATTAACTTACGTTTATTATTCAGGAAGAACAAGGAACACACAAGACAATTCGGACTTGAGGTAAGGGGTTTCTTATCTCACTTTTAATTCTGTGAGATTTCCATTGTTCACCACTTATTTATTGCATGTAGTGTGTGTACTACCCATTATTGTATTCATTTTGTAATATAATTTAATTTATAAAAATTTACATCATCATTTTATTATCCTTCTTCCATGGGTGTATCTTTCGTAAGTTTCAAATCGATAAGGGAATTTGATATTTCAATTTGCATTCATTCGTCTTTACGCATACTTCATTGATTATTTTACTCTATGATTATGTGTGGAAGAACTATTCAATTTTTATGTCATAATTTCCAATCCCCTTTCTATGGATATACTTTTGATACACATAATCACACCATAGATAATTTCTCAAGTCATCGATATGAACATGATAAGAGTAATTTTAACTCATTGTCCATTTTTTGAGTTAAATATCTAATTAATTGGTGTTGTCATTACAAGAATATGGGTGAATCTCCTATGATGGATTTACACTGAATATCAAATCATTTAGAGTGTATATATATTTCTCACACATAATTATTTCATTGATTTATCCTTAACCTAAGGATATGGTCTTTATAAGAGATTACATCTCAAATTACAATCCATTGGGACTTCGTTGATGTTATACCCCAAATAACTTTTATATGGTGTATATAATGTACATTGACATACTATATCATGAATCCATATATTTTCATGATATTATAAAGTGTTTATTTCCTCAATTATTTGTATTCAAGTGTCTCACTTTTGGTTATGAACTCTAACTAAAATATCATTTTAAATGATTTAAAGATTTATTATTCAAAATCATTCTCATTAATGTCCATGTATTAAAAATGGTTTTCAGGATTTATTTATATGGAAATTAATGTTTTCAAATATGATTTCCTTTTAAATTTTTTAAAGTGGTATGTGACACTTTGATTCAAAAATATCTTTTTAAAACAGCTTCATGACAAGTATTGTTACTTTTAATTGTTTTCAAGAAAAGGGGGGTATTTATATCAAATTGTTTTGATGATTAACTTCATCTATGTCAATATCCATCATTATTCTCGATTGAGGTTAATATGTTATAATAAAATCCTCCATATTTTATTTAATGAGTTATGATTGACTATGCATGTGCTATTTTTATACCATTTAGGGTTTGTGGATAATGTATTGACATTTCGTATGCTAGTTTAATACTAATGTTTATGTTATGTTTCAAAGTTTTCATATGATGAATGCATTGGACTTAGTATGTGACGGGTGGAGCCCGCTATATCTCCTTGATGCATCGGTAGGTCACATAAGACAAACTAGTGTCTTGGCATAAGGCCTTGGGAAAAAATTATTTTGTAGTCTTGACACGAGGCCTTGACTATGTGGTTATGAAAGTCTGGAATTATAAATTATCTCATTATGAGATTAGTTATTGCATGTTATTATTATACTAACAAAATATAAATGTACATGTTAATATGGTAATGTTTTATGTATCTTTTCCATATTATGTTCATGTTTCTGTTTACACTGTTTTTGTTTTTAGTACAAATCTTTCCTTAAAAGTTTACAGCTTTTGCTAAATTATTTACCCATACTGAGCATCTGAGCTTACCCCTTTCTCATGTTTCATTTTCCCAGGATCCCAAGATGTGTTTTAATGATGGATATGTAGGGTTAAGCTAAGGGAACAATGGAATTCTCAAAATATTATTTATGTTGTGTTGTTTGTTAGAAAGTGTAATGTAACGTTCATGCATGTAATATATTTTCCAAGACTGCTAAATGGATCGGTCCTTTGGGAATTTATTCCTTTTAATCAAGCCAATATATTATAATAATGCACCGACTCTGGGTAACTAGGGTTGGGAATTAAAATTTTTATATAGGCATAGGTTTTGGAAGGGGCCTTATATTGAATGAGTATGCTGATTCTTCCTAGGTGAATTTTAAAGATAGAACCAATAAGGGTCTTAGTTCATAGGATTTAATTTAATTATAGTTTCGTTATTTCTATTTATTTTCAAAATCCTATACATGGTAATACTATGAGTGACTATTTTTTTGTATTCCATGTGACATTAAAATATATTTCAATTTTTATCATGTGGGATTTTTCTTTACATTATGATGGCATGTAACCATGATATTAACTTTGTATCATCTTCATACTGTGATAATAGAGTATTATATATTTCATTATATAATTTATGGAAATTTTTCTCCAAAGTGGGTACAATATCCCCACATTATACAGAAACCTTCACCATTGGTAGGATGACAATGGGGTAATTGGGGTCTTGCATCAAGAATCTGCCACATGGTTCAATCATGGTGTGGTTTTTTGCTTATATGGTTGCTATAAAGGGATATCATAGATTTAAATATTCCTTGTATTACTATTTTATATAGTAGATATGAGATAATATGTGGTGGATTATAATATGGACATTATTTCTCCAAATTATTATCATATATATATGGAAATATATATTTTTGAGGATGAGATTATTTTTCTTGTTTTACAATATAATGATTGATTTTATTTTTTCAGATGACGATGTGTGAATCATTTATTTATTGTTTCACTCTAGGGTTGGTGTGGTAATATAAATCCATTCATTCATCATTTATGGATTTTGGGATTTATATGACATTCATGTGAATGTATATATTTGATAAACATTGTTATGATATAATGTCTGGTTAGTTAAATTGTCATCAACATCCTATATTTATTATTCCTATATATGTTTATAGTGAAATTTTCTATAACATGGTTTTTATTTTTAATTATTACAATAATTTTTAGTAATTATTAATTTAGATCCTACATAAATATTATTCTGACATTAGGAGAGAGTGTATTCCTAGTTAGAGATAACAATCATGAGGTTTTATGAGACTCCTAGTAATATAGGGTTTGGGTATAAAATAGTGATATTCTCTCTATGTTACTAATTATAATATCCACTATATAAAGATATATTATATATATGATTCTGATTTTGGAATTTTTTATTATATTGATATACCATGAAGATGATCGACTAATGGATTATATGATGAAAAATAAGAGTATGCACCACTGGTTGTTGAGTGTACCTCATATTGATTAGCTTCTCTATAATTATATTCATGATGTGATTCAAAGTATTGAACATGGGTATCTGAATGGTGAGCCTACTATGTTAAATAAATATAGTATGGCCTAGTTGTCGTATCATCATCTATTTTGTAGAGAGGGTGTTCCTCAAGAAACAATGTAATGTTTAAAAAATAATTTATCCAATAATCTGGATAGACCCTATTAGAGAATGTACAATTTAGGAATTTTTTTTAGGTTTTTTAACTTGTGTGTTGAAGGTTATTCAATATAATAATATGATATTATCATTTAATGTTTTGAGGGCCCAATGGAAGTGATCAATAACATTAACAGTAATGGATGTTAATTGGTTTCCTTGGATTTCTACAAATAACTATATTAATAGAATGCACAAATTATATAAGATAGGTTCTTTCAAATATAATTTATATTTTATTTATATTAATAATAATTACCATTTTTGCGAAATTATTTAATTGATGATAAATCGAATGGTCACTCTTGACATACTGTAATTCTGATTAAGGATCTAATAATTGAAACATTATAGAAGTAATATTCAGGTGCTTTCCCAAAAACATAAATTTGGAATATTCAGGTGCTTTCCTAGATGATTCTCACTCCTATGTCATTCGAAAATAAAAAAACAATAATTCATTCTAATTTTAATAGATTATTTAATATATCTTGGTGATTCAAATAAAGGAGTAGGATCAATGCCCTTCATTTTTTTGATAATTCTATAGTATTTTATTTCTAGGTGTGAGAGAATTATCTAGAGCGGACATGGTTTGAAAATTCAGTTCCCATATATATAATCGGGTCAAAATACATAGGTTATGGAATAGGTTATTTAAAAAATTCTAATAACCATTTGGATAATATTATGATAACCCCTATCAAATAATAATAATAATAATAATAATAATATAGGAATATTTGGGATTTTATTCATAATACCAAATCCTTTATAATTAAAATTTAATTGTAAATGGATAAAACAAAGAATAATGAATTAATGAATAAAAATCACCAAACATACTTGTTAAATTGTGGTTTATAAAATCCTCAAGAAGGGAAAAAAATAGAAAGGAACAATTTCCCCAATGGCCTTGATTGGAAGATCATAGATAACTTGATTACACTCTATATAAATGTTTTTTATTATGATGTTCATTCCCTTCAATGGTTATAGGCATTGGGTACATTCCTTAATAATATTCCTTGGAATAAGAATATTTTATCCTTAAAATTCATATAGCACAACCTTGGATTCACATTCAATATATAGATGATACCAATTGTAAATATATAAATAATAAATATAATTAATACTACCTAGAATATAAAAATCATAAATAATGTAAATAATAAGTGTTTTAGAATAATAAAATCGGAAATATAATTATTTACGGAGACATATTGTAACTTTGAAACATGTATAACCTCTTTAATAATGTCAGAAATAATCAATCTAAATGGTATAGATTACCATTTTTACCATACAGAAAACTGGGTTGAGAATATTAAATTAATTATGGACAGAATCACATCGACTAGTATATTTGAAATGTGCTTACTATGATTATGTTGATAGATTTGGGCTAAAAATTATTAATTTTTTTCAAAACTAAATGTGTCAGTTCAAACGATTCAATAAATGATACAAAAAACAATTAAAAAAATAGACACTCGAAGATTGTGTGACCACTACTATCATATCATCAAATATAGAAACAATGTGAGTACCAACAACACCAAACTTGCCATACATGGGGATCCATTCTTGTATGAGACTTTGTATCAGCAACCAAGATCATGGTTTTATAAATGACCCTTTAAGAGAAATTAACCATCTGGGTGGTAAATATTTCTCATCAAATAAGTAACTATAATAGTGTTTGGAAGAGAGAAACCCAAAACATAGAGTATTCTATATTTGATTATCATTATTGAGAAAATTGAACTCCTGAATTCTTTATATTGTATCTATAGGAATAAAATCCTACATCATTGATCACATATTTTGGGAATTTAAAATTAAATGATTATTAAGAACATGATCCACCTAGAATATGTTTTAAATACATAATTTCAACCATAAAATATTCCTAATATTGATAATTTACTATCTTAATAGAAACCATTCAGTATTCAAGAATATTTCATCATATGCATCACTAATATAAGGAAAAATTGGAATAGTCAAGAAATAATTTTTTTTCCAATCATGAGACTATAAATGTTCCTCACCTTCAAAAATTAAGTAGACTCTCTCTTATTATTTTTTTTATTCCCAATTAAACATGAAATTAATGTATCATTCAAATTAATTTTATTTTTAATACATTTTACAAAATGATATTATTGTTTAGTACATTAATTCCATGAAATAGTAACTATATACCTTTCATGAATTGATTTATATGAGATAAAATTCGTAATCATTACTTATTTATTTTTGAAAATATAATGACTCTATTATTATATATATAAAAAATGAACAAATATATATATTTAATAATTGAGTTTATTAAGAAGTCACTCCATTCATGAGAAGGGATTTTCCCTTTCCATGTATACAATTATACAAAAATATATATAATAAAAATATGAAAATAAGTAGATTTGATCATGTAAAAGAAAAAGGGGACCTATATATAGTTAAATGGGATGATTATTTTAGTGCATCCACTATTTTGGTGATGTAGTTTTTCCCATAAATAATAACATCCATTAAAAATATTATGGGTTTCATTACAATTAATAATAAGAAAATGTATTCCCCATAATGGATAAAATTATATTTTTTAGTGGAAATAGATATATTTTATTCCTCATAGGAAATTATGATATCATCTATATAAAATGGATGTATTGGTTCCTTTAATTTACTTAAAAATTTAACTAAACAAATAATACCAAAATAGATTTATTTATTTAATAATTTTCTCATTCACTTTTAAATATTGCTAAAAATAAGGGTTGAGAGATGATATCCTTTCCAATTCTCTCTTAGACACTTAATACACACCCATGTGAACAATTAACAATTATTGAGATTCTTTAACCTTTATGCGTAAGTCTAATAGTGAAATAAACCTGTTAGATATTCCGTTATTTTTTTATTAATTTCTCAGATTAATTGACAATATAGAGTGCCAAATTATTTTGATATATCATGATTAAAACCCATGATTCCATACATGGATATTTTTTAATTTTCATTCATGAATTATGATATGGTTTAAATAAATTCATTAATTTTCCTTTCATGAATAAAATCTTCATAATGTGACGAATTTTTTTTTATCCAAAAGTCCTAGTTTGATGGAAAAGATGATAATAAGAATCTTTAAAAATGTATTTAATATAGAAAAGCACATAAATTTCAATAACATTCCATGCATAATCACTCTTATAGATGAGACAAATAAATTTTGAGCTATGAACAAAAGGGAATAATTAAATATAGTATGACTATTTAATAACATGACAAATATCTTCATAAAAAATATCTTAATGATATTGAAAGAATATGTTGTAGAATCCTTCTACACTAGTAGTTCTTAACACATTGAAGGAAAATGTTGAGTGTTTTAACTCATCTATGGTGGGTGATTAAATGGTGTATGAATTTAGAATTTCATTGAAGATATGTTCAGTGACATAATGAATCACTTACTTATGGATTCCATGATATTAATTAAATAGATAATTTAAATAACTAACCAAGGTCATTCCTATTTTTTAATTAGTTCAGAAAATATTACCGTAAATTTTCATAATGGAAAATGGTTTCCTAAACATTCTTTCAGGATGTTTAAGACAAAAAAAACCTATTTTTTTAAACCCTCGATAATGAAATTATGATAATATTAATCATTCTAGAATTTTTCTTTTAGGGTAAGATGCCCCATAATTGTGACATGTAGCTTAATACATTCATATCATATGAAAACTTTTGAAAGTTTAGTGATCTCTAATCATTGGAAATATTGTCCTCAACATGGAAAAAATTATACTTCATCTACTATCTCATGGATTTAGGCACTATATCTCTATTCAGGTTTGTTATATTTTTATATTTATTAAGTTAAATAAATATGATTCTCAATTATTATAGATTCACTTGTTTCCCTAAGGTTGTTGATATTTTGAGTCATCGAAAATGTATCACCATATGGGTTGGCTTGATTCAGGGAAATTTAAATTATGAATAAAAATTTTCAAAAAAAAGACTACTCATCTTATGATTATAATTTGATTACCCCTAATGCATATATATTTTCCCTCACTAATAAAAAAAGATCCCCCATGTTTATTGTGATTTATAACACATCATCATTCATAAGTAAAATTGTAGAAATGTAGTTAAATTGTAGAAAATATAAATGAGACTAAGACTAGGATATTTTTGTGGAAAAGTATTTTTATAAGTGATTATTGTGTTATTCATAAATTTTTAATGTGAGATTTAAATTGTTATAATTTCTTATTAAAACATGTTGGGAAAAAGTAATTCTATTTTCTTTTTTTGATATAGTTTTTTCCTAGGACCTAAAAAACTCAAATTGGGGTATTGATTATCCACAGGAAGCGACTACAGTTGGTTTTTACATTATAATATTCATTTTTAACTATTAATGGTGACTTATTATCGTTTTTTTACAATTTGCAATTTGTTTTGTATATTTTTTTTACTCTTTTTTAAAATTTATTATTACTTATAACATTGCTGAACACATCCTAAAAATTCCACAAGTTTGGATTTTAATTTTAAATTTAATTTTCATGTCTCCCATACTGTTAGGATCATTTTTTATTTGAGTTTATTGGAAACTCATTTGGGATGATGGTTAATGTGGTCCAACCTGATTAATTTTCGTTGAAGTTAATAGGATAACAACCCTCTAAAATGACTATAACAATCATGATCTATGCCTAGTGAAGCAGAAATGTTTACTATCTATAAATAACACCATGGGTAAAAATTCATTAACCTATGTGGTGAGAAAAATATAGTTACTAATTAATTCTACACATAGATATGACATTTTCATAGATGAAAATTAATTACATTACATTTTTATTCATACCAGAATAATTTAGGTATAATATCATTGAAAAAAAATAAAACATAAAATTCTAGTGCATAAAATATTTGATTCTTCATCCATTCATTTCTTCAAAACTATGAAAATTTTTCTAAATATCATTATTAATAACCTTCTTGATAATATAAAGAAAAATAAGAAATGGATGAGCCCAGATTCTCAAAAAGGGTAAATAATTGAAATATCAATGATTCAAAAATCATAACATGAACATATGGGTATAAGAACATGATTATAATAATTTTAAACCGTACCCCATATATAAAAGATCAAATTAATATGTCAAGGAATAAATCATGTAATTTTATAAGCCATGATTCATTATGGAACAAAATATTCTAAACCAAGAGATAATAATATAGGAATAATACATGGAATTATATAATATGTATGAGCATGGAAAATAAATTCCATATTATTCAAGGATCACTAACAATTATATAATAATATAATTGTTTCACTACTCAAACCATAATAGTAGACAACTTTCTCTACAAGACTATCATAGTGTAAAAAGTCCCTTACTGAACTGGGATCACTCCATATTATAATCTTATGTATCTCATGAGATATAAATCTTAACCCAATGAATTGGATAGAGATATATTCCCCATCATTCATATAATTAAAATCATCCATATATGTCAAAAAAATCATAAATCATTAATTATATAATATTCCATGAAAATTAATGGGTTTCATTAAAATGTCATTATAACATGACCCATGGAAAATAAATTGATTTCATAAACATTAAATAATAACATATCTCAAGGAATATAAATCATATTCATAAAAAAAATTAATTTTTTCATAATAAATATAAACCATATAAAATAATAATAATAGTTGTATCCTCAGATAACATCCCCTTTAAATAATATGTGACATAAAATATTTAAAACATATATGGGAAATGATTTTAAAATATCACATGGAATAATTCATGAGGAAAATAAAACTTCTATTTCAAAATAATATCTTTTAAAAATATGTTCAATTATAAAAAAATAATTTCAAAATAAACTGATCAACATTTTAAGGATTATTCAAATAAATATTTATTTAATACATAGGTAAAATATGTTTATTCTATATAAGTTAAAAAAACATTATGTTCATATTTTTGTCAAAAAATCACAAAGAATCTCATTTGTAAAATAACCAAAAGATTCATTTCAAACTATTTTATAAAAATTCCAACATTGGTAAAAATAAAATAAAATAGTAGTAGGAGCATGTTAAAAAATATTTTGGATTTTTTAAGAAAAAATTGATATTGATGAGAAATATTCCCATGTGAATACTTAAATATAAACAATATTGAATATTATTTCGAACTATCCTTTCTAAAAATGAACTATAAAAAAATGTATAGTAAATTTATATTTATTATAATTCTTAACCATTTATATTTTAATTATTAAAGTATCACATATGATAACTTTATAAAATTCCAAAACCCCAATTTATTAAAAATTTCATTTACATGTGTTATTTGTTTCATTATTCCTCAGTAGTTTACTGAAGTATTTTTATAACTTGTTCATTTATTATGGTTCCAAAACATAAATAATATAATAAGGTATATCAATACCCTATTTAATAATTATATACATATTTATGTTCATACATAAAATTTATAGATAGAATAATCAAATACATCATTTGTGGAGATGGTTTCCCATACTACAAAATGAATGCCATTTTAAATTTTTGATGTATGAAAAAGTATGGTAAATAGTAATTCACATTTATTGGATAATTATTTTATCATATATATCAAATATTTCGATCAAATACTTCTTAATTACCATCTATGTAAAATATAAATGGAAAATAAATAGCATCACTATGTATAGGTGGTAGTCTGTACTTACACATAGACGACTCTATCATTTCCCCAAGGATTGGATTCAAGTAGGTATTTTTGATCTTATAATTAAATATATATAATTATTTCATAAAAATTATATATATATATATATATATACATTTAAACCATCAAAATACCCATACTTAAAATATGTTGAAGAATAATAAAGCATATCACTATGTGGAGATGGTAATCCATACGTATATATGAGCATTACATTTACTTCTCATTTGGTGGGAAGAGGGAATATAATGATGTTTTCATAATTATATAAATTTATCAAGAACATTTACGGTAAAAAAGAGGGGAAGATGAAGTGATTGGTAAGGGCTATTTTCTATTTTCTAAAAGGAAACATTCATATTTCCTTTAAAGGGCCACAAATTTGAACTTTTTGGAAGCATAAAACCTATCGGATGTGTCTAGAAAATTGTATAATGTATATTGGATGACTTTAGATAATATAGAAATCTAAAATAGGTGTAAATTATTGAGGTAGGATGTGACCTTTTATAATTGAGTTGAGGATAACTTTAGGAATATTCTAGAATATTTGATTATATTAAATTCATTCTCAAAATAATTCATCAAAATGGACATTGATTTGAAAATAATATATCATAGGGAATTAATCCCATCTGCGAATAGAAAATTGAAATGTTTTGGTGTAGTTTTAAACCATATCATTGTAATTAACACATAGTTAACTTGTATTAATTTTAAATTCGGAAAAAAATTATTTACTAATAATGGTTGAAAATATTTACTTATAAGGTGAAAATAAGAACATAAATAGATCATTTATGACATTTTAAAATTTATAATAAAAAAAGAGAATTATTTATATGTCTTTTTTATTTTGAAATAAATCAGTAACCTATTATTTTTGAAAAAATATCATTGTTGTCCATTTTGAGACTTTTAAATAAATTTAATTTTAAATACATAATGATAAAGGTGTAATTTTAATATAATGTATTAAAAACTCCATAATATGTTTTATATATCTAGTAAATTATATGGTGATATTATATTATTCATATTATATAACCTTAAATACTTTAATAATCAATTATTATATTTTCTTTAAATGGTTACATACTACTTCAGTGTTTCATAAGAATTAGGGTAATTATATAATAGCAAAATTTTAAATAATTTTATATCCTAAAAATTGCTTTATTCAGAAAAAAATATGCACTTAAATTTATTATAAAAATAAGATTTTCCAAATGAGGACACATAGAGGATATTAAAAACAAAGAGACTGACATTTTTCTAATTTCAGTGATTTAAATAATATATAAATCATTTTCTTGGAAATGTGTAAATTAAATAACTTATCATTGATCCAAATATATTAATGTTCTAATTTAATACATAAAATAAATATTTTTATATATAAATTTTTCCTTATAATTTATTATTAATTTTTATTAACATGATCTACCATTTAATAAGCTGATAAAATTTTACATAGGTAAAATTAATATTGATAAAAAAATAAAAAGGGGTTATTAACTATATTTTAATCATATAATTATAAATATTTTTTTCATTTTAGATAATTTAATTAAAATAAATTTATGAAATTAATTTTAGGTTATATGTTCAAAATTGAAAAAAACATCTTTTTAGAATAAAAAATTTATATTATAAGCATAAAATATGATTTATTCTTATCCAATGCAAAAAAAATTCAAGATGAATTTTTAAAATATTTATTAAGTAAATAATATATACAATTAATTAAATTAATTAAAAAATATGGGATAATTTAATTTATTAATATAGAAATACATTACGTGCATAAAAAATGTTTTTTTGGAATATATATATTTTTTCTTTCAAATGATTTTTAATTTAATTTATAATAAATTAATGACTAATGACTTAATTTTATACATATATTGGCATAAAAGTTTTTAAATTTGTTTTGCCTTATTCATACCCACCAATATAATGGCAAGGCAAGGACTATTAATTTTAATTTTAAAATATTAACAGTTTGTCTTCTTTCATTAAAACTCGTTGTTTCATGCAATGAAAGGAATCAAATAAAAAAATTATTTAAAGAGAAATAATTTATCAAAATGTAAAGGGGAAATTTTTTACTCCCTTAAAATTAAATTATCCCTCAAAATTGGTTATTATTATTCAAACATATGAGGATAACTATGCCTCCTCACATCCTTAGCTTCCAATGTAGCTTCCTCAAATTAGTGGTTTCGCCAAAAAAATTGACCATGTGAGTGATTGAATTTGATATAAAAGTATATTTATCTCCCAGAATATTAATTGGTTTCAATTTATTAAAAATTTATTTTTCCTATAGTATGACCTCAGATTTTATTACATGTTAAGTATCTTGTATGTACATCCTAAGGAGATATATACAGAAAACATTATGAATATAGGAGAGTATCATGGGAGGAACCAATATAAAAAATACCTCCCTTATATAATCAAAAATATCAAAACGATATATATATATATATACCCAGGGCGTATATTTCCCTTATTTCCCAATCTCATCACCCACTTCTAGGGAGATATTCCTAGGAATAACTTGTCACTGTTAACAAACTCCAGATCATCCTGAGGACTATCCGTAAAACTTTATATTGACTCTAGGATGATATTTTGTATCGACGACTGGATCTAAACATTTCTTCTATTTCCTTATATATATATATATATATATTATTTCTCAATATCTTTCTTTCTCTAACATCATTATATCATGTGGGACTTCTATGCATCCTACTGTATAGAGATTTATAAAGATACATCCACGTGTGGGAGTGAAATATATTATTTTATGAAAATTCCACCAAATAAATGAATTGATCCATATAAATATTAAAATATATCGATCAATAATGAAACATGTATTCTATTTTTTGAATTTTCATTTCATAATGGCCATCTACATGAGAATGATTAGAATTTTTGATACATAACTCTATATTGACAGCCTTCTTAAGACCTCTCCAACACTTCAAGGTAAACCTTAGATCCTGATCAAATATAATTGATAGTGGTACACCCGAAAATATTGAAACATATTTATTATATAACCAATAATTTAATTCAATGAATAAATCCTCTCAAATGAAAATTAAGTGTAATGAATTTATATGGTGGTCAACTACAAACCATAATGAGTTATTCTATTAAGAAGTTTTCAAGAGATCAAAGGTAGAATGCCTGGTGAGGATTTCCCATTTCAATGATGTAATGTGTAATGGTTGTTACATACCCTTACACTTTTTACTTTTACACATAACATTGTATCATACCGAGCACTATGATATAGACTTTGCAATATCTCTCTTCCTTCCATCCCCCTATAAATAGTATTTCAAATATCTATTCATATTTGTACATCCAAGATAAATAGAGAATAAATAATAATGATCATCATTAGTCATCAAATTCATTAAAATTGGTTCAGAAGGGAATCATTCATTGTTCTTAAGCATTATTATTCCATCACAATAAAGGGTGAACTCAGGATCATTTCTCACCTTCATTCATAGATCTATATCAACATTATATTTCACTTTAATATCTATGTTTATATATAGTTGAACAATCATCTTATAAAGATAAAATTTATCCCCTTCCATCAACATTTCATGATCCATACTTTTCAACTCTAGAAATATTGAATAATTTTTTATCCTCATCAACGAAAAAACTAGCATGATACTTTTTACATAGAGAAATTACCACCTTGTTTGTTTTCTCAATTTTGTAATGCATTAACTAGTCATAATAATTATTCAACTCCAAACATTTTCTTTGATTCATGTTCATCTATATTTAGTAAAAATATATTTTGAACATTAGTCGTTATTATAAATGACAAACATTTCCAAACAGATAAAATTACTCAATTTTATTAATGAAACAATTACCATAGATAACTCCAAATGATGAGTTGGGTAATTTTTTGTAATGAAACATCAATTTTATTTGGGTAGAAGATATAGCCATGTGATTCGTTATAAGGAAACTTCAATTTCACATTCTTTGAGTTATGACTCTATACAAAAAAACCTTCTCCATTGTATGATAGTGTAAGCATAAGAGCACTGTCATAAATTCCCTTGAGATCCATAAAAAATCATTAAATTATTTCATCAAATGGAATATATATCCCTTCATAGTTAAAGTGGTGATTTGATTAGATATCTATGCAAAATTCTCCCCAAAACACTAATAACAGTCAACTAAACAAAGAATAATACCGATCTCAGTCACGATGGTTATTCTCGCCCAATATTCAATATCTTCTATATTTTAAGGGTCTACCGGTATAAACTCACTTGTGATTATATGACCCATGAATGAAAATTTCCAAATAAAAAATTTAGAGTAGGTATATTTTTTATAATGCTTCTCCTTCATTAGTTTCTTCATCAAAATCCTCAAGCAATCCTCATTTTATTCCTTTCTCTTTGAATAAATAATAATATCATCTATAAATGCTACCAAAAATTGATCAGGGTAATCTACAATGACTCTATTCATTAAATCCATGAGTATATAGGTCTAATTAGAAAAATAAATTGTAATAATTATAAAATCATAGTGTCCATTCGTTGTATTGAATTTTGTATTAAGAGTATATTTAAACTAATGTTATCCAGAATAAATATAAATATTTGAAAAGTATTGATCACTATATAGTTGATCAAATAAGTCATCAATATGGGGAAGATGATACATGTTCGTGATAGTGATCTTGTTACGATCTAAATAAGAAATGCATAGCCTCATTGCTACATAAGTTTACCCAACAAATAGTACATCTGCACACCAAGGCGATATACATCGCAGAATGAATCCGTTCTATAATGATTTAGGAGTTTATTATTCATTATTTCAACTCAATTCAAGCCAGGGAGTCTTGAAAATAATATTACTCCAATTTATCGGTTCAATTAAAAATATTACTTCATGATTTAGTGTAATACCAAGAAACAATTCTTGGAAGATATCTATAAACTAATACAATATAAGAATATATTGAATATTGAGTTTATTATCATATAAAAAAAATATGTGACCCTTTTTTATAGTAATAATGATCCATAAGTTAAATTTAATTTACATTTTTCATTCATTTTTTTTATCACACTAATGGGTGATCAATGGGTCGTTTGAACTACCAACAGTAAGATCCATTAATAGAAAACTGATAAGGCATTTATGTAAATAAATGAAATACATGCCAAAAATAACATTTAATTAATATATATTAGGAATGAAATTATTATCATGAAAAAAATACCATAAAAACTAATATGGGAAGAATCATAGAGTTGGGATATGATGAAATTACAATTAGGGTTCCTTACTACTAACTCAACATCTAATTTTTGAGGTGCTACTATGATATATTTGAAAACATATTAATATAAAAGTGTGTATATATGCACAATATAATAGAAATGAGTATTTCTATAGTGTTTGGTATGTATAAATTTCACCTTTCTATTATTATACCCCTCATCATGAATAGTTATTTCATGATATTTCCCATTTTCAATCGTCTTAAATGGTTTTAATCATCAGTCATTTAAATTACCCTTCAGATTTGTGAACATGTTCATATAATGCCCATAATCATATATTAAAAACATTAGAGTCTAAGTGGTGAATTCTTTATATCTTTCTCTCATTTCACATCGTTATCTAAAATCTTCCAATTATTTCTTCATTTTATATACCATTAATATTACATTCAATAAATTTTTTTCTTACTACTTCCATTTAGAAAATTTACTCCATGTTCCCCTCCACATTTTTAGCGTAAATGATTTCTCATCTTCTTATCTCTGTCATTTTTATATTTGCATTTGAATTCCATTTTTATTTTTATGTGAGAACCTTTTAATTGATGGTTATCTGCAATAAATATACTCACCTTGAAGCACATCAAAAAAATTAATTATAGACACTAATGTCCATTTGGGACAACACCCTTCAGATACATCATTTTATGTCACAAATTAATAGATCAAGATTACTTTTTGGATGAACGATAATTCTAGAATAATATACCATTAGTATTTTTAAATTTTCCTCATCAGTACATTCGTGATCATTACCAAAACATTATGCTTTTAAAATATACATAGATTTATCCTTTGGGTTATTACTATATTTGCTCATCATAGTTTCCAAAGGGTAGATAATCCTTTTTACGATATAAAGTATAATGTCCAATTATTTTCATATATATATATATATATATTACTTTTTAGAGATTAAAATCAATCAAGTAATATTTTAATCTATGTCAACATCATTTAAATCTTGTATCATTGGAAACATGGAACATAAAAAACCGGTTCATGAAATATCTACATATTCCTGACTTCTTTAGTCATAACTAACACCCTTCATAGACATATCATAAATAATAAATATATTTATAAAATTGGGAAAGGAAACATAAGAAAATGGATTGATTAGATGCTCATTAAGGGTAATCCACGGAGATATCAATGATAACATAAGAATCACATGAATAAAGGGTATAATAATGTGATAAAAACATTTGAAAACCATAACAAGTTTATGAATGATATTTATACTAAGAAATTGAAAGAATTATGGAATTTTATAAAACATGGATCATAATGGAATAAAAGGTATTGGACTAGGAGATCACAATATAGTTATAAAATGGGTAATTGAGGCATGAAAATTAGTATATAAAATTATTTCATTAGTAGTCAAAAATCATTTTCAAGGAGATAATATTGGATTGAGTTCACTGCCAAAATCATGGAATCAGTCAAGTTTTAATCCTACGACTATCATATAATACAATTTTGATTACTGAACAAGGTTCACTCTCCAATACATTCGTTTTTTCTCTCAATAATTACCCAACATAATTGAGTGAGATATAGGATCCACCCTATCATATAATAAAAATAAAACTGGCAACATCCCGGATCCGGAAGCCAGACAATGGGTGCCCCAAAATAGGTTGGCCACATGACCTAATGCGCATTTCCCCAAATTTCAGAGGGTTCCAACAGGAAGAGAGGTCCATGGACTGATAGTGGAAAAAATATTCCCCCATTTGTCATAGTGCGGCACAACAAATTACAATATAACATATAATAATAGCGGAAGAAATAAACCATACACAACTAAAATAGAAAACATGAGAAAAATATAACCAATGGTTATATATAAAAAGATGTGGACTGTCACTATTTCTATGGAAGCATCCAAAACAAGATACACTGCAATACAATACAATACAACTCAAAGTACAAGGTTCAACAAAACAGAAAAAAAAAGAAGGAATAGAACACAACATCATCGCAAGCCTATACTCAGTCCCATGCTCTCCTATGCCTCTGCTACAATCATGTGCCTAACTAGTGACCCTTGCCCCTATAGAAACCAAGAGCAATATAATCTATTTGTACTAAAGACATGACCCAAATAGGGTGTGAGAAATATATCATAGTAGGAACCCACTAAAGGATCATTCCCAACTGTCAGTCAAAATGTTAAACAACAGTTTGTAAAAGTAAATTAAGTAAAAATGTAAGTACTAAAAAGAAACTATCACTACTAGTTTCATTTCCATTTTAACTATTACTTATCACCTCCATGCTTGTGCTTTATCTTGAAAGGTACAACATAGAAAATCACCATAGTGAATATTCTAAATATTCGTGTCCTTAGACATACTATCCTTACCCTCAGGTAATAGAATCAAATACCCGAAGGTGATTTCCCTCAGGCATAACAATCATTCCCTTAGGCACATAAACTAATACCCACAGGCATAAACAAAGTATACCCTCAGGCTAACCAATCACTGCCCACAGGGTAAGAAAAACACTTCCCACAGTCTAATAGAACTCCTCCCACAATATAATAGAATAATTCCCACATGCTAAAAGAACCGGGCCGAGCCCAATGTATAAACAATAAAATTATATAAATTTTTTCTCAATAAAATTATATTCTCAATATAATCATGGAATACCCTCGGGTATCCTAGCCAAACAGACAAACAGAAGAACGCACCCCCGGGGTGGTCCTGGATCCAAGCAGTGATCCCAATCAACTTTTTAAACTTATTATTAGACTATCTATACAATTCTAGATATCATATCTGAAAAGGTCTCAGCCATACGACACCTCGACCATGGGAGTGTAGCTCAACGGTACACAATTTCAACACAACAGTTGAAAATACACATCAGACCACCTACCTCGATCGCCCCTGATCGATATACGTGAACGACACCTCCCAAAACGCCCAAGAACAATGTAGATCTGGGAATATAAACAACTCATTAAAACCTAAATAACATCCCTTTGGAAAGAATTGGTAATAACTACTCAAGGAGAAGGAAGAAATCACCTGCGCGGTTCAATCGAGACCGTTAGAGGTGGTTTCATATTCCTAGTGTGTGGTTGGGAGATCTCTGAAGCTCCGACCTCCTCTCTCGGCTCAAAATGAAATCGAAGCCTCCTCTACATAATGAGGAGGCTACTTCCCATTTTAAGGGAAAAAACAGGCTACACGGTGTGTAAATTTCATTTTTTAACTGTTTCTCTAGAGGCTTCCTTCCACTATGGAACTGTTTATCTGTCGACATAAGTACATGAAACGTATCTTTGAGTACATATCGTGTACTATCACTCCGCTAGCAGCTACATCCACTACCTTTCTGTTCACCTACAGACTAATTTCATGGCGTGTAAATACTAATTACATGGTGTGTATTCAGTTGTTTCTACCCTTCATCGTCAACAGGCCTACACACCCTGTGTACTCATCCCACATGGACAAAGCACACGGTGTGTGGAAAAGTACATGGAGTGTACCCACAAAATTTGGGATTTCCAAAATTTTCCATAGTATCAAAAAAATACTTAAATAAAAGGGAATATAAGAAACATGTACCTTAAAAATTGGAATCGGGTTCTTAAACACTTATCCACTTAAAGAAATTCGTCCCTGAATTTCCCTTCCATGGGTGGTGAAGATAAAGTTGTGAACAAATCTGGCCACTGAGCATGTACGTCAGTCACCCGCTCCCAGGTTTCATCCTACACCCAGCCATGCTGCCATAACACGCGTACGAGAGGAACCGACTAGCCTCAGAGAACCTTTGTGCTTCTATCAACTATATGTATCGGATTATCCTCAAATAATACATCGACCTGAAGCTCAACCTCCTCATGATGAATGACGTGATATGGGTCCAAATGATAGCGGTGTAGCTGAGATACATGGAAGACATCATGCATGGTTCAGTACCTCTATGGTAATTTCAACTAGTAGGAAACTAACCCAACTTTACCCTGAATCTCGAACGACCCTACATACCTCGGTGAGAGTTTTCCCTATCTCCCGATCCTCCTTTGTCCTAGCCCCAGTGAAACAATCAAGAAAACATAATCCCCAACCACGAACTCCATGGTTCATCTATGGCGATCATCATAAGATTTCTGATGAGGCTGTTTAGTATCCATCCATTTCTGAATCAACTAGACATGCTTTGAAGTCTCCTACATGAGACATGGTCCCATTAAAGCTACCTCACCTATATCCCTCCAGCACAAGGGTGATAATCATGGCCTACCATATAAAGCCTCACATGGTTCCATATCAAAAGTTTTCTGAAAACTATTTCTATAGGGAAACTAGACCAGGGGTATATTCTTCTCCAATGAGCCCCCAAGGTCTAGAATGCTTTCACACAACATTTCCTCTAGAACCTGTATCGTATGCTATGACTGTACATCGTTCTGAGGGTGGTGAGATGTGCTCCGAAGAACATGTCTATCCAGATCATTGCCTCGATGTGGCCTCGACAACCCAGTCCCAATGTCCATCATGAAATCATCTCATTTACACTATGGAATGGGTAACTTCTGTAACAGTGCATTTGGCCTCTGATGCTCCACATTCACCTGCTGATAGGTGGAACACCTCGTAACTAAACCATCTATCTCTCTTTTCATACCTGGCCAACAATACTAACGTTTCATGTCACGATATATTTTGGTAAATCCAGGATGAACTTCCCAAGCTGAAGCAAGAAACTCCCGCACCAACTTCTCACGTATATCCCCTAGAACCCACACTTTTCCATTGAGATGCAGTACCTCATCATCGCATATTGTCCAACCAATAGAAGGGTCCTCACTTGACACCGACTCCATATAACTAGGCCTTCTAAATCTGATAGATATCCCATCCTCATTCTATACAGGATGGTAGAAGTCAAATATATCGATGAATGATATGATTTCCCCTGACTATTATGCACATCCAAATGAATCTCAGAGAACAAAGCCATAAGATTCCACTCACCACTGTCCTCTTGTAATACATGTGTTTGAGTCTTCCTACTCAGTGCATCAGCAACTGCATTACCCTTACCAAGCGTATAGGCAATCTGAAAGTCAAAGGACTGAAGGTATTCGACCTACCATCTCTATCTCAGATTCACTTCATGATGAGTAAAGATGTACTTAAGATTTTGTGGTCCATGAAATCCACAAAATGCTCTCCCAAGAGACAATGTCTCCAATAGCATAACACATGAAAAAATAGAGCCAACTAGAGATCATGCGTCAGATAATTCCTCTCATGCGGCATCAACTGACGAGACCCCTACGCAACAACTCGTTCGCCCTACATCTACACTGCTCTCAGACCAATACCTGATGCATCACAGTAAACTATATAGCTCTTCCCTTGCTCTAAAAGTATAAGGACTGGTGCTGATTTCAACCATCCCTTCAGCTCCTAAAAGGCTGTCTCACAAGCTTCTGACCAAATGAACATTACACCCTTCATTGTCTAACCTATCTACGGCGTTGCTATGTGGGAGAAGTCCTGTATAATTCACATGTAGTAACCATCCACCCCAAGAAACATTGTATTTCAAACACATTCTTTGGATTCTCCAGGGAAACTACTTCTCTCACCTTATCTAGTTCTACTGCAACTCCTAACTCTAAGATAATATGGCCCAGGAAGTGTATTTGGTCCATCCAAAAGTGGAACTGTGATAGCCTAGCATATAGCTGATGCTATCTCAGTGTACTCAAGAAGATCTCAAGATTTGTGGCATGAATGTGTCGAGTGTGAGTTTATACTAAGATTTCATCCACAAAGACCACCACAAACGAATCCAGATAGGGGTGGAACACATGATTCATCAGATCGATGAAAAATGCTTTCACGTTTCAGAGTTAAAAAGGCATGACTATGTACTAATAAAGACCATATCTACTCCAAAAGTCCATAAGAGGTATGTCCTATGGTCTCACGTGCATCTTATGATATTTTGATCTCAATTCAATATTCGAGAACATTCGTGCACCTCGAAGCTGATCAAAAATATCATCAATCATTGGTATGTGATATCGGTTCTTAAATGTTAGCTGGTTCAGTTTTTGATAATCCACACAGAATCTGAGGGTACCATCTGAATTCCTCACAAAAGGACCAGTGAACCCCAAGGAGATGTTCTTGGTCTTATAAAACCCTTTTCGTGAAACTCCTCTAACTGCCTCTTGAGCTCTTTCAAATCGGGTCTGGACATCATATAAGGAGGAATGGACACCGGTGCTTCTCCTGACACAAGATCAATAGAGAATTATACCTCATGCTCAGGAGGTAGACCTGAAAAGTCATCTGGGAAGACATCCCTGAAACGATCAACCACTTGAGGGAAACATTTCTAATAAGTTCCATGTCCATCCATATATAAACTCGCAATCTGGGCTGTGACTCCACATCTCCCATGATGCTCTTGTCCAGCTCGGTTCTCCTGGACATCCCACTCACCCTTGTGTGGGAAATCTCTACCCTCTGGTGATGTAAAACTCACCAGACGATGATAGCAGTCCACAAAGGAAAGAAAGGGAACCAACCAGTCTATCCCGAGAATGACATCATAAGTTGTCATCTGCAAGACATAGAGTTCCCATAAAAGTGACACCCACCAAACTCTATGGGGAATCCCTGCACTGACGCACACCAACCATTATAGTTCCCAACAGAGTGTATTAGTGTGATGATATCTGAAGAAAAAGAAACATAGAGACCAAAGCTCTTTACAACGACCACATATATAAAGATATGTGTAGCACCAGTATCGAAATGAACAGAAGATAAAACAGAAGCAACTAGAATAGTACCTGTGATAGTGGAAGGTCTGGGATATTGATCATATTGGGTCTATTTCACAACATATGCATGCCCAGTGTCGAGGCCCTGCGACACAGCCTGACTACCCTAATCTGACCCGTCCTGCTGCCTCTGAGATCCTGGTGTCTTGCTACCACGGCCATGACAACCATATTGGCATGCATGCCCTGATGTATTCCAGTTTTCTGAATGGTAAGAAAATTCTGTTCCTGCTCCTGCACGTGGATTCTACATAGAACCCATCTCACTAGCCATTGGTGGAAATGCTCTACAAAATCACTGAAGATGACCCATCATGCCTCAAGACCGACACTCTAATGGGTCACGTGGAAACTATGGTATCTTGTGCCCCTCTCTACTACACTGGTATCAAATCAACTAGCCACCAGAAGTATTCTCCTGGATAGTACTACCACTATTTGAAAAATCCATTTGTCTCTTCCTCTTTCCAGTAGAAATTGTACCCGAGACTGGTGTGGAACCGCCGTAGACCACACAACTAGCTTCTCGCATGTTTTTCTCTATAATTTTTTCCTATTTCACAATAGGAAGAATGATTGGAAACCTAAAAATGTTCAACAGCGCTCAAATGTGACACAGTAGACTATTCTCAATGCTTCTAGCCCCCACTGCCTCATCACCGACCAGAATGGGGGGAAACGCTGATGCTCGGTGAAGTAAGAAGAATAATCCATCACCGACATGGAGCCCTGAAGGAGATTCATGAACTCTCGTGTTTAATCTTCCCTCAGTATCTCTGGGAAGAATAAGTCATAGAAGGCCGACTGAAAATCATCTCACTCCATGTCTCGGTGATGCTCAGACTGGGAGGTAACATCCAACCACCTCTTTGCAGAATCATGCACCATGTATGTAGATATCTTAACCCTCCTTCCAGTAGGAGTCTCCAGATGCTCGAATATTTTCTGCATTGAATCCATCCACAACTATGCAACCTATGGCCCACCATTCCTTGAAAACATAGGCGGATGCTTCTACTGGAAGATACAAGTCAGCTCTACCATAGATGTGGCAATTAGTGGTGCTCCCTGGAAGGTCAACATGAACCACATGAAACCTTCACGGAACTATACATCCATGCCTATGTCCGATATAATAGATGGTGCCACATCTGGGACTGCTGGAGGTTCCATCGTAAGTTATGGCCTACCACCTCAGGAGTAAAATATTCGCTGCTCTCTTGGCGAATGACTGAGGGTCGTCTCTGCGGCATGACTCTACAAAGACAAACACACACCTTAGATCAAGATTATCAAAGGCTGAAAACGAGGAATCCAAGTAGGGAACAGGAGAATGATCACATTAATGATTTATAAAACATGACTACATAATGTGTTTAAATACTACATGGAGTGTTCTCACAATCCATCCACATGAGTGTGCACTAAGGCTTAAACTTGTCGTGTAACACCATAATCACAAGGCGTGTCTTCTGAATAAACGACATGTATATGAATCTATCATTCCTTCCAGAGTCCTTCTACACGACTAAGCCACATGGCTCTCCTAAAATAAGACTACATGGCGTGTCCCATAGGTACACATCGTATACTTCACAAGAATTCACTGGGCTGTGTTATTCCTGACATGGCCTGCATACCCAGGTCACACTACACGACATGTTCCAGAAAGGAACACCTTGTATAAAGAAGCCCCAGAAAAACCTTTTTTGCTCGCTACACGGCCGATCACCTAGGTCAAACTACAAGGTGTGTACAACCGGTACATAGCGTGTTCCCCCCAAAAATTCCCTACCCGGTGTCCCTATCCTCATGGCCTGTGATAAAGAAAGATACTACACGACATGTACTTAAAAAATTTTCATTTTTCCCAAATAGAAGAACACATGATGTTTGTCCATGGAACTACATGGCATGTATGTTGGGATTTATAGACAGTATGTTTCAGAAACAACTATGGAGAATAACATGGAAACAAACACCTAAGTTCCAAATTCTAATCGTTGAGGGCCCATACTCCCCGTGAATGAAATCTTGGAATCTTATACATGTTATAAAAAAAGTAAAATCGTCAATGATCTACCAAATTCTAGTCATTAAGGGCCCTTAATCCCCAAAAACCAATGTTTGGAATTCATTCTATCAACAACCTCACACAACAATATCCTATCAAATAGCAGGTATTTATCAAAGCAACTATCACAACAGCATGCATTTCTAGCAAAACAATTATCAAAAAAACATGAAATTTATAAGGTACCTACATGACATGGAACAATGGATGACATGTGATTTATAGCATGTGCCTAAATGATGCCTGAGATGGAATGATATCATCTCATTAGGTTGCAACTAAATAGAACCCATGTATAACATATACACAGCACAATCCCAAGTGCGTCACCCAACAGTGAAAATCAAATCAACTGTAAATTTTTCAAATTCAGAATAATTGGAAGAAATGAGGTAGATTGGATTTTCCCTATACACGGGTTAGCTACTCCCACGCAAAACTTATTACAAACTACCATTTCTGTCTTATCCCTGACTATAAGCATAAAAAAAAATTAAATGAAAAGAAACTCATCTAATACCTCTTTGTAACATCCCAGATCTGGAATTCGCATAACGGGTGCCCCGAACTCGGTTGGTCAGATGACCTCAAGTGAATTTCCCCACACGCTAGAGGCTGCTGACTAGTAGCGATTGCCAAGGACTGATAGTGGGGAAATTGTTCCCTCATTTGTCGGAGTGTAGCACAACAGAATACAATACAACATACAATAATAGCAGAAGTAGTAAACCATACACAACTGAAATAAACAACTTGAGAAAAAGACAACAAATAGTTATATATATATAATGCAGCATGTCACTATTTTTATGGAATCAGCCGAAACAGGATACACTGCAATTAAAGACAATACCACTCAAAGTACAAAGTACAACAAAACAGAACAAAATAGAGTGAGTAGAACGCAGCAGCATTGCAAGACTATGCTCGGTCACATGCTCTCCTACACCTATACTACAATCATGCGCCTGTATTGGGACCCTTTCCCATATTGATACCTGCAGAAATATAGTCTTTTTGGGATGAAGACATGACCTAAATAGGGTGTGTGAAATAAATCCCAGTAGGCACCCACCAAAGGCTTCTGCCTAAGTGTCAGTGAAAATTTCCAACAACAGTGTGCAAAAGTAAATGCGGTAAACTAGTAAGTACTCAAATGTAACTCTCACTACCAGTTTCATTGCTATTATAACTATTAAATATCACCTCCAAGATTGTGCTTTAGCATGGCAGTTACAAAAGAGAAAATAACCATAGTTAATATTCTAAATATCTGTGTCCTCAAACATATTATCATTAACCTTAGGTAACAGAATAAAATACCCACAAGTGATTTTCCTTAGGCATGATGATCATTTCCCTTAGACATATGAGATATGTCCCTCATTCACAAAAACTACTACCCACATGCATAAAAAAAGGTTACCCTCAGGCTAACAAAACACTAACCACATGTTATGCAAAACAGTACCCACAAGCCAATAGAACACTGCCCACATGCTAATAGAACACTACACACATGCTAAAAGAACCTGCCTGAGCCAACATCATAAACAATAAATTTATATAATCTTTCTATCAAGCAAATCCAATTCTCAATATAATCATGGAATACCCTCAGGTATCCAGGTCAAATGGCTAAACAGAGGAACGCACCCCCGGGGTGGTCCTGTATAAAAGCAGTGATCCCAAATAGTAGTTTATAGATGTCATTAGATTATCTATAAAATTATAGATATCTTATCAGCAAAGGCCTTATCCATAAGGCACACCAACCATGGGAGCATACCACAACAATACACAATTTCAACACTATATTTGAAAATAAACATCAGATAACCTACCTTGATCGCCCCTGATCGAGTTACGGGAACGATGCCTCCTAAAATGCCCGTGAATGACATAGATCTGGGAATAACAACAGATCAATCAAACCTAAATAAAATACCCTCAGGAAATAATTGGAAAGAACTACTCAAGGAGAAGGAAGAAATCACCTCCAAGTTTCATCCAAGACCGTTATTGGAGGATTCTGATTCCCGGTGTGCTGTTGGAAGATCTATGAAGCTTGGGCCTCCTCTCCCACCTCCAAAAATAACTCAAAGCCTTCTATGCTGAATGAGGAGACTACTTCTTGTTTTATGTGAAAAAACAGACTACACGGTGTGTACTTTTTATTTTTTTAATTATCCCTCTAGAGGATTCTTTACACCGCGGCAGTGTTCATTTGTCAACATGAGTACACGACATGTATCCCTGAGCACATGGCGTGTACTATCTCTTTGTTGGTAGCTACTCCCACCACCTTACTATTCACCTGCTGACTGATTACACAGCTTGTACATACAATGTACATGTCGTGTAGTGAGTTTTTTACACCCTTCATCATCGACAGTACTAAACTCCATGTGTACTCATCCCACACTTCCAAAGTACACGGCGTGTTGAAAAGTATATGGCGTGTACCCAAAAAATTTAGGAATTTTCCCATTTTCCTTATTTTCTCAAAAACTATTAAGGAAAAGAGAAAAGAAGAAACTCCTACCTCAATAATATGAACCAGATTCTTACAATACGTATATGTTATATAAGATCATAATGAATTCATCATGTTAGAAATATTGAAACAAAATGGGTTTAAAAATATTTCACCATAACCTTATCCTTGGAAAATAAATTGTTTTCATAAAAATTTCATCATTAAAGAAACCATGGAAAATAGGAGGGTTTCATTAAAATTTCATCTTTTTATCATAAAAATAAACCATACAAATGAGAAATAATGATGGTATCCATTGATTATATCGCTAGAAAATCATAAGTAAAATAAAATAATTTCATATTCTGTATAAATTCATTTTTAGAGATAAATTGGAATAATATTTAATGGCATATCATTTAGATTTTAAATTTATTTATTTTTAAAAAGTTCTATAATTATATGGGAAAAAAATTATTTGAAAGTAAAATTTCAAAATCACAAATTAATCGTCAATGTAAAATTTAGACATGATGGTGGTAAAACTAGTTAATATTTTATATGTTAAAAAAACTTGTGTTCCATATTTTTGTCAAAATAGTCACAAAGTTCCTCATTTGGGAAATGAAAAAATATTATTTCCAAACTATTTTAGAAAATGTAAATCATGGTTAAAATTTAATTTTTTAAAAAATAATATAATTTAAAAACAATTAATCATTTTAGAAAACATTTTTAGAAGATAACTACTCTCTAGTATAATCATATGCGGAAATAATACCAAATATTGATGAGACTGTGAAATAAAACCTTACCTCAATTTCTCCACTATCTCAAATCACTATAATATCTTACATAAAAAATTTAAATTTTTAGTACTTATACAATAGAATCATGTGATTACATTAAATACCATATATGATCCCTTTATAACATATTAAATCCATATTTTATAAAAATTACTTATTTAAATAATCCTTTACTAGTGTTAATGTTTTGATTATCATGAATATTTTTGTTCAGTACTTCCAATAATTTTATATTTATATTGGTTAGATATAATATATAATATAAATAATAATATAAATATATTATATATTAATTGTATACAAATTTATTTTTTATAAATAAAATTTATATATAGGAAAATTAATTACACTGTTTATAGAGATAGTAGGCCGTATGTACGCATGAAGGTTATTTCCATCTCATGATGGTTTGAGAGAAGTACGGTAAATATTTAGAAACATTTATAGTGTAATTATTATATTAAATATGTGAAACATAATCTTCAAATCTTTCCTGATTAACAACCTTTTAAAATATAAATGGAAAATGAATCACATCTCTTCGTGGTGGAAGTGGTCCGCATATACGCTTAAAAGACCCTATTATTTCCCCAAGGACTGTATAATATGTAGTTAATATTAATTTTATAATTAATGAAGAAGAAATATGACATAAATAATAAATATAATCATTAAAACCATCATAATAACCATCATTAAAAGACAGTGATGAAAAATTACTTGTATTTATATGTGGACACGACAAAGGGTATGGAGACACAATTGATACATTCACTAACCATATGATGGGAAACAGAGTTTATAATAGAGTATTAATAATAATAATATTTATAATAGATATAATTATTTATGATATAGATTTTATTATGTAAATATAAATAAATAATATTTATTGGAGGAATGTTAGAGTAGAATAGAAAGTGGTCGGTAAGGGAGATTACCTCTACTTTGGAACATGTTCTTTATATATCATATAAAGGGCTCTATGGTTGGTAATGTTAGAAGAAAGAAACCTATTGGATGTGTCTAAGAAATTTGATAAATTAAAATGATATATTTTATTCAAGATAGAAGGCTCAAGGTTTTGAAAATTAGTGAGGGAGGAGTTGCTCTTTTATAAATGAAGTGAAACACATTTTTGGAACTTCTAAAGAAATTAAATAATTATAAATTAATTTTCAATAAATATTCATTGAAAATTATTTTATCAAAATATATGGTAGTAGAGGGTTTTAAACCCATCATAAAATATATTGTAGACATGTTTTGGTGTAATTTTATGCCTTATCATTTTTTCTTACTCTTATTTAACCCATTTTAATTTTAACTATTCTATTAACTTTGATAATGATAAATATTTTAATTATTTTTAATATTGGTAACATTGGAATATTAATGGAACAATTATGACATTATAGACCATACAATAACTATCTTGTCTCATTTTTGTATTTTGATTAAATAATTTCAGAAGATATTATTTTAATAAAATATCATTATTGAAATTTTTACCATATTTATTTAATTTAAAAGTAATCATGGAAATACATAGTGAAAATAAAAATATAATTATTTAAAACCTCCGATATATTTCCTATATATCTATTTAACTCATTTTTCACATTAAAGTATTCAAATTATATCACTTTTTAAAATCCATTATTATATTTATTTTATTAAATAGTGACATACTAAATCTATGCTACATAACAAATAATGTGCAATATAAAATTAAAAAAAATTAAAAAAAAATCACATCGAGAAAATAAAATTATTGAGATCAAAATAAAATCTTATATTCTTTCACAACATAATAGTTTTCCCAATGTAGACACATAATGGATATTTAAATCAAAGAGAATGACATTTTATATCGTAGTTTGATTTAAATATTTTATATGTAATTTTCATGGAAAACTATCCATTAGACAACACAATTAAGACCCTAAGGTTCTTATGGTCTATTTAATTTCATAGAATAATAATTTGGATGAGTGCATATGACCATATAATTTTTTTAATCTATATAAACCCAATTTACCCTCTACTGAGGTGATATATTTTATCACTATTACAGTTTATCTTGAGAAAAACTAAAAGGGAAATATTTACCTAATTTTAACCACTAATTATATATATTTAATTCATTTTCTCTTCTAAATTACAATAAATAGAAGAAATTAAATTTAAATTATGTGTTATAAATGTTACAAAACATCTTATTAGAATAAATTTATTGTAAGAATAAAATGTGATTAATAATTATCCTCTTCTTATAAAAATATGTTTTAATTACTTAAAATATTTTATAATGTTATTAATATATAAATTTCATTAAAATTAAACACCAATATTTTATAATTATGTTCTTATTACGATAAAAATACATTATTTGAATAAAAACAATTTTTTGGATTTTTTTTCTTTTCATTGAAATGATTTTTATTTTCATTAATAATACATTGAGAAATAAGGATATGATTTTATTTATTTATAAAAAACATATTTTTATAATATAGTTAGTCATATTTTATACCCAAAATCCAATTCCTTGGTGATTAATATCATTTTAAATAATAATATTTTAACAGTATGTCGTTGATCATTTAACATTGGTGTTTTATATAACAGAATCTATGTAATGATTCAAATAAAAAAAATTGAAGTATTTTATAATAATGCAAAGTGATAAAATATTTCATAGGTTTTAAGGGTGATATAGAGAATCATAGTGTAAGATTAAATCCATGGATAGATTCGGTGGCCAATAAAAACTAACCAAAATTTTGATGATTATTTTGAGATTACATCAACAAATGCACCGATATTTGTACATACTATTTTAGTAATATTGGGGAACATTTTAATACTCAAGGAATCATTCAATTTCATTGTTATAAATATCTTTTCGATGTGTCAATTGTATGGGTGAAAGATGGTTCTGATTTTTGGTCAAGGATTGGAAAAACATTTCTCTATTACATCTCCATCCACTTATGCCTACCCTAATTCATTTTTATGACCCAAATATGGGGAGGATAAATAAAAATACAAGAAAATTATATTTAATTTAATTTTGGGGATTTATTTTCGATGATTATTTTATTTACGTCAATAAAATTTTATTTTGTCGTTGTTCTTATATAACATTATTTATCTCTTGTAAATAGTTCTAATTAAAAATAAATGTATTATTAACAGTTATTATTATTATCCAGATCTATTTTTATCAATATCACATTGAAATTTGAATCAATATGTAAACTAATAAACACTGTATTTTTTTATTCCTTAATTAATTTTTGAGTGTTCTATATTTCTTTTTTCACATGGTTAATTTCATAATTAAGAGTCTTCATTTCAATTTAGTTCAATGATTTACAATAGGGATGGTTTAACTTTCTTTTTAGTTTGTCTATAGAGGCTTTAATTGGAATTATTATATGTTATTTCTCAGTCTAGTAAATATTAGTCAATTATTATGTTTGATATTTTTATTCAATTATATAATTTCACATTTTTCATCAAAATTATATGGATATACATTATGGGTCATAGAATAATCATGTACCATAGAGTTATCGGGAAGATGATCCTATAGTATAATAGGTTATTATTCTTGGGATAGTTAGAACAAAAAATTAGTGTGTTATTAGTAATGTTCATATTTCATTGAAAAAGAACTATTGAATGAAAATTTGTGTTTTATTGTTCAAAAAGAGGTGGCTCCCTATAATAAATAATGAAATCAAGGAGGTACAATGTGGTAAATACCAAGGGTACCCCCTTGGATAAAATCTTTACACTCCCAATGTATGGACCCCATGTTAGTGAAATTTACAAAGGTATCATTAGTAATACTCTCCCCGTAATGGGAATCCGCAAAAAAGTAACCTCTCTTGGAATATATTGAATCACACACACATAATGAATCTATTAGCTAGAGCTTCTAATCAAATAATTCAGCTTCCATGTTGGGATACCTTTCCCATGCAAAGCCTAGATCAGCACCACCGAATCTGATTCCAACCCCTAATAGTCTCCTAGAATCAACTCATTCTATAATCATCATTTCACATTGGTATCTTAGTATTAATGTTACAAATATCAATTAAAATAATTATTTTCTACTTAATAACCTATGATATCCATTGTATATTTGACAGCTAGTTCCTCTTATGTTTTTTAATCATTTTATAACCCCTTATCTGCTACAAGAGGAAACATTGACAATATAGAATATTTGGGAAATGAAAAACATTTAAATGAATTTTCTCATTCCCTCGATATAATATTTTCTATTATTTTATTTCAATAACTAATATATGAAAAAATATATATCCTCATAGTGACTAAAGATGAGAATATTTATGCACTTGATCCTCTATATGATAGAACATAGATGACATGTGAACCCATGGCTGAGCCTCTTTTAGTAGAACATATGAGACAAAGAACATAATTTATAGATTCATGTAGGACATGTGAATCTATCCCACAAAATTTTCATTTAGATTCCATATCATAATTACAATGTTATAATATTGAAAAATGAAAATTTATCAAGAATATTTCAACAGATAAGGTAAGTATGTATTTTAATTAATAAAAACATTAATGTATATGATCCCATCATATAAATTCTAGGGTTCATTCATATATTTATTTAGAGTAATCTATTTATTTTGATGAAAATATAAGGAATATGTCCAATACTTCTAATGTACCCCCAAAAAATAATGTATCATATGAGTGGTCACATTCTAATTTAATTTTTTTATCATTATTTTGATCAATTTCATGTATAGTTTTACAAGTATTCTTGTTCTTAGTTAAAGTTTTAGTCCAACAGTCAAGATGAAACATTCATCATAATTCATATTTTCCTGAATAATCCATAAATTTGTGGAGGGTACTTGAATAACCCATTTGAATGTTCCAATGTAACTATCTTCTTGACATTGTTACATAATGTGTAATAAAAAATACACCCTAGGGGATTCACTTTTCACTAGACAAGGAATAAACATAATATTGTTATAGGACAACATGTGAGTCAGTACATGAAATTTTTACATTATTATATTTATTACTATCGTAGTATATGGGATGAAAATAAATATATAGAATGTTTTGATTGAATACAGTTCATTGAACCCTATAAAAGGTGCACACTATGTATGATGTCATGTGTTTATTAGATTAGTACATGATGCCAATACACATTGTGTATTAACTGACAGCCTAATGCATCACATTACAAAAACTATATGATGTGTAGCTGGGGAATATTCTATTTGACTTACTGTCAATCCACTAAAGGAACATGAAGTGTAATTGTTGTAATTTTTATCGGTAAACACACAGTGTTGTTACATGTCTTGTGTTGACTACATGTACACAATGTGTAATTTTTTTTAACACTATGTAATAAAAATAGTTTTCCACCAGTACATTATACATACATTAAGGGTTTGTACTGTCATCACACACTTCCTATGGAGTATAATATTTGACCACATATAACAACATTTTATATATGTAGCTACATTAATTGTGTAATTAGACGGTATATAGGAAATGGTAAATTTTTCCAACTTCATGTGATTTGTATCATTTATATAAATGTGATTTAATATAACACTATTAGTATATCTAACATTTATTCAAAAGTTAAATAAGTTAAAATAATTTTATATATATTAAAAAGTAATAAATTTATTTTACAATAACCGAATATATTTTTTAAATATACCAATAATAATAAATTAGGAAGATTCTAAAATAAAACCATTACTTACAAATATAATTCAATTTATCCTCAATGGAATAAGTGAAAAATAGATTCACTAAATTTTAAATTTTGGTTTGAATTAATGTTATGAATAATCATTAACATTGACAAACATGAGAATGTATTGGATTTATTTATTTAATTTAATTACTTATTATATGATTTATTATTTGAAATTTATTATAAAAACAATTTGATGATCTATGAGACATCCATTAAATGCATGAAAAACTAACATTCATGTTGGTATTTTAAGGTGATTTATTTCCATATCCAATGTTAAAACCCTCATATGACAGGTTTTAACATTGGTTAATATAAAACCTATGTTCAAAATTAGCGAGTTTTTAGCATCAGTTAATATATAACCACTATAAAATTTAACATTTTAACATTTATTACAATGACAAATTCTATTAAGACATAGATACGATAAAGGTTTTTATTTTATGTATTCATAAAACTAAAATCATAGGTTATATTTTACACCATGCAACAATGATGTTTCTATTTCTTTACATCATGCATTCAATTTTATCACAAAATTATTTCAATTTTGAAAATCCTATTTAATATGTATTACACAATGGTAAAATATTTTCAAGTACCCTATTTAATTTATAACTCTCTCATATTCAAGATTTATACTCTCTTCCTCTCTGATCTAAACAATTGTTCCCTAACATATTCATTTTATAACCTCACCAAGGTATTTTTCATGTTCCCATCATTTAATTTCATATATTAATTTAGTTAATCCATTAGAGTGGAATTTATCAATCCCCCAACACCTAGAAACTGCATCCCCATGAAGGGATCACACAATAGAGAGCCCCCACCTAGAAGGGTCAATTTCTAGAAGATATGAAAGATCATCTCGTGGGGTGATATCTTGATCCATGATGGTTTGACACAAAAATACATCAACTTAGTGGCATGTACCCTTCTTCCCATCCAATAAAGCATAGAGTGACTCAACATGGCAGGAAACAAGGGGAGGATTAAATCCCCCCAAGAGTAGGATCCGATGATTTGAATCCAATACCTTTATAGGAATATCTTTTCTATGAACCTTCTCCCTTGAAACTTTTCGCCTATAAAAGAAGATATCCTCATCATTCAGTTTCTTATTACTCGTTCTCTTCAGGAGTATATTTTTAGATGATATTTTCTGAGAAATATGTCTTCATCTAATAAATTTAAGATGACAAATTTTAAGAATAATATTTATAGGTTGGAGTAAAAAAATCACTAAAAACTGTATATTATTCGTCTAATGTGTTTTCTTAAATATAAAATAAATGTCGATGTTCAATAGTTATTTTTGAAGATCATCGAAAAAATTATGGAAATTGAGTCATAGAAATATTTTTATTTTGTTATTATAATTTTTTTATGTTATTTACTACATTCATTATTCATTTGATTAATATATTTAAAATTTTAAAATATAAATAAAAATTATACGTTGATTATTCTTATTACAAATGTTATAAGTGACCTTAGAAATTTGTAATCAAAATAATCAACATTGACTGTCTTGATAGAATCTACCTTGATGTTAATTTTCAAGAATTCAATATTGAAAATCTCCAGATAACGGGATTAATGATTTTAATAACTGATGTTAAAGAACACACTTATAACCTGAGAAATAATTATTTCATCAAAAAATAGACATTAAAAATTTAAAAATTGGCACTAAACTATTTTTTCGTATTGATTATCATCCTTTATTATGTATAGTTTTTCATGTAAAATTATTTTTTGTGTAATTCAAAACCCCTAGTGGTCCTCCCATGTATATGATTATAAATATATAAATCATTTATATAATTGATAAAAAAATATTGTTTATGACTTGAGATATGATGAATAATAATAAGTAAATATACATGAGAATGTTGGATGCTATATATAACTACCCAAACTGAAAGAAAAAATAGTAAGTAGTTAAAATAAATTATATGTACCTAAAAAATGGTTCCCGAATTATTAAATGGGTTTTTTATTCGAATTCTAGATATATATATATTTTTTATATAATAGTTGAGAAAATTAAATAAAACAAAAAATTCTACAAAAATATTATTATCTTTTCCTCAAGACCCCTAAAAATTCTAGTAGATCATTAAAACCATCATGAGAGCATTATTAGGCCCTTATGAAAACTTGACACCCTAAATGATGTTAATTAATATGTCTAATTAATGGTAATTAACATTATTATTAAAAATTAAAAATATTGAAATAAAAATCTTATTAATATTGTGTTGGATTGACCAATAAGAAAATAAATAATTAAAAAATGTAAAAATCAATTGCTGCCACTTGAAGGTTGCAAGATCAGTGAATATTCATTGTGTTATAACAACCAAAAATGATTTACCATATATTATTGGTCATTCTACGATTTTTATAGACAAAACATTCACTACGATCATAATTTTTCAATCAAATATTTACACATAAATTTTTGAAATATAGAGAGGGGATCATCACATGTTAAATTTATAGTTTATTAAATATGATTAAAATATAGATTACCTCATATCATAATTTTTATTCAATAAATATATTTTCTATCATCAAGAACATATTTTTGGATTAATATCATTTCAATTTTGGAATCCTTGTGTCGAGTCCCTCTAGTGATGGTCTATATGTATTTCTTTGATATTCAAATGAAAACGATTTATTTTATATCACTGGAATAGATGATTGATCATTTTTCATTATATTTTGTGATCACTTCAAAACCATTTATGCCTGAAGGAGTTCATATCATTCTTTATAGGATGAGATAACTTGGAATCTGAGTGTGGAATCTGTTGTGGGAAAAGATTCTCAATTCTATATTTTTTTGATTAATCATACACAATTGACATAAATATCCATTTATAGATATATGGTTTTAGTTAAAATATTATCTTATTTCACATCGATCCAAAAATAATAAAATATAACATTACTTATCTGATTCCATAATAATATTAATAATATTAGTATTTTTAGTGTGTAATAACTTCTATAAATATTAATAATAATTTATAGGCTTCTAAATTTATATTTATCGCCAAACACGATCATAGTCCAATCATCCTTCTTAATATATATCTAATAGTAGAGTAAATATTTAATTAAATATATATCTATAAATAAAAATTTTATTCATATCCTGGGGAAAAAATATAATTTATTAAATATTAAAACACAAAATAAATATTTATGATCCATATCACATAAAAAAAATTAATCATTGTTCTTAAGAATAATATTTATTCTATTAGATAAATTCAAAATAAATTCAATCTATATTAATAGAAATACATAATGTGTAACCATATATGATTATTTCTCATTGGTATTAGGTGAGATTGCTACTTTTTTCTTCAGCTCATTGTGCATATTGGGACTCTTCTATTTGATTTAAATTGTATTTTTTCAATTGGGATCGCATGACACTAAACAGTTAATCCTATGTGCCTCTACCCCTTCGGGATTATAATTTGTTTTCACTCAACCAAATTCAAATGGGAATTCACTTTTTTATATTATTTTTAATGGTGGGTATTGGACCAAATTTTTTCTTATAAATCCCAATATTGATGCACCCAATGTACAATAGTTTTTAATAACATATGGTTTGATGGTCTTTGTAAATTAATCTATATTCAGTAGGCATGACAATGATTAATGATAATATTAATTTATATGAACCAATAAAAATGTTTATAGATTGAAATATCTAATTAAACAAAAAAATCATTATTGCTTCTGAAATAAAATTTCTCATAATATCTTTTTTCAAGGATAGCATAGTGTGAAAATCATGAGATTACGTATCCTTCTATTACGAGTACTAATACATGATATTCAAAAATTTATGTTCACCATCATAGAATAGAATAAAACCATATAACTATTTATAGGAATATCATCATGGAATATCAAGGTTCCCATCATTGTACTGAACTAATGTTCACTTTTCAATGTGACAAATTATCTTCGAAAATATCTCATTAATGACATATAGAGTGAAAATAAATATGAGAGAATATATTTTATAATATTCAATTATCTGTATATACATGTGTTGTAACGTACAAATTAGTTTGTTTTGAGGAATCTTATCCAAAATACTCCCACTTTCACTAGATCCTCATATTAATTATTTGTTAGTTATCATATGGTAAACATACTTTTACGGAGTATGGATATTTATACTGGGCTTATGAAAATTTTAGTACTAGGTTCAATAAACCCATATGTTTTGGTGTTGAATGTTCATACCTAAATAATACTACCTTATGAAAATACCCTAAGTAGTGATATGACTGAGTACCTACCTTATGTTTCTAATTCTAGTGTCTTGACATACTAACTAAGTCTATAATCAAATATTTTCTTAATAATGATAATACTATTTATATTTCTATAACCCAGAATCAAAACTGAACATTGTTAAAATTCCCCATATATAATATTAGACTCTCCAAAATAAATAGATATTAATTATTTTTAAACCTATGAGAGTATTAAATTATTCATTAATATTACCCTATACAATTGTATGATAATATATAAAAATAATCTAGGTGAAATAAAGTGTTCAATTACCTTTATCTCTAGTATTACCATTTCACCAAACACCCGGAACTCAACTAGTTAAACTTTTCAAGTACTGTCATATTGTTCTAGCTCCAATTCTACACAGTTATAGGGAATCATTTTTATATTCACCAACTAAGAATTATGAATTACTAATATCAAATATCATTACATATCATAAAATATGAGATAAATTCTTAGAACATAATCATGTGAAATTAATTTATTGTAGATAATCTCTTCTTATTCACTTGAATGTTTTTATTTGAAGGGTTATATGCTTAATAAAATTTGGTATTGTATTTTCCAAGATTTTTCAAAAATATTTTTCAATATATATATATATACAATGAGTTGATTTATAAAACAGATGGATTATTTTTTTATACATCATTACCATGATCATGGGATCTTATATACAACATACCTGTAGCAATTTAATTCCTTTAACTTAAAAAATTTATAAGACAAGGTAATATTTTCAATTTGTTTTCAACATATCTATCTTGAAGACTTATAGTGCTCCCACAAACCTATTAGTGACACATTTCCCTCATTCATTTATAAAATAATAGTTTAGGATAAATATGAATAATATTTACATAAAGTGAATTTATTTAATATGTATATCTCATTAGAATTTATAGTTGTCACTGACCATTTTATGTATTCACTGTAGACATATTCTAATGGGTAACTCTTTGTTTATGTCAGATAAAAATATTATATATGAATTCATTTAAATAATGTGTCTTTTACTATCAATATCACAATATGATCATTATGTAAGTATTTTATTAAAAGTATAATTGATGAGGATTTTAGTTCTATTGATTTGTGTTTATGTATTTTTATAGAATAAAACATTCAATAGTCAATCATGCTTTATTGGTACCACCATCTACCATCAATGTTTTATTTATATTTAATAGTCATCAGCTATATCTATTTTTATAAATATTTATAATAATTAATCAACAAACAATTATACATGGATTCCACCGTATAATTTATACATATTTTTTCCTCATTAGAATATTTCCAATTAATACTTTGTTATAGTAATCATTGTTATGAAAGAATAATATTTATTTATCACCCACCACATTCATCAAAAACAACCTATTCAGTTATAAATTCATTTTTAGTATGTGTCTCTAGAACTACTCCCCCAACTAAGTCTATTAGAGTCCAATTTTCATTTTCTAACTCATGTGCATCCAAATCCTTATCCCATAAAATTTGAGTATTCTCGCACTATAATCAAAGGGATTAGATTAATTTATTGATGTACAGTGATTCATGACTAGAAATTAATAAGCTTAATATATATTAACTCGTACACACGTGACCTATTGTTATCCAATTTTAGCTAAAAATAGCTTGTCACAAAAAAGTTTCAAAAAACACTTATTGTAGATTCATAATAGGTTGAAATGATATTATATTTGATATAATGTTTCCATTAGAGAACAAATTTGGAAAATTTATTTTTATTTCATAACATTTATTGGAAAAAATAATGAAATATTTTCAATGTATATAGGACTCATCATTGATATTCCTATTATTACTATCATGAAATTTATATATATATGTAAATGTGAGTATATTATTACCTTTAAATCACATGTATAAAAATTAATACATGGATAAGATATTCTTCTTCAACTGAGATAAAGAATACCCCAATATTTATAAATTTCCATCATTTTCTTCTAATAGAATTTTGAAAATTTCCAAATAGTATATCCTGATGGATATGATGTTACATTTATAATATGTATAGTCCACATGGAGATGTTGATCTAACACCAGAATATTTTTCATCTAAATTTAAATAAAAATATTTATTTATCTAAATCTTGATAAGTATTTTCTGAACACCCATTATGTAAGCTCAATTGAGAGAAAGATAAACTATTGGTATAAAAATATAGGAAATTTCATTTTTATTTGGAAAAAAGTTATGTTTCCATAATGAAGTAATAATATTATATTTTATTTTCCACATTCACTACAGTGGATACATATGTATTAATAGTTACTGAATCATTAGTTTACTATTAGTTAAATTTAAAAAAAAATATTCATAGTATTAACTAATTAATCCTTTATTCTAGCTAGACACTAAGATAAATGTTTTTCAACATTTTTTAACTCTCAAAGATATCTATTTGGAAATTATAAGTAGTGATATCCCATTTGATGACATAATAATCTCCTTTATAAAATCCTAGTATGTTCATTCTATAACCTTTTCCATTAATTCCCAATAAATACACAAACATTGTAAGAATATTGTATTGTAATAAACATGTGGTGAATAGGATATTAATGAATATACACGATGCTGGTGCATGAGATCTCTTATTCTATTCATTGAAATGTATCTTCTAATGTCCATTCATTCTACAGAAGATGAATATGTTCACATGTTCATCCTTTTTTCCTTGGAATATTTTATCTCATAGAAGGATTATTTGAATGGTTTATTGGTTTTACATTATCTTTTGATATTTGAAATTTTCTTCTAATATTTTCACTATATGGGGTGTTGAAACATGTTTTATCCAATTCTTATTTCATTGGTTAAGAATGGAAAAAATTCTCAGAGTGACTTATCCATTACATTTATCCACGATGAGAGAAATAATGATAATCTTGGTAGTAATGATAACAATATATTATTAATTGGTAATTTATTATCTGAGTGGAAGCCTAATTTATCTTATTGATCAATATTCCATATCACTTTTACATAATTATTTGTAGAGAAAATATATTATTCATATTTTCACTCTAATAATATATTGACTGTTTTATTTTTTCAATGATTTTTTCCTTTATCATTAAAATGATGAGTACATATATTGTTGTAATCATACATGTATTTATATTATATCATCAACTATTTTTTCATTTTTTATGATATAATATAAAAGATATAGAAATCATATTTTACAAATATCTGGTTGGAAGCCTCTTCATCTTTTAGCATTTGCTGAGGAGGAAGAATGAGAATTGGGGATTCTAGCCCACTATAGAATATTTTTATAATAATGAATCTTATTAATTACATTACCATATTTGAAATTTTTTATTTCAAATGACAAACCCTTAGATATTAAATTATATTGGAAATTATTTTTATTATGTATCCCAATATTTTATCAATTCCAAATAACCCTCACCATAACCCTCACCATAAAACTCAGAATGTCCAATTTCTTGGACATGATTTTTTCAAGGATTCTTATTCCCCTTCGTATAACTCCCATAATGTATGGTGAACTACATGAATTTATATAAGGATTATAATATTTCCCAAATATGAGATTGACGCTCCTATATTTATTGAATAGACTCCCCAATACAAAAACCATGACATGTATTTTCTTAACACTTTCCACCATGTTGGACCATGTAAAAAAAGGGATACATCTCTTGATGTTGAATGGTTATGTTGAGCCAAATAATTCAGTAGAACAACCCTTATAATAGTAATTGTAATTATAATAGTTTTTGAAACATATAACTATATTAGATTCTATAAAAATAAACTATATGAATGAAATATTTGACCTAATATTAAATTGGGATATTTAATTTCATTATGCATAAAGTTTTCTAATTTTTTCATTTACACTACTTATTATTAATAAATGTTTTTTACTTAAGTGATTCACCATATATTGACAATACAATTAAAAATATTCCATTTTTTTAAATTCTATATTTTTATATTGATTCATTTATTTATATGATCTCAGTCATGGATCCCTATAAACAATATTTCATATGATTGAAATGAATAAATAAATATATGTCTTAAATATGAGATAATTTAATGGTTTCATTTTTGAGTGGATAATAAATCAACATATTTACTATGTGAAAAGATTATTTTTCTTGTATTAGAATAAGTTATAAATTTTACGTTTATTCATGTGTTCCAACAGAGTTTGTATCATTATGGTTTCATCATGAACTATCTACACACATATAATAATACTCATTTTATTACATGAAATTATAACACACACATAGTTGAGGATAATAAATGGCTTGGTTTGGGGTAATTACATATATAACATTGGACACACATGTCCTACATATAAATAGAATTTGGGATGAATCAAAGGCCCCCTAAGTTTATTTTTTTAATTAATGAAAAAAACCACGCAATAAATTAAATTAAATTACACAAACACATACAATAGTCTTGTTCATGATAAAGAGTGGACATATGTATTCATCAAATATGAAAAATTAAATAAGATAATATTCATTTCAATTCAACATTTTTTAATATTTTGAAACATGATTATATTAATTAATTGATTAACCAAAAATTTACTTAATTCCCATTTTTCTTAATAACCGTCTGAAATTTCATGGATATGAAAATATAAAGAATTCATGAAAAATAAAAACTATAACCAATAATTATAATAGATTATTTTCCATTTCTAATTTTTTAAAACGTATATTTAATTTTAAAAACATCTCATTCCAATCATTGTAATCATCATTTAATGATAATATTAATTATTTAATGTATTTTAATTTTATACATTATTATTAAACTACTAGAAGTGTACTTACTATATCCAAGCCATGTACATCGATTGGTGTGTACTGAAGATAAATTATTGAGGCATTATTGTTTATGATGAAAAGACTTAATGGGGTATACTATACAGATACATACCATGTATCATGATTTTAGACTATCATTGTAACCAACTAAATTACTCTATGAGTTCTTCGGATGTGAGTATAAATAATGTGTAATTAGATAACACATTGTATGTTCCGCTATTTGTGTATTAGAATAACCCACCTAAAAGATCAGTGTGTTTTCAAGATGTGATAATTAATAATTTATGTGACATGCAGACCACATACACACCATGAAGATCACTTATTACAATAGTTTTCAGTCTCCTAATGTCATAAACTATATATTTGACTACACTATCAATATTAATTTCACTATGAAAATATGTTGACTACATAACATGTATGTGAGTTACATGTGGTGTAATATGTAATTTCATGTTCCATGTTGGCCAAGTAAATACATATTGTATAATAAATTCATTATTACTAATTACTTATTGGTATGTTTTGTATCCCGTGACATGTCTAAGTGTAGTGAACATGGATTCACGATGTGTAATCAAGATACAAAATGGCCAACCCAATCATACAGTAAATAATTTTTTGCACTTATTAATGAATTGTTTAATCATTATTCATGGTTGATAAAGATTTTATAAAATTTTAATCCTTAAACTACTTTAATTAATATGTCAACATCATGTTAATTAATATTTATGTGAAATAATGAATCATTTTTGACAAAAATATCTAACAACTGTATGATAAATTGATCAACAAAACAATAAATACGAATAAATTTAAATCATGAAATTCTTGATTCCACATGAAGGTTATAGGAAATGATGAAGCACTATGTTGGTCAAAACCATAATTGTTTTATTGTACTTATTGTACCCTTCTCCTATTGTACATGACATAAACATGTTGACCAACAAAAATTTTCCATCAAATATTGACATATAAAAACAATAAGATAGAGGGAAGATATTTTGAAATAAAATATCTAAATATTTTAAATATTTTTCTATTAATGGTAACCTCATATTAGTAAATTACTTCAATGAAGATATTGTGTGATAATTTGAAAACCCATTTTTTATTACAATCGATGTTCTATCAGGATCCATGTCTAGAATACATTTAGAGGAAATCCACATAGTCTCCATTGATCACCCAATGAAACTAATTTATTTCTATGTTCTGGTGTATTTTATTGACTATCCTTTATTATTTATCTAGATTGCCTTATTATCCTTAGTCTTGATGGAGTTCTTCTGGTTTTTGAGAAGATGAGGGAAGAAGGAATCCGATTGTGAAATATCTTTGGGGAAATGATTATACGTTCTTGATTTTTGTATTGAACATTCACAATAGACATTAATATTTATTTATAGAGATTATTATTAGGTTAAAATATTATATTAATACATAAAAAACGTAAATAATATAATAAAAAATTCATTCCACCATTTTATAAAAGTATTATTAAAAATATTATTTTACTGATTTATATAAAGATCATAATGTTAAATATTATTTTTCAAGGATATAAATTAATATTTATCACTTCATATGACCTATGTGCATTCATAGTTTTCATAATTTATACAATTCCTTAATTAATATTTAATTAGAAAATTTTTAGGTAAAGGAAAATTATATTCACAATAAGAAGAATATATATTTTATTTACTTAAAATTTAATAAATAAACCAATTTTTTATTGATAAAACATGAATAAAATAAATCCCTGATCATGAGAATAATATTAATTCCATTTATTAAATTCAAATAAAATATAATAAAGATAAATAGAAACACGTATTTTGTGACACTGTAGGATTAATTTTCATAGCCATTAGACTGGCTTTCCAAAAATTTGAGATTAATATATAACGATTAGTCAAGGCCGCATGGAGAATTACAAAATATAACAATTTTTTAAACAAAATATGAAATAATTCTATGTAATATAACCCATTTTTCATAATATCTCAATAGGAATATTTCACATCTGTTTCATCAACCTATGTGATTGATGCATCTTTATTTTACTATATGAAATAATCATATTTTTATACAATGGTGATGGAGTTTAAAAAGATAGTTACATTTTAATCAAAGGGTAGGGATATAAACTTCCATAATAATGGATGTGAAAAATCATTCATCAACTTATCCATTAATAAAATTTAATCTGTGATACACAATATAGACCATACTTTCTATGAAAATATTGAATCAGGATTTTGGTTACTAAATCATTGAGGGAATGTCATGACATGCATTAATGACAATCTTAATATCTATGAAGCATTACACATGTTCTCAAATTGGAATATCCAAAAACACAGAAATGTTTCAAAATCATACTAGTGGGTCTATTCTCATAATCTCCCACATCACAGATTAAATGTATGAGCATAATGAGATAAATCCTCAACCACTGTTGTGTACTAATAGTTAAAAATAAACATAATATGTTCCACATCATAGTATAGTATCCGACCGAAAAATTAATTTAATGAATATAATCATGGAATTTAATGGTAATAAAAAAATATAGAGATTCTATATCATTTTTAATGTGAAAAACACTCTACAAAAATATCTAATTTTTAATATGAAATATTAAACTCAATATAGGATATTTTATTTTTATTAATATTCTCCTACTTGAATATATATGTAATCTAATGTATTGTTTAGTTGATTATATGGAATTATATCTCATAGTTCTCTATAGGTTATCCTATGTAATGGAAAATAAAAAAGGGGGATCACATGATTGGTAAGGAGTATTGTATTTTGGATGATATCAAAGAATATGTAATTACTAAATAATACAATAGAAATAAATGGTCGCAATAATTCCATAATCAAATGAACCAGGATCCTACTGCCTTTCCGATCTGTGTAAGTCTCCCGAATCTTCCTTTACCCTTTCAAAATCCAGCAATTTTTCGTATGCTTGGGAACATGATAGGTCGTTTCATATATTCCGACGTGCATACATCTACTCTGAGCCATCAGATTAACCCTCGTGCTGCGTTGAGGTGGACATTTCCAGACCACTAGTGGAATGGGTATGTATCTCAGTTGGGGAGGACTTTAGATGGATGTAGTCTGTTATCTAAGATTCCTGGGTGGATTATTGCTCAATCTGCAAGAAATTGGGTCATCCCTTCTCGAGATTTCATGCTGGAATTCAGAGATGGAGGTCAACGGAACCGAGCTCACCTATAGAGAACATGGGACCTACTGTGGTTGATGTTGTGCCATGTGATCTGGGACCTCGGGGAAATTTTTCTGGTGACACTTCCACAGGTGCTCCTTCGAAACCGCTGGTGTCTGCTGTATTCATGCGGCTAAGGTAGTATATGAATGTGGGGAAGGGCCTGAAGAATTTTGATACTACGGGTACTGACGGTGGTGGTGTTGCATGGCCTTCAGATGAATACCCGACAGCAGACCTTCAACAGTAGACCGAGACCTCTTTTGTTCTAGGGAGGGAAGTCCATGCTCAATTCAGTCAGTCTGATGCTGGTATGGATAATAAATGGAATGTGAATAGAAGTGAAGCTATATGCAATGGAATGTAGGGGTCTTCATCGATGTCTGAAATGGATCACATGCAGGGGTCTACACCTGTGGTGAAGAAGATGAAATCTGTTGGTTGCAAGGATAACAGAATCATTGGTATTGTTGATAGTTGTGGTGGGATTGGTATTGCTGCTAATGGTGTGATGATTTTCGTACCCACAGGGAATAATTTTCAAGAATTAGTCACATCGAATGGGGATGATATGTCTCCTTTATGTGGTGGTAGAAGCACGAAGAATACATTAAAGGAGGATGCATTATTGTGCAAAGGTTGGTTTGATTCTGAGGATACAATGGTGGGGAAGCCTCAATGTTTTGATATGAGTGACATAAATAACCAGTTTCAGAAAAAACAGTTAGTGAGGTATCAAGAGATGCAGTACCATGGAAAATGGTGCGACCTTGCTGAGAGTGATAAGGAGAATCATGGGGACATGATGAGGCCATCTTAGAGCGAGATTGTCCAAGTGGGGAACAAAGCACTGCCGGTGATCCAGGACAAGGTTATTGACTCTTTTTAAGGAAGGATGAGGAAGGACTACTCTCATTTGTCAAAGTCGATGCCTACCAGATCTACTGTTAGAAGTATGCAATCTCCAAATGAGTTTCTTGAGCTAGAGCGGCTGAATCTGTGGGGGAAGTATGCCCAGGTTCTGAAGCACTATGAGTTGGGAAACTGCTATTGAGGAAGAGTCTTTTTATCATGGAGGTGGTTAGGGGTGTGATTTTGAGGATTTGCAGTGACTGTGTCGAGTCTGTAATTCTTGTTTACTGTCTTTTATTTTATTTTAATAAACAGTCAGGGGTTCTACCTCTGGCTATGCTTTCTTGATTAATATTTTTTTAATACTCACAAAAAATGTTTTAGGGTGATTTCAGCTTAGTGAATCTATTTTAGAACTACATCCACTTGATAGTATAAAGTAATGGATTCAATTTTCATGAAAAAAACAACACTTTAAAATAATTATGATTTTGGTGCATTACAATTGATTAGTTAACTTTTCAATCAAAATAGCTTAAATGAGAGTTTTAAAAAAGAATATTAAATACCATTAATAATTATAGACAAATTATTTAAAAAATAATATTTTTAGAAATTAAACCACATAGTATAATATATATTGTAATAACTAATCATGTTTCATAGAAGTGAAATTTCTAAAAAAGAATCTATTCCTTTTTTTACCAATTATATGATTATTCTATAACATCCATTATATAAAATTAAGAATCATAATTACCTATCTTAGAACCTTATTCAAACTTATAAGCATTTTTAATATAAATTTATAATATTACAATATATGTATATATTTTAATTAGTATATATTTTTAATAGCACATATTAGTAATCATGATCATTTTAAACTAGTTTCATAATAGCGGTGTAGTTATTTATCATTATACCAAAGTTAATAATTCCTGGATCATAAAAGTTATTTTAATTGATTATTTAAAATTATTTATGGAATTTTAATTTCATTCTATGGTCTTTTTTACTATAACCCATAAATAATAAATCGATGATGAGATTTGTTTAGTGATTTTTAACAAACATACATACTTGTCCTAGCTAATGAGATTAATATTAATGGAATCATTCAAGAACTAAAAAAATATTATTTATATAATATATTACCAGAAATTAAATTCTTCATAATCATCCATGATATAAATTTATAGAATTGTTCAAATAGTTGGTTAATCCAAACCATAAAAGTCCATTCCCAAATTGATTGATGAATATTAAGAGATCTAGTAATTATATACTTATAGCATAATCATAATGACATTTTTAGTATTTATTTGTGTTTTTATCAAAAATTGAAATAATTTGATGACGAAAATAACTTATAAGATGTTGTTAAATATTATAAATAAATCATTTAGTTTCTCTTATAATACTCTTTTAGATGGTTGAACTTATAAATAATATTTGTTACTCATATTCTTAATAGGGAACCTAATTTATGATTAAAAATCATTAATAATTTCTTGAAAATAATATTTATATACTAAAATCATCCATAGTACCATCCATGAATTTAGTAATGAAATTAAAAATTTAAATCAATAATTCCATGGAGGTGATATTCCAAATATACCCATGTTTTTGAATTACATTTTTTAATGAATAGTAGAAATTAATACTATGAATTTTCATTTAAATATCTAAAATATTTTGAATATTTAGTTCTTATTTATTTAATTAAATGTTAATAACATTCTTGTATGGTGGTTAAGGTAAAACAAACATGATACTTTGTAGAGGCTGTAGTCCACACACACACAGACACAAATTTGATGTTGATTTTCATTAAGGGGAAAGTGTAAAGTTGGTTAATATTTATTATCATAGAAAGATAAAAATAAGAATAAAAACATATTCCACTATATAGTAATGAGAAAATTTAATTTAAAATTTAATATATAATATTAGAGAACTTAAAGAAGGTTAGTACTCATGTTGAGGACATGGGCATTCCCTTGGATGACTCATCAGAAAAGAATGAATTTAGATAATCTATTGTTAGAAAAAGACTAATAAGATGAAATTTTATTCTATGGGATGGAAAATTGTATATTTTCATGAATAATTATAACTTTTTAATTCTATTGAAGGTGTGGTGAGATGATCATTCTATAATTATTGATAATTACATTTCTTTAAATATTTAAACTTTTTATAATGACTTCACATGTTTCGCATATACATTTTACCCATAAATGTAATATAATTGACTGGGGTATGAGATATGTTTTATTATATTTCTAATACACAATTATAAACTCCTTTTTATCATTTTTAATGCTATTTTCTCAAATATTTATTAATTTTTCCATTTTTAGTATAACAGTGGTAACTAAATTTACCTGAATATTCCATTTTTTTCTTAAAAATAATATGAAACATATTAAATAAGTGAAAAATATTGATTCAATATATATAATAAAATTTATTATTTATGATTTATTTATGTAATAAAAAATCAATTTTAACATTAATTCATGTAATGTGTAAAACCAGCTTTTAGAACTACTCTATTTTCAAGATTAAATTTTATTTTTAGAGTAATATTATAAATGTATTTTATTTCCATCCTATAAATTGTTATATTATACTTATTATATTAAACTATAAACATTCCAAAATAAAATTCAATGGAAAATTATATTTATTAAAACAAAAAACTTTAAAATTATTTATTTGAAAATATTACATAATACATTAGGACGTTAATTATAGGTTTCAAAAATTCAAAATAACATTTGTAAAATTTAGTGTTTCATATATTAAAAACATATTTGAAAATTTTATATTTTTTGTACACTTCTTAATATATCTTATAATGACATAAAATTAATATTTTTGTTAAAAATTATATTTTCACTATTCACCAAAGAAATCAATTACTCTAAAAAAGGATATAAAATTAATACTAATACAATATTGAAATTATTAATAACAAAATTGATTTTGGTAAAATTATAATTTATATTTATATTTTAAATAAAATCAATAATAATTGTTTTTTTAGAACAAGTAATATAATAGATTCGGGATGTAGTGTTCAACATATATATTAGGGTGTCATTTAATACACTACAACCCAAGTAATGTTTCAGAACAAGGATTTATTCCTCATACAGACAATGTAATTTTATAATCACTCAATAAATTTACTATTAGATAATCATCAAGATCATTTCCTTTCAATATTTAATATTATTGTTTTTGGGTTATTCATTTATTTATTTGATATATAGCGTAATTATTTGAATAAACATGTTCACATGTTATAATTCAATTAACAAAAAAATAGTAATAAAATAAAATAATGCGTAAAGGATATATTTTATATTGTATTGTTAATTATTTCTGTTTATTTTCAAATAAATTAATTATCAAATATATTGAGGATAAAATTTGGTATCTCCTATAAATGCATCAATTATTTTATCATACAATGTTAATTAATTTTAATAGCTTTAGAAAACAAATATACTCTTCTGGGGAATAAAATAAAGTTTTTTTTTGAATAAGATAACAAAATCCTTAGTCATATAACATTTAGCCATTAATTTCCTTCCAGTTTTTAATTTAATATAATCCATTGTTTTAAGATTCAATATGCCCACAGTAAATTGATAGTCCAATTATCATGCAACATTAAAAATGAAAATGAGTCGAATTAACCAGACTGTTATTATGGTTAATAACTATAGCATGGAATACGAAATGTGGTGTAAATTGGTGAGAAAATCTATATATATGATTTTAGGATTCGGGATCTATTTAATTGATCATTAAATAACCAATTCATGTTGTGGTGTAGAGAAAAATCTACTAGAAATAATATTGATTAATATTCATGTCTATAGTTTTGGTTATGGGAAGGGGAAAATTTATTCCATTAGAATGTCCTAGTGGACATATATTCTGAATCTAATGGATATTTTTATTGGTATAAAAAATATTAGGAGACACAATTAAGTCCTAAATAATTAAATAACAAACAATCAAGGTAAACTATTACTTGTGATTTTAGTTTTACTATCGATAATGAAAGATAAACCAACCACATAACTCACTCTATGATCCATCATAGTGAAAGAGAATATTCTAACATGTGTAAAATTCTTTGAGTGCTATAAGTGTTTATTAGTTATGCTATACTACGAAAGGATACTATATGTATTAGAGTCTGTTTTAATAGCTAGTCTTACTAAGGAGGTGAGTAAGGAGAAGAAAAATGACATTCATTAAAATATGTATTATTCATTATAACCCTAGTGTATAATTTTGTAATCAAATTATAGTGTGATTAAAAAGCATCATGAATACATGGATGCGTAAACATAGTTTTCTTACTTCCATGATATATATCATGTGAATGGATAATAAGAGTTATATGAAAAAACTAAGGTACTCTTAATGTGATTTTTTAGGAGTACCTAATGAACCTCATCTAGTAAAATTAATTGTATTGATTGAGTATTTTAAAATTTTAGGGTTCAAGATACATAATGAGTTGTCCATATACCTCATCCTCTCTTACCTTCCCATATGTGTCATCATATATATTATTAATACTAATTTAAAAAATATATATAAGTCTCTTCATGAACGTTTATATTTGATTCACCGATAAGATAAGGAAATAGCAATAGATAAATATTCAATGTGTTTGATAGATAATAAAAATGATACCAAAAAATGACTCTGGAATGATCGATGAAATAGACACTATTGAAACCCCCTTAAACAAAATGAATGACCCTAATGAGTTTCTAAAAATCATGATACTATTTTTTATCATATGAGATTACTATTATTATATTTATCTAATTATATTTTGGTTTAATTAAAAATTTCATAAATTCAATGGTTTAATTTTAATTTATATATTTTTTTTCCACTTTCCATGAATACCACATTGTCACTGCATAGTTTTAAAACCCATGCAGATGAGCCTTTCATAGGTGTCTCCTTATTTAAATGTGCATTCATGTTTTTTATAGTCCAAATAGGGTGGGTACCCCTTTGATGTTTGTTTCATATTTCATTTTAATCAAGCATGGTATGTGTGTAGTGTGACATTGATTTTTTTGGTGAACCATTTTATTCATAGTGGAATGTATTTGTTCTTACCTTTTAAATGGGAATTTTTTGGAACACAACTTGTGAATCATTACTATAAACTATGTGAAATGTGTTTGAGGTGAGGTTTTTTTTATCATATCAAAATTTATAGTTGGGGAATAGTTTATAAACCATTTATCCATATGATTAAAGTATATTGAAATTAAGAAGTTTTATACACCCAATTGACACATGCTTTGGAAAACTTCATATCCAAAAAATGTGATTTACCTGATTTTATTTAATGTTTAAATTACTGTAATTCACCCCCACCCCCATCAATTTTTAAATATTATATCCCGCTATCCTCCTACATATTAAATGGTACCTCATGACTAATTGGAGATATATCCCTCCCCATATCCTTAAATTTTATTTTTTATTTCATTGATAGTTAGTGGGTCTTTTTTATAAACTCTAATATTTGTCTTCCATCCTCTTCTTCTTTGTTTTTTTTCTAATTTTACTATGTCCTCCCTATATCAGTGAACCCTCAGTCATGGTGAAATATATATTTCATGTTATATATTGTAATATCATGGGTTATTTCTTATCTAGGACCAATATATGATGTTCACTTAATTTTTAGAATTCATTATAAAAGGTGATTCATTTTGATATTATTAAAATTATTAGGAGGTAGGTTTTTCAATTATGTTGAGTTATTTTTTTAATTTTTTATTTTATTGATTTTTTTAAATAATTTTTTTTATTAATATATGGCAATATATTATGTCCATGAGGGATATAGGAATTTTTTTGAGTAATTTCCATTAAGGGAATACTAATTTTACATTTATTTCACGTAAATGCATTTGAAAAAAGTGTTAAAGCGTGAATATTGGTTTAATATACCAATATGAGTAATTTTAATATGTATTTTATGAATGTTTTGGGTATAAAAACATGTTATGGATTTAATATATAGGTAACTATGTTTTAGAATACATTTATAGAATGTGATAGGTGGTTTTACATGTTTTTTATTTCAATTGATGTCAAAAGAAACTAGGAATCCTGTGTCCTTTTATAGTAAATATTATTTAGAATAATCCAATGTAAAGTGTTTGTAATATATAAGACCCTCATTGTTTCCCCCTTATGTTGTTTCACTCATTATAGGTTATTTATTATATTATTAAATAGATAATATGAAATGGTATTTTCTATTTGAGGGTGTTAGATGTGTGGCGTGGGACATTTCGTATGATCAATATATTATTAACCTAATTTTTTTCGCATATACTTCATTGGATAGTCTTGGGAATGACAGATAATTAAGTAGATACATTGATGGGTTAAGTCCCTTAGAATGGAATATCCTCTTGAAAATGGTTCACTACATAGAGAATCTGATCACTACCTAGATGAATTATGTGTGTTTGCATCTTTACGCAATTTGGAAGTATATATGGTTCGACTAGTTAAACAGACTGTCATGATTGATGAGTTATTTAGTAGAACACTAGGTGTCAAACCACCAATAATGGAATAAGTTAATTTATGAACCTTATTTAATCAAATAACATGTAATCTTTGATATTTGGATTGTATAGTGGATTATTAATTTGCTTGCATACCCATGTGTTGGATTAATTATGACACTACATACCCTTTTAACTATTTCAGTTATCAATCTTCACCAAATTTAGTATTTCCTTTTTTTAATTTTTTTAAAAATATTTGGGATGGTTTCAAAATGGGTTTAAAGGAAATCCATTCAAAATTATTTTTAAAATTAAATTTAAGTGGTATATTTTATGAAAGGTTCTAAATGAGGAAAATAAATTTATTTCTGTTTATATTAAATAATATTCTATCACCTTAGGATTCAAAATAATTCTTATTACGAAGTTGGAACTTCATTCAAATTTATTATAAATTGAGAAGATCTTTTAATTTTGTTTCTAATACCATGTGAAAACTAAACTGTTCAATTATATTTTTTTTCAAACAATAACTTTTGAATTATTTCATGTAATACATTTTATAGGTTACTTGTTGATATCCAACAAAAATTGGTAGCTCACCCCAAACATATATATATATATATATATATATATTTGTGACAATGTATGAAATTATTATTCCTCATATAGGATATTTCTCATATTTATGTTTAGTTATCATTATATTGTATTGACAATGGTGTGTTGTCACGTGTAGTATAATCTTGAGTTATATAGAGGTAGATAGATTGTTTAGTTCAAGTTTTGTTTTGTTTTTGGTTAATGAATTATTATCACAGATAACCTTTATATATATTTCTTAAATTTATATTATTATATATTGTTATGTATCTACTTTGTATGATGTAGTATGATTATATTATTTTGTTCTGTCATTCTTATTGGTTGTGAATCATTTTATTTTTTATTTAGATTTACTCTAGGATGTTTACAAGGTTTATAATGTATGAATTGTATATTACAGATGTATAAATAGTAATTCATTGTGTATTATATCAGATTTGAGATTCAAATCATTCCAATGAGGTTTCCATTATAACCCAGGCACTAGTTTCCAACCCATGGCTATTGGGGAAACCCTTTGAAAAAAGTAGAGAGTTGTGTTGGGTCATGTTTCGGGTTATCCCAATCTAATTTTATTCAAGATGGTATCAAATATGATGTCCTCATAAAGTGTCTCTAGTTTTCATGGATTTCATCCTGTTATTGGTTATTTTTCTCAGTATTGTGGATATAAGATCATTGATCCTTGATAGGATAGTGTAGAGAGACTCGAACTAGCTCTTTCCAACCCTACCACTCATGTTTTCATTATAACTACCAATTTGAGAGCATTATTTTTATTATTTTGACTTATTATATTTATTTTGATATTTGTGTTGATGTATGTGGATCCCGAATGATTTATTATGATTTTTATGGTTACTTTGAATTTTGGGGAAAAATTGACGTACAAATAGGGATGTTTGTAAATGTAACATTATAATTCAAACTGTTCAAAGCCAATGTAAATGGTTCTATAAGAGTCTCATAGGCTATAACACTTTTGAAACAACATCTTAACAAACCTTTTTTGTCAAACCAATAATAACTATTCACCCCTCTTAGTTTTCTTTTCACTTTTAAAAATTTTAGATTTCCCATAAGGTAGAATATACTTGTTATAAATCAATTAAAATAGATTTAGATTGCACTTTTATGTGTTTCAAATGGACTTTATTATTTGTAGAGTCATGAATTTTTTTACCATGTATTTGTTTCATTTCATGGTAGTTTTTTTGACTGTATCGATGTGGATTCTTATGTTATTGATTTAAAAATGTTTTTATATGTTATTTCTAAAATAAATTATTTACTTTTTATGACATATATTTTTTAACATGTATAAAGTTTATTATTGGATTGGATAATATTTTTAATAGAGAACATTAATTTATGAAAACATTTTTAAAATTCTTATTTTCATTATAAAAATTATTTAATATTGAAATTACATAATGAAATGAAATTTTTTAGGTTTAAAATGGATGGTGACCTTTTTTCCTGGTTTATTTTTTTAGAATTAAGTGGTTTTATTTTAAAATTTATCCAATAGTAAAATGTAGTTTTAAAATATATTTGAGGGGAATTGTTTTGATATGTTTTATTGTCAATATTGTCCCTCGGATTGTATGAGTCTATTTTGTTTAAATTTTATGTATAAATTAAATGAGTTGATGGACTATGGTATTTTTATATTCAACAAAAATATCTACAAAAAGTAGATGGATGATTTCTATGTACGATCCTAATGATGAATCCTTTTTCCCTCTAAATGGATTCCCTTAAATTTTAGGCTCCCTATAAATTCCATACAGAGTGGTGGACTAAGAACTGTCTTTTCTTATAATAACATTTTTGGGATTTTCCCACGCTTTTCATTATTTAGTGGTTTATTTTGAGTACTTTTTTGTTATCTATGGGGTTTCTATGAGTGGAAATTTAGTAAGATGTACTGGGTGTAACCTGTATGGGATTGTTTATTTGTTTTCTATATATTCACATAAGATTAAATATTTGGGTGTATTTTGAGAATTAGTTGGATGTTAGTCATTTGAGGTATTTTATATTGGTTTATGGATCATAATTTCATTGGGGGATTCTTGTCAGTATGAACAAGGTTTCCACTGAGCATATAATCAGGTAACATAGAAGAGTGTTTCATTATATACGTGACCATGTGTTTGTGTTAATATTATTTTATATGTTCCCATGGGATAATGCTCCTTGAATGATATCATTTTTACCGATATGGTGTTTCGTGACCTAATTGTAGTTCCATGTTGTTTCTTATTGTGAACAATTATTATTACTGTCATATTTTTTTCTTTGCAAATAGTGGTATTGTTTTTTTGTGGTTTAGTTATGAGTTTTTTATAGGGAATCAAGATTCTGGTTCTGTATTCTTTATAGTTTCATTTTTATATGGATTTATTCAACTCCTTAGAGTGGCTATTTATATTTTGAAATAGTATTATTTTGTTACATTTTAATAATGTTTGAGGATTTTATTTTTTAGTGATATCATTTTGTTTGTGATTTCTCTCATTTATCAATTTAGAAGAATTATAAATAGTAAAAATACCTCTAATGGGTATTTATTATTTAAAAAACCAGACCATTATTTTGATGTAGATGGTTCTTATAGTGGATTGATATTGTTTTCAGATGTGGATTCTACATTTTTAAGAATCTAGGTTGGATGATATAAATGGGGTATCCCATGAGTGGTCACCTTTTGTTGGTTTATTCCCCAACACACCCACTTTGATCATTTGGTGGGAAGGTTTGAATAAAATAATTTCAATTTGTTTTTTACTGAGAATTTCCTAGGATAATAAGGGGCATGGTTGGAAAATGTTTACACCTTATGTTTATGTTGTTTTATTTATTTAATGATATTTTAGGGTAATTAAAGTATTTATAAATTTAAGGCTTGATTATTGAAATTTTATGATGTTTTTACTCTTTGAATGGTTATCATATGATCACTTCAAGGTTTCTAAAATGATGGAATTATCCTTATTCAAGGGTTTTCCTATGTGAAAATTTTTATACGCATGATCAATTCTGGACATTATAGAAACCCTTAAAAATAAGGACACTTAAAAAAAATTTAACAGACACTGTTAGTTTGCAGGGTTATATCACAATTCATGGTGAACTGTGTTATTTATAGGGGTATATATATGGGCATAAATCATTGAGGGGGGGGGGGTATAATAATGACATGATAATAGTATTTAGAAATAATGTTTTTTATGACTTGTTCACAGTTCATATGAACTATATAAATAATGTGTGTTGTATTTTGGATTAAAAAATCCATTATTTATATTTTTAGTTTTTCATAAACCACATGAACACGCAATTCATGTCTGTTGTTATTTGGATGTCCCATCAACATGGTTGTTGGATAATCTTGAATACAATTTTTTCTTTCCTGATTTAATTTAATATAGATTTCACCCAAATTATGTATTCAATTTTCTCCACTCTGATTCCTCTCATTTGGTCAACAATCCTGAAGTGTCAAGGAGATCTCTTAATTATCCTTCAAGTTTGCCTATATTTACATTTATTTTCAAGGGGTTATCAAGGTAAAGTCCTATTATTCTATTCTTCATATTATTTCATTTCTATATTATATGCTTATTTCTTCAGTTTTTTTTAATACACTTTTTCATGGTGTAAGATATTTTTTAGGTCCAGATGATTCCATCCGAGGTTTTTTCTTATTTAGGACCCATAAAAGGTGTAAAATATTTCTATTGAGTATTCAACATGTAAGGAGACACATTTCAACATCGTTCCAATTATTTCAAGGTAAGTATTTTTATATTAATTATTTATTTTGAAATTATTAGTGTTCTTTTTTTTAATTTCATTATAAATTTATTTATTCATATATATATTTAACAAGATTGATTTAGATTTTTTTGGTTTAATTTACATTCTTAGTCAAATTTTATTATATATTTCAATGAAATTACGTTGATGTTTGTTTTGAAGAATGAAAATTGTTTGAATAAACTCTTATTAAGATTTAACATAGGGATTTTTTGTGAAATGTTACGATTAAGAGCTATTTCTAAATTTAAATGGATTTTTTCATGCTATAAAATAATTTTTTGTAATGTGAAAGGTAGTTTTAAACTGTGAGTTTTTAAATGGTCTCAAATTATATTTGACATCTGAAATTTACATTTGAGTTAATCCATTTTAGAATGATTTTAAAATCAATTGATTGAAATATTTTAGATCCTCATTGAGTTCCTCTTATATTTTCACCGATTATGTGTTATTTATTATATGATTAGTTGGATTAATTGAACTAGTAATTCATGTGGTTTCTTTTTGGAGATGTGATATGTGACATTTATTATATTCACTATTTATTTAAATCAATTATATTCACATCTTGTTGACTGTTTAGACATGAGAATTACTTGTAACTACCTTGAAACTATGATGAACGCAAACCATTCATGGTAATGGGTCACAGAGAATAAAGGATGACACTCATAATATTAATTATATTTTTATGTAGCTTGAAACTTATGGGATGTATATTCGATATGACAAATTAGATAGGATTATTGGGAAAAGTGTAATATTTAGTGTACTTTTTGGGTACCAATCTCTAGTTCCTCAGTATTATACATCAGGACTTATGGTGTATCCAGTTATACTTGTTCAATAATTTTTTGTTTTTTAGGAAATATTCCAATTTTATTTATCCCCTTCATAATGATTTCATATTTCACTTCTTGAATTTTTTTGTTGTTGAATTTATTAATATTATATTATCATAGTAGATTATTAATTTTTTCTAAATGTTTGGTGTTGGTTCATAATATTTATAAAGGTGATAAATTTTAAGGTTGTTTTAAAATGAAAGTGGAGTGGTTTATTTTATGAATGAGTTTAATTGAGGAAATTTTCATAGTTTTGGTTTTTTAAATTGAATGGATCCCACAATTTTTTTAATGTATAAAATTTACAAAATTATAACATCACTAAAATTTTATATAAAAATAGATTAATATATGATTTTGTTTTTATGGCCTTGAGGAAATGGAAACAATAATTTTTAATTATATTGAAACCTAGACCTTATGAATTGTTTTAATATAATAAATTGTTTGGAATACTTGGTGAGATCCTACTCAGTTTTCTTCAATCCTCGTATACACACATATGTGTGGGTTTATGGAACTCTTATGTCTTAAAATTGTTCAAGGTTCCATTTTATTTTGGTTATAATTATATTGGGTTGATCATGGAGAGGTGGGATGTAGAGGGAAATGATGGGTTTCATGGAGGAACTTGGATAGTTTGGTTTAGGTTCTGTTTTTTTGTTACTAATGTATTAGTCAATATATCCTTTCATAATATTTATTCTTTCTATTTTATCATTTATTATTATGTATCTGAATTAGATGATGATTTATAATAATGTTAATGATTTCGATCACTTATATAAGTTACAACTCATGTTTTTGTTTTTTTTTGTTCCACTCATTGATGTTTTATGGGAATCCACTATATAGAGGGTCTACACTGGTTTTATGGTCTGTAATATGTTTTCTATTAACTCTAATTTGAGAGATAAATAATTCCCAAAGTATTTCATATTATTCCAATTAAATATTTTCTATATTCTGGGGATCGATAACCACCTTCAAACAAATTCTAGATCCTAGGTGGGTGATATTTGAGGTCAGCCTGTCCCATTTCTTTACATGTTTGTTACTATTTTGGATGAACAGGAAATTGGAAAACAAACAATACCACTATGAATAAATAAGGGGAATGTTTTTTAATAATTTTTCATCAAATATTATATAATTATTTTCAATTTATTTATACTAGATAAAGTCTTTCGTACACACTTTTTTTTTAAATACTTGAACCATATAGATTATATAATATTAGAAAAGTAGGGGTGGATCCTAGATATTCTAATCGGGAAAAAATAGATGTTCTCTCTATTAAATAATTCCACCTAATATTTTCCATAGTAATGATTTTAGTTTGAAAGAACAATTTTTCAATTTCATGTGCAATGGAAAACATTATTTTCGTACCCAATATATCCAAGGATGGGTTTTTTCAAATTCAAAAATAAATGTTATTACCATTATAAAGACAATATTTATTATAACATGAATCAAATAAATAATGGGATTTACATGCTATAATATGAAAATAATGTCGTCAATGTTGATAATAATTCATGTTCACATGACTCGTATGACACCCAGTTGTGGCTTCCTAGACTTTGTCCTATAAACAAGAATTGACTAAAAATATTTTATAAAGAATGCTATTTAAAATCATTTGAGTTTAAACCCTTAGATATATTTCATTTTTTTGTGAGGTAAAATGAAAAATATACATTAAATATAAAAGGTTGTAGAACACTAATGATTTTAGAGTTTGGTGATAAATATTTAGACAAAAAATTTCTAGTAGAGAATATTGGTGGTTTGTCATACATCATAACTTTTAATTTTGAATTTAGTAGATATATGTATATATATTAAATTGTTATAATTGTAATTAGTTCTTGTAATTTAATGATATATAAATAATTTATTAACCATCTATCTAAAAATTTCTCAAATAGAGGTGGAAAACATCTTATCTAATAATTCTTAGATTATCCATTTTCTTGAGATATTATCTCAAATTAGTAAACCTTATTTCTATAGTATAATGGTGTTAGTAAGTGGCAGAATCACACCATGTTATTCATTTATATATATTACATAATAGTAATGGTAGTTTGAATTATAAACTATAGTATACATACTAATCTATGTTCCAATTAATGAAGTATGTATAATACCATATTTGTATGGTTTTAAAATAATAATTTGTTTTAGGAAATTAGATTATAGGTATGGACAAAATTATTTTTGGATAATAATAGAAAATAATATTATCCCTAGTAATGGTGTGTATCTATATAGGATATCCTAATGAATAGAATGGATGATACATATATAATCTTATAGATAGAAAAATTATTACCAATACTATTTCAACATTTCTTAAATGATGATATAAGACCGTAGAACACCTTGAGAGTGGAGGGATGAGCCAAGATGTAAATTTTTTAATTTAAATTGATGTATTGTGTTCCCAAATTTGTAGGAACTATTCAAACATAATTTTTTGGTAATGGGTTGTAATTAAACAATCACATGCAGATAGACAACACATTAGTTTTACTTACTTCACCACTAAGGGATTGTCTTTAGAGAATATGATGACAATGTGTTAGTACTACCTAAATCATCTAATATTAACATTTTTGTAGAATAAATATGTTCAAAAATAGTCACTCTATTCTGGGCACATTTCCTTTCGATGATTTTGGGATATCATACTACCTCCCTCATAACACTTCCATTGACTCCTCGAGCCCCTATCAGGGGTGAAGTCTTACTCAGTTTAATGACATGAGGGTTGATTTAGTAGATTTTAAATTAAGGCCTTGTATAAATCTAGAATAAGACCCTTCATGAATTTTGGTTGGGAATTTATGCACCTAAAATCACTGATCAGACAAACTACATAGTCAACACCTTATTGTATCACATTTCAACCACTTTCGTACAACACTTGTTGTTTCTCACAACATTTGACACTATCTCGCACGATATATTTCAGGAAAACCTTATCACTTGTGTATTAATCCCATGAGTTTTACATTTTCTTTATAGACATGAGGAATGGAATTTTTACATTATCTACTGTGTTCAACCCTTCCTCATGTAACTCTTTCATTAAGTATAATTACCCGATGTTATTTGGAAAAAGTTACATCAAATTGTTGGGTGTCCTCACACAAGGATGACCATGAATATATGTTCATTGGGTTTCTTCGCCTATATGTTCAAGAAGTATCTTGACATTGTATTTATAATGTATTTTAATTTCATTAATTTTCATCTTATGTGGGCACATCATGAAATTTCATATTTTGATGTGATGATCTTGAAAATCAACTTGAACAGAACAAATTTTTATGTCGTATTTGGGGTGTAAAATTAATTTGTGCAACTACATAATTTCCATGGTGATCATACCTTTTCTATATTTTGAGGTGATGACCTCAGAACACCACATGTGAATAATATTTTGATTCAACATCATAGTTTCATGAAAATTCATTTTCATTACACAAATTTTTTCAACCTCGATATTTTGGACCCACTAATTTGGTAAACACTGGGAAATGACTTCATCATCAACATTGTAGTCATATTGTTTTGTAGGATAACTCTCACTAAAAACCACTTTACCATACATATGTGTATTGAAAATAAACAAAAACCAAACTCCTTTTCCTACGATGAAAAACCTTGGTTACAATAATATCCCCATTGGGTTAGTTGGAAATCTATATATAAATTGAATAAAGCACCATCATCTATCAAAAACTAAAAGGATAGAAAAAACTCATCCAACACTATAAGTATTTTTGATGAAATAATGATTTATAATATAATTTGGGTAGCATGAAATGAGTTCTCTAATTTTGAAATTCTTAAAGATGACCAAGATATGCTCTGAGAAGTTTTAACTATTCGCATTATGTCACATGATCATTGGATTATATTTAGGCATAACATCAATTTATCTTTATGTAAAAGAATAATTGCATTGTTTTTCAAAATTTACAAACTATAAACTCATAAACACATTGAATTTTTCAATTCTCCCCCTTTGTAAATAAACCAAAAAGACCTCTCATTGTACATGAATATAACAAAAAATACTCTACCCAGATCGAATATTTCACATAAACCTGTATCACTTTGAAAAACATATTAAAATTGATAATATAAATGGGGATAGGATCCAGTCACAACATAGTCATTAAATTTGATACGGATGAACACATTGGTCCAAATTTTCGTTCTCAAACACATGTACAACCAATGGATTAGTTAGAAATCTTTTAACATGGTAATCATTACTAACATTCTCTATTTTAGTCACACCTTGTTCAAATTTTTATTTAGAAACATGATATATGATCTCAAGTAGTTTTTTATGATAATGTTGAACTAGATTCTTTGTATGATCGATCACACTCTTGTTGTCACAATGAATCACCATGGAATATTTTACCTAATCCCCAAAATCAGTAAATTGTTTCCTCATCCACAATAGCTGAGTGTATACTTTATTTGCTTGTATATAATATTGATCATTCATACTAATAGTATTGTATTTCTATATTTTTTTCAACCATCCCACACATTTGTTTACTATAAACAATTCTCCACCACTAATGGACTTTTTATCCTAATCATATGTAGACAATTCAGTATAAAAATGTAGATAAATTAGTTACTCTTCTTGTAGAAATGTATAATCCAAAATTGAGATTACTATGAATATATATGATGTTTATTTCAACTTCTTATGAATTATATTACTTTAGATTACATTCAAATGTAGACATTATGAAAGTTTAAAATTTGATATCCATCCATGTTGTAATAACGTATAATAATCTTCCATTGAGTCTCTCGTATAGGTTTGGATCAGCAGAAGTGTTATCCTAATGCGTTCTATGTTTTCCCTCAATCGAAATTAGAGGTAACATGGGTTCAGAGCCATTAAAATTGAATTTATTCAGAATATTGGCTGCATATTTTTACTGTGAACTGATGCTATAATACTTCTATTAAACAACCTACATCCCCAAAAATCAAGTTAGTTCACCAATCATGGACATTTCATATTATGATTTCACTTTATTAGTTAACTTTTTTTATCATTTCTATTTCCGTCCCCTAAATATAATATCATCTATATACACAAGAACCATAAATTGATCTCTTATAGTATTATTAGGATACATATTATGGTCAAAACATCCTCTTTTAAATTTTATATTCTTCAGAAAATAATCCATTCAATGATACCATGCTTGTCGATCTTTCTTATGATCATATAGGTACTTCATTAATCTATAAAACTTGATTTCATCGTAACAAATTTTAATACCCACTTGTCTTCCAACGTTGTCCTCTTCTTCAAGAACACTATTTAATAATGATTATTGTCATCCATCAAATAAATTTTTTACCCTATTTCAATTTAAATATATGGAATGATCCTTATTGACTCATGTCTTTCCAATATAGGAAACAATTCTTCCACAAAAATACCATTAATCTATGCACATACTTTAAACACGAAGAGGGTCTTATTTATGATCACATTTCTATGTTCATTGAATTTGATTTTAATGAAAACCTTTTTTCCAATCACATTTTTATTTTCATGTCTCTTAACATGATCTCATGTATCGTTATTATTAATCTGATCTAATTACTCAATCATGTATATAAAAAAGGATTAATACTACAATTCTTCAAAAAATCATTGCCCCATATGTGATATCATGTTAGAATATTCTTCATTCCTCATTTATCCATAGCTATGTTAGTGCTGACCAATCCCCATTACATTAGATTGATTATTTTTTTTCTACATGTCCATTTAGATTCTAACGAATATTCTTTAGAAATGGTTTTCATTTATAATTCATCATCAGTATAATCATCCTATTTTATCCCTAAATTTTTTCATTCCATCCACCATATCTACATTTAAATATGTCCCATGTGCACTTTAATCTCCATATTCTACCATATCATCATATAAGTTCCTCAAGGTACTTGTGGATTTATTTTAGTTGATCACAAGATCATTTATTTCCACAATTCTTCCAGGATTATTATTCTAGCATTTGAATTATTTACGATTTATTGTATATTGAATACATATTCCCTCTTCTACAACATCACAAGACTTTCTTGAATTCATTTCTTTACTTCAGATGAAACATTTACTTCAAAATATTTGAAAATAATTTATAGAGGGATTCCATCCATACCAAAACATATATAGTGTGTTGGTTTATCTTATAAAAATTCCAATTCGATTTTGGGTGTACCCAACTGCTTGAAAACCCTCATTCCAGCATTGTTGAGAGATGTGACTCTCAATCAACATAGGTATTTCCATGTTGTTCACCTATCATTTTTTGTATTCTAAAACTATATTTTCTATGGTATTATAACTTTATACACCGCCTAAATTATTCCATGATTTTTCATATATATTTCAAATTCATGGATGTTTATTCTCCCTTATATTATGATCATAGATCATTGATTGTGTTGCCATTACTATTATTAGTTATTTGATGATAACATTTCCTGAAATCAAGAACCAGTTCTTTCCTTGGTAAAATTATTATCCTAACCGTTTAAATATAATCATCACAAGAAATAATGAAGTGCATACCTCTATATTTTCCATACACTCTTATTGGAATGAATTCTTCTATATAGATATGATTAGGAATATTTGATTCCAATTTATTCTTTGGATGATATTTACTCCCAACCATATTTACTCGCATGCATGTACCATGAGTATTTTCTTGTTCATGATTTATTTTTTTAATATATATTACTAGATTCATCTTAAATATCTTTTCTGTTATTTATTATTTATTATTACAAAACCTCTAGTGTAATTAGTTTCATACATTATCAACTATCAGGTGATAATTTTTCTATTTAATGTCAATATTGTATAAATTTTTATCTTTACTACATTCCTTCATGAGATTTTTACTTTTATTTACTTTCATAGTGAACACTTTTTTATTAAAGGTCACTATCATTCTGTAGTCACAAGATAGACTCAGACTCATGAGATTTTTATTGTATCTGACCACATAAAGAACATTATCTTTCCAAAGATAATCATTTGACATTTATCTACATATATTGGATTTTATATTTAAAGAACCGTCATTGCTAGACCCCACTATTCCGTAAACACTTTCATGAAAATTCTTCGATATATCATCATTTTTTATGATATGGGATGAGAATCCTATATCAATAATATAGGTGATGATATTATTTGAATCATATAATTATATTTCTACAAGGTTGAATTTTCTTGGTTATTTTATTTCCCTTCAATGAGATATTATATTTAGTGCAAGATAAATTCAATCATTCCAAACTATTTTCCAAATGAGTGGATTTATAATATTCATATTTCTCTTCTATGGGAGAATGCCTATTTTAAAGAGTGGCTCTATTAAATTTTTAGGTATTGACTTTTCTATGAGTTCTCTATGTAATGTTCCCCCTTTATTGCATATATAATGAATAACATTATAAAAATAGATAGAATAGTTAAAAAATATCCATATAGACTATTTCTTCTATATAAATAATTATAGTGTATTTTTCTTCTTCTTAGATCCAAGAGATTACCCATTCAAATAACTACATTCCTGTTTACAATAAGACATGGTATTTCATAGAAATCCAAAATATTAAAATTTCATAAGAGAAAATGTCTTCTAACTTCCATGTCTCCTCATTTCCACTTATTTTGTAAAAGTGTTCAAATTGATATCATCTCTAAATAGTATAGAATAATTTTCATCTATTGACACTATTTGACTTAATGATTCATTTATTAGGACATTTGGTCCGTTTTTAATATGTCCAACATTCTAAATCCCTTTATTTTCGATCAATTTGTTCCCAGAATTTTTTGTTTCATCATCACATCCAATTCTAATTTTTCCCACAAATGCGGAACATTGATCTTTTAGTTCCTTCTATAATCATTCATAACCATGTTAACTCTTTATAATAGCTTTGTATAAAAGAATAATCTAGACAATAGATTTTACTTTATTTCTCTTGATTTTGGTTCAGTATCATGTTTAATCCTTAGAGTAACAAATTCTTCTTCAAGAACTATAAAAATCATAGTCTTATACTATTGTATGGATGTGAAGTTATTAATGCCTTTTTTGTTCTTCAATCCCGAGAATAAATTCTTAAAAAATTTATAGGATTTCATGTGTCGATGAATGATCTAGAACCCCTACTTCCATTCGATCTCTATCTACCTCAAATAAAGAATCTTACTATAACAACTCAGATATAATATCTCTCATATTTTTTTATCTTTCTTTTAATTTCAATAATATCTATACAATCATCTTGTTCCACCTTGAGATCAATAACACCAATGAATCGATTACCTTAATTATTTCAAGGTTTCATATTTACAATAGTATCCATCATGGATTTTGGGTTCTAGAATTGAAATATGGTTCATCATCCTCCAAAAAATCATTATCATCTAGTTCTTCTATATACAATAAAATCTATCTCTATAATTTCATTCAAGATTTTTAGTCTTATTTTTGGGGAAGAATATTTAGAGGAATCTTAATAATTACTTCTTCACTTTCATTATCTTCATACTTCCTTGATAACAAAGAGACAATGTTCCCAAATCTACCACAATGAAAAAATTCTAGTGGTATCTTTCCTTCGAATATAAACATTCCTCTCTTGAATTCAATGCCAAAAAGATAAATATTCTTTTCTTCCTCATTATCATCATCAATGAAATATCCTTGCAGAAATCAAGTTTCATCATGGACTTGAGTTCCATTTCCATACCTACTCATGTTGTTTCATATTCTAGTTTGACTCTTATTTCATAATATATTAGACTACATATAAGGTTATCAAGTTAAAGATTATATAGATCTCATTCAATAAGGGATTTAATTTTTTGATGGTATAGTGGTGAATGCTTTCTAAATATTTTATTCAAAATGAAAATATTGACTATTTCATGACAAAGAAATTAAATTTCTCGAAAAAATATTATTAATTTGATTAAAAAGATATATTTAGTTTTATCAGGATTCTTATGAAGATCATCGATCCTGTTGTGAAAAACATGAAATTTCGAATCCTTCAAATTGATATCGTTTTCATATTTATTTTAAAATTTTTACCAAATAGACGTGGATGATGTTAGAAAAATTTCTTATGAATTAGATTAGATAGAGATTGAGTAAAGGTATTTTTTTCTTTAAGATCTATATCGTGAATTTTCCAATCAGTTTTAGTCAGATATGTTTTCCAGTCACATTAGTGACCTGAATCCCCTAAGTAGTGGATAAAAGAACTTAAATTCCATGAGATATCAAATGAGATAATATCAGTTTCTTCTAGATAATGAATGTCCATCCACCAAATAATTAAACTCCCTTATCATTTACATAATTCTCCATGAAAAAATAGAGTACATAATTTACTCCAACAACATTTATGTTATGATACAACTTGTAGGACCCTGAATAACTTGAGAGGGGAGTGGTGAATCAGGGATTCAATGTTTTCTTTTAAAAATATGGATATTGATATGAACTTTTTAGGAACATGTTAATCCTATATTATTGTAATTTTCATTAATTAATCATTCACATGTATAGAGGAAAAACATCATTTTTACTTGGTTCACCACTATGGGCCAGTCCGAGGAGCATACACGAAAAGTGTTTCAGTCATACCATAATCCACTAATATTTCCTTGGATGAGAAGAAAGATTTACCTAGATATTAAATTTGTTCTATAAGTTGTTTCTTCACCATATTTTAGGGATATAACACTACCTCCCTAGGCACACTTCCATCAACTCCCATATCCCACATTCTTAGGCAATGTCTTACTCAATTTAACAACATGATTTTCACCTCAGTAGACTAGAATTTAAGTATTTTTCGTTATATACCATGGGAATATAAATTAACCAAATTCCTAAATTTTTTCACATGAATAGACTAATCAAGAATATCAAATAGTGAAAACCTCATAGTTAAACTCAATCACTTTAATGCATGACATGTTCTTGTGCAAAACATTTGTGTTTGTCACACAAGATGTATTTCATGAAAACATTATCTCTATCATAACAAAACCATTATTTTCTCTTGGCCTTGAATGAAAGATACAACCCAAATCACACATTATATATTACAGAATACTCTTTCACGTGATATAAATGTCATATTTTCATTGGAAATGGTTACTTTGAATATAGGGGTTCTCAGAAATTTATAGACCTAGATGACCATGTGTGTAAGTTCCTTTCATGACTTCACCCATGTGTGAAAGAAAATTTTTTACATCATATTTTTTGTGTAAGAACCTTTCTATCAATTAATATTTTGTGCACATCTCATGAATATTCTGTATTTTTATGTGACTATCTCAAAACTCCACTTGTGTGAAACACATTTTGACGTCTTATTTGGAATGTAATATTACTTAATGAAGAATCATCATTTGGGCATAGCTCTTACCTTTACTGTATATTGATGTGAAAATATCTAAAATCTATTTGTGTGAAATATTTTAATTCACATTCATTCTTTCACACAACATCCTTTTTAAGATATGACTTTATACAACCTAAATATTTTGGACCTAAATACATAGAAAACAATAGGAAATTACATAGCCTTCAATAATGTAGTTTCCTTGTATTTTAAGAAAAGTCATCATAGACTCCATGACCATCCTAACAAGGGTTTATGATAAGAAGAAACTAGAATCCATATGAATATTGGAAAAAGATTTACTTTTAATAAATAATGCATGTTGAAAAGTTATAGTTGGAGTATGGTTACCAGTAAGGGGATTACCCAAGTAATAAATTCACCACATAATCCTACTTGAAACATGGGGGTCGAATCAATTATAAAGTAAAAAACCATTTTATTGTAGTGTAATTGTAGATTTGTTATAATAGAAAGTAGTATAGAGTGTTATTTTAGTAGATGTAATATTTTCCATACATGGGATTTTTGGCTATGTTTTGGGACATTCGGCCACTAGGAATTGGGGATAATAATGTTTTGATCTCAAGGATCTTTGATGGAGTAACTTCAGAGTAATAGTGTGAAACAATGTGTGATAGGGTTCACTATAGTGGTCAAGGTAAAATCTATGAGGGCCATCTATAGGGTATAAAAAATTCCCCATGAAATCATATGTATACACCAGTGTACAGGTTGGATATGGAAGGCCCCAAATGTAACGCCCCGACCACAGTTACCGAGAGTTGGTGCATTATTAAATAACAATGACATGATCACAAGAACGATAAAATCTCGAAAGACCGATTGGTTTAGTATCCTTGGAAACACTAGATATATTCATAAAGTTTTACATAACATCATAAGGTGAAAAACTACTACAACAACATATTATCTCCATAGTCCACACTATTACCCCCTCATAATATCCCTACAGGTCATTCATAATTTACTTTTTCACATCCTGGGAAAAATAAAACATATAAAAGGGGTGAGCTCAAATGCCAAGTAAGGATAACAATATAGCGGAAACTTTCATAAATAAGAATAAACATTTAAAGAAAAGTATAAATAAAAAAATCCTTTTAAACTTGAACTTCAACATAGTATAGAAAAAAATAAAATGAAATAATTCCATTTACTTATTCACAGGGATATTCTACTAATCGAATAATCACATTCAATATCAATAACCACTTTCATAATGATGGAATGCATAATGCCAGACTATCATAACCACATACCCATGGCCTCGTGCCAAGACTACAAATACGGTTTTTCAAAGGCCTTGTGCCAATACACTAGTTTTTCTCATGAGACCTACTGATGCATCGAGGAGATATAGCGGGCTCCACCCATCACATATTAAGTCCAATGCATTCCCATATGAAAAGGTTTAAACATAACATAAACATTCGTATTAAAACTAGCATACGAAATGTAAATACTTCATCTATAAACCACGAATGGTATTAAAATAACACATCCACAGTCAAAAATATCACAAAAACATCAATAAAATATAGATGTTTTGTATCATAATAAGTCAACTTCAAATAAGTGTAAATTATATGAAAGGATGTTGACATAGATGAAATCAAAACTCTTTTTAGAGAAATATATATTTCTATTTTGAAATAATTTAAGAGTCATATATTTATAAAAAACATTTTCTTTGAGAATATTCTTATAAGCTTGTAAGGGAAGCTTTGATGATTTAATAACGGTGGAAAATAGATGCACCTGCCGTATAAGTTAAAAAAACATTCTTACTTTAATTCTGTCGAAAAGGTTAAAAAGCACCTTGTTTGGAATACGAAGGAATGATTCCTTTATAAAACTCTTATAAAAATTCAAATAAGGGTATAAATAAATTTAACCCATATTCTTTTAAATAGTAAAAATGTTTTGAAATACATTTTTAAGAGACATGGATGTTGATGATAAAGAGATCCCAGTAGATTATTACGTATAAAAACCTCAAATAATGAAGAGATTGTGAAATAAAACATACCTTGTACTTTTTTTGGGTGGGGTAGGTTAACCTCCTTTATAATGGTGATATAATTTTTATTAAATTATACAAGAATAATATTCATTAATATGATATCATATATGATCTTTTAACATTGATTTGTTAATAATATCTTAGTATTATCGTTGTTTTGGGTGTTAACTTAATCATTTTATTTTATATGTTTTGTTACATAAACCGTGTTTGTCATGGATAGGATGTATCTTAATCATATACAGAATGATATCAAGTCCTTATACATTATTTTTAAATCATCAATTGATAATTATACTTGAATGGATACGATGGAGAATGAATCTCATCCCGTCCGTGGAGATGGTAGTCCGTACGTACGCACGAGCGATAATATAATTCTTCTGATATTAAAATAATATGTAATTGGATGTTATATCATATATAGTGAATCATTATAATGTTACATTTATTATTTACATGAATTAAACATCATTATTATACCCATCCAAATAATAATTTATTTAATAACAATTACACCACGACGTGGAGACGGTAAGCCGTACGTACGCACGTATGGTGACATGTTATTCAAAAGATGGATAGAATACTGAATATGATTGTACCATATTTATAATAACATCGCAGTATATATAATATATTGGATTTATTATTTTATAATGGTAATAACAAGGAAAGAAGAAGTGGAAGAAGAAAGGAACTTCAAAAAGGGTGGTGAAATCATTACCTCTTTTTGGGTTCTTCTTTTTGATTTGATCAAAAGGGCTCCTTATGTAGGCTTTATGACTAAAGGAAGGCCTCTAGGACGATTTTTAGGATGTTGAGAGAGTATGTGGGTAGAGGTTGGCCGATCCAAAAGGCTTTGATTGTGTGATTTAATGAGTAGGGAGAGTTCCCTTTTATAAGAAGGGTGAGGGGCACCTTTGGAAAAGGTAGAAATATTATTTTATAATAAATTCATATTCGGTTTCTAATGGCTCAAAAGTGGATTATTTAAATTTTAAGGTGGTTATAGGTCCAAAACCACTCATCCAATAGAATTTAGGCAGGTATGGGTCATTATACTATCCTTATCGTCAAATATTAACTCTTAGTTAATTAGTTTCACTTTTATGATGTCTCTTTGTATTTTTATATTATATGGTTAATAATCTTACTATATACAACTAAGCGACCCCAAGTTGTACTTTAATGATATAAATATCATGATATAAGTCCCTTGTCCGAACCTTGATTTTTAGGAATTTAATATCAATTAATAATATACTATTTGTTTTAAGAACTCTTTTATGTCAATTTTGACACTATTCAATAATTTATTTTTGTAAAAATCATAACAGAATAATTACTTCGAAAAAAGTTAATTAAATAATTCCTAACATGTCATATTAACCTATAAAATTAGTGTAATTCATAAAAAGTATCAAATTATATTTATTTTGGTATCTATAATATAAATCATTTTAATTTTTCACTATTATGGTAATTACTGCATCACCATTGTGTCATATATAAATTAAATTATATAATGTCTAAAAAGTATAAATAAAATACCATTATGTATGAAATAATTTTATCTTTCTAATTAATATTTATAGTTTAATATCAAACATATATAAACCTATGTAAAAATTGATTTTCTAAAAGATATATGCTTGTGTCATTTTTTGTATTTATTTTAACTTAATTAAAATAAAGTGTCCCTATCACTTAAAGGTGGCACCATGGGGTCCCAAAATCGAACCAAAGATACCCATGGTCGAACATGTATCATCCAATACGGTTAGGACACGTTTTAGGGTAGTTTTTTATTAATATAATATTACTTTTTAACCCTTATTTACCGGATTTACCCTTTAACCATGGTAAATAAAATATTTACCGAAGTAATTATTCAAAATGTATAAAAATAAAATTTACCTATTTACACAATTTGAACATCCTGATTCCAAATATGGAATCCATTTTTTCCAAATTCAAAACACAGAAGTGGTAGAAATTAATTTAAAATTAATGACCGTTGTCAAAACAAAAAGCGTGTTTTTAAGATATAGTAACTATAAAAAAATTGATACTTGTTTATGTTCGGTTTAATTGTGAAATTATGTCCAATGACAAAAATTGTATTAAATGGTAAAAATATATTCTAAATATACTTCATGACAACTCAAATTAATAATTTATCACTATTAATTATTTTGATTAAAAAAGATGTTTTTAATTAAAATTTAGTAATTTTCACTATTCATCAAAATATTAAAGTGATCCGAAAAGTACCAAAATATCACCTTAGGCTAAATTCGATACTCCAAATCCAAAAATGAAGTCCATTTTTAGAGATAAAATTTATAAAATTTCAAAAATTAGGTATTACTTTTCATAACGGCTAGTTTGATTGGTTGTGGTGTGTTAGAACTCGATGTTGCGTACAACACACGTTATTGCATTATATAAAGAGAAGCGTACTATAGAAGCTTGGGGTGTTACACCAAACATATCATTAGAATGATAAGATGGAGTGGATAATTATAGAGATGTTTGGGGTGTGGGGTTATATTATATGACATTTGGTATACATATTGATGGAACTCCTTACACTTGGCCTTCTATCCATGTTTTATGGGACTTTAGGCTCTGTAGGGATTCCTTCTCAACCAGGTTAAATGATTTTTATATCCATGAATAAAAATAAAATGGAATAATTTTATTTAAGGTAATCATCAATAATATCTAAAATCAATATGTACAGGAGAAAATACAAGAACTATATCTACAAGACCAAGTGGTAGTGGTTCTTCTACAATCAAAGATACTATGTAAAAGTACAAGAGATAGTACATAACTATAGAGATATAGATTTATTATCACAAATATAGGTGAATAATTCTTGGACAAAAACAATGAACCTTTATATAAAAAAGAAGATATAAATATCAATGATCATTCCATGTGAAACAAAGCATAAATTTTAAAATTGATTAAATATACCAAAATCATGTTGGGAATTTAATAGAACATATAGTTTTTGTAAATACCATTGGATGTAAATGGGTATTCAATAATAAATTGTACATGTTTTGTAAATTTACTACATATATGGAATAATTGGTTGCTAAATGTTTTAAGAGTAATATGGGATTACACTATGATGCAACATTTTCATCAACTCCTATGCCAAAAACCATAAATATTATACATGACATAATATCATTATATTATTATAAAAATTTTAAAATGGATTTGAAGAAATATTTCCTTATTGTATATCTTGTGGTGAATATTTATATGACACAACCAAAAGGGCTTACAAAAATGGATACTAATATAGTATTCTTTCATAAATACATTTATTTTTTAAAAAAATAATCAAGATCGTGGAATTTTCATTTTGATTATTCAATAAGAGATTATGATTTTATTATTAAGGAATATTATCCATGAGTATATAAGAGATTTAATAATTGTGTAATTGGTTTTACAATGATATATTTTGATGATATATTACTAATAGTAAATGGAATACATGTCCTATAATTGTTTCATATATATCGAATAAATGTCACTCCATGACAGAATTTTGTGAAGCATACTAAATTTTAGTTATTAAGATCTATTTTAAAAGATCTAATTTGATAATTAGACTATGTTACAGTATATAAATTATTATGGTGTTGAAAAGACATAATATAGAACAATCTATGAGTGGGTTGTTTACATTGTCAATAAATATATCTCTCTATCAGAAAATGTTTCCTCGCATACATAAGTAGAGATATATAATGTGTAAAATCACTTAGGATTCAATGATGGTATCTATCATGTATTTCATTTTATATACTAGTTTTAATGTTTCATATGTATTATGAATGATATTTTGATGTCAAAGGGATCCTATTGAGCCACATTGGTTAGTTTTAAAGAGTTTTCTAATGTACCATATATTTATATAGAATATTTATTTTTTGTTTATATAATGGAAAACTAGTTATTAAATAGAATAGAAAAGTAGCCTTGATATAGATAATTTTAATAAAATATCATAGTTAGTATATGAAAATGAAAAGGAAAATATTATTTAATCAAGTGGTTTATATATCAATAATTATTGAGTAAGTTGTGACATTTTATTTTTACAAATAACTTGTATAAAATATGTAATTATTATTTCTATTTTTTTTTGAATTATTCAATTAATTTGATGTATTATCACAATATATATTATGATAATCCAATTATCATGGTATAATCAATGATGTTCAGATTATGATAGAGAAAAAAATATATTTAATTAGAGAAATAAAATTTTGATATATTTTACTCAAAAGGGGTGAAATCAATGTTAGAAGAGTATCTAAAGATCAAGATATAGAAAACATATTCACTAAATCCATTCCTCATAAGAATCATGAACATCATGTGAGAAATAAAAAGCTGTTAGTTGTTATAAGTTGTCTCTATTGCAAGTGAGATCTATTAGAATTTCTTCCCTATAACTAATTGAATTTGTACATTCGATTACATTAATAAGTTGATTATTATCACATTGTAATTATCCTATATATAACATCAATTAGATAATTTAAATTGAATATTTTATGCATTAAAGGTTTATATTGGTTCCTCTCAATATTGAGAACAATGTTATTCAAGGAAAATATTCTTAAATAAATCTGTACAATGGTTGAGACATATTTTTCTGATTGGGCAGAAATAATGGTTGACTCTCAAGATTTGGAAGATTTTAATCAATGATACTAGTAATGTTGAAGTTTATACATATATATATCGAATAAGAATGGTCTTGGGGAAAAGCCAACCAATATTTTTTTATTGTATTTTCATATATTTGGACTTGTGTATTGGTCCTTAGACTTGTGCTATTTAGTAATGATTATCACTATTCATATTCTATAATTTTTGATAAAAATTGTGACAATATATGATCAAGGTGAGTTATAAAGTATTTATTTCATCATAACTGATTTTACATAATATAATGGTCAAACAAGGAAGTGTCCCTTATATATCAATAAGAAGAAGATATTCGAAAATCATTAACTAAAATGGAACTGTCAAACAAAATCTGCCCTCATATAATTTTAAATGCATGTTAATTAAAAAAATAAAAATAAACATAAATGTATAATATAGGGTGATGATATAAGTATAAATTATACATGATGAGATATCGGTTAAAAATGGATTATATTGCACAATATAGTCCATATGTAGGTTGTGGTTGTTTCCATAAACACTTGTTTCTATAGAAATTCCATTATATGTTTATAGAAGTAAATTTCATAATTAAGGTGCATTCCAACAATTTTCATTGTGAAAGGGTCATAAAGGGTCAAATAAATAATGAGGCCAATCTATTATAAAATATAATGGAAATTACATTTATGAAAATATTTATTACATAATTTGTGATACATTATTTTACTATAAAAAAGTTGATCATATAAATTCAATCAAAATAATACCAAGTTTGAGATAAATGGGTTGATATTATAACATTTTTAATTATTCAAAAATAAATAAATATAATATTAATTTATTCATTATATTAGTTTCTAGAGTATATTAAATATTTATTCATGTTATGTAAATATTAAAAATAAATATTTATTCCAAAATTTAGTGAATGTAATATTTCTTCCATTTTAATATATATTTATAATTTATTAATAAATGTTTTGATAAATTCTATTGTATAATATGAATCTATATTAATTGTCCAATGAAAGTGATATATATTATTTTATATAATACAAAAAATATTAATTATTCTAATTAATAAATGATGTTAGATTAAACGGATATCAGAATGTATAATGTAATTGTTATATTTGGAATGGGGTACCACATAGATTAAATAATTGATAATTTATTTTATGTAATTATATTTATTTAACCCTATTTATATATTCTAAACTATACAATTTTCTTCTTTTATAATGAAAAAATTAGAAAAAATTATATAAATCCCCAGAGAAATTTTTTCCCATTATCCCCACTTAAAAATAGAGAGAGAAAAAATAAATCTATATTTTTATAGAGAATACAAAGCCCATTCCCAGAAAATAAATATCCCTTTATTAGAAAAAAGAAAAATTACACCCTTATAAAAGTAGGAGATTTACATTGATCCTTCTTAAGAATGGGAAATAGGTCTCCCGGTACTTGATCCTCTAAATAAAAATAAATACCCTCAACAACTTTTCTAGCACGACAATCCACCAAAGAGTTCTTCTCTAGATTAACATGAGTAACAATATACTACTTTTAAAAGAGTATATCCAATCACCTTGCCCAACTATTAGTCAACTTCCATGAATGATGATGAGAATATTCCGAAGAGCAAGAACCACAAATGTGGAATCACATTCAATCCATAACTTGTTCCAACCTCATCGTTAATCCTGCTCAACCGCCATGATAACTCCATCCATCTATGCTTCAAGGGAGGAATCAAAACCACCTGAAACATATATAAAAAAATGACACATCCATTATGATCTATAAAAACTCCACTGAATCATGAAGAACCTGGGTTACCTCTCAAAGAATCATTTGAATTTATTTTGATCCAACTACGGAAGGGAGGTAGTTAGAGGACCTAAAGAATTCCTAGAGGTGGAATGGAATTTCCCTTGACACCATCCTGAGTTACTAATGGCAGATAATGTATGGAGTTTGCACAAAATCATCTTTTTAGAACTATGACTATACGATCTATAGTGAAGAGCCCGGCTAAGGCAGCACCCCCAAGGAAGAATTGTTGTTCATGGAGGGCCTTATTCATGAAAACCAGATAAAACAAAGGAGTTCCTCTGAAATAGAAAGAAAAAGAGATAATACATGAGGTGAAAGATCCTGATCAGACCTACATTACATGAAGACATCAATTAAGTTAGAAGTAGTTGAATTCTTTTCAATCATACTGGACACAGTCTCCCACACTGTTAAAGCTTCAACAAAAGTGAGAAAGATATGATCAACGAATTCCCTATTTTTATGAATATTACACACATTGATCAGAGAGATATTGCATAATTTTGGAGATAGTCGTCAGTTGGAAGCCTTTTGTGAGCTATTGTCTAAGAAAATGTGGCCCGAGAGGGCCTAATAAATCCCTTGTTGAAGATAACCATCCATTAAAAACCAGATGTGCTACCAGAAATGTGATTATAAAATAATTTTTTAGAACTAATCTCATTTGAAGTCAGATCCCAATCCCAATAATCCCCCTTGGAGGAAACTAAGTACTGCTCAATAATGGAAACAATTTTATATGGGAGACAGTCCATGCAGCCCAGTTGGTCTTTGATTGACAAATCAAAATCCAGATTTGAGTAACTTTCAAGAACCAAGTCTTCCTTTTTTTCCAGTCTAGTTGCATTTCCAACATTGGAGTGGAAAATCCCTTGATACTAACCTCTGAGAATTAGCATCAATTCTTGAAAAATAAAAATCTCCATTGTAGGCCAAACTGATGAGGTGAAAAAATAACATTCCCTGCTTTGATTATGTGCAAGAATATAGATTTGATAAAGGAGAGTGCCTCAGATTGCATGTTAATGAGTCTCTAAACAAAACCATCCTACATGGAATCATTAAAACATCAATGTCTCTTGATACCTAAGGCCCAATAATCATAAGGCATACAAACAGAGTTACAAGGGACCGTTGTCAGCCTCCTTTAATTGACGGTACCACTACAAATGAAATTTTTGATAGAAAAATTAATGATAGTGATTACAGAAAATGGATATTTGTATACAATAAAGCAGAATGAAACTTTGAAAATGATAATTTATTTCACAAGACTCACTCTTACAGCCATGAAATCTATAGTAAAATTTTTGGAATCTAAGAAAGGGGAAGGTAAATTAATTGAAATAAATAGTCATTTAGAACACTACACTTATTCTTTTTAAAAAATAATAACAAAATTGGTAAATGAAATTCGAAAATATTTTAAATCATTTGAATTTAAATTTAGGGGGTGGAGGAAGTGTTAATTATTGATCCATAAGAGGCTTATAGTGTCTTCACTATAGTTTCAAAAAAATTAAATGAAATAGATATCAACAAATAAAACTATATTGATATTCAATCACATTTATAAGATAATTAAACATTTTATGGATCCTAGGATAGAGTTGGGATAGTCTCCACAATTTCTAAAAATACCAATTTATTCAATGTGGATGGAATGGGTGGACATTGTGTGTTTGGTCTAGTGTTATGTTCCTTGATTCAATTATATTAATTCTTCTTCTCTTGAATAATATTCTATACATTAGTTTATGGTTTCTTATTCTAATTTCGATAATAAATGATAATTGACAATTGTGTTTGATTACTCATTCCATATATGCTCTATATGGCCTCACCCTTGATCCAATATCATTGATGAATCATATCACAACTTCTTCAATTATAGATAGTATTCTCATTGAGAAGATAAAGAATAATTTAATTAGGAGCCACAAGTTTATATCCCGGTTGATACATGTGAAATGTATATTAACATTGAAAAAACATTATTTTATGTCCAATGATGACAATACTTGTTTTTTAGTCCCATTCCATTAGCTTTGAGTCTAATATGATCATCTTATTTTGGAGTTTAATGAAATACAGTGACTCAACGATGCATTATTTTTTTCATATGATAGTGATCAGTTTATTCTAATATAATATTTTATTAATGTTATGAAATTGATATTTTTTTAAAATTGAATCATCCTTGATATATTAGTAATTTATATAAAATCATTGTCTAATTCTAATGTGACATATGATCCTTTCTATTTAATCATACATAGAATGAATATTTATTTATGCCTAATGGAATTTTCGAATTGATTTTGACATGAGCACTGAGATTCCCATGATTACACTAACATTAGTTCTTCTTATATATAATGATGGGATGGGCTAATAGACATACTTATCGGGCCATTTTTACATTATATAATGTTTTTTATTTAGGTATGGGCCTCTTTTTCATTTATTATGTTGGTATCCTACATTGTGTTGTGATATCATAATTTCTCAAATGGGTTTCTCTTATGTAACAAAACCAATATCATATATAATCCATCAAATCTATTACATAATATCTAACTTACTATAGTGGAAAATAACTTTTTCTTATGTATCCCATTAGTAATGTTTATATATGGTATTGAATTTATTATGTATTAGATTATAAATAGGAATTTCTTTCATTACATTTATGCCATTCCATTCAATTTTATTCTAGTTTATCCACACACATTTCTCTAAATAATCAAATTAATCTCAAAAAAGTTGGAATTCTAGTTTATTCATTCCTGATGCCTAAAAATCATTGAAAACCCATTTTCTATATGGTCTTAATTCAAATTTATTCAGTAATAATAATCATTAAAAATCTTGAATATTAATGTTTTTGATACAATAAATTCATAAATTAATTAAATTCCACAAATAAATCATTTTTTATTGAATGATGTGATAATAACGATAAAAAATCTATCAACCAAAAAAATAAAAAATAGAAAATTATGGCTTGATCACTCCACCATAGTTAAACAAGAACTTTTTGAAAATTTCGTATATGTCCCATTTTTTGTAAAGTTAAAATTAATGTTCATTGATTGTTTATAGAATAGAATTTTATGAAATTAGAATTATTAAAAAATTCATAATTTATTAACCCCTATACCTCATGATCCTAATTACATTGACTCTTTTCAATCCTCCCTGATACATCATATACGATATTTTGATACATTATTTCCCCCTTCTTCAACCAATATTATAATTCCCGAAAAATTTCAATTCTCTTCTTTAACTAGAACTAAATGGATTTTACCCATCCATGTTTGTGGGCATAACACTTATTAAGTGAGTATAGCTAAAAATAGAACTACACCATCATAGTACAAAATTAATCCCCCATGAATATTTTTAATAATCAGGTAATAGAAGAATTACTTGTACATACACCTCTTTCGTTTCTCAAAGACTTATTTAATTTCATACTCACACACATATTTGTGTTTTTAACATCGGATGTTTTCATGATTTTTATCAATTATTTTATTACTAGAGTTCATATAAGTTATTGAAATTTCATTTTAGGTGGACTCTTAAGGTGATAATTACTGATTATATTCATGTTACCCATGATCAGGTCTAAAAAATAAATTTCTTAATTGTAAAATCTATATTCCATTAATTTATATCTTTTATAAATATTTTCATAGTTTTGCAAAATTTTTGTCATGGTTCTATTTTAAATGAATTAATTTTTAGTATGGGTAATGAAATTTTAATTATTTCATATTCATATCTTCCATAAATGCCTCAAACACACTAAAACAATCAAAATAAGAGAAATATATTTACATTATACGATAACTAACACACTCTAAAACTCTTATCCTTGAAAATATTCACAATGAATTTCATAATTTATTATTAAATATAATAAACATGTATTTTAGGCATGTCAAAATAAGGTTTAAAGGTAATAGTTTACCCAATGGAATAAATTCATATATAGTAGGGAGGAATGTGGAATCCTCTAATAAATTTTTGTTCAAAAACATTCATTGAAGATTTTAAAGTACTGACCATTCACTATGAAGTGATTATATGAAAAATAAATATTTAATTAAAAAACATGGATTTCCATTTACTAAATATGTTTTACATGGGATCATTAGTCCATTTCCCTATATGATAAAGAACTTTATTAATATTCTAGTACCATATTCTCAAGCTCCACAATTTTATATATCCTTTGTTCTCCATAGTTTCCCAATTCAATTTTTTGCGGCTTCAAAACCTACTATTTGGTTTATTACATGTTTAGATTAAATTTTAAATAATTAACATAAATGATTCTATAAGGAGATAAACTGAGTGGGGGGGGGGGTTTAAATGTAATTTTCAATGCCTGAAGTGAATACACCAACATCATACTCTAATTAATTTTGTTAGGTTTTGATATTTTCTCTATAATACTCCTGAAATATCTATTGGATACCTTTGACTATGTTTTTTTTCTATTTGTTGGGTGGTGTTACTCTTGTTTTATACTCTACAACTTCTAATGAGTGATTTCTTATTTTAGTTGAAAATATTTATCCTTATATAACTAATAATAATATGAATTTTTCAAATACAAAAATATGTTATCTAAAATGTATAAAATAATTAATGCAACATCATTGTTTCTATATTGTTTCTCAATAAATTTAAACACATATTACACTCTTAATATAATATCATTAAATCCAAAGGAATAAGAAAAAATGACCCCTAATTTTTTTTCCATGAAAAAAAGGATTTCAAAAAATGTAATCTTTTTTGGGAAATTTTTTATCTTTTATAAATCAATCCTATGAAAGAAAAGTTATAAAATAATTCATAAAAATGTTTGGGAAAAATAAAAAATTATTGTCCAAAATTTCTAGCCTCTTTGTCTATCATATATGGGCACTAAGGCCCAAAATGGTCTTTATAGGTATGTTTATGATAAAATTTCAGAATATACGGTACGTTCTAATCATTTATACAACTCCTACTCTCTCGATCACTATATATCATCCGTAATTATAGATCCTTTATTTTATAAAAAATAATCTCGTATTTTATGTTAAGTAATTTATACATAAAAAATATGGAAGGAACCATTAAAAATATAAATTTTCCTTGTTCAAATAAAATGGAACCTTACCGGTGATCTCATAGAGACAATAACTAGGAAGATAAATAGTCAGAAGAATTTTTGTAGGTATTTCAACTTTATTAGTTTGTGAATGTCATGACCACCACTTTTGGGGCCACATGGCCAGTGATGAATCGAGTGTGACACCCCAATCCCTCCTTCAATGGGCTAGGGGGTGTTGACTATTATTGATAAGGCTTATCACGTTAATGGGAGGCCATAGCCAAAGGTACCTAAACCCATATAAACATATCCAATTATGAAAAAAATAAAGAATGGTAAAATAAAAATGATACCAATATGCATGCATACATTTATATCATATAATCAGAGTGTGACCAACGTACTAGAAATTATAATGTTCCCAAAACAAGACTCCAAAAACTGTAAAAAGAGTATGGAATGATATAAAGGAGGGTAATAATTTAAAATTAAACACCTTGTATGGACTATAGCCTTTCTATATATATTATGCTCCACATAATCTTGGTCTACCTAGGACTTTATCAAATTGTATTTCATCAACATAAGACACAAAATGTGCAGGCATAGCCCATGTAGGGACGAGTATAACAAGACCCAATATGACACACCAAATTCAAAAAAAATAATGCAACAAGTGACTAGTGAGATCATCAACATTAATAAAGAATAATCTGAAATATGATACCCTGAAAAAATATAAAAAAACAAAAATATACTCAAGAAAAAATCTCAGTATCATTTAGTTAAAAATATACATATATCTAGAATATTTCATTAGGATTAATGGTGAATCTTGTCTAGGAAAACCTAAGCTAAGAGTATTCTAAAAATTATTTCACTCATCAAGTAGATCATACTCATTGGGTATATCAATAACTAAGATGAATTATAGAACATAGAAGATCATGGTACACATATATAGGATCACACTGAGGTCCATTGGGGGATAATAAAATTCTTGAACAGAATAACCCTATAGGTAATGGATTATATACATATGTATGTTGGTCATGAATATTTCGAATAAACCTCATATATAGATGAAGGTTTGAATTAGAAACATCTCTGGTGTTTACTTGGGTATTCTTTCCATGTTTATCAATAGGATCCTAAACCATTATTGAAACATGAAATTTCACTTAACCCTCATGGTGAAATATTAAGAAAAATCCTTATAGAATAAGGGAACCCACCAACTCGAAACTAGAATGAGGGAACAGATGAAACTAAATCTAATGAGGGAATCACGCTAACCTGAAATGAGTACATGTCTATAATAGGATTATAGGACATGTCCCACTATGTTATAGCCTTCCAATTATCGATAGTCTATTCTAATGTAATCTTTACAAGCCCATGTAAATTTTCCATTTCTGTAAAATTATTCATGTAAGAGTAAACTGATTATGGATATGTACATGATTGTTCCCATGTACTCTATGTGTGCCCAATTTTCTAACATTTTTCTTTCCTATGTACTCCATATGAATATTATGAATCTATAGTCATGAGTTAACATCGAGTGACTTCTATTTTATGAAATGACTTATTTTTCTCTACATGTATACCATAGGGCCATATATTGGGTACTACATGGAATGTATTCTTTTAATTTTTATTCCATGTAGTCAGGTTTTTCTAGCAATCCAAATATTTTCATCATGTATTTGTAATTCTTCCACTATCATTTATTCTTCCACTCAATTCACGGAATGTTTTGGATCTAGGCTCGCATGATCCTGCCATCAATAGTGGCATGATTCTAACCACTTAATCCATATGTGGATCATATCGTATCGCACCACATCATCTATACACCAGAAATCTTGAAATTTTAACATGTGATCTAATATTGGTCCATAATCATTGTCACATATAGTGAATACATCATTAATTTTTGATCAAGAACCAAAAACATATTCTAACTCCAAAAATATAATAAATGATACGATCAATATTTTTTTTATTTTTCATACTTATATAAAAAATAAACAGAAGGTGAGTGTATTAATAATGTTTAGAGAGATACCCAAAAATAATAGGAACAAAACTCATCCATTTATCATGTAAGATATAATTTTTTTACATTAGTATGATGAATGAATTAGAATAATCAATTAATATAAACTCTTAATTTCATAGAATATAAATCGATACACATAACAGAATATCAACCCATGAAAAAATATATTACTGAATTTAATTTTCATTAATGTTCATCATGGAATAAAAAATAGTGATTATACCAACAAAAAAACACCCTACATCAGGTTTGGTTCATTTTATGATCAATAATGTATAAAATTAGTTTCACTGAGGTCCAAGAATTCTGTTATCATAGACGATCAATGCATTATGATATGTTTTTTGTTAATTTAAGACCTCTCATCAAAAGGATCTATTCAAATACCTAGGGTTATGAAAAAACCCAATGGGTTATCCAAAATATTTTTTAAATATATTTGCTTATGTTTGTAGAAATTAATAAATTAATTTACAAACACACCCATACCACATAAAAAACCACTTGATGTTAAATAGTATTACGGTGTTCCTAGTGTAAAACCAATATTCTATATTTAATGGATGCCTCATAATTCCTATGGGGGATACTATTAGGGAGTTATTTCACTATTAAAAAAAATATTCATGTGATATAATATATTTAATGTTTTTATTATATGAACATTGAGTCTATATGTCCCTCAGAATATCAATACAACTCAACACCAAACTACAAAAATATTCTTTATAACATTTCATGGTATCACAATGGAAAAATATAGTCATTAAAATCTCCAAACATTTAATATTATCATCCTAGAAATATATAATACACTTAAATAGATGATGTTAATAGGATATCATCTTATCCCTTACTCCCATGTTCTCTTCTAATGATTCCATTGCATCTATTGGAAACATGATAACCGAATCTCATTCTTATAAAGGATCATGTCCATCCAATCATTAATCTCTAATTAGTACTCCTTGAAGGTAGCTCATTCCATGATGTCCAAATCACCTGGGTTGATAATATACAATGGTTCATGAACATACCACCCAATATATTACATGTGGACAATTTCATTTACCTCGTACCAGAATGGTTGTATGTCCAACTGGTATGTCAACTCTTTAACCCTACAAAGTATTGGAAAAGTATCAATTAATTTAATATATAACAGGACACACAAGAAAAATCTATGAAATCCTTACTGAGTTGATCCATTCAAAAATAAATGGTCTCCCTCATTGAACTCTAAATGCATCTATCATGTGTCTGCATCACTCATCTTATAGCTCTAGGCAGTCATCATCGACTCCCAAATTAGCTTCACCTTCTATGTTATCGCCCACACCAACTACGAGCCCATAAGTACTTACTCTCCACGACCGGCCTAACATAGTGGTGACATATGGGGTATCCAATATAATTCATCAAACCATGTCATACAAATGGTGGATTAGTCAATTTTTTTATATATAAACTCCACAAAGTGTTTATTATTCTCCCAATGAAAGTTAATTTCCAATGTGAATTCTTGAAGCTTGTCCTCTAGAACCCAAATGGTTCTCCATTTCTAGCTACCTTTCATGGAGTGGAATGTTGTACTAAAATTTAAATGATTCCCTAGTTCCTCTAGAAATACTATCTATTATTGTTAATTTAACAGAGCATCAAAATATACAATGATCGTCATGGAAAATCCTTGATTCTCGAATATCTTTTGTACATAATGATATCATAATCTGTCAACTAAACATTAATCACGAATCCTTAAAAATTGGGATAACATGGTGATTCAATTTATGCTCACCTACATGGAATAGTTTCCTCTAGATGATCATGGAATTATATTTGGTAATTCCATTGAGATACCATTCTCCATCCACTTTAAATATTCATTAGGTTTAGCCAAACCTGTAAGAACCTAATGATCAGCCTTCGCCTGTTGACAAGTGAGGAATCAATAGACAAATTCTTCTACACAAATTTTTATATCTAGAAACCCAAACAAATTATGAAGGTATTGGAACATATTTTCATCACTTAGATGAATGAATAATGTATATTTATGAAAATCCCCCATAACCACATTTTATAATGTCAATAGAAGAATCATCCTCTGTCATAAATGAAGGATGTTCTACCCATCATTAAAATTTTCATCTGAATCATATATGGTGGATACAAGAGTATATATGTTCCCACCATGGGAATTCAATAGATGATACTTCCTAACATGATAATGAAGCGGAGGGGTAAAAATCATTTACTATAGGTAAGCTACGTCATCTTTATCCATGTTGGAATACTTTAGTGAGTCCAATTGATCTGATGCCTCTATCAATAATTTTGATCAAGATCTATCACTCAGATAATATCCAACTATATTATCCTTCATTGGATTATATACTATCTAAAATACATAATCCTAGGGGAAATCTAGTAATCACCTCTATATAATTTTTTATCTTTTTATGAAATTATATATTGGAGACTGTTGTTGTCAGAATAGTTGATATTTCGTTCACCTATGAGATAAAATCTCCACATTGTATATAGAAGGCCACTCAGTAAACTCTAGATCATGGGTCACATAGTTATACTATGGTAGTATAAACATCCAAGACCTATAGGGAATTGGTTACATCCAATAAATAAAAAATCCAAGCCCAGTTTAACTAGCATCATAGAACAATATGTACTCAACACCCTCCTTTGGAAGTATAAAGATGTGTGAAATCAGCATACGCTATTTAAACTACTAATAATCCAATTATTACCTTTATATCAACATTAACGGATGCCCCTTTTTAGAAAAATGGACGAAGGGTTCTAATATTCCATAGAGACCAGGCATTAATCTCTGATAATAGCTTGTCTACCTGAAGAAATTCAATAACTCAGTCACGTTCTTCGGTGTCTCCTATTTTGTTAATTTCTCAACCATCACTATGACAACCATTAATTACTATTCAAAGATTTAATGACCCATGATGTGTAACTCTTTAATATAGTAATGACAATTCTAGTGTTTCAAAAAAAGATGGTTCTCTCAGAGTTTGCCCTGGACCATCCTCATGTGTTTCACATACTCCTACCCTAACAATGAGTAAACCATTATTTCATCGATAATGACTTCAAGAAACTGATCTAATAAGGGAATAAATATATAATTCATAAGTCCCATGAAGAAATGGGACATTCATTATTAAAAACAGAATACAAATGTAGTCATAGTGGCTATAGAAAAATATGAATGTTGTCTTTAGAGTATCTACATCGTACACTCGGAGTGGGTGGTAATCCAACATGAGGTTAATCGTCAAAAACCATCTCATTGATCTCAACATGTAATTTTTTTCATTAGTTTCCTAATGTGGATACTAATTCATAAAATAAAACTAATTTAGATGATTGTAATACACAGATGAAGTCAATATCTCATCCACCATCTCAGACAAAAACACTAGGGCTACCTAGGGTGACACACAATGTCTGATTAATAAATCCTAATGAAAATCATATGAATACACCAATATCAATTGAATATTTTAAGTAGCCATATGATGTTCTAGATAAGATTTAATGTATTGCAAGGTTATATAATTCCCATAATTGAATATCTAAGTGGGTAGGTAGACCTAACACATGAGTTTTGAAAGCATCACATACTCTGCCACCACTTTAGGAAAATGGTTGTTCATAAATCCATCTTATTGAAAATATATACGAAAAAAATTATAAGAGGTTAGCTTTATCCTCAATTGTATAGGCATTTAATTCTATACTTTTTTCTACTTCTCAACAATGAAGGAAGAAACCTCGCTGTTTACATGGACACGTTGCATCATCCACCATAAACAACCAATCTATTTATGAAATATAAATATATTATTCATACCTAAGAATATTTAAATAGGTGTCATCGCGATTATGAAATGATTCCAAAATAAAAATATATCTTCTCGGATGCATGTCACACTATTTAGAGTTTTATGTGATCGTTGAATCCTATTTTTTGTGAGTATCTATGAATAAGGTTCCAGCTGATGGATCAAATATAATCTCTAGATATAAGAGGAAAAATGTGGAATAAATGTAATGTCTCCCTCCTATGTCTAAAATTACATTACACCTGGTGAAAATTACATATATCAAAACTCAAATAATCCCTAGATTCATTGGTTCATATTCCTCTAATTTCTGCAACTACTATCATCACAGACCAACAACTCTATGAGCCTAGCATAGACCATCTAAGGGTGGGGGTTGAAATTGCTCAAAACATCATTCACCTCTTACAGATCTCCCATATCTGCCACCACATAACCCAACATATACAAGTCCTTATTATTGATGTTGTCTCTTTCTAGGTATCTCTTCAACTATCTCCCAATCATCTACATAATGGATCAAAAAATCTCACATGAGATGTGCTCAACAATTGCAAGAGTAACATCGCCTCCTCATCAGCTAACCTGTACCATCTTGTGAACCTTGTGCTATAAAACCTATATCGTATTATTTTTTATTAATTATCATATCCCTCAAACACCCTTGAGTATTTATTTTTCGATCAACTATCTAAATATAAGCACAAGAATTCCCATGACCTGCACCAACTATAGGAAACTTCTCAGTCAAGAAACTCTACACCATCAAGGCACAATCAAGAACTCTAGAATAGGTTGGAATGAAAGTAGATATCAATATTTCCCTAAAATCTTCGTTATAACCTCAATAAATGATCAATTAGAAAAATAATACATCATAAACCATATCTATAAAGTACCATGAGAGGTTAGTGATCCTAAAGTAATAATCAATAATAGACATAGTCCCCTGCTGAATCTCTCAACGACCCTGAATGTGATTTACTCCCAAATTGGATATATAAAACTAATATTATAATATATGATAAAAAATTGTAAATGATAGTGTTTCCACATTTTTTCTGGTCCACTGGACTCCACCATAAACATTGTCATCCATAATTATGGCCCACAACTAGGAATACTATATGATTGGATGGTGTCCTCACAATGTAAAAAACTCTTTAAACTTACTTCTTACTAGTAGTCAGCTACCTGAGCATATAAAGCTATAAAAAAACATGAGTTTTTTTCACCTTTATATCTAATGATATTTTTAAAATATTCAAAAATCCTCTACTGGTACATCATGTGAAACGTACATCCCAATGTGTGGTGGAATTATTGGAATATATCATAGAGGAAGCACCTCCTGCATAGTACACTGTATTGAATCTTCACCACTAAGAGGATAATAATCATGAACTTACTATAGAATCTTAATTGTATTATGAAAGATTTGAATACTAATTTAGGTATGACACAATACGATCAAAGAGTATATCTTAGAAGATTACTTAAGAAGGACATGGAAAACCTAACACATTTCAATATGATACATTTACCAATATTTCCGTTTCAACCAACTCCAACATGTATTGATTTAGAAATATGTTTATCAAAGTCTTGTTGAAATATATATGTTTTATGTCATAGAAAAATTATTTTCCCAATCCTCATATCCATTCTTGAAACACTTTAACATTATGGTCAATATTCCGGAAAAACAACTAAACTAGATATTCTCCGATGTATGGACCTAAGGTGTACACATTTTAAATACCACTCTCTCCTAACCCAACCCATAGGGCCCACCTAGAAGACAATAATATAATTGTGACACCCATTCATACTTTTAATAGGCTATGGGATGGAACTATAGTTGATTAGGAATATCCCACACAAGGGAGACCCTGTCCTAAGGAACATATAAACAGCCCCACATAATTATTTATACACACAACAAAAATGTGAAAAATAAAACTAATACCAAAATTCATTCCAACATATATTTCCCCCAAAAATAATATTATAAATTTAATAAAATAAAAGAAAAGAAAAAAATTCCCACAAAAGCTGTTAAAAAAGATTAAACTGCGTGGAAGGTGGGAGTTTCTATCAATTTAATCACATGGAATCAAAATGTTGTATGTCTAGATCAAATATGTTTCATCGAATCGTACACTACATTAATATTATATCAAAATGATTACCATGTTCATAAGACATAAAATGTGTGGATAAATCTCAAATATGGCTGAGTATAATAATACCACGTAGGAACCCATGAAATCACCAAACATAAATAATCAAGTGACCAGTTAGATCATCAACAAGAAATTTATTCATTCAGAAATATGATATATAAAAATAAAAATACCAAGATATACATAGGATAGACACTCAATATCATACAGATAACAACAATACAATCAATTTAGGATTCTCCTCAAGGATTTATAGTAACAAACATCCAGGATAACTCCCACTCTAATTCTCATAACATTAGTGGATCTCATCAGAGAGGTCATTATCATTAGGACTATCCATGAAGAATCAATATTATATAAGTTTAAATATCTCAATACATATATTGGGGATCACACCTAGTGATATAGGGAAAGATAGAAACCTTAACAGCATTAACCAACTGGGTAGGGGTTTGTATGCTCATTTATATTGGTCATGATGGTTCCTAAAACCCTTATCTAGGGAAGAATAATGGAAATGGATATATTTTACTGGACTTATGGAGGGATTCTTAGACTATTCTACCAAATGAATCTGAAATTATTCTTATAATAGGATGCCACACTGAAATCTCAATGTGAATGACATAAAAAACTAATTCTAAAACAAGGGAACTCACCCACACTAAACTAGATTGTGAAGAAAAAAAACGAATAGAATGGGGGCCTCAACATTCTTTTGAATAAGTAAACAAGGTGTAAGTAGTGTACATGGTGTTTACTACGAGTAAACAACATGTACATCTAGTTTTGGAACTTCCCTTTCTCAATATTTTGTTCTAATATACTATGGATGTTACCATGTACATAGGCCTAACCTATGTTCTTTATTTTTGGTGAGTATCCTATATGTGTCAATGTATATGGTTGTGCCCATGTAATCTAGGCATGATGATGTTCCTATATAGGACTATAATTATGTACCCTAGGGTTACACAAAAATTTAATATTCACATGATAAACGACGTGTGACATATGACACACACTGTACGATATGTTTCTCATTTCATAATCCCATGATTCCCAATAGTGTGGACTACACAGAATATAAATTTCAAAATTATATGATGTGAAGAAAATATTTTTGAAAAAATATAATTTTTATGCATGGCCCACTTGAATCATTCTCACAGTTGATTCTTCTACCCAATCCTCCCTATAATAGTCGATCTAGACCCAAATGAGGCTGGAAATCATTGGTGACTATATTCTGTCCACAAAATCCATAATCGGATCATCTTCCATCACATCACATTTTCCACGAACCACAAACCATGCTATATGATCACCTCATCCATCATAATTATTGATGACAATGGTCGCACTGTTTATTCGGAATCCAACCCTTTATAAATGATCGATTTCAGAAAAAATAGAATGCAAAATGATATATTTTGTGGTATTTATCAAACCACTATCTAAAAGAAGACCAAAAATGAAAGGTTGATGAAAATAGTGGGAAATTTATTAATGAAATAAGAGGATGAAAACATGTCCATTGCTCAGGTGGGCCTTAATCCATTTCTATAAAAATGAAAAATTAATTTCAATCATCAATTAACATCAATTAAAAATTTAAAGGTAGATAAATCCATACAAGAAAAATATGATTGACTTGTGAATCATTTAGATATTGGAATTTATTTATGTTAATCATTGGATAAATGAATATTGATTAATCCAATATAAAATAGGATCCCTATATTGTTTTTTTATCAATAAAAAATGATGAATAGTTGACAAAATAATTTGTGCAGTCCACAAACACCATTGGTGTAAAATATAAACACACCACTATCATATACTATTCATCCAATATATATCCCCCATCATCACTATTTGAATATCAATGGTGATGCTACTAACCCTAGGGATTTTATTGAAGCATGTATAACTATAGAATGTTGGGTATGGAAAAATATATTAATTAATTTACTAATCCACTCGTGACAATATATTGATGCACCATTTAATTCCAAAAAATATTTTATCATTCCGAGCGTAAAACCCACATTCCATATTTAGTTGAGGTCCTAGAATTCCCAACTATTAATCCATTTTTGAGTTATTATACTATTAAATAAAAACAACTTGTGAATGATATAATAAATTTAATATTTTTAATATTTCAATATCAATGATATTTGGCCCTAAAAATCTCATGGAAATTCAAATCTTATGTTAATAAATATTCCTTATAATATTCTAATGTTTTTTAGGGAAAAAAATTGTTGTTATAGAAATATACTTCTCTTATTGTCTTGAATAATGGTGTCACTACCTTTCTTATCCTTAAATTACATATGGGATTCATGGAGATGAAGAATCCACCACACTATCACTGGTTTTGATTTGTATTCATTTATTATATACCTAATATTTTCATTATTACTGTAAAATATTACATAAAATTCCAAAAAACAAAAAAGGAAATTATTCAAGATCCAAAACCATAGAAAAAAGATCATTCTCAGTGGTTATGTAATTAATTTGAGATGATTCTTGAGTTTATGAAACATAGGATATCACATGTGTTTGTCCGAAAATCATCATGAATTGAACTACTCCTATAGTATCGTTTGATCTATCACCAAACACTTTAAAATTTATATATGATGAGAACAATTGTTTTAAAAATGATTCAACTTTTTTTCAAGGTTAACTAACTCCATAATTTATACAAAACTAGTCTAATCACATAATATTTATTAGTTTTGAAAATATATTATTTAATTCAATAATGTATTCATTCTAGATCACAATTATTTTATTCAATTTTTTAATTGAGATGTTGTTTCATACCTTAATTTTAGATTTCCAAATCCAATCGATAAATGTTTTAATCAGTGTTTGATATTTTTTTAATTTACAAAAATTATTCTTTTCAAAACAAACATGTATACTTTGATTTTCACTACTCCACGTCTAATCCTAATAATAATGAAAAATGTAAGAAGTAGCATATGTTTTTTTATCAAGAACCCCATATTATATTTGGGTTTTCTAAAAAATATAAATGGAAAGAAACACTACTGGTTGTGTATGTTGATTTCTCCTCTTGTATAATAATTTTTACTCTATTACTAAATTACAAGGATAATATGATATTTTCCTAAATATTAAAGAGAATGAATGTTTAAATGATATTTTATCTCATAGAAATATTAATAAGAACATGACTGGATGGATATAAAGAAGATTATATCTAACATATTACAGATAATAAGAGTTCTTTTTCATAATACTCTAGTGACTCTTGATTATACATAATTTTGAGCTTACAACTTGACCACTGATCGTATTACTATAAAAAATTTCCATAATATTGAGAAGGAATGAGTGATATGTTAGGGTTCCTAAATGGGTCTCAAATCATTACATTAGGGTAGATTCATAAGGTTGAAGTTCATATTCGATGAGCTAATCAAGGGTACCAATAAATTCCAATGAACTAAATTTTGGTAAAACAAAACATTATTAAAGGTATTTATTGATGAATGAAATTGTGAAATGGATATCCTTTAGATACTTATGTAAAATTATAGTACCTATATGGAGTTTTACTAAATTCTCTAAGGATGATCTCAACCCAAAATGAATTTTAATTCCATTGGTGTACCAAAATCGGAAAAAAATGCTTTCAAGAATCCCACAAAACGATCATCAAGATGATGAAGGTGATTGTGAGAAGAATCTGAACAAGGAAGGATATTCAAGATCTATCCCCTAATGAAATCAATACATAGGGAAGAACATGTGGTGTCTTCTGATGGATTTTGTTATAGTAAATAAAAACATTGTAGATTACGAAAGTTTAGAATTATATCAAGGAAGAAGAAAAAGACCATTCCATGAATGTAGAGTGTGTATCATCTAAACTATGTGATGATATATAAACACAATTCTATACGATTACAACCATTCATTGAAATAGTTGTATCTCTCAATTTTATTGAATATGGAATGATACCACATTTCTTTTTTTCTCTCTATGTTGTATCCATTGATGGAAAATTAGGACATTAGTGGTGGATAAAGAAGGAATCTACATATTACCTATAATTTTATCATATACCTTGAATGAAAAATAAACATATTCTTATTTTCTATGAATGTTTTTCTGTGGTTTTAAATTTTTAAGATTTTCACTATCTATTTATTTAATTCAGTCTTCACTTCTTCACAAGTTCACAAACTTAAGAAATATATAATTTATTTAGTACATATGATAGTGAGTTCAGGGATCATCCATTAGTGAATAGAGATATCTGATCTATTGGATATGAAATTATAGGATATATTGTGATGATTTTATTATCAGCTGCATGGATAAACTACTAAGTGAAGGTGAAAATTTTGATTCATTTTATTTGAGGAAATATAAGGGTAATTAATATGGATATTTATTTAATAGTAGAGTGAGGGGAATATCCAATGATAAGCCACTATCTTTAAAATTGATTTAAAAACCATACAATTTTCTTTATACATAAATATTATCATAATTTATTTTAGGACACATTGATCCCCATCCAAAATAGATAAATGGTCTCATAACATTTCCCACTCTACAAAAAACTTGAGTTCCACTACCATTTCATTAATAAAGGGTTTGGAATTTTTTTTAGAATATCTCCTTGATAGGTGTCTCATAAACATGGAACCATTTATGTAGAGGAAGGGTGATGTTTTTTTCTCATTTGATATGTCTTTAATAAATGGGGAGATCTAGTTCAAATCACATATTTTTTTGATCTAGATGTTAATATTAATTTATTGTAATGAATCTTGAATCATTGGTCCCTAGGAAATTAGAAATAGGTTTTTTTCAAATATTCATTGATTGATTCACAATTCTTTTCATCTTTCTCCACTATAGTCACCTTATGTAGTAAAAAAGTTGACATAAAACATGATCAATTGAACAGTACATTGAGTTAATTAATTACACCTAATTTCAAAAGTAACAATCAGATTGACCAAAAAAATAACTAATATGACTTTGAATTTAAAGGTATAATTATCCAACTCCTTATTAAGCTTCATTTCATGTAAATATTAGATCTCAAACCAACCATAAGAGTGCTTGAAGGTGTTTTCATAAATTTTAACAATATAGGGGTCCTTTATATTCACAAAAGGTGGAAAATATTCCCCTATCCACTAAAGTATTAGAGATATAGTGGCTACAAAAACTATATCTTGGATAATTGACAAAGTAGTATAAACATATGAAGGATTTAAACAAAAGATACTTCTTTAAATATAATATTATCTAAATGAAAAAAGTGATCTATGGGATCACACAATAATGTAGATGGACTCTCTATGATTTTTAGGAGACATTCATGTGTATTATATCATTAATCTCACATATTAATTTTTAATACCATCATTTCATTATAATTTTCTCCATATATTAAAAAAATGATTGGAATCCTCGGGATACATCTTCTAGAGGACCCACAATTATAATTTCACCTACTAAATATGAGGATATGATAGAGAGGAACTAACAAAACTCCCAAAATATTTTTCCAATACCCCAAATAGAGGAGTACATTAGGTAATAGTTCTAACACTCCAATTTTTAAAACTAAACAAGAATAATTAACTTATCCTATGAGAATGTTAAAAATAAAAAAAGTTTATAAAGAATCACTAACCACACCACCTCCAGTATGCACGATTTTATATAATATATATCATCACACTAATATATACCACTAACCGATAGAGTTCCTTGATTCCATGTACTATAGATATTACTATAAATAAACAACCAATATTCAAATATTTAAGGGCTTTTGTAATTTGAAATATGGGGCCAGAAACCCGATGACTCAAATTACAACATTCAAGAAATACTTTTAAAAACCATTATTACAAACACCCTAAAAATATTATTTTCTATTAATTATCCGAGACAATAAAAAAATATTAATAACTATACCCTAAGGGTATACTAATAAAAAAATTATAATATAAAAAACCAATAATTTATCCTGACCACTCATGCAGAAAATGAAGGATATAAAAAGATACCTCAAAAAATTATTTACAACCCCACTAAATTGGTAAATTAATACTTAGGTAAGTTCCATATCCCACAAATTTCTACTAAAAATTTAAATTTGTGCATTATTTCTATATTTATTTGAATGGTTGGGAAAAAAGATGATGAATCACCACTGGATATCAAATATTGATGTGGATATCCAAGTAACATGATTAATTCGTAAATAAATATAAACCGAAAGAGTATGTGACTATATAGAAAATGACAATGAATAATATGAGGGAAATTATAATATTTAATACTTATAGAGTTGACATCAACCATATTCTAAAATAATATTACACACTTATAAATACTGTTGATTTAGTCTCATAATAAGAGCTCTTAGAGGCATTCAATATTATAGAGATCAATATCTCTTTAGTGGTGGAAATCCATCAAATACCATGATATAAATGGTCTATCCAAGTTATATTAACCAAAAAGAAGAAACAACATGGAAATTAAATGTAAGTCTACATATAAATATAATTACTCTAGCATCCCCATAACAACTAATGAAATTAAATGAACTAGGATCTATCAATATCCCATTCACTACATGAAATACATATTCCAATAATGCATTCTGTGATTTGGGGGCATCATTATAATTAATTACTTAAATTTATATTACATATATATTGGATATATCAATACAACTCTGGTTGTTATAAAATATTCCAATCGAACTACTTCCAACCAAGTTAGAGTTTTATAGGCACTCGTGTAGGAATAATTTTTCATGTAAATTTTTTATGGTAGTTATATTACTCGATTTTTTATGGAGATTTTGTAAATGAATCATAAAAAAAATTATTTCCGTTAATTGAAACTAATGTAATAAGAAAATTAGATGATTTTTCTCATATCATTTATTTAAAAACATATGTGAATAACAATATTTAAAATCAGTTATTTAATTACCGATGTGAAAAACTAACTTGATTATGGTTTTTTTATTCAATAAACAAAATGTAAAAATATATTTCACTTTCTGTTATGAAATAAGAAACATGGAAAATCCATTTTCAAGCTAGTTATTCACATATGCATTATATAAAAAATGTGAAAGCTCATATATAGATAGTTTATTAGATCAAATATTAAATAACTGATGTGAAAAATAAATATTTTTTAATATTTTTTTTCAATATCCCTCCTTGTAGACTAAAAAGGGATATAATAAGAGGAATCAATATAAAAATAAAAATACATTTAAAATTAAAAAATCAAAAAATTACAATATTTAGTAAAACCAGCCTAAAATTCAACCAAACATATAAAATGATTTTCTCATTCTACTTGTATGTGGTTGTGATATTATGCACTAGAAGGTAAAAGTCACAGAAAAGATTACTTTTAAAAGGAAATAATTATACATGTATTATGAGTAAAAATATTAAATATTAAGGAATAGTATATATATAAATATATACTAGTCGAGTTTTGTAACTATCCCAGTTGAAATTATTTCATAAATAAATCTTAACACATAATATCCTCTTTCTTTTAAACATTCTTGTTTATAAAAATGTTGAGTAAAATAATTTTTCAATTTAAAAAAATTATAATATATAAAAAATATAATATTTATAAATGAAAATTCACCTTCACTTTTACATATTTGATCTTGGTGATATTTTTCATTGTGGTATATCAAAATAAATTCCATCCCCTGTTAGAAAATATTACGAATTTAATATATTTACAATTCATTATAATATAAAAATATTTTATGATATTCAAATATATAATTCCTATTCATCCTTAAAATCTTGTGACACTTCATCATGGATAGAGCATAACTAGTAAATTATCTTCTCCCTTGAAAAAAAATCTACCCTCCAATGGCCACTGATATAAAAAAATGTATCGTTATTTCTTATTTTGTTACAAAAATATGTAAAAAATTATGAGATAAATTATTATTACTATATAATATATAGAAACATCCAACACTAAATAATTAATTATTTGGAAATATTTTAGCAATATATTGTGTTTTTCCTCTTTAGTCATTATCCCCTCTATAGGTGAAATGAACTATGAGCCCATAAATACATAAGCATATATCTTCTCTTTCTCCTTACACATTGTTTAATGATTCCTAATAAAAAAATAGATATAATTTATTACTAAATTAAATATAGGATAAAATTTATGTTAAGACTAAATGGGGTATTATTTTTATGATAATGATTTCCAATATATCTCAAGTTACTTTCTCCATTAAATCAATTTTCCAAATCCTCATTATCATGGAATGCCTACAAAAATAATATTCTATTGGAATATTAAATACACCCAACCACACATTTGATTATATTTACATTCTATCAAGACTGAAAGAATATGCATCTAAAGTTAGTTATCTTTTTGTTGTTGTTTACTATATAATATTCGATTACCATTAAAGTTATCTTGTAAATAAATATACATATATAAATGAGAAAATTCAAAAAAAAATAAAAAATGAAATAAAATATAAAATATACACATTACTCAATGATAATATGTCACAAAAGCCTATACGACCTAATTAAAAAGTACCCAATACATTTCCCAAATATAGTAACCTCATATATAGGTATTTATACTCCATCTGATCTTTCTATAATTTCTTGCGAAGAAACCCTAAGATTCATTATCACTATTTTTTTATGATGAATGGTATCTCTAAAAAAATATCATCTCATATGCAACAATATGATAATGAGGATCATAAACATATAAGTAAAATTAACTAGGAAGCAGAGCATGAGGGTGAATAGTTTTAGGTTATGGAGTGGGGTCTACTGAAGCAGTTGGAGGATAAGGATCCACTGGAAGTGGCGGAGAAGTAGGATTTGATATCTGAAATTATCATTTCTTGTTTGAAACCATGGATTATACTAACACTTTGATCTCATCATCCATAATCACATTAATATTTTGAACAATAGACTCCTAAGATTATTTGTTTTTATAAAAAACTTTTTTTGTAGAATATGAAGAATGTTAAGACACCTTTCTCCTCAATACACCCACTCGGTTCCCTCTTACATGACCAGGGTGTTCGGTTTTTTCCAATTTTTCAGATGAAATTTCTCGGCTCACATCAGTTATAAAGACCCCATGTGCTCTCCTCTCCTCAATATAATCTGGTATAAATTATTTGAAGAATTCAATAATGATTAAAAATATATAAATAATTTAACAAATTTATGAAAATAAATATAAAAATAATAATCTTACAATCCCCTCTTCCAAAACCCTATATTCCTCAGTAATATATTTTTCTTTATTTCTCAACTGATCCCTCTTCTATTTTTCAGTTTAATCCATGGGTGATAGAGGGGAAACGTTTCCAGAGTTAGAATAATGAGTTCATAATTTTTGAAACTTTTCATCCATCATATGATCTTCTAATAAAATATAGCCTCTTTTAGATAATGTATGTGTGTATACTATTCTAGATTTGATCTTTTAATGAGACCTCTTTGATTACTGTTAATTAAGAAAATGAAATAATTAATAAGTTCATTAATATAAGAATATAGCTACATATTTACACTAAACATACAGAAAATTCCTTTTACCTTTTACATTCAAAAAAAATTCCATGTGTATTCGTACATTAAAGGATTTATATAAAATGGATTTTGATGTTTCCAATACAAAAAATGTAATAAATAGTGATGGTAATTTTGAATTCCCTCAATCTCCTAGAAGAAAATGATAAATATTCCCTACTAAATCCTCTAGTGTCACATATATGAAATTTCATCTAATAAGATGGGTGAAAATATATATTACAACAATTATTTCATGATTTGAAAAATAATGAAAAACAATATTACCAAAATGGTCTCCCACAACTGAAATAATGTTACTTTTTCAACAGTTCTGCAATCATTAATCAAAATATTGACTTCTCTCTTTCCCAAAATTGATACAAAAATATTGAGAAACTTTTAATTACGACCAGATAGAATATCATTATCATCAAATTCTAACACTATCCTTTGGTCCTATATACAAGAAACCGATAATTTTGGGAAATTTTTTCTATAATGTTTACCAACCTTCGAACACTTATTTGGATCCCTAGGAGTATATGAATCTTTTAGAGAAGGATGGGTATCAAGAAAAATTTCATGAGTGCATTCCTCCCCAACGGTATGAGTATGATCATCTGCCGAAGTATGTGGATGGTCACATGATTGATCTCTCATTCTATTAAAAATCAAAGTAGCAAACAATTAGAACACACATATACAAATTCAACTTACAATAGTAATGTAAATAAAATATGAAAAAATATGAAAAAAAGTAAACTAAAATAAGTAACATTCTTATTCTTATTTTGTATAGTTAAATATAATCATTAAAAAATAATGATATTTAAAATTTCACTAGATTTCTGAAAACAAAACCAAAAATAGTTTATAAATAATTAAAATGGTCCATCATAATAAATCATTTTATATTAAAAAAGAATATTTTTTCAATATAGTCTTATAATTTTTTTTTGTATTTATTTAACATATTATATATAAAATAATACTTTTTCAACATAAATAATAAAATATATAAGTCATTTAAGGTTAAACATGTTAAAAAAACAAAACTAATATAAACCAACATATTAACTTATTAGTTTTAATACGAGTTTCAAAAATAAAAATAAAATTAACATATCTAATATTTATGAAATTTATAAATGTAAATGAGAAAAAAACACATTTTACCTGTGACATTAGAAATTTTCTAAACAATTTCTTTTCAAAATTACTTGTCCATTATCATTACTTATGGCACAAACAGTGACTGTAATGTTGTCATCAGAATTATATGTTAATCATTCTATAGAATTAGGGATCTCACATCAATCAGAATCTTATCCAATATGATCATCATGAAAATATTTTTTATTCATCGAAAAAATAAAGAACTCTACATGTTATATTGATCAACGACATAAAAAATTTGTTTTTCATGTGTTTCCATTATAAAATTAAGATATGTTTATTCCAATCTAACAAGACGAAAAAGTTTCATTCAAAATTCATCATACCTAACACAATTTTTACCAATAAACCATTTAATATTAAACACAAGAACGTTAGATTTAAAAATATCAACTGCCCATATTTCATTATTGACTCCATAATATGATCATGATGCATAAATTGGGTTTTTTCCTTTAGTCCTCAAAAAACGCATTTCTTCTACAGACACTAATACAAGACTATTCTGATTTTCACTTCAGTTGTCTTTATCTTTTATAGGAAATATATATCCCTTAATGTCATAAATGGACCATCTTATCACATTTAAACATGGAAAACCCGATAATTATCTTAATGTTTATGAAGAATTTGATCTATCAAGCACGATCCTTTTAAACCATAGAAATAAAGATTTGTTATTATTATTCAAAAATGATGTATCTGTCTTCATTGGATGAAATTATTTCAACACATTAGTATTCAATGTTTTATGTATTTTCAAATCATATATTTTATTTAAGATGGATATTTTTTCTTTATTTATCTATTCACTAGACAAAGATTTGTCAATATATCCATGAATTCCATTTACCCTATAATTAAACTGTTCAAAGAGAGATAGAGGGAAACCATTGTGCTTTACTACAGATAAGTTTTACGTTTATAATCTAAAAAAATAATTATAAAATATTCATCTTTATAATAGAGGATTCAGGTTGATATGGATTCTAAACAAACCCCATAAATGTAATAATATACCTTTAAAAGGGATACATCCCACATAGATATACAGGTCTGTGAATCATTATTTCTAAATCCAAATAAACCATTATGTGAACCATTATTTAAAAAAAGATGGGGTAAAATAATTTTCCAAATGACAGTGTATAAAAATTTCTTCATTTTCTTAACCACTAAATGAATTCAGACCAATCACCTTATTAAAAAATAAAATGGTATGATAACACACATTTATTATACTCTTTCTAACATTGATGTAAAATAACTAAGAACATTAAAGTGGTATATGTTTTTACATTAGGACGTGACAATCATGAGATTTTAGCCTTTCAACTTCAAATCCATTAAAGACCCTAAAAAATTTACATTTGATGAATAACCTTATAGTGATTTGACATCATGAGGACACTAAAAAATATTATTTTGTCCATCTTGGATAATTTATGACAATCTAGGGTAACAAATGTTCACCATCCATCAAGAGTGGGAGCTAACACCAAACATATTCTCATTGAAATTTTGTAAAATATTACGCTCAACCAATCTTTAGTATTTCCGTTAATATCCAACAATGTTTTGATCAAGCTGGTACAAATATTCTTAGCCATATTCATAACATAAATTTCATGTTTAAAATCATTATATCCCTAATATATAGCTTCAAAAATATTGACTGTTTCTTCTAAATAATTCATTTACTACCAGAAATATATATAAATGCAAATGTCACGTCAATTTTTTTCACCCACTCAAAATATTGATATGTGGATAATGGTTTTAGATAAATATAAAATTCTTTTGTTCCATTGAATAATGTTTTCAATATTCTATAAGAGTGATCCATAGGCAAAATGTGTTAATTTCCCATGTATATTGTTTTCCTACCATGATTCTGTTGATAATATATGCCCTATTTTTTCGCAAATTGGACATGCTTTATGCCCCATAAAAATTTATCCAAATATATTTACGTACACTAGGAACTCATTTACAATGAACATAATAATTTCATGTAATTGAATAAATTCTATTTTATAAGAATCTTACACACTAATATCATCCTCCCATAATAGAGTCAAATCATCAATTAATGGCGATGTGAAAAAAAAAATATCATTTCTGAGTCATTGTTGTTCAAATATCATTAATTTCAACATGAAATATTCGAGCTTTATACAAAATTCATGTGATATGTTTTAAATTAACAATTAAATAGGCCATGAACTATGTGTGAAATTATAACTTCGATATAGATTCATCCTATATTTCAATAGTCCATGTTTGATATTTCTATCGTTATTTCCAATATATAGGATTTTGGTGACCAATTTTATTCAAATGTGGAAAATTATATTGATGAAATATTTTTCCATCACATATCCTCTCATCAGCATGTCATCTTAAATTTTTTTTCGTCATGTAAATTTTGAAAATAAACATTTCAAATGAGAAATTATAGAAATATACAAATATTTCATGGAAGGGGACTCTGTAACCTCGAAATAATGTCATGTTTTTCATTCATCTTACTCCAACCATGTTTCATCACTATGTTACCCAATATTAAAAAAATGATAAAACCATAAATTTCATACAACCATGATAATATTATTTTTTTATAATAACTATATAGACTCTAAATTTTCAAATATTAGTCAATTTATTGTACATAAATATCACAAATAATCTCTTCAAATTCATTAGTTTTATCATCTTGGAAATGATCATCATTAATAGATATGAATTTCGGCCTAGTTTCACCATTCCAAATACATGGTTTGTAACTTGAATTAAGACCATGAAAAATGAAATAATCGGTGATCTATATACTTTTGTACTTCTTCATATTTAGTGATCACATGCATAGTGAAGAAAATCTCATTGTTTGTATCTTTTAGTTTCAAAAATTCCAAAAAATAATCTAAACAATCCTCATATTCCTCACTCATTTAAAGTGTTGTAATCCAACTATGACTCATTATTACATATAACAAATATAAAAAATTTATATCTTGCTTAGACTATTAAAATATTAGTAAAATGAAATACGTTAAAATTTGAATGTAACTCAATTTTGAAATATGAAACAAATATTTGTGTATTTGAAAAATAAAATTATAAAATTTATACAACAATTAAAGATAATTTGAAATATAAATGGTAAATCATAAAAATATTTTCATGGAAATAATTTAAATTTGAAAAGATAGTTAGACGTTGAATTTAGATTCTAATAAACACATTCATTATGATATTTTATATGCACATTCATCAAGGTTGTACATTGTTTTATCAAAAATGGATCTGTTAGGAAACCATAGAGAATGAAAATTAAATTGGTATATGTATAAAAAATTAATTGATAATTATCATATATTTAATGATATTTCGCTAACATAACTAATTACATATTGGTATTATTTAAAATAATAATCCATAATTGGTTTTTTTATTAATTCAAACCCCCGATGGTTTTTGATCATGTCCCATTATAATTTATAATGACTAAAAAATCATAACTATACCATAACAATATTTATTTTCAAGATCAATAAGTATAATAGTCTCAATATTGAGTAGCGTAAAACTGATCCATCTTCTAATTTTATTTTATGATTCCATAATTAATATCCCAACTCATACTATATTATATGATTCTCATTCTAGTATGAGATACGTTATGATATACATTAATACTATGGTTTCTAGATTGAGAACAATTTATATTGAGGTACTTATCACAAAAATATCTATTGTATTTGGGAATAAAAATGTTCCCATAATAAATTACCATGGGTTCATGAAACCAAGTCAATTTGGATTGATCCATCAAAAATACACTACATGATTAATACATTTATAAAAAAAAAGTCATTATTAATAAATATCATCTCATGTCCAATACCCTCTCCAGAAATATCTACTTTTTATGTTTATTATACTATCATGTAATAATAGAAAACATACCATCAAGGAAAAAAGTATATACAATACATATTATATACCAAGGGGATAACATATAAGGGTATCCCAACATCAATAAACCTTTTTTATGAGGTATTAAATAATCCATTGAATCTATATTTGGAAGAAAAGTTAAAATAATACATTAAAAACCAAAAAAGGGTCAAAACATTATATATAAGTAATACATCCTCAATTAGTTTGTTAAAAATAAAAAGTAAATAAATGTAATTATAAATAAACCATTAAAATGGGTTATATTCTTCAAAAATGAAAATATGGTCAAAAACCTTCTTTTATAGTCAAACTCATTTGAAAATATCCTCATAATAATTTTAAAAAAAAGACATTGAATACAAAATAAAAGTAGATGCAAAATTTTCATTGAAAATAATCAACCATGATAAATAGAGACGAAAAATTATCATTATAAGTGGGGAGATTAGACATGATGGTAATGTGATAACATGAGGAGTGTAAATAATATGGTAAGGAAATATTTTAGAAAATGAAATTGGAAAACATATATTTAAGTAAATTGAGAAATTGAATGATTGAAAGCGATATATGTGAGTCTTACTTGACAGTTTAGAGTTGATTAGATATAATGGATGATGAAAAAGAGGCTTAATGATGTAAGAAATTGATATTGGAAGACTTCGTATTAATGAAATGGTTTTATATTGTATTGTTAATTATTTTTCTTTCTATTCAAATAAAATAATTATTAAATATATTGAGGATAAAATTCGGTATCTTATAAAAGTGCATTAAATATTTTATCATACAATGTTAAATAAATATATTATCTTCCCAAAAAAAATAATATTCTTATAAAGAATTAAATATTGTATTTTTTAAATAAGATAAAAAAAATCCTTAGGCATATAAAATTTAGCCATTAATTTCTTTCCTTTATTTAGTTTAATGACATCCATTGTTTGAAGATTCAGTATGTCTATAGTCAATTGATGTTCCAATTATCATGCAACATTAATAATGAAAATGAGTCGAATTAACAAGACTATAATTATCGGTAATGCCCATAGTATGGATAATTAAATGTCGTGTAAATTGTTGAGGAAATATAGTTATAGGATTTTAGGATTGGGGAGTCCATTGAATTGATCATGAAAGAACCCATTCATGTTGTCGGGTAGAAAAAACCCTACTAAAAATAATATCGATTAATATTCATAATTTTGTTTATGGGAAGGGGAAAATTTATTCCATTCAAATGTCCTAGTGGACATATATTCTGGATCTAATGGAAATTATTATTGGTATAAAAAAAATTTAGGAGACATAATTAAATCCTAAATAATTAAATAATAAAAAATCAAGGTAAACAATAACATGTGATTTTAGTTTTACAATCGATAATGAAAAATTAATCAACCTCATAACTCACTCCAAGATCCATCATAGTGAAAAAGAATATTCTAAAATGTGTAAACTTCCATGAGTGCTATATGTGTTTATACATTATTCTAGACTACAAAAGGATACTGTATGTATTTGAGTCTATTTATTAGCTTGTCTTTCTAAGGTGGTGAGTAAGGAGAATAAAAATGTCATTCATTAAAATATGTAGGATTCATTATAACTATAGTGTATCATTTTGTAATCACATTATAGTGTTCATAAAAATCATCATGAATACATGGATGCTTAAACTTAGTTTATCTTATTTCCATGATATATATCATGTGAAAGGGTGATAAGAGATATATGAAAAAACTAGGGTAATCTTAATGTGATTTTTTGAGGTGTACCTAATAAATATCATATATTAAAATTAATTTTATACATTGAGTATTTGATAATTTAGGGTTCAAGATACAAAATGAGTTGTCTGTAAACCTCATCCTCTCTTTCCTTCTCATATAAGTCTTCATATATCTTATTAATATTAATTTAAAAAAAATATATATAAGTCTCTTCACGATCATTTATCTTTGATTCACCAATAACATAAGGAAATAACAAGAGATAAATCTTCAATCTGTTTGATAGATAATAAAAATGAAACCAAAAAATGACTGAGGAATGATCGATGAAAAATGAACTATTTAAACACCCTTAAGTGAAATGAACGTCCTAGTGAGTTTATAAAAATTAAGATACTATTTTTTAACATTCTAGATTTCTATTATGATATTTATTTAATTATTTTTGTGTTTAATTGATTATTTTTTGATTTCAAGAATTTAATTTTAAATTTATATATAATTTTTCCACTTTTCATGAATACCACATGGTCGCGACATTTTTTTAAAACCCATTTATATGAACCTTTCATAGGGGTCTCTATATGTAAATGAGATTTCAATCATGTTATAGTCCAAATAGTGTGGGTACCCCTTTAATGTTGGTTACATATTCCATTTCAATGATTCATGGTTTTTCTGTAGTGTAACATTTAAATTATGTTGAACCATGTTATGCATAGTAGTATGTATGTTTTCTTACATTTTGATTGGGAATTTTTTAGAACACGACTTGTGAATCATTAGTAAAAACCGTCTGAAACGTGTTTGTGGTGAGGTGTTTTTTAACATATCAAAATTTTATATTTGGGGAATGATTTATAAACCATTTTTCCATACGATGAACTTATGTTATACTTAAGATGTTTTGTACACATAATTTCCACATGGTTTGGAAAACCTCATTTCCAAAAATTTTGATTTACCAAGATTTTTTTTAATGTATAAATTACACAAATTCACCCCCTCAATTCTTAAATATCATATCCCCTCTACCCTCCTACATATTAAATGGGCCCTCATAAGTAATTTAAGATATATATCCCTCCTCTTATCCTTCAATTTTAGTTTTTATCCCTTCGATTATCAGTGGGAGTTTTTTAAAAAATCTAATATTTGTCTTCCATCCTCTTGTCCTTTGTAGTTTTTCTAATTTTACTATATCATCCCTATATTAGTAAACCATTAGTCGTAGTGAAATATAGTTTTCATGTTAGATATGGTTTGATCATGGGATTTCTCTTATCTTGAACCAATATAGGATGTTTACTTATTTTTTTAGAATTAATTATAAATGGTGAGTCATTTTGACATTATTACAATTATTTGGTGGTACGTTTTTCAATTCAAAGGAATTTATTTTGTAATTTTTTAAGTTATTGTGTTTTTAAATAAATTATTTTATATTATATGGAAATATTTGATTCCCATGATGGATATAGAAGAGGTTTTTAGTACATCCCCTTAAGGGAATATAAATTTTCCAGGGATTTCAAGTAAATTCATTTTAACAAAGTGTCAATGTCGGAAAATTGATTGAATAGATGAATATGAGTAATTTTAAAATGTATTTGTTTAATTTTTTGGGTATAAATACATGTTATAGATTTAATATATAGGTAACTATGTTTTAGAATACATTAATAGAATGTGATTGGTGGTTTTAAAAATTATGTATTCAAATGATGTCAAAAGAAACTACGAATATGGGTCCTTTTATAGTTAAGTATTATTTAGAATATTCAGGTGTAAAGTTTTTTTATTATATAAGTCCCTCATTGTTTCCCCCTTATGATTTCTCACCTATTATGGGCTATTTATTTTACGACTAAATAGAAGATATGAAATGGTATTTTAGGTTAGAGGGTGTTAGATGTGTGGTGTGGGATATTTCTTATGATCATTATATTACTAACCTAATTTCTTTCTCATCTAATTCATTGGTTAGTCTTGGGAATGATAGATAAATAAGTAGATACAAGGATTTGTGCAGTCCCTTAGAATTGAATATCCTCTTGAAAAGGATTCACTTATTAAATAATCTGATCACTACCTATATGAATTATGTGTGTTCGCATCTTTACACAATTTGGAAGGATATATGGTTTGACTAGTTAAACAGACTATCGCGATTGATGATTTATTTAGTAGAAAACTAGGGATTCAGTCACCAAAAAAAGAATATGTTTATTTATTACCCATATTTAATCTCGTAACATTTATTCCTTGATATTTGGATTGTATAGTGGATTCTTAACTTTATTATATCCCCTTGTGTTTGATTGATTGTGGAACTACATACAAAATTAACTATTTCAGTTATCATTCTTCACGAAATTTACTGGTTCCTTTTTCTTAATTTTTTTTTAAAAATGGTTGGGTTGGTTTCAAAATGGGTTTAAAGGAAATCCATTCAAAAGTTTTTTTAAAATTAAATATATGTGGTTTATTTTATGAAAATTTCTAAATGTTGAAAATTGATTTTTTTTTGTTAATATTAAATAAAATTCTATCACCTTAGGATTCAAAATAATTCTAATTACTAAGTGGGAACTTCATTAAAATTTATTTTAAATAGATAAGATCTTATAATTTTATTTCTCTGACCATGTGAAAATTAAATGTCTACTATTCAATTTTATTTCAAACAATAACATATGAATTATTTCATGTAATAAATTTTATAGGTTCCTTGATGATATCCAACAAGGATAGGTAGCTCACACAAAACACATATATTTTTTTGCCATTGTATTAAATTATTATTCCTAATATAGTATATTTATTCAATTTATTTTTAGTTATCACATTATTGTATTGAAAATGGTGTGTTGTGACATGTAGATCAATCTTGATTTATATAGTGGTATATAGATTGTTTGGTTAATGTTTTGTTTTATTTTTGGTTAACGAATTATTATCACATATGACCTTTGTATATATTTATTCAATTTATATTATTATTTATTGTTATTTATCTACATCAGATGATGTAGTATGATTATATTAATGTGTTATATCTTTCTTATTGGTATTGAATCCTTTTTTATTTTTTATTTAGATTTACCCTGGGAGGTTTACTAGGTATATAATATATGAATGGTCTATTAAAGATGTATAAATAGTAATTCATTGTGTATTATATTTGATTTGAGATACAAATCATTCCAATTAAGTTTCCATTATAACTCAGGAACCACTTTCCAACTCATGGGTATTGGGGAAACCCCTTGAGAAAAGTAGAGAGTTGTGTTGGTTCAGGTGTCCGGTTATCCCAATCTAATTTGATTCAAGATGGTATCAAATTTGATGTCCTCATAAAGGGTATCGGTTTTTAACGGATTTAATCTTGTTATTTGTTTTTTTACTCGTTATTGTGGATATAAGATTGTTGATCCTTGATAGGTTAGTGAATACAGACTCTAACTAACTCTTTCCAACCCTAACACTCATGTTTCCCTGGTAACTACTAATTTGAGAGCATTATTTTTATTATATGACTTATTAGATTTATTATGTAGTTTTGTTGATATACGTGAGTCCCCAATGATTTTATATGATATTTATGGTTACCGTGATTTTTGTGGATAAATGGACATAAAAATAGGGATGTTTGTAAATGTTACATTATAATTCAAACTGTTCAAAGCCCATGTAGAAGGTTCTATAAGAGTCTCATAGGTTATACCACTTTTGAAACAATATCATAATAAAAATTTTGGTCAAACCATTATTATCGATCCATCCCTCTTTATTTTTTATTATTTTCTTTTTTTAAAATTTTAGATTTCTCCTAAGGTATAATCTACTTGTTGTAAAACAATTAAAACAGATTTTGATTTCACTTTTATGTATTTGAAATGGACTTTATTATTTGTGGTGTCATGATTTTTTTTAAAATGTATTTGTTTCATTAAAAGGTAGTTTTTTTGACTTTATAGATGAGTATTATTAAGTGGTTGATTTAAAAATATGTTTTATGTGTTATTTATAAAATAAATTATTTACATATTATGAAATATATTTTTTTAAAGATATATAGTTTATTATATTATTTGATAGTATTTTTAATAGAGAACATTAATTTATGAAAATTTATGGACATGTTTCTATTTTCATTATGAAAATGATTTAATGATGAAATTAAATAATTAAATTCATTTATTTAGGTTTAAAATAGATGGTGATCACTTTTTTGTGGCCGATTTGATTAGAATTAAGTGGTTTTATTTCAAAATTATTCAATGGTAAATTTTAGTTTGAAATATTATTTGAGGGAAATTAATTTTGATATGTTTTTTGTCCATAATGTCCCTTGGAAATTATGAGTCTCTTTTTTAACATTTTAAGCATGAATATAATGAGTTCATGGACTGTGTTATTTTGATATTCAAAAAAAATTATCCACAATAGAAGTAGATGAATTATTTCTATGTATGATCCTTATGATGAATCCTTTTACCCTTTAAAAGGACTCCATTTAATTCTAGGATCCACCTAAACTCCCTACGGAGTGGTGGAATAAGAACCATCTTTGCTTATAATAACTATTTTTGTAGATTCCCATGGTTTTTTTATTTAGTGTTTTATTTTATGGAATTTTTTTTCCTTTGGGGTTTCCAGGAGTGGTAATTTAATTGGATGTATTAGGTGTAACCTATATGAGATTTTTTTCTTTATATATATTCACATAACATTAAATCATTGGGTTTATTTTGAGAATTAGTTTGATGATAGTCATTTGAGGTATTGTTTATTGGTTTATGCAACATAATAAAATTTGGGGTTTCATGAGAGGTTGAAAAGTGTTTCCACTAGGCATATAATCAGGTAATATAGAAGTGTGTTTTTTTATACAGGTGACTATATTTTGGTATTGATATTGTTTTATATGTTCCCATGGGATAATGTTTCTTGAAGGAGATCATTTTTACCCATATGGAGTTTCATGAGCTAATTTTAGTTCCATGTTGTTTCTTATTGTGAACAATTGTGATTACTGTCTTATATTTTTCTTTACAAATAGTGGGATGTTTTTTGTGGTTTAGTGATGAGTTCTTCTTATAGATTCTAGATATTGGTTATGTATTCTTTATATTTGCAGTTTTATGTGGATTTATTCAAGTCCTAAGAGTGGCTATTTATATTTTGTGAAAATCTTATTTTATTTCATTTTAATAATATTTACGTTTTTATTTTTTAGTGGTGTCATTCTATTTCTGTTTTCGTTCATTTATCAATTTAGAAGAATTATAAAAACAGAAAATTCAACTAAATGATATATGTAATTTAAATATTAAGTCCATTATTTTGATATAGATGGTTCTTATAATGGATTGATATTGTTTTCATATTTCGATTCTACAATTTTAAGAATTTAGGTTGGATGATATTAATGGTGTATCCCATGAGTGGTCTCCTTTTGTTGGTTTATTACCCAACACACCCACTTCAATAATTTGGTTGGAAGGATTCAATAAAATAATTTCCATTTGTTTTTTACCAAGGATTTCCTAGGATAAAAAAATGTATGGTTGGAATATTTTTACACCTTATGATTATGTTTTTTAATTTATTTAATGATATTTGTGGTTAATTAAATTTATTATAAATATAAGGCTTGATTATTGAAATTTTATCATGTATTTACTCAATAAATGGTTATCAGATGATCACTTCCAGGGTATTAAAATAATGAAATTAACCTTATTCAAGGGTTTCTTTTTGTGAAAATTTTTATACGCATAATCAATTCTGGACATTGTAGAAACCCTTAAAAATAAGGATTCATCATCCAATTTTTAATATACACTAATTGTAGAGACCCGAATCTTGACGTACATAGACATTACATTACTTTTGCATAATACTTAGTACATAACAAAAACACACACACAAGGATCGTAATAGTTTAGTATCTTTGGAAACTCGGAATATAATCCTCTAATCGTGGTGACAGGTCTTCAACATCTCCCATAAAGATGTTCCTTTTTTTTACCTATAACCTTTATTTATATCCTGAGGAAAATAAAACATAAAAGGGTGAGCTCAAATTCTCATTAAGGGTAAACAAAAGAAATATCAATCACATCATTTTCATAAGAACATAACATTTTAGAAATCTTAACCTGCAAAAGAGAGCACAATTTCATAACATGGGATAAATCATAGTAGTGAAATGAAATCCCAATAATCATAACATAAATCACGAAACTTTGTGGCATACACACATAATCATAGAGAATCATATCTTATTTGTCAAGACACATTGCCAAGTCTATCTTAGTGGAAAAAGTCCATTTCTGAACCGAGTTACCCTCGTTTCAGTCCTGTTTCACTGAACCGGTATAACCATACATTCCAGCCATGTCTATCTCATGAGATATAAAATCTTTACCCAATGCATTGGAGAGAGATATAGGTCCCACCCATCTCATAATGAAACCATTCTTCTGTGTGCCACAAAATCATAAATCATACATCATTGCATAACCCATGTAATAAAAATGCTAATCTTAAAAATCGTTACATCATAAAACAATTCATATAAGATAAAGGAATTCATAAAAACAATCCCATCACAACATAATCAAATCAATGTAATAATAGGGATAACAATAGAACCCTTTATTATCTTAGATGGAAAATAATTTTGATAAAACACTTGAACTCCATTCTTGAGTAAAATATCCTTTCTATTTCAAAAACACTTTTCCTTTCGTAATATATCATACAATTATAAACGAAAAGAAGTTGATTAAAAATAAACCTGAAAACATTTAAAGGAAGATTCTTGGAAATATTGTTTTAAAATCCATTCATGCAGTATAAGTTAAAAAAACAATCTTCTCATACTTTTGTCGGAAAAGTCAAAACGTAGCTCGTACGAAAAAAGACAAAATATTCCTTTCATATCCTTTACTAAAAACTCACTGAAGGGTAAAATTGGATTTAAACAATTGTAGGTGGATTGAAATAATATTACATAATGAGGAAACACAGATGTGGATAATAAAATACAACCCAGTAAATACCAAAGTATAAACAATCTCGGATAAAAATGAGATTGTGATATTTCCCTTATCACAGGTCCGATTTGCTTCGTATGTGTATGAACCTCCTGTATAATGATTTAAATAATGTCATTGACTTATTCTAGAATCATACTCATTGTTATGATATCATATATGGTTCGCTTATGATGTTATATTACCCGTTGTTTTGTAAATTCCATGTTAAAGAGAATTTTGGGTAAAATTGTTTCATTTGTCATCAGTGTTTTGACTTGTAATTATTCATATGATTGCTTAGATCATAATTACTTAATTGCAGAATATAAAACATGATTTATATATAATATATATTCTGAATATACATATATATAATAGATAGATAAATGAAATGAAACACACCATTCATGGAGACGGTAGTCCATACGTATGCATGAAAGCTGTTTTCGTTTCCTTATTGAGTTTAATGGAATTAAGTATATGACATAGATATATATACACATAAATCCAGTATAATTATTATGTTATATATTTCATTATTACTTAATATATATACTTTATAATCATTCATGAATGGTTAACATGGAGAATGAATATAATTGCGTCGTGGAGACGGTAGTCCGTACGTACGCACGAGCGATGATATCGTTCTCATGATATTGGAATTGTATTGAAGTGTATGTATACTATTTCAGAATAAATATCACTTTACAATAATCATATATAGTTATTATGTACACCATTATACCCATCCAAGTAAGGTGGTGGTGGAAAATAGATTACACCACGGCGTGGAGACGGTATTCCATACGTACGCACGCGCGGTGATTTCCTTTTTCCGTAGGATGGATAGAAGGTTAATTAGAGTTGTTTCATATTTACAATAACTTATCAGTATTTGAGTGACACTGTTGTTATTACTTCATAATGAAACAACCTTAGAAGAATAAGTGGAAGAAGAAATAAAGGTGAAAGAATTGGTAACGGAAATTACCTCTTCTTTGAAGCGCCTCTTTGAGACCTCCTCTTAGGGTACCAAAATTGGTCTTTGAGGAAGACCAGAACCTCTAGGATGTTTCTATGGAAGTGGAGAAGAGAATTTGGAAGAGGTTGGCCGATCATGAAGGCTCAAAGTTGTGTGAGGAAGAGAGGGAGGAGGTGCCCTTTTATAAGGGAGGATAGGGGTACCTTTGGAATTACTAAAACTATTAATTTATTATAAAGTCAAATTCGGTTTTAAATAGCTCCAAATTGATTTATTTCAAAGATAAATTGGGGATGGGTCGAAATACTCATATACAATAGAATTTAGACAAGTTTAGGTTCCTATTTTAACCTTATCATTTAGATTTAACATTAAGTTAAATAATTTTACATTTACCGTGTCTTCTTGTGTTCTTACACTATAAGTTTAATAAACTTACAATAAGAAGCCAAACGAACCCCAAGTTTATTATTATTAATATATATAACCTTATATAAGTCATAGTGACGAACCTTATATTTTTAGGAATAAAATAACAATTAATAATATAATATTTGTTTTAAAAACTATTTTATGTCAATTTTGGTACTATTTAGTAATTGATTTTTGTGAAAATCATAACGGAATGATTAGTTCGAAAAAAAGTTAATTAAATCAATAATAACATGTCATATTAACCTATAAAATTAGTGTAATTCATAAATAGTCTCAAATTATATTTATTTTGGTATTTATAATATCAATTATTCTAATTTTTCACTATTATGGTAATTACTGCATCATTATTGTGTTATAAATAAATTAAATTATTTAATGTCTAAAAATTATAAATAAAATATCATTATGTAGGAAATCTTATTATATTTCTAATTAATATTTACAATCGAATTTATCTTATGTATAACTCTATATTATAAATGTTTTAGTAAATATTTTTTGATTTTAACTCTTTTAACTCTTCTTTGAATTAAATAATAATAAATGTCCTAATCTAATCCAAGTGGGCCTAAATGGTAATATTTTATTACTATGGTTTTTTTTGGTCGAAATAAACTTATCCAATAGAATTAATACATTTTTAGGGTAATAATAATACCATTTTTACCCTTAATTACCCTATTTACTTTTAACCGTGGTAAAAAAAGTAAAAAGTTACTATTCACCAAAAATTATTTTCATCTCATTGAACCACATTTTACTTACTGACATCAACCGTGTCTCTCGGATTTTTGAAATTCCACTCACAGAAGTGGTAAAATTATGTTTTATGAAAAATTCATTTTTTTTACTACCACTTAATGGTTTCACTATTCATCAAAAAATGAAAGTTTCCAGAAATATACAAAAAATTAGGCCTAAGATATATTTGATATTATGAACTAAAAAATGATGTCTATTTTACCAAATTCAAAACATATCAGTTACATTAACTAATTTAAAAATGTATTCCCATCGTCAAAACAAATGACGTGTTTTTAAGAGATAATAACTATCAAAAGATTGACACTTGTTTATAACTTTTTTAAATGTGAAATTACATCCAATGACCAACATTGTATTCAATTGTAAAAATATATTCTAAATATACTTTAAAACCAATCAAATTAATAATTTATCACTATTAATTATTTTTATTAAAAAAGTTTTTTTTAATTAAAATTTAGTAATTTTGACTATTCATCGGAATATGAAAGTTATCCGAAAAGTACCAATATTTCACCTTAGGCTAAATTCGATACTCTGAATCCAAAAATAAAGTCCATTTTGACAAATAAAATTTAAAAAAAATTTAAAAAGTGGTTATTACTATTCATAAGGGCTAGTTTTAATAATATTTTAATAGCAAATCGTTGTTTAGTGAAACTCGGTATTGCGTACTACACACGCTATCAAGGAAGGTCACGATTGCGTCTAATTAAAGGAATGTCAAGGATGTGTGTTGTGAAAGCTCCTTTTGGTGTAGCGTACAACACAAGACATTAATGAAATTAAAAATAATATTTTTCATAAAATCTCGGGGTGTTACAGTAATAGTGGGCAGGGTTATATCACAATTCACGGTGAACCATTTGATTTCTATGGGTATATATATATGGGCTTAAAGGTATTAGGGGGGTGTGGGTTATAATAATGACTTGGTAATATTAATTAGAAATAATTTTGTTTTTTATGACATGTTCACAGTACATAAAATCCATGTGAATAATGTGTAAGGTATTTTGGTTTAAAAAATACATTATTTATTTTTTAATTTTTGATAAACCGTGAGGACACACAATTCAAGTGTGTTGATATTTGGATGTTTCATCAACATGGTTGTTGGATAATCTTGAAAACAATTTTTTCTTTCCTAATTTCATTTAATATAGAATTCACCAAAATTCGGTATTCAATGTTCTCTACTCTGATTCCTCTCATTTGGTCAACAATCATGAATTTTCTAGGATATCTCTCTAATTCTTCATCAATTTTGGCTATATTTCCACTTATTTTTAGGGGCTATCAAGGTAATGTCCCATTATTCTCTTCTTCATCTTCTTTCCCTTATATCCTATTTTCCTAGGTCTTCAATTTCTTTTGAAAACACTTTTTCATGGATTAAGATATTATTTATGTCCTACATGATTCCATCATAGATTTTTTCTTATTTAGGACTCATAAAAGGTTTAAAAATTTTCTATTGAGTATTCATCATTGAGGAGACACATTTCCAAATTGTTCCAATTATTTAATGGTTGATATATTTATATTATTTATTTATTTTGAAAATACTAGTGTTCTTATGTTTTTTAAAATCATTATAAATGTATTTATTCATATATACATTAAACATGATTGATTTAGAAGTTTTTTGGTGTAGTTGAAATTAATAGTCAAATGTTATTATATATTTCAATGAGATTATTTTGATAAGAGTTTTGTGGAATGAAAATTGTTTGAATAAACACCTTTTAGAATTTTTCATAGGGTTTTGGTGAGAAATGTAGATATTAAGAGCTTTTTATAAATTTAAATGGATTTTTTCATGCTATAAAATAATTATATGTAATGTGAAAGGTAGTTTTAAACTGTTAGTTTATAAATGGTCTCAAATTATATTTGACGTCCGACATTTACATTTGAGTTAATCCATTTTTTGAATGTTTTTAAAATAATTTTTTTTAAATATTTTAGATCCTAATTGGGTTCCTCTTATATTTTCACCGATTATGGGATATTTATTATGTGATTACATGGATTATTTGAACCAGTAATTCTTGTGGGATAGTTTTGTAGATGTGGTGTGTGAAATTTATTATATACATTATTTATTTAAATCAATTATTTTAACATTTTGTTGATTGTTTCTACATGAGAACTACTTGTAAATACCTTGAGACTATGATGAATTCAAAAAAATCATGGTAATGGTCCACATAGAATTAAATATGACCACTCCTAATATTAATTATATTTTCTTGTAGCTTGACACTTATGGGATGGTTATTGGATATGACTAATTTGATAGGATTTTTGGGGAAAGTGTAATATTTAGTGTCCTTTTTGGGTACCAAACTTTAGTTTCTATGTATTCTAGTTTAGGTATTATGGTGTATCCAGTGACAATTGTTCATTAATTAGTAGTTTTATTAGGGAATTTAACATTTTTATTTCTCCAATTAATATTCATTTCCTATTTCACTTCTTCACTTTTTTTTATTTTTGAAATTATTAATCTTCTATTATCATAGTGTATCATTATTTATTTTCATTAAATTCTTGATTTTGGATCATAATGAGTTTATAGGTGATCAATTTTAAGGTTGTTTTAAAATGAATGTGGAGTGGTTTATTTTATGAATGATTTTAATTGAGGAAATTGTCGACGTTTTGGTTTTTTAAAATCAATAGATTCCACTATTTGTTTTTAAAGAGTTCAATTTACAAAATTGAGACATCATTTGAATTTTCAATAAAAAATAATATATGATTGTTTATGGCCTTGAGGAAATGGAAAGAATAATTTTTAATTATATTTAAAACTAGACCATATGAATTATTTTAATGTAAGAAATTGTTTTGAAAACTTGGTGAGATCCTACTAGGTTTCTTTCAATCCTTGTATACACATATATGAGTGGTTTTATGAAACTCTTATGTCTTAAATTGGTTCATGGTTCCATTTCAGTTTGGCTATAATTATATTAGGTTGATCATGGTGAGGCGGGATGTAGAGGGAAATGATGGGTTGCATGGATGAACTTGGATTGATTGGTTTAGGTTCTGTTTTTTTGTTACAAATGTATTGGTCAAGATATCCTTTAAAAATATTTATTCCATCTATTTTACCATTTATTATTATGTATTTGAATTAGATGATGTTTTATAATAATGTTAATTATTTCGATCATTATATAAGTCGCAACTCATTTTTTTATTTTTTTAGTTCCACTCATTAATGTTTCATGGGAATACACTATATAGAGGGTCTACATTGGATTTATGGTTTGTAATATATTGTCAATTAACTATAATTTGAGAGATAAATCATTACAAATGTATTTTATCTTATTCCAATTCCCTAGTTTTTATATTCTAGGGATCGAAAACCACCTTCAAAGTAATTGGAGATCCTAGGTGGGTGATATTTGAGGTCATCCTATCCTCATTCATTACATGTTTGTTATTATTTTGGATAAAAGGGAATCCAAAAAAATAATAAATACCACTATAAACAAATAAGGGGAATATTTTTTAAATTTTTTTTAGCAAACTTAATCTCTCTATTTTAAATTTATTTATATTAGAAAATGTATTTGGTTCACAAATTTTTATTTAAATACATGAACTCTATAGATTATATAATATTAGAAAAGTAGGGGTGGATCATGTATCATCTAATAGGGAAACAATAGTTGTTCTCTCTATTATATACGTCCACCTCATATTTCCAATAGTAATGATTTTAGTTTGAAAGAAGAATTTTTCTATTTTATGCGCAATGGAAAACATTATTTTCAAACCCAATATATCCATGGATGGTTTTTTTAGAATTCATAAATAAATGTTATTAAAATTATAATGAAAATATTTCTTATAACATTAATCCACTAAATAAGGGAATTTACATGCTAGAAAATGATAATAATGTCTTGTATATTGATAATAATTCATGTTCACATTACTCGTATGACACCCAGTTGTGGATTCCTAGACTTTGTCCTGTAAACCAGAATTGATTGAAAACATTTTATAAAGAATGGTATTTAAAATCATTTGAGTTTAAACCCTTATATATATTTCAATCTTATTTGTGAGGTAAAATGAAAAATATCATTTAAATGGAAAAGGTGGTAGAATCCTTATGATTTTATAGGTTGTCCATAAATATGTATACAAACAATTTATAGTAGAGAATATTGATGGATTCTCATATGTCATAAATTTTAATGACGAATTTAGTAGATTTTGATATATATATATATATATATATTAAATTGGTGTAATATCAATAAGTTTTAGTAATTTAATTATAAATAAATAAATAATTAACCATTTATCTAAAAAATAATTAGATAGTGGTGGGAAACCTCTTATCTAATAATTCTTTTATTATCCAAAATACTTTTGAGATATTATCTTAAATTAGTAAACCTTATTTCAATAGTATAATGATGTTATTAAATGGAGGAATCACACCATGTTATTCATTTTGATATATTCCATTATCTTATGAGTAGTTTGAATTATAAACTATGGTTTACATACTAATCTAAATTCCAATTAATGATGTTTGTAGAATACCGTATGTGTATGGTATTGAAATAATCCTTTATATTATGAAATTAGTATATAGGTATGAACAAAATTATTTTTGGAAAATATTAGAAAAACATATTATCACCAGTCATGATGTGTATCTATGTAGGATATCCAAATGAAAATAACAAATGACACATATATAATCTCTTAGATAGAAAAATTATTACTAATAGTGTTTCAGCATTTCATAAATGATAATATAAGACCCCAGAACACCTTGAGAATGGAGGGATAAGCCAAGATGCAATTTTTTTAATTTAAAATGATGTGTTGTGTTCCCACATTTTAAGGATCTTGTCAAACATATTTTATGGTAATGGGTTGTTAATAATCAATCACAAGAAGATAGACAACACATTAGTTTTACTTGCTTCATCACTAAGGGATTGTCTACAGAGAATATGGTGACAATGTTTCAGTAATACCTAAATACTATAATATTAAATTTTTTGTGGGATGCAGATTTTCAGAAATAGTCACTCTATTCCGAGCACACTTCCTTTAGAATATTTTAGGGATATTAGACTACCTTCCTCATTACACATCCTTTGACTCTCCGAGCCCCAATCTTGGGTGAAGTCTTACTCAGTTTAATGACGGGAAGGATGATTCAGTAGATTTTAAATTAATACCTTGTATAAATCTAGAATAAGACACTTCATGAATTTTGGTTGAGAATGTATACACATAAAATCACTGATCAGAAAAACTAAATATTCAACACTTTCTAGTAACACATTTCAACCACTTTCGGGAAACACTTGTTTTTGCTTACAACTTTTGACACAATCCCACATGATGTATTTCATGAAAAACTTATAAATTTTGTATGAAACCCATGAGTTTTACATTTTCCTTATAGAGGAATGTAATTTTAACATTATCTCTTATGTTCCACACATTCTCATGCAACTCATTCATGAGGTATAATTACCCGATGTTACTTGGAAAATGTTACATCAAATTGTTGGTTGTTCTCACACTAGGATGCCCATGTATTTATGATCATTGTGTTGATTCCCCTATAAGTTCAAGAAGTATCTTAATATTTTATTTGGAATGTATTTTATATTGAATAATTTTCATCTTCTATGTGAACCTCAAGAATTTTCATATTTTGATGTGATGATATCAAAAATCCTCTTGAACAGAAAAAATTTATATGTCGTATTGGGTGTGTAAAATTATTTTGAACAATTGCATTATTTACATGGAGCACGTTCTTTTTCTATATTTTGAGGTGATGATATTAGATCAATACATGTGAATAATATTTTGATTCAACATCATTTTTTATTGAATATTCATTTTTATGAAACAAATTTCTTCATCCTCGATATTTTGTGTCACGACCCATCCCCCGGGGCCAATATCATGACTACCCCAAGCCCACCATCAATTGGATAGGGGCTGGTGACTAGCACCAAAGGCACAATTCCCTAAAGTGGGAAGGGATTTCCATTATAACTGTAAACAAACACATCTGAGTACACAATTGGAAGCAAATCAGTAAGTAAAAACTGTATAAAATGGAAGTGTTGGAATGTAAAATGGGTCGAAAATACAAGCCCAATAGGAAAGTGCACGTAAAACTAAAAGAAAGTATAATAGAAGAAAAGTAAATCATCTCCTGGGTTGTCCTCCGATGTTCCTAAATGAAGGGTAGGTACAGAAGGCCTCCTAAGCACTCCATTTTCATCCATCCGCTCCGTGTTCTGTCACGCTGAGTGGTCCACCTCCGGGTATCGTCCAGTCCTGCTACTCTCTGCCTCAGTCAGTGATGTCTGTCGTCTGCAACCAACACAATGAGGTTTAGGCATGTTCTGTGCAAGGGTGAGTATAACGATACTCAGTTGGGACCCCAAGACCATTAAGGTCTCACTAAATCCAACAAGGATAAACCACAAACATAGATTCAACGGATAACCATTACTTAGGTATATTCCTATATATATACCTATGTTATCTAGTAACCCATCTCAATCATGAAGAAAACTCAATAGTCATTGACTCACCTCAAACCATGATTTTATTCTTGGGGTAGTATCATGTAACAACCCCAGTCACACTAAAAAAACCTCAACTGATAGTGTACTCCTCCTCTACCGAGTATAGTGCGCCTGCCGCATCACACAGAGGCGCTTCCCACTATCCTTGGATTGTTAAGGTACTCCTCATGTCGAGTACCGTGGGTCTGATGCATCACATAGATGCGCTCTCCACCATGGGTCTGTCGCGCTCACACAAAGGAGCTCCCCTTCGTAGCATGATGAGGTACTCCTCTTATCGAGTAACATGGGTATGTCATGATCATAGAGAGGATCTCCCAGCCATCGATCTGTCGTGTCACACAGAGGTGCTCCCCAGTGTGCCAGTCGAGTCACTCCAAGTCAAATCGGTCAAGCAGTCATCAGGTGTCAGCTATCTACTAGTTCTTTGTACTCTGTCTTCTCGCCTATGGAAGGAATCACTCCATGAGCTACTAGTTGATACTCAAAATATCACGAAAACCCTTGTAACAGTATCTCAATGGTCTACCTCGTTATAGGGGTCCCCACACAACAGACGACACGTCAATCAGACGTCGGTCTGTGAGTTATTGGCATTTACATCCCAGGGGCCCGATTGTATTTTATGTTCAAAAAAACCAGACCATAACCCAACAATGTTCAAACCTCAATTGGGTTATTCCAAAATAACCTTATCTCTCTAAGATTCCCGTCACTATAGACAGTTCGTCGATCTAATGCTCGTAGCCCAAGATATGGGAAAAAAGGTATCTTCGGGACAAACGGGTTTGCACTGGTGTTCGAACCGGTCAGCGTGTCCGACCCGGCCTGGTTGTTCGACCCAGCTTGAGGAGGCAGCCCAACCCTATGGCGGCTCGGCTCGAGGGGGCGGCCCGTGTGTTCGGGCCGGCCAGCGGCAGGCAGCGCCCTGCGGGGCCCGCCCTAGCTGCATCCAGGGGGAGGCACATCCCCCTCGAATCCTGAAGGGTTGAAGCATTCAGGTGGAACCAAACCGGTGCCAGGTGGCGGCGACCCATCTCACGCGACACCCAGTGGGGTCCCGCATCTCCCAGCTGGCCAAGCGGCTAACCGCTCTGCACCGTCGGGGGCCGGCCCATCGTCGGCCACTCCGGTTCCTCCATCGCAGCCCGCCCTGGCCATGGCTCTCTTCCTCCATGGGGCATGACGACATCACTACCTTCCGCCGTGGCCCTCCCTCGCTATGGTCCCCTTTTCCTCCATGCAGGCTGACGGTGCTACGCCCTCCCTTCCACACGGAGTGTTTGTGTCACGCTGTTTTGGTGACCCGTTGGCCTTGCACCGCCAGTTTCTTCATAGTCGGCCCATCGTCGGCCACCGTTTCTTTTCCGCGGTTCACTATTCTGGTAGCACTATCACGATTCCACCATCATGAAAAATTAGGGGAAACAATGTGGGGGGGGGGGTCAGGCCATGTTCGGGCTTCCCGAGCCCCCATGTTATGGTGATATCAATCAACAAAATCAACACCCGAGATTGAATGATGTAGAAGGGAAACAAATCCAATCCAAAATTTCCTAACTCGTATTGTCAATCGTTGACAGAGTCCCAGAATGAGAATGACATTTCGTTGGCATCGGAAAGAAGACGAAGAAGTATAGGACGGTGTCATCAGCATTCATCAAGGATGGCGCTCCCTCCTTTGTCCCGGTTGAATAAGGAGGAAGATGTCCATCGTTCATCATTGGAGAGGGGAGTTCTTTGTTGGAATATGAAATTCTCCAAGCGTTATTCCTCTCCAAATGATCTAATAAAAGTATATGTTAACAAAATAAGAGAGTGAGAATCCTATTAATTTTCTTGGGAAAAAATTTGAATTGGACTCATTGATAACCCAACTCCACCAAATTCATACATGAGCATTGGCATAATTAAAACAAAAGGACTAAAGAGGCTCTACCTCATTAATGAGGGAGAGTTGAGAGGTTTCATCCTCGGGAGGTCCCCACAACATTTAATCCCCTTGCAGGAGGCTATTCTCGGGTGGGCCCCACCACCATAACCTCTCATGGGAGGTTTGGGTGTGGCGGTCCGACCACCAACTCCCATTGGGAGATTCCAAATACTAGCCAACACACACATGGATGCCTATAATAAATTAAGGTGTTGAACACTTTAATTTAGTTTTTTTTAAATCCAATAACTAACATTTATTCACGACCATCTTCCATCGAGGTGAAAGTCTTATTAAGAAAATACCAGCCTTTCGAGTTCAACAGTGCCCTTAGATTTCGATTCTGAGCACTAGTTCAAAAGATAAAAAAATCTCACTCTTATGTTTACTGAACCTACCCGGACAAAACATCAGAAATTGTTTCTGGGCACACTAGGCCTCGGAATCAAGCGTCGTAAATTTTCGCAGACTCGCACAATTCCCATGTTCTTAATAAAAAAAATTCAACGGAAATTCTAGGTCTTTTATTCCACCTCATGGATTTACTTACCTCTAAGATACAACTCGAATTAAAAGGAAAAATCAGGGTACTGAGCATGCATCTGAGCCTCCCGCTCCCATGCTCTCTCCTGGAGGTTCTCGTGCCGCCCTCAAAAGAGCACCAGAGGTGTCGACTGTCCATGTTGGACCTACTCCTTTCGATCCTCAATCTCCACTAGAACCTCCATAAAAGTCTCCCCATAATCCACATCCAACTCTCTATGGTCGATGATGTGGGAAGGTTCATGCATGTATCTCCTCGCCTAAGATATGTGGAAGATGCCGTGAAACCTATGCAACTGAGGTGGAAGAGATAAGAGGCAAGACACCTCCCCTACTCTAATGTTGACCTGGAAAGGTCCAATGAATATCTAAGGTAACTTTCCACCTCGTCCAAATCTCCGTAGACCTCGTCAAGGTGAGTCCCGTAGAAAGACATGGCCACCATCCTCAAACTCTAGAGGCCTCTGTATCTTGTCAGTATACGACATCTGCCTACTCTGTGCTTTCTTCATCCACTCCTGGATGATCTGCACCTTTTCCGCAGTAGCTCATACCATTTCTAGTCCCACTAGTGCTGACTCCCTAGGGTCAGTCCAGCATAAGGTTGATCTGCAAGGTCTCCCGTATAAGGCCTCAAAGGGTGCCATCCATATGGTGGAGTGATAGATGTTGTTATAAGAAAACTCCACCAAAGACAAGTGATCCTCTCAACTATAACCAAAGTCAAGTAAAAATGCACGTAGCATGTCCTCGAGGGTCTGAATAGTCCGCTCAGTCTGACCATCTGTCTGAGGACGGAAGGAAGAGCTCAAACAAAGCTATGTCTTGAAAGCCTCCTGCGACCCCTTCCATAGCCGGGAAGTAAACTGTGTGTCACGGTTAGAGACAATAGAAGGAGTTACACCATGTAAATACACAATATACCGCATATAGAAGTGTACAAATCTCTCTACTGAACACTGATATCTGATCTGTATGAAGTGGGCCAACTTGGTGAGTCGGTCGATGATCACTGAAATCGAGTCGTGACCTCTGGACGTACGTGGTAAACCCATCACAAAGTCCATGGATATCCCGTACCACATCCACTATGGGAATACTAATTGCTGAACCAATCCTTCTGGTACCTTGTTCTCAACCTTCACTTGCTGACAAGTGTGGCATCGAGATACAAGCTTCGCTACTACCTTCATCATACCTGGCCTCATGTTCTGTCATCGAAGGTCTTGGACATCTTTACCAGTCCTGGATGTAATGCTATAGGGTATGTGTGTAACTCCCTCAACACTTCCTCATGAAGTAACATTGTTACCAAGGTACTTCCTCTGAAGAGGATGACGTTCTCCCCACCATCAGAAAATCTATCATGTGCCTGCCATGTGGATTTCTGAACACATCATATCTCACAGTCAGCATCCCCATATCGTGCCTCTCTGACTCGCTGATGAAGTGGGGGAGTGACTGTAAGAGATTGCAGGAAGTCTTCTTAATCTTTATCCATAATGTATATATGTAAAACATCCAACTGCTATGTCACCTCTCCTAGAAGATGTATACCAGACCTCATACTGAGTGTATCTACAAAAACATTCCCCTACCTAGGAGTATAGAATATCTTGAACTCATAGTCCTCGAGGAACTCTAGCAATCATTGTTGTCTTAGATTCAGGTCCTTCTGAGAGAAGATATACCTGTGAATCTTGTGATCAGAGTACATGGTAAAACATTCGCCCATTAGATAGTGCCACCACATCTTTAAGGAAAAGGCAACTGCTGCTAACTCTTGGTCATGGGTAGCGTAGTTCTGCTCATGATGTCTCAGTTGTCGAGAACCATGCGCGATCATAGATCGCTCCTACAATAGTACACACCTGAGTCAGGTCCCTGATGTGTCACAGTAAACTACATACGTTATGCCTTCATCTGGAATCCTCATGATGGGGGCACTAGTCAGCCTCTGTTTCTGCTCCTGAAAGCTCTGTTGTCATCTCTCCAACCAAACGATGGTTTTCCCCATCTTCTTCAAGGATGATATTGCTGCTGCAACTCTGGAGAAGTCTGTAACGAATATCCGGTAGTTTCCAGCCAAGCCCTAGAATCTCTATACCTCTATCACACTCTTGGGTGGCTGTCAAGAGAGTGTCGCCTCAATCATTGTTTGATCTACTACAACTCCTGCCTCCGTGATGACGTGTCCCAATAAGTGAAGCTCTTGAATCCAAAAATACCACTTTGAGATATTACCATAATGATGGTGCTCTCTGAGTGTATCCAGTACTACCTGCAAATGGTAAGCTTGTTCCACCTCAGTAGTCGGGTAGATCAGAATGTCGTCAATGAGGACCACAACAAAGAGATCGAGGTAAGGCTGGAAGATCATGTTCATGAGACACATGAACACTGCTGGAGCATTGGATACACTCTAGGGCATAACCATAGAACTCATAGTGGCTTTACCTACACCTGATGTTCATCTTCTACACATCCTTATCTCGAACTCTGAGCAGTTGATAGCCTTATCTAAGGTCTAACTTCGAGAACCATCGAGCTCCCTTCAGCTGATCAAAGAGGTCGTCAATCCTCATGAGTGGGTACATGGTCTTCAAATTCATCTCGTTCAGGTGGTGGTAGCCGACACAAAGCCTTAAGTTCCCATCCTCCTTCTTAGAGAATAGAATCGGGGGTACTGAGGGAGAAACACTAGGCTGGATGAATCCATTTTCCTACAAGTCCTCTAGCTATACCCGCAACTCGTGAATCTCAGTGGGAGCCATCCGATATGATAGAGTAGATATCGGTGTCCTCCCGGGGTACAGTTCAATGTAAAAGAAGACCTATATGTGAGGAGGTAGTCCAGTAATATCATCAGGGAAAACATCCGCGTACTGGTCCACCACTACAGGATAACTCAGAATCTCCACATCAATTACTGCATTGGTAAGGCAAGCCAACTGGTGAGTGATCGGCTGCACCCTCCTCTGAGTAAATATGCTCTGTGTTGAAAATATTCCCTTCTCTCTAGTGAAGGTGAACCTAGTCCCATCCGTACAGACACACCGCACTTTGCGTCTAATAAAGTCGATCTGAGCATGGACTATAGATAACCAATCTATACCCAAGATGATTTTATAAGGCCTCAATGCCACTATGAGGAGATCCCAGCCAAATATCTCACCTCATAGAGTATGCTCACACTACTCGCACTAGTGCGTAATCGTATAGTATACTCCTATAGAAATCTATAACCAGAAGGATCAAACTAACAACACCTTTGGAATCTTGGAGCTTCGAACAAGGGTAGTGGCAGTGAAAGAGTGACTGGCCCCTTTGTCTCTATGAACTGCATCTAAGGTTGAGTAGAAACAGATCTTACCTCGAATCATATCTGGAGCACCATGGTCGTATGCCTTAGTTGTTTGAAGCTGATCTCTCTCATATCCAACTTCTACTGATCATATGAACGGTGGGTCAGACAATCACGAGCCATGTGACCAAGCCCACCGCACTAGTAATACAGCATGCACTTGCATCGTAAGTCACTGCCCTTGGTGCCCTTCACAATAGATCCTAAGTCCTGTAGTCACCCACACATGGGTCTCGTCCCCTTGGACCTTTGCATTATCTGTCTACTACCAGCTATAGAAGACTCCACTTCATGTCGACCAGTATTGGGTCTCATTGCTGGAGACTGATCAGAAAGGAAAATCTTCACTATGAGGGCTCTATCTAACACTGCTACAAACGTCGGGACGCTGATTGAGATCATCAAAGCCATGATCTCTCACATAATCCCCTAATTGAAGGATCACCCCCTGAATAATGTGTCTTGTACCATATCTGTTGAGTAGCGAGAGAGGTCGGTGAACCTCACTAAGTACTACAGTACTGTCACACTACCTTACTGTAGATTAAGTAGCTCATGTATCCCCACTGCACAAAGTGTGGATAGGACAAACTCTTCCCAAATAGGCTCTCGAAGTCTGTCAAGAGTAGTGTCTCCTCATCATGGACCTAGAGCATCAGGCTTCATCATCTGTCGGCTTCTTCCTAAAGGAGTCTGGCAGCAATGATCACCATGTAGTTTGATGGTTTCCCTACTAGCCTAAAGACCCTCACCATAGCCTCCAAACAATCCTCATCCGCCTGTGGGTCTGTCTCTCCATAGAACCTAGGTGGCATCTGGCATTTGAACTCTGGAAACACGCTCTTGTAGCGTGCATCGTCTACTGCTGGGGTTGGTGGAATCGTTGTCCCAATGGGAAGTGGTATCGCTGGTGACTCCACTGGTAAAGGGGCCTGCACTGAGGCCTCGTCGCTCGGTGGGATGTCAGAGCGTACGAATATTGGGGCTTGGAAGGGAGGAATCCTGAATGAAATATATTCCACACTGTTAAATGATTATAATTGCTGAGCTGACCTTGTTGAGCTTACGTAGAGGAATCTGTTCAAACAAACATGCACTCAGTGTTTTCATGCACTATGTTGGAAATCAGTATTCAGGTTCCTGGTGTATTAATACGTCGGTGGCCCATATCACCACTGTACTCCCTGAACTGAAAACCACACTTAGTTCCCATAACACTATTGATTCTCAAAAAATAATGATCATTGTCCTATGTTATGCAGTAGATCCAACTCCTCTGATACCAATTTGTCACGACCGTCCCTTGGGGGCAATATCGTGACTACCCCAATCCCGCCTTCCATATTCCTGGGGTTGGAGACTAGCACAAAGGGCGTAAATCCCTAAACTAAGAAGGAATTTCCTTTAAAACTGTAAACTAACACATCAAAGTACACAACTGGAAGCAAATCACTATGTAAAAATTGTATACAAACTATGTACTAGAATGTAAAAGGTACTGGAAATGCAAGACCAATATAAGTGTAAAGTGCAACTGAAATCAAGTACAATAGAAGAAATGTAAATCAGCTATTGGGTCACCCTCCGGGGTTCCTACCAAAAGTGTAGGTATAGATGGCCTCCTCATCACTCCACATCTGTATGTCTGCTCTGTCTACCATCATGCCAAGTGTTACACATCTGGGTAACGTCCAATCTTGCTAGTCTCTGCCTCATTCAGTGTTATACGTCGTCTGCAACAAATAGAATGAGGTGCGGGCATAGCCCGTGCATGGGTGAGTATAATGATACTCAGTTGGGACCATGATACCCTCAAGTTCTCACTAAATATATGAAGATAAAAAAATCATGGATTCAATGGATAACCATTACTTAGGTATATGCCCATACGTATACCTAATTTATCTAGTAACTCATCTCAATCATGAGGAAAACTCAACATTCATTGACTCATCTCAAACCAAGATTTTATTCTAGGGGTAGTATAATGTAACAACCACAGGCACACTGTTGTATTCTTGGTTGATGGTGTACTCCACATATATCGAGTACAGTGGTCTTGCCGTGTCACATAGAGGAGCTTTCCACACTCCTTGGACTGCTGAGGTACTCCTCTTGTCGAGTATCGTGGATCTGATGTGTCACACAGAGGCGCTCCCCACCATGGGTCTCTCGTGCTAACATTGAGGTGTTCACCCTCGTAGCCTGCTGAGGTACTCCTCCTGTCGAGTACTATGGGTCAGTCGCGCTCACACAGAGGTGCTCCGCACCATGGGTCTACCATGTCACAAAGAAAAGATCCCCACTAGGCTTGTCGAGTCACTCTGAGTTGAATCAGTCAAGCAGTCGTCAGGTCTCAGCCAGCTAATAGGTCTCTGTACTCTGTACGCTCACATCTGTAAGGATCCGCTCCACATGCTATGGGTCGATACTCCAACTGTCAAGAAAACCCATGTAGAAATATCTCAAAGTTCCGACTCATCATAGGGGTCTCAACGCAATAGACGGTGCGTTAATCAGGCGGTCGGTTTGTGAGTTATTGGCATTTCCGTCCTCAGGATCCGGTTGGATTTTAGGTTCAAAACAATCCAATCGTACCCCAACTGTGTCCAAACCTCAAGTATGGTATGCCAAATGAAACATCTACTTTAAGCATCCCTTCACCACAAAAAGTTGGTCGATCAGACGCCTGTATCCTTTGATATGGGAAAAAGGTGTATTCGGGCCAAACTGATTCGGATTGGTGTCCGAATTGGCAAGCGGGTTCGACCTGACCCAAGGCGGCAGCCCGGCCCAACTAGGAGGCCCAGACCCAGGGTCAGACCGAGTGGCCAGCTGACAGCCCACATGGCATGGCCAACCAGTGGCTAGTGGTCTCCTGCAGGGCCTGCCCTAGCCCTGTCTAGGGGTAGACGCACCCCCCTAGAATTCGGAATTCTTGAACCGTTTGGGTGGAACCAAACCGGCTCTAGGATGCACAGGTCCAGTGCACGCGGGACCCAGTGGCGCCCAGCTTCTCCTGGAAGTCTGAGCGGCCAACCGCTTCGCATCGCTGGTGGCCGGCCAGTCATCAGCCGCTCTTGTTCCTGCACTGCAGCCCGCCCTGTTCACAACTCTGCTTCTCCGCGTGACACAACGGCGCCGCCCCCTCCACCACGGCCCGTCCTGGCCGCGACTCTCCCCCTCTGCGCGGCGTGACTTCACTGCGCCCTTCCCCCACGACTTGACCTAGTCGCATCCCCCTTCTCCTCCATGTGGTGCGATTGGGCCGCACCCTCCCTTCTACGCGGCATGGCGGTGTCGTGCCCTTTCAGTGACATGATGTCCTTGCACCGCCAGTTTCTTCGCCACCGGCCCATCGCCAGCCACCATTGCTCTGATTCAGTTTACTCTTCCGGCAGCACCGTCACACCGCCACCGACTTCAATATGTGAGGAAAAGAAAGGGGGAGGGGTGGGTCATTTTTTTGTGGCCCGAGCCCACACGTTATGGTGATATCAATTGAAAAAATCATCACCCAAGATTGAACGATGTATAACAAAAACAAATTCAATCCCAAATTCACTACCTCGTATTGTTGATCACTTATGGAGTCACAAAAATTGAATGTCATTCTGTTGACGTTGGAAAGAAGATGAAGAAGTTGAGAATGACATCATTGGAATTCTTCATGGATGGTGCTCCCTCTATTGTCCTGGTTGAGGAAGGAGGAAGATGTACATAATTCTTGGTTGGAGAGATGTGTTCTTTGTTGGAATATGATGTTCTCCAAGTTTTCTTCCTCTCCCAAAGTTTCAACAATATTATAGGTCAAAAAAATAATAGAGTGATAATCCTATTAATTTTGTTGGAACAAAATTTTAATTGGACTCATTAATAACCTCGATCCACCAAATTAATACTCGACAATTGGCATAATTAAATCTATAGGAGCCAAGAGGCTCTCCCTCATTAATGAGGTAGATTTGAGAGGTTTAATCCTCGGGTGGTCCCCACCACTTTTAATCCTATCACTGGAGGCTATGATCGGGTGGGCCCCACCACCATAACCTCTCATTGGAGGTTAGGGAGTGGCAGTCCCACCACCAACTCTCATGCGGAGTTTCAAACTACCATCCAACACACACATGGAAGCGTAGAATAAATTAAAGTGTTGAACACTTTAATTTATTATTTTTATAAAAATCAAAAAACTAACATTTATTCTCGACCATCAGCCATTGAGGTGAATGTCTTCTTAAGCGAATATTGGCACTGCATGTTCAACGGTGCCCTCAGATTTCAATTCTGAGCACTGGTTCAAAAGCTATAAAATCTTGCTCATACGTTTACGGAACATACCCAAAAAATCATCAAAAATGGATTCCAAGAACACCTGGCCTCGAAATCAAGCGCCGTAAATTTCACATACTCGTAAAATTCACATGTATTTAATAAAAAAAATTCCATGTAAATTTCGGGTTTTTACATTTTGTACCCACGAATTTGGTAAACACTAGGATATGACTTCACCATCAACATTGTAGTCCTCTTATATTGTAGGATAACATTCATGGGAAACAGATTGATCATACTTATGTGTATTGACAATAAGCACATACCAGACTCTATTTCATACGATGAAAAATACATGGTTACAATAATATCCCCATTGGGTGAATTGGCAATCTAAATAAAAATTGAATAAAGCACCATAAACTATCAATAATTGAAAGGATAAAAAGAACTCATCCAACACTATAATTATATTTGATGAAATAATGGTGTATAAGACAATTTGGGGACCATGAATTGAGTTATCTTATTTTGTAATTCATAATGATGACCAAGAAAAGCTCTGAGATGTTTGAAGTATTCACATTATGTCACAATATCATTGGATTCTATTTATGTATAAAATCTAATTCTATTCATGTAAAAGAATAATTTAATGGGTTTTCAAAATATAGAAACTATAAAATGATTAACACATTTATTTTTTTAATTCTCCCCTTTTGTAAATAAACCCAACGGACCTTTCACTGTACTTGAATATAACAAAAAATACTCCACCTATACTGAATCTCTCCCATAAACCTATATCACATTGAAAAACAAATTAAAATTGATAATATAAATTGGAGATGATCCAGTCATAAAATTATCATTAAATTTGAGACGGATGAACACTTTGGCCAAATTGAGGGTTCTCAAACACATGTACAACCTACAGATTATTCAGAATTTTATCCACTTGGAAATCATTACATTCTCTATTTTAATCACACCTTGTTCAAATTTTTATTTAAAATTATGATATATGTTCTCAAGTAGATTGGTACGATAATGTTAAACTGGACGATCACACTCTTTTTATCACAATAAATCACCATTAGATATTTTACCTAATCCCCAATATTAGTAAATTGATTCCTCATCTACAATAGCTGAGTGTATACATTCATTGCTTGTATATAATATTCATCATTCATACTAATATTATTCGATTACTATATTTTTCTCAACAATCCCAGACATTTGTATCCTATAAATAATTCACCACCACTTATGTACTTTTTATCCCTAACATATGTAGATCATTCAGCATAAAAATGTAGATAATTCAGTATCTCTTCTTGTAGATATGTATAATCAGAAATTGAGATTACTATGAATATATATGACGTTTATTTTAACTGCTTATGAATTCTCTTCCATTATATTAAATTGAACATGAGACACTATAAATGTTTCAAATTTGATATCTAGCCATATTGTAATGACATATAATAATCTTCCATTGAGTCTCTCGTATAGGTTTGGTTTAGCAGAAGTCCTATACTCATGCATTCCATGTTTTCTCTCAACCGTTATTTGAGAGAACATGGGTCAGAGCCATGCAAATTGAATTTATTCCGAATATTGGTTGCATATTTACTATGAACTAATGGTTTAATACTTTTTTTAATAACCTACATCACCAAAAATATTATTAGTTCACCAATCATAGTCATTTCATATTATGATTTCGTTATATTAGAAAACTCTTCTTATCATCAATATTTCTTTCCAACAAATATAATATCATCTATATACACAAGATCCATTCATTTATCTCTTTTAGTATAATTAACATACATATAGTGGCCAAAACAACCACTTTTAAATTTGATATTTGTCAGATAATAATCCATTTAATAATACCATGCTTCTCGGACCTTCTTAAGATCATAGTGGGACTTCATTAATCTATAAAACTTCATTTCATCATTACAAATTTTAATACCCACTGGTTGTCCAAATTTGTCTTTTTCATCAAGAAAACTATTTAATTATGTGTATTGTCATCCATCTAATAAAATGTCTACCCTCTTTCAATTTACATATATTGAAAGATCCTTATTGACTCATGTCTAGACAATATAGGAAACAATTATTCTACAAAAATCCCTTTAATCTATGCACATACATTCAATAATAAGAGGGTCTTATTTATGATCACATTTCTATGTTCATTGAATTCGATTTTAATGAAACACTTTTTTCCAATCACGTTGTGATTTTCAGGTCTCTTAACATTATCCCATTCATGGTTCTTATCAATATGATCCAATTTCTCATTCATTTACTTAAAAATTGATTATTCCTTCACTTATTCAAAAACGTGTAGCCCCATATATGATATCATGTTAGAATATTCTTCATTCCTTATTCTCCCTAGAAACGTTAGTGATAACCAATCCCCATTATGTTAGATTGATCATTTGTTTCTACTTATCCATTTAGATTATGATGATTATTCTTCAGTCATTGTTTTCACTTCTAATTCCTATTCAGAATAATCATCATTCTTTATCCCAAAACTTTTTCATTCGATCCACCATCTCTGCATTTGAATATGTCCCATTTCCACTTTATTCTCCACATTCTACCAAATCATCGTATCTGATCCTCAAGGTACATATGGATTTATTTTAATGGATCACAAGATCATTTATTTCCACAATTCATTCAGGATTATTATTCAAATATTTTTATTCTTTACACATTATTGTATATCGAAGAAATATTCCATCTGATATGGCATCACCATACTTTCTTGAATTTCATTATTTACTTCGAATGAAACATTAACTTCCAGATATTTGAAAATAATTTATAGAGGGATTACATCTGTACCAAAACTCGTATGGTGTCTTGGGTTCTCTTATAAAAATTCAAATTCAATTTTGGGTGTACCCAACTTCTTGAAAAACCTCATTCTAGAATTTATGAGAGTTGTGACCCTCAATAAACATGGGTATTTCTAGGTTGTTCACCTATCAATTTCAGTACTCTGAAACTCTATTTTCTATGGGATTCTAAATTTATCCACCACCTAATTGATTCCCTGATTTTCCATGTATATTTCAAATTCATGGATGTTTATTCTCCCCCATTTTATGATCATAGAACATTGATTGTTTGGACATTACCAATCTTAGTTATTCGATGATAACATTTCATGGAATAAAGAACCTGTTGTTTCCTTCGTATAATGACTATCCTAACCATTTTAATATATTCGTCAATATAAATAATGAAGTACATACCTCTATATTTTCCATACACTCTTGTTGGAATGCATGCTTCTATGTAGATAAGATCAGACATATTTAATTCCAATTTATTCTTTGGATGATATTAACTCTAAACCATATTTCCTCGCATGCATGTATCAAGAGTATTTTATTATTCATGATTTATTTTGGTAATATATATTACTAAATTAATCTTAAATACCTTTTCCATTATTTATTATTTATTATTTATTATTACCAAACCTCTTGTGTGATTAGCTTCTTACTTCATCAACTATCAGGTGATAATTGTTATCTTTAATGTAAATATGTTATAAATTTCCATATGTATTGTATCCCTTCATGATATTTTTACATGACTTTACTTACATAGTGAACCATTTTTGATTAAAGGTCATTATCATTCCGTAGTCACAATATTAAATCAGACACATGATATTTTGAAGGTATATAACCACATAGAAGACTTTAGTTTTCCTAATAGAATCATTTGAAATTTATTTACATCCAATTAATTTAATATTTAAAGAACCCTTATTCCTAGACCCAACAGTTCCATAAACCATTTTATGAAAATTCGTCGATATATCTTCATTTTTAATGATATGGGATGAGAATCCCTTATCAATAATATAGGTGTTGATATTATTTGAATCATTGAATGTTATTTCTACAAGGCTAAATTTTCTTGATTTTCTTATTTCCATTCAATAAGATATTATATTTACTGTAGGATAAATTCTACCATTCCAAACTATTTTCCATATGAATGGATTTATAATATTCTTATCTATCTTCCATAGGAGAATACCTATTTTAAAGAGTGACTCTACTTGATTTTCAGGTATTTAATTTTCTATGAGTTTTCTATGTAATGTTCCCCCTTTCCTCTATATATAATGAATAACATTATGGATATATATAGAAAAGTGAAAAAATATCCATAGAGACTATTTCTTCTATATAAATAATTATATTTTATTTTTCTTCTTTTTAGATATCCAAGAGATTCCCCTTTAAAATAACTACCTTTATTTTCACAATAAGACATGGTATTGCGTAGAAATCCACAAAATTAAAATTGCATAAGAGGAAATGTCATCTAACTTCCATTACTCCTCATTTCCAAATATGTTTTAAAAGTGTTGAAATGGTTATCCTTACTGAATAGTCTAGAATAATTTTCATCGTTTCACTCTGTTTTACTTAAGGATTCATTTACTATGACATTAAGTCCCTTTTTTATGTCCAACATTCTAATTCCCTTTATTTTTGATCAATTTGTTCCAAGAAATTTTTGTGTCATCATCACATCCAATTATATTTTCCCACAAATGTTGATCTATGATCTTTTAGTTCCTTCTATAATCATTCATAACCATGTTAACTCTTTATAATAGTTTTGTATTAAATAATCTTCTAAACAATAACTTTTTTGTTATTTCTATTGATTTTGGTTCATTGTAAGGTTTAATCATTATCACTTTTTTCATTATTTCTATTAAAGTGTACAATTCACCTCCCTCTTGTATATTGAGCATCTACATCATTATTTCGATCCTATACCTAGATGACCTTGTGTGTAAGTTCCTTGCATGACTTCCCGCATGTGTGCAAGACAAATTTTAACATCATATTTGTTGTGTAAGATCCTTTATATCAATTAATATTTTGTGCACATCTCATGAATTTTCTATATTTTCATGTGACTATCTCGATACTCCACATGTGTGAAACTAATTTTGACTTCATATTTGGAATGTAAGATTCCTTAATGAAGAATCATCATTTAGTAATAGCTCTTAACTTTACTGTATATTGATGTGAAAATATCTAAAATCCATTTGTGTGCAATATTTCAACTCCCTTGAATTCTTTCACAAAACATACTTTTTCATATATGACTTTATCCATCCTCAATATTTTGGACCTAAAAACATGGAAATCAATAGGAAATGACACAACCTTCAATAATGTAGTTTCCTTTCATTGTAAGATATATCATCATAGACTCCATGACCATCCTAATGTGGGTTAATGATAAGAATATTCTGGAATCCATTTTAATATTGGAAAAAGATTTAGTTCTAATAAATAACACATATTTAAAGTTATATTTGGAGTATGGTAACCAGTAAGGGGATTACCCAAGAAGTAAATTCACCACATAATCCTACATGAAACTTTGGGATTGAATCCTTGATAAATTAAAATAAAATTTTATTGTACTGTAATAGTATATTGGTTATAACAAAAAGTATTATAATGTGCTATTGGAGTAGATGTAAAATTTTCCATACATGGGATTTTTTGCTATGATTTGGGACTTTTAGACACTAGGCCTTGGGGATAACAATGTTTTGATATCAAGGCTCTTTGATGTAGTAACATTAGAGTTATAGTGTGTAACAATGTGTGGTTGGGTTCACTATAGCGGTCAAGGTAAAAACAATGAGGGCCATCTATAGGGTATAAAAAATTCCCCATGACATTATATGAATACACTAGTATAAAGGTTGGATATGGAAGGCCCCAAACATATCATTAGATTAATAAGATGGAGTGGAAAATTATGGAGAAGGAGGGGGTGTGGGGTTATAGTATAAGTCATTTGGTATACATACTGATGGAACTCCTTACACTTGGACTTCCATCCATGTGTTATGGGACTTTAGGCTATGTAGGGATTTCTTCTCAACCAGGTTAAATGATTTTTATATCCCTGAATAAAATTAAAATGGAATAATTGTATTTAAGGAAAGCATGAATAATGTTTAATATCAATATTTACCAGATATAAAACAAGAACTAGTTCTACAAGACTAAGTGGTAGTGGTTCGTATACAATCAAAGATACTATGTAAAAGTACAAGAGATAGTACAGAACAATAGAGATATAGAATTATTATCACAAAGATAGGTGAATAATTATTGGCCTAAAATAATGAACCATTATATTAAAAAGAAGATATAAATATCAATGATCATTCCATGTGAAACAAAGCATAAATTATAAAATTGATTAAATATACCGATATAATGTTGGGGTTTTAATAGATCCTATAGTTTATGTAAATACCATTGGATGTAAATGGGTATTCAATAATAAATTGTACATGGATTTTAAATTTACTACATATAAGGAATAATTGGTTGTTAATGGTTTTAGTAGGAATATGGGATTACACTATGTTGAAACAGGTCCATCATCTCCTATGCCAAAAACCATAAATATTATACATGACATAATATCATTCTCTTAATATAAAATTTTGAAAATGGATGTGAAGATATATTTCCTTATTGTAAATCTTGTGGAGGATATTTATATGACACAACCAAAAGGGTTTACGAAAAAAGGATACTAATATAGTATACTTTCATAAATACATTTATTTTGTAAAAACAGAATCAAGATCGTGGAATATTCATTTTGATTAAGCATTAAGAGATTATGATTTTATTATTATGGAATATTATCCATGTGTATATAAGAAATTTAATAATATTGTAATTGATTTTACAATGATATATTCTGATGATATTTTACTAATAGTAAATAGCATACATGTCCTACAATTTTTTTATATATATCGAATAAATGTTACTCCATGAGAGAATATTGTGAAGCATACTATATTCTAGTTATTAAGATCTATTTTAAAAGATATAATTTTATAATTGGACTATGTTATAGTATATATATTATTATGGTGTTGAAAATACATAATATAGAACAATCTATGTGTGGGTTGTTTACATTGTCAACAAATATATATCTATCTTAGAAAATGTTTCCTCACAGACATAAGTAGAGATATATAATGAGTAAAATCCCTTATGCTTCAATGATGGGATCTATCATGTATTTCATTTTATGTTCTAGTTATAATGTTTTATACATATTATGATAGACAGGTTGATATCAAAGGGATCCTATTGAGCCACATTGGTTAGTTTTTAAGGGATTTCTAATGTACCATATATTTATATAGAATGTTTTTTTGTTTATATAATGGAAAACTATTTATTAGATGGAATAGAAAAGTTGTCTTTATATTGATAACTTCAATAAAATATCATAGTTAGTATATGAAAATGATAAGAAAAAGATTATTTAATCAAGTGGTTTACATATCAATAATTATTGAGTAAGTTGTGAAATTTGATTTTCCAAATATGTTGTATAAAATATGTATTTATTATTTCTATATTTTTTTGAATTATTCAATGAATTTGATGTATTATCAAAATATATATTCTGATAATCAAATTATCATGGTATAATAAATGATGTTTAGATTATGATTGAGAAAAAAATATATGTAATTAGAGAAATAACCTTTTGATTTATTTTACTCAAAAGGAGTGAAATCAATGTTAGAAGAGTATCTAAAGATCAAGATATAGAAAACATATTCACTAAATAAATTCCTCATCAGAATCAAAAATATCACGTGACAAATAAAAGGATATTAGCTTTTATAAGTTGTCTCTATTGCAAGTGAGATCTATTAGTATTTATTCCCAATAACTAATTGACATTTTTCAATCGATTAGATAAATAAGTTGATTATTATCACATTGTATTTATCCTATAAATAACATCAATTAGATAATTTACTATGAATATTTTATGAATCAAAGGATTATATTGGTTCCTATCTATACTGAGAACAGTGTTATTCTAAGAAAATATTCTTAAATAATTATGTACAATGGTCGAGACATATTTTTTTTATAGGACAGAAATGATGGTTTACTCTCATGATTTGGAGGATTATAATCAATGATACTAGTAATGTTGAAGTTTAAACATATATATATCAAATATGAAATGTATTGGGGAAAGGGAAACCACTAATTTTTTTTTCTATTATTGTATTTTCATATATGTGGACTTGTGTATTGGTCCTGAGACTTGTGCTATTTAGTAATTATTATCACTATTATTATTCTATAATTTGTGGAAAAAATAGTGAAAATATATTATCAAGGAGATTTATAAAGTATTTATTTCATCATAACTGATTTTACATTAATATAATGGTCAAAAAAGAAAGTGTCACTTGTATGTCAATAAGAAGAATATATTCTAAAATCAATAACTAAAATGGAACTATGGTATAAATATGCCATTATATATGTTTAAATACATGTTAATTAAAAAAATTTAAATAATTATAAATGTATAAAATAGGGTGATGTTATAAGTATAAATTATACATGATGAGATATCGGTTAAAATGGATTATATTGCACAATATAGTCCATATATAGTTTGTGGTTGTTTCCATACACACTTATTTCTATAGGGATTTCATTATATGTTTATAGAATAAAATTTCATAATTAAGGTACGTTCCAACAATTTTTATTATGAAACGGTCATAAAGGGTTACATAAATAATGATTCCAATGTATTGTAAAATATAATGGAAATTATATTGATGAAAATATTTATTACATAGTTTTTGAAACATTATTTTACTATGAAAAACATGATCATATAAATTCAATCGCAATAATATGAAGTTTGAGATACATGAGTTAATATTATCACTAATTTAATTATTCAAAAAACAATAAATTTAATATTAATTTACTCATTATATTAGTTTCTAGAGTAAATTATATATCTATTCATGTTATGTGAATATTAAAAATAAATATTTATTCCAAAATTTAGTGAATGTAATATTTATTCCATTTTAATAAATAATTATAATTTATTAATCAATAATTCATAAATTATATTGTAGAATATGAATCTATATTAATATTTTAATGAATGTGATATATTTTATTTTATATCATCGAAAAAATATTAAATTTTCCCATTAATAAATGATGTTAGATTAAATAGATAGCATGATATATAATGTAATTATTATATTTGTAATGGGGTATCACATCGATTAAAAAATTGATAATGTATTTTATGTAATTATTTTTATTTAATCCTATTTATATATTCTAAACTATACCATTTTCTTTTATTATAATGTAAAAATTAGAAAAATTATATAAATCCCTAGAGAAATTTTTTCCCATTCTCCCCACTTAATAACAGGGACAGAAATAATAAATCCTAATTTTTTTGAGAATAAAAATCCTTTTCACAAAAAAGAAATATCCCTTTATTAGAAAAAAGAAAAATTACACCCTTATAAAAGTAGGAGATTTACAATGACCCTTCTTAATAATGGGAATTAGGTCGCCCGATACATGATCCTCCCAATGAAAATCAATACATTCCACAAATTTTCTACCACGACCATCCACAAAAGAGTTCTTCTCTCGATAAACATGAGTAACAATATACTACTTTGAAAAGAGTAGATCCAAACACCTTGCCTAACGATTAGTCAACTTCAATGAAAGATGAAGAGAATATGCCGAAGGGAATGAACCACAAATGTGGAATCACATTAAATCCATAACTTTTACCGACCTCGTCGTTAATCCTTCTCATAATCCATGATAGCTCTATTCATCTATTCTTCTAGAGAGGAATAAAAACCACCTGAAACATATAGAAAAAAACGAAACACCCATTATGATCTATAAAAACCGTACTGAATCCTGATGAACCTGGGTTACCTCTCGAAGAACCATCTGAATTTATTTTGATCCAAACATGGAAGGGAGGTAGTCAGAGGACCTAAGTCATGCCTAGAGGTGGAATGGAATTTCCCTTGACAGCAACCTGAGTTAATAAGGATAGATCATGTATGGAGTTCGCACAAAATCATCTTTTTTGAACTGTGACTATACGATCTACAGTGAAGAGACAGGCTAAGGAAGCACCCAAAAGGAAGAATTATTGTTCATGCAGGGCATTATTCCGGGAAAACCAGATAAAATAAAGGAGTTCCTCTGAAACAGAAAGAAAAAGAGATAATACATGTGGGAAATGATCCCAATCCGGCAAGCCTTACATGAAGACATCAATTGAGTTGGAAGTAGTTAAATTATTTTCAATCATACTGGACACAGTCTCCCATAATGCTAAAGCTACCACATAAGTGAGAAAGATATGATCAATGACTTCCATGTTTTTATGACAAATAAAACACATTTATTTGAGGGATATTCCATAATTTTGTAGATAGTCATCAGTTGGAAGCCTCTTTTGAGCTAGCCTCTAAGAAAACGTGGCCTGAGAGGGCCTAATAAATCCCTTGTTGAAGATACCCATATATTGAAAACCAAATGTGCTACCAGAAATGTGCTTATAAAATAAATTATTAGAACGAATCTCATTTGATGTCATATCCCAATCCCAACAATCCCCCTTGGAGGAAAACAAGTACTGAACAATAATGGAAACAATCTGATTTGGGGGACAATCCATGTAGCCCAGTTGGTCTTTGATTGACAAATTAAAATCCAGATTTGAGTTATTCTCAAGAACCAAGTCTTCCTATTTTTTCCAGTCTAGTAGCATTTCCAAAATTGGAGTGGATAATAACATGATACTAACAAGCGATAATTAACATTGATTCCTGAAAAAAGAAAATATTCAAGGTAGTCCAAACTGATGAGGTGAAATAAATAAAGTTCCACGCATTGATTCTGTGAAAGAATCTAGATCTGAGAAATGAGTCTTCCTCAGATTGCAAGTTCATAAGTCTCTAAACAAAACCATATTTCATAGAATCATTAAAACATCGATGTCTCTTGATACCCAAGGCCCAAGAATCATAAGGCATACAAACAAAGTTCCAAGGGACCATTGCATGCCTCCTTTCATTGATGGTACCATACAAATGAAATTCTTTATAGAGACATTAATGATATTTATTACATAAAATGGATATTTGTATACAATAAATGAGAAAGAATCTTTTATAATGATACTTTATTTCACAAGACTCACTCTTCCAGCAATGAAAACTATAGTAAAATTTTTTAAATCTAAGAAAGGGTAATGTAAATTAATTGAAATAAATAACCATTCAGAACTATACACTTATTCTTTTTTAAAAATAATAACCAAATTGGGAATTAAAATTAGAAAATATTTTAAATCATTTGAATTTAAATTTAGGGGGTGGGGGAAGTGTTAATAATTGTTCCATAAGAGTATTATAGTGTCTTCAATATAGTTTCAAAAAAATATCAAATGAAATAGATATAAACAAATAAAACTATATTGATATTCAATCACATTTATAAGATAATTATAAATTTTATGGATCCTCAACTGGAGTTGGGATAGTCTCCACAATTTCAAAAAATTCCAATGTCTTCAAGGTGGATGGAATGGACGAACATTGTGTGTTTGGGCTAATGTGATGTTCCTTGATTCAGTTATATTAATTCTACTTCTCTTGAATAATCTTCTATATATTATTTTATGGTTCCCTATTCTAATTTCGATAATAAATGATATTTGAAATTTTATTTGATTACTCATTCCATATATGCTCCATATGGCCTCACCCTTGATCCAAAATCATGGATGAATCATATCACAACTTCTTCAATTATTGATAGGATTCTCATTAAGAAGATAATGAATAATTAAATTAAGAACCACAACGTTATATCCCTGATGATACATGAGAAATGAATTTAATCTTCAAAAAAACATTATTTTATGTCCAATGATGACAATACATGTTGTTTCAATCCCATTCCATTATCTTCTAGTATAATATGATCATATAATTTTCTTGTTTAATGAAATATAGTGACATAATGACACGTTATTTTATTCATATGTTAGTGATTAGTTTATTCTAATATAATATTTTATTAATGTTATGAAATTGATATTTTTTTTAAAATCCAATCATCCTTGATATATTAGTTATTCATATAAAAGAATTGACTAATTATAATGTGACAAATGATCCATGCTATTTAATGATACATAGAATGAATATTTATTTATGCCTAATGTAATTTTCCAATTGATTCTAACTTGAGCACCGAGATTCCCACGATTACACTAACATGAGTTCTTCTTATATATAATGATGGGATAGGCTAATACACATACATATCGGGCCATTTTCAAATTATATATTGTTTTTTTATTTTGGTATGGACCTCTTTTTCATTTAATAATTTGGTATACTACATTGTGTTGTGATATCGTAATTTATAAAATTGGTTTCTATTATGTAACAATAAAAATATCATATATATATATATATCCTTCAAATCTATTACATAATAGCTATCTTACTCTAGTGGAATATAACTTTTTCTTATGTAACCCCTTATAATTTATTATATATGGTATTGAATTTATTATATATTAGATTATAAATAGGCTATTTTTTCATTACATTTATGTCATTCCATTCAATTTTATAATGGTTTATCCTCACACATTTCTCTTAATAGTCTGATTAATCTCAAACAAAGTTGGAATTATGGTTTATTCATTATAAATGCCTAAAAATCATTGAAAACCAATTTTCTATATAGTCTTAATTAAAATTTAGTCACTAATAATATAATCAATAAAAATCATGAATATTAATATTTTTTTATAATAAATTCAAAAATAAATTAAATTCCACAAATAAATCATTTTATATAAAATTATGGGATAATAATAATAAAAAATATATAAAAGAAAAAATGATAAATAAAAAATTATGGCTTGATCACTCAACCACAATTATACATGAAATTTTCAAAAAGTTCATATATGTCCCACTTTTTGTAAATTTAAAATTAATGTTCATTGAATGTTTATAGAATAGAATTTTTTTAAATTAGAATCCATTAAAATGGATAATCTATTAACCCCCATATCTCATGCTCCTAATTACATTGTCTCTTTTCAATCATCCTTGATATATCATATATGATATTTTGATACATCATTTTCCCCTAATTCAACCAAGATTTTATTTCCCAAAAATATTCCATTCGCTTTTTTGACTAGCACTAAATGGACTTTTCACATCCATGTTTGTGGGAATATCACTTATTATGTGAGTGTAGATAAATATTGAACTAAACCATCACAATACAAAAGGAATATCCAATGAATATGTTTAATAATCATGTAATAAAATAATTACTTGGACATACACCGCTTTGGTTTCTCAAAGACTTATTTAATTTTATACTCTCACACATATTTGTGTTTTAAACATAGGATGTTTTCAAGAATTTTTTCAATTAACCTTTTGAGTATAGTTTATATGATTTATTGAAATTTCATTTTAGGTGGACCTTTAAGGTGATAATTACTCATTGTATACATATAACACAAGGACAGGTCTAAAAATTAATTTCGTAATTCTAAAATCTGTATTCCATTATGTTTATATCTTTTATAAATCCGTTCATAGTTCTGAAAAAATGTTCCCATGGTTCTATTGTAAATGAATTAATTTACGCTTAGGTTAATAAAATTTTAATTATTTCATATTCATATTTTGGAAAAATTACTCAAACACACTAAAAGAATGAAAACAAGAAAATTCTATTCACATTATATGATAACTAACACACTATCCAAAACTTATCCTTGAAAATATTCATTATAATTTAAATTATTTATTATTAAATATAATAAGGATGTATTTTAGGCATGTACAAATAAATTTTAAAGGTAATAGTTTACTAGGTGGAATAAATTCATATACAGTAAGGAGGAAAGTGGAATCCTATCGTAAATTTCGGTTCTAAAACATTCATTGAAAATTTTAAACTACTGACAATTCACATTGAAGTGATTATATGGTAAATAACATTTAATTAGAAAACATGGAAGTCCATTTACTAAACCCATTTTACATGGGACCATCAGTCCATTTCCATGTAAGATAAAGAATTGTCATTATATTCTCATACCATATTCTCAAGCTCCACCATTTCATATATCCTATGTTCTCCATATTTTCACATTTTAATTTTTTTCTTCATAAAAAGCAACTGTTTTTATTACATGTTAAGATGAAATTTAGAATAATTAACATAATTGATTCTATAAGGGGATATACTGAGGAGGGGGGGGGGGTTTAAATGTCATTTGTAATTCCTGTAGTGCATCCACCAACATCATACTCTAATTTATTTTTTTAGGTTTCGATATTTTCTCTATAACACTCTTGAAATATATATTGGATACATTTTCCTATATTTTTTCTATTTTTTAGGTAGTGTTACTCTTGTGTTATACTCCATAACTTCTCATGAGTGCTCCCTTATTTTAGTTGAAAATATTTATTCCTATATAACTAATAATTTGATTATTTTTTACAATACAAAAATGATATATATGAATGTATATAATAATTCATGCATCAACATTTTTTTATATTGTGACTCAATAAATTTAGAGGAATATTCCACTCCTAATATAATATCATTAAATCCAATAGAATCTAAAAAAATTACCCCTGATGTTTATTCCATGAAAAAATATAATTTCAAAAAAGTAATCTTTTTTGGGAAATTTCTTGTCCTCTAGACATCCATCCTATGAAATAAAAGTTATTAAATGATCCATAAAAATGTTTGGGTAAAATAAAAAATTAGAGTCCAAAAAGTCTAGCCTCTATGGCTATCCAATATGGGCACTAAGGTTCAAATGGTCTTTATATGTATGTTTACGATGAACTTTCAGAATATATGGTACCTTCTCATCATTTATAAAAATATTAATCACTCGATCACTATATATCATCTCTAATTATAGAAACCCGCATTTATTAAAAATAATCTCGTATTTCATGTTAAAGAATTTATACATAAAAAATATTGAAGGATCCATCAAAACAATAAATTTAACATGTCCAAATACAATGGGACCTTACCGGTGATCTCATATAGACAATAACGAGGACGATAAATTGTCAGATGAACTGTTGTAGGGATTTCAACTATATTAGTGTGTGAATTTCTTGACCAACACATTAGGGGCCACATGACCAATGAGGAATCGAGTGTGACACCCAAATCCCTCCTTCAACGGGCTAGGGGTGGTGACTATTTTTGAGAATGCTTATTACATTAATGGGATGCCATATCCCAAGGTATATATACCCTCATAAACATCTCCAATTATGAAAAAAATTAATACAGGTAAAATAAAAATGATACCAAGATGCATGCATACATTTATATTATACAATCACGGTATGAACAACGTACTAGAAAGTAGAAAGGTCCCAAAACAAGACTCCAAAAACTGTAAAAAGAATATGTAATGTTAGAAATAAGGGGACTAATTTCAAATGAAACACCTAGTATGGACTATAGCCTTTCTAGATATATTATGCTCCATATAATCTAGGTCCACCCAGGACTTCCTCAAATGGTCTGTCATCTACATAAGACAAAAAATGTGTAGGTATTTCCCATGTAGGGATGAGTATACCAAGACCAAATATGACACACCAAAGTCACCAAAAATAATGTAACATGAGACTAGTCAGATAATCAACATTAGTAAATAATAATTAGAAATATGATACATGGTAATAATATAAGAAAACTAAAATATACTCAAGATTAATTTACAGTATCATTTAGTTAGAAAAATTACAAAAATCCAATAATATTTCATTAGGATTAATGGTGATGATGTTCTAGGAAAACTCAATCTAAGAGTGTTATAAAACTGATGTCACTCATCATGTAGTTCTTAATGATTGGGTATATCCATAAATAAGATTAATTATAGAGAATATAAAATCATGGTACATAGATAGAGGGTCACACCGATGATCACTCAGGGATACTAAATTATTGAATGCATTAACCCACTAGGTAAAGGATTGTAAACACATGTATGTTGGTCAGTAATATTCCAAAAAACCTCATATATAGATGAAGGTTGGTATTGGAAACATCTCTGGGGTTCACTTGGGTATTCATTCCAAGTTTAACAATGGGATCCTACACCATTCTTGGAACTTAAAATTTCACTGAACCCTCATGGTGAAAAATTGAGAAAACTCCTTCTTTAACAAGGGAACTCACCAACTCAAAATAGGAAAGAGCGAACACATGAAACTAAATTTAATGAGGGAATAAAGATAATATGAAATCTGTACAAATTTATAATAGGATTACAGGACATGTCCCACTATGTTCTAGCCTTCCCATTATCGATTGTCTATGCCAATGTAATCATTCCAATCCCATGTAAATTATATATGTTAGTAAACGTATACATGTAAGAGTAAAATGATTATGGTTAGGTCCATGATTGTTCCCATGTACTCTATGTGTGCCCAATTTCAGTACATTTTTATTCACTATGTACCCCATAGGTATATTCTTAATATCTAGTCATGAGTTAATATCATGTGACATCTATTTTATGAAATGTATTATTTTTCTCTACATGTATAACATAAGTCTATATATGGGGTACTACATGGAATGTATTATTTCAATGTTTAGGCCATGTAGTCAGTTTTTTCTATCAATCCAAATATTATCTACATGTATGTCTAATTCTTCCACTATCATGGATTCTTCCACCCAATTCACAGAATGTTTTGGATTTAGGCTCGCATGAGATTGGCCAACAATAGTGACATGATTCTAACCACAAAATCCATATGTGGATTATATCATATCGGACCACATCTTCTATTCACCAGAAAGCTTGAAATTTTAACTCGTCATCTAATATTGGTCCATAATCATTGTCACACATACTGATTACCTAATTGATTTTGAATCAAGACCCAAAAGATTGATCAAACTCCAAAGATATAACACGTGATACAATCAATGTTTTTGTATTTTTCAAACTTATAGACAAAATATACAGATGGTGAGTGTATGAATAATGGTTGGAAAAATACCCAAAAACCAATAGGAAAAAAACTCATCCATTTCTCATGTTAGATGTAATATGTTTCCATTAGTATGCTCAATGAATCATAATAATAAATTGACATCAACTCATAATTTCATGGAATATAAATCAATACACATAATATAATATCAACCTATGAAACAATCTATTACTGGATTTAATTTTCCTTAATATTCAACAAGGAATATAAAATAGGGATTATACTAAAAAAATACATGCTACATCATGTTTTGTTCATTTTATGATCAATAATGGTTAACATTAGTTTTGGTAAGGTCCATGAATTTAATTTTTATAGACAATCGATGCATTATGATCATTTTTTGTTCATCAAAGATCTCTCCTCAAAAGGATCTATTCAAATACCTAGGGTTATGAGAAAACCCAAGGGGTTATCCAAAATATTTTTTAAATATATTTGGTTAGGTTTGTAGAAATAAATAAATTAATTTACAAATACACCCATACCACATATAAAAAACTAGTTGATGTTGAGTATTATTATGGTATTCCTAGGGTAAAACCAGTTTTCTATATTTAATGGATGAATCATAATTCTCATTTGGGACACTATTAGGGAGTTATTTCACTATTAAAAATATATATTCATGTGATATAATATATTTAATGTTTTTATTATATGAACATTGTGGCTATCTATCCCCCATAATATCATTCCAACTCAGCACCAAGCTCCAAAAATAATCTATATAATATTTCATGGTATTACAATGGAAAAATAGATTCATTACATTCTCCAAACATTTAATATTTTCATCCTAGAAATAAATAAAACACCTTAATGGATAATGTTTATAGGATATCATCTTATCCCATGCTCCCATGTGCTCTTCTGATGATTCTATTGCTTCTACTAGAAACATGATAACCAAATCTCTTTCCTTTAAAGGATCATGTCCATAAAATAATTGATCTCTATTTAGTACTCTTTGAAGTAAGATCATTAAATGATTTTCAAATCACCTTGGTTGATAATATGCAATGGTTCATGAACATACCTCCAAATCTATGACATGTGTAAAATTTCATGTACCCCGTGCTACAATGGTTGTATGTCCAAGTGGTATTCCAACTCTATAACCCTACAAGGTATTGGAAAAGGGTCAAGGAATCTAATATATATCATGCCAGACAAGAAAAATATATGCAATCCTTACTTAGGTGTTCCATTCATAAATAAATGGTCTCCCTCATTGATCTCTAAATACCTCTATCATCAGTCTGCATCACACATCTAATGGTTCTAGGTAGTCATCATTATCTCCCAAATTAGCTTCACCTACTATATTGTCACCCACACCATCTACGAGCCCATAAGTACTTACTCTCCTTCATCGGTCTAACATGGTGGTTACATACAGGGTCTCCTATACAATTCATCAAACTATGACATATAAATGGTGGATTATTCATGTTTTTTTAAGTAAACTCCACTAAGGGATTATTATCCTCTCAAATATAGTAATTTTCTAACATGAATGCTTGAAGCTTGTCCTCCAGAACCCAAATGTTTCTCTCTTTCGAGCTATCATTCTGGGAGTGGAATGTTGAACTAAAATTCCATTGAGTAACTAGTTCCTCTAGAAATCCTATCAATAATTGTAAAATTAAGATAGAATCAAAATATACAATGATCGTCAAGGGAACTCATTGATTCTAGACTTTCTCTTGTACATAAAGATATCAAAATCTCTCTACTGAACATTAATCTCAAATAATTAAAAAGTGGTAAAACAAGGTGATTCAATTTACGATCACCTATATAGAATAGTTTACTATATATGGTCATGGATTTATTTTCCAGAATTCCATAGAGATACCATTTTCATTCCACTTTAAATCTTCAATGGGTTTAGCCAAACCTGTTAGAACCTAATGATCATCCTTCGCCTGTTGACAAGTGAGGAATCAATATGAAAATTGTTTTACAAACCTTTTCATATCTAGAATCCCAAACTAATTCTGAAGGTATTGGAACTTCTTTTCCACTCTTGGAATAATGACTAATGGGTATTTATGAAAATCACCCATAACCACATTTTATATGGTCAATAGAAGCATCATCCTCCCTCGTAAATGGCGATGTTCTACCCATCATTAAAATTTTCATCTAGATCATATATGGGGGATATAGGAGTATATATGTTCCTACCATGGGTATTCAATAGATGATCCTTCCTAACATTATAATGAAGTGGATGGGTAAAAATCATTGATTATAGGTAAGCTATGCCATCACTATCCACGGTGGAAAACTTTAGTAAGGCCAATTGCTCTGATGCCTCTCTCAATAACTGTGAAAAACATTTATCACTCAGATAATCTCCAACTATATTATCCTTCATTGGATTATACAATATCAAAAAAACATAATCCTAGGGGAAATCTAGTAATCACCTCTTTACCAATTTTTTTTATCTTTTTATGAAAATGTATATTTGAGACTATTGTTGTTAGAATAGTTGATATATCGTTCAACTATGAGATAAAATCTCCACATTTTATTCTCATGTCCACTCGGTAAACTCTATGTCATGGGCCACATAGTTATACTCTGGTAGTATAAACATCCAAGACCTATAGGAAATCAATTTCCTCAATTAATAAAAAAATCCAATCCCGGTTTAACTAGCATCATAAAACAATATGTACTCAACAACCTCTTTTGGAAGTCTCAATATGTGTTCACTCATCTTACAATATTTCAACTACTAATAATCCAATTTTTATCTTTCTATGAACATTAACAGATTCCCATTTTGACCAAAATGTTTGAAGGGTTCTAATATCCCATAGTGACCAGTCATTAATCTCTGATAATAGCCTGTCAAGCGAAGAAACCTTCATAACTCAATCATGTTATTTGTTGTATCCTATATTATTAATACCTCAAACTTCAATAGGACAACAATTACTCACTATTCTAATATGACATGACCCCGGAAGTGTAAATCTTGAATATAGTAATGAAACTTATAGTGTTTCACAAAATGATGGTTATCTCGTAGTATGACCAGGACCATCCTCAAGTGTTTCACATGCTCCTGCCTTGAGAAAGAGTAAACCATTATTTCATCCGTAATGACTTCAATAAACTGATCGAATAAGGGAATAAATATATAATTCATAAGGCCCAGGATGAAATGGGACATCAACAATTGAAAACAGAATAAAAATGTACTCATAGTGGCTATAGAAAAAAAATAATGTTGTCTTCGGTGTATCTACATCGGAAACACGTAGTGGGTGGTAATCCAACATGAGGTTAATCTTCAAGAACCATCTCACCACATTCAACATGTAAATTTTGTCATTAGTTTCCTAATTTGAATACTTATTTTTAAAATAAAACCAATTTAGATGATTGTAATCAACACATGAAGTCAATATTTCATCCACCATATTAAAGAAAAATACTATGGCTACGTAGGGTGACACATTGGGTCTGATTAATAAAACCTAATAAAAATCATATGACTAAAACAATAGATATTAAATATCTATAGTAGCCATCTGATGTGATAGATAAGATATCATGGTATTCCAAGGTCATATAATTTTCATAATTGAATCTCTATGTTGGGAGGTAGACCTAACACATGAGTAGGGAAAGAGTCTCATACTCTTCCACCACTTTAGGAAAATGGTGGTTCATAACTCCATCTTATTAAAGAGATATACTAAAAAAATTATAAGAAGTTAGTTTTATCCTCATTTTTATATACATTTACTTCTATAATTGTTTCTAATTATCACCAAAGAAGTAAGACACCTCACTATTTACGTGGACATGTTGCATCATCCACCATAAACAACCAATCTGGGCATGAACTATGAATATATAGTTCATACCCAAGAAGATATAATTAGGTGTCATCATTGTTATGAAATGATTCCAAATTAAAATCTATCTTCTTGGATGCATGTCACACAGTTGATATTATTATGTGATCATTGAATTCTCATTGATGTGAGTATTAATGAATAAGGTTCCAGCCGAAGGATCAAAAATAATCTCTAGATATCAGAAGAGAGATGTGGAATGGATGTAATGGCTCACTCCTATGTCTAAAATTAATTTACATATGGTGAAGAATATATATTTCAAAACTCAAATAATCCCTAGATTCATTGGTTTATATTACTCCAATTCCTGCAACTACAATCATCCCAGACAAACCACTCCATGAGCCTAATATAGACTATCTGGGGTTGGAAATTGAAATTGCTCAAAACATCATTCACATCTTACAGATCTCCCATATCCACTACCACATATACCAAAATATAAATGACCCTATTATTTATGTTTTATATTTCATGGTGTATCATAAACCATTTCCTGGTCACCGGCATAATGGTTCAAAAATCTCACATGATATGTTCCCAACAATTGCAAGAGTAACACAACCTCCTCATCAGCTAGCTGGGACTATCATGAGAACCGTGAACTATAGAAACTATGTATTATTATTTTATATTAATTATCTTATCTCTCAAAAACCCTTGATTATTTATTTGTATATCAACTTTATAAATATTAGCACAAGAAGTCCCAATACCTGCACTAACTATAAGCAACTTCTCAGTCAAAAAACTCTCCACCATCAAGTCTCAATCAAGAACTCTAGCATAGGTTGGAATGAAAGTAGATATCAATATTACATTGAAATCTCAGTTATTCCCACAATAAATTGTCCATTATTAAAATAATACTTCATAAAAAATATCTCTAATGTACCATGGGAGGGTAGTGATCCTAATCTAATAATCAATAATAGACATTTTCCCCTATTGAATCACTCAAAGACCCTGAATGTGATTTACTCCAAAATTGGTTGTGCAGAACTAATATTAGAACATATGATCATAAATTATACATGATATTGTTTCCACTTATTTTTTTGGTCCACTAGACTCCAACATAAACATGATCATCCATAATGAAGGCCCGCAACTATGACTACTCTATGATTGTATGTTGTCCTCACAATGTAAAAAACTCATTAAACGGACTCATACCAGTCCTCAGCTACCTGAGCTTCTACATCTACAAATAACATGACGTTTTCTCACCTTTTTAACTAATTATGTTTTTAAAAGAATCACAAATCATCTATTGGTATGTCCAGTGAAACATACAACCCATGTGTGGTGGAATTACTGGAAAACATCATAGAGGAATCAGCTCCTGCATGGTACACTGTACTCAATCCTCACCTCTAAAAGGAAAATCATCATGATATTACTATGGAATCCTATTTGGATTGTGACATAGTGGAATCCTAAAATAGGTAAGACACTACGCGATCAACGAGTATATCATAGGATATGACTCAAGATAGATATGGAAACCCTAACCCGTTTAAATATGATACATTCACCAATATTTATTTTTCAATTATCACCAACATATATTGAGATAGATATATATTTATCAAAGTCTTGGTGAATATATCTGTTAGCCGTCATAGAAAAATAAATTTCCCTATCCTCATATCCATTCTTGAAACACTTTAACATTGTGGTCATAATTCCCAAAAAATAACAAAACTAGATATTCTCCAATGTATGGTCCTAAGATGTACCAATTTTGAAATACCACTCTCTCATAACCCAACCCACTAGGGCCCACCTAGAAGTCAATAATTCAATTGTGACACCCATTTCTACATCTAATAGGCCATGGGATGGAACTATAGTTTATTAGGAATATCCTACACAAGAGAGACCAGGTCCTAAAAAACAAATAGACACCCCCACATAATTATTTACACACACAATACTAATGTGAAAAATAAAACTAATACCAAAATCCATTACCACCTATATATCCCCCATTAATATTATTATATATGTAATAAAATGAAACAAAACAATAAAATACCACCAAAGATGTAAAAAATGATTAGACTACATGGAAGGTGGGGGTTGCTATCAAATTAATAACATGGTATCAAAATGTGGTATGTCTACATCAAATATGGTTCATAGAAGCATACTCTACATAATATTATATCAAAATTCCTATCATGTTCATAAGATATGAAATGTTAGGATAAATCCCATACATGGCTTAGTTTAATAATACCAAGTAGGACCCCATCAAATCACCAAACATAAATAATAAATTGATCAGTTATATCAACAACAAGAAATTTTTTCATTCTTAAATTTGATATATAATAATAATAATACCAAGATATACATAGGATAGACACTCAGCCCCATACAAGTAACGGTAATAAAATAAATTTAGGATTATTCTCAAGGCATTACAGTAACAAACTTCCAAGTTAACTCACTCTCTAATTCTCAAAACATTTGTTGTTCACTTCAGACAGGTCATTGTCACCAGTCTTATCCATGTAGAATAAATATTATAGAGGTTTAGAAAGCTCAATACATAGATTGGGGATCACGCCTAGGGATATAGGGAATCATAGAAACCTTAACAAGAATAAACAACCGGGTAGGGGGTCATATGATAATTTATATTGGTCATGATGATTCCTAAAACCCTCATATAGGGAAGAATGATGGAACTGAGTATATTTTATAGGCCTTACAGAGGGATTATTAGCATATTTTACCAAATGGATCCTAAATTATTTGTATAATAGGATGCCACACTGAACCCTCAATGTGAAAGACATAAAAAACTCATTTTGAAATAAAGGAACTCAGCCACACTAAACTGGATTGAGGGAAAAAAATAAAATGAATAGAATTAGGGCCTCAACATTCATTTGAATAAGTAAACATGGTCTAAATATAGTACACGATGTTTACTAAGATTAAACAACATGTACATATATTTTTGGATCTTACATTTCTCGATAGTTTTTTATTATACTATGGATGTCACCATGTACACAGGCCTAACCTATGTTCTTTGTTTTTGGTGAGTATCTTATATGTGTCTATGTACTTGGTCAAGCCCTTGTAATCTAGGCATGACGATATTCCTAGATAGGTATATAATTATGTACCCTATGGTTACACAAAAATTTATTAGTCAGATGATAGATGATGTGTGACATGTGACACTCATTGTGTGATATGTTTCTCATTGCATAATCCCATGATTTCTATAAGTGAGGACTACACAGAATATGTTTTTTAAAATTATATGATGTGTATCCAATATTGTTGAGAAATAAATTTTTTATGTGTGTCTCACTCGAACTATTCTCATGGTTTATTTTCCCACCCAATCCCCCGTATAATAGTAGATCTAGACCCGAATGAGGATGGAAATCATTGGTTACTATAATATGTCCAAAAAATCCATCACTGAATCATGTCCCATAACATCACATTTTTCACACACCACAACCCATGATATATTAGCACCTCATCAATCATCATTATTGATGATAATGATTGCGCTTTTATTCTATATCCAATCCTTTGTAAGTGATCCATTTCAGAAAATATAAAATACATAATGATCATTTCATCGAATTTACCAATCCAATGTCTAAAAGAAGACAAAAAATGAAAGTGTGATGAAAATATGGTGAAATTTATTAATGAAAACAAGAGGTTGAAAACATGTCCCTTGAAAATGTATCCTTAATCTATTTCTATAATAATAATAAAAAAATTCAATAATATATTAACATCAATTCCAAATTTAAAGGAAGATAAATCCACACATGAAAAACATGATTTAGTTGTGAATCATTTAGATAGTGTAATTGATTTATGTTAATAATTGGATAGGTTAATAGTTATTAACCCAATATAAAATAGAATCCCTACATTGTGTTTTGATCGATCAACAATGATGAATAGTTGAAAAAATCATTTTTCTAGTCCACAAACTCCATTGGGGTAAAATATAAACACACCACTATTAGATTCCATTCATCTAATATATATCTACTATCATCGCTATTTATATATCAATGGTTTTGCTGCTAACCGTATGGACTTTCTTGAATAATGTATAACTAGAGATTGCTGGGTATGGAAAAATATATTAATTAATTAAATTATTAATTTACTAATCCACTCATGACCATACATTGATGTACTATTTAATTACAACAAATATTTTTCCATTCCATGGGTAAAACCCACATTCCATATTTAGTTGAGGACGTAGAATTCCCAATTATTAATCCATTTTTGAGTTATTGGACTATTAAAGAAAACAACTCATGAATGATATAATAAATGTAATATTTTTAATATATCAATATCAATTATATTTGGGCCTAAACATTTCATGGAGACTCATATCCTAGGTTACTAAATATTCCTTAAAATATTCTAATGTCATTCATGGAAAAAATAGATGTTATAGAAATATCATTCTCAAATGGTCTTGAATAATGTTTTCACTACCTTTCTAATCCATAAATTATATATTGTATTCTTTGAGATGAATAATCCACCCCACTATCAAGTATTTTGATTAATATTTATTTATTATTTAACTAAGAGTTTCATTATTATAGTAAAATATTACATAAATTCCAAAAAATAAAAATGAAATTATTCAAGAACCAAAACCATGGAAAAAAGATCATTCTCAATAGTTATGTATTTAATTTGATATGATTCATGAGTTTATAAAACATAGGATATCACATGTGGTTTTCTAACAGTCTTCGTGAATTAAACTCCTCCTATAGTTTCATTTGATCTATCACCAAACTCTTCAAAATTTATATATGATGAGATCAATTGTTTTATGAAATATTCAATTGTTTTTTAATGTTCATTAACTCTATAATTTATACCAGACCAGGGAAATAACATAATATTTATTAGTTTTGAAAATATTTTATTTAATTCTATAATGTACTAAATCTGGATCATAGTTGTTTTATTAATTTTTTTGATTGAAATATTGTTTCATACATTGATTTTATATTTTCAAATCAAATCGATAAATTTTTTATTCTATGTAAAATAATTTTTTATTTTACAAAAAATAATCTTTTTAAAAACAACACTTACACTGTGATTTCCTATACCCTAGTTCTAAAACTAATAATAATGAAAAAGGTAATATGTATGATATGTTTTTTTATCTAGAACAACATATTATATTAGGGTTTTCAAAAAAAAATAGAAATGGAATGAGGCACTACTGGTTGTGTATGTTGATTTCTCCTCTTATATAATATTATTTACAGTCTTACGAAATTACAAGGATTATATGATATTTTCCAAAATATTGATGAGAATGAAATGTTTAAATGATATTCTATCTCTTAGAAAAATTAACAGAACATGACTGCATGGATTTAAAGAATAATATATCTAACATATTCCCGATAATAAGAGTTCTTTTCCATAATACATCAGTGACTCATGATTATATAGAATTGTGAGCTTACAACTTGACCACTGATCATATTACTATAAAACATTTGCATAATATTGAGAATGAATAATTGATGTGTTAGGTTTCCTACATGGGTCTCAAATCATTTGATTAGGGTAGCTTTATAAGTGTGCATGTCATATTCCATGAGCTAAGAAAGCATACGAAAAATTACAATGGACTACATAAAGGTAAAACACAACATTATTAATGTTATTTAATGATTAATGAAATTGTGCTATAGATATCTTATAGATACTTATGTTAGATTATAGTACTTATATAGAGTTTTACTAAATTCTCCAAGGATGATCTCAACCCAAAATCAATTTTAATTCCTTTGGAGTACCAAAATCAGAAAAAGATGCTCCCAAGAATCCCACACAATAATCATCAAGATGAAGAAGGTGATCATGAGAGGACTCTGAACAAGGAAGGATATTCAAGATATATCACCTAATGAAATCAATACATTGGAATGAACATGTGGTGTCCTTCGATATAATGTGTGATAGTAAACAAAAACAAAGTAGATTATGGAAGTGTAAAATTATCTCAAGGAAGAAGAAGTAGCCCATTCCATGAACGTAGTGTGTGTGTCATCTAAACCATGTGATGATCTATAAACCCACTTCTAAATGAAAACAACCTTTCATTAAAAAAGGAGTATTTCTCAATTTGAATGAATATTGACTGATACCACATTTATTTTCTCTCTCTCTATTGTCTCCATTGATGGAAAATTAAGACATTAGTGGTTGATACACTAGGAATATACACATTACATGTCATTTTATCCTACACATTGATTTATAAATAAATATGTTCCTAGTTTCTAAGAATGTTTTTCTGTGGTTTATGTTTTTTGAGATTTTCACTATCTATTTTTTAATGCATTCGTCACTTCTACTGTAACACCCCAGGTAAATAAAGATTATGACATTTTCATATTTATCCATATTTGTGAATAAAATATTGATATTACTTTAAAGGGGACTCTATGCTCGATGGCGTACCCAACACGCAACAACGAGTTTCTTGGGAATCTTACGTTGCACTCTAATAATAAAATAATATTATTTTAAATGGTAGTTAACATGTAGCCTTTGTAATTGCGGGAATGGATAGAAATAACTAAAATATGATTATATATGTTCTTAAATATTTTTACATTTATACAATAAAAGATAAAGGATTAAAATACGGAAAGAATTCAATTTTAGGCGTATATGCCCTAGTTTTCAATAAAGGTTCACTTATCACCTTTTGATGGAGAACCGTCATTAAATATAGTTTTGTTCACTCTTAAACATTATTTTGGACCAAATAAAACTCTTATTAAGAATCGGGACATCAAAATTTACTTTGTGTAAATTTTTGGTATCTTTCCGATAAAGTTCATTTTTTTAATGAATAGTGTAAAATGTTGTATTTTAATTCAAAACCACTTTTTAATCTAATTTATTTATATGATTAGATTATATTTTTAATTAGTTTTAAAGTGAAATTAGAAAATATTTTTACCATTAAATCCAATAGTGGTCGTTGGAATCAATTTCACTTTGAAATCAGACTTAAACTAGTGTCAATCTTTTGATACTTATTGTTTCATAAAACACGCTATTTGTCCTGACAGCGGGAATTATTTATTAAATTAATTAATGTGACTTATATGTTTTGAATTTTTTAAAACGGACTTCATTTTTGAATTCAGAATATCAAATATAGATTATGGTGAATTTTTGGGATTTTTCTGAAAAACATCAATTTTTGATGAATAGTGAAACCACTAAGTGGTACTTCTAAAAACTGATTTTCCGTTTAAATGAAATTTTGCCATCATTGTGTTTTGATTTTCAAAAATCCGATATACATGGTTGTCAATAAGATGTAAAATGTGGTTCAATGAGATTAAAATAATTTTTTGGTGAATAGTAACTTATTAAGTTTTTAATCGCGATTAGTGGTAATTAGTGTAGTTTAAGGTAAAAATAATTCTTTAATAAAATGAGATGAGCTTGAAACATGTCTTACCCTCATTGGCTGTATCATTGCCGACCAAGTCAAGCCATGGGTCAACTTGGGGACCCCATGGATCCACTTTGGTTGGGAAATGACATAAATAACATTTTATTTAATGTAAAAGTAAAATTGACACAAACATGATATGTTTTACTAAAACAATTTTTAAGTGGGGTTATACAAGTCATAATTTTGATTATAAATATTCATTGGAAAGATAAAACTATTTCCTACATCATATTAATTTTTTTATAATTTTTAGACATTAAATAAATAAAATTATTTATGACATAATAATGATGCAGTGATGACATCATTATTTGACGATTTAAATAAAATGGAAAGATAATGTAAAATCTATGAACTAAAATGTCCAAAACTTATTTGATTAGTGGATTTAGAAGCCTTATCACCTTATCCACGAATTATATTAATGTGGGACCTTTTGAAACCGAAAAACATTTTCAAATAATGTAATATTTCTTTACTTTCCAAAAGTACCCCTCCTCTCCTCTTATTAAAGGCCCCCACCTCTACCTCATTTAACACACTCCTCAAGCCTTTGGCTCGGCCAAACCCTGCCCATTTACTCTCTACACATCCCTCTCCTAATCCTAGAGGATTCCCATTGGGCAGAATCCTTTCAAAGGAATCATTTAGGCTCAAATCAAAAGGAGTTACACTTTTAAAGGTAATTCATTCTCTCATGTTCATTTGTTTTATTTTGCTTCACCAACCCCCTATGCTCTTTTTATTTACTTCTTCTGTAACAAAACCAGTATCTTAAATATACTAGGATGTTTTTATAATATTTATTCGAGCTACACTCTCACACAACTACATCAAATGGTTAAAGAACATACGGTTTCCGTGGATGGTGAAATTCTGCCTCCCGAAACGATGATTATTCAATACTCATTTAACACCTTCAAAGGTGGCCATTATGATGTCACTATTTTTATATATGATATATAATATGTTTATGGTTTATTTATTCTTCTGTATTTTTCATTTTTTTCTTACCTTTATGGCTTCCATTATGGGTATACGCGATATCTTCATTTAATGAAGTGCGGACTACCGCCCCCTCAAAGTGATTTGATTCGTTAAACACCATATGTGGGATGTATAAAGGATGGAAATATGATATTATATATGATATTATACTGGAATTATAATATACCTTTATATCATTATTATTCCATTCTATAAAATCAGAAATAGAAATGAAAGTAGCGTTCATGCGTACGTACGGCTTACCGTCTCCATGAACGGTGCATTTCATTTCTTACCTCTAAATGATTATGTAAGGTTATAAATTCATGAATGTACTGGATATATATGACATATATGATATCTACATAATGAATACAATTATTGATATAATAAACATTTGGACACACGAACAACATGTAATTGTAAGAAGTCCACTTTCGACTTAAGAACCAAATATCGGCAAAACAAATATTATTAACTTAAATGATTACATAATGTTTATGGCATGGTAATAATTTGTATAAAAGCAATAATGAACATGAAAAAGGTTATTAAGGAATTAGAAATTAACTCATGTTTATTATTCAGGAAATTAAAGAATGATCGAGTCAAGTCGGACCCGAGGTAAGGGATCCTACTCCTCTCTTTCTTTTTAAGTACACACTTTTATGTCATTACTTTTAAAGATCATATTTCTTGTTATTGGGATGATCTTTTATATTACACATACTTTAATTTTTATGTTAATGTGATGAGAGACCCTATTCTCTCTCATCAATCCATTTTGGAAGTTTTGAGTGGCGCCGTTAGGCTGCCGAACTTTCGTAAGAGATCTAACCTCTCTCTTTCTTTTTAAGTACTCTCCTTTATGTCACTTATTTTAGGCTCCTATTTGTAATATTGGGGGATGTTCTTTTATCTTCCACTTTCTGTAAATTTTATTGTAATGTGATCAGATACCCTATTTGATCTCATCAATCCATATTCGGATGTTTTATGTGCCGCTGTTAGGCTGCCGAGTTTTCGTAAGGGATTTTTCATCTCACTTTTATTCCCGTGAGATTTATGCAACATTTTCCACAAATTACATTGAGTGGTGTATGTACTGCACATTATTCTACTCTTTGTGTAATATAATTTCGTTTATGAGTATTTACATCAATGATCTATTTTCCTTCTTTCATGGGGTGTATGTTTTGAAAGATACCCAAGTCAGTAAGGGAACCTTTCACCCTCCTGTTTTTTAAAAGACTTCGTTTTTTGGGTCTTTTAATTTACATATTGTTATGTTGGGATATGTTCTAATATATCCTTATTGATGTAAATTTTATGTCCAAGTGATGAGATAATCTTTTTATCTGTCATCAACTCTTTTTGATGTGATGCCGTTAGGCTGTCAAGGGAACTTTTTAACCCAATTTCGATTTCTTTGGGTTCAACATGTAGTCATTGAATATGTCGTCCATTGAATATGTGTGAATGACATTTTATTGTTTTACACTTAATATCCACTTATATTGGGTGTATTTATATTTGTCACACATATTTTTGAGATTGATTTGTCCTTAATTTAAGGATACCTTCTTTATAAGTGACTTCATCACATTTGACATTTCTATTGAGGGTTAATTGTTGTTATGCACCAATTCACTCTTATATGGTGTATATATTGTCCTTTGGAGTATTATATCATGAATACATTTATTCTCATGATATTATAAAGTTTTGACTAAATGTTATTCCTCAACTATTGTATTCAAGTGTCTCTAATTTTGGTAAAACCCCTTTAACCAAAATATCATTTTAAATGTTTTAATTATTTGTTATTATTAATTTCCATCTTTTCAAAATGGTTTTAAGGATTTATTTATATGGATATTAATGGTTTAAAATTTTAAGCTTCAAGGTGGTATGGGACACTTTGATTCAAAAATCTCTTTATTAAATGTTTTAAATGGTTTTGGAAATGGTTTCTTTTTGAATGGATTCATTATTTCAATATCCTAAAATGTTATATTGTTATTGAAATGTGGAAATGTTATGTTTCCTTTATTCATGTTTATGTGATACGATTATGTTATGGTTCTTGGGCATTGTTATGAAGAACGGGTGGTTCCGTGATAAACTAAGGGCGGGTGAGCCCGATATAGCTCTCCAATGCATTGGGTAACGCGAAGGAGTGAAACGTTAAGGTTTCTCCGAAGAGATTTAGGGAATATACTGTGATAGGTATTCCAAACGTAATCAAGAGGGTTACGCCCCACGTAAGAATGTTATGAATGTCTCAAGTTACCTTTATGTCTTATGTTTTCTATGATTTATTCATGGTTTGATGAGGTATGTTAAAGTGCCTATGTTTTATGGGTAAAGTATGATTTCATTCTTATGTATGAACTCATGTTTCCTTCCCATATTTTTATAACCCTTACTGAGCTTTTTATTCTCATCCCAAGTTTTTGAAATGTTTTTCACAGGTCAAGGGAAAGGTACATGATGTGATGATAGTGTCAAGGATGTGTCAAGAAAGAATTCGTGTTATATTTTAAATATGTTTCCATTGATGGGAAGAATGAATACTGTCTTTTATGTAACCACTTTGTTTAAATGTGGAATGTAATGAAAGTTTCATGATCTAATTCTCTAAAACTCTAAACCTGAAAAGATCCTCAATGTGTAATCTTGTAATAACTCAAGATTAAATAAGGTTTAAGGCTGGGGCCTTATATCTTCACATGTTCACAAATATAAGACATATAGAATTTATTTAATACATATGATATTGAGTTTTGGGATCATTCATTAGTGATTAGAGATATATAATATATTGTATAGGAAATAATAGGGTATATAGTGATCATTTTATAATCATGTACATGGATAAACAACTAGTTGGGGGTGAAAATGTGGTTTCATTTTATTTTAGGGTAGATATGGGTAATTAATCTGGATAATGATTCAATAAGAGAGTGAGGGGAATATCCAATGATAAATCACTATCTATAAAACTAATTTAAAAACCATAAAATATTATTTTCTACAAAAAAATTTGTTATAATTTATTTTAGCACACACTGATCCCCATTCAAAACAAATAAATGGTCCCCATACAATTCCCACTCTATAGAAAACCTGAGTTCCATTACCATTTCAAAAATCATGGGTTTGGAATTTTTTATGAATATATTCTTAATAGGTGGATCATAAACATAGAACCATTTATGGGGAGGTAGGTCGGTGTTTTTTCTCATTGGAGATGTCTTTGATAAATGGGGAGATCGAGTTCAAATCACTTATTTTTTTTTTATCTAGATGTTAATAAAAATGTATTGTAATGAATCTAAAATCAATGGTTCCTAGGCAATTATAAATAGAATTTTTTTCAAATATTAATTGATTGATTCACCGTCCTCATCTTCTTTCTCCACTAGCGTCATCTTATGTTGTAAAAATATGAGTGAAAACATGCTCAATTTAATAGTATAGTGAGTTAATTAATTACACATAATTTCTTAAATAACAGTCATATTGAACAAAAAAATAAATAATATGACTTTTAATTTAAAGTTAGAATTATCCAACTCCTTATTAATCTTCATTTAATGGAAATATAAGATCCCAACCCAAGCATAAGAGCATTTTGAGGTATTTTCATAAATTTTAACAATAGAGGAGTCATTTATATCAACAAAAGATGAAACTTTTTTCTTTATGAACTAAAGTATTGGTGGTATAGTGGCTACACAAACAATATCTTGGGGAATTGACCAACTATTATAAGCATAAGAAGGATTTACATGAAAGATACTTCTTTAAATCTAGTAGTATATAAAGGAAAAAAGTGATCTATGGGATCACACAATAATGTATATAGACTCTATATAATTTTTTAGAGACATTCATGTGTATGATATCATTCATCTAAAATATTAATTTTTAATACCTTCATTTAATTGTAATTTTTCCCATATATTACTATAAAATGATTACATTCATTGGGATACTTCATCTAGAGGACCCACAATTATTAGTTCACCTATAAAATATGAGGATATGATAGATAGGAACATACACAACACCCAAAATATTTTTACAATACCCCAACTATAATAGTACATTAGGTAATAGTTGTAACACACCTATTCTTAAAACTGAACAATAAGAATTATCCTCTCCTATAAGAAAGTTAAAAATAAAAAAAGATTATGAAGAATCATTAATGAAACCACCTCAAGTATCCATGATTTTATATTACATATATCATTACTCTAATATATACCATTAAGTGATAGAGATCCTTGATTACATGTAATATAGGTATTATTATAAATAAACAAGAAATATTCATGGATTTAAGGAAGTTTGTAATATGGAATATGGGGCAAGAAACCTGAAGACTTAGATATCGACATTCTAGAAGAACATTTAAAAACCTTTATTACGACCACCCTAAAAATATTATTTTTTATTAATGATACAATAAAATTAAAAAAAATTTAAATAACTATCCACTAATTTCATACTATGAATAAAATTAGAATATAAAAAATCATAAATATAACCTCATCACTCATGCACAAAATCCAAAGGAATAAAAAAAGATAGTACAAAAAATTATTTACAACCCCACGGAATTGGTAAATTAATCATTAGGTAAGATCCCTAACCCATAAATTTCTACATAAAATTTAATTGTGTGTTTTATTTATAAAATTATTTGAATGGTCGTGAAAAAAAATGATGAATCACCACTAGATATCAAATATTGAAGTGGATATCCAAAGGAAAATGATTAATTCATAAATAAATATAAACATAAAGAGTTTTTCACTATATACGAAACCACAATGAATAATATGATTTAAATTGTTATATTGAATTCCTATAGAATCCCCATACACCCTTTTCTAAAATAATTTAACCCACTTATAAAAAACAATGATTAAGTTTCACAATAAGAGATCTTGGAGACATTCAATATTATAGAGATCAATATCACTTTAGTGGATGAAATCGATGAAATCCAAAGATATACATGTTCTCCCCACGATATATTAACCAAAAATAGGAAACAACATAAAAATTAAAAGAAACTCTACATTAAAATGTATATACTCTTGTATCTCCATAACTACTAATGAAATTAAATGAACTAGGAACTATCAATATCCCATTCACAACATGAGATACATATTGTAATAATGCATTATGTGATTTGGTTGCATCATTATAATTAATTACTTACATGAATTTGTTTACATTTATATTGTATATATCCATCCAACTCGGGTTGTTATAAAATATTCCAATCGAATAAATTCTAACCAACTTAGTGTTGTATAGGCACTGGTGTAGAAATAAATTTTCATGTCAATTTTTTATGGTAGTTATATTACTAAATTTTTATGGAGATGTTGTAAATGAATCATAAAAAATTTATGTTCATTATTTGTAACTAATGTAATAAAAAAATTACATGAGTGTTTTCACTTCAGCTATTTAAAAACATCAGAGAAAAACAATATTTTACATTAGTTATTTAATTACTGATGTGACAAACTAACTTGATAATGGGTTTCTGATTTTTTTATTCAATACACAATATGTAAAACAATATTTAACTTCTATTATAAAATAAAAAACATATAAAATACATTTTCAAGATAGATATTCACATTAGACATTAAATAAAAAATGTGGAAACCCATACATAGAGGGTTTGTTAGATCGCTTATTAAATAAATGATATGAAAAATAAATATTTTTCAATATATAATTTTCAATATCCTTTTTTATATAATAAAAAGGGAAACATGAAGAATAATAAATATAACAAAAATAAATATATTTTAAAATAAAAAATTTAAAAAATTGCAATATTTAGTAAAACCAACCTAAAATACAACCAAACCTGTAAAATAGTTTTCCCATTCCACTTGTATGTGAGTGAGATATAATGCACTATAAGGTAAATTTCACAAAAAATGCAATTTAAAAGGAAATAATTTTTCATATATTATGAATTAAAAAAATTAATTATTAAGGAATACTCAATAATGAAATCTATATTGATTGAGTTTTGTATCTAACCTAGTTGAAATTATTTTATACATAAATCTTAACACATAATATCCCCTTTTTTTACACCTTCTAGTTTTTGAAAATGTTTGGTAAAAAACAATTTCAACTTAAAAAAATATAATATATCCAAAATATAATATTTATAAGTTCAAAATCACCTGCACTTTTATAGATTTGATCTTGGTGTTATTTTTCATTGTGGTATCTCGAAATTAATTCCATCCCTTGTTAGAAAAGATTAATAATTAAATATATTTACAATTAATTATAATATGAATTTTTTTATGATATTAAAATATATAATTCCTATACATCCTTAAAATTTTGTGACACTTCAGCAAGGTTAGAGAATAACTAGTAATGTGTATTCTCTCTTGAAAAAAAATCTACCATCAAATGGCCACTGATTTAAAAAATATTTATGGTTATTTCTTATTTTTTTCAAATATATGTAACACTTTATGAGATAAATGTTTCTAACTCTTGAATATATAGAAACATCCAACACTAAATAATTACATTATATTGAAAAATTATAGCAAAATGATATGTTTTTCCACTTTAGTCATTGTTCTAGCTATATGTGAAATAAACTATGAGCCCATAATTTCATAAAAATCTATCTGCTCTTTCTCCTTACGCATTTTATAATGATACATAATGCAAAAAAATAGTTATAATTTTTTAATAAATTAAATATAGTATAAAATATATGTTAAGACTAAAAGGGTAATAATTTTCATGGTATTGATCCCCAATATATCTCTACATACATGCTCCATGAAATCAATTTTAAAAATCCCCATAATCTTGGCATGCCTATAGATGTCATACTCTATTGGAATCTCAAATACACCCAACCACACATTTGAATATATTGACAATCTATCAAGACTAAAAAAATGTATTTAAAGTTAGAGATCATAGGGTTTTTTGTTTTCTATATAATATTCTATTACCTTTAATGTAATCATGTAAAAGAAATTATAAAAATATAAATGTAAAAATTATAAAAAAATTATAAAAAAATGACATAAAATATAAAATATACACATACATCTATGATAATATGTCACAAAAGCCTATACGACCAAACTACAAAGTAACAAATACTTTTCCAAAATATATTAACCTCATATATAGTTATTTATACTCATTCTGATCTATCTATAATATCTTGCCCAGACACCCTATAAATCTCTATCACTATCTGTTGATGATGAATGGAATATCTAGTAAAAAATATCATCTCATGTGAAACAATATGATAATGAGGAACATAAATATATAATTAAAATTAACTGGGAAGAAAGGAATGAGGGGGAGTAGTTTTAGGTTTTGGAGTGGGGTCTACTGAAGCAGATGGAGGATAGGGAGCCACTAGCAAAGGCGGGGGAGTGAGATTTGATATCGGAAAACATTTTTTCATGTTTGAAAACATGTATTATACTAACACATTGATCTCATCATCTATCATCACATTAATATTCTGAACATGAGACACCAAGTATTATATTTTATTTATAAAAACCCTTTATTGTAGATTATAAAGAATGTCGAAACACTTTTCTCATCGATACACCCATTGGGTACCCTCATAAATGACTTGGGTGTTCGGTTTTTTCCAATTTTTCAGATGAAATTTCTTTGCTCACATTAGTTATAAATACTCCATGTGCTCTCCTCTCATCAATAAAAACTAGTATGAATTATTGGAAAAATTCAACAATGATAAAAAATATATAAATCATTTAACAAATGTAAGAAAATAAATATAAAAGTAAAAATCATAAAATTACCTCTTCTAAAACCCACCATTCTTTGGTAATATATTTTTATTTATTTCTCAACTAATCCCTCTTATATTTTTTAGGTCATCCTATGGAGATAGAGGGGAATCCTCTCTCGAGTTGGAATACAGAGATCGTAATTTTTGAAACTTTTCATCCATCATTTGTTCTTCCAATAAAATATATCCTTTTTTAGATAAGGTATGTGGGTATAAGATTCAAGATTAGATCTTTTGATGAGAGATCCTTGTTTTCTGTTAATTAAGAATATGAAATTATTAATAAGATCATTAAAATAAGAATATAGATATATATTTACACTGAACATACAAACAATTCTTCTTATCTTCTACATTCAAAAAAAATTCCATGTGTATTCATCTATTAAAGAATATATATATATAATGGATTTTGATGTTTCCAATACCCAAAAATGTAATAAAATATGAGGTTTGTTTTGAAATCCCTCAATTTACTCGCAACAAATGATAAACATACCCTCCTAACTCATCTAGTGTCACATCTATGAAATGAAATCTGATAAGATGGGGGAAAATATATATTATAATAATGATTTCAGGATTTTTAAAATAATGAAAAACAAGATTACCATAAAGTTCTCCCACAACTGAAATAATGTTACTTTTTCAACACTTCTCCAATCATTAATCAAACTATTGACTTTCCTCATTCCATGAAATGATACAAAAGTATTGAGTTACTTTTCTTTATGGACAGATAGAATATCATTATTATAAAATTATAACACTATCCTTTGGTCATATATACGAGAAACTGATAATTTTGGGAAATATTTTTCTGTAATGTTTACCAGCCTTCGAACACTTATTTGGCTCTATGAGAGTATATGAATATTTTAGAGAAGGATTGGTATCAAGAAGAAGGTCAAGAGCGCATTCCTACCAAAAGGTATGGGTATGATCATCCATATATGTATGATGTTGGTCACATGATTTATCTCTCAATCTCTTAAAAATTAATATAGTAAATAATTAATACACAAATATTCAAATTCAACTTACAATAGTACTGTAAATAAAATATGATAAATTACGAAATAGAAAATTAAACTAAAACAAGAAATATTATTATTCCTATTTTTTAATGTTAAATATAATCATTAATAAATACTAATGTATGAAATTTTAGTAAATTAATGAAAACAAATCCAAAATAGTGTAGAAATAATTAAAATGGCCTATCATTGTAAAACAATTTTTATTAAAAACACAATATTTTTTGAGTATACTTTTAAAATTTTTTTGTATTTATTTAACATATTACATATAAAATAATTTTATATAAAAATAAATAAAAAATATATAAATCACGTAATTGTAAACATGGAAAAAACCAAAACTATTATTGACCAACATATTATCTTATTAGTTTTAATACGTGTTTCAGTAATGAAAATAAAATTTACATATTTAATATTTTATAAAATTTTTAAATATAAATGAGAAAAAAAATACATGTTACCTGTAACATTAGGAATTAATTAAAGTATTTTTTTTACGAAATTACTTGTCCGTGATCATTTATTATGGCACAAACCATGTTTTTAATGTGGTTATAAATATTATTTGTTACTGATAGAGGAGGCGGAATGACGGAGACCCGAGGCGCGCACCAGAGCCACCCGACGCGGACTTCTAACCCTAAATCAGAATATCGCTCCTATGCAGAGGTTGTTGAGGGTAAATCAGATGCTGTTGTGGATAAATCAGGAGATGTTTTCGACGATGCTTGCACTGTAAAACCTAAACAGTTTCGTCATCGAGGTCAGCTCGCGATTTCTTTTACCGAGGATGAGGTAAACTGTTTATCTTCTGATCTTCGGCTTGTTTTAGTTGGTAAATGCACAAATCGTCGGCCTTCTTTGAGGTTTCTTAGAAGGACTCTGGAATCAATAGGTTTTACGGGTTTTAGTTTGGGTCTCCTTAATTCGCATCATATTATCTTTCGATTTGTCTCTGAAGAAGATTACTATAGGCTTTGGATGAAGAGATCCTGGTCTTTTGGAGGATGTTTTATAAAAATTTTGAAATGGACTCCTGCTTTTGACCCGTATGCTGAATCCCCAATTGTGCCTATATGGGTTAATTTCCCTGAATTGCCTTTGCACCTGTTTAAGAAAGAAGCTCTATTTCCGATAGCTAGTTTGTTTGGATGTCCTCTGAAGTTAGACTCAGCCACAAAGCTCTTATCTAGACCCTCTGTTGCGAGAATCTGTATTGAAATTGATGTTTCCCAGCATATGCCAGACCAAATTTGGATTCAGAATGGAGAATTCGGTTTTACACAAGATGTTCTCTATGAAAGACTTCCTGATTTCTGTTGTAGTTGTTTTAGTCTCGGACATTCAGCGAAAAACTGTGTAAAGGCCTCTGTTAACCCTAAAATCCGGAAAAATGTTTGGGTTGAAAAAGAGATGCAAGGTCATAAGGCTATTGCTGGTTCTTCAGGCTATAAGAATCTGGCAGAACCTAGTCTGAATACTGAATTGAATAATTTACAAGCTGGAGATAATCTAATTTCTGATTATGTCAACTCTGTTCATGAAATCACTGCCCATCCTACTATTTGCATGGGTAAACCGCACTCATTGTGGTTAGAAAAGGATAAAGGAAAGCAAATAGTTGTGTCTGAGCCCCCTAAAGATGTTTGTAAGGATGGAGAGGATGTTGATAAAATGGGTTTGAAGTTGCAAGCACCTGAATGTCAGGAATTCGTTCAGGATGGTCTTGATGTCTCCAAACAGCAAGAGAACCCTGTCTCTGTTAACACAGATCAAGAGGTTGCTGAAAAGGTTCAAAAAGATGGATCCTTTTTTAGTGGATCATCATCTGAAGAGGCGGATGTGCCTGGACAGTTAGAAGAAGAATACCTGAGAACCATGGCTAGGAAAGGAAAAAAATCAGTGGTAGATGCTGATGGTTTCATCACCCCGAACCCAAAAATGACTAGAAGACGTAAGGATTATTCACAAGTGGAAAGAACTATCACCACTAGGATGACTGAGGTTAATAAAATGGTTTTCCCCGGAAAAGAGCAAAGAGAACTAATTTGCGAGAAATCCAACGTTGTTTTATATTACTTCTCATTTCAATTCACGGAAGAGGAAAAGCAAGGGTGGCTTGCTCATACGAGAAAGCAACAAGATCTGTTGAAACATGAGAGACAAAAAGGGATTATCAATGAGGACCAATTCGAGAATGCCATGAAATTCATTTACTTTGAGAGATTGAAGTTGAAATCACCACTTTCTTGATGTTTTTTTATCGATATTCTGTGTGATCTTTGTTTCTGGTTTACTGGTCACAACTTCTTGCTGTTCTAGCTGATGTGTTCCTATAAAGCTGATTCTCTATCCTTGATGCGGTTGTATTTCTCTGATCAGTCTTGCTGTTCTTGGATTTTGGTTTCTTTTTTCTGCACTCTTGGAGTTTTGTCTCATGCTGTTTGGCTTTGCTAATGTTTCTGAGTTGATAGCTGGTCTAGTTCTGCTTTTTGGTTTGGATATGCACACTCTACCTGGATTCTTTTGCTGTTTGCTGATGTTTGCTTCAAGGCTGGGATATTTTCTGGATTCTGTTGCAGATTGGTGATTTTTATTTTATGGTGCACTCTCCACCTGGGTTATCTTGTTGCTTGCCGATTCTTGCTCCAAGGATAGGCTCTTGTCTGGTTTCTGCTGCAGATTGGTGTCTTCTGCATTTTGGTTTGGCTCGGCTGGTTTGCACTTGCTGTTGAAGGTTCTGCTCTGAAAATGTTGATCAGCTGGGTGATTTTGCTGGTTATGATGGGATGTTCACTTCATGAAGATGTTTGGATTGCCCTCTGCTCTTAATGTTTTGTGGTCTACTTATATCAGCCTGATTTTGAAGCCTGCTCCTTTGTCCCTGCCTTCTATTGGTGTTTGGCTCTACATGTTGGAAGTTCCGGTTATTTTGAGCACCTGGAGGCCCCCCCTTCACCAACTTAAAGCCTAGATGGCTCAGCATTTTCCTGGACTGCTTCGGCTGCAGTCCCTCCTCCTCTTGAAGTTTGTCAGCCTACTCTTTCTTTTACCCTATGTTGTGGCTGCTTCTAAATGGTCGATGGTGTAACTTCATTACACCTCGAGATTACTTTGTAAACTCTTTATTTAATAAATTCTCTTGGATTGGTCTTTAAAAAAAAATAAATAAATATTATTTGTTACTCATTCCATAGAATCAGGGGTCTCACATCAATCAGAATCTTACCCAAGATGATCATTATGAAAATATTTTTTATTCCTTGAAAAAACAAAGAAAACTAAATATTATATTGATCAATAACATTGAAAATTTGTTTTTTAGGTGTTTCAATAATAAAAGTAACATCAATTTATTCCAATATAAAAAGACGAACAAGTTTCATTCCAGATTCTTCATGTCTGACATAATTGTTACTGATAAACCATTTTTAGTTAAACACAAGAACGTTAAATTTAATAATATCAACCACCCATGTTTTTTATAGTCTCCATAATATACTCATGAGGCATAAATTGGGTTTTTGTCTTTACTCCTCAAAAAAAATATTTCTTATGCGGACACCAATACAATGATATTCTGATTCTCACTTATGTTTTTTTATATTTTTTATGAAATATATAGCCCTTAATGTCATAAATGGACCATGTTATCACATTTAAACAAGGAAGACCCGATTACTATCTTAATGTTTCTGAAGAATTTGACCTATCAAGCATGGTCCTTTTAAAACATGGAAAAAAAATTTGTTATGATTATTCAGAAATTAAATATCTTTCTTTATTAGATGAACTTATTTCAACACATTAGTATTCTATGTTTTATATGTCTTAAAATCATATATTTTATTCAATATGTATATTTTTACCTTATTTATTAGTTCACTTGACATTTATTTGACATTATATCCATGAATCCCCTTCATTTATAATTAACATATTTAAAGAGAGATAGAGGGAAAGCATTGTGATTCACTATAGATAAGTAGCATGTTTATAATCTATAATCATCCTTATAAAATATATGCCTCTATAATAGAGGATTCAGGTTGATATGGATTCTAAAAAAACCCCATAAATGTAATAATATACCATTCAAAAGGATACATCCCACATAGATATATAGGTCTAAAAACATTATTTCTCAAACATAATGAACCATTATGTGTATCATTATTTAAAAAAATATGGTTTAAAATATGATTCCAAATAAAAAAGTAAAAAAATTTCTTCTTTTTCAAAAATTCTCAACGAATTCAAATCAATCACCTTATTGAAAAATATATTGGTAAATTAACACACCTTTATGATAGACTTTCTAACATTGATGGTAAATATCCAAGAACATTAAACTCATATATATTTTTTCATCAGGACGTAACAATAATGAGATTTCAAACCTTTCAACATAAAATCTATTAAATACCCTAACAAATTTACATTTGAAGAATAACCATATGGCACTTTGATATCATGAAGACACTGACAATATTACACTCAACTAATCTTGTGTATTTCCATTAATATCAAACAATGATATAATCAATCTGGTACAAATATTCTTATCCATATGCATGACATCAAGGTTATGTTTCAACACATTGTATCCCTAATTTGTAGCTTCCAAAATATTGATTGTTTCTTCCAAATAATTCATTCACTACCAGATTTATGTATCTTTCCAAATGTCACATCATGTTTTTTTCACCCTCTAATAATATTGATCAGTGGATAATTGTTCTTTATAAATATAAATTTCTTTAGTTACATTGAGTATAGTTTTTATTATTCTATAAGAGGGAACCATAGACAAAATGTTTTGACGTCTCATGTATATTTTTTTCCTCCCATGATTCTGTTGATAATATAAGGCCTGTTTTTTGCAAATTGGACATTCTTTATGCCTTGTACCAATGTATCCAAACATATTTCCATACAATAGGAACTCATTTATAATGAATATAATCATTACAAGTAATTGAAAATATTCTATTTTATAAGAACCTTACACACTAATACAATCATCCCATAATAGACTCAAATTATCAATTAATGGTTATATGAAAACTACAATATCATTTCCGAGTCATTTTTGTTCAAATATCATTAATTTCGACATGACATATTTTCACTTTATACAAAATTTGTGAGATATTTTGTAAATTAAAAACATAATAAACCATGAACTATGTGTGAAACTAAGACCTTGATATAGATTAATTCTATCATTGAATAGTCCACATTTGAGATTTCTATCTACATTTCCAAATATAGGATTCTGGTGATCAATTTTGTTATACTGTGTACAGTCATATGGATGACATATGTTTCCATAACATATCCTCTCATGAGTAAGCCATCATAATTTTTTTTTCATCATGTGAATTAAATAAATAAACATTTAAAATGGGGAACTATTGAAAAATACCAAAATTACATGGAAGGGGTCTCTGTAACCTCTAAATAATCTCATGTTTTTTAATTCATCTTATACAATAATGTCTCATATTGAGGATACTCTGAAAGAAATTCATATTCCATCCTACATTGCACATAGACATTCAGGTAGACATTTATTCTTTTTACCATAATCCCATTGGGAATATTAGTTTATTTTCCATATAATGTGAATCATAAAGTTAAATATATTTACTTATAATATCTTTAATGAAGTATAGTACATCTATAAATATTTTTTCACTGCAACCATGTTTCACCATCATGTTACCTATTTATAAAAAATATAATAAAACCCTAAATTTTGTACAACCATGATTCTATGATTTTTTATCATCACCATATAGACTCTGAATTTTCAATTCTTTGTAAATTTCATGTACATCAATATCACAAATAATTTCGTCAAATTCATTATTGTTACCATCATGAAAATGATTATCATTAGTAGATCTACATTTTTTACCAATTTCACTATTCCAAATACATGGTTTGTAGCTCGAATTAAGACCATGAAAATTGAAATAATAATGGATCTATATAATTTTCTACTTCTTCATATTTAATTATTACAAGAATTGTGAAAAAATATCATTTTTTGGATCTTTTAGTTTAAAAAATTCGAATAAAGCATCTACATTATGCTCACATTCCTCACTTATTTAATCTGTCATAATCCAACTACAACTCATTATTACATATAGAAAATATAAAAAAAAATTATCTTATAAAGGAAATTCAAATATTAGTAAACTGAAATATGTTAAAATTTGAATGTAACTCAACTTTGAAATATAAAACAAATATTTTTGTATTTGAAAAAAGAAATTATTAAATTTATACAATAATTGAAGATAAGTTTAAATATAAATGGTAAATCATAAAAATATTTTCATGGAAATAATTTAAATAAGAAAATATAGTTAGACAATGAATTTAGATTCTAATAAACACCTTCATTATGATATTTGATATGTATATTCATGAAGGATGTACATTGTTTTTTAAAAAATGGATTATGTTAGGGAACCATATGAAATGAAAATGAAATTTGTATAGGGATAAAATATATATTCTAATTATCAGACATTTAATGATATTTCCCTAACAAAACTAATTACTTATAGGTATTATTTAAAATAGGAAGCAATAATTGGTTTGTTTTTTCTTAATTTATACCCCAAATGGTTTTTGATCGGGTCCCATTATAATTTCAACACATAACTATACCATCACAATATTTATTTTCATGATCTATAAGTATAATAGTTTCAATATTTCATAGTGTAATATTGATCCATATTCTAATTTTCATCTATGATTCCATAATAAATATCCCAAATTATACAGTATTACATGATTCTTATAGTATTATGAGATTCGTTAAGATATATAATAATACTATGGTTTATAGATTGAGGACAATTTAAATTTAGGTACTTATCACAAAAAAATATAGTAGTTGGGAATAAACATGATCCCATATGAAATTTCCATGGGTTCCTAAAACCCAGTCAAAGTGGATTGATCCATCATAAATACACTACATGATTTATATATTTATCAAAAATAAATCATTATAAATAAATCTCATCACATGTTTAATACTCTCTCAAGAAATATACCCTTTTATGTTTATTTAACTATCATGTAACAGTAAAAAAACATACCATCAATGTAAAAGGTATTTACAATATATATTTTATACCAAAGGGATAACATATGAGGGTATCCCAACATCAATAAAACCTTTTTATAAGGTATGAAACAATCCTTTGAATCCATATTTGGAAAAAAAGTTACAGCAATACATACAAAACAAAAAAGGGTCAGAACATTAGAAATAAGGAATACATCCTCAATTAGTTTGTTAAAAACCAAAATATCAATGTAATTATAAATAAACCAATAAAATGGATTTTATTCATCATAAATAAAAATAGGGTCAAAAGCCTTCTGTTACAGTCAAACTCATTTGAATATATCCTCATATTAATTTTCAAAAAAAAAGACATTACATACAAAATAAAATTAGATGCAAAATTATCATTGTATATAATCAACCATGAAAAATAGAGATGAAAAATTATCATTATAGGTGGGGTGATTAGGCAGGATAGTAATGTGATAACATGAGGAGTGTAAATAAGATGGAAAGTCAATATTTTATCAAATGAAATTGGAAAAAATAGATTTAAGGAATTTGTGAAATTGACCGACCAAAAGCAATATGTTTGAGTCTTACATGAATGTTTAGAGTTGATCAGATATAATGGATTACAAAAAATATTCATAATGAAGTAAGAAATTGATATTGGAAGACATTTAATTGATAAAATGGTTATACATTTTCCACATGAGAGAGAAATGAGTCTTTCTTCTCCCGATTGAAAAACACCAAAATGAATGAAATTCTGAATTTTTATAAGTTTTAATGATTTATCACATATATTATTATATAAATGACATGATAAATAAATTTTAATTTAATTTATCATGCAATTTATATAGAAACTGATGTGATAAATTGATTTAGAATGTTGTTCATTTATAAACTGAAGATATAATATAATGATATTTTCTTTATCGCATTGGTTATTCTACAACAGACATAAAAACACACTTTATCATATTATTTATAGAATAAATAGTGTGAAAAATAAATATTCATGTCCATTCATGTTGGTTGTAGAATAAATGATGTGATAATACAGGTTACTTCATTTATCACTGTGGTTTTAATATAACTAACTTGGTAAGTCATCATTCATGGCATTGAACGTGGGTTAAAAATAACCAATGTTAAAAGGATGATGTGATAAATAGTTTTGTACTAGTGAGAATATTTTGGTATTAGTGAAATGGTTTTTGTTTTTTGTGTACTTTTATATTTTGAACATGGAAAAATAAATAGGTAAATAATGTTCCTCTATCATTTTATGTAGTCTATTTCAAAAAGCTATAAAATAATTAAAACAATTAAAAAATGGAACACTCTCAATGGTTTTTGCGTAAGAAATTGGGAATTTCATCATTTAGATTCTATTAAATTACCCATTATGAGAAATATTATAATATACCATGTCATTCATAAATTCAATATTATTATAAATATGATAGTGAAATATTAAATTAGATAATTCCACTAGTAGAATATTTATATTCACTAAATTTAGTTAAATAATTCAGTTGCTTTAAAAAAAATTTCAATCGATATTTAATTTTGTTTTATTAGTATTCTAGATAATAATATCAAAATTATTTGTTATAAAATATTAAATATACCACTAACACCTTCCCATCATGTGAATGGTTCAAACGAGATAAATAGTCTGTTTAAATTATATTTATAAAACACACCTAAATTTGAATGGGAGTTCATACAGAAAAAGGTATAATATATTTTCCTTATGTATAATAAAAAAATTCCTCCCAATGTTTCAAATAACTATGATTCTTATAAATATAATTATTATATATATATTTGGAAAAAAATATAATTATATTGTTTGGTAATTAGAAGGCATCAATGAAATTAGTACAGCAACTGCTGTACACTATAACCTATTGTAAAATGAGACTAAACAGGACATACATCCCCAATAAAGGCTCAATAAACCCCTTATAGTTGTTATATGATAATAAGTTTACCTTATTTTGGGATTTAGAATCATATAACACATCTTGGTGTCCCAATGGGTGAAAATGATTTTTTGACCATTTTATAGATTGAGAATAATGAGTTAGTTCAAACATTGATTCAGAACAGTAGGAGTATTAACATTGAAAATGGGATATTAACTCATATGACCCAAATGACTATTATATAATACCTTTTGAATAATAAGTACTTAATATACTAGTTGGGAATGGTCAGTGATATTTTTATTGTGAAATTTTTTGTATTTTTATGTCCCCATATATCTGGGAACAACAGAAAATGAAATTCTCCTATCTCTTTTATATATTTTTTTCTTAATGGATGATCCTTTTATTTATTTAATACCACTTGTAATTTTCAATTTTTTATGGTATGTTTCATTTTAAACATAATTGAGTGACGCTTGGATGTATTTATTAATGATTTTATTGTTTATGGAACATTCTTTTAAGTATATCTTAAATACTTTGGAATAATAAATAAATAAATACATCATTAAAAAAATTAATTTAAATTTCTAAAAATTTCATTTCATAATTTAAAATAGTAATGTTTTTTGGAACATATTGTTTTGGATAGAATTGAAGTAGATAAATCCAACATTGAAATAATTTTCACATTACCTTACCCCTCCACATTGAAATATATTATCTAATTTTTAGGATATTCTATATTTTATCAGAGGTTTATTAAAAAACAGTAAAATGTCATTTCCCTTAATTTACCTACTAGAAAATCAAAATAATTTGTTTTGATTCATTCATATAATTCTAATTAGTTAAATAATTTATATGCTATGATATACCCACTATTAAGGGAACTACCATTTCATGTACTATGTGTTTCCTCAAATAATGTTGGGAGAGGTGTGATATACCAAAAAAATTATGGGAAACCAAATGTGATATAATATTATTCTCAAACTGAAGATATAACCCAAATCATTTAAATAATAAAATTTATGTACTTTTTCAATTGTTTTTTCATTATAGAAGTTTTTTCGAATTTTTTATGATATAAAGAATTAATTTTTATAATCTTTTACCACATTAATATTTTTATTGAGAATGATAAATAAATTCTCTGGTTATTTATATGGATACTACAAGTACAATTATGTTATTTTAGGATTACGGATAATATGGTATGTGAAAAATCTAATTGCATACCACATGAATGGGTTACCTAAAAATGATGAGCTATAAAAAGAAAAAAAGACAACATTGATTTATGACTTCTCTAAGGATCAGATCTATAGAGATAACAATATTCCTGGATATACTCACTTGTTGAATTTTTTATCACATAAACGGTACATTCCTTCTTTATTATGTTTCAAACTCATAAACATAAATATGATTTAATGTCCTATATTAAGAGGATCATTATTTATGGAAGATATATAGTGTTCGACTAATTATGATATTTATACATAAATTCATTCTTATGTCTATGATTTCATTTTAAAATTTTACATTTTTTGTGGAAGAATTTATGGACCTCAAAGAACAATTATGTTAAATTTAGAATATTAATGTTTTTCAAATAAACATTTAAAGAATCATATAATTTTTTAAAAACATTTAAAAATAGTCATTTTATTTTCATTTTTCAAAATGGTAGGAATTATCCAGACAACCTTTAATTTTTTGGTAAAGTATTTAAAGTATATGAATGAAATTTTATTGGTGTATTTATTATATATTTAAATATTTCCTATATCTATTTACAAATAGATTAGGTTTCTAATTTAATTGTATAAAAGTTTATGCTAAAATATTATTAAATGATTGTGACTAATTTTCTAGGATAAAAATTTTTTTGTATTGAATTTCCATGATCTACAATCCGTGATCAAGGAACACACTAATTTAATAAGAAAATGAAAGTCCTCATAAAAATATATAGAGTGAAACAGAAGGTGGAAAATGTATACAAAAAATAAAAAAATGGGATGTCCTTGGTTTCGAATAGATAATTAAAAAGGTTTTTGAAAAACAAATATTGAAAAAAATAGTAATGGAACGATAAAAAATAATGAGGATGAATTTTTTATTCATTAATTAATTTAAACCCTCTAGTTATTTCCTCTTAAAATATTTTATTTGGAATAAATTTTCAGATTCATGTATAAATAAATCATAAAACCTATGGGGTTGTTCAAATAGTGAACATGGATATGGGATTGGTTTGAGAGAAGTGGAAGCTCAAAATGATGGAACCAATAGAGTTATAGGGGGAGGAATATAGAAATTCTATTATAAAAAATATATATATACATCATTCAATGAAATATATATTAAAAAATATACTTTTATATTAGACATAAATTATTGTTATTTTCATCTAGTTTTAAACTCATTCTTGGTATTCTTTATTATAAATAGACTGTAATATTCCTTGAGAAAAATTTATTTCCATTTGGGGACGTAGAGATTAAAGGATATAAATTACAATAGTATTTGTAGGATAATTTATAGTATCTTAATAAATTATATAAATAATTTGTTAAGGAAACATAGATGGATTTCTATCTCTTCTCTGTTACTTATGAATATAGGACTACTGGGTTGTTTCTTTACCTCATATTAGTATAGAGATAGACTATTTATGTATATATTTCATTAAAATTTATATGTTGAAAATAATTTCACATTATTTCTAAGATATTTTTATCAGAGATGGAAATTATTATATGATGTAAATACTTTTCTATTATTCTTTTAAAATTTCTAAGTTGTTTTATTTTAAAATCAAAATTATCAATGTGATAACTAATTTATTTTTTGAAGTAATGTTTTTTAAATTTTGTAATATATTTTCGACGTTTTATAATTATTTTGCGTGTTTTTAAAATAGAAAAATCATGTTTATGTTTTATATTTTCTATAAAGATGTATAAATATAGTGTTAGGGTATTTTGTGGGTTTACAAACAATTGAAATTTGAAATTTAATGAGTGGATTTTATAATTGTTTGTTTGGATGTTAATCATTCATAATAGGGGACAATATTGTCTATTTAAGAGAACATAATGGAATTATAATAATATAATTTAGGAATTGGACTAACAAAAAAATATTACGAAACCTACAATGTTGATTGATTAACAACATTGGGAGCCTCCTGAAAATACATTTTCTTATTTGGTACACACTCTAGTGAAAATGGATCAATAAAACTTATTTATAAGTTTTATTAAATAAAAAAGACATATGTTTGTGAAAATTAGGCATGAAATAGAAGTTAGAGTGACTTGAGTGATGGTTTCCCATGTATTTATTCTATTTCTTGACTATAAAAATTATTCATTGGGGAAACCTTATTTTTTTGGTTGGTATAGTTTCGGGTTTTTTTTATCTCATTCAATAAGATCATTTCACATACATCACTTTGAAAATTTAATACGTGATAATTGATAAAGGAAACTAAATTATTTCTGCATTTATGTCCTTGTTTAAATATGGGGGATTTAAAACCATATAAATTTAGTTCAAAATAAGTCTACTATTGATATGTTGACAAACATGAAACACTAATATTTAAGATAAATGTTACACACTATTAAATTATTATTATTTAAATAGGATTATTATATTATAGAAGTTAAATATGTGGTATCAATAGGAATTCAAATATTATGAGAAATATTTATACATATATTATATAATTGAACTTTATTTATCAACTTATATTATATATTTTTTCAATTTTTAGTAATATATTTTTATAATTCATGAATATTTTTTCTTCAGAAATGGGTTTTAATGAAATTTGTGAAAGAATATTAATGTTATTTTCTAGTTAATTTATAAATAGTTTATGATGATGTGAATATAATTTTTGAAATCATCATCTAAATATTATGAGTGGGGTTATTTATATTTCTTTGAATTGATTTACATTTCAATGAATAGTGAAGAAATCAATTATTCTAAATAAATCATTTATTTTATTTAAATAATGTAGTTTAAAATTCATGTTTTTCTTATTTGGTTTTGAAGTTACATATGTTCCATTTTATTTTAAATATTATAAAAAAAATACGTGTAATAATAAATATATTATTTTTGGTATATGTTTATATTATGGCCAAAAAACATTTTCCTAAAACATTATTTCACCACATTTAACTAATTTATATAGAATTGTTTTCTACCACTTATACTAAATGAATCAATAAAAATAGATTAAATATTTTGAATTAAGATGTTCAAAATTTGGTAAATATTCCCCTTTTTCTCATCTTAAATGTTAACCATTATAGAATTTTTTCACCACATCAAAGGGTTAATAGATCAATTAAAGATAAAATGAATGTGAAAATGTTATAAAATATCCTTAAAACCTGAAATTACTATATATAATGAGTTTATTTCATCCCTACTCATAAAATTGTCTATCTTATTTCAACTTGGATCATTTTTTTATTTCAAAATGACATATATAATACATAATGTAATCAAAAATACAAAATGTCTTTCTATTTAATTTAATTTTATATTATATGATCCTATAGGGATAAAAATAAGTTTTTAAAAAATATTAATAGTTATTTTTTCAAAAAGAAATTGTATTTTTTATGTTACTTTATTTATAATTTTATTTATCTATATAGTTAATTAAAAATATTATACAATGTTGACATAGAGCTTCTGCAAGTAGTAGAAAATCTATTTAATTAATTTTGTAAATATTAAATAGAATTAATTTTAGATGATTTTATATTCAATGTGATTTTTTTAGTGAATAATAATGTATAATTTTTGGGTAAATGGATTATATTAAATTTTCATTGATATCTTTTTTCACTTAATGTCAAATTAAATGAAAAGTTCTCAAAATTTCATTAGTAGTATTTTATGATAAATAATATTTTATGAAATTATTGAAAAATAATAAAACTATTTCTAGAAAAGATTTATGATGATAAGTGGTCCAAAATCTCATTAATTTTCCATTAATGACCCAAAATGTCCTTTATAATTAAAATTATAACTCTCTAAGATTTAAAATTTATGTAACCACGATTAAGGTTAAAATTATTTAACATCATGGATAAAAAAAGATAATGTTTAAAATATTAAAAATAAATAAAAATTATTTATTATTTGAAGTAATTCCATTCATATTAATTATTAGATTAAAAATTATTCCATCATTGTTTGACTTTAACCTAAAAATTAATTTTATATAAGTAAATATTTTTGTTAATTTCATATGTGTACTTTCCTTCACTTCAAAAGAACACCTCTCCTCTCTCTTCCATACAACACATTGAGAATCCTAGATAGGAAAAACTGACCAGTTCACATATAATATTATCTAGCAACTAATTTCATGTTCTTTTATACTTTAATGGACATTCCAATGGTCCTTAAGATATAATATAATAGAGGTCCACTGAAGAAGAATTAATCGTTTTTACTAACACATATAAATTTCATTGTTCTCTTATTTCAATAAAAAATATATTCATCATCATAAAATAGTACAATATATTAAATATTTTAATTTGTTATTATAATTATTTTAAAGTAATTTTATACATATATTCATCTTATGGAAGGTGAAAACATCACACGTTTGTGCATATGGATTATTGTGTCAATGTAGCGATGTAATTCAGTTTTGATCACAAATTTATATAGATAGATTTGATGATGTAACTAATAAATTTAAATTATATTTATGAAATAATTTTGATGTTCTAAATTTTATTTACCATTTACCTTTTTACCTTTCCACTTGTGAAAACATTATAACATCACTCGTGTGTAAGTGTGGACAACCACATCTACGAAGCAATGTGATTCAATTTTCATTCCCCCTATAAAAATTAATAAATATATATATATATATAATAAATATGATATTTATATCATGTTTAACATAATATATTATATAACCATGATAAATATGAAAGGACCAAAAATACCAAACTAAAACATGTATGAAAAATGAAACAGTTAACACTCAAAGAAGACACATTTAATAACTAAATTTTTAATAAAAGGTTGTTAAAATGTTATAGATGAGTCATACATGATATTTAAAGTATTGTATAATTTATTAATGTAATTATAATAGATTAAAATGACTTATAAAGTAGGATAAAATCACTTATGAGGCATGTGAGACCTATGGTAAGGGTTCTTCATCTCAATATTGATTAATTGAGAATGGTTTGATGTTATGAAACCATTTATGTTTATGACGTGCATATAATACCACTTTGACATGTTATATAATTTTTCCTTTGTAATTCATGTTATTTAATCATAAAACTCAAATTATTAATGGTTAAGATTCCATTGGAGAAAATTATTTTATATTTAAATATTACACAAAATATATATTATTCAACTACAGTTATTTATGAGATTTTAAAATTTTCCTTCCATTTTACATTTTTTATGTACTTGAGAGACCAAAATAGTGTATTATGGAAGAAGATCATTATTTTCTATTTCGTTGAAATTTTTTAAGGTGAATATTTTTTAAAAAATGTTATCAAATTTATTTTTATTATTATATATTATTACAAAATTTAATTTTCAATAATTTTTGTCATTTTATAACAATAATTAATATTAATATTCTTATCATTTCACAAAAAATGAACATTTTACTAATGGTTTCCACAGAATCCTTGTTTTAGTGAAAACATAATGAATTAATTTCCCTTCCAACATGAATACTTTTTTATTATATGTTTCATGTATAATATTCCATATTGTTTAAAAGTTTAATTATTTATTCACAATTTTTTTTGACTTTTTAGATTTTAATAATATTATTTTAATTTTAAATGTGTATTTTCATCATGAAATTTTTCAGTGATCATTTTTAAAGTAGTTTAATCTATGTGAAAATACTCAGATAAAAATTATTATTTAATACTGATATACACTAAATATACCATCCAACATTGATGAATTGTTTTCATGTGAACTATCAAAATATTTTATTTAAGTGGATCATAGGTAATGAAAAATGAATTTTTCTTTAGGAGGTATTGTATTCATTAGCTCACTACTTCTAATTCAATTTTTGTTTATTCATATTTTTTTTATATATGAAATAAAAATAAAAAATGATGTTTGATAATTTATCTTGATATAAAGAAATTAAATATGAATATCCAATTAAAAAACAATAAATAAAAAATGAATTATGATTGAATGAAGAAATATATTCAAAAGACAATCTCCCTGATTAAACCTTAATTGTCTTACTATTACAGTCAAATTTATGTAATTATCACATTCCATCATATGTGTGAACATAATATTCTACATATGATTATGAATATACAGTGAACTCGATCAACTATACCACAAATCTACAACCTCGAACGATGGAAAATATTTTGGAAGGGAAAATTAAACCATTGAGGACATGTAGAGACATAAAGGTTCATTTATGACTAATACCCCTACACATAACTCTTATAAAATAATAAAAATTAATAATTAATGTTAAAAGACTTGTGTTAATATCATTATTACTCTCCTGGGAATTTCCTCAGGTTAGCTAGTCCTGATCATGGGCATAGAAGTTCAATGTCAAGAAGAAAATGGAGATTGAAAATGAAAAAGAGATATAATTAGAGATAAATAATAATAGTAAATTTAAAACATGAAATATAGATATTGAATAAAAATAAAAATAAAAATGAAACAAAAATACATTAAAAGTTTATCCAAATATTATGTGTAGCGGCTGATTCCTATAATTAATACGGAATTACAAATTTATTGGTAGATGAGTGAAATATTTTATCACTAAATTAATTATCTAAAAAATTATGAATATGATAAATCATTGATAGAGGATTTGGGACATATATCATATTAAAATGATATTACCAATGTATCCTCTATCAATCAATGAAATTTCAGCATCATTGAAAATTTTTAGTGAGAGTTAAATTCCATTTACTATGATATGTTATTCTGTCTATGAAGATACATTATATTACTGGAATCTTATTTATAATGAATATATGACTTTGAAACCAAAGGAAAAAAATCCACTCTAATGAACGTTTTCCTCTAGATTTTATATTTCTCCACATAGAATTTCAGCTCTAGTTGGACCATGCATATTCAACATATTAGCCCAACATAAAAATAGCAATATCTATATACAGAATTCATGTCATAACATGTGAGTTTGTTTTGTTCTATAAAACAATGGATTGAGAATTTTTTAAAGAATAATTTAATTAATATTAATAATTTTTTATACTAAAATATAATCTTCACAATTTTGATCGGTTTTGAAAAACATATTTCCAAAGCAAGGAAATATTTTAAGATAGTTAAAATTAAAAATTTGGGTACTATTTCAATAAATATAATAATGTAGAAACCCAATAATATGTGAAAATGGTCCATAAAATAATAAATTGGTTGTGATAAATAATTAAAATTAAATATAAATTAATCTAATATAATTTATATTTTTACCATCTTTCCATTGAGAGTTTTTAATCAATTTTACTGGGGAATGTATTGATATTCAGTATGCTGGTTATACTAATATATATATTTTTTGATTATTAAGGTTTAATGATTATGTTGTACTGTTTGATCACATGATGAATGTGTTTAAATTATTATGTGATGTGTGGGGCCCATAATTTCATATCCCCACATTGCACCAGTGGGACTCGTGAGAAAAAATTGTTTCGGTATTTTAGAAGGCCTTAGACATTTATGTACGATGTCTTAGTACAAGGACCCAAATATATGTTTAAATGTATGAAATTATGAATTCCATAATTATTAAATTATTTATAAATTTTTATGTTATTTTTGAAATAGTTTAGATATCAATGGATAAATTTCAGGCTCATGGTAGAATTTTTATGAAATTATTTGATCATCATTTATTCCTAAATTATTATTCATGAATGTTTTATTATCTGATAGCTTCTTCTTTTTTCATTCAATTACTATGAATCTATGGTCAACAATTTTTTATTTTCATATTCCATATGACTCTAATAATTTTACTATTATAGATATCAATGGATATTATATAGTGAATAATTATGTTCTAAATAATAATATTATGTTTTTTATGTTTTTATTTTAACATGTGATACACGCATGCAACTAGTTTACCCAAAAAAGATAAATATTGAGTCACTTTGGAAGGGATCATTTATATCTATATAAAAATTCATAATGTAAAAATGAGAAATGAGATACTAGGTTCTATGTCATTAATGATAGTATTAGAGAATGTTTAGTTGAAATATTTGGAACTATATTTTTGAAAATATTTATTAAGTTGAAAAACCCTACCAAGAAAATTATTTATATGTTCAATTATAGGATAATATCATAATTTTCTTTCTAATGTATAGATTATGTGTTTTTTCTTAGAAATACAAACCATTATTGATACTACAAGTGGATGTGGTTTTGTACTTGGTGCGTGTAGGTATAATAACTTCGAAAATTGATAATCTATTATATCATATATATCATTTGAGGGAATGGTGAATGGTCCCTAAACAGATTTCTTTTTTGACACTCCCAATGGATATGATTGTGATAAGTCTCATTTTTATTATGAACCATTATCAACAATTTGAACATTAAAACAATCAACACCTATTATATTCCATAATGATGAGGTAGAAACCTAATGTGTTAAGGGTAATTTATTATAAGATAGATCATACGATAAAATGAATAAATTCCCCTAAAAAGTTTTTAAAATGAATGTTGATGATAATGTGGATTATTGGGATAAAAAGGTATTTAAATTTTAGGAATGTATAATTCATCAAATAGATATCCATGAAATTAAAAATTGATTTGGTGACAAAGTGATTGATTTTATTTATTTTTGAACATTATTATATTTATAAGTTTGTATGATTAAGGTAATTGGGAATAATTTTGGATGATATATGAATTCAATTCATTAATAATTTTTTGAGAAATATTTTGGATACATATATGATTTTATTGTTGTTTTATAGAGATTGAGGTTATTTGTGGAGAATATTTTCATATTTTAAAAATATATGATTTTGGAATATATATTTTTCAAGATTATTATTATATTTCTCTTGGAATAATATGTGATCAAATATTTTTATTTTTTTGGGATAGAAATTGATTTTAAATATTTATTAAGGGTTTTAATGTTATTTTTTTATTTATTTATTTTATTTTAAATATTTGGTGTTATTATTGAGGCTTTAAATATTAATATAGTATTGATTCATACAATGGATTACTTATATTGGATATTTTGTAATACTATGAGATAAGATTTTTTATATAGATAAGAGGAATATGTTTTTATACTGAAATGCAAATTATAAATCACTAAAAGGTAATTCATTATCTTTAATCTGGAGAAACTCATCATGAATATTATTTTTATTGATTAACTGGTGAAATACGAGTGTAAATTATTGAGAAATAAAAAAATTAGAAATTATTCTTATAAAATAGTATGAAATAATGGAACTGAACAATATATTATTCTCTATAATAAGGGTAAAATAATCATTCAGCTATAGTAATAGAATAATAATATTAAAATTTTATTCTTTTACCTATATTTCTGATGAATTGAATATATTTCACCCCTCATCAATATATGCTTTTTTGTTCTTTATGATTATCATTACCATATTTTGTATCACACATTATTAGCCATTGGAGATTATTTTTATTCTCCATGAACATATATTAATATCCAAAAACTTTTATTATTATATATAATAATTCTTATGTCTTATTTTAGGTACCCTTTGGGTTTCTCACACCCCACTAAAAAGAATTTAATATTATACCGCTATACAATGTGTTCATTAAACAAAGTTATTTTCAAATGTTGAAAATATTATAACATAGATAAAATTTCTAGGATGAAATTTATTTTAAGGGGGACGATTTAACACATTTACTTTTTTAAAATAATATAATTCTAGATATATTAGTTTACACACAACATGGAGTTTTAAGAAAACTGTGATATACTATAAAACTAATCTTAAAAAATTATTATTAAAACCTAGACTTAAATTAGAAAAATATATATGAATAAACACATTATAAAAAATGTGTACAAAAATTATATATAACTAATTTTTTTATCAATTGATAATAAACATGTAGTACATTTTATGAAATTTCATTTTATGATTCAAAAATGTGTTTTCATTAAAAATTGACATTATTTTATTTTTCCCAAAATAATACAATTTTTGTCACTTTATAATTAGTAATTTTAAAAAGATAATCTATTTATAAACATTAGTATAAGTAATCCATGATCACTCTTTAATAAATCCTTTAAAACAATTGATCTTATATTGATATTATGTTTTGATTAATTAACCTGTATATTTATTTGGCGTGTTTTAATCTTATTATAATTAATAATATAAATTTATTTTGGGATATCAATTCACCCCCTCTAGAGTTAATCACGTTGAACAAAAATTGCATTATCCCTTATCATGTTTAATTAGTTTTCATGAAAAAAAATTATAATAAATTCATCACAAAATGTTGGTGGTGCTTATATCATGCAATAAAACTATGGATTACTTTGATACTAGTGATTCTATTCTATGATTCAATTGTAATAATATTTTGAGGGTATAAATAAATTCACTCACAAACAATAATGTTCCCCAATAATATGACTTAATGAATCCAAAATTGACATTTACTAAATTTACCAATCATTTTCTCATTAACGTCGCTTGTACAATCCTCAAATTATCATCATATTCTACATCTTTATTGGAGTAAATAATAATACTGTTAATAAACACTAATAAAATCAGTGTAGTGTCTAATGACTTTATTTAGAAAATCTATGATGATCAGTGGGAAATTGGAATGTCTGAAGGGAATCACTATGAACTCATAGTGTACATAAATTTTATGGAATATTGCCTTCTAAATATCTTCCTTCATTAAATTCAGTAAATTATATCTCAAATGATGATCTAAGAATGAATAGTATTGATCAAAACATAGTTGATCGAACAACTAATAAATACATTGTATATGATACTTTTCTTTTATGCTGATATTATTTATCTCTCGATAATGAGCACACAACTGCATTAATCCATCCTTCTTCTTGACAAATAATGCTAGAATACCCAAAGGTTATTCACTAGGGAATATGAACCTTTTTTCAAATTATCTTTAATCTTCTAATTTAATTCCTCTCGTTCTATGAGGACAATCATATAGGGGAATTTGGTGATAAGTGTGCCACTAAGTATATGTTCTATTGAGAACACTACCACCCAATATGTGGGATGTCATGGTATGTTTTCTGCAAATGAATTATTGTATTTATTAAAATTCTAACATCTTATATTTTCATATTAGTCTTTGACTCATCCATTTTGGAAAGGTAAATTTCTTTATATGGTATCAATATCCACACTAACGATGTGTTTTCCTAAGGATATTCATGATCTTCTTATGTTTTTTAGAAGAAAATAGGATAGTTCAAAATATAAAGATATATTTACTTTTAGTAACGTTTGATTAATGATATATATAATGAGAGAAAATCCATCACTAGATTCTCATTGAATTACTAAAATGGATGTATTATAAAAATCTATCGAATAATATTCCCTCAGAGGATTATACGAGACGAATCCAGCACTTGGGATCGAATGAATCTACTAATAGGTGTTTTCATAGATACCTCTAATTCAATGTATCAATGGTTTGATTCAACAGTTCAAGAAAACAATTAGGATATAAAGGAATGTGTATAACTATATTAAAATTATAAATTCTATATCAATGAGTAAATATTAATAATACCTTTCACCATTTTAATTTATTGATTCTTATACCACTATTCTCTTAGGAATACAATTTTAGAACAAAAAATTCAATAAAGTAGGAATAAGTTATTCTTATTTGAAAATTAACAATAAAGTCATATATTATGGAATTCTTATGTTTGGTATGTTTTTTAGAAAAATATTATTTTATGATGACATATACATAGAAAAATACTAAGGCTTTTCACTAATGTTTTATAATCATAATTCCCAAATTAACTAAATCATTCTCTAATACCAACTATAAAGATCCTAATTTTCATTACCAAACTATGAAATCAATTTTATGATAAGAAACATAATATATATACAATTCTAGGATCAAAGTTATAGTGTCTTTGGAGTTTTACGGTCATATATAACTTATACATAATGAATAAAAATCATTTATTTACAGCCTTGATCTATATCCATAAAAGTTTATGTTCTCTTTTGAATATGTAATCACCTGTGGATATGCACCATAGAAAGGCGTGAGATAGAAGACCAGTCAGATTATGAATAAGGTTCCTGAATAAATATAACATGGGTGAGCATAATTATCATCATCTTATACTATTAAAAATATAATCATTAATATCCTGAGGGAAACATGTGATAACGTCATGGAATGTGGTAATCCTTAAAAATAAAACATCAGGTCATATTTTTTAAATTCCACACATAGATATGAAAAAAGATATCTTCATGGTCATCCATAACATCAATGACTAATCAAAACATAATCATTAGAGAAAAAAGATAGCACGATGTTAATGCATATTATGCATTATATAATGAGATACATTATATTATGCAACCCATTGTAGGGATAATCAATTATGGCCCCACCCATCAAATCATAATATTTATATAATCATAAATGAAATATATAACCTATAAAAACTGTAGTTGTGAAATAAATCATGGAAAGGAATGGGTTTACTAAGGATTGGATGAATAATACATTAATGAATGAACAATGTGGTTATCAAAAGAAAAATGGAGATCATAAATTAGAGTAAAAGATAAATTTTCGTGCATGAGAAACAACTCCTACGGATTAGAAGATTTTTTTTGGAAAGAAATGTCCCTCTTTAGAAAATTATCATATTTAGGTAAAAATAAACATGCAAACATGTATATACTCAAAAATAAAATCTATCAAAAAATGAAATTATATTTATGGAAAATTAATGTAATATGCACATCAGAGATGTCTTAAAAGATTTATAACCCATAGAATATAAATTGGGTTTTAGGATTCCCTTAACTCAAATAACGCTTTGTTTCATTGCTTTTGTACCCTAGAAAAATAAATATAGATTTGATAAAACATTGAACCATAATTATATTAAAATAATTTTGAACTATATTTATTAATTATAATCATTCGATTATATTTATGAAATTCTTTGGTTAAAGGGATATCATTTTGATATCATGTTTTCTTTAAAATTTATGGTTTTTCTTTGGTTTTACTATTTTTTCCAATGTCGTTATACATGAGTATAATTAAGTAATAAGATTATAATAATTTTTTATAATTTTTTATATATTATACATAACTATTATTATCCACCCATGATGATTTTTATACATGTTTACAGGGATTTCTCTCCGTATATTGTTAGTTGACCTTTGACGGGACATTGTCGGGAGAGAGGGAAAAAGATTGAAATTTATGTATATAGTTAATATGATAAATAGATTTGGTTAACATCATTAATATAATGTTAATGTAATAATTAATTAATATAGTAATGTTTATATGTAAAATATGGGGTGTAAAATGAAATATATGAAGAAGAAATAAAAAATAATGAATAGATAGTTGAAACACACTTAATCTTTAGTGTATCTTATCTTGCGCGAGACAAAAACACCCATAATTTTTCAGTTGGATTACATAATATTGTACAAGAGGATCTTAATATATATAATAATAATTATATTATAAATTTAATGGATTTTGAATTTGGGTATTATTGGTCTTCCATGGAGAGGGTACTTAATGAGATTGGTATTTTTAGAATATCTTATGGAATACACTATTATATCAAAGGTAAAACATGTAATAGTGAAATTTTTAAAATATTAATCTTATATGAATATAATATACTAGTATTAGGAATTTAAATCCACTTTATGATATAAGTTAATTTTATTATTGAAAAAGTTATGTTGGAAGAAATAAAAAAAATTTCTCTGAAGACTCACATTAGTCATTAGGTTTTGTAAAAAGTTTTTTAGGATTTGAATTTATGTTTATTTTATTTTGACGACTACAATATGAAATTAAATATATAATGTCAAAAAATCAAGTAATTGAATACACTTGTACATAATTACTTCATGAATGATGTTATTCAAGATAAATCGGTATTGTAAAATACTTTATATTTACTATTCACTCGAAAAATGGATTGTTTCTAAAAATTACTAAAAATTTCCATTAGAAAATATCGATGTTCTAATTTATGAAATGATATAGATTTTTTTATTGTAAATTTCTATATTAATTTTATGGAATAATTTGAAATAAAATATATTAAAAATGTTCTTATATTTTTTTTGATTTTAATCATTATATTTTGTATTTGGAATTATAATATTTAAATTTATTTAAATTTATAATGAAAAATATGATTTATGTGAGAATTTATCATTTTGATGTAAAATTCAATTCTAACAGTCTTGTTAAAATTCCCAATAGTATGGTCAATATTTTAATGGTGGTAGTAGTATTTCTACGATCACATTACTATACCAACGGTCACATACATCTTTTAAATACATCAACATTATTCAATTCATTATTCAACTAAATTCCTCTAAAGGTTCTATATTTTATTTTCTTTGTTGTTTATTGGTTTCAAAATATATTATTTCTTTTCTATAGTATTGGCATTGGGGATGATGATTCGATTAGTTTAGTCCAATCCAAATTTTCACATTTTATATTTTCTATATTATATTTTTTATCCAATTATAATGTTTTTAATTTTAATTATTATCATTAATGATTAATGTTTTCGTATTTATTAATGAAATAAATCATTATCAAAATATTAATGATTAAAAAACTATATAGTATATTATAATACTCAATTATTTTTGATGACATGTTGTAATTTATAAACACTGATTTATTACTACAATAATAATCTAAAAAAATGTAAGAAAAATATATAAAAAATTAATATTAAAAAAATATATTTTAATAAAAATATAACATAATAAAAATATATTAAGAAAAAATATAATAATATAATAATACATATTATATGTATAAATATAAATATAATATTAAAACAATATATATCAATATATATCAATATATATAAACATAAAAATAAATTAAAATAAATAAATATATATATATATATATATTTGTTTCCATGTGCGTGTGATAATAATTGAATATATATATATATATATTGTTCATTGTAATTGTTTTTATTAACAATATATGTATAATATACAACATAAATATCTATTTGGTTATATAATATATAAATAATAATGTATTTTTTAAAAATTAATTTATAATGTTTGAATAATATATTTTATTTTTTTTGAACCACATACTATATATATATATATAATGGGAACAAGGGTTTACATATATATATGATGTCTTCTGCTAAATATGTATATGTTTATAATATATAAAAAATTTAATTATATATATATATATTCTCTTATAATATAGAATATAAATATATAAATTTTTTATATATTATGTTAGTAGTAATGTATATTATGATATTGATTTAAAATTTAATAATAATAAAATTTATTATTTTATAACATAGAAAATATATATTTTCCACTATAATATATTTGAATCTATTGTGATTATATAGTTTAATAATATATATAATATAAAATAATTTATTAATAATAGTTTTTGTCGGGAAATATCCTTACATAAAAAATCTATGACTTTTCTTCATCTTTATTAGTAAAGAGGTGGGTTTTGTGTAGTGTGATCTTGTGTCGGTTGCTAGTCTCTAGCATGGGGATAAGGGTGATGGTTTCAAATGTAGTTGGTGAGGATGAGGTTTGGTGCTTAGGGTGTTGGTTTCTAAGACATGGGAATTTTGGGGTAGAACATTGGGAGAATAGGTCTTTAAAAATAGCGGTGGTATGGGTTAGTATTAGGGGTGGTGTCTAGAATAGGGTATAGTCATCGGTTGCCAACACGGTCAGTGGATCGAGGTTGGGTATATGGTGGCGGCATTGGGGTCTGACGGGGGGTGGGGGGTCATATGTTGTTGACGTACGGGGTTGTTGGGGGGAAGGGTTGTTAAACAATGAGGGGATTCTATTAAAAACAATTGATTAATATTTACCCTTGTATAAAATAATATATTTAGTGGTGTCACTTTGAAAATAAAATAAAATAAATATAATTTACATACATTTTATATAAAATCGTTATGGAGGTGTTTATTTCCATTACAAAATCTATTTAATAAAATTTACCTCTGTTTATGAAATCAATGGGAATAAAATAAAATTACATATGCTTTTGAAAAAAATAGGTAAATGACTAACTAACTATGTTAATAAGCATAGATAACTATCAATACCACATTCAATAAATAATTTTCCAAAAATAAATTAAATTCATTGGACACGTTTTAAAATGTTTTTAATGTAAAAAAATAGGTGAATTATATTTTTCCTGTGAGGACTCATTTGAATACTTCTTATCTTATTATTATTTTTCACACATATTCCTTTTGTGATGTACAATACCACTCTCACATAATAGGAAATGTAGTTTGTATTAGTAGTGATCAAAGGTATTTGATAACTTGTCTTGGTAATATTTCCCAATGTACTGATATTTTCACTCCCATATTCAATTGAAAATAACATGGTGGTGGTAATCAGTTGAGGTTTCAACTAGATAGAGTGAGAGAGAGAGATGAAGCGATATTGATAGAGAATGAGAGATAATTTTAACCATGATTTAATAGGTATGCAATAAGATTATCATATGATATACTACTATTTCTAAATTTTATTTATAAATAAATTCAATTTCATTCTAAAACAACTTTGATTGTTTCCATAGACACATACCCAACCCACATAACCTATGAAAAAACACACTAATAACTCCCCCTACCTAGAGACAATCCATGGCTCAATTTTACTACATTTTTCATAGTATAAATAGTATTTGCTGTGAGTATTTTGAAATAAACCACATTAACATGGCATCAATTTTGTGGAGGGATCCTAGAGTTATTTCACTCATTCTATATTATTTAAAATGTTTTCCACAGATGACTAGGTATATATCTGATCACCTATTTACATTTTCTCTATATGTTATTATCCATAGTAACAAATTTATTAACACATATTATAGTTGATATGGATTTTTTGATATTCATAGTGATAAAATCTCCATCCACTTATATTTATACTTGAATTACCTTAGGAAGTTAATTTATTGAATAAAATCTGACTCAAATGAAAGGAAGATTGAGAGAGTTTTTTCCAACTAATTTCAATAACAATGATCATATTCAATATCCAAATAACTAATATTTCATTGAAATACAAATTTTAATGACTCTATTATTACACTTCTATCATGGATTGGAATGGGAGGACCATAACCGATAGATGAGGGAATCTCGAAATATATTCATTAACATTAATCTTAGTGGGGTCCCAAAAGCACAGATTAGCTGGAAGTTTTTTCCTATCCCACTTGAAGGATCAATTAAGTAGTGTGTGTGCAATATTTATCCCCCAAAAGTCACAATTTTAGATTAACTACAATGGTCATTCCTCTTTAAATCTGTTTTGGATTCAAGGATAACCCATATAAGAAAAGAGATATATAGGATCAAGAATGAATGTGGAGAATATATATTTGAGTTTTAAAAGATATTGAAGATATTTAATATAGTATTCCCACATTAACCATTTTATGATGACCATTTCATGGAGTTCATTTACCAATAGCTACTAGAAAATTATAAAACCCTATTAGAATCTTTTTTTGGATAAGAACTGACAATAAAATAAATATCAAAAGTCAATGTTAAATTAGATAGAATCTCTTAAAAATATTTAAAATTAGATACATGATCCACTAATAGTAGAGTATATCTAGAAAAGAGTTCAAAATTTCATTTCATTGAAAAATAAATTCTTGAAGTAAATTTTTCTATGAGTAAATTTTCTTTGAATAAGTTTTTTGTAGCATCTCTATTAACACTATATTGAGCATGTCATCATTTTGATTCCCTATAACATTTCCCTGATGGATTCAACCATTTATATGAGATCGAGATATCAAATTTCATATTCCAGTGGCATTACCAAAAAACAATCATTAATCACGGAATGAAGGAGTACTCAATAATTTAACATGGAGCTGAAAACCATTATTCATCTAGGCCACCAACTGTTAAACCTAGAAAACATCACCATTATATTGAAACTACTCTTGGTCTTATACATGTCAGTAACATTAAGTCAATTAACCAGATTATTCAATTGATATTATTCTAATATAAAAAAATATACTCCTGATGTAAAACAAATTCAAATTTCATGACACATGGATTATAGATAAAGCACATGAAAGGTTAGTCAGCATATATAATCCCTACATTGAATTACTCAATAAATGCAGGCTAATGTAATATCTCATCTTAACAAATCCCAGATATTAAGGGATATGTAAATATTTTTTATTTAAAAAGTTGTATATAGGTGAAGAGGGTTTATAGACTACCAATATATGGTGAACCTAAAAGTGGATACACAGAGGAACATGAATAACTATACCATTTGGAGAAAGAAGTGTAAGTTCTATTATAGATACAGCCAATGAAAAAGTAAAGGTAAAATCCATGATGAATTATTTAACTCAACCCCCACATTACATTTGTTAAAAAAATGAACTCACATATGAAGAACAAGGAAAAATATTTATGATAAACAATCCTAGAAAAATTCAAGATATTTTAATACATCGACCCATTTTTTTGATTCAATCAACCAAATCCCAAGGTGTTCAAATGTTTTCAGATATATGGATACCATGAAAACAAATTGTAGGAATATAAAAAAAATTTGTCATAAATGTATATTTCTTCTCTCATAACCTCATAACTACCTTGGATATTTCATGAGCCATATAGATTCCCAGGATTAACATACATGGATATTACATCATTTTAGATGAATATTTGGTACATTAAATAAAAAAAATACATGAGGACCATATTAGTTGAATGTATTTTGAAACATGGAAATAAAACATTATATACTAATAAAATACCTTATTCTTATGCGAAAAATATATCCTGCATTATTACTTATACCTGAAACCATTCTCTTTAACATGGTGAAAATAAAACCGTAGAAAGAGGTGAGCTGCATTTCTTAGTAAGTGTAAATAAAATAAATATTTAAGTATAACACGAAAAAAATGGTACGAAACAAAACATAAAATTTGAAGATCATAAAATACATATTATAAATCATAACAATGATTGGAAATTCATAATTCATAGATCATAAGAGATCTAAGGGAATATGTCACGAAAGGATAACATAGGAATAAGTCATGGAAATTTATTCCTACACAATAGAATATAAAATAATATATCAGCGATACCTACCATGAACATTATAACATGTTAGGATTGGGTTACGACCCGAGTACCTTGTTTGGGATTGGGCTAACAAATTCTTTACCCTATTAATTTTAGGCTTGGGTTACAACACATGTACCTTGTTGTTTTTGGGCTTAGTCTACAACTTTTTTACCTACATACTCTTATTGTTGGACTAAAATCAATGTACCTTCTTGTCTTCAGGCTTCAATTAAAATAAATGTACCCTCATACTTTTAAGATTGTGATAGAAATGGTGTACCATATTTTTTATTGTAATATGGTTACAACCTGTGTGCAATTTTAGATCCTATAAATCATATCATTACCCGATTAATTAAAGGGAGATATAGGTCCCACCTATCTCATAATAAAACTTTTTATATATGTGAAAAATGATAATAAATCTATCATAATATCATGATCCATAACAAGAGATAGGTTTTATAAAAGTCAAATCAATACTTGTGAAAGCAAAAGGGTATCTTTAAAATGTCATCACATCATAATATATGAAAAAATAGGTTTCATAGTCACTTAATGAATTCATAACCGGTGAAAAGTAGTTGGTTTTAAATTCATAAAACTGGTGGAAGTGAAATAGGTGTATTCAATATAATTTCATAAAAACAATAACAATTCAAGAAAAATTATGAATGGAACCATTATATCATTTCCTAGAAGGTTATGAGTAACATCAACTGATGTTATCATAGATAAAAACATTTCATAATGTAAACATACTTTCTTTATTGAAAACGATATTTAAAACATAAAACATTTTGTAAACCATTTTCTATAAAAAAACATATAAAATAAGATTGGAAACCACATCCCTTAAAATATATTTTAAAAATAATTCAAAAATATTATTCTTTTAAACATGAAATTACCTCTTCAAATAATTGAATACTATAAAATCCATACATGTTGTACATGGTAAAAATGACATTCCTTCTATAGGATAGAAAAATTATAAAAAAATTTCTCATAAATTGATAAGAATATTCCATTTAAAACATAGATATGAAAAAATGGCCAAAATATATATTTGAAATATTTTAGGAGAATAGTATAGTACACTTGTATCCCCTTTAAAAAAGCATTTATTTCCAACCGAGGAGAGGGGAATATCATGATTTCTTAAAAAACCAACAAAAATATATAATATAAAATGGGTATAAATATCATAACATTTCATGAATATATCATTAATAAAAATAGGAGAATAAATTTCATGATTTTTCTTGAGATACTGATCATAATTTTTCATCAAAGTAATCAAAAACACAACCAATCGTGAAAAGCGATGAGATTGGAGAAATAAACTATTATAACTTTGTAACATGGGATCATACTATCCATGTGAGAAAAATAAATTATATTAGGATTAAAATATAATTAAAATAATAAATTTCATTATTTTACATTGTTAAATGGAATTATATACACCTCTAATAAGAATTTATGTAGATAACATAACATGTGTCTCAAAAAAGGAAAATTGATACACTACTATTTGACCAATTTGATAACTTCTGAATCCTAAAACCCCTGTAATAAATATCATAAAATTGATATGTTAATAAAAATAAAATTATTTATAATATATATAAAATATAATAATGTTATGTAAATACAGAAAAAAAATTAATGGGTGGTAAACATAACATGTTTCTCACAAAAATAATAAGTGAGATGAAATCTCCTTACCTTGTGTTTTTACACTATCGTACTCATAAATAACTCCATTATAATAAATATAAATATATTCTAAATATTTTACTAAACCATATTCTAATATATAATGCCATATATAAATTTATTATCAATTCATATTAATGACTTCATACAAACTTATTTTTAAGGTTATGCTTCAAGTAATATTTACTTTGTTTTTTGCAATTGTCTTAATTTATTATATCATTAGTCATTATACATATATCATGATATTAAGAGTATAAAAAATTATAGAAATATAATTTATAGAAATTAAATTTTTTTCATTATAATCTATATAATATTTATGTATGAATATAGATACACCATTCATCGAGACGGTATGTCCTATATACTCTTGAACACTATTTCAGTGTAATTATAATATTGAAAAAATACATATATGTATGTAAATATACATATATAAAATTATTAAATTATATCTATCATATCATATATATAATATTTATTCACTAAACCAATCTTCATACAATCCTTGTAGTGTATGAATGAGTCATAGAGATTTAAGCGGGCAGTAGTCCACACTTCCTCCAATGCCGTTTTAATATTAATACAAAATGAACAGTAAAAAATAAATGTGTTTTAAAAATGTATAAATAATCTTATAAAAATATTATATATAATATATAATATATATAAAAATTGTTTCCATCATAATTTATTCTCTGATATGTGGGAAAGGATAAATGAACAACCATCGTTTAGTGAGGCGATAGTTCGACGTACACATTACCAATATGATTGTTTTCTATTTGAGGGAGGTGGGGGTAATTTTTGGTATAAACCATATCATAAAAATATAATAGTTTATTTTTGATACTGGGTTTTTTATACAAGAATGGAATAAATAGAGTGGAGTGGTGGGGAAGGAAAATAAAATAAAGGATCTTGAGAGATGGTGTTACCTATTAACCAAGTAACCCTTTTTTTATCTGAAAAATCATCTTTAGAAATCGTTATGAAAAGAAGGATGCTTCAAATTTGAAGTGTGGGATTTTTAGAAGAGTATTGGGTAGAGTATTGATGATCTTATGTGGTTTTAGAGTTTTCAATAAGAGAGAGTGGTGGTGGAATTTTATAAGGAGGAGTGGCACTCTGGTAAATATTTGAACTTAGAATTCTACCCATGTTTTTCATATTTCACGTGGATCCCATAATGATACTAAATCAATAAAATTTATTTCAGTAATGAAATATGGCCATAAATTTGATCATGTTCATGTTTCAAAGTCTTTTTGGTCTAAATTTAGGGTTTACTCCTTAGTTAAGCTAAATTTTACCTTAATTAATTCGATTATGTTTAATTAAATTCACTAATGATTAGGGTCAAAACTAATGTGACGTTATTGGAAAGTATAAATTATGATTATTCTTAAAATGGAATAAATATTTCCAAATTATAATCCTAGAAGTGGTAGAAATTAATTTAAAATTAATCATGCTGATAGGATGACACTACATGGTTTTAAGGTAAAAATGATCAACTGTTTTATCTTTTTTTTTTCAATTTCAATGTGAAATTGGTTATAATGAACTAAATTATATTAATTGATAAAAATATTATCTAATAATCCTTTTCAACTAATTTAATATATATTTAAACCATATAAATAAATAATATGAAAAAATAGTTTCTTATTAAAATTAAAAAAAATTAAATATTCATTAAAAACTGAAACCTAACAAAAAAATACCAAAAATGTATCCTAAATTTTTTAATGAATATATTTAAAAGATGAATTTTATTTTGAAATTATAAATCTGTATAATTTCAAAAATATTTATTTATAATGGGTTCTCCATTAAAATTCTATAGACATGCTATTATAAAAATATTGTTTCTAAGCATAATATTGTGTTTGTTCTTATCATTTGTCTATAAAAACTATTTATTATTATCTTTAGTTTTATAAAATCCTCCGAATAACATCATTTTTTGTTTAATGAAAACTAACCTTGTCATTTCATGTAGTTAAATATAAATATTATGTTGTATGTAGTGCAGGATTAACTTATCGTTGCGTATAACACAAGAAAAATATAATACGTTAATATAAAATAAAATATCTTCAATGTTATGATAAATGAAAAATAGAAAGACTAAATTATTGATAAATAAATAATTCAGAGAATATTTGGGTGTTACATTACATCCTAATAAAATGAATTTCTCCATAAAAATTCATGTGAGTTATCAAAGGTTTGATACGTGAATGTTTCACTTATAAAAACCCACATCATAAAAATCAATATTAAAACATCACATAAAATGGAATTTCTGAACAATATTGTTTACCCAAAGTAACATATAACTGTATTTGCACATATAGAATCATATATGGGAAGTGAAAACATAGAACGAGAATAAAAATATAACTATCATGTTCTTATGAATTGTGATAGAGAAAAAGGTCAGTAGAATGATAGAAATAAGAAATCCATATATTTTTCATGAACTATGTTACAATATGGTTCACTAGAAATAGGGGTTTTGGGATAACATTATTGGGTTAAAAATACTTTTTCTTAAACCTGATGAATTTTCATGAAAATATATACTTTCATGACTTCAAGACAACATGGCCCTTGGATTTTTGTGGGTCCACATCACATCATTCTCTAAAAAAGAAGTTGAAATTTTCATTCCTAAAGTACTAACAAATCATGAGAAACCTGATATTCCATACCATTTTAATTTAGATGTCATAAACACAATGTATTTTTAATAGGTTATCCAATATTCAAAAATCATTCTATCGAGAGACAATAGTTCAATATTACTAACTTCATTGGAATCTTAACTTAAACTTTCCATATATGGTCAAAATTATAACCCTTCCTAAACATGAAAACTAAATAATTAGAAATAATGTAATTGAATTATCTTAACATTGATCCCCTGTATGTCACAATGTACCACATGGTTTTCACATTACAAAAATATTAATAACATTATCTTATGTTCCAATAAAACATGGTAAAAACTATAATTACCATAAATCCTTTTGGAAGGATTGCATGATTTTATCTTTCAAATGATTAGTGGATATATAGTTTAAACCCATGAATTTGTAAAATTTATCCTTGATGAAATAGAATAGTTTTTCAATATTTTAATTCATGGGTAATCTGTACAATCTAATTTACTTATTCATATTATTCTTATCTTTATCCAATCATCATTATCTCAATGTTAGATATTAATTAGGGTTTACCTTTATATAAAAAAATATCACCTTTCTATGAAATAAATTTTCCATTCATTCATCACCATTTAATATTTCCTTTTAAATCCTTAATGAAAACATATACTAACAATAAATATATATTCCGTGATTCATATAAAAGAATATCTAAATTCCATAACATAAATACCTCATTCATCCAATATTATTATTAAAACCATAATCATGCTTTGTCAACATATTCCTTAATACTTATGTCAAATAATATAAAATATGAATCATTTCATAAGGATCTCTAACATCAATCTATTCATTCTTCTTATTCTTAATATAAACAATACCGGAAGAACATCGTGTACCTTTCACATGTTGTTTGAGGTATCATTGTCTTCAAAACTATAACCAATAGTTAAACCACATCTATGATTATCTTTATGAGATTTCCAATTGGAAAATCTATTTTCATAATCCCCATAATTTCCACAATCGAAGCATTAAATGTTAACGATGATTTTTCTACTTCCCTCTATTGACTAAAACCAGAATGTATATTGTCAGAAACATTTATCATATTAGGATACCATATAATCATGAAAAATTACTTGTAGGGTTCCTATATCATGGCACCTAATTATTTAATATTTCACACCTTAGTATTCTCTTAGGATATTCACAGTCATCCAATATTTAATGAAATCATGGGGGTTCCTAAATATTTTTTGAATTCCTAAAAAGAAAATCCTCAAGGAGTGTCAAACCAGGTGTGCAGCAAGGCCTGTTATCGTGTACCAAATTACACCAAGTCAGCCCTAAGAAATCTTGTTGGGGTTATTAACCCATTGTACATATATTCCTGATCAACGTACAATTGAAGTATCCAAAAATGGATGTATTTCTGTGAAACCAATCACTATATCTTTTACCAAAATTTTAGGAAACTTCCCCAAATGTTTTCTTATCCTTATACTTCTCCCTAGAGATATCACAAGAATTATAAATAGAAATATACCTTTGTATCTCACTAATTTTTTTATAATCCATATTTCCAATGGTTGAATAAACCTTTACATTTTTACCAAAAATAGTGACATAATTTTATTAAACACGGATATTACATCATTTTAGTTGATTATCAGATACATTACAAAAATAGATGTACGAGGACCATAATAGTTTTGTTTCTTTGGAAATAAGGAAAAATATATATTGGTAAAATATCTTCATCATCTCCCATAATAATCTCTATCTTAAGTACTTATCCCTAAAACAATTCATCATAACCTGAGGAAAGGAAACATATGTATAGGTGGATATCAAATGCTCAGTAAGGGTAAATAATAGTAATTTGTAATCTTAACATGAAAAAAGGGTATAGAACTTCGGCATAACATAGGAAGATCATACCATGCATATTATAGAACATAAAAAATGAATGTTTATAAAAAAATTGATCATATGATAATAAAGAGCACATGTAATGAAACAATAACTTATGAATAGAACATGGAATTTGGGGCATCCACATAAGAATAGAATCATATTTTATCAGTGCTTCCTACCATGTCCATTATAACATGTTATGATTAGGCTCAACCCATGTTCCTTCTTCAGGCTTGTGCTAAAAACCTATTTACTCTCATTATTTATGTCTTACATGAAAGCCCATGTTCCTTCTGTTTTTTTGGGCATAGGATGAATCCCATATACCCTATTACATTTATTCTGGGGATACAACCCATATACCTTCATGTTTTCAGTATTGGGTTCAACTTGTACACCCTCTTACTTTTAGGATTGGGCCGCAACCCATGCACATTCTTATTTTTCTGCTTGGGCTACAACCTGTTAACCCTTTGAGCTCATACAAAAAATACCATTACACAATGCATTGGAGGGAGATGTACATCCAACCCATCTCATAATAAATTCATTCATATATCTTCCATATGATAATAAAATTTTAATTATATCCTGACCCATAAAAAGATATATGTTTTATAAACTTCAAATAAAAAGATATAAATTGAAATTTATTCCATTAAAATTTAATCAAATCATTACATATGAAAATATATATATTTTACAAACTGTACATAAATGAGTAACACATGAAAATATGTATGTCTCAAAAGAATAAAACCATTGCAATTGAAAAAAGTGTCTTAATCAGCATTCCATCAAAACATAACATTTCAAGAATGGTTATGTTTGAATCCTTTGGATAATTTCCTAGAAGGGAATGACTAGCATCAGTAGATGTAATAGGAAGAGGAAAATAAGTTGAAAATATTTCATTAGGTAAATACCCTTTCTTCATTGAAAAAACTCTTTAGAACAAAAAAAATTTTGAAATCCATTTTCCTCATAAAAACTTATAAAAGAATCCTCAAAAACATTTAAAAAAATCCTAGAAAATTATAAAATAATCTTGAAACCTTTTACAATTAATTTCCATGAAAATTTATTTTGAAGTCATTTTTATAATAATAAACCTTTAATAAATGAAAATTAATCATCAAATAATTTATGACGGGTAAATATGTACATGTGGTATGAGGTAAAAATGACATTCCTTTTTCATGGTAAAAATGTTTGAAATATGTCTCCTTCACAAAGTGAAATGAATTTTCCTTTTAGTTATGGTTTAATTTATAAAAGTGGGGAATTTTTTTTTAATATTTTTTTTAATAATAGATTATTCTTCTAACACTTTTATGAAAACATAGATTTCCAACCAAAGAGAGGGTAAAGTCCGACTTTCTTAAAAATGATTTGTTGACTATATTTTATACTAATGAGTATAATGATGGTAAAAGAACATTAATATATCATGAATGACTATATCATAATAACTTTTGTGATTTTAATTTAGATGATGATCTTAATATTTCATCAACGGAAGCAAAAACATAAATAATTTTGATAAGAGATGAGATTGTCTTAATAAACTCTTATAAATTGGTAACATCAAATCAAACTCCCCATGTAAGAAAATGAAAATAATGGAAGATTAAAATATCTTGAAATTATAATATTTTATGAAGTAACATGTAAAATAGATGTATATACACCATGAAAAATAATTTAGGTGCATAACAAAACATATGTCTCAAATAAGAAAAATTGAGACACAATAATATTACTAATTTGGTAGCCTTTGAAAAAAAAAACAGTAAATAAAGATCCTAAAATTGATATGGTTATGCCAATAAATTTATTTATAAGGTACATATAATGAAATCATTTTCAGTTCATACACCACAAAAAAGTAAAATGTAGTGAACATAGAATGTATTTCACAGAAATAAAAAGTGAGATGAAATTGCATTAACTTTTGTCTTTACAGTCATCATACGCATTCGAACATCCTATATATTAAATATAACATTATTATAAATTATATAAATAAAAATATTCTTATATCTAAGACCATATATGTATTTATTATGAATTTATATTACCTACTTTTTATCAATTTCATCCCATGTTTATGCTTCGAGAAATATTTTTTTCTCACAGTTGTCTAAATTTGTTATATCCTTGGTCCTTATTCTAATATAATTATTTCAATATTTTAAACCATGATATAGGTATAATTTATATACATTATATGTGTATTATAACAATCAATATAATATATAAGTATGAAATGGAATACACCATTCATGGAGACGATAGGCCATCCGTACACATGAACAATATTTCTGTTTGACTGTCATGTCGAATGAAAGTAAAATACATTTATGTATAGATGTGGATATATATAAATATTTCATTTTAAAAATTTCTTAATTATATCACATATATCATATATATTATCTAAAACCATCATCAATTCAATCCATGTAGTGTATAAATGAATCATTTCACTTTGAGGGGGCGACAATCCACACATCCTCAAACAAAATTATCATATTAACAAAAATTGGAAATTAAATAAAGATATTTGTTGTAAAAACAAATAAATAATAATAAGGTATTAATAAATTTAATATAAAAAATATATAAATACTTTGTCCATCGTAATGTATACCATGAGAGGTGGTAAAGGAATAAATGTACAATCACCATTTATTGAGGGGTAGTTCTTCGTACACATAAACAATATGTTTGTTACCCATTATATGATGGTGTGTGTAATTTCAGGTCTAAAAAATAACATAAAAACATACTAGTATATTTAGGATAATTTTGTTGTTATAAAATCATGTAATATGGAGAGTGGAGGGGTGGATAAGGAAAATAAAAAAGGATATTGAGAGAAGGTGTTACCTATTTATCGGGTAACTCCATTTGGTTTATGCCAAAAGATTTACTTAGAAAACTTTAATCCAAAAGATAGGGTTCAAGATTTAATTTATGGTTTTTTATAGGGGTATTGGAATACATTTTTTATTTTATGTGCTTTTATTTGATTGAATAAGAGGGATATGTGGTGGAGTTTTATAGGGAAGGGGGACTTACAATCATGTAAATAATTGAAAAGAGAATTTCACCCACATAATTCAAGTTTCTAGTGAATACCTCAACTGAAAATCTAGATAAAAGAGATTATATAATGACATGTTTCTATAAAATGGCTCTTGGCTAAGTTACTATGTTGTTTTGGGTCTTAAATTTATGGCTTACTCTTCTATTAAGCATTACTTTAGTTTTATCGTTGTCATTATTTTTAATTACATTTACTATTATTGTTGGTTAAAGACTACGTTTAACTTAATGGAGATTATAAATTATATTTATTCTATATATGTTATCCATATTTCAAAATTCAAACAAAAATGTTTCACAAATTAATTTTAAATTAGTCCCGCAGATAGGAGGACATTTCAGGTTTGTAAAGTAAAATTAATCAAATGTTTTCTATGTTTTTATATAAAATTTCAATGTAAAATTATTTTCAATGAAATATATTATTCTAAATAGTGAAAAAGTTTCTAATTAAATATTAAATATAATTTAAAATATAATTTATCCGTATAAATAAATTATATGAAAAAGAAATTTTGAACTATAAATCAGTATTTGTCCATATTCATTAAAAAAAGATGCCTTACAAGAATAAATTATCCTAAGATAATTTTTATTTTATTATATCGAATATGATTTTTTGTTTTACATATGTAATCAATAATTTTCAAAATTTAGATATAAAATGGGTTCTGTATTGAAAGGATGTAAAACTACTATTATAAAAATATGTGTTTTTATGCATAATTTTTTTTTTTGTAATATTCTATCTGTCAAACTTATTTTATGAATATAATAAAATTCATATTTAATATTTGACTTTTTAATTAAATTCATATCACTCAATAATTTTAATTAATTTAATTTATTATGGGAAAACATCTTTATGACCATAATAGTATGTTTATTTTTATTCAATTTGTTTCTATAATAATTTATAATTAATTAGTATCCTATGAATTGATAATATATTTTTGTAAACCATATATTTTCATAAATTTATCAATAGTATTAATAACTAATCTCTTAACAGCAAGTTAATATCTTATTATATTAAATAATAACATTATTTTTTGATAAACATGGTCTTGTGTGTTATGAAAACCATTGGGGAAATTCATTATTGCATATAATACAAGATATACATTCTCTTCCATGTATAGAGAGAAAAATTTTAGGTTTCATGTAGTGCATGATTAACATGGTTTTCCGTATAACACAATCTCAACATAATTCTTTAATATAAAATAAACTATCTTCAATGTTACATGAAATGAAAAATAAAAAGATTAAATTAATAAAAAAATTCACAAAATCTTGTGGTGTTACAACCAATGTACTTTTACAATCCCATTCACCATATAAGAAATTATTTTTCTTAAAAATTTGTGAGATTTTATATCTTCTAACAATGTTATTCTTTAATAAATTTAATATTCCGTATATTTTAGGGAGATCATGTCAAATTTGGTAGTTATATAACTAGAAAACTGAATAACTGACTACCCAATAAGAGTCTTGGAGGATGTTTGGTAAGTATTAAATGACTATTATTTAACATAAATTTTTATATCCTAAAAATAGATGTATAAAAAAAATTTATAACCCAGTGTGAAATTCATTATAAAATAACAGAACCTGAGGCTCACCTCGACTTAAGAATGCCTCTCCATATGCTAGAGTCTATCGAATAACAATATGGGATATTGATAGTATGGTATGGAGATTATACCCCCATGATAAAACTGAATTACATTAGTATAATAAGTTGATATAAAGTTGAAACAGATATGATAACAAAGTAGAAGAATTAGTAATTCATCCAATATTAATAATAAGCCTGAAATAACAAAGGATAAAATAAATCCAATGACATATACAATTTTTTTGTCCTTCTATGCTTATATAAAAAAGGGGAAGTACATAGTAAACATTGAAACCTTCATATAAAAAATTCTATAAATATGAAAAAAAATCCCGAAATCTTTATCCACTAGTATCATGAGAAAAAAATTGGTCCAATTTTCTTTTAATAAATCTTATAATAAGAAATCAAGTTTCAATAATTGGTCCCATGTCATTATCCATACCTGAAATCCAGAAATCGATCTGGGTACCAATAAAAATCTTGAACATAGTGTGAGATATGATCGATAGACCAATACTAGCAGTGTCTATAAGAAATATATATTCATGTGAATAATCATTAATATTGTATTGGTATGACAAGATAATATATGTAATGATAAATTGATCTAATCCATTCCATAAGTACATTTTATAATAAGTATACTAAAAATTATGGAAAACTATATAAAAAAGTAAATTATCATTGATTAAATATGATGTATATATAAATTATTAGACATATGCGGGCCATCAAATGTTTTATTGGTCTAGGAATCTCTTTTAAATCCATTGTGCTTATGAAAACCCTGGTATTTTATTACACAATTTAACACAATTTTTTACATAAAATTTACTTCATACAACATAAAAAATCGAGATGTCTAGATTATTTTGAGGTTAAGATCATTACATAACAACTTAAAACATGAAATACAACATCTTTATTGAAAACATCTTTTACATGACCACTAAATTCCCTTGTACTTATCATTTCATGGGATAACAAGAGGATATGCATAAGAAAAGGGTGATCTATAATGCCTAGTAAGGGAACATTCATGGAATAAAATGAAGAATACAACACACGTTAGAAAATAATTATATCAATAGAGCACAAGAGAAGTATAAACCTAAAGACATTATAAAGCACGATAATTATATCATGGAAATGAGGTAATGACACTTAACATGGAATTAGCATGAGCCAAGTATCATTGCACATGGGGAATTAGTAAACCCCCATTTCACATGAAGCACGAGTATACCCTCGTTGCACTTGAATTAGTATGAGCAAGCACCCATTGCACATGGCGTATCATGATACTATACTTTATCCAATGCATTAGAGCGCTATCAGGGTGCACCCTTCATAAACATTTCATTTCAGGCATAAGTGTGCCACATGGATCATAAATACTGAATCATTCAACATAATAATTTATTCCATGATAAAGTAAGGTGGAATACATACATGAAACTCTTTAAAAAATAATTACATGTGTATAAAGGTGAATACCCTTGATATAGAAAATTGGCCTGGTATTCACTACACAATGACTTTGGCTTGGGAAATCGCGATGCAAATTTGGAAGCATAATGGCATGACATAAGAACTCATAAAAATGGTTGATGAGAGAGAGAGGGGTGTCTCATAATATTTTCATGACATGGATAATAATTGGGTCTTATATATACATGTCCCAAAAAATGTAATGGAATTTAGATTCCTGATACAAAATAATTCCTTGAATGTAAATGAGGAGAGGGAGATTCCTTTTCAAATTTTGGCATAGTAACAGGTGTTCATGGGAGGAATTTAATGAGAGAGAAATGGGTCTCCCATCATTCAATCATAAATAGGGCAGTATGGAGGAGGTGAAAAACCATACCCCAACATTTATAATTGGAAAAAAGGGCATAACAACTTAAAGAAAATTGAAAAAAAATGAGAAATGAAACCCCTTACGTGCAAGTGTTCTTTCAAAGGCTTTAGAGAGGCTTGAGAGAGGATTCAAGGGAGATTTGGACACCTTGAGAGGATTCTTGAGAGAGGAGGGTAGAAGTTGGACTATCTTTTAAGGCTTTGAGTGAGTTTGAAATTGGATCTTGGGTGGGTTTATATAGGAAAGGTGAGGGAATTCTTTATTATTTAGGTTTGGGACACCTCACATTAATCTAATCCAAACCAAAAAACATCCCACGGTTATTGGAAAAGGTAAGTGGAAAACAAAATTTTATAAGGCCAAATACCAAACGTCATAAAATAATGGGGTTTCATTGGTGAAGGTGAGTCACACTCCCAAGGAAAACAATTTAAAAAGACAAAATGATTAATAAGTCATGAAGGGTCCACTAAGGTTTTGTAAAATAAAACAAACAGAACCAAAATCACATTATTTTAATGGTAAAACATATATTGGGCAAACATAAATTTTATAGTAATTTATAAAATCACTATTGGGTCATTATGATGCCATAAAACACATTATATATTTCAATTGTATTTAATTTTTACCCAAATATTTGAGTGTCTTAGAAAATTACGAAAAAATCACTGTTGGATAATTTTGACATCCTAATTCCAAAAATAATATTCATTTTTTATAAATAATTTGTAAATATGTGAATTTTTACTTTTAAAATAAAAAATGTCATTTATACAAAATTTATGGGTTTTGACAAAAATAGAATTCAAACATTAATACTTGTTACAATTTCACTTATAAAAGTATACGATCATTTATATTTAATAAATATTAATTTAATAAATATTATAATATTTTATTAAAATGTTATTTAATTAAAAAATCCATTATTTCATCAAAATAGATTGCTTAGTAGAACATTAACAAAATACACTATTTGTCATTTAAAAACTATTTACACGGTAACAATAATAAAATGAAAGTTTATTATTATTATATACAAAAATAATGTACATAACCATTTCTCTAGGGTCTTTCTACATAACCCCTGGTAACATGCGCATAAGACTGAAGATTAAGGTGTTCGATGGTCACAAACTCTTGGGGTTTCTCAGATAACATTACTTGGGTGGTAATATCTATCAACTTTCACTTATCTCGTAGGAGGTCCCGCTCGAGCTTAACATATTCATGATCCGATTGGGATTGGTCAAGAGAGAAGCCCAATGACGCCACCTCCTTTATGAGATCTGACAAATGGGATTCGTATGGGGCATGTCTACTGGATGAGGCCATCACTTGCTCTGTCTGAGTAAATTGGATTTGTTAAAGCTCAATATTTATATTAATCATGTGATCACTGTTCAACATCTATATTAGCAATGGTCACATTTTATAACAGTATTTTAAATTACAAAAACATAAAACCAAATAAGTTGACATTTTATAGAAACATTTTATATAAAGATACATTTAATTAGATCAAGAGGGATTTCCATTACTGAATGTTTGGTTCATTTAAATTCTCCCCCTTATGAAATTCCGCCCTCAGAATTTCCTTTTTTCCACACTAAAACATATTTGCATAAATCTGCTTCATATTTTCCCCTGATTCCCACGTCACTTCTTCAAACTTGTGGTTTTTCCAAAACACCTTGATGAGGGGAATTTTCTTATTTCATAGAACTTTTTATCTATCATCTAAGATCTTTACTGGTTGCTCCTCATTAGAAAGATCATCCTCTAGTTGTACCGCATTTGGAGAGAGTACATGTGAAGGGTCTTGTATATACTTTCATAAGTGGTATACATGAAAAACATCATGTACTTTGGCCATGTTAGGTGGAAGGTCTAGTCGATAGGCCACATCCCCGACACGATCAGGAATCTCGAAGGGGCTGATGTACCTTGGACATAAATTCCCTTTCTTTCCAAAAGTCATGAACTTCTTCCCTAGAGATATGTGTATAAATACCATGTCTCCAACTATAAACTCAAGGTCTCGTCGATGGTTATCTGCATCACTCTTCTGTCAACACGTAGCTTCCATGATATGCTTCAGAATGGTTTTCACAGTCTCCACCATTTCTTCTACCATTTCTGGTGAAAGCAACATATGCTCATTGACCTCATCCCAACACGCTGGTGTTTTTATCCTTTTTCCATAGAGGGATTAATGTTGTGCCATTTGGATGCTCAAGTGGAAACAATTATTATAAGAGAACTCGACCATAGGAAGATATTGATTCCATTATCCTTTTAATTCCATTGAGAACGCTCTCAACAGGTCCAAAACTATTTGGATAGTCCGTTCATATTGGCCATATGTTTGAGGATGATAGGCCGTACTGAAGGTCAGTTCAGTATTCAGAGCATGTTGAATACTTTTCCAAAACAAAAAGTTGAATTCTGGATATCAATTAAACACAATAGATAGTGGTGCTCTATGAAGCCTTACCACATCCCTGATATATATCTGTTCTAGTTGATCCTATGAAAAATTCTCCTAAATAGAAATGAAGTGTGCAACCATTGTAAGATGATCATAAATAACCTAGAGTGAATTATTGCCTTTTTATGTTTTTATAAATCCAGTGACAAAGACCATGGTGATGTTCTCCCATGTCCATTCTGGTATAGGAAATGGTTGCATCATCCCCTTAGACTTCTGCCACATTTCCTTCACATGATGACACACCATGAACATTGATGTATACTCAAAGATATCCTTATAAATATTATCTCACCAGTAATGTGCTCGGATATCTCGATACAGAATTGTTTTTCTTGGGTGAATGGAGACATTTGAACTATGAGCATCTTCCAAAAGTTCCATCTTTAGCTCTGGACTTGATGGAACACATAGTCCATTCCCAAGTCTCCCAATTCATTCTGCATTAACATTAAACTCAGAGGATTTCCTTTTTCTGATAGCTTCCACTTTTTCTTGTATTGATGTATCATCTTTTTCAACATCCTTTCACATTTCCAGAACTGATGGATGAGAAATCATTTGTGAAAGTAGGGATGATGTTTTATTCTTTATGATTAACATCTCCATATTCATCAAATATAAGTAGATTGGATACTTTTCAATTCTCATCAATGATATAATCAATGAAACCGTTCTAGTTAGGGCATCTTCCACCTTTTTCACTTTCCTAGGGTGGTAATGGATTGAGAATTTATAGTATATGATCAAATCTAACCATCTTTTTTGGTGCATGTTCAACTCTTTATATGTGAATTTATACTTCAGTATTTTATGGTTCGTATATATTTCACACTTCTCCCCAAAGTGATAATGCTGCCAAATTTTCACAGCGAAGATCTCTGTAGCCAACTAGAGGTCATGTGTAGGATAGTACTAATCATGAAAATTCAATTTCCTAGAAGAATAAGCAAAGAATTTTTAATTTTTCATCAACACACACCCCATGCCCTTCTTCGAAGCATCACTAAACACCACAAAAAGTTCTCAAATTGTAGGTAATGTGATCATGGGCACATTGATAAGTCTCCATTATTAACTCCTTGATGCTTTTTTCCCATTAATCATTCAAGATAACTGTACTCCCTTTTGAGTTATCTAGAAAAGAGGGTTGTATAATTGTGATAAATTTCTCACAATTCGTGTATAATATCCTACTAACCCCCAGAAGATACGGATATCCATTACCAATGTTGGCCTCAGCCATCCCTCAATTGAATCTATTTTAGATGGATCCACAGATATCCCATTTTTTGTGATGATATGTCCCATGAATGTGACATAATTTAAATAGAACTCATTCTATTTGTACTTTTCATAGAGTTTCTCATTTTTTAAGGTCTAGTAATGTTCTTAAATGCTCTGCATGATAGTCACTGGTTTTGGAGTATATCAGAATATAATCTGTAAAGACTACCAAAAATTTGTCGAGGAAATCTATAAACACTCTAATAATCATGTCCATGATGATTTCTGGAGAATTAGTGAGCTTGAAAGGAATTACTATGAATTTATAGTGCATGTATCTTGTATGAAAAGCAGTCTTGGGGACATTTTCATTCTTCACCATTCATTGATAATATCCCAACCAAAAATTGACCTTGGAAATTTATTGTTCTCCACGCAGCTGATTGAACAATTCATCAATTATTTATACAGAATAATTTTTCATTATCGTGATTTTGTTGATCTCACGATAATCGATGAAAAGGTGCATTGACCCATCCTTTTTTTATGAAGAGGATTGGTGCACCCCATGGTGAAGCACTTGGGAATATAAAACCTTTATCTAGATTCTACTGTAGTTGTTTCTTAAGCTCTTCACGCTCCACAATATCCATTCTATATGGAGTCTTGGATATTTAAAATTCCCCTTGTATAAGATCAATTGAAAATTAAACATCTTATCTAGGAGGAAGACAAGGCAATTCATTGAAAAACACATTAGATAATTCCCACACAATAGGCATGTCTTCTAGGATGGTCGCCTACTTAGACACAATCATCTATACTAGATACACATGCTCATAGGGAAGTAATATCCATGCTTGATATGATGATGCTAAATAAAATTCATCTTCTTCCTTGAACTTGTAAAGACACGAGGGACAATTCTCCACTTAAAGAGTGGTTTACCTCTCATAGAAATTTATATTTTCTCTATATAAGGAAAGCCAATCCATTCCAAGAGTTGCATCAAAGTCTACCAGAGGAAGTATAATGAGGATCTCCAGGAAGATAAATCCACATATTATGGCAGGGGAGGACTTATATTCATGGGATGCAATGATTTCCCCATTTTTCATACTCCCCAACATCTTCACTCCCATTATTTGTGATGGTGTAGGGATTGTTCTACTAAACATCTGAGATATAAAAGAATACGTAGAACCTGAATCAAAAAGTGCATTTTCTATTCTTGAAAGAATAACTAGAGTACCTATCACCACTTCATTTTCGAGATTCGCATCGGCAATAGTGATGGAAAAGGCTGACCCTTGCAGCCTTAGAGGTTGCTGCCTGCCTCTGAAATCCCTTGGCTTAGGGAACTGATTTTCAAGATGCATGTGTTCTTTACAGTTGTAGAAATGAACCATGCATTGAGGTTTGATTGGAGTGTTCCCATCCTTTGTCGTATCTTCAGGTATTTTTTGCAGTCATCTAACATCTAGGTGCCCTTCTCTTCAACACCTAATGTATTTCCTCATACCCTTCAAGAAATTTCCAATGTTCTTGACTCTACACCATTGGAAAGTGGGGTGCTGGATGTTCTTAGCACGGTTGGATTTATCCACTATACCGCCAACATTGAATTCCACCTTACACTTCTTATCCTCATGATAACTTTAAGATTCTCCCATATCCATTTCAAACTTGAGGGCACATCGGAGAATTTCCTCATAGCTGTCGAAGTCGTGAATCTCTAGTGCTTTAGCAGGCTAGGTTTCAATCCACCAAAGAAGCAGTCAACCTTGAATTCTAGGGTAATGACAGAGCTGAAAGAGTATCGTGCAAGAATTGGGAATTTTTCCTCATACACTCCAATAGAATCGTCTTATTTTTTCTTGAGGGAAAGGAAGTCTATTTCCATCTTATGCCGGAGGGTGCACGGAAAATATTTATCAAAACAAATCTTCTGAAAATTCATCCATTCCAATGCCTTGATCTCCTCCTCAGGAATTGTATTTTTGATCGACATCCACCATTTATCAGTTTCACCCTCCATATAATAAGAATCCAGGAAAACATTCCTTTTTTCAGGACATTGAAGGATGTTGAAGAACATTTCAATGGTGTTGATCTGTTGTTCAACGGTTGAGGGATCAAATGATCCATTAAAAGTAGGAGGCCTTTTCCCCATGAAGCTCTCAATGGCGTCTTGTTCTTTCATAGGGGGGTTGACCATTCCTCTTGATCAATGTTTCTATTCAATTCTTGACTTAGCTGAGAGAGAAGCATGAAAAAGTTTGTGATTCCCACTTCTATTGGATTAGGCATCTCATTAGTACAGTCATCACATTGATCTTCGCATTGGTTATTATCCCGAGTCCTCCTATTATCGGACATTGGCTGGAATAAAAGGAATGATAGGGGTAACACATAAAGGGTAATACAAGGACAAAAATGATGACTTATAAATAACATTTAATTCCTTTACATATGAATCTATTTTCATTAGTCTATGTTATCAATGAAATACTTTCTAACATATATACTAAGGGAATTTTTTTACTCCCTTAATAATGGTTCATACTAAGCATGTGATCTTAACAAATCATATCCCCAAGAGTGTCATTACCAAGAGTTCAGTAAGGCATGTTGTCATGCACTAGTTACCGTTTGAGTCTAGCATAAAGTGTTGTTTTCAAGTTTTACCCCTAGGATACATATGTGCCAGAGCCGCCTCTACCTGCTCGTATCCAGACATGGATGTATTTTCTTGATAGACCACTTATTCAATACTCACCAAAACATAGGGATGTTTTTATTATTCTTATTATTGACTCTAAGTCTTCACTGGGGCTTTATAATCATAATCTCAAAAATATCTAAATCTATCCTATGATACCAACTATGAAAACCCTGATCTTTTATTACACAATTAAACATCATTTATTACATAAACATAATTGTATACAACATAAAATTTAGAGAGGTCTAGTTTATTTTGGGATTGGGATCATTACATAATATCTTAAAACTTGAAATACAACATATATATTAATAACTTCCTTTACATGACCACTACATTCCCTTGTACATAGCATTCCATGGGATAACCTAAGGACATGCATAAGAGAAGGGTGAGTTATAAAGCCCAGTATGGGAAGAATCATGGAATAAAATGATGTATAAATTACATGTTAGTCAAGAGGAATTTAAATAGATCACAAGATAAGAATAAACATAAAGGCATGATAAATTATGATAATTATAACAAAGAAATGTGGCTATGACACTTAACATGGAATTAGCATGACCCAAGGCTTATTTCACTTGGCTCATGAGTAAACCCTCATTGTAAATGAAGCATGAGTATACCCCCATTTCACTTGAATTAGAATTAGTAATTACCCATTGCACATGACATATCATGATACAATATTTAATCCAATACATTGGAGCGCTCTCAGGGTGCACCCTTCTTAAAAATGTCATTTGACGCAGAAGTGTGACACATCGATCATAAAACATTAAATCATTCAACATAATAATTTATTCCATGATAAATGTATATGGAATACATATATTAAACTTTTTAAACAATATGTATATTTTCATAAAGGTGAATACCCATAATAGAGAAAATGGGCATGGTAGTCACTACACAATGACTTTGTCTTGGAAAATTGAGTGCAATTTTTGCATCATAACAGCATGACATTAGAACTCATACAAATGGTTGATGAGAGAGAGAGGGTTGTCCCATCATACATACATGAAATTTAAAGTAATTGGTTCATATAGATACATTTAAGAACAAATGTAGTGGAATTTAGATTCAAGATACAAAAGAACTTCTTGAATGTAAATGAGGAGATAGAGATTCCTTTAGGAATTTTGGCATAGTAACAAGTGTACATGGGAGGCATTTAATGAGAGATAAATGAATATCCTATCATTAAAAAATTATAAGGGATGTATGGGGGAGGTGAAAACCCATACCATGACATTTATAATTGAAAACAAAATGGAATAACAACTTAATGAAAATTGGACAAAAAATGGGAAAAGAAGAAAAACCCTTACTTGAAAGTGTGATTTCAAATACATGTGAGAGGCTTGAGAGAGGCTTATTTGGGAGCTTCGGGAACCATGGGAGGACTCTAGAGAAATCAGGAAATAATTTTAATGAACTCCAAAGGCTTTTAATGAGTAGGAAGTGGAAGCTATGGTGGGTTTATATAGGAATTGTGAGGGAATTATTTATTATATAGGTTTGGGAAACCTCATATTAAAACAATCCAAACCACAAAAAATACCATGTTTTTTGCCCATGGATCTTGGAATAGTGATGTGGAAAACAATATTTTATAAGTCCAAAGTCTGAACGTCTTAATATAATGGGGTTGATTAGGTGGAGGTGAGTCACACTCCTAAAGAAAAATGTTTAAAAAGACAAAATGTTTAATATGTCATGAAGGGTCCACTAAAGCTATTTAAAATAAATCAAACAAAACCAAAATAACATTATTTTAATTGTAAAACATATATTGGTCGAAGATAAAGTTTATATTATTTGATAACATCAGTATTGTGTCATTATGATGTAATAAAACCCATTATATATTTAAACGGTATTTAATTTTTACCCAAAAATTTTATTGTCTCAAAAAAGAATGAAAAATTATTTGTTGGATAATTTCGACATCATTAATCCAAAAATAATATTCATTTTATCTAAATAATTTTTTTAAATATGAGAATTTTTACTTTTAAAATAAACACTGACATTTAAAAAAACTCAGGGGTTTTGTCAAAAATAGCTTTCAAACCGTAATAAAAATTATAATTTCATTATTAAAATTATATGATAATTTAAATTTAATATAAATTATTTTGATATTAGTTATAATATTTAATTAAAATGATATTTAATAGAAAAACTGATTAATTAATAAAAATATATTATTTAGTTGAACATTAACTAAAAATAGTATTTGTGCTTTAAAAACCATTTACAATGTAAGAATGATAAAATGAGAGTATATTAATTATTATATGAAAAATTAATGAAATAACCATAGTCCTAAGGTATTGTTATATAACCCCTTATAACACCGGCATAATACCTAAGAGTAAGGTGTGCGATGGTAACAGACACGTGGGGTGGCTCAGATAACATTGCTCGAGTGGTTATTTCTATCAACTTCCACTTCTCTCGTAGGCGGTCTTGCTCGAGCTTAACATTTTCAAGATTGGCATGGGACTATTCAAGAGCGAAGCCCAATTACTCCACGTCCTTTCTGAGATCTAAAAAATGGGATTCGAAGGAGAAACGTCTACGGGATGAGGCCATCGCTTCCTCTGTCTGAGTAAATTGGATTTGTTAAAGCCATATATTTATACTAATCATGTGATCACTGTTCAAGGACTATATTAGAAACAGTCACAATTCATTACCGTATTTTAAATTCCAAAAACATAAAACCAACGAATTTAACATTTTATATAAACATTTTACATAAAGAGACATTAAATTATGTCAAGATAGATTTCCATTAATGAATGTTTTGGTCGATACAATATTCCTCCCTTATGAAATTTAACCCTTGAAATTTAATTTTTTACACACTAAAATATATTTGAGTAACATCGCTTCATCATTTCCTCTGATTACCATGACGCTTCTTCAAACTTGTGGTCTCACCACAACACCTTGACGAGGGGAATTATCTTATTTCATAGAACTTTTTCTCTATGATCTAAGATCGTTATTGGTTTCTCATCATAAGAAAAATCATCCTATAATTATACCACCTTTGAAGAGAGTTCATGTGAAGGGTCTGGTCTGTACTTAGTTTAGAGATATACATGAATGACATCATGTACTTTGTTCGTGGTAGGTGGAAGTGCTAGTTGATACGCCACAGCCCCGACACGATCAAGAATCTCAAAGGGGATGATGTACCTTGGAATTAAAATCCATTTATTTCCAAACCTCATGACCTTATTATATAGAGATATGCATAGAAATTCCATGTATCCAACATTAAAATAAACGTCTCTTCGATGGTTATCTACATAACTCTTCTTCTAACTCTGGGCTACCATGATATCCCGTTGAATGGTTTTCACCTTCTCCACCATTTCTTCGACCATTTATGGTCCATGAAACTTACGCTCACCGACCTCATCCCAAAACTCCGGTGTTCTACACCTTTTCCCATAAAGGTATTAATATTGGTACATTTTGATGCTCCAGTGGAAACAGTTATTATAAGAGAACTCGAATAGAGGAAGATGTTGATCCCATCCTCCTTGAAAGTCCATTAAGCACACTCTCACCATGTCTTCATGTGTTTGGATAGTACGCTCATATTTTCCATCACATTGAGGATGAAAGGCCGCACTGATGTTCAATTTTTTATTCAGAGCATTTCAAATAGTCTTCCAATACATAGAGGTGAATCTTGGATCTCGATCAGACACAATAAATAGTGGTACTCCATGAATCCATACCACTTCTATGATATATATCTTTTTCAGTTGATCCAATGTGAAATACTCCCAAATAGAAATGAATTGTGCATCATTTGTAAGAAAATCCACAACAACCCAGATTGCATTTTTTCCTTTGGATGTTTTCAGTAGTCTGGTGACAAAGTCCATGGTAATGTTCTCCCATTTCCAATCTGGTATGGGAAATGGTTGCCTCATCCTCTAATAATTCTGCATAACCGCCTTCACTTGCTAACACATCAGGAACATTTATGTATATTCATAAATCTCCTCCTTAATATTATCCCACCAATAATGCTCTCGGTGGTCTTGGTACATCATTGTGTTTCAGGGGTGAATATAGAAATTTTAACTATGTGCATCATCCCAATGTTCCTTCTTCAGCTCCGAACTTTATGGAACACATATTCTTTTCCCAAATTTCACAATTCCTTCTTTAATAACATTATACTATGAGTATTTCCCTTTTTTGATAGATTCCATTTTTTCTTAAATCCCCACATCATCCTTTTGAGCATCCTTTAACCTATCCAAATGTGACGGTTGAGTAATCATTTGTGATTGGATTGGTGATGTTCCATTTTTCTATTTCCATGACCATATTCATCAAATCTATGATGATTGGATCCATTTCAAATGTGATCAATGATAGAATTGATGGGGTTATTCTACAAAGGGAATCTTCCACCTTATTCGCTTTCCTACGGTGGCAATGGATTGAGCAGTAAAATTCTTTGATCAGCTCTAACCATATTCGTTGGCGCATGTTCAACTCTTTCTATGTGAATATATACTTGAGGCATTTATGGTATGTATATATTTCACACTTCTCCTCAAAGATATAATGCCTCCAAATTTTCAATGAAAATATCACAACAGCCAACTAGAGTTCATGTTTTGGATTGTTTTGTTCATGAACATTCAATTGGCATGGAGCATAGGCAATGAATTTGTCATTTTTCATCATCACACATCCTAGTACCTTCTCTGAAGCATCACTAAACTCCACAGAAAGTTCTCCAATTGTGGGTAAAGTGGGCACGGGTGTTGTGATAAACCACCTTTTCAACTCCTTGAAGCATTCTTCGCATTCATCACTCCAAGAAAACTGTACTCCCTTCTACGTTATCTTGGTAAGAGGGTTGGGCAATCGTGAGAAATTTCTCCGAATTCATCGATAATATACAGCTAACCCCAAGAAGCTACGGATATCCATTACCGATGTTGGCCTTAGATATCCCTCAATTGCATCTATTTTGGAGAGATACATAGATATCCCATTACTTGTGATGATTTGGCCCAACAATGAGACCTCTGTCAACCAGAAAACACATTTTATTTACTTTGCATAGAGTTTTTCATTTCTCAAAGTCTCTAGTACAATTCATAGATGTTCTTCATGATCCACCTTGGTATTGGAGTATATCAGAATATCATATATAAATACTACAAAAAAATTTCAAGGTAATCTCTAAAGAATCTATTCGTCAAGTCAATGAATATTTCTGGATCAATAGTGAGTCTACAAGACATTATTATATATTAATAGTTCCTGTATCTTGTACAAAATGTTGTCTTGGGGATATCTTCCTTCTTCACCCTTAGTTGATAATATCCTGACTGCAAATCCACCTCAGAAAAGTAGTGTGCTCCATGCAGTTTAATGAAAAAATCATTAATTTATTGGTGATGATACTTGTTCTTTATCGAGATTTTGTTGAGCTCATTATAATCGATGAAAAGGTGCATTGACCCATCCTTCTATTTAATGAAGATGACTGGTGCACCCCATGGTGAAGCACTTGAGTGTATAAACCCATTATCTAGAGTCTCTTGTAGTTGTTTCTTCATCTCCCCAAGCTCCACAAAAGACATTATATAGAGAGTCTTGGATATTGGAAATCCCCCAGGTATATGATCAATTGAGAAATGAAGATCTATTTTATGGGGAAGACTAGGCAATTCCTCATGAAACACTTCAGCGAATTCCCTCATAATAGGCATGTATTCTAGAATGATTTCCTCCTTATACATAATCATCTGAGATAGATACAAATTCTCATAGGGCAGTAATATCCACACTTGAGATGATAGATCTAATGAATATTCATCGTTCTCCTTGAACATGTAAAGAATCGGTGGACGATTCTCCACATGGAGAGTGATTTCCCTCTCACTGTAATTTGTGTTGGCTCTATATAAGGAAAGCCAATCCATGCCATGAATTTCATCAAATCCCATCAGAGGTAGTGTGATGATTTTTTTAGGAAGTTCAATCCACATATTATGATAGGTGAGGAGTTATATTCATTGGATGAAATGATTTCCCATTTCTTGTACTAACTGAAATCTTCACTTTCATGATTTGTGGTGGTGTTGGGATTGTTCTACTAAACGTTCACGATATAAAATAATGCGTAGAACCTGAATCAAAAAGTGCATTCTATATTCTTGAATGAATAACTATCATACATGTCACCACTTTGTTTTCGGGGATCACTTTGGTAGTAGTGATGGAAGAAGCTCGCCCGTGCTGCCTTGGTGGTTGTTGGTTTCCTCCGAAAACACTTGACTTAGGGAACTGATTTTCAAGATCGCATAGTTCTTGGTAGTTGTAGAAATGAACCACGCGTCGAGGATCGAACGGATCGTCTCCTCCTCTAGCGCAGCTTTGGGTCATTCTTGCCAACACTTATCATCTAGGTGTCCTTCTCTTCCATACCTAATGCATTTTCGCGTACCTTTCAGGAAATTTCCAGGGCACTTCTTTATGAACCTTTGGAATGTGGGGTGTTGGAACTCCTTAGCATCGTTTGATTTATCCATCGGACCACCAACATTGAGGTTAGCTTAATTCCTTTTATTCCAATGATACCCCTTATATTATCCGATCTCCCTTTCATCCTTGAGGGAACATCGGACAATTTCATCATTGTTGTTGAAGTCACTGATCGACAGCTCTTTCCATGGGCTAGGTATCAGCCCACCAAAGAAGCACTCAACAATGAATTCAAAGGTAATGACAATGGTGGAAGTGTATTGTGGAAGACTTGTGATGCCTTCCTCGTACACTCCCATATATTCGTTGTCTTTTTTCTTGAGGGGAAGGATATACCTTATCATCTTATACAAGATGGTGCGCGGAAAATTTTTATCGAAAAATATCATTCAGAAATCCTTCCATTTTAATGCCTCGATCTCCTCCTTAGGCTTTATATTTTTTTATCAACGCCCACCATTGATCAGTTTCACCCTCCATACAATAATCATCTCAGAGAACCTTCTCTTGTTCTGGACATTGAAGGATGGAATATATCTTTTCAATAGAGTTGATCAATTGTTCAAAGATTGAGGGGTCAGACGATCCATTAAAATTTGGAGGCCTTTGTCTTATGATGCTCTCTATAGTGGCTCGTTCTTTCTTAGGGGGGTTTAACATTCCTCTATACCCATATTTCTATTCAAAGGTTGAGTTAGTTGAGAGAGAAGAGTTAAAAAATTCATGATTCCCACTCCAATTGGATTGGGAATTTCATTAGTATAGTCATCACATTGATCTTTGTATCTCTTATTAGCCCGAGTCCTCCTATTACCAGCCATTTGATGGAATAGAAGGAAAGGTAGGGGTAACAAATTAAGGGTAATACAAGGACAAAACTGATGATTATAAATAAATTTTATTTCCTTAACATATGAATATATTGGCTTCATACTATGTTCTCCCTGATCTCCATTCTACGATATGTTCTTAGGGAATTGTTTTAGTCCCTTAATAATGGTTCATAATAAGCTTGTGAATTTACCAAAGAATATCCCTCGTGAGTGTCATAACCAAGAGTGCAGCAAGACCCATTGTCATGCACCAATTCCCGTTCGAGTCTAGCTCAAAGCGGTGTTTTAGGTTTTTACCCATTATATACATGTAGAGACCCAATCTTGTCATACATGGACATTACATTACTTTTTCGGAATACCTAATACATAAAAAAATATCCACCAAAAGACCGTAATAGTTTAGTGTCTTTGGAATCTTGGAACATAATCTTATAGTCATGGTAAAATATCATCAACATCTCCCAAAAATATCGTGCACTTTTTTTTCTTACCTAAAACCTTTCTTTATATCCTGTGGAAAATAAAACATAAAATGGTGATCTCAAATTCTCAGAAAGGGTAAATATAGAGAACTTAAATCAATCCATAAACATTTGAATGAAAAAACATGAACATAAAATCTAAACATCAAAATCATGAGAAAAGACATAACTCTTGAATTACGCGAGGAATATATCATAATGGAACGTCAATCATGATAAAATTGAATGGGAAAAAACATGTAATTATGTCAAACCATTAAGCACGTTATTTGATTTCCATATTTTCCAAGGCATTGCTGCCAAGACCATCTTAGTGGACAAAGTCCCTTTCGAATTCGAGTCCACTCCTCATTCCAGTCCTGTAACAATGAACCAGATTAACTTACCATTCCAGACATGTCTTTCTCATGAGATATAAATCATTACCCAATGCATTGGAGAGGGATATTGGTCCCACTCATCTCATAAAGAAATCATTTTTACTTGTGCCACAACACAAAAATAAACCATTCATCATAACCCACAAAATAAAAATGGGTTTCCTAAACGTCATCACATCATAACATAGTCCATATAAAACAAATTGATATCATTTCACCATAAGAAAATTTGAACCATGTAAATAATAGAGACATTATACTTGAAACATACACATATGAAATAATTTCATCTTGGATGGAATGTAATTTTGATGAAACACTTGAAATGAATTCTTGAGGAAAATATCCTTTCTTCTTCAAAATTATATTCTTTTAACAAAATGCGATGAAATTTTAAAAGAAAAGTATATTTTTTGAAATTATTAATAAAATATTATAGAGGAAAATTCATTTAAATAAGTCGTTACGAAGCTGTAAAAATCCATTCTTTCCGTATAAGTTAAAAATAACATTCTTCTCGTACTTTTTTTGGAAAAGTAAAAAAGTAAATCGTATGGTAAACAAAAGAAAGATTCCACAAAAACCATGTAGTAAAAGTCAGAGATGGGTAAAAATAAATTTAAACATACATGAAACCATTTTGAGAAAACTCGCACATGGATAATAATTATAACCCCAGTAAATACTTACCAATAAACAATCTCGGATAAAAATGTGATTGGAAGAGTTATCCCTTACCTTATGTCCGATATGCTTCGTATGTATCCGAAACACTTGTATAATTATTTAAATAATGTCATTGAATTAATACAGAATCATATTAATTGTTATGATATCATATATGGTTCACTTATGACTTTATATTACCCGTTCTGTTGTAAATTCCATGTTAAAGCAGCATTTTGGTAAAATCATTTTGTTTATCATATGTTTTTCGACTTTTTGTCATGATATTATTACTTATATCCTGATTTACTTAATTCAAGAATGTAAAACATGATTTATATATAATATATATTTAGAAAATACATATATATAATAGATCGAGAAATGGAAAGAAATACAGCGTTCATGGAGACGGTAGGTCATACGTACACATGAACATTGTTATTCGTTTCCCTATTGAATTGAATGGAATTAAGTAGATGACATACATATATATATATACATAAATCCAGTAGAATTATTATGTTATATATTTCATTATTACTTATTATATATACTTTATAATCATTTTTCAATTGTTAACATGGAAAATGAATCTCATCGTATCGTGGAGACAGTAATCCGTACGTACGCACGAGCGATGATATTGTTCCAATATTTTTTGAATGGTATTAGAGTGGATGATATAATATCATAGAATCAGTATGATGTTATAATAATTATATATAGTTATTATTTACACCATTATACACATCCATGTATGGTGGTGTTGAAAAAACTGATTACACCATAGCGTGTATACGGTATTCCGTAAGTACGCAAGCACGGTGATTTCATTTTCCGTGTTATAGATAGAAGGTGAAATAGTGTTGTTTCATATTTATAATAACATATCAGGGTATAATTAATACCGATGTTATTACTTTATATGGAAACAACTAAATAATAGGAATTAGAAGAAGAAGGAAACTTGAAAGAGTCGGTAGAAGAGATTACCTCTTCCTCGATGCACCTCCTTTAAACTTCTTATTAGGTCACTAGAGATGGTCTTTTGAGAACACCAGAACCTCTATGATGTAACTAGAGAGGTTGATAATAGGAATTGGTAGGGTTTGGCTGAGTTTCAAGTCTCAAAATGGTGTGATGATAAGACAAAATGGGTGCCCTTTTTTTAAGGGAGGAGAGGGGCACCTTTGGAAAAACTTAAAATATTATTTTATAATAAAGTCATATTCGATTTATAATATTTCCAAGTTGATTTATATCAAAGATAATGTGGGTAAGGGTCGAAATAATCTCAACCAATAGGTTTTAAACAAGTTTAGGTTACAATTTTAAACTTATCATTTAGATTTAACACTAAGTTAAATAATTTATCTTTTATCGTGTCTTCTTGTTTTATTACATTATATGGTTAATAAACATACTATAATAAGACAAAAGAACCCCAAGTGGTTCATTATTAATATATATATCCTTATATAAGACATTTGGCAGGGGCGCAGATTTTTAGGAATAAAATAAAAATTAATAATATAACATTTGTTTTAAAAACTATTTTATGTCAATTTTGACACTATTTGGTATTTGATTTTTGTGAAAATCAATACAGCATGATTAGTTCAAAAACATTTACTAAAATCAATACTTACATATCATATTAACCTAGATAATTAGTGGAATTCATAAAAAAGTCTCAAATTAAATTTCTTTGGGTATTTATAACATCAATTATGTTAATATTTCATTAATAAGGTAATTTCTGCATCATCATTGTGTTATAAATAAAATAAATTATATAATGTCTAAAAATAAGAGATAAAGTACCATTAATTAGGAAATATTTTTATATTTTTAATTAATATTTATAGTTTAATTTAGCTTATTTATAACCCTATATTAAATATGTTTTAGTTATTAAACATTGATTTTAACTATTTTAACTCTTCTTTAAATAAAATAATAATAAATGTCCTAATCTAATCCATGTGGACCTAAAGGGAAAAATTTTATTCCTAAGGTTTTTTTAGGTCGAATTAAACCTATCCAATAGAATTAGTACATGTGTTATGGTAACAATAATATAATTTTAACCCTTAATTACCCTATTTATGTTTAACTGGGGTAAATAAAAGTAAAAAGTTACTATTCACCAAATATTATTAGAATATTATTGAAAAACATTTTACTCACTGATATTAACCATGTCTCTCGAATTTTCGAAATTCCACTCACAGAAGCGGTAAAATTATGTTTTATGTATGTTTGAAAAAATCTCCTAGGAGGTAGGTAAAAGACGGTGAAAAGTTCAATAAATTTTTTATATATCTAAAATTATTATGAAATGACTCCAATGAATTACGTTGAACTAATATAGGTATTATGTATCAATTTTTACCTAAAATAAATTTAAATAAAATAAAAAGTTGTTTTTTAAATCATAACCCAGTGTTTTCACTATTCATAAAAAAATTGAACGTTTACACGAAAATACCAAAAATTCACTCGAGGATAATTTTGATATTCCAAATCTGAAAATGAAGTTTATTTTGAATGATAAAATTTATAAAATTTCAAAATGTGGGTATTACTATTCATAACGACTATTTATATAATATTTTAATAACATATCACTATTTAGTGAAACTCGGTATTTCATACAACACAGACTATTGTGGAAGGTCGTGATTTCATGTAATGAAAGCCAAGTCAGGGTTGTGTATAGTGCAAAATTCCTTTGTTGTTGTGTATAATATAGTCCAACTATATTTCATTAACACATTGAATATATATATATATACACTCAATGTTACGAAGAATAACTTCTATCAAAGAAACTTGAAATTGTGTGTAACACGATCCAAGATTATTGTTACGTATACTTCAAGCTAATACGGTGTTTTATATAGTGCAAGATAATCTTGGTGTAACGTATAACAGAATATATGAATGAAATTAAAAATAATATATCTTATAAAATTTGGGGGTTTTACATTCTACCCCCTTAAAATGAATTTCACCCTCGAAATTCGTCAGGGTTATAAATCATTTACAACTTGAAAGTTTCTTTAATAGAAACCCACATTGTAAAAAGGAATACTAATGATTAATTTTAAAAACAAATGTATGAAACATAATGGTTACCCAAATTAACTCTTCATTGGGTTTCCACATAGAAGAACATAGTTGAAAATATGTATATTTAAAAGAAACCTAACCATCATGTTCTGATAGAGAGTGATAGAGAACATGGCTATGAAAAATCCAACAATCACAAAGCCATAAATTTGTGATGATTTAAGGTACCATCAGATTAATAAGATATAAGAACACTAGAACAACATTTTTTGGTTTTCATGATCATTTTATTAAAGTCGATGAATTTAAATTAGAAGAAATACTTACTTTATTTCGGTATAATATCTCTGTTTTTCGTGCCTTGAAAAATTTCCACTTCATCTCATAATGAAATGATGTCGAATTTGTCTTCCGTGAAGTGTTAGCAGATCATGTAATAGAATGATGGGTCATTCCATCTGTCTCAAACAAAAGGTTAGAAAAAATTATCAAATATACGTAAGTCCGTCTATAGTGAGTTTAATCGTATATGATTCCAAAAATGGACTTATACTTCATCTATCATACCGCTTAATATAATAAAACTAGTTTCTACTCACCATGGAATTCATGTAGGCCAGTGGTAGGTGATAAAGGCATGTCGCACTTTGGTTGTGGGTTCGATTCCCGTAACCTTGTCCGAAATGACAGGTTGTCGCCCGTCCTGCAGGTTGTCCTTTTTCTAAAACTATACTATTATAACATTCCAGGAATAATATCAAAATTTATATCCTTAAACAATACTATCTGATGTCTAACGTAATCCATTCCAATCTTTAGGCTTATCCAAAATACTTTAGTCCAATCTTATAGTATAATGAACAATATTACTAAAGAGGTAATTCTACCAAGCATTTATATACCATCATGTATCCTCCATATATCATATGATATATCTTGTTGGTCAAGTTACAAACATGTGAAGACATTAATCATGTATTCTCTTAAAAAATGAATACCCATTAAACCTTAGTGAAAACATGAATGCTATCAAAAGTTATCTAATTCGACATACTAAAATCCCAAAATTTTTATATACTAAAACCATGATATCACATTGTCCTTATGCCAGTTATGTGCTCATGAATACTATGAAAATTTCATTTTCTCATTATCAATTCATTATGCGCATATCATTTTATTTCCAAAAATATCTGAATAACTATTCATGGTTACTAGTACCATTAAACATATACTATCAAATACTTTAAAAAAAACATTAGTGTAACAATCCTTAGATTTTTCTTTATTCCATACAACCATTAAATTACCTATACAACATAACTCTTGATAAACATACAATCATTACACTACCTTCTTAAACCATTGACCCAACTTCAACACTTCTTTAATCTCATATATCATTTATAATATCCTCATCATCATCCACATAAATACTACCCATATGACCATGTTCATTCTCTTCATGAGATTATCCCTTAGGGAATTGGTTTCCATATTGCCCATAAATTCCATATTTAAAAGATATAATCTTTGTTGATGTCGTAGCAATACCATTATCCTTCTCTATGGTGTTAACTGAACCTTTTTCTTTGCACTTACTAGATTTGTTTCCTTCTTTTCCACAACCAAATCATCTTCCAGATCCTTAGAAACATTCTCCTTGATGCCTCTTCCCACAAGATTTACATGAGAGAAATTAAAATTTCTTTCCTCTATGATCATAATGAAACTCCGTCTTTCTCTTATTAGCTTAGTCGGGAAACATACAAAGTTGAGATTATTGATCATATTATGAGATAACTGATTAGTCATAACAATAATTTTTGGACTTCGAAAGCCATTTACATTTGGTTTCTCATGAAGAATATCAATCAATTGTCCATCATATCATCCATTATCGTGAATATTCCTATTTCCAGCCATTTTCTAAAACCCGAAAAGAATATTATGAGAGGAAAAAATCATAATCAAAGGCGACTACCATCAATATATAACATCTTAGGTGAAATTCTAAGATCGTTACCATAATTCTAGGACTATAACCTATACGTATAATTATTCTTAGGGACATCCTTAGACATACCTTAGAAATATCTCTAGGATTCTCACAAATGTTTTTTCTTCCTAGTTTCCAAAGGCTGAATAAACCTTTCCTCTGATACCAACTGTAGAGACCCAATCTTTTCATACATGGAAACTACATTACTTTTTTCGGATTACCGAATACATATAAAAAACAAACACCAAAATCCCATAATAGTTTACTGTATTTGGAAACATGGAAAATAATCTTCTATTATTGGTGAAAGATCTTCAACATCTCCCATAAAGAACTTCCACATTTGTTTTCTTACCTAAAACCTTTAAATATATCCTAGGGAAAAGAAAACATAAAAAGGGTGAGCTCAAATGCTCAGTAAGGAAAAAAATAGAGAACTTAAAATAATCCATAAACATTTGGATGAAAAAAACATGAACATAAATTATAAACATCAAAATCATGAGGAAAGACATAAATCTTGGAAGTGTGTGAGGAATATATCATAAATGATCATCAATAATGTTAAAATAACATGGGAACAAAACCTGTAATTGTGGATAACCATTAATCACGTGATACAATTTCCAAGGTAGCCAAGGCATTGCTGCCAAGACCATCTTAGTGTACAAAGTCCCTTTCTGAATCCAATTCACTTATCATTCCATTCATGTAACACTGAACCGGATTAACTTATCATTATAGAAATGTCTATCTCATGAGATATAAATCATTCAACATTTAATTGGGGAGAGATATAGGTCCCACCCATCTCATAATGAAATTATTTTACTTGTGCCACAACATAAACATAAACCATTCATCATAACCCAAAGAGTAAAAATGGGTTTCATAAACATCATCACATCATAACATAATCCATATAAAACAAATGGATATCATTTCACCATAATAAAAGTTGAACCATGTAAATAATAGAGACATTATACTTGAAACATACACATATGAAATAATTTCATCTTGAATGGAAAGTGGTTTTGATAAAACACTTTAAATGAATTCTTGAGGAAAATTTCCTTTGTTCATCAAAATAATTTTGTTTTCACATAATACCATGAAATTTTAAAAGAAGAGTATTTTGATGAAAATAGTCATAAAATTTTGTATAGGAAACTTCATTGAAATATGTCTTTATGAAAACATAAAAATTCATTCATGCTGTATAAGTTAAAAATAACATTTATCTCGTACTTTTGTAGGAAATGTAAAAAATTACCTCGTATGGTAATCAAAAGAAATATTCCTTACATACCATGTAGTAAAAGTCAGAAATGGGTAAACAGGACATTAAACATACAGGAAACCATTTTTATAAAACTATCACATGGATAATAAATATAATCCTAGTAAACACTTACGAATAAACAATCTCAGATAAAAATGAGATTGGAAACGTTATCCCTTACCTTATGTCTGATATGCTTCGTATATATCTGAACCTCCTGTATAATGATTTAAATAATTTCATTGACTTAATCATATTAATTTTTATGATATAAAATATGCTTCACTTATGACTTCATATTACCCATTATTTTGTAAATTCCATGTTAAAGCAACGTTTTGGTAAAATTGATTCACATATCGTACGTGTTTCGACTTTTTGTTCTTGATATTATTACATATATCCTGATTTACATAATTCCAGAATGTAAAAAATGATATATATATAATATATATTCAGAATATACATGTATATAATAGATTGATAAATGGATAGAAATACACCGTTCATGGAGACGGTGGGCCGTACATACGCATGAACACTATTTTTCGTTTCCTTATTGAATTGAATGTAATTAAGTAGATGACATACATATATATATACACATATATAGTAGTATTATTATTTCATATATGTCATGATTACTTATTATATATAATTTATAATCATTCTTGAATTGTTAACATGGAAAATGAATCTCATTGCGTCGTGGAGAGGGTAATCTGTACGTACGCACGAGCGATGATATCATTCCCATATTTATTGAATGGTATTGGAGTGGATGATATAATATTATAGAATAAGTATTATTTTATAATAATTATATGTGGTTATTTTTTACACCATTATACCCATCCTAGTAAGGTGGTGGTGGAAAAACTGATGACACCACGGCGTGGAGATGGTATTCCGTACATACGCACGCGGGGTGATTTTGTTTTCTGTAGGATGGATATAAGGTGAAATAGAGTTGTTTCATATTTATAATAATATATTTGTATATAAGTAATATTTATGTTAATAATTTATAAGGAAACAACTAAATAATAGTAAGTAGAAGAAGAAGGAAACTTGAAAGAGTCTGTATAAGAGATTACATCTTCCCCGACTCACCTCCTTTAATCTTCTTCTTAGGGCACTAGAGTTGGTCTTTTTAGAATACCAAAACCTCTATGATGAAACTAGAGAGGTATAAAAGAGTAATGTTCTTGGTTTGGTGGAGCTTCAAGGCTCAAATGTGTGTGAAGAGAAGATGGAAGGGGTGCCCTTTTTATAAGGGAGGAGAGGGGCAGCTTTGGAAAAACATAAAATATTATTTTATAATAAAGTCATATCCGGTTTATAATAGATTGAAATTGATTTATTTTAAAGAGAATGTGGGTATGGGTCTCAATACTCTCAACCAATAGGTTTTAGACATGTTTAGGTTACTAATTTAACATTATCATTTAGATTAAAACTATGTTAAATAATTTATCTTTTACAGTGTCTTCTTGTTTTCTTAAAATATATGTTTAATAAACATATATAACAAACCAAAGGAACCCTAAGAGGTTCATTATTAATGTATATATACTCATCTATATCATTTGTATGAACCTTTGATTTATAAAAATAAAATAACAATTAATAAAATAATATTTCTTTTAAAAACTATTTTATGTCAATTTTGACACTATTAGGTAATTGATTTTTGTGAAAATTATAACAGAATTATTACTTCTAAAAAAGTTACTTAAATCAATACTAACATATCTTATTAACCTATAAAATTAGGGGAATTCATAAAAATTCTCAAATTACATTTATTTGGGTATTTATAACATCAATTATGTTAATATTTCACTAATAAGGTAATTATTGCATCATCATTGTGTCATAAATAAAATATATTATTTAATGTCTAAAAATTATAAATAAAATACCATTATTTAGGAAATCTCTTTAGATTTATAATTAATATTTATAGTCTAACTTATCATATTTATATCCTTATATTAAATATGTTTTAGTTATTAAACATTGATTTTAACTATTTTAACTCTTCTTTAAATAAAATAATAATAAATGTCCTAATCTGATCCATGTGGACCTAAAGGGAAATATTTTATTCCAAAGTTTGTTTTTTGTCGAATTACACTTATCCAATAGAATTATTACATGTTTTAGGGTAATAATAATATCAATTTTACACTTAATTACCCTATTTACTTTTAACTGTAGAAAATAAAAGTAAAACGTCAATTTTCCACAAAAATTATTTTTATCTTATTTAACCACATTTTACTCATTGATATTAAACGTGTTTCTCAGATTTTCAAAATTTCACTCACATAAGCGGTAAAATTATGTTTTATGTAAGTTTGCAAAAAGCTCCTAGGAGTTAGGTAAAAGACGGTGAAAAGTTCAATAAAACTATTATATACGTAAAATTATTATAAAATGACTCCAATGAATTAAATTGAACTTATATATGTATTATTTATCAATTTTTACCTAAAATAAATTTAAATAAAAGAAAAGATCTGTTTTTAAATAGTAACCCAGTGTTTTCACTATTCATCAAAAATTGAATGTTTTCAGAAAAATACCAAAAATTCACCCTAGGCTAATTTCGAGATTCAAAATCCAAAAATGTAGTCAGTTTTGAAATATAAAATTTATAAAATTTTAAAAAGTTGGTATTACAATTCATAACGGCTAGTATATTTAATATTTTAATAACATATCAGTATTTAGTGAAACTCGGTATTGCGTACAACACAGGCTATCATGGAAGGTCGCGATTGCATGTAATGAAATACTAGTCAGGGTTGTGTGTAGTTCAAGATCCCATTGTTGTTGTGTATAATAGAATCCAACAATAATTCATTTATACATTTAATATATATATATACACTCAATGTTAATTAGAATAACTTCTATCAAACAAACATGAAATTGTGTGTAACACGATCCAAGATTACTGTTGCGTATACTGCAAGCTAATACAGTATTGCGTATAGTGCAAGATAATCCTGGTGTAGCGTATAATAGAAGAAATTAATGAAATTAAAAAGAATATATCTTACAAACGCTGGTGGTGTTACAATACATCTGTGCCAGAGCCTCTTCAACCTGATCGTATCCAGACAAGGATGTATTTTTTTATATACCCCTTACTCAATACTCACCAAAACATAGGTATGATTTTTTATACCTTTTCATTCCTCTATGTCTTCACTAGGGTTTTCTAATCCTAATCACAAAAATAACTAAACCTATCCTCTGATACCAACTATGTCAACCCTGATCTTTTATCACACAATTAAACATAAATTATTACACAACATCTTAAAACATGAAATAAAACATCTTTATCAAAAACCTCCTTTACATGACCACTGCATTCTCTCTTACTTAACATTGCATGGGATAACATGAGAAAATTCATATGAAAATAGTGAGCTAAAAATCCCATTAATAGAATAATCATGTAATAACATGAAGAATACAATACATGTTAGACAATAGGAATATCAATATATCACAATAGAAGCATAACCATAAACGCATGATAAAACATTATAATCATAACATGAAAATGTGGCAACAACACATAAGATGGAATTAGCATTAGCCAAGGCTCATTACACATGGAGAATGAGTAAACCCTCATTGCACATGAAGCATGAGTAAAACCCCATTGTAATTTAATTAGAATGAGTAAACACCCATTTTACATAATTTATCAGGATAATATACTTACCCAATGCATTTGATTTCTATCAGGGTGCACCCTTCTTAAACATTTCATTTCATACATAAGTGTGGCACATGGATCATAAAACATTGAATCATTCAACATAATAATTTATTCCACAATAAAGGGATGTAAAATAAATACATGAAACTCTTTAAACAATAAGTAATTGTTTATAAAGGTGAATACCCTTGATAGATAAATGAGCATGGTATTCACTACACAATGACTTTGGCTTGGAAAATCTTGGTGTAATTTCAACACCATAATGACGTGACATAAGAACTAATAAAAATGGTTAATGAGAGAGATAGGGGGTGTCTGATCACATTTTCATGACATGTAATCTAATGGAGTCTTATAGATACATGTCCCAAAAAATATAATGGAATTTTCATTCATGATACAAAATAATTGCTTGAATGTAAATGAGGAGAGAGATATTCCTTTAAGAATTTCATCATAGTAGTGGCTGTACATGGGAGGAATTTAATGAGAATGAAAGGGGTCTCCCATTATTCAATCATAAAGAGGGCAGTATGGGGGAGGTGTGATACCATAACCCAAAATTTATAATTGAAAACAAAAGGGCATAATAACTTAAATAAAACTGGACAAAAATGAGAATAGAAGAAAAACCCTTACATGGATGTGTGCTTATAAAGGCTTGATAAGGGCATCAGAGACGCTTCTTGCGATCTTGGGAACCTTGGGAGGATTATAGAGAGAGGAGGAATGAAGTTGAACGAACTCCAAAGGCTTTGAGTGTGGAGGAAGTGGTAGCTTGGGTGTGTTTATATAGGAATTGTGAGGGAATTCTTTATTATTTAGGTTTGGGACATCTCAAATTAATCTAATCAAACCCACAAACCATCCTATCTTTTTTCCCATGGATTTGGAAAATGGAAATGGAAAACAATATTTTATAAGGCCAAAGTCTGAAATTATTAAAATAATGTGGTTGCTTATGTGGAGGTGAGTCATACTCCAAAGGAAAACAATTTAAAAAGACAAAATGTTTAATAACTCTTGAAGGGTCCACTAAAGCATTGTAAAATAAATCAAACAACTCAAAAATCACATTATTTTAATGGTAAAACATATATTAGCCGAACATAAAGTTTATAATATATTATTACATCACTATTCGGTCATCATGATGTCATAAAACACATTATATATTTTAACGATATATAATTATTACCCAAAACATTGATTGTCTTATAAAATTATGTAAAATTCACCGTGGGATAATTTCGACATCCGAATTCCAGAAATAATATTCATTTTATCTAAATAATATTCTAAATATGTGAATTTTTACTTTTAATATAAAAACTGACATTTATAAAAAAAATCATGGGTTTTGACAAAAATAGCATTCTAACCTTAATAAAAATTACAATTGCATTCATAAAATTATAAGATATTTTTTATTTAATAAGAATTAATTTAATAATAATAATAATATTTTTTTAAAATTTTATTTAATACAAAAATCCATTAATTCTCAGAATATATTTTTTATTTGAACATTAACTAAAAATACTATTTGTGCTTTAAAAACTATTTACAAGGTAACAACAATAAAATGAAAGTATATTCGTTTTTATATACAAAAATAATATACATAATCATAGTTCTATGGTCTTGTTAAATAACCCCTTATAATACCCACATAAGACTGAAGAGTAAGGATTGTGATGGTGACAGACTCTTGGGGTGGCTCAGATAACATTGCTCTGGTGGTAATCTCTATCAACTTCCTCTTCCCTCATAGGAATTCCCACTCGAGATTAACATATTCAAGCTTGGCTTTAGATTGGTCAAAAAATAATCCCAATGACGCAACCTCCTTTCCGAGCTCTGAGAAATGGGCTTCGTATGAGGCACCCCTACTGTATGAGGCCATCACATCCTCTGTATGAGGAAATTGGATTTGATAATGCCCTATATTAATACTAATCATGTGATCATTGTTCAACTGATATATTAGAAATGGTCACAATTCATAATAGTAATTTAAAATCAAAATACATAAAACCAAAGAAGATGACATTTTATATAAACAGTTTACATTAAGAGACATTTAATTATATCAATAGGGATTTCCATTAATGAAATGTTGGTTCGTTATGGGTCTCATCTATATAAAACTCAATAGAACGTATAGATCTATATGAGTATGAAACTGGGGTCGTTGGACAGGGAATCCTCTTTGAGTCCAAAATATTGTCTATATAGAACTCAGAATAGACTTAGGAGCAGAGGAAGGATAAATTCATAGGTTGTCCCATAATGAAATATCCAATTTAATAGTCCTTGGAACCTAATATAATAATTCATCTATGTCATACCATGATGTCAGTTCAATACCAAAATTTTAGGGCTATATCAATGTATTCATCAGAAGCCATTTTATATTATGGTATAAAAGGCCCAAGTTAGTTTCCATTCCATTGTTTAAAATTAACTAATCACATTAAAAGATTTATCTATTCACTCACTATTGATAAATGAAGGGACCATGTCAGTGTCTATAGATTATAATAAATTTACATGATTAAATTTAATTTCATTTGTCAACTCACTTACATATGATAAAAAAGGGCACATGTTAGTGTATATGAAACGTTACCAACTATTTACATAAGGTGTTCTTGAAAAGATTTTGTCCACCTCAATAAATAATTTTGAAATAATTTTTTTTATCATCGCCTTTCATTTATAAATGAAGTGGTTCCATAAGTCCCATTAGCCATCTCGGAGTAGGGGAGGAGAATAATTCTGAGAGGAAACACTTGCCGCGCGAGGGGGGGGGAGGAATTTTCTGGTTCGTGTTTTTAACGGTGGTTCTGCAGAATTGGGTTTTTGAGGTTCTGTTTTATGGTTTTTATTTGGTGGTTTAGTTTTATGAAATGTGGCATCACAGAATTTTTTCCAACTTCGGCTGGTGCTCCCCTTCTTCCCGTGACTGGCTTCAGAATCTATTGATTGTGCATCTACAGTTCAAATCTGAGCAGATTCATGCACATAGCGGCGTTTTTATTTTAGTGCGGCTTGGTCCCCCTCTGTGGTGATTCTCCTGGGTGTGGTGTTGGTCCATTCAGTCTTAGGTGTCAATGGTTCATCTTCGAGTGGCTTCTTTTGTTACGGTAGTAGTGGGTGTGTGGAGAGTGGCGGGAGCTTCTCTAGATGGAGGGAGATTGTGCAAGGTTGGTTTGTCGCTGGACTTGATTGCATAGAAAATGCCCCAAAGGAGAAATCAGATCTGGTGTTTCATCTTTATATAGATTTTCGAATTTGGTTGTTTGAGAGGGTATGGAATTTGCCATCGGATTGGGCCTGTGCATTGACAAAGGACAATTGCTTTCTGAACAGACATGCAGAGGTGGGGGGGCTTTTTCACGATCAAATGCTTGGGTCGGGTTACTCCATGTTGTTAGTATGATTTTTCTCTCTTCGACAATTAGGTCATGTAATTTCCAATATCCTTGGAGTCCAAGTCCCCCCCTTATTCACTTAAAAGGGGGTTTATCATCTTATAATAAAAAAATTGAAGGCCTTCGGGTCGTTGAATGGAAATGGATCCATAAGTGTTATTTAACTGTTTACATTCTATTTTAATTAATATATGACTCCCGCTCATAGATGGAAAGCCCTACTCATCCTAAGGGATGACATATTCATAGTCATTCAAATAAACTCACATTAAAGGGTGTTTGGGTTTCTGTTCAGTGACCTCTATCCATGTAGAATGGGGTATGTTATATCAAAACATGTTTTACAACAGTTCACTATAAGTTATGTCATGAACTATTCTAGAGTTACATACAACCTGTCATCCATCCCAGTTTGATACATGGGCCAAAGGATGATCTTGATCCCCATGGACTGGTAACTAGTGTTGGGAATGTAGAATAATCCAAATGGGAATAATTTAAACCCGATAAAAAATATAGACTAAATAAACTATACAATAATAAGAACAGATATTAACTGAATACCATTTTAGTATACAACTAATTCAAATACAAATTCAAATAAAGAGAAATGAAACTAATTAAAAACTAAGAAGAAAAATCAAAATATGAGAAACCCTACCATGATCTCCACATGATCCCAAAAGGACACTACCATCCAACAACCAACATGTTCCATCAAGGAGCACACAAACCAAGAACATGAATTATAAAGAGGACATACAAATGAGTTTTGGACTACCAACCTTGAATGACACTAGAATGGTGTGTCCAAAACAGATCAGTAGGCATACACCAAAGAATCCATATGTTTCATTTCTTGAAAAAGTATACTAAAACTACTTTGAAATATACATATAATAATAGGTTTTTCAAATTGATAATAAATAATCACATTTCCCCTTTTTAAAATATAACACAACATCATTTTTATATCCATAGAATCCATCATTTACTAAACAAAATCCCAAGACAAATGCCTTATCAAAACAATAATAGATTGTTATGAACTTGAATAACTAGTTCATGATGTGAATAAAAAATTTTATAAAATAAAAAAGAACAAACTCTTTAGTAACAATATAAATTTCATAAACAAAAATAGAAAGATCTCTAGATGTAGTTTGTTCAGAACCACCTTTCGGTTTATGGTCATGCCCCATATTCTATATCTAACTTTCCTCTTCAAACTAACCAATCCAATGGCACATCCCACAATTCCATTCAGAAAATCTATGGGTAACAACCTATCTAATAGGGGTTAATCTGAAACCATCACTCGACCGTCTAAAATATTCCCAGGAATCCCATGGTAATAGTGTAACACCACTACCACAGTTACCTAGAGTCAGTTCATTATTACATAACATTGGCATGATCACAAAAGATCATGTCTCGAATGACCGATTAGTTTAGTAGCCTTGGAAGAACTAGATACATTCATAAGACATGCATAAAATGATAAAGTGAAAATATACAACAACATAGTCTCCATAGTCCACACTCATATCCCCTCAGACTATCCATGCAGGTCAATCATAAAATACTTCTTTACATCTTGGGAAAAATAAAACATCGAAAGGGGTGAGCTCAGATGCTCTGTAAGGATAACAATATAGCAGAAACTTTCATAAATAAGCATAAGCTTTTAAGGAAAGGTTTAATTAAAACAAAAATAATTTTAAACGTTAACTTCATCATAATATGGAAAAAATGAAATAATTCCATTTACTTATTCACATAGATATTCTACTAGTCGACTAATCACATGCAATATCAATAACCACTTTCATAACGATGGAATGCATCATGCCAGACTATCATAACAACATAGTCAAGGCTTGTGCCAAGACTAAAAATAAGATTTTCTCAAGGCCTTGTGCCAAGACACTAGTTTATCTTCTTAGACCTATCGATGCATCTAGGAGCTATAGCGGGCTCCACTAGTTACGTACTATGTCCAATTCATTACCCATATGAACAAATTTAACCATAACATAAACATTCAAATTAAAACTAGGATATGAAATGTCAATAATTTCTCCATAAACCATGAATGGTATAAAAATAACACATCCATAGTCAGACATATCACAAAACCATCAATACAATATGGATGTTTTATATCATAATAAGTCAACTTCAAATAATCTTAAAATAAATCAAAGTATGTTGACATAGATGAAATCAAAACTTATTTGATAAAAATATAACAATTTTTTGAAAATATTTAAATGTAACAAAATTATAAGATAAAAAATTTACATTGAACGTATATTTATAATCTTGTAAGGGAAGCTTTGACAATTTAATAATGGTGGAAAATATATGCACCTACCGTATAAGTTAAAAAAACATTCTTACCTTAATTTTGTCGAAAATGTTAAAAGGGGCCTTGTTTGGAAAATGATGGAAATGATTCCTTTCAAACCATTTTATTACAAGTAAAACAAGGGTATCAATTAATTTAACCCATATTCTAGTAAATATTAAAAATGGTTTGGAATACATTTTTATGAAGCATGGATGTGGATAATAAAGAGGTCCATCTGATAATTATGTATAAACAATCTCGGGTAATGGTGGGATTGTGAAATAAACCCTTACCTTGTTCTTTTTCTTAGTCGATGGTATGTTAACATCCTGTATAATAGTTATAACATTTTTATTAAATTATACAAGAATCATATATATAAATAAGCTATCATATATGATCTTTGAATATTGCATTGTTAATAATATTTTAGTATTATCATCATTTCAGGTGTTAACATACTCATTTTCTTTTATGTGTTTTGTTACATAAGTTGTGTTTTTTGTGGATAGGTTGTATCATATTAATATCCAGAATGATAATAACTCCTTAATCAATATTTTTAATCATCAAATGAAAATTAGTCTTGAATGTATACGCTGGGGAATGAATCTCATCACATTCCGAGAAACGGTAGTCCATACGTACGCACGAGCGATGATATCATTCTTTTGATATTAAAATAGTATATAATTGAATGGTATATAATATATACAGAATCATTATTCTATTATATTTATCATTCACATCAGTTATAATCATTATTATACCCATCCAAATGATGAATTGTTTGAATAAAAAACTAAACCACGACATGGAGATGGTAAGTTGTACGTACACACATGTGGTGACTTTTTCATTTAGGATGGATAAAATAACTAATATGGTTGTACTATTTCTATAATAACATCACTTTATATATAAGATACTGGAGGTATTATTTTAGAATGGAAACAACAACTAATGAATAAGTGGAGGAAGAAAAGGACTTGAAAGAGGTTGGTGAAATTATTACCTCTTCTTCGGGTTCATCCTTTTGATTTGATCAAAATGGATCCATAGGTTAGCTTTATGATTGAATTAAGTACTCTTGGATGAAGGGAGGTATGTATAGATGGTATTTGGGAAGAGTTTGGCCAAGCCAAATGGATTTTAAAATGTGAATTTGAGAGAAGGGGAGTTCCCTTTTATAATAGGGGTGATGGGATCCTTAGAAAAAACATAAAATATTATTTTATAATAAATTCATATTCGGTTTATAATGGATCAAAATTGACTAATTTAAAGGATAGGGTGGGGATAAGTCTCTATCCTTTCAATAAATAGGTTTTAGACAAGTTTAGGTTACCATTTTAACCTTATCATTTATATTAAACACTAAGTTAAATAATTTAACTTTTACCTAGTCTTCTTGTATTCTTACACTATGTTGTTAATAAACTTACAATAAACTACTAATAGAACCCCAATTGGTTCATTGATGTCATTTAAATTATTATAAAATTCCTTTGGCTGATCCATAGATTTTTAAGACCATTATATCATTTAATAATATAATATTTGTTTTAAAAACTATTTTATGTCAATTTTGACACTATTTGGTATTTGTTTTTTGTTAAAATCATAAAAACATTATTACTTCGAAAACAATTAATATAACCAACCCTATCATGTCATATTAACCTATAAAATTAGTTTAATTCAAAAAAAAGTCCCAAATTACCTTTATTTCGATATTTATAATGTCAATTATTTTAATATTTCATTAATTAGGTAATTACTGCATCATCATTGTCTCATAAATTATTTAAATTATTTAAAATCAAAAAATAATAAATAAAAAACAATTCTGTGTAAAATTTTTAAATATTTCTAATGAATATTTATTGTCAAATTTATCTTATGTATAACCCTATATTAAAAATGTATTAGTTATTAAACATTGATTTTAATTATTTTAACTCTTATTTAAATAAAATAATAATAAATGTCCTAATAAAATCCAAGTGGACTAAAGTATCATATTTTATTACTATGTGTTTTTGGTCGAATTATACTTATCCAATTTAATTAAAACATGTGTTAGGGTAAAAATAATATCATTTTTACCCTTAATTACCCGATTTACTTTTAACCGTGATAAATAAAAGTAAAAAGTTACTATTCACCAAATATTATTTACATCTTATTGACCCACATATTTAATTACTGATATCAAACATGTCTCTCGGATTTTTATAATTCAACTCATAGAGGTGGAAAAATTATGTTTTATATGAATTTGCAAATTCTCTTAGGAGGTGGGTAAAAGACAGTGAAAAGTACAATAAAATTTTATATATCTAAAATTAATATAAATTAACTCTAATGAATTAAATTGAACTTATATAGGTACTATGAATCTCTTTTTACATAAATAAATTTAAATAAAATAAATAATTATTTAAATAAAAAGTCTGTTTTAACTAGTACCTCAGTGTTTTTCACTATTCATCAAAAATTGAATGTTTTCACAAATATACCAAAAATTCACCCTAGGCTAATTTTGATATTAAGAATCCAAAAATGAATTCCATTTTGAAAAAAGAAAATTATAAAATTTCATAAAAGTGGGTATTACTCTTCGTAACGGCTAGCTTGATTGGTTGTGGTGTGTTAGAACTCGATGATTCGTACAACACATGCTATTGTATTATTCAAAGAGATGTGTACCGTGGAAGTTTTAGGTGTTACATTCTCCACTCCTTAAAATAATTTTTTCCACGAAATTTCTAGATTATTGTTACGTAGAAAGACTCGGGTGTTTCATCATCATAACTTCTCCGGGTTCCCACGTTGCCTCTTCCATCCTATGGTTTCTCCACAGAACTTTTACCATACGAGTCGTCCAGTTTCTCATCACTTGTTCTCTTATATCATGAATCCTGATGGGCCCTTCACAATAATACAGATCAGGTTCCAGTTCTAATTCTTCATATATGAGTACATGCATTGGGTCAGGCATGTATTTTCTCAACAGTGATAGGTGGAACGCATCGTGATCTTTGGAGAGACTTGGTGGCATTTCCAAACAGTAAGCTACAACCCCAATTTGTTCTAGCATTTCGAAAGGTCTGATGTACCTGGAACTCAATTTACCCTTCTTAAAAAAATGTATATCACCATTCCATGGAGATACCTTCATGAAAACATGATCTCCTACATTAAATTCCAAATCCTTCCTTTGATTACTGGTTTAGCTCTTCTACCAACTTCGAGCTACATTGATGTGGGTTTGTATTACCTTCACCTTTTCCATCATTTCCTCAACAAGTTCTGGGACTATTGGTTTTCTTTCACCAACATCATCTCAACAAGTTGGTGTGTGAAATCTCATTCCGTATAATGCTTCATATGGTTCTAACCGAATACTTGAATTTTAGCTGTTCTTATAGGAAAATTCCGCCAGAGGTAAATATTAATCCCACATACACTAATAGTCAAATTAGAAAGTTCTCAACATGTCATCTATGGTTTGAATAGTATGTTATGATTGTTCATCTGTTTGGGGGTGGAAGGTAGTGCTCAAATAATGTTTAGTATCCAGGGATTTCTGAACGCTTTTACAGAATCTTGATGTAAAACATGGATCATGATCAGAAAAATTAGATATTAGTACTCCATGATGTCAAACAACTTCATTAATATATAGTATTGCTAGTTATTCAAGTGATAAATCTTCTCTTATATTAGGAAAATTTTCAAACCTGGTAAGACTATCAAAAATGCCCTATATTGCATCATTCCTTCTTGGAGTCTATGGTTGTCCCATAAAAATGTCCAACATAATATTATCTCATTTACACACAGGTATGGGAAGAGGTTGCATGACACCTCTAGGATGTTGGCTTCCAGCTTTCACTTGTTGACAAACCATACCTCCTGACACAAAATTAGCAATCTCCCTCTTTGTGTTGTCCCACCAAAAATGTTCTTTCAAATCTCTATACATTTTGGTGCTACCTGGGAGTATAGAGAAATTAGAAATATGAACATCATCCAACAATTCCGTTTTTAGATCACGTATATCCGGAACACAACATCTCTTCCCAAATTTCAAAATTCCATCTTCATATAAGAAGTCACTCTATATCCTATCATTCACAGCTTTAATCTTCTTTTGAAACTCCTCATCATCAGCCTGAAAATTTTTTAACCTCTTTAGTAAAGATGGATTGGCCACAATTTTAAAGAGAATTGATGTTTCACATTCCATGGTTATTCCCATATCCATCTTTACTAGATCCCTGAAAATAGTATCCCTTTCAACTCTCATCTTGATCAAAACTCCATTATCCTTTCTACACAAAGAATCTGCAACTTTGTTTTCCTTCCCAGGTTGGTAGTGTATCGTGCAATAATAATCCTTTAGTAGTTCAAGCCTTCGCCTTTACCTCATATTGAGTTCCTTCTATGAGAAAATATACTTTAATATCTTTTGATCGGTATATATCTCACATTTTTTACCAAACATATATTGTCTCCATATCTTCAAAACAAATATTACAACTGATAACTCAAGATCATGAGTGGTATAGTTTTGCTCATGAATTTTTAGTTGTCATGATGAATTGGAAATAACCCTATCATTCTTCATAAGGAAAAAACCATGACCTTTTTTTAAGCATCACTATAAATATCAAACCCATAATTCTCCGATGGAAGATTCAAGATATGATTATTGACTAATCTTCACTTTAGTTATTCAAAAAATTCTTCACACTCATATGTCGAAAAAAATTTAACCTCTTTACATGTGTTCTTGGTTAATAGGTTAGCCAATCGGGAAAATTCCTAGATGAAACTTCGATAATGACCCGCTAAACCAATAAAATTGCGTACCACTTTTATACTCATTAGTGCTGGAAATTCTTGGATTTCACTTATTTTAGAAGGATAAATAGAGATTCCATCCTTAGAGACAATATGTCCAAGAAAATAAATCTCTTGAAGCCACAATTCACCATTACTAAACTTCCCATTTAATTCATGTCTTTTAAGAGTCTATAGGATAATTCGAAAGTGATTTTCATGATCATAGTAGATATTGTATCGTACCAAGATATCATAAATTAATACCACTACAAAGTCCTCAATATATTCCATGAAAAATATTTTCATTAGATTCATGAAGACATAGGGTGAATTAGTCAATTCAAAAGGCATTACTGTAAACTTGTAATTCCCACACCTGGTTCAAAATGCTATTTTCGGAATGTATTCAATCTTCACACACAAATGATGATATCCATATCGAAGATCAATCTTTGAAATGTATCTATCTCCATGAAGTTGGTCAAATAAATCATCAATGCAAGGTAGGGGATACTTGTCATTTATTGTTATATCATTGATCTCTCTGTAGTCGATACATAACCTCATAGATCCATCTTTTTTCATAACATAAACGAAAAGGGCTCACAATAGTGAAACACTAGGGAGAATAAAACCCTTATTAATCAATTCCTCTAGTTGTTTCGTTAGATCCACTAATTCCACAGTTTCCATTCTATAATGGGTCTTCGATATGGGCCTTGAACCAGGAATGAAATCAATAGGAAACTCATTTTCTCATTCTGGAGGATGTCCAGGTAATTCTTCTATAATCACATCAACATATTATTTCACAATAGTTACATTATCTATTTGAACATTACATTCCTCACCCATAATTATTTCATTCTCTTCCTCCCCAATAATTTAATTTAGTTGAGCAACTGGGGGTTGATCTAGATTAGAGTTAGGTGGTGATGATTCTGCCCTAAAAATAAGGTGTCCTTTATCATCATCATCAAAAATAGTAACCTCCTTCTTATTACAATAAATCATAACATTGTTGTCTGAAAGTTAATCCATACTAGGGATTATATCAAATTCATTCATGGGTATAATGATGAGATCCGCAGATAAATAACATTTATATGCTCTAATGGGTAATGATTTACAAAAAATTGTTGCAATGATACTTCTTTAGGATTTTTTACTGAAAACTCCCTTGTTAAATACAATTGGAAATATCTGATTTTTCATAGAAAATTGGGAAGATATGAAACAATGCAATGATCTAGAATCAAATAATGCATTGGCTAAACATGAGGAAACCATTAAATTACCTACCACCATGTCTTTTGGAGCTTCAACCTCGGTAGTAGTGATAACATAAACTTGTCCTTGGTCCCTTGGCCTTTTCTGAGGTATGTTCCCCTGACGCATAGGATATTAATTTTGATAATGTCCAATATCCCTGTAATTGTAGAATTTAACATCAGTAGCTTCTTTCTTCCCTATAAAATCACAAGTTTGGTGTCCTTTTTCACCACACTTGTAATAGACTCACATTCCCTTCAAGAAAGTACTTGGGTATTTATTTCCACATTTACTACATGATGGATATTCAACTTTTCCTCTCATTACCTTATTTCTATTTCCATAGTGATCAGCAGATATCTTCTTCTCTTTAATTGCTTTAAAGTCGGATGACATAGAGAATTCTTTTTCTGTCTTGATAGCACATGAGACAATTTCATCGTACGACGGGAATTATTTTTAGACTAATTCTAGATGTAGAAATGATTTTAACACATCAAAGAAATGATCAATATTACTTCTTGGGATACATATATAACATGTAGTGTTCCTCACTAACCTTGTAATGTTAGCCTCATACATCGTAACATTCTCAGCCTCTTTTTTCCTCAAACTCAGAAATTGTCATTCCATATCCGCTCAATGGTCATGAGGAAATTATTTTGCTAAGAAAATATCTTTAAACTCCCTCCATTCCATACTTTATACTTATTCATCTTACTTTTTTTGAGTCAATTACCACCATTGATCAGCATCTCTAGTGAGGTGGTAAACTACGATGACAAATTTTTCACTTTCACTACTTCCAAAAGCCTGAAATTTTTTCTCTAGGGAATTTATCCATTTCTCCACAAATAGTGGATTTTTACCCCCATTGAATGTTTCTGGTTGTTGCCTTATGAAGTGGTATAACATTGATCCTCCACACTACGGATTAGGGTACTCCATTCAGGTAATGTTATTATTCATAACCTGAGTGAGTTGTCTCAGTATAGTGATAAGTTGATCAGCACCAGTTGTATTACCAGCTCCACAATAATTATCTTGATAATGACAGAAATCCCTACATGGAGTGCATGCATTGATATGGATTCCATTCCATCCACTAGGCGCCATTTCTAAAATATTTCATAAACATGATTTGTTTATGATTCGAAATAAATAATTTCATACATGTAAAACACTCAACATAAATTGAACAGTTTATAGATATAATCCCTAATAATAAAAAAATTTTCTTTGAGGAAGTATATACTCATAAAACCTTCATAATGGCTTGTAATGAAATTGATAATTATCCTAAGCATAGCCCCCTGGAGTGTCGTAACCAAGACTGCAGCAAGGCCCGTTGTCGTGCACCAGTTCCCGTTCGAGTCTAGCTCAAAGAAGTGTTTTCGAATTTTTCCCCTTGGTACATCTGTTCCAGAGCCTCCTCTACCTACTCATATCCAGACAGGGATGTATTTCTTGGAAAACTCACAAATATCTACAGTACAAAAATTCTAGGAAGTTTATCATTACTAATCCTCAAAGTCTATCTTAGGGATATGATCTCTAATCAGAGATTATCTAAATCATGCTTCCAAGGTTTATTACTGAACTTCTTCTAATACCAACTATAACTCCCCAACCCCAGTTAGCTAGAGTTGGTGCATTATTACATATCATTCACATGATCAAAAAAGATCATGTCTCGAAAGACCTATTAGTTTAGTAGCTTTGGAAACACTGGATACATTCATAAGTCTTACATTACATGATAAAGTGAAAAACGATAACAACATAGTCTCCATAGTCCACACTCATATCCATTCAGACTATTCGTGCAGGTCAGTCATAAAATACTATTTCACATCCTAGGAAAAATAAAACATAGAAAGGGGTTATCTTAGATTCTCAGAAAGGATAACAATATAGTGGAAAATTTCATAAAAAAATAATAAACATTTAAGTCAATGTATAACTAAAACAAAATCCTTTTAAACATGATCTTCTGTATAATATGGAAAAAATAAAATGAAAAAATTATATTTACTTATTCACGTGGATATTCTACTAGTATAATAATAACATGCAATATCAATAACCACTTTCATATTGATGGAATAAATAATGTCAGACTGTCAAAACCACATTGTCAAGGCCTTGTTCCAAGAATTCAAATAAGATTTTGTTAAGGCCTTATTCCAAGACAATATTTTGTCCCATGAGACCTTCTGATGCATCGAGGAGCTATAGCGGGCTCCTCCCGTCACGTACTAAGTCCAATGTATTCCTCATATCAACGGGTTTAAACATAAAATAAACATTCGTATTAAAACTAACATATGAAATGTCAACACTTTTTCCATAAACCATGAATGGTATAAAAATAAAAAATCCACAGTCAAACATATCGAAGAACCTTCAATACAATATTTTTGTTTTTTATCATAATAAATCAACTTCAAATAATGTTAAAATCCATCAATGGATGTTTAACTAAATGAAATCAAAACTTATTTGAGAGAAATATCTCATTTTTTTGAAATCATTTAAAAGTCACATAATTATAAAATAAAACATTACTTTTAAAATATTCTTATAACCTTGTAATTGATTCTTCAATGATTTTATAATGGCGGAAAATAGCTGCACCCGACGTATAAGTTAAAAAAACATTTTTACATTAATTTTTTCGAAATGGTTAAAAATGACCTTGTTTAGAAAATAATGGAAAGATTCCTTAAAAACAATTTTATTAAAAGAAAAACAAGTTAATAAATGAAATTAAACCATAGTATAGTAAATATTAAAAATGGTTTGGAATACATTTTTAGTAAACATGTATGTGGATGGTAAAGAGGTCCCAGTACATAATTACTTATAAACAATCTCGGATAATGACGAGATTTGGAAATAAACCCTTACATTGTTCTTTTCCATAGTAGATTGTATGTTGACCTCCTGTATAATAGTTAAAACATTGTTATTTAATTATACGGGAATCATATTCATAAATATGAAATCATATATGATCTTCTAATATTTCTTTGTAAATAATATTTTAGTATTATAGTCGTTTCGGGTGTTAACTTACTGGTTTTCTTCTATATGTTTTGTTACATAATCCATGTTTGTTTTGGATATGTTGTATCATATTCATATCCAGAATGATATCAAGTCCTTACAAATTATTTTTAATAATCAAATGAAAATTAGTCTTGAATGGATACAATGGGGAATGAATCTCATGGCGTTCATGGAGACGGTAATCCGTACAAACGCACGCGCGAAAATATCATTCTTTTTTTATTAAAATAGTATATAATTGAATGGTATATATATATAAATAATAATTATCATGTCATATTTATTATTGAAATCATTTATAATCATTATTTTACCCATCCAAATGATGAAATGTTTTAATAACAAACTACACCATGACGTGGAGACGGTAAGCCGTACGTACGCACGTGTGGTGACTTTTTCATTCATTGGATGGATAAAATAAATAAAATGGTTGTACTATTTTTATAATAACATCTCAGTATATATAAGATACTGGATTTATTATTTTATAATGGGAAAAACAACGAAATAAGAAGTGTAATATGAAAAGGACTTTAAAGAGGGTGGTGAAATTATTACCTCTTCTTCGGGTTCTTCCTTTTGATTTGATCAAAATGTCTTTTTAGGTTGGCTTTATGACAAAAGGAAGGACTCTAGAATTAATTTAGGGATGTTTAGAGGGTATTTGGTAAGATTTTGGCTGAGGAAAATTTCTTTGAAAGTGTGAATTTGAGAGAAGTGGAAGTTCCCTTTTATAAGAGGGGTGAGGGGGACCTTAAGAAAAACTTAAAATATTATTTTACAATAAATTAATAATTGGTTTATAAAGGCTCCAAATTGACTTGTTTCAAGGATAAGGTTGGGATGTGTCGAAATCATCTCATCCAATAGTTTTTATACAAGTTTTGGTTACCATTTTAACCTTATCATTTAGATTTAACTCTATGTTAAATAATTTAACTTCTTCAATGTCTTCGTGTATTCTTACACTATATGGTTCATAATCTTACTATAAACTGCCAATAGAACCCCAATTGGTTTATTAATTTCATATTTATTATTATATAAGTCTTTTGGTTGAACCTTAGATTTTTAAGACCATTATATCAATTATAATATAATATTTGTTTTGAAAATTATTTTATGTCGATTTTGACACTATTTTGTATTTTTTTGTTAAAATCATAACAAAATTAAAACTTTTAACAAAATTCATCTAACCAACCCTAAAATTTCATAATAACCTATAAAATTATTGTAATTCATAAAAAGTCTCACATTACCTTTATTTTGATATTTATAGTGTCAATTATTTTAATATTTCATTAAGTAGGTAATTACTGCATCATCATTGTGTCGAAAATAATTTAAATTATTTAATGTCTAAAAAATATAAATAAAATAAAATTATGTAGGAAATATTTTTATATTTCTAATGAATATTTATTTTCGAGTTTATCTTATGTATAACCTTATATTAAAAATATTTTAGTTATTAAACATTGATTTTAACTATTTTAACTCTTCTTTAAATAAATTAATAAAAAATGTCCCAATCTAATACAAGTGGACCTGAAGGATCAAATTTAATTACTAAAGTTGTTTTTGGACTAATTATACATATTTAATAGAATTATAATATGTTTTAGGGTAATATTAATATCATTTTTTCCCTTAATTACCCTATTTACTTTTAACCGTGGTAAATAAAAGTAAAAAGTTACTATTCACCAAAAATTATTATCATTTTATTGACCAAAATTTTAATTAATGATATCAATCGTGTGTCTTGGATTTTCGAAATTCAACTCACAATAGTGGTAAAATTATGTTTTATGTGAATTTGCAAATTCTCATATGAGGTGCGTAAAAGACGGTGAAATGTTCAATAAAATTTTATATATCTAAAATTAATATAAATTGACTCCAATGAATTACATTGAACTTATATATGTATTATATATCTCTTTTGACCTAAAATAAAATTAAATAAAATAAATAATTATTTAAATAAAATTTCGGTTATAACCAATAACTCAGTGTTTTGACTATTCATCAAAAATTGAATGTTTTTAGAAAAATACAAAAAATTCACCCAAGGCTAATTTCGATATTACGAATCCAAAAATGAAGTCCATTTTGAAAATTAAAATTTATAAAATTTCATATAGTGGGTATTACTATTCATAATGGCTAGTTCGATTGGTTGTGGTGTGTTAGAACTCAAAGTTGCGTAAACACACGTTATAGTATTATTCAAAGAGAAGCATATCGTGGAAGGTTGGGGTATTACAAATAGTATAATGTGTAAGTAGTTGGCCCTTAAATGTGTGACTCACCATACATTCTTCCACCACACTTCCCAAACCCAAAAATGGGAAATACCAATCCAATAACCCATATTTTTAAATCCCCAGTAGGATTTCCCAATACACAACACATTATCAAAAGATCCATTTAGGATGTCACATTACATAAACTTAAAACAATTTCATAAACAATTATTTATTTCAATCAGGTATTCACATTTTCAAATCCACAATCATTTCCCAATATTATGTGGTTCAAACCAGGCCATATATCAAGTCTATCTCAAAGACACATACCGAAAATTTCTCAAACACTCTAAATAATAATAAAAATAACCACTTTCAAGAGAGCAATGCCAAACATTTTTTTATCCCAAAGCCTACAAAATTACATTGCCAAGATGAAAATAGACAATTCACATTATGATTCCAAATGGGATTCCATATCATTTAGAAACCAATAATATTTTATAAAACACCAAACATTCCATAAAATCAAATACAATATCAAATCCACATTCATGTAATTTAAAAAAACATTGAACAATAATACAATATTTTATATTTTGAAGGTGGACTTAAATAGAAATGGAGAATTAGTGTTTTGAAATATTGTTCTTAAGTCATGAATGGATATTATCCTTTGTATTCTCATCCATGTGTGCATTCCAAGCACACATGGATGTTCCAAGATCCAATGTAACACCAAAACTAGCCATTTCCCAAAACAATTTTCAATGAAACATCACATGATGTCTATTTAATACAATAAACCACATTATAGAAATCACCATGATCCACAGACCTAGATAAAAACTATCCACTCAATATATTAAATCCTTTCTATGGTAAAACACCTCCAAAATCAGTAAATACTACATTTAATTAATCAATAAACATTTTATGGAAACCGTTTGGTGTGTAATCAGATGGGAATAAAAAAATAATCACCCAACCAACTATTTTAATAAAATTATACCAAAAACAAAATACCATAATAAATTTGATATCTGTATTATAATGATTCAAAACATGTTTAAAATTTATTTGAAACAACCAATCATTAGGTATATTTTATCAGAAATAAAACAGACGGAAAAACCTACTTCAATTGAAGTAAAATGTGATTAAATCGTCGACGAAGAGAGATGTAAACAACGCAGACCATTCACACACCCTATAGTCCAAATAAAATAAAACTACACAAAATGAATATCCATTAGGGTCTATCCAAAAGATAAACCATGCACGGAGAAACCTATAAATCGAGAGTGATGGGAGTGTGAAGTGGAAAATTCCAAAAACCCAAAAAACATACCTTGGAGGCTTATAGTTTGATCTATTGAGGGAGGATAACCCATGAGAGAGGGGTTTTAGAACCCACACATGTTCCAAAACCACGAATGGATGATGGGGTGTGATTTTGGTGTAAATTGGTGGAAGAGTAGAATATGATTTTTTATTAAATTAATGTTCTTGACCAATTACAAAGTTTGGCAACACAGTTTACCAAACTATGAACCAAACATATGGTAGCCACTACCTAAGAAAAAAATGACCACATGACCAACCCACATGGGTTGATTGACCATTATCAAACCAATTGTTAGTTTCTATCCACCCATAGTACCTTCCATATGATTACTCTGGCTAAACTACATGGTTTCATCTAATTGTGCGCTGCTAATGCGCAAGGAAATATTCACCTGATCTCTAAAAAATAGAATATTTCAACCAAGGCTCAACCCGAACCATAAGAAAAGAGATCCAAGGTAAGAAAAGTATAAAATAAAGGAGTATAAAAGGTCATGGTGTAAAAATTATCTTCATGAAATACAGTTTCTTCCCCCTAATTGTCACTGATCCAAAAGATAATCAAAACATGTGTCCATTTTCAATAAAAATTGAATGAAACAATGAGCCTCCAGGAAAACATTCTCTAGAAAAGTCACACCTGAAAAGTTCTAGAGAAAACTAATAATAAAAGTTTAAAGGTACAAGATGATAGGGTTCACTACAACATGAAAAATATAATATTAAAAACAACATGTAAACCCCCATCATGATAGTACATACAAGGTATCGTCAAATTTCCCAAAACAACGTGGACTCGTAAGTCCCAACACAAACAGAAACACTATAAGCCCCCCCAGTAGATGAAAAAAACACCACTAGTACAGAGAATATCCCATACTAGTAAAAATACCTAAAATTAGGGTACAAAAATAATAATAGAGAACTCAAACATAAACCATGGAAATCTATTTTCACAAGCACTCACACATCCTAACAAGCCCAACTAAAACCAAAAACAACCCACATAGGGGAAAACATTATTAAAGACAGATGAACGATTTTAGAATACACATTAAAAATTACAAAACTTCTTAGATCATGAATGAATATGTTCATCACACTTTTAAAAAGGAAATATGAACTCACAACAGTAGAAAAAACTACAACAAGTAAACAATAATCACTTCCACCCTAGAACTGCAATAAAATTGGTCCAAGGATTCAAACACCCCCGAAAACTCATGACTGTGCACAAGCTTCACTATAGGGAATGTAGCTAGAGACATGGGTGCTGAAGCATATCCTACTTCATAGTCAGGTACTAGAATCCACTAATCAAAACATCTTCTTCAGAAAATTATTTCTAAAAAACATCCTCTAATGACCCAAATTCCATAAAAAATGGAAGGTCTTAATATGGATGTGATTAGATGGATTGGAATGCCCGAAATGGCTACACTGATGGCACACAATAGAAAACTCTAAAGAATTAGATGCTAGATCCAACGAAGGATACTCCATAGAGACTGGTTCCTCCAGCATGCACTCCTTTCTAGATGGGTAACCCTTACAAATGACCAGAGATACGAGATTTCCAACTCAGAGTGCTCCATTAACCAAATAATATACAAAGACTTCATCTTCTAACTTATCAAAACAAATGTACATAAAATAGAGGATTCAGTTAATGATATTCGGGTGAATCCCCCAAGAAAAAGGGAAGGCCTGCTCAGATTATTTAATACCACCAATGGAGAAAAGAAAATTGGCTCCTTGAAATGGTCAACATAGGCTTGCACCTTCCACTGGCCTTGTTTAATAAACATTGGATCTTCTCATTTCATCGTCTTCAACTCATCAGGTATTATCCATTAGAAGAAAGTGAACATGAAAACTATCCAAGACATCCCAACATAGATCAATGGCATGGAAACCATCTCTCTTTCATCCAATGATGGACCTTAAACAGACCTAGAAAATCATAAACTCAGACTGGTGCAGGAGTTACAAATGATCTAAAGACACAATTTACTTCCTCAATCTAATCCACTACCTCTAACTGACCTTGATCATAATTATAAATAGACAACACTAGAGAAGAACCAGTAAGAACGAATGACTCAATATAAAATTTTGGGACATTTCTGGGTGTCATATTCTGATCAACGTGAAAAAAACATATCCAAAAATCAACATTCAACCAAAATACATTTAAAAATAACCTCTCAATCCAAACAAATAGGATCACAAGCCAAAAAATACAAACACATCCAAAAATACTCTTTTGAAAAATCTCATTATCATTATCATTTTCAAAACCACCTTATTACAAGTACACCATTCACAAAAATCACACTTTTTAAATCAAAGTCCAATTTACAAATTGTTTTACTCTTTTAAAATCAGTTTAGAAAAAAAAATTAAAATCCATTTGATCTTAAACACTCACTGATAGTAACCCAAAACCCTTTCACATGTGTTCATCTATATCCATCAATATGTCACAACACACACTTTTCAAATACATACCCCCATTTATGAAAATGTTCACATAGACAACCATGGGTGGACCCACACAACTTCATTTCCAATTCCAAACATACGCCAAATTTTCAAATCAAAAAATATATTTTTTGCATTAAAACCCATTTTTTCCAATTCCAAAACCACTCAATAAAAATAATTTCCATTTAAAATACCATTTTTCTTTCAAAAATTTACACTCATAAACCGGAACTAGAATGAAACATAACATAAACCAATCTACCAAAAGTAGAAACTAGTTTTCATGCCTAACCCAGGGACATGGTAGTGGTTTATGACCCAAATTGGAAATAACAACATAGAGGACCTTGAAATGTGAACATAGAATCCAGATGGGTCACTACTGAACTAAAGATCACAAAATGATAATGGCTATCCTCTATTTTCATCACTCAATCTAAAACAAACCAAGGAATAACATTGATTCAATTCCTAAAAAACCATGGTAGCTCAAGGATCAGGATGACAAGGGTTCATGATTTATTTCTTGTACCCACCTCTAAAGTTCCAAAACCACTAATCTACAACTACCGGACACCAAAAATAATAATAAAATACTCTGATTCCATTTTTTCATGAACTATGCCTGAGTTCCATCCGACCCGCATCTGACTCGATCTGAGATATGGCCTAAAGGACATTCTCGTTCCCCATGTGTTGGAAAATAGTTCCAGAAATTATTAATAAGCCAAATGGGATTGATTTTCTCCCAGTAAATAGTGTCATGTTGGTAAACTAAAAAACCAATAGAACTAATTTTAACATAACCCCAATTCAACATAAAAGTAATCTAAATATAAAATGCAACTGAACAAAACTGAAACTGAATACAATTTGAGAACAAAATATAAAAATTATCCATGATACCATGACCTCTATTTGACCCCACGGTCACCCCTATCCACCAACCAACATTCCTAATCAACAAGTACATGGTGAAATATCCTAATCAAGAAAGGCGACATGAAAAACTATTCGGGTCTACCGACAACAGTTGTAATAAGTAGAGTAGGAGATAAATAGTTTAGTATGAAAGCACCAAATAATCCATACATTTAGTTTCCCAAAAGAATCTACTAACTGCAGTTTATAAAACATGTTTAACAATAGGGGTTTCACATTTTAATTAATAATCGCATGTCCCCCTTTTTAAAATATACCCCAACACCCAGTTTTTTTCAAAAGAAGCCATCATTTTAGAAACCAAATAACAAGATAGGTTCCTTTAAAAAAACAAAACTCGGTTGTGTTGAATGTAAATAATAAGTGAAATATGTGAATAAAATATTATATAAAATAATAAATATCAAACAATTTAGTCAATATGGGAATTTTTTAAACATCCCTATAGCGATCCTTATACATTTTCATTTTTATTATACCTATCATTGTATGTGAATCCCCATAGTTTATAACCAATTAGGCACCCTCAACTGAACATTATAGTGGAACAACTTAAATAGACTCTCAGAAAATCCTTAGGGTACCAACCCATCTAACGAGGATAATTAAGAACTATCACTCGAACCTTTAAAAGACACCCAAAAACCCCATGTTTATAGTATAGTGTGTATGTAGGAGGAACTCACATGCATGAATCATATGAACTGTTGTAGTCACACTTGATTACCCAAAACACACACACACACTAGATATCCAACAACCCTTATAGGGAAATCCCCAATAATAATTTCTAAAACAAATCACATTATCTTAGGTGGAAGTTTTTTTTCACATCACATATTATTATAATACATTTCACAATCATTTCGCGATTCTAATAAGCAATTCTCAAAATTCATTTTCCAATATTGCATGCTACCAACTTTACATATATCAAGGAAATAAAAAATACACTTTCAAAATGTTATAACCATTCTCAAAATTAATACAAACATCCACATTAAAGAGTGAAAGGCCAAACACTCCTTCTTCCCAAATCAAACCTCTTTCAAAGTCCAAGATAAAAACACCATAAATAGTTTATCATGCCAAATGGGATTCCATATCATTTATAAACCAATCATCTTTTACAAAACAAAAAATGGGCCACAACATCAACTAAATTCTTGAAACCACTTTCATGTATTCTGAAAAATCACGGAACCATTTGTAAATCACTTAGAGATTGAATAATGGATTTAGGAAGAAAGAAGGTTAAGTTTTTCGAAATTCAGTTCATATGTCAAGAAAGGCCATTATCATTTGTGTGACAATCTATGTGTGCATTCCATGCACACATTGATGTGTCAGAATCTAATGGAACAGAACAAGTAGATAATTCCTAAAACCATTTTCAAAGAAACATCACATCATTTATAAATAATGCAATAAGCAACATTATAAAAACCACCATGTTACACATATCAATCCCAAAGACAATCCATTGAACTTATTAAAATATTTATATGGGGAAAACCCACTAGAATCATCAAATAAAACGTTTAAAGTATCAATTAACATTTTATGAAACATGTTTACTATGTAAAAAATGGGAATAAATAATGATTCAGTCCGAAACGTGTTTTTAACAAACATTACCAACAAGAAAATATTATAACATTATAACTATGTGAATTATAAAGGTATGCATCATGTTGAAAAATTATTTGAAACAACAAAGAATCTAGTATATTTCATTGGAAATGAAATGGATAGAAACACATACCCTAATGGCATGTGAATGTGCTGAAAACCTCAGAGAAGAGAGATCTATTCCCCAAATAACATTCACACACCCTATAATCCAATGAAACTCAACCTTCACATCTACCCTAGACATTATGTTTAATCCAAAAGGGAAACCACACAAGGAGAACCCTATAAATTGAGCGAAAAGGAAGATGGAAGGTAAAAAGGACAAAAAACCATAAAATCATACCTTGGATGCATGGATATTGATCCATGGAAGGAAGATAACTAAGGGGAGAGGTGTTTGGGATCCCTCTATTTCACAAAAGCTGATGATGGAGGAGGGGGAACTATATTGTCCAAATATGGTGCAAGGGTAGAGTAAGGTTTTTAATATTTTAATATTTTGGGACAATAGTACAATTTTGATTCACGGTTTAACAAACCGTATGGTAGCCAAACCTCATGTAGGAACCAACCACATGACTAGCCCACATGGTTTGACTAACCATGCTCAAATTGTGCTATATATTTTGTCCAACACTAGGTCCATTCAAACATGTATCTGGGTTGGACATCACGATTTCCACTAACTGTGTGCTGCCCTTACACATGTCAAAATTCACCATGAATCTCTAAAATTCAACAGTTGATCAACCCAAACCTTGAGCATAAATATCTAAGGTCAATAAAGGAAAAAATAATTATTATTTATCCAAGTTTAGGGTGTGACATGGTATTTCTCATTTATAATAAATTAAAAACAATTTCTGCATGAGACACTTCATAATGATCTATAAAACACCAATACATTAATGGAAATGGAATAAAACACCTATATTAGATAGGTAGAAAAGTCATCCTTCATTGTTTTCCAATACTATAAGAATGAATTAAAAAAATTAGGGAAATATATAAACACCATAAAATGGGGAATATTATCTCGCATGGATTTATCATTTCATACATATAGATAACCAAAGAACATAAGTAAAAGTATTAAACAACCAGATCATTATAGATCCAACACGATGAATGGTTAAGGAATTAGATGTTGGAAAAAGAAGGTATATCAAATAATTCCATGATTAGAAGTGTGATCTCTCACTGAGGGGTATAGACTTTTATACAAGAATGGGAAATAAAATGTCGTATAAAATCATAAAAAGGCCGAGAAAAATGGCGATTTATCCATTTTTAACGGTGTATTTTTTAGACATAAGGTTTTACAAACCATACAATTAAACCATCATGGATCCCTAACTACTGGTCACAAATCATGTGACCATGGTGATTATTTTATAAAAATCATTCCCAGTATCTGTGGCCCCTCTACAAAAAACCTACAGATAATATTCATGTTCTTTCAGCACCCCAGACCTAGTTTTTCAAACTAGTATCCTCTATATATGGGTTCTATGGATGAGCCTCATGATTACTAAATACCATGTGTTAACCATTTTCCACAAGCTATATCCCCCAAGACTAGATATTTGGGATTTGAAGAATCCACATACACTCATTATCCCATAATTAAAAAATTATGATCTTATTTTAGAAAAAATTAATTTATTTATATAGAAAATCATATGAATTATACAACATACAAATGTTGGTCCATTTTATCCTCCACTCCATAAAAAATAGATCCCAATTTTTCCTTTCCAAGGGTGTTACGAAATCATATGATAATAACAAAAACAATTGATCATGCACATTAGCCTCTATCATATAGGTCTTCTGCTATATGTGGTTGTGTTAATATGGAACTCATACTAGAGGAATGGACCTACCTCAATGATCCATTATACACTGATCAATAGTATAAATGGGATATCCCTCAAAATAATCATCTACCTTTGACTAAACATCATTTAGATGGATAATGTGAGACATTATTGTATAGTAAAGGTGATGCTATAAAATATAGATGATGTATGGAATGATTCAGTGCCTTTGAGGTAACATCAAATGAAAGGCCACAATCCCAACTCTATCTAAGAACATAAAGGTTAAAATAAACTATTTTGTAGTATCCCATTCCATCTTGAATTTTAAATCCCTTTCCTATTTGAATCACTAAAAAATACAAGATCAGAGACCAGAAACTCTAGATATTATCTAAGGTGATTGGCATAAGACTTCTTCCTAGAAATAGGTATAACAACATATTTTTTGATAAGTTGAAAATTTTATGATGTCTCTATAATGATATTATTTCTTAGTGTTGTTTCCTCCACTACCTCAAACCAATGGAGGGGTGATCGGTACATCATACCATGTAAGGAATCATAAGAATCCGTATTTATTCTCACTTTAATGTTTTTATTTTAATAAAATTCAGTTATTGGATGGATCTTATCCCATGAACCACCAAAATCATGGATGGATTCTCGTACCATGTCATCCAACCCCTGTATTGTATTCTAAGACATCAAACTGAGGGTGATAGGTTGCAATTATCTATACCTATGAACCTATATCCTTTTGTATCATCCTCTAACATAGCGATGTTGACCAAAAATACGACTTAGATATGATAGTACATGGAACTCTGTGATGGTTTATAATCTCCCTGATATATATCCCTCTTATGTCACAAATTATAAATGTCTCATAACATGCATGAGGTAGGAATCATTTTTCATATGATCAAAGGTAACCCAAATTATATCAACACCTCAAGGGGACATAAGTATACCAATCACAAAATCAATCGTGACATTATCCCATATCAACATAGGTATGGTTAATGGATATAAAATCCATATTAATTGATAGTGTTTTGCATTAACATTATCAAAGGTGAACCCTCTAGTGAAGATGATATTCAAATTCTTTTTGATAACTATACCCCATCAATGTTGGAATAATTCATGATACATCTTGTTAATACTTGGATGTACAATCCAAGGGGAAGCATGATACTATTTCCAAATTTCCTCATCAATTTATTCTAAAACCCATATATTCTCAAGAATGAACCAGATCTCTTCCACGTCAATAAAAATTCAAGGCAGTGGGTCCTCAACAAAAATGTTGTTCTATAGTACCGACCTGTCATAAATTTAATATTTATTAATCTTCAATCTATCACTAAGAGCAGAGTTTGGTTCAAAAAATTTTAGAACAGACATCATGTGAAGCTCTTAGACCACTATGTGGATCTTAGAAAAAAGGAAACCATATTCTAATCAATAAAATCATCCTGAACATCATGTTTGTGAGATTTAAAAATCAATTCATCAGGTAATCAATTTACATATCCTACTATATATTATATATTGATGTTAAAGGACTACTAATATCCCAATTTTATTATCATCATGTGGTGCAAGTCAAATTGTGAAAATATATATTTGAGTCTTTTATGGCATGTGTACACCAAAAACTGGTCTCCAATAATGTAATGCCTCCAAAAATGAAAATCTTGAACCACATATGGCATGTCATGATATTTTGTAAGGTAATTATTCTCATGTTATATCAACTGATGATATATTTAAACAATGAGTCAATCCCTATATATTAGAATGTCTTTAAGCCCAATTCTTGATGCATCACAAAAAATCATAAGGACCCTTACATGATTAGGTGAAATTGGGATCTGTGCTGGGGTTATTTTATATTTGAACTCATGAATGGATATCAAACATAGTTAATACAATGTAAACATGATACTCTTAATGATCGAGCTTGGTAGTGGTGCTGCAAGAAATGATAAATCCATAATAAAACATAGATAATATCCATCCATCCATATGAAACATCATATCTAAATGATTTTCCTAGGGTTCTACCCTGCAACCAAAACATTCAACATCTCTTAGTCTATATGAACATATGGCTCTAATATAATATAACCCATAATGTAAATTTTATCAATCTCTAAGTAGAATTTTGTGAGCGTAGTATTCATCTGGTGATCTTTGAATGTATTCAATAGGATCTCAGTACATTTTCATGGTTATTTTTACTATGATAATACAAAAAGATTTATTCCATGAATACTTTTAAAATTTTTATTGTCCCTTGATTTAAAAAAATATTATGCTCTATAGGTTACATGATATAAATCAGTAAGCATAAAAAATAATTATTAATATTTAGTTGTGTCCAATATAAACATCCCATTAAATTAGCTTGAAATAATAGTGTTAACATCGTTATTCATATTAAAGTCTCCATACTCAATTCTAATTAATTATTTATATATAATTAATCTATTATAATTAAGTTGTTATATTTCTCAAAAATATGTTTTCATCAAAAAATGGTCTTTTTGGTTTTTATGAGTGAATATTATAGTTAATTTTTTTGAATTTTTATAATGCTGATTTGAAAAAAGTGGTATAATTCTAAATTCATCATTTCAAAATTATCTGAGGATAAAAGGTTGACAATTTTTTAAAATATTTAGTTTTTAATGAATTGTGAAAAAATTTCATTTCTATTAAAAATTGTATATGAGATTAAATTATTTAAAATGTATAATTATATTAAGGATATTTTTTAAAATTTAATTATGTCATTTTGATTTAAAATTATATAATTCTTGGTTTTTAAATTAATTCTATACTTTAATTTAGTATAGAAACATTTTATATTCTAAAATGGCATTTTTCTAAAAAAAAAATTTCCTCGGGTTTTATCAGTTTGATTTTAAATTAAAATTTTCATATTATGTGTTTCTAATTATGAAAAATGGGTTTCATATTCAATAGAATAATTAAAATTTTTTTTAATTAGGATCATTTTATTTTCATCTAAAATGAATAGTAATTATTTTTACTTCTATTAAGGGTCAATATGGTAAATAATGGTTGATAATAAAATGATAAAGCCTATAAAATAACCCCATAACAACCCTAAATTTTATTAAATTATTCTGTTTTTTATATAATCATCCATTATTTGGTTATATGTACTTTTGAATACATTTTTTAGTATTTTTCTGCTTATAATATATTATATAATGAAAAGTCAAAAATGGAACTCTTATTTTGATAACTATAACATTTTTAAAATGGTGAGAACCATATGATATGTTTGATTATGAATATTCTGTTTTATGTCAAAAAATAGTTACCTTAAATATTTACACAAAGTTGACATAATAATTATTAAATTTATCAAAATATCGAATTAATGATATTAAAATAACTGAAAGTATTATAATTTAATTTAATTTAATTGTAACATAAATATTAATGATGGACTTGACATGTTAGGGACTAATTAAAATAATTTTTTTTACTTTTACTTGTTTTATTGATTCTTCTAACTTCAACGTAAAAAATATTTTTACAATTCGATAATATTATTTTATTATTATATAAATAATATTTTATTAAATGATTAAAAATTCAAAAATATTTTATATTTATCGAGGTCATTATGATATGGTTTGTATTATCAATCGTGGTAAATTCATGTGGTGTTTGACCATTTATAGTAGTTATCATGTCCCTCAAAATTTTAAAAACAAATTGTTGTCACAGTAAGTGTGAAAGGGGATAATGATGGTTAAAAAGAAAATGAAAATGGTATAACATATAAAAAACATATATTATATTTATTAAATGAGATTATTTCAACCCATAATCTTCCTAACATTTAAATTAATCAGTTTATATTCATTTTTAATTACAATTACTTTTTATTGATAAAATATTTTGATAAATTCAAATAGTTCCCCTTCTCTCTTATGATAGGGAATATCTCATCATCCCTTGATACTTTATGAACCATTTTATTTGGCAGAGAACAACCCAAATAACTTACCATAATCAATTTCCTCCTTCTAGAGGTATTTATTTAGGCATAATAAAAACCATAGAGTGGATACTGTGTTAATAAAAAGAGACATACCAATGAAGAGGTTGATAAAGAACATACATGAAGAGTTAGACTCAATGAAAGGGGAATTCTTTTAGAAATAATCATGTAAAGCTACACTTAATACTCTATTTTTCTATATCCATATTTTAATTATTATTTAAGGGATTTATATGGATATAATTGATTAATAAGGGACATGTTATTTTCATTTTAACTTTCCTTTAGTGGTTTTAAAAGGGATTATTTTGTTGAATATATTAATTTCATTTACAAAAAAGACAAAATGAATGTTCTAATTTAATGTATATAGAGAAAAATATATTTCCCAACACCATATAAATTATTTTATTTATGGAATTCATTTTAATAATCCATGTTATCTTCAATAAAACCCCCACTTTCCCTTTTAATGAAATATTAGATTATAAATTTCGGGTTTAATGAAAAGGGATACATCAATATCTAAGAACACATTTTAATAGGTAAAGTTTTTATTAATTCAATAGTTAAATGTTATGATTATTTTATGGTTCATGGGAATTTTTTATGATGATGTCAGGTTATATTATAAACCATGTATGTGTAGTTTTATTATATGTCAAGGATGGGTGGTTATGTTATTAACTAAGGACTAGTGGATTCATGATAAACCAAGTTCATGTGAGATTTTTCATTATATAGAAAACAGAAATTTATCATTCCCTTGATAAATCAACGTCTTCCATTCACATTAATGAAGTGGATTTCTTTGTAATTTTTTTGATAATATTCTTATTCGAATGTAGAATAACAATATTAGGTCTTGTTTCTATCAAGTAACACAGACTGCCAATGAATTTCTAATATTCTATGAAATTAACTATATTACCTTCATCATCTCCTGACAGTTTCATCCAGGTAGCCACTAGGTTCTTCATATTCTTGGAATTATCCATTGAAAATATTCTCTAAACCACCATTACATATTTATATTGATAAATAAATATTCCATTCATTACTCATGTCTCATGTAAACCAAAGAAAAATTAGTACTTTACCAATTAATGGTATTTTGTATAAACTTTTCATTAATTTGATGATCTGATTTTACTATGCTTCATTTGATCCACAAAATATTATGTCATCAGCATATACCAGCACCATCAGTGTATGATCACCATTATTGCTGACATATAGATTTTAATCAACTAGACCTTACTAAAATCCATGATTGTTAAAGAAACTTATAATTCCTTGAATACTGTGGTCCTGGTGCCCAGTCCAACCTATATAGTACCTTCTTTAGCCGAAAATCTCTATTTACAACCTAATGAATGAGAAAACAATCTCGATTCTCAAAATACATTTCTTCTTCTAAACCCCCATTCTGAAATGCTAATTTGGATTCTATCTAGAAAACATTGATCATTTTTACTCTATTTTGTCCATGAAAAATATGATTGTCAATATCCATGAAAATGTTGAAAATGGTTAATCAACATTGATACCATCTATTTGGGAGTACACTTTTTAAACTATTCATTGTTTGTTTTGAGTCATCTCACCATATCCATTCATCATATATTAAATACTTATTTAGTCTTAATGTGATTCTTTTCCATTGGCCTCAAAATAATCTATCATGTTTGATTAATCTCAATTTGGTTTGGATTTTCATTAATATCTTGACCCTAATATCAATATTCAAATTCTTAATCAAAATATTTAGGCTCTACCAATTGTTAGATGTATTATTTTTATAGATTCATCATCCTTCTTCTCTGCACTGTTTTTGTCTCATCACTAATTATGTATTTTCTATAAATTTTAGCTATTCTCTTCAATAATTGTGTATTTACTAGGTTTTGCATGTCCTTCTCAATACATGAATGTTCTTATAAATTAGCTATTAGAAAAATAATATCTATTGATATTCATATCTCTACATTACTATCATCCTGTTAATTATCTTGTATTTTCTGATGATTCATCACTTTCACTATTATAGATACATCATTGCTTTCAACTATGTTTCCTAGTTTATTATTGAAGCATTTATATTCTATAAATTTTGTTGATTACACAAAAAATAAGCCTTAATCTTCATTATATCCAAAAATCATATGTTTCTCTTTAATGATAATGAAATACTTACATCTGAAAACATGGAAGTACTTCATAATTGGATTCCTTCCATACCATAGATCATACCAAGTCTCCTCTTTATTCATACATAATAATGGCCTATTTTATGTTTAGAATGATTTCATCCCTTAATCTTTCTAAAACTTATCTGGAATATCGTTCTCAATGATAATTGATTTGGCCACGTTTTTTAAAATATTATTTCTTCTCCCAAATACTCCATTTTTATATGGAGTTCATACTGAGGAATATTGGTTCCTTATCACATAGTTTTTGACGTAATCATCCACTTGGATATTTTTTAAATCTGTTACATTATCTTCTTAGATCATCCCAGTTCTTTCACTAAGAATATTTTCTACCTATCTTTGATATGTTATGAAATTAAACACTTCATATTTTTGATTAATGACTAAATTCTATTCCATTCTTCTAAAATCATTAATGAAGAGAACAATAAATCTATTTTTATCAATATATCTTGGAGAAATTGGTCCACACACATCAATATGCAGAAACTCAATCACTTTTGGTGGCCATTTATCATTTTTGTATATATCATTCAAATAATACTCCTTTTTGATAGGAATTTCCAATATGGTTACAATAACCTGATAATCTATAGAGGTATTGAGAAGCATCATATTTCACCAGATTTATAAATACGTTTGCCTCAGGTTTCCAATTCATTTATGCTATGACTTATTTTTTATTTCTTAGATTGAAATCACAAATATTCTTCTCCAATCAAATGGTAGAGATTCCCATTCAAACAGTTTCCCTATAAAAAAATAGCACCATAAATTTCCTTCATGACCCATAATTTCATTAAAAAGATTATGGAATATCCTAATTCAAAAAGTTGACTTGTACTAAACAAGTTGTGACTGAGACCCTAAAGAACCCAGCCATCTCCACATGTAATGTATTATTCTGAAAACATATATATTATTAAGATAATAATTTCTAGTAGTTAATCATTAAAAAAAATAAATTAACATAATCTAAATATATGATTTATAGCACTATTTCATTATTTCCTATTATATAATAGGTGCATCCATTTTCAATAATCTATATTCCTGTAAGATTTGATTCATTGAATAAATCCATGTAATAACATCATATTCTTCTCTTTTCATCCAGAAAAATGTCTTTGAATGTTATTTTTGATTATTCTTGGAGAATCTTAGACCACATTGACATTTTGATGATGGAAAATGATGTGTTGTTATCATATCATTAGATGATGAACTGAGTTACTAATTATGACCAGAATCAGTCTAATTCGGCTCAATTTTCGACATTGATGATGAGTTATATAATTCAATAATTCTAAATATTCAACATGTGAAACAGTGATGATGGAATGATGAAATGGAGAATATATCTCCATATTTATATATTTGTTGGTCATTATTCTGTAGGTACTTCTTGGATTTGGAACATACATTTTTTGAGTGTCCAGTTTTTTCTTAACATTATCATCTAATGTGAGGTTCAATCATATAGGTTTCAATTGTGCTTCTAGCTTTCCTTTTGATACTATGAATCATACGGTAATAATTTATAACTAAATAAATCATTAATCATAGAGTGAGTGCAACTGATATTACATAAAAAATTACTACATTTTGTTTTTATGAACCCATATATGAGCCTTTTTATTTGTATTTGACTATTTCGTCTCTTTTTATAGACACATTCACCCGACATGCATCACTTCAATTACCTAAATGATTTTATTTCCCAATATTTTGGCAGGATTCTAACGATTTTCATGGTCCTTAACACTTTTTTGTCGCCTAACTTATTCCTTTTTCCAGTTCATCGCTATGTTTTATTTGATATTTTCTTCTTCTAGTCAAAATATTTTTTTCTCCTTTCCATTATTTTTTTTATCTTTTTCATGATAATATTTTGTAAGATATTTGGCATTGAGGACATGAGTTTTTCAATTTAATAATTCAATTGAGACATCTCTTCTTCCTTGTTCTATAGAGAATGTTTCTCATCACAAATAACTCTATTGGATTTCATCGTTTTGGCTCTCCATAAATCTATTCCCTCAATTGTGGCTTATAATTTTGCATTAATATCAACTCATCTTTTGACTTCTTCTTCATAACTATAACTTTAATACCTTTTTGAGAGATATTGTAAACAATCACCTTTGAATCTCTTTCACGATTCTGGAATTCCCCTAACTCTTCAGTGTAAGATTGTTATGAACTTTCATCCACCATTGAAATAATATTATAAAATATTAAAATGTTTTTATTTAAAAATTTCATACTTTTCATATAAGTTGGCGATTTATTCCTAGGAATTTATACATCATTCTCTTTATCATCTCGACAAATCATAGGGAACCTCACTACAAGATATACATGACTTCCTCATAAAATGAAAACATGTGGGAGTTTCCTTTTGAACATTCATTTCCCACTACATAATTCTGATAAAAGGAATGACATAAAATAATCAATATCTTCTTCTTACTACGTATGTTAAATATTTATCTTCTATATGACCTAGAAATCCACTTCTTTAGATTTCCTGTTTTCTATAAAATCATTATCATTATTTATCATATCATATGATACAACAATATTGTGAATGATATCTAATTTCATCTCCTTTGGAACATTATCTTCCAATACCCAATCTTTAGGATTGAACCGTGATGGAAGCCTTCTAAAGATTAACTTTTAAATAATTTAATCTTAAATGAAATACCCAAGACCACACACGTATTACACAATAGCATTCATCCTATCAAATAATGCATCAAAAAACTCATTAAGGTGCATTCTAAGATCATCATACCTGTTCCATAGAACCGGCCACATTCCATCTCAAAATTTTGAGTCTCCCTCATTAATATTTATCATCTTTCCCCACATAAAATTTGATTAATTAAATTTAATCACATTTATAAATATATAATTACATAGGTATCCTCATAAATCATTGATTTTTTTGAATCATTATCAAAGTCTTTTGGTTAGCTTCTGATAATGAATCACTATTGATAATAGTCTAGATTACATGCAATACTATAGTAAATACATCAACTTTAATGATTGGAGTTAGTGCTTCATCTTATTCTTCTGTAGTTGAAATTTTTCCCATCAATTTTCGAAATCAATTTTTGATTGACCACCACCATTTCATCTATATAGAGATAACCAAAAACATTCAACCTTTAGCATTCATATGAATTGATAGCCCAATCAGATTAAATACACTGAGAGGGGGTGAATTATGGTATGAATGATTAGAAAAAACATCCCCATCAAATCTTGTTTCATAATAAAAAACACTATTCCATCCCATTCCATGTAAATTTATCAATATAATTGAAATCATGCATGAGACATAATTATTTTACTTGGTTCACTCTCACTATATTATTTCCAATGAGAATACAAAAACAATTTGATGATGTACCAAATCCAATAATGATTAGAGACAAATTACATGGTTCGGGATACATCACGTATATACCTTATCTCATGACCTTTACAATGATTAGGGTCATATCATAGATTTCCCAAGGGTAACTCACTTTGTTTCTTTATCTGGATCACTGTCGGTAGAAAGGATTTCCATCTTCCTCTTTCTTTTATAATTATTCCAGAAAGTATCCACACATCGTGTATGGACATGCAAGTCCCTTTAATATCACTAATTAATGAATCTTGAATTATAGGTAGATGGTTTTTTTAATCACTTTCTTTGTTTCTCCATCAATTATATTGAGAATCATAGATGCAAAAAATCGAAATTAAATATAACTAGAACAACGTTTTATTTTCTATCTAATAAAATTACCTCAACTTTTGAAGGATCGTCAAGTGATTCCATGACTTTCATTTAATACATTGAATAAAATAGTAAATAACCACCTTTTATGAGTATTTTTGAATAGTGTATATCCTATGACTTCTTATTACTAAAAATTATGATATGATAATGATACTATTCACATGTCAATGTATTTCTATATGAACATGCTCAGAATTATAGTTTGATACCACTACGCGAGACCCTAGTGCATAACCCCTTTTGTGAGATCCTAGCTCGTATCACCTTTCTTGAAACACTTTCATGAGACCCTAGTGAAAGATCATGGTACAAGATCCTAGTGTGAGTCCCTTCATTGAGTCCACCTTCACAATAAGCTTGAGTTCCTTCCACAATTTTTGTTTCACGCTGAGTGTGAGTCCCTTCTGCGAGTCAGTATTCTTGTTGAGCGTGATTTCCTAGTTCAATAATGACATCCCAAATTTGAAAAGGCATTGTTCAGATCATGAAAAACACTTATGTGATGTTAATTTCATATACTAATTCATGGTATCTCTCTACGGGTATCTTCTATGAGTCCCCTATGTGAAAATCATTCCCCAAAGATGCCTGAGATAAATATTTTAATCATAACTTCATTAATTTTTACAGATGGGTAAGGGGTTTTTCTAAGAACAAGACCAATAAATTAACTCCAAAACCACTCCACCTAATAAAGAATAACATATTTCAAATTAGTATCATGTTCTCTATGATATCTGGCTCCAAACCCCTTGCAAAAGTCCCTAATCTGTATTTTCATTTGTTATCTTCATGAGTATCTAGTTTGTATTCATGATTTTTTCTGTTCCCTAGTCAGCAGTCATTCTTTGCATGAGTCCTTGGTCTGCATTATCACTATGCACTTCTCCTTAGTCTATATTTACTCTTTACAGGAGAATTTTTTCCCTTTGTGCATGATCTGACTGTCACCTGTAAAGATAATCTTGAGTGCTACATTGTATCCCTTCAATATAACCAAAGACTATCCTTATCATAGTGATACATACCCTAATGATAACAACATATGCTCATGAATGATTCATGAGATCTCATTTTGAGACATAGAGACAATAATTAGTGTTGTTCAAGATCACATCATGAGCCTTAAAGACAATCATGTGTTCCACAAGTTCCCATCGCGAGATCACAAGTCAATCTTGCAACTATCAGCTTTTTTCTTTCAATGCATAGTGTGATCGATCCCGAGTTCCAAAGACAACTCTGAGTGTCATGTGTGGTCTCATCACGAGATCAATTCAGATATTCTTTCTTGTTGGATTTTGATCGCTCAATGATTAACTATACATTTCCACCCTTACAACCCCGTTCTAAACTAGTTTTATAATGAATATTCCATATATAATAACAAGTTTTGCATAATTTTTTATTCAGTGAATAAATATTTATGACTATATTATATGTAAAATTTTCTTTTTTCAGTGTATAAAATGGAAGAGGATGTTATTTGGAGATCCCATGATGGAATTCAAGAAAAATGTTTCAAACTGCAAGAGAACCCACAAAATTTATGTGAAAAAAACATGTATTATGGATAATCCATCAATCCAATTTGGATGAAAATATGTCTATTAATGAATAAATGTCTATTATACATTTCTATAGAGGAACATGGATACCAATATTCTTGTTTAGTCTCCCAAAATAGACACATAATGGGAAGAAAGCTTGGGCGGTCTAGATTGGACAACCTTTCTTTATTTGGTCCATAACTTAGGACTCGGAAGTCCCATTTTGAGGATTCCACCTCCATTAGACATTTATCTTGAAGTCACATCTCTTAAAATATTTTGATGTCAATATTATTCGTTTTTATTAGTCAACCATCTATGTAAATTATGAGAAAGAAGTCTCCCATGAATAATACAATAGTCCAATATGCACTTGACATATTTTTTGGAATGTGTGAAATATTTTTCCATAAAATCACACATCACCCTCATTAAATAATTTGGAATTTCCACGGTTAAGGGTGATTATAATTTTATAGTTATATTATTTAGTTTTAATCCTCTTATCCCTCATGTACTTCTAGGAATTTTATTGATCAATTTGGGGGGTGTTCTTTGTTATAATCCAAACCTCTATACTTAAAATCATAATGAGGAAATTTAATTTCTGGGTCTAAAGTATTTTTTTATTAATATATATCATATTTATTTGTGTTTTTTCTGGTTTTATCATATACAAATCAAAGGAAAAAAAAGAATAGTCATTCTTCCATTCATAACAAAGATATTGTGATGATTTGAGCGTTGTTGCCTCTTTTCTCACCCATCCATTTCACGATTGTGCGAATTGATTATGATAGATGATAAATTCATGGATATTGAACCAATGAATATGAATGTTATTACTTTTGTAATATTTTATCATTGATACAAATCTGGTCATCTCATCACATTGTTGATGTGATGCCTTGATTGAGTTCCTTTTTTTATCGATTCATGTTTGAGGATTTTGATCGGCCGCCAATAATAAATATAATTGTTCTGTCAAATACTAGGTTGTAACCTAGTAATAACTCACTTTCCATATTGGTTTTGGTGTTTATAAACCATGAAATCAATGATCCTACCCATTACTTTTAGAGCGATTAAATATTGAGAATCAAGGGACACTTACCTAGGTTGACAACAATTTCTCCATCTTTTTTCTCTGACATACTAAAAGATTTTCAATTTAAATTTTTAATTCTCAAAACCCAATATTTATAAAACCACATTCCCCATTTATTTTCAGAACAAAAACACTATTTTTAAATTAATTATCAATTGCTCTGTCGATTGATGACCTAGGGATTCTTCTATACTACTTAAATTCTAGAAAAAATTAACATCTAATTTGATGTGCTAGACAACACTATAAATTTTTGGAACCATTGCTAGGGATGAAAGATCATTTTTCCATTTTACTATTTTTTACTCCTTTAAATATCCATCATTCCAATTCAATTTTTTTAGGATTTGTTCTTATTATTGTTTATTTTTTCTTGTTCTTCCATTCCCCCACTATCTCTCTATCTCTAATACATTAATATATAAATCTATTTTCTTTTTATACATTCACTCAAAAATTTTAACATAAAAACTAATATAATAATGGAAAATATAAAAAAACATTTATGGGCGTCAATTTTCCCCAAACTAATCAAAATTTGAACCATGTCAAACCCAAGAAAAAAGGCTGGAAATTTAAAAACATTAAAAGGGATGAACACCCAAGATGTGGAGTACCAACCTCCATACATCCAATTTCTTAAAGATGAATCCAACATTGAGCTGATATAATTTCTCATCCTCCTCCTTAACAAATTACATGGTCTTCCTAATGAGGACCCCCACACGTATCTCGAAGAGTTTCACACAGTTTTCACCATCATGAAACCCGAAAAGGTGTCTGTGGAACTAATTAAGTTGAAGAACATAACTTTCTCACATGATGGTGTAGCCAAAGAATAGATATACTATCTTCCAACCATAACTAGGGGCTGAAATGGCATAAAAATACTCTTTGTATATATTTTCTTTCAAATCACATGAACTGCATGAATTTGGAACCATATTTCTAGAATTAGGAAATCCCAAGGAGAGACCCTCCCTGAAAAATTTTATAGATTCAAAAGATAATTATCAATATACTCACACCACTATATAAGTGAAAAATTTTAATAAAATAATTCTATGAGTTAATTGTCCCCAAGGATCATGGAATTGTTTATTTAGTAGTTAGGTGTGCTCTGGTTGACAAAATTCCTTCTACCGCTCATGACATAATTTCCAACATGGATCAAAATGGACAAAAATTTGGTACATGACCTACTGAACCAACCTCAAGAGTTCATGAGGTATTCAATTCATCCTTAGAAAAAAAGGTAGATAACAAACATGATGACGTACATACCCTTGTATGAAAATTATCTCATGAACAAGGAAAGTCACAAACTTATTCAGTTCCATTACAGTGTGGTATTTGTTTTGAAAATACATATTTTTATGAGTAGTTCCCACAAATTTCAGATTCACCAAGTCTTGTGTGGAGGTGTTCCCAGGGAATCCATTCCAACAATCAACCCCTCCATTCTAGTCAAATATAAACCTCAGGTGGCAAGCAGAACCAAAATACCGATAACAAGGAAACTCAAGATACCCCAAGAAAAAATAGTACCATCAAGGCAATGGTATGAATCCTTTTTATTCTTCACCATCTCTGAATAATCCTTCTCCTCCCAAATCTGATAAAATCCTTGATGATAAGTTCAATAAAATGGAATCTCAGAACTTCCAGTTCCAACTGACCACACAATCAATTGTTCATAACCAACGAACTTATGCGAGACAATTGGGTAACAGCATTGGTGAGATTAAGATGCATGGTTATGGACAATTACATTCCCAAATAGTTTCCAATACCAAATAAAATGGTAATGATCATTAAATCACACTTTTTAGTGGTAAGGATGTTTCTTTTTCCAATAGTTCCCCCAATATATATTTTCCCCCTCCTGAAAACACTCTTTCTCTGCCCATAAAAATTCCAATGAACAAAAACAAAACAAAAAGGGTAGTAAAATTATCATCGATGATTGAAATTAAAAATACATTACTCTTCATTTCCCCCAATTTCTTTCTAAATATAAGAAGAATTTTGATAATTTATTGATAAAAATATAATTGATACATTTAAAAATAATATTGTTACAATTATTTTATTATATGAAGGTAAATAGATCCTTCGATATGCCAAATTTCAAAAAGCGCATCACACCCATAGAAAATGGATGAAGGGGGATTAGAGAGTAAACCTGGGATAGAATGTCACGAACATCATTCAACTAACAATGCCAACCAAATTCAAGGACATGTGAACTTTCATGATACCTTATACCATATGAGAGACATTATTTTCTGATATTATGTTATATTTAGGTTCTTTCATTAATGTAATGCATAACTCTATTTATACTTCCTTTCAAGTTGGATATTTTCATCTAAGAGGCATTGTCGTGAAACATTCCATCTTGAGTACTACATAGCCAACTGGTGTGATTGAGTATGTCCTTGTAAGAGTGATGAATATCATATTCCATGCAGATTTCTACATTAATGAGATGCAAATACCCAAACCCAAGGACATAATCCTCTCATACTTGGGAGACCATTCCCTAAAATAGACAATACAATCATCAATGTTCAAAATGGAACATTGTCCATGGAGTATGGGGGAAAAAGGTTAGTTTTAACATCCTTGATGCAATGAAACACCCCATTAAAGAGAACTCCACACATCATGTATATTCCATGGATGTGATCTATAATGACACTCACACAGAAAACACTCTCCTCAACCTATTATCTGACTATTTATTTTCTTCTTCAGCCTAGGATGATTTGAGTTTTGATTCATTTTTTGAGTGTTGATTGGGTTTTGAAAAATGTGAATTTTTAGATTTAATGATTGATTTCATTATTAGGTACCCATGAACATTGATGATTCTACAAATCTCATTTATATAGATTCTATTTACATAGAGAATATATATGACAAGATATGCAGTTTTATTGAACTCACTTATCCTAAATCACCTCCATAAATCAAAAAAACCATAGATATTGGAATTAAAACCACTCCCTTATAATTTATAATTTTCATATGTTGATAGAATTAATCAATTGTTTGTCATTATTTCCAATAACCTCTCTCCACAATAGTAATCAAAACTGGTTATCCTTTTGAGAGATAATAAAAATGAGGGAGGATGTACATTATATGATAATATCCATATTATCACATCTATTTGTATGCACCATATTCATTAAAATTATGATTCTCTTCATGTAAGAAAATATCAACGTTGGTTGAATCCCAATCCCATTGAGGTGGTAAAATTGGTAGTTAGTAAATTACATATTTCATGGATAATTTATCTTATATATGATAGTAACTAAGTTATCCAAGTGATTATTTTTTTCTAAAAAAAATAGAATAATAGTTTTGTGTAATGAACAAGATGAATTGGTCTCAACACACTTGAAAAACTATTAGTGAGTCTGTATTGACTATATTTGATTGAATCAAGCCACACAAAAGGACCAATTTTCTCTACCATTCATTAAAAAAAATTATAATGGTTTGTTACTATTCTAAATTATTGTTTCCTTTATATCTATTAAAGTTATTTCCATATCCATATATCCCGTAAGGATCAGGAAAATACAACATTTATCTATCCATTCGACATAGTTTCATACAGAAGTATGCCTTTTCTTCTATTAAGTATTTTTCTCTGAATATCATGAAAATTGTATGGAATACTTTATAGATGATTTCATGGTATATGGATTTTATTTTGATAACCTTTTAGAAGTCCTAGGTTCTTTCCTCTGTGATTTATTGAAAAATATATTCTATTAAATTTTGAGAAAAGAAATTTCATGGTTAACGGGAAGATAGTTCTTGGGAATTCAATTTCAATTGAGGTAATTGATTTAGGTAAATCAAAAATTGAATTAATTTCAACCATCCATATCCAAAATGTGTTCATGAGGTGAAATATTTTATAGGTGATGTCGGGATTTACTATCGATTATTTAATGACTTTAGTAAGATCTCACATCCATTGTACCGATTATTAAAAAACGATTCTATGATTGTTTTCTATAAAAAATTTAATGTTGTATTAAATTCACTAAGAATGTTTCTCACATCACCTCTCATCATCCAGCCACCCTGGTGGGACCTCCCCTTAGAACATATGTGTGATTCCTCTAACTTTACAGTTGGGGAAGTTTTATCACCTAGAGTTGAGAAGTCTTTTCATGTAATTGTGTATTCCTCATGTACCCTATATTTTTACCTAGTAAACTACAAAACCACTGAAAATGACTCATTTATATTGTGTTTTTCTTGGAGAATTTTCATTCATATATTCATGGTGTTTTCAGACCATGCTTCCATTTTATTTATCCTAAAAAAGCTAATGTTTTTCCCTACCTCATTTGATGGATTATCTTCCTCCAAGAGTTTGAACATGAGATTAAATATTTTAGGGGTGTTTAAAATGTTTTATTTTACCAAATTAGTAGGATTTATCCACCACTGACCTCCACGTTGACTCATCCGTCCCTGTTGGAGAATTCTTCTCTCAGTAGAACCTTTGTGTTTTTGTGAACCTTACCCCCTGGTATGTGGATATTTTGAAATTTATAGAAACATATAGAGTCCCCACTAATTTCAAAACCTCACAATCCCAAAGACATAAGAATGATTATATGTCTTAAATTTGGGATGACTGATATTTTTGAAGGATATGTAGTGACCATTTGGTTTTTTAGTGTGTCCCTGACCATGAGTTATCCTCTGTTTTGACCATCTTCTACACTTTGTCTTGTGGGGTCCACATTTTCTATCAACATAGTCGATTGACTCAAGAAATTATTTTCCAAAGTAATCTAGGGTTGAACATAAATTTTACAAGAAATGTAGTCATTTTCAATTCATAGGGAATATCTCCAAGAGGAATGAATTTCCCCAACATCCCATGCTATTTTGTGAAATCATTTATGCACGAGACATTGAATTTAGGGGGGACTTTTCCAAATTAATGTGACATCATTTACATCATGTTATATATTGAATATGTGTATAAATGGGTGGATGTATTGTCTACAAGGATCAAGGACTCCGGAGTTGTTATTGATTTTGTGTGTTCTTGGATTTTGAGTATGATTGATTTGCTGATATTCATCTTCAGTGATCAAGGTTCAAATTTTTCAATCGAAAAATAGATAATTTTCTTTTTATGTATGTGGTTTTTCATAAATTATTTACCAAATGTAACCAATATATTAAAATATAATCTTAAATCTCAAATTGTAGGTTAATAGAATCTAGGAAAAATGGTAACAATCAAAAGGATATAATTGATTTTACACTTGATTGGTTCACTTTGGGCATACCATACGGCTTTTGGAACACCAAACAAAATGGCACACACACAGAACATTGCATGGAAAGGAATTTCACCCCATACTAGATGTATAACACCAGGCATATTGGGATGTTAAACAATGTAATATTAGTCTTTCAGATGGCGGTGAGCATAAGAAGTTGTAGATTCATGAGTTGGATGAAATTCAGCATGAGGAATATGAGAACTACCATAACTATAATGAGAAGTCAAAGGTTATCCATGATAACATTATTCATCGGTGGAGGTTCCATATTGGTGAGGATGACCCCATGTAAAATTTTAGGTTAAATCTCCACCCATGTAATCTTCGTTCCTGATGGATCGATCATTATACTGTTACTAATCTCTACCATTTTGGTTCAATGCAAGTTCTACATGAGTAGAGTGGAAGAAGTCTTACTTTCAATGGGAAGTGACTTAAATACTTATATGAGGATTTTCCAAATAATTGGGTAGAATAAATCCAAATTCTTGAAGTATCATACCATTTAAACACACAAGGATTTATCCATCCGTCTCGGATTTTTATTTATTACGATAAGAAGACTGCACATTCTAGGGGGGTCGATACATTTTTGGGGTTATTAGGATTTTAATCATATTTCTTCTTTATTCACTTTTAAAGATTCATTATGGAACTTTCACTTTACTCCATATTGTTCATTTAATTAAAATTTGCATCACCGTTATTTTTTCTTATGTGTTTCACATTCTTTATGGTATTTTTACTTCCCCCCAATCTTATGGTCACAAAATCATGGAACATACTGAAGATTCATATAGAAATTTTGATTCTATGTTTTTTAAACATTTGATGAAAGTTTATCTCTGTTATGGAATGAATATTTTAATTAATTTAACATTTTTGGGTGATTTTTAGTAAATTGGTTGTTTTTCAATGATATAAATTGTTGAATCCCTATGAACGATTAGAGAAGATTGATTCCCCTTTTGTGAGTAGTTTTCTGTGAAACATGTGTTACTAGTACCTCAATAAGTTTTTTTACTAAATTGACCAGTGTCAATATTTATTTCTTAATAAAAGGTAAATATATGTTAGGATAATATTTATCGGATTTTTAAATTATTTTTTCATATGTTCATTCATCATTCGATTTGTTCCACTACTGTACCGGATTGATCTTTGCGTGCGTACCTGATATCTGACTATTTTATGACTTAAAAAACAAAATAGGGGTTGTGTATTAGTCAGGTCAAAAACCACTACTCTTTAACATTTTTTCTTGTTAAAACTATAACAATTACTATCATGAGGAGATCAAACAAGGGTTCAGAGAGAAGTGTCAGATTTATTACAAATGAATATTTCAAAAAGAAAAAAAATTAAATGAGGGGAGTGATGAAATGTGAAACATATGGGGTCATATAGTTTAGGAGATTTTTATTTGACTTCTAGGAATGAATAAGTGACTGTGTCTTGAAATATGATTACAATGAATATAGGTAAAGTGTGATAGAAAAGTCATTTAAGCAGAAAAATGATAAAGTAACCTATATTTGTTAGATAGAATGTAGAAATTTTAGTATTGAATGGTCTTCATGAACACACATGGAGTGTAAATGTCATAGATGAATTTTGAATTCCTAGATCAATTTTGATTCATGAAACTCATTGAATTTCATTGTGATATAATTTATGAGACATCTTTTTCCATTGTCAAAGGAATAACTACTTGTAATGGTTTTTGCTTTCATCACATTACTTTAATGAATTAAAATTTCTATGAAGGTTAAACATTCATAATGTTGTGAATATATACATCAATAATTTTTTGGAAATGATACATTTCTAAGGAGTGAAAATGATTAGGTGTGGGGGTGTGATCACATAGAAGTGCACTATTAAATTCCTCCCTTAGACCAATATTTTAAATTGGTTTTGTAATGAATATTTCAAATGTAATAATAATTTCACATCATTTTGGATTTGATGAATTAATTTTTATCACTATTTAATAAGAAAATTTTACTTTTTTAGTGTTTACGTTGTATGAGGAGGTGATTTAGATATCCCGTCATGGAATTCATGCTAAGTGGGACACACTGTGTGTGAGCGCAAGAATGAATAAAAGAAAAAAATATGTATTATGGATAATAGATGAATCCAGTTGGGATAAAAATTGTTTTATTAATGAATAAACGTGTGTGATACATATATATATATAGGTCCATAGTTCCCAATTAGGCATTTTGGAGTCCCAATATTAGCCCATAATGTGAAGAAACTCAGGGCGGGTCAGATTCGACCACCCTTTTGTATTTAGGTCATAACAAGAGCCTCTGAAATTAAATTTGGATGATTCTAAATTAATTGGAGATATAACTCAATGGAACATCTCTACAATGATTTTAAATTCATTTTCATGTGCTTGGTTAGTCATCCAACATGATAAATAAGGAGAAATAGGTCTTTTGTGAATAATCACCTAGTCCCTTAGGTACAAGACTTTATTTATGGAAAGTCTGATGTATGTGACAATAAAATCACCCCTAACCCTAATTATCTCATTTGGAACTTCTAGGGGTAAGGGTGAGTCTATTTTGAAATCTCCCTCCTTCCATTTTAATCCTCTTCTCCCTCATGTACTTCTAGGCCACTTAGTGATCAGTTTGCGAGTGTTCCTTATTGTAATCATGTGCTCCATTATTAAAATCGTTGTGAGGTAATTAAATTTCTAGGTTAGTGTTAAATTGTTCATCATTTATAAATTATTTTTTCTATTTTTTTATGATTAAATAAAAATAAATTAAAAAATAATCATCATTCTTCCATAAGTAACCCGAATCATATGATGATTTGAGTTTTGTTGCCTCTTTTCTCACATCTTCCCTTTCATGAGTGTGTTAATGGATTTTTTCAGTTGATAAATTCTAGGATATTTAACCCAGGAATTTGAATGTTCATATATTGGGGATTATTTCATCATTGACACAGATGTGTTACTCTCATCACGTTGCTGATGAGATGATTTGATTTAGTCACATTTTTGTGTCAATTTAGGATTGTAGATTTGGAGTGGTCGTCGATAATCAATATTGTTGTTTGGTCAAATAGAAGTTGGTAACCAAGTAATAACAAACATAAAATATAAGTTTTAGTGTGTATAAATGAAGTAATCACTGATCCCACCCATTCCCTTGGGAGCTATGACATATTGAGCATCAAGGGACACTTACCCTTGTTGATCGTGATTTCTCCATCTTCTTTCAATCACATAGTAATGTAGTTTAAATCTCTATTTTTAATCATCAAAAACAAAGTCATATAAAACCAAATTCCCCTTTTATTTTCATAATAAAAACAATATTTTAAAATTAATTATTTAAGGATCTGTCGAGAATGACCTAGTGTTGCTACCATATGGTAGAAATTATTTTTTAAAATTAACATATAATTTGATGTGGTTGACAACAAGATCAATGTTCAGTTCATCATTCAAACTCCATGAGTTCAACCATTCATGATAACTCATGGTTCCTTATTTTAATACTATACATTTCAATAACCTAAAACAATGTGTAAAAACATAGTCAACTTAACGCCACCATCATGATGTATTGTTTCATAAAAAATAAATCTATTATTGAATATTTCACTATACATTACTAATGTAGAAAAGGAATGTTCTATTATAATTTATATAGAGGTAAAAGACTTCCCAACACTATAACATTAATTTTATATTTTTATTCCTATTCAATATTCCATGTTTTCATCATTGAAAATCACAATTTAAATTTATTTTAGGAATTTTAGTTTTGAAAATTTGTGGTTGAAGTAAATAGGTATATATATATATATTTGAAAAATATTTTTAATCCTGAAAAGAATGTTTTTCTATACAATAATTTACGTGTTATTATTATTTTATAATTTTTTAAATGTAATTATAATGATGGGTGTTTTCATTATAATATAAGGACATCGTTACGTTATAAACCATGGAAGGGTGGAAATGTTATTAACTGAGGATGGGTGTTTCCATGTTAAACCAATGTCGGGTGAGCCCTTTATAGTCCTGAAATTTATTGGGTAATTGGAAAGAGTTAACTGATTAGGTTTCTCCCCATATAATATAGGAATATATTATGATAGTTATTCCAAGTACAATAATAATGATTATTTAAGGTGTAACTCTGATGGATACTCTAAATATAATTGTGATGGTTATCACATTTGTATAGAAGGGTGATATAAAAATTATTCTTCATGTTCCCTACATGATTTATATTTGATTTCTTTTGGATTTTATGGAAATATTTTGATTTCACTAGGTTAATGAAGTTATATTAAACTTTATAATTTTTAAAAGTATAATAGTATGAAAAAGATATTATGAGTTTTCTATTATTTTAAATCTTCATTATTATTATTTTTATTTAATATTTCGTAAATAATGTTTTATGAAAATATTTTTATATATAAATCTATTTATTGGGTAAGAAAATGTTTATTTTGTGATATATATTTTTTTGAAAAATAAAACATTTTTTGTTTATTTAATTCATTTTACATCTTTTAATATGATTTTTGTTCTCATCCCATGTTTTTAAATGCATTTCATAGGTATTAAGGATTCATAAGAGAAAATAAGAAGTAATGTTAAAATTCACGAATACTTTTCAAAAAATGAATTCATATTTTACTTTATGAGTTTTATGTTGTAAAAAATGTCGGATACATAGTAGAAGTATCATTTTTTAGTAAATGTGATGTTTATGTGATTGTAATGTATTAAATATCTAAAATTATAATTCTAATGGATTATTGGGTGTTAAATAAATTGAAATCTAGTTGAAAGATATTATATTACGTGATGTTTAATGCTGGGTCCTTTCCCAAATGAACCTAGATACTCATGGAAAATTGGTTTTTTTATATACATAAAAACTATCATCCCATTGGTAAGGATTAAAAAATTTACTATACACATGTAAAAGACATAATAAATATGGAATAATTTTGGTAGAATTTATTATAACCTAACACACAACTAATTATAGCCTAACTTAAATTCAGACATGTTTAAAACCCTCACTACTCTGATATGGTCAAATATTTTATCAATACACTATTATAGATAATTTTTCTTAACTATAAGTTTGATAAATATGTCATAATCCACACAAAGAATTATGGTCTCATCCTTCTTTTTAGTAGAACGAATGGGAAAACTCAAAGGTGTGGTATTGGGTCATATTCAAACCTTAACATCTATGTCCTATTGGAAACTTGTGACCTCTTATATCATAGTAGTTTCCATCATATATAGAAGAATATATACTAGTTTAGTTCCCCGAACTATCTCATCCTGAACACTACCTCCCTCTTAGGATATAGGTTATTGTAACACCCCAAGATTTCATAGTGTGTTATTTCTTCAAAATAATTCAATAACTTGCACTACACGCAACACCGGGTTCAATCACACCATTAATTACCAAAGGAAAAAGCCATTCAAAAGAGGTTATGAATATTATTAACTAAATTTTAAACTTTATATAATCCTTATAATTTTAGAATCCATATTATGAGTTTCTTAGTCATAATGCAAGAACAGATTCATTTTCAGTATTGCACTTTTATCAACATTTGATAGTGAAACCTTTTTAAATACAATATTTTAAACTTTTTGAATAAATGGAGACATCAAAAAAATTTAAAATGAAACATCCCAAGCTTCCACGGTACGCTTTCCTTTGAATAAAACAGTAGCGTGTGTTGTACGCAACTTCGAGTTCTAACACACCGAAACCAATCAAACTAGCTGTTATGAATAGTAATACCTACTTTTTGAAGTTATATATATTTTATATTTTAAAATGGACTTCATTTTTGGATTCGGAATATCAAATTTAGCCTAAGGTGAAATTTTGGTACTTTTCGGATAACTTTCATATTTTGATGAATAGTGAAAATTACTAAATTTTAATTAAAAACAACTTTTCTAATCAAAATAATTAATAGTGATAAATTATGAATTTGAGTGGTTTTAAAGTATATTTATAATATATTTTTACTATTTAATATAATGTTGGTCATTGGACATAATTTTACAATTAAACCGAACATAAACAAGTGTCAATCTTTTGATAGTTATTATCTCTTAAAAACACGCTTTTTGTTTTGACAGCGAGAATTAATTTTAAATTAATTTCTGCCACTTCTGTGTTTAGAATTTAGGAAAATGGATTCCATATTTGGAATCAGGATGTTCAAATTTTGTAAATAGGTAACTTTTATTTTTAGATATTTTGAATAATTACTGCGGTAAATATTTTATTTACCATGGTTAAGGGTAAATCCGGTAAATAAGGGTTAAAAAAATAATATTATAATAATACTAAATTACCCTAAAACGTGTCTTAACCCTATTGGTTGATAAATGGTCGACCATGGGCATCTTTGTGTCAATTTTGGGACCCCATGGATCCACTTGTAAGTGATAATGACACTTTTTTTTAATTAAGTCAAAATGAATACAAAAATGACACAAGCATATATCTTTTAGAACAACAATTTTTACATAGGGTTATACATGTTGGATTTTCGATTATAAATATTCATTAGAAAGATAAAAAGATTTCCTACATAATGATATTTTATTTATAATTTTTAGACATTAAATAAATTATTTTATTTATGACACAATGATGATGCAGTAATTACTATAATAGTGAAAAATTAAAATAATTGATATTATAAATACCCAAATAAATATAATATGAAACTTTTAATGAATTAAACTAATTTTTTAGGCTAATATGATATATTAGGATTGATTTAATGGACTTTGTTCGAAGTAATAAATCTGTTATGAGTTTCACAAAAATCAACTATTGAATAGTGTCAAAATTGACATAAAAGAGTTCTTAAAACTAATATTATATTATTAATTGATATTAAATTCCTAAAAATCTAAGGTTCGTCCAAGAGACTTATATTATGATAGGTTAATCATTAATGGACCACTTGGGGGTCGCCTGGATGTATATAGTAAGTTTATTAACCATAATATATAAAAATACAAAGAGACATTGTAAAAGTGAAACTAATTAACTTAGAGTTAATCATTAAAGATAAGGTTAATATAAGTACCCAAACCTGTCTAAATACTATTGGATGAGTTGTTTTAGACCTATCCCCACCTCATCCTTTGAATAGTCAACTTTGGAGCCTTTAGAAACCGAATCTGAATTTATTATAAATTAATATTTCTAGCTTTTCCAAAGGTGCCCCTCACCCCTCTTATAAAAGGGCACTCCTCCTTCTCATTTCTTCACACCTTCAAAGCCTTTTTGATAGGCCAAACTCTGCCCAAATAATCTCCCAACATCCCTCACTACAACCTAGAGGCCTTTGTTTGATCAGAAATCCAACCTATAGAGCCCTTTTGATCAAATCAAAAGGAAGAACCCGAAGAAGAGGTAATGATTTCACCACCCTTTTCAAAGTTCATTTCTTCTTCCACTTCTTCTTCCTTTGTTCTTACCATTCTAAAATAATAACTCCAGTATCTCACATATACTGTGATGTTATTATAAGTATGGTACAACCATATTCAGTATTCTATCCACCCTTTGAATAACATGTCACCATACGTGCGTACGTACGGCTTACCGTCTCCACGTCGTGGTGTAATTGTTATTCAATATAATATTATTTGGATGGGTATAATAATGATGTGTAACTCATGTAAATAATAAATATAACATGTTAATGATTCTGTATATATGATATACCATTCATTTATATATTATTTTAATATCAAAAGAATGATATTGTCGCTCGTGCGTACGTACGGACTACCGTCTCCACGAACGCGATGAGATTCATTCTCCATCGTATCCATTCAAGTATAATTATCATTTTATGATTTAAAAATGATGTTTAAGGACTTGATATCATTCTGGATATGAATAAGATACAACAAACATGGCTTATGTAACATAACATATAAAAGAAAATGAGTAAGTTAACACCCGAAACGATGATAATTCTAAGATATTATTAATAAATCAATGTTAAAAGATCATATATGATATCATATTAATATATATGATTCTTGTATAATTTAATAACAATTATTTCACCATTATACATGAGGTTAACCTACCCCAACCAAGGAAAAGTACAAGGTAAGGGTTATTTCACAATCTCTTCATTATCCGAGGTTGTTTATATGTAATAATCTACTGGGATCTCTTTATCATCCACATCCATGTTTCTTAAAAATGTATTTCAAAACATTTTTACTATTTACAAGAATATGGGTTAAAGTCATTTATACCCTTTTTTGACTTTTTATAAGAGGTTTATAAAGGAATCTTTCCGTCGTTTTCAAAACAAGGTCCTTTTTAACCTTTTCGACAGAATTGAGGTAAGAATGTTTTTTTTAACTTATACGGCGGGTGCGGTTATTTTATGCCGTTATAAAATCTTCAAAGCTTTCCTTACAAGCTTATAAGAATATTTTCAAAGAAAATGTTTTATTTTATATGGATCTTAAATGATTTCAAAATAAAAGGAGATACTTCTTTAAAAAGAATTTTGATTTCATCTATGTCAACATCCTTTGATGGATTTTAAGATTATTTAAAGTTGATTTATTATGATACAAAACTTCTATATTGTATTGAAGGTTTTGTGATATGTTTGACTGTGGATGTGCTATTTTTATACCATTCATAGTTTATGGTGAAATTATTGACATTTCGTATGCTAGTTTTAATACGAATGTTTATGTTATGTTTAAACCTTTTCATATGGGAATGCATTGGACTTAATAAGTGACGGGTGGAGCCCGCTATAGCTCCTCGATGCATCGGTAGGTCTCATGAGACAAACTAGTGTCTTGGCACAAGGCCTTGACAAAATCTTATTTGTAGTCTTGGCATGAGGCCTTGGCTATGTGGTTATGATAGTCTGGCATTATGCATTCCAACATTATGAAAGTGGTTATTGATTTTTGCATGTGATTATTCGATTAGTAGAATATCCATGTGAATAAGTAAATGGCATTATTTCATTTTATTTATGCCATACTATGTTAAATGTTCAAGTTTAAAAGGCTTTTGTTTTAGTTATACATTGCCTTAAATGTTTATTTTTATTTATGAAAGTTTCCTCTATATTGTTATCCTTACTGGGCATTTGAGCTCACCCCTTTTCTATGTTTTATTTTTCCCAGGTAGTGAAGAAGTAAATTATGAATGACTTGCAGGGATATTATGAGGGGTTAATAGTGTGGATATGAAGACTTTGTTGTTATAGTAGTTTTTCACTTTGAAATGTAATGTAAAACATTATGATTATATCTAGTGTTTCCAAGGCTACTAAACCAATCGGTCTTTCGGGATTTGATCTTTCTTGTGATCATGCCAATGTTATGTAATTAATGCACCGACTCTGGGTAGCTGGGGTCGGGGCGTTACAGTTGGTATCAGAGGAAGTTTAGTACAAACCTTGGAAGCTAGATTTAGATAAACTCTGATTAGAGCATGTAGACCTAAGATGAACTTTGAGGATTAGTATAGAAGAACTTCCTAGAATTTTGGTATTGTAGTGATTTTTTGAGTTTTCCGAGCAATACATCCCTGTCTAGATACGAGCAGGTAGAGGCGGCTCTGGCACAGATGTACCTAGGGGTAAAACCCGAAAACACCACTTTGAGCTAGACTCGAACGGGAACTGGTGCACGACAACGGGCCTTGCTGCACTCTTGGTTACGACACTCCCGGGGGATATGCTTAGGATAACTCTCATTTTCTTTACAAATCATTATGAAGGGTTTATGAGTATATACTTCCTCAAAGAAAACATTTTTATGATTATGGATTATATCCATAAATAGTTCAATTTATGTGAAGTGTTTTATAAGTATGGGATTATGTATTTTGATTCATAAACTGGTCTAGTTTATGCCATTGTTTAGAAATGGTGCCTAGTAGGAGGAATGAGAACTCCAGAAATGCACATGATCCAAAGAGAACGAAGGATCATATCTTTCATGGTCTTAAGCTAGAATTGATAAGAGAAATAGTCTCCCATGTATTATCATCATATGAAGAAATAATATCATGTGTTGATAAGATTAGTAAAGAGTTTACTGAGTCATATGGCTTTAAAGGGAAGCAAGAGAAGAAAAGGATAGAAGAGAGAAAGATGGATAAAGGGAAGAGGGAAAAGAAGAATTTTCCCATATGTGGTAACTGTGGAAAGAAACACCCTGGAACTTGCCTGAAAGGAATTGGAGTTTTTATAAGTGTGGAGGAAAAGGGCACAAAGTACGTGACTGCAAGGGTAGGAAAATGGTTTCAAATGTACAATGCTTCATTTGCAAGGAGTTTGGACACTACGCGAACCTATGTCCCTGTCATCAGTCTATGACGCAAATGATGCTATTGGATAATAATCAAGTTATGATACTACCACAGATGAAGAGGAATGATTAGAGTTCTTATGTTGATTATGTCAATTGAGTGTTGTATCAACAATGTACTTGTTATAATAATTATGGAGTATATAAGGATTGTACTGCAGTACTATTTTATTAAGGACTTGAGATTTTGTGGAACAAAGAAAAGTGACTCAATAGAAGGATAAATTTTTGGAAAATATATGGTTGAGAGAATGATAAACCATAATATAGTTCTGATACCGAGGTAGTGATTTTGGAATAATACATGATTGTTTTGGATAAATTATATTGGATATTCTTGACTACCTTGGAACTGATTATTGATTTGTATATTCCATCATTGTTGGGGTTTAAATCATTTTTGGATTAATGAAGTATATCCAGCATTCTATATGGAATAAGGGAGCATGAATGTAATCAATAAGGAATATGGTAATTCAGGATGTTTCAGTGTATTAAAAGAATACATGATGAAGGTATTCATATTCTATTACGGGGTAAAAAGGATCTATATTATGTTTACCTTCCTTATAAATGTTGGACTGTGAGTTTGGATAGAAGTATTTTGGATAGTTCTAGTTTGGATTATTTTGGATTGCCATAAAAGGACAACCCGGAGGTCGGGCGGCAACCTGTCGCGTCCGGCAAGGCTGCGAGACTTGAACCCGCAACCGAAGGGCGACAAGGGTGTATCACCTACCACTGGCCCAAGAGATGTCCTGGATCAAATAATGTAGTTTTTTTAAAAGATCTGGTAGATGAATTATAAATGCGTTTATTTTGGAACCCTATACGAATAGTGTAAATAGAATTTTTTTTACATTCTATTATCTTTTAGAGTGAAAGATGAGTTTGTGGTAGAAATTTATTAAAGGATAAAACTATAATTATAAAGTAAGTATATCTCCTTATGATATTAGCCAATCTCATAAATAAATTCCTCAACATTAATAAAAGGAACTTAGAACAAAAATGTTTTCCTAGATGGTACCTTAAATCATCACTAATTTATGGCTTTGGGATTGTTGGCCTTTTCATAGCCATGTTCTCTACCACTCTCCATCAGATAATTGATGGTTAGATTTCTCCTCCATATCCATATTTTCATTCATGGAACCCTAGTATGTGTTATTTTCGGTAATCTTCATACTTTCGACTCTTTATTTTAAATAGAGTCCTCATTAATTCATTTTTTGATGTGGGATTTCAACTAAGATATTTTGAAACATCAAAAATGTGTTATCCTAATACCCTATGTTTTGTTGAACCGATGGTATTTCAAATCATCATAGATTGATGAATTTAAGGACCTCAATTTTACACTTGTTTGTGATTGATGACCTCAATCAATACCTATAAATATTTACATTTTTCCTCCAATTATATGTCTCTAAATGCCACCAATGTTCTCCTAATCGAGATCATAATTTGGTGGTGACCCTTTCATTTATCTTTTCCTCATATTAATACTAAATTTTAGTAACCCAATTTCCGATGTGGGTTTTCCCACAAATATATTTTCTATTTTCAACCTTTTATTTTCGAAGAACAATTTCAAATTGCGAGGACGCAATTTATTGAAGGAGGGGAGAATGTAACACCCCAAGATTTCATAGTGTGTTATTTCTTCAAAATAATTCAATAACTTGCACTACACGCAACACCGGGTTCAATCACACCATTAATTACCAAAGGAAAAAGCCATTCAAAAGAGGTTATGAATATTATTAACTAAATTTTAAACTTTATATAATCCTTATAATTTTAGAATCCATATTATGAGTTTCTTAGTCATAATGCAAGAACAGATTCATTTTCAGTATTGCACTTTTATCAACATTTGATAGTGAAACCTTTTTAAATACAATATTTTAAACTTTTTGAATAAATGGAGACATCAAAAAAATTTAAAATGAAACATCCCAAGCTTCCACGGTACTCTTTCCTTTGAATAAAACAGTAGCGTGTGTTGTACGCAACTTCGAGTTCTAACACACCGAAACCAATCAAACTAGCTGTTATGAATAGTAATACCTACTTTTTGAAGTTATATATATTTTATATTTTAAAATGGACTTCATTTTTGGATTCGGAATATCAAATTTAGCCTAAGGTGAAATTTTGGTACTTTTCGGATAACTTTCATATTTTGATGAATAGTGAAAATTACTAAATTTTAATTAAAAACAACTTTTTTAATCAAAATAATTAATAGTGATAAATTATGAATTTGAGTGGTTTTAAAGTATATTTAGAATATATTTTTACTATTTAATATAATGTTGGTCATTGGACATAATTTTACAATTAAACCGAACATAAACAAGTGTCAATCTTTTGATAGTTATTATCTCTTAAAAACACGCTTTTTGTTTTGACAGCGATAATTAATTTTAAATTAATTTCTGCCACTTATGTGTTTAGAATTTAGGAAAATGGATTCCATATTTGGAATCAGGATGTTAAAATTGTGTAAATAGGTAACTTTTATTTTTAGACATTTTGAATAATTACTGCGGTAAATATTTTATTTACCATGGTTAAGGGTAAATCCGGTAAATAAGGGTTAAAAAAATAATATTATAATAATACTAAATTACCCTAAAACGTGTCTTAACCCTATTGGTTGATAAATGGTCGACCATGGGCATCTTTGTGTCAATTTTGGGACCCCATGGATCCACTTGTAAGTGATAATGACACTTTATTTTAATTAAGTCAAAATGAATACAAAAATGACACAAGCATATATCTTTTAGAACAACAATTTTTACATAGGGTTATACATGTTGGATTTTCGATTATAAATATTCATTAGAAAGATAAAACGATTTCCTACATAATGATATTTTATTTATAATTTTTAGATATTAAATAAATTATTTTATTTATGACACAATGATGATGCAGTAATTACTATAATAGTGAAAAATTAAAATAATTGATATTATAAATACCCAAATAAATATAATATGAAACTTTTAATGAATTAAACTAATTTTTTAGGATAATATGATATATTAGGATTGATTTAATGGACTTTGTTCGAAGTAATCAATCTGTTATGAGTTTCACAAAAATCAACTATTGAATAGTGTCAAAATTGACATAAAAGAGTTCTTAAAAAAATATTATATTATTAATTGATATTAAATTCCTAAAAATCTAAGGTTCGTCCAAGAGACTTATATTATGATAGGTTAATCATTAATGGACCACTTGGGGGTCGCTTGTATGTATATAGTAAGTTTATTAACCATAATATATAAAAATACAAAGAGACATTGTAAAAGTGAAACTAATTAACTTAGAGTTAATACTTAAAGATAAGGTTAATATAAGTACCCAAACCTGTCTAAATACTATTGGATGAGTTGTTTTCGACCTATCCCCACCTCATCCTTTTAATAGTCAACTTTGGAGCCTTTAGAAACCGAATCTGAATTTATTATAAATTAATATTTCTAGCTTTTCCAAAGGTGCCCCTCACCCCTCTTATAAAAGGGCACTCCTCCTTCTCATTTCTTCACACCTTCAAAACCTTTTTGTTAGGCCAAACTCTGCCCAAATAATCTCCCAACATCCCTCACTACAACCTAGAGGCCTTAGTTTGATCAGAAAGCCAACCTATAGAGCCCTTTTGATCAAATCAAAAGGAAGAACCCGAAGAAGAGGTAATGATTTCACCACCCTTTTCTAAGTTCATTTCTTCTTCCACTTCTTCTTCCTTTGTTCTTACCATTCTAAAATAATAACTCCAGTATCTCACATATACTGTGATGTTATTATAAGTATGGTACAACCATATTCAGTATTCTATCCACCCTTTGAATAACATGTCACCATACGTGCGTACGTACGGCTTACCGTCTCCACGTCGTGGTGTAATTGTTATTCAATATAATATTATTTGGATGGGTATAATAATGATGTGTAACTCATGTAAATAATAAATATAACATGTTAATGATTCTGTATATATGATATACCATTCATTTATATATTATTTTAATATCAAAAGAATGATATTGTCGCTCGTGCGTACGTACGGACTACCGTCTCCACGAACGCGATGAGATTCATTCTCCATCGTATCCATTCAAGTATAATTATCATTTTATGATTTAAAAATGATGTTTAAGGACTTGATATCATTCTGGATATGAATAAGATACAACAAACATGGCTTATGTAACAAAACATATAAAAGAAAATGAGTAAGTTAACACCCGAAACGATGATAATTCTAAGATATTATTAATAAATCAATGTTAAAAGATCACATATGATATCATATTAATATATATGATTCTTGTATAATTTAATAACAATTATTTAACCATTATACATGAGGTTAACCTACCCCAACCAAGTAAAAGTACAAGGTAAGGGTTATTTCACAATCTCTTCATTATCCGAGGTTGTTTATATGTAATAATCTACTGGGATCTCTTTATCATCCACATCCATGTTTCTTAAAAATGTATTTCAAAACATTTTTACTATTTACAAGAATATGGGTTAAAGTCATTTATACCCTTTTTTGACTTTTTATAAGAGGTTTATAAAGGAATCTTTCCGTCGTTTTCAAAACAAGGTCCTTTTTAACCTTTTCGACAGAATTGAGGTAAGAATGTTTTTTTAACTTATACGGCGGGTGCGGTTATTTTACGCCGTTATAAAATCTTCAAAGCTTTCCTTACAAGCTTATAAGAATATTTTCAAAGAAAATGTTTTATTTTATATGGATCTTAAATGATTTCAAAATAAAAGGAGATACTTCTTTAAAAAGAATTTTGATTTCATCTATGTCAACATCCTTTGATGGATTTTAAGATTATTTGAAGTTGATTTATTATGATACAAAACTTCTATATTGTATTGAAGGTTTTGTGATATGTTTGACTGTGGATGTGCTATTTTTATACCATTCATAGTTTATGGTGAAATTATTGACATTTCGTATGCTAGTTTTAATACGAATGTTTATGTTATGTTTAAACCTTTTCATATGGGAATGCATTGGACTTAATAAGTGACGGGTGGAGCCCGCTATAGCTCCTCGATGCATCGGTAGGTCTCATGAGACAAACTAGTGTCTTGGCACAAGGCCTTGACAAAATCTTATTTGTAGTCTTGGCACGAGGCCTTGGCTATGTGGTTATGATAGTCTGGCATTATGCATTCCAACATTATGAAAGTGGTTATTGATTTTTGCATGTGATTATTCGATTAGTAGAATATCCATGTGAATAAGTAAATGGCATTATTTCATTTTATTTATGCCATACTATGTTAAATGTTCAAGTTTAAAAGGCTTTTGTTTTAGTTATACATTGCCTTAAATGTTTATTTTTATTTATGAAAGTTTCCTCTATATTGTTATCCTTACTGGGCATTTGAGCTCACCCCTATTCTATGTTTTATTTTTTCCAGGTAGTGAAGAAGTAAATTATGAATGACTTGCAGGGATATTATGAGGGGTTAATAGTGTGGATATGAAGACTTTGTTGTTATAGTAGTTTTTCACTTTGAAATGTAATGTAAAACATTATGATTATATCTAGTGTTTCCAAGGCTACTAAACCAATCGGTCTTTCTGGATTTGATCTTTCTTGTGATCATGCCAATGTTATGTAATTAATGCACCGACTCTGGGTAGCTGGGGTCGGGGCGTTACAGTTATAATGTTAATCAGGGAAGAATTACCCAAAATGATAAAAAACATGGGTGAAAAAATTATTTTGTGTTTCTATATCATCCAGAAAGAATCTATAAATGTGGTTTATCACTCCACACAACAAATCAGCCTCTAGTTCACCTTGACTTTCTTGGATATCCCTTTTAACCATAAGAATATAGCTGCCACCCTCTAGTGATGTAATTGAAATCCTCCGGTGTTAATAACCCTTATCTTCATGGAAAAAACAAACTGATTCCTCCAAAAAATTATTTAAAATCAAATTATCTCAATTTAAAAGTGGTTTTGTAGAAAATTATTTTCACCCAACTCAATGGGGACATCGTTAAAATGGCCTAGAATATCTGATCAAATTTCAAATGGGGTATTGAGTGTCATTTCCCCATAGATTTGATGATTCACAATATGATGTCACTCCACAATTTTTATAGATATAATGGATTGGGAATATCCTATGTCAAATATAATAAGCATTAATGTATAGGCTATATAAATCATATATAAAACTCTAGAAGCACCGAAACTCTACTCCTCAGGTATCACCTGCACTATAGATATCTTTCATGAACTATGGAACTTTGATACAACCTAACTACCTTGATAAGGTTTACTATATTGGTTATATAAATATGGTCTCTATATCCCACATCCTTGACCACTTTCTAAAACAATATACCAAGTTGTAGACATCATACCCTCTTGGTGACGAGCAACTGATCCTTCTCATAGAGGTGGAGCTGGTGAAAATGATTTTTGAGTAAATATATATAGAAATGTATGAAAATACTCTAATTATAACCTATTATACCACATCATATACACTCAACCAGGGTAATATAATATTGGGTATTCAGATGACCATAATATTCAAGATTATGATAGATCACATGTTTATCCAGCTTCACACTTTGTCTATTATCACCATCTTGAGAGAGCTCCAAACAATGCTTCCCACCACTAGATAATCTAATAACCCCACAAGGTACTAAACTAACATATCCTACACATCAATCTTATCTATGGATAAAATCATTTAATATGGATTGATTTACTATCTCAGTGAAGGTAGTTAAAAAAATTCTCCTAATAGTAGATAACATAGATGATCACATCACTAAAATGTCTATATCTAGGTATCATTTCACCTATGAGAGAAAGAATAAAATTGTAAATAACCATTAAACAATATAATTAATCCATATATAAAATATTTACCTACTCTAGGTGCATAAAATCATTGTCTCATTCAACTCTTTATATCTTAAGAAATAAATAATTGAGAACAACAATATGTAAATCCAACTGAACCATAACCTGATACTGGTTACCTTGGGTCAAAAATCCCAGCATCTATTTGCATACCCTGTAAGCATGTACACTATAATATTGAACCTCTAATCTATATTTATCTCAATATGTTTGTATATAAATATATCATGTACCCTATACAAGACTCAGTATCCATAGGTCCCTAATTCTTGAAAATGTAGGTGAACACTACTACTAAAATCTCCAAGTCAATTCCACCATTTTAGGGGATGGAATTAGTGATCCTTATATGTTCTTCATAAGTCAAATAAAACCCCATTGATACAAAGAATTAGTTCCCAAGTCATGCATAATATTAGGATGGACATTTGGAGATATAAAATGTAATAATGTAAGCTTAGGGCCCACCACATTTAGAACATCGTCATCCATACTCTCTAGGAGCACAAATCAACCATGTTAGGGTCTGATACTTCTACATTTCAAAATTCACTCATATGAAAGGATCTAATAACATAATGATCAAATATAAACATAAATATATGGTGAAACCATCATAATAAAATTTATAAACATCATCCTGCTCCTAATCCAAAACTATGTGAAATTAAATATCCTAAAATACAATAAGAGATAGTCTCTACTAACCACTACTATGTTATAGGAAAATAAAATCTCACTTTTATACATCATAGTATTTGGTATATGGAGTTTCAATTTCATTTTATACAGTAAAACACCATTTAAGATGCAATTAGATTCCCATTTTATAAAAACCATTAATTTTATGAATATATATTAAATAACATAAATAGAAATATATATCATTGTCCTGTAAAATAATTTAGCATTTCCCATGTTATAACATACATTTAATTATTTGATTCAAATGGACATCATGTAACTACAACCAATCTATTATAATTGTTCAATCATATATATCTTCATTCCCAATTTATAGAAGCACACATTCTCATTAATTTACAATTGATATCCATTTAATTATAACTAATAAAATTTCAAATAATATGGTTTATTATTACATGACTTAAGAAATATATAATTTTCCAATTTAAGGGACCAACAATAAGATATATAGGATAAAATATTTATGTTTATGATGACAGATTAATTCAATTTTTTTTAATTCATAAGGCAGAAAATTTAGTAATATAACATATATATGAATCAAGGAACCAATACAAGCTAGAGAAAATGTACACAGTAAATAGATATGGGATGGGATATTCTTGACATGTTAATCCTCATGTCCATACTATGGTGAATGAGTAAAAAAATCCTTGTTTTACTGTCCAAGTGTATAATATGACCCAAATAATAATACATACCAAAAATAATGTGATCCATCCAATAGTGAAATAAGTATAACTATAATAGGTGGAATCTTGAACAAAAATTCCCATACCATAAAATTTGGATTTTTTCCATTGAAATAGTTTTTCTAATCCCATTTGAAGGCTCATTTCTGAATTCAAACATATTATTATACCCATTTATAAAAAAAATTAAGATAAAAGGATGTAGTTATTTGATAACATTTGTAGATCCCATGGCCCTATTAAGTAGAAAGTGATTGACTCTGAGAGCCACCATTCCTCGAACATGCATCCCATTACACCAGCGTTTGATGAATAATAATAAAGGGCAGTGATAGTATGATGGGGAAACTATAATTTTATGATTAGTGGTCTTTATAGTAGTATATAAAGACGATAATAAAAAGAAACAGATTTGATAATAAAGTAGTATATTAAGTAAATCATCAATATCAATAGACATACTACTATAAGAGAAACTAATCAAAATCCAGTAACATATAAAAATAATAATCATTTCGTATTTATATATAAAATAATAAGTATATGGGAAATAGAGAAATGTGGATGTAAAACATGCTATAAAAAATGATTTAATGACCTAAAAGGTAACACCACTAAGATCATCAGAATATGCTCGATCCATTTCTTCTACACTCCAACATAGATTATGAAATCAGGTTTCCATAATAGGACACTTCCCTTTTTCCCAACCCACAATCGTGAAGTCTACCTTTGTACCAATTTGAGGCACATGCATGGGGCGATATATACTCAGTACACCCCAAAAAATGGTGTCTATAATAATTCTCGTAATTTTATGTAAGTTTTAATAGTGTATAGGTACAGCATGAATAATGTTGTAATTATAAAGTGAAGCAACAAAATATATACATAGATGTCGTAATAAGAATTACATAAATGATAAAAAAGTGCTCAAAAAATTAAATCATCAACTACACCATATGTAAAATATATCATGTATCAAACCTATATGTTCTAGGACCCAGGCCTATTGACCATGATATCCTATTAGAGTCAGTGGACTTCATTCATAAAAAAATCATTATAATGCACTGAAATATATGGTATAGGAACGAAGTCCATTGATAAAGAAATCATATTTTATTCCATTGAACTCATCCATATAATACTTATGACAGACATGGTTGGAGCCCAAGGATAATGACCAATGTTGTAAAATAATTCTAGATCCAAGGTAATTCTTTAAGGAATTGAATATAAAAAAATTTCTACTGCATACGGAGAAGATTGTTCCATACAAAAGTATTGGTAATATACTGATGTTTCCATTGTAATCCATTTCAGACAATGGAATCAATAGGCATTGTTATTTTCCATTTATTTACTAACAATTATTTCCTCAAATTAAATAAATTTATAAATTCACACACCAGTGATAAAAAATGGTGGAAATGTAAGTATCCATTCCATTTTAACAATTTCAATCTTCATAATTATTTCATTATTCAATTTAATTAAAAGATATAAAATGAGTGTCCATGATAGCGCCCTTGCCACACTAACAACCATTTTCAAAATGTGTATAAGACACAAAGTCATATCCTTCAACTCATTATTTATTATTGATCACATCCACCATCCCCTATAATTTATAAATGACATGTTTCTATAAGTGGTATACAGCCTTTCTCGTCTTCATTTAATTCATATATAGATTCCAATCATTGGTGAAAATCCCAGAAAAACAAAAGGGGTGTGTTTCCGAAACTTTCGCCGGGGAGCGCCCATCCATCTGTAGAGGACGCGCAGCTATTGCCCCGCATTCCCGCTTTCCAAAGGCGGGTGGCATTCGTTCCTTGTTCAGGTACGTCTGTTCCTTGATCGAAACGGGATGCTGGGATGTCAGTTCTTCCTTCCGTGGATTCCTCCTAAGAACTCGTCACCTAGTCCGGGTTTCCCTCATATATTTAATATGTTTTTCGTGAATCTCATTCCCAGTGCCATATCTTCATGGGCGCCGGTTAATTACACTACTCCTGTCAAGACTTCCCAGAGGGTCTTGACATGGTAGCGACATTCGGTCGGAGTAGATAGCAACATCAGGCATGTCTGGGAATCTCTGGGTGCGTGGACATAGGGGGACCGGTATTCTTCCTCATAAGAGGGAATCTCAAGGGTGCAAAACCCAAGGCATGTATCTGAGGTTTTCCTCAGCCTCCAGTTTTTAAAACAGGGTATATTGCAATATTAACGTCTAGCAGAGACGGTTACACCAAAGGCGTGTCGTTCGAGGTTTTCCTCAGGCATCTCATGTTTATCACGAGGTAGGCCGCAAGTTTAACATCTTGTGGAGGCGGAATGAGGGTGATTAGAACATCCCATAGAGATGGATCATATTGGTATATCCCAAAGGGAGAACACCTGGAAGATGGATGGATCAGAACGACCAATGAGGAAGGATCCGAGGTGGTTCACTCTCTAGAGGGGAAAAGGGTGATGCATCGGTGTGTACACAGCGCACAACGACCCGGAGATACGATGGGGGTTACACGTGGAAAGCGGCCCATGCGCCGCTAGGAGTAGCAAGGAGGTGGATGGCATAATCCCACCGGGATGTGGCGGCCTGGGTGAGAATCAGGATGGGTGATGGATGGATGAATGAAGTGGAGGGGGAATGAAATGGGACCATTACAGGGGCGACGTTGAAGTTGGGCTTGAGCCTTGAAGAGGCTTCCTACGTATCCTTGTGGCAGGGAATCAAAGTCTGCGTAGTTCGGGATGGTGCTGGTGAACCGGCGTGAAGGTGGACCATGGTCCGATGGGCATCGTCAGTGAACCGACATGAATGTGGACCTTGGTCCGATGGACATCGTCAGCGAACCGACATGAAGGTGGACCTTGGTCCGATGGGCTTCATCAGCGTACCGACGTGAAGGTGGACCTTGGTCCGATGAGATATGGGCTTCATCCTTGGGGAGTCTTCCTACGTAACATGCATTGACATGGATCAAAGACCTCGTAGTTCAAAGGGTTTCATCGGTGAACCGACGTGAAAGTAGACACGTGGGTCCACTAGTGGTGGGCTTGAACCTTGGGAAGGTTTCATACGTACCCTGACTTGACATGGATCAAAGTCCTCGTAGTTAAAAGGATTGATGGAATACAGTTTAACGTCATGCGGGATGGTAGTGAACCCTGACGTGAATGAACGATGGGCAGTGGGTGTCGGTGAACTGACGTAAATGAGGGACCTTGGTCCAATGGGAAATGGGCTCGAAAATAAGGGCCTGGCACACCGACTAGGAGACGGTTTGGGCCAATGATTGTTGATCTTGAACCTCAGGGAGGCTTCCTACGTAGCATGCCTTGACACAGATCAAAGTCCTCATATTTCGGATTGGGGAATACAGTTTAACGTCATTTGGGACGGGGGTGAACCGACATTAATGAGGTCGGAACGACCGGATGGTGGGTTTGATCCTCGTAGAGGCTTCCTACGTACCATGCCTTGACATGGATCAATGTCCTCGTAGTTCGGGTTAGTCACAACGGCTTGCCGTCGGACTGGAATTGCAGTTTTACGTCATGCTGGACGTAGGTAGAACACGACGTGAATTGGATGATGGGTGGGAATGAACCTCGTGGAGGCTTCCTACGTACCACGCCTTGACATGGATCAAAGACCTCGTAGTTCGGGTTTGTTACAACGGCTTGCCATCGGACTGGAATTGCAGTTTAACGTCATGTTGGACGTAGGTAGAACATGACGTGAATTGGATGATGGGTGGGCTTGAACCTCGTGGAGGCTTCCTACGTATCACGCCTTGACATGGATCAAAGACCTCGTAGTTCAAATGGAGCTTTGTCGGCGATCTGACGTGAAAGTGGACCTTGGTCCAATGAGTGGTGGGCTTGAACCTGTGGAAGGCTTCCTACGTACCATGCATTGACATGGATCAAAGACCTCGTTGTTCAGGTGGGAATGGGTGTGCAGTTTAATGTCATGCAGGACAAAGGGAGGGACATACAGTTTAACGTCATGCTGGACGAGGGCGAAACTCGACATGAATGAGTGTCCGAGCAATGTGGCTTGAACCTCATGGAGGCTTCCTACGTACCATGACTTCACATGGATCAGAGTCCTCGTAGTTTGCATGGATGGGTCGCAACGGCTTGCCATTAGACCAGAATGCAGTTTAACGTCTTGCTGGACGGGGATGGGATCCGACGTGAATAAATGACGGGGGGGCTTGAACCTCAGGGAAGCTTCCTACATACCATGCCTTGGCATGGATCAAAGTCCTAGTAGTTCACTAGGATGGGTCGCAATGGCTTTCCATTGGACCAGAATGCAGTTTAACGTCTTGCTGGACGGGGATGGGATCCGATGTGAATAAATGACTGGTGGGCTTGAACCTCATGGAGGCTTCCTACGTACCATGCCTTGACATGGATCAAAATCCTCGTAGTTCGCTAGGATGGGTCGCAATGGCTTGCCATTGGACCGGAATGCAGTTTAACGTCTTGCTGGACGGGGATGGGACCCGACATGAATAAATGATGGGTGGGCTTGAACCTCATGGAGGCTTCCTACATACCATGCCTTGACATGGATCAGCGTCCTCGTAGTTCTCTAGGATGGGGGTCAGGGTCGGTGCTCACTCTAAGCCCACGTGAGTCATGCTCGGTGTGAGAAACAAGAGGTTGCAAGGACCTGATGATCACGTCGCAAATGGTGCATCCGTGAGAAGTGAAGAGGGGATTACGCGTTAGGCGGCCCATGGTGCTGGGACTTACTCCAGGATGGAGGCCTGTGGAAAAGGATGATGATAGTTTCGGGCTTGATCCTTGAAGAGGCTTCTTACATATCCCCGTGGAAGGGAATCAAAGTCCACGTAGTTCTTCTGATGACGGCTTCTGCCGATTGGAGGTTTCAACGGCTTACCACTAGATTGGGTCATAACGGCTTACCGCTGGATAGGATCACAACGGCTTACCGCTGAATAAGGATGTCAACGGCTTGCCGCTGAATGGGGTCGCAACGGCTTACCGCTTTATTGGGTCACAACGGCTTACCGCTGGATAAGGATGTCAACAGCTTACCGCTCCATAGGGTTGCCAACGGCTTACCGCTGATTGGGATCACAACATTGGATGGGGCTTACGCAAGGAGCTGCCCTTGTGCCGCTATGGAACGGAAATGGTGAATGGGGCTTACGGAAGGAAGATGTCGGGGTGCCACTAAGGAGTAGAAATGGTGAATGGGGATTACGCTAGGAAGCTGCCCGGGTGCCGCTATGGAGCGGCACTGGTGAATGGGGCTTATGCTAGGAAGCTTCCTGGGTCCCTCTATGGAGTGGCAGTGGTGAATGGGGCTTACGCTAGGAAGCTGCCCGGGTGCCGCTATGGAGCGGCACTGGTGAATGGGGCTTACGCTAGGAAGCTGCCCGGGTGCCGCTATAGAGCGGAAATGGTGAATGGGGCTTATGGTAGGAATCTGCCCAGGTGCCGCTATGGAGCGGCACTGGTGAATGGGGATTATGCTAGGAAGCTGCCCAGGTGCCGCTATGGAGAGGCAATGGTGAATGGGGATTACGCTAGGGAGCTGCCCAGGTGCCGCTATGGAGCGGCCCTGGTGAATAGGGCTTATGCAATGAGCTACCTGTAATGTATTCCTCATGTCTGGCCATGAGGGCATCCCAACTCACTGATGAATTGAGGCCTTCACCTATGCACTAGTGCACAAGAGGGATAATGCCAAGGGGGCATTGGAATCATGCCACTGTAGTCATGGCATTGAGCATCTTACGCTTGGAGCATAAGGCATCTCATGTTTGGAACAAGAGGAATCCTACATTAGGAACGTAGGGAGAATACTACATTTTATATTCTTGTAGGTAGGACTATTGGCATCTCATGCTAGGAGCATAAGGCATCTCTTACTTGGAGCAAGGGGAATCCTATCATTTGTTAGATAGGGAGCATAATACAGTTTAGAGTCATGTAGGTAGGACGATTGGCATCTCATGCTAAGAGCATAAGGCATCTCTCGTATAGGGCAAGAGGCATCCTATCATTTGCTAGATAGGGTGTACTACAGTTTATAGTCATGTAGATAAGACTGTTAGCATCTCATGCTTGGAGCATAAGGCATCTCTTGTATAGGGAAAGAGGCATCCTATCATTTGTTAGATAGGGAGTACTACAGTTTATAGTCATGTAGATAGGACTGTTAAGCAGAAGGTGCCTTGAAATGGTTGATATTGGGACTTACGCACGGGTGGCCCTTTCTAGTTCACCCTGGCATAGGATCCAATTGATAGGGTTTGGAGGAGTTGCCTGAGGGCTGGTTCGACTCAAGGTACTCGGGGAATTGATGATGAGAATCTTGAATCACGACGTGGAATGAAACCTAGAAGAATATGTCGACTATAGGTGTAACACGGTGTGCGGAGGAGTGTATCAAATCATGGTATTCCATAGGTGGAAGGTGGGAGCGCATAAGGGCGCAATGGAAAATCCCGGCATCCCACCCCGAAATGTTTGTGGTGCGACTCTCCATGGCCTCGCGGAGCAATGGTCTCTCACGGAGCAAAGGTCTCTCACGAAGCAATGGTCTATCGCGGAGCATGGCCTCATGGAGCAATGGTCTCTCACGGAGCAAAGGGGTCTCGCGGAGCTTGGTCGCGCGGAGCAACATCACGGAGCAAAGGGCTCTCGCGGAGCTTGGTCTCACAGAGAAGCATCGCGGAGCATATGCTCATGGAACAAGGACTCATGGAGTCTCGGATTGTGGAGAAGCAATGTGAAGGAAGCTCCTTGCGGAGCATGGCTTCGCGGAGCCGCAATGCAGAGCTCCGCTCGGCCGCGCAAGGGGTGAAGTGGTCGTGGTCGTCCTTCCGGAGATGGGGGTGAGCTGGGTATTTATAGGAAAGGGGCTCTGCGAAGCCGAACTCCCGTGCTGCCTCAGGAGCTTCGCGGCGTGCTCTCGAATGTCAAATTCGTTGGCGGAGAGGTACCACCTCCGGAGCTTCGCGGCGGGCTCCCGAACGTCAAATTCGTTCGTGGAGAGTTACCGCCTCCGGAGCTTCGCGGGACCGCGATGCTCGGGTGCTTAGCATCTTTGCTTCGCATCAGTGCTTCGCGAGGGGTCTTCGGGGCTCATCGCGAACGTCAAATGGGTTCGCGGAGCCTCTCTCCTCATTACATCGCGGTGGAACTCCGCGATCACGGAGGGGGCATCGCGAATGGGCTTCGTGAACCAGATTTCTGGCCCAACTTCAAATGACCATAACTCCTATTCCGTAGCTCCGTTCGGGCCCTACTACCGACCAAATCGAAGCTTGAAAAATGGACTACGATCTTGGATCATGTATGGAATCATTTGAGAATTTTGGGGACGCATTTTCCAGGGTCTACAGGGTGGCATAGTTATAGACTTTCAAATTAACCCAGCTCAATGGTTCATTCATTTTTAGGTTGGAATCCTCCCATTAGGTTAAAATAAAGTTTATGGTGTATCAAAACATGTTATAAAATATATAACATCAATGTATTTATCATTTTAGAATTTGTTGATGCAATTGTTGGTGTGACTCATTATGGAGTAATAAATAAAACATGAAAAAAATATTAATGGAAATCATTTTTACCACCTACCATAGATGGTTGGTCAACTTATCATCCTTTATTGGCCTCTAATCTGTGCTAGAATAGAAGAATATGGAGAAATATATAAATCCATGAAAATATGGGATATTAGATCTCCCTTATTTTTCATTCCATTCCCTAAGATAAAAGAATAATGTAATTATGAATATTAAAGAACATACTAATATAGGTCCAATGTGATGAATTGTGAAGGATTTAAATGCCAGAAAAAGGAGGTCTCTCAAAGCTTATATTTAGGAGAAAAGGTATATCTCACAGAGGAGAGGGGATACTATACATGTAAGAGAAATAAAAATAGGGAATAAATTATAAACATGGAATGGGGAAAGTGGGTTTGAACCATTTTTAATGAAATCATGGTCTGGATAAATGGTTTTCAAAATTGTGCACCTAAACTATATGGGCCCACTACAAATTTTTCTCTAACCATAAGGGCTCGATACACTATTTTGAAAACCTATGTGCAACCTGTGTGAACTATATGCAACACTACAACACAAAAATGCATGGTCGTGTGGCCTCCCTCACAAGGGATTCCAAACCATACGCCTCTATATATGGGTCACACAATTGAGTCGCACGAGTCCTAGTAAACATAGGTCAATAGAGTTCATCATGAAAATTCACCAAAACAAGATCTCCAAGATCAAAAAAACCCACAAATTATTATTAAACCTTCATTGAACTATTAATCTCATCCATTAAATGTGAAATAAGATTTAATTATTTAATAATCGGATAAATTACTCATTAAAATCTAGGACTTTATATATGTAATGTCCATTCCATCATCATCATAGGTAGGTCGTTACTAAAAATTTATAAAACCATGATATAAGTATATGAAGGGAAACATTCAATTAAATTTTTATATGAAACCAATAATTTCATTGTTTTTGAAATAATGAAATAACTTCAATATCAAAAATATATTTTCAAACTATCTCATCCAAAAAAATCATTTTTGTTCTTAGAATAGAATTGAATTTATTGATAAAATAATAACATTAGAAGAAACCATGTAATCACAAAATAATTTTGATGATTGTGAGTATCAAAAAGTGTTAAATACAAGAACATATTTTTTTAGTGACCAACATAATGTGATATTTAATTATTAGTTTAATTACCTACAAAAATTATTTACTGATACATTTTTATTGACAATATATGTTGTATGAATTGGAAATATTGTGATGAATATATCACTAGAAGACCCACTTGAACTAGAACATAATATGATTTCATATAATTTAAAATATTTGGTTCTTAAAGAATGTGAGAAATCGCATGTCATAATGTCATATAAAATGGAACCCAAGAAAGATAATCAATTATTAAACATCTTGAAACATAATATTAGGTCCATATTTTTTCACTAGGAAATGTCACTAGGGATGGTATCATTGTTTCCATTCCTTGGATCAACCTAGATAATGAATCAAAAATATGTTACACATCCAAATTAAGACTCAATCAAACATTAATTGAATTTGTAAAAAAATAAATTGAATAATTGTTAGCTTATTAAATAATATAACCCATTTTAATATCCCAATGGTTTTGTACCCTTCAAATTGTGCCCAAAAAGTCTAGAATAAAAAATATATAATATTATAATAATAATCTATTACATAATATGATTTATAATAGTTTAAAGGTATACATTAATTATAGAAAATGAAATCATGTGATAAAAAACGACTACATCCCCATCTCTTTTATAGAAACAAATGTTATAAATACTAGATAAAAAATTAATTATTTCATTATGGATGGATTTTTTGGTTATTTTATGACCCAGTAACTCTGGAAAACAATGAAAAAAACACATTCACATATCCATTTGGAATTATTTCATACTAAAAAATTTCCTTTTCCTCTATGAAATTCCTTCTGTACTTTTCAATGTCATTTGAAAATATAAATTTAATTGATAATTTGTAATATCCAACCACCATAGAAAAATGATCGATACCCAAAATGGTGGAACTATACATCACCATAAGCATTATAACTCTTACACCAATGGCTACAGACTAGTGGTGATGGTTTAATGAGATTTTTTATAGATTCTATTTCATCATTCTCAGAGTGAAAAAAACAATAAATAAGGGAAATACATGTAAATTAAAAAAACCAAAACTAAATTTATATAAGAATAAATTTAAATATAACTCATGTAATATAAAAAATGACACTGCAATATAGTTAATACAAAATGTCATTAGTCACATAGAACAGGAAAAAAAGGGATCAAGAACTGTAATTAAGGGGGTCAAAAGTGTGTTTAGGTCCTTCCAGGAACCAATCCTTAATCTATCACAACACATATTAAAACATTATTCATTATGATAATTACATTACACCTATATGTATCCTTGACATTTTATTGGGTACCAAATAGTTGCACAATAAGGGTTCTAGTACAACTCATTAGGCAAATAAAAATGCCTCCCTTAAATAATCTATTCTGAAATATTAATTTAATGTGATGATGTCATGAATAAAAAAGATAAGTAGATTGAATAATATATAAATAAATTAAAATCTAAACATTTTCTATTTGGTTAAACCTTTTGTCTAACCCACCTACTATGGCTACTACCATATATCTCTGGGAAACTCGCAGAGACCACACAAACCCAAAAAAACCAACATGGTGTAATATATTATCACCTATTACTTTCTAAAACACAAGGTTCATATACAAATATCCGAGACTCAGTGTTCACCTAGGGGACATGACTACCCATACTTTAACTATGATAACCGGCATCCACCAATGTTCTGCATTCATGATAGGTTTAATTTTAAGAACCCATTTCAACCCATGTGCCACGATCACCATATGTTAAACCATAAAAACCCATTTCCACCTAGAGGATTAATTCCACCTATATTAATCCTCATTTTAAATAATTTTCACAATACAATATAATGTCCAAATTATAACTTCTAAAACTATAAATTTGATTTACAAAAACATTTACAACATAAGTGTTTTTAAAAAAAATCATACAAATCAACATTATCTATATATTTAAGGAAATGAAATCAATGTTCACACACATTTATATAATCATTATCAAAAACACTTATCATTTTTATAAGGAACGTATTTTATATTCTTAACTTATTCAACCTCATTTTTTATATGAGCCTCATATCATATGTAATTTTTTTTTAAAATGTTATCTTTTTTCAGAAATGATTATCATCAATTTTGTTTCCACAATTCATAGTCATTAGATAAGATAAGATTTTAAAATGGTGATATCACAAAATTTTACTGAATTTCACCACATTTCTACATATTCTTTACTGTTGGTCCACATGGTCACGACTCAATAATGTACGGTTGGGTTCAATTGTGATCAAATGATCAAATTGATGATGGATTCATGAAAAACTTATGGATCATTATTTTAGGGGTAGATCATGATTGAAATAAGGCTTAGTGTGTTGAAAAATGGATTAAAAGCAGTATATATATTCATTATCCATGGGATTGTTTTCTTCTGATAGGATTAATCACAAGGGATTCATGTGGCCAGAATATGGACAACAATGAATGATTCACACAGTATGACCTATATTTGAGTGTCTCTATCTAGATTAAGAAAACTTAGTGCTAGTGAATTTCTGGGAAATACATGGGAAGGATTATTAAGTGTTTATAAAAAAATGTAACTGAAAATCCTTGTATTCTATGAAAACAGACCATGTAGTATCCTTTCAATGATGTCTTAGGTTTCAGGTGGGGATAAATATCAAATGTTGTGTACGTATCATACATGATACATGACCCGATGTTGGTGGATTCTAATGTACCCCAAGAGTATGTAGGCATGGAAAATACAAAACACAAAGGAATAGACATAGTATTTGACTGTGGTCATATACTAGAACATGTAAGGATCCCAATAAACATCCATTGTACATGGTCGCATGAAGAGGTTCACAAATATGGTTTGGAAGACATGAGTATACATTTGTTATGTAGGACATTGTGTGTACCACTAGTAAATACTATGTAGTCCCAAATGGAAACAGATTCTATGTAAAAGAGAATACATGGTCTGGTGGTTAATTTATTTCACATACCTTATGACCCAATGCGAATATCATTTTCATTCCATGGGAAATTTATCCTTGCTTATCTCCTCCTTCATTAATAATTTTTTTGCTGGTTAGTAGAATGTCCTGAGTAGTTTTCCAGGAATAATGAAATTTTGGCCTTGATTGATGAATCAAATATACAATATGATGTGTTATAAGTGTGTAACATCCTTTAGAGATTCATATTAGATAATAATAATATATTTTTAACAATAAAGTGTTACAGGTTTTGCAAACCCACCTATCCCACAAATGCGAGAGTCTACTATACTCTTTACATAAATTGAGTTGACCACCCCATATTATATATTGATAAGTTTCTCTATCTCAATGGTGGAACCCCATATCTTCCAACTCCAATTGAGAATGGTTCCTCCACAAGAGATTGACCCCCATAGTTATAGAGCATATTGGTGTGGTTCAGATCTACCACACATATTCTTGTGTTATTACTTGTGATGCTAACCATAAAAGATTTTCCTTTGTACCTATAAGAAGAATCTTGATTTTAACATTGATATGTATATGTATATCTTCTTTCTATATTTATTGGGATTCATTGTGAGTATATATATATATATTTATATATATATATATATGTTTGGGTTTAATTCCATCTTTTTTGGTAGAGATAACTATTGTAACAGTCTATTACACCCTTACTTTTTAGGAATAGTTTTGGGTGTTTATATAATCACCCCTAAATAGGGTTTCCACAAATGGGTTATTCTTATTCATATGGAATACATATCAGTGGTGACCATAATGGAGTGTGATTTAGAGGAACATTGGCATGCCTAACAGAGCTGACTATGTTTGGTGGTTTTAATTAGAAGTTAGTTGTTGGAAAATCTTCATTCTGTTTTATTCTAGTTATTTTCATGATTGGACCACATTTCTTTATTCATGTATTTTAACCATTTTAACATAAGTTTCATGTTTTTGTACATTTATGCTTTCCTAGCGGTTTTTACATGCATGGTTTACTCTCTATTTTTTTATTAATTTATTATATCTCTTCATAGTTGAATGGATATTATTGTGTTCATGAATACATGTACATTTGATTTGTACACCCAATTTAGTATTTCTTGTATGGTTCTTATCGGCATCTTATATACTATTAGAGGTAGGATTTTTGTGTATCACTCTGCTAACCTCCATCCAATAAGACCTTGGTGGGTTGGTTCATGAAAAAAAATTTAATCATGGGGGGGGGGTTTCCCCAATTTTGGAATTTTGAATTAAACATTTTGGTGAGGATTAGTTTGGTAACATAGGTCAATGGTGTCAGAGTGTCTTATGTGTGTCTTTATGGTTAAAGAACCCATTTTTTATGGAGGCTGACTTGTCCATTCCCTAAGACTCTTACTTATTTTTTATTGACATTGTATAATTGTAAATTAGTTACAATAAATAATTGATATATGCACGATATAGGATTTATTCCACGGACTATCAAGTTTTTATTAAGTCAACTACACATATATTCTTCATTAAAATGGTATGTATTTATAACTTTTAGGATGCCTCCAAAAATTGATCTAGAGAGGATGTCATTATGGGATAATGATAACAATTAGTTTAGTGATGAGGACTCTGTTCAGGGAACATCACATGAGGTGTTTCCCCTAGTGGTATTGGAAGAGGATCGAGTACACGAGGGATAGATGATTACTCTAATAGGGAAGGAAGAAAATTCATGTCTTATTAATGTGTTACATGAGTTCCAGTGATAGAGACAATTTTTGTCTTTCAATTAGTCAAACCCCCAAGAATTAATTGATTAGGTCGAGTCAGTGATTTAAGTCTTCATTTTTTATACACCCCGTTTGATCATATGGTTATGCATGCGACTAGCCTTATTAGTGGATTAGTGAGGAACTGGTGGGTTCTAATTACCCTATCTCATGATGAGATGACACTCTTATAATCATACATCCAATATTCATTCTATAATGAGTATTAAACATCCAGAAATCTGTATATGTGTATTGATGATCTTCTCAAGCTATACACAGCTGGTATCTCTACTTCTAGGTATTCCATGTAGTTCATCAACCTCCTCGATTACTCCCTTGATATGGTATGAGATGTATTCTTCATTATTTAGTTGTTTCAGAAGGTCATCATAGATTATTTCATGATATCATACTATGCCTATGAATTCGTACTTATTATAGAGAGTTGGAGTGGTATCTTGTTATAAAAAACCACCTAGTGGAGGTATAGTAGTTGAACTGGTATGGAAGTGGTCATCATGTGGAGTATTTATATGTAGAATCTAGTAGGAAACACACATTAGGATATCAACACAGGTGACCTCCTGATACCCTGAATTTGATATGAGGGTCTTCACTACAATAATTTCATAGAGGATCTAGTCACCAAGTAGATGTGAGGTTCCATTCTTATGGTAGGCAGGCTCACAGAGCTTGTCATTTCCCAACTCGACATACTAAGTCTGGAAGATAGAAAATGTATGGACCACCATGGTAGTGGTGGCATCTTGTTTAAGGATCTTCCAGGAGTGGTTTGGTCGGTACCCATGGAGGTGTTGTAGACATATAAACTATTAAATTTCTTGAGGTATGAGATTATAGTAGAGGTAAAAACTGTGAAATAATTACACCACCTCCACTTGGTTACCCATTTTAGGTAGAGAGGTATGGTGGAAATGTAATATGATACTATAGAAAATAGAGGATTGTGACTAAAATGATCATGATATTATTCAAGGTATGATCTTTTTATTTTATATTCTTTATATATTAATTATAATATAATTCACAAGACTTTATTTTATCTCTATATTGCTTCTATGAGAGTTAGATATTTCATTTGAGCCTTTTACCCAACAATAATTACTAGAGGTTCCAACATTGATCAATTATTCTATATCTCACATCATCTGATAGATCAAGTTGAAATTTAATAGGGTTTGTTTCTAGTAGTACCTATTATATTTCATGATAAAACCATATGATATCATTTTCAGTGTGAAAATGTTTTCCATAGTGTGTGCCAAGATTTACAATTATATGAGGAGAGTGAGATGGATTTGGAATTATGGGATGAGAATATACTTCATGGTTAGGATATATAATATCATTGAGTGGTTAGGTATGGCAAGAAATAAGTTACAACCTATCACCCATCAGTTGTAAACTTTACCGCATGGTGTATTGGGAGATTTAGGCATCAGGATTCTAGTAGTACAGGACAGTACGGGCGCATTTTTCAAATATTTCTCAGAACTACCTCCGATATGGGAGAGGTAATTCTATATATACTTTCACCCTAAGACCACAGGGATATATTATTCAGCATAACAAATTTCTCCAAATATAGCACTTGGAGATTTGGGTTCTATTTGAGGGCCTTTAAGTGATGGGTTTTATCATTCCAACTCTTTCCTCCTCATATGTTTCACTTCTGTTCATGAATAATGTGGATAACTATTTGAGGATTTTTGATGAGATTAATCTCCTGAATCAGTTGATAGTGAATAAAAATTACACCTTAAATTGGATTTATTGATATTTTAAAAATATGAAAGTTCTTGTTGGTTATCCATGATCAATATCAAATATATATACCATTAGTTTAGGGATCTCAAATATGATATTTGGAATATTTCATTTTGATTTGACAATGGACACTATGAATTCCTAGTGATTAAATTCATTGTGATGAATTACCCTAGTGTGTTCATGTCTCTTATGAATGTTGTATTTCATCAATACATGGACATATTGTTATTTATCTTAATCCATCACATACTCATCTACCCTACATCTAAGGAGGATCATGCAGATTCATTGAGGATTATTATAGGCTTACACTAGGAGCACTATCTTTTATGTAAGCTCTCTAAGTGTTAGATCTAGATATGTATGGTTCATATAATTGGGAATTTAATCTATGATAATGGATTAGTCTTTGATCTAGTGTATATTGACTATGTTCTTTCATTAGAACCACATAGTAATGTATTGGAGGTGGAGAGTTTCCTTGGTTTGGTCGAGTAATACATGAGCTTGGTGGAATAATTTTTGAGATAGAAGTCCCATTGGGATCCTTGAAGGAATGAGGGTAGTCACTTATCTATTTTGATAATTGATAGAGATATTTTGTGGAGTTTAGGGTGAGTTTGAAAAATGATCATATCATGAGACTACCAAAGGAGGTAATTCTGTATGTTTTGTTTTTCAACATATGATCTAGTATTGGTCTTATGATAATATAGAAGAATGTAATGATATCTTATGGGTTGAGGAAGATGAGACCCCAGGATAATAACTATATGACATATAACATAGATTTAACAAATCAAATATTTTATTTGAATATGTAGAGAGGCTATTTTTTGGGGATAATATTGTTGTTCACTCAGACAATCAGAGTCTCAGGTACATCATCAATCAAAGAGAACTCAACCTAAGATAGAGTGTTTGGTTGGAGTTCCATAAAGACAATAACATTATTATGGCATATACTCTTTATAAGATAAACATGGTCATTTATTCCCTTGGTAGGAATTCTAATTCTCCCTTTGTGGTGGAGTCATTAACGTATTTGGATTTATTCTAGTGGGCCCTGGTGGAAGAGAGGGGTGAATTTTATTTCATCAGTCGATGACAGTGAAGACATTATATCTTTAGTGTGTGATAAAGGCTTAGATAGGATACCTGGATAGTACTATTCTACATGAATAGATATCATTAGGAGATTAACCATATTTAGTTTCTAATAAAGGGGAGAACAACCGATTTTCTTGGATGGATGGTGGATTTTTTGTTGCTATCTCTGGAAGTGATTTTGGAGTTTCTCAAATCTCCCATGGTTTCACATATTGGTGTGTAAAATATGTAGAAGAATATCTAGAAACAATTTTGATGTGCTAGCATAAGGAATAGAGTTTCAGAGTTCTTCTCTCAGTGACTCACATGCAGGTTAGTAAAGGATAAATATCAGGTTTTAGTAGGTTTGGATCATCCTATTGAGATATTATAATGGAAGTGGGATGGAATATATATGGATTGTCTGATGGATAATTCATTGATATTTAGAGTCCTTATAATGATCCAGATATAAAAAATGAAAATTATACTAATTTTAAAACTAGAAATCACTTTCATTTTGGAATGATATTATAGGAGTAGATTTTTAAGGAAATAGGGAAAACCAATACATGGTAAAACAATTTTTTATATGTAACAAAATATAGTTAAAATCCATTTTTTCCACCAATTAAACCCATATTAATATAAAACATGTTTTATTTTCATTAAATATATTCAATAATTTGATGTTTACCTCATCCATACCCCTACAATTCCTTAAAATCAATTGAGAAAACATTTCAAACCATGGAATGAGTAGAGAACGATCAGTAATAGATACAATAATGGAAATTGTTCGTTCACAGAAAAACAATAAAACCCTTTATAGATTTTTCTAAAAAACAAAAAAAAATCATCTGAGAAGATAATAATTTTTCCTTTAATAAATTTCATTATCCTACATTTAAAAATCAAGTGATTTCCATTAAATATCATTATTAATAATAAAGAAGTAAGGTATGTTCCTTGGTACCTCACCATCAAGGAACCCTTATAGAAAAATTACAAAAACCCTTTCAAAATGGATTTTTCCTATGGACGACATCCAAAATAATTATATAGAGAAAACAAAATCATTACCCATGTCATTAGACCACTTTCTAAGTGAACTCATCCTATAAACTATTATGATCTCAGATGCCTATATCAAGGATTAATAATTTTCAATATCTTACAAATATCAAATCATGATTAAAATTTTTAGAAATCATTTAAACCCATGTAAAAAACTATATAATATCTGAATAAGTATCTTTCTTAATAATTTCTTTTAAAATATAAAATATTTATACATAATTAAGAAATTTTTTTAAAAAAATAGCTATGAAATCGTATAAAGTAAACATCAAATAATTGAAGCATTATAAAAATGGAAAATCCAATCATGTCGTATAAGTTAAAAAAATTCATTCATAAATCTATAATATTAGGTGAAAGAGGATCATTTTAAGATTATTTTTAAATCACTGTCCCTTAAAATTATTTTATCGTTGAATTGAACACTAATAAAATTAATGCATTATGTGTATCAATTATTAATGCACATAAGATATTTTTAAATACATTCAAGATAATTAAAATCATGTCACACATATTCTTACCATGACATAATAAAATAAATTTTAGATTTTCCTAATGTATGATTGTTTTGTTAAGAAAATATAATGTCGCGAATCAAATTTGTCACTTATGTCATTTATATTCCGAAAAATACAAATATGTTAATTTTTAACTTTTTTAAGAATATTTTTCATGTTTATTAGTCATTTTATTTAACTTATTATAGATATATAACAAGTACATAATTATTTATGTTCAAATCTGACATTATTACTATATTTAGTTCATAAGATCATAATGACATCAGTAGGTAGACCTTGGTCATCATGGTAAACATTGTATCAACTATAGAATATGTGTCATTACCTGAATATCATTTTTAAATCAATTAAAATTTATAATCTATCCATTAAATGTGGTTATGGATAATTGTCTATGTTACAATCATGGAGACCATATGAAGTACGTATGTATGAGTAACATTTTCAATTTTAAATGATCATTATGGAATTGATATAATTATATGTTTGTCTTTATAAAATGATAATAATATATTAAATATGATATTACTTTTTTAAATATACTTATTTATATCATAAATTTTATTTGGTGGTGAAGACTAATTTCCTCAATTCATGGAGGTGGTAGTCCACACCTACACATGAATGACGATATCATTTTTGTATTTCTCGAATGGTATGAGAATAAACAGTGTATTATATTTAAATAATGATAAGTATGTAATGAATAATATATATATATATATAATGATATCCACATTATATCTTATCTTGAGTGACATTGATAGAGAATGAATTACATATGTTCAAAAGGGGGTAGTCCGTTGTACAAATGAATGATATATTCTTCTACCATTTTGATTGAGGTGGAAACTTATTTATGTAATTACACTAAAAAAAGTCACCATATTTAGGATAAAAATATTTAATTTTTTCCATGGATTATAATAATTTGAAGGGTGTGTGTGAAGAAATAAAACGGAAACCACTGATTAAAATGTTACCTCTTCTTCAGATAACCTTCATTTCTTCACACAATAAGACCATTAAGGCTGGTTTTTTTCCTAAACTAAGGGCTCTATAATGAATTTATATATTCTAGGAAAACATTTTGGTAGATATTGGATAAACCCATTGTTTTTTGATTTGTTAAAAAATTATAAGAATATGTGACCTTATATAAGAGAGGGGAGGGGAAGTCTTGAATTTTTTCATAGAATATAAAATAAATATAAATTAATTACCAATTAAAAATGGAAATAAATTGAGTTATTTAGAATTATGGATTATTATGGGCTAAAAAACCTTAAACTATAAAAAGTATATATCTAATCACTATACTTATATCCTTATATTCTGTTTTTAACCCTTATTTAACCACTTTACCACTTCCTATGTCAACATGAAATTTTATTCTTTGGGGATCAATATAGTTACAATAAAATGATACATGGACATAAAATGTATAAAATATTCAACATTATGTAAATATGTTGGAATGATATTATATTTATATGAATTTTATATCATTTAATACAATAGTTTTTAGTCAAATGTTTTCCTAAAATCAGTTTTATGGAATATTCATTACATTCCATTTAATAATATCAATATAACAATTATAAATAGAACGAACTATTTTAAAACATATCTAAAATTTAATGACCATATATAACTTTTTTATTACAATATAGAATCTCATATTATATTTACACTAATATTTATAATAAATTTACTTGATATTCCATTAATAAAATAATTTCTACATCACCATTGTATAGGCATTTAATATAATTATTTGATCATTAAAAAATAAAAATAAATTCCACTGAGGAACATAAATATTTTATATTTCTAATGAATATTTATTGTTTAACAGAAAATCTACTAATTCCTTTATTAAAAATGACATAGTTATTAAAAATATGAGTGTGACATTATTGTGCTTTCATGAAATAAAATATTATAAATGTCATAAACATATAAAAATGAAAAAAGGCAGTAAATTTGAAACATGAATTCTTATGGATAAATATTAATAATCCAATAAAACATTATAATGTTATAGAGTAATTATATTATTCTTATAATATAATTTCTTCAATTAATTTCCCTATTTACCTATGATGATGAAGAATAAACTTTTTTTAAAAATGTTATAATCTAGATAAAATGGGAGTCTTCAAGGGGGTCAGAATTGATGAAAACCCAATGAATCTCCATGAATAACAGCCTTGACCTCGATAGGGAGAGAACCCGGGCTATCATAAACAACCAGCTCCTCTTCCATGCTACCCATGCGTTCAAAGGCATCCTCTACAAACTTAGCCTCCCTCCAAACAACCGAAAAAACATTTGATGTTTAGCCCCCATAATGAAATAGTGAATAAGATATGTAAAATCCCATGGAACATAAGGGTTTCGCCTTTATAGAGATCACCATTACCTAAGAATCAGACTCATCCTCCACTACTAGGATATCAAACTTCCTTCAAATCCACAAGCATGAAAGAAATTCCCACAATTCTTCCCCTAGGGAATTTATAGGTCCATACAAGGCATTGAAGACCATGAGAACTGATCCCCATGAGTCCCAAAGAACTCTTCCCCCATCACCATCACTCCAATTAAAGACCCATCCGCGTTGAAATTTGGAACTTCGAGGGGTGGTATCCAGCGTATCCAGTGACCCTCCCTCAGGATAGGTGCTCAAGATATATTAAGAAGGTTGAAAATAGGGAATGAACAAAATCTCCCTTTTATAAGAAGACCCATCTAGAAAATAAGGGCTAGAATCATCACATTTAAAAACAACATAGAATGATAAGAGCCCATCTAGGTAGAGTTTTGTGCTTCCCAAATAATCCATCAAATTGAGTAGAAGATTATTCCATGAACATTATGCTCTATATGCCTATTATTAACCCTGTGGAATAATGATACTAAAAACTATATAGTGATTTTGTGTTTTCGATGAAGGGGGTAGTGAATAAAGAACATAGATGATATTCCCACCTACTCTAAAGAATAACTGGATCCCATGGGGTCTCGCAATAGTGGCAATGATACATCATTGAAATGCATATCCTTTTATCCATCTCATCGGTCAGAATATCTCAATTAATGATACTCCAAGTGAGGAAATTAATTTTTGTTGGAATCTCATTGCAGCACACCATGGAAGACCATGAATAAATGGAGTTCGTTACATGTAATAGCTTCTTGTAATCTGAATAAGTAAACATACCTAAAGTTGAGCTCGAGGAGTGACATCTATCTGTTTCCTCATTCATGATAAATAATTTAAAATAATTTAACCTGAGAAGTTGTGAGGTTCGACTGAATAAATTCATATCTCACTCACACCTCCTTGAAGGAAATATTCAGACAAGGGCAGTCAAGAAAATCTAGGGTCCCACCTTGCTAGTTTCTCTCCCCGAAGCTAACACCCCCCTATACAATGATCATCCAAATTGAATCGTTGAGAACATGAATTTGGGATATCATGCATTGCGCCTAGCCTGTAAACTGAGTGGCATGGGTTCCCACAGCATCCCAATTATCACCATAACACTCCATAAAAAAGGATTCTCATAAAGAGTCTCCCACAATAATATTCCATGAAAGTCGGACTAGCATTCACAACATGGGCTCGTTTAGGTCACAAATCCCTACTACCCATTCATTAACATGCTTGGTCATACGGTTCCATGAATCCTAGTGGTTGTGAACCGACTGATTGACATCCCCTACAAAAGAAGTCAAGATTTTTTCCATTCGATGTATGGTACCCTACATAGATTTGATAATAGAGAACACGTGCATTGGAATTGAATTCATGGAGTTGTTGACCAATGAAAACCTCACTCCAAATGATAGAAATTTATTTTTTCAATTAATAATTGTAACTCCCCAAGCGTCCACGGTATGGTTCCCTTTGAATAATGTAATAGATTTCATCGTATGCAACTTCGAGTTTCTAACACACCACGACCAATCAAACTAGCTGTTATGAATAGTAATACCCACCATTTAAAAATATTTAAATTTTTTCTTTCAAAAATGACGTCATTTTTGGATTTGGAACATCAAAATTAGCTTAGGGTGAATTTTTGGTATTTTTATGAAAATATTCAATTTTTCATGAATAGTAAAAAACACTACCTTATTAGTTAAAACCGACTTTTTATTTAAATAATTATTTATTTTATTTAAATTTATTTTATGTCAAAATATATACATAATACCAATATTTGTTCAATTTAATTCAGTTGAGTCATTTTTATAATAAATTTAGATATATAAAATTTTATGGATCTTTTTACCGTATTTTACCCACCTCGTTGGAGCTTTTTCAAATTTGCATAAAACATAATTTTAACGCTTCTATTAGTTGAATTTAAAAAATATGAGAAACACGGTTAATATCAGTATGTTAAATGTTGTTCAATGTGATGAATGTTTTTCGTGAATAGTAACTTTTGATATTTATTTTCAACGCTTAAAAGTAAATATGGTAATAAAGGTTAAAATGATATTATTATTACCCTAACACATGTCTTAAATATATTGGATAAGTGTATTTCGACCAAAATAAACCTTAATAATAAAATAGGATCATTGAGGTCATGTTGGATTAGATTAGAACATTTATTATTATTTTATTTAAAGAAGAGTTAAAAGTGTTAAATTCTATGTTTAATAACTAATCCTTTTTTAATATAGGGTTATACATAAGATAAATTAGACTATAAATATTAATTAGAAATATAAAAAAAATTCATACATAATGGTATTTTAGTTATAATTTTTAGACATTAAATAATTAAATTTATTTAGGAAACAATGATGATGCAGTAATTACCTTATTAATGAAAGATTGAAATAATTGATATTATAAATTTCCAAATAAAAGAAATTTGAGACTTTTAATGAATTACAATAATTTTATAGGTCAATATGACATGTTAGGGATGATTAAATTAATTTTTTTCGAAGTAATAATAATGTAATGAATTTAATAAAAACAAAATACCAAATAGTGTCAAAATAGACATAAAAGAGTTTTAAATATAATTATATTATTAATTGATATTATATTCATAAAAATATATGGTTTAGACTAAGGGATTAAATAATAGTATATATGTCATTAATGAACCACTTGAGGTTATCTTGGAATTTTATAGTATGTTTATTAACAATAAAAAATAAAAATACAAAGAGATGTGGTAAATGTCAAACTATTTAACTAAGAGTTAAATATAAATGATAATGTTAATATATTGCCTAAACCTATATAAAACCCATTTGTTTAAGGATTGAGACCCATACCCACTTTTTCCTCTAAATAAATCATTTTATAGCCATTATAAATCTAATCAGAATATATTATAAAATATTTTTTAAATCTTTTCCTAAGGTGCCCCTCACCCCTTTTATAAAAATTCACTTCTACTTCTCTAAAATTCACACCACAAAGCAATTTATCTCATCCAAACCATAACAAAATATCCTCCCAACTATACTAGATTCATCTTAGAGGCCTTACTTTAGTTATAAAACCATCATATGGAGCCCTTTTGATCAAATCAATAGGAAGAACCCGAATAACAGGCAAATATTTCATCACCTCTTTCGAGTTCTTTTCTTCTTCCACATACTCTTTCTTTATTTTTTCCATTATAAAATAATAACTCCAGTATCTTCTATATACTGTTATGTTATTATAAAAATGGTATAACCATATTTTTTTCTATCCATCATATAATTTACAAATTCACCATACGTGCGTACGTACGGTATACCATCTCCATGTTGTGGTGTAGTTTCTCATTCAACACTTCACTGTTTGGATGGGTATAATAATGATGTAAAATTGATTTAAATAATAAATTTAACAAGTTAATTATTCTGTATATATGATATACCATCCAATAATATACTATTTTAATATCAAAAGAATGATATTGTCGCTCATGCGTACGTACAGATTACCATCTCCACGAACGCGATGAGATTCAATCCCCATCATATCCATTAAAGCGTAACACTTATTTGATGACTAAAAATAATGTTTAATTACATAATATCATTTTGAATATGAATAATATGCATAATATCCATACCAAACATTACTTACATACCAAATCCTATAAAGGAAAACAAATTAGTTAACACCTAAAACGATGATACTACTGAAATATTATTAACAAAGAAATATTAGAAGATCATATATGATAACATATTATTATATATGGTTCTTGTATAATTTAATAACAATGAGTTCACAATTATACAATAGGTTAACCTACCGTCTACCAAGTATAAGTAAAAGGTAAGGGTTAATTTCACAATTTCATTATTATTCACGGTTGTTTTTACATAAGTATTTACTGGGACATATTTATTATCCATGTCCATGTTTCATAAAAGAGTTTTCAAATAGATTATTTTTTAGGGATATTTTACTAAAACATCATTTAAAATGTTTTAAAAACTTATTCTTCTAAGCCTTTCTCATTAATGTCCATATTTTCATACTGGTTTTACGGATTTATTTTAATGGACATAAATGTTTTAAAAAGTTAATTCCTTTCAAATGATTCAATGTGGTATGGGAAAAATTGATTCAAAATGTATTTAAATTACATCATTTCTAAATTATGTGGCTTTTAATTGATTTAATGAAAATAGTATATTTATCTCAAAGAGTTCTACAAATCATTTTCATCTATATAAACTTGTTTTGATGGATTTTAAACTTGTTTGAAGTTGGTACAAATATTCCTTATTGTATTGATGGATTTGTGATATGTTTGACTGTAGATGTGTTATTTTTATATCATTCATGGTTTATGGATAATGTATTGAAAAATCATATTCTTTTTTTTTAAAAAAAGTGGTACTATTAAAGATGAAGATCTACAGCTGTACATAAGCAGAGCCATGAAGTGAAATTGTCCAGCCATATCTGATTAACATCGAAGGGGCCTAAGGCCGCAAGCTGGTGGGATGAATTGTTTCCTTCCATTTTGGTGATGGAGAAAGTGCATGAAGAGAAGCATTCGAAAAGTGAGCGGATTCTCCTAATGATGAGGCCAAAAGGTTGGAGTCCGGTGTTATGGCGGTTAATAGCATTGATAACAGTAAGGTAGTCAGACTCAGTGATGATATCAGCCCATCCACGTTCCAAAGCGAGCGTCATCCCCACAAGGATAGAAAAGGCATCTGCAATTGAAGGTTCTTATAGGGAATGATGTAATTCATATTTTGCTACAAGGATCTGCCCCAGATGATTACGATCCAGAAGGTCGAGCGCAACTGGCCCATATTTGGGAAGAGAAGAGTCCACGTTAAGATTAAGACTCCCTTCCTGTGGGGGGGGGGTCCATTGAGGGGGAAAATATGGGGTAGCACCTGGCATAGAGTGCCCATTGTGGTCCTTCTAGCCCTCCATCCATGAAATTTCTCGTTTAATCTAGAAGTCAGGGGTTTTATGGACATGGTGGAATACTAAATCGTTTCGTCGAACCCAAATGATCTCAGCCAGGGTGCAAAGAAAACCAGTCGTAGACGATGAAAGAAAGGAGAACCAACACATCAAGAGATCGGGGAGGTCGAATATGGTGTTCAGGGAGGCCTCCTAAGCTAGGCCTAATTTAATCCAAAATTCCTTAGCTCATGGGCAGTTAATGATGGCATTCCAAGGAGTTTCTGGGATATTGGTGTAGAAAGGGAAGGACTTCACACTGGCCATATGACGAAAGGCGAGAACGCTCATTGTAGAGAGGGTTCCCGTGCAAACCTGCCACCAGAAATGGAGGATTTTTTTGGGGACATTGAGCTTCCAGAGCACATTCTATGGTCCCTCATCACGGTCAAGAGAGTGGATTCTAGGAGCCAGTCTGTACCCAGATCTCACCGAGTAATCGCCTGAGGAATCATTGGTCCAGAAAACATGGTCGGGGCCTTTGTCAGGGAACAAAGGGATACTGAGGATAATTATTTGGTCTCTTTTGTATACTTGTTTTAATATGAATGTTTATGTAATGTATAATCCTTTCCATATGAGGAATGCATTGGACATAGTAAGTGATGGGTGGAGCCAGCTATAGCTCCTCGATGCATCGATAGGTCTAATGAGAACAACTAGTGTATTGGATCAAGGCCTTAACAAAATATTATTTGTAGTCTGGGAAAAAATCATTGACTATGTGGTTATGAAAGCCTAACATTTTTCATTCCATAATTATAAAAGTGGCTATTAATGTCACATGTGACTATATAACAAGTATAATATCCATGATAATAAGTAAATGGAATTATTTGATTTAAAGTTTCCATATTATTATGAATATTATGATTAAAAGGCTTATTTTTTAGTGTTATACATTATCATAAAATGTTTATGCTTATTAATGAATGTTTCCACTATATTTTTATCCTTACTGAACATCTGTCTTCACCCCATTCTATGATTTATTTTTCCCTAAATTCAAAAATGTATATTATTACAGACCTGCAGGGATAGTCTATGGGATATGAGTGTGGTCTATGGAGACAACGTTGTTGTAGTTTTCAATTTACAATGTAATGTACAACTAATGAATGTATCCAGAATTTCCAAGGCTACTAATGTAATCGTTCATTCAAGACTTGATCTTTTATGATTATTCCAATGTTATGTAATGATGCACTGAAGATGGGTAACTAGGGTCAGGGTGTTACAGTTGGTATCAGAAGATGTTTTTTACAATCATTGGAAACTAGATTCAGATAAACTCTGGTTAGAGAACATTACCCTAAGATAGATTTTGAAGATTAGTTTATAAGAACATCCTATAAATTTGGTACTTTAGAGGTTTTGTGAGTTTTCCCAGAAATAAATCCATGTCGGGATACGAGTAGGTAGAGGCAGCTCTGGGACAGTTGTACCTAGGGGAAAAAACTGAAAACACTGATTTGAGCGAGACTCAAATATGAACTGGTGCACGACAACAGGTTTTGTTGAACTCTTTGTTATGCCACTATCGGGGGATATGCATAGGATAATTCTCATTTCCTTTAAAAACATTATGAATTATTTATGAGTATATAAATCCTCTATGAAAACATTTTTATGATTATGGTTTATATCTATAAACTGCTCAATTTATGTTAAGTATTTTACAAGTTTGGTATTATTTATTCTGAATCCTAAAAAAATCTAATGTATGCCATTGTTTAGAAATGGAACCTAGTGGAAGGAATAGAAACAGTATCGACACATGTAATCCATGTAAGGATTTATCTCCTGCTCAAGATAATTATGGTTGTGCAGGTGATGCAATTGGTGTTGATCAGCTTATCACCATACTGGGACAACTCACTCTTGTAATGAATAATAAACTTACTTGTATAGAGCACCCAGATCGACAACGTGGAGGATCAATCTTATATCACTTCATGAGGAAACAACCACCAACATTAAATGGGAGTACAAATCCATTGGTAGCTGGGCAATGGATAAGTTCCTTAGAGATGCTATTTCATTCATTGGGGAGTAGCGAAAGGGAAAAAGTTGTCATCGTAGCTTATCACCTTATGATAGATGCTGATCAATGGTGGTCATTATTTGAAAACAAAAAGGAAGATGAAGAAGTATCATTTATGGAATATAGGTAGTCTAAATAGTTTATCATAGAAATGTACTTTCCATGTGACCATCGAGGCGATATGGAAAGGAAATTTCTATGTCTGTGGCAAAATGAGGATGAGAATGTCATATAGCATGAGGCTAACATTACAAGAACAGAAGGCATGTAGCAGATTATATACATAACCCATGGAGTAAGATTTATCGTTTCATTGATTGGTTAAAACCATTTTCCATTAAGCATTAGTCTCAGAATCATTCTCATTGTACGAATATATTTTGTCAAGTGCTATCAAGACAAATAAGGAATTCTCTATGTCTTCTGATATTAAATCAAAGAAAGAGAAGAAGAGATTTACTAAACACTATAAAAATAGAAATAAGGGGAATAATGTAAAATATGAATATCCATCCTATAGTAAATGTGGGAATAATCACCCCGGTACTTTCCTGAAGGGAATGAATGTCTGTTACAATTATGGTGAAAAAGTCCATCATGATCATGATTGCAAGGGGAAGAAAGGGGATTTTAATGATGATTTATAAAATTGTAGAGAATGTGTGAATTATGAAAATTAATGTCCTAAATTCCAAGAAAACTTATCTCAGAAAAAGCATAGGGATCAAGGCCATGCTTATGATATCACTACTACAGAGGTTGAAACTTCGAAAGACATAGTTAAAGGTAATTTAATGGTTTCATTAAGATTAGGTAATGATTTATTTGATTCGAGATCATCACACTGTTTCATATCATCCTAGTTTTCTATGAAAATTAGATATTTCCAATTTAATTTATTAAGGGAATTGTGAGTCCAAACTCCTAAGGGACGTATCATTAGAACAATGTTTTTTTGAATCAGTACACTTTATGAAATATAAACGTCATTTATCTACTGATCTAATCATCATACCAAATATTGAATTTAATATAATCCTCGGTATGGATTGGAGATTGGATCATGATGTGAATGTTTATTGTTTGAAGAATGAGTTTACAGTTTTCGATGATGATAAAGAGTACCTTATCTTTATAGCAAAAATGTCACCATCTGATTCTTATCTATATCCACCTGTAGTAGCTCCACTAAATTCAATTATTGGGGAGGAGGAGAATGAAATAACTATGGGTGAGGAAAAGAATGTTCAAATAGAGTATGTACCTATTGTGAAAAAATATTTTGATATGTTTATAAATTATTTACCTAGACATCCTATAGAATGAAAAATTGAGTTTTCCATTTACTTAATTCCTAGTTCAAGGCCCATATCCAAGACCGCTTATAGAATGGACACTGTGGAATTAGTGGAACTAAAGAAACATCTAGAGGAATTGATTAATAAGGGATCTATTCTAGATATTGATTCTCTATGGTGAGCCCATATACTTTTTGTTAAGATGAAAGATAGGTCTATGAGGTTGTGCATTGACTACAGAGAGATCAATGCTATAACAATAAAGTACTAGTATCCCCTACCTTTCATTGATGATTTATTCGACCAACTTCCTGGAGCTCAATATTATTCAATTATTGACCTTCGATTTGGATATCATCAATTGTGTGTGAAGAAGAAAGGCATTCCGAAAACAACATTTCGATCCAGGTATGGGAATTATGAGTTTACAATAATTCCTTTTGGGCTGACAAATGCACCCTATATTTTCATGGATCTAATGAAAAGAGTTTCCAAGGAATATCTTGATGACATTGTAGTGGTATTTATTGATGATATCCTGTTATAATCCAAAATCAATGAATATTATGGAAATCACATGCGCACCATTTTGAAAACCCTGAGAAGAAAAGGATAATATGAGAATTTTAGCAAGTGTGAATTGAGGATTCAAAAGATTTATTTTCTTGGTCATATTGTCTCTAAAGATAGAATCTCCATTGACCCCTATATGAAAAAGGAAATCAAATAATTTCCAGAACTGACCAGTATAACTGAGTTATGCGGTTTTATTTTTTTAGAAGGTTATTATCGTCATTTCATCCAGAATTTTTCCTGACTGGATAACCCATTAACCAATCTCGCATGTAAAAGGTTAAATTTTTTTGGGAAAAAATAGTATGATGAATGTTTAGATTAACTAAAGAGAATATTATTTATTGATCCTATCTTGACACTACAATCAGGGAGCGATGGGTTTTTTATTTATGGTGATGAATCAAAGAAAGGACACGATTGTTTCTTCATGCAAAATGATGGAGTTATTGCCTATGCATGAAGACAACTAAAAATTCGTGAGAAAAATTATCCTACCCATGATTTTTAGATAGTATATGTAATCTTTTATATGAAGATATGGAGACATTATCTCCATGGAGAAAAATGTGAGATATATACCAATAACAAGAGTTTGAAGTATATTTTCTCACACAAAGAACTCAACGTGAGGCAATGGAGATGGCTTGAACTAACGAAGGATTTTTATTTCACAATACACTACCACTCAGGGGTGGAAAATAAGGTGGTAGATTCATTGAGCCGAAAGGATCGTGGATCTTTGAACAAGATGACAGTTCAAAGAGATCCTATTTTCATGGATTTAGAAAAGATGGATATGGGAATAATTATGGAAGGTGAAACATATATACTTTTTGAAATGGTTGCCAAACCATCTTTACTAGAAAGGATAAAAATTTCTTAAGCTGATGATGAGGAGTTTCAAAAGAAAATTAATACTGTGAACGATGGGAGATTGAGTGAATTCAAATATGAAGATGGAATTTTTGATATTTGGAAAGATACTTTGTGTTCCTATGATACTTGATCTGAAAAGGGAATCGTTGGATGATGCCCATAGCTCAAATTTTTCTATAAACCCTAGTAGCACCAAGATGTATATAGATTTGAAGGAACATTTTTGGTGGGACTACATGATGATAGAGATAACTAATTTTGTGTTACATATTGTTTTCCAGCAAGTTAATTCTTGAAGACAACATCCTAGAAGATTCATGCAACATCTTCCCATACCTGATTTTAAATGGGATGATATTACAATGGGATTTTTCATGTGGCTACCAAAGACTCCTAGAAGAAATGACTCAATATGGGTCATTGTAGATTGTCTTACCAAGTCAGCACATTTTCGTGCAATAAGAGAAGATTTACCACTTGGACAAATCAAAAGACTGTATATTAATGAAGTCGTATGACTTCATTGTGTACCCTTATCGATTGTTTCTGATCATGATCCCCATTTTACATCATGATTCTGGAAAAGTAATCAGAAAGTCCTGGATATTGAACCTTTTTTGAGCAGTGCCTACCACCTTCATGTAGATGGAAAATCATAATGGACTATTCAAACCATAGAAGACATGTGGAGATCTTTCTCACTTGACGTTCAAGGTATGTGGGATCAATATTTACCTTTGGTATAATTTTCATATCACAATAGCTTCTACTCAGGTATTAAAATGGTATCATATGAAGCATTATATAGAAAAAGATGTCGCACACCAACGTGTTGGGATGGTATTTGTGAAATAAATCATGTTGGCCTAGAACATGTTGAGGACTCGATGGAAAAGGTGAAGGTTATCCAAACCAACATCAAAGAAGTACAATGTAGGAAGAAGATATATGCCAATAACTGAAGAAAGGATTTGGAATTTTAGGTAGGAGATTTTGATTTCTTGATGGTATCTCTTTGGATGAGAGTTATAGAATTCTGTAAGAAGTGTAAATTTAGTCCTAGGTACATCAGACCTTTTGAAGTTCTATAAATAATTGGGAATGTATCTAACCATTTGGAAATGCAACCAAGTCTCTCCAAAGTTCATGATGTGTTCCACGTATCATTATTGAGAAAATACTTTCCTAAAACAACGCATGTACTCACCTATGAGGATTTAGAACTGGAACCCAACATGTCTTATGGTGAAGAGTCTATCACGTTTCTTGATACCAGTGATCATGTGTTGAGAAACCGGACAACATGTCTGGTAAAAGACCTAAGAAGAAACCATAAGATGGAAGAGGCAACGTGGGAACCCAAGGAACTTATGATGAAGAACCATATGATTCTTTTTATACAGTAGTATTCTAAAAAGTTTGAGGAAACAATTATTTGGAAGAGGGGAGAATGTACACCCAATCTTCAACAGTATGTTTCCCTTTGAATAATGTAATAGCTTGCATCGTACACAACTTCAAGATTCTAACACACCGCGACCAATCGAACTAGATGTTATGAATAGTAATACCCAATTTTTGAATTTTTTTAAATTTTAACATTCAAAATGGAGTTCATATTTGGATTCGGAATATCGGAATTAGCATAGGGTAAATTTTTGGTATTTTTCTGAAAGATATCTATTTTTGATGAATAGTGAAAAACACTACGTTATGGGTTAAAACCAACTTTTTATTTAAATAATTATTCATTTAGTTTAAATTTATTTTACATCAATATAGATACATAATAACATTATTATTTCAATGTAATTCATCTTAGACATTTTTATAATACAATTAGATATATAACATTTTATTTAACTGTATACCGTCTTTTACCCACTTCCTAGGAGCTTTTTCAAATTGGAATGAAACACAATATTACTGCTTCTGTGATTTGAATTTTAAATATCATAGAGATTTAGTTGATATCAGTAAGTAAATTTTGGTTCAATGAGATGAAAATAATTTTTTGTAAACAATAACTTTTGACTTTTATTACCACGATTTAAAGTGAATAAGGTAATTAAAGGTGAAAATGATATTATTATTACCCTAAAACATGTAATAATTCTATTGGTTAAGTTTAGTTCATCCAGAAACAACATTAGGAATAAAATATTATCTTTAGGTCAACTTGGAGTAGATTAGGACATTTATTATTATTATATTTAAAGAAGAGTTAAAAGTGTTAATTTATACTTTTAATAATTAAACCATTTTTAATAAAAGGTTATACATATGATAAATTACACTATAAATATTCATTAGAAGTCTAAAGGTGTTTCCTACATAATGGTATTTTATTTATAATATTTAGACATTAAATGATTAATGTTATTCATGACACAATTATGATCTAGTAATTACCTTATTAATGAAATATTGAAATAATAGATATTATAAAAATCCAACTAAATGTAATTTTAGTTTTTTAATACATTAAACTAATTATATACGTCAATATGACATGTTAGGATTGATTAAATGAATTTTTTTTATGTAATAATGTTTTCATTAATTTAACAAAAAGAAAATACCAAATAGTGTCAAAATTGACATAAATGAGTTTTTAAAACAAATATTAAATTATTAATCGATATTCTATTCCTAAAAATCTACGTTCAGGCCAAAGGGATTATATAATATCATATATGTCATTAATGAACCACTTTAGTGTACCTTGGATGTTTATTGTATGTTTATTAACAATATAATATAAAAATACAAAGAGACATGGTAAATTTCAAACTATTTAACTAGGAGTTAAATCTAAATGATAATGTAAATATGGTGACCTAAACCTGTCTAAAACCCATTGGATGAGCGTATTTTGATCCATAACCACCTTATCCTAGAAATAAATTATTTTTGAGAATTTATAAACTAAATATGAATTTATTATAAAATAATATTTCAATCTTTTCCAATAGTTCTTCTCACCCCTCTTATAAAAGGGAAGTTACCCTTCTCTCCAATTCACACCCCAAAGCCATTTGGCTCTGAAAATCCCTACCCAAATATCCATCCAACTATCCTCCCTTCAACCTAGAGGCCTTAAATTTTTCATAATGTCATCCTATGGATCCATTTTGATCAAATTAAAATGAAGAACTCGAAGAAGAGGTAAATATTTCATCACCTCTATCATGGTATTTTCTTCTTACAAATCCCTTTTCTTTGTGGTTTCCATTATAAAATAGTAACTCCAGGATATTCTATATACTTTTATGTTATTATAAAAATGGTAAAACCATATTCATTATTCTATCCATCCTAAAAATGAAAAAGTCACCAGACATGCGTACGTACAACTTACCTTCTCCACGCCGTGGTGTTGTTTGTCATTCAACACTTCACTATTTGAATGGGTATAATAATGATGTATAATTTATGTAAATAATAAACATAATATGTTAATGATTATATTTATATGATATACCATCCAATTATATATATTTTAATATCAAAATAATGATATTGTCAGTCGTGCATACGTACGGATTACTGTCTCCACGAACGTGATGAGATTCACTCCCATTGTATCCATTCAAGAAAAAATTTCATTTAATGATTAAAAATAATGTCTAAAGACATAATATCATTCTGAATATGAATAATTTAAATCTCATAAATACCAAACATTACTATCTTAACAAATAATATAATGGAAAACAAATTAGTTAACACCCGAAACGATGATACTGCTGAAATATCATTAACAAACAAATATTGAAAAATGATATATGGTATCATATTAATGATTATGGTTCTTGTATTTTTTATTACAATGATTTAACCAATATATAGGTGGTTAAAGTATCCTCAACCATGGTAAATTAAAATGTAAGGGTTAATTTCACATTCTCATTATTATCCAAGGTTGTTTTATCTATATATCTACTGTGACATATTTATTATCCATGTCCATATTTAATAAAAGAGTATTCCAATGGGATTATTTTTATCGTAAATTTTACTAAAACATCATTTTAAATGTTTTATAAAATTATTCTTCTAAACCATTATCATTAATTTCCATGTTTTCAAAATGGTTTTAAGGATTTATTTAAATAGACATGAATGTTTAAAAATGTTTATTTCTTTCAAAATATTTAATATGGTATAGGAAAATTTGATTCAAAATGTCATTAAATATATTCCTTTCTAATTTGTGTGACATTTAAATGATTTCATGAAAATGTTATATTTCCCTCAAAGAGTTTTACAAATAATTTTCATATATGTAAAGATCATTTCATGGATATTAAACTTGTTTGAAGTTGATACAAATCTTCCTTATTGTATTGATGATTTTATGATTTTTTTTGATTGTGGATGTGTTATTTTAATACCCTTTATGAATTATGGATAATGTATTCACATTTTGTATAATAATTTTAATACGAATGGTTCTGTTATGTTCAAACCTTTTGATATGAGGAATGCATTGGAAATAGTAATTGATGGGTTGATCCCGCTATGTCTCCTCGATGCATCGACAGGTCTCATGAGACAAACTAGTGTCTTGGAACAAGGCCGTGGTAATATCATATATGTTGTATTGGAATAAATCCTTGACTATGTGGTTATGAATGTCTGGAATTATGCATTCCATCATTATGAAAGTGGCTATTGATGTTTCATGTGATTATTCGACTAGAAGAATATCCATGCGAATAAGTAAATGACATTATTTGATTTATATTTGCCACATTATGCTGATGTTTATGTTTAAAGGGATTATGTTTTAGTCTTATACTTTTACTTAAAATGTTTAAGCTAATTTATGAATGTTTCATCTATATTGTTTTCCTTACTAAGCATATGAGCTCACCCCTTTTTATGATTTATTTTTCCCAAGATGCGAAGAAGTATATTATGACTGACCTACAGGGATAGTCTAAGGGATGTGATTGTGTTCTATAGATTAAATGTTGTTGAAGTTTTCATTTTACAATGTAATGTAAAACTTATGAATGTTCCTAGTATTTAAAAGGATACTAAAGAAATCGGTCTTTTGAGACTTGATCATTTATGATCATGCCAATGTTATGTAATGATGCACCGACTCTGGATAACTAGGGTTGGGGCATTATAAGAATCCACCCCAACAGCCTAGTGGTAATAATTTCAATGTGTTGTAATTTTATCAGGCATTAAGATATGGGGATATAATGATAAGTCAAAGGAATATTCGTCCGTTGGTAACCTAGGATGTCCAGGATGCCCATGCATCGCCTTACATCACACTTGATAGAGGCAAATACATGACTTTTCCTAGAATTGATACTCTTTCCACTAAGATAGACATAAATAGTACATTATCTACATGATATTAAGTAGGGACCTGCTCTTACCATTAGTGAAAATTAAAATGTCGTCAGCAAACTATAATTGATAATTAACTTCCCCTATACACCTACAATAACAAGGAGCCCGCCAGCTTGATTTCACACCCTTGTGATGGTTTTGAGATAAGTCATCCAAGGCCATGATGAATTGACTTGGAGAAAGTGGGTATACCTAAATAACCCCACAAATAATCTTAAAGAAACAAATGCATTTACCCATAATAGATATAGATAGCCAAAAAGAAGAGAAGCACTTGAAGAGAAGATCATAAAACAAATCATGATATCTATATTACCGCATAACATGTAAGATAAATCTCTATTCATGTTTGTCTTAATCCTTATTCATATCACCCTGAATGATCTCATTGGACCCCACTGAACTCTCCTTGATATCATTCACCAGTTCACTAGCTGTCCCCACCACAGTTGGATGCTCCAGACATTAACAAAGTCATGTTGTTCCTTAGATACCAACCTGGGAATGGATCCATTCAGTCTAGCTGAAATGTGAGAAGCATGAATCATATAAGAGACATTATGAAGGCAAATCAGCAGATATTGACTAATACTGGTTGGGTCTTTCATTTTTTGAATAATGTCTAGCCTGGATGCACAAACCCCCCTGGTCGAAGAACCACACCAAAAATAATATTGGATAGTCTCCACCACATGAGGAATAACCACGCTCAGGTAGACACATAGATTTTTCCCAAGAAGCCATCTTGACTAGGGGCATTATCACATGACAAGTAAAAAACTATATTTTTTATCTCCTCCTATGAATGAAATGAATATAGGATGGTATTCTTAGAACTATCTACCAGGTGGGGAATACATCCCAAAAACTCCTCATATACTACTTCCTCTTGACTGTTTTCATACCAAGAGGGAACCTCTATGGACAACAACCCTTTGAAATGTTCCAGTTCCATATTCCTTTCCACCTCCACAACTAATGTAAAATATCCATTTCCAATATTTATATTGATATTCATGCTTCTCTAATACTTAATGAAAGCATGGAAGAAGGAATTGTTGTAATATCCCTCCCTCATCCATCTGTCATGGGTCCTTTTCTTGTATAAAATTTTCATCTGTAATAATATTTCTATAAGAAAATATGGTTTCTCATAAAGGATGATGAAGGTACTCTCATTCCAATATTACTAGAGCTTCTCCACTAAACACTCAATATTATCATGAATGTTTCAACCCCATAATTATCAAGAGGATTAATTTCTTGCCATCTTAAAATATCCTCCCTGATTCGTTTAAGACAGTAGTCCATCATACACCAGGACCTCCTAGCACCCCCGCGGCCCTGTGAATTTCTCATTATGGTCATCAAGTTGTCTTCTTGATTCCATTTATTAGAGTAATGGAATGAAAGATCCCAAAAAACATCATGTTTGAGATCCAAATTTATTGTATCATGCTCTAAGAGGGAATGAGAGATTCGAGTAACTGAAGACCCGGAGAAGAAATCAAGCCCTTGAATGTTTCCAAAGAACCTATCAATACGGTTCCAAATGTTTTTCGGGACCCCTTGATTATTAAACAAAGTATACTTTCATCTTGTGGACCCTAGATCATTTCTTTCATACCCAAATAGAAGAATTCTTCTGTCCTATTCGGAGTGATCCTAGTATCGATACATTGTGAAGAAACACTAAAAATCTCCACTGAAACAAGATCATTCAAGAAAACCCATATATGGGAGTTCTTGGGGAACCCATGAGAAGACATTGTGTATCCCATTTTCCTTACTATCGAAGGTAGATGGAACTAATTCTTATTGGGATCAAGAAAAAACACAGGTGACATATGATGTTTCTGAAATTTAGTTTCCAAAAAATCACTCTTTCTTGATTCTATAAGACCTCGATAATTCCATATGTGTAGAGAAAACATTAACTTAACAACCTACATCCCATTTTCCATGAGCCATACAGAAGATAGCGAAAGGTAACCATACACATTTCCTTCTATTTTGAATTCATGAGAGGCCAGGAGGACTCGTCAAATGCATCAAATTTTCTAGGAACTAGAACAATCTTTTTCAGTGAACCTTCTGACTCCTCCAACAGAGAATGCCTGCTAAGTGGAGAATTCTGGGTTTGGCTCAAGCTAATATATCCTTGAAGAATCGAGGCCAAGAGGAGCTCTTGCAGAGATCACTTGGAAACATTTAACTCTATCCCCACACCTTAGTGGCCCAGGATCATCTAGGGCATCCCCTTAACCATCGACGTTAGCCTGCATACTTGGGGTCCTTGCATGAACTATAGTGAGAGATGATATGAAACGAGGAACTTGGAATAAGGAGGTGATAAGGAATTAGTAGGTCATAAGAACAACCCATAGAGGAGTTCGCAAGACTCCCAAATATATTTTGGATCCCCAAGAGTAGAGGCGACACCGATAGTGGTATGTTAGACCATGGGGGAGCAAGGAGACAATACCATCATATCTGAAACGAAGGCTAAGGCCGAAAAAAGGATGCTTGTTTTTGATTCACCCGATATGTCAATAACCATCTCATCCATGTGGGTACTACCCGGGAAATTTGAATCTAGAATTCATCTTCAAAGGTAACATCATCGTCATTTTTCGTTAGTGGGATGACAGAACCTTGGCCGGAACATCCAGAATCCCAGCAACTGAGAAGATCGCTTCCAAATGTTTCATCCTTCACACGTTCATTGAATTCCCTTGCAACCCACAGAATGAAAAAAACCTCGAAGGAGACTAATAGACGATCCACTACCACCCCTACAACCCATCGTACGTGCTTCAGAGAAAAGGTGAAGTACGTTCTGTTGAACATTCCATTTCCACACAATGTCGTGGATTATCAGCCGCTTGGAGACACCTTTTTTTATCATCAGAGCAGAGGAAAGAACCAAGAGACTACCCCACCACCTTCATTATTTATAGATTATGGAATGGTTGTGGATGACATGGGAGCCATAACAAGACAGCCTCCATAGGATATTACCTTCTGAAATGGCAGTCCCATGACCATTATGATAGTGAGAACCTCTGTGAACATCGTCTTATATCCTCATGAACCTAGGAAGCCACAAAGTCTTCTTTGGAAAATATTTCAATGAAAAAGGCCACCCTGGAGAGCTCTAAGAAAAACACTAGAAGTTTAAGATCCTATGATTTGACAAAATTCTTATACACACGAAGAGGAGGCTTGTTGCAGCCGAAACACGCTACTAGCGAACCATCAAGAAACGAGGATGCCTCTATATCCTCCAAACCAGAGAGTTCAACCACTGGGAACCATCCAAGGACCAAGAGTCCCATAGTTTCACCACCACTAGTGTAATTCCTAAAGATAATTAAAAAGACGAAGGAGACACCCCCTTTCCAAGACCGCAGACGCCGACGACAAGCCGTAGATAACATCCTAAAACGAAACCCCCTTTGGTAACCAATGAGAATACCTAATCGATACTGGATGAGGGGAAACATTGACCAAAAGAGATATTGAAACTGAATGGTTGCAAGCCGCTAGAGATAGAGAGCATGTAAGAGATGAAGTGGGTTATGCGAGATCCATTTCATATTTTCCCGTCATTATGTTAAAAAATATTATCATGGTTATTATTAATATAGAAAAAATAAAAATAGGATTATTTACTAAATATATAAACAATAATTTAAAATATTACATATCTTTCTTAGTATATAAACCGCATAAGTTATAGAATTTAATTTAAAATTAATCCTTCCAAATGCAACCTAAAATATTCTTTTCATAAAAATTCCCTTATTAAAAATATTTTTTATACAAATTTCAACTATAAAAACCATCTCAAAACCAATAATTTAAATTCATTAAATAAAAAGGAACATTTTAACATTAAAACTAATATAAAATAAAATTTTAATCTTTTAAAACAACACTATAAAATAAATTATTAGAAAAAATTATTAATTTTCAATATTCATTGAAAAATCCATCGTTCTTGAATAACCCCAAAAATTCACTATAAGATTATTTAGCTATTTTTATTTTAATATTGATATTAATTTAATTAAATAATAATGATAAATTTTCTAGAAATTAATTAAATTTTTTAGTCACAAAAGACATACAATTTTATCTTAAAGAATGTGTATTTGATGAATAAAATATTTTAATAAAATCAATTACATAATTAGTTAATACAATACTAATGAGTTGGAAAATATAATATTTCAAAATTTATTTAATAATAACCATTCGAAAAGAAATAATTTCTATGTTATAATAGTTACATAATAATTATATTTAGATGTTAGTTAAATCTTGTTGTTGTGTATCTTGTACCCTATCAATCATAATCATTCCATTTAAAAAATAAAGATGTTACATTTTCCATACTTTTGTAATAGGAATCCTTGAAATTATGAATTTAAGATTAGTAGTAAATGGTTTTAATTTTCAAAACACCATTAATGAAATCCCACATTGGAAAAGGTATTAATAAAACATACACATTAAAATAAACGAAGGTACGTACGAATGACATGTGGAATAATAGATAACTAGAATTACATTTAGAAAAACATGGACATGAAAGTGAAATTATAACACCCATGTACTGATAGAGGGTAATATAGAACATGTATGTAATAAATTTAACCACTAAAATTAATAAATCTGTGATGGGATAAAAGGACATTGATTACCCAGTAAGAGAAGTAAACAAATAACATTTTTTCAAAATACTTCTCGCAGAGTTGATGAATTATTTTACCTCCCCATCTATTAATATGATTAAATATACTGAACAAACTATTTTTTCATCCATTAATCAATTTTCACCAAAATGACACATTTGGATCTAAAGGATTAGCATTTAACATGATGTGTTCATGCTTGTTTCATTGGAATCTTATTGTACTGAACACCAAATATACAAATAGATGAAAATATACTCAAATTATCCTAAGGAATTTAAAATAAAATTAATAGGAAATTATAAAAAAATTCCCAAAAAATAATAAACAATTATATGATGACAACTACTTTAATATCTAAAATTCTATACTAATACCAAATGTTCAACATAGATAATCTATAAATTTACTATATTTTAATTACTCAGAAGTGAATCTATTAATATTGAAACCCAAAAATCAAATCGATTTGATCACATAATCTTCCAAGATTTTTTTTATTTATCTATAATAACATCAATTACTCTCATAAAAAATATATATAATGAAATCATGTAATCTTCATGATATTTGAATCATTTCCATACATCATCAATCCAAATAAATCTAATTCAACATTTATTCCTCAAATAAAATCCCATATTATTCATTTACCATATTCATTTAATGCATCCCAAAAATATTGTTATTATCTTTCTAAATAACACTAATCCCTAAAGAACCAAATAAATTTTCAATCCCATGTTATTTTATAAGATAGAACATATGATCCCAAAACTAACGTATTATTCTGACTTCAAATAGATTGACAAAAAATTCATACTAACTAGGATATGAATTAGGAAAGTGGTAGGTGACACACAATGGTTTCCCTTTGGTTGTGTTTTTAAACTACACGACCTTCCTGGATGTGATGAGTTGTCACGTGGTCTACCATATGTCTTTTCTGAAAACTATATAATTATTATAACATTACAAAGATATGATAAAATAATGAAAATATGATTTCTATTTTCAACACTAAATAAATATTTTAACCTCAAAGGTTATCTCATTCCTTTCATTTTTCATCCCAAAATGCAAAAACCCATAGTTACCTCAAAAAAATTAATGTCTCCAAATACATAATTAGTCACATTAATATTTTATAACATAAACCATAAAAAATGGATTTATAAGACATTGATAATATGATAAATAATAAACTTATAAACGTATGATGGTATCCATAAATATTGAGATAACCTATCCTAAAAACATCCAAATCTCCAAATTTATCTTAACCCTTATTTGATATAAACTGTAAGGACCCAACATTAAACAATATATATTATAGTTATTTTAAAACTATAACATTATTTTCCTAAGGAAAATTTAGTTTTATAGTTTTAATGAATTCATAAAAACACTTAATAGTAAACCAATACATTAAAACTGGACACTTATACTCAGTATCCATTTTTATTTCACCAATGGAAACCCTTTTAAAATAAATCAGTATTTCCATTCATGAAATTCTATCACATAATTTATCATGAAAAAATCATTTCCCTACTCTTCCATTAAACCCTATTAAGTATAATTATAGAAAATGGATTGAGCACCAAAATCACACCATGGGATGAAAAAAAAAGAAAAATGTTATTTTAGTGATTTAATTAAACCCCATTAATACTTTTTCATAAAATATTATTTTCTTTAGAAAAGAGAATAATTTTTCAATCTAAAAATATTTCATACCTTTTTAAATGAAGGTATTTGATATAAAAATAATTTTCTAGAATATAAAATCTATGTAGGTTCCATAAAACATCATTACCATAGATCAATTAAAGAATGCGTAAAAACATTTAAAAATCGAAATTATTTTATCGATGACTTCCAATATAATTCTATAGAGAAACAAATCATTGCCCAATACATTAGAGAGTTATATGGGAAATCCCATTATATACAGAATAGTAGGCTCACCTAGTTTTATCTAGGTACCCCCATCATAAATAATTTACAAGTACCATATCATGAATAAAACATTGAAAACTCTTCTAAAAAGATGTGAAAAAACTCATTCAGATAACTAATTGCATCTTTTATTATAGAATACTTATAAATTAAAAATATGCATACATAATTATTATAAAAAATTCTTCATGATGAAATATGAAGATGTATGAATGAAATTTTTAATAATTAAACTATAATAAAACTGAAAAATTATCTCATTCTCTATATATTAAAAAACAACCTTTTATACTTTTGAATAATTAGTTTAAAGAGGAAAATTAAAGATAATTTTTAAGTGAATGTACCATAAATAAATAATATAACAAAATTAATATTTAATAAATTGAAACGATTGTATATATCATATTTAAATTAGTATAAAATAATTTTAAATATAGCTATGATAAATAAATTTACTTTACACATATTTATAGATTGGTAGAATAAAAGAAGTAGAAGTTTTACATAATGAATGGAAATTGAGTTATCAAAATCTCTCTGCACATGTGTTATTTCTCAAATATGACTTTTATATTCCAGATTAATAAATGTATATAAATTATTTAAATTATTGTGATACTTTTTCATGTCTATTTTTACTTTTAAACCAGTTGTTACCATTTTATATTAAGTACATAATTATATTAATTCACATTTTTTTTATTTGACCATACTAATTTTAAATGATTAATATGACATCAACAGGTTGACATCTGTCAATGTGGGCGACATTCCATAATATCTAGATTAATTTTCATGAAATAATTCTCCTTTTTATACATAAAAAATTTGAAAATGTCCATTAAATATGGTTATGAAAATTAACTACAATGTAATCATGGAGAGGGTAGGTAGAACATACATATCAGTAACGTTTTAATTTTTCAATGGCCATTATAGAAAGATTGTATGTATGATTTTATATTTAAATAATTATAATAATATAATAAAAATTATATTAAATCATTAAAAATACTTATATATATCATTCATGTTATGTGTTGATGAAAACGATTCATATAGCTTCATGGAGGTGGTTATTCAAACGTACCCATGAACAACGTTATCATTTTTCGGTGCATTGAATGGTAAATAATTAAATGATATACTATTTATTAATAATGATAAATATTTCATTATTATCATATATAAAAATATTAATTTTATCATTATATCTAGTATTGAGTTGTGGAGATGGATAATGAATTACATCGGTTCACGAAGCGGTAGTCCTCCACACAGATATGGTAAATAATTATACCATTTGATGGAAGTATAGATGGATATAGTTAATTAAAATAACATAACATAATATAAGTATATGTAAGATAATGTATTTATTATTTTATCATGGTTGATGATTATTTTATGGTTGTGGTAGAATTTATAAAATCTATTTGCTTGATTAAAATGATACATCTTCGGACATCCACAATTTCATAACAACAAATGGGAAATAATGATGGTGTGGTGCCTAAAATAAGTTATATATAATGAGTTTAGGGGTTTATTCAAGTTATATTGGAAGATATTTTAAAAAAAGGGTTATGTAGAGTGAATAAATGATAAAAAATGATCCCTTATATAGTTGAGGTGAGAGAAACATTTTAACAATTTAAAATATTAAATGAATAAAATTACTTTTCAATTCCTAATTAATATGAATTAATTTATTTATAATTTAAGATTATTATGGATATTAATACCTATATAAAATAATTTGATATGTGTTGACTATATATCTACCCTTCTCTTTTGTTTTTAACCCTAATTTAACTCTTTAACTCTAATAATGAAAAAATCGTTTTTACTCTATGATAGTTAATATATAATTATAAAAATCCAATCAACCCATAAATGGATCATGGATGAAATTGTATAACTTATAAATATATTTTCGATGAATATAATATTTTTTGTAATTTGATATATTTTAATTATCATTAATTTACTATAAAATATTCAAAATTTAAATTTTGAGGATTTTTCATTATGTTGACTTTAACAATATAAATATAAATATTATAATTCCAAAATAAATCAAATTTTATTCATCCTCAACATATATAGGTCATCCATAAATATCACAAACTACATTAATTATATCTAATTATATTTATTTTAATATTTTAATAAAATTTATTTGATATTCATTAAATTAAATAATTACTCCATCAGTGTTGTGTAAGCATTGATGGTAAATATTTAATTAAAACAAATTAAATTTTAATTAACATGATGAATATAAATCATTTATATTGAATACTAATATTTATAGTTGAATACAACCTATGGATTACAATATAATAAATATATTATAATTATTCAAAATATGTGTGTGACATTATTATATTTTCATTAAATAAAATATTATAAATTTCATAATAATAAAAAGAAAGAAATTCCATATTTATAAAAAGTGAATAATTATTGTGAATATTACTTATATAATAAAATATTATCATGTTTAAGGGTAATTTAATTGTGCTCGTCGTATTAATTAATCATTTAATAACAAAATTTACCGTTTATCATGGTAAGAAAAAATAACCTAGGTTGGTATTAATATTAAAAAAAATTAACCTATTTCCTAAATTTGAACCCAATAATTATAAATATTTATTCTATTATTAAAAATTCCAATCAAAAAATTTATAGAATTTAATTAATAATTAAATTTTATAAGCCAATGATTTTTTTTTCAAATTCTATTTTTAAACATAAACTGTTTTTATAATAAAATCAAGTATAATATTAATTTAAATAACCATATTTGGATTATTCATAAACTTTTATAAAATATAATTTTAATTTTTAAATACATGGGAATAATAAAAAATTTCAATTAAAATTGGTATTTTTCAGTAATCATTGAAAAATAATACATTTCACAACATCATAAAATTTCACCATAAGATAATTTTTTTACTATATTTTGAAAAATGATATTTATTTCATTAAAAAATATTCAAATATTCCATTAATTGATTATAGTCATCCCCCATAAAAGACAAAAATATAATTCTTGAAGAACGTGTGTTTGAAAAATAATATGGTTATACTAAAATTAAGTAGTAGATTATTGAATAATTTAATGATGATTAGGACGATTCTATATTTCATATATAATTTAATACTATTCATTCCAATGATTTTAATAGTTATGTTATAACATTCACAAAACTTTAATATGTTGTTTTTTGTTTAACCTCAGTGTTACATAACTTATATGCTATCATACATAATATTTCATTTTATAAATATACCAAGAAACATTCCATGATGATAAATGGTTGATTTTGAACTGACATTCCATGTCAGCATTCTTTCTTCGATTAGGGTGAAGAGATTGGATCAGAGTTTAGTGTAGTTTTATGTGCACCAAATCTTGTAGATTCATGGGGTACCCATGACTGTCATCACAATCCATGATAATAAGTTTACATCATAGTAATCGAGATTTATGTATGATGATTTCAAGACCATTTTATGGATGAGAACGATGTTTAACCCAAAGACCAATGGCTAGAAAGAGTGGACTATCCAGGAGTTGGTTTATATGTTGATAAATTATGAGTTCTACTTGAGAAAGAGTTGAGAGGGCAACCTATCATAATTAGAGTTATATTATAATAACAGTTTCTTCTTTACATTCATATAACCTCTCTAGGACCTGTATGCGAGACCCAATAGGTCTCCCTTATATTGGACTATGATTTTTAATTCATCTCTTCCAAGAGTAGATATGGTGTAGGAGATGAATGAGAAGGTTTAGGTGATCCATAAGAAGATGTGGGAATCTTAGAGAAAAAAAATATTATGAGTATAAACATCAGTGGAATATATAGATTTTTAAAGGATCATGTTTTTATGAGATACTCCATCTAACAATGATTTCATATATTTTTCATTGGAAGAAACCTATCCTTGAGCTTCATTAGTCTATTCGTCCTCATATAGTGGGTTTGTGAGGTTTTCTACCAATTGAAATTACCCTCATAGTTGGTCCAAGTATATAGAGGCTTCCATGAGTCATAGATGAGGAGGTATATTCATTACCATATGCATTTTATTGACTGATTTTATCTAAAAATCATTGTTGTCGCCACTATTTCAGAGTACTCAATGGTGATCGTGGACCAGTTTGAGAGGCTCCTTCAGGGCCAAATCATTTATTTGGTTAAATTGCATGGAAATGAAATGATAAATTATGAGACTCATGAGATAGTGAGAGTAACATTTGGAATTTGTACCACCACCGATTTGTATAGGTTGTACATTTTGAGATCAAAATACATAAAAGAAGGGAGAATTTATTGACTCTCTTTTTGTTGATATAGTCCTTTGAATTTTTCAATATATGTATTTAAATATTAACTCATATTCATCATGTTCTTTTTGTTTCTTGAATCCCATAATGTAAAATATTTAAAATTTTAATATACATTAAATAAGGATCCAACATTCCATCAAGATAAATGGGTTTCTAATTGTTTGTTACCTCATATGATAAACCCAAGACCATGGATGATTCTAAAACATGGATTTTTTCCTATGCATGACATAAGGTTGGTCGACATTGGGCATTTATTTTAGGACCTCATTAGTGCATTAATTAATTTAATTAAGTGATTTAGTTATTTTATTTTATTTAATAATAAAAATCTAATCATCTATCATAAATACCTTGTGATGGAAAATACAATGGGTTGGCTGGATAACCCTTGGATATTAAACGAGAGGTGATATTATTGTAATTAGATAATCACGATGGAGGTTTGCCAAAAAATGGATTGAGATAAGTAATGAGATAGATGGATAATGAATATTTAACATTTTCTTTTGTTGTTATAAAGTGAATTATTCACCACATATCAATAAAATCTTAAAGAAGGGCACAATATTTGAAAGGATTCCTCCCTATTTGGTCTAATTTGTAAGCATGGGTATTATATATTTATTTTTATCTATTATGTTTTTCACAAGAACACTGTATATTTTGGTATTCTTAAATATTATTGTTATTCCATTGGACATATTATTGGAACCACATTTTTATTTTCAATTCGGAGAACTTGGATGGTATCACATCATCCAATGGTGACATCACTTTGTTCATATGAATTTCCCCATCTTTTTCTCTGTGTTATTCTCTATTACCCTAGGGGATCATGACTCAATATTTATGGGTTGTTTTTTATTATGATGAAATAGTAATATTCCTATTGGATATATTTATAATTTATATATTGATTTTTATGTATGGTTGATGTTTTTATTATAAATATTGATGGCCAAATCTGAGTTTATCATTAATGAGGTTTTGTTTGATGAGATGAATCACACAAGATTCAGGTGCTCAAAATAAAATCACTGGTGATGAATCATGTGTTTTTAGACATAAATATATGTTCCTCACATTTAAATAATGTGGAAATAGTGGTGGTGGAAGCATGATAGTGATGCGTGAAGGGTTAGTGATTATTTAGAAAAACCTTGCATACACAGCATGTATTACTAGAACACGCACTATGGAGTCCCCTGGCGGTGGAAGATTGGATTTTAGGTGGAGAAAAATATCAATTTCTTTTTTATGAACCACACATGTCTTGTAACCCAATGATGGTGGACCATCATGTACCCCACGAGTACATGGGAACAAACACAACTCGACACACAAACATGACTAGTGTGCATGGGAACGACCACATACATGGACTGGATACTTGGACATAACCACTGTACATTGGATCTATTCATAGAACAAGGTCACAATTCATAAGAAACAGGAATACCCCCAGCTAGTAAATAAATGTTATGTGTAAAACTTACACACCTTTTATCCCACTGGTCCATCCATGACATGTAAATTGTAGTAAATGATCAGGTGTATATGAGAGGCCACAAAAATTATTACCTCTTGTACACCCCATGTACATTCCATTGTATATTCCACTATTTATATATCCATATTTGGGACTCAAATCTAGAAAAATGGGTGGCCTATCAAATGAATATTTCATCATGAATTTAATTTGGGGCCTTCATTATGGCATCATAAAAATGACAGGATGTATTAGGACCATGAAACATCCATTAGTGATTATTGGTCGAGGATAGAGATCATGCATGATAATTAGTATTTCACTAGTGTGGGAAACTGCACTTTAGAACACATTCATGTAACTGATACTATTTAATTGAGTAAATCTATAAACCCAACCTAAAAATAGGATTTGGATCATCTGTCCATGGGGTGGAACCCCAATCTACGTGCTTTAATGGGAAGTATGTCCTCCACTAGAGATTCAGCCCCCCATCTATGGAGCCTAGTGCCAAGGTGTGGGCCCTCTACATTGATTAATATGTAGTTACACATGATATTTGAAAATATATATTGTCAAAATGATCTATTGGAAGACTCTTCATTATTATCTATTCGTTGGAGATGGAGATCCTCTTCTAATCTTGCTTCGGTTTAATTAGGAGAATATTCATATGTTAGGTTTCATTTACCTCATTATTAAGGTTCATGATGACTATTATGTCTTAATATTTATATATTCATGGTTTTAAGTGTTACATACTATTTATATAAATAATTATCCATGAATGGGGTTCACCCACAGATGTTTATTCTTATACAGATGACGAATAGATCAATGGTGACACTGTTGGTGTAGGATTATGAAGAACCTAAATATACCAAGTAAAGATGATGATGTTAATGGGTTATCCTTCGAGATTGTAAATATAGATTTCTTTTTTCTACATTTTCATATTTATTTTCATGCAGGTTCTTATATTATATTTTTGTGTTTATTTTCCCCCTTTTCAAATTTGTATTATAATTTTGATGTTCTCTGACACTTTCGAGCCAGGGCCGCACACCAATTATGATAGTGCACTATTTTTCCTTCATTTACTCTCAAGAAGAGGATTTATTACATGGTATGGTCACTTCTCCTCTATGGTGGTTGGTTTTTTTCACAACACTCTATATTTCCAAGGGCAGATTCCATCTACCACTGTGATTGGTGGTGTTGGCTCCTTGACTGAAACGAGTTAATTGGATTCTAGTTCATCATTCCATGGATTTATCTTGGAGCTCATTTCATTGTTTGGGAATCCCTTTTATATTAAATTAATTTTAAGGAAACTCATTCTCATTACCATATCATTGTTTACATTGGTTAATTACACAAATTTTGTTGTGATATGGAAGCTACCGTTGGTTAAAGATTATGGTGATATTGGGAACATATCGACATCTGTTGGTGTTGGTTTGTTGGGAATCTGTGATGTATTGTTATTTTATTGAATATGGAGTATAATTTTTATGGTTTAATTGGATTAATACACATTTAATCCCATGTCCTATATGGGATATTTTTTTTTCTAGGGGCATAATAATTATAAGGATTTTTACCTTGGGTACCACATGTTCATTGTATGAAGTAGTCATTACATACCATCTGTTAGTGTGATGAGTTTAATGATATGTAGGGATAAATAAGAAATATTTTTTACATCCTATGGAGACATGTAATTCCTAGATTTTATGTATTTTTAGGATAGGTTCCTCACAAATTTTACATCGCATAAGGACATGGTAGTCATAGATTTAACATCTTGTGGGGGTAGGTTCGTGTCAAATTTATTGTCTTGTGAGGAAATGTTGGTAATAGATTTATCATATTGTGGGGATAGTTTCTTCATATATTTAATGAAATTTTGTGATAGACTTTCTTATTTTTCATTGTGTTCCCTTGGGTAATATGGTCGAACCTTAGGGTCATATCCTTCCAGGTTATATTTTGCTGGATTTGAAGTGGTGTGGTGAGAGTTCTCCCCCATGAGTGGGGAGATGGAAAAATTTTAGAGTTGATACCTTCCAAGGAGATGAAATGTTTATTTAAATGTTATGGTGAGTGGTTGGGATTTATCCTTAGGGAGGTATCCCATTTTTTGTGGGATTAAACCTTATAGAGTCATCATATACACAATTATAGGATATATGGATCAAATCTCATGTATTTCAAGTGCCCCATTTGTGGTCATGTGATAGGATTAGTCCATAAAGATTTTCATCATATTGTATGGATGATTACATTAAGTAAGAATCAATAGAAATGGATAGTGTGTATTATCCATATGGGATTCCTGTGGTAGGTAAATCACCCCAGGTGGATTAGGATGGTGTAGAGATTAAACATGTGGGATTTCCATTATAAGTTTCTCATCACATGGTGGGGAAGGAGGTGTGATCCCATGATTATTAGTCATGTGGAATCTATTGTCCATTACATTGGGTTGAAGGTGTGGGTTTCTCCCAATGATAATCTCATACTAGGAATCATGTGTTTGCCACACTGTCTAGAGTTATAGTTTAAAATCATGTTCTAAGGGTAATGTCATTTAGTTTAATATAATATGGTTATGAGACTGGGCTATGAAATTTAATGTCATTTAGAGAGGATACGGAGGGGGACTCTACCTAGAGATACCATATCCAATTAGGATAGGGGGATTCAACACTTAACCTACAGACACAGAAAGGTGATTTGTTTACATTGATGATTCCAGCATTTAGGCATACATGCTCACAACATAGGGTTCTTGTGTTTGCCAGTGGCATTCAAACCACTATGGTGAAGTGGAAAACTATAAACATAGCATTAAGGTTCCAATTCATTGGTGGAAGTGGAAAAAAACATTCAAGTATATACTTGAAGCAATGTTTTTGAGCATGATCATTGATGATACCTATCATGCATAAGATGAGGGCACATATGAAAAATTATTTCAGGGGTATATGGACACTGACCACTAAATTTTTTTGAAGGCGGGTCTTCTAAATAGAGTCCTTAAGTACAGACCTTCCAGGTGGGATTAACAAATTCTAATGGTTTTTCTATGTTCACGGGTATCTCAAGGAAATGATCGTGATGAGAAAGTGTGTCCCTTAGATAGGGTATGTTTTTTTCCCCTATAGAATAGGATTCATGATGGATAATTGTCACATGAAACCTAAATAATTTTATGGGGGTTTCATATATATCAATGTCCATATATGTTTTCAAGGGTAATCTAAACTATGTTCATTGAGTTTCATTAACTCGTGTGATAATGTTCATGAAAAAATTCTACCTATCAGGATCCATCGCTTTTTTCTCTCATAATTGATTTTGTTTCATGAATTTGGATCTCCTCCTATAATTCCAATGGTTGTGTCCCCATGAATGTCAGATGAAGGGAGGTGTTTATAGGAACTATGAAGGTATGAAGGATCATTTAACAAATGTTACATTATGTGTTACATGTTTCATTAAATTATGAACATGGTATGATAGAGGAGGGTTGGATTATGAGGTAAAATCCACAAAACCAAGAAAATTGGTCCACCAACTGGTTAAAATCAATGCTAACCCATGACTATAAATAGATAGAGGGTTATCAAAGAGGACCACAAGTATTACACATAAGATTTTTCACACCTATATTTTCACAAAACACAGGACCTTTGTGAGAATTTTTGGATTCAATCCTCAGTGCTCATGAAATATAGTCCCATTCCCGAACAATTTATCCATGTATAGTATTTTTAAAATCATATAGAATTAATCAAATAGATTTTAAAAAAATAAATGTCTTGTTGGTGGTCATTGTATGTATTAATAATACCACTAATTGATAATGGAAGATGGTTAGGAACATTGTTATAGAAGGATGCTTATAGATCGTGTCAGTTTATGAAACCCTAACTGAATTAATAATGGAGGATCTATAGGAATAAATTTTATAAAAGATTATATCATTATTTTTATTTGGACATTGTGATGATGAGTTCATCACCAATTCTAACCAAGTCATACTGTACAACTATTTCATAAGTTCCCCATCATTGTATAGATAGAATAGGGACCCAGACAGTCACTACGTGGAGGGCCACACGTCGATCATAGTGGATTCCTAGTGGAAACCCACAATAACTATCAACATGGTTCTCACTGAAGATACAAATATATCAATATTATACTATTTTTATGGTGTATTTTGTAGAATCTATTCATGCTTAGAAAAATGTGTGGGATCTAAATCATGATTGACATTTTATGGATGATTGAGATGGGAATACTAGGTATGAATGTACATTGATGAGTCTAAGGAAAATCTAAAAGGGTTGGGGTGTGTAATAAATAGTTTAATTAACAATTACATAGCTACTAATGGTTATATATATAAAGAATAAATTTATAAGAAGGTGGCCTCTAGGGACTAGTACATACCACATGCACCGTGTGGAAGTCGGCATCAACCTCAGCAGTCTCCATTAGATTATTGGGATCCCTTTCCAAGGAGGAAATATGATTATTTCGTCCCTATAAGGTATTAATTACATAATGATGAATATATTTTAGTTTTTTATAGGCCATATTGTAACTAGTCCAAGGGGAGAATGAGATCAGGTCGGAATGGAGAATATTACCTTCAAACACTAGTACAACTAATTCTTGAACAAAACTATTGAAATAATAATTTGGAGGCCTCTATAGTGCTTGAAGGCATAAAAAATACGTAAGGATAACTCATACTGGATGATTTTGGAGTTGAGAGAATGTTCTTTATGGGGGTATATCATTATGCCTATCAACCTTGTGGTCAGAATGAAATGATTTATCATAGTTCTCCTACCCTGGTTGATGATATAAGTCAGTGATGTGCACCTGGGGGTGTGGTCTAGTACATTGATCATGTTATCAGTGATGGATACATGGATGAAAATCAACAATGAAATTTCTATGATGGAAAAATTACGTAACTTGTTGCATTGAATCAAGAAGAAGAATACCCCACTTCATTTTTAGCCCCATCCAATTTTTGTATAGTTGATTCTATAAATATATAGAATGTTACATATACATGAACCCAATATCCTCACCCAACATGATCTTGATTCCCTCAATGCTGAAAATTTTCTATAGTTATGCTAATCTTTATGGGTAGGTTGGTCTGCATACAATTTTTGGGCCTCCATAAAATTTAATAATTCACTCGTTACCACTCCAAACGTGTATGGTCCCAAATGATAGAAAGAGTTCTGTAGAGTAGTTGTCATATCTCATGGATATTTATGGTTGAGTTTGAGTGGAATTTTTCAAATATAGACTTATTTACGAACCATATTCCAGTACTTGTTTGATCAACAATAATGATACATCCAGAAGTTGATCAACATGTTATAAACTAGGTTTTGGTAATAATGCCAACCTTTAATCATTAATCCATCATTTCAAATGTTTACATGAGAGGATGATATGGTATTGAATTATTTTCAACCATACAATGAACCATATGGGATCTTCCATTAGTATGAATATGTTTGAGAGAGCATTTACCCTAAAAACATGTTATGACACCCAAATGATTGGGTAGACCTCGAAGAGGGTTCCCCACTACAACAAGGATATTGGAATTCAATATTAAGGGGAGCATTCTGAGGGAGAAAAGGAAAACAAATTTTCAAAGAAGAAAATGCGACTCCATAGGGTATACAATGGTGGGTTCGTGGATCGTAAATATGTAGCTCCAGAAAGAAAGAAAACCATCTAGGGTGCTTCCATGGTTTCTTGACATGGATCAAAGGAAGAGGATATAACATGTAATTATCCATAATGTTATTTTATTCCCCTAATAATGTGAAAATTGGGTGATTATATTTCAGATCTAATCCATTCAATCAATATGGTTGCATTTCATTGATGAGGTAATTCACCTTCCCAAGTTTGGTCATGGAAAGGAAAGCTACCAGGATCCCCATGATGAGGTGGCACAATTCATTCAAGATATGGAGGATATGATCCACTATTTTTACATGGACTTCCCACTTAAGGAGATAGGTGATTATGCTGTTTGATATTCCCTTCACATTAGACCTCCTAGATGCCAATTAGCACAATGAATTTCTAGTATAGAGCATTCTTTATATTAGTAATATTTTTGGTTTGATCATTTTTTTGAAAACCTCTTGTTATGTTTATATAATGTTGATGATTTAAACAACTAGGTATTATTAGCTAAGATCGGCTATTAAAACTTTGGAAATTTTTACATCGCCCCATTTAAACGTATATAGGAGTCGATAATCACAAAAGAAGGTGAGATTAAGGATTAATATATATAGGATGATGAGGAAGCCTTGAACCATGAAGGTAGGGATGAAACCACTCCCCTAAACCACTTTCTCACAAGTAGTCTGTTAAATACCACTAAAGAACATCATGTGGTTGGAATGGAGGTTCCATCGCCTCAAGATGTGTTTGGAAATTCAAAGTCATTTCTATTTCCTATTAGGCTCGAAAAATTTTATCTTTAAACTTTATATTGGCATGATTCTTTTTTAAAAAAGATCAACACCACAGGTTGAGGATTATCCCTTAGTATCCAAATGCTCGTCCCCTAAATGTATATCCTCACTATTGGGTATTTAATAGAAATTAACTAACCTAGTAAATAGATATCACAAATCTATTAAGCCTTATCCATTATTTTTTGTCATTATTTTCTTCAAAAAGTTGTTTCCATAAAACAATGTGTCTTAATTGTAGTGAAAACCATTTTTGGATCCCAACCTTCAGTGATGTTTCTTGAAATAGCATGGCCTTTAGTTTAGGTTTTCAGAATTGATGTAGTAGTCTCAAAAATGGAAATATAGATTTTATACTATAAGGGAGTAGTCGAGGAGGCTATGTTTATCAAGCCTATCTAGGAGGAACTACAAAAAGTTTTGTATGGATGTAGTGTCCCAAATGGTAGTGAATGATAAGGCTATTGTGGTAGATCATGTTATAGGTCTATAATAGGATGTGGGTGAGAAGTTGAGCATAAAAGATATTTTTTGGAAGTGAATCCCATACTGTCTGCAAAAAAGCATGATGAAAATATTATTTTTTACATTTTTATATATTCCCTTCTATATGAGATCATTCCTCCCATGTGAATATAGAAATATGGATTAAATGTGACTAATAGGAACCATATTCTATATCACAGAGTATAGAGGAGTGTATATAATTTCATTATTCATACATCTTTAGTTGATCTACCAGGTCGGGTGGGATGCCTCTACCATTGGATGTCATGTCTAGGGACTAGTAGGTTGGAATCTAGTGGAATCTGTAAACGTTCTCAATATTTTTCCTCTAATAGGGAATGAACTGATTGGTAAGTTCTCGACACTACCTTGTACACGGAGAAATTTTTCAGCACCAAGGTGCTCTATATCGTGAAGAAGGATCTCACTAGTTTGGAATCATAAGTGTTGTAGCATGAATAAATTTCTAATTCCAAGGGAGATATCTTCATCTAACTAAGGTAATATATGGATGTGCCTATGGTTTAGTTGTAAAATTTCATAGTAGAATAGGGTCATGAGTGGATTTGATCTGATGAAGTTTTACTAACCACTGAAGAAGAGGTGGTAGAGGTGGCTGGGCAGAATAGAGTCTGTGAGGACACCCTGCAAAGGATGGATATACTAGATAAATCCCAAACCTAAGATGATAAGATGGGGTCATAATTTAAATAAAATATGAAGATACCCTAGGTTGTATATGAATATCTCCAAAAAGGTCTTCATAACCATTCATTTTCATTTACTCTATCCATTTTCCTTTTTCAATACATCTCAATCATACATTTGAGGAAATAAACAATGAACCTTTGTGACCACATGATCAAACCTTTTTTTGAGGAAAAAATATAAATTTAACATAAATAACATATTTTAGTACATCAATAAGGTACTGAACAAATGGTTTCATAATTATCCATCAACCGCATGGAGTTATCTTACTTGGAAAGCCTTAGTTTGTGAGTGGGAATCTAAAAAATCAACATGCCTTTCCAATGTATTCAACTGTATAGGAAGGAAATTATAGGATTGTTTGTTCATCTTAAAAAATGTGATAATGGATGATGTTAATCAAGATATATAATACATGGAACCCAAGGAGTGACATAAAAATCAACAATGATTATTGACCACGTCCAAAAACAATTCCACTATCCTACTTCCATGGATGGGGGAATACAAATGATGGTTGACCATTTACCATGTTCAAAACACATGAACTATCAAAATTATTGTCAAGGGTCATTCATAGAATGTTCCTATGATATTATGGGATCCATTATGGATATTAAAAATCTCTATTAGGTAAAATTCAAATATGAGAGGTGATGGGGATCCAAATTATGAAATATTCAAAGTGTGGGGTTGGATTGATGGAATTTGAAGACATATTTCAACACTCTAAGTATTAAAACACCATTTTTTGAGAACATTGGGTGGATATATCAGTCTAACCATACGAGACACTCTCATTCAATGTGTAACATCATATCTATTTATAAACGATCATCAAATAAATCATGTGGTGCTATAATTTACCAACAATGAAAGGGGGGAAGGATCATATTAAGTAAGGAGCTAGGATATTTCATTTGTTTACAATATGTAATTTTTGTATTAGGAATTATGTTTAATATATTGTGTAAATGATGTCAAACATACAACATAACATCATATGATGTGGACATCTACTTTCTATTGCTTAATGTAATATAACATTCAACATAGTTATATATTGTTTTGATTTAAGTGTTCAAGACATTTATTGTAATTTTATAATCCTATTACTACAATATTTAAACCAAAAAAAATGTAATCAAATCTTTTGGATGTAACAGGATGTATGAAATGGGTACACAAAGAGAAGTTCCTTAGGGAGGACCATGTGAAATATGGGGAGTTAAAGCCTAATTGTAATTTTTCCTTTATTAGTGGGCCCATTGGGAATAAAAAAATCTTTTTAGAGTATAGTGATGAGTCATATTGGGTTTGTTTCACTTCCATTCACACCCTTATTTTCTATAATTTACAAAGGGTGACTTTTTAAGTAAAATAATGTCTATTTCATAGGTTAACCATGTTCATTTTCCTCATAAGATACATATGTGTCTATTTCCTGGGATATTTTAGGATCATTCCATTAAAACTAGATAGGTATATATTTTTGGGAATTAGAATGGATGGATCCTTACTATTTAATGTTAGTATGTTGAACTAGGACTACATGTTTAAATTTATATAGTTTGGAGCATTTAGAGAAGCATTTGTGGTTATGGGAGCATTGTAGGCCAAATGTTAAGAGAGAGATATTAGGAGAACAAAAAAAAATATTTTCACATTGTTTAAGGTCATATGTTATGTACCAATTACAATGAGGCATCTCAATTCCTCGGTTTCATTGATAGAACTATGGCCCACCATGGAGGAATGGGATTCCAAAAAAAGTTGTGGGTGGAGAGAAGATTTCCATCTTGTCTAGGACATGAATTCTATGGATAACATTGTATCCAATAAAAATGGGAGTGAAGAAATAAATAGTTCTCATACAAGATATGATAGAAGACCTCCTCTGGTTGGGGGATCCTCTCGAGTGATGATACGTCAAATGTAGGAGGTGCCAATTTTCCAAATAAATATAGGTGTCGAAAATAAAATGTAGATCGGGGGTTGTACGGGGATAGTTTTATTTATTTTATGTTCATAATTTTCATATCATTATTTATACTGGTTTAAGGTTGTATAATGTAGAACAAAGAGGTATAATATTCTAGTTATTTTCATAAAAAATAAAAATAAAATAACAGTGATATGAAGAGAAGGCCATGGATAATCAAAATCACATAATACATCCATCAGACAATTTTCCCATTGTATAATTTCATGATTCATTGAAAAAGGAACCATGTTTAAGGTTATCTATTTTATACCATTTCGGAGTTTTTGAGAATTTGTTTTCCTAATCAATGAAATATATTTCCTAAAAATAAGACATGCTGGATGAATTCTAGTGAACATGGTTATACCCAAGAGGGTATTTGTAGTTGGGCAAGATAAATATAGTCTAGGGATGAATATGTATCATCTAATATTAGGAATAAAGCCACACATAATTCTGGAACATGAAATATTACGACTCCAACACCAAAAGTATGGTTTATTCCTCTTCTCTAATGAGGACAATATTATTGTATTAATTTAAACAACATTTCATCAGATAGAAGAGAAAAAATTTAATGTCATGTAGATTAGACCCAGGTTTATACATCAAATTTTCAGTCATATAAATTGGTCTATAAGACTATATATAGATTATTTTCCTGATTCATAGACTAGAGGGATTTTTGTTTTGGGGGTGTTCATGAATAACATCCGGGACACAACACAATGTGTATGGAGGGGAAAAGGACACCCAATATTATATGACGTTTCCTTTGAGAGGGTTTCATATGGTTTAAGGTCATGATTCTTGGAACAAAAGGGTTTTTTAAGAAATTTTTTTTATCAAATGAGTTTCTATTTACTGAAAGACAATTTATCTAACATGAAGAGAGGGATTTTAATGCACGGTTCCCTATAAAACATCCATGAGGATAGTTTCAAATTTATTATGGTTGTGATTCTTGGACCACATATCCTAGTTTTTTTGTCATGGGGGTCAAACTGTAAGTAGTGATTTTTATTCTAGTGAGTTATTGCATGTGTTCTAGACCATTATAGTAGAAGACTCCGCATAAATTCTTAAACTAATGTGATCCAAGATTTGTGGAAAAAAAAGTAGTGGAAGGGGGTTCCCATTATTTAATGTGAAAACACAATAATGGGAAAAGAGATGATGGCTTGGTAAATTTCAAATAAATTCACTTAATTGGGCATCATTAACAAATGAACAGTACAAATAAAATTAATGGTTTTGATTATCTAACATAATAAAGGGAGTTTGGTAGGAACATAAATCGTATCTTCCTTGATCTAGAATGTGAAACATGGTTACTGATGTATAGGTAATGACTTTTGAACTAGTGTGAAACACATGATCTATTACAACACCATTTAATGATAGGTTATAAATAGTTGGTTAACCCCTAGAATATGTTCCAAACATAGGAACTATAAATTTTTTCATAATATCCATTCAGGCATGTTCCCACGATGATATGTGACCCAATGTATCGAAGAACAATTATCATTTTTTTTATTTTTCTAATCAAGAATGATGAGGATTCAAATTTAAAAATGAATGATGTGTATAAGTGAATATATTTAGTAGTTTATGGGGAATGATAAACACTATGGGAGTAATTAATCCATGAACTAGAACACGAAATGTGCATATATCAGTAGGCAATGATTATGCATATTTTGAAGGGGGTGGCCCTGAAATAAGTTAGTGGTTGGGTTGGGCCAAGGATATGTGATTTTTTTATCTAATGGATATAGGAATCATCCCACACAAAATTCTAAAACACTGAGATATAGATGATTACTTTCAGAATGGAAGGTGATCTCTCGTGTGGGGACTCATTTTGTCACACTGGTCCATGTCACTTGACAACTAGATAGACTATTTAGTTTAATGTCATAAAAAATGGAATTGATAATTTTTTTAATGTCATACAGTGAGGATTAATGGTTTCTATAGTTTAAGGGAAAATGGCTTTGATCAAGGTGGGATTTCCCCAGGGATTCACTCTATTGTTTATGAGAAAAGTTACTCTGATTGGGGGGCCTATGAGTGGACACCACCTGGGGAATAGTGGATCGACTCATGCTTCTTATACGATGCATCTCATTTCACTATATGTGGGATCCTAATCTTATCAAACAGGGAGTCCCATGGTCATTACATGTGGTAAAATAATTTTATACCATCATTCTCATGGATGGGGGGCTTATAAACTGAGTTCCCCATTTTTTTACACCCATGGGGTTTTTTGGATTAATGTGGACATATTTGGGAATACACATGATTAATTTCCATTATTTCCTCTTCATGAATGGTCATGAGGCAATATCTTCATACTGATATGACATTTGAGTATGATTTGAACATACACCTTTGGAAAAGTTCCATTATAATCCCATGTGATATACATGGATATATATGAGGAATTATCGACCTATAGTTGAGCCATAGATTATAATTAGAGATTACACTAGATGATGTGGCCTATGGGGACTATTTGGTGATTGTATCGTGAAAATCACACGGGAATACTTATGAATTATTCATAAGAAATATAATTATTTTTACTATATGCAACATATTCTTATCAAATATGGTATACTATAAAATTACATATTGTATCTAGATTTATGTTTTATAGTTTCTCACCATGTTGCCATGATATGGACCATTAGTAATGATGGAGTGGCACATCTTTCCAATTCTTAGGGACCTGATGTGAATAAATCCATGGGGGCCTGATTGTTGCAAGGATGACTTCACAATGAGGTGTTAAATTTTATATTGGTTAAATTGTAGTTTTTTCAGTTATCATTACATATCCCATGAGATTAGGAATCAAGACACATGTATTTATAAAACACTGCATGGTAGATGGACAATGTTAGATTGGTTGAATCCTCTCTGGAGAGGGCCCAGATTATCTCATAGATTATATCAGGCAATGAGTACATTGGTTTTGGTTCATCCCACATTTATAATACAAGGCATCACATGTTTATCACAAAGGCTATGGTTTTACATTAATTTCATGTGATAAGAAAATTGTTTTTGGACCATATCACAATTTTTATATAAGGAATCCCATGTTTATCACATAGTGTATGAATTTTGTTCAACATCATGTGATGAGGATGTCAGTTCTGAAGATTGATGTCATAATACTTAGACTAAAAATTCACGAAAATTTAAGCTTATGAAACCTATCATTGGTGGGAGGTGTGACGTTCTCCACATTCATTGTGATCAATGAGTATTCACCACTATTGTTGAATATATGAATGAAAATATACTATTCCCATTTCGGTTCCATTTTCGGCATCTTCATCTAATGTATCATTGACATTGTTTGATCTAATACATATCACCTTTTTGGATGGATCCGTGATTTTTTTTTTGAATACTCTAACCACATGGTTCTGATGTTTCATTAGGTTACATAATTCCTGTATCCTTTTTTCTTCAACATCTTGTGACATACCCATCCATAAATCCACAATTATATTTGGTATATATTGATCATTAAAGGACATATGATGTGATGGTATTAGAACCTATATAAGTAGGAATACATTTTAACCATAGAGCAAGGAGTATATGGTCACATGGGTAGAGTCTTAAGTCATCATCTGATATTACCAAAGGGAATTGGATATATTAACTGGATATCTCTTATTATTATGAAAAGTAACCTTTTATGATCATTTTTATGGTATTTCTGAACACCTAATACTACCCATTCACTTCTTCATGGTAGTAAAAATAGTTGTTATACCGAATATTGTATATGTAATATATCTTCTTATAGTCAATGGATAAAAATTTGGTTTCATTTTTGTGGATAATGGTTTGAAGAATCCCAAACTGATAAATTATGTGGGACTTCACATACTCGATCAATGATCGTGTCGTGGACACGTTGAGAGGAATGACCTCCACCCCAATTTAAAAGAAGTCTACAAAAATTATAATGTTCCAACTATATTGAGATACCATAGGAGGGAAGGAACCCACAAAATTAGGTTCCCATATGGAAATTGTCGAGGAATAAATGGTGGTATATAGAGTCTCTTTGGGTTGATGCATAATGTTATCATGGTTATTCCATGCATGGAATATCCTTGTGAATTTGATGTATTCATAGAACATTTTTGGAAAAAATTAAACCAATCATTAGATTTTATGGTAAAGTGTTAATCCCACTTGATTGGAACCACATGAACCAAGGTGGAAATAATTCCTTATTGGGGATACTCTATAAATGTTGAAATCAAATTGATTACTTGTTCAATCACTATAGAACATGAAGAACCAATCACAGATGTTACATCCACCAAATGATTTATCTACTGGTCTTCATCATCAAAAATATCTATTGAAATGACCATATGATATTCCCCATGATTTCATATAGAGTCATGGTGGGGCTACACAAGAGATGTTTCCAAGCCTTCCAAAGCATATCCTCCATCATTATGTGATCCGGGGACATGAGTATCCTCATATTTGGGAGGAATATATACCATCAACTCACATTTTTATTCTACCAGTAGACCAAGCTCATATTCTTGATTGTTATAGACATCGTGGGACTTCTTGATAACTAGAATGGTTTCTAAATTAATATACATGTAGGCAAAATAAATACCATGGTCCAAATCTGGATTAGTGATAAGATTATAGTAGTAAACCTCAATGTTGGTGCATCCATTAAAATATGAAATGATTATGAAAATATGGCATGTATTGAAGTGGTAAAGGAAATCCAAAATCCAAAACTATAGAGTTTAGGGTTGTAGAGCATTAAGTTATTATCTAGATGGTTGGAACCATAAAAAATAAATCACAAATAATTTTTAAACTGATCCACGTAGATGATTTCTTCATGGGAGATATAAAAATCCAAGGGTAGTTCCTCAAGTGTCCGATGTGCATCAATGAAATCATCAAAAGCTTGGCCCCTCATAAAATCTTACAGGAAATGAGAATTTCAAAAATATATTATTATTTTCCGATAATATTGTTATAATATCAACAATGGGTTATTTATAATTTACATTTGTTGATTGATGTGGGATTCTATATGTATATCATGGTGTTGCAATAGTGTCGTAACTTATTTACTACAAATAGTAGGGTGAGGGACCTATTATTGATGTGATAATATTAGAGATCTATATTAAGGATAATATGATTGAGATAATATTGGACATATTCTAATCCCTCATTGTTCTTCATATATTTATGGGAATGAAGGGACCACTCCAAGGTGGTCATAAGAAGGACCATAGGATTCCTTGGGATTTGTGGAATTGTGACCAAAGGATGTGACATATACTATTTAATGTCCTCAAATTCATCCTTTCAGTCATCATACAATTAATTTATCATTCCATTATTCAAAAACCTTATGAGGGGATCACAATTTCTATTAATAAATTCATTCAATCGTTATCGATTGGTTAGTGGTCTTATAGTTCATACAACTCCCATGGGTTGTGCAGAGGCATCATATTGCTGATTGATATTTTTTTGTATTTACCTAAATGACTATGTACATGAAAATGATTTGGGGGATATATAAAAAGGTAATTGGAAATATACATATATAGGGGGAGATTTTAAATTGTTGGGATCAGAGGAAGTCAATCAAATTCTCAAAAAATTTGAGATAGTACAGACACTAGAAGTGTTTAATCACCATATCATCCACACATAACTCCACAAATTTATAATGGATCTGTCTAATGATTTGGTTCATATAAATCTAATAAGTAGTTCTAGTACTATTAAATCAGAATGTCATTACATGATAGAAGAAGTTTTCATAGTTTTCTTGGAATTTAGTGGCCTCACCAACCTCAACATCCATCCAGGTCTTTTTATACCCAGAATACCCATCATTGAATGAGAGATATTATAATCTCATAATTCTACAAATAAATATATTTATTACTTGAATGGAAAATATTTCTTTTCATAGTGTTACTTGAGGTCCTATAAGTCAACAGAGGCTTTGATCTTCCTATAATTTTTCTTGATTGGGATAATTTCGGCCAACCACATAAGATATAACATCTTCTTGAAGAAGTTTCCCTTTAATGTCTTGTCAAATTCAGCCTCAACCATGCCATCATGGATATAATTCATCTTTTTGGAGGGATTTTAAATGCAATTATTATTTTTGGGATGCCACAATGATGAATGAATACCTAGGGATTGTGACCTGATATATAATTGTATCTCCATGAAAACAATTATGGTTCTATATAAATAATTCCACATAATATCGATATTTTCTATATACATGAAAAAAGAATAGTATTGTCCTATGGCATTCCACCATATCGATATTCATCTAATTTAGTAACACACACCTATCACAAGGTGTGGAAAAATATATTGTTTTTATTTTACTAATGAATTGAAATGGATAACCTTGGTTTTATCACATGAGACGATTCAATTTTATTCACCCAAAAATTCAAGTTCATATAAAGCTACATATTTTTGTGTTTTTTAATTATTTATAATAGTTCAATTTTTAAACTAACATGCCAAAAGATGTGTCAAGAAAATAATTTACTTAGACTTATGGTTTGGTTTTGGGTTCTATAATTAGTCTTGTTGGTTGTTTAAATTTTGTTTGATAGTTCAATTCTCATATATCATGCATTAACTACTATTTTTAAAATTATATATTGTGGAATCTTCTGTTCCATAGAATGATAAAGACTACCTTTTATAATCAAGGTTGATTGAAAGACACAACTAAGATTGTGGACTCTTCTAGTTTCCTACTCCATCATAAACCATTTCATCCATTTAATAACTCAAATACAATATATGAAAAGATTTTATTTAATGGAAGAGAGTTAGAATATTTACATAATAGAATAGAAGTTAATTCATGATCTTTGTAATGGTGGAAAATCTACACAATCATCAACATCACTTTTATTAACTTTAATTTTATTAAAATAGTTAGAAAATGACATTAGAATATTAAAAACACCTATACTCCCTTAAGGCCATGCCTTGGGTCAGTCTTCCATTATTATAAGTAGTAGGTATGGGTGGAAGAAAAGATAAATAGAAAAATAATGAGATAGCTGATAATGAGAATGAGAGAGAAACATATGAATAAAATATAAAAAACAGTTAACTTTATAGTTTTATGGAATAAGATAATAAAAGTAACAAAATTAAATCTACAGTATAAAATAAATTGAAAAACAACATGGAAATAACAATAATCCAATCTTGATCCTTTGATGCCTTATTAGTGGTGCATCCTCTATTATTTATAGAGGATGTAATCTCATTTATCTTCTAGAATTGAATGTTTAGTATCTTTATATTATCTTCGGTCAATGTTTTAATGTCACTTTTCTAATATCATTGTAATAATGAAGTTATTATATAAATCTTTTGGAATTTAAAATGAAGACCAATACAACAACATTGATAGAACTGTTATAGTGTACCCTCCTTCATTGTGAAGGGATAATGTATAGGTTATGGATAAACGACAATTCCATGACACATATCCATATTTACATCAAAACATTTCCACTTATATATTATGAATATCCATGGTGTAATTTTATTCTCTATATTGAATCATATAATAGTACATTTTTTCACAAGAATGTGGGGTTTTCAATATGAGAACATCCATAGTGCAACTCAAACACCAAATCACATGATCAGCCTCACATATATTCATTATTCATGGCTATAATGTAGCTGGTGGTACCATGATTCAGTGATTATCACTCACTCAATACATACCGATGATAATTTGGAGGCATCCATGGTGTAGTGAAACTCCTCTACATACAAGCCAAATAATCATGTAGAGCCCAACACATTGAAGGGGTTCTAATAGAATATGGATAATCCAGACCATCACAATGTCTAGATGAAGATCTTGATAGCATGAAAGGATTTGCGTTTATCATATGGTAGTCAGATAAGGCCCCATATATCATAAAAATTGGTAACCGAATTTGAAATCACAATCTAAATGAAGCCCAATCTTCCATGGTAGTGTGAATTTCAATTTTTGTGAGCATAAGTGGTGGTGGGTGGTGTCGAGCAGTGGTAGCCATGAATTTGTGAAAGTGTGTTTGAGCAATGAGATGTTGATGGGGCACATGGTTGCCAAATTTCATGACTGTTTTAACATTCTGTCATATGATCTCATACAACATTTTCAATGGTTGTTTTTGAAAACTTTTATATACTACAACTTGAGGAACCCACCAATTAGAAACCTAATTTGGTGATCAGATCCGACATACAAAGTCACTCATGAAATGGTCTACGCTAATACATGTGGCCCGTGAAGACATTGGGTAACAACTGTAAGATATCCACCATATGTGGTTTACATCCTCCTTAAACTGGTTGGGCTATATCCAAGGGTTTCTTAGATATATGACCTTTTCTGGAACTACTAAGAGGGTTCTGGCCCTTCGGGTTGAGTGCTAGACTGGATGAAATATTTCATTACCCTACAAAACGTATAAAAATATCTATTTCACAATTCCACCAAATATTAGAAAATCAAGTTAATCATTCGAAATAAGCATTATTATTCATTTTAATCCATATTTTTTTTCAATTATGAATTCATATGTTTTAAATAAATAAATAATTACATGGTTATTTCAATTAAAAATATATAAATTATTTCTAATTAAATAAAAAATATATCGAAAAAATGAGTGCATAAAATTCCCCCGCAATTGAAAAAATAATATAATCAATAATTGAATCTAAATATTGAATTATTGTGGGAATCAATGTTATTTATATGTAAATTTCAAAGAAATAAAATATAATTATTATCAAGATTAAAAAAAATCATGCTCAACATTAAACAACAATTAAACATTTTATTTATCAACAAAATGTATAATCAATGAATTTTACTTTTAATCTTTTGAAAATGTTATCATTTCTACATTTATTTATTCATACGTCTCAATTAATTATTATTTATCATTACAATTGATGATCTACCTCATTTTTATACTATATTCTCTAATTACTGGAGATAGAAATTCTAGTAGAGTTAAGCTTATATCATGATAACATAATCTTTTTATATAGTCTTGAAAAGGAATATAGTCTCCACATTTTAAATATAGAAATCCCATAAAATATCAATGACATTATATTTTAATCTATAATGACTCTAAGAATTAAGGTTGGTAGGTATTGATGTTAAATGACACTAATAGTCAAATGTGATGATTTGTCTCTTATTTATAATGAATGTCATCTAATGTAATGTGTAATGAAAATATCCCCTTCAAATTGAAAACACCCACTTCCTAAGATTTGTGTAAAGGTCATGATCATTGATAGAATAATGTATGAACTGTACCTTCCTTATTTTTTATTTTACTTCATTTCAAACTAACATTTCATTTTTTTTTGATTTTTTTAATTTTCATCTTGGAATAATCCTAATAGAAATCACCTAACCACATAATACATGAATTGTTAGTCCAGTAATGGCGATTTTTTATTTTCACATATAAAAATAGATTCAATTTTTATTATTTTCTTTCAAGAATAGAAAATTGCAAATTTAGAATGAATGAATTATAAAAATTTCTCTATACCCACAGTATCACCCCTACACTTTTTATACCTTACAATTTAGTTCATCCTTCCACCAATAATTCACACAACCACACACATAAACATAAAATATCATGAAAAATACTTCAAATGTCATGTGAATTGATATAAATGGATTAATTTATGGATCATTACAATCAATGTAATTTATGGTATATATTGTATAAATAAATATTAATAAATATATTGGTTTTAGGTATAATTTCTTATTAGTAATTTTTTTAGTAATTTGAAATGAATTTTTTTTGTAGTCATATATTTTAAATGTTTCAATGAATGTTTAAAAGGTGACATTCCATAAGTTCAATCATCAAATTTGCATATGATAAAATAGAAATTATTTTGTCTCAAAATTCACCAGGGAATAGAGAATATAATTTGGAATAATCACTCCTAGATTGACTAATAATAAAAAATAATTCTACATGAATTACATAAATTAAATGTTTGAATTTTTTTTGGTAATTTTCATTTACATGAATCAACTCATTACCTCTAATCATAATCCATCAATTCTACATCCATGATTCACTATAATTATTCAGTTACCATCATAACACATGTAATAATATTATATTTAATATCTAAAACATCATATCATAATGATTCTATGAAATTCAAGTCTCTAAAATGATTCATGAATAACATAAAATTTAGTGAATGAGAAACATATTTTATGGTTTGACACAACTAATTTAATTTTCAATTCTAAATAAATGTTTACAAGAAATGTAAGAATTCCTAATGATAAAAAATATGATAATTAACCAACTAATCTCATTAATCATTATTCCATACTTCACCTTGGATATTTGGTGGATACCTTATGCCATAATGGCCCGATAAAACATATACCAATCCACAAAACCAATGGTACATGACCATAAAAGATAAAAAATGTTCTGTAATTGTGTTTCATCCAAACCTAATTCCTCATAATGAAATTTAAATTTAATAAAAATTATGAAAAAATATAGTTCTTGTTGTTATCACCAAATTGGTCCCTAGATTTTGAATACCTCTAATAGGGAAGTACCATCTATCATCAGTATTCTTTCGGTGAGTAGAGTTTCATGTATTGGATACACCACATGTTGCTTTTCCCAACCCTCACTTCTTCTATTTTTGTATGGAAAATTCCATGGAAATAGTACAAAAAATATATCCACTTAAAAATAATGTATAACATTCATGGTAGTTGTAGTATATTGTACAGATCATCATACGAATTGGTTTACACTTGTGAAACCTCCTATTTATTTTCAATTTCATGATAAATGTGTTATATATGAATTGAATTTTCAATGGAATCATAAGAATATTTATTCAATTGAAAAAAATTTAAAAATGTACAAAAAAAAGAATTATTCCATTCATTGATATAAGAATATGTCCTTAATTAATCAAGAAAACCAACACGGATATCCTATAGGACATTCTCTAATGGTTTTTTACAATATCATAGAACCCCATATGTTCTTTTATGGGTTCTTTTTTTTACCATCCTAAATATTTTCAAATATACATAACATTTTATAATATTTAATTACATGGTGTAACCCATATAATGTTACCTAATAAAGTAATGGAAATCAAGGGTGTATTAGACGTTTTTTGGATCCCAGAGCCCTATTTTAGGAGAAGAATAATGAGATTTAATTTTAGGAGATATTGTGTCACCAATCCCATATAGATTTCATAACCATACAGAGGATTAGAATAAGGGTGTTGGTGGGCCACACAATTATCGTCAAATATGTGATCCATGGAGCATGTCCGTGTAAGAGGTAATGTAACTATTTATAGTGGCATTCACATGGCTAGTGCAAGACAATACAAACTGTGCACCTAACCCTTGTAACCACCACCATTTAGTATAATTGGGTGAATTTTTGGGGCATGTTTTATCCAGGCATGTGACCAAAATGTGAATCCCGATATTGAAAGGGAAAATGAAGGTTTTCCACTTCATGAATTTTAACCCATATTTCTTCTTTACCACTTAATTTTTTCTCCTCAACAAGCCACATGAGAGATCTCATCGTCCTCACAATACGTAATTGGATCCAACCTTCATACAATCTCCAAATATATTTCCCTCATAAGAATCATAAATATTGAGGTAATACCATTAGTTATATTCAGTCCATTTCTTGTTTCTACTCTACCTTGTTTCACTATTGATGTGATACCTCATTTTCACCATTTTGAAAGAATATAACGATTTCTCCCTTATATCCCTTCATAACACAATTAAAAGTTCAACTCTAGACAAGGAGAGTTCAAGGAACCAATGTTATGTGGTATTGAATCTTTTAGAATGTTTCATTTCTTTCTATATCATGTTTCATTATGTCGCATGATAGAATCTTCTAGAAAATCATCTAAATTGTTAAATAAATTAAATTAAAATACATTTCAAGACTAATATGACCTTAAAAAGTTGAGTATAGAACCCTTTGGGTTGATTTATTTTACTTAAGCCACCAAATTGGGTGTGTTATATATTTGAGGAATATTTTCCCTTTTACATTAAATTGGATAAACAATGCATGGGGGTGTATCCTTTTAACTGGTCCCTTGGCATACAAAATTTAATAGGGATAAATAGTGTCCCATGATTAAGGCCCAACTCTACATGATATAACTGAATTACTCAATAAAGTGAATAAGTCAACATATTATTCAGTTTAAAAGTGTTATTCCTTTCAAATGTCATTATGTTGTTAGTCAATTCTTAACCTTTATTATGAATATGGAGATAAAAGGTTTACCAAATTATGGTAACCGTGTACATGATCATCATTCACAATAGATTAATTTTAATGAATATTTGAATACACCGGGGTTGACATTAGATAAAACTTTGATATGATTTCTGTGGGTTATCCTTTATTTCTAGATAACTGACACGGGTTCCCAATGTGAGACTCTAAATATGGGATTAGTGGTGAGATTGTTTTACCAATTAATAGGAGAGACTTTAACCCCTATGTGAAATACAAGGGAATGGATTAGAGGTTTTTTTATGTGGAATTTACACCATACCTAGAGCGATTCATGGGATCTCATTCATTGGTTTCCTTAGACAGACTCCCATGACATTGATTTGATATACAGTTCCCATAGATCAATCCATGGAATCCATTCATGATATCCTTGGTTGGATTCAAGGTGAATCCACATAATTTATAAAGATGAATGTATAATTAAAGAATAAGGTCTAACTAGATTTCCAATTACGTATCCTCCAAGACTAATAACCAGATTTGGGATGGTCTTTCATTGGTGTTTCATTTATTATGATCCATACCCATATTCATTACATGTTCTAGTGATCTTGGTTCAATAATTTCTCATCATAGACTGTTGAATATAGAATTTGATGTGTATCCTAAGAAGAACCTGATTTGATTTATCTTATTTATTTATCACCTTGTATTTTTTACTATTGGAAGACTTCTCCTTTTATAAGAACAAAATGGATTGATCTAGACACCATTGGTGGTGGCATACAGAGTATACATTGCACTATTCTTGGGGTAACCTTATAAAAATGAATACTTCCTAATTTTGTGTATAAATAAATGGAATCATATACAATTATATTCTTGGTTCCGAGTACTAGGAAAGAGTATGGGAGCAGCGGACCGAACATATTTTATTAGTTCTAGTAGTGGCTTATTTTTTTTTATTTTTTTTAACATGTGGTATATTTCTCTTCCCCTGTTTAATGATTCATACAATTTTTGAGTATACCTGATATCATTATCATCATTAGTTTTATCAATTATTTATTTTTCCTCTCTCATCTATTATTTTTATATAATGATGTTTTGTATTATTCTCCTTCTTTATTTATTATCTATCCACATATTACAAATATCATATACCACTGTGTTTTAATCTAATAAATAAGAGAATAGACTCCACACAGATACACCTTAAGACATCATTTCAACTCAACATATTTTGTTGTACTAAAAGGTATTCTTAAGGTCATGTGAATGACCATATCATATAATCGTTCTGTAGATCCGAGGTGGGATGATACATTGTGGTATTAGAGGAATATTTTTTCATTTTTATTAATATTTGGGTATAAGAAAGGATACATGGAATTATGAATTTTTGTATTGAGTCTATACTTGGGAATAGATAACCTACATATAGGGGAGACCAAAATTACCTGGAAATTATTAGTGTCATTTTTGGTTGTGCATTTACATTTTTTTAGAGTTCACCATTGTGTGATGAACTTTTTTTCAAATATATATTTTTGATATTAATCTAAGGGAGTTACTCATAGACCGTCTAGATGGTATGACAGAATATTTAATACATACATCAAACTAGTAACCCCAATAATTAAGTGTCATTTACAATTCCCTGATATATATACATTTCTTTGTGTGTTTCCTATAGTGAATGTGCTTATTGTGGTTACTTTTTTGTTCTGTATTACAGTGTGCTATTTTTTACAGCGATGAATTAATTGTCCCAATTAATTTTCCAACATCAATTTAAATGGGGTTTCAAAAATCATATTGATTGTTACACTATAATTAACTAGTTTTTTTTGTTAATATTGATTTTAATAATCACATCTATAGGAAATTTAAGAGGCATGTACTTCTAGAAATTTGAAATTGCAGTTCAATCAATGAAATCACATTGTACCGCCTCCTCTAACTTGATACTAGACATACATACCATTTCACGTTTACAAGGCATGAAAAATTAAATTTATAAACAGTATGGGCTTTTATAAACTAGAATTTTTCATGAAACTGTTGATAGTGGGTTCCCTAGACACAACATGTATGGAAATTTTATTACCACTACATGTATGAAGTTTGTTATATATACATGTTTACATCCTGACATAATAGTGTAGATAATTCTGTGTCTACATTGTTAAAGGAAATGTCCTTATATTGGATGTCATATAAAAGGGTTATAGGAGATCACATGCTATAATAAGAATGCAAAGATGCCATGACAATAATCTTAAAGTAACGTCCTATGGTCTAGTTACATCATTCCGAGAGGAAACTGATGGTGTGTGACCATTAGGTGATGGGGGCTCATAATAATTTAGAATTTATCTCATGAAGTTATAAAAATTATGATCTCTAGTAGTTGAGATCATGTGGACGGACGTGCATAATTCGAACACCACATTTTATGGTGTCATTGGTCGTTCCTATCTACGGAAATATGTAATGGTCTACATAAATGAGATCATTATCAATGAAAGCATTTTTATTAACTACTTTTATAAAGGGTGGAATCCATGGTGATAAATTCTTAGTAAGGTAATTTGTGTTGGGCACTTTAATGGTGACATGGAATTCACTGAATGATCAAGATATGATTTTTCATTACTTATTTCAGTAAGAGATATATCTGGCCTAGTTGATTAGGATGGTTGACCCTTCATTAAATCCATGTCCATGGTAGTGGAAGGTAAGACTGTCAAGAAGATCATCAAATAAAATAAAACTAGATTATGTATGATGACACTAGTGTGCATTCTTTTTTATTGATATAACAACGACGGAGTGATTATATTACACAGAACAAGTTCATAGGAATGTAGTTGTTGATTTGACTTTACCTTGTCTCTATAAGGGCCATGATGGGGTACTATACCACATTCATTGTCGGTGGATATAATTCACTTCTATTGAGATAATGTCCTAGAGGGTCACACACAATAGCACTTACAGAATCTTCCCTATTGTGGGAATTGGAAAATTGAACATTTGTGGGACCTGCCAAAGGGTCCATGTACTATCCATGTTCTATGGATCACCAGGTAATTAATAAATTATTTATTTATTCAATCGTGGAATAATATGTTGACTTTATTTATAACATGAATTTACAGGTGATTATGTAAATACAAAGATATAATATCATTCGAATGTATTTAAATATTTAGGATTCATTTAATATTTTTATAAGAAGTGGGCCATGTTGTAGACTCATGATTATCACATAATATATATATTTCAGTTAGTGATAAAATTATATATATTATTTATGGAATAACATAATTTTATATAAGTAAATATTTATGATATTTATACAAATAATATCTATTACACGAGGGTTAGGAACCCATACTGGGTATTTTAGAAATCCCATATATAAGTAAGAGAGATTATCTCCCCAAATGACCCTTCATGTGTCAAATTTGAGAGACTACATCTCCTCTTGGATTCAAGAGAGAGATCCTCTCAAGAAGGGAATTACTTCATGATCGTCCTTTGTGGATCGATGTTTCTTGCATTATGGTGATCACTACTACATCAAATAGATCGTTGGTGTACCACACTAGCACCTGGATTCCAACGAATGAGGAACGCGATTATTTGAAAGGCATGTGTGGATTATCTAGAGTACTTTGATATTGAATCTTTGAGAAATGGTTTCCAGCAACCTGTGACACAGTTGTGCATGTCAGATCCGGATAAGGTACTTGTTTGTTTCATGTTTTTTTTCTCTATTAATTCCACACGTGGTCCTCAGACCATACTGGGATAGCTCACAAGAACTGACGTCATCACATTGCTCCGGTGATGGGAAATTTTTTAATTTATTGACCTATTGGCTTCCGCTACCCATGCCGATACCTAACAATGTTATCAGAGGGTTTTATGATTTCTCAGAGTCAAAAGAAAAAATATATGGCATTAAATTTAATTATGGTGGATTAAATCTGTTCCAAGAGATCTGACCACACATTGATCTATTTCTGAATGGCTATGTAATGTCCATTTTAAAATTATTAATATGATTAAAGTCATTGTTTTTCAAATTTTCGTATTATTTTTCAAATGAACACATTTTAATTTTATTTATCCATACATCAAAATACTGAAATCCAGTGACACTTTAGCCGGAAGTAGGTCACCAAAATTGATTTGATAGGTTTATTTTTAGAAGATAAATAAAACTTATTATACCAGCAGATTATATTGATTTTCTCAAATAAAATAATATTTTAATAAATTAAAATAAAATTAAAAGAGGGTCTATGAATATGTGGGGTCAAGTCTTATTTTTATTTATTTAAAGTCCATAGTCATTAATGTTTATAAAAAAATATGGAGACTATGACCCCATGTAGGGTCTTCTTCATTTAGTTTTTTATAAAAAAATAAATAGGGAAAGGGGTTGGGGATAATTTTCTAAAAACAATGTTAATACAAAAAGGAGAGAATATCCAAAGGGGTCTTCTTCATCATGCCCCCTAAAGAAAATCCTAGCAGCATGGGAACTTGTCCACGTCACCAGTCGCGCCTTCGTCCTCATATACAAGTAAAGGTTATGTCGTCCCCTATGCCTCACAATGACCTGACAGGACACCACTCTCAGGGTCGATCTACACTGCACTGACACCTCACCTCTGCCTCACGCCGGTCATGTCATATTACTCTTCCATCTTGCAGCTGTCGGACCAGGCCGCACCGGACCCAACCCGCTCACCCTGTTACCCTCTACCATGATCCAGTTATGCTTCAGAACCACTTAGGCTCGCCGCCACTGGACCTGGCCACGCCAGACCAGCCCGCCACCCACCGCAGCTAGTGGAAGCGGTGCCCCGCCACTTCTGCACCCTTTCGGAGGAGTCCGCTGCCATTTAGAAGACGCTTCCACCGTAGGTGCTACTGTACTAGGCGGATAATCCACCATCAAGCAGTGGTCATGCCACAGTCATGTGGTAGTCTCACCATGGTCTCTTCGTGGTCACACCATGGTTACGCCGTGGTCATGCCGTGATTACACCGCGATTTGGCACTACTTCCATCAGTCACATGCGATGGTTCTCAGTCCTACTGAACTCCTCCCGACTAGACGTAACCTCATTAAATTAATTTTAATTAATTTTGTTTTTTCAATTAATTTATTTATAATTATATTTCGGTTTAAATTAAAATTAATATAAAACATTAATTTAATAATAATTATTAATAAATTAATAATGTAATATAATTTTTGAAAAAAAATTAAATGAATAGTTTAATTTTGTTTTATAGTTAAAATTTAATTGATGGTTTAATTTAACTTTTGGAATGACAGTTAAAATACAAAGTTGGAATTGACTAAAATAATTTAATTGAATTTATTTATATTCATTTAATTTATTAGAGAGCTCTCATACTATTTTAATTTTATTGCAGTTTAATTTTAATTGTGCATAATTATACTGACTGGTCTTGAGAAAGGGACTGAACTATGCATGTATGGTTTATTTGTGTATTTAATTCTATATTCAATGTGTGTGATGATTTTAATAATTAATTAGATAAATAATGGTCAGATAATTTTCTTTTAATTAAATTATTTATAAGGACCCACGTGTCCAATGCACATGCTATATTTTGTACCCCTATACCTCCTCCCATGCATACAGGAATATTTATAATTATCAACGATGATCTATGATGTAGACCACGCCATGAAGAGGTGGTAAACTAGACAAGAGTTGAGCACATTACACTAGAGATAACTACGACGTGAGTCAGATGTCGACTCAGGTATGAATCCCCCTAGGTCAAAATTGATCTGTTATAGATCAATCTTTATATAATGCTAATGACCAGTTGGATTTCATGATTTGGCTTTATAAATTGATTACTATTTTATGCGAGTTCATAATTATTGCTTGATCACATTGAATAGTAAACAAGATAGAAAATGCATAAATAAGTGAAGAATATATATTTCTTTTGCATGTTCAGTTGCGTGCATGAAAATCTAGTTTGAACATATAGATAATAAATGGTAATTATTAAATAAATAATAAAATACCCCAATGATATATTACATCCAAATGCCTTTAATTTTTACCAATAAATAAAAATGGTTGGTAGGGTTTCTTATCCACCATAGTTGAGAGTTCCTCTTACTACCAAGGCGTTTTCATGAGAGAACGGAGTTGACATAACTAATGTGACTAGTCAAGGATTAGCCATAGATAACCTTATATCACCTCAGAGGAACGATGATGAGGGAATCAAGTTAATATTCCAAAATTTGGTACATTACTCAACCACACAAGGAACCATAATTCATGTGGTTGTCCAACCTAGTGCCTATGTTGAAACCCTCCATGTAATGACATAGCCATAACTTGTATACTATGAGGGTCGTTTTGATCACCCTTTCCACTATAATACACAAGCAAAAGACTATTCCTAATATAATAGTGAGGGATATTAAGTTATAATAAAATAGTGGGATTCATTAAAATGATATAATAAAGTATTAATCATAAATGTCAATAAGTTAATCAAGACAAAGTAATAAGTGGTAAATGTTTATCTGATGTATATTTAGGGTGGAAATTACCAACACCATAAGTAATTTATCACTACGATCGATTCCTGATAAATAAAATATCCAGGCTAATAATAAGTTCAAGGAGTGGTACAGGTGCTTGTACGTAGTACTGCACCAAGAATGGAAGTTATACGTGCTAGAATCCACATTTCCTATTGAGCCTCATCATGGAGCAAGCAAGGAGGAAAAAGATAAATTATGAAATCATGTATATGATTCACTTGATGTACAATGCATCAAGGTTTCATCCATACCATGCCTATTGAAAAAAAATGCATGGGGATGGTGACGCCTACAATATGTATTCACATCTCTATGAATTATATCAGAAGAGGGTCATTCATGAAAGGTATGAGATGTCATTTTCGCTTTGTATGTGTAGGCTAGTATAATGGATTCAATACTCTCCTCAAGTAATCAATATTATTGGGTATATTGAGAGGCTTGAAGCCTATGGGTTCAATTTGAACAAAGAACTAGCATTGTATCCCATTCATGCCTCATTACTATTATTCTTCTCGACCTTTATTCTCAATTATAACATGAATGATATGATAAAGTTTCTCCTAGACCATTTGGATTTAGTATTCCAAGATTATAAGGATATAAAAAATACTAATTCATCCATCATTTTGGTGAAAAATAAAAACAAGTCAAGTAAAAAGAGTCTAAGGCCATGTTAAGGCCAAAGACAACAATGAATCATCCTACAAAATAGACAAAGGTTCAGAGGCAATGTAATGACCAAGAATATGTCTATTTTAGATGTGGAAAGAACGGAAACTAGATGAAGAATTGAAGAGCTGGGAAGAAGAAGCAAACTGATGCAACTACTTTCGGTATTTTTTTCATTAAATGAATTATATCATTAGATACATGTTGGGTATTCGATATGGCATGTGGCTAATACATTTGTATTCATATACAAGAACCATGTAGGTTAAAGAATACATCAAAAAGTGATGTGGATCTCTGAGATAGAAATGGTGCCATACTGGAAACCTTGGAGGTGGGAGACTATCAAATAACCTTTCCAGGTGTTTAGATTCTAGTTTTAAAAAATTTCTATTATGTACCATCAGTAACCAGAAACATTATCTCTATGTTTAGTTTAGACACTATGGGGTTTTATTTCAAGTTTAGAAATATATATTTTCTATTTTATATGGATAACATACGTTATGGTATGGATCATCATAAAAACGGTTTATATATGATGGAACTCGAGAACCTTGTAATGGAAATAAATAATAATAAATCATACATGACTCATATATTACCCACTTATGGAACTTCAGGCTTGGTCATGTAAATGAGAAGTGTTTGTGAAGATTACATGAAGAAGGGTGTATAGACTCGTTATAGTTAGAATAATTGGATGTATTTAAATATTGTTTACAAGGAACAATGACCAAAAAATACTTCCCAGGAAAGTGAGAAAGAGCCAATGCATTACTAGAATTAATACGTACGGATGTATATGGTCCATTTCGAGTAAAGAAGCATGGTGATTTTTCATAATTAATTAGTTTTATAGATGAAAATAGTTGGAATGGATATATCTACCTAATGCGGTATAAGTATGATTTCATTCATATTTTTATGGAATACAAAAATGATGTACAAAACCAATGTGGAAGAAATATAAAAGTAATAATCTAAGGCCGAGGAAGAGAATATCGTAACCTTGATTTTATTGATCACTTTAATGAGTGTGGGATATTATACCAACTCACTCCTCCTTAAAACCCACAATGGAATAGTGTTACTGAATGGAGGAATAAGACCTTGCTTGACATGGTTAGATCAATGATGAGTCATGCAACTCTTTCATTTTGCTTTTGGCGATACGCTTTGCAGATATCAACATATACATTTTACCGAGTACCAACTAAAGCTATAAATGGGATACCATATGAGTTATGGTATGTAAAAAACCTAGTCTAACAAAAATACGTGAATGGGGGTGCAAGGTAATTGTTAAGACTTTACCAAGTGACAAATTAGCATATAGATGCACCAATTTCATCATTATAGGTTATCCTATGGAAATTAGAGGATATTACCTATATAAATTATTAAATAGAAAAGTTATTGTTGAGAGATATGCCATATTTATAGAAAGAGAACACATTTAAATTGGAAATAGTGTGAAGAAGAATGACATTGATGATGTAAATGCTTGAGATACACAAGAGTTGGTAGAGGAAAAGATCCATAATAATAGGTGGAAGAAGAAGTTGTTCATGAGAAAAAAATACTATTTAGGTCTACGTAAGAGGATAGAGAACCAGAGTGTTATGGTTTTATTGACAACGAGTTAGGTGACAGACTAGTTCTTGAGGATGATGATCCTCTAACCTAGAAGGAAGAAGTAGAAAGCAAGGAAGCTGTTAAATGGCATGGAGCCACAAATTCTGAGATGGCGTCCATGTACCAAAATCATATTTGGATTTTGGTAGACCCTCCAACTGATGTAAAACATATTGGATGAAAATGGGTATTCAAGAAGAATTTGGAAATGAATGGCGAGGTTAATACATTTAATGAAAGACTGGTTCAAAAGGGTTTCAGACAATGTCATGGAATTAACTATGATGAAACCTTCTCACCAGTAGCAATGCTTAAATCCATTAGGATATTACATGAATAAGAAGCCTTTCATGATTATGAAATTTTAGAAATGGATGTCAAAACTACTTTTCTAAATGGGATGTTGGTAGAAGACGTCTAAATGATGCAACTTGAAGGGTTTTTCTTTTTAAATAATTCCATTAATGTATGCAAGTTTCATAGATCCATTTATGCGTTGAAGATAGTATCATGATCATGGAATGTTCGTATTGATGAGGCCATAATAGATCTTGGTTTTTTCAAAATTGAATGAGTGCATTGTGTATATAAAAAGGATGATGGAAATAACATTGTTTTATTGGTATTATATGTTGATGTCGTATTATTTATGGGAAAACAGGTATAAGTATTACAGTCAGCTAAGACATTGTAAAATGAATTCTTCTCCATGAATGACTTGGGTGAATCAGCTTACATTCAAGGGATCACGATCAATCGAGATAGATCTCAAAGACATCTTGGTATATGTCAACGTAAATATATTGACAAGGTACCTAAAAGGTACAATTTTGAACAATCCAAGAGTGTATTGTTTCCTATGTGACATGGTATAAATCACTATAAGAAAATGTGTTGACAAACACATGAGGAGATTAATAGAGTTAGTATAATAACATATGACTCAGCAGCGGGTTCTATCAATAATGTTATACTATTTACTAGTTTGATGTCACCTTTTCAACAATCATGGTGGTTAGATATCATGCCAATTCAAGAGAGCTGCATTGCACAACTGTTAAAAGTATCCTTAAGTACATAAGGCATACTAAGGATATGTTGCTAGTGTATGGAGGAGATGAGGAAGTAGTAGTGAGGGGATAAAATGATGCCATTTTCTAGATAGATCACGAATATATGAAATCATAGTTGGGCTACATATTTTGACTGAATGGTGGTGTAGTAACATAGAGAATCTTGAATGAAGCTGTGGTTGCTGATTCTATAGTAGAGTATGAATATATTACATATTTTGATGTTGCAGAGGGAGTAGTCTGGATACACAGATTTATCTCATAGATTGGTTTTGTGACTAGAAGTGTAGAACCGGTTCCAGTATATTGCGATAATATTGCTCCAATGTTTCTTTCCAAGGTGACCATGGCTCACCAGAAGACAATTCATATTATATATAAGTTTCATCTATTGGGGGATTTTACTCAAAGGGGTGAACTGGCAGTTATCATAGTAGATAGAGAGGACAACATAGAAGACCCCCTAAGTAAATCCATTTCATAGTAGAAGCGTTATTATCATGTGAGTGCTAGAATATTGAAACCTATTAGTCGTTGTCTCTAGTGGAAGTGGGAGTGTTGGAAGTGGGTTTCCTATACACAATAATAAATTTAATTTGATTATAACTACATGTATGCAGTTTTATATATATACATGTGTTTATCTTTCCATAATTGTTTAGATACTTCTGCGTTCACTTTGTTTGTGGAAATTTACATAGATTACATGTCATATCAATGGGTTATAATAGATCCCATGCTATAGTGAGAACACCAAGATTCCATGAAAATAATCTGAAAGTAACCTCCTATGGTCTAGTTACATCATTCTGAGAGGACAGAGATGATGTGTGACCATCAAGTGTGGGGGATCATAATCATTGAGACTTAATCTCATGAAATTCAAACTTGATGATCTGTAGAATTAGAGAACATGTGGATAGATCCCCATAATAGGAACTCCACATGATATATGTATCATTGGTCGTTCCAATATATGGAAATGTATAATGGTATCTAGATGTTTGATCATTATCAATATATGGTATTTAATTATGTAATTTTATGCAAGGGAAAACCCATGGCAATAATCTATGGCATGTTAGTTTGTGTTGGGGACGTCATTGGTGACATGTCATTGATTTAATGATCAAGATAGAATTTGTAACTTCTGAGTTCCATAAGTGATATCTCGGGCCAGGTTGATTTGGATGGTTGCACCTTCATTAAATCTGTGGCCATTGTAGTGGAAGGTAAGACCATTTCGACAAATCAATAAATAAAATAAAGCAACATTAAGGATGATGACACTCGTGTGCATTCTACATTATTGATATATCGACGATGAAGAGATTATATTACATAGGCCATGTTCATAGGAAGGTAGTTGTTTATTTGACTTTACATTGTCTCTATTGGGTCCTCAATTGGTTTCTAGACCCCAATTTTGTTCAGTGGATATTATTTGCTTCTATTGAGATATGGGCCTAGAGGGTCACACATAATAACTCTTTGAGAATTAAACCTATTTTGAAAATATGAATATAGAACATGGTGGGCCCTTCCAAAGGGTCTGAGTTTTATCCAAGTTCTATGGATCACCCAGGAAGAAATAAATTATTTAATTATTAAATCTTTGAATAATATTTTGAATTTATTCATGCAATTTATTTACAACTGATTAAGTAAATAAAATGATAAAATATTTTTCAAATGGATTTAAATATCTAGGGTTCCATTAATATTTTTAGGAGAAGTGGGCCGAGTTATAGACTCATGTTTATCACACAATATATATTGCAGTTAGTGATAAAATTATAAATATTATTTGTAGCATGATTTAATTTGATATATATAAAAATCTATAATACTTACACCGAGAATATCTATTACACAGGGGTCAGTAACCCATACCGGGTATTTTTGATATCCCCTATATAAGTAAGAGGGAGGACCTCCCCAAATGACTATTCATGTGTCAAATTTGAGAGCCTCACTATCCTCCAAGGTTATAGAGAGATATACTTTCAAGAAAAGATGAACATCAAGATCATCCTTCTTGGAATGAAGTTTATTGCATGAAGGTGATGGGTTTTATGTCGAAGAGATCGTTGGGTTACCATGTTGCCACCTAGATTCCAACGAATGACGCGCGTGCAGATCCAAAAGGCATGTTTGGATGATCTAGAGGACTTCGACGTCGGAGTCTTCATGAAACGGTCTCTGGAAACTTATGACAAACATGCACACCTCAGATCGAAAATAGTTACTGGTTCGTTATATATTTTTTGAACTATCAATTCCATGCATGGTCCTCACACCATACAAGGATAGCCCACCTGAGTCGATGTTGTAACATTGGTTCAGTGATTATAAAACTATTAATATACCATCTCATCAGCTTCTGCTGCCCGTCCCAGTACCTAACAACAACTAACCAGATTTATATATTTAAATTCTTATAAATAATGAAACCATTAAATTAATAATTGTTTTAAAATTCAAATGTTAATTTTATATAGCGATGAAAAATGTAATTTTATGGGTGTGTTACTCTATACCATGTATTTCAAACTCCATATATTGAACACTCTATTGCTTTGAAAAAAGATGACACATACATGTCCTTAGTAGTGGGTTGTATGTTCTGTCTCTTTTGATCCTTCCCTGACTCTTTCTTATCAACTAGACCATGATCTAGAAGTAGTTAGAGAGAAGTGGCTTACTTATAAGATGTTCATGTGCACAATACATCCATTGTTTATTTCACCATCTATTATAAATATTATCAACAGAGTCGTCTTGGGAATTGTAGAGATATTCCACCACAACACCTCAAAAAAATACACTAATAATGTTTCAGTGAGAGTTCTTCAAAGGTGATGATAAATGCTCTAATAATATCACCTACTATAGTTACATATGATGAACCAAATGTTTATCTCCCAATAAGAATCAATACATAGTACTGTGATAGATTCATTCACATTATGCAGTCTATATAGGGTGCTCCATCACATTACCTAACTATGGAAGAGATGACGTGTGACTTCAATTAGCAGCATCCCCCTATATTCTCGTGGGATGGTAGACCCCAAGAAGATGAACGATGGATAGTGTTCATGTCTCCTATCATCATAAATATCAAGGAACCATCATAGAGGAGGGTCAAATTGTCCATCTATATGTTATGTGACTCCTCCAAGAGTTGGGGGATGTCCTCACTCAGTATGGGAAATATTAGGGTATGGTCTGGGAAAACATCTAGGAATCCTTTTTTGAATAATTCTTTCCATAGACATGGATAACAATGTGTGCTCGTTATATTGTGAACCATCATCCTGGTGACATGTCATAGATTGAATATTCAGATCACTTCACCATATTAATGAATTTTTTTCCAACCATTTCATGTGAAAAAATTGTAAATTTTAGATGGTTTTATGATGGGATTTCATATTTCACCCAAATTTTAGGTGAACATTTTCAAAATGACCACCATTTCAATGATTTTGATCTGGATCCTCATCATTGAGTAGATCCTAAGGGAGTATGAAAATGGGAAATGGAGTGGTTTGGCATCAATGTATGGAAATGGTTTATCCATAGGTTGGAAACATCATTTTTAGTGTACATGTGGGGGATGTACCAACCATGTTCCACAAACTGAAAACTATATAGGGTGTCACTACTGTAAAATCTCATGCAATAAAAATACCAAATATTTGTGGAACTATATTGAGTTCAGATATTTTACTAGGATTTATAACATCTAGTGTTTCTTCAATATTTTAAATTTGTGAAAAATTAATGTGGATTAATGTTGACACCTCTTTCAGTATGGGATCAATAACTCCACATCAGGCTCAGATTTGGTCTTATACTGATCGATCAGGCTGGGGATGGAGTCCTGACCTAGGTAGTATGGCTTCTGATGCTGAAAAAATGTAGAGTGGAAGTGATCACTGTAGTTAGGCTTCATCTTAGGTCGGTGCTTTGGGATATTCATATGTAGTAAAACCCATTCTTGTGGAGGAGAATCCATGGAATTACATAGTTCTATGAACTATTATAGTAACCTGTGTCATAATTTATACCCTATTTTATACAATTACATCACACTATTTTATATTTTCTATGATTTTGTGAAGTCTAGACATAGTGATAGAGCACTCCAACGTTGTTTCGATTCTTAACACTTCACTAGGATTTAGGTTAGAGAATATTCATTAGTGAAAAGGGTTCCGCCTTGAGATAGGTAGGTACATTTTCCAATGGAATTTATTCATCATTGAGATAAATAGATTTAACATCATTGTCATTATGGTTTGTTTAGTTCCTTATGATGGTTATGTGGATTTCTACCATCATTGGGTATTGTTCACATCATCCAAGGGTAGAACGTATATTTATAATGGTGAATGAGATATTTAGGATAGATAAGATAGGATAAATCATTCTAGGCCAGTTCATGTGACAACCCATATAGACAATATCTTTTTGAGCGATCTGTAAATATACTTATTACAATTAAATCCAATTTTGGATCTCTCTACAACTAAATCCAGTTATGATTTCATTAGCATTCCACCAGATATAGTACTTGAATTCACCATCGAGCTATTCATATGTGTGGCACTAGTTTCCATTACTCCATATAGGATGGAAGCTACGGAGCTCAAATAACTCAAGATTAATTTGGAAGACCTATAAGAAAAGAGTATTATTCTTACTAGTCAGTTTACATGGGGTTCACCATTACTTTTTTCCTATAAAAGCATAGTACCCCCATTCTGTGTATCGACGAACACTTATTGAACAAGCTTATAACGAAGAAACGATAACAAATGACTCATATAGACTACCTCTTTAACCAGCTCCAATGAGTGAATTTTTTAATGATAATCGATTTGTGGTCAGGCTAAAATAAAGTGCATGTGAGACAACGAAACAAAACATGTAAAACATTTTGGTGTAGGTACATCTTTCATGAGTGTCTCGTTATATTTATTAGCCTCATGAATGCATCCAAAATCATTATGGGTCTGATTAATTAGGTTTTCTAGTTGTAACATGATTAATTTGTGGTGGTCTTAATAGATGAAATCATAGTATTTTCTCACACCATATATATTCATGAAATCATTTTTCAAATCATTATTAATACACTAAGGGATCATTATCAATATGCTAAGCACAAAAAATGGCATGTCTAGATTACTATGGTTGACTTCTTGGGTAAAATGTTTTCAGATCTCGGTGCATATATTGACCTAGAGATGTTGATCATTGTGGTTTTGTCAATGAAACCCTATAATGTGTTTGAAATAAGTAGTTTCTAAGGGTTGGATTGATATTAAAGGATATTAAACTAGAATTTTTGTGTTGTGCAGTAGCACTTTTGGTTCTAACCAAGAATATGTAGAGTTTCATATAGTCTGATGATTATGAGACAAATTTGAAATAGTTGTAGGGAATAAGGACTTATGCACTAATCATAACTCTAATAGATATTATAAAAATCTATATTTTCTACTAGTATGTTTCATGAATTATGATATTAGCTATTTTAATAGAGGGTGATCAAGTTTTAGTATAAAATTCATGAAAGAAAATGCCACATTATTGAAATTACAGTACTCTCAACCTCTATCTAGAAATAATAAATCATTCTATATGTTTTTGGAGTAATTAAATATTGGGTGAAAGGTTCATTTTTATAAAAACCTAAAAATTATAAAATATATCTCTGTAGAAAGAGACATGAATACAGACAAAATTGGTTGATAGAGTACATGTAAACCATTTACATTGATCTTTTTTATACACCTAGGATGGTTAATGTAGTAGGTGATTCATTGGTACAAAAAACTCAGAAATGAGTAGTTTAGATGGCCATATGTGAGTGGATATTTATGTCTATAAAATCTAATTTTACTGTAATGGTTCATGAATAGAAGTGGACTCTTTTTTTCGGCTTTGGTTGTGACGTCCTTTCTTCTAGAGTGGTTGTCGATGAGAGTGTTATATAATCACATGGTAATCATCCTGGGGGAATGCGCATCTAGAGAGAACCATCCATCTGGTTTTGTTGTTTACATAAATTATATTCAACACATCTAGGGGTGTGTTTGGCTACGTTTAGATATATAGGAAGTGATGATGATGAAATACCATGCCTCACTTTAGGAAGTTCACCCATGTCTTACCATGAAGCACACCATCAGTATTGGTGGATAGTTATGAATAATTATATTGAAGGCCTCGTCACAAGGTGTTCCACCTAACGATAGGTGAAGATGGAGAATCAATTTCCTTGTGGACATCTACTTCCTCTTTCCCTTACAGAGTTAAAATTAGATTACATCACCATAGATTTTAGGATAGGAATGTCAGGGTATCCTCAAGGTAGTGATGACATGTGAGTTATCATTGATATGTTGACCATGTTTAAGAATGTCCTTGGAATTAGAGAGACATTATCAGTTGATATGATTGGGAGGTTCTATATAAATTAGATGATACACCTTATTAGTGTTCCCAATTCAATATTATCTAATCTAGATACCTGCATTACATCACAATTAAGTAATTGGATGAAAAAATCATTGGTTTCATCAGTGATCTTGATAATAGAATAACCCCCCTCAGACCAATGGGAAATCCAAGTGGATGATATAGTTTTTTTAGGATATGATCTAGGCATGAGTCATCGATCATGGAGGTTTTGAGGAAAATTATATACCTCAATTTATTTTTTCAAAAATAATATAATTTAGGAAATTTTTCAGATAGATCTATATAAATAAATATATTTTTGGTCATTATGTTTTCCATTGTACTGGTTAGAGGAAGATGAGGAAGCACAACAGGGTATGCATCTCATTTAGGAGACATTAGAGAAGGTCCTGTTAATTTAGAAGTGTATGGCTACAACTTAGTCTAAAATGAAATATTATTCCAATATCCACGATCAACCACTAGAGTTTGATGATAGACATTTGGTTTTTTAAAGGGTATCTCAATGATTTTTTTATAGATAAATTTAGAGAAAGGACAAGTTGCCACCTCCAAACATCACACGTTTTGAGAAAATGTAGAGATTCATCTTGGTGACCTATTAGTTTCTATTATCTCAGAGGTAACATCCAATTAATGAAATCATCCAAATATCAGATATTATTATTTATCATAATAATCAATCCCATTCATCTAATCATGAGGATATTGAGGTGAATATGGATGAATACCTTCTGGAGCATTTGATATGTATCATTGATTGGAGCACGAAGGCTCTTTGTGGCCTATCCTTTCCACTGGTCTAGTTGATATGGAATCATGACCACATACATGATGTAACCTTGGTGTGGTTGGTTTATGTGCATTATTATAGGGTATAACGTTTATCATATGATGTTTCACCACCCTCATAAGGTCAACTTGTGAACTAGTTGTCTTTAATAATGGAGGTTGTAGGATCTCTACTTTTCTCAAATGTGTGGTCTATTTTTTTGGAATTGATTAAGTGATATTTCAATTATAATGTTACCTAATGGAATAATGGGGATAATGAAGGTGTCTGAGGCTTATTTATAGCATGGAGACCTAGTTTTTGGAGAAGAATATTAGGCTTCAGGGTTTTCAGAAACTGTACCACAATGCCGATATGGTTTCCTTAACCGTACATGGATGTTGAAAAAGAGAACTAGGGGAAACATGGTTGTCTAAAACTATATGATACAAGGGTATAACCCTTGTGATTGGTGTCTTCATTTTCGATGGAGGAATTATCATAGATAGTGAATGGTTAGCCAATTTTCCTTCCTATTAACATGAAAGTCACCTACCCATTAAATAGAATTGGGAACATGATTGTGACATGGCTTGAATAACTATTATTCCAACCCATGTGGACTAGTAATTAAATGTTAAATTATTGGTTTTCCCCAAAATAAATTTATTCCCTATTTATTCCATCCCAATTCTATTTTACCCTCCAGTTGGAACCTAAGAGCTCTAATCCTCCTATAGAAGTGGATTTTGACCACTCCTTGATATTTTATTCACATTACTCATTATCGGATGCATTTGATATCATTAGGTAACCTTTTTAAAAATCATCATTCAATTTATGTAATGATTATCCTTTTTTCTCTATTTAGGTGTGGCCTCATTTTCCCCATTATCATTTTATTTGTTGATTTCTCTGATATCCCCCATTTTAAATTAATTAAAAAGTCGGTGTTGGACAAGGATAGTGTTACAGACATCATGTAAGTGTTGTATCTTCATTCCCCATGTTTAATTATATTAAATAACATGAAATTTTGTGACACATTCCCTAACATTTTTTATGCCTCTAAATTGTTAAATAACTTCATGTAATATCATTTCCATATATAATATAACCATAGAATGTGGGAGATCAACCCATTTGGTTGATCTCCCAAAAACATGACACCCAAATGTGTGTCTTATTTCATTGAGGATTAATTTTACATTTTAAATACATTTGATAAGAAAAAATTTAGGGGTGATTCCTTAAAACTGATCCCTTATCATAATTAAATTAATTAGGATGAATGGTCTCTAATTAGTTATAACCCTACCCTACATGAAATGATTGAATTACATGATCAAGTGAATTTTCCAAAATGTTAATAATGTAAAAATTGTTTAAGAATTCTAAATTGGATGACGTTGTTAGTAAAAATATTCCATTACTTAGTTGAGACTGATGAAAGGTTTACTAACTTATGGAAACCTTGGGCAGGCTCATCATTCCTTATAGTTAGTTGGTAATGAATTTTTGAATATTGTATGGGTGACTTTAGATAAGACTATTATAGGATCTCCATGTTTTATACTTTACCTCCAGATGAGTGACACTTGTTCCCTAGGGGATATCCCATGGATGGGATATGTGGAAATATGATTGAACCATGACATGAGATAGACTCATACCTTTATGCAAGATACCAGGGATATGATTGGAGATTTTATGTTGTAGTCTTCACTATATTCCAGTAGTGAGGTATGGGAACTCATTCATGGGTTACCTTGGACGGACTCCATTGACATTGGTTATATATAATGTTTCTAGGGGTGATACCTAAAATCCCATAAGGATTTACATTGACAGGATTAAGGTGTATCTTCCTAAATATAATGGTGACTTTTTAATTAATGAATAAAAATGTTTAACTGGATTTTTTGGGAATAATCCTCCAATCCAAATAAAATTTTTGGGGATGGACCACCATTAATGATCCATTAAAAAAATTCCATACTTTTACATGTTACACTTGTTCAAAAATTTTTGTCTTAGGATGATGAAGGTAGAATTAGATTCATATCCCAACAGGAACATGATCTGATTTATCTGATTTATTTATATTGTTTCATTTATGATTATTGGTAAACTACTAATTTTATATGAATGATTGGGATTCATCTAGATAGCTTTCGTGGGGACCTACTGAGTATATCATATACCCATCTTAGGCCACCCATGGTACCCATGAAGACATCATGATTGTAGTTATAGAAAAAGGGAAGCCTCCAATCTCTGATTCTTGATTCCGAGTACTAAGATGGAGTACATGAGTGTAAGACTGACATTATGTTCATAATGATCATTGTAGTTAATTTTTGACCTTTTTAATAGAATGTGGTTTATTCTTAATCCCAGTGTATTTTTTTCATTCATATTTATAGCTACATGACATCCTGACCATCATTATTTTTTTCTATTATTAATTATTCAACTAAAAACAATTAATATTATATAATTATATTAATTATTATTCAATATATTTTGTTTTTTATTATTCCAATTCATAAAAATATAATATATTTTTCTGTTGTAATATGGTAATGTGGGAATAGTATCCCCACAAACACACCCTAGGCCCTCACTTCTAGTATGAAACCATTTGAATAAGGGGAGTCATGCTAAATGTCAAATTTTTAACTATCTCAGAGCATTTTTTAGTTGTTCAAGGGGAGAGAGAGTACAATGTTTTACTTTATTTTCCCCCATGGAATGAAAAGTATTGGTTGAATCTAAAATGTTAAATAGAAGGATTTAATTCTCAATTCATATTGAATAAAAGTGTTTGAAAATGATTCTATTTAAGGATTAAATTCTAGATTTGGTTATAATTTAATCTCTTCATCCGTGGTTATGGTTTGTTGGAGTTATATTTCACTAGATAGATATATTTATTTAAGATAATAAATAATTTCATCCAATTCCATGACATAAGTGTTTTATTATTTTTCTAAATATAGTGAGATGTCAAATGGTTCTAGATTTTCTACCTTGTTGACAATGATATCACTTTTCATTTCCTCATCATCTATGTCACTAAAAAAAGTTCATGGGATTAGTTATCTATCATATTACTAATAACACATATTTCATCATCATCACATTCTAGAACATCATTGTTGGGATAAAGATGGTATTTTTGATTGTTGGTATATGGTTATTATCTGATTAAAGCCTTATCCTCTGTGAAATCTTTATTGAAATTGTGAAATAAAAAGAAGAACTCTATTTATAAATAAGTTATTGGATTAAAAAATTGAATGCAACCATAGAAATACATTATTTCCCTAGCCATGGATTCAGAATTTGGTTCATATTTTTCTACACTCAAGCTTGCAATAAATTCTTGGAATGCATAATCTCCCATATGTAGCTACCAAAATAATCAAACATGCCTAAAAAACTGAATCACAATATTCCATTAATATTTTTCATTCATGGTTGTTTTTTCTAAAAATAATGAAAGAATATCTACAATGTTAAAATGAAAAATTATGTAAATATCTTGTTGGATCCCTAGAAATAGCATCATTTATTGAGGCACACCTATTATTGGGCGTCGAAAATACTATTTATATTTTCCTAGTGCAATATATTGGCTATACTAGGTCATCTCACTTATTAATATTCATTGTTTTTCACTCAAAAATTAAAATTCAATTAAACAACTTTTTTAATGTTTTTTTCTTTATTTTTGAAAATAGAGAAAATTCATAACTAACAAAAAATTAAAATGAGTTTATAAAATAAATTACTTGTCTATATTGATAGGTTTTTGGTTCTGTCATTATTCATGTTGGTTATTTAAATTTAGTTTAAAATATTAATTATAAAATATCTTGAATTAATAAATATTCTTAAATCAATTAGTTGTTAAATATTGAATGCTAAGGAAAGATACAATACTCCTCCTCATATAATGAAGGTTAATGAAACACCATAATCAAGAGAGTCCTATATTCTAAGACCTAACTACGTGGTATTTTATTTTATCCATTGAACAGATCAACTCCATGTCATGATGCGATTTTTTTTCAAAGGATGCGTGGTATATTATAATAATTAATGAAGAGAAGTAAAGTCATTATCTGTTTAATGGATACAAATAAAAAAACCCAGACACATCACATTCATTTACTATAAATCTATAAAAATCCATTATATATTAAAATATGTTTTTGGAAACAAAAATATTCTTACAACACTAATCCATGAGTCTATCATTCATCATTGGAATCATGTGGTCATGGTTAATGAAAATATGATGACAAAAATAATGAGAAATTGTATAATGAGTCCCCAAATATAATCTAAGGCCCTAAAAATAATAAAGATAGGTTAATATCTTTGGAATTGAAATATCTATTGAGCCTATAATTATATATCAGTGTGAATTTAATCTCCATCAAGCATAAGAGGGTTTCACGTGACATCGATGAGTGGTAGTGGAAGTGGTGTGTGTGTCTGAGCAGGATGATAGAGTTATGTAAAAAAGAGATTCCATTTTGTAATTTTTGAACTATAACACATATGAGCTCATCCCACATAAAAAGTGACTACAATGGATCACATGTATACACTACAATTCAATATATACGTCAATTTGATGCTTTCTACGATTATGGTCTACAATGTACACAACAACACATGAAATGGGCCACACCAACTTGAATGGCCCATGTGGGCCTCATCCCAACCAATATTTCAGTTCCCCCCTCTCTGGCTTATTCCCTAATACCATTGGGGGGGGCGGGTCTTTCCACATTGGATTCTTGGATGGATGGCCCTATCATGAGAGGGATAAGAGTCTTGTAGACTTTTGGGTTGACATATAAATTAGATTGAATATATTTTTACCATGTAAACCATGTTAAAATGATTATTCACCATTCCACAAAATATTATTACTTTGTTAAAAAAAATAATGTTTTTAATTCATTTTTATCTATTTTACGTATCAATTATAAATATTAAAATTTTAAACAAAATAATGATTTATATTGGTATTTCCATTAAAACCCTTTCATATAAGTTAGATATTGGTAATAAATTTTTTTGAATAAGTGAGTGCATCAGTTAACCCATCAACTCAATCAGAGACACCATGATACAATTTTATAGGGGAGTAATCAAAATCTACTTCATCGTCAGACGAAAAAGGTTTCGAAAGAGGTGTTGACTCTCTAGGAGTAAAAGATCTGGTTGACATAATAGAATTTGGATTGGTATAATTGGAATCCTTGATGAGGTGTCTCTATTCCATGGAGACCATTCTAATAGTTCTATTAATCCATAACCAATTGGGGATATATCCTAAATTAGGATGCATGAAGTCACTATGTGTGTGGATTGGTTTCATCACTAATAATGAATTCTTGTATCCTTCTTGCTATTGATTTATATTCATTCGATTCATGAGATTTTATTATTATTATAAAGTTGATGGAGTTGATGTGAATACTATAAGGGGAATCCATTTTATCGAAATGGAATGGATAAATTTTTTGGAATGAGGGATATTTATATGTCCAACCCGGTCATTTTAATTTTGTGTACCCAACCAAGAGCCAGTTGCTACTCATCAGAGTCTTCATTGCTGCTATCATGGTAAATAAATAATTTTTTTCTTTTGCAGATACATCCCCAAATGTGGGAATCTCATGATCTACCTATTCTTTTAGACAATAATTGAAAATTAAAATCTCGTTGATGGTATTCAGGATGATTCTACGGTACAAAAAAGTTATCATGATATGTGAGGAAAAACTCCACATTCCTCTTACATTAAAGAATCTTGAAGATATTATTCTCTACAAAACATACGATGTAACTATGGACCTCCACATACATGTAGTAGTAGTTATATTTATTGTTCTCTGTAAAAGGAATCATGGGTTTCTGGACCTGAATATGGGTATGTGAAACATTTTCATGGTGAGTCTACACATGATGAATCTATTGATGTTGAGTAATGTCTAGATGATGAGGCATTTATAGAAAATGATGCTTATTCAAAAGTGGTAAATAATGATAGACTCTCTCTAGGGCCTTAATCTTGAAAAAATAATTTTTTCAAACTTTTAAGTATTTCTCATGGGATCCAAGAGATGTATTGGGAGATTCCACTACATGGTTGTATATAAATATAATTTTTGTAACTAGTCTCCTAATTTTAACTCTCAAAACCAGCATGGATATATAAGATAAATTAGGATAGGGACCAATTCATATTTTACAATATCTACAGTCATCATCAATATTTTTTCAGAGGATAGATGAATATCCATGGAGTATGTGAGTTGGTGACATCGGGATATTAATGAACCCATTCATTAAGACACTATTTTGATGTGGATATGGCAGAGATTATTTTATTATGCATGGTAGAGATGAATTTTTTGAGGAATTATGATTGAAGATCCTCCCAACTAGAAATCGATCCTTATGTAAATTTCTATAAAAAATTAAATTAGGATTACCTAATGTATGGGAGAAGTAATGATTCTTGATGGCCTCCTATTCCTCTAAAGTAACAAGCATCAATTCTCACCTTGGGGATATTTGGGCCACTTTTTGAAGTGGATAATCCATTAGATTGAAAATGGTGAAACATAGATTTATAAATTATGGGGGTGCATGGATGGTGTCCACGCATGTACGGTCCAAAACCCATTTAGGAAGAATTAAAACCTTCACCATTTATGGAGACATAATACAGGAAATAAAAGTCTTTATCATGTACACTTGGTGAGGATTGGTGATAAAAAATTCAATAAAATGTTTTATTGACAATGTTTCAGAGCGATCATAGTCCCAATGATGGACTTCACATGGTTTAGTATATGTATGTGATCACTAATCATGGTTTCTTTCCAACTCCACAAATATCTATCCTGATTAAATGCACGGGGCATCCATCCCAAACATTGAGTGATCATCCAAGGATAAAAAGCTTCTCACTAGATGTTAGTTAATGTCTACCCAGACATTAGCCCACCATTGGTGCTTCTCAAATATGATCTCACTACTGAGTCTATTATAACCTTTGATCTATTAGTGGAATGTGGATACTTTGTATCTGAATCAAACTCTTTCCTGATCTATAAAATTCTTATTTTATTGGTTACCCCTTTTTATTTATCAATATTATGATGGGTGGGTGGAAAATCATCATTAGTGGGACTCTTAAGGCCTTATTTCTTCCTTTATGGGATACTGTTGCTACAAAACATGTGATATTATTAATAGATTGTCTCCCAATGGAGTAGGTTTTCTCCATCATGTACTATTATGTTGGACTAGTTTCTCATAACTAATATATGATTAATTGTGATGATGTTCATGGTATTAGTGGTTAGAGGAAGTTCATTATCATCAATTTCTTAGTGGGTATAAAATTCATGGAATTTCCATTTAAGGGGACTAAATTAAAAGGTAGTGTATTAACATCACCTCTAATTTTTACATAGATACTTTCCTCATACATAATTCATCAGAGCATAAAAATATCAAGAATTTGGTCCATTAAATTTTCTTCTATTATAAATAGTAATTTTTGCACTTTTATACAAGGAGTGGAAAATTTCATCCCTATGTCACTGCTAAAATATGGCCTTTAGATTCTAAAGACACCCTAGGGAGTCCACTTTGTTATCGTGGAGTATTTTGAGAATCTCCAAATTATTTTATAAGAGACTTGAGGTCTAGAATTGATTGATATATTCTATATTGTAAAGAAGAAGATTATGGGAGACCATAACACAACCGATATTTGTTTATTGGATAAGATATATCATAAATATTCCTCATTATCTTAAAAAAATTGCGTGTATACCATTCATGATCACCCCAATATCCAATTATAATTGATTGGTAAACTTTTACTGGTGGTGACGAGGACCTTCTCTACTACCAATTTTCTATTAGAGGAAGTGCTACCCGATCACACATTCCTTCTAAGAGTAGGGTTATTCCTTTGGTAGGTCCTAGATCATAAACATATCCATCCAGGATAGTGAATTAGTATAATTCTAATATTTTGGAGAGAAAATATCTACATATGTCTCAATAGAGTGCCAACATTATTTGATAATTCTAATATAGATCTTATTGACTCTCATACATCAATTGTGTATTTTTAAGAGGTGGGATCAAAATGGTGATAGATGTAATTTCATAGTTAGTCCTTATAATGAGGATAGAACATCATCTACATGAAGGAACTTATGGATAGAATAGGGGATCTTATGGATTTAATATTTAGAGATAGTTTCCAAAAGTTGATGGTCTCCAACCTCGAGTACTGATAGTGGGGGAAGAGTTTCCCCAATTTAGTTTTCTATTATAAAATATTCTGAGAGGTTGGTGGTGACATGGTTATTCGCTTTTTATTTCCCCATATTGAATGGGAGTTATTTGAGTTTAATCTCTTAGGGGTTTCCATGGATCTTTCAGTGATTACCATGGTCGGAACCATGAGTACATCCCCCATGGTGATTGTTTCCCTCCATAAATGGGAGAAATATTTGGGACAGTAGAAGATTCTAGTATGGGGAATACATATGTGATAGATGTTTGTTTTGGGGGTTGGACCTTCCTTGTGATGTTTTCCACCATGAGGTGGCCTATGATAGTTGTCAATAGATCACATAATGGGGAGAGTTAACCCAATTTTCATAGTGTTAATCTTTGGGATTGATCCAAATAGGGAAAATATGGGACCTCATGTGGTGGTTATGAGGGTAGGATGAGGTGCAATAGTTGTCGTAATGACTACTAGATCTAAGGGAGAGGCCACATGTCAGGAATGGTTTATGGAAATCCCATAGCATCAGTTTTTGTTGTTATACATTGTGTTTAGTAATGTATGGGTGGGTCATCCATCTCATTAGCAAGTTAAACCAGACGGTGTTGCCAGTGTGACTAGGTGGGAGTCATACAGGGAGTCTCCATGGTGGTGGTATCTATAGGAATTGCCCAAATATCCCATACCATCTCATTGTTGGTGAATATGACATATTAATAATCTATGGAGAGGTAGACAAAATTATTAATAATGGGGATTATGGTCTTTTTCCCCCTATACGACCTCTACAGTATCAGTGGTGGTGTATTTCAATGATTTCAGTCCTTGTCGATCAATTTCCCTAGTTGTAATGCATATTTGTTGATCATTTAAATTATCCAAGTCAATTATGTCTCATTTATGGATGAACATCGAGGGGATGATAGGGAACGGTTTCCTTGTAGCCATGGAATTGGTGGCCTTTCTGGCAGTATCATAGGTGTGTAAGATTAGTGCACCCCTAGTTCTCCACCCCCTAGGCCTTTTGGAGGTGGATAATAAAAAAATTTCAACAACGTGACTCAAGTATCATGATTAATGTCAATATATTAGAAAAATTCATATGAATGTATTTATCAATATGTCTAGTATTATCGACTATTTTCAATATTTTTCTAAGATGAATTTATGATCCATATTGATGATGTCTCAAACTAGAGTTATCAAACATCACCTATTTTCTATTGGTTGTAGGATGACAGTGTCATGTTAAGAAAAACATGATTGTTTGGTTATATTAACAATGAATTTTTTGATCAACTTATAACCAAATATAATAGTTTCCAAAGTTATTAATCTACTCACAATTGATGGTGAATATTTTTCATGTTGGTAACTATTTTTATAACAATATCATGATGGGGTGATTCACTGTGTATGGTGGTGAACTTCTTGGTCCTTCCATTACTATTCTTAAGTGATTCCTTTCTAGGACCAGTCACTCCATTTATAGGGTGGTTGATTTTTGAACATGCAATTCAACTTTCTAAAGGTTGATTTTCTCTACCTTCGTGATTAGTGATGTTGGATCCTTGATCAAAACATGATGATGGGATTTTAGTTCCTCATTGCATGGATTCTTTCTTGGAGATTATTACCTAGTCTATGTCCCCTTAATAGATTAAATACATGTTCATGAAACTAGTTTCCAATTCTATATTCAGTTGGTTTTAGTTAATTATAATACTTATTGATGATTTGGAATATACCTATGGTTTGAGATGATGGTGAAGTTGTACACATATGGAAATATGTGTCCATTGGGAGTGTTGAGTACCTATAATATCTTCCTCTTATGAATTTGATGCATCCCATGTGCAATAAATATTCAGTTCAAAACCAAATGAATCAGTTTCCATCAATGGTGTAGTTTTTTCAATGGGTGTAAGACTTCTAAGTGTTTTTATATTTAAAATCCCTTGTTTAATACATGGGGTAAAGATTTTATACGATATGTTTGGTTTACATGTTTAATTTATTATGAGAAAAGGATGGTAAAATATTTAATGTCTTATTTGTATTATTTGGTAAAAGAATTAATATAATGTGGTGTAATGGTTGGACAATTATTTTAATCCTTTTGGGTATGTTGGATACAAATTTAACATCTCATGCAGAAAATATGGTCACTGATTAAATGTCTCGTAGAGATAGGATGGTCATTTATTTAACATCTTGTGGGGATAGACAAGTTACTTATTTAATGTCTTTTGTGGATATGTTGTTATATTTTTTGTGTGTTCTCAGGGTTATGAATATCACAATTTGTGGTCATCAACTTCATTGAGAAATGTAGTTGAATTTTTGGTTGTGTGGAACGATTGTTCCACCTTGGGGGGGGGATATGATCACACCTTATTGTTTGTGCCATCGAAGGGTAAGACATGAGAAATTAGTGGTGATTTTTCATATTAATTATTAATTCTTAGGGAGAGATCCTATACTTTTCCTGATTGAACCTCTATGAGGTTTCTTATTCACCCTTATTAGCAGATAGTGATAAAACCCCATGTAGTTCTAGTACACAGTTTAAGGTCATGTGACAGGGCTAGTCTATAAACATTTTCGTGTATTGCTAAGGATGACCATGTCCTGTATGGATTAAAAAAAGGGATAGTATGGGTCATACACATATTATATTCCCATGTTAAGTGGAGCAGCCCATGGTGGCTAAGGATAGTGTGGGGTTTACACATGTGGGACACCCCTTATAGGTGTCTCATCTAATGGTCAGGAATGAGGTTTCATCCCAAGATAATCATACATGGGGTATCAAAAGATATTGTATATGGTAGTAGGTTACTGTTAATCCATTTTTATTCATACATAGGGTATCACATGTTCACTGTATATGGTAGGTAAAGAGTTAAGAATCTTGTGTTGAGGACATTATAATGAATTTTAATGTCGTATAACTGGGACATTGGAATATGAAAATTTACATAATATATCTCAGATGTGAATGAGACCTATTAACATTGAGAAAATTTCATTGAAGGATATGAGAATACAATATTATAACTCCATATATTGAAATTTGAGTGCTTTCCCTCGAGACTCCACCTACAAGATATACTTTTTCACTGTATGGATATCTCTGGGTGTCACATGGCGTAAACACCACCCAAGTGATGTGTAAAATGGAAGTCATAATTTTAGGATTTCAATACGTACAAAAAATATGTGACGAAAATTTCATGGGTATTAATGATTAAAAGAGTTCATACCTGATTTTTTATGGTAGTAGTCAAATCTAAAATTAGGGATAAATGATATGATCTTGTGTGGGTATTGGGCCACAAAGAACTCATTCTTCATGATTGTGGGTCTTATGAATGGGGAAATAATATAGGGATATTACATTTGGGTTTCAAGGATCATAAATTCTTCACAATTAAAATATTTTTCAATGGAATGGTGAGCACAATAAAATGTTTCCATACTATGCGGTATTATCATTTCTCCCTCGAAGTAGGTATGCCAAAGAATAATTATCTTGTTAAACCCTAATAAATTCAAGTGGTTTTACTATATCAAAAATCTATTGACCATTGTTATGATCATTTAAACCATGGTAAATTAGATTCAATAAATCATGGAAGGGTGTTCAGAAATGATGAAATCCTGTAGGGATACATCTTTTTTTTTCATTGAAGGTTAAAGATTCATGAATTTAGAGCTTCTGGTGGAAGTTAAAAGGTCTTGTACTCTAAATTTAAAATAATGGGATCTATTTATAGGCTTTAGGAAGAGATAAAATTTCATTTAAATAATATTACCATCCATGAGGAACTTTTATCCAATGTGTGAACATGGTTAGAGACCTTTACAAATAGAAATACATTGTGTGAATGTTACTATAAATCATGTGAGTGATCATTTAGGGAACTCATGGGACCTTTGTAATGAACTGATTGTTAATGATAATTTTCAATTTTATGAGTCTTGTCCCATTGGATTATTTCAGTCACATATCATCTTAGATTTTTGGTATCAGGTTTGTGAATTAATCAATAATTTTTTTATTGTCAACACATTTGCATTAGTACTTTCTTAGTGTTTGAAACATGCAAGTCTTACATTCTATATGTATATAATTTTATAATATCCCTTCAGTATTTCATGAAAATTGTTCTATACATGCCGAAATTTACATATTATAAGGCCTTCCTTTTCATCATTTCCTACCCAACCCATGTCCTGATAACATAGAATAATGGAGGTGGGTTTGGGGTGTTTCACTCAACTTACTATCATATATGATAGTCCCAATGGGTATTTTCATGTTTAACCAATGTGATGATTCAAGAATTAGAATAAAATTAGATGTCCGGAACATGAACTTGCTTAGGTCACATCACATAACACTTGATTTAAATTAAAAATGCCATGGGAAATATATAAGGATGACCTACATTAGGTCTATTAGAGTTCACATGCCAGATATCAAACCATTATTTTTCATTTAATAGAAGATATCATAGTACATGAGAGACTGTCATGGGAAACAAAAAATATATTTAAAACCATCAGAACACAAAAAATAGTAAAATAATAAAGAAACTAGAAAAAATGAGTCATAGACTCACCTTAAGGCATATTTCATACAAAATGGAAGATCAAAACACCATATAGTGAAGAAGGATGGTAAAATATGAAGCAAGAGGAAATGGATGCTTAAATATGGTAGGGAACGATCATTTTGAGGTAAATATAATTTGAGTGGTATTATGAATATTGGGTACAAATGAAAACAATAGATCCATTATAAAAAGAACATACATAGGCCCCACCAGTTAGAGGATGTGTCTCAGCAGCTATCTTATGGGTCTCCATTTGTTATAAATCATTACTGGATAGCCATTGGATAGAATGATGGCATTGAACCTCTTAGGTGCATAACCCAAACTCTTATCGACCCACATGAATTCAACTAAGATACCTTGAACCCCCTTTAAAATCTAATTTAGGAATTTATTTTTGGGTTACAACATATATTAAAAGAGTCATACCTCATTGTAAAGGTGGGTTTTCACATCCTCCTCAGCATAATTCATCTCATTCATGAGCTAGGAACTAGAGATAATTGAACTACCTTACTTAGTAGTTCATCCTATTAAAACCAAATGGCTTCCCACCATTCCCATGATTCCCCTAGTTATGACCAATTTTAAAAGACATATTTACAAATTTCATGATCTTCCCATGAAGGTTCTATTCATTTTCATAAATAATACATATGTTGAACTCTTTAAAATAATCATCATCCTCCAACACAACATTGTAAATATTGATACCATGGTATAAGTCTATGTGATATAGTCAAGATGTAAAACATATCATGAATCATAATATATATATCCAGATTTTATAATTGATAAGACATAGGGATTATCCTCTCCATGATCTCAAATTTCATGAGGAATAATGGCACATACGTCCCATGCCACCTAATTTTATGTTTTCTCAACATTTGAAACACATGTAATAAGACTCGGTCACCAACCTGAAACTCAATGGGTCATAAACATTGGTAGGAATAATACATATTCATTATTTTAGCTAAATTAAACTACATTAATATTATCATTATCTTCTCATAGGTCTCCTACTCTAGACTTTCCCCAAGAAGCACAGACTCACTAGATTCCAACCCGCAGAAGTTTTATTAACATGGATTACTAAATATGGCCAGAAAATGTTTCATTTGAATTGATACGTGGTAAATATTATTTTAAATTAATTCCAATAAGAAAATATGATTCTAAAAAGATCCTATAATATCAAGGAAACATTCTCAGAGTATGTCTTTGAGAACCTGTATGTTATGCTCTGATGACCCATCCATCAAGGTGTTGTATGTTCTAATCATAAGGACCTGTGTTCTTAGTTTCATACGAAGGCCTTTCTAAAACCATTAGGTGATATGGGGGGTCTATATTAGAAATGATTGTAAAATGTAACCTCATGGTGTTACAAAATATCCCATATGTACAACATGCTAAAATATTTTACTATACAAGAATCCTCGATGGGTATTAGGTGAGATACCTTCATCAGGTGATTTATAATGACCTAAATCGTATCATTCCCACAAGGATTTCTTGATTGAAGAATAAAAATATTCATCATTAAATCATACCATTTCTACTCCAAAATGGGCACTGGATAGATATATCGGTTCAGACAGTAATGATCGACTGTTCACTAATGGTAGGTGGGGAATCAATAAATTAAACAAGCTTAGACCTTCATTCCCAGAAATTAAAATTTCATGTTAATGTTAGGATTCATATTGGTCATCCTTGAAGTCGTGGTCAATATATGGATTCAATTACACTCATGATTTCTTCAAATATAATTCTGGGAACTACTAATCATCCACAGATAAATAGGATCTTGCATTCATCCATAGACCAATCATGAGGTGATCCCCATTATAATTGATATCCCAAATCACTATATAGTAGGAACCAGATAAATGGATAAGCTTAATAATTCCATTTATTTATGAAATTATGGAAATTTAATCCAAAAATTACTATCCCTATTACTCTTTAATATCATGTTGAATCTATGGAAACATTCCCACTATCTTTCAATTAGTACTAAACTACTGAACAAACTATGCGTACATATTACTAGTTATAGCATATGCTACTACATTACCCTACTCAAGAGTGTAATCCAACTAAAATTTGAACAATTTGATGTAATAACCCCATATCAACTTCATGATATTTATTTCATTATAATATAATAGACATTCTAAACATTTATGATCGATATATTCCAAAAACCACTCCCTTGAATGGTTGTACCACCAACATATCATGTTGTGTACGACCACTAATAGCTCTAAATCCATAATGGGGTTTTCATGACCATGTGTTCTTAGCATCTAGGACCATAAGTAATAGATAATTCATCCTTAATATTTCCCTCTCCAATATGTCATCAAAAACTCAAAAATATGGTGTCCTCTATATCATGGTCATCAAAGGGTATAATCTGCAAAACTTTGGACATCTTCTTCACCTATATAAAGTATATATCATAATTATAAACCCAAAAAATCTTCACACCCCCTCTTGTTCATACCCATAATTGATAACACTATGTTGGGGAATTCTTCCATAAACCTATGGTAGTATCCAAATAAACTATGCAATCTATTGTTATGAAAAACAGTCTTTTCCCACTTCCAAGAAACAATGAAATAAAATTTATCATAATAAATTTAAGAACCATAATTGAATATATTATGTTTTAAATATGTTTAATTTATCCCACCATAAATTAATTTTATATATTTTTTAATAAATATAATAACTTATAAGTGTGCCAAAAAAATCCATGGATTCAAAGAATTCACCCCTATGGTCTTGGAGTAAACTAATATTTCATCAAAAGGTACAACAATAAAATCTCCCATACCTAGGATAAAGATTTCATTAATATTATCCATAAATACTATATGGTATTTTTTTTTATCCAAAATGGTATAATGAGGTACACATAGAGAGCACACCTTCTCCAAATATCTATACGGGGAACATCAGATGACCAAACACTTAGCTAGTGAAACCCTGACCAAATTCTATATTGGAGAAATTCAAGGAACCATTAAGTGGACTTAATAAACTATATATTCTATTGATTGGATAATTGTTCTAAATTGAAAACTAATTAAGGTTTTTATAACCAATATAAAGTTACACGGTGTCGTCAGCCTTCTTGCTGGACAAAAATGGACCAATCAAATTAGATGTGGTCAGTTAGATAAAATATTTTGGTTCTAAATAATCATATTGGTATTTAATTTTCCATATATCTATCTCGAATTATCATTAATGATATATAGAAATAGGTTATTACCAGTAAAGGGTTTTATTGTAAAATAGATTCCATGGTCGTGTGGTAACCTAAAAAATTACCCATGAAATACATCATAGAATAGATATAGCATTGGAGGGAATGTAGTATATTGAGTATCCTCCCCATACAAGTCAAGACTAGCCACATGGGTGGTGATTCCACCTAATAACTTAATGTCATGTGTTAAATGATATACATAAACATCCCATACTCCCACTTAGGCAAACCTTCCACCATATGAATATATGAAAGATGTGAACTAAATATAATTGTTTAATAGGTATTTGGTATCAAATGAGCTATTTCATATCTATAGTAAAATCAAATCATCATATATCTAGCCTGATGAATTCCCAGAAGAAATGGAAGATGCAGATGATGAGATAACAACCCTAATACTTCAGTATCCCATTTGAGTTCAATCCCAAGGGTGTGTCAATAGTAATCACAGCATAGAGGTACTACACTACAACGCCCAAGACTCAATAAAATGAAGATGATATTAACAAATGAAAGGACCATATGTAAAAAATATAAGAAGAAATAGTAAAAGTAACAAATATCATACCTCAAATGGTTAACTACCTCACTTCATTCTCTAACAAATATAAGATCCTATTGATGAAAATTTAAAAAAAAATACCTATGGTAAAACAAAATCACAATAATACATACTTCCCAATTGTTTTTTGGACTTAAAACATAGGGCTTGAGAATCTAATAAAATACCAACTGCAAGGTTTTTGCAGCTTGGCAGTCGCTCCATTTGTTGAACTCTAGATTTCTCATGCACCCCTAACACTAATTCATAGTTGAGATCTATAAAAATAATGTATATTGACAATTTACCCTATATATGATACTCTTTGTGTAGTCAGGGGAACTGATAATTTATGTCTCTCACATGACCACATGACCACACTGGTAACACTGCACCTTTCTACTTCATTGGGAGGATAAAAGGATTCAATGCTCTACCTTGATTGACCACCATTTCCCTATAATTTTCAATCATATTGACACTAGGGAATTCAAGAAGATACAAAATCATAGCTTAATTGTCCATAGGAAAATATTTATCTAGTTAAATAACCATTATTAAAATCCTTTTCGTAATAAAGTATTTATTTATGAATTATAATAATATCATGAAATTGAATACATTTACCTATAACTTGATCTAAAAAAAGGAATGCATTCCACAACATATCTTTTCCTAGAAGCCCTTTAACCTACAAGGGTATGGAAAATAGTTGATTCATAGAGAAATGTTATTTTAAAACATAAATTCCACAACCCCATGATCGATAATTGTGAAATCATTATACCTATTTGAGAAAAAAGTATTTAGGAAGAGTTGGATAAATAAGTGATTCCAGAAATCCTTCTAGGTTATCCCTATTTTATTATTCCCCTAAACAATGATGTCCCTGCACAATTGTTTTTTCACCGCACAACATGTATATATATAAATTTATCCTCTTTTTCTTATGGAGGATATATGTGGTTAATAATGGTCAAAATATACACTATCCATAGGACTTATAACTTTGGACCACTATCACCTGTGAAGAGTGTAGGGTGATGATACTAAAACTCACGAGTGTGGTTCTACATAGATTTATAATCCAACAGTTGTCCCCTATGAATATAATTTTCTACACATAAGTGAATATCATTTAAAAGATCATCTATAATGCGACTCTGAACAACCAATGTCGTTGTCTACCCATTGGAGGATCATGTTAACCCTGTTGCTCTAGGTCTTGACCCATGACTCTCCATGAAGGAATTACAATACAATGCCAAAAAAAGATCTCAAAATGATACAAAAAATATTTATTTACAAATATCTGCATAAAAAAATACATTTAAAACAACTCATGACTAATCATGTTATACCCCAACCCTCACATTACATCTGCGACTACTATGGTCCTTCTGCCGAAGATAAGAGATCCTTCATACCTTTCCCTATACCGCCCCGTGAGTATGTGCAGCTTCCCCTATAAGGTCCTGGAAAGTATCATCAATAGGAGGTAGTCCTGTTTCCTTCCTCGATGGGTCTCTCCGGAGCAGCATGGCTTTGTCAAGAACCGATCGATCCAGGGTTCCATGGCTATGTCGCAGGAGATGCTGAGAGACTTAAATATATCTTCTCGTGGTTCTAACATGGTAGTAAAACTTGACATGAACAAAGCTTAGGACTGGATGGAATGGGGATTCATGAACAGAGTTCTTGCGAAGATGGGAGTCTCTCGTTGGGCATGCGACTTCATCTTCAGGTGCGTGAGTTCACCGTGGATGTATGTGTCATTTATGGGGAGATCCTATGATTTTTTCAAAACTGTTCGTGGACTTCTCCAGGGAGAACCTCTATCCCCGAGACTATTTATCATAATGTTGGATACAGTGAGTCAGATGATCAATAAGGGGGTCTGCGATGGGGCCATTTTACCATATCGTAGGAAGCATGGTTTGGCCCCTGTCTCGCATTTGATGTTCGCTGACGACACGATTGTCTTCATAAACGGTGGGCAGAAGTCCCTTCGGGAGCTGAACACAATCCTTGAGGAATACTGTTTCTGGAGCGGAAAAATCATTAACAAAGAGAAGAGTAGTTTGTTTCTCCCGTATGCGTGCAACATGAACAGGGCGGCCATGATGGGCAGCGTGTTGGGTATGGGGAGAGGATTCTTTCTGCTGGAGTATCTCGGCACCCCTATCTCGATGGGCTGCACAAGGATCAGGGACTTTGACAGGGTGGTGAACAGGATCTCAGACTGCATTTTGAATTGGAAAAACCACGTTTTGTCCTTCAGCGGTCGGATCACACTGCTGAACAGTGTGCTATCTACGATCATGGTGCATGCATTGGCTTCCTCGTGCGTGCTGAAGGGGTTCATCAGGATTATTGATAGGATTCATGCGTGTTTCATATGGGATGCTGCAGGTGAGGGTAAGTGACAATGGGTGTCGTGGGATAAAATGGCCCGACCCATGAGCGAAGGGGGGATTAATGTAAATAGTATGGTGGACACGATCCACTGCATGCATGCGAGGCTGGCATGGGAGACCATTGAGGATCGAACCTTGTGGGGGACACAGTCGCATCAGAAGTATAAGGATGATAAAGCCCACGGCACGGCAAGGGGCTCAGCATTATGGTCCTGAGTGTTTAATATCATCCTGAATATTTTACCACACTAGCAATGGATTATTGGGGATGACAGCATATACTTTTGGCACCACAACTGGGTGGGCGAAGTGGTGGGTTTTCCGGGATTCCCGGCCCCGACCATATCATTCAGGGAGGCACATATGTACCCCCTATTTTTCAGTTCGTTTCATGATGGCCCGCAACAAGAAGTTTTCGACTCAGTGGTTTTGAATACAGAGCTGGATAGATGTGTTTACACTCCGTCTACCTCGGGGGGGGGGGGGATAACGATAAGGATTTTTTCAGCAGGAGTGCTCCGCAGGGTCAACGTGAATGGGGGCACAACATAGCATGGTGTAATAAGCTACCGGAAAAACACAACTTCCTTACTTGGAGGATATGTAAGAAAGAAATTCCATCCGATGATCATATTAAATGGATCGGTGTCAGTCTAGCGTCATGTTTCCAGTGCTGCGGGGATCAAAGCGAGGAGAGTATGATCTATATCTTTTTCGAGGGAGAATGGGATCAACACGTATGATGGTTCTTCGGCTCCCTTACAGGCTGCCTTCCGCGTGAGGGCACGGTGGGGATGGATATAGAACAATGGTTTCAATAGGATAGCGGTATAAAGGAGGAGAATATGGTGCGAGCGGCTATCTTCAACGCGGCCTGCTGATGCCTTTGGCAAGCGAGGAACTATGCCATGTACGAAGGGAGTAGGTTCATAGGACACTCAGTGGTGGCGAATATATGTTGTTTTCCGGTCAACTTTCATGGAAATGCAATCTTTGGGATGGGGGTGTTCTCTCTTGGGGTGGCAAAGAATACCCAAAGGAGGGGTAGCCGGGGCGGTGAAGAGATGCAGGGCAGGTGGGTTTAGTGGTCCCCCCCCCCACGAGATGGCCTCAAACTTAACTCGGATGGATCATGTGTGTTAGGGGACATGCGTGGAGGTGGAGTCATCTGAGACTCCAAAGGTAACTTGGTACTGGCCTTTGCGGCACATTATGGAAATGGCTCTTTGATGCGAGCGGAAGCTATGGCAGTCTTACATGGACTCTCTTTAAGCAAAAGCATGGGCATTTCTATTGACCACATTGAAACAGACTCAATGGAGATCCATGACACTCTCCAGGATAAAGGCATTACCCCATGGTCTATCACATAAATTATTAGGCAATGCAAGGCTCTCGTCAAGGAAAATGCCATAATATCACAAACGTGGCGTGAGGGGAACAATGTGGCGGACTATATGGCCACAACTGCGGATCATGGCTCTCAGATGGTGTGGTTTGATAATGTTTCCTAGCTGAAGCCAGAGGGGGTGAATCTTATTCAGGGAGATGCTCTTGGTTTGCATTATTTCAGGACCCCATAATATTGGGGTGCCACACTGTTGTTTGGCCTTTTTAGGCCCCCTCATTTATGTATAAAAATAATAATGTTGGATGGTTATAACCCAACATCCCTTAAAACCATTTTCCCAATTATTTCCATACTATACAAAATAAAATACTTAACATGGTATTTTTATCTTACGATTTCCATTCTTATTCATTCAATTTCATATTCGGATCATAATTTTTTTTATCTGGAAATAAATACAGTTTCATTTACATGATATATAAGAAAAGTCCTTATAAGATACTTGGTGAACAATTATTTATCTAGAAACATTATTTAATATTCTCTTTATATAAGCTTTTATGTTAATGAGTCAACCTAAGAATAAGATATATAAGATGACACCATATAACTGTGTTGTAAAATACTATATAATACATTGAAAAAACATTAATTTTTCGTCCAATTTTTAATAATATAAATATGTGTATACATATAAGCATATCAGGTGGTAAAACAATCACCCAATATTTGTACCCCTAAGCAACTAACACAATTCATGAATACTCTCCCACTCTTTTTTTACCTACACAAGAAAGATAAACACAAGAATACTTAGTAGTGAAAAATGAACAACACTCAATGTTAAAATATGGTATCTGTAAAATTGACAATAATAACTATAATTTCATCCTTGGTGACATGTGTTTTATTCCTAATGAGGTGATTGCAACTCCCCAAACCGATTCCATTACTATGAACCGATAGATTCCTAATCACTCATCAACTAGTAAAAATAGTAATATAAAAATAAATATTTGATAACACTTCGTAAAGTCCCACAAAGATAAACCACTAACAGATTCCCAAACCAGCATAATTCTACATCACATTAGGTCTTCTTCCATATATTCCAAAGGCTACTAAAAAGAAGTGAGGGTCTAATAATATATCACTAGGAGACTATATAATCATGTTCATAGTTCTAGATAATGTTAAATAAAGGAAATAACATAAATTTCATTAAAACCCAATCTAACATCCACACAAGTACCTAATATAAAGAAAACCCATGTAATATCAAAAATATTTCTGTTTAAATAAAATGAATACAATATGTCACTAGTCATATACACCTAGAAAAAATTAACAAAAGGAAAACAAATCATATGACTCAAGACCAGGATTATCACTATAACAACACCAACCTGAGTTATATCCTATCCACCGGTGATACATCAATATTCATGAACAATCCCCTATACCTACATGCATAAATGAAATCTAAATTAGTACCAAATGGAAGATAGAGATGTTTTTTATTGTAAATCATTTTTCCAGAAACAATGTTTCCCCTAACTAATATAGTCTCAAACTCATTGTTCATGTGATGGTACCAACTACACAAAAAAGGGTTAGTATACCCATAACTAATCATATATGCCCCCCATGAGTAATATACCCATCCTTTGGATCCCAACACACTTTGGACGTGCCATGATCACCGTTATGTTTACCCAGAATAACTCACATCCACTTGGGGACACATTTATCATATTTTTAACCATAACAGTCAATATCCACAAGGGACGTGTTCACCCTAGATTTAATCCTAATAATACACATCCAACGAGGGTCCAAATTCACCATAGGATTATCCATAATTTTATATATTACGAAACATAAAATATTTACATAAAATATTATTTCCTAGTAACATTTTTATTTCCAGAACCTTTTCCAACATCCATTTTTTCAAAACAACATATTTAAATGAAAGGAAATAAAATACATCGAGGACCAACCCATTTCTATGTTAATTACCAAATCCATTTATTGTTTAAAAAAATATAAAAAAATAATATAAATACAAATTTCAATTTCTATATATGATCCAATTACCAAAATAATTTTGACATCAAAGGGAGAATATAACATGCCAAGGCCATAATTCAAGACATAGAAAAACATTATGGAACTCACAAATGGGAACTATCTTGATAAACATCTCATGACACATGATAAAATTTAATAATACTATAGATAATAAATAGGTACAACCTAACATATATTTATTAACGGTTTCACACTCAATATGGACCATTTATTATAAATGTAAAGAAAGATATCGATGTAATGGAGAGAATACCAACGAAATTTTGAAAACTTGGTAAAAAAATAATAATAGATCTAACAATGAAAAAATATAAGAAAAATAAAAAATTATTCATTGGAACACCTTAAGGTATGAGTCGTATCAACTATAACATATAAAACCCATGGATTAAGAGATAATTAAAATTAATTAAAGGGGATGATATGGATAGTTGAACATGGGGGGATAAATGTTTTGGGGTAAATATTGTGTAAGATGTATTAATAATGTATGGCATAAAATATAAAAAACCCCAAAATAAAAAATTACCCTGGACCCAAAAAATATCTATTGTACCTCATGAAGTTATGAATTGTTGTTGGATATCCAGTATATTTCTAGTGGTTAATAATCGGCATGTTAGTGGAACTGTAGCCTCATGACTGCATAACCTAGCCTCCTTTTAAACTGATAGACTTCTATCAAGGAACCCAAAACCCCCTTTGAAACAACATAAATAAATAAATATGGGGTTTTAAAATAAATAAAAAGATACATAACACTCCACAAGGGTAGTGATTTATATGATTAAAAATTACATGCAGGCATTTATTTATTAATATATAGTATATGGGACCACTTTTGAAATGTTTCCTGAAAATAAAAAACATTTTTTAAATTAATATATTGATCTCAAAATGGTTTAATATATTTAAAAATATTTTTCCATTATGGTGAAATATATTTTAAATGGACCTATTATTTTTATGGAATGAATTTATGTGGAAAAGGTTGTGGTTCGAAATACTTACACACTACCATACCCCACAACTGTTAACAATATTAGATCACTTAAAGGTCATGATATATTTAATATAATATTTAAAATGAATGTCATGAAAATAAAGTTCGTTTCACTAACTTACTGAATAAGGATATTGATATTTTATTTTTTGAATCATGTTGGGAATCTATTAATACACATAAAGAGTGCCAGACCTAAAATCCAATAACCAGTCAACAAAATTGGAATTAACCCTTTGATGTGTTCTGTGATTCGCCAAATTTATTAATGATATCAGTGTCATCACATAATTTCAATTTAAATACCCATGTGATATCATATTTTTCATTAATGTGGGAAATATAACAAAATAAATAAAGATAATGGAAAATCAATTTTTTATAATTTTATTGCTTTGGAAAAATATCGTAGATCATTTTTAGATAGAAAGTAAACATTTTTTATCATCATGCAGTTACTAGTTATTTTATTAATAAATAATTTTTGAATATAAATAATGTAAGGTGGATGATGAAACTATATGAGTTCAAGATGTAAATAATTTATCATAAAGGATAAGAGAACATAGATGATGATCACATGAGAAGATTACACCACACCACTATGGAATAAAAACCAATAACGAAAATTATATATGATTATATCCATGATGAAAAACTATATATTGAAAATGTGTTTGCACTGTATGATGATATTATGAATCATTTTATCACAACAAAGGAATAATATGCATTTTATCATCATATATTTCATAATATGGTATCTAAATCCAAATATTATGTCTGGGAGGATAAAAATTTCTAGAAAATTTTAAGTGGTAAAATTAGAATGTGTTTTATACCTAGAGAATAGGTAATAACTATGCTAGAATTTTGTTAATCTCCATTTTTTGGATTCCATCACGAACCACATAGAGTAGTTAAAATTATGATATACGATTATTTTTTTATCCAAAAAAATTAATGTCTCACATAATTTTTTTAATTTATATAATAAATATCCTTTTATATAAGGTAATTACCAAAGAAAATAAATACTCCAATAATATTTTATTTTCTATGAAATATTTAATGTATATGGAAAATATTTCATGGGTCCATTTCTTTATTTTTTATTTTTTTATTATTCAATTATAGTTAAAATATGTTTCTAGGTGGGCTAATACATATAAAATATGAATTTCTTATTGTAATGTTTTTATTTTATTTCAAATATCACATATATTTTTCATATTTTAGATTCCTCAGGAAATTATCATTTATTAAGGAATAAATTTATTGAAAAATTTCATGGATAACCTCAATAATATATGTGGAGTACACCTTAATACCTATAATTAAAAACTCCAAAAAAAAATATGTATGATAAGGAAGATATCAAATATATAAATAGAAATTATGAAATGATTGTACACCAAAACAAAAAATACTATAGAAAAAATATAGAGGTCGATATTTGGTCAAACAAACTTTATTTAAAACCCTATAAGATGTCATCATACTAAATAATATACTGGAAAATTTTTCAATTACTTTTTGAAACACAATATAAAAATGATCAGGTTGAGAAGAAATTAAGCCTATAAGTTATAAATTCAAGTTAATAAAGAATTATCTAGATGAGGGAACTGAAGGTGATAATAGAAGATTAATATGTGAATGTCCTATTATACATGGAGAAAATATATATCTTACAATGCTAGATTCATTAATAAAATTTACCATTCATGTTGGAGAATAATTATTATTATTCTCCTCAAAAATAATGTTTATATCTACTAAGCCTCTTTATAAATGGAATAGACCATTTATAATGACCAATATATTACAATTAAAAGAATTTATTCTCATAGGAACAGACACACAATAACTGTATATAACTAATGGATACTGGTAGGAGAAATTTCATGAATGTTTTTGGAATGATCAATAGAAAAGTATAAACTATTCCAAACTAAATATGTATAATAACGTCATGGATCTATATATCATACACACTAGTGAATGCACTCAAATTCGTATCCAATTATACATAAAAATAATTTTATAATCAATTAGAATATGTATCTTGGATAATGTGTGGAAGAGGAAAATGTAGTTTAAGATGGAAAAAAAGCATTTTTTTTATGTCTTCAAAATAGATAAAATTAAAATGATAATTAATAAAATTTGATCCCCACTTCAAATAAAAAAAATCTAATTTGAAGTAGTAACCAAACTTTTTTTATTAAAACTCATGAGATGAGTGTGACTGAAATGATAAAAGTAGAATCAAAGTTATAATAATAGTATGTTTGGAATTTGAACAAAAACATAGATAAAATCATAATTATTATTTATTATAAACTCACCAAACATCCCTAAATAAAAATTTTATTTCACATATGAAATTATGTAAAATAAGATTCTAAGATAATAAGAAACATGTGTGTCTAACTATGACATCATATTATGAGTTAAAGAATCCAAAGATCAATCATACTGATAATTAATTTCATTACCTAAGTATTTTAATGTTCCATGGGTTATACCAACTACATTGGGATGGTTAGCATTCATTTTAACTATACTAATCTAAAAACTAACTTTCATTAGACTAAATAGAAAATTTTAAATACATTTTATTTGATAAATGGGATGAAAATATTTGGTGAGTGAATTACAATGATGATTAGGGGAATATAATAAATCTAAATATTATATTGGATGTATCAAGGAAGGGTGAAAATTTACTATGGAATAATGATCTTAATGGATATGATTGAGGATGATGTAAATGGATAAAATTTTTATTACACTAAATTCTTTTCTATTATGAATTATCGAATTAGAATTATTTATCAATATGTATTATAACCCTTTTTAACATGATGATATGTTTTTTAGGTGTGGTGGAGTGATCAATGGAAACAACTATTTATTTTAACAATTTTTAGGACATTTTCCTTTGTTTTCCCTTAATTTAGAATAAAAGTCTTAAAAACTATAATACTGTTAATGTAAGATTAAATTATAAAAGTGATTTTAATAATCATTTTTTGATCATTTATTCAAATGTGAAATTAATATAATAGTCTATAAATATATTTTCTAATTCTGTATTTACACTATCAATAGGTTATTAATTCAAATTTTTTATTTTAATTATTCATTATTAGAAAAAAGTAGATGAATCCAAAAATAAGGATTTTGTTTTCACAGATTCGAGGCTTGAAAATGAAAATGACATGGGCTAAAGACTTCAATAATATATCCAAATACCATGGGTTATCTTTTCATAAGTATTTCTATCCTTGTATGGATCTAACGAATTATAAAATATGGAAACCACATGCGATGCATCTTCAAGAAGTAAGACTTCCTAGTGTATGGTTTAGAATCTGATTTCTATTTTATAATAAATTATATTGTATTTATAAGACATATTCCAATAAATAATTAATTTCCCAAAAATATATGACATCATCATTACCTCATATGACTTTTATAGTGTTCCAATCTTTTCATCAGTTACGTTATATGATGAGCATGTCACCACGTCCTAGTTCTTGAATAACGGGGAGTGAATGTATGATATAATTAAAATAATTAAGTCTTGACCAAATATTAATTTTTATACAACTGGTCTTCACTAAAATGAAAATAACTCACCCCAGTGTCCCTATCACAAAAATTTAATAGAATAATAAGATTAAATAATGGTATAGTATCTTAGTATGAAGAATATCTTATATATTCCAAGCTAATGAAATCACACCTCGCATCCTATTCATGTTCCATCCTATACAAGGAGATACTATATCTCTTAAGTAACCTTAATAAATATTATATTTATATAATAGGACGGAAACTCACAAAACAAGAGGGGTGTTTTTCATTAGATAAAAACTGATCATGGAGATTCTATACAATACTTTTCATTTCATTAGCAATAGTTTCTGTCTTGTGATGGAAAACTATAAAATTAATGGTTGAGATAATGTGATTCATCTATCTCCAAAAAATGAATTCAATGATTAATAATTAATTTTATCATTTTTTTCTATATATGATTAATTGATTAAAAAATAAGATGCATCCATAGATATATTCATTTGAATACATCTTCTCTTCTTCTTAGTTTTCATAGGAAGACCACCCTTGACATTCATCATCATTATTATAATGGAAATAAGTGATGTTTTTTCAGTAGTGATCAATTTTATTTGATAAATAATCTTATAAAGATTCTATAATTAGTGATTATTTCACATCCTTGTACAATCAAAAATTATTATTGAGGATACTCAGTTATGTTTTTCACTGATTAAAGTGATATAGGGTCGGACGGAGAAGTAATTTTTATCAGGATTTCATAGTTAATTGAGGGGATTAATAGTGGATATAAAACTATTTTTTATAATAATTTAGATACTAATTTAATTTATTTCTCAAATAAAATTTATTATTTATTTCAACGGATACTGAACCTACTAAACATATTAAAATCACTGCAAACCCATCTATTATTTTGAGAAAACCAAGGACACACTATCTTTAATTTTTATGTTTGAAAAAAATATATATTATGAGGCTTCTAAAAACCAAAAAATCAAAAAAATTAAAGAATTTATATCTATAAATCATACAATATTGTAGCCTCACACAATTATATGTTGTATATTGATTCATTAATATAGCACTCACAAGATAATGGGATATCAATTTATTTGATTTGGTCCGATAAAAATCATTTGGCATTGATGGTAATATGAAATGTTCCAAAATCCTTTATATATTTTTTGGATTATTAAAATTATAAACCATTGAATATTGGAATGGGATGAATAAAAAATGGTGTAAATCAAAATAAAATTTATTATTTTGAAACAACAGTTGATTATTCGGATAGATAAAATTTGTTTTATATAAATCACTATGTTTTCAGTATAATAGGGACAATATTTCTTCTATATTATCATCATTTAAAAAATATTGAGAAGAATTATATGAGGTTTGAGAGTGTTTTAAATGGATTGAAATAATTAATATATACAAATTCACATTTATTCTTATGTTTCCACATCTTAATAAAAATTTATAAACCATTTTGTTGAATCCGAATATTTATTGGTAGTATATTTGGTAATTCAATGGAAGAGTTCAAATAAGAAATACAACAGGTTAATAATGAATTAGATTACATCCCTATAAATGATTCCAATTTAATTAAATTACTTCTATTGGTAGGTAAAGAAATATAAATTGAATCAAGGAAAAAAATAGTATAACAATGTGAATCTGGATATATCATTGAGAGGTATAATACCTAGTGTTTTCTATGTCTCTTTGGGTTTAGATCGTAGTTAAAAATAGAGAACCAGTTGTCCATATTTTGTGTAAAATAAATAGAGTAGTAAATTATTCTGATAAACATTAAACTCATATATGATATTGATGTTTTTAGGATAATAAGATACACATTTTTGTTGTTTAAAACAAACTAAAGATTATTTTTATTTATGATTTCCTTGAAACCAAGTAGATTATATTTTCATGATAAATTGTTATTTTATTTGATTAATATTTAGTGAAATTGTTAACTCATCATAGAAAATTTCTCCAATGAAGATGATGTTGATCAACCAAAAACCCTTTTTCAGATTACCTTCATTACGATGTAATGATCCATGTGTATAGTACCTCTACACGTGATCCAAATGGACTCCATTTATATTCAAATTAAAAAAATTTATTTACTAGTTATATTAATGAAATCCATTATCTTTCATTATTCATTTGGATTGTTGGACATTCTTTAGTGGTTGAAGGAATCTCTTTAGAACATATCATTCTTGGGAGAATGAGAGGAGGATAAATGGAGATATAATTATACTATGTGCAATGATTCTCAAATATCAAATAACCCTACACAATAGACTTAACCACCTATTTATATATCAATGGTTTATATAAATATCTAGTATAATTACGTTCTGGAGATTATATAATATAATAATCCATAATGATACACATGATATAAAATAATAAAATTATTATTATTATTTTATATTGTGCACTAACTCGTATAATGATGAATACTATTTAACAACAAGGAAATAAACATTCACCACTAGAAACAGTCATTCTCCACTCTAAATAATTTTAATTTATTGAGTACTTAAATAAATACCTATAATATTATTTCATTAATAAATAAATTACATATTTTATTCATAATTGAAAAAATAAATATTTATAAAATATTCACCTAATGAATTACACTAATTTTCAATGAATAAATAATTATTTATTATCTTACAAATATTTGAGATCAATAAAACATGAATAAAATTTTTCCCCAATCAGGATAATTATTCTTATTCCAAAAAATAAATTCAAATATAATTTAATTTATATTATTGTGAAAACATAGTTTGTTACATTATTATATTTTTTATAACTTGTATTTGGAATTCATGCCTAAATATTTAAATTACTAACCAGTAATGGGTTATATAACCCAATAAAAAGAGCATAATGTCGCATCATCAATAAAGACATATTAATTCTCACTATGTTATATAATTTATTTTCACAATATATCATCATGCAGGTTAATAACCTGAGATATTGTCTTATATTCCTAATACATTATTCTTTGACTATCTGAAATAAAAACATCATTGCACCCTGTACATGATATTCAATGTGATAGTTCCATTACACTTAGTTTCCCACAAAAAAACATCCATTAATAGGGAATGTAAAAATAATTCATTTACTTATTCATAAATAACATATAACTCATGACAAATCCAACATATCCATCTTCTATAAGGACTATTATCATCATGGTTTACAATGTACATCTATATTCATGTTTCACTAGAGGAATTAATAATAATCTTAATGTCCATGAACCATTAAATAAATTCATATATAGGAATATCATATGACACCAACACATTTGGAAACCCTCAGAAGTTGTAATAAACTAATACTCGACTACAGCCTCTATGATCACATCCCATATAGAGCTCTTTTATATCACAACACCTCTATTCATTGTGAATATGTATCCTGACTACTATTTCATATCACCGTGATCTATTCAAGAACATAAATCTATATATAATCTGGTTACTAGTTTCTTATCTCATTCATAGATAAGGAACATATCCTTAGTTCACCTCACACACTTAATGATAGTCTTGACTTCCATAAAATGGTTGTCACATTGGAAAGATTGAAATATGCCTACCATACTTAAGGCATATGAAACATCCATCATTTTATACATCATATCATACATGAATTATCTAATAGTCAATGTATATAGAATCCTTACCATTCTTCGTTTTTTTATCATGTGTCTGAAGACACATTTTTATATAAATATGAATACCATGAGACATTGGAAACATTACCCAATTGTATTTTTCCAATCTAAATATTTTCAGTACTTTTTCAATATATGTACCTTGAATTACGTTGATCTATCTCTTGGATCTGTCATATTGGATCATGATCCCATGAATGTAAGGTACCACACATATGTCCTTCCTATATAATCATTTATTAATCCATTCCTTAAAAGATTGTATGTCTCTTATTTAATTTCCAATAAGTAAAATGTCAAAAAATAAAGTATTATGAACATTACCACACTAACACTAATTTGTTCATAGACACAGGCTCACATTCTTTCTTTATGAATCTTTATTACATCATAGACTAAAAGAAATTAATATTTCATACACTATATAGATACTCTATTCCACGAATGGTTTTTTATAATTTGAAAAAATTAGTAGAATCCCTGGGAGTCATAGATCTTTTAAGTTGTCTTGTATATAATTTTTATTGGAATTTATCTTTAAGGAAAGCTTATTTTATATCCATTTTCAAAATAACATATCCATGGAAGGCCACAATGTAAAGTACAATTCTGTTGAATTTTTGAATTCCAACTGTTGAAAATGTTTCTTCATAGTCAATGGATTTACAATATTCAAACCCTTTTTTCAACCAGTCATGCATTATAGGTACTAACATTCCCATCTATGAGTAGATTCTTCATGAATAACCATTTACAGCCAATATGTTTTACATCAACTTATGGCTCTAAAATATCTTATTCCATGGGAATTTGTTGAAATTTTTCTTTTTCCAACACTTTATTATGATGATCTCGAGTATATTAAATTCTATATTGCGTGAAGTATATCATTGAAAGATATAATCATTGTCCTGAAATGTGGAGATTTGATAAACCATTCCCCTTTTTGTAAATAATTTTATATTAAATATCTATTTGGTTCCTTGTGATATTTTATAGCCATATTTTTTATTCCATAGTGTGAAAACATTATACCTTAGCAGGACATAAAAATGATTCACTTCCGCATACCAGAATGTATGAAAACATGATTTTCATTCCATTCCAAAATTGGTATGGAATATCATCTATAACGTTAGTTTGATTTTATTAGATTTTAAATTACTTTTTCTATTGAATATCCTCAAATGGATAATGGAAGAAAAACATGACTCTTTATTGATATCACCATGTCTAACAGGGTGTAGTTATCCCTTTCACATACACCATTAAATTGAGGTGAATACAGATGTGTTTATTGATATAGATTCCTATTATCATAGAAATTATCAATGATGTATTGAATAATATTATCACCACTAGGTTCTGAATGAATTTTTTATTCTTCTTACCAAGATGATTCATAACATCATTTTTGTGTTCCTCAAATTTTCAAAAGAAGAAAAATTATCCCTCATTAAGTAGATTTATCGATATCTACAAAAATCATCGATATAAGTTATGATGTATGATTTCCCATCACATTCGTCAATTAGAAATGTTCTACACATATATATATGAACTAATTCATGAATCCCTTTGTATCCATCAAATTTTCCTCTAAATGGTGTTTTGGTCATTTTTCCTTGTAATATATTTTGACACACTCCAAGTGCTTTTTGTTTTGAATAATCTAAACAACCATAATTTTTTTTTTATTCATACTCTTTTCATTTATATGACTAGTTGATGCTTCCAATTTTTTTGTGGTATGAGTTATGTGAATATGTTTCATTATTAATTATCAATACTTGGATCATGTAATCCAACATATAATGACGTTTTTTAATTGTTTCATACCATATTAAATGTTCTCTTTATAATATAATAAATATATATTTAGGAACAAGAAAATAAATCCATCTACACAAAGATTGGATAGAGGAAATAATGTTATTATAACATAAAAAACCTAATAAAATCCTTTTAAAGTCAGTAACATTCTCATTGGAGACATGATGTTATAGTTTCCCATAGTTATCATAGTATGTTTCTCTCAGTTGGATTCAAACATATCAACCTACCCTTTTTCAATCTAAAATACTCTACATGGTTTCTATATGTAATTATATATTTTAGAAAAATATGTCTTATCTAACACCCATATTGTTGACATATTTAAATTTCACTCAATAACTTACTCACCTAATTCTTCCCTTTTCTTATTTATCATGGCGGTGATTTTCATTACGTGATCTTATTTCAAAATGTTAAACAGACCTAATACCACTCCCTCACATTCCCCTTGTATATTCTTTTAATGGAAGGGAATGCATATGCTTTGGGATTAGAACTCCTTAATTACCCTTTATGTTTGTTCACTGTAATTATAAAAGTCATTTCCTGCTGCATCACATATATATTTGTTGAAGAAGAGTGTGATGATTTGAGAGATACTTCTCAATATTGTTTTTATTTACATTTCGAATAATACCCAATAAGATATTAGAGAGTGATGTCACAATGATATTTGTTTAAATATCCTCAGGGAGATTAAAACCTCAAACATCTAGGAACTCGATATATCAAATGAAAATGACTGTGTTAGGGGATGTTGGAACACCCTCTAAAATATTCCTCTATATACTTATTTATGTATCTCAAACTTTTACAATCATTTTATCTACTGTTAAAGATCACAATGATGCTCAAACATGATATAAGTATCCAATTTTTGTTATATCTCATGATTTCACATAACATAGATGATAGAATCAAACACTGATCATTGACCATTTCATTCAAATATTTTTCATAAATAAGGAACTCATCATCACTGACCTCATTGTTCGGCAGATCATGCATTCTGGCTTCTATCATATAAAATTTATTTCATGGTGCATCACTACATGAAATCATTTAAACCACTCCTGAAAGATTATTACACTGAGGAGATGTATTTTTTCAAATATTAACCATCATGATAGTTTGGATGATGAAAATTCCATTTATTCAATATTTTAAAAGAGTTTATTATTATTAATACTCTTGATTACAAATTTTTCTATAAATAATAATAATAATTATTAATTTTATGAAATTTACTATTATTCTATCATGTCTCAAAAGCCATCACTATTAAACTAAAAATATATCATCACCAAAGACATTATATGTAACTTATATATATTTAACTTCTTTATGATTCATACATTTTCCATGAAAAACATTTGAATATATTAAGGTTGGAAGTATTCCCAACTAGAGGATTACATCACCTAGATCCATTGAGTTGATCCCCCATTCCTGAAATCCAAACATGGGTTTTGTCAGCACAAGCCTCCAAATTCTTTTCTGAAAAAATTGACTGTTAAAATATGTTCAATTTCACATAAGACATCCCAAAATCTCATTATTACTCCATGATAAAAGAATTTTCCCAAACATTGTCCATATAAATGCTTAGTTCCATAATTTCATTCACAATGAAATAGTCATTGTCTTATTCTTACATAATATTATATTGAGGGATTTAATTTATTATTCATAATCATGTCATCTTTTATCTTATAAATGTCATGTTAATATTAAGTAGATTACAATTAATTGATTGACCAACTTTTATAAAATATTTAACCATAATCAATTTATATATATTCCAACATTATTAGTAAATTAATTTATATGATCATAGAGATTCACAAATAAAATAACTAATCCATATGAAATAATTTAATAAATAAACAAATGACCTACTCGTGAACTTTGTCTAATAGTTGATTTATTTAGTGTAAAATGAATAAATATTTTACCTATGTAAAATAACTCATTTTGTTCTATCATGGCTTGAGTTTCAGTATCCCACTAGTCAACCTATGTATCACCTAGTTTGGCATCATCTTGGTTCCATCCTAAACATCCTCCATGGACATTGGTATGCTGTTTATATTTAAAGTGTTTTTAAATTATATGAAGGTGAGGAGAAACCAAAGTATTAGTTAAGGGTGGTGGAATAAATAACATTGGACATGAAGGTGATTCATATTAATGATGGGAGGGATGCGTCATAAGATATCAAATTTAATATAATAATTAATAATTATAAACCCATCCCGCAAATAAAATTAAATCATGCAAACTTAGGCACAAGTATTACTCAAGATCATGAATGATCATAAACATGAAATGAGTACACAAATGTTGAATCAAATAAAATTAATTTATTATTCCTTATTTATTTCTGAGATGAATGAGCTTGAATAAATAAATTAATTCCTATTTATCTTAATTCATATATAAATTATCTTTTATATAACCATAATTAAATTCATTAATGGAATGTAAATAGAAGAAATAATCATATATTATTATATATAATTAAGTGAACAAATTGTAATTCTTTAAAATCATTATTAAATTATCAAACACAACTACTTTCAATCAGTTTAATTAAGTTTTAATGCTTCAATTAGAAATTTAATGCAAAAATATAATGCCATTATTGGATGACTACAATATGTGTACTGTCATGTTAGACATCATGTATATTAGTTTCCATGTACTTGGGGTACATTAATGGGGATTAAATGTCTTCTTTGGAAACACTATATGACACATACTAACTGGTTACACACTTTCTGTTACTCTTTCCTTGTTCACATGGTATAGTACTGGGTCTTCGACGTGAATCATCATGGATTAAATAGTTTGTAATAATTATCTAAAAAATATGTTAACTGGATACCATGTGTCTTTGATGCCCATTGGGGGACTCTATGTGTTGATCAAATGATGAACTACACAAAAAGTACACTCTGACTACATGCCATGTATCATGGATGTAGTGTGTCCACATAACTCATCAAAAAATGTAACATGTACAATATGGCTACATGCCATGGATCTCATATGGAGTATGTCCACATAACTCATCGATGAACTCAACATGTATTTTGAGCATGGGAGTTAATGAACTACTCAATTTGTATAATGGATACAGATCTTATACTTCATTGATGATCTAGGATGTTATCCTCTTGAGGTTTTATCATGTATTTATCCACACAGCTTTATTGAATTTAATATTTAAAATATATAGACTATAAGGAATGTATCGTAGCAATAGATTGTGAAATCTGAAAATTCATTTGTCATGATGTTTTGGTCCACACACAATATGCAATAAATGCACCCAGTGAGGTTACTACTCAGTGCATCATATATCCAATGATGTGGTCTGGTGTAAATTACATGAGTACACAATGTGTACTCTGGCTACATATTGTGTTATTCAATGTTATTTTGCCAAAATATTAAAAAAAATACAAAATGAATCTTTCATTGTTCTTAATTTATTCATAATACATTAATAAGAAAAAACATTGAAATATTATGTCAAATATATTAAAAAATGTTAATTAAAATAATCTGAGTGAATTAAGAAATCAAGAAAAAATATAACCACTATTGAACATATAGAACAATATCTAAATAAAAAATTATATATTTGAAGAATTTTCATTTTGATACAACTATAATGTTATAGGAGGATAAAAATATTTCTCTAGGAGTCGGTTATAAATTAAAAAAATTTAGATTTAGGATTTCCCGAGACCCAATGAGAGTAATGTAGCACGTTTAATTTGTAATTAATTTCATTAATATGAGTAGAAATGGTTATCACGTCATGGAATATTTTTTTATTAAGTATTTTGTTTATAGAATAGAAATTACTTTTAATATTACCTTCATTGTTCCATAAGGATCCATTTATTGAATCTGTTTATCAGTGACCCACGAGTTCTTATTTTTTCTCTAAAATATTAAAATATTTTTTTTGGAGATAGTATTGAAAATTAATTGTCTTGTGTTTTATATCATCTATCATTTCATCAAGATTGATGGAATATTTCTACCACTTCTCATACTTGGGAGGAATATAGGAGGATGGATTAATAAATAATTCTATTTTGTTAAATGATTTTAAAATGTCCATTAACTGTACACAATAGACATAACCATATATTTATACATTTAGGATTTAAAATAAAATATTTTTTTGATTGTCTATATTACCTTAAATAAAATATTAATTTATAAGAAACCTGATGACATAAAATAACAATATTATTATTATTATTATTATTATTGAGCATGTGAAAACTCGCTCAGTGTTAACTATTACTTATCAGATTGAAAATAAATATTTATCACAGGAAACACTATTGGTCTTCTCCAACTCCTCAAAATTTATTGAACACATGAATAAATATTTAAGATAATTTATTCATCATCAAATTATATAATTATTTTATTCACAACATATTAAATAAATTTTATGTAAATATTATCATAATAAAATAATTTTCTCATTAAAAAATAAGTATTTATTTCTCGCCATGTTAGTAAAACATGAATGAAATTATTTATCATACTTGAGAGTAATATTTAATCCAATAGTTGATTTCAATTAGAATTCAATTAAGATAAATGGAATCAATTTCTGAGTGACCCTCTAGGAAACACTCTTCAGGGCCTTTAACAAGCTTTACAAATGTCTAATATTCCTATTTAGAAATGACCCATGGAAGAAAATAGAATGAACATAATTTATCAATGGAAAAAACCACATAGGAATACTCACTATATAATATAATTCATTGATCACAATAAAAAATCAATAAGTTTTGGTATCTATATCATTTATCTATGTTCTCCATACATATTTGTTTGACAAATTGATTAATGAGATGTCACTCTTGATGCACCCACTATGTCAATAATTTCCATGAAATATTTTCATCATGGTTTACAAAATACATCTGTGTAGAGAAGTCATAACACACATTAATAATAATCTTAACGTAAAAATAAAATTACACACATTAAAAAATCGAAATATTCAATGACCCCAAAACATGAGGAATATTTATAGCTTGATCTATTCTCATAATATCCCTTATTTGATATTACCATGTTTGAATATAATGAATAGAACCCTCATCCGCATATGAGAAGTCACACCTAAATTTCAAATTATACATGTCCCATCATATAATTTTATCCAAATATTGACAAATATTTAGGAATGTCATCATAGAATTTCGGGGCTCTCATCATAGAAAGTAACTTCTATAACCTTATCAGCATGTGAGATATTTTTTTTCAATATTAGATTAAAGGCATGTAGAAAAATGGAAAGTCTATAAAAAGTTATTTTTTAATATTAAAATAATTAAATATACATGTAATCTATCTAAAAAGAGTTGTAGTACAAAATATTTGGTTTTATTTATTGCTAGATTTTATCAGAGCCCCCTAAATGTGTTGACAAAGCCACGTTTATCAGTGCTAGTATATGTACTGATAATGGTTTCCATTTATCAATGCTAAAAAATAATCATATAAGGTACCCATTACCCATGTTTTTTCGAGCAGTGATAAATATAACTTTCATCAGTGCTTTGAGTACTGAAAAAGGCCACATTTTAATACACTGGAAAAAAGCAATGATATATTTTACTATTTATCAGGGTTGAAATAATCTCTAAAATAATCTATGTTTATCATCAATTTCTTCTTGTGATGATAGAGTTCTTTTTAATAGAGATGAAAAATAAACTTATAAAATAGACCATTATGAAAACATACTTTTCTGAAGTTATAAAATTTACTCTTTATCAGTACATTTTCTATCACAGTGAAAAGTTATATTGAAAATGAAATGTATATATCATTAGAAAAATATTAATATATACAGATTATTGTATTTATAAAAATATAATATATTATATTGAAAATCATTTAGAATGGACTAAATATAAATTAATGATTAATAAATAAAATATTCAATGATAATGGATTTTAAAATAATTTAAAAATAATACTAATTAATAATTTCATAATTATTGTCATGTAATATTCATTTAATAGAAATTAGGTGACATAAAATATCAAAAAATGATTGAATGCTCTATGTTTAGTTGAAAACAATGCATGAACCTCAAACTAGTAAAAACTTTGATATGTGTGTCTATTTGGGATCTTTCACTTATCAAATCAAATCTAATGAAGTGATATATGACGTGCTCATAGAGGGATCCATTATCACTATGTTATTAAGCTCAAAAGGACTAAAAGGTTTCCAAAACCACGTTTTTAGTTTTGAAACCCTAATTTTTTAGTTATTCGATGGGATTATAGTTTGTTCTAAGAGGATATTTTTGTACTTTTCATAGGAGATATAAATTTTTATTAGGGATTAAATTTTTATTGATATTATGGTTTGGAAATTTATAATTTTTCATATTTTAGTTTAATTTATAATAATTAGAATATATACGTTTTCTTATATTTATATATTTTAAATCCGTTGTAAAAAAATATATTTAAATGTATTTCATAAATTTATAAAAAAAATCCAAATCGAAATAAATATTTACAATTAAATTTATTTAAAATAAATTTGAATGCATTTTATTTATCTTCTAAAATGGATTAATATAAACACATATTCATGTAATATATATATATATGTATATATATATAGGTATTAAAAAAATGTGCATATATTGATGTGTATAATCTAATATATGAATGTAAATACAGATATGTAATAATTATTCCTGTTTGTGTGATATATAAATTCATATGCATGTCTATGAGTATAAATATGCATGTATGTGTGGCTATATCCCTATTGTGTAAACACATCATATATAAATTTATTTTTATAGACATACATTTTCCTTATCATTAAATAAAATATATAATCATATTTACAATAAATATGTATAAATACATTATATAAAACATATATCTAAAAAGTAAATTATATGTTAATATGTGTATATAAATATATGAAAATATATATGCATATGAATATATATGTTATGAATCCAATTTATATAAAAATATACAACATACATACATATTTTGAACCTTTATTTGAAAATAATTATATAAATCATTTGGAATTAATTATTATCCATTTTTTAAAACAATATCTAACCATTTTATACAATATAAATATATATGAATATATATATTTATATATATTCTTATGAAAAATTTATATTTAATTTTTAACTATAAATATGTGTGTTTATAGAAAAATGATATATATATATATATATATATATATTTATTGTCTAATATATACAATGATATTAATATATAATATATTTAAATAAAATTAAATATATACATATACATCACACATGCACTAAAACATATATTTTATAAATATATTTTAAAATAATTTGTTAAATTTATATAAATATATTAATTAATAATATATATCTAAGTAATATTAAATTAATAGAAATATCAAAAAAATAAACTACAAAGAAATCATGTAGAAATGGTTATGTGGTTTGAATACACAATAGAGGTAACATGATCGATTCTAGGTGGACATAAAGGTGAATAAGAAGCTTCATATTAGAAAATCACTAATAAAGGGGAATTAGAAGCATTGAAAAAGGGGGGTTGTGAGAGTTGGAGTGCTTTGAGGTGGATGGGGGGATGGAAGCCCAAACCATAGGTTGGGATATGTCAGAGTTCAAGTGCTAGAATATATATATATATATATATATAATTTCCACATTAGTAAAAAAATATTTGATAAAGGGTGTCTTTATCATCACTAAAAAGGAGCTCATAAAGGGTGCCTTTATTAGTAATAAAAAATATCCATAAATTATGAATTTAATAGTGGTTTTTAGCATGGATAAAATAAAAAAAAACATCACTCACAAAATCAAACACTTCACAACCCTTTATATGTTCTCGTAACCCCCCCCCCCCCCTCGCCATCCACCTCATGGCGATCTTACTCTAACATTCCCCCATTTTCAGCACATGAAATTCCACTTTGTCATCGCATTTCCACTTTGATGATTCATGTTCACTTCTGTGTGTCTAGACACAATTCTATAACCTATCTTATGCATTCAGACCCCTTTACCACTACCCCATAATTTATTTGTTGTATATTTTATGATATATATATATATATATCATTTTATTTATATATTTATAATTATATATAAAAAAACAAGGTATATTTATAAAATATATGTTTGAGAGTGGGTAATATATATATATATACTTATATTTAATCAAATATAAAATAAATTAATCTTTAATTACATATATTACAATATATAAATATAAATATATATACATTTCTATTTTTAAATATTCCCACATATGTAGGTATAAATATTTTATATAAATTTTTATGAGTATATATATTCATTTAAATATTATATATTTCAATTGATTATATATTATTTTAAATCAAATTTATAATAATTAATTCCATCTGATTTATATAAATTTTTAAAAATACAATTTAAAATAAATTCTATAAACTATATATTTAGATATAAATTTTATATAGTACATATATCATTATATGCATATCTATTTACATATGAATTTTCACATCAGTAATCGATAAAAAACCTTTTATAGACTGCTAAAATCTATCACTAGAAGCATAATGTGGTCACTCAATGACTGCCAAATGACGAGAGCTTTAAGCTAATCGATGTTTCTTATAGAGTATTCCATCCATAAGACTCTAAAATGGATATTAGGGTCACCTACAATGACCTACAAATGGGATTCTCTATAGGTCTACTCGTGATTGTCTATAGAGACTGCCATTTGGCGGTCACTATAGCCTCATTTGGGATTATGTATAGGGAGGACCATATGGAGATCTGTATAGCCTATACTGGCCATCCCATTAGCATCTTCCATATAGTAGTTTCAATATTTTAACTACTTATATCCTACAGTGACTGCCATTTGGTGGCTGGTATAATTTTTATAATTTTATTAAAAATTTCACATTAACATTACAAAAACCACCATATTTCAAAAATACAATAAAATTTTCTAAAATATTTAAAAACAAGGGCTATGAAAATTACTTTTCCATATCATCTTCCAAGTTTCACACCCATCATAAAATAAAAATACATAACAAAATTTAATAAAACAATTAGTGACATAAAATTTATCGAAACAGAAAATTAAAATGAAATATAACATTTTAATTAAATCATGTTACAATAGATTGAAAATACTTGACTTTGAATATATGATGATAATTTTAAATCATGTTCTTAAATTTTAAAATCGCTTATTTTGTATTAACAAACAGATCACACGTTAACTAATATATCATCCAACTAGACATGTTGTTAATAATAATAGCACATTTTTCCTGTGATTTTGAGTCATTCGATAGTTTTTTTCTATATATTTGACTCTTAAAATCATGTTTTGGAGTTTTATAAAACATAATGTACATCTTCCATCATCCCAGAAAAATGGAACCTCTAATTCACGTACCTTCTTCTCGACCATTTCAGAATTCACTCTTTGATTATTTCTACTAATTTCACATCATTTGGAGGTTGTTTAGTGGGCTTTGACACCCTACATGTTTTTAAAGGGCATCAAACCATTAAAATCACATATTCAGTCGATCTGTGTAGAATGCATATCTGATTGATGTGTAATATCCTCATACAAATCAAAAATAATAATAATATAGGATTCATATGATTCCATGTCATTCTGTGGTTTTTCTTACATATTTTACTATTAAATATGTGTTTTAGTGTTTTATGATATTTAGTTTGTGTTTTTAGTCCACCCATGAAAATTCAATCTTGGATTGATGTTCGACCTACATTAATATTGAAAAACTCATGTTATGTTTTTCATCGTTTGATTTCACAGTATTTTTCGGTCATTCCATTGGGCTTAATCATTAGAAGGACCATTTTAAAGGGCATAAAATATTTAAAAAACATTATATTCAATTGTTTCAGGGACACAAAACTTCCAAAAAAACATTACATCTGATTGATATACCCTTTACTAAAAATTTTCCCAAGTCACATGATTGTAATGTTCATCTCATTTAGCACCATTCAGATGTAATTTAACTAATTTTTACCCCTCGTGTGTATTTGAAAGAGGTCAAAATATTAAAAAACGCACATTAAGTCATTCATAGATGATCACATGACTGATTTATGTTTTGTCTCCTTGTACATATCATAAATAATAATGTGATTCTTTTTATATTATTTCAAGTCATTCTAAGAGAATTTTCTATGGATAAGACTATTAAACACGCGTTTTAGTATTTTATGAAAATAAACGTTCATTTTTGTTCCTCAAATGTAAATACCAGCTCAGATTGATGATAATTCTACTAAACCATTTCCAAATTAAATCTAATGTTATTTTATCTCTTTTCAGAGAATTTATATGTTTTTCATTTGGTTATCACCCCTTGATGCACCTTTATGAACTGTGTAAAATAGTTAAAAACAATATATTCATTTTTTCTAAGAATAATGTACAACCCATTGATGTGACATCCACTCATACAAATTAATAATAATAATAATATCTTTTCTTATTATTTCAGGTCATTACAAGGTCATTTTCAATATATATGACTATTAAATCCCCTTGATGTGACTTCCATCCTATTTAGGCACCTATCTCCCTAAGGATTATGGAGTAAAACCTAAGGAGGGATCGTTATACACTATAGATTTTCTCTTGTGCACACCCCCCTAAATATAGGCATCATGGTCAAACCCTAAAAATTATTTCATAGGAAATAATCTTATGATACAACCATTAAAAATAAATAAAGGCTGTATAAGAAGAGAATGTAAAAACACATACAACACCGAATAAAATTTTGTTTTAGTCACCACACTCAAGAGTGACCAATCCAATGTCTCGAGTGATTTCCAATCCAATAGATGATCCCCAAAACTCATCATCATAATCATCATATGAGTCTGGTCAAGGGGAAGGAATTTCTTGAGAAAATGTTTTTAGTAGATAATGTGTCTTCAGGGTTCTCGGATAAAATTACTTGTATTTAGGAAGTGGTAAGATCTACAAAACAATGCATAGAGACGAATAAATCCTTTTAATAAAGATAGTATAATATCATTTTGAAGATCATGTGGTTCGTGGTCCTTACTACCCCATCATCCATTTGCTCAAGAACATCTTGTGTGATCCTCCACTATAATTACTCCACCTACATGGATTTCTTCAACATTCCATGTGCCATACAGAATGTGGGATCTCCCACATCACTAGAAAAAATAGATAATATATATTATAATGAATATCATCATATTAATGGGACACCCTAGTGTAAGAACACTCATCATGATATTATATTATCTTCTACGGGGTCTCTATAACACTTGGGGTTATTGTGTAGAAGAACCCTATAATTGTCCCTCCACTACTCCGGCATGAGTTCATGTTTAATATAAAATACTTTTAATAGTATCTCTACATCTTCCCTACTCCTCATCCGGTTCACCTAATGATAAAACCCTCATCACATGATGTTGTGAGATTACATATGGGTATGCTGCAAACTAATTGATAGCATGATTTGGAGAAATATGGGCAATGATACTGGTTCATGGAATCATAATTACCTCACATGTTCTTTAATTCTTGAATATACACCAATGTTGAAAAATGTTTTAAATATTACATTCATCATAGATCCTTATGTTGAATCAATTTCAAGGATTATGAATGTATCTAAATTTCAAGGAAAATTGAAATGGAGTGTATGGTTCACAATTTGTAATTTTTTCTATCCATGAAACCGATACTCCACCATGAATGTCTGAGAGGTACTCCCACTTCTCCAGTATGAACTCAATATTATAAACCATCTATCCAAAAGGGTTTGTAGAGAGATGATAATTGAAATTCCCATGACTTCCAATTTTGACCACGAACCCTTATTCATCAATAGTTACCAATAGAACTATAATAATTCTGGGCAGTGAATGATGTTGACCAAAATTCAGGGGTGTAATAGAATTTTTAAATTCATATCACTTGAATTGTGTCGTTACACATCTGTGATGGGATTGGAATGAGCCATAGATGTGTTTTGTCATGATTCCCCTCTATCATTGATGAGTTTTCTGTAGATCCCATCAAAACCTGGGACATCCATGTTCACCATATTTTCTAGATTCCATTATCTCCACCATAAATAATGTCATTAAATAAAATCCCAAACGGGAATCACTGTTTAGTTACATCTAAACACTCAAGAATGTTTCCCAAAATTCAATATATCTGATCGATGGCTTTTTTACTTCATTCTATAGCACCATTCATGGTATCGTCTTTCTCCCATAATCTTTTACTATGAGCCCAGAATTCTCCTTTTTTGTGATATAAGAAAATAATTTATCCTCCACAACATATTCAAGGATACAAATTTTAGGAACATTCTCATATGGGTCTTGAAGGTTATGTCTTGATGGAAAGGAGGGTGATTCTTCAAGACCACAGACAACCCAACCAAAATAATTCTCACTATGATGGGGGTCAGATCTCTTCCCTTTAAGAATTTGGATCCATAGGGAATTATTAATATTTTAATCCCATTAGTGGGATTCCATAAATGTAGTGGAGGTCCAATAGCATTATCTCCCCCACCACATGGTGAAGGTTGAAGGTATTGTAATCTGGGTACCACCAGTTGACATACTACTAAAAAATCTCATGTTTATCCTGTGCATGAAATTAGGGCATCCACAACACTTCTTATAAAAAATTGGTCATTGTTCAGCCCCATTAAATTCTCATATGAAATGTACCCTATACACCATTTCACACTGATTTGTGAATTTACCCTAACGTAGAGTTCATATTCTTTATTCTAGTTCTTGTTGTAATTTTGAATATAGGCCTAAATTATGCTTACATAGTAGGAAAAAAACCTCCTCTTCTATAAGTTATTCCCCAATAACAATCCCCATATTTCCAATATGGTTGTATACCACAACATCATTAAACATCATGGTTGGGTTACCAATAACAACAATATTATAAAAGTTAAATTCTATGTGACAGGAAATTTAAAACTATGGTGTATGGGATTCCATGGTCATGATAGTAAAACCATTTAGAATCTATAAATTATAAAACATAAGCTTGTTTCACAACATTTACCCCCTATTAGACACTTTCAACATACTTTGAATCATAGATTTCTAAAAAAAACACTTAACATGAGGGATTTCAGAATTCTTGGACATTTCCTCCCACTAGACAGTAGTTATGGAATAATAAATATCATGGTTTGTTTGATTGAAAAGTTCTGATAGGTTGGGACAAAAAAACATTGTATTATGTAATGTAGTGATTTTTCATTAAAAGTGAATTGTGCTTCACAACATCGTTGCTCTTCACACAAGGTGATGGGGTGTTCGTGAAATCCTAATCACAAAGGAAAGGATTGTGAATGTCAATGCATAAAGTTCATGATTTTTTAAAATGCTCAGTGTTTTAGTCATGAGATATAGAATTTAAATCATGAATGTCTAGTGAAAATACAAGAGGAACCTGTCACTACTGAAAGGCATAGATCCCAAGGTTTTAAACGTATGGAATAACATTACACGAATCAATCTCAATTTTTTTTGAAATAATTGAAATTCACACTGTAGTGAAGCATTTTTTTCCGAACCTGATCATTCTGTTACTCAATTGATAAAATAATTTGAAGGTAATTTATAGAAAAAAAAGTTATTAATCCCAAAATATTCAGTTATACCTAAAAATACAATTACAAACCAAATGACTATTCCAAAACGAAGGTATTAGTTGCAAGCAACATATATTCCTTGCATAAATGTTTCATAACCCATGTGAAAATCAGTTGATAGAGAAAGTAAATGATAAAGATCAATGTTTCAATATTCTAAAAGAGCCCTAAAAATTTGGAATACAATTTCAATTTAAACAATACATATTTTCACCGAACCCCATTGATGTAATTTAATTCCCTTATTTCGATAATGTAGACATTAAACCATTTACATTTTTGGCCACACGCTAGTGAAAATGGAATGGGATGTACACAACTCGATTGTGTGACCTTATGGGAAGAAGACATATTACCTCTCGTTTCTACTATAAATACAGTCTCACCCCATCGATAATTTATCATGGAATTCTGGAATATGAATAATCAACTATTGTTCACTCAATAAATTATTCTATGAATAATCAAATATTATCCCCAATGTGTCTTAGAATGTGGTTGATATATAATCACATAATGTCTCTTAAGACTATTCTGGTCTCCACATGATAATTTTCCTTTACGAAACACAAACATGGGAATGACCTAAAAAGATTCATGCATCTATGCCTACAAGGTTTTTAGTGTGACCTTGTTCTGGTGCCCATGTATAAAGAAGCCTCATTTTCATACATTATAGATGAGTTCTGTGCATACAATTTTAGTTCTTTAACCCAATTCATCCTACTACTCAAATATTTTGTGTGAAACATTACAATATAGGTCCCATGATCCCATTTAAATTGTCTCATTTTTAACCCAAATTTTAGTTTGATAGGTATCATCAACCATCATGTCTTCCCCGATTTCATCAATAATTATCTGGTATATTTGTTCACATTTTCCCCTATTAATTGACACCCTAATGTGTTTTTCTACTATCAATAGGCAACCTATCCTAAGGACCCAATTTTTCAATGATTCCATGAGATTATTTATTACATGATTCACTGATTGGTACTAATGTGGGAGATACCTATGTCCCAAAGGTAGAATCATCAATTGAAATCATAAAACCTTCCTAATAGGGAGCCCATTGCCAAATATTTCACTCCCACATGGGAATAATATCCCAATATATAATTCTAGATAATTTCCAAGCATTGTGATATAAAACTACATATCCCAATACCCTATTCATATGAAATTAAATTACATAACTACATATATAGTACATGATAAAAAAATATAATCTTTCCTCATGTGATAAATATTGGATTTCCCATGTTAGATAATAATAAGATGTCACTTTCTCCACCACCATTTGATGATCCTTATTTTTTGAGATTATTTCATGAATAATACCCACATAATCCATCATTGATTCTCATTTACAAACACGATCATCCTTATAACAAGATAATAAACGACACGGACTGGTCCTATCACACAACCTTAAACTAATGCAAAAAAACACTATGGGTTTGGATCCTTATATACTACCGAGGTACATAGGAATCCTTGATGAGGTGAAATCCCTACATTTTTTAAAATATGGGAAACCTACCTAATTTTAAATTATGATTACTCAACAAATATTAGATACCTCCTTGAGGTTAAATCACATCACCCCAATACTACTATAAAATCCTTTGATAATATTCCCCATGGAGGCCTATATTGTCCCACGACAACAAAATATCATTTTTGAAATACCCCCCTAGGTTCAAACATACCCAAATAGCCATCTATGATATCTTCCCGTATGGGGAAACACATAGAAAAACCCGAAAGTATGAAATATTCTTTTATGGGTACACACAAAACCAAATCACATGTATAAAATAACACCCCACGGGTAAACAATCAACCAAAAGATCATGTGTAAAATCCACCTATAGTGATCATTTTACCACCAACCCATCCCAAATATATGTTAAACTTGTGACCAACCTATCACCAAATGAATTTAGACATGTGTCGTACCTATCTCCACATGGAGTTTAATATATGGGCCACATGAATAGAATATATACACCATAAAATAATCATTGGATGACTTGAATAAAAATTCTCAAATTCTTATTCCCTTTACATCAACAAAGCCATGGATGACATGGGATTCCGTGGTTTTTTTTTTCATGTTTTCGCATGCATTAGATTCCCTCCAACACAAGAATACATTTTAAATTCCCAACATTCCCAATGTATAGAGATGCTAGAACATGCCCAATATTACTATCTCATATAAATAAAGGTTCCTACCATTTTTATATTTAAGAAAAAAAATAACTATCATCCACCTTGATATAGAACCATGAAAAGGTGTCACAAATATGAAATAAATTTTGAGGGAGACTCGAACATAGAGATGAGTTCAAAGGCAAAATCCAGAGAATGATGAACCTAAATCCCATCATACTATTTTGATCATGAATCCAACATTAACTTTTATTTAGATGAAATTATCTCTCAATTGGAATGAAATAATTTGTGGAATGGAAATTGGTTCCTCATCCTGATGCACAACCACAACCGAATTTTTTATAAAAATGGAAATATAGATTATTTGATGATTTACTTTTTTCATTAATTAATGTTACATTATGATACATGTGGTGATGGTATTTTAAAATTTTTATTAACACACATTTTTGGGTTTAGTAGGGTAAATAATGTTCACCCTAAATGTGTTAGCCAATATTTTCAGTTCTGACATGATTAATAAAATATTTGAATCAACCATTTGATAATATTAGCTTCAATGATAAAAATGATATGGGTAGTCAAGTGGAATAGATGTTTTACATATTGTAAGGTTAACTATATGAATTGACATTAAAATTGTGATTCCATAAGAATTAGATGATTTTGTTGATTGAGTTGTTATAGGCATTCATTACTGTAGATGGGGTCTTTAGCAGTGTTATAGCTTGTAGTTTTAAGAACAAAAATTAATTACTAATCTATGTGACATTACAAGTGTGAAACATTTTTTTGTATATTATTTTTAATGCTAATAAAAGGGTACAAAATCAATATTTTAGTTCTAATAAAAGATTCTTTTTTTAAAAACATTATCTTCCACAGACAATGGTCATTTCATCTATTTCACATCCACATCAAAACATCTACTATATAAAAACAATCCCAATTTGAATACATAAGGAGGAATTGAGATATAATGAAAACTTTACTGGAGTATAAATATTAAATTGCACCATAACGTCAAGTAAGAATTTAAATAAAATATATTTACATTAATTTCATATTTAAAATTAATCAAAAAATATATAACTTTTATATAAAATAAATTCTATTATAGAATCATTTTTCAATAAAAAAACCATTGTACAAAAATCATTTCACTATAGTAATACCAATTATTATTTTATTAACAGTTAATAAAAAGATTAAAAAATTATAATATTAATGTTATATAATCTATATTTGATAAATAATATTTGTATTTATTGTCTATGTAAAAGATGATATTAATTAAACTTGTAATTAAATTGTTAAAATGGAACATTTATATTGAAAACACACACTTTGAGACATACAAACACATAATGAGTCAGATTGATGTGTGGTCAATTCATAAAAATAAAAAATTATTTATAGATCACTGCCATAATGTTTCAAAATTATTAAAGATCAATTACTCTATTTGGCTATGTGGAATGTGTTTTAGACTTAAAAAACACTTATATATTTCGAAAACATGCACTTCTAGTCAAACTAAAATCATCATGTATCATATTGATGTTTGGTGAATTCCCATATGTATCAAATGAATGATGTATTATTTTCATAAATCTGGACATAAAACCGAGCATGTTTTTTTATGACTATATGATTCATGTTTTCAACTAAATTGTTATTTTTTATATTGATAACATGCACTTCGAGTCATACCAACCACATCATGTGTTGGATTTATGTGTGGTTGATTCTTACATGTCAAAAATACAATACAATCATTGTCCCAATGATTAAAATAAATCAAGACATTTTTTCCCATTTTGGGAAATTAGAACATTTTTATACTAAAATGATACATTTATATTGAAAAGATACACTTTGAGTCATATAGACCACATCATGTGTCAAATTAATGTGTGAGGGAGATTCTATAATTTTAAAATTTAATAATAATCATTACAAAAAATTCAGAAAACAATATGTGTTCATTTTCATTGTTTTGGATAGTGACATGTGTTTTAATATAAAATTAAAAATTTATATTAAAAAATGAACATTGATTCACATCATCCACATCATGTTTCATATTGATGTGTAAAAAATTCAAAAAAGTAAAAAGGAATTATGGATCATTTTCTTAATGATTGAAAGAATTTTGAGCTTGTTTTCCTAGTTTTTTCTATGTGATTTGTAGCACCCACTATATCATGTATATATCCTTTTATTTATACATTTGATATATTTAATGTTTTTGGGTGATGTTTTGGAGGGTTTTGAATATTTTTTGAATACTCTTCTGTCTTTTTAAAGCTGCACAATAGGTTCGTGTTTAGTGAAAACCATGAAACTCCATAAAAAACTATGAAAGATAAAACATGTAATTTGGGGAAAACATATAGTTAAGGAACACGGTTTGGAAAAACTATGCGACCACCAAGAAGAAATCATGAATATAAAGATATTTACAATTTTAAAAGATAATACTTGTGTTGTCTAAAACATGTGGTTCATCCATGCAATGGTATCCATGGGGAAGAGGATGGTGCGTGGTTAGTGTACTATTTACTAATCTCTCTGACTAACCATGATAATTATATAAATTAGATCCTTAAAATATTCCTCTATCATTTTCACCCCTAATCCACTTATTTGTCTCTCTAAATCAACTATAAATGGATATTCTTTCATCCCAAAGGATTTGGATTCTTTCTATATCGTTCTGAATCCAATTCAAAAGTGATTGAAGGTTATTTGAACCCCATTTCCATTGTAAGACTTCATTTATAGTAGTTTTTCTTATTTTTTCATATTTATAAATTCCTCTTCCTCTTGATTTATTAGATATAATCCACCACTAATAGATATAATTTCTTTGATTATAATTACGGTATGAATTGATCATGTTTTAGATATGGAAATAGATATATGTTGGGTTTTTAGAGGTTCAACCATGTAATATGGGAATTTTCATGACGTTCATAGTTTTCCTAATAATTCTAGATATATGTGGATTCACTCTCGATAATTATTATTTTAATATATCTGATTAGTTTTAATTTTATTTAAATTCATTGAAATTGGTTGGTAATTTTATTATGCAATGATTGGTAGAAACCATGTTTAGTGACAGTATGGGGATTTTTAGGGAATTGTAGAAATGATTTGAAAAGTGAATTTAATAATGATTTTAAAATGATGATTATAAAATATTAAATTAGTTTGATACAATAAAAATGGATTTTAAAAATATTTTCAAAAAAATATTTTCTTAATGTTTCTGGAATGATGCTGTCAACATGGATTTCTGAAATATTTTTTGTGTGTCAATATTTCTTATGAGGGCTAGCTATAATATGAATTGATTTTCTATGATAAAGGTGTAATTTATAATGAGAAATTAGTTACCTTGTGATGACATTTTTGATTGATGAGATATTAATCATGTGTATGGTACTGCAACCTTATCATGCATGTGTGGTTGTGTGGATGGGTGGATTGAAATGGGTTATGGAAATTTGATTGAGAAATGGTTTGGAAAAAAAATTCTTTGTTTCTTTCCATGAAAAATAGTTTTAGATTGGAAAACTATGTTTCTTAGAAATAATTTTGGATTTGTGCTAGACTGTTTTATATTGTTTTGTATAATCTTTTCATATAAATTGATTACATAAATGATCTAACATGTTCTATCAATGTGGTGTCAGTGGGGATGTGAATTGGGGAAATCCAGCATTGTTTCATTAATCACCTATGTTTTTAAAAATTGGTTCTTTTGTAGACATTGTAGGAAACGACAATGTATAACACTTGATTAGTGGTTCGTCATGATACCATGGTTTTTTGTAAAGTTGGCTAATAGATCACATTCTCAAAAATGGAGATATGTCTTTGATGTCCTTTGGAATTATTAGTTTTATATACCACATTGTACATGATGTTTATTAGTCTTTTATTGTGGTGCAATTTTAGAGAATTATTTTGATTTCAAGGGAAATACATTTATTGGATTTAAATTGTTATCACGTATTAAGTCATTGTTTTTTATTGGAATGTTTGAATGGGTGGTTTAATTTTCAAATGGAAAATAATCTCCCAATTGAAAATGATGTATTTTTAATTTGATGACATCTTTTGGTGTCTCAACGATTCCTCTTTAGGGAATGTAATGTTTTGTCACCTACTAAAGCCATTGAGGAGGGGAAGGATGTCAAATGTTCTATCACCTTCCTCAATTAGTGAATTTGGAGTGATATTAGTCTTGGTCGTTCTTTAACATGGTCAATGTTTTTCATATTATTGGTGTTGACATTCATTGTAGTATATTTCTTCTACCGGTTGGTTGAAATGAGTAGGATTGTCTAGACTTGGAATTTATAGCATAATATTATATAGCTAATAGTTTTTTGTTGATCATTTAGTTAATAGTAATTTGGTTATATATGTGTTTTGGAGACCATTAAAGGAATTAAAATATCATTTTAATGGATTCATTCAATTATATGTGAATGGAATTCATTATAAAAATGAATTACCACAAGGAGAGCATATCATATTTTGAGTTATGATTTGGTGTTTTTTGTGGAATTTTTTTAAAATGTTGAATACTTTTCAAATATAATTTTTTTAAAAGATAATTGTTATTGTATTTTTAAAATGGGATGATTTTCAAAATATTGTTGAAATTTTAGTAAATAATTTAACGACGAAATTATTAATTATGGAAAGAATTTTTTTTGATATGTTATATGGTAGAATTTATATTTTAATGATTTAGACTTATGGAATTTTGTTTTGGTTATAAAAAATGTCTCCCAATAGGCATCATAGAAACTAACTAGTAGAGGTTTTTGAGAACATGGTTGACCAAGTTCCACATATGACCCAGTAGTTGGTTCAATGTAATGTTCAGGCATTCCAAATCATTGAGTCAAGATGGTTACATGATATTATCTTTCTGATATCATTCACTAATGAAAATAAAATTATAAAAAGTAGATTTTTCTTCATTTGTGGAGGTGAAAAATATAACACTATAAACAAGAGGAAATGAGACACCTACTATATAGGTTGAGGAACATATCATAACAAGAACATAGGATTAACAAGCCTTCATCCATGACTGAAATCGTAATGGCAATGTTTTTAGTACAAATCACTGAATCACATCATCCAAAATTATAAGAAACTACTTAGGGAATTCCATAATTAAAACCGGAAGTGGAATACGTAGTGATATTATTGCAGTGATTCGAGGTTGGGTGTTTATGATACATCTCATGTTTCATATACATCATATGCCTCAATAAGACAATAATAGTAGGATATCACTCATCATTATAAATGAGCTATCCATGGAGATTCCCTGAATACAAAGACTCATTAGAAATTGAAATCTGAAATTTTATATTGAGAGAAATGTTCCATGATAAAGGAGATATATGGAGATGAGATGAAAATTGTGGATGATTAGTCTAGACCAATGACCTAGTGAGGTATAATTACATTGAACTCTACCCTTATTGAAGATTTTTTTTCACTCAGTTGCATCCAATTCCATTATTATTTCTCATTACATTGACTTTATAGGATGAAAAGTTAATTAGAGGCATTAGATATTAAAACATCTAGCTTATTTTGGTAAATTAGAATATAGGGACATTATATTAATAGAATTTTCAATAATTGTTGATGGAGTTGTGCTAATATAGGAATTTTATTTTGAGATGGATATATATGAAATAATACTAGGTATGAATTGGTTGAATATGTTCAAGGATTACATCGACTGTTATATTGGAATGGTTATTTTCTTGGCCACTATTGTCATTGAGAAAATCATTAGAGGACACCGGAATATAATGTTAGGTGACATGAGCTGTTCGTTATGGAAGTTGGAACAATCTTGTACTAGTTGGAATTGTTGACTTTGGAAAATTTGGATGAGATCAACAATAGATGTTTTCAGGTGGTGGTTGACAAATATTACGGTGTATTTACTAAAAATATGCTAGTGTTATGACATATAATGTTAGTTGTGTATATGAATGATCTCATTTTAGGGCATGTCCTATTTTCATTCTATCTTATCAGATGGAAGATAATATGTTAAGGGAGTTGATGGTGTAGGTTGAGGAGTTGGAAAGAAAATGTTTCATTTATCCTAGCATGTACCCGTCAGAAGAACCAAACTTAATTGTAAAAAAGATCGATGGATCTCTAAGGTTGTTTATGGATTATTTTATGCTCAACCAACTATGTTAAAGAACCAGAATCCACTTCCATGCATTGATGTTTAGTTCAATCAAATGATAAGATCTCATTTTTTTTCTATAAAATTGACATTTTATCAGGATATCACCAATTGCAGGATCAAAAATACGATATTCCAAAAAGTTTATTGATAAGAATATATGGCCATTATGAATGTATTATAATACCTTTTTAATAAAAATTCAGTAGCGGTATTAATGGAAATGATGAGTCATATATTTCTCAGATATATGTATTTCGTTATGGATGGGTTTGTGGTGGACATATTGGTGTATTCTAAGAAAATCGATGTGCTGATAATCAAATAGCGACAGTGTTGGGAAACACAAGAGATCATCAGTTGTATTGCAAGCAATTAATGTGTTTTTATTGGGTACAAGAGGTATGTTTCCTTGGCCATGTAACATCTCCATGAGTAATTTTTATATCACTAGAATATATAGGTTGTTATATTTAGCAGACATCCAATAAATATATTCAAGATATGTAGTTTCATTTTTCTATCATGTTATTACTAATGCTTTGTTTAGTATTTTTTCTAACTCACCTTACATTTGAAAGATTTGATAAGGAATAATGTTCCATTACAATTTTGCAAAAAAATGTATAATGTATATTAAATAACATTAAATCTTCCTTAAATCTATAACATTAAGGTTTTTTATAGAATCATGAAAGGATTATGTGGTGTATTGTGAGGCTTTGAGATATCAATTGGGATGTGTTATCCTTCAGGGAGACCATGTTGTTTCTTATAGCTCACGATAGGAAAGTTTTAATGAGAATGGATACCCCACACATGATTTAGAGTTAGCTGTCATAGTCTATTCTTTAAAAACCCTGATGAGATTACTTATTTGGTGGGAAATTTATGGTGTTTATGGATAATAATATGTTACAATATATTTTCTCTTAATGAGATAACAATCTAAGGTAAATACGATAAATGATATACAACCAAATGTTCTATTTTGAATGATGTATACAACATGTTAGGTATATATGGTGGTAGATTCATTAAAATTAATTTATATGATCAATTGAAAAAATGGGTTAATATCATTGGATGATGATGTTGGTGATAGTCGATGTGAAATTTTAATGTGAAGATCAAGGTAAAGTTTCAGTTTCATTCTAGATTTATTGTAGACACCTAAAAAGGCACAGATGTCTGATTCTTAATATGTGGCATTGAGATAAAAATCACAATGGTGGGAAGACTATTATGGGATGGAAGCTGGAAAAAGTTTCACTGGTGAGGCTCAGAAATTGGATGGTCGTGCCTATGGATTGACAAGAAAAAGATCATCATTATTACCACCATTTAAGATGGATTTTTAATCCTTTAATATAGAAGATGTATAAAATATATAAAGCAATGTCTTGGTTGTTCGACATGAAAATGAGTATGGTTGATTTTGTTTTGAGATTCTAATCTTGTTAGTAGGTGAAGACAGATCATCAGTGACCAGCAGGTATGTTGTATTATTTAACTATAACTATATGAAAATGGGAGATGATATCAAGGGATTTTGTAATAGTTCTCCAAAAAAACTTTTTGAAAAAATGATTTCATATGGGTGATATTGGATTATCTCATAAAAATAGCCAATTTTATCGCTTTTTTAAACCTCTTATGGTGGTATTCTTTTCACAAACATATATTTGTGAAGTGGAAAAAACACATGGAAATTTAGTTTTGATGGTATCAAAAAAAGATATGATGTATTACATATCATTTTTGGAATACTTATATAAATCACTTTGGAATAAATTGACTATGATTATGACATATCATTTTTATAAGGATGGAATATCTCAATAGACAATAAAAAATTTTGATGGAAATTTTCGGGCTTGTGAAATGGATTTTGGTGTGTCATGGTTGGAGCACGTATGGTTGTTGGAGTTATCTTATAACAATAGATATTAGTAATTTATATACATGGAAAATCTGGAATAATTTTATGAGAGTCCTTTTCATTCTACACTCTTTTGTGTGGAAACATGTGAGACTTCATTTGTTTGGTTACGCCTTTTCGAAAAACAATAGAGAAGATTTAATTGATCATGAAATGGATGTAGAATACACAAAGTCATTATAAATTGTATGCAGATAATCATCGACATCCATTTTCATTCATGGTTAGTGATCATGTGTTCTTGAAAATTCCCCCAACACTTTAACATCATTATATTGGGAATCATGGAATGTTATCTCCTTGATACATATACCCTATTGATTTAAATGAATGGGTTGGTGAGGTGGCATATCTATTGGAATTTCCACCATGGTTTAGTTTTGTTCATAATTGGTTTCTTGTATACTAGTTGAGAAAAATCATAAGGATCCTTACCATGTGATTCGATGGGATCATATTGACCAAGATCAAGTTTCATCATTGGTTCATACCACATTACTAATTTTATGTAAGATAAATAATGTATTTCATGAAAAATCCATCAGATTAATGATGGTTTTTTGGATAAATGGGTATATTAGAGAAGAGAATTGAGAGTGATAGAAATAAATGGTTGATCAATGAACTGGTATCTTTCTTCTCAATGCTGGTATAATAGTTTCAGTGGATGGAAAAATCAATGGTGGGTAGAATGTCGCTTCCCTAGTTTCAATTAAGTAACCCTTTATTTTCTTTTTTATCTATGTAATGTGTTTTCATTAGTTTTGGGAGGGGATGGAAGTATTTTTAAATGTTCTTGGGGATTTTATAAGGGTTCATGATTTTTTCATGGTTTGTGAAAAATCTGATACTTTAATAGGAAACTATGCATAGTGGAACAAAGGTATCTGAGTAGGTTCACTATTAATGTGTACATTTTGTCGAAACCATATAGCCACCTAGTAGAAACCATTGAAAGAGGTACAATGATTATTTACACAGTTGATGAATAATTTTTCTAACTATGTGGGCTAATCATTTGAGGTGATCCTTGGGGAAGAGTGTGACACACAATTAGTTCATAGTTTTCCTAACACATTGAATAATCATGAACAATTTTAAAATTATGTCCTCAAAAAGTATATATAACATGACACCTAGTTCGTTTGTTTATTTGATTTAAATCTATCTTAACTTGAGAGTCCTTCCTCAAACATATTGTGAATTCTTTCCCCATAGATCCAAATCCAATCCGAGAGATTAGCATGTTTAATTAAAGAAATGTTCCTGTGGAAGGCCTTTATATTTGTATTTATTTATGGTTTTTCATAGATTTCATTTAGTCCTCCTTTTTTTCCTAGATATAGTCCACTGTGGAAATATGTGAGTATTATGATAACAATTGTGGTTATATTTGTACTTTTTGTTAACATGGGAAGATAACTAATGTGAATTTTTGATAGTCAACCTTTTTTGTGGGTGTTTTCCTGTTGTCCTTCATTTTCATTATAAATACCAAGGTAGGTGGATTCCGACTCGAATCCTCCTACTAGAACATGAGTTATTAGTTCCCAGTTATTTAAATTGATTGAAATTGATATTTAAAATTGTTTTGAAAATGATTTTAGAACTACTATTTATTGATCATATGTAGACTGTTTTGGAATTATAGAAATTTTATTCAATGTAATTTGATAAATGAATTTAAAATTTTAGTTTTTAAAATAATTACTTGGTTTGATTCATAAGAAAGGTTTTGTAAAAATTTTCTCAATAAATTTTTTGTTTTCATGAAATGGTTTTCGAATGATGGTATAATCATGGTTTTTTTTTGGAATATTATACGATGTGTGTTATTATTTTATACGAGGCCCATTTGAATTATGACTTGGTGCTATGTTTCGTATTTGTAATGGCACATGGGATATCAGTTATCTTATGACGAATTCATAGATCCATGATAGAAAGATAATGACAATGGAACTATCACCGATCCATGGTTGTGTGGGTGTTTTTCTGGAAAAGGGTTATGCATATTGGATTTTGAAATGGTATGAAAAAAAATCTTTTTTACCTTCCATAGAAAACAATTTTGGTTTGGAAAATATTTTTATTAGTGATTTTTTTTTTGGTTTGTAATGAACTATTTTAAAAATTTTAATACATCTATTTTATATAAATTGATTTTTCTTAATGTGATAACTTGTTCTATCCCATTGGAATGAGTCATTAATTCATTTATGGGAAGCCTACTGGGTTCTATTACTCACCCCTTTTTTGGAACTATGGAGCATATGCAGATATTTTTCATCATGTAACATGAAGAGGAAAAGAAAAATACCTATGTAATCATGCATCAAGTTACATTTAGTGTTTTGTGGAGTTGGAACATGGATCATGTTTGGAGCAATGAAACTATGAATTTGTATTATTTGAGTTTTATTTCATTTGATTTCCACTACTCACATTGATGTTTAGTAGCCATCTGATGTGGTACACTTTCTTAGCTCGATTTTTATATCCAATGTATTAAATTGAGTTGTTTTACATTATTATCATGCATCATGTAGTGGGATTTTTTATGTCTTATATGAATAGGTTGTTTTAGTTTCATTGGTAAAACAATACCCCAACTATTACTAAATCCCTTATCGTTTAAAATAATTATTTGGAATCTTATAGATGTGTTTTAAGGACATGTAATATCCCATCACATTCTCATGCCAATGAGGTGGGGATGGATGTTACATGACTTGTTTTTTAATTTAAAAATTAACATCAAAATTTATAACATGCATATGAAGTCATACCAACCACTTTGTGTGTTAGATTCAAGTGTAGTGGATTCTAAGACATTAAATATGAATTAAATATAACAGACATAATTATTGAAGAAATATTTTTTTCTTTTTTTTCAATATGACTGTCACATTAAACAAATGTTGAACTTCTATATTGAAAACACACATTTTGAGTCATAACAAACACATAATGTGTTGTATCAATATATGGTCAATTCCTAAAAATAATAAAAATTATGGATTAATTTTTAATGTTTGAGAATAGTCTATGAATGATTTCAGAGTTTTTGGATTGTGATGTGTGTTTTGATCTAAAATGGATCTTTGATTTTGATAAAACAATCTCAAAGTTATAACATACACATAATATATAATACTGAATTTCAATTGATTCATATATGTATCAATTTAATTAAGGAACATTTTCCAATATTTTGGAAATTATAAGACTGTGTTTTCTCTTTTTTGGATATGTGGTTGACGTTTTAAATATAAATGGAAATTCTATATTGAAAAAACACACATCGAGTCATATCAAACACGTCATGTGTCATATTAATGTGTGTTAAATTTTAATATATCACAAATGAATTATAAATTTTTTTCATAATGTATTAAAACTATAAGAGCTTGTTTTCTTTGTTTTCGCTGCTAATGTGTTTTTTAAACTAAAATGACACATACAAAAGGAAAACACACACATGGATTTCTATTGACCACACTATGTGTCAGATTGATGTGTGGTCAATTAAAACACATAAAAATGAATTATGGGAAATTTTCTACATTTTTTAAAACAAATTGATCTCATTATGTTTTTGTTTTGGCTAGTTACACTCGTTTTGATCTAAAATAAATCTTTTTTATTAAAAAATACTATTCAATTCATATCGTTCATAATGTGTCTTAGATTGATGTTTTTTTATTCATATAATTAATAAATGAAATATGTATTTTTTATAATATTTGAAATCAATTGGACCTCATTTTCATAGTTTTGTCTATTTGATGCATGCTTTATAAATAAATGTTACATTTATATTAAAAACACGCTCATCAAGTCATAATAAACACATCCTGTGTATGATTGACATTTGTTTAGCTCATACATGTTATAGTATAATTTTGGATCATTTTAAGTTTATTTATCCAAATTTTATATCATATAATTAATATTGGCTATGTAACATGCATTTTAAACATGAATGTGACTTATATATTGAAAACGAAAAAACAAGCCATATTGGCCATGTCATGTATAATTTGATGTATGAAAAATTTCTTCATGTCGTAAATGAGTTATAAATAAATTTAATAATTTTTTATAGTATTATGATATTGATTTCACATTTTTTTGAAAGAAGTCTTAAACTAAAAAGGAACATTTATATTCCAAACACGTACTTTGAGTCAGACCAATGTCTTCGTTTGTGTGATTGATGTAAAATAAATCCATACACATCAAAATTGAATTATGGATCATTTCAGTAAATATAAAAAAAATTATCCATGATCCATTTCTCTATTTTCACTACATGATGTTCATTTTAAACAAATATTACACTTCTATATTGATAACACTCACTTAAAATCACATCTAACACATCCTTGACAAACTTTACATGACATCCAATAACTGAAAAACAAAAATAAATTATATATAATTTTAATAAATATTGAAAAATGTGATATCATTTACCAATTTGACCTATGTGATGTTCCTTTTAAACATCAACCACACTTCTATATTGAAAACAAACCCTTTGAGTCATTTTGACCACATCGTGTTCCAGATTGATGTGAAGTAAATATTTACACATAAAAATTAATTATGAATCATTTTCATAATGTTTTAATACAATATAATATTTTTATAGGTTTGTATTATGGTATTTTATTTAAATAAAATGTAAACTTCTATATTTAGAACATGCATTTTATATTTTAACAACCACATCATGTGATGAATTGACATGTAGTAGATTCGAACAATTAAAAAATTAATTACATATCATTTTCATAATGTTTTAAAAAAATCTATGTATTTTCAACCTATTTATGTACACTGTCAATTTTTTAATACAAAACGACACTTTTATATAAAAAACATCATGTCATACCAGTTAGGTTATGTCAAATATTTATACATAGTGAATTTATAAAATTCCTAAATGAATTATGTATCATTTTTATAATACTTGAAAACAATTATTAATCATTTACTTAGTTTTGGATATATGACACACATATTAAATAGAAAAATGTACTTTTATATTGAAAATAAGAACATTGAGTTATACTGACCACATCATGTCTCATATTGACGTGTTATTGATTTATACTCATTCAAAATAAATTGTGCAATTTTTTTAAATTTTTATTAATATATTTAAATATCATTTAATTGTATTTGGATATGTGATGTGTATTTTAATCTAAAATAGTGGTTATATATTGAAAACATGTACTTCGAGTCAAAGTTGGCCCAATGTGTGTTTGAATGATGAGTGGTCGGTTAATACAAGTAAAAGAACTAATTATGGATCATTTTATAATTTTATAATCCATTCCAACTTTTTATTCCTGTTTTCCTAGTGATAATCACTTTTATTAAAACAAATCATTATTTTGAAATCCAGAACATCATATCATATCGACCACATAATGTGTCAAATTGTTGTGATGTCAATTACTAAACGTTACCAATAAATTATGAATGTATTTTCAATTTTTTTTAAAATAATATGATATCGAATTATCATTTTTGACTATGTGGAATGTGTTCTCACTAAATGAGTCTTTTATTTTGTGAACATTCACATAGAGTCATATATGCCACCTAGTGTGTTGGGATGATGTGTAGTAATCTTAAAAATCAATTATGGATCTAATTCCTAATGTTTAAAAATATTAGGAAATCATTCACATGTATTTGGATTATGAAATGAACATTTGAAAAAAAATTACATTTTATAGTGGAAACACGTAGTTTGAGTCATACTGGCCACATTGTGTGTGGGATTGAAATTCTATCGATTCTTAAAATTCACTATCGAAATCTAGATAGTTTTCATGATTTTTTAAACAACACTTTCTTGCTATATTGAATTTGGATAAAGGAAAAGTGTTTTAAAAAAATATTACTTCTTTATTGAAAATAAACACATCCAATCATACTAGCAACATTATTTCCTTAGTTGATGTATGGTCAATTAATACATATCAATGATTAATTATGAATCATTGTAGAAAATTTGAAAACAAATTTATGTCATTTTATTAGTTTCTACATGTGATGTGTGTTTCAAAATAAAATTTACTATATATATTTGAAATATACAAATCAATTTATACTGAACACATCATGTGTTGGATTTACGTGACATTTATTCCAATAAAATGAATTATTTATTATTGTGCTAATGTTTGAAATAAATATGATCTATTTGTTTAAAATTTATGTAGTGACATGGTTTTTAATCTAAAAACACACATTTATATGGAAAACAAACCCTACGATTCACACTTCCCACATTATATCTCAGATTTCATTACAATCAATTATTACAAGAAACAATTGAATTATGGATCATTTTTGTAATAGTTGAAAAATCCCTAGTCTTATTTTATCATTTTTGGTCTTGTAACTCATAATTCAAACTAAAATATAACATTACTATTTAAAGAACTCACATAGTGACTTACTTATCACCACATGTGTTAGATTTTCATGAAGATAATTCCTATATTGTAAAAATTAATTATTGATATTTTTCCTAATATTTGTTAAATATGTGGGATTTATCTATTATTTTTTCACAATTTTAAATTGGATTTGAATTAAAATGGATCTTCTATTTTGAAAATGGACTTTTATTCATACCATCTACGTCATGTATCACATTTTTAAGAATCCAATTTATACATGTAAAAAATGAATTGTGGACATTTTTATGAATATTAGAAGAAAATCCACGAACATTCTCCTTGTTTTGTCCTGTGACATGTGTTTTAAAGTGAAATATTACTTTTATATAGAATTACTGGTCTTTGATTCACATAGACAACATTATGTTAAATATTGATATATGATTTATTCCTATAAAAATTCTAAATATTTAACATTGTTCTAGATTTTAAAAAAAATCAATATCATTTTTTTATATTTGGCTATGTGGTGCACGTTTAAATAAAAATAACACTTATTTATTGGAAACAATGACTTTTATTAGTATCTTCCACAATTTGTTATGGTATAATGTGTGTTGATTTTCAAAAATCAAAAATTACATATAGATGATTTTAAAAATGTTTTGAAATGAATTATATATCCTTTTCTTAAATATTGAAATCAATCCCGGATTGTTTACAAAGATTTATCTTCTAATTTATGTTTCAAATTTATATTAAAATTCAATATTTAAAACAAGACATTTGAGTTAAATCATCCACATCATGTGTCAGATTTATGTGTGTTTGATTATAGAACATCATAAAAAATTTATGGATAATTGTCCTAATATTTGAAAATAATCCATGATTTTTTTAGTTTTTTATATGTGACATGATTTTTAAACTAAAATGAGAATTTAAACTTTCAGCCACAAAATATCTTTGATTTGGATATTAGAATAGATTTACCTTCATCAATATTTCATTATAGGTCTTCATATGATTGTTTAGAATAATCCTTGTACCATTTCCTTATTACTATTATCTCACATGTGGCCTCGATGTCTAATTTATCATAAGAAGGAGCAAATTAATGCATCTAACTATCTCTTCTAGAATCCGTAGAGTGTAACCCTATGAAATAGTTCTCCATGATAAATAGTATAAAATTAATATATATTCATTAAGAGATTAATTATTTACATCCAAAATGTGTCTCTATGGTAATAAGCAATACATGATAACAATTATAATAGGTAACCACCTCAACATGATATCCAAAAAATTGCGAGACTATGCACTCTGATCATTAATCTCAAATGAAATTTACATCCTTATTTATGTTTGTATATTGTTTAAAATAGTTGTTTTGTTGAGAGAAAATAGACAAAAGGTAAAATAAAAAAAAATTATGAAATTTCATTTACCTTTAGAAATTTTCTGGCCAATGATGCTATAGTTTTTATAGTATATGATATCATTCATAACCATTCATATTTAATAATAATAATAATAATTGTTATTTTTTTAAATCTGTGGAATAAATAACTAGATTAATTAAATTTCTATTAATTTTTTTGATTGTTAAATATTTATATATACCTTAATCTATTCCAATTAAATAAATCCATTATATTTTTATATTCATTCACTGGTCACATTTCATGATATATCCTATATTTATTGATCACCCTCAAATATAAAAATATCATTAAAACACATAATGAAACATATATTTCATGTTTTTTATGTAAAATTTTGATTTTATTGTAATAGAAATTCACAATGAACACCATGAGAGGTAATTATGATGAATATCCATGAATTTGATCCAAATAAATAAACATTTTGGTCATCCAAATTGAGCACTATGAGATTCCAGTGATTGCTAAAAACATTTCTATAAAAAATGAATTAGATATTTTATATCAATAGATTATTGACATTTACCCCAACATTATAGGATTCACGAAGAGTATTTTTTTCTATTATTTACTTATGTGAAATATTGCTCAATCCATAAATTTTTTTCATTAAAATTAAATTCCAAAAAACTTCTAATGAAATGATAGTGGGAACAATGAGTCCACTTGTTGATTCATAGGTTAATCTATTTATATAGTTGAAATATATATTTATATAGATAATATGAAATGTCATTAACTTTAGTGAAAATGGTTGATCATTTTTTGGATAGATGGATATTGAAAACTTACCCCATGTATGTATTCACAACTGATACTCATAGCCATTCAAACACCATAATTTCATTATTACTATCTACACCAACAATGTCGGTAATGACATCTCAAATTATTTCAATTAAATATTCAACATAGGAAATATTTCTATCTTTTAATTTTGTATCTACTTGAATGTATAATATTAATATATGTGGCATCGTAACTATAATTGTGAAGGTACACTCAGATGGTCGTTACGATTTCATGATTTATTCATTGGATTTTCGAGAACCAACCATATGTTTCAACTTTTTTATCCTTATATAATAAGTAACTCCTTTTATACCTATTTCATCAACAATTAATGGGTTTTAATTTTCTTTTTTAGGACATGCCTCATGTATCATTATAATATTAGACAAACATGCAAAAAAAGTACCATTAGAATTATTGACTCTGGTGACATCAATATAACGAAGGGGAATAGGCTGCTCAACAATCAGATCATGGGATAATTAAATCCCCACTCTCAGTTGATATATTTTGAGTTGTTTCTTTCATGTATCCTTGTATATAATATACGATACCCTTCAAAAATATTTATTCATAGATAATGATATATATAAATAACATACTGATCCACTCTACTAAACCTTATTAATATAATGTTATCATAATTCATTTGATTTAAATTTAGGAGAAAGATTAATTAGTATAATGACAACCACGATTAAGAAATATTTATGAGGGGAATAGCTATCCTTATAGTTATTTGGGTCATGTGGCTCTTCATGTATTGTTTTTTGTTCCACTACTATTTTTCATTGATATTTTCATATATACTAGTCCTCAGAAACAAACCATATTATAATTTAATTAAAATAATATATATGTGATTATATTTATTACATAATCTATAATGTATCTCCTTGCATCTTTGTATTCTCAATATATGTTCAGGGTTAGACTCAAAAACCCACACATCAAATGCAGCCATATTATTCTGTATACATCAGTGATACAAAAAGTAGGTTATCTTCATGTAAATTTTATTCCAATTCATATGTCAAAACCATGTGAAATGAATATGAACATAAATAGATATTTTTATGTAATAATTTTATAAATAAAAATAAATTAATACTTTTTCATACATATAAAAGATTCCCATAATGATTTTGTGTTTTCATCAACTAGTATGTTGTCTATCTTTATGAATACCGCAATCCATATCCCATGACTTGGGATAGATGAGGGTTTTGAGTGTTAATAAATAAACTGCATTTAAACCAAGGAACATATGTTGTTTAATACAACACAAATCTGTTATTATATATTTTAAATAAAAACCATTTAATTTTCATGGGGAGTGTACCCCATCATTTATTTATTATAATGGTATATTATTTTCTTTTCATGTTTCTTATTAAATTCACTCCTTCATTGTTTCATATTCTAACAATATTTATTCAAATGGATTAAATAATTTATTTCAAATATAATGTTATTTATTATAATAAATTTTTATGAGTTATCTTCATGATAAGTAAATAAATGTTTCCATGTTTCCATGTTTATAATAAGTGCATAAATAATTGTTTAGTGGGTGTTTACATTTCCCACATCACCCAAAATGATTATTTTATTGAAGTTTCTAGAATCCTCTATGAGATTTTATAGTTATCATTCAGTTATATTTCGATTAGGTGTCATATAAAAAATTAAAATCATTAAGGGATGATGAAAAAGTAATTTCTGTGTCATTGTATAATTTTTCTGCAAAATATGCAATACATATGAGAACATTAACCAAATGTATTACAAAATGGTTTACCTAAATTAATGTATGAAATTTATCAATGTCTCTATATCAATTGAAATATGAATTCTCATTATGATACTAATATGACTAATGAACATTTAATAGTTGAGGTTAAAATTCATACTTTATTGATTCAAACGAACCACAAATATTACTCCATTTCTTGTTTTTATGATAATTATAGTTTGAACAATGTTACTATTACATTCTTGGTTTTTTCATCAACATGGTTATGATAACATAATTATTCTCTATTTTTAGCATCAATAATCTATTCTACCTTGGAATTGGGAAAATCATATTGTGTAGAAATCATTGTTTGTATGAATAAAAATAGATTTAATTTAAATAATCTAAACAAGGTGGAGAAAACATAATATTTTGGGTGAAATCATATATTTTAAAAATATTCAACCGTCTAATTTTACTCAATTTATTTATTTAACGGTAGAATGTATTTTTTTCTATTTCGGGTAACCAATTCCCCTCTTTATATACCCCTATAATATAGAAGAAATTATATACATTGGGGCCACTGTGAAATGATTGTGATCATCCAATGAAAGAGTAATACTCATTTGAATTTTCATTTTATCCTTGACTTTGTTTTAGTCACCAATAAAAAAATTGATGAATTATTGTTTCTTGAATGGAGACATGAAATATTTATTCTTCTTGTGAATCAATTATGAATGGTTCGTTCTTTTACCCTTCCATACTGAAATGTATCATAAGGAACCCCAATTCAATGTATTTAACAACACTTATGTTTTCAACCAATTTTCAATGGAATATCGACACATGAAATGTTGTATTTTCCAACTTGAATATCTATTTAATGATCCCAAAATATATAATATTTCTATAAATTGGATTTATATTATTTTAACTAGATCCGTACATTGCTCTATCTATAAGAAAAATTCCAATATTTTTCATCATACCACAATCATCATGTCCCTTGGTATAAAACATATAACAATTAATTACAAAACTATAATAACAGAAAATCTATATGTTTATCCCTTCGGTAAACATTTATGTCCTTTTAAAATTGAATTACATTTTTTGGAAAACACCATATAAATAAGATATCCAAACCATATTTTAAAATAATCATTATTTTTATTTAATATCCATCATTTAATCCTGGATGGATTAAAATTTATAATACTTACTTCATGTGATTAAAAATAATGAGAAGACTTTGTACTATTATATAAAATTTAAACGGGGTACGTTCTCCCCCTATTTGATAATAACTGTAAAAATATGTTATCTAGAAAATATCATCATTAATAATGAATATTAAAGGATATTATTTTGGGATACTAATGTTATCAACATATTATATGTAATTAGTATAGAATTTAATATTTTCCTAAACAAAATGTCATTCTGTAATACAAACATATGACATGATTTAAGTCATGATGTACCCTACCAAAGTAAATAAATACCATTCAAGGGGGTACATCAACCTGTAATGGATAAGAAAACTTTGTTAAAACTCATTAACCTTGTAACCTTCATTTTGACCATTATATAAATATAGTAATTCATTATTGGAAATATTTTGGGTCTATAAAATTACTACACATGGATCTAAAAAAGAATCATATCTTGGATAAATTATATTATACCTTTTTGGCATAATACAAATTAATTCGATCGACATAAAATCTTGCATCAATACACAAACTTTTTGTGATTTTAAACACTATAACCTCAAATTGGTCATTAACACAAAATTCTTGATATATCATGAATACACGTATATATCATTTATTGTATAATTTAAATTAAAAAATTTCCATTTTTCTTATCTAGGTAATGTGTATGCTTACAGGGGAAGCTAATTACAACTTTAACCCATCACTGGTGCTAACGCTTCCTTTATTCCCATTTCAATCATTTCCAAACTAGCCTTCATTCTATATTTTTTTTCAAACCAATTAGTAATGTGAAAATAAAACTTTTAAATACAAGTTGTTTTTTTGTAATCATGAAATCAAGAAAAATCCTGTTGAAAAAAAAAATTCCAAAACTATAATTTAATGAAAACTGATCTCTTTTTTCCAAACAATATTCAAAATGTGTTTAAAATAGATTTACTAAAAAAATAAATTAATTTTAATTTCTTAAAAAGTTGATCACATGTTCATGGATTCCATGGTTCACCCTATTTTGTATTCCCATCGATTGGTGTTTTCCAAAATCTATATTAATGTCAACAAGGTAAAAATTTCAGATGTCCAAAAAATACAGTTTTGATTTATGTTTTAATCTTACTATGTCTGTGCATTCTTCAAAAAATGGGAGACGCAAAAACTAATTTAATTATATATAATAAAAAATTAAAATAGCCCTTAATTTCTTCTTTCATTTAGTACAATATGCATCTCAGTCTAGATTCTTCACTTTTATGATCATCATAAAATATAAAACATTCATACCACATCAATTTTATATATTCGATAAGTGGATATGAATAGGAATTAATATCATTACTACGGTGTATTTGTCGAAATATAATTACAAATAGCATAATTTTTTTGTACATAATTCATAACCCTGAAGGAATGTTATAATTTACCCACAAAGTTGGTCCTCTACTATGTGTACTACAGTATACAAAAAAATGATTTATTTTATCTAGAGCTAAAAAAAGATAATGGCTTCACCACCAATTTCTAAAATTAGGATACTCACAATCAATTTTATTCTATTGAGGTGGGTTTGTAGAGAGATATGGTTTCCCATATCCAATTATTTTACCTTAATTCCATGATAATTATTTATTGGATTCTATCATAAATATTTTCTTATAAAACATTTTATAATAGGAATGTACTATATATATTTCAAAACACGTGATTCGTGATTCGTCTATCAATTCATGGCACACATAGTGTATTTTATGAGTGATTTATAGTCCATTTGAAATAATCTGTAATCACATATGAAGGAATTTATTTATTTCATAGATCATTCCCATTTAATTTTGAAATTATTCAATATAATCTATTCAATAAGGAATGACATTTTTTTCTGGTTGTTGAGAATTTATGACACCATGACTTTTTCAAAATATGTTGTCACTCCATCAGATGTTACATTACAAATTATATATATTCTATATATGTAGAATTGAAGTATATTTAGTATAAATACTAGAAATTTTATCTTATAATAAAAATTAATATTCTCTTAAAACATTGGAGAATTACGATAGTAATAATCAATTCCCATTATCATTTCTTTTATTTTTTTTTCATCTATTGCATTGGTATTCATTTAAAATGATCCATAAATCACAATATCATCACAATAAAATTGTGATTTTGGTTCCTCCCAATGATTATTAAGAACATTATAGCTTTAATATCTACCCTGAAAAGATAATTTTTCATCTAACACTTCCAAATGATGTTTTGTTGAATGAAAACAATGTAAACAAGGAAAATTGGCTTGAGATTGGTCATATATATTCCCTATTGAAAAATAAAGGCACATTTTAACTCCTACATCATTAAATATTATTAAATGATTAGAATATACACATTTATAATTTGTATATATCATATTTGGTTCATAAAATTATTCATTTTTTAAAATATATTAATAAATACACATACAGTATTTATATTCAAGAAAAAAAGTTTTACAGTCATCCAATAATGGTATCTCAAATTTTCAATGTTATTGGCGATTATTCATAACAAGTTTTGAATTTTGATAATGGCGAAAAAAATGAATATCCTAGGGTAATCATGTATATATTAGACCGGGTTATCTATTTGATTATTTTATGAAAAAAATGGTATTTCTTGGGCAGTTTCTATGTTGTTGAGAGGTGGGAGTCTCATATAATGGTGGAGTTAATGTTTATCCATTTAATCACATGGTATGTGGTGGGACAGGTGGTATCTCATTGATAAGGTGCCTAGAAACTGATGCAGTTGTTATTTTATACAATTATGAAATAAATATTCATCACATGTTAATGATCTTTCCAAGTGAGATCAAGAATAATCCATACCTCAATCTAATGAAATTATTATAAGATAAACTACATCGGATCAAATAAAAAAACAACATCATTCGAAACAATAGAGAGAATCAACTCAAAAAAAGTAAGACTATGAATTATAAGTTATATTTAATAAATAAGGAAATATATATATGGATGTTTTGAATGTTTGTCCCGATATGAATTTAACAAGTGATGGGTTGTCTTATGTGAGATCTATAGAGATTTTTAAGATTCTTCATCTAAATATCATGTTTTCCCTGAGTTCATTTTTTTCCATAGATTTATATATTCCCCCATGTCAATAATATTAAAATTTATATCAATGTTCTAACCATTATAGATTGAATAACTCTCTATTCAATTCATCATTCTCACGAAATTAAATTGTATTTATTCTTAGTTCAATAAAATTACTAAAAAAATATCTAATGTTTTAAAATAAAATAAACTCAATAATTCATCTGATAAAGTTTTTTTTCTGTTCTTTATTTATATTAGTAAACCAATATTTATGTGACTTTAGAATAAAAAGTATTAATATTCTAATTTATAATGTCACTGATTATATTATCTAAAATAGAAAATTTTATCAAAATTTTAAAAAAATTATTCAGGTACAGGGAATGAATATACTTTTTTAATCATGAATGTAGATTCTTTTGAAATTTTATATATTAAAATAAAAAGTATATACAATAATTAATAAAAAAATTAAATTTTAAAACCAATTTTCAATATAATTATATATTTAATTTCTGAACCACTACTATAAAGTACATTTATTATCTATTATGTATGCTCTGTATGAGTGAAAATTTAAAAAAAATAGGGAACTATGATTTTAAAAAGTGTTAATTACTCTACATTATAAGGATCCAAAATGTTTTCTTATTTACACTCACTTTTTTTAATTATTCTTACAAGATAACATTTTTAAATAAATATGTGGTAGTTAGTTTGTGCTCAAAAACTATTATTGTAGAGATTAAGGAAAGTGAAAATAATAACATTAAATGGGTTATTTTTCATTTTAATATAATAAAATGGGAATAATTGTTTGATTTTAATCAATTGGAGAAGGAAGGACACCTAGAACATGGATTCTTCTCCATCGCGCCACATGCTTGATCCAATTCCATACCCAATAATTACCTCAATATGTAGAAGGATTTGGTATGTATAGGTGCCCGATACTTTCAAGTAGCCAAATTTATTATATGGTTAATTCAATGATATAATATATGATTAAATAGATATTAATTTTCTAGAAAAGAAACAGGTAAATTGAATTTATATGTGAAATTTGGCCACTAAGAAGTATCATCCTCCTCAAATTGTAATCAGAAAAAAATAGTGAGGCCAATAAGAATCATGTAGAACAACATAAAAATGATTTTGGTGGAGAACCAATTGATTACTCCTCTTGATGTGGTTGTTTTCACAACTGTTGGATGTAGTGTGTGATAGTGGTTCTATATTAGGTATGTGTGAGGTAGGTGATTCGTGTCAAGGAAAGTGTCGTATGGATAGAGAAACTGATAAAAAAAGAACATGCAGTGTTAAATAAAGTGTTTTAGAAATAATCACATGCCGTAAGTTTTGATATAGTTCATTCATTCAACAAGGATGAGGTGGAGAAGCGGTATGGTAGAATTATAAGAGATCTTGAATGGATCAAAAGAAGTGGGTCTAGTTAGGGTGAAATTTAAATGTTTGAGAAGTGTATTATCAGTGGTTTAAAAATAGTGCTGATAAATATTAGTTCTACCACACTAAATTAATATGTGATGATAAAAATAATTTTTATTAGTTATTTATATTATATCCCTCATAAAACTGAAATGTATTAGTGATCTTTTGAAATCACAAATAAATTGTTTTAAATAAAATATAATTATGTTAAACAACAATATATTAAGAATTAATATATTATAAAAAAGTAAAAAAAAATTAACATTATTAATGAAGTTCTAATCATCAGTGCATGAATGTTAAAAATGAGTGAAATTGAATAATAAAAATGAAATAAACTCTAAAAATATTAAAAATGTGGATAAATCTTATTAATTATAATTTTTTAAAATAATATATATTAAAAATAGCTATATATAAAATATAAGATGAATTTATATTGAAATTATTAATAATAATTAAAACAATATGTCTATAAAAATATTAACAAGTTATTAACTCCCAAAAAATTAAAAACATAATAAATATGAAAATTAAATAAATAATATTCCCCAAATTATTATTAAAAATGAATAAAAAATATTTAATTGATAAAAAAATATTAAAAATGAATTCATAAGATTGAATAAACTAATCGTGAATGTCTTTAAAAAATGTAGAAATTAAAATAAATTTGTATTAATTATTTAATTTGATAAATTTCAAAAAGTTTATTAATATTACAACTTCAAAATTTACATTGAATGTATATTAATCAAATGAATTAACAAAACTAATAGTATTAGTACATCGAAAAATCTTATGAATAGTTCTTATTATGAACTACATTGGTTGTAAACATGTAAAAAATGATGAACATGTTAGAAAAAACATTTTAATAAATTAATAATAACGATCTAAAGCATTTCCAGACTATTACAGGTTAATATAATATTTGGAGTAAAATTAATTTTATAAATTAAAAACATATCAATAATATTAATATATATTAAATATTTATGCATAAATAAATATAGAAAACTGAAAATATTAAATATCAAAAAATATTTTGAAATAATGAACAACATTAACATAATTGTTTAATAAAAATATGTAAAAAAAATTAATAAATTAAATAAATATGTTTCAAATTTAATTCATGAAATAAAATACATGAATTAAAAAAACATTAAAATCAATAAAAATGAATAAAGACATATTATTAAATATATAAATAATATAATATTTAAAAATGAATTATTTTGACTAAAAAAATATTGAAATTAAAATTTATTTAATGAAAAAACTTATATAAATTTAAAATATATTATATAAATTAAAACAAAAAAGAAAACAAAAAATTAATAAATAGTAATTATAATATTTATTAACATATTGAAAATAATAATTATAAGTAAAAAATTATTTATAATATTTTGAACATTAATATGATACAAAAATGTTGAAAAATAATATATCTCAGAATTTAAAATAATTATTATAAAATAAAATAACATTTATTTTAATAATTATAATAATATTAACATATTTAAATTCAAAAATTATTAAAAATTAATTTAAATAAATTAAGTATATAAATTTCAGAAATAATTTAAATTTTAACAAATAATAAAAATTGAATAAACATGATTTATAAAAACTAGAACCATGTTAATATATTAAATAGTAAGTAAATTTTTTTATTAATAAATTTTACAAAATGATGAAAATCCAAAAAATATAAAAATTTGTAATTTTTTAGAATTAATAAATTATATAAATTCAATAAAAAATAAAAATGAATGACTAAAATTTCATAGACAAATATATTTTAAAAATGAATACATAATATTAACTAGATGAATGATAATCATGTAACAAAATGGAGAAAATATTACAAAATACATTTAAATAGATCAATTTTATAAATATAAAATATTCTAAAAATATTACAACATGATAATTAAAACATAATAAATAATAGTCATATAAAATAGTAATGTATTAAAAATAATACAGAATAAATAAATATTTTTATTTCTATAAAATGAATAAATTACCTAATTTTTATCTAAAAATCAATGATTATTGAATGTTAAATAATACTAAAAATGGATTAAAAATGCCATAAATGAACATATTGACATGTACATTACATTCACATACATATGTATATAGATTTGTAGATGTACATCCCACACACATGCGCACATTGTCACGACCCGTCCTCGGGGCCCGTGTCGTGACTACCCCAAACCTTCCTTCCATTGTCTAGGGGCTGGTGACTAGCACCAAAAGGGAATGCCTGATAAAAAGGGAAGGTATTTCGTTTTAACCTGTAACTCACACAGTGTGAACACAAGTAGTAGAAGCAATAATTACTAAAATATAAAAAGAAAAGTTTTTTGAATGTATGTGGGCCGGTATACAAACCCAACTGAACAACAAGTACAAGTACAAGTAGAAAGTGAAAAAAAGTTCCTGGATCATCCACGGTAGAATCCTACCTGAAGAGTTGGCACAAAACATGAAAACTCGTCCCTGAGGTACGTTTTGTCTACTCCAGCTCTGAGTAGCCTCTCATCCTCTACCCTCAGCCTCGATCACTGCTGACCGTCTTCCGCAAATAACACAACAAGGTGCGGGCGAAGCCCGTGCATTGGTGAGTTTAACAATACTCTGTAGGGGACCCTGAGACCCGGGAAAGTCTCCTAGAATCCACTAAGGATAAACCACAGAAGAAAGATACAATCACAAAGTATCAACCAACCCTACTTAGGTATATTCCCATACATATACCTAAGTTACTGATCACAAACTGACTCCAACTCTTGATCCCAACCACATTCTATTTAACAAGTATAGAAACACTCCACAAATAAAGTACAACCTAGGGTGTATCCCATAGTTACAGCTCACAGAATAATCACACGTGGGATTCAGCACAACACATCCACGAAGAAACATCCATGACGAAACATCCACATTTACTTAGGTATATTACCATACATATACCTAAGTCGTTAAGAGTACACATCTCATACATGATGTAAATGCGAAGGAAAATACTCAACTCACACTAGGTGTACACAACTTAAAAGAGATTATGAGATGATTAGTTTTATCCACTAATTCATCATTCACTGTTGAACAAAAAATATTCATAGAAACCTAAAACACCAGTCTATTGAAGCTGTCGATCCTTCCTAGGATCTCGGTACAAAAGTCATCGTTGTCAAACCCACAGAGGATTCAGGTCCAGTGTCATCAATGTTGATCCCATGGTGGATCCACATCCATTCTCATCACTGTCAAACCCACAGTGGATCCAGGTCCACTGCCGTCACTATCAAACCCACATAGGTTTCAGGTCCAGTCTCGTCACTGTCGAACCCATGGATGATCCAGGTCTGGTCTCGTCGTTGTCGAACCCGTGGAGGATCCAGGTCCAGTCTCGTCATTATCGAACCCATGGAGGATTCATGTCTCGTCTTGTCACCATTGAACCCATGGAGGAACCAGGTCTGGTCTACTCACTGTCGAACCCACGAAGGATTCAGGTCCCGTCTCATCACTGTCGAACCCAAGTAGGATTCATGTGTAGTCTCGTCACCTTCAGACACACGGAGGATCCAGGTACGATCTCATCATTGTCGAAACCACTGAGGATCCAGGACCAGTCTTGTCACTGTCGAACCCACAAAGGATCCTGGTACAGAGTCACAATTATCGATACCACAGATGATCCCAGTAAAGAAGTCATCACTGTCAAACCCACGGAGGATCATGTCATCTCAGTCAAAGCAAACCATAGGGTTCCCGCACATAGCTCGCTCGATTATGGAAGGGTCTTCTCCTCAAGATATTTTTAAATACTTTTACTACCACTTAGTATTGAGTTGGTGTATCTTTTAGTTTCTTCTCATCATACGGAACCCAACGTGATAGACGGTACATCAAACAGACGCCTGGTCTATGAGTTATTGGCATTTCCTTTCCAGGGGCTCAGTTGGTTTTTTTATTTAATACAAACATGACCATATCCCAACTGTGTCCAAACATCAATTAGGCTATTCCATAATAATTTTATTGCTCCGTGAATTCCATCGCCGCAGGCGGTGCGTCAAACCGACACCTGCAGCCCAAGATATGGGTGGAAAGGTGAATATAGCCTTAGCAGGTCCGAACCGGGTCTGACTTGGTCCGCGGGTCCGACCCAGTCCCAGAGTGAAGCCTGACCTGAGTGGTCGGCTTTACCCAAGTGGAAGGCTTAAACCAAGGTAACGGGCCGGCCTGAATGCGCGGCCTGGCTCGTCGCAGCCCGGATGGCTGGCAGCTTGCCCGGGTGGTCAGCATGATCTATGGGGTCCCGCCTGGCGCGCACCAGTGGCCGGCTCGGCGGGGTGCCCTCTCTGATTCTCCGTGGACTAAGGTCGCGATCATGAACCACCGGCTTGGCGCAACTGCGCTGCGGCTTGCCGCCGTGGCCTGCCCTAGCCGCGGCCTCCTTTATCTCTGGTGTGACGCGATGGCACCACAACCCTCCATCGCCGCCTGCCCTGGCTGCGGCCTCCTGCTACACTCGTCATGGCATGATTTATCCGCACCTCCTTTTCCACACCCGGCTTGGTCGCGGCCTATCTATCCTCTGCGAGGCATGACGGTGCCTCACATTTCCTGTGACCCGGCGGTCTTGAACTACTGGTTTCCTCATGGTCGGCCCGACGTTGACCATCGTTGTCCGCTCCCATCGTCAACCACAAACAAAAATCAAAAAGGGGAAGAGTTATATGTGTTGTTGTGGTCCGAATTCCCCCATGTTACAGTGATATTATTTTGTTGTCAAACCATATATTAAACAACATATAACGGGTACAGAACGAATTTAAAACCCATGCCTTGTAATCGGTGATCACTTGAAGGAGTTGTGGGAAGGCAGCGTCCTTCCGTTGACGTCATGAGGAGATGATGTCTCGTTGACGATGTTCATCACGGGCGGCGTCTTCCCATTCTCGCCCCGGTTGGAGAGTGAGAAGATGACATCTTCGTTCTTTGGTGGAGACATGTGTTCTTCGTTGAGAGAATATTCTCTCAATACATCAAAGGATCAACCATAAATTTATGCCAACCAAAAAATAATATAATAACTCATCTTATTAGAAGGATGGAATAATGAATTAAAAAAGATTCAAATTCATTATGTTAAATCTCTTAATTAAAATGTGGTGTTGGCTAATTAATTTGGAGGAAGAAGGTAAAGAGGCTCCAAAAATTTATGGGGTACATGGAGAGTTTCATCCACCTTAATTGGGGGTTCAAGGGGTTAAAGGGGAGTTAAGGAAGTTTAAGAGTTTGGGTGGACCCCACCTATTAAAATCCTACCAAGGGAGGATAGGGTTTGGTGGGACCCACCTCTAACCTCCACTTGGAGGTTTTAACCACCCATCAAATACAAATATGTCACACATATTTTTATTTAATTTTATTTAGAAACCCCAAAAATTAATTTCCATCCTCAATAAAACGCAACTGCCGTAATGTTCTCCTTATTAGAATATCGGCGCTACGGGTTCAACGGTACCCTTGATTTTCAATTCTGGCCACCGGTTCAAACGATATAAAATCTCGCTCATTGGTTTGCTGAACGTACCCGAACAAAACTTCGGAAATTGATTTCGGGCACATTGGGCCTCGGAAATAGGCGCTATCATGAATTGTAGGCTCATAAAATTCCCATGAATTTATAAAATAATTTACAATGAATTTGTGGGACTTTGAATTCTCCCCAACTTAGGGCTTTACATCCCTGTACACTTCAAATCACACTAAGGAAACAAATGGGGGTACTGAGCACGCATTTGAACCTCCTTCTCCCATGTGTTCTCTTGGAGGTTCTCGTGATACCAGCAAACATGCAACATAGGTATCGACCATCCATGAAAGACCCGATCTAATAGATACTCAATATCCACTAGAATCTCCACGAAAGTCACCCCATCATCGATATATAGCATCCTATGGTCGATTATATGAGAAGGGTCAAGCACGTATCTCTTCAGTTGAGATACATGGATGATGTCATGCACTCGGTGCAACTGAGTTGGAAGAGCCAAGCATTATGCCACCCGGCCTACTCTGATAATGACCTGAAAAGGTCCGACGAATCATGGGGATAGCTTGTTGCCTCAGCCAAATCCCCATGGACCTGTCAAGGTGATACCCATAGAAAGACCTGGTCACCATTCTCGAACTCTAGTGGTCTCTATATCTTATCAACATAGGACTTCACCTTCTGCGTGCAGTATTCATCTTCTCCTAGACGATATTCACCTTTTCCATCGTAGCCTACACTATCTCTGGTCCTACATGTGTTGACTCCCCTAGGTCAGTCCTGCACAGAGGAGATTTACATGGTCGGACAATCAGTGCCTCGTAAGGTGCCATCCCGATGGTGGAGTGGTAGCTGTTGTTATATAGAATCTCTACCATGGTTAAGTGATCCTCCCGGCTATGGCCAAATTCGAGGATGCATGCACGGAACATGTCCTCGAGTGTCTGAATGGTTTTCTCAATATGACCTTCTATCTAAGGATGGAAGGCAGTGCTCCAGTGAAGCTACATTCCAGAAGCCTCTAAAAACCCCTTCCAATTAGGGGATGTGAAACAAGTATTCTTATTGGAGATGATATTCGATGGAACACCATGAAGTTGTACGATCTCTCGTACGTAGATGTGTCCCAAGATCACTATTGAACCCTTCTCTCTAATCGTTAGGATGTTATGAAACTTTGTGAGTCGGTCTACGATCACCCAGATAGTGTTGTGTCCTCTAGACGTATGTTGAAGTCCCATCACGAAATCAATTGATATCCCATCCCACTTCCACTCTAGGACCTCTAAGGGCTGAACTAATCATGCTCCAACCTTGTTCTCTGCCTTCACATGCTGAAAAGTGAGGTATTGTGAGACAAACACTAATATAGCCTTCTTTATACCTGGCCACCAGTGTTGTCGTCAGAGGTCTTGATACATCTTCTCCACTCCTTGATGTACCGCTAAAGGGGATTTGTGGAACTCCCTCAACACATCCTCCCAAAGTGCAATAGGTACCATGGTATATCCTCTAAAGAGAATGACGTGCTCCCCACATTCAGAAAATCTACCATGTGCCTGCCCTGTGGATATCGTTGCACATATATCCTCGTAGTAAACACCCCCATGATGCACCTCCCTGACTCTCTGAAGAAGTAAATGTGTGACTGTAAGAGATTGCAGAAAGGATGTTCTGTCACGATCCACAAAGGAAATATGCAACGTGGCCAGCTACTTCGTCGCCCCTCCCAGTAGCTGAATGCCTGATATCATACTGAGAGCATCTGCTACAACATTTCCCTTCTAAAGAGTGTAGACTATCTAAAAGTCAGAGTCCAGGAGAAACTCGATCCAACGTCGCTATTCAGTTCCATTTCCTTTTATGGGAAGACACACCTATGACTGTTGAGATCAGAGTAAACCATAAACCGTTCTCTCAACGAACTATGGGTGAGACTATCCAATTGTAATGTACATGAGTACGCCCTTCTTCGCCTACGTACTACAAGATCTACTATGATTTCTCCTTTTCCGAATAGAGAAATCAGGTCTCATCCCCACGATGAACCACCTCCTTTTCCTAATAAAGTAAATCATAGTATGATTAGTACTAATTCATTCCATGGATGATGTCGTAAGGACTTGACGCTACTACCAAGAGATCCAACCATTACTCTCACCTCCAAGGGTTGAGTAACATTATCGGCGTCAGTGTCTGGTCACTGGCTCTCCTCCTGTAAGAATCTCTAATGTGAGGGTCAAGTCTACAGTTTTTTACATGAACCTCTCAGTATAAACCATAAAAAAGGTAGGAAAGTTAACATCAAAATGAAAAGTGTCTTTTATTACTACAGATAAAAGTACAAAGACACAAAGAAACCACAAACAATGTTAAAAACGAAGCTAGAAACATCATGAACGAAGGACTCTATTCTTGGAGCTAGTCCCGCTCTTGTCCACCTACTCCTGGTGATCGAGGTGAACCGTTTAGGGGTGGTGGTAGTAGTGCTCAGTGACTCTGACCACCATCTGCTGAAGGACCGACTCCACTGCCTCCTCCATCGATCGGCTAATGCTCAAGCTCCTACCACTACCTTTGTATTAGTTGCTCCTCTAATGCATGATTATCAACTATTCGATGAGTCGGACAGTCACACGCTCTGTGACCTCATTTCCTACAGGAATAAAAGACCATTCTTCCTTCAAAGATCACTGAGCCTCGGGTGCCCCGCACCCCCGATGCCACCTCATGGGGTCATCTAATAAAACATCTAACCTGCTTTTTCCCACGTTTCATATTCCTACTTCATGCTACATATGACTCAACTACTGTTGGAAAGCCCTGCAGCAAGTGCAGTAGCTCCTGAACGCGCATAGAGTGTAGAGTTTCTAGTACTAAATCCTCCCTAAAAAGACCCTTGATGTTACCTCAGGTGAAGTTTATCTCATCATAAAACTGGAGCATTGGTCTCCACCACCACTCAGCTGCTCCATGTAAGAGACTAACAACTAGGTGCACCATCAAGTCAACTGGTGTCTCAACTGTGTGGAAAAATCGTTCTACAAACTCCATCCAGTACCTAGTCGTCTGAAAATATCTCTCTCCTCATAACCTCAGAGGCCTCTATCGTAGAAACCCGTGCAATGTGCCCAAGAAGTACTCACCATCTACTATTGGGGCTAGTAGAAATGGTAGCCTAGCGGTTAGTGGTACCTCTGGTGCCTCCACTGTGATGGGGCCCTACATCGAGGCCTCTTTGCTCGGTTGGCTACCATCACACTCTCTACTCGGAACCCACGCTGAATGACTAAGTGAAGAAATCCTGAAAATAAACTGGTGCACCATGGTCAAAAAAATATAAATGGTGTCCGGAAACAATGTATTTACAGTGAAATATTTTCAAAGGAAACACACACTCAATCAGTTTTTTCATGCACTGAGTCATAAATCAGATGTCAGAGTCATAGTGTATGGATATGTCGGTTGCCGCACCAACACTGGTTTCCCTAAACTAATAACCACAACCAAAACAGGTAACACTATTTCCATTAAAATAATAAATGTCCATGTTCTAAAGTAGAACAGAGTCCTTTGATACCAATTTGCCACAACCCCTCCTTGGGGCCCGTGTTGTGACTACCCCAAGCCCGCCTTCCATAGGCCAGGGGCTGGCGACTAGAACCAAAGGTGAATCCCTGATAAAAAGAGAAGGAATTTCCTTTTAACTGGTAACCCACGCAGTCTGAACACAATAATTAGAAGCAAAATGTACTAAAATATAAAAATAAATGTGTGATGAATGTAAGTGGGCCAGTATAGAAAGAAAACTGAACAACAAGTAAAAGTACAGGTGTAAAGGGAATAAACCTCTTGGATCGTCCAGCAGTGAATCCTACCCGAAGGGTATGTACAGAACTCAAACACTTGTCCCTGAGGTATGTCCCGTCTAGTCCAGCTTTGAGCAGGCTCCCATCCGTCCCCCTCAGCCACGATAACTATAGACCGTCATCTGCACAGAACACAACAAGGTGACGGTGAAGCCTGTGCAGGGGTGAGTATAACAATACTCAGTAGGGGACCTCAAGACCCCCGACGGTCTCCCAGAATCCACTAAGAATAAACAATAGAATAAAGATACAATAACAAAGTATCAACCAACCCTACCTAGGTATATGGCCATACATATACCTAAGTTACCAATCACAAACCGGATCCAACTCTTGAGCCCAACCACATTCCATTCGACATGTATAGGAACACTCCACAAATAAAGTACAACATAAGGTGTATCCCATAGGTACAGCTCAAAGATGAAAGCCTTGTGGGCTCTACGACAACACATCCACAACAATACATCCACATATAAACATCCACCATTACTTAGGTACATGCCCATACATATACCTAAGTAGTCAAGAGTAGACATATCATACATGAGGTAAACACAAAGGTAAAGACTCAACTCACACCAGGTATACACAACTTAAAAGAGAGTAAGAGATGATCAGAAGTAGCCACTAATTCAACATTGACTATCGAATTAAAGTTATCCGTTGAAACCTAAAACATCAGTCTATTCAAGCTGTCGATCCTTCCTAGCATCTCGGTGCAAAAGTTTTTGTTGTCGAACCCATTGAGGATCAAGGTACAATATCATAGATGTTGAACCCACGGAGGATCCAAGTCCAGTCTCTTCACTGTCAAACCCATGGAGGATCCATGTCTAGTCTCTTCACTGTCGAACCCATGGAGGATTCAGGTCCATTATCCTCACCATCAAACCCACGAAGGATCCAGGTCCAGTCTCTTCACTGTCGAACCCATGGAGGATCCCGGTCCAGTCTCTTCACTATCAAACCCACGGAGGATTCAGGTCCAGTCTCATCTTCGTCAAACCCAAGGAGGATCTAGGTCAGGTCTCGTCACTATCTAACCCAGAGAGGATCCATGTCCGGTCTAGTCACTGTCGTTCCCACAGATGATTCAGGTCCAGTCTCATCACCGTCGATCCCACAAAAGATCCAGGTCCGTTCATGTCACTCTCGAACCCAATGAGGATCCGGGTCGAGTATCGTAATTTTCGATCCCGAGGAGGATCTCGGTACAGATTCACCGCTGTCGAACCGACGGAGGATCCTAGTACCGAGGTCATTGCTGTCAAACCCATGGAGGATCCTGTCATCTCAGTCGTAGCCAACCATAGGGTTCCCACACACAGCTCGCTCGATTTCGAGAGGGTCCTCTCCTCGAGCCGAGTGTCGATACTTAAACTACCATGTAGTCTGGAGTTTATGTATCTCATAGTTTCTTCTCATTATAAGGAACCCAACGCGATAGACGGTACGTCAAACGGATGCTTGGTCTGTGAGTTATCTGCATTTCCGTTTGAGGGGCCCGGTTGGTTTTTAGGCTCAAACCAACCCAACTGTTTCCCAACGGTGTCCAAACATCATGTAAGATATTCCAAATGAATTTTCTCGCTCCACGAATTCCATCGATGTAGTCGGTGCATCAAACGGAGACCCGAATCACAAGATATGGGAGGAAAGCTGACGATAGCCATTGCAGGTCCAAACCGGGGTCCGACCTGGTCCGTGGATCTGACCCGGGCCAAGGGAGCGGCCCAACCCATGTGGTCGTCCTGACCTGAGTGGAAGTCCCAAACAAAGGGAGCAGCCCAAAACAAAGGGGCATCCCGACCTGAAGGTGAGGCCCGACACGAAGGAGCGGCTCGGCCAGAAGGCGCGGCCCGACCCGTGGTGGCCCGGCCAGCCGGCGGCGGGCCGCGTAAAGGGGTGGGGGGTGGGTTACAACCCCCAGCTCTCGAAATGGCTAGCGCAAGGTGCCGACCCTTATAACCGCGGGACTTGTAGGGTCCCTCCTAGCACACACTGACGACCGATTCAGATGACCACCCTCTCTGGTTCGCCAATGCCTAAGGCTGTAGTCTTGCACCGCCGGTGCGACACGACGACGCTGCGCCCCTCCACCGCGGCCTGCCCTGGCTACGGCCTCCTGATGCCCTCCGCACAGCGTGATGGCGCCGTGCCTTTTTTGTCGTGGCCCAGCTTTCCTCCATGCGGCACGACGATGTTTCCCCTTTCCAGTGACCCGACGGTCTTGCGTTGCTGGTTTCCTCACGGTCGGCCCTACGTCGGCCGCCACTATCTGCTCCCATCGTCAACCAAAAAAGAAATAAAAAGGGGAAGAGTTGGCAGTGTTGGTGCGGTCTGAATCCCCCATGATACGGTGATATAATTTGGTTGTCAAACCACATTTTCAATGATGTAGAACTGGTACAGAAAGAATTCAGAACCCCTACATTGAAAACAGTGATCGCTTGACGGAGTAATGGGTAGGCGGAATTGTTCTGTTGACATCGGGAAAAGATCACATCATCATTGGAAACGTTTTTTTCGTGGGCGGCGTCTTCCCTTTCTTGCCCCATTTATAGAAGTAGAAGACTACGTCGCCATTCTTTAGTGGAGACGAGTGTTCTTCGTTGAGAGGATATTCTCTCAATCCTTCCAAGGCTCTACCACAAGTTTATGCCAACCCAAAGATAATATAATAACACATTTTATTATAAGGATGGCATAATGAATTCATAAAGATCCAAATTCATTATGTTACATCCTTTAATTAAAACGTTTTTTTTTCACATTAATTTTGAGGGAGACGGTGAAGAGGATCCAAAAATTTATGGGGAATGTGGAGAGTTTCATCCCTTTTAAATGGGGGTTCAAGGGGTTTAAGGGGAGTTAAGGACGTTTAGGAGCTCTGATGGACCCCACCTATTAACACCCTCCCAAGGGAGGTTAGGGTTTGGTGGGCCCCACCTATAACCTCCACGTCAATTTTTTAACCACCCATCAAATTTCAATATTCCACACATATTTTTATTTAATTTTATTTAGAAACCCCAAAAATTAACTTCCAACCTCGATAAAACGCAACTGTTGTAATGGTCTCCTTATGCGAATTTCGGCGTTGCGAATGCAACAGTGCCCTCAGAATCAATTCTGAGCACCAGTTGAAATGATATAAAATCCCACTCATATGTTTACTGAACATACCAAAACTAAATTTCATAAATTGATTCCGGGCACATCGGGTCTCGGAATCAGGCACCTTCAGGAACTGCAGACTTGTAAAATTACCATGAATTAAAAGAAATCACACCGAATTTTCGGGTCTTTAAAAACAGACACATATTCAATCGTACATATAAAACCATAGAATACATATATACATATAGACAACACACACACACACACATAGATGCACAAATATAGATATATATATAAATATATGAACTCAAGTATCACATATTAATAACACAGATTCATTTATATTTATAAAATTTAATAAATTATTAAAATAATTGTTAATATATATCATTTATATAAATTATATTAATTTATTAATTTATTAATATGAATAAAAATTTATTTTTTAATATAAATATGATAAATAAATATTGGAAATATTTTTTTATTAAAATTTATACAAATTATTGTGTCTTTTATCTATTATAGTAAAATCACATATAATTTGTAACCTTTATCAATGAAAAAATATGGTTTGAGAAAGGGTAAACTTTTATATATATGTACATATATATTTATATTTCAATATGGAATAATATTTATAGTAATTTAAATTTTTTATTTATTAAGATATTTCTCACAAAAATATATTATATATAAAGTGTAAATGAATATTTATTCATATTTATATCATATATAACAAAAAATTTTATAGTTTTTTTAATATAAATATATTTATACATTAATATTTATTTTTAATGATATAACATTTTTAATAATTATACCCATTGTGAATTTTTTTTACATTGATAAAGGATACCTTTATCATTATTTTTTATATAGCACAGATAAAGGGTATCTTTTTATTTTTCTTTTAATCTCGATAAAGGGTCCTTTTATTTGTTATTTTTTTCTAGCGCTATTAATTGGAAGAAATAATTATCACCACATTTTCTACAGTTCTTATTCAATGTGGTTTATTGAATACACATGGGAACTAGTGGGTGATCTATTGGGTATTAAATTATCATGTTATTTAAATTTTTGGAGTACCATTCAAAAAGTAGTTGACCTCCTAATGTAGTTTACATAATTTTACCCCAAAATTGAGTTTACAGATGGATATTTAATAGACAACATAATATACCATCCTTTATCGGGATTCTAGAACCATTAATCACTTGATGTAAAACCACTATAAGTATCAATATGTTGAATAAATCTTTTGAATATTCCCAATGTAGAAGATCCACTATAGTAAAATGTATTGGAAGTTAGGAAGTAATGTTTCACTCTATGTCACTATGTTGAGTGAACACTCATTTCCCACCAAAACAAAAACAAATCAATAAAATATATTTTTGGTGAAATAGGGAAAAATGTGAAAAATGATTAATGTGTTCTGATCATTAGTCCTACATCCATGGTAAAACACATAAAAATTAATTAATGTCATTAAATTTTAAAAATATTACATTAGTGTTACTCTTATATAATTTTTTTCATAATTTTATATATGAAAAATGATAAAATCATTATAAACATCACAGGCATGTACACAATGTCACTCCCTACAATTCTGGTGGGGCCTAATTGGTCACCTAATTCCACCATCTTCCATTTTTTTGGGAACCCACCATTTTTTTCGGACACCTTCAATTTCAGATAAGGGATTCTACCCTACAAGATAACATCCAGTATGTTAAATAATTTACTTTTCCCTATCATTGTAATGACACTACATTACCATCTTTTGAAATAAAAAATGAAACTATAAGAATCGTTATTTATCATCATTAGTTTCTCTTATATATGCTTTAACATCCATTCATCCTTCTTCTAGACTACTAATCATATTTACTCTAGGTTATAGAACATATAATTTTTACCACTCCCTCCATTGAACATTATTTTCCCCAATTATCAACATTATGATAGAAATTAATTTTTGGAGTACCCCATTTTGGACGTTTGATTAGAATCGTGAAAGAGAATTAAAATTTAAAAATAACATTCTAAATAAATACCGATTACAAGGAAAACAATAACTACCACCAATACGTAAAAAAGATATATAATCATCTTATTTTATATAATAAAAATAGTTTTCCCAACACACATTTTGGTCACTATATCCTCACTACGACATAATTTAACCTCATACATAAATGAACTAAAAACATCATGATTATCTTAGCTACATGGTGAATTCTGTAAATCATCATACAAAAATAAATATATTTTATAACATCTTTCATAATAAATGATATTTTAGGTTAATATGCTTTGTCTGTGAGTGAAATAATAAAATATTTTCCAAATAAATCACACCCTCAGTAACATGAATTATAAGATACCTTCCTAAATTCTTATGAGATCCTCCAATAAAAACATTAAAAATATGATTTCTTATATTACATTTATGAAAAATAAATATTCAATATTTTGTGTGATTTTTCGACCGTTGACTGAAACTATAATGAATCTACTCAGGTTATCCCAACACATCACTGAATCAGGTCAGTTATTAGACCCAATGTGAATTCATAATACCCTTATGCTAGAACATAGTCTATGGGTATTAAGAATGTCTTATTCCTCATAAAATTGTATAGCTATTGTGAAAAAGAAAAATAGATTCCAATATTACCCATCATATAATTAGATTCCAATTCATATAAGTAAGGATAAATGAAATAATAAAACAACCATGTGAGGAAGAGTGAAATAAAAAACCAATTTAATATAATACACATATAATGAAAATTTTTCTGAATTATAAATAACAATGCATGACACGATGTACACCTATCGAAATTGGTTAATAAAACAAAATAATATGATGTTGAATTTTACCATATTTAGTATCCACCATAACAATAGTCGCTCACCCTATTCCACTCATCCATAATTATATTGGATGGATATATAAATATCGAATATAAAAACGTGGATTCATATACTATATATAAGAGTTTCATACAACGAGAGGTCCAATATAGGTATGGTATCAATGTTACCTGTAGGATCTCACAAATGAATCTATAAAATTAAATTCATAACACGTGTCACTGATTCTAGTTTTAACATAATTCATAAAATAGTAGTTTTAACATGAAATTATAACAAAAAAAATTGGAAGTCTGTCACATTTATAAAATTACCACCCATTTAAAATAAAAAAAATCAGGGTACAGAAAACCCCATTAGATAAGAATTTTCAAAAAATTGAATGGAGAAATTTTAGATTATAAAAAACAATAGAATTTTTTCCAATATCCACTCCTTCTAAAAGCATTCATAAAAATACATCAATTCATAATACCACATCTTTTTAATTTGAAACCAAATTTTTCAGGATTTTTAGATATTGGATTAGTAATTAAAATAGAAGAACACACTTTTTTCTGTACAATCACAATAATACAATACTGTATAAAGAACACATCCCACAAAAAACTAAAACATGTATTGGTGGAATAAAACCAATAACTAGGGAATATAATATGGTAATTTATGGGATCCATTAAAATTCTATAAAAATGACACATGTTTTATGGAATATTCCTTATGACTCAAGTAACATGTTCCATACTTAGGACATGAATCCTAGAATATATTTTATGAATATAGCCATCCCTTTAGTCTTGTAAAACTATTCAGTCCCTATAACACATCCCAATATTTCTAATATACAATGCACACATAATCCATCCTAAGAGTACTTACCTTCCATGATTAAAAACTTCTATAGGATCACAATACACATTTGGGTTTTCCAAATATATATTCCTTCGACAAATTTAACTATAAATATGATGACATTTCATACCGAGGTGAGAAAATTAATAATCCCATGGAAAAACAATTTAACATAATCCGCTTCTAACAACCTATACCCACACAAATAACATACCATTTCAAATACATTCATAACCATCACAAAAATTAATATCTAATTCAAACATCCCTTAAGGGGATAGAACACAAAAATTTGCGTATATCTTACAATGGGCCTCCATTTAGTGCCACACTTGTCTTAGAAATAAAATATTCATAATTTCCACCCAATATTTTTAGAAAATGCTCGATTTTCTATGAATTATAACAAAATTTAAAATAACAATTTCAAAGATCAATTGAAATAAAATTAATAAATCAGTATTAAAAATTTATTTTTAAATCATTTATATTCTATTTTCAATCATTTAAATGTTCACATGATCAACAATCATATAAAAACCACTATTATTTAAACAAACCCCTTCAAACATAAACTATTATTTTCGAACGACATCATTTCAAAACATTGCATTTAAAACAATGATATATTTTAAAATAGGAACTATAAAATTCATGAAACGCTTGGAATGTGATTAACTCATCTCACAATATTTTAACAATGGATAAATCATCGGTTTATTTCACAACTACTAGAAAATAAATTATTACAATCATTCGTAAGGAAACCATAAAAATACATCATCCCCAAAAAACCAATCTAAATCAATAGTAAGAAGTAAAACAAAAAAACAATTCAGAAGACCCCAAAACCATGAATCATTATTAGATCACATTTATTGGCCACCTGAAACCATCACATCGCATCAACCAATATCAGTAGAGAATAAAGCTCATCATAATTATAACAATAGTCAGGATAATTCATTATAACTTACCTAAGGGGAAACCCACAGATCACTCGAACATAATGATCCAAACAAAAGTAATATTGACCTCGGTGTACATGCAACCTAATTATAAGCAACAAAAAACTATTGTAACCTATGAACTCACTCAATGGTATCCAATTATCAAAGAAATAATCGAAAACTCATGCATTATGATCACTATAAAGCTACAATCAAAAGAGAATCTACATAAAAAACAATAAATCATTGAGTTATAGACAACCAAATGAAATAATAACACTCTCCAAAAAATTAAACATTAATAATTTATATATGAAACACATTGAAACCACAAATTCACTAAAGTCATTGTACTTTTTATCAAAATTTTGTATCACTATAAAACACTAGAAGATTGATCCTTAATAAAGTCTTACAAACCTAACATTAAACCACAACATATGTAGTTTCAAAATAAGCATGAATGAAAAAAAATTACACCCTAATCAACATTTGGATAGTTCCATGAAAAAATGATACCACCACTAGAAATAATGACCCTACTTCTACACAAGAAAATTCTCAGAGTCATTACTAAAACAAAAGAAAAACTAAATGTAATGATGAATCTCAAACCAAACCAGACAGTGAAATTGAATATCATTATAATAATTGAATTAAAAAAATCATTAAAATAGTTAAACTTGTTTAAATATATTATTCTCTAAATGACTTCACATTAAAAATAGGCCAATGTTTTTTTAAATAATTAAAAATCATTAAAAAAGTAATTAAAATATATATTTTCCAATTTCTAAATTCATCCACCATTGAATCACTCAAAAAATTTAAAATACAAAAAATCCATAATTTTTTCTAAGAAATTACATTTCCCCTTAAAATGTAATAACCAACCATTTTTTAAATACCATGTACGAATAAAAAATATAAAAATAATGCCTTGAACTCACAATAAAGATATAATAAAAAAAGAATATACATAAAGAAGAACAATACATTGATTTTTGAACAAACTAATGAAATAATCACTCATAAAAAAACTAAACATTAATAATTTAAATAAGAAATACCATGAAACCAAAAAATCACTAATTTCATTATATATATATTTTTAAATTGTCTATCACCATAATACACTAGAAGAACGATCCTCAAAAAGGATTATGAACCGAACCTAACCAAAAACATCATATGTTGTTTCAAAATAAGTATATAGAAATAACATTTCCACCATAACCAACATTTGGATAGTTCGATGAAAAAAAGATACCACCCCTAGAAATTAACCCCATACTTTTACACAAGGAAATTCGTGGAGGCATTACTGAAACTACATAAAACCTAATCCCAAATATGAATCTCAAACCAAACCAGACCGTCCAAATAAATTTCATTGAAATAATTTAATGAATAAAATCATTAAAATATAGAATACTTTTCAATAAATTATTCATAAAATGATGACACTTTACAAATAGGCCAATAAATTTTTTAAATCATTTCCCCTCTTCCAGAAAACAATTTAAATCTATATTTATCAATTTCTAAATTCATCCACAATTGAATCACACACAAAATTTAAAAATTCCAAAAATCCAATTTTTTTAAAGAAATTACCATTCACCATTAAATTTAATAACCCACCCTTTTTAAAAACACCTACCTTAGATTACAAATACCCCTTACATTAGAGAAACACTATGATTTTTTTAATTCAAAACTAACCCATCATGGGTGTAAATCCTAAGAGAGTGAAATAAATTTATATATTATCCATAATAAATTTGGAAAAACAAAAAATATTTATAGTTTTTGTTATAAATTATACATTTTAAAAAATATTTATCAAAAACCATGTTCATTTTATAAGTAATCCCAAAGGCCTCATTTCACACCAAAATAATTTTCCTCAAAATTTCAAATTTCACGCAATACTAGTTTAACAAAAGTTATATAAATGATTTAAGACTACATATTTCAATTAAATGAAAATCCAATCACTTCAAAATATTACTTCTGCAACATTAATAAATTTAAAATACTAAGAATCACTCCAAAAAATCCAAGTATCAGGTGTTGTAAATAGAAAAACTAAATGGGATAAAAAATGTTTTTACTATGTAAATATAGAACGGATGGGGGATAAATACTTTTAAAAATAAATTAAAAATTAAATTAAGACATTGATTCATTTAAAACAACTTTTTAAAAAGAATAAGCATTAATTCCTAATGAAAAAATATATTTTATTTAAAAAATCTAAGATATTGGAGATGGATTTTTAGAATAATACTCTAAGTGGCCAATATTTATCATTAACTAAATATCATTGAGATATTTTTTTTATCAATTGTTTTTAATGGTTATAATTATATATTTCAAACCATGGTTTTTAGGGTTTTTATACTAAAAAACTGAAGAATTTTTATTTAGTTATTATAGAATTAATTAGTAGTTATACCAATAAACCCCAATCTAGCACACTTTTATTATTTTGATCACATATCCCCCCTCAAACACAATGGAAATGAGAAGCCAATCCCTTACATTAAATTTAGTGATCAATTATTTTTATCACTATAAATTGTATTGGGATCTCAAGAAAAGATGAAGATAAATTCTATAGGAAAGAACTTGAAGTATTGTCATAATGATCCCAAAGTGATTCAATAAGAGAATATTGGTAGATATTGAGACAATATTTAATAGAGCATCACAGTGAAGGAAAATATAATACATGAGATCAATAATTGTATTTATGGTTTCCAAATGAATCCAAGCATCATTGGAGATGTTTTTATATCATACCATAGCATGAGGACCATTATATAATTATTCAGTGTTGAATACTTCCAATAAAGTTCTAATTAAGTAAATTATGATGTTATATATCAATAATGTTTAACTATTTAGTTTCCACTGGGTAGCTAGTGGGTGTCACAAACATATTGGATAATCTTGGAATATAACATGGATTTTCCAGACCCCTTTGAAAACCTGGTGTTACAAGGACAAAAAAGATGTTTTATCTTGGTCCCCCTAGGTAACCAATAGATAATACCTTATTTGGACTTAAAATGAGGCCTTGTAAAATTCTTAGAATTATGTAAAAAATAAAAAAATTAAATTCCATGAAAATAAATAGTTAGACACACAATTTGGTGTTTGTGATCATTTAATCCACATCCTAGAGTGAGACATACAACATAATGATGGATTTTATGGTCAAAATCCCACAATCAATTATTCAATAAATATATACATGATAGTGTTATAATTATTATATCCAAGTAAATTTTAATATTTAATCAATAATTTCAACCAAAAATTTTTAATAAGTAAAAATTAAATTTAGGGAAGACATTAAATAATTATTTAGAAAAATATTTCATTGATAATTTAATTTCAAAATATCCCCCATTGTGATTATAAAAAATTAAAAAACCAAATATTTTCACAATAAAATTTTAAAATATTTAAATATTCAAAAAGAAAAACAATTCAAGATTCCTTTGAAAATAATCCCTTTGTTCCCATGAAAATAAAATAATTGATTCTTTGATGTCATTACTGTAACCTTGAATATATTAAAACAGAAATATATAAATTCATCAAATTAAAATAAATTGAAAAATATTTGAAACCATTTGAAATATATAACCATACCATTCATTTTATAATCTCTACTCTTAATTATTTTTTTAAACATGGTACTAGATAAATCCAACATTTAATTTTATTGGCTTCTCCCCCATTATAATTTTCATAATGCTCATAAAATGGATTATATGAATATTTTTTTTAATTCATAATGATTGGAGTTCCAATAATTCAATATACATATAGAAATTAAAATATCATATACCCTAATAGTGTGTCCAGTGATTTCAAACTGGATACGATTTTTATGTCTTGATAATATTAAAATTGAAAATTTGAAAATCCTTCCTTAAAATATGTGAGAAAATAAATACAAGAACAAGTTTTAAAAATGTGTAACATCAAAACAACCACATTCCTAGGAATTTTTTAATGTGATTTTCCTTTCAAGGAATAAATTACATATAAAAATAGACTGGATCCCCCTAAATTAGATGATTAAAACCGCATGTGGCCATAAACAGTGCCAAATAATTTTTACAAGTGATAAAATCATCAATCCATGATTTGAAAAAACTTGATATTAAAATAAAATAAAAAATAATGATATGATTATATATTTTAAAAAAGAAATTAGAAACCAAAAACTAAACTCTCATGTTCTTTGAATGTGATTCATTTTTGAAATTCTATTATAAAAAATAGATTATAAAGTACATTTAAACATTTTTGAGTTCAAAAATTAGTATTTTTTATTTAGATATAAAATGGTTAAGTTCCCCTTCAATTGATTTATACTATTAAAATTATAAGGGGACACCAATAAAATATAATTTAAGTGTTAAATGATTAAAATATATAACACATAAAACTCAACCAATAGAGTGAAAATAATATTTCATTTAATTATAAACCTATATAAAATATTTAAATGAATTAATGAAATATGAATATAAGGATAGAATAATGAATTTATGATTTTAGAACAATTGAGAAAAATAGTAAACATAATTCAATAAATTGTAATGTTTAAAATAATTCATAATTTAATATATCATAAGGTTGAAAATAAGGCATGCATCAACATAGCTCAGGGATGGAAATTTTAAAATATTGTAAAATTGAAAAGAAATTATTTTTCAAAACAATCATCAATACTTTAAGAACATGACTGAACAATAAAATGTTTTCCTTTGATAGTAAATATAAATTTAACAATGTATGATAAAATAATGTATTTAATTCTTCCAAAGGTCCGAAGGGCTTCAAATTTTTAAATATATGATAATGCCCCCTTTTAATGGATGAAGGGGCTAGAAGGTAGAGAATATATCTTTATCATAAGACAATTACAATTGATGTATAGAGAGAGTAAAAGCAGTATGACATCATAGTGTTTCTCCTATCGTTATTTGATAAATTTAGCTCTCCACCATTGCAATGCTGTCTTGAAAAAAAGTGACATATGTCAAAGCACAAGCCAAATCTGATGGCTGGTGACATACCCTCTGAAATAACCAAATCCAAAAAATTCTTCAAAGATGATCCTCTATATCTAGAACAACCTCTGGAGTCTGTTGTATGAGGTTGAGTTTGGATAAAAAACATTCCATCTTTGAAAAAAATCCACTCAAACAAATAATAACAACCACTCCAAAAAATTGAAACCAAAATTGTCGAGAAACATCATATTTTTCATTCCATTAAAATCATCAGTTTTCCCCACATGGGGTGAATTAGGAATTAGAAATACCCAAAACATTTTTTTACATGTGTCTTAATAATGAGGACATCACCAAGATATTTCCATCCATTAAAATTGTAATTAAATCTTGTAAACGTTTTGTTAATTGACATGATATGTAGGGAACCATCTATAAAAATTACACAATATTGATTTATTTCAAGGGTTCTCATTGATCATCTTTTTAGGTTTAGAGTTTTATAATATTATGTCATAATTATTACATTTCATCTCAAACATTACAAAGTATAAACTTCCACTTTATTCATTTTTTTCTAAAATAAAAAAAATCATTAAAGAAAAACAATTCCATTCATTATAAAAATATAATTCAATTATTTTTTTTTCTTACCCTTGTTTATACCCTTTTAAAAACATTTCAAAAACTTGGGAAGAGAATAAAAATCACACTAAGGAATATAAAATAAATTTAGAAAACATTAGTCAGTGAATACATACAAATCAAGAAATCATAATTTTCAAATCATAAAACAAAATCACATTACCATTCTTCATGGAATCATATGTTTTATTAATAACACATATAAATAATAAATAATAAATGTATCTTGGGGCTTCCATAAAATACTTAAATTGTAGCATTCCTAGCTACAAAGGGAGTTACATTTGGAATATCCATCATAGTATATTCCCTAAATCTATTAAAAGAATCATTAACCTTAACCTCTGTCATGTTACCTACTGCATTAGAGAGATATCTAGGTCTCACCCTCCATCAGATTATAATGGAAGCACACATATACAGAAACAATTCCCAAGAACCATAACATAATCATAACATATAAAACAAGGATAAAGGAAAGATAACTTTTTCACCTTGCAATCACAATATATCATTTCAAGATATTGAAATAATAAATTATTTCACAAAACCATTTCAATACCAAAATAAATATAAATGGGTATATAGTATTTATTTTCCTTTTAAAAACATTATATCTTTTTAAGGAATCCAAATTTCAAATAATACATAAGGTGTCATTAAGGTTGTTGTCACCACATGCATTAAAAAGAAAAATTCCCTTTTCCATTAAGAATTTTTTTTTAATAAAACCAGATATTACATTGGAAAACCATTGAATGAAAATAAAAAAAGGTAATAATTTTACCCCATATAAAATAATTTCATGTATAAACCAAAATATTCTTCAATTAAAGGAGATTGGGACAAAGTCCCTTACCTTAAGTCTGGGTTTTCTCGTTCTTTCTTTATATTCATTAATAATAAACATAGTTTTCTTTATAATGGTTTCAGAAAATTTTTCAGCTTTATTATTCATTTTATATTTCTTATCATCATGTTATAACAATTAAATAATTATTTATTTTCAAATAAATCATTTTGTTGATATTCTGTACTTGAGTCGAAATGAACATGTTTTTATGTAAAGAGTCCATTAAGTCAAAATTCCATGGTTTCCAGAATATTATTAATTATTTTTTGTATAATAAATATCATGTTTATATAAATTTAGATACATTATATATGTATTTATAATATTAAATAATATTTGGGGATAACAAATGAAATTCATCATTCATGGAGAGTGTAATCCGTACGTAAGCTTGAACGCTACTTTCATTTCTATTTTATATTTAATGGAATGAAAACTCAATGATACATAGGTATAATATAATTACAGTCAAATATCATATTTTATATATTTTACATATGTTCATTAATTCCATATATTATACATTATATGTATAGCATGAAAGATTCATATCACTTTTTTGGTGGTGATAGTCCACACTTCCTCAAATGAAATTATCGTATTTACACATTATGGAAAAAATAATGGTATTCTATAAATGAGAAATACCAAAGAATATAGACAATATAAATATAATATTCATCATATATAAATACAGTTCCATCATAATGGGAACCATGATTGGTGGTAGCGGAAATTTGAACAATCGGCATTTCCTGAGGCGGTGGTTCACCATATAGAGAAATTGAATGTTTGTATCAATTGGATGGAGGTGTGGGTATGTGTAGTTTGAATTATTCTCATAAATATTTGTAGTATATAGAGGATAATTTTGTTATTATTTAATAAAATAATTAGAATATCATAGCGTGTGGAGAAGGAAAATAAGGGAGAGAAACTAGAGAGAAGATGTTACCTCTAAATCATGTAACTTCTTTTGATTTGGGCCAAAGAGTATTCTTGAATTGAATTATTACCAAGGTAAGGAATCTAGGAAAAATAGAGGTATATTGGGAAATTATATCAGTATAATTTTAAGGATATAATTTCAATTATATGTGTGACTAATTGGGTAGAGGTTGTGGACTTTTATAAGAGGGAGGAGGGCACTTTAGGATGGTATTAAAATATTATTTTATTATAAAATGGTTTTCGGTTTTAAATGGACCCATACTAATTTATTTAAAATATAAGATTATTTTCAGTTTAAAAAGTCTCATACAATTGGTTTTATACATTTTTAGGTTGCAACATTAACCTTATCTTTTAGCTTTAACCCTATGTCAAACATATTAACTCTTACAATGTCTTCTTTCATTTTCATAATATATTTTTACTATATTTACTAAAATATTGAAATAGAACCATAAGTGGGTAATAAATGAATATTTTAACATTATATTACTATGATATATGAATATTATATTTTTAGGACTATTATATCATTTAAAAAAATAGTATTTGTCTTAAAAACTCATTTATGTCAATTTTGACATTATAAAGTAATTAATTCATAGTTAGTCATAACAACTTGATTAAATCGAATAAAAAGAATTAAATAGAATATAATATGCCAATATCATCCATAAAATGTGTTTATCGCATCAAAATGTTCAAATTATATTTATTTTCACAATTATAATCTCATTTATTTGAATCCATCATTAATGACACAATTGCTGCATTATCATTGTGTAATAATTAAATTTATTTATTTAAGGTCCAAAAAAAATAAATAAAATATAATGATTTAGGAAGTATTTTATCCTTTATAATAACTATTTATAGTCACAAATATCACTTATATACCCACATATAAAATTTTATTAAATAAAAGATACATGTTTATGTTGTAATTCTATTTAATTTAAATTAATTCCTATAAAATATCATTTGCACATACAAGTTATTCCATGGGGTCCCAAAATTGACCCCAAGATTCTCATGGTCGGAAATATCACATATAGTATGATTTGGACACGTTTTATGGTTGTTTTATATTATTATAATATTATTTTAACACTTATTTAACATATTTACCTTTTATCCTTCGTAAATAAAATAATTATAGATGTTACTATTCATAAAGTACAAACAATAAAAGGTAACAATTTCCACTATTTGAACCATTTGATTCAAAATATGGAATCAATTTTTAAAAATTCAAAACACAAAATGTGTACAAATTAATTTAAAATTAATTCCCACTGTCAAACCCAAAAGGAGGGTTTTTCATTAAAAAACTCTACCAAAAGATTGACAAGTCTTCATGTCCAACTAAAATGTGAAATGACTCCCAATGACCATAATTAGATTAAAATATAAAAAAATTTCTATTTATTTATTTAAGACATTAAATAATATTATTTAACCATATAAATTATCTAAATGGAAAAAGAATTCAATAAGAATTCAGCGTATTTGTACTAATAATCATAAAATTATAGTTATCAGAAAAATATCAAAAATTAATCAAATATAATTTTAATGTTCAAATTATAATGAAAATGTTTATTTTTCAAATAAAAATTTTTAAATTGACCAAAATAAGATTTAAAAATGGTTCTCCATCAAAAGGTGGTAAAACTGTATATATTGAAATAAAATTCTTTTATCTAAAAAATTGAATTTATTCTTATACATTATCTAGAAAAAATAAAATATTAATTTCAAACATTGAATTTAATTTATAACATATATTTTCCATGAAAATCCATAATGAGTGATATGATTTTATAAACACAATTATTATCTTTTAAATTTTGTTATCATAAAAACACATCCTTTATATTTAATTATATGTAATTTTCAATTATAATAAATTTGGTAACCAATGAACTATTATTTAATTGTGTGTGAACCATCATTCAAAATTTGGTCGATAAAATTCATTCCATCCATTCAAATGGCTAGACATTAACAACTATTTAATTTTATAATAATATTATTGTATTTTATTCAGTATATCTTAAAGTTGTGTGCAACATAATATTTCGAAGAAAAAAGATGTTTCTTGTCAAGTATGCTATCCAAAAAAATCATCCTCACTAATTAAAAATTAATATATTATTCATAAATATTAATAGAAATGAAAAATTATTATTCTATAAATACCTGGGATCCTACATCATTCACCCTTTTGGGAATTATTTCCTTTCAATTATATTCACATATCTAATAATTGGTGGGGGCGGGTATTTATCCCTGATAACATTTTAAAATTCCCAGGATGCCTCTACAACCATATGGTTTTTCCAGAAAACCCATTCCTGATAAATTACCCTATTTCGCAACATTTTCACTCTACAGTCATGAATCTGGACTGGTTGTTCCTCAAATGAATTGTTCTCTTCCAACTAAACTACCTATAGACTCAAAATATTATATGGATATGGAATATGCATTATCAATATCGAAACATGAAAATAATTATATACCTGGTATAAACATGGAGGTAAAGTCACTCTATAAGAAACTGATTCAAATTTTTATAGGATTTCATAGGGTCCAACGAACATCGGACTCAACTTTGCTTCCTTACAAAAACACACCACACTTTTCTAGGGAGAATGTTTGAGAAATGAATGATCAACTACCTTGATAGAATGATTTTTCATATAGTTATCTGCATAAAGTTTCTACCTAATCTGAGTTCTTCTGATTTTCTTCAAAATCAACTGATCATTTTAGGCCATATTTTCTACCAATTCTTGCCCCATCAACTTCCTTTCACCCACCTCATCCAAAAATTTTGGATTTCAACACCTATTTCAATATAATTATTCAAATGGATATATCTATACACTGGGATGAAAATAGTTATTATAATAATACTCAACCAAATATAGTTATTGGTACCAACATGACTGGTAATCCATTGAACTATCACATAACATATCATCAAAGGTCTAAATTTCTCACTCTGACTTCTACTCTGATTATGAATGAAAAGTTTTTCTAAAATGTAATTTAGTGCCCAATAATTTTTGATGGGATTTACAAATGTTAGATGTGAACCTAATATCATGATCAGATACAATGGAGAGGGTAAATACATGTAACCTAACTATCCCTTTAATATACAATCAAGAATGGTACCCTAAATACATGGTAGATTTAGTCAATTAATCAACAATAACCCATATTTTATTGTTTCCTTAAGATTTATTTGTTAATATAACTATGAAATATATGGAAACATTTTCCTATTTCCACTACAAAATTGGAAATGGCTGAAGCATCCCATTTAGTAACTAGGGATCTTATTTAACCTATTGACAAAAAACATCTCAAGGTAATGTCCACAGTATCTCTTTTCATTCTCCCACTAGTAATACTCCCAAATATCTTTGTACATCATCGTAAAATCATGATTAACTGAGAATAGAGAAATATGAGTTTTGTATAATAACTATTTCATCAATAGGGAATCACAAGGTACAGAGAATCTCTTTCCACAACTCAACACATAGTCTTTATCAATTTTAAATTTGGGTAACATACCCTTTTGAACCATCTATACCATTTTCTGTAACTCATTATCTTCTTTCAGTGCCTACTTTATTCTGTCTTATAGAGATGATTTGACTGAACCTGAAACCCAATTGTGGATGTACCTTCACCAACTACTTCCAATAAAAAATTCATCAAATCAAGAACTTAAGGATCTCATTCCAAATGTAACATGGTTAACATAGAATTAATTTTATAAATCAAAGAATCATCCACATTTATTGATTTTCATGTATCATAATGAATCATACAATCATAATCATTGATTAATTCAATCCATCATCTCTTCCATATGTTCAATTATTTATGAGTGAATATATACATCAATCTTTTTTTTATCTATATACATTTCACACATTATACCATAAAAATGATGCCTCAATTTTTTTAAAACAATAAACAAAAGTACCTAATTTCAAATCATGTGTAGGGTAATTTAACTCATTAGTTTTCAACTATCTTAAAGAAAAATCAATTACCAAATAATTATACATTATGACATAGAAATTTCAATTCAACAAAGCATTACAATAGATAACAAATTAACCATATCTGGAAGGTAGTTCCAGAAGTAGATCATTTTCCCATATTCTATCCAATTCTTGAAAAAATTCACCACATTCATTTTCCTGTATGGAATTTAAAATTTTGTGTGTCAACATTTTTAGTGGGAAAGATAAAAATGGAAATATTTCAAAAAACCATTGATAATAACTAGCTATTACAACAAAAATATGAATCTATCTGATATTGGTATCACTTCTCCACTCTTAGAAAACATTTTTTTAGCAGTATAAAAATATATTCAACATTTAAAAACAATGTGGAAAAGCAAGGAAATATTATTTTTACCAAAACTCACACATACTGAATTTCTCATATAGTTTCTTTTCTATTATGATTTTGAAGAATGATATTAAATTAAATTATTTCTACTTTTTACTTGTTTGATATACCTATATATCATTAATAAAAATAACCAAAAAATTATCCAAAAACTAATGAAAGACTCCATTTCTCTTTTCTCATCAAATTAAAAACGTTTTTCATAACATTTGAACTCACGATAAGCTAATGACCATCGATATTTCAGCTACAATCTTGATTAAAATTGATTTGTCTTTACTATCATGATTTTATACGAAATTTGGACAATACCTTACTAGTCAAGTAAAAATTTCTTCATATGAAGCCACTAATTCATCCTCATACCTCAATTCTAAAAATTGTTTTTTCATCCAAAGGTAATATTCTTAAGGAAAATATTTCTCAAGGAACATAACTTTGAATTCATCCCAATCAACATTATAAATCTACTAGCTATGCCTGATTTTTTTAAAAATCAACCAATACTTATAGACTTCAACTTCAAAATGGTAATTAATAAGTCTAAAATTTTTATGTTCTGATCACCCCACAACATCGTAAATATTTTCATGTTCTTAAATACACCCTTCATCTTGAATATGGTTAAATGATCCTCTAAATTATAAGAGAATTTTTCCTCATAAAATGATCCAATACTGACATGTTCCTTTGTGGTTGACCTGGATGATCTCGTGCATGGATACCACCACCATTTATAGCCTAAGTCAATTGTGACATCACTGTAACAAACTATATTGTTTCGTTTCTGACCAATTCTTGTTGCGGAATTCGTAGGTTATTTTCCTCTTGTTGTCGTCCCATACTAGGTTCCCTATTTACTCTACAGAAAATGATTCTGAACATAGAAATATCATAGATGAATCAACATGGTAATCCTAAAATTCTATATCATTTCAATCATACTATAACATAAAAATAATTTATAGAAATTCATTTGACAATATCGTAACTCCTAAATTTTCCTATACTAACATCTGATAACAACTAGAAGGCCCTGGCACTAAAATATTATATAATCTTGATTTATTTCATGAATTCACATTGAGTATCTTTTCATGTATATTATTTTATTTAATTGGTCCATAACTACTACATTAAATCTCAAATATTACAATGTAGAAACCCCTACTATATCCAATTTTTTCAATAATAATAAAACTTGTTAAATAAAAGAATAATTCTATTATTCATACAAATAATCCTGAGTTATTATTTTCACTTATACGTCCTTATACCCTATAATTTTTTTTCAAAAACATTGGATTTGCATAAAAATAATAGTAAGTGATTTAAAATAAGAGAAGAAAACATTAGTAGATGAATACATACAAATCAACAAATCATACTTTTCAAATAATAAATCACAAGCTCTTTATCATACCTCTTGATATCATATGATTTATTTATAACACATAGATGTCATGAATAATAAAGTTAACTTTTGGAATCTATAAAATACATACATTTTAGCTTTCATAGCTACATTGGGTGTTATGTTTGGAATACCCATCACAACATATTCCCTAATTATCATAAGGAAAACATAAATGTTTACCTCCGTCAAGTTACCCACTACATTAAAGAGCTATCTTGGTCTAACCCACCATTGATTTATCATGTACAAAACCATATACATAAATAATACCCTTGAAACGTAACATAATCCTGACATATAAATCAATCATAAAATAAAGACAACATTTCTACATTGCAATAACAATATATCCATTCTGGCTATTAACATAATAAATGAATTCTCAAAAACCATTTTCAGTACCAAAACTTTTTAAATGGGTATATGGTATTTATTTTTATTTTAAAAAGAGTACTTCTTGTTAATTATTTCAAATATCAAATAATACTTGAGTAGGAAGAAAGGTCGTTGTCACCACGTACGATAAAAAGAAACATTAGCTTTAGAAATTTAGTAAAACACTTCATAAAATAAAATATTAATTTTAAAACTAGTTGAATGAAATTAAAATTAAAATTGTATAATTATAAAATATATAAAATAAGGTCATTTATGCACCAAAATATGACTCAATGAAAGGATATTTAAACAAATTCTCATACCTTGAGTCTGACTTGTCTCATTCGTTTTTTAAATTAATGAATAATAAACTCAACTTAATTTCTACTTGCATCAAAACCATGTTCAAATTTATTATTCATTTAATATTACTTAACATCGTGTTATAAAAATTACATAATAATATATGTTCATACTGGTTGTTTTGTTGATATTCGGTACTTGATTCGAATAAGAGCTTGTTTTGATGTAAATTTTCCATGTAGTAAAACTTAAATCACCAAAAATTATTATACATAAATTAAGAATCATATATATCCAGTAAATATTTATTTTCAACCAGTATATATGATTTTATAAATTTCAATAACATTTGGAGATATGAAATGAAATGCACTGTTCATGGAGATGGTATGTTGGACGTACACATGAACACGACTTTCATTTATTTTTCATATTTAAAGGAATAAAAACTAAATGATACATAAGAATATTATAATTATAGTATATTATAATATTCTATAAAAATTACATAAATTCATTAACTCCGACTTCTATACATTCTATTTATGACTGAAAGAGTCATATCACTTTGAAGGGGCGGCAGTCCGCACTTCCTCAAATGAAATTATCGTATTTAAACATTATGGAGAGCATAAAGGTATGTTGTAAATGGGAAATAATGAATTATTGAGAAAATATAAATATAATGTAAATAAAATATAAATTTATATCTATCATAATTTCCTCCATGATAGGTGTTAGGGGAAATTTATACTATAATTGTTTCGTGAGGCAGTAGTTTGTCATATATAGAAATAGTATGTGCGTATCTTTTAGATGGAGGTATTTTTATGTGTAGTAAAAATCCTTATCATAACAACATATTAGTATATTGTGGATATTTTTGTTTTTATGTAATCAAATAATAAGAATATCATACTGGGTTTAGAAGGAAAATCAAGGAAAGGAAGCTGAGAGAAGATGTTTCCTCTAAATCAGGGAACTTCTTTTGATTTGAGCCAAAGGGATTTATTTAATTTACTTCAACCCAATGTTATTATTCAAGGAGGAATAGATGGATATTTTGAGATTATTTTAGAATAAGTTTTACAATCCAAGGGGCTTGATAGATTTGAGTAAGTGGTAGAGGTGGTTTCTTTTTATAAGAGGGAGGATGTTCATTTTAAAAAGTACTTGAAATATTATATTAATATAAATTTATTTTCGGTTTTAAATGGTCTTGAAATCATTTATTTCAAACATAAGATGATTTTGGGTCTGGAACCTCTCAAAAAATAGGTTTTAGACATGTTTAGGTCAGAAAACTAACCTTATCTTTTAGTATTTACACTTAGTTAAACACATTAATTTTTACCATGTTTTCTTTCATTTTAAAAATATATGGTCACTATGATTAAAAAAATTACAAAATATGAAAAATTGGATAATTAATGACATTTTTAACATTTTATATGTCAGTTGGAAGAATCATTTATTTTTATGACTATTATATATATTAATAAATTAGTTTTTCTTTTAAAAACTCATTTATGTCAATTTTGATAGTACAAAGTAATTGATTTTTTGTTGCATTCATGAAAACATGATTCCCTAAAATAATGAAATTATTATAATGATAATATGTCAATATAATCAATAAATTATTTCTATGGCATAAAAATATTCAAGTTACATTAATTATAATATTTATAATATCAGTTATTAGAATCTTTCATTAATGATGTTATCACTACATCATTATTATTTCATAAAAAAATTTATTTATTTAATGTGTAAAAAATTTAAATAAAAAATCACGTTATAAAAAATATTTTTATATTTATAATTAATATCTATAGTTTAATGTATTTCTCATATAACCCCATCTAATATTTGATTTAAAAAAAGATACATGTTTATGTTATTTTACTCATTACTTTAAATTAATTCTTATAAGATGTCATTTTCACATCCATGTGGCTCCTAGGGGTGCCGAAATTGACCCATGAATGCCCATGGTTATTAATATCCCATAAAATATGATTAGGACTTGATTATGGGTAGTTTTATATTATTATAATGTCAATTTTTAACCTTACTTACCATAATTATCCTTTAACCATAGTAAATAAAATAATTACTGAAGTTACTATTCAGAATATCCAAAAATAAAATGTAACTATTTACATAATTTGAACCATATGATTCAAAATATGGAATCCATTTTTACAAATTCATAACATATAACTTATATAAATTAATTTATAATTAATTCCCATTGTCAAAACCAAAATAGCATGTTTTTAAGAAGTAAAAACATCCACAATATTTAAATGTGTTTATGTCCAAATAAAATGTAAATTTATATCCCGTGAACATTATTATATTAAAAGAAAGAATTATATAAATTATATAATTCTAACATATTTACTAATGTTATTTAACTATATAAATTATCTTGATGGAAAAAAGTTATTTTCAATTAAAATTTTGTGTATTTTTTTCAATCATCAAGACATGATATTTTTAAAAAAAGTATAAAAAATTACTCAAAAGTAAATTTTGATGTCCCATTTCTAAATAAGAAATATTTTTTTTAAAATAGAACATATAAACTTCATAAAAACATGATTTCAAAAGGGTTCACCTTCAAAAGACAGTAAAACTGCATTTTTAGAAAAATATTTCTTTTATCCAAAAAAATGACTTTTTTCCTATATAATATCTAGAATAAATAAAAGGTGAATTTAAAAAATTTCATTGAAAAAGTAACAAATATTTTTCATAAACATCAATAAAAAAGTGATATGATTTTATAAACACAATTATTCTATTTCTAAATAGGTTTTCATAAAAACAAATCCTTTATATTCAATTGGTTTATATTTCAATTTTTTAAAAATTTGGTAACCATTGAATCATTATATAAACATTGTATACCATATTTCAAAATTTAGTTAATAATATTCATTCTCTCCATTCCTACATCTATGCATTAACTACCATTTAAAATAATAAATTTATTATCATATTATTTTTGTCACGACCCCCTCCCCACAAGGTGAACCCTTCCAGGGTCGTCAATGTGATAAGCGAGATAGTGACCGCCAAGTCCCACCTCCAGTAGGCCCCATGTTGGAAACTACCACTGAGGGTATATTAAACACAAAAATAGGATACATTACCCTCTAAGACAACACATTCAAAATAGATAGATAATATAGACACCAAAAAACATTAAATCAAGACGATATATAAAATAAATCCCAAGGAAAAAGATTTTAATATCATAAAAAAAACTACAACTGAATGGGGAAAATTGAAAGTACCCAAAATAATGTAAAAACAGTAGAAACCATAAGCCTAAATAGTCCCTGCAACCCCAAGCTTGTTGAAATAAGCTTGATCTCTAACCTACTCCAAGTGACCTGAAAAAAAAATGTTTATATATACATAGGTTGAGTATAACAGTATACTCAGTAGGACCCTCCATAGAGCCTCTTGTGAAAAATTAAAAAAATAATGTTAAAGAACATTGAACATCAAGTGAAATGAAATCATCAAAGAAAAGGTATACTACATTTCCAATCTCACCATGGCTACTCTCACCAGGTATCTCATAATAGATTATATAATATAATAAATAATATCAAGGGTACCCTACTACTACTTCCCCAATGGTTTGCAGTATTTTCCAAACATTGCACGTCCTAGGCATCTCTCTCCAAAAAGGCGCTTCCATAGACACATGTGTTGAGAAGCAAAACAAAAACCTTACACAACAAAACCACCACATCCACAAATGAAGAGTAACCTGGTATTTTCTGGGATCCACCAAAACACGCATAACATGTATCATACGTCAGGTATTAATCCTCAAGCCATTATACCCTATACACCGAGTATGAATCCTCAAGCCATCACAACCTATACACGTTACACCTATAGTTATCCATTATAAACTATATCCAGAATATTTGTGTGTGAATAACCACAAGCCATTATAGCCTTTTACACACATATATGGGTAAAACTAACCATTGTTCCTAACATCACAAGTAACTACCAAGAGAAGATAGAGAGGCCAAAGGGGTAGTCATCCATCCATTCCACCCCTAGAATGTTGGGGAAAACACCCCATGGGCTCATAATCCCCAGGGTGTCTATTTCCCTAACTAACGGGGTGGAGTAGCGTATAGAAACAAAAAAATTACAGAATATACTATATCTCACAACCAAACTATGTGAATAACATAGTCTTAGACTCAACTATAGCTAACATCTCTTAGCTTCCGAACTACAACTTCTAGGACTAGGTATTCTATAAGAACACAACCATTTAAATAGCATTATTACATTACATCATTCTATTTTTCTCAACTTTGATTTACATTAATTAATTAATTAATCATTAATTACCAATTAACAAATTTTCACAGTTATTTCAATAGCATCACACCAAATGTTCATTGTTCATTTAAATTACATTCCCATCATTGCGCCCCAGCAAACTCTAAACTCATGGGTTAACAATGTTTATTCAATTTTTTATTTATAGAATTATGTTCCCATATTCTCAAGCATTCTAAAAAAACATTTTGTGCTACTAAACACAAGGGGGATCAACACTATGAGTAGATAAACTACCTGTCGAGTCTTTTCCGCCTATAGCAATAGTGTAGGCTCATCCTACCTTGATAAACTAAACATGGAAAGCATGTGGCGTACCCCATGCATCATCGCCCCTTTTTGAAAAAGGGTCTACAAGATGAGTTTCCTTGAGAAGTGCAGAATATAAAGCAGATAAACAACCAATAAGAATTAACATGTATCCAAACATTCACATCTGGCCCATTTTATCATCCCTGGTGTCCTCCCTGACACCCACATGCATAAACCGATCAATCTCGCCACTATTGGCATCAAATGATTCCACAACCAGTAGGCATACCTTCCCCCACATATCACAACATTCATGCATGCTCACATCACAACAAAATCAGTAGGAAAACAAACATCATACCAATTGGTCTCTTGTCCCTCAAACAATAAAGAGGGTAACTCAGAACCCTACATGGAATTATCTTATATCAAACCACCAGTTCCTTAATCCATCATGGATTGACCGATTTATTATTTGTATTTCCAAATTTGGAAAACCTAAACAGTATGCTATTAAAAATAATTAAACATTCTTTCTAAAACAATTTGATTAACATCAAATTACAACAAGAATGACAAGATTAATTTACAAGACTGTTTATCTTTATCCAAACAATTATCAACTAATTCTAGCTTTCGACTCTTTACCAACTTCTATAAAGAATTAAAATCTAAACAAAGAAAGCATAGATATCACACTTTCTAGAAAAAACAAGATGATGTAATATACGATCGATATCAATTTATTTATTTGGTTAAAATATTTATCATGTCAATTGTATTGTGATCCAGTGGGATAAAACATGAACACTGTACAATTTCACTTAAAATAAAAGTGAATAAATGAATCCCCTACCTCATAAAGATCATGATGTTATTTATATAAGAACAATCCACACAATGGGTTATGACGTCCCCCTCCCGTGACAACTTATATCAAAAATTGATCGATACTTCATGGTTGCATCAAAACAGAGTGGAACCAATCCATGGAGGTAAGCTTGATCTCTCAAATCTTAATGGATGTAATGAATGGTTTGAGAATCATAGATCCATGATCAAGGAGGAAGAACTAGGGAAAAGTATATATTGTCCCTTTAGAAGATTTAACAGAGAAATGGTTTAAGATACAACGAATTTTCCTTTAAAAGTAGATCTCATTAAACATTGTGGGTTGACCATGTAAAAACATTCCATGACTTAGGAAAACTAATATAGGAGTTAGGGCCATTAAACTGGCCTTAGAGTCCTCAAAATATTTCTTTAAATGCATTTTACATCAAAGGAAATGTTAAAGGGGAGGAACTGTAGGGAGATGTAAGCACTGTTCATTAACATGAAATTTGGAAAATGAAAGAGGTCACTGTTGGATCCTAACTGTTCTGGAAGCACTGTTCATGAACTCAATATTTGGCAAAGGGAGGAGGTCACCGCTGGAACCTCAACGTTCTGGATACACTATTTATGAACATAAAATTTGGTAATGGAAAGATTTCGATTTTGGAACCTCACCATTTTGGAAACACTATTCATGAACACAAAATTTTGAAAATGAAAGAGAACACCATTGGAATGTCACCGTTCTGGAAACATTGTTCACGAACTCAAAATATTTCAAAAGAAAGAGGTCACTATTGGAACCTCACCATTCTGAAATCATTGTTCCTGAACTCAAAATTTGGAAAACGAAAGAGGTCACCATTGGAACTGTTCACTGAATTGGAAATATGGAAAACTGCCGGTGATATGTCACCTTGGACTTGCAGAACACCTCAACCACAAGATTTTAGAAAATTAATGCACTAGAGAGGTGTAAACCATTAAATCAGATACCTCTTAAAACATTATCATCCCCGAGAATTTAGAAGAAACCTAAAATGGACCAGAAAATAACTATGAACAACCACACATTGAGATGTCTCTTAAAAGAGATCAAGTCACATGAAGAAACCAATAAAATCCATATCATTAAACACTAAATGTCTATAACCACAAATTGTACATCATTACATGAAATGAGTTAAAAATAAAACAACTAAAAATACTAATCATGTATCTATGACACACATTCATAGGTACTCTCTTCCATTCCTCCATGTCACCATAGGACACTAACTAAGGGGATAAAAGGTCTACACAACACCTTCTCTTTGTGGTCATGGATCTCCACAGGCCCCTCCTCGAAGGTCGCATCATCATCAACTCCAATCTCTCCCCAATAGATGAAATGATAGTCATCATGATGATAATAATAAAGTTGTGAAACATGAAAAACATCATGTATCAGGATTATCATCTGGATTAGTTCCACGCGATACGCCACAGCTTCAACACGAGCCAAAACCTCAAATGGACCAACAATCCAGGGAGAAATCATACTACCAAGACCAAACCTTTGCTACCCACTATAGGGAGTCACCTTTAGAAACATGTAATCCCCAACATCAACCATTATGGGTCTCCTCCTTTGATAGACATATGATTTCTGATGATCTTGAGCTGTCATCATCCTCTCACGATTCACCTAAATTACCTCAGTAGTATATTGCACTTGTTTTGGTCTTATAATTGCTGACTCTCCAAACCCAGTCCAGCACAAAGGATAACAGAAAGGATGACCATACAAGGCTTTAAATGGTGCTCTAACGACAGGGGATTGAAAAATATTAATGTAGGTGAACTCCACCTAGGTTAAGTTCCTCATCCAAGAACCTCCAAAATCATAGACACATGGGTGTAACATGTCTTCAAGATTCTGGACGGTTCTCATTGTCGGACCATTCATTTGCAGATGAAAAGTAGTGTTATGGCAGAACTAATAACCGAAAGAATGTTGGGGACCTCTAAACATCGTTGAGGTAAAATGAGGATCTCGATCAAAAAATATCATCCTTGGAAATCAATGAGGTCTCACCACCTCTTCTAGTTACTTTATCGACAAAACTTCCACTGATCCAGACTCTATGATTTCTATGATGTGTGATGATGTTGTTAAACAATACACTACCACCCAAATAACATCATGTCCTCCCCGATATTGAGGTAAAATAGTAAAAAGTCCATTGAGATGTCCTCCAACATTCAATGAGGACCATCTAATGGATGAAGCAGACAACCAGGAACATGGTGTTCGGCCTTCACCTTCTAGCAGACCAAATATCGAGACACAAACTCTGCAACAGCACGCCTTATCCCAGGCCACCAAAACTGGATCATCAAGGCTCAGTACATCATTTTCACGCCAAGATGCACTATTAAAATAGAAATGTGGAACTCTCTGAGAACCGCCTCACGCATCGTCAAAGGAACAAATATCCATCCATGATACAAACCTCGGTGTTGTTCATCCTCATACCAACCATCAGGGGCCTCGCCAGATATAACTCATTCTCTCCAGACCTCCACCTCGAGATCCCCCAACTGGTACCTACTGCACTAGAGATGACTACACCTTCATCTCAAAAAAACAACCTCATCCCTAACTTCTCCAATATCAATATGTAATGATGATGGTTCTTCTACTACTCTATAGGAATCACCAAATTCACGCAGTACATCACTATGTGACTTATGACTCAGTGCATCATCAACAATATTCCCTTTTCTAGGATTATAAAAAATTTAGAAGTCGTATTTCTATAAGAATTACATCCACTGGTGATGTCATAAGTTTATGTCCTGCTGGGAGAAAACATACCTCATGCTCTTATGATCGTTGAAAACCACAAAGCGCTCTCTAATGAAGTAATGTCTCCAAAACATATGAAAAAATACAAAAAAATTCCAACTCAAGATCATGGGTGGTGTAGATATGTTATTGTGGATGCTACTACTGAGACCCATATAAATAAAATGATCTCTAATTCCTCAAAACTCAGCCTAACCGCAGATGCAATGCATCACAGAAAACATCAAACTGAACTCCATCTGTTGTAAGACAAAGAACTGGAGAACTTACTAACTTCTCATTTAGATACTTGAAGGCTTCCGGACACTGATCAGTCCATATGAATTATTGATCATGCATGTTCAAATATATTAGAGTAGTTTTAACTTGAGAGAAATAGGTTACGAACATCATGTAGTAGCCTGTGAGATCAATGAAACTTCACACCTCTGACACTGTTTTGGGGCCTACCCAAGAAACAACTGCTTCTATCTTCGATGGATCCACAAATACTACCTGATGGGACAAAACATACAAAATAAAAAGACTTCTCGAGCAAAAAACTAACACTTTTACAACTTTCCAAACAACTGATCTTGAAGAAGAAATCCCAAAACATTGTTTAGATGCTTTGCATGCTCCTCCTCAGACCTGGAGTACACAAGGCTATCATCGATGAAAACTACCATGAACATTTCCAAGAACTCATGAAACATAGAATTCATCAATACCATGAATACATCTATAGAATTTTACACACTGGACAACATTACAACAAACACATAATAACCATGATGACAATGGAAAGCAGACTTCAAATTACCATCGTCTTTCAAACACATATAATCATATATAGACTAAAAATAGATATTTCAGAACAAAATTTCTCCATTCTATTGATAGAATAAATAATCAATCCATGTAAGAGTATAGAAATTCATTATTGTCACTTTTTTAAGAAATGATAATCAAAACAGAACTGCAAACTACACCCAACCTTCTTCACGAACAAAACTAGTGCACCCCACGGTGTCACACTCAGCCGAACAAAAATGCACTGTAAAAAACCATCAATCTGTATATGTTTCTCTTGTAACTAATAAGGGTCCATATTATATGGATACATAGAGATATGGGACACTATTTATTGTAGCTCGATCTCAAACTCAATCTTTCATTGAGGGGTAAGGCTACAACCTCTTCTGAAAAAACATCATTGTACTTATCCATGACCCTAGGAAACCCTAACTGCTGAACCTCTAATGAACTCAGCATTAGCTTATCCATCATGGATGATAAGGATGGAACATGCCTATTACCCATCCAAGGGACTTTCTCAGAAATGAACACCAATAGTTCTCCATCCCCATCTAAGATAACAACCTGCCTCCTGAAGCAATCCAAGATAGCCGACACCAAATACAACCAATCCTTGCAAAGGATGAAATCATATGGTTGTATTTGTAAACATAGTAAATATACTATAGAGCGGTGCTACCCCAATACTAGATCTCAGTCTCTACATACGTCAAACCAGTCAGCTTGGCCTCTAACTCGCATAGTCAACACCAAGGGCACTGGTAACCTCTCTACCTCAAGTCCAAAATCCAAGAAATTGTTAGTTGATATGAAGGAGTGTGTCTCTACTTAATCAATCAAGGTATATAACAAGGTATAAAACAGGAAATGTGTACCTTGAATGATGTCTGGCTGACCTAGTACTGGCATCAAAAAAGCACGAAGCTGACCACGACCTTCTCTATAGACTCTTTGACCAATATGATGATAACCACCACGTCCGCGCTATGATATCTAAGGAAGGGGAGAATCAAAGGGCTATCCTCTGCCTACCCCATCTACCCTATATTGTTCCAAACTAGTGGAAACATCTACTGCTTCCTCGGATGGAACTTCCACAATGGAGAAACATGGAGCGGAGCACCTAGTGCATGATGACTGCTGTGAAAGTCAGGAACTCTTACTGATGATAACTTTAACCGCAACAAGAAAAACAAACACCCGATCCCATGGAATAGGTATGAGACTTGCTGCCTCTGGAGAAATGAGAAGTACAGGGATGCTACCTACCCTCAGCAGAATGGAAAATCGTATTCCCTGAAAACTGGGAATCCCAGACAATATCTCTTCTTCGTGAGGAATCATGATGACTCCCCTCTCATGATGATCTAGTTCTGGCCAAAATCCTCACAACAACCTCTACCCTTTCTAGCACCTCAAGATATCTCTTAAGCAGAAATGGGGTAACCTATCACTAGATATCTGGATGAAAGCCTCATTGAAATACCTCTCCATGGCATTCATAACAAGAAATGGTTTCAAATCATATCGTAAAAGTATCCTGAAATAGATTCCAAACTCTCATACACTAGTGATCCCCTATCGAAGGGTAAGAAGCTATTGGAGTCAGGACACCATTGTGGTAGAAGAATGAAACTCAACTCTAAACTCATCTAGGGACTCCTCTCTTGAGATATTTGACTCCTCGTGATCCCCAAGGAACAATAATCACCATTGTCTCGATGCTCCACCCAGAATTTTTATAACCAAGGACACCCATTGATCCTTCTGAGCATGGATTGATGTAACAGCCCAAGATTTTATGAAAATTATTTTTTTTAATTTCACTAATGTCTTGTGTTGTACGCTACACCAAAAGTATCTTGAACAACAAGCATCCATGACTTTCCTTGCATTACACGCAATCACAACCTTCCTCGATAGCGTGTGTAGTACGCAATACTGAGTTTCACGAAACAACGATATGCTATTAAAATATTATTAAAACTAGCCGTTATGAATAGTAATAACCACTTTTTAAAATTTTAGAAATTTTAGCTCTCCAAATGGACTTCATTTTTGGATTCGGAGTATCGAATTTAGCCTAAGGTGAAATTTTGGTACTTTTCGGATAACTTTCATATTTTGATGAATATTGAAAATTACTAAATTATAATTAAAAAACAACATTTTTAATCGAAATAATTAATAGTGATAAAGTATTAATTTGAGTGGTTTTAAAGTATATTTAGAATATATTTTTACAATTTAATACAATTTTGGTCATTGGATGTAATTTCACATTTAAACCAGACATAATCAAGTGTCAATCTTTTGATAGATATTGTTTCTTAAAAAAAACACGCTATTTGTTTTAACAGCGGGATTTAATTATAAAATTAATTAATGCAACTTCTATGTTATGAATTTGGTAAAATAGACTTCATTTTTGAATTCGGAATATGAAATATAGCTTAGGATGAAATTTTGGCATTGTTCTGAAAAACATCAATTTTTGATGAATAGTGAAACTACTAAGTGGTAGTTAAAAAAATTGAATTTTTCATAAAACATAATTTTACCGCTTCTTTTTATGGAATTTCAAAAATCGGAGAGACACGGTTGATGTCAGTAAGTAAAATGTGGTTCAATGAGATGAAAATAATTTTTGATGAATAGTAACTTTTTACTTTTATTTACCACGGTTAAAAGTAAATAGGGTAATTAAGGGTAAAAATGATATTATTACGCTAAAACATGTCCTAATTCTATTAGAAAAGTGTATCTCGACCAAAAACAACCTTAAGCATAAAATATTATCATTTAGGCCCACTTGGATTAGATTAGGACATTTATTATTATTTAATTCAAAGAAGAGTTAAAAGAGTTAAAATCAAAGTTTATTTACTAAAACATTTTTAATATAGGGTTATACATAAGATAAATACGATTGTAAATATTAATTAGAAAGATAAACAGATTTCCTACATAATGGTATTTTATTTGTAATTTTTAGACATCAAATAATCTAATTTATTCATGACACAAAGATGATGCAGTAATTATCTTATTAATGAAATATTTACATAATTGGTGTTATAAACACCAAAATAAATGTCATTTGAGACTTTTCATTAATTTAACTAATTTTCTAGGTTACTATGATATATTAGTGATGCTTTAATCATCATTATTTGAACATATAATTCTGTTATGACTTTCACAAAAATCATATATCAAATAGTGTCAAAATTGACACAAAACAGTTTTTAAATCAAATATTATATTATTAATTGTTATTTTATTTATAAAAATATAAGGATCGGCCAAATGACTTATATAAGGATATATATATTAATAATAAACAATTTGGGGTTCGTTTGGCATGTTATACTATGTGTATTAACCTTATAGTGAAAGAAAACCAAAAGACATGGTAAAAGTTAAATAATTTAACTTAGAGTTAAATCTAATTGATAAGGTTAAAATAATACCCTAAACTTGTATAAATCCTATTGGTTGATAGTATTTAGACCCATCCCCACTTTAGCTTCGAAATAAGACCCTTTGTAACCATTATAAACCGATTTTGACTTTAATATAAAATAATATTTGGAGATATTCCAAAGGTGCCCCTCTCCTCCCTTATAAAAGGGCACCTCCTCCCCCTCCTCCTCACACCAATTTGAGCACTCAATCTCGGCCAACCCCTACCAAAATCCCTTATCCACTTCCCTAGAATAATCCTAGAGGTCCTGGTATTCTTCAAAGTCCAATCTTAGTTCCCTAAGTGGAGGATTCAAAGAGGCGTTTCAAAGAAGAGGTAATAACCATTACCGATCTTTTCAATTTATTTCTTCTTCAACTTCTTCTTCTTTAGTTTTTTCATAACAAAGTAATAACATCAGTATTACTTACATACTGATATGTTATTATAAAAACGAAACAACCCTAATTCACCTTCTATCCATCCTACGGAAAAATGAAATCACCGCGCGTGCGTACGTACAGAATACCGTCTCCACGCCGTGGTGTAATCTATTTTTCCACCATCACTTTACAAGGATGGGTATAATGGTGTAATGAGTAACTATTTATGATTATTATAAATTAATATTGATACTGAAATAATATATATATACTCCAATATACTTCCATGATCATAGGAACGATATCATCACTCGTGCGTACGTACGGAATATCGTCTCCACGATGTGATGCGACTCGTTCTACATGATCATCATTACATAGTAATTATATAAATGAATTGAATGAATAAATATGATATATGTTACACTAATACCATTCTGGATATAAGGTATCTATAACCGTAAAAGAATAATAAGAATGTATTCGGCAAAACACGCATAAGAACAAAAGGCAATAAAGACCCGAGTAACAAGTAACAATGAAATATTAGTAACAAGAAGCTAATAATATGACCATATATTATATCATATCAATATGTATGATTCTGGAATAAGTCAATAACATTATTTAAAACATTATACAGGAGCATCGGACATGTACAAAGCAAATCGGACCTAAGGTAAGGGAAATATCACAATCTCATTTTTATCCGAGATTGTTTATACTTTGTTATTTACTGGGGTTTATTTTATCATCCACATCCATGTTCCCTCAATATGTAATATTGTTTCCATCCACTTAAAATAGTTTAAATCCAATTTGACCCTTCGGTGAGTTTTTAGTAAAGAATATGAAAGGAATCTTTTGTCATTTTTTCGTACGAGGTACTTTTTGACTTTTCCGACAAAAGTACGAAAGAATGTTTTTTTTAACTTATACGGCATGAATGGATTTTTAATACATTATTTCAAAGAAGCTTCCTTTACAAGTTTTCAAGTTTATTTTTAATCAACAAATTTTATTTTAAATTTGTATGACATGTTATGAAAGGAAAAATGTTTTTGAAGAAGAAAGGATATATTCCTCAAGAATGGAGTTCAAGTGTTTTATCAAAATTATTTTCCATATAAGATAATAAAGGGTTCTGTTTTTATCCCTATTATTAAATTGATTTGATCATGTTGTGATGGAATTATTTTTATGAATTCCTTTATCTTATATGAATTGATTTATGATTTCATGATGTTTCAAGAATCCCATTTTGGTTACACGTGTTATGCGATGATGTATGTTTTATGATTATGTGGCACACATATAAAAGAATTCATTATAAGATGGGTGGGACCTATATCTCCCTCCAATGCATTGGGTAAAGATTTTATATCTCATGAGATAGACATGGCTGGAACGGTAGGTTATACCGGTTCAGTGAAACAAGACTGAAACGAGGGTGACTTGATTCCGAAAGGGACATTGTCCACTAAGATAGTCTTGGCAATGAGTCTTGGCTAAAAAGAAATGATTCTCTATGATTATGTGTGTATGCCACAAAGTTTTATGTTTTAAGTTATGATTATTGTGATTACATTTCACTGCCATGATTTATCCCATGTTATGATATTATGATCTCTTTTGCAGGTTAAGATTTCCAAATAGTTATGTGCTTGTGTATACGATGAGATTTATATTTCTTTTTTTTACCCTTACTGAGCATTTGAGATCACACTTTTATGTTTTCTTTTCCCCAGGATATAAAGAATGGTTTTAGGTAAAAAAAGGGGAAGATCTTTATGGGAGATATTGGAGATCTTTCACCACGATTAGAAGATTACGTTCCCAGTTTCCAAAGACACTAAACTATTACGATCCTTGTGTGTGTATTTTTTTGTTATGTACTAAATATTCCGAAAAAGTAATGTAATTTCCATGTATGTCTAGCATAGGGTCTTTACAGTTGGTATCAGAGGAAAGGTTTAGTCAACCTTTGGAAACTAGGATGCGAGAACTTTAGTGAGATCCCTAGAGATATTTATAAGGTATGTCTAGGGATGTCCCAAAGGATAAGTATACGTATAGGATACAATCCTAGAACTACGGAAACGATCATAGAATTTAACCTAAGATGTTAGATATTGAGGATACTCCACCTTTATTATGTTGTTTTCCCTAGCATGATTTTTGCCTCTCACACTATTCTTTTTTTTTGGGTTTTAGAAAATGGCTGGAAACAAGATGATTCACGATAATGGAGGATATGATGGACAATGGAATGATATTATTCATAATGAAATGGGATTTGGACGTCCAAACATCATTATTATGCCGAATTAGCAATCTCATAATATGATCAATAAAGTAAAATTTGGTAAGTTTCCGGACTCGGCTAATAAGAGAAAGATGGAGTTTCATGATGATCATAGAGGAAAGAAAGTCCAATTTCCCCTATGTAAATCATGTGGGAAGAGGCATCAAGGAGAATGTTTCAAAGGAACTGGAAGATGCTTTGGGTGTGGAAAAGAAGGACACAAAGCAAGTAAGTGCAAAGGAAAAGGTTCAGTTAACACCATGGATGAGGATAATGGTATTGCTACGACATCAACAATGGTTAAGTGTTTTAAATGTGGAATGTACGGGCATTATGAAAACCAATGCCCTAAGGGAAAGTATCATGAAGATAATCAGTATGGTCGTATGGGAAGTATTTATGTTGATGATGATGAAGAGACTACAAATGATATGTGAGATGAAAGAATTGTTGAAGCTCGGTCAATGGTTTAAGAATGTAGTGTAATGATTACATGTTTATCATGTGTAATGTTGTATAAGAAATCTCATGGTACTATGGAATAAAGAGACATCTAAGGATTGTTACACTGTTGTCTTTCCTTGAGTTATGAAAGTGTATGATTAATGGTACCACTATCCATGAAAGGTTATTCAGATATTTTTTGGAATTTAGATGATATGCGCATAATGAAGGAATAATAAGATAATGAGGTGTTTGATTGTATTCATGAGCTCATGACTAATATAAGGAGAAGGTTATAACATGGTTTGAGTATATAGAATTTTTGGATTTTGGAATGTGGACAGAGTTAACTTTTAACTGCATTCATGTTTTCACTAAGGTTCAATGGGTATTCAAGAGAATACATGATTAAGGCCTTTGAATGTTTGGAATGTGACCAACAAGACATATCTTATGATATATGGGGATTAACGACAGTATTAAATCTCTGGTAATCGTTTTCACTATATTATGAGAGTGGACTATAGTATTATGGATAAGCCTAAAGATTAGAATGGATTATGTTGGACATATGTTAGTATTGTTTAAGGATAGAAGATTTTCGATATTATTGATGGGATGTTATATTAATGTAGTTTTAGAAAAAGGAAAACCTGCAGGACGTGCGACAGCCCATCGCTTCGGACAAGGCTATGGGAATCGAACCCACAATCGAAGTGCGACTGGCCTTTATCGCCTACCACTGGCCCATAGGAAGTCCCTGTTTAGTAGAAACTAGTTTTTTTATATTAAGCTGTATGACATTAGATGTATAATTCCATTTTAGGAACCATATATGATTAATCTCACTATAGATCGACTTATGTATATAATTTTTTGCTAACCTTTTGTTTGAGACCGATGGAATGACCCGTCATTCTATCACATGATCTGCTAACACTTCAAGATAACAAATTCAACTTCATTTATATAATAAATGAAGTGGAAATTGTTAAAGGCACGAAAAACAATGATATTGTACCAAAATAAAGTAAGTATTTATTCTAATTCAAATTCATTAACTTTAGGGAAACAATCTTGAAAACCAAAAAATGTTGTCCTGGTGCTCTTATATCTGATAAATCAAATGGTACCTTAGATCATCACAAATCTATGGCATTGTGATTGTTGGCTATTTCATAGCCATGTTCTCTACCACTCTCCATCAGAACATGATGGTTATATTTTTCTTCCATATCCATATTTTCACCTATGTGGAAACCCCAGTGAATAGTTTATTTGGGTAACCGTTAAGTTTCATACGTTTGTTTTTAAATATTGTTTTTGGTATTCCTTTTTTCGATGTGGGTTTCTATTAAAGAAACTTTCGAATAGTAAACCATTTATATCCCCGACGAATTTCAAGGGCGAAATTCATTTTAAGGGGGGGTAGAATGTAATAGCCCAAGATTTTATGAAAAATATTCTTTTTAATTTAACTAATGTCTTGTGTTGTACGCTACACCAAAAGGATCTTGCACAAAACGCATCCTTGACTTGCCTTTCATTACACGCAATCGCAACCTTCCTCGATAGCGTGTGTAGTACGCAATACTGAGTTTCACGAAACAACGATATGCTATTAAAATATTATTAAAACTAGCCGTTATGAATAGTAATAACCACTTTTTAAAAATTTAGAAATTTTAGCTCTCAAAATGGACTTCATTTTTGGATTCGGAGTATCGAATTTAGCCTAAGGTGAAATTTTGGTACTTTTCGGATAACTTTCATATTTTGATGAATAGTGAAAATTACTAAATTATAATTAAAAAAAAACTTTTTTAATCGAAATAATTAATATTGATAAATGATTAATTTGAGTGGTTTTAAAGTATATTTAGAATATATTTTCACAATTTAATACAATGTTGGTCATTGGATGTAATTTCACATTTAAACCAGACATAATCAAGTGTCAATCTTTTGATAGATATTGTTTTTTAAAAAAAACACGCTATTTGTTTTAACAGCGGGATTTAATTATAAAATTAATTAATACAACTTATATGTTATGAATTTGGTAAAACATACTTCATTTTTGAATTTGGAATATGAAATATAGCTTAGGATGAAATTTTGGCATTGTTCTGAAAAACATCAATTTTTTATGAATAGTGAAACTACTAAGTGGTAGTTAAAAAAACTGAATTTTTCATAAAACATAATTTTACCGCTTCTGTGAATGGAATTTAAAAAATTCGAGAGACACGGTTGATTTCAGTAAGTAAAATGTGGTTCAATGAGATGAAAATAATTTTTGGTGAATAGTAACTTTTTACTTTTATTTACCACGGTTAAAAGTAAATAGGGTAATTAAGGGTAAAAATGATATTATTACTCTAACACGTGTCCTAATTCTATTGGACAAGTGTATCTCGACCAAAAACAGCCTTAAGTATAAAATACTATCATTTAGGCTCACTTGGATTAGATTAGGACATTTATTATTATTTAATTCAAAGAAGAGTTAAAAGAGTTAAAATAAAAGTTTATTTACTAAAACATTTTTAATATAGGGTTATACATAAGATAAATTCGATTGTAAATATTCATTAGAAATAAAAAAGGATTTCCTACATAATGGTATTTTATTTGTAATTTTTAGACATCAAATAATCTAATTTATTTGTGACATAAAGATGATGCAGTAATTATCTTATTAATGAAATATTGACATAATTGGTGTTATAAACACCAAAATAAATGTCATTTGAGACTTTTTATGAATTTAACTAATTTTCTAGGTTACTATGATATATTAGTGTTGATTTAATAAACTTTATTTGAACATATAATTCTGTTATGACTTTCACAAAAATCATATATCAAATAGTATCAAAATTGACACAAAATAGTTTTTAAATAAAATATTATATTATTAATTGTTATTTTATTCCTAAAAATCTATGGTTCGGCCAAATTACTTAGATAAGGATATATATATTAATAATAAACATTTTGGGGTTCTTTTGGCATGTTATAGTAAGTTTATTAACCTTATTGTGAAAGAAAACAAAAAGACACGGTAAAAGTTAAATTATTTAACATAGAGTTAAATCTAATTGATAAGGTTAAAATAATACCCTAAACGTGTCTAAATCTTATTGGATGATAGTATATAGACCCATACCCACTTTATCTTCGAAATAAGACCCTTTGGAACCATTATAAACCTATTTTTACTTTAATATAAAATAATATTTTGAGATATTCCAAAGGTGCCCCTCTCCTCCCTTATAAAAGGGCACCTTTTCCCCCTCCTCCTCACACCAATTTGAGCACTCAAGCTCGGCCAACCCCTGCCAAAATCCCTTATCCACTTCCCTAGAATAATCCTAGAGGTCCTGGTCTTCTTCAAAGTCCAATCTTAGTTCCCTAAGTGGAAGATTCATAGAGGCGTTTCAAAGAAGAGGTAATAACCATTACCGATCTTTTCAATTTCTTTCTTCTTCAACTTCTTCTTCTTTAGTTGTTTCATAAAAAAGTAATAACATCAGTATTACTTACATACCGATATGTTATTATATATATGAAACAACACTAATTCACCTTATATCCATCCTATGGAAAAAATGAAATCACCGCGCATGCGTACTTACGGAATACTGTCTCCACGCCGTGGTGTAATCTATTTTTCCACCATCACTTTACAAGGACGGGTATAATGGTGTAATGAGTAACTATTTATGATTATTATAAAGTAATATTTATACTGAAATAATATATATATACTCCAATACAGTTCCACGATCATAGGAATGATATCATCATTCGTGCGTACGTATGGAATACCGTCTCCACGATGTGATGCGACTCATTCTACATGATCATCATTACATAGTAATTATATAAATGAATTGAATGAATAAATATGATATATGTTAAACTAATACCATTCTGGATATAAGGTATCTATAACCTTAAAAGAATAATAAGAATGTATTCGGCAAAACACGCATAAGAACAAAAGGCAATAAAGACCCGAGTAACAAGTAACAGTGAAATATTACTAAAAAGAAGCTAAGAATATGACCATATATGATATCATATCAATATGTATGATTCTGGAATAAGTCAATAACATTATTTAAACCATTATACAGGAGCTTCAGACACGTACAAAGCAAATCGGACCTAAGGTAAGGGAAATATCACAATCTCATTTTTATCCGAGATTGTTTATACTTTGGTATTTACTGGGGTTTATTTTATCATCCACATCCATGTTCCCTCAATATTTAATATTTTTTCCATCCACTTAAAATAGTTTAAATCCAATTGGACCCTTCAGCAAGTTTTTAGTAAAGAATATGAAAGGAATCATTTGTTATTTTTTCGTACGAGGTACTTTTTGACTTTTCTGACAAAAGTACAAAAGAATGTTTTTTTAACTTATACGGTATGAATGGAATTTTAAAACATTATTTCCAAGAAGCTTATTTTACAAGTTTTCAAGTTTATTTTTATTCAACTTCTTTTATTTTAATGTTGTATGACATGTTATGAAAGGAAACATGTTTTTGAAGAAGAAAGGATATTTTCCTCAAGAATGGAGTTCAAGTGTTTTATCAAAATTATTTTCCATCTAAGATAATAAAGGGTTCTGTTTTTATCCCTATTATTACATTGATTTGATCATGTTGTGATGGAATTATTTTTATGAATTCCTTTATCTTATATGAACTGATTTATGATGTCATGATGTTTCAAGAATCCCATTTTTGTTACATGTGTTATGCGATGATGTATGTTTTATGATTATGTGTCACACATAAGAAAGGATTCATTATAAGATGGGTGGGACCTATATCTCCCTCCAATGCATTGGGTAATGATTTTATATCTCATGAGATATACATGGATGGAACGGTAGGTTATACCGGTTCAGTGAAACAGGACTGAAACGAGGGTGACTCGATTCAGAAAGGGACTTTGTCCACTAAGATAGTCTTGGCAATGAGTCTTGGCTAACAAGAAATGATTCTCTATGATTATGTGTGTATGCCAAAAAGTTTCATGTTTTATGTTATGATTATTGTGATTACATTTCACTGCCATGATTTATCCCATGTTATGAAATTATGATCTCTTTTGCAGGTTAAGATTTCCAAAAAGTTATGTGCTTTTGTATACGATGAGATTTATATTTCTTTTGTCTACCCTTACTGATCATTTGAGATCACCCTTTTATGTTTTCTTTTCCCCAGGATATAATGAAAGGTTTTAGGTAAAACAAAAGGGGAAGATCTTTATGGGAGATATTGGAGATCTTTCACGACGATTAGAAGATTACGTTCCGAGTTTCCAAAGACACTAAACTATTACGATCCTTGTGTGTGTATTTTTTGTTATCTACTAAGTATTCCGCAAATGTAATGTAATTTCAATGTACGTCAAGCTTCGGGTCTCTAAAATTGAACTAGATCCCATATCGACCTCTTCTAACCAGACTTCTATGACTACATCTGAAATAGATCCCCCTTACTTCTACAAACAGTGGTGTTGAAAACACATATAGTTTCCTTCCTTTATGTGTCATCGTTGTCATAAACCTCTACCCTATGGTGATCAACTTGCATAGCCTACTAGACATCATCTATGTGATCCTCATGAAGACGTCGACTTGGATCCATACCTGTACAATTACAAATAGTTAGAGATACCTAACCTTGAATAATGAATACTCACCATTAATTAGTTAATTGTTTTATATTATTCTTTTTAGGTAACCCTATCTCAAGGTCTACTGATCGCAACACAGGCAAACAGAATAATGTTTCATGCTCCTTTCCTATGTCTCTACACTACAACTAGTATCATCTCATTTAGTATCCATTTTAATCATAACGGTCTGTGCATAAAATCATATGGTGACCAAAATTCCAAATTGTTATCTAGTCTCCAGTGTTTACATCAACTGCTAAACTTGACTGACACTTTCTCCCTACCAAACCATGTAACTTCACCTGTGCCTGACGGAAAATCTATCCCATTACTCAAAAAGATCTCAGATACCACTCTGTCTTGACCCCCTCCCCATAAGGTGTACCCCTCCTTGGTCGGAAATATGAGAAGGGAGATAGTGACACCCGATTCCTACCTCCATTAGGCCCCGAGTTGGCGACTAGCACCGTGGGTATAGTAAACACACAAATGGGTGGCATTACCCTCTAAGAGAACACTTGCGAAAGATGTAGATAAGATAGAAACCAACCAAATCCAACTCAGGCTGAAATATAAAAGATACCCCAAGTACACATTTGCATTGTCATACAAAACCACTACAACTGAATGAGTACAAACATCAAGTACCCAAAAATAAAGTAAAAACAGTATCAAACACAAGCCCGAACGACTCATGCAACCCCAAGCAATTAGAATCCAGCTTGATCACCAACCTGCTCCGAGTGACCTGAAAAAATAGTATATATATACAAATGGTGGGTATTATAGTATACTCAAAAGGATCGTCCCCAGAGCCACTTATGCAAAAGTAACAAATTCATGATAAAGCATAGTAAACAAAATGTGAAACTAAGTTGTAACCTAAAAAGGTATACTATGTTCCCAGCCTCACCATGGATACTCTCATCATGTATCACAGACAAGAATATATAATTTTTTAGATAATATCAAGTGTATCCCACTAGTACTTCCCCACTGGTTTTTGTCTTTTCCCCAACGTCACAGGTCACATGCATCTCTCTCCAAAAAGTCTTCCTGTAGACACCTTGGCGAAGCACCACAACATACACCTCATGCAACAAAACCACCATGCCCACCTAATAAAAGTAACATTGTATTTTTTGAGAGCCACCAAAGCTCTCATAATAGGTACCACATGTCATTTATTAAAACTCAAGCCATTATTGCCCGTAAATAGAGTAAGGATCCTCAAGCCATCGCTTCCTATACATGTTACACCTATATCAGTATTTAAGAAACTATATCAAGAATATATTTGTGTGAAAAACACACAATCCATTACATCCCTCTACACACATATATAGGGAAAACTATCCACTATTCCTACCATCACAAGTATCTACCAAGAGAAGAGAGTATTACTAAATATAGTACTCATTCGTCGACCCTACCACTAGAATGATGGGTAAAAACCCCCCCAAGGTTCAGAATCCTCAGGGTGTTAGTTTTTCTAACTGATGGGGTGGAGTAGAGTATAGAAACAAAAAAAAAGTACATAATATAATATATCTCACAAGCACACTATGGGCGTAACCTAGACTTAGACTCAACTGTAGACAACATCTCACTGATTACCGACTACCACTTCTAATACTAAGTGTACTATAAGCACACAATCATTTAAAGATCATTATTACATTACATTATTCCCTTTTTATCAGTTGCAATTTATGTTAATTAATTTTTTAAAAATTAATTAACCATTAACAATTTCCACATTAATATCATTAGTTTCACACCCTATGTTCACTTTTCCTTTAAATTACAACCTCATAATTGTGCCCCTGTAAACTCCAACCACATGGGTTAACATCATTTATTTTATTATTTATTTACAACATAACTTTCCCATTTCCCATGCAGTCTTTAAAAACATTCTATTGTACTAAAAACAAGGGTGATCAACCCGATGATTAGATGAACTACCCGTTGAGTCTTTTCTTCCAATACTAATAGCGTAGGCCCATCCTTCCTTGATAAGCTATAAACAGAAAGAACGTGGAATTCCATGTGAATCTTATCCACTTTTGGAAGAAGGGTAAGAAATAAAAATTACCTTGAATAATGGGGAATGTAATTTCGAAAAAAAACCAATAAGAATAAGAAAGAATCCAAACATTCACATCCAACCCATTTCATCATCCTGGTTGTCCTCCACGACAGCCACATGCATAAACCGATGCATCTCGCCACTCTAGGTGTCATCTACTGCCACAACCAGTAGGCCTCCCTAGCCCCACATATCATAATATCCATCCAGTATCACATCCCAACACAAGTAGTAGGAAAAGAAACATCATACCAATTGCGCTCTTAGTCTTTAAACAATGAAGAGTGTAACTCAGAACCCTACATGGAATTATCTTTTATCAATCAACCCATTCATCAATCCTTCTTGGATGGACCGATTTATTATTCGTAGGTTCCAGCTTCAGAAATCCAAAATAGTAATCTATCACAAATAATTAAACATTCTTACTACACTAATTTGATTAACATAAAATTACAAGAAGAAGAACCATAATCATTTACATTCCTCATTATCATTAGAAAAAAAATTATTAATTAATTCCAGCTTTATGTTATTCACTAATTTCCATCAAAAAATGAAAAACTAGACAAATAACGCATAGATGTCACAACATATAGAAAAACAATAGGCAATAACATATGATCTATATAAATTTATTTATATGGTTGAAATATATATTATTTCAATTCTATTTTAATACAGTGGGATAAAACATTCTATCTATATATTTTCTCGTAAAATAAAATAGAAGTAATTAATCCCCTAACCCAAATAGTTCTTAATTTTCTTTATATGAGAACTATACACACAACTGGTTTTGATCTCCTCCTCCCGCAACAACTTATATCAAATATTGATCAATACTTGTTGGTTGCATCAAAATAGAGTGCAATAAATCCAAGGAGTAATGCATGATCACACAAATCCTACTAAATGGAATAAATTTTTCAAATGGCTCAGAACCATTAATAAGGAGGAAGAACAAAGGAGGACGATATATAATCTATTTATAAGAGTTAACTGATCAGTGGTTCAAGATATGATAGATTTTCCATTAAAATACGATCGCCTTAAAACTAGTGGGTTGACCATGTAAAAATTTCTCGATACTTATGAATATTATTATAGGAGTTACGACCTTTGAAATGTCCTTAGAGTCCTTAAAAAGTCCATTTAATTCATTTTACATCAAAAGAAACGTTATTGGGTAAAAACTGTAGGAATCTGGAAACACTATTCATTAAAATAATATTTGGAAAAGGAATGAAGTCACTATTGGAACCTCACTATTCTGGAAGCACTATTCATGAACTCAAAATTGGCCAAGGAAAGTGGTCACCGTTGGAACCTCACTATTCTAGAAACACCGTTCATGAACTCAATATTTGGGAAAGGGAATGGATCACCATTAGAACATCACCATTCAAGAAACATTGTTCATGAACTCTAAATTTGATAATGAAAAGAGGTCACTGTTGGAACTTCACCGTTTTGGAATTACTATTCATGAACTCAAAATTTGGAAAATTAAAGAGGTCACTGTTGGAACCTCACTATTCTAGAAACACTGTTAATGAACTCAACTTTTGGTAATGGAAAGAGGTCACCATTGGAACCTCACCATTATAGACATACTATTCATGAACTTAAAATTTGGAAAAGGAAAGTGGTCACCATTGGAACCTCACCGTTCTAGAAACAGTGTTAATGAACTCAAAATTTAGAAAAGGAAAGAGGTCACCATTGGAACTGTTCACCAGATTGGAAATTTTGAAAAGTGCCAGGGATCAGTCACATTGACCTTTTAGAACACCTCAAACACTAGATATCTACAAAGGAATTAAACAAATAGGTCTGGGCCATTAAAATTTCTCAGTGTAACTTAAATTTGTGTGCAACGTATGATATCGGAGAAACCCATTGTTTCTTGTTGAGTACACTATCTGAAAAAGAATCCCCATTCATGTAAAATTAATATCATATTGATAAATATTAATATAAATGAATAATTATTATTCTATAAATATTAATGATCCTATATATTATATAAATAGTAATTCTTTCAAAATATCGGTGACCCATATCAAGCCTCAAATCATTTAAATTATTGGTAAATTCATGTGTAACTAATAATAATTTCTAAAAATAATTGGAAGGTTCACAGATATAAATTATATTAAATTCATTCATATATATCACAAAATGTATATCATTTATGGTTTTTCCATGATTATCAATATCCATGATATTATTGGGGGTCGATTTTACATCTTTTTCATTAGTGGGGGTATACTTATTCTTAAGTACACTTCAAACCAAATGACATATTATTCAATGAAATCTAAACATACTGATTTTTCAATAACCATATATCAATACATAAAAGTATGTGGAAGTATGTATATCATGTATTTCCATAGAACCATTTTAATATATGGTAGAGGTCATTCTTAAATGATCAATTTGTGAAACTAGTTAATGATTAAAAAATAAGGATGTGTCTCAAAAAAACTGTTCGAGTAATGATAAATCAGGGGGTAACATTCCATTTAATTATGTTTAGAAAGTAAAACTAAAAATATATTCAATTAGAAAAATTAATGTAATGAATAAAAATAAAAATGTTAATACAATGTTCAAATATAAATAATAATAAAATAACAAGATAGTGATAATTGGAATCTTAAATAATATATAAAGGGATCCCTATATCTCCTCCCCTCATGATCCTTGAGTTAGTTAAGTTTAAACAATTATTTTTAATTATTATAGAATGAAACCCAAACTCTTTATTTTTATTGGTTGTAGAATGAAGATCCAAACCATTTCCTTTGATCTCATATAGCAATTAAATATATTACAAGAAGTAAGAAACATGTTTTTTAGTGGTTATAACATGAAAAATGAATATATTTCACTTTTAATGATTTTATCACCTATCACACTCAAACTAAATGTTAGTGAGCACCCAATCCCTAAAAGTTTTTTTACTGATCACATACACCAATCATACTCAATGTTATTGAGAACACAATATCCAACATTAATGGTAGTAATTACTTATTTACCATACCACAATGGTATTGAGACCCCATGAAAAGAAAACAATGTAATATTTTTATATAAGAGATCAATTTGAATAAAAAATAATGATCCTCTAATCAAGAAATAATAAGAGTAGAATGGGAGAGAGAGAATAGTGAAGTTACATTTAAAATAATGAAAAATATAAGAAGAGATATATAAAATTATCTAAATGCTTTCAGAATGAATCCATAAAACATTACAATGCACTTATATCTCCTAATATCTTTATGATCATTATGGATGTGTTTGGAGTTTAATAGAATAACAATGTGTAGAATTAAGGAATGTATGACCCTTTTTAATGGATATATCATTATCACTAGATGCCACATGGTAGGCCGCGTATTTCATTGGTCATATGATGTCACATAGATAGAATAAATGATCTATCTAGACCTCCATGGATAAAAGGTGGTACATTTAAATAACTGGTGCTATTTTTAGGTCCCACTCAGTTGTTCACAGAACCTACATTTTTTGATAATTCAAATGATCCATTTACATGGAGGTTGATCAATCCGTTCATTCGATAAATATATTCGAATATTTTCTAAAATAAAAAACTACAGTCCATGAAATGAAACTGTTATATATTTTTTTGATAATTAAACCCACATAATATACTCATATGAAAAACACGATTGACTGATCCCTGTGGTCTGATGGGAAATACATCAATCATGTAATTATTCATGAAACTTTTTCATGATCAATAATTATGTCACTAAATAGTTTATCATTTCATACATGTTATCCTTATTCCACTGTTCAATTTTCTTTTCACCCTAAAACATATTAAAACACCAAATAAAACGAATCAACTTCCAAAAAGCATTTATAACTACAGTCACTACCATCAGTGTATCATGAGTAATAAAAAAATATAAATCCCACTATATATGGAAACTCAAGTGTCCTCACAAAAGGTGGTGATTAATAACCTTTTCATGACTAACTTTTCAAGTAATGACAAAAATCATAACTCAATATTACTATGACACACCCAAATAATAAGAGATTGTTTCCTGAAATTTGGATCCCACTAAGAAACTAAGGCTCTAATGATATTTGTAATGAACAATTGGGGTTTGACCCAAAACTTCACTCAACTCAGTTTATATAATCATGATAGAGATCTGGCATATATATCTTTAACAATGGCTTGTAATTTCCTTTTTGTTGACTGGGAATGATTAGTAATGAATTCTTAGTATACCTATATTTGTGAAGATAGATATTTTGTGGAATCGTAGCTTTAATAGACATTTTATACAAGCATTCAAAGGGTAACACACCGTGTAAATGAGTTACATGATATCTAATGGTTTCTGAAGGAATTTAATGAAAGGCGTCACACAATGAAGGGAATATGATGTAATATCACTTACATGTCATTACTAGATTAGATATAAGTTTAAATTCAGAGAATTGGTTTTTAAATAAAGTTGACATGTTTTTATGTGGTTTCATAGATTTCATATTTTATGATGTGTAGTGGGGTAATAAGTCATGTAATACCCCAAATGTGTTTTTTAAATGAAAAGAAAATATAATATTTGTTTTTCCCTCCTCTCTAGTTTCATTTCTATTATCCAAAAACCATCCCCATGAGATTGGGTAGGATTCTAACCCTTCTGGATCCTCTCAATTGGCATTCCATCATCATTGTGCATGTATTGTGATTCCTAGGTAAGTTATCTTTCACATTCTTCATCTTTCTCACTTTCTCCTCCTTTGGGATTTCTATTGATCATCTTAAAATTGATTTATCTATGTTCCATACTACTAGTTCTCACATCTAGGTTGAATTTTCTAGGACATTTCCACCATCATTCTTATTGAAAATTGTCGTTGTAAGTGTTGAGTTTCAAGAAAATGGTGGGTGGTTCTGTCTCATTTGTCCAAATTAAATATCCTTGAATGTCTTTATTTATTTTGATTGTTGAATGAAATTAAATTGATTATACTATAATTTAATTGATTTCATAAATCCCAATTCTATTGAAATGATATATTTGAAATGTTTTTGGAATAAAAATTAGGAAAACCACCAATTCCATTTAATTTGGGTCTTTTTAATGAAATTGGGTGATTAAAATTATTTAATTTAAATTATATATTTGATGTAAACTATTTCAATTAAAAATTCTAATTTATTTTTGGAAGTAAATTGATAAATTGACCGAATTGGTATTGAATTTATTTTAATGTCATGAAAATGGATTAAATAATTTTGATATAATCTAAGTGATTTTATCCTTTTAAAGAGGAATACTTTTTAAAAATCCACGTTTAGGTTTTTAAATGTAAAATTGTAATTTAAAATGGAATTAATGTGATTTAATTGAATCTTATATAGTATTATAATAAAATTTCCATCATTTATTTTATGTGTGAACATGAAAACACTTATAGTTTTTGAGTTATTTGGACACACTCTATTCTTATACAACATTATAAATCATAATCACAAAATGTCACATTCCTGATGGGATGGTCATGAGTCTCTATTGGATTGTGTTAGAGGGATGTTTTTAGAAACATAATTCCATTATCACTTAGAGTGTGTAGATTCTTATACCTTGGAACATTAATACATATTTGGATGAGGACAATGTTGCTCCCTTTTTTTAAATTAGCAATATAAATCTATGCAATGTTGTACACCTAATATACATGCCTTATGAATTTATATATACTATTTTATGTAAATGTTTTATGTAATCAATTTTTTATAGACATTACATCAATTGTAAACACTTTTATTTAAGTATATTTCCATCATTTGAACTGTATAGAATTATTTGTTAAAATATTCTTGGAAAATTCCAATCCTATTTATTTAAAATATTAGAATCATTACATTGTTTAATAGATTTTTTCAATTGATATGAAATACTTAGTGTGACCGTACTTTTCTTTTTTGCTGACACCCTACTTGTGCCTTCAGGTTTTTTTATATTATCTTCCTTTAGGTTTGAGAAATGGTAAATCATCACTTCAAGGTGGATCTAACTATTGAAAAATGGACACATGGAGTTTTTTTCTTTGGGATATGGGTTTTTTTTCCCCGTTTTGGTACATGGGATGTAGTATATTGGGATTTAATTCTCTGTTGACTATTTTTACATCACTTCCAGTGGAATTTTTTTGTATGCATATTGACGTTATTGTATTGATTTCTCTATGTAATGTGTAAGATTCATTCCCACGTGCATGTTGTGTGACACTAGGTTATAGTTTCTATCCCATGGGAATTGGTAATACCCTTTGGGTTATTAAATAACAATTTATGTTATTAGGTTTCTAGGGTTACCAAAATGTATCGTGATAAAATCATTTCATAGGGTGATTGTTGAGGTTGTTGCCTTAATGTAAGTTATCATTATGAAATCTTGTTAGGGATTAAGATGTAGTTTTGATTAATATTCTTTCTATATCTCATTATAATAATCCTAAAATTACTATAGGTTGTTAGTAAAAGATGTCTTATGGATTAGTTCTAGTCTTTTCTATACTGAAATTTCGATAGTGTGAAATCCAAATCATTCCCATTCTATTTTTTTTAATTACCCTATTTTCATAGGTTGAGAGTTAGTTTGATATCTTTATTATTGTATGTTGATGTTGTGTAGCCTCATGCCTTCGAGAAAATGATCAAACTAGATCTAGGGGAAGTTTCTATTTAACTATAGTGTGTGAATCCTCTAGTAGAACCAAATATGGTTCATGTGGTCATGCATACAGTCTCATCTCTAAGACATAAACATCTTTGAGTTCCTATTTTTCCTCTAGCTATGGATCCTTGGGGAATGTTCTTTAATATCATTCACCAATGTTTGTTTTCTAGAAACCAACTCTTTTCAAAGTCTCCACTGATCCTCAACATACCGAGGAATCATTAGGTAAGATAGTACGTTTGTTGGAGTTCTTGAAGATACCAAAAGGGATCAAGGTGAACTGTTCCACCATCATGTTGGAGGGACTGAGAAGGAAATGATGGGAAATAATGGTGATAGAAAGAAAATAAGAGAGATTAGAAGTGGAAAAAATAAAGTTTCTTTTCATTAAGTAGTTCCATACAATGTTTCTGGTTTTGTATATGGTTTTGGAGTTTTTCAATCTTTATCAGGATAATAGAATTGTAAATGAGTATTCAAATAGATCTGATGAAATCATGTAGTTTGGACCTGAAACTGTATCTATTGAGAGGTTTATGTCTTGAAAATTTGAGTTGGAACATAGATCAAATATATTAATTTATGTGTTTATTCTAAACCATCCCTCTCATGCTAGTGTACAAGATAGGGAAATGATTGTTATGATGGACCATGATGGATTGTCTGAGATTTCAAGAGGATCTTTCCCTTCTAGTGTTATCATGAGTTCTTTAAGCGGAAAGTGGAACCATGGTGATTCTCACAAAAGTACACATTGGTAGATTCATTCATGAACTACTACAGTTCTGAGAGGAAGCCCTTTGATTTTCTATTAGTTTGAAAAGCCATCACATTATACAAGGGTTTCAATAGAGGCACCCAAGAACTGTAACTCCCACATAAGTTTAGGGCATGTACAAAGATTCTTCAGTATCATTCATACTCTATATAGTGGAACATTATCCTTAGTTCCTCATAAACTATAGGTCAATTAGATTCTTCATGTATAAAATCCATGAAGACAAAGGCATCCAGATCAAATATACCTCATGCAATTGAAGAGTCTCTATAAGAAGTAGAATTTGGTCCAACAACTGTCAGAGGGTCCATTACTATAGATGTCTCATTATTGGCTACTTTATTTGATACTGGTCTTAATTTCTCACTTCAACATGTATTTTTAATCATAATAATACTAATAATTATATATTATCTTGTGAAATGAATAATACTACTCCCTGTGAATCAAATAGAGAGTGGGGTCTTTATAGTCCTACTTGAGTCTTCTTCTATCGGATGTGAGAAGTCTAGAGTTTCCTGGTCGTCAACATGAAATATTATAATGTAATATTCCGGAAGGCTTGGCTCATTTTTAATAAATCCTAGATTGATTTTAATATTTGATTGGTCTACCTTTCTACACCTGGTGGTGCGTCTCTTGTCTTTCAAGGAGAATGGGTGCCAATATTGAGTAGTTCCAGACCTTCATAACCATAGTTGGGGAATATAATATTAGTTTTTTCTTTCTTATATTGAGTTGGAATACATTAGTACTGATATCCCTCTAGTTGTCATTGAGTTTCTTAATGTGCTCACTTATAATTTATCTATTTTTGACCAATAAAAGAGATTTTGGATTCTATTGAATTAGTGTCTATTACCCTATCAGTATCTGTTCCATATTATATAATTTCTCTAGAAAAAATAATGAAAATTTAGTCATAGTTTGATAATATATTGATAATGGACTTATATGCCCGAGTGTGTTACCTTGGGTGGTACTAGTTCCCTTTGCAATGAAATATGAAGGTTTTATCCACCAATGTGTTTTTATATTGGAAGATCAAATGAGTTATGGTAAATAAAGGGTATTAATTTACATATATTGATTATTTATTTTATTATTTGAAATGGTATAGTTGATTTCAATGATCCAACATCGATGTTGTTACCATCTGCCGAGGATAAAAAAATTTTGCATTCAAAAAACCTCCTTTCAAAGTAGTTATTACCATTACTAGTATATTGTTATGCCCTTTTTTAAAAAAACATTGTTTGTTTTCATTTCCAATATGAATAAGATTTTACATGAGTATTTGGATACCATTATGTATTCTTTTTGGATAACAACGTCATTAACTCTATGTCATGGGAGGGCGATATGAATTATCTTAGTATAGTTTGGAATCTACATAGAAATCACTTACATTATTCCAAGATTTCTAAGTGTTATTTATTTTTTTGGGAAGTAATATTCTTTTGAAATGTTCCATCAAAAAATTGTATATAATTTGATCTTGGGAGTGTAATGGTTTTTATGACTTGAGGGAAGCCACACAGTGTCATTGAGATTCAAATATTCTTGGACATATGTGGATTTTATCTCCAATTTGTGAAGTACATCTCAAGGGTAGCTAAAATTATGAATTATTTGACTCCTAAGGGGGTAAATATTTCATGTAATGATAAATATTGGAGTTATTTTTTTGATAAGATATTTTTTTTACAATTGTTCCATTTTTTACTCTTCCAAAGGCCAACCAGGGCTACATGGTCTTCTGTGATGCCTCAGGTTTTGTCATAGGTTGCATTCTTATGTTGCGTGATCAGGTAGTGGCTAATGGATCTCATCATCTTTGGCCACATGAGAAAAATTATCCTACCAATGACCCTGGATATTAATTTTTTATTCTCATTCATAATTATTGGTAAAACTAACTTATTGGAGAAATATTAACTATGCATTCAAAAAACAAAACAGTGACTTATATATTCTCTCAAAAATATTTGAATATTTACTAGAGGCATGGGGTTGAGTAACTATAATCTGTTGAAATTTAAATCACCTAAACATAGAGGAAATATAATTTTGTTGTAGATACAGTAACTAGAATACATACAAATAAGAAAGTGAAATAATATTTAGAAGAGTGTTGTTTGATGTATATCTTTTCAAATTTACATATTAGAGTTTAGGATAAATGGGATGAAGATTTCTTATCCAGGATTTAGAGTACATTATATCCTATCATGATAATTATTCTTGATGAAGATACTGATGATTAATTGCGTACAATTTTGAACACTCTTAATGGTGGGGAGATAGTTTCCCTATGGTTGGTTTCCATATAGGATTTTATAGGCTATCAGAATCAAACCATTGGGATATTTGAAGGAATGGGGGTTGTGATGGGGGATTTTCATAATTCCTAGTGATCTAACAACCAAAGAACAACTAATTTGTTCCATGATATATTGTGATAGTTTTTGGGGATAGGGATGGGATAGGGTATTTTTGATTTTTCCTCACGTTGTTATACGTTCTCAAAGATGAAGTATGAGAATCAGAAAACATTCGGTATACTTCATAATATTTTGGTCCCTAGTAGGAAGTGGGATGAAATATCTATAGAAATTACGTTATGGATTCCTCATACTAAGAGTATGAATAATTTTATATGGGTTTTGATAGATAGTCTAACAAAATCATCTCACATCATACCCGTTCATTGTAACATCCCAGATCCGGGTGCCACTCAACGGGTGCCCCGAACCCGGTTGTTCACAAGACCCCAAGAGAATTTCCTCAAATTCCAGAGGATACAGACTAGCATGAAGGGAACAGTTATGATAGTGGGGAAACTACACCCTCATTTGTCAATGTGTTGCGCAGTGGAAAATATAAATAACCTACAACAGTAGGGGAAGCAGTAAACCATACACAACTGAAAGAAAATATGGAGTAAGAGATAACAAAAAATGATGTATATAATGGTGAAACATGTCTTTAGATCTAAGAAAGCATCCAAAACATGTTACCCTGCAATACAATACAATACAACTGAAAGTACAAGTAGAGAAGAACAAAACAGAACAGTCAGCAGCATCGTGAGCCTATGCTCGCTCACATGCTCTCCTACTCGTCAGCAACAATCAAGTACCAGTCTAGGGGCCCTTTCCCCTATAGACCCCTGCATCAATATAATATATTTGGACTAGAGACATTACCCAAATTGGATGTGATAAATAAATCCCAATAGGCATCCACCAAAGGTCTGTGCCCAACTGTTAGTGAAAAAATACAACAACAGTGTGCAGTAGTAAAATGAAATAAAATAAGCTGTCCTCAAAAGTAACTAACTACCAGTTATATTTCCATTTTAATATTATTTTAATCCTCAAATATAATAAATCACCAGAGTGAATGTTCAAATTAAATAGTGTCTTCAGACATAAGAACCGTTTCCCTCAGACCAAATAGAACCTTGGCCTCAGGCCTGGCACTCTGGCAAACCGAAACGAAACAACGCCCTCAGGCTAAACAGAATCACGCCCTCAGGTGTTTTTCCTCAGTCATAATAATCATTTCCCTAAGGCTTACAACATATTTTCCTCATGAATGGATGTATTGTACTCAGACGTATGAAGCATTGGACTCAGGAGAAATAGAACATTTCCCTCAGGCTAAGTAGTACCTTGCCCTCAGGATAAAGAGACAATGTCCTCAGGATAAACAGTCCCTTGCCCTCAGGCGAAAAAAAAGATTCCCTCAGGCTCAAGTAACTGGTCCGAGCCCAACATATAAACAGAAAAATTATATACAATTCCTCTCAAGGAAATTTAAAGCATGTTATATTTGATCTTTACCCTCAGGTAACCTGGCCAATTGCTAAATAGAAGAACACACCCCACAGGGTGGTTCTAGATCCATGAAATGATCCCAAACAACATGTTTTAATTACATTCAACTACCAATTAAATTATAGGTATTTCATTATTCAAGGAATCAGCCATACGACACCCCAATCATGGGTGTGTATCACAATGGTGCACAAAATATACATGAATGTTCGAAATAAACACCAGACAACCTACCTCGATCGTCTCTGATCGGTATACGCAAACGACACCTCCCGAAAAAACCCATGAATGACGTAGATCTAGGATAAACATTCAAGTATTCAACCTCAAATTACTCTCCCTTGGGAAGGAATTTTTAGGAAAGGCTCTAGGAGAAGGAAGAGCTTACATGTGCGGTTTCATGGAGATCGGCGACGTAGGAATCGAGTTCCCTGTGTGCTGTCGGGAGATCCTCTAAGATCAAACCATCTCTCCTACTCTCTTTTAGAGTTTTAAGCTTTCTATGTGATCATAAGAGGCTACTGCCAATTTTATGTGAAAAAAAACTACACAGCATGTACTTTTAAGGTCATGCTGTGTAATTTCCATTTTTTAAAATGTTCCTCTGGTGGCTTCTCGCCAGCGCAACACTATTCATCTGTCGACATGAGTACACAGAGTGTATTCTTGACTACATGGTGTGTACTATCGCTCAGTTGTTGGCTACCTCCACCGCATTACTGTTCACCCGCCGACTGATTACACGACGTGTAAATACCAAGTACACGGTGTGTAGTCAGTTTTTACACCCTTTATCACCGATAGGCCTAACAACCTCTATACTCATCCCACATTGCCAAAGTAAACAACCTATGGAAAATTACATGGCATGTACCTCCAAAATTTGTGATTTTCCCCATTTTCCATATCTTCTAAAAAATAATCAAGGAAAAAGGAAAAGAAGAAACTCGTACCTCAATAAAAAGAACCGGGTTCTAAAAAACATGCCCCCTTAAATAAATTCATCCCTGAATTGCCCTTCGAATGGTGGTGAAGATAAAGATGAGAACAAATCTTGCCACTGAGCACGAATGTCGGTCTCCCGCTCCCATGTTTCATTCTGCACTCGGCCATGCTTCCATAGCACCCATACAAGAGGAACTGGCTGACCTCAGAGAACCATCATGATCCTATCAACAATATGAATCTAATTCTGCTCAAAAGACACATCAACCTGAATCTCATCATCCTCGGAAAAATAGATGTGAGACAAGTCTGAAAGATAACGACGCTGTAGAGATACATAGAAGACATCGTGCATTACCTAATACATCTGTGGTAGCTGCAACTGATAGAAAACTGACCCAACTCTCTCTAGAATCTCAAATAGCCCCACATACCTTGGTGAAAGTTTACCATGATTCCTAATCCAACTATGTCCCATCCTCGGTGAAACACGCAGGAAAACCTAACCCCCGACCACGAACTCTAAGGTTCATCTACAACAATCAGAGTAATATTTCGGGTGAGACTGTGCGGTAGCCATATACTTTTGAATTTACTTGTCCTTCTCTAAAGTCTCATGTATGAGATCTAGTCCTAGTAATGCTGCCTCACCTATCTCCAACCAGCACAGGGGTGATCAGCATGGTCTACCATATAAATCCTTGTATGGTTCCATCTCAATAGTTTAATGAAAACTATTATTATTGGAAAACTTGACTAATGGTATATGATTCTCCCAAGGTCTGCAAAAGTCTAGGTTCTATTCTCGCAACATGTCCTCAAGCACCTGTATCATACGCTCTGACTGGCCATCGGTCTGTGGGTGGTATACTGTGCTTAGAATCACCTATGCACCCAGTGTCTTCTGAAAACTCTTCCAGAATCGAGACGTAAAGTGGGCATCCCTATTTGAAATGATAGATCGAGGGATCTCATGAAGATTTACGACCTCTATGATATACAATATCGTGAGTTATTCTACACTGATGTTCTCCTTGATTGGTAAAAATTGAGCTTCCTTTGTAAGCCTATCCACAATGACCCACACGACATCATTGCCTCGAGGTGACCTCGGAAACCCAGTCACAAAATCCATCGCGACAATATCCCATATCTACTTTGGAAAGGGTAACTGCTATAACATTCCATCTGGCCTCTTATACTCGGTCTTCACCTGCTGATAGGTGGAATATCTCATAACAAAACCAACTACTTCTCGTTTCATACATGGCCAACAATATTGACATCTCATGTCACGATACATTTTGTTATCCCTAGGATGATCATCCCACGATAAAGCAAGAAACTCTCACATTGACGCCTCACGTATATTTCAAGGAACCCACACTCGTCCATGGATACGCAGAACCATTTTATCGCCTATCGTCCAACTGGGAGGAGGGTCCACACATTCTACCAACTCCTGTAGAACTATGCCTTCAGAATATGATAGTTGTCTCATCCTAACTCTATCTAAGAGGGTAGAAGTCATAGATAAGGATGAAAGATAGGTTGTTCCCTGAATATCATGAACCTCCAAATGCATCTCAGAGAACAAATCCATGAGCTTCCACTCACCACTGGCATCCTGAACTTCTTGTATCTGAGTCCTCCTGCTCAGTGCATCAGCAACTACGTTACCCATATCTGGTATATATGCAAGCTCAAAGTCGAAGGACTGAGGGTATTCAACCCACCTTCAATGTCTAAAATTCAGGTCATGCTGGGTAAAGATGTACTTTAGACTTTTGTGCTCCATGAGCACCACAAAATGTTCCCCTAAGTGATAATGTCTCCAACAGCGTAATGTGTGATCAACTGCAGCCAACTCGAGATCATGCGCTGGGTAATTCCTCTCATGTGGCCTCAACTACTGACACCCGTACGCAACTACTTAATTTCCATGCATCAACACCACTCCCAACCTAATACCTGATGCATCACAGTAAACTGTATAGCTATTCCCTTGCTCTAAAAGTATCGGGACTGGTGCTGATGTCAACCATCCCCTGCACTCCTTAAAGGATTTCTCTCATGTTTATGACCAAATGAACTTCACACCCTTCTTAGTCAAACTCGTCAACAGTGATGCTAAATGGGAGAACTCATATATAAAATGCATGTAGTAACCATCCAGCCCTATGAAACTCTGTATCTCAAACACATTCTTAGGTTGCTCCCTGAAAACTACTGCTCTCACATTCTCTGGGTCTACTGCAACTCCTACCTCTAAGTTAATATGAACTAGGATGTGTATCTGATCCATCCAAAAGTGTAATTTAAAAAGAATAGCATATAGATTATACTCCCTCAGAGTACTCAATATGATCTCAAGATTGGTGGCATGGTCGTGTCAAGTGTGAGAGTACACCCAGATATCATCCATGAATACTACTAAAAAGGAATCCATATAAAGATGGAATGCATGATTCATCAGATCCATGAAAACTACTGTCATGTTCATGAGTCCAAATGGCATAACCAAGTACTCGTAGAGACCATATCTACTACGAAAAGCTATAAGTTGTATGTCTGATGGTCTAACTCACAACTGATGGTATCTGTATCTCAAGTCAATCTTCGAGAACACTCGTTCTCCTTAATGATGATCAAAATTAACATCAATCCTTTGAATGGGATATTGGTTATTGTCCATCAACTGGTCCAGTTTCCGATAATCAATAAAGAGTTTGATGGTACCATCCGCCTTCTTAGAAAACAGGACAGTCGAACCCCAAGGAGAAGTATTGTGCTGGATGAAACACTTTTTCCTGCAACATTTCTAATTTCCTTTTGAACTCCTGCAACTCATGTGTAGCCATCCTATAAGGAGTAATGGTCAATAGTGCCGCTCCAAGAATAAGATCAATTGAGAAATACACTTCTCGCTCTAGAGGTAGACCTAAAAAGTTGTCCGAGAAGACATCCCAGAAACGATCAAATACATGAGGGAAATACTTTTGAAAAGTTCCCTGATCATCCAGATATAAAATCTCAATCTAGGATGTTACGCCACCTCACCTATGATGCTCGGGTCCAGCTTGACTCGCCTAGATATCCCATTTTCCCTTGTATAGAAACTCTCCACCCTCTAGTGACGCGAAACTCACCTTGCAACGATATCAATCTACAATGGCTCGAAAGGGTACCAACCAGTACACCCCGAGAATGAAATCATATCTCTTCATCTCTAGGACATAGAGGTCCCATAGAAAGTGACACCCACCAAACTATAGGGGGAACTCCTTGCACTGACACACAAAAGTTGTTCTAGTCCACAACGTAGTGTCCATCGTAATGATATCATAAGAAGTAACACAAATCCCAAGGCTCTTCACAATTGGCGTATATATAAAGATATGTGCTTCACCCCAATTGAAAAGTAATGAAGATAAAATAGAAGCTATAGAATAGTACCTCTAACAGTAGAAGGTCCATGATCCTACTCCTGCTGGGTCTGTTGCATTACATTTTCCTTCCCAGTGCCACGACCCTGCAACACATCATGGCTACCCTAAGATGACCCACCCTACTTCCCCTGAGATCCTAGTGTCTGGCTACCATGCCCATGACCACCATTTCTGCCTGAACGCCCTGACGTATTCTAGTTTCCCAACTAGTATGAATCTTCTGGTCCTACTCTCTCACGTAGAGTCTTCATAGAACCTCTCTCACCAGCCACTAGTAGAAACACCCTGCAAAAGTGCTGCAAACGACACATCTTTCCGCAAGCTCGGCACTCCACTGGGTCACGTGGACACTATGGTCTCTTGTGCCCTTCTTTACCACACTAGTAGGAAATAATTGGGACACATATAGATGTATTCTAGCATGTATTTCAACCATGTGATAAATCCATCTATCGCTTCCTCTTACCAGTAGAAATAGTTCCTAAAACTGCTGTCGAATCGCACTGGCCCACACCACTAGCATCCTGCAGTTTTTTCTTAGTCATTAGTGTCTGGTTCACAAATAGTATGAACTATATGCAACATGAAAACATTAAACAGTTCTCAGATGACATATCGAAGACCATCTTCAAAGTATCTAGCTCTCAAAGTCTCATCACCCACCGGAACGGGTGCAAAATGCTGAAGCTCAGTGATGTCAGAAGAATAATCCATCACTAACATAGATCCCTGCTACATATTCATGAACTCTCGAGCTCAATATACCCCCAACGTCTCTGGAAAAAAGAATACTTAGAAGGATTTCTGATAATTTTCTCACGCCGTGTCTTTGTGATGTTCAGACGGGGTGGTAACATCCCACCATCTCTTGGTGGAATCACGTAGCATGTATGTATAGAGCTTGACCATCCCCCCTAGATGCATCCCCATATACTTGAATATAGTCTGCATCGACCCCAGCCAAGACTTTGTAGCCTATGGTCCTCCATCCCCAGAAAACATAGGCGTATACTGCTGCTAGAATATACGTGTCAGCACTGCCATAGATGTGGCAGCCAGCGGTGCTCCCTAGAAGGTCTGCATAAAACGCATAAAACCTTCAAGGAACTGCTCTTCTATGCCTGTGTCCGATACAAAAGTAGTCGTCGCATCTGGCTCTACTGAAGGATCCATCGGTAGCCCATCAGCTACTATTTCCGAAGTATACTCGTTCCCGCACTTTTGCCGAACAATGCATGGACGTTTTGGTCACATGACTCTACAATGGTCAAAAACACGCCTTTGATTTATGTTTGTCAAGGAATGAAAACTAGGGGACCAAATAAGAAATAGTAGGAATAAAGAATTCAATATTTTAAATATAAGACTACACGATGTGTATATTAACTACATGGAATGTAGCTGACTTTCCTTCCACAGCCCGGGTCCCCCTACACGTCTTATCCACATGACTCTCTTTTGATCGATAATACACAACGTGTACAACATGTACACGGTGTGTGCTATATAATTTCCATCTGTTAGTGTTGTTCGCGACACGGCCAGCTACTCAGCTGACACTACAGGGCGTGTTACACATGCACATGGTGTATAAACCACCCCTTATTCCCAGCCACACAGCTAAGTCCACATAGTCACTCACTGGTCAAGACTACACTGTGTGTCACACAGGCACACAGCAAGTACTAGGTAGGGTAACACTAACCTATGTTGTTATTGACACGGTCGGGTACCTGGGTCAGACTACACGGCGTGTTCAAGGTGGACATGACGTGTATGTCTTAAGGTTTCATCATATGTGTAGTTAGTCACATGGGTGGTCTCTAGGTCAACACTAAACGGCATGTACAACTGGTGCATGACATGTTTACCCAAGCCATTCCCTTCCCCATGTCCCCGCCCACATTCCCTATGACATGAGAAGAGACAACACAGTGTGTACATAGGGTACAAGGCGTGTTCTAAAAAAATTTCCTTTTCTTCCTGAACAGAAGAACACATGACGTGTGTCCAGGGAACTACATGATGTGTATCCAAGGATTTTCAGAATATATTCCTCAGAAACTACTCTGAAGCACAGAAAAACACTAAAACAAACACTTAAGATCCAAATTCTGATCCTTGAGGGCCCATACTCCCCGCGAATCAATTCTTTTCATCTTATATGTGTGATAAAAAAAGTAAATAGTCAATGTCACACCAAATTCCGGTCAATGAGGGCCCATACTCCTAAAGAAATAATGTTTGGAGTTCATTCTACAAAACCATACATAACATAACCCTATAAAATAGCAGGTATTCATCAATGCAGCTATCACAACATCATTCTTTTTCTGGCACAACAACTATTACTACAACATTCAACTTCTAATACACAGACATAACATGGAAACTATACATGGCATGTTATTCTAACATGTTACTAAATAATACATGAGATGTAATACCCTCATCTCATCAGTTTGAAACTAAATAGAACCCAACATTAAAATATAAACATCACACCACATGTGCGTCTCCCAACTGTGAAAATCAAATCAACTGTAAAGTTGCAAAACTAGAAAAATTACAATTATGTGGTAATTTGGCTTTTCCCTATACATGGGCTAGCTACTCCTGGGCATAGGTTATTACCAAATACCAATTCCATCATATCCCTAACTATAGGATCCATACTATTAGTCAATGAAAATAACCCCTCTGGAACCACTTTGTAACATCCCAGATCCGGGTGCCACTCAACGGGTTCCCCAAACCCGGTTGGTCACAATGCCTCATGTGCATTTTCCCAAATTCCAGAGGATTCCAACGAGCAGTGAGGTCCTAGATCAGATAGTGGGGAAACTATTCCCTCATTTTCCAATGAGTAGCCCAGTGGAAAAGAAAAATAAAATACAACCGCAACGGAAGCAGTAAACCATACACAACTGAATGAAAAACTACAGTTAAAGATAACAAAAAATGATGTCTTTAATGATGCAACATGTCTCTAGTTCTATGTAAGCAGCCAAAAAAAATTACACTACAATACAATACAATACAACTGAATGTACATGTACAACAGAACAAAACAGAACAGTCAGCAGCATCATGATCCTATGCTCGGTTCCATTCTCTCTTATTCATCAGCAACATTCAAGTACTTATATAGGGATCATTTACCCTATTGACACCTGCATCAATATAAACTGTTTGGGCTGAATACATGACCAAAATAGGGTGTGAGAAATAAATCCTACTATGATACCACCAATGGCCCGTGCCCAACTGTCATTGAAATAGTACAACAATATTGTGCATTATTAAAATGCAATAAATTAAGCAGTCCTCAAACGTAACTAACTACCAGTTATATTTCCATTTTAATATTATTTTAATAATTCAATATAATAAATCACCAGAGTTAATGTTCTATGCAAACAGTGTCCTCAGACATAATAACTGTTGCCCTCGGGCCAAATAGAACCCTGTCCTCAGGCCTTTACCTCAGGCGAACAGAAATTAAACCACACCCTCATGCTAATCAGAATCACACCCTCATGAGTTTTTTCAAAAGAATAATCAAAATTTCTCTAAATAATAGAACATATTGATCTCAGGCTCGAAATTATTGTCCCCAGACGTATGGAACAGTTCCCTCAGGCGAAACAGAACAACGCCCTCAGGCTAAGCAGTACCTTGCCCTCGGGCTAAACAGACAATGCCTTCAGGCTAAACAGTCACATGCCCTCATGCTAAACAAAAAATTCCCTCAAGTGCAAGTAACCGGGGCAAGACCAACATAGGAACAAGTAATTTTATACAATTCCTCTCATGTTAATTTAAACAATGCTATATTTTCAGTATACCCTCGGGTAACCTCGCCAAACTGCTAAACAGAAGAACGCACCCCGAGGTGGTCCTGGATCCCAGAAACGATCCCAAACAGTAGGTTATAATTACATTCAATTACCTATACAATCCTAGGAAATTTAATTCTTGATGGCCTCATCCATATGACACCCCAATCATGTTCTTGTATCACAATGGTGCACAAAAGCAACATGACAGTAGGAAATAAACACTAGACCTCCTACCTCGATCATCTCTGATCAGTATACGTGAAAGAATACTATAGAAATGACCGTGAATGACGTAGATATGGGATAAATGTTCATGTATTCAACCACAAATAACTCTCCCCAGGGAAAGAATTGGTATGAAAGGCTCTAGGATAAGGATGAACATACTTGTGCGGTTCCAAGGAGATCGACGGCTTATGATTCAGGTTCCCGATGTACGGTCGGAAGATCGTCCAAGCTTCGGCCATCTCTTCCACTCTCCTCCAGCATTCTATGATTCCTCTGTGAACAAAAGATGCTACTGCCCGTTTTAAGAGATAAAAAAACAAACTACACGGAGTTTAGTATTAAGTACACGAAGCGTATTTTCCATTTTTTAAAATTTTCCTCAGGCAGTTTCTCGCCATCATGACATTGTTCAACCGTCGATGTGAGTACACAACGTGTATTCATAACTACATGGTGTGTACTTTTGCTCAGTTCACAGCTCCTCCACCACCATATTATTCACCCGCCGTCTGATTACATGGAATTTAAATACCAAGTACACGGTGTGTAGTCATTTTTTATACCATTCATTGCGGACAGGCCTATAAACTCAGTGCACTCATCCCACATAGCCAAAGTACACGACATGTGGAAAATCACACGATGTGTACCTCCAAAATTTGGGAATTCTCCCCATTTTCTATATTTTCTCAAAAATACTTATGTAAAAATGAAAAGAAGAAACTCGTACGTCAAAAATAAGAACTGGGTTCGTATATACACAATAATAGCCAATTTTGAAGAGTTAATAAATCTCTACATAAACGAAATTGGATGTTTTCCAGTAATTGCATCATCTATAATATCAGACATGGGTCGTGGATTCACTTATCACTTTTATAGGTTCATTCATCTGGAACGAGGATCTCATTTTCATTTGATCACAACCTACCCTCTACGGTTAGATGTATGGATAGAGAGAGAGTAAAACATTCTAGAGGACATGTTACGCGCTTGTTTTATTTACGTTAGTAAGACTTGGGATGATCACTTTGTACTGGTTGAGTTTATTATATTAATTGTTTCCCGTGTTTTATTAGAATGCAACCTTTTGATGAATTTTATATCCCTCCTTATAAATATCCATTGTGTTGGTCGGTGGTCGGTGAATGTTCATTGGTTTGATTTTTTTTGGATATTTAGAATATTCATAAGATCATGTTAATGAAATATATCCAATAAAGGTATTATGAATATTATCATTGTATACTATTGGAATTTATAATTGGTGAGTATGTGTTCTTGAATGTTTCACATTGGTTGGGTAATCGATGGCTTGTGAGAAAATGGAAACAGTCTCCACATTTTGTAGGAGCTTTCGTGGTTGTTAAATAGGTGGGGAACATTGAATACTTTTTATCACTCCTAACACAACTTACATTGATATATGACATATTCGATTAATCACAGATGAGAAAGTGTTTAACTAATCCATATCATTTTTTTTGATAGAGTGATCATGATATTAAACCTAATTTATCTTTGACTGAGCTGAAAGTAAAGATAGATGATTCTGAGACCGTGGTACCTCATTGGAGGGTGATACATTTGGTTCGTGTTCTATGGTAGTATAGTTCTGATAATCATGATTCATGGGAATGAGAGGATATTATTAGAGAGTAGTGGCCCCAACATTTTGTCCTGGAAGATTCTACATAGGATTTCTAGGAATAGAATGTTTTTATGGTGGGGAGGTTGTAAGAACCATTACTGATCGTGTAGGTATTCCTTTAACCTTATCAAGTATTTTTCATTTTGATGAATTTATAGGGTTGAGAATGAACTATGATGATACATATAATGGTGACATCTTATATTTTTTGGACACTCATCTTTAACTGACCTTCCGACCATCTTTTAGAAAAGTTACATGTCATGTACCAAAGATACACAAAATATAATGGTTTCTAGAGGAATGTCATGAAATGATTCCTAAGTTGAATGGTACAAGAAGTGAATAAATTTTAGAAATTGTGAATGACTAAGATATTAGTTTTTAATTTGGATAATCTGTTTAAAAATCCAAGGCATTTCATTTTTTAACTTCCGATATTAACTATTTCAAGATGTGTAGTGGGGTTACACGTCACATAATATCTTGACTAGTTTTTTTAAATGGGAAACATATTTGAGATCTAACTTCCCCTCATATCCAATTTTCATTATCTCAACCAAAAACACACCCCAGGTGTTCTCCGAGATTTCCACCCATTTTGAGACCTCTCGATAATTGTTGGATCATCATTGTACTTACGGTGTGATTTCTCGGAATCCTTTTCCATTGTTCATGGTGTTTCCCTCCTTTTAATCCTTTGTAATTTCAATATATAATTTTGGAATTTATTGATCTATGTTCCATAATATTTTATATTTATTCTTTGTTGATTTATGAGGTCTTATACACCATTATTCTCATTAATGGGTGATGTTGTGTGTGTTGAGTATCATGCAAATGGTTGGTTGATCGCGTTGTTGAGCACGTCAAATTAGAGGTTAAGTTTTTACTAGAATTTCTGTAGTATAGCAGGAAGCCATGTTTGTCTCTCGTCAGAGCCTTAAATCACTAATTAAAAATTAAGGTTATGATTATGTTAAAAAATTGAAATTAAATTAAGTTGTTGGGGGTTCTATAATTTTAAAATATCAATTGAAACTATACTACTAAGTGATAGAAACTGGTTGGGGAAATCGTGATCAGCCCGGGTAAGTGCCCCTTGATGCTCAATCCATCATCACTCTCAAGGGAATGGGAAGGATCAATGATTCCTTGATTTTATACCCACTAAAACAAGTATTATGTGATTTCTTACTAGGTTACCACCTAGGATTTTATCGATCAATGATATTGATTATTGGCGACCGCTCATAATCAATAAATCTATGTTGATGTATGAACCGAACACAATCAAGGAATCACATCAACAACGTGATGAGATGTCCAGATTTGGGTCTTTATAAAAATTGACCTTAATAAAAAAGCATGCATATTAATGGGTTATAAATTCTGGATATCATCAATCAAGTCAATCCAAAAGAAAACGCATGAAAGAGAAGAGGTGAGAAAAGAGGCAAACACACTCAATTCATCACAGGATCCGGGTTCTGCCTGGAAGTATGAGAATTATTGTTCCATTGATTTCTATTTGATCATACCATAATAAAAAAAATTCAAAAGGTAAAAATTAAGAAAAATAGACAACAATCCTGGAAATTAAATTATCTTACGAAGATTGCAAATGTGGAGCTCGGGGTTACAATAATAGACACCCCCCAAGTTGATCACTAAGAATCATAGAAGTACATTAGGGAGAAAATAACTAAAATGGGTGAAAGAATCTCTCAAATTAGTCCCACCTTCACCCTTGGTCGTGCAACATGAGAAAATGGGGGTGAGAGGTGTTTTTATGGACATACACAACAAACTTTCCACAAAATAAGTCAAGTTCCCAAGAGACCAGGTCAGTATTCAGGGAAGACTTTTTAATGCATATTTTTACGGATGGTTTACTGAACAAAACGCCTGAAAATGACTTCAAATTCGGTGGAGAGGTTGGCCTCTAAGATAGCTATCCATGGGAGGTGGAATCTACCAAATTGGATCTCCTATGCCCGAGTCATGGCCTAAATATAGAAGGTCGTCTAATATAGCTTGCCCAGAATTGTTTCACATTGCGGGCCTATTAATGGATTTTAAATGGGATAATTAGGCTCCATGGACTTCTAGATAAATGTATCCCACACAATTCTAAATTCATAACCCAATTTGTAGCCCAATTTAATGATCAGAGTATCCATAGTATATATTTCTATCCACATAAATGCTTCGGCCCTTGTGAAGTTTGGCCCGTTTTTCTTGATTTCCATAGTGGGCCCCCCCGAATCACCTCATCCTACAATGTAAACACATAAAAATGTAAAATTTCCCTATTAAATAGTAATAAAAATTAATTAACTAAATCCAAACAGTATGTGCAAGTTATTATTATATTTGGAATATTCATTAGAAAACCAGTTTAAAACAGTGGTATAAGGGTGAAATAAAGTAGTGAATCGTGGTACAATCACACCCCCACACCTAAACATTTTCAACATAGGTGAAATTAGTATATCCTAATCAAATACCATTACAAAATCAAAGGTGGGAAAATATCCAAGATTTTTATGAAATGGAAGTCATCATGTATCGTTTATGAAATCAACTTTCCCATCATTTTTCTTTTCTCACATTTGAGTTTGTTCAACTTTATTTGTTCACCCATGCTACATGGAACAACCTACCTCACATATATAATTTTCCTCTTCACTCAAGTAATATATGAAAATGTGGTTATGATCTTTTCCCTGTGTTCATGAAATATCACCATATGCTTGCCAAGATTCTATGTTCTCTACCGGTAGAAACTAGTGTGCTACTCAAGAGGACTTCTAGTAGGTTGTTCTGAGGATTATGGGTTGGTAGGATTTGATGTATAAAAAAATATCTAAGGCAAAAGAGGAGTTCTTAATCTTTGAAGTACAAAACATGTCAAAATTCAGCAAGTGTTCAAAATGAATGTACACACTCATCCCCTCGCAAAATGAATCACTTCCAACTCACTACCCCCATTTTCTATTTTTGTGGGTCAGATCCAATCAGTGAATAATAAAGAATAATTTTCCTCTTCTCCAATTTATTTATTTTGTTCTTTTTTTTCAATTTACAAAACTATTGTTTTTTGTTTTTTTAAAATTTTCAATCTAGATAAAAAGGGAAACAAGTGTAATACAATGATATAATATGGAATGTGAATACATTACCCAAGTAAAATGTAGGCACCTTTTCTATCAACCCATAACAATGATCATTCCAATATATTCCTATGGAAACACCCTCTCCCACACACTTTCTGAAATTCAAACTATAATATACACAAGAGATGGGAAGGAAGGGAAGAATTATCTTGTAATGTGGCTACCCAATAGGCATTCCATGGTCTCTATGGCTTAACAAGGGTAAAATTTCAATGTGGCCAAAATAGAGGTTAATTGTACAAAGGTCTTTCCAATACACGATGGCCTCTATCATGAATGTAGAAAACATGAATCCTATGCATATAAACATAATAAAGGCATGTTGTAGTTTCTCTACATGACCCGATACTCTCAAGAAAGTGAATAAAAGGAAGAATATGCAATAAATGGCTTAGAATATCTCTCGGATATGAGATTGATATATCAGTTAGTGCTATCGACGCATGGGTTTCAAAAATCCATTAAACACCAAAGAATTATTGGAAAATAGATTTTTTTAAAAATATTTCATATCAACATTCATTGGGAAAACATTTTTCCAAAAATAATGGAATTTTTTCACACAATTGACTCAAAAATGAAAAAACGATTTGGATATTCTTTTAAGAATAATGTTTATCTAAATACACAAAATAAAGAAAAAGAAATGAAAATTCATTTTTTTGTGTTTTTTTGTGTTATTTTTGTTTTTCTATTATATATATTTTTGTGTTTTTTCAATACAAACTATGACATGTCACCCTCCCACACACCTAAAAATTACATTGTCCTCAATGCGTGTATTTAAATTAATAGACATTTAAATAAAGGTAGGTAGAAGGGACAACCTTCTAAGTGGTGTCATATCCGGCATCCATCAGTTGTATTTCTTCTACAGGATGCTGAGGAAAATCCTTATAGTAGTGTTTGATCCATTTTCCATTGACATTAAACCTTTTTCCACTCTTCTCATTAAAAACATATATAGAACCAAAAGGGTAAACATTGGTAACAATATAAGGACCGAGCCATCGAAAGCGAAGCTTACCTGGGTGGATCTTTAGCCTAGAATTATAAATGATTACCTTCTCACCAATATGATACTTCCTATTATGAATCATCCCATCATGGATTTTCATTGTATTCTCTTTTAGATTTGAGAGTTCTCATATGCATCACACCGAATTTCTTCCAACTCCTGAATCTGCATCTTTCTATGCTCACCAGTATCTGAGAGAATCATATTACATTGCTTAAAGGCCCAATATTCATGGTGTTCTATATCTATTGGGAGGTTACAAGCCATCCCAAACACAATCCTATATGGTGAAATTCCTATTGGGGTTTTAAAATCAGTATTGTATGCCCAAAGTGCACCTTCCAAGCGTAAACTCCATTCATTCTTATTGGGTTGTACCGTTTTCTCCAAGATTCGCTCAACTTCACGATTTAAAATTTCTGCTTGTCCGTTAGTTTGGGGATGATATACAATAGAGACTATATGAACAACCCCATACGTAAGAAGGAATTTTTTCATGTTACAATTCCAAAATATGAACCCTGATCACTAATAAAGAATCATGGTAGACAAAACCGACTGAAAATCTAGGACCTCACAAAATCAACAAAAACTCAAGAGTCATCGGTCTTAGTAGCCTTTTCTTCCACCGATTTAGAAACATAGTCAACAGATAGAAAGATATACATAAATCCAAATGAATTAGGAAAAGGCCTCATGAAGTCAATGCCCCATGCATCGATGAATTCACAAAATAACATGGGATGTTGTGGAATTTCATTCCTCATGGAGATATTCAATTTTAATTATCATCGAGTACATGATTTAAAAAACATATGGACATCTCTATAAAATGTTGACCAATATAAACTTTATTCAATGACATTTCGAAGAGTATGTTGAGAGACAAAGTGGCCCCCACAAGCCAATGTGTTGCAGAAGCTCAAAACTGAGGTGAACTCATGGTCAGTGACACACCTATGAACAACATGGTCATTAAAAATCCTCCAAAAATATGGATCATCCCAAATGTACCATCGAGAATCATGTTTAAGTCATTGGGATTGTGAAGTGCTAAAATCAATACGGACCCTAGAAGTTGCTATACAATTTGTAATGTTCGCATACCAGGGGGTAAGGTCCACAACATCACAAAGGTTCTCATGAGGGAAGAATTATACAATGGGGAGAGGTGTGTCAAAATGATGGTCTAGTGGTGGGGAAATCCTACAATTGTGGTCGGCTACCATATTTTCCACTCCTCTCTTATCTCAAATCTCAAGGTCAAACTCTTGGAGGAGGAGCATCCACCGAAGGTGGTGGGGCTTAGCTTCTGTTTTCTTAAATAGAAACCAAAGGGAAACATGATCAGAAAAGACAATGAATTTTGACCCATTGAGATAGGAATAGAACTTTTCCATGGAAAACACATTAGAAAGAAGTACTTTTTTAGTGGTTGTGTAGTTTACCTGGGTAGGGTCAAGGGTACGTGAGGCATACACAATGACATGAGGGGACTTCTCATCCCTTTGTTATACAACTACCCCAACTGCAATGTTAGATGAATCACACATAAGTTCGATGGGCAGATCCCACCATGGTGGTTAGATGATGGGAGGTGATGTGAGACTCATTTTTAGTGAATTGAAAGCATCCTCAAAATTTTTATCAAAAAAAAATTCAGAATCCTTTTTTAATAACCGAGATAAGGGAAGTCCGATCATACTAAATTCTTTAGTGAATCGGCGGTAAAAACCAGCATGACCCAAGGAATACCGCACCTCACGAACACATTTTGGATATGGAAGGGATGAAATTAATTCAATTTTAGATTTATCAACATGAATTATTTTATTTGAAATTATATTCCCTAGAACTATCCCCCACTCAACCATGAAATGAAATTTTTCATAATTTAAAACACGATCTTTTCAATGCAGAGATGGATGATATAACCTAGGTTTTCCAAAAAAATAATCAAAATAATAACAATAAACCATTAAATCTTCCATAAAGACTTCTATACAACTCTCAAGGTATTATGAAAAAATACTCAACATACATTGCTGAAAAGTACCAGGAGCATTACATAGGCCAAAAGGCATTATTCTGTATGAAAATGTTCCTAATGGACAGGTAAATGTGGTAATTTCATGATCTTCAGGTGAAATATGGATTTGGAAATAACCCGAATATCCATCTCGGAAACAATAATGGGAAATACCAGCCAGTCATTCTAACATTTGCTCAATGAAAGGTAGAGGAAATTGGTCCTTCCGTGTGGCTTCATTCAATTGATGGTTGTCAATACTAACTCGCCAACTGTTTTGAACATGCATTCGAACCAATTCATTCCTTTATTTGACACAACTGTTATTCATGTTTTTAGGCACAATTTTTACTGAGATAACCCATTTACTATCAGATATAGGATAAATGATCCCAGTAGTAAGTAATTTACAAACATCCAATTTTACCACTTCGAGGAGAGAGGGATTCAACCAGTGTTGAGCCTGCCCTATGGGATTATCCTCATCATCCAAAAGTATATGGTGCATACAAATAGTTGGGATAATCCCAGGAATATTAGCCAATGTCCATCCTATTGCCTTTTACACTATCTCAAAAGATCATGTATTTTTTATTGCTACTGTTGAGAGACTTATTGGTAATAATGATAGGAAATTGTTCAATACCCTCAAGATAGGCATATTTAAAATTTGATGGAAGTGGTTTTAAATCCAACAATGGGGGTTTTTGGAGTGAGGGAGTGTATTTATGGGGAGTGAGGTCCATAAAACTATCTATCTGCCCATGTTTATTCTCTATGTAAATAGAATATATTGAAATGAGATTTGTAGAATCATCGATAGTCATGGGTACCTCAGAATAAACACAGTCATCAAATAAAGAAAAAAATTACATTTTTCTGAACCCACACAACATTCAAAAGAAGAAAAAAATTAAATCATCCATGGGTGAATAAGAGGAAAATAAATCAGAGGATGGGTTGAGGATAGAATTATTTGTCTCTTTGTAGTTAGAGAGAACTTTCGTCGAATAGATAGGAAGAGTGGAGTGCTCTTCCATATGGTGTTTCATAGACTCAAGGATGTTAAAACATACCTTTTCTTCACCAAAATCCTTGGACTTTGTACCATTGTGAACGTTGATGATCATATTTTCTGTTTTGAGGAATGGCCTCCAATGTATGATAGGGGAATGTCCTTGGGTTATGGTATCTTCAATCTAAAGAATGTAAAAGTCTGTAGGGAAGATGTCATTCTTAACTTATACGTGGACATCCTTGACCACTCTTGATGGGAGTGTTGTGCTTCAGTTGTCAAGTTGCACCACAATTCTTGTTGGTTGAAGCTCTTCAACCTGCAATGAAGTGTACAAGGATTGAGGCATTACAAGAATTGAAACACCTAAATCTAGAATAAAGTCCGAAAAGAAGGTCTCCCCTATGGTACAAGGTATCGTTAATGTTCCCGGATCCTTGCATTTGGTTAGAATTTATGGTTGAATCATGGCCCATACATTCGTTCACAGGTTGACACTATTATTCCCCTTTAGCCTCCTTCTGTGGGTGAAATGCACTTTATGAAATATGGCATATCGAGGGATTTTTTTTAATTTCATCCAATAAAGGAATGTTAACATGAACCCTTTTAATTGTATCCATTATTTCATTATCAATCTCATTATCAAAGTTCTTCTTATATTTAGGGAGTCTATGAGGGAAAGCAAGAGGAATGGATTTCTCACTTGATTCATCAATGACAATTCAATTACCATTTTTTTCTTCTATATCTTTACATGATATATTTGATGGTTGGGAAAGAGTGTTTTCATGAGGGGGACAAACAAGCTGTGTAGAATTAGTAGAAGGATAAAATTCATTTCCACTACGAAGTGTAACTACACATACATTACCTTTATCCTTCGGATTGACAATGGGTTTGGATGGTAGTTGTCCATAACCTTGCATATTAATCTCACAAATTGTGTTTCCCAATTGCACCACTTGAGTTCACAAGTCATGAAAAGTTGATTGAGTGGTTTTTTCAAACTGGAGGTTCTGGGTTACCATTTTCTTCCCTATTGTTGAGAAATGTATTGTTTTCAAAAATATATAATAATGTTATATAAAGGGGGAGATTATTGAAAATAATACTCTGTCTCTTTATGATAATTTTGATTCTCACAAATACCCTTAATTATTTTCTAATGATTTTATTTTGTATTTTGTAGGAATTTATTTATTTATTTTAATCGTGAAATAACTATAATTTATTATTTATTCAGAAACTGTTTTAGCGCGTTCTCGAAACACTATTCATCCCATACTTATTCAGATTCTATTTTAGTGTGTTCTGGAATCACTGTTCATACCCTATGTGGATAAACGTAGCGTAAGGATGAAATGTGTGTATGCTTTTTGAGATAAGAGAAAAGTATGGAAGAAGAACCTTACGTTAGGAAGGAACCTTACGGTTGGGTTATGGAAGGAGAACATTACATAGTTAGTAAATGTTACGTTTGTTTCTCAAAAGTATGGTTCTTCAACCTTAGTTTTGTAAAAAAAACCTTACGTTTTTTAATGGATATTTTATCATTTAGCTGAGAGTTGAAGAAAATGTATGGATGGTCAACCCTACGTTTATGATCAACCTTACTTTAGAAGAAATTAAACATGAACCCTACATGTATGTTCAACCTTATGTTGTCAGCCCTACGTTTGGATGCCACGTCATCAACCTTACGTTTGGCGTCAGAAAGTTTGAAAGATGATATTTTTATGCAATGGTCAGCAAGCTGATTGTTAGGAGGATTTCAAGCCGGATTTCAAGATGATATTAAAATACAACTTTGACCAATTAAAATTCGTTTTTTCAATGGATTAAAGATTGAATTAATAGTATCTTTTTATGCCGAGTCTTCAGGGAAGTTACGACTACTTTGTAAATTAAAAATTTTTAATATCACAAATAAAAAGGAAACTTTTATGGATATAAATTTGCAGGGGATTTTCTAAGAATTATTATATATGTTCTCTCTGAAACACAATGTAAAATTTTTTGGTGACCAATCTATTATTAAAAATGGATAAAAATAGAGACTTCAAAAAAATTCACCCAGTTCTGCAGATTTAAGAGGATCGTGAAAGCTATAGTTACTTAAGAAGAAAAAACTCGATAGAAGATTCACTTGTTCTACCTCAAATATCTAATATGGATCTAATACTACTATAGTTGTGAATTAAATCTTTATATATACTACAATCAGATCGAATCAGAACTACTTCGACTTGAAAATCAATATTTCTAGAGACGATGATCCACTTGCTATCAATTGCATTCCGTTTCAACTGTGAATATCAATAGGAAAGGTGATTTCTAAATTTTTTTATCTTGAGTAACCAGCTTCTCGTACTAATATGAGTAGGTTCATGTTTGAACTTGAAGGCTTTGTTAGCCTGAAAATTGTAATGGTGTCAACTGCCTATTTTTCAGTTGTTGGAAGGTTTGTTGAAAAGAGGACTAGATAGTGAAAATCACAAAGGTAGTGGAGTTGAGCACTGGTGGAGTGGACTAAGGGCATTCTATTCTCCAAACCACTATACATCTATGTGTCCCTACTTTTATTTATTCTACTGCATGATGAAATCTGATAAAGCATAGAGGATAGAATTCGTTCAATCTGTGAGTTAACAAAAAATCATAAAGACACAATTCAGCCCCCTCTTGTGTATAATCTGTATATTCACGATTCAACAATTGGTATCAGAGGAGGAGCTTCTGATAGAGACTTAGAAAGCTATAAGCATCTAAAGATTATACGATAGAGCATCATGACTGATACAAGAGAAGGGATGTCAATGGTCAGAGCACCATATTTTAATGGAGACAACTATGGCTACTGGAAATCACACATGATAATATACTTGAAAAACCTCTTATATAAAATATATTCAATGATTCAGAATCCTTATAAAATTACTGAAACACCTGAGACATGGAGTGTTGATACAAATGTAGAGTATGATATGAATTCGAAGGCTGTGAATGAAATCATCTGTGGTCCAGGACCAGATGAATTTAACAGAGTATCTCAGTGCCCGATATCATATGAGATGTGGAAAATAATAGATGTGGCGTATGAAGGAATAGACAATGTGAGAAAAATAAGATATGAAACTTCCAAATTGAAATTGGATACATTCAAAATGTTTGAAGGTTAATGCATTTCCCAAATGAATGGGAGATTGACAGAAGTAGTCAATAATATAATAGCTCTAGGGGAACCTATCATGGTGGTTGATCAAGCATTAAAAGTACTGAGGGTACCTCCTACTCGATAAAATGGAATCTCTGCAGCAATCAGACAGTCGACATCTGTCAATGATTTAACCATGAGAGAACTGATTGGAACATTAATGATGTATGAACTTGGATGGAAGATGAATCCAATGAACATAATGTGCTTATCAAAAAGGTTGATACTACCTTGATAATAACATCACAACAAAACAACAGAAATATGATGAATAAAGAATTCAAAGCTAAATCAGAGAGCTATGACTCATCAAACATAGATGGAGATCAGGCTCAGCTTTCAAGAAAATTTATAAAATTCTACCACAAGCAAAGAGACTTCAAAAAATCTTTTAAGAGAAATGATAAGGAAGAATGATGCTATAAATGCATGAAGATGGGGCATATCAGACCAGATTTCCCACAGTTGAATGATGAATGGAAGAAGAAATTCTTCATAAGAAATGACTATGAGTAGAAATACAATAAATCTATGAAAGCCACTTGGAGTTTATATGAAGCCCCTAGTAGATCTCCTGAATCAATCTCAGAAAAAGATGAATTAAATCTAAAAGAAAACATGTGTTTCATTGCAGAAACCGATGAGGTATAATCATATTACTCCTCTGACTCAAATAAAGAATCAAATTATGAATCAAGCTACACAAATGAAAACCATAAAACCTATTGCAATATTCTTGAAGAAAGATATGACTCACAATTTACGAAACAATAGACACTGAAGAACATACATAAATTTGTTTCAGATGAAAGAGTTACAATGATGAAACAACATAAGTAATTAACTGATAAATATAGTTCTATTAACACTAACTATATAAATTTTGAATCGTGATTAAAAACACTTTAGGTTGAAGTAGAATCTTACAAACAGGCTGCATTGGTTTTTACAAAAGGAGAGAATTAATTAAATAAAATTCTTGGAAAGACATTCATTAAAAAGGAGATATTTGGAATTGTTAGTAAAGTAGAAAAACCTAAGCTATATAAAAATTATTTTGTTCCTAACTCTAAAAGGGTTAATTGTAACTTTTGTGGGACAAAGGGAAATATAGCTTAAAAGTGTTTCTTAAGACAAACTCAAATATGTTGTATTAAGAAAGCCTATGTATCAAAAGACTTATATGATTCAGATGATTTTAAAAGAACAAAGCAAATCTGGATACCTAGATCATTGCTAGCTAACACCCTTGGACCCAAAAAAATATGGGTACCAAAGCAATTTGTTTGAATGTCATTGAATGTAGCAGGCTGCCAGAGTAGAAAAGATATATGGTACATGGACAGTGGATACTCAAGACATATGAGTGGAAACTCATTAAAATTTTCTTCACTCACTCAAAAGGAATAAGGACTTGTCACATTTTGTGACAATGCCAAAAGAAAAATCATTTTCATTGGAACTGTTGGAGATCCAAAAAAAGTCTCAATCAACAAAGTAATTTATGTACAAGGATTATAACACAACCTGATAAGTATCTCTCAACATTGTGATGATGGATACACTATTGATTTTACTTTCAATTGTTGTACTATTTCTAAAGATAAACTGTTTAAATTTAAGGCACCATGAACTGAGAATGTCTATACCTTCGATTTAAATTCCCTGTGTAAATAACAAGTAAACTGCTTGACTGCTAATGTAAGTGAATCTTGGATCTGGTATAGGAGACATGGACATTGAAATTTATATTTTTTACATAAATTATCTAGGAAATATCTAGTTTCAAATTTTCATAGTCTCAGAATTGAATGTGATAGATTATGTGATGCATACCAACTTGGAAATCAACACAAATCGTCATTCCAATCTGTTAATAATGTTTCTACAACTAAACCTCAAGAAATTATCCTATGTATTTGTTTAGACCTTCCATAGTAACAAGCATATCTGTTAAATTATATGTTTATGTATTAGTTGATGATTATTATATATTTACTTGTATTTTATTTTTTAAATTTAATAATGAAACTTTTACTTTATTTGAATGTTTCTGCAAGTGTGTTCAAAATAGAAAAGGTTTTAATATAATCTCATTGAGAAGTGATCATGATAGTGAATTTGATAATCAATAATTTAATTCCTTTTTCTCAAAAATTGGTATGAAGCATACCTTCTCTGCACCAAGAACACCTCAACCGAATTGGATTGTGAAAAAATAAATATAACAATTCATGAAATAGATAGAACTATGTTAATTGAATATAACCTACCAATATATTTTTGGTAAGAACCTATAAATACACCTTCCTATATAATTAATAGAGTTTTAATTAGACCTATTTTGAAAAAGACACCCTAAGAACTATTGAATAACCGAAAACCTAATGTAAATTACTTTTATTATTTTGGATGAAAGGTCTACATCTTGATCACCAAAGATAATCATGGTAAGTTTGATCTAAAATCTGATGAAGGTATTTTCTTAGGATATTCTGCTACATCAAAATTTTATAGAATCTATAATAAAAATTCAAGGATTGTTGAAAAATTAGTTCATGTGAAATTTGATGAATCTGATCCATTTGAGAAAAGGACAGATTAAATGGATGATCCTTAATCTAATGAGAACAAGAGTATTGAGAACTTAAAAAATGAGTTTGAAAAGGAAATAAAAGAAATTCAATCCAATTTATAGGAACATGATACTGAAGAACCATTAAATATATTGACTAGATTGTATAGAAACCTAAAGAATCACTCTTTAGAAAATGTGATAGGTGACTTTGAAACTTCTATTCAAACTAGAATAAACGTAGGGATCCTTGTGGAATTCTCTTCCTTCCTATCCCAACATGAACCCAAGAATATAGAAGAATCATTAGATGATGAAAGCTGGGTAATAGAAATACAAGATGAATTAAACCAGTTTAAAAGAAATTTAGTTTGGGAATTAGTGGAAAGACCTAATAATTATCCAGTAATAGGAACCAAATGGGTCATTAGAAATAAACAGGATGACCAAGGCACAATAACTATAAATAAAGCATGATTAATAGCTTAAGATATAATCATGAAGAAGGAATAGATTATGATGAGGCTTTTGCACCTGTATCTCTGTTATAAGCCATTAGAATCCTTTTAGCCTATGCATCTTAAATGAATTTTAAATTATTTCAGATGGATGTTAAATCTTCCTTTTTAAATGGTTATTTAATGGAGGAAGTTTATGTTGAGCAACCTCCTGGTTTGGAAAACTCTCAAAAACATGATTCTGTTTTGAAACATACTAAAGATCTTTATGGCCTTAAACCAACACCCAGATCTTGGTATGAAAGATTAAGATCTGTTCTTTTGAAAAATGAATTTACTGTTGAATTGGTAGATCCAACACTCTTTAAGAAAACTGTGAAAAATAATGTTTTATTGGTTCAAATTTATGTTGATGGTGTATCTTTTGGATCAAATAATAATCATATTTGCCACAAATATTAAAAATTAATGAAAGAAGAATTTGAAATGAGTATTATGGGAGAATTGAATTTCTTTTTAGGACTTCAAATTTATCAAAAAGATTTTGGAAATGTTTTGAAACAAAGAAAATACATTACTGATTTACTTATGAAATTCGGACTTGAAAACAGCAAGCCATTTACAACTCCTATGTGTACTGATATAAAACTTCATTTGGATGAAACTGGGAAATCAGTTGACAACAAGTTATATAGAGGTATGATTGGTAGTTTGTTATATATTACTGCTAGCTGGACAGATATAATATATTCAACATGTCTTTGTGCTAGATTTCAATCAAATCTTAATGAATCTCATTTAACTGCTGTCAAAATTATTTTTAGATATTTAAAAGGAACTATTTTTCAATCTATACGTTATCCTCAAACTTCTGATTTTAATTTGATTTCATATTCAGATTCTGAATTTGGATGTTGTATATTAGATAGAAAAATCACATCAGGAACATGTCACTTTTTAGGAATGTCTTTGGTGTCATGGTCTAGTAAGAAACAACATTCAATTGCCCTGTCAATAGCTGAGGCAGAAAATGTTTCTTGTGGCAGTTGTTGTTCACAAGTGTTGTGGATGAAAAAAACTCTTATGGACATTGGATTGAATTTCAATAATACACCTATTTTATGTGATAATACAAGTGCAATTAATATTTCAAAAAAATCCTATTAGTCATTCAATAACTAAACATATTGATATCAGACATCATTTTCTATGAGATCATGTTATTAAGAAGTTTATATTTTTAGAATATGTAAATAGAGAAATTCAATTAGTAGATATATTTAATAAACCACTTCCCACTGCAAGGTTTTATTTTATTATGGGGGGAAAGGATTATTTGATTTTAAATAATATTTTATTTTACAATTCTAGCTCTTTATTTTAATTCTCATTAAAATAAGTTTTTTTAAATAGAATAAGTTTCTTTTCCCCGAATAATCTATTTTATTTATTTTTAAATATATGTAATTATTATTAAAAACACATTAATAAAGGTTTTTTGAAACCATTTTGACTTTTAAAACATTTTATTTCTATCGAATCCTTTTCGAATCCGTAAACCACACCTCTGCTCGTGAACCCTAATCTTCGATCCTCTGAAAGTCTAACCTTCAAACCTTAAGAGATTCTCGCAGAAATATTAAGGAATAAAAGATCCAGTGATGTTGAGATAAGCAAACCCAAGAGACAATTCTCTTAAAGAAGAAAAATCTTACAGGGAAAGGTAATCAATCTCGAATGGTTATTTTAGAAAAATATACTCTGGAAACAGGACATTTCATTTCAAAACCTTGAACAGACATCCAACAGTGAAAATACAGAATTTCTGTATGAGGTAGAACATATATACTTCTTCAAATCTATAAAATTTAGTCCGGGGGATACTGAGGATAATATGAGGGCTAGGATAGAGGATTGGGATTTCTCAATCTCATTTGTAGAAATTGGTCAGATTCTCAACTTCCCTCATGCAGGAGTTTTTCATTTTGATTTGTAAAACATTTGTTATGTGTGGATATATTTTAGTGCATTATGTCATTTTTGTTTGGAACATCTTCTATTAAGAAAATGATGGTGAAAGATTTAGAATCAGATTAGAAGATCCTAGTTAAATTTGTTCAGACTGGAATAGTTCCCAGAATGGCAGAAATGGAAAAGATTTTGTAACGTTATAGGTACATAATGTATCTTCTGATGAGTGATATCAAATTAAACTTCCCAAGGTACATGGTAAGGTACCTCAATTACCATTGTCAAAGTGACGCCCGGATGAACTTTTACCCTTTTTCTTGATTTATTTCCATGCTATTTCTTAAGTAGGACATGGTGACGTTAGTGGATTCTTGAGTACACTATCATCACAATAATATGTTTAATGCTGGGAATCATAGAAAAATTGGCTATTTCTGGAGCACCGTTAATGAAAAACTTTTTCCAGTAGGAGCTGAGGATGACTTAGAGAGGTCTTAGGATCAACCTGCTAAGTACAAGGAAGGAAAAGCTTAATCCAGAGTCATCAATGTAGTAATAAGGATTCGATTTGATGTGGGAGATACTGAGGAAGAATGAAGTCAGGAGGGAATTCAATCTCAATGAACTAGACCTGTTAGTGAGGAAAATAATTCCCCTTAATTGGCAACAATAGAAGATTTATTTTATTTTAATTTTGTAACAGAAGCTGCTATTGATAAGACCATGGAAGATGTTAGAGAAAGGATATCACCAGTAGAGGGATCAGGAATCCAAGAAGAAGCTCAAAAGGAGACTCATGAACAGATTGTAGCTGATGTTGAAGTTACACTTCAATAGGAACAAGATAAGGAGGAAGAGCCTCGTGAGGAAGTGGCCAGACCTCAGGAATATCCTGAAAATATTGTTCTCAAAATTCTAGTGCCTGAAAAAGATGCTGATGTTTGTGATGAACATCTCACTGATGCTCCAACAGAGGTACTTGAAGAGGATTTTCATGTGGAGGAGTCTGAGAACTCTAAGGAAAAATCTGTGGACCATCCCACTCAGTTCACTGAGAACGAACAATATGATGCTGACTCATTACCTTTGGTACTGATGCATCATCCAGAGCCTGTGAATGCGAATCAAGCACAAGGTTCCTCTGATTCAAGGAAGAAAGAAGTTGAGTTACGGTACAAAAAGGTGTCTCAATTGGAATCTGAGAATGTTACTCTGAGAAACTACTTAGACATAGAACAATTGAGATTTCAAAAGTTGAAGGAGAGTACAGTCTCAAGGAATGAAGTTGAAATGTTTAAAGGGGATATGTTGAATGTAGTTGTCAAGTTGAAATCTTAAATGGTTATGATGACAGATTTATAAGATCTAAAATTGTTTATGGAGAACCAATTTGCATCAATTGGAGATAGTGATGTTAGTGGATCAAGTAATTTACCTGATTTAATCATAATATTTCAAGCTATCTTAGCCGCGATGAGCAACATGAATGACAGGTTGCAAGATATTCAATGTAACAGTGCTCCATTATTAGTGTTGCTAGACAAGAAGAATTTTTTTGTGGATCAACTGACATCTAGTGAGCCACTAATTAGAACACTATTAAATCAGATGTCAGAGAAGCTGTCATTGTTTATAGAAAAAGAGGAAAGGATGCATGAGTTTTTTGGGTCAATTTAATAGAGGATATTAATATGTCTCAATAGAATAGAGAGCTCATTATCAAACATGGAGATGGGATGGTGGAGAGACTCCGCTAACAGTTTACAGAAATCATGTCTTCAATCCAGAAGAGATAGAACCTATTGACTACCTTGCCAAAACCTTGATTCTTGTGTATATCATTGTCATGTAAATACTGTTCTTTTTGAATGAAAATTTTCTCCATTGTTTATTTGTTCCTTACTCTATTTGTTTTACTGTATTTATTTTGGTATGATAATACTGCAAATTTATTTATTGATAAACTATTAATAATATCATTTTCCTATAGTTCAGTGCAACATTAAATGTGTCCAAATCCATAATTTATCATTCTTTTTGATATCACAAAAGGGGAAGAAATTTGGCTAAAAACCACATTTGATTTTAAAAAACTATTTTACGTAATTAATGGGAAGACATTTGGATAAAACAAGAATCTTTTATTTTTTAAAAAAATTATTATATTTTCACGAAGGGGGAGAAATTTATATTTATTGAAATGATCTTGTTAAAATTAAATATTGTTTTATTCTCTCAAAATTCTAAACCATTATGTAAATTATTTTGATTGTTAATTTCATTTAATTAGTCTTATTATTTTATGGGGTTTGTGACCATCAAAAAGGGGGAGATTTTTGAGAAAAGTATTGTTTTCAACAATACATAATAATTTTCTTTAAAGGGGGGTATTATTGAAAATAATACTATGTATCTTTATGATAATTTTGATGCTCACAAATACCCTCAATTATTTTCTAATGATTTTATCTAGTATTTTTCATGAATTTTTTAATTTATTATACATTGAAATGACGAGAATTTATTATTTATTCGGAAATTGTTTTAGTGCGTTCTGGAAACACTGTTCATACCTTACTTATTCAAAATCTGTTTTATCATGTTATGGAATCACTGTTCATATCCTACATGGATAAAGTAGAGTATGAATGAAAAACGTGTATACTTTTTCAGATAAGAGAAAAGTATGGTTAATTAACCATACTTTATCAGCAATGTATAGAAGAAGAACCTTATGTTAGGAAGGAACATTACGTTTGGGTTATCAAGAATTTATGGAAGGAGAACTGAACATAAATACTAAACGTTACATTTTTTTCTCAAAAGTATGGTTCATCAACCTTACTTTTGTAAACAACCATACGTTCTTTAATTGATCTTTTATCTTTCATCTGAGAGTTGATGAAAATGTATGGATGATCAAACCTACATTTATGATCAACCTTACGTTTGAATAAAGTAAACATGAACCCTATGTTTATGTTCAACCTTACATTGTCAACCCTACGCTTGAAGGCCACGTCATCAAACTTACGTTTGGCATTAGAATCTTTGAAAGACAATATTTTTATGAAATGAAAAGAAAGCTTATTGTTAGGTGGATTTCAATCCGGATTTAAAGTTGATTTTAAAATAATACTTTGACCAATTCTATTTCGTTTTATCACTGGATTAAAGATCGAATTAAAAGGAGATTTTTATGCTGAGTCATCAGGGAAGTTACGACTACTCTGTAAATTCAAGTTTTTGAATATCACGAAAAAAAGGTGACTTTTATGGATCTAAATGTGCAGGACAAATGCTCAGCTTTATTATATATTTTTTCTCTGAAACACCAGGTACAAGTGTGTGGTGATCAATCTATTATTAAAAAAGATGGAAAAAAGAGACCGCAAAAAACGGCTCTAAGTTATGCTGATTTAAGACGATCATCAAAGCTCTGTTTATTTAAGAATAAGGAACTCGGTTGAAGATTCACTTTTTCTACACCAAATAACTACTATGGATCTATTACTGATGAAGTAGTGAATTATATCTCTATATCTAATGAAACTGGATAGACTCAGAACTCATTCGACATGAAAATTAATATTTCTAGAGAGGATTATTCATCTGTTGTCAATTGCATTCTGTTGCAATTGTGAAGATCAACTAGAAAAGTTCATTCTAAAATTATTTTTATCTTGAGTAACCAACTTCATATACTAAGCTAAGTAAGTTTGTGTTTGATCCAGAAGGCTTCGTTAGCCTGAAAATTTTAAAGGTGTCAGCTGCTAGTTTTTTAGTTGTTGGAAGGTCTGTTGAAAAGAGGACCAGATAGTTAAAACCACCAAGATCGTGGAGTTGAGCATTGGTTGAGTAGACTAAGGAAATTCTGCTCCCCGAACCACTATACATCTACGTGTCCCTACTTTTACTTATTCTGTTAATGATCAAATCTGATAAAGCATAGAGGACAGAACTCGTTCAATCGAAGAGTTAATGAAAAATATGAAAGACACAATTCACCCCACTTGTGTATAATCTGTAGATTCAAGATACAAAAACTATATCCTCAAGTCTTGGTTCAGACTTGGGAGGAGGAGGATTGTCTTGAGATGTTGAAGGATAAGTTGGTTTCATAGATTGGCCTTATTGACACTAGTACTCCTTGGGGTAGCTTGAGTTTCCTCCTTGTCGGTATTGTGTTTGTGCTTGCCACCTGGGGTTTGGATTTGGTTTGAATGGTTCTTTCTTGAATGGTGGTGCTTGTTGTAATGGACGCCCAAGGATCTCTATAGCACATGACTCAGATGAATCCTAAAGTTGTGGGAAGTGGTCAGAAAAATGTGTATTATTAGAACAAATACCACAATGTATTGGAACAGGAGGAGACTGTGAGTTACCTTGTTCTTGAGAAAATTTCCATTGAATTGTATGCATGTCATCAATTTTATTATATACCTTTTGTTCTAGGGATGAATTAATTACCACATGAGCTCCTCAGGTTGGTGCAATAGCTCGTGTACCATATTGTTGTGCATTTTGAACCATGTTGGTTGTTATGTCACGAGCGGCAAAAGGAGTTTTGTCAACTAGGGAACCACCATCTATATCATCAATCATTCCACAATACAAGGGTATACGTCCCTCATATAAGTATTGAATTAAAATTTTTTTACTAATCTGGTGGTGGGGGAAACTTGAACAAAGTGTTTTGAATCTCTCCCAGTATTCATGAAGGGTCTCTACTTATAACTGCCTAATGCGACAAATTTCATTACTGTTTGATGCAGGTTGGGAGGCAGGAAAAAACATCTCTAGAAAGAGTCATTTATGGTCATTGCAGCCCCCAATTGTGGTAGGCAGATTGTATAGCCAGTCTTTGGCTGCACCATCAAGGGATAAAGGGAAGGTCCAAAACTTAATGGGTTCCTCAGACACATTTTGGGGTTTCATGGTGGAGCACACTATGTGAATCTTTTTTACATATTTCTGAGGGTCCCCACAGGAAAGAACATGGAATTTTGGATGGAGGTGGATGATTCCTGATCATATCTAAAAATTGGCCGCTTCCTCAGGATATTGGATGTACGCAGGTTGGTACTCCACATTCGAGGTGGTCAGTTCTTTTAATGTTCAGTTATTTGTAGCCATGATCTCTGGGGTTTGATTTTGTTCAATTTTTGATTAGTTTAAGACCACTTGAGTTTCCAATTGGTGTTCCTTAGTGTTACTTGGTTTTCTAACTCCAGATGTCCTTTTTTTTAGTGGAGTGACTATTTAATTTCATGGTCAAATTCGAGGAGTGTTTCTTTTCCATATCATGTCATGCAATAACAATGTCCGATTTTATTTATTGATTGATTGTTTGTTTTTTTTGGATGGTGAATAAAATTAAATAATAAAAAATAAGAAATTATAGGAATATATAAAATAGAATTTTATACTACAAAATTAGAGAGATATAGAAATAAGAGAGAGAGAGAGAGAACGCACAAAAACAAAAACAAACAAAAACTAAAACAAAAAACTGTCAAATGGGGGGATATTGAATAGAGTATTAATTAATAAGTAAAATATAAAAATACAATGAATGAAATGATCTTGGATCCTAGTCAACGACGCCAAAATTGGATCGCGTTGTCGAGCGCGTCAAATTAGAGGTTATGTTTTTACTAGAATTTCTACAGTATAGCAGGAACACATGGTCATCTCTCGACCGAGACTTAGATCACAAATATCAAAGTAAGGTTATGATTATGTTAAAAAAATTGACATTAAATTATTCTATTGGAGGATCTATGATTTTAAAATTTCAATTGAAACTATACTACTAAGTGAGAGAAACTGGTTGGAGAAATCATGATCAGCTCGGGTAAGTGTCCCTTGATGCTCAATCCATCATCACTCTCAAGGGAATGGGAAGGATAATTGATTCATTGATTTTATACCCACTTATACCAGTATTATGTGAGTTCATACTAGGTTACCACCTTGGATTTGAATGATCAATGATATTGATTATCGGCGACCTCTCATAATCAATAAAACTATGTTGATGTATTAACCGAACTCAATCAAGGAATCCTATCAACAACTTTATGAGATGTCATGATTTGGGTCTTTATAAAAATTGATATCAACACAAAAAAAGAATTTTCATGGATTATAACTTCTGGATATCATTAAACAAGTCAATCCAAAAGAAAACACATGAATGATATGAGGTGAGAAAAGAGGAAAACACACTAAAATCATTAAAAGATCATGGTTATGCATGGAAGCATGAGTATTTTTATTCCGTTGATTTTTATTTGATCATAACATAATTATCACAAATTTAGAAGGTAAAAATTAAGACCAACAGTAAAAAAACGTGGAAATTAAATTATCTTATGAAGATTACAAATGTGGAACTTGGGATTACAACAATGGACACCCCCCACGTTGATCACTAAGAAACTTAGAAGTACATGAGGGAGAATAGAACTAAAATTGGTAAAAGAAGCTCTCCAATTCGACTCAACTTCACCCCTGGTCTTGAGACATTATATAATTGGGTTTAGAGGTGTTTATATGGATGTACACATCACACTTTCCTCAAAAGAATTCAAGTGCCGAAGATACAGGGCATTATTCAAGGAAAACCTTTTACTCCATATTTATCCGGCTGGTTGACTGACCAATACGAGTGAAAATGACTTGAAATTCGGTGTAGAGATGGGCCTTCATGTTATATGACCATCAGAGATAGAATCAGCCAAATTAGATCGTTGAGGCCCATGTTATGGCCCACATACATAAGGGTCATCTAATATGGCTCGCCCGGAATTGTTTCACATTGTGGGCCAATTATGGGCCTTTAAATGGGAAAATGTGGATCCATGGTCTTCTAGGGAAATGTAGCCCACATAATATAACATTAATAAACCAATTAGTATCCCAATTGAATCCACATTGTATCCATAGTATATATTTCTGTCCACATTAATTCTTGGGCCCTTGCACAGTTTGTTCCGTTTTACTTGATTTCCATTGTGGGCCTTCCGAATCACCTCCTCCTACAATGTAAATACATAAATAGGTAAAATTTCTCTATTAAATATTAATAAAAATTAATTCATTAAATAAAACATTAATTTAAATTTATTATTATATTTGGAATATTCATTACAAAACCAGTTTAAAACATTCGTTTAAGGGTGAAATAAAGCAGTGAATCGTGGTACGCTCATTGGTGGTTTGGTACCATTTGTCCAAATTGATTAACCATGAATTATTTGATTTATTTCAATTGTTTATTTATATAATAATTACCAAATGTTCTATTCTTTGATATGATAAAAACCTATTCCAATGATTTTGGAGATTGGAAATTGTTTTCACAATAAAATTGAGAAAACCCCCAATTCCATTGAATTGGGTTGTGTTTATGAAAATTGGTTGATTTGAATTCATTAATTTTAAATTTACGATTTGGTAAAATCTTTTTAAATTAAATCATATTATTTAGTTTTGAAAATTAATTTTGAAAATTATGGAATTGGTTTTGAATTGATTTAAATCTTGTTAAAATTGATTACAATATCATGATAAAAACCTATTGGATTTATCTTGTTAAAAAGTAACGTTTTTGATTTGAAATATATATTTGTTTTTAAACTGATAAATGAAAATTGAAGTAGGAGGAATTGAATTGAACTCTATTTTATGCAGTCTTAAAATAAATTTCCCATCATTGATCATTTATGATCACATCCCAGCCTTAAATATTTTGTCAGTTATCTGGACACACTCAATTCATATAAAATATTCTAACACATAAATATACAAGGTATAATACCTAATGGGATAGTGAAGAGTATCCTTTTCCCAGTGTCTGAGTGACATGTGTATACACATATTGATGTGATCACATAGACAGTGTAGAGTCCTATATCCTGGAACATTCATACCGATTTGAAGATGACCATGTTTCTCTCTTGATTCTTATTTGAGATATAAATGTATGATAATGTTGTAAAACAAATTTACATTCCATATGATAATATATAAAAAATTTAATGTAATTATGATACTAATATATTGCTTTATTAATATTTCATCCCTTTATATCTGTTTCTTAAATAATGTTCTCAACATTTGAACTGTATAGAATGATATGTTTAAATTTGATTTGAAAATGTCACACTGGTTTCATTTAAAAAATACAAGAATTATTTGTGATAATATATTATTATAATATGAAATAGAATCCTTGGTGAGACCCTACTGAGGTTTTTAGATCAATACCTACTTTTTCCTTCGAGTGTTTGTAGATTATCTTCTTCCATGTTCGGACATTGGGAATGGATAACTAGGAGGTGGATTCAGCTATTGAACCATGGATTTAGTGAGTTGTGTCATTAGTTAATTGGGTTTTTTTTTACATTTGTTACTTTATTTTTAGTACATTAGGATTTAACACCTTGTTGAATTTTTTTACATGACTTCCACTGTAGGATATTTTTCATGCATATTGATTTCCTTTAATTGCTTATACTTTGTTTATGGGATATGTTCTTCCACATTAATGTTGAATGACACCGAGTTCAAGTATCTTACTCATATGTATTGGGAATTCCCTTCAGTCTATCTCAGGTCTAGCTTTGTAATCATGTTACAAGGGTACCCGAGATTGTTCATGAAAAAATCGTAAGAGAGGGATGTTGGGGAAATTCTTATCTTTAAGTAAGTATGCATCATAAAATCTCTTCAAGACATAGTAGGTATATTCGATTGAGTTCCTATCCAGTTCCCACCACAAAGAACTTTATTCCACCTTGGGTGGTTCGAGAAATCTATCTAGTATATTAGTTCATTTAATTTACCAATTGTGATTTTGATAAGTGAATTCCAAATCTTTTTGGTTATTTTTATGGGATTAATTTCCAATGTTTCTCATTTTGAGTGTTATTTTGATGTCTTCATTGTTGTATATTTATGTCTTGTAGAATTATTCTTATGAGAATATATGAAAACTAGCTCTAGGATGATGTTACTGCTGAACCGCGGTGAGCGAATCCTGTAGTAGATCCAAATCTAGTTGAGGTGATCCTTCATAGAGTCAATGCTGTAGGACAGAAACCACATTTAGGTCATGATAAAGATATAGATAAGGACCTTCAAGGAGATGTTCTTATAAATCGTTCTCAAGAGTTCCCTCACATGAAACCACCATTTTTTAAAGGGTCTATTATCCTTAATATGTTGATGAATGGTTTTGAATAATTCAACATCATTTTGAGTACTTAGAGACACCATATGAGATCAGTGTGTAGAGTACCACCTTCATGGTGTTGGGCCCGATCATGAAATGGTTGGAAATATTTGTGAAGATAATTTAATAAGAGGAATTAGCGAGGAATGACCTCAAGGATCATCGCACATACTATTTCTATAAAAATTCTATGGTGTTGGTAAATGTTATGGAATTTTTAATTTTTGATATGGGCAACAACTCTATGACATATTATTCAAATAAATTTTCTGAACTCTTATAGTTTTGAACATATATTGTACATAATGAGTGGATGATGTCTTGGATGATAGTGTTGGGATGTCGATCATATATTTACGCTAGGAATTATTTGTTAGTGTTGCCTCTTATTCTTATAGTGTTAATATGTTGTTGATGGTTGATATGGAAATGGAAAGAAAGTCAGTGTTATCTGTAGTTTTTTTCTCTCCTAGTTGTATCATAAGTTACTTTGAAAGATAATAGATTTGTAATGATTCTCATATTAGTTATTATGGACAGAGTCATTCCATACCTCCAAAACTTTTAGGAGGATTTACTTTATTTTTATATCAGCATGGATAGGTAGAAAATTTTAATAGGTTTCGTAATGAGGCACCCAATAATTGTAGTTACTATAGTTGTCCAGGGCATGTAAAGATATTCTTCCATAACTGTTCGTTAATATTTTTAGTGTCGTTTTTATCTACAACTGACGCCATAAAAATGTTAATAAATAATTAAAATTACACTTCTAAAAAAATCGAAACCCCTGTAAAAATAACACAATATAAAAAAACAATCAAACACTATTTATCATCCAATTCCTCCTGTAACATAAATTCTTATATCTAGTAAGTCAAAAAAATTATATATACATTGATTTTATAAAGTAAAATTAAAATACACGTACCTAGAATCAATGAATTCATTAAATTTTATGACATTTGCAAGCCCCACTTCTCCATCATTTACAGTTCTCGCACCGCTCAACTATTCTTTGATACCAACGAAAATACATTTGAGTTACTGAAAAACATACAAGGATTATTGATAAAGATCAATGAATCAATAAATCTAAAAAAAATTATATAAATATATTGCAAAGGCACTTAAGAGAACTCGATGATTACGATGTACATATTATAGTCATGTGGCTTGACCTTAAATTAAATTCATTATGGATATCATGTACCATGCAAGAAATTGATGCCTTAAAGATATCAAGTACATGTTCACTGGTCACCATTGTAGTATGACTCAATACTCAATGCCTTATGGATACCATGTAATATGATTAATGAACTTCTGGATTATTCATGATCAAATCTAATGTCATTTTTAATCTTTTGGCATGGAGTTGATGCGGGAATGACATGGGTTAATGTTACCTTGAATAGAACATAGCCTCTCATAACATGGTTTATTGATTATTTATTCTTTTATATTCCAATCATAATAAAAAAAACTGACACAGAATGTTATTTTTTTTAGAAAATTCAGAATATTACACATTCAAAATAATGTAGAATTAGAATACACGTACATAAAATTTACAACATGCTCATTGTTGGTTATTGTTGAAGCATTCATTTGATTATTAGTATTTTCAAACACCTAATATATAAAAAGAGTTAGATTTTTTGAACCCATATATATTATTATTTATAAATATTATTTTATACATACCTCAAATCTTAATCAGACATAACAAATAGTTCACAAAAGTAGAGTGAATATGGGTCATATCAGAGAGGGAATAAGACTGTGAACCATTGAATTCCTACAATAATATTGAATGAAATAAAATTAAAAAATAAAATAATATGGATGAAAATATATAAAATAATTAATACAACAAACCTTATGAAAATCAGTAGTTTCCCTAGTTGTGATTATCTCATACATGAATCGTTAAATATAATAACAAAATTCAACATTTCCATTTTGTTGATGACACTACAGTTATAAAACATTTAACTAATAATAAAAACCAATATATAACAAAAATATAATAACCAATTACCTTTACTTCCATATATTTGAATTTCATTGGTTTATTTTCTGACATGTATTCCTTGTAAAAATGTTTCCATGAACTATCTTTTTTATATATGATCTAATAAAACATCTGTAAACAATGAAAATTAAACATAATTAGATTATAAAAAATAAAAAAAACTTACATGTTTAATAAGGTAAAAAAATGGTTTACGCACTGTTCCTAATAATGTGAAAAACCAATATAAAGACCATTCCATTGGAAAAAATATGCCAAACATCCAATGACTCCTACAATAAAAAATGTTCACAATTAATTAAATTATAATTTTTATTAGTTCATAATTATTTTCATGTTCCTACTTATCAAGAAATGGAAAAAACCAACACTGAGTCTCTGTCTGTGATCATCTCTCGGATATATATTGAACTCTTTCATCATTCTTCACATGTTTGAATACCAAGGAAATGTACTCTAGATCAACAAAGATATAATTCCTATTGTTTAATTTTGTAAATTAATCTTGTGTAGATACCTAATTTAAAAAGAAAATATAGTTAGTCAATGACATAACAATTTTTTAATAATGAAATAGCAATTCAAACATCAATTTACTGACATTGACAAAACCTGCACCACATTAACCCGATCTCTTCAAAATTAACTAAATTCATGATATCTTCTTTCATTAATGTCAATTGATAATTTCTTCCACATATATCGGGCGTAATTAGAAACTTATAGATAAAATTCAAGGAAGAAGAGGAATCAGATAATATTTTCAACCCATAAAAATTATTAGAAGTATTTACATCCGACTGTTCTTGAATATTTTTATGCATTTGTGAAGTTTATTTTTCTTTCATATATTCTTTTATAAGTTAAATTTCAGAAATGATTATATGTAATTATGAATATTTAGTAATTAATACTAAAAAAACACATACCTCTTTTGAAATTAAACGAAGAAGGGATGTTGGCCAAAGTAAAAAATGGACCATACATTCCCCAACACCGGTGATCTCCATAGTAGGAAATGGTAGTAGAGTAGTAGAATCTATAATAACGAGTATTGATACTCTAACCTGAACCACCTGCATAGGCTTATGATGTACTGAGTCCCCCAAAAAATTAACCTCTCCAAACATAACAATTTGTACATGAGGATCTCCCGCAAACAATGACAATTTAAGGCCTGATCTAAGGGATGCGGTGGAGGCTCAAAGTAAGTAGGTGGGACAGGTTAGTCTAGTTGACCAAGCAAAGAAGGCATAAAAAAGGTATATTAGTGCTTAAAATTTATAAAATAGAATAATTGATTAAAATAAAATAATATACCTCGAAAGGATGCACAGACAGGGCATGGTAAGCAGGTTGAGCAGGGTAGTCCGGGTGAGTAGGCTGAGAATGTTTTAAAAATGAAAAAGTTATATTAGTGTTTATAATTTATAAAAAAAATAATATTGATGAAAAATAAATACTATACCTCAGAAGGCTGCGCAGACGGGGCAGGGTAAGTATATGGGGTAGGGTAGTCCGGGTGAGGAGGCTGAGAATGAGGAAGAATGAAAAAGTTATATTAGTTTTTATAATTAATAAAATAGAAATATTGATGAAAAATAAATAATATACCTGGGAAGGCTATGCAGACTTTGACTGTCTTACCAAGTTTTCTAATAATGCCTTCTCCCTAGCTGCTTAAATTTGACTAACCATAGACTATTTCATATCATTAATCTCTTTTTTTGAGGATTCTATTTCTAGGAATCCTGATTGATTAATCTTACCAAAAACCATCCAAATAATAAAACCCACATGATATCTGCTGACACGGCCGGAGTGTTCTACCTTTCCCAAAGAATTGTCTTGGATATCCATCCTACACTCTGGGATAAAAGAGCCTTGTTTCTCTTTCTTTTGAAGTTCATCATGAAATGAATAATAAAAAAATTATATTAGTGTTTATAAATTATAATATAGCAAAACTTTTAACAAAAAAATAATATTTACTTACAATTCTATCAGCCACTTGATGTGCTTTCTCAGTAATATACTCTTCATTTTTTATTCTTTTTGCTTGTTTCCATTTCTCGTGGTTAGTCAGAGGAGATGGAGGACCAAACATGACTTCTTCTAAACCACTACTTGATCGAGCTCTTAATGCTTCAACTTTTTCTTCAATAATTTTATCCTCCTAATTGGAATACACTCGACATGATAAAGTATGAGGGTATAGGTTTCTCAACTGGATCTCTAAATGAGATATCCTAGATACCTATTATATAAAAATAAACCATTAAGTAATATGAAAAATAATGCAAAATATTAAAATATTAAACAATTACCATACCTGAAATTTACCTTCCGGACTACTGTCAACAAATCGCTTCCATGTTTCTTCTTCTATATATAGATACATAAGACATTTCATTTCAATACTTCTCTTTCCGAAAACATAATTTCTTGTTAGTTTGGTTTTAAAATCTCTCCATCGAACAACCACTAAAGAGAGGTGTCTTTTCTAAATTTATTTGGTTTCCTCAAAATTGAATGTCATATATAATTGAATAAATTAAATATGTCATTTAAAATATATATTATTAAAAAATGGGATAAAAGATTTAAATTAATATTTTTTACTGTCATGCCCTCTCAAAGCCGCTGCTTCACCATCCTGTCCACTGACATCCTATCATGATATAAAATACTATTCATGCAATGGCTCTGCATCGGTATATAAATGAAAAACTGAACTACATTTGGGCCAACTTCATTATTATTACCATCAAAACAGATGTGTACTTTTTCATCATCAAAATAATGTGATGGTTTCGGTAAATATGAAATACCATGTTTACCAACTTGAGAACATTAATTTTTAGTAGTAACATGAGAAGTCTCCTCCGCCGAGGATGCATTAGTATTCCTGCAATTTTTTTTGTAAATTAACAATTTTATTTCATTAAATAAGTATATAACTGAATATTTAATAATATTTCAAAATAGATATACCTCGGTAACTACTCCTCTCTCTTTGTATCTGACATTTCTACTAGAAAGTGTAATGAATATTTGTGTACGTGCATATCATTAAAAAGATGAATAATTTGAAATAAGGAAGAAAAAAATAAGTAAAATAAGAGGCATGAATTTTTAATTTTAAAAAATGGAAAAAATATAAATATTTACCAAAAAAATTCGGAGACTAATTTATTTTTTTCCCACTTTCCTTCATCGTGATCAGTATGTACTGCATGCACTATCTCTATATTATATACATGGCAATCGTCCGTAAATTGGGTAATAGATGAATAAGGCTCATTTAATCACTAACATCCTCATAATCATCCTCATCACCCAAATGGTATCTTCTTCCATAAAAAACAACTGACCACTGATCATTCGACAAATCAATGAAATAAAATAGTTGTTTTTCATTGTCTCCATGATAAATGGTTCCTCGTGGTAATTAAATCATTTCAAATCAACCATTTTAAACCCATATTCATCATGTTTCACAACACTATTACTATCTACCCAATTACACTTAAAAACAAAGAGTTGAAATTTAATATAATCAGTTTACCAAATGTCTTCAATAACTCCAAAATATAATGTTGATGCAAAAATTGGGTTTTTATCTTTTGCACTCAAAAAATGCACTACTTTAGCAAAAACCACCACACCACTATTCTGAACAGTACTCTTATTATCCAGGGTTGTTGTGTAAAATTTGCATCCATTGATATTAAAACTAGACCATGTGATCACATTAAGTGATGGTCCCCCAGCTAACCACTTCAATGTTTCTGATGCTAATATATCTATGTTGTAATTCTATTAAAACCATAAAACAAATGTATTATTATGCTCAATCATCAACCAATTTTTGTTTCTTTTCTTATATTGAAACATTAATTCAGAAATATGTGAGGATATATATGATTGAACCTCATTTGTGTTGTTCAAAATGTATAAATGTACATGCATCACTTCATCACGTTGAATGAACTTTACCTTTAAGCCTCGAACTCTTCTACCTCCACTATCAACTGTCATATGTCGAGATACATGGAGACCAATTTGCTCCACCTCATTCAAATAATCAGTACAGAACTCAATCAGCTCTTCTGATACATATTTTTGAATAATATAAGCCTCTAGTAAATAAGGATTTTTAACATATCCTTTCAAAATTTTCATATATATTTCAAAAGGATACATCCGTCTTAAATATACAGGCCCAGATATTCTAATCTCATGCACCAAATGAATCAGCAGATGAACCATTATATCTAAAAATGTGGGTGGGAAATACATTTCTAGTTGACAAAGAATAAGAGTTGGTTCATTATTCCACACATATAATAAATTTGGATCAAATAATTTTCTATGAATGGATATGAAAAAATTACATAACTTGATGATAGTCTTTATAATATCTTTAGGCAATATACCACTCACCGCTACTGGTAGAAGATGTTTCATCAACACAGGACATCCATGAGATTTCATACCTATTAATTTATAATCCTTCAGTGACACCAAATTATTCAAATTTTAAGAAAAACCATAGGGTACTTTAATACCATGAAGGCATTGACAAAAACTCATCCTTTCAATTGTGCTTAATGTGTGACAAGCCAGAGGTAAATATGTTCTATTTCTTTTCACAGTGGGGGCTAACTCCAAAAATATTCTCATTAATATCAAGTCGAATATACCATGCAATCCATATTTTTTCATTCCTTTTATGTCGAACAAAGTTTTAATAAAACTATCACATATGTTTTTCTCAACATGCATAACATCAATGTTATGTTTTATCTCTAAAAATATCTAATAAGGTAGTTTGAAAACATATACTTCTTCTTTTAGATATTTTTTTGAAAACAAGAAATTCTTCTCTTTCCAAATGTCGAATCATTATCCCTCTTCGTGTCATAGTATTCTTCGACTGAAAATGGTCGAGGGGGAAGGTTGTATTATTTGAAACCATTAAATGCTCTTTTGAATCTACGATAAGGATGATCAATTCCCAAAAAACATCGATGTCTCATGTACATTGTCTTTATTCCATTCTTTAGTTGATGATATGATGTTTGTTCATAACAAATTGGACATGCTTTATGTCCCTAACCACTATATCCAGATAAGTTTCTATATGCAGAAAAGTTGTCTATAGTGACCATTATCATAGCCCGCAAAATAGAATACTATTTCTTTTATTCATCAAAACATAAAAACATTCCACCCATAACAGTTTAAAATCATCAATAAACATTGAAAGATCCACATCAATATCATTTCCTAGTAGTTTTTGTCCAGAATTCATTAATCTCATAAAAATATATTTTTATTCATACATAGATGTGCGGACAAGTTGTAAACTACCAGAAAAACAGGCCATGAAATATGATGGCAAAGAAGGCTCTGATATGGATTCATTCCATCAGTACACAATCCCATTATGATATTTCTATCGTCACTTACAAAATCATGATTTTTTTTATCAAAACTCTTTCACTGTGGTGATTTAGTAGGGTTACGTATGTTACCATCAGTTATGCGCTCATCTGAATTCCCTCTTAACCTTTTTACATTAATTGAATTTTAAAATAGACGCTTCAAATGATGAATTATTAGAAGGTACCAAATTGCTTTAGCAGGAGATTTGATTCTGGTACCTAAAAATGAATCAAAATTGAATTATCATAATTGTATGCCAAAAATATTGGATGATATCATTGGAAAGTAAAAAATTGTTTTTTCATGACTTTAGATGACATCACCAGAGAATGAATCAGAGTTGACATTCTCATATATCTTATAGTGTGATGTCCCACATGTAGGAAAACATGATAAATATTCATTTTCATTCCTATACAGAAAACAATTATTGGGTAAATAATGTATCTTTTTATACCGTAATCCAATTAGGAATCATATTTTCTTCACCTCATAATAAGAATCTGGAATCCCATTGACTTCTGGAAGTAGGTCTTTTAAAAGATCAAGTAAATTGGAGAAACTTTTATCACTCCACCCATTTTTTGATTTTTAGTTAACTAATATCAAAATTCCTAATAACACTGTATATTTACTAGAACCTAGGAATAATGGTTTCTCAGAATCTCCATACAACCATTCATCAGTTGGTGATTTTTTGATGGTTTCAACAACTAAATCATGAATTAATTCTTCAATATGATCGTCTTCCTCATTATGAATATCGTCATCAACAATGGATGTTGAATTTTCAGTTCTTTCACCATGCCAAATACAACATGTATAATTAAGGCAAAAACCATAACAAATGAGATGATCCTTGACTTCTCTGAAGTTTAACTTTCTCATATTTACACACTTCACACATGGACAGAAAATCAAATCAATGTTTTGAAGATGTCATTTAGGAAATTCCAAAAAATTATAAACTCCTTTTTAATATTTACTAGTGGTTCTTCGTAGATGAATCCAATTACGATCCATTATATACCTGATATCACAATTTTTTTGAATATATTAAAACATATAAACATTTAAATATCTATCAGATAATTTGTAAACAAAAACACATTTAATAAAAACTACTGATAATCAGATAGAAGATATCAGATATAAAACAAATTTACAAATAGTAATCATTTATTTTCATATTATATATATGGGTGTTATATTTATATTATAATCTAATTATAATATCTTTATTCTAAAATTTATTATGTCATTTTACATAGTTTTTTCATTATTTCGATGTTTCATGTGTCAAAAGTATTGAAGAGTGCATTAATCTAAAGAGTGCAGTAAGTGTATTGGAAAAAATTTGACTAGAGTCAATGTAAAAATATACATTTTCTTGACAAGATATTTAATAATGTTTGTTAAAAGAATATTTAACCTAATTATAACACATTCAAAATAAAATATAAATGAGTAATTAAATAAAATCAATAACATAATTGCATGATAAATGATTTATCTACAAAATTAAAAAAAAATCATACAGAATTTGAAGTTAAACCCTAAAGGAGATCCTCAATCCATACTGCGTTTGGTATAGTGACGTTAAAAAACAAACACTACAAAATCTATAACAAAAATGATAATACAAAAAAAAATAATTATAATCAAAAACTAAAATAAAATGAAAATTGAAATTCAAGTAAAACAGGGTTATGGAAGAACAAATAAACAATGAATGATAAAAGAAGATATAAAAATGAATAACGCAAACCAAAAATCATGAAAACGAAGAAAATCATCAATATGGGTCTTCCAAGATCACAAATAGTGCTTCGATGGTTGTCGGGAGTCCAAGGCGCCAAAACGGGTTTCGATTTCGACGATCCAAAAAAATGGGGTATTCACGATCCCGTTTAATTTTAAAATACTTTGGCCATCAGTTTTTTAAAAACCGACTTCGAAAATTAAAAAAACATTTGGCGTAGGTTTTCAGAATAACCGACACAAAAAATAAATATTTTATATTTTTTCATTCAAATTTACCAAAACTAATGCCGAAAATTAACTGGATTCTATGTTTTAGTATCCATTTTGGAGAAAACCTATGTCAAAACGTCAACTTATGGCATTAGTTTTTTTTTAAACTGATTCCAAAATGTTTTTTTATTATTGGCATCATTTTTCTTCAAAACCGATGCCAAAATGTTTTTTTATTTTCATTGTCAGTTTTTCCAAAACCGACGCGTAATATCATCAAATAATTGTTTTTGGTGTCGGTTTTACTAAAAACTGACACCATAAATTTTCCTCACATACTCTTGGCGTTAGTTTATAAAAAACTGACGTTATTACATTGACGTTAAATACCGTATTTCCACTAGTTATAATTCATGTATGAAAGGGTACCAACAACAAGTATCTGAAATGATGTAACATCACCCAGGTGAAGAGTCTTCATAAGAACCAGAAATGGGTCCTCCCATTGTGATAGGTACCATTAATATATATTCTTCATTATTGACTAATCTATTTAATAATGATCTCACTAATTCATTTCAAACATTATTTTTAATATGCTTAATATTGTTATGACGATTTTATCTTATTCAATGGATAATATATATACCTTGGGTCAATGAGAGAGCGTGGTCTCTCTAGCCATTCTTGTGTCTTCAATCTATCTATCATCGAGTAGGTTTGGAGTTTTCTAGTTCTTGATATGAAATATATTGACAACATATTCAAGGATGGATTGGCTCATTTCCTATAATTTTCATATTTATGGTTATCTTTGATGGGTATACCTTAGTACACATAGTTGTGTGTCTCTTGTCTTCGAATAGAATGAGATATAAGGTCAAGTAGCTCTATACCTTCTAATCCAGAGTTGGGTAATGTAATATCAATGTTTTATTTTTATCTAGAGTGGGAATCTTCTAGTTGTGATATCCCTATTGTTGTTGGCGAGTTTCTTAATGTGTTCCCATATAATTTATTTAGGATTCCAAAGATAAGGGAGGTCACATTTTATATTGACTTAATACCTGGTTCTAAACTTGTTTCTATCCCCTCTTACCTCGGGATCTAATAGAGATTAAATATCTAAAGTACCAGTTGTGTTATATTTCTGAGAAATGATTTATACTCATGAGAATGTCACTATGGGTGGTTCAAGTTCTCATCACTAAGAAATACGATGATTATCATTTCCTATTTGTCGAATAAAAAATTATCGATCAAGTTAGAGTAAAGAACATATATCAATTGAAATTAATTGATGATATGTTTGACTAGTTGAAATGGGATAAGTGGTATCCAAAGATCAAACTTTGATCTCATTACCATCATTTTAGTATAAAAGAATCTGATATTCTGATAATCACCTTTTGGAGTAGGAATGACCATTATGAGTACCTTGTGGTCAACATTTTCAAAAAAATGATCCTACAGTTTTCATGGCCCTGATGAATAGTATTTTCCATGAGTATTTGTATACCTTTTTTGTAGTCTTTGTTGATAACCACCTCAATAACATTATGTACCTGGAGGATCTTGTGTATCATCTATTAATAGTTCTGAGTCTACTGAGAAATCATTGAATTTATCAAAATCTTTCAAAATGTGATTTCTGGATTGTGTAGGTGAAATTCTATGGACATGTGGTGTGTAAATAGGGTGTATTATATGAACCTATGATGTTAAAGGCTGTTATCAATTTGTAGCAACAATGTATTGTCTTTACGATTTGAATCTTTATAGTTTTAAGTTGATATCATCACTGGTCTATTGAGGACTTCTCAAATTTTGCTTCTCTAGTGGCTTCTATGACTCCAATGGGGGAGCTTGTAGCAACCCGAAATTTTAAATAAATATTGTTTCCTAATTTTATGCGTTATTTTTATTACTCAACAAATGTTTTATTTGATAAACATGATTATATTTAGAATGAGACCATTGGTTTTGACTGTTATATGACCATCGGTCAATATGACCGCTATGAACAAAATGTTTTGATTATTGTCTCTATATATAAGTAATCTTGGTTGATTATTATAGAAAGAAGATTTGATGGCCTCACCTAGTAGTCATGGACCGATCGAAGCCCATCTAACAGAGCTTGGGAAGGAGGTAGCACCATTGGCCTTTGCTCTGGACCAAACCAAAGCCGAACTTCATCATGTGAAGCTAGAACGGAATCGCCTTCGCGAGAAGTTCAAACTGATAGAAATTACTACTCGGGCAATGTTGACCGAGCCGCCCCAAGATTCTATCACCCTAGCACACCTTACTCTTAGGTCCTATGCTGGTATTATAAGGGGCTATGTAACGAGACCGTAACTGCCTTGTGTAATCCTTGTTTTAAATAAAAATTGGGATTTCTGCTTATGATGAAGTTTATGAATTTTCAAATGACTGGATAAAAATAATATGCATATTTTTGATGAATTTTCAAAAAAATATTTTGAAAAAAAAATGTTTATGTAAACCTTAAATAACATAAAATGTGTAATGATTCTCAAAAAATGGTCTTCTACAATTATGTTCAGTACGAAATTTAGAGTCTAATAAGATCAACATGATTTTTGATGAATAGTAAATTATGAATAGTGATTTTATGATTAGGATTAGTAATATGACCAAATGGATTAGTAATCTCACTTAAAGAAAGTTTTAAAATAATCTAGGCACATTGATTAAGTAATGTGATTCAATAAAATGGTTAAATAACGGTTTCATAAATTATTATTCAAGTATTAGTTTTTTCGGGTGAACAGTGTTTTTTAATTAAAAATTTAATTAAAAATAATTAGAAAATTATTTTTATAAAAAGGACTTTATTTTTGAACTCAGAGCATCGATATTATGTTATGGTAATTTTTAGAGATTTTTCTGAAAAAATGAATTTTCGATGAATAGTGTTTTTATTTAAAAATTAAATTAAAAATATTTAGAAAATTATTTTTATAAAATGGATTTCATTTTTGAAATCAGAGCTTTGATATTTGGTTAAGGTGAAAATTTGGGATTATTCTGAGAAAGTTGAATTTTCGGTGAATAGTAAAAATACAGTTTTAGGGTTTCGGTATGTTTAATGACATCATAACTGTGTCATGATGATGTCATGAGTTTTTTTTAGGGTTGGCCGGCCAAGGGTGATGAATTATTGTTTTGGGGGCCCCATGTGGCCTAACTCCATGATAAATGCCAAGGGAGAGCACATGGGTTTGAGAAAAGCACATGTGAGGTGTCCCTTGGTCATTAATGCCTTGTCCCCTCACTTTCCCTATAAATACCAAGCCCTCCTCTCATCCATTCAACTTCCCACTCATTCCCAACGAATTTCTGGTCTCATTACCTCCCAAGGAGTCCTCCCAAGGTGCCCCCAAGGCCTCAAGGTCCCAACCATTGAGGTTTAAGAGTTACATTTTAAGGTAAGGGATCCGACCTCTCTCTTTCTTTTCAAGTAATCTCTTTTATGTCATTTCATTTATACTCCATGTTCTTATGTTGGAGGATGTTATTTTATATTCATCCTACTTACTATTTCATGTTCATATGATGAGAGACCCCCCTTGCTCTCATCAATTCGTTTTAAGAATGTTTAAGTGGCGTCGTTAGGCTGCCGAATTTTTAAGGGATTCTTTCACCTTCCTCGTTTTCAAGTTCTATTTTCATTCAAGTCTTTCAAGTTCCTTTTTGTTATATTGGGGTATGATATCTATATCTATCATACTGGACTCTTATGTTCATATGATTAGAGACCCCATTTGGTCGCTTCAATTCAGTATTTTGAAGTTTTAAGTGGCGCCGTTAGGCTGCCGAATTTTTAAGTGGTTCTTCACCCTTCTCGTTTTGAAGTTCTACTTTCATGTCAATTATTTCAAGTTCCTTTTTGTTATATTGGGGTATGATCTCTATATCTATCATACTGGACTCTTATGTTCATATGATGAGAGACCCCATTTGATCGCTTCAATTCAGTATTTTGAAGTTTTAAGTGGCGCCGTTAGGCTGCCGAATTTTTAAGTGGTTCTTCACCCTTCTCGTTTTGAAGTTCTACTTTCATGTCAATTATTTCAAGTTCCTTTTTGTTATATTGGGGTATGATATATATATCTATCATACTGGACTATTATGTTAATATGATGAGAGACCCCATTTGATCGCTTCAATTCAGTATTTTGATGTTTTAAGTGGCGCCGTTAGGCTGCTGAATTTTTAAGTGGTTCTTCACCCTTCTCGTTTTGAAGTTCTACTTTCATGTCAATTATTTCAAGTTCCATTTTGTTATATTGGGGTATGATCTCTATATCTATCATACTGGACTCTTATGTTCATATGATGAGAGACCCCATTTGATCGCTTCAATTCAGTATTTTGAAGTTTTAAGTGGCGCCGTTAGGCTGCCGAATTTTTAAGTGGTTCTTCACCCTTCTCGTTTTGAAGTTCTACTTTCATGTCAATTCTTTCAAGTTCCTTTTTTTATGTTGGGGAATTATCTATATATCCATCATACTGATCTCTTATTATCATATGATGAGGGACCCTATTTGATCTTGTCAAATCATTTTCTTTTGAAGTTAAGTGACGCCGTAAGGCTGCCGAATTTTCATAAGAGAAATCTAAACTTTTTTTTTCTTCCATGTTTTTCATTTCAAATGGTATGTCCCTAAAATTTCATTACCATGTCCATATGTCCTTATTATTACTTCACACTACTGTTTTATGGATCATTTATTAGTGGGTGACCCATGTCCCCTCTCATTTCAATGTTTTCTAAAACCCCGAAACTTAGCCGTTATGCTGTAGAATTTTCCCCTCAAAATGCCTCTCTCTTTTCTCAAAAATTATTTTATGTTATAAAGTGAATACTCAAAGCTCTTATTTATACAAGGGTATTCACATATATATCAAAATGTTCCATTTTAAATTCTGGGATTTACATACATGAGACCCTCTTTCCCTTTCCGTGGGTTTAAAGTGACGTAAAGATCATGTCTTTAAAGCAGTTTTTAAAACGTTATGATTATGAAATGAAACCCATTTATTTTATGCTATGTGGGTTATTTATGAAATGTTTGATGATGATATATGTGGATCACATGATAATAAAGGCAAATTTAAGGGTGCGCCCTGATAGCGCTCCAATGCATTGGGTAATGATGTAACCACTAGAGATTACAATTTTAACGATGCCTTGGTGAATAACCTTGGTAATTTTTAACGACACCTTGGGGATGGACCTTGGTGAAACGAAACGATTGTCAATATTAAATGTTGCAGCCACATCTTCAAGTTATGAAAAATGTTATTTTTATTATGATATGCCTCATGATTTCATTTTCATGCATTAAAGTCATTTTCATGACTTTATTGATGTATATCAAGTTCATATGTAAAATGTTTCACTTGTTTCCCTTGCTGGGCCTTCTGCTCACCCTTCCTTTTGATGTATGTCCCCAGGTTATGAGATGCAGTAATGAGCCTAGGGTGAACATGAGGAGAAGCCTTTCAAGTGTTTAAGAAGAATGTTTTTTTTTGTTTCATGTTTTATGTTCCTTGTTTCCAAGACACTAAACCTTAAAGATCCTCAGTTCCGTGTAATGGAATGAAAAGTTATGTTATAAAAAGACGGGATGCTATAGTTGGTATCAAAGGATGGTTCAGTTATTTGTGGAAATTAGGATATGAAAACTCTAGGAAGAACCCTATAGAAAAGTTTAATATAGGAAATATTCCTGGTATTTTGGTGAGTATTGAGTAAGGAGTTGCCAAGAAAATACATCCCCGTCTGGATACGAGCAGGTAGAGGTGGCTCTGGCACAGATGTACATAGGGGTAAAACCCGAAAACACCGCTTTGAGCTAGACTCGAACGGGAACTGGTACACGACAACGGGCCTTGCTGCACTCTTGGTTACGACACTCCCGGGGGATATGCTTTGGTAAATTCATAAGCTTGGTATGAACCATTGTTAAAGGAACAAAGATAAAATAAAATAAAGGTTCACATAAGAATATATGATCATTCATAACCTAGATGGGAACCTAGGAGATCAAAAGTTAGGGTATACCTTTCATATACAAGTTATCCTTATATGCTTTCAGTTCCTTTTCATGATTATTAGCTAAGTACTTAAGCCCCTAATTATAGTTTCTTTTCATAGTTAATGGCGGGAAATAGAAGAACATGTCTCAACAAACAATGTGATAGGAAATGCTACGATTTCCGTATTAAGATGACAGAGATGATTAGGGGATTAAAATATGATTTTTATTTTGGAAGACGTTCACTATTTTGGGGACCCTATATGATCGAGGTAAATAGATTACAACGGTATTTTCATTGAGGAGTAAGGTTGACTTATATTTTGAAGAGTCGATAAATTTAAGGTGGACTTATAGTAATTTAGGTTACTTACGGGAATGATTAACCTATCTTGGGTAAAATATGTTTAGGTTAGCTACTTTTGTTATAAGATGTTAGGAGTGGTTGATGTTGTATGGAGATGAACAATGAAGTTTATTTTGGAAGACTATGTTATCAAATCTTTCTTGTATTTGGGTTTCAATCTTAGTTTGGTTTATTTTGAGGATTCTTAAGGACCATTATTTACGGAATGGACTATGATGAACTTTGGGTAGTACCATGGAATTTGATGATTTAAAAGTAGTTTCCATTCCTATGGGAATCTTTCTTTTTGAAGAGTTGTTTTACCTTAACCTTTCTGTTTTTGGGATAATGTTTAAAGATAGAAGAAATAGATAGTTAATCTTTTGTAGATTATGTGATTCTATAGAAGATGATTCTTGTGCTTTTATGAGACCAAGTGTTTTTGAATTCTCATCATTTGGAGAAAAGATTAGTGTTGGTAGGGACTTGTTAAAGGATGAAACTCTACTTGAAGGTAGGTATATTTTCTTATGTTTTTGTTCTATGTAGTAAATGAAATCCTCAAAATTATGAAAAGAAACATAAAACAAAAATGTTGTTGGTTTACATTTCCTACTAGGTAATCAAAGACCGTTTACACACATCATAAGTTTGGGATTTTCTCATGGTTAACTTTCTCCTAATCATGTTCTCTATCACTCTCCCTCAGAACTTGACCCTTTGTTTTTTCCTCCATGTCCATGTTTTCCTACATGGAACCCTAGTGTGGGTTAACTCGGGTGACCTTTTTACTTCCCTTTCTTTCTTTTAAAGTAATAGTTTTACTGACCCCTTTTCCGATGTGGGACTTTCAATGAAATTTCAAAACCCAATTTTTTAAAAAAATTGCGAGGACGCAATTTCTTAAGGGGGGAAGATTGTAACGACCCGAAATTTTAAATAAATATTGTTTCCTAATTTTATGCGTTATTTTTATTACTCAACAAATGTTTTATTTGATAAACATGATTATATTTAGAATGAGACCATTGGTTTTGACTGTTATATGACCATCGGTCAATATGACCGCTATGAACAAAATGTTTTGAATATTGTCTCTATATATAAGTAATCTTGGTTGATTATTATAGAAAGAAGATTTGATGGACTCACCTAGTAGTCATGGACCGATCGAAGCCCATCTAACAGAGCTTGGGAAGGAGGTAGCACCATTGGCCTTTGCTCTGGACCAAACCCAAGCCGAACTTCATCATGTGAAGCTAGAACGGAATCGCCTTCGCGAGAAGTTCAAACTGATAGAAATTACTACTCGGGCAATGTTGACCGAGCTGCCCCAAGATTCTATCACCCTAGCACACCTTACTCTTAGGTCCTATGCTGGTATTATAAGGGGCTATGTAACGAGACCGTAACTGCCTTGTGTAATCCTTGTTTTAAATAAAAATTGGGATTTCTTCTTATGATGAAGTTTATGAATTTTCAAATGACTGGATAAAAATAATATGCATATTTTTGATGAATTTTCAAAAAAATATTTTGAAAAAAAAAATGTTTATGTAAACCTTAAATAACATAAAATGTGTAATGATTCTCAAAAAATGGTCTTCTACAATTATGTTCAGTACGAAATTTAGAGTTTAATAAGATCAACATGATTTTTGATGAATAGTAAATTATGAATAGTGATTTTATGATTAGGATTAGTAATATGACCAAATGGATTAGTAATCTCACTTAAAGAAAGTTTTAAAATAATCTAGGCACCTTGATTAAGTAATGTGATTCAATAAAATGGTTAAATAACGGTTTCATAAATTATTATTCAAGTATTAGTTTTTTCGGGTGAATAGTGTTTTTTAATTAAAAATTTAATTAAAAATAATTAGAAAATTATTTTTATAAAAAGGACTTTATTTTTGAACTCAGAGCATCGATATTATGTTATGGTAATTTTTAGAGATTTTTCTGAAAAAATGAATTTTCGATGAATAGTGTTTTTATTTAAAAATTAAATTAAAAATATTTAGAAAATTATTTTTATAAAATGGATTTCATTTTTGAAATCAGAGCTTTGATATTTGGTTAAGGTGAAAATTTGGGATTATTCTGAGAAAGTTGAATTTTCGGTGAATAGTAAAAATACAGTTTTAGGGTTTCGGTATGTTTAATGACATCATAACTGTGTCATGATAATTTCATGAGTTTTTTTTAGGGTTGGCCGGCCAAGGGTGATGAATTATTGTTTTGGGGGCCCCATGTGGCCTAACTCCATGATAAATGCCAAGGGAGAGCACATGGGTTTGAGAAAAGCACATGTGAGGTGTCCCTTGGTCATTAATGCCTTGTCCCCTCACTTTCCCTATAAATACCAAGCCCTCCTATCATCCATTCAACTCCCCACTCATTCCCAACGAATTTCTGGTCTCATTACCTCCCAAGGAGTCCTCCCAAGGTTCCCCCAAGCCCTCAAGGTCCCAACCAGTGAGGTTTAAGAGTTACATTTTAAGGTAAGGGATCTGACCTCTCTCTTTCTTTTCAAGTAATCTCTTTTATGTCATTTCTTTTATACTCCATGTTCTTATGTTGGAGGATGTTATTTTATATTCATCCTACTTCCTATTTCATGTTCATATTATGAGAGACCCCCCTTGCTCTCATCAATTCGTTTTAAGAATGTTTAAGTGGCGCCGTTAGGCTGCCGAATTTTTAAGGGATTCTTTCACCTTCCTCGTTTTCAAGTTCTATTTTCATTCAAGTCTTTCAAGTTACTTTTTGTTATATTGGGGTATGATATCTATATCTATCATACTGGACTCTTATGTTCATATGATTAGAGACCCCATTTGATCGCTTCAATTCAGTATTTTGAAGTTTTAAGTGGCGCCGTTAGGCTACCGAATTTTTAAGTGGTTCTTCACCCTTCTCGTTTTGAAGTTCTACTTTCATGTCAATTATTTCAAGTTCCTTTTTGTTATATTGGGGTATGATCTCTATATCTATCATACTGGACTCTTATGTTCATATTATGAGAGACCCCATTTGATCGCTTCAATTCAGTATTTTGAAGTTTTAAGTGGCGCCGTTAGGCTGCCGAATTTTTAAGTGGTTCTTCACCCTTCTCGTTTTGAAGTTCTACTTTCATGTCAATTATTTCAAGTTCCTTTTTGTTATATTGGGGTATGATATCTATATCTATCATACTGGACTCTTATGTTCATATGATGAGAGACCCCATTTGATCGCTTCAATTCAGTATTTTGATGTTTTAAGTGGCGTCGTTAGGCTGCTGAATTTTTAAGTGGTTCTTCACCCTTCTCGTTTTGAAGTTCTACTTTCATGTCAATTATTTCAAGTTCCTTTTTGTTATATTGGGGTATGATCTCTATATCTATCATACTGGACTCTTATGTTCATATGATGAGAGACCCCATTTGATCGCTTCAATTCAGTATTTTGAAGTTTTAAGTGGCGCCGTTAGGCTGCCGAATTTTTAAGTGGTTCTTCACCCTTCTCGTTTTGAAGTTCTACTTTCATGTCAATTCTTTCAAGTTCCTTTTTGTTATGTTGGGGAATTATCTATATATCCATCATACTGATCTCTTATTATCATATGATGAGGGACCCTATTTGATCTTGTCAAATCATTTTCTTTTGAAGTTAAGTGACGCCGTAAGGATGCCGAATTTTCATAAGAGAAATCTAAACTTTTTTTTTTCTTCCATGTTTTTCATTTCAAATGGTATGTCCCTAAAATTTCATTACCATGTCCATATGTCCTTCTTATTCCTTCACCCTAATGTTTTATGGATCATTTATGAGTGGGTGACACATGTCCTCTCTCATTTCAATGTTTTCTAAAACCCCGAAACTTAGCCGTTATGCTGTAGAATTTTCCCCTCAAAATGCCTCTCTCTTTTCTCAAAAATTATTTTATGTTATAAAGTGAATACTCAAAGCTCTTATTTATACAAGGGTATTCAGATATATATCAAAATGTTCCATTTTAAATTCTGGGATTTACATACATGAGACCCTCTTTCCCTTTCCGTGGGTTTAAAGTGACGTAAAGATCATGTCTTTAAAGCAGTTTTTAAAACGTTATGATTATGAAATGAAACCCATTTATTTTATGCTATGTGGGTTATTTATGAAATGTTTGATGATGATATATGTGGCTCACATGATAATAAAGGCAAATTTAAGGGTGTGACCTGATAGCGCTCCAATGCATTGGGTAATGATGTAACCACTAGAGATTACAATTTTAACGATGCCTTGGTGAATAACCTTGGTAATTTTTAACGACACCTTGGGGATGGACCTTGGTGAAACGAAACGATTGTCAATATTAAATGTTGCAGCCACATCTTAAAGTTATGAAAAATGTTATTTTTATTATGATATGCCTCATGATTTCATTTTCATGCATTAAAGTCATTTTCATGACTTTATTGATGTATATCAAGTTCATATGTAAAATGTTTCACTTGTTTCCCTTGCTGGGCCTTCTGCTCACCCTTCCTTTTGATGTATGTCCCCAGGTTATGAGATGCAGTAATGAGCCTAGGGTGAACATGAGGAGAAGCCTTTCAAGTGTTTAAGAAGAATGTTTTTTTTGTTTCATGTTTCATGTTCCTTGTTTCCAAGACACTAAACCTTAAAGATCCTCAGTTCCGTGTAATGGAATGAAAAGTTATGTTATAAAAAGACGGGATGCTATAGAGCTATTTTCATAGAATAAAAAATATCATAGTTTTTTTATTGAGTAGAAAAATACTTTGTGTACTTTACTTGTGATGAATTATCCATAGGCCAGGCATGGCTATGTGGTCTTCAATGATGCGTTAGGTTATGGTTTGGGTTTGATCTTATACTAGGTGATCACATAGTGGCTTATGTATCTAATCATCATAAGCCAAATGAGAATAATTATGATACTTATGAACTTGATGATACAGTTATGATGATTATGATTATTTGTTGGTGAAACTATCATTTTGGAGAAAGGATTACTATTTATATAGACTAAAAAATATCGAGTTATATATTATCAAAATATGATTTTAATGTCTTCCAATAGAATTGGGAGGAGAACCTGCAATCATTTTTACTTAGACATAGCCTACACCATGGTGAAATATAATGTAATTTTAGATGAATTATGTAGTAATATCTAACCATGGTAGTTTAAGAATCATTGGAAGAGTGTAATTTGCTCACTCCCTTTTCACAGTTCAATATTAGAGTTTAGTAGAAAGGGATAAAGATTCTTTAAATAGAATTCTATTGATATTAGATCATCTCAAGAAGATTATTCTAGATCAAGAGTTTTTTGATTAAATCAATGGAATTGGAAACTCTCTTTATAGTGGGGATATAGTTCCCTATGGTTATTCTTCAGAGAGTATTTTCTAATTTATAAGTATAGCATAGCTGTGACATTAGTAGAATGAGTGGACATGATAGGGGATTATCATAATTCATAGTGGGATTTTGACCAAGGAACCAATAATAGGTTCTATGCAATGATTAAAAAGTGATAGTCGCCTGGGATGAGATGCTTCATGGTTGAGATTTCCCTCACTGATATATGTTTTACTTGGTGAAGACTAAGCATCCTTAACCTTTGGGTTTTCATCAACCAAATCCAGTCCCTACATGGTAGCGGGATGAAATCACTATGGATTTTGTTGTTGTGTTTCCTCATACATAGATAAATAAATAATAAAATATGGGTTTTGATGGATATTAATACCATGTCAAATCACTTCATACCCATTCCTGATACAAACAATGTTGAGGAGTTGGGAAATCTATATGCGAAATAGATTGTAATTTGAAGAGATTTCCATATATTATAGTATATGATTGGGATCATCAATTATCTTTTCACATTTGATGAGTCCTTCAGTATCCACTAGGATCTCAGGTCAGTTTTATCATTTACTACCATCCACAGTCGTAGGGCCGGATATAGTGACCTATACATATTCTAGAGGATTTGTTTGGTGGTAGTGTTTTTGACTTCAGTGGATCTTAGGATGAGAACTTCAGACTGTTTGATTTTTCTTATATCAAAAGTTACCCACCCATAACAACAATGGTTCCTTTTTAGGCCTTATATTGTTGTCCTTGTAAATCTATGTTGTGTCAATCATATATTGGTTGGTGTTCCATGGTCGGAACACTTTTCCCACATGATATGAAAAAACATCAGTTAATTCCTTATAGAACGTTGATGGCATAGAACTAATATAATTATTATGTCCACAGTTACCATAGAACATTATAATTTTTTTTGGTGAGTAGGTGTTATTATATGTTTCACCCAGGTTGGGTCATCGATGTATTGGGAGCCTAGTGAAACGTCCTCCTCATTATATGGGATAATTGGAGTGTTTTGAACAGGTGGTGAAAGATGCATACTGTTTTTCACTTCCATCGTAGTTGAAATAATACATAATGTATTCCATGAATTTATTCTGAAAAAAGTGTTTATCTAATCCATCTCAGGTTTTGAGTTGGAGTGATCTTGAGATTGAACCTGATTTCTCTATCACTGAGTGGAAATTTGGGATAGTTTATTCTAAGACAAAGGTACATTGAGAGAGGAAAATACCTTTGGTTCATGTGATATTAAATCATGTTTCTGATAATAATTATACATGGGAACCATAGGCAATAATGAGAGAGTATAGAAATCATCATTTGTGCATGAAATCTTCTTCAGAGGCTTCTAAGGGACATAATGTTTATATTGTGGGGAGGTTGTAAATTCCCACTACCGATATGATATGTATGACTTTAAATATGTCATGTATTTTTCTTTTCAGTGACTAGTTATGGTCAAGACTAAATATAATGGATACCAATAATGTTGAAGTTATAGAATTGTTGTACTCTCATCTTCAATTGACCTTTTCTATAGGCTGGTGGTTGGTTACAAGTCATTTAACTAGGTTTCATTACATGTAATTATTTCTATAGGTAATATGTGCATGGCTTCATGTTGTAAAGTATAAACTATGTGAGGATCATTTACACATTTCGAATTAATAAATGACCAGTTTTTAATTTAGATCTTCTATTTTTAATTGAGGGAATTTTTTTTTGTGGATTAAAAAATTATTTATTTTAATACGGGTAGTGGGGTCACATGGTGTGCAATACCTGAAATATGTTTTTTATACATGAACCACGACTAATATCTATTTTCACCCTTATGTAGTTTCATTTATCTTGACCTAAAACATTTCCCATGTGAACATTGAGCTTTCTTACCCATCTTATCATCTCATTCGATGTTAGATCATCGTTGTGTTTGATGTATGAATAACAGTTATGGTTTATCCCTGGTTATTTTTCCCCCCACCTCTTCTGTCCTTTGGAATTTCCATTGATTATCATGAATTTTTTGCATCTATGTTTTTTATTGTTCGATCTCGCTTTTCAATTGAGATTTTAGATTGTATACTTCTTTGTTCTATTTGATAGGTGTTATTGCGAGTGTCGGGTTTCTGGAAAATCGTTCGTGGTTCCATCCAATTTGGGCAAAATGACTAATCTTGAAATTATGGATTTATTTATATTGTTGATTTAAAATCAATTTCTCAAAAATAATATCAATTTATTTGATAAAACATAATTCCATTGAATTTGGATATTTTAAATGGTTTTGGCATGAATATTGGGAGAACCCCCAACTCCATTGAATTGGGGTGTGTTTTTGGAAATAGTATTATTTAATTTCTTTAATTTAAATTAAATATTTGGTGGAAACTATTTCAATTAATTTGATTAATTTAATTGTGGTAATTTGTTGTGAAATTTATGTAATTGGGTTTGAATTTATTTCAAAATTGTGAAAATGGATTTAAATGAATTTATAAAAACAGAGTGGTTTTATCATGTTAAAGAGGTACTATTTTGTTATGAAAACCCCATTTTGGTTTTTAAATCTAAAATTTGAATAGAAATATGAGTAACATGTTTTAATTATATTTTATGATGTCTAGAAATATATTCCCCAACATTGACTGTGTAATATCATATGCTAGCCTTAGGTAGTTTGATAGTTTTTTGGATACACTATATGCTTATACAATGTTCTAAAACATAAATTCTAGAAGTCATAAGCCTGATGGTATGGTCAAGAGTTAACATAGGCCGTAGTTATAGGGACATATGCGTGCACTTTTTTTCATGATCACTGAAGAAAGTGTGGATTCATTTATCCTATAACACTCATACCTATTTTATATATCACCATGTTTCTTTCATGTTTTATATTTTACAAATAAATTCATTCTAATGTTCTAAAAAGGATTATAAATTTATAAAAATTTATATAAAATCATTACATATTTTATTTAATCCATTATTTTAGAAATACTACATCACTTGTAAATTCATTTTCTTAATATACGTTTCCATATATGTTAGACTATATAGAATGATTTGATTAAATATTATTTGAATATGGAAAACCTTTTTATTTTTAAAATTAAACTAATTCATTTGGATAATCTATTATTGGAATCTGATGTGGAATACATGGAGATACCCTAAAGGGGTTTTAATATGAAACACTAATTGTACTTCGAGAGCTTATAGATTATCTCCTTCCACATTTAGGCAAGGGGAAAGGATCACTTAGATGTGGATCCAGATGTCTATCCTTTGACACGGTGAGTTGTTTCCATAGGGACACCATTTTACCAATTTTGGTGTGTGGGTTATATTAATTTTGGATTTCCTGACTTTTTGAATTCATGTACATCAATCATAGTGGATTATGTTTTGTAAGCAAATTGGATTTCTTGTCTTGATTCCACTATGTCTTGTGGAAAACTAATTGCTACTTTTATGTTTTATGATAGAGGGGGATAGTCACTGAACCATTGGGATTTGTATTTCCCTTCGAGCTATGTTCGGCTAGGCTCAATTTTTAGGATACAATGGTACTCGGGCTAGTTCATGAAACATACCACATATAGTCTCAATGGGTGTTCCTAATCCCCATATGTAGAAAACTGGTTCCTATATATGAATAGTGTATACTTGGTATAGATTCGATCCACTTACAATAATATAACAATATAACAAAAGGATTGAAAAATTTATCATGACCCATCAAAATGATGGATTGCCATGATAATAAGTAAAAAGAAACAAGTTAATAAAACCACAAAGAAATGAATAATAATAAATTTTTTAATTGAAGTTCATATACAACTGAGATAAGTGCAGAAGAAGAAGAAATAAAAATTAACAACATGAAATAAATGGGTCTCAATAAAATGAAAAAATTAAAACATATAATATAACACAAATAGCTTCAAAATCAAACATGTGAACCAAAATAACTCACCACGTCCCACCCATCCATTAATATGTTGAATGAACATAAATTGAATTAGAATAAAGAACTATACAATTTAGTGGAGACATTTGAGCTTAATATACCCCGAGGTGCATGTAGATTGTCATAAAATCATTTCCAGTATTATCTCACTAATAATCCTCTATAATTCTAATAAAAAAACATTTCATAAATTCTAGTATGAGAATAAATTTTAATAATTGTTTTTTATTTAAAATGATAAATTAAAAGACATCATTTCTCAATAACATTTATAAAACACTCATCATTTTAAAATTTATAATAACTGGGTAGGGTATACCCCTTCTGTTAATCGTTTATCAAAACATGGAAATATCGAATTTCAAATAATAGAAAATTAAAAAAAGATATCCATTCATCCAACTTTCCCATTCATTTTGATAAAAAAACATATTTTCATAAAAATTAATGATTTTACATTAAAAATATAATTTCATTTATTTTTTTTCAAATAATTTGATAAATAATTCAATATATGTATTCAATGAAATTAAATCATAAGAAGGAACCATTTTTTGAATAACTCATCTCACAAATAACTTGACCGAGTATTGGTTCAATTTTGTCAAGAACTAGGGGATATAATAATGTATAATATGGTGTCCCCAAAAACACCAATAAAAGATCATAATAATCCTGGAAAAATCTAAATAAATCAATTAACAAAATCAGATATTGTGATATGAACAATAAGATAAAAACGTGAAATTTTATATTTGATTTGTCATATTGAATGCGTTGAGGCATATAACCTATCCTAGGTGTTCAAGGATACCATGAAATAATAATTCGTCAAAAGAGTGATCAAATTATATTAGAAATGACATCCTATAATGAACACAATCCACTTAAGTAATATAAACTCAACTATTCATTTTACATAGTTTTCAAGGACTGCCATTATGTGTCATATGTGGATGGGAAAATAAAAAAATAGAAAAAATAAGAATTATTAATAATAAAAAACATCACATCCTACACCCTAACACAAAATAACCCCATTCACATTGATGCATAATATTAACATATTGAAATATAGTTTTCATATATCGGTAAAATGGGTAGATTCGACAATGTGAATAATAATTATAATTGGGGTCAATTAAGGGTCACTCATGTTTTAGAATCAACATATTTAAAAGTGACAAATAAGAATTGTAAAAGAAGCCTGTGATTTCAATATAGTTGATACTAATTGAAATCCAATTTAAAAACATTACCCGAAATTAAATTATTGAATAACTCATTCATATTCAATTTTAATCCAATTTTGTTCCATAAATCAATTTATATAATGGTTCCATGGTCTAGAATGAAATCAAAACCACTATATTCTGTCCAATAAAATCCATAAAAACATTAATTATTCCTTTCTAATCCAATCGATTTTATAAACAAATTAAAACCAATGAATTAATTTTGAATATCTATAATGACATTAAATTAAACACATGTAATGTGATTAAAACATTTGAAAAAATATTAATGTATAATCCATTAAAAATAACTCTTGAATAAGTGTATAGCTATTTTTGAAGTTAGATAAACTGTATAAAGGGTACACCATAAGATTATCATTTTATAATACAAATTAATCAAATGAAACTAATTATATGGGATATGATATAGAAACTATTACCTTAGTTCTAGTGAAAACTCATCATAATGTGTTACTTTTGATAGATAATCACCAACTAACCAAAATGATATCCGTATAAATCATACAAAATGATACTCTGTATCATTATAACCATAAACATACATAATTATATCCCAAAATATAAGAGGAGAGTAAGAAACTCCTTGGATAAACCATTGGTTCTTTTGTGAAATAAGGGGAGTACAAATGGATACCCTCTACAATATATTGATAAAAAAAATTATAAAATAAAAAATTAACAACATAAAGTAGGGAATATGGTTCGGTTGCATGGTTTTTAAAACCATAGACCAGCTGTATAGATAAAAAAACCACATAACACATCTTCAATTTAGTCACATGGTTTTCCAAACATTGAGATGACCTAGAAATAATTATTTTTAAAAATTTGGAGACCAACCACAATGTGACTCACATGGTTTCCCCAAATTGTGTCTGCGTATTGTGCCAAAATTACATGAAAATATTTTTATGCACATTTTCTAATAGACTTCACATGTTTTTGACCCCACAATCCATTTCCCATTTATAATAAATATAGAATAAATGCATAACTACACATCCCCACATGTAAGTGTTATCACATTTTCCCCCAAGATAGTGAAAATTTACCATGAAAAAGACGAAGATATCCAAATTTTCAAACATAAATAAAAAATTACCAAACCCTCAACATAATACATAATAATTTATGATGATATTTTCTACCTCTAATGAATGAAATTAGGGTGTCACAAAAATATTGGAATCAATCTTAGGACTCTCCCTCTAAGAGTAAACACATAATCTATTCGACTCATATATGTGCTTTTATTTCCTCCAAATTCAACATTTTCATAACTCTAAACCATATAATTTTTCAATGAAAATGATATATCTTTTGATACAATGATATATTGGAGAAATAAATTCATTAATTCTTAGTATTCCTTCCTCAGATTCACCATAAATATATTGTTACCACCCAACAAAAATCTAATTTCTTACCTTATAAAAACTATGCAATTCTTGAAAATTATCACCAATAATTAAAATAAAATATTTACCAGATATTTATCATCATATTTATTTTTTAGCTCATACATTGTGAAATTTTATGTGTCCATCCAATAGGATATATATTGGGTTATATACATTTATCCAAAATCTATCGATGACCTTCCCATAGAAATAAGATTAAGGGAAAAACAAAGCGTTTCCTTTACATTATATCTCAATCTATATTCCCAATATTTTCATAATCTCCATTATATCCATCATCAAAAATATTATCAAAAATAATATTTCACATCTTGAATCCTCTTCATATAAAAACCCTCTAGGATAATGTATTCAATATACAAGAGAGAGTTAAAATCTATCATTCTTGAACACATTCCATTAAAAATAGTAATCAGTGATTCCTTCGTTGATCCCACTATAAGACATAATAAAATAAAACTTTTTTTCATTTCCATATGTATTATCCAAAGTTATAAATTATTCTCTGCTGCATAACCATCACTTTCATATTATGTTTTTACATGAAACCATTCAATTACTTATTGTAAATGTTAACCCCATCTCAATATGAAGGAATTAAATATTAACATATATTTATTTTATAAGAAATAGTTTATAAGAAAAATATGCACACCATCTTGGAGGTACCATTTTTAATAAACACTGATAAAATTTAATTGAATTACACTCCAAAAATTGGATGAAATTTTTTCAAAACCATCATATCATTATGCCTCGTACTCCCATCATAATATTTTTTCATTAGACAAACCCATTTTTATATAGTAATTTCATTCCTGATAGAATTTTCATTTGCTCGTTGGTTTTATTTTGATGAATTAATTAATCAATCTTTCAGAAAAAAACTACCAATGTTAAAATTATAATTACAAGACACTTATTTCGGGCTAAGGGATCTCTTCCATCCATAAGAATCAAGTAATTAAAGACTATTAAAAGACACTAAATTAGTCATCTAACCCAAATATATATCAATAATTAAAATATCCAATGTCACCAATCAGATCACTAAAACAATATTCTATATTAATATGAATTCATTTATATATCCCATTGGTCTTATTGATTAATGTAGAATTTTCATTCCCTTTGAAAATTCAGTTACATTCATTATCCCATAAATTGATTATATATCAACAAATTAGTATCCAATTGATTCATTTTCCCTGAATAATATTTTACAAACAATCAGTCATTCTATTATACATTCTGATTAAATAGAATATTCATAATTCAAATGGGTTCTTAAGGGTCAATATCTAAAAGGAGAAAACCAAAATTTTCATTTTCTAATCCCATAAATAAATATTCATGGGAATTTTCAATAAGTATATACTAATATATAGAGTCCACATGGATATAAAAACATTTATGTTGGAAAATTTCATTGGTTTTCTAATCAAATGTTTTTCTGTAATATAGTTCCCAAATTTTGAATAGTGTTTGATGTTGACAATGTATACTATGTAATTCACTTCTTACACATAAATATACTAGGATATTATTGAATTTTATATCACTTTACAATAATTTTTAGTTAATGTATAATTAATATTCTGTATAACATTATTATATTATGGTGTTCCTGGAATATATTTTTCATTCATGAAACACTTATCTAAAAAAACAACAACATTTTCCTAAAATTATATTGTTCACCATTATTAGAACATATGTATCTCAAATTATTTCTTGCCTCTTTATCCATCGTGGTCATAAATTAAAATAACACCCAAAATACATTGTATTTGTTCTGGAGAAATTAATACCATACTTTTAATATATAATAATTTATTACTATAAAAATGAACAAATACCCATAATGGGAATGAATTGATTAAATCGACCAAATGTGTGTGTGAATATGTATTATGTTTTGTGACATGGGTGTAATTTTAGTCACATTAAATGATACTACTTATATGAATTATATGTATTCGAATCTCCCAAAATTATAGAAATATGTGAATAAATTAAGTAAAACATTTTGTGAGAACTTGCATGATCTAATCAATATGGCTTCTTCGAAGATAGTGACACAAATTTGAATATCAAATTTTTTTCATTACAATAATTATTTCTCTTAATCATTTTCTGATCAGATACACCATCTCAATTTCTACCCCTCTATCGAAAAACATGGAACCCTAACTAATATTATTTAAACTATTTTAAAATACACTTGTATCTCTTTCTCTAACCAATTATCTATCAAAAATTATTTTATTCCTTAAACTAGGTATGTTTCTATCTTCTTTTAATACCAATAATAATCCCTATGGTATTCAAAATTAGACTTCTCTGTTCTAGAAGATATCAATATTTTTATCATCATAAAATATGAAAATTGAAAATCAATTTGGATATAAAAATTTCCATAGTATTCATCTAAAATATAGAATGTAATGATGACCAATATTTAATGATCAATGATTATTACATAATATTGACAAAAAAATAATAATACTACATTTAGATATATAATTTTGGGTCATTAAACTTTTCGAAGATTCTAATATGCAATTCACCAACTTATCCCCCCTATAATTCTTGTGATTCCCAATTTTTTTATAGTTCGAATTAATTGGTTCAAATCTAGTAGATCTAAAACAGATATTTTCCCATATAAAATATTCTAATTTTTTATGATATTTCCATTGAATAAAAATTACTCTACCTAAATCCTTTTTTGAATTCACTTTGGTTCCTGTAATTCTGTCCATTGGATTGATTCATTCAAAATTATGTCTCTCACATCCACAAACACTAGTAAAATTTTCCCATGTATACTGATTATGATATTTAATATTATGTATCATTGTTTCATTAGTAATGATAATAATAAAAAATACCTTATATATTTATTTAATGTTGTTATAATAATTAACTATACTAAATGCATTCACATGACCATCCATTGGTATTTTACATGGAAATATCATTCAAAATAACATATATATCATGAAATCGTTTTTTGGATAATTTGTATTCTCATAGATATACTACAAAGCAATCATCCAAAACAATATTTTAATTAACTCCTAAACGATAAAAGAAATCTTTCAATGAAAATTATATCTAAATTATACATGGTCCATTCCATTAAACCATTCACATTGCACTTTTTTATTTCCTTCTGGATAACCCCTAGGATGGAACATAATTTTTCTTTTAAATCATATATTATTCGATATACATCATCCATGAGATGAATCTCATTTAATCAAATATATATATTTAAAAATTGACTTCTTATAATGACATAACATATAAAAATATCACACTAATAAAATTAATATTCTTTGAAAAGAGTGTTATGTGAACTAGTGTAAAGTGTGTTGGCAATCCTAGTTAAAAGAAAAACATTTATACTACTTTTTTGGATTGAAAAACATAAAATTACTAGAATTTACAACACATGGAAAAATTCATTAAAAATCATCATACTAAAATAACGCCTTGAAATCTATGTTCCAGAACATATGATGTCAATCCACAACCTAAAACATCAAATGAATTTATCGCCCATCCTATACCCAAACACATAAAATTCATTGCAATAAACATTCAAGATAAATAAATAATAATTATATAAAAACTATTACATGGTTTCGTCGTTAGTCCTACATCCATAACATAAATTTCTCCCTTCATTTAATTTCCAAAAAGTTACAATTTTACACTTTAATTGTATTCATATATAATTTTATTTTCAAAATTTAATATATAAATGTTGCTAAACATAATAAGTTCATATATCACAAATATACATGGTCCCAAGATACATTTATAGTGGGGGCCATTTAGTCTAATAGTTCAACCATCCTCATACATTTTCAATGGCTTCACTGTATTCATTGAATACTGCTAATTTCTGTTAGAAATCATTTCCTTATCTAGTATATTTTGATGAAAATAATTGTGAAATATTACTTTTTACTTTATTAAATATTATGTAAAATTATTTTTTCATAGAACTATGCTACACAGGATATTTTGAAATCATCATTAGTGAACCATACATTTTTCATATTTTCCATTCAATAATTATCCATATCATTTACCATTTATTAAATTGGTTCTATAACATACCTTATAGATTATTGTTTCCACTAAATGTATTCTTCTGTGACTAAAAACATTAGGCCAAAAATTGATTTTTAGAATCCCCGCTTCAAAAAAATTGAAGTAGAAGATGAAATATGATTCATAGTTGACAACATGATTTTCACTACTTCTTAGTTTGGATTCGACCTTGATTCAGTTTGAATTTTAGATATTAATGTGACGTGATTATTTATCCATTTCAAGAATGGCAGAAGTATTTTGTGATATTATGATGTTTGACTGATTAATTTAAATTAAGCATTAAAATATCACAACATACTAGTTGGTGGGATTCATACTATTTAGTCCCTTATATATATATATAATAAAATATCTCAAAAAATATATATATATATATTTTTTCAATGATATTTTATTTAGTTTAGGAATAAAATTCATTAATGAACATGATAATGGATAATGGAATATATGTTTAGGTTTGAGATTGACATGTGTTTGTTGACAAAAAAGGCACATGTATAGTAAATTTTAATAGTTTAAATATTTAATATAAACTCATATCTAGTTGATATTATGTTGTTATTATAGTGTGGTACGTTAAAATAGTTCCCTAACTATTTACACTACATTATTTTTATACAGAGGAAATATTTGTAACATCCCAAGTAAGTAATGAATAATATATATTTTTATCTATGTCTATTAATGAACTAGATAGTGTTTTAGAGGTTTAAATTAAAATAAATTCAATCTTAAGCATTGAATACAGTAATATTTTTAAAAGATTGTTTTACTTCCTTTTAATGGAAAACCATTGTTAAAGCTATATTTTGACAATTTTATAAGATATGTTGTCAAAATAAACTTATTTTTTATGATTGGGACATCAAAATTTACTTTGTGTGAATTTTTGGTATTTTTCAGACAATGTTCATTTTTTAATGAATAGTAAAAAATCCTGCATTTTACATCAAAACTGCTTCTTAATCTAATATATTTATATGATTAGATTATCCTATGAATTGGTATTAATGTGTAATCTGAATATAATTTTACCATTTAATCCAGTTTTGGTCATTGGAATGAATTTCACTTTGAAATTGGACTTAAACTGGTGTCAATTTTTTGGTACTTATTGTTTCATAAAAACTCGCTATTTTCTCTCACAGCGGGAATTAATTATTAAATTAATTAATATGACTTATATGTTTTGAATTTTGTAAAAAGAACTTCATTTTTGAATTAGGAATATCAAATATAACTTAGGGTGTATTTTTGGTAATTTTCCGAAAAACATCAATTTTTGATGAATAGTGAAACCACTAAGTGGTACTTATAAAAACTGATTTTTCCGTTTAAATGAAATTCTCCCATCATTGTGTTTTGAATTTCAAAAATCCGACATACATGGTTGTCATTAAGAAGTAAAATGTGGTTCAATGACATTAAAATAATTTTTTTGGTGAATAGTAACTTATTATGTTTTTAATCACGATTAGTGGTAATTAGTGTAGTTTAAGGTAAAAATAATGCTTTAATAAAATAAGATGAACTTGACACATTTACTAACCCTATTGGTTGTGTCATGACCGACCATGACAACCCATGGGTCGATTTAGGGAACCCCATGGAGCCACTTGGGTGAGATAATGACTTTAATGCCTTTTTTAAATAAAGATGAAAATGACACTAGCATAAATTGTTTTACTAAAACAATTTTCATAAGGGGTTATAGTAATCATATTTTTGTCTATAAATATTCATTAGAAATATAAAAATATTTCCTACATCATAGTATTTTTTTTATAATTTTTAGACTTTAAATAAATTAAATTATTTATGAGATCAAGATGATGCAGCGATGACCTCATTATTTAACGATTTAAATAAAATGGAAAGATAATGTAATATCTAAACCTACACATGTCCAAAACCTATTGGTTGGGTAGATTTCTAAGCCTTATCATCTTATCTTCTAAATATATCAATGTGGGACCTTAGAAATTCGAAACACTTTTGAAAATAAAATAATAGTTTCATGATTTCCAAAAGTGCCCCTCCTCTCCTCTTATAAAAGGCCCCCACCTCTACCTCATTTCACACACTCCTCAAGCCTTTGGCTCGGCCAAACCGTGCCCATTTACTCTCTCCGCATCCCACTCCTTATTCTAGAGGATTCCATTTGGGCAGAATCCTTTCAAAGGAAGCCTTTTGGTTCAAATCAAAAGGAGTTACACTTTTAAAGGTAATTCATTCTCTCATGTTCATTTGTTTTATTTTGCTTCTCCAACCCCCTAAACTCTTTTTATATACTGCTTTTGTAACAACACCAGTATCTTCAATATACTAGGATGTTGTTATAAGATTTATTCGAGCTACAATCTCACACAACTACATCAAATGGTTAAAGAACATATGGTTTCCGTGGATGGCGAAATTCTCCCTCCCGAAACGATGATTGTTCAATACTCATTTAACACCTTCAAAGGTGGCCATTACGATGTCACTATTTTTATATATGATATATAATATGTTTATGTTTTCCTTAATCTTCTGTTTTTTTTTCATTTTGGGCATACCTTTATGGTTTCCATTATGGGTAAACACGATATCCTCATTTTAGGAAGTGCGGACTACCGCCCCCTGAAAGTGATTTTATTCGTTAATACCATATGTGGGATGTGTAAAGGATAAAGTTAATGATATTATATATGTTATTATACTGTAATTATAATATATTCTTATATAATTATGATTCCATTCCAGAAAATACGAAATAGAAATGGAAGTAGCGTTCATGCGTACGTACGGCTTACCATCTCCATGAACGGTGCATTTCATTTCTTACCTCTAAATGTGATGTAATATTATAAATACATGTATATGATGAATATATATGATATATATTTTATCCAAAACATTAATATCATTCTGGATATAATGACGCTTTGACCAAATTAACAACATGTAAGTGTAGGAAGTCTATTTTTGACTTAAGAACCAAATACCGACAAAATGAACATTAGTAACTTAAATGATTACATGATGTTCATAAAATGGTATAAAAGGAATAATGAACTTGAAAAAGGTTCTTAAGCATATATAAATTAACTCAAGTTTATTATTTAGGAGATTAAAGAACGATCGAGTCAAGTCGGACCCGAGGTATGGGACTTCGTCTCAATCTCCTTTCATTGAGGCATATTTTATTTTATACACAACATTCTTTTACACGGTGTATAAACCCCTTTGACTTTTATGCTTATTCAAAAGGAATCTTTTTTATACGAAGCGTTTTACTAAACGAAAAAAGGGAATGTTTTTCTTGTTATACGTATGCGGCGACAATGACTTATCCGCCACCGTGACCATTATTTGAGTTTCAGCTTCCTCTACAAGCCATACCTTTTTTTAAATGAAAAGTAAATACCATGTTTTACTTTTGGTATTGAAAATGGTTTTTACAATGTTTTTTGTGTTGTATTGATATCTTGTGATTGAAATGTGGAAATGTTATGTTTCCTTTATGCATGTTTTATGTGATACGATTATGTTATGGGTCTTGGGCATTATTATGAAGAAGGGTGGTTCCGTGATAAACTAAGGGTGGGTGAGCCTGATATAGCTCTCCAATGAATTGGGTAACACGAAAGAGTGAAACATTAAGGTTTCTCCGAAGAGATTTATGGAATATACTGTGATGGGTATTCCAAACGTAACCAAGAGGGTTACTCCCTACGTAAGAATGTTATGAATGCCTCAAGTTACCTTTATGTCTTATGATTTCTATAATTTATTCATGATTTGATGAGGTATGTTAAAGTGATTATGTTTTATGGGTAAAGTATGATTTCATTCTTATGTATATATGTACCCATGTTTCCTTTCCATATATTTATATCCCTTACTGAGCTTTTTATGCTCATCCCAAGTTTTTTTGAAATGTTTTTCACAGGTTAAGGGAAAGGTACATGATATGATGATAGTGTCAAGGAAGTGTCAAGAAATAATCCATGTTTTATTTTAAATGTTCTTCCATTGATGGGAATGAAGAATACTATCTTTATGTAACCACTTTGTTTAAATGTGGAATGTAATGCAAGTTTTATGATCTAATTATATAAAACTCTAATCCTGAAATAATCCTCAATGTGTAATCTTGTATTAACTCAAGATTAAGTAAGGTTTAAGGCTAGGGCCTTATATTTGGTATCATAGGTTGGTTTAGATAACTTTAGGAGTTATAATTCTATTAAATGATTATCCAAAAATATATTTTTTTGAAATGTTATAGCATTTGATGATTACCATGTTGCTTCATCTAAGACATGTTTGTTCAGAATGGTTTTCCGCAGAGGAAATAGGGAAGCAGTGCTAGGAAGGCATACAGAAGGAAATAACCTTCCAAATCAGCATCCAGAAATTGTCGGAATTGGAACTGAACAGTTTGTTGTAGTAATGGCACAGTTGACTCAAGCGATAAATGGTGGTGGTATCCATGCACGAGATCAGCCAGATCAACCGCAGAGGAACATATCAGTGGTGGAACATTTCATGAGGCAACATCCCCCATCATTCAGAGGATCATATGACCCTGTGTTAGCTGAAGGGTGGATTAAAGTAATGGAGAAGATTTTTGATGTCGTGGGGTGTTCAGACAATCAAAAGGTTAGTGTTTCTATTTACCGTTTGGAGGGTGAAGCAGATCAGTGGTGGCATATGGTTAAAAATATCAGGGACACCGATGAGATTGATGCTCTTGACTGGGATGAATTCAATGGTATGTTTCTTGAGAAGTATTTTCCTAAGGCTGTTCGACTTATGATGGAAAAACAATTCTTGGACTTGAGGAAAGAGGAAGACTCAGTGGCTACCTATGAAAAAAGGTTCACTCGATTGGCAAGGTATGCTCCAAATTTTATCCGAGACCTTGATAGTAAAATCAATCGTTTTTACTCAGGATTAAAGCCAAAATATCGAAGGGCATTAGCTTCTCGTGAGTTTAAAAGTTATGAAAAGCTTGTTCGATGTGCTGAGAAGGTGGAAATGGAGTTTGCCGATGACCAAGTGTTCTATAACAACCAGCAGAAGAAGAGACCGTGGTGGCAGGATAAAGGTAAGAATTCTTCAAAAAAGTCTGATGGTATGAAAACTAAGTTTCTAGTTTGTGATAAATGTGGTAAAAGGCTTGCTGGGGAATGTCTCTTGAATTCTGGAAAGTGCTACCGATGTGGTAAGATGGGACATAAGGCTCGTGATTGCACTAAAAAGGATCAAGGTGAAGGTAAGAACAAATTTGATTTACAGTTAGTGAAATGTTATAAGTGCAATGAGATGGGTCACTATGAAAATGAGTGTCCGGCAAAGAGCTTGAGTGATGGGAAGTAGTTAGACTACATGCAGAAAGGTGTGGTGAAATCTTTTGCAACTACTTTGGCAGACGTCGGGCCATCAAATGAAGTTGTATCAGCTTCAGGGAGCTCAGTATTTTTCAAAGATTGACTTGAGATCGGGGTACCATCAGTTGGAAGTAAAAGAATCAGATGTTCCGAAGACCGCGTTCTGTACGAGATATGGCCATTATGAATTTGTAGTATTGCCTTTTGGGCTAACCAATGCACCTGCTGTATTCATAGACTTAATGAATATAATTTTCCATGAATTCTTGGATAAGTTTGTGGTGGTTTTCATTGATGATATTTTGGTGTTTTCTAAAAGTAAAGAGGAGCATGAAAGACATTTAAGGGTTTTCTTGCAAACCTTAAAAGAAAAGAAATTGTATGGGAAATTCATCAAATGTGAGTTTTGGTTGCAAAAAATTTCTTTCCTTGGTCACATTGTTTAAAAAAATGGCATAACTGTTGATCATACAAAAGAAAAAGTTGTAGAAGAATGCCCAAGACCCACAAATGTAACCATGATTCGTAGCTTCCGTGGTGTGGCGGGCTATTACCAATGGTTTTTTAGAAATTTTTCACGGTTATCTAGTCCAATGACTAAGCTAACTCGTAAGGGTGTTATGTTTATATGGACAAAAGAATGTGATGATTGTTTTCAGGAATTGAAAAGAAGATTGTTGAATGCTCCAGTTTTGGCACTACCTTCCAGGAATGGTGAGTTTGTTATATACAGTGATGCTTCATTGAAAGGACTTGGTTGCGTCCTAATGCAGAATGATCAGGTAATTGTTTGTGCTTCACAACAATTGAAAAAACATGAGGTGAATTACCCTACACATGATTTGGAATTAGCTCCTGTTGTTTTTGATTTAAAAATTTGGAGGCATCATTTGTATGGAGTAAAGTGTGAAATATATACCGATCACAAATGTTTTAAGTATATATTCACTCAGAAAGAATTGAACATGAGACAAAAGAGATGGCTAGAATTAATAAAGGATTATGATTGTAAAATTCATTACCATTCGGGAAATGAAAATAAAGTGGCTGATGCTTTGAGTCAAAAATGTAATGTTTCATTAGCAATGTTGCGTTTGGAACGTGATCATTTGGTTAAGGATTTGATGAAATTTGGCATAGAAGTTGTTGGTGCAGGAATTTCTTCTGTTTGTTTTCAGGTATCAGTGAGATCATCTCTATCAGATAGAATCAAGAAAGCATAGATGCAAGACAGTGAGTTGCAGAAAAAGGTTGAGCTGGTTCAGAAAGGTATGTTACCTGAATTCAACATTGATAATGATTGTGTTTTGAGATTTGGGAATTGATTGTGTGTGCCCTGTGATTCACAGTTGAAGAGAGAGTTGTTATGTGAAACTCATAGTTCTCCGTTTTCAGTTCATCCTGGTAGTACTAAGATGTATAGAGATCGGCGGGAGTATTACTGGTGGGATGGAATAAAAAGAGATATTGCTGACTTTACTGTGAAGTGTTTGACTTGTCAAAAGGTTAAAGCATAGTGGCAGTTACCGAAAGGGATGATTCAGCATTTACCATTTCCAGAGTGGAAATGGGAGAATATATCCATGGACTTTGTTGTGGGATTACCGAAGATATCTCGAGGTAATAACTCAATCTGGGTTATTGTTGATCGCTTGACCAAATCTGCTCATTTCCTTGCTATACGAGAAACTTTTTCCCTAGATCAACTTTCCCGTTTGTATCTTAAAGAGATAGTCAGGTTACATGGAGTTCCTCTCTCCATTGTATCAGATCGTGATCCCAGGTTCACTTTTAACATTTGGAAAGGCCTTCAGAAGTCGATGGGTACTGAATTAAATTTTAGTACAGCTTATCATCCTCAATCAGATGGGCAGTCAGAACGAACAATTCAGACATTGAAGGATATGCTACGAGCTTGTTCTATGGATTATCAGGGAAGTTGGGACCATCATATTTCTTTGGTTGAATTTTCATATAATAACAGTTTTCAATCCAGTATACATATGGCACCATTTTAGGAATTATATGGGAAGCGGTGTTGAACTCCATCTTTCTGGGATGAAGTGGGTGAATGGATGATGATGGGACCAGAATTGGTAGAAGAGATGGCAGAAAAAGTTCAGCTGATTCAAAAGAACATGAGAACAGCTCAGAGCAGGTAGAAGAGTTATGCAGACAACCGGAGGAAGGATCTATCTTTTGAGGTAGGTGATCATGTTTTTCTCAAAGTATCACCATAGAAAATGTCACGACCCGCCCTCGGGGTCCGTGCTGTGACTACCCCAAGCCCGCCTTCCATAGGCCAGGGGTTGGCGACTAGCACCAAGGCGTAAATCCCGGTAAAAAGGGAAGGAATTGCCTTTGTAAAGTAAACAATACCACAGAGTAAGAAAGCGGAAAGTAAACACTAAACAAAAGCAGAGTACAACTGAAAGTGCGGAAAAGTAAATGGGCCAGAATACAACCCAAACTGAAAGTAAAGTACAACTCGAAAGGGGAAAACAACAACTGAAAGGTAAAAGCCGCTACTCCGAGCTGTCCACTGGGAAATCCCACCTGAAGGGTGGGTACAGATAGCTCCTCTGCTCCACGGGTCCCGCCGTCCGCTCCGTGCACGTCCCGCCCAGTGGTCCACCTCCGGGTACCGTCCCGCTCTGCAAGCCTCATCTAAGGTCAACGCTGTCCGTCGTCTGCAACCAACACAACGTAGTGCGGGCAAAGCCCGTGCAGGGGTGAGTATAAGCTACTCAGTAGGGACCCCGAGACCCCTGAAGGTCTCTCAAATCCATAAAGGATAAACCACGAAGAAAATTACAATCACGAAGTAACAACCGACATTGCTTAGGTATATGCCCATACATATACCTAAGTCATCAATTCAAATACACTCCAACCTCCGAGCCCAAGTACAACTCAGTCCACACAGGAAAGTAAACGTATTCCACACAGGAAAGCAAAACGCAATCCACACAGGATTGCACAACACAATCCACACAGGAAAGCAATAGGATTCAGCTCACACAGGTATACTTCTTCAAAGGACGATAAAGATGATCACTGATCCATCTAAGTCGTCGGACCCACGAAGGATCGATAGGTAACTAACCCCCGCAAAGACCCACACAGGATCGGGCCCACATAGGACCTGTAGGCGCTGGCTCACAAAGAACCGCTGAGCGCAGACCCACACAGGATCAGACCCACAAAGGATCGGGCCCACACAGGACCTGTAGCACTGATCCACGTAGGATCGCTGAGTGTTGTAGTCGTCGTCGTCGAATCCACACAGGATCTCTGTACTGTCGTCGTTGTAGTCACAGTAGCAGTCGTAGCAGTAGTAGTCACAGTAACAGTCGCAGCCAGCACTAGGGTTCCCGCACACAGCAAGCTCGTTCGGAGGGTCCGCTCCACGAGCCGAGAGGCTGATACATAAACTGTCACGAAGACCAGAGTTGATGTATCCAAAAGTTCAGTATCGTTAACAGGAACTCAACGCAACAGACGGCGCGTCGATCGGACGCCCGGTCTGAGAGTTATTGGCATTTTCGTCCCCGGGGCCCGGTTGGTTTTTAAGGCAAAACCAACCCGACCGTACTCCACCTGCGTCCAAACCTCGGGCGGAGTATGCCAAATGATCCGTCTCACTAAGAGGAACATAACGCGACTGACGGCACGTCAATCAGACGTCCGTAGCTCAAGATATGAGCGTTTCCGCTCCGAAGGCCCGGTTGGTTGCGTGAACGAACCAACCCGGCCGAACTCAAAGTGATTCGAAACCTTGAGTGCAATATACCAAAACGACCGTCTCGATCCAAGGATCGCGTTGCCGCAGACGGTTCGTCGGACGGTGGTCTGAGGCTCACGTTATGGCCAAAAGACCGGAACTGGTTCGAAACGGGGGGGTCCGGGTCCGGGCCGACCCGGCCCGACCCCCCCCCCCTTGGGGCGGCCCGGCCGGTCGGTCGGCCGGCGGCGCGGCGGCCGCGGCGGCCTGGCGCCGCACGAGGGCGGCACGCGGGGGGCTAAGCCCCCGCTTCATGGGAAGGGCGGCGCGGCTAAAATGCCGCGCCCCTTTATTTTTTTTTAAACGCCCCCACCCCCACGTGGGGGGGCCTGTTTGTGCGGAACCGGGGGGCCGGCTGCCCCCCTCCCTTCAAAGAACCGCCCCCCTCATAAAGAGGGGGGTTTTTGTGTGTTGGCCGGGGGATTAATTCCCCCGGTTTAATGCCTTCCGGCCGGCCAGCTGGCCTGCCGGTTTTCTCCAACGGGACCGGAAATTCCGGTCCCCCCCTTCGGCTTCCGACGCCGGCGGCCCGGCCGCCGGTCTTCTCTTCCGCCGCGGCCCGGATCCGGCCACGGTTTTCGTCATCCGGCGCGGTGCGACGACACCGCGCCCCTCCGCCGCACCTCGATTTCTTCAACGCGGCGCGACGGCGTTGCGTTCTTGATGTTTCTTACATGGCGCGGCGCGACGACGTTGCGTAATAAGGATTGGGCGAATATCCGCGTGGTGCGACGGCACCACGCCACCTTGATTCATCCACCCGCAAACAATACAACAAGAACGATGGAGGGGGTTCGGCCGTGTTCATGCGGTCCGGCCCCCTCACGTTAAGCAATAACGCAACTTAAAATATTTCAAAGCCACATGTTAGACTTGCTAAATTCATGATCAAGAATAGAATAATTAAACAATAATCAACAACCCCTACCTCAGGTATAAGTTCGAGGATTCGTCAATGTCCGCGGAAGACAACGTCACGGAGGTCGGGCGTCGCGGTCGTCGTTCGTCAAATCCGTTGACGAAGAGATGCGTCCGATGTGATACGTTGTTGGAGAAACCTCTTATGTCGACGAAGGGAATCCGAGGAGGAAGCGGCGTTCCCTCTCGTTGACACGGAAGACGAAGAAGAGTGGAGCGGCGTTCTTCGTCGGAACTTGAGCGTTCTTCGTCAAGTTGAGCGTTCTTCGTGTTCTTCGTCAGAGTTGAAGAAGAATAAGAAAATCTCCAAAAAGCTCTCAAGGTGGCCAAGCTATTAACCAAAATAAAATAAGACACTATCTTATTTTATTAACACATCAACACAAAAGAATTTCCAAAGTTTGAAATTCAACAGGATTAACTCCAAATTAAATAACTCATGTCATTTAATGAGGGGTTAAGTAAGTTGGGAGAAGATGAATGGTTTAGGGGTTCGTGTGGGCCCCACCACACTTAATCCTCCCAAGGGAGGTTAAGTGGATGTTGGTCCCACTTCCAACCCCCTTTGGTAGGATTTAACAAGTTTAAATAAATTGTGTTCTTCACAAAATTTTATTTAACTTAAACCTAAAACCCAAAAACTAACTTTCAACCCGCAACTAACGCAACTTCTGAAAAGGTCTCTTTAAGCGAAAATCGGCGCTGCGAGTTCATCGGTGCCCTCGGATTTCAATTCCGAGCACCGGATCAAAAGTTAGGAAAACCCGCTCGTTCGTTCACTGAACGTACCCGAGCCAAACTTCAGAAATTAATTCCGGGCACTCCGGGCCTCGGAATCAGGTGCCGTCTGAAACCGCGCTCTTGTAAAATTCTAAAGAAAATTAAGAAAAAATTTCTCTTGAATTTTACGGGTCTTTACATTACTCCCACCTCAGGGCTTTACGTCCCCGTAAAGATACATCAAAAACTAGGGAAACAAATGAGGGTACTGAGCACGCATCTGAGCCTCCCGCTCCCATGTGCTCTCCTAGAGATTCTCGTGCTGCCATCTGATGCGCACAAGAGGTATCGATCGCCAACGCAGGACCCGCTCTTATCGATCCTCTATCTCCATCGGGACCTCCATAAAAGTCACCCCATCATCAACGTCATGCTCCCCATGGTCAAATGATGTGCGTCGGGTCATGCACGTATCTCCTCAGCTGAGATACGTGGAAGACGTCGTGCACCCGGTGCAACTGAGGTGGTAGAGCCAGGCGATAAGCCACCTCACCAATCCTGCTGAGAATCTGGAAGGGTCCCATGAAGCGCGGAGATAACTTTCCACCTCGGCCAAATCTCCGAATACCACGTCGAGGTGAGACCTGCAAGAAGACGTGGTCGCCATCCTCGAACTCTAGTGGTCTCCGCCTCCTGTCAGCATATGACTTCTGCCGGCTCTGAGCTGTCCTCATCCGCTCCTGGATGACCTGAACCTTCTCTGTCGTGGCCTGGACCATCTCCGGTCCCACCAGTGCTGACTCTTCGGGGTATGTCCAGCACAAAGGAGATCTACAAGGTCGGCCGTACAACGCCTCGTACGGTGCCATCCCGATGGTGGAGTGGTTGCTTTTGTTGTACGCAAACTCCACCAAGGGTAGGTGGTCCTCCCAGCTACGACCAAAGTCGAGGACACATGCGCGGAGCATGTCCTCGAGTGTCTGAATGGTCCTCTCCGTCTGACCATCCGTCTGAGGATGAAAGGCTGAGCTCAGACGTAGTTGCGTCCCGAACGCCTCCTGTAACCCCTTCCAAAGCCAGGAAGTAAAGAGGGCATCTCGATCAGAGACGATAGATAATGGAACGCCATGGAGCCGCACAATCTCCTGAACGTAGAGACGTCCCAAGCTCTCCACTGAGCCCTGCTCTCTGATGGGTAAGAAGTGTGCCGACTTGGTGAGTCGGTCAACAATCACCCAGATGGAGTCGTGACCTCTGGAAGTGCGTGGAAGTCCAGTCACGAAATCCATAGATATGTCGTCCCACTTCCACTCCGGAACCTCTAAGGGCTGTACCAAGCCTGCTGGTACCTGATGCTCTGCCTTCACCTGCTGACAGGTGAGGCATCGAGAAACGAACTCTGCTACAGCCTTCTTCATGCCCGGCCACCAGTGTTGTCGTCTGAGGTCCTGGTACATCTTCGCCACTCCAGGATGTACCGCCAAAGGAGAAGTGTGAAACTCTCTCAGCACTTCCTCTCGCAAAGCTACTGGTACCATGGTACGTCCTCTGAAAAGGATGTCGTGCTCTGCTCCAAGGGAGAAACCATCAGGTGCTTGTCCCGAGGATATCTGTGCACGCCGTGTCTCACAGTCAGCGTCCTCACGCTGTGCCTCCCTGACCCGCTGCAGTAGTGGAGGAGTGACTGTGAGAGACTGAAGAAAGGATGCTCCATCTCTATCCACGAAGGATATCTGCAAAGAGGCTAGCTGCTTCGTCGCCTCCTCAAGTATCTGAATGCCCGTCTTCCTGCTGAGGGCATCGGCTACTACGTTCCCCTTCCCAGGAGTATAGACTATCTCAAAGTCATAGTCCTGGAGGAACTCGAGCCATCACCGCTGTCTCAGGTTCAGGTCCTTCTGAGAGAAGATATACCTGAGACTCTGATGATCAGAAAAGACTGTAAAGCGCTCCCCCATCAGATAGTGTCGCCAAGTCTTCAGAGCGAAGACCACTGCTGCTAGCTCCAGGTCATGGGTAGCGTAGTTCTGCTCATGCGGCCTCAACTGACGTGATCCATAGGCGATCACCACCCGCTCCTGCATCAGAACACATCCGAGTCTGGTCCCTGATGCATCGCAGTAGACTACGTACCCTACTCCCTCCTCAGGCAACCTCAAGATAGGTGCGCTAGTCAATCTTTGTCTCAGCTCCTGGAAGCTCTGCTGACATCTGTCTGAACACACGAAGGGTTTCCCCTTCTTCGTCAAAGCTGTGAGTGATGCCGCAACTATAGGGAAGTCTGGCACGAATCTCCGATAGTATCCATCTAGTCCCAAGAAACTCCGAACCTCAGTCACGCTCCTGGGTGGCTCCCATGCTAACACAACCTCAATCTTCGCGGGATCCACTGCAACTCCCGCCTCAGAGATAACGTGACCCAAGAAGTGGACCTCACGAATCCAGAACTGGCACTTCGAGAGGTTACCATAAAGCTGGTGCTCTCGGAGTGTGTCTAGTACAACTCGCTAGTGATAGGCCTGATCCTCCTCTGTCGTAGAGTAAATCAGAATGTCGTTGATGAAGACCACGACAAACCGATCGAGGTATGGCTGAAAGATCCTATTCATGAGATCCATGAACACTTCTGGAGCATTGGTTACACCGAAAGGCATAACCAAGAACTCATAGTGGCCATACCGACATCTGAAGGCCGTCTTCTGCACATCCTCGTCTCTGACTCTGAGCTGATGATAACCTGACCTGAGGTCTATCATCGAGAACCACCGTGCTCCCTTGAGCTGATCAAAGAGGTCACCAATCCTCGGTAGCGGATACTTGTTCCTCACTGTCACCTGGTTCAGGCGACGATAGTCAACACAAAGACGCAAGCTTCCGTCCGCCTTCTTGGCGAACAATATCGGGGAAGCCCAGGGTGAAACACTGGGTCGGATGAACCCCTTGCCCTGCAAGTCCTCCAACTGTACCTGTAGCTCTCGAAGCATGGCGGGGGCCATCCGATATGCTGGAGTGGATATCGGGGTTGTCCTGGGGTACAAGTCAATATAAAAGTCTACCTCTCTGCGAGGAGGTATCCCTAGAACGTCATCGGGAAAAACGTCCGCAAACTGATCCACCACTGCAGGAAAACCAGGACTCCGCACGTCAACTGCTCCAAGGATAAGGCTAACCAACTGATGAGTGATGGGCTGTCCTCTCCTCCGCGGAAGTCCATCCTGTGCTGCTAAGGCTCCCTTATCGCCGGTGAAGGTGAACCTGCTCCCGTCGGTGCGTACACATCGCACCTTGCGCCTAAAACAGTCAATCTGTGCATGGACCGTAGATAGCCAATCCATGCCCGAGATGACGTCGTAAGGCCTCAACGCTGCTACAAGAAGATCCAAGCCGAAGCTCTCGCCTCCTAGAGTAAGCTCACACTGCCGGCACCAGTGCGTAATTGTCGAGTCTGCTCCCGTAGGAGTCTCTAGCCATAAGGATCGAGCCAACGGATCTGTCGGAATCTCCGAGCTCCGAACAAGGGCAACGGCTATGAAACAGTGACTCGCTCCTGTGTCTATAAGAACTGCAGCAAGGGTGGAATAGACACAGATAGTACCTCGAATCATCTCAGGTGCACCGTGGTCATAGGCCTCTGCTGCCTGGAGCTGTGTCTGTCGCTGCCCGCCAGCTCCCTGTGGTCGGGGTGGATCTCTTGGTGGTGGTGGTGGTAGAGCCTCAAAGCATCGGCCACCACCGGCTGCACGTCCAGCTCCTCTGCCTCGTCCGCCTCCTCCCTGCGGACCGCCACGGTCGACCCTCTGCCTCTGCCTCGGTGGTCCATCAACTGACTACTGCTCCTCGGCACGGCGGGTCGGGCAGTCGCGAGCCATGTGGCCCTGCCCGCCACATGAGTAGCACTGTCTGCCTCTCGTAAGACTGGCTCCATGCTGTGTGCCCCGCACTGCTGAGCCAGTGCCCTGAGATCGTCTGCCCGAAGGTCTGGTCTATCTGGACCACTGAGTCATCCGTCGACTGCCTGCTGCAGATGACTCTGCCACGTGCCGCCCTGCTGTGGGTCTCTGTGCTGGTGTAGACTCAGCAAGGAAGTTCTCGATCAGAAGAGCCCGCTCCAGTACTCCTGTCCGAGTCGGTATGCTGAGGGAGATCAGCGATGCCCTGATCTCGTGTCTCAAACCCTGCTCGAAGGTCCGGGCCCGGAAGAATGGGTCCCGTACCATGTCGGTCGAGTAGCGCGAGAGATTGGTAAATCTCGCCGAGTACTGAGCGACCGTCATGCTTCCCTGCCGCAGCTGTAGAAGCTCCTGGATACGCAACGCACGAAGGGTGGCTGGGACGAACTCCGAGCGGAAGAGGCTCTCAAAGTCCGTCCAAAGAAGAGATGCCTCATCGCGCACCTGGAGCATCAGGCTCCACCATCGTCCTGCTGCTGCGTGTAGTAGGCTCGCAGCGAGGATCACCATGAGGTCTGCTGGTGTCCTCACTAGCCTAAACACTCGTACTACTGCTTCCAGCCAGTCCTCTGCTGCCTGGGGATCCGTCTCCCCGCGAAACCTGGGTGGTCGCTGGCGCTGAAACTCATGCAGTGCGCTGAGGCGACGTGCATCGTCAGCGGCTGCTGCTGGAAGCATCGGGGGCTCAGCGGGTAAAGCTACCGCCGGTGCCACTACTGGCAAAGGGCCCTGCACCGAGGCCTCATCGCTCGGTGGGCTGTCGTCATGCTCGACTCTCGGAACCCTAGCTGGCTGCCGTCGTGGGGCCATCCTGAAAAGGAAACAGGTGCGCCACGGTCAGAACAGTATACCTGGTGAGCTGATATAAGTAATCACAAAGAAAACATTGAAACATACACGCAATCAATGTTTTCGTGCATTAAGTCGGAAATCAGAAGTCAGGGTCCTGGTGTACGGATACGTTGGCCGCCGCACCAACACTGGACTCCCTGGACTGATAACCACACTCAATACGCTAAACATTATTGCTTCACATAGAAAGATCAGAGTTCGCGGTAGAACCGAACTCCTCTGATATCAATTTGTCACGACCCGCCCTCGGGGTCCGTGCCGTGACTATCCCAAGCCCGCCTTCCATAGGCCAGGGGCTGGCGACTAGCACCAAGGCGTAAATCCTGGTAAAAAGGGAAGACATTGCCTTTGTAAAGTAAACAACACCACAGAGTGAGCAAGCAGAAAGTAAACACTAAACAAAAACAGAGTACAACTGAAAGTGCGGAAAAGTAAATGTTCCAGAATACAACCCAAACTGAATGTAAAGTACAACTCGAAAGGGGAAAATAGCAACTAAAAGGTAAAATCCGCTACTCCGAGCTGTCCACTGGGAAATCCCACCTGAAGGGTGGGTACAGATAGCTTCTCTGCTCCACAGGTCCCGCCGTCCGCTCCGTGCACGTCCCGCCCAGTGGTCCACCTCCGGGTACCGTCCCGCTCTGCAAGCCTCAGCTAAGGTCAACGTTGTCCGTCGTCTGCAACCAACACAACGTAGTGCGGGGAAAGCCCGTGCAGGGGTGAGTATAAGCTACTCAGTAGGGACCCCGAGACCCCTGAAGTTCTCTCAAATCCACAGAGGATAAACCACGAAGAAAAGTACAATCACGAAGTAACAACCGACACTGCTTAGGTATATGCCCATACATATACCTAAGTCATCAATTCAAATACGCTCCAACCTCCGAGCCCAAGTACAACTCAGTCCACACAGGAAAGTAAACGTATTCCACACAGGAAAGCAAAACGCAATCCACACAGGATTGCACAACACAATCCACACAGGAAAGCAATAGGATTCAGCTCACACAGGTATACTTCTTCAAGGGACGATAAAGATGATCACTGATCCATATATGTCGTCGGACCCACGAAGGATCGATAGGTAACTAACCCCCGCAAAGACCCACATAGGATCGGGCCCACACAGGACCTGTAGGCGCTGGCTCACACAGAACCGTTGAGCGTGGACCCACAGAGGATCGGACCCACACAGGATCGGGCCCACACAGGACCTGTAGCACTGATCCACGTAGGATCACTGAGTTCTGTAGTCGTCGTCGTCGAATCCACACAGGATCTCTGTACTGTCGTCGTTGTAGTCACAGTAGCAGTCGTAGCAGTAGTAGTCACAGTAACAGTCGCAGCCAGCACTAGGGTTCCCGCACACAGCAAGCTCGTTCGGAGGGTCCGCTCCACGAGCCGAGAGGCTGATACATCAACTGTCATTAAGACCAGAGTTGATGTATCCAAAAGTTCCGTATCGTTAACAGGAACTCAACGCAACAGACGACGCGTCGATCGGACGCCCGGTTTGAGAGTTATTGGCATTTTCGTCCCCGGGGCCCGGTTGGTTTTTAAGGAAAAACCAACTCTACCGTACTCCACCTGCGTCCAATCCTCGGGAGGAGTATGCCAAAAGATCCGTCTCACTAAGAGGAACACAACGCGACTGACGGCACGTCAATCGGACGTCCGTAGCTCAAGATATGAGCGTTTCCGCTCCGAAGGCCCGGTTGGTTGCGTGAACGAACCAACCCGGCCGAACTCAAAGTGATCCGAAACCTTGAGTGCGATATACCAAAACGACCGTCTCGATCCAAGGATCGTGTTGCCTCAGACGGTTCGTCGGACGGAGGTCCGAGGCTCAAGTTATGGCCAAAAGACCGGAACTAGTTCGAAACGGGGGGGTCCGGGTCCGGGCCGACCCGGCCCGACCCCCCCCCCCCCCCCCGGGGCGGCTGGCGGCCTGGCGCCGCATGAGGGCGGCACGCGGGGGGCTAAGACCCCGCTTCCTGGGAAGGGCGGCGCGGCTAAAATGCCGCGCCCCTTTAATTTTTTTTAAACGCCCCCCCCCCCCCCCCACGTGGGGGGGCCAGTTTGTGCGGAACCGGGGGGCCGGCTGCCCCCCTCCCTTCAAAGAACCGCCCCCCTCATAAAGAGGGGGGGTTTTGTGTGTTGGACGGGGGATTAATTCCCCCGGTTTAATGCCTTCCGGCCGGCCAGCTGGCCGGCCGGTTTTCTCCAACGGGACCGGAAATTCCGGTCCCCCCCTTCGGCTTCCGACGCCGGCGGCCCGGCCGCCGGTCTTCTCTTCCGCCGCAGCCCGGATCCGGCCGCGGTTTTCGTCATCCGGCGCGGTGCGACGGCACCGCGCCCCTCCGCCGCACCTCGATTTCTTCAACGCGGCGCGACGGCGTCGCATTCTTGATGTTTCTTACATGGCGCGGCGCGACGGCGTCGCGTAATAAGGATTGGGCGAATATCCGCGTGGTGCGACGGCACCACGCCACCTTGATTCATCCACCCGCAAACAATACAACAAGAACTATGGAGGGGGTTCGGCCGTGTTCATGCGGTACGACCCCCTCACGTTAAGCAATAACGCAACTTAAAATATTTCAAAGCCACACGTTAGACTTGCTAAATTCATTATCAAGAATAGAATAATTAAACAATAATCAACAACCCCTACCTCGGGTATAAGTTCGAGGATTCGTCAATGTCCGCGGAAGACAACGTCGCGGAGGTCGGGCGTCGCGGTCATCATTCGTCAAATCCGTTGACGAAGAGATGCGTCCGATGTGATACGTTGTTGGCGAAACCTCTTATGTCGACGAAGGGAATACGAGGAGGAAGCGGCGTTCCCTCTCGTTGACACGGAAGACGAAGAAGAGCGGAGCGGCGTTCTTCGTCGGAACTTGAGCGTTCTTCGTCAAGTTGAGCGTTCTTCGTCAGAGTTGAAGAAGAAGAAGAAAATCTCCCAAAAGCTCTCAAGGTGGCCAAGCTATTAACCAAAATAAAATAAGACACTATCTTATTTTATTAACACATCATCACAAAAGAATTTCCAAAGTTTGAAATTCAAAAGGATTAACTCCAAATTAAATAACTCATGTCATTTAATGAGGGGTTAAGTAAGTTGGGAGAAGATGAAAGGTTTAGGGGTTCGTGTGGGCCCCACCACACTTAATCCTCCCAAGGGAGGTTAAGTGTATGTGGGTCCCACTTCCAACCCCCTTTGGTAGGATTTAACAAGTTTAAATAAATTTTGTTCTTCACAAAATTTTATTTAACTTCAACCTAAAACCCAAAAACTAACTTTCAAACCGCAACTAACGCAACTTCCGAAAAGGTCTCTTTAAGAGAAAATCGGCGCTGCGAGTTCATCGGTGCCCTCAGATTTCAATTCCGATCACCGGATCAAAAGTTAGGAAAACCCGCTCGTTCGTTCACTGAACGTACCCGAGCCAAACTTCAAAAATTAATTCCGGGCACTCCGGGCCTCAGAATCAGGTGCCGTCTGAAACCGCGCTTTTGTAAAATTCTAATGAAAATTAAGAAAAAATTCCCCTTGAATTTTACGGGTCTTTACAGAAAAGTGTGATGCGATTTGGTAAGAAAGGAAAGCTGAGTCCAAGGTTCATTGGACCATATAAAATTCTGGATAGAGTTGGATCAGTTTCGTACCGAGTGTCTTTACCTCCGAGTTTATCTCAGGTACACAATGTTTTTCACGTTTCAATGTTGAGAAAGTATATGCCAGATCCATCTCATGTTTTGAGTCTAGAGGTAGTTCAGCTGGAAGAGAACCTATCTTATGAGGAACAACCGGTCCAGATTCTTGACCACAGGGAGAATGTGTTACGAAATAAGGTGATTAAGCAGGTAAAGGTTTTGTGAAAAACCACATGATGGAAGAGGCAACATGGGAATCTGAAAATGCAGTGAGGGATAAGTACCCCCTTTTAATTGATAAGTAAATAAATTGCGGGGATACAATTTTCTAAAGGGGGGAAGAATGTAACATCCCACGTAAGTAATGAATAATAGATATTTTTATCTATGTCTATTAATTAACTAGATAGTGTTTTACAGGCTTAAAATGAAAATAAATCCAATCTTAAGCGTTGAAGACACTAATATTTTAAAAAGATTGTTTTAGCGCCTTTTAATGGAAAACCATTTTTAAAGCTATCTTTTGAAAATTTTATAAGCTATTTTGTCAAAAAAAAAACTTATTTTTTATGATTGGGACATCAAAATTTACATTGTGTGAATTTTTGGTATTTTTCAGACAATGTTCATTTTTTTAATGAATAGTGATAAATACTGCATTTTACATCAAAACTACTTCTTAATATAATTTATTTATATGATTAGATTATCCTTAGAATCGGTCTTAATGTGTAATCTGAATATATTTTTACCATTTAATCCAGTGGTGGTCATTGGAATCAATTTCAATTTGAAATTGGACTTAAACTGGTGTCAGTCTTTTGATACTAATTGTTCTATAAAAACATGCTATTTGCTATCATAGCAGGAATTAATTATTAAATTAATTAATATGACTTATTTGTTTTGAATTTTGTAAAATGGACTTCATTTTTTAATTCGGAATATCAAATATAACTTAGGGTGAATTTTTGGTAATTTTCTGAAAAACTTCAATTTTTGATGAATAGTGAAACCACTAAGTGGTACTTATAAAAACTGATTTTTCCGTTTAAATTAAATTTTTCCATCATTGTGTTTTTAATTTCAGAAATCTGACATACATGGTTTTCATTAAGAAGTAAAATGTGGTTCAATGAGATTAAAATATTTTTTTTGGTGAATAGAGACTTATTAAGTTTTTAATGGCAATTACTAGTAATTAGTGTAGTTTAAGGTAAAAATAATGCTTTAATAAAATAATATAAGATTGACACATGTCCTAACCCTATTTTTTGTGTCATGGCAGACCAAGACAACCCGTGGGTCGATTTAGGGGACCCCATGGAGCCACTTGGGTGAGATAATGACTTTAATGCCTTTTTTTAAATAATGATGAAAATGACACTATCATAAATTTTTTTACTAAAACAATTTTTAGAAGGGGTTATACTAATCATATTTTTGTCTATAAATATTCATTAGAAAGATAAAACTATTTCCTACATCATAGTATTTTGTTTATAATTTTTAGACTTAAAATAAATTAAATTATTTATGACATCATGATGATGCAGCGATGACCTCATTATTTAACGATTTAAATAAAATGAAAAGATAATGTAATATCTAAAACCTACACATGTCCAAAACCTATTGTTTGGGTAGATTTAGATGCCTTATCATCTTATATTCGAAATATATCAATTTGGGACCTTAGAAATTCGAAACACATTTGAAAATAAAATAATAGTTTCATGATTTCCAAAAGTGCCCCTCCTCTCCTCTTATAAAAGGCCCCCACCTCTACCTCATTTCACACACTCCTCAAGCCTTTGGCTAGGCCAATCCCTGACCATTTACTCTATCCACATCCCTCAACTCATCCTATAGGATTACCTTTGGGCAGAATCCTTTCAATGGAAGCCTTTAGGCTCAAATCAAAAGGAGTTACACTTTTAAAGGTAATTCATTCTCTCATGTTCATTTGTTTTATTTTGCTTCTCCAACCCCCTAAACTCTTTTTATTTAATTCTTTTGTAACAACACATTATATTCAATATACTAGGATTTTTTTATATGATTTATTCGAGCAACACTCTAACACAACTACATCAAATGGTTAACGAACATACGGTTTCTGTGGTTGGCGAAATTCTGCCTCCCGAAACGATGATTGTTCAATACACATTTAACACCTTCAAAGGTGGCCATTATGATGTCACTATTTTTATATATTATATATAATATGTTTATTATTTCCTTAATCTTCTGTTTATTTTTCATTTTGGGCATATCTTTATGGTTTCCATTATGGGTAAACACGAAATCTTCATTTTAGGAAGTGCAGACTACCGCCCCTGAAAGTGATTTGATTCGTTAATACCATATGTGGGATGTGTAAAAGATAATGTTAATGATATTATATATGTCGTTATACTGGAATTATAATATACGCTTATATCATTATGATTCCATTCCAGAAAATACGAAATAGAAATGGAAGTAGTGTTCATGCGTACGTACGACTTACCGTCTCCATGAAAGGTGAATTTCATTTCTTACCTCTAAATGTGATGTAATATTATAAATACATGTATATATAGAATATATATGATATATATGTTATCCAAAACATTAATATCATTCTGGATATAATGAACCTTTGACCAAATTAACAACATGTAAGTGTAGGAAGTCTATTTTTGACTTAAGAACCAAACATCGACAAAATGAACATTATTAACTTAAATGATTACATGATGTTCATAACATGGTATAAAAGGAATAATGAACTTGAAAAAGGTTCTTAAGCAAGTAGAAATTAACTCAAGTTTATTATTCCGGAGATTAAAGAATGATCGAGCCAAGTCGGACCTGAGGTATGGGACTTCGTCTCAATCTCCTTTCATTGAGGCATATTTTATTTTATACACACCTTTTTTTTTATACGGTGTATAAACCCCTTTGACTTTTACGCTTATTCAAAAGGAATCTTTTTTACATGAAGCGTTTTACTAAATGACAAAATGGAATGTTTTTCTTGTTGTACGTATGTGGAGACAACGACTTATCCGCCGCTGTGACCATTATTTGAGTTTCGGCTTCCTCTACAAGCCATCCCTTTTTTTAAATGAATAGTAAATACCATGTTTTACTTTTGGTATTGAAAATGGTTTTCACAATTTTTTTTGTGTTGTATTGATATCTTGTGATTGAAATGTGGAAATGTTATGTTTCCTTTATGCATGTTTTATGTGATACGATTATGTTATGGTTCTTGGGCATTATTATGAAAACAGGTGGTTCCATGATAAACTAAGGGCGGGTGAGCCCGATATAGCTCTCCAATGCATTGGGTAACACGAAGGAGTGAAACGTTAAGGTTTCTCCGAAGAGATTTAGGGAATATACTGTGATGGGTATTTCAAACACAACCAAGAGGGTTACTCCCTACGTAAGAATGTTATGAATGCCTCAAGATACCTTTATGTCTTATGATTTCTATGATTTATTCATGATTTTATGAGGAATGTTAAAGTTCTTATGTTTTATGGGTAAAGAATGATTTCATTCTTATGTATATATGTACCCTTGTTTCCTTTCCATATTTCTATATCCCTTACTGAGCTTTTTATGCTCATCCCAGGTTTTTTTGAAATTTTTTTCTCAGGTCAAGGGAAAGGTACATGATTTGATGATAGTGTCAAGGAAGTGTCAAGAAATAATCCATGTTTTCTTTTAAATATGTTTCCATTGATGGGAATGAAGAATACTATATTTATGAAACCACTTTGTTTAAATGTAGAATGTAATGCAAGTTTTATGATCTAATTCTCTAAAACTCTAAACCCGAAAAGATCCTCAATGTGTAATTTTGTAATAACTCAAGATTAAGTAAGGTTTAATGCTGGGTCCTTATAATATTAACTAATATAGTTGGACATTTTGGGGGGTGGCCTACATATTATATATAATACTCATCATTAATTTTATATACAAATTTGTATGAATTTTTGATTAATTATTTAGATAGTTTCATCTTTGAGAATAATGTTGATAATATGTGTTTTTTAGATAATATATTTTAAACCATGAAGTCAGATTAGTAATTATGATTCATTTCGTTTTTGGGATTTATAGTTGATTTTCTGATATCGTAGTTTCATATCATTTTGATCACATTATATTAAACTAATTCCATACATCAGGTTATTATATTAGTTAGATAAGGATTCTATATTTGTTTTATGGATTTTTTACATGAATTTATTTTTATGTCTTCCACTATATTCTATATATTCAAATGCCTCCAAATTGATTGATTTTTCCTCTTGGCGATAGTCTCCAAATCATTTCCCATTGGAGGTGTGATATAGGGGTTGAACATTGGGTTTCCTCCAAATGAAGAGAAGATATAGTGAAATAAGGTCATGTAATCCTTTTTAAGATGCTACGCTAGATAAAATATAGTCATTTCATATTCTTTGCAATCTATAAATTGAAGTTTCCAATTTCTTTAATTAGTATCTGAGGCATCAAGTCTTGATAAGATTGGAATGTTTTATAAAATTTAAAAATAATCATCATGGTTTTCATAGATATTTATTGTTTTTTCAATTATTATTTTTATTTTTTGTTATATTAAAGAGAAAAATGTTCATATGATAATGTTTTTTTTTTCAAATGATTCATCTATTAGCTTCAAATTCATATATAAAATGATTCAACCATTTTTAAGGAAATAAAAATAAATAGTTTCTAGATTTTTAATATGATTTAACATTTTTTAACCCAGATTTTATATCTTCAATTTACTACACCATCCATTTTACTTGATATCATGTCAATAAGCTTCATTGGTTATTTTATCCATATTTTATTTATTCTATCACATATCAATCATTTTCTATCTCTCATAATATAATCCCTTGTGTGGATTTATCATATAAATATAATAGTGTACTTTGGTCATTAAAACACATCAATCATGAAGCGGTGAACTATTGAATCTTGACAATAAACCAATAATGTTGCACGCTGAAATTCTAAAATTGGAACATTATATTCAATAATGTATGTGACATGAAATATTATACTCAAATAACACCCAATGTATATTTTTGGAATTTATTCTATTTGAAATCATTAAGAACATACATGAGAGAGTGTAAATGAAAATTTTATTGTATACCATTATAAAAAATCCACCGAATTAGATGTTATAAATAGTACTATGAATATTATGAGAATTATGGAAATCTATTAATTATAAAAAAAAGAATAATTTAATATAGAAACATATTATCTGAAAGGTTGTATTTTTCTCTCTAAATGATCATTTCATCATAGTTGGGGAACATAATTTTAAATTAATATTTTAAACCGTTTAGAAAACTTAATTTATAAAATTAAAGTCATTTTTTAAATAATATTATCACAACTATCTTAGGTTTTTATTATTGTATTTTTTAAAATAATTTCATTATTTAATAAATTGCCTTTGGAGAAATTTATTTATGTTATTATTGGTCAAATTGGATGTGTTTTCAGTTTTTACATTTCCTTATTGATTATTCCGTATTCAGTTATGATATTCATGCTATTGATTAAATGACATGTTGTAGAGTCACACTCCGTGTACATCCCAGGTACTTCTCATATACAATGGCCCATGTATTTTGAACATGTAATGTAAAATAGGGGCACATAACCTATAAGAAGGGTGTACATGTTGTTTTCTTGCATCAGGGGTCCACTAGTGTACTCCGGTTAGCTGCCAGTAAATTATGTCAACACATGTATCCTTTCCCCTCTACCTCTACATGGGTTAGTCTATGTAATTGGTACAGTCCATGATGTGTGAGGGAGTACAAACCATGTTTCCAACCAATTTAATCCATCTCATGTTTGTGTAATTACCATGTACACCCCAAGTCATCAAACAATTAATAAATGTCGTTTGAATGGGACAACACAACCTGTGTATCAGGCTTCCCCGAAACCCATTTTATTCATCCACATAATTCTCCCAGTCAGTTGGATCTTTTTATAGTAATTCATTCATATAGAAACTCCATACTCAATGTCATTTCACCACCCTAACATGAAATTGATGGGTTTCAGGCTTTCAATCAGCTCTAAAATCCAATTTCATTTATCCCGATACCACTTCCACGAAGATTGGGTGCTCCAAAATTACATCAATATTCCTGTTACCATCGTCACCACACCTCTATTGAGCCTTCCGAATATTGGATCTCTAGTTTAATGTTGTTTCACCAATAATATAAGGTGCAACGATCGATTGGTCAATATTATAGGAGGAGAAAAGAATGTCAATGAAGAACACACGAAAATTAATGGAGAAAATGAAAAAGGTATAATCTTGTGGAAGGAACCTCATCCGTTGTTCATTCAAGCATTGATCCATTCCTATAAAAATGATAAAAAAATAAAACCAATATTCAAAATAATTATCATCAGTCAACCATGTAGAATAATCCCATACCAAATAAATGTTCAATATGTATGAATATATATTTATGGATTTGTCCACGTTCATCCTATTAATAAATAACAGGAAAAAAATGAAATAATACATAATACATAGATGAATATTGCTTCTTAATGAAGATTCATTATGGTGACATTGTCGTTGGTGAGATCATCCAAGATTGTTGTTTTTTAATCTTTTATTTATGGTTTCATCATCACCTCCTTGAGTGGATTATCTAAAAATTTCCTCATAAAATCTATAGTGATTTATAGGGTAATTAAACTGGCCCTGAATATACGAAAAATTATTTATTCAAGGAAAAACCTATCACGACGCCACTGTGTTCATATAATAAATTAATTTTATAAATCTATTTTATTCATTTAAAATTCCCCAACTAAAATTCAATAAATGAACCACACCGAACAACATTAGGTCGTGTGATGTTTAAATTCATTATTCTAAACTCGAAGATGCCCTTCGATTATTGTTACGAGCACCCATTTAGATGACATTAATCATTTTCAAGAAAACATCACAAACATGCTATATAAAATTATGATTTATATCAACATTTATTCCAAGAACACTGAGCCTCATAATTCCATGTCATCTGAGTTCCTGATAATTAAATTAATCAAAATAATATTTAAAAATAATAGGAAAAAATTCCAAGTCATTACTTTCACCCAACCATGATGTTTACATCCTCGAAAATAAAAAACAAATGATACTCCAATATACAAGGACGTTGAGCATGAATATGAGCTTCCCACTCCCAAGTGCTCTCATGGAGATTCATGTGCTTCCATTATACATTCACTAAACGACATGATCACTCATGATGGATCATCTACTACTGATCCTCGATCACAACTGGGTACTTAGAAAAATTTCCTCTATCCATGATGTTCAGCTCTTCCCAGTTAATGATGTGTGATGGGTCATGAACGTACCTTCTCATCTACAACATTTACAAGATAGTATGTAGTTGGTTCAACTATGGGGGTAGATCCAAGTAGTATGACACCTCACTAACACAATGAAGTATCTGAAAATGACTAATGGTCATCAGAGATAACTTGTCGCCCTTCCCAAATATGGACAATCCACATCATGGTGGAACGTTTATGAACACATGGTATCCTTCATCAAACTCCAAAGGTCTTCTCTAATTTTCACCACATGGATTATGATGTCTATGCATAATCATCATTTACTCTCAGATGTGTTGCATCTTCTCTATAGTATCTTGGACCTACTCTGGTCCCATGAGTGTATACTATCCTTGGTCAGTCTAGAAAACAATTTACATTCAGGGTTAGCCGTTCAAATCCCAGATTTGTGCCATTCCAATGGTGAAATTTTAGTTTTTATTTTATGAAAACTCCACTAGTCTTAAGTTATCTTCTATATTAATGTTTGATTCTAACATTCATGCTAATAGAATATCCTCTATAACCTATGTGGTCTACTCTATCTTACTATCTGTTTGTGGGCAAAACGTTGTACTGAAGCATAACTGGATCCCAAATGTCTCCTATAATCCCTTCCATATCCGACATATAGGACAAGAATCATGATATACAACAATATATTATTTAAATCCATGGATTCAAAATATCTTCTACATGTAGTATCAAACTAGTATCCTTATTGAACTCTTCTCTCAAATATTTAGGATGTCGATCAACTTGGCGTGTCCATCAATGATCACCTAGATAGAATCATGTCCCATAGACGTACATGGTAAACCTTCCATTATGTACATCTATATACAATCACATTCCATTCTGGAACCTCAAGGGGTTGGGTTAAACCTACAAGAACCTGTTTCTCTGCCTGCAATTGCTGACAAGTAATGCACCGACACAAAAATATTGCAACATTCTTCTTCATATGTAGCCACCATAATTGACATCAGAGGTTGTGGTAAATTTTTCTCACACATAGATTCACCAAAAAAGGAACATATAAAAATCACTCATAACCACCATCAAAAACACCGTTGGGACTACTGTACATCCTTTGAAAAGAAATATTTGATCCCTACCTTTTGAATATACATTAGGGTCATTTCATGTTGATATATGAGAACTTAATGTACCACAATCAATGTACCCAAGTTCTACCTCCTAGAATCCATGTATGGATTGATGGGTAAAACCCATCAATTAGAGGTAAAATGCTCCATCTATATCCACAATGGATATTTGTAATGATGATAACTACTTTGGTACATGGTTTAGGAACTGAAAACTGGATCTCATACTAAGAGAATATTCTACCACAATGAAATTCCTAGGATAATAGAAAACCTCCATGTCACTGTCCTGGAGTAACTCTATCCATTTATTCTGTCTAAAGATCATATCCTTTTGAGAGAAGATATACATGAGACTCTTATGATAAGAGTAGATGATAAAACACTCATCTATCAGGTAGTGTCACCACACCATCAACGTAAATTCTGCGACTCCTAACTCAGGATCATGGGTCATTTTGTTCTTCTCATGTTTTCTCAATTCTTATTAACCATAGGATGTAACCACTCACCTATGAATCAAGAAGAAACCCATGATTGATTCAAGTTGAATTTTATAAATATGGGAACTCAACACCCTCCTTTTAAAATCTTATGATCAGAGGAATAATCAAACTATTCCTCATCAGTTGAAAAAACTAGTGGCACTTATCTGTCCACCCGAAAGGAATCTAATTTTGTTTCAAAGAGGTCATATGAGATAAAATATAGAATAAATAAGGTATGAATACATAATAATAGATTTTTACTCTGAGGAATCTCCACATGTCCATCACATCATTATGTTGCTATAATACTTACAGAAGTTTGACCTTCATCAGGTCCACTGCCTCTCCATCATTTGATACAATGTGTCTAAGAAAGCGGACTACCTAAATCTAGATTTGGAACATCTATAGTTTTTATATGGTATTTTCTCTCAGTTTAAATCTAAAATCCTTCTTATGTTTCCCACCATCTCGTCCTAAAATGGTGATTTCACAAGGATATAATCGATGAAGACTACAATGAACTCATCTATGTAAGGATGAAAGAACTGGTTCATGAGTCCTATAAAATATTCGAGGGGTTTTTTTCATGACATATAGAATCACCTATTACTCATAATGACCATAATGACATCTGAAATTTTCATTTAGTATATCATCATTCCATATTCACAGCTGGTGATACCTTAATCTGAGACCAACCATCGAGAACCATCGTGCCCCTTTAAACTAATCAAAGATTTTATCGATCCTTGGTAGTGGGTCATTTTTCATCACGATCACCTTGTCCACGCTCATTTAGTCTACACAAAACCTCAAGACACCATCACCTTTTAGAAAAATATACTATGGGTGCCTACGGTGAAACAGTAGTTCTCATTAATCTCGTCCTCTAGAAGTCCACCAACTGCACCCTTATCTTGCAATGCTCTGTGGGAGCCATCCGATATGATAGTAATGATATTGCTGACGTAATAGGGTGTATATCAACGCAGAGGCCCATATACCATTGGGGAGGTAATCTTGGATCGTCATCAAGAAAGATTTACTCATACATCGCCACCACTACTGTAAACTAGTAGATTATAACATCTACTGCACCACGAGTCTGGCTATCCAACTGATGATAAATCAGCTACTCCCTCTTATGAATGAGTCCATACAATGTTTCATTGGTTTCCATTTCACCGGAAAAGGTATCTCTCTCCCTTCATTGTCGACACACTACACCCTTTGCCTAAAATATTCAATTAGGGCATGGACTGTATATAACCAATATAGATCGTGAATGACATCATAAGGCCTCAATGAATCTACCATGAACATCCAACCAAAACACTCACCTCCAATGGTTAGGCCTGTCACAACCCATCCTAGTGGGGCCCGAGCCGCAACTCCCCAGGCCCGCCTCCAATAGGCCAGGGGCTGGTGGCTAGAACTGAGGAGGCATGATGCCAACAAGGGAGGCATTGCCTATAAACCTGCACACACGCACACAAATCTACAAGCCCACAATGCTGAAAAAGTAAACACTACTAAAAGGAAAAGATGCATGCATACACTAAAACCCAACCAACAGAGTACGATAGGGATGTAAATTACAGTAAATTAAAAACCTAGGACAAAAGTACAAGCCTACCAAAAGAAAGTCTACAACAAAGTCCAACCTGTAGTGAATTGTACTGGGACTGCAACTTGTCGCCGAAGGAACACACCTTGGCCTGTCTGATCTCAATGGGCACCGTTCGGTCCTGGTCTTCCTAGAATCCTGTCAATGGCTCGCTCTTCTACATAAGAAACGACACGTGTGGGAAAAGCCCATGTAGGGGTGAGTATAATAATACCCAGTTGGACACCCCAAAAACCACAAAGGAAATTCAAACAAGGAATATACCACAAATAAAGGTACAGTCAGCTCTACACAGTATATGTCTATAGAACATATATCAGGAATATCGAAATGTACTCATACACAAATGACCTTCGGGATACCGCCACTAGGATCCAGCTCGATGTTTTCACTAAGCATACCATCGAGAGAACACACTCCTTGGTCTGAAGAGTGAGACACGAAGTACTCGTTCCGGGAGAACACATGCCACAAGTACCTTGGGAATGAGATGCTCAGATGAGGATCACAGCCAAATCATGGTGTGATTCCGATAACTCATTCTCAGCTAATCCGCTAAGCAGAGGATCAGTGCCCGGGTAATGTTGGTCACGTAGATACCAAGAACTCTACCTAGTGTTCCAAGAATGAATAGAGGTTCTGGAACTAAGTCTAACAGAGGGGATTCCAAAAACTCTATTCAGGGAGTCTGCTGAAGGGATCATACTCCTGTATAAATGAATTGATACCGGAACCTTCAGGGGATTACCAAGGGTACCGACCCTATGAAATAATCCAAGTCATACTAGGAAAGTGTCTCAATCCTTGAAGAAAAGGTTACACGGCGTGTAGTATGGTTACACACCGTGTTCCTTGACCCCTGGTACTGCCCGTGTAAAAGGCATGTGTCCTTCGTTCAAGTCATGCAAAACCAAACTACATGGCTTGTAGTAAAGTACATGTCGTGTTCCTTGAAACTGGGTACTACCTGTGTAAACATCCCGTGTCCTTCGGGTTGTCGGATAGAAAAACAACTACACAGCGTGTAGACGAAAATCAAACGTCGTGTTGGACCACCTGTGCTCGCTGCATGTACACTATCCATGTGCTCGTACACGACCTTTGCCCATGTCTGTGTCACCTACCCGTGTACCAGTACATGGTCTATCCCGTGTATCTGGCCGGGTCTGGCCGGGGAGGGGTATACACAGCGTGTACATGGTCGTGTACCCTGCCCGTGTCCGTGTACTCCTGGAGTACACGCCAGGTCGTTCTCCGACGAACACACGCCATGTAGCCCATACTACATGGCTTGTAGTCGGGATTTTTCAAGAAACACCGTCTTCCTTTTCACGCCTCGTCTGATCCTCCAGACATTGAATCATCCATCTGTTTGCCGCGAAACTCAAGATGCTGGATCGCCTCATCATCGTGATGTCGAAACCATGGGTTTCGGGCCTTTAATCGGCTCCAAAATCTGATTCTGGTCACCCATGTGGAAATTGATCGAAGAGTGATTTCTTCCAATCTGCTTCGATCCGTCCGTCTCCACTGCAACCTCACCTCTGTAGGGTCGTGCCAGTTCTAGATCTTCAATTTGGGACCGTTTCATCGCACAACGGGTGTGCAACGATCCGTTGTTCATCGTCCAGCGAAGAACACAAAGGACACTCACGGATAACACGATAAAATTGGGGAAGAGATAGACACAAATCGAGAGGTACCAACCTCGATCGATGTTTGTGTCGATCTTGGTTCGTCACCGTTTGAAGGTTTAATGAAATCAACCAATAACAATAATCAAATCCACAATCCCTGCAAAAGCCCATCCTGCAAGAACGATCGATCTGCGGGATAATATGTTTGCGGATTAGTCTGTGTTCATCATAGAAATTAAAAACAAGGAAGAATAAAATCACAACGACATCCTACCTGGATCCGCAGCGTACATTGGCGATGATCCGGTCATCGCATCTTCGTCGCCAGCGAAAATTGTCAAGAATGTCGCCGCCGTGTTGGGGGTTCCCTATAGAGCTTTCCCAGAGCATCCAGTTGAAAATCAGGGTTATGGGGATTGTATCCCGGATACCTTGCATAATCTCTATTTAAAAGTTAAGAGATTTGACGTAACAGGGTTTAAATAAATTATTTTTATTAAATATTTTATTATTGTTGCGTCCGAAAACCAGATTTCACCACCGACCTGCACTGGCCGATGTTAGGCCTCGCCATAGGTAAAATCGCTGTTCTGAATGCGAAGGTGCCATCAGATTTCTGATCCGAGCACCCATTCGGGAGTTATTCCACTTTTTCAGGAAATCCGCATGCGCGCGTAATTTAATTATTAAATTAAATTCAAACATTTGTTCCGGGCTCAACGGGCCCTGGAACTGCACGCCGTCTTAGAGCCTGGTCACGAAATAAATCCCATATAATATTAAAATAATACATGTACAAAATCCGGGACATTACATCACACCCACCATAGGGCTTTTACATTCTCGAAAAGTTAAAAAAAAGCTACTAAAAAAGATGTCGGTACTGCACGCGAATCTGAGCCTCCTGCTCCCACGTGATCTCCTGGATATTGCCGTGCTACCACCGGACACACACCAAGGGAATATATCACCCATAAAGGATCTTCTTATTTCGATCCTCGAACTCCACTAGGTACTTAGCAATGGTCGCTCCATCATCCATGTCCATCTTTCCCCAGTCGATGACGTGCGATGGATCATGCACGTACCTCCGTAGCTACGACACACAGAAGACGTTGTGTACCCGGTCCATCTGAGTAGGTAGAGCCAAGTGACATGCCACCTCGCCAACTCTACTCAGAATCTGAAAAGGGAAAACGAACATCGTAGATAGCTTGCAGCCTCAGCCAAATCTCCACAATCCTCGTCGAGGTGAGACCCGAAGGAACACATGGTCTCCCTCCTCCAACTCCAAAGGCCTCCGCCTACGGTTATGATAAGAATTTTTCCGATTCTGTGCAGTCTAAATCCGCTTCTGGATGACCTTCACCTTCTCTGTAGTAGCTCTCACCATTCTTGGGCCCATAAATGCTCACTCTCCCATGTTAGTCCAGCAAAGTGGTGACCTGCATGGTCGCCCGTATAGAGCCTCTAATGGTGCCATACCAATAGTGGAATGATAACTATTATTATAAGAAAATTCCATCATTGTTAGGGGATCCTCCCAGCTATGACCGAAGTCATGTATGCAAGCTCGTAGTATATCCTCCAGGACCTGGATGGTCCTCTCTGTCTGACCATCAGTCTGGGGATGAAACGCCGTGCTCAAGCGTAACTGAGTCCCAAAAGAATCATGAAATCCATTCCACATCCGGGATGTGAAATGAGCTTCACGACCTGAGACGATCATGGATGGTACTCCATGAATTTGAACTATATCTTCCACGTAGAGTCTTCCCATGATCTCTACTGAACTCTTCTCCCGTATGGTTAGGAAGTGGGCTGACTTGGTGATTCGATCAACGATCACCCAGATGGAATCGTGTCCCCTAGACGTGCATGGTAAACCCATCACATGGTCCATGGATATCCCGTCCCACCTCCACTCTGGCACATCAAGGGGCTGAGTCAAACCTTCTTGAACCTGGTGCTTAGCCTTTACTAGCTGACAAGTAAGGTACCGTGAAACAACCTCTGCCACACTCTTTTTCATTCCTGGTCACCAGAACTAACATCAGAGGTCCTGGTACATCTTTTCCACGCCTAGATGCACCGTTATAGGAGATGTATGAAAATCCCTCAGAACCTCCTCCCTTAACGTCACTAGTACTACCGTGCGGCCTCTGAAAAGGACAAAGTTCTCCCCACCTTCTGAATATCCATCAGCAGCATCACCTGTGGATATCTGAGCACGTAGAGTGTCACAGCTAGCATCCTCATGCTATGCTTCTCTGGCTCGATGTAAGATTGGAGGGGTAACAACCATCAATTGAAGGTATGCTCCCTCATCTCTATCCATGAAGGACATATGCAAAGAGGCCAACTGCCTTGTCGCCTCATCCAGCAACTACGAACTGGATTTCCTACTGAGAGCATCTGCCACCACGTTCCCCTTCGCAGGAGTATAGACGATCTCAAAATCATCTTCCTGGAGGAACTCGAGCCATCACCTCTGTCTCAAATTCAGATCCATCTAAGTAAAAGATATATCTGAGACTCTTGTGATTAGAGTAGATGGTAAATCGTTCTCCCATCAGGTAGTGCCGCTACATCTTCAATGCAAAGACTACTACTGCTAACTCAAGATCATCGGTCGTGTAGTTCTACTCATGTGTCCTCAACTGAAGTGAACCATAGGCCATCAATGGTTGCCTCTGAACCAGGAGACAACCAGGCCCGGTTCTTGATGTTTCGCTGAACACTACGTATTCAACACCCTCCTCTAGTAATCTCATGATCGGGGCACTCGTCAGACTCTATCTCAACTACTGGAAGCCTGTTGGCATATCTCGTTCCACACAAAAGGTTGTCTCTTTTCGGTCAAAGCTGTCATGGGTGCTGCAATACTGGAGAAATCATTGAAGAATCTCTGATAGTATCCTACCAACCCAAGGAAACTCCGCACCTCCGTCATGCTCCGGGGTGGCTCCCATGCTAGCACTGCCTCCACATTTTCTGGGTCCACTACTACACCATCCGCTTGGATAACGTTCCCCATAATGTGGACCACCTATAACCATAACTGACACTTTGAGAGTTTCCCATACAAATGGTGCTCTCGGAGAGTGTCCAGATCCATCCTTAGGTGTCTCGCGTGCTACTCTTCGGACGCAGAGTACACAAGGATATCATCGATGAAGTCCACTACAAACTGTTCTAGATAGGGCTGAACGATCTGGTTCATGAGTCCCATGAACACTGCCGGGGAGTTCGTCATGCCGAAGGGAAGCAGTAAGTACTCATAGTGACCGCTGCGACATCTTCAAGTCGCCTTCAGTATATCCTCCTCCCGTACTCGCAACTAGTGATAGCTTGATCATAGATCAACCTTCAAGAACCATTGTGCCCCTCTCAACTGGTCGAAGAGGTCATTGATACTCGGTAGTGGATACCAGTTCTTCACAGTCACCTGATTTAAGGGCTGGTAATCCACGCAAAGCCTCACGCTCTCGTCTGCCTTCATGGAAAACAGCACTGGGGCTGCCCAGGGTGAAATGCTGGGTCTCACAAAGCCCTTCTTCTGAAAGTCGTCCAGCTGCATCCTCAGCTCACAACTCTGCAGGACCCATTTGATAAGCTGATGCTGATATCAGGGTCATCCCGAGTTGCAAATAAATGCAGAAACATATCTCTTGATGGGGAGGTAGCCCAGGGACATCCTCTGGAAAGACGTCCTGGTACTCATCCACTACTGCTGAAAATTGGAAAATCATAACATCTACTGCGCCAAGGGATAGGAGATCCAACTGATGTGAAATCGGTTGTGCCCTCCTATGCACGAGTCCATCTTGCGCTTCCTGGGTCTCTCTTTTACCGACAAAAGAGAACATCATCCCATCACTGCGTACACACCACACCCTTCACGTAAAACAATAAATCTGTACATGAACTGTGGATTGCCAATCCATAACAAGAATGACATTGTTAGGCCTTGATTCTACCACCAAGAGGATCCAGCCAAATCTCTCACCTCCAAGGGTCAGGTCACACTGCCTGAAAAGGTGTGTGATCTCTGAATCATCTCCAGTCAGTGTTTCTATGCATAAGGGCTGAGTAAATGGATCAATGGGAATCTCAAGGTCTCAAAAAAGATAACCATCCAAAAAGGAATTACTAGCACCTGTGTCACTCAATATGGCATAAAAAGTATAAAAAACATAGATAGTACCTCTAATCATTCTGGGAGTACCTGGTTCATAGGCCTCTACCGCCTGCAGCTGCCCCTGCCTGTGTCCACCAACTCCCTGAGCCTGGGGCGGTCCTCCTGGGGGTGGTGGTGATAAAGGGACAAAATGCTGACCACCTCCAGCTGCTCTCCCAGCTCCTCTGTCACGTCTTCCACCTCGCGGATCTGCCTGCACCACATGTTCGTCTACCTCGGTGGTCCATCCACTACTCCCGTGTCAGCAGTTTGGTGGGTTGGAAAATCTCGAGCGAGATGTCCCCTACCGTCAGATGAGTAACATCTCCTCTCTCGAGGTTGGTTGGATGCACCCTGTTAACCTTGTACGGCTGATCCCCAATCCTGGGATCTCCTCTGGAAAGTTCTACCGCGCCTAGGACCCTGACGTCGGCACCCCGCCACCGAGGTATCTGCTCCAACTCGCCCACTACTAACAACTACTGGCTGTCTCTGCTCTTCCAGAAAGCTCTCGACCACCAAAGCCCACTTGAACACCCCATCATAAGTAGGAATGCTCATAGAGATGATTCTAGCTCGGATATTTCTACACAAGCCCCACTCAAAAGTCTGTGATTTGAAATACTAATCTCTGACCATATCCATCGAGTACCGCAAGAGGTCGGTAAACCTCGAGGAATAGTTGGCCACTGATATGGTTCCCTGCTGGTGTTGAAGAAGATATTGTATGCATACTTCTATCAGGGTAACCGGTGAATAGTCCTATCTGAAGAGATGCTCAAACTCCGACCATGCCCGAGTCACCTCGTCATGAGTCTGGATGGCCAAACTCCACCATCACCCTGCCGAGCCTCGCTGTTAGGATCACCATCTGGTCTGCTAGTGTCCTGACCAAATGGAAGAATCCATCCACTACCTCAAGCTTGTCCTCTGCTTCCTGAGGGTCAGCTCCACCTCGAAACCTGAGGGGTCTCGGTCTTTGAAACACATAGAGTGCGCTCAGCCTGCGCTCCTCCTCTAATGGTATAACATGCGCCAAATACTAACCCACATGTGGCAGGATAACTGGCATTCCACCTGGTCATAGAACTGGGGGATCTGGTCCCTGTATCGAAGCTTTATCCTTGAGGGGGCCATCCTCGTGATCGGGCTGTTGGATCCTAGTGGGTGCACATCGTGGAGGCATCCTGATTAAGAAACAAGATGTCTCACAGTGAGTGAGTATATCTGGATATCTGACTTAAGAAGGACATGTAAACCACAACCCATTCCTATATGATGCATGTACCATTATTTCCCTCCCCCCATACAACTAGTGTTTTCATGTTCCAAGTCAAAAAGTATGTTATCAGATCCCTGGTGTATGGATACGTCAGCCACCGCACCAACACTGGGGTCCCCAGCCTGAGAGCTGAATTTGAAACACTTAACACTGTTACCCCGAACCAACTCACAAACTCTCGGTCCTATGGTAGAACTGACCACCTCTGATACCATTCTGTGACAACCCGTCCTAGTGGTTCCTGAGCCGAAACTCCCCAAGCCCACCTCTAATAGGCTAGGGGCTCGTGACTACCACCGATTAGGCATGCTACTAACATGGGAGGCATTGCGTATAAACCTATACACACGCACACACATCTCAAAGCCCACGAAGCTGAAAAAGTAAAAACTAATAAAAGGAAAAGATGCATGAATACACTAAAACCCAACCAACAGAGTATGATACGGAAGTCAAGTACAGTAAAGTAAAACCCTAGGCCAAAAGATGAAGCCCACCAAAAGAATTTGAGCAACAACGTCCAACCTATAGAGATAGGTACTCAGACTGCAACCTGTCGGCAAAGGAACCCACCACGGCCTATCTGATCTCACTGGCCACCGTCAGGTCCTGGTACGCCTAGAATCCTGTCAATTTCTCACTCGTCTGCACAAGACACGACACATGCAGACAAAGATCGTGCAAGGGTGAATATAACAATAACCAGTAGGACACCCTAAAAACACAAAGGAAATACAAACAATGAAAATACAAAAAAGAAAGCTACAATCAGATCTACACAGTATATTTCTATGGAACATATAACAAGAATATCCAGGTATACTGATACACAAAATACCTTCGCGATACCGCCACTAGGATCCAACTTGATGATTTCACTAAGCATACAATCGGGAAAACACACTCCTAGGTCTGAATAGAGAGACACGAAGTAATCGTTCTAGGATAATACATGCCACAAGTACCTTGGGAACACGATGCTCAGAAAGGATCACAACCATGTCATGGGGTGATTCTGACAAATCATTCTGAGCTAATCCGCTAAGAAGAGGATCGGCGCCTGGGTAAAGTTAGTCAAGTTGATACCAAGAACACTACCTAGGGTTCAATGAATGAATACAGGATTTGGCTCTAAGTCTCACAGAGGGGATTACAACAACTCTATTCAGGGAGTTTACTAAAGGGGTCATACTTCTGTATAAAGGAATTGATACCAGATGCTTCAGGGGATTACCTAGGGTATGAACTGTAAGAACTAGTCCACGTCACAGAAGGAATGTGGCTCAATCCATGAAGAAAAGGTTAGACATCATGTGGTATGGTTACACACCGCATTCCTTGACCCTGGGTACTGCCCGTGTAAATGGCTCGTGTCCTTAGATCAAGCTGTGAAAAACCAAACTACACGACATGTAGTAAAGTACACGCCGTGTTCCTTGACATCGAGTACTGCCCGTTTAAATTGATCATGTCCGTAGGATTTTCAGATAGAAAAACAAATACATGACGTGTAGAATAAAATCACACGCCGTGTTCGAGCACCTCAGCTCGCTCAGTGTACGCTGGCCATATTCCCGTACACGGCCTCTGCCCATGTCTGTGTCGCCTACTCATGAACCAGTACACGGGGTATCTCGTGCGGCTAACCGGGTATGGGTGGGGAGGGGTATACAAGGCGTGTCCATGGCTGTGTACCCTTCCCTTGTGTGTGTACTCTCGGAGTACACGCCAGGCCGTTCACCGATGAACACACGCTGCGTAGCCCATACTACATGGCGTGTAGTCGGGATTTTTCCAGAAACGTCTTCTTCTTCCACGCGCATTGGCTGATCCTACGGACTTAGATTCATCCATCTGTTTGCTGCAAAACTCAAGATTCTAGATCTCCTCGTCATCGTGATGCCGAAACCATGGGTTTCGGGCCTTTAATTGGCTCCAAAATCTGATTCCGGTCACCCGTGCGGAAATTGATCAAAAAATGATTTCTTCAAATCTGTTTCGATCCATCCATCGCCACAACAACCACTCCTCTGTAGAGTCATTCTGGTGCTATATCATCAATTTGGGACTGTTTCATCACACAACGGGTGCACAACGATCTGTTGTTCCTCGTCCAGTGAAGAACAAGAAGAAAACTCACAAAGAACACGATAAAATTGGGGAAGAGACACAGACAAATCAAGAGGGATGAACCTCGATCAATGTTCATATCAATCATGGTTCGTCACCATTAAATGGTTGAATGAAACCAAACAATAGCAAGAATCAAATCCCCAAAATCCCCGCAAAATCCCATCCCTCAAGAACGATCGATCCGTGGGCTAACCTGTTTGTGGATTAAACCGCGTTCATTGTGGAAATTAAAAATGGGGAAGAATAAAATCACAATGACATCCTACCTAGATCGGCGGTGTTCGTTGGTGATGATCTGGTCGTCACGTCATCGTCGTCGGTGAAAATCGTCAAGAATGTCACCGCCGTGTTGGGGGTTCCCTCTAGAGCATTCCTAGAGCCTCCAGGGGAAAATCAGGTTTATGGGGATTGTAACCTTGATACCCTATGTAATATCTATTTAAATGATAAGAGATATTTGACGTAACAGGGATAAATAAAATATTTTAATAAAATATTTTATTACTGTTGCATCCAAAAACCAAATTTCACCACCAACCTGTGCCAGCCGATGTTAGGACTCGACTTAGGTAAAAACGATGTTTTAAGCACAAAGATGCCATCAGATTTATGATCTGAGCACCCGTTCGGGAGTTATTCCACATTTTCAGGAAAACCGTACGTGCACATAATTTAATTATTAAATTAAAATAAAACATTTGTTCCGGGCTCACCGGGCCCCGGAACTGCATGCCGTCTCAGAGCCTGGTCTCAAACTAATTCCTATATGATATTATAATAATATATGAAAAAATCTGGGACATTACAAGGCCACACCACTAGAATATGTGTGTGATCATTGAGACTTCTTTAGTAGGTGTCTCCAAGCATAATGTTCGATATTAAGATTCAACAGGAATGTCTTGGTCTCGTACATGATATGTGGTGAGAATAAATGACTGTCACATCTATATATGAGTATTTAATATAAGGTAAACTAGAGACATATCATACCAAAAATCATTCTAGGAGGCCCTTGGTCATATTTCTTTTCCACATTCAATTATCCCATTTAATTTTCTCTATCCCCCTAATCCTAGCGCGGACCATCGGGGGGTGGTGGGGGTAGAAAGTCAAAATGTTAACAACCTCATGATTTTATTGAAGATTCTCTATAAAATACACTAACCTATGAACCATACTTCTCCTATTGATCTCTATAAATTGGTGGTCCATCCACAACCTCCCTATCAGTAGTACATTGGGTTGAAAAATCTCGATTGTGATGTGCCCTACCATAACATAAATATAAATACCACTCTCTATGATGAATTGACCCACCATGTGGGCCCTAAATTGTAGAACCTTTTCACTGGTATATGATCCTGAAATGTTTCCCACATCTAGGTACCTTGGACTAATGTTGGATCCATAAGACCGAGGTCTTTTCACTTTCTTGACCACTAGTGACTTTCATCTGCAACATCTACTCATCCACGAATAATTAAACCACGAAATCTTACTTAATCACTCTATAATATGTCAAAATTCACAGAGGGACTATTCTAGCTCATATTTCTTTACACCTACCTCGATCGTTGGTCCAATCCCATGAATATTGATCTTGAACATTATCCCTCGAGTACCTATAAAGGATGATAAAATTTGATGAATAATCAGATACTGACATGCTTCCCTACTATAGAAAAATAATATCTTGTACATGAACATATCTTATCATAACTGGTGAGAAATCCTATATAAAGAGTTTCTTGAACTCATTCCGTGAATGAGTTTCCTCATCACGTGACTGGGTAAATAATGTCCACCATCATCTTGTAGAGCTGTGTAGAAGGTTACCTGCCATGACCATCATCTGATATGATGGTGTCATGACTCGATGGAATGATCATGTCACTTTCTCAATATATTCCTCAAAAACTTATGGGTCAGTTACTCCTTGGAACCTGAGGTTTCACTATTAGTGAAACATGTGATACACGCTCATCCTCCACTCCCCATCCATTGGTACTATGGGTACACCCTGATGCTATATAGGTGGTGTTATAGATTGTGCATCACATGGAGGTAACATCTGTGAATATTGTCCCCGTATTGAAGACTCTTCACTAAGGGGATTTCCTCATGATTGATCTGTTGGATCCATGTTGGGATGCGCCATAGAGGTATCTAGTAATAAAATAATATTTACATTGGTTAATGAATATTTATGGATAGGTGACTCAGGTAGGACATAAAAACCAAAACCCATTCGTATATTATTCATGTACAATTATTTTCCCTGCAACATGTTGTTTCTTATACCATGTCAGAATAAATGTTATGATAGTCCTTGTTTATGGATACATTAGTTGCATCAACTACACTAGAGTACCTTTCCTGAAATCCAAACTCAAAACTATTAAAAATGTTGAAGTAAACCACTATAACGACTCATGTTCCTAAAGTATAACCAACCATCTCTTATACCACTAATTCATGGCCCATCCGAGAGGGGATCATGTCCTGGCTCCCCAACCATGCCTTCAATATTCCAGCAGATGGTAAATAGCATCGATTTGTAATATCACTAGCATTGGAGGAATTTCATACGTACCTATACCCACTCATATATCTCCATGCCCAAAAAATGATGAATTGTAAAAACCACTAAGTAATCAATGGATGCATGTAAATACATCCCACATCCAATGTTTGAAAAAAATAAATTAATTACAAATACAATACCAATTCCCTAAGTTTTTATGAAATTTACAAAATATAATTAATGAGTAATAGGGATTCTTTATAAACACCATAGACACAACTAAGTCAATCTAGTATCACTTAGTATCATCTGGTCCTGGTCCACCATGGAATCTATCATAAGGTCGACTGTTTTCACAAGACATATCATGGCCGATGATGACCATGCAGGGGTGAGTATAAAATACTCTATATGAATCCATGAAACCACAAAGAAATAAAATTATGGAATGATACAGTTAGATCTATATAATTATATGTTTAAATCATATATAAAAAGAATATCCAGATACACTTACCCAAGACACAAATTATAGAGGTAATCCGAAAACTATGCATAAAACCCTATGAATTCACATATAATATTCCACAATTAAATAATCATGGAGTAAAAACTACTGAGTCCAATAGAAATGATGTCATATATTAGAGAGTTACTGCTCATCTGGTTTCTGCATGAGAAAGATGCACTGATAGTTATACAGTGAGATGTGATACAACACACGAGGATCAACACTTGGGTGATGGGGAGATACCAAAATACACATTAGGATTAACCAACTATATAGATGATTTTTTCTTTCTAGTATTGGTCACATCAATAACAAGTACATCAACTAGGTCCTATAATGTGAATAGTTGATCAAACACCAGGAATCTCAATGGATTCCAAGAACTCTATCAAGGATGTCCTATTAAAGGGATCCTATTTCAAGGAGGAGGAAATGATACAATAAATACCTTCTCGGAATAGATAAGGGGATGGAACCCTAATGAATCGTGTCCCCAAAATGTATGAGAAGTGTCTTAATCCATGTGTGAAGAGGTACATATCATTTGGTATGGCCACATTTCATGTCTCATAACCCTGAGTACCACCCTTGTATAATAAACAGTGTGGTAAGAAAAATTAATTTAGAATAGGGGTATACAGTGTGTGTGATGGGTTTCATTCTAGGGTCTTTCATCCAAGTTCCACCTGTGTACTCCGTTTGTATCCATTACACCGTGCCGACTCATGTATCCTTACCCATGTACGCATATATAGGGTAGTCTTTGCAACCAATTCAAGATGTTCCATGTGGGTGAGTACACATTATGTAGCCAAACCATGTACATTCTACCATTTCCATGTACTTTCCATGTAAACACCATTTCATACAACAATGAACACACACCATGTATGCGAGACTACATGTAGTGCGCATCATGTTTCTAGAAACAATCCTTATTACTCTAGACGCATCGGATGATCTTCTAGATCTCATCATGATGGTCCCTTTTCCTTACAACTATATATTCATGGTTGTTTCACCAACCTAACACCAACTCAATGGGTTTCAAGCCATATATCATTATAATTTTTTTTTATTTTTTCCAATGCAACTCAGTCAGAGTATAGGGGCTCCAGAATCACTTCAATCATTCCAACTTTATCACCATCACAACACTATCGATGGGTCCGAATGTTTGATCTCTATTTTCAGATCATTACAATGATAATCAATGCTTCAATGATTGTTTGATTAATGATGTTGGAAGAATGATGAATCCACATAATAAAAAATATATAATTGGTGAGAAAATGAAGAAGGAAAAATACCAAGAAACATGCCATGACCATTGTTCATTCTAGGATTGATCCATTATATAAAGAATGATACACGAATAAAACCAATATTCACAAGAATTTTCACCGGTCAGACCCATATAATATTTCCATCCCACATAAACAATCAATTTGTGCACTAATATGTTCATGTATTAGTACACGTGCATCGTAGTAAAACAAAATGGGGAAATCAAATTGAAATAACACATACTACCTAGATTAGAATATCATGTTAATGATGATTGGATTCTATATTATTTTCATTGGAGAGATCTACCAAGATCTATGTTCATTTATCTTTGATTAGAGGTTATGTCGTTTCCTGGTAAAGATGAATCTCTAGATGTTTCCTCCAAGCTTATCCATATAATTTTATGGATATGATACTAATCCTATATTTTTTACAAGGTGTTTATTTAAAGAGAGAACACGATTCTTCTCAATTGAATTGATGAAATAAAATATTTCTCCTTTATTTTTTTATTCATTTAAAATGCCAATGTAGATTGTCCTCAAACGACTCCCACCGAAAAATGTTAGGCCGCAGATAGGGAAAATATTTTGTTTAATACTTTATGGTTCCCTTGGATTTATGATTTGGAAATATATTTATAATTATTTTAATTTTTTATGGAAATTATGAATGAATTATATTTAATATTTTGATATATATAAATACTTTATTTTTGGAACACCAATCCTTAGAATCAGATTCTATCACATTTCCATGTATAACAATTAATCCATATAATCTTTAAAAATTATATATAATATATTTGAGCAATTAATCTAAACCTAATGGAATAGGGTAAATATTTAATATGAATGAAATTTTAGAAAATATTATAATCCAAAGAGGATGTTGATAGGATTGAATTATACTGGGATTATTTCTATTCAGTTCTCCAAAAACATTATTTAGAACCTACACCGTAACTTACATCTGTAATCACCATGGAAGGGAATGAGGGTGTTCTATAATAGCTCATGTTATGGAAGACTTGGATTAAATAATTATTGATTTCCACCATGTTTTAAAAATTGAAAGACATTATGATTAATGTGTATGAAATTAATAGAAAATGAATTATGTGTGGAATAGAATGAAATAATTTAATGAATTTTGAAGGAAAAATGAAGATCTTTATGCCATGAAAAAAAATTTATCTTAAGAATCCATTTATATTTTTTTGTCATAAATGTGGGGAACTAGGTAATTATTGAATTAAATTCACTCTTCTAAAGAGTTACCCCTACACAATGTATGGATCCATGTTGAAATATAATGGATAAATAATTTATTTTTTGGGATTCAAGAATAAAATTGTAGATTTTTTTACCGCTTATGTTTTTCCTATAAGAATTATGAATCATATAAAAATAATATAAAAATTATGAAGAATATATAACTTATTTAATTTGAGAGTTATTGATACCATTTTTGATTTATAAATTTATGATTTACCATAATTTAACATTATGAAAATGTTTTTTTATGTTTTATGTGATGGGATTCTACTACAAATAATGATATTTTGGGAGACATATATAAAAATACAAGACATAATTTTATTTTTTAGTAAAAATTTATATTAAGGATGAATTACCTAATATTTTTTGGGAATATGTTTAATGTAATCGATTACATATAAGGATTTTATAATCTTTGATGTTATAGTAATTATGAGACATTAAACTTTGGGAATGTAATTACAGTGAAATTAATAACATTTTAGAAAAATGGGAACACACATGTTGGGTGGCACCCCATCACATTTGATATGGATGTGGGGCTTGAATCCACAACTTAATGACTATAAGTATTCACCACAACACACCAGCTTACGTGATTTTCTAGTTAATTTTTCTTTTTTAGGTAAAAATTTGATAAATAAATATCAACATGTAATCCATGGTGTTACTTTTGAGGTTAAGAGATTAATTTGTTATATTTTATAACTTATAATATACATATTTGATGATTAAAACAATTTGTGAAATATTAAATAACTATTTACTCTTTTTGGATTTTAAGATTATTTAAAAATGAAATCTACTGCTTAAAGAATAATGAAGAGATTTTGGGATAATAATTTATTGATGTAAGTGATGAATATGATAAAAAATAAACATGTCATGTTTGTATAATTTTATAACACCCCATGATTTTTTGAATTAATTTATCCTTCACGATATTTTTCAATTCACAAAACAGTGAATATAGAGTATTTTATGTTAAATAAATTTATTCAGAATGAATTATAAGAAACACCATATAAACTTTGAAATATAAGAAAGAAAAATTTTATAATTCTCTATGTGAAACACAGAGTTTATCATGCATTACATTCCCCCAAAGACCTTTCTCGGTTTCTTACGTAACACAGATTATCAAATCATACCAAATAAAAATATATTAGTTAAATATTATGATTTATCATTATATGATATAAACTAGATGTTAATGTAGTGAGAATAAAAAATATTAAGTAATTTATTAAAATATATGGGTTATAAAAACATTACACGAAATCCTTTTTTTATTAATTAGAAATGAATATGAAAACCGATTGAATATAAAAGAAAATATTAATTATTTTTAGGTCACAATGCTATTTTAGAAAAAAAAATTAAATTAACAACAATTAGTAAGGGATAATAATGTAATATATATGTTATATATTTAATAAAATATAATTTTTTCATGATAATTATTTGATAGACATAATTTAATAACAAACCCAATCTTATGCATAAAAACCTATATTTTTTTTATAAAGGTAGTTTTAATTCATTTTAAAGGAGAAACCGTTTTAAATCCAATTTATGGAACATATATATATTTAATAAGTTAAAATAAAATTATATTTGAATGATGAACATTAAAATGTCTCATGGATTTTTTTTTTGATATTTTTCAATATGGTTTTATTTTTTAATGAATAGTAAAAAATAATGGATTTTAATTCAATACGACCCTTCATTTAATTTATTTATAAAACTAAATTATATTTTAAATTAGTATAAAACTATAATTCTATAATAATTTTATCAATTAATCCAATTTATGTCATTTTATACAATTAGACATTGAAATTGGATTTAAAAATTTTGCAATCTTTTGACCATTATTTCTTTTACAACTTGCATTGTTGTCCCATCCGTAGGATTAATTTAATATAAATTTCTTCCAATTATAGTATTTGAATTTATAAAAATTGATTACCTATTTGGAATCAACAATATTTATAATTTTTAAACATGTTAACATATTTTTTTACCAAAATGTTTTGTAAAAGTTATTAACATTAATTAAATCGAATAAGTTTAAATTAATCTTGATAAGAGACTAAAACATAACCTTAATGGCCAAAATTAACTATAAAAATGTTCACATGCCATTTTATGGACATATTTCATCCCAATCCTCCATTGGATGTGATTTTTATCATTATTTCATCAACTTGAAACATGAATAATATGGGAGGAATTCACATATCAAATATTTAAAAGAGTGAAACTCATTCTCTATAAAATTCCACCACCTCTCTGTCGTCTTCTCACCTATAAAACCTATATGGTTCTACAATTATCATCCAAATAGACATCCAAAATTCCCAGAATCTTTATAAAAGCCTCCATATTGGATGAAATGTATTCATGGATGATTTTTCGCACAAACCAAAAAGAGTTACCTGATTTAGAGGTAAGGTTTTCTCTCAAACTCATTTATATTTATTTTTATTCTCCTCCACTCCGGTCTTTTTATTATATTATTATAAAAAAAGATGTTTTTAATATATGATAATGTTGTTATGCTATGGGTTCAAAATACACATAAACACACCTCCATATAATGGTTAAAAATATATTATTTATTTGTACGGTGAAAATCCTCTACACAAAACAATGATGGTTAAATTTTTCTTAATCACATATAATTTTAATTTCAATTTGGGTTAAATATAATAATTCTATATGAGGAAGTGTGGACTACAGACCCGTCAATTTATTGTGAATCATTCACTCAGAAAATGGAATGTATTAATGAAGCATCTAGATTAATTGTATGATTTATGTAACATTATTATTATTCATTAATGATATTATATAAATTAATACATATATTTATTTTTCATTCTTTCTTTATATGTGAATATAATTACAGAAACAATGTTCATGCATACCTACAACTTACTGTCTCTATGAACAATATATTCCATTTTGAACATATATATTATATATATTATTATAATTAAAATATAATTTACATTAATGATATTTATATTTTGGTTTATATTATGAAATCATTTTATTGGTATAATCACCACTGTTATAATAAAATAAGAAACATACAAAGAAAAGACTGAATATTATCTGAAGTGAAACCTTAACAGACAAGGGATAACATGTTTTAATAAAATGTTATAATAAAACCATATATGATATTATATATAATAATATGTTTCTATAAAATAAATATAATAAATTTATATTTACTATAAACGTGGTTTGAATAAGTATGATGATAGTTAAGACATAAGATATGATGACTATCTCGCTTTTTATTTTCATGAGATACATGCTATTTTCACCGCTATTTACTTTTGTGTGGTGTATTTACAATCCATGATTGTATTCTATGAATCTTATACATAAATTTATGGGTATTAACATATCCATTTTTCGTCATTTTTTTCACGTGCTTTAAGTTTCTAAATAAAACAAATAAGTGAAATATTTTTTTTTTCTAAATTTACCTACATTAAAACTCATGTTCTGTAATTTACATAAATTTTATATAAAGGTTTATATAATTCAATTTTATAGTTTCTGGCATTAATTTCCTTATTTTAATGATATAAAATATTAATTTTATTTCATTTTATTTCATGGATATTATGATCCTAAATTAGTGTGCTATAATACTTCGTTTAGACAATCTCATCGGTTTTCAAGAATGTTTATGTTTATGGTTCTTATAATGAAATTTTAAGATCGATATCCCAATAAGAATAATTAATTTTATTCTTATTTAGATATTATAATTTATTCATCTTTTAGTACCATTTTATTCAATATTTTTTTCACAATATTTTTATGAATGTTTTTTAAGTAATCCTGACATTACCATCTCTTCTGTCCGAAATATATGTTTCTTCAAATTAATGTCTTCTAAAATGTGTTTAGAAAAATATTTTACCGTAATCATATAATATTTAAAAATCATTTTTACCCTTCATTATTTTATAAATATTTGCAATGGAATATTATTATCTCATTTAGAAAAAGTCATTTTTTAACATTTTTACCATGCAAAAGGAATGTTCTTTTTACCACTTACGGGATGTTTGGATTTAACCGTGGAAATATATTTGAAGATTTTTTTTTTAATTTTTCAAAGGATGAATTTTAGAAAAATATTTGTAAATATGATTTTAATGTATTTTTTTTAATTTTTTTGAACATTATTTTATATGTAAGAATGGGAAATTTTATCCAAATATTTTCAAGCCTTACTTATAATATTCCATGTATTTTCAATGAAATGTATTTAAAAATATTTTGAACCATATTTCATAATTTTTCACGTAAAAATGTGTTAAAAAAATTTTCAATATACTTTTATAATTTGGGAATTTATTTTTAAATAATGTTTTTATTATATTTTTAACCTTATTTTATTTTTTTTTAAATGGTTTCAAAATGATTTTATTTATTATTTATAATTTTTCAAGTTATTTTATATGAAAATGTATTTTAAATAGTTTAATGTATTAAAAGGGCCTTTTTAAAGAAGAAAAAATATTTTCCACAAGAAACGTTTATGAATGATAGGTAAAAATTAATTTTTTTACCTAGGATGGCATTCGTTGGTGTTACTCATACTCTTCTGGTAAATGATCTAAACAATCCATTCATATTATTTCTATGAATGAGTGATTATTAATTTCATGGTACTTATGAATCTTATTTATCTTTCATGATGTATATGTTTTTGCAATTCATTTCCCTTTAATTGGTTGTTATATTGATGAAATTATTATGAAACAAACCTTTTTCGACAGGTTATGATATATTTAAATGTTTACAATACCCGTTTAATTTTATGAGTCATAATATGATTATTTATGAACTTGTAGAAAATGTATTAATGATTGGACTATGAGACTGGTGGGATCTAAATCTATCTCCAATGCATTGGGTAAGGATTTATATCTCATGAGATATAGTATGATGGTATATATAATGAAATTTGACTACTAAGATGGCTATAACAGTGAAACATGATTAAAATGATTGTATGGGGTGTTAACCCATACTACCATGATTGTCATGGACAATATTCCAGTGATATAATGAATATCATGTGATATCGTCATTTCTCTTCCATAATTACATGTTTCATTTTGATGTTATGTTTTCATGGATTATGTTATTAATTTCATTAATGATTCTTGTCTTATGAACATTTCATTTTAATTATGATATCTAATATGCAGGTTATGGTCTTCAAATGGTTTTCTGAAGTTGCATGCACTTATTTTCAAGTTATGCTTACACATATCATTTATTTACCTTATTGGGCATCTGAGATCACACATTTGTTATGTTTCCATTCCCCATGTGATTAAAAATTATTTTAGGTAATAGTACTAAGGTGTAGATCATTATTGGAGATATTTAAATTATTAGACTAAGATAGATGATTTTTTTTCATGTTTCCAAAGACACTACACAGTTACAGTCCTAAGGAAGGAATTTTTGTTAATTACTGAAGATTAATCTAAAATTATGTTATATTATGGTATATTATGCCTGATTTTCTATAATTTCAATATATTACTATATATTAAAATAATTAAAAAGCATGAAGATAAGTATATTGAATCAAAAAATACATCTAATCACCACCATATTTTATGAATCAAATGTCATTTTAAATCATCACATTTTTATAGGTTTTGGGGTCCTTCAATATCCATTGATCATTCGGTTTCTTATGATCAATGACTAATATCACTCTTAATAATTATCTACACATTTATTCCATTTGCATATCTTTACATGGAAGAAATTTTCTCCAACATAGAAATCTAGTAATTTGTTATTCCATATTACATTTTCACTTCTTTGTCCCTCCTTTTAAGAAGATGTTTTATTAACCCTTTTAATGATGTGGCTATTTAACAAATGATTTTTGAAATATAAAACCATTGATATCGATTAACACTAAAAAATTGTGGGGAAAAAATTTATTTAGTGTGGGTGGGAATATAATACTCAAAAATTATTATAGAATGAAACTATATTATAAGGAATATGGAATACAAAAAAAATATATTAAACAACCCATGAAATATATATCATTAAATTTAATTACATTGATAGTTTGTGAAACACACAACCCTATATCTAAATGAACCATAATATTGTGTAACATTATAACATATGAGTAAAATTAAAATCAAGAATAGTAACTACAAATTTATAAAACTTATTATTATCTAATTAATATAAAAAGAATAAGAATCATTTAAAATAAAAAGGAATTGTTTCATTAAAAAATATATTGTTTTCTAAAATTTGGGGTTTGAAATAATTTCACACATAATTTAAATAAATTTTTTACCAATTTTAGTAAAAAAAATTCACAAATATAACATAATATTTTAAATAAAAATATCAAAATTATCTTAGTTTTATTTGAAAAAATTTAATGACATATTTAATTTTTCAGTTTGTATTGGAAAATTTTGTTTTTATTGAAATAAAAATTTAGAATAAATTTGTAGAAAAATAAAATTACATTCTAAGTGTTTTAAGTGTTAACTTAGTGCAATTGTATTTCAATATTACGATTTCAGTTAATTTTATTTAATATTATATTTAATTATTACATTAAAACCTATTACACATATTGGAATATTATCCTTGAAATCTTGATTTTTTGTAATGTTTGTGGGTATAATATTAAATTAGATTTTTCCAAATCTGGGAATTACCTTTATTAAAATGGATTCCGTATTTTGGACCAATATAATTTATGATATATTAAATGGTCATGTTAATTTTTTACACTTATATGTATTAATTGATGATAAAATTAATTATCGTGGTTATGTTTAAAACTAATTTGAAATGGTTTAAAAAAAATACAAGGGCAAAAAATGACCTAACATATATTAAAAATGACAATTTATGGACATATTTAATCCTTATAAAATCTATGTATAAATAATTTCACATTTCGGAGGGTTTTTAATGATGAAAATGTCCGTCTGACTGATTCTTTTAAAAAACATTTATGATTTTCATCTATTAGACTTATAAAATCCCACCTGATATTTTCCACTCTTCGCACTTACAAATCATTTTGGTTCAGTTGAAACCTCCCAAAAAATATATTTAATCCCCTCCCATCATCCTATTTTCAGTTTTTTTATCATAACTCTATCCTAGGAAGTTATTTTGTGGTAACCATTTTATGTTTTCTGAAGAACATGTGATGTTCTTAATCAAGGATTTTTATTTCGTTTCTTCTTCCACCTCCTTAAAAAATTATTAAAAAATTATTATATATTATACTCATTATATTTAAAAAAATTATATGTTATTTTATAATGTAATGACCTTTATCTATTTCCTCAGCCATAAATTTTTAAAGGAAAATTGTCAAACATGTTTATGGTGGACTACTGTCTCATAAACCAATGTCATTAATTTTCCCTCAAATACTATAATATAATGGATATAATTATATATTAAACATCAGTATATGAATATTTTTATATTATTATAGTTATTTACTTATAATAACAAACATACCTTGTTAATTAGTGTTTGATTATTAGTGTTATTTTATTGATCAATGAAATATTGAATAATTTATATTCATTACAGAATATAGATATTTGTTGATAAGGAATATTTTTCATTAATTAAATAAATTATTCGATATACAAGGATTTACTTCGAAATAATGATACTATGTGACACTATTATATATTCCATATCAATTCATCAGTATTATCATGAGATAAATTATTTTGATATACTTAGTTAAATTTTTTCCTAGTGTATACATGCCCATCAGTTTTAAACATTGTTGTAAAAGATCATGACAGTACTATTACCATGGTTCCTGATATGTTGACATCAAATAATTAAGCATTTAATTCATATAGAATTGATTTATTAATATGAATAAATATTTTAAAATGGTATTATCTATAGATTCATTTCATTCTCATCTTTTTTGAACTATGATATTTGATTTATATTACTTACCTTCCCATGTCGATTATATATTTTGCAGTTACTATAGTCATGTTATTGATTAAATGTCATTTTTTATCAATTATTTACAATTCAATATTTATTATAAAACTCAAATTGATAAAATGGAATGTGTGTTAAATTATATTACCTTACATATTTATCATGCTTGTAATATTAAATAATAGGAATGTGTGTTCAATTAATTATCATTCCATGTTATTTATTATTATTAATTCATGATAAAATCTACTACACATTACCATTAATTTCTATTTTTTCTAACCTTGATTTTCTACATCTACCAGGAATCTAAGAAGTGTACTAAGAATGATATGAAAGAATATTCTATAGAAAATAATGATATTCTAATTTTTTTTGTGATTTATGTTTTAAGATGTAATACAAGAATCATGTAAGTATCTTGTTTACCAAGACAAATAACCTATTAGGTCATTCGACATGAGATTACATCTATCATATTCCAATATTTTAATGTATGTCAGTAGCTCCACATGAATAGTGTAGGGGATGTTATAGTTGTTATTAGAGGATGTTTAATAGAAACATTTTTATCAAGATTTAGGAAAACCTAGATTGGAGAACATATCCCTATGATAGAAAATTATAAAAATAATATTAGAACATACTAATGTTTTAGTAAATATGAGATTATATAGATTTTTCGTATAAATACATTCCTATCTAGATAAATGTTTTTGACATAGTTCTTGTACTTATGTACCCAAGGGTTACAACTTTCAAAAGTGAACATTAGAATAGACTATATCACCAACTGGTTTAGGAAAAGTGGTCTTACTACACACATGGTTTGACAATCCCTATAGATATTAAGAGGATATTTCAAATTTTATTTACAAAACATGATAATGGAGACGAATATATGATGATAATTAATGACCTATAATTATACTATGGTGATTATATTGAATGACATGTGTCATGATTTAGACATATTATAAATGATTATATTGTTTTTCCACTATGATTATTATTTCTCACATTAGTCTATTTTTTAGTTAGTCACTAGAACATTGATGAATTGTGTCCATATTAAATAAGAAGTAAAATTTAAAAACTATAAGAATATATTGGTGTTTTTTATAGGAGTGAAAGATATTATGAATATTCATAATAAAATATCCAGATATATGATTACCAACCTATAACATAACCAACTCCCAGACTAACCAAAGAAGAGAATAATGAATTTCCATATGGGCTATAGTAATGGATATCATAGAGGAAATAAGTATCAGTTTCAACTATGTATGAAATTTTTAAATGGAACCCACGTAATGTCTCATAAAAGATGTTGATATTGTTTTATGTTTGGAAAAGAAGGACATAATGCAATGAATTTCCATGATAAAAATTTTATTATGGAAGGAAATAATTCTGATCCTAGTGATCAATTTATAGTTCATTGTCTTAAATGTGGAGAATCTAATAATTATCTGATTAAATTCCCTATTTTAATGGTTTACCCCAACACTAAGAAAGAGAAAATGTTGAAAAACTAGATTAAGTATTTATATTTTGTAACTCAAGAATTAAATTCTATGTTTTTTTTCAAATAGTATTTTGGTTAGAAATTTTTTAAATATTTTATGGATTTCATAAAATATCATAAGAATATATGTTTTAATTAATTTGGGTGTTATGTATACCATTTTGGGTTTATGATTTTAGGATGGATCATAAATTAAAATTCTAAAAGACACCATTTAGGATATTTTTTATAAATTAATACCACAATCAATTATATTTTTGGAGACATTTATTGAAATAAAACCCATTAGTTTATTAATAGTTCTAGTATAAAAGTAATTAATAATATAATGACCATTATTTTTTTGTAATATGTTTAGCGGTATAAAAAAACATTAGCGTTTATCTTATCCTTGATGATGTAGTAATAATATTGTATTGCATCATGGGAATAATATAAATTATATTAATATATTTTTAGAAAAAGAAAAAATAAAATTCTAAGTGACAACCTACAAAATTCATCAATGTATCATGGAATTAACCCACAATTGAAATTTGAAAACGGTTTAGCTCATAACTAGAGACTATGTGAAAGTTAGTTTTATATGTAATTTTTTTGTTAAACTATTTTAGGGAAAAATAATAATTTTGAATTAGTGGTATTACTATTTTTATATCGACATTAATTCAATATATTGTATAACATAAACCAACCATGTTGGTTTTTTAAAATAATTTGATGAATATAAAAAATGCAGGTCAATATTTTATTCATCAAATGATTTTGTAATTGTAATTTTTAGAGATTTAGTAATAAAAAATATTTTTGGCTATTCATTCCATGGAATTAACTATTAATTTGAAATTGATCATGCAAATGAAAAGGGAGAAATTGTGGTTATGATATTCGTATGTATCAAGTAAGAATATTTTTTTTATATTTATTAATTACAAAATAACTCTTCAAAATTAAGAAATTGAAGTTAAAAAAATTATCCAATTAACTTCATATCCATTCAATAGAATGGCCATATAAATTATCAAATATTTATGGTTTTAAGGTCCTCACCTTTCCTTTAAAAATTCAATTTCTTATGATCAAGTTCCTCTATCATTATCTAAAATTATTTACACTTTTCTTCCATGTACATATCATCTCTTACAAAGAAATTTTTCCTACATAGAAACCATGTTATTAGTTATTCATTACAAGCACTATAAGTAACTTTCACTCTTTTTATGTTGTTGTTTTATAAACTAATTTAATGATTTGGGTTTTTAACAAATTATTTTTGAAATATAAATCTCATGATGTACTGGCTGAAGATAAAACTGGGGGGGATTTTTAATTTATATGGGGAGAATGTAACATACTAATATTAAAAAAATAACAACTTTTTGATTGAATTTATAACACATAACACTAATATTGAACAACCCACACAATTTATTTCATTAAATTTAATCTCTACGATATATTATAGAATAAAGAACCACATATCAAAACTAGTGGAAATATTTTATTCCATTATATCATAGTCATTAAATTTTATGTTATTAAAAATAGCATTAAAAATATTCATATTATGATAATAAATTGATTTAAAATTAAATAATAATAATTTAAATTAAAACTAGTGGTTTTAGGAAAAAATTTATTATTTGAAAATATGATTTAGTTGTTCCTTAGACATATAATTCAAATATAAATATTTTCTACCTTTCAAAAACTTATTTCCTAATATTAATATTATTTTAGATATCATCCTATTAAAATTTTCATAGGGTGATGTTTTGTGAATTTTTTGGGAATATTTTGTTCTTTAATAAATAGTGAAAAATCCCGATTTTTATTGAAAACACAATTTTTGTTAAAATGATTCCTATAGTAAATTAAATATTAAATTTTCTTTTATGTAAAATTAGTTAAATTATATAATAATTAATATATTTAATGTCACTAGGGAAATTATACTATTGAATTTTTAAATGAAAACCATATATACTTATGTACAGTTCTCTTTGAAGAGAATTTGTTTCACCACATTTGTGGGTATAATTTTAAATTTTATTTGGTCACTTATGTGAATTAAATTTTCAATAATGGATTACATAAATGAAATTATAATAGTCAATATTATATATATTTTAAACATATTTATTCCCATTATAAATTTTAATGTCTATAAGAAATAATTATTACAGGTAAGTTAAAGATTGATTTACCAGGTATTAAACAAAAAATATAAGTCCTAAAAATATCATATTTTAAAAAACCCAATTTTATATATTTATTTATACTTTATAATATATTTTGGTATATATGACACATTTGGAGACATTTTTCCTGATAAAATAATTGGTATAATTTATTCTTTTAACAAAGTCAATATGTGTCCTCTCCCCCACTTATAAAAGTCCAACCTGTATCTTCGCCACTCCACACAAAAATTGACATTTTAATTGTCCTAGTAATTACCACAGAAAATAAATAATCCCATTAAAACACCATGTATTTATTGTATAGTAATCCTAGGAACGAAGTTTGTGCAATCCTAAGTATGTTTTATGATGATGATGCAACATTCTTAAATGAGTGATTTTATTTTGTTTCTTCTGACACATAATTTAAATATTATTAATAAATTATTAAATAATTACCTCATTATATAAAATATAATTTTTATTATTATTCTAAGTTATATATATATATATATACATCTCTTCTTCCACCAAATAGGAAATGAAACTGTTGATCAGGTATACACAGGAATAACGCCTCATGAATCGTTGTAAGTCATTTTCCATAACCACATTTTAGGCTATATATGATGATCTATTAAAAAATTATATATGATTTTTTGATATTATTATACTTATTTAATTTTGATATAACAAATAACATATTTCATTCCATTTCGTTTGAAATATGACAACGTCACTCATGTGAATGAAAGAGTACCACCTTGCGAAGTAATGTGAGTTCTTTCATGTATCATTACATTAAAAGTAATAAGGGTATATTTAAATAATAAATTTGATATATATTACGTGATATATAGCTTTAGTGTTTAATATAATCCCCCATTATATTTTATTTAACTTGTTAATGGAATGATATCATCACTCCTGACTACAAATGACCTATAGTCTACACAAAGTGATGGAATTCTTTTTTCATCCCAAACCATAAATAATGAAGCCAAAAATGTATATAATGAGAAAATATTATTTTATTAACATTAATATCATTATATAGATGATGTATTTATATCCTATACCTAATAGTCGAATCTTTCAAGAGAAAACATGCATGAGAAAATATGAAAATTAACAGCTGAAATAATGAAAATAATGAAATATTATTACCAAACGGATGATAAAATGTTATAAGATGATCCTATATTATATTTAAAATTTTAATAATTTATTATATATATTAATAGTTTTCATAAAACAAATATATATAAGATTAAATAATTTATAAACAATAGAAGTCTGATATAAGGGATTTCGTCTCAACTTCATTTCATCAAGGCATATTTTATTATTATTCACAAATTTTAATTTATATAGTGTAAATACTAGACCTATTACAAGAAATATGATGAATCCATTATACCTTAGGGTATTCTATTTGAAAATTTGTATTATTTCTTCTGAGGGGATTTAAATTGAAATTTATCAAGTGGTAAAAAATTTCATAACCAAATATCTTTTCTATGAGTCATACCACTTCTTTGTTGACTTTTATATTATTAGATTACATGTATATTAGATTATAAATATCTTATGTTTTTTTTATAGTTGTTTTATGTGCATTCATATTAGAACCTGTAACTTATTCATTAATTATATCTCACTTGAATGTTTTTATCATTACAATGTTTTATTTCACAATCTCATTATAATCATAATTATTTATGATTGAATTTACATTGATGGAAATTAGGTGATCATTAGATAATACACCCATTTAATTTTATTCCCCTTTGGTTTTGATTATGATTTAAATTAATATTTTCAATTTTACATGCATTTTACTGAATATAATAGATAATTTTTTTAATAAAATTCAACTTCATTTATCTATTAGGATGAATATACTTTTTCATCAAAATCCATTTTTTCATTAAATGTGGTCTAAAATGTTAAAAAATTTATAAAAACATTTTTCACCATTTTTTTCTTTTATAAAAATGATTAGAAAATAATATTCTTGTTTCCTTCCTAATAAGGCTCTTTTAACCCTTTCTATAACTATGCGAAATGAATATTATTTTTCTTATATGATATATAATGAATTACCTGATGTCATTAACTCTAATTTATTTTTATATTCCATTACATGTATATGTCTTAATTTTTTTAAAATCCTAAATTTATTGAATTTTTTTGTCTTCAAAAATCATTTTTAAATATTAAATGATATTTTATTCAATAATTTTATTGAGATAATCCAATAATATTTCTACTTTTCAATGAAAAGAAAATTATTATAACAATAATACACTATAATGTGTTGTTCTAATACAATGTTTATTCAATATATTTATGGTTCAGGAAATTTTTGACCAAGGAACGTACCAAAATTCAATTTTATTATTTATTTTTCTATTAATTAAATTTCCCTTAAAGTATGCAAAATTTGGAGATCATTGGACCTAAAATGTACCTAAAATATACATATTATTTATCTTAGATATAATTATTTATTAAAAAATTTATCATTTCTAAAAATATTTATTTTTTATTGAATGTTATATGATTTACTAGAATAATATTGGCAAATAATTATTCGTTAAAAAAAAAATTTAATAAGGAATTTTATTAATTTATTAAATCAATTTTTAGACATATAAATATTTCTATTAATAATAAGATATGGATGGGGATCACATAATTATAGCCATTTGATGTATCAGTAATAACATGATATGAATAAGTTGGATATAATTAGTTTAATGGGTTTCTTTTTTATAGGTATCCATTAGTTTTAAATTTTCTTATGAAAGGTCTTGATAGTATAGTTATCATCATGTTTGAGATAATTAAATACCATAATTAAGAATTTACATAATTATGAATTCATTTATTATTATCCATGATATATTCATAATAGTATTAACACTAGATACATTTCAGTCAAATTTTATTAGTGAAATAGAATATGTTTTTATGTCTTTTACCATTCTGTATTTATTATCCCTAATCCGGTAATGATATTCTTGTTATTGATTAAAAGGAATGTTTGTTCATTTATTTACCTTTCTATATTTATTATGGTAGTCAAAGAATTTAAATGGAATGGGTTTTTCATTTTTTACCTTTCCATACTGATTAAGATATTCAAATTAATTTAATGGAATGTGTCTTCCTTTATTTTCCGTACAACATTGATGATGCTTATTGATTCTTGATAAATTAAATTGTGCATAAATATTAAAAATAATTTTAACTCACTAATATTTTGGGTCCGTTTATAGGAATATTTGTTTTTTACAAATAATAATGTTAGATGATATGCTAGATGGAATAATTATTAAATATGAAAAATGTTAATATTTTTGATTTCAATTATAAAATGAAAAACATGTTTGTATCTTGTTTACCTAGAATACTAAAATATTTATCTTGTTTGGATATGATTCCCTATATCTATTCCGAATTTAATAAAACGAGTCACCATATTTGAGTACTAGAGTAGTGTTTATTAAAATCAATATCACCTTTCTTGATTATCATAAAAAAATTTACATTAATGTGTAAATCAAACAGACATAATGTTATTTGAGTTTTAATAAATAATTTATAAGTCAATTTTGTTGATTTAATTAGGGTTCCTTATGATTTTACCATTCCCCTGTGTATTGAAAATCACAAACAACTTATCTTAAGGGAAATTATCATTCTTAATGGATTAATTTGTTATGGAAAATTCCCTTTATCTAAGAAATTTTTTATCCTTACATTTTTATTCAATGTATTATTTAATGTCTTCTAAAAACCAATCCTATTTTTTACTACGTCAATAAATATGTTACTTAATAAAAAAACTCATAATCTTATAGTTACTTGGATATCGAGTCCGCTATTTTTAGTCTCCGAATTCATTGAAATTAAAACTATGAATTGTCTGAAATTCAAACACTGGATTCTCTAAAATTTAGATATAGAATTCCCCAGAATTTGAACTCTGAATTCCTCCGAATTAAGCCTCTAAATTCCATAGAACTAAAACTGCAAATTATTCATAATTTAAACTTTATATTCATCCGAATTCAGACTTCGAATTGATCATAATTCAGACACTTAATTCCTACAAATTTGGACATTGAATTCACTAGAATTAAGACAGAAAATTCTATAAAATTCAGACTCCAAATTCCTGAGAATTTAGAGTTTGAATTCTTTGAAAATAGAATCTAAATATCGATTTTTTATGAATAAAATTGTTTTATAAATAGATTTTTAATTCTATTATTCCTTTGATTCTGAATATTTATAATTTTTTAAGATATATCTTTTTCATTACACATTATTTTGAAACTATACAATGATGTCTTAAAATTTATTTCTAAATAACCATTGGTAGAGTGAGAAGTGTAATGATCCCTTCGAGATTTATGAAAATTATGACTATTAGTAGAGGGATATGGCCATATATGTTTTTATATAAATATGAACACATTCTAATGATCTAAGATTTGATTAGTGGTTAAAAAATACTAGAGATTACATGTTGTAAAGTGATTTATAGAGAGAGAACGACTTTGATGACATGTGTGTCTTTGTGAATATCTTGTTGAGCAATAAATAACTTGTTCAGATTTCTTCATTTGACTCTGATTATTGATGAGTATAATCAAGGGCTTCTAGGTATATGAATACATAGGTGATGACGATCTTAATGATAGAGGGATTGTAGGGATTTCAAGAGGTACTTCGATATTCTTATAGTCTTCTTACCCTTGTGTGGGTAAGAAAAAAATTCATGAAAGTATAAATCAAGTGACCTTTATCTATGGTTTTTTCAATACCCTACTCTGTTGATTAAATGATTTCAAAATTTTTTTACTTGATTATTTATTCATCTTTTATATCTTTTGTATTTTGATTAAGAAAGAAAGTATAACTTTTTTCTTGTAATTTTAGTATCTCTAATAAATATGATTCTATATGCTTTAAGGTAGAATCATTCTAGAATAAATTTAACTCTTATACTTATTTTCTAGATTCAAATTTCTAGACTCTTATCTAGTTCATTTATTAGTTAAGAAAAAATGAGTGTTTTTGAATTTAACTTGTTTGACATTGATGAACATAATTTTCCTTCAGTCTAAAAACACAAGTTTTTAAACATAAAATTCACCCCCTATTATAATTAAGATTATACATATACTATTTCAGTCCTATAATTGGTATCAGAGTAGGTATCTGATATAATTATAATCATATATAATATTTATGGATCATGTTTTCCTAATTATTAATTCATTGTTCCTATTTTTTATCTTTGTTTATAAAAATTTTCTATTAACAAGTTTGTAGAGAAGTATTTTATTATATAATGGCAGGTATGAATGCTAGTTCCATTGACATCATTAATCCTAACAAAACACCAATTTTTTATGTTGATGATTATGAGTACTATATATATATAATTAAATCATTTTTCACTAAAAATGGAGTAGGGAATTTTGTCACACTAACTGGGGACTATAAAATTTCAGAAAAGGAACTCAGAACATTCCAAAATCAAGAAAGACAAGAATATCAACTAAATTTCTATGAATATAATACATTGTTGTGTTCTATGACCATGAATATATATAATAATATATCTTCTTTTGAAGATGAAAAATGAATCTTAATGAAACTAGAAGTTACACATTTGGTGACTTCTAAAGTTATAAAAACTAGAAGAGATGTGTTAATAACTAAATATCATGGATTCATATTTCCTTATGTAGAACCTATTTACAATGTACAACAATGATTTATTACAATTGTCAACAGTCTTCAATATATATGAGATAAAGGGATTGATGATGACGTTCTTATAGATATGATAATTAATATCATACAAAATGAGTACGAATAAAAAAGGGAAGCTATTCATGAGAACAAAAAGTATCTAACCTCACTCTTGATAATTTATTTGGAAATCTTATTAAGCATAAAATAAGAATAAAAAGATATGTTGATTTCAAAAAAGTGAATAATGATAAAGGAAGCGTAGCTTTCAATACTACAACCATTATCAAGACTCTGAAATGGGGTACTAGAATCAAAACAATGAAAGCTATTATTATAACATAATCCAGTAAAAGTGATCAATCTGAGAATGAATTAAACAATATTGCTTGAAGGATGATCAATATTGTTGGAAAGAACGATTTTTAGTACATTTATAAGAAGAAAAATATAAAGGAAAAGAAAGGTTCAGATGTAAAATGTTATTAATGTAAAAGGTATGGATATATCAGCCCTAATTTTCACTTTATTAAGCGAAAAAATAGGAATGAAAAGTATTCTAAATGAAAAAAAAAGAATTATTACCAATCTAAGAATAAAAAAATTCCTAAATGAAAATGACACATGGAGTACCATTAATGGTTATTCTTCAAATAAATTATCAGATTATGAATCATTTGGTAAGAAGAATATTGGACTTATAACCAAGTTACCTATTGAATATCATTATCTCATGGATAAGGTAAACAATAATGAATCCAAAGAAAATATTTTTTTAAATTATAATTTTTCCAATGATAATTATTATTAATCTCCAGATGATGAATTTTCCTTATTAGAAGACATTTTCTTTTTCTTCATTTGAAGAAGTTTCTAGATTTTCCTAACATCTTGAAAATCTAATTTTTTTGATAAAAAACAAGTTAGGGAAATAAAATTCTAGAATACCTATTTTAACTTATGAAGTATCAAATCTCTCTATAGTTCTTGTTCAGAAACCATTGTATTTTGAATGTTTTTCTAAATACTTTAAGTATGTTTATTTATAGAAGGATAAACATTTTAAGTAAGTTGAAAATATTATTTCTATGAAAAATATTTAGAGAATAACCCATGTTATAAAACTTATAACTTTGAGGATAATAATTTATTCATCAGAATATAATATAATGTTTTTTTCCTGAAAGATACTTTTACCAAATTATATTTTGGGAAAGAATGAATTTGATAAAATGTATTCACAACTTCATCATCTCAAGAATATTTTTGTATTTTGTTATACTCAATCAATAGAAGTTTTTAGTAATAATTATTTTGTTCCCAAAAGTGCTACCTTCTGTACTAAATGTCAATATGGTGGACATTTGGAGAGAAATTATTCATTAAATAAAACCCAATCATTAGGTTTTCTTAAATAATATTAATCTTTAAAAATGTGGATTCCTATGATTTTACTTTCTAAAATGTCTAGAACCAACAATGTTTGGATTCCGAAAGTGTAACTCCATTATTACCAATAAAATAATGAAATTACCAACATGAATACATCATACATGGATAGTGTATGTTCCGAACAAATGAATGGTAACAGAAACATATTTGAAAGGATTCTGTAAATGAAATGAGGAAATGTAACTTTGAGAAATAATGCATCATGAGAAATTGTTAGTATAAGAAAAATTTTTATTCTAAAAAAATAGAATTAAAATATTCCAATTGTTAATGGTATTCCGAAAAACCTCAATAGAATAATCCAATTATGGGATGATAGTTACCTTGTGAATTTTAGGAATGATAAATTAGTAGTAAAAATTACAAGGAAGAGTTTATTCTTTCTTCCCATTAGCATGAGAATGTTTATACACTAAACTTATAAAACCTTACGAGCCCAGAAATACATTACCTTAGTGAAATGGAAAATAAATCTTGGTTATGAAATAGACGAATAAGATATTCTAACCTTACTAACCATTGAAAAATCTCAAATAAATGATATGTTAAAGATATAACGGGGCATAGATTTTATTATTAAAAAGTTTTCTATCATTATAAATTTGGTAAGAAACATAAGTCAGTATTTTTATCAATTGGAAAAGTCTCCACATCTAATGAATGAAAGTTAAAGAATATGGAACTTTTTGTCCCAACAAAAACTAGACATATTTGAGTAAAATACTATGTATTTGTTCTAGTTGATGATTACACCAGATGTACATGATTCTATTTTCATTACAAGAAATGTGATGTGATTTATTATTTTAAACCATATAGATCCCAAGTTAAAAATTAGAAAAAACATACATTTATCAATACTCATATTGATCTGAAAATATAATTCCAAAATAATGATTTTGATAATTTTTGTAGTATGAAAGCAACTAATCAAAACTTCTGAGCTCTAATAACTCTTCTACAAAATGGTTTTGTTGAAAGAAGAAATAAAATTGTTCAAGACATATATTGAACTAAGTAGAGTGAATATTCTATATCTAAAAATATTTGGGTTGAAGCTGTTAGTACTTATTTTTATAATTTAATTCACGTTTTAATCAGACCTTTTGTTAACAAAACTCTTTATTAAATTTAGACTGGTTGAAAACCTATTATTTATTCCTTAAATGTTTTGGATGCCAATTATTCATTCATAATAATAAATAAAACTTACATAAATTCACACCCACATTCATTGAAAGAATTATTTAAGGATATCCTGTACTTATAGGGCTTATAATGTTTTTAACAAAATAACTTGTATTTTTGATGAAATAGTTCTTGTTAAATTTGATGAAAGAATTCCTTTTGTTTTTAAACAACCCCAACATTTATCCCCAGATGTGTTTTAAAAAAATGATTATCAACCATTGATAGAAGATTATTATAATAAAGAAAAATACTCAATAATATTCTTATGAAGTATTTAACCCTCAATATTTTCTACCATATGTTAATGAATAGGTATTAAAAAATCCAAATATGTTATTTCTTAAGAATCATCCAATTGATAGTATCAATGGTGATTTAACTAAACATGTATGGAATATAAGTTTGTTATGAAATGAAGAAGAATATCATATATTACTTTCCCGATTATAACCAAAAACCACTAATGAAGCATTAGGTGATGATTTTTTAATTAAAGCAACAAATTAAGAGAAAAATGTATTTTAATGAAACGAAGTCTTGAACATAGTTGAAAGTCATAAGGAAACGTATGTAATTGAAGTAAAATGGGACTTCATAAATAAATGTGATGAAAATGTAATCATAGTAAAAAAAATAAAGGTATGTGAGTTGTTAAAGGCAATAACCAACAACAAGGAATCAAATATGAAGAAACATATTCCCTAGTAGCCAGAATTGTATATATTCTCATTTTACATTCCTTTGAAAAATATTTCATTTAAAACATTTTCAAATGGATTAAAAGTTTAATTTTATTAATGGATATGTTCAAGAGGATGTTTATGTTGAAAAATATCCTTGGTTTGAGGGCACAAAATATCATGATCCTTGTTTCAAACAAAACAATGCTTTTTATTGATTCAAACAAGCCCATCTATCCTTATATGATATAATTGCATTATTTTTGTTACAAAATAATGATTTTAAGGGAACAAATGATATAAATATTTTTTATAAATAATGATTATAAATTTTTTTTATTGTTCAAATAAATGAAGAATCCATTATATTCGAATCAACTCAGCAATATTTAACCGATTAATTTTCAAATCTAATTGAATATGAGTTGGATATTAGCAAGATGAGAGAGTTAACAGTTCTCATTTGTTTTAAAATTTCTCAAAAACCATAAATAACATATATATATCAACATAAGTATATTTAATATCATCTTAAAATGTATGGATATAAAAACACTAAAAGTATAATCACTCCAATTGATACCTCATATACCCTTGATCTTGTTGAAGCTGGGAAATCGGTAGATCAAAAATCTTCTAGAAGAATGATAGGACATTTAATATACATGAAAACTAGTAATATAGACTTAATTTTTTCGTTATTATTATGTGCAAGATGTCAATCCAATCCAGTGTAATCTAATTGAAAATAATTAAAAATAAATTTTTTGCTATTTAATTGGAATCAAGGATTTACGACTTTTATATGCTTCTGGAAACGAATTTTTAAGAGAGTTTTTCATATGATAATTTTGGTGGATGTAGTGTGGATAGAAAAAGTACCTTCAGAACATTCCATTTCATAGGAGATTCAATAGTTTCTTAGTCATGAATGATGCCAAACTCTGTAGCACATTCCACTGCTAATGTTGAATATATAGAATCTAGAAGGTGTTCTGCTCATGTGTTGTGGATGAAACACACACTCACAGACTATGAAATGAGTTTTACCAAAACACAAATATTGTGTGATAATACAAGTGTCATTTCCCATTGAGAAAACACCACACATAACTCTTATGAAAAACACATAGACAATAGGAATAACTTTCTTATATATCACACACATAAAGGAGATATCATTCTTTAATTTATTGGAATACAAGATCAACATTTTAATATTTTAACAAAATCATTACCATCTAATAGATTTGAATAAATTAAATAAAAGTTAGAAATGATAACCATAAGGTAATCTTCCAAATTAACTTTTTATGAAACCCATATACTTTCATTAAGAAACTATTTTTTATTGTGGGAGTACATTTATTACATAACACAATTTTTTCCCATAATCAAATTTTTCTTAATAACCAAATTATTTTTATTTTTACATTTTTTCCAGAATGCATATATATGTAACATAAACTTTCCTTTAATTAATACAATTTTCTGGAATCTAAGTACATTTAGAATAAATTTTTTCATTACTAACAATGTTTTGGGAAATCTGGAAAATATTTTTCCTTACTTTAAATTTTGTAATATTACATTTAATTATTGTTATTTTTATCTTGGTTTGTGAAAACTATATCAGATTCACATTCCTTAAATCTGATTATTACATAAATACTTAAGTGATAAGATGATACCAAATCCTTCATTCCAACATATCTCAACTGTCAGATTATATTGTTGATATTCTAATAATTGGATCAAACCATTAATTTCAACCGTCATCTTGAATCCTATTTAATAGATCCCTTATTTATTTTCCCAGATCGGTTTTCAAGACTTTTTCCACAAAACAACTACCCTTCTTCAAAAAGACCATTATGTTTTGAAATTTTTTCAAAGACTCTGGATGTCATTTGAAGCTCCCATATAGAAATAGATGTCTACAACTATGGAAATCAAGGATATTAAAATCTACAGGGAAAGGTCGGTTGACCCAAAATCCATTTCTATGTATAATTCATTGATTACCAAAAATATCAAGTTCAATGGATTGGAGAGTTTTTTCATTAAAATAGTAAAAAAGATCAGATCTGGTTTATTCTGACTTACTTATAGAATTATATGATACAATATGTTTTTATGAGGACGGTGGAAGGGATAATTTTTCATTCAAAAGCTATAAAAACACTATTCTTTATCTTTCAATATGGAAATTTTTATTCTTGGAATTCCATATAAAGGTTAGGAAATATTCTACACTCATATGATTCCAAAAGAGTCATGAAATTTTGAGAAGGAAAAGGAAATTGAGTGCATTTGACTGAAAGGTGTAAATCACTAAAGTTCAACCATCTCTCAACAAATTTTTGGATGTTCTCATTGTGGGTACAAAGTTTCCTCATTCTGATAAAAGGAGACAAGGGATCTATAAAGAAGATCTATATCTTTTTATTAGACTATTTGGTTATTTGGTGAAAGGTAAATTTAGTGATGTACATCCTTTTGACAATATCGATGATTAAGAATGGGACTCTCAATTCTCATATCATTAGGTATCTAGTGATCTTGCCAAAGATCATATTGTTTTTTATTTTAATCCTTAAAAATTTCTTATAGTTCAAAACCTAGAACCTTAAAAATAATTTTGATGAGTGATTAAATGTTAAAGAGGATAAATGTCATTTTCAACACCAAATAAGAGAAATTTTATGCCCTTTCATAAATCTATATTGAATATTTTTCCAAAAAAAAGGAAGTTGAGTAAACTTCCAAGAAAACACGAAATAATAGAATAGACAATGAACCAGAAACAATATAAAGATCGATAATATTTTAAATTCACTTAGAACCACCATAGATAAAAAAGAAAAAACATTCTCTGATGATGTGGTAGTAATGCGGAGGGAACATAAGGAGAATAAGAAAGAGAGAGATCTATTTTTTGGTATAGATCATACCAAGGAAAAGGCCTTGAAATTCAAGCTGTTAAAGAGCTTGAATGGACAAAAAAATATTTGAAGTTGAAAAAGAAAATTTGGATGATGATATTGTTCAAGAATATCACAAGGATACTGATAATTCCACTAAATATATTTAGGTACAAAAATATTTTCTCCACAAACTAGTACCAGTAGAGATATTAGGAAAGAAAATTTATATTCTGGAAATAGTTATTTAAGAACAAATATTTCATGATGTATAAGAAGAAGAAGAACATGAGTAATAAGAAGATGATATTGATGATTTGATAACGAAAGTTAAATAATACATTGTGAATGAAAGTATTTATAATAAGATTTCAATCTGAACATCCATGGATGAGTCAACCAAAAAATTTTCCCAAGGAAAGAAGGATGATAGAAAGTAAGAGGTTGATAAGACTACTAACGATGAGAGTAGAAAGCAATATATCATTAAATATAATGATGTTAAAGAAGATACTTAGAATGGAGAGGTTGATGCAAATAAGATAGCTCAAATATCTGTTAATGATCACGACTCTCCAATGGATGAAAAGGTTATTTTCAATGTTGACAAAAGAAAAATGGTATTTGATGATACAACAAAAAATGTTGTAGTTGTAATAGAGAAAAGAATGTTTGTGGTTCATCCAAGTGGAATGCTAAAAAGAAAGATAAATAATCCTCTTATGCAAGTGAATTAGATTCTGAATATTCTTCATTAATGGGTCAGGTTTAATTTGTTCAGTCATTGAAGATGTTAGTGAACACAATACATTTGATTCCTAGGATTGATTTGTGATATATATTATTTTAACATTCTTTTAATCATATGTCAGATTCAATAAGCATGTTCATAGAAAAATTCCACAAGCCTGTGGACGATTTAAAATCATTTCATATCAGTTATAATGCTCTTAAGAGATCATATATGTAAATAAAAAAAAGTGTAAATGAATGATTGAAGAAATTATTATCTTTTATGACATCCATGATTTTAGTAAAATATGCTTTTTATAAGTCTGGTGATAGAATCAAAAACATTTAAATATGTTTTTTCAGAAAGGATGAATCTAGAGAAAGTTCCCAGAAGCATGAGGATAAATATCTGAATGGGAATTAAAATTTTGTTTCTTTAAATTATTATAGCTGATGGGAACTCAGGGAATAATTTCAATGAATGTTCAATCATCAAGAAGTAGTAGTGATATGTCAGGCATAAATACTAACATCTCAAGATGAACAAATCAAGGCTCTAGAAAAGAAATATCCGGATCACGATTTGTTTCTCACGAGGTTTATGGATGATCATAATGATCTCAAGAAGATAACAACTACCTTGAGGAAAATTATTCCAACAAAAAAGAAGGATGAATGATTTCCATGTAAATCCGATCATTTTTTGTATTTCTACTCTATATTAACATTTTTCCTATCATAATTAAAATATTGTTATCCTTCAATTAGTTTGTTTTGTATATCTATAATATATCAAGTATAATTTTTTTCATTCTCTTTATTCAAATTTGAAAATGAAAAATGGTGAAAACAGATGATTTAAATAATACTAAGAATAAAAAAGAGAATTCTATATGAAAGGGGGAGTTTTATTAAGGAGGAGTTTTCATAATGATATATTTCTTATGCAAGAAAAAGTAAAATATAACTGATAATGTCAAGAATATGATCTTTATAGATTTCTAAACTAGGGGGTAAGCCTTATTTTTCAACATTCATATGTAAAGGGAGATAAATATTTATATTAATGTTAAAAAGCAAAATACTTATCACTTATATTTTTTTTGAAAGGATGTTTGTGCTTTCCAAAAATTGCGAGATTGTTGAGCTAATATGGTTTCCTTATGAATTTCCCATTTCTCTATGTTTTTAAAATCAGAAACACCTTATCTTATGAAAAATTATCCTTCTCTAAGGATTATTTTATTTAGGGAAATTTCAATTCACTAAATTTTTTTCCCTACCTTGTTTTTTAATGTAATATAAAATATATTCTCAAAAGAAATTCTATATTTTTACTAAGTAAAATATTAAGATCCATATTAAAAAAACCTTAAAATCATATATTTCATTGGATATCGTGACATCTATTTTTAGACTCTGAATAATTTGAAATTTAGACATCGAATTCTCTAAAATTCCATCTCTGAATTCTATGAAATTTAAACATAGAATTCCTCAAAATTCACGCTCTGAATTAATTAAAATTCAGACTCCAGATTCCATGGATGTCAGACTCCATATTTATCGAAATTTAGACTTTGATTTTATCTGAATTATGACTCTGAATTTCTCATTATTCAGAATCCATATTCATTAAAATTCATAATCTGAATTCCTCGTAATTTAGAGACTGAATTCTATCCTAAACAGAATCCAAATATACATGTTTCTAGAATTCAAATTTTTAAAGAGGGTCTCATTTGAACAAGGTAAAATATGATTATTTGTTCCATGATTCTAAATATTACATATTGTGAAGTGATTTATTGAGAGAGAAATACTCTTATTCTGTGTGCATTTCAGTGAACCTCTTGATTAACCATGAACACCTTTTTAGCTTGCTGCAAGCAACTCTGATTACTGCCGAGTATAATCGAGGCCATCTACGGATAAAAATACGTAGTTAAGACTTCTTAAAATATCAAGGGCTTGTAGGGATAACAAGTTAAACTCTGATATTATAATCGAGGGAAAACCATGTTAAGGGTAAGACATACATATTTGAATGTATACATCAAGGGACCTTTATCCAAGGTTTTTGGATATCCTACTCATTTGATTTAAATATTTCCTAGTTGTTTAATTGATTTTTGTTTCATGTTTTATTTTGGATATATTTTGTTTAAGAAAAAAAGAATAACATTATAATAATTTCTTTTACATTTACATACATTAATAATTAAAATTATATAGACTTTAAGTATTATATTTCTTTATAAAATTTGTTCTTATGTTTATTTTTCAGATTCCTATTTCCAGACTCTATGTATGTTGCTTTCTTAGTTAAAAACAAAAGAGGGTTTTTTAACTTACCTTGTTCAACTTTTTTGTAAATAATTTTACATAAAGTTAGAAACAAATGTTTTTAAACATAAAATTCAATTTCTTTCGTGTAATTTAGATTCTAAAAACAATATATTGAACAAACCAATCTAAAACAAAAGAATAAGATTGACTATTTAATCAATATTTGTCGATTTTATAGATTTTATTCAAATCTCCTACCACATCACTTATAAAAATTATTTATCCACCCATTTTTATATTTGAAAATGATAGGATGTGTATTTCCGCTCCCACATAGATCATGAAATCCCCATTTTGATAAATAATGTTTCTATCACTGACTCTCTCCTTTTGGGAATGACTAATAATGGAATTTTCAAAAATAATATCATCATTTATGTAAAATCCATGTGGATTTCACTCTTACAATGAAATATACTGCTTGAAAAATGGTAAGTGGTAAAAAAATAAACCATTAGAAAAAATAATGCATTACGAAGTAGATAATTGTAATATATTCCATGTTTGAAATGACTATATATTATATAATGTAAAATGATAAAAAAATTCAAAAGGTATATAGCCATATCTATAAGGATTCATGACTATTATGAATATAAGATAAGATTTTTTATATTATATGGGAAAATAAGGAACTCTACCAGTAATAATATTTTCGGGGAACTAATAAATGTACCTTGAACATTCCTAAAATTTACGAGTTTACAATCTTTTTTAATGATGAATTCTAAGAATGTTGATTTTAATTCACATATTTTTTGATTAATTGATGTTGGATAATGAAATTTTCCATTAGAAAACATGATTTTTGTGTGTGGATATATTCTCTAATTATTGAATTAATCATTTAATATAATTATGAAATATTTGGATCATGTGAAATGTTTGGTAAATCAATTAATTTTTGAATTGTACATTAATTTATTTATAAGAGATTTGAATATTTTGGATCTCAAACTTGTGATTCATGTATGTTATTAGAATATATATAAAACATTATTCATTTATTATTTTTATTGAAGAAAAAGAATATTTTTATTATAGTAAGAATTATACCCATAAGTCATGGTCCTGATCCTATTAGAGAATTAAATAAACAATATTATACATGGATTATTTAGTTAGAAGTAAAATTATATTTTTATAAGTGTGAAAATTGGGGGATTAAAAATAAAAATTATATAATTTTTATATAATAAAAAAAATTATCAACGAATATTAAAATAAAGAGATTAGTTTTTTTCATTCTCATAATCTCCATTACTCATTGAAATTTTTTAATTTTTTTAGTTTTTAATATTATAATCTCCTATTGAAATTAAGGACATATCCGAATATTTTACATCCTTTTAGATCTTATAAATTTCTTTTGAGGAAGATATTTGATATTAAACGGTTGAAGAATAATGGTTTTCCTAATTTCCCAACAATAACATTCTTCTTAAGTGAAATATAAGGAAAAAATGGTATAAACATTAAGTATGGGGACATGTGGTCAACATTTAGTTAAGGAAATAATTGATTCTATAAATGAAAAATTTTTCAAATGAAAAAATATATAAATTTCAATAATCAAAGAGAACAACATGTGGAAATGAATAATATGAAATTTAATTTTGGAATATAAAAAAATTACAATGAAAGATTTCTATAGAGGTAGAGAATAATAAGTGTAGTTTTAGAATAATTTAAAGATGTAATGAAAGAGAAGATTTTATAGAGTTATTTAGATTGAATTTGGGACTATATTATAAATAATAATTTTATATAAGTGATAATAACATAATAGAGTAATGAATTCATTAAAAAATGAAATACTTATAATGATAATTCCATTAAGATCCTTAATTATTAATCTATCCTTCAATATGAATAATCATTTTGAAACTTTTTTAAATATAAATTCATTTCTATATTAATAATATTAATGTAGTGTGATTAATTTTACCTCATAAATTAATGTTTTTAGAATGTTAAATAAATATTATTATTTATTTGGTATTCTAAATTGAATAATATTCAATAGAGGTGATTCCTCCCCTATGATATATATCTATTCAGAGTACTGAACATTATGCATTTTCCAATCATATACAATTTTTGTTTCTTGTTTATAACACATAAATCTATGAAAATCATGATTTTCTTTTACCCAGTCCATTTAATTTTTTCTTGACATTTATTAAATCTTTGTGGAAGAAAGAATAAATAATAATTTTTTTATACAAACTATTCTAAATGAAATTGTTCATCTCAATAAATATCTTTCCTATTAGATTATAGGATATAAAATAAATTACATGAACCATGTAGTAATTTTTTTTTTTTTGAAAAATATAGAACACTAATTATATATATAATAAATAAACTACATAAAATTCTCAATAAAACAATGTAAAATTAAAAACAATAATATTACATGAATAAAATATTAAATTTTTTTGGTGTCCTTGATTTCCCACAATCGATGAATGAACCAAACTAATAAATCATTATATACATATATCTTGAATTATATATCATATTTAGATATATTTTATATAAAAATATATAGATTATGGGAGAATAAAATAAATACTATTTTGGGAAATATTAAAAAAATATGACATTTGAAATGATAACCCAGACTATTGGAAAAGTAATATGACTATTGGAATTATAAATTTTCATTTAGAATATTATCATGATCATGGAAAAAATAACATGTAAATAAAATTAGAATTGTTAAAATAAATTAATATTTATAAATATATAAAATAATACAAATAATGAAATTAGAGAAATTAAAGAGAGTATAATTGTAAAATTTACTAATTATCATTAACCTATTTTGTAAAAACTAACATTTTAAAATTAATTTATAAATATTAAAAATCATATGTTTGAAATTTATTTTGATAAAATTATTTTTTATTTTTGAAATATCATATTGATATTAACTAATATCAATTTATATCCTTATGTTTCTTATGAACATAAATTCTTAGGCTAATAGTACTAATATATTTTTTTACAATATAGTATAATTTTTAAATATGTTTTATTTGATAGTGATATAAAAATTTCAAAATCCATTTAAAAAATTATAAACAATTAATAAGTTTATTTGATAAATTAATAACAAAAAACATAATTTCAAACAATAAATGTAATTTATATTTTCTAAACATAAAACATATTCCATTTAAAACATTTTTCCATTTTTTCAATATTTATTATTAAACAAATAACTTTAGTGTTTAAATTGTTTTAATGTTTTAGAAATGTGTATTTTTAATAAAATACTATATACAGTCCTAACTAATACCACTATTTTATGTAATAGTTCAAATAAAATATATCATTCATTATATTTACATGAAATACCTCTCCCCATAAAGTATAATTACCCCCTCTCATCATCAATGGAAAATGACTTCCCAATTCAATTTTTTTTCTAAATCATTACTCAGTTATCTTCTCCTTAGACTCCTAGAGGCTTAGGGATTTTCTAGTCACACCTCACTCCAAGACATTAAGGCATGTTCCTTTTAAAAAATGAGTAAAATATAAGGAAAAAAGAAACCTGGCATCCATTTTATTTCACCTCTATATTTTCATTATTATATTAGCCTATAATTTTCTAAAAAAATTAATAAAATAAACTAATCAGTATTTTATCATGATATCAATTTCATTATTCCATTATAAAATTTATATATTTGACATATATTGTATGTATAATATCTCCATATCTTTGGAAAATGTCTTGTTATTCACAAATTTTTTCACCAATGAAGACATTTCCAATTATCTATACACCACCACAATTATGGATTTTTATTTTATATTAATATATATATTATATATATATATTTTTAATTTTAACGATAACAATAAATGGTTATTATAAATTATTTTAATTATAAATAAATCTTCTCTCTTACCATTTTTCTAATCTCTCATTAGTTAGTGTCTTATTGCATACTCGGATGGTGTCAATAATTGATTTATACCATCCATAATGGCAATTAGTATTAAAAATTTATAATATTTAAATATTAATTTTTTTATTCTCGAGTTAGTTTAAGGAAAAAATAAATAATATTGAATCAAATACCAGAAATCCCTTTTAAAATGAAATAATTCAAAATAATATTTCTTTTAAACAAATAATCTTGAATGATGTTTTAATATAAGAAATTTTTTTTTTAAAATTGATCAGTAATAAAAATTATATAAAGTATACATTTCTATTGATTGATTATACAAGAGGTTGAATTGTGGAAAAACAAAATGGGGCCAATCATAATGGGACTACCATCTCTTATATTTAATTTTTTGGTATACAACCTATTTCTCTTTATTTTACCCATATAAATTTTAAAATTTCTTATGAATGTTTTTAATTTTTACTTTTTTCATATAGATATATATAGTTTCTTACTTTTTTTGGATTAATTCTTTTCCTTGTATCAATAATTTTTGATAAATGCATTATTCATGAAACCCATCATTGATTATTTTCATATTGTTCTCTCTTATATTATGGAACTATTATATTTTATTTAATATTACACTTTACTATCATGAATTTAGTTTTCATTTCATATTTTTGGAGCCTCTATGTTTATTCATGAACATATTCTGTGCGACGGTATTATAAAACCAATTATTTTTTTGTTTTGTATCCCAACATTTAAGGTTGATATATGATTTATTTTCTCTAAAGAATTCATGATTATGATCATATAATGATGATATATATGGGAATAAAGTGATATAACTCTCTAATTAATTAGGTAAACTATTATATATAATTTTATCATTGTTTGAAATCATGATACAATTAGATTATTTGTAACCTTATGTATAGGCATGATACAATTAGCCATTTCAATAATGTTATGGAATCTTTGAATTAAGTATTGGATTAATATTATGATGTTCAATTATTATGTAGGTACCCCATTACATATCATTTTAATAAGTTTTCCATATGCATTTTATGATGATCTTATGATTATTGATTTTATAGTGATTACTATTCCAACTTATATACTCATATTGATTCATTTCCCATGATCCATATAGTTATTCCTTCCATTAATGGGTTATTATCTCATTAATTATTTATTTCATGTCCCTAAGTGATTACATATATCAAAATGAATTTGAATTCCATTTAGATGAATAAGTTGACGGATTTAAATAAAATTTAAAGGTTTAAATTTATTCATATTTTATGAATCTAACTATCCCAAGACACAAAACCTATCAATATTAGGAGTTGTATTAGTGTGATTTTTTGTCGCAAAAGTAATGTAATGACCATATATATAAGGAATATAGAATTATTGTTAATATCATAGAAATGATTAATGAAATTTTGAATTGAGATATATTGTAAAAAAAATATTATAAACATAGAAATTTATTATGTTTAAACCATATAAATAATTTACTCATGTGAACATGTAATTTATCTATGTTTTAATGAGTTATGTATTATACTATATATTTTTATATTATGGTGGGAATTAGTAGAAATCAATACAATACCCATGTGATGGAAAATTTAAATACATTTTCAATTACTCCCATTAATCAATAGTGGTTTGAGTTAAAATTTCAATGTTGTGCTTAACCACATTTCGAAATTTATGAACAATAAAATATAGAATTAGGAACATTCTTATGAACAAAAAATATTGTCGTTATACATTGAGATCTTCATGTGACAATAACCATCAAAATTTTTAGAACTTTTAATCCACTAATTATAGATAAATGGATGAAAAAAATTGATGTCAATTTTCCATGCATCATTGTTAAAATAATGAAATGGTTACACTGGATGTCTAACTATTAAAATTATCAATAATATAAATTGAGTGGGTGATGTTGAAATAATAAAGATCGAAGTTTAAGAGAATATTTCTTAAAAATTATTTCCCACAATGTTTCCAAACCAATATTCATACCAAATTTATAAATAATATAAATAATTATATTGAATCTATTATGCCATATGAGATTAAATTCACAATGAATTTGTGGGAAAATTATGATCTTATTATGAAATATGATAATAAAATGATAGATTCATTATTGGTTTTAAAACACATGTCAAATAGATATATAAATCTAAGACATTTGTAGTTATTCCAAATATTTTATGGGTGATATCAAATATGACATAGATTTTAGTGAATGGTCCCATGGGAATAGTGAAAATAATCAAAGTTTAGAGTTATAATTAGAAGGAATAAATGACTAATGAAATATAGGAAATGGGGTTTTACTACCCACATGTCGAAATATGGTAAAATGAAACAAGAATTTTTCCTAAAAGTGACAAGGAAAGGATTCACGTACGGAAAATAAGATAATAAAGCTAAAAAGTACCACTAGTAATTTAAAAGGAAATATGATACAATGGAGAAATTGAATGTACCAAAATAAGAACCAACTATAATAAAACATAGAAACTGTAAGGAAATATCAAACTATGAATTTATGCACAAAAAACCTGGAGTAATTATGGGTAATTAACCTAAAACCCACCTAAATACAAGGGGGAAAGGAAAATATTACATCATACCAGAGTAAAGATTGAGAAAAAAAATTTACTAGTGAAATTCATAATTATTATTCACTCAATAATTGAGGAAAATTTATTTATTTTTTAGGTTCAAATCACTCATTTATTTTTAACATGTTTTCTTTACCTATTATATTACATCCATGGAACTTTTGAGTAGATATATCTATAAAAAACAATTTTTTCAATCAATAAAACTCAAATATTTATATCTTACAAGATTTTTTATGAGAGATGATTCATCAAATGAATATTATAGTCCTGAAATTTTTTTTATTTGAATCTATACATTCAATGAATATGATATCTTTTTAATTATAATTTTTAAAATTCAAGGAAAATGAAATCAATTTCATTTTCCTAGACCATTACATAATAATATATAAATGAATGGAATATTATAAATATATTTAAGAAAATAATTCAATGGTGTGAGTTTCATTACCAAATGAATAATACTTTAATTCTAAAATATATGAGATAATGGAATGCATAAGAATTGGTGAAATTTCTATTATAAAAGAATAATAAAAAATATTTTCAAAATAATTTTTGGACCGTCCCATAGATCATGAGGTATAATATTCAGTAGAAACAAATATCCTGAAATAACTATATTCTAGAGTCTATATTAGTTATCATTAATTTAAAAAGAAGAGTTTATGAAAACAATAGAATTTAATTTATGAAAATTGTTTATATGACTACTGCATTTACATAATGTTAAACATTATTATTTGTGAATAATTGGGATATTTAAATTCATAATTTTAGAAACTGTTGATATCTCAATAAGATCCCAATAAATAAAAATTATCTACTAATATGGATTTAATACTTTTTTGATCGTTATTGTGAAAGGTTAAGGTTTATTATAAGAATATAATTATAGAATTTTGGATTCATTATGTTACATTCTTATAGAATGTAACAAAGGTGAAGGAATATTAGTGGATCATTCAAATACAAAGGCCACATGAGTGTGGACTAGTCCCAATGGTGTCATAATGATTTATACATTTTATTGATTATTTAGGTGATACCAATAATATTTTTGGAATTTATCATTAATGTGTATTAAAAAAAATGTAAAAATAGAAGGAAGTAAATTATCCTAGGACGAAAGATGATGGGACAACATGGGATACAACCAAAAATAGATTGGACGTGGGAGGTAATTAATATTTTTTGAATTAATAAAAATTTAAAATTTTCTTTTATTTTCCAATATACTTATTTATTGAATTTACTCTTATACATCCTATCCATTTTATTTAGATTCATGAAATGATAAATTGAAAAACAACCCATAATGTAAACCATGGTTTTAATGGGGTTTTTATCATTGATGGATTAATATATCCCTATTGTATAGTGGTATTTATACCACTCATCCATGACTTCCCTTTTATTATCTTGTGATGCATCAAACATGCCTGTTACCTTGGAACAATATTATAGGAACTGTCCATGTACAATAAATGTAAAACATTCAAACACATTTAATAATGGATATCAATTGTTCTACATTATTGTAGACTAATAGTAATGTTAATGCCCTTACTAGTGTATATATGACCTTATAGCCAAAAATGTATGTATCAATATATCTATCTTGAACACATAAATAAATTTGTTCCTCACACACGCAATAACAAATGCCCATGTGTACATTTCATATAATAATAAAATATATATTCAATTTAAGATGGTTTTCTCACTTGTTATTTCAAAATTATAATATGAGGAATGATCAGACCTTTAATAATCCCCTTATCCCAATCCTTATTTAAGGCATAATATCAATACAATGTTGGATCTCTCATGCTTTAGTATAAAAATATATTGTATGATCATTTGATTGGTTCTCTCAAAATGATATTAAATATAATATGCTAAATTAATATTAATTATTTTATTCTACATAAAACACAATAGTTTCTTCTAATGATAATAATTCATAACTGAATTTTTATATTCATCACTGACATTATTTAAATTTATAGTTATATAAGACATTTTCCATATTAAAATATGCTAGTCAAAAATTTATTTCAGATAATAAATCTCTATTAATTATCATTTAAATTTTATTTTAATATCTACATTAACACTTATTGGAAAGAAATATTTATTCATCCATAATTATTTCATATAACATAATTGATATTTTATTATACAAACTACTGTTATTTCTCACAAGAAAACAATCATGCACTAAAACACCCCACTTAGCAATATTGGGGTGAGATATCATTATTACAAAAAAAAATAACCATAACGAATTTTTTCCCCTGATTTCTAAAAATAATAAATGAATCATTCATTGAGTCATGGTTATATCATTGAGGGATTGAATTCCTTCTTTTATGAAAACTATATCCTTTGTATATTCATCATTCTCCGATCGACTAAAAGTGATATAATGTTATAAGAAATAATATTGATTGTTTTTCCTCGACACTTCACTATTATATATGTAGAGTTAACTCTGAAGGACATAAATGGATATTACATCATTATAGATGGATATTCTATAAATTACAAAAATACATGCCCAAAGACCATAATAGTATAATGTCTTTAGAAAAATGAAAAAAAAATCTTTTTTCATGGTAAAATATCTCAAAACTATCCCATATAGACCTCCACCTTTGGTACTTCTGACTAAAACCATTATTCAAAACCAAGGGATTGGAAACATTATAAAATGGGGATTTCCTATGATCACTAAGGGTAAAGATATAAAATTCATAAAAATAAAATGAATAAAGGGTATAGAACATGAGAATACGACCATACCATATATATTACAGATTACAGTAAATATTTTCATTTCATAAGACATAGATTATAAAATAATTAAGAACATAGCTCATAAAATCATAACATAAGAATAAAACATGGAATTGTGGAAAACACATTATCATATAATATGATTTCCATAGTATCCAAAGAATCTCTACCAAAACCATCAGGGTAGTAAGGGTTTACTCCCTTTAACATCATGGTAATAATGGATCTCTCTCATACCCATCTTAATAGCATGAGTTCACTACTTATACCATCTTTGTAGTCGTGGTTCACTCCCTTGGCCATCTTAGTAGTCTAGGTTCATTCCCAATACCATCACATTCTATATCATGAGGTATAAATAATTACACAATCTATTTAAGGGATATATATGTTATTACCATCTCATGCTGAAATCATACAATCATGTTCCGCAATAACATGAATAATCATACCATAACCTATTAAATGAAATATTGTATATATATATGTATTCATATTATATCATATTAAAAAATAAGTGTTTTATAATCATTTCATCAAAATCATGAAATGTTATCTAGGATTGGGATATGTTTGACAGGTTAGTTTTCCTCTATTTTGGTGTTTGGGGTTTGTTCATTTGCATTTTTACAATGGTGGATCCCCTTGGACATGCTGCTTTGTTTGTTGTAATTCTTGTTTAGGTTCTCACTTATCCTCAAAGTGATTATTGATAGGTTATCAGTCACCCATAAATTGATTTATTTGAAAATACAAAAAATAAATGTTTGGACAATGAAATTAATCATAACCCATTAATATATATAATTTTAATGGAACATTTGAAAAATTTCTTTGATGGGCTTGAGTAACATCAATAGATGTCATCATATATGGAATATAATTTCTTAATATCTTCAAAAACATTTCTTGACAAAAATTATCATTTCTTCCTTGAAAATTTATTTTTAATACATTATACCATTATTAATTATTTTTTTTATAATACTAATTTAAAACATAGAAATAATACTTGAAATCCGTTTGAAAACCAATCTATTTTAAACTTATCAATTATGTATCAATATATTAAAATACCCTTTACAATGAATATTTTTTAAAACATATAAAATTGGTTGAAAATGTTTTTAAACCCATTTATTTGAAAATACATGGAAAACATAAAAGGATTTTTTTTGACAACTTGTGTACGTTAAAAAATATTAAACATGATTGATTTATTTTTTCAAAACCATTTGATTAAATATACATTGAATACATATATAATAGATTGAAAATATTTTGCAAACAAAATTCATTGAAAATAACTTTTAAAAACATTTTAAAAAATTTATATATTGAAAATTGAATTGGAATCGTCAAATAAATTGTACTGGATAAATCCATACATGTCGTATGATGTAAAAAGAAAATTCTCTTTTGAATGATAAATTTGTTAGAAAAATGAATTGTTCATAAATAGAAAAGATGTATCCATTTGAAATATTAGTAAAAAAATAAATGGATACAAATATATTTTCAATATAATAGTATAACAGTTATAAATATTCATGGAAACCATTTTTTATATGTCATGTTTATAGAGAAATATAAATTTTATACCCATGAGCGGGTAAAGTCAAGATTTATTAAAACAGTTTCGTAACTATCTTATTTACCAAAAAGTGGAATAAATGCTACCTATATATGAATTAATATATAATGAACATATTATAAGAAAATTAATTAATTTTATTGGGAGATGTATAATTATATTACCTTAATGGAATAATAAACATAAATAATATTTATAGGGAAAGATATTGTCTCAACAAACTCTACTAACATGGTAACTTTGGATCATGATATGCATGTAATAAATGTAAATTACATGATACATAAAATAAAATTAAAATATTTCAATTACATATATAACATGTATTCATGAAGTATATGAACCTCAAAATATAAATTAGGTTTATAAAAAAATGATTCTCAATGAATGAAAATTGAGAAAAATCAATTTCACGGATTTGGTAACATTCGAACCATAAAACCCATGAAATAAATAACATAAAAATGATATTTTAATGACCATAAAGTTATTTATAAGATATATAGAATAAAATAATGGTAATTTAATACACCACAAAAATGGAATGTTTTGAAAAAATAGCATGAATCTCACTGAAATATATCTAATACCATAAATGGATTTAATATGATCAAATATTACCATGTTGGTAAACATCCTATGTTAGGGTTTTACTTTGTATAATATTCTCTCTGGTCTTCACATGTGTCTTAAATTGTAATATTGTTGGTTCATTACATATATAATGATTACAGAATGAATATGATGACATAAATATAATTTATATCCATTATATATTAATCATAGTTATCTATATAACATATAATTATGAAATAGAATACACTCTTCATAGAGACCGTAAGCCATATGTACCCATGAAAGTTGCTTCCATTTTAATTTTCACATTGAAAGAAAGAATGAAAATGAAATAATTGTATATAATATCCTTATATAAGAATTATAATTTTATAATAGTATTATAACTTCACTAATCCCACCCTTATTATATTCCATGCTGTGTGTGAATGAATCACATCACTTTGAGGGGGCGGTAGTCCACACATCCCCAAAATAAATTATAATATTTACATGGAATGTAAAAAATGAAATATTCTGAAAAAGTAGTAAATAATAAAAAATAATAATATATGTAATATATAATATGTGTATGCATAGTTTAAAATATAATTTTAGTTATGAGAGGTGGTCAGGAAAAGTTAACAATCATCATTTTGTGAGGAAGACATTTACTGGACACATAAAATATATGTTGTTACACTTTAGATAGACATGCATGTAAGTGTTTATAGAACCTATATAATAATATAATCCTATTAAATGTATTACAATTTTTTTTAAAAAGATAATAATAATTATATTGTAGGGGTGGAGAAGTGAAATAATAGAAATGTTATTGGAAGAAGTTGTTACCTCTAAATCGGGTAACTCACTCTGGTTTGTGCCAAATGACTTCCTTAGAACGCTTTCATCCCAAGGGGATGAAACTTGGAGTATTTTATTTATGTTTTCATGTATATATAGGTAAAACGTTTTTGTCATATCATGTAGTTGTGATGAAAAGGGAGATGTTTCATCATTTTATATTGGAGAAAGACTGACCCCTTTGTAAATATTTGAAGATAGAATTCCACCAACGCTTTTCAATTTGGATGTGGATCCAATAATGACCAAATCTAGATCCAAGGAAGGATAGGGTTGATATATGTCCATAAAATTGATTTTGGAAAATTTTATGAATTTTGATCATTATGGTTACGGTTTGGTCACTTATTATGTTGAAATTATCTTTAATGGATATAATTATGTTTCATCACTTCTACAAGAATTTTTAGTCAAAAACATTGTTGAAATTTTTAAAAATTAAAAATTATTATGAATAAAAATATGGAATAAATTTTTTATATTACAATAAAATATCTTGTAGAAGTTTTTTTGATATTAATCTCACTGATAGGAAAAAACTATGATTTTTAATGTAAAAATAATCAAAAATTTTCATAGTTCTTATATCCAACTTCATAGTCGAATTGGTTATAATGAACTAGTTATGATAAATAGATAAAATTATTATCTAATTAAAATATTTAATTAATTTAAAATATAAGTTATTATTATAAAAAATATAAATGAAAAATTAATTTTTAATTAAAATCTATTATTTTAAACTATTAACTAAAAATGAAGCCTTATAGAAAAATACCAAAAAATAACCAGAACCTAATTTTTTAGTTTATATTAAAAATAAAATGTTTATTAGAAAATTTTATATTTGTATAAGTTTCAAAAATTTCATTTAAAAAATGTTCTCAATTAAAAAGTATTAAAACTACATTTATAAAAAGTATAGGTTTAATGAATAAATTAATGCTTTCTCTTAACTTGTGTCTTTACAATCATTGAGATAAATACCAAAAATATTTGAATGAATACATATCATATATATTACATAAATATCAATCACTAATTGTAAATAATTTATTTTATATAGGTAAACTAGCATTATGAAAAAAAAGACATTAATATTTTCTATTATATTCATTGGGTTTTCATATTAATTTATCATTAATTGATAACCTATGAATTCAAATTATATTTTCTAAACCATATATTTTCATATATTAATTAATACTATTCATATCTACTAATTTAAAAAACTGGTCGTATCATATTATATTAAAAAATAATATTTTTTAATATATATAATTTTTAAACTCGTTCATGAGTGTTATGAAAGCCATCGATGAAATTCGTTGTTGCATTTAACAAATGCACGCACCGATGATTCATGTGGAGAATTATAAAATTTATGTTGTGTGTAGTGCATAATTAAATTGGTGTTGTGTATAACATAATCTAACCATAGTGAGTTATAATAAAATGAACCATTTTCAATGTAATGTGTAATGAAAAATATCCCACTGGTTAAATTAATTTGGAATAAATAAATCTCAAAATCTTATTGAGTTATATTATTCACCACATATAATGAATTTCTCACTTTAAATTATTTAGGAATATCAATGGTTTAATACTAGAAATTTCCATTCATAGAATCCCATATTATAAAAATGAATAATAAAACAATCCTTAAAATGGGAATGATATAACCATAACGGTTACCTAAAGTAACAAATATATGGGTTTCTGCACAGGAGAACACAAGTTTGGAGTTAATGTTTAAAAAGGAGGAAAAATCATATATTTATAGGGAGTTGTTAGGGACATCAATCTGAATAAAGAGAACAATAAAATAAAATTTGAGGGCCACAAATTCATAAATCTATGATGATTTAAATGGAAATTGGTTCACCAAAATAAACGTATTAGGGGAAAAATTTTCTTTTTATAATTATCCTAACATTGATTAACTGTTTTATTGATCTTTAATATAAATAAATATATATACATGATATATATATCAATAAAAATAATCATTCTTCGGTTGTGCTTTTAACTATTTATAATTCAATAATCTCTTCAATAAATTGATGTCCAAAAATTAATATTGGTGGCTATAGAACTAAAATATAGTTTTAGATGATATTAACTACCCTAAAAGAATAATTAATATAACTATTTTTTATTAATTTTTTTAAATATAATTAGGGTTAATCCATAAATATATAATAATAAAAAGTAACACTTTTGTTTCATCATAATAAATTATTCATCAAAAATAAATATACATTAAGTTAGAAATAATGTAGAAAAGTGGAATTTGTGAAGAATTTATCATCCTTCACCCATTGGTTCAAGACCCATGGACTTAATAGACATTATTGGTCATCAATTGATATACATGATATACATTTATAAGATATCACTACTATAACATCCAAAATAAACTAGGTAGACATCATGGAAATATGGTTAATCATTATGTTTTCGGTTAACCTAGTTTTTCAATAAAAACTCATTTGATAAATTCTTTTAATAACGTTTCACTAAAACTATTAACAAATAGTTAATCTTATGGTCCTTCTGAAAGTTGAAAATCTAGAACATATGAAAGTGAATCAAAAAATCATATTAACATTGATTCCCCATTATGTAAAAAAGTAATTAATTGTTTTCATATCCAAAACATCTGAATACCCCCTCATATATTCTCTTAAAACATGGTGATAACCATAATAACAAAAAATAATTATTAAAAAAAATAAATACGTCCTTATTGAAATTTTATTTTATTTTATACATAAATATAAAAATATTTTAAACATATTCAATGATAGTATAACCCAACTATCAAAAATTACTTTATTAATTCCAAGGTAATATGTACTATCCAATTTATGTATTCATATCCCACATATCTTTTTCCAAACATCATTATCATATTATAAGGACCATATTGAGGGTTCTGTTTCCCTTAATCATGTGTTTTCCATGGATATAACCTTTCCATTATATCACGTTTATATTCCATTAGAACTATTCAATATGTTCTTGTATGTCTGTAGAAAAAATAATAAACTGAATTATATATTTCACCATTCATATAACATACTTCTTGAATAAAAATACATAAAATATTTATTATTACACTACATCATTTTGACAATAGCGGGTCTACATCATCATATTACACAATATCTCATTACTTTCACATTTTATCAGTAGTATCTTCATCATCATCAATGTAACCATTTTTTATACCACTACTCAGGTCCTCTATAAGAGATTTCCCCTTAGGACATTGAGTTTCATAATTATTATTTAAACCAAACATAGAACACTTACCCATCATTGATGTATTATATAGGCTAATATTTTCATCAATTTAATTAAACCCATTCTTCATTTTTACATTATAACCCTTTTTTCCTTTTAACATAGTCAAAACATATTTTTATTCTTCTAAGACATTCAATAAAGTGATTCTTCCAAAATTCATGACAAAAAAGAAACTATATCTTCTTTTATATGTGTTATTAATTAAACTAACTCAAAAAAACTCTATCATTATCATCCATTGAGTGTTTAAGAGTTGGGTAATGTACACATTATTAATCATGTTCCATGAAAAATAAATAGTAATGATCAGATCATCTCTCACAATAGTGATTTCCCTAGAATAATTTTCAACAAAAAATCATCCATAAAATATGAAATTAACTCAATTCCTTCTAGATCACACCATTGACTGAACCATGAAGCATAGTGTGATCATTACTTATCAATTGATAAAGCCACATAGTAATGAAAATAAATACATATTGGATGTCAATATTTTGAAACCATTCTTAATGTATGAAACAATAGTTTTTCCTATATTATTCAAATCCAACTTATATTTAAATCATTCATGATAGATCTTGAAATGTTTGTTAATTCCCAATGAACATCTCCTGGGAGTTTCAAACGTGGGCTGTACTAAGGCCCAATATCTTGAACAAGTTTACCCTAAGCCAAGCTCAAAACATCCTATCAGATTTGTTGCCCCTCGGTACACTTGTTCAAGAGTAACATACACATATAGTTATGAGATATGGATTTATTTTTAGGAAACAACTTAATCTATCTTTTACCAAAATTTTCAGACATTTTTTGAAATAATAACTCATCTTTATAATTATTCATAGAGATATTACTATACATATCCATTGTAATAAAACTAGGGATATCTTAATATTTTTCTCATCCCAGTTTACATAGGATAACTAATCATTTCTTTTGATACCAACTATAGTGACCTCGGCTTGATATACATAGAAATTACATCATTCCAAATGAATATTTTGTACAATACATAAATACATACACAAGGAACTTAATATTTTAATGTTTAATGGAAACAAGAAAAAAATCATCTATCATAGTGAATGGTCTTCTATATATACCATAATTATATACACCTTAAATACATCTACATTAAACCATTCTTCAAAACATGGGGAATGGAAAAATAAAAATTGGGTCAGTTCATATGACCACCATGGGTAAATGCAACAAATGTTCTACAAAAATATGAAAAAAGTGTATAGAACATGATATTAACATTTTATGATCAAATCCATCATGTTAGAAAACATAACATATTTTGGAATTTCAAATAAAAAAGATGTTACAGTAATTAATATCAAAATTAATGGAAGAATAACATAATAATAAGACATGGAAAATTTTCAAACGCATAAGAATATAATATGACTTCCACAGTAGTCAATGCATCACTTTGAAGACCATATTTGAAGGATGGGTTTGCTTCCCATACAATCTAGGTAGTCATGGTTCACTACCATGGCCATATTAGTCGAATTTGTTCAGTAGTCATACCAATTTTATTGATGTCGTTGAATCCCATAACCATATTATTAGTAATGTTTCATTCCAAATACTGACTTATGCAATATCATAATATATCGATATTTATTGAATTCATTATTAGGATATATTGTTCCTACACATCTCATAGTGAAATCATACATACATGTTCCATAAAATCATAAATAATCATATCATGAACCATAATATGAAATTTGTATTATAAAAATGCAATCATATCATAACATGTATAAAATATAGGATTTATAATCATTTCATCCAAATCATAACACATGGAAGGGGGAATGATTTCATGAAAATGTAACTCGCAAAAGAGAAATAAGTTTCATAAATAAGAAAAACTAAGCATAATTAATTCATATAAATAATATTAATGGGAACATTAGATCATTTTATATAAGGTAATGAGTTATATAAACTAATGTAATCATATATTGAAAATAATTTTGAAATATCTTTTAAAAACGTTTCCTGAGGATCATATCATTTCTTCTTTCAAAAGAAATTTTAATACAAAAAAAAATTGAATGTAATTTTAATAAAAACTAAACTGATAACTTATAAATAATAATTATAATAATTTTGAAAACCTTATTCATTGAATCATATATAAAAAGCTTCAAAATATTTTTAAATTGTTTTATTTTAAATAACATTGCAAAAATAAACAGGCAGTTTCAAAATGGGTTGTAAAAAATTTCTTTCAAATTAAATTTAATGCCTATAAAGAAAACATTAAAATGGTTCCAGAACTATGTCCTTGAATATCCATTTATCATTTATTAGGAAATATTGAAAATGTTTTCATACATTTTTACATAAAAATATTTGAACAATTTGAGAATTTTTTTTGGAAACCATATCTTTTAAAATTCCTCAAATACTTATAAATAATGATTCCAATCATTTTGATATTATTTTCCCATAAAATATTATAAAATAATTTTGAAAATATTTATATGAAATGTTTTATTGAAAATCAATTTTGATAAAATTTTCTAACAAATCATACATTCATAAATAAAGAGGATGCTTCAAAAAAATGACAAGGGTTAGATGACTACATATCGTACAAGGCAGTTAAAATTTCTAAACAATTTCTTGTTCAGAATGAAGAAATATTAATCTTTTGAAAAAATTGGAAAAAGAAAAAAGTTTAAAAATTTATTATAAATATTATAGGACAATGGTACAATATTCATTGATATACTTTTAAGAAAACATGTTTTTAAGGAAACATAAATTTTAGACCGAAGAGACCGTAAAGCTGAGATTTATTAAAAAAAAATATTAACTATCTTGCGTACCAAATAAGGGAAAAATGATACTAATATATAAATAAAAATTTAATAACTATTTTATATGAAAATTCATTAATGTTTATGGGATATGGATTTTATGATTTCATCAAATGAAGAATAAACATAACCGATCTTGAAAATCAATCAAATTGTCTTAACGAACTCTTATAACTTGGTAACAAGTGATAATAATATCCATGTTGGAAAATTAAATTAAATGAAGCATAAAATATCATTAAAATTAGTAATTTCATGGTATAAAAATAAAATTCAAGTATATAATCCATGAAAGGGAATTCAGGCGGAAAACAAAAAAATGAGATTAAATGAAGGAAAATAAAGACAAAATAATTTCACTAATTTGGTAAATTTGGAAACATAACACCAATGAAATAATTATCATGAAATAGATATGTGAATGCCGTTATAATTATGTATATGATATTTATAATAAAATCATGGGTAGTACATACAACACAATAAATGAATGAGTGGAGAACATACGTGTATCTCATGGAAATAAATGGTGAGTAGAAATCCCCTTAACTTTTAACTTGAATCTCATCATAATCATTCAAAAAACATTTAGTGTAATTATAAATATATTATATATCATTTATATAACCACATTCATAAATATAATTCCATATATGTTTTGATTACAACGGTATATTACCCACATGTAACCATCCTATGTTAAAGATCCACTTCATATAATATTCTCTTGGTTCATCGCTTTTATCATCATTTGTTATATCATTGGTCATTATAATTATATCATTATTAAAAAATATCAAAAATTATATAAATATATTTTTTATCCATTATATTATTATTATAATAATATATATATTATAGATGTAAGAAATAGAACACACCGTTCAGGTAGACAGTAAACCATACACACAGATGAATGTTGTTTTCGTCTTTATTATCTCATTGAAAGAATAAATGGAAATTGAATATATTTATATATATTTATATTATAATTAAATTATAATTATAATGTTATATATATCCTTGATTTTATCTAAAGACATCTATAATAGATTACATGTACTGTGTGAACGAATCTATTTTCATTGAGTGGTAGGTTGTCTAGAGTTCCTCAAGCGAAATTATCATATTTACACCATATGGAAAGTAAAAAAAGATATGTGTATTAAAATGAATAAATAAGATTAAATAAATAATATATATAATATATAATAAGTTTATATATAGTTTCTATATTATTTTACACCCTGATAGGCAGTAAGGAAAATTGAAGAGTAATCATTTTGTGAGTTAGAGGTTCACTGTACAAATAAATAGTATGTTTATTACGCATTAGATGAGGGCGTGTGTAATTGTAGGTATAAAAAATTATCATAAAAACATCACAGTATAGCTTTTATTCTTTTTTGGTATAATAATATAATAATGAGAGTGGAGGGGTGGATAAGGAAAAAAGAGAGTAGCTTAAGAGAAGACGTTACCTCTAATTCGGTTAACCCCTTTTGGTTTGAGTCAAAAGGATCCCATGGATAGATTTGTTCCCGATTAAATGATTATAGAAGTAATTTAGGAATATTAGGAGTGTATAATAATGATATTTTTTGAGCCTAAGAGGTTTCTGAGGTATAAATAAGAGGGTTAGTTGGTGGCCTTTTATATGGAAGGGGGAGTGGCATTCTTGTAAATATTTGAATAGAGAAACGTTTTTCATGTTTCATTAGGATCCAATAATTATCCAAATAAAATAAAACGGAGCATATGGTAAATATATGGCCATAAATGATCTTTTGGACAAGTTTATAAATCGTATTAAGCATAAAGGTTATGGTTTAGTCAAATATAATGATTAATTTAACCATAGTCGATGTAGTTAAATTTAATGACTTTTAATAATATTTTTAGTAATAAAATATTTTGAAATTACTATTTATTATAAATTATTTTCATTAAAAATATGTATTATATTATTCTAAATTTGAATAGTAGAACTGGAAGAAATTAATTTAAAAATATTCTTTTTAATGGGAAGACACTTTGGGTTTTAAAAGTAAAAATTATCAAAAGATTACTATGTTTTATATAAAATTTTGATGTTTAATTTTTTATAATTTCTTCAATTAGATTAATTTATAAAATTATAATCTAATTAAAAATTTAAAAAGTTTATTCTATAATTCATTCATATAAATATGTTGAATGAAAACCCAATTGTGAATTAAAATAGAGTATTTTTAACTATTCTTTCTAAAATGAATCCTTAATGAAAAGTAACAAAAAATTATAATAACCTAATTTTTATGTTTATATTAATAATTTGAAATTCATATTTAAATATTAAATCTATTAACATTCCTAAAATTGGATTTAAATTGGGGTTTCCATTAAAACGAGTTTAAATTACCTTTAAAAAAAGATAGGTTCTTATAAAAAAATTAATTTTGTTCCTATATTATGTCTATAAAATCTATGGGATGAATAAAAAAAATATTTTATTGAATATATAAATTATATATCACATTAATGTCACTCCCTAATTGTAATAATATTATTTTATTTCGGTAAATTGATTTATGACCAAAAAATTAAGTAATATTTTCTTTTATAATCAATCTTTTTCCATATTCATTTCAAATTAATTGATAACCTATAAATTCATAATATATTTATTTGACCATATATTTTTTATAAATTAGTTAATATTATTCATAATATCTAATTTAACTACCAAATTATATATAATTATATTAACGAATAATATTTTTTTAATATATTTTTGTTTGGTAAAACTCTCCCATTCATGTTACACTTGCCATCGAGTAAAGTTATTGTTTAATGTATTTCAAAACAAACTCGATGTTCCATGTGGAGAAAGATAAAATTTATGTTACATTAATAGATTTAATAACATGTTTTTCATATAAATAAAGACAAACATTTTGACTTTATATAAAAAAAAATATCTAGTGCCATAAGAAATGGAAAACTATCTCAATGGTTAAATTATTTTAAAAAAAGTGATTTTAAAAAATATCATGCTGTTATAATATCACCCCTTTAATCAAGATTATAAGAATAGTGATAATATTTAGAAAATTTTGGCTTAGTATAAAATCATATAAATTTTATGTCATTATAATATTTCATTCGAAAATCCATGTTAATCATTATATATATTTAAATATTATAGATTTTGAAAATAAATATTATAGATAATATAAAATTAAACATATGAATTATTCTATTTGTCAAATATATAAACTACACTCCTTATTATATATTAAATTAGTGTAGTGAAATTTTAAATTGATTCTTACTTTTTCCATTTGATTTCTAAGGAATCATATTTCCTTTACAATTTTTAGTCATCCACCCTGACTAACTCTTGAAGTTATCTAAGTCATTTAAATGATTATTCCAAATGAATTTTACATATTAAAGAATGGATATTATTAAAATTGAATGCATCTGAAAAATTCTTAATTTTATATTTTTCAAACATATAATTATTTCCTTTTTATCTTTTCTTTCTATTGAAACATCATTTGTATTCAATTAAAAATTATTACATAACATTATATACATGAAAAAATGTATTCAAAAAAAATTTACATATTATTTAGGGAATATAAATTCTATTCAAATCAAACCAAAGTATCATACAAATCGATATAAAATTATTAAGCACAAATAAATTTTCATTAAAATATAATATAATGTAATGCAATGAATATGTAACATATTAATATTACATGATGTATTAAAATGGTACATTACTACCCAAATAAAGATAAAATATTTTTTTGGTATTATGTAATTATATTTACAAATAAAATATCTTTATTTAGTATTTATAAATACAATAATTAAATATCATAAATGTTATTTTTAAATCCTTGATAGAGAAAAACTGATCATCATTCTTGTAGAACCACAGAACTCAATTTTTATTTCATTAAATCTACTAGTAGAAAATATACATATAAACTACCAAATAATCTTTATAATTATTTATTGAAGAATAAAATATTCATACAAGGTAAATATCAGTATAAAGTCAAAAATAATTTCATAATTTTCTATATTAGAATAGATATACCAATAATTAAGGATTTTAACATCTCAGATCCTTCGTTATACGATTACAGAAAAAATAATCATTCTCCCTGAGATATAAAAAATGGTGGTAGTGAGAATCATCTATTATTCATGGTGAATGTCAAATTCTTATTGTTTTACTCAAAACTAATCACAAATTATCCCCTAGACTGGGTACCACTGTTATTCATCCCGTAAATAATCATGGGAATACCATGAATATTCTATCATATTATTCTCTAATATATATAAACATAATTTAAACAGGTACTTAATTATAAATAAATATAAAAATACAAATTTTTGATTGAAAAATATCCTCATTTGTAATCAATGATAACTTAATTATTTAAATACATACCAATATGTATAAATTAATTTTCTTTTCTATCCTCTCATTTTAGAAAAAATATAAAATTAAATTCAAGATTTTAGTATATATATAATCATATTAATGGATGATAATGTATTAAAATATTTATATACTCAATCCATGATCAGTGGAGAAAACAATAATTTCTAATAAAAAAGACAATAATATTCAAAAATCATATGAATAAGATACAAACAAAAACATTTTTAGCCTCTATTAAAATATTTTTTAATGATACCAATAGATAAAATAACTCACATGATAAAAAATTATAAATGAATTATCATTTTATTTTTTAACATGAAATTACAAATTTAATATATTAACATATGATTACATGATACAAAACTAATTACTAATATACCTTTGAAATAACCTTTTGATTTTTTTCTCATTTCATTCACTAATCACGATATATTTCATAATATGAGAATTAATTCTTGAAAATAGGGATAAGAAATAATAAATAATTCAAATTCTCTTATAGATTCGAAGAACCTTTCAAGTATAAAGGATTTTCTTAAATTGATATCTATTATCTAATATAATGTTTTTTTACTTTTACAAATTAAAAAAAGGAAATATAACTCCAATTCATTAGTGATGAACTCTAAATAATCATTATGATTCCAAATGATAGATCATATTGTGGTGGTGGATCCTTCAATACAATATCTATTCTAATAATCATGCATACCTCTATAGATTTACACGTAAACCAATGAATATCCATCAAAACACAACATTGAAAGTAAAAATAAAAAAAATTAATATGTTAATAATGAGTATATCATTGGATTTTTAATGAGAATGAAAATATTGAAAATTTATTCTAAAACAATAAATATTTTTCTTGCCACCTCTATATTTGGTTGAACACTATAGACTTGAACTTTATTTTATTTTAGTATTATTCTTTTGAATCCAAGTTTCATTGATTGTTTCAATATCATATTTTTGAGGTACATTCATCATTGTATTCACTAATAATGCACTTGCATCCTATGGTTCTAGGTTCATACTTTTTTTCAGTTTATTGTTGATTTGATCACATGATTTTGTTGACATTTGAAATTTTCCCAGTTTTCTTAAACATCTCGCATATCTTTTTAGAAGATTTTTAGTTATCAGATTATGGAAATAGATCAGGAAATATGATTTGTTATTTATGAGGAATCTTTTTTCCCATCATTACATACACATTCCGGTTCTTCTATTTTTCTTTATATTTCAATTTGGTGGGACAAATTACCATATTTTCTTTTGATCCCTATATTTCCTTCATGGATATACAATATGTATTCATATAAATTATTTTGAAAAAGCATGTACATTTTTTCCTTGAATTATTTCCATCATTTTACCAGCTTTTTTCTACCATCACAATCAGTCGTAGATTATTTGAAAAATACCATGGTATATCATCTTCTAGCACATTAAATACATATCCTTCACTTTAGTGTGGCTATCATCATAATCGTAAACTTATTTCATTGAATTATATATATATATATACATACATACAAGACTCACACATGTGAATATTTTTCATTCGTTTTATTTTAAAGAGTCATACTTCTCAAATTTGATATATTTGAATTATTATTGACAGATTTATACTAAAACAATTGTTCACTATGACCACCGTCAATTTAGATAACACATAGATTATTAATGAAATTATGTATTTTAATGGTGAATATTATTTTACAAATCTTTTATAGAATATGTCACACATTAACGATGATTATGCCTTAATATAGGAATCATTTTCATTCCATGATTTTATATATTATGAAAACATAAATTAATATTGTTCCCAATCCTCTGATTGAATCAACAGTAGAAAAAAATCACAATTTTTCCCATGAGATTTATTTTAGAGAGATTTTATTATTGCCCCTTTTTTGATAGAGAATATTTTTTTTGTATTTGGGGACAAAATCTGCTACAAATTTTCTATACACCTTATATGTTGAAATGGATTTCACAGAAAGTTTAATTGTTTTTTTAACATATGTTTTTTTTAATCCTATTATGAAAATTATAATATAATTACTATATAAGTAACTATCATGGATGGATGATATCTTTTTCATTGATATTTCTAGATTGTAACTATCATATGACCATAAAATCTAATTTCAATATAATATATGTATTTTATCACAATATTACACAATATATTTATTTGAATTAGTATCACTTCGATTATAGTGTTGTCGATGCTCATATTTTATCACTTCCAAATTTTAAATTTTAGTCTACATTTCAAATGATCTCAAATTTAGACTATTTTTCTCATTGTATATAGATTTTATTTTTTATTTATAGTCCATTATAAACATATCAACTTGATCTTCATGAATTTGGTCTTATTATAATTTCACATACCTCTTTAGTGAAGTTTCATATTTAATTTTCCAATGACTTATGTTTTGTACTCATGTAATAGGTTCTATGAAGTTTAACTAAGGATGATATGTCTACCCCAAGATGTAGAATCATAAATTTATAAAGAAATGAGTTTTTTTGCATTTCTCTAGGATTTTAAAATCAATTTGGTGTCCACGTAAAATAATGTGGATGATTAAATCCATTTTGTTGAACGTTTATGGTTGGATCATGGTTTAGTAAACCTTGTTTCTGAACTATCTGGGTTTTTATAGGGTTTGATGGTGAGTATGATTGTTAGTAAAATGTGAAGAGAATCTTTTTGGACCAATAATGATATTTGTTGGTCCCTAAAATAGTGGGAATAATTATATTGGAATATTATTTAAATCATAGAGCATCCAAACTATATATTTTTCCCAGCTATAGAAAAATAATTTAATTAAAAGTTTTCCATTGATAAATTTAGCCTTCATATACCATATTTTTTCCCACTCGATTGACTAGGACCCCCCTAACAATGAATCTCATTCTTCCACAATGTTTTTAAGAGGTTTCCCCATTCATCCTAATCTATTTTGATATCCATTTACTATGAGTGTGATTTAGTGGTAAGGTTAATCCACTATATCCATCCATCATTAATTTATTTTTCTCTCTTTTAGTGTTATGACAATTAAAAAAATTATTACCTATTATGGTAATTTTTTATAAATATTATATTTTGTTCATTAGAGTATGAATATTTTAGTGTTATTCAATAATATTCCTTCAATTAGAATAATGTAGCTGATCATTATATATTTAGTAAAGTCTCACCATTATTCTATGTTATTATGAATAAAGGATTCACCAAACAATTTATAACATTAACAAAAACTGATGTAATTTGATTTTAATTTTCTTATTCATGAAAAAACACATATTTATGAAGTGAGCATAAAATTTAAGGGAATTAACCTAGACCTTGTCCACCAAGTGAGGTGAATGGTATTTTGGATAAATATTGAAATTTGATTTGGCATCCTAGGGGATTCCATATATTTTATTGGGACATAGAAAAGTTATATAGTTTCTTTGTATTCTTTCCATTCTGTTATTGTTATACATGTTATCTCATAGTGGTACTTTCCCCATGAATATTGTCATATTTGATTACAGGGTATGCTGCACCTACTCTATGATATTATTATATGATATCACCATGTCGTATTCTCTTCTCCATTAACAATTTTATATGATATTACTCTAAATATCGTACTTCTCCAAGGAAATATAAATATTATATCACTAGGTCTACCACACATCCATCTTGTTTATTTTTATATGAGATTATAGGGTAGCATATATTTCTATAGTTCATTAACAAAAGAGATCACTTGTTAAGAAAAAAATCTACCATGAAACATTTTACATGAGATTACTAGGTGGGTTCCATTTACCATATCTCATTTATAGAAGATAAATGAATTTTATTCAATCGTCTATTATTTACATTATAGATGATATTATTGGGTATGTCACTTATCGATATGTCATTATACTTAAGATTTCATTTTGGACCACATTTCCACAATGTTTGTTTTATTAATATAATATACACTTTTTAGATACATCTGAAATAGGATATAGAAGGTTTAGTCGATCTCCTGTGTTTTATTAGAAGCAAATGATTTATGGTGTTAAATTATTATTCAATATTTTATATCATATTCATATCATCATGTACTCTGAATCAAACAAGATTTTTATTGGGATTATATTGGTAGTTTCCTACTAATTTTTACCCACCCTTATAAGGATATATTGGGTAACGAAGAAGGAATAATGGTTGTATAAATTTACAATAGAATAGAACATATGATTAATGATTAATAAAGATGGATGGGGTGGAACCTGGGAGATGAGATCAGGATAAGACACAAAACTAATTCTATAATTTCCAATATTTTTTTATATTTTCAGAAAATGGTTTAGCATGTTTTATACAATCAACAATGGGGTATCTTGATTTTTTTAATGCAGATTACAAGATATATAAAAAATCATTTTGATATTAAATGTGTTGTGAATTACTTATTCACCACTTTCATGATGCCTGTTAAATTTTTTATCATAATGTATGGTATTATTTTATTTACACTATTATTTCTCACTTAGATATTATGGTATAACCTACCCATGGTAAAACTATAAATCCTAACTGATAATAATAATCCCTTAGCATAAGATAAGGTGTTCATAAGGTCATGTAATAATATTATTGGAAAATACCATATGGTATCTAATAAGAGACAAAAAAACATTATATTAGTGAATCAATTTCAGTTTTTGTCTATCTATTTTGGAATACTACATTAGAGACATGAGATGTAAACATGTGGTAAGTAACATGTTCCCAAGAGTATCTAAATAATGTATGAGTAAAATCCTTGTTACCATATAATTGAATGTATTTCTTGGTTTCGAAATTTACAATTATTCTCCCCAATATTGAGTAATATAATGGGCTTGAATTTCTGATTTAAGGGATTTATTATCATGACCTGGAGTGGAAAGGGAGTATAGGTTCATACATCATATAATGCACATATTTTCAACATGCCATTTTTTTATTTCAATGTGATTTGATAGCTTGTATATGGTATCCTGGTTTCTTATTTAAAGTGACACAAATTTTCAATATAATGATTCCCCTAGGAATAAATGGTGGAATTTTATCTATATGATTATTTTGATGATATATTATGATTATTATAAATTTAATCACTCGTATTTGAAGGTATGAATTGAATAAAATACTAATAAAATATTATAAAGTGTAATTATTTATAACATATAAATTATATTTAATTTAGCTAAATAATAAAGAGTGTATAATTAATAAAAGAAGAAATTAAATATATGAAAACATAATAATTAGGATTCTATGTATACAATAGTAAACATCTGTAACAATTTATTGGGATAGAGGGAGTTTAAGTGTTTTAAAATTTAATGATATTATACATATATGATAGTGGTTTGTTATTTCAGTTATTTATTTCCAAAATAGTAAAATTTGAGAACTATTATAATAGATTATTTTGTGGTGTGTGTATGGAATTATTGGCGAATGTCTCCATGATGGCGTCTAGTATAGGTTTGTGAGGGTGGTGATTAGAATGCCCTACACGTGGTTAGCTCTTAGCCTCCTATTTCATCTTGGTCAGAAGTCGATTATCAGTTACATGATAGATCATAATGAGTTATATATTTGATATACATAGAGTCTCCACGAGTTGTGCTCATGTGGTTTTATCATTATCAACAATTTAATATAAACCAACCACAATTAATTTTTAGGGATAATATTACTTGATAATTAGTGTTATAGATAGAGTTTATTTATATTAATTTTTATCATTTATTGTCAAACCATAATGGGATTTTCAATTAATCAATAAATATATTGTGACACTGAAAAAAGTAATAGATGGATATCATAAACATGGTTAAATGATATATAATATTTTCCTAAATGGTATTTATGAATAAAATTCCTTCATCATTCAATGGTAGAGAAATAGAGAGTCGAGATGGATAAAAAATTCATGCACCTTGCACAAGTTGGTATTTTGATGATGGATTATATAGAACATTTTATTGGACCACAATATTTTCACCCTATTGTGGGTATGGATGAATCAAATCAAGTGTAGTGGTTCAAAGAGGGGTTGAGGAAATTGAATTGATTTTAGGTGAATATTATTCACCTCCCTTCACTTTCATAATTTTTAAATATGAATATATTATAAATAGAAAACTGGGTGAGGGAAGAGGATTAGTAATGGTTGGTTCTACTGGATATATCAATAGTTTATATTTAGATAGAAGGAATGTTTTTTAAAAAAATTATCAATCCAATGAGATATTGTACTTGGTAGCAGGTTGGCCATTCATTTATTACACCATAGGGATATGGATGTGTAGAACACCATAAATTTGGTAGTGTTAGACACATTCATCCAAATTGGGAATGGATTCCTATTGACTATATATCATATTAAAATATGAGAAAACAATAAATGTTTTATATGTGTGATAAATTGTCTTCTAGTGGCATAATATTTGATTAGGATAGGTTTATACTGTTTGATGATCCCAGACAGTGTTGGTCTGTAGATAGAGATCAACTGACCGTTTAGGTTAGGGTGAAGGATGGGTTGCCCATGGGAAAGAGAAATAAATATTTTATAGTGGATATTTATTGCGGTCGAAATCGAGGCCCTGGTTTTAAGAGAAGTCCAGTTGAATGCCATTCAGAAAAACCCACTGGTGATGATGCCAAACCATATACTTTATAAGGAATGATTTTTTCTGATTTTAAAATACTACCCACAATATTTGATGCATGAGATTACATATTATCTACATTTTCAAAATATATATATTTCATGGGATTTAATACAATGTTGTTATATAGATTTATGAAAACTGACACACCTTTAGGGGTACAATATGAAGGCATTCATTGATGTCTAGAATGCACCCTTGTGATTGGTGGGTAAATATTCCTAGAGGGTTTCTTTTAACTAGATATGATAAAATTCAACAAAATACCTTTTATATATTGGTTAGTACTATATATAGAATATATCAACTATTATCCATTATAGGGTTCATATCCAACTTTTTATGGTGTAATTTGTGTATATACTAGAGAAAGAGACTAACTAGTGGGTTTTGTAGGACATGACTATCAACAAATGAGTATGGTAATGTGCTATGATAAATGTTTTTTAGGATAAACGGATAGTGTAATTGGATATTTACCCCATAATGTTTTGTGACTTTATAGGATGTATTTCATAAGGAATTTATAATATTTCCACCTGAATGATAGGGTCAGTCTATTACTATGGTCATGTCAGAGAAGTGAATAATTTGATTTCTCGTTATAGAAAGACTCCTACAATTAGATAATATCTAAAGAATCAGATGGATGAATTAGAGGAAAAGTGTTCATATGATAGTGTACATCCACATTGAGTACCCTAGTCATTTTACCCATGAATGTGGATGACTCATTAATCATACATGTATCATGTCAATTGTTGAAACATGTTAAAATAATAAACAAAAATCAACATCATCTTAAAAATTAATTATTTAATTAAATTATAGGATATGTTGGGTTATATAAGATTTAATTTAGTACCGTTTATTACAAAATTATGGTGATTATTTTAGATATAAATTACATATAATTCATTATCATGGATGGTATGTACAAGAATATAATGATGATATTTAGTGTGATGAATGAAGTAATGGTCTTTATGGACCAAAAGAATCCGGTTTTGCATCCATATCTGAACTCTTTTGTGTTAATTTTCATTGATGATAAGTTATTTTTATTCATATTTAGGGAGGGTCACACATGATATATTCTTATTATTCTGAGAACACATTGGGAAAATCATCTATATGAAAATAAATTCATGTAACACTTTTGGACTGTATAGTGAAACTTTTTGGGGTATATAATATTGAAGAATGGTGTATCTATAAGACCTACATAGGATAGATTATATATTTTTATGGTCATCCCAGGAATATTTTTGGGATCTCATTCTTTTTGAGATTATTATATTATTACCCAAGAATTAATCATAATTTCTATTGCTTGGAAGTGTTGATGATATGCTTGAAGAATAAAGGGGGTATGTTTTTACTTAGGTTCTGGTGAAAATAATTTCAATATTTTTAAGTAATATTGACTAAAATAATTTTACTAACCTCACATGAGTTGGGAAGGGAATATAAATTATACTGTGATGTATCAAGAGTCACGTTGGATGAAGTATTTGTGGAGAAAAATCACGTGGTTGCATGTGTGTATAGGTAGTTATGTTCACATGAGTAGTAATACCCAAAAACTGTTTATAGAATTGAGTGGTGGTGTATTCCATTATAAGTAATTTATATTACCTATTAGGTGATAGTTTTATGGTTTAAACTAATGAAATGATCCTGAATTATATTTTCTCGGAATAGGGCACGAACAATTAGTAATATTGTCTGGTTGATTGTTTAGACTATTTTGATTTCAATATTTCACGCACCTCTTATCAACAGAAAATTTTTGTACACATTATGAGAATAAATATATATATCACGGTGGTGTAATTTCCTAGGATTGAGATACATATGATGGACCTCTTTGGATATATTCATATATTTTTACATGAGTTCGATGTTTGAGAAACCCAATCAATATTATTTTCTATATCATCACTAGAAAACAAGTTGGAGATGATTCAACTATCATACTCACATTTCCAGGTCCTAATAGACAGAATATATGATTTATATCATCCAATGTACAATTAAATTAATGATGATGAATTTTTTATATATGTGGTAATATTGTGGTACTTACAAGTAAGCATTAGGATATGATGATTGAGTTGTACACATAGAGGAAGGTTTCTCGTCTATCATTGACTAAGATGCATCGTGACATTTATATGAAATATTGGTGGAGTGGGGTGAGGATTAATATTATTGGGTTCACAAATTGTTTCTCCACCAATCAATATGGGAAGTTCAAGAGATATTAACCTTATAATATACATTACACATAACCCATTATAGAGATGAAGTGGGATAATGTGACATTCAATTTCATAATATGGTTATTGAGGAAATTCTATGGGAGATAAAAAATGTGGGTGATTTTGAATGTATTCACTGAAGTGGTTTATTTCATGTGAATTTGAGAGATATTTTATTTTGATGATATGGTAATGATAATAGTTCATGAGATAGTTATTTGACATTGAGTTCCGTATAGAACTATCTTATACAATGAATGATTCATTACATCAATATTCAAGAGTTGGTTGTTGAATTTTATTAACATGAATGTGAATCTAATATCTACATGCCACCTATAGATAGATATACATTTTACGAAAATGATCTATATTTTTTAGGACATACATAAATAATTATTCATGAAATTGGATGTTATTATGAACAATAATTTAGAAACTATGGATTTTTTATAAAAGATTAGTAATCAATTATGGGTATAATTAGATCCATTCGAGGATTTTATATAGAATGCATTAATTTTTACCTTTATTTTTTCCTTAAACCATGGAGTTGGAAATTACTATAACAAGTCACCAATATTAGATGTTAGAGTATATATTGAAAAATCATTAGTTGGGGAATTATAAATGTAGAGTTAATATTCTATATATAAATATTATCCTCCTTATTTTTTGGGTGAGATGGTGTATTCTTATAATTGTTTGATTAATTGGGATATATCTATTTTCGAATGCAGGGGAATCAAGTTCCTAGATATATTTGAATTTTTGAGATCATAGAGAGGGTTGAAATAGTATTATGAATAAATGGGTGGGGGGTTAAATTTCTACACAATTTTTAAAATTGTGTAGGCTGTTTTGGGATAACAATTTGAATGATGAAATCCATTTTAGTGATCATTTATGGATTTCACACAAATTTGTAAATTATGTATCCAAACTGTTTATCATTACATGTGTGATGAAGTTGAATCACATGGTTATACAAAATAACATAGCCTAAATGAATGTGGTTCCAGTTCCCACGGTAGAGGAAACTGCACAATTAGGGTACTGAATAGAATTTTTCTCTATCAAAAAGTTTTGCTGACCTTGACAGATTTTTTTTAAAATTATACTCTTCCCCTGATGACATTAAACTTATATTCCCAATTTTCTTCCACATCCTTTGACAAGGTTCCACACATCCATGGATCACATTAATATTATATATTTTTTATTGGTTTCTCATTCAATGAATAAATTTTTCAAGATACCATTACTCTGAGGGAGAGATAAATGTAAGTCTACTCTATGTATACAACCTTCAATAATTTATATCACTTTATAATAAATTTAATCTTTTTTTATTTTTAATTCAATATTTCATGGATATTTTTTCTAAATAAATTATATATTTATGTTTGATTTTATATTATTTGATGCTATTAAATTTATTTTATTCTGTGAGTATATATATATATTCCTCCTTATAATATCCCTAATTTGTCAACATTTTCCTAATTATGGGTGAAGTGAAATTACACTGACTAGATGTGTTATTTACCTAAATAATAAATAAATAGATTTCATATTGATTATTTAGGACTAATAACTTCTTTAAATAATGAATAAAAAATTGATTTCAGTAAGTATAATCATTGGAAACCATATGAAGTGAGAAATTTTTTGGAGATAATTTGAATTTAAAGAGGTGATCCATGTTATTCCCAAAAGTAATTGGTGACTCAGTAAATTGATGTCGCTTTATAATAAAAAAACAAGGACGTGATTATTATACCTAGAATCATCGAGTGGGAATCCATTTATCCATACACATGTTTATATTATATTACTAGTTAGGATACACTTCCCCATGAATAGTTATACATGATATTAATGGATGGGACACTCTTCCCCAATGATCCTTTTTGTATGAGATTAGTAAGTGATCGAAACTATACTCATGTTAGTTTAACGTGAGATCACCAGGTTGTCCAATCATTCCCCATACAAAATTTTATATGAGATTATAATCATTTTCATACTCCCCCAAGGTTATTTACCTATGAGGTCTCTGTGTAGGACATTATTCTTCTATGAACTATTTATATTAGATTAATTGGTGGGACACTCCCCACCAAGTCGTTATACTTGTGATAAATTAGTGGTTAAAAATTCCCATAATAATGTTTATTGATATCTTTTACTATGTTTAGATACATCATTCTATTATAACTAAGGAAAGATCAATCACATGTCCCACCTTAGAACACACTGATTGATTATTTTTATTTACTGTGCATCATTATATTTACAATACACATCAATAATAACATTTACATCGACTTGATATATTTAGGGATTTCATCAGTGGAATATTCTTATTTTGTATTCACAATTATTGGACCACCATTCATACTATAAAACGAATCATGGTTACTTTATAGGACATGGTCATGATAAAAATGACATAAGATTGGCATATATATATATGGATGAGCATATGAGATGATAATACATGATGACATGAGACCATTTTTGTAGTTTACAGCCAATTTTTTATATTGTGAAAATTTATGAAACAATTTATATATGAAAATCAATGGGAGATCATAATTTTTTTTATGTTTACTAATTAAAATGAAATACTTTTGAAATAACATGGGTTTTAAATTACTTATTTGAATTTTTGATTTTTTCATTCAACATTTTCATATGGTTGAACTGTATTGTTATTATTTCTGATATCGATTCTCATTATTATATGAAAGCATAATCTCCCACTTGTAACACTAAAAATACTCGATTTTAGTCGGTGTATTATAGCTCATAGGGATGTGTGTTGGAGGTAATATAATAATCTAGTCAGAAACTTCAATGTTTTTTTATTCGGGGGACATTTCAATTTTCGTAGAATAAAATATTAGATGCAGTAATAATAATAGATTTCATCCCCAATTAACAATACTTGATAAAAAGATTCTAATGCCTCATGTTCTTCTTAAATACTTTTATTATATTCTGCTCTCTTGTGTATTATAATTTTCCATCAATTTTCAAATGTGAACCATCTTTATTCATGATCCTCATTCATTGCAGTTATAGGTATTTATTTTCTTGAAAGCTCTCTAATGGTCATCAATTTTTCTTCCACGTGATTTTCAATAGATTTAGGTTCATCTTAAAACTAGTTTCACTCCCCCTAAATAGTTATAAATGAATAATATATGTAGGTACCAATATATTTTGGATAATTAGTGTTGATATCCAAAAAATGAAATTTTGTTTCATTATATAAATCCTCTAAAACATTATGCTTTGAAAAAACACATGTTACTCCTTATTTATGTATTTTTTGAGAAAAGATCAAGGAAAAATTTATTTTTATTCTTATTATTTGTGTATTCAACCACTGAATTATATTTTTAAGTGTTAGATTTATCCTCATTAGTATTACAACCTGGTGAAACTAATATTTCATTGTATTTTATTAATATGGATTCCTTCTAAGAACAAGTTCCATTTAAATAAATAATTTAAATAAAGGAGACATGATGATCTTTATTATCAATATCGTCAACTAGTGGATAATAAATTTTATATTCATTTTAGGATGATTCTTTTATTTATTTCATTTCAAGTATTTTATTTTTATTCATTCTACTTCTAGGAAGATATAACTTATGTGGTTTCCTTTTTAGGGAAACAAAAGGCTTTTACAAATATTCTCTTTATAAAACATTCAAAAGTAGATACTTAAAATAGTAATTCTATATATTATTGAAATTGAATTCAATTTTATAACATAGATCTAATTCAAATTGATATGTATATTTTGAAAATGACTGACACTAGAGGGGGTGGGGAGGTGGGTAAGTCAGTGTTTTATGAATTATTACCAATTCAAACATTTTATGTTATTTACCTTAATATTTATTTATTGAATGGGTATTTCACTCTTCATATCCTTTTGGTCTTTTTTGATGTTATGATAAATAGGAAATCACATAAAAAGGGTATTATGGTTCTAATGATGTTCTCAACTATGATGAATTACTATATCATTTTTGGTATATTGGTTGTTACCCCACTAACACATTAAAACGTTTAAAAAAAAGTAAAATATCTCGTAAGAGTACATCCTTAGAAGAATGTTATAGTTATAAAGAAAATAAAATACAATAATCATAATGATGATATATAAATATAATATTTAACTTATATATTAATTTAGAGGCTGATAGTGGATATTCATGTCCCACATGGATAGTATAGATCTAAGATTATTCCTTAAACTGAAATGATCACACGAAGTGCTTCAAACCTAATAACAAATTGTCATCCTCACTCATGAAGCAATAGAGGGTTTATTCATATTTTATTCAGATATTATAGTATTTAGATATTATAAGCTAGTCATACACATTATTAATCCTAAATGATAATATAGATAAGATAATTTCCATACATCCCTATATAATTTATTCATCAAAATAAATATAGGAGTAAAACCCTTAATAGTCTCATTGGATATCTCTAGGTGGGACTGATAAAATCATTAGTATAAACATGGACTTGGTTCACACTATTCAATATAATAATAAATAATAAAATTAGTATCAAAACATATCTTTTCTATCAATAGATGAGATTACTCTAATTATAATAATATCAGGAATGAAGTTTTTATTCACATTATTAATATATTATATTTAGAGTTACAATATAATTTATCGATATTTTAAATATATAAATCATACATTATAATGAGAAGTATAACCCATTCATAATCATCATTTAGTTCGTGATCAAATATATTCATTAATAATTAGATAAACCATTGAATTTAATGTTATTTAATTATTCCATAAAATATTATAGTTATTTATTTAACTAAAGATGGCTTGGATGTTCACATTCACTAAATTTCATGGTGAAACTCCCCACATCAATGGGAAAGGTAATATTTTTATATCATTTGAATCACATAAATAGTTACATGGAAATTTTTGTTTTAAAATGAGTCAATCTCTAAATAATCAACTCGTTATTCTCAGCACATTTGTTCTCTTATTCACATCACTTATGAATTATTAAATCACAAATTCTTCTTAGTTAAATCATTATTCTAAAAAATATTTATTATGAAATAATACTCATGGATTTGAAATTTATACATTATAAATTACAATTTACTACCAAATATAATATATTGAAGGATGATTTAATGAATAATCATTAAATTTTATATCATTTTAAATTAGTATAAAATAATTTGAATTATTCGTTTTTTAGAATATTTTTTTTTCAGAAAATTCAATATATCTTTCAATTTAATTGAATCATAAAACTGATTGAATTTTTCACACAATTCTCATTAAACCATACTTCAAGAGTATTCCCTTTGAAAAATATCTGGTCTTCCATCCTTATCATAACAGTAAATGAGTTTACAAAATTTTTATTTGACTATTATTTGGTTGTTGTGGATCTTGAAATTTTTTCAATTAAAAACCTATCATTTATGAAAACCTCATGTCATGTAAAATTTTTATTCTTAGGCATAGAATGAATCCTATGGTCTTATAAATAATACATAATGTGTATCAATATCCAACTTAATTATTGAATCTAATTGAAATTTCATAACTTTTCCAAATATTAAACCCTAAATGATTCATATGCAATATTATATTCATTTTCATGTTATCACTTCCTCTCTTAGAAGATAATATGTTTTTTCTTCGAACATATTACATATCATTTCAGTGTTGTAAATCTATTCAAAACCAATTTAAACATAATCATGTTATCTCTAATCTAATCAAATAAACTCAAATTTTATTCAAACAATATAAATATATTTATTAGAAATGACAGGGAATATATAAATATTACTTAGAGAATCTCAATGTTATACCACTTCATAGATAAAAAAAAAATCTTCCTTAAGAGTCATTAAATTGTATTTCCTCAATCATCATAAATCCATGGATTCATCATCAAACATATCATATAGAACACCATCAAATATAAAAAATTATTTTCATTATTCTAGATACCATAATCACTAATACAATTTCATTAATTCTAAAAATGTTAAATACTCATATACACCCCAATATGTTCCTCAAACAGTCTTTTTCAATGATATATACTATAAATAATATAGTTATTTTCATAAAAAAACACTCTTTTGAAATCTTTAATATTTGAATTGATATCGAAGCATATCCAATTATAGTATCATAAATAATTTGACATATAATTAATGGAATTGAATTCAATTTTTATTACTTATAAACAGTGGTAGTAGAAACTGAATTTAGAGCATTAATGTGTTTCTCCAATTATTATTTATTATACATAACATAACACATAATGACACTGAGACTTGTGAACTATAATAAACAACTCATCGATAATCCTGTAAAATTAATAAATCATATAACCATTTTCCCCATCACATAATGAAAAAACATTTAATTATTAATCATTGAAAAAATACAATAAAAACAACATGGATCTAATAAAATAATTTTATTTGAAATATATGTACATTAAGAAGATTATATTCAATGAAATTTTACTCATAATACCCTTATGTGGATAATGTTTTGTGGTATATATTTAATCTCAAATGAAGTAATTAGGTTTCATAATAATAAAAATGATATAGTGATAGAATATAGTTGATGATGGTTGATTGTACACATACAATATTACCCGGTTGAAATTTTAATGTTTTCAAAAATATTATTTTTGTTAAATAATGGGAGGATTTACCTCTATATATTTTATTGTGATATATATAATGATAAGAAGTTTTAAATTTATATATTTCTATATAAGGAGTTGATAATTCATCAATGATGTTAATTAGTGCCATTAAATGACTATGATTACTCAATACATTACCATATGAGGAAGGAAAACAAGGTAGATGATTATATGACTAGACAAAAACATAAAACCCTATACATGGAGAGGATTGGAGATGACACTGTAATTATAGATACACAATTTGTATACATAGAAATCATAAAGGTGAAAAATAATTCATACTATTCCCAAATGATTATGAAACCATATATCAAAGAGAACAACATGTAGCTATAAATGGATTATCTATAAGTTATAATGAATCTGAGGGAAAAAATAATCATTTATTTATGAATTAAAAAATGATAAATATTAAATAATTTAAATTATTATTAATATCTATGTGATTTCACCACTAATGATAAATAACGAGTTGTAAGATGATATATATAACTCATGTTTCTATATAAACCCTAGATGTTACAAGATGTACCAGTATTATTGATTGAAATTTTAGTAGGGAATCACAAAGAAGAGGATTATATTGTACACCTAAAAGTACATGATTTGTGAAGAGGTTAATGTAGGGTTTTAAATAGATAAGTTGGGTGATGTGACCAGTCGCATTAATAACATTGAAATGGGATAACATCACCATCAAATTTATCATGAGTATTTGGAAAATAATAATATAAATAATACCATATGGTTTGTGATGGATTGAATCATAAATAATTGAGAATTTGAGTCAACTAAAAATATTTATCACTTGAAAATTTGTGAATATATATGGTTTTAATCAATCTTCTAGAGGATGAATCAATATTCTAGAAATATTGAGTTACACATTAATACAACATATCACCCTTGTACTGATGGTCAATTTTATAATAAAATTCTTACTCTTGAAGAGATTCTGATATTTTCTAAAAATAATTCAATGGTATATAAGAACAAAAAAATCAACTGTTTGAGTTCACAAACAACAATTGTATATAATAAAGTATTCAAATATCATGATATGATTATTTGGTTTTGAATAGATATAGCGCTATAATATGTTGGTATAATGTTATTAAAAACACAATTTTAGAAAAAATTAATTAGACTTAACAGAGAAGTATCCATCCGTCTAGAAACACATTAATGAGGAAAGATATTGATTAAATCCTATGATTACAAATGTATGATAAACATATTGTTTGATGGTTGAGATATTGTAATCTATGAAATATCATCTAGAAAGTTATTTTTGAGGTTTTTAAAAAGTTAAATCTCCATATTAGGTATATTTATCCATTTATATTATTGGTCCAACATTACCTATGGGATATGTACTGAAGCATACAACACAGTAATCTAAAGTGTATAATGTGTTCCTTGTATCTCTCCTAATGAAGTAAATACTCAATTCCTCATATAAACTGAATCTGAATGTTGTATAAAAGAATAAAAACTTCTATTTCGTGATGAATTTAGAGAAAAATATTAGACCATAGAATAAATTTTTAACACAACAAGGAAACTCACATTATAAAAGTTCTTTAGTGAAACCATAAGAACGAGTAGAAAAAAAGTTAAAATTAAGGATCATGTGAGACAAATGTACCAACACATATTCATGACCAAGTAAAATAGTTGATATTTTATGGATATAATTTCAAGAAGATGCAATAATGTAAGGATCTATACTTTTTGTATAAAAACTTCCTTCTTAATATATATGTCTATCATATTTAGGTATAAGATATTCAATTAAAGACATTTGAACTGTAATAAAAAACAAGAAAAATTTATTTCATAAATATAGAACATTTCATGTAATGAATAAATATACGTCATTAAATAAAAAATTATACACCTCTATAATAATAAAAAATAAATAAATTTACTATAATTTAAAATTCTGGAGTGTTTTGGTATCATAGATTTATCAGGGTTATGAATAACACCCAAAAAATAAAATAATGTATGTGGATATATTATTGAAATTTTTTATATTATATAGTGATCTTTGAGGGAAATAAAAGTGAATGATAAATTAAAAAAATAAAAAATAATTATCCTAATTGTAAATCCGGTATCACTATTGTAATAAAGAACATGACCCCAAGATTAGTTACAGAACTGTTGGAATAGTATTCTGACTGTTAAAAAAGTATCTTGATAATTTAAATTGTAAAATAAGATATAATAAATATGAAAAATAAAAAAATATATATAAATATAAATATGTAAAAAACATAAAAAATTATATAAATAAGAAATCTCAGAGAGTGTATAAGTGTACATGTTCGTAAAATTCATTTTAACTATTTTTTATAATCCATAATTTTAATATTATATTTAATTAATAAATTTATAAAAATTTAGAGATATTTTAAAAATAATAATTTAAATTTTTGAATGACCAAGTATCAATTTTTCAAGATTTTATTTACTTCTTTTTGTAATAACATGACGTTTTTGTTGAATTGTAAAAACCTATGTTTCCAAATACTAAATGTTTTATGAAATCATATTGATGTAATAATAAAATAATAAGTTATGAAATGTATGCTACCCCAAAATAGGTGTATTTTGATAAGTTATTCGTCTTGTGAAAATATCCATAATTTTTATGCATGAAAAATATTTTCCTATATTTTAAATGTAAATGTATAACATTAAAAAACTGATTTACATTTTTTGGCCACTCTTTTGAAGAAAATATTTAATATGAAAGGTAAGGTATTTTAATGTAATATATTATATATTAATAATAGTATAATATTACTAGTACCAAATAATTCAATTATTCTAACTCTTACTTGTGAAATAATATTTTATCCAATTTTATAATGAACAAATCCCACAGCTTCAGGTATAAATATATTCCCCAAAAACCATGGAAAATAACATGAAAAATTAATGATATTGGTAAATACATGTACAATTGTCTAATTTAGTGCCTCCTTTTATACCTATATGTTTTTAGGAGTCACTTCGCTCTACGAATTTATGCATCGTCCATGAGAAATTGAGTAAGGATCGTTAATATGGTTACATCTAATAGTTATTTATTGCACCTCTCTTCATTAATTCGTGTATTATTCAATTAATTTACAAAAAAATATTCATAAAATAAATTAAGTTTTATATAAACTTGATATTAATTTTATTATGCTTCTATAAAACTATAATATTATATTTATTATGTTTATATAATTATTGTCAGTCTTTTACAATGCCACATTAATATTTTTCTTGACTTCATGCAAGGTTGTTTTCCATTATCTATATATTATAACCATTATATATGGTTAGTGTAGATTTTATATCAATTTAAATTCTTATTATTATATTATATGTTCATTTCGAACTATTTATAATTTATTTATTTCATCTCTCTTACTATGTCACAAACTTTTAGAAATATCTTGTTATTAGATGGTTTAATGACCATGAGAATGTTTTTAACTTTTTAATTATCACCCCATTATTGGTTAGTTAGTGGTCAATTTCGAGTTTATAAATAATTAATTTTAATTTTTCTTATTTTTATAGATTTAATTTATATAATTGATAAATAAAAATAAATCATAAAATTTAAATTAAATAAAACATGGGCATTATTAGAAAATCACATTCATAAAACATTTAATCATAAATGAACATTTAATAAATAAACTAAATATTTAAAAATTATCAATAATAAAAAATTAATATATTATACTTTTTGGAAATTTTTTTCAAAAGAATAATGTTGTTATACCGTATGTGAAAATATGGAAAAACAAAACATTCCATAAAAGTAGGGGACATAACACTACTCATTTCATTTGTGTTTTCTCCCTTTTTCTCATTATTTACCCATGATCCTTTAAGAGTATCTCCTAAATAAATTTTAATTTTCATTATTATTTTTGTGATATTGATATGAATATTATAACTCGGTTAGGATGAATTATTATCCAAGAATAAATAAATATTTTTGAAAAAAACTTATTCATCAAACATCTTATTAATTATTATTTTTTTAAAGGTTAGGGCTGAAGCCTCATTTTATTATTAAAACAAAGAAAAGACCACTTTAACTGGGTAGAGGGAGACCCATTACATAGCCCGATGGCCCAGTGGGCATTTAGCCCATTACATAGACCGCAGGCCCAATTTTTTAGCCCAAAGCCCATTCTGTGAATAGTACTGCTATAGTACCTGCACTGCTACAGTACCCGCTGCTGCTACAGTGCCCCTGCCGCCGCTATAGTGCCCCTGCCGCCGTAATGAATATGTGGGTGATTATAATCACCATAATCATATAATGATAATTAAATAATAATAATAATTATAATATGACAATTATATAAAATTGTTATATATTTTGAATGTAAATAATAAAGAATAATCATTATTATAATTTGATATTAAAAAAATGATGTCATTGCATTACTGAGAAAGATAACATCATCATTCCCATTAAAAAAATTGTATAAAAATAATACTACATCATTAATACGCATAATCATCTGATAAGAAATAATAATTTACCTATATATTGGGTGGTAAATATAATTATACGTGCACCTTGAAATTCAAAATATGTATGTAATCATGAATACCACAAAGAAAAGAAACCATAAATCAAGCATTAACATGGAATAATACAATGATAAATGAATGGGATCCAAAATAATGGATTAAGCAATAATATAATGAATAAACAAAGAAAATGAAAAAATAGAATTGAAATGAATCATTTTTTAAATTACTGAGTATCATAAAATATCCCTGTAACATTGGTTTATTTTTTCGAAATGTTTACTAAAATATAAAAATAAGTTAACTTTAATTTTTCCAGAGAGTTTGAATCCAAATTGATAAATGAAGGGATTATGAATTGTATAACCTTCTCAATGTTTTCCTAGCCATTCTAAAATATTGTAAGAGTATACATCAGATGTTCAATATGTGAATTATTGGAATTTTTTATTTATGTTTTGTAGTGGATATTTTTATAGAGCATGGTTATTTGATTCTATATCTTATTGAAGCTAATGAGTGATATATATAAGAATATAGATTATTTGAGTAGATATCATATTTATTTTCTTAAATATTGTTACCAATTTTATTTAAAAGTAAAAATTCTTAATTTTAAATTCTCAATAACTGAATATAGATTATGAATTTATCAATTTATCTTTGATATTTTGGAGAATGATTATTTATCATATTATTTTTCAATGGATGAATATCTGGTTTACAATAATGGATATCTACTTTAACAATCGTTATATTTGAATATTTGAAATATAAATATTCATTCCAAGAAATTTTATACTTCCATTTTTGAATGTGAATCTTTAAAATAATGATATCCCATTATAAACTCTTCTTTATTTTCTGAACATCCATTAGATGACCGTGCAGATATGAAATGTGGGTCAGTCTGCTGATTATCTCCTTCATTATAGTTATTCAAAAATATGGGAGGATGTTATGTAAAAATTTTAAATGTGAATATATTATTCCATATCTTCCATTTTTTAAATTATCATTGAGTAAATCCTCATGGAAATCATTAAATATTCATCATATTCTATTGTTTAATATTTATAAGTAGGAAAAATATAGATTGGCCATCAAAATTCCTAATATATTGTCTTAGTGGGTCTTTATCCATGGATTTTATAATCATTTTTTGTACATTCGTATCCAATGATAGGTGAAGAGATTAATAAATATCATGATAGAATTAAAGAAATAAAAAAATTATTTTAAATCAATTATAGGGATACATATAATAATATTATGAAAAAATATACATCAAAATTTGAAATTGAATAAAAAATTATTATACGTTAAATCAAATATATGATGGAAATAATTCATCAAAATGATAATCCAAACATCTAGATATATATTTAATAATTTATTCTATACATTCATTTCAACAAGAGAAATTAGGAAAAACATATGATGTAAAAAAAATTAAATAATTAAAAAAAATCAATTATACATAAAAACAATAGCTTGATATTGATTTTTAGCTAGTATAAAAATTAAAAATTTAAATTTATATAAACTATCATGACATTTTATAATTAAAAAACCGTAGATAATCATTTTTTTTAATTTAAATTGAGTATTAGTTATTGAGTAGATAAAAGAGATGAGTGTTAATGCAAAATATAAGTATGCGAGATGTAAAGATTCAATATAGATCATTACTCACTATATTCAAAAAATTAAAAGATAAAATATTTTATGAATATTATTAGATAATAGTTTATAGTATTATAGTACAACTGATGTTTTGATGTTGAATCACTTCCACTTTTGTTTCATGGTATTGGAAAGTAAAAAAATTTAACACTACACAGTTATACCCATTGTTAGTCCATGTAATGATAAAGATATTAATCATATAGGAATCCTATAATAGGTTATGTGAATTAAAAATAATATTGAGATATTCTATAAATTAAAATATATTATTTTATTTAAAAATAGAGTAAAAACTAATTTTAAATTAGAAAAAATAAATAATGAAATATAACTGGATGATAACATAAAAGCTAAAAAAGAAAATATGTTTCCATCAAATAAATTTAATGATACATTAATTTTTACCTTTCAATTATAATGTTTTAATTTATGTGAAATATTTAATTTTAGATAATGAAAATAATAATAAAAATATTGAATGGAATCTCTAAAAGATATATAGTGAATACTTGATGCATACCTTACATACATGACTATGATCTAAATCAAATTCATTTAATGTAGATCAAAAGGAATTAAAATGTAAAATTGATAGTGAAATTTAATTCAAAATCACGGATTCATAGAATATAGAATGTTTTTAAGAGTTTCAAGATAATAAATCATTATATCTTCAATTTAAAATAAGAATAGGTTCCTACACCCAAAAACATTTTCAATTTTACCCCAAAGTAGAAGGATGATCTTATTACTAGATACGTACAAAAAAAGTACAATAAAATCCGACTATACTATAAAATAGAAATTTATATAAACCTACGACATCGCTAATTATATAACTAATGTAGCTATATATCCATATCACTAGGAAATAACTGATGCATAATACTATATACAGTAAAGTACATATCAAAACGACTTCTTTGAACAAAACTTTTATTATGGAATTGGTAAAATTGGGAGATTTTATTTTAATATTGAAATGAATATAGAAAATTATAAAATATATAACATAATAGATTGAAGAGAAATTTTAAAAAACCGAATGAAAAATGCTTTCCCCAAAAAATAGTAAAATAAAACATATAATAAATCATGATGTCAATATTATTGATCTCTCCTCAAATGAACCACTTTTTATTTTAAAATTAATAAATTTTTTATTACCATTGATTCCCTAAATGAGATATCATTATATGTGTTTATAGATTCAGTAATTAGATAATCGAGTATTATATCCATTAGATATTACAATGATTCCATTCGAAGCATTGTTCATTTGAATATAACAGCTGAACTAGGTTCTCATATATCCATTTAACCATTTCACAATTATAATAAATGTGGATATTTTTATTGAATTCTCAACAAGTAAAATATTCTCATTTTAATTATATAATGGGTTTGTAGAAATATAATTGTTTAAATTTATTATTCAAATTCAAATGTTCAATATGTATGGTATATAACCATCTTTTTAATCTTTTTAAAATTATAGGAGTAGTATGATGGAAAAAAGTATGATATGGTCTTCATTTATTACAAATATTTATATTTATTATTTCATTTTTCTATGTTCATATTTTTTTCAGAAATAATATAGTTTGATTAATGAAATTTATGTCGATTGATTCATTAATTGATTTATTTATTCTTAATTCATTGTTTCATTCATTTTCCATGTTGGGATATTATTAAATTGTTTCTGAATAATTATTTTGATTGATAAAAATTGTGACTTAACTTTTTATTCATCTTTTTAAAACAACATATATTTTTCATAATGATAGTTATTAAGTTTGTAGTTTTTGATTTTTGGGATTTCTCCTATTGTTCATTTTTCTATAAATTTCTGTTTTTTATTATTCTACTTGAAAATCAATGTTATATTTTATAGATAAAAATATATTTTTCTAAATGAATTATTACATGTAAATATTAACGACAAACTTTTTTCAATATGGAAGATAAACCAATAAAATAATATAATTTTAAATGGGAGAAATGAGGGAAATATAAATATAATTAACAATTTACTCAGTCACCCTTATATAAAAATTCAAATCATTACAATTCTAGTATTGAAAAGATATCAATAAAAAACATTGACATGTTGGATCATCATAATATTAATACATTAAACAAATACTCTGAGAAGATTTCTTACAAATTATTACTATTGATTTCTATAATTTTGACCCACTATCGACATTTTGGAAGTCAAACATCCATCACAAAATTACTTCCATTAGTTGATATCATAGATTTTTGGTACTATTTTATATTGTAATGGGGATTCGTTCAAATATTATATTATATATGAACCAAGATCTACACCTCAATAATCTCCTAGTTGAAGACTTTTTCATTAACATTTCAATCAACCACCATAAAAAATCCACAGCATCCAAATGTTTAGTTATATTAGACACCAAGAATGTCATACAACATTAATAACCATCCAGGGTTCCCATCTCATCATGATATTTTGGTATGAATCAAAAAATAATTGATATACTCTACTTATACATTTCAAATTCATAGAAATGGAATTGATTTTGGACATTTTAAAATAATTTAGATGATTATCCATCAACATTAATTAATTAATGATTATTATAAATAATATCTACTTCAGTAGAACCCTCTTCATAATGGATGGATTTTAATTATTGTTATAGAATGTAAAAATAAATTTGAAACTACATTTATATCTCATATATTAAAAGAAATAATATTTATTATTTCATTTAAAAAACCATGATTCTTAAAGTTGAGATTTCTATATTCTAATTACATTATTTATCTATAGTAAATCCATGTAAAAACATTATATCTATCTTTGAAAAATCATAAATATAATGTCATCCTCCAAAACTCGAAATCAGTTCCTTGGACCCATAAAATTTCCCCATAGTCTTCATAATTCATAAATATTGATATAAAATCCATATATATTAGGAAACCACTTACTAAATTATTATTTCCTTACATGATCATGAATTGAAATTGAAAGAAAATAATTATTTGATACTAACTATTGTACCAATACATACACTACCCTGGGAAATAAAAATAACAAGACAAATCTATAAATATTTAAGCACTAGGTAATGCAGTAGTTCATCAAGAGATATCAATATAGGAAATATCAACAAAACATATAATTTTAATGTTAAAAACGTATGATAATGGAAATAAATTGAATGATACACACATACTCTCTAAAATAAAAATATTTGGAATGGTTTTCTGAAAAATCTAGTACTATAAAGAATAATAGGAAATCCTTATTAGAAAAGAAAATGAATTAATTTAGTAATTTATTCCCTAGTAAAAATAAATCAAATTTATGTAACAATTGTTCTTTAATTGAATAACACAACACTAGAAATACGATTTTCGCACATAATAAATCACTATAGGAATGTTGTCCACATAATAACCATACCCCATATTGGATGTTAGCCTAAAACTGTCCTTGAGTCTTAGGTTATAATTGGGTGTTGAAAAATGAGAATGAATTAATATCTTTATAATATAATAACGAATGATATACATTAATATCTCATCCCATATCCACCATATTCTAAAATACACCACCATTCCACCCCATCATTTCAATCAATTGTCATGAATGCCTAATAATAAAAATTAATTTATAGAGCTACTAGAAATATTTCTTATGGAACTTTCATGGAAAATTGTATATAAAAAATTACTAATACAAAATAAAATGAAAATAACTAGACTCGATCTATTTACACTAACTATAAATGAACCCCCATTTAAAATTAATACATCTATATCCATATATATTACTATTTCCCATATACTGTCACAATTAAAATATTCCAAATTAATATGATTTTTAGTATATCTATTTTCTAATAATTAACTACAAAAATATTATATAGATTTAGTGATTACAAGAAACAAATATTATAATCAATATTCCAATAAACATTATATTAAAAACATAACTATTTATTATAATTTCGGAAAATAATCTCTAATAATTTATAAAAGAATATATCATATTAGATGTGTATAACCACATAAAATATTCATACCCTTCAAATTCCATTTGATCATCACTTATCTATCATCATCTATATTTGACTATAAAATTTCATTTATTACTTATTTTTTAAAATAGGATAAATAATTTTATTTTTAATCTATATAAATATTTATATGAAGGTTTCTAGATGGGAGGTGAATTAATGTTTTTGAAAACAGAAAAAATTATCCTAGTCATAATAATAAGTTTTATAGTTTTTAAATGTTATAAATTAATAGAGTAAATCTATAATTAATAAAGTGTAAATAAATTTATATGAGATACTAGATGTATTTGTATAAATTAATTAATAGGAACAAGAAAAATATTGAATGAAATAGTGAAATTATTTCAGGGATGATAATATGTAAAATCCATAAAAATATAACAATGAATAAAGAATCACTACAAACAAATACAAATTATATCCATTTTAAGAAATTGTATATTCAATTATTAAAATTATCATGTAAATAATTAGTATCCTTATAAATCTTGGATATATTCCATCACCTAATATATTTCTACATTATATCCTATTCATTTAAAAAATCAATATAATGTTATTTCATTGGAATTTTTAGAATTATATTTCTATATGAAAAAAAATTCTACAATATCGTTTATCAAAGATTTTCTATAGTAAATAATTATATCAATAAATCTTAGAGCTTCTATAGAGATTTTACTCACAATCAAAATCTATATGGACACTATAAAAACAATATACATATGGATTTTCTCAAACAATAATTATGTGTATAAATATAGATTGATGGTGTACGTATATTCCATAACAAAAATAAGAAAAAAAATTATATTCATTTTAATAAGAAATTACATAATGTTAAAAATTATAGACTTTGGGATCTCTCACAATATAACATGAGTCAACACAGAACTGGACACCTGAGTTGATCTATGGAAATTCCTAAGAGGCATTCATGATCCTCCCAGGATGGATACAAGAACCAATGTCATCATAAGAAAAAATAGGAATGTATTATCCTAATGAAACAAATAAGGACCGGAAAATAAAATAAAGAGAAACCAAAATAAATATGGTTATCAACTATTAGATCATTTAAATTTAAAATTAAAGAAAAAAACAGCTGAACAACAAACAATACTAGAAAAACCATACTGAACCTGACACGCCCGATTTTCAATCTAACAATGAGGGTCACTCTAAAATTAAAAACCAACTATCACCCAATGAAATCTAACTTGATTTAAAATTGTTGTATGAACTAAAAATAACAAAACACTCTATGTCGGAGTATTATAACTCAGTAGGTAAAACAGAATAATTCTCTTCCCAATGAACATCCTTCATGTAAATAGAAATTTATCAACATGTTCTCAATAAAATATATAAATCTATGTTTTTCACACATGCCATTTTATTATATCCAAATCACAATAACCATCCATTACTCTCATGTTATAAAACAATTCCTAAGGGTAGAATGAAATAGGGAACCGAGTCAGAAAGGATTGTTTTTCATAAAAGCGATAAAGAGTAGTGTGATTAATCTTTTATTTTTTTAAATCACTTTTAACAAACCACCCATTCAAAAATTGCCAAACATGCTCCAAAACCCAAGAACAAGGGTTATGACTCTGCATTACAAGGGCAATGACACTAACTGTACTAGTATTATAGGAACATGTGAAAATATAGGAAGTCATAGGAAAACACGAACATACTACACATGTAGCTCATATAAAAATAATTCCCTACTTGATGACATCGTACTTCCCAATTTCCCAATTTTTTCCCTACATTGCCTGAACGAGGGCCCCAATCTCATAGTAACTATAATAAATTAACCCCTACTATGGGGAACTAGCTAGTGAAATGAACTATACTAGTCTAGAAAATTTTCTAATAGTTTCTATTTTTTAATATTTTTCCCATGATATGTTTACAAAGTGGTGTGCCAAAAAATCCAATCAATATGACATGTACACAGTCCATCACATAATTAAACTACTGGAACAACCACCATCACTTAATCGGTAGTAAATTTCATTAAAAAAAATTTCATACAAGTGAGGTCCCATACTGAGGACACTCGCATCTCATGGTCACCCAACAACGAATGTGATTCCCGGCTATAAGGGTTTTCAAAATATAACCATTTCAAAATTCAAAACGGGCCTCACATAATATCTACAAGTCAACTCTTTTAATAAATAAGTGTTAACAATCCACTTTTTACACAAAAACATTGGATATTCATTTGAGAAACATCAACCACCATTTTAGAAATCACAATAACATTTATAAAACAATAAAACCCTTTATAAACCATAATTTACCTGTAAAATAAAATTAGGCTATTCTCAATGAAATAGTGTGAGAAATTTAGTAATTTCACACCACATATTAAAAACAATTGAAAAAACAACTCATATGTCACAATAAATTATTCTATTCTTGGAATATAAAAATTTAGAAACTATGTGGGGTTCTAAATTCCATAATACAATTTAATATTTATTTTAATGGATAGGTGAAAAGGCATCCTACCAAAAATAATAATTAAATTCTAGAATCATTTGTGAATTCTCGATCATAACTCAACCACACTCATGGTGAGTAACATCTAAACCAAAGCACCAAGACTGATCCCGATATTTTAGGTTTCAATACTAAAACATGAATCCTTGGCTGGGGAAGAATATTCATCCATGTGAACACTCACCGGAGGTAGGTCCACGAGGTGGAGAGTTTGGTGCCGGAAGGGCTACACATGTTGGAGAAGAGGGCACCAGAGGGACTACAAGGGAATGAGGGGGATGGAGGGGCCTCTTTTGCCGAATGATCCACCCTGGAGGGTGGGTGATAGAGGTACTACGTGTATTGATGGGGCCACACAAGATGGGTCTTTACAGAGGAGCTGCATGCGCCGTATTGACCATTCTAAAGGGGTGCACAAATGAGAACTAGTGTATTCAGAATGTGGGGTATCCAGTTGGGGAGATCATTTCTAGGAGGGTCTTTAGTAGGGGAGGGAAGGATGGGGAGTGATGGATATCAATAACTATGTATATTCTCAAAATACAAGAGGGGGTTAAATTGTACACTTTAAAATTTTCATTAAACAAGGAAAGATCTAAGTTTTAAAAAGTTAAACTAAGAAAATTCACAACACCTCTAACACCATTTGAAATATTAGGAAAAAAATATGAAGTTACAAACTTATAATTATATAAAATGTCTTAAATATGGAATGTGATTTCGAACAACATGTTTTAGAAATATGGATCCAGAATATGAAACTTAACCAATGTTTACAATATGATATTCTACCATAAAGCGTATAGAATCTTACTATGTCAGAGTACATTTATAAGGAAATATAAGAAGGTTATAATTTCCTTATAATATAATATGCAGCAGAAAAATTCTAAAAAACAAGTAACAAGATATAAATATTTTAACCCAAAGAGAAGGGAATCCAACAACCTTGGAAAAAAGACCCTTGATTTATACTTTCAAGCAAGTCTGTCTTACCCACACTAGGGTAAGCCCTCGATACGATGATCAGAGTCTCTGTCTTTCTATCCCCGCAAGCCCTCAACATCAAGGTAGTTGGAACATCTATATTCCTCAGCATGGAATCCCTCATCTTCAAGGTGTCGGAACCTCTGTCTTTATATCCCCGGAAGCCCTCGATTGTAATCACCAACAATCAAAGTCGCACAAAGAAATCGACACAAGGAAAAGTTTGAACAAGTCGTTCAAAATTTATGCATGAAGCTTTGAGAGCTGATAAGAGACTCTCTCTCTAGAAATAACTTCAACATCATGTAATCATAGGTTGTGTCAATTTTTTCTGTGTAGTATTGAGCTCGTTTAAATGAGCACCTATTTATAGGCGAAACTCCAACGGTCAACTCCCTCCTCCAAGGGTCATATTTTCCATAAATTTTGGAGGGACCTGTACACGTGTCACTTCACCAACGGTTAGTTAGAAACAGAATAAACGATATCATTTTATAACAAAACATGTGTAACTGATTACACGACATCATTTTATAATGAAATGAGTGTAAGAATAAGTAAAACTGATGTTTGGAATGTAAGCAAATAAAAGTTTGGAGTCTAACCAAAAAAGAAATTAGGAGTCTATAATATAGAGTTATTCGGATTATGCATTATAAGAATTTGGAACCTGAATTCTGTAGAAATCCAGAGTCGGAATTTCTAAGGAAATTCAGAGTCAGGTTTCACTAGAATTCAGAATCTGAACTTACAGAGCCCTGAGTCAAAATTTTAGTAGTTCAGAGTTGAACTAGTACATGTTTGGAGTCAAACTAGTAAAAGTTTGTAGTCAAACTCATTGATGTTAGGAGTCCAGAATTTGGAGTGGAACTTTATTAGTGTTCGTATCCCGAATTCGGAGTGGAACTTTATTACAGTTCATATCCTGAATTCGGAGTGGAATTTCATTAAAGTTCATATCCATAATTCGGAGTGGAACTTCATTACAATTCATATCCAGAATTCAGAGTGGAACTTTATTAGAGTTCAAATCCATAATTCAGAGTTGAACTTCATTATAGTTCATATCCAGAATTCTGATTGGAACTTCATTACAGTTCATATCAATAATTCGTTTCCTAAAAGAGAATGCTTCATATCTAAGTATTACATGATTCCGAGGTTTTTGATACGAATCTTATTTTTATACCTAAGAAAAATATGCATATGTATAAGGAAATCTATGATAGGGTAAATTTACTCAAGGAATGAAATTTTCATTAGAGAAGTAAAATATCGATTTTCTTAAGTATTTGGTGTTTGTTATTTTCAAAACAAGAAGGAATGGAAATGTCATTAGGAAAACCTTATTGACTCAATCGGGAGGGGCTCAACGGGATGGGGTATGTTGAATAGGGAAGGAGGGTGGAGAGGGTCTATATTAGAGGAGGGGAAAGAGATGAGAAAGGGTAGAGAAACCCCTAAAAATAAAACTATCATTAAAGTAATAATTTTAAAACTAATAACGTAAAAGTAATAATTTACAACAACAATAATAATAAAATAACATATAGTCATAATGCTAATCAAAATTAATAAAAATTGTTATGTTATTCATAATAATTATAATAATAATTACCCATAATTTTAATAGTAGTAATAATTTTATTATTATTATTATATATCTTTTTTTATTAATTTATATCTCATGATTTTTTTTTATTTTAAACAATGGGAAACCATGCGGTTACCCCACATGGATCAAGTGACAATGCACGGACCATGAAATAGCTTCCACTAATTCTAAAAGTGGTATCATGTGTACCTAGGCTGATCACGTGCTATTTTCTAATCTTGTGGTGCCTACACACTGACCTAAAAGCCACCAAAACACTCAATAATAATACTAATTAATATTATTCTAAATATTAATAATAATACCAATAATAATATTATCATTATTTTTATTATTAATAATTTAATTTTATATTTTGATTATTTTTATTATTTTATTTTAACTGTCATTTAATATAATTTTATTAGTCATTTGATTTGAAGATCATTTTGAACACCGGGTATGCCACACGGGGACCCGGGCATATCAGAACAGTCTCCAAATTGGGTACTTCTAATGCACTGGATGCCACAAAGCCCAAAACAATCCTCTTTAAATAATTGATAATAAGTAAAACTGAGACTCAACAAAATCCCAAACTAAATTATTTAGATCAATGAATAAAATAAAGTTATTACAATGGTTGGGGTGTGACAATTATTCCAGCTATAAAGCTTCCAAACCCCAAAAATCCACAATAATGTTTATCCTAGAAAATAAAATTTATACTACTTCATATTTTAAGGAGTTCCCAAAATAATGACAAATTATAAGTGGAAATATCCTATATCAACAAAGAAAGAGCCCTGCAATATTGTCTATAGAGACCCAAAATTGAATCCACATTACATGTCACCTACCCTTATAATCTAAGACACCTTCTTATGATAGATTATATGAAATAAATTATCTTTCTAAAACCCTTAATATTAGACCAAATCTCATCATAGATTACTGAATGAAACCAAAACAACTTGGCCGAAATGGAAAGAGAAAATCAAGCCACGTCTTGAATTTAACAAAAACATGTGAGAGAACATTAAACATATTAATTCATTAAAACTATTGGGAATTTACCAGTCCCAAAATTTACTAAATATAGGATATTGAGGTTATATACCTATGAATGAGACTACCCACAACCATGATAACACTAGTTATGAGGTCGAAGAATAGACATAGGGAGGCCTGAAAGGACTTCCCATCAATAGAAACCACTTTACGACTGAAGCATGATTTGAAGAACAACATAGGGAGTCCCAAAAAGACTCCCCAAAATATGTACTAACTAATTAATCCCACTATCATGAGCTAAAAATGACACTGATCTATATATCTCATAACATTATGACACCGACAAGATCCCCTATCACAAGGGATCCAATGAAGGAATACTCTCAACCCGATAGAAACAGACAACAAGATTTTCTCTTTCCCAAGGGGAAACACCACCGTCAGATGAGCCCAAACCAAAATTAATATCGATTAATAGCATATAAATACATGGGATTCTAAATGGGAACTCATATCCCATGAGACACAACCACTGTAATTTTTTTAAAAAGGGAGTCCACCACCACTATAAAATCTAAAAGACAATCATCAACCCATATGGGTCACAACATTGAAGTGATGTCTTCATACCACATTCCACCCAATAAGGACATTAGAATGAAAATATTCATAGGTCATAAAATGTCTTTATTTACCATGGAGAAGAAAAATGTTTGACGAATATCACTTACACCCCATAGGTTCTGAACTACGCGCCAACATCAATATGGGAATTAAGGCTATAATTATGATTCTTTAAGCATCTCCTAATTTGTTGTTTAGAATTAGAAACCCCCATACACAACACACACATCATAATTTAACAAACATAATTCCATTAAAAATGAAGTTTTTAATTTTTCAACAACATCCAATCATACAAACTAAATATATGGAAACACCCAAATTTCACTAGATACGACTATTACTTCTAAGGAACATTATAGAGATAAAACCCCAAACTATTCCCAATCATAAACATACAACTGTGAGTGGTCTAGGGTGACCTTGGAAGAGTTTGTTCTATATTCACGGTGACTCTTGGTAACATCCCTACAAAACCAATGCAACTGACCAATGTGTCCATAGTTGTAGCAGGTTCTCAGAGCACTCGGTCATATTGGCCTCTTGTGAAGATGATTTCCACACCAATGAAAATTCATGGTTTTTCAACCTAAATATGATGATTATAGTTCTAACAGCCTATTAATGTTCTTACCAGAACCACCATCTTCAGGCCACCTCAAAATCCTTGAAATGGAATCCTCTTCAACACTTCAAAAACTAGATGCTAATTCTCTATCTGAATCCCTCTTGGTAACTAAATTTCGGAATGAATGTCTTGCCTCACTACATAGGATAATTTAGTTATGTTGAGCTTGCATTTTTTCAATTTTAGTTTAGGAAAGATCAAAACTCAAAATTTCAATCCCTGTCAGATCATTTGCAAAATACCCTAGGTCTTATAGAACTAGGTACGATATAATTCAAACATAGATCCAACACTATGATAAAGGTAGCATAACTCTATCTTCCTCCCAAAATTTGTGTTCATAAAAAATACAATTTTTTAACGAATACTTTAATAACTCCAATGTAAGATCTTCATAAGTCTTGTTTCAAGACATGGACTTCCCCAAGATCCAATTTGGACCATCATGCATAAAGGTAGAAAGAATTACCGTTAATGACTTTGGAAATGTAGTGATACTAATGTCCCCCTCATTCCTCTTCATCCACTCCTATGCATTTAGAGGATCTACTTGACCTGAAATGATGAGATGATTAAGCATTTAGAATTCCTGAATATATTCTATGGGTTGATCCACTAGAGTGTTTTGTAATGGTTCCCCACATTATGATACACCTTGGTAATCCACCAAATCATTGTTGTGAAGACACTTTGAACAAGGGAAAAATGAACTCAATCAAGAAAAATTTGACAACGCAGATTCTCTATGTCAAACACCGAAAAATAAACCTCACTCCCAAAACACATTGTGCAAACCATATCACATCCATAATAGAAATCATTCCATTTTACAATAAAAGTAATTTTGAGAAGGAATCAAAATTAATGTCTTTAATACCCACCAATGATATGCCATGGGCTTCACCCATGCATATCATCATGCCTAAATGGGATCCCATATTTTTTCTCATAAATTTATTTTCATGTGGTCACCAATGGAAATAACAAAGGTCAATACCACCTTTGATGGGAATCTATTAAACTCACACTTTTTTCTGAAACCCCACAAATCTATTTCTCAAAATATTTAGCAATAAACATAAAATCATATTTAGATCTGAAAATAATTTCATGAAATAAGATAATCATTCAATTGTAAACAAATTTCCATGATATTCACATCAAATCTAGGACACTTCATTAAATTTAAAAAATTAGAAAGATTCACAAAGATTCACTAACCACATATATAATAAATTGAACTCCATATCATTAATTTCAAATCATCCCAACCATTTTCAAAATATTTTCAAAATATTAATTTATTCAATTTAATCAATTTTAAGTTGGTCAATATATTTAATTAAACCGTTACCATTTCATCATAATATTTACTATCACAAAAATAAAATTATAAACCATTCATAAAAATAATTTATGAATTTTTGTCTTTAATTTTCCAAAAATTACATTACCATTTAAAAGGGAAGCATGTGTCGGTGGGTGACACAAACACATGGTTGGAAGCCATGATCGAGTAAGACAACAGTCACAAAATAATTCTAGGGTAACATCCTTATCTCAAAATGGATTTATAGGCTCTCGAGATCACAATGGCCCCTTTCCTAACCCCTTTTCATTTCTAAATAAAAAATAATTCACAATAATCAATGGACACAACAAACATGGATATACCATGCTAACATAAGGTTCAGAATGAGAAAGGGATCATGACATCCTTCATGTATTCACACCTCAAGACTGAAATATAATATGACTTCTACCATGAAATCCCCATGTAAAAAATGGTAACTATAAAAATAGAGGACCACTAATGAAATGACCTTCTCTAATACCATTTTTTCATGAACCAACTCGTGTTGACATTTAACTATTCAGCAGATCCAACCCACGGAAAGGCCCGAGTGGCATTCCCGGTCCTCCCAGGATAGAGACAAGGAAAGAGGTAACCATAAGATACAATGGGAATGGTTTCTCCCAAAAAAAACTACGGAAGAAAAATTATTAAATGATAATCAAAACTGACTACGGTTTTCAAAGATTACATCATTTATGTTTTGAATTAAAGGAAAAACTAACATAATAACAACAAATATCCAAAATACCAAACAAAACATCAAACCCAGGACTTATTTATATGACCTAGAAGGTAACACACTGATATAATACCATCTATCTACCATGGAAATCGATCTTGACACAAGCCTGTAATATAAAATGAAACAAGAGAATACTATATGAATGAGTATTAAAACTCAGTTGGTATTCCTGATTAATATTGTTCCCAATTCACATAATTCAAATGAGGATACATTGATTAATATGATTGAAATAAAATATATAAATCTATTTTATTCACAAATTAAAATTCTAGATATCCAAAACACATTCACCATCTAGTGACCTCATATTTTAAAACAATGCTCTAGAGGATAAATGAATAGGGAACAAAGTAAGAAAGGTATTTTATTCAAACTAGTAAAAATGGGGATATTTCTCATTCATTCCAATGTATTATTATTTGTATATCTTTTTTGAAAAACCATTAATTCTAAAATTTACAAATAAAAACCAAAAACCATGTAAAAGGGATACGATTCGATATAATTATGGATTTGGCACAAACCAAATTAGTATGAGAGAAACACTGGAAAACCTAGGAACATAGAGAAGGACCATTAAATACTATTGATGTGACTCATCCCAATGAAATTCTATACTAAATGAAATCATAATGCCCAAATTCCCAATGGTTACCCTACGTGGCCTAACCGAGGGGACCCTTACCATAGTAATGAAAAAAAGTAACACAATATGATGGGCCACAATCTAGTGCAACAAACCAATCTACTGTAGAAAAAATTCTCATATTTCTTCTTTCCCGTGCTAGATTCCCATTTTATGTTCACATAGGGGTGTTTCAAAAAATCCAAACAATAATCCATGTTCACATTGCATCACATAATTGCACAACTGGAACCACACCAGCCATTACAAGGGTAGTCCCATACCATAAAACAATTAGTATGTAAGGGATATCCTACAATATGTACACTACTATCTCAAGATCAAACAATAAGGAAAATGATTTTTCCCTAGCGGTATTTTCTAAGTGAAACAATTTAAAAAATTCCAAACGGGCCTCAAATAATATCCTCAAATACACTCTTTTAATTAATAAACACAAACATGAAACATTTATCATAAAACACATTGGAAATCCATTTGAGAAACTTCAAACTCCATTTTAAACATCAACATGTAATTTATAAAACTAAACCATAAATTTAAAAATAATAAACCACTTGAATAATCCAACCATGCAATTTCTCAAATAAATGTATCTTACTATTCAACAACATCACGCTGTTTATTCAAAAAAAAGTAACAAAAAACCTCATTTACCTCAAATGAATTATTTTATGAATAGAGATTAACTATTTAATAATTAAGGTAAATTTGAAAATCAATCAAATATTATGATCATTAATATTAAAATTATGATCAATGTGATGCTACCTTAAACGATGATGAAATTTCTTGAAAGCAGGGTAAAAACCTGCTTGTTCCTCAACCACATGCAAGGGGCGTTAGATCTGTCCAAATTAAAAAATACCAACCCAAAATTTAGGTTTCAAACCTAAAAATAAGAACCCTAGGCATTTATAAATCTTAATATAATAGAACACTCACCGGATGGAAGGTCACACATTGATGAGGTGGGCATCGGAGGGGCTGCGTGCACCGGAGTTGAGGGCACCAGAGGGGCTGCGCCTGAAGGGGGGTTGTAGGAGGGCCATGCTTTCTGAAGGGGAAACATAAGATGGGGGTGTGAGGAGGGGCCATACACACTAGAGGGTTTCCCCTGGAAGTTGGGGTGGTCGGAGGAGCTATGTGTTTCAAAATGGTTGTGGCCCAATGAGGGCAGGTTCGTGCTGGAAGGAGTGGTGCAAGTGGGGGAGAGTAGCCATAGGAGGGTCACCTGAAGGGGAGGGATAGATGATGAGGGAACATTGGAAGTGTGTACACCAAAAAGGGAATGATGGGGGAGAGTGGCTATGTGAGACGAGGGTAAAGGGTAGATAAAGGGGATAATGATAATATAGAAATTATAACTGACTTAAAAATAATAATTATTATACAAATTACTTAATAATAATAATCTATAATAATACTAATAATAATTCATAATTCATAATAATAATGATAACAAAAAATAATAATAAGAAAAAATTATTCTTAATAATTATAATAATAATTATTCATAATAATATGATTATGAATATTATTATTATTAAAAAATCTTTCTGTATTAACTTATTTCTCATTTAATTTTTATTTTTTTAATCACTATGAAAAAACATAGTCACCCCACATAGATCAAGAGATAGTGCATGATTCATGCAGTAGCTTTTTCCTACTCTAGATGTGTTTGCATGGGTACCTAGGCCAACTACATTGTTTTCGCTAACCGTGCGGTCCCCAAACGTTGGCCTAAACTCTATCAAAACTCCCAATATTAATAATAATAACAAATACAATTCTCAATAATAATAATATTTTTATTATTATCCTACATATTATTTTTAAAATTATAATTAAATTTTGTTTTACTTTTTCTTATATTATTTGAAGATTCATTTAACATCAATTTATTATACTTTTAATTTTTAATTAATTTTAAACACCAGGTAGGAAGAACAATGACCAGAGTATAACCACACAATCTCCAAACCATGCTCTAATCATTTCCTAGATGATTCCAATCTCAAACACTCTTCATTTAATAAAAAGTCAAAATTAAAAATGGGACTCAATCCGAACCCCAAATAAAATATCCAAAGCAAATAAAATTTTAAAATAAAGTAATTAGAAAGGTCAGGATGTGATAGAAACAATTATCCCTTTATAAAAAGTTAAAAATAACATATTTCATCTTCCCTGTAAATTATTACATGTCACATGAACATTTTTTGAAACATTATGTATCAAAATGTAAAAACATAAAAAACATACATCAACTAACAATTCAGGAAAATATATTTTACAAAAGGAGTCGGCTGATATTAAAAAAATATATTCTTTAGAAGATTTCATATTAGTAAAACAACTAAATTGTATCCCACTTTTAAAAATATTTAATAAAAAACAATATAATTGGAGATAAAATACTATAAATCCCCCATATTATATAAAACCATTTAGTACCTTTAATTCTAAAATTAATATTGAAAATATTTCCCCGTATATTAAAACTGAATAAATATACAAAACATCCCTTTCGATTAAAAGGTTTAACCCTTTCAAAACCATTTTCCCTTTAGCACCCCTTGATTTGATAAGTCATCCACTAAGTTTATTAAACATACCATATAGTGAGTATAGTAAAATTAATATAAAATGTATCATATGATGTACCCTGAATGTAAAAATAACCAATTTTGTAGATATGAGATCATGAATTATATTTAAAAGAAACACATAAACTCATTTTATTTTAATCTATTTTGAAATTTGGACGTAATAATGGACATTTCTAGAGAAAACATATACCCAGTTACTGTTTATTCAGGTAATCCGTATATATACTTCTTCTTAAAATAACTTAATCTTAAAATTTGGTACCGAAATTTGATTAAATACAAAAAATAAATAAAAATGAGTCCTTTGAAACTCGCATATATATAACACTTCAATATTTAATATAAGATCAATATTAATAAATTAAATACTTATATGTTTTAAAGGGGTTCACCTTATTCAAGGAGAAAAAATTCATTAAAGGACCTCCCATTTGCAATATATAGAAATATAGTGCTCTCGTTAGAATATAATAGATTTCTTGGAAATGTTCCTTCATAGGAGATTTATAACTAACTAGAAAAAATGGTCCTAGATGGTTTAAATTGACATAGAATCTAGTAATTTTATTCTGTCTAGTAGTAAAATAATAAAATGTCTTCTTCAACATTTACAATTAATAATTATAATTTAACTATTTATTCCAATCTGTATATGGTATTGAAATATATATTGATTTTAAATTAATCTCAAACATACATATTGAAATAAATCCATTAGACGTAGTATGATTTACCACAACATGAGCATTTTCTATCATCAAATTCTTATATATATTCATAAATATATTATTATGTTTTTCTATTTCATTCGAGTATAGAGTATCAACTTCATCATGTAATGAGTAAGGTTAATAAAAATGTTGAGAAATATTAATATGTTAATATTTAGTCACCTAAACTATAATAAAAGATTAATTTGGGGATGACTTACATAGAATGCAACAGTTTTTAGACTATCATCACATTCTAAATAGTTATTAGAAGATAGAACTAAAATGATACAATGATTATACTTTGTTAGTTGAACATTCTATCGTTTATATTTTTAGGTTGATATGTATTCACTATATTTTTTCTTCAATCCTAAATATTAGTACATGATATTAGTTTTTTTATAATACTCATAAAAAACATATATACTCAAACAGCCTGAAGTCCTTCCTTTTTTATTAATATTGATAATACACATTTCAAGGAGTGTGGTGGAACCCTTATAAGGCCCGTAGGCATAAGTATTACATGGACTATAGGCCTGAGAGGAATTCATTTCCCGTAGGCTTCAAAAATTACATACAACCCGGAAAAACGACTTGGAACTACTCCTCTACAGCATCTTAATCGTGAAATCAGCTCTCCACCTTTTCATGGATATTCATCTAGGAATTCCTAGGCATGCATAGACTTGTCCCGATGGTAGCTTCCATACCCTCTCATTCGTGCAATCCGTTTAGCTTCTACTATGGTGAACTTTCCTTGCTCAACCTCATTGTAGATCTTGTTCATTGTAGGTTGTTTTTTTTCATATACACATAAGGTTGTCTGAAGGCCTTGAGATGGACCAAAGGCCTTACTTACCCGAAGGCCTGGGTGGCCCGAAGGCCTTACAATACTGAGGGACCAAATCGGTGGCCTGAAGGCCAAAACGGGGGCATTTTCCCGGCTGCTACAGTACCAAACAGTGCCTACTACAGTAGCTTCCATATTACTGCACAGTTCCCTCTATAGTGCTCGCTATAGTACTACCCCCGTTTGGGCCTTCGGGCCACCAATGTATTCATGTGGTGAAAATTTACCTCCATAGGATTCTATATTACTAGCATTCAAACTATGTATATAAATAGTTATTTATGTAAATAATTATGGTTAAACTACTCTATAAGTATTAATAATAAATGAATCATATTTCTTCTACATATCCTCATCCACATCACACTATAGTATATTTATATACCATATTAAGGTGATAAAATTCTGATCAATAATAATTATATTATAACTATTATTGTTTTAAATCATTAGTTTTTTATACTCCCACTCCATTATAAGTATTTCAATAATTTTTCCACTAGTTTATCATCTATAATTATCTCCACTCCAAGATATCTTAATAAATTAACTATACTAATGAATCCATGTTGTATATAAGAAACTGATTCTCATAGAATAAAATTGAAACTTGATAATCCACCCATAACCTAGCTCTATAGTTATCTAAAAATATAGATGCTATAAAATGTGTAATACCATTTATCCAAAAAAATCCCATTATATCGTTCATAGGAAAATATATTGATATAAACAATTTATTTCATTAGACACAACAAAAAATTTCACAGTTTTTAATTCTCTTGGTATTTAACTTTTCCTCTTGACTGATTATTGGTATCTCATTCATAAGAATGTTGAATTTACTAATCATAGTATGGTATTTATTAACATTAGTAATAATAAAAATGGTAATAAATTTCATATTTGATGTAATAATCATAATTGGATTTAATTATAAATTGATTTCTATGATTTAAAATCCTCAAAGTACCAATAGTTTACATTGATTTTATAGAAGAATAATCTTTTATTTTCTATAATTTATTTATTAGAAAAAAAAATTTATATGATACAAAATTATTTCTCAAATAAATCTTCTTATGGAGGAGAGGGGTGAAGTGATGTTTTTTAAAAATATATCATTATAACCCACTCTAGAAAATATATATATAATATGGTATATGATACATATTAATTAGAATAAATATTTATAATGAAGGATGTAGAAAATAATTTATGAAACTATAATACATAAAAATATAAATAATGATAATATGACTAGAATAATATTGAATTAAATAATGGAATGATGTTTAAAATGAAAATATGAAAACTCCATTGGAGGGTATTAATAAATTATATTACAATTACAATCACTAGAACTCTTCTCGTTTAATCCAGAGTGGATAGAGAACCAATAAAAAGATTCAACAAAACCATTTTTTAAAAAGTTTTAACATCATTATTATAAATAATTAGAATGTAAGTTCTTATCCCTATGATTATTTAATAGATATATTATTAACAAGATGTATCATCACTAACATGTTGTATCTGATTGTTAAATTATTTTCTAATTCCTAGATTTATTTCAACCTAATGTTTAGATTCACATATTCATAAATATTGAATATATTAGAACAAACACTATCAGAAGAATTTGATGACAATTAAAAATATTAGATCTTTTACAATGAAACTTATAACAGTCAAAATATTTAAAAACACACTGATACCCATAACAATTTGAATATCATATACAACGAGGTTGGGTGAAATTATTTATTGAAGGTTTTCATGTATTTCTTCAGGAAAGAAACTATATAATATACATAGGTGTTATTATAACAATGTAATTAATAGTATGCTCCATGGATATAAGGAAAATATTTCACTTTGTGAAAAACATGAAATATATAACATTATATTATTCTTAATAGAGGATATATAGCATCCCTATGTTTATAAATTATGTAGATTAATATCATATCATTTGGATTACATGATTTCAATGTTTAAAAAAAATAACTAGAACTTAAAAACATCAATTAAATAAAACTAAAGAGGATTATAGTGTAATATTAAAAAATAATGGATTTTAAAAAATTAATGTCATGAAAATGATTCACTAATTTAGTAAATATAATCTGGTTCAATACTACCATATCAATAGGTTAATTTGGATGTATAATAATAAACAAGGAACACAACACTATGAGGATTATACATGACTTCATGAGATTTTGTAATGATCCATATGTAAGACTCATGATGGAAGATTATTCGAATAATATGAATAATTTATATTTTATAATTTGGAATTATTATTATGAATGTTTTTGGTTTTTCACTCAAACAAACACTAGGTTATAAATTATGTTCAATAATTTTATGAAGAGAAAATATATAATCATAATAATATATTACAATAGTGAATAATTTCTTGTCAATGAGATTAAAATTTAATATAAAGTAAAAAAAAACCCCTTAGAATATTATTAATATTCTATCATATATAACCGAAAATAGTTAGATGGATTGAGATTACTTGAGTTGTACATAATTGAAAACAATCATGAGTTACACATTAAATTTATTTCCGAAATGTTATAAACAAAATATTTTTATTATGAGAAGAATTTATCAATAAATAAGTTATATAATATTTTATAAATAATTCGTACTTTCATTCAAATATTTTTAGTTATCCTTGAATTGGTCTCATTAAATTTTATATTCTTATAGAAATAAGATGTTATAAAATTGTATAAAAAAATTCCATATATACAATATAAAACATATATGTAAAAATATATTTTCAATGATTCTATATATTGAAAAAAATTCATATTTCTAAAAGAATATCCTTAATAATTATGAAGTATTTGAACTTTTTTTATATATTTTTTGAATTAGTGTAAATTTGAATACTAAATTCTTATTATACTACCACACTATTTTGGAAAACACAATTTTCACACATTTTAAGGGTATATAACCTCTAGTTTTTGTCATTCATATTATATACATATATATATATATACCCTCCTTAATTAACTTCTCTAAAAAAATTTATTCTCCAAAATCGTTTTTATTAAAATAAATTTTTAGAAGAATGATGATGTTATCTATTATTTTTGAAGATGTAGATTGTAGATCTCATGTGGTCAGTTAATTACTCTTTTAAATACATAAGGTGGATGATTTAGGATTTATTTTAAACTAATTTACTGAATATTAGAAATTTTATATTATGAAAATTAATTAATCATAAATACATAAATTTGGGTGCCCGGAATTGGGTAATCCATAGTGCATCTCCATATATATTTCAATACAATCTAAATGTAAAGACACAATAATATATTACGTTTCCAAAATAACTACACAATCATATTTATAGTGAAAAATATCCTTCTTTATGTTCCAATTTTACAATGTTCGAATAAATACAACTTCTTGATAGAGAATAAATTTTCATGGTCAAATGACATAAGTTGTGGTCTAGTGATTGAGGAGGTATCTATAGATATATTTTAAAACCAATGATGTATTTGATTCATCTAATGAGATAATAATTTTATTAATTACAAATAGATATCAAAATATCCTCCTCCATGAATGATTTTTTGAACACATGAAAAGTATAACCTATGAATTAGACCCTAACATGGTGTATTCTGAGCACACCTAATTACTTTTGACAATTATATCACTAAATACACTATAATGGGTAATAAATGGTATTTGGTTCATTATGAAATGAGGGAGAAACAACTCATTGGAAAAAAATCAAGAGAGACAACCCAAGTGAGAAAATTAGTTTTGATACCCCTTTGTTTGGTTCTTAAACCATATTGAATAACATTATTTTGAGTGTCCAAAATCAACCAATTTCTAGTTATGAATATAATATGTCATTATTTTGTTTCCTCTTAAGTAACTCTCTTTTTATAATTTTTGTCTACGCGGATTAAAAAATTAATCACATGTATAAAAAGGTGGTTTAGATTAGAGAGGATATAGTTGAGTCAATAAATATTATGCCAATATACAAATATTTACTACCCTATTAATTTATTTTATATATTTTAATATCTAAATTTTATAGATATAGATTGTGTGTGGATACACTAGTAAGGATCCTTAACTAATTTATTTTTAAAAAATATTGTTCATTAATCATAATTGTGGACATATGTAATATATTATGGCTGACTTCAAGCCTATATGATTCAAATATATATTGTTATGTACATTAGGGAAAAATTGACGTTCTCAAATCATTCATCATTCCAAAATTCATTGAATTCTATACAATATAATCATCGAAAAAAGGTAAGACATGGTCAAAATGGAACCCACAAGGATACTCTATATGTATAAACCCATATAATGTAATTTGAGATTTATAATGGGAATTATCTTTTGTGTTTAAAATATTTACCTTTCTAGTGAATATTGAAATATGTAAGACTTAGCTATATAGAAAATGATATAACCAAAACATAGATGTATACTAGAAGTTATTTCAAGGTTGAATAACAAATCGTAGTTGAAATATTTTAATGAGGATTCATTATTTTAATTCCCTCATGCGTTTGGAAGATTATAATTGTGTATAAAGTATTATTACTCTATAATATTTCTTCCAATATTATATAAATTAATGGGGTATGATACTATGCTGATTGATTTTTCTACTCAAAAATGGGTCAGGGTTTTCTATATTATTTTACCTCTTTCACTGAATAAATTTTTGATGAATATTCTAAGAGGTGTGAAAGAAAATCTTACATGATGAATGATTATCCCAAAGTACTCTTATATTAGTTGTATTAGTTAATAATTTGTAAATAATTTTAAAAGTATTAAATTTCATATGATAATTCCCTATAGTGATAAGGATTCCATGCATGAAAACCCATTGGTTTTGTGAAATTAGGATTTATCAAAAATTACCCGAGATAAATAAATTTTAAATGGTATGAAACAATATATTTTTTTGAATGAATTATTCAAGAATGAGGTATCCTTTAAAATAAAATGTGTTATGAATGATAAAATAGGTGAAAAATAGATTATATCTAAGATTGTTTTATTTTTAAAAGTGATAAACCCTTATCTATTGAGAATGTATTAAATTTTTTACTATTTCTATAGGATAATCATTCACAATAATGGTATTTTGGTGACAATTCCTAGGGATGGTTCATCATTAATATAGGGGATTTCAACCAAGGGAAAAATATTTGAAGTAGGAAATTAATAAATGTATGTTATGTGAGAATTAAGGATGAGAAAAAATTTTGAACTAGATGTTTGGATATTAGTAATTTTACCCCAAATTTATCCAATAGTTATTTACATAGTGATATATTGTATCTTGTATTGTATATTAGTGGAAGTAAATAATCATTTATATATATTTGTTTTATAATACATTAAGGATGATATGATAACAACCCCCAAAAATATGTGTATTACAAATTTATCCCAAATCAATTATCATAATATTTAGTTTTGAAAATAGGTTATGATTAGTATGAGTAGGATAAAGATAAAACTAATCAAACATAAGATATAATTTGGTGGACTTGTTTCCAATTTTATCCACTCAAATGAAACCAAGTGTAATTTTGTATATGTGAGTGCAATGTTATATATGTGAATATTGGTAATGGGTCTTTATAATTGAGGTTTTAAAAAAGTTTCCCAAATTGTGAGGATTCTTATATTGATATATATTTAAATTAAATTGATAAATTTTTTAAATATAAAAAATTTTGTTATGATACTAATGTTGTAGATGGATTTTATATACTAAGATATGATATGTCATTCAATATAAAATGAAATAATAACATGTCTATCAATTGAATTTATACTATATAATTTTATAGGAATTATATCATATTTATGAATGATTTAATTATATAAGATTTTTTATACCAACATTTTAAAAAAAATCTATATAGGATTGTGGGTATCCATGATACATGATTAATCTCAATGATAAGGGAAACTAAAAATTTATGATAAACATATCATGGATTGTATCACTCAAACCCCCTATGTAATTTTAGTATTTATGAAATGTTCTTATATACTAATCATAGTATATAATTATTAATGAGATTCATGATTACTAAAAATATTACAATTGGTCATTGGGGTTTCACAAATGATATTGATAATACTATTTTTTGACTAATGTTATTAGTTCATCGGTAAATATGTTTATGTTAATTATAAAAAATATGTTATTTTTTATGAAAAACATTATATTTATAATTATTTATTTTATTTAAATTGATAATTCATCATTATAATATAAATAAATAGTTATATATAATATTAAAATATAATAACTTGGTATGAATAAACCGCAAAATATATTTAATTATATGAGAGATAATTTTGGATCCCATGGACCATTACATGTAAAATAATTCCATTTATAGAAATCATTTTATCATTAATTTTTCAATCCTTAAGGAATTTTTATTATCATTATTCTATGACCAAGGGGTTTTTAATTAAGATACTACTATAGGTTATTTAATTCATTAAATGACAATGAGAGGCTATTTATCGCACCTTATATGGTTATATATGAATTTTTATTCCTTAGAGGCTATTATATTCCCTCTCTATAAATTTATTTGAAATGGTCTATAAGAATTCATTCATTTTTGAGAATAAAATGGTGAACCTTAGTATTCATTTTTTTCATTATATGATCATGATCAATATATTTCCTTATAAGAGAGGTTATCTAGTTTATTTCTATTTCCATATTAAATAATTTTCCGTATATTTATTACTACAATGAAATAGATAGGAAGATTATCCCTCCTTGGGGTAAATAATTATAATCATGGGTTTATATGAAAGGATTTATCAATTCATTAATTCATGTTTGATATGTATATTAAAAACATATTTAAATGATATTTTTTATTTCTTATTTTTTATTATGATTTTAATTTAATTTTTATATTATTGGTTTAGATATATGGTTTTTTATATTTCTAATCCATGGTTGGAAAGGAAATTAAATCAATATGCTTTTATAAGTGAATCAATGGTTTAATTAAAAATGTGCAAACTAACTGTTAAAATGTTTTATATTCTAACGACATATTCACATAATGTAGAATACTTTTCCGACCCATATGAAACATTCATGAATGGTTTTTTCTTTTATTTTTTTATATTATAAAAATTTCATTTTTGAAGTGGGTTTCAGACTATCCCTTGTATGAAAAAGCATATAAATCAAAGCTTTTACTGAAATCAATTTTGAAACATATAAATTTTTTTAGTGTTATTAAATTATCTACTATTTTTATGTTATAAAATTTAGATGAATTATCTAAAAGCATGAATGAGATGGATGGGATATGTATATGACATATACAATTGAAATAATGTTAATAAAATAATGAATGGTATATATTTTATACATGAAATATTATTAACGAGACCAACTATAAAATAATTCATAAAATATCAATGTGTTAGATTCCGTCATAAACTAATCATGTTCATTAAGACCATGATAAATCAAGTAGATGGGTCATGCTTATCTGAACATGGATAATCATTCTTTTGTTAATATAAAAGCCTAATATTTACCCTTATGTGAATATTGGGTGACACTTGAATAGGTAACCCAATGTAATTGGCACCTAGATGAATGGTGTGGAGAATATACATTGGATGAACTAGGTAAGATATTATTGACGTATTAGTACAAGAGTTATATTTTATACAATTTATGAGATTTTTTACATAAATATACTTAAATTAGGTGGCTATATTATATGAATTGATACATTTAGAAGTATGGGATTTGAATAACACAATTTATAATAATAATTTGTATTATTTTATTGGGAATCAATTAAATAATTTTTTGTTACCAAAAATCATAATGATACAAATAATGATACATATATTATTGTATATATTCATATTATGATAGAAAACAAAAAATTTATTAATGAAATAATCCCTTTTCGGGAAATATTAAAAAATGAAAATTTCACTGATTATTATAATAATTTGAGGATTATCTCTTACAGGAAGAGAAATTATATATTCTAGAACAACCCGCATAATATGAAATAAGATGTCTCTTTCTATCAACTATCATTTTTATTCATTATAATATATATGATTTCATGAAATAATTCAACAGGATTTAATTATTGAAAAAAATTAATGATTCATATTTAGGAGAAATTATATGTTTGAGAGACAAGTTTCATTAAATCTTAATCTTTGGTACTAGATATAAAATATTCATCATGTATTTTTGGTAATTCACATAGTATTAAATTAATTATGAAATTTATTATATAAGTATACCTAAAATTATGAAATGAATCAACAGTTTTTGTATTATCTATGTGGATAGTAAATTTTATTCTTTTTAGTCTAATGGGATTGTATATTTAAGACTATATTCACACACCCTCATTAAATAGAATATTGGTTCTTGTATAATTCTTAGATAAGTCATGTTGTTCATTTTTAACAATGGACAAAAAATGTTTCGTTTTTATCAATTAAATTTATTATGGTTATATTAATATTTTTAATGTTCTATATATAATGGATCTTAATAGCACAATATACCATATAAAATATAATATGGAAAAAATAAGTTATTTGAATTCAATTTATATTTTTATTTGTCAGCTAGATCATAAAAACAATAATAACATTTAATGATTACATAATAATTTATTGTTATATTCTAGTGATTTTGAGTCATTTGATATTTTGAAGTCATGTTTATTATAAAAATTTGAAAAATCATCTTTGAATTGTAATGGGAAAAGAGCTAGTGATTTGTTAAAAGGAACATATACTGATATATGTGGCACTATAATTAAAGCAGCAGAATGGATATTTTTTTCATTTTTATTATTAAATATAACAAAAATAGTAATGTGTGTACATATTTTATGAAACCCAATTATTAATCATTTTATATTTAAAATGTTTTAAAAAATTAATTAAAAAACTAACATGGGAAGAAACACATTAATTTGGTCAATGTGGAGGAGAATTGATTTAATAATATCATTATAATATTTTAAATTGACGTATAATATCACAAATCACTCATCATAGTCCACAATTGTTATATGTTATATTAAAAAAATTGACCATAAATCTGTTGGATTTATTTTATTCAAATACGATCAATACAAACTATTCTAGTTACTTCATTGTTTATTCCCTAGAAACCCAATAATGTAAACTAAACCGCGTTTTATAAAGGTATTTTAAAACAACCCCACATGATATGTGAATAGGGAAGATTATTAATTAATAATTTATAAATATTTATGGTTGTTATGAATATTTATGAAATATTTCTTCTATCGAAAGAAATCCAAAATCAGATTAATGTTTATTTTTTAAATTTCATATATGAAATTTTCGTTATATTGTTTTATAATACAGTAGAGAAAAAAAAGATTATTTATCAATATAATTTATTTTTTATAATGAGAATAAATTTACTAAATAATGAGTTGGAGTGAGTTTTTTGTTATGATGTTCAATATAAAAAGATCAAACTATTCATGAGATGGATGAGTTGGAAAATCAAATGGTTGTGGAAAATGAACAATCTCAATATATACATGAACTATAAGGGATTGTTTGACCATATTTGGAACCTGAGAGATATTTATTTATCATTTACAATGAATATGGTTTGATGTTCATATAATATGAATCAATATCATACCAAGAGGCCATCATGATTCTTAACTCTAATAAATGGTTAAAATAAAAGAAACCAAAAATGGAGTAAAAATTAAAGAATTTTTTTACAACATTACGGATTCATTTAAAGGGATAAAACCAAATGTCAAAATGTTTTTATTCTACAAATATAAGTATATATATTATAGAGGTTCTTCTATATATATTACTTGGCTGAAAATAGTTTTAAAAAAATTATGGTTTCAATTTACGTAGTGTTTATGGTCAAATTTATTAGGTTTATTATATATATAATGAAATTATACTGTTATGAGATAAATGAAACGGATGAAAAACTCCCATTACATATAGTAATTTTTTTTAATGTAAATTTCATAATCATTATGGATTCAAGAATCTAATATGTTATCTTAAGACTTATATGTTATAACAATAAATTAGTGGCTTGAATCAATCCTCTAAATGTTGGAATGTTAATTTTTTTGAATCCATTATTTAATTTGACTTTATGAACTATATATATATGATATTATTATATATAAAAGAGTTAGTGAGAGAATTATTGTATTTGTGGTCTGGTATGCTGATAAAATACTTTATATTAGAATTAACATCACAATTTTTCAATCAGTAATCAATTGATCTGGAATTTTTATAATAAAGGATCCTTGCGAAGTATCATTAAACTATTTTTGATTATTTATCGGTGTATATTTAAACATATTTTTCTATTTTATGTGAAAAAACACATTTGTAATGTGTTATGAAGGTTTATCCTGAAAAATTTAAAAAAATTACATATTAGAAACTCTTTTAATGAGTCCTTTGACTCTACACTTTCTTTCAATTGATGAAGAATAAGAATTAATGGGTGAAATATATATTATTTTTTATTATAATAAATCATGTATCATATGTTTTGTACCCACATTTATATATATTATATCATATGTTTGATTATTATTTACCAATAAAATATTAGTGGATGTCATTATGATTCCATGGAGAATATCATTAAGTATTTGATAAGAACCATTATTTATTTTTTTAGTATATTAGGTTGAATAATATCTTTCTATAGAGGGTTAAAATAATTCTACTTTTCAAATAGAATTAATTATATTTAGATATCAGTCAAAATTATTTTTTGTATGAATGGTGGAGAGGTTATTTAGAAATGTACCATTTAACAAAAACCAATTTTCTCTATAAAATTTTATAACAATATCAAAATATCTAATATGACATGTCGTTCTGGTTGGATAAATAATTTCATTAACAAACATGGGGTGTTTTTAAGAATTATTTTTTACATTGAACTCATTGTTATAATTTTGAATTAGATTAAAATCTATATATCCCTAGTCTTATCAAAGTTACCAACATGTTATTCATCTATTTCATCACATTATTGAGATAATTTATAGAAGTGATTTTAAGAAGTGTTGCATTAATATAGAGGATAATATTGTCAATCCCAAAAAACACACCTTAATAATCATGAAATACATTTTAGTTTTGTGTGTATAATATATATCTATGAATAAATATATGAAATTTGATTGATTAATATTTTTAATTCTGTAATGATAGTTGAATCGAGTATTTTTTATTTCATGTAATTTTAATTTATTAAATATATTATCAATCATTTATGTGTATTCCATAGATCTTGGAAAATGATATGATAAAATTCATGCTAATATATATATATGTATATATTAATAGGTTAGTCATAATTGATAATCTTCTTAATAGGTAGTGTGGATATTTTAAAATTGTTATGAGTAGAATCAATTATATGGAAATAAAAATTATCAATCATAGGATATAGGTTTTTAGATTGTATTAAGTTTATCCCAATTAAAGAACATCACATGGATTTTCATATATGATTCATTGGTATTACATAATTGTTTTATTTTTATTGTTCCTTTTAAGTGTTGTTTTTAAATTAGTTTCATACTTATTTGGTTTCATTCATTGTGATATATATAATTTAATTTGATAATTTCGATTAAGAAAAGGTAATTTTGTATAATACTATTCATGTTAATGGATATGAGTAATCGAGATAGGATGTGTCCACCCATATAATGGGTTGTTATATTACAACCCTCGTTGAATTGTACTGAGTGGAAGGAAATTTAATGATAAATACATGTGATGTAATTACATAGTATTTAGAATACTATATAATTAAGAAAAAAATATATGGTACATTGGATTGATAAAATCCATGTCTCATTTATTATCACATTGTTAATGAAAAAATAAAATTTTCTCATGGGGAAGTGGGAAATTAGATCACAACAGTGATTTCTTTAATTTGTATTGATGTAACTTGTTTATAGAGATAATAATTTTTTATAACTATGATTGTGATTTATGATTACATTCATCATCACAAAGGGTATTTGGGGTACACATAAGATAATACCAACTGTTATTTTTAGATAGACGTGACATGTAAAAAAGTAAATATGATTGTTATTATTGTAAAAAATATCTGATTTTCGCTTTCTGCCTTTAATAATTAATTAAATAAATTTTATTTAATTTAATAATTAATTATGAATTATAATATGTATACATATGTATACATATTATAATTAAATTAAAATGAGGAAATCTGAAATACCATAGGGGATTTGTGATTAGTGTTGATATATTGGGTTTACATGTCTGATTACATTGGGAAATTCATAATCCCACCTAGTGAAATAATTTACGATCCTCCATTGTTATATTTATCTAATTTGAAGTCTCATTAATCAACTATAAATGTAGTTAGTTATATAATCCACCGTTGAAGAAATTTATTTCTTTAAATTAAAATTCAAATATATTTATTAAAACATTTTAGTATTCATTGAAATAAAATTCCATGGATACTTTTAAACATTCCTCTCTATTTTAATATATAAGACGATGAGTGTTAGAATTCATTACTTAGAGAGAAATAAAAGGTGATGATTAGTGTTATCTAGTGTTTCTCATATGATATATCACCCTCGTATTCAAATCATACAGGTTCTCTAACATAATTGTATTTCCTTATTATATCTTTTTCTATAGAGAAATTCCTAAAATTACCTGTATATGAAGAGTATCCCATTAAGGGTGTAGTGATTAGAATTATCAATGTATACCGATAGCAACATTAATAAATCAATTAAAGATTGTTTTATATATTGTAAATGAATATAAAATATATTTTTATTTCTTTTTATTATTATTATTATTCCATTTAATTCTTATTTTATAGTATTTTTTTATTAGTTTTTCTTATGTGTACCAAGGGTTGGTGATATCATCAGTACCCTATATTTTCCACCTTTAACAAAAGAAAATGTATATATAAAATGACAATACTATTAAAATGAATATCTGGATTTTAAAAATACATTTTGATTGTTCATGTCACTATTTTTAAAAATCGAATCTGATAATCAAATCTCATAAATGAGTAAATATCACCACAAAAATACCACTACTACTTATTCCCTTAAAATTATACTTAATAATAATAAAAGACCAATAAAAATATATAAGTAATTTCTTACATTCTATAACTATTTCAATCAAATGGCTTATAAATTATCATATAAATAAAATAGATAAATTTTGATATGATCAATAGTTACATGGGGTTCCCTATAAATTAAGGGGATCACATGATAACAAGTGATTAATATTATAATAGAATACAATATCAGATTCATGTATTTGAGTATATATTTGAAATCATAAAATCATGTATTGGTATGTAAAGTCAGATAAAACTGAATAAAATAGAGTTTCAAAATTAAATATATGTACCATTATTAACGTAGATAAAACTATAAAAGATGAGGATGAAATGTCCTGTTTAATTTGAATGTAAACTAAATTTATGATTTTTTATCTTTATAATGGGTGTCTCTTAGGAGATAACTATGTTCTAATTCACTATGATATATGGTAAAAAAAACATAAAGAATTTTAGATTTTCTAATACCCTATGTATGATTAAAATAAAATTGAATCGTTTGGGTAATTTTTATGATCATGTGGACATAGTTATATTACATAGATATAACCCATATGAAAGATACTATCATTTTTACAATAATGTTTTGAGATATATAGTTGTTAGAATTTAATTAAATTTATGTCATGATGATTAATGTGGAATATGAAAAATCCATATAATTTAATATATTTGAGAGTTACTTGTTTATAATATATTGAAAGAATATATACATTGTGAAAATCAGTTTTCATAGGATATTTATGACATATATTTTCTATGATTCTGATTAAAAATAAGATATGAGTAAACACATGATGATATATATGGGAACTATACATAATATTTTCACATAATAACATCATTAATGAAATGGATTGTGCTATACTGAACAAAAAATATTTAAGAGGGAAAGCCACACTAGCTTTTACTCTATAGTGGACCCGAATATTGTGTTAGATTCCCTCTTTCTCAATTATTGGACCACTAATTTGGAGGAAGATCTAAAATAAATATTATAGAATACGTAATTGTAAATTTTTTCAACACATAAAAGGAAAAAAATGATCAAAATGATGTGTTTATTTTTAAAAATGATAAACTAGTAATATAATATCTTTCAAAACAAATTGATAAAACTTGTAGTCTAAATTCACAAGTTTAAGTAAATGTTTAAGATGAATTATTTAATAATTTTAGGGATATAAATCATAATGTATAAATTTATATTACTAAATAATACATGTATATGATATTTAAAATTAATGTTAATTCATCTTTTCTAAACTTGGATCCAAAAGTAGCAGTATATATTAAATAACAAAAGTTATTCCTACTTCATGATGATTGTGGACATATTCTAATGCAAAAATATTCTCTATATTTGATGATGAAATCCCCATACAAATTGTATTAAAATATTTACATTTGAAAAAATATTATACAATTAATAAAAGGTATAATGGAATATGTGCTTTATGTGAAAGAAGAAAAATCCAATTTTCTGTTCATTATAATTTATTTATATAATGGTATTTTCACCGGATATGAAACATTGGTTTTTGAGAAAATTTAGTTTAAAATTTATAAATTCATTGAGATTTAAATATATTGGGATATGATATTTTTATGGGGATCTCATGAAAAAGAAGGTTATTCTATTGTCATCCATTCATAGTAAAAGTATTCTGATCAAATCCATTTTTTGTTTGAATAGTGAAATAAAATATATCTAATAAAATTCAAATTTTCACATAATAATTTAATTATATTGATCATTTAAAATTCAAAATACAAATCATATGTTTAATTTTTCCCAAAACGTTCCAACAAACCGTTGTGTTCAAAATTACACTATATGATCGATTCTAATGAAACCCGAAGGAATCACATGTTATAGTGGAGAATAGGACCCTCTAAAATGTATTGGAAAATTTATTTATGGATTGACATAAGGTAAAAATTTATTACATCGTCTCTAGTTATACATTGATATATATTGAGCCGATAGTATTGATTTTCATAAATACTCTTCACGGGTTCCATTATTTCATATTGGAAGGTTTATTTGTGAAATTTTAAAAAAAACCTGACCACTAAATACATTTGAGGTCAAAGATATTTTAGAAACAAAATATACCCAAAAAAAATATATAATGAGGTCCCATTTAGTGGATATGAAAGTTAATACAGAAATTACATTGATGATCATGTGTAATAATTAATAAACATTCAACTTATCTAATAACCTATTGAAATAATCATTCTTGAATGTAATTGAAATAAAATATCACTTTATACACGAGAATGTTGATATTTACGAATTGATATTAGTGTATTTGTAGGTCAAAAATATCTTAGTAAATCTAGTGTCAAAGGATTCCTTCCATAATTATAGGTTCAAATAATTGGCTGAACCCCTGCCTAAAACAATGTGAGTATTATACATTATAATATCATACATTATAAGTTTTATTTTATTTGTAACATGGATAAAAAATACATGACTAAAAATTTAAATATTTGATAAATTGGGATAAACAAACAAATTATTATTAATTTTTCTTCCACGTGTGTGGTTATCATAGAAAAATCATTGGAGAAGAAAAATGAATGAATTTAATGCGTGATTTTATTGAGGGGAGATAATTTATTTTGTTATTAATTATAATATATCTTATATATTTTAAACTCACAAAATTTATTCATGTTATTCTTATTTCTAATAAATTTATATGGGGAGATTGAAGGAACAATGAATAATCATGTCAATACATTCAATGTGTTCAATAATTATCATCATTGGGAGATGAAAATATCAAAGAATTGTCATAGAATATTGTGACAATGTTTTGAGATTCTATAAATGTTATGGTAAAAACAATCATATGGCATGATTACTTCAATTAAAACTAATTTTACATTGTCTTGAGTTTCATATTGAATATGTGATTGAAATTATTTTTCAACAAAATTTCTATAATAATTAATATTTATCAGGTAATAAATAATAAAATAATGGAAAAATAATTAATAAACGACTATTACAATTTATAGTTATCAGTATAGATGTATATTATAATTTTAGATGCATGATAGTACTATTCGTACACATATTGAATGGTTATTCAAAATAAATTCAGTGAACCACCAAACATATATTCAAAAATGGATTTTCTGTGGGGTTTTATAATGAAGGGAAATTAAATATGTTTAAAAAAAGTATTAAAAAAATTTAAAAAATTTGATATCAGTTATATTTCATTTTTATTTTATTTGTAAAGTTTATCATTGGATAAAAAATACCCATGTCATTGTCACACCGGTTTGGAAAACATACAATTCATTTTTTAAGGGAAACATAATTGTTATGATTTATTATTTAGATTTTATAGATGTATATATATTTTATTCAAAATAATTATTAATAGTAACAAATTATAATCACCTAAATTGGATTTATAAATCTACTATTATGGTATAAATAGGATTCTCTTTCAAATTAGTGGCATAAAAAATTATTTATTTCATATGATTTTTTAACTAACTTATTGAATAATGATGCATGATGATTTATGTAATAGTTAAATCTAGTCAATGTTATTAAATTTTATTATCAATACATAAATTTTTAATCATCTCAATCCATTTTTTAAAGAAGAAGTTATGTTTAATATATATATATATGAATAGAAAAATTTATTCTAGGGTGACAACACATCAAAAACATTGAATATTTTATTGAGGTTTAATAATTTTACATCGCATGATAGCTTATATGGATGAAATAGTGTAAAAAATATGTTTCCTCAATGAGATATCCCCGATTGAATATTAAAAAAATATTTGAAGAATGTTGACCAATTAATTGATGTTTAGAAGTAGTATTATACTCAAATGTAGAGTTTCATATTTTCTAGTTATTATGTTCACTCATTCCATAAATTTGATATTTGATATAATGAGAAAACAAGATAAATAAAATAAAAAAAATTAAAAAACATATTACTAAGATCATTATATATTTGAGGGATTATTAGTCCATAATTCTTTTCGGATGTGTTTCTTTTGTGAAAAACATCACATATGAGGGGATATTGTGATGTCACTGGGACCATCTATATTGAAGGAATGCGTGTGGTTTTTTTGTCTCTCATTATTTTTTTACTATTTTTTTACAATTTTTTATATTTACCAAAAACTATCAAGTTATTCAGATTTAATGAAAGAAAAATTATATCACATAATTTATGTTACAACTAACACATTATTTAATGTAATCAAATATGAGAAGTGGAATATCACCCTCACCTCCCAATGGAAATATCCCCCATGTGAGTGGGTGATCATTGTAAATAAATATTTATTTATTACTATTTTCCATTTATTAATGAAGTGTTAAAAATATAAAAAACCTTTACATATTATGATAAAAATATTATTTCAGTCATTGTCATGGATTCTTCAACACCACTTTTATTTAGGAATAATGAATGAACAAATAGCACTAATCCATCCATATCAGTGCTCCTGATTGTCATAATGGATCTTCTGTGGAATTCCATTAGGTAGCAATGACACACCGCCATGTAAAACTAAAAACATTCTTATTTTCATCATAACCTCATTTTATCATCATTTTAACATAAATTATATTAATATATAATTTTAATACATTTAAATCATAAATAAATTATTTTACTTATCAATTTATATGAGTATTCATTTAGAATCGTCATAGTGGTATACAATTATATTTATTTGAATTGTAATGTTGGGACCCATTTATCAGAACAAATCTCATTTTGCATAAATAAATTATTTTAACATCAATGAAAAAATTATTTAATTAAAATATCATGATTATTTCATATTTTCGTTAAAATTTCATGTAATATGAAATAATAATTTTTTATATTTTTGGATAAAAATATTCATCTTTTCTATTTTATCATGATTTTAACATTCATCCCTAAAAAAATATTTTTTTTATAAATTCATAATAATTAAATGATCAAGTGTCTGGATCTTCCTACATAAATTCCATGATATTCCACCATATTACTATCACAAAATTACATTTCTTACACTTTTATATCTTCAATCATTCACTATCTTATGATCCCAATAAAATTATTCTACCACTTTAGAAAAATGATTACCCCCACATAAATTCTATTCTATAACTATCAAAATTGAATGTACAACATATATTCCCTATATTCTAAAAAATTGGCACAAATTTTTCACTGAACAATGAATTTCCTATCCACTTTTATTTTTCATTAATTTTATTTTATCATAAAAACATCCATTACATATAATTAAATATATTTTATAACCATTAATTCCATTATAAAAATTACCATACCACGTAATATAATAATAAAATTTATTTATCTCCCCATAATACACCATCCATTGTATAAAAATAATGTTATTATTATTATTTCCTAAATATCAATCATAATCAACATAATAAATTTCTATATTTCATTAATTTTCTTCAACCTCCACCATAAGTTTATTTATAATAAAAATACAACTCTTACAATCCAATTATATTAAAAAATATTAATAAATAGATATCTATATAATTTATAATATTGAATTCACATATTAAATTATACGATCAATCAAAAAATTACCATAACTGTGACATTCTAGTTTTTAAAAAATAAATAATTAAAGCTAATTTTTATGGAAGATAATTATATTGGAGTGAATCAGACAACGAAAGGATAGGTGGATGATTTAGAATCCATGTCACTAATCATTCAATGTTACGAAAGTTGGGTAGTATGTTTCATACAGTTAAGTATAATATTATCTATTTTTGAATAATTTATCATTATTTAAGTTGAATTTACATAATTTTCTATTTTACAACATCATTATTCTTATGAATCATAATTACTAAATAAAAGGATTTAATAAAATGATAACAATGATTATCATGATTATTCTAATTTTGAATAATTTTTTTCTGGTAATATAGAGTCTTATTTATTAATAAAAAATTATTATAAAAATTATATTATACTTTTTATGTGGGTTAAAAAAATAATAGGGAATCCCAATATTCTCCACGGTAATCTATATAATGGCCCTCCATGATGGAAATTATATCTTTATATCTTCTTAATTTAGTGGTAATATAATTAGAGATCTAGGGTAAGATATTCTCCTTATTATTCTTGTTTCTCTTATTATACCTCTCATTATGATCACTCTCTTTTCCCTTACTGCTGATTTATTATTGATTTTGTTTTTTTTCTTTAGTTTGGAAAAAGTCAATAAAATGATATGTTTTTTTAGTAATGATTTTTGAGTGATAATGTGACACGAACACACATCATTATATAGTTTTATATTTCATTATGAATGGATGGGGATTATTTTTTTATAAAACTAATTTGAATCCTTTTTATTGTTTTTTTAATTTATGTAGTTTTATTTATGATTAAAATGGATTTCTGAATTAAACTATGTTTGGTAGGCTCAATGATTATTTTCATATAAGAAGATATCAATCGTGCATAATTACTATTGTCATTTATTTTGTTAATCTTAATTTGGATAGTATCTATTTATACGATTAATGGTTGAAATGATATAAATGATCCCTAAATTTATTTATTACTTATTTAAATGTATCAATTAATAGGATTTTTATGTAATGTTTTAAGTGTTTTTAAAATGGGAACATAACCAATTTTATTAGTATTTGTTATTCCTAATAATTGAAATTAAAATAGAATATAATTTTTCTAAAAGACATTATGCATATTTGAATACTGATTTCTTAAAATAGAAAATAACGTAGGCTGGAGAAAAGAACTTCTCATGTTGATGGAATTTCACTCTATATTTGATTATATTGAGGATATTATGGAATTGGTTCAATATTCTGGGTAATAATGTCAATCTAAGTGTCATAAAACAGTGATTTGGTTAAAGAGGTGAATATTTTATCGTTTCAAGGTACTTAACACATTATAAAACCCTTATGCATGCTCACCATTCGTCTTATCATTTCATACCATGTATATGTTAATTATCCACCTAATTATTCCTTTTTTAACTTGTGGAGTCAAAGGATGAGTACTTTAATTTTTAGTGTAAATCATTAGGCATTCAATTCCCAAATATTGTTGTGTGTGAGTGAATTATACTGATTTTATTGATGTTTTTTGTTAAAAATTATTCATTTTCCATTGTAAATATCATAAATAATATTTTATGAGTTTTCTGGTATAATATTTATGAGAATTTTAAGAATTTTATTGATAAATAATAATAGTAAATTTATCAACTCTAATATTTTTATTTTAGTGTCATTTTACCCTTACATTGAGTGAAAGTATTACCAAAAAAATAATAGATCGAATAAGTCAAATATTGGTTTTCTTCTCTACATTTTTGAGTGAATAATGTGTTTTTTTCATCAATAGATTTGATTTTGTCTTTAAGAGACATTATATTTATGTCATTTTTTTGTTTTTTATATTTAATAAAGGTTATGTTATAATGTAACGAGTATACACTATGTAATTTTATATTTCCATATATTCATCCAATATAGATGTTTTATTACTAAACAATTATGCATTTTATTATTTAATTATATAAAAATGAGAGCATCAAGGTGAAATATTTCAGTATGAAAGTTATTTTTCCTTTTAAACTTGTAAACCCCCATTAACGATTCTATAAAACATGTTGAATGTCAGTTGTGGTCTAATTATGGGTTTACCCATTCCATGATTGGTCATTAAAAATATCATGAGTTTTAGAGTTGTGTTAGTGGTAAGCATGGATATAAGATTACAATAACACAAGATATAGATATATAAATTATGGATCAATATTTTTGTATTTGTTTCAAATTAATATAGACATTTGAAAAACGTGATAATTTGTTCTACCCTATGCTTTGGTCATTTTATAGATTATTTTCCCTAGTGAGGTTCCCTTTCTGTAAAAGACTACGATTATAATTTCATTTTATGCATAATGTATTATCATGGTAGGAAACATATTAGATATATTATTAGACATATATGATATCATATTTTTTTCAAATTAAATTAATTTTTTAAATGTATTTGATAATTATGAAATAAAATTAATTCATTTTTTTCATGATTGAAAAAAGGGGTTTTTAAGAAATCGTGATTTTAATTTGGAAATATGGATGTAATATTTTTATAATGTTGTCTTTATGTCAGGAATGTTTATTAACAATGTTGTGAAATTTGATTTTGTTATCCAAAATGAATTTAATTTGTGTATATAGATCATTGTAATTTAAAATGTTAATACATATCTCTATTTAATAGAAGAGAAATAATAGTTGTTGAATTTGAAAAAACCCAAGGAAATGGGTCGATTTTTTTAAAAATGTAATTTTATTTTCTATTATTAAAATTGATTTAATTTTTTTAATTTTTATATCATTTTTCTCATTATAATATTTTGAAAATATAATTATTTAAAATGTGATGAATTAAATTAAAAACATTATAATAATTATGAAATGATATTTTGGAGGAATATGAAAATTATATCATAGTGTGAACCCCCCCTATATTTGTACCCTTCCCCGGGTATCAAAAATGCTAATGAGTGGTCCTTAATGTCGAAGGTTAATTGTACATGTGGTTTTGAAAAAAATCAATTGTGTATAGTACATAATTATATGAATTAACCCCAAAATTAATTTAAATAAAAGAGATAATGAAATATCAATCAATAAAAAAAATTATATATATTTATATATAAATAATTCCCAAAACAAAATTATAATATCTCATAAATGTATAACCTCAAAGAAAAATACATATACAAGAGGAACTCGAAACTCTAATCCATACACAAAATACACACTATCTATTTGAAAAGTATCTATGATCTCTATAGGTGATCATGAAAACACAAAGATAACTATGGAGATGGGTGATCATTTATGGTAAACTACCTAAAAATATCTATAAAAAACCAACATCATTGGATGACAAAAATTAATGTGTATACATGAGTGATGATGAACCGATAAAAATAGTCAAAAAATATTCACCTATAAAAAGTTGATATATAATGGAAATAAATCAGTGGCCAGAAATTTCCTGATGAGATATAATGTACAAAAAAAGGATTTGAATAAACTTATATAAATCATTATCCACAAAATCATAAAATATAGCCTTTAGCCTACACAAAAAAAAACTAAAAAACCATAATAAATACCACAACACTTTCTTCTCTAGGCCTAGTAATTTCTATCACGGACCATCCCTATCAGAATATTATCACACAAAATGAGAGGTAACTGACTATTAGGAAAGCCACTCAATATCTACTCAAGAATATAAGAATGGATCAACATTAACCACACCCCATCTTCACACATCCACATATCATAAAAACATATCCATATCACATCATCATCAATTTCCTTCAATTTAATAAACATATGATCCACATACAAACATTCTCATCAATACAAGGAATTCTTATTGTAAACCCTATGTCTATATGGTGATGTAATAATGATGGAAATACACCTCATTCCCTCTTATTTCAAGGAATTTCTCCCACCTATGCATCAAGCCTTCAAGAGTCCTCCACTGATTGTGCCACCAATACCATTCCATGATCATCACATTAGGGTATAGTGAAACAATAGATCCTCAAAATCAAACACACCTTATTCTTTTCTAAAAAACAACCATGTATCATCATCATCACATCATTGGGTACACAAATTAACACTCACACATCTTACATTCTTTTAGATACCTTGATCCATAATGACCCATTAAGGTAAGTTTGATTCATCTTACTATCTTATACATCATTCTTCCTTGACCTAATTTATTAATTTTTAGACACACATAATAATTACTCAATATGAATACCATTTAAAAATAAAAAAAAGTATAAGGAACACAATAAATGTCTAATATGATGATACAGTTTCCACACTTATATTTTTCACACTCTCCATTCCCCAATGTTTACCAATGGATATACTTATTAGATTAATTATGAAATTCACTAATATTTTAAACTACGTGTGTAATATACATAAATATATCCTTATAATCAATAAATCATCAAGATATTAAAATCTATTAATTATAAATTCAACAAAAATTATGTTTCCCACCATCACATATTCAACCTATCATAACATTTATTTGTTTTTCCATCCCTTTTCATTTTTAAAAATCAACTCAATAATGGTTATTAAAAGGAACAAAATATCAGTTGACATGAAATACACTCCCCTTAATTATTACATTTAAGTTATATTTAACATATAATATTACCATAATCCAATCTAGATCAAAATTTCCCACTAAAATTCTCATCCATGATTTTCATTATAATTTCATAAAATTGATTCAACCAAATTATACAAGAAATGATAACAATAAACATCATTGCACTAAATTTTATTGTAATGTGTCTAAAAATAATAACATCATGAAACCTAAATAATTTTCCCCCATATTAGACTTCTTTCCAATTCTAAACTTCACATTACTATTATAATAATTAGATTATGGTTCAATTATGATGGTTTGAAGGGTCCTCCAAAAATTTAAACAATCAAAAAAAATGAAAAGGCATCAACACAATGTAAGTAGTATGAAATAATAAATAAGACACCAATTCCCCTTAAAAATGACATTGTTCGGTTAATTATATTCGATATTTTCCGCTATTGCATAATGGTGTATCCTATATAACCTCTGTCTCCAAACAAAATATGAAAATACATTAAAAAACATCAATAATCAACATATAAAAAGTTATATTTTAACATGAATGGAAAAATGACAATACATATATTCAATATAATTATGCTAGAAAATAATATAGATGTTCCAAAATACAATACCTAAATCAAAACATCAAAACATTCTATGAAAACATGGGGGATGAAAATTTATTTAAAATCAAAAGCACATGTGTAAAGAGTACGAAAAACATATAACATAATTAAACCCATTAATAACTATAACCACTTCCAAAAACAACCTTACTAGAGGAATAATATGAAGAAAAATGACAAAAATAGAAGGGAATCACCTCAGATGGAAATAACCATCCTCCCATGGCTAGGAAAAATACCATAGGGAATGTTTCATTAATGAATCATAAAAATTCATTCAATTCACCCTACATATTATGAAAAAGGTATAAATTTAATAGATTTAAAATGTTATTTATAATTTCTACCCAAATACTCTTAATGGTTCTATGGTTATGAACCCCCAACTATAACATAGTAATTAGGGTTTTCATTAAGACAATGAGGAAACCTCCACTCATATACCATAAAATGACATGGCATAACTGGAATTCATGATCCATGTTGTAGATCCATATGAGATCCTATAATCATTGTATAATGTTGTTTCACATACTAATCACTACTCCATATTTTCCTTAAAATGGTAGAGGCATCAAATAAAACCTCTACATGAATCTTTGACACAACTGACCACCATATCATTTCCATTCATGAATTGGATGAGCTACCAATTCCCATAATCATCACAAAATTTCAATACATCGAACAATCCACATTAACATACCATCTACTATACTGATAAAAATAACTCATTCTCATTAAATCATCCTCAAATTGAAATTTCAGCTCCAATTCCACTAAACTCCCCTCAAACCCCCTCACATCACCTCTATCACCTACAAAATAATGTATTATAGTGAAATAAATATGTAATCACATTAATTATTTCCCAAACTATTCTCCTCCTATAAAATAAAAAAATAACCCCGAAAAAGAGAATAAGTGAAAAATTATGAATAATAACTTGGTGAGATACAATTATGAAATATTTCTATTGCTGGAAAAAGAAAATACATAGATTGAATAAGAATAGAAACCTGTGACACTAGAAAAAAAATTGTATGTAAAAATACCTCTAAAAATAAAGAAGCCTACTACTTGGACCTTACAATTTGGTTGGTCACAAATATTGTTATAGGAACGTCACCTAGGAATCAGACAACCATGGGATATAGCTCTCAAATAAGAAAACCAACAATGATAGAATATACTCATGAACAACCCTGATAATAACCAAGATCAAACAACAATTTCATTCCCCATATTCATATTTATGAAACTCCAATGGAAGACCACTATTTTGTAAATACACAATTTTTTTGAAAGAAACTAAACATATAGAATTTCATCATGTAATATTCTCTCATAATATACAAGACATATTGAGCTAATCAACCCCACAATGTCAATATTTTCCCATGATTCATAATATATCATCTATCACATCTTCCATGAATATTTAACCCCATAACATCAGGAATTCATCTTCATCTTCTCAATTGATCTATAGGGGTCTCCAACAGATCCCAAAATCCATGAAACCCTCTCTCTGTGAAATATTTTTTTCCTATTATAAATTCCCATGATAAAAAAATAAGGTTCACGATAGACTAATGGATCTCCTACCTCATAGTATACTTTGAAATGTTCAAATGAACCTTATTATATACAATATAATATTGAAAAAAACAAATAAAAAATTTAATTAGTTACCAATGCTTCAAACACTCTAATCTAAAACCAATTATCAGAAATACATATTATATGGTCACATATACAAATTTAAGAGAATATATAATTCCTGAATATGAAAATAATCCCAATGCCAACCATTGAAGGCCACAACACATCATCATCCACCCCCAATAATCAACTTTATGAAATAATCCAACAATAAACTCAACCTAAATGTCATATAGATTTTCTAATAATAAAAATGATATATAAACTTCTTATAAAAAATCCTCAACAACATGGATGAAGAATCAATTGATGATCTTCTATAATTATTTCAACTAAAATTTTTATAAGGCTCTATCCCACGATTCTTCATTCTCCTCCACATGACAATCATTCATATAGAATTTTGTCTAAATAATTAAAATTATTACACAAAAAAATTATCATAATCCACAAAAGGCACATAATCATCATAAAAAACATTTAAAAATAAAAAAAATAATTCCAAAAAATATCTACTTAACAGACTCTCTAGTATAAAATTCCACTGATCCATATCATTAATAACCACAGAGAAAAAAATCACACCACATTATCATGTAACCCACAAATCCTCAAACTAACCTAGATAATAAACTACAAAGCTCAATATTACACTATATTCCTCAAACTAAACATGCTTTTAAATAATACAAATATAGCTTCCTCAAGTAGAATAACTAGGAAAGCCATCCATATAAGTAAGATATATTAGTCTTTCTATTTCAATGTGGATCCCAAATAAATATGAAACACTATATGAATAGAATAATTCTTCATGGGGGAGGTTTTCTCCCCATTCGTGTGAATTAATCCATAACATATATTACTAGTAAAATATGACACTATTTCTAATAAAATTCTGAATATAATTACAAATTACATATTAACAATAATTTACACCAACACAATTGGGAGTAAAAAATTTTCATAGAGGACACATCATATCGTAAAACACATCCTTTTATCATTATACTATCCAAACCATCATTTCCACACTAAATTAAAAGTAAGCATTCCTTCCATGGAAACCTATAAGAGACCTAGATCCAAACACATTCAACACATCAAAATAAACCATAGGAACACCAAAAATACTCCCACACATATCACCATAAGGACACATAGAAATTTATAGAATCCTAGAGACAAAAAAACATTAATAATAATTCACCATTATAATCATTAATTTATTAAGAGAATTTATTTAGACAATAATATATCATAAGCTGATTTCATTTTTCTTCATAATACCATTTTTATTCTATATATAAAATAATTTTTTTTATTGAAATTTATTTAATTAAAAAAATTGAAATAAATCAATTCAACAGCTAGTAATACTATTACATAAATCATTATATAACAAAATATCTTCATATCAACATGTTATGTTCTGTTAGGGAAATAATTAATGATACCCAAAATTTAGAATTATAATTTATATTTTATAAAATTTATTTGTAGAAAAGAAATAAACATTTTATCATAATTAATCATCTAATGAAAAATCATATATAAGTATAAGCTTTATCAAGTCATAACCTAAGGAAATCATCATTCATTTCATTTCAATTATAATGGGTAGGAATAAATTCTAAATTTAAAAAAAATATGCACATGTTGTGCTCCCATGAACTATGTTGGACCACCTCAAGAAATAATTATTTAATCATTTTTCCCATAATTAACATCCAATAATATTTCCAATTTCCAAACTACATGGTTTTATTTTCATATATCATATGTTCCATGTTTAAATTGGAAATTGTATAATAAAATAATAATTATTACAATTCCCATATTGGATGAATTTATTTAACTTCAATATCATTTCGTATCATCATCAAGACACAACATGCTATGTAAAAATATATATAATAGTTTTATGATAATTCTCACAAAAAAATTTAAATTTTTGATTAAATTTATAAAATAAAACAACCAAGATCTCATTATTTAAAATATTAATGTATAATTCAAACAATAAACATCCAATGGAAACATGATTGATATTTCACAGATAAGTAATGTATCAACAAAACAACATATAAATGAATGAAAATGAAGAGGAATATTTTAGTCATGTCAAAGATCGCTGATTTTAAAAAGGGTCATAACTAAGAATACTTTTGATCCTCTAATAATTAAAAAATAGTTAATTAAAATATATTATTACAAAGAACACATAACACATGTATAGTATATATCATTACAGAAAGTAACGACATGATATATCAAAAGGTAGAGTAATTTAAATATTTAAAATCATGGGTATAAATATATAAATTTCATTCTATCAAAATGAAAAAAAATTATGGGGATACATCAATTATAATGTATGTAAAAATAAAATATTTCATTCATCAAATATGTGTTAGAATATTTTAATACAAAATTAAACATTATAAAAAAATGAAACAAGTTTTTCACTTTAATAATATAAATTAAAATCAATGATGAAAGGAAATTATATAGTAGTATTTAGAAAAACCCCTAAAAGTTTCAATAAATTTTCGATTAGATGTTATATTGTTATTAAATAATATTTTAGTCATTGAATTTAAGCATGTTAAGTAAAATTATCAAGTAAATGAATATTAATGAATAAATAAAACATTGTGTAATGATCAAATAAGTACACATAAGATCATAAATAAAAATTTCAATGAAACTAATAAAATGATTCATATACCTCACTATGATTTCTAAAGTACAATTGTTATGTACTCACTTACTCTTATCCGTAGGTTTTAAAAGTTCGTTCACAAAATCCCAGGTGGGGAATTCTTATATCCTTTCTTTTCTCCCTAGTCTACTTCACATACCATGCTTCATTTTCATTAATACCCAACCAAATCCATGAAACCCTCACATATGGAAAACTCTACTATTCATCCTATCTCTTAACCACCATATATGATACAAATATTTTATCCCCGTACTGGTACCCCTTTATGGGATGATAATGAATTGAATGAGTGTCCCCAAAATACTACCTCCAATTTTCCATAGGGTTTTGGGTTGATCCACGTTTTTGTAACAAAAAATTGGATGAATTTTACACAAAAATATTTTAAGTAAAAGTGATAAGTGGATATCCATGAATCAAAAGTAATATATTAAATTCATATATATATATATAATTCACAAACATTAAATTATACTAACATATCTATGTAAAAAATAAAGGAATATAAATATATATAAGTGAAATAATATACTACAAGAAATGAACAAACTCAATCCAAGATACCTGAATAGTTTCTACAATGACTAGTTTTGTATCCTAAAAATACATTGTAAACTATGGTTAGCTGAGCACATTGTGAGTTATTAGTTGGATCATATTTCCATGAATATAAATAACATGTGAAATATATATAAAGGAGTAAAGATGAATGATAATAAAATATGATAATAATAATACCTTAATATTTAAAAAATAGAATAAACCTAATAATAAATCATGGTAAAGAAACATTAGTATGGAGTAATAGAAAATATAATCATTCAACTCTACTTCAACATCTATATAATCCTTAACCAATTCTTACAACCATTAAAAAATAAACTACAAAATTAATTATCATTATCATAATAATTAATTATTTAGGGATGTTTTTTTATATCATTACCCTTCCCTGTAAGTAGATCCATGAACCATTTGAGTTGTATATAATCGGTGTAAAAACACTCTCATTATAATAATTAATGTTACAATAAATCCCTAAAAAATACATACTATAATAAAACATTCACATGTTGACCATAAATAGTGAAATCACCATAATATAAATTTCAAACAATTTCAATACCATATATTCCACTTATCTCCATTCCTACATATTGTATGAATTCTTTTTTTTAATAAATAAATTACTTGGGTAATATAAACATGATGTATAAAAGCATATTTCTCTATTACATATGTGCAGTTACAACACAAATTGACCAAAAAATTCAGATAATTCCACTAATTGTTACACTTACAACATATTATAAAAATCAATTTAGGGTATAAAAAAATATTGAGATTAAACATAATATCCTTTTTATAACATGAAAACCCCAACCATATATTTTCACCGTCTTATATTTTAGTACACCAAGTTCCACTCCAAAATATTCCATGATCATAACCACTTCGATATATTTCACCCCATTATTTAATGTTGCCATATTTTTACTTCATCTCTATATCACCCAACTTGAGAACTCTTATTATTATTAATCACCAATATAATAAAAACATAATAAGAAACAAATTTCATAAAAAATTGGTGGAAACAATTGTTCAACTGTTTTTTTGGAGGAAAATTTACATTCCACATTTCTAATATAAAAATTACCTCCATCCCCATAGTTTTTTATCTCATTTCCTCATTATATTTATTTTAACATTACTTTATATATTATTATATTTAATTCAGACCTTTACTTGAGTACCCATTATTAAAAATTCATCAGTCATTCATTAAAAATTCATGAATAGTATTATACCATAGTTAACAAATTCAAAACCTTTTTTTTCCTAGTATTTTAATGTAAATATTCCTTCATAATTATATAACTATCTCATTGATAATAAAATATCAAAAAATCTACATCGCAACAAATACAATCCGCATACATTATTTTATTTATCTTTTATTTATCTTATCATGTTATCTTCATTCAACATTAATACCTACTTCCCACTACGATTTATCATTAAATATTACCATTACTATTTTTAAAAATTGTTTTTAAAGAATAATCAATTACATAAAAATAATAATAAATAAAAATACACACCGATTTATTGAATGAATAAAAGTAATAAACACATGATTCATAAAAAAAATTAACAAAATTATTTTTATATCCAAATATATAAGTTCCCATTCCTATTACAATAATTATATCATCATTCAATTATGATGGTAAAAATGGTCATCCCAATATTTAAACAAAAGTTTTGAAATAATAGGAAGAATAAAAACAAAAATAATAAATTGATAATTATCAGCATGTATAAAATATTATTATAACATAATTCATGCACAACCCCCCTCCATTCAAATTTTTAAATTTTTTCTCATACTATTTAATTGATTTTAATCATCCTAAATAGTGTTTCATATAGAATTTTTTGTCCCCATGATTAAATAATAAATATTTAGTGACATCAATCATAAAACATTTTGAACATGGATATATGAAAGGAAGGAAACATCGTATCAATTTTCTTCTAGTATATTATTCTAAGAAATATAAAGGATTTCAAAAATCCACTATCACAACTGGTATATAAAAAACAATGAATTCAAGGGGATAATAGAATAAACTAAATATCTAAACAATGTTATAGAAGGAAAAATTATAACATATAACATAAAAAAACCCAATTACACTAAGAACCATCCCATGACATGTTATTCATAGATGAATAATATGATTATAATAATAATAAAGTGGGAAGGATAAGTCCTCATATTAAATAAACCAAAATCCCAAGGATATTAATTGATAACAAAATGAAGATATCATAATATACTCCCAAAAATTCCCTATTGTCTCCATGGATCCATTGGAAGAGAAATAAAATAATAATGGCTTTGTTGTTGCATTGGAATTTATACCCCTAGATTCATAAAGGTACAATGGTGAAATTCATCCAAGATTGCATACTTTTATGTTCTTCCCTCATACTGCATTGTAACATACTCTCCTATAAAAAAACATCCTCATGAAAAGAGTCTATAATTATATAATCCATAAAAAATTACCATATGTTATAAGCTTAGGTTAAGGCTATAACACACCACACTCAGTATCATTCTGTTTGCCCCCAAAAAAATATAATCATTAAATTCATACTCATTAGGTTTCAATGTCATAGATCATCAAAACACCATAAAGATCCCTGAATTGGAATATATAAATAACCCATTATCATTAAAACCTACCAAATAGGTCCTTAACCACTTTACAAGATCCACCACTGTTCCACAACCTATGAAATCATACTATAGGATTCTTATTTAGCTGAGATGTTTTCTCTATCTCAAAAAGAATCTCCTCAAACCACCTCCAAATACCTCTATCACCCACAAATAAAAAAATTTATAGGATTAATGATCATGTATAATACTTCAGTAGTTAATATTAAATTTAATTTGTAAATGATAATTTGATATTTCATATATTTAAATTTAACGAGTTAAGAAAAAACTTTTCTTTTTAGTTGGATATATGAAAATAATTCAGCATTAATCATCTGAATATCATATTGTATAGTTTAAAATTGTATGATTTAACATAACATAATTTTATTAAATAAATAATAAAATGTTTTCGTGAAATTAATTTTTGATTATTGATTTTTTATCTTGGTTTAATCTATTCTATTCGATTAATTTATATTAGTATACACAACTCATTTGTTTGGCATTGATGAATTGTTTAAATAATTCCAAAAATTATATGTCATTAGTGGTAATTTTTCTATTGTTTTTGAAATAGAATTATAATTATTAAAGATATGTTTTATTGATAGTAAGGATATCTATAAAGGTAAATGAAATAATCCTATTTATAAATAAATGAAGGGCCATATAACAATGTTTAAATGATTTATTTCAGTAATGATATAATTAGTTGGATGTTGTTCATGTGGTAACCTAATTGGTTACGTTATTTGGTTACATTTTCTATTTATAATATTTTATTATATATGTTATATGATTTTTTTTTCAAAATCGGTATTTTAATGTATAATTCTTATTAATCAGTATCAATTTTTAGACCATTTTGGGGAATTAAAATTTAAACCAATATGATAAACCAAAATAATTCAATTTAATGGAATATGATAGATGCAAATAAATCACATTTGAGTAGTGTCATTAAATTTTTTTTTGTAAAAAATAATTTTCATAATCATTAAAATCAATATTTATATATTCATCAAATGAATTAGTTATTTTATTTTGGAACTATCTATATATGAAAAACATCACTCAAAGGGATATGGAGATTACTCTTAAAAGGTTTGTTATTTTAATATTTTAACATATATTCATTGTATTTAAATTTTCTATTTAATAGAATATATATTAAAATAATTAAATATATCATTTATTATTTTAAATATTATTATTCTATTAAAACTTGATTTTCCCCAACTAAATATCAATATAAATTGATTTAAACCTGGGGGATTGTTTATTTATTAATCTTTCTTATTTTATTTTTATTTTTAGTAGTACAACTAAAACATAATGAAGGATATGGTTTTGAAAAATTAGGGCAATATTGGTTTTCATTATATATAATTATTTTTATGAGATTAATTACTTATAGATTTTTTTCATAAATGAGAATGAAACCAATAAATGAAAAGATTTTTTTTCAATTTTTTAGTTAATTTTCAGAAGAAGGTTCATTTAATTTTCATTTTAAATATTATATTTCACACTGGAAATTTGTTTTTTAAAATGGGGACATTTTTTTAAATGAACTATTTTGTCTATAAATATTAAAATCATTATAAACTAAAATTCAATCTTATTTAATCTAATTTTGTATAAGAGGTTAAAGTTGTGTATGATAGAAATATGGAAATTATATTTCCAAATATACTATGACAAGCCTATAAAAAGTATAAATCTAGTGAGATAATGTCTCATTATAGTGTTATATACTATATGATTTTGTGTTGTAGTGGAAGAAGTTTATTTCATTTTAATATGTTATTTACTATTGAATTTATTTGAATATAGAAGATACTCCATTAAATTTCATTACAACAGATCATATGTTCCGTATAATGTTATATTTTGAGATAAATATATAAATATATCGATAAATTAATGGAATAAAAAAATAATAGTGATTAAATGATTCTCTAAAATATAGTAATTTATCTTCATGAAAACATGTTGTTTGATACCTTCCAATTTTTTATTTCTAAGTCTATTTATTTTTTAAAAGGATTTCTATTCTGGGGATTTTTTTTGTAAATATAATTTCATTTTATATTTATATCATTGATATTCTATTATGTGTAGACTAATAATTTTATAATTATTATGATTATTGGGATTATCATGTTTATAAGTATCTTATTATCATCTAGTTATTGAATATTGTTTGGTTCTTGGAATATTTTATTGGCCATTATGTTGAAGAATAATTTAGTGTTGTTTTATTTATGATTTTAATGTTTCTTTCAAGGTACATACATGTTAGATGTAGAATTTCTAGTATTATGATTATAGGTCCTCCTTCAACATTGGATTATAATTTTTGTTTTTAAAATATCTTATATATGAGACCTGAATTGGTTAACCACTAAAGCATAATTTTTTTATAATTCTGTTGTGATTACAAATAACTATTTTTTCGTGAATGAAAATGTTAGTTGTAATGATTGGTGTCATTTCATTTTTCTTAATTAGTATGATTTATAGGTATTCCAAAAAATTAAATTTTCTAATAAAATAATATTTTCTGTGAACTGAGAATTTATTTCTTTTTAATACTATAATTAACCCTTTATTATAGTATTTATGTATCAAAAACATCTAGACCATGAAAGATAATTATGCATGTAGGATGATGATTTTTCATGATTTTTGACAAAACAGACCCCCTCTATTTTTATATGAGCATAATCATATAGTGGCTAGATTTTAGAATACATTAATTATTTTTGAATCATTACATGTTTGGTTTCCTAATGATCAGATATTCTTTATTTTATCTATTATTCCTCAATACAATGTGGGTCATTGGATGATCATAATCATATAGAACCACGATGAGGTTACTCTCTAATATACCTAGTTTGAGAACATTTTACACATGGAGAACTACTCATTGTAACTAAGGAACATTCACATTAAGATTATATTTCTATTTACATATGGTATCATGTAAATTACGGAGTATGGATGAAGAATCACTAATATCATAAGTAATTCACTCATCATGGTCAACAATTTATTCTCCCTTGTGTGAATATTTGACCATGGAATCCATATAGATAATAAAGATAACAGTTTCCCTATTTTGTCCCCAATAATAGTGGGGATTACAATATTTCCATAGGGAAGAATATATTTCTATAAAAAATATTATATAAAATAGGAGTGGGTGGTTGACATCCAGGAGAATTGTTATCATCTAAATATACTCAATATCAATAAAAATATTTGTAATGAATAATTAATCGACTGAATAGTCTTATTGTAGATGATAAACAACATGTGATTCACATTTTGTATCTAGTCTTTCATGGGATATGCGCTCTGATCCATGTGAGGGGTGTGTTCATTGAGTGTGTAACTATGAAATTTGTTAGTATGTAGAGGTAAATGATTAAGTGGTTGGGCCACATTTCAAGAGGTAGATAATTGTCTAGGTATCTCCAAGAGGATATTAATTTTTACCTTATAAAGGTGACTTTTCTAATGGATTTTTTTGATATGTAATGATATAGAGATTTAGAAGGATGAAAAAAATGACCTTCCACCACCCCCACTACATCTAGGAGGCAATCACCTGACATAGTGCAGTGGTGGTCATATATTCTACTAGATGTTGGATAAAGAGGGTTAATACTATATAGAATTCAACATGATCCATGGACTCATCTATATATTTTATACACCAAATATTATACTCTTATACACTAGTGTGACATCTAATTTTATTATTTAATTCCTTTTAAGATCTATCTATATCAATGATCCACTAGCTTGACCAAATTATCCAAAATCTCTAAGTATAATTTATCACACGCTCAGTCACATCGGACGATGATTATGGCTTGTGATGAAGTTGAAAAACCATCCCCAAGTTGTTATTACCAATCTATAGTACATTCCTATGTAAATTTATACCATTATATAGTGATATAATTTTTTGATGAAGGATCAATATTCACCTCTATTTGAAATTGAGACCTTTAGTAATGAAATGAAAGATCTATAAATGGGAATTTATATCCAATCTATAACCTATTAGAATGTTTTCATTTTTGTGTGGTGCATACCCTAGTCAATATTATTTCAATATTTTTTTAGGAATACGTTGTTATTTTACTTAATTATATTCCATTATGTTTTCCTAGTTGAGTAGTTAACATTGAAATTAAATTAATCGTCTATAAAACTCGTATATCTCCCCCAATATACTTGGGAGCCCCATATGAGATCATATAAACAGGGGTTTAGTTGAAGGCCCTTATATAGAATAATTGTATCAGACATAGTGGGACCCCAATAAAAATATGATATTTATTTCTAATAATTTAGAATGGAGCTTTAGTAAATATGTTATCTATCTGTTCCTAATTCATGTAACATTCAATATTCAGTACCCTTTGATAAGGACCAATGATATTATTCACTATATGAAGAGATTGAATTCTTTATCAAATAATAATCATACATCCCACCATCACTTGTTTCATTTTCATATGAAGGATATTTTCAAAACTGAATTCCAAAAATAATAAATTCATTATGAGTTTTTAGTATTATGATTTCACAAAATAGACACCTAATTTATTTTCAAGGGACTTATGAACAAAATATATCACTCTTTGTGTAATAGAACATGGTTTTATTCTTTGATGACATCCTCATAAATTCATTATCAAATTATGATAATGTTAATAATCTAATTATTGTTTTTGATTTATTTTGGGACACCCAATTCAATGGAAATATATTTATTTATCATTAATATATTTATGAGGTATGCTTCCTAGGTCTTCTAATCCTATATAGTGGAGTAGATATGGACATAAAAAATATCAATTGTGTGATACCATGGGAACCACCCAAGGGTATACTGGATTGTGAAATATTTATTTGGTATATCAAATTTGTATAGGAGATTAATTCTAGATTTATATAAAATTTTTATAATTAAGACAACCATTTCCTAAAAAGTGTTTTCATTTATTTAGTAATTAACGTGATCATTCAAGGAGCGGAAGTAATGTTTTATGACTAATGATATCCTATGATTTCTAAGATTGGAATTGATTATATGGTGTCCAATGATTCTTATATAAATGGGATTTCATGTGTTATGATTTTTATGAAGGATGGGATTGCATATGGCTCTATGGTGTTGAAACAACATGAGTAGAACTACTTTACCCTGACATATATTTTTGAATGGTTTATTTAAATCTAATGAGCTTGAGGTACTATTTTCATAGAAACAGTATAAATTATATATGGATAGTAAGAGCCTAAAGAAAAAAAACTATTAGATAGATATAAACCTGAGATTGAAGCACTATTTTCAGTTTCTATATGATTATAAAATTTAATAATATATATATGTGGGTGGTAAATGTGTTAGTTGATCCCATTAGTAAGACTATCCATCCTTTTTTTGGAGGGATATCTAAGAAGTATCCATAATTTCACATATCCATTTTTGAAGAGGATTAATATGTGTATATTTAAATAATGGTTTTTTGACTCTCCAGTCATCCAATAAACAATACAGGTCCATTTGATATACATTAATTGTGATATTTTGTGTTACTATATATTCTCTGGTAATGTACTTGATATATTTTATAAAGGTAAAAATCACATCTTTTTCTTATAATGATATACTATATTTCATTGTTTTCTATATGAATATTTTTTGAGGATGTTCCATATTTCACACAAGGTGGAACATCATAAGGTGATAATGATGTGAAAAGTCATTTTGTTTCATTATTTATGGTAAGGTATTAAGTTTCAAGTTGTTCAGTTTAAATCATGATAACTCATGTGTCAATAGTTAAAGGTGAGGAATCACGTTATATAAGGTTTGACCCAAACCACCGATGATCTAGTGTAGATGTGGGATGGAATATAGATGGATATTATGATATGTATTTCTCGATTGGTGAGTTTTTATGATACTATCTATGGTACCATCGTCTGACTAAGCATGTTTGATGACATAATTTCAATTTATAAGAAAATTTCAATGGATATTTAATATGATTGTATATTTAGGATATCATTTTTAAACTTGGGTTACCCTTACTGATTTTTTCATAACAATATTAATATTATTTAAGTCCTGGTTATTTAGAATCAATAATATGTTATTTTTTCTTTGATGCAGATCATTAAAATCTTATACTTTCAAATCGATGGCCTGAGCATGTGATACATTTAAGATCTATAAGATATTATATGGGATTATTTGATAAAATTCATCTATTTTTTTTGGAGGTTCAATTGCCATTAGTACACCTCATATAAACAATACTTTGTCCCCATTCATATGAAACATTTCAGGGTTTTGCATGAGAGACCCTACAGGTCATACCTATGTGAGATTCTGTTATTGTAGAAATCATTTATTGGGTCAATATTATTGGAGTAAATGATTAATAAGGTACATGTTTTACAATAGTGGATAGAGACAACTAAACTCTATTAGATATCATATTTTTATTGATCCTTGAGTAATTCATCATTTGAGTATGTATTTCATGTACTACTAAATAGCTCACCATGATGTGGGTTGTATAGATTTGGTTGGGGAAGTGTGATATCCCTAAGGTCCATTGTTCCATTCAAGATCATATCAATGGATGGAGAGGTTTCATAAAACATGTAATTTCCATAAATTTCGATTGGGATTAAGATTTATTCCATATGTCACAATTGATTATAGACATGTTCAAAATGTTAGAGGTCGTTAATTGGGTTCTTTTTAGTGAGGATGGATCCAATTTCTTATTGTACCAATTAAATTGAGTAATGTTTGGTGGTGACTCTTTCTGGATGAGAAATTCTACTTATTATCCCAATTTTTTATAATAGGGACATGAATAATAGACTGTGGGAGTGTGAATCTCATATTATTGATCATTACACTGCCATTTTTCTATAATAAGGTATTTTGGTTATAAGATCCTTGATAGTGGAGAGTTAGTTACAACACTATTTTTCCAGGTTGAATCCTTAGAATTTATAAATTAAATTTTCTTGGATTTATGCTAGAGCCAAAAAGGAATTGAAAACATTTAAATGAAATAACAATAAAAAAATAATTTTATTACACATTAATATTCATTGGTATACTATATTTTATTAAAAAATAGTTTACATTGATAAATTAAATAGATATAGTTCATAAAAAATGGATCAATTCAATAGGATGAATAATACATTATCACACCAGGATCATTGGGATTGATCTTTATGAGAGGAATATGATTTTAATTTATTTAACTCGACATATTTATTAATTTATTGATTTTATATCCCCTAATATGGAAACCTAATTTACTCACGATTATGTAACCAAATTTTTCTCTTATTCATAGTTTATCTATATAAACCTAAGAGTTAGAGAAGAACAAATAATAATAGATAAATGTTGATATGGATATCTATAGGAAAAATGAAGAATTTTCAACTCTGAAATCATTAGTGGATTCCATAGGGGATATTAACACCTTCATTGATTGATAAAATTTGAGGTATGAGATCATAATTTTTACATATTAATTTGTCATGAGATTAGTTTAGAACATATGTTTTGAAACTCCATTATTAATTATTAATGTTGATACGTAGTGGAATGTTTCTTTCTATATAGATAATTTAATCCCTACTTATTTTGATAATTTGTATGATGAAAAATGGATGACCGAAGAAGAGATGGCAGATGATCTATTTCAATTATATTAATGAATGGATTATGGAATTCCCAATGTGTGAACCAGAGGCCCTAGCCACAGTATTCCATGTACCCCCTGATATAGATATCTCTCTCACTCTCCCTCCCTAAACACACATCTCACAAAAAAAATGATATAGAAAATGGAGTGGAGCTTATAGGAATGAATACATGAAAAATTTTATACACCTATGTGAGGGGGAAGCAGAACAATAGTTTGAGCAAAGAATGATAATAAAAAGTGAGGATGATGTGACATTAGTGGTGTCAGGCTAGTGTAGTAAGGAACATGTATAAGTAAGATGATTATGTTAGTGGTAAGTGACAGAAAAGATAACCCAATATAGTGTACCAAGTATATATAAGTAATAATGGATTTGGCTACATAGTGGTGCGAAGGACGCTAGTAATAGAAATCTAGTGTACCACTCCCAGCATCCAAATTGACCAAAGTCATATGACAATTATCTCACCATTTAGTACATCCCATAACCTATGTATTCTTTCCTCACAATCCATGTAGCATGGTAAGTTCAAAAATGGGGTCCAAACATGTGTTGAACAACACACACCATCTTGGTTGACCCAACCACATGGATGAGTGGGCGACCCATTTGGGTCACGTCTACTGAATCCTACCTAAAGGTGTGTTTTCGATTGAATGTTGCATATGGAATCCACCCTCCCATTAACATATCTATATTTGGTCGTGAAACATCTATATTGATGCACTAAGACCCTCCTCAGCATGCCATAGAGTATGTCTATGGGATTAAAAATATCCTGGACCATCTATATCTAGCATTTTCTTCATTTCATCACTGGGATTTAATTTCAAAACATTTAATAAATTTTACATGGTTTTATTCTGCATAGATAAAAATATTTTGGTATTGTTGGCCATATGAAGCTATTTAAGGGAAGATATAGGTGGTTTTTGGATTTATCAATATAGGGACTTGATTTTTTTTGGGATTGGTGATCATATCATTCACTGGAATAGCATCCCCCTGGTGGTATAATTATTTTAGTGTACGGATCCCCATATAATATAAGTAATATCTTTATAACATTATGTACATGTGGTGTTAATATTTAAAATATTGTAAAAAACCATGAATTTAATATATCTCTCTTTTAAATTAGTTATCTTTGATAGCTCACGTTGCATGTAACCCCAAGCCTAAACAAGCCATGATATACTATTAACTTTTAACATGACATTTGAAATAGTAATGTGACCATTTGGAAGAGTAAACTATCTTATAGAGAAATAACCTAACCAATGGAATCATTAATAAAATGTATGAATATTATAAATGAAAATATGATATATTTATAAGATGGAATAATTAAATAATTTTTTTTAAATGATAAATTATTTTTTGGTATTTTTGACCAACGCAATTGTTTTTTAAAATTTAATAAATAATATAATGATTTCAATGAATAAAAGTTTTCATATAATATATTAAAAAAAGTATATTTTTTATTATTATAATTATAATATAAATTTATACGACAAAAAGTAATTTTTAAAATAGTCATAAAATAAGATATAATATTAAGATTTGTATTTTTCGAATAAATGGGGATTTTATTTAAAAATTATAATTATCATATTATGAAAATTATTGTCATATAATGGTGAAAATTTTTGAAATATAAACAATAAAAATGGTTTAGGATTATTTTTTGGTATTTTCCCAAAAAAATTGATTTTTTTCAATTGTGAAATATTATAATTTACTATATTTTACATTATATATAAATAAATGAATATTTGTATTATTTTTGTGTAATGGATGTTTTCAGTGACCATTATATAAATCTAACATGATCTACATACCATCGTTACTCATAAAAATCAATACTATTGATATTCTAGATAAAAAAGTAATCCAATGAATAAAATAATCAAAACACCCCTGTCCTCCAACTATAAATACGACCTCTCACCATATCTTCCCCTCAATCCTTATAATCTTTAATTTTTTCTAATAATAACTATAATTCCCCAAAAAAAAATTCCTCACAATATGGTTTTTATTTTATCTCCAGAATAACATTTCGATGTACCTTAAATAGGTTCTCATATAGATGAATCTAAAGAGGTAAAACCTTCCCTCCCTCTTATTGAATTTTTTTTCTTTTATTATCCTTCCCTAACATTCAATATTCGATGTAACATGATAAATACAGTATGATATATATATATATATTAATATAATTATGATAATTATATATCCATCATTAATTCTTTTTCATTTCCCCTTTTTTCTACAATTGAAACCATCATCCCTAAGGAGTCGATTCACCACAGTCACGAAAGATGATTTTATTTTATAATACATCCTTCTATGATGGGCATAAAACCATTTCAATTTTTTTAAAAAATCATATATATATATATTATGGAACCAATACATATATATATAAAAGTAATACATATTAACAAAACAAAACTAGGGGTTATGATCGAAAAAATTCCAAAATAAGGTGAATGATTAACATTAAAGTTTTAACTAATAAATCATCCATATATCTAGTAATAATAAAAAATAAGTACATTCAATAGTATGAATGTTAATTAATTAAATCTAATTTTAATTTCAAATAACTAGACACATTTTAAATGATATTTCATACATGTATAGAAGTGAACCAATCATGAAAACCAAGGGATCAAACACACCCAAAAGGAAAAATTGAATCTTATTACTCATAAATTTGATATAATTGTACATAAAAAATTTATAATAAATAAATTAAAGAACTAAAATGTTATTAATTAAATTCTAAATGAATATTATTTCATTATATATAATTTTATGTTTATGTTTGTAACACATTCAATCTAAATATAAGGAATTATCCATGAACATCCATTTTTCATTTGGGTTATGCATTCTATCTCATGAACCCAATGTAATTCTTAATTATTCTTTAGTACCCTAAATAAATTCAATATATACTTTCCCAATATAAGTACCTATATCAATTCTTCTTTGTTTTGTGGGGAAAATTTGTTTTATAGTGTTTCATTTTCAATTCCCCTAGATAACCAGTCCTCATCAAAGGGAATGTCCAGATTTTATACCCATATTCATTTACACATCAAAATATATTTCCCTCAACCAATATATTTATAAAATAAATATTTTTGTAATAAAAATACTTCATAGTTTATTTATGGTTTTATGAATATTTTTGTGCCTTTTTCCACTTTAATGACTCCTTTATATTTTCCGTTACACCACACTGAAGTGGATCATTTCTATAGTTTCTTAAACATTATATTTTCTTGTTTTAACTTCAGTTATAATTAAATTATATAGCTTTATTACAATTTTTATCTATTAATATTGATGAATTAATTTAATAAATTCATTCATTGACACCATTTTGATAAGAAGAATTTTTATGCCTTATGGAATTATTAAGATACTCATTTCATTTTATGGGTAACCCTAATGTTAATTTCATTTGATTAACTGAGGTTGATGTATTATGATTACCTATTATATATTTTATTTCATGTTTTATGATTAATATTTATGGGAATGTACTCTCCTGATAACATTCACTATATTACCCGTGATATTTTATAATTATGTTTAATGGATGAGGAAATAATTTACATTTCATATGATATTGTTAATATAAATGTATATATAAAATATATTCATCCTGTTTGAAATTAAAAATTAATTGGAAATATTATTTGTCATTGGGGGCCCTATATGGACCCTCGATTCTAATTTAGCTATAATGATACAATCTTGATCATTTTTTGGCTAAGTCCTTACCCATTTCTGTAGATATCTTGGTCAAGGACATGTTGGTATTATTATGATGTCCCATATTATTGATTCCCTAATTAATAGATTAGTTATTTTTAATAATTGAATAATTTGACCAGTGGAATATCAAATTTTATGGTTCATTCTCATGTGATTATTTATATTTCATTATTTTTTAGCTATTATTATTTCTATAGTATGCTCAATATTATATTTTAATGTCATGAATTTTTGGGTAATCATAATGAATTATTGATTACATTTATTATTGATATCTTATGTTCTATTACTTAACCATACTGATCCTATGAGTTCACCAATTTCTTATTATTCAATTTTACCCATTATTTGAAGATGTATATAATTTTTCACATAATGGGATAATCTAGGAGGATATGAATATTTACAACGGTGTTTATATGTTATATTTCATTTCATTTTTTTGTAACAATCATGTTTATATCATTTTATTCTAAGATACTGAAATATTCAGTCCTTTGGGATGAGATCACATATTCATAGTACCAATATAATAATATATGGCACCGAATTTTTGATACAAGGTTCAGGGTCTTTATAGTTGGTTTTAGGTAATGATTAGTAGAAAATATGGAAAATTAATTTAGGAAAACAAAGATAATGGAAATAAATCTCTATAACTGACTTTGATAATATTTCTAAGGTATCAAAGATTTTTATTTTGATATTATTTATAAATTGAGAGTTTAAATTATTTTAGAGTATACATTATGTTTCATAATATTGTGAACTAATATAGATTATTCTAGTTTTTAGAAATAGTTCCTAGTGGAATGAATAAATATGGTATCAATACAAGCAATCTATTTATGGATTTCCATCATATGAATGATAATGATGGTAAAAATAGAATATGAGCTGTATATTAAAAAATTTTAACTGTGTTAGGATAACTAACATAGGTTATTATAAATATACTTACCCATATAGAGTAGCCTAATCCTTGATGTGGTGTAGAAATGTAAGACCACTTCATTTACCAAAAACCGTTATTATAAAATAGGAATAAAAACATATTTGTATGTCAGCAGTTGATACTTTTTAACTGAGATTTTTTCCACATTGGTATGTAATGAAATAGATATACTTATCATTTATGTTTATAATCTATCAGTTGATTTGGGAAAATGGTTGACATTGATTCAAAATACTAAGGAGGAATTGGAAATTGAAAACATGGAATGAGTGGATATAGATTAAATTTTAATTGAATTTTTTTCCAATAGTACCCTGAGAATACATGGAGATATAATTCACGAGTTTAAGACAAAGGGAAGAAGTAATTTTTTCTATGTTTGAAGATAACATTACATGGATAACTAGACATGTTGTAGACTATATATGTAATCCATAGAATTAGATTGGAAACCTATTTAATGGGAATAATTCAATCATTCTAAATGAACAAGTCCCCATATATTATCATCATATGAGTGTATAATATCATGTTTTATCATGAATGATAAAAAAATATCCATTTTGAAATACATTGAATGGAAACAAGAGAAGATGAGGATGGTGGATTAAATGATAGATAAAGGGAATAAGGGAAGTAAGGATTTTTCCCAGCAGTGGTATTTTTGAAGGAAAAACCATGTTACTTACTTGAAAGGAATGTTATTTCACAAAAACATTGTAGATAAAATCAACTAGTATCATCATTATATTGGAATAAAATATTGCATCCAATGCTTCTACAATATAGAGATGTGGCACTTTTAAAATTAATACCCCATTCATCGAGGGAATATATTTTAAATGAATAAACCAGATCAATTTCATATTATGGTATTACTTTAGTTTAATTGGTTTAATTTCAGAATTTTTAATTTTCGATTCATGAATTATGATATGAAATTTTTATTATAAGAATTGTGAGATATGTAATGATTGAATAACAATACATCTTCATTATGTGTTTCGAATAATTCATGTTTACATGAAGGTTTTAAAGGCATCCCGTTATTCATATATTTTGTATATAACAATAATATCTTCATTATTTTTCTTGTGTAAATCATATGTTTTTCCGAATTTGGAAACATAGTGACACTATTTCTAAATTTGTTGAAATTTAATATTAAAAAATTTATTTTTAATGCATGTTCAGGTACATAATTATCAAATGGATTTAGATTATCTTCTGTTAAATTATATTCTATCATATTGGATAACATTTTACATCCTTTTTTATTTTGGTAAATATTTATTGACCAAATTAATGACTTGTGGATATATTGCTTATTTTCCATAAGGCAAGAAAAATCATATTGAATATCGATCTTCTGGTTTAATAAATGATGTGGGGATGGATATCAGCATAATAAAATGATGTCAGTATTATTATGAAATGGAATGAAATTAGGTAAGTTTATTTTCTCAATTGACTATCAATATTGTAAAACAACCCCTCAACTGAAGTGAAATAATTTTGGAACAAAAATAATTATAATTTTATTGTTCTTACTGTGAAATAAATTTTTTTACCGATATCAATGTTACTATATAGTGATGGTTGACATCATATTGACCATGTTCACTATCACTATCTATCATTATTTGAATGTTTGATCTCTTCTCTGTGCCCATGATTTTTCCCCCTAATGTTATCTTATAGGAAAACATAGATTTGTGCTTCCCATCACATTGTCCTTACCCTGAATTTAAGAGTATGTTTTATTAAAGTTATTGATGATGTGGAATTTTAAAAATGGTATTTTTAAATTAAAACTCTCTAATTACCAATATTAAGTTAATATTTTGAGAAAATAATTTATATAAGGAAGGAGAATGTGACATCCCAGGATTTTATGGTATGTCTCTTTAAAATATAAAATATTTGATATATTACGTCACCTATAACACTTATCATAAACGTTCCATGATATAATTTTAAATATTTACCTGACTATTGGAATAATAATGTGACTATTAGGAATAGTAATATGTCCAACATAATAATAACCCCACCTATGAAAGTGTAAATAAAATTATGGCATTTCATAAATGAATATATGATATATTTATATCATAAAATTAGTAAATAAATGATTTAAAATTGATAAATTATGTTTTAGTGTTTTTGTGTAACGTAATTTTTTATTTAAAATTTTACAATTAATATAATGAGTTAAATAAAATTTTATTTTTGTAAAATATAATCATAAATTAATATTATATTTTTTATTATTGTATGATTATTTTAGTATAGAATAATTAATTTATCAATATTTCATAAAATCGTTTATAATTTTAAAATCATTTTTTAGGAATAAATGATGACATTATTTAGAATTTAAATTTCCTATATTTTAAAAAATTATTGTCATAAATTTGAGTCCATTTTTTATATCTACAAAACAAAAATGGTTATCTTGAATTTTTATCTATTTCACTAAAATAGTTGATCTTTTTTGTGAATAATGAACTACATAAATTTATAGTATTTAACATTATAAGGAAATAAATGAATATTTGAGTCATGGATGAGTCACAGATGATGTAAGTGGACATTATATAGAATTAAAAAATAATTTGTAATATTATATAGGCCAATAAATCAATAAAATCGATAGCATTGATCCATAGTAATCATCTTATTAATAAAATATAAAAAACACCCCTCTCCTCCCACTATAAATGCCTCCCCTCACGAATTCCTCTACTCACTCCATTTATGACATGGATAGTGATAATATTATTCAAAATTACTATATAAAACATATTCTTAATATTTGTGTCTTTCTGGTCTCATCCAATAACCATTCCCAAGTACCTTAACGAGGCTTTTGAGATGATGACACTAAATAGGTAAAACCATCCCTCTGGATATTTCAATTTCTAATATTTTTTTATCCTTCCCTCAACTCCCCTGACCAAACTAAAAGGAAAACACTAGTACAATATATATACTATAATGGTTTTATGGTAATTTTATATACACCATAAAATCTTTTCTCTTCGCCTTTTCCCTAAAAAATAAAACACCATTCGTGCGGTGTCGATTCACCATCTTCAAGGACGATGATTTTCAGCTTTCTAATACCACCATCAAGGATGTTAAAAAAATAATTATAATGGATATAAAAAATTCTAAACTATATATTGAAACTTATTTATTATTATATAACTGTAATATATACATAATATTGATTAATATTACAAAACTAGTGTCTGATAATTGAAAAAATGCCAATAATTTGGTAAACGTTTATCATTAAAATTGTTTCTAAGGAATCACCCTACTATTTGGAAAATGATATATAAGACAATTTAAAAATATTATTTTTCATTAGTAACATATAATTTCAATTCTTGATACCTATTACAATTTTAAATGATCATTCATACATGTATACATGTTAACTAATGATGGAAACAAAAGAAATAAACACTCAAAATCAATGAAATTGAATTATATCACTCATAAAAAAGGCCATAAATGAACTTAATTAAATTTCAGTAAATAAAAGTCATCTTAAAGAGGATATTAAATAAATTATAAATGATTAATATTGAATTATTCAGGATATTAAGTGCAATTGAAAAACACTTTCTAACATAAGGTAATGGAATCTCCCTGAACCCCCAATTGCCTTTATGGTTATATTGTTTCCCTCCATAACCATATTTAATTGTTATTTATTCTTATATTCCAATACTAAGTTATTTTTTAGTTTCCAAAAATATTTACATAGATTATTTATTCTTTATTTTATGTGGAATATCACATTTTATATGGTTCATTGGTAAATTACTCTCGCTAATCATGCCCGATTGAAGGGAACTTCATGTTTTCATACACGTTTTCATGAACAATACTTCATTTTTTTATGAAAATGTATGTTTATAAAATCACATATTATATCATTAAATACTATATTAATTATGTTTTTGGTCTTATGGTAACCATTATTCCTTTGTCTACTATAAATTTAATTTGATATTTTCCCTTCAAATGTACTGATGTGGTTAATTGATAAGGTTTGTGAAACACTATTTTTAAATGTGTTCACTTTAGCTGGACATTAATTATCATTACATATTCCTATATTACAATATCATTGTTTATTTTTGATTTATATCGACTATTTCATGGAAACCATTATGATAAAATGATTTTCTATGCCTTATGACATGATTAAGATATCCAATTTCATCCATGGGTACCCTTAAGTTAATTTCGTACTCTTAATTGATGATGATATCATATAATACCATATTCTATATTTTATTGAATGTATCAAGATAATTTTTAAAAGTGATGTACTACATTGATATAATACTCCATACTACTCTGGATTCAATAAGTTTTTGACTAATGATTTGGGAATTTATTAACATTTCATATGATAGTTTAAAAACGAATTAATATGTGTTTTTTGGTTCACCACATTCCTATCAAAAAGGAATTACAAATTGTAGGTGTTGTATGGTAATATCTATATCCCATCGATTCATTGATAGGTCTCACGAGATAGGAAAGATATATAATGGGCCTTGTACAAACACATTTATGTTTAATTATTTTTCGAGGCATTGAAGGTATGTTTCTGATCTCTTGCATTATGAATTCCCCCATTATGATATTATTTATTGATAATAGATGTGATTATTAAACTATTATAATATATATGGTTATATTAAATTCTCATCTGATTATTTATTTTGGGGGGTTTTATCTTATACTATTACTTCGATATTATGACCTATATTTTGTTTTAGTAGTTTTGTATTTAGTTATTCACAAATCACTATTTTTTATATTTTGTTTTGTATCCGTTGTATTTATATATGGTATTGATAATCTAGGATCACCCCTTTTTTATTGTTCATTATTTACTAAGATTACATGATTTATATTATTATTGAAATTTTGGATTAATCTAGGATAATGTCAATATTTCAAAAGGTGTTTTATTATTATATTTCACATTATTTTTTAATGTAACAGTACAGTTTGTATATGGTTATCCAAATATAATAGTTTATTTGGACTTTTGGGAATAAATTAATTGATTATAATACCATTATAATAAATTAATTCATTAGCTTCGAGCTACTGGGGTTAGGTCCATTACACATATATAGTTCGTATCTACCCTTCTCGTTGCATAAGAGGAGATTAGGTCCACCACCGGGGTTTCTATCCCCCAGATCAATACATATATTTTGTGATTCTAACGATCCCCACTAAAAATCTAGATAAGAATTTTTTTGGTTATATCAGATTATTAAGAACACTTATTGGTGTCTCCTAAAGATGTGTTATTATTTGGAGAGACACTCATTTGTGTTATTGGTTATCTCTTTAAAGAGTATTTAAGGGTTTTTCTGGGCTCTTATTTCTCTCATACAATTGGGACCGAGATAACTACTCTTTTACTATTTTTTGATGGTTTTCATGGTTTCATTATGGGAATGTATATACTCTCCCTTTGATGGGAAAATTTTATCACCCTTCATTTCAGTCATGTAGATGAAGAATTTTTTTGTGGTGATCCTAGAGGATGTAGTGTCTACTTAGAATAAAAACATTAGGGTGTTGGTAGCAATTAGTGAACAAATATACAGATTAATCATTTTTTATACCTTTACACATTTGTTTTTAGGTTGGGTTTTCCTTTTTTTATATTTTATTGTTTATCCTTACCATACCAAATAATTTATTATTGTATGATTTTTTTTTGTCATAGTGGTTATAGTGAATTTTACTAATATATTTTTATTATTTTTGGTTATTTATCGAGAAATATTTTATTATATATAGTGGTTTTTTATATTATTATATCCATATTTGGCATCCCATAAATATTTATATTCATACTTCATGATATTATATTCCATTGGGAATATTTTTTTCTAGATTTCAGTGTCTTTCATATCTTATTGCCACCAAAGAGGAATTATGAGGTGTTGGGTTATGTCACCATCCCATCTCAAATATTATCCATACAGATATCAAGATAGTATTCATATGGTATCTATTTGTACATATAATAGGTAGTGTCTTTCAACCCAAAAATTAAGACAATGACAATATTTTTTCAATATACTTGTAATTAGAGTGGTTAAAAACGTTATTTCTTCCCAACATCACTAAATTGATACCAGAACAATTAATAGGGATCTTCAAAACTAAAAAAAATCTAGTTTACATATTTCCAAAATATGAAAATTAAATTCCTCAATGTTCCAACATAAAAAATATAAGAACCATTTCTTCTTAATGTTTTGAAGTTCCCAACATTAGGTCATAACGATAAACAATGATCTACATTATTCTATTTTGGGGTTATTTTATCATTTTACATTAAGATGTTTGGATTTAAAAACTCATGATGTAGATGGATTAAAACTACCTAATTTTGATAAATATTCCACTGATGAGTCACTGTTGTACGTCAACGTATATAGTTTATATTTTGGAAGTAAGAGACTCATGTAATTTTTCACACATTATTATTGTTTATGATAACATATTGGATAAAAAAATTATGAATGTATTATTTTATTATATCCCTTATAATTGTGGTTGGTAACTTAATTGAGCTATATATGTCTGAATTTCTTTAATATTTTATTTTTGACTGACCAATATAATGAATTTTTCACAATAATTCTTTTATCCACCATGAAAATAGATCGGTTTGACATGATGTTGACTAAATATCTTGAATATTCTATTATATGACTAGTAGTATTCCTTGATTATAGATGTAACATAAAATTATGAATGAATATTTCAATATATAATTATATTTATCTATTATGTTTCCTTTGATAATTTCAACATCGGTTTCATTCAATTTATTTATTTTTTTCTCATATATAGAAATTTTTTAATCAACAGATTGGGTCTTGATAACTTGATGTGGTGGGACTGTGTGGATGAATCTATACATTTAATATATAATTAGAACTATATCTTCAAGAAGGTCGAAACTAAATATATTATGGGTACTCCAGGTCAATATAAATTATATAATGTCTTGTATGGATACAATCATGCCATAACTCTATATGAATTATGTAATCAATAGAATCTCACTCGAATAATTTTGATTCAAATTAGTTTCATTTTCTAAAGAAAATTGAGTTATTTTTATCTACAATATTAAATAATTCAATTACAATGTAGTAAAAAAGTTCATCATTTATATCATTTATGTATGGGTCCTAATCATATTTAATTTCATTATCAAGAATTAGGGACTAATACTTTTTCACATGCACTAATGTTGTGGATATTGTTTTCTTTACATCGAGAAACATTTTATATTTCATATATCAGTGTTTTCATCGTGAAAAATGAGATATCTATAATTTATTTGTATTTATTAGGAATACTCACTATCTTCTAAAAACCATTATCTTGATACAGGGATGAAATCAGAAATTATCAACAAATATGAATGTGAGGGAACATCTAATTGGGTTAACATAATCGTTGAGCAGAGTGATGATTTAATTAAGAGAAATCAATAATATGATTATCCTATTATAAAACTGATGGTACCCAGAGTGATAGTGAGGCTAATATTCCACATGTCATATTGGACATGGCTACTACTATGAAAATTTAAATGTTGTTCTATTCCTCTATTCAATCTAAAATCGTATTCAAGTAGGATTTAAAATTATCATATTAAGTAATAGTAATACCCGATAAACTTTGATGCGAGAATATATATCCTATTTAAGAAGAACAAAATACCAAATATTTTGTCCCATTTTATCTTTTCTAAATTATGGTTTAGGATTATGTCGATTTCTCACTCTAATTATGTAACCTACCATTTCACTCTATTAATAAAATGGTTATATTTAATCTATTATCAATCATTATCAATTATTCTGTTTCAATAAATGTACATGGAAATTAAATAAAAATATTACCATCCAAAAGGACACTATTTTTATAATCATACTAAATTATGAATGAAATTCCATTTTTAAATGAATAAATTCCTTATTAAATAATTTATTTTTAGAAAACGTATGCACTAAAATGGTTATTTTTTACTATTTTATGTTATATTGTAATATATTGAAAATCATCTAGATAATCATAACCATTTATAATATAATAATTCTACATTGAACACTATGATTATTATATTTTTATGGTTAAGATAATATACAATGTACATAGTTGAAAAAAATCTATTACCTTTAATTGTGTGATAATACCTTATAAATCCAATTTATATAAGTTTTTAAGAGTGGTGAAATACAATGGATTTTCTCTCTCCAAATCATATGCAATTATATAATAAATGAAACTTCAGATAATCCATTTATGGGAAATGATAAAGAGTATCAATTTATGATTTAAAATATGTTCTCCAAACCACCCCAAGAAAGAACCCACAACCCACACCTTACCCTTATGGTATACAATAGTCTAATAAGGGGTCATATATATCCACCCTAGTAATATAAATTTATACATTTTATTTTATATTATAAAATTATTATAATTATCTTTTTATCATTACTTTATCAATGAATATATAAAAACATTGATAAAAATTAGACATTAACACGAAGAAATCAATATTATATTTTTTGGAATTATATATTTTAAAATTTGATACAATTTTGAAACAATAATTTATTTCAGATGTAAATGATAATTTAATAAAATATTTGTATTATATAATATTAATTTAAATATAAATGATAACATATTTTAATGAAGTCTGGTGTAATTTTTATAAATTTTTGAAAGTGGTTAATATCTTAAAATTTACTATTTTTTATAAAATGGTGTATTTTAAATAAAAGTGAAAGAAAAAATATTTAGAAAATAATTTGATGAAATAATACATAATTTTATAAAACATTTAAAAATTATCCAATGGTGGATTTTTCATAATTTTTTGTAATTTTCTAATGACTCATAAAATTGTAATACAGTATAAATATATTGTATGTATTTTCAAATCATAATGGCTCATAAGTAAAGTAATAAATTCCAAAAAATTAATCCACAACCAAATATATATTTATTGATTAGAACATTTATTTTATTATACTTTATTAATTTTATAATCCTTTAACCATTCCTCTAAAACCTATAATATATTTTTATTATTCAAAATCAATTCATTTATAACATGACTCACTTTGACAACAATAAGAGTATAACATCATTGAGTTCGGTTTGTGGGCTAATAAAATATTGGAAACCGCTCTTCTAATATATAAACCTTGGGAAACAATAGTGGTACAATTTTTTGTTTTTATTATTTTATCATAAGGATCCCAAAACCTATGTTGTGAATATAATAATATATCCCCCTCATTTATTATAATTACCTTCCCTTTCTAAAAATCATATTAACTGAAACCCCATTAAACAAGTCTTTAAAATCCTTATATATCTCCAAATACCTAACAAGGTGTTCTAAAGATATATTGATGTTCCTCCCATGAAAATTGAATTCCCTACGTGAGGTAAGCCATCATTTCCTCCCGTTTTTATTCTGATTACTCTATATCAAATATTTTTTTGTTTTCAAATTTTTCATTTTGTAGTGTATTTCTAAACGTCGCCTTTATTATCCTTATGACTCCCATGTAATGAGGGGAAAACGTTCAATATCATATACTCCTTGAATGATCCTTTATGTACATCTGTTATGTTTCTAAAATTATCAATGTATTTTTCATGCCAATGTTTTTTATTTTGAATACATGTCCCAATTACACTCATGGGTATTCAACTAGATGGAAAAATACATTATTTACAATGTAATTACATGTATTTAACCTAAAATCCATAATAAGGGGAAAAATTGGATAGAATACATTGTTTTGATGCAAGATATAAGTGGAAAATAAATGCGTGTACAATATATGAATGTGATTGGTAATCCCATAATTATATTTCTCTCTAATGAATTGGTTATTGTTTTTTTCTCATGAGATTCCACGGGTGGTGTATGATAGCTTCTCCTGAGAACAATACATTAGTATTATCTCTCTAGATACCCATGAATTAATCATTTGATTTCATATTTTATGATGTTTCCAAATTCTAATATTTTCTTAATGTTTTCATCTTATATTGGGATTCAATGTTCATGTTAAATATTATAATACCTTTTTATGTCAGATTTTTATTCCAACTGAATAAAATGTTTTACATTTAAAATTTTATTCTTTTCTTGCACACATATTAGGATTTCTAGCTCACCCCATTCTTATGTATGTACTCATGTTTTCTTCTGATGTTCTTCTAGATCAATGAATATTAATGGAAAGTTGTGGAGATTTTAAATGATGTAATTATATCCCAATATTATGTTTTTATGTTATGAATACAGTATCCTAAATAAAGTATGAATTTTCATATTATTGGTTTATATCATGGGTATCTTTAAAAATTTAATCATTATTGAAGGTGTATTAAATATATGAGTTATCATAGTTGGAAATAATGAAATGTATTTTTTGGGGGGAATTAGTATTAGAAAACATCAGAGAAAGAATTAAAAATATAATAAATATAGAAAAACATTAATAATTTTTTTGACTATCAGATTAAGTGGTTTCTAGGAATCAAAATCCGTATATAGAAACTGGAAGTTAATGTGGCTATGAAATAGTTTTACCTAGATGTAAAAAACCTCAAACGGGTGTGTTAGGATTTCACTCAAGCATTACATAGTTCATAAAAAATACCTTATTTCACATATGGTTTGGCACCCTCATGTGATATCATTTTGAAAATTCAAATTTTTTGTATAAACCATTTTGAAGTGAAAACAATACTGAAGATGTTTCATGTTTGGTAATATATCGACGATAATATAGAATGAAACATTGGATTTCCTAGGTTATGGAATATATATCATTTATGATTCATCTGTTCAATGTTCATAGTTACCTATTTATTTTTTTCAGTTTTAAAATTATCATCCATATATTTTTATTATTTTTTCAGTTCTTTGGTAGAGGATCATAAAATTCAATAACCGATGTAGTGATAAATATAATGAAATCCAAATGAAGATGTCAACCTACTGGTAGTGGTATTTGATATCATTATGAAAATACTTCTTCAATCATGTCATAATATGAAAGGATAAATGAATCATTGGGAAAAAAAGAATCCCCTCTGAGAAAAAGTAATTTTATATTGATTATTTTGTATGATAAAAACCTCAGACATCCATTGAATCTTATGAAACATTAAACATGGAGAATGGATTAACTCCATTTAAAAGTTATTCACTATCCTTCAGTGAACTAATCATAAGATGGTCATGATAGATTTTTTTCATATATAAGAAAAACATTATCTATTTTGGAAGTCAAAAGAAAATATAAATACAAAATAAGATATCAGTGAGAGGGATTTAAAAAATTAGAATATGTTTTTTGATAAATATTTTCCTCAAATATGTTATATATAATTTATATAGATTTTCCGGACCACAAGAAAAGTGATGATTAGTCCATCAGGGTGTATCTAGAAAATGGACTGATTTGTCCATTCAATGACTATTTTCGTTTTTTCTCCCAAAATTAATGTTGATTACACATTTAGTGGGGTAAAGATTATTATTTGAAAATATTTACCAATTCCAAACATTTATAATAATGATGAAATTGTAAGATGTTTCACCTTTTTCAAAATATAGATTATGAACAAGAAATCTTCTCATACGTATAAATATTTGAAGTGAAAAATAGATTTCAATTATACTATTGTGATGGGGAAGCCTCATGGGTAACAAAATTCAATCATACCACATATAAAGTGTTTGGGAATAAGAATACTATATATTTCATAAACAGTCTAGTGATATGATTTATGTGTTGAATGAGAGGTCACCAAGATACTAAATTTTGATGGGATAAACCCACCTATTTAATGGATGAGTGAAATTCTCTTGTCAATCCTTAGTATATTGTCTAATTATTTGACTATAAGGAATAATGAAACTATTGATATCAACTCACTAAATCAATGGTATCAGAAATAACAAATTCCAACAACCTCCAATGCATTGATAGAAATGGTGATTATAAGAAGCATTACTTGTTAGTAAGATCATGCCAATGATTTTTTGATAATTACAGTGATTGTTCTTTCAATAATGAGGAATTTACTATTTTATAACCATACTATGCATTATTTAATATTATAATTTTTTTCTATTTATAAAAAAATACAATAAATAGAGAAGTGGAGTAATATTTGAAAACATAAAATGAGGAAACTATCATATCCCATGTATATAAAATATCTATTATCTATGTTTTTGGAGAACAATTCCCAGTGAACCATGTGACACTTTTATTAGTATAATTCAATACAATTATTGTTGTGGATTATATTTCCTTATATAAAGAATAAATAAATTGCTGCGAGAAAGAAATTTTCATATCTATTATGAATCTCCCATTGATACTATAAATGTTCAAAGAGGATAATGATTTTATATCGTTATCATCATCTCTATCATGGATATTTTGACCTTTTGAGAAAACCAACATAGATAAAATTATTTATACTATGGAGAATAACTTCCTTGATGAAATTACCGTTATATGAGGTATGTTGATTTTATTCCCGACATAATTCTTGGTCTTCCTCCAAGATGTGATTTTGAGTTATCAATGGATCATATACTTATATATTTTCGTATATCCATTAATGAATATTGAATAAAAACAATTGAATGTGATTAGTTGAATTGGAAAATATTGTATAATTTTGATAAAGGGATTATACGTCCTTTTGATTCACCATGGGGTGCACCTATCCTCAACATCAAGAAGAAGGATGATTTATTGTCACGTTGCATTGATTATCATGATATTAAAAAGGTAATTTTAAAGAAAATGTATCATACTCCATGGATTTATGACTTATTTGATTAATTACATGGATAACCATACATCATTATTGTATATCATTGGTCATTATATTATCAAGTGATGGTGTAGAAGTAGTATATCCACAACACTGGTTTTTCAATATTTTAAGGGGATAAAAAGTTCATTTTTATTATAATTATACACAATAATTCTCTAGGTATCTTCATGTCCATAATTTATATTCTATAGGGACTACATATATAAATATTTTTTACAATTTATCGATGATATTTATATATATTCCAAATTCATGGAAGGATGTGAGGAGAATTTTTATTCTACTTTAAAAAACATGAGAAAGGAAAAGTAAAATGTGGAGTAAATTAAATGTGAGTTTTTCAATTTTCATGTAACATTCATTAGATATGTTATTACAAAGAAAGATATATACTTTTTATACATAAAATAATAAAAAATTAAATGATATCCCAACCAGATATATGTGATAAATATCCATAATTTCCTTTTATTAGTTGGGTACAATAAAATATATGTGGTAAAATTCCAATGAATTTTTAGAAGAATGACTAAGATAATTCGGTAGGTGGTGATGTTTTTATAGAATTATTAATGTGAAAATATGCACAGATAGTTAAATAAGAGACTAATCACATCACTTGTTCTCACATTGTCCAAAATTGGTAAATTATTTTTTATCTATAATGATGAATCCAAAATGGTCATGGGTTAGGATCTAATGGAATATAATAATGTAATACCATATTACACGACCAAATTAAAAAGTTATGATTATAAATACCCTACTCATGATATGGAATAAGATATAATGATCTTCACATTTAATATTGGGAAACAATTTATAAGGATCATTAAATCCTCATGAATATATTTTCTCACAAAGATCATAATATGTACTAATAAAGGTTGATATAGTTGATCAAAGATTGTGTTTTTCATTCCATTAAAATCATGGGAATGAAAAAATGATTAAGATACTGAAAGTATAAAGGATCAAATATCTGTATTCATGATAATAATTTAAAGTAATATAATCATATTGGAAATAAATGGGATTGAAATTGGATTAATAAAAGGATATTCATCATTTATTTCTCGAATAACTATTCAATCATATATTATTTATAGGATCTAGGATTCCCAAATAGATGACAAGGACATACAAAAAAGGTATAGAATAATATTGACATCATCTTTTTAATAAATTAATCTATATGTTTATAAACCTTGATATGTGTCCCATATAAACTAGTACTTAAAGGGGATCTTCTAGATGATTGTCACATCTCATACTTATCTATTTTTAAAAGGAATAACTAAGATGTATAGTGATATAATGGAAATAATCTAGAGAGATAACATGAATAAAAATATTTTTGTATTTGTATCATAATGAATGGTATTTAAACAAGTGAAGGATGATTAATCTATGTCTAAGGGTATGATGAAACCCATACCCATACAAGTATTAATATAGTAAAACATAACAATGATTTTATTCATAGGACCCATGACGATATATAAAGGAAATAATGCTATCTAGGAGGTAGTTGAAAGAAAAACAAAGTAAGTGAATTCCATTTTTACCAAGGTGTTTATTATTTCTTGGCCAAATCATCTAGATAATTTTATAGGATGTTATAAGACTTATTATAGTTACACTCTACATTTTATCTGATAAATATCTGTGTTTTACATTGATGATATATATAATCCATTATCAATAATTGGATATAAATATGTTTTTTAGTTGATCTTATCACTATTTTAATGATTTTAATTCTGATAAAACCATAAAAACCCTAGAGGATATGTTGATATCATATTAAATATATTTATATATATTTTGGGACCATCACCTTCCCCCAGTAGAGTTCTTACTTGGCATCAGTTTCAATACTAAATTCATGTGGAACCTTATGGGGCTTTGTATAAGAAGAGGTTCCAGACTACAACACTATAGGATAATTTTGCAATGTATATGTTTTTATGAGATAATAATATCTATGAGATGATAAATAAGATTAAAAAAAAATTAAACTCTTATGAATGATACATATTGTTGGAAGATAACGTGTAATGGATCAGACCTCTCTAGCCCATTCCTTTGTCAAAAAGAAGGTCAAGAAGTGTTATGGAGCATAAAATAGACTTTTCCCACGCTTTCCAGAATTTTGCAACTACACACCGTGTAGTTTAAGTACATTTCGCGTACCTGCTTTTCAGGTATACCCCATGTCGCAGACCGAGTCCTCGCCATGTGAAGTAAATGAGTACATGATGTGTAGTGTAACTATATTCTGTGTTCCCCCCTGCCGGGTATACCCCCTGTTGAAGGATGTGTCTTTGCTGTGTGGAATAACGGGTACACGTCGTGTCTCCAATACTACACAACATGTTGTCCTTCCCCGCATACGCGTTACTAGTCAGTGGTCGTGGGCCATGTTGGAGCCATGTACCTTCTGTTTGCAATAAATGGGTACACGCCATGTGTCCAAACTACACACTGTGTAGTCCTTCCCCGCATATGCGTTACCCTCAAACCGTGTGTTGACCAGTCAACAGCCGCAGAGCCGTGTTGGAAGCCGCGTGGAGACTGTGTGAATTAACCGAGTACACGCCATATACCATAAAGTGAACTCCGTGTACTTTTTCTTTTCTCGCCTATAAAAGAAGGGGTCCCCTCCTTTTTTTCAACTCACTCCTCTCTTCCCCATTCCTCTGAGTAGAGTTCTCCCAAGAGACTCGAAGGCTCTTTCTTCCATAACATCTTCGTCCGAGCTCCGATTTACGATCCGTCAGTGTCCACGGGATCGTAATGACGAGGTGGAACATACGATCTTGGATCCATTATCTTTACTTCGGCATTTACTTCCCTAAATCCACATGAGTAGGTTTTTCCGGGACCCGGCAGAAGTGACGGATGCTGACGGACGTCTTCTAAGGTTGATCTGGGGGAGCGTTGCAATCGAAACCTATTGAGGTAGGGATCTAACCTTCGTCTCACTTTTTTTGTGCATCATGAGGGGTGGGTATCCTTTTTTTAATGAGAAACAATTGAACCACTAAATAACGATAATAACGGGTTAAAGAATTGGGATGCAGAAGTTGTTATGTTTGTCTTTATATCATGTGGTATTATGTTGTGAATTGAATGAGATTTTCCCTACTAATAATCACGGTCATTTTGCGCAATTAAATGTTTCCCTATCTTTCTAGACCATTTTGTGGATGGAAACTTTGTTGAATGTGGAAATTGGTTAATCACGTAAAGTTGGCTCTTTAAAAATATGTAACCCTTGTGTGATTACCCCGATTAAACAAAATGGAATAATGAACATGTGTTTTTTGGATTGGTTACTGGTGTGTGAAAGGGAGGGGTGAATATTGGGTTGTTACGAATAGAACTAGCAGTAGGACTATGGTAAATGATATTAAAGGGGAAATGATGTGGAAAAAACCTTGTTTTGTGGGTTGTTGTGGATTGAGTTGGCAGCGGGGCGGCAGTAAATGGTATTAAAGGTGTAATGATGTATGGTGCAGTTGTGGTTATGGTGGTTGGTAGCGGGGCTGCAGGGTTGGGTTTTAACTTGAACGAACTATGGGTTGTGAATAATAAATAAAAATTGGAAGAGTTAATGAATGGTGGGGCATGGTAGAGAAAGGGGATTAATAATCAATGGGTCTCTTTGGCTAATAATAAGGGATGGGTTCTGTTGCTTCTGTTTCACTAACATGATTTGTGGATGGCATGGATATGTTTTCTGAACGATTGACATGGTTGGTTGTGTATATTTTCCCAGTAGTTAAGGAACTAAATAAACTAATTCTGCTGAAACGTGAAAACCTAAATGGGTTTGGGGTTTTTTGTTGTATGCATGCTTCGTAGTAGCAGTGCTGATGATCATTCTCAGTTTCATTGTTTATAAGCCATAGGTTGGGTTGTGTGTTTGGTAAATATATATATATCTGTATCTTTTGTGTTTTATCGCACCCAACCCATGTTGATCACTTAGTGTCGAACACTCTCATTTCATGAGAGAGGGTGTTTTCCATTAATTACTAGCTCCTTCCTGCTTGTTCTCCCCTTGGATTTGATGACTTGAGGCGACCTTACACCTAATACTCTTCAGGTAGGTTTTGATTGGGGTGGTTTTAGCCTAGGACTCTTCGGGCAGGTTCTACTGTTTCCCATGAATCTTTGGGATGAGGCCTAGGTGTGTGCGGGAGGGATAAGTGGTTGTGAGGCCCAGGTGTGTGCGGGAGGGATACATGGTTGTGAGGCCGAGGTGTGTGCTGGCGGGATACGTGGTTGTGAGGCCTAGGTGTGTACGGGCAGAAACGTGGTTGTGAGGCCCATGTGTGTGCGGGCAGGATACGTGGTTGTGAGGCCCAGGTGTGTCCGGGCGGGGAGAGTGTGGCAGCGTCAGGATGTTCGTCGTTAGGAAGAGTATCTAACTAAATGGAAATGGTGCAGGGTACCCAATACTCTTGTTCTTATATACTAATATCTATTGTGATTTTTTTGGTGAGTGTGGCTAGTGAGGTTGGGTGGATAGAATTTCCGTGCTAGGTTTCTTCTGTTGTTCTCACGGGACATTAGGATATCTCCCCACTTGTGCACAAGAGCATTAGGTTTCCCTACTTAGTATACTTGTATGCTCACCCTACGTTTACTTTCAGGTTTCCAGGAAGACTACCAGGGCCTTGCAGGACCCTACTAGTCAGACAGTTGGAGTTGTTGTTGTTGTTGTACTTTTGTTTTCTTTTGGTATTGTACTTTGAGCTTTCTTGTAATTGTACCTTGTTATAAAATTTTTTAAACATGCATGTGGGCTTGGTTTGGGTTTATTTCTATACACTTTTTCTTTTCCTTTTTGGAGGTTGACTTGTCATATTTACCGATCCTAAATAAATAAACAAAGTCAATGCCTCCCATATTTGTAAAAACTCATACCCTTGTTGCTTGTCGCCACCCTGGGGCCTAATGGATGTGCGACTCGGGGGTCCTTATCTCAATTTCACCAATGAAAGCTCAGGAGGTGCGTCTTTGGTGTGATGGGGTCATGAAAGAATGGTATCAGAGCTTATAGTTGAGATATAGGATGGAGTCTGGAGTTGGGCACAATGAGGATTGCATGGGATAGTAGGGCAACAATGTTAGTTAATATTGGTGTGTGACATAGGACATGGAAGTCCATCTAGGACACATGATTTTAGGGGCCCTATGATCTGATGCAAGGACTCTGAGCCTACCGAACGACCAAGTGAGACTACATTAATTGCAGGGTAGATACCCTAGGTAAGGTACATGCATCAGCATGATTGTGTTTTATTTGATTTGGGTGTTATGGGAAAGAAATTGAAATAAATTGATAAAAATAAAACCTTGATTTTTTCCTTACTACACGGGCTTAGGCGTTCATTATTTATCGTACCGCTATGGCACCTAGTCGGCATCAGAGAGGTAGAGGAGCTGGGCATGGACAGTTGCACGTAGTAGAGTTTCCAGCTCCGGCAGGTCCAAAGGTGGTGCGAGGTACGATTTGATTTTTTAGAACTCTTGTTTCTGCTTTGTTCGATTTGGGAGATTCACACTCCTTTGTTGCACCTGGTCTAGCCCATGCTTTGGGACTAGACATAGAGAGTCTTCCGTACCACTGGTGCTTGGTACACTAGTTGGAGGCTCGACCAGCGTATCTTGTGTTTTCAAGGGATGTGGTCTGACGTTGGGACCACATCACTAGTGCAGAAAACGTTTTTTACGTCACCATTTTTTACGTCGGTTATATAAAACCGACGTCATAATATGTAAAACGAGGTTTTTTACGTCGGTTATTTAATAACCGACGTAAAAACCTGTGTTTAGTACACCTTTAACGTCGGTTATTTTTATAACCGACGTTATTAATCGCGCAGCTTCGTTTTTTACGTCGGTTATACATTAACTGCCGTAAAAAACAGAAGCGGGGGGCCTTTTTTACGTCGGTTATTCAATAACCGACGTAAAAAAAGAATCCGCAGATTTTTTTGACGTCGGTTATGGAATAACCGACATAATAAAATGCGGATTTTGAGCCCTTTATAATGTCAGTTATAAAATAACCGACGTAATAAAAGAATCGGAGGAAGGTTTTGACGTCGGTTATTGAAATAACCGACGTTATAAATGTTTTTAAAAAAATTATCACGTCTGTTATTGAATAATCGACGTGATAACTCATTTAAAAATTTACCCAGACCCGTGGATTGTCATTTGCGAGTTTACCTTCGACAGTCGCGACTCGTCTCTCTCGCGCGTAAACCAGAATCGGCTCGTCCATTTCGTGGGTTTAGATTCATTTTGCGATCATCGTTTCTCATATTTAATCTCCTCGGATCAATCATCTAAACTCGCAGCACTCAGGTAATCCTCCCACTCGTTCGTTTTTTTTCGCGGATAGTATATATATATGTGTTGTGATTTTTTTGTTAAAACTAGCTAAGATTCTTCGATTGCGAACCCTTTTAACTCGTTTTGGCACCATAATCTTATTTATCATCCCTAGATCTATTAGTTCGACTTGCAATATTGACTAATTTTATGATTTCACTAATTTTTCATCGTTTTCAATAAATCGCCGAGAGGGTTGGGGCGTGTCCAGGGGGGTTTACAAGGGGGTGGGTGGGTGTGGGGGGCTGTCCAAGGGTGTGGGTGGGTGTTGGGGGGTGTCCAGGGGGTGTCCAAGGGGGGTAGGGGGTGGGGGGTGGTGTTTAAGAGGGGTGGGGGGCTGTCCAGAGGGTTGGGGGTGTCCAGGGGGGTGTCCAAGCAGGTCGGGGGTGGGGGGTTGTGTCCAGGAGGGGTGGGGGTGCTTTCTAGAGGGGTCAGGGGCTGTCCAGAGGGGTCGGGGGGTGTCCAGGATGGTGTCCAAGGGGATGGGTGGGTGTGGGGGGCTGTCCAAGGCGGTGGCGGCCTGTCCAGAGGGGTTGGTGGGGTGTCCAGGGGGGTGTCCAAGGGGTTGAATGGGTGTGGGGGGCTGTCCAAGTGGGTGGAGGCCTCTCCAGAGGGTATTTGGGGTTTTCCGGGTGGGTGGGGGGGGGGGGCTGTCCAGAGGGTTGGGGGATGTCCAGGGGGGTGTCCAAGGGGGTAGGGGGTGGGGGTGGTGTCCAGGAGGGGCGGGGGGCTGTCCAGAGGGGTCGGGGGGTGTCCAGGGGGGGTTTACAAGGGGGTGGGTGGGTGTGGGGGGCTGTCCACGGGTGTGGGTGGGTGTTGGGGGGTGTCCAGTGGGGTGTCCGAGGGGGGTAGGGGGTGGGGGGTGGTGTTTAAGAGGGGTGGGGGGGCTGTCCAGAGGGTTGGGTGGTGTCCAGGGGGGTGTCCAAGCAGGTCAGGGGTGGGGGGTTGTGTCCAGGAGGGGTGGGGTGCTTTCTAGAGGGGTCGGGGGGTGTCCAGAGGGGTCGGGGGGTGTCCAGGGTGGTGTCCAAGGGGATGGGTGGGTGTGGGGGGCTGTCCAAGGGGGTGGCAGCCTCTCCAGAGGGGTCGGTGGGGTGTCCAGGGGGTGTCCAAGGGTGTGGGTGGGTGTGGGGGGCTGTCCTAGTGGGTGGCGGCCTCTCCAAAGGGTATTTGGGGTTGTCCGGGTGGGTGGGTGTTGGGGGTGTTGGGGGGTGTCCAGGGGGGTGTCCAATGGGGGTAGGGGGTGGGGGTGGTGTTTAGGAGGGGTGGGGGGCTGTCCAGTGGGTTGGGGGTGTTCCGGGGGGTGTCCAAGCAGGTCGGGGGTGGGGGATTGTGTGCAGGAGTGGTGGGGGTGCTTTCTAGAGGGGTCGGGGGCTGTTCAGAGGGGTCGTGGGTGTCCAGGGTGGTGTCCAAGGGGATGGGTGGGTGTGGGGGGTTGTCCAAGGGGGTGGCGGCCCGTACAGTGGGGTCGGTGGGGTGTCCAGGGGGGTGTCCAAGGGGTTGGATGGGTGTGGGGGGCTGTCCAAGTGGGTGGCGGCCTCTCCAGAGGGTATTTGGGGTTGTCCGGGTGGGTGGGGGGGCTGTCCAGAGGGTTGGGGGATGTCTAGGGGGTGTCCAAGGGGGTAGGGGGTGGGGGGTGGTGTCCAGGAGGGGCGGGGGGCTGTCCAGAGGGGTCGGGGGGTGTCCAGGGGGGTTTACAAGGGGGTGGGTGGGTGTGGGGGGCTGTCCAAGGGTGTGGGTGGGTGTTGGGGGGTGTCCAAGGGGGAAGGGGGTGGGGGTGGTGTCCAGGGGGGGTGTTATATCTTACTATATTTTGTTTAAAAAATAATATTCAAGCATATTTTTTTAAATACACATCGATTTGTTTTATATTTCAAAATTTATTACATTCAAATTATGATTTTTTTCATATAAACATATATTTTTCTTATCTAAAAAATATATATATTTTTGCTATTTGTTATAGGTAATAATGAGTCGAAGTTGGATTACGGCACATCGAATGAGCAATGAATATGAGGAAGGTGTTGATGCCTTTTTGGAATTTGCTAAACGAAATGTTCCAAGTAGTGACATTTTTTTCTGTCCATGCCTGAAATGTCTGAATATGAAGAAGTTGATAAGTAGAGAGATAAAAGATCATCTGATTTGTCATGGTTTCAATCCGAGTTACAACCCTTGGATTTGGCATGGCGAAACTGGACAGAATGTCACTGATGATAATGAATCGCAAGATGGTAACTCCGATGGAATTGAAGAAATGATTCGCGATATTGTATCAGAACAAATTTAGATAGAACCGACAGTTGCACGTCTATATGGTGATGCCGAAAAACCCTTATATCCTGGTTGTACAGATTTTACGGTTTTGTCGGCGGTGTTAAGATTGATTAACCTGAAGGCGAAACATGGATGGAGTGACAGAAGTTTTACAGAGCTACTACAATTGATGAAATACATTCTTCCAAAAGATAACAATCTTCCAGATTCACATTATAAGGCCAAAAAAATATTATGCCCGATGGGATTGGGATACAGGAAAATACATGCCTGTCCGAATGACTGCATTATATATAAGAAGGAATATGAATTTCTGAAATAGTGTCCTAAATGTGGGACATCACGGTATAAGGTGAAAGAAAAATCACAAGCTGATGTAGAGATTACAAAGCTCCCTTCAAAGGTATTTTGGTATCTTTCTATAATTCCTTGTTTCAAACGTTTATTTGCTAATTCACATGATGAAAAAATGTTAAGATGGCATGCTGATGAGCGGGTATGTGATGGAAAAATACGTCATCCAGCTGATTTTCCACAATGGAAGAAAATTGATGCCCAGTACCCTACATTTGGAAATGAAATTAGAAATCTGAGACTAGGCTTGTGCACAGATGGAATGAATCCATACCGAACCCTCAGTAGCACACATAGTTCATGGCCTCTTTTATTGGTAATTTACAACCTCCCTCCTGAAGTTTGTATGAAGTGAAAATATGTCATGTTGAGTATCATGATCTCTGGTCCAAAGCAACCCGGCAATGATATTGATGTATACTTTTCACCGCTGATTGATGATTTGAAACTATTATGGGCTGATGGTATTAGGGTGTATGATTCTTATAAAATGGAATATTTTCAACTGCATGCAGTGCTTCTATTCACTATAAATGACTTCCCAGCATATGGAAATTTGTCTGGATACAGTGTTAAAGGGCATAAAGCATGTCCAATTTGCGAACAACAGACGTCATATTGTCAATTGCATCATGGGAGGAAAACAGTGTACATGGGTCATCGAAAGTTTTTACCTATGGATCACCCTTATAGAAGACTAAAAAAGGCATTCAATGGCTCACAAGAATTTGATACTGCTCCAAAACCTTTATCCCCAGATTTGAATTTTGAGAGGGTGAAAAACCTTGATGTGACATTGGGAAAGACACAAAAATCTGGTAATGATAGACATATTTGGAAGAAAAGGTCAATATTTTTTGAGCTACCATATTGGAGGTATCATGAAGTCAAACAGAATATTGATGTCATGCACGTGGAGAAGAATATCTGTGATTCTTTGATCGGAACATTGCTAGATATTAAAGGAAAGACAAAAGATGGGTTGAATGCAAGGTTAGACCTACTATCAATGGGAATATGTTTGGAGTTAGCTCCCACTCCTAAAGTAAGAGGAACATTTCTTCCCTCGAATTGTCATACATTATCGAAGAGGGAGAAAAGTAGCTTTTGTCAGTGTCTTCATGATATCAAAGTTCCTCAAGGTTATTCTTTAAATGTAAAAAAAAATTTCTCATTGAAAGACTTGAAGTTGATAGGTATGAAATCACATGATTATCACGTCATGATGCAACAAATTCTACCAGTTGCACTGCGTGGAATATTGCCCATCCGTGTCAGAAAGACTATAATGAGGTTGTGTTATTTTTTCAATTCAATTTGTAACAAGGTGATTGATGTGAATGCTTTGTACATTTTGGAAAAGGATGAAATTTTTATACTTTGTCATTTGGAAATGTATTTTCCTCCAACTTTTTTTGATATGATGGTGCATTTAATGATTCATCTGGTTCGAGAAATAAAGCTTTGTGGACCTGTATATCTTTGTTGGATGTATCCTTTTGAAAGGTATATGAAAATATTAAAGGGATATGTTAAAAATCCATATCGACCTGAAGCCTCCATTATTGAAAAGTATATTTCTGAGGAGGTAGCAGAGTTTTGTACGAGCTACTTGGCTACGGCGCAACACATAGGTTTGCCTCCATATCGCCATGAACGGGTTAATAATGAGGGAAAGGGGATTCGTGGCTTGAAAGTCAAATCACTGTCAGCTGAACATATGAAGAAGTTAGAATCATACATCTTGAATAACATAGCTGATGTTCAACCGTATATCACATTGCATATTAATGAGTTGAAACAATGTCATCCAAAGAAGAAAGAAATGTGGATTTTGAATGAGCACAACAAAACTTTTTTTCCATGGTTGAAAAAGACCTTGCTTGGTAGATTAGATGTATCAGAGACATTAAAATGGATAGTGGGTGGTCCATATTTAAATGTGATAACATGGTCCGCTTATGACATTAATGGCTATACATTTCATACGAAAGCTCAGGACAACAGAAGTGCAGTTCAGAATAGTGGTGTATTGGTGTTTGCAGAAGCAATGCATTTTTCGAGTGCTAAGGACAGAAACCCAATTTCGGCATCAAGTGCATATTATGGAGTGATTGAAGACATATGGGAGGCTGATTACTTTAAAATTAAAGTTCCTGTTTTTAACTGTAAATGGTTTATCGGTAACAACAGTGTCAGACACGATGAATTTGGAATGACACTTGTTAATCTGAATAGATTGGAAGACACAGCTGATTCTTTTATAATGGCAACACATGGAAAACAAATTTTCTATGTAGTAGATCAATCAGATATGCAGTGGGCTGTTTTTTTACAAGGGAAAAAACAATATGTTGGTGAGGATGAATTTGATGAAGATGCTGAGTTATGTGAGATCCCTACTTCCATGGAAAGATTAACAGAACATAATGATGAGTATGTTGAAGACATGGTTTGTGCCATAAGGAACGATCACGACGAAGGAATTTGGGAAAACAATCCAACTGTACATTCCTAAAATTACAGGTAACACATGTTTATTTCTTGTTTACATTTAGTTTTTTCATACAATGTTAGATATTGTAAATTTTTTACTTATTAACACATGTATCAAACCAAAACGATAAAACAATAAAAACCGTAAAGAGGGGAAGTCCTGGGAGCACCAGCCAGCCGGTGGTGGATCACCGGTTGGCCGGTGGTCCAGACAGAGAGGAAGGATCTCTGTCTGGTCCACCGGCCGGCCGGTGGTGATCCAGCGGCCGGACGGTGGGCCAGACAGGAAGGCTCTGTCTGGTCCACCGGCCAGCCGGTGGTGAGCCAGCGGCCGGCCGGTGGCACCAGGAAGTGGGCAAGTCCACTTCCTGGTTCCTCCGGCTGGCCGGTGAGCTCACACCGGCTGACCGGTGGACTCAGTGAGTCCACTCTTCAGCTTTCTTGGGCCAACTCCTTGGCAACCTTTTGCCTGTTTTAACCATGTTTATCATTTTTTAACATGCTTACCATATTAGCAATGTTTACTATTATGTAATTTAGTACACTTTTCTATTTTCTGATTAAGTAGTATTACAATATTTTAATTTGTATATTTGTGAACTAATGTTTGTTTTTTTGATTTGAAGGAAAATGACAGATCAATCAGTTGATCAGCCACATGATTCTGGAGATGAGCATATTGGTCATACATCCGGGGAGGAACATTCACATGATCCTATTACGAAAAAGTGTTCAAAGGTTGGTAAGCGTGGGTGCACACGTTTACCAAAATTATCACTTGCCCGTACGAAGGAGGAGAGGATAGTCGTGGAGTTTGATGATGATGATCTTCCTAGAGGTCCAAATGATAAAGATTTTAAGGGTTTTGTAGCAACTTAGGCTAAGAGAAAAGTAAGAATTCTCTATGATGATTGGAGAAGTGTGGATAAGGAGATAATTTCTCAGCTGTGGGAGACCATTTTGGTAAGATCTTTTGCTATTGTTTGACTGTTATTTAAATGTTTCTAGTATATATAATATTTTTAACCTCTTTTTTATCAGATGACATTTGATATTCCTGACACTGGAGGAGTCAGGAAGAAATGCTTATCGTTGGCTGCTAGGAGATAGAGGGATTTCAAATCAACCCTCTCATCTGATTTCATTTATGGTCATAGGAGTCGTGAGAATCCATGTCGTATATATCCTTTTATAGATGAAGACACATGGAGACAATTTTTTGAAAGTAGAAGAAAAGAATCATTTTTGGTAAGGGCAATGTAAACTTTTATAAGCTTTCTTATATAAATGAACATATTATTGTTTTGTTAATGATTACTTATTCTTAATTTACAGCAAACAAGGAAAGCTCATCAAGAGATCCAATCTAAAAATGTATACCCTCATAGTTTATCTCGGGGAGGGTATGCATTATTGGAAGAACAAATGATGGCAGAAAAATTTCAACAACTAAGAGCTGAGTCTTCAAGCTCTGGAGAGGTGGCCCCTCCATCCCCTCCATCTAAACATGAGAAATGGAAAAGAGCTCGGAAGGGAAAAAAGGACAATATCTTTAGGAAGAATCGAGACTCGTATTTGAGAGGATTGTAAGATATCTATTTTATTTATTTAAGTTTACTATTTTCGTCATATATTTCCAATCATTATAGAAATGTTCAATTAATTATTACATGACTCTCTTGAGGAGCAGAGTTCACAGGGGACATTTACACCATCTGGGAGGGAAGATATTTTATCTGTGGCATTGGGAAAGCCCGAACATCCTGGCCGTGTAAGGGGATATCCGGCAGGTGTATCGGTAAGAAAAGTGTTGCCACGTTCCTCAACTTCTAACGTTGAGGGAGTTTATAAAAGAAATAGAATCCTTGGAGGCTTAAGTCCATAATATTAATGCGACAATGGAGGAAAATATTAGAGCATCGGTGCAGATTATGTTTGCAGACTTTCAAAGAAAATTTCAGGGTGCAGCTCCCACTCCACCTCTCCCAGTAGCTCCCACTCCCCCACCTCAGCCTGCGGACCCCATTTTTGATCCTCCTCCTCCGCCGCAGCTACGTACTTATTGTGAGTTGTATGTTGATGATCCTCAACATCATATAGTTTCATATGGGATGGTATATTGTATAGGAGATACAATTCATCATCAACAGTTAGAGGTAGAGAATTAGAGGGTCACTGTACAGGATATTATAGATAGATCAGCTCGGATACCATTACCTACAGATGAGGTGACGACAGTTGGACATAGTATCGGCCATTTTTTACTTTGGCCATCCAGACTTCTTCGACTCATTACCATAGAGGTATGGATGTTATATCTTTTATTTTATATTTTTATTAATGTTTTATCGGTTGAAAACTAATATATTTTTAAATTTATTTTTACAGGAATACTTCAAAGGTAAAGAAATACTGTATAGACAACAACAAAGACAGATAGCTATGACATCAGATGCAGATACTAGCAGTCTTGACAAATTGTCAAGATATTCAAATTTGTTGGCGGATCATTATGACTTTACAATGGAAGCTCATGTCTGTGGACGTGAACTAAGTGTGGGGATTATGAAAATTTATATCATGGGGTTTGTCACTGGAGATAAGTTGGGCATCAACGTGGTGCAAATTTTTATCATGTAAGTCTTAACACCTTTTCCTTGCGTTATATTTATTAAAAATGTATACTTATGTCTGCTTTGTATTAGGTATCTGTATAAAATTTGTGAGAGGAATGAGCTAACAGATGTATATGGATTCGTGGACCCACAATTGATTTCCCCTGAAGCATGTGCATTGGATGACGAACAAAGAATGCGTTATATTGCTGATAGATTTGAAAAGAATGTAATCACACAGTGTTGGATGATGCCTTTTTGTGAGAGGTATGAAACACATCCCTCTCAAATATTTAATTATCTTATAACATAAAAAACCACTAACGTTAAATTTCCTTTTTTCAGGGATCATTGGATGTTAGGGGTTTTTTTCCCTAGGGAGAAAACACTTTATTGGATATGCTCTCTCCATGATGATGTGCGAGAAAGTTTTAAGAATATATTGGAAACGTAAGTTTCAATTTCACAATAGTTTTATATATTATAATGAATTTTAAATTTACCCCATTCGTATTATTTTCTAACAGGGCATGGTTCCACATTCGAAAAAGCGCAACGAAAAGGAATTTCAAGATCAAATATGTACATGAGAAGGTAAATATCCATTTATAATTTGTACATTTTGATTTATTACATAAAAATAATATATTGAATTTACACTCATTCAAACAGAAATGTCATGAGCAACAAGGCATCATCGAATGCGGATATTACATGTTAAGATTTATGTATGAAATAATAACAACTGGGACAGTTCTGAGTTTTGACCTGGTAAGATTTCCTCTTTCTCATAATATTTCAATTTGATTTATTCATTATACACGTTGACTACTATCCTTTTCCTTTGTATCTTTTTGATGACCCTCAACCCTTTACTGCTGAAGATATCAAACACTTACAAGTGGAGTGGTCAAATTATTTTACAGGTTTGATTGACTTTTAGTTATCTGTAATGTAAAATGTAATTTTGAATATTGTCAATGTAATTGTGTATTTCGTAGTTGTTTAGGTTGGATTTAGTTTTTTTTTAAGTTGACAGTGTAAGTTTTGAATGTTATAGAAGTGAATGTTTAATTTTTCTCTACTTCTTGTTTTGGTCTACTGTTGATGGTTTTTCTGGTCTGGATTTTGGTATGGGGGGAGAGGTTCCAAGGGGGTGGGTGGGTGGGTGTTTGGGGGGTGTCCAAGGGATATGGGAGGGGTGTCCAAGGTGTGTTTGGGGCTGTCCAAGGAGTCGGTTGGGTGAAAATGAGGGTGGGGGGGGGGGGGGGGCTGTCCAAGGGGTGGGGGGTGTCCAAGTGGTAGGGGGGTGTACATGGGATATAGGAGGAGTGTCCAAGGGGTGTTTGAGGCTGTCCAAGGGGATGGGGGGGTTTCCAAGGAGTAGGGGGTGTTTCCAAGGGGTCTGGGGGTGTCTAGGGGGTGGGGGGGGGGGGGCTGTCCAAGGGGTGGGGGTGTCCAAGGGGTGGGGGTGTCCAAGGGATATGGGAGGGGTGTCCAAGGGGTGTTTGGGGCTGTCCTAGTGTTCGGGGGGTGTAAATGAGGGTGGGGGGGCTTTCGAAGGGGTGGGGGTGTCCAAGGGGTGGGGGGTGTCCAAGGGATATGGGAGTGGTGTCCAAGGTGTCTGGGAGTTCTGTCCAAGGGGCCGGTTGGGTGTAAATGAGGGTGGGGGGGCTGTCCAAGGGGTGGGGGTGTCTAAGGGGTGGGGGGGTGTCCAAGGGATATGGGAGGGGTGTCCAAGTGGTGTTTGGGGCTGTCCAAGGGCTCGGGGGGGTGTCCAGGGGTCGGGGGGGTGTCCAAGGGGTCTGGGAGGGCTGTCAAGGTGTGGGGGGGGGGGGGTGTCCAATGGGTGTTTGAGGCTGTACTAGGGGTCTTGGGGGTGTAAATGAGGGTGGGGGGGGGGGGGGCGGTGTCCAAGGGGTGGGGTGTCCAAGGGATATGGGAGGGGTGTCCAATGGGTGTTTGAGGCTGTACTAGGGGTCGTGGGGGTGTAAATGAGGGTGGGGGCTGTCCAAGGGGTGGGGGGGTGTCCAAGGGTTGTGGTGGGGCTCCAATGTGGTGGGGGAGGGCTGGCCAGGTTGTTAGGTGGGTATAGATGAGGGTGGGGTTCAGTTGGGGCTTAGGGGAGGGATGGCATGGTTATTTTTGTTTGGTTTCTGGTTGCTTTTTGGTGAGAGTAGTGCAATTATTTAAAAAAAATATCGCTTTCATGTCGGTTATTTTATAACCGACGTGGTAAATAAATCGGTAGGGGTTTATCACGTCGGTTTTTCCGAGAACCGACGTGATAAACCGTTCCCGGGCCTTTTATCACGTCGGTTCTTAATATAACCGACGTGATAAAAGGCCTGGGAAACGATTTACCACATCGGTTATTGGATAACCGACGTGCTAAAACGTTTCCCAGGCCTTTTTATCACGTCGGTTATTTAAGAAACCGACCTGATAATAGGCCCGGGGAAGGGTTAATCACGTCGGTTATGTCATAACCGACGTGATAAACGATATCCCGGGCATTTTATCACGTCGGTTTAGAAAATAACCGACGTGATAAACCCCCCCCCCATGCATATTTATCACGTCGGTTATTAATGAACCGACGTGATAAACACCGTGATGTTAGGAATGTTACGTCGGGTTTTAAATAACCGACGTAAAAAACGTTATTTATAACGTCGTCCGTATTAACGTCTCCTAAAAACCGACGTAAATAATGATAAATAACCGACGTAAAAACTGTTTTCTGCACTAGTGCATCGATCTAGTGGGGACCTTCTTCTGTTTCAGATGCAGCCATATGATGTCATCTGAGGTATCGACTGGTTGTTTTCTATTAGTTATGTTATCAACTGCTTTTGGAGAAGAGCTGTGTTATCCGATGTGGATGGGCATCGCGTATCTTTTGTTGGCGAGAGGAGCTATCAGGTGGGAAGCCGGCATGTGAAGCCTCTCCTTTCCTTGTTAGGCGGGTTATGAGTGGTTCCAACTGATACAGAGATTATGGATGTCCCGGAGGTTGTTGGGGAGTTCCTCGATGTTTTTCATGAGGAGGTTGTGACTCTACCCCCCCCCCCTGACGTGACATTGAGTTTGGGATAAACCTACAGCCTAGTGCCCATCCAATTTCTATGGCTCCTTATCGGAGGGAACCTTCGGAGTTGCGGGAGTTGCGGATTCATATTGATGATCTAATAGAGAAGGGTTTTGTTCGACCCATCATATCGCCATGGGGTGCTCCAGTTTTGTTTTTGAAGAAAGTAGATGGTGGTATCAGGATATGCATAGACTATCAAAGGTTGAACCAGGTAACGGTCAAGAACTATTACCCCCTTCCATGGATAGATGATCTCTTCGACCAACTGAGGGGTGCAGGTTGGTAATCTATGATTGATCTACAATCTGGATATCATCAGCTGAGGGTAATGGATAGTGACATCTCAATGACGGATTTCAGGTGAAGGTATGGGAACTTCGAGTTTATAGTGATTCCATTTGGAGTTACGACTGCACCAGCTGTGTTCATGGGACTTATGAACATTGACTTCCGAGAGTTTCTGGACCGGTTCATCGTTGTGATTATCGATGACATCCTGATCTACTCAAGATCAGAGGAGGAGCACGTTGAGAATATCACGGAAGTCTTGGAAGTTCTTCAACACCATCAGCATTAAGGGAAATTTTCGATGTGTAATTTACTTACGCAAAAAGTACACTTCATTGGGCACATGGTGTCTCAACATGGAGTGTTAGTGGACCCATCAAAGGTGGAGGCAGTTGTTTCTTGGGTAGCACCCAGGAGCGTGGTAGAAGTTCATTGTTTCCCAGGGTTAGTAGGTCACTAGCACATGTTCATTTCAGACTTCTCTCGATTTGTTGATCCATTGACAACTTTGATGAGGAAGAACCAGGTCTTCCTTTGGAGCGAGCAGTGCCACAATGATTTCGACTACCTGAATGAGAAGATGGTAAGTGCTCCCGTACTCAGGTTTCCAGAGGAAGGTTTGTTGTATGAAGTGTTTTGTGATTCTTCTGGCCTTGGTCTGGGGTGCGTGCTGATGCAGAAGAAGGGATTGATCTGTTATGGGATTAGGCAGTTATGCCCTCACGAGCATAATTATTCCACCCATGACCTAGAGCTTGCAGTAGACGTGTTCACACTGAAGTTGTGGCGACATTACCACTTTGGGGAGTGTTTTGTGGTCTTATCATGTCACAAGATCCTGCGTTATATCTTCTCCCAGCGTGACCTGAACTTACGGTAGTAGAGATGGGTCGAGTATCTCCAATACTATGACTTTGAGATCTCTTACACTAGAGGTATGGGAAACGTTGTGGCTGATTCCCTGAGCAGGAATTCGCATCAGGAAGTAGTTCGGGAATCCACTAATGCATGGAAGGTGATGGGACAGTTGGATTCCTTGAAATTGGATTCCAGGATAGAAGGTGTTAGAGGCTATTTGTTTCAGATGACGATGCAGTCCTCCATGTTGCAGTAGGTGGAAGAGTCTCAGTGTGGGGACTCCGAGGCGAAAGTGATGTGGGATCGTGTTGATTAAGGGAACACTCCAAAAGGATGGTCAGAGGACAGCTGACATCAGATGCTTTTCCATGGAAGGCTATTTGTCCCGGAGACAATGCGTGAGGGAGTTCTCCGTGAGTTCAATAGATCATCCTTTGTGGTACATTAATGAGTTTTGAAAATGTACGGATTCCTGAGGGAACATTTTTGGTGGCCTGGGGTGAAACGGGAAGTGGCAGAGTTTGTGGCTTAATGCCAAGTGTGTCAGAAAGTGAAGGTGGAACACCATTTTCCCAATGGTTTGTTTCATCCTTTAGATGTCCCCGAGTAGAAGTGGGATGAAATCTCAATGGACTTCGTTACAGGACTACCTAGAGCTCAGGGTGGTTATGATGCTATCTGGGTAGTTGTGGATCGACTGACGAAATCAGCTCACTTTTTAGCAGTTAAGGAGTCAGGCCTAGTGGGTACATTAGCACAGAGGTATGTAGACAAGGTAGTGCAGTTTCATGGAGTCTCAAAGACTTTCGTCTCAGATCAGGATACTCGTTTTACATCATGAGCCTGGAGGGGGTCACAACATTCTTTTGGCACCCATCTACACCTTTGCACTTCTTTCCACTCCCAGACCGATGGGAAGACGGAGCGGATTATCCAGACGTTGGAGGACATGTTGTGAGAATGAGTTCTAGATTTCAGAGGATCATGGTTACGACACTTGCCTTTAGTAGAGTTCTCCTACAAAAATAGCTTCCACTCTGCTATTGGCATGGCACCGTTTGAGGATTTGTATGGAAGGCCAGGTTGCTCCGCAGTTTTTTGGGCATAGGTTGGTGAGACAAGTTTTCTTGGGCAAGAGGTAGTGCAGAGCACCATAGAGAAAGTCCATATTGTACGTGAGAGGATGAAGGCGGCTCAGGACCGACATAAGTCTTATGATGATCGTTGGAGGAGGCCCTTGGAGTTCGAGGTGGGAGATCATGTGTTCATGAAAGTTTCCCCTCGACGGGGGATGCAGAGGTTTTGGAAAGGGAGGAAGCTCTCACCTAGGTTCATCAAACCTTTTGAGGTGGTGACACGAGTCGGCGAGGTGGCATATCTGCTGGCCCTTCCACCTCAGTTGGAGAAGGTTCATGATGTCTTCCACATCACCCAGCTTCGCCGGTACTTACACGAAGTCACCCACATTATCGACTGGGGAGAGTTATACATGGGAGATGATGCAAACATCGAGGAACGACCAATCAGGATTGAGGATCGTAAAGAGAAGGTGCTCCGTGGACAAACCGTTCCATTAGTTCGTGTGTTGTGGAGGCATGCCGGCCTCGAGGAGAGCACTTGGGAGCGAGAGACTCAGATGCACGCTCAGTACCCGGAGTTGTTTTGAATTTTGGTTTCCCTTTTTCTTCTATGCTTTTTGTTGATGTTGTACTCTGTACCATTGATATATATGGAATTCTTGTCTTGTCAGTTGTGAGAACTTTTGTTTCTTTGTTTTCTGGAAGTGTGTGACATGTTTGGTTGTGTGGGGAAAGGGAAAAACCTGACCCTCAATCGAGACACATTAATGAGGATGCGATTGAACCCGTGCGGGTGAGTCAGTACCGCCTAAAGCAGATAATCTCTCGACATAGAAGAAGGAATTATTTCCCAAAACCATGTGTTCGGGAAGTGTGTTGGTTGTGCGGTGTCAGGGGTATTGTAAGATAGAAAATCCTAATGTATGAATGTGGGAAGACCCAATTATTAATCGAGACGCATTAATGAGGATGGGATTAAACCCATTTAGACGAGTCAGTGCCGCCTAAAGCGGATAATATCTCGACAAAGGAGACGGAATTCCTTACACATATGATTAGGGTTGTTGGTTGGGTTCCTGTTATAACGAGAACCCAAAGAGGTAACTTGTTGGGTTTCTTGTAGGCTGTTTTTTTGAATTCTTGGGGATGAGAATGTTTTAAGAGGTATCTTATGTAATGTCCCGGACCTCTCCAGCCCATTCTTTTGTGAAAAAGAAGTTCAAGAAGTGTTGTGGTTGGTAAAATGGACCTTCCCCACGCTTCCTAGAATTTTGCAACTACACGCCGTGTCGTTTAAGTGCACGCCGTGTACCCCCTTTCCGGTTCTACCCCATGTCGCAGGCCGAGTCCTCGCCATGTGAAGTAAATGAGTACACGCCGTATAGTGTAACTATACATCGTGTACCCCCTTGTCGGGTATACACTGTGTTGAAGGCCGTGTCCTTGCTGTGTGGAATAATGGGTACACACCATGTGTCCAATACTACACGCCATGTAGTCCTTCCCCACATACGCGTTACCAGTCAATGGCTATGAGTTGTGTTGGAGCGGTGTCTCTACCATGTGCAATAAATGGGTACATGATGTGTGTCCAAACTACACGCTGTGTAGTCCCTCCCCGCGTATGTGTTACCATCAAACTATGTGTTGACTAGTCAATAGCCGCAGAGCCGTGTTGGAAACCATGTGGAGAGTGTGAGAATTAACCGAGTACACACCGTGTACTTTTTATTTTCTCACATATAAAAGGAGGGGTCCCCGCCTCCTTTTCAACTCACTCCTCTCCTCCCCATTCCTCTGAGCAGATTTCTCCCAAGAGAGTCTAAGGCTCTTTCTTCCATAACTTCTTCGTCCGAGCTCTGATTTCAGCTCCGTCAGTGGCCACGGGATCGTAACGACGAGGCAGAACCTCCGAGCTTGGATCTGATGTCTTTCGTTCGGATTTTCATTCCCGACATCAATCCGAGGAGGTTTTTACGGGACCCGACAGAAGTGACGGACGCCGACATACGTCTTCTAAGGTTGATCCGGGGGAGTGTTGCGATCAGAACCTGTTGAGGTAGGGATATTACCTTCGTCTCCCTTTGTTTTTGCATCATGTGGGGTGGGTATCCTTTTGTTTTCATGAGAAATAATTTAACCATTAAATAAAGATAATAACTGGTTAACGAACGGGGATGGGGATGTTTTGGTGTTTATCTTTATATACTGTGGTATTATTTTGTGAATTTAATGAGCTTCTGCCTACTAAAAATCACAGTCGTTGGGGTCCTTTTCTTGCGCAATTAAATGTTGACCTATCTTTCTAGACCGTTTTTGTGGATGGTAACATTGAGGAATGTGGGAATTGGTTAATCACATAAAGGTGGATGTTTAAAAATATGGAATCCTTTTGTGATCACCCCGGTTAAAAAAATGGAATAGGGAACATCTAGGTTTTGGCTTGGTGACTGGTGTGTGAAAGGGAGGTGTGAATTCTGGGTTGTTACAAATAGAACAGGTAGCAGTACTGCGGTAAATGATGTTAAAGGGGCGATGATTTGGCACAAACCTTGTTTTGTTGGTTGTTGTGGATCGGGTGGGAAGCAGGGCTGCGATAAATGGTATTAAACGGATAATGTTGTACGGTGCGGTTGTGGTTATGGTTGATGGAAATGGGGCTGTAGGGTTGGGTTTTAACGTGAACTAACTATGGGTTGTGAATAAAAAAAATTGGAAGTGTTAATGAATTGTGGGGCGTGGTAGTGAAACGAGATTAACAATCAATGGGGATTTTTGGATAATTTGAAGGGATGGGTTATGTTGATTGTGTTTTCCTAACATGATTTGTGGATGGAAGGGATATGTTTTATGCATGATTTATGTTGTTGGTTGTGGATTGTTTCCTAGAAGTTAAGGAACTAAATAAAGTAATTCTGCTGAAACGTTAAAACCTAAATGGGGATGGGGTTGTTGTTTTTTATGCATGCTTTGTAGTAGTAGTGCCGAGGCATGTGCTCAGATTCTCTATTTAGAAGCCATAGGTTGGGCTCTGTGCTTGGTATACATATATATCTTCAACTTTTGTGTTTTATCGCACCCCATCCATGATGATCACTTAATGCCGAACACTCACATTTCATTGGAGATGGTGTTTTCCCTTAGTTACTAGTTCCTTCCTTCTCCCTCCCCCTGAGGCTGTGATGGCCTGAGGCGACCTTACACCTAAGACTCTTCGGGTAGGTTTCGATTGGGGTGGTTTTAGCCTAAGACTCTTGGGGCAGGTTCTACTGTTTCCCAAGAATATTTGTGTTGAGGCCCAGGTGTGTGGGTGTGGGGTACGTGGTTGTGAGGCCCAGGTGTGTGCGGGCGGGATACGTGGTTGTGAGGCCCAGGTGTGTGAGGGCGGGATAAGTGGTTGTGAGGACCAGGTGTGTGGGGGAGGGATACGTGGTTGTGAGGCCCCGGTGTGTGTGGGAGGGATACGTGGTTGTGAGGCCCAGGTGTGTGTGGGTGGGATACGTGGTTGTGAGGCCCAGGTGTGTGCGGGCGGGGAGAGTGTCGTAGCGTCAGAACGTTCATTGTTAGTAAGATCATCAAAAAAAATGGAAATGGTGCGGGGTAACCAATAATCATGTTCTTATATACTACTACCTATTGTGATTGTGTTTTTGGTGAGTGTGGCTGGTGAGGTTGTGGGGATAGAATTTCCTTGCTAGGTTTCTTCTGTTGTTTTCACGGGACATAAGGATATCTCTCCACTTGTGAACGAGAGCGTTAGGTTTCCCTACTGAGTATAATTATATGCTCGCCCTACATTTACTTTCATGTTTCCAGGAGGACTACCAGGGCCATGTGGGACCCTACTAGTCAGACAGTTGGAGTTTTTGCTATTGCTGTACTTTTGTTTTCTTTTGGTATTGTACTTTGAGTTTCTTGTACTTGTACCTTGTTATAAAATTTTTTAAACATGCATGTGGGATTAGTTTGGGTTTATTTTTATACACTTGTTCTTTTTCTTTTTGGTGGTTGACTTGTCCTATTTTCTGATCCTAAATAAATAAAAAAAGGGTAATAGCACCCATATTTGTGAAAACTCATACCCTTGGTGTTATTCGCCACCCCAGGGCCTACTGGAGGCGGGACTCGGTGGTCATTATCTCCCTTTAACCATTTCCAGCCCAGGAGGGGCATCTTTGGTGGAAGGGGGTCATGACATAATGCATCCATAAAATCATCGACTAGGCCTAGATTTTTTTCTTTGTGATAATGTCATCCTTCTAATATCTATATGGAATAAATTTTTGATGTTTGATTAGATTGTAAATCTTTGTCCTAGATTCAATAACTCCTTTGATATCCTTCATCGTATCTGAGTGGTGTAATATCCACTATCACTACCACCAAACCTATATCTTGTAAATGATGTACTTCACATATCCCTCTTGATTAATTAAGTAATATACCACTCACAAGAACTAAATCAAAATGTTTTACCATTACTGTATTTTATTATATATGTGGACAATCTAATGAAGTTATTACATCATACAGAGAATGTTTTATTGAATAAGGATACACACACAGTGAATGTAATTTTGAAAAACAAAAAGATTGAGGATGAATCCTAGGAATAATAATAATTGATAAAATAAGATTTCCACAATCTATTTTATCATATCATCAGAAATTTTGAGGGAGAAATATAAAAATTTAGGAAGAGAGTAATGAAATTATATTTAATAAATGATATTCCATTTTCAAATGAATATGTTCATTTATATGTAATTTAGTTTAATAATAACATGTACTATGATGGTTACCTGGGGTTGTTACAAGTTATGTCCATTAATATTTTAGAGGAATTTAATCATCTTGACAATTGAAAATATATACATTTTATAGTAACCATTATGATTACTATATATTAAGTGTTATGATTAAATATAATTGACATACATAGAACAAGTTATGATCTTAGAATATATGATCATACCTTGTGAATACCATTTAAACAATTTTCCTATGGATATCAAGGCATTGGTATTTTCCCTTAACCAATACCAATCAAATATTGAAAAACTAAAACATTTGATTTTTATTATTATTGATGTTCATGATTATCATTCTCATGGCCCAAACCATGTTTTCATAGCCACCCAAAGAATTCATCACCATCGCACACCTTACAATTAGTTCGTATGGTTATTTAATAATTGGTAATGTATCTAGAACACATTACTGATATTTTAATAATTTTTTTTAATAAAATAAATATTATAATTTTCTCATTTTATCTTCTCATTTTCAATGATCGTATAAAGTGTTTTATAAAAATTACACTACGACTTGAAGAAATGAAAAGAATATTCTAGTGAATTATATAGTTTCAAATAAAATAATCATCTGATAAAGTTAATTTTATTAAGATAAATGATATTTTAATAGAATATTATTATTAGATAATAATTATTTATATAAAAATTACAATATCATTCAGCAAATTTCTATTTATTTTTTATAATGGTTAGAAATTTTGTAATGTCATTAAAACTATTATATTACAATAAAAAATTGTTTTTAATGAAAAAAATTATCATATTTATATAATTATATTTATAAAATAAATATATTTTATTTATATCAATTAGTAGAAATTAAATAGTTGTTAATGTTTTATTATTTTCCTAGAGTAGAGTTTTATGTTAAAATTAAATAATGTAAAAATATATAGTCTCTATTATGACATCACAATGGCTAGAATGTGATAAAATGAATACTATAAAATGCATATAAGATAAAAAATATATATTTATCAATGAAACTAAAATAATTTTTTAATTTCTTTCAATAATTTTTTAATCACTTAATAAATCCACAAAAACCTATAATATTTTTAATTGATAAAGAATCATTTATTTTCATGCCTCACTCACTTCCTCATCCACAAGGGTATTATTTTATTAATTGATGGCCATGTCAATATAAAATATTTAAAACCACAGAAATTTTATAAAAATCATTGAAAAAATATTTAATGATTTATGGTTCTGATTATTTTAAAATATTGTGTATGAAACCTATGATTAAAAACTATTAATTAATCTTGCATGTTTTTTATAAATATCATAACATTCTCCCACTCTTATTCACTTATTACCATTTTAGAATGATGTTATGATCACAATACCTTTAAAAATTTCCAAAGGAATTCCCATTATTTTAAAAGTCTACTCTAATACATTTATAAGGTCCCCGTCAATATGAGATATCGTCTACACTCCATTTTTATTTTTAGTAACCTCTTCATACTAATCCATTTGATTTAGAATTTTATAATTTCCTATATTTTTTTTATAAATTAAATTTCCTATAATTTTTACTCTTATATAATTATAAAATACCTTTCACATTCATTTACTACTTCCATAAACCATTATTTAATACATTTATGCTGCTAAAATTATACCATGATCCTCCATGCTATGATTTTTTATTGTGAATACCCTTCTAAATTTCCACACGATGGTATTAATATATATATAACTCTCCTTAATTTATTTGTGATATATATGTATGTAAACATTGATCCGTAATCATGGTATAAAAAGTTGTATAATAAATTCTTATGTTGTACGATATCTGTGGAACACAAAGACTTGTACATGGTATAAATTCCATGGGATGTCAAAAAATTATATAACCCTATAAGGAATTAAAAAATGATTATATTTCAGGAAATTTGATGTATAGTGAATGAGAGGTTATCATGAGAACACAATGCTATGATGTTTCTTCATTAAGCCTTATCATAAACTTATTATGTCGTGTTTTATGTTTTTTCTACATTCTCTGTTTCCTTGATGTTATTATCTTTTATCTTGCTTTGATGTTAATTTTTTTGATTTACAACCACTTTATGTCACCACTATATCCCTAAGGAGTAAAATGTATTACATTAATTATGATATGATTTTCTGATTCCCTTTTAGGGATTTATTGATCATCCATTTTATGTGTACATATGGAAAATATCCCTTATTGTTTTATAAGAGTAGTGGATATTAAGGGAATGTTGTGGAGTTTTTAAATAATGATGTTGTATATATAATTCATGTTATTATGTTATATATATATGATTTCTCTAATAAAATAGGCCTATCTATATTATGGGAATATATTATAAGTATCTTTATGTAATAAAACAAAAAATATATAATGTCTTAATGTATTGGGTTTTCAAACTAACGAATAGTGACTGGGGTGAACTGTGATACCCCCAAGTCACCACATCAACTGATGTGTATATTGGTAAAAACATCCTTAATTAATTAGTATATCTCCAGGAAAATACAAAATAAATCATTTTGGAGGGACTCACATGACATAAATAACTTGATTTTACATTCTACATGAAGATAATCCAAATCAACTTGGAGACACTACTCTTACAAAGTCAAAAGATGGTTGAAAATTCCTTCATATGTAATATATCATGATTTGAAATTGTGGAATATTTTATATATATTTTATTGAGTGGATATTATGTCTCCCCCATTTATGAAATCAAGGATTACCAATTAGAAGATTTCTATTTTATATGAAATTATCAATATATTTTCTTCAGTTTTATCCAACTATGTAATTCAAAAACCTTCATCATCTTCATCTAAGGGTTATTAAACCTGTTCAAAACCTATTGGTACCCTTCCCAAAACAATTTTGAGTGATTAATAATTATATTATATAATTTCAAACTCATTTATTATATCATGATTTAGAGGATAAACCGATAATGATCATTTACTCAACTCGCTCATTATCTAGGATGGGACAATACTAATTGAATTTGCATTACCAACTATAGCTAACATTGGGATTTCAAGAACCACTTCGTAAGAGATAATCTCTGAGGATTATTGTGACATATAGAGATAATTCTTGAAAAATAAATAAATATTTGTGTAGTGGATCAATATGGAATGTTCCACGCTGGGATATTTATAGTAAATGATTTCTTTTCTATTATCATGAGGATGAATTTTATATCAATTCATTGAATTTTCATTGGGAGGACCACCGGGGATGGTCGCATTGGGAAGGACAATATTGTTATTGTCATTCTATTATCTTTTATGGGAAATACCACCATTTTTTCTAACATTTCAATAATGAGGATGACCTTTATAAAATAAATTTTCAATAAAGGTTATCCACAATAGTTTTTTTAATTTATATCAGTTAATTAAAGATGTTTTAGTAGGTAATTTTGTAAATATTTATTTTATTTGATGTAAAAAATTATTTTATGTTGGATATCCTTAAAATATAATTTAAAACTCTCCAAAAATATAAAATTGGATGATTTTTTTTTCTTATACAAAAAGAATATAAATTATCGTTTTTTTAGTTTTTAGAAATAAAACACAAAAAAAACTCTTTAATATTTACTTTTTATTCAACTAAAAAAATAGATTTATATTTGATTTTTTATAATAGAAATAGAGATTTTTTTTAAATTATGTTTAAAATAATGTCTACCATACTAGTAATAGATCAATAAATACCAGGAACATCAGAAAATTAGTAAAAATATATCGCATTATATTTATATGAAATATATTTACATCATATTTTTTTAAATTAAAACATCATTAAAATTTAAAATTTAATCTTAAGAATATATAATAAAAACTGACATAAACAAAAACAAAATGAAACATTAAAAATAAACTATGCATGATCCTTGTTAAATATATTTTTGGATTCCATTAAAAGGAAAGGAGTAATTAAAAATAAAAAATGATATGGATTTATTAATGATGTATTTTGAATATATTACAATCAGAAACAAATTAATAAATTATAATTAAATATTACAATTTTAAATTGTATAAATATTACAACAATAGTTATTTCACACATAAATTAGAGAACATACTATAAAGATTATATTACTCCTTATCGATGGAGAAACTTACTTCCAAAAAAAAGATATCAATTGATAACAATAATTTATATATCTATTAAATTATAATACATATAAATTCAGTAAAATCAGTACAAATATTTGATCTTTTTATTCATATTTCATATTTGGTGGTTATAGTTCAACAATTCCTATTTTAAAATGATACATATAAATAAATTTAAATAAATATTATAATATATATGTATAAAACTAATAAAACAAAACACTTCAATATTTCATTAATGTTATCTCACATGTCACCAGGGTTTGAGATTATCTTGTCTAATTGCATTTCAACTGGAAAATTCACCCAATATCTAATGCTCACTAATATAAATATAATATAATGTGAGTGATAATTTAATAAAGTAAAATAAAACGTTATGAAATATATGTTTTACAATCATCTAGGTAATAATAATCCGACACTAATCTCAAATAATCTGAATTTTTTAAGAAATTAATATTGTTATAATTTCATCATTCAATTTATTGGTGAATGAATAAATAAGTTGTAGGTCATTGACTTTGTACACTATTGTGGTATCATTTTTAATAAAATTAGAATTATGATACCAAGTAAACAATAAAAATATGTATTGAGTTTGATAAGAATGATATAATTGAATGAAATATAATATTTGAATTATATAGAAGAAATGTTTCTACACAATGATTCTTAGAAAAAATCTATTTACAAGAAATGAGATATATATCATAAAAATAATGAAAATAATATTAGAAACATAGATATTATAACATTTATGGTTTATATAAACATCCAAAAAAAATAAATATTTTTTGATAATTTATAAATTCCATCAGAAATATATTATGTCATTTAATAAATACATCAATATGTTTATGAATTTTATGAAACATGTCTTTCCCTTAAATGTATTCTTAAAATAAACATATTTATGAAAAAATATTTAATATGACATTACTTCAATATTAAATAAAATATAAAATGTATATATTTATTAGTGGTAAGTGGTCATACATGTCTAGATTTCAAGTGTAATATATATGTGATACTTTCCAACTATAGAAACAAGAACCTTATGGAATGGTTTACTATCTGATTCATATATAATATCCTTAATAGTTAGGTTAATTTTTTCTACCTCAATCTATTTATGACTTAGTATATAATCTATATAATATAAGATCCCATATGCTATAATAAAAAAAATTGGATGTTCAAAATATAAAAAGTATTATAAGAGATACTATGGAGGTGTTGTTGTATGAGTGGGGAATAAAGGTGGTTATGAAGTGTGATATATAGATAGTATGTAAGATTGGGATATACAACACAAAAATATCGTTGACTTTCAAAAAAAAAATTCTATAGTGATTATCTAATCCATTCATCCATTATCTCTTCCATATCATAATATTTAAACAAAAACGATTATTATTTTTTATTTTGTACAACATATTTTGATGATGTTATATAATGAATAATTTTTTTCAATGAAACAACAATCATTTATCTTCATACCTAAGGGGGTTGTTGATTATTTCCTTTATATCAACCAAAATATCTTTCCCACCTAAGGGTGTAATGTCCTAAGTGTTTTGTGCTCCTCAAATATTTCAATTTATCATTTCAAAACTTATTACTGAATAAAAAAAATTAATGAGATTAAAAATAACATAAATTAAATGAATAACTCCACATAATCTTATCAAAAATTGACTTCATGTATGTTATAATATTTTTTCCTCTTTAATATCAGTTGTTCCATTATAAATTTTAAATGCCTAAAAGTGGTGGGAGGGGATGAAGGGATGTATATATTTATATTTATGGTTTATGATGGAATATTTCAAATTCAATAACCCTTAATTTTTAATCCAATAGTGGATACCATCCATAAGATAATGTATGCATGCAAACATTTTTCTATCATATCTCAAAATTATATCACTACAATTCATTTTAGGTGAGGGAGAAAATCATTAATTTGATTATTTTATGTGATTATATAAAATTTATTAAAATTAATAATTTTCAATTAATACAATGATATATTCCATATCATATTAGTAAACATATATCTTGTATCATGATCTATAAATGATTACAAATCACATAAACATTCATAATGCTTTTCCCTAAAAATAAAATTTAGTTATTTGGTTAATTTAAATCCGGATATTTCTCTATATGAATAAAATATAAATTTCTCGTAGACTTCATTAGTTCGAGTTAAATCATATTTACTTTGATATTAAGAAAAAAATAAACTTTATTAGAAGGAATCATTTCATGATAAATAAAATAAGAATAAACAATCATATCAAAATGGTCTTCCAAATATAAACTAATGGAATCCTATTTATACTTCCCCAATGAGAATAAAAATACTTACATTCTCATTTTCTTTCTTAGAAATAAATCCCTTAAAATGAATGGAATTTATACACCTAGTATTACCATTACCAACAAGCATGATAAAATCCCTCTTTTATATGAAGAAATAAATTTCTAATTTAGATAAACCTATGCTACCAAGCTTACCAATCTTGATATCCACCTATTTCTCTACGGTATTAGAAATCCCATGTGTAGAGGAATGAGGAGGCTTCACAAATGAAGTTTGTATAAGGCCCTATATAGAACATTTAGGCCATTCATTTATTTCATTTGACACTCTCATACAAAAATTACTAATAAATTACTAAACGTTAATATGAATACAATTTTTACATATAATTTTTTTAAATTTAAAATAATTTCAAATAAAAAATAGTCATTGTGATCAAGAACATATAGATTTTTTAAGATGTGTTTATATGATAAAAATGGTAATCTATGTATTCCAATATATTCATATTGACAAGTTTCATATTTAATTTAATGTGTTACACACTTCTGTTAAATAAAATACATTTATAATTGATCATAATATCTCAATATTTAATGTGGTAAATATCCACAAAAAATTCTATATCATGGTAATATTAACTACATACAAAGAATAGGATTTTTACTTTTCAATCATAATTTTAATTACATTAGTAAAATAAATTACATTGATATTATTACTTTCATTTCAATTTTCATGACTTTATTATAAAATTCTTATCAATTATTTCATACATCTGTCTTATTATAACAATTATACAAGTGTTTCCTTCAAACCACAATAATGGTTCATATGTATCTGATAAAACATGGAAATTAAAATCAAAATATAAGGTAAATATATTTTATACTCATTAAATACTCACACATCATTATTCTTCAAATTACACTATTTTAAAACATTAATTTGAAATATAAAATATAGATGAGAATAAAATTTATTATTAGAGTTGTATTAATACATTTGATTTATTTTTTCATCTATCAATGGTTTTATTTTCAATCAATTTATTTATACTATAAAAAATCTAACATTTCCATGAAATCATGTATGAAATTAAATTATATGAAATAAAGACAATAATTATCTAAAAACATCTACCAGTTCATAAAAAAATGCATCTGAATGATAAAATATTTTTGCTGATATGTATTCCTAATATACTACATTAATAAAATTATATAACATTGAAAGGATATATCCATTATTTGTATGAGGGGCCAAAAATTTGATTCCTCACACATAATGGACCATTAAATGTATAGTGATATAGAAAAGGATGGTAAATAATAAATTTCTATTTCAAATAGTGTATAGATTTCAATTTTTAATAATTTTTTTAATGAACAGATACCTATCTATTTGTTATAATTGCAATTATAAAAAAATAACCTAAATGTCATTCAACATTTCATGGATAGGTAGTATTCAAAACAACGAAACTAGTCAAAACTGTTTTATCATGACATATCTATAATATGATTTCTAGCCTATTAACATTAAATTTAATAGTGATAAAAAATAAATTAAATTTCATAAAAAATCACTAGTCACGTTGATAACATAGATTCATGACCAAAAACTAATTTTACCCATCATTGATAATGTCTAAAAAACTATATGAAACAATATTTTTTCTTCAATATATTTCTATCTTTAAGAGATATTTGTGACTTTAAAATTGTGACCTTAATATTTTCCACAATCCCACAATACTCATCATTAGAAAAGGGATTTTGAGTTTTATCAAAATCTTCTAATATATTTAATGAATTTTATATTCTACAATAAGTGTGATCCATTGAAATATATATTCAATGGAAAGTGGAAAGAGTTTCCCGTGTATGTTTTCGTTTAAAATATTACCTCCTTTATAATGTTTACATGATTTATTCCATATAACACATCATAAAAATAAATTTATTTCTATGGAAAACATTTCATTAAAATATAATGATGAATTGTGTTTTATAATATTCATTATCAATGTAATGATAAAATCTAGTACCCTCCTCCCATTGAGTTTCATATATTGAATTAATGCGGATAAGAAAAAATCATGATTTTTCTTGGATTCTTTGGTCTAGAAATAATTAGGAAAAACATGATATATTTCAAATTCCTAAAAAACTCAATAGATAATCTGTATAAATATGACATGCACTATGTTATATCATCCCTACATTTATCAAAGTTATGGGCCACTAGGATTTTTTCTGTATTCATTTAAATGACCCTAATAATGATTACTAAGATATTAATGGATGTATCAATTGCATGTAGGTCTCATTCAAAGACCATATATCCGTAATAGGATGAAGTAGACTAGGACACTAGGATTGATGAAATCGTGCAGTCAATCCCACATGGTTTCTCAAAATAGTGTGGAAGTTAGAATTGGGATCTTGGAGGACATAATAAATGTTTACAATAGTGCGACAACCTGTACATTTTGGACAGAGGGTTTCGACATGTTTTTCTCATGGTTACATAATCCATGTACCTTATCTTACTATATTCCCCTTGAAATAGTAGTATGCGCCCAATTGAAACATGGTTTGGCCAAACCATGTGGACAAATAGTGCAGAATTTATGTTTAGGGTCAAATACTAATTATTTCCATAATTAAATGTTTTAACCCTATTTTATTCCTCTCGTATCCTTTTCATCCATATATTCCCCCTTCTATGGAGCATGGATATCCCTTCCTACAATCTATTAGGATTTAACTTAGCTCTTACATCAGTAGTCCATAACCATTACAATTGGAATAAATATAAATTACAATGTAAATTCATCCTTTCACACCCTTCAATTTTAATGCTCCTCTTATATCTATTGTGGTATATCAATGTGATTGATATTCACTATATTCATGGAATTTTACAACTCATTCCATTTGTTCTCTTTGATGTATAATTAAATCTTGGGAAAAGATGAGTAGAGTGCTACTACCTCGGGTTAGGGGGTCTATGATCTTTAATATCATTTCATAATGTTCCAAATGTGACATCGTTGTACCACTATCCATGATCTACATAAAAATGTTCACTATTGTAAAAAAAAATATTTAATATTGTCTTCCATATATTTTATGACCTTACCTTATCGTGAAACCCATTTGAGTATCATTCAACATGTCGTCAACCACCCCTATGGGTGTTCCCTCATTAAATGGAATTTTACCTATTTCCTAAATGGTTAATTAAATTATGTGGTTTTCATTTGATGAAATGCCTTAGATTATACATTTAATTGAATTGTATGATTTCCATGACATTTTTCCTATAGATTTAGGCCCCACATAATATTTTTATTATATTATGCTTGATGCAATCATTTGAACCCATATTACAATAATTTAATTACTTTTCATGTCGGGTAGATACATTTTATTCATTCTATATGACTTCTAGTGTATAAATATTTTTCCAATTCCTTGGGCCTATGCTTGTAATCCCTTTTTTGAGTTTCTTATATATAGCACTGTGATCAATCCTTGGATAATTGTGATTAATTTGTTTTTTAACACCTTATTCCTTGTTTAGTGGCCAACGTTTTATTATTTGGTTATCATGGAAAAATATTGTTTTTCCATTCCTTTTGATGACATGTGATTATTTGAATGAAATTTCATGTTGTGATATATTCCATAGATACTACGGATACTGTGAAATGGGTTGTTGGTGAATATAGGTCTCATTTTAAGGATTCCATGGATAGAATCACTATGTTCGGATGTTTACTACTTGATGAATTGGGAGAGATTAATTGGATTTCAATTTAGGGCCCCAATAAGAAGATTATTTATATAATATTTACTGAAACAAGTTCCCTAGGGGAGCAAAGGAGGATAGGTCTTTGGGAACGATAGATATGCCATGCCACGAGTGATACTCAGTCCCCTTTGTGAGATAATTTATATAGACATAGAGTCACTCTACCTTTTGTGACACAAGGGATGTTATATGTGTTTCCATGGATGGACATAGATGTAATGGTTATATTGGTTGTTCTCGTAAAGGCCCATTGGATTTAGTTATGATCGCATTGGATGTGGGTTGGATTCAAACCGTGGATTTTATGTATGTATTTTTTGTGCTGTATTTTACTACATATTATTTATATTAGAGAATGCTTATATGGTGAAATAGAAATAAAACCCCAAGATAGAGTACACATTTGGGGTTAATCCCTTATAATTATCCCTACATACATGTTCTATCATGAACATGAACGTCTTTATGATATTTATCTTAGGATTATTAATGTTTTATCGGACATGTGTCCCTTTAAGAACTCATAAAAAGATGTTTGTTATCTTTTATTCCTTTATCTATAATTATTAATATGGATCTCATTAATCCACTTATTTCCTCATATAGATTGTACTAGACTCCATGGGTGTCAGCCTACTGAGATTTCAATGTCACACACTTCTTGCAGATCATTTAGTACCCACGTCGACATTATGACCATATGTATGGATTAATTGAAGTGTGATACTTCTGATTATTGATTAATTTGATTCATAAGGGCGGAATTTGGGGAATATGACTAAGAATATAATTGATATACTATTGTTGTAGTTCTTTCCCTTTCATTATATTTTCTATGAATGTAGTGTTTTCTTTATATCCACTCTCCCCCATACACTCTCATTTAGGTCATAGTTCCATGAAACCAGTATCCTATTTTTTGTGTCGATTATTAATATTCAGCTTCTTCATGGATATTTAATTTCCATAGTTTATTTTATTAGTTATGTTGAAGTCTATTTATATCAATTTCCTCCATTAATTAACCATTATTTACTATAATGCATACTCTAATATATGAGGGAATATTCAACCTATGGACACATCAAAGGACCTCACTGTGAGTTGGGATCCACTAGTGTTTGGGGAGCCACGCTTTAGGTCATCCAGGGACCATCATGGTACACTATTGATTATAAACCTAGGTTTATACAATATAATGTATAACTAGAGTTCATTATCTTTTTTTCATAATGTTTTGGATCAAATAAGTGACTAGGATATAAGAATTTTAAATTTGAAACTGTTCTTTGACGTAGATAACATATGTATAGGGCAAACCCAAATTAACTATGTTTTGAAATTTTAGTTATTACTTATTCTAAATATAGTTGAAATGACTTCACCATTTGGTGATGGACTTGTTTTATGAGGTTTTCAGGATTGTATTACTATAATGATAGTATTTAGTATTTTAGCCCAATGAGATGAGTTCATGTGAAGAAAATGTATCAAAGTAGTTATGATAAGACTTAAAATGACGCGAGTTCTATGATTCCGTATCTAATTTTCATTATTCATGTCCTTTATCTCATGTGATTGTTGTTTTTTCCTTTGATATTGATACTTGGGTTGCCTACATTGTTCTATTTTTAGTAATGTACCAAATAATCATGTAGGGATATGTTATGGATTGAATAATGTGGATTATAATTTCAAATCATGATGTGTATAGGAACTTATTGATTTGGATGGTAATCTAAATAATTTATCCAAAATAAAATGGGGATTAAATGTAAGTATCACGTAAAATATATTCCCCTTTAAAATAAATTGTTCAAACTACATAAAACTTTTGAGACCATAACCCTATCCCAAACTCATCTATGAGATATAGGTCCAATCTTGTGTGTTCCTTCTATGACTTTTTGGTATTGATACATTTATATTGGATAAGGATAAGGATTTGAAAATCATATATGTAGTAGTTTTACTTATCCTTATATATCAAAATTTATTATTTTATTTAAAATGTTAAAAATATTATCTAAGATGTGTTCATGGAAATGTTATTGACATGGAAAAATGTGGTACTCATCTTGTATGCCATGAGAGTGGCGATGATCCCAGTTTGATGCTGGTAGGACAAAACTGACCTTCAATATTCCTTAGTGTTCCACAAGATGATCCTCCTTTTGATCCCCTATTGGGTACTGATGCTCAATTTGATGATAGATTCCTTAGGTTTATGCAGTTTTTTCTTGGTACTCCCCAGGCTTCCATTACTATGGAAGATTTTACTTGAGACTTTCAAAATCATCATCCTTCCACCTTCTCGTTGTATGGTGGACCTCATGTTGGGAGTCATCATTAAAATTCATTTTGATTATCTTATACAGTATTGAGATTCTTTATGAGTGGAGAGTCAAGAATACTACCAACATGTGGCATGACTCCACCATGTGTTGGTGGGATGTTATATCTCTGGGTGAGAATTATAGAGGTATTGTTTGGGAATACTTATAGATGGTTTTAAATGACCACATCATTCTTTAGACTCCTAGAGTTGATCATTCCATGTAATTTATTCATCTTCATTAAGGAACTATGACAGTTCTTGAGTTCTCTAGTTTTTTCATCGAGCTCCAGTAATTTCCTCTATCTTTGACCTGTGATGAATTAATGAGTGTGAGGTGTTTTGAGGGCGGTATTGGGAATCATTTACACTAAAATGGTTATAATTATTTGGTTGAAACTCTTTTCATTGAGTGTGAACCAAGCCCTATTTATGTAACATAATCTCATAGAAGCTGGCAATGTGATCCATAGTAGTTTAGTGTTTAGTTAGGTTGATAATTCCTCTATAAGTCAAAAGAATTATTCCGAGGGTGCACATGTGGGTGTTACATGCCACATGAAATGTACTGATATTTATAATGTATTTCACCAGTGTGGAAGAGTATGACGTAAGAAGCCCTAGAACACTGTGAACCCAATTGAGATTTAGGCTTGTGGTATGATGGGTCACCTTCTGCATTTTTTCATTATTTTCCTCCAATGAAAAGTAATAGGGGATCCGTAATAGAACCATTATTAGGTATATGATATGATAATCCATATTAGTACGAGAGTTTCTCTTTTATTTGATGATCTAGTCAATTTTTAAATAGCCATGGGCGAGGATGTTGGGCCCCATAGCTTCAGCATCTACGGAGTGGATCTCCTTACGCTAGTCATGCTGTATTTATGGGCCATAGTTTAGGCTATATGTGTGCAGTGCTACCAGTGCTATAGGAAAAAAATCAAAGTTTATATATTTTTAGTGTTACAATTTTGGTGACCTATACTTTAGTTTCTAGGATTTTTAATAGAGGTTCATTTCAATCCTTCATATCCATTGCGGTTATGGAATGCTTGGTCTCAAAATATTGTAATTCTATAGAATCATGTCCATGTACACGAAATGAGGTGTAAAAAATAGGTCATACAGTAGTTTCAGGAGACACCCATTGATAAAGTTTGGAACCATTTCATATGGAATTATTTTATCCTCAAGTAGGGCAACTACAATTCTATTCTTAGTATTTATTGGTTTGTGATTTATTGTGCCGAGGTGGATTGATATTGTTGTCTACTCTCATTAACATCAAATAAGGGTAGAAAATATATCCATTAGGGATAATTTGATATCTGGATGTTCAATGTATTCCTTAGAGAATTAGGATTGTTGGAGTTACATCTCAGTTTTCATCTCACATTATGAGGGATTTAGGAATGATGTTAATAGATTTATATCCTATTGTGGATCATTTTAATGATATCTTCTCCGAAAATTTACCAGGCTTACCTCATGGGAAAGAATTTTAGTTCCCCATATATTTAGAAACAGGTTAAACACTTCTGTCTATTCTTCCGTATAGGATGACAATAATAGAGCTCCAAGAACTCAAGAAGTAGCTTAAAGATCATGATGATAATGGGTTTACTTTTCCCAAAACATCACCATTCGGTTTAACAATCCTTTCTTATTTGAATTAAGATGGTCCACCCATATATGGATTGGATTATCACTTGTTCAGCTATCATACAGTGAATAACCAATATCTTTTTCCTCGTATTGATGACCTTTTAGACCATCTCCAAGCAGTAACAATCTTCTCCAAGATTGGTATAAGTTTAGGCTACAATTAGGTTCATTTGAGACCATCGTAAAAACTGTACGGTGTTTCCATGAAGATAATTCCTACACGATTATCTTGTTCTGTTTTTAGATCACACAAATGTGTAGTGAGTCTTCATATATTTGATGAATCTGGTTTTCACTCATATCTAGATTAATTTTTTTGTAGTCTTCTAATACGATATGTTAATGTAATTTTCACCACAGACGACCTTTCCAATCATCATGATATCATGATGAGTACTCTGATATAACATAACATATATTCCATTATCCTAAATTTCTACATTTGGATCTATATGGTTCATGTCTTGGGTCATAATATATATGAGGAAGATGTATGAATTGACCAATAGAAGGTGATCATATTGGTTCCTGAGAGAAGCTCAAGAATGTGTTCGATACGAAGATCTCCAACGGAATAAATAGATGTTATAGATAATTCATTTGGTACTTATCCAATTTCCATAACCACTAATATTTCTGAATAAGATTTTTTTTAGTTCGTTTGGTCTCAATCCTATGACAAATGGTTACTTTAGTTAAAGAGAATACTCACTTCTGCTCTATCTCTAATTCTACCTAAGCAGAGCAGACGTTATACAGTCTACTATCATGCTTTAATAATCAAGCTAGGTTTATTTATAATTCATAATTATCATGTCTTATCATAAGGATATATCCATATAAGGAAATATGAGAGGATCTATCATATGCTTGACCTCGAGATAGAGGACATGGTTCATGGTCTATGTTGTTGGAGGCACTACCTTTTGACTGAGTGGGTTTTTTTTACACAAATCCTAAAAGTATAAAATTTATCTCCACATAACAGGATGTTAATCTAAAGTAGTTCACGTTAGAAAATTATAGGCAATCATTTGATTATGAGATGGCTTACTCACTAAATAAGGTTAATGAAATGGATGATACCTTGTGCTAAAATCCTAAGACAACCCAATATAGGAATCCATTAGTGAGTGGTAGATGATGGATTTTTTTTCATGGATGCTTATTGAGGATTAGGAATAGAATATCCAATCATTTATAGAACATATAGAAGTGACATCCTATCTTTTGGAATGCATTCAGATGAGGTAGTTGTCAGATTCATATGGCCATATAATGAGGGAGAGTGTCAAAATAGAGAACAGACCTACATGTTGGGTTGTTGATTTCTGTGAGACCTAGTTATCTTGTGACAGTGTATGGGTAAATTCAACTACATGGGATAATATGATGATAAAATAAAGTACCTCTATATTGGTTGTTCATCATGGACTCACCATGTTCAATAGTGATATATATTGTCACTACTATTCTCAATGTAAGAAGAATCATATTTCATGATTTATCACTCAATGCTCCACCTGTCAGTAGGAGAAGGGAGATCACCAGTGTCCTGATGGACTATAACAACCATTATCCACCCCAAAGTAGAAATAGAATGATGTCATAATGGATTTTTTGAATGGCATTCTTAGATCCCTTTGAAGAAGTGAAATTTTTTTTTGATCTTTGATAGGTTGTCCAAGGTCATGCATTTAATATATATTAATCAACATACCCTATTTGAGAGTTTTGAAAGATTTAAATTAATGATATAGTCATACTACCTTGGGTACCCCATTCTATCATTTTAGACTGAGATGCCTTGTTCAATTCCTGGTTCTAGAAAAGTGTTGCAAAAAGAACAAGGTTCATTTGTGGTCTTGAGTACTTCATGTCACCCTCAAACTAATTAGTTGTCTAAGTAGACCATACGGGTGTTAGAAGATGTTATTCATTATTTTATAATTGATTTTATATGTTCCTTATAAAATCATATTCATCTTTCTATGTTTTTTTAAAAAAATATTTCAGGGATCAATTCAGATGGCTCTGAATGAGGATCTATATGGAAGACCATTATGTTCACCTCTTCCTAGATTGAGGTAGGTGAGGCTGATCTAATGGATAACCATCCAATTAATGAGAATAATGTTCCATTTTATAGGACTAAAAATAATATTGATATAGAATAATTTTGGATTTAGTCAAATATTGATCATCATCATAAATATTTGGAGTTTGAGGTGGGACATCGGGTAATGTTTCTTGTATATGCTAGACTGTCTCATAGAAATATCAGGATATAGGGAATTTTATCCCAGGGATATGTTGATCCTTTTGAGATAGTGGAGATTGTCGGCATATAGAATATCAATTGTTGTTACCTCATTGGAATCATGTCATGTAGGACGTCTTTTACATATCACAACACTGTCTTTACCATCATGACCCTTCTAATTAATTTGACCCCAAGGATATCTTCCTGGAGGAGGATGAATCCTTTGAGGATCCTGAATTTTTTTTCATTGATCATATAATAAATATTATCTATGCTAGATTATTTCATTGGGTCTAGGAGTTATGGTAGCCAAAACAAGTATAGAATGATACTTGGGGTAGTAGGTTGATGATAATGCCTAATGGTTGGAAATTTTTCAGAAGTTGTTATACGACACTAAGAATGGAAATATGGGGATGAGTTTACTTGGGAGAATCCATAGCCCATTCTATTCCTAAACACTAAAATGGGTGGTAGAAAACTAGGTCGTACGGTTATTGAAATTCATGACACCCATACCACATGGTTTTTGTAAACCATACATTTGCTGGCATTGGGAACCTATGGGTCACACAATTTTTTTGAAACCGTTCAAAATATGATTCATTTTCATGCGACCACCTTTGTATTTCATAGACATGGTATTCAAATTTCTTTCACATGGTTAGTTAAACTCTACAACTAACCATGCAGTATGCCCCTAGAAGCAGTCACAAGAAAACAGTTTTTCCAAACTGGGTAGCCAAATTGTGTGCAATGTATTTTATGAGTGAAATAACCATTATTCCGTTAATTATAAATTTTACCAAAATTTCTTTCCCCACCACTCTTTTTAAACAAATATGTTACTCCTCCTACAGTTTTTGGTGCTCCCTTCCTCATATCCATGGTGTTTTGACCATGTTCCTTCTTCCATGGTGCAAATCCTTCAGCTTAGGAAGAAATAGAAATCCCTTGATAAGTTCATACATCTCCATAATTATATTTCAAGGATCCAGTTCCATTTATTTCACTATTTTAATTTGATATATTATTTTTTATTTTTGAGTAATTTGATAAATCATTCAACTTATTCTATTTTCATTCAAATCAACACTTGATAATGGATGAGTGGGGAACTACTACATTGAGGATGGAATTCTATGCTCATTCCATTCATTTTTTCATCTATTAAATGTCATGTCTCTATTCTACTCTCCAGAGTCTAAGAGAGATTATTTTTTCTTGTAAAATATATTATTTATTGTGGTGTTGCATCCATTGTATGGCCTTATTGTATGGTGGTACCCATCTTGGGGTCATTATAAGTGTCTTTGGACTCCAATTTTTGTGTTCCCTCATTGAATTGATTTTCCATATCTATTAAACAGATAATTTAATTATATGAGTTGAAGATGATAAATTCCATAAATAATAAATTGAATTATGATAATTGGTTTTCGATGAGATTAGTCCTTGATATTATTGACTCCCACCTTCTGTTTATATTTTTATACACGATGATAACATTTGAACCCACATACCATATATTTAATTCTTATGCATGTTGGTTGGATACATTTCATTAATTATATATGTAATTTATTACATATATGTTTTAACAATTGCTGGAGCTTCTACATAGACTCTATTTCTTGTGTTTCTTTCATATTTCATAGTGATCGTGACTTCTATCCTTGATCTAACAATTTCTATTATTTCATGTTCCATGATTAATGGATTGAATTTTATTATTTGGATAACATGATATAATGAGTTCTTGCAATTCTTTTTTCAGGACATGTGATAATTTAAATGATATTACTTGTTCTAATATAGGCCTTGGATACAATGGGTTAGGGGAGAACATGGGTCCCATTTTATGGATTCCATGGTCGTACTTGAAGATTTTGGTTAGTTAATACATTATGCCTCAAGAGAGTTGCATTGGATTTCCATGTAAGATCTCACTGGGTGGATTCTATATATACTCATGAGTGACACTAGTTCCCTGAGCGAGAAACTGAGGGAAGATATATGGGAAAGATGGCTACGCCATTACACGAGTGATAATTAGTCCCATATATGTGAAACATAGTAAGAACTCAGTGTCACCATAACATGATTGAATCAAAGGATGCCTTATCGGTTTTATTGGATGGAATAATATGTATGGTTATATCATATGTTCCCATATAAACATCTTTGATTATATATAGATCACCTTGGATGGGCTCATGACTCCAACCATGGATTTGAAAATTCAATTGTATATTCCTTATTTTAGTGAATCTTATTTATATTAGATAATGTTTATCTCATTACATGGAAATGAGACCCCATGACTGACATGAATATTGGGGGGTTATGCCATTATTAGTATGTTTGTTTACAGTGTCCGAAGTATACATGTTAGGACATTCACATGTAACTCATTCAAACATCCATTTTATTCTGAATCATGTGATACGTTCGGCTATCTATTTTGAAACTCAGACTGAGGTGTTTATTTATTAATTATTACTCCATTTTTACTTATAGATATAGAAATATGTAATTCATTTATTGAATGAAATGGATCGGACTAGACAATGTGGCTGAAAACCTATAGATATTAATATCCCACACCCCACTCACGTGTCGTTTGGTACTCCAGTAGATTTTATGATCGTAGGTATGGATATAGGGTATTGTGCGACTTTCGATTATTGAATGATTTGATGCATAAAGAGGAAGTTGGGGGAATATGACCAAGCGTATGATCAAGATGTTTTAGTATCATCTTTTTCCATTTTTTGATATTTTGATAGAATGTAGTATATGATGTGTATCCCATGTACTCCTACAATATCATTTTTTTATCAAAACACGACACCATAATCTTCATTTTTGTATCTATTATTGATATTTAGATTCTTTTTGCTTATTAATTTATCCATGTTTTTTTCATTACTACCACTTTTATTTGTTTCTACATATGATTGTTCCATTTCTTGTCCATTTTTACCACTTGTTCACACACTGATCCATGATGGCATAGTCTCCCCACAGACACTCCCTAATCCCCTGATTCTAGCCGATTGCCTATGAATTTCAGGGGCATTCTTGAGGACATGTAGCCATCACCTCGAGGCACTGTTAAGGGGATCCCAGGGTAAGAAACTGAACATGTTTTATAATGATGGTATGATACTGATTCCATATATTTATTCAAAGTCAATGTATGGGGTTTTTATCCTTATTTAATAATTTAGAAATAATGCAGTTCGGTTTTCCTTCACTCTGTTAAATTAAATTGATGATGAAAATTTCCATCAGATATATCACTCCTATGCCTGAAATATTAATATATTTTTATCATTCAAATTTAAAAATAATTTTTTTATATGATAAATTATTTTAAGAGATGAAATATTTCAAGTAAGAGTCTGAGTACATTTCATAATAGATATATCATCATCTAATCAATCTGCAAACATATACCATGATGTCCCACAATTAATTTACATATTTATTTGAATATATGAAAAATTCATTGGAGATTAAATTTATCTTCTAATACCCTAATCTGATGGGGTATAATTTTTTTATCATGTTTTATTTATTTTGTACGATCATTATATTCATGAATTTTGTATTTTAATAGTTACAGATATTTATTAAATGTCTTATCATGATATTTAATCATGTAATTCAAGTTCCCCAATATTGATTTAATTGAAACACATTGAATTTAATACATTATATACATAGTGGGGTTCATAATTTGCATACATTTTCTCAGTCGGTTTTATTTTATCTATTTCCTCAACTCCAATATCATGAATTATTTATTGAATTTGATCAGAAATGTCATATTGAAAATCTCCATCATCATTTTATCTATAATTATAGGCAATTATATCATATTGAATCGAAGGAATAGAAATGGTATTGAATACATAAAAAATTATTTGATCTTCAGTTTATATACTTTTCAATGTTTAGAGTATTTTATTTCAAAAATTACAGAAAATTATAAACCCCTTATTCTTCTTCAACTGTTTATCACGCTTTAATCATATTATAATTTATTTTAACATATATCCAATTTCATGAACTACATATAGGTTAATATATGTTGAAATTTAAATTCAAATTTACATTAAGAAATAATAATATAAAATATTTTAAATAAAATACATTGAAACAATAATAAAAAATCTACAAATACATTACGTATAACATACATTTCTTTTAATTAATTTTTTATATTGATTAATTGAAATTGGTAATAAAAAATGGTAATAATAATTAAAACAATTTTTTTATCTTTATCTAAATGTATAAAAATTAAAATATATCATTCAATAAAAAAAGCGGAAATGGAGGGAAACATTAATTTTTGTATTTAATTTTTTATTTTTTTATGAGTGACTCAAGTGAAAAAATACAAAATCACAATTTCATTATTTTATAAAATAGTGGTTATTATATGAATAATTTATATTTTAAAACAATGGACGAACTGAAATTATAATATGTGTACATAGAATAAAATAATGGATATTAATAAATATAGATTGCAAAACATAGATTATATCGAGATTGGACATAGTTTATAAACATATTATGAAATATATTATTATTATCTATATAATATAGTTCAAAAACTAATTATTCCTGATATAATGTATTCAAATTATAATACATAATTACATTAACATTAATAACATAGAAATTGCTTCCAAAAGTAGATAAAATCAAAAAATTATTAAACTAAAAAAAATCCACAATCAAATTACATATTGTAAAAGAACAAAATAAATAATAATTATTCACTATTTAATAGAATTATTCTACATAACAATATATTGATTCATTATTATATAAAACCAATTGGGTTGTTTTTATTGATAATGGAATTATTATAATACAAATTTTAAATAATATTAATCGTTTTTTTTAAAAAAATCAAAAAAATACATAGTAATTTACAAACATATTTTTAATATTATGAAAAATATAATATAGGTTATGTAATGATTAATAAAATATACATTATATTTTATAATAGAATGTAGAATACTTATGAGGTGAAGGATAACCATGTGTTAGATTAAGGAACAAAGAGTGTAAAGGTGGTGGTTCATAGTGGGTAATAATAAATGCCGATGACTGAGGGTGATCGATGGAGATTGGTGGATAATGAATCAATGAAATAGGGGGTTTGGTTCACTTTATGAGAGAAAAATCACCTGTTTCATTTGATTAAATAGAACAAAATGACTCATATTCAAAATTTTAAATAAAATTATGATTGGTTATTAAATTGCCTATTTGAAAAAAATAGTATGTTACATTGTCTTAAAAAATATCAACGTTGATGAATTTAGTTTAATGTATTTATGTTGTTTATAAAATAAATATCATAACAATATAATAATTTTAGTTATAAATAACTGTTATTATACATTATTTGTTTTAAATTGTTTTCCTACTAGTTAAAATTTTATAGTTATGACCAATAGAGATGTCTCATTTTGAATTAATTACAAGGGAATGAACATCAGGTCAATCGGATGATGTATTATAGGGAGGAAATAAATAATTTGATTCATTAGATGGACATTAATTGTTTTTGAAATGAACATTACCAAGGAGAGAACTCTGTAGATTCATGAATCCCACTGCACTACAGAAATAATAGCTATTTGCGATTGGTCAGGGGCCCTTCGCAAATAATAGATATTTTTGATGGGGGGTAAGGAACCGTCACAAACTATTTGGTGAAAAATGCATGCCACGTCGTGGGACGCACATTTACGACAGGTTCCTATTCCCATCGCAAATTTCCGACAATGGTTTTTGGTATTTGTGATGCGATACTTGTTCTGTCGCAATTAGTATGACGGTAGGTACCCATTTGCGATGGGGCCCATCAAAAGTACCTTTCTATTACGTGGCCACTTGTGACGGGTCCTAACGAAAATAATATTACCTATATTAGCCCATTATTTTTCCTCTCATTCTACTTCTTTCTTCACATCTCTCTCTATTTCATTTAAAAAAATTATTCTAAAATTTTCCATATATAAAACTTTTAAACCAGAGCATAATCCGCAGCTTTTATACATTGAATGCTTCAGGTTCTATGAATATAACTTTTTTTATTTTTTTATTTTTTTTATATTGATTTTTTTTTTAATTTTTGATAATTTGATACAATTAAATTATAATTTAATATTAGTTTATTTTTTCGTATTTATTTTAATGAATAATTATGTGTAAATTTTAATAAGATATAATTATAAATAATTATCATTAATTATAAATAATTAGTAATAATTGGTAATAAATTGTAATAATTAGTAATGAATAGTTTTAAATAGTAATAAATTGTAATAACCTGTAATAAATTGAAATAAATTGTAATAATTAATAATAATTGGTAATAAATAATAATAATAATAAATTGTAATAATTATAAATAATTAGTAATAATAAGGATTACTTAGTAATAAATAGGATTAATTAGTAATATTTATCAATAATTAGTAACGACATGGATTAATTTTTAATAATCAGGATTAATTAAGATTAATTCATAATAATTAGGCTTGACATGTAACAATTAAAGTTAATTTGTAATAATTATGATTAATTCTGATAAATTATTAATAATTATGATTAATTACTAATTATTTATATTAATTGGTCATAATTATGATTAATTAGTAATAATTATGAGTAATTAAAAATAATTTAGATGATGTAGTTATAATTTAGATTAATTAGATAATATTAGTTTATGTTATGAATAATTGTGAATAATTAGGAATAATTAGAAAAAATTAATAATAATTAGGAATAATTAGTAATAATTAGAATTACATAGAAATAGTTTTGATTAGTTATTAATAATTAGAATAAATTAATGATAATTAGGATTAATTATAATAAATGGGATTAATTAGAAATAATTATGATTAATTAGTAATCATTTGGATCAATTAGTAATAACTAGGACTAATTAGTAAGAATTGTGATTAATTAGTAATAATAATTAATAATTAGTAATAATTAGTAATAAATAGAAATAATTAGTAAGAAATAGAAATAAATAGTAATAAATTGTAATAATTGTAAATAAATTGTAATAATTATCTATAAATTGTAATAATTATCAATAAACTGTAATAAATTGGATTAAATAGTAATAATTAGGATTAAATAGAATTAATAAGTAATAATAAGGATTATAAAGGAATATATATGACAAATTAGTAATAATTAAGAATAAGTAGTAATAATTAAGATTAATTATCAATAATTAGGATTAATTAGTAATAATTAGGAATAATAGTAAATAATTAATATTAATTAGTAATAATTTGGATTAATTAGTATTTATTAGTAATAATTAATTTTAATTAGTAATGATTAGGATTAGTTTGAAATAATTTTGATTAATTATGAATAATTTTTCTTGAGAGGACCTTGTAGAGAGTTGTTAACATCTGCTGCACAATATGAGGATCAGATATGTGCTTAGAGTGAACTTCTAGAGATTATGCATAGGGAGTAGCAGGAGATTCTTTAATGGAAGCTACATCAATATGAAGAGTTAATACGACATCAGTAGTAGTAGAATTAGGAGATGTTGGATGAGATGTGTCAATTACAATATCGGTAGGAGTATAAGCAGATGGAGTACATGTGATGTCTGATATGATGTTTAGTGAGGGATTTCCATCCACCAACTCCTCCAGCTCTTCCACACTCCCCTCCCCCTTAGTGATGTACTTTTTATTCTATAATGAGACCCTTGAATGTACTTTTTTTGAAATATTATCTAATTCAAGTGTTACATAGTGTGTTTTTATATTTCAATGAATATTACAGTTTTTATTTTATATTTAATTTTTTGTAATATTTATAATATTTATTAATTAATATTTAATAAAATAATTTCAAATACTGATGTTTTTATTATATTATTAATAATATTATTATTATTTTATTAATACTAATAATAATATTTTTATTATATTGTTTGATTATTTTATAATTAATTTTTATTTTAATAATATTAAAATATTTATTTCATTTATATCGATAATAAATTATTATTAATAACAATATTTTTTTTATAAATAATATTATTACAGTAATATTAATATAATTATTTCATTTATATTATATTTTCTTTTATTTTAATTTATTTTATTTTTTGCATTATTTGTGAGAGTCCCGTTGCAAATACTAATTGTGATAGTTCGTCATAATAAGGTTACAAATGAATCCGAAAATGTATTTGTGATAGGTAGAAAACTTGTCATAATAGAGTATTTAAAAAATTGACCAAACCTATTTTTGTTTTTACTACTGCTCTTCGTAAATATAACATTTGAGAATGGTATGTTGCAAAAGGTAATATTTTTGATACCCTTTTCCGCAACGAACCATTTACGATGGGACCCCTTCAAAAAATATTTGTTGCGACGGAAAGCAGTCCCAAATGTACCATCACAAATAGAATTTTTTCTTGTAGTGAAGTATGGTAAAAAAGTCAATGCTTCATTATGAAAATAATGATGTAGAAACTCCCTTTACTATAGGATCCCGATGATTTCGATGTACTAAAACACTGGATGTTATGCCCACAATTAATGAAACAACAAATTTTTTCAAATTAATGAACGTAGAGATTAAAAAATTTACAATGTTTAGGGGTCAGACCTACATATATACTATATGTAACGTCTCGGATCCGGGGGCCACTCAATAGGTGGCCCAAACCTGGTTGGTCACGTGACCTCATGAGAATTTCTCCAAATGTCAGCGGCTACCATCTAGCAGTAAGGGCCCACGTCTGATAGTGGGGAAACTATGCCCTCATTTGTCAAAGTGTAGCACAACAGAAAGGATAAATAATATACAACAGTGGAAGTAGTAAACAGTAAGCAACTGAAATGGAAAAATGGACTAAAGAGAACCTGCAGAAATATATATATATATATATATCAAGATACAACATGTCACTATTATATGAAAACATCCAGAATAGGAAACACTGTAATATAACACAATACAACTCAATTACAATGTACAAAAAAAACTAAACAAAATAGTGTAACAGGAGCTCAGCAGCATCGCAAGCCTAAGCTCGATCACATGCTCTCGTACTCCTCTACATCAATCATGTACCTATATAGGGGATATTTCCCCCATCAAAATCTATAGAAATTAGTCTATTTGGGAAAATACATGACCCAAACAAGTTTTGAGAAATAAATCCCAGTAGGCACCCACAAAAGGCTCATGCCCAACTCTCAGTGAAAATGTGCAACATTAGTGTAAAGTATTAAAAGAAATAAACTAAGCAGTACTCAAAAGTAACTAACTCTACCATTTATATTGCCATTTAAATATCCATTTTACCATGCCAAGCCTATTCATTAACATGTCAGGTATAACATATGAAAATCATCATGGTGAACATTCATGATAACACTGTCCTCATACACACAAACCTTACCCTCAGGTAATCATAATCACAACCCGAAGGTAATTTCCCATAGGCATAACAAGTATTTCCCTCAGGCGAACGAAGTGTCTCCCTCAAGCACAGAATATACTTCCCACACGCACGGAAGGAGTTGCCCTCAGGCTAAATAGAACACTTCCCTCCGGCTGAATAGAACACTTCCCTTAGGCTATATAGAACATTTCCCTTAGGCGCAAGTAACAGGGATGATCCCAACATATAAGAAATAAATTATATACATTTCCTCTCAGGGAAATTAAAACATGCTAAATTTTACGATATTCCCTCGGGTAATCTAGCCAAACGGCTAAACAGAGGAACACACCCAATGGGTGGTCCTGGATCCAAGCAGTAATCCCAAACAGTAGTTAATAATTACATTCAATTACTTATAAAATTATAGGTATCAAAAGAGTGAATGCCTCATCCATATGACACCCTAAACATGGGTTCTAGCACAACGGTACACAAAAATGCAGAACAGTTGGAATTTATACACCAGACCACCTACCACGATCGTCTTTGATCGTTATACGAGAATGAAGCCTCTTCAAACACCCAAGAACGATGTAGATCTAGGATAAAATAATTACCATTCAAACGTAAATAACATTCCCTCAGGAAAAAAATGGAAAGGACCACACAAGAAGAAGAGAGAGCTCACCTGTACAGTTCCAACATGATCGATAGAAGTGGAAACAGATTCTCGGGGAACGATCAGCTGATCTACGATGATCTGGACATCCTCCTAAGCTCCAACGACATTCTAAGCTTCTTCTATGAACATAAGAGTCTACTGCCCATTTTATGAAAAAAAACTACACATTGTGTTCTGTGAAGTACACTGCGTGTACTTTAAATTTTTTAAACTCATCCTCTGGCGTCTTCTCACCAGCGTGGCACTATTCATCCGTCGACATGATTACAAAACGTGTCTTTGTGATTACACGGCGTGTATAGTCTCTCCACTAGAGGCTACATCCACCACGTTACTATTCACGTGCTGATTGACTACATGGCTTGTATATACCAATGACACAACGCGTCATCAGTTTTCCCACCATTCATCGTCGGTAGGTCTACACGCCCTGTGTACTTATCCCACATGGCCAAAGTACATGGCGTATAGAGATGTATACTGAGTGTACCCACAAAATTTTGGATTTTTCACCATTTTCTTTATTTTCTCAAAAACACCATAGGAAAAATGAAAAGAATAAACCAGTACCTCATGATTGAGATCTGGGTTCTTACAAACATCCACCCTTAAAGCAATTCGTCCCCAAATTTCCCTTCCAACGGTGGAGATGATAAAGATGTGAACAAGTTTGGCCATTGAGCACGTACATCAGTCTCCGGCTCCCAGGTTTCATCTTGCACTCGGCCATGCTTCCATAGCACACGTATGAGTGGAACTGACCAGCCTCATAGAACCATCATGCTCCTATCAACAATACGAATTGAGAGCTCCTCAAAGGATTCATTGACTTGAAGCTCAACCGCCTCGAGCTAAAAAACAAGAGATGAGTTTGAGTGATAATGGTGCAACTGAGATACATGGAAGATGTTATTCATGGCCTAATACCTCTACGGTAAATGAAACTGATAGGCAACTGACACGACTCTATTCAGAATCTCAAATGACCCCACATACCTCGGTGAAAGTGTACCATGTCTCATGATTCGCCTATGTCCCAACCTCAGTGAAACACGCATGAAAACATGATCCCCGACCATGAACTATAAGGGTTGTCTGTGGTGATCAGCATACGATTTCTGATGAGACTGTGTAGTAGCCATCCACTTTTGAATAAACAAGACCATATCTGAAGTCTCCTACACGAGATGTGGTCCCAATAATGCTACCTCACTTGCCTCCATCCAGTACAAGGATGATCGGCAAGGCCTACCATAAAGTTCCTCGTATGGTTCTATCTCAATAGTTGCATGAAAACTATTATTATTGGAAAACTCAACTAGGGGTATATTCTTCTCCCAAGAGCCACCAATGTCTAGGACTCATGCATGCATCATTCCCTCAAGCACTTGTATCGTACACTCTGACTAGCCATCTATCTGAGGATGGTAAGCTATGCTCAAGAGAACCTGTGTACCTAGTTACCTCTGAAAACTCTTCCAGAAACGAGACGTGAAATGGGAGTCCCTATCTGAAACAATAGAACGAGAGAACCTATGAAGTCATATGACTTCTCAGATATACAAATTCCCGATCTCATCAACACTGAAGGTCTCCTTGATTGGAAAAAACTGAGATATCATCATAATTCTATACACAATGACCCACATGACATCATTTCCTCGAGGTGACCTCTGAAACCCCGTCACTAAATCCATCAAGAAATAATCCCATTTCCATTCACGAATGGGTAATTAGTGTAACAGTCCAGACGGCCTCTGATGCACTGTCTTCACCTGCTGACAGGTGGAACATCTCGTAACAAAACTAGCTACTTTGTTCTTCATACTCGACCACTAGTATTGACGTTTCAAGTCTCGTTACATCTTGGTAACTTCGGGATACACTTCCTGTGATGAAGTATGAAACTCTCGCATTATCTCCTCATGTATATCCTCTAAAACCCATACTGTTCCATGGATATGGAATATCTCGTCATCACCTATCGTCCAACTACGAGGAGGGTCCTCGGTTGCCACCGACTCCCACAGAACTAGGCCTTCTAAATCAAATAGTTGTCTCATCCTCACACTATCTAGGAGGGTAGATGTCACAACTAAATAAGGAAGATTGGTTTTCCCCTAACTCTCATGCACCTCCAAATGCATCTCAGAGAACAATGCCATAAGCTTCTACTAACCACTGGCCTCATGTACTTCATGTGTCCGATTCTTCTTGCTCAGTGAATCGGCTACTACATTACCCTTACTAGGTGTGTGGGTAAGCTCAAAATCAAAGGACTGAAGGTATTCAACCCACATTCGCTGTCTCAAATTCATGTTACTCTGAGTAAATATGTAATTGAGACATTGGGGATTGCTGAAAACCACAAAACGTTCTCCGAAATGATAATGTCACTAATTTCATAACACCTGAACAACTGCAGCCAACTCGAGGTCATGCGTCGGGTAATTCCTCTCAAGTGTCCTCAACTACCGATACCCATACACAACAACTCGATAGCCATGCATCAACACTGCTCCCAGCCCAATACGTGATGAATCACAGTAGACTCTATAGCCCATCCTTTGCTCGGGAAGTATGAGGATTGGTGCTGAGGTCAACCTTTCATTAAACTCTCAAAAGGTTGTCTCACAAGCTTCTAACAAAACATACATCACACCCTTCTTAGTCCAACTCTTCAGCGGCACTGCTAAGAGGGATTAGTCCTAAATAAAACGCATGTAGTAATCAGCCATCCCCACTAAACTCCATATATCAAACACGTTTTTTGGATGCTCCCAAGAAACTACTGCTCTCACCATATATGGGTCTACTATAACCCCTGCCTCTGAGATAATATGACCTAGGAAGGGTGTCTGGTCAATCCAAAAGTGGAACTTTGAGAGCATATAATATAGCTGGTGCTCTCTCAGTGTACTCAATATGATCTCAAGATGAATAGAATAGTTGTGTCGAGTGTGAGAGAACACTAATATATTGTTCATGAAAACATCCACAAAATATTCTAGATAGAAGTGGAACACACGACTCATCAGATTCATGAAAACTATTGGTGCGTTCGTGAGTCTGAAGGACATCACCATGTACTCATATAGACCATTCCTACTCCTGAAGGCTGTGAGAGGAATATCAGATGGTCTAATGTGCAACTGATGATATCAGGACCTCATGTCAATCTTCTAGAACACTCGTGCACCTCAAAGTTGATCAAAAATAGCATCAATCCTCTATATGGGTTATCGGTTCTTGACCTTCAACTGGTTCAGATTCTAATAATCGACCCAAAGTCTGAGGGTACAACCCACCGTCTTCAAAAATAGAACCGGTAAACCCCAAGGAGATGTACTGGGTCGGATGAATCCCTTTGACTGTAACTCCTCTAACTGTCTCTTTAGATCCTTAAATACAGGTTCATCCATCCTATAAAGAGGAATGGATACCGATGCCTCTCATGGAACAAGCTCAATAGTGAAATCCACCACATGTTCTAAAGGTAGTCCTGAAAAGTTGTCTGGGAAGACATCCCTGAAATGGTCTACTACTGGAGGAAAATCATTCTGACAAGTCCCTTGATCATCCAGATATAAACTCATAATCTGGGCTGTGACTCCACCTCACCCACAATGCACGTGTCCAGCTCGAATCACCTAAACATCCCATTATCCCTTGTATAGAAACAATATACCCGCTGGTGAAGTGAAACTCGCCCTACGATGATAGAAATCCACAAAGGCTCAGAATGGTACCAAGAAGTCCATCCCACAAATGAAATCATAGCTAGTAATCTCCCAGACATAGAGGTCCCATAGAATGTGATACACACCAACCTCTAAGAGGCAATCCTTGCACTGATGCACACCTTCCGTTTTAGTTCCCAATGGAGTGTCTAGATTTATAACACTAGAAGAAGAAACACAGAGCCCAAGGCTCCCCACAATGTGTAAAAATATAAATCTATGTGTAGAACCTGTATCAAAAAGTACTGAAGATAAAAAAAGTTACTAAAATAGTACCTATAACAGTAGAAGGTACATGATCCTACAACTATTGGGTCTGTTTCACTGAATATGCCTGACCAGTGTTGCAGCCATACGACACAGCCTGGATACCCTGAGATGACCTGTCCTACAGCCTCTGTGATATGGGTGTCTGGATACCATGGCCACAACCACTATCTCTGCCTACACGCCCTGACGCATTCCAGTTCCCTGACTGGTATGAGGCTGTTGGTCCTACTCCCACATGCAGAGTCTGCACAGAACTCCTCTCACTAGCCACTGGTAGAAATGCCCTACAAAAGCGCTGTAGATGACCCATATTTCCGCAAGCTCGGCACTTCTTTAGGTCACGTGGACATTGTAGTCTCTTTTACCCCTCTTTACCACACTGGTAGCACACGACCTGGCCACCTGATGTATTCCACTATCTAGTACTATCAGCATGTGGGAAATTCATCTTCCTTTTCCTTTTATCGGTAGAGATCATACCAAAAACTGGTGATGAACCGCCCTGGCCCACACCACTAGCTTCCCACAGGTTCCTATCACTAACGAGTGACGAGTTCACAATAGCATGCATCGTAGGCATCTTAAAAACATTCACCATTTCTATGATGTCATATGGAAGACCATCCTCAAAGTTTCTAACCCTCAATATCACATCACCCACTAGAACAGGTGAAAAGCATTGTAGCTCGGTGAAGCGAACAGAATAATCCATCACTAACATGGCCACCTGCTGTTGATTCATGACCTAACGAGCTCGATCTTCCCTCAATGTCTCTAGGATGAAAATTTCATAGAAGGATGCCTGAAAATCATCCCATACTATGTCTCGGTGATTCTTAGTCTGGGTGGTAACATCCCACCACTTCTTTGCGAAATCAAGCAGCATGTATGTAGCGAGCTTTACCCTCTGCCTTGGAGGCGTCTCAAGATGCTCGAAAATAGACTTCATAGAACCCAGCTAGGACTCTAAAGAATGTTTTCCGCCATCCATTTAAAACAAAAGTTAATGATGCTGCTGGAATATGCGCATCAGATCTTCCATAGATGTGGTGGTTTTCGGTGCTCCCTGGAAGGTCTGCATAAACTACATGAAACCTTCACGGAACTGCACATCCACGTTGATGTCTGGTATAATGGCTAGTGTCACATCTATCACTGTTGGAGGACCTATCAGTAGCCCATGGCCTATCATTTCCATAGTATACTCGTTGTCGCTCTCATGGGGAACAACATGAGGTCATCTCAGCGCCAAGACTCAACAAGGTCAAAACATTACATAGATTTAATTTTATCAGTGACAGAAAACTAGGGGAACAAAATGGGATCATGAGAAGGAACACATTCATGATTTATAAAACTTGACTACACTACGTGTATAAAAACAACACGGCTTGTACCTGACTTTTCTTCCCATGCATGGGTCCTTATACACTGATAAAGCACATGAATCTCTAAAAAAACTACATGGACTATACATGACAATATTTCACATTGTTGTGTTGTTCATCACATGGATGGGTACCTGGGTAAGACTACACAACGTGTTCCTAGTAGACACAATATGTATTTCTTATGGTATCCTTCATCTGTGTTGTTAGTTACACGAGTAGACACCGGGTCAAAACTACAAAATGTGTACAACCTATACACGACATGTTTTCCCAAGCCAAGACCTACCCCATGTTATATCCCACACGACCCATGACATGGGTAGAGACTACACAGCGTGTACTGAGGGTACACGGTGTGTACAAAAAATTTTCTTTTCCTTCCCGAAAAGAAGATAAACAGTGTGTAATCAAAACTACATGGCGTGTATACTTGGTTATCCAGATAGTAAGCCTTATAAACTAGCTTGAATCCCAGAAAAACATTGATACCAACACCTATGTTCCAAATTCTGACCCGTGAGGGCCCATACTCCCTGCGAATCAAAACATGGAATCTTATACATGTTATAACAATGAAAACACGTTAATGATCCACGAAATTCTTATTATTGACGGCCCATACTCCCCAAAAATCAATGTTTTTCATTCATTCTATGCCCAACCTCACACAAAAATACCTTATCCAATAGAGGGTATTTATTAAAGCATCTCTCACAACATCATTCTTTTGTAGCGCAACAACTATCACAACAACATGAAATTTCTAATGCACCTACATGGCATGGAACATTGCATGGCTTGTGACTTATACCATGTTCCTAAATGATTCATGAGATGGCATAACCTACTCTCATTGGGTTGCATCTAAATATAACCCATGTATAACATATAAAAAACACATCCACTAGTGCATCACCCAATGGTGAAAAGTGAATCAACTGTAAAATTTTAAAAATCCGAAAATTGAAATAAACGAGGTAGACTGACATGTCCCTATACATGGGTTAGCTACTCTCAAGCACAGCTTATTACCAACTACCATGTCTATCGTATCACTGACTAAGCCTCCCAATACCGTGTCAATGAAAATAACTCCTCTGATACCACTTTGTAACGTCCCAAATTCGGGTGCCACTCAACGGGTTCCCCGAACCCGATTGGTCACCTGACCTCAAGCACATTTTCCCCAAACACTAGAGGCTACCGACTAGAACCGTGGGCCCAGGTCTGATAGTGGGGATATTATGCCCTCATTTGTCAAATTGTAGTGCAATGGAAAGGATAAATGATATACAACAGCAGAAGCAGTTAAAAATATGAAATTGAAATGGAAAATTGGAGTAAAGAGAACCTGTAGTCAAATATAAATATATATCAGGATACAACATGTCATTTTTCGATGAAAATAGCCAGAATAGGATACAATACAATAAAATAAAATACAACTCAAGTGTTAGGTTCAAAAAAAAAAACAAAACTGTATAATAGGAGCTCATCAGCATGACAAGCCTAAGCTCAGTCCCATGCTCTCCTACTCCTCTACAACAAACATGTACATATATAGGGTATCTTTACCCTATTGACACCTGAAGAAATATAGTATGTTTGGGCTGACGACATGACCCAAACAGGGTGTGAGAAATAAATCTGAGTAGGCACCCACCAAAGGCACGTTCCCAACTGTCAGTGAAAATTTGCAAAAACAGAGTGGAGAAGTAAAAACAATAATCTATGAAGTAATAAGAAGTAACTAACTCTACTAGTTATATTTACATTTTAATATTCATTTATCCATGCAAACCCTGTGATTTAACTTGGAAGGTATAACATATGAAAATCACCATAGTGAGCATTCATGATAACACTGTCCTCAGAAATACAAACCATACACTCTGGTAATCAGAATCACAACCCACAGGTAATTTCCCACGTGCATAACAGATATTTCCCTTAGGCATACGAGGTTTCTCCCTCATCCACAGAATCTACCCATAGGAATAGAAAGAGTTTCCCTTAAGCTAAACATAACACTACCCTCAGGCTGAATAGAACACTACCCTCAGGCTGAATAGAACACTACCCTCAGGCTGAATAGAACACTACCCTCAGGCTGAATAGAACACTACCCTAAGGTGAAAGTAACTGGGTCGATCCAACCATATAATCAAGAAATTATATATAGTTTTTCTCGAGGAAATTAAAGAATTACAAATTTTACGTTATACCCTTGGGTAACCTGAAAAAACGGCTAAACAGAAGAACACACTCCAGGGGGGGTCCTGGATCCAAGCAATGATCCCAAACATCAGTTAATAATTACATTCAATTACCTATAAAATTCTATGTATTTAAAAAATCCATGGCCACAACTATATGACACTCTAAACATGGGTTCGTAGCACAAAGGTACACAAAAACACAAATCAGTTGTAATTTAAGCACCAAACCACCTACCATGATCATCTCTGATCAGAAAACAAGAATGAGGCCTCCAGAAATGCCCAAGAACGACATAGATATGGGACAAAATAATTCCTGTTAAAATATAAATAACTTTCCCTTGGGAAAGAATTGGGAAGAACCACTCAAGAAGAAGAGAGAGCTCACAGATGTGGTTCCAAGATGATCGGAAGAAGCAAAAATAGATTCCCAGTGAATGATAGGATAATCTCAGAAGCTCCGGCCGTCCTCTATATCTCCAATGGCGTTATACGATTCCTCTGTGAAAATAGGAGGCTACTTCCTGTTTTATGTGAAAAAAACAAACTACACGGCTTGTACTCTATAGTACATGGTGTATAAATTCCATTTTTTATACGGTTCCTCCGGATAATTCACTCCAGCGTGGCACTATTAATCCATCGACATGAGTACACGACATGTCTTCATGATTACACGGCGTGTATTGTTGCTCCAATGGAGGCTGCCTCCACCACCTTACTATTCTCCTTCTGACTGACTACATGGTGTGTAGTCAGTTTTTAAACCTTTCATCCTCGGCATGGATACACACCCTGTGTACTCATCCCACACATCCAATGTACACAGTGTGTGGAAAATTACATGATGTCTACACAAAAACATAGGGATTTTCCCCACTTTCCATATATTCTCAAAAAAAGCCCCGGAAAAAGGAAAATAAGAAACTCGTACCTCAAGATTATGAAACGAGTTCTTACATTATAACACTTAAGAATCGTTTCATTTAAAATAATTCCATGATTACAACCACTACTAAAAATATCAAGAAATTTGGTTACTAATGACACTACATGTGCATAGTGGTCTTACCCGACCTTGTAGTTGGGTGTAGTCAATAGAGAGTTTCCACCACCATTTGACAATCATGATGGATAAAAAACTCACCTTTTCCACCATTGAATGTCCATGGGATACACATTCATTGTTTTTAAATTATATTAGTCAAATAAATTTACCCTTATGTGATATGTAGAAAACCATACATAATTCATTTTTTACTCAACCATGTGGAAAACATACAAAATGACCATAAATACAATAAATTTATTTACAAATTCCTCTTTTTCAACTCTTATAGTAATGACTATTAGAACACCTTGTTTTTATGAAAAAATTCCAAAGAAAAAATTCAACTAGATTTTTTATTCCTTCAGTCTAAACATCATGATAAAAATCAGATATTATAGATTTTCCTTTGTATCTGAATTAAAAAATTATAGAGACATCAAATTTCAAAAAAATGATATCCTAATAATTATAAAATTATATAGAAATCCGAGAAAAACATCATCACCTAAGAAAATATCTGATCATTCAACCAACTATATTTAAAAAAAGTGTCTACAAGAACACATTATCCCCCATTTACCATGAATACATAATAATTCTCTTGTCCTTTATATTATAAATACTAAATGTACATGTTAACTAAATTTTTTTTCATCTGATCTTATTAGGTTTCTACATAATATTCTCCAAAATATTCAATATGATATTATGTTTCAACTCAACTTGTTATGTATATGAGTAAAATTATAAGTTATTATCTAAATTAATTGCACAATGACTATCACAGTAGAGAAATCCATTATCCGAATTCTATGGACTTCCTAAAACAAAAACATAATCCATATTTATTCAATCCATACATCAATGAGGACAACATATTCATTTTTTTTATAAAGTTTGTTATCACTGGCTAAAACTACCACAACAATCTAACATGTGTTCCACCATATATTTTTACAAAACAGATTAAACTTTTTGTTATTTGTAAGAACACTAGTTTTCGTACAAGGTACAAATCCTTTTCAATCCTGTTTAAATTTCATGTTATGGCCTTATGTGAATGCGTAACCTGGTCACAGGTATTTTAGTGGTGTCTGGGGATTGTTCAAAGGATGGAACCATGTTTTGGGTTTAAAATAATCAAGCTCACGGTTTCCACATGGTATGTGCATGATTAGTCAAATGTATGAGAGAGTTATGAAAATATGTAGGCCTTTGAAAGAGCGGTTCCGTATGGTTACTATATTGTTAGTCAATTCATGTGGGGTAACCATGTGAAGTGATCCACCTCTGAAGTGAGGTGCACATGGTTTCTTTATGATTTTGTAAATCGTGCTGGTAAACTGAGTGACCTTTACTATTTGATTTTGTTAAAACATAAAATTAAAATTTAATTCCCATTTTAAACCCAATTCAGGATTTCTTCTCCCATGAATATAGGCTAACTTTGGAGCTCTTCTTTGGTGCCTAAGATATGATTTGATCCAATTATTTCGTCTGACATCCATTGTGTTCGCCAATCGTGTCTATGTGTCTGAATCGATAAGAAATAATTTTCTATTTTAGTCTTTATTGATTCTTCATATCACCAACTGTGCTATTTTTATTTTGGCTCATATGCCCTAATAACCCATTATTCGTATATTCTTCATATTTCTTCCTAAACAAGATTAATAAAGAAACAATACTGGATGAGTTTTCTACTAACGAGGTGAGGAAGGTGGTCTACACTTTCTTTCGACATTTATTGATATTTTTTGGGTGTTCGGAGGATATACCATATATCATAAATTCTAGTTATGTCTCTTATTTGTGATAGTAGATTTTTTTAGCTGTAGTTAGACCTAGTGAGGTTTACCACTAGTTCCATTTAAGGGAGTTGTCACCCATTTCTCATTTCAAGGTCACCCAAGATGTGTCCCTTAATGTGATTTCTTATTTATTCTTGTGTAAACCACCCATGGGGTGTGTTCTTGTTCCTTCCTAGTTATAGGAAGATATTATATGTATTGATATCATGAGTAGCTAGTTTAGGAGATGTGCTACCTCCTTGCATATTTAATATCATGAGTGGTTATACTGATGGATAGTTCTTGGTGATGTGAGTGGGTATAATCACATGTTATGAATGTTTAATTTTGAGTTATTTAATGTTTGAATGTATGGATTGATAAATTCCTTAGACTAATATCTATGTATATGGAATGCAGTTTTTGATGCATTGGGTAGATTGTTTTTCCTTGGGTATTGATTATGAGGGATGCGACAGGCCTTGCTACCCCTTAGATATGTATTTCGTGGGATCCTGTAGGAATTTCTATTGCCATGCTCTTAAGACCCCATCCAGTGTGTAACCATGTTTGCACCATGGGTGCACATGGGATTTGATATGATTCATTAGACATGCTCCTTTGATCCGGCCCTCCGTGGTTTAGAATTAGTTTCTTGGATGTTGTGGTCGGCTGACACCTAGGATCTAACCCTTGTGGTTTACACTTCACTATACAACGTTGTCATGGGATACATGACTACTCTATATAGAGTAGATGTGGTTACAAGATACAGATGGATGTACGGCATGGCCATGTGACATGCTTGTTTAAATGGTTATAACTGCCTTATTTGGAGCTGACTCTCAATTGCAGGTATCCTTGAGGGTTGTTCAGTTTTTCTTTGTAGTACACTTATTCCATGGTCATATTCACTTACTTATCAGTTTCTCACACTTTCTAGCACTTTTGTTGAATTTATATAAGATTATATAGACCTATGTGGTTTTCTATGGGGATGTTTATCTCACACCCTGTTTGGGCCTTCTTTGGGACCCAAAAAGATTATGTGTTTGTTGGTGATGATAGGGGCATGCGCCCTCATATAGGTTGTTGATTGTGGATTTATAGCCTAGAAACATAGGACCAAGATGAGGCTTGAGATGCTAGGATACCTTTTTGGTCATTTGTAATTTCTATGATACTTGTATTGTATTTCCTTGTTCTATTGTGTTTGTTTTATATAAATGTGTACCATTTGTATCTTTTTTTTTGAAATACTTTTTTTATTATTAGGTACTCATGTTTTCTTGTATTACTTTCAGTTTTCTACTGTTTATTTCACTTCCACTATTGTTTATATTTTAAATCTTCTGTGATACATTGGTAATGAGTCCATAGTATTCCCAAAGACTCCTTTATTCCCTTTTCGGTAGTTGTAGTCCTTGGGAATTTGGGGATATGCACTTGAGGCCTTGTGAACAACTGGGATTGAGGCACCGTTTTGGGTGGAATTCGGGTCTAGCATGTTATAACGTGGTTTTAGAGCAGTTTTTGATTTATGTTTTGACATACAATTTGGAGAAAATATACCGGGACATGGAGGAAATGGAATTTGGTAATAATGTTTTCCTGAGAGTAGCAACCCCATTTACAGAGAAATGACAAATTGTGTCGAATTGAGTTCTGATTTCATGGATTTTGATAATATAGTTGATTTGATTTCACAGTTGGGTGGTGAAAATGATTTCTTCTATAACTGTTGTTGAAATTATGGGTTCTATTTCAGTTATAACATGATTAGACTAGGGTTCTACATTTCATTAATAATATATACACCTGTTATAATATAATTATATAAATTATGCCATGCCAACTATGATGCATCAGATATTTCAAGAAGTTGTAATAGTTGATGTGACAGTTTTTTCTACTATTGTGTTAGCTGGATGATGTTTATAAAGGTGTGATTTTCTATTTCAATGAAAAAGGAATGTGTGACCATATTAATTTGAGAATGATGCTCTATTGAAATGTAAATGTTAAATTAACATTATATGTATTGTTTGAACGAAATCCATGGTTGGTTCATTACGTGTTATGGGATCTCAGGGATCTATAATTTGTAACTCTTGGTGAAATTTATAGGGTAACTATGTGAAATGGAGATAAAAACATGAATGGTTTGTAGATAATTTACCATGTATCAAATTCTAAGAGGGAAATAAGAGTTCATTCTTGTTGTTCTTTGATGGTTCTTTAAAAAACCCTATCTTTAGGAGAAGGATGTGGTTTAGACTTGGTTTTTTGGAGGGTATTGACATGTCCTACACTTTTGAGATTTATTCCTTGATGTTGTTATTTTCTAGGTTGTTTGTTATTAATTTTAGAGACATGCCCCCACATCGACTTCTAGTGGTACGCCGTGATGGAGGCGATGACCATACATTAGAGATTGTGGGCCACATGCTATCGCTTGGTCCATCTATAGTGCCATTTCTTGAACCCGAGGATTTTCCATGTACATGTATCGAGGCATAGATCCGTGAGGGTTTCTTTCATTATATAAAAACATTACAGGGAGCACCATTGTCAGCCTTGATTATGGATGAGCTGACAAGGGTGTTCCAGCAATAGCATCCTCTTCCTTTTTCAGGGGATATTGGACCATAGACTAGAGAGGATTAGATTGAGACCATGTTATCAAATTTTGTGAATTTTTAGATGCCTCTAAATTAGAGGGTCAAGAAAGGTACTTACATGCTACATAGAGAGTCAAATCTCTAGTGCGATGTATTGAACTGGCATGGTGGGATGCTTGATATTGGTTGTGATGAATTATAAATCTACATTTATGAATACATTTACCATGTGTCTCAATGAGTAGAGAAGAATTTTAATTTTATAAATTTGGAGCAGGGTGGGATTACATTTATGGAATACTCAACATGATTTACAAGGCTACAAAATTTTGTTTCAATGTATCTTACTAATGAGATTTCTAGGGATATACACTTTAAGGAAGGTCTCAGACATGATACCAAATCTTAGTTTAAGGGGATCAAGGTGTGTTAAATCATAGATATTATAAATTAGGCTCTAATAACATAGAAAACCCTATGGGAAGTTGGGGGTATAGAACATAGGAGTGGTGTTTCTCACCCTATTGGATCTGCATCTTTAGGTAGGAAGTGCTGTTTCGAGGATTCATGCACCATGAGTTCTAATCAATAGGTGGGTGCGGAAAGCTTTGTGTTTTTCTATCAGTTCTCTTGGTGAGACACATGAATAATTTGTGTAACCATGACCAAGTCGTGAGTCAATATTTAGGAAGGATGAGGAACATGCATCAGTTTTACAAGACTTTCCCTCCCGATGTGTGTGGTAGGGGTTCTTGTCCAACATCGGGTTCAATATTAGGTTCTTCAACTCCATGTCAGGCTGGGATCTATAGCAGTGTAGGTCGGTCAGGCCAGGGCAAGTGATGTCATGGTTAGGGTATCCATACATCAGGTTCTAAGAGATATTAAGGTTTATTAGCTTAGGGTATCCAGGAAGGGTCATAGGGTTGTGGTATAGGCCAGACTTATACAATGAAACATACCCAACATTAGAAGGATCCCAAACCATCTATAGTGAGAGGTATGATTTTAGTAGATTCTACTATTGAGTTTTGTCTTTTCTATATCGGTGCCTCTCATAGTTTTATCTCACCACAAATTATAAATACCCATGGGCTTTTAGTTTTGATTTCAGATGATATTTTTATTCTAGACACAACGTTGGCTGTTAGAACGGGTGATGTACGCTAGTGTATGGAGTGTCCCCTCTATGTTGGAGGATTCCACTTCCTCTATATTTTATATTTCCTCAAGATGACATGGTTTTACGTCATTCTCATAATAAATTATCTAATTTCATATCAAGAATTCATTAACTGCTATCGTCATAGGGTGAATTTCAAATCACCACATGGTGTAGTGTTTATTTACAATGGTGAATGTGATGTCTAGGCGAGCAGAGCTAGATCCGAGAAATGTGGGCTTGGTGGGATGATAACCTATATTTCTAGTTTGTTTCTAGATGATCGAAGAGTAGGTAAGGCTATAATTTATGCAGTTATTGAGTGCATCAGGGAGGTATTTCTTGAAGAATTTTTTGGATTAACTTTTCAAAGATACGTGGTGTTCTACATTGAGCTAGTGTCGAGAGCTATGCCGATATCCATTTCTCTATACCGGATTTCTACTATGTAGTTGCATGAGCTCAAGAGGTAGATTAATAATTTGGAGGTGATGGGGTTTACCAAACCCAATAATTCCATGTTGGGTTCCCCACTCCCATTGAGAAAAAGGTAGACCAAACTCTTAGTCTATGCATGGATTATCGAAAACCGAACCACCTAATGCGTAAAAACCTATATCTCTTTACATGGATTGACTACCTATGTGATCAGATTTGAGGATTAGGAGTGTTCTCGGAGATCGACATGAGTTAATAATATGACCAGATGTGTTTTTAACTTGCATGCATTCATCGTACATCCTTTTGTAGCAGCTTCATGGAGCATGAGTGTTCCATCAATACATGGATTATTTTGTTGTGATTTTCCTGAGTGGTATCTTGGTTTATTTTCACAGTCAAGATAACAATTCCATCTATCTTAATATCATTCTTAGTACACTGAGATAACATTAGTTATATGTTATGATAACAAAATTCCACATTTGGATGGTTTAGATTGACTTCCTAGGTCACATAATCTTAGAGAAAAGAGTATCAGTAGACCTAGATTAGTTGAGAGGTGTTAATTCCTAGGAACATACCAAGAAATTTTTTTACAGTAAAATTTTCTTGGGGATAGTAGGTTACTAAATGCATTTTATACATGACTTGTCATGCATAGAATCGCTAATGATGGGATTAACTGAGAAAGGTGTGAAGTTAGTATGTTCAGAATATCATCTGATAGACTTTTAGGAGCTGGAAGGGATATTGACATCAGCCCCCATACTGATACTGCTAGAGCAGGGCCATAGTTGCAAAACGTATTGTGGCGCAACAGGTAGTGGTATGGAGGGAGTTCTATTGTTGGGAGATCAATTAGTTGTGTATGGAACTCAGCAGTTGAGGCCCCACGAGAGTAATTACCCTACACATGATATTCATCGAGATGAGGTTGTTAATGTGTTGCGTTGTTGGAGGAACTATTTTCTTGGAGAGGTTTTGTGGTGTACCCGGAGAAAATAAATCCTGACGAATGTATTTACAAAGCATGATTTGAATTTGTGTATGTGAAGGTGGATGGATTACCAATAATCCTTTGACATCAATATTTCCTACACACCTTGTAAGGGAAATGCAGTAGCTGATTCCCTGAGAATAAGGACTCAGATACATGGAGTGCAACATGACAACAACGAGTGGAAGATTATGGCATTGTTTTCTGAGAGGAATATATAGGTTCATGAGAGATATGGGAAGAATTTCCCTTCATAATTAGATGTTAATTCTACAATGTTGGAAACTGTTAGGATTAAGAAACTATCAGATTCAGTAGGAATAGTTCTATGGAAATCTGTGGCATGTGAGGACCCACCCCCTGATTGTATGGTAGATGACGATGAGATCCCATGTGTCTATGGACATGTCTGGGTTCCAGAGGACATTTGTGAGGAGTTGACGTGGGGGATTCATGGTAAAACATGGGAAGTGCATCTTGGGGTTACCAATATGTTCCCTAAATTGCGACAATAATACCAGTGTCTAGGAATGAAGAGAGGAATAGGTGGTTTTGTTACGAGGTGTTCTACATGCCAGTAGTTGATGGAAGAACATCATCAACCAGATGTGATTTTTCAATAGTTACCCATTCCAAAGTAGAAATGGGATGATGTGTAGATGTATTTTATTATTGGAATTACGAGGTCACCTAGAGGTAATGATGTTGTGTAATTTTTCATTAATAGGTTTAAAAAGGGCTCCCATTTATTTCCAATCAATGAGACCTTTATTATTGATGATCTCGAAATGTTGTTTATCTGATAGGTTTTAAGAATTCATCGGGTCCCTTTCAAAATCATTTCTGATTGGGACGCCTACATTACCTATCAATTCAAGAAAATTTTTTAAAGGGAATGGGGTAGTAAGGTTCTTCTAAGAATAGAATACCACCCTCAGAATAATTGCATTTCATAACATAACATAAAACTACTAGATGGCATTCTTCAGAAATGCGTCCTTGATTTTGGGGGCTCTTGGGAGAGGAATATTCCCTAGCTGATTTCTCTTACAGAAACAGTTATCAAGAAACGATAAATATGGAACATTTTGAGGCTTTATATGGTAGGACATTCTATTTCCCACTTTTTAGGATAGAGGTTATAGTGGTAGCTTTACTAGGACAGAGTCTCATGCATGAGGCATTTAAGCAGGTCCAGTTGATTCAGAAGCAGATGGCTACTTCATAGTCACATCAGAAATCATTCGCTGATTTCCACAAATGACCAATACTGTTTGAGGTCAGGGATTGAGTTTTCTTATGTGTTTATATGAGGATGGGACACATGTTGGTCAAGATACATGGTAAACATTCATTGAGATATGTTAGATTGTTCGAGATTCTAGAGAGAGTTGGGTCAGTTTCCTATCAGTTTCAGTTACCTCCAAGGTACCGAGCAATGTACGATTTCTTCTATGTATCTAATATATGCTATTATCACATAGATCAATATATAATTTTTCATCCAGAGGATGTTGAGCTTTAGGTTGATTCATATGTTGTGGAGAATCATATTTGTATCGTTGACAGAGTCATGAAGGTTCTCTGAGGCTGGTATGTTCCTCTTGTACAGGTTCTAGGGCAACATGAACATTTACATGATCATACATGGTAGAGGGAGGTCAATTTATATGATCAGTTGTCAATGTTGTTCTCAGATGAATCATGTCCACTCTTCAGAGTGGAATTCGTTGACCAATTTATTTAAGGGGGGTATTGTAAGAACTGAGGTTTTCATACAAGGTAAAGATCCTTTTATTTTCATTTTAAATGCATTGTTATGGCCTTATATGAATAGTTAACCCGATTATAGGTTTTTGGGTTGTGTCTGAGGCTTGTTTGGAGGCATGATCCTTGATTTGGGATGAAAATGACCTGGAACACGGTTTGTGCACCACATGTGCAGAGTTAGGCAAAATAGTATGAGAGGTTGAAAAAACTATAGGTTTTTCATAGAGTAGTTCCACATAGTTACTACATTGTTAGTCAAACTATGAGGGGTAACTATACGAAGCACCCCTCTTAGACAGTTAGGTTTCATGGGTTTCTTCGCGGTTTGGGGATCCATGTGCCTAAACTATGCGACCCTTGATGTGTGAATTATTTATGTTATAAATTAAAATGTAATTTATCATTTAAAATCCATTTTTTTCTTATCTCATGCACAAACATTCACATTGGAGCTATCCTTTAGTGCCTAAAATTTGATTTGATCCCGATCCTCCTTTCGGCTTCCATTTTGATCAATGATTATCTCTATGGATCTTCATCGGTAAGACCTACATTACTTTTATGTCATTCTTCATTCTACAGAACAAAGACATGATATTTGAATTTAGGAGCATATTCCCTAATGTTTTTTTCTTCACCCATCCTTTATATTTCTTCCATATCGGGTCAAATTTGGCCACGATACTAGAAAAGATTTCTACTACCAAGGAAATGTAGGTGATATATAATTTCTTTCAGATCATCTTCGTGTTTTTCAGAAGTTTGGATGATATTTCATCCCTCGGACTTTATAGAGAAGTCTAGTTTTTGAGAGAGTAGCTATTTTTAGCTATAGTTGGACCTAGTGAGATTGACCATGGGTTTTGTTTAGGTGTGTTGGCACCTATTTCACTTTTTGAGATCACATGTGGTGTGCATATTAAGAAAATACCTTTTTTATTATTGTTTAAACCACCCAAGGGGTGTCTTATTGGGCTTAACTAGTTAGAGGAATCCCATTAACGAATTGATAACATGAATATCTTGTTTAGAAGATGTAATGCCACCTTGCTTATTGAATATCATGTTATTCCTTGTCTACATTGATATCCAGTCATAAGTAAAATGTATTTATATTAGTGGGTACACCAATATGTAAATGAGAAATGGAATGTTAAAGGGTTTATATTGGAGGGTAGGCCCATATGCTTTGTAAATGATAAATGATATTCATGGGTGGGTATACTAATGGATGATTCTTGCTGATGTGGGTGGGTATACTCACTTGTTATGAATATTTAGTTTTTAATTCATGAATGCTTTAATGAATGGATTAATATATGCCTTGGACTGATCTTGATAGATCTAGAACATGCTAGTTGATTCTTTTGGTTGATTCTACTTCTTGGGGTTTGATTCCATGGGATTCCTCGACCCTTTCTACCATGTGGATCCATCTTTCTGGGGCTCCTGTAGGACATATTATTGCCATGCTCCCAGGACACCAACCTGTGCATAACTGAATTTCCACAATGGATTCAAATGAGACTTGATGGGATACCTTGGGCATGATCCTTAGGTTCATCCCTTATTGGTCTAGAATTAGATACATGGATTCCTCGGTCTGATGACACCTTGGATCTAGCCTTTACAGTCTACACATCAATATGCAACATGGACGTGGGATACTTGACTACACTATACATCGTGGTTGTGGTTACATGATATAAATGGATGTACGGCATGGCGGCGTGACATTCGTATTTATTTGGTTACAAATTACTTTTTTGGATAAGACTCTACATTGTAGGAATCCTTGAGGGATGTTCAGTTTTATGGTTCAGTAGACTACTGACACGGGTATATGCCCTTACTTACCAATTGTTTATACATTCTAGAATTTTTTTGAATTTTTGTTAGATCTATAAAATCATAGGTGGTTTCCTTCTTATATTTTTATCTCACACCATGTTTGGGCCTCCATTGGTACCCAAACATATTATATGGTATTAGGTGATGATAGAGGAAAGTGACCTATTAGAGGTTATTGATTATGGAATTTGATAAGGGGATAATCGGACCAAGATGATGTCTGTGATTCTAGGAGAAATGTTTTGTCTTTTTTTATTTTTGGGAAACACATATTGTATTTCCATGTATTGTTCTTTCAGTTTTCTAAATACCTATACCATATGAATCAGTTTTATATATGAAATACTTTTGGTTATTATTATTTAATCATGTTTGATTGTCTTACTTTATTTTATCTTCTATTTATTTCACATACTCTATTGTATATATTTGACTTTTGCAGGGATACTCTAGTAATGAGGGAACTGTCTCCCCACTGACTCGCCAAGGCCCTTACAACATGTCAGTAGCCTCTGACATTTCAGGAGATGTGTTTGAGGCCTTGTGAACAACTGAGCTCGGGACACCATTTATGGTGGCATCTCTGTCCGAGAGGTTACATTATCATTCCATCCCTCTATTGTTTGCATCTACACATCCCTTTAATAGATGGACCATTCCAAAACACAATTATATATATTTCTATACATTGAGATATCAAAAAATCCATTTCATATCTCCACATTGTTATTTTGTTGGATTAACCCTAAACCAACAATCATCTACATAGAAATATCATTGTCTAAATCATTACATACTGGTCATTCAACAAGTGTTATATCGAAAAAATATATCATTTTCTATATATATTACAAGAATTTGGTTTCTAATGTCTAAAAATTTTATATCATAATGTTTCCCACCAATAGGGTTTCTGGTGACTCACATCTAATATTTTTTAATATATATATGTATAGTTTAATGTAATCCTTCTACTGAAAATTGAAAATACATTTATTCTCATCTCTATCAACAAACAATCGTAAATATTTCTTTCCTTAATTATGATCCTTAATCATTCATCATTCATATCGAAAACATTTGATTTTATGAGTCTACCAATAGATTAAACCCTCCAAGAACATGTTATCCATATATATGATGAATCAGTAATCCGTGAACTCATCCAGCATAAATATTGAGACTAGTTTCTTGAAGAGTTGAATTTTTCATCCCTTTGTGAATTTTTATTAACATACAATTACCATGGTGGTTGTTTCATGATATATTGAAATCACTTAAGTTTAGATAACATGTTATCATTTATATTATCTTTATAACCATCCAATTTAATTATTTATATTTCCTTATCTAAATATTTTTGAATAAATGTTTTTTAATATTCATTTTCATGATGAAATATTTTTTTATGAAACCAGTTTTCATATTATCTATATTTTTGAATATCTAACAATTGGATAGAATATTTATGATAATCCCAATACTTCATTCTCCTAAAATTATTTTAAAAAATTTATATCCTTGTACCTACCAGTATATATTATATTTTTTATTTTAATTTGAATACACATTTGTTATATAAGACTTTTTAACATTTGGTATTTCTATTTACATCCATGTTTCATTTCCATCTAATTAAACCAAGTAATCATTTATATAATGGTACAAATTTCATGATTCAATGATAATTGAAACTAATTTAGCATTTTAGAATCTCCTTAATCCATCATATATTAATTCATGTATGTTTTGTAACTATAAATTCGTATTCAATTTCAGATATATCAATAAAATTCAACTCTTGGTTTATCTCTCTTTGGAGATAAAATTTCCAAAACATCACCACTTATAATTCCAACCATAACATCAAATTAACATGAACATTTAATTATATCTTCCACTATTATAAATGGTTCCCCCTAAAATTTTGTTTTACCCAATTAAATATCTATAAATTTCTTCCTTGTTGTTCAAACATTTCACCCATCTTGTATTTGAATAGTTGATTCATTGTTCTAAAGTAATTATTACAGGATCATTAATTCCTTCTATAATACCCTCTCATTGATGATAACATCATTACATATAATGACCATATGATAATAATTCTCTATGAAGAAAAATGACTTTCTCCTCACTATATAACTTAATGGAACTTCCATGGGACTTAGATTTATGTTTTTGACAATCATTTAGACTCACATAGACATAAAATGAAATTTTAAAAATAGGTGATCAATATTTACTATTATTACTTCCCAAAACTATTCAAGAATACAATTTACCATTGTTTATGTAGAGGTCTATTTAAAAAACTACATTTTCCAATTGAATACATACAAACAAAACATTTTTGAAATTATTCTATAGTATCATGATCGAATCCTTTTAACTTAACATCTAATTAAATTTCTTTGTACTAAAACTCACCTCTCTCATTCAATGTAATGTATTCTAAAACATGATTTATTTTATGAAAAAAAATCTGTAAATACTTGATACTATATTCACCACCACAATAATCCTTACAAATTTCATATTATTATTTGTATAAATTTCCACAGTTAACATTCATAAAAAACTAAATGAACATATCATATTTATATTTAATGAATATAACCCATTCATTATTTGTCAATTCTTCTATGAATGTGATGATCTAATATTACCAATTAAGATGACCAAAAAACAGAATCATTTTTTAATCCATTATTTATTTACTACACCACCTGAGCGAACAAATGTTTCATGTTTTAGACAGTCTAGAAACATTGGATAATTCTCATTACAAAACCTATAAAAATTATTCCCAAACTATTATCATGATTTAATTGGGATAAAAACAAAAAATATACATAAAACACTATATCACTTCAATTAATCATTACTCAATATAAAAATATGATTTAAAAATAGTGGATGAGTGGAAAAAATAATAGTAAGGGGGTTTCAAAACAAAATGAAACTAAATATTGTTTTTAAATTCAAAATAAGATGTTAAAACGTGTTATAAAGTTCTTTAATGAGAGAATAAAAACATGAATACTTTTCAAAATAAAAAATTTAAATTATTGTTGTTTAATATAAATATAATATTTGGAATATACAATTCGCCCATTCATATTATAATAGTGATTTAACTTGAAAAAAATAATGAATTGATAATTAATTTAAAAAGGCACACTGGGTTAATGCATGAATTATGGATTTACTTATAATACATGGTAAAAATAGTCCATTTATGGATTAGGATCAGTAACTAATCCAATAATTTTCATAGGTTGTAACACCCTGAGATATTTTGAATTTTTAATTTTCAAAAAAATTTAACATTGTGATAATTTTCAGTCCACATCACATTTAAAATAATTAATTTTATATTTAAAAACTGTGTTTTGATTGAATTATAAACAAAACAAAGATAATCATACACTACACCAAACATAAATTTTATCTTTCTCCACAAAGATGAACAATGTAATCTCTTATTAAATGTAACAATGAACTTCATCGATGGCTTGCGTAACATTCATGACAATGTCTTTCAAAACAATAATATATTAGTAAAATATTATTATTTAATATATTAAGATATAACCTACCAGTTAAATTAGAATTTATGAATACTATTAACTAATTTATTAAAATATATGGTTCAATCAATTTTTGAGTGATAATAATGTAATATTTATGTTATTTATTCAATCAATTTTTTTTCTATTCAACCCATATATTAGGTACACATAGGATAAGAACAAACCTAATTTTATGCACAAAACATATATTTTATAAAATTTTATTTTTAATGACTTTTAATGGTAAACACATTTTAAATCAAATTTATGGAAATTTTGTAGATTTAATATTTCAAAAAAATTATTCTGAATAGAAACATAAAAATTAAGTTATGATAATTTTTTGGTATTTTTCTATAAGGATCCATTTTTAATGAATATTTAAAAACAATGTATTTTAATTCAATGATGCTTTTTCATTTAATTGATTCATAATATTAAATTATACTTCAGATTGGTTTGAATGTTTAAATATATAATAATTGTTTTTATTAATCCATTTTGGGTAAACTGAACAAACTTTACATTGAAATTGGATATAAAAAGAAAGAAATCTTTCTATTTATTTACTATAAAAACATATAGTGTCATCTCATTATAATTTTTTTTAAATTAATTTTGACCATTTCTATGATAGTAATTTTGAAAAATTGTTACCATTTTTGGATTCATCATATGTTATAGTTTATTATATGATAATATTAGTTTCTGACCAAATATATTAGAAAAAGTAACAAAAAATAATTACATCGATTAAGGTTAAATTAATCATAATAAGGGACTAAACCATTATCATAACGCCCATAACAAAAATTAATCATGCCCAAAATCCACTATATGGACTTATTATAACCCTATGATCCTTTTTATTCGATTATTACCATTGTTGGATCTACATAAAAGTAGAAAAACATGGCTGGAATTCTCTTTTAATGTACTTACAAGAGTGCCACTCCTCCTCTAATGTAAATGGCCACCACCTCTCCCTCGAATTCAATCCTCAAATCCTCATAAATTTGGAAAATATCTCTGAAATACACTTCCTAACATCCCTAAAATCCTCCTTCAATCCCCCATTTGGGCATAAAATCACTTAAGGATTCCTTTTTTATAAACCATAAGGATTTATCTGATTAATAGGTAACACATTCTCTCAAGATCCTTCCATGTATTTTTCATCTGAACCAACTCACATCTAATTATTCAGTTATTATATAACCAAAAGAGTATCCTAAATATACTAGCATGTTTTTATTCTAATTTTTAGACCCACAATTATAGACACCTCTATTTAATGGGTAACAAACATACGTTATCTATGTAAATTGAACAACCGCCTCACAAACCGATGGTTACTCAATTATCATTACTACCTTTCATGGTAGGAATTATGATGGAAAATTGAATAAAAATATTATATATTTAATTTATTATATATTTAATCTTATTTATTCTTTTTTATATCACATAACTTTGTTACATTCCATTTGGTGTAAATAATATAAATGTGATTGATGAAATGTGGACTACCCCCTCCCCCCTCAAGTGGAGTGATTGTTTCACACAATACATGTATTATATTAATGATAGGATAAGTGAAATTATATGATTTTTATAATATTATAATTACATGATAATTATATTATAAAAATATATACATATATTGAATTTTCTTTAAATAAGAAAATAAAAACCGAAAGAGTGTTCACGGGTACAGACTACATACCAACTCCCTAAATGGTTAATTCTGATTCATAATTTCATATTCAATAAATTATTATAATAAAAATATAATAGATATAAATGATATTTATATCATAGTTCATATTCTGGAACAATTATATACTTATTAGGACTAACAATATAACAAGTCAATACACATGAGAAGAATAAAGATAATATTATGTGTGGTGAAACATTAAAATTGGATGGTTAAATAAATGATAATATAAGCTCATTATTAGTCCATCTAAGGAATTATATATAATAATATTGTTTTATAATATATCTAATAAATTTATATTTATTATATATGTGGTTTTAATGAGTACGATGAGATTGAAGACACAATGCATTGACATTTCATCTCACTTTTTATTTGTCTGAGATACATGTTAGGATTCTCCATTCTTTCCATTTGTGTTGTGTGTGTACCATGAATGATTGTATTATATGTATCTTATTATTAAATTTATGCCTTTTCAAATATATATTTTATGAATTTCATTAATGGATATTACGTTTCAAAAGATACCAAATCAGTGAAATAGTTTTGTCTCAATTTTCCTTTTTTAACACTCGTGTTTTGTTATAAACCTAATTTCTCTTTTTGGGTGTATATACTTCTATTTCAAATTTAATATCTTGAATATCATAATTTTTACAATATTTAGTGATTCATTTAATTTCCATTTTATACATGGATCTTATTAACCTGAGAATCCAATTTATAATTTTTTATTGTGACAATCTCTTCACGTTTTCAGATTCCTTGTGTTTATGATTTATTTGATGAAATATTATGATCAATAACTCAAGAACACTGATTAAATGATTTTTCAACTTGTTTTTAATTATTTTTACAAGTATTGGTACAATTTATTCTACTTATTGTTATATATGATAATTAAGAATGTGTTTTTTATAAAAGCCTGAATTTAGTCTCTCTTTATTTAGAAATATGTGTTCCATTAAGATGATGTTTTACAAAAAGGGATTATAATAATATTTTATAATTCTCCTATAATATTTAATTTAAATTATTAACCTTTTTTATTTTAAAAATATCTTCAATTAATCTTCTAATTGTTTTCTGAACAAGGCATTTTTTTATCATTTTTACCTTGAAAAGGGAATGTTCTTTTTACCTTGTATGACCTGTACGAATTTAACCACCGTCATTTCCTTGAAGGTTCCTTTTAATATTTTTAAATGTAAATTTAAATGATTTTTTTTAAATTTATTTTCAAGTTAAATTGATTTTCAAATTTTTTTAAAATTGTTTAAGACGTTATTAATTAATTTTTTTGAAAATGTTTTCAAGCCTTATTTGTAAATGTTCAAAACAAATTCAATTAAATGTTTTTCAAAAAAATTTCATGATTTTATTTTATATTTTAAAATTATATTGAAATAAATAGGTTTAAACAAAAATCATACTTCTTTATATGTTTTCATGTAAAAGTTTTTCCAATGTTTTTCAATATCTTTTATATGTTTTCAATGTAATTTAAATGAAATTTTTTTAAATATATATTGAAACATCATTTATATGTTTAAAAAAAATTATAATTAATTCATGTATTCTATTTAATATTTCATAGTAATTTATATAAAAATTATTTTGAAATTGTATTATGTATTGAAAATCCTTTTTCAAATAGGAACAGATATATTCCGCAATGTTATGTTTTGAAATATATTACTAAATTTCTTTCTATATATGATGAAATACATTAATGTCACTCGTGACCTTATAGTAAATTATCTATAGTATCCATTAATATTATTTTTATAAAATTTTCATTATTAAAGTCATGGTCATTATGAAATCCATTTATCATTCATAATATATATGTTAATGAAATCCATTTGTCTTTCATGGTTTAGATGTTTATGAAATCAATTTCTCTTTCATGGGCTAAAATTTTGATGAAATGATTATGGATGTTTTCTTCTTTCACTGGTTATAATATGATTACATGTTTATAATACAAATTTCGTTTCATGTGTTATGATATATATATTTATGATCATGTAGAACATGAATGTATGATTTGATTAGGTGATCTGTGGTGACTATATATTCCTACAATGTTTTGGGTAATGATTTATATCAAATGATAAAGACTAAGATGGTATTGGTAATGAACCATGACTATTAATATAAAAATGGAAATGATCCATGACTACCACAATGGAATTAGGAGTGAATCCATGCTTCTTAGATTTCCATAGTTGTAAACCATGACTACTAAGATGGTATAAAGAGTAAACCCACACTACCAAGATTGTCTTGGTAATGATTCCTTGGATACCATCGAAATAAAATTACACACTTCTGTGTATTCCAAAATTACATGATTTATTCCTATGTTATTATTACATTGCCTATGTTCATCAATTACTTACGATTCATGTGTTATGAACTGAGAATATTTATTATGATCTCTAATATGCTGGTTATAATCCTCAACTGTTATGCTCACATTCCTTACCCTTTTGTTCATGTCATTCTTACACATTTGCAATATTTACCTTAATAATAATCTAATCTAATCCCTTTCTTATATTTACTTTCATTAGGAAATGAAGAATGTTTTTAGGTAAAAGTAATAAAGGTCAATATGTTTGTTAGAGATATTGAAGATCATTCACTGGGATTGAATATTTTTTTAACATGATTCTAAATACATTAAATTATTATGGACCTTGGTAATGTATTTCTTGTAATATACTAATTATTCATCTAAAATAAGTTAATGTTCATATATGTTAAGCCTATTTAACTATAGTTGGTATCGAAATAAAATTTTTAGTCAAACACTTGAATCAATAATACGAAAACATTACATATATCTGTATTTATTTTTCTAAGAATATATTTAGGTATCTATCTAAAAATATGTATAAATATAATTGAATGATTATGAAAAAAATCATGGAATTTTTTGTAAATGATAGAGTGAGTGGATTCCTAGAAATAAATCTATGCATTCATACTGCAAGTTGATGTGGCTCTGTTACATATGTATGCGAGGGTAAAAACTGCGAAAAGATATTCTAGGCCTGACTCTAGATAATTTGGTACACGACAATGAGACTTACTTCAAACACCATATGACACAACAATGGGACATACTTTAGTAATTCAAAAAAATTACTTGAACCATAATTAAGGAATTAAATGCAAATTTTCTTCGAATAACCAATGATAAACCTAGTGTGTCATGGATTAAGCATGGTTTTAATATTTAATCACACTATAAGTAATTATTTTCATGACTATGTTTTTTTCTTCTATGATAATAAATTCTTACACTATGCTTCTAGTTTTAGCCGATGGCCTGAATTGGAAGAAAATTTATTAACATTAAATGTGATGGATGATTTTATGATGAGATGTCAAGTGGAATGACAACTAGAGTGAGATATGTTATGATCATTTCTAATAATTTTTCATGGAACATGATTAAAAATGTGTAACTTATCCAACAATAGGACTCAACAAGGAAGATAAAGAAAGAGTTCACTAAGATTTTGTGTAAAGGGGACCATGGATGAAAGAAAATATAGTTTCCTTTGTGTAATTTATTTGGCAAGAATCATCTAAATGAATGTATTAGTTTGAAAATTAAATGTTTTTATTATGGAAACGAAGGACATATAGAAAGTTACTACATGGGAAATATTACTGTTCTGCTAATGATATTAATGAAAATATTTACCTCCCAAATATATCATCAATAGTTAATTGTTTTAAGCATGGAATAAATGGTTATTATGTAACTCAATGTCTCAACAGGGAATCTCATGAATAGGATCATAAAGGAGGAACGTCTAACAGTTTTCATAACCCTCCCCCCAAAGTGTGCCCTTCCTGGGTAAGAAATTTGAGAAGAGAGATAATGACCCCCAGGATCAGCCTCCAGTAGGCCCCGAGTTGGCGACCAACACAGTGGGTATGGAAAACACACAGATGGGAGGTATTATCTTCAAAGAAAACATATGAGGAAGTGAGAGATAATATAGACACCAACCAACTCCTTTTAATAATAAAATATAAACTAAATCCAAAGTACACATATGTAATTTCATGAAAAACTACTACATCTACAAATGAAAATATCACGTTCTAATAGAACGAAAAATGGAAGTGACCATGAAACCCGAATAGCTCCTCTACCTGCAATATATTAGTAACTAGAATGATTTCCAAAATACTCCATGTGACCTAAAAAAATAGTTTATATAACATAAAGGTATTGTAAAAATATACCTAGTAGGATCCTCCTCGAATCCTCCCATGAAAATGTAAAGAATGTTTCCTAAATCGTAGTGATCAATAAGTGAGATAAACTCCTCCAAGAAATAGGTATTCTATATTCACCAGCCTCACTATGGATACTCTCACCATTTATTAGATACATGTGAACGTTATATAATAATTAATATAAATGGTACCCCTCTATCAATTCCCCACAAGATTTCCACATTTCCACAACATCGCACGTCTTACACATCCCTTTTCTAAATGGATATCTTATATATACATGTGAGAAGCACCAAAACATGGACCTCGTGCAACATAAACACCATGTACAAGTATCAAATGTGACTAGGTAGATTCTAAAAGCCACCACATCTCTCATATAATGTATCATATGTCATGTATTATACCCCATGCTACTACATTCCATACACTGATTAAGGATCCCCAAGACACCACAACCAATACACATTATACCTATAAAATCAGATAGTAAACTATATCCAGAATATGTGTTTGTGAAATAACAAAAAGCCATTACAGTCCATTAAAGAAAAATATGGGGAAAACTAATCACCATTCATACCAGCTCTAGTAACAGACAAGAGAATAGTGTCAGTCCAAATGGGGAAGTCATCCATCAATCCTCCCACCAAGATGTTGGTCAAAGCACCCCCAAGGCTCATAATCTCTCGGGTGTGTATTTCCCTAACCTATTGGGTGGATTAGCCTATATAAACTCAAAAAGTAAATATTATAATATAACTAAGACCCACACTATGGGAATAACCTATTCATATACTCAACTGAAGATAACGTATCTCAGACTCTTGAGTGCCACTGCTAAACAATGTATCCTATAAGCACACATCCATTTAAAGAGCTATGTAAGAATACATTATCTAATTTTATTAGTATCAATTTATGTTAATTAATTTTTGACCATTAATTATCCATTATAATTTCAATATTACATTTCATTAGCATCACAAAAATGATCCATACCCTCCAGGAATAACCCCCCCCCCCCCCCCATGTTCAACGTTTCATTAAATTGAATCCTCAACATTGAATCCTAGAAATCTATAACCACATGGGTTAACATTATTTGTTGAATCATTTATTAAAAAAATTATCAATTTTCCCTAATTAAGGATTTATATAAAATTATTCTATGATTCAAAAAACAAGGGGATCAACAGAGTTAGTAGATGAACTACCTGTTAAGTCTTTTCCAACAACAACTGGAGTGAATGACCATCCATCATTGAGAATATACACCCACAAATCACGTGGAATACCCTTCATGTCTTCGCCACATATGGAAGGAGGGTAAGAAAGACTATATACGAGATGAAGTGGGAGAATTAAACCATATAAAGGATAATCAGATTCCACAATAAAAACAATCATAACAATGTGTAATCACGGTCATAACATGTTCCATAATACACAATGACCACCATGACACCCACATGCATTAACTGATGCATCTCGCTACTCTAGGTATCAACTTCTAGCACCATCGCAGGGACTCCCTAACCCAACATACCACAAAAAACCTCTTGGATCAACCATACTAGGATCACACCACAACACAACTAGTCATAAAAAACTACATATAATCTGGGCTCTAGGCCCCAAACATGACATTCAGCCTTCAAACACAAAATTCACTCAATGCTTCAAGGCATAATGCACATGAAATTTTCAAGCAAGTGGGTATATTAGAACCCTTCAATGAATTATTTTATCATAAAAACCATCCTTTATTCTACATTTAATAAACTGATTCAATGAAATATGCATAACAACATCCATTTTATTATCTGTAAGCCCAAGAACAAAAACCAAATTCATTTAACATGCCTTACTATCATTAGAAAATTAATTTAAAATTAAGGATGGATTTACATTATTATTACAATTTCCACATAGAACAAAATGTTAAGTATTAAAAGTATAAATATGAATGGATCTCGAAAATCACAAGGCAATAACATCGCTAAAAAATGATACCAATTATTTAATCTAGTTCAAGTATTTTGAATGTTGATTTATTATGATCTAGTGGGAAAACATGATAAATCTATGAATACATGTAAAATAATATAGAATCCTTGAATCCACTACCTCAAAAGGTTTATTATTTTCATTTCACAAGAGTTAACCAAACATAACAGATCATGGTCACCTCTCCTGAAATGACTACATCCACATGAGGATGTAACGACACAACTACATTATCCAACACCCAATAAAGGTTCATTAGAATCATGGAGATCACATGTCATAACATCGAAATGAGAATGGGAAGAAAAAGATCGAGGAACATAGAGTAACTATATTATAACATACATTTTATCAAATATGGATCAATACATCTTGGTGGAAACAATAAATGGGGTTCCCATGCGGTAAAAAAACTACAAGGACAAATGATCCATGGATAGCACAATCACATAACTTCTCTTGAACAATCATTCTGATTTCATCACAACAATATAGAGGAGAAGAAAGAACAATGCAGAAGGTATGTCAGCCTTTTGAAAATATAAACAAAGTAGTGTTTTAATGTAAGGTTTGTAAATTCCATTAAATGGTCATGCATCAGATCACAGCGGGCCCTAAATAATTTTGTATCGTCTTGTATCCAATTTTTAAAGTTCTTTCTAAACATAGCTGACATGGTTTCCAACCAACCCATGTAACCTCAAATGTTCCTACCTCAACACTCCATCATATATCTCAACCTCCCTCTGTTCAATCTCTATTGTGACCCCCTCACTACAAAGTGAACCACTCATAGGCCGGAAATGTGGGAAGATAGTTAATGACCCCCCGAGTCAACCCTCAATTTGGCCCCAGGTTGGTGACTAGCACGGAGGGTATGACGAACAACATATGGGAAGAACTTTCCACTAATAGAACACATACAAACGAGATAGATAAGATAGAAATCAAAAAAATCCTTCTTTCACTACAATATAAATTAAATCCCAAGTAAACATATATAATATAATGAACAACTACTACATGAATAAGGGAAAACTATAAGATGCAAAATAAATTAAAACGACAATGACCACAAATCCCAAATAGTTCCTGCAACCCCAAGCTATTAGAAACTTGCATGATCTCCAACCTACTCTATGTGAACTGAAAAAAATGATTATATAACATATGGTGAGTATAATAGTATAATAAATAGGATCCTTCCCAAAGACGCACATTCAAAAGTAAAGAATGTATGCTAAAGCTTTGTGAACAACAAGTGAAGCTAACTGATCTCCTAAAAAGGTATACAACGTTCACAACCTCACCATAAATACACTCACAATGTATGTCATAAAAGAGTATATAATATAATAGATAATATCAAGGGTACCCTGCTCCCACTTCGCCACTGGTTTTCCACTTATCCTCAATGTCACACATCCAGATCATCTCTCTAAAAAATGATTACCCTAAGACACCTGCGAAAAGAACCACAAAATTCACCCAATTTAACACAACCATCACCTCTAAATAAATAATGTAATGACGTATTTTCTAGGATCCACCAAAAATCACATAACGTGTATCATATGTAAGATATTATATGTCAAGAAAACACAACTCGTACCTCGAGTAATGATACACAAGCCATCACAACCTATACGTCTAATACATATAGTATCACTTAGGAATCTAAGTATATAAAATATTTGTGTAAAATAACCACAATCCATTACAGACCGCTACAGACATATATGGGTTAAAATAACCACCATGCATACTATTACTAGTAACTACAAAGATAACATAGTGGGGATAAATGTGGAAGTCATCCAACCATCCTCCAACAAGGATGTTGGGGAAAACGCCACCAGGGATCAGAATCTCTGATGTGTTAGTTTCCCTAACTGATAGGGTGGATTATTGCATAGAACCAATGAAAAGTATATAATATAATATTTTTCTAAACCACACTATGGACATAACATAGTTTTAGAGTCAACTGCAGCTAATGACTCCTAGATGAACTACCCATCATGTATTTTGTACATATAGTTGGAGCACATGAACATCCATCCTCGAGAAGCTAAACATGGAAAGAATATGGAATACCATACACTTATTTGCCTCTCTTAGAAGGAGGATAAGAAAGAACATTTTCATCTTGATGTGTGTTAATTAATTTAGATAACCAAACATTATATAAAAAACAACATTTATATAAATTGGTATGACCACCTCCAACCTATTCCATTATCCCCAATGTTGTCCCTGACACCCACATGCATAAACAGATGAATCTATCAAATCTATGAAATAAACTGCTTCCACCACCACAAGGACTCTATTCTCCCACATAAAATAATATGCCTCCAGTATTACCTATCCCAGTCTCATACCACAACCCAAGAAGCATGAAACAAACAAATAGAATTGTGAATATAGCCGTAAACATGGCATTCATAATTCACACACAATGAAAAATCATGTCACCAAGGAATAGTAACATTGTCCATTCATGAAATATGGAGAGTCATATACCATCAAGGAATTCAATTTATCACAGAACTAGTCCCTTATTCCATATCAAATTAACCAATTCAATTGAACACATGTAACTGCATTTATTTGATTATAACCAAGTACAATAATAAAAACCAGATTCCTTAATCAAGCATTTTTATATTTAGATTATAAATTTATTAATAAATACAACATTAAATTCATAACCAATTATCATCAATAATGAAATACCAAACATGAATCAAACAGATATCACCTGGTCAAGAAAATCAAGAAGAAATAACATCACTAAGATATCGATACCAATTCTTTAGTCCAATTCAAGTATTTATTATGTAAATTTCATTGTGATCTAAAAAATAAAACATGATAACTCTATTAAAGCATGTAAATTAATAGATAATACACGTATCACCTACCTTAAATGGTTTTTGACATTCTTTTCATGAGAATGGGACAATTACAATGGATTAGAGTCACCTCTCTTGCAATGATAACATACTCCGGAAGACACTACGACCTAGCTGCATCAACCAACTCCCAAGAAAGGTCCCCTAGTAAATGGAGATCACATTCCATAATAAAAAAAGGATAATTGGAAGAAATAGAATGCAGAACCCATAAGAATAGAGGTATAACATACCTTATATCAAAGACAGGTTGAAACTTCCATGTTTCACCAAGATAGGGGGTGTGCATGCAGTAGGAAGAGTCCAAGGAGAAATGATCCAAGGATAGAACAATAAAAAAAATACCTGGAATAAAGGTTTGGGGATCCTCACACCAAGATATTGGAGAAAAAATAACAAAGTTTAATGTATATCAGCAATTTTAAAATCATAACAGAGTGGTGGTTTAAGGTACTGATTATATTTTCCATTAAAGGTGGAGCATGTCAGAACAACGCGGCATGACCGAGCAATGGAATCCCAACACATGAAAATTACGATTGGTGTTTTGGGACTTAAATTGGCCTTATTTACCTTAAAAATTATTTTCTGGTGTTTTATGTTAAATAAAATGTCAAATGGGAGAATTGTAGGAAGCTGGAAACACTTTTCACCTACAAAGCACTGTACAACATCCAATCACTATACACCTACTAATCACTATATGCATACTGATCATTTTAGACCTAATGATATATGACACACCAATCATTTTACACCTACCATTTATTTTACACCAACCGATAGAATACTCGCCAATCATTGTATACCTACCGATCACTATAGACCTTCCGATAGATGGATCACCGATCCCGGTAAATCTATCGATCACTGTAGACATACTGAGCAATATAAACCTACCAATAAATATACACATGTGGATGGACGAATCACAGATCAATATACATCTAAAGATCATTGTACATCTTCAGATCATTGTACACCTACTAATCACTATACACCTACTAATAACTATACACATACATATAGATGACTCACTAATCCCTCTACACCTACCGATCACTATATACCTACTGATGACATTGTCAACAGAACTGGAATATCTATTCATTGAACTAGAAATTTTTCAATGTGTTGGGAATACGTCACATTGACCTCCCAGAACACCTCATACCTCATATTTCATAAATGTAATGGACTTGAGAGGTCTACTCCCTTACTACAATTCCATTGCTGGTAATAAAGATAATATAGATGAAATGTAAAAGGAAATAGGAATTGTTTAATAGGATGAGGGTTTCTAGCTAATGGCACATAATGAAGTGGAATGTTAAAATCTGTTATATATTTCGATTGATAATGTATGTTATAAGAAAGGTGAAATATATAAGGAATTTTCAGTTTATGATTTTCAATTTGGATTTAAACGAACATGATGAATGCTTCTTATGGAAGTGAAAATTGATATAATATAATGTTTATTACCATGGAAAACAAATGATTGAGGAAAAGAATATCCTTAATATGTTTTTATGTTATGATAATGTCTTTTGGATAAAATAATGTGAGATATGAATAAGTAAATTGGACAACACTTATTACCTTTGAAAAAAATAAATACTTTTTCATGGGTGGTTTATGATATCATTGATGATATATAAAACATATTGGTATTTATAGAATAAATGAAATATACATTCAACAATGAAGCATGTTTTTGTTAATATGGTTTTCTGGTAATTAAAGATGCTACAATATTTCATGGTAATATTTGATGGGGGTATTCCCTTGTTTGTTTTGTGAAAACCAAATGTTGCATTCTGATATATAGGGGAATCAATTTTAATCTAATCTTGTGACATTTATTTTAAAATTTTGGATTTTTATCTATTAGAATTTAAATAATGTTATCTATTCATGAAAAAATTATGTTAAAATTTTGTTGATTAAGTTATGAACATTTATTTTTTTAAATCCTTGGTTATATGTATATTTTCAGATTCACATTTTTTCATGTATGTTAATCTTAATTATTTTTGAAATTATATTAGTGATGTTTTAGAAAAGGACATCTTGTTTTTCAAGTGACAACTAATCATGTTCAGAATGGACACGTGTGTTAAACGTATGATCAAAGGATGATAATGTTTTCATGCCTACCACTGGCCTATGAGTTGTCTTGGATAATGTATAATTATTTTTAATGACTAATTATTTATGATGAAACATTAGTGTTAATTTTTTAATTTAGATATTAATGTATAATCCAAATTGATTTTTAATAATTGTTATTTATAAATAGTTATACGATTCATTCATTTACGAGCCTTAATATATTTTATTAGTGTATTTTAATGCTTCAGACAATAATGTAAATTTTTGTACATCCACTTCGGGAAGGAATGGATGAATTAGTAATAGTTAAACTCACAACCAAATAATAAAATTTGTTTAATGAAATATATCATTTAAGTATACTTCCTTATATTCATGGTCAATAAAATCATTACTCTACATTACGATAATGATCACAATAATTTTTTTTTTCAAATACATTAATATTGTAGAACATATGGACTATTAAATCACCATATATTTATGAAATTTAGTCCATCAACATTTCTTTAGTCATTCAATAGTTTGTGATTGATGACCTCTATCATTCCCTACAAATATTTATGTTTTCCCTATATGACTAATATTCACTCCCAACCTATGTTCTCATATTTTCAAACCCAGTTATATGTTACATTGAGTGACCATTATAGTTCCAAATTTCCATTTTTATAGTCAGTTTTATTATTAATTTTTAGGATGTGTGTTTCTAGGAATGAAACATTCAATTCTTAAAGCATTGATAAAATAGAATCATTTCAAAGGAGAAATTAATTTTGGGTGGGGGTTGAATGTATTACCCTGAGAGTTTTGGATTTTTTTAAATAAATGTCTCCTTTTCAAAATTTTTCATTTTAAATAGCACTAAAAACTATTTCTTTTATATTAAATCACTATGTTAAGAAAGAGTTATCTGCAACAACATGTTAATCATTCAATCACTGAACAATAATTTTATCTTTCTCTAAAGATAATAATGAGGTTAGATTTTGTTACAGACATCAATTACATTCCATGATGAATTACATAACACACATTACCTAGCCTTACAACAAAATAATATGTTAGTATGATATTATTATTTAATATAATACAAAATAAACGAGAAATTAAAACAGAGGTTACGTATAGTATTATCAAATTTATGAAAATATATGGGTTTAATAAAATATAAGATGATTTAATAGGATATCAATTAATTAGAAATGAATATAAAAAGTGATTGATTATCAAGGAAAATATTTATATTTTTTTGGGAAAATATATTTTACCCAAATAATAAAATTTATTATAAATATCGAGAGATATAAATGTAATATATAACTTATATATTCAATCATATATTTTTTTTATTCATCCCATATATTTGATAGATATATGATAGAAACAAACCTGATTTTAGGCATAAAACCTATTTTTTTATAATTTTAGTTTTAAAAAATTTTAATTGGGAAAACATTTTAAATAAAATTATAAAAGAAAATATATATTTTGAAAATAAACAAAAAAACTAGGAATGTATAATTTTTTTGAGATTATTATGTAAGGTTACAAAATTTTAATTAGTAGTTAAAAATACTATATTTTTAATTGAAAATGTATTTTTCATTTAACTTATTTATAAGTTAAAAATAAATTTTAAAATAGTTCAAAAAATATATTAGATTATAATTTTATAAATTATTCCAATTTAGGACATTGGAACCAATTCAATATAGAAATTAGATAAAAAAACATAACAAATGTTTGATCATAGTTAATTTCAAAAACCAAGGGTATCATCCTGTTATCGTGATTATTTCTAGATTAATTTCAGCCACTTATGTGATTGGAATTTCTTTAAATAGATTACATATATTTAATCATCATAATTTATAATAACTAATAAGATTTAATTATTTTTTTGATATGTTTTTTTATTAAGTCCGATGATATTTAATTACTTCATTTACGGTTAAATTAAGCTTAATAAGGGACTAAACTAGAATCATATGTCCCAAAAAGTCATATAAATTTAAAAAAATCCATATTTGGTCATATATATTCTATTGTCCATTTACTTATATTATGATCATTATTGGATCCACTGAAGCATATAAAACATGGTTGTAGTTCTCTCCTAAAAAATTTTCAAGAGTGTTACTCTTCCATCCCTATAAAAGGCCGCCACCTCTCCAACTTCTTCACACCTATCAAAGAACATATGTTTAGAAAAATTATTTCCAAAATAGTTTGGGCCATCCCTTCATCCCTCTTACAAGACTCTATAAAATAATAATTTATTTCAATTATTGCTTTTGGCCCAAACCAAAAGGTGTTACCCAATAATGATGCAATGAATTCTCTCTAGCTTCTTCCTTTCAACTTACATCACTACCCCTCTACTCCAATTATTATAATATTTCACAAAAACAATAATATATTCAATATAATATTTTTTTTACACTATGGGTTTGACCTACCCTTACACACACCACCATATAATAGATAAGAAACATACAATTTATATGTACGGTGAACTTCCGCCTCACAAAAAGATAATTGTTTAATTTTCATTTCTGCATATCATGGTGGAAATTATGATGGTAAATATGTTTATAAATATTAAATATTATATTTATTATTTTTTAAATATTATTTATTCTTTCTAAAACACATATATTTTTATATTTCATTTTATTGTAAATATGATAATTTATTTGAGAATGTGTGGACAACTGCCCCCACATAGCGATGTGATTTGTTTACAAAATAAATTGAATGTATTAAGTATGGGTTTAGTAAAATTTTATGATATATATATACATAAATATAATGATACTTGAATAATATAATATACATATATACCTATATGTACATTTCATTCTTTCTTTCATGGGGACAATAAAAACAGAAATAGCGTTCATGCGTAAATACAACTTACCATCTCCATAAACGATGTCATCCATTTCGTACATCAATATTATATAGATTATTAAAATAGAAATATAATATATATATATACATGATATATATATGATGTATTACATTCCTTAATCATGATATAATTATAATTACCAATGATATAAAAAATGAAGAAACATGTGGAGAATAATGAAAATATTATCCGATGTAAAACTGTAAAATAAAATGGTTAACACATGGATAATATAAGGTCATAATAAAACCATAATTTGTTTATTATATATAATAATATTTACCTTTAAATGTTTTATAATAAATTTATATTAATTATAAATGTTATTTTAATGATTATGTTGCGTGTCAAGATACAAGGAAAGGGGATTTCATCTTAATTTTTATTTCCAAAACATACAAGCTATGATGTACACCATTTACATTTTTGTGGAGTATGTACAACCAATGAATTTATTATAGGTATAATATTATTAAATATATTGTTATTAATATATCTGTTTTATTATTTTAATTTCATGTGGATTATGTTTCAAAAGCTTCCAAATTAGTGTAATAGTTATGTCTCAAGTTTACATCTTTAAGACGAACATTTTTTTATGAACCGTAATTCCTTGTCAACATGTATATAAATCAATTATACATATTATGTCATGATTTTAATTATTTTCATGATATTTTATGTTTCATTTAATTTTATTTTATTACCTGGAGTGTATGATCCCCTAGTACTAATTTAAAAGCTTTTATTGACACAATTTTATCACTATTCAAGATTTTTTATGTGTATGCTTCCATTGATGAAATATTATGATCCATATCTGAATAATATTAATGAATATTATTATAAATATGATATTAATGATTTATACATATATTGGTATAATTTATTATACTCCATGTTATATAGTATAGTGAATATTTTTTTAGAGATCCCGACATTACACTCTCTTTGGTTGGAAATCATTATTGTTTAAAAATATTTTTTCCCAAAATGGTGTTCCAATAATATTATACAATTATCATATAATAGATCAAAACATACCATTTTTTCTTTTTACAATATCTTAAAATTATACTTTTTATTGTTTTCTAAACAAGTAATTTTTCTAACATTTTTACATTGCCAAAATAATGTTCATTTTAACTCATCCAACAAATTTATATGTATCTGTCATCATTTCCATAATTATTTTTTTTAATTTTCGAAAAAAGGTTAATTTTATTATTTTTAAAGTTATTTTCATTGAAAAACGTTTTTACAATTTTTTGACAACAATTATTATGTTTTCAAGGAAAATAATATTAAAACTTTTTTCAAGTATAATTTATATGTTTCCAAATTATTTTCAATGAAATGGGTTTAAAAACATTATCGGTCTCTATTAAAATGTTTTCTAGTAAACAATTTTCAAAAAGTTTTCAATATTTCTTTATATGATTTCATGCTATTTTCGACGAAATGGTTCTCAAACAATTTAAAATATTTCTTTATAAGTTTTCGAAGTGTTTTCAATGTAATTGTTTTCAAAAATTATTTGAAACTTATTTAATAATTTTTCAATGAAAATGTTTTTCAAAATAACTTCAACTATTTGGGATAAATTTTCATGTTATTTTTAATGAAAATGATTTTCAAATCGTTTTTTGTATTAAAAGTCCTTTTTAAAAGAAGAAATAATATTTTACTCATATAAGATTTTTGAAAGATGTGTCAAAATTATTTTCCATATATGATGACATAAGTTTATGTTCCTCATTACCTCCTATGAAATGATCCAAAGGGTCCGTTAATATTATTTTTTTGAATGTTTAATGATTAATTTCATGGTCGTTAAGAAGTGTGTTTCTCATTAATGGGTTATTTTTTATGAAATATATTTTCTTTTCCTGATTTATATGTTTCGGAAATTCATTTCCCATTTATGAGTTATGAATTTTATTATGTGATTACAAAACCTTTCTTTTTCCATAGATTGTGATATGATTAAATTTTCATGATACCCATTTAATTTTAGGGGTTATGATATGATTAGTTATGTACTATTAAAACATGTTTGTATGATTTAATTATGTTATTTATGGGACCTAGAACTCCCCCAAATGCATTGGGTAAATATTTGTATCTCATAATATATAGTATGATGTTCTTTTGAATGAACCGTGACTTATAAGATGACCATGTGAGTGAACCATCACTACCATGATGGTATTAGGAGTGAACTCATGATGTGAAGATTTCCATGGGATTGAAAAATTGTTAATAATATGGTATGGGGAGTAAAATCGTACTATAATTATGGTCTTAGTAGTGATGACTTAGTTATAATGGAAATCATAATATGTTTATATGTGTTTTCCAAAATTCCATTTTATATTCCTATGTTATTATCCAATGAATTATGTTCTTTATTTCCATATGATTCATGTCATATGAACTACCAAAATTTATTATGGCCAATAATATGCATGGTATGATTTTCAAATGTTAATCTCAAGTTACAATCCCTTTTGTTTTGTTAGTCTTATGCATATCCTTTATTTACCTTAATGATTATATGATCTCTCCCATTTCTTATATTTTCTTTCCATGAGTTATGAAGAAATATTTTAAATTAATTTTATAAATGTGGAGATATTTATAGGATATGTTGGAATTCTTCCACCTGTATATAAGATTTTTATCCCATGTTTCCAAAGACACTAAACAATAATGGTCCTTGGGAATGTATTTTTATAATGTACATGGTTTTAATCTAAAGTGATGCAATATACATTAATTTTATTCCTAGTTCCCTATATAGGATACACCTCATGTGTATCATACATGTCATCTCATGTCAATTAATAATTACCCAACACATTGGTGCGCTATGATGGTGCACCCTTCATATTATTAGTCAAATTCCCCATGAGGGTTTAGGGTTTACATCCCATACCATACCTTCATAATATCCAGGTGTGATGCATTGTATTTAAAAACATTAAAACATAAAATATTTTATCATAATGACTATGAATCTTCTTTAAATATTTGATAATCGGTGTAAATATCAAAAAATGTAATTACCTGGATATATATGCATCATTGTAAAACTAGTTTTGCATGAAATCATACATATCCATGTATATAACATTATTACACAAAAGATACACACACAAACATATATATATATATATATGTAGAGTTTTTAATAAAAATATTTATATTTAAAAATAAAACACGTCAACATACTAACATACATATATATCGATATTAAAAAATATTCCTTTTCTAAAAAATGACATATAAAGAAACATACCCAATTTAACATATATAAAAATTATGAATAAAATAGATTTCCCTAAATTGAAATATTTATAAATAATTTTATATAAATTTATTTACTATCAACAATTTAAAAATTAAAAAAATATTTATGAAGATGAATAGATGTGTGTATATATTTATCATTATAAAAACACTTGTTTTGAAAAGTAAACATTAATTTTAATGTTTGAAATCCTGACATGTACTCATTAACATTATTTTTATTTTAGAAAAATATTTGGGTAAGTAGGGTTTGTAACATTTAATTACATGTACATATACGTATATGTACAAATTTCCAACATTTTCCGAATTTTTTAAAATCAAATAACATCTCATATATATATATATGATCTAATTAAATTTTCTGGAATAATAATAATATATATAAATTCTAGACAATAAGATTCATGTATAAAAATTTAGAGATAAATATTTATATTTAAGGAATATATGAATTGTCAAGATATTTCATAAAAAGCATCACATTTCCATCGCAAAAGAATCAAAATACCCTTATAAATACCCATTTGATAGACTAAAGTAATACGACGTATAAAAATATGAAATTCATATAAAGATTAAAAAAAATACACATAGTTTTAACAAAATTAGTCTTTCTATCATAAATACATAAATAAAAATTATCTAAATAGTTGTGGATCAAAAAATAATAATCTATTAAAAAATGTCATATAATATCTATAACACATACAACACTTGATTCATTTATGTATATGTTTTCACAGCCTTTCCTTTTTTCAAATAAATAGTTTTTAAATAAAACATATTGAAATTTTGGATTTAGTAAATAAATTATTGATTTAAACAAAAATTATACTCCATAATATTATGAAGATATAATAGTGATAGTTTTAGATAAAAATCATAAAAATCGTATGAGTCGATTTTGGAAAATTTACAAACATTCTCTCAAGTGTTGAAGTTAGATGAAACAAATATGATTCCATACCCATAAATAATATATAAATAACATAACATTATATGAATATTTTTAATATAAATATATGCATGAAAAATAAGTAGTTCCCTTACCATCATAATCATAAATATTATTTGAATAATTAAATTGTTAAAATAGTAAATCCGACTAAACACATTTGGAATAAAATAAATAAAATGAAAAAACAATGAATCATTTAATAATATTAAATAAAATCACATAAAATATAAATAATTTAATAGTAAAAAATTTATACAGTCCAATAATTAATAATAGGATTCAACTAAGGAAGTTTTCAATGAAATTTTAAAAACAATATAACCCAATTTCAAAGTGAAATTAAACGTTCTATTGTATTATAAGAATTTAAAATTCTATAGATATATTTGAAAAAAAAGTAAATATATGGAAAAATATTTTCCATATTACTATTTGAACCACTAGGTAATATTCTCATATTAAAATATATAACACTAGTCCCAATTCAATCCCCTACAATGGATAAGTGAAACAAAAAAAACATTTTAAGCTAATCAAAACTAATTTGCAGTGTGTAGATTCTAGAGAGTAACCTCTTCTCGCTCTTTCATTTTGGCATGTACCATTATAGAGATACTGAACACCCAGAAACAAACTTTATTCCTAAAACATTTCAGGGTGAAATGTATGATTCTCTATCAATAGTAATCTATACATTCTAATAAAATAACACCATTTCTAACCGAACCATAGGAACCAAAATCAAAAAAATAATTTAAATATAAGTAAAATACCTATCAGTTCTTCTCAATCTCCAAAATATGTCACTCTTTGGATTCAAGTAATTTTAAGAAGATTTTAATCATCAATAAAATGATTTATCAACCCACTACGAGATAATGAGGTGTGTTGCAGGTTGATCGACCACTGATAGGGTGTGTCAGCTTTATCTGTATACAACCGACCTAAGTCACCGGTTCCCCACTCAAATCATATACAGTGTGGTATAATTCTTGATGGTTTTAAGTGGACATAAAACTCCTTGAATGATAGGTTTTGACCATGGTTGCAGTGCCAATATAGAGAAGATGAATGAATGAGGCATGGGAAAGCATAAGCTTCAAACCCTCCTTAGAAATCCTGATCCCTGTTTTAAAAATTTTAAATTAGTTTATCAATTTTTTCATTATTATAATAACTAATTATAATTGATGTTTTAACTTATTAATATATATATATATATATTCATATCTATTTTTTATTATACTTATTGTTTAATATTTTACTTATCATTATTAATATATATACACACACATATATAAGTATACTAATTCATTAATCCAATATTTGACCACTTAAACTAATCAAATACTTTATAGTTACTATATTTATTTAAAAATAATTTAATTACATAAAACTTCAAATATTCCTTATTATGGTTAAACATTTATAAAGTAATTTATTGTGTCATTTACTTTTTACAAACTAAACATGTCATATATATTATATTATTTTTATGTAAGTCACCAAACATACATGTATTTTAAATATATTCCTTCTATTGTAACATAAGATATTTGTTATAATTTTTAATATAATCTTATAACCTTTTTGTTACAAAATTATGTTTTCCATAAAATAATATATATATTTTAATATTATTTAATGAGAGGCATGTCTAGTATTTAAAATAAGTTCTTTTTTAAAATACCTCATTTTAATGCAACTATGTTATAAAATCATCATTTCATTTGACTGAAAAAATATTGCACATAGAAATTATATAACATTATAATTAAAAAATGGATCTTAAATTAATATTACAAATCTTATAGGTAACAAAATTATCATTATTGTTAATTATATTTTCTGTAAATTACACACAAAAGACAGATATTTAAATTTTGATAAATTATTTGATGAATAATCTATAAAAAAATAAAATGTGTATATTAACTAATTTATTCATGGTATAGTTTAAATTAATTAATTTTTTCAATAATATATTATTTATATTTATACCATATTTATACATAAGTATATTAATTATTTCGTTCATTATTAAAACTAATCTCTATCCCTGTACAAATTAAATTAATGAATATTATACTAAAAAAATATTATTGTAACTAAATCATGGTTTGTTACATTTTACCCACCATAAAAATATTTCATCATCACAATTCTACTATCCCACATATATATATTTATGAATTTCACTATTCAAAATTTTCAAAACTAAGAGTACAATATGATCCCTTAATGTAAAAACACAATAAAATTAATTGAAGGACTCAAAATGACAATAGGGTTTCCCCATATCAGGACCTATAATGTTATCCAAAATATGGATCTGATAACAAAAATGATGACCCGAAAACCTAATACATAATTTTTTTGAATTCATTGATTTATATCCAAAACTAATATCGTAAAGGTTTAGAGTTTTAGAGAGTCTAGATTGATTAGATGATTCAAATTACAAAACCTATAATATAAAATAACAAATCTATTATAATTATTTAAATTGGATAACAAAGACCTCAAAAACAATCTTTATTCTATGTTTCCTTATGCCCTATTAAAATATACATTCAAAACATAGGGTGAGTGAAACAAAGCTCCGTATGGGGTTTTGAAAACAAAAGGAAACCAAAGAGTATTTCTCAGTACAAAATAAAATTAGAAAACATGTTATAATGTTTGATTAATAATATATGAATACTTTTGAAAATATACATTTTATCTATAATTATTTCAATATAAATATTATATTTGGATAGTAAACTACGATCATTCATTAAATAGGATTGACATCACTTGAAAACATATAAGAATTCACAATTAATTCTCGAAGGAACCTTGGACCATTGAATTGATTCTTGGTTTACTCTAGATACATAGTGGATATAGCCCCATCATGGATTAGGTTCAGTCATTAATCACATTTTGTTTTTTGGTCACAATTTGTGCATACCATATATTAAATCTCATCAGATTAATAGAATACCCATTGATATAGATTACTATCAGTGTTCAACATTGAAATGATATGACAAATGCATCATAAATGTTTTCGGTTCACACCCCATATCTTGGTGTATAATATATCGGTGAAAATATATTGAATTGAAAACATTATGACTTGAATTTTTATCATAATGACTATGAAGCATCTTTAAATCATTTAGAGTCAATGTCATTTTTATGAAAATATATTACATATCTATACATGTGTCATGATAAAAATTTTTTCATGAAATAAAACATAAATATGTATATAATAGATGTTCATAAAAGAAAAATTTATATACATTTGTTTACATAAATATTCATATTTGAATGAAACATTATTCTATACTCACATTCCTGTATAGCATTATTAAAAATAATAATGCTTTTATATAAAATGAAATATACAAATAGATATGTATATTTAAGTATATAAACATCAAGAATAAAACAGTTTATAATAAATTGAAATATTTATACATACGTATATATAAATTAATTAACATTAATTATACTACAAATAAAAATAATTTTTCTATAAATACATATATTTGTGGATATATATATACATAAACTCGTTTTGAAAACAAAATATTAATTTTAATGTTCTATAACCTTCCTTACTCATAATAGATAAATTCATTAAAGATAAATCCATAGGAAGATATATTTTATAACTTGTACTGATGTGTACATATACATAAATTTACACATTTGTAACATTATCAATTTTTTTGATAATCAAATTAAATCGCATATATATATATATATTAGAAAATTTAAGTTTCTAAAATAATAATAATAATATATTCATGAAATAAGTCTCATGTATTTATAATATTTTTTATATATTCAAGACTGATAAGAATTTTTTAGCATGAATACAAAAAGGATCAAATTGATATCCCAACATACATCAAAATACCATTATAAATACATTGTTTATGGACTAATGCAATTCCACATATAAAAATATCAAATTCATAAATAGTTTAAAATATTTTATGCATAGTTATAATAAAATTCATCTAGTTATCATAATGAAATAATGGAAAATTATTAAAACAAAAAATGAAACAAATATTAATAATTGAATGAAACAAATTATCATATAATTTCTAAAACACATCCACCACTTGTATAATTTTGGTAGTTTTGCACAAAATTTCTTTCCCACAAAAGATATTTTAAATAAAACATATTGATATTAAGGCTTTTGGATTGGAATAGTTAATTCAAAAAATAGCTTCCTTTTATTACGAAGATATAATATATTAATTAATAATGAAAATATTAAATAAATAATAAAAAACAATTATGGAAAATTGACATATATTTTCTAACGTACAGAAACAATATGGAACACTGATGTTTAATTAATAACAAATAATATATATATAACATAACTTTATACGATTGTTTTGAAAAGAATTAAATGCATGAAAATTATATAGTTTCATTTTTATCATAAACATAAATATTGTTTAAACTATAAAATATGAAATAATAAAAATCATAGTAAAACCATTACCTATAAAATACATGAAACATATAAAAATTTGATTATATAAATATATTAAATAAAAATCATACAATCACATATAATTTATAAAAAATTTAGACAATTAGGACATAAATAATAGGAATCGACGATGACATTTTGATAATTAATTTATAATTATAGAACTTAATTTCTCCGGTAAAATAAACGTGCACTTGTATTATAACAAATAAAATATGTATGGAGAGATTTAAAAAGAAGTAAATGTTTGAAAAATATGTTTTTCCCATATACTATTTGAATATTTGTAAAGTCGTCTAATCACTATTCTTATAAGACTGGTCCATTGATATTCCCTTATAAAAGTAAAGTAAAAGAAAACCCCCTTCCAAGCTATACTAAACTATCATATAGTGGGTAGATTCAAGAGTTTACCTCTCCTTTTGTAATTTATAAACATGGAATGGTAGATTATTATGATACTCAACAACCAAAAAAACCATAATCATACTCAAATCTATGATGAATGGTGGGATTCCCTACAGAAAATAATTTATACTTACTTATAAAATTACCCTTTTCTGAATGGAACCAGAGGAACCTAAACCCAAAAGGAAATTTTAAAATATATAAAATACTTTTTAGTTCATCCTCATCTCTAAAATATGATTAGCCTTTGATTCATGTTATTCATAGAAGAGTTTTTATATTAGTAAATCAACATTGGAACCCATTATGAGTCATAGACATGGGTTTTACGTCAATCAACCACCAACTAGATGATTCAGCATCATCCATATGTCATTGACCTCGATACACTTGTTCCCCACATGAAACGTCTCCACCATGGGATGATCCTTATTAGCTAGATGTAGAGCGCTTACTCCTTTCATTTGCGGTTGTGAACACAGTTTCATCACTAATTTGGAGAAGATTTCATAGAGGGGTGGGAAATGAATCGGCTTCAAACCCTCCTCCCAAAAGTCGGTTCCACTTTTATAAATTTTAATTATTATTAATTTTTATTTATTATATTATTAATTAATTAATTATTAATGTTTTAACTTATTAATATATTTAAATATATTATTTTATTTCATGTATAATTTTTATTTTCTTTATCATTATTATTAATATATATATATGTATTCTAATTAACTATAGAAAAAAATTTACTCTTCATGTTATCGAATATATCATCATAACCATCATCATTATTTTTATTTCACTATAATATAATTATATACTTCATAAAATATCCTTTATTATAGATAATGAATTATAAAATAATGTAATGTTTCATTTTATTTTCACAATATATCATGTATTATCTTGTTATAATGTTATTCTCATAACATACTTGTATTTTAAATATATAATTTTTATTGTAACATAAGAAACATATTATAAATTATAAAATAATATGATGACATATTTGTTACAAAATCTGGTTTTCCATGTTCTATTATATAAACTTTTATATTATTCCTGGAGCGACGTGGGTAGTATTTAAAATAAGATCATATAAAATTAAATGTTTAAAAATATTATATTCTCGAAATTACATTACATGCAAGTAAAACTCCATAACATGTAGAAATTATATAACGTTATAATTAAAAAATTGATTTTAAATTAACATTAAATATCATTTATTTATATAAATTAATATTATTATTATATTTTATTTAGGATAATCAGTCTCAAAACAAATTTACATACATTTAAATAAATATTTTCTGAATCATCCTTAATAAAATTTAAAACCACTATATTAACTAATTTATTAATTGTCTATTTTCTTTTTGTAATTTTTTTTCTAAAATATATTATTTATATTTATACCATAGTTATGAAAAAATATAATAAATTATTTCCCTCGCTATTTTTTTTGAAAAAAACAGATATCATTAAAGATGAATATCAGCAGATGTACATATGAAAAGCCATGAAGGAAAATTGTCCAGCCAGAGCTGGTTGGCCTCGAAGGGGGCTAATCTCACCAACTGGTGGGTCGCATTGTTGCATTCCCTTTTGGTAATGGATAAGGTACATAATGAAAAGCCTTGGCAGAGAGAGAGAATTATCTTGATGATGAGGCCAAATGACTGGAGTCCGCCATCATTGTGGTTAATGGAATCGATGACGGTGAGGCAGTCAGATTCAATGCTGATATCTACCCACCCACATTCCCAAGCCAACATCAAAGCTGCCAGGATGGTATTAGACTCAGCAATAGTAGGTTCCCAAAAGGAATGATGTGATTCGTACTTTGTAGTAATGATTTACCCAGATGATTTCGAGCCAGGAGATCAAGGGAGAAAAGTCCATCCTTGGGAAGAGACGATTCAACGTTGATCTTAAGAGTACCTCCCATTGGGGGGTTCCAATGAGGGGGGAAGGAGGGGGGGCATCTAAAATTTTATGTGCATTGGGGTGATTTCATCCCTCGATCCATGAGGTGTCCCATTCTGTCCATAACTCAAGAGGTTTTTGCATGTGATGGAAAACCGCATCATTACGCCGGACCCAGATGATCCAGGACAGGGTGTAAAATGAACCTACATTAGCCTATAAGAGATAAGAGCACCATCGCACCCGGAGACCGGGGAGGTTAGAAGCCGTATCCAGTGATGCATCTAGGGTTGCGTCCCATTTAATCCAGATTTCCCTAGCTCCTGGGTAGTGATTGATGGCATGCAAGGGGGTCTTTTGGATGTTTGAAAAAAACGGGAATAAAGCGGCATTGTGCATATGTCGGTAATCGAGAGGGCTCATCATAGGGAGGGTTCCCGTGCAGGCCTTCCAGCAAAAGATGCGTATTTTTTGGGGGATGTTGAGATTCCAAAGTGATTTCCATGGTACCTCGTTCTGGTCGGCTGGGTGGTTTCCAAGAGTAAGTCTGTATCTAGATCTCAATGTGCATTCGCCCGACATGTCATTTCTCCAAAAGAGATGGTCGGGGAATTTGTCATGGACCCATGGAATGCTTAGGATAATTCATTGTTCTCTTTCGTTAAACCATTCATAGATCGTATCGAAACACCACCCCGTACCTTGGTCAGAAAGGAGGATTCTAACAATGGCATCTTCAAAGCCTGGTTGATCATGGGATGTAGCCCACATACCTTTTATATCAATTATCCGTGGGTCATAACAGATGTTGACAGATGAGCCATCCCAAATCCTCCATCCCAGTCCTTCTTCCAAGATCTTTCGGGCCCCCAAATGCTTCTCCAAAGGAAGCTAGGACACATGCCATGTGAGGAAACATGGAAGTCCGTGTGTGGAATGTAATTAGCTCGTAATACCCATGCATAGAGAGATGATGGACAGTTAATAAAGATCAATATTTTCTTGTCCAATAGTGCATCATTGAAGAGAAGAAGATTCCAGAATCTCATCCCTCCCTCCATCTTCGGGATGAAAAGTTTCTCCAAGTCCATCCAGTGGGTCAATTCCTTCCATCGTTTTTTCCCACCAGAAATTGGCAGTACGTGTATGGATCTGGTTGATGATGGACACTAGGAGCTTAAACAGGGACATTATATTGCTTGGGACAGAATGGATGACAACTTTAATGAGGTTCTCTTTGCATGATTTTCAGATTCTTTTTGGTGTCCAGCCTTGAATTTTCTTCTCAATACTGTCCACAAGAGATGCCAAAATTACTTTTCCGGACCGGCCAATCACCGTGGGTAGCCCGATATACTTTTGGTGTTTCTCAACCATATGTATGACAACTTCTGCACATAGTTCTTCTCTCTTGGAACGAGGCACCCTTGCACTGAAGGAGATTTTTGATTTTCCGTGATTGATTGACTTTACAGACACCCTCTCGTACTGGTGGATCGCATGGCGGATCACCGGACATTCATTAAAAGTTTCTTTGGAGAAGAAGAGGCAGTCATCGGTGAAAAAAGGTGCGACACTGCTGGACTTACGTGGCAGACCATTTCCCCATGAATTGTTTTAGTGGGTACAGCCCTGGAAATAAGGTTAGAAAAGACATCACCCACCAAGATGAAGAGAAAAGGGGATAGGGGATATCCCTTCCTTAGGATGCGGGATGGCTTGAATCCTCGAGTGAGCTCCCCATTGACCCGAATTCTAATGGAGATGGTCAAGATGCATTGCATGACCATATCTGTCCACTTAGTGCAAAAAACCCATTTTCAGCATCACAACATTAAGGAAATGCCATACGACTTTATCATAAACCATGGTCATTTCTAGTTTCCAGGCCATGGTTCCTCTTTTCACAGTGGAGCGTGTTTTCATAGAGTGAAATACTTCATGGGACACAGTTGCGTTAATTACTATTAGTCTAAAAATCATTAATATTATAATTACTAAAACTCGAGATGTTACACCTATTGTAATAATTGAGGGGTTTTTACCCTATACATATATGTGTGTAAAAGTTCACTTATATTACTTGTATGTGTCTGTGTGTTATCCTTAAAATTACATTTAGAATATAAAATAATTTCTAAATTTTATGATTATACAAAAGTATTAACTATCCAACTCTATAAGATCACGATTTTGTATAACCCTTATTAGCAGAACTCACATGTTGTTCTCATATATTCCCCGGATGATAGTGCCACAACTTTGGTCATTCAAATGTTTTCATTATGGGAAATGTTTCTCTATATGATCATTCCTGAAAATATAATTCCCAATATTTTACACCATTTTCCACAAAAATGGAACTATGAGTAATATTTTGTACTTAATTTTCGAAGATATTTCCTAATTATACTTCATTTAGCTACCCATAATAAATTATGTTTTTATATTTACCTGGTATATTCCTAAATCTCTATAACCACAAATATGTTCTATTTTACATTTTCACATTAATAGTACTCTTCCATATGATGTTTGTTGCTTTATAAGATTAAATGTAAACCTTAATGAACCTTTTAGATATATATCATATCATGTAACATATAACTATCATTGAGTGAAATAATACCATGGAATCAATGATACTTGATTCCATTGAAATTTTTACACTCAGAAACAATCTAGTTCTACTATTTTTTATTTAATATAAAATAGGATCTTATAAAACATTCCCTTCCTAAAATCATGTTTTCACCCCATTAATAAATCTTGAGATTCCCTTCTTCTTATAGTAAAAAATACATTTCTTAGTCAAGATAATCAATATCATGTTATATCTCATGGTTGTTATTATAGTTTTATCATACTATTCTATTAAATTTTCTACCTTATACACTCTGTATTCAGTTCAGGTCGTTTTGGATACTAGAATTATTTCAATTCTAGTACATTTTTGAAAATTGGATTTATCAAATACTTAAACATCATGTCAACTTTCATGTAAAATTTTCTTAAAGATGATGCAATCACATCTCATAATTCTTATAGTGATAATAGTATAAAAAATCATACACATCTTCTATAATGATTAATTTCACAGATTCAAGATATCATTGAATCATGATAATTTCATTCACATGACTTGCTAGTAGTTATAATTCATAGATTCACATGGAGAATAAGCTATGTATCATAAAAATCATGTCCACAGTTGTTTTTCATACATGTCCTCTAGATCATCCATTAATAATAGAATAATCTTAATATCTCAGATGTTATGATAATCCTTTTGTTCCAATAATATCTGAATCAATCCCTATTTCATTCTATCAGTTATTCACCATTATCACAAAATTGACCCCTATTAACAAAACCAATAAGTCCTTTCGACTAAAAATTTATTACTTCTGTATCCTGTAAAATCTAATATTTTTCCCATTTATTTATTCAGTGAAAAAATTTCATAGTTAGATTTTATACTATCTTACGCAATGATTCCTACTGAATAAATAGTTATCATAAATATATATTTTTATTAAATATTGTTTTAAATATTATCAACCATTTATAAACAATAATATATAATAACACATATCTATATTAACAAACCACCAGATCACTTGAATATAAACTACTAAAATCAACAATCTGTGGAATGAATCTCCACTAACTTCATAGACTATATGAACACATTTACCCCAATGTACCCAAACATTGTATGTCATAGTGTACCCTAAATGATTACATCTAATAAAAAACATTTTCACACATAAACACATAAAAATCATGAAACAAATATAATTCATATGTTATGGGAAAAAGGTGAAAATAATGACTTATGTTGTGTAGAAATTAGTCCCAAGTAAATGAAAGAAACATTCTAATTAATTTCTAGTCATGGATGTAAAAAATTATAAATGTAATAGAAAAATTATGAAATTTAATCACTAATATAATTGAAATTGTACAGTTAAACGAAACAAACATTAATGTGGAGTCTAACTGTTCAAACAGTTAATCCACCCTCTAAAATCAAATGGGATAGGCAATTCTCTTCAAAAAACTACAATTTGAAGTAGAATTATCTTCCATTGATTCCATCATTAGCTAAATTGATCATGTTACTCTAATGTGGAATTATGAAAACAATATATAATTTATTTCCTACTAATCCTTAAGAAAACCTATACAAACCCATAATCCTGAAAAATATTATATTTTCTTAAACATTCACTCATATATCTTCTAAATGACTGAACATAAGAAACCATAATTTTGGAATATAACAACATGACCACTGCCTCAGCTAGAAACCAACTTTCATGAGTTTTACATACTTACAAATATTATGTTTGGATGTATAAACATTGATAAATGGGAATTAAAATAAAAAATAATATTCATATATTCAATAACATAGCTCCATAACTAATATTTGTAGTGTGATGAGGAGGAAATTTCTAAAAAGATCACTAGTAAAGAACACTATAACCACTTATTTTTTATTGAACATGGGATGGACCATCATGATTTGAATGATGATGTTGGGTACTATAGGGTGGGCCTCCACGGTTGTAATGAATACTATTGTGGGAAGGGACACCATAATGTGTTCTCTCTAGAGGAACTATAAATATTATTGTCATGTAATGTTTTTGAGGACTTATGAAACTAATATTTCCTTCCATACTAGAAATGGGTTGATTATACTTTTCAAACGTTTCATCCATAATTAGATTTTATACATCATTCTAACAATGGAATGAAATTTCTTCGAGGGTACTGTAGAGGTATGTTGATATGTCTTGAGGATGTTGGAAGAAATACTAATTATACTGTATCATTACATGTAGTGGTTAGATTCCCATTATAAGCTCCCATTCTTTGTGAACCAACCTTGGCTGACTAGGGTTGGCATTACTTCTTTAAAAACATGGTGGCGGATTAGGGCCACACATTGGTGATGAAGAATATAAGGAGTGAAAGGTTTCTTGGATGTATAATGGGTGATTTAATTGATATGGAATATATTAACCTCAACATTCACATGATATGAAAGGTATGTATTGATTCATTCTGCTGAAAGGATCATAGAGATAATGGATTTAATGATAGAGGATGTTTTCCCCACATTGTCCTATTGTCATAATACTAATCTTGGTGGCTTCAACTCTTCCAAGAATCCATGGACTATATTAAATATCAGAACACTACCATAGTTAAAATACCACATCATAATGTTATATACCTATTAGAAGTCAAGATTGTGATTTTATGAAAATAATAATTAGGGGTTTACAGATGTAGTTTTCAATATAGAAACATTATATATTTAGAGTAACAACAATTGTTGGTTTATTAAGTAACATGTGATCCTATAATTTCTCTAAAAAAATATTTGATGATACTCACTGAAATTCAGAAATTAACTATTCCATTAGGATATTGTGATAAACAAAACAAAACTGAGGTATGTAGTATCACATGTAATAACTCAAGATAAATCAATCACTTTTACAAGTAAAGTATATCAAATTATGTTTATAATGTTTTTGTCAAAATTTCAATTATATGTTTATAATTTATTTCAATCATATGCCCACAAAAAATGGTTTGTGACATATTTATCACATATGGTTCTAATGATAGAACATTTTTTAGATATTATAATTTTAGTTAAGTATACCCCACAACAAATATTATTCCATAGTACGAGACTTGTGTAATCATTAACAACATGTTCATAAAGTCCATTCGATTAAAAATATGATTTACCCATAAAATAAAGGTGATAAATTAAATAAATCAATTTATAGTAATAGTGTATTTATGAGTCGTTCTCCACCATTATCTTATTATTTCATTTTTGACATGTTTAATGTAATATAAAAGAGTTTTCTAGAATGTATCATTATAAATAGTGGAGGATGGTTTTGAAAAGATTTATTTTGGTCCATGAGAGTGGTATCTTATCTATCCTTATAATGTTACCTTGGAAAATTTAGCTTGGTTCCATTGAATGAGGCGCATTACACCTTTTATGTTTGGGTGATAAGGACCTATGTGGTCCCTTTTGAGGTTATTCTAACATGATGAATGATAAATATGTTATTTTCTTTCATCCAATATAAATTCAAATTTGTTTAATTTTATGCAAAATTTGATAATAAAAATTTGTTTTTTTAAATATATAAATGTGGGACTTACCCTAGGGTTCCCATTTCTATTTTTGGGTTAAACTAGGTTAGACGATATCATATAATCATCTCTAATTATTTTGTTACTATATTAGAGATATGTATGACTATATATATAGGTGGTGTGAATTTTATAAAGGAATAATTTTCTTATAATATATTATTAAAAAATAAGTCCTCATTCAAATTACTTATATAATATAAAGGGTAATAAAATGCATCAAAGCTACTAATTGGTTCAGTTATCCATGTTGAGTGTATTGATACAAGAGAGTTTCCACTGGTTGACTAAGTGGATCGATGTGTATTATCATGGAAATACATGGTTTACTATTAATAAAGGATCTTATCAGTTTGGTGGGTAAAACCATGCGAGATCCCATATAAGAAAATATACCTATAAACATGGTGATATATCCATAGTTTACTTGAAAATGGATGTCTGTCACATATATCGATTGGTTTACATCATTCATTAACATGTTCTCTCTTTAAAAGGAAAAAATAATGGAATTTGGTATATTATGTTTCAAATTTACATTATAAAATCTTCCTATAGAACTAAGTTAGGTATTTATTTTCATCAAGAAAATAGTAATTGCGTAGGAATAGAAGTCTACTTGTATGCGGTCAATTCTTGTATGAGGAGGGAACAAAACGACATCTATCGACCAAAATTTGGTCTCCATAATTTTAATTGAATTATTTATGATAAATTACTAAGTTAATATAAAAAATAAATTAAAATGGGAAAAAACAAAAGAGAGAGAAATTGGTTTTCAAGGGCTGTTTTGCAAGGGAAATCGTCTTACAATAGTTGGAAAATATTAGTATCTAAAAGCTTATTAGTATGTCAATTTCATAGGTATGATAAATTGAAATTCATAATAAATATACCCTATAATTTAAAATTATATTTTTTGGATAAATTAAAATATGTAATATTCATTAATATCTTTTTGAAGTCGAATAATAATAATCTAATACAAGATTCATGAGTTAATTACCTTTATCGTATTCATTTTAATATCCTACCAATCACATTAGTTCAATGATTAATAAAAAAATATGATAAATTTTTACCATAAAATAAAATTAATACTAAAAGTGATCAATCAAATACAAAAAATAGGTTCACACCCACTTCGACTGATTATGTTGTCCCAAATGGGTTAAACTAATAATTTCCTGATGATCACCGATAATGAATAAGACAAAACCATAAATGATGGATTATATTAATGAGAGTGAATAGAATGGAATGGAATTAAATTAAAAATGATCTATTAGTATAGAGAAATATAAATAATAAAAATAGAAATGATAAGGATAACTATAAAGAATATACCCTAATTCAGATCCCTAGAAGAAGATCTCTAGTAGTGGTTAAATGATTATTTTATCAATTGTATAATTCTATTTTTAATGGAATTAATTCACCCTAAAGTTTCTTTAATTCAATAAATCCATACATTAAATGCCTCCAAGCCATCCTCAAGGGTTATCAGGCTATTATATATGGGCCCCATTCACAGATTGTAGAAATATTTAAAATTGTAATCTCATTGCATGATTGTATATAGTGAACATGGATTTTACAACATGATGTATTCAGTTCACCTACGATAAGGATACCTTTATATCCTATCTCAATCATTGATCAATTCTTACATTCACATAATAAACTTGGACTCTCTGTGTGAAACCTTGTTTTCCATATTCTTCAACTTTATTGTTTCTCCGGACTTCACATTCAAACTAAAAACTCTTTTATTAAAGCATTCATAAAGTCAATTTTTTCCATTATTTGAAATTGGATCATATAATTTATTTATTTTTTCCCTATTTCAAATCACATCCCTTCACACTATGGTGGTTAAAGTCTAAATGTTCTTCAATGTTTCATGTTATTATCCATATTATTCATGATTTTAGTCTTATTTTAATGTACCATGAGAAGTTATATTATTGAAGAATTAATTATTTAATACTTCAAAACAATATTCAACGCAAATTAAAATCCAGGAAAATAAGTATACCAATTATGGACATCTAATTCCCCCACGCTCAATCGATTCGTCATCCTTAAGAAAAATATATTCATCTCAAAAGAATCGATGAAAACATAAAAATAATTCCAATTATTATGACCATAAATAGAATGTTATAATTGAAGATAATATGTTAAATATTTATTTAAAAAATTAATTCATAAATGATACTTAATTTAGAATATATAATTCAATAATTTTTCCTTATTCAATTAGAAATTTCATCCTCTCATTAATATCAGTTCGAGTCATGATTAAAATCACCAATGATTTTTCTATACATCAAGAAATTTAATAAACTAAAATATGTATTCCCATAACTGAATTATAGGTTCATAACCATAGTATTTAATATAATCCAATTTTCTTGACTCCAAAAGTGAAATATAAAAATTTATCATCTAATGTTTTTAATTAGTACCAAAAGTCTGTGAGGATCTGGGTAGGTATATATTGATTCTAAATATCATGTTAGGATAAATTGTAAGGATATAAAATAATGAATAATTCATGATACTCAAAATTATATATCAATGAAAGGATCATCACCAAAATATAATTGTATCTCATACAAATCCCAAAAATACAAATATATTATTATGAACTATGTATGTGTAATGAATGAAAATCCTATCTCGTTGAGGGTTTTACTTGAATTTTTATTTTTCCTCTAATTTCATATTAATTTTGTACCAAGTATATGTCTCAAATCTACCTCCTAGTCTGATATAAATTTAGAACATCAATCTGGAAATGGGATTTTTTTAGCCTACCCAATAAAAAAACTATTCTTATATCACTATTTATTATTTTATTCATATTATTTTTTTTTCAAAAAAGAGAGATACAAAACATTGTATAATGTATATTAAGTTATGATAAATCCCCAAAACCCTTTAAAACACCATGAATTAACCCTCAAAGACACATAATTACATATTCACAATGGAAAATCCTTTTCAGCACTAAATTAATTAAATATAAACAATAATACAAAGAGAATGGTTTGAAAGGATAAAATACAATTGTAACTAGAATCATCCAAAATAATTTCGTCATGGATTATACAAGTTATGCTTGATAAAGTTATATGTGGTATAAAGTTAAAAGGGATCATATATAAAACGTCTTTATAAAATAATCTGTGAATACATTTAGTCATATCGTAGAAAATATATCAATTTATGTTACAAGATTTTTATATTCCCAATGTTCCAATAAATAAAAATTATCATAATAGAATATAAAAAATTTGGTTTTGAATCTACTTGGTAATTTGAACATAAAATAACTTAATTGAGATATTGAATAAACATCAATAATTAGTTTAATCGAATAAATCTTTATCAAATCAATATATAGAAATGAAATCAGGACAAAAAATATTTATGTGAAACATCAAATTAATGTATGTTTGTGAGTTATAAAATTTGTATTAATATCATAAACATTTATGGGAAATTGAAATCAAATCTTCCTACATTTAAAAAAACTAAAATTAATTTTTATTTTCTCATAGATTAATATATAAAATAAAAATAACTAATGAATTTCATGTAGTATATAATTAATAAATTTAATGAAACATTAAAATCAAATTATTACTATTTCAAATATTTATACAAAATGTGATGACAAAATTTAGGAATGTAAACATATAAAAATGTTAAAATATTACTCCCCTGTCTTGAAGTATGTTTGTTGTTCTTTTGAATTTTTTCTTCTATAATTTAGACTCATTCTTGGATCTTGAAAAATGAAAATAATACATGTGAAAGTATATTATAAAATTAATTTATGCTCTATGTTATAAATGAATTTTATATGGGGGAGTCATTAAAATAATTTAAAAAAAACTAATTAATAGAAAAATATTTAAAATTACAGGTTTCCTCTCAAACTTTCCTATTTATGGTCTATAGATAATATTTTATTTCAACTCACATTAGTGTGACAAAATGGTACCCTATATACCTATAAAAAATTACTTCAAATTCATCTCATCTAATATGCATAGTACCTATCTCTTCCTTTCCATCTGTTTCACTCTCTTTTTCAGTAATCTATAATTATAAGTAAATGAAATTAAAAAATATAATGTATTTCCCTTACTCAACCATACCTTGTCTCTTTTATAAATCATCTTTTTTTTCTTTATCCTAAACATATTCGAATTTAGTTTTTTTATCAAACCCATGCCATTTATTCCTCTCCATCAGTATTTTGTTTACTAGATTATTCATGGACTCCTTTTCTTCTTCTTATATGTATAATATAGAGTCTCATTAGTCTTCATAGATTATTATATTTTTCTGTTTTATGTGTAAATGTGTGTTGTACTTAAACAGTAATAAATCTTACAGAACTCCAACATGCTACTTCTCTTCCAAAATTATCACCAAATAGAGGAGTCCCACCATGTTTTATACTTGTTTTTTATATAATTTAATGTGGTAGAGATGTTTTCATTATACTATTTTATATGCACATAATTAATGCATGTGGTTCACTATCTATCACTACACAGATTTATTATTCATCACATTTAGAAAATTTATCATACTTGATGAAATTTTCATTTATATCCGCCGACTTATTTTAAATTATTTTCAATTTCACCATTCAATTCCTGTATTACCTCTCCTAATTCATCTTCTTGTATATCTTCATTTGAAATCTAATGTAGATTCTATACAATGGGATTTAAATTTTATAAAATATTAGTTAGTTGATGGGTCAATTATAACTGGTATCTAAACATGGAATAATATTTACCCCTCATTATATCTAATACATGAATTTATTTTTTGAGATATATAGTTATTATATCATTATTGTTATGGTCTAGAATTTATTGAATACTAGGGTTATAAAATTTCTATTTTCTATCCTATGTTCTTACCTGGTTGTTTATACAGTCCTGAGACTATTTATAGGGCTCATAGTACGTATCATTCCACTATGGGCGAAGGAATTCATCTTATCCATACAAATACAACTCATTTAAATTTTTTTGGTATCTCAACAACCATAACAATTTAATGATACCCACATAGTATACTCCCCTATGTGTTTGATGTAAATAAATTCTTGTGGGGCATGGTATCCTTGAGGTTATTAGTCCATCTTACTTCTGATCATAAAAAACCTGTAATGTAATATTGAAAAATAAAAAGTAAAAACTTCAAAAATAAAATCAGTCAACAAAAATGTGTTAATGAAAGAATTTTACTTAAAAAGTCAGTAATTATTTATTTACTATATTCAAATGAATCCCATTAAAAATTATAAATTATTATATATATGAAAAATATCACTAAATTATCTATCAAAATAAAATGATATATTTATATTTATCTCTGAAACAAAAAATAAAACGGAAAAGAATAACATAAGTACATAGTCAATAGCACAAATATTGGAGAATAAAGTGATAGCTCTAAACTAAATATTCAGTCACCCAAAAATTAATTAAAATATTAAAACTAAATTAATGATTTAATGTAAATAAATATATTCAAATGGAAAATTGAATAAGACATAGAAATTAGTTTACATGTGTGATTTGTCAAAATATTAATTTTACTTATAAAAGGAAAACAATCATATCCATTCACCACACAACCAGTTATTTTTAATAATAATAAACATTAAAAATCCAAGAAAATTTACCATATAATTTTAATTCTTCATGGGTAGATGAATTAGAGTAACTATGATTTGATAAGAAAAGTTAATATTACTGAATAATTGTAGTGAGACTAACCCAAGTAGCTTAAAAGATGGTGTATACAACCATTCTATTGGAATTAAATACATGGAATCAAATCCTAAAGGACTGAATAGTTTAGTAGTATAGCTAATTTAGACACATACATGTGTTATATATTCACTTAGAATATTAGAATTAAAACTCATCTTTTCCTTTTATTTTTAAATAATTAATTTATTCTATCTAAAATATCCATGTATCTATATAATTGATACAACATGGAATTAAATTGAAAGGAATCAAACTAATAGTGATCTTAAATGATCATTTAGGGTTATGTATACTATAATTAATCAAGATTCAATAATATTAAACTTTATAGAAAGGTATATTAATAAAAAAATCCATTTTTAATAAAATAATATGTTAATTCATCCATAATTAATATCATAGTAGAAATCACATGGATAATATTAACTTAATTATGAATTAAGTGCATGCTTAAATATTTGATGTCAATTGTGAGGTATTTGAAATCTTATACTGGTAAGACCAATCAAAATATAATATAAAAATGTAGGTGTAACCATTTTAATTTTTCATTTTAATTTTTATATTGATAACAGTCTATTCTTCTAGTAGATATATAAATTCAGGGCCCCACCCATCACTTACAATTAAAATAATTCATCATATATAGAATAAACTATTCAATCCATGAATATATTTTTTAGAGAATATGTGTATTGAGTAAATGATAGAGATTTATCAATATCTCCAAAAGTCATCAATTATCTATCGAAGTAAAATAAATTTAAAAATGGAATATAGTTTAGAAAATAATCATATCCATGATAAATAATGTGGGAATTTGGGATAAATTTAATGTTCAATTGTCACTATAAAATTATTAACTCCATGAGATGTTAATTAGTACAAAAATGAATAAATAGTGTGAATTTTCATAATATCATTATTCAAATTAGTCTTAATCCATCCATAAAAAGATTAAGGATGCTATCAATATGAAGTATAACCATTAGAGTTAGAATAAGGGTCGTTGTATTTGATGGAAAAAAAATTTAAGAAATTATTGAGGATTATATCATTTCCATTTTGATTATTTTTGGAAAAAAAAATTTATATGAAAAATAAATTTTAAAAAATTCAACAAAAATATTTCCACAAACAATGAATTGTAGGATAAAAATAATGACTTCTAGTAATTCGGTGCATTTTTTAAAAGTTATAAAAAAATTCCTTTCACAATACAAAACGGTTAGGAAAGCTTTTATTAAGAAATTAAATATAAGATTCATTTCAATACATTTGGAACAATGTAAAAAACATTTAAATTATCATTAATAAATCAGTTTTAAATGTTTAAAAAAATTTACAATTTTTATAGAAAACAAGGTATTGTGAAGAAAATAGGATTCATATCATTGAGATAAATGAGGTTTCGTGTTCATAAAATAAATTTATAAAATAATTTAAGTACACAATACTAGAAAAATAAAAATATTACTTGTAAATATAAATGATTATATATATAATAATTAAATTAATGATTATGTTAAACAATTATTATATAATTTACTTTAATAGATATCAATGTGTAAATAAGACCAAATACAATGAGATTGTGAAGTAAAACCTTTTAAAGATCATAATTTTTATGTGAGAATAAATTCAATGGTTATACTATGTGTATCAAATATATGTAAACATAAAATAAGTGGAAATAATAAAATAGATAGTCTAAATTTATTACACAGATAATATTATAATATTAACTACAATGGGGAAGTAATGTTTCCCACTGAAAACAAATTGAGTTAATAAATTCATTACAACTTGGAAACTCTAAATTAAAATCACCTTAGATGAAAAAATTCAATGTAAAATATAAAATACTATGATAAATTAATTATTCATGATATTACATGTAAAATAGGATGTATATACACCATATAAAATTAATTAGTATTATAACATATAATATTCCTCGTTGAAATGAAATTTATAATAAATATCATGCCTTATGATTCCTCTTGGAAGATGAAAAATTAAACACCATTATAATGGTTTTGGTAACATAATTATCTTATTAAGGATCCTTATTAATATTTATGGAATAATATATTATTTTTAATAACATATTATTTAACATTAGTTAGTATTTATTCATTTTTTTTTCATCATTTTGGGTAATAATTGATTTGCTGTTCAATTATGTTTTGACTTGTATTTTTTTCCCTCATACTTAAATCATGATTTAATACCTATCATAATTTAAATCATTATGTAAATATAAAAAATCTACAGTATATATGTATTTATTGTATTCCCTAAAGTTTATTGATCAGAATTGATATATGTTGCTCATGGATGTCAAGACAACCTACCCACAAGGTGTACGCCTCCTGGGCTAGCAATGCAGGAAGGGAGATATTGACCAGAGTCGCTCCTCTGGTAGGCCTAGAGTTAGAGACTAGTACTAAGGATATAACAAACATACAAATGGGATGCTTTACCCTATAAGAGAACACATGAGAAAGAGAGAGATAAGATAAACACCAACTAACTCCAACTTAGACTCCAAAATGAATGAAATCCAAAGTAAACATATGTAATGTTATGAAAACCTATTACAACTGAATAGAAAAATTTTAAGTACCCAAGGAATGTAAAAACAGTAGAAACCATAATGCTTGAATAGCTCTTAAAAACCCATGCCAGTAGTAACTAGACTGATCTTCAACCAGCTCCATGTGACCTGAAAAATAATTTATATATATACATATTGTGATTATAATAGTATACTCCGAAGGATCATCCCCGTATCCTCTCCTGAAAAAGTAATGAATGCATTCTAAACCACGGTGAATAAAAAGTGAAACTAACTCATCGCTTAAACAGGTATACTATGCTCCCAGCCTCACTGTGGATACTCTCTCCACATATCATATACAATTGGATATAATACAATAATGAATATCAATGGTACTTCACCACCACATCCACACTCGTTTTCGTCTTTTCGCCAACGTCTTACGTCCTTAGAATCTCTATCCAAAAATTCATTCTTTCAAACACCTATTAAAATCACCACAACATGCACCTTGTGTATTAAGACAACTGCGTCCATGAAAACAATGTAACCAGGTAGTTTTAGGGAGCCACCATAGCTTACATAACGTGTATCATAAGTTAGGCATTATACCTACAACCATTACAACACATACACTGAGTAATGATCCCTAATCCATCACATCCTATACATGTTACACCTATATTAGTCCATAGAAAAATATATCTAGAATATATGTCTGTGAAAAACCACAAGCAATTACAACCCTATACACACATAAATGGAGAAAAGTAACCATTGATCCTACTGGCAGATGTAACTACTAAGTGAATAATGCAGGGCCAAAGGGGGTAGTCAGCCATCCTCCTCCCACCTAAATGTTTGGGAAAACACACCCTGACGCACAGAATTCCTAGGGTGTCATTTGCACTAACTGAATTGGTGGAGTAGCGTATATTAAAACAAAAAGTAGCATATATAATATATCTTACAACCACACTATGGGAATAACCTAGTCTCAGACTCAACTATAGCTAACTTATCTCAGACTCACAACTTCCACTTATATGACTAGGTATCCTATAATCACACAACCATTTAAAGAGCTTCATTAAATAAATTTATACATTTTTATCAGTTTCACTTTACATTAATTAATTATTTAACATTAACAAACCTTAACAAAAATCCAAATTATATTTCATTAGCTTCACACCCAAATTCCAATGTTCGTTTATATTGAAAACTCAAAATTGAATATTGGGAAGCTCTAAACCCATGGGTTAACATAATTTATTTAATCACCTATTAACATCATTATGACCTTTCCATATTCCATTGAATTATAGAAAAAAATTATTGGGTACTAAACACAAGAGTACTCAATATTGTGAGTAGATGAACTAACTATCAAGTCTTCACCACCAATTCCAAGAGCATATACCCATCCACAATCAATAAGATAAACAAAGAAATCATGTGGCATACCCTATAAGAAATCCCCCCTTTTGAAAGGAGGGTAAGAAAAATTAGCTGCCTTCAGCAGCAGGAAATTTAATGAAGATAACAAAAAACCAGATTCAGTAAGCATCCTACATTTACATCCAATCAGTTTCATCATCATTGGTATCTTCCCCAACACCCACATGCATAAACTGATGCATCTTTTCACTATAAGTGTCAAATGCTTCCACAACCAATAGTCCTCTCTACCCCCACATACCATCACATCCACCGAGGCTCACAACACATCACAATCAGCTGGAATATAACAATGGAACTGGGCTCTTGGCCCAAACTAATGCATTCTTCATTCACATACAACATGTTCTCACTTCTCCAAGCAATAGGTTCATGGATTTTAAAAGCAAGAGGGTAACTCAGAACCCAATGAGGTATTATCTTTTGTCAATCAACTAGTTCTTTAGTTTGTCTAGAATTAACAAGTTCATTATTAAGAGGCTGCAATTATAGGCATCTGAAACAGAATGGTATCATAGATATCACTAATAATTAAACATGTTTACTAAATCAATTTTAATAACATCAAATTACAACAACCACAACTAGATTAATTTACATTCATATTTATCTTCAGCAAAATAATTATCAACTAAATTTGGTTTTATGTTCATTACCAATTTCATTAAGAACAACATGCTAAAAAGAAAATAATAGATATCACACAATCTAGTATAACAAAAGGAAATTACATATGATTGATGCGAATTTATATATCTGGTTAAAATATATATTATTTCAATTAGATTGTGATATAGTGGGATAAACCATGATTACTCTATAGTTGAATTTAAAATAATAGGTAGGCAAAGAATCCCCTTCCTCAAAAGGTTTTTGATTCTCTTTGAACTAGAAAAGACCAAAAAAAACAAATCATAGTCACATCCCTTGGAGGATTTCACCCTCCTGAGGGTGTACAGACACCACCACATTTGTCAACACACAATAAAAGTCTATTAGGAACATGGAGAGAGCATGTAATAACAGGGAATATAGAAATATAAGGAGATAAAAACAAAATAACAATGATAAATCACACCTTATTTTGAAGATTGGTCGATTAATGATTGGTTACAGCAAAACAGGGGGTGCACTTATAGAAATAAGAACTTCAAGGGGGAACCAATACATGGATGAATGTTTGACCACATGATTCTTATTGGAAGGGAGGAAAGGTTCGAGCATCTCACACCAGAGAACAAGGAGAAAGAACAAGTGAGGATGATATAACATACCTTTAGAAGATTTACCAGATCAAATATTTAATATATGATGGATTTTTCATTAAAATAGTATCACATTAAACCACATGGTTTTACCAAGTAATGGAATCCTAATACCAGGAAAAATTAATATAAAATTTATGGGATTGAATCTTCATTAAATCCTTTAAAACAAGTCTTTTAATGTGTTTTTCTTCATATAAAAAGTTAATTTAGTGAATCATAAAAAATATAGAAATTTGGGAAATAAAATATGAAACAGTATCTATGAGATAGTAATTGTGTGATAGTACCTATTAGGCAGTAACATTGATACAGTAACGGTGACACGGTTTCTATGACACTGTTTCTAGGACACCTTTTATATGACACCGTTTTCTGTGACATCATTTATGTGACATTATGTCTCTGACACTGTTTCTGTTACACTGTTTCTATAACACAATTTCGGTGACACCGTTTCTATGACACAATTTCTATGACACCATTGATGTGACGTTGTTTCTGTGACACCATTTCTCTAACATCGTTTGTGTGACACCACTTCTATGACACCATTTAATTGACACCATTTATGTAACATGGTTTAATGAAACATATTGTAATTTTGTAAATGGAAGAGTGAATCTATTTCATGAAATAGTTTGGCATTTCAAAAAAGGGAAAGTGACACTATTTCAAAAAACACTGTGGAATTTTGGAAACGGAAATGTGAAACTGTTTCATGATAAAATTTGAAATATTGTCTAAGTGTTGGGTAAAAGTCACCTTGACCTCCTAGAACACCTCAAATACAATATTTCTGAAAAAACAATAGACTAGATAGGTCTGGTCCATTATAGATGATATCTCTCAAAACATTCTCATCCTTGACAATTTAAAACCAACCTAAAAGGAAATAGAAAGGGGGTCTAAACAACAACTCTCTAAAGAGAGAAATACACAAAATCAAGAAAATAATTTTATCTCATTAACATGAGAGTTCTACATCCACAAAGAAAACCATGTTACAAGAAAAGATTTATGCATCACAAAACTCGAGGTATAGAGCCCGTATATACAACTCACAATCCCAGGTACTCTCCCCTATGACACATTGTCCCCACAAGAAATGAACCAAGGGGATTGAAAGCGTGCACAACAACTTAACTTTGCGGTCTTCGGTCTCCAATGGACAGTCTTCAATGGTTGCATCATCGTCAACATCGATCTCTCCCCAATCGATGATGTGAGAGTCATCAAGAAGATAACGATGGAGCTTTGACACATGAAAAAAAATCATTTATCTGGCTCATATACATGGGATGTTCTACTTGATACATGACGACTCCAACATTAAACAACACATCTAAAGGCCCAAAAAACTAGGGAGACAACTGAATATAATGACCAAACATTCTCTTCCCACAACAGGGAGTCGCCTTCAGAAGCACATGATCCCCATCATCAAAATCTAAAGGTCTACTCATTTGATGGATATGTGATTTTTGAAGATCATGTGCGTCCCTCATCCTCTCAAGATTCACCTAAACCATATCTTCCATATTCTTTATTAGTTATGGTAAGAAAATTTTGTACTCTCTGACCCCATTAAGGAACAATGAAAAATAACACGTTTGGCCATAAAATGCTTCAAACTATGCCATACCAATGGTTAAATGAAGATTATTACTGTAATAAAACTCTAAAAGTGTAAGTGCATCAACCATGATACTCCAAAATCTAGGACACAAGAGTGGAACATGTCTTATTGATTATGTATTGTCCTTTCTATCCGACCATCTATTTCTGGATGAAATGATGTGCTATGAAGTAGTTGAGATCTGAAATCATGTTGCATAGCTCTCAACACCCTGGAGGTAAATTGTGCATCTCAATCAGAAATGATCATCCTTGGGACTCCATGGAGTCTCACAACATCCTCCAAATACTTCCTTGACAGAAAATCCAATGAGCTCGACACAATGATCATTATAAAGTGGACTAATTTTGTTAATTGATCTACTACCATACAAATAGCATCTTGTCCTACCCGAGCATGCAGTGTACCTATAACAAAGTCCAATGAAATTTCATCCCACATCCATTGGGGAATATATAATGTCTTGAGAAAACCACTAGAGACACAGTGCTCACCCTTAACCTTCTGGAAGACCAAATATCCAGACACAAACCCTGAAACTGCACGCTTCATCCCAGGCCACGAAAACTGACTCCTAAAGCCTCGGTACATCTTTTTAAAACTAGGAAGAACCTCTAATGACGAATTTTGGGACACACCAAGAACTATCTCACACATCTCCATAGGAATAAATAGCCTTCTGTGATACAACAATCAATGTTGTTCATCTTCAGGCCAACCATCCAGGGCCTCACGAAAATAAACTCAATCTCTCTAGATATCCACCTCTAGATCCTCCATATAGGACTCTTCAAACTGCTACACTAGAGATAATTGTACTGTCATCTAAAAAAGACATCATTTTTCCCCAACTTGTCCCATATCGAGATGTAATGTTGAAATATTTCCATCACTCTCCATTAATCACCAGATTCATGCACTACATCACTAAATGTCATTCTTCTCACCACATTAGCTATAATATTTCCCTTATATGGTGTATGTGATATTTCAAAGTCTTATTCTATTAAGGAATCCATCCACCGATGTTATTGCATGTTCATGTCATGCTGAGAGAAATCATAACATAGGATCTTATGATCGGTGAAAACCATGATCTTCTCTATAAAGAGGTAATGTCTCCACAACATCAGAGTAAACACTACAACTAAAAACTCAAGATCTTGGGTGGAATTATAATGATAATGGGTACGTATATTCCCAGAAACATAATAATTTACCTATCTAAAATACATCAAAGTATTTCTTGACCCCATATGTGTAGAATCACATAAAACATCAACTAAAATACCTCTATAGGAAGACAATGAAGTTATGAAATTACTATGTTCTCATTCAGATACTAAATTTCTTAATGAACTTATAAGTCTACACAAACACCTAATCCTTTCAGTTTAATGCTGTTAAAGGAGTTGCAACCTGAGAGAAATTGGCTTCGAACCTCCTTTAGTAGCTTGAGAGACAAAGGAAACATCAAACCTCGACCACTGTCTTGGGTGATTCCCAAAAAAATAATTATATCTTTTATAGATACATAGCTACTCCCTGTTGGGACACCACATTCCCAGAAGAATATATTTCTCAATCCTAAAACTCACACTCTGACAGCTCCGGAAATTGATGATGTTGTCGAAGAACTTCATAAATGGCGTGTAGATTATTTACATGCTCCTCCTCAGATGTGGAGTAAACAAAGATGTAGTCGATGAAAACCAACAAAAAACGATCTAGAATCTCACCGAACACAGCGTTCATTAATCGTATGAACACTACAAGAGTATTCAACACCGAACAGCTTTACAATGAACTCATAATGCCCACAATGACAATAAAAAGTAGCGTTCAGGATATCAACATCTGTCACAAGAATCTGGAGATATAGTGATTGAATGTCGATCTTTTATAACCAACATTCACCCTTCATTTGATCAAAAAAATCATCAATCCATGGTAGAGGATGTATATTCTCCACTTTCACTTTGTTTATGCAATCATAATCGATACACAACTGCTAATTTCCATCAGCCTTATTCGTGAAGAAAACTGGTGCACCCCACGGTGAAACACTCAGACGTACAAAACTACACTATAATAGACCATCAAGATGTATATTTAGCTCTCAAAACTCTGACGGTGCCACCTTTTAAGGAGACATTGAGATAAGAAATGATCTTTACTATAGCTCGATCCCAAACTCAATATCTTGTTGAGGGGGTAATGCTACAACCTCTTCTGGAAAAAGATCACGATACTCTTCTATGACCCTGGGAAATACCAACTGCTAAACCATTGAAGAACTCAGCATCAGCTCATCCATCAAGGATGATAAGGATAGAACATGCCTCTATCCCATCTGAGGGTCTCACTTGCCAACAAAAACCACTGATTCTCTATCCGCATCGAAGAACACCACTTTCGTCCTAAATCAATCCATTATAGACTACACTGAATAAAACCAATCCATAATGAGGATGGAATAATTTGGTATTACCTGTAGACAAAGGAAATTTCCCTATGATTTGTGCTACCCCAGCACTAGTGTATTCAATGCGAAATGCATTGCAAACCATTCTAACTCAATTACTTAATCATTGAAATGGGTAGGTGATATGAATGATTTTGTATATATTTATTCAAATAGGGAATATAGCCATGTAGAAAACACGAAAATGGTACTTGGAATGACATCTCTCTCGCCTGATCCTTTCATCGCAAAAGAATGAAGGTGACTACAACTCCTCCATGAACTCTCTAACCCTAATGACGACCACTAACACAGTCTCTCTATACTATCTAAGGTTGGGGAGCATGACATGGATATCCTATTCCTACCCCATCATCTCTCTATTGATCCAAAGCCGATGCACCATGCTGCTGCTGCTTTGGCTAGAACTGCCTCAATGGTTGAATCTAGAGCAGAACACATGGAACACAATGACTCCAATGAATGGTCAGGAACTCCTGTTGTGGATGTCCTCATCCTCTACAAGAAAAACAAGAACCTATTCTCTTCAAGTATGCCTATGAAATATTTCTCACATATAAATGAAATGCTGAGTACTAGGACCTACCCTCAGTAGAATGGAACTAATTCTTCCCTGAAAACCAGGAAACCCATACCACAACTATACTTTGTGAGGAATCCTGAAAACTCCCCTCTATTGATGATCGGGATATGGAGAATTTTCTCCCAATTAATTCTTCCCTCAAAATCCCCTCATGATATGTCTTCAACATAAATGGGGTGACCTAGTGATGGTTTTATGGATGGAAATCCTCCTCGAAATACCTCATCCTGGATTATTCATCTAGAAACAGGTCTTGAGCATATTGTAAAGGGTTTCTGAAATGGATTCCAAACTCTTTCACATTAGATCTCCCTTGTAAATGGGTAATACACTCTGACTAAATAGACACCTTTGGGGTTGAAGAAAGAAACTAGACTTTGAACTACTCTTGGAACTCCTCCCCTGATATCGTCGACTCCTCGCGATACCCAAGGAAAAATAACCACCACTACCTCGTTGCTCAATAAAGAAACATCACAACCAAAGACCCCCGGTTCTATTTTTAATAACGGATCAAACTGAAGGATATCTCAACCTCCTCCAACCATTATTTTGTAAGTGAAGTTGAAAAGGAGCCCTCATACATCTGGAGACTCTGGTAATGAAAATCTCAATGTGTCCTACTGTAGGATTCATCGTCATCATCCTCTACCATTCGTTGATCTTCTGGCACAACCTGTGGGACATCATCTACGTGAACATAACGAGGACATCAACCTTCATCCATACCTATAAAATAAAAAAATGGTTAGAGATCCTAAACATTGAATATGGAAGACTCAACATTAATTAATTAAGTGTTTTTTATTAATTTTATGTTATCATATCTCAAGGTCAACCCATTAAAACAAAATCACAAAGAATAATGATTCTTGATTCTTCCCCAGGTCTCTACCCTGAAACTACTATCAACACATTTAGTATCCATTTTAACTTTAATGGTTTGTGCATTGGATCTCAATGGTCCCTAAATTCCTATGTCTCAAATGGTCTTCAGTATATACATCACTTACTAAACTTGATTGAAACTATTCCCCTACAAACCCATGCAACCTCACTCGTGCCTAACACCAAACTCCATCATATCCCTCAAAAAAAGTCTCTAATACCACTATATCATGGCCTTATCCCCACAAGGTGTACCCCTTCATCAACTGGAAATGTGATAAGTGAGATAGTGACCCCTGAGTCCTGCCTCCAGGAGGCCCCAGGTTGTCAACCAACACTGAGTGTATAGTAATCACACAAATGGGTGAAAATAACATCTAAGAGAACTCATGGGAAAGAGGGAGATAAGAAATACACCAACCAAATCTAACTCAAACTCCAATATAAATGAAATTCCATGTACAAATATGTAATTTTATAAAAAACTACTTCAACTGAATGGAAAAATTGTATTTTCCAAAGAAATGTAAGAACAACAAAATCTATGAATCCCGAATAGCTCCTAAAACCACACGTTATTAGTAACAATCCTAATCACCAACCCGCTCTACGTGACATGAAAAATAGTTTATATATATACGTAGGGTGAGTATAACAGTATACTCAGTAGGATCCTCCACAGGGCCTCTCGTGAGAAGTAAAGAAAGCATGCTAAAGGAATGTGAACAACAAATGAAACATACATTTCAACTAAACATGTACACTATGTTCATAGACTCACCATGTCTACTCTCACCATGTATCACATACAATAGTATATAAAAAAAAAATATCAAGGGTTCCATGTTACAACTTCCCCATTGGTTTTCCGCTTTTCCACAATTTCATGCATCCTAAGAATCTCTCTCAAAAAATGCTTGCTCACAAACACCTAGAGGAGAATCAAAACACACACCTCGTATTGAAAAAACATGACATCCATGCAACCAAAGTATCCAAGTAGTTTTCAAGAGCCACTACTGCTTGCACAATGTTCTTCATACGTCGGTAATTATATGTCAAGGTATTACAACACATGCACCGAGTAAGGATCCCCAATCCATCATATACAATACACATTACACATAAATAATTCCATAATAAAATATATCCAAAACATATGTGTGTAAATAAATACAAGACATTATATCCCTCTGCACAATTATATAGGGAAAACTAATCAATGTTCCTACCAGCACAAGTAATTACCAAAAAAATAGAGTGAATCCAATGGGGGAAGTCATCCATCCATCCTCCCATTAGAATGTTTTGTAAAACACCCCCTAAGACTCAAAATCCTTTGGGTGTTGGTTTTCCTAACTAACGGGGTGGATTATTGTATAGAAAAACAAAAAAATAGAATATTTTATAGCTTACAACCACACTATGGGAAAAAAAATTTATAAGACTCAACTACTACAAACGTCTCTTGGACTTCCATCTGCCACTTCTAAGACTATGTTTCCTATAAGCGCACGACGATTTAATGATATAAATTAGATTACTTTATCTGTTTTTTAGTTTCAATTTATAATAATTAATTATTTAACATTAGTTAACCATTTACAAAAATACATATTATATTTCATTTTCATCATACAAAAAGTCGACGGTTCCTTTAAATTGAAACATCAGCATTGTATCCCTACAATCTCCAAAACCATGGGTTAACATAATTTATATAATCCTTTGTTAAAATCATTTTCACTTTCCCATATTCCCTATAATTATAGAAAAAAATTATAACCTACTAAACATAAGAGGTGACAACATGTTGTGTAGATGGACTTTCCGTCAAGTATTTGAAACAAATAGCAATTGCATTGACCCATCCTTCATTGAGAAGCTAAACACTAAAATCACATGGCATAACTCACACCCCTTAACCCATTTTGGAATTAGGGGAATAAAAAACAGCTGACATCAGTGGTGGGTAAGGTAAACAAGATAAAAACAAACCAGATTCAGTCAGTATCCAATATTTACTTCCATTCGATATCATCATCTTAAGTGTCCTCCCAAAAACCCACATGCATAAACCGATATATCTTTCCACTCTAGGCATCCACTACTGCCACAACCAATGAGCGTTCTTACCCCCACATATCACAACATAAACACAAGTTCACAACACATCATAATTAGTTGGAAAATAAAAAACGTACTGGGCTCTTATCCCTAAATAGAGCATTCCTCCTTCAAATGAAACAAGCTCTCCCAGATCCAAGAATTAGGCTCTTTTCCTTTAAAATAAAGAGGGTAACTCAGATCCTAAGGAGGAAATATCTTTAATAAAGAATCTTGTTCATTAATTCATCTTGAAATAATTAGTTAATTATTAGAAGAATCCAATTATGGGCAACCGAAACAGAAATCTATCATAGATATCAGATATAATTAAAAATTCTTAGTACATTAATTTGATTAGCATCAACATTCAACAAAATCAACAACCAGATTAATTTATATTCCCCTTTATCATAAGACTAATACTTAATAATTAATTCAGGTTTTAAATTCATTACGAATTTCATGAAGAATGGCATGGTATCCAGAAATGCATAGATATCACACTATGTAGAAAAACAGGAAGAAATAACATATGATCGATGCCAATTTTTTTGTCAGTTCAAATATTTATTATGTAAATTCATTATGATTGAGAGGGATAAAGCATGATAAATCTATAGTTTCAAGTAATCGAATAGAGACACCCCAAATACCCTAACTCAAAAGGTTTGGGATGCTATCTGATTGAAATTATACCAACAAAACAGCTCACGATCACCTCACTTGGAGGACTACACCCACATAAGGATGTTGAGACACCACCACACTAGCCAACACCCAAGATAAGTCCATTAGGAAAATGGATAGAGGATGACATAACAGGGAATGGATAAACAGAGGGAGATAAACCCACAATGATACTGATAAATCATACATTATATAAAAGATTGATCTATTAATGCTTGGTAACACCAAAATAGGGAGTGCACTTATAGTCAGAAGAACTTAAAGGGAACCAATAAAAGGAGGAATGTTTGATCGAATGACTCCTATGTGATGGGAAGAATGATTTGAGAATCTAACACTAGATATCAAGGAGGAAGAACAAGGGAGGAAGATATCTCGTGCATTTAGAAGATTTAACATAGCATATATTTAATATACACTTTCTTTTCAATTAAAATAAGATCACATTAAATAATGCAGTTTGACCATGTATTGGAATACCAATCCTTGGGAAAATTAATATAGGATTTATGGGTTTGAATTTTTCTTAAATCCCATAAAACATGCATTTTAATGAATTTTTTTGTCATATAAAACATTAAATCGGTGAATTTGGAAATATAATGAAATTTGGAAAGGAAATATGAAACAATATATGTCAGATAGTAACTATGAGATAGTAACTATGAGATAGAAACTGTGACACCATTTTAGTGAAACTGTTTTTATGACACCATTTCCGAGAAACTATTTCTGTGACATAGTTTTTGTGACACCATTTCTATGAAACCATTTTCGTGACTCGGACTCTATGACATAGTTTCTATGAAACGATTAATTTGACACCATTTTTCTGACAACGTTTTCGTGACAACATTTCTCTAAAACTGTTTCGGTGAAACTATTTCTTGAACACTATTTCTATGACCCAATTTCTGTGACACCATTTTTTTGACACCATTTATATGACACGGTTTCTGTGAAACAATTTCTCTAACTCCATTTTTTGACACTATTTCTGTGACACCATTTCATGAAATCATTTTTGTGAAAATGTTTCTTTGACACCATTTCTGTGATACAATTTATGTGACACTGTTTCATGAAAAAATATGGAATTTTGGAAAATGAAAAGTGAAATCCTTTCATGAAACAATTTGAAATTTTAGAAAAAGAAAAGTGAAACCATTTCAGGAATTAGTTTTTATTTTTGGAAAAAGAAAAGTGAAACCGTTTCATGAAAAATATTTTAATTTTGGAAAATAATAGCTGACACCATTTCATGAGACAATTTAGAATTTTGGAAATGGAAATGTTACACAATTTCATGAAACAATATGGAAATTTCTCTAAGTGTTGGGGATAATTCACCATGACCACCTAGAACACAAAAAACATCTAATTTAATTAATGGAATTGACCTAAGAGGCCTTAACCATTACAATTGATATGGTAGGTCGTACGACACATGATTTTTTTCATTTTTTTGACTTATTGAAAAAAATAAATGTAAACTATATATATATATATTTATATAAATAAAAAATTTACGTCATATATATGAAATATCATTATTAAATAAATCCATAATACATGACATGTAATATTTGAATGAATAACATCGCTTTGCGAAGCGGTTGACCATTGTATACACGAATAACATTATCATATTACTAAAAATTGCAAATCATGAAGATATGTGATATTTAATAATTTCTTCATCACAATGAAATAATAAATTTCATCAATATTCCATATAAAAATAATTCCCATCATTTTTCTGAACCATGAATGTTGGTAATGGAAAAACAAACGACATCAGTTTATGAGGTACCAATACGCCACAAACACGAATGAGGATTTCATTTATAATTTCATGAGAGTGCTTGTGGGTTTCGGTCAGACCCAATAAATTACAAAATATGATAATATTGAGTATAATGAGGATAGTATATATATATTTTATGAAAATTATTTACAAAGGTGGAGAAATAAATATAAAAAAAATGCATGTTGATAAACATTACCTATTCATCAGATAAATCATATTGGTATTCATGAAATTACTTAATTGAATGGATTTATGACCAAAGTAAATATTCTTGGATGATTTTAGGGTAGTTTATATGTTATATTTGAATGCATTACCTATAAAAAAGGGCTTTATAGGTGTGAATAAAGGACTATGATGGGAGGCCTTTCATTAGTTATGTGAGTTGAAAACATGTAAATTTTTGAAAGAGGTAATTAAATCCAGATTCATCCCATTTTATATTGCATGAATAATGAAAATGTAGACTAGATGGAATATTGATTACATATGTCCATATAATGTGTTTTTTTAAAATTTCCATTTTCATTTGTCTCTATATGGTTAATTATTAGTCTTTTAGTAAACTCGTTTGTCACAAAATTTCTTTATTTCATTATAAATGTTATCACTAATAAATTTTATAAAAAATTATCTTTTACATATTATAATTTATAAAATTTTAGGATGTAAAATTTTGAATAATGATTTTTTAATTAAAATCTCATATGTGGACAATTTATTTTAATATTATTCTGACCGGTGGGACATGAAAGAGGGGTTTTAGAATGAAAATGATTATAAGTGTACTGTATTTATAAATATGAAATAGATTTTAAAAATATTCCATTTTTATAAATTGAAATAATAACTACATAATATATATATTTATATATTAAAAGAAATGTAAAGAATAATTTAAAATTATTAATAATTTTTATGGAATGTTGTTTTAAAATTAACATTTAGTAACTTTCAAAAATCAATAATAAATGAAAATTCTATAAAAATAAATAACCCTAAGATAATTTTAAAATTAAAATTTAAAAAATATGGTTTATTTTTCTTTAAAAAAAATTATAAATACATCCCAATTCAGTTATAAAAACCATGTTCCATTAAATATTTGAAAACTACCTTTAAAAAAATATAGCTATTTTCATACAATTGGATTTGTTTTTATCTTAAGCCTATAAAATCAATTGAATAAATTTGTAATTTTTTAACATATATTATATAAATTAAAATAATATCATTTAATAATAGTAATTAAATTAATTAATTTGGATAAAATTCTTTTGGGTGCATAAATATAGATTTATATATAAAATTTTATTTATAATAAATTATTTATTTTTTCATCTCTAATTAATTTATAACCTATAAACACGACAATAGATTTTCATAACATAGTTGGTCCTATTCACACCCCCATTCTAAAGTATATATGATAATTTTATTATATAATAATATTGGTATTATTTGTTAATACTCTATCTTGCGTGTAACACAATCTATCAACGAATATTTTATTTTGTGTAATGCAAGATGATTCTGTGTTGTGTTCATTGGAAGATATATCATAGAATGTATTTTTAGTAAATAATAAATAATTTTAAAAGTCTCAAGATGTAATATTCTATTCTTTTTTTTGTTCATTCTTATCATACATTTAATCGATTTTTTTTTCATATTTTAAAATTTTGTGGTGTTACATTTGTCTAACTTTAAATAAATTTTGACCTAATAATTTAAATATGATATTTTTAATTAAGGGTGAGATATTTGAATATAGCATTTTTTTAAAATTATACATTATTATTGTTTTAAGAAAATATCATATTAATAAGATAAACATGGAATTATAAAGTTCATCATGATTAATCACATAACTAGGTTTCCACGTAGGATAACATTAGTGGCAAGTGTATATTTGGACATGGAGGAAAAAAGTAAATAATTATAAGAAAATATTTTGTTCCATGATCAAAATAAATCAAAATATCTATTAAAATATTACGGTCTTTAAAACATAAAATTTATAGGGGTGAAAATATCATTGATATAATAAAAATTGATGGTAATGAGATATATTATTCTATCAATATCATATTCCTAATGAAGATGAAAAAATTTAATGCAAAATAATATAAAGAAAATATACATACATGATAGTTTCTATTTCATAATAACAATTTCATAAATTTTTTATATTATGACCAATTTCTAAATAATTTCTTATTCATAGAAGAAATATCCATTTTTTCTAAACCACTAAAATTCTCTTTTATCATATCTTATGATCTATAAGGAGAGAAAATTCATTCAATATACCAATAACTATTTTCCATGTAAAATATATTAAATACAATAATCTGTAACCTAAAAATTAATACTACTATCTCATCTTTAGTAGTTATTTATCTAACTATTTACCTAAAAAGGATTACATATTATATTGGAAATTGTGTTGGATAATTGTTAGTGTTAATACCTTCTCATCATTTAGTTCTGTGTCAAACCCAATTTCCATGCGAGATACAATGGGTTTTCACCCAATATACACGTTTTTATTTTTCAAAAATATATTTATAAAATTTTAAATATAAATAAAATGGAATCCCTTGAAATTTAACAATTAGGTATCATTTTTCCAAATATTTTCAATACAACCAATAGTTTCTAATTATTAATAATCATATCATATAATTATAACAATTTCAATGATTATTACATTAAACCTAAAGGATAATAATATCTTGAATCATATTTCTATAAAACATAATGGAATTATTCCTTATATAACATTTACACTAAAACATATACTACTAATGGGTTGTACGTGTATTTATTCTATCCAAAATATCATTAATATTTGTATAATCCCATCATATAAAACATAAAATGAGGGTTTTAATTACTTTATTATATGATCAATAATAAATTCATTTTCTCATGATGTTATCCATTGATCTAATTTCATCCAAGACACATGTTCTTATTATATTTAAAACAATCTTTAGAAGTTTCATGATTCTTATAACCAAAATACCCTTAATCAAATAAATCCACAACATAGTTCTTAATCCCCAATACTTTATACTTTTTATTTAGAAATGTGATTTTAATTGGTCTCATTATTATCCTAGGTCATTCACTTCCATAATGTATTAAGATCATTCAAAATTGATTGTGTAGAGAATTTTAATAATCCTAAACATATACCTTGGTATGGTCAACCTAGGAGTGTATTATGTCACGTTGTCACGTGTCAGGTTATGATGAAGTCAATCCCAACATAACCATTTCAGATTTACTACCCCTAGGTATATCCACAGTAAAACCATGTACAATTATTATATCAATGAAAATATATATTTCGAGGAAAAACCAAAAAATATATATCTAACAAAAATATTAGTATTTTATTATATACTGATCCTAAAATTTTATCATATGGTTATGTTCCCTATGATATGTTTTCTTAAACCTTGTTAAAAAGGTGACTACTAAACATCCTACAATATGAATTGTAGCGACCCCATCACTAGCAGCCTTTTGATGGTGCATACTTACCATACATTTGAATAATATATAAGGAATCACATCCCAAAACAAAAATAATAATATATTAGTCTTGGTAAACTAGATACATTATTGAGTTTTACATTACATTTTAATGCCCAAATTACTGAATAGTTTTTTCATTTCTTTTTTGAGAATTTATTTATCAGATCTACAATATCCTTTTATATCAGTCATAATAAACCTCATTGAATCATAGGCAAATGAAAAAAATAAGATTGAGGACAAATAGTAGGTAAGTGTTAAATATTCTAGAAGAAATCATGAATCTATAATTATAATGAGTATGTAAATATATATAATTAAGTCCCCATTCTATATAATCAATAAACATTGAATTAAATTAATCCATAGATAATATAATTGAAAAATTATCATCGATTATAATAACTAAAATCTGAATAAAGTAAATTCAAAAAGATTGGATGTCCAATCTGAGGAACATGAAATCTTATACTATCAAAAGAATCCAAAATGTGTCTTACAATGAAAATTAAAAACCCATTTAATATGGAAAAATAATTTCTCTCCAGAGATCTATAAATTAAAAAATGGTCTATATAATTTCTAGTTTCTAATATTCAGTAGCAGTCCATATCATTTTTCCTTTACCAAATAATATATTTAATTCATGAAGAATATGCCTGATCAAATAACCATATTGAGTCAAGAAACTGAATTAATAAATACATAACAACATAATCAAATAAATTTCAAATTGTATACCATATGAAAAAAATAGTGTAGGTTTTTGGAAGTCATCATATCCCTGAGAAAAATAATGTGGATATTGATGTGAAATTTAATGTTTAATGTTCACTAGATAGTGAAAAACTATAGGGGATGGTAATTAAATAAAAAAAGATTCATGTAAGTGTTTTTGAATACTATCATTAGAGAATATAATCACATTCCATATATATGAATAATAAGTTTGGTATCATTAAAATATTTATCCATTGGAGTAAGAAAAATGGTTGTTGTTTTTGGAGAAATAGAAAAAGATCATTGATAACATTATTGAGGAAAATATAATTTTATTTATGGTTTGTTGAAAATTATTTTCATTGAAAATAAATTTTATGAATATATTTTCTCTAATAATATCGTTATATACATGAAATTATGCTTTAATGAAATGATAGTGGGTAAATCAATAGATGATGTAAAAGGTAAACAAAATTATTTAATATTTTAAAATGGCTCGAAAAGTTACTTGTTAAAAAAAATACAATTATATTAAATTCTATGTATTTTTTAAAATGTAAATTTGGTGAACATGTATTTAAGAAATCACCATTAATTAGTTAAAAATAAATTTTTTTTACAAAAAATTGTTTTTTTAAAAAAATGTTTTCAAACCCATAGCGAAATGAAGTATTTTTTTTCTTAAAGACATTTTATAAAACCTTTTATACACCAAAGTGTCAAAAAATTGGATTATTACATGAATAAAATCATTAACAACCAGTGGAGAATATAATTAATGTATTTATTAATAAATGATAAAATAATTTCCTTCACTAGAAAACCATATGTATTTAATCGCTAATTAAATGAAATTATGATGTATACCCTTGTAAATATCCAAACACTAAAGTGAGAAGAAATACAAGAAATCCACTATGTGATTAAAATTTAAGTTCACATAACATAGGTGGAAATATAAAAAAACATTTACTAACAATTCCTTAAGCACATAATCATTGATTGTTAATGTAAACAAGGATAGAATATAACTCAATAAAAATAAATTGAGATATTAAATTCATTACCAATTGGTAACTATTATTTAAAATAACCTAAGATAAAAAAATAAAATTGATACATAAACTATTAATAATTAATAATTAATCATGATATTAAATTTCCATGGGGATATATTTTTACCATATAATGTGATTAGGTTCATAACAGAAAATATGCCTCAATGAAATTATATTGAGAAGAAATCTCTTAAATTATGAATCCATATGGTTGAATGTGATTTAAAATACTGTATAATATTTTCATTTATGTAATTTAATTTATCCGAATCCGTATTAATATTTTTGATAACATATATGATCAATTTTTATCATATTATTTCATTCTCATTAATATTCCGTCATTATTTTCATCATTTTGATTTTAAATTGAATCGTTTTTTATGTTAATATTAATTAATTCATTTTTCAAGAATATTAATAATGTAAATAATTATGTAAATATCATATATATTCATTAAAAAGTTATTTATATAATTACATAATGTGAAGCGAAAAAAATTGAAATACATTGCTCTTGGACACGGTATGTCATAAGTTTTCTTGAACACTATTTCAATCCTCATATCATATTGAACGAAAAAAAGTAATTTTAATATTTATAGATATTGACATTTATTTATAATTTTTAAGTCATATATCACAGACTATTATTAATATCAACATTAATTCGATCCATTTAATGTGTGGATAAATCATATTTATTCGTCTGTTGGTAGTATGTCGTATAAACGAACGAAGTAATCATATTCCCATAAAACTGAAATAATGTAGGAATGTATTATTTAATAAATAATTTTTATTAAATACATAATAAATATCATATATATAAACTTTATTTCCATCATTATTTTAAAAATCTAAAAGGTAGTGATAAAAAAATGAATGATATGTGTTCGCATGGGGGTGGTCTGTCGTACACACGATCAATGATTTCATAACCCATTTAAAGGATGTTTGTGTTGGTGAAGGAAGTAAACATAAAATAAAAATATATAATCATAATTATATACTAATATTATTATAGAATCATGGTATAATAATATTTTTTGGTGGTTGAGAATGAAATAAAACAAAAAATCATATTGATAAATGATAACTCTTCTTCGAGTAACTCCTTTTGGTTTTCACCATAGGCCTTATATGAATGGATTTATGAAAAAATAAATTATTATTGTGTTATTTTAGGTAATAATAGAATTAATTTAGGTATTTATTTTCTGTTCCAATGGATTTTCGGGTGTGAATAGAGGAGGAGAGTGGGAAAAATTTTATAAGTGGGGTGATAGGAAAATTTGTAAATTTTTTATAGTGGGAATTCCACTAATATTTTTTAAGTATTGTAACTCCAATAATAGAAAAATATTAATAGTATATGTTTTTATGTCTATGTATTTAAATTTCATTTATTTTTAATTAATATTAATTCCATTTTATACATCCATTTAATGTTTAGTGTCCTTGTAAACTCATTTATCTCTTTATCGATATAATTAATTTTTAATAATTTTACTAATTATTTCATGAAAAAAATTAGTTGTAATTAAAATAAGTTTTAAATTTTATTTATTTAAAATAGGTAATATATTTTATCAAATTTAATTCTCAAATGTGTATGAAATTAGTTTAAAAATAATCTCATCAATATGTTGAGAAAGCGGCTTTTATAATGTGAAAATGTTTAAACTTTTTATTAAATTTATATAAAAAACTAAATTAAAAATATTAAAATGATATAATTAGAATATAAATTTATAATATATCAAATTTTTTCTTTCAAACCAGTTTAAAATTTTATTTTAGATTATAAATTATTTTTTATGAAAATTCATGTTTTAAATTTTAATTAAGTAATTTTCCATACTCATTAAAAAATAAAACCTCTCAATAGTTACCATAAGTTCACCCTAATATAAATTAGATATTAAAATTTGAAAAAAAAAATTATTTACTAAAATAATATTAATAAAATTTTCTATATTGAGTTTTTAAAAAACATTCCATTAAACAGTTGCAAAACTACCTTTGGAATGATTCAAATTTTCAAAGGTAAAATTGGTTTTGTTTTTATTTTATGCATTAAATTCTTATTTTATGAATTAAGAAAAAAAATATATAATATATAAACATAATTATTATATTTAACTAATATTAATTAATTTAAAATTTTTGGATAAAAGTCACTTGGAATCATAAAAATAGTTTTCTTAAAAACATAATATTTATATTCAATTGATTTTCATCATCATTTAAAATTAATTGGAAACCAATGAATTTATACTTTTATTTTTATATGTTATTTAAAAATACCTTTACACATTATTCATGTGTCTAGGAGATAATATTAAATTTAATTAATAATATGAACAGTATGTAGTAAAAGTTAATCTTTCATGTAACAGCAGTTATCGAAGAAAGTCATTTTTGCTTGTAATGAAATATAATTGAGTGTTGTGTAAATTTTATGTTGTATCATATATTTAGTTTATTTAAAATAGTACTAATATTTTAAATTCAATGGATTATTTTTTAATTTTTAAAATTTTTATTGCTTATCAGACACACTATCAAATATGATATTCATATTTTAAAATTTTATGGTGTTACAAGAATAATTTGATTCAGTGTTTGTTATTTAATAGCCTTCATCATGATGGGTTTCATCTCCTACAGAACAAACTATTTCAGAGATTTAATAAAAATATGATATATGTTAGTCATAAATGAAAACTAATTGAATAAAATAATCCATCACATGAATAAATAATTTAAATAATCGGTACTCACTCGCTTTGACTGATTCTGGTCTCCCCCACAGGATTAGCGAATAATCATCATGTGATCACCAAAAAAGAATAACCAAATAAAAAAACATGACATATTATATTAATTATATTGAATTAAAAATTATGTAATGAAATTAAAATTTATCCAATGTTACAAAAAAATCATCAAATAAAATAATAGGAATGAAAAAATGTACTCTGATAAATGATCAATAGATCAAATCACTAACAAAATCTATCAAGTGGTAGTATATTAATTATTTTCACTATATTATAAGCCACAATTTGTGGTTTTTAATACACCCCAAGATACATTACTTCCATAAATACATATTTTGAATCTGTAAAAGTCATCTCTAGGGTTAATTGGGTCATTAGATGAGGGTCATGATCAATGATTATAGATATTTGGAATTTTAAATTCCCGTGAATTTTTTTTCAGGATGTTAATATGGTTTTAATAAAATAAAATATTGGGTGAAACTCTAATATGGTTTTCATTATAAATTGTCTCATGCATTGATCAATTCAAAAATCCGTGCAATTAATTTGGATTTAGAGTGTAAAACCATAATGGATAACTTATTCTACCTTATTCCCATTACAATCCTCTACATATATCTGAAAACTCTTGGTTTGAACATTCACAATGTGAATAGGGTTTTCATGGTTAAATCCATGATCATATCATGTTATTGACTATTTTTCTGTTATTCTTCCATGCCCCTTCATGAAATGTCTCATAGTGTCCACATCTTATTCAAAATGCCAAGTTCTTATCCAAAATCTTACAAATGATGGTCCTAATATAAGTGAACATTATGTAATTATGTCAACTAAAAATATATTATTTAATCCACTAAAAATCAATTAATAAAACATCAATAACTAATAATATATATATATATATAATAGCGACATCAATTAGTATCAGAGAAAATAGTTTATTAATTTGGGTAACATTAGTTGTGATTATATAAAATGATATGATAGTTTTTGTGGAATATGAATTGTTTTACAACAGTGTGGGAAGAATAATAGAGTGTCTTAAACCTATTGGTATTAAAAAACATATCTATTGTACACCACACATGAGTGGGGGGGTGGTAGTAGGGTCCAAATGTATTACCACAGTCTAGATTTATTGTTATAGTAGAATCGACATACAAGGCCTATTTTCACATATTCAATTCTTTATGGACATATCTACCATATGAATATGATTATCTCTATGATCACTACTATCATTAGTTATGTTTCCCCTTCATGGAGTCCATATTTCTTAGACGTGACAACATACATCCATAGTCCCACATTGCAAAGGCATAGTCTCAATGGTGCCACTTCCTCTGGGGGTACAACCACCCTATTGAGGCCACATGGCCCAATGAATTTACAATTTTTGATATTATATATAAATATTATAATATTAAATATTCCACAATATATAAATATATACATTGATATATATAGTTTATTAATGTCTATTCTAGGGAAGTGATTGGTGAACTTTTTTTGACACCCATATGTTGTAAGGTCAAAACAGGTGGTAGATATTTTATTTTTCCCTTATATATCTCTATAGAAATAGTACTCAGGGATAGCTCAGGTTAGGTATATTTTATATTACTATTGATATATAGCCAATAACGATAGGATTTTGAAAATGGTAAGAGAACCCATGAGTGCTACAACAGTTTTTGTTATCATATGTGTAATTTCAACAAGTATTGACTATGAAAACTACCATTGTAGACCATATTATAACCATAGAGACCAACTATTTCTATAAGTCTATGAATAATAAAATTACTTGTGAATATAGTGTTATATCCCTAGAAAATTCCCATGGAAATAACACTGGATATGACCACATTACTTTCTATATTCTAATATCTATGGTCCATGAAAATCGAATATAGTTCATGTGGGATACTTCCATACTGGAATATCCCAGGGAGTAAATTACCAAGGTCATGGCCTATGAACAAAATAATTATGCATTTGGATATGGGTTTTTAACATGACCATATCCTTTTTTTTATTACTAATATCTTTCAACATTGGAGACATCAATTATTAATAGAATACCTATTTCAAAATTGAATTCCGGGATAAAAAATTATCATGTACTATATATTATTTTATCTAGAGTATATGTCATATTATGTCATTCTTTTTAGGGTTTTCACCGGAGATAAATAATACGAGAAATGTCTTTTTGTTCAATAAGGTGAACAAATTATTTTTATCCAATGTAATTAATTGGGGAACAAGGGGTTCCACATAGGTATCTGAGGGAAATAAAAATACCAAAATGAGATACTAGGGTAATGTGATCCTTTTTTTTCATAATATATATTGGAATAAATTTAATTGGAATGGATTAGATAATATATGGTTTCACTTTTGTTTCTTGGGTGCTCCTCTTAGGAGGGGTCCTTCACCTTACCGTGGATAATTATCTAGTTGTAGTGGTATTTCATAAATACATTAAATCACTAAAATAAATATGACCCAAACGCTCCTATTATCAATTTAAATTCCTTTTTGTTTTATCTAAAAATCAGTTGAGTTCAATCGTTACATCCATAAGAATGTAAAATCTTACTATTTGTTCTCATACGCAGAAGTGATTTCAATTATTTAATCTAGTGTCCAAATATGAGTACATGAGTTTTATATATGAAATAGAAGTGATGAGAGCCTTGAATATGATAATTATAAGGCCCCATCCTTATACATTACTTAATCTTGTGTTATTTCAAGAATACACATTGAGGATCTTTTTAGGTTTAGAGTTTTAGAGAATTAGATCGTAAATCACGCGTTACATTCCAAATTTCAAAAAGGTGGTTACATAAAAAATATTATTCATTTTTTCCATCAAAGGATACATATTTAAAATAAAACCTGAATTCTTTCTCGACACTTCCTCGACTCTATCATCATATCATGTACTATTCTCTTGACCTGTGAAAAACAGTTAAGAATCTTCGGATGAGCATAAAAATCTTACTAGGTGATATAAAAGTACGGAATGAAAACATTAGTCCATATATTCATATGAATCAATAAAATAATAATTTACTCATAAAAAATAAGAACTTTATCATACCTCATGAAATCATATGATTTATGAATAACTCAATGAAATCATAAGACATAAAGGTAACTTGAGACATTCATAACATTCTTACGTTTGGAGTAACCCTCATGGTTACATTTGGAATACCCATCACAGTATATTCCATATATCTCTTCAGATAAACCTTAGTGTTTAACTCCTTTTCCTTACCCAATACATGGGAGAGCTATATCGGTCTCACCTGCCCTTAGTCTATCATGGAACCACAAGTCTTCATAAACAATTCCCAAGAACCATAACATAATCGTATCAAACAAAACATGCATAAATGAAACATAAAATTTATACATTTCAATCACGAGATATCAATATAACACATTGATAAAATAAAAACACTTTCAAAACCATTTTAAATTCCAAAAATAAAAGAAAATTCAAACATGGTATTTATTTTTAATTTAAAAAAATTATGGCTTGTAGAGGAAGGTAGAACACAAATAATGGTCACAGCGGCAGAAAAGTCATTGTCACCACATACGTATGAAAAAAACATTCCCTTTTGACGTGTAGTAAAATTCTTCATATAAAAAATATTCATTTTGAATAAAATTAAAATTCAAATGGGTTTATAAACCATATAGAAAAAAGATGTGTATAAAAAAATATGCCTCAATGAATGGATATTGAGATATAGTCTCATACCTCGTGTTTGACAAGACTCGATCGTTCATTAATCTCCTGAATAATAAACTAGATTTATTTTCTAATTTCATAAGAACCTATTTAATGTTCATAATTCCTTTTATATAACTTATTACGATGTTATGAACATTATGTGATTATTTATGTTAAAACGGTCGTCTTGTCGATCTTTGGTAATTGAGCCAAAAATAAACTTCTTGTAATTAAATGTTGTTCATGTGGTAAAATATCCATTATATCCAGAATTATATTCATGATGTAGATATCATATATATCATATATATCCAGTATATACATTCATTTATAATAATACATAACATTTAGAGGTAAGAAATGAAATACACCTTTCATGGACACGGTAAGTCATGCGTACGCATGAACAGTACTTTCATTTCAATTTCATATTTAATGGAATGAAATCAGATTGATATAAAGGTATATTATATTTCCAGTATAATATCATATATAATATCATTAACACCATCCTTTATATGTCCCATGTATGACATTAACAATTCAAATCACTTTGAGGTGGCGGTAGTCCGCATTTACTAAAATGAAGATATCGTGTTACCTATAATGTAAATCATAGATGTATTCCATACATGAAAAATACAGAATCATAAAGAAAACATAAACATATCATATATCATAAATAAATATATTTACACCATAATGGCCACCATGAAAGGTGTTAAAAGAAGACTGAACAATCATTGTTTTGTGAGGCAGTAATTTTGCATTCACAGAAACAGTATGTTATTTAACAATTAGACGAATGTGTGTGTAATTTTAAAGAAAATAATTCTCATAAAAACATCCTAGTATATTTAAGATATTGGTTTTATTACAAAATAAAGGAATAAAAAGAGTTTAGGTTGATGGAGAAGCGAAATAAAACAAATGAACATTTGAGAAGACATTATCTTTAAATCGGGTAACTCCCCTTGGTTTGAACCAAAAGGGTTTCTTGAGGAGCCTTTTGCCTAAGGTAAGGCTTCTATGACGAATAGATGGATGTGGAGAGATTAAATGTGCAGAGTTTTTCCAAGACAATGTCTTGAGAGGTGTGGAAAAGGGGGTAGAGGTGGGGGCCTTTTATAAGAGGGAGGAGGGGCACTCTTGGAAAGTCATGAAATGATACATTATTATAAAATGAGTTTCGGAGTTTAATGGTCCTAGAACGATATATTTAGAGTTGACGGTGATAAGGGATCAAAATAGACCCTTCCAATAGGTATTTGACAAGTTGAAGACTTAGATGTTACATTATCATTTCATTTTATTTAAATCGTTCATTAATGAGGTAATCGATGCATCATCATGGTGTCATAAATAAATTAATTTATTTAATGTCTAAAAATTATAAAAAAAAATAACATGATGTAGGAAATAGTTTTATATTTCCAATGAATATTTATAGTCTAAGAGATTGTTCACACAGACAAAACTAAAATTGTTTTACTTTAGTGATACATACTTTGGTTACACTTTCCTTTTAAAAAACATAAAATGAAAAAGTGTCACTATCACCCAAAAGTGATTCCATGGGGTCCCAATGTTTTGGACAAGGAATCCCAGGGTCATCCATGGAAGAACTAGTAGAATTAGGGCACATTTTGGGGTCATTTCTTATTATTATGATATTCTTTTATTACCCTTAACTACCCGATTATTAAATAATCATGAAAATTAAAGATAATTACTATCGTTACAATTCATATTGTACAAAAAAAGAGTCTTAATTACATAATTTGGAACAAATAGCGGAGTTTTTGGGGTCATTTTTGGGGTCATTTTTGGGGGTCAATGGGATTATCTTTTTCATTTTGGGGTCATTTTTGGGGTCAATTCTCGTTGTCAAAACAAATAGCGGAGTTTTTTTTGAAACAATATCTATCAACAGTTTGACAATTGTTTATGTCTAATTTCAATATGAAATTAATCCCAATGACCCCCATTGGATTAAATGGTAAAAATATATTCTATTTAAACATTAAAATCAATTAAAAAGATAATCTATCCATATAATTAAATTAGATGAAAAAGTAGTTTTGAAGTAAAATGCAGTATTTTTTACTATTCATTAATAAAATGAACATTGTCAGAAAAATACAAAAAATTTATCCAATGTAAATATAAATGTCCCAATCCTAAAGAATATGTTTATTTTTAAAAATAGATCTTATAAAATAGTCAAAAGGTATATTTAAAAATGGTTCTCCCTCAAAAGGCGGTAAAACAATCCTTCCAAAAATATTATAGTATTTTATGCTTAAGATTGGATTTATTCTCAATTTAAGCCTCTAAAAAACTATGTAATTAATAAATAGACATAGATATGATAATCTATTTCTCTTTACTTACTTGGGATGTTACATCCTTACCCCATTTAGAAAATTGTGTCCCCGTAATTTATTTACTTATCATATAAGTGGGGGTATTTATCCCTCATTTCACTTTCATATTCCCTTGTTCCCTCTTCAATCATGTGGTTTTCCACAAAACCTTTACATAATGAATCACCTTATTTCTCAATACCTTCTCCCTGTGGTCAAGAATCTGGACCGGTTGTTCCTCATAAGATAGATTCTCTTCCAGCTAAACTACCTCTAGACTCAAAACATGAGATGGATCTGGCATGTACTTCCTTAACATTGAAACATGAAAAACATTGTGTACCTGAGATAATCTCGGAGGTAAAGACACTCAGTAAGAAACTGATCCTACTCTCTCTAGATTTTCATATGGTCCAATGATCATTGGACTAAGATTTCATTTCTTACCAAATCTCATTACACTTTTCAAAGGTGAAACTTTGAGAAAGACATGATCCCCTACCTCAAAAGAGAGATCCTTCGTCATATTGTTTGCATAACTTTTCTTCCTGCTCTGAGCTGTTCTCATGTGTTTCTGTATCATCTAAACCTTTTCTACCAACTCTTCTCCCAATTATGGTTCCATAAATTCCTTTCACCCACTTCATCCCAAAAAACTAATGTTCGAAACTGTTTCCCATATAATTCCTCAAATGGTTCCATATGTATACTGGAATGAAAACTATTATTATAAGAAAACTCAACCAAGGAATGATATTGGTCCCAACTTCCATGATAATACATTGAAAAAGAATGTATCATATCCTCTAATGTGTGAATTGTTCATTCTGACTACCCATCTGTTTGTGGATGAAAAGTTGTACTAAAATTTAATTCAGTACCCAATGACTTCTAAAGGCCTTTACAATAGAAAAAAGTAAACCTGAGATCATGATCTAATACAATGGAGAGGTAAACTCCATGTAACCAGACTATCTCTTTAAGATACAAACAATATAGTTTATCTAGAGAAAAATTATCTCGTATAGCATGGAAATGAGAAGACGTAGTCAAGCGATCGACAATAACACAAATCAAATTATTACCTCGAGGTGTATTCGAGACCCCATAAACGAAGTCCATGGATATATTCTCCCATTTCCACTCTGGCACTGGTAATGGATGAAGCATCCCTTTAGGTAACTTCCACTCTGCTTTAACCTGTTGACAAGTCAAACACTTCATTGTAAAATCATCAATATCTCTTTTCATTCAATCCCACTAGTAATACTCCCAATGATCTCTAAATATCTCAGTACGGTCGGGATGAACTGAAAATAGAGAACTATGATCTTCACATAACAACTCCCTCAACAACTGTGAATCATAAGGCACACCCAATATCTTCAGAAATCTAAAAACACAATTATTATCAATGTCAAATTCAGGAAACGTACCCTTCAGAATCAGATCTACATTTTTCTACAACTCAGTGTGTTGCTCTTGTGTTTGCTTAATTTTGTCTGATATAGAAGATTTCATTGATACCTCAAACAAAACAGAGAATTATCCTTCAACAACAAATTCTATGCCAAAGTTCATCAAATCCATAACAAAAGGATCATTTTTCAAATATAACATAGTTAACGAATCATTACTTTGTCGACTCAAATCATCAGCCACTTTGTTTACTTTCCCAAAATGGTAATGAATTGTATAATCATAATCCTTGATTAATTCTAGTCATCTCCTCTATCTCATGTTCAATTATTTCTAAGTGAATATGCACTTTAAACTCTTGATATCATCATATATTTCACACTTTACACTATACAATTTATGCCTCCAAATTTTTTATGCGAAAACCACTACAGGTAATTCCAAATCATGTGTAGGGTACTTTATCTCATGATTTTTCAACTGAAGTGAAACATAGGTAATTACCTGATCATTCTGCATTAGGATGAAACAAAGTCCTTTTAATGAAGCATCACTAAAGATAAAAAACTCACCATTCCTGGAAGGTAGTTCCAAAACTGGAGCATTCACCATTATTCATTTCAACTCCTGAAAACAATCATCACATTCTATTTTCTAAATAAACATAACACCCTTCCGAGTTAGCTTAGTCATTTGTCCAGATAACCGTGAAATTTGTTTAACATACCTTTGGTAATATCCTACCAAACCAAGAAAACTATGAATCTCTGTTACATTTGTGGGTCTTGGTCATTCTTCCACAACCTTTGTTTTTGAAGGATAAACAGTTATTACTTCTTTAGAAAAAATGTGACCATGCAAAGAAATTATTTGTAACCAAAACTCACACTTGCTGAATTTCCCATACAATTTCTTTCCGTTTAAGGTTTGAAAAAAAGAACGTTAAATTACTTTCATGCTCTTATTTCATTTTAGAAAACACCAAAATATTATCAATGAAAACATCCACAATCATATCCAAGAACTCATGGAAAATACTATTCATATAGTCCATGAATACAACATGTGAATTGGTTAACCCAAAAGGCATTGCTACAAATTAATAATGGCCATATCGTGTAAAAAACTGTAATGACCCGAAATTTTGAATAAATCTTGTTTCTTAATTTTATGTGTTATTTTATTTTATTTCTATACTCAAAATTTTTTTTTCATTTGATAACATGAGTACAATTAAAATGAGACTGTTGGGTTTTGACTATAATCTAACCATTGGTCAATATGACCACTGGAAACTAAAGGTTTTGATTATTGTCTCTAAATACGAGTAATCATGGTTAATTATTATAGAAAGAAGATTCGATGGCCTCAACCAGTATTCTTGGACCGATCGAAGCCCATCTAACAGAACATCAGAAGGAGGTAGCACCACTGGGCATTGCTCTGGACCAAACCCAAGCTGAACTTCATCGTGTGAAGCTAGAATAAAATTTCCATTGTGAGAAGTTCAACCTGATTGAAATTACTACTCATGCGATGTTGGCCGAGCCTCCCTCAGATTATGTCACCTTAGCACACCTTACACTTAGGTCCTATGCTGGTGTGATAAGGGGCTATGTAAGGAGACCATAACTGCCTTGTTTAATCCTTTGTTTTAAATAAAAATTTGGAATTCTTCTTATGATGAAGAATATGAATTTTCAAATGACCAGATAAATATAGTATGCATATTTTTGATGAATTTTAGAAAAAGGATATTTTAAAAATGTTTATGTAAACCATAAATAATTAAAAATGTGTAATGATTTTCGAAAAATGGTCTTCTATAATTATGTTCTGTACAAAATTTAGTGTCTAATAAGTTCAACTTATTTTTTGAAGAATAGTAAATTATGAATAGTGATTTTATGCTTAGGATTAGTAATGTGACCAAATGGATTAGTAATCTCACTTAATGAAAGTATTAATATAATCTAGGCACCTTGATTAAGTAATGTGATTCAATAAAATGGTCAAATAACGGTTTCATTAATTATTATTCAAGTATTAGTTTTTTCACGTGAATAGTGTTTTTTAATTAAAAATTAAATTAAAAATATTTAGAAAATTATTTTTATAAAATGGATTTCATTTTTGATCTCAGAGCATCGATATTAAGTTAAGGTAATTTTTGGGGATTTTTCTGCAAAAAATGAATTTTCAGTGAATAGTGTATTTAGTTTAAAAATAAATTAAAAATATTTAGAAAATTATTTTTATAAAATGGAGTTCATTTTTGAAATCAGAGTATTGATATTTGGATAAGGTGAAATTTTGGGATTTTTATGAGAAAGTTGAATTTTTAGTGAATAGTAAAAATATAGTTTTAGGGTTTCAGTATGTTTAATGACATCATAACTGTGTCATGATGATTGGATGAGATATTTTATGGGTTTTCCGACCAAAGATGATGAATTATTTTATGGGGGGACCAATGTGGCCTAACTCCATGGTAAATACCATGGGAGAGCACATGGTTTTTAGAAAACCACTTTTGAGGTGTCCCTTGGCCATTAATGCCCTGTCCCCTCACTTTCCCTATAAATATAAAGCCCTCCTCTCATCCATTTCAACTACCCACTCTCCCAAAATAATTTATGGTCACATTAGCTCCCAAGGAGTCCTCCCAAGGTGCCCCCATGCCCTCAAAGTCCCAACCATTGAGTTTTAAGAGTTACGTTTTAAGGTCAGGGATCCGACCTCTCCCTTTCTTTTTAAGAAATCTCTTTTATGTAATTTCTGCTATGCTCCATGTTCTTATGTTAAAGGATGTTATTTTATACTCCTATTACTTCCCTTTTCATGTTCAGATAATTAGAGATCCACTCTTACTCTCATTATTTCGTTTTATGAATTTTTAAGTGGCGTCATTAGGCTGGCGAAATTTTTGTAACAGATTATTTCTCCCTTCTCATTTTTCAAGATCTATTTTCATGTAAAGTATTTGAAGTTATATTTTTTATGTTTTGTTATGATATCTAAATTTATAATACAGATAATTTATGATCATATGAAGAGATACCCCATTTGATCTCTTCAATTCAGTATTTTGATGTTTTAAGTGGCGTCGTTAGGCTACAGAATGTTTAAGTGGTTCTTTCACATTTCTCCTTTTTCAAAGTTCTAATCCCATGTCATGTCTTACAAGTTCCTTTTTATTATGTTTGGGTATGATCTCTAAATATATCATACTGATAATTTATTTTCATATGATGATAGACCCTATTTGATCTCATCAATTCATTTTTGTCGAAGTTTAAGTGGCGCCGTTAGGCTGCCGAATTTCTAAGGGGTTCTTTCACCCTTCTCGTTTTCAAGATCAACTTTCATGTCATGTCTTTAAAGTTCCTTTTTACTATGTTGGGGTATGATCTCTATATTTATCATACTGATCATTTATGTTCATATGTTGAGAGACCCTATTTGATCTCTTCAATCCCTTTTTGGATGTTTTAAGTGATGTCGTTAGGCTGCAAAATTTTCATAAGAGAAATCTTATTTTTGTCTTCCTTTCATGTTCAACATTTCATATGGTATGTCTTTCAATTATCATTACCATGTTCTTAAATACCTTATATTATGTCCCCCTACTATTTTATGGATCATTTATGAGTGGGTGACCCATGTCACTTCTCTTTTCATTTTTCTCTAAAACCTTGTAACATAGCCGTTATGCTGTAGAATTTCCATCTCCAAATGTCTCTCTCTTATTCTCGAATTCATTTATTTAATTAAATGAATACTCAAATATCGTTCTTCTAAAGTGGTATTCACATATATATAAAAATGTTCTATTTTAAATTCTGGGATTTACATACATGAAACCCGCATTCCCTTTCCGTGGGTTTAAAGTGACACAAAGATCATGTCTTTAAAGCAGTTTTTAAAACGTTATGATTATGAAATGATACCCATTTATTTTATTCTATATGGGTTTTTTATGAAATTATTGTTGATGATAAATTTGGATCGCATGATTATAAAGCCATGTCAAGGGTGCACCCAGATAGCGCTCCAATTCATTATGTAAGGACTTAATCTCTAGAGATGACCTTTTAGACTGATACCTTGGTGAATAACCTCGGTAATTTTTAATGACACCTTGGGGATGGACCTTGGTGAAACAAAATGATTGTCAGTATTAAATGTTGTAGCCACATCTTCAAGTTATGAAAAATTTTATTTTTATTATGATATATCTCATGATTTCTTTCTCATTCCTTAAAGTTCTTTTCATGACCTTATTGAAGTTTCTCAAGTTCACATGTAAAATGATTCTCTTGTTTCCCTTACTGGGCCTTCTACTCACCCTTTCTTTTGATGTATGCTCCCAAGTTATGAGATGCAGTAATGAACCTAGGATGAAGATGAGGAGAATCCTTTTAATTTTTTAAGAAGAATGTTTTATGTTTTCATGTTTTAAGTTCCCAGTTTCCAAGACACTAAACCTTAATGATCCTCGATTTTGTAAAATTTAATGAAAGTTTATGTGATAATAAGGTGGGATTCTATAGTTGGTATCAAAGGACGGTTTAGTTATTTTTCGAAATTTGGATATGAAAACAATAGGAATAAACCTATAGAAATGTTTAAATATAGGAAATCTTCCTGGTATTTTGGTGAGTATTGATTAAGGGGTTGCCAAGAAAATACATCCCTATTTGGATAAAAGTAGGTAGAGGTGGCTCTGGCACAGATGTACATAGGGGTAAAACCCAAAAACACCGCTTTGATCTAGACTCGAACGGGAACTGGTACACGATAACGGGCCTTGCTGCACTCTTGGTTACGACACTCCCAGGGGATATGCTTTGGTAAATTCATTAGCTTACTATGAACCATTGTTAAAAGAACAAAGATAAAATAAAATAAATATTCACATAAGAATATATGATAATGGATAACCTAGTTTGAAATCTAGGGGATCAAAAGTTAGGGTATACTTTTCTTCTACATGTTATCCTCATATGCTTTAAGTTCCTTTTCATGATTATTGTCTATGTATTTAAGCCCCTAATTATAATTTCTCTTCTTAGATATTTGTGGGAAATTGAAGAACATGTTCCAACAACCAATGTGATAGGAAATGCGACGATTGATGTATTAATATGACATAGATGATTTGGGGATTAAAAGATGATTATTATTTTTGAAGATGTTCACTATTTTGGGGACCCTATATGATCGAGGTAAATAGATTACTGCGGTATTTTCATTGAGAAGTAAGGTTGACTTATATTTTGAAGAATCGATGATTTTAAGGAGGACTTATAGTAATTTAGGTTACTTATTGGAAAGATTAACCTATCTTTTCTAAAATATGTTTAGGTTAGCTACTTTTGTTATAAGATGTTAGGAGTGGTTGATTTTTTTTGCAGATGAACAATGAATTTTATATTGGAAGACTATGTTATCAAATCCCTCTTGTATTTGGGTTTCAATCTTAGTTTGGTTTATTATGAGGAATTTTAAGGACCGTTATTTATGGAATGGTCTATGATGATCATTGGTTAGTACCAAGGAACATTGAAGATTTAAAAGTAGTTTCCATTCCTATGGGATTCTTTCTTTTTGAAGAGTTGTTTTACCCTACCCTTTCTGTTTTTTGGGTTAATGTTAAAAGATTGAATAAATAGATAGTCAATATTTTGTGGATTATGTCATTCTCTAGAAGATGATTCTTGTGTTTTGATGAAACCAAGTAGTTTTGAATGATCATCGTTTGGATAAATGATTACTTTTGGGTAGAAACTTATTAAAGGATGAAACTCTATATAAAGGTAGGTATGTATTATATGTAGTAAATGAATTCCTAATTTTTTTGAAAATGAACGTAAAAGAAAAACGTTGTTGGTATACGTTTCCTACTAGGTAATCAAAGAACGTTTACACACAACATAAGTTTGGGATTTTCTTATGATTAACTTTCTCCTAATCATGTTATCTAGCACTCTCCTTCAAAACATGACCCTTTGTTTTCTCCTCTATTTCAATGTTTTCCTACATGGATTCCTAGTGTGGGTTAACTCGGGTGACATTTGTACTTCCCTTTCATTCTTTTAAAGACATTGTTTTACTGATGCCTTTTCCGATGTGCGACTTTCAAAGTAATTTCAAAAACCAATTTTAAAAAATTACGAGGACGCAATTTCTTATTGGGGAATGATTGTAACGACCCGAAATTTCGAATAAATCTTGATTCCTAATTTTATGTGTTATTTTATTTTATTTTAATACTCAAAAAAATATTTCATTTGTTAACATGAGAACAATTAAAATGAGACCATTGGGTTTTGACTGGTATATGACCATTGGTTAATATGACCACTAGAAACTAAACATTTTGATTATTGTCTCTAAATACAAGTAATCATGGTTAATTATTATAGAAAAAAGATTCGATGACCTCACCCAGTAGTCATGGACCGATCGAAACCCATCTAACAGAACATCGGAAGGAGGTAGCACCACTGGGCTTTGCTCTGGACCAATCCAAAGATGATCTTCATCGTGTGAAGCTATAACAGAATTGCCTTTGTGATAATTTTAAACTGATAGGAATTATTACTCATGCGATGTTGGATGAGCCTCCCTCGGATTCTCTCACCTTAGAAGACCTTACACTTAGGCCCTATGCTGGTGTGATAAGGGGCTATGTAAGGATACCATAACTGCCTTGTGTAATCCTTTGTTTTAAAAAAAATTGTATTTCTTCTTATGATGAAGTTTATGAATTTTCAAATTACCAGATAAATATAGTATGCATATTTTTGATGAATTTTAGAAAAAGGATATTGTAAAATTTATTATGTAAACCTCATATAATAAAAAATGTGTAATGATTTTCGAAAAATGGTCTTCTATAATTATGTTCAGTATAAAATTTAGAGTCCAATATGATCAACTTATTTTTTGATGAATAGTAATTTATGAATAGTGATTTAATGGTTAGGATTAGTAATGTGACCAAATGTATTAGTAGTCTCACTTAATGAAAGTATTAATATAATCTAGGCACCTTGATTAAGTAATGTGATTCAATAAAATGGTTAAATAACAGTTTCATTAATTATTATTCAAGTATTAGTTTTTTTGGGTGATTAGTGTTTTTTAATTAAATATTAAAATAAAAATATTTAGAAAATTATTTTTATAAAATGGATTTCATTTTTGATCTCAGCGCATCCATATTATGTTAAGGTAATTTTTGGGGATTTTTCTGAAAAAAATGAATTTTAGGTGAATAGTGTATTTAGTTAAAAAATAAATTAAAAATATTTAGAAAATTATTTTTATAATATGGAGTTAATTTTTGAAATCAGAGCATTAATATTTGGTTAAGGTGAAATTTTGGGGTTTTTCTGAGAAAGTTGAATTCTTAGTGAATCATAAAAATACAGTTTTAGGGTTTCGGTATGTTTAATGACATCATAACTGTGTCATGATGATTTCATGTGATATTTTATGGGTTTGCCGACCAAATGTGATGATTTATTTTATGGGGGCCATGTGGTCCAATTCAATGGGAAATACCATGGGAGAGCACATGGTTTTGAGAAAACGACTTTTGAGGTGTCCCTTGGCCATTAATGCCTTGTCCCCTCACTTTCCCTATAAATACCAAGCCATCCTCTCATCCATTTCGACTACCCACTCTCCCCCAAAGAATTTCCGGTCTCATTACCTCCCAAGGATTCCTCCCAAGGTTCCCCCAATCCATCAAGGTCCCAACCTTTGAGTTTTAAGAGTTACGTTTTAAGGTAAGGGATTCGACCTCTCTCTTTCTTTTCAAGAAATCTTTTTTCTGTAATTTCTTTAATGCTCCATGTTCTTATGTTAAAGTATGTTCTTTTATACTCCTCTTACTTCCCTTTTCATGTTCATATAATTATATATCCCCCATTACTCTCATTATTTCGTTGTGTGAAGTTTTAAGTGGCGCCGTTAGGCCGTCGAAATTTCTATAACGAATTCTTTCTCCCTTCTCATTTTTCAAGATCTATTTTCCTGTAAATTATTTCAAGTTATTTTTTTATTATGTTGGGTTATGATCTATATATTTATCATACTGATAATTTATGATCATATGATGAGATACCCCATTTGATCTCTTCAATTACGTATTTTGAAGTTCTAAGTGGCGTCGTTAGGCTGCCGAATTTTTAAGTGGTTCTTTCACCTTTCTCCTTTTTCAAAGTTCTAATTCCATGTAAAGTCTTGAAGGTTCATTTTTATTATGTTGGGATATGATATCTAAATCTATCATACTAATAATTTATATTCATATGATGGGAGACCCTATTTGATCTCATCAATTCATTTTTGTTGAAGTTTAAGTGGCGCCGTTATGCTGGCGAATTTCTAAGGGGTTCTTTCACCTTCTCGTTTTCAAGATATACTTTCATTTCAAGTCTTTCAAGTTTCTTTTTACTATGTTGGGGTATGATCTCTATATATATCATACTGATCATTTATGTTCTTATGATGAGATACCCTATTTGATCTCTTCAATCCATTTTTTGGAAGTTTTAAGTGATGTTGTTAGCTGTCGAATATTCATAAGAGAAATAATATTTTTGTCTTGCTTTCATGTTCATAATTTCACATGGTATATCATTCAAATTTATTTACCATGTTCTTAAATCCCTTATATTCTGTCCCCCTACTATTTTATGGATCATTTATGAGTGGGTGACCCATGTCCCTTCTCCTTTCAATGTTCTCTAAAACCTTATAACATGGCCGTTATGCTGCAAAATTTCAATCTCAAAATGTATCTCTCTTATTCTAGAATTAATTTATTTAATTAAGTGAATACTCAAAACTCTTTCTTCTAAAGGGGTATTCAAACATATATCAAAATGTTCTATTTTAAATTATGTGTGTTATATACATGAAACCTTCTTTACCATTCCATGGGTTTAAAGGGACACAAAGATCATGTCTTTAAAGTAGTTTTTAAAATGTTATGATTATGAAATGAAACCCATTTATTTTATTCTAAATGGGTTGTTTATGAAATGATTGATGGTGAGATATGTGGCTCACATGATAATAATGAAATGTCAAGGGTGCATCCAGATAGCGCTTCAATGCATTGGGTAAAGACCTAATCTCTAGAGATGACATTTAGACTGATACCTTGGTGAATAACCTTGGTAATTTTTAATGACACCTTGGGTATGGACCTTGGTGAAACGAAATGATTGTCAATATTAAATTTTCTAGCCACATCTTCATGTTATGAATAATGTTATGTTTATTATGATATATCTCATGATTTCTTTCTCATGCCTTAAAGATCTTTTCATGACCTTATTAATGTATCTCAAGTTCACATGTAAAATGTTTCTCTTGTTTCCCTTACTGGGGCTTCTTCTTAGCCTTTCTTTTGATGTATGCTCCCTGGTTATGAGATGCAGTATTGAACCTAGGATGAACAAGAGGAGAACCCTTTAAAGTGTTTAAGAATAATGTTTAATGTTTTCATGTTTTATGTTCCTGGTTTCTGTGACACTAAACCTTAAAGATCATCGGTTTTGTAAAATGTAATGATATTTTATGTGATAAAATGGTGGGATGATATAAAAACGCAGTCTTTTGAATATCAGCTTCCTTTACCTTCAACTGGTTGTACCCCGATCTCGAGTCAATCTTTGAAAAAATACTGAGCTCCTTGGAGGTGATCAAACAAATCATCGATATGAGGAAAAGGATATTTGTTCTTAATAGTGATATTATTCATGGCTCTATAATCTATCCAAAGTCTCATAGAACCATATTTCTTTTTTATAAATAAGAAAGGAGCACCCCATGGTGATGTTCTAGGTTGAATGAAACCTTTATATAATAAATCTTACAATTGCTCCTTCAACTCTAAAAGTTCAATTTGAGCCATTAGATATTGGGGTTTTGAAATTTTCTGAGCATTAGGAACAAAGTTAACAGTAAATTCAACTTCCCGATCTGGTATTATTTTGGGAAACTCGTCCGGAGAAAAACAGGATACTCATTTACCATTGGCACATCATTAATCAGAATGGTTCATTTTTTCAACAATATGTGCATGGTAATATTCATTTCCACCATTTACAAGTTTCTTATCCTCTTGATATTTTATCAACAATATGGGTTCATTCTTATACACAAACTGAAATTATTTCTGAAAAGAAACTTCTTTAGCTCTACAATAAATCTTATCATGGTAGACAGATAGCCAATCCATACCTAGGATAACATCAAATTGTACAAGAGGTTAAACAATAAGGTTTTCAAGTATGTTCTTTCCACGGATAAGGATAGGATGATTCTTATAAAAAAAATTGCCTCAACAATTCCCCTAGGTTTTTTTACCAAAACATAAGGAGTCATTTAATGAGATGGAATTCCCAATTTACTAGAAAATTTTTCAAATTTGAAAGAATATATATACCCTGAATCAGAAAAGACACTGGAATAATCGGAAAAAACATTCAAAGTAGCTGATACCACTTTATTTGATGGCCCAACATTTGTTGAAGTAGTTTTAATGGATTTCACCACACCATTCTACTTGTAGTCTGACTACTTCCCATCATTTGAGCTATTTGTCGAATACTCATTTTCATAATGACCCATCTCATTGCACTTGAAAGATTTTACTAGCTGTAAATCAAATTTGGTCTTACCATCACCCTTATCATTTTCAGTGCTATCACAAGCCTTATGTCTCATCCTACCACATCGGTAGCACTTTCCAGAATTCAAAAGACATTCCCCAGTATGCTTTTTACAACATATATCACAAACTGAAAACATAATTTTCTTACCATCATACCTTTTTGAAGGATTCTTACCTTTCTCTTGCCACCTCGGTCTCTTCTTCTCTTGGTTGTTATAGAATACTTGATCATTGAAAACTCTTTTTCCACCTTCTCATCACATCAACCAAGATTTTCATAAATCTTGAACTCTCAAGAAGCTAAAACCCTTCGATATTTTGGCTTTAATCCTGAGAAAAAACAATTGATTTTAATATTAAGATCTTGGATAAAATTTGGAGCATACCTTGCCAATCGAGTCAACCATTCTTCATAAGTAGCCACTAATACATCCTCTTGCCTCAATTACAAGAATTTTTATTCCATTCTAAGTCGAATAGCCTTAGGAAAATATTCCTCAAGAAACATACCATTGAATTCATCCCAGTCAAGACCATCAATCTCATTAGCATCCATGATATTTTTAACCACCGACCACCACCGATCTTCTTCAGCCTCCAAATGGAAAACAGCAACACTAAACTTTTGATTGTCTGAACAGCCTTGACATCGAAAATCTTCTCTAGTGATTTCATCCACCCTTCATCTAGAAAATGTTCAGATGATCCTATTAATGATGGGGGATGTTGCCTCATGAAATTTTCCACCACTGACATTTTCCTCTGCGGTTGATCTGGCTAATCTCATGCATGGATACCACCACCATTTATCGCTTGAGTCAACTGCTCTATTACTACAACAAACTGTTCAATTCCAATTCTAACCATCTCATTATTCTCATTTTGAAGGTCTTTTCCTTCTGATGCCTTCCTAGAATTGCATCTATGTTTCCTTTTTGGATAACCATTCTGATAAAATATTTCTTATATGAATAAACATGGTAATATTCAAATTCAATATCATTTAAATTTTTCCAAAAAAATATTTTTGGATAATATTTTAATAGAATTCTAAATACTAATGTTATCTAAACCGGCCTTTGATACCAACTATAAGGTACAAGCATTAAACATTACTTAATGTTGAGTTATTTCAAGAATATACATTGAGGATATTTTCATGTTTATATTTTTATAGAATTAGATCATTAATCATGCATTACATTCCACATTTCAACAAGGTGGTTACATAAAAAACAATATTCATTTTTCCCATCAAAGGATACATATTTAAAATAAAACATGGATTCTTTATTAATACTTCCTCGACACTATCATCACATCATGGTAATTTCCATTGACCTGTGAAAAACACGTCAAAAACATGGGATGAACATAAAAATCTCAGTATGGGATGTAAAAGTACGGAATGAAAACATTATCCCATGTATTAATATGAATCAATGAAATCATAATTCACTCATAAAACATAAAACAATATCATACCTCATAAAATCATATGATTTATGAATAACTAATAGAAATCATAAGACATAATGGTAACTTGAGACATTCATAACAGTCTTACGTAGGGAGAATCCCTCATGGTTACGTTTGGAATATCCATCATAGTGTATTCCCTAAATCACTTTAGAGAAACCTTAGTGTTTAACTCCATCATGTTACCCAATTCATTGGGGAGCTATATCAGGCTCACCCACCCTTAGTCTCTCATGGAACCACCCGTCTTCAAAAACAATGCCCAAGAACCATAACCTAATCGTATCACATAAAACATGTATAAAGGAAACATACCATTTCTATATTTCAATCATGAGATATCAATACAACACATTTATATAATAAAAACATTATCAAAATAATTTTAAATACCAGAAATAAAATAATAGTAAAAAATTGTATTTATTTTTCATTTAAAAAAAGTTATGGCTTGTAGAGGAAGCTAAAACTCTAATAATGGTCACAGTGGCAGAGAAGTCGTTTTCGCCGCATACGTAAGACAAAAAAAAAATCCCCTTTAGTCATTTAGTAAAATGATTCATATAAAACAGATTTCATTTGAATAAATGTAAAATTAGAAGGGTTTAATATACCTTATAAAATAAATTTGTGTATAAAACAAAATATCCCTCAATGAAATGAGATTGAGAGGAAGTCCCAAACCTCGTGTCTGACTTGAATCGATCGTTCTTTAATCTACTGAATAATAAACTAGAGTTAATTTCTAATTACATAAGTACTTTATTGAAGTTCATTATTCCATTTATATAACTTATTACCATGTTATGAACATTATGTAATTATTTATGTTAAAACAGTTATTTTGTTGATCTTTGGCACATGAGCCAAAAATAAACTTCTTATAATTACAAGTTGTTCTAATGGTAAAAAATACAGTATAACAAGAATTATATTCATGATGTAGATATTTTATATATCATATAAATCCATTAAATACATGCATATATAATATTACATAACATTTAGTGGTATGAAATGAAATGTACCATTCATGGAGACGGTAAGCCGTACGTACGCATGAACGCTACATTCATTTATATTTAATATTTAATGGATTGAAATAATAATGATATAAAGGTATATTATATTTCCAGTATTATATCATATATAATATCATTAACTCCATACTTTATACGTCCCACATATGGCATTAACGATTCAATTCACTTTTAGGGGCGGTGGTCCGCACTTCCTAAATTGAAGATATCGCCTTTACCCATAATGGAAACCATAATGGTATTCCATACCTGAAAAATAAATAATAACAAGGAAAACATAAACAAAACATATTTCATATATAAATATAGTGACATCTTAATGTCCACAATGAAAGATGTTAAAATAATAGTAAACAATCATCTTTTCGTGAGGCAGTAATTCGCCATCCACATAAACAGTATATTCTTTTACCATTAGAAGGAGGTGTGTGTAAGTGTATATCAAATACTTCTCAGAAAATCGTCCTAATATATTTAATATTATGTTTTTGTTACAAAATAACGTAATAATTAGAGTTTAGGGGGTTGGAGAAGCAAAATAAAACAAAAGATCATTAGAGAAGACATTACCATTAAATCGGGTAACTGCCCTTGGTATGAACCAAAAGGGTTTCTTGAAGAGATTTCTACCTATGTTATGGATTATATGATAAAGATAGGGATGTGGATAGATAAAATGAGAAGAGTTTTTCAGATCCAATTGCTTGAGAGTTGTGGGTAAGGGGGATGAGGTGGGGTCCTTTTATAAGAGAGAGGATGGGCACTCTTGGAAAGTCATGAAATGTTACTTTATTATAAAATTATTTTCCGATTTTGAAGGTACCATAATGATATATTTCTAGGATAATGTGATAAGGGTTAAAAATAATCCCATATTATAGGTTTTTTAAAAGTTTATGTCTTATATTTTACATTATCTTTTCATTGTATTTAAATCACTCATTAATGAGGTAATCACTGCATCATCATGGTGTCATAAATAAATTAATTTATTTAATGTCTAAAAATTATTAAAAAAAGTACCATGATGTAGGTAATATATTTAGATTTCCAATGATTATTTATAGTCCAAGTGATAGTTTACACAGACAGAACAAAATTGTTTTACTTGGGTGATACATACTTTGGTTATACTTTCCTTTTAAAAAACACAAAATGATAAAGTGTCACTATTACCCAAAAGTGATTCCATGGGGTCCAAAAGTTTTGCATAAGGCATGAAATGGTCGGAAATGACACAAACAGTATCATTTGGACACATGTTGGGGTCATTTTGTATTATTAGGATACTATTTTATTACCCTTAACTACCCAATTACTAATTAATCACGATAATTAAAGATAATTACCGTCGTTACTATTCATAATGTCCGAAAACAAGAGTCTTAATTACATAATTTAAAACTTCTATTTCCAAATATGGAATGAATTTCATAAAAAATTTAAACAAATAAATTTTATTAATTAATTTAAAAATAATTAATGTTGTCAAAACAAATAGCGGGTTTTTGTAAACAATATCTATCAAATGTTTGACAATTGTTTATGTACAATTTCAAAGTGAAATTAATCCCAATAATAAACATTAGATAAAATTGTAATACTATATTCTATTTAAAATTTAAAACCAATAAAAAAGATAATCTATCCATATAATTAAATTAGGTGAAAAATCAGTTTTGAAGTAAAATGCAGTATTTTTCACTATTCATAAAAAATTGAACATTGTCAAAAAATACCAAAAATTTATCCAATGTAAATTTTAATTTCCCAATCCTAATGATTATGTTTATTTTGACAAATATAGTTTATAAAATTTTTAAATTTTTTATTTAAAAATGATTTTCCATCAAAAGGAGATAAAACAACCTTTCAAAAAATACTAGAGTAATTTATGCTTAAGATTGGATTTATTCTCATTTTATACCTCTAAAACACCATATAATTCATAAATAGAGATTGATATGAAAATGAATTACACTTTATGTACTTGGGATGTTACATTAATAAACCCTTCCAACCATATAAGGTCATAGATGAATGTTTTTGAGAAATGGGTGTGGAATCTTTGAAACTGAAAATTTATCTTGTTAGTCACGATGCTTTAATATATGGCTCAAAGGATTTCACAAAATAGGTTTCTTAAATGGAGGGTTACCTATGGTGAATATTAATGAAAGGATCCCAATAACACAAATTCCATTAATATTATTTCATTATTCTTTAGGATTCAACGATTTATCATTTTACTAAATTTTACCAACAAATGTATCTCAAAAATCATTTTATTTATAATTGGATATATATTAATTTTGGTGTTATTGATAATGTTTTTATTGTGAAATTACATTTTCAATACTCATTAAATCTAATTTTTTCATGGGTTTTATTTTTAATTATTTACATCTTCCCCTATAATAATATATAAAATTCATTAATTTATCATAGGTAGTATGTATCGAGGGATGATATTTAGTTCTATTCAATTTGGATATTCATAAAAATATATATGTTAATTTAAATTTAAATTCTTCCATCAATGTCTTGGTCTCATAATCATATGAAAATAAAATAAAATAAAATTTAGTTTCAATCATGTAATTTATTTTCAAAAAATAATATTATTTGATCAAAATTTTTTTAAAAAAATTATTCCAATTTTTTATAATGGAACGAATTTTATCAAAATTAACCAAATTTTAAAAATAAAAGATTTTTTTAGAATTTGATACAATATAATTCAAAAAAATATTTAATAATGATCCCTAATAATTTACCCACACATATCCTTTGAACACCTTTTAAAATATCCATATATAATTTATAATAATATGAATACCCTAAAAAATAAAAACATTAACGGTTTGATAGAGGGGGTTTTATTAACATACTTATTTATGAATATTTTCATAAATATTATGTGATATAAGTAATCTATCTAGATTCCCCATCACAAATATATTTTCTCCTATTATTATTATACACGGTCTCTTGTAATCTACCTTATTAGGATTTCATTTCTAAAATAACATAAAGATCGTATATTTAATGATTAGAATAATCATTATTTACATGCATTTTTTCTTGGTATTTCCATGAATCAACATTTTATACTATTTAGTACTAGGTATTCATTTAATATGTGGTATTTTAATGGGGTATCATTTTTTATGGTTTGTGATTAATGATATAAAAAAATTTATTCACAATGGAGAGATTATATATATTAAATTATAATACATGGTAGAAAATTAGAATCTACTGAAAATATAATAATGATTATAATATAATTTTTTCACCAAAATTAACTATTATCCCATTTTAATCATGATGATTCACAATTTAATTAAATTCAAATTATTGAATTATTTTTCAGTCATTTTATATTTATATATATATATATATATTAGGATTCTCTAATGTATAACTTTTAATCATATACATAATTTTTTATTTTTGGAGTATGATAGAGAAATGAAATAAATGATAAACCACTTTTGAACCCTATACCCAAAAAAGTATCACACCCCACACACATCCCTTTTATAAGTATTCCACATAATAAATTAATTCATGAACCAAGCCCTCTCTTCAAAGACACTGTAAATATTAAAATGAAAAATAACAATAGATTAGTATGAATATAAATGTGGGATAATAATTTATCTTAACATATCGATTGTAGATTTTTATAAGGGATTTTGGAGGGAAATATAATGAAATATTTATTTCATAAATAGATTTTACACATTTTTAGGTGAACATTATTATATTACACAAACACATGGCTGATGACCATAATACATCAGTGCCTTTGGAATCATTGAATGTTTTTTTTCCTAAATTCAATAATTTTCTTCAATGTCTTCTATAATGATCATCCCATTTAGTTTTGTTACAATAAATCATTCTTCAAACCCTAAGAAAAGGAATCATAAGATAGGGAGATCTCATATACTAAATAAGGATAAAAAAAAGATATACGTATGGATAAAAATAATATAAGTGTTTTGAGAACAAGATTATAAAATTTGAACACCATATGATGCATATAAAAGATCATAATCCTATGTTATCTCACAAATATTGGGTTTTATTAAGAAATGTATCATAATAAAAAAATCAACATGATATATGAGAGATTTCAATTATCATAAGACATATAATTATTTCTTATACATAAGTGTAGAAAATAATTTATTTCATAGACAAGATTCATTTACAAAACATATATGGTTGCTCTATGGGTGGCTATACCTATCTGGCGCAGCACACCACCACCCCTAGTGGTTTTCCTTTTCTTTATAGTGGAATAGGACACTCCCCATAATATTATACTAGTCATGGATCACTCTTACGACCATTATAGAATAAAATCCCCCTTACTAAACTGAGTTCACTCTCCATTCCAGTATTATATATCTCATGACATATAAATATTTTCTCAATTCATTGGATGGAGATATTGGTTCCACTAGTCGTTAGATATTATGTAACAGCCAACCATGGTTATAAAATAACCACCATTTCATAATAAAAAACATACATATATGTTCTATAAGGTAAGAAAACACTCATCATATCAAAACCAATGAAATGAAAATGGCATCACTAACATTTAATCATATAAAAACCCATGAAATAAAATGGTTTGACTAGCATCTTGTTATATCATATCATTTTGGAAAAGAGGTGGGTCTCAGAATCATGTCTCTAGTTATTTATAGAAAATCCCTTGAAAATAGTTTGGGTTCATAATGGGATCCTTTGTTATAATCCTATGTAAATAATTAATTATTTCAAAAATTTCATTTTAGATAAGGAATGATTTTGAATGATCAAATGTAAAATTTCTTAAGAAAAGTAAACATTCATTAGAAATAAAATTTGAAATCATAAGACATTTTAAAATTTATTTTCATTGAAAATAACATAGGGAAAATATAATGTATTCCTTATAAAATCATTTAAACCATTTCATAAGTAAAATATCTACCCCCTTTGAAAAAAAGATTTTTTACTAATATATTTTTCAAAAAAGATCTTTTATAATAAAATCAAAAAACATATGAAGAATTCATTGAAGAAATGTTTTTTCATGGTGTTGGGATATTCTATTCCAGTCATATATGTTAAAATGAATATTCATTCCAGATTTTTTTAAAAATAAGATGAGTATTTTTTTTGAAATGTAGTGAAGATTAATTTAAAAAGTGTTTTGTAAAAGGTGAAACATGAGTATTTTTTTAAAAATAATTTTTGAATAATAAAAAAATATGAATACATTTGTATAAAAAAATTATAATAAAATATATTTATGATGAAAGATTTAAATAGTTTACAAGCATAATAAACTAATAGTTCCTATTATTTTAAGTGACCATGTTTTGGGAAATGGTACTATCACGTGATAATATAATGAAAAAATAGTGGTTTAAAAATTCTTTATTTTCTTTAAATAATGATAAAATGATTATATAATCCGAAAAATTGTCATAGTCAATATTTATAAACAATGATATAATAACATTAAATCATTACCACTTTTATAAAATTGAATTATAAGAACCCTTTATAAATAAATAAATGAAACTAATAAATATTGAAGATAAATATAATAATTTTATTATATATTATATGTAATATTTATTCACCTCATAAAAAATATAGTCATGAAATGACTTATGTCCCAAATAAATATAATTAAGGCAACAAATCCTTACAGCTTAGGTATCCAATTGAATTATAATACCCACTAACTAATAAAATCAAATGAATAATTTAATATAATAAAAATAATTAGATAAATTATATAACATATACATGTTTAATTATATAAACTACATAGAAGAGCCAGTTCGTGAGTTTTTATTTGTCTCCTAGATATAAAAGGGAGTCTTTAAATCCCTTAACAAAATACTTGATTTCCTTCATATAGATTGAAAAACCCACTATAATAAATATAAGTTGATTATGAATTTCATAAAGAACAATACATACACATATTATACAAAAAATTAATTTCATATGAACCCTTATTAACTGTTTAATAACAATTCCCTATAAATGTTAAATTTTGTGTAATAACTGATTTTCTATCAATATATTAGTATTTATTATGTTTTTTTCATAATAGTTTAATAACCAATCCATAATCTCAAAAATTATTACCATAATATCAATATAATACATTTTTTATAAATGTTTTTATATTAATCCATAAAATTTATTGAAAAAAAATAAAATACAATGTTCATTGAGACAGTAGGTCAGATGTATGTGTTAACGATGTTTCTTGTTTCTTATTAGACTGAAATAAATAAAAATAATTGATATATTACCATTAAATAATAATTTTAATTTCATAAATATTACATATATGTCTTAAAAAATTCATAATACCTTCTATGTATAGGGTGAATAAATCACATAGCTTCGCATGGTGGCAGTCCTTCGTACACATGACCTAAATTATTGTATTCCAAAAAATGGAAATCACGAAATTATATGTGATATAATTTGTCCATAATAATAATAATAAAATTCAAAATATCATATTAAAAAATAAACCCATCATAAAATCTAACCGTTAGTTGTTGTAATGGATGAACTAATGACATCGGTACGTGTAAAGGCAGTGCACCGTTCACACTAATGATGTTTTTTTATCCCATTGGATTGAAATGGAGAATTTTGTAGAAAATCTCAAAAATATATAAACATAAAATTATATTTATTTTAATTTTTTTATTATATCATTAGTGTATTTTAATAATTATAGGATTTGGGGGATGAAATAAAAAGAAAATAGACATTGATTAATGTTATCTCTTTTTAGGTATCCACCTTAGGTTTTAACTAACAACCTATTTCGTTTAGATTTATATCCAAAATAAGGATTATAGTGTAATATTATAGAATATTGGAATAATTGTTTTATTTTCTGATAAAACCAAAAGGGCATGATGGTGTGAAGTGGAAGGAGAATGAATGGCCTTTTATAATTAGGGTGAGTAGAACACTTGTAATTTGTTTGAAAGATAAAATTACACCAACTTTTTCTTCATGTAGTAAGAATATAATAATTTAAAGCTCTCTATAATTGATGATGTATGTTTTAAATATGTCTGTACAATGGAGTTCATACACATTGTTTGTCATTTTAACACAATGATTTATAGACTTTCCCCCAGGTAAAACCGTTTTTAACCTTACTATGGTAGATATTTTTTACACTTTTAATTATTAAGTTTAGTAAATATATTATGTTTACATTATTAGATAATAAAAATTATACAAATTCAAAAAATTGAAATAATTTTACAAAATTCCATTCACATAAGTGGATAAATTTTACTTCATATTTATATTGTATAATCCATAAGAAATCTAGATTTTAGACACAAAATGTTCCAATGATTACCATGTTTGTAAATAATATGACTATGTTAAATTGATTTAGTAAAATGTATTGGATTATTTTTAGTATAATTGACCAATTTTAACTTTTAAACTAATTTTCCATAGGATTTCACATTATAAATATAATAAATGAAATCATAATTTTTAAATAAAGTTCAGTATTTTCCACTATTCGTCAAAAATAAAACATTTATAAAATATAAAAAATTAAACACAAGAATATGTAAACAATTTTGTTTGAAAAATGATGATTATTTTATGATATTAGTTTTATAAAAGTGTAAATAAATAATTTTAAAATATTTGTTCAAATGAAGATAAGTTTTCTTTATAAGAAAATATGGATTTAAAAGTAAAATTGTTTTTATTCACATATCTTTTATAGGAATAATCAGATTAATATTAATACTTTGATGGAATATACACTATATAAATTTCATTAAATTATGTTACAAAAAAATTATTCTTTAATTTATTATGGTAAACATATCTGTTTTCATAAAAATATTATTTTGAAAATTATTTCCATTGATTTGAAATAGTTTTTATTCTCATTTTTAGTTAATTAGTCACTAAATAATTAGTTATATATACATTTGGAAACAATATATTTTCATAATATACTTAATCATATTAATATCATACATTTAAACAACTTGGTGATAATTATCATACTAAATATTAAAAATTTAATAATATGATACGTTTCCTTTAAACTGAAGGTTGCATGTAATGAAAAATTAAATTTTTGTTATATAAAAACAATATAAACATACTATTTTGTGTAAAATAATATAATAATAGTGTTACATATAATAAAATCTAAAATCAGGGTTGTGTGTAAACCAACCTAAACACGATATTTCATGTAACAAAGAATATCAATAATATTGAAATTATTTGAAAACAATATTTCAAAAAAAATGATGTTCTAATAGTAATTCAATAAAATACACTCTTAATGTATAATTATATGCTTAATATTAAATAATTTCCTTATTAATATTAATAAAAAATAATTTTTATAGTTTTCAAACTGATAAATAAGGAATTTTCTAGTATCCTATATGCTATAAATCTATAAAGGAAGTGTTGTTTGAAGAATATATACAATTAGGATTACAATAATACATTACCATGAATGTAAAATGTTGGATAATGACTCATGATATGAATAAAAATTATTATTCAATTGATATAAATTTTTTAAAAAATAAATAACAAAGATACACTATAGAAATAATCTGATCACCTGATTTGAGAGTTCTTAAATTCTCCATTAACTAGATAATATTCAAAATTATAAGGGAAAAATTTATTTACATATGTTTTAAAATTTATATTTCATTAGAAAATAATATTAAAAAAATAAATAAATATATATTAAAAAAGTAAATATATAATGATTTCCCTCCCATATACCTATTTATTTCACAATTCACTACACAACACAAACATTTTTAAAATATAAATATCTATAATATATAAGATAAAATGAAAAAAAGACATAGAAAAGTATTTATAAATTGAATATTCTATAGGAAAATTGTGAAATTATATTTCTAGTTATTTATATTCTTATAAGAAAAAATATATATTATAAAATTATTTTAATAAGGAACATAGAATATAAAAAAATATAAAACTATTATAAATTATGTTTTCCTTAAGATGTGTAAAATTTATACAAACTATAGTTAGGTATTATTTAAAAATAACTACAATATCTAATTTTGATAGTAGAGGTATTGAATATTGTGATTAGATTATATATACCAAAGAGATGAGATAAAAACATTCAAACAAATATCTATTATAATGTATTTTATATTCCATGGAGAATGATGTTGGTGATATGTAAGGGAGGGATAAACATTTTGGAAAGCTGAACATGGGTTAAAAAATGAAGAACAAGAATAAGAGAAAACGAAATTTTTGGAATACAAAATCCGAGAATAGTGTTGGTAAAAATTATGTATAGTTATATCCATTATGTATGGTTGTATATTTTCATAATAGGGGGCTTAAAAATAATTGACAAACCGTCTCCTTTTGAAAAGTTATTTTCGGTTTGATAATTTCTAATTAAATTACTTATCTTTATTCATATTTTTTTGAAGGATGATGTTGAAATAAAGGTAACCTTATTTAATATTTTATATTATGGTGATTAGATGAAATAAAAAGTGATTCTTATGATTAGAAGGAAGGATTTATCATTATGAGACTCAAGATGCATGGACAATACTTATATAGAAGAATTAGAGAGAGGTATTTTCAACATATGTTTTTTCTATGTTATCCTAATCTATCAATTCATTTATTTAGGCAAATATGATTGCTATAAGAAGAAAATACAAGAAAATTTGAATAAAAAAATTTGAAAACTGATAAATGGGATAACATTGATGGGATTTTGAACGATGATTATGAATCAATAAAAATGTTATATCAAAAACATTCATTAAATGATGATCTCGATTATGTAATGTATTATTATTTAGATCATAAGAATTTTCAATTTATAATTAATGATAACACTTCACCATTGAATTTATTAGTTTTTTCTTATATAACAAGGATATAATATTCATCAAATGTAATTCAATTACAAATATATTTTACAGAGGATATTGTTTCATTAATTTAAACACAACATCTAATTAGATTTAGATCTCCTAATTCAATTTTTTAGATATCTTAATGATAAAAAAAAATTCTGACCCATTTTCCAAGAATAGACATGTAATGCATTTTACGTGGCTTGATCTTTGGTCCCTTATTTCACCACATATTGAGTAATTTACAATCCAATAGGGTTTAAATTTTGATATTAGAAAGATATTTATCGTAAAATTCATTTGAATCATGTTCCTTAGAGATTACTATATAATATATCTATCTATGTATCCTAACCAAAAACATGACATTGTACATTATAAGGGGAAATTATTCCATATTTCCTTATGATTGAAAAATTAACAATGGAATCAAATATTTAGCATGGGTAAATATTTCACAATTTTTAAACCCATAAATATTAACACATATTATATTTTATATTTGAGATGTAGTAAATATACATTATAATTCCCATTCTAAATGAAAAACAACACAATGAACAAATTAAATATAATAGTGTATAACACAAATACAGAATAAAAAAGTTAGATAAATATTTCATAAAAATTTATAATTTAATAATTTATTAAATCCACATAAACCATAGAATAATAATAATTATTTATATTCATGGAATAAAAAATAAAATATGAATAATGATGATAATTGGTGGATGATGCATCCCAATACAATATTTACAAAAAAATAAAACCCACAAATGATCATAATAACGTAATATGGAAACCTATTTATATGTGTAATAGGGTCAACCCTCACATTTCACATATTTCATAGTTTTATATAAGCAACTAAGGTACACCATATTAAAAAAGGGTTGAATTTGATTTAATTTTTTCAGAAATAACCAAATATTTATACACAATAAAATGTGTATAATACCCCCATGAATCTATATATCTCCTTTCATATTATAAAAAAAATAGTATAATTTGAATAAAAAACAAGTAAAACACTTTTTTTTATAAAATTAGTGAATTATATCTAAAATAATGTTTAAAATGTTGATAAATGATAATTTTTCATTATAATGTCATTACATTACAAAAAAAACATTTCAAACCCTTTCTTGTTACAACACACATGGTCACATAAAAATACCACACTATTATGGAATAATAAATAATAATGGGAACACTCATATATCATGGGATAAACCCTTAGGTACTAAATGAGAAAATAATTTATTTGACACTTCTCAAACCATCCAAAAAATTACATGTGTGATTATATGACACACAAAATTGTATACAATAAACTAGTTTATGGTCTTTTAACTAGAAAAAGAATGATCATAACTAATGGTACATGATAGATAGCGATCGAGATCTTCATAACACTCCTTATAAGAATTTATACTGAAATTCCTATGATTATCATTGATACTTTATTTCATTTATCAAATATGTTAAGTAAATAATTTATAATGTCATTAAAATAGTCTCATATGTGACCCCACATTGAAATAGATCCAGTACGATATATATATAAAACATAATCCCATAACAATCAATAATAATATATACTAAAAAGGTTCTTCCTTATTAGGCATGATAAAACCATTTTAAACAATATGTCTTAAACAAAAAATTATTTTACTTTATGATGTAATTTAAGGATATTTCAACAAATTTTTTAATAAAATAATTAATGAAATTCACATTTTTAAAATATAAACAAGGTGTAACAAAATTATGATTCTCTTTGATTAAGGTGTACCCATACAAAACATATGTAGTATTATATTAGTATATAAAATAAATACAATCATTAAAATTGTTTTATTTAAAAAAATGATAAATATTATCATATTTAAAATATACAAAATTAAATGATAAATAACATAATTTAATGATTTCATTTATGTATCCAATGACTTGTGGTTATGTTAAGGAAGCTATAAAATTTATAGTCATCCACCGTACTATAAAACTAATGTTGTAAATCATTAAAATATCCTTAGATTTTAATATGTGTATGTCACTCTATACTCAACAAAAAACACCAAAATCAATAAAATTTTAAGAAGTGAAATAATCCCATCATATCAAGTTAGGGTGGAGATCTAAGAAGAATTAAGATAATGTGTAGTGTAAGTGAAATGGTTCCATAATATGACAACACTTATATAAAATTCCCATGAATGATGAATGATGTTTAGAGGAAGTGGAAAATTGTTGGGGGACCGTCCATATTGATATAGGCACTCCATATAAGAAAATAGAAACTAAAAAATACAAAATAAAACCATTCAATAATATTATAAAAATTTAATATATATTCACAATATAAAATCATGTAAAACTATAACATTAATGTGATAATGAATTTCCCTCAGAAATCATTATCAAAGAATTTATAGATGAAATCAAAGGCCTCCCGTGCTATTTATTTTGACTATTTTTTCTAGATAATCTATCATATTTGTCAACATTATCATATAGATTTTTAAAATTTAAAAAAATAAATAATATATATATGTATTGGTAATATTATGGATATCTAAATTTTGCCCACAATGATATAACCCAAGAATGTTATTATTATTCTTTACGAGAGAATTTACGTTTCCATTGATTCATCATCATGGATTCCATCAGACATGTTTCAAAAATATCACTTCCATGTTTCCAAAACACATATATGTGAGGAATAAATATTCCAACATAAAATATTATTTTTAGTAAAAAGGGATAAATATAATATTTTAAATAGTATTTCAATGAGTTTAATTGAATATGCCCCAAAAAAATTATTTTTTGAAGTGTTAAATTTTTTATTTTTGATGATTTTGTAGTTAATTTATAATAAGTACCTAATTATATTATTTTAATGTCTTTTAATAATTTTTTATTATGACTGTATCTTTTGTAAAAATGATCCTATTTCTAAAAATGATTATTAGGATAAATTTTGTCATGGTATAAGTTAAATCAAACTAGGACAAGTATATAATCAATTATTTTAAGGCCCGTAAAATCATCTAATTTCGGACATTTAATGGACTAATATGATGAATTTTTTTTGTAAATAATGTATAATTCAAACTGCACACCTAAAAATTAAGAGACTCATTCTGGAATATAAATTACACACCATGTTATTTATGTAAAATAAATATCATTTATAAATTCTCTAATTAATGAATATTTTTACCGAACCAAATTGAAGGAGATGAAGGGACACTTAATAAAAAAATAGATACATAATTAATTTATTTCTATGATTTGAAATACACAGTACATGGATATAAAATATTTTGGGTTAAGATTTTAGATGTGCGAAAATACCATTAAATCAAGGAATATTTTTAGATTACACCACCTACTATTCGCAAATAAATAAATATTTACATAGACATAAACAACAATGCATATATTCTACCCATCATCACTATGTATTTCAGAATCCACATAATTTAAAATGGTATTTGGAAGGAGGGAGTGGGTTTTTATAGCGATACTTGGATAGAGAATAGTATTTTTTATGATGTTATAAATCCATGATGGGAATAAATCTATGTTATGGTGGAAAAAATATCGACAGGCATTTCTATTTTGAGATTATTCTATTCATTATAAAAACATTTCATTAAAGAAAATCTGAAAATTGATTACATGATTTTAAGAGGACACGATATTTATTTTTTGAATTTTCTCATTTTTTTTGATTTTTTAAATTTAGGAAATTAAATTAGTTTCTGTCATTATTTTAATTTAATTTTGAATGGACTCACATTTTAGAAGATTAACTTTAATCTGTTTTGGTTTCAAAAATTCCCTTAGTTAATCAGATCACATTCATATGGGGATAAAAACCCCTATTACATGTATCAATATGATATATGGGAAATTTAGGGGTTTGAAATGAGTTCTAGAAATATAAATTGGGTTATTCTGCAGGAAAGCTTTTTTAGACAATGATAAATGGAGCGTACGAGGAATTAAACCTTTTCCCTACAACTATATTTATTTTGTCTTTTTATATACATATTTTTTTAATTTATAAAGTTAATATTTTTTTATTATTGTTTTTATAACCAAAATTTATTTAACAAAATTTATAAATCCCCATATGTATTCACTTAAACAAAATAATGCGATGTTATGGTACAAAATCATAATCTAAAATTTCTACTAGAGACACCCCCATGGTCACAATTATAATTCATTTTAAAAAAGAAAAATTATTTACCAGGGTGTTATAAAAAAACAAACCCATCAGCTGAAACCATTGTTGAGAAGTTTTTATATGTTTTTTTTAATTTATTGGTTTGTAACAATTAATTCATTGTTTTAAAAAAAAATTTAATGTGTCTACTCCAATTATTATTTAGATTATCAACAATAATAGAAGTCTAATAAAGGATAATTTTTTAATTTTTGACTCGAAATAATTATTTCATAGTCCATTAACAAATTTTAAGATCTAACAAAATTATTTTTTATTTAAATATAATTATATGCTAATTCATGATGTATGAAAATAAATTGAAACTAATTACCCTACATTACAAGAATTAAATTATATAAAAGCGAAAAAAATAATATGGAAAGAAATATGTTGTCCCGTACAATTTTTATAAATAATTGTTTTTTGGATCAGTTACTTGATGAATTGTATTTTGATTTTTTAAATTTTAGATTCAGTTGAGAACATTATTCCTGACACTCCTGTCGATTTGAATTTAGGTGGTCAAGAGGATTTTGAAATATTATTTTGGTAAATTTGATGAAAATAAAATCACATGTCAAATACATTATTTTAAAAAATAAAATGTTGACCCTTCTTATTAAAAATTAGAAAAAATGGAAATAAATAATCAATCCATTTATATGAAATTAAAATTTATAGGAACATGAATGACTTCATGCATTTAACCAAATTGTTATCAACTCTAAAATGGAGTTGGAATATGAAATACAATTGGAGAATTGTCAAATTTCTATCCAATTTTCCATATTATATTTATGATAAATTGTTAATAGATTCCCACTGTGATTATTTGTATCTTCAAAGAAATTGGGTTTTTTTTCATATGAAGAATAAAAAAATGTTTAAATTATAGAATGAATATTATGACTAATTGAGTCATAAACTACTATATATTATTATGGTGGAAGATGTCTTTTTACGGATAAATTTTTTATTCACTTTTAAATTGAAATTAAAAACAACTTAAAAATTAATTTTCAATATATAATAGATGAAATTTATGAGGATAAACAGTTTAGATTTCTCTTTAAAACGTTTTCCCACTACTAATTAATCACTCAAAAAATAAATTAATTAAAGGTAACTTAATTACAACTTAATTTTGGAGCTTCTATAATCATATGATGCTAAAAAGGATTTTAAAAATTTCATTTTGGTGGTTTATAAAGAAGAAGAAATACCCACCATAGTATTGGGGATAACCAGTTGGAATTGTCAGACTAGGGGTTTTCTCTACTTGAACTCACATGGGGGTTCAAACCAAGTAACTTTTACCATATCTATCATTTTATTTTTCATCCATTATTTTCAATAAATTTATGATATTATTTCAGGTTTCAGAGTTGCATCTTTTATATTGATAGCTCATTCCCACTACTATAAAATAAAAACTATGTTGTGTATTTAATTCCCACTTGTTTTTTCTAGTCTTATCACTTTCATTTTCATGTAGAATTTAAAATGTTCACTATGTTTCCAATGTAAAAGATAAATTTTAGAGTGATTAACTTGTTAATTATAATAATATTTTGTGTTTTTTATTTTAATTGTTTTTGGTTTTCATTCCAACATTGTTTGGAATTACATAATTTTTTTTATTTTTAATAAATTAAATGTAATTTATAATTAATTACCAGTTATTAATGGAATCAATATTTTTTGAATGTAAAACAAATCAAGGAAATAAAAATAAATGTTTATTTAAATGAATTGTAGTCCATTTTAAGAATTTCAGGTATTCATGAAAAAGTCATCATTTTATAAATTATTTTCTACTAATGTTATCCAAAGTTTAAATTAAATTTACAATGGCAACTATATACCAATTTTATATATTCTTTAAAATAACTTGACATCTTGAGGTTACTATATAAAGCATGTTTTATATAGAAATTTTTAGGTTTTTATCTAAATTAGTAAGATATAAATTACTTTTATTCAAACTGATATAGGTAATTTTAATGTCATTCAAACTATTTTTTTTTTAAATTGAAATTTTATTTTACCGAATAAATATTAAATTTGATATTTCGGATTCAATAGTAGCCACATACTTTATATTTAGTAGGCCTCATTATAAATAAGTTTTTCCATCCAAACCACTATTGAGATCATTTCATGGTTTTCATAAAATATAATTGTGGGGGAGATGATTTGTGGTTTTATATACCATGATGGGATGCATATAATAGAGTAAAATCAAATATTGGAGATAAAATTCTTGGTGTTAAATGTTTTTCCATTATGGAGAATTCATGGAAAATAATTTTTTTTCCATTCATGACTGTTTAAGGGTAAAATATTTGATCCCTCTATGAGATTTTAAGAAAAATATAAAAATATAATTTTTTTTATTCTAAAATATTGATATTGTGGGATGCATAACACCTCTATATTTTGGGAAATATTATATTTCAAATTAATTTAATATTTTTGAAATTTTGAATTTTACGCAACACTGAATATGGATTTTTTAATAGGACATCACTATATCGGGATTTCATTATTCACAACACCAATATGATCTTAGGTTGTACAAAATACATAAAGTATATTTAGATATATACACAACTATGTTTACCTTGTGTGACACACAATACAGATTCAATTTGATGGCTTGTGTTATACGCAAACCATGTTTTACAAAACTATAATATACCATTAATATTATTATTAAAATATTATTATATTAATCACCTAGAAATTCTAATAGATATTATGAAAAATATTAATTAAATTGTTAAAATATGACATATTGGTTATTAATTAGTTAGAATTGATATTATGAACTATATAAAAATATTGTAATATCAAATCTATGAAAACATTTTACAAACACCATTTTTCCTCAATAAATAAAAATAACCACAATTGGTGAATTTATTTAATTAAATTTATATATTTTATATTTAATAATATTTTTTTACTATCATACAATATTTTTTATATTCATAAAAAAATATCCAATTTTATGAAAAAATGATGTATATTTCTATAAGGTAATTTTACTTCCTTTTACTGGGGAACCGATTTTGAATATAATTTTAAAAATATTTATACATTTTATTCGATAAAATAAAATTCATTTGTGGAATTGAAGTATCAATTTTTTCTTTGGGTTAGTTTTTGGTATTATTCTTGATGATTCATTTTTCAATGATTAGTGAAAAACATTGAATTATAATTTAAATATTTTTTTGATAAAATATATTTATATATTAAAATTATGGTTTAAATTTGGTTTAAATTTTAAATAGATCAATTATATATCAATTATATAAATTTATTTCATTGTAACAAATTTCAATATGAAATTGGATTACAAAATATTTCAAACTTTTGGACATTTCCACTTAAAAACATCAATTATGTCTCGTATGCAGAATCAAAACAAAAATTAGATTAAATCACCTATTTTATTGAAATTTGGTGACATTTATTCCATATATGTCATAATAATAATTAAAAATTTCTAATAATTTAAAATTGTTTTCTTGCCATAAATTATAGTGAATGTAATTTAAATTTGTTACAGCGATTAAGAGAAAAATTAGGTTGACAATTGATTAAAATTTAAACATTAAGCCGAAAATGATCTAGAAACTTTTTGTAAATGAATTATTTATCTATATATAGACCCTGTATTATCATATCTTTAATTTTTACCATATTTAATCCACATTAAATTGGAAAAAGTAGGGAGGAATACTCATCCCAAAAATTTAGTAGAATACCACTCCTCCTCCTGTATAACATGAACTCAACCCTCCAATATATTAACCATTATAATGACATTTGAATCACACAATATATGGTAAACTAATATCTAAACATTCCATTACTATTCATATAATTAATCCTTTGGGATAAATCCATCAATGGAATCCCTTTTGTGAAAACCAAAATAAGTTACCCAAATAAGAGGTGACATCTTTCCTCAAGCTCTATTGTTTTATTCTCAATCCCCACCCCCTAAAATATTCTTATTACATGGTTATATATTAAACTAAGAGTCCTAGTTTTTTTTATATTATAATGTTTTTACCTAACCCTACACATACATCCATAAAGAAGGTAACAAACATACCGTTATTGTGTTTGTTGACCAACCGACACATGAAAAGATATTGTTCATTATTCAATTACCACCTATCATGGATGATAATTATTATGGAAAATATTATTTCATATGACATATATTATATTTATGATTAATTTATTCTTTTATAAATCATATATAAATATATACTTTCATGAATTCAATTTTTTTTGTAAATATGATAACATTGTCTGTGGATGTGTGGACTAATGCCTCCTCAAAGAGATGTGATTCATTCACACTATACATAGAATTTACTAATGATGGTTTTATTGAATGTATATGATATTTATAAAATGTTAATTATATTTTAATTATAATATATATTTATACATATATTTCATTTACATTAATTCATTCAATACAATAATAAAACTGAAACAACTTTCAAGCATATGTACAACCTATATTCTCAATGACTACTGTATTCAATTTCATACTTATATCTTATATATATTGTTATATGTATTTATAATATAAATATATATTATATGTATATCATTTTTTCCATATTTAGTCAATTCAATCCTGATCTATGTAAGATGATCTATAATATTAAATAAAATATTTATCTGAAACACAAAGACGGTATTATACAAAACATAACATTAACATGGAATTTTAAAAAAAAATAGGTAATATAAAGTCAAAATAAAATAATATATTATCTTATGTATAATAATATTGTCTTTAGTATATGTATAGTAAAGTAATATTTTTTATACAAGAGGTTCTAATGTGTTCAAAAAAGGAAACACATATGGTACGGGTTTTCTCAACTACCAATTTATATATGTGAAATACATTCTTAATTAACTGCTGATTTATTTTTAATAGTGGTTATATTTTCCATAAAAGAATTATATTATCATTATAATTATATATATTTTTCTTTACATACCTTTTTTATTATATTTATTTCATGGGGATTATGGTTTACAAGATACAAAATTTGTATTGTAGCTTGGTATCAATTTTCCTTATTTCAGATACATTTTTTATTATGCCCCAATATTTTTCACCGAGACATTTATAATTTCCTTTGACATGTAATATCATTAATATATTTTGTTAAATTTTATTTTAGGAATTATTTAATGTTATTCATTCTAAAATAATATTATTCAATGTTATCAATGTAGTAACATATTATTTCATTAAACTCATCATTATCAACATTGTTTATGATTACGATTCCATTGATGAATTATTTATGATCCATATATTAATAAAACTCAAAAAATTTATTCTCGTATTTTATTCATTATAACATAAATTGAAAATAAATTCTTATTCCATGATTTAGTACTTAATATAAATAATAATTGTTTTTGAAGAAAATACAACTCTTGTTCTTCCATTGGATGAAAAATTTTGTTATTTCAAAAACATGATTCCAAAAAACGTTTCAAAATTTATTTATGATTAAAAAGAGTTTTAAATTATATTAATATATTTGTTCATATTTTTTCAAATTTTTACCATAAAATAAAAGGATTTCAATTATTTTTATCTTTCTCTACACTTTTTTAGAACAATTTAAATGAAAAAGGGTTTCCAAAATTTTTCAATCCCTCTTTTTAAATTATCAATGTATATTCAAAGAAAAATATTATAAAAATATTTTTTACATGTTATTTGGAGTTTTTAAGGTGTTTTCCATGAAAATATGACTCAAAATATCTATATTATTCCTTTATATTTTTTCAAATATATTCTATATGATAAAGGATATAAAATTGTGTTATTATTTAAAAAACTTTTTCAAAGAGGAATATATATTTTATTTAGGAAATGATTTTAATGATATCATTAATATGTATATATAAAAAAATGATTTATAAATGGTTTTGTAAAAAATATTTTTAAATAAGGGTTATTTTTATTAATAATTAATTTATGTGATCATTCAGAATCCTTATCTATCAAATTTGAAATCATTTAATATGGTTTAATATTTATTGGAAATATGATTTATGGAAACCATTCATTTTCATTCTATTAGTGGTTTGTGACAGGTTTATGAAACCCATATCTTTTCCATTAATTATACCATGATAAATATATCATGAAAACTTTTTCCTTTCATGGATAATGCATTGATGAAATGTTTTGGATACCCATTTCATTTCTTCGGTTATGACTTGATGTTTCTGAAAGCCATATATTTTTATGGGTCATGACATCATGAATATTTTATTATCATCTGAAAGATATATTTATAATCATATTATGTGATTTGTATGAATTTTATCTTCTACCAATACATTGGTTTATGATGGATGAATCCTACGTATATATGTTATTCCTCAACCAGTTTTCATATCTATTAGTTTATATGTGAATCTTATTAAACATTTAAAATTTTAAGATTTAACCTTCCATCATGATCAAAATTTTATTCATGAACATCAATTCTTGTTCACAATGTTACACATGAACACAATTACATGTGAAAAATAATATGCATGGAAGTAGTTTCATATTGATATGATTATGCATGAAACTGATTACATTTCAACAGGTTCTGCATCAACCTGAATTCTTTTTTAGAATGTTATGTGTGGGCCTCGTTTCATGTCTATAAGAATATGCGATGGAATGATTTCAGGTCTTAAAATTAATGATTGAACCTTTATCAAATTATACATTTTCACAATGTTATAAGAAGATGGGTATGCCACAATTATATATCTTATTCCAATTTTACGATCACATTGATTATTCTCTTGACTATCTTGTGATTCGTTCTTTCTAAATTTCATATATTTATTCATTGCATTTTGTATATGATCTGTGATATAATTTTTATAATTTCCAAATGATATTATAATGATCTAATAACCTTATACTCTTCTTATTCTTATATATCTCCGTTTTCATCTATACATAGCATTTGAGGTCTCCCCTTTCTTATGTTTCTCCCAAAGTTATATTTAATGTTTTTATGTATTTGTACTAAAGTGGATGATATTTTTGGGAAACAATTAAGATATTTCAAATAGTAACAATATGTTCTTATATTCTTCCAAATACACAAAAATAATATGGTCCTTATGCATGTTTTTGTGTAATGCAATGGATATTAATCTATAATGATGCAATATCCATATATGTATACCAGTGGCCACTATAGTTTGTATCCAATGAAAGGTATAATAAACATTTTAAAACTATGTTTATACAACATTATTGAGATACCTATGGATATTTCTAAGGAAGTGTTTTCATATTTATCTAAGTATACACATAAGGTGTTATACAGATAAAAAAATGTGTCAGTATTTAGGAATATTATACACAATTTTTCATTATTATATGGTTTTATACTATGATAAGTGTTTCTGACTCTATGATTTCTAGTATTAGAATATATTGGGAACTAATGGGAACTATGTTAAAATTAATTATTTCATATGTGGAATGTATGAGAGTTTTACAGTTTATGTCTTAAGTACAAAAAACATGAAGGGAATCTGGACGGTGGTATGAGTATTGGTTATACTACTGAAGATAAAGGGGGAAAATGAAATTTTAAGGATATGGGATATTCTTATAGTATTTTTTACATTAAACATTGGAATAATGATTAATTTATTTTTATAGAACCTTTTGACATGATTCATATTTCATATTCATTGAAAGTGTAATTAACTAACATGTTGGTAAAGCCTGAGTAATAGTTTAGAATAATGTTTCTTGACTATGGTTTATATGTTTTGGAAATAAAATATTTGGTTATATTAGTCATGATGTATATAAGGATTTTTTATAGACTTTTTTTCATTAAGTATTTTCTGGAATGTGTCAAATTATACTAATAAACTAGATTATTTCTTTAATAGAAATGTTGTATTATGGGAATGTAACCCGTAATATATTCCTGTGGATGATAAAATAATATTTTATATGGATAATGAGACAATTATATAGATAATGTAAATTGGATAGTATTAATGACTTGAGAACTGATAATGGATTTATTGTAAAAAAATTTATGTTATAAAGGATGATGTTTAAAATTTCATTGATTTATATAATACATATAGTAATATTTGGAATATGTGAGAACAAATGATTTTCAAAATAATTTTTTTTAATTTATATTATTACCATGTTTCAAGGGAAGATATGATGTGTTTATTAATATGTTTGTAATGTAACATACAAGAACCTCACTATAAAATTTTGGGTTCAATGAAAATATGATTTTGAGAAATTTGGTGACCTTCATTCTATTTCTTTGAATTATTATCTTTTGGATGGTTTATAAGATTTAGCATTTAGGGAATTTATAAGTATGACTTCTGATTATGTTATTTATATTTAATTTTTATTCCACCATGTGATAATTTTTTCATGTTGATTAACATATGCTCACCATTTTTATGATAATGTTAAAATGAATGACAAATAATTCTATTTATGGATCCCATGATACAATAATTCTTTAATAATAGAAAAATAAACATTATTTATCAGAGTAAGAGATGATGTCTATATCATGGAAGGAACAACCAGAGGGTGAGAATGTGAATATTAAATGGAATGAAATGAATTATGTGTATTTCCATATGTTTAAATTTAGTAATGGAGTTCACAAAATATAGGAAAATGATGTTGATTTTTTATCCTAATACCTTCTTGTTTTTTGAAATGATGGTCTTATAAATCATAATAGATTTATGGATTTTGGACCCTCAAATATACATTGATCATTCACTTTATAATGATCAATGATATTTATAACGCTCTATAGTAATTTATTTTTTTCTCTTTGACCAATACTAACTCCCAACCTATGTTTTCTGCTATGAAACCTATTTATGAGTGTCTTTGGTTAACTGTTATGGTACCAACATTACCTTTTTAATGAATTTTTTCGTATTCATTTTTATGATGACTGTTTATATGAAATAAAAATTAAAGTATTAAAGAAATAATAACCTAGAATAATTTCTACAAAACATCATTTTGAGGGGGGATTACATAACACCTAGTTATTTTTTAAATTTGTTTTTCAAATCAATTATATCTTTTCTATATTTTTTATTTCACAAAACGATGAATATAGTTGTTTTCAGAGGAAACCACTATGTTTGGATATTATTATACCAACAACCAATTCTATATTATTATACATACAACACATAGATTATCTTGAAGTACATATAATTATATGTGTGTCTTGTGTTATACAATATACTAAGTCCCTTCAATAGGTTTTTTTACACACAATACTGTGTTTTGTCGAACAAAAATAAATAATTATTAATATTGTTAGAAAAATTTTATAGTTTTAACTAAGCTTTTGAAATGGAGGTTATGAATAATATTTTCTAAATTTTAAAAGTAATATCTATTCGTTAAAAAAATTTAAATTAAAGTAAGATTTAATTTTTTAAAAATGAAATTATTGTTCATAGAAAATGGTGTAAAAACACTATTTTATCTCAATAAAAGATGAAATCCACTAATTATGAATAATTTAATAAAATTTTTGTTATATTTTTTATAACAAAAAATTTACAGACAGTAAAACTTTTTTATAGGGATAACAAAAAAATAAATCTAATTTTATGAACAAAAATATGTATATTTATGTTTATAATTTAAATTTAAAAAAATTAAACATTAGTTAATAAATATGAACAGTAAAAAATAATTTTGGTGATTTTTTATATTTTTTGAGTAGTTTAAATTTTTTTTTATGAATAGCTATAAACACAAAATTTTAATTCATAAAATAATTTTAATCAATTATAAATATATATATATTAATTTTTTATTGATTTGTTTTAAAAAATAAATATATATCTTATACATCAGATATTACAATATAGATCATTTTAACCTATTTCATATTGAAATTGGATATTAAACATTTAAATAATTTGTAAATTTTAGCAATAAAAACATGCATTGTCTCCCTTTTTGTGGGATTAATTTTAAATAAATTTATGACAATTTTTTGATTAGAATTTTGAAAAATGTAATCAATATTTTGAATATAAAAATTTCTAATGTATAATATGTTCTACATAATATTTGAAAAAAACAATTCGGGAATGCGACTAAAATTAATTAGAGTGATTAAGGAAAAAATTAAATTAATAGAGGTCTAAACCAGAAATAGAAGGCCCAAATTGACCTATAATGATGTAAAAAATACATTGTATGTCCATATTTCTCTCATATAATAAATTATTTATAATTGTGAAAATTATTGGAGCTTTTATACATTGGAAAAATGTAGGGATAATTTCCCTTTGAAATTTAAATTAATTCCACTCCTCCACTATAAAAAAGGATTTATCCTCTACCAAATATTCCCACATTATAAATACATTTAGATCACCCAAAATTTTCTCAAATTATATCCATGAACCCATTCATAATCCTATAATCATCCCCTTGGGCATAAAATATCTGAGGAGGAAATTCGGTGAAAACCAAAACAAGTGACCCAAAAAAATAGCAACACCCTTCAATATGCTATAATGTTTTATTATCATCCACCACAACCTAAAACATTATTATTCCATAATTATATGATAATATATTTATCCTAAATGTTCTGATATATTATTATTATAATTTTAATAGACACACCTAAATGCAATTAAGTCAAATGGGTTACAAACATACCGTTTTTATGTACCTTGAACTAGCACCTCACGAAAAGATTTTGTTCATTTTTCAGTTACCACCTATCATGGTTGGTAATTATGATGGGTGATTAATTTTAATATAATATTTTTATTATTTATGATATATGTATGATTCTTTAATTATTATATAAAAAATAACTATATGATTTATTTTTCTATATATACATTAACTTCGTTTTGAGACGTGTGGATTACCACCTTCTAAATAGTGATGTTATTCATTCACTCATTAATTTGAATAAATTGATGTTTAGATGATGAATTCATATTATATATAGAATATAATAATAATAATTTATGTATAATATATTTATATATAAAAATATTTCATTTAAATTTTAATTTTAATTTGATAATAAAAACAGATACATCGTTTTAGCCTGCTGTCTCCATGAAAAGTGTATTCCATTTAAGACATCTATATTCTATATTTCATTATAATGATTATATACTACATATATATGATGTTTAAGAAATATTTTAAAATCTATAGATTTTTTAATCTTGAACTATGTAAGAGGATCCAGATTATGAAGCCACCCCGATTAAGAAAAACAAATCAGCTATTACATGAAACACAACATTAACATGGAATTTTAAATAAATGAGAAATATAATGTAACAATTAAATAATATTTATTATTATTTATAATAATATTATAATTTTATATATTTTCAATAATAATATATTTTTTATATATGGGGCTTTAACATGAACAAACAATATCAATATGTAATGTAAGGGTTTTCTCATATAACTTTTTATACATGTGAAAGACTTTCCTTATTCATCAATAATTTCATTTATATGGTGGATATTATTAACATGAATGTATTATATAATCATTATAAATGAAAATATTTTTATTTCAATATGTTTTTTATGATATTTATTTAATGGGTTTTAGTATTCAAAATTTTCCATATTAAAAATGTAATTTATTATCAACAATCGTTCTTTGAGATGCATTCCATGTGATCCACCTTTATTTTTCTATGGGTATATATAATTCAATTTAACATTTAATATCTAAAATAGTTTTATCATTAGGAGACTTTATGCTTAATTTAATTTTATTCTTTCATGTGGATTAGAAATCAATGTTACAATGTAGTAAGAGATTATTTCCACAATCTCATAGTTTATCAGGATTGTATTTGATTATTCTTCTATTGATGAAATATTATGATCCATCGATTAATAAATATAATGAGTTTTATTTTATTATATTTATTCTAGATATCATAGAGTAATAGTATCATTATTCCACTCAATGGTTCTTAAGATAAGTAACAACGTGTTCTTAAGAAAATTAATCTTTTTATATCTCATTAGTTGGAAATCTATTCATTTAAATCCATGTGTTTGTAAAAATCTTTTAAAAATGTTATATTTTTAAAATGTTTTTTAAATTCTTTCAATGATATGTTTATATGTTTTCAAATGTTTACTTTCAGAGAAATTTATTTCAATGAATAAAATATTTCACTAAAAAAATTAAATCCATTTTAAAGAATAAGTGTATTCAAAATGATTTCTTGAGTAATTTTTATGTTTTCAAAGTTTTTTAAATGGTAATGTTTTTAAATATGTTTTATATATTTATTTTTGGGACCTAATGATGTTTTAATATATATTTTGTTTCAAATTATTTCCAATATTTCATTATATTCTTTTCAAATATATCATAAATCGTAAATGTATTCAAAATGCATTATATTTTAATAAGAACATTTCGAAGTGGAAAAGTAGTTACATCAAGAATTGTTTTAAGAGAATTTATAAAGAATTATTTAAAAGAAAAATATTTTTGAAATGGTCTTTTGAAATAGATTTTAAATGAAAGGGTATTTCTAGAAAGAAATGTTTTCTGTTATCCTTAAAAACCCTTCCTCATATTGGTTGATATCCTTCTATGTAGTTTAATATTTAATAGGTATATTATCAAAGGAAAACATTTTTATTATTTCACTGAATGGTTTATGAACTTTTTTTTGTTGAAAAATGTATCATTTCCATGAGTTATACCATAAATATGTTATTTTTAAACCCAATTACTTTCAAATGTTATGCATTGTTGAAATGATTATGATACCAAGATAATTTCATATATTGTTTCATGAGGTTTATTAAATCGATATATTTTGATGGGTCACGATATGTTAAATGTATTATTATATTATGGAACATGTAAGTATGGTTTTATTATGTTATGGGTGCTATCTATATCACTCTCTGATGCATTGTGTAATGATGGATTACTCATGAGTATATATTTTATGCATGGACCAAGTTTCATAACCATTAGATTATGTGTGGACCTGATTACAAGGTCACAATTGTATGATTGAACCATATTACATGCTCAATATGTTATACCTGAACCCAATTTCATGTATTTTATATTATGCGTGACCCTGATTACATTTTCAAAATCTTAGGAATGGACTATGTCACAAGTTCATAAATTTATCCATGAACTTGATTACATGTTAACAATATTATGTGTGAACCTAATTGTAAGTTAATTACATTATGGGTGGACCTGGTTTCATGTCCATAATATTATACGAGTGTCCATTTGTGTGTCCATAAATTAATTATTGAACCTATTTATAGTTTTACATGTTCACATTCGTCTAAATTGATGTGCACGCCACAATTCTATGTTTATTCTTATGATATAGTATTATGAATCATTCTCTTGATTATATAATGATTAATGAACTATTAAAAACTAATATTTAATCCATTGATATTATATATGATATTTTATATGTAAGTTATGATGTTGAAATGTTATTTTCATGTTCTCATACCATTATGTTCAGGTTATACTTATATATCTCTTTTATTTACCCATATTGAGCATCTAAGCTCACCCCATTCTTATGTTTTATTTTTTGTCGATTGTGAATAATGTTATTAATTATATTTACTAAAGGGTATAATCATTTTGGGAAACATATAAGATCTTTCACCAAGTTAGAATATTTTGTTCTTGTTTCTAATGTAACAAAACACTTATACTCCTCATGCATGCGTTTTTGTAATTTACTGAATATACATCTATACTGATCTAATATTTTGGTATGTTATTCAATGGTCTCTATTGTTATTAACTGAGATTTTAAAATACAATTAGAGGATATTTTCATATAATGGGACTATGGGGGAGGCCATAGATGATAGTGAAAATTAGTATCATGCAATTTTCATCAATAAGAGAGAAATCATCATTATAATACCTTAGAATTTTTATTATAAATAATTTACCGACCAAAATAAACTAAAGAAACCATAGTAGTACTTCTAATAAACACTTATTCCAGACACAAATTAGGTGTATATGTAAAAATATTTTAATACTCTAAGGATTATTAGATGGCTTTGGATAAGAATATCCTTAATGAAAATATAATTTTTTTCGATGAGAGAAAATTTTGTTGGGGAAGTAAATTATTTTCATGGGAGGGTAAATAAAAATGAAATAGATTAAATGGTATTATGTTATAATCAGAAGTATAGTTTTTTCAGTTGACATGATAACTATTATTTATTAGTGATAATTTGATGATTCTCATGGGTTTGTGTTTTACATTTTTCAATAGAAATTAGTTTTTAGTGATCAATTTTTTAAAAGACAATGTATAATTATTAGGGTAATTTATAAATAAAATATTTATATTATTTTCATTAATTCATTTAATATATTACTAAAAATGTTTTATATCTTATTAAATTAAACAATTATTAAATTTTAATATTTTTTAAGTTAAAATGTGGAATTTAATATTTCTATAATTTTAAATATTTTTTTTATAAAATTGGTTTCTTATGGGTATACAAATAGAAAATTTTGAATATTATATTTCAGGTAGTATTTACTTGGTTAGAAATTTCATTAAACTAGAATAACTATTGATTCGATCATTTTGGGGCCCAATCAAATCACAAAATTTTGGAAGTTTGATGGTTATATAAAATTGAATAGCATAAATCAGGACACATATTTCTTTATTTGGTGAGTCTATATAGAGATTAAATATGAATCCAATGAGTTATTAAATTTTATATCCTTTATAAATTATCTCTTTAAATTATTTTTGAATGCTCTACAATATAGGTATATGAAGAGACTCCTCAAACATGAAATGATCAGTTTATTAATTCTAGTATAATACATTAACATTGTTTCTAATGTAGCTAAAATATTCTACATGAATAGGTGATACATGTGTGAATCAAATTCAATAAGGAACTATATCCATATTATACATCCATAATGTCATAAATTGTGAAATATTTCAAAGTAAATAACAAGACCTCAAATATTAGTACCATAATTTTTAGAAATTTTCAAATCCAAATTAGTTAAATGTATTATACGAAGTTGGTAGTGGTATATTCTAGAGAATATTTGGTACAATTTTAGGGTTTTTGATAATTTAATCATGTAATTAATAGTTAAACTCCATGTGGGAGTGATAGTGAATATCCGATGGTATCTCCCATATATTTTTGTGCTTTTCATTATGAAGTCAATTCATTTGAATTATTCAGGAAATATATAAATGATTGATAATGTAATAATTCCTTCATTATCCAATTTTAATCTAAAATATAATAGATTTTCTTTCTAGTGAAGATATTAAATTTGTTACTCACATTATTTAAATTTATTGGGTTGGGTTTCACTTTTGTACATAATAAATTTAATTATTATGGTTTCTAAGATGTCTTTCATTAATTAGATCACAATTAAAAGGGGATCAATACTCATATTTGAGGACTCAATATGTTATATAAGTAAATTTGATGTTAAATTTAATATCATGAATTATAATTTTGGCAATATAATTCGAAAACATTTGTAAATAATGATAATGATAGTTTTTGAGGATCGATTCCTCTCTATTTATTATAATTTTTATTTCTCGTTTTATATATTTAATGAATGTGATTTTTAATCTTGAACATTAATTTATATTGATAATATTATTTTGATTTATTTAAATTTATTTATCTAATATTTTAATTCTTCTAATATAAAAACATTAAGGAAAAATAACAATTATAATGTTTAATAACATATTATAAAATCCTTTCCTGAGAAAACCACATGGCCACAACATTACTACATTTAAAAGGGGGAATTATTAACATAGTTTACAAAAATAAAACCCCATCATCAATGTGAATAAAAATATGTTACACATTAAAATATTCATGATTATATGAACCTATATCTTTCCAAACAATAACATATAAATGATTAGACTGATACTTTTTGAACTAAGCACTATAAAACACATTATAGAAATATTTCAACACGGTTAAATCCAACAAATATGAATCTGGTAATGATTATTCCAAAATATCAAATAAACCACTATATATTGGTATAATATTACCTTTATCGACCCATCATCAACATATTAGTTTAATTGAATCATTGATAAGGACATAATCAATATCTAAAAACTACGAAGGACGTCTTTGATATCATGTGTATGTTTTTCAATAAAAATGAGTCATTTATAATAGGTTGTAAATAATACGATTATTTTTAGGTTTAATTAAAACAAGTATCTGTTAAAACTATATGGACTCACAACCTACATCAAATCCTAAAATAATCCTAGAAACATGTTTATATAGATATTCAAATATTGAAATATTGATATATATTGATAAATATTGTTATATCAGAAATCAATAATTTAATGATAGATATCCTAATATCAAATGAATCCAGATCACATGTGTATATCATATAATTATGATTTATAATATATCACTTTTACTAATTGTTGGGTAGAGGATATGGTGTTGTGTTTAATTTCAAATAAGTTCCCATGACCTCCAAAATACTCATCTAAAATCAAGTTATAAATTTAGGGATTTGGACTAAGAATATAAAAAATTAATCCCATTTACTTTTTCAATAATTTATTTCATACCAAAACAATTTCAAAATTACTTAATAGTTGTATGTAGTGAAATGATTAATTTAATTTTTCCTTTTTGAAAAGATTATTTTTTTTCAAATTCCCTCTTCAAATTTTATTTATATTTTTAATGGCCTGAACCTCTCTGGTCCACTAATTTGTGAAAATGCGGTGTTAGAGGCATTTCAGGAGGCCAAGGTAACTTATCATAAATGATTTTCCAAAATCTTCTTTTTGATGAACCGTTTCAATGGTAGACAGTTTTCAATATTAACGTCATGTTACGTTTTCTGGTAATTTTGATATTTATAACTACTCATGTTTTGGAGTAGTGACTTGGGGGTGTGTTTGGGAAAATCTTTAAGGAAAACCAAAGGGCGATATCTTTTGCACATGCTGCACACGATTTGTCTAAATTGTGCGGCCATTTTGTGTGTTGTTTATACTGGAGGCAGTAGAAAACACACCATTAATGAACAGTTTGTATAACCATGTTGTCTATCCATGGAAGGAGTGTTTGGCAAGGCAGTAGTGATCACACAGTTAGCACAAGGTTTGTCTAACCGTGCGAGAAAACTGTGTGGGCACTTAAACTAGATCCAAAAATTGTGGATCTGAACCATTTTGCCTCTAAAATTATTGTTTAATCTCTTAAGCGGCCATAACTCAAGATTACCCTCCCTTAAAGATAGGAGAACTTCTCCCAATCATTATGTAGGTGATCCAAGGGCTTCTCTTGGTGAATCAAAGATGGTTTCTTGAGGTATGTGACCGTCCTTCTTCGTTCATCTTCGTTCTTTATCAGTTTCTTAGATCCACATGGATCTACATCCCCTCGTCTCTCGGTTTCTTAGATCTACACCTGTTGTGGGTATATCGAATATTGTGTATGCCAAATATGATTATTTTTGTGCTTTATCTTGCTAGGAGAAGAGATCTATGGCGTATTTTTAGAGAATCGACCTGGGTTTCTTGAGCATTATTCGACTATTATGGTTTTAGTAAAAAACCATTGAGGTAGGAGATTCATTGCTTCTCTTTCTATTATGTGAAACTGTATTCTTAGCATGTTTAATACCACTGGATGACAATTTTATTGACATAATAATTTTTTTTCAACCGGATGTAGAATCTATTATCAATCATAGGATATTGCCTCTTGTTTTTCTAGATAGTGTGATATCTATGCATGATTTTCTTAGCTGTTTTTCTTGATGGAAATCAGTAAAGAATGTAAATTGGGATTAATTTATAATTGTATGGCTAATGATAAAGAGTCATGAAAACAAATCCGGTTCTTGTTCTAATTTTATGTTGATCAATTTAGTGCAGTAAGCATGTTTAGTCATTTGTGATAGAATAATGGTTAGGTTTCCCGATGTTGGAACCAATAGATTTTAAATCTGTTAATTATTGATGGATTAAAGAATTTAAATTTTTGATAATTCCTTGAAGGGTTCTAAGTTACCCTCTAGCTTGTTAAAGGGCCATATCCTAATTGATGTGATGGTTGTTTTTCGTGCTACTTGTGTTGAGACGTGACCCTGAAGGGGTGTTCTAATATGTGGGGGAATAGAGGCCTTTTGGTAGTGGCAGTGGATGACACCTAGAGTGTCGAGATGCGTCGTTTTATGCATGTGGGTGTTAGGGAGGAAATTAGGAATTATGGAATGAGATGGATGTGATTGTTGGATGCTTGCTGATTCTTTGGTTGTTTAGCTGCTTTACTTTTACCCACTTCTCAAGGTAGCTGGTCTTGCCCAACCTTCTTCTAAAAGAAGAGAAGATCTGCGGGGTATGCCATGTGCTTTCCATGTATAGCTTCTCATGGGGGAATAGGTCTACACTTTTACTAAAGGCAGAAAATATTCGACGAGTAGTACATCTAGTCACCGTGTTGAGCACCATTGTGTTAGTAGCATTGAATTATTTTATAGAATGCCTAGGTATATGGTAATGTGTTTCTATAATGAATTTTTGATTAAATGGTGTTAACTCATGGGGTTTGAGTTATCAGAGCTTAATGATGAGGTTGAAATATTTTGAAGGAACATGGGAAATTGGTTGCGAAGCTAATGAAACTGAATGTGTAATTTTTCATGGCTAATTATTGTTTAAATAATTAATTAACATATAGTGGAACTGATAAAAAGGGAATGAAGAAATATAATAAGTCTCTTAACATGTTAGTGTGCTTATAGGATACCTAATGAAAGAAGTACTAGCCCAAGGTCTGAGAGATATTTGCTGCAGTTGTGTCTAAGATTATGTTATGCAAATAGTGTGGTTGTGAGTTATAGTATATTCTTTACTTTTTGTGTTTCTATACTACACACCACGATGTGAGTAAGCGCAACTGACACCCCAGGGATTCTGATCCATGGGGGGGGGGAGGTGTTTTCCCCAACATTCCGGAGGGATGATGGATTGTTGACTACCCCCTTTAGCCCTGCACTCTTTTCTTGGTAGGAACTTGTGATGTTTGGCATATTGGTTAGTTTTCCCCAAATATGTGTGTAGAGGGCTGTAATGGATTGTGGTTATTCATTCACATATATTCTGGATATAGTATCCTATGGACTACTATAGGTGTAACTTGTATAGGTGGTGATGTCTTGAGGATACTTACTCAGTGTATGAGATGTAATGTCTTGAGGTATAATACTTGACATATGATACATGTTATGTGAGATGTGGTGGCTCCAGAAAACTACCATATTACTTTTGGTTGTGAGGATGGTGTAGTGCTTCACCCAGGTGTCTGCGGGCATGATTTTTGTTGTAGGAGGTGCACATTGTGGTGCTTCACCCAGGTGTCTACAGGAATGCCTTTAAGATAGAGATTCTTAGGATGTGCGATGTTGGGGAAAAGCAGAAAACCAGTGGGTAAGTAGTAGAGGTTACCCTATATATTCTTTACTATATGCTAAATTCTTGTATGCATTACATGGTGATAGTATCCATGGTGAGTTTGGGAACTTATTATACCTGCATTGGTAATGAGTTAGTTTCACTTGTTGCTCGATGTGCTTTAGCAAGCTCTCATTAATTTTCACGAGAGGCTTTGGGGAGGATCCTACTGAGTATACTATAATACTCACCCTATGTATATATAAACTGTTTTTCAGGTCAAATGGAGTAGGTTGGAGATCAGGCTTGTGTTTACAAGCTTTTGGTTGCAGGAATTTTTCAGGCTTGTGGTTGCTGCTATTTTTACTTTCATTTTGGTACATTGAGTTTTTCCCCATTCAATTGTAGTACTTCTGCAAGACATTTCATTTGTGAACTTGGGTTTTCTTTTATATTCCAGTTCTGAGTTGCAGTTGGTTGGTTTCTATCTTATCTCTCTCATCCGCATGTGTTCTTTTAGAGGGTAAGACCTCCCATTTGTCTGTTATTATACCCTCGTTGCTAGTCTCCAACCCGGGGCCTACTGGAGGTGGGAATCGGGGGTCATTATCTCCCTTCTCACATTACCAGCCCAGGAGGGGTACACTTTGTGGGGAGGGGGTCGTGACAGAGTGGTATCAATGTGAGGATGAAGTATATGATGGAGTTTATAGTTAGGCACAGGTGTGGTTGCATGGGTTGCTAGGGAAACAATGTCATTAATTTTTTTCAAGTGAGGTAAGCACTACATACCGGCTGAGACATAGGCGTTTAGGGCCCCCTATGATCTGATGTACAAACCATTAAGTTCACAATGGATAATATAAAATGTGATACTAGTTTCATGGTAGATACCTTGTAAAAGATCATGCATCATTCATCCTTATTCCTGTGTTTGAATGGGTAGACCATGGGATACATTAACATAAAATGAATAAAAGAAAACAATTAATTAATTAATGTTGAGCCTTCCATATTCCAGGTGTAGGAACTCGAACGGATTTTATTTTATATTATGGATCCTAGTCAACGTCCTCGTCATGTTTGTAATGAAAATATTCAGTAGTTTGTTCCATCATATCGTCGTAGGGTAGAGGATGATGATGACGACACTTGGAGGAAGACGCTCAGAGTGTTTCAGTGCCAGAGTCTGCAGAAGTATGAGGGCTCCTTTTTAAATGTAATGAAGGAATACTGGTTAGAGGAGGTCGAGATTGGCTTCAGTTTGATCCATGATCAGAAGGAGCACTGGGTTTCCTTACATGTGACAATAATGCGTGGAGCATCAAGGTAGTGGTGGTTCTTGTACCTCGGGGATCGTGAGGAGGCAGTGGTCTCATGGGAGGATTTCTGAGATAGGTTTAGAGTCGCGTTTCTTTCTTCAACTACAAAGGCATCCAGTCTCCAAGAACTTCTTAACCCTCGACAGGGGATCTCCTATGTTCGAGAGTTTTGAATTCATTTCAGGAACCTTTTACGATATTCTTCAGACCTGTTACCAGATGAGGAGGCCAGGTCGAGGCATTTCGAGGAGGTTTTTCATCTAGAGATCCAACTCTAGGTCACCCCATTTATGATGAAGACATAACTTCAGGTGCTGGCAAGGGAATAGGTTGTCGAGAGGTCTTTGGCCATGACTAAACCATCACGTGAAGGGGATCATCATGATCCCTCACGAAGCAAAGATGTGGTCTGGGGTTCCCGATTTTTAGGGTAGGATAATTACTATTTAGTTGGGTGTGGTTCGCAACCCTTCACATCTCAGTTTGCCTAAGGCAGAAAGCCTTATGCCTAGGCCAAGGGATCAAGTGATTGTTTTTCTTTTGGTGGTCATGGTCATAAGTAGTGGGAGTGCACGACATTTCAGATCCATCATCGTGCACCAAGTATTATGCTCCAGGTTCCTCCGTTGAGGCATTTCCAGCTAAGGCAGCAACAACCAGTTGCACCAACATTAGATCAACAGAGTGTAGATGGTGCAGGTATATGATTGCCCCATTACGCTCCCCTTCCTCAGAGATTAGAGCACGTCTGTGTTGGTGGTCATCATCAGGGTCAGAGATGCCGTGGAGGAGGCCGTGGTCAGCTTCATGCTCTAGCGTTGCTAGCCCCAGGCAAGCCAGATGTTGTTAGAGGTACCCTTTTCATGTTTTCAACCATGGTGTATGTCTTGTTTGATTCAGTAGTGACACACACTTTCATATCACCTAACCTTTTCCATGCTTTGGGACTTGAGGTAGAGAGGCTTCCAGTGCCCTTGTCATTGACTAAGCTAGTTGGAGGTTGAGCTGACTTTTTTTAAGAATGTAGAAAATGTGATCCATTGTTGTGGAATCAAAGCTCTTAGGGAGATTTACTATGTTTACGAGTACAACCATATGATGTCATCCTCGGCATGGATTGGTTGTATTCGGTGCAGGCTATCGTAGATTTCTTCCAGAAGAAGGTTGTTTACATTGGTGCAGATGTAGGGAAATTGGTGTTTTTCAGTGAGAGAGATCCTCCGATGGGTCATAGGCATGATACTTCCTTATCGTCTATGATGGTTGAGATGATGTTTAGTTCTTCATAGGTTCTGTAGTTGGTATTTCCAAGGGCCGTAGACGAGTAACCAGATGTCTTTCTAGAAGATGTTGTAGCATTTCCCCCTTGATGAGAGATCGAGTTTGGGATCAAATTACAACTAGGTGCATCTCCTATCTCTATTTATCCATATAGGAGGGCCCCTTATTAGTTATGAGAACTACGTATACCACATTATGGTGTGTTACAGTGTGGGTTTTTTCAGCTAAGTGTGTCACCATGGGGTGCAACAGTTTTGTTTGTCAAGAAGGCTGATCGATGTTTGCGGTTGTGTGTCAATTATCATAGCTTGAAAAAAGATACAATAAATAATCTCTATCCTCTTCCATGGATTTATGGCTTATTGAATCAACTAAGTGGTGCATGTTGGTTCTCAAAGATCAACATGGGGATATGATTTCATCAGATGCATGTGAAGGATGAGGATATCTCGAAGACTGCTTTCTGTTGTCGTCATGGGCATTATGAGTTCGTGGTAATGTCGTTTTTCATGAATAATTCTCTACTTATATTCATGGTATTGTTGAATGCTAAATGTCATGAGTTCCTAGACATGTTCGTGGTAGTTCTCATCAACGAAATCCTTGTGTAATCCAATTCTGAAGAGGAGCATGCACAACATCTCCATGTAGTTTTGGGAGTTCGTCATTGACATCAGCTATTTGGGATGTTGTATAAGTGTCAGTCTTGGGCTCCTAAATTCCGTTTCTTGGTGCATGTTGTGTCCCAACAGGGAGTAGATATGGATCCATTGGATATTGAAGCAGTTGTGTCTTGCACAACCCCTAAGACAATGTTAGAGGTGTGACGTTTCCTTTGTCTCGCAGGCTACTACAGGAGGATAGTAGACAATTTCTCACAAGTTGTGACCCCTCTAACAACATTGACATTGAAGTATTAGGAATTCATACGGACTGATTAGTGCTAGGAAGCATTTGAGTATCTATAAGTGATGTTCATAAGTGCTCCAATACTTCGTCTTCCAGCTGATGGAGTTCAGTTTGATGTTTCCTACGGTGTTTCACATCTTGAGTTAGGTTGTGTTCTCATGCAGCTAAGGTCAGTTGTTTCTCATGGGTCTTGGTAGTTATGTACCCATGAATGCAACTATTCCACCCATGATCTTGAGTTGTCAGCCGTGGTGTTTTCTCTAAAGTTGTGGAGACATTTCCTCATTGGTGAGCACTTTGTGGTTTTCACCGTTCATATGAGTTTGAGGTATGTTTTATCCAAGCGTGACATGAACTTACGACAACATTAGTGGATGGAGTTATTACTGGAATACGACATCGAAATGTCCTATAAACCTAGAAAAGGGATTGTTGTAGCTGATGCAATGAGCTGAAAGTCACGTAGTAATGTTGTGCGGGAATCCGATGATTCTTTGAGAGTGACTGAAGAACTATCAACATTACATCTTGATATGGGAGAAGTTGGGGGTATACGATATCTTTTTAAGATGATGGTATAGTCATCCCTGATACAGAATGTAGAAGAGTTCCAGTTGGGAGATATAGTGGTGGATGTCTGTGGAGACCAAGTTGTTTGTGGTGAGGCCCCTGATGGTTGGTCGGAGGACGAACAACAATGAGTGTTTTATCATGGAAGTATTTTTTTTCCTTTGACGATGCACAATAAAATTCTCAGAGAGTTCCATAGTTCGCCTTTAACGGTACATCCTGGCCTGAAAAATATTTACCGAGCCTTGATGAGTCAGGGTTAGTGGGTGTTTTATCGAGGCAGTATCTAGAGGAGGTGGTGATACTTCATGGAGTGCCTAAAACGACCATTTATTATCGAGATCCTTATTTTACCTCCAAGGGGTGGCGTGGTATCCAACATGATTTCAGTTCTCAACTATTCCTTAGTAGTGATTTTCATCCTCAAATGGATGTTTAGATAGAGAGAACAACCCAGACACTTCAATTCACGTTACGCTCTTGTGTTCTTGATTTCAGAGTTTCATGGATGACACACTTACCCTTGGTGGAGTTCTCTTACAATAATAGTTTTCACTCCACCATCGGTATGGTGGAATTTGAAGACTTGTATGTTCGGCCTTTCCATTCTCTGTTGTGCCGGACTGGGGTCATAGTGTCAGCAATTCTCGGACTGGAACTAGTGTAGAACACAACAAAATGGTTCATGTGATTAGTGAGAGGATGAAGATATCGCTATATCATCCGAAATCATATTCCAATCAATGAAGGAGACCCTTTGAGTTTAATGTTGAAGATCATGTGTTTCTGAAGGTGACACCCCATCGTGGGAAGTGAAGGTTTGGTCGTGGAAGTATGTTTTCTCCCTGGTTTGTTGGTCCTTTCGAGGTTATAGCTCGTGTTGGAGCTATGTCATATCGAGTAGCACTTCCCCCACCGATGATTCAGATGCATGATGTTCTCCATGTATCACGGCTCCGTAGTTATCTTCATGATGACTCTCACATCATCAATTGGGGAGAGATCGATGTTAATGATGATGAAACCTTTTAGGAGGGACCCGTAGAGATCCAAGACCACATGGATAAGGTGTTGTGTAGGCATTCTATTCCTTTAGTTCGAGTCTTTTGGCAACACAATGTCTTGGAAGAGATTACCTGGGAATGTGAGTAATAGATACATGCTCAGTACCAAGAGTTGTTAGATGTTTAACTCTTTTCATGTGTTGCTGTATCATTTGTGGTTATGAAACATTCATTTTTATTAGATGGCTATCTTTGTTGTTTTGGTGGCTTGCTCTCTTTTGGGAGGTATCATGATGAGTGGTTGTTCAGAACGTGTTTTGTAATCTATTTATGTGGGTTTCAGATTCTTGAGGATGAGAATATCTTGAGAGGTACCTGTTTTAATGGTCCGGAACTCTCTGGTCCACTACTTTGTGAAAATGCAATGTTAGAGGCGTTCTGGGAGGTCAGGGTAACTTACCCCCAGCACTTTCCCAAATTCTTCCTTTTCAATGAACTATATCAACGGTACAAAGTTGTGAACTGTAATGTTGCGTTATGTTTTCATGTAATTTTGATGTTTCTAACTATCCTTGTTTTGGAGTACTGACATGGGGGTGCATTTGGGTGAATCATTAATGAAAACTAAAGGGCAGTAGATTTCACACGGGTTGTGCATGGTTTGTCTAAACCGTGCAGCCATACCGTGCATAGTGAATACTGGAGGCGGTGGATAATGCACGGTTAGTGCAAGGTTTGTCAAACATTGTGGCCTAACTATGCATGGAGTGTTTGACGATGCAGTAGAAACTGCACAGTTATTTCACGGTTTGTCTAACCCTGCATGAAAATTATGCGGGCACATAAACTAGATCCTAAAATTGTGGATCTCAACCGTTTTTCCTCTTACATTATCGTTTAAGCTCATATGTGGCCAAAACTCAGGATTACCCTCCCTTGAAGATAGTAGAAAATCTCCCAAGTGCTTTGGAGGTGATCTGAAGGATTCTATTAGAGAATCGATGCCAGTTTCATGAGTTATGTGATTGTTCTTCTACGTTCTTCTTCGTTCTTGATCGGTTTCTTAGATCCACTTGGATATACTTCCCTCTTATCCTTGTTTATTATATCTACCCCTGTTATGGGTATATCTATGTCTGTGGATGCAAAATATGATGAGTTTTGGTATTGATCATTCTAGGAGAAGAGATCTAAGGCATTATTTTGGAGAATTGACCCGAGTTTTGGGATCGTTCTTCGACCATTGTGGTTTTTGTCAAAAACCTTTGAGTTAGGGGATTTGTTGCAAGAATTTCTTTTATGGCCAACTATTTTATTAACATGTTTAATCCCACTGGACGACAATGGAATTGAAAAAATAAATATTTTGAATCGTATAAAGAATCTATTATCAATCGTATTATATTGCCAGTAGTTTTTCTAAATAGTGTGATATCTATTCTTGCTTTGCTTAGCTATTTTTTATTGATGGAAATAGGTAAAGAACGTAAACTATGATTAATTGATAATTGTTTGGATAAAGATAAAGAGGCATTAAAATGAATCTTTTTCGTATTGTAATTTTATGTTTATCAAATAGGCAAAGTGACATGTTTAATCATTTGTGATAGCTTAATGGTTAGGTTTACCGATGTTGGAACCAATGGATTATAAAACTGTTAATTCAAGATGGTTTAAATAATTTGATTGTATGATAATCCATTGAAGGGTTCTGAGTTACCCTCTTGTTTGTTAAATTTCCATAATCCAATTTATGTGATGGGTTTTCCTACTGTTTGTGTTGATCCATGACCCTAGAGGGTTGTTGTGATATGTGGGGGCATAGAGGCCTTTTCGTAGTGGCAGAGGATGATGCCAATAGTGGCATGATTCATCGGTTTATGCATCTGGGTTCCAAGGAAGACACTTGGGATGATGTAATGGGATGGATGTTAATTTTGGATGCTTGTTGATTCATTGGTTGTTTATCTTCTTTAATTTTCCCCATTGATCAAGGAAGATGATCTTGCTTACCTTTCTTATCAATGAGGAGAAGACATGCGTGGAATGCCACATGCTTTCCACGTTTAGATTCTCAATGGGGGAATGGGTCTACGCACTTACTAAAGGCAGCAAATACAAGACGGGCAGTACATCTACTCACCTTGTTGCGCCCATTTTTTGTTAGTAGCATAGAATTATTTTCTATATTTCTTGGGTATATGGGAATGTGTTTCTATAATGAATGTTTGAATAAATGTTTTTAACTCGTGTGTTTGGACTTGTCTGAACATAATGATGAGGTTGAAAACAATTAAAGGAATAGTGGACTTTGGGTTTGATGCTAATGAAACATAAAGTGTAATTTTTCATGGTTAATTAATGTTTAATGAATTAATTAATGTATAGTGGAACATATAAATAGGGAATGAAGTAATCTAATAAGGTTCTTAAAATGGTTGTGTGCTTATAGGATACATAGTCTTAAGAGTATCAGCCAGAGTATGAGAGAAGTTATCTATAGTTGTGTCTAAGACAATGTTATTCCCATAGTTTTGTTGTGAGTTATAGTATATATTTTGTACCTTTTGTGTTTCTAAATGATACTCTACCCTATCAGTAAGGGAAACTAACAACCCAGGGATTCTGATCCCTATGGGGGTCTTTTTCCCAACATTCCAGTGGGAGGATGGATGGCTGACTACCCCCTTTGGCACCGCTATCTTCTCTTTTTAGTGACTTGTTCTGTTTAGAACATTGGTTAGTTTTCCCCATTTATGTGTGTATAGGGTTGTAATGGATTGTGGTTATTAATACAAATATATTCTGGATATAGTTTCCTATGGAATACTATAGGTGTAACAACAATATGTTGTGATGGCTTGAGGATCCTTACTAAGAGTATGTGCAGTAATGGCCTGAGGTATAAAACCTGACGTATGATACATGTTATGCGAGTTTTGATGGCTCCCGAATTCTACCAGGTTACTTTTGGTAGTGAGGATGGTGTAGTGGTTCGCCCAGGTGTTTCCGGGAAATCCATTGTGTTGCACAAGGTGAACATTGTGGTGCTTCGCCCATGTGTCTGCGGGCAAGCCTTTTAGACAGAGAAGCGTAGGATGTGCGACGTTGGGCAAAAGTGGAAAACTAGTGGGGAAGTAGTAGTGGGGTACCCTTGATATTATTTACTATATGATATATTCTTGTATGCGTTACTTGGGGAGAGAATCCATGGTGAGGTTCGGAACTTAGTATACCTGCTTAGGTAACAAGTTAGTTTCACTTTTTTCTCACTGTGATTTAGCATGATCTCATTACTTTTTCACAAGTGGCTTTGGGGATGATCCTACTCAGTATACTGTTATACTGACCCTTTGTATATATAAAATAATTTTCAGGTCACTTGGTGAAGGTTGGAGAACAAGAGGGTGTTTACTAGCTTGTGGTTGTAGGAGTTGTTCGGGATTTTGGTTGCTGCTGTATTTACATTTTTTTTGGTACTTTCAGTTTTTCCCCATATAGCTATAGTAATTCTTCAGGTCATTTAATTTTTTCAATGTGGTTTTCTTCTATATTCTAGTTCTGAGTTGGATTTTGTTGGTGTATATATTATCTCTCTATTCTGCATGTGTTCTCTTAGAGGGTAATGCCTTCAATTTCTGAGTTATTATACCCTCAGTGCTAGTCGCCAACCCTGGGCCTACTAGAGGAGGGACTCGGGGGTCACTATCTCCCTTCTCAAATTGCCGGCCCAGGAGGGGTACACTTTGTGGGGAGGGGGTCATGACATATATTGTCCATTAAATTATAATAAGAATTTAATTAATTATAAAATAATATAAAATATAAAGGAATAAAATATTTTTATAGTTGTTTATATATATAAATAACATAAACTATACCACCCCACTGTCACCCAACATTGGTATAGTGATTTGAATTTATATCCTTTTCCTATGGATCCCATATTTGAGTAGAAGTATCAAACACATGATGTGTATAAGGTAAAATAATTTTAACTAGTAACTCCCTAAAAATAAATATATAATTTCTCAGTCCTAGACTTATTAATATAACATTGAACATAAAAAATTGAATTGACATATGAATAGGAAAAAAATTCAGCAAATATTTGTCTTCAACAAATGAAATAATAGAATAGGCTACAAAAAGACCTTTATAAATAAAAACATCATCTATAAATATAAATCATATTATTTAATATATTTATTTATATATATATATATAATAGAAAAAATATTTTTAAACATCTTCTTTTTTATTACACAACTAATTTTAAATTTCAGTAAATATAGAATGATAATTGACAACATCAACAATACAAATATTCACGTGATATTTTGAATATTTTCTAAAAATACTGAAATTTTATTTTCATTCATATTTGTATAAATATTTTTTTATTAAATATATATAATATCAACTATTTATCATAGTAAACAAATCCATGTTATTTAACTTGAATCATGTTATTATTATAGTTTTGGAATATTATATTTTCCAAAAACAGATGTTCAACATAAAACATGTCAACACCTTCATAAAATTAATACCATTAAAATGTATTATTATATAGTTGGTAAATATTATCATTTAAAATAGTAACTATAAATTATCAATTAATATAATTTTAATATGAATTTTTAATATTATATGTCACCTTTTTATCATTAAATATCGAAAAAATGAGATATTCATCCACTATCATATTCAAATGTTACCAAAATTCATTTAAAAATATACTTACACTAAATAATAATATATTTTATTCAATTTTCTATATATTTCATTCAATACGTATGATATTTGACAAATATATTTGTTTTTAAACACAGATAATGAAAGTAAAATATAAGGTTTTTGTATGAATTCAATGAAATGCATAAGTTTTTATTGTTCATTAGTCACAACCTATAATTTTTAAATATTGATAAGGAAATAAAACTATAACTCTTAATAAATATGTATTTTGTATAATTAAATGTGTATACTACTTATTTTATGAAAATTTATTAAATGTAATAAATCTGTTTAAATTCTATATGATATATAATGTTTTTACATTGGAGAAGTCCAAAAGGAATATATTTTTTCATTTTCCTGTAAATAAATAATAAATACCCCTCAATATGCCAATTTAGGTACTTGTTATGTACTATAAAATAAAAAAATATATTCATAGAAAAATAATTCTATAATATTAAACTTTTGTTAATATTAATATATTACCAAAAACATAAAAAATTTAGATTCATTAGTTAAACAAACAAGTGATTTAGTAAGAATTTAATCATTTAGTATGTTAGGTTATTCAAGTACCCTAAAATTTCCAACTATTATTCATGATTTTTTGGTCATAAATATCTTTCTATTAACACACAAAATTTTATTGATTTAAGAAAAAATAAAATTATAATCATAAAATTGTAAATATTTTGAATAATAATTTCATGTTTCCCAGTATTCTACTATATTATTACTTTCTGTGATATCATGAATAATTTTCAGGGAATGGTTTAAAACTATTATTTAAAATTTAATATAACATATATCGCATAGTAACATTTGTAATGATAAAAATACATAAGTTTACAAGTAAATGAAACAAACAAATCACCAGAAATTAGTACAATATTACTTATTTGTATTTTTGAAGTGGTGTATTTAATTTATAGGGAAAAATATGAACTGTTTTGTGTCTTAATAATTCATAAATGGTATAAATTAATTGGAAAATATTTGAGGATTATATTGGGATGAACCAAATTTATGTTTTAATGATCCACTATAAGGAGTTATTTCGATGTTTTTTCTCACTATTTTATAAATTACGTACTTGATTTGGTCCCATTAAAATAATATATAGAAATAATACATAATGTCACTAGAACAAATATTCTTATAATAATCTAATATATGATGATTACTTGATGTATACTTTAGTAACATGTGTGGTAAGTCATCCTAAGATATTGAAAGTAGTAGAGTATCTATCACATCCATTTCCAGCAAATGTTTATGATTGTTCCTAGATATATCATGGTATAATTATTTAGGGAACAAATCATTAAATTGACTATTGGATATATCATGTATGTCATGTGAAATAAATATATTATTTTTTGGTTATCATCTGATACAACGATTATCAGAATCCTCTAATCATTAGAAATTTTCTTTTCATAACAAAGTACATGTTCATATCACAATCATAGAAAATGTCCATTTGAATTCGATATTTATTTTATATATTATTTTCAAATAGAATAAACATTGAATTGATTATGTTTATTTTAACATGTGTTTGTTATTTTTTCCATTGATTCATCCAAACTCTATTTATCATGTTGATTCATTGTATAAATGATGTCCTTAATTGAATTTTCATTAACAGTTATTCTTTAAAATATTACTTTTTTAGTGAAAATCATTCAAGATCATATTATAACTATTTCAAAACAAGAAATGTATACTCATACTCTTGATGATTAACAGTAAACTATTTGTTTATAATGAACTTTATAAATGATAATTTATATTCATTTTAATTATATAATTTTCATTTGAAACTTATATTCTAATATCAATTCATATGTCTCATGTTTTCAACAATATGGATATTTAATATTCCTTAAAAACATATTAATTATATTGAAATTAAATTGAAAATTTCCATTCAATAGATCATCCAAATATAATTTAATATTATTTATACAACTTCAGAATATATGGGATTTATTATCAAAAGTTCCTTTATGGATTAATAAATTTTACTTATCCTTGTTACAAAATAATTCATTAATGGCATTATTATCATTTTATTCTCCTTATCATAATAATATTTGGTATTAACATGATATCGAAACTCCAAAAAATCTATTGTTGGTCCCATGAATAGTAATGTAAATTTAGAATTGAATTCTCAGGTCCTTTATTTTTTTCTCTTTTGTGATAAAATATTTATTTGGATCTCCAAATGTACTATGAGTGATAGTATGACGCTATATTTTATAAATTTTCACATTTATCTCACCTAGTGTAACAATGTTAAACATCTATCTAAATAGTATGTTTTATATTTGAAAATTTTTCCTGATAGTTGAGCATTTAATAATGTTTGGTTTTAAAATTGTCAATAATTCCATTTTAAAAATATTCTCTATGTAATAGAATTACAGAGTGAGAATTCATGAAATTTCCGAGTATGTTTTGCATATATTCATCCAATAGTATGTTTATAGGATATTAATTTTTTATCACATCCCATTGAGTTTATAAAACTTATTTATATCATATAAATGGGGACATTGAAACCATTTTAAATATTAATTCTTAAATTTGGGATTTAGTAGAATAATCTTTTCCACTTCTATGGATCATATATATATTCCTTTATAACTAATATAAATTTTTATATATCTTCTTATTGATAATTAACATTATTTTTATATCTATTATAAAATATATAATATTTTCTTCACAGACATGTTCACTCCCCTCTACAGTTAAGGGCTAGATATCATCACCGAAACAACTTTTTTTCATCGGAAATACAATTTCTAAACCCCAGAAGTCCTAATTAAATCATCCAAAAAATATTCATTGCCTTTTATAGAATCATAAACTATTACTAGTAAATCATACTCATTATGTGTTTCTTTAATTAAATATTCAACATTTTTATTTCTGTTTTTCATACTCTAAGTGATTATCTTCCAAAAAAATCATGTTCACTATAATTTGTTACATAAAAAATGACTATTTTGGATGTAAATAATAGTTAGTATTGGATTTTGAAAGAAATATGTTATCAAATTTGGTAGTTTCATCAAAATTAAATGTTTATTTTGGTTATTAATTTGAAAATTCTCTATTTAAGATATCCATTATTTTTGTTTATTAAGGAGCATTAAATAAATATATTCCAAATATTTTAAAATCAATATCATGTATACATATATGATGATACATCTAATTATAAGTACCTACCACTTAATTTTCTTCATTTATCTATTATTATTTTTTCATCTATAGAACATTACTAAAAACAACTAGAATGATCAAGGATAAATTTCAAAATAATAAATCCTATATAACCCCCATATTTAAATAATGTTTTTAGTACATCTAGTGACTTATAATCCATTTAAATCAACTAATTTATCTCAAATATAAATTTCATATTCTATAATTATAGAGAGTTAATTTAAATCTCCCATGCCTAAAATGGTTAATGAACCTAAACAATTACATTGTTAAATTATTTTGTTTCTCATTATATTGAATATATAATATATATATATATATAGGGAAAAATAATTTCTCAATTGATCAAATAATTTGGGATCTTCTTGTAAAAAACATAAAAACAATATTATTTATTGATTCTAAATCGTTTTAGAGATTTTTCCCATTATTTTTTATTCCATATAATGATCTTTCTGGTCATACAAATAATTTTATAATATTTTAATTCAAATATGAAGAAACATGAAATTTACCTCATCTGGATGATGAAATATCTAGAAAAAACAGAACAAGTAAAAGAAATATCTATTCCATCATCCTTGTTATGAATGGAATATTATATAACCTAAAATAAGAATTTGGAATTTATATATAAATCTATTAATTCATTTTCCAAAAAATGCATCATAAATTTTCATACCGAAAACATAATTGATAGCACCAAAACTCAAAACCCACTTAAGAAGAATATTCCTATTATTATGTTAAGAAACATTTATAGATTTATTATATAAAATTATTCTTCATAAAGTATTTATTTCTGATATATTAATCATTATTTAAGATTAATCATTGATTATCAATGATATTAAAAATATAAAACTTATCTTTGAGGTTAATAGTTTAATGTTTGCAATCATGGAAGAAATTATGATGTTTTAAGTCAAATATAATTTTTCTCCAACCTAATTATCAAATTTGTAAAAACATGATAATAGGAAGGAAAATAACCCCTTTACAAGACAATGACATATAATAAAATTGACATTAAACAAAAATATCATTAAATAATTACATATTTGGATGTATATTTTGTATCAAAATGTAATGATTACAATAAAAAATATTATGTACTAAGAAAATATATTATGTATGAAAATAATATAATATTTGTGGATAAAATATAAATTTAATGATGAATATATATTATGTGTTACATTATATAACATTTAATAACACATATATAATAAAAATCAATAAATTCATAAAATAAAATATACAATATAAAAAACAAAACAAGACAACTGAAATAAAATAAAAACTGAAGTAAATAAACACAATGAATGCAAGTCAAGCTAATTTAAAATAATATAATCCAAATGAACCACTAATAAAATAAAAATGAAAATAATAATAGTTTTTATTGAAAATATATACTAATAGAATATCTGTATTAATAAATTCAAAAAGAAACATCACATTTTTCTGATCTGTTATGAAAGGATGCCTTATATCAACATGTTTAGTCCTTTAATTGAATAATTTGTTTTTTAATATTAATATCAATATTTTTATCATATTTTTCTGGAACATCAAAAAATGAAAATAAAATGATTGAAAAAGTGTTATTTCTATATCATTTTAAAACACCAAAAACAATATACAACATATTTATCATCTGTAGTAAATAATTAAATAAGTATTTTTTAATTATATTTATAAAAATAAATATTTCCTCATGTTGTGAAATCATATATGAAAATTTCATAACTCTCATTTCCTATAGTTTGTATTTACATTGTAAAATTTTTACTAGATAGAGGTGATCACATCCAAAATAATGGAATAATATTACAATCATGGTAAACATTGTAAATACTTTAATATATAATTTTATTAGAAATCATAAAATATGACATAGTATTTTCATTGAGAATATCATTATTCTTTAAAGAAAATTCATACATATCAATCATAGTATAATTTTTTTTATTGTGATAATGAACTAAAGTAAATGGGTGAGATCAGACGCATTTTTTTACAACAGGTTGATGACATGAACTAGTATCCTAGTTCATGCCACCCACATAAATTTATTAAAAACAAGATGTATGTAGTACAGACTCGAGGTGTAGGGAATTTACACCAGCGGGGAATTAAAGAGGATACAAGTAAATGACAATGAAAAACAGACTCCCCAAGGGACCTCTTTCCTTCTTCCACCTTCTTCAGTGCATCATTGTTATCATCTGAGTCTTCCTCCTCAGAGTCATCCTCATCATCATATTCAGAACCATCATCAGCATCACCCATCATCAGATCATCTTCATCATCGCTGTCATCCAAATCTTCATCCAGTGTGCACCACCGTCTTGACATCAGTCTTTTGAGGAGAAGTGATCTTCACCTTCTTGGCAGGAACTGGAGATTTTGTGGCCAGAGAAAAATTTCAGGTCTTCAGTATGTGATCACAGTTGTGATTCATCCATTTAAGACTCCATTTTCAGCATCCAAGGTCTTCCAGACTGATATTTTCATATTTTCAAACCACCTGCACATTGATATTCTAGACAAGAGCAACATCCAGGCCAACTTCAAGTTGATTTGTTGTTTATCATTGATTTTTTAGTGTAGTTGGATCTTTTAATAGAGAGATAATTCTCAGTTGAAATCTTACCTTCCTAAAGCTCTTGATGAGAAATCTCCTATTGTCTATCCATATGCTTGATCCATTCCTAAATATCATGTCCATCAAAAAGAGATGATAAGTAGTACAGAACAGTACTGGAAGCTGCTACTTGAGGCATTTCATGAGGGTCATTAGAAGGTTCTGATTTTGAAGTCTCGACTTGAGACTTCTCATGGGAGATATATACATGCTCAGCTTTAGAGATGTCCACTGATCTGGTAAAAATGGTATGTTCTATGTTTGAGTAGTCTTTACGTCTTATAGTTTTTCTTAGGTGTGGAGTGATGTACCCATCCTCATTAACCATAGGTTTTTTTCATTTTTCGGCCATATAATTTAAGTAGGATTCTTCCAACTGAACTGATTTGTCAACTTCCTCAACATTAGAGTCTAAGGTATCATGATCCTCTTCTTATGAGTTTTCATTTGGTACAGTAGTATCATTTTGTTCCTAAAGGGGGAGGGAAATCTGAGGCTCGGTCTTCTTAGAATCACTAGAGTGCTGGTTTCCATTAGGTTCAATCTTAGATGGGATAATCGCATTTTCAATAATTGAATCAGTAAAATCTGAAAGTTGATATTCAGTATTGTGTGTATGATCTAATATACTTGTGCAAACTTTTTTTTCAACTTGGGAGGTACCGTCCCTATACCCTTTTTCAACCCAGGTGGGTTTCTTAACCTTGTGGCAGTCCTATTTTTTTCTACATGAAATAGAGGGATGACCCAGTCTGAGATAACTATGGAAATAATCATGCAATCTCTCATATAAAATCTCTTGAGAGAAACCATGCTTACCACTATGAATCCAAATATGTGAAGGTATGTGCTTTGAAACATCCACTTCGTCACAAATTCTAGCAATAAAAGGTCTAGAAAGTGACTTTTTAGCAGAATCTACTCTCAAAGGATTACCAATGAGATTAGGAATAGGAAACAAATCATTTTGATTATAGAGGTGCAATGAAGTTCGAAAAATCCCACCCAAATTGGCACGACTGGGGATTCAATGTGCGGATCAAACTCTGGTTCCCATTTTAAAACGTTCATAAAACAGTCACCAAAGAAACATGATCTACAGACCCATAACCTATAATACTCAACTTCAGTCCAGAATCTAAATATTATGTGAGAATAGTTTAGGAGTCCTAAATTTAAACCCAAAAATCTCATAGATTCCAGCGTAGAACAAAGGTATTTTAGAGAAGGCTTGCGATTCATGAATTTTCCAACTAGAGTAAAGAACAAAACTTCTGCAAGAGATTGTACCTCATCTTCTCATAAGAAAATCACATCTTTTCCTCTGTGATAATAGATCATGGGTGATATTTTGAGTTCGGGAGCCTCAGCCTTCTGAGGAATGTCATCTACGGATCTTCCAGCAACCACATCTGCAAAGGATCTGACTCGAAGGTTAGGGTTTTTCGCATTCGTCGGGTTCGAGAGGTGAGGCACTGTGGACTCCATCTATGAGCTCCTCAAAAGAAAAAAATGTGATTTTTTCAAAAAAATGGCCAGATCAGATGCATAGTAAGGGAGTACATACAACAAAAGATGTCATAGAATAAATATGTCGAGAATATATTGGAACGAATAAATTATGCTCTTATAATTACACATAAATAATGATATGATATTGAATCATATCCATGGAGTCAATAAATATTTTAATAATGATATGGAAACCAATAATTAATTTTATAATTATGTATTATATAATTTTGGGAATATTAAACAAAGCATTGTTGTCTCATGCATAGAAATTTTAAATTAATGGGAAAGGTCACACCAATATAACCAACCTATTTTTTCTCACAATTCATACTAATTCATTGAAGGAGTATTTTATTAATTTCCACATTTATTCACCTAAAAATTATATTGTACTAATCATACGAATATATAATTGAACATAATAAAAAATATTTAATAATGAATAACATTTTTTATTGGAAGTAATATGATTTGGAATGTGAATAAATTCCATAGACAAACTAACCATAAAACACCTAGAGAAATACTTTTGATGGTTTAATTAGAATATATCATCATTAAGGAATATTATTTAATAATTGATATGGAAATAGATATAAATAATTTTCAGAAAGACATGAAATATATTTTTAATGGAAATACACTTTTTTATTTTGAAATAAAATATATAAAATAATACAATTTCAAAATTATATGAAATGTCATTGTATTTTCATGGAAGTAGGAGAACATATAAAGTAATATTGAAAGAAAATATTAATCATGATTGTTGTAATATTTGTCTATGTGGTGTATAGTTAAAGTATATGGTGTCCATAACTTTTATAAAAGATACCTTAAATAGAAAATGATAAGAAGATTCCTTTTAAAAACATATTCAAAAATTAAAAACGGTTAGTAATTAATTTAATTAATCAATTTATTAACGTAAAAATGCATTGAAATTTTTTTAATTAATAATTTTATATGAAATGAAATTTTTTTATACTTAATGAAAATTAAGTCCAATTTTCCATAAAAACATTATTTTGATCCATTGAGTACATATGAGATGAAACTGAATGGAAAAAATATAATTTTAAAAAATAATAATATTATAGGGAAATATATTTGGATTATCATATATATACGAAAAATTCTCTTAAAGGGGACTTATATAAAAGAAATCATGAGAAAAAATGAAATTGTAAAATAATCACATACCTCGGGCCCATCTTTCTTCGTAAGTGATTATAACATCCTCTATAATAAATTTTAATTTATTAAAATTAAATATAAGAATCATTTTAATTATTATATTATCATATATTTCCCACTATTTAAAATTTTATATTTATATATTACTAATTCATTTAAAATATACATTTTCGTGTGTTACTTATTTCATTTTCCTTGGATGTTTCTATTCAATAATTCTAGTCCTTTTATAATGACCATGGTTCCTCCATATATTAATTTATAATTATTATGTAAGTATAATATATATACATTTTATACATATTTATAATATCCCATGAATTGTAGAGATTGAAAAATGGATTATGTTGTTCATGGAGATGGAAGGTTGTATGTATGCATGAACATCAATTTTAATTGATGATGAATGCATTAAAATAAATGTAAATAATAATTAACAATTATATAATAATTATTATCTTATAAATATAAATTATATTCAGTAATTATACCCTCTTTACTAAAACAGTAATGTCATAACCCAAAATGGATCACATTGTTTTGTCGAGTTGGTAATCCACACTTATGCATGAGTGATTTTAAAAATTTCTAACATATGTAATAATAATGAGGTCAAATATATATTATACTTATATATCCATAATTATTTAATAACTACAACATATTTTTATTAATTATATCATTATAACAATCCATGTAAAATGATGATGAAAAACAAATTACAGAACTAAATGGAGTCCGTAAGATGTAAGTTCATGCATACAATGTTTCCTCTTTTAGAATGTGGGAAAAGAGTATTAAAATGGTTGTTATATGATCAAATTAATATATAATTATATTACTGACATTATATTTTTTATTTTCTTTTTTATAAATATATTTAGAGGATGTAGAAGAGGAAGAAAACATAAAAGTGTCAGTAATGATGATTATATACACATTACTAGACTTCATTTAGATTCATTAATAAGGATAATTTGAAAATTCTTATAAATGAAAAACAACTATTATTAATATCTAGATATTAGAGAATATAATTTTGAAGGGTTTTGATGATGTTGGTTGTTTAATTCATTATAAATAAGAGAGTGAAGGGTTTTTATACTAAATATTAGTGTCACACATGTAATTTCTAAATGATAATAAATTTTATAAATCTCATTCATAGGGAATTGGATCCAAAATGAGTCATATTAGAAGGTGATATGTTTAATTTCCAATTGAAATTATCCAGGGGGACATATATTTAGATGATATAAAATTTATATTTACAACAATTTCAAGGGGCCTATTTACAAAATCTAAACCTCTTGATTCAAAATATTGTCTCCGTCTTCATTATTCAATGTATTGATGTCGTACAAATAAATGTAAATATAAATGAATAAAATTCAATTACAAACTTTTTAGAAATAATTGTGTTTCATTCATAAAAATAAAATCATATAAAATTCATTATTTTTTCAAATTCATTTGGAATTAATTAAATATATCTAAATAAAATAGATCATAATATTTTTAATAAAAAATAAAAAATATAATTATGATTTTAAGTTAATATATTTTATTAAAATAAATGTAAATATTTTAAAAATCATATATGTTCATTTTTTCTTAATAATTCATTGGTTTTAGAAATATTCAAAAAAATAGTCACCCTAAGATAATATTGATATGATGATTTATAAAGTGTATTTTAATTTAAAAATTTATAATAACATTGGAATAAACAAATTATAATATAAATTGTGAAAATTAAATAAAATATTTCTTAAAAAATTTCCTTTATAATCCATAAAATGATTACACTAAAAATTTAGTGTATATTTCATAAATATAAATAAATAATTTTTTTTTGATTTGGAATATTATCAAAATATTTCACAATATGGTAACACATATAAATACCTTCCAATTTAGTAGCTATGTCACATTTAAAAAATAATATTATTATTTTATATCTCAATTCAAATACTTTTTGTTTTGTTGTGTTAATAAATATGTTAAGAGTATTATTATATCAAACTAATTTTTTGGGGTTTTTTATTCAGCCAATATAAATAAAATATTCCCAAAAAAACATCCCAACAGTCAAAGGTTCAAAAATTAAAAATAAAATTATTGAAAACTCATATTAGAGAGATACATAATGAAAACAAATTTTAAATGTGTAAGTGGGGATGATAATGATTACCTGAAATAATAAATACTCTGGTTACTATAATATGATACAACATATAAACAGATTAATTTTAATCATGAGGAGGAAATATATTTTTTAATGACACATAGGCAATTGTAGGGATTATGGTCATTACATAGTTAATGACTATAGTATCATAAATCAATAAGGGTTTAAAATAAAATCAATTAACTAGAAAAGAAGATAAAATGATAAAACTTTTATTCCATGATTCTTATCTAAAATATTGGTGATTCATTTACAATAAATATAGTTAATACAATAATAATTACATAATGAATTTATTTCTATTCCATAACCACAATTTCATGAAATTGTTGTGCATTGAGGATTTCTCACTTTATCTTTTATTCTCATAAATGAATATTCATGATAAATTTGTAATGCTAGAAATACTATGATTATATTCTATCAAATAAAAGATCAAGATAATAATGGTATTTCATTACAAAATTTAAAAAATATTTGGCAAAAATAAAATGTTTAGAACAAGTTAAGAACTATATATATAAATAATCCATAAAAATATAAGACCTAAAAAATAATAAACAATGTTGAGCACAATCATTTCCAGAAATTATTTTTATTAACTCCTCTACGAAATTTTTTTTATCAAATTAAAAACCCATTCATCCATGAAAATTTTCACATATTTTTTAAAAGATTAACTTTAATAAATATATCCAAAAAACATGATACCGCTCAAAATTTCACATATCAAATATGTGAATACCTGGATAATATGTACTCTTAAAATAGACTAATTACTTCAGTAACCATAAAACATCAATAAAAACATATATGATTCAAATAATTAACATAGTCCTTATTTATCAAATAAAATAAAATAATATTCAACATATTCATTAAAAACCAAAAAGAAATAAACATTATCAAAGGCGACCTTAATCAAATTTTCATCAAATAACAACCCATTTTAATAGATACCAATACTATCCAATTTAAATAATTGTTTTCATAATGTTACTTATCCAATATATATATTATTAACACAACATTAGGAACTTATTTAGAGTTATATATACCTCAATCATGTGATTTAAAAATGAAATTCCACCTCACCTTCCTATGTTAACTATTCTATTCCACATATGACTGGAAGTCATAATGGGAATTTTTTTAGGAAAAGAACTTATACTATTCATGATTCTTATTACCAAAATGTCATAAATCTAGAATTCCACTATATAAATACATTAATAATCCCACTTGAACATTTTGAATGGCATATGTATTTCCATGGAATTTGATTTAATCCTGAGATTATAAAATTGACTCATATAAATCTCGTATACCTCCCCAATAAAACATTACATTTAAATGTTATTTTTGGAATTATTTTATGTCCCTCGATTTAATATTTCAATTTTCATCGAAAATTATATTCTTCATTATCTTATTTTCAATAGATAAACCGTATTTTCATTCCCATGTATCATTTACCCAAGCCATTCATCCCATTTACATATATATAACAAATATTGATCCTTTTACCCATATTAACCTTCACAGAAATTAAATTTTCTCTTATTAGGTATCTAAATAAAATATTATGAATTTATATTATATATTATATTACAAGATAAATAATGAAAGATAAAAAAATCATTCTAGATAACAATATATTTGGATTATACAGTGAAAGCTGGCTACCGGCGAGCTCTTTCTTCTCAAATTACAGAAGGAGATGCGAGGCCCTGGACATCAATTTGGAAGCTTTATGTTCCCCCTAAAGTTCGCTTTTTCTGGTGGCAGGTGTGTGTTGGTATCCTCCCAACTAAGAGCCTCCTTGTCTACAGACACTTTTCAAACGACAACTCATGCCCTTTCTGCCCCTCTGTGATTGAATCCCCTCTCCATGCCCTTTTTCAATGTCCCGGGGCTCAGGAGGTTTGGAATGGCTGGGGATCAACTTTAGAGCTGAGACTGGACGCCGCCTCAGATCCTTCATCTCTTCTGATGCGATGGTGTTCCTCCTTTTCGCCGGCTAAAGCAGGCGCCCTGTGCATTTTGACGTGGATTATCTGGAATAGGCGGAATGAGGCCATTTTCAATCATTTCCGGAGGCCCCCCAGATTTTGGATTGACCGGGCTTTGTCTTGGATTGCTGTCTGGCATAACCACCCTGAACAACAAAGATTTTTAACCCCCCCTCCTCTTCCCCAACATTGGTGCCCCCCACCAGAAGGGATGGTTAAAATCAATGTGGATGCCTCTCTCCCTAGGGATGGCCCAGTTGGACTTGGTTTACTGGCCCGAGACAACCTGGGAAATCTCATCGCTGCCAAATACGAAGCACGTTATGCACTTTGGGAGCCCTCAGTCGCGGAGGCCGCCGCCATCCTTGCTGGGCTAGACTTTGCAAAAGATCGCGGTTGGGATTCCATTCACATCGAATCCGACTGTCTCACTGTTATCAATGCCATCAATCTCACTGACGGCGGGCTTCAACTTTTCAGCCCCATTATCCGGTGTATTCACTCGCGGAGACAAGGCTTCAATTACTGCAATTTCTCATTTATTAGAAGGGAAGCGAATGAAGCCGCTCACAAGATGGCAGGCATTGGCCCTCCTTACGAGGATTTGCTGTGGTTCAATCATTTTCCCTCGTGGTTATGCTCCTGTATTTCTGCTGATCTCCATCATTAATGGATCCGTCTTCTTTTGTCAAAAAATTATTAAACCTTTTTCAATCCAATGAATAATGCCAAAAAAACATTATGTGACAAATAATAATTATAGTGGGGGAAAAATAATCATGAAAACGATTTATAAGTTATCTAAATGATGACATATTGTTTTCAATATCACACACCTTATATTTGACCTCGGATATATGTGGTCATAATCTTTTCAAATAATTTAGAAAAATTCATAATGAAAATATAAGTCAACCTAATCATATCCTCTTGGTGATTCAAAAAATCAGTGTAATAAAGGAACACTGATTTTGAACTAGATATATGGTCCAGATATATTCAACAATATCCATTCGGGTTCATTAACACATGATGAATACATTGTAAAACCACTATTTCCTTCAAATGATGAATACTTTATAATTATTCCTTAGTTTCAAAAGAAATTATTCTAAATTACTATAATGATTTAGTTATTATGTCATTACATGAATTAACACTACATAACAATATTTGTTCAATATTTGAGTAATTATTTTTGGGGGTCAGGTATTGTTTAACTATCATTACCATCAGGTTTATCAATTACACCATTCGTTGTAACATCCATCGCTTTCCACATACATAAATTAGTACATACCTTTTTTCTAAAGGAATGTGGTCCTTTTTGGTTTGGGATCTAGTGGAACATGGGAACTCACATTGGTTGATATAGTAATATTTCAGGCTCATCAAATACTTTTGGATGGAACTAATTCATATTAAGTGACACTATTATAGATTTATGTAATATTATGTAATTTAATTCTAAAGTTGATAAAAAAATAGTTACCCCAAAAATGATCACGTGTCGAATGATTTTATATGTAAGGGGTGTTCTATTATTGAGATAATCTATATGTATTTGAGGTTGTTCATATGTTTCCTTTAATTTCATCAAAATTATTTGATTATTATATTTTTACCTTGTACAACTAACTAACCGATAACTTAATACTACCCAGGGAGTTGATTAATATTTTAACGATGGGATTGAAACGTTTTGTGGGGTACAATGATTCTTATTTAAAAATAATAAAATCTGATCTAGGTCATTTATGTGATGACATTTACCATAATGTGTAAATAACATATATGAGAGAACATATTGACCAAGTAATAAGATAGATCCTTTGGAAGGAATCGCATAGATCCTTATTTTAAGAGGAATCAATGTGATGGTAGTTTAATCAACCGTAAACCAGCTAATATGAAGTGATAGATATTTAATGTCAGTGAGGGTTATTTACCCAAGGATTACTAGTATGGTAATTCCTTCGGGACATACTGCATGTTGGGTGACCATGTGTGGGGGTATTCATATCATGCAACATAATAGGGATTACGCACATTGGTTTCAACGATTTGTGAAATTCATGCTGCAAAGGATTTTTAATTTGAAATCTATTACACCATTTGATCAATGCTTGGTGTGAAAAACTGTGGATAACAAGGGATTATTCTCACTACATGTGCGTAGAGTACATATTAACTAGGGAAGAAATTATGGTGTATTTGATATGGCAGTGAGGCTTTAAGAAGAAATCCTATGTATCCAAATTAGAGCAGGAATCACTTACCTGGTTCTTCAATTGGAATCTAAAACCACTAATGGATTAAGATGAATGAAAATCACATTGATGATTTGGATTTGATGGTTTAGGAAGTCTAAAATATTTAGGGAAATTTACATAGTTGGTTGACCATTTTGAGAAAAGGAAAAAGGACAAAATTATTCAATACTTGTTTATAATTTAAATTATACTCATCATTGTTTCATTCTGGATAAGGATGAAAATGATTAGTAGACAAGGATATCATATTTCAATTTGTATCAACCCACTATTTCATAGTACATTATCTCTATAAAATAATTTAATATCTTATATTTGACACAACACAGACATGGCATGTGTTATTCAAAAGATTGAGTTTCTACGTGACAAGACATTAATATTATATTTATTAAAAATAAATATTTATTTATCAATTAAATATTATAAAATTAATAGAAACAATTAAATATTAGATTTTATTTATAAGGTTTCCACATAAATAATACAAATTTATAATAATATTTATAATTTTTTTTTAAAATAGGTATATATTTAGAAAAACAATTTTCATAAATGACAAACATTTTATTTCATTTTGTGAAAAATAATAAAATTATTTTGAGACACTCCTAAGAATTGAATTTAGTAAAATATACTTCATTTTTTTAATTCAGAATATCAAAATAATGTTATGGTGAATTTTTGGAATATTTCTAAAAACATGTTAATTTTTAGGAATAGATAATAATATTACATAGTACATAAAAACTGAATTTTTCATTTAAATAATTATGTTTTATTTAAAATTTTCATAATGTTAAAAAAGATACATAATACATATATTAGTCCGATGTAATTAATTAGAGTCATTTGATAATAAAATTTGATATATAAAATTTTATTTAACTTTTTAACATCTCTTACTCACCTTCTAGACAAATTGGAAAATTTTCATAAAATAAAATTTTACTGCATCTCTGAATTGAATTTAAAAAATCTGACTGGTACTGATGTCATCATTACAGAAACTTTCGCATAGTTAAAATTAAATATGGTAATTTAAGGTAAATATAACATTATAATAATATAAAATTATCCAAAAACCTATCCAAATTATATTGGATAGGTGTATTTATAAAATAATCAGTCTTAGGGAAAAAATATGAACCTTTTTGATATACTTGGATTAGATTAGGACATTTATGATAATTTATTTAAAGAAGAGTTAAAAGTGTAAAATTCAAATTTTAATTAAAAAAACTTTTCTATTGTAGGGTAATACCTATGTTAAATTAGACTATAAATAATCATTAGAATGCTAAAATTATTTCCTACATCATTTTATTTTTTTATAATTTTTATACATTTAATTATTTAATTTATTTATGGCACAATAACGATTCAGTAATTACAATATTAATGAATGTTAATAATAATGGATAGTATAGATATTAAAATAAATGTGAATACAGACTTTTTATGCCATCCACAAATTTTATAGGCGAATATGACATGTTATGGTTTACTCAATGTATTTTTTTCAATGTAATCACGTTTTTATGACTTTAAAAATAAAATAAATAATAAATAGTGTCAAAATTGACATTAATTAGTTTTTTATGGAAATACTATTTTATTAAATTATAAATTAGTCCTAATAATATAATATTTGTCAAAATGAATAAAATAATGTTATCTATGTCATTAATTAGAAAATTGAGTTTCTTTTGGCATTTTATAGTTTATATATTATCCATGTGTTATAATAATACAAAAAGTTATCGTAAAGGTTAAAATATTTAACTAAGGGTTATGTATAAAATATAAGGTTAATATGTGGACATAAAAATTTCTAAAACATATTGGTTGAGATTATTTATAACCATCCCCACCTTATACTCTAAATAAATCAATTTTAAGATATTAGACACCAAAAATTAGTTTTAAAAAAATTAATATTTTAAGCTTTTCAAAAAGAGCCCCTCAGATCTCTTATAAATGAGGACATACCTTTCTCTTTAATTCATGCATACAATGCTCTTGGGATCAGGAAAACCATACCCAAATATCCTCACAACTTACCTCACTTAATCATAGAGTCTTTAACATGAGAAGAATTCAATCCAAAGCAGGGCTTTTGTTCTAATCAGAATGAAACACCCGAAGAAGAGGTAATTATTTTATCACCTCTTTCAATTTTCTTCAGTTCTTATAATTCCTCTTTATTTTTTGTTAACATAATAAAATAATAAACCCATAAAATTATATATGATTATATTTTATTATAAATATTATATAACTATATTGATTATTCTATACATCCTATGAATGACAAAGTCACTGTGTGTGTGTACGTATAGTTTATCCTGTCCACGTCGTGGTGTAGTTAGTTATTCAACACTAAATTATATGGATGGGTTTAAAATCGAGTATAATTAATGTAAATAATTAATATAACATGATAATTAATCTATATATATAATATACCATTAAATTAAACATTTTTTACCCTCAATTGACAGATATTGAAACTCGTCCGTACGTACGGCTTACCGTCTCTATGACACGATGAGATTCATATTTAACGATCACCATTCTTAAATTTTTACAAAAATATATATATTGATTAATTATGATGTATATTAAATAATATATATACTTCAATAACATACATTTTTCTAGATAAATATATGTCATTTACTTACTTCCATAATATACAATAAGAAAAAGGAAACAACATTCATGCGTACGTACGGACTACCGTCTCCTTGAACATTGATTCCATTTCATTTATCTATCTACTATAAATATTAATATTCTTAATATATATGATATATAAATCATGTTTTATATTTTTTTTATGTAAATCATGATCAATGTGATACGATCTAGAATAACAAGTTAAAACACCTACAATAAAGAAAGAGATTTTTACTGGAAATGTTACTTTTACATGGGAATTTTTATTAAATTAGTATCATAAAATCATAAATGAATCATATATTATATCATAATTATTAATAATTATTTTTTATAATTTAATAACATACCATAGAAATTATATAATAGGTCAAAATTACTCTCAACGAAAGGAAAGAACAAGGTAAGGGTTAATTCTTGAAAGTAATTATTATTCGAGGTTGTTTATGTCTAAGTATTTACTGAGAAATATCTATCATCCATGTCTAAGATTCAGAAAAATGTCTTCAAAAGAAATATTTTAAGGTTTTTTAGAAGGTAATTATTAGCAAGATCATTATTTTAAATTTTATAATGATTTTTTTCTAAATATTTTTAATTAATGTCCATGTTTTCAAAATGATTTAAAGGATTGATTTATATGGACATGATTGTATTAAAATGTTAATTCATTTCAAAATATTCAATTTTTTATGGGAAACATTGATTCAAAAATCTCATTTAAATTACTTCCATTATAAATGGGACGCTTTTAAATGATTTCATGAAAATTTATATTTCTCTCAAATATCTTTAATGATCATTTTCAACTATGTAAGAATTTTTTACTGGATATTATTCTAGATTGAGGTTGATTTATTATAATACAATCATCCATATTGTATTTAATGAGTAATGATATGTTTGAAAGTGGATGTGGTTTTTTATACTATTCGTGGTGTATGGTTAATGAAGTGACATTTTTATGATATTTTTAATAAGAATGATTATATTATGTTTTAATATGTTTATATGCGGAATGAATTGGACTAAGTGAGTGATGTATGGGGCCCGTTATATCCCCTCGATGCATCATTTGGTCTCATGATAGAAACTACTATCTCGGCACATGTTCTTGAATTTTGTTTTTGTGAATTTTCATTGCAGAAGCCCTTGACGTAGTAGTTATTATGTCTGACTTTACGTATTCCCTAATTATGAAATTAGTTATTACATGTGATTATTTGACTAGAAAAATATCCCTGTGCATGTTTATATGGTAATTTTTTTCATTATTTCCATACTATGATCAATTTTTGTTTTAAAATGATTTGGTTATTATAATACATCATTCTATAAAAGGTTATAGCTTTTTCTAAATTTTACCCTTACTGAGCATCTGAGATCACCCCTTTCTATTGATTTATTTTCCCAGGATGAGAAGAAGTGTATTATGATTGTAATGTAGGGTTATTCTTGGGGAATAATGGAGTTATTTATGGATTATTTATTCCGTGTTTTAATTTAGAAATTGTTATGTAATTTTCATGTATGTAATATATTTTACAAAACTACTAAAATGATAAGTCCTTCAGGACATGATTCCTTGTAATAATGAAAATGTACTAAAATAATTCATTGACTCAGGTCATATGGGGTCTGGGAATTAAACAGAGTGTCTTCCAGACTTCTCCTAAATACATTACTAACATGTCATGGTTTTCTCTCTGATAATGTTGAAAAGACTTAGGGTGATTCACCTGATTAAAGTATACATTTTGATGTTCTATCACAATATATTTACTTCATGTCTGTAGGTCTGTCATATTCCTCACTTGACACATGTGAATCAATTTTTTGATGAATGTAGACATGTCCAAGGGTGAGGTGTGATCATGGATGAGATTTTTTTAGTATGTTTTGTGACTCATATTACCAGTCTAGGTGACATTTCATGACATGAGAGACATGTCTTAAGGACATCTCAACACATGGGAGACATTTCAAAAAGACAACACAAGACATTGTCTCCATGTCTTTCCACAATTAAATAGTATTTTTAATAGTTCCTGTTACATTATCATGATTTGGATATGCCATTTTTGGTGTGTTATACCATAATAGAAATCTTTTTACTTTTTATCCATTATTAAATATGAGCGCTAGAGTTCGTTAAATATTATTTTTCTATGATTCATTTGTCCAAATCAGTATGAATTAATTCCTTCACATGAAATAGATGGTGCATTAGAAGTACTTTGTATGATATTTTGGGTGATCACATGATGTTAGTTTTCATTTTTCATAATCCCTTTAGCTATTATAATATTTTACCAGAAAAATTGACACTTTTGATGGCATGGCTTTCCTCTTCAAGAAGTCCTCTCATCTATAATATTGTGAGTATGACTTGTGTCTTGTGTATCTTTTTAGGTTTTTCATATGAATTTATTGGCCGCACCACTCTATTAATATTCTACCATAAATACCACAAATATCACAGTTATGAGAATCATTTAGTTGAGGGTGTATCCAATCATGCACATTGTATAATCCTATCAAAGGTCATACAAGGTATCACATGATAATATAAAACATTCAAAACACCCCATCATCTCCATGTTAATTGGACACTATATTTTCAATGGTATCTCTCAGAATCATTTTTACATGTATCATGTTCCTTGTACCATTGATTTAACATGTCCAATTTCTATGGCGAGGTCAAAACCTATCGAGAGTAATTACGTAATCCACGAAGAATTGAATGTGGTCCTCCTTGAGAATTTTATGGTTTGTTATAAACCATTAATGATTTCAATTTTACTGTATTAAATATATTTTCATGATATATTGTGATCACTTGAGGCACATAACCCCTTCACATTAAAATATATGTTACTTAACTTCACGAGAAGATTCTACATATTTTATTTTTTATTGATTATTTTAAAATACATCATACATTTTCAAATTTAATTTTCATTATTCCGTCATATAATTAGTATAGGACCATAAAATAGAGTGTGACAATTATCTTGTATTATTTATCTCATTGTTTTTTATTCATCGTGTGAAAAATCCTTAATCTCATGAAGGTGTTCTAGAATTGTTCCAGATAGTTCCTCAACTTGTCCATGGATACAAAGGGGCATCACATGATTAAAGGGATATTTAAATGGCCCTTAACATGATAAAGGTGGCATGAAAATATTTTTTAATGTGTCAATTTTAACATGTTACCAGTGTATTTATGGGGTCTTCTAAATAACATAATCATAACACATAAAATTAAACATAACCGTAAATACCATGAATATTCCAAATTTTTAAACCATTATTTTATATGGTTATTCAAAGGATTATTAATCAACTATTTCCTAGAATGTCATATGTTCTAAGGATATAATCAAGCATCCTCTTCCTATTCACCAACACTTTTCTAGAGACCTATTCTACAACATGTTGGTTTGTCAGAGGACCCTAATGAGATATATAACAGATCACGTGAAACAAATGATCCATTTTCGACAACATAATAGGTTTATGTGATTGTGTCTTCTCTTAGATGTTATGGGTCATAAATATTTATCTATCTGGAGTTCATGTAGTCTTGTTATTCCATACATTATTTGGAATTATAAATAATAACCATCATTTGGGTATTTATTTAATTATATAACATCAAATTCTCATTAGATGTGAGTAAATAAGTGCCCCTACTATAGAGTGAGGACTAAAAGGACATGTAATTGTTTATGAGAAGAGAAAATATCCACCTATGTAATTGAGGCTTCTATTGACCAGTGTCTCAAGATGAGTTTTTACTTCTAGGTGAACTTTGCTATATCATGGGTTATCCTATAAATAAAGTTCCATGGTGGCAGCTCATTAAACTAATGACATGAACGCGTATAGATCATGTTACTTATCCTATAATTTTATGGGTTAAAAAGTCATCATATAATGATCTATTTCATGGATCAACCTCATAATAAATGATAACAAGATCATTCCACAAGACTGCTTTGTATAAGTAAATGTTCAAAAAATAATTTAACCAACTATCTTTATTTTTTTGATTCTTAATGCGTTCTATTATTATATTAACTATCTTATAAAGATCACATGTTCTATTAGATCAGTTGGAAGATTTATTAATAATTTAACGGTTATATTAACCATATCACTATCAATATATCATAAATTTCAAAACAGATCATATATTCATGAGGTGCTCCATTTTATAAGTGATTAATTAAATTCTCCATGGGCATTTAAATTCATGAGAATTGTATCAGTTCATGTGATCACAATACCTATGTTATATTATTCAATCCAATATCCTTTTATGGTTCACATGAATCACATGATGCTCTCTGATTGATGAATCTCTATTGATAGGTCTCCTTGGTCTTCTCACATGTTCTTCTCATTTTATATAGATGGATTCTAGTTCACAAACATTACCAATATAGTTGTCCAAAGGTCTATGATTACATGGAACTAAAATACCAACCCTCAATATTAGATGTTATATAATGATAAGTATTTGAATAGGTTTATCCTTCTAGAACATGAAAGTTATCCTTTACTAAGTCGACTTACATTGCATGGATTGAGTCTTCTGGATGATGTTTCCATCTTTGAACTGATTACAAACTCCTATATAATAGGTTATCAACTTCTGTTGACTAAATTCAAACAAAAATATCTGATGATAAGAAATTGGTCACGAAACCACACTTGGGGTTATCATGTTTATTAAAAATTAATGGTCAAGGTCCAGATAGTTTGGATATTTCCTATCATCCATTATCTCTAACATATTTTTGAATAATCATCACACCTTTGAATAATCCCATAAGTGAATGGATCTCATAGTGGTATTTTGATCCTAAAAAAACTTCTCTAATGAATGGGTATGGCTGTTTTAGGTCAAGAACATCTAAAAATAATTTTCTTCCCATTGCAATTTATTCATCTTTACGAGGAAGCATGAATTTATAAATCCTTCATTTATCATCTATCAGTACTTCTAAAATTAATAGTTAATCATTGTTGAAATATAACTAATTCATTACATCTATATCAAAAAAAATGTTGGGTTCAACATTCAGGATGTATAATATATTGGAGGAATATATCAGCATGGGTAGATGTAAGATGAATTTATTCATGAAACATACATTAGTGATGATGCCTCATAATCTCTGTCTTTAAATTTTTTTTACCATCATGAAAAATAATTTAAGGAAAAAATTTAATATATTCTTACTCATTTTTTAATGTATTTTATCTAAATATTCATTCATTCTATTAGGACATGGCCATCAATTATACACCCACATTGATGCCATTCCTTTAATGTTCAGTATAGTGTATGATCTTATTGGGAGATCATTGAGTCTGGGTAGTATGAAACATGGGTATATGATATGATACTATTGGTATAAAAAAGACTAAATCTAGTGGTGTTTTAGACATGTTTTTTAACAGAAATATTTTCTGACTAGGGATGAATGCTTGGGAATTTTTATCGGAATGTTGGTGATGGAATCTCGTTTCGCATAGAGTTTACTTATTAATCTTTATTTACTAAAAATATATCACCTCTATATAGTTTGTTTTCACATCCATAGTGTCAACAGACCTTACCAGATTAGTGGCTAATTATTGTTAATAATTTGTTGGGAAAGAGATAATTTCTATTAGTAAAAATATCATAACACTACTGGGATCCCAGTTTCATCATTCCATAATAGTATGTAGGAATTTTCCAAGGATTAGGTGATGAAGTTGGTTCTATATGAAATTAATAATATTTTGATCCCACATTATAATTTTAACATCATCCCATATCCCTCAGTAATTGTGCTATTTTTTTAATGATAATCGCTCTATTGGTAAAAGGTAATATAAAATCACTCTCAGTAATGAGGTTCCTAAATCTCTTTTAAATGTGATAATTATTTGTAAACCACGTACCATTTGTTGTTTATCTATATATTTTGTCTCTATTCAAAGGATTTATCCTCCCCCTTCATTTTTATGTTGTGAGAATAAAATCACGGTCTTATCCAGAAATTTTGGATTAGGATTACATTTGAAGACATAAATTATGATATTATTCATACTCAGGTTGGAACCCTATATTCCTATATTATATCAATTGATAGTATTGGTTGGAATCATACATTGATGGTGTGATAAATAGATTTTTCCTTTAGGTGAAAAAATAATGTAATTAAAAAACTTTTCTCCACAAACAAAGGAGTTTATTTAGCACTAGGGAGAGCCTCATGGTAAAAAGTTTCATCATATTGATGAATATAATATTATTGAGAATTTTTTTAGAAGTTTTTTCGTTCAATATCAAAATTAAATGATGTACTTTTTAAATGGATTATCCCTAAAAATTATTCTCCCACTTCTTTCTCAGCTCATCCAAGAATTCCATCTAATTATATAACAACCAATGTGATTATGAAGTAGAATTATCATTATAAAAAATATAGTATACAATACATTCCCTGATTATCGACACTCACTTGATATAGTTTCATAGCCAATAGGAACACCTTCTCCAGCTCTTCCATATTCCATGGTAGGTGGCATTGATTTCATGACCTTATATGATATAAAGTAACACCTTTTATAACATGAAATAAATTGGATAGTATAAATGAGTAATTTTTTCTGTGAATAAGATGAGACTCTCGTGGTTGAATTAATAAGTTAAGAATCATACGATATATAATTTAAAAATTATATAATATATCACCATCATCCAAAATGAATTACATGAACATAAAGATAGTGAAACATGATGATATTTTAGCAAGTTTGAAGTCAAATATTTTAAAATAATCATCATTATTGCAGACTACTCATAAATTATTTTTTTCATTTTCCATGTTCCATAGAATCGCTTCACTCTTGAGGAGCATCATAAGAAATAGGGGGTGTCACTTTTGTGCTCAATCAGAATATCTTATTACAAATTGGATAATTTGGAAAATCTATGTAGTTGAGTTTTATTATATCCTCATTAAAAAATATTTTATATAATATAAATATTTATGCACTCTATAAATTTTATATTCCACCTTCTTATTCGAATTATCATTGAATAAATACTATGAATGTTACATTCCCTTATCCATTTTCCATTCATTAATGACATCCATGACACTTTATTGAACTGATAACATATGGATTATCAACAAATTCAATCCATTGAATTATACTACGTAAACCCAATCTCTTAGACCTTAAATCTTAATTAATAGAATAATTTTCTTGAAAATGTCTAATGAATTCCTAAAAAAATCATAATCCACAATGATTTATTTTCTCTAATATTCATGATATCACCTAGATTGAATGGATAATTTGGGTTGAATATATTTCACTAAGAAAGAATCCACTTTCCTTCCAATGTCCGTGAAATTAGATAGATTATTATTATTTTTTCAAATATACAATTAGTGATTATTAAAATATTGGAATCTTCTTGTTTTTATATTTCTGTATCTTTTGCTCATGTTTTTTAATGGGTCAATATTAGTGAGTGTGGACATGATTTTTCCTTAGGTCACCCATATATGGGGTATCAATTGAATATGTTTTGTTCCATTTATATTTTATAGATATATAAATATTTCCTATATAAAAAATTCTCAGTTATAAATAAATGGACACTTCATTTTTTTAGGGATCCATTTTTAACTTTTCAACCAGACATGCATTGCGTCTATTTTAGTTAGGTTTTTATGGTCTTCAAAAATTGACCACTTATATTATGTAGTTTTATTTTCTTCTAGACCAGACCTTCTTATTCAATAGATAATTGTATTTAATCTTTTACCTTCTATTATTTTAGTTTGGGGTCTTTCAGCTCGGACTATCTATTTCTGTAGTTTGGGGTAACCTACCTTGGACCATCCACAGGAAGTGAAGCATGGGTATTCATGAATGGTTAGACAACCCTATATCACAAATAAAAAGTGTACATGATGGGTTATAAATCCCAACATTCACAATTTATATTATATAGAATGAATTTTATGGAATGGTTATTGCACCATGCATTCATGTAGAATGCATGAGTAATGAATATTATTAATTGTTATGAAACCCTTCATCCTTTCCTTAAAGGGTGTTGGTGGATGTTTTATAATACAGAGTTAACCAATCCATCATTTATATTTGTTATATGGGAGGTTTAAATCATAAACCATTTGTTTTTTGTTGTGTATGGAATAGGGAAGGCATAACTAGGCTGAAACAAAACACATTAAGGTGTTGAATTCAATAATGGTTGTTTCTAGGCTCAAGAGAATTAGTCTTCCTTAGATGAAAAGTGGATATTCATCTACTTGGTAGGTTAGAATACCTTTCTAATGGGCCTATAGGTCATATATTCATTACCATGTAATGGGGTTACCAACTCTTTTCCAGGTACCAATGAATATTTTCTAGTTCATATACCTCTGGAAGATGAAGTTGGATATAGGGAATAAATCCATCTGATAAGGGTTTGGGAACACTATGTAAATTTAACTTTCTTTCGATAGGCTTAGACCCTACTCCATTTTGTTTTGATTCCTGTGGTGTGGGTCAAAAAAATGGTTACTAATGGAATTTCATATTCCTTATTTGATAAAGGCTAAAATACATATTGGTGTATCATGGAAGATGTTGAATCCACTATAATAGCCATGTTATAGGGACCATAAATCATGTTCTAGGCATATCTGAGTAAACTGGAGGTTGGAAACATTAGGCACTGGTCATCCATTGATGATGGAAGAGGACATATTCTGAATTTGTAATAAAATAACTCTTGGAATTAATGGTGGAGTTTTAGGAATGAGAACACATTAGGAACAAGATCTATAAAAAACAAATTTCCTCAATGAATATATGAAAATTACATTAGGATTATGGTTTTATTATTACAGTTTTTATAAAGAGAAGAACTAAGATAAACGGAACCCATAGTCTATAGAGTTTTATGAGAATGATGAAAAGTCAATGAATAGGTTGTACCAACTCAATCACCAAGGACGTGGATGTTATTTATAGAAAAATGATTATTTATAAAGGGGTAGAGCACCAAAAAAGTTGTATTCACAACCTAGTGAACATGTAATCATGGAAAGAAGACGTGTTGAATCATTTATATATATATTTCCTAGACTAGGGGTTTTGGTTAGAGTGGATAAAATTGTAAAATTGAAATAATGATTCCCCTGTGATTTTTATGAATTTTTATTCATTCTCTTCCTTTTTCCAAAACTATAAAGATGAAGAGTTTTGCGAGGGAATACAATTTTTTTTTCACAGGCCTCCCCCAATGAGTGTTCTACCTAATTTTTTGTCGCTATTACTATTTGTGTAGGGTTTTTTGGACCATCAAATGTTAAATTTTAAGGTTGTACAACTCTCACTATAGTGCATGTAGTTTAAAGGTATGATTTTTGTGGACATAGTATGAGAATGTTACACAAAAACATAATTATGTTACCCAGAATCATTAGTAATCTAACGTCATTTTGAGAGGGAAAGTAATATTTTGTTTATCATATATTAGGGTTCTTAGGTCGTGAGTGATGTTTTGTGAAAATCCGGTTAATCACGACCTAGAACACCCAAGGGTGTTGGGATCACAATGGTGTTCTCAGGCTCACAAGAATTAATATCACCTTCTAGTATGGACAAGGTGTCGTAGGATGGAAGGTCAAACACCATATGCATATCCACATATACCACGTTCAAGAAGATGTATTTTTTTATTTTATGGGGAACATGGATGTTTTGCAGAAACACAAGGCATAAACGATATAATAAGTGATATATGGTTTATGGATCTTAAAAGATGATGGAATCACCAAATACTTTAGTTGACCAGTGTTAGGATCTTATGGTACTTTGACCTGAAATGAAAATGCTGATTTTATGAACCTATGTTTCATGTTGTTTTGATATATCAATCATTGAATTTAACATAGAAGGATATGGAATTTTCCCTTTTAGTTGAACAGAATTTTGTAAGTATGCTTTCCTTTTTATTTAACATCATGAGATAAGAATATAAAATAGTTATTTACTTTGATATTGACTATTTTATGGGGGTAAATCATTAATAGTTTTTAATGGAAAATAATAGGATTAAATATCCAAGAATCACCTTGCATCTTATTATGGATGGAATCAATCTACACATCATTCACAAATGAAAACACTCTACACAATTTGATCAAATATGAATGGGGGATTTTACAAGTTAATGTTGTGGATGGACCCTTGATTGGAGATTCATGAGTCACTATATATCCTTTGATGATAAGAATATATACAGATGTAGTTCTCATTGGAAATCTCCCTAGGATGGTATGACCAATACACTGAGAGGGATAAACTTTTTGTTGCAGATGGACAGAATATTGGATACTCGTGCATAAGTACATGTCTAAAAGAAATAAGAATAAAGGGACGTTATTTTAATGAATGAAAAACTCTCCATGATGTTTATACCCATACAAATATGGGGTACTAAACTCGTTGATTAATGCATCTAGATCTATGATTTGGGATCTGGGCATCACTACAAATATTTTAATGGAAGGAGTTAAGACAAACATTGTTATTCAATGGAAGCGTACCTACACTAGTCATACCCATACACATGTGTGGGAATTATTCCCATTGATTATTGTTATTGGACCCATTATTGGAGGTCCAAGAATCATTAAATATCATGGGAAGACTGTAATCAAGCCACAGATAGTTCTTTTATGCTGATGTTTTGGATGAACAAAACTATGGATAATCGTCCTCTCGAGAAACATCTATAGTAATTCGTAGTTTTATTTCATGAAAGAGATATTAACTATGATGTATAAAATAATTTAGTATGTACACATTATGTTCCATTTATGGAAACTCATTCATAAAAACACTACTGTATTCATGAATAGATAATTATTGTGAATGTTGTGAATACCTTACAATCATTACAAAGCCCATGTGAGCAATTCTCGATGTGAGAAAATAGAAATGGAAAAAAAATATTTCAGTATACTAAGGCGATTAAAATAAAGGACATGGGATTTTTCATCATGACCTTTCTATGTGAAGGTGTAGGTTATAGGAATCTATATGTATGTAATTTCAATGAGAATAAATCCGCACATAGCTCATGTACATGTTGATTCCCAATTCTGATCAACCTCACCCACAGGGATATGGGAACACCATTTTTCCTTCACACACATCTAAATCAAGTGGAATGAATGATTTTTTGAGGTTATGTTCTCCATATAGATTGATGTCATAGGGTAATGATGAAAGAAAATATTTAGTTTAATTTATTTCTACCAACAATATTTACTTTATGTTGTCTTCATGAGGTAATGATTTATATTTATTTATATATAAATATATATGAAAAATATCTTTTCCTTTCAATTTAATTTCATATATAAAAGATTTTTTCCTTGTAGTTTAATAAAAAAATACAGGATAGACCATGGCGTTTTCCATCAAGTGACCCATATGTATGAATTAGTTTAGAATCATGTGACTTAGATGATAGAGGCAAAATGGAAAATAGGAAATGTACATTCAATGAAACCTTTCATTATTGGGGGGGGGGTGATGCACTCCCCATACATTGTGTCCAATGAGTTAGATGTATTGGAAATATCCAAATTTATTATATTAGTAGATTAAAATTTGGGATCCATAATTGAAGGATTTATTCTTCATATAATGGGGGTTTTGATATCCAATACTAGTTCACCTTGAATAAATGAATGAAGTAAAATTATTTTATTAATGGATTTTTCGATCGAATTATGATGGAATTCATGGTTGTGATGTGTACATAACATTTTCATACTAAAACATTCCAATTCACCAATCCACTTTTAAAATTTTAGGATTTCAGATATTTTTATAATTTTAGATATTTGAATAAATGGAAACTAGACATCAATGGAAAATACATATTTTTTAAAAAGACCATCAAACATGGGTTCTCTTTTGTTGTAGTGTGTGTGGTGGTATTGTTATCCCATAAATCTTGAAGGATATTATGTGGCTCATACTTCTTGTCATCTCACACCATCTTATATAGTATATTTGTTAGAATGTTTTTAAAATCCATTATTTTTCTATATTTTGTTGAATGGTAGTAGAATGAACATGTAAACATGATGTTTTACACCAAGAATAACTTTATTAATTTAGAAGAATAAATGATGGTGTAATTTTCTTCCAATATCATGTGGAGAACTCTAAACCATATGATTATTCTTATCCTTATAAAATTAACAATATTATTTATCTTGACAACATTGATGGCTATTTGCTTATGCAGTTTTAAAAATAATTCATTAGAAGTAAGGATTTATATAAAATTAATATCAGTGGAAAGCAGATATGTCTGAAGACAATCTATTCTCTATATATCAAATAGAGTAAAATATTTATATGATTGTAGTAATTATAGGGTTGATGGTTGGTTTTTTCATGAGTCTGGAATTCCTAAAATTTCCTTGTGGATACCCCATTGTTTTGTATCATCGATCACAAATATTAACCAAGCCTCTAAATTTGTTGGGAGGTTTTGGATCTGAACTAATGAGAACCATAGGATCCTATATGTGATACCTCTATTAGGGCAGCAATGTATTTTTATACTATTCATCTATGATGTATTCAATCAAATCCTCATTTATAGGTACATTTTTTATCATTTGGTTCATACTATATTGTATAGTTAAATAATTACTGTCAAGAAATCCATATTTTAACTCAATATAATTGTAGGGTTTTATTTTGGAGATAATCAACTATGGGATCAATCCTTCTAGGGGTGGGTATTAGTTGTTCAGACTCTAGTGTGATTTTGATCTGATTGATTTCTTATAGGGAATAGATGATGACTATTAAGACCATCCTTTACTGCGTGATGCATATGATTGCCTCATACTGAATGTGGTATATATGGATCATGGTTTTATAATATAGTCCAACAAAAATAAATATTTTGTGATTGAGGAATATGATTCAATGTAGTACTAAAAGAGAACTGCACCATCATTCCTATGATTATGCCAATGAGAGGGGTAAATTTGTCATTATTGATGTAATATTCACATCTATTTTTTTATTACTAGTTTTTCATCCCATTTTATTGTATTGTATCATAGTTGTATTAGTATGTCTATATCTAATAGTAAAATGTGGAAATTATATTCGATATCATTATTAGTCTAGCCTTCAATAAATGAGATGGAGTAGGGAAAAATTTATGTTCTCCAAGAATAAAATACAATTTCTAGACCATCATTATTAATCTTAAGGTTTTCTATCCTATTTTTAATTAGACTTTTTGAGGTTAAATCAAAATAAATATCCCATGTTTTTAGTATTTCATGTTCATAGGAAATTGGTTTTTCATGAAGTTATGTTTCACCTACTATGCTTTCTGAGAGAGGATGTGCTATATGGAAATATGAATCTCCTTACCCTTTTACAAACTTCTGTGAAAGGAATTGAATTTCATATTACTAATTAATAACCACCCATTTGGAAAAAATCATATTCAACATCAGATAAACATGGATGTACATTTATTGAGACAATATAAGAGACCAAATGAACTATATTTTAGTACATGTAATTCCTTTTCGTATAAAATAAAAATCAGAGTGAATGATGTTATTCACAAAATCAGAATACATGGTTTTGTTACTAAAAATGGTTAATTGTGGAAATATATGTTTTTTTCATTCCCCATATTATTTTTTGAGGGGAGAGAACCAAGATATCTCTCCATGTATTCCACAAATCTGATGAGTTTATTTCCTTCAACAGGTGGAATCAATACTGGTGGGGGAAATGAATACTTCTTGAGATTCTCAAAGGCATCCTGAAAGTCCTCATCCCATTAGTAGGTGATTCCCTTATTCATTAACTTGGTGAAGGTAATTTATTTCTCATACCTCAGAGCTATAAAAAAATCTAATAGATGTTACCTAGGATCCCCTTAGTTCAATGAGATTCCAATTCAGTGATATTGAAAGACTTTCACTACTATTATCTAAGTGAACTTATAGTCTGTGGTGTCCTACCACATATCCAATTAATTTATATGAACATATAAAAAAATCAAACTTCAGTAGATTTATATTAAAAATGTAAAACTAAAACATGATGAGTATTGTTTGATGATACAAGAAGTTATCACATATCAATCATGATTTTACCACTAGGTAATCAATATAACATTATGATATTCATCCATGGATGGCCTTGACGATATGATAAATTGGGAATTTCTAGGAAGCACCAGTTATTTTTATAGAAAAAAGATTGACCTAATAGAAAACAATCTACCATGGTTCTATAAATGTGTGTCTTCCCAATTTCCAGGGTCCATCTTTATCTAATTTTATCTGGAATAGCCATCCATGAAGGAATATTCTGGGAATCAACTAGTTTCATTAATAATAATATATAGAATCAGAAATGGGAAATCATCCACTAGTAGTTGTTGATGATGGTCTATAAATTTGAATAATAACCTAATATTTCCTTTTATTTTTCTTGACAGAAAAGATATATGATGTCCATTTTGTGTATAAAAATTCCTAGAAAATGTTGTATTTGATCGTATATTCAACATCTAGTTCTACATTAGTATCATGGGAGGCATTCATTATCCTATATTTGTTATTGATACCTTAATGGATGTCGGTGTATTCTAGAAGGTGTATATAGAAATCAGGATTCAAACTGGGAATTTATTTATAATTATAAGTTAATATGCATCATTGTTTCTTTATAAAGGTAATATAAATATCCTTATTCACAAGAGTAATGGATTAACTAATAAAAATTGACTACATTTTTTTCTTTTATTCACATATTTTTTTACATGATCACATAAATTATAGAGGATATTCCTTCATAAAATGTTGGAGGGATTTACTGGAGTTCATCACTGTATTCCTCCATCACAGAGTATGTACTGGGAATTGTGAACATTGTGGATAATATGAGTAATCATTAATATTATAATTTTGAGTAAGATTATATAGGGGGAAATTATAATCTTGAAAATTGAATTCATCATAGATAGATTCAGAAAATGATTATTTTATTTTATACTATAAATGGAGACATAAGGATTTTGGGAAGCATGGATTAAGTATAATACCTCAAATAGGTTTATGTGTACGACATGATCACTATTGAGCATAATCCTGGAATTCATAGGGGTTGTACCCAATCCATTAGGGCCTACAACATAAAAATCATCATCCACAAATGGTTATTTTCATTCCATTTTATAAAAACATTTCTCATTGTATACACGTTCAGAGGTCGTGAAGGGAAATTTTCACCATGCAGTATGTTCACCATCCCACCAATGGGGAATTTAAAACATTTATGATATGGTAAATCTAAGACCATGTTATTATGAAGCCAAAATCCTCAATTTTGGAAATTATATTATATTTCTTACTAGATAACAATAAATGTCAACATTAGAAATGAGATCCCCAAACCATTCATTCTGTTTGATATTCCATATTGGCCTTTTCATGGTATCATAGAACACATGAATGGTTAGATTTTTTAGGGATAAACCCTCTTCCATATATAACAAACAATTAATTGTCGATATCAAGAGGATGATAATATATAACTCTTGAAAATTAGATCCCTTAGGACATATACATCGTCGAGATTTACTAAAAATATAGGGGTATAATATATCCCCATGTAACAACTTTTTGATCTTGTTCTATGAATTATATGGTTACATGGATTTCTAATTTCATAGTATCTAGTCAATAATGAACATATATAATGACATGTATGTTTTAATCATTTGGGAAATAGGGGCCATGATGAGTGACTCTTTATCTTATTTTAAAATATAATGATCCTCTAAAATTCGGAGTATAGACTGTACAACAACCAATTGTTTTAGATTGTAATACTTTTGTCCTAATGTTATGTTCTTACAACACTAGTATTCAATATATTAAGAGGTTTACGAGATTATTTATTTTAGGTGGAGTGTCCTTGTTCATATAAATAGGTCTAGGGATATGATAATTCTAATTTTGTAGTTCAAGATGCTCTCCCCCTTTGTCTATGTTATTAGTGAATCACACCCCCTTGAGATTTTTCTGTAGGATAACTGTTCTTGGACAACCATCAGAGGTCTCTGAGGTATATCCATTCTTATTTTAGGCTTGTTCAACTTCCCACATGTGCATCTCAATTTTTTTAATGTAAACTAAAAGAATGTCACACAAAATTTGTGTTCAACCACTCTCTTGTTGTCCTCTGTATCCTTGGATGCTGCATCCCCACCCTATAGTTACCCCAACAAGGTATATGAAACTAGTAATAAATGAAATTTTAATCATCATTGAATCATTTTTTAAATAGTAATAAATATTATCATTAGTGAATATTATTTCTTCATCCGAATAGGATTCAGTTTGTTGGGGGCATGTGTGTTCCCTGAAAATTGAATGAATGAATTCTTCAAATTTCATATATTTAAAATTATTTGATTATAAATTTTCTTATTATGACTTTTTCTATGTCTGATGATTACTTATACCTCCAAGGTGTGTATTAACTTTTGACTCACTAGGTGATAATTCCATTATTTGTTTGTGAAGCTCTGTTTTCATAGTGGCATGAGTTTGGATAATTGTATTTTAAGTCATCATGTTATTAAATATCGTTCCAAGTATGACCAGAAGCTCCTTCTAGTAACCATAATATTTTGGTTGGACAATGTATATGAAAATAACTTTATCTTATAAATTCTCTACCATCACCTATCATAAATAAACCATGAATTTTATAGTGATTATGATTGAAAATTAGTTGTGGGTTCTGTAAACAAATCCAAAGAAATAAATAATTAATGAAGATTATCAGTGTGGCTGAACTCAATATGTTTCTTGTCTGAAATGGCTTGAGTTGGATATTTTCTATAATTTTAAGGAAATAATAGTTGACCAATTTATTTTAGAAGGTGTATTATTTTGTCAACCATTACATAAATAACAGGCATCCCATATCTATTATCCTCTTATAGACAAGATATATATTTTTATCCCCCTCAATTGGTTGTGTGGGATGTTTTTGGGACTTCATGTGTTCATGAATGGGAACTACTACTAAATTTTAGTGTTATATTAATAGTTTCAAAATTTATAAATAGTATCCTTATATAGAGGGAATGATATGACATTTTTGTTACTTCTCCTAAATTTTATCATAGAAGTGTTGTTTGGTTTTTGAAAATTCTCAAAATATTCTTGTATACATCATCATGATATATGGTTTTTGGGGCTCATCTTGTTCATTTTCATCACAGAGTACCAACAAATTCTCTTGTTAGATAGGTTTGATTAGTGAATATGTTAAACCCTTTCATATGGAAATGGATTCTGATACCATCTCATTTTCAAATGATATTTAGTTTATAAGGTCTAGAATTATTGTGTTCCTTAGCATAGAGGTGAACAGGTAATGAAATTGATTATGAAAGTCATATAATCCTATAATAGATCATGAAAAGTGGATACTAAACAAAAAAATGATGTAACCACAAATTTTATTACAAATAATCTATCATTTTTCTACTCTATTTGATGATGAGGGACCTTAATTGGGAAGAATCAAGGAACGATGTGTCTGAGATGCTATTCTAGATCCCCTACGTAGTCAATGGTCTATAAGTAAGGATTTAAAAAACATGGTGGGGGAGTTTCATCCACCCATTTGGGTTATGGAATCCCCTCAGGCTTCACAAGATCACACTTCCATTCTACGGTATCGATTCAAGTATCTAATGTTTGGATGGAATTGTGAATTTCTAGAAGTACATATTCCTAGGAAACCACACATATATAGAGAGTGGGTGAGGCATGACGAGGTAGACCCATTTTTATCCCTTTGATTATCAATTCTTGAAATGAATGAATAGTCACCCTATAGTGGGAGAGGTGTTTGACATAATGAAGTAAACAATTGATCATCATTGACTTACACTGTAGAATATATTGAAAAAATAAATATAGAGACAGCCATAAGATCATATGTTTCACTTATAGGTGGATTAAAACACTCTTTATATGTGGGAGGGACACTTATCTTCAATTGAAGATGATAACCATTGAATGTTTTTCCCTATATACATCCTCAATGATCTGTCTATGAATTTTTATTTCATTCTCATATTGTACAAGTCAATCCATCAAAGAATTAATTTATGTTCTTCTAGGATGTGTGTGAGATGTAACTACAAAACCCCCTTTATCCATAGCAGTTATATATCTTACAGGTGGAAAATTATTATTTAGATTTGACAGATTATGGATCATTCATTAATCATGCATATGTGTAGTCTCTATAGATGAATCCAGATCACCATCCACTCTTGTTATTTATTCTATATCCCATCCCTAATTTTTTCATCTTGATCCACATAATTTATAGTATTTTGGTGACAACATTCACTGAGTTGTATCTTAAAATAACAGTTATCCCTTTTTATCAAGCTAATAGTTTTATTCATCACTAATTAGTCCTATCTCAAGGCTTTCATCAGGATCATGCCACATTCTATTGGCCATTTCGAAATATTTTCTATATTTAACCTAGTGATTATTGATTTAATTTCCCTTACAATATTCCTATATCAGTATATGAATATGGACCTCAATTGATTTCATGGTCTTGTTTTTCAAACATGACCATTATAGATGTGTTGTGTCGTACAACGAGAGGAATAAATGGGATGTCGACCATTGATATATACCTACTATATCTGGACAAGGATTATTTCTTTAATGATAATGATAATTCTGAAAATATAACTATCCATATGTGTTAGGGACAATTTGTTGATAGAATTGAAAATTTTAGATCACTTTGTTGTGGATTGGTTAATTTTTAATGACGATTTGAAAGAACCTATGTTGAGAATTGAGATATAAATTCACCATCCATGTTGTCAGGGGTTTATCTATAACCATCGATGATATCTCTGAGACCCTCTTAGGGGATGATGATCATTGTGATTGTGATAGAGAAAAAAATCCTCCCATCCCAATGTGATGGGGTTGGTTTGAAAGTGTCACTAATATCACCAAATTCATCTCTATGTTTGAAAACCTGAGGGGGGAGGTGGTGGTAACACTTTCCCCATTTCTGTGGGATGGATTTTATTTTGTATTAATACTATTGAATATTCTATTGGGATATGTTTGATTGGCCTCAATTTTCTCATGTTTGATCCACGTACAGTGTAAGCTCATAATGTGAGTTATTTTCTACAAGAATATATCAGGTTGTCTATAACACCATCATCTGTGTGTTATAATTATTCCCATTTCATTGAGGATCCATCTTTACAATATTTTACCAGTCATCTATTTCCATTAATGAAGTCATTGGAACACAAAATCACTGTAATTTCACTATATTGACCAACTATCCCACATGTAACAAAGTCTCATGATTTCTCCAAATTCTATGAAATTATAATCTTTCATATCTGGGGGTTTTATGTTTGGGGGACATAATACCATAAAATGGTCTATATTTTCCACAACCATGGTTACGAATGTCCAATAGATCCACATAAATCAGTTTATAGGTATTTTTAACAGTGCAGAGCCAAACAATAAAAATGAATTCTTAATGATCACAAATCCGAGGTTTATAGGTTACAGATAACACCTACATATCCACATTACAATATAGTGTATTTATAATTTATATATCTCCCTTATATCTCTGATATGGAATGTGTTTCTCGTTTAGAATATGTCATGTTTCTCACATACTGTGGAACATGTATGTCATGTGCTCCTCCACTCAATCATCTAGAATCTCATAGTAAGGAGAATTGATGGTCAAAAACATATTTGGAAGGTAGTTTCCACATAACTCTCTCTGTATATCAATGTTTTCATTTTTTTAACAAATTTGAATGCCTCTACCTAGTCACACCACATTGGTTGTTTCTCTGGTTTGGCTACTGACCTGAGTGAAGTGTCACTGATAGTTGATGGGGATATATATATATGATTGACACCATTGTTTTTGAGAACCTCTATATATGCAGGTGTCGTAGTTTCTATCACCTATTTAAAGAGATGAATTGAAAAAATGAGAGGATATGCATTTTTTATGTTGATATTACCATGGGGAGGTTGACCATGATAGATGTTGGGAGTAGTGTCCTTATGAACCATCTCCACACATCTAAAAGGATGTCTATCAATGTAATGGATACTTATTACTTTGGTTGATGATTTGATAGACCGTTGAGATATTTTGAGTATTTTTTTAATATCCTCAAGGACACTCAAATTTATCATTACATGGATATGAGCCTCATTCTGCATCATAGTGCGAATATGCTAACATGCCTTTTAGGATTTAATAGGGGTAAGATCTAGTATGATGAATTCTTATGAAAAATGATAATAAAAAAATATTTTTTTGGGATATGATCACACAGTTGAGAAGCTCATGGATCATTCCAATGATCTAACATAAAATTCATAATAATATAAGTCAGCATGTATGTGATTTCCTCAATATGGCGGTCAATATGATGTAGTTGATGATATTATCCTAGTTGATAAATTATTTTACGGTAAAAATATGATGTAGAAACTCTATAATGAGAGAAGGGATATGGACCTCCTCTTGTATAACCTGTAATGGATGATGGAGCCTTTATTCATCGGTACAAGTAAGGATATAATATTGGATTCCATCAGTTGATGGAATATGTTGAGTAACTTCACTTGTTGGGTTATGTGCCTTATCTGAGGGGATCTCTATATTATACATATAGACCTCATTTGGAGTGGATAAATGTATAAAAACCATATTCACTATAGAATAAATAATTTTGATATTTATTAATTTGAATTAGATAGTTAAATTAGTTATAATACTTTTATGTAATTTTTAATAAAAAAATATATTGTTATAATTAATGTGTTTTTATTTAGGTTTTATTTAAAATAATAATGCATAAATAATCGAATTTTAATTTGATAAAATTAATATAATTTTTGAAATATGAATAATAAAATATATCTCTTGTGATGATTTTGATTTTTTTGAAATATTGAATTTTTAGTGAATAGTGAAAAATACATATTTTTATAAAAAATCAATTATTTTTAATAAACTAAGTAATTTTAAATGCATCATTATGATTGTAATTATTTTAAATTAAAATAATTTTTTTATATTCAATCGAGATAATTTATTTTTAATCATATTTATATTGGTTTTTATTATAAGATTGTTTTGGGTTTAAATACAGGTTTTTTTGAAAACTTTTAAAAATGCATAGTGATTATCAATTTTATTTATATACAAAAATCCCCAATGAGGAATGTTGTAAAAGATTTTTTTGATTATATATCATTAAATATAAATTCAGATTCATAATATTTTTATCATTAGTCGTATATTTAATATATAATCATCTTTTACAAATAAAGTTCTCTTCTAAAAACCTGTTGTTTTACTATCTTTGTGGGATTAAAAATAATTTTAAATTTTATAATTCTATAAATTGGATTTGAAAAAAATGGATTATATATTATAAATAATAAATATTTATAGTTTTTTTTCTATCTTACCATTTAAAAAATTTTATTAGAGAAACATATAAAAGTAATTGAATTGATTAAGGGTAAAAATGAGTTTACTTAGTGGATATAACTAGAATATAAGGTGTAAAAATGACCCAACAGTTGTGAAAAAACCATTATGATGGATATATTTCAACCATATCTCTTACATATTATATAATGTTCCTTTATTGGGTCTTGGTGACATGATCAAACGTCGGTGGAATTCAATCTTTCAAAAATTACGACTATGCCACTCACCTCACTCATAAAAGGACCCCACATATAATCCCCTCTTCACACCATAAAATAACTTTGTATCAACCATAACATAACACAATAATATCCCCATCCCATAAATCATCATTGAATTAATTTTTTGGAAGTAATACATCCAATGAAGGCCTTCTGCATAATCTAAAAGGAGTTACCCATAAAATAAGTAACATTATCTAACCGATAAGGGACATTTACATTAAAAAATTAATCGTTTAATGTTTTTACATCCAAATTTATTTCTCTTTGAAGAATATATTTTAAAAAAATTATTATAAATTTTATATGATTATATATGATTAATAAAATAAATTTTTGATATCTTTTAATTTACCTGAGTAGGATTTCGAAAGTAATATTTTATCATGTTATATATGGAACATATAGAAAAATTAATAAAGGAATATAATATTCTTATAATACACAGTGAATTTTTTTTTTGTTTCTATCACTATTCTTTTTTAATGGAATAATTTTTAATATTTCATGTTATACTTTATTAAAAAGAAGATTTTCATTTATTGCTTTAAAAGTTATTGATAATTTGTATTTAATGTAAAATCATATTTTCTTATTTAAAATATATTTTTAAAAGAAAATTCTATTTTTAAATCCAAAAGAATTTTTATTACAAGTTTAATATTGTTGTTCATATGCTTTATATATGAAAAGTTAAAAAATAATTTTTTTCTATGATAATTTACTCGATAATTTTTTTGATGGGGTGGCCAATATATTGTTGGGAGATCCCGGTACTGCTAATACGATGGGGTGACCAATAAAGCATTGCCTAAACCCATTATATCTTAATTTATGGGTGATCCTAAATTACACTACAATGTATTGGGTTATTTCTCTTGTATTAATAATAAAGCAGGAGGAATTTGGCAACGGATTTCTTGTATGGATTTTAATAGGATATAGTTACTTTTGACATGGGTTGAAAATGAGTAATGAATGTGATGATCTATAATACTGAGAAGTGCTAATAAAATAGTTATATGGATTTTAATAATTTTATTTGAGAAAAATTTTGTGTGTGTTTTTTTGTAAAAATTATTTATTTATTATTCACAAATAACATTAATCATAAATGTAAAATTTATATTTGTTTTTACATTATCACAGGACTAACAATTATCTTCATTTTTGTAACACTTAGTGATATTTTTATTCTCTTCCCATGTTTTCAAAAGTTTTTTTTACTATATTTAAGAATTCTTAGGGGAATGGATGAAGTTATGTTGATTATAGTAGAGAACTTCCATTATGATAAAGAATTACTTGTTTTTAAAATTTTATTTAATGGGGAAAATTTATATTAATTAAAAATGATAACATTGTATTATATAGTATTTTTATATATGAGTTATGAACTAATTCCATTAAAATTTATTCACTAAAAGATCCTTATTGTGAATGAAATTTTATTCCTGACTAAAACTCAATATTATGTAATTTATATGGTCAGATATATATGTTTGATATCAATTTAAATGTTTAGATAAAATTCTAAGTTAGGTTAATGTTAATTTTACACCCATTAAAATATTTATCTTAAATATATTTTATAATGATATGGTATTTTAATAATTACTTGTTTTTTCATATAAATAATTTCATCTCAAAATGTTTTCCTACATTTGAAATAGGTAAGCCATTGTGGGATTAAAAAAGAAGAAAATATCATTCCAAATCAGTAATATAAAATGGTTGGAATTGAAACAAAAATGGTTTTGGTGATGGATCATTTTACAAAATCTATAAACTTCGGTGGCATTAGTGATAGAGTGGAACTTGATCTACTAAAAAATTACATCCCTTTCGTATTATTTATTTTGGAATCAACAATAATATTTAAGTGGATCATCTGGCCCTATCATTGCTTATTTGTATATTAATTTTATTGAGATGATATTTTATTTCTTAGGACACTTACCATGATAAAGGTAACTATTTTCATTTACCTTTTTGAAGGTGATGTTGATCAATTGTGGTCTCTGATTAAGAATACAAAATACAACAATGATATTGATATCACTAAATGGGAAACATTCAAAGTTATTTTCTTGAGGAATATTTCCCAATGGTTTTTGACTCTAGATGGAAAAAAAATTTATCTATGTGAAAATTTTGACTATTTTGCTCTAGAATATAAAGAATAAATAAAATATTATCCATGTATGTCTTTGATATTGTTTTGGAAACTAATAGAATCATTAATAGATTTTACCCTGGATTGAAAACAATTTTACAAACTGATTTGGAAACAAAAAAATTTTAACTTAACTATAACGTCGGTTTATGTGATGAAAATTTTGAGAAGGATTTTGCTAACATGTATGATCTTCAACATGAAAATTGTAATAAAAAATTAATGTGATAGGAAATATATTAGTAGCCAGATAATTATTCCAGAGGTAATACCCTAAATTGATCCATGATTAGCATATGAATTTTCAATTAATGTTTTAAATTATCTCGTATGTTTTTCAGGTGTGGTAGTTTTGGTCATAGGGCTCATAAAAATATATAAAAGTGTCATGAAACCAATGAACCAGGTATCCAATATTCAATCAATGCTGATGTGTTTTTTTAATGAGTTTGGTCATCATGATAACTTTTTTGTAATGTTAGTTGCATATGATAGAAATATTCATAAGCATAAACATAATTTTTAACAATGATATTATCAACTAAAATAGTTGATGTTGGGACATCAACTGATGTGTTGAAAGGTATGTTACTTGTATATTAGAATTATTTTAGTACTATTCTTGACATTGGATCTTCATATTCATTAATTTATGAGAAATTTGTTGTTTAATTGGGAATATCTCCTTAATATGTTAAGATATATGTTTTTGTGAAAACTATAAGTGGTATTATTAAGTCAAAAAAAATTTATAGTAATATTAATATGTCTATTAATGGAATAGAATTTTCTAAAATCCAGGATGAACAATCAATAGCAGAGTTGGTAAAATTCATGGAATGGATTGGGTCTCAGTATATCATACTATGATATATTGTAGTACCATAATTTATTTATTCAATGATTCTATGCCTTTGTTAACTTACCATGAAAATGTTGAATTAATTAGTGATGGAAGTGAATGTTACATAGGTCATATTTTTGAAAATAATGAAACTATTCAAATTAGTGGTGTTCTCATAGTAAATTAATTCATGGATGTATTTACTATAGAATTTTTTAGTGTCATTATTGATTGGTAGGTTGATTGTATTATTTAAAAAGTACATGATTCTATGATTATTTAAAAAACCCCAATTCAAGGGCTCATGTTGAAATATTTTAATTTACAAATAAATTTTTGGAGTCGTTAGGTAATGGTTTCATATAACCTAGAACTTCACTATGGGGTGCAATTGTATTGATTATTAAAAATATATATGGTTCAATGAGATTTATCATTGATTGTAGATCATTGAATAACATCATTATTAATAATATTTAGCATATCCCTCATATCAATGTTTTTCTAATAATATAGATGGAGATTAGTATTTTTAGAAGGATGACCTATGGTCGAGGTACCATTAGATGAAATTAAAGTGAGAAGACATTTCTAATACTATGTTTCATAGTATATATGGGTATTATGAGATTATTGTTAAGTCATTTCAGTTATGTAATGGAAATTTTATATATATAAACCTTTTGAATATAAATTTTATGCATTCACATTCATGTTTGTGGTTATCCTTATTTAAGAGATTTTGGAATCCTCTAAAATTCATTTTAAACATGAATGAAACATGTCAATTGTTTTGAAAATAGTAATAGAAAAGAAACATTACCAAAAGTTTAGAATCATTGAATTTTTAGTGTATGAAACATACTTCTATGTAAATATTTTTTTAAATATAGAATACCTATTTATCATCCATAAAAAATTATTAATAATAGAACATTAAAAAAATATCATAGATATCCATCGTATTTTTTGATTAGTTTGTTAATAAGTGTGGTTTTTTGAAAACAATTATCATTTTTTATCCCAAAATCTAGGGTAACACAAAAAGAAGTTAAATACAATCAGACAAAATAGTGTAATTATTTTATTCCAAAACTAAAAGGTTGATTTCTGACTTCTCCATTTTAGGATCTACCTTCCAAAAATGATGAAATTTTATTCTACAATGATCTTTAATTAAATGGACATAGATTTTTCTTAAGGTGTAATTATTATTTTATCACATAGTATTTACATTAGTATAATCATCATGAGTTAAATTACACAACACATAATTTAGACTTAGTTATAGATGTTTTTAATTAAAAATATTGATGCGTCATTTTTATAGAGTATTTTGTGAAATATATACCAATTAAAAAAGTGTAATTTATATATTCATTCAGAAATAATTGATTATGAGATAGATAATATCACTATAACTGATCATGGATCATGATTACATGATTTATTACCATCCTAGAAAAGATAACAATGTGGTTGATGCATTGAGTAAAAAAATTAATGATATATTAACCATGTTTATCTTGGAATGTTACCATTTGTTTAATAATTTCATGAATTCATTACATTATGTTATGGTTTCATAGACATACTCTATTTTGTTTTAGGGTTATGTGTAGTGAACATTGTCAGGAATAATTACTAAATACCATAAGGAGGACCAGTTATTTATGGAAAAGTGAGAATATGTTAAAAATGGTATGTTTTATAATATTTATGTTGATTAAGTTGGTATTTTATGATTTGGAAAAAAAATTAAGTGATTTATGATTCCTAGATGAGGAATGAGTTATTCATTGAAGCTTATAGTTATCTATTGTCTTTTCATCTAGGAAACAATACGATCTATAAGGACCTTTAGGAATATTTTTGGTGGGATGTAATGAAAATATTCATTGGAAATTTCACCCTAATGCATTTTAATTGTCTGTAGGTTAAATAATTATGCAAAATACTCAAGGTAATTATTCATTCCATTCCATATCTAATGTGTAAATAGGAAAATATATCATTTATTTTTTTCAAAGTATTTCTATGTTAAATAATAGGAAATAATATGATATGGTCTGTTGTTTATCTATTAACTAAATATGCATATTTCCTAACCATTCAAGATACAATGTATTTAGATCTTCATTCAATACTTTATCTAATGAAGATAGTAATGTTACAAGGAGTACCTCTATATATTATATCATATTGTGGTCCAATGTTCACATCAAATTTTTTTGAAATGACATCTTATGTCGATGGGTACTGAATTAAAATTCAGTAAAACTATTCAGTCTCATTCTGAAAGACAATATAAGTGAACAATTTTGACATTGAAATATATTAAACATTTGATTTTAATGTATTAAAAAGTATATTAAGATCAACATTAAATTTCATTGATATTTTTTATAATAATAGTTTTCATACAAGTATAAAGATAGGCCAATTTTATACACTATATTGGATGTGGTGTGAAGCAAATTTTTTTTGGAATGGGGAATGAGAAATGAAAATGATTGAACCAAAGTGAGTAATGAATTTGGCTAACAATGTGTAGTTTATTTTTCATTATATGGGTAAAACTCATATCATACAGAAAAATTATGTGGATAATATAATGAAAGATAATTGTTTGATGTAGTTGAGCAAGTGTTTTCCAAGGTTTCCCCATGGCAATGTGTTATATGTTATGATAAAAATGGAAAGATAATTATTTAGTTCATTGGAACATATAAAATACTAGAGAAAGTATTACTAGTTTCCAATCTTGTGGATCCCCTATGTATTTTGTGTACACATCATATTTCATGTTCAAATTTTAAGGAAATATGTTTCAGATTAATATGATGTTTTGAAATAAAAAGTAATTAAGTTGGGATACAATATTTATTATCAGGATAAAAAAATTATATTATTTAATATATGGAGAAATTGATTAAAAATATTATTAGTCATGATGTCATGTTTTTATGAAAAAACTATTAGATTTGATGATATATCTTTGGATTTTTAAAATGCGATGGGGGAATGCAATCCTTAATTTTTTAATAAGTTCATAAATGTTTGAGGATGAAATTTATAAAAAGTGGATGGATTTAATAACCCAGTAGATCATATAAAAATAAAATTACATATTTTTTAATATTAACTAGATATTTATATTAGTTACAAAAATATTAAGTTTCTTTTAAGAAAAAAGTAATTAGTTTAATTAAAAAATTTAATTATATGTTTTTATTTAAATGATAAATCTATAAATTTTATATTTTTAATTTTAAAAAATGATTATCGTATTTTAAATAATAATTTCATAATTTACATTGGGTGAAATAATTGTGTTTTTTGGAAAATATGGATTTTTACTCAATAGTGAACAATACCAATTTTTTGTAAAAAGTAATTTCATTTATATAACTTATAAAATTTGAAAGAGTAAATATAATTAGAATATTTATTAATGTAAATTATGTATTATTTAGTTTTATTTAATCAAATTTATTAATTTTATGGTCAAATTTAGGTTGGATTTTAGTATTATTTTGTTCTTTGGATTAAAAATGGGGTTTTCTAAAAACTTATTTTAAATTAATAATGTTTCCAAATTTTATTTATTTAAAATACAAAATAATGGTTAATGTTTTAAATTAAATTTTTAGATTATGTATATCTATATATCAAATTATTTTCACAATAAAAAATTTTTTTTTTCATATTGTTAATATAGAATCAATATTTTTGAAAATATACCCCTCTAAAAAATATCTTGTGTCCCAAAGTCTTCAGGATTAAAATTAAATATCATTTTACACTTATGTGAAATATATTTGGAAAAATTATTTCTATATTTTTATTAATAATAATTTATATTTTCTAATAGGGAAAAAATAATTTTTTTACCAGATTTATTAGTGATAAAAAATTAAAATTAATAATAGCGATTATGTTAAAATTAGTTTACTTAATGGTTAAACATACATTAAAAGGTATAAAGACATCCCAAAAATTTCCAAATTCCATTGTATTTATATATTTCAAAATTATAACTAATATTATCTATAAAGGAATATTATTTTGGTCCTTGATACATGAATAAAACTTGGGAGTAATTCACTCCTTCATAAAATTACATGTGAGACACTCACCTCGCTTTTAAAAGGTAACCATGTCTCCTTCTTTAATAAAAACATAATACCACCTTGGTTCATACAATAATTACCCTAATACATTCTCTAGTTCCATAATATATTTATATATTCAATATTTTTGGAAAACATCTAACCATGGATGGCCATTAGTGCATACCAAAAGGTGTTACCCAAAAAGGATACAATATTACACATAGAGCATTTTTTTTTATTTCTCCCTCAAACCATTTAAATTATTATTATATATTGATTATATAACAAAAAAATTATAATATATATACTTTTATGATTTAATTTTAAGGAAAAAACCTAAATGTCAAACACTTATATCAATTGTGTTATGAAATCATCATTTGTTTGTACGGTAGACTACCACCCTGCAAAAAAATTTAATTTTTTTTAAATTACCACCTTTCATGGTTGGGTATTATGATTGATATAAAGATTATATTTGATGTTTATAGCATAATAATTCCAATATAGTGAATATATATTATATACTATTTTTTTATTCTCTATTGTAGGAGACACGATAGTAACACTCATGTGTACGGTGGACTACTGCCACATGAGGGGATGTGATTTGTAATCCTCAGTGCATTACATAGATGTTATCAAGGATACTTTTATTGAATATATTTGATAAAAATGAAATAATTTTTATATTTATGAAATATTTGTCATTTTTTAAGTATAATATTTCATTTTATTTCATTCATTTTCACCCACAGAAAAAGTTATAACGTCATTCGTGGGTGTGTGGACTACTACCTCTTTAATGAAATGTCTTTCTTTTTTGCATCAAAATATCAAAATAATTATATAAATAACTATATATAATTAAATGTTATGGTATTTATGAAATAATTATCATTATATTAACATAATATATTACTTAATATCTTACCATTATGATCATTGGAAAATTAAAATGGTTCAAATGCGTATGTATGACCTAAAATCTCCATGATTGTAAAATTGGAATAGTTTTATTAATCTTATTTAATGTTAGGGTTTAAATTTAAAAATTAATTTTCATTTGATAATTATTTCTTGATTATTATTATATATATGTTTGACCATAATAAACATACTAATGTTTTTTGACACATAAACCAAACATAGTCAATACATCCATCATAAATTTAATAGCTTATGTATTTGTATAAAAAAACATAAATTAAATAAATCATATAAAATAATTGATTAAATATCTAAAAAAATAAAAAAATATAATTAATTAGGATGATAGATACAAAAATGAGAAGTCAGACATAAGGACAGGAACTTCATCTCAATTTCCTTTCATTGTTGTATATTTTGATATTATAAACTTGTATTATATTAACATGTGTATATACATCCCATTTTAAGTGTTATGTTATTAATTCATCTATTATCAAAGAATTAAATGGGTTATTTAATTTTATCCTTTTGTTGGTCTAATGAATCAAATATTTCTAATTTATAAGGGGATTTTCCTATAAAAATCAACATTAATTGTCATTCCATTAAAATATTTTTTAATCCATGATCATGTATTTTAAAATATATTTATGAAAATTAATAAACATAATATAATTTTTATAGTTTCAATTTTTGGTCTATTTAAATTATTGAAATAATTTATCAATGTGAATATTTTTAAAATTTTATGGAGTATTTGAGAAATATTAAAATTAATGTCATATTTTTAACTTACATCATGAGAAACAATTTCACCACCAGGAAAATTATTTGACTCTAGGACTCCTTTACAATGTGTCATGATTTCATTCAATGATAAATCTGTTTTCGTTTTATTTGGATATTCTTTTTATAAAAATATTATTTCAATATAAATGTTTCATTTGTTAATGAAAATTTTGTTTTAAAATAAAAAGGTAGTTTGATATCCAAAATATTAGTTTTTATAAGTTTAAAAGAGTATTAAAAAAATATGATGGAAGATTATAAGAATAAAAAATAATTATTCAAGATATGGTACTTGAGATTGATATAATGGGGAAAAAATAGCACTAGTTGTTCCCATAACAACTTATATTAAGAGATATCCCAGATTACATTATGTGATCACATTATAGTTTAAAATGATGTGTGTCCCCAGAAATAACTGCATTGCATTGGGTAATCCTTCTTATATTAACTAGAATTAAGGATGGATTTATTGAAGGGGTTCTCCTATGGATTTATCTTATCACCAGATACAACTGACATAGTTTTAGAACTAGTTATAAAGCTTTTTGATCTATGTTACCAAGAGGGGTTTTATATTTATTTCTATGGGTTTAAATGTTTTTTTGGAATTAAAAGGGTGTCTGTTTTAATTGGGAAAATTATTATTTTTTATAATCTAAAAATATTCATGTAAATGTAAATTTGATATTATTTTTTATGTTATCACCAGACTAACAGATTTCCATCTTTTTGTATGCATTACGGATAATTTTGGGATCATCAAAAGTTTTTAATTCTTTTACAGGACGTATGATTTGAAATGATAGGATGATTTCATCGTATAAATCAGGAATATTTTCCCCAAAAACATCATGCATTGTTTTTAAATTTTTTTCAAAATGTGAAAATGGATACTAATTAGAAGTGTACACTTTGTATTTTATGGTTGTGTTATGAATGTGTTATTGGATAATAATCAACAAATCGATACCAGAAAAGAACATCAAAGTGACAAAAGTATATTCATTACTAAAAATAAATATTATGTAATGTTTAAGGATGTGTACTAAAAATATAAGCATTATCATTTTACTTTGGAGAAATTAGTTATAATTTTATGACTGGAATATGAGACTATATAGAGGTATGTTCAGCTCTAATTTGGAGACACCTGGTTGGAATGGAGATATGAGTCCAGTACTTTTCCTTTATAGTATTATAGTATTTTGTTTGATATAAATGTTAATCTCCCCTAAGGGATGTTCTATAATAAAATAATTATCCCTAGTTTAAATCGGAATATAAGCTCGGTCCCATGACTTATCATTAAACAGTATATATTGATATTCCTTCGAGATGGGAGAAATAATATTCACATATTCAAAATTATACATCTATTAATACTGTTCATAGTTCTGTGCTAATTTGGTGGTTGGGATAGGAAAATGTGATCATAATTGTATCATGAAATTTATGTATTATGATGAGGGAGTTCTTCACCCGTTTCAATAATGTAGATGAAATCTATAAAAGTGTCTCCATGAATGTATGCTGGAACATTTTCAGTATCCAAATATAATACTATATATCATTGATTAATTTGGGAATATGACCCCAATAATGTCCCCAATGTTTCATCTAGATAAGTTGACAGACCTCAGTCATGGCAGAAGGGTTATATACCTCACCAATTCATTCTACTGAAATATGCATGAAGACATTATCCAATATAGTAGGGATGTGAACCTTCAGGATGGATACTCCCAAAATATGTAGAGTAAAATATTATGTGGATATATTAATATGATATCAATACTCTTTATCCATAGATACATGCACCTAACTAGACTTCCTTTGTACTTGTGCGTGAGTGTTAATAGTGGAAAAGTGTCAGGTGGTGCCCTCGGTAGTAGAATGAGGGGAATCAGTGTTATAAAATTAGTGAAGACGATTGAAAATTTTACTCTATAGAGTCTAATGGACTATAATAGAGATATTTTGGATTCTATTACCCAACCTTCCTTGATACAAACGGTGTTTATGTATACATTCTAGATATAAGTTTCAAAATTTATTAGCAGTGGTGATAGGTGCCACATGTTTTTCTAATGCTTTATCCAAATGGTTCAGAAAGGTTAGCATCTGTTTCTGGAGACCATTAAACATAACCTCAAGTGTCGAGACTATAACATGATGCTGGAATTCCCAAAATATCACTTTTTCCTTATGAAGATGAATGTTTCTTGTGGTTGAGGTTGTTTTGAAACCATCAATGGTTCCAGACGTATATGTGGATCCACAAACGTCACTCGATGAAGAAATGATCTCATGTTAAGATGTTTTTTGTGAGGGAGATATCTGGTGTCCTAAATATAATAAAAAAGAAAATAACATATAATTTCACAATAAGAAGTATAACACATTCTTTATATTCTATGAACACATATCTCAATTTTCTTTTATTATTCATGGTTTGTCTGTTTTACTCACATGAAATATTCATAATGAGAATATATTATTTCATGGGAAGTCTATGAATAAAGGATTTAAAATTGAGGATATAATATTCATATATATATATGATATTAATAGCATAATTTTTTGATGCATTTTTAATTTATCATTTTACCATTTGATATTTTAACATTAGGTTTTCTATTTTTGTTTTCATTTATGATGAAAAAATATTCTAATGGATATTCAACTCATCATTTTTAGTTATTTTAGGGATTCAAATAGAGTTCCCCAATTTGGTTTTCATTGTATACACAATACAATGTGGATTAACATATAATGAAATAATAATTTTTTTAATTTAACATATTCAAAATTAGTTTTCCATTTTGTTTTCATCAAAAGATGATTGGTGTATATTTATCCCTATGGTTAAAGAGGAATGATTCCTAATGAATAAAATGATTCAATAATTCTACCATGGAATGATTTCACACTGGGTTCATCATCAATCATTCATTATTGAGAATTTATTATGGGGTGTTCATGTTATGTTGCACAATCATTCCATTCATGATTACCATTTATGTATTTCAATGAAATTGAAAATATTTCCTACGTCTATAACTTACTATAGTCCATTATTCCAAAAACATGTTGTACATTGGAGTTATATACTAAATGTTTCTCAATAAATCACTTTGGTTTAGAGGATTAGATGTCAGCCTCATTTCACAATTTTTTTTGGAATTAGTGATTATTATAGTACACTCCTATTGGTCTATGATTGGTTCATTAAGTACTTACCTATCTTGATATGGAACTGATTACCCTAAAAATGATCTGGTGATGAATCCTTATATGTTTAAAAATTAATTTTTTCTAAAAAGACCATCTGTATGTATCCATGTTTCTTAATTTATTGTCTATTATTTCATTGGAATGGGTTGCTTCTAAAATTGTAAAATTGTATAAATAGGCACCCTGACGCTTACTGTCATCCATGGAGGAAAAGAATATTTATAGGATGATATTGATACATAATGAGGTTTACTATGTATCCTTTTAATAATTGGAATCATAACTTTCATATATAGATTATGTTAGGAATTTTAATTCCCTATAGAAAAAATATATAATAGGGAATATAAAAATCATGTATTTGATTTATATTTAGAACGACATTATATGTATATGTCTTATACTGTGAATATTATTCATTATAGTTTCATTTACCCGTATCTCCCTAATGAGTCGGGATATATAGTTAATTACCATTATGGTTATTTCAACAATTTTTACCAATATTGTATTGACATCAGGACATACCCCAAGGTTGATACCATTATATAGTGGTAGTTATAACATATCATGTAGAATAGGTTACACATTGGGGTTTCCATGTATAGGGTATTTTCATTGTGTGACTTATTTGATTTTTGTGAATCCCTAATCCCATATGAGACATGATCGATGTGAGAATAAAAGGAGAAAAAATGATTAGTTTCACTACAAATTAATACAATCACTATGCACTAGGGATGAACTAATGGGATTTTTCATATAGAGATCACGACTTAGAAATGTGAACCACATATCCACATTATATCATGAATAAAATTCATCATAGTTCACATGGATTCCCAATACTCTAATGGATGATGAGGAAAAATATCTCTTTTATAGAATTTTGTTACAATGGCTTATAGTATTTGAGATATAGAGGGACCTAAAAAAGGCGGATGCCAATTTGGAGCTCAGGCCTTTAGAAGGCATCCAATGCATCATGTTTATAGAAGAAATATGAGTCTCCATAGTTCATTTCATGGTATATCTGAATATTTATAATAGCCAAGGCAATCATATGTTGAGTTTTTTTGAGATATCCCAATTTTTTATTTGCATGTCCAATTTCTATCAGAAATTGATAAAATTTATTCGGAATATTATAATTATTTATGAAACTAAATCATAGATCTGTCACATGATGTAGGAGGCATTTAATGATAATTGTAAATAGACTTCTATTATGTGTATGAGGGTCATCGTGATAACAAATAAAAAATGTCTAGGGGTTTCTGGTGATCACGAATGACATGTCGCCTATATTTTGAATGACTCAATTGACATTTTTGAAGGTATTTTTGGAATACTCCTCAAGACAGGAGATCCATGTCCAGAGAACTTGTCATGACTATAGATACATGTCATAGTGATTTGACATAATTTATTTGACATGTCCATCTATAGTCATATGATCTATATAAGTCAGGTGGTCCATATGATTTCATTAGATATGTCATCTATCATTTTCATTATTAATTTCATATATTCACCAAGGTTCAATGAGAAATAAATTTTTTGTTTTTACATGGCCAAATATAAATATGAAAACTCTTTTTCATAACCTATAAGGAACACTATATTTCATTTGCATGATCAATGGGGAGATCACATGAAGCCCATATTTATACCATTTTATCCCTTATGTTTCTCAATAGATTTTTCATGGTGTAAAAAACTTATGGTGGTGTGGGTTTAGGCTAAACAAAATCACATATTTTATCCTCATATTGGATTCCTTGTGTATAATTTCTAGTTTTTTTTACAGAGGGAGGTGAATAATTAAGCCTCATCACATGGTTATACGCTACCTCAAATGACATGTATATCTGAAATATTATTTTGGAGTGTGTGGAGTGGTTATTAAATCACATGTTTCTCAAGATCCTCTTCTAGATCATTAAAATATTCAAATGATTAATAGAGATCGTGAGAACCCTCCTTCATCTCCATATTTATTGGACCTTATCTCATAAATGGAATTTCACAAAATCTTCTGGACTTGACAAACGGTATTAGAACAATTGATATTACATGTTTGGAAGTTTTCACGTTGTCAAGATACTAGGGGACAGGCTTTCGCCTGATCAAATGAAACATCTATGTTTTCCATCATGATATCCATAAATCTTGTTAGTGTCCTTTTCTGAGATCATTATAGTTTTTATAGGGGTCTAAACATTACTAGTGTATATAAAATAAGTCACATAACCTCATCACATTAAAATAAATGTACATTATATTAATGAAATTATTTAAAATTTTAATTTTGTATTCTTTATTTTTGATTTTTTTTAATTTTCCCATCTGTTTTCCATCTGGTAATCACATGATATGTATAGGATCATGAAAAAATGTTGGATAATTATAACAAAATTTCATCTTTCTTTTTTTGTAATATGTCATAGGATAAAATTTAGATCACAATATGGTGTCTGAGAATTATCACAGATAACCCATTCGCTTGTCCATAGAGACAATGGGGAATCACATGGTCGACTAGTTGTTTCTATGCTCTTTTACATTATGATGGTGACATGCCAATATGAATTTGTGTATAAATTGGGAAATTAATCCAAGGGTGTTCTTTGTTGTCATGTGAATTGTATAATCACATATAAGTAAAATTAACGTAACTGTACATCACATGACACTTCATAATTTTTATGAATTTATTTTGGAAGGGTCTTAACATAATTTTTAGGTGTTTATCACTTGGTGTGTCACATGATGGGGGGATATTATCATAAAACCTCCTCATGTTCATTAACAAATTAATGTACTCATTTATAATAATATAATGTTTTTTCATAGTGAGTTATCAGGGTAATTAATTGATCATTTATAACAAATGATCTTTTCGCATGACCATATTAGGATCATGTGAACATGTTTCCTCATATAGGATAGTTGATCTGAATGACTCAGACATCTGGACTTAATGTAGTCATGCCAATCTATCCTTTTTGTAGAAAAAATAATTCCCTTGTTTTATATATTTCATCTATTCTAGAATTTTAGAATCTCATTTGTAGAGTGTAAAAAACTATGTCTAATTGTCATATCCATACACGTATTTATTTCTATGAAAATCACATTTTAATTATTGTGATAAAAAAATATGTTCTATTCTTATAATTCAATATGCCATTAAATTTTATCATGGGGTTATACATTATAATTTATGTTGTAATATGTCTCGTTCCCAATGTTTATTATAAACATGATTAAATACAATATATAATTACCTGACCCTAGTAGAGAAGATTTGGTGGTTACTATGTTTCATATAAGGTAGATACAAGAGATCCCATCCCAACGATCAAAATATTTTATTAGTCATGTTGCGCTATATACATACTTGAATCTCATATTACATTTAAAAACAGAAAATAAAGTAATTTATCCACTTATTTGAAATCATTATTCTATATATAATATCATTTTATAGTAGTCATGGTATAGTTATCAGCTTCCTAGGGAAAATATTCCATGGAAATGAGTGATCTTTGATTCACAGTAATGGAAACCAAACAGTTTGAATAACAAAGAAAAAATAATGAATGGATAATATTGAAATAATTATCGATTATCAAATATATCCATATAAATAATCACATGATTTTAAAACCTATCCATGTTGAAATTACTATAAATATAATCTAATGGTAATAAATTATTGATTTAATAATGATGAAATTACTGTGTATAGACATTTTAACATATTATAGAGGCATCGTGATAAGTAATATTAGCTAAATAAGAAAGGCCTCTTCCAAATGTCCAATCTACTGTATGTCATGATAATTACCAATTCAGTGAGGGGATACAAAATTTTAGGACCCAACCATTATGTTATATGTTAAATAAATTGATTTTATAAATAGAAAATACAACTTTATCAATATTCATTTTTAATCAAAAACATAATGTATATAATGATCAATCATTACAAATCTCAATAATAAAAATTGTAAAACAAATCCTAAAGATCAAAACAAATATATTATATGGTTCCATTAGAATATATCATTATTAAATAGTAATATTCCATAAATTATATTTTCATAAATAAAAAAATTTTAAAATACCACCGGAATGTTTCGTAAGGAAAATACAGTTTTCATTTTAATGTAAACAATTTAAAAACTAGATATTTCCAAATATTATATAAAAATTCAATATAAATAACCATTGAAAAATTAATGATAATATTAAATGTAATGTGTATTATTGATTATAAAAAAAATCATTCATACTTTTTATGTTAAAACAATGATTTCGTATACACCATTGTCATTATGTTCATCATATGAAAAATTGAAATAAAGAATCATTTTAATATTTAAATAAAACATCCAATGTGGGTGATGATTATTTGATAAAATCATTAGATAATATTGAAAATATTATTTAAATAATTTTAATGAAAAAATGGACATTGAAGAACCATATGAAATTAAAACAAAAGTTGGTTTTCCATAAAAAACATTATATAAGTCTCTTGAGTACTTATGTGAAGAAATTTAATATAAAAGTATAAATTTTAAGAAATAACCAAATGAAAATAAAATATATTCTTTTTAACATAGAAATAAAATTTAATTACTGAGTGGATACTTAAACAGAAATAATTCCAAATAATTATGGGATGTGACATAAACCCTTACCTGAAGTACCACTTTCTTCATAATTGATATTATCCAGTAATTTATATAATATAAATTTGATATAATTATATAATTAAATAATATTAATACCTATAATATCATATCTGATTATATTATAATATTTAAATACCCATATATTAATAGTTTTTTGAATCATCATTTCTGTGTGTTAACTATTTATTTATTCATTGATGCTTTGGTGTGGCGGTTTTGATCCTATAAATTTTTCAATGTTCTATCATATAAATAATTATAATAATTTTATAAATACCATATATATTCATTATGTTAATATATATAATCATCCGTGAATTCTAGTTATAGATTAATGAATTACACTCTTCATGGAGAGTACATGCTACATGTATGCATGAAGGTTTATTTCACTTTTGAATGATATAATGAAATATTATTAAATAATAATGATTCCTTAGAAAATAATTAATATAATATATATATATATAATTATACATATCCTTAATAATTTCCATTTAATGTGGTAATTAACAATGAATCACACCGTTTCTTGGAGGTGGTTGTCCACATGTACCCATGAGTGACGTTATCATTTACCAAAAGATTGAAATGTAAGTCAAAAAAAATGAAATTATATTTTCGGAATCATAATTATTTTATAAATCTAATATATGCTAAATAATTCCTTCTTTATAACCATACTCATCAAATTGTGAAGAAAAATTAATTACACCGCTACGTGGAGATGATAAGACGTATTCACAATCAGGAAATGTTTTCCATTTCAATAAGATGTAAAATATGTGTAAGAAGTTGAATAATAATTATAATAAAATATAGAAATATTTATAAAAATGAATTTATTATTCTAGTATGGATAAAATATTTCTATAGGATGTAGAATAATAAATTTACTTGAAGGACTCAGTAAAAAAGTTGTCATCTTCTTCCATAGATATCTGTTAGATGACATCTTAATAACTATTAGAAAGAAATATTTAAAAGTAAATTACATTTAAATAAATGATAGTTTAATATGTATAAAAAATTAATAAGGAGTTGGTTATATATTTTTTGTTCAAATTGTTTTAATTGTGGTTGGATTGGGGTGTAATTTTATAATTAAAACAAGTATAACACTTGTAATATTTCAACGTTATAAAAAATTATTATGCCACTTTCATTGAATAATGTATCAAAACATACTCATATTAATGTCTAAGAATTTTATTGTATAAATAAAACCATACAACGGTGTTAATATATGTTTTTAGGCAACTTTAACCCTTATAATGTTTCAAAACTACATTATCAACAATTTTTTAACATAATTGTGGTAACAAATTTTTAGTTATAAAAGGGTAATAATTGAACATATAATGTAAAAATTGTTTAATAAATGGACAAGGAATGATATGCTTGATTTTTTTCTTCTTATATATCATATATAATATTTTTATGTTTTAAATAAAATATAAAAAAATATTTTTCCTAAAATACCATTAATGTGATTTTTGACATTATTTATGTAATTAGACTTTAATCATAAAATGATGGAAAATTAACAAAATATAAACTCATTAATCATAAAATAATACAATATAACTAATAATAAATTTTATTAGACAACATAATTTATCATAAATAATAATTTTTAATTTCATAAAATTATTTACATTAAATTTTCTAATGCTTGCATAAGCACTAGATTAGTGGTGCATAAGAGTTTAAGACTATTATACAATCATAAAAATTTTATAAAAAAAGTATCATCATGAAATTTTTTTTATTATAATAACATTAATTATTTTTATTAATTCACAACATAATTATATCTCTATGTGAACACTAAGTAGATATTTAACATTATTCTTGTGACAGTTTTTATTTTTCTCTACATAAAATATTATTTTATTCATAACTATCCATAAATTGATAAATAGATTTTTTTTTTATTATTTCTAATTAAAAAATAATATAATAATTAGCTGAAATTTAAGAAAATGTGTGGTTCTTTTTGTGACCTTATTCATAGTTTTATCCCTTTTGCACATTTTACCCTCACATAGGTGATACAAATTTACCACATTAACTATTCTGGATGACAGAAAAACAACGGACCACTTTTAAAGTATATTAATAGAATAATATTAAATTTGAAATATAATTTTTATTTTTAATCCTATATAATTGGTATAAATCTATTATAAAATAAATTTGTAAAAGGAAAGAAAGGAAAGTTTTAAGAAAAAAATAATATTTTAAGCATAAAAATTAACTTATATAAAAAACTGTTATATTGATGATTAGAATAAAATTTATTTGTCTATTTTATATTTTGGGGATTATATTTATTACTAATATCAAGTCTAATTAATTATGGTTATTTTAAATTAATTTACATTCTAAAATAAAATGAGAGTATTTGGAAAATAAGTATTCCCATTATTCACTGTAAAATCAATAATATACAAAACAAATACCAATATTTCAACCACATATATTTTAAATATAATAATTTTATAAAATAAAATTTACAAAATAAAATTTCAAAATGTTTTATAAATTAATTATAATTTCTAGGAAAAAATTGAAATAAAATCATTTTTTAAGATAAATTCTATCTTGATGTATAAAACCACATCATAAATATTGATTGAAAATGTAATAGTAATTAATAAAAAGATTATATTGCCGAAGAAAAATATAAATATATTTTATAATTATATTTCTCATACTCATATCTACCAATTCAATATCTAGGACAAATTTAAATAATAATATTTTAATATTATATCTCAATTCACAGAAAACTCATCATTGAATTTTATGAATTTTATTGGGTCATTAGTTTCATTAAGACATATTATAATTGTTTTAAGTTCATAGGGTAGTCTTACTATGTAATCTATTTCCAATAATTTTACCATCGTAATATGAAATCAAATAAAATAAATAGTTTTTAGGAAAATTAATATAATGTAACACACGACCTTCATATACAATAAAATTTCTCAGACTTCTTTAAGACTGTAATCATTCATTAGTCATCTATATCACATAGATTTTCTATAGTTATCCATGTTTATCGAAATCTAGATCAGTATTATAAATCATAAGAGTTTTTATGCTTTTTATGTTTAAATTCTAATCATTTTAAATAAGGAAGATATTCAATTTTCATGATTTATCCTTAACCCAATGTTTTTATAAAATATTTAAGAACATAAAATATATTAAACTATATAATTAATCTCATTTAATAATATTGTTTCATGTGTTAATGATAATAATAAAGTAAATAATTGTTTTTTGAATAAAAAATTAAATGATTATCATATATATATAATGAAAATATCCCTACAGGATGTTTTATGAAATAGTGATGGGTAATAAATCCAAATTAAAAACCGATTAGGTTAAAGAAATGAACTAATACACCAATAACATTCAATAATTTAATTATTAATATAGATATATAAACAAGAATCAATTATTTAGGGATTCTGATATAGATTTCGGTTCATGTAGAGAAGTAAACAGTGAAAACGAAGTAATTTTCCCATAACCCCATCTAAATATAACATGATATTTGTAAATTTTATAATGGTTTCTAAGGGATGTTAACTTAAGGTCACGACATATCAAGATATAAAAAAAATTCTTACAATAGTTTCAAAACAATTAGGACATGCTTATACATGAGTATGTTCCTCATCATGTGAAAATGGGTTTATCGTATATAGGTTCACCATAGAATCATCATCGTCATTAATTTCAGTTTTCATGTTAGTAAACTTATTTCATTAGTCAATCAAAAAATGATATTATTCATTAAAAATAATTTAACTTTTATTTAACAAACTATAAAATTTAATAATAGTATTATAACCATGAAATATTCATTTTTCATCATTTTTATCCTATTTATCATAATTATCTTTTGTGTTCAAGATACAAACCTTGTAGCATAAAACATTAAATTATCCAAATATTGGTATACTATTATTTAATAAATCCGTAGGAGTACATTTAAAATATGTCTTATTAGAAGCATGTATATTACCTTATAGGATATGTATACATTTCAACCCATGAATGATTTGGAAATTTATATTCACATAACACAATTCTACAAATATGATGAAATATCCACTTCCACCATAAAAAACCTATTATTGAGATGTTCCAGTGGTATTGAATTTATGTTTAAGATATTTTTTAAAATTTTGAATTGAATTCAATACATTAAAATTCTCCTCCATGTTAATATCCACGTAAATAAATTTTTATATTTTTTATTTTGAACTTGTTTTTATAAATTCGAAAAGAAAACTAATGTTTCACAATTAGGTCTAAAAATTTAAAACATTAATATATTGAAGAATCATCAAAAAATTAAATAGAAACGTATTGATTTATATTAACTAAAAAACATTGGGATTATTTTCAGATATTATAAATTCATAACCATAATAATTTAAAAAAAATAATATCTATGTCGCATCTCCATTTTACATGCATCACATATCTGGTTTTTAAAAATCTATAGGCATGTAAAATTAGAAATCAATTTTTTCATGACCAAATTACTTCAATAATAATCATTACAATGCCAAATTATTTTATAAAAATTAAAATATTCATCTAAATTTGTATTAGATAAGTTTATTTTTTTCCATCATAATCAATAATGATCTATAGTATAGAATGTTCTGGATCTATTTGATTTAAATTAGAGTAATATATCCTTAAACATTGAAAATAATTTTTTATCAAAATAAACCAATAAAAAATCACCAAAATTTTGATTTTTTTTATTCTTATATTATTTAATTGTCAATGATATAATACATTTGTTATTTAGACAGATTCTTAGATTTCCAATAGATCTAACACTAATTATCTATAAATCATTATTATATCCAATTTTTATATGGATACAAACAATTTATTATAATGAATGTATATTAAAAATATATATACTAATATTTATAGAGAATCAATTATACATATTAAATTTTGAAATTCTATTCATTTGTTTACTTCACTAAAATATATCAGAATATTTATGTTTTGGTACTTATAAACATTCATGTATTGTATTGATAGAAATAAATGAAGTATTTAACAAATTTTTCCACCTTCAATTATAAATTATAGTCTTGTATTTTTGTAAAAAAAATATTATATATTGGAATTATTAACACCAATTATTTTGTGATATTTTAAATATAATAAATTAATATAATTTTCAAGAACATGGTAGTGAATACAAAGAATAGTATACACAATAATTATAATTCATCACGAAAAAAATAAATTTTAATAAATTTTAATTTTTACCAATTCTTCATATATATTATTTAACATTAATATAAGTATAATAATAATTATTATTATGAGTTATTCCTTCCATTCAGTTAACTTAATAGCATCCAATTTCAATGTTTTAAATTCAGATCAACAAATCATTAATTTTTGTGTCAAGTAGAGAATATTTAGATATTAATATATTCATTAGATATTATAATTCCATGAATTAATTATCAAAGGTATCATTTCGAGATATAATTTAATAAAATTATTTTGTAAGTGTTAAATGAATTTTATTTAATGTCTTCTGTTTATCTTCATGCGTAGTACAATATCCATTAAGCTCAATAAAGAATTATTTTTAGATTCATAATTGGGTGAGAATAAATATTTTACAACTTTGGTATGATCAATAAAAAATGATTTATTTTTTATTTGAATACATTACATTAGATTCCAATTGATAATATTCACTAGAATTCTCATAAGAACTCTCTATAAACATAATAGCACATTCTACATTATTATTCTACTTTTATTTTTTATGAAACTATAGTGATCATGCCCGTTTTGTCCTGACACATTACCTTTTATGACCCACCACAATATGTGAATCATTCTATCAATTTGCACAAGATTATATAAGGACCTAATTATCAATATATAAAATTATTGAAATTATTTTACCTTGAAGATATTTAATACTTGTCTCATGAACCAATAGATGAAAATTTTAATATTAACCAAAATAATTGAATAAAGAGAATGTATATTGAAAACCATAATCCAATTGTATATATTTTTGTGTCTATCATTCACCAAAATCCCACAAAACCAAAAGATGTTGTCGACTAGGAGTAGTAATCATGTTACATGGAGTACATCCCTTTTTGAATGTTGTTAAAAAAATATGTCCAAATATACACAAAATATATATTGGCTGTGGGGAAATGTCCCTTGTGAGACCAATGTGTAATTATTTAATCTCTATCACAATAATAATATATGTCTATGTTTAAATTAAAATCTTGTTTATAAATATGTACACATGAAAATATATTTCGCATAAATTTATTGATTGATTTCCATTTTAAATGAATAAATATATCAATCCTTATGAATATAGAAATAAAATATGATTGATTAAACAATGAGAAATAAAATTGAATTAATGAATGATTAATCATGATAGAAAGTAAATAATTAAAATATTTGTAATATATTCTAAAAACTCACAAATCGGCCGAAATATAGAGTCTATGAAACCATGGAATCCAATTTACTATAGTTGACATAGTGAGTTATAGGCCCCTAAAAACCTTGTATCACATGGTATTCCGCAAGTGTTAATGTTTACCATAATCTATAAGAAAATACAATCCCAAAATGTCTAAATATTCATTGTAGAATTTAATTATAGACTTATCTTTCTTAACAAAATTAATGACAAACCCTTATTGAAAAATTATATTTTTTCACTAAAGAACACATATGAATGATGGAATCCAATTTATCTTTTATCAATAACATGTAAATCATATACATATAAAAAAATGATATCAAAAGAACATTCATGCATACCATGGGAGTGAAATCCTTATACTGAGACACATCCCCCACCAATGTAGGAAGAGTTGTTTCTTATATAAAAAAATTGGAAATTAAGTGATTTAGACCTCATAAGACTATATTCCTAGGAAACAAGAACAATTTAAAATCACACCCTTAACAAAAACCAGTCATATCCCAATAGGGGTTACTACATATCTTGAGAATGTTTGATGAAGTATATATCTGTAGAAAAGATAATAAATAACGAAAAAAATATGAAAATACCATGAAAAGATCAAACCAAAAAGGATCCTAATTCACAAAGGAATAAATGAGAGAGTCCACTAAAATATCAAATATGGGATTGTTCATGATATTGAGTGATTAGATGGTGATTAAATTTAAGAATGAAAACTGGAATTAAGGTTATTTTTAGTTTATATGAATCCTATTTAGGGAATATGATTAGGAAACTTGGATCGAAAAACCATGCACTTACTATGTTGTAGTTATAGTCCCTTGAAAACTAAAGTGCACAATTACCTAGGAATAACTAATGAATTAGAAATACAATTCTTGAGCCATGTGACAACCTACAGACCCAAATCCAAACATCTGAACTATTTTCTTGGAAACATTCACTATTAGAAAAGTATTTATAAAAATATTTAAATCATATGTAAAACCAAAAAATTAAATCTATATTGTTATCACAGAGTTACTAATAAATAAGTAAAAATAATATGACAATCCAATTTTTCCCAAAACAATAAATTATTGACCCTCAACACTCATATGTAATTGAAATCTTAAAATAGATAAACTATGACCAATATAAAGAAAACATATTCCCTATATGTGGTCAGAATTCTCCCCACCATTAATTTTTTAAACTCTAAAAGGAACTCAGGATTTTGGAGTCTAAATATGACATTTACCCTACTACATAATCAATAATTATTTCTCCCATATCTCTTGGATCACTTGTCAATATTGTTACAGTACACTGACCAATGTTAATATTTTACCACATAACACCACAACACAAAAATAAATAATATAAATAGGATACCTAACCAATGAGGTGTTAGTTTTTAGATCAGAATGATCTGATCCTGTCACATGGATATGTTCTAGTTGATAACATCATAATTATAATACTAGAAACATGTCCTTAGTAATATTTAAGTAAGTTGACAAGTCTAACCATTAATAATACAAGTCATTGAATGATCTTGAAGGTCATAAAAATATGTTTTTATATTACACCATTTGAAAAAAGGATTATGTACTAAATGAAGTAAACCCCTAATAAAAACAAGATCGCTAACGTCAAAAAAAAAATAGTAATAATGAAAGACCGCATTGGATTCCTAGAGACTATAATATATCACTAACCCCTTTTTATCATCTGAATCATTTTTATCATAACCAGAAAAATACTTGAACCAAATATAAACCATTATCCTAAATCCACATAGTAAAAATAATAACTATATGGTTTCACAAAAAAATCATCAAAAGGATCCAATTTATTAAAACCCTAAAAGATAATTTTATAAATGAATTTAACAAATGTGTTTGAATTCATTTCTTAATAATTCCATCCATATTGCGTTGATAAGTCATGATTAACTTAAATTGTGTTCCAATAACTACATTAAAAACATCCAAAAACTATATATGAATAGTGGAACCATGTTATAATCACCTTATGAGGGAGTTCATTGAGCCTTCATAATCATTCAGACATACACGTGAGAAATATCTTCAACCATCATCATCTCCCTAATCTGATATAAATTATCATATTTCACATTCTGATAAATGATAAACAAAATCCTTTCAATCCCACTATATTTCTATGGTAAATGTATATGCAGCCTATGGATTTCTCATCCCATCTCCATACTAGAATATTTAAGGTCTGAAAAAACTAATTTGTCTCGGGTTCCCAACATCAATATTTTTGCATGTTGGGAATCACCACATGAAGTATAAAATTGACTACCTTATCTTTGAACATCAATACCAAATTATATATTTTTGATACATCTTATTAGTAATATGATTTAGGTATATGGTAAACAAAATTATTCTCTCTATAACCACTTTTCATAGATATATATAAGTGGATAATCTATATTGAAAACAATAGAACCATCAGGAGTCCATGACTAGAAGCATATGGTCATTCCATTATATTTTATTTTATTTAAACACATAGAATTGATGAATATTTCTCTCTCAATTTGAATCAAATCAACATATTATGAATCATTTTTTACATAATATATGAACACCATCCCATTAAACTCTCATATATTAAAGATTATCTCAGAAAACAGACTCATTATAGGCCACTAATAAACTTTTTTTTCTTCAATTATATAGTTGGTTAATTCATTATAAATTCATGTGGGAATTCATTCCCTTTATATGGTTTATATTAATATCAAAAATATAAAATTTAATGTTAATCCACAAAGTCTCATTGTTTTATTTAAAAATCACTTCGAGTGATAGTATACTCTCAGATGTTTTGATTTGAATATATTGAAACCCACTAACCAAAGATATACTGTCGACATGCCTTCAAATCTAGAATATTGTTAGGATCCACTAAGATGACCCTCATAGATATAATATGGCCCAAAAACATCACTTCCTAGATCCATAACTCACACATTGGTAACATCCCATAAAACAATTTTTATTCGATATTCCAATGGGAAAATATAGTTGATGTATGTGTTAGTTTTCTGAAATTTAGTATAAAATATAATCCATATAAAACCAAAATTAATTTCATGAACTATTAAAAAATATGGTTCCTCATATCCAAAAATACCATTGGATGGTTGGTAAGAATGAATGGTATAATTATGAAGATAAAAATACCAAACTGGATCCAAAAAATATTCTATGTTATATCCTCATATATGAATAATAACTAATTTAACCTCAATTTGATGTTAATATTATAAAAAATTATTTCTTCTTTGAGTTGATGAAATATTTTATTAGACCTAGGAATGGGAAATAGTTTCATAACAACAAACTGATTATGTTTTTGGTAATAAACATAAATAGGAACGATTTCATTTGGAATTTGTAAAAAATTATTTACTGTAGCCCATGGATACAACCTAGGATGAAATAATTTGTTGGCCTTATGATGATTAAGATAAATTATAATATTTTTTTACTCAGAATTTTCCATATTATATTTTATAGATTTGGGCTTCATCATAGGGACTATGTAAATAGAAAATTTGACATTCCTCTGGGTTGGTAGCCTATAAAATCATATAAAAAACCATGGGGTAGCCACATACTAATAAAAATTGTAGAATTTTAAAAATATATTTAACAGTTTGATGAAATCTCTACAACAATTGGAATGAAAACACAGTAATATAAAGAACAACGAATCCCATTCTCCCAAAAAATGGAATCCCACTCATAAAGAAAGACATTAATGAAACTGTTAGAATTACAAAATTTAACAAGGGAGTGATAAAATATGATATTTTCCTTGAAAATGTTCATACAAACACTTCAAATATTAAGGATAAATATATCAACCTTAAGAACCATGAAATACAACATGAAGATTTTGGTTGTTATCTTTGCATGAAAATCAAATCACATGAATCCCCTCTATTTCCACCATCACAACAGAGTTGGAAGATTCATTATAATGGGAATATTCTCCATTTAAATCCCATCATATCAATAAAAATGAATGATATGAAATAATAATATTCACTTATATCAATCAATAACAACACTATAATAAAATATAAACATTATACCGACTATAATAGTTTTCCTTACATCAAATTCAACTATAGTAAATTATACTAAAAAAATCACCAGAATTGACTCCAATTTTCATATTCATTAATTTTATTGTGTCCCTTTTTGATAATCAGTGAGATTCACCTTCACCCACTATATAAAAATGTGACTAATATACGTTAGAAATTGTGGATCCATATAATCTTCCTTGAGTTTCCTTGATACCAAATCACTAGAGATATCTAGATTAACCATATATATATAATTTCATAAGTATCTTCCTATAAAATGGATTGGTGTGAATATTTCCCTACTACTGTACTGTAACCACATATCTCTAACCATATTCATTCCTTGCACTTCCATCACTACCTTGGCGTGGGCCTCGTTTTATCCACTGTTGGATCAAAGAACAACATTGATTACACATTCTATAACTACAACTATTTGGAACTCATTTAGTGTAGGTATGCATGCCTCAAACATATAATATTATTAAACTACCTATGTAGAGGAAATTATACACCTGAGAATAATTCTTGATAACATTCTAGGTTTTAGTATCATATCAAACCCCCTTTCCATGAGGTATACATTAGTAAAACGTTATAGACACAAAAGTACAAACTCAGCAAAATGAGTCTATTACTCCATATTATATTCATCTCTTTACTCCATGCTCACAAAATCTCATCCTTTTATAGATTAAATACTTCATGGTATATCCTCTCGTTTAAGGACATATTGATGGTGTTCCAGTTATGATACTCATTTATCCTAAGTAACATGATAGAGTCCAAAAACATCTTTACGGGTCCTTTAATAATATGATTGAAAAATCCCACATTATATTCTATATGAGTCCTTGAAAATTGAATATTATTGGGATCCTTTATATATATTCATTGGGTTATAGGATTCATCCATGAAATTCAAATATTGTGGTTTTCAAATTCATATACTATAATGAATGATCCACTATTCATTCCATGTATTCTTCACCCTATAGATTCCGAGATAAGATATTCTGTATTACTATTTAAAAAGGAATAACAACAAAGGATTTCCCTAGCAGAAACAATCTCACAGCTTCCAATCCCTGATTAATACGTTCTATTATAGGAGAAATTATCTTAAAATCATACGATATGACACCTTATTATCTTTAATATGTAACAATAAATTGAAATATAAACCCCAATATTTTAAATAAATTATATTAAAAAATGAAACTATTAATATATTCTATGATTGTAAGTTGAAAACCTAATTAACAAATAAATGTACATGAAATAGATAATTATAATAAGAAATATTAGGTTAATATATATAATTACTTGAACCCAGACCAATGATTAATAAAAAATCATTAACCACCCATGATAATATGAGGCCTTCCATGAAAGTGATCTAGTTTAGAACCCTTCTCCATAGACCACCTAAGTTTTGGATGTCCAAAATTCTATCTACCATATACAATGAACGAATGCCTGGATGATTTATTGAACTTCTAAATTGGTGTGGGATTGATTCCCTTTTGTAATAAAACACCCAATTTGACAAAAAAATATCAACCAAAATGGCCAACCACAATACCCAATGAATAGTCTTGATTTATATAGGATGATGAAATGAATATGGGTATCAATATTAGAATGAATGGGAATGATTTGACAAAAATAATCATCAAGATATGTCCGTTATTCTTAAGTAAACACATATGAATTTTAACCAAAATCTATTTACACAGTGGAAGTATGAACTTAAACATAAGGAATTATAGGTTAAAATAAAAATTATATAAAATTTATTGTAAACCAAAATCCAAGTGTCTATATCTATTTTTTCATTGGTCACCTGCATACCAACCCACCCAAATATGACATCAATTATGATGAACTATCAAGCTACATGAGAACTTCTTTTTACCTATGTGTATCCAAAAATTGTCTATATACACCAATAGACTATGTTTGGTGTGAGTAAATTATTTATAGGATTAAACAATCAATATATAAAATGTATTTAACTACGAATCATTTACCTATAGGTTTATAACAAAATAAAATTTATTATGTAGTACATATAATAACATATTTCAATAAAAAAACCTTTTGTTTTCCTTTTCAAAACAATCTATTTCTGAAGCCATGATAACATTAAAAAGTATCAAATTTTAGAAAATAATCAGAAATAATGATGTTGTTCATGACTAATAAAATAATTTGTTATGTAATGAATAAGGATGCACATAATGTATACTAAAAAGGATAAAAATGTTTCATAATATAGAGTTTAAAATTAAAGGACATCCAAGGAACTCTTTATAGCATATAAAATCAATGTTCCCAATGAACTATATATCTTATGATCTTCAACATGTTCAAAACAAAACTATTACATGAATAGGAATTATGGAAATTAATTTTTAAATTATATTTTTGGAATTTGATCAAATAGGTAAGGTTCATAAGAATAGTTTTTAAATAAAAATAATTTAATACATTTCTCATAGCCACCAATGATCAAATATGAATCATGGAATTATTTTTCCTTCTTAACAATATAACACAAATAAATATAATGTTCCAAAACTAGTGTATATAACACAAACATTTAGGCATTCCACATGAAGGATTCAATTGGATGAAGAATTTAAACTATCCAAAGGTGGAAAATCTGACACCGAATGAAAAAAATATTTAATTAAAATTTATTAGATAATAACATTCATATATCTTTATAAACCATCATCAATTCTTCTATAGAATCCAATATATCTAGAAATTATATCTTAATAGGGACTTAATGGATCATGGGTAAATGATATTGATGATGGATTTAAATAGAAAGGGGAACTTTTTTAGGAAATTCAGAAATACGTTGAAAATATCGAACCAAATCAATCAACAGAAAAAATAAAACATGGGAATATTACTCTACATAATCATGGTGGGTATGGTTCAAAATAACGAGGGATTATGATCAGAATGCAATTATAAATTAACATTGGAATCACGATAATTTTAATTTTTTATGAATCCTAAATGTGGATCTTGTTTATGGAACCTTTTTAGAAAAACCATGAATAAGCCCTGTGTTAGATACAATCCCTTGAAATAAAATGAACCCGGTTATCTAGGAATAACGTCAAAATCAAAAAAATATGGTGAATTCCATGTGATAGTCTATCAAGAAAACCCCATATAGATATTTTTTTAATAAGTGACACTCTAGGATGATCCCTTATAAAACCATGAAAATCCTCACTGTATACAAAAGAACAGTTCCATAAGGATACCACAGAATTATAATTATCCATATAAGGACCATATTCATGGGTTGTTTCTCTAGAAACTATAAATTTTTGATCCATGGATAGCAAATATACTTTATATCCAAAATATAGATTGACCATTTAGAATGATAAACATTCCATTTACCATAATGGTGTCACATAAGTTTAATTTCAAATTTCATATCTTCCATGATTTTTAGGTTGTCATTATATATACTCTAATGATTATTAAATTCATAGTATCTGAATTATTCCGTATTATCCATTCCCGTCATGAATTATTTATGGATTTTATAATACATTTTATCATCTTTAATAAATAAATATATTATTTATAGTTTGTAATATTCATCACTAAATATTGAAGAATATGACTCTCTTTCATTAGTTGATTCAACATTTTCATTGAATTTTTTTATCATATATTTATGTAGTTATTTTTAAATAAGAATTATAATTTTAGAATTAATTTAATCCATTTTATATTTATTTCATTTAATCATAATATATTATAAGTATTACAATCAGTTTTCTTAAATTCTTATTTCAATATTTTATACAGTTTAACACCATATGTTTTTTTAAATTATTTTTATTGAATTAATTAATTTTTTTGATGGTATCAATTGAAGGCTGCAACTATATATGATTTATTTATTCACAAAATAAATTTAATTGGGTACTATACAAAACACATTGATTAAAAATAATGAATTTTATATAAAAACATCATTTACATCAAATTTATTTGTATAGATAAATTATAATATAAGATGTTTTTAAGTATATTTTCATAAATTATTAATATATTAAAAACATTTTGTTCTTTTTATTAAATTTATTTTTTGAAATTGGATATAAAAACATTTCAAACGATTGATCATTTTCATATTAAAACCAATTTCTTTTATCTGATATAGGGAATTATATAAAGTTAATTAATATTACATATATGACTAAAATATATAAAAATTAATTGAAAATATGGAATTAGAATAATAAATGATTTTTAATTACATAAAACTAAAATTTTATGAAAAAATATTATTCAAAAATGTTATAATTAATTTGAATAATTGAGATAAAAATGAGTTTACCAATGGACTAGATATTAAATTAAATCCCAAAACGAACTAAAAAGAAGACAAAATAAAACATATTATAGCCATAATTATACAATTTTCCTTAATTGATAAAATAATTATTATTATTGGTGGCCCATCATATAAGGGATACCTCTCAATTGAATTTACCTTTCGGTATTTAGTATAATTCCACTCCTCCTCCACTATAAAAGGGAACTCACACCCCTCATTTAACAAACATCTCATAAACATTGAATCACCCAAATCATGTCTAAATAAGCTATGAAATTCACTACACTCATCCTATACACAAAATTTAATAAAGAAATTCTTCCAAAGAATTTGGTTGGCCAAACAAAATAGGAGTGACGAAAAGTGTATGTAACGTTCATTAATAATAAATTTTATTTTATTTCATTGTAAAAACATTAAAATTTTATTATTAAATTGTTATATAATATACTTAGTAAAATAAATACACGGAGAAATTTATATATTTATTGTAAAACCTACGCATTCACACACTTTGATGAAATCAGATTCATAATCAACATTCACGTATATTGTAGACTACCACCTCATGAACTGATGTCACTTTATCATCCATTACCTCATCTTATGTTGGGAATAGTTATGGAATTACATTATATATATGATATTTATGATATTTATGATTTAATTATGTTTATTGATTTGTTACAGAACACATACCTTCATTCATTCAATTCATTGAGAATAAAATATCATTGATTGTGGGTATGTGGACTACCGTGTCCTAAAAGAGATGTGATTCGTTTAAAATTTACAAGGAATTTATTAAAATGGGTCTAATAAAAATATTTCATATATATGATGTATTATTTATAATGGAATGATTATATATATATATATGTAATTTAATATCATACATTCAATATGACATGATAATAAGAACAATATTCATGCGTACATACTACCTATAGTCTCCAAGAACATTGTATCTCATTTTTAGTTGGTAACTTTTATATATTATTATAAATAAATAAATAATATATATATTATATTATATTAATTTAATGTTTTAAATTATTGATATATATATATATCATGATAAAAAAATGCACCTCATATAACAAGTCTAAACTTATTCGGAAAATAATGCTGATATTATCTAAATCGTTACATTAAAATGGAATTTTTAATAAATGAGTAATATAAAGTAATAATTATATCATATAGGATGTCATATATAAGATTATGGTTATTTTTAATATTTATAATAAGCATAAATTTTTTATAAATTTTACTTTAATGTATATAAATATATTAAAAACACAATGTAATGGATTTCAAGTCTCACTTTTATTTCTGTGAGATATATTCTTTTCACCACTAATTATTGTTAGGTGTTGTATATAGATCCCTATAACACATTATATCATGAATTACCATTATTTTTTTATAATAAATTTTTTAATTTATGTTATTGTTTCTTGAAACTCAGGACTCGTATGTTACTCAGTTTGTAAAGAGATTTCTTATATCACTTTTATTTTTATTATAATTATGGCATATTCACAACAAATTTCATTTTTGTGGTGTATATAATGACCATGAATTAATTATATGATTATTATAGGAAAAAATTTAGTTTATTTAAATATCCATTTTATGATGTCTCTTTCATGGGTTTTACAATTCAAATTTTACCAAATCAGTAAGATAATGTTTTCTCAATTCGATTTTATTAAGACACGTGTTATGTTATTAACCACATTCTTTTACAATGTATATATACTTCCATTTGACATTTTATATCATGAATATACTAATTTTATTGATATTCATATGATTTAGGTGTTCTTATTATTACATAGTGATTATGATCCAATGTTTCCATTGTGTTACGAGTTTATTGTAAAAATCTCATCACATGTCATGATTATTTTGGATTATTCTTACAGTCATAAAATTTAATGATCCATATATCAATAAATATCATGAATTTCATTCTACTTTAGTTATTCCTGATATAACTGTTTAATTCTATCATTTTATACTTTTTAGTATAAGAATCATTAAAAAAATTATTTTATGAAAATATTACTTTATCTCTCTCTAAAAAAATCTATGTAATTCAAAGAGAATATTTTCGTAAAATGTTCTCAAAAATGTTTTTAAATGATTTTTATATAATTTTTAATGAAATCAACATTAAAAATGTTTCATGTTTTGAAAACTGTTTATATTTATTATAAAAAAATCCTTTTATATGTTTCAATAGTTACATTCAAATTAAACAGTTTTCAAAATGTTTTTTAAATGTTTTTTCTCAAATAAGAAATAATATTTTCCACATGATGTGATATAAATGACTTATAATAAATATTTTTCATCTATGATGAAATATGTTTATATAGATTACCATTTATTAGATATATGATCCTAATCAACATTATTTTTAATTATTTTAATGGTTTATTCTTATGATGACATGTTTCTTATAAAACGTGATTATATTCCATGTTAACACCATGGTATAACACATATGAAATATATTTATTTTAAAGGTTATTCTATGATTTAATAATTATCAAACCTATCTCTTTTTCATATGTAATGATATTATATAGAATTTATAATAACCATTTATATAATGGGTTATGATATTATTAATGTTTATGAAATTTGGAAACACATATGTAAGATTTCATTATGTTACACATGTGACCTACATTTCACTCCAATTATTTGGGTAACAATGGATAACTCATGAGTATAAATTTTATATGTGAACCTGATTACATGATCAAAATACTAAAAGTGAACCTTATTATATGTTCACAATGTAATGAATGAAAATTATTACATGTTCACAATGTTATGTGTGGACCAGATTATATGTTCAATTTTTTTCCTTAATATGATTACAAGTTTTCAATGTTATGAAAGAAACTAATTATATCTTCATAACATTATCCATAAACCATATTACATGTTCAAAATTTTATAAATTAAATGATTTCTTTTTTAAAATGGTATGAGTGAACATTCATTAATGTCTATAATGATATTTGTGGACCTAGATGTATATCCATAAGATTATGTGGGGGTCTAGTTTCATGCCATTATCTTAATGATTACACATGTTACAATTTATAATTGTTCATAATTTTATCCGATGATGTATATGCCACATGTATATTTCTTGTTCCAATGATATTCTCTCATAAATATTATTATTTTATTTTTGTATGATTCTTGTTTTATGAAATTTTATATTTATTCCACGACTAATGTATATGGTCTTTGATATGAATGTTATGATCATATTATGTTATTCAAATAATCCAAATATCATTATGTTCATTTTATACTTATATATATACTTTTATTACCATTTTTATGAATCTGAGCTCTTTAAATCATGTGTTTCTTTTAACTAGGTTATGAAGCTGATGTAATTAAGGATTTCTAAATGGGACAATATTTAGGGGAAATGTTGAAGATATTTCCCCATGTTAAAAGTGTTTTCATCCACATTTCCATAAACACTAATCTATTACGGTGCTAGGGAATGTTCTTTAATAATGTTCTGAATATTCATTTAATCTTATGTCATATCTAGGTATGTTATGTATGGGTCCCTATAGATTGTATCAATCGAATGGATTATCCAATCAGTGGATATAATAATTTTAAAATATTAGTGAGATTTCAAGGTATATTTAAAAGGATAAGTCTAGGTATGTCCCCAAGAATAAATATTAGGATAAGAAAATGTTTAGTAAAATCTCATCGAATTTTTTTAAATAATTAGGAGAGTGGTTTTCCAAAAATTAAATTTCTGAATTAATTATATAAGGGGATTCCATAGAGGAAAAAAGAAGATTTTTTGACAATAGAAAAGGAGTACACAAATAAAGTAACTTAAAATGTGAAATTAAAAGTGTAATTAAAAATGTAGATGATATTTATGGCCTCTCTAATTTATCATTGAAAATACAATAATATAAATATTTAATGTATCAGAATTATGGAATTAAATGTATTAAAGGGAAATTTCATGAAGGAAATTATAATGGTTGTAAGAGTAATGATCTTTCTATTAATAATGATGATACTAAGAGTGATATATGAATGGTATGTTCTTTTTTAATAGTGGTTGTAATAATATTTATAAATTGATTTTGATTTATGATAATACAATATCCATTTTTCATATTGTTTGAAATTGGAATTAAATAATATGATAAATAATCCATGTTAATTGGTTTATAATGATGTGTGTGTGATTTATGTGTATATACAATGGAATTATAGAAATGTTTTATATAAATCATGAAGAACATGCTCATTAATTATATGAAAAAATATATTTAATAGTGGTGATGACCTAGAATGGTGATTTAAAAGAATGGTGGAATTTAGTTTAAGGTAAGGCAACCCTTAATGTGTTTTGTATGTTCACATAATTATGTTCAGACAAGATGGAGAGATGATTGATATAGATAATTTAAATTGGATATTATTGATGACATCTGAACTGATAATGGATCTGATGAAAAATAGAATTATATTATCAATATTAATATTTATAAAAAATTTAGATATAGTGAATATGTATAATAATTTTTTTTTCTATTTATGTAATAAAGAATCATGTATTTTCTAAATATGGTTTTATGGTAATCCAGGTTATTACCATGTTTCAAAAAAACAAATTATGGTGGTATTAACAAATTGTTTATGTTAAAACAAATAATGAGAGAATGTACTGGATGAGCCCATAAGGGGAACCTCTTTCTATGGTTTTTCTCTATCCCCTCCTCCCTCCTTCTGCATCGGGTAGATAGGTCTCCACTTCATTGTGAACTCGGCGATACTATGGTGGAGGTTTACCTTCGTGTTGGTGTCACGTGACCATGTCAGTTCATTGGGCTTGAAATTTCACATCGTTTCTAGACTAGTCCATCCTCACTCCATATTCTCTATATAGGGATTCTCCAAGAGGTGCGATCATTGCCCAGTGGTCGAGACCAAGTTCTGGGGACTGAGGTTTGCAGATCGTCCCTATTATGTCTGTTGGGTGGTCTGTTGTGGTATCTGAGGGAATTTTGGATGGTGGTGACGAGAATTGGATCTGGGTCTAGTTCTTGGGTGGCCATCAATTTGGTTATGTTTTCTTGATATTAGTTTATTTCGATCATTTTTTGACTTTTTTTATATGGTTTATGCTACTCATATAGGGTATTTCAGTGTTTCATCAATGTTTTTTGTGGTTCGTGTTATGGTTTTATGGATTATGTGGTTGGCACATGAAGAAATATTGCAAGCATGAAGGCTTCTTGGTGGAGGATCTTTTGGATTTCTATTAAGATCCATCTTTTTGTTATGGATTTTTCTATTTATCATGATTTTTGGTGAAGTAGAATTTGTTTTGTGAATTAACGAAGGATCTTATGACAGTGTTTTGGTTTTTTAGGATTTGATTTAACTAATTTTTTCTGTGTGTCATATTTGTTTTTGAGGATTTTTTCTTCAATTCACTATTCTTTATTTCAGGATTTGACTTTATTGGAGAAGCATGTGAGGAATTTATGTTGGTTTTGGTTTAGAATATGATGTTGGTTTTGGAAGATCTTCTTTAGATGTGAATCCATTTTTGGATGAAGTATGAAGTCATTATTAAATTTTGGTGTGTTTGCAACCATCTCACAACATGGATCTGCTTCAGATGTGTCTTAGAGTGAGAATGTTTCTCTTATACATGCCATTCGTATTCGGATGTTCTAGAATTTTTTTATTTCCCATCGATACCATGCCCATTAAACCTTACATAGGATAGATAGGCATGAGGGAATGCGATAATGATGGATTTTCATAATGATGTAGTGGCTGGGAGGGGAAAATCTTGTAGTATTGATATGAAATTTACACTTTTATGGTTTTTATTCGTTTTAATGTTGGATTTTTTTCATTCCCAATGTTCCTACAAAAGGTTTTTGATAATTAAGAAGTTATTTTTCTGCATTATGTGAAAATGAATAGCTAAATTATGATATATGGGGGATCAATGTTAATCTAATTTTCAGAAATTAGTTAACCTTCTTTATAGTTTTGTTGACATTAATATTTCAAAATGTCTATATGGATAACCATTTATGGAATGTATTGAGTTTTTCTTTGGATGTGATTTTCCAAATTAATATATTTATTCACTATAAGAATATTTTCACATATTTAATTAACACTACTATGTTAATTTAGATTTTATGTTCCCTAATGATATAATGAATGACATTTCAGTATATATCTGGGTATTATAACCCCTTAGTACTTCTAGGGTTAAATTATTAGAGTATGAGATAAAGTTGAAATTAATAATGTTACAACCAAAGGGTGAGAGTGTTCTAAAGAAAGGTAGTGAAATCATGTAAGTATGTATTCTTTTTAAAATTGTTCAACTTTGTAAAAGGGTATTGAAATAAAATGTTGTCTTTTTATCATCATTGGATATGATATCCATGAACATTCTCAAGCCTCTCTATTTTATGGCCTTTTAATCGTTATCATTATCATTGACATGTTCTATACCACGTTCCATTAGAACATGGTACTAATATTTCACTTACATGTCAATGATTTCACATTCCACCTATGTTCTTCTATGTGTAAACACAGTTATTAGTCATTTTGGGAAACAATTATATTTCTAACATTAAAATTTTAACGAACTAATTATTATTCATTTTTATGGTGTGGGTTATTATGAATGGAACACTAAGTCTTAAACACATTATAACAATGGTAATTTTTTATGGAGAAAATTCTTTTATGGTGGTAGAATGTAACAATCCGATTATTTAGAAATTAATACTTTTCGAATAAATTAAATTTCACCGGTGGACTTAAATGCTTTCAATATGATGAAAATGTATCATTATACATAACACCAAGTCAATATTATTATATATTAAACAATAATAAGTTCTTGATGTACATAAAAAACTATGTTTTTCTTTTGTTGCAAAAAATGTTTAGTTCCCTTAATATATTGGGTTATAAGAAACATTGAGGTTTTCCAAACTACCATATACTATTAATAATCATATTGAAATATTTTTAAGTTATCACATTTCCATTTTAATGGAATATTTTAATAATAATAAACAAATTATTAAAATTTTGTTTTCACGTGTTTATAACACTAATTCAATTGGAATGAAATATTTATAAATGAGAATATGAAATACTTGAAAATATAGAAATTTAATTTTTTTAAAACAGTTTTCTATGGAATATTTTTTATCCTAATAACTTATAAAAAAAATTATCAATGATTTTCATTTAGTTTAAATACTATGTGTATAAAAAAGGTATTTGACACTCACTATATTTCCCCCCTTCTTAGTGGAGGTAGGGGGGAAGATGATTTGGCTCCACTGCCCCCGGCATCGTGGGCGTCTTTTGTTCCATTTTCAAACCATAATTACCTTTCAGACTTCTCATCTTTTTACCTAAGCCTGAAAGTTATGGATCGTCGTCATGTGGTCCCTCAGCTATCGATTTCTTCATCAGAATTCTCTGCGGCATCGAGTTTCCAAGATTTTACCAAGGTTTCTCGTTTTTCTCTTCGAAGGCCCTCCATTGATGAGTTTGATCGCTTTGTGTTCAGTGATTGGGATTTGAAGGAATGACTAGTTTTAGGGTTTCTTGATAATCATCATCTAATAATTCAATTTGGCGTCGAGGAAGACTTAATCAGATCCTGGTCCAGATCTCCCTGTCATTGTAGCGGATGCAAATTTTTTCTTCTCTCATGGTTGTTTGATTTCTGTTTGAATCGGGATCCTCCTTCAGTTGCAACCAGGGTATGTTTGCCTCATCTTCTACTAACTTTTCAAAATACTTCAATAATTTGTATGCTAGGTAATTTGGTCGATCAGTTCCTATGATTGGATGCTCATACATATTCTGTGATTTATCCAGTGAACCCTCATTTTTGTGTTGAGGTGGATACCTCGAAGCCACCAGTTGACTGGATTTGGATTGTTGTTGGCGAGGAGTTCCGATGTATTCAAGCTATTGTGTATGAAAACAAGGTTTATTATTGTTCTACATGTTGTCATTTGGGTCATTTGGTGGGTCAATGTCATCATGGAACCAGAATCCGGAGGCCTATTACTTCGGCGAAGAGGCATGGTGGGGTATCTGATCAAGGACAGTCGCGTCCTGATGCAGTTAAGTATGGTAATGATGTTCGATGGGGTAATTCTTCTCTGGGAAGGCATACACGGGCTTCCCCCAATCCATCTATTGCTGTAGTGATTGACTAATTGAAGCATGATCTGTCACTACATAATGGTGTGGATCAAAGAGGTACGGATGAGGCTTGCCCTTGTACTGGACTTGGAGGCAAGGTGGGAGTGCATGCTTCCTCGGGGGAGATGTTTCAGCCCGGTAAAAATTACATTGTTCAATTTTTTGATGGAAGGGTTGACAGTGAACTGGTCAAGGCTACTGATGCTGAACAGAAGGGGGGGGGGGTAGCTGGAATTGAACATGGTTGCACAACATGTTTTTCCAGCGGCTAAGCATTATCAGCTCCATTTGAATTCTGATTATGGTTTGCAGATTATAGTTGATAGTGGGATGATCAAAGCTGGTTATGCTAAGATGAAGGAAGGGGAGATGGCCATGAGTTCAGTTGATGGGAAAGCTCATGATGCACCCCATGTTTTTCCAGCTGTTATTGACTCTCAGTTGCAGTGGAATTCTGATTGTGGTTTTCAGATTACCGTTGATACATGCAACCGTTTTCAGGAGTTGGGTAATGAGGAGTTGAACTGGTTCCCTGAAATGAAGGAAGGGAACAACATGATGTTTGTCAAAGAGGACGTTTTATGAAAGGATCTGTATGTTGTTTATGATTTTTTCTTGTCTCCACAGAGTTTGGATATAATTTATATCAATGGGAAATATGAGCAGAACCAGATCCTGACTGATGCTTGACAAGATGTAGTAATTGCTGGAAAATGGGGGAATGTATCGGACAGTGACAAAGAAAATATTTGTTATATTTCTAGGCCTTCATTTATTGATGTTGTCAATCATGTGAAGAAAAATTATGGAAAGGAGGAACCTCCCCCTGTTAAAAGAAGAATGAAGAAGGTTTATGACTTTCCAAAGCCGGTGTCAACTAGTTCCTCTGTCAGGAAATACCTTAAAGAGTTGTTATCCTTAGAGAAAATGGATCTCAGATGGAAATATGAGAAGGTCCTGAAGCACTGTGATAGCTCTGAATGGGAATCATCTACTATAGAGGAAGTGTTATATCATGGGTGTGGGTAGGGGTATGACTTTTATGACATATAACTAGTTTCTCTTGCTTGTTGTGTCTGTTCAGTGTACATTTTCTGTACTTTATAAATAGTCAGAGGAGTTACCTCTATATGAGCTTTTCTAGTAATACATAGACCACTATTTGATTATCATTATATATGTTATACCACTCAATAGATTTTACCGTATTGTATTTACATGAATAACACTCCACATCCACAATAAAAGAAAACACAGCCCCCCCGCAACATCATCAAAACTCCGAATGCCTATTTCTTATAGAAATAAATCCAAAATATGAAAAAAAATCTATCCTCTCATCCTATAAATATAAAATTTTTCATATGAAAAACCAATGATGTCCTTTGCTGAAAACTAATAAGAGTTACTTGAAGATGACATAACATTATTCAATGCACATTTTTTTATTTCATTATAAAAACTATCCATTATTCTTATTGCATGCTTATATAATTATATATTTATCATTAATATACTAATAATTACTTTTTATGGTTATGACCAACACCTTCACAGACACAGATCAAATGGGATACACAATCATCATTTGTGGGTACAAAAATCTACCGCCTCAATAATTGGTGTCATTCATTCCTCCATTAACACCACTCAAGGTTGGTAAACATGATGTAATTACTATTATTATATGATATATATGATATCTATGAGTTATTTATTTTTATGTAATTATTATATAAAATCTACTTGTGAACATTCTATTTTTTTATAATATGATAACCTAGATTGGGGATGTGTGGACTACCTCCTCTTCAGAGAGATGTGATTCATTCAAACATTATATGTAATTTATTAAGGATAGTATAAATAAAAAATTATATGTATATATATCATAATAATTATACTATAAATAATATATATATGTCATTTACATTCTTTCTTTCACTATGACATGTAAATGGAAACAACGTATATGTGAATTTACGACCTCGTATCTCCATGAATGGAATATCCCAATATCTATTTGTATCATTTATATATTATTATAAATACATATATACTGAGTATAAATGAAAATTGTATATTTTTTACATTGTAAAGATAAGGAAATTATAACCAATGAAAAATGATAAAAAATAAAATTCAAAAAATATAAGAAAAACAATGTAAATGTTAACAGAAAACTTACATTAACATGGAATAGTTAAAAATGGTTTTTATATAGTCATAATAAAATATTATATGGTGTTATATATATTATAATATGTCATTTTTTATATTCATAATAATCTTATATCTATTATACATGAATATTGAATGTCCACTAAGAAATTTAAGGCTTATGGTTAGGGATTTCTCATCTAACTTTTATTTTCTGTGAGATATATGATATATTATGAACATATTCATGTATTGTGGAATTTATAATACTATATGAGATTTTATATATTAAATTTAATATATCTATTGATATTAAAACTTTCAATTGATTTTATTCTTTCATGTATCAAATGATTCAAATGTTAATTATATAGTAATGGGATTTCAAGCATGATGATTTTTCCCTCTGAGACTTATGCCATATTCCTCACTGATTTCAATTTTTTTTATATAATAACAAAAAATTTATTATATGATTCATATAAAAATATTTTGGGGTATTTATATATGCATTTAATTATCTCATTTTCATGGGGTTTACATTAGAAAAGTTACCAAACTGTTAAGGTAATTTTGTCCAAATTTTTCTTCATTGAGACACATGATATGTTATGCACCTAAATTATTATATGAGGTGTCTATATTTCCCTTAAAATGTTATATAATGAATCCCAATATTTTCAAGAAATTTTATTCCTCATTTGATGTTATTCATTCATAGTGATTATGATTCAAATTTAAAAATGTGGTATGGGTTTATTGATAGAATATCATTTATTATGTGTATTTTTTTAAGATTATATATCTAGTGATGAAATATTATAACCCATATCCCAATAAATCCTATTATGTTTATTATCCTATGTTTATTCATGATATAATAATATATTGTTACCATTTAAACACTTTTTTACATTGGATCATTTAAAAAATGTTTTTGATGAAAATATGCATTAATATCTCTCTTCTGTAGAGAATATGAGTTATTTAATGACCATTTTTTCTAAAAAAATATAAAATATTTTTTAATTGATTTTTTAAAATCATTGAAAATGATAATTAATAAAAAATTGTCTTATGTTTTATAAAAAAATTATATTATTTTAAATCATTATTAATAATTTTTAATGGGTTCATTCAAATAAAAACTTGTAGAAAATTTTTTATTAATTGAAAATAACTTTTAAAAGTAGAAATTATATATTCCTCATAAAATATTCTAAATGATACTTTTAAAATTATTTTCTATATACGATAATATAATTTCATATATTTAGGATTTATTGTGGATATGATCCAATGACAATATTATTAATATTTATTTTAATGGTTTATTATTATAGTGATATGTATCTTATGAAATCTGTTGCTCCTCTAGAAGTTATACCATGAGAAAATGATTAGGAATCACTCTTACATTCACTATTTAATCTGTGATTAAATGATTATGAAAGCTATTTATTTTATAGAGGTTATGATATAGTAAGTTATTTAAAATACACATCTCATATCATGGGTTATGATATAATTAATTATTATTTTCTTTGTGTACACATGTGTATGATTCCATAATGTGATTAGTGAGACCTAGGTCTACCACTAATGCATGGGAAATAATGGATAACACATTATTATATATGTTATGTGTGAACCTGATTATATTTTCACAATGTTTTGAGTGACCCTTATTATGTTTTCATAATGTTTTGTTTGAACCTGATTATATTTTGACAATTTGTTTCACAGACATGATTATATGTTCACAATGTTATGAGTGTACCTAATTACATTTTAACATTGTTATATGTGGACCTGATTAGATGTTTCCAATGTTATGTGAGAACATGAATGTATGTTCACAATGATATGTATAAACCTGATGAAATGTTCAGAATATTATTGTTAACATCTTTATATGTTCAAAATATTATGATTGAACCCATATTTCATTTCCACAATGATATGGTTGGACCTTGTTACATTTCCAAAAGTGTATATAACATCTTTATTTGACATATATAACTTAATGTTTGGAACTTTTTCTGTTTATACAAGATCACAATGTCATTAGGTAATGTTTATTCTTTAAATATATTTTTTCTAACAATATTAGTATCTCCAATAATGTGTTCTTTGATTTCCTTATGAATAATCTCTTAAGAGCTACCAATATATGTGTAAAGACTCTGGTATATGGTATCTGATATTTTGAATATTATCTTTAAATTTTATGCTTCTATTGTCATACCATTATATTCATGATACCCTCAAAAATTTTCTTTGAGTCCCATTAATGAGTATCTAATATCACCATTCCATTTGTTTAATTTCTCCAACTTATAAAAAATGGTTTTATTTTGTATTACTAATGACTTAGATCTTTATGGAAGATTTTAAATATCTTTCACCAGGTTATGATATTTTTTTTATTTCCATGGATACTAAATAATTATGGTCCTTAGAAATTTAATTTTATGATTTGATTAATATTCATCTAAAAATATTTAATATCAATGTTTGTTAAGCTAGGGTCTCTATATATGGACTTTTTAATATTAGAATATATTTGACCCCATAAAACATGTTTAACTCGATATACTTTAAATGACTATTCCAATTCATGTACAACAGTTCCTACTGAATTAATATTAATTATTATCTCAAATAATATCTTGTTCATTTTTTTATGATTTCTTCATCAAAAAACATTGTGTTATCTACTATTAATTATGTTTTATGGTAAATTAAATGCATCTCATTTTGAGTTCCATTATATGAAAATTAATTTTTACTGTAAATCATAATATTTATCTCATTATGTAATATAATTTAATCCATAATGGCTTAATCCATATATAACATTCATTAATTTTTAATTTTTATCATAAACTGCATCTTGACAAGCTCTCTAAGGATCATGTTCACTAGAAACAAATTTTTATGGTAAACCCACGTTCCTGTAAATATTATTTGAAAATATTTCAAATATAGATAAGGATTACTGTTTTGATGAAATCATATTTCATACTATTTAATTAATATTATATTACCATTGAAATTTCTTATCATGGATAAACTATTATATAAACATTTAATGAATCTCATAGTTACAAATGAAAAGTGGATAAAACTCAAATTTCATTGTCTAACACCATTTCCCAACAATATTGTACAATGAATTTTGAGGGGGTGAATTTAGTTAATAAATTTATAATTATATATCCTTAAAATTTTAAAAGTCTATCTTGATATTAGATCAAACACTAACATTATATTTTAATAATATATATTTTATAAGTCATGGAAATAAAATATCTTGGTTTACGATAATATTATTGTGGTTCATGTCTATGTACATTGTATCTTATTCTACTCCACAAGTACCCAATGCATGAATTATATTTTTTATATAGATTCGTTTTATATGGATATTATAGAAAACTATATAACTATAAAATTAGATATATACAGTGTTACATGATTTTGTATTACAATTTACCAAACCAGTTATTTCTTTTGTATCACTACCACAATACTAGAACAAAAAACTATATTGAAAAATAGAATATGCACTGAAATTATATTAGTGTTTAGTAAAATAAAATTCTTCAATAACTTTCTAAATATAGTAAACATTATAGAAAGTAGTATGTTTCCAAGGTCTATCGTTTGTGAAAATTATAATATTTTTGTGGATTGCTTCATGAATTCACAACAACTAGCAGAATGGTTTTATTGTTTTTCAATGACATATCTCATTTTGATTATATGTACATATAGAATTAAACTTCACAACATTAGAAATAAAAATGTTCTTGTGAATATTTGAATATTTTTTTCAATTGAGTAATCTTTGGTATTAAATTGTATGTGTATGTATATTTTATCTTTTATTGAGATATTCTATTTATACTGTCTAAAGATTAATTTTATCAAAACATTCAGAACATTATCTCAAAAGAAAATATGAATTATCATAGTAGTTTTTGCACATATTCTTAAAAAATCAAAATAAAAACTTTTTCAAACCATTTATAAAATCAATTCCACTTAAAACTAAATAATTTTAGATTTGAGATATTTGATCATTATAATAGATACCATTTATTTCTTATAAAAATCCCTATTATTAAATTTTTTCATTATAAATATTTTTTTTTCAACCATAATTATCATACATAAGTTAATCGTCATTTAAAGTATTAGAATAATACTCAAATTTAGTATGCAAGATATTAAATTTCAATAATAATATGTTATCTTGGTTATTTTTAATATATTAATCAATGAATAATATCATTGATGAATATGTATGTGTTTACACCTAGGAAAAACTTGTAATGTATGTTCTTCATATATCTTCAACTGAATATATATATTTTTATTTTTAATATGTAACATATTATACATTTCCCAATATATGATATAAAAGATAAAACATATATTGTATTTATTATGTAATATATATATACATGAATAACTTTCTTCCATATGAAAAATATAACCTATGTGTGAAACATTTCCAAAATCCATAGGAAATGTAATGTTTTTAGAATGTAATATTTTTATTTTTATTAAGCCGAATACTTAAGAAATTCAATTTAATATGTATGATTCTATACATGGTAAATTATTAATCCTAAAATAAAATTGAGAAATTATAATAACCTTATGTGAGAAACAATATAAAATATTAGTAAATTACAGAAAATGTAGTCAATGTACATGAATTATTAAACCACACATGCTATATTTTGAGCATAAAAATTAGAGTATATTAGAGTAAATAACTATTGTCGGGATCATATATAGAATGAATTTCATTCATTGGATGAAAATGAATTAGTATAGTTAGCTATTATATTATTACCCTTAATAAATTTTATCAATGTGGGTATTGAGGTAGTCTAGTTATATTTTCTATGAACACATCATCCACCTCTATGGAAATAATGGAAAGTGGATATAATATTCCAAAAGGTTTTTTATTCCTTCCCTCTAATTATTATAAATTTATATAATTCAGTTTTTAAAATTTAACTCCCAATCCACGACAACTGATACAAATGTCATGTACTGTAAATAATACTAGAATAAACATGCTATGTAACCGAATTTTCAAGATGTCATTTTATCATAACAATTCACATAAAGGAAAGAGTAACAATAAGAAAATTCTAAAAATAAAGAGTTATATTATAAGGCTAAGGACACCATCCAATGATCTCCTGCATATATTAAATTCATATAATATAATGGTATTTTGAATTAGTTAACTTCTATTGTTGAATTTGACAAATCAATAAAGGATTAAATTTAAAAATTGATAAGAAAACATTATTTCAAATTTACTTCATATCTAAATCCGATTAAGTTAAAAGGATTATAAATTTCCTTTCATCGATTATCATTTCACTCTATGCATGTAAAATATCATATTGATATCATCAATAAATATATTTTCTATTATAGTGACAAAAATTATATCGAAATCCAATATGTACAAATATTCAACTCATCTCCATTTACATAGTTATAATTAATTTAATGAACATTCTACTTCATATTTTAATGGTATTTATAATGATTTATGTTATCCATGCATATATTTCATCCATAACTTTTTAAATAATTAATAAAAACACCTAATAATTTCCATGGGTTGGATAACTTTCATCACGAGTGAATAACTCATGAAAAAATTATGCCATAATATTTTATGTTTTCTTACTCCACATTTTGATTTTTTTTAGGGTTCTTGTGTTAAAACCATGAGTATTGGAGGTTGACTCACCAAATTAAAGAGTTTTTTATGTAGTATAAAAATATCTTATTGATTTATTGATTATTATCAGTTCATTCTCAAGAATAATAAATGGTATTGTTTTAATTAATGTGAGGGATGAAAAATGTTAATTTAAAGAAACATATCAAAAATAATTCTATTATCACGTATTTTCTATCCAATAAAATATTATATATTAATATTTATAAATGTTTAATCCATATAGAATGAAAATTTTGTTTTTAACCACACCCAATATTTTTTTTATTGTATATAGATGATAAATATTCCATTAATTTCAGGGCTTCACCCTTAACGGACTCTTCAAAATCATCTGATATTGCATCAGAAAATTCATATCCTGATATTCTATGTTACATAAAAATATATTCAAATAGATCTCAATTGAATTTCCCTTGGAACTTAAAGCAATGCAGGAAGGAATACATATAGATAATTTCTATATGTGCATGGATAATGTCAGATTTTCTAACATGGGATAAAGAAAAACATGTCATTCTTTTTTATGTAATTTGACAAGGACTAATGTTGTACCTTTTATAGTGATGTGGCAAGGAAGAACATTTAATGTTTTTTTATGAGTACTAGTTTATATCCATCAATGGTTGTTATTGAAACCCACCAAATTACCATAAAAATTATATCATCAAATAAGAACATGAAACATGAGTATTATTCCCTATGAAAGAAAAAATACAGAGCAGCATAGCCTCATGGGAAGATGTGGTTGGGTTAAATTTATATCAAAACCCATAGAAAGGCATGTAATCAAATGTCCCTACAATGGTCATGTGAACTATAATGTGCTTCACATAACATATTCATGATCAAGAAAATCCATAATAAAGTGTCCGCTTATTCTTGTGAATCCATCAAAACATGCACTTATGATCAGGAAATGACTTCTGGATGATCTATTATGATCGTGGGATATATTAGGCGATAGAGGCTATGCAATAACTCTATCCCCTTGATAAAAATATAAATATATTTGAAAATATTGGTGGATTTATGTTGTTGAAGTTATAATTCATTTCGTTATAAGGGGTTATATGCATCTTGTGATCACCATTGACCATGTGGAGGTCACTTGGTATGTTGTTGGATCTCACCAAGGCTTTATGATAATGTAGTATGATATCGTGAGTACACCTAGACATATCATCCAAATAAAAGAAAATAATATTTAAATTTTTTACATTATAACATGAAATATTTTTCATATGTCAAGGGTTTAGTAAATATTTCAATGACAGAGTGTTCTCGTGGTTGATGGTTCTCAAATAACACCAAGGATGACCCACAACAATATCATGGTAAGTGCATGGTGTAATACCACTTCTTATTACTCATTCCCATATTAGTGATATATGAACAATGAAATGATAAATATAGATGGTGTGGAAAGACATATAAATTAATCCTCTACTCACACACATTTGTACTAGACACACACAACCAAGAGTTAATATAATAGAATACCTCTCTGATTAGAAATCCATAAGATCACTAATCTCATATAGAAGGTAAAATCTAGGGAATGGATTAAAGGATTATGAGTAATGAATACCTTCTTCTAATGATTACTATTTTGATCATGAGATAATCCTCTATTATGTCGGCTAGATTAAATGTTTGAATTTTAACATGTATAATTGGTCACCCAAAACCTAAATAATGTAAATTGTTATAAACCTTGAGTAATATATTAAATAAAAAATAAGTCATTTATGATGATAGATATGCTAATTTTATATATACACATTATGCACTTTTCATGACCTGTCTAGATCATGCACTAATGGATGAACATGTTGTACAATACATTTTAAGTCGTCTGAACATTTATACCAAGCCACATGGGATCCTCCAAACACATCATCCAGATCTTATGAATCCTAATAGACATACAAGCTATGTTATGTGAATAATTACATGTATTCTAGATAGACCATGCGATAACCTTCTAAAACATTAAAATTTGGAATGAGATGCCATTAGGTATTATTGTTTTTATCACACGAAGTCCTATATATGTCTCAACTGAGCGTTGTTATAGTACATCATACATGTCAGTGAGATCATGTCGTAGAACTCCAACACTTCTTATTCAATCAGATGAAGCACCCTGGGACATGTCATCCTTACCAAGTGGGAACAAAAGTATTGTCTGATAAACAACAACGAGATATCATACAAACACTCTAGACATGTCAAAGAGAAACTTATTACATGTCCATAAGACACTAATGAAATAAAAGATAGATAATCAAGAAATTTCAAGAATAAACCCTTTGACATGTCAAGCATATCTAGCAGACCCCCTAGAACATAATAAAATTGTTTGTTAAGATATATTAATACATTCCCCAATCGAATCAATGAGGAATCCGATTATGATATAAGAATTGTATGTAGAACACCTCTATATTGCTCGACCACCATATCAATCACATTGTCAGGAAATCCCTGGTTCATAAGTCCCAAAACCATATGTAGTGAGTATGATCACCTTAAACCCCTTGTTTTTTCAAACCGAGCATGAATCACTTGGGATTGTGTACTTTTAATGATCATATTAGTTACAATTTATATTTTCCCCAACTTGGGAAACATCATTCTGTAAGCGCCATTCTTTGTCATGATATGACATCCCCATAAAAGGGCATCAATATTGGAGTACTTCCATAATCCATTCACATGTTAGTAAACACAAGAGAAATAAATTATATTTCACCTCCCATTAGCATATTTATGTTATATCGTACTATGATTACATTCAATTCCTTCTATATGTAATATACACAAGATTTCTTCTTAATGAATGATCTCTATTCATGGTTCCAAAATGATCACATGTATTTCATGTCCATACTATGTTATACTTCAAGACATAAAATAACGATGTTTATTTTCATTCATCATATATTTCTGATATGTAGGAAAACTCATGAATATTCAATTCCATACCCAAAATATATATCTATTTACTATATTGATATTATCTCTAGATTCCATCTTTATGTGGTTTTAAAATATACAGAGTTACCCAATTTAATGAAATAATAATAAATGAAAAGATCACCTCGTATACAGAGAGATGGACTAATTATCAATCCCTAATTTTTCAAATTGAATGATTCAACACCTCATTATTTTATTAGGGTAACTGGTATCTTGTCAAAATTTATAAGAGATTTGCAAACATATATTAATTCTATAAGAGAGTCACATAATAGATATTAATTCATTCCACAAGGGTGAATTGAGCCTGATCTCCCATACCATATTCCAATGTGAGTTCATAAGAACCATTGGATCTGAAACACCAAAGGAAGTATAAAATTAAAAATAAGGTCTATACTCAATTATAGATATTATAACTATTTTGAGATTCAATGAAATATATAAATAGTAAACAAAATATGAATTATTTTGAAACTATACATGACACCCTCCAAAACAAATCATAAATGTCGAAATAGAAATGGTCCACCCATAATGATTGTATGTAATGAGAGAATAAATTAATCATTATTGGAATTCAGAATCATTCTTCAAGAACTATGGCCATAAATATCGTAATAATGTTATCTTCATCATTAGAGGAAAACAATTGTGTACCCGATATGAATATATAAAATAAAAAAAATTATTGGTCAACTATGTATCATGAATTTTTTTACATATCCTACATAAACAAAAAGTTGAACTCAAATTTAATCACTCAAATTAAAAAATTATCAATTGAACATAAATTAATACATTCCTTTCACCCCATGCACTTTCAAAAATGGTGATCCCAATATGAATATCCAAAAATAATAAATGATTGGTTTACCATGCATCAAACCATTTTTAAGTTCCTCTCCTATGAAAAAAATGGTGAACCAATCATGAATATATCAATGAAAAATATGATCAATTGACCATGAATCATACCATTTTATTTTTTATAACCTAAAGAATTAAAAAGGTTTAACTAATGAGAAATCCTTGAAAAATGAGGTTCTTATGAAATATTCCCATCCACATCATTAGAATTACACGTGAGTGAAATGGATAAAATGTTAAATTGAAAAGAAGTTTTTTAACAGTGCATATCTGATTTAGATAGATTCATTCATGCGAAGATAAAATAATATGTGACCTTGTGAAATTTTTTAATAGTGACTATAGATACTACTCTCACAAACAACACCTTGACCCGATAACATATCATCATCAACAAAACGTTCTAGAAACTTATAAATGAGGGTTATATGTATGAGACATAAATCATCCTAACCCACTTGAAACATTCAACATCAGGGGGAGAATGAGATGGTTCATGAATATCAATTATATGATATGATCCTAACCCATTATTCTATATGTAATGGTATCTAGATATTGAAGACAACAATTCAGAGCTATTCATGCAAAGATGTAGTGAAACCAATGCTACCCATCACCCCAACCAATAACATCAAAATATTATCCTTTGTGTGTGTCAATTATAACATTACATATTTGAGGAAGATGAATCAATTATTTAACAATTAATCCATCTTGATTCAGGGGCTATCAGGGAGTGATCCTATAATCTTTTATCACTAGGGTCATCCCACCTGGTGCCCCCAAGTCACCTATAGAGGGCACAACCTAAGAAATGTTCACATGGGTCACTCATGAACATATTCAAAGAAAATATCACTAGTTACATAAAGATATGTGTAAACGAGATTGTAATTATATAACCACATTCAATGGTTAAGTTCGTAAGAATATTCCAATGATAGAGAATGTGAATCCTCATATATATACTCAATTGGATTATGTCTGCGCACATATTATCTGTAACACCCTGTGATTTTATGAGATATAATATTTTTAATTACTTTGATGTATTGTTTTCTACGCTACACCAAATTTATCTTGTGCTATACGCAACACCGTATCAGATTGCAGTATACGCAACTCTATTCTTGGCTTGTGTAATACAAAATTTCAAGTGTGTTTTATTGGAATTATTTGACGCGACATTACGTATTGATTTTGTTTAATATATAAATGAAATATGTTTTTATATTGATATATGCAACACCAAAGGGAGATTGCACCACACATATCCCTAACATGGCTTGCATTAAACTCAATCCCGACCTTCCTCGATAGCGTGTGTAGTACGCAATACTGAGTTTCACTAAACGACATATTATTATAATATTATTATGATCTAGCCATTATGAATAGTAATACCCACCTTTTGAAATTCTATTTTACAAAATGGAATTCATTTTTGTATTGGGAATATCAATGTTACCCTAGAGTGAATTTTTTGGAATTTTTCTGAACACTTTCAATTTTATATGAATACTGAAAACACTATGTTACAGTTTAAAAACTGACATTTTATTTAAGTAATTATTTATTTTATTTATATTTATTTTACATAAAAATTGATACATAATACCTATATAAGTTCTATTTAATTCATTGGAGTCTTTTTTTAATAATTTTAGATATATAAAAATTTTATTGAACTTTTCACAGTCTTTTACCCACCTCCTATGAAAATTTGTTAATTTGCATGAAACTTAATTTTATCGCTTCTGTGAGTGGAATTTCGAAACTCCGAGAGACACAGTTGATTTCAAGGAGTAAAATGTGGTTCAATAAGATAAAAATATTTTTTAGTGAATAGAATCTTTTTACTGTTATTTAACACAGTTAAAAGTAAATAGGGTAATTAAGGGTAAAAAAGATTTTATTATTACCCTAAAAAATGTCCTAATTCAATTGTTAAAGTTTAATTCTACCAAAAACTACCTTAGGAATAAAATATTACCCTTTATGTCCACTTAGATTAGATTTGGACATTTATTATTATTTTATTTAAAGAAGAGTTAAAATAGTTAAAATCAATGTTTAATATCTAATACATTTTTAATATAGGGATATACATAAGATAAATTCTGTTATAAATATTCATTAGAAAGTTAAAAATATTTCATACTTAATGTTATTTTATTTATATTTTTTAGTCATTAAATATGTTAGTTTATTTATGACACAATGATGATGTAGTAATTACCTTATTAATGAATTATTAACATAATGGATGTTACAAATACCCACATAAAGGTAATTTTAGATTTTTTTTATGAATTAAAATGATTTTATTGGTTAATATGCCATGTTAGTATTTATTTGATTAACTTTTCTGAAATAAATATGCTCTTATGATTTAAAAAAAATCAATTACCAAATAGTTTCAAAATTGACATAAAATAGTTTTTAATACAAATATTATATTATTTATTGTTATTTTATTTCTAAAAATCTAAAGTTCTGCCAAATGACTTAGATAAGGTTATATATATTAATAATGAACCACTTGGGGTTCATTTGGCTTGTAGTAGTATGTTTATTAACCATATAGTGTAAGAAAACAAAAGGACACGGTAAAAGTTAAATTATTTAACATAGAGTTAAATCTAAATGATAATGATAAAATATTAACCTAAACTTGTCTAAAACCAATTGTCTGACAGGATTTAGACCCATCCCCAAATTATATTCTAAATAATTCAATTTGGAGCTATTAAAAACCGAATATGACTTTATTATACAATAATATTTTAAATTTTTTCTAAGGTGCCCCTCTCTTCCCTTATAAAAAGGGAACCCCTTCCCTCTTATCTTCACACCAATTTGAGACTTTATGCTTGGAAAACCCCAGAAAATTATTCATCTAAGAATATCTAGTTATATCATAGTGGTTTTGGTCTTTCCAATGACAAAATCTAGTTCCCTACAAAGAAATTTAAAAGAGGTGCGTCGAGGAAGAGGTAATCTCTTCTACCAACTCTTTCAAGTTTCTATCTTCTTCAACTTAATCTTCTTTAGTTGTTTCATTATCAAGTAATAAAATCAGTATTACTTATATACTAATATTTTAAAATAAATATGAAACAATCCTATTTCACCTTCTATCCACCCTACAAAAAAAGAAATCACCGCGCATGTGTACGTACTGAATACCCTCCACGCCGTGGTGTAATCTGTTTTTCCACCACCACCTTACTTGGATTGGTATAATGGTGTAAAGAATAACTATATATTGTTATTATAACATCATTCTTATTCTGAGTTATTATATCATCCACTCCAATTCTATTCAATAATTATGGGAACGATATCATTGCTCATGCATATGTACGGATTACCGTCTCCACGACGCGATGAGATTCATTCTCCATGTTAACCATTTAGGAGTGATTATAAAGTATATATAATGAATAATAATGATATATATGAAAATATTGACCTAATTAATTAATATATATATATATATATATATATATGTCATCTACATACTTCTATTCAAGTCAATAAGGAAAGAATAAGCAGCGTTCATGTGTATGTACGACCTACCGTCTCCATAAACGGTGTATTTCATTTCATTAATCTATATATTATATATATATACTGAATATATATGATATATAAATCATGATTTACTTTCTGTAAGTAAGTAAATCATGATATATGTAATAATAATATCAATAACAAAAAGTCCAAACAAGTACGATAAATAAATCGATTTTAACCAAAACACTACTTTAACATGGAATTTACAAAATAACGGGTAATATAAAGTCATAAGTGAACAATATATGAAATAATAACATTGAATATGATTAGGTAATAAGTAAATGAAATTATTTAAATCATTATACAGGAGGTTGGTATACGTACGATGCATATCAGACCTAAGGTAAGGGATACTTTTGCAATCTCATTTTTATCCAAGATTGCTTGTATGTAAGTATTTACTAGGGTTATATTTTTCATCCATGCCAATAAAGGGTTTTCCATATTGTTTTTAAAATTATTCCATGTAAGTTTAATTACATATTTACCCCTATTTGACTTTTACTTTGTGTTATGGAATGAATCATTAGTTTGTTTATCATATGGGGAGCTTTTTGACTTTTCCTACAAAAGTACGAGGAGAATGTATTTTTTTAACTTATACGGCATGAACGGTTTTTTACAGTTTCATAATGACTTATTTTCATGAAGATTACACTACATTTTTTCATGTTTATTTTCAATAAAATACATTTCTTTTAAAATTTTGATTGCATTTTGTGAAAAGAAAATTATTTTTGAATAAGAAATGATATTTTCCTCAAGAATTTATTTCAAGTGTTTTATCAAAACCATTTTCCATCTAAGATGAAATTATTTCATATGTGTATGTTTCAAGTATAATGTCTCTATTATTTACCTGGTTTCACTTCAATTATAATGAAATAATATCCATTTGTTCTATATGGATTATGTTATGATGGGATGATGTTTATGAAACCCATTTTATTCATTGGGATATGATGAATGATTTATGTTTATGTTGTGGCACACGTAACAATGATTTCATTATGAGATGGGTGGAACCTATATATCCCTCCAATGAATTGGGTAAAGATTTATATCTCATGAGATAGACAGGGTTGTAATGGTAAGTTAATCCGGTTCAATGATATATGACTGGAACGAGGAGTGATCTCGATTTAGAAAGGGACATTGTCCAGTAAGATAGTCCTGGCAGCAATGCCTTCGCTACTATGGAAATAAAATCATGTGATTAATGGTTTTACACAATTAAATGTTTATTCCCATGCTATTTTATCATGATTGATGTTTCTTTATGATATATTCCTTACGTACTTCCATGATTTATGTCTTTGATCAAGATTTTGATGTTTAGATTTTAGTTTAATGTTTTTGCATTCAAATGTTTATTGGTTGCTTTATGTTATCCATGCTTACCCTTATTAAGAATTTGAGCTCCCCCTTTATATTATTTCTTTTCCCTATGAAATAAATAAATGTTTTAGGTAAGAAAATATAAAGGGGACAATTTTATGGGAGATGTTGAAGATATTTCACCATGATTAGAAGATTATGTTCCATGTTTCCAAAGACACTAAACTATTACGGTCCATTGTTGTCTGTTTTTGTTTTATATTAAGTATTCCGTAAAATTAATTTAATTTCCATGTATGAAAAATTATGGGTCTCTATAGTTGGTATCAGAGGAAATGGTTAGTCATCCTTTGGAAACTATGATGAAAAAACTTTATTAAGATCCCTAGAGATATTTCTAAGGTATGTCTAGGGACATTCCTAAGATTATGTATAAGTATAGGTTGTTGTACTAGAATTATGATAATGATTGTGAATAACCTATGATTAAACATAAGATGTTAGAGATTAAAAGTATTCCCATTGATTATGTTTTTTTCCTAATGTTATTTTTTCCTCTCACACTATTCTTTCTGGGTGCTATAAAATGGATAGAAACATGAAGATTCACGGTAATGGGGGATATGCTGGACAATGGAATGATATTCTTCATGAGAAACCAAATGAAATTGGATTTGGAAGTCCAAACATCATTATTATGCCTAATCATAAATCCCATAATATGATCAATAATCTCTACTTTGGTAAGTTTCCTAACTCAGCTAATAAAAGAAATATTGTGTTCCATGATGATCATAGTGGAAAAAAGTTAAATTACCATCATGTAAAGAATCTTGTAAGAGGCATCAGGGAGACTGTTTCAAAGGAACTGGAAGATTAGTTGGGTATTGAAAAGAAGGACACAAAGACATTAATTGTAAAGGAAAATTTTCAGTTAACACCATGGACAAGGATAATGGTATTACTAAGATATCAACAACAGATTAAAGTTTTAAATGTGGAATGTACAGGAATTATATAAACCAATGCTCTATGGGAAAATTTCATGTATAGAATCACCATGGTCATATGGGTAGTATTTATGTTGATGATGCTGATGAGACTGCAAATGATATGTGAGATGAAATAATTTTTCAAGCTCGGTCAATGGTTTAAAAAGGTAGGGGAATAATTTATGTTTATCAAGAGTTATGTTTTATAGGTAATGGTACTATGGAATAAAGACATATCTAAGGATTGTTACACTATTTTTTTTACAATATATTTGAATGTATATGTTAAATTGTACCGGTAACCATGAAAATTTATTCAGATATTTTTGGAAAGAACCTAATATGCACATAAAGAAGGGATAAAGAGATAATAAAACGTTTGATATTATTAATGAGCTCATGACCGATATATGGACAAAGTGATATCATGGTTCGAGTATATAGAAATTTTGGGATTTTTTGTAGGTGGAAAGAGTTACCTTTTGACAGCATTCATGATTTCACTATGGTTCTATGATAATTTATGTTTCAACAGAAAATATGATTATGGTATTCACATTTTTGGAATGCGATAAAGAAGATATATCTTATGATATATGAGGGATAAATGATGGTATTCACTTTCTTATTATGTGTCCTTTTGAGTAATAATTGTCTTTATACTATGATCATGGACCAAAGTATTTTAGATAAGCCTAAAGATTGGAATGAATTAATTTAGACATATGATTGTATTGTTTAAGGCCAGAATTTTTTTTGATATAATTTCTGTAATTTTATAATAATGTAGTTTTAGAAAAAGGAAAACTTGCAGGACAGGCGACAACCCGTCATGTCAGACAAGTTTGCGGGAGTTAAACCCACAACTGAGGTGTGATAGGCCTTTATCGCCTACCTATAGCCTATAGAAAGCCCCTGGTTAGTAGAAATGAATTTTATTTTATTAATTGGTATGATGTATGAAGTATAAGTCAATTTTTAGAATTATATACACTTAACCTCACCATAGATGGACATGTGTATATTTGATAACTTTTTCTAACCTTTTGTTTGAGACATATGGAATGACCCATCATTCTATCACATGATCTGCTAACACTTCAAGAATGAAAAATCCAACTTAATTTCATTAAGAGATGAAGTGGAAATGGTTCAAGGCATGAACAATGGTGAGATTGTACCGAAATAAATTAAGTATTTATTCTGATTCAAATTCCTCATATTTAGGGAAATGATATTGAATTCTAAAAATGTTGTCATATTGCCCTTATATCCTATGAATCAGATGGAACCTTAGATAATCACAAATAAATGGATTTGTGATTGTTGGATTTTTCATAGCCATGTCCTCTACCACTCTCCATCAGAACTTGATGGTTACATTTCTTTTCCATATCAATATTTCCACCTATGTTCTCCTTTCTGGAAGCCCAGTGAAGAATTAATCTGGGTAACCATTACATTTCTAACATTCCTTTTTAAAATGATGTTTTAGTATTCCTATTTATGATGTGGGTTTCTATGAAATAATATTTCAAGTAGTAAACCATTTATTACCCCGACTAATTTCGAGGGTGAAATTCATTTTAAGGGGGTAGAATGTAATAGCCCAAGATTTTAGGAGAAATATTATTTTTAATTGCTTTGATGTCTTCTGTTTTACGCTACACCAAAATTATCTTCTGCTATATGCAAAACTGTATTAGCTTACAGTATACGCAACACTATTCATGGCATGTGTTATACACAATTTCAAGTTCATTTTGTGGGAATTATTCTACGCAACATTAGGTATAGATTTTGTTTAATTTATAAATGAAATAAGTTTTGATTATGATATACGCAACAACAAAGGGAGCTTTCACTACATGCAACCCTTACTTTTCTTGCATTACATGCAATCACGACCTTCCTCAATAGCATGGGTAGTACGCAACACCGAGTTTCACTAAACGAGGTATTATTATAATATTATTATCAACTAGCCTTTATGAATAGTAATACCCACTTTTTGAAATTTTAATTTACAAAATGGACTTCATTTTTGGATTCAGAATATCGAAATTATCCTAGAGTGATTTTTTGGTATTTTTCTGAACACATTAAATTTTTGATAAATAGTGAAAACACTGTGTTACTATTTAAAAACTGACTTTTTATTTAAATAACTATTTAATTTATTTAAATTTATTTTAGGTCAAAATTGAATCATAATACCTATATAAGTTCTATGTAATTCATTGGAGTCATTTTAAAATAATTGTAGACATATAAAAATTTTATTGAACTTTTCGCCGTCTTTTACCCACCGCCTAGGAGAATTTGTTAATTTGCATAAAACATAATTTTACCGCTTCTGTGAGTGGAATTTAGAAAATCCTAGTGACATGGTTAATATCAAGGAGTAAAATGTGGTTCAATAAGATAAAAATACTTTTTGGTGAATAGCATCTTTTTACTTTTATTTACCACAGTTTAATGTAAATAGGGTAATTAAGTGTAAAAATGATATTATTATTACCCTAACACATGTACTAATTCTATTGGGTAAGTATAATTAGACTAAAAGTAACCTTAGGAATAAAATATTACCCTTTAGGTCCACTTGTATTAGATTAGGAAATTTATTATTATTTTATTTAAAGAAGAGTTAAAATAGTTAAAATCAATGTTTAATAACTAAAACATTTTTAATATAGGGTTATACGTAAGATAAATTAAACTATAAATAATCATTAGAAATATAATAATATTTCCTAAAAAATGGTATTTTATTTATATTTTTTAGACATTAAATAATTTAATTTATATATGACACAATGATTATGCACTAATTACCTTATTGACGAAATATTAACATAATTGATGTTATAAATACCCAAATAATTGTAATTTGAGAGTTTTTTGAATTAAACTAATATTATATGTTAATATGACATGTTAGTATTTATTTAATTAACGTTTTTGAACTAATTATTCTCTTATGAGATTCATAAAAAATCATTTATCAAATAGTGTCAAAATTGACATAAAATAGATTTTAAAACAAATATTATATTATTAACTGTTATTTTATTTCTAAAAATCCATGGATCGGAAAAATGACGTAGATAAGGATAAATATTTTAATAATGAACCACTTTGGGTTTGTTTGCCATGTTATAGTATGGTTATTAACCATATAGTGTAAGAAAACAAAAAGACACGGTAAACGTTAAATTATTTAACTTAGAGTTAAATCTTAATGATATGGATAATATAGTAACCTAAACTTGTCTAAAACCTATTAATTGATAGTATTTCGAAACATCCCCACCTTAGATTATAAATTAATCAATTTGAAGGTATTATAAACCGAATATGACTTTATTATAAAATAATATTTTAATTGTTTCCTAAGTTTCCCCTCTCCTCCCTTATTATAAGGGCACCCCTTCCCTCTTCACTTCACACCCTTTTGAGACTTCAAGCATGGAAAAACCCTTAATATTAATCTTCTAATACTCTCTAGTTATATCATAAAGGTTCTGGGCTTCTAAAAAACCAACTCTAGTTCCCTATGAAGAATTTTAAAGGAGGTGCGTCGAGGAAGAGGAAATCTCTTCTACCGACTCTTTCAAGTTTCTTTCTTCTTCTCGTCCTCTTCCTTAATTGTTTCATTAAAAAGTAATAATATAGGTATTAATTATATACTTATATGTTACTATATATATTAAACAACCATATTTCACCATCTATCAATCCTAGGAAAAACGAATTCACCGCGCGTGCGTACGTATGGTAATACCGTCTCCACGCCGTGGTGTAATATGTTTTTCCACCACCACCTTACTTGGATGGGTATAATGGTGTAAATAATAACTATATATGGTTATTATGAAATCATACTGATTATAAGGTATTATATCATCCACTCCAATTCCATTCAATAATTATTGTAATGATATCATCGCTCGTGCGTACGTATGGAATACCCTCTCCACGACACGATGAGATTCATTCTCCATGTTAACCATTCAAGAATGAATCTAATGGATATATAATGAATAATAATTAAATATTTTATATAATGAAGATACTGAATTTATTTATACATATATATATATTTCATCTATTTACTTCCATTCATGTCAATAAGGAAAGTCAAACAACGTTCATGCATACGTACGGCCTACCGTCTCCATGAACGGTGTATTTAAATTCATTCATCTGTCTATTATATATATATAGAATATATATGATCTATAAATAATTATTAAAATTATTTATGTAATTAAATAATTATATAAGTAATAATAATAACAAGATCAATAAGTCCAAACATGTACGATAAATAAATCGATTTTACCCAAAACGCTGCCTTAACATGGAATTTACAAAAGAACAGGTAATATAATGTCATAAGTGAACCATATATGATATAATAAAAATGAATATTATTCTGTAATAAGTAAATTAAATTATTAAAATCATTATACAGGAGGTTAGGATACGCACAAATCATATCATACCAAAGTTAAGGGACAATTTTTCAATCTCATTTTTATACGAGATTTCTTGTATGTAAGTATTTACTGGGGTTATATTTTTCATCCATTCCAATAAAGGGTTTTTCATAAAGTGTTTAATATTATTCCATGTATTTTAAATGTAATATATACCACTCATTTACTATTACTTTGTGTTATAGAAGGAATTATTGTTTTGTTTACCATATAGGGAACTTTTTGACTTTTTCGACAAAAGTTCGAGGAGAATATATTTTTTTAACTTATAAGGCATGAATGTATTTGTTACGGTTTCATAACGTCTTATTTTCATGAAGTTTACTCGAATATATTTCATTGTTATTTTCAATAAAATAATTCTATTTTAAAATTTCATGGAATTTTGTGAAATGAAAATTATTTTGAATAAGAAAGGATATTTTCCTCAATAATTTATTTCAAGTGTTTTATCAAAACCATTTTCCATCTATGATGACATTATTTCACATGTGTATGTTTCATGTATAATTTCTCTGTGATTTGTGTGGATTCACTTCACTTATGAGGAAATGATATCCATTTGTTTTGTATGGATTATGTTATGATTGGATGAATTTTAATGAAACCCATTTTATTCATTGGGCTATGATGAATGATTTATGTTTATGTTGTGGAACACGTAAGAATGATTTCATTATGAGATTGTTGGGACCTATATCTCAATCCAATTCATTGGGTAAATATTTATATCTCATGAGATAGGCATGGATATAACAGTAAGTTAATTCGGTTCTGCGATACAGGACTGGAACGATGAGTAAACTCGATTCAGAAAGGGAATTTTTCCATTAAGATGGTCTTTGAATCAATCCCATGGATACTATGGGAATCATATCACGTGCTTAATGGTTTTCAACAATTAAATGTTTTATTCCCATTCTATTTTAACATGATTTATTTTCATTTATGATATATTCCTTACGTACTTCCATGATTTATGTCTTTTCTCAAGATTTTGATATTTAGATTTTATGTCTATGTTTTTTCATTCAAATGTTAATGGGTTGTTTTATGTTCTCCATGCATTCCCTTACTGAGAATTTGAGCTCACCCTTAATATGTTTTCTTTTCTCCAAGATAAAAAGAAATGTTTTAGGTAAGAAAACAGAAAGGGGAAGATATTTATGGGAGTTGTTGAAGATCTTTCACCATGATTAGAAGATTATGTTCCATGTTTCCAAAGACACTAAACTATAACGGTCCTCTAATGTCACTTTTTGTTATGTATTAATTATTACACAATAATAATTTAATGTCCATTTATGCCAAGCATTGGGCCTCTACATTATCGAAACATCCATGTGGGTGTATCATATCCTTACCCTCAAATATAAACACAATAATCATATTCTGATGGATTTAATGGGTTGTGGGAATGGGTATATGCCTGCTTCAATTGATGATTTTTTACAGTATATTTTGAAGATTGAAAATGTGAAATTGTACATACCTTTAGAATATTATTTAATGTGTCACTACAATCATGAAAATTATAATTAACTACATATTCATATTTTGAAACTCGTAAAGTTACATGGACATTCACATATTCCCGTATTAATATCCATATTTTCATATAGACATATTATGTATAAGTAGGTGTTTTTTCAATAGATAGACCATGTTAATGATCCAATCATGGAAGATTATTGGCATATTTCGGTAAAGGATGAGGTATAAGACTGGGCTCATATACATGTTATGACTAGGGAAGATGATATTTTATTAGAACAAGCCTCAACATAGGAACACGTTCATATTGGAAATGATTGGAAATATACTCCAACAAAATATGGTCGGGCTCTTGCCTATGTTCTAATCAAGGATCACTAATATGGAAAATACATTCCTATAAATGAGATAATATTCCTATAAAAAATATGGTTGGAATTCCACTAAGGGACATGATTGGGACAATATCAATGTTTCAACTAATTTTTGTCAGTAAAATATTGAATCTAGCTAAAAGAAGAATCATAGACCTATCTGTCAAGAGACTCAACATATTCTAGGTGCTCATGGAAGTAATGTTCATATCCATACATCCATAGATTAAATACTGCACCAACATCATTTAGTGTCTATATAGATGGTGTCTCAAATCCCGTGTCACATTTAACAGTTCCGTTGGAATATTATAATGGGGAATTATTTTTTGAATTGTGTTCATATTCTTTCTTCACCTAGGCTTGACCAACATATTTTGGAAACAACCTAAAGGTAGGATCATATCCCTTATAGAAATACATAATCCTAATGGAATACTCTATAATCATCACATCAATGGCCTCATCACTGCAAAACACTATATGGTTATAAAATTTTTTTTCTATCCATTACGTTTCACAGTAATTTCATACTCAATCCCAAAATGCAGGTTGGTATACTCCATCAATGATGTAGAATGAGGCTTAAAACCATGGTCAAATCATTTCTAGTGTGATTTATCCTATTTGAAGAATATCTACAATAACTAAAGTGTATATCCACTATTAAAAAAACAATATTTTTATCATTATCTTGATAGTCCTCCACATTGATGTATAGAGATGTATCATAGGGAATCTAAATCGACGATCATCCATGGTCAACCTCCATCAGTGATATCTCACCTGGAATATGAAATCCATTACATTCCCAAACACCTCCAAATATTAATGATTTAAAAACTCATACACCATCATACAGATAGGATTTAAAAGCACCATGTTCAACCATTTATATTACCCTATCAACCATCATCAGTATTATTAAACGGTCAGCAGGCGAACCAGGGAAGAAACATATGTAGTTTAACTCGGCGGGGGAATATAAATTTAATGAAGAATAGTCCAAAATGAATATATGGATAAATGTAACTTGAAGAAACATCCCAACCATGTTTTTAACATATTCACATCTAAAAATAATATCCAATATGAGATAAAGATGAAGTGAATGCTTTTGATACACCATAAAACGCCGATAAAACAACATCTGTTGAAGGATAAACACCTCCCTTTCAAGGATATGTGAGAAATATTCACATAATAAATAAAATATCTTATAATATAAACATGGATTCATTCTATATAGGGTATTACCTAGGGATGGAAGAAAATTAAAATGCATATGTATTCTTTGTATTCACATCATAAAAATATTTTTTGACTTGGTGGAGGCATATAAATTTGATGAAGAATAGTCCAAAATGAATATATGGATAAATGTAACTTGAAGAAACATATCAACCATGTTTTTAACATAGTCACATATAAAAATAAGATCCAATATGAGATAAAAAATAAGTGAATGCTTTTGATACACCATAATACATCGGTAAATCAACATCTGTTGAAGGATAAACACCTCCCTTTCAAGGATATGCGAGAAATATTCACATCATAAATAAAATATCTTATCATATAAACATGGATTCATTCTAAAAAGGATATTACCTAGGGAAGGAAGAAAATGAAAATTCCTATGTATTCTTTGTATTCACATCATAAAACTATTTGTTGACTGATTGTAGAGTCTCATTAGACATATGTGTCTAAATATGTAAAAAATATGGAGGATTTCACATCACTATGTCCCTAGAATAGAAAATCACCCTAGATACAGAATCCTATAATGTTATAATTTCATAATAAGTCAGGGGAATATGTAATATATATTTTAGGTTGTAAATATGATGAAATTACCAAGATTTAAAAATGTAATGACATAATGAACATAGGTAGAGGGATGTAAATATATTATTCAGTAGGTCCCCTTGAAACAGATGAAAACTCATTTTAGACATGGTATCCACATTTGAGGCCACAATTACAACGTCCAATAGAAAATGAAACTAAACATTGGATTCCTGTGCACCCTTCTCATACATGATTACAATTGGTCAATGTTAAATTTATCAAAATAGAGTCTTCTAAAGTCGTTTTCAAAGACCCAGCACATCACACAATGATAGTTAATTTTTACCACCACCACCACATCATGGGTCATCAAAACATAATAGAATTCATGAAATATCTGTAGTTTCTTAAAACCAACCATAGAACATTGGGGTTGGTTGCATTTATCAAAATCTCCATAATTTAGTTCATCCAAAACAATAAGGTTCCTAATAATATCAGTGGTAGTTCTAGATCAACCCCATCCTAATGGGATGGGGGTATTTATATCTCAATTCTCACTCAAGAGTCATAAAAAACATGAACATAATCATAAAATACTCAATAATAGGATCAAAATTTAAAATAATTGCCTTGAATTTTCTATACCTCATTGTTCTGTGAGAATTTTTATCATTATCATTACCAAAATTGAAAGTATTCTTATCCAGTTTTGAGGGTAAATATCAATGGATTAAGTCCCACATGATCCTCCGGGTAGGAGGCACACCTTTTAAATTTGTCCCTTATTTAGTATGAATAACCAGACTAATACATAAGGTCACTACTCTATTACTTATACAAGACAAATCTAATATGAAGGAAACTGAACCCCATGAGTTTCGGAATATAAAATGATCAATGTTTTAATGTAGTCAGTGAAATGACCATAATGAAACCCCTAAAGGATGAGTAAATGGTATTAAATCTATCTTCCAAATTATAATTAATGGGATGAATCAAATTTCCTAATAAAACTAATTGAATTTCATCACCATTAACAGAATATAGGATGTGGATCAAAACAAATTCATAGAGGGGTGAAATTTAAAAAATACACATTGATATGAGGGCGATCTGGATGACTGAACAGATGGTGCACATATACAGAATCGAAGAAGAATCTATAACCTAGAATCTATAAATAATAGATTTTCATATCTAATTTATAAAATCACCATGGCTAAAGGGAAATATACGGCTACAACATAATAACATCCTTGAAGAGACATAATTCCTTCTATAAATGGACCATTGGAATAATATGAGAATGGGATACAAAATCTCAAAATGCACAATGGGGAGGTAAACTGAATCAACATTCCTGCAAGGTTTCATCAACATAATGTGATGAACATTCCTCATAATACATATATAGATACTAATAATCTTATTTAAATTATGGAATATAAGATTTAGGTCAGCTATAGACTAAGGAATCAAGTCTCTATAAATGGGAATGTCATGGATGTTCGTGAGTTTTTTCCATTTTCATGATAATTTATTTCTAATATTGGAAATCATTCAGTTCTAAAAAATATTTAGAATAAGAGGGATATGAATATTGGTCTAACTCATCAATCCTCATTCTCTCCATTTTATGCATGTAAATCCAGACAATTTCACCTCTATAAATGTTAAAACATCATTGAATCGTATGATTAAAAAAATAGAATAAATGGAAGGTCGACATGAACCTATGAATACAAAGAAGAATCAATATCCAAAATTGTTCAATGACACATTTCCTCTATCAGTTTTAAGAAACTCTATATTCTCAACCGTTATAGGTGAGGGGGATCAAGAACAACATCTCATGCACATTGTGTCACGATGCGGCCTATTGATGGGTCGTCGAGATCATAAGGAAGTGCACAAGATGATATATTTAATACTAAACATGGTGGGTGCACCATAATATGGTATAATAGTGTTCTAGTAGGATCCTTTTTAGGGTGGTTAGTCCATCCTCATTACTTTCTATAGTATTTTAGCCCCATTCTAAGGAATGTAATGATTGATGACCTTATTATGTCTAGGAAATTTAAAAATGATGTGATATATGACTTAATCTCTATATGGAATGTTTTATCCTATTCAGTCAGCATCCCTCTATCACAAATAGAATTGTTGGAACACTATGGTGAAAGTTTATAGTCTGAGAAATAAAATCCATTGACATGGATAAAATAAACATGTAGATTCTGTGAGTAGGATGAAATAACATATACTTAAAATATCTCTTTCACAAAACTCAAGCTTACCCTCATCCCATGGACTCAATAGAGGTAAAATAGAATGTTAAGAAAATGACTGCTCAGGTTACCCTAAAACTAGTAGAAGTTCCAATTCAAGCACCCTGGAAGGCCCAAAATTATTCGACACCTCCTGTCGAGTGGTAAGAAAAAAAATATAATCCAATAGTGAAAAGTGATCATGGTTGAACATGATTTTAGGAACATATGAATAAATTTTACTCTATCCAAAATGAGAATGTCCCGTGTTATTTTCTTATATACATGTAAAATAACCAACTCAAGGTACCAAAAAATGAAGAAACCTACCAAGGTCAAACTAACTGATTTTATGGACTATAAACCTTTTCATATAATGCTATGTCACACTATCTAGGAATTTGTATTCTTCAAATAATGTTTCAATATCATGTTTTATTATGGAAATGAGATTATAGATAATTCCTTATCAATTTTTAATTATGTAGTACATTCCAAAAAAAGAAATAAATTGTGGCTAGAAAACTGTTTTTGCTATATGTAGAATTTTTTTTGACAAATGACTGACTAGAATGGTAGTTGACCTTTATTATCCCATCATCTTATCAAAATTTTACATTTCCATGATGACCCTCTCTCATATGTAGGAGAAAATATATAATCTTGAAAAAAGTGGATATAATAATCAGAAAAAAGAAGATACATATTAGGCCATCTCATGAAAACTCCCACAGAAGAGAATAATATTGTACATTTCATTCCATGAACATCTCATGAACATGTATCTCCCAAAAAAATGGATTACATAGTGGATTAAGATCTCATATTGGTTCTACTAATGTAATTCCCTTAACATACAGAGTCTTATATGAAAAATATACATCTAATTATAAGTTCCCCATACACAAATTGGTTGGTCAAAGATGAATACCCAAATGTGAAAGATACCGGGGTCAACTATGCATGAAGAAACCAAATATCTCAGTCACATCATTGCATTTGAAATATAGACATCTGAGACCTACTGAGGAAAACTGTAAAAATCCCAATAAGATAATGAAGATTCATCTGATCCCCCCGTTGGTACTCTATGTTAACTAATCTTACACAACCATCTGGTATTAGTGTAATTGTCCAATCATCCCAATAAAAGTGGAAGGTTGATATGACCGACAATACAAATATAAGATTCTCCTTCGACCTCTTCACAAGAACCTAACCTTTCTATCTCAAAATCTTCAACTCAGAATCCATATAACAGATAGAAATCTATATTTAGGAATAACATGCCCCTATAAAATAATATTAAATTATGTAATATTTAGAGGATGTCCCTACCAAAATCTCAATCATATATTCTATCTATAATTCAAAATAACTCATATAGTCACTCATAAAATCCCACAAGATAACACATGAGTTCATGATAGATGTAATTATTGGTAATGTTTATCGATTGGAGACAATTCCATTTGAATTCAATGTGACATTATCATTATCATAATAATATCATAAAGAAGATATATTGGGACATATCAAACCCCTATATGTTTTAGCTAAACACATAAATATCAATATTCAATGGAATTTGATTCATAATGGTTCTAAGAAAAACCATATCTGGATACAAAACCTATGTGGTTTTGGATATTTTTAGGTGGAAATATATCTAACAAAGATAACAATTGAATTGTATGATAAGATATTGAAACGATCTCTTATGAAGATCATATACAATGATCGGTTTGGGTATCTCACAGCTTATGTTGAGGTGATGGTTATCCAATAAGACATGTCATTTAATGGTCTCCTTTAGATACCTTGGATTCAATTCCATATGATGGAACCTTACACATTTCTTCAATAATTAAAATACCACATCAATGGGAAGGTAAGAATACTATATGGTGGTAATTCACCCTTCGAGTCATGTGAATCAATTTATACTGAAGATGTTTTCAATGAGATTTAAGGAAAACCACCAATTTTTTAGGAAAATATAATGGATAAAATACCCAATGTCTTGGGGAACTCCAATATGCATCCCTGAATTATATTCAATGGTGAAAATGTTCTATACATGCATCTGATTGAGGAAAAATACTTAATCTTAGATATCCAGGCTCCCATGTCACCAATGACAGTGTAAAAGAAAACAATCCTCATTTGGATCTCTAAAAAAAATCCAACTATTTAGGATGACAATGAATCTTCACATTTCATCTCATACATAAACAATAATAGAGATGACCCCAAATTAACTATAAATTAAAAAAATTCCCCACCAAATCATAGATAGAGTAATAAGAGGTTATCCTCTGGAACACCACATCCACATTTGAGGAAGCAGACTCTATAACCGCTGATGAGCTCCGACTAGTGAATCTGGGAATATAATAAGACCAAATTCCAACATTGATAAGCACCTTCATGCCTATCGAGAATCAATAATTTCATAAGTCATTAAAATTTCATCAATACATGTTCACATTGAACTATACATACTTACTAGGAATAACCCCGATGTGGATATAAATCATTTAGGTTGACTTAGTGAACATAGAGGTTTTAATGGGTAGAAAAGAGAGTGGAAACTAATCATGATATCAAAGTATAATTTAAATCAAAAAATATATTAATGTAAACATCATCGAGGAGGTAAAATACACAAAATTGGTCTCCAATATCACCCCTAATGAAAAAAAGAACTAGAAGATCAGGTTCTTTATTGATTTCAAAGAACATAATTGAAACAACCCAATAGATGATTTCCCATTACCCATAATAGATAATTTTTCAATGAAATTACTAGATTGTACTTTATTCCCTTTAGTGGTGGGTATTCAGGTTAAAATAAATCAACAGTATCCTCTAAAGATAATGTATCCACAATGTTTAGAGAACCTCAGTGTATCACTTGCTACTAGGTCATTCCCGATGGATTAATCAACACTAATTCTATATACCAAATGTCCATGCATCATATATATAATATCATGTTCCAAAAATAGATGAATTTTATTTGGATGACCTAGAATTTAAATCTTTATGGTGATGGTATCATTTCATGGATCATAAAACAATCATCATCATCATTCATCGGAAGAGTAAGCAGATTAGTCATTTGAAGTTCACATTCAAGGGTAAGGTCAGGGAAATTTCATAGCTTCATGGTATTCCCTTGTGGCATTAATGATGACCCGAAATCTCTAGAGAAATCCATGAAATTTCACCAACTTGAAATATCTAATAACGGAGTGGAATCCAAGGTAAAGTCGCTTAAATCCTTAATTTAATAGCTATCATATCTGCCAAAACACTCCCCTCTACCAAGTTTGTGAATAAGAGAGTATCCTACCAATGGAATGTGGACTATTAAAAAATGTTTGGGAATGAAAATTATTATTTTTTCCATCAACTAGTCTTTATGACCTCGATAGAATGAAATCCACTTATCTTATTTGTCTCTACCAGGGAGAGATAACATGTTTCTCTTCTTGTAGAGAAAAATAAAGGAATAAAAATGAGATCTAATACCATAGACTATCAATGATCGGTAATAATAAATATTTTATAATTGCATTACTAAATTCATAATTATTTTATTCATAAAAAAACAGTTAAGACATTACATGTAACATCACGAGGTATTCATTTTCTCTCATATTGAACCAATCATGTATTTACATGGAAACCATAATCTAATTGATTGTTTTGGATGATGGGAGGTTATTCTATTGAAGTATGTAATCTGGGATTGGTCACAAAAGGTAGTTAAAGAAAAATACATGGATGAGTTTCTGGTGGAACATCCTGTACTTAAGATCATAAATCTGGACACTGAACTACCAAATGAAAATGTTTTCTACCACGATGATTCTCCCAAGAAACGAGATATGTATTTTGGGGGTGAATCCCGACGTCTAATATGAATAATGATAGAAAAATCAAACCTTATCCAAGTAGGTCTAGGGAATGTCTTTGTTTCCCTTGAAAAATAAGTTCTTTTATACACATCAATATTCAAATTATTCACTAATAATTTTGTGAAGTATCATCCCTCATTACTAGCATGGAACAAGCCCTATGGATTAAAATAACCTACCTGAACATCAAATCGGATTCAAATATAATGAATAAAAATATAAGTGGTGAATTTTCCCTCACAAAGGATATATTTTTATATATCATTGACTATATCAGAAGAAGGATGGTAGAGTTACATTTTGAATGAAAATTTCATCCCGGATCAAAATTGTAATATACTCATGATGATGCACTAGATTATATAGCCACAGTAATGGCTGACACTGATTATGATAAATTAATCATCCACATCATTCACTAAATGAAGGTATCATAAATCATAATCTGTGACATAAAGAAAATCATTCATATTAACAAAGTCCCACATCATGATTAACCAATTTCTTCCACTATATAGGTGGATAAAATTATTTATAAAATCCAAAATGGTCCTCTACCCTTAGTCTTATTCATATGTGAATAGAATAAAAAAATATAAATTTACTATTATATAGGGGGAAATGAGAAAAATCCCTATATAAATGAGGTTTAATTTGACTACTCCTTACATGCGTAGAAGGAGAGACTCAAACCATCATAGAAGAATTCCACATAGAATCATACATTTCTCATCAGTCCAGGACCTGGAATTCCCTTAATATTAGTAGGATTGGTTACTACTAGAAAATAATAAATTTTAAATTTCTTGGTGATGTATAATGAACATGTCAAAAAATCCACCTGGGATTCTCTAAACACATCATCCCTGTATTTTGAATCCATTTACACATACTGTCCATGTTATGTGAATACCTACATGAATTCTATATAGACAAGGCGTTAACCTTAAGAAATATTAGAATTGGTCATGGGACACCAGTTTATCACATTAGTCTTATATACTGGTCAATCAAGTTATGTTGTAGCACACTGAACTTTTTAGTCAGATTGTGTGAAAGATCTATGACATGTCTTCATCAATCAGATGATGCAATATATGAATTTTCATCCTTCACAGGAATAAACTGAATACATTTCATATAGGAAAACCTGAACTATTAGGAAGACACTCTAGACATGTCAGACATCAAATCGAGAAATGTTATGTAGACACTCACGACATGTCAGACAGACCTACCAGATATGTTAGGTATAGACCCTCTGACATGTCATGAATATCTAGAAGTCATCTAGAACATATTAACCTTCTATGTTAAAACATATTCATACATTCTCCAATATTCAATGTGAGGACTCTAATCCATATATAAGAAGGTTATATTGAACACCATTCTATGGAACTATCAGCATATCATACTGTTTTTTAGGGACACCGTAGTTCATAAGTCCCATACCCATATGTAGTGAGTTTGATCACTTTAAAAACATTGTTTCTCTCACTGCGAATGAATCAATTGGGATTATGGATTTTTAATGATTATATAACTGACAGTATAAATATCCCTCATATATGTAAACCTCGGTGTGTATGTCAGGAACCGGATCTGGTCTCCACCATTAACGACACCAAAACCGGCCTGTGGCAAGGCCCGAAGGGTGTTCCCTATCCCCACAGGCAGGCATAAGATCCCGGGTACCAAAAAAATCTGGTTTCGGAATGATTTACCTAGTATAAAAGCATAAATCATAAAAAAACAATCAATTATTAGAATATGAATTTTTAGGCTAAACAATTCATAACATAACCAGATCTGAATACATATGTCTAAAGACACTACAAGTGGTCTAAAAACAAATAATAACAACACAAAGACATACCCATGGACTCCACACAACAAGGGGATCATCACCTGCAAGCCATCCCCGAAACTCTGCCCCAATGATGGGGACTAACATCCCAAACCGCCATCACCCTTAACCTTCCCTTTACCTGAGTCAAGCATAAAAATGTTTACTTACACACAAGGGGTGTAAGTAGGGTGTAAGACTAAGCCCAATATGATACCACCAGATGATTCCAAATAGAATGCAATACAATGTGAACAAAAAAAGAAACTTTAATACACAATGTGAAACAATGTTAAAATTCAAAGAAATGCAACTTTCAAATGAAAACAGTATTCAATCCGAGAATTTCAGAATGATAGAACATTAAATAGTCATGTGATCTACTATTATGTACTTCCAAAAACAACCCTCAATGAGTGTAAATACCACAAATCCAATGAGCATCAAAATCGGGAACACCCCTAAGCACTAGGTTGTCTCGGGCCGTATGTACCACATAACTCGGTGTAGAGTAACCATAGAAAAATCCATTCTCGTGCACGAGCCACTAGTTGGGAACATACCCATAACCTATTGGTCCACAATCATAATCCAAATAGTTTATTTAGAGTTGTCTTAATCCAGATGCTATGTGGAACAGGGACAAAACCCATCCGATCCACTAGCTGTACTAGTACAAATACGCCCCACCTAGGTACTCGGGATTCCCCTTTTTGTGCTCAAACAATTTCAGAATACAACACACATAATTATGCATATAAAATATCACTACTGGTCACAAACAAATTGTACAGTAACTAGAAACATTTTATACCATTTAAAACACACAATAAAATAATTTTATTTTCAATAAAACAACCTCTCAAAACATCACATTGTTTTGCACCCAAAGCTCTTTAAGATATCCACTTTTCACACACTGGTAACACTTTTAAGTCATTGAAACAAAATTTCAGTTCAATACCCTTTAATTTAACAAACAATTCAGTTATGGGGCAGCCCAAAATGAACCAATAAAAGATTTGAATGAAAACCCCCAATTTCTCCAAAAATTGGAACTTAAAATTCATTTTCATTATAAATGCAACTAAAACCAATTTTTTCAGAAAAAATCAAGTGAAATAAACATTATGTTACAATGAAAACATCAAGCTAATTCACAAAAATTGCACACAAAGTGGAATCACCTACCAAAGTAACAAAAACCCTTGAATCTCCGTAAGAAAGTCAAATCGCACCCCCGCCGCACCAAGAGAGAACTAGATAAAACCTAAAACCACACAAATTGGCCATGAAATCCCAAAGTTAAATCATAGGTTCAAAATCCTAGTTTCTGGACATTAGTAACCTCAATTATAACTTAAGAAATCCTAAAAACAGTGAGTTAAACCCAAAGTAATTTGAAAGAGGAAAGAAAAGGGCTTGTTTACATGATGTATCTTGAAGTAATCACTCCAAAACATTAGTATCTGAAATTTAAAAGAGACCAAATATAGGTTACGTTCGAACAAGATGTATTCGGTCATTTAGGAACTATAATGGAGGAAAAATGTTGATAATTGAGACAGTTATGAAAGTAAGATTTTACCTCTTAAATCTGTGCAATTTGAGGAACCCTATTAAGTTCGGCACCAAATCGCGATTATCCAGAGCTCCAAATAGGGGGGGGAGATTTCATACGCGCGTATGGGTTTATTGGTCTTGGGTGAGACTTGGAATCACCGAAAAATCCCAAATATTGAATAAGTTATAGCAAAATCAAATTTTATTTTTAAAAAAGGAATTGGGATTTTGGGAAGACCCAACCCCTTAGATAAAACCCCATATAAACCCTGGTTATGAATTTTTAAAAGATCCAAATTACCCTGGTGGTGTTAATAGGTTAGGGGAGGTCAAGTATGAATTTTAATGGATGAAAAATGTTGAAAATTTAAAACGTTATAAAAGATAAAAAATTTATTTTTTTAATCTAGAATTGGGCTCACGGTTTAGCCCAATTCATCAATACTCATCTCTTCCTCCCTAATTCCTAGGGAAATCCCCAAAACAAAGAAAGGATGTAAATTAAATGAAAAATAACTTTAAAATATGTCTTTTATGTGACAATTATCCCCACCATGAAGGACTTTCCACCCCAAAAAGTCAACATGATTCGTGGTTGGAAAACAAGAATGGGTACTCTTCCTCGACCCATGACTTTCGCTCACATGTCTAATGTGTATCATTCCCATGCTGCCATAAAACCCAGACTAATGGAATAGACTTACCTTAAAGTATATTCTCTTGGGAGTCCACTATTTTCACCGGCCTTTCAATAATACACAAGTCAGGCTCTATCTCTTGTTCTTCCCAACTCAACACATGGGATGGATCCAGATTGTATTTCTTCAACCGAGAGACGTGGAAGACATCATGGATAGATGTCAACTGAGAAGGTAAGGACAACATGTATGCCACCTTTCCAATACTCTCAGTGATCTCAAAGGGACCATCATACCATGGCATCAGCTTACCTTTCTTCCCCAATCGACGATGGCTCAGACGAGGGGCCACTTTTAAGAATACCCTGTCACCCACAGAAAACTCTAGGTCTCAATGCCTCCGGTCAGCATATGATTTATGTCGACTCTGAGCTGTCAATAAGCGCTGTCTGATCAACTTGACCTTCTCTGATGTCTCCTGCACAAGGCTCGGCCCCAACAGTGATGTCTCTCCTACCACAGCCCTACATAGGGGGGACGACAAGGCCGACCATAGAGCGCCTCAAAAGGGGCCATTCGAATCGTGGATTGGTAACTATTATTATAAGAAAACTCAAAACTGCCAACAAAAATCATAATATATCTTAGTGGAACCCAGATGGACAGTCCACTGAGACTGGTGGCTATCTTTCATCACCACCTTCCAAATAGATAATGGCACTAATTAACGGCCCTTGAAGAACAAGATGCCCTCAGGAGACGACGACCAATAAGAGGATGTCTCCCCACCATGAAGGAACTGCTTAGACTGCTGACAAAGATCATCACTGGGCTGTTCCTACTGAATCAACTCTAATAGAGAAGGAGTCAACTAGATGCTTGCCAGGAATTCCCCTCCACTGTATTCCCTGGTCTCCACATGCATCTATGAAAAGAGACCCATTAATGTCTACTCATCACTAGACTTCCTCAATGCCTGCACTGGAACTATTCTTCTCAAAGCGTCGGCCACTACATTACCCTTGCCTGGGGTACAGTCAATGTAAAAGTCAAACCCCTGCAAGTACTCGATCCAGTGATGTTGCCTCAAGTTGAGGTCCTTCTGCGAGAAGATATAAGCCAAGATTTTGTGATCAGAGTATACCACAATCTTCTCCACAAAGAGTTAGTAACACCAAGTCTTCAAAGAATGCATCACCGCTGCAAACTCCAAGTCAGGGGTTGGGTAGTTATTTTCATGTGGTCGAAGTTGGCGAGAGACATACGTGACCACATGATCATCTTGCATAAGCACGCACCCAAGACCCATACCTGAAGCATCACAATAGACCACATATCCCTTTCCAGCCTCTGGAAAAATCAGCACGGGGGCGGTAGTCATCCGCCTCTTCAGCTCCTTGAACGATTCCTGACATTCTGGACCCCATAAAAACTTCACCCCTTTCCAGGCGAGGGAAGTCATCAATTAAGCAAACCGAGATAAATCCTGAACAAATCGCCTGTAACAACCAGCCAAGCCAAGAAAACCCCTGATCTCGATCACATTCTTCGGTTTCTCCCACAACATGACTGCACTAATATTCTCAGGGTCCACTGAAACTCCATGCTCTGAGATCACATGCCCAATAAATCTCACCTTTCTGATCCAGAAAGTGCACTTTGACAACTTTGCATAGAGGCGGTGATCTCGTATTGTACCCAAAATGATCTTCAAGTGATGTTCGTGTTCCTCCTTAGAGCAAGAGTATACCAAAATGTCATCCACGAACACCACAAAAAAGTAATCAAGATACTGATGGAACACCCTATTCATATGATCCCTAAATACCGCTGGAGCATTTGTCAATCCGAAGGGAATGACCAAATACACAAAGTGGATATACCTGCTTCGGAAGGATGTCTTAGGGATATCTGACTCCTTCACCATGAGTTGATGATACCCTGAACGCAGGTCTATATTTGAGAACCACTTTTTCCCCTTCAACTGATCAAACAAATCATCTATTATGGGAAAAGGGTAGTTGTTTTTAATTGTTACAATATTCAGCTTCCGGTAGTCAATGCACAACCGGAGGGATCCATCAGACTTTTTTGCAAACAACACAAGAGCAGCCCAAACAGAGATGCTCGGGCAAATGAATCCTTTGTATTCTAAGTCATCCAGTTGTATCATTAATTCCCTCAACTCTGTGGGGGCCATGCGATAATAGGGAAGAGATATCGGTTGTGTTCCCGACGCCAGATCAATCGAAAACTCCACATCCCGCTCTGGGGCCAAACCTGAAAAATCATCTGGGAATAACTCAGAAAATTCATTCACTAAATGAGGAAGTACACCTTCAGGGGAAATACCATCCTCTAGAACAAGCGAAGATAACTGGAAGATAACACTTCCCAACTCTGGGAGTGGAGGCCCTGCATGACCTAATCGTGGATCCCATTCTCCATGAAAAACTTGACGACTCCCATCAGGTGTCGTGAAACTCACATGTCGTCTGTAGAAATCGATGTGTTCCTAGAAATGTACTATCCAATCCATCCAGAGTATGACATCAAAAAGGACCATATCTAAGACAAAGAGGTCCCACTCCATCTCGACCCCTGACACAGAAAGTGCACACGAGGGGCACCTGAGGCCCTGCTCCTTCTTCCTTCCCAACGGTGTCACCAAATCCATTTCAAAAGACATCAAATCCGTTGGTAAATTCAGCATGTCCACAAAATTTCCATAAATGAATAAAACAGAGGCACCAGTATCAAAAAGAGCAGTAGCTATAGAAGATGTGATCAGAACGGTACCTCAAACTATTGAAGGTCCCGCCTCTGATCCTGTTGGTGACTGATCCACTACATGGAGATGTCCAGTATCTACCTGAGGACCCTTGAAAGTCTGTGGCTATGCCCTGAACTTCCTCTGCTCAGAAGATGATCCATACCTACCACCACGACCACCAAATCGAGATCCCCTAGTCCTCGACGGCTGGGACTGTGCTGGAATTTCTCTTGAAGCCACTAACCCTGCCACATATGGGAGTGGATGTGCCACACCGCAGAAGCACTGCAAATTCCCTATACCTCCACACTAGTAAAAAGGATTCAGATGAGGAGGACATCCTAGTCGGATATGCCCAGGCCTCCCACATTGGTGACACATGACCAATCTCACATCAGAAGTCGTAGAATAAAACTACCTGGAAGAGTGGCCTGAACTGCCCCCTCCTTTTTTCACATGATCCTCCCGCTTCCTTTTATTCTCTGAGGAGCTGCCACTGCCCACTACTGATACTGAACAATAGAAACCATCCCTGCCTTTCCTATCAATCTCCGCCATGCATGCCCGATCAAAAACTTCAGTATAGCTGATCAGCTTAAACAAGAACACCTGGGAGTATATCTATGGTCGCAAGCCTTTCTCAAACCTCTGTGCCTTCTGTTTTTCATTAGAGACAATTTCTGGAGCATACCGAACCAACTCAGCCAAAATGGTTGGCATACTCAATCACAGATAGATTACCCTGAACATGTTCCATGAAATCTCTAGACCTGGCATAAGCCAACACCTCAGGGTAGTATTGTTCATTGAAGACAGCCTTGAAATCTCCCCAGCGCATCTGCTCATTCTTCCTAGCCTGCAGCACTGACTCCCACCATTGAAGGTTGGGAACCTCCAACATAAAGGAGTCACACTTCACCCTGAGATCCTCAGGTGTTTCCAGGAACTCAAACATACGCTCGATCTTCTCGAGCCATTCTTCTTCTTCTTGGGGCTCTATGCTACCTCGGAAGGTAGGAGGCTTGTTTTTCAGAAACACATGTGCATTATCTTTTTGTGGACCTGTCTCTTCTTCCCTAACAGGAATAGGAGAAGGAGATGGTCCTAGTCCCAAATCTTGGATAGCCCGAACCACAGCATCCACAAGACTCTGATCAATCGGCGTGTGAGAACTCTCTCCAGCTTCCTCCTGTGGGTGTGTGGGAGATTTACGGGGAGGCATGTTGCTACAAAATGCAACAGTCACAAAAAATATTCAATACCATAATTCTAAAAATTTTAATCAAATAAATCAAATATAAACAAACAAAACACATTCATGTAATAAAAGAAACTACTACTCCACATCTGCCTGATGTCCACATGTGGTCTGCAGCCCACACGTGTCACCTGGAAGTGAAATAAATCAGTAAATTCCAACATCCTCTAATGACTCAAGGTCTGCCATGAGAGGTGTGGTCCAGGCACCCTACTCACAGCCAATACCCTAATACCCGACAATTTTAGCTCCTTTCTATCCCAACTCATCCCAAAATAACAATATAACCCAAAATCTTTAACCTCCTTTGATACCATTTTGTCACGAACCGGATCTGGTCGCCACCATTAACGGCACCAAACCCGTCCCGTGGCAAGGCCCGAAGGGTGTTCCCTATCCCCACGGGCTGGAACAAGTGCCCGGGTATCAAACAAATCTAGTTTGGGAACGATTTTCCCAGTATGAAAGCATAAATCATAAAACAACTATCAATTATTAGAATCTGAATTTTCATGCTAAAGAATTCTTAACAAAAACAGATCTGAATACATATTTCTAAAGACACTACAAGTGGTCTAAAAAAAATAATGACAACACAAAGACATCCCCATTGACTCCACACGACAAGGTGATCATCACCCGTAAGTCATCCCCACAACTCTGCCCCTACGATGGGGACTAACATCTTGAACCGCCATCACCCTTAGCCTTCCCATTACCTGAGTCATGCATAAGAAGGTCTACATACACCCAAGGGGTGTATGTTGGGTGTGAGCCTAATCCCAATAGTATACCACTAGATGATTCCAAAGAGCATGCAATACAATGTGAGCAAAACAAACAACTTTAATACACAAGGTGAAACAGTGTTAAAATTCAAAGAAATGCAACTTTCAAATGAAAACAGTTTTCAATCAGAGAATTTTAGAATGTTAGAACATTTAATAGACATGTTATGTAATGTAATTTACTGCCAAAACATCCCACAACAAGGGAATATACCACAAATCCAATGAGCATCAAAATCGGGAACACCCCGAAGCACTAGGTTGTCTCAGACCCTATGTACCTCGTACCTCGGTGTAGAGTAACCAATGAAAAATCCATTCTCGTGCACGATCCACGAGTAGGGAACATACCCATAACCAAGTGGTCTCCAATAATTATCCAAATAGTTTAGTTAGAGTTGTCGTTATCGAGATGCTAATTGGAACAGGGACAAAACCAATCTGATCCACTAGTCGTACTAGTACAAATCCGCCCCACCTAGGTACCCGGGCATCCCCTTTTTGTGCTCAAAAAATTTCAGCAAACAACACACATCATTTTTCATATTAAATATCACTACTATTCACAAACAAATTGTACAGTAGCTACACACATTTTATACCATTTAAAACACACAACAAAATAATTTTATTTTCAATAAAACAACCTCTCAAAACATGACATTGTTTTGCACCCAAAGCTCTTTATGATATCCAATTTTCAGACTATGTTAACACTTTTAAGTCATTAAAACAAAATTTCAGTTCAATACCCTTTATTGGAACCAACAATTCAGTTATGGGGTAGCCCAAAATGAACCAATAAATGATTTGAATGAAAACCCCCCAATTTCACCAAAAATTGGAACTTAAAATTCATTTGTATTATAAATGCAATTAAAACCAATTTTTACAGAAACATTCAAGTTTAATAAACATTAAGGTACCATTAGAACAGCAAGATAATTCAAAAAAATTGTACACACAATGGAATCACCTACCAAAGTAACAAAAACCCTTAAATCTCTGTGCGAAAATCAAATCGCACCCCCGCCGCACCAAGAGAGAACTAGATAAAACCTAAAACCACAAAAATTGGACATGAAATCCCAATGTTAAACCATAGGTTCGAAATTCTAGTTTCTGGACATTAGTAAACACAATTATAACCGAAGCAACCCTAAAAATTTGAGTTAAACCCAAAGTAATTTGAAAGAGGAAAGAAAATGGCTCATTTACTTGATGTATCTTAAAGTAATCACTCCAAAACAGTAGTATCTGAAAATTAAAAGAGAAAAAATTTAGGGTACATTCTAAAAAGATGTATTAGTTCATTTAGGAACTAGAATGGAGGAAAAATATTGAGAATTGAGAGTGTTATGAAAGATAGATTTTACCTCTTCAAATCTGGTTGATTTGAGGAACCCTATGAAGTTCGGTATAGAAAAGTTATTATCCAGAGCTCCAAAGAGGGGAGAGAGAGTTCTGACGCGCGTCTGGGTTCATTGGTCTTGGGTGAGAATTGGAATCACCGAAAAATAAAAAATATTGATTATGTTATAACAAAATCAAATTTTATTTTTAAAACATGTATTCGGCTTTCGGGAAGGCCCAACCCCTTAGATAAAACCCCATATAAACCCTTGTTATGGATTTTTAAAAGATCCAAATTACCTTGGTGGTGTTAATAGGTTAGGGGAGGTAATGTAGGAATTTTATTGGATTAAAATGTTGAAAAATGAAAATGTTATAAAAGATAAAAAAAAATTATTTTTTTAATCTGGAAACTGGGCTCACGATTTGGCACAATTCATGAATACTCATCTCTTCCTCCCTAAAACCTAGGGAAACCCCCAAAACAAAGAAAGAATAAAAATTAAATGAAAAATACATTTACCATATTTCTTCTACGTGACAGTGTAATACCCATTCAGTGACATGATATGATTTCCCTATTCAAGGGCTTCTAAATTTTGGTATGTCCTGAAATCATTCCCATATTAGGAAACACTAGGGAAATTACTGTCATGAGAACTAATTATCTTTCCCCTCCCATCATACAATTTATGGTATATCAAACTATGATGACATTAATTCAATCTATAAGTATGATACATAAGATTCCTTCTTGAAGCATTGAGCTCTATACTTGGTCTCCAACTGATTATATATATTTAATTTCCCCAAGATGTTAAACTATATGACTTATATGAGACACATTCCTTCTTATTCCTATTATAATTGTGATTGGTTGGACAAATATTGATGGTTCAATCAAATATTAAAAATATAAATCCCCTCACATGATATCAGTAACATCTAGAGTTCATGGTTATGTGGTTTTAAAATAGAAAGAATTATCAATTTTAAATAAATAATAATAAATTAATAGATAACCTATGATACATATAGAAGGACTGACCAATAAAATTCCAATTTACACATTGAATTACTCAACAACCGATTATTTTAATAGGGAAACTAGTATATTGTCATGATTTCGAATAGATTGAAAAGAATATATTACATCTATAATAGGGTCCCATAATATGCATTAATTCCATCAATAAGGGTGAAATGAGCCTGACCTCCCATCCCAAAGACCAATGTGAGTTTCTAAGAACCATTGGATTAGAAACAAAAAAAGAATGACTGAAATTTGAAATAAGGTCAATACTTATTTAGGGATATGGGAACTATTTTGAGTTTCAATGAATGATGTAAATTTAAAACACAATTTCAATGATTTTGATACCATTCATGACCCCCCAATCAATCTTTAGAATGGAAATAATGATGGTGAACCCATATTAAAGGGATTTAATGATAGAATAAATTTATCATTATTGGCATTGGGAATTATACCTCATGAACCGTGGGCATAAACAACAATAATAATAATATCATCATTGTTATAAGGAAACAAAAAAAGTTTATATGATATTAATATATCAAATAAAATACCATATTGGTAAAAAATGAATGAGTACCTTTTTTTATCTTCTTTATAAACTAAAATCATGAATTCTAGGTGAATCAGTTAAATAAAAAATGATCTGATGACCATGATGTGAGAAATTTTTTTTCTTCCTATTTCCCATACAAATATGGTGAACCCATTTTCAATATCTAATATAAAAAAAATATGGTTTACAATTCATTATCCCATCATTCATTTCCTTTCCTAAGAAAAAACTGTGAACCTAACATGAATCACTCATTTCAAAAATAATCAATTGAATAAACATTAGGCCATTTTGTTTCTCATATCCTACACAAATTAAAATTGTTAAATAGATTTGAACTACTTCAAAAATGTGGTTACTATTAATTATATCCATGATTTCCATGATAATTACACACGAGTGGAAATGTTAAACTAGGAATAGGAAATGATTTTTTGTTACATGTGCATAAGTTATTTATCATGTTCAATTATTGAATGGATAAACTAATAGGTGACTTTATTAATGGTTCGAATAGTGACTATGGATACTACTCTCACAATAAAAACAATGACCAAAGGTCATATCATCATCAAGTGATCATTCTAAAACCATAGACACATAAATAATATATTTGTGTTATAATATAAAATAGCCCACATGAAACCTTCATTATCATGTGTAAAATGTGATGGATCAAGAATAATAGTTATATGGTGTGATACCAATCCATGACTCAACATATAAATGTTTGTAGATGTTGACCCCAACATGTCATACCCATTCATGGAATGCAGTAGTGAAACAAGTGGAACCTATTGCCACCCCCAATCACTTGGAAATATAATCCCTAGAGAGTTGATATTATAACCTTATTTATTTAAGGAAGGTGGATTTATTATTTGACTAATAATCCATCCCAACATAGGGGCTGTCAAGGAGGGAACCTATCAACCATCATCACCAGTTTCATCCCACTCTATACCCCTCAATCCTCTATATAGTGCACTACTAGAAAAATTTTCACATTGGATAGTCATGATAATATTCAAATGATGTATAAATGGTTAAAAATTATTTGGATAAATGCGAGTGGGTTAATACACCCACCTTCACTGATAAATATCATCCTAATATTTAAGTGGTATCCAATGGGATAGCTCATATACCTACTCACTCAGATCATGTATTCACATATATTCTCCAAAATTGAATTAGGGATGATGATATACCTACCCCCATGCATGATTAAAATCACAATTTCATGACGGAATATGGTAGAAATAATTGTCATTATATTCATAATCCAATCAAATGTTTGTTTCAATATATTTTGTAGATTGAAAATGTACAAGCCTACACCCCTTTAAATTTTTTTCTAAAGTGTCACTACTGTCTGTGAATAGATGAAGAACTATATCATCATATTTTAAAAATGATAAAGGTATTGTTACATTCACATATTTTTATCCCAATATCCATAATTTCATGTAACCATAATATGTATGAATATGTGTCTACTCCAGATTAAGATAATATTAATGCTCTAGTATTATAAGATTAATATAATATTTCGGTATTGGATGAGGAATAAGAATGGAATAATAAACATGTTATGATCGGTGATCACAAAATTTATTTAGAAAATTCCTCAGGATAGGCACACATTCCTACTAGAAATGATTTGAAATATACTATAATGAAACATGATTGGGCTCATATCATTATTCAAATTAAGGCTCACCAAGATGGAATTGAACATGGTTGTGGATGAGCTCATATTCCTATCAAAAACATGGATGGAATTCCGAAAAGTCACAATGTTGGGCTCATAACAATGTTTCAACTAATTTTATTAGTAAAATATGGATTCCAACATTGTGAAAGATCATAGCCCTATGAGTGATTCAACTCAACATATTCTATCTTCTAATTGAATATGGGATCATATCAATACTTCCAATAATGAAAGACAATATGAGAATCCTTCTGATACTATAAAAGAGGGATTTCAAATCCCTCATCCCATTAAATTGGTCCATTGGATAATTCTGAAGAGAACTATATATTTGAAGTTGGGTGATATTCCCCCTTTAAGAAGGATTGATCCACATATTATTGAAACAACCTATAGGTAGAAACATATCCATTCCAGTAATAAATAAGCCTCTTAAAATACTCTATAATCTTCTCATCAATATCATTATATCACCAGAACACAATATAATTATCTATATATTTTGACAATCATTATACATCACACCCATTTCCTATTAAACCCGAAAAGGAAGGTTGGTATATTCTAACAATGAGGTAGAATGATTCTCATATCCTAGTTCTACTTGTTTCTAGTGTACATCACCCTATTTGATGCATATCCACAACAAATCTAGTGCCATTCAATATTCAAATAAATAATAAGGAGATATTTGAATTGATCATCCTCCTCATGGACATGTAGAGATGTTTCATATTAAATATGAATATGAAAACTTCTATGCTTAACCTCCCTCATGGATATCTCTCCTAAATAATGAAATCCTCCACCTTCACATACTCCTCCTTATAGAGAGTGTTTTAAAACTCATAAATCATCATAGAGAGATGTTTTTAAAGAAAAGAGGTCATATGTGTATGTTACACTATAAACTATCATTAATACTATGCCACAGTCAATAATCACCCTAGAGAATAAACATATGTGGTTTGACTAGGTGGAGTTATATAAATATAATGAAAAAGATTCCAACATTGATACATAGATATATTTAGCTTGAATAAACCTCTCATACGTGACTTAACCATATCCACTTCTCATAATAAGATTCCATATGAGATATAAATGGAATAAATGATTTATATACACCATAATATCTGGGTGAATCATTTATAATTGAAGAATAAACACCTCCCTTTCATGGATATAAGGGAGTATTCATATCATAAATACAATATCATATCACATAGACGTAGCTACATTTTACAAATCTAAGAAACTAGTAATGGAAGAGGATGAAAAAGACCATTTATTTTTTTCTCTCAACAAAAAACAAAATTTAGTAGATTGATGTATATATCCCCATTAGATAGACATGTCCATGGATGGGGGAAAATGGAGAGTTTCACTTCACTATGTGACATTAACAGAAAATCCCTACGATATATAATCCTAAAATGTTATTATTGTAGTAGAAATATTGGGACTAGTTAATTTATGTGCTATATTGTCAATATAATCAAATTACTATACATTAAAGTTGTAATGAAATAATGAATAGAGGGATATAGATGCTAAAAAATTCTTGATATGGGACCCTTGAAATAAATGGGAACTCATCTTTGTAAGGGTAGCCACTATTGAGGCCACGATGACATGTTCTAGTAGAAAAAGGATGTCATCAACGAATTCCATTTCACCCATCTCATACATTTGATCGATTGTTACAAATAAAATGTATCATAATATATTTTTTTTGCAGTCATCAAAGACCCAAAACATCCCACAAGTATGAGGTAATATTTACCACCCCTCTTCCTTATGGGTCATGAAACACTAAAATGATTAATTAAATATCAACATTTTCTTCAAACCAACCGTAAACCACAGTGTAGGGGGATTTTAATCTCAATCTCCATAACGCATTTCATCACAACCAGAGAGGGTCACAATGAAATCAGTGTTAGTTATAAATCAACTCCATACCATTAGGATGAAGGTATTTATATCTAAATTATCACCTCATGAGTCCTCAAAACCATGACTAGAATAATCAAATCCAAAACAAGAGGTTGAATATATTCCAATAGTGGCCCTAAATTTCCCATACATTGTAGGGTTGTGGATATTTTTTTCATTATCATCTCTTTAGAAGTAATTTTTATTCTCTAGTTTGTGAGGAAAATATAGGTGGTTTAAATTCCATATTTTTCATCCCACCATGAGACAATCCATTTATATTTGGTCCCCATTTAGTAAGCATGTCTTTATTAAGGTCACTATTAGAAAACCGATACATGAGTTTCATATGAAAAAGAAAATAAAACCTCATAAGGTTCAGACCCTGGAATGCTCCAAATTTTAAATGGCTAATAGAAAAGACCATGATGATTTGAAGGAGGTGTAAATGGTATTAAATCTCACTTATACATTAATATTAATTTGATGAATTCCATTGCCTAATAAAAATATTCTAATTACATCACCATCAACATAATATATTATGTTGATCAGAACACAAACATTTGGGGGTGAAATGTATAAATACACCCTGATATGTGGGTGATCTGGATGTACCAATAAAGGTTGCACGTATGCGAAATAAGAAAAGGGGTTATAACCTAGATCCTCTATATAATGAATTTTCATCTAAACTATAGAAACATTCCATGGATTAATGGAAATATATGAATATAACAAAATCAAAACCTAGAAGTTCCAAAATTCCTTCCATGATGAAATGAGTAGCACAATGTGACAATGGGATACAAAATCTAAGAATACAGAATGGGGGAATAAATTGGGTCAACATTAATGTTGGGTATTATCATCATAATGAGAGTAATATCATTCATACCACACATAAAGAGAGTGATAATCTTCATGAAAGGGAATAATCTACGAATTTGATTGGCTATGGATCATGGAATTCAATTTATATATGTGCAGAGTCGATGATGATCATGATTTTACACCATTACGTAGAGAACCACTCCAGAATTAAGAAAATATTTAAAACGTTAAACATATTTAGAATGAGTGGGATATGAATATTAGGCTACCACATAAATCCACATTCTCTCCGTATTGATGGAAGTGGTCCATATAATTTTACCTCTAGAACCCTCAAACTTTATTGAATCGTTTTTTATAACATAAAAGTAATGTAATGTCAACAGGAACCTGTGAATCTTAATAAGAATATGTATCCTAAATTGATGAAAGATACATTTCCTCCATCCATTTTTATAAATTATATAATCTAAACCATTGTATGTTTAGGGGATCTAGAAAAACATCTCATTCACTTGGTATCCCAATGTGTCCTGATGATGGGTCCTCAATATTTTAATGATGCAAAAAAGATTAGATAATTTAAACAAAACATGGTGGGTCCCACATTATTTTGGAATAATAGACATCCAGATGGATACATTTTAGGGTGGTAATACCTTCTCCATTACATAATATATTAGTATAGCACTAGGATAAGGAAAATAATAATTGAAAACTCAAAAATTCCATGTAAAGTGAAAATGATAGGGTATCTGACTTCATCACCAAAAGGAAGGGTTTAACATATTCCCTCAGCATCCCACTCTCACAAGAACAATTACTGGATATTTTTACTAAAAGTCATCATAGTGAGTAGTAAAAACCCTGGAACCTAATAAGATATTCATAAAAATTATAGGAGGTTGTTGAAACAACACAGACATATAATATCATGTTTAGAAAACATTAGCTAAATCACATAACATGGCCTAAACATATTTATATTGTCATGGTAAGAAAAAGACTCCTTTTGATACCCTAAAAATAGTAGAATTTCCAATTCAAGCACCAACGACGTCCCTAGATAATTTTATGCATCCCATCGAGTGGTAATATAAAAAATCACCCTTTTCCAAAAGAGAAAAAGATAACATGGTAAAAAATGATTTGAGGAACAGATGAATATTGTGTAATCCCTATGAATTGATAACATCCTTAGTTATTTCATTATATCCAATGGAAAATAACCGACTCAAGCTACTATAATTGACGAATTCTAACACAGTTAACCAGACTAATTTTCAAAAATATTTCCCTTTCCAAATGAGGCTATGTCACACCATCCATTATTTACTCATCGTCAAATACATTTAGAATGTATGGTTTATTATGTATAGGTGATTATAGATAATTACCTATCAATTTTGACATGTACAGTATTTTCCAAAGAAGAAATAGAGAGTGACTAAAATGTTTCTTCAGCCATGTGTGGAAAAAATTTAGAAAAATCAATTATTTGGATTGTAGTTGACAACACTAATCTCATATTGAGATAAAAAGATTAAATTATATTGATATTACCCTGACATATGGTGGTTAAAATGTATAAGACTAAAATATATTGATGTAATAATCATTCAAAAGAAGATACATAATAGGATGGGTCATGTCAAACTCCCACGTAAGGTCATACTATTGAAAATATCAGCCCATAAACATAAGAATGATAAGAAACTTCACAAAAAATGGAATCCTTAGTGGTTGAAGATCTCATTTTTTTTAATGTAGCTCTCATAACATAACCATTATTATATGAAAAATACACCTCCATGTACATGTTCCCCATACCTAAAATGGGAGATAGAAGATGAATACCCATAAGCGGAGGATACTAGGGTTAACTAGTTAGGGTCAAACCATTTATTTTGGTCACATAACCACAAATAAAAATATAACCATTTCATATTCATTAACTAGAATTGTGGAAATCTAATTAGGGTAATGAAAATTCCTCTAAGACATATAGTTATCCTCTATGACTAGTGTTATTTTACAACCATTTCGAAGGGTTGTGATTTTATGATCATCACAAACAATGTAGAAGGGTGACATGACCTACACTATATGTATCATATACTCCTGCGACCGCTACCAAAGAATTAATCATTTTTATCTAAACTTATCAACTCTAAATCCACATAATAGGGAGAAAAACATCATTGGGAGGCACCTGCCTCTAGAAAATGTCTATGACATTATGAAATATTTAGAGGTTCTCCCATACAAAATCTCAATTTCATATTTCCTCTATATTTCAATGGAACTCAGATACTCATTCATCGAAGCATGCTATAAAAAATAGAGTTCTATATAGAATTCTTTATTGGAATGGTTTGTCTAGTGGAGTCAATTACATTAGAATCAAAGGTCACAATATAATTAAAATAAAATCGTTATTATGAAATTGTATAGGGATATATCAACCCCCAAAATGATTTCTAAAAAATCATAAATATATATATTCAAATGGAAATGATTCCAAATGGTTCCTGGATGAACCATATAAAAATTTAATCCCTATGAGGTTTGAGATATTTTTATGGGGAATTACATATAACAAATCTAACAATTTAGTTGTGTGATATGAGTGAGAAAATACCTCCTATAGTGATCAAGATCAATGATCAGTTGTGGGATCTCACATATAATGATGAGTTCATGGTTTTCCACTAAGACACATCATATAATTTCCTCCTTGGAATAGGTTGGATTCAATTCCATGTGGTGGTACCATACACGTTTCATCAATTCTTAAAAACCGACATCAATTGTAATTTAATCATACTTCATGGTGGGAATTCCCCATTAGTGTCAAATAAAGGCCTATATACTGAGGTCGGATTCTAATAATTAGATGTAAAACTACAAATTATTGATACCAATATGTAGGATAAATACACAATGGCTTAGGTACCACCCCTATGTATCGATAAATTATATTCATATACTGATTATTTGCTATAAATTAACCTGATTGAGGAAAAATACATAATCTTATATATCCAGGGTCCCCTTTCACCAAAGAAAATGTAAATGAAACCAATCTTCATTGGGGTATCTCCATGACAACTCCAATAGTTAATGATAAAAATGTATCTTCACATTTCCTTTATTACCTAAAAATGTAAAAGATGAACCCAGATTACCAACTATTTTTACATTTTCCTCACTAACTCATTTATAGAAGAACAAGATTTTGACCTTTATAATGCCACTCCCAAATTTGACGTAGGCATTTCTATAATCATTAACGAGCTCTGAATGTTGAATCTAGGGAGAGAAGAAGACCAGAGGCATCTAATTACTGGTTCTCCCATGCCTTTTAAGGAGAAATAGTTATATATTTAATTTCTAAGTATTCATAAATTCATTTTATATGATAATTATATATAATTCGTAGGATGAACCCTTATCTGGCTATACATCATCTAGGCTTACCTAATGACCATTATGGTTTCCAGCATCAACTGAGATGATAAAACCCTTACATAAAAACAATGTTGAGTTGTAATACAAACAATTTATCAATGTAATGATTTTTAGGATGTCAAAGACACAAAATGGATCTCCAATATTACCTCTATTAATAAAAATAACTGGTATATCAAGTACTATATTGATTTCAAATACCATAATTGACACATACCAATATGTGATTTACCATTACCAATCATGTATATTTTTATCAATGAAACGAATTCCTTCCAAATTGTTTCCCATAAGTATGGGTATTCAATTGAAAATAAAATAAAATGGTATCCGGTAAAGATGAGGTATCCATAGAATTCAGGTATCCCTGTGGTATCACTTTTTATTAGGTCATTCCCATTTAATTAATGAACACATATGCTATATATGAATTTTATATGCCACATACCATTAAGACATTCTACATAAAAAAGGTGAATGATATGTTGATCACCCGGAATCAAATCATGAAAATGATGGTATCATTTCACAAATCATAAAATAATTTTCTCATGTTTCGAATGAATATTTTGAAGATGAATCCACAAAACATTACTTTTAGGGGTAAAGTTAGGGAAATTTATTTGATTTTTATTATTCCCTCATGGTTTCAATGTTGAACAAGAAAATAATAGTGGAATTTTATAAATTTCACCTTCATAAAATTTGAAATAACAATGAGGTATCTATTGGAAAATTCCTCAAAGACATAATATAATAGCTAAAATTGCCATCAAAACTCTACTCTGCCCCTATTTAGTGAAGAAGGTATTCACCTTCTGTGGGGATGAGGATAGTTATGTTTCCTTTGAAAATGTCATGTTCCATTTTCTTCACCTACGAGAATTTATGTTGTCGATAGAATGAAATGATTGTATCCTATATGTAACCACCTTAGAGAGATATATTTGTGCTCTCACCATAGTGAAAAATTTTGTGCTGATTACTAACTTTTTATATTACCTTATTCCAATAATTCCGGCTACTGCAAATAAATATAATGATTTCCTGAAGTAATGGATCTGGTTATTATTGATAATGAAAAGGTTGATACATTACATGCAGCAACACAGAGTACTCTTTGTATATCGTATTGAGCCACTCAAGTGCATCCTTGGACACCATATTCTAATAGGTGGTTTGGGAAAATTGGATGTTATTCTACAGTGGTATTTCATTCGGGTTTAGTCACAAAATGCAGTAAAAGGTGAATAATTAGAAAATTTTCTAGTCTAAAATCATATCCTTGAAAGTATTAATATGTACAATAAACTACCAAAAGAAAAGAATTTCTACCTCAAGGAAGCTCCCATAATATGGGAGATGTATTGTGCTGGTGCATTCTAACGTCCAATATGAAAAATCATAGAAAACCCAAAGCTCAACAATGAAAGTCATGTGATTGTAGTTTTTTCATCAGAAAAATAATATTTTTTATAATAATAATTATTAAATGGATACAATAATAATTTAGTGGAACATCATCTCTTATTTCTAGATCAGAACAAACCTTATAGCTTCAAATAACCTACTTGAATATCAAATGGGATTCAATGGTTGTGATAAAATATATCAATGGAGAATACTACATCCCAGAGGAAATTTTTTAATCTCTCATCAACTATATCAGTGTAATGATGATAGAGTCCCATTTTGAACTAAAACCACATCATGGACCCCAATTGTAGTATACTCAAGCTGACACACTGGATAAAGGAGCTACAATCCTGGGTATCCCTATTCAGGATGAATTAATCATCCAAATCATGCACTTAAGGATGGTCTCAAAAATTATAATCTATGACATAGATAAAATCAATTATCTTATCAATGTCCCAAATAAAGAATAACCATTTTCCTCCCCTATATAGGGGGGAGCAAAATTTTTAATATTCAGAATGGGAAACTCCCAAAAAAAATTTCCATATGTGAAATGACTAAAAAAATCAGATAACATTACCATTAGAGAGGGTCTAATTGAGAAAAAAAATACAATTATAAATGTGTATTTATTTATATACTCATCATATAAATAGAATAAAGAGATAATCCTACCATTATATAAGAGGTCCATGAAGTCTATTAGATCACTCATAATTCCCTAACCCAACCCTATAATTAAAATTAGGACACTAGGTCACAACTTGAAAACAATGATAAAATAGTATATTTAATTCACCTTGAAATTTTATACATGAAAAATTCATGAAAAATAGTGGTTTAACTATATGAATAATGTCACATCATGAATGATTAAAAATACAAGAGATATACATATATACATGAAAGAAAAATGATGTTCCCCCATCACTGTGTGTAGGACAGATTCAAATAGAGAATCTATGTACACAATGATTATGTTTGGATTGATTCGTACCATTACTGGATACATAGTGACACCCATACACAAAATGTTGGGTCCAAACACAATATATGGTCTTATTTATATCATTTAAAACTACAACAACCCATTAATCATTACTTCATGATGCTAAACGGCATGCAGTAGTCCTCCTTGAATGACCCTAAATAGAAGGTTCCATATTTTTATTTCCAAAATATGTTAACATATAAAAAATTTAATTAGAACATGATGTTAAAATATTTTTATTCCCCATGTACATTGAATAAGATGCCTTAGAAAACATATAATTGAAGAATCATGTCACATATATTCAATTACTCTCGTGAGAAGATTTATTGAGTTCCAAAACATCATTTATAGGGATTAATTAATTATTTTCTTATTGGGAAACCATAATCTTTAAAGCATGATGAAAAACTATAGGGTTTCCTAGAACTACTTATAGCATTATTCCCATTGCAATTAGACACTTAGCGATTCTCAGATCATATATTTTAACCCATCCCCTACATGATTGTAATTCCCTTTTCCATTTTTTTATTTACATCATTGTGGGGAAGGAAACCACTTCCATTCCTTGTTTTCCAAAAGTATCGTACCTCATATGTATACTGTGTTTTTATAAATTGATTTCCCCCATGATAGAGAAATGTCGGTTTGTTTAAGAATTAACATGGTCCTGGATGAAAGAATATAAAGTAAAGAAAATTATTCCACACCTCATGATTTTAAACTACATGGTTCTTATATCAAGAATGACATAAAAAGTTTTTTAAACCTCGACCTCACCATATATGAGAACAATCAATGGTGTTTATCTCCATCCATAACTCCATTAAATTACTATGTGTAGATTGATTACTTCCACGAAAGGATACATAACAAAATCCATATTTGTAATCCTTGGTCCAAAAATAAAATCCAATAGTAAAATTCCCTATCTATATATGGTTAAGACCTACATGTAGTGATTCCCATTCTATAACTAAATGTTACTTTATTCCTTCCATCACTATACATGTACTGATACCTTAATAAAAAATCTTGGGACCATCCCCAACAATCAATTATAAAATACCCCATAGAGTATGGGTTAGAACATCATGGGAAGTTTCATATTAAAGAACATTGTCTGGAGTGATTACTTCCATCAAAAGATATATAGTAAAGAGCATATCTTGAATTATGGATCCCAGTATAATTATATATCGAGAAACATTTCCCCTATATATATGTTTCAGAACTGCATGGAGATTTTTCCATCCAATAACCATGTGTCGATTAATTCCATTAATCAAGGGATGGGTAGTGACTCCTGAATCCCCAATCCTTGATTATTTCATAATAGTATACTGTAAACATACCCCCCTACTGAATATGGGTCTTATATTTGTGGATATTATTCCTTTCAATGATTATGAGTGGATTGGTTCCAACAATAAAATTATATGTACTAATGCTAAAATATATAATATTGGGGTTAAACAAAATATTAAACGGGAAAAATTCCCCCTCTACATATGGGTCATAACATCATGTGGAGTTTAACTGTCTAGAACTACATGTGGGTTGATTCCTATTACCGTGGGACAAGTAGTGACACATGGATCTCCTATCGTGGGTCCACCTAAATCTTATAAAATGATACCAATCCCCCCCCTCATAGGGGTTGTACCTCGTTATGGAATAAGGTATGAACTACATATGGCTTCATTCATTCCCTCACGGGATACATAGTGATTCTTGGAACCTCTATTTTAGGCCCACCCATAGGCTTCCATCATTCCCAACCATCTCCCCTACATTAATGTTAGATATATGTAGTGTTTCTCTTTGAATAACGTAATTATGTAATGATTCCATCCATTCAAATAGGTATGTGGAAACCTAGGGAAGATCATCCAAAAAAATTGAACATACCAATTTTTAATGTATAATACGTCTTACAAATATGACTACTCATGAGTCACATCTATGTATGAATTTATTGATCATGATATAAATCTATACATGAAGGTATTTGTAATTTGAATATACATAAACAATCTTATGTATGGTTAAAAAATTCTTCCTGAATCTAAATACCTCAAACTAATGAAAGTTTCCCTCTAGGAAATCTTGTATAATTTCTCATTAGTGCCAACATCCTCACAGCATGACATTAATCTGAAAAAAATGTACTTATCACATGATGTTAAAATATATGAAAATACATCCCTTCTACATGATGATAAAATGTATCACATCACCCGTCATCTTTCCTAGTAAATGAACCGAAATATCCTAACCCTGGTCTAGTAGAGTATTTGGTTATTTCATTAATTTTTAATAACCTAAAACCATAAACTAAACTTAATTCCTCGAGTTTACCAGATCTATGAAAATCATCCATGGACTTTGAAAAATGACACTTGAAATCAATAAACCCTATGTTTTACTATAAATTTCTTCCCATTTTTCCTCAATATTATATCTCGACCATCGACCAATAGTATATCAACATTTCATAAAGGGTTTTTATGATCATTATGTTCCATACCATCAATGATGTGGAACTCAACACCTTAGAGTGTTTTCATTCACACCCCCCCACCAAATGGTTGTCCTAAATCATTATCCCTTACCTGAGAACCTTGTTTAATGATTTAAAATGTTTCAATATCCTTCTCAAAATGATTTTGGATTACTCCTGACCCTAGGTATCAAATTTAGGGTGTTGTGTAACGTTTCCCTCATATAATTTCCACATGAATCAATGCATTAAATAGAATTCAGTATGGAAAAAGCAGTACGGCCCTAAATTTTTTCCATTGATGGTAAAAATAGTAACACCCCAGAAATCATGTCAAAGATACATAAAAATGATTTTTTTGAAAATTGGAATATGGTTTCCAAATTAATAATCATGTCTTTGTTCCCTAAGACCATCATCTCTGGAGTTTAATAAAAATTTTGAGTATAAATAAAAAACATATAAATATCATAGGTCCCAATTTGTTGCCCTATTAAATGAGGATCGAGGCTCTTTAGACCCCTAGGTTTATAAGAATGTTGAATTAATGATTTTTCATTATTCCTCAACACAAAAATAGGTTCATTAGGATGTGATAGAACTTTTGGGTTGTTAAACCCTTCTTGAATTGTATATTTTATATAAACCACATTTATGTCTCTCATGTATGATACAGATGGACTAGTTCTTAATGTTTAAAAACTTCTATTAGAACCCTATTGAACTTGAAAATATTTTATCATATTCCAACCATATAGAAAAATAGTAACATGGACAAGATAGACAAAAAATAACCCTACTAAGATTTGATGGAGTGGTTCCCCCAAAGAACGAGCTTATTCACATTTGATTATTTTTCCTTGAATTCCACCTTTAATAAATGATTTAATTTCCAATTTTTCTATAATATAGGCTTCAACGATTAATAGTGGATTTCCCATACAATCATGTTTACACATCTTGTAAACTGAGACAATATTTTTCTAGGTTTTTCAATCTCCTTAACAAATAAACTCATGTGGTTTCACCATCCCCAACATTATTTCATCAAATATTGTACCCTTCTATCAATGTATGATTGTGAAAGTCCCTTCCAAAACCATTGGAGTACCAACAACACTTCACTATAACCACAAGGAGTATGAATCATGCCAACCTACCAAAATCAAAATTGCCTAAGGGTTCTATATTACTTATTTGATGGATATGTTCTTTAAAACCCACCTCATAATAAATAATTATGATTAATCACAAATACTCCATGGCCCATGGTAAAGGTGTTGGGATCCCCTTTTCTTGAACATTATTGTAGTCCCTATGGGACCATGCATAAGTTCATTTGAGCTAATATAAAGAAGAACCATCACCCTGTAGAAAGGAACTCAAATTCCTAAGAGCACCCTAAACCATTGGTAGCATTCATTGCCTTAGGATATCTTGTGTCATCCGTAAAATGTCATCATCATCCCGTATTCATCCATTAAAACAATTATATAAAGACCTAAATCATACATTTCCTCCTATCCCGGTGGACTTAGATTCCTAAATATTTTACCATTGACCAATGTCATCATCCTAAATCATTCATATACAATGTAACATTGTAGGGATCCTCTTCACTTGAATATGCTTTTATGACCTATGGGATCATTCATATGTGCATATGAAATGAAAACATGAGGAATAATCTACATGATGGAATGGAACACCAAATATCATGATCCCTAGAAACACCATGATGGAACAATGTATCATAGGGTGTTTTCGGTCATCAGTGGTATGTCTACCCCAATCATTTTATGCTTTTAAAATACATATGTAGAACATGTCACCATATAGTGTGATGGGGTTTCCTCATAATTCCGTTCCCATCCCATATTTTTTCACATGTTCTTGCAGCATGACACTATATTAGATAGTGTCTAAAGAACTTGTTGTAAATCATTAAACTGAAAAATGTCTCACATTTTATGAAAAATAATCATAAATACAGGGTTACACAACCCCGAGATAGATTTATTTAGAATTAATTGAATTAATAATTTTTGGAGTATGATATTAAACTACATGAATAATGTTACTTCATGATTTTTAAACTACCAGTATAAGATGATCCATGGTGAAATACCCTAAACAATTGCATAATAATCGTCTAGATGTATTTCCTACAATCAACTAAATGAATGAGATAAAATTCCCACCATTTTGAAAATCCAAAAAAATAACCATTTGTACATGTTGATTCTTTTGTCATTGTACATCCAATTTGTGTAATTTAGTAAATATTTAGTATTTATAAATAAAAAAAAATAAAAAATTATTGGTCAGAAACCCATATAAGGGAGGCATGTGCCAATGACATGTCCCCTCTCAGCAAGAATTACTACTAAGGGAACTAAGGATAATATAGTGACATGTTAAAAATATATATACAAATATAGTAGTAATCATTATTTTTCCTATAGAAAAAAATAAATATATGCTATATTATTCATATGATTTTTGTATAAAATTATAGTATTATCCCTCTAGGACATACCTTACAGAAATTACCATCTTAATCCAAATTTTTCTATGATAATGAGAGAATATATGTTGCTGAGGGATCTCATTTCTATAGTTATTCATGATCAATTCTAAAAAAAATCATTGTAGATTTTAGAATAAAATTACTTATTCCTGGGTAGACATGGTATTATATAAAGGATTGATATCCTAAATGATCCATACAGTATGTATTTATGAAAAACTCAAACACATCATGAATGATATAAAAATAGAAAAATACATTTATATTTCTTAATATTTAATCCTTTAAATAGTTATAAATAAAAAATAATCTATATATTCCACATCCATTACAAGGAAACCATAAAAACATTTGTGTTCAAACTAATATTGAATTAAATTTGATTAGTTTTCCATATCATCCAGAGATGGAAAAGGAGTGTCTATTGAGTGTTGAAATTTTTTTCAAACAAATTTATCTATTACTTCCTATGGTTGAAGAGTCCTGATAAAATATGAAAACACCTCAAAAATATTCTTATTACTTTCCAATAAGGATTATGGATTCAAATGTTTGGAATTTTATAGAGTTTTGATTTCATATTTTACTATCTTTGCAGTCATGTCATCCATATCTTTATATAGTTAAAATATTATCTTACATATCTATAATTAATCATATGATTATTACATTAGTAATTTAACTAGGGGAGTGTAGACCTCAAAACATGAATTTATCAATTTTCAATGGCCAATTATTATGGACTCCTGAAATTTTCTTGAATGTTTTTATTCAATTTATGATAATTGAATCAACCTTAAGAAAATCATGAAAGAGAAAGTGAATTCCTTCTTCATAGACATGAAACCCATATAGGTGAATACCAACAAATATGTTGTGGAGTTATTTATAGTATAAATATCATTATACATGGTCCTTTGAAACCACATTGTTGGGTATATCAGAAGGAGCAATGATTGGTTCTGATAATAAAAAATAATGAAATGTTTCTCTGGAATCTCTCCCCCAATCAGTACATCATCTTCTAATAGAACTGAAATACCAACCTCTATTGACTAGTCAATCCAATTAATGATATGTTCAATAATATAGAGATATAAATTCATTTCTACCTTCACATAGTCCTGAATGTACCCCATTGAAACTTTAGATTTGGGGTTCAATGAAAACATAGATTTTACAACTGTAAGACCAGTCAATTTAATACACAAAATAGGAATGTTTGCACCCAATCCTAGGCGTATTCATAAGATATTAAGATATGGGAATCTATTGGCTGATGAATAATCTTAGTATATGTGTTTTCATGGTCCAATATTATAAAATACATATTTTTTCCATGTTGAATATTGTTCTCTATTCATTTAAGCTAATTAATGAAGAGAAACCTATTAAATATTTCCAAAATGGTGAGAAAACTGAAAGTGTGTAATGTCTTAGATTTTCCGTGTATTATTTTTAATATTATATGGAATTATTTCAAGACCAGGCGTGAAGATGTCATATCATTCTGAGGTCCGGTGAGCCTGAAATGGTGGTTTGAACTTTTTTTATGTTAAGTGATTCAACACTTGTGCGCGGTTGTGGTAGTTTCCAAATAGATACCGGATTAAAAATAAAAGGGCACAATAGTGTCTGGGATGGTGAATTTACCTATGAAGGATCCTAACCTCGTCCGGCATGGGTCGAGGAAAAAATTTAATTTTTAGAAGTTTTTAGAAAAATAAAAATAAAATGAAATTCTATTTTTTTATTTTATTTTTATGGAAACAATCTCTGTAGCGTAGCGACATGGCAGCAGTTTCAGTCATTAATGCCATGTCATAATTACATAGAAATAGAAACACTATCTCATTAATACCGCATCGTCTCTTTAATTCCAATCATATTTCCATTTTTAATGGGTTATGCGATTGGTAATCATGGACGAACTTTTGGGAGAAATCGTTAGAGGATCCATGGAGCGCTAGAACAAACCCCCTACTGTGAATGGTGAAGGATCGAAGTTGATAATAATTGTGCCAATGATGTTTAAGGATCTCTTCGGTGGCAGAAGTGTGACACATTCATCCACGATCGATCCTGGCTGAGGTAGGGATTTGTTATTTGAATTCTTTTCCCCGTTTTGATTTTAAACGTCGAATGTGGATCATCCACGAACAAGTTGATCAGTGGATTCATTCATTCTTGCAGGAGGGGTTTATTGGGTTGATTTTTTGAATTGATCAATTTTTTCGGTTATTTTTTATCCTTGATCCGTTTAAGCCTACTAATGGGAGCATATCAACGCCGTGACGAATGATGGTGGGGGTTCAGTCCTCACAATGTTTATTTGATTTCCCCTATTTCTTTTCTCGGTTGTTCTTCATGTTCTTCGTGGGGTGACGTAAAATGGATCATTTCATATCCATTCCATGATGAAACAATCCCAAATTGAAGGTTCGACACTGCAACAACCTTGCATAGGTGAAAAAATGATGGCGGACGACGAATTGGGACCAATTGGAAAAGGGAGTTCTTTGACAGTTCTTTGCCCAGGAAGATAGAATTATGTATTTGAAGCCGATCAGAGGTCCGAAAACATCAGGAGAATATTCTTAGTGTCGGGGCGACCAAATTCTTGATGTTTCGTAGCAATCGCACAGTTGGATCGACGAACGAATAATCACCAAAGGAGCGACGAAGGAATTCCGTGTTTCTGGAAATTTCCAGAATACACGGTGTGTACATCCAAAGAACACGCTGTGTAGTATTGGCGGCAGCAGCTTGGGTTTCGAGGGTCAAAAAAGAATGACACGGTGTGTGACCCTGGTCACACAGTGTGTTAGGCTTTCCCTAATGCTCGCCGTGTATTTTGGGAAATACACTGACACAAGATGGTCTACCCAGCTTCAGGTGACACGACATGTACATCATGTCAGGAGCGGTTACGCGGGACTCGACATGTATCCTGGGGATACACAGACATGGGTTGATAACCTTGTTTGGGAACATGGCTAGTGTACACAGGGCAAACCTCGGTCACTTGGACACGGCGTGTACATCGTACTACATGCTGTGTACTCAGTTTTTCTACACGACCAGCCTACGACACGGGCCGTTGTACATAGGTAGTACTCAGGGTCAAACAACACGACGTGTATCATTTCTACATGTCGTGTTCTTTTTGGAAAATAGTATGGTCCTCTTTATCACTATATCTTGGACATATTTAGTTTGAGTTAGTGCCCCTTATTCTCGTTCCCCTACAGGTCAAACATCATTTCCGAACACAGGTGTGTGATCCCTTCAGCATGAAATTCTGTGATAGAGTCAGGCATCCATATGAAAAGCCCATATCGAGATCCTCTATCAATTACTGGACTAGGTAGAGTCAGGCATCGACATGACCAACTCTATTGAGCGTTGATTCTCTACCTAGCAGGTCTGGAGAATCTGGATGAGTTGTGTTATATACCATGGCCCTGGCAGTGATCTTCATCTGTGTATCGTGATCTTTACCACTAATGAATGTGTCTCCCATAATTAGTTCTTCTATCTATCGGAAATCATCGCACATAATATTGTGTCTCTCGTAATGAGTGTTACTACCTATCGTGATGGTTCCTGATGAATGATACTTCTCTTACAGACATCATAAGAGCTATAAGACTTGTGGAGTTTGTTCTCCTGGAATGAGTGCTTCGCTAAATATTCGAACTGAATCCCTTGCTAGGGTATGCAGTTGTCTGACTCGTCTCTATACCAAGGTACTGGGTTTGGAGTATAGCATGTCTGTTCAATATGTTCTGTAGACATACATTATGCATAGATGACTGTACCTTTACATTGTGTACTGCTTTGTGATTTTCACGGTCCTCTACATAGTATAGTTATAAACACCCATGCATGGGCTTTTCACTCATGTCTGGTGTCTTATGCAGATGAGATGCCTTTTGAAAGAGTCCAGGGTGGACCAGGATAGGACCAATCATTCTGATTTCCCTATAGGATGAGGTGTTCCTACAGCTAGGAGCAGCAGTCCCAGTACCTTTTGTGTTTACAGGTTGGACTTTGCAGTTTTTAGACTCCCTTGTTTTTTCTAGGCTTGTATTCTGGCCCAGTTTACATTTTGTACTCTACCTTTCGTCTTACTCTATTTCTTGGGTTTAGTTTTATGCATGCTTTTTTTTGTTCCATATTTGTTTTTAAATTTCATCATTGTGGGATTGGAAATGTGTGTGTGGTTGTGTGTGTGTGTGTGTACAGATACATAAGCAATGCCTCCCATGTTAGTAATATGCCTACTCGGTGCTAGTCACCATCCCCTCGCCTATTGGAGGTGGGCATAGGGAGTCACGGTGCACGCCCCACTGGGACGGGTCGTGATAGAGTGGTATCAGAGGTGGTCAGTTCTACCTTAGAACCAAGAGTCTGTGAGTTTGGTTTGGGGCAACATTGTAGAGTGTTTCAGGTTCAGATTTCAGGCTAGAGACTCAAGTGTTGGTGCAGCAGCCGACGTATCCTTACACCAGGACACTGATAACTTGCATTTCAACTCGGTACACAAAAACACGGGTTTCAGGGGAATAAAAGGTACATGCATCATATAGGAATGGTTTGTGTTTTCCATTTCCTTTGTGTAAGCTATATAGCTAGACACTTTGACCATGGTATATCTTGTTTCCTTACAGTATGCCTCCGCAATGCATACCCGCTTGTATTCAGTAGCACGATCATGAGGATGACCCCCTTAGTGATGAGGATTCGATATAGGGTCCAATTCCCTAGGAGTTTCCACCAGTTGGTGCACCAGTCATTCCACCACTAGTGGAGAAGCCAGTGGTACCGGTAGTACCGACTGGTGAGGAGCACATGATTAGCGTGATCCATGAGTTCCAGAGACATAGACCCCTTAGGTTACAAGGTGAGACCGAACCTATGGCAGCTGAGGATTGGTTGTGGGGGTGACTAGGGTTTTCCGTCTAGTGAGGACACCAGCGGACCAGATGGTGATCCTAGGTGCGAGCCTTCTTCAGGATTCGATGGGACGATGGTGGAGTCTGACCACACAGACTCACGATGAAGAGACTCTTTCATGGAAGGAGTTTGAGAGACTCTTCGGGGAGTATTTATCTCCAGTTACACTGAGAGTTGTATGCATCCATGAGCTTCTTCTTCTCCAGTAGGGAAGTATGTCAATAGGTGACTATTCATCGAGGTTCACCATCCTTGATAGGTACTCGATGGATATGGTTAGGGATCAGTACTTCGGTGGTTGGACCATCGAGCAATGGTCTATGACAAGACATCTGAGATAGTGTCTTGCCTCTATGCATATCGAATTATTCTGGAGTGCTCAAGAGGGCCTTGGTGATCGAGAGAATCATGACGGAGCAGAGACAACCACCAGCATTCTACAGTAGAAAGACAGGTGCAGTGACCCTGGCAGTAGGGATCCGACATCAGGCATCAAGACCAGGATGTGGGAAACATCATAGGAGGAACTAGGATAGGGGATCGACAGTCCATGGGTCTTTGGCTGGATCTAGTCAGCCTAGGGGCATGAAATTCTATGCAAGAAATGGTAGGGTACATCTCACTAGAGATTGCCCGACCCATTGAGCTGATGCTTGGGAAGTAGTGGACGGACCACCATGGTAGAGGAAGAGAATGGAACAGGTTGACCTGCCAGGCGGTTGACATGGCATAGGAGCAGGGAGAGTTGTAGGTGGAGGTAGATGCTTCGACTTACTTCCACCAGATCCCCCAGGAGATTCGCACCAGGCTCATGGAGCTAGGGGAGAGGGGTGGGGAAAGCTGCATGTGGTCAATGCATACGACCTAGGGACTCTAAATATGATACGAGGTACAATCTATGTCTTCTCTACCTTACATGTCATTCTTATAGACAAAGGTGCAAGTCATTCCTTCATAGCCACATGTCTTTCACAGAACCTCGAGATTCTGGTAGAACCGTTGACTCTATCCTTACGTTTGGAGACACCTACGGGAGAAGACTAGATGATCACACACCTTTGTAGGCAGTGTGATATTACCCTTGGAGTGGAGTGTTTCGGTTGTAACCTCTTGGTGGTAGCGTCAAGGCCTTACGACGTCATTCTTGGTATTGATTGGTTATCTTCAGTCCATGACCAGATAAGGTATTTTAGGCGACGAGTGTGGTGTGTCAGCCATGATGGAATGAGGATTTCCATTGTCAGAGAAAAGGAAACCTATGCAACACAGAATGGACTTATGCATAGGAGGGTGCATCCAATTAATCATGAGTTGGATAGACTTTCCCTCAGAGCAGTGGATGTTGTGAGCTCCCAATTCCTAGGAGTAGTGGCAGTGTACTATGACGTCTTTCCGAAAGATGATCCAGGATTACCTCCCAACAAGGAGATCAAATTCTGCATCGAATTACACCCCGTGATGGAACCGATTTCCTCATCAACATATCTGATGGCTCCCATAGAGCATCACATGCTGAGGGTGCAGTTAGAGGATTTGCAGAGCAAGGGTTTCGTGAAACCCACCGTCTCACCTTGGGCGAGCCCAGTCTTGTTTTCCCAGAAGGCATACGGGAGTTTGAGGTTGTGCGTGGATTTCCGGTGCCTGAACCATGTAATGGTGATGAACAAGTATCAACTGCCGAGAATCAATGACCTATTCGATCAGCTAAAAGGGGACTAGTGGATCTCGAAGGTTGAACATCGATCATCCTATCACCTGCTATGAGTGCGGGATGAGGATATTCCAAATTTGATTTTCAGATGCCGATACGGTCACTATGAGTATATGGTGATGCCATTTGGCGTGAAGAATTCCCCCGCAGTGTTCATGGGGCTGATGAACTGGAACATCCAGCCATAATTGGATTGGTTCACAATGGTCTTCATTGATGACATACCTGTGTACTCGTCGTGAGAGGAGGAGCACACAAGACACCTGTGGATTGTTCCGGACGTACTCCAGGAGAACTAGCTTTATCTGATGCTCTCAAAGTGCCTGTTCTGGATTCAGAATGAAAAATTTCTAGGACATGTCTACTCAAAAGTTGGAGTACCTATGGACCAAGCCATGTTGGAGGCTGTGTTAGCATGAGATCCATCTCAGATCATGACGGTGGTGTGAAGAATCCTTGGGATGGAATAATATTACTAGAGATTTATCCCTGATTTCTCTAGGATAATAGCACCACTGACGGCCTTGAACAGGAAGGGAAAACCCTTCATTTGGAAGGGGAAGTCTTAGCAAGCTTTTGAGTAGCTGAATCATCGTTTAACGGGTGCCTCAGTCTTGAGATTTCTAGAGGAGGGTGTCGAGTACGTAGTTTTCTGTGACGTATCAGGGATTGGGCTCAGATGTGTCATGATGCAGCGACATGCATTGATTGCTTATGGTTCACTCCAACTTAAGCCAAATGAGCATAACTATGTGACCCATGATCTTTACTTGGCAGTAGTGGTCTTCGGGTTGAATATGTGGCAACACTACCTCATGGGAAAGAAGATTATTGTCTACTCTGACCACAAAATCCTCAGGTACATATTTTCAAAGAAAGATCTGAATATACGGTAGAGATGATGACTATATTTCCTCCAAGACTATTATTTCTAGATCATCTATACACATGGATATGGGAACAAGGTGGTGGATGCTCTTAGAAGAAGGTCGAGCTCAAAGCTGTTGAGTGAGGCGACAGAGAAGTTAGCCACGTTGTAGTTTTCTATCATTGATGGAGAGTTTACAACATTCCAACAGTTTATGGTTTTTACCCCCTCCACTCTTACATCGAGTTAGGGAGGCAGAGCTTGGGGATGTCGACTGTGTGTCTTTACGTGCCCAGTTATCCACATGACATGCTCCTGATCGATAATCACAAGGTGGGGAGCACGTACATATTTTTAGAGGACACAAAGTTTTCCCAATTGCTTTGCAGGAAGAGGCCATAAGAGATTTTCATACATCCCCTTTGGCAGTACATCCTCAGGTGGAAAAGATGTACCAGGATCTCCGATGATAGTTCTGGTGGTCAGGCATGAAGAAAACAGTAGCGGAGTTCGTTTCTCGATGCATCAGATGCCAACTGGTGAAGGGTGAGCACCGGGTTCTAGTGGGATTAGCTCACCCCCTAAAAGTTACAGAGTGGAAGTGGGATGGAATATCAGTGGGTGTCATGATAGGATTACCCCAGATGTCCAAGGGGCATGATTCCATCTGGGTGATCGTTGACCGACTCACCAAGTCGGCCCACTTCCTGGCTGTCAAGGAGTAGAGTTCTATAGAGAACTTGGGACACCTATACATATATGAAAATTTTCAGCTTCATGGTGTCCCATCAACTATATTCTCAGATTGAGAAGCTGGCTTCACATCCCTGTTGTCGAATGGATTGCAGGACGCTTTTGGGACTCAACTACGCTTGAGCAAAGAGTTTCATCCCTAGACTGATGGTTAGATGGATTGGACCATTCAGTTTCTAGATGATAATATGCGAGCTTGTATCTTGGACTTTGGTCACAGCTGGGAGGACCACCCACCAATGGTGGAGTTTTTGTACAACAACAACTACCACTCTACCATTGGTATGGTGCCATTCGAGTCCTTGTACGAGAGACCCTATCGGTAACCACTTTGTTGGACCGACCCCGGAGAGACAGCACTCATGGGTCTAGAGTTGGTGAGATCTACCACAGAAAAGGTACAGATCATCCGAGAGTAGATGAAGACTACACAGAACCGGTAGACGTCCTATGCTGACAGACAACTGAGGCCTCTAGAGTTTGAAGAGGGAGACCACATCTTTCTTTGGGTCTCACCTCGACGAGGGTTACATAGATTTTTCTGATCTAGAATGCTATCTTTTTGGATCATCGGACCCCTCTAGATACGGTTCATATATGTAGTGGTGGCATACCTCCTAGATCTACCACCATAGTTGCATCAGTTACACAAATTCTTCTACGTGTCGCAGTTGAGGAGGTACGTGCATGACCCGTCGCACGTCATTGACTGGCGTGAGCTGGACATCGAGGATGGAGTAACCATTGCTGAGTACCTAGTGGAGATTGAGCATCAGCAACATAGGATCCTTCATCGGTGATCGATTCAACTATTGTGTGTCCGTTGGTTGCACGGGAATCATCAGGAGAGCACGTGGGAGCGGGAGGCCCAAATCTTTTCCCAGTACACTCATCTTTTTGGGTAGCCTTTGTTTTGGCTTTTCAGGGATGTAAATCCCCAAGGTGGGGAGAATGTAATGTCTCAGATTTTTTATTTATTATTTTAAATATTATATGGAATTATTTTGAGACTGGGTGTGAAGGCAGAACATCATTCAGAGGTCCGGTGAGCCTTGAATGGTGGTTTTAACTTTTTTTAGTTATGTGAGTTGGCACTTTTGTGCAATTGTGGAAGTTTCTAAACAGATGCCCAGATTAAAAATATGAGGTCACTGTTGCATCCGGGATGACGAATTTACCTATGAACTATCCTAACCTCGACTAACATGGGTAGAGGGAAAAAGTTAATTTTCAGACATTTTTTGTAAAATAAAAATAAAATAAATTTTTAAATGTTTATTTTATTTTTATGGAATCATCCGCTACAGCGTACTGACTGGGAAACTATTTCAGTCATTAATGTAATGTCATAATGAATCAGAAAAAACAATGTTTTCTCATTAATACTACATCATGTCTTATATGATAATCATGTTTCCCTTTTTAATGGGTTAAGCGATTGGTGATCATGGGTAAACTTTTGGGAGAAATCGCTGGAGGATCCACGGAGAGCTGGAGCAAAACTCAACTGTGAACGACGACAGATCGCAGTTGAGAATCGTTGAGCCAACGATGTTGGAGGATATGAATTGGGGATGCAATGCGATGCTTTCTTCAACGATTGATCCCAGCTGAGGTAGGGGTTTGATATTTGAATTATTTTCGTCGTTTTGATTTTAAATGACGAGCACAGATCAACCACGAACAAGTTGATCCGCAGAGTCGTTCATTCTTGCAGGAGAGTTTTATCCGGATTATTTGGGGAATTGATCCATGTTTTTTTGTTAATTTTTATCCTTGAACCATTTAATCCTCTTAACGGGAGCGGATCAAGGACGTGATGAACGACGGTGGGGGTTCGTTCCTCACATTAATTATTGGATTTTTCCCCTTCCTTTTCTTGCGTGCTCTTCATGTTCTTAATGGGGCGATAAACAACAGATCATTGCACATCCGTTCCACGACGCAACAATCTCAATTTGAAGGTTCGACACTGCAATGACCTTGCAGAGGTGCAGCGACGATGGAGGACGACGAATTGGGCCGAATCCGAAAAAGGGCGTTCTTAGAGCGTTTTTCGTGTGGGTAGATCAAATTATGTTTTCGAAGCCGATCAGAGGTCTGAAAACATTGGTTTTAGCTTCATAGTGTAAGGGGGACCAAATCCTTGATGTTTCATGATGATTGAACAGCCGTATCGACGAACAGATCATCACCGGAGGCTCGACGGTGGATGTATGTGTTTTTTGAAATTTCTAGAATACACGGCGTGTACTTCCGAATAACCTGTCTTGTAGTACTGGAAGTTGAGGTTGGGGTATCAGAGCTCAGAAAGGAACCACACGACGTGAGACCCTAGTCACATAGCGTATTAGGCTTTACCCAAAGCTCGGAGAGTATTTAGGGAAATACATGGACACTGGATGATCTACACAGCTTCATGAAACACAGTGTGTACAGCATGATAGGAGCATCTACGCAGGACTCGACATGTATTCCGGGGATACACAGACACGGTTTAGAGTACACGAGTTGATAACCGTGTACGGTCATAAGGCCAACGTATATGGGGCCAACCCCAGTCACTCAGAAAAGGCGGGTACATCGTACTACACGCCGTTTACTCAATTTTTCAACAAGACCAGCCTACAACATGGACTGTTGTACATGGTTAGTACCCAGGGTCAGACCGCATTGTGTGTAACTTTTCTACATGCCGTTTACTTCTAAGAGAATGGAATGGTTCTTCTTGTTCACTGTATCTTGGACATCATTTGTTTGGGGTAGTGCCCCTTCTTATCATTCCCTGGAAGGTCAGGCATCATTTCCTCACACATGAGTATGATCCCTTCAGCATGACTATCTGTGGTATAGTCAGGCATCCATCCGAGAGGCCCGGATCGAGATCCTATATCCATTTCAGACCCTAGGTAGAGTCAGGCATCAACATGACTAACTCTACCTGGTTTTGATCCTTTACCTAGCTGGAGTATCACCTAAATGGTGAATCCAGATGACTCACAGTATCCTCCATGGCCCTAGTAGTGATTCTCATCAGTGTATCATGATCTTTCCCACTTATGATTGTGTCTCCTGTAATGACTGATTCTATCTATTGGAAATATTCCCACTCAAAATGTGTCTCCCATAATGAGTGTGACTACCTATTGTGATGGTTCATGATAAATGGTACTTCTCGGACATATTTCATAAGATCTATAAGACTCGTGGATTGTGTTCTACAGGAATTATTGCTTCGCAAAATAATAGAAATGAATCCCTAATGAGGGTATGCGGTTGTGTGACTTGTCTCTAGAGCACTGGTCCTGGTTTGGTGTATATATTGTTTTTTCTATATATTCTATAGACATACACTATGTATAGCTGATTGTACCTTTACTTTGTGTACTGCTTTGTGGTTTTCAGGGTCCTCTACTAAGTATTGTTATACTCAACCCTGCACGGGATTTCCCCGCACGTTTGTTGTCCTGTGTAGACAGGAAACGTTTTCACATAGTCTAGGGAGAATGAGGATAATTCCGAGCTTTCTAAGATCCCTACAGGCCGAGTCCTTCCAATGGCTTCGAGCAACAGTCCCAATACCTTTTATGTTTACATGTTGTACTTTGTAGTTTTCAGACTCTCTTGTTTTTGGTGGGCTTGTATTTTGGCCCAGTTTACTTTTTTACACTACATTTTGTCATACTCTATTGGTTTGGTTTTGCTGTATGCATGCATTTTTTGATCCATAGTGGTTTTTACATTTCGAAATTGTGGGATTGGAAATGTGTGTTTGTGTAAACGTACTTAGGCAATGCCTCCCATGATAGTAATATGCCTACCCGGTGCTGGTCACCAACCCTTGGCCTATTGGGGGTGGGCTTGGGGAGTCCCGGCGCGGGCCCCACTGGGACGGGTCGTAAAAAGGGGGATATTTATATAAAACCTATAAGTTTTATAATAGGTTATTGATGAACTTCATCATTAAGAGAGAATTTATTTGACCACTCGTTGAGAGATACATTCCATTATAAACAATTACCATTGTCGATACTATATTGGGGTTTACGTTAGAACAATAACACTAGATCAACATATATATATATATATCATTATTAGGACCAAGAAACCTGACTTCAACCTCATAAAATATTAATATCATGGGAAGGAAGGATGAATTATGTATTTTGGTAATGTTATAATATTTTTAACACTAAAAATGCTCTCATATCCGTCCTTATATGATCATGAATAGGCCACTACGTTGGTAAGGCATAATGCCTTAATGTATATGACTAAGGTGTTGATAATTGAGTGAATGATTCAGTACTTCATGATTATGATTCCACCCCTCTTTCAATCATGTTTCCATCAATGTTTTTCTTACTCGAATTCCCAAGAGTGCATCCCCAACTAGTTTATCCATCCAATAAATAACATGGATAAAAATACCACTATTTAATGGCATTGGGATATATTTGGTCTCCCCAGTTATCCCCATGTGTCAAACTCTATAGGTACAAGGATGGATAAATAAGAACATGCGTAATTGAAAACATATTTCAATGTGTTTCTGTGGGTTCCTATAAAAACATTAGGCAGGAAGAATGTTTCACACATGTCTTCTGATAAGGTATCCATCCCAATAGATAATTAAAACAAAGACTGATCCCAAATCCTTGGTGAAAAGTATGAATGGATGTAGTGACATGATACTAATGAATAATCATCTCTTTGAGAAGTTCGAACTTAACATAAATGAAAATCCGATAATTCCATGCTCCCTACTAAAGATAAATAACATGTAACTATCTAATGAATTTTGAGAAGTTTTGTATGACCTAGAAGACCCATATCTATTTAGAAAAAACTATTACATCCAGGTCAAATGTTCCTATTTTATCTCCAAAAATTATCATTTTATTTTAATATGAGAAGAGTATGCCTTAATATCTCTATGAAATTGGGTGATGGGTGAGATAACAACAGTCTGGAACATACAAGAAGAATTCCAACATTTGAGGAAAAAAACTAGAGTTATGCGAAAACCAATTAAATATCCTGATATATTTTCATATAAATACATCCAAAGAGGATTACATAAAACTATATTGAAGATTTTAATTGGTTGATTGAATTGTAACATCATCCAACATACCAAATCCATTCATTAGAATTGAATGTCTTGTTGTTAGAGGATAATTGACATTGAGGGTAAGCATAATAATTTTTCAAAATCATAGACCTATGGTAGGGTGATTGTGAAGGTGTATTATAATAGGAATCTTTATGTAAAATCAAGAAGCACATTTCGGATTATTGGGAAACCCTCCAAAACTAGGTTTATGTATAATATAGCATAATGAAAATAACATGAATCATATAATTATTAATGACCACATGAAATGGTTTAGGTCACAATAATTGAATGAACCATTGATCATATCCCAATTTTAAGACAAAACTAAACACTTTTGATCATGTGACCATGATGTTTTTATGTGAACAACAGAAATGTTCAGGTGATCACATGACTAAATCGACAGATCATGTAAATCCTGTGGGATAAAAAATAAAATGAAACATCTGTCACAGTTCATACAAATTATTTTAAGTTTATTCATATATTTTTTATGAATTTCATGAATATGGGGGATGTCATATGTTGAGATCATGTCATCGGATCTTGAAAAAAATCTATCAATGTGGTCTTATTATGTGTTCTAACAAAATGGTCTTGCATTGAGTTCTTGTGAATAAATTATGGGTCTGATGAAATTGCCGGAGATATAAGAGATTGAGTAATAAGTGTAATGTGAGTATCCCTTGATTCCTTATATATTGGATTTCCTGTGGAATAAAAATGGTTATTTGAAATACCAAATATTCCTTGAGACAGTTATCACTGAATTCCTCAATTACTAATGTTGAATTTACTCTCCTTATATCCCAATAATTATATAAGTGAACCTCGATCCTCATAAGGGGAATTTGTTGATGCCCACCAAATGATAATTTTAAATTATATAATTAATTTATTACCTGTATAATGGGTATTATTTTATTAGATGGAATAATTGAAGGAGTAATAGGGCTATAAGGGGACTATGTGGTTGGATAACATAAGTTGCATGACACCCTACGAAGGTCATGGGAATGAATCACGGAATTAATGTGATATGTTCTTGATCATGGGAATACCATTGAAAAATATATATGCTTCTTGTGAAGGCATCTAAAAAATATTCCATGATCATGTGAACTAATCCTAATGAGCTCCTCTAATCATGCAACATATCATGTGACAGATGATTGAAAATCTCTATAATATTACCATTAAACATTGAAATAAAATTGATAAATATCGAAGCTACATGTTATCAATTTTAAACATTTTTTATTGTTAAGGGGTTATGAACCTCATGTGATCACCATTTATCATGTAACGTTACATTGGAATTCCTCCAAGATCACATGAAGGCTCATTGAAAAGCTAGTTTGATCTCATGAAGACTCCCAAACATGTCATCATGCTCATGTGAATTCCATGTGAAATAACTTAATAATTATGGGAAATAACATTAATAAGATGGGGTTTATATAAATATTCCAATGATAGAGTGTAATTTATTTATTTGTTCCCATGGGATTCCATAGATGTCCCACAACATGATTATATAATCTGCATGTTACAATACTCCCTCCAATCACTCGTGAACATATCATCAATATACACACTACACATTGAGGAATAGAACAAATGTGGAAAGTCCCATAAATTCCTCCCCTCCGAACACATAGACCATCTACCAACAAAATCCCAAGGAATCATAAAAGTGAAAAATTCTAAGAGAGGATATCCATATAATCAAAACGAAATTTTACATAAAAAATAATAGTAACTCCCTAATGGATTAAATGGAATGAATATTTGATTAATAATGACTCAGTAGATCGTGAAATAGAACTTGGATAACTGAACAAATTATAAAAAGAAATTTTTTCATGTATAAATGGTCATGTTAACCATCAATAAGATATTTCTCAGAAATATTTAGAAATATATGCAATAAAGGATGAAAAATATGGAAGACATATAAAAATATGGATACATAGATTTTCATATGAAGGAATATTTTGCTTCAAATGACCTATCCGGTATTAGAGTTGGTGACCTATAACCAACATTTGTGAACATAATCTTACATTTCATTTATTTTTTTGAATAAAAATAGAATTATTTTCAGATCATGAAAGTTCGTGTTTGTGGCATAGTACATGATTATTTCCCATGAGTATCTCTCTCATTGAAAGGTCCTAGGAGTTCCCCACTTTAATGGTAACCTAGATTTTCTATGATAATATTCTTAAAAAAAATTGTATAGTTGAATGAAATAATACAAGGGACAAAAATGATTGAAACAATTAGGGATAGAGACATTTAGTTCTTTGAGAGACTTAATCGTGGGGAATTTCCCGGGTAATATCTAGTGAAGGATATTGTGAGAACAAGACACAAAAAATGAAAATCAACATTTATGTGTCACTCATGTACATATCTATGAACATGTGTATTTCCCATTATAAATTAAAATTATTCGTAATGAGTTTGATATATTTTTTACTTTGATGTATTGTTGATAACCATTATAACATAGCTTTAATGAGAGGTAGGATATGTTTGGTACCTCACGGGTAATATTTCATTAATGAAGAATGTTGTAAAGGATTTTTCTCTTATATTCAATAAGATAAGTTAATATCTCATTCCGTTTTATGTAAATGATTTAGCTAGAATAAATCCATAGAGATTCTATTCTATATGAAAAATAATATTTCATCAGTTCAATGAGAGAGACATCGAGAACATAGGTTGATGTCACCATTATAAAACCTTCTTGATTCGAGATATCACAATAAAGTGATTATGTTACATCGATAGCATCCATATTATATATTATTTCATTGCACATTAACTTCTGTATCTGTTGGTGTCTTGTCATGTTATTAGATGATAACCTTAGACATTAGGTATTTCCCCCTAAAGTGACTAAGAAAGAGGCCAAGATGGTTCATAAAATTTGTACCCATAATATGTTTTAAATAATATATTAATATTTTTTATCTATCTAAATGAATAAATATTATTATTTTATGTGGTTTATTAATTATTGTTGTTTTCATGGTCATTATAATTTTTCTCCAGTTATTTGATTGAATATATAGTGACTGAAATATTTAATAAATATTTATTTTATATTCATTGAATGTTATATTTTTCAATTTATCAGTGACTAATGAAATTATATTTATTTATTAAATATATAGTCATTATTAAAGGCCCATTAAATATCCTGGATATATTAAGACCCTTATTTTTAGGTCTATTAAGAAATAATATATATTTAATTCTACTTGAATAAATAATATTTTATTATAATTTTAGATTTCAGAATATATGAAGAAATGGAAATATTATTATTATTATTTGAGGCATGGATTACGACATGAGATTAATTAAATACTAAAGATAAATTATTCAATTATTTATTCCTAACATAAGTGGTGAATAAACCTAATTATAATATTTTTCATGTTAGCCATGCCATTTTGATTTTGTGCACAATGAATCCAGACAATCCTTTTGAATACCATGACATAAATATTCTCCAAGAACACTATCTTGAATAAAGATCCATCATCCCCCACCATCTACTCTCATGTGTAGAGATATCAAGAAGAATCCATTGAATGTGACTATTAGGGGGATCCATTAGTAATGATAAAAGAATAAATATTTACTATTCTAGCACTCAGATATTCCAAAGTTGATATTCAATGATTTTTTGAACACATCTAAATCACCACTAAGAGAAATCTACCCTTGATAAAAAAAATGGTACAATGTAAATCCATTGTTAAATCATTTAATAGAGGATGAATTTTTCACAAGGATGTTATTTATCGTCTATAAATAATGAAAAATTATAAGTGATGATAATTTTATTTGTTCTAAATATGTATCTCATATTTGTTTTCATTGATATAATAACACTAATCATGAAATTCATCATTGTGTAAATCATGAATTTATCAATTATCGTGATGAAAATAAATGATGGGTAGAAACCATCACATGCTTTCACTACTCTTGGAGCCTACAAGTTGTATCAGTGGAGTAACATAATTATTATAATTATTTAAATAATATTTATTTATTTATGCATTAGTAATTGGATTTAAATTCTAGTTTAACATTTCGTTAATTCTAACTATTAAATGTTCTTCTACCTCTTTTTTCTCGTAAATATAATTGAATCTTTTATTTTTTTAATGAAATAAATTTTTTTATATTTTATTGAGGAACTTAAGAATAATTATGGATAACACTAGAGAATTATCTATGTGACACTAATGTATCAAAAGTGTAATATTGTTCAACACACCAAGAACGTGGGAGATATTAGTTCAAGGATGTGCACTTACTATAAGTGGTTGATTGAATTATAAACTTCTTGTTTAGTGAAAAAGCCTAGCACATATTCCGATGGGGTATAAGATGTGTAACATACTTTAATGGTGAGGATTACATTAGTCATATATATTCTATGTATCTTCATACATTACCTACCATTCATTTGGTCATGTTACTAAAATACCACATGTATTATATCCCACGCACATTCCATGTAGTAAAATATATTCCATTGTATGTTTTACAAAATTTGTCCATAGGCATATTCCGTGGGTAAACAGTGAGAATAGTATACACAATGTAGCTAACTTGTTCATGTAGAGTTCTTCAACCAAATTAGGATGAATTAAATATTAATTTATTATAACTTCAAAACCTAATAAACATTTAATTTCATGTGGTCATTAATTTGAATGGACACACATTGTGATGTTTTTTAAAATATCTAAATTATTAATTATTTTCAATATAATAATTATATTATTATAGTATGTATGAGTCGTATTATAATTATTACTCATAAATTTATGTACATCACATGACATAAGAGATATATAAATAATATAATCATTATATTGAAATTACATATAAGTAAAGTATGACATAATTTATTATGCCACATTTCAATAGATTAATTGTATATGATTATAATAAATATTTGGTCGTTCTAATGGCTTCTCACCATGTCACATCCAAGGAAAATATTTTTTTACACTATTAATTTTGAATAATGTTTTTCAGTTATATTAAAAATTTGAAGGATTAGAATCTCAAGGAAGTTTAGAAAAGAGTTAATATAAATTATTTGAGGATTTAATGAATATTATTATTTGATTCGATATTGATTTATCTTATTTATAATTGATTATAATCGAATGCTAATTTTATGAAATGCATAATTTATTACATACATGTGGATGATTAGGATATTATACCAATGACATGTATCTGATTGGTTTCCTTTATTATATTAATAAATTAAATTATTGGAATATGTTCCATATATATTCTTATTATTCATGGTCAAACATGCCCACAAATTCCTTTTTGTAAACCCATTCCCACACCTTCATGTGAGTAAAATCATATGCAATGGATATATCTCCCTTGTTAGTGGATGCATTTCATTTTTGGATCTAATTCAAAATTTATCCGACATAGATTAATATATGGAAAAGTGTTAATTTGTAACACAAAACATAAATGGTTCAACACAGTTTCCTTCTAGGATGGTGGATATTTTATCATCCTCTATACCAAATAACCATTATAAAATATCATGACCATTCCACTTATTATAATAATTCTATTAATATTTATGGTTATTTGTGATGGTCGGAGTGGATACTCAAGAGGGGGGTGAATTGAGTTCCAATGAAAATTTCTGTTAAAAATATTACTCTTAAAATATCTCTATTAAATACAAAGTTAAACTGTAGTGAATTTATACAAAGTGTAAATTTTCAATTAGTTTCTCAAAGATTGATTAGGTCTCAGTTAATTTAATCCGAAGAATAAATTTACTTTTTAAACTAAATTACTCATTTACAATAACTATAAACACTTGGTAATTTAACTTTTGAAGTAAATTTAAAACAAATTATATTTCAAATTAGTTAGCAACGATATATGAAATATATTGTATACTTATGACTTAAACTAAATAGCACAACAGATGTAACCAAGATGTTCAGTCTCTAGATGAGACTTAGTCCTCTAAACAATTTATATAAATAGATCCACACCATGGATCAAGGTAAACAATAGTACAATACTGTCCAGGTCCAAAGGCCTCTACCACAGTTCTACGTGGGAAAATATAGACAATAGCTCACAGTTGTTCAGGTTGTACTCAACCTCTACCACTATCCACAATGGGATACAAGGGAGTTATAGAGTTTGGATGAGGATTTTATAATCCTCCATCGTAGCTCAGGATACAATGTGTGTGTAAAATAAATAGGGTACACACACTTCTCATAATTTAAATGAAACAATCACTAGTGTAATTATGAATGAGTTTAGAAAAGATTTAGTGATTAGCAGTGCAGCTCTTGACTCGTTTGATTGGTCAGAAAATCTTCTTAGTCCTTCATTGGTTCTTGTTTCAAAAAACAGAGTATTGTTTTGTTCCTTGGTTCTTGGTTCAGCTTACCATCCTGAGTGCATGAAGTGTTTGTTGTAGGTATTCACTCATGATGCATCTCGTGCTCTCCCCTAGAGAATAATTGCTTTGGGTATGTCCACTTCTCTTGGAGTATGGATGTGGGATTGTGTGAATGCACCACATTTGAATGATGTTGAGCCTTATTCTTTTTCCCCCTTGATTTTTAGTTCTGTGATTCTTGTTTTATGCAAACCCCATTTTTGCTTATGTGTTCCACACACTTTCCAGCTAGGTCTTTATCTTCCCTTTTATAGCATTCAGCACCAGAAAATGGGAATGATCATCTTTTGCATGGGTACAAGGTAGGGTTCCCTAACATGGAAACAGAAATTATTAAATAACATTAACTGCATTAAAAACATCAAATGGAACTATTATCTTGATAAATAAATAGTATTGAGAGTATAGAGTTTGACTGGTTGGTCAATCATTAGTGGCCTCCTGTTGGTAGACATGTTAGGTTGTTTTTGTGTAATGGTGACATTCCATTGGTAGTAGTTTGAACTTGTATTGTTATCTATTTGAATCGATAGCTCTTGGTGTCAGTAATTCTGGATATCAATATCTCTTACTCTGTGAATCGGTTACTCTATACATATTGGTATCTCCTTCTATCAGTAGACTTACTCTATAGGTAGCTCGGTAGACTTGTTCTATCGGTAGCTATCTATCGGTAGCTTTAATTTGTATCAGTTGCTCTTGATCTATCGGTAGCTCTTGCTTATTTCAATTGATTATGTGTATCAGTAGACTTATGCACATTAGCAGATCAATTATGTACTATCAGAAGACTTAACTCTGTATTGATATATTGTTCTATGCTTACCGGTGGACTTGTACATATCGGTAGCTCTGGGTATCAGTGACTCTATCTATCGGTAGACTATGGTCTATTGTTACACTAAGTATCGGTAGCTTTGTATCAATAGCTATACGCAGATCAGTGACTAACACTTATCTATTTTATGCAAACCATATCCGATTGGGTTATAAATACTTCAGAACTCTTACAAACATGGATAAACATTGATTAACATATCTCAAGGATTATTTTAATTTTATTATCAGATATAATGTCGTAGATTAAACGAATTAGAATACAGATAAACATTAATTGGGATTATCCAAGTGTGTAAAAGAATAATTGGGATTATCAAAATAGGTGAGGTCTACAATCTCCCCCTTTTTGATAATCACAACTTATGATATTTTAGTTTTAAAACAATGAGTAGTTGAATTAGAGGATATATCATTAAATGCAATTATCTCATAGAAAATAGTATGTTACAGAACATAATGTATCAGAGGTAGAATTAAATGCAATGATATCATAGGGGAAAACCATGGTATCTTTTTCTTAGATAATATTTCTCCCCCTTTTGAGAATATTTCTCCCTCTATGATACAAAGATAGATAATATATCTCCCCCTTTGTGATAATCAATAAGTGGGATACAAGAAATAGAAAAAGGAACACAATGAGAAATGAAAGCCAATTATATTAGATATTGCAAAAAGGTACATAGATAGAACACAAAACAAAAAGGATTCCCATGAAACATCTTAGACACTTATTCAATCCACATCCTCAATATTAGATTTTCCCTTGGGATCAGAAGGGGATTCAGACTGTGTGGATGCTGGTGAAGGATTAGGAATTATGGAAATGATCACAGGAGGCTGAGCCACTGACACTATGCTTAGTCTGTACTGAGGAGTCCTCTAAGTAGTCATAGTTGTAATGCTTCAAATGGCTTCGGCAGGAGTAATCTGAACCTGAGATGTAGTAGAGGCAGAGGCAGGTAAAGAAGTATGTACAATCACTTGCCTAGCATCGACATGCAGGAAAGTCAACAAGAGATTTTTGAAATCCATAATTATTCCTCCTCCTATCTCCATAGAAGATATGAAATCATCCTTGTTCTCTATGAATTTGTCCAAAGATGGAGTCAATTCCCTTAGTTTGCTGACTTTCTCTTTGACGGCATGATTAACAAAAGGTAAATCGGGTTTTCCAACAGAAGTTTGAAGTGATTTTTGAGTTGATGCTTGGTGTAAACCTTTTGGAAATAAGAGTACACCTTTTCATTCACTTTTTTCTGAGAGGTAGAAGATTCTCTCATATAGTCTGGGAATATCTTCATTATTTCTCTAGCTGAATCTCTAGTAGAAATCACAACTTTTCTCTGGTTGGATGATTCCACAGAGCCACTGGTTGAAGCTGAACGATGCTCCTCCTTCATCATAGCTCGAATCTGATTCAAATCCACTAAGATTTTAGAAGTAACAGAACCAATAGAGGAATATATGGTTTCATTGAAGTTCTTGGTCAACCCACTAATATGATTTTGGACATGGAAATCCTGGGTTTTAACATGATATTTCATAGTGGTTTTAAAACCATCAAACACTGAAAACATCTGGCTTACAATACATTTGACATAGGCTATGTCCTTGTCTGCTTGAGATTTTGAACTCTTGTATGAGTCAAAATATATAACCAATTTCGTTAAAGCTTCAACATCAGCTTCCAGTCTAGAAACATGAGTCTGGAAGTCTGTAACTTCATCCACTATTTCTTCCCCAATGGTTAAAAAATTACTACTGAGAGAATGTTCAAAATATTTTTCCAAATTACTCATCTTTTTAACATAGCAGTGATTCAACTCCAGAACTGAAGCACTAAAAGACTCATTCAGCTCGTCCTTTAAGGATACAAGATCAGCCCTGGTGATCATATTAGCAGGAGAAATCACAAAAGATGCTCTTTCAGTTTTTATGATAGCCACTAAGTCAGTCATAATCGATTAGATTGATGACACTAGTGAAGCTTCCATCTTCCTTGTCTCTTCCACAAAATTGTCCTTATACTTTTCTTCAAAATATCTAGGTCATGCATTCTGAACACATCATCAGGTAGCAACATAGACTCAACATCATAAATAATATTTTGTCTACTGAAAGATGCCTCATTATCAGAATCATGATAGTCTAATCCAAAAACCACAAATCCTTGGTCCGCTGCCCAGTCCTCAATCTCAACAGCCACTACCACACTTCCAAACATGGTCTGATGCTCCCCATCAGTGGGTGTATTCTCATGTATAGAAAGAGAATTCTCTATGATTCTTTCTTCTTGAGGAGAATCTTATACTAGAAATTCCATCTCTGCAACAGCTGGAGAGTCCTCTGTATTAGGTATAACTTCTTCCATTTCTCCCACTACATCCTCAGTAGGCACAAATGAGCATCCAATCAAAGGATTCAGACATAAATAGACAGATTCAGAGGCTTCAGATTCATTCTCCTTTTCTTCTTTATGCTTGGGGGCTGGTTGGTCGTCCACATCAGCAGATGTCTCTTCTTCTACTATAGTTTCCTTTCTAGAAGATACAATTTTAGTAGAAGGACTTGGAGGTATGTCTGGATCTCTTCCCTCATCCATAGAAGTCTCTTCTTCTTCAGTCTCATCATTGTACTTCGGTTCTTCATCATATGGTACTAGACCAGGATCCCTGACATCCTTAGGTCTTAAAGGATGACACACAGAACTAAATTTATCATATATCTTCTGGTCATCATTAACCCACTCTCCTCTCTATGGGTTCCAATTTATCTTCATGTATTTTCACATAGTTCTTGTGATACAGAAGTTGTTCCTTACTAACACTGTCTCATCATGAGACTCAGCTATCCCTTTTACTTTGATCATCACTAAGATCAACATGGAAATGAATAGGGAATTAGAATTTGATTTTGTCCTTCTCATGTCATCCATTAGAATCATAAAAAATCTACACATATTCACTTTTACACAATGTCTTAAAAGATGCAGGAGATAGATATCCTGATATATTAAATTCATAAAGTCTCCTCTCATTGGTATTACGACATGCTGAACAAATTTAAACTGTAATCTGTTCTCTCCATCCATTTCACCGGCCACTACTTGTCTTTGATTTCCACCACCAGTGATCTCCTCCAAGGCAGTCTCATAATCAATTATATAACTTGTATGTGGCATAGCTTTCGAGGCATATCCAGATACACCTTCATGTGGAAACTTCATGCATTCATCCAACTCAATGGATAAAAAATACATCTGCTTTCCATTCACAAAAGAAGTCACAAAGTTTTCATTTTCAGATTTCTCAATGCTTACAAAATCATAAAATAGTTTTACTAGCTTCGGATAGTATGGGCCATTGTTGTTCAAGAAACAATCTACCAGCTTTGTATATTCCAGCACTTCGAGCACTAACGATTTGCTTGGCAGTAACCAATCCATGCACAAATCTTTTTCAATCATGATAAATCTATTATGCAAATGTGGATTCATAGGTCGCCTACCTATCCTAGTTTTTCCAAATCTACTACTTGATTCTGGCTTAGGATTCTACTTAATTTCTTTAGGCTCATCAGTGTCATCTTGGATGGTAGGAAGTTATGTTTTTTCTATCACTGGTTTGGGGATTTTGAGTTCTCGAGAGATTCAGGGGATAAGGATTTAAGGTAAATGATTGAGGATCGGTGTATTGATAAGTGGATAATACTTTGTTTTTATCATTTAGGAATCATAAAATAAATAAATAAAATGAAATAAAGTAAAAAGATTCAGATTCTAGAGACAGACAGAAGTTTAAAATAGTGCACTCATCGGTAGGGTCTATTAGTGAGAATTCCTAATAGGGAGGTCCATCAGTGAGGTTACATCAGTGAGGTTTCATCGGTGAGGATACATCAATGAGGATACATCGGTGAGGTTCCATCGGTGAGGATCCATCAGTGAGGTATTCACATCAGTGAGGTATTCACATCAGTGAGGTATCTACCGATCTAGGTTAATCATTCATATATCATCTCTAATGTAACATAACCTATCCGAACTCAAATATTTGGTGAAAATTTCAGCTAAATTAATGTTCAGTACCTATAAATTCAAGATTAATATCATCCTTTTGGAAATGATCTCTCAATAAATGGTGACTTACATCAATGCGTTCAGTCCTAGAGTGATATACAGGGTTCTTAGAAATGTTTATTGCACTAGCGTTGTCACAGTTGATTGAAATATTCTTAAAGACATATCCATAGTCCAAACGACTATGTTTCATCCACAAAATTTGTGCATAGCAACTACCAGTAGTTATATACTCTACTTCGGCAGTGGACAATGATATAGAATTATTCTTTTTACTACACCAAGATACTATGGATTTTCACAATAAATGACATGTTCCAGATCTGCTTTTTCTATACAACTTGCAACCAGCAAAGTCAGCATATGAATAACTCATTAACTCAAAGGATAGTCCTTTTGGTTATAACAAAACAAAGTTTATTGTATGTTTAATATATTTCAAAATTCATTTAACAGAAATCAAATGAGATTCTTTTGGATTAGCTTCAAATCTTGCACACATACATACACTAAACATAATATATGGTTGACTAATAGTACAGTAAAGTAAGTTTCCAAATATACCTCTATAATTCGATTGATCTACTTGTTTCCCAGCTTCATCTACATCCAATTTATAGACTGTACTCAAAAGTGTATCACTTTACTTAATATTATCCAAACTAAAACGTTTTAAAATTTCCTTTTTATATTTACTTTGATTCAAAATAATACCATTTTTATTTTGATAAACATGAAATACGAGAAAATATTTATGTTCTCCCATTATACACATTTCAAATTCATTTTTCATAATCTTTGAAAAATAAATACACAAAGAATTTTTAGAATATCCAAAAATATTGTCATCAACATAGATTTGAACTATTAAAACATATTTAGAAATTATTTTAATAAAAAGAGTTGGATCATCAATCCCTTTAGTAAAACTTTTTGAAATAAGAAAATTACTAAGCCTATCATACAATGATCTTTGATCTTTTTTTAAAAAGTATAAAGATTTAGAATGTTTAAATAATGGTTTGGAAAATGAGTATTTGTAAATCCAGGTGGTTGTTCAACAAGAACATCTTGAATTATAAAACCATTTAGAAATGAACATTTGACATCCATTTGATATAATGTGAAATTCATATGAGAAACATAGGAATGTAGGATTCTAATGGGTTTTAATCTGGAAACAGGTGCAAAGGATTCCTCGTAGTCTATACCTTCCTCTTGACTATATCCTTCTGCAACTAGCCTAGCTTTGTTTCTAACTATATTTCCAGACTCATCAAATTTGTTTCTAAAAACCCATTTAGTGCCTATTTTCAAAGTGTCCTTAGGTCTTTCAACTATTTCCCAGACTTTGTTTATTTCAAATTTATTTTACTCTTCTTGCATAGCCATTACCCAAAATTCATCATTGATCGAATAATTGACATTTTTAGGTTCTAACAGTGAAAGAAAGGGTTGATGTTCAACCTGGATTCTTAGAGAAGCTCTAGTCTGTGTTCCTCTATCAAGATTACCAACAACAACATCTAAAGGAGGGTTCATTATAATCCTAGTAGATCTAGTAAATGTATGACTAGAAATTTCAAGTTCATCTCTATGTTTGGGTTCAATAGAAGAAGATTATGTAATATGTCTAGAACTAGACATTTTTATAGCAGGCTCTTTAGATTTATCAATATGGTCCAGAACTGTCAAATCTTCTTCAAGATTTTCAAGAGAGGTTCTAGGGTCTTGTTGATCAGTTTCATCAAACATGATGTGAACAGATTCCTCCACACATTTGGTTCTTTTTTTAAAGACTCTATAGACTTTTCCAGTTAAAGTATAACTAAGAAAATTCCTTAATCACTATTAGAAGCAAACTTGTCTAGATTATCCTTTTTATTGAGAATAAAAATTGTGCAGCCAAAGACTCTAAAGTAACTAACTTTAGGTTTCGTATTGTTCCATAGTTCATATGGGGTCTTCGTAATAACAGGTCTAATCAAGACTCTATTAATAATATAAAAAGATGTATTGACAGCTTTAGCCCAAAAATAAATAGGCAGGTCATACTCATTAAGCATCGTTCTTTCTATTTCATGAGGTTTCTATTTCCTCTTTCTACTACACCATTCTGGTGAGGTGTCCTAGGAGCAGAAAATTGGTGACTATAGCCATTTTGTGAGAAATATGATTCAAACTCATGATTTTCAATCTCACATTCATGATCACTTCTCAAGGTTTTAATCTTAAGTACACTATGGTTTTCTACAGACTTATAGTATTTGATTAAGTAAGAACAAGATTCACTTTTGTGAGCCAAAAAGTATACCCAAGTATATATAGAAAAGTCATCTACTAAGACATAGACATTGTGCTTCCCATTTAAACTAGAATATCTAGAAGTTCCAAACAAGTCCATGTGAACCAACTCGAGTAGTTGAAAAGTTGAAACTTATTTCATTGATTTTAAAAGAAACATTATGTTTCTTTCCCTTTTGATAGAGATTAAAAACATTGTCATTTGGGAATAATAGTTTGGGTAGCTCTCTAACCAAGTTATTCCTAGTCAATTATCTAAGTGAAAATATGTTGTAGTGTCCTAATATTCTGTTCCATATCCATGATTCTATATGAAAATCATTTAAACAAGTAACATTTTTGTAGCTAAAGAATTCAAATCAACAACATAAACACTCTCATTTCTCAAAAAAGAGAATATTAAATAATTTTTATGGGTAAAAATATTACAAGAATAATTTTTAAACATAACATTAAATCTATAATCACATAATTGAGAAATACTTAACAGGTTATACTTAAGTCCATCAACAAATAAAACTTTAGAAATCAGAACTGAATCAGTGTTACCAATTTGGCCTAGGTCGGTGATTTTTCATTTATAATGATCACCAAAGGTGACATGGCCTCCATCAAATTTGATTAGACTCATGAAGCATGAATAATATCCGTACATGTGCCTTGAACATCCACTATCCATGTACCATACCTTATTGTGATAACTCTTCAAAAATGTTTCCTACAACACAGATTTAAACAAAAAATGACTCTGGTACCCAGATCTTCTTGGGTCCAGAAAGGTTAGAAATCAAAGATTTAGGTACCCAATTTTGTCTTTTGGGTCTCATATAATGTTCATAATCAATATATTTTGAATGATGAACTTTATTGACCAATAACCATATGAAAAACTAGTTGAAGCATACAAATTTCCAAAACTAGGACAAGAAAAATTTTGTCCAGATATAAAGATAAATATAGTTTTAGTAAACTGTCTCTTTCTGGGTTGGTATACCAAACCAGCAGTGTATTTTGGTGCAACTTTCTTTCCTGAAATTTGAGTTAGATCATCCTATCAAATTGTTAATTTTTCTAAGTCCTTTCTATGCTTCTCATTAAACACTTTCAATTATGTATTTTCCTTCAATAGTTGAGCATTCTTGTCTTTTTACATATCAAAGGCAGATTTAACATTGGCAGTGAGAGCATGCTGTTTCTTTAATGACTTATATTTTTCCTTAAGTTTATTACATTTTTTTCCCAGCATATTACAATATTCAGATAATTTAGCCTTATAAAGGTCTTCAGAATCCAAATCAGATTATGCACCATCATCAGAATAATATGAATTTAAAACATGAGTGTCTAAGGATACCTCAGATGTGTTAGTCATGAATCACATGTTGGCACGATTCTTTTCAGAATCAGAAACATAATATTCACTTCTGTTGTCTTCTGAAGCACTCCATGTAGCCTTCATAGCTTTCTTGTATTTGTTGTCCTTATAATCATATTTATTTTTTAATTTTAATTTTGGACAGCCAGCCAAGATGTGTCCTTTCCTTTTTTCACTCATAGCAGACTATATCATCTTCCTTATCAGATTTCATCCAGTACATATTCCAATGAACCTTATTTAATACTTACCTTTGTAATTTGATTTTCTGAATAATTTTTTCTTCCTATAGAATTTCTTGAATCTCCTGAGTATCTGTGCCATTTCAGAATCACTGTAAGAGTCTGAACATTTAGTTGTTGAGCTTTCAGTAGGTATGTGTATTTTCTCCTTCTCATTTCTATTTGAAGCAGTAGAATTGAAAGCTATGGATTTTCGTTTAGGTTGATCATCTTCCCCTTTATTCACTTTGAGTTATTCCTCATACATCATAAGCTTACCAATAAGTTCATTAACATTAAAAGATCCAATGTCACATGATTCTCTTATTGAAACAGATGTGCCTCTCCATCTTTCTGTAAAACATCTCAGTATCCTCATGATTTGTTCCTTTGCTGGAACATCCATCCCAAGTGAACTCATTGTATTTACTATCTCATTGAACCTGATATACATATCAAAAATAGGTTCATCAGTATTCACTTTAAAATTATCATATTTAATGGTATATGCATTTTATATCATTTCTTTAACATTGGTTGTTTCTTAATGAGAAACTCCCAAAGTATCCCATATATCATAGGCAGATTTTCAAGTAGATATTCTATTGAATTATTCATATCCTAAATCAAAATACAAGGAATTCATAGCATTACAATTATTATTGCAAGCAGACATTGTAGGTTCTTCCCTTGTAGTTCTATCGGTTTCTGGAATTTTATATTGTGACTCTATACCACTCAAGATATCAAAACCCATACTTTCCAAATGAATTTTCATCTTATGTTTCCACTGGGCATAATTGGTACAATTGAATAAAGGTGGCCGGTTATTAGCAACACCTTCTAGACTTATATCCATAACTAGATTTTAGAGAAGATATTAAAGAGATAAAATTTAGAACTAACAGCAATTTCAGATCTTTAATGATGCAACTAAAATCACAGTTCAAAAACAGAATTTTTTGAAAAATTGTATTAATATAACAACCTTTGATACCAAATGTTGGTCGGAGTGGATACTTAAGAGGGGTTGAATTGAGTTCCAATAAATGTTTCTGTTAAAAATATTTCTCTTAAAATCGCCCTATTAAAAACAAAGTTAAACTGTAGTGAATTTATATAGAGTATAAATGTACAGTTAGTTTCTCAAAGATTGATTTGTCTCTGTTAATTTAATATGAAGATTAAATTGACTTTTTAAACCAACTTACTGGTTTACAATAAGTATAAACACTTCCTCATTTAACTATCAAATAAACTTTAAAAAAAATATATTTCAAATAGTTAGCAGCATAATATGAAATATATAGAATACTTATGACATAAACTAAAAAGCACAAAAGATGTAACCAAGAGGTTCAGTATCATGACAAGACATAGTCCTCTCAACAATTTATATAAATTTATCCACAACCTAGATCAGGGTAAACAACAATACAATACTGTCCTGGTCCAAAAACCTCTAGCATAGTTCTATGTGGGAAAAAACAAAAAATAGCTCACTGTTTTCCAGGTCGTACTCGACCTCTACCACTAACCACAATTGAATAAAAGAGAGTTATAGAGTTTGGATGAGGATTTTAGAATCCTACAGCTTATCTCAGGAGATAGTGTGTGTGTAAAATAAACAGGGTACACACACTGCTCATAATGTAAATGAAAGGATCACTAAATTAAGAATGAATGAGTTTATAAAAGCATTAGTTATTGGAAGTGCAACTCTAGACTTGTTTGATTGGTAAGAAATGATTCTGAGTCCTTATCTGGTTCCTGTTCTGAAAAACAGAGTATCATTTTATTCCTTGGTTCTAGGTTCAGCTTATTAGCTTGAGTGCCTGAAGTGTTTGTTGTAGGTCTTCACTCTATATGCAGCTTGTGTTCTCTTCTAGAGAAGAATTGCTTCATGGAGGTTCAATGATCTTGGAGTAGGGACGTAGAATTGTGTGAATACTCCACATTTGAATGATGTTGAGAATTTTTCTTTTTCACCCTTCGTGTTTATTTCATTGATTCTCAATGAATGTGGACCACATGTTCGCTTCTATGGTCCACACACTTTTCAGCTAGGTCTTTATCTTCCCTTTTATAGCTTTCAACACCTAAAAATGGTAACGATCACCTTTTGCATGGGTATAAGTTACGGTTCCCCAAACATGGAAGCAGAAATCATTAAATAAAATTAACTTCATTAAAAACATCAAATGTAACTGTTAGCTTCATAAATAAATAGTATTGAGTGTATAGAGTATGACTTGTTGGTCAATCATCAGTAGCCTCCTGTTGGTAGACGTGTTTGGTGGTTTTTGTGTAACGGTGACCTTCCATTGGTAGCTCTTTGCATCAGTATCTCTTGGTGTCAGTAAATATTTATATCGATAGCTCTTACATTGTGTATCGGTAGCTCTATACATATCAGTAGCTCATTCTATTGGTAGACTTACTCTATCAGTGGCTCGATAGACTTGTTTTATCGCTAGTTATATATAGGTAGATTTGATTTGTATCGGTCTCTCTTGACCTATCGGTATCTCTTGCTTAGTTCCAGTGATTATGTGTATCAGTAGACTTATGCACATCAGTAGCTCCATTCTGTACTATAAGAAGACTTAACTCTATATTGGTAGCTTGTTCTATAGTAACTGATGGACTTGTATATATCGATAGGTCTGTGTATCGGTGACTCTATCTATTGGTAGGCTAAGGTATACCGGTAGACTATGTACTGGTAGCTCTGTATCTGTATCTATATGCAGATCAGTATCTAACACTTATCTGTTTTATGCAAACCATATCCGATTGGGTTAGAAATACTTCAAAACTCATAAAAACATGGATGCAAATTGATTAACATATCTCAAGGATTATTTTAATATTATTAAAAGATAGAATGCGAAAGATTGAGAAAATTAAAATATAGATAAACATTAATTGGGATTATCAATTTATGTATAAGCATAATTGGGATTATCAAAACAGGTGAGGATAACAATTTCATTATTGATGTTTTTCTCTAAATCACATTAATTAATGAAATTAACAGGCATTCATGATTAATCAAAAAAACGTTATCTTTTGTATAATATTATCAATGATATGATTGATAACTTATATAAATAAAATTAATATTAAAAATAATTTAATAAATATAATAATTATAAATTTACATATAAAATCTAAAATTTTTCAATTATATTGTATGTTAGTATAGCCTTCCACTACATCAGTCAAAATTGATTTATAGTTCAATGTTCTTTTCTAGAAAAGGTGGTCTGATTTATAATATATGGTAATTATGAAATGGTGTTATGGGTTGACATAATCTAGTTAAAATAAATAGTTAACATTAAAAGAAAACTTACTATATATTATGAGAAATAAATTAGGAAAACATATTTTTGGAATTTAGTATTTGTGACTCCACTGAATTGATCAATGAACATTGAGTTAATGTTGTTGGAATTCAGAATGCCTACCTAAAACCATTCAAATTTCTTGAGAACTCAATTTTGGTGTGTTGATTAGGGTAATATGGATCCTTTCCAATAAAATATCCATTGAATATGATATTATGAATCCAATGGTTAGGGCTACTGATTTTCGATAAAAAAGAGTGATAAAAATATATATATAATTTACTCTTTTGGTCAGAATATTATCAACTAATTTAATAAATCTATTTTTATTTTACGAATTGAAATAATAATAAAAAATTAAAACATATCACATTGATTTATAATAGATAAGGATAACATTCGCACAAGAAAAAATTTCATAGGGTGGAAAAGGCTCATTCAAATTATCCAATTCAATGGATGGAAATTATATATTATAGAAGAACATATTACTTATATTCCAAATAATGGGGCTAGTGTGCAAAAATTATATCCCTATGATAAAGAGACTAAAAATGATACATATGTTCAAATTTTCATGATATCATCCATAATCAATTAGATTTTGAATAAGAAGAAGGACATGGATGTATAATGAGTGATTTATAACCATTAGGATATCTACTAAGAGAATGAATGAAAAGAGTTATATGAGATCTCCAATGCATTGTTTACACCTAATCTTGGAGATTCTATTCTAGTTATCCATCATTTAGTCAATCTTATATTATACATTAAATTCATAGATATGATAGGAATTAACTTCTTTGAAGAGTTTTACATAGATCTCATAATTTCCTCGCTACACAATACCCAATCTAGTTTAATTATGAATTAACTAACCAATACATTATATAGTTTTATTATTAATTATAATATGATAAATAATGAGAATATTATTTTATGAATTCTTACTTTTATTCTCCATGAGGAAAAAGAAATAGGGAATGATAAACTTGTACTAAAAACGGTGAATAAAAAAGTTCGAAAAAGGGTAATGTGCCCAAGAATCATTAAAAATATAAATATTTGAGCACCATTAATCTAATAAGTGGATTATCCACAGACATGGAAAGGAAAATAAGACATTGTATTTTTATGTGGTATACAAGGTCATTGGAAGAAACAAATTCACCCAGGGAAAAGGGGAATCAAAAATTTCATTCATTGTCCATCTAAATATTTCAATATAGATACATTTGGTATTAGATATTACTTGTGGTTATCACCAAATGTTTGAAACAAAGAGATTCTTAAACATTGTAGGAAGAGAGGTGTATTTTCAATCTGTTAAATGTGTGAGACTAGATGATCTTGAAATTGTTGAATACCAACATGAATTGAAAATGAGATTGATATTTGTTATAAGGGATTTTTTTATATGTGAATATTATTATGAAGAACATAATTTTTTTTTCAATACATAATATATGTGGTTTTATATTTAGGTTTGGAATAAAAATTTGTTTCTTTCGTAATGAAATCATATCATATTGTATGACACATTAAAATGAATATCTTTATGTATTAAATTATGAAAAATAATTATTGTAAATAGATAACAAATCATGTTCACATGAATTATATAATAGCCATATATGTAAGGACCATATTAGTCATATTAACATGGTGTGTTTACCAAAACTATATCAAGATGGTTATTTAGAATCTTTTGAGTTGAAGCCACTTGAAGGATTTCATTCTTGTTTAGACTAAAAATTGACCAGACTTCCATTTAGTGGATAGGTTGAATGCGAAAAAGATCTTCTAGGTTTGTTACACAGTGCTCTGTGTACGACATATCTTGTAGAAGCTAGATGTGGTATTATCACTTAATAAATATTATGGATCACTTGAGTAAATAAGGCTTTTTCTACCAGATGAGGTATAAGTCTTAGACCTCTAAGAATTACAAATAATTCAAGAATAATGTAGCAAATGAACATGGAATTATGACAAATAATATTCAATCAGATCGAGGTGGTGAATATTTTAACCAATATTTTATCATCTTTTTATGGGGTTTTGGGATACAATTTCAAATTACTCCACTCTACACACCCTAGTGGAATTATCTTATTGAAATGAAGAAATGAGCCTCTTTGGAAATGGTAAGTTCAATTATGTCGTGTAGATCATCCATTATACCTTTTAATATATTGATACAAACTAAAACATATGTATTAAACTATGTACCTACTAAAAAGTGGAATATGGAATTCCCTTTGAGTTATAGAGTGGAATGAAACCCATTTTTTCATATTCATGTGTATAGGGTTGTGAGGAAATTTTTATGTCCTTATCACATAAAAAAATTGAACATTGGTTAACAAAATGTATCTATATTTGATAACCTTAGTAAAATATTGATAATAACTACAGTACCATTCAGACAAGAATGTTACTATCACCAGAAAATCCATATTTATTCAGATTAAGAACAACCTCAAAATAGATAATGGGAGAATGATTTAATTCAATGATGTTGAAGCTCATGATAGAAATGAGTTCCAATTGGAATATATCACATATGTCTCCATTGAAGATGTAGATTATAAAATATTAGTTCGTCATAAGAGATCTTGATGGGTAAAGATCTATATATATTTTTTTCTTCTAGTAAGAAAATATGGAGACTCATTAATGGATTAAAAAATGAACCTATATCATAAAATGAGACAATAGAGATATCATCTGTTATAGGATGGAAAAATTCAAAAATTATGAAATTAAATCAACATAACATTATGATATTTGGGATCAGGAAGATACAACTATTGATGTAAATCCCATAATATTAAAATGGGTATTCAAGGGAATGTTAGACATGAAAGATAATTTAAATACATATAATGAAATTAATGTTGAAAAAGGGATTGAACATTGTAAATAAAATTACTACAATGAAAACCATTCACCAATTAATGTGATTAAATCCCTTAATATTATACATTATAAAATTACCTACCAATAATATTGTATTTTGATGATGTACATCTAGACTACTTTCATTAATGTGACCCATAAATAATATGTCAATATGACTCAAAAAGAATGGTATGTGACTACTAGTGACAACAAAATTATTTTAATTATTCCATTTATTGATTGAAGAAATCTTCTAGGATATGGAAAATTTTATTCAATGAATCTATAAAATAACATGGATTCATTGAGAACAAATTTGATACATCTTTTTACAAAAGGATTATTGGTAATGTAGTCATTATCATTTTTGTATGTGATGATGACATACTAATTATTGGAAATGGAATACTAGTCTTATTGTCTGTTAAGGGCTCATTGAAAAAGTATTTATCCATGATACTCATAAGTTATGAAGACTATATTATAGGGATCCAGATCAATTTATATATATTCACGAGGAATCATGGTCTATGATTATGTACTTGCATTAATTAGATACTAAATGGATTTTTTTTGAAACAGTTAGGGTGGTTAGTGATTCTAGTTCCACATGATACGAATCTTTCAAAAAAAATATTTACTAAAATACAATAGGAGGAAGAGATATAGACAAGGATTAAATTTTATTCAGAAATATGATCAATCAGGTATGACTTTTCATGAACTAGAATTTATTTTTCATATTCACTGAACATGGTAGGAATATATGTGGAAAATCTATAATAATGACTTTGGTGTACTATTAAATCAATAAACATGTATCTGAGAAGATCATATGATATGTTCATAGTGTATGGAGGAAAAAAGGAATTGGTCATAATGGGTTATAGAGATGATAGTATTGAAAATTATTAGAATAATCTAATGTCATAATCGGGAAATATTCTTTTCTTGACAGTTGAGAGGTGAGTTGGAAGAGTTGAAACCAGGCAGTTTTCAATTAATCTACAATGGTATTATATATTATATAGGATTTTTATGCATCTCATTAATCCATTTGGATATAAAATCTCTCTTTAATCATGATGTGGTATCTAGATGCAAATATCTTATCAGATTGTAGTGTGATAATGTTTCAACGGTGGTTGTTGTAAAAGATCCATTGTCACGTAAACATGAAAATTACATAATCTAAAAGTATCAACTCTTGGGGTATTTATCTGATATGGGTGATGTTATAGTAAGAAGAGTTACCATAGTATAAAACATGGTGGATCCCATGAATGAAGTCTGATCTTTTTAGAATCATGAGTTACTTGTGAGAGATAGCATACTGAAGTGTTTTAGTAGTTGGATCTATTCCATGCTGGAGTCTATTAGAGTTGGTTCTATAAAACTAACTTTTGTGTAAATTATGAAAATATGAAATAATTTTATAAATATAAATAATATTATATTATTATCATGATTATTCATTTTAAATACATTTAATGTGACAGTTTCCTAAGAGTATTTATCTCATTGAAATGTAATATCAGTTCCCCTCTATGAAGAGAACCCATAAGTTCAATGACATAATTTTTTTAAAAAGTTATATAGCTTTATGATAAACTTTTATAGAAAAAAAATATGTTGGAGATCAATGTTTGAGAATCATAAGACATTGAAAATAATTCTCATGGTTAATTTCCATTTTAATATATAGTTAATGATATTAAGATATTGAGACCTACTAGTAGGAAATTGACATTTATATTACTTTGGATATTCTCATCTATGGAAATTTGTATTGGTCTTTAGAATTTTTGACTATTATATAGGATTATTATAAGTCATGTAATTTGATGTATTGAAAAAAATGTGATGAAATATGATCACAGTGATGTAAGATACCTTGGGTGAGACACGAGTAATATTTTATTAATAAATAATGTTAGGAAGGATTTCTACCATCTTTTACATAACATAAGTTTATATCGTAGACCTTTGATGAAGTGATATATCCTACATGAGACTTTAGTTTTTTTATTGGCATGTTTGATTTTAGAAAATTCAATGAAATGACATCGAGAATATAGTTGTATTGAATCATCATGGAAATGATTGATTAGAGATATCACAATAAACAGATTATATTACACAATAATTATTTTTATGAGGTATTATGTAATTATGGAATTATTTTTTTTCTATATGTGTGTCTTGGAATGTTTATATATTCCATCCTTGGATATTAGGCTTTTTCACCTAATTCTACTAATAAAGTGGCCTAATGTGTATCATAGTACGTGTATCTAAAATCTGAATTAAATATTATATTATTATTTATTATTTAACAAGTTTAATAAATATTTTTTCTACATGTGGTTTAATAATATTTCATTTTTACCCCATATATTATATCCCCATTTATTTAATAAAAAATTATGTGAATATAATATTTAAAAAATAATTTTTTACTATTTATTGAGTATAATATTTTTTATTTATTTATGAATAATGTATTTATATTTATTTATTAAATATATAGTCATTATTGAAAGCCTCATAATCATCATGGAAGAATATGAAACAAATTTTATAGGTCTGGTGAGAGATAATAAATATTGAATTTTATTTCGATAAAAAATATTTTGTTTTACTTCATAATTTTTTCAGAAGTTACTAAATAATAATAATTTTATTATTATTTTACACATCATCCTCTTCATGAGATGAAATAAATAATAAAGTGAACTGCTGAAATTATTTATTTCTATCCCTTGTGTTATATAAATGAAATCATATCATGTTTCATGAGATAAAATTTCCCTATTTTTTGCATAATGAATATAGATAATCCTCTCGATGCTTTTGATAGATCCATTCACAATTAAATATATCAAGAATAGAGAAACATCATCCAGTAAAATCCACTATAGAGTGTATAGATATCTTTAATCATCCTATGGACGAAATTCTAGTGGAGATTAATAATGAACAATGCATGTGTTAGGATCAGACACACTACCACCAAAAAATTCCTATGACGAAGTTTAGATATTTCTAGACAAAATGGGGATCACTAATATTAGAAATATTGTATTTCTTCCTATAACCCAAAGACTACACAATGTAGATATGTTATCATATCCATCAACAATGAAATAACTTCTCGTAATGCAATTCATTATTTAAGTAAAATAATTATAAAAAATATGTAATGATCATGTTATTTATTATATCATTTCCCTTATTTTTTTTATTATTGAATTCCATTGATAATGAATTTAATCATTGTGTAAATCTCATATTGACCATCAATCGTGATAAAAATAAATGTTTGTATTTACCCATAGCATGCTTATGTTGTTCTCGAAACCAAAATCTAGAACATGAAAGAACACCTGATCATGTCACCCATGATATTAGGTGTAATATGTACAAGTCATCCAAGAAGCAACTCTTCCAAATGATATATCATCCAGGTCTATTAAATTACTATAGATATATTTTCAATTTTATGTTAGTCCCCCTAAACATTCCTGGAAGATCTTACAACTTCTTTTATGACATGGAATCCATGGTCATGTGACACACCTATGAATACATGTGTCGATCACAATTATATCCTTAGTCTTGTCATCCGAGATAAGTTATATTCCTCCATAAATGTTAGTCAGAACATGCAAGACACCCCAATTATGTCTTATAAATTCATATAATGGTCCCTTAGACATTTCATCCTTCCTATGGGGACACTCTATACATGTCAGATATACAATTTCAAAATTTTGAGATGACCCTTAGGAAATTTCATATACATAATCCAGAAATGCCGAGTAGACACTCATTTTATGTTATATAGTTAATAATAACATTTAATAATAGACCCTCTGACATGTCATTCATGTGATACAGAACCCCAAGACGTGAAAACATTTTATGTTAAATTATATTCAAACATAGCATGATCTTAACTATGCATAGTCTGATTTCTATAAAAGAATGATATACATAACACTTTTCTAAGGTACAATGTCCATATTAAACAACTAATTAGAACCTCCCATGGGTGAATGTCTCATACCCAAATGTAGGACATTTTATTTGTTGATGTATCATTGTTCTCCCACGAATCATAACTCATGTGGGAATAGGTGTTTTTAATGACCATATCACTTGCATCATAAATGTCACCCATCCACGGTGACCTCAATGTGTTAGCCTTATTTAGTGACATGATATGATTTACACATATAAGGGAATCCTCATTAACGTATGTATTGAAGGAATTCCCCTATTGGGAGTCCCTAGGGTAGTAACCCCCATGGGAAATAATTATCTTTCACCTACCATCAATGTGTAGAGGTCAGATCAAACTATGATAACTCTAAATAATCCAATATGTAATATGAATTGGAATCCTTTTCAGGTCTCTATCTCTATACCATGATTCCATGTTCACCCATATATGTCCTTTCATGAAGAATTAAACTATATAGATTAAAAAAACTATTTTGTTATAGATTCAAATTATAAACATGAAATGAATGAAGCCTCATGATGTTTAAATACCATCCTGAAAATATCAACTACTTCTATGGGTGAAGATAAACTCCATAGTTCCAGGTTATATAGATTCAAAACATAAGAACATATCCTTTGTTAGTAATAATTTTAAATGGATTGGGATGCTCATATATATACAGATAGATTCATTAACAGAACATCCCATTTCAACATAGAAGTATTCAACACTCTATCATCTTATCATGGTAAACAGTCCCATAAGTGTATTTGTATGATGTTTAGGAATATATATTTTATCTATAATAGAGTTCTGGAATTTTGGATAATCACCCCTAAAAGGTTTCAATGAGCCTTACCTCCCATCATCTTGACCAACTTGATTTCTTAAGAATTATTTGTTATGAATCCCGAAAGGTATAACTTCTTCTAGAAATAATATAAATTCCCAGTTTTGGATGTAGGACCTTTTTTTAGTTTTGATGAAACATGGAATTGTTAAACCAAATATGAGTGATTATTAAACCATTAATAGACCCCTCAAAATCAATACACAAACATGATACCAAGATTCGAAACCATCTGTGAAAGAAGGTACTAAAAGAATTACTAAGTCAACACAGGTGTTGGGAATCATGTCCCATGAACACCAAGGATAAAAAACCTATAATAATATGTCTTTTATCATTTTATTGATAAATATTTGAAACCATAACCACTGATGTATAATTTTATTTTAGACAACCAGATCCAATGTTTCTCATGTGCAACCCATGATGTCATTATGAGGTATTTTTTTAATATTAATTATTTTATTTTTTATTTTTAATTTAAATATAAAATATTATATATTTAGACAATTTTATTGGTTTTGTGGTCAGGGTTCCCAATCTCTTGAACTAAACAGAAAAGTTGTGTATTTTGGAAATTTTATAGTAGGACCATATGGTTAGATGCATGGTCTATCCAAACCTATGTTGAATCCATTCATGAAATTTAATGGTTAAAATATTTATTATATATATGTATATTTAATGATTCTAATCCCAATATTCCTTCAATTATTTGGGATTATTTCAAGAGGTTATCAAATTTATTATTCTCTTCCTATTTTCATTCCCTTGATGATTGTTCATCTAATGTGTTAGGTTCATTAATATATATTCCTATAATAAATATCCACTATTCTTCCATCATATTCATCACTAATCTTTTTACAAAAATATGGATACCGGATTAGAGGTTTTCTCATGTATAGTAATTTTACAAATTTCATCATTTTATGATGGTAATTACTATCTACGATACCATATTATCTTCAAAAATATATTAACAATGAATAAAATAATTAATATATATTTATAATAGATGTTTTTATACTGTTATATTGATTATTAGATTTTTTAAATGAGATTATTATTTAATTATAAATTATATTTAATATCTATGATAATTATGGAATACAAATTTGATGTTTATAATTGTTATTCAGTTGTTAAAAAAAGGGATTCTAATGAAACTATAAAATTAAACTTCAATGAAAATTTATCATACCATGTGTTTGATGTAATGAAAATTGATATTTATAATTATGTACATAGATTTTCTATTAGATGGTTGATTGTAAATTTAAAAGGAAGGAATCATGACTTAATAAATTTTTTCAAATGTAAATAACTTGTTTTTATTAATTAAATTGATTTTCTATTGGTTCATATTATTATTATTATTTTCCATATTATTGGTTATTTAAAATTTAGAATAATATTAAGATAAAACATGACTATTCATGTGATTATGATTATTCTCTATGACGGGTTCATCAAATCGATATGTTCCTATGGATTTGGTCAATATGTATATTCATAATTAAAAATTTGTATTCATAGGATTGTTCTTGGTCTATTTTGTATTTATTTTTTGGTTTTTTTATAATAAAGTTGAATTTATTAATAGAGGAGGGGGAATTTATAGGGGAACATCTACAGCTTCCACCAAGATCACGGCTCGGGGTACCAGGTGCTTTTTGTGATTGGTAGAGGTTTTGAATCACAAGTGATGCCATTAGTTAAGAAATGGTTCATGAATGGTCACAAATTAGAATTCTGTGGGTTTTTTTATAATAGATGGAAAATATAATGTTGTAATATTACATTATTTCTATGTTTATGCTTGTATCCCTCTTTTAATGGAATATTAAGATGCTTTTTTTACTAACATGAAGCTCTAATATCTCCATATTTCCCATAATATTAATGGTTTTATTTCTCATATATAATATCTCAATATAGAAATTTATTTAGTGTATTGGATCAGTCTCATTATTCTTTTCAAAAATCATTATTTTTTTTGTCAAAGAAACAATGTTATATTTGTTTCATGTTCTAACATCCAATTTCAAACATTTATTTTATTGAATCATGGTTTATTATGTTATTTTATTGGATGAGATATGGATTTCAACCTATTAAAATTTCTATCTTTTTTAGGGAGGTTTCCCTTTATATATTTTTTAATGATGAATGAATTTATATTTTACTCTATTATGTATTTGGTGATACAATTATTATAATTTGGATATTATCCTAGAACATTATTATAATTATTGAAGAATGTTTTGTTATGAAATGTTTACTTGAAACTGTATTTCTAAATGGAGGTTTAGCAATTTAATTATGGTTAACATTATTTAAGGTAGTATATTAAAAAGAATAATTACCAATATAAACATGGAATGTTGTGAAAATAATTAAATAAGATAATATAGAAAATGAGAGTGCTTTAAATGTTCATTTAATGAGATTAGAATGTTTATAACTTGAGAAGTATACTGTGAAAAGTTCCTATGCTGCTTTTCTAGATTTCGGATTGTTTTCTTGATTTTTCGTAATTATTTTATGTATTTATTGATAAATAATTTAATCTCTAAAGTGTATTTAAACCATTGATGTAGGGTAAATTCAATGATATAAAAGTCTCTAGAGAGGTTGAAGCATTTAGTAAATATTTTGGAATTCTAGGTATGATGTTTTACCGATATAAAGTGATGTGTAAATTGTGAATTGTTTTTTATATTCTAGAAATAAAATAATGATTGTGATTTTTTATCTTGGAAATTTTTTTATATTTTAAAAGTTCTTTGATGTTATTGGCTTCTATGAAACTTAGTTGGGATTAGATATTATTGGCCTTTAGTTATGAAATTATGTGATAAACCATATGATTAAAGTGTATTCCTTGAATGGTCTAGATATATGTGATTTCATTGGGATTTAATGTCATGGTGGGTCATATAAGGTGATCTATTCTTTTTATCCCAACACATTACATTATTTCATTGGATTATTCTCTCTAAATCATCAAAATCACACCTAGAAACCGATATGTATATTATACCTATAGATTTTATACCAAAAAGTACCTATTTTTAATAAAATTCACTATGTAAAAGAAATACTCTAGTCACATAATAAACTTTTAGACACATTAAACACAATACTCTTACTAATGACTTTGGGAATGAAGAAATAAGAAATGATGATCACAGATTGACAACAAGGGTAATCATAGAAAATATAAACCTAATATCATAATTTATAAAAATCTGATCATGTGGGTATGGTTATATAATCTTGTTTATTGATATGTAATAAATATAATGATAACCGATAGAAAAAATTTAATAAATCATTATCCTTCACTAAGGCTTTAAAACATATTAAATGTGTATCAAGAGTCTAAAAACATGAGTCGATAGTCCAAATCTATGAAAAAATAAAATATTCAGAAGAACGTGGTATAAAAAATTAATATAAAACAAAAAATATGTCATTTCTAAGAAATATGATATTTATGTGACAATTGTCATGGATAACCACTTGTGAATAACATTTTAGAAATAGGATAACCAACCTTCCCTGATAAAAATATAATATTTGGGCTTAGGAACCGTTTATTATCCAAATATCATGAGATATACAATGATTACGAATTCATTATAGGGATAAAAATTATCCACCTATCAATTAATAATAAACCATGTATATTTTTTCCACATAAACATGAAATCATTTTTAATTATTTCATAGATTAATTAAACCATTAAAAAGAAAAGTTTTTAAAAAAAATTAATAATACATTATCCTATGTTATCCAATGAAATATAGGGAGTGGTATCATTATAAAATATCATTTTTGAAGGATATGTATCACTAAATAATATTGATATAGATAAAATATTTTTTTTTAATTACATGATAATATTTGTAAATAAAAATAAGAAGATATATCCTTCGATTTTGATAACAGATATTTGATAAGAAAATAATTAAAATTAATGAAAATTAAAATTAAAAAGGATAAATATTAAAAAAATATTAAAGATGTTTTATATGTAAACCAAATTAAGGTGAGGGTAAAATAAATTCCTATAGAAATAGTTAAAAAATGATATTCTTTTGACACTTTTTTTAAAAAAGTCATTCATTTGAAAACTAATCATGTAAAAAATATTAATATATTCTTATATTTTTTTTTGAAAATTATGTAATTTGTTTTTCAGGAATGTAATATATAATTAAAATATATATATATATATATATATATATATATTAATAATGAATGATACTGAATACGTACATTGTAGAGAAAAATTTTTGACTAAAAAAAGGATATAAGGCCAATACACATTTTTAAGATTTACTATTTTTTATTTAGGGACAAAAGGTAGGAAATATGGTTATAATATATATATCCCATGAATAACTAGAAGAGAATAACATAGATTTATTTTATTTTGAAAGAAAAATACTTCAATGAAAATAAATTTAATAATACACAATCTTGATTTCAATGTGAGACTAGAAAGAAAGACCAATGTTTAGTCAGGACATCCACGAAAGCACATTGAGATACATTATAATAATAATAATAGTATTATTAATTTATTCTACATCCTTATTTATTTACATTACTTATTATAAACATAAATTATATTCAACAATTATACACATATTAGTTCGTTATTTTATCTCATCATGGGATGTTAGAAATATCGACTATTTAATAAATATTTCATAATAGTGATCTCAGTCACCATTCATTGATCAAAAGATTATCATACCTGATTACTCAAAATATTAGAATCAGTTTTTCTGTTTATTTGTGGTTCCCATGTAAATTTTAACTAATATGTGTATATTATTCATGAGAATGGAATCCTTGATGAACCTGACTCAAGTAATTTCTATATAAACACAATTACATAATAATGATCATTTATTTTCATGTCATAATCTATGAACTATATTAACGAAATATATAACTCCTTAATATAATATAATTCATGAATTAATTTCTTGATACTTATTCATGGTCAAAATGGTGATTTGGAAAATCATCAGTCATGTAGGTTCATGAATCGACCAAAAAATTAAAATTATTATTATTTTGAATGATAATGTGGTTAGATTTATATAATAATAATATCATTATAAAATTATTATAATTATTCTACTAAAAAATTATCACATTGGATAAATAAATATAGAAATTTTGTAGATGATATTCTCATTGAAAATTATATTCTAGAACTTATACACGTGATGAATTAACTCTTTCTTAACATGGGTTCCATCAAAATTATGGATTTATTATTCCTTATTAGAACTGAACCATTCCAATGTCATGAATGAATCTAGGTGATTATATATTATTAGGTATTCATGAGTGAACCAAATGGTTTGATTTTCCTGGGAGGTGTAGAATAGGGTACCTTCTATAAATGAGTTTTGAATGGAATTCCCATAAATATTTATTCCTTATGGAATAATGTTTTAATTTTATTATGATTTTAGATAAATAGTTTAAACATAAAGGGGGTGGATCTTGAATACCCCTACCCAAAATATTTATTTAAAATATTTTATAATATTTCAATCATCACAACTTAGTAAAACCATTTATACAACATTTTAATTTAATCATGGAAACATAAATTTTATCATGGTAAAATATTTTCATTCATAAAAATAAAATTGATATATATTCCAACATTAGATGTTATAATTAATAATTCAGTTCTCATATAGTCTAATTAAATTTTTTAATATTAGAAAATTAATATTTAATTTGAAATATAAATATTAATGAAATTTATTTTATAGGAAAATGTCTTCCAAAAAAGTAAATGTTATTAATTTTATATCATATCAGTTAAAGATAAAATAAGAGTGAATAAATTTGTCATAAATTTTATTAGATAGATCATTTAAACTATCTAAATTTATTTATTAATTTAAAACAAAATACAAAAAAATATATAATGCAGTAACATGTCATTTTTAAAATTTATATAATTAGATTAAAATCCTTTTAAAATAAATTATGAACCCTATAAATATTTAGTTTTATAACTTCATTCATATTAATGTATTTCATATAATTTTTAAATACATAAAATTATTCATTAATAACAACAATAAATAATATATTATATAATATTTAGAAACTATTTTTATAATAACATAATTTAATTGAATATTATATTTTTATTTCATTATTCAAATTTACACAACATATTTAATCAGTATACCCAATGGCCATATATTTAATTATCATCATTCCAATGACTATATATTAAAATTATTTATTTTTATCATCCGTAAACATAATTTTCATATTTGATTCTGTTGAATACACTTAAATAAGATACAAATAATATTAATTTTATGAACTTATATAAATCCCAATATGTCTGGTATATTTAAAGTTATTTTAATTATTTTCATAGTTTTTATTGAACAAAAGATCTTCATAGAGATCTGTAAGGACAAATATTTCTGTAAGTGGTGTTTTTATTTAAATCTAGTTTTACTTCTCTTTTAATTTTCATAATGATGGTTGATATTGTATTTTCAAAATGTATGAATGTTTATTATTCATTTTGATATATTATCTAAATAACATGTATCATGGTTTTTATTAGATTAGTGTTTCATAAGGAACATGAAATTTGAATTCATATTTTCTGAATGGAATAAAACATTATAAATTCTTGGGGAGTCACATCCTACCAAAAAATAATAATACTTTGCTCGAAATTTAATTACATTAATGGAATCTAATAATTGTAATTCTGCCTCATTGCATATTTTCTTTCCCATATAGATTCCTCATACATATGATTTTTTTTAAATAATTAATAATGAGAATGTCCATTATTTAAATTACATTATCATTATGATCTAATATTTCATCCAACTGCTCCTTATAAGAAAGATCACATTCTAGGCATATAATAATTTAGTTAAGTATATGATAAGGGTTAGGTATATACATCCTCAAAAGATTTACATGGAATTATTCATGCACTATGGAGATGGTTGGGGGAAGTGAAAGATGATATGATATTATTCACATAGGATCACAGATTATGAACAATAAAACTTTTCTAGGGACCTACATTCCCATATTTATAAATGAAAAAACCCTATTCCATGGCGATATTCAAATGAAAACACTGTCTCCCACATTAAACTCCAAATATTAATAATGATTTCATCACAACTCTTGAATATATGTAGTTATAATATTTTCAATGGCTGGTTGGATCGATAAAAATATATTTGGATAATGATTTTTGTTTCAAAACCTCTATCTATCAATCTTTGTGATTTCATGTTTAATTTTGTTCTCATATTCTCATGTAGATCCTTGTATGGTTCAACCTGAATTCTAAAATGGAAACTACTGTATTATGAAAACGTCACTAGTGGAAGGTGTTGATCCCATCCTCTACAGATATCTAGTGAAGATGATTTTATAATATTACCAAATGTGTGAATGGCCAATTGATATTCACCATCTTTCTAATGATGATGAACATTTCTAAAAAATATCTATGTGGATATTTATTTTTGATGACTTTTATATAAAATCATGGAAATATTGTGATCATGAAAATATACATTTAAATTTATAATCCATGTAGGCTTACAACATAATTTATATATATTTTTTAAATTTTATCTAGCATGAATTCTTATTTAATATCAATAAAATGGAATTTCTTAATATGGTGACCAACTATAACCCAAATAGAACTATTTCCTTCAGAATTCATTGGAATTCCTATAATGATATCAATGGGTATGTTTTATCATTTCCATTTATCTATGGGTAATTGTTGAATCATCCAATTGGTTTTTTGTATTCAAAACTTAACCTTAAAAAATTACATGAATCATGATACATTCTCTATAATCACGAAATTCATTATGTACTATTAAAAGTGATACTTAAGATCTTTATAAATCATTGTTTTTAATGTATGTATAGATAATGATGACTTATGTGCATCATCCATAAAATACCATTTTCAATTTCTGTATTTATGGAACAAAAATTCATTTTATGAATCTCTTTATTCCATCAATATCAATTTTTGTGTCCAAAATATTTCATACCTTCTTTTATTAATCTAAATTTATCTTTTTTCCCACTTCATATTTACTTGGATGGATGGTTGGAAAGATAATTTGAATCAATATGATTTAACACCATAACTCATGATTTCAAAGTCTAATAATTTCAAAAATATGTGAAAATGATTTCATTAAAATCCTCACCATTTATGATTTACCTTCATACATCACACTCAATGAAACAACCAGCATGTTTCTTTTCTATTGTGGAAATGTATCTTATACTAATAGTCACTAATCAACTCTGACTGTGTCCTTTCACACATGTTCAACTCCTTCAATGAGAATATATACATTATGTTGTTATTATCAATATAATTCAACCTTTTTACAATATATATATTTCCATAATATATTTAATGAATATATTACAACTACTATCATTGAATCATGCATCAATAAACTGTTCTTGTGAATTTTTAATTATTTTGAGGTGTAAACTATCACCATGTAATTCTACAATAGGAAATTTACCAATACCATATTTGATGCATCATCATATATTAAAAATCCCTCTCTATTATTGGATATTAAAAGTAAATTTGTGGTCAAAACCTTATATTTAAATCATAAAAATTTTCCTCATATTAACTTGTCCATATATGATTTACTCTATTATGTTTTAACACGGTTATGGGAAATGAATGTTCTGAAAAATTTCTCAATAAATCCTATAGTATGATTCATATCTAAAAAAATTATTGGTCTCTGTTATTGTGTTTTATCTATGCAAATCATCAATCACCAAATTTATTAATTGATCCAAAAACATAAGCTTTAATATTACTACATCACATATGAAGGATACTATATAAGGACAAAATTCACACATGATAAATATATTATCGCCTTCTAGATATATCCATCAATGCCCTCAAATTCTGTCTATAATTTTCCTCAATCATTTATTATATGTTATTATCATCTAAAATACTTTCAAAAATTGATAATGTTAATATTTAAGAAATTATTCAACAAATATATGAAGAGAGCATTTGAAATATTTCTATTGGAATCTCCATGACTTAATAGTGTATATATCTTTTTTGAATGATTTTCTTTTATATATCACTCTTTTTTACCCTTTATTTATTATATCCTGAACATATGATAACAATTTATAAGAATTTATTACCATATAATTGACTATAATGGCAAAAATATGTGGTAAAACATACATGTTGTTGATAATGATTTTATTAATATCATGATAACTTATACATTGAAAAATTTTCCTATCATTATTCATATCAATGAGAACTGGTGAACCCCATGGTGAAAAACATAGATATATAAAACATATCTACATATTCTCTTTGAGTTTTCACCTTAATTCCTCTAATTATAATGAGCCATTTCTATACAGATTAATTAATATTTCTATAATATTAGGTATGGGTTGTATTTTAAAAACAATGACAAAATATTTGGGTATACTAGGTAGATATTCCACAAATAAATCTACAAATTCCAAAATATTATGCTAATCCTCAATAAAATATCATTCCATTACAAGTTGAGAAAAAGACCCTCATGATTATGCATTATGACCCATATAATGGAATTATATTTTTTAGAGAGTTAATATCAACATTTAATAGATATATTATAGTGGTTTATTTTCTATTTGAATAGTGATTTTCCTATAAAAGATATTTATTTCGAATCTATGTATAGAGAAATAATCCAATCTGAAAATCAAATCAAATTCCAGAGAAGGGGGATAATAATATTAGAAAGAAAAAATGATTATACATGGTCAAAATAAGAGTTATATACATGTTATGAAATCATCACACCACTATGTGTTTTTAATGTAATTTAATATCTATAAATAGGTTTATTATTTTATTCCTAAATAAAATTCTCTAGATATAGGTAATTGAGTGGAATAACACTCTCATAATACTTTTCTAGTCATTATGTGGATCATGTGTGCACCTTTCAATGCCTCAATTTTAATAACCATAAATACTATTTTTATTATATAGCCTTTCCCATTTGATTGTGATTTATGGGGTAATTTATTCAATTTTCAGTCATTATTCCTATGTATGGTACACATGTTAGTGTAAAGGTTGTATACTTTATAATTGAAATATTAGATTGTGGATGTTAAATTTTACTTTTTTCTCTATATAAATTTTATTAGATATCATCAATATATATCTTAGGCATCAAAACAACAACACTTATAATTATTACACATTAATTAATGATTAATTACATAATATTACACTTATTAAAACCTGGAAGATTGAATGGTATAGTCTATTATGGAATTAGTAACATTACATGACAATATAGAATATGGAATACATAATGATTACTAAAAAAATAATTAATATGTTTATCACATCCCTTTATACATTAAACTACATTGGATAAAAAAGGGTAATACACTTGAAATTTGTGAACTAAAAATGATTATTATGTAAAAAAATTAATAAGTTAAAACATTTTAGAATATATGAACAACAATGAGGAAAGAAAGGAACATTTTCAATAAGGCATGATATAACATTATAATCATAACATGGTAAATGTGGAAACAACTAAAAAAATACATCATAAACATAGGTTAGGACTTATTAAAAAGACATCATGGTGAAAATTTCCCATAATCAAATTAGGTTCACTACATTTACCAAAATGATGTACCATCATAATAAACGTTAACAAATGAATTGGAGTGCTATATAATTTTTGGAATATAGATCACTTTGATTTTATTCTCATGCTTAGGTGATCCACATAGTTCATATAACATGGACACAATCATAATAATGTAATATTCCATGTTCAATTAGTTCATAATAAAAACATGTATGTTTCAAAATAATGAAGTATATGTGTAAATTATTTAATAGACCTGATAAAAAATCTGTATGGTATTCAATGCATACTAATTTTTCATAGGAAATCGCGGTAATATTTCGACTCCAAAATGCTATCACATAAAAATTTATTAAATGGGTTTATGCGAGTGAAAGGATTCAATAATGGTCTAGACATGAAATTGATTTATCCCAACATAGAGAATAATAAAATGAGGGAATAATATAATAAAGAATCATGAATTAATAAAAGAAAGTGATGAACCCTTACATCAGTGTGTGACACCAAATGCATGAGAGGAGCTTATTGAGTGATTGGGGGATCCTTGGAATGGAAATTAGATTTTGTAAGGAAGAGTAAGTAGATACTATGAGGAATTTGAGTGATAAGATATGGGATATGCAGTGAGTTTATATTAGAAATGAGGGGGTTTTCATTATTATTTATATTTTAGGATCTAAAAAATAAAATTACAAAAACAAAAAACCTTCACCTGATGTATTATAATATTTTAATCCAAATGGGAGTGTTTATTATTGTTTTATATAAAAAAGGGCCTAACATAATGATATAATCCCCTTTCTTTTGTTGATGTGAGTCGTACTATTATATAAATGATTTTAAAACCGTAAAATCTGTAATTGGGATTGGAAGTTTCAGAATGACTTTATAAAATTTCCCAAATAAACATAAATTCTCACTATTTTAAAGATAAAAAATTTATTTGTTCGTGGATACCTTTAACATTATATATTAAATCACATTATAATCATTATGAATTCATAATATAAAATTATATTTATACCGTATTTAATTTTTACCAGAAAATTTTACTGATTTAGAAAATTATGAATAATTAACCACTAGATAATTTACACCTTATTATTCAAAAAAAATAATATTGATTTTATTTAATTTTTTTTCTAAATATTTGGTGTTTCATTTATAAAATAAAATCGACCTTTATTAAATAATACTAGTTTCTTTGACAATAACAGTTTTCAAACACTTATAATTTTTTTTACACTATATATATTATATGATAATTTATTTATAAATAAAAATTTAAATAAAAATTTATTAAAATAATATTTATGTCAATAATCCATTAATTCATCAATATAAAACCATTAATTTAATATTAATATTAACTAAAAATTATTATTACAGTTTTCCATTGTCAAAATAAAATTCATAAATAATATAACAATAAATAGACCAAAATATAATTGTTATAAAATGAAAAATAATTTAAATTCCCATATTGTTTGGGTATTTTTACATATCCTTACAATATAATAGTAATATCTATAAAGGTATAGTGTACAATAGTTAGAATTTCATTGAGTGGTTTGGTGTCTATGGTTTGGTGTGTGATCATAATGACCTTGAACATCTCACATAATCAGTTCCGATCAATCTTAAATTGTTGGTTATCAACATGGGAATGCTCAATGAAAATGACCATAGATTCTATATCCCTAATAAGCTTTGATAAAAGGTCTGCATAGGGTATAATCCTAATGTTTGAGGCCATTAATTCATTTATTAGTGTCAAATGGATTATTTAATCCCATATATTTTTACTAACCATGTCATCATTGTTAAATGGATATATTAACAACTATAATGATGCTTAACAGTAATTTAACTATAATAGTTTATAATAAAACAAAATAATTGAATGAGATTTATATATCTGTATTACAAAATAATACACATCATTATAACACAAGGGAAATTTTATTTATAATAGTTTAGCACATTACAATCATCCCCCATTTAATAGTTCCACACTCGTCATTTTCATTTCCAATAATAAAATAGTTAATGGAAGTTATATTTCATGATTTCATATGGTTCCCATGATTCATTTTAAAACATATGATTTCTCTATAACACATTAATAGGATTCATTATCTTATTTCGTAGGACATTGTCTCAATATTCTACGATCTTCAATGGATTCTCCTCATAAGAATGTTCATTCTCTAATTGTACCACATCTTGATTGAGTACATGTGAGGGGCCTAGTATGTACTTTATCAAGTGGATAAAATTAATTCATATTGTAATTGAAATAGTTTATGTGTTATTTCTACTGATTAGGCTACCATTACGATATGATAAAGAATCTCAAATGTCCTGATGTATCTTCATATACGAATTTTCTTCCTCCAAAATCTCATCACATTCTTCAATGCAGATATGCGGAGGAAAAAAATGTTTTCAACATAAAACTCTAGGTATATTTGATGATAATAATCATTGCTCTTCTATCTAATCCAAGAATCCTTAATGTGATGATGAATGGTATTAATCTTTTCCTCCATCTCCTCCTCCATTTCAGGGCTTAATAGTGTTTGTTCCCAATCTTCATCCTAATATGCAGGTGTTCTGCACCTGTTCCCATTAATTTTGTCATAGGGATCCATTTGGATGATCAAGTAGAAAATATTATTGAAATAGAATTTGACCATAAGTATATATTGGTCCTATAATACTTTCATGTCTATATAACAATCTATCAACATGTCTTACAGTGTTTAAATAGTACGGGCAAATTGGGAATTAGGTTGAGGGTGATAAGCCGTAAAAAAATTTCAGCTCATTTTTTTGTGTATGTTGGATAATTTTCCAAAACATTGAGTCAAATATATAATTTTAATTAGATAAAATCAATATTATTACTCAATGTAGCCTCACTATATATCTGATAAATATTGTTTCAATTTTATACATTGAGATGTCCTTTAAAATTGTTAAAATTATAAAAACATTTCTAAGATGATTCCCAATTATCCATATGATTTTTCCCATATATGTATTTGGAAGAACATCGAAAAATTACATGGCGATGTTTTCTGATTTCTATGTTGGTATAGCCACCGGTTTCATCATCCCTGTATGCTTTTACCTTTCATATTTTACTTCTTGACATTCCATGACCATTGATGTATATTCATGTATCTCCTTTTTCTTATTGTAACTACAATATTTCTCACAAAGATTTCAATATGTATTTTTTCTTCCCGTTTGAATGTTTAATGTTTAACTATTCACATCATATAATAGTTATTTCGATACCTAATGATTTTAGGGAACACCTATACATTACCCAAATATCACAATTCTTTAATCCTAAACATTTATCTCTTCATATTTCTTTATAGTTTCCAATTTCTTGTGATATTACACATCATATTTTTATCATCATTCAACCTATCTAGAGAGGACAGTTATGAAACCATTTGTGTAATGAATGACGATGTCCCATGTTTTATGATTCCCATGTCCATCCTCTTCAATTCAAAGAAGATCAGACCCCTCTCGATTCAAATTAATGATATAATCTTTTGACCCTTTCTACATAGAGAATCTCGAACATTATTCTCTTTCTAGATATTGTAGTAGATATAACATTTATAGTAATTGATAATATCTAACAGTATTCATTGGAATATATTTATATCATTATTTTTTAATATATATATGAGGATTTTGATATCCTAATATATTTCACAATTATAAAAAAATATATAATTCTTCAATATTTCAAAATCTCATATCACTAAATTCAACTTCAAATCATGCACTAGGAAGTTCTGTTAATGAACATTCAACATCCCTGAAGCATACTCTATGACATTGTCATTATTTATTAACAAAAATCTTAATCCATTCCCCGAAGCATCAATAAACACTTTCAAATGGTCTCCAAATTTCAATATTGTGATTATAGGGGTAGTTATAAGCTATATTTTCAGCTCATTGATATCTATTATCATTCATAATTTCAATAAAACTTGCCTTCATTCCATGTTTTCTTGGTTAGGGGGTTTGAAAATAAAGATATATTTATCACAAAATTAAAATAATACCTAAGTTATTCATGGAATCTATGGGTATCTATCACATATATTTACCTCATTCATTCTTCAATTTCGTATAGCATTGCAGGGTACATAGATATCCAATTGCTAGTAATGATATACCCCAATAATGAGACATCCATCAAACATAACACAAATTTTTGTTACATTAAATAAATATATTCCATTTGAAATGTATTTATCATAGTATTCATATAATCCTTGTTGTCCTATTTCGTTTTAGTATATTATAATATAATCTATAAATACTAACAAAAAAATTCAAGGTAATATCTAAAGACTCTATTCATTAATCTAGGGATATTTTTGGAGATTTAGTGAGTCTCAATGGTATTTCTAAGAACTCAATGTTACCATACCTTGTATGAAAAGATTTATTGGTGATGTATCCCTTCTTCACCCTAACATGAGAACATCCAAACAAAACCCATCATTAATAAGGGGTGATCTTAATATATTTGAATGAAAAATTCCTAAATATAAAGGAGTGAATAGATGTTTTTTGTGGTGAACTTACTGATCTTGCGATAATCAATGATAAGTCACGTTGATTAATTATTATTCTTGACAATGGGGACTGGTTCACCCCATGGTGATGGGAAAGAGTGTATTAAACCTTTATCTAGATTATATTTTAGTTGGATCTTAAGTTCCTCATGTTCTACTACATCCAGTCTATATGGAGTATCAAATAATATTAATTTCCTAGGTATAATCTCAATTTAAATTTAAAAGTCTCTATTAGGAGGAAGACTAGGATGTTTCATGTGAAACACTTCAATGTAGTCCAACATAATAGGCATGTATCAAAGAATAATTATTTCATTAATTCAATAGTTTGATCTAGAAACACAATCTCTAATGAATATAAAATCCATTCTTGAGAATTTGGTGGTAATGAATATTCATACTCTTTCTTGCACTTGTAATGAATCCAGGTGCAATTCATAATAAGGATATTTATTTCATTCTCATGGAAATTTATGTTCTATCTATATAGGTAAATCCAATCCATAACCATAATTTGAATAAATTACTCTAAATGGAATATGTCAAGGTTCAATAGGATTTTTTTCCAAAACATTGTGACAAAGGATGATTTATATACTTAAGATTAACAAATTCCCCCATTTATCATTTTCATCGACAGCACTACTTCCATGAATTGTGTTGGAATTTGAATATTTCTAATAAAAATTTGTGATTAGAAGGAATACATAGATCTAGAATAAAATAGTACATTCTATATTATATAGTGATTAAATATTTTTCTGATAACCACATAATTGTTGGGATCGTCCGGAGTAGTTGTAATGGTAAAATCTATCCCTTTCTTCCATGGAGGATGTAGGTTGTTTCTAAAAACCCTTGGATTATGGAATTAGAAAGGAATGTAGATGAAATCAATAATATAATAAGGCTTGGCCAGTACATTCTGTTCCTTTATCACATTAGTTTTTTTATTCTATCGACAATCATTAGATGTTTTCTCTTATTTACCACACCTATATCATTTCCTCATCACCCAGAATCAGTTTATGGGGTGCTTGATTTTTCAACTTTGACAGGTGTGTTTTTGAAATTTCATAACACAATTTGATTTTTCCATCAGAACGCTATAATTAAACACTAAATTTCTCTTCTTATCCTCATGATAACCTTGAGATTCATTGATATACATTTCATCTTTGATGGAACATTAGACAATTACCTCCTATATATTTATGTCACAGAACTCTAGGGATTTTCATATACTTGGATTAAGTCCACCAAAGTAGAACTAAAACTTTAATTTGGGAGTCAAAACAAAGAGATAAGTGTATTTTTAAAGACTTTTGATGTTTTTATGATATTCCATGATCGAATCATAATCATTATACATAATATAAATGAACTTTCTTTTCATTTTAATATGGATAGTGTGGGGAAAAATTGAATTCAAAAATATTATGGAATTATATCCAGCACATAACATAGATCTTTTACTCAAGCATCATTTTTTATGAATCATTAAAACTGATCACATTCTCCCTTTATATGATTAATAACTTGTTGAACCCTCTCCTATTCAGAATAATGAAGGATGAATTATATCTTGTCAATAATGTTTATCATTTTTTCACAATTAATGGATAATATGATCTATTGAATTTCAGAGTCCTTTTTCACCTAATGTAATCAATTGCTACCTGTTCTATCTTATAGGAATTTTAATGGCCCTCATTATCTAGTATTCAATTTATAAAATGAGTCATCTGAGATATTATTTTTATAATGTTTGTGATTCATGATCCCATTGTTTTGGTCATATTTTTTGGGCAGTCATCACATTCCACATTGCAATTATTATTTTCCAAATTTGTCTTATTTTCAATCCATTGTTTTCCAGAAAATCAAAATTATGGTTAATTTTTTTAAACCTTTTATACACATAAATGGGAATCCAATGTAATTAAATATATAAATAATAAATTACATGTATTTCCATAACTTATGAATTTATCATCATTAATCTAGGTTATCAATAGTCAATTTCATAATATATATTATTATGGGAATTTCTTGTTCTAGTAATATCATATCACAATGAGATTATGAATTTTCCAAATCATATCACCTAGTATTTTCAAACTAGGTGCACTGTAAGGCCTATTATCATGTACCTTGTCACAACAATTAAGGTCTGACACCCCTTGCTGAAGTTTTTACCCCAAAGAAAATTTATGTGAGAACCACATCTATATGTTGTATCTAGACATGGATATATATTTTTAATAAAATATATAATATATACTTATCAAATTTTTTGTATCATTTAATAGACTTAGTATTATCTATAAGGGTTTCTATACAGTATTCTAATCCAAGTCATAAAAAAACATATCAATTTCTTTCATACCAACTTTAACAAAACATATCATTATTACAAATAAATCATGGTTTATTACATAATATTACTCTTAATGAACCCAAATGATCAACATTTCCAGTGACTTTTTTAATTAAGTACATCACATAATAAATTATGATGGGGGATACATCATGTATTTTGAAGACATCCTTAACATGTTCAAAATATACCTTCATTCATAAAACTGAATGGGATAACATGTGAACATACAGAGAAAATGGGTGATTTAAAAATCCCAATAAGCTAATAATCATTTCATAAGGTGAATAATTTTAGAAAATAATAATATAAATGGGTAATAAAAGTAACATGATAAATTAGTCATGATATAGGATGATAATAATAACATTATAAATGTGTCATTATCATGAAACACTTTATCATAAACATATTGAGATGATAACATCCAATACATCATGATGGAAAAGGTCGCATAAAATAATATGGTTCACACAATATCCCATCATGATGTATCGTGATACTTAACATTACCCAATACATTGGAGTGTTATATAATTATATGTGAACCCATCAATTTCTTTTCATTCTTATGCTTAAGTATGCAACATAGACAAAAAGAAATTCATCATCCAATTTTATTCCTCAATCTTGGAGTGTGTAATAAAAATATGTATGTCCCCAATAAAATATGTATATTTTTATAATGCTGAATACCCATGATAAAAAATGAGTATGGTATTCACTACACAATTATTTTGGCAGGGAAAATCACAGTGAAATTGGAGAAGCATAACAATGTCACATAAATAATAATAAAATAGTTTAATGAAAGATAATAATGTCTATAATAAATTATAAAACTAAAATAAAATTATAGGGACATGTATATACACTTCCCAATGTCATTAATTGGAAATATAATCCATTTGATAATAAAGAAACATTAATGAAGAAGAGAAGGTGAGGAACCCTTATTTGATTATTTTACTGCAAATAAATGTGAGGAGATTATTGTGTTAATAGGGAACCTTGGGATGACTATTTTGATGGGAGGGACGATTAATGGTATTTTAAAAGGATTTTGAGTGAAGAAAAATGTGGTATTTTATTGGGATTATAATGGAAATGATTGGGATTTCTTTATTATTTATGTTTTGGACATTAAATAATTAAATAAAATAAGAAAAACCTTACCTGCGGGTTTAAAAATATTTATACCAAATGGAAGTGGTTTTAATTATTTTATATAGGATAGGGGAAAATGTTATAAAATAATTTCCTTGATTATGTGGAGGTGAGTCATATTATTATTGACATATTTTTAAAACTTTATAATATATTAATGATTTTGGAGGATTCTTAATTGATTAAAAAAATAATAAAATAAACATAAAGTTTAAATATTTCAAAAGTACTAAAATATTTGGTTTTGGATACATTTTATTGTATTTATGACATAAATATTTGGTCGTTATGACATCATAATGTACAAAGTACATATATAGGGTATTTAATTTTTACCCCCAAAATCGACTATCCCAACATATTTTGAAAAATTATCCATTGGATAATTTTTACATTATGATTCCAAAAATAATATTAAATTTATAAAAAAAAATATTTTAAATATTTTGATTTCCATTTATAAAATAAAATTGAAATTTGTTAAAAATGTTGAGTTTTTTGACAAAAACAGATATTGAATCCTTAAAAAATTAACATTTTCCTTATGAAAAATGTTATGATAATTTATATTTAGTAAAATAAATCTTAATAAAATTATATTAAAATATTATTTATTTTAATTATATACTTATTTATCAATAAAATTCCTCAATTCCAATATAATCATACCTGAAAATAGTATTTTTGTTCTATAGTATCAAAATAAAAAATTATATAAAGTAAGAACAATATGATGAAAATATATTATTATTCTGTAATAAATAATGTATATATTCATATATCTAGGGTGTCGATACATATCCCTATCATGAACCAGAAAATTTCCAATGGTCATGGTGTTCGATGATGATTCTTTTATGGGGTGGTTCGGCGAACATGGCTTGGGTCGTGATCTCAAAGTGTGTGAACTTCTCCCGTAAAAGATTTCTATCCTAGAATAGTTATTAAATCTCCGACTTGGATTACTCAAGGGATAATCCTAAAGATTTTATCTCCCTCATAAGATCTAATGAATTGTTTTAATAGGGTAAAAACATACCAGTTCAGTCTCTCACTTCCATTGTTTATTCTAATTGGATATGTTAAAACCATATATTTATGCTAATCATGTGATAATTGTTCAACAACTATATTACCAATGGAAATTATATTAAACATTTATTAAATACTAATACAATATAGTAAAACAAAATATGATTATGATTTTTCAATATCAATATTACATAATAAGACATCTTCTTAAAACACAAGGGAATGTTTATTCTTCAAGAAGTCCTTGTAGGGAAATTTCATATCTAAACTCATCACCAACACATCTTTTGATTTATGATTTCTTCAGAGTCGATTTCTATACATAATATTATACATAAGTAAATGTTATATTGAGTCCTCAATATGGAATGTCATCATGATAATATTTTAAAAGATCATAACCCACTCTCAAGGGATTATAAGTGATCATTATTCTCTAAGGTTCCGGTATGACAACTAGATAGGTGAACCACTTATTAATAATGATAATGGTTGGGGAATCTGTATCAATCAAAAAATAATTATTATGGATCAGCTAAAAGATATGAAAGCAGTTCAAGATGAAATTGCCTCACTTGTGGAAAATTTTTACTTAATCAATCAAAAAGATATTCTCTCAGGGAAAGGATCCTCAAATGGTAATTTGGATTTGAAGAACTTCTACATGAAGCTAATTAAAGTGTACATGCAATGAAAAGTAATATAAAACAAGAAATATATGCCTCCATCCAGGTACACCCTAATCAAGTGGATACTACAAAACAATCATCCAGAGGATATCAATATCCATAAAATGGGTATCTCTATTTTCTCAATGTGTGTACTATGCAATCCGCACAAAGAGGATGTCAACCACCTTTTCCTAATCTCCAACAAGACATTTGTTTTATGGAAAAATTTGATACAAATAATTAACATTAAACTTAACTGAACTGATTATATATACTCATTACTTGAAGACATATAAATCTCCTCACTCAAGGCAGATCAAGATCCTCATTCAGGTTGCATGTTGTGAACTGGTTCACTTCATTTGGAAGAGATAGAATTATATCCGTCACCACAAGGTGTTATTCAGTGCTCATCTGGCCATGAGGAACATTTTCACTACTATTAAAATAGACAACACACTCCTTTATGAATAATACATCATCACAGTGATAGATTTCTTGGTTCATAGATGACTCCAAACCCTGGGTAATTTTCTAACACCCCGGTGCACCTTGGAATTCTATTGGACATCCACCAATGCTGGCTGGATTAAATTCAACACAGATTGAGCCTCTAGAGGTAATGAAGGCCTGTTAGGGTTTGGGGTAGTGTTTATAGGATACAATGGTGATCTTCTTGAAATTCATGTATGGTTCTTGCGATCACTCCACTACACTGGAGGAAGAAATTATTTTCATTATCCGTGTTTTTGATCTTGCTATGAAAAGAGGATGGTGCTCACTTTGGATTTAATGTGATTCCTCCACTATTATAAAAACGATTACACGCGGGAAATATCGGTTATCTGGGAAGATGACAGAAAAGTGGATCAATTTCTTGGATAACATTTCTCACATGTACTACTTCATCAATATTGTATACATGGAATCCAATTATGTTAGAGATGGGATTGCAAACAAAGGGGCCACGACTGAAGGTTGCAATTACTCAACCACCCTTTCAAATGATCTATTACCTCTATTAACCCATGATAAATGTAAAATATCCTTTTTTTGACTTGTGTAACTTTCCTTTCCTTATATACAAGATCCCCAGTTCTCATTATTATAAAAAAATATCAATTGAAAATTTATGTGTTCAGTGTGATGAAATACCATTAACTATTGTGAAATTTAATTTTAAAATATTAAATTTATAATTAAATGGTCATATAAAAAAGTATTTAAAAACATAACAACATATTAAGAAATATTTTTTAAAGAAAATTTATTATCGTTTTGGGAATAAGTGTTCGAAAAAATGATAATTAAATGTATTATTTTCCACTTTTATTATGAAATGAAATTACAATGGAAAATAAATTTTCCTTCAAATGATGATATTAATATATTCAATATTTTACAAGATAATTTACGAAATAAATAATTTACCAAAATGAGTCACTAAATTTTTAATGAGGATATTCATAATTCAAAATAAATAATATGGATATGTGGATAATGATCCTTGTATAAATGAAATGTTACAATCAATCCCCATTTTAGCCTTATTTGAGATGAATTGTAAACCAAAGAGGGGAAATTTATATGAATAAATATAAAACAGATGAATAACTATATAATAATAAAATATAAGGGGTTTTATGGAATAAAAATATTATTTCCCCAAATTATAATTTAAAAAATTTCATTCTTGATTACAATGTGATGTTGAAAAGAATTGCTAACCTATAAACCTAATATAAATGAAAGATAGATAAACACATGTATAATGATAATAATATTATTTATTATTTATTTTATATCATAATAATATATATAATCATATATAAACATTAATTTAGAAATATATCACTTATTTATTGTTTATATTTATCATCAAATGTTGGTAATGTTGATTATTTTATAAACTATTAGTAATGGTGATGTTGGTCCCCATTATTACCACTTTAATCACTACAAGATTATTAATGGTATTTTATTCATTTTTTATATGATTATTTTACTCCCATGCTAATTTTACGTGGGGAATTGGTCAGTTTTATGAGAATGGAGTCCCTAGTGAACATGTTTTGAGTAATTTTCTTATATCATTGAGTTACATAATAATGAAATTTCAATTATATGTCATCAATATAGAGCCATAGTCATGAGCGATTTTACTCCATAATATTATATATATTATTATTATTATTATTATCTAAATACATGTTCTGGGGGAATATTGTAATGTAAGAATAACATCATTCATGTTGGTGGTTAAACATCCCTACACAAGAATAAACTATACTAATAAATGAATAAGAGTTTAGGGTTATATAATAATAATAATATTCATAGAAACTGGAATCGTTACACTGGTACCATAATAAATGTGCTAAAATTGACATGTATTGAAGGGTGTTCCTGATCCCCAATGGTTGGAGACTAGAAAATAGCATCATTCAAGATAAATAGGGAACATTTTGTCCACATAAACCATGGTTGAAATAGTTACAAGTCAGTATGGTAAAATTGAAACATCACAGGGAGATTAGTAAAAGAATACAAATAAGTATAAACACCCCAATGTAAATCATAAATGTAACATGAAATTGTATGACAAATAACACAAGTCTCAATAGACACCTCACATCCTGATGGATGGAGTCGATAAGAACAAACACCTCTAAGTAGATCATTACCCTTATCAAACATGGAAGAAAAAAAATCTACCAAAACATGATACAATATATATGAAAGTGAGATCAAATCCCAGTTGGGTATCACCAGGGATTAGAAAAATATAGGACATAATAATTAACCAACTAAAGATTTAAATTTTAACTAATGGCGCATGAAACTACAAAATTATATTTAAAATAGATCCTGATTTAAATTTCAACTGAGGAAAAATTTGAAAAAATGGTTTATTAAACATTTTATGTAATAGAGTTTATATAAACTCATAATTAATCTGTAAAATACATTATAATCAATGGAATATATTAGAACACTAAAAATGAGAAACATGGTCATCTTCTATGTAGTAAGATAGTTCCCAGTTATGGGATCCTCACACACTCAAATAAGTTATCACGGTAAAATGAGTGCACAAATCCCTCAAATACTATTCAAGATGGACTCATCACCATCCCATTTGGGATGTGACCTGATGCACTAGTTTTTGTAAAATTATAGTGAATCAACAAATTTTTTTTCCTAAATAACTGACTAAATATGTCTTATTACATGTTCTGCAACAACAATCAATAATGGGAAATTTATCTCAAAACTGTTCAAAAAAAATCCCATTTTCAACAACAATATTCCTTTATTATTTTAATAACAAAAACATGATTCTAATTAATTAATTCCATTTCTATGATAAATCCCTACATGGTTCTTTCATAAAAAAATTTAGCCAGTTCATTCTCAAATAAATTATTTAAAACAATTTCAAAAATGTTTTTCACAATTAACTTCGAAAATTAAATTTCAATATTTCCTTCAAATTTAACCATCACACAACCATTCCTTTGGATGGGGGGATCACAATTTTCATACCAATATAAATTAAAATTTTAATTCAATGAAAATTAGGTATTTCATAATCATGTTGAATTATATTTGAATTTAACTAATAATTTTTAGGGTAACATTAATTGTCCAATCATAAACAGATCCATTTAAATTTGGATCATTTGATCCAAAATCATAATTCCCATAACAGGAAACTCTAATAAAGAATAGTGGAAAAAGAGATCTAAGATTAAAAACATGATTCAATATCTAAACCAATGAGGATTATATCCTCCAACAACATGAATATGTATAAATATTTAAGGAGGAGAGAATAAGAGGTCATGAGTGAAAAAATGGTAGAAGAACACTTACCATGGAAAGATCAAATGACATTATAGAAGATTTTATTCACATCAGAATAGATTTTGTGCAACCAAAATCACATTTATGGAGCCTCATATAATAAATATATCCAGTTAGGTTTCAACAGTATCATTAAGAAACAATACCTTGGGTTTTTGGATTTTGAAATAAATTTTCAGATTGTTTTTTTCAAAAGGATGGTTACCTAGGTAGGTCCTCATTATTAAAAAAATGGTGTTACCCATCCATGGGCCCCTCTAGTGGGTTTCATTTATTTATACCAGGTCGATATATGGTATATTGATACCGTGTTCCATCTGATAAATTTTCCACTTTCTAGGTTTTCATGGTTTCATATAGATGGGAGCATAGTTTGGTAAAACCATGTTCCAACTATTCACAACCCATAAAATAATCAATATTTTCAAATATTTCTCAAAACAAACAGTGAAAAAGACCAACTAAATATTGAAAATATAGGGATTCAGTACTATATAAAAATAGAAACATAATGTTACAACCTCCCCTCCATAGTCACATTATATCACCATAAATCCTTTCATGAAGCATAATGGATAAAAACTATTTAAACACTTCTCTCCTATCAATTCCTTCATCTCACACATATCAATAGTATCAGAACTGTGCTGCTATATCACTCCAACCAAATGTATCATCCTCGATGATGTACCATGGTTTCAAAATAATATATCCTGAATGGATGCCCTATCACTGATAAATCTGGATCAAAAACGTGATCACACCAACTCAAAACATGATACATATGAGATGTATACTTTCACATCTTTGATTCATGTATCATGTCATAAATCAAAATCCAATGTGGTGGAATTTATAAATAGTAAGACACTTTCACTACCTAACTAACAACATCATAAGGTCCTACACAATTTGGTATTGGCTTCCCCTTCCTCCAAATCCACCAATTCTCCAACTATGGAGAAGCCTTCAAGAAAACTATATCATAAACTAAAAAAATGATTGTTTGTGATGACGATGTGCATAAGATTTATACCAAATCTATTATTTAAACAGTATATGTTAATTAACTGAATATTTTTTTATTTATCTTGAACAATTATCATTCCAATAATATAATATTCACCAATATCTGTCCTATAAATTAGATATTTACAGGTCCGTCCATCAAAGGACTCAAAAGGAGACATCATTGTCACAAAATCGAAATTATTGTTATATGAAAAATAAAACATCCCTATATGGTCTTCCTTATATTACCCAATGTAAATGATACTATAATGGAGTATATACTCAATAATTGATAAATATCTTTATTTTTGGAAATCAGATTATGGGTGGTATCTTGTACTCATACAAACCTGAGATCCCAGTGCATCACAAAGGACTCTAAAAATGGGGAAATTAAACTGGGGATCTCTATCATAGAATATATTAGAAAAAACTCTATGAAAATAAAAAATACCATTAACATATAGATTTACCAACTCCTAATCATTGGAAAAATCATAAATAGGTATATTATGATTTTATTTAGTTAGAATATATTTTATAACCCATATCACATTCTACTTTTTCTAGTTACATGGAATCCCAAACAAAAATTACATGGTGCTATCATCCCACTTCAAAGTTAGTCGTGGATGTGGATGAATATTCCATGAAGGTATAAGGTGATTATCTGTGAATTTTATTGATGTATAACAATGAGATAAAAAACCAAAAACCCCATGTCTCATACATGGACACTTGTATCATTGTTTCATTTTATATAATTAATTCTTAGTTCCAGGTTTGAGTACCCACTCTGAATTTTTGAAATTACCACAAAATATTTATATATAAGAAATGTTACAGTGTACATGTCATGGAAACATATAATACCCTCTAAGAGAACAAAAACTCAGAAATAGTATACCCACTATATAGATAGTATCTATTGGTGTGAAACACATCCCTAAGATATTGTTTTAGGAGAAACAACTTACTAAGAGGAGGATTCAATTGAACACTTGAGAAGGAAACCTAAAATAATGATTCTCATATTTCGATATGCAACTATAAAAAATGTTCATCATGTTCCACTCATATAATGATTTATTCATTAAATAGTTTGAGACTATCCTACTCAATAAATAAACCATTCAATTCCATTTCCCGATGGTAATGGTGGTGTTAAAAGTCAAATGATTATTGGTATTTCACCCCTCACCTATGGTAGAGAATCATATCATATTTATTGACAATATAACACAAGATATTGTGGTCGTAATACAATGGAAACCCTTATCCAAGAATTTAATGCCTCAAACTCTTATGTGCATGAATCATAGATGTGATTTTAAGGTCATGGTTCATATAATTCTTCTAATGTTTCTTAATCCATCGAGAGCCATATCAAACAAAATGGTCACCCTATATAATAACACATCCCAAACTAGGACCTTATTCATCATAGAATACCACGTAGCCATGCCTGAACTCTGGAAGATTCAACACTAATGTAGTATTCAAAATATACTTTATCTAAAAAAAATAACTATCATGATTCTGATCATGTGAAAGATGTACTCATTTATGATTTAGAGAAGTCATCAGAGAAAAAAAACTATGAGATTTCCATTAAAAACTGTTAACAATACCCATATAATCTAAATATGATATGAATTCCAAAAACATTATTTAGTTGTTCCCATTTCCTAATAGATTTCACCTTCCTCAAATCAACAAAAATAACATGTTCTAGAACCACATTTACCATGAACATAACTTCCCAAAACCGTATATAAAATTTTGAGAGCTTGACATAAAGTTGGTGATTTATCAAGATTTCTATAAGTTCTCTCATGTGACTCCCATGATCCTCTTTGGAATTATTGTAAACCATCATGTCATCTAAAAATACCACAAAAAGTATCTATATAGTCATGGAAAATATTTTCAATTAAATCATTTATGTCTACAAAAGAATCGGTTATACCGAATGGCATGACAAGGTAAAATAATGGCCATATTTTCTATGAAATGCGGTTTTAAAAATATCATATTCTTTTATTTTCAACTGATGGTAACCAGATCAAAAATCAATCTTCAAGAACCACATTATCCCTATCAACTAGTAAGAAATATCATCAATATATGGAAATAGATATGATTTCTTTACTATAACTCAATTACGTTTTTCATAGTCAACTCAAAGGAAAAGTGACCCATCAGCTTTCCTAGAAAAGAGATTAGATTATACCCCAGGTGCACACTCAGGCATATAGACTGTTTCTCGATAATATCATCGAACTAAGACTTCCAAAAACTCATTTTAGGTCATGCCATGTAGTAATAATTAATTGAAACTACTTATGTAACATGAAATAAATTGACAAACAACTCTACCTATATTATTGGTGGAACGCCAGATATGTCACAAGGAAAAAAATCAAAAACTCAATGACAGTGGGAGGGAGATCACCCCTCAATGATTCCCACATTAGATAAAAATTGTATAGTTATATTACTTTCCCTGTCTCTATATTAGTAGGTATGAAAATACTCAACCCTAGGTCAGACCTTACCTGAATGATTTTACACACCCCATCAAGTGTATCAATGGATACCCATTGAAGTTAAAATTCAATTCAGGATTTATTTGAAATGAGGCAATTCATCCCTAATAATAGGTCAATAGGTTTCATTTAGAGAACCAAAGCATCCCAAGAATGCTCGATATCCAATAATGTGAACAAACAAGAGGTACTATGGAGAACCAATTCCCTCTTTGTCCGAATGGGTATAGAAATATCCATCACCTAAAATAAAATCCCAAAATAATTATTTCAATGAATCAAAAAAATGCGTCAGAATCCATTAATAAAATGCACCAATATTAGTTAATGTAGTAACCAAATATGAGGATATAGTTATGTTACCTCTCAAAGTAATTGGAAAAATTTCTTCTTCATCTAGAGAGTCTTCAATTATGTAAAGAATATTCTTTATAGATGCATTTTGTAGGAAAACTTTTATTAATGAATCCTATTATTACACCAAATTTTTATTAGATGATGGGGATATTTATCCAGTATGTGGAGAAAATACAAGATCCAATAAATCTACCGGTGAACTAATGTTTCACGAGAACCTCATATTTTTTTCATCTTAGTGAAACCCATTCAAGTAACTAGGTTTTCCACACTGGAAAAAAATCAATAGGACTCTACTAGGAACTAAAACAAGATTATAAAAACCCAACTATCAAGATACACTATGAAGATAATCATGATTATTCTTTACATTAATTGAATTCACAGAACATTCAATTTGTTGAAAAAACACCCACCTTCCCTAATATACTAGCACTATCCATTTCAAAGATCAATGCTTTATCCATCACATCGTTATAATAATGAATCATTATCATGAAAACATGAGGTTGAATATAAAATCAATGTCTCTCATAGAAACATCATGTCTTTATCATATCATTTGATACAATATCAAGTGAAAACTATATAATATCATTAATGAAGTCACTTATATTTTATCATGGCCTTGTCAGCCTAATCGAGTTTTAAAAACTCCAAAGAAATCTCAAACACCAAGTAATCTTGATGGAACTAGTCAATGAAATTAAAATTAATGCCTTTTCACTATGATAAATCATTTTTCATTGCTATCAACATCATTCCCCATCATCTCCAACTAGGTCTTTCTAAATTGAAGGTGTAATATTGAAACATGATTTCATAATGTGTTTCCAAGAACTCAAAAAATCATGATATTTCTCAATCAATAATCAACCATTTGAGAATTTTTAGTGTCTTATAGTGTTGTTCAATTTTGGATTAGGAACACTTGAAAAAAATTCCATATAAAATCTATTTGACATTTCATAGTTTGAGCCTAAACAGGAATGAATACAAATATTTGTCCCAAATCATGGAAAACCAGAACAATAATGAAAACCAGGATCTGATCTAAAAGGGTATTTTCTCATTGAAGTTCACGAAAAACGTTCTCTTAGATCTAATAATCATTCATTATGGAAGTAATGATGATATATAAAATCAGTATAAAACATTTATGACATCTGTAAGGATAATTAGACCAACAATCAAATAAGAAAAATAGGGAAATTAATCCCAACAGATGAATAAATGGAATATTTATTTCAACATATCAAAATTAAAAGTAGAAATATGACTATAACTAATCATCACAATGCATTTCTCAATATACCCCTTGTAACTAATGACTTGTTACGATGGGAGTGGTCTATGAATACCTTTGTAACTTCCTCCTTTGTCTAGAAATTATTACACAAATACACACTAAAATCATGGAATCATTCACAAATTACACATTTGATACAATTTTTTAACAAATTAGCCCTTATACATTGTTACGCTGATAACCGATCGAATGCCAACCTTTCTCAATGGGTGTTCACAATCACCATGTGTTGGAATGTGGACCCTATAATAATTCAAAATATGGGTGGAAAATTTTTACACATAAATAGTGAATGAAATAATTACAAGTGAGTATTTTCAAATGAAAATTCATATGGGGAATAGTACCAGAAGTCAGTCAGGTATAAACAACACAATGTACATAATCAAAGTACTAGAGAAAAAATGATGATAAACAACATAAGTCCTAATAGACCAAAAAATCCTTTCTAAATGTAGTCAACAAGAACTGCCACATCTAAGTGGTCCTTTACTATTACTCAAACCAGGCAGTACTAAATATAGAAATATCTAATGGCATAGGTTGGGTGTGAGATAAAATCCTATTAGGTTCTCACCAAGTATTCAATATGGTGATTCATTAACTAGATAGAAAATTAATTCTTTTAAATTTAAATAAAAATAATAATAGAAAAAAAATTATTTAAAACAAATACATTTTTACATTTTATTTGATGGAAATATTTCAAACAATAACTTCATAAATATGTTTTGTAAAATAGTTTTAATAAATTTGCAAGACATGTTTAAAATATTTTAAAAACAATTTAATATATGAAAATATTCACAAATTAGTAATATTTTCATCTTCAAAGAGTTACGATAGTTTTAGGTTATAGGATCCTAATGAACATGAATAAGTGATCCTTAAAATATGTGTACACACTTCTCATTGACACCAGTCAAAGAGGAATCATCACTATCTCTTTAGGGATATGACCTGATATACTATGTCCTATATTGTTTTAAATCATCAATAGTTTTTTAACCTAAAAAATCACCAACTACTTATGATTTCATGTCATTAAACATAAAAAAATAATGGGAAACATATCTCATAACTATTCAAAATAAAAATAACACATTTTCCACTTAAATATTTTCATTTTCACTCAATGAACAATATGAATAATTAATAAATTTATTATTTGTTCTAGGATAAATCCAACCGGGGTTCTATATAGAAAATTATAAAAAATATATCAAATAAAAATTTTAAATCAATTTGAAATATAATTTTGAGAATTTAATTCCAAAATTTTAGTTCACAAATTCAACTAAATTCTACAATTGCAACCCAATTCAATTGAATTAGGGGGTTTTACCAAATATAATGCCATATAAAATTTGTATTCGAATTTGTTGAGAATTTTGTTTTTAATTATAAAATTGAAAATAAATTTTTTTAATTATTAAATTTATGGTAAAATAAATTTGAAAATCATAAACTAACCACCTGCCATAGATTCACTAGATCAAGAATCATAACACTCACATTAGGAAACACAACGAGGGATCATAGGTAATTTGTATGTGATAATCGAACATACATTCATGTCTTAAAACAATAGATATTATATCATCCTTAAACACGAGGATCTATAAACACTGAAGATGAGAGAGTATGATATCGGGAGAGAAGTATCAATTGATGAACTCTTATAATTGACAGATTAAAGATGCTATGTTAGATTAAATTTAAATCAAAAATGGTTTTGAGGATCCAAAATCACCTATATGGATCCTCCATGTTAGAAAAAATAAATTTAGGGTTGGATGGGATATTCGAGCAATTAAACCAAAGATTTCAGGATTTTAAAATACATTTTTAAAATTAAAAAATCCTGCAAAAATTATAAGATGGGTTGGGTTGGAATGTTACCCAAACTATTCACCATAACCTTTCACCTCTCCATCAGGGTGAATGGTTTCTACTATGTGGGTGTCTGTTTTGTAAAATCGTGCACCAACCATGAAAAAAGAATTACCATTTCACGGGTTTCATTAGGTGGGAACACACTTTGGGAAAAACATAACCATACATTCCTATCCTAGAAGACATAGAAAATATTCAACATATTTCATGAAACAACATGAGATGAATCCAAGAAATTGGATGAAAAAAGAGGGATTGAGGAGTACCTGGATAATATTAACATTATGGGAAAAATATCATTTTAACATTATCATAATGATGCATATATAAAAAATTACAAAAGTTAATGATGTTTATAAATAATGGATATGATAAAGTAATAGAAAAATTTAAGGAAGAACATGGGAATTGACATTATGATTTCACTCCTTGACAATGTTTCCTTAAAAAGGATTTAGGCTAAATTATATTAACTTGAATATAATAAAATTTGAAAAGGGATTTTGGAGCGTAATATATCTTGTTAATTTAATATGTAATTTAATTTTTTGAGTTATTTGGGAGGGATAAATGAGGGGTCATTTTAGACGTTTTTTGAGTGGTAATCCCATAAATATTAAATCCTTAATTTATAATGTTTCATTTTATATGTAATCTAGAAAGAAAATGAATATATTATGGGGTTGATTTTTTAATTTCCCTCATATGAACTTTTTTTAAATGAGGATTACAAATATGTAAATATGTACCAATGTTTCAATCATGTTTTACATAATTTACCACTACTATGGTAACTAAATTTTTGCTTTATTAATTAATTTTATAACCAAAAATAATATTTTCGTATTTACCTAATTTATATATGATAACTAAAAGTATTCATACTATTTAATTTTATAAAATTTAGACATATGATAAGATTATATTTTATTAGAAAATATTATATATAAATGAAAAAATATTTTTAATGAATAATTTCATTATAAATACTAAGTTGATAATTATAAATTTATTTATGATATGTCCCTACTCAGGTGACATGGATGTAACTAATTTATTTTTTCATTATTTAGTTTGTAAATTATCAATTATTGTAATATTTTCACTATTTATATTTTATAATTTAATGAATCTGTGATAGAGAGTATGTGGATACAATTTTTTATAATTTAGACTATATTATCACTTATTATATGTACAAAATTTTATATTTTTTCAATTTATTTGCTTCATGTTTTAGGTATTTACAAGAACACACTATAAATTCTATATTGTGTATAGTGATTCTATGAATTTATGTTAATTTTCTTTTAAATTCTTGAAGAGTGGGATTTCCACATCTGGTTATTCTAACAATTCTAGTTAAATTTTTAAAAATTATAATTTTTAATTTTACCATTCATTCATATTTTTTTAATAAAATTATTTGTTATAGTTTTTATAATGTTAATGTTTTTTAATTATATTAAATTCTAACTATTTAAAAATTTAATGTTTAATTTTTTTTATAGTTATGATGGATCTTTAGAGTTTAAATCAATCCCCATGTGACAATGATAGACACTCATCAGTAGTTTTTATAATCTAATAATCTGAGATCGTACTTGAGTCTACTCGTAATTTCACTTCAGTGACATAAATTTCTAGGGAAGGGAGTTAAATAGTGTTATTTGAGTATTTATTTGTGACATCCATAATATATGGTGATATGTTATAGTAGAGAATACGAGTTGCGAATTGGGATGGAATGTATATGTGTATTCATGGCTAGTAAAACTATACTAATAGATAATGTTTCTATGGGTTTTTGTGATCATATTAACATTATATACTATTATAATTTCTTAATGGATTCTGACTCTAGTGGGACGAGTAGTTTGGAGTTTTTGCCCTATTTGTTTCACATATGGACATGATACGTATGTGTGTATATGGTTTTTATTTATAAGTTGACTAAATTAAAAACAAATAGTTGTATTATTAATAACCAAAATATAGTTTAACTAGATAAATTATTAATAATGAATTGATTTTATATATTTGTAAGATGAGTTTGGATGATTTAATGTGATTAGTTGGTTTGAAAATTTATTTTGTTACCATGTATAGGAATTGATTCATGATATCTTTTCATGTTGATATTTTTCATACTGCTAATGTCAGTGTTGGTAAATTTATATAATTATAATATCTACAAATTAAGTCAATGTACTAAAATATGTTTGAGTATGAGTGATTAGTTGGGGGTATATTGAATCAAAAGTAGAGAGTATTTCTTTTTTGGGGGGGACCACATGCTATGGTGGAGATGTGGATTGACATGAGTTCATTAATGGTTATTTAAAATTTGTAGTTGAGGCCACATATAAAATAGATGACAGATATCGATGTGACCAGTTATTTGAGAGAACATTTAAATCTTTATAATATATTTTTGGTGTCAAAGAGTTAAAGAGTCGAATGATGGGTTGTGTTAGATCATTAATTTGATCAATTCACTTGATAAAATCAGTGAATATTTATGTTTTAATTCTTGAAGGACTATCATAGACCTAGTGACATATCTCGGTATTCAAAAATATACATGATTTGTTATAATAGATTCTTTAAAAAATCATCATAGATTAGTTTTATCCATATATTATGGGTAATGATAAGGGAAAGTGTTGGAAATATTTCCCATCCTCAATTATACCTAAGAGTTTTTTGTTTTATTTTAGTTTGATTAGGTTTTCTGTGAGGTGAACTGTCTAAAATACATAGGATAGATTATGGATATAAAAATTTACTTTAATTGAAGTTTCATCTCAATAGTTTACATCGAGTAGTGCAGTTGATAAACAAGACTCTTATATGGTCCTAATCTATAGAAAGTGATTTTAGATTTGGTGAGAGTAAGATGATCAGGTAAGAGAAATAGTTTGAATGGTGTAGATTTTCATAGGGATGAATAACGTATTGGAGATTAGGGAAATCCCTTCAAATAACATTACGTTATAATTAAGAAATTATAGTATTATTCGATTGTGGCTATAAAAGGTATAGACGATCTGTTTTCCATATAATACAATAATTTGTCACTAATGTGAAAATGATAAAAATTATGAGATGTTTTTCAAGTGGGATCCTAATGGGATTAATGTTTGTTATTTTTATTTTATGTGGGAATCATGGGAATGGTCTAGTGATCTATGATATTTTAAAATCCATCTATCACCTACTATGTATAAAAAATTTGGTGTAATATGTTCCCCCAAAAAGGCTTTATGTGTGGATGATATGTATAGGAGTCGAGATATATAGGTGAAGGGTCATGGTTCTGGTTGAATATTGTATTTAATAAATGCATAGGTGTTGGGGGATCCCTGTGATGGGTTTTCCATAGCAGGAGGTAAAATTTTACATACATATAGAATGTCTAGAGTTCCATTTCAATATAGTAATTCTTATACGATTATATCATCTTTAATGGTTTCCCATATGTGGTTCACTGTTTAACCTCTACATATAATTACAGCGGTGAATACCCATTTATGTGGAGGGAATATCATATTAGGAAATAATTATTTAGTGAAATTTATATAGTTTTAGATAATAAAATTTTGGATTAAATTTTGTTGGAAATTAAGTGACTTTATTAGACTATAAGTATTGATTATTTTTTTCATTTTTACGAATATATTTATTGTCACTGATGGAATATGATAGTATATCCATGTTTTTTATAAGAAATTTATTTTTTGAGGAGATTTTGGACTACATTACATTAAAGAAAATGTTTTATTTGGAATAGATGGGTATAATTACGTTTCATGTATTTATAATATATATTGTTAAATTTGAGATAGATTTTAGATATTTTTTGACACTTGTGGTTGATTGGTATCAGATTGTGATTCTTGATGATTTTTTGGGTTTTTACTAGAGTGAGGGGTATTTTTGACTATTCAATCACTATACCAGGTAAAATTTCACTTTTAGACATTATTTTTTAACATTACTATTATAGTTAATTAATTAAATACATAGATGGTGGATGTTGAATCCAAATGATTAATTTAGTGGAGTGAGATACAGTTGGGTGCTATAGCAAACTTTGGAAAGAATTATGATCAAAGCTTGAAATTATTGATTGACCTTAAAATATTGAATAAGGTTTCCATTAAGAACTTGGATAGATTTATATTGATAAAATAGTATTGTTTTTATTATTTTTTGGGGTTTTTTTGTATTGATCTGGAATGGGTTCCATTAGTTGTTGGTCCAAGCTAGTGATGTTCATATGAATCTATTCGAATTTAGTATAATTTTTATAAATTCTTAGTGATTTACATTGGGATATTAAACACACCATTTATTTTCTATATGTATATGTAACTATGTTTCCCACCCATTGTAGATTTTTTATGATTTTATTTACAGATAACATATAGATATATTCATGATCTTATGATTATAAAAGAGATAATATGGACATCAATAATAGATACATTATGATCCCATATATTGTATGCTAAATTATACAAGTTCAAACTCTGGATTCATGATATAACGTCTATGGGGAATTATATATCAAAATTGATTATAATCATGTATAAATAGAATATATTTACTAATAAGACATTAAATATTCATGATGATTTATTAAAGATGTAGATCTCATTAGGCCTCACATGATTTTATCATCGATCCATCCAAAACTCATATTCCATATTTACAATGATGATCAATTTTAAAATTAACAGTGTATTTTTTATATTGGATGATTAAAATGGGTATTAAATTTTGGAATTGAACAAGTTGTTCGCATTAATGTCAACACTATTTTTTTACAGATAGGGAAGAGATTTGATATTTATTGTGATGATTTCATTATAATTTTGGTTTGTGTGCTCATTCTAGAGGGATGTGTAGTTGAATATAAGTCATAATACCATAGTATGTATCATAATAAATAACCCATTCGATATCCTTAGTTAACTATTTATATACATACTCTAAAGTTTTGTCACATTAATTTTTCTGAGAATTTTGTGGTGTCCAATCACCATGATAGTTTGATGTATATATTTTAAATGACATGATTCAATATACGACATAAGATATGGCCTGAATATCTACATTCAATCAAATGTATGATGATATATACTATTGGTAAAGGTAATTACTATAAAAATTAGTTTCGAATAATTTCCATAGAGGAATTTTTTGATAAATCGTATTTGGACTAGAACCATTGTAATCTTTCTAGAAGTTTTATTTTCATGCACGTGAAAGGGGATGGATCTATTTTTGATTCACAAATCATAAATATATCCCTCTTTATAGAGTGGGTAAACGAACATACCAATTTGTTTTTAGAGTGAAAACATTAAAATGGGCATTCATATGGTGATATTTGGTGTACAAATGGGTGTTTGTTGGTGACTCATTCTTATATTTATATGGGAGGATTTATATACTATTAGCACAAAAGAAATATTTGATGAAGAATTTTCCCAAGAATTAATATATGTTTCATCTTATATTGAACAAAATTTATTATAGTGCTTACTAGAACAATTGTAAGTGGGTATGAAGTTGGATTTTGAGTTTTTTCATTAAATAGTCCACCTCTTAGTGGGTGAATACTGAAAAAAGGTGAACATATAATCTTAAATAATTTAATTTTCATAAATTGAATTTGGATGATGTCGTGATGGAATTTATGACTATTTTTTTTCAAATTTTGGATGGGGAAAGGTTCATCATGGGTTATCAAATATTTTAAATAAGTTTTTAATATTGGTTACTATTAGAGAAGAAACATTCAATTCTGTGTCATAGATTTCTCTAGGTTGGTGAGAATGGGATGATTATTGGGATACCCAATAAAATAATGTTTAATCAGACTTCTTATTTTATTTTTTATTTCATTAATGATTTTATAAGTCGTTGGGCTCACAAGTGGAGTTGGGATAAAGTTATCATACATAGGAGTGTAATTCTAAGGAAAATATTCAATTTTATAAGGAAAATATTTTTCCATCTATTGTAAATTTTTGAGGGTCTGTGAAGAATAATATATCCCATGTAAATTTTTTCTACAATAAAAACCACAAAAAATCTATTAAAATGTCAACATCTATTTTTTTCATATAATACAATTTAAATCATCTTCATAATGGGAGGTTCCTCATAAAACTGTATTTTTTTAGTCATAGATTTGTGCGATGGACCATTGATTGTATGTGTGTGGTAAACAGGATGTTGGATATGACATAGAGTTATAAAAAATATAATAATGTATTTAGGAATAATCGTCTTCATTTTTAGTTTGGAGACCATGTATATCATGAATTTAACCTATATATGGAAAATAAAGAGTTGAAAATCATGTATATTCCTATCAATAGTTTGGTAGACCATTTATATTTTGGATATTGATAGGGTTGTTCGTTATTGATTAATTATACTTCTAAAAATAGTTTTTTCATGATAATTTTAATGTGTGATAGATAATAAAATATGAACTATATCCATCTCATGTTATTTAATGTAATGTTACAAAACTATAGATACATTGTTCATTAATGGATATGTTGTTTGGGATTATTGAACAACGTGAAAAGTAGTTGTGAAAAAACTAAAAACAATTTTTATTAATTTTTATGGACGAATTTGAATGTCAAATTTGAGATATTATAACAAGACAAGAATATGTTGTCCCATTTTCCAATGATATAAAATGGTGATCCTCGATGAACCTTATTGGAGATAATAATTCATATAATGGGGAGCTTGTAAAGACTCAGGTAATTGAGGTATATAAATTTTTTTAATTTTGTATCTTATGTTGTTTATTCATTATAAATTGTTTTGGGAGATGAATGGGTAAGGGATAATTGAAAATTTATTTAAATTGAAAAGGACACACATTCTAGTGCTAATATTCCATTGCTGAGGGGTATTAGGTGAGTTTTTATATTGATTGAGGTATTATATCTCTTGGGCTACAAATAAGCACCCAATGTTAGTTGAAAAAAAGTATGTTCTAGTAAGTGGACTTTGTTAATAAAGGTAATATATGAATTTTGTATAATCAATGATATGGGGTGTTCATTGATGTATTCTTCTTCATTAGGACTAATTGGATGACCATGGAAAATATTTGAGCCCTAACCTATCAACATATTTTCTAACCTTAAAGGATTTGATTATCCTCTATTTGAGCATAGATTTGTGATTCATTTTTTCCATTTTATATTTATCAGTAAATGATTCTTGAATATGATCAATTCAGAAGAAATGTTCTAGTTTTTATCACGTTTTTAAATCCTATATCTATTATATCAATTCTTGAATCATATATTATTTCATGTTCTTATAGGATCTAGGGGTATTATAATGTTTTGATTTATTCATAATTTATATGTATGGTTACCAATTCATCTTTTTTTTATTTTACATGTTTTTATAGATGTATTTATTACTAATTTTGTGTTTTAATTATTCTCTTCAAATTTTTTTCATAAAAAAATGTTAATTTTATAACAATTATTTGTTATGAATTGTTTTCTAATTTTAATCCTAAATGGTTTTTTCTTGTTTAAATTGTAAGTAGACATTTTTATAGTTATTATTAAGGAAGTGTAATGAAAAATTTAATTGTGGAAATGAAGTGGAAAAAAATATATGAGGTACAGTTTAAAGATAGGGGTTGTAAATAATATTTTGATGATGAAAATGGTTAGTTAATTATAAAAAATCATAATTAAAAACATTAAAAATATTTTATAAATTTTCATATATCATTGTGGTTTTTTATTAATGTGTCTTGTTTTTAGGAGAAATGTCTACAATAATTTTTATATGACTATGTGGAGTGGGGGAGGAAAATAATTTAAACATACCTAATATACTTGGAACTGTGACATAATGTTTTTGTAATAAAACAATGAATTTTTTATTATATAATGTGATATGTACTTTTATAATATTTTTTAATGAATATGGTCAAGATAGGATAAAAAGGGACAAGTGGTGTCTATTGATTATCAAAATGAAAAGTGCCTTAATGTGAAAAATATGAATATCTTATATTCTCATTACTATATTAATTTTATGTAATTGATACAAAAAACAATTTTCATAATCCTAAATGTTTTATTATTTTTTAAAATTCATCTTCATATAAAATATGAACAAAACTAGTAGAAAAATTGTAATGTTGTACAAGAAATAATGTTATGTTAGTTTTTGTTATCAATAAATTAGTATTGTTATAAATGTAGTCTATGTGGGAAGAGGTAGGGTATGATTTATGAATACTAGGTACCTAATATGCGATGTGATAGAAATTTTATCCTCAAGGGCACAATATATATGTGATTTCATAGGGATAGAAATTCATTTTGGGACACAAATGTGATTATTCATTGTATATGGTTGACCATGGGTGAGTCTTAAATGTATTAGATAAGCTATCATCTTGTATTACTTGATTTATGAGAATTAGAATTAGTTAAAGAATGATTTGTTTACATCGGTGATTTTGTTAAAAAAATATCATATTTTTTTAAAATATAATGGTTAACTCATTTATCATGTCCATATTTTTTCATGATAACATACATAATCTTAATCATGGTAAGGGATATATTGGATACTATGTTACATTATATTATCACTCACTATATATAAACATAATATGTTTGATTAAATTACAGTAATGATGTTTCAAGTAAAGTAAAAAAGTCTATATTTTTGGGAGATAGTTTGTGGTGAAACCAATAAGTAATGTTCACATAATATTGTTTCCAGGTGGTATTGGTTATCCCCATATCATATTACTAAACATTCAATATGTATTTTATTAGAATGTTTTATTGGATTGAAATATTGATTCATGGTTGGTAACATGAAATTTGTTGGAATATCGAGGGTGATTTTATATCTTACTGAGTTTGATATTTTCTATTTCCATTTATTTTTAAATATAATTATTTTTTATTTTTTTATGTGATTGATCATTTCATGGAAAATTTCACTCCATGTGATAACATTGTACCATTAGTAGTAGTTTCATGGCATACATGATAGTTGAATGAAATTTTACCCTTTTATATTAATACATTAGTGGAATAGTTTTATTGAAAGAAGAAATTTCCTATGTTTGTTTATTTGATTAATTAAATCGTATTAAGGTTTTAAATTAATTGATAATATTTAATGGGAATAATTGAGTAGATAAAGATAATTATAATGACATATATATTGTGGGGTTTGATTAATATCTACATAGTCTAGCCCAATCTATCTATGATTGTTATCTCACATGACTGGATTAGTTAGGATTACAATCTAGCTAGTTTTATCTATGAATAATAACATGTTTATGTATCCACAGAAAAAAATTGACATTACCAAAAGAATTTTTTACGCTCTAATTTTTGTATTCCTCACAAGGTTAGGTTTAATATCTAGATATTGACCGTTCAAATATTATATTAGTTGGGAATGAAAAATTATTATTATTATTATTGGATTATATGTAAAATTCCATTATGCATGGTAATATGAGATTATTTATGGTGATCCATTTTAATTACATAAAAACACACATTCATAAACATATATGTTTGGTATATATTGGTAAGTTGAATTTATTTTAGTCATAATAAATAAATGTGATTAACCCATATTGCATTATTTTGATTTAAATTTTAAATTTATCCTCACACACCCACACTAACGCACACAAACACGTATATATATGTACAAACACACACACATATATATATATAAATATTAGAAACCAATATTTTATCTTTTGTTTTGAAAAACATTGTATATAATATATGGTGGAATCATATTGGGTTTATATATTCACACCCTACAAACGCAATTTTATTGTATGTAAATGTGATTTTCTTTATTACACGTAAACAATAAACTAAATTGATATTGGGGGTCATTGATAAATTTTACCTATCATAGAAAATGAAAAAATTGAATGATTTTAAATTTTAAAATGCATATCAAAATACTAATTCATTTTTTTTGGATATTTATTTTTTATTGTCACATATATTTCTGGAATTAACATCCTTAAATCACCATTATTCGTTTATTTATATTTTATTTAGATATTTTTATAATGTATGGATGTATATAAATTTTATCCCTTCTGTTTTGGTTTTATGTATTTATTTATTACATTCTAATGTTTTTTAATTTTAATATTATTTCTTGTTAAATTATGGTTTATTTTATAATTTATTTATTTTATATTAGTTTAAACCCCATGTTAGGTAATGGTTATTCCAAATTTTTTGGTGGAAATATTCATTATTTGTATTTATAATCCCAAAAAATAATTCATAAAACACATTTCTGATTCCATTTAAAATTCAATCTAAAAAGTAAGAACTAGAATGTCCTCTAGGAAATGTTGAAGACTCTATTATCTATGTATATAGGGTTTCCCAAGTCATTTCATAAAAAAATTGTGTGAGAGGAAAATGCTTATAATGATATTATGGAATAATGGTTGATAATTGATAGTGTTACATGAATATAACAGATAGTCTGTAGATAAGTGTATATGAATTAATTTTTATAGAGATATTTTATTTACAATGGTATGTATAATGACTACTTTTTTGTTTTTATTTGTATTTATCATATTTTCATAAGTTATTTTTTCATTGATTCTAAGTGGATAGTGATTTTAATGACATTTAATGTTTTTATAATGAAATTAAAAGAAACTATTAAGGGTACCTAGTTATTTTGATCATGCTAAAGTCTATGATAATGGGTTTTGTAAGACGTGTAGAATTCCAATTAATGATTCATGCTTAAATACATTGTATACGACACCATGTGTTAAAACGATGCATTATAAAAACATGTTTTTTTTAAATTTATCATTTAATGGTTTTATGTATCATTTATAAGTTTTGTTGTTATTTTTATGATTTAAAATTATTTATTTAATATGATTATATTTATATATGATAAATTTTTTTATTTTTATTGAATTATATACAACCATTATGGCATAAGAATTCTAATTATCCTATAAGATGGTGATAAAGATAATGTTCAGTAAGGTAATCATAAATCAGATTGAGGATTGGACAGAATATTCATTCCTTCTATATAATAAGTGGGGATATTAATATGTTATATTAGTTCATGCTAATTAAAATGAACAATAATTCCAACGATATAATAATATTACATGTCAAGGATGGAAAGGTCCCTGAGAAGAATAAAAATAATGAAAATATATTAATAGTATTATTAATTATCAACAATCATCATAGAATTTGAACGTTTGATGACCCACATTTATGTTAATGCTATGTTTTAGAAGGGTCAAGCATTATATATTCTTATCATGTTTTCAAGAGAATTTATCAAGGGGAAAATTTAAATCCATGTTTAATCTATGATTTTTTATGGATATGAAGAAATTAGACATACAAAAATATTATATAAAAAATAAATAGGTAAATTTTAACGATATTATTCATGATACCTTATTCAAAAAACGATGGATATTTTCTACATATTTTACCTCCAATGAATCATTAATGATTCATGATTTTAAATTTATCATCACTATAATATTTTATTGGATGTTTAATTTTAAAAACATACCACTTATAAAAAATTTGTTGATAAAAAATCAATGTTTGAGACAAATAAATCTATATTATATTGAATATAATGTGTTACTGTTGATGCGTGTAGTAATAAATGTGGATTCATGGAAATAAAGAATGATAATAATGATTCTATATGGTGAAGTAGTGGTAGTAACAAGAAACCATCTCTATATGATTCATTTAAAAATCTATAGAATAAATAGTTCATATATTATCTGTATAAAAAAAGAAAAAACATTTCAATCCTTATTCCTAGGAAAATATCATGTATTTTCACTTTATTTATTATATGTGTAATATATATAAAAACTGTAGGTTGAAACCCTCATGAAAGTATGGTGTTTGTTACTACACACTGATGGGATCTATGATAGAGTCTAGTTCATTGATGTAGCTGAAAATTAAATATATTTTAATCTGTAATTCAATGAATTAATACAAAAAACATTATATTATACATGTAGTTATAAAATTTTCTAGTTATAGTAATAATATAAGATTTATTTGAAAAAATAATATTTTTTAATTTTTTATTACATAACTACTTTGGTAATAAAATTATTTAAGCTCATCCAAAATAAAAATTATTTCCATTAATATTTATTGGGATAAATTTCAGTCATCTTGACCTAAATATGAATCTAACAAGTGATACAAACAATAAAGCATGTATGTGGGGCCTCAAAATATGTACATTGTTGTGCACTTTTCTATTTTTATCAAATATCTCAAGAAATATATATCTAAAAGTGGTTGAATTTTAAATGAAGATAAATAAGTTGTTTAGGAAAAAATTATTAAAATTTTCCTTATCAGTATTCAGAATTTTTCATTTCATCAATTCAAAAAAACAAGATACTTTTTCTAGGAGCCTCTTTGTCAAAATAAGATTACATTCTGGATTCATATATATCATTAAATGCATGTTTCCACTAGTTCTAAAATTTTGTGGACGAACAACTAATACATGAAATAAAAACATCATTGTTGATAGTTTTTTGATATGTCTCTATTTATTTGGTGGAAAATATATATTATGTTGGGGACGTAATTAGAGGGAATATATCCACCCCACACTAAAATAAATTTGTATCCCCACTCCATTTCAATGTGTTTTCCATTTTTAGAATATTATGGTGATATTTTTTTAATTTAATGGAATTATTATTTTTTAATATATATATATATATATAATTTTAATATTTCATCATATTTGTTTTTCTTTTTTATTTCCCCATCATTATCCTACCATATCGACGGTTTTGTAGAAAATTCATTTTTTATCTATGATGAATTTTTGATGTTTTGATTTTATTTCATTATATATATTTGAATTATTAAATTGTATGATTTTAGTATTCATTAAATATATTAATTATGTGTGTTCCATTCATTGAAGGATATAATATATTTATTTGAGTAAATTTTTATCTTATCTTATTTATCATTATATTGTTGCATACATGGAGTTGAAATATTTTTTATATGGAGGTGAATTCTTATACATATTTAAATCCATATTTTCCAAAACGTAAATATCGAAATTTATAATTATCACAATTCAATAATGACGGGGTAATGTTTTAGGTTTTTATCTATTTGTTTATTTGGTTATTTATAATTATATTTATAATAACATGGAAAAATTAATTATGAATTATTAATGAAAACATTGTTCTTCTTAAAGTATTTGTTTTTATTATTTATTATTTTTCATTAAAATATATATATATATGGATATTTAAATTAATAAAATCATAAATATTATAATTTTCATTTAGAATTATATTTTTTATATAATTATTTTTCATAATATGAAATCTATGTGTGTGAATAGACAACTCATGTGATCTATCCATAGGTTAACACTATCATTTATTCTAAGAAAAATAAAAAAAACTGAGTTTGAATTTCTAAACAATACTTCAGATATTTATATTACGGAAATGAGAAGTATATTTTTAGAGAATTAAGGGGGAGATAACTATAGTTATTATTGTTTTCTGTTGTGAAATTTGAATCTATTCAATGAGAGTTTGTAGATTCCTGTTGAGTAAAGAATTTATTTATTATAGAGAATTGTTCAACAGAGTCCAATGATAGACCTATTTTTAATTTCTGTACATTCAATATTTACACATAAATGGATGATTTATTATTCATGTTATGTTCCTCTCACTAATTTTTCTCTACATGGATTATTGAACAATAATAACTTTTATTTGAACTATTTCATTTTTTAATTTAAAATACAAAAATTTGTTAAAATTTTTAAGGAACATTATATTAGATAATCCTACAATATCATAGATATTTATAAATATTATCTAACATGGTATTTATTAACGAATATTTTATATTATTATATGTCATTCTACGTATGGATTAGATGATCATGTTTAGATAACATATTAATTTTTACCACTGAAGGGTGATATTATCCTCTTCAAAATGGAATTACCATCATTTATAAATTGAATAAAAACATTTTTGAATTTCAAAATATAAATTCTATTAATATAGTTGGTGATCCTTAATTAAATTGTTTTTTCTATTTTTTGTCGAGTAGATCTAAGGATATTTTATAAATTATCTTATACACAGGGTAAGGTATTTTTTGGTGGTGTTTCACAATGGTATAACTATTTTTCCTTTAGGATGTGATGTATGGAATTATATCGACATAATTAAAGAGATTAACTCTATAATATTACCTTTATCTTAGATGGATCCTATAGAGTTGATGGAGTTAATGATTTTGGTTTATGATATTTATTTAAAATGAATATCTTGTTTTAGTTTCCCCCCATGGGAAGCTCTTATGTTTTTAATAAATAAAATTTACTAGATTCCATGTATTTTTAATATTTATTATATGATGAATCATGTTAAAATGAATGTCAAATAACAAATTCACCTCAATGATACATCATTGATCAATTAAAATTGGTAAGTTAGTTATATAAAATTAAAATTGATTCTGGGTAAGATCATCTTCGTGTAATAGAATCATATGTTCTCATTACACCATTTTTAAATAGTAATGTTCATTTTAAATATACTATGATTTCATATTGATTAAAAAATGTTATGGTAGGATGCAATTCAAATGTGAAACATAAAGTCTATGAGTATGTTGTTTCTTTTTTATGGTATCCATGTATGATATAATGGCTTATTTTAATTTTTAATAGGATCATTAGAATAAATTATGTGATTTACAAATAATGATTCAAATTAAAATTTAAATAATTTCCACAAAGTTTCATTTTTGGGTCCTAGATGTGATGGTCCTATAAAATGTTGTTTCTCTAGGAATTTCAACCATCATTGAAAATTTAAAAGCTATTATTTCATGGGATCATAAAATGAATTTAATTTTGATACATCGATTATTAGATATTTAAATATTACTTTTTTGGTTAGTGACTAATGTTTCTTAATTCGTACACCTATTAACAAATTTCAATTCAAAATGGGTGAAATTTTTATATATTTCATAATATAAATTATTATTTTTTGAATTAATTTAATATGTTACATTATCTTATATTGTAAATTCATTCAAATATGGATAAGGTTATGTTTTCTTTTATGATTCATCAATTTTTCATTTTATCATTCATTATTTTGTATAATGATCATATTGTATCATATAGTTTGTATGAATTGTATCAATATTGGATTAAAATACATAACCCGTAATCATAAATTTTACGTTGTTTTTTACTTCTCTAAAATTATGATGACAACATCCATTTAGTCAGAGTTTTATGGTCTATACTAATCATAGTATATTTAGTTATATTTTTAAAAATTATTTTAGTATCACACTTAGCTATTAGGAGCATTATATTAATGAATTCAATTTTATCATCAACAACACTACTAATAAATAATATGACATTATTGATATCCACATATAAAAAATTATATACCTTGAAGTGAAGTAATATGGTGGTGAGTGGAATTTTTAAAACTTTTTTATAGCCTAACACCTTATATATATGATTATAGTTATTTTTGTATTTCTATAATATGAAAATTACCAACTCAATTATCTATTTATTTCATTTAGTACGACAATAAAATATAAAATTAAATCGAATTTTATTATTTTTAAATGGTTTTATGACCAATGATAAATGTTATATTTCTAATGATGAATTTTTATGTTTCATGAATAATTTTGTGGTTTCACGTCGTTTGAGGAAACTCATTATTATGGATATTCATCATTCATATTAGTATATTCATCTCTTTCTAAAAAATTCATTATGATATGCAACAAGAATATATGAATTCTGGATAAATAATTATATTCATCATCAGTTCTCTTCTTTCATTAACAATTATATTATGAAGGATAAGAATTATAATTATAAATATCTTACCCATACCTGACTATGTGTGGTAATATGTACTCATATATATTATAACTAGTATACCTTATAATCCTAGTGGGAGGGATGTAATTTTTGTGAAAAATAAAGGATGAAAAAATAATAAAACATTCTTACAATTAAATAAATCCTGATGATTTTAGGATATGCAATTCTATTTGAGTATGCCTTTTTATAAATTCATGGGGAACCAATGGTGATAATTTTTAATAGATGCCCCATATAGATCAAAATTTTGAAAATTTCATAATAATCAATGGGAAATTATAAAATTTATAGAATTAAATATCAACCATAAAAAATGATTAAATAGAACAACTAATTCATATTAATGAATATATGCTCCATGAATATGGGTTATATTTTTGGATTTTCATATGTTATTTGTTGAAATATCATATCAATTTAGTAATAAATATTAAATAATGACAATATTTTATTTTTTTAATGATTGAACATATTAGTAAAAAAGTTTTTGGGTTGAGATCAGTGAACGATCTCTAGTGGAACTATGGCTAATAAATGAAATGTTGGAGGAAATTCAAATCATGTACAAATACTTAGTGATAGAAAAAAGGAAATTTTAAAATGGGTTAGTTCATCATCATAGATAATGATAACCTATTTGTATAAAAAATTATATTTTAAAATTATATCGTTGAGTATTTAAGATAGAAAAACATGTGATAAGAATATATATATATATATATATATATATATTTAGGTACAAATAATTTGGTAATCCAAATAATAGTTAATTTTTGTTCTAGGTTATAATTAATAACAAACACCCACTATGACTAGAGCTAAAAACTATATATATATATTAATTTTCACCAAAATGATATATAGGTTCTAGTATATTTGTTACTTTATTTATTAATTTTTTCCATTACTGTCTATTGATATTTGTATAACTATGGTTATATATATTTTGAGGAAAATTCCCTTTAATTTTATAATATTTATTGGTTTAATTATTTGTTTTTAGATGAAATATATTTTGGGATATAAATAAATTTTCTTATAAAATTAGAAACCACATTCTACAATCATAGATCAAATTAATCAAAATGTAATATAATATTCTTATGAACCCGTTTTATAGATCCTCGTCTACTCAATTTAACAAAAAAGCCTCTAAACCAATCTACAAACCTTTATATATTTTTAACAAGTAAATAATGAAAGTCACTAATATTTAATAGTACACAACATGGTATATATTATTGATCTGATCACTAACGAGAATGATATTATATTTTATCAGATATTCAGCCTTATTTTTCAAATATCAAATATTATAGGAGTTATTTATGCCTTTTATGATATAATAAAATTAAAACATAGTAACATTTGGTGTGTTTGTGTCTGTGTTTCTGTTTAGTGAGGGTTTCTAGGAACCAACATGTATCACTATTTAGGGATCTGTTTTAATTTTTTTTTCTTTTTTGGGGTTTTATTTCATGATGGTTTGTTAAATAGTGGTTATATCTATATTTTATGGCCTCACCTACCTGTATCCCTCGCAATGTTTTTGGACCCCTATGTCCAAACCCAGTTCTGGACCGCACCACCTAGCTGACTTTAAAATACTTGATAAAATATATAAAACAATCCAATGGTTGGGAATTGAATCCATATCCTCCATGTTACAGACTAAAGAATAAACCATTTTCCCATACAACAACACCTCGATATGTATACATCCTCACACACACCCAAATATAAAATTAAGTATTTATATTAATTAATCATATAATCATAAAAAATATAAAAAATATATTTATAGTTATATTCGTGTGTGTAGAAATTAAGAATTATTAAGTTCAAATTACTAATAATATTTCATTTTACTAAAATTAATTATTATGTTTCTAAGTATTAATTTATTTTAAATTTCATAATTATCGTTATATATTATTAATATACATTTATAAATTATATTTAATAAAATTTTATTATTAATACACACAGATACATGTAAATGTAAACACATCCATGTATATAATATAATATATTTAAAAATATATATATTTATGTTTCTTTTCAAATGATTAAAATTATATTTATATTTTAAAAAATATATATTCCCGTCTTAATATATAGGTTTAAATTTGAACTAATAAATATATATATTTAATTAGAATTTTTTTAAAAAAATTAATAATTAAAATTTAATTAATTTTATGTAATGTATATATTTATAGAAATTATTAAATAACATTTACAAATAATTAGTAAATAATTATTTTAAATCATAATTGACTGTTGATAAATAAGAAATTATTAATAGTTAATTATAAGATAATAATAATTAATAACTAATAATTAATTATAATAATATTGTAATTAATAAATTATATAATTATTTATTAGTTAGTAATTTATACTTACTTCTTTATAAAATATATATATTTTTATATATATAATTACATACAAATATATATAAAAACATATATAATTATATATAATTAGATATATATATATCTTTATAAGTATATTTTTCTATATAATTAAAAAATTATTAATTGATAATTATTTATTATTATATATATTAAATATTTAATAAGTCATATTTAATACTCAATAATTGTTAATTAAAAATATAAATAATGAATTTATAATTTCTAATTATTTAATGTAAAAATTTATTAATAATTAATAAAATATTTAAATATAATATACAAAAATATACATTATATAAATTATTTATTATTCATTATCGATTATTAATTAAAATAAATTTCAATATGGTTATTAAAAAATAATTATTATAGTAGAAAAAATTATTATTTAGTATTTTGATACAATCTAAAGTGCTATAAAAATATTCGATAGAGTGACAATGTTATTTAAAAAAACAATTCTTGAATTATTAGCGGTTTTTAAAAACACATTGTAAAAAATAAATCATAACATTTGGTAGTGGTCCTAAAATATTCCATTAATGTTTTTTCTTATAGTTGTAGCAAAAAAATACCCTCTTAGATTCTCTAATATTTTATATTTTCAGTAAATTATCAATGTAAATGCTCAAAATTATTCCAATAATCCTTCTAAATATATTTCATTCCATCATGATTCCAAGAATTTAGTTTTATTCTATGAGATATTTATGGATAAGATTTAATTCTAAAACATCTCTCATATTATAGTTCTTTTTAAGATTTCTTTTTAATAATATATTATCAACATTTATCACAGGTAAAAGGATGGGTTTCTACCAAATTGTACATAGATGCAGGACACCATATCAAGGTGGGGTGTAGACCAGTGTACAACCCCTAATAGTCTCTTAATTTATCCCACTCTAAGGGTTAGTTTTCTATCATTATCATCTTTAGGGAGGCATCACACTAACATGGTTCAAAAAAGTGCTAAATGGATTTTCCAATACAATGTGAGTAGAGGAAGTTTGGATGATTCATGATGAAGAAAAATGTCACTGTTGGGATGAAATTGTACTTAGATATGAAATATTGATAACATGAATACATGGTTTATAAAAGGAATAATGAACTTTGAGTAGTGACTCTAGTAGAAGATACCATGATTTTGTAAGTGAGATGGAGTGTATATAGTAATGATAAAATTCCAAATGGGGCATGTTAGGTAATGAATCATTTTACATGTTGATTCAACGAAAAAGTATCTTCAAATGTCAAAAAATTATAAATAAAAAAACCAATATGATTTAGAATAATATGAACATCCCACAAACACATGTCCATACATAAATTATAGTTTCATTTAATTTTAAAAAACAGATGTCCTCTATATTTGTAAAATTCAATGATAAAAATTCCTTCTTTAATTGATCTCTAAAACATTAATAAATTATCCACTACCATTAGTTTTATAAAATATTTTTATTATGTAATATAGACACCTTATACTAGTTTCAATTCAATAATAATGTTTATACATTTTTTTGAAAACCAAACAGTCCATGTAAATGGTATAGAATGTTGAATTCTAATAAATTTTATTATCATAACTGTTTAATTGTTTCCATAGTATATTCGAATATGTTACATGAATCTTATAATAACCAATCATTCTCTCTAGGTATAAATAATAACATTGATATAAAAAATCACATTTAATGCCATTTACATCATAAGGGGATTTCTCTAGAAGGATGATTTGATAAAATATTAAATTTATTTTTTTATATATAATAAATTTTTGATTTCATGGATTATATAAATATAAAATATTCAATTAAATTTATCACTTTTTGAAAACAAATGACTATGTACTTCTCTAATGTTCTAATTTGACATATAAATTACATTTAACTATAGAAAAACTTTTTTACATGAGGTATTGTTATTTATTAATTCTCCTTCCATATTGTATTAACTTTCTTAACATTGAGAATTATCTTCATCATTGAGTATTTTTCTCCAAATAAATATTTTGTAATGTACTCCATTTACGATATATATACTTTAATCTAGACTATTATATTTTCTAAATTAGGGAATGCATATTTAATATACAATTTTAACATGAGGATAAATTTAATTGTTTCACTTCTTATTTCATGATACATGTTTTCAACTAACAATACCCATAAATAGTGTTACTTCATCAAACATTATTGAATATTGGATATAATGAGTTTAGTTCCATATTATTACTAACTTACCACATTATTTTGAATATATTTTAGTGAGTATTACAGTACTATAAATACACATTCATAAAATTATTGTGAATGAATTTCATGAATCATCATCTATATCACCATGGAAAAATAGATATAGATCATGTATTTGATATTATCCAAAAAATGTATTCATAATCAGTTATTTATTGATGATAATGTTATTCAAATTGAATTTATCATGGATTTTTATCTAATTTCAATGATTATTCTGTATTTTATTTTTATATAAATTAATATTTTTATAGGATACTGTTTCCACTAATAATGCTAATATCTATGTGTGGGGAGGGTGTATGTTTAGGTGCATCTCTCTATCAATGTGCTTTTGTGTGTGTATAAACTACTTATATAATTAAATGTGATGAATTATGAAAATCCACCCTACATTTTACATGAAACAAAAAATATTTATGAAGATGAACTTATTTTATAATGATTGTGGATCATTCAACATCACTAAATTATATCTTTTTTATTTAACCGTGTAACAAGTATTAAATTTGTAACTTTCATGAACAAATTTTTTTTAGGTAATTCAGAAGATGAGTTTTTTGACCTCTATAACGACTTCGTGTATTCTAATTCTAATGGAAACATCGTGGGTCCACAAATATAATTGGGGATCCATACCATCTATCTGATATCCATGAATAACAATACAATAATGTTAAATTGTCATATATAGTTTAAAAATAACATTTACATTATATAAATAATATATACAAATGTTAAATATTATATTATATATAAAAAATTTCGCACTATAATTTTACATGGAGTGCAAGAATTACATTATCACAATTTAGGAAAATCATAAATTAATGATCTGCATAATTATATCAAATATTGGATATTTCAATTAAAATCTAGGCACATGACTCTATCCCCCCCCAAAACCCAATTCTTCTATTAAACCAATCAACTATAAACTATAGGTATTTTACCCCTTCCTCCATCTATAATTATGATGGTTTAATGACCCTCAATGTGCATATTCAAGTTGTGGGTAATAATACAAAATAGTCCACATCAAATAGTGTCCCTAATAAAATTTATAAATATATAGGATCATGCATGATATGATTTTATGACAATTAAGTCAGAAAGAAACACCAATCATATCATGGGATTCTAGGTATAAATTCTGATGAATGACAATACCTTATTTGGATAGTACCGAGATGGGTAATCCCATTGAAATATTGAATAATATAAGGAATGTGTTGTCATCTATAGAATTAATATTATTCTATAATTTAATATCATCATATATAAATTGTATTGGTGAACAATTAGTTAAAAACATGGTTAATGATGTATGACCATAAAATAAAAATGACGGTGTTATAAATTTTCAACATAAAATATCAAATAATAAAGGTGAACATGTTGTCACCACAAAACCAACTATAATTATTAATGTGTTGTCACCATAATGAATAAAATACAAAGGTGAATTGGTTACCATAATATTATTGAAAATATTCATTTTGAATGGGGTATATCCATATTACCAAATATAACGGTGAGTTATTTTCAACAATAAATATAAATATATTTTAGAATATATTTGCACCATAATATTTTCAATAGGAATGGTAAAAAATATTATCACCAAAATTCCAACTCTAATGGTGAATCTTGTATCACTATAATCAATACTAGTTCCAATGATTCATTTCCATCATAATGAAATAAGGTGAGTGTGTCATTTATATAACATAATGACTGTGGGTGAATGTGTAATCAATAAAATGATATCAACCATTAGTGAAACAACCTTGAACCAAGTTTCTTGGAGTCTGTGGTTATTTAATTACATTGTCATAATTATAAGAAATTGCATCCATAAGGGATTGAAATTTTGTAAGTTTTTCTGAAAATGATAAATATTGAAACCTTATATTAAAATTTAAAATATTAAAAACAAAAGTTCAAATACATTAAATACAAATAAATCTACTTACTTAGCCCTTCTTGTCAGTCATAAGAAACATCTTATCAATATGAGAAAAAATAAACCCTATGAAAGGGATGATCCCAAATTCTCAACCAACTCTTATGTAAATCTAAAGATATCATAAATAAATAAAATATTATAATAATTTTATGGTAAATAAATTATACAGATGTAAATTAATCAATAAAATTATATTGATATTGAAGGATTAAAATATAAATAAATAATTCCATATAAATAATCCCATGATCTTGAAAGTTGATCATGGATATTCTAACTAATAAATTGATCATACGGGGTAACAATAATTATAGAATTCATAATGTTAGAAATTTACACTGTCAAAATATACCCCATATATATTCACTGTAAAGAGAAATTATCTTTCCAGTTTATGTGTTTAGATACAAACCCATTTAATTTATGTTTGAACCATTAATAACATAGAACACTCAAAATCTATCATTAAAAAAGTTTCATAGTGAATTGAAACAAAACTGTAGTGTTTGCCATTAATGAATTCATACCATGATACTACCAATATATATGATGTCTTTTATTAACTGGTCCTCATCCAATGTCATCATGTCCAAAGTATTCTTCATATATCTAACAATCTATTTATGAAGAGGTTTTTAAATAAATGTGTCTCATACCACTTTGAAACATTTGAATCATAAGATCACCAAAACAATGGAATTTAACAAAACCATAATAAATTTATAATAAATAAATTAATTAAATGATATTTCAATGGGATTTAATATACACCTCATATAATAAGCTGTGTGTATAACAAAAAATATTCCTTAATGAATGGATATTGAGACTAGGTACCTTAAAAAGATAATATCATTACTTAAATGAATCGATTATGTATATGTTCTATAAATCCACATAATAAAAGTTGAAACAAAATAGAAAATAATGAAAATTAATTTCCTATATTGTCATAGAATCATAAAATCAATGATGTATACGTTTAACCCAATGAATGGAAGATGAGTTAAGAGATCTGTTAGCACTTTGTAATCTGTATAATTGTATTCCCCATTAAATAATACGATTTATAAAAAATTACAATCCCTTAGTATAATGATATTCATGATAAATTATGATAGTGTAAATTATATATACCCCACAAAAGAAAACTAATGGATGAATTCGTCATATATCTCACAGAAATAAAAGTGAGAAAAGCAACACTTACCTAAAAGACAACTTTAGTGTTCCATACATTGAACACCTTAAAAATGGTTTAAGTATAGTTATTATGACATTATAATAATATATTAATATTTATAATACCAAATTTTATGATTTGATAATATCTTATGAACCATACATTAATAAAATGTCATTATTTTCTTGGTATCATGTATGTTCGTCTTAAGCATTCACAATATAATCATTCTTGTAAAATTATGGATTATATTTTAAGGTGGAATTATATCTAAATATGTATAATGATAAATTACTAATTAAATTATATAGTTATATATATTTCCATATATAATTTTTCATTCTTGTATGAGGATTATTTATTTGATAAAATGTAAATGAGAAAAGATTTTCTTTATTTTACATTGTTTTTAGAACACCAAGAAGAAGTTAAGTTTGATTACTAGTATGAGTATATATTAGTTCCAAAAATTGTAAAAGGGTTTCAAAGACATATTAGAATATTATTTAACTAGAATAATTTTTTAGGACCAACCATTAATTAGTTAATAGATGAAGAAAAACACCATTATTCACAGAATTAACTAGTTGACATAACTTGGACAGCTGTTTCATTTCATTGAATAAGAGTACATGATAAATGAGATGTATAAAAGATATTGAATTAAAAAAATAAAACACTACTGTATTAATGATTTGGTATTGATAATTCCATTATGTATTAAGGATATTTTGAGAAATACTAAGCTTAAAATCAAATAATACACAAGTTTTGAGAGAATTAACTCTGGAATATCACCTCCTTGGAAGAACCCATGAAGACCATGGATTTTATCATTTAGTGAGTTAAGAAAGACTTAGATATTGGTAATGTTGTGATGGACATGGAATTAAATATTCCTTATTCTAATCAAGTTGTGTGAGTGAAATTTTCTAGTGATTTGTGGTATTTATACTAAAGGAGATGAGAGTCTAAGTGATTAAAATATTGATAAATTTATATATTTATCCAACCACATAGATGTGGAATTAATTTTCTTGACCAAGGATGAAAATTTATATTTTTTATTCTTGTTATGGGTGATATATATGTATTCAAACCATTAAATGTAGTAGTATTTAGGTATTTTAAGCCATTACCTTTTTAACATTAACTTGTTTCATTGTTTTACTTATACTATGTTGAATAATTTTCTTACATTGGTACCTTTATTTATATTTAAAAATAAAAAACATTAGAAACTAATTTAGAAGTTATAATTACAAATATGGAATATTATTTACCCTATTGAATTTATATAATTGGAAAATATATTTAAAATTAATTTCTTAGTCAGAAAGAGAAAACTTGTTTTTAAAATGAAAATAATCAAATGTTTGAAACTTCTTCCTAACAAATATCAATGTTACATTGATGAAAATGATTGAAATTGGATTTATTGATGAATAATTAATATAATAATACATTTTAACCAATTAAATATATATTTTATCATTCTAATTTATTCATTTGTTCAATTAAAATGCAGTATTTTTCATTATCAGTCAAAAAAAGAAATTCACTAGAAAAATATAGAAAATTTACCCAGAGATAAATTTTAATATACCATTTTAAAAATTTAGTTTTTTTAAAAAAAAATTTATAAATGATTAAAAATATTGTTTTAAAATTGATGTTACATTAAATTATGGAAATATTTCCTTTCAAAAAAATTACATTTTGTGTATAAATTTTTATTTATTATTATCTTTAGTCTATCGATATTATTGGATGAATTTAAAATAATTTTTTTCATATATTACATATAATTTTTATTATGATATATATATAATATTGATTAATTTTATTAGATAAGGTAAAATTCCATTGTGGGCTTAAAATGATTTTTTCATAAAAACACATTCTTTATGATAAATAGGTTTTCAATATTTTTTCTAATTAATTGGTACACATTGAATTTGAATTATAACGATATATAAAAACTATTTTCATTATTTTTTAATATCATTCATTTCCACTATTAAAAAGGTTATATGATGACTGTCACAATTATATAATAAAATTTAATTATTTATTTACATTTTGTGTTCTATGTAACATAAGCTATAAAAGAGATTGAATTTATTTAAGAAGGGGAATACTATAAAATCATGGTAGTAACATTAAAAATTCCATCATTAAATTGTTTCCTTAAAATTTAAAATTGTTAATCGATAATGAAAATTTGATACATTAAAATACCTTTTTTGGAAACTCTGTCAATAAATATGGTAAATAAAACATCGCATTAATAAGAGGGAAAGGGAAATGTGAATGTCACTATAAAATTAGACTTTTGAATACGATAACCGTAGTTGGAATATATAACTCTCAAACATAATATAAATCAGACTTTAAATTTTTATATATAGTGTTAGACAATATGATAATCATATAATGTACCATCAAAAAACAAAAAATTTGTGATGGGTTAAAGGGTCCATTAATGTCACAATTAAAAAAATTAAACAAATAGTGTTTCCATTCCATGTTCATTTTCCAATGTTTAGTGATTATTTTACTATATAGATAAGTATTTCCTAAAATAATATTTACTTCATTCCATATATTATCCATAATATTAACATTTGGTTGATAATTGATCTATTTTCACTTAATCATTTATGCTAGGAAATGGATTTCCTTGTTCAATTTTTCATACCTGAATAACATTCAGGATTCATAAGATTTAAAAGTGTTCTCTTCATCCATTAAATATTCCTTGAAATAAAAAATTATTAGAAAATATTATTAAAAAATTATAATATACAATGTTCAACATAATATATTCCCTATGCTGTTAATTATAAAACTCATCCAAAACATGTCTATTAAAATTAAAAGGAAAAAAATTAGAAGGAGGAAAACAAAAATTAGAATTAAAACATCAAATTAGGTTATCCAAAATACATAATATAACTGTTAATGTAACATGAAAATATTTTAATACCTTGACCATCTTGAAACATTCATTTAAACATTCATTTTTCCAAAAAAAAATAAGTTCTTAGTTTGTTGAATACAATTCATAAATACATAAATTTAGTAAATCCATTAATGACTACATAAACCATAAAAACACTTAGCATTTTCATGTTCACCAAAACTATCCCATAATCATATATTTATCATTATTATCTACACATTAAGAACATATCAAGGTTATCATCCCCAAATCACGTGTTTTCAAAATGATCAACATCCAACATAACTATAATCTCTTGGTACTATTCATTACATGATTCTAAATACTTAAAAATATGTAATGGAATAAAATATATATACATTCAATTATTATTATGAGGTAAATATTCTCAATACAATAGTTTTACATCATATTTCGTTGATCAAAAAACAAAAGTATATTAATCACTAAATTTTTGTTGAATTAAAAACAAAAGATTGACCTTGATCCTTTATGTAATTATAATGTATATACTATTGTCTCTTCGAAAAAATTATTTTAATAGTTCCTCATTCCACTATAGATAAATAAAATAATATTATTCTTTTAATTTTTACATTTTCATTCTTTTTCATTGTGATCCTTTTCTCCTTAATTATAAAAAACTCTCAATCCTTTCATGAATTTCCCCGGGTGATTCATTCCATAGAAATTTCATGTTTGGAAATATTTCTATCCATTATTCCTTATATATATAATTTTACTTATATCTATATTCTTATCATTCATCTAATTGAATTTATAATACAAGGAGATTTATTTCTCTATCATGATTTCATATAAAACTATTTTATATTACAATGAAAATGAATGATAATCCAATTACATAAAGATATATTACAAGATAACATAGAATAAATTTTCAATATTTTATTTTGTGTTGCATATGTATTCCATATAATACCTTGATATTCCTTTAATGATATCTTTATACACTGAAACACATTCTTCATCTATTTTATTTAAACTAAGGAACATTTTATTCATATCAGTTTGTTTGTCACAAGGGAAATAGTTTTTATAGGATATATCTTTATTTGATTTAAAATACTTGTATTACATTTCATATTCCTCCCTAGTATTATTAATAAAATACCACTATTGATCATCACCGCCATTGGTACAATACACATCAAGAGTTACCATTAAATTTTCATCACATCACAATTCAAGAAATATCTTTTCACGTGGCATGATGTTTTTATCATCATCCACTATATTAGTATTCCTACTAAGATATAGGGGATTCTTAAAAATGAAACAATAAAATATTGGTGAATCACAATTATTAATTATTTCCTATGTATGTTTTCTTAATATGGTCATCATTTCATATGTTCCAATTCTATCTATATTTGCTTCCTTAGCAGGGAAATATCTACATGGTTCAGGAGTTTTAATAACCTTCATCATTCAATGTTCCATTTTTAGAAAATGGATTATACTATATTTTATCCTAATATAATGATATTTTTATAATTATAATTATGGGGTAATATACATTCATGAATCCTGAAATACTTATTTCCATAATCATAAAAATAGTTTATTGGATGTTCTAATATACATATCATCAATGTATATCACAGGGTTATGTTCCCTAATTTATGGTTTCCTAAATATATTTCCCAAGGTTTTTACTGAACTTCATTTGATTCCTACCGATCTAACTCAAACCCATGTTTCCCAGAGTCTACTGTTATTTTATTACATTGACATAATTGCGAGGAGTAACATATCGAAGGAAAAAATAGTTCTGTATTTTTGGAAATCGAGATACATATTTTAACATTACATTATAATTGAAAATATAAAACAAAACATAGATAGTCACTTGAAAATAGCATTAACATCATATCTTATACCAATATGTTACTCATAATAAACATCTCAACATCATGTGGGAAATAAAACATATAAAAGGGGTGAGATCAAAATATCATCATGGTTTATGTACAACAAAAGATATCATAAATCAGTAATTTATAATCATCAATGAAATGTAAATGAATAAACCACATAAAAATTAATCAATAACATTTAAAAAATTTGGCAGGATTTAGAAAGGAACAAATATTTGTATATAAAGAATCACATGATCTTCAAACTTAACTATGAATATTATAACTAATCTATTAATCACAAGGATTAAAAATAATGATATAATTTATAATTTAATACATAAAAAATATGATGATATATCCTCTAGTTAGTTACTATCAGGGTCAATACTCATTTTATTTTATTTCTATTAGTAGAAACCTGTCAGATTTATGTCAATACCTTTCAAAAGACAGTAATATCAATATCTGACCATTATAAAATTTAACGTATCCGAAAAACAAATGAGAAGGTTTTTAAACCAACTAAATTAGTCCCATGAAACAACTGATGTGTTGTTGAGCTTTAATAAGTCATTCCCTAACCTATGTCTTTCACTTCCAAACCATTCTTCACAAATCGAATAATCGATTTGAAATGATAATTTTAAATCATTTTTTCCCATCCCAAATTGAAACATTTGGATCATAACCCCCATGAATGAATTGAATTGTATATTACATTAATAAACATGATAATAAATTAATTCTCAATATGATATGTCAAAATTGTTGTATAGTCACCTCATTAAATAATGTTGGTGTATAACATCAAAATATTTATCAATGAAAGGAAATTGAGACATTGTCTCTTACAAGTTTTATATAATTATCCTAATAAATTTAATATGTGTATTTACTCTAATTACACTAAAAATAGATGTAAATAAAGAAAAATCTAATAAAAATTCAATTCCACTAAAATTGTATGATGAAAAAATCAATGAAGTACAAGTCTATCTCAATGAAGAAAAATCAGGTTAAAATTCCCATAGCACTTAGTAATCAGATGACTTGCATACCCCATAAAAGATTAAAATTAAAAAAAATACAATGAAAATAATGATATTAATTGCATAATATTTCAATAAGATGTATATATACTTCACACATGGAAAACAAGTGGTGTATAAGGCATTTATCTCATATATGTAAAACTTAGATGACAAACCCTAACCTCACACTTCAATTTAGTGGTCCCTAGTTAAAAACATGTATATTGGTTTAATGAATGCTATTATTTTATGTCATAAATATATTTTTTTATAATACCTTAAGTGAGGATCTTTCAACATAGCATGACTCATACATTAATAAGCTATCATTTTTTTCATGGTGTCATGTGCGTTCAATTCATGGTTCCATGATTGGTTCATTTTGAAAAATTATTGATGTTGTTTTAGAATGGGATTAAAACACTGAATATGGAATGAAATATTATTAAATAAATAAAATTATTATAAATAGTCACATATATCTTTTTCCATTCTTTTATGATTATGATTTGTTTGAAAAAATTTTAATGAAAAATATTTAGATTACTTTGATGGTATTTTTAAACACTGTGAACTAGTTCCGTTTTATTTATTACTATTATTACATATTAGTTAAAAAAATAATGAATGTTATTGTATATTTATTAAAATATAATTTAATTACAATAATATTTTTATGACCATCAATGAAGACCGTAATGGAAAAAATAAAAAAAATATTTTTCATGAAAGCGATAATAAGAATAAAATGGACATCATTTATGTTTCTGTGAAGAAGGGGAGGTAATAATTGTGATGGATATAAGATATTACAATAGAAACATAACAATACATTGTATAAATTACCCTATATTTATTAAATCATAATATATAATTTATATAGTGACAAGTTTGATGAATAAAATATAATAATTAAGGTGTTTTGAGAAAATTACCTCTTAAATATCACATCCTTAGAGGACCCTGTGAGGACCTTGGATATGGAATTTTGGTGACAGAAGAAGAACAGGGTAGTGTGGAGAGTGAAAAGGTGATATATTTCTATTTTAATAAAGAGATTTAGGGTTGTTGAGTCAAAATGGGTAGTCAGGTGTTGTGTTTATACATGAGGAGAGGTTTGATTAAGTGATTAAAATATTGGTTATTTTATATTTTAAGCCAACCATGTTGAGGTGACATTAATTTCCAAAACATTGGCTGATACACAAAACACTATAATATGTACATGGTTGTTAAATAACTCAATATACCATTCAATGTGGTAGTTTTTATTATTTGGATTCTATTACCATTTTAAATTTACCACATTCCATTTTTTTCCTATAAAGTGGTAATTTTTTTTACCAATGTAACATTTTTTCATAAAATAAAAAATACTATAAAAAATTATACATTATGATTCTTAATATTTAATCCATTTAATCAAAATAAATTCTCATTATTGGATAAATTATATTTAATCTTAATCCTATAAATGTAAAGGGAAAACAAGTGTTTCAAGTAAAAATGTTTAAAAATTTAAAAAAAATTATATAAAAATTCCATTTGTATAATTAAATTCGTTACACTTAAAAACTAGATAAAAAATAATTAATTTTTATAAAATTTTTATATAAAAATACATTTTTCAATTAAAAAGTTGTATTTTTTATTATTCATCAAAAGATGAATATTTTTATAAAAATATCAATTATTCAGCCTAATTTAATTTTTCTATCCTAATTTGAAGAAATAATTTTAGTTTGACAAATATAAATTAAAATTTTAAGCATTTAGTCTTAAAATGGACACACCAATTAATGTTGATAATATTTCCATTAACAAAACAATAAATTGGATTATTCAATTGGATTAATTAATATCATATTCTTATATAAACATTTTGATGAATTGAAAAAAAATATTCAATATATAAAATATCAGATTTATTATTATACTTCACAAATAGTTATTTGTTTTAATTATGAACATAAAATTACATTGTGGGGATAAAAATTCTTTATTTATAAAAACATACTCATTTCGTTCAATTGGATTTCATTTTTATTTATAATTATTATGAAAACAATGAAAGTATTTTATAAACATGTGTAATCAATATTTTCATAATTTTGTTAATATCATTAATTAACACAATTCCAAAGACCTAATTATAACAATCATAATTAAATAATATAATTTAATCATTTTTTTAAACATTTTGTTATGTGTAATTTAACATAGAAATGAAAATTCATTTATTTATAAAAGGACATACTTTAAAATATTGCGGGATTACAATCATTGGTTGAGATAATAAAATAATAAATCAAAATAATTGTTGAAATGGTTTTCAATTAAATAATAGATTTAATAATGGTTAATATATTCTCACCAATGACATAATCATAATTACTGGTGAATAAATTATTCCATTCAACATAATTATTGATACGGTTGAATTTGTTATCTCCATAAGAATAAAAATTTCCCAGTGTTAAAGGATTATCATTGAGAAAATAAACCAAAATTGGTTGAATGGTTCATTTCCAATGAAAATAAAAATATAATGGGTGAATATGTATTCTCTGATAAGTATATGGATAATCAAATAGTTTTATAATCATGGTGAATGAATTATAATTATAGGTAATAGTCTAACTAGTCCAAACCCCTCAAAAGATAACTGACTCCATTAATGATTTATAGCTTAAAATCATATTTGTTGATTTTTACTGCTTGTAATAACCTAGTTAATGATATAATAAATCATTTTAACATTAGTTTGTATTGCTAATATATGTATTTAAATTAATTATTTACATATTGTGTAATTTTAAAAATTTAAAAATGATTTGATCGTCCTTATTTCTTTGAGTAATTTTTTAAATGATTAATTTAAAATTTATAAAATCTTAATTTGAAAAAATAATTAAAATTTTAAAATAATCATGTTTAAATTATCATATCATTAATTTTTATAATTTATTAAAAATCATTATTATTCAAGGAATATGAAAACATACAAATTTTAATGTAAAATTAATTTTAAATTAATTATTTGGAAAAATTATCCTTTTGATAAGTTTTAAATTTTAATAAATAAATTTTAATTTAAAATAATAAAAATATTGTTTTTTAATTTTATTTCATTATTGAATTTAGTATAAAAATAGTTTATATTTCAAAATAACAATTCTTTGAATGTTTATTTTCCAGTTAAAATTAAATATAATTTATGACACATTTTTTGTAGAATTTTTAAAAATGTACCCCATATTTGTAATCAGTGGGTAAATGTTTTTTATCATATACATTCTAATTTTCTGAATTTTGAAAAGTAACCATTTTATTTTTATTTCCATTGTAAAGGAAAATTTTCAAATTGAAATTCAAAAAAAAAGTATGAGAACTATTAAATGTCCCAAACACATACCAAAATCTTAATGGATGTGTATATCAAGAACATAATAATACAAGGGTAATCTTTAAATAATATGTAAAACATGCCACTTTCAATATGTTATTATGTGTAATATTTTTAATATGTTGTTTTACATAGGATATGTTATACAATAAATTGATTGTTTAAAAATTAAATAATTATATTCATCATAAAAATTAATATATAAAATTTACTTAATAAATAATTACCTTAACATTATTTACAACATTAATGCAGTAAAGTGTGAATTAATGAATAAATTAAATAAATGATATTACAAATATTAATATTAATATTATTGGAGATATAAAAGGTGATAATATAATTTCAATATGTCTAAAAAATTTCAGAATATACTTCTAAAAGTTTTTAAAAAATAGTCGATGTATTGATAATATTAATGTCAATGTAATGAATAGTTCTGAAATTGGCATTATGGATAATATATATAAAATAAAATTTTATTAAATGATATAAAAATCCAAGAAATACTAAATTCATAAATGTGATTATGATATGGTTTTATGTATCTATCATTAAATAGTTGTGGGTTTTTTATCATTTCAGAGTAACTATATTCTCTGTCAACGAGTAAAGTTTCATGCTGTCATGGTAAGAGTTAATGGGGATACATATGGGTCAAATTCAATATAAATGTATATAAATCTAGTCCAGAAATTTATAATATTTAATAGATGATAGATTTCAAACCATTCAATTCTTATATTCAAAATAACAACCTTTAAGGATATATGGAATTGATAATTAATTTATATTAATTTAATATTTTGAAAAATTATATTTGTTCCCTACACATATCAACTAAAAGGGAATTCTTACTTCTCAGTTCATCAAACTAAATTAAATTCGGTTTGGCCAAGACCAAATGAAATACCCACTTTGAATCCCTCCATATAGTTTAGTGTTTTAGGATGAGTCATAATTTAATTAATATATGTATTAAGGTGTAAAAAATGAGGTTTTCAAAATAATGGTAAGATATAAGACATATGGGATGATTCAGTATTGAGGTTAGGGACATTCTTTTAAAAATAATATTTTTAATTATCACTTAAAACTCTATTTTTCCTCCATATCCATGTTTCCGAAAAAACTACAATTTTTTTAATATTATCATATGTAAATTTAGAGTCATTTCTACAGGGTTTATCGTTATCTCAAAACAATATGAAATGAATATTTTTGTGTTTCCCATTAAAGATACTTTGTGTGTTTTCTGTAAAAAATACATAAGTAATGTTTTTGAACATATACAACAACAATAAATATTATTTCAATCGTGAATCCTCATTTCATTTATGATTCATTTATATGATTCCATGGTTATATTCAATGAAAATTATTTATTTATAAAATATTAGGTGTTATATTTTTTAAAATTCTTTTTTGGATGAAAATTGTGTTCTGATGACCAACTGTTTTTTTAATTGGTTTTAAAATAGTTTTAAAGAAGGTTTTTTGATTATATTGTACAAGAATAATATTTTTTATTCATGATATTGAAATTCAGAGTTATGTTACAAATGTATGAGTATGATATTGCTTAAATAAATGTGTTGATCCCTCTGGAAGATTGTTTAATTCTTCCTATGATTGCTGTTTTAATAATCACAAATCATCGTTACGTAATCCGGTTGGATTTCTCATATACATAATTAAAATATCTTAGTTAATCTGTTTATATTGGTTGGATCATGTTTTTATCTGTGCTTGCTATTGATTTACAAGTATTCTGGAAGTCTTCTGGATCAAAGAGACACTTTGTGTTCTGTTAAGACAACGGTCGCACCGATCCATATCACAAGACAATGGTCGCACCGATCCATATCAAAAGTGAACGGTCGCACCGATCCATATCACAAGACAACGGTCGCACCGATCCATATCAAAAGTGAATGGTCGCACCAATCCATATCAAAGGACAATGGTCGCACCGATCCATATCAAAAGTGAACGGTCGCACCGATCCATATCAAAAGTGAATGGTCGCACCGATCCATATCACAAGACAACAGTCGCACCGATGCTGATCAAATGAGTCGCCAATCATGACACACCGATGATGATCAAACGAGTTACCGATAATGAAAAACCGATGCTGATCAAATGATTCACTGATCATGACACACTTATTCTGATCAAATGAGTCACCGATCATGACACACAGATGCCGATCAAATGAGTCATCGGTCATGACACACCGATGATGATCAAATGAGTCACCGATCATGACACACCGATGCTGATCAAATGAGTCACCAAACATGACACACCGATGATGATCAAATGAGTCACCAATCATGAAACATTGATGCAGTTCAATTGAGTCACTGATCATGACACACTGATGCTGATCAGGACACACCGATGCTGATCATCTGAGTCACTGATCAGGACACACCGATGTCTAGCCACCGATTCTGATGCTGATGACCTACCGATCACTTGACTCACCAATAGTAATAAACAGATGTTTGAATTTCATTATCTATATTTAATATATCCAACGGTCATATTAGGAATATTTTAATGCTTTGTCATTTATTTAATGAATGTTGTTGGATGTCAGGGAACCGTACCTCGTACCTTCAAAAAGAAATCATTTCTTTTGCTGGAGCTCATGCTATAAATACTAGAAGTCCATGTTGGTGAAAATACATGAAAAGACACATATGAGTGAAAATAGTGGTGTATGAGATAGTTTCAGAACACACAGAACCTCATACACACTCAAGCTTACTCAAGAAGAGTTCTGTACATTCACGAGGACATTGAAGAACTTCATCGACTACATTTTTCACTATCTCTGAACCTGGATGCCAAGCAGACGACACTCTGTTTTTCAGAAAAAAACCAGAAGAGGACTCAGAACCATTTCTGATAAAACTTAAGGAGTCCAAAGCTTCATTGAAATCACTAGATTCATTTCTAAACTCTACATCTCTGCTCTGTGATTCATTATTTTACATTTCTAGCAGTGTGTGTTATCTATTGTATTTAACGCACACACTGTCTCATGTACTTAAACAGGAGGATCTGTAGATCCTCGCTCAAACTCTTACACCTTTTTTCCCTACCTACAATAGTAGTAGAGGTCTTTTGTGACCTTGATAGCTGGTTGCTGTTGTTTTGTTTCCCACGAATAACAGCGGTAGAGGTCTTGGACCTGGACAGTTGTATACTATTGTAATCCCTGATCCAGGTTGTGGATCACTTTTATATAATGTTTTGAGAGGACTAAGTCTCATCTTGAGATTGAACCTCTTGGTTAAATCTGCTGTGCTTATTTATTTTCAATGTTATTTTTTTATTCCGCTACTAATTACATTAAAACCAAAACTTTTTTAAAATCACATTTTTAATTAAACTCGCAAGTGTTTATATTAGTTGTAAATCAGTAGTTTAGTTTCAAAAGATAATCAACTCTTATGTTTTGATTAGCTGGGAAATAATCAATCCCTTGAGAACCCAACAGAACCTTTACTTTGATATAAATTCACTACAGTTTAATTCAGTATTTTATTTGGGGATTTTTAAGACAATGTTTGTAAATTGAAATTTTAATTAGAACTCAATTCACCCCCACATGAGTATCCACACTGACCAACATTTGGTATCATAGTCCGTTTAAATATTCATTTTGTCTACAATACTCTGTTTTTCAACTGTGATTTTAGTTTTATTTTATAGTTCTTAAAATTTATGTCATTTCTAAATTTTTATCTCGTTAAAATCATTTCTTATAAGTAAGTTATCATGGATAACAAACTTGAAGGTGTTTCTACCAATAGACCACCATTTTTCAATGGAAAAAAATATGCTCAGTGGAAGATTAAGATGATAATTCATTTAGAGAGAAAGGGTTTTGATATTTGGACAGCTATAGAATCAGAATATAAAATACCTACTACTGTTAGATCTACTTGGAATGAAGCTATTAAGACAGCCTACAATAATAATTGTAAAGCCATGAATGCTCTGTACTGTGCTTTAGGATATGAGGAATTTAATAGAATATCGGCTTGTAAAACTGCTTATTAAATTTGGGATACCTTAGCTATTTCTCATGAAAAAACGACTAATGTTAAATAAATTAGATCGAACACTTGTACTATTAAGTATGATAATTTTAAGATGAAACCTGATGAACCCATTTCTGACATGTATCTCAGGTTCAATGAAATTATCAACACAATGATCTCTCTGGGAAAGGATGTTTCATCAATGGAACAAATTATGAGAATTCTGAGATGTCTACCTGAAAGATGGAGAGGAACTTCTGTCTCAATTAGAGAATCGTGTGATATAGGTGAATTTCCAGTCAAGAAACTAAATGGAAAATTGATGATGTATGGAGAAGAACTTAAGGTGAACAATGAAGAAGAAGAAGAACCTAGAATAATGTCTATTGCTTTCAAATATTCAACATCAAAGAACAAGGATAAGGAGAAACTCTAAGCTATAAATGAAAGTTCAAGCTACGAAGACAGTGAAAGTTCTTCTGATAGTGATGTTGAGATGTCTCACATTTCTAAAAGGTTTAAGAAATTTTATAGGAAGAAGAAGTTTTTCATAAAATCAAATTACAAAGGTAACTATGAAAGCAAGGGTCATTGGAAGGATTGGAAAAAGCCAGATAAAAGTGATGATGTTGTTTGCTATGAGTGAAAAAGAAAAGGACATATAAAAGCAGATTGTCCAAATCATAAGTACAAGAAGAAGTATGAATACAAGGACAATAAGTATAAGAAATCCATGAAGGCTACATGGAGTGCTTCTGAGGATAGCTCTAGTGAGCCTGAAATTTCTGAAAATGAAATCAGAAATAAGGAAAATATGTGTTTCATGAAAAACACATCTGAGGTAACATCTGAAACTCCTGCTTTAAATTCATATTATTCTGGAGATGATTCTGACTCAAGAAACATGTCAAAATATGAACTGTTTGAATATTGTGACATGTTAGAAGAAACCAGCAATGAGCTAAAAGGCAAATACAAAGGTTTAGTGAAACATTATGCTTTAACGGTTAAACATAAATCTGATCTTGATATTGAAATAGAAAAGAATGATCAGTTTATTAAAGAAAACACTGAACCGAAATTATCTAATGGGAATCTTAAGAAAGACTTATAAAAATTTACAAATGGTAAAGATACTCTTACTCAAATTCTAGGTAAGAAAATAGCACCTAGATACACTACTGGTATAGGATACCAAACAGGACAGAGAAAATTTACCAAAACAAAATTCATTCCTATATCTGGACAGAATACTACTAGTTCTAGTGCTGGACATTTATATTCTTCAACTATTTATATTCATATTTATGGATATAATAAGGATTACCTTTCAAAATCTGTTGATTCAATGAATTTAATGAGACCCATTAGACAAATCTGGGTACCTAAAGTTTTATTGGCTAACCTGTCTGGACGCAAGAAGATATTGGTACCAAAATAATTTCCTACCTAAATATGTTTTGTAGGGAACCTGCTTTAAGAGATACTCTAGAAATACTTGGTACTTGGACATTGGATGTTCAAGACATATGCCTGGATGCTTTTCATGCTTCAATATTTTAGTAAAAGAAGATGGAGGCTTTGTCACTTTTGGTGATAAATCAAAACGAAAAATCATCAGCTTAGGCCAGATTGGTAACACTGACTCCGTATTAATTTATAAAGTTATATTTGTTGATGGACTGAAATACAATTTGTTAAGTATTTCCTAGTTATGTGATGATGGTTTTATGTTAAATTTGAAAATGATTCTTGCAATGTTATTAATTCTAATTTTTTTTTAGTTTTTTCTACTTTAAGAAATGAAAATGTTTTTCCTGTTGATTTAAATTCTTTAGCTAAGTAGAATATTACTTGTTTAAATGCTTTTCATAAAGAGTCTTGGATTTGGTACAGAAGATTAGGACACTAAAATGTGCACCCACTTAGAAAAATTCCTTTTAAGATCTTAGTTAGAGACCTACCCAAACTTGAATTTCCAGCAGACACAGTTTGTAATCCCTGTCAAAAGGGAAAGCAACATAAAGTATCTTTTAAATCAATGAAATAAGTTTCAAAATCTCAACCTCTTCAGTTGTTTGCCATGGACTTTTTAGACCTTCTAGAGTTTCTAGTTTAAATGGGAAGCACTATGTCAATGTTCTAGTAGATGACTATTCTAGGTATACTTCGGTATATTTTCTAGCTCATAAAAGTGAAGCTTGTTCTTGATTTGTAAAATATTCCAAGCTTGTAGAAAACCGTAGTGGACTTAAAATTAAAAACGTGAGAAGTGATCATGGTCGTGCGTTTGAAAATCATGATTTTGAATCTTACTGCTCACACAGTGGATATAGTCATAATTTCTCTTCCCCTAGGACACCTCAACAGAATAGTGTAGTAGAAAGAAGGAATAAAACCCTGCAAGGAATTGCTAAGACTATTCTTAATGAGTATGACCTACCTGTTTATTTTTGGGCTGAAGCTCTAAATATTGCTTCTTATGTTATTAATAGAGTCTTGATCAGACCTTTTCTTAAGAGGACCCCTTATGAGTTGTGGAACCATAGGAATCCTAAGGTTAACTACTTCAGAGTTTTTGGCTGCAAAGTCTTTATTCATAATAATAAATACAATCTTGACAAATTTTCATCCAAGAGTGATGAAGGAATTTTCCTAGGTTACTCTATTTCTAGTAAACCCTATAGAGTTTTCAATAAGAGAACAAAATGTATGGAAGAATCTGTTCACATCAAATTTGAAGAAACTCATTCACATGAACATAAGTCCTCTCTTGAAAATCTTGAAGATGGTCTCTCTGTTTTGAACCTTAATGATAAAGACAATAAACCTGTAGTTAAATCATCCAGTTCTGGAAATTTTCCAGAACCTGCTTCTGTTGAACCTCAACCTGTAGATGGACCTAAAATCTCTAGTCGTACCTTTTCTATACCAACTAGGATTCTACTGAACCATCTGTTAGAAGCTGTTGTATGTAATTTAGATAGAGGAACACAGACTAGAGCTTCTCTATGAAATCAGGTTGAACATCAAGATTTTCTTTCACAGTTAGAACCTAAAAATATCAATGATGCTATCAATGATGAATATTGGGTAATGGATATGCAAGAAGAACTAAATCAATTTGAAAGAAACAAAGTCTGGAAATTAGTAGAAAGACCTAAGGACACTAAAACCATAGGTACAAAATGGGTGTTTAGAAACAAAGTTGATGAATCTGGAAACATCATTAGAGACAAAGCTAGGCTAGTTGCACAAGGTTACAATCAAGAAGAAGGAATTGACTATGAGGAAACCATTGCACCTATATCTAGATTAGAGGCTATTAGGATCTTACTTGCCTATGCATCACATATGAATTTCAAGTTATATCAAATGGATGTGAAAATTTATTTTCTAAATGGTTTTATTGTTGAAGATGTTTTTTTAGAACAACCACCTGGTTTCTCAAATCCTCATTTCCAGAATCATGTTTTTAAACATTCTAAAGCTTTATATGGTTTAAAACAATCTCCAAGTGCTTGGTATGAAAGACTTACAAATTTTATTATTTCAAAAGGATTTACAAAAGGAATACTTGACCCTAATGTTTTTATAAAAATGATTTCAAAATATGTTTTAATAGTTCAAATCTAGGATGATGATATTATTTTTGGATCTTCTAAAAATTCATTATGTACTGATTTTTCAAAGGTTATTCAAAATGAGTCTGAAATGTGCTTAATGGGAGAGATTATGTATTTTCTTGGATTTCAAATCATTCAATCTAAAAATTGTATTATTATAAATCAAAGTAAATATACTAAGGATTTATTAAAACGTTTTGGTTTGAATAGGATTACGTGAAGTGATATACCTATGAGTACCACCTGTAAATTGGATGTTAATGAAACTGGGAAACCAGTGGATCAAACTAATTATAGAGGTATGATTGGGAGTTTAATTTATCTTACTTTTAGTCGACCAAATATTTTGTTTAGTGTGTGTATGTGTGCTAGATTTCATTCTAATCCGAAAGAATCACACATACTGGGTGTTAAATGAATTTTTAAATATCTTAAGTATACTGTGAATTTAGTTTTGTTTTATCCAAAAGGACAATCATTTGACCTAACTAGTTATTCAGATACTAACTTTGCTCGATGTAAGTTAGATAGTAAAAGCACATCTGGAACATGTCATTTACTTGGAAAGTACCTAGTATCATGGTGTAGTATGAAACAGAACTCAGTTGCATTGTCTACTGCTGATGTAGAATATATACCTACCCGTAGTTGTTGTGCATAGATATTGTGGATGAAACACACTTTATTGGACTATGTATTTGATTTTAATCTTGCTTAAATTAACTGTGACAACACTAGTGCGATCAACATATATAAGAACCATATGTCTCACTCTAGGACTAAGCACATTGATGTTAGACATCATTTTCTAAGAGATCATTATCAGAAAGGTGATATTTCTCTAGAATTTATTAGTTATGAACATCAATTAGCTGATATTTTTTACAAAGCCTTTATGATCAGAAAGAATGAATTTTACTAAAGAAGAGTTGTGTATGATCGATCTGTGAAACCAATCTGTGAAATCGATCTATGAAACCGATCAGTGATACGGATCTATGAAACCAATCTGTGAAACCGATCTATGAAACCGATCTGTGAAACGAATCTGTGAACCTGATCTGTGAAACCGATCCGTGAAACTGATCTGTGAAATTGATCTGTGAAACTGATCTGTGAAACCGATCTATGAAACCAATCAGACAAACCGATCTTTTTTTCTATTACTTTTTATTATGATGTAATTAATTAATTACAATTATCTTTATTATGGGAACCCTGAATGATGAAATAAATGATACGTGGCTATTTCTATTCCCCAAGTCGTCGACCTTTCATTTCCCGCCAAGCCTTATATCCTCTCTTCTCTTCTACTTTGAACCTTTGAACTCCTGCATTCCCCGGAATCATTAAATGGCTAAGCAAAAGAGTCCAAGAAATGGATCGGACACTCATGTACCTTCAAAGAATGCTCGAGGCGAGTCGAGTAGTACCACTCAATGATCAGTAAATCCGAACCTGGAAACTCGGATTATTGCTGTAGAAAAGGAAGTCATTTCTTCTCGGATTTTGACAAGTAAGTCGCTGTTGTTAAAAGTTTTAGAATCAAAAGGATTTTAAGCCTGGTTCTCAGATAACACTTGGGTATACCACCCAAATATAGTGCATGAGTATTATATAAATATGAAAGTTACATTAGATGGTGTAGAGGCTTCCAGACTATCTTCTGCAGTGAAAGACAAGAAAATATCTTTTTCATCTAAACAATGGGATGAATGTTTAAATGTACCTCATGAGGGTCAGTATGAGGATTATGCTGGAAACATTCCTCCAACCACTGAATACTTCTCTTATGAGTTAGGTTTAGAGATTTTGACTGGAAACAGAGAGTCAAGGAGAATCACATCCTCAGAGTTGGATGGTGAATGTAGACTTCTCTTTAAGTTTATTCAGCACCAAATTTGCCCTTGAAATGGAGATTTTGCTGGTGTAAAATTCTAGGATGTTTTTGTATTGTTTCTACTAAAGACCCATGAGAAGATCAATTTTTGTAGATATCTAATGGTGCACATAAGAGGAATGGTGAAACATTCTATGAAATCCACTGCCCTGTTCTATTCCAAAATGATATCTACTATGTTAAAGAATCTTGAATGTGTTGATGAAGATGAGGAGATAGCTGAATCTAATAGTGTTTTTTGTGTTAACAAAGAAATTTGTAAAAGGATGAAAATAAATTGGAACCTAGGGAAAAAGTGTTGGGTTGTTGATGAGGATAAGCTGTATGAATCCTACAATCCCACTAATCATGGAAAGAGGCTGAAGGGTTTGATAGACCCTGGTTTGAAATAATATGAGGATCCAATTTATTCTAATGATGAGGAAAGGTATATGTTGAAAGGAATAAGGACACTAAAGATTCTGGTAAACAAGGGATGGAAGAAGATGAAACAGAAGAAGGAAGTATGTCACCTCCTGATGATAGGAGTGATCCTGATACTGTGAGCCCTAAGAGAAAAGTGCACTTTGGACCAGCCCGTCCAACTTTAGCCTTACCAGAATCAGAACCAGTTCTTGGTGATGAAGAAGCTACTGACACTGATGTATCTGATAGTGAAGATTCTGTGCAGAATGGAAATGGGAATGGAGATGATGATAATGATGATAATGATGATGATTATGATGGTGATGGTGATAACTGACCAATGGATTGTCTTGTTGTTCCTCCAATAGAACCTCATTAAACTGTGCAAGAAACAAATAACATTGGCAATAGAGATTCCCAATAAATAAGAGGAATAGAAAGTAATGATAAACCGAAATTTAGTCTTTGTGCTGCTGTCTGGGATGATTAACCTGGTTTTGTTGTTTTAGGATTAGAGTATTCTGAAGAAGAAGAATAAGAATCGGAATCCACTGTGGTTATGAGGGAATTCCAACCAGTAGAGGCAAGGTCTGCTCATGTTATTGATGCTGCTGATATTCATCGACCTAGTTTTACTAGCTCTCAATATGATTTTGATATGTTCAAAATTGAGTTGCTTGCTGCTTTGAAAGATACAGTCAGAGATGAAATTTCAAATGCTCTTTCTCAAGATTCTCTGCAAGTTTCTGAAGATTCTTTGGAAGCCTTTTCAACATGAGTATAAAATGTTATTAGACCAGACCTGGCCAATACTGGTGAGTTTATTGGCAGGCACATAGCCTCTCTAAATCAGACTCTAAAGGATCTACAATCTGTCTTAGTTTCTTTATCAATCAAATTTAGATCAACCATATCTAGTATGATGGAAGTGTTGAGGAATCTGATTGAACATCTTAAGAAGTAGGATCTGAGGAATTTGAAAGCTGAGATAACTCAGATAGTTGCTCAAGCCATTGCATCAAAAGTAACCAAGATCACTACTCATGAGATAGAGGCTCTAAGGCATATTGTGCATGATGAATTGGCTGCAATTAGACAAGTTCATGATTTATAATCATTAAGGAAGATGATGGAGCACAGTGATCACATTCATAATATGGTAAAATTATATTCAACAGATGCAAATAAAGCTCAGAGAGAGATCAATGAAAATTTTTATCATTAATTTTCAAAGATTTATACCAAGCATGAAATGACTGTGAATTTCAAAGTGTTGGATGATAATATGAAACTACCTCAAGTCACTCAAGCATTCAAGACTCAAGTTCATCAGTTGAATGATTTTACTCTTACCTTGCAATGGTTCATGGAGAATAATGATGATTTTGAGAAGGCTATGCAGTATGGTGCAGAGGTTATTCAATATTTCATAAATCTTTTGAAGCCTTATCTGAATGAAAAAGCCACATCCATTGTTCTTCCTAATGCTGAACATCTCAGTGCCTCTGATGTTTCTCCAAATCAGATCTTTTTTGCTTAATCTCTATCTCAACTACGACCAGTTCTTCAGCAATATTCTCAACCAGCTACTACTGCTCAACATCAAATATCTGAGGCATCTTCTCCTCTACCTTCCAGAGTCATCTTACCACCATTTCAAATTCGCCCAGTTCATCCTGCCCTTATGCCTTCCAACTTACCAACCATTGATCCTTCTGACAAAGGCAAAGCCACGTTACATCCCTAGAAATAGCTGTGTCTTATTGTTAATCGGGTGACCAGTGTTCTGTTTGTACTCTGGTGTATGTTAATTTTTCTTCTTCTCTCTATTCACTATGATGCCTTCTTTTCTCTTCTTTTTATGTTTTCCCTCCTTTTTGATTATCCCAATGGGGGAGATTTATATCTATGGGGTAGAAACATACTATGGAAGGGGGAGCAATGTTTACATAAATAGACAAAGGCATAAATTCAGGGGGAGATTTATATCTCATTGTGTTTTTTTTCTAATTATGCCCTATCACTATTATTGATGATATATTATTTTTATTTATGGCTAAGATTTGTGATTATCAAAAAGGGGGAGATTGTTGAGCCCTCTGAAAGATTGTTGAATTCTTCCTATGATTGCTATTTTAATAATCAAAAATCATTGTTACTTAATCCAATTGTATTTCTCATATACATAATCACAATCTCTTAGTGAATCTGTTTATATTGGTTGGATCATGTTTTTATCTGTGCTTGCAAGTGATTTACATGTATTCTGGAAGTCTTCTAGATTAAACAGACACTTTTTGTTCTGTTAACACAACAATCGCACTGATCCATATCACGAGCCAACGGTCGCACCGATCCATATCAAATGTGAATGGTCGTACCGAACCATATCACAAGAAAACGGTCGCACCGATCCATATCAAAAGTGAGCGGTCGCACCGATCCATATCAAAAGGGAACGGTCGCACCGATCCATATCACAAGACAACGGTCGCACCGATGTTGATCAAATGAGTCACTGATCATGACACACTGGTGCTGATCAAATGATTCACAAATCATGACACACCAATGCTGATAAAATGATTCACCGATCATGACACATGGATGCTGATCAAATGAGTCACCGATCAAGACACACGGATTCCGATCAATGGAGTCAATGATCATGACACACCGATGCTGATCAAATGAGTCACCGATCATGTCACACCGATGCTGATCAAATGAGTCACCGGTCATGACACACTGATGCTGATCAAATGAGTCACTGATAAAGACACAACGATGCTGATAAAATGAGTCACCGATCATGACACACCGATGCTAATCAAGACACACCGATGCTGATCATCTGAGTCACCAATCAGGACACACTGCTTTCTAGCCACCGATGCTGATGCTGATGACCTACCGATCACATGACTCACCAATAGTCATAAACAACCGTTTGAATTTATTTATCTTTATTTAATCTAACCAGTGGTCATATTAGGAATATTTTAATGCTCTGTCATTTATTTAATGAAGGTTATTGGATGTCAGGGAACTGTACCTCGTACCTGCAAAAAGAAATCATTTCTTTTGCTGGAGATTGTGCCATAAATTCAAGAAGTCCATGTTGGTGCAAATACATGACGAGACACATATGAGTGCAATGAGTGGTGGATGAGATAGTTGCAGAAGACACAGAACCTCATACACACTTAAGCTTACTCATGAAGAGTTCTGTACATTCACGAAGACATTGAAGAACTTCATCGACTACCTTTTTTCACTATCTCTGAACCGGGATGCCAAGCAGACGACACTCTGTTTTTAGACAAAAACCAGAAGAGGGCTCAAAACCATTTCTGATAAAACTTAAGGAGTCCAAAGATTCATTGATATCACTAGATCCATTTCTGAACACTACATCTCTGCTCTGTGATTCATTATTTTACATTTCGAGTAGTGTGTGTTATCTACTATATTTAATACACACACTATCCCCTGTACATTAACTGGAGGATCTGTAGATCCTCACTCAAACTCTTACACCTTTTTGTTCCCACCGATAACAGTGGTAGAGGTCGTGTATGACCAGGAAAGCTGGTTGTTGTTGTTTTGTTTCCCACGAATAATAGGGGTAGAGGTCTTGGACCTGGACAGTTGTATACTATTGTAATCCCCGATCCAGGGTGTGGATCAATTTTATATAATGTTTTGAGAGGGATAACTCTCAGCATGAGACAGAACCACTTGGTTAAATCTGCTGTGCTTATTTATTTTCAATGTTATTTTTTTATTCCTCTGCTACTTACTTTAAAACCAAAACTATTTTAAAATCATTTTCATAATTAAACTCGCAAGTGTTTATATTAGTTGTAAATCGGTAAGTTAGTTTCAAAAGTTAAGCAACTCTTCTGTTTTGATTAGTTGGGAAATAATCAATCCCTTGAGAACCCAAAAGAACCTTTACATTAATATTAATTCACTACAGTTTAATTCAGTATTTTATATGGGGGTTTTTAAGAAAAAGTTTTTAAACAAAAATTTTAATTGGAACTCAATTCACCCCCCTCTTGCGTATCCACTCCGAGCAACAAAATGGTTCAACCACAATATAGGTTATGAGAAATGGGGGATTCTTATATACATTATATGTAGGGAATGCACCGTTATTTATCTATAATGCATTGAGTAATGTTTTTTTGTAAAGAATTATATCGTATGTCGGCTGTCTAGTTACTCCAATTGCATTAGTTTTTAAAGGGTTTTATAATTATGATTCCTTATGATTATAAATGGGTTCTTTTATGATTATTATGGGTTTTAATGGTATTATTTGATAAAATTGTGTGTGTTTGTGTGTGTGTTTCAATTTGGATATTTTTTATTTCATATACTACTTGATCACTAATGACATTGTTAAGAATTTCATGGGATTTAATGTTTTTCAAAAGACATATATATTTGTAAATTTTCTATCCCTTGGAGATATTTTTGTGACAGAAATATGTTTTTAAATTGCCTTCAAATGAGTTTTTTGAATTGGAAAATTAATAAGTTATGATTATATTTGGGAAGTTTTATCACGGAAGGAAATCATTCTTTTTTAAAAGATTCATATTGTAAGAAAATTAATATTGAGAATAAGTTCCTATATTGTAATATATACATTTCTATATATTAGTTATGAATTAATTATCTAAATCTATAAGCTGAATAGATCCTCAGTATTGTAATAATTTTATTACTAGTTCAAAGACATTAGATATCAAATTATTAAGGCACGATCCTTATGTCACATGGAATGAATTTAAATATCAAATAATGAAACCTATAATAATTCATCAATAAATTTTAAACTAGACACACTATAACTAAATAATAATAATAATATAATATCCTAGAAAATTCATGATTTCTGTATCATTGAGGATACCCACAGACACCTCAACAAGATTCATAAATCATGTTATAAGCAATGAAAGACAACAAAGGTTTACATTCCAAAGTCATTCTCTATGTTCCCAAGACCACATACCTGTCATCAAACTTAGTCACCAATAAAAAATATCATGGGAAATATAACGAGGAATGTAGTACCTAATAATCCCTCAACATCCAAGGAAACCATATTCAGTTCAATTCTAGGTAAATTATTATTGTCTTTTGAAACCCATATATCGTACGATGCTTAGATCTAGTAAAATAAAGAAGCGTAATTTGGGGACCACCAACCATAATATCATGTTAACATATTATTAATGTTCTAATCTATAATAGATAAAATTATCCTCGATCAATATCATCATTAATAGAACCTAACCTCTTTTTAAGGACTCTATAATCAATTTTATGATATATAAAATTAATTTGTTTATATATTTCATCGAAGATAATTAATGAATAATCACAATATAATGTGTATGTGGCCTCTCCTAAATGAAACCTATTCATATAAAGAGTATATCATTCACAATGTCTATTCATAATGATGATGATGAAAATATATTAAATCCATTGATGATGAAAATTTTAATTCCATCTAGTTTTTTTGAAAAACCACAAAAATCCAAATCACCAGCTTAAGTATGAGGATACCACATGAAACCATCCATGTTTTCTATTAGATATATTTAACTATATTTAAACCAAATAATATCTATACCATCATTTTGATTCCCCAATTATCTAATCGAATAATGGTGAATATAAAATTTAATCTGAATGAAGTTAAAAGAAAAATGAGGTGTTCTGAAGATTTCTAGAAAATAAAGAGAGGATTTCATCAATTTGTGAAACAATCCACTCTAATTAATTATGAACATGGGAGAATCAACGGGGGAAGGGAGAGTAATGTTGGTGTCTCCACTTATATTTAAAATGTATGAAAATAAAAGATCCTTGAAATAGGATTAAAATTAAGTATTATTAAGGAAAATTGTGTCATCCATTAAATAGAACTCAACATAGATGTACCAAGATCTAGTAAACCTACACTAAATATTGTATTCCACTTTTGATATCTGATGAAATAACAACTGCCACCTAGTGAACCATACTCGTTATAACATTTGATTCATCCACTATACTCCTAGTGACATCATATTATTAACCTTTTATCATACAATAAAAATAGTTCCAAATATTTTAATTTATCGAAAAAAAAAATCACTTTGTAAATTTTCTCAAAACAAATTTATCTCAAAATATTCATTTAAATGATTTCAAACTCAAATAAACCCTCTAATTAATTATTAAAATTCAATATTTCATGTTAAATCTGGTACTTATTCCATAGTATACTTATTCACATCTTCATTAAATAACCATTTATGACATAGGTTATTAGATAATCTCCATATATAGGCTTGAATTCATCTAGAGTAACCATCTAGAATATAACATGACTACTACTACTAAATAAAATCCAATATACGGTCTAATTATATTTTGTATAATTGGTTGAAATTTACTAAATCAGACATAGTCTACTAAAACTATCAACCCATTTATCCCATCGTATTCTAGTTTAAAATTATTTATAATAATCCCTTCAATGTCATGAATGACTAGTTTGTGAGTCATAATACATGACCACATATGAAATGTTTTATTACATACCCCACAATACTAAATTCTTCCATATATAATGATTTCATTTATTATGAAACTAATACATTCCATAAATTTATTATTTATTTCCTAATCATATTTAAATTAATTAAATCATTAATTAATGATGTTTCACTAACACTGATGATATCATTAATTTGTGTTAGAAAAATGATACCTTAGTTTCTCTCTACATATCTAATTCTAAAACCAACAGGAATATAAATTATCACTCTAAATACTATTATCATAATAAATATCTTTAGTGCACAAATATATCATCATATTCTCCTATGAATAATTTTATTCATCAATCCTAGTTGAAAAATCAATGTTTCCCCAGTTATACACCAACTAGTAAAACAATAAAAGAACCCATTCGAAACCACCCTAGTTTCAGATATCTATAAGAAACACTTCTTAATATCTCTATAATGTTCCTAAAATGATGGATTACCCAAACTAATCATCAATAGTTGTTAAAAAAATTATATTTTTCGACAATGTAAAATCTTTTTTATTAGTGAATAGTAATCTTGAACGGGAAGGAATAAAATATGATCCAAATAAAATTTATACAATTAATAAAAACAAAAAAAATTATAATGGTTATTTAGGTGATTATGATGTCAAATAGTTTTATAATTGTTGAAATATTTTGGGATGAAAAAAAATATAAAACAGAAGATGAAGTGGTGAACTAATAATTAATTTGGGGATACATGACTGGAATTCATTTATATAAAATATTTTGTTCTTTCATTATGATTAATAATACAAGTGCAAGAAAACTATGATGAAATTGAGTATAATCACCAAAATATCTCTATGATACAAATAATAATATATTAACACACTCAAAATAATGATTTGTCAAAAAACTCAATGAACTAATGAATCTTTTATAATTAATATAATAAAAAAAAATTCCAATTGAAAATCATTAGTTGATACATTTTGGGAAATGGTCTTACTTTTTCATGGGTAATTATAATTAATTGTATTGAAATTATACTCATGATGTATGAAAATGATAAAATTGAATTAAAAGATTCACATTTATGTTATTATATTAAAACCACACCACAATTTTATAATTTACAGTAATGAAATAAAAATTTTCTCCCTAAAATTCTATAAAACGCATGATGGATATATTAAAAATTTATAAATGGGTATAAGAGTATATAATGGTTTCCCATATAATTTAATAAGACAACCCTAATGAAATTTTTCTACACATGATTAAAAAAAGTAGATATTGAAAATAATTTTATCTATAGACTTGAAGAAATAATGGAATAGAAAATAAGATTTGTTTTACATTTTTGGGACCTTAGGAACCTGAGATGGTGGGTCTCCTTGACAAGAGACATATCATGATTCTTTTGGAATCATCAGAAGACATGATCTTTGTGTCGTCTGGGGCTCCTCGATATTGTTATGTTTGTCACATTTATCTGTATTTTTGGTGCTTTGATCTTTATATAAAATGGGATGCTTTGACGTTGTCTCTTTGGGTAATATTTCTCGAGCTTCTCTAGCCCTTTCATAACCCCTATATTATCCATATTCATTGGAATATATTTTGTTGATATCAGCATTCATATTTGAAAAACAAGGTTTTTTTTCTTCCAATATCTCTGCATATCTGTGTTATGTCAACATCTCTAAAAAACAAGTTAATTGGATTTGTATATCATTTGGAGAGAAATATTTAGGGGAATAAACCTATTATGTTTGAGTCATAGACACACTTATGTTCAAAATGTTTTCACCTTAGACATCTATCTTATTATTATCGAAGAGAATGGAATACTATAAAATTGGAGATATCAATTGGTAGAGGTCATGGATACCCATTGGACATAGACTACTCTAGAGCTAATGATGTTCTAGGGATGCATCATGTCAATTATGGATTCATCCTCCTTGAAGAAGTGTAGGCTCTCAGGAAAGAATCAACATATACTCAACTGAACAAAAAGTCACTAATATTTTAATCCATCAAAAAAAAGAGGTGAAAATTTCCAACTCTATTAGTGTGGTTCATAAATGGAGGGAAAGGGTCAGGAAGAATGTGGAAATCATTCTTGAAGTGTCTAGGAATGAGGATAGGGAGGTGTACTTGGATGTAGGTATGGGTATGCAACTGGATTCACTTAATGAAACTAAAGTGAATGAAGATTTTGATGTGGATCTATCCTTGGGTGAGAATCCCCAATGCTCGGCCAATTAATACACATCATTTCATTTTAAATACACTGGCCATTGATTTGTACTATGATGTGTTCAGACATATCTTTACAGGCCTTGCAATCCAAAACATCTTATGCTAAGAAGGTTAAATATGAAGAATGAATTAAGAATTCTCAAAACCTATTTTTAGTGATGGGAGAAGTTGAGGGTCATTATCTTGGGTAAGGAGTTGAAATGGAGTTTGCCCATAGTGAGGATCCATCTATGAGAGGAGAAGCTATTCAGGTGGATAAGGACCCAACTTTAGACTCCCCTATTAATTCGAAGGAAATGGGAATTGTAGTGGAATATTTTATATCATTTTTCTGGAAGGGAAAGAAAACCATTACTGATTCATATGTATTTATCAAGTATACCCAAAGGACGTGGCCAAAGATTTACTACTCCAACATACCTAGTCCTCCTGTAACTATATCCACAAGTAAAGATAAACAACCATTGAAGGTATAAAAAAGACCTGGAAATCATGTGAGGGTTGTCACCTCTAAGGATCATGAATCTCAAGATGGGGTTGGCGTTAGGACCAAGCTGAAGGCAGAAATGGTTTGCATGGATTGTATTTTTTTTATCTTGATGATGTTTTCATAAAGGAAAGACACCTTGAATTTCTAAGAATTCGGAAGCTAGATGTTTGAGAAATTTGGAATCGAGTATATTGAAAATTCGGAGTCTGGAGATTGAGAAATTCGCTACCTAATACATTGAACATTCGTAGTATGGGGATTGAGAAGTTCAGAAACAATAATATTGAACTTTCGGAACCTGGTGTTCAAAGAATTCAGAGTCTGTAATTCGATGTATGGAAATTGAGAAGTTCGGAACCAGTAATTTTCATATTCTTGAAAGCTGACTGATAGGAGATGTGGAGACATTAATTGTGAAGATACATTGCATTTTTGTAACTTTAATATGTGATTATATCATGTACTCATGATGCTACAAAAAGATGGTCGGTGAGGTCATACCGAGAATCTGGAAGAGCCGTTATGAGAAACAGAATTTTCGGAGTCTACTTCATGAATCGAATTTGCGAAGTCTACTTCCTGAACAAAATTTATAGAGTACACATCATGAAAAGATGATCGGATTTGACTTCCTGATTCAGAAGTTCATAGAGGAATGTTCGGAGTCGACTTGATAAAGAAGAATATTGTTGCGAGATGTTCGGAGTCGACATGTTGAGTCAGAAGTTAGGAGTGACGATGTTCGGAGTCGACTTCTTGAACCAGAAGTTCATAGCCGAAAGTGCGGAGTCATGCCGAGAATTGGCGAAGTCGTTACAAGAAGCCATACCTAGATGTAATGAAGAGTCATTACAAGAGTTTAAGTGATGCTAAACACTCAATAAGAGTGTATCTGAGAAGGTGATTCCGAAGAATCAAGAAGGGAGAATCCGGGAATGTGATACCGAGAAATTTGGTCGGATCCGGATAAGGCCAAAGCATTAAATCAAGTGAAGGGGAAGAAGATTAGAGAAGATTCTATAAGTGTTGAAGAAGTCTTAATTACTCTGAGATTTTTGGTGAAATTAATATTTGGGTGAATTTAAGTGAGCAGGAAAATTTTTTGGTTTCCTGCCTAAGAATAATTTGGAGCACCTATAAAAGGAGATCCAGGTTCTAAGTAATGGTGTGAGGAAAATGTAGAGAGATAAGCTATGATAATATAGAGATAGGAATAAGATCTTGTCCGATTGAGTTTCTTTGTGGTTTCAATTGTAACGATAATTTGATACTGGTTGAAACCATATTCAGTTTCTTGAATTGAAGATTTAGAGTGAAGAAGAATGTTCGGAGTGAATAATTCAGAGTGGAGATTCGGAATAGGGAATCGGTATTGGTTGTCATCGTATTGAGTTTCTCAAACTGAGGAATACTTGGATTAAAGAATCAGAGTGATGAAGAACGTTCGGAGTGAATAATTCAGAGGTGATATTCGGAATGGGGAATCAGTATTTGTTGTCACCGTATTGACTTTCTCGAACTAAGGAATACTCAGATTAAAGAATCGGATAGGGAAAAATCAGAGTGGAGATTCATACCGGGATGTTCAGAATGTAATTGATCTATCTCAAGTCCAAGGAGTCCTTGCCTTTCTTCTAGGTAAGTATGTGAATATTTTTGTTGAACATGCATACACTTGTGTATTTTAAAGGAAGTGCAGCTAAAATAAGTTGTTACATGAAAAGAGACAATTCCCTATTGTGCAAAGAGGGTGCACACGCACTGCAGTGATTGTTTCACAGTTCTTCATGAGTGTAAGGGTATATCCTACTCTTTGTAATCCATGTATTGTTTGATTAATGGATTGTATGGTACTGGATTGTTTCCAAAAATACCAAGGACGTAGCTATTCTTATATAATAGTGAACCTTGTTAATTTAAATTTTTCTTTTGGATGTGTGTTTGTTTGTTTCTTAGTAGGGAATTATATCTTCAATAGGAGACAAAGGTATTTCTCAACATTAAGGTAACTTAAAAGAAGAAAATGGGGTACCACTGATTCACCCCCTCTCAGTGGTTCATTACTCCAGCTGGGTCCTTACAAGTGGTATCAGAGAGAGGTTGCCTTTGCTTTCTTTGCTGATGAAGAATCTAATGTGTGTGAACAGTAAAGGAATTTCAGTATTTGATGGGAATAACTATCACATCTAGAAGGATATAATGATACTGTATCTCATGTATATTAGTTATGAAGTTCTTGACGATGCAATAGTTGGGTTTCCCCCCGTTGAACACAATGTTCCACTTACAACTATTGACAAAAAGTTTCTTAAGAATGACGGAAGAGCCAAGAATGCTATATTGTCTTCAGTTTATGAAAGTGAATTCTTGAGAGAAAAAGGAGTGGCCACCTCCAAAGGTATATGGAACAACTGAATAACATATATGAAGGCAATACAAAAGTAATGAAGGAAAAACTCCAAATCTAGAGATTGAAGTCTGAAGACTTGAAGATGGGAGAGCATGAATCTATTTGGAATTTCATTACCTGGGTAAACGATATTGTTAGTACCTTCAGATGTCTTGGAGAAGAGCTGAAAGACTCTACTGTAGTGGAAAATATCTAGACGATTATTCCTGATAAATTTGATGTGAATGTATCTTCATTATAAGAAAGAGACTCAGAGTCTCTATCTCTTGAGGTTTTGCATAGCACACTCATTTCTTACGAGATGAGAAGGGAAATGTCTTTGATTATCAATACAAAGGTTAACATATAATAAATTTCAAATCCATGAAGAAGTAAATGTTTATGAAGATCATGATTGAATAAGATGGTTGTGACTCTAACTCTGAAAGCGAGGTATGTAATAATTTTAACGATATTTTATCCATGTTTTCAAAAAATGTTAAAAGTGGCACAAATAAATACAAGGGAAAATATCCTTTGAAGTGTTTTGAATGCCGAGGCATTTTCTACTTTATGGATAACTGTCCTTGAAGGGAGAATGAAGAAGACAGTGATGAAGAACAAAGAAATCCAAGAATGTTATGGAAGAATCAGGGTGGTAAAGGAAAGTCGGGGAGAGAAAATAAGTTCTTCAAATCGATGGGAAAATTTATTCTATCCATAAATGAAGAATATGAAGAATGTGATGCTGAATCCGAAAAATCAGTTGATCATGGTGTGAAAAATTCTTTCATTGCAATAGTGAATGATGAAGATTTCGGAAGCAGTAGCTCGGAAGAAGAAGAAACTCAACATGAGATGCATCTGAAATAATAATTGATGGAATGTTTAAGAAAGATCAGAAGGCTGGAGAAGCTTAACAAAAAGTTTAAAGATGAATGTTCCTCTACATCCAATCAATCCAATGATAAAGAAGAACTTTAAAAAGATCTTAAAGACTTGAATAAGCCTCTTAAATAATATAAAAATCAAAATGAGCACATGAGAGTAAAGATGAAATCAAAAGAGGTAGAATTATAGGTTTTTCAAATGAAGCTCTCAGAAGTTGAATCAGAAAACATTTTTTTTTTCAAAACTCAACTACTGATGTTGGTGAAGGATCTCAAAAAGAACATTCTAAGAACATTCAACAGAAGGATAAAGTGGTTGTTGTGAAGAAGAAAGCTGAGAAAGTTGCTTATGTGGTCAAGACCAGTGTTACTGGAAACTCTGATGTTTCAAGGAAACCTAAGTCTAACACTGGTAAAAAACAACCAAAATCAGAGAAGGCATAATTCTAGCAGAGAAATATTTCTAACAAAATAATGGTTGGTGGGGCTGAAGAAAGAGAAACAAAGAAGTATCAGAACAAAAGCTTTAGAGGAATGTACTCCTTCTATGGGTACTGTTGGTATTGTGGTGGATTCAGGCATACAATGAATATGTGTTGGTTCAATAAACATTATTACCACCACCCCATAGGTTATGAAAGGAAGAGATTTAGGGGGAGTCAATATCCTCAATGGAAGAACAGTGAGAAGGTGTTCCTGAAGAAAGGTGAGAAGAATGAAGTCAAGAAAGGAAATAGGTTTCATCCTTTGGTGACTATTTGCGAAAGGAGTGAAAAACCTAGACCTCAAGAAAAAGGATTTCTTGTGCTGTTACAATCTCAACAAAAAGTTCTTAATTCATAGAAGATGAAGGAGAAGAATGAAGTGAAATAAGAAAAAGCTCTTGTTGTTGAAACTGATCTAAAAGTTACAAAGGAAGAACGACCTTAGATACAAGACAGTGGGTGTTCTTTACATATGATAGGATACTTGATGTTTCTTAAGAATGTGATAATTTTTAAAGAAGGAAATGTGATATTTGACAATGACGAATCTTTAAAAATCAAAGGTGTTGTATCAGCCATCATTGGGAAGGAATAATTGAAGTCTAAGAAAACTCTGTATGTTTATGGACTGAAGCATAACGTGCTGAGTGTATCACAATTGTTTGATGAGGGTAACAAAGTTATCTTTAAGAATGATGGATTTGTTGGGAAAAGTGAAGAAGATGGGGATATTGTTAGAAGAGGACAACGAACTAAAGGAAATCTGTTTCAGGTTGGAAATTCACAAAATTCATGTTACATGAGCATAATGGAAGAAAATCAGATGTGCACAGAAGACATGGGTACATGTGTCAGAGAAATATAAGCAAGTTATCTCAAAGGGATAGTGTTCTTGATATGCCATATTTTTCAAGATGAATATATTGGTGTTGCACCACCTATCAGAAAGGAATGATTACAAGTGTTGTGCATAAGAAGGTTGACATTTCTTCTAAACAACTCCTTGAACTAATACATTCTGATATATTTGGGCCAATGAGAAACAATCAACAAATGGATAGAAGTACTTAATCACATTCATTGATGATTTTACTCGCATTACATTTGTTATGTTTATGAATCACAAGTCAGATGCCTTGAAAATGTTTAAAAGCATCAGAAGGAAAGCTGAGAAGAAATGTGAGTAATCTGTGAAGAAGTAGAGAACATATAATGGGGGTGAGAGTGGATGTGATGAATTTGAAAACTATATTGAGAATCATGGGATTCAACATGAATATAGTGCACCATATACACCTCAACAAAATGGGGCTGCTGAAAGGAAGAACAGAAGCTTTGTGGAAATGGGAAGAACAATGTTTCTTGAACATGGCCTTACTGATATCTTCTGGAGGCAAGCTACAAGTACATATGTTTATATTCAAAATAAATGTTTCTATAGGCCTCAATCAATGAAAATCCCAAATGAACATTTCTATGTAATTACTCCATGTATGAATCAGGCTAATGTTTTTGGGAGCCCATGCATTATATAGAAGAAAGGTGGAAGGAGTGGAAAATTTGAGTAGAAAGGAGAAGACATAATTTTTCTTGGATATGCACCAGAAGGAAGAGTTTATCGATACTTTAACAATGAAATGGGAGGAATTGTGGATGCAGTAGATGTAAAAGTCATTAAAACATTGGGAAAACATATGCATGTCCAGATAGACAATGAAGATGAAGTTAATGATTCTGGTAATGATGCAATGAGTTGTAATCCTAATCAATATAAAGAATCGGATTCAACCATATAAAGTGATGAGGAACACAAATGAAAAACTTATCCAAGGCTGATTAATCAAGTGAAATCTCAGAATATTATTCATGATCAACGTCACATGGTTCAAACAAGAATATCAAGTAATTCTATATAACATAATTCATTGTATTCCAAAGTGGAACCAAATGATGTTAAAGAAGCCTTTGAGCATCCATAATGGGTTCAATCCCTGAATGAAAAATTGGATCAGATTGAAAATAATGACACATGAGAACTAGTACCCAAGCCGGAGAGTAAGAAAATTATTGGCACCAAATAGGACTTGCAGAACAAGTTTAATGATGAAGGTAAAGTTTTTAGAAATAAAGCAAGATTGGTTTGTAAAGGCTACTCTCAGATTAAAAGAATTGTCTTTGAAGAAAATTTTGATCTGGTATCCAGATTTGAATCTATCCAAATATTTATTGCTATTGCTACACAACGAGGATACAAAATCTTTCAAATGGATGTTAAATCGGCATTTCATAATGCTGATCTCAAAGAAGATGTTTATATTGAGAAAACATGTGGATTAGTTGTTGGGAAGAATGAAAGTTATGTTTTGAGGTTGAGGAAAGCCTTTTATGGGCTAATGTAAGCTCCAAGAGCATGGTACTCCAAACTGGATACTTGCTTAAAAGAGAAAAACTTCAATAAAGGAAGAGTTGATAACAACATTTAGATCAAGGAAAGCCATCATCATTATCTCTTTGTGATTGTCTATGCTGATGACATTATTTTTACTGGGAATGATGAAATGAGATGTGAAAGGTTTGCTGAAGACATGAAAAATGTCTTTGAGATGTCTATGTTGAATGAAATGAGATACTTTCTTGGGATAAAATTTTGCAACAAAAATAATTCATTTTTCTCTCCCAAGAAAAGTATGGTAAGGAACTTCTTATGATGTTTGGGATGGAAAACTAAAATCCCATATCAACTCCTATCTCACTGGGAACGAAGCTAAGCAAAGATGATGAAGGAAAAGAAGATGATCAGAAATAATATCAAAAGTTTATTGTACATTTGTCATGACTGACTGCATCATGACCTGATATTTTTTTTGCTGTTACCTTATGTGAAAAATTTCAGTGTGTCCCAAAGAATCACATCTTGTTGCTGGAAAATTAATTCTCAGTTGCATAAAAGGCATAGAAGAATTTCGGAATCATGTATAGTGTCTAAAATAACATTGATTTGTTTGGCTATTAAGTTTCATATTGGGAAAGAAATGTTAATGATAGGAGATCCACATCGGGTAGAGTGTTCTTAAGGGGAAAACGTTGTGTTGGATGGCTCTCGAAAAAGTAGAATTTTGTGACACTCAGTACAGATGAAGCTGAATATGTTTCTACAACCATCGCTGCTACTCAACTTATCTGGATGAAAACATAGTTGGAAGATTTTTAGTTTAAGTGATGTTGCCCTTGCTCTTGGGTTGTAATAATCAAAGCACAATTAATGTTACCAAAAATCCAGTCAAAAATTCAAGATCAAAGCATATTGACATCAAATATCATTTCATCAAAGAGAATGTGGAAAAGAATGAACTGAAACTTGATTATATTTCATCTTATGAACAAGTTGCTGATATTTTCATGAAACCCCTGCCGAAGGAATCATTCTCAAGATTGAGGTTGAACATGGGTTTCCAACCTCTTTATCTTCAAGGATAAGGTATGTTGTTCTATCACCTTTCTCTTCTTACCATTGGATTTTTTTTAAATGGAAAGATGTTGTGTGTATCATAAATATATTTTTTTAAAGAGAGAGTTGTGGGTAATCTATGAACTCAGCATTGTTTGTGTATGTGAACTATTATAACTATTTGTTAGAGTGGTTGTAGGAAAGAACTTTATGTTTTTTATAGGATTTATGAAGCTGAAGATGTATAAAGTTAAAGATGTCATTTTCACTACCTATGGACAACATGGTTTTTTTATCAATGAATCTTGTTTCCTATATTGAGTTAGCTCACGTAGGTTTAGAATTAATGATAAGTAATCCATTGCTTGAGGTTATAATGTTTGGTGATTTTTGAAAACATTGTTGACAAAAAAATCCAAAGGGGGAGATTTTTTGGACCAAGATGAAGGAATAGATGGTTTTCATGGATTGTATTTTGTCTATATTGAGGAAGTTTTCATAAAGGGCAGACACCTGGAATTTCAATGAATTCAAAAGCTGGAAGTTTGATAAATTTGGAACCCATTATATTGAACATTTAGAGTCTGGAGATTGAGAAATTCGGAACCCAGTACATTGAACATTCAGATTCTGTATATTGAGAAGTTCAGAACCATGAATATTGAACATTCAAAACCTGGTGTTCGAAGATTTCGGAGTCTGGAATTCGATGTCTGGAAATTGAGAAGTACAGAACCAGGAATTTTCATATTCTTGAAAGATGGCTAATAGGAGATGTGGAGACAATAATTGTGATGATGATTTTCTATTTTTCAACTCTTATTTGAGAGTATATGCAAGTACTCATGATGGAAGAAAAATTTTGGTGGTGAGGTCATACCGAGAATCTGGAAGAGCCGTTACGAGAAACAGAATTTTCAAAGTCTACTTCTTGAACAGAATTTGCGGAGTCTACTCCCTGAGCAACATCTGCGGAGTCTACTTCCTGAAAAGAAGAGAAGAGTTGACTTCCTGAGTCAGAAGATCATAGCGGAATGTTCAGATTTGACTTCATGAAGATGAAGATTGTGCGAGAAGTTTGGAGTCGACGTTCTGACGAAGAAGTTCATAGAGTAATGTACGGAGTCGACTTTCTGAAGATGAATGTAAAGACCTGTAAATTTCGAGGAAATTTTTTTCTTAAATTTTTGGAGTTCTATGAGTATGTAGTTTCTGACAGGACATGATTCTGAGGCCCGGTATGACCGGAGTCAATTTCCAATGTTTAGCTCGGGTACGTTTAGTGAACGAATGAGGGGGTTTTTCAAAATTTTGAAACGGTGCTTAGTATCAAAATCTGAGGGCACCGATGAAACCACAGCTCCGATATTTGCTGAAGAAGACCCTTTCTAGAGTTTCATTTTCTCAGGTGGTGTTGTCAAATTATTTGGTTAACTAAAGAGTGAAATAAAATATGCGCTACAAATTTTATTTCTATTCTAATAGTTATAACCTAGACATGGAAGTTTAGTGGGACCCACTACATCCTAACCACTTGGTAGGATATTTGTGAGGTGGGGCCCACACGAGCCCCATCCCTTAAATTTCCCTAAACCCCCTCTTAAATGTTGGAAACCCCCCATAAATGTGTAACTCACCCACTTATCCTCCCCCACTTAATTGAATGCCAACACACCCTATTCAATTAATTGAATTCATTAATTAACTGAATGAGACCTTTTTGAAATTTTAAAGAATAGTGTTGGAATGTGTGTGTATGAATAAAATAAGCCATGTCTTATTTTATTGTGGGTTGATTCGCGGTGTGAATTTTAGAGAATAGAACTCTTGTGGTCTTGAAGATCTTCTTCCTCGTTGATGAACGTGAAGAACGTCGGAGCACCATGGAGTGATAGATGTGTCGTTCTTTTCCTCTCTGCAGCCGGTGTGAGATTCCATCCACCTTGGATATATTTCTATGTTGTCAACCCCGACATCGTCTTTGACATCGTTTTTTAGGTAGGTAATTGTTTTACATTCAATATTTATTTGTGTTCTTCGTTGTTGTTTGTTAAGTAGCATGTTATTAGATTAAAGGGAGGGGGCTGGACCTCACAAACACAGCCGACCGTCCTCCCCTTTTTGTTGTGTCTTGTTGTAGATAGGAATGGAAGAAACGTGGTGGCCTTGCACTGTGCGGGAATGATAGAACCGTGGTAGGAGCGGGCCATGAGGAAGAAATGTGGCACCGTCGCGCCGTACCAGAGAGGCCAGAGAAGGCCATGGCTAGGAGCGGGCCGCAGAGGGGGAGCTTTGCACCGTCGCGCTGTGCTGGAGCACAAGGAAGCTACAGCCGGGGCGGGCCGCGGTGGAGGTCCACGGCGCCATGGCGCTGCGCCGGACGGATAGGGGCCGCAGCCTTGGGTCGCGGCGGTGCAGGGAGGGCGGCTGGATCTGCCGGCCACCGGTGCTTTGGAAGGGCAGGATCGTGGGGTCCCGAGGCAGCACACCGGCCGGAAAACCGGGCCGACTGTTTTCTTCTCGGAAGACCGGGGGTCGTAACCCCTGGCAGGCGAAACAGGCGGGCCCCTCCACATGGGGGCCGCAGTTTCATAAAGCAAGGGGCAACGCCCCCCCTTCCATATTTGTGTGGCGCGCTTGGCCGGACCCCCGCCCTGGGTTGGGCCATGCCGACCGGGCCAGGCAGGGTCGTGCCCTTTTGGGTCGGACACGAACCCGGGTCGGGTCGAGCCGGATCGTGCCGACCTAGGGGGTCTCAGGCTGGGTTTTCCCGGGCCCAAAAACCCCTAAAAACAAAAAACTTCGTTCAAAGGCCCATAACATGTTCTATAGACCTCCAATTTGTGCACCGTTAGTTGTGATGTGATCCTTGGGTCCAGACATGCGTTTTGATATATTACAGTATAGGTTTTGGAGAAATTTGGGTTCGGCCGGGTTGGTTCGAACACGAAACCAACAGGAGCCTCAGAGCGGAAACGCTTATAACATGATCTACAGACGTCTGATTGACGTGCTATCGACATTGTTGGTTTTATATTAGTGAGACAGTCCTTTTGGCTTACTCCTCTCAAGTTTGTGACGTATTTGGAGTATGGTCGGGTTGGTTTGACTTAAAAAACCAACTATTCACCATGAACGAAAAAGCCAATAACACTCAGACCGGGCGTCCGATTGACGCGCCGTCTATCGTGTTGAGTTCCTATTGAAATGACGGAATATTTTGATAAATCAACTCTAGACTATGAGACAGTTGATGTATTGACCCCTTGGCTCGTGGTGCAGACCCTCCTCAAACGAGCGTGCTGTGTGCGGGAACCCTAGAGCTGGTTGCGACTGCGACGAAGATGACTTCCGAACTAGGATCCTCTGTGGCTTCAACGAGAACCACTATCGTACTGGGATCCTATGTGGGTTCGACTATGATTCATACCGTAATGGGATCCTCTGTGTGTTTGATGAGGATGGCTATTGTACAGGAATCCTCCGTGGGTTTGACTACCTTGTTAGGATCCTCCGAGGGTTTGACAACGATGACTACTATACATGGATCCACTTTGGGTTCGGCAGCGACGACTACTAAACTTGGATACTACATGGGTTCGGCAGAGGATATGATTCAAAGGCTATATCTAATCATCTCCACCCCTCTTCGTAAATGGATACCTGTGTGAGTTGAGTCTTTACATTCAATCATTATCATCTATGTTATTGACTTGATATCCTATACGGATTGGATTATGATTTCATGTGTGGATTGGGTCATACTTTCTTATGTGGATTATGTTTTACATTACTAAGTGTAATTGAGATTGTCAGTTGGAGCTAAACTGGATTTGATGACTTAGGTATATGTATGGGAATATACCTAAGTGGTGTTGGATGATACTTTGTGATTGTATCTTTCTTTGTGGTTTATACATTGTGGATTCATGGAGACCTTCGGGGGTCTTAGGGTCCCTATTGAGTATCGTATAGTCACCCCTGCACAGGCTTCGCCCGCACTATGTTGCGTTGGTTATAGACGATGGACATAACTGATCGTGGTTGAGGCTTGTATAGCTGGACGGTACCTAGAGGTGGATATCACGACGAGTCGGTGCCCGGAGGTGGATATCACGTTGAGTGAGTACCCGGAGGAGACGGACGGACGTGGAGTGCTGAGGAGGTGAAATGTACCTACCCTTTAGTCAAGAAGTTGGAGGACGATCCAGGAGTGGCCTGTCACCTTTCAGCTATTATCCTCGAGTTGTACTTTACTTTCAATTGTACTGCACTTTTAGTTGGGTTTGTATTCTTGCACATTTTACTTTTCAGCACATACTTCGATTTTCAGTTTACTTTGTGTTTACTTCAGTTTGTGTACTCTGTGGTGTTTGTTTTCTTTTATATTGTCAATTCCTTCCCTTTATATTAGGATTTACACCTTTGGTGCTAGTCCTTGGCCCCTGGCCTATGGATGGCGGGCTTGGGGTAGTCACGTCATGGGCCCCGAGGATGGGTCGGGCCAAGTTTGTATCAAAGGAGTTTAGTTCTACCACAGAAATCAGGACTCTGATCCTTCTTCTATATGAAGAAATAGTGTTAAGGGTATTGAGTGTGGTTATCTGTCTATGGAGTCCATTGTGGGTGCGGCAGCCAACGTATCCATACACCAGGACCCTAACATCTGATTTTCGACTCAATGCACGAATACATTGATTGTGTGTGTGTTTCAAAAGTTTTCTTTGTGATTACATTATGTCATCTCACCAGGTATATTGTTTTGACCGTGGCACACCTGTCCCTTTTCAGAATGGCCCCCCGATGGCAGCTAGCTAGGGTTCCGAGCATTGTACGAGATGATAGCCCACCAGGCGGCGAGGCCTCTGTACAAGGCCCTGTTATAGTGGGGGCACCAGCGGTACCTCTACCCGCCGAGCCACCGATGCCACCTGCCCCTGCCGCTGAGAGTGTACGTTGCCTTAGTTCACTACATGAGTTTCTGTGTCACAGACTGCCCATGTTCTGTCGGGAGACGGACTCCCAGGCAGCTGAGGATTAGTTTGATGTTGTTGAATGAGTTTTCAGGTTAGTAGAGACACTAGCTGTCCTCCTGGTGATCCATGCAGCGAGTCTCATGCACATAGTAGTAGGTAGATGGTGGAGCTTTATTATCCAGGTGCCCTACAAGGAATCATTACTATGTATGGACTTCGAGAGCCTCTTCTTCTCAGAGTTCATTCCATCCACCCTCTGTGTGGTGTGCATTCATGAGTTACTACAGCTGCGGTAGGGAAGTATGACTATGGCCTAGTACTCAGTGAGGATTACTGATATCTCACGCTACTCCACAGATATGGTACAAGACCCGTTATTCAGGGCCCAAACCATCCAGCAGGGAATGAGTCTCAAGATCAGGGCTTCGATGATCTCCCTCAACATCCCGATGTGGGAGGGAGTGTTGGAAATAGCCCTTCTAGTGGAGAGTTTTCTTGTTGAGTAGTCACCAGCGATGAGACCCTCCACAGGACGACCCGTAGCGGAGTTTTCTGTAGCTGGCAGTAGACATATGACGTAGAGGTCCAAGTGGTCCAGACCACCAGATGAAAAATCTCATTATGTAGATTTTATGATATGGGGCACACGAAGGTGAGCAAGCCACATGAAAAGTAGGCAGTTCTATGCATGCGGTGGGCACGGTCACATGGCTCGAGACTGCCCGACTCGTCCTGCAGATGAGAAGCGACGAGAGAGGGACCTCCCAGTCCGAGGTTCGACCATGGCGGTCTGTAGGGAGCAGGCAGACAAGGACAAGGAGTAGGCTGAGTAGTAGGTGGTGAGCGACGCTTTAAGGCCCTACCACCACCACCACCAGCAGAGACCACCACGACCAAAGGGAACAACTGGACAAGGGAGATCTCAGCTTCAAGCAGCTGAGGCTTTTGACCATGGAGCTCTGGGAGCATATGGACAGGAGCGGGAATAGATCCAGACATGGAGACTTTTTTCATGCTGCTTCATGATTTGTTGATGTTTTGTGTCATTGTACCTTGGGCGGCAGTAATAAAAGAAACTGTTCTTGTGACGTTTTGTTCCCTGTAATTTTTATGTAGTTGATACTAAGAGGTTCCGTTTTAAAACTATTGACTTGACCCTCACTTTTGAGATACATACTAGAGAAGACTCAGTGACCAGACACTGATGCCGACGGTGTGACTCAACCCTTGGAGAGGATAGTAATGGTTGGATCTCTTGGTAGCAGCATCGAGGCATTACATCTTCGTCCTTGATAAGGATTAGTATCATCCATGTTGGGATTTACTATATTAGGAAAAGAATGTGGTTCATCCAGGGGATGATACCACATTTCTCTTATCGACAAAGAAAAAATTTTAGCAACTCTTGTAGGACCAGAGAAGGTTCTGGTCATCCACGAACGGATGAAGACAGCTCAGATCCGACAGAAGGCTTATGCCGACAAGAGAAGGAGACCACTATAGTTCGAGGATGGTTACCACATTTTCTTAAAAGTCTCATCTTGACATCGATTTTGGAGATTTGGTCGGGGCAGTAAGTTATCTCCATGTTTCATCGGACCCTTCTAGTTCCTCAAAAGGGTAGGAAAGTTGGTTTACTGCTTGACCCATTCACCTTAGTTGCACTAGGTGCACGACGACTTCTACTTATCTCAGCTGAAGAGATACGTGCATGACCCGATGCATATCATCGACCATGGGGGAGCTGGACATTGACAATGTTGTGACTTTTGCGGAGTTCCCGGTGGAGATCGAGGATCGACAACAGAGGGTCCTATGTGGATGATAGATTCCTCTAGTGCGTATCAGGTGGAAGCACGTGAACCACCAGGATAGAAGATCGGAGCGGGAGGCTCATATGCATGCTAAGTACCCTCGTTTGTTCCCCTAGATTGTGTTGTATCGTTACGGGGACGTAAATCCCTGAGGTGGTAATAATGTAAAGACCCGAAAATTTCAAGGAAATTTTTTTCTTAAATTGTTTGGGATTCTACGTGTATGTATTTTCTAATAGAACATGATTCTGAGGCCCAGTTTGCCCGGAATCAATTTCTGAAGTTTAGCTCGGGTACGTTCACTGAACGAACAAGCGGGTTTTTCTAGCTTTTGAACCGGTGCTCATAATTGAAATATGTGGGCGCCGATGAAACCGCAGTGCTGGTATTTTCTTATGAAGACCCTTTCTGGAGTTGTGTTTGCTCAGGTGGTGTTGTTAATTAATTGGGTTAACTAAAGAGTGAAATAAAATTTTCACTGCAAATTTTTTTTCTAATCTAATAGTTATAACCTTTACATGGGAGTTGAGGGGGAAACATTTCATCCTAACCACTTGGTAGGATATTTGTGAGGTGGGGCCCACATGAGCCATATCCCTTCAAATTCCCAAAACCCCCTCTTAAATGTTGGAAACCCCCCATAAATGTGTAACTCACCCACTTTCCCTCCCCCACTTAATAGAATGCCAACACACCATATTCAATTAATGTAATTCATTAATTAATTGAATGAGACCTTTTTTAATTTTTAAAGAATAGTGCTGGAATTTGTTTGTGTGAATAAAATAAGACAAGTCTTATTTTATTGTAGGTTGATTCACTGTGTGGAGTTTAGAGAAGAGAACTCTAGTGGTCTTGAAGATCTTTTTTTCCACATTGAAGAACGCGAAGAACCCCGGAGCACCAAGGAGTGATCGACATGACGTTCTTCTCCTCTACACAGCTGGTGTGAGACGCCATCCACATTGGACGTATGCCGATGTCGTCAACCCCAATGTCGTCTTTGACTTTGTTGTTGAGGTAGGGAATTGATTTACGTTCAGTGTTTATATGTGATCTTCATTGTTGTTTTTTTTATCCGCATGTTATCAAGTTAACATGAGGGGGCCTGACCGTAAAAACATGGCCGACCCTCCTCCCCTTTGTTATTGTGTCTTTTTGTGTATTGGAATGGAAGAAACGTGGTGGCCTTCCACCGCGCGGGAATGACAGAACCATGGCTGGAACAGCCCGAGGCGAAGAAATGTAGCGTAGTCGCGCCGTACCGGAGAGGCCGGAGAAGGCCGCCACCAGAAGAGGGTTGCGGCGGGGGAGTGCGGTGCTAACGCGCCGTGCCAGAGAACCAGGAGGCCCCGACGGAGGTGCACGAAACTGTCACGCTGCGCCAGATGGACATGGGTCGCGACCTTCATTCACGGCATTTTAACGAGGGGTGGCCGGATCTACCGGCCGCCGGTACTTCGGATGGGCATGACTACGTGGTCCTGTGACGGCACACTGTTCGGCCAACTGGGCCGACCGTTTTTTTATCGGAAGACCGGGGGTCGTATCCCCCATCAGGCGACACAGGAGGTTCCCTCCATGTTGGGGGCCGCCGTTTCATAAAGCAAGGGGGCAGCCCCCCCCCCCCCCTTTTGAGTTTGCGCGGAGCGCGGTGCCCGTGCCGGGCTAGACCATCCACGCCGGGCCGGGCCGCTCGCACTGGCCCAGACCCCAGCGTCGGGCCAGGCCACGCCGGCTGGGCCGGGCCGCGCCTTCTGGGAATGACCGCACCATCTGGTCCGGGTCGTCCCCTTTTTGGTCATCCCCACACCCCGGCCTTGTCGAACCGGTTCAGGCTGACCCAAGTGGTCTCGGGCCGGGTTGGTCCGGGTCCAAAAGCCCCTAAAACGGACAACTTCGTACAATGGCCCATAACATGGGCTACGGGCCTCCGATTGGTGCACCGTCATTTGCAATATGATCCTTGGATAGAGACAGTCATTTTGGTATATTACAATCATGGTTTCAGAGAACTTTGGGTTCAGCCGGGTTGGTTCGAACACGAAGCCAACCAGGACCTCGGAACAGAAACGCATATAACTTGAGCTATGGACGTCTGATTGACGTGTTGTCGACATTGTTGATTTCCTCATAGTGAGACAGTACTTTTGTCTTACTCAGATCGAGGTTTGTATTCATTTTGAGTATGTTCGGGTTGGTTTGACATAAAAAACCAACCGGGTCCCTGGAACGAAAAAGCCAATAACACTGAGACCGGGCGTCTGATTGACGCATCGTCTTTCGCATTGTGTTCCTATTGAAGAGATGGAAATTTGTGATACCTCAACTCTAGACTACGTGACAATTGATGTATCGACCTCTTTGCTCGTGGAGTGGACCCTCCTGGAATGAGCATGCTGTGTGCGGGAACCCTAGAGCTGGTTGCGACTGCGACGAAGTTGACTTTCGTACTAGGATCCTATGTGGGTTCGTTGAGGATGACTACCATACAGGGATCCTCTCTCGGTTAGATGAGGATGACAACCGTACTGGGATCCTCTATGGGTTCGACAAGAATGACTACCCTAATGGGATCCTCCGTGGGTTCGACGAGAATTGCTATTGTACTGGAATCCTCTGTGGGTCCTACTACCATGATGGGATCCTCCGTGGGTTCGATGACGATGACTAATATACTTGGATCCTCCGTGGGTTCGGTAGTGACGACTACTAAACATGGATCCTATGTGTGTTCAGACGAGGAGATGATTCAGAGGCTAAATCTAGTCATCCCCAACCCTCTTCGTAAATGGAAACCTATGTGAGATGAGTCTTGAATTTCAATCATAACCTTTGATGTGATTGACTTGATAACCTGTGTGTATTGGATTATGCTTTCCTGTGTGGATTGGGTCATAATTTCCTGTGTGGATTAAGTTTTACATTCCAGAGTGGAATGGATTGTACTTGAGCTCGTGAGTTGGAGCTGAACTAGATTTGATGACTTAGGTATATGTATGGGCATATACCTAATTAGTTTTGGATGATACTTCATGATTGTATCTTTTTTTGTGGATTATCCTTTTTGGATTCAGGGAGACCTGCAGGGGTCTCAGTGTCCTTACTATGTATCGTATAATCACCCCTGCACGGGCTTCGCCCGCACTACGTTGTGTTGGTTGCCGACGACAGACATCACTGATTGTGGTTGCGTCTTGTAGAGATGGACGGTACCCGGTGGTGGATCTCATGACGATTCGGTGCCCGAAGGTGGATATCACATCGAGTCAGTACCTGTAGGAGATCTATACCTACCCTTCAGGTAGGAACCTGAAGGATGATCCAGATGCACCTTATCACCTTTCAACTGTTTTCCTTGAGCTGTACATTACTTTTAGTTGTACTGCACCTTTAGAAGGGTTTGTATTGTGGACCATTTTAATTTTCATCACATACTTCTGTTTTCATTTTACATAGAGTTTACTTCAGTTTGTGTACTCTGTGGTGTTTGTTTTCTATTATAGAGGCAATGCATTCCCTTTTTATCGATATTTACGTCTTTAGTGCTAGTCTCCGGCCCCTGGCCTATGGATGGCGGGTTTGCGGTAGTCACGACACGGGCCCTGAGGCGGAGTTGTGACAACGAAGTTCGTCGCAAGAAGTTCATAGTCGTCTTGCTGAGTCAGAAGTTCAGAGTGACGAAGTTCGGAGTTGACTTCTTGAACCTGAAGTTCGTAGCCAGAAGTGTGTTGTCATGCCTAGAATTGGTGAAGTCGTAACGAGAAGGCATATCGAGAAGTAATGAATATTCATGCTGAGAGTTCATGTGATGGTAAATACTCAAGAAGAGTGGATCTGAGAATGTGATGCCGAATAATCAAGAAGGGAGAATCTGATAATGTGATTCTAAAAAACTTGGTCGGATCGAGAAAAGGCCAATGCTCTAAATCAAGTGAAGTGGAATAATATTCGAGAAGATTCTAGAAGAGTTTAAAATGACTTAATTACACCAAGATTTTTTGGATTAATTAGGATTTTTGTGAACTTAAGTGAGAAGGAATTATTTTTTGTTTCTTTCCTGAGCATAATATGGAGCACCTATAAAAAGAGATCCAGTTTCTAAGTAAGGGTGTTATGAAAAAGTAGAGAGAGAAGCTCTAATAATATAGAGAGAGGATGATGAGCTTGTCTGAATGAGTTTCATTATGGTTTCAATTGTAAAGTGAATTTGATACTTGTTGACACCATATTTAGTTTCTTAGATTGATGATTTAGTTTGAATAAGAATGTTCGGAGTGAAGAATTTGGAGTCGAGATTCGGAATGGGGAATCAGTATTGGTTGTCACCGTATTGAGTTTCTAAGACTGAGGAAGAATCGGATTGATGAATCCGAGTGAAGAAGAAAGTTCAGAGTGAAGAATTTGGAGTGGAGATTCAGAATGCGGAATCATTACTGGCTGTCATCGTATTCGGTTTCTCAGACTGAGGAGGACTCAGATTAAAGAATCGGATTGGGAAAATTCGGAGTCCAGATTCGGAATGGGAAGATCGGACTGTAATTGATCTATCTCAAGTCCACAGAGTCCTTGCCTTTCTTCTGGTTAAGGTAGTGATGATTCGTGCGGATCATGCATACACTTGTTTATATTAAAGGAAGAGTAGGTAACATATGTTTTTATAAGAAAAGAGACATTTCCCTATTGTGCTAAGAGGGTGCACCCTCACTGGAGTGATCGTTTCACAGTGCTTGATGAGTGTAAGGGTATATCCTACTCATTGTAATCCATGGATTGTTTTCGTAGTGGATTGTATGGTGCTGGATTGTTTCCAACCATACCATGGACGTAGCTATTCTTATTGAATAGTGAACCTTGTAAATTGTTTTGTTCCTTTGGATATCTTCTTGTTTGTTTCTTAGCAGGGAATTATATCTTTAACTGTAGAAAAAGGTTGTTCTCAACATTAAGGGAACTTAATAGAAGAAAAAGGGGTACCACTGATTCACCCCCTCCTCTTAGTGGTTCATTACTCCAGCTGGGTCCATACAGTTGGTCAGGTGACCTTAAAGGATGATGATCTCCCCAAGCAGTTTAAGATATGACATCTCAAGGGGATGTTGATGACCTGAATAGGGACCATAAAGGGGGTGCGTTTCTTTATTTTGAGTATGTGTAATGAATGGTGGTTTGACATCTTTCTAGGAAGCAGTATGAGGGAAGATTTCTTTCTTACTCACACCACCAGATAACATCATTTCTAAAACCCATAGATATTCTTATGCACTCGGATGATGGAATTTTAGATAAAGTATTAGATATTATGTAATCACAAGATGTGATCAACCAAATGATGGGAATATTTTATAGAGTGAAAAATATGAATGGAGAAGATCTTGTGACTGATAGAAATAACCGTATATTAATTTGAGTCCTTGATATGGTGATGATTAACATTGAGGAGTAAATGAAATCTTGTGAAATCATGGTAAAAAATTATGAATAAAACTTGAATAATGACTCTGACACTCGGGTAAATTCTATTCCATTGATATTGTATAATATGTTTCAATCCAATTGGATCAAACTGTTCTAAATTGAAATTTAATATCTTTTGGTGTTTATATTATCTTGATGTAAGGGTTCTCACTCCATAAATAAAAATTGATTGAAAAAATTGTTATATTATAGGTAAGTAATTTATAAATGGATTCACTCATGGATTTATTCATTCAATTCTAAAAAAAATTCTACATATTCTAAAAAAATCATCTTCATCAGGATCTACCCACTTTTTTATTATATTTTTTGAGAAATCAATATTTCATTGGTATTTTTATTTGATTATATTTTAAACCTCCAACAGAAACATCAAACATGGTAATGTCCAAAATATAATTAAATAGTGGTTATTCATACATACTAGAAAGTTTATTCTATGTATATATTTCATTAATATTTTTCAAACTATATAACTATAATCTGTAATCTTTTTTCTTTTATGTGTTACCTCCATAGAAAATATTCAATGTGAATATCGTTACATATTAGATTTTAACATAATGTTACACTTATGTATATTCTTGTTATTAAATAATAAAATCATCTATTAGAATTATTTATTAATATTTAATTCTCCTCATAAAATTATATTTATACATGAGAATATGAATTTTATGTACTGAGTTATCATTGAGGAATTTTCAAATTTTTATCTCATAATGTCTCATATATACAGAAAATTGAGAAAAATAACTCTTATTAAGAAAATATTGAGATTAATTTTATTTAAATTTTCAAAAAATGAATTTAATATATTTTAATTCTATTCGAAATGAATATTATATATATATATTTCCATTTAAATCATTTTTCAATACAGAGTGGTATTATTCATTAATAATTTTAACAATAAATAATAAAATTAGATATTAATTAAATAAATTATGTTAAAAATAATAACATGGAACACTGAAATTTTTTATTCCAAATCAGAAAACAGTTTAAATATCCACTAAATATAATTTGAAGTAAAATTTCACTAATATGAATAATAATTTTTATATAAAAAATATTTAAAATCAAAGAAATTATGACTTATCCATTATGAATTAAACATCATAATTTCAGGAATATATAGAAAAGAATCATCATAAAATGATCATGATTTATTAAAATTTAATTTCTGTGTAGTTTTTTTTAAACATCAAATTTTTATGAAATATTTTTAAAAAACAAGAAGCTACAAACATAAACCTAAAATATCCAGAAACATAAGAAATTACATGTAATCATGTAACTAATTCAATTTATTATATGAATGACAATCTATTGTTAAAATGAAAAATAAAAATTCATAGAATAAATTGATTTTAAAAATTGTTTTCCATATGGAATAACTCAGAAAGACAACCCACCTAAAAATGGTTTGATAAAAACATGAATTTGAGTTTTCAAAAGGGTTTTTAAATTTTAAAATTATGAAAACAATTTAACAATACACGTTTTTTCCTTAAAATATCTTTCCGAAAATGAATTTTTCTCTATAGTGAAAACAATAATAACACATATTTAATACCAGACTTCTCTTCTCAAAATAATGAAATACATAATATATGGGATTGGAGAAAAAATAATAATTAATAGTTCAAAATTTTAGGTTCACACATTTTTATAACATGAATAACACAACCATGATTATGATATCATTTTTAGATAATTTGAATGCAAAATGTATTAGTTTAACACCAATGAAAATGTTCAAATTCAACTAAAGATGAAAAATATTATCCCAAAAAATTCAATAATTTTAAAATATTATGATATTAATGAAATGAGGATATCACATTAAACCCATGGAAAAGAAATATGATAATCACCAAATGTAGAAAAAAATCCCCAAATTTTTGAAAAATTTAAACTCATTGAATATTTATACAACTAATAAGAAAACTTTAATGGAAATATAGATGTCTATAAAATTAAATGAATTTAACACATAAAAACCCATTACACATAGATAAAACCCAACATTGTCTTCATATATAGAACTTCAATATTTGTATAATAACGAAAACAATATATGGTCAAAAATTATTTGAAATTCATTAGTCAAAATATTGTAACATGATGAAAAAAAACAGGATAATGACATCTTCCACCAAGACTAGAAAATTTCAAAATAATTCCTTGAAATAAGTTTCATCTAGATATAATACAGTAAATTCAGTGGTCACGATTTATTTTCTCAAAAAAATGATTTATTTAGTTTAAACTTCAAAATTATTTTCAATGATACACATAACATATAAAAAAACTATTTTATTACACGTGAAATTGTTTATAGTTAAAAAATATACGTATTTTTTCATGAAAAAATATATTTTAGAAATGATTAATAATTGTTGAAAAAAACCAATATCCATGAATTTTTATCACCCATCACATAGAATAGACATTCCATAAGTAATTATCTTCAAATATAATTATAATATAATTCTAGTCTATAATCATTATCTAATTTTGATAATATACCATATCCCCACACACAGAATTCAATATTAAATATATTTTAAATTGATATTAATCTATGTTTTTATTATAAGAACTATAAATATACTATCTTAGCATGGTAAATATTGAAAAAAATTAATTTATATATAGAATTAAAAATATTGAAATGAATACTCCTCTTATATTTGGTGTTGTTATTTTTATTCTTGTTTAATTGATCATTGTATATTATCCAAAAATTAAACATTCAATGAAAAAACTTTTGGAAGAAGTAAATAATTCATCCCCCATTAGATAATTTTACACTCTATTTTGTATTACCTCTTAAGGAACCCAAAATTGTGGAAAAATTAAATCAATTTTTGAAATTATTAAAAATAAATAAAATCAATCCATGTAAAATGTGAGGGGATGCGAAAGAGGGGATCTAAGCCACTAATTACCAATTAATAAGTGAGTAAGGGATAGTAAATATTGGGAAATAATGTGGGATTCACAAAACTAAAAGGTGAGAAATATTTATTTTAATAAAAAAATAAAATAATGATTTCTTAACCATGGTTGTCCCCGAATGAAATTCTATATTCGAAGTCCATGACTAAAAGTTATTCTAATTATTCTAATAGTGATCACACGGAAACATTGATTTATTATTCAGTGTTATCTCATTATCTTGTAATGATATATAATCATGAGGACATAATATTTTTAAAAAACCCAATATCTTGTAAGGACATAAATATGTCCATACGAACTAATGGAATAATTTTGTTTTTCATATATATTTATTTATAAATAATAAACATTAAAACTCACTAAAAAAATTCACATTAACCTATAAAAATAATTTTGATATGAATAGACATCCTTACATTGTTCCCAACTGTAGTGGCAGCAAAACATTGAGAAATAGGTGTAATACCATCCACAACAAAGTAACTATTTTAAAAAATTTCATTATGATTTCAGATAGGAATGTCTAATTTTAATATTTTGTTTTAATTATTTGATGAATATGAAACATAATCCATGTCTCCTTAGAGTACCATAATATGGTAACGAAAAACTAGACATTTGAACATATTTTAATAGTGGAAACATAATTTTATCCTCCAATAACAATATATATATGTTTCAAAAGTATATATTCCCTAAATGGTTAGGAATATGTTTTTTCAACTTACCAAGGAATCATATTTTCATTACATATTTTTTCACCATAAAAGCCCCTCAAACATCGATTTTTAGGATTGAACCCTTATGTATCACACTCAAAGTTATTATGATGATAGATGTGTAATTATAAATCTATTTTGGGTTCAATGTAATGTGATCTCTCACAAATATAATGTTTTCAGACTGAACCAACAACTATAAGAAATTTCCTCACCATAGAGTATTTTTTTCAAATTGAATCACTTCATGATTCCTAACCATTAGCGTCCAAATTTTTCTCTCAATCATCACATAGAATTAATGTTCTATAGTATATTCAAATTTAATATATTTAACTCCAAAATTTAAAACAACTAAACCATGAATTATTTACCCATAATAGTAATGAGTATCATTTATAATATCAACATTGAAAACATAATCATCCAAAATAATCATCCTAATATTGTCCCCATGTGTGGATTTCATAGAAACTTTTAACTCTTATTATTCATTATGAACATGAAAAATCAATATAAATTTTAATAAAACTATAACATTATATCATATAAAATGTAATGGTCTAGAGAAAATGAATAAGACCTTCTTATTGTAGACTATTTATTGTACTAAGGAATAAATGGGTAATGTGAGCTTCCCCACATAAACTAATAATTCATACAGTCTTCCAAAAGGTTGAGTGGTGGCCCTATCAACCATCTAAATATAATCTAATGAAAATTTCTACTCCCCTGGAACTAATTACTAAAATAAGGTATAATATAAAATTTTGGAATTAGATCAAAGTATACAGAAAGAATATACCCTGTATTTAATATTATTCCATAAGGTATGATAAAAATCCTTGGGCTCTACAATTTTTGTGTTATTTTTTATTTTATACATACATTCCTTATTCATGTTTTTTAGTAAAAAAATCATTTCAGTTTCATATATTTTGTAAAATTATTTGAGAGATTTCAAATATTATTGAATTTAATTTAAGGAATCAATATTGGAATATTCATGTTCTTATTTATAAAAATATCGTGAAAATTGATAATATATGGTGTATTATTTTTTCTGAACACTTTTATGAAACATAATAGGTTTTGTATTAATATGAATTTCATGTTGGTTCGTATATTTTCCATCAACCCTATAATCATTCTTTCCTTAAATGAATATTTCCAATTTTATCTTCCAATATAATTTGGTTTTATCATTTATTAATCGACATGCAATTCATTTCATACATCGATATCAAACATTATAAATTTATTATTTTATCTTTTTCCATATCTGTATTGCCAATATGATAATGATGTTCATATAATATATTCATAGTCTCTAGTTTTTAGCAATTTCAATTGTTATGTTGGAATAGAATAAATTTCATATGGATATTTTATTAGTAGGAAAAGGTACATATGACTTTTTGGAAGGAGTACACTTGAAGATTATATTTGGGAATGAGAATCCATCATAATATTTTTACTCACAAGTTGAAAAATTTATTGGATGTATTGATTAGGTGATTCCAATATATGGAATGATTGAAGATATTATTATTTTATTAAAATGATGATATGTTCACAATTTTATTTGGATGATCTATTAAACAAAAAATAATGGTAGTAAAACCATCAAAAAAACTTCTGAAGATGATGAAACACGAATTCTTAGAAGGAAAAATCATTGGATATTTAATAAACCCAGTGTGATTCATTTTTTTAAGAATCTATATTGAGTTTATGTTATACTTTGAGATACATATAGAACCATGGTAAATACATGAGGTGTATCACTATGAGAAGTAAATTTATGAAATATATTTTTTTAAAAAGAGATTTTTATTAAATCTAGGGAAACACAATATATTTGGTGTTTCTTAATTTTGAATTGTTTTTATAAGAATTATATAGGAAAAAATATCCATTGATGGTATAAAAATAAAATATTAGTAATTATTTTTTAATAATCTATTTTTAATCATAATTTATAAATATTTCGTTATTCAAAGATGAAGTTTTTCAAAGGGAAAAGTTTTGAAAACTTGATGGTTTCGAGTTATTTGAAATGATCCTAAATGAATAATGTTAATAGAATGATTCTTCTAGATGCAGTTCCCTGAAATATGGTTTCAAAAGAGATATTGAAAAAACATCACTAGAAAATGTTGTTTGTTACAAAGATCAAGGTATGAGGTAATGGTGTGGTAAATATATAATGTTCATGTATTGATGTAATGGATCTTGATACATATGTTGTTTTATCCATGAGGTTATAATATTATGATGATTTAAAATTTAATGACAAGATGAAATTGTGATAGGAATGTAAGGATGGATTTTTAATCCATTGGTAGGATAACATTGATGTTATTAGAGGCACTGGACACAGTTTACCTATAAAAGTGTTCCGTTCAACCAAAGTTGATATTATCCAAAAGAGATTTTTTATCATCAGTTAAAAAACATTGGACATATATATTTTTTGGTTGTTCAATAAAGAATTAAAGTAATTAATTTTCCATATGAAATAGAACTTGTGGATATATCTAAAATAGAATTTATAATGATGGAATAATTAATTAAGTATATCGAATCATTAAAAATCATTTTAATATCATACTATGTTATTATATGAGGATAGATGTTCAATGTGTCATTTTTCAAGAGGTAATGTGTGTGACTATAGAAAATATTTAAAGAGGTGTTTTCTATTATTGATGTTATATTCTGTAAGAAGAAAAATCATAAAATCATGTAATGATATTGATGTTTTTCCATTATAGGATTTAAAAAGACCACATTGTTATACACTCAATACTATGATGTGTGGGGAATTAGTGTTTAATTTTATTTAGAATATATAATTTTTTATCAAATTGCCTATATGGTATGTTAGTATCATTATTATAATAATCTATTTTCCTTATCCTATATACATAAATGAAATTAGGTAAAACATTGAAAATAATATTTTTACATATTTCACTACACAGTAACTGTTGTTATTCCATATTGTGTATGGTGATGACCAATAAACTATAGCTCCACTATAATGATATGGTTGTTATAATTGTTTTTTAAGAAAATAATCTTTAGCCTAGTGTTTTACCCTACATATTTAGATATGGGAAAAAAATATTACTACTTGGACTAGTAAAAAAAGGATCAAACATATGACTCTTCAATAGTTCATTATAATACCTTATGGGATAATATTTATTTTATTATTGTACATTGTTATTAAAATAAATTTTTACACATTAATTTTTTTTGATTCCCTAGTTCTACTTTTTGATTCTTTTCTTACTAGTTCACCTGTTACCTTCACATTAGTGGGAAATTAACATTCCTTCTTCAAAATTGAATAGTGAAATCTGGTCTATCTATCTTCTTCTTCCTCTGAAAATAGATATTAAAAGTTACTTCTCCATCTATCATTATTCCATTATTATTATGTGATAAATAGATTTAACATGATTAACTTATTCTTATCCCAAGATTAATAGTGACCTTTAATTTTTATTGAATCAATAATTATTCATCTCTACATCATATCATTTAAAGATTCTTCTTGGTTTCTGAAAATAATATAGATATTAAATTTCAATTTTAGACTCTCAATCTAAATATCATATAAGAATAAAATATTTCATGGATATTTAAAGTATTTACTTTGTATGTTATCTTTATTTTCACTGACAATGATGTTTTAATTTTTTTATTATATCAATTCATTCCCAGGTGGTTCATCAGTTCTGACATGTTTATATTTTTTAAAAACATTATATATGTGTGTGTATTATTCCTATATCACATACACCAGGAAACAAGACACCTAAAAATGTTATTATCTCATTATTTTTCATGTAATATATTCATCAATTCATATTATAATTCATGATATACTCTCAATTTATTGTTCGTTATTCTTCAATCAGAAATATAAAATATAATTGATATATCTATCATATTATTTTTTCATGTTCGCTATTCCATTACACAATACAATGAATGATTAAATTAATATTTCACAATAGTATTATTTCATCTATCTTAGACACTATCACATAACAATCTATATGGTAACATCCTCATGTTAATGAAACATAGTGAGGATGTTACACTTTCTAATGGAACTCAAACCATCTTCATGGGAATGTGATGGCTTAGGAAATCATATCCTGAAAATACATAACAATTGTTCTTTATGAATTAGATACATGGTTCATCATATTTATGTAAATATGTGTGAGTAAATACCTTATTTGCAGTATCCAAGAGGTTTATAGAACACTCTATGTCCTCTTTAATGATAATGAGGTGATATTCTCTATTTGTAGAAATAAATTTCTCTCATATAAATAATGATTCACAAAAATGATCATATTCGTGGATGATATATATTTATATCTGATCATAACAGAATTATTTATTTATATTTTTATAGACTCAAATCAATTTAATAATGATTATTCATGACCTCATAATAATTTTACTGATGATTCTAGTGTAATGAAATGCTTCAATGAATGTTTTTTTCATTATGTGACAATGAAAATCTTAGTGTCAGTTCCTTCCCTATTAGATTATCCTCATGATGAGTATATCATGAGAGTCATGATGACTATATAATGTTTCTTTTTTATCTTCAACTCAACCAGGCATATCATATTCATGATAATCCCTTCTCAACCCTATTTTCATTTTTTATGTCATGTTCATAAAAAAAAACATAAATATAGGGAATAAATTTCATGATTGAAAAATCAGATTCTTCTTGTTAGAATCTTTATAATGTAACAAAAATATGTTTGAAAAAATATTGTATTCTATCAGCATTAATAATTATGGAATATAACTCTCCCGTGAAGGAAATGTTTGATGATAATGGCGCATGTTGATCAGATAAACATGATGTATTTAATTGGATAACTGTTGAAATATATATTTTTTATAAATTAATGGTGAGAAATTCCAACAACTCATTCATCCCACATAGATTTCACAATCAATTAATAATTACTTAAAAATTAATCCAATTTTATCCACACATCAATCCAACAATAGGCTTATAACCCAGATAGATAACACACCCCACATGGGGTGATCCATCCCTCTTGCCCCCTTGTGCACAATCATGTTCACCTTGTGAGAATAATATTTTCACATTCACATAGTAGCTTCCCTATATGGGTTAACACTACATCATTAAATTATTATATTTTATTAAGTTAGCTCTCTAGTGTGGTTGAGGTCTCCTCTCCCAATATGGTGATCAAGATGGGTCCTTATGTAGATTGTATTGCATGTATTTTATCAATTACACATATAAAATATGTAGACTAAAATTCAATTATATGATAATTTTAAATAGAAACTCCATCCTATATACATAAACATCCTATTACAAATAATTTATTCTAAATATTATTCATTTCCATCAACATAACTTTATTCTAGTTCAACAAAACATATTTACCAAAATATTATTTGTTAATTATTTTTTTAATAAACATCATTAAATGTACTTTTTTTTATATTTTTTAAGATAATTTCCAAATAACTCTTCAATAATAAAATAATTTTACTTTTCCCTCATTTTTTATTGTTGAATACAATGAAACATGTACAATCTCATAGTGAGGCATCTCTTTTGAACATAAAACTATGTTTTAAATGTTTAGAGTTGTAAACTAAATGTATTCAAAAGTAAATTCATTTTAATAATAAGACCTAAGTACATTTCATTTTATCATATATTCAGGATAAATTTACTTTGTTATCATGATTTGATATCATGGATACTTAATAAATATCTTTATTTCTAAATTCTACATCATATTGACAAAATTGAAATAATTTCATTTCACTGCCCAATTTTGATTACCCAGAAACCCCTTGAAAATAAATAAAACTCATACAAAAAGTTGTATTTGTCATCTCCCTATTTGTATTTTTTGGAAATACTATCAATGTTCTCTCTAAATGAATATATCAATATTTCAATCATTCACTGCAAACTCTATCCTTTTCATTTTCAAAAATTAATTTCACTTTATATTCCCCTTATTGATAAGAAACAAAATGTTCATCGGAAAAGTGGATAATTTAATACTTATGGATTTATACATTTATCATTTCAGAAAAACGCTACACGAGCCATTTTCGATGTTGAAAATTAGGTGATTTCATTTATAAAACAATGATGACCTTTACTAAATCATCTGGATATAATATTAAATGATAACTCATATACGTGTATTCAAAAGTTTTTTAATTTTATTCCATCTTAATGATTCTAAAGAAAAAATGAATTTTTTATCTCGATATATCGACATTAATCAAAGGTAATATCTTCAAAAAATAGACCCAAAACATTCAAGTTATAAAATAGGTTATGTTTCTAGGGATAACTTCAATACATCTGATTTTATTATGTTATTGAATAATTCAAATACATTCCCATTGTATTTTTTTAATATTTTTGTTAACCATGTATGATATATGAAATAAAAATTCCTTTTTTGGCAAGATCTTTAGGTAATTCATTGAATAATCATATTTATTACCAATTCAAAAAATGATTCTGGTATCAACGTCACATTACATAATTTGTCACCTAATCATGGGAAATACTCCACAAAATATTTTAAATGGAGAAACTCTTATTGAATATATTTTAATAATTAAAAAAATATACAATACAGGAATATGAATCTTCAAACTTTAACTGTCGAAATTTCATAACTTCTAAAAATTCACTTATGGTGATCTTCATCAATGAATTTTTTCTTGTGAACGAATATTATATCAAACTAATAAGGTATCATATTTAACATTGTCCAAAATATAAAATAAAATTATTGAAATTTCTCAATGTCGATCATGTATCATACTTATACTAGAATACCAATGGATGAATCATTTATGGATTGTAACATAATCATATTTTATGTCAATAATTGATAGCACTCGTGAATTCTGAGTTTCTCCAGATAAGAACTTTCTTTAACATCTGTTCCCTAAATTATAAGAACAAATAAAACGAAAAAATATTAATGGAATATGGTGGATAATTCATTTCTTCATAATGTAAATATTATTATTGAGATAGTTTTTATTATCCATTCTACATTTATTCCGATGGTCTTCAATATTTTATATTTGAATATATATTCCATGTTATTTTGGGGGTGTATGGATCTATTTATGTTCTCTTATAATTTATTTGGAGAATATTTATTTATAACAACCTTATTGTATATTTATTTTTTCACCCTTTTTGTTTAGTCATATATTTTTATGATAGTTAAAAACATTTAGAATCTACCGTTAACTATTTGGAAGTAACAACGATTATGAAATGAGTTTTGGGAAGTATCAATATGTTTCTCCTTAATATTTTACAACTGAAATTCCAATTTTCATCATTTCATATTGGAGATGAATATATGATCTTTAATCATAATGAGCATCTCATTAAAAGTATCATTCATTATTTAAACATCCACTTCATAAAACATATAATTTATTTGTAACCAATATCCATGTTCCTCCATCATCATGAACTTTTCCTCCAATTATAATTCAATGAAACTAGTGCTATTTTTTAAATTTCATCAGGTTTATGGATATATTCTTCAAGATTATTATTGATAGCCTATTACTCATATACTCAATTGAATAATTTATATTTAAAGTATTAATCCTTCTAGAATATCTTTATACAATCTAATAAATTTTATTGATACATTTTCATAATAATATATTCTAATCCACCTAAGTGATATATTCTTACTATAATTTAAGGATTACTCAAATTAGATATACCTTTTATAGTGGCAATGTTGTTTATTTTAAAATAATGGGTAGTGATTTTATTTTCAGCAACTATTTTGTGGCGGATTCAATGGTTTCTTAATCAATCACATAATATTTAATATTTTTGAATGGCTTCTAATGGGGTTTGTTCATGCTGCCAAAAACAACCAATTTATTCATTATTCAAACCAACAACATGTTTTCATTAGGAAATTGTACAAAAATGATTAGGTACCCACATTAGTCGAGTGTGTGGGAGGTCGAGCTCCGATCACCCGTTGGGGGGGTTATTTCATAATCTGGGACACTTATGTTGATTTATGACTTATTCATGAATCCTTTATTAATTCCCATGTATGAAAAATATCATCATTGAATTAAATATCAGTTTATTTTATGTTTAATTTTGTATTAATCATTATTTATATGAGGTATTTCATTAGTGGTGAAATCTATCTATGTTTGATGTTTTCCATTTATGGAACCCTTTACAATCAATATAATATATTATTTGTTTTTTTATCATTATGATTCTTTTTTACATCCTCATAGTGGGGAACTAATTGTATTTTTCATCCTATATAGTGGAAGAAGTTGTTTGGATGTTAGGGTTAGACTCATAAGATGGGTGTCAAATGTATCCTTGTTACTAGAATCAAAATCTTGATTGTTTGATTCCACTTAATGGGATAAATCATACATTATATGGTCATGTGATGAGGAAACCACATGAAATTTTACAAAATGACGAATGAATTTCTAGGTAAAATATTCTTGTTCAATGATTCATAAAGGACATCTACTAAAGCAGTATATGAGACCTTAATGTGATATGGGTTCCTAGGTTGGATATGACCATACTAGGAATATGGAATATAAAAAATTATGGTCGATTTGGATTGTTATGTTTATATCTAATGGAGGATTACTATGTTTCCATTTTTTTAGGAATAAAATCCCTCGTAGTTCGGTTAGGTTGAGGATACACCCCTATATAGGCCCTCTAAAGGTTTTTATCATGCAATATAATACCCATTGAGATGGTGACAACATGGTTGGTTATTATACTACAATGGTTGACCATAGAGTGGTTATGATTGGAACTTAAACCATATCATAGGATTCCAAATTGGTTGGATACATGGATTCAGGGAACCATTCTTATGGTGGACCTCTAATGGAAGGAATGCATATGTTCATTAAATGGATTCTCTTCTGAGACATTTATATGAACATAGAGATCTCTAGATCATAAAGATAATATTATCCCACATGATTCATGATCTGTGTGAGAACAAGAGTTAGTAGAAAATCATGAAAAATGAAAAATACATTATTTTCTGATGGAAGAGGATTGTGATATACAAATGAAGAAATGGATTTGAGGTTTCTATAACCTATATTGTTTTATAACTAGGGTAGTCACATTTAAATACCCATTTTACTATGACCCATAAGAATGGACAAGGATTACTCTAGCTGATATTACAATCCCCCAATTCTATAGAATAGAAGAGGATAATCGATTAATCCTTATCATCGTGAAAATAAATATTGACCCCCAACCCTCATTGTACGAAGAAGGCATCCACTAGTCTCATATATAATAATTTATTGACATAGCCCCATCCCTTGTATCGGAGAGATTAAGATGTAAAGAAAAGTCCTTATCCATTTTTTCTAAGATAGGGATGTCAATAGCACATACCCCATGATTGGGGTCCTTGATATCCAATGGATTAATAACATCACTCACATTGTGGACCCTATAGGTTATGTAGGAAATTTGAGGGACACCTATTACAGATGGAATGTGTAACTGAATGGGAAACATGATGGAAAGTATTTTACAATTTTTTCCATGTTTGGAGTATTTTGGGATATTTCTATTTGGTCTCCCATAGATGGGAGTCCCAATAAAGTAGATGAACTAACAATGATAGCATTAAGATAGGTCTTATAGGTGGATCCCATTGGTGGATGATACAAGGTCTATACAAGTAGCACACATGGTAATACCTACATTGGTCGTATGTGATTCCATAATGGTAAGTCTGTTTGATCTAGAGATAAAATATTTATGACTTACAACAAAAGAAAGAACACATGGGTGATTCCATTCTCTATGCTCCATGGGTATCATTATTCCTCAAGGGATGGGACTCATGTATGTCATAGCTATAATAGGGGACATTAATGTTAGTTATTATATTCTAGGGGTAATTGTTACTCATATAATTTTATTTAATTAATAAATTATTTGTAGTTAGATCCCATTTACCCCCTCAATTAATTTTTTTTTGGATTTGGAGAGTACCTAGATGGTTTCAAGGGAATTTGTATAGAAATAGAGAGAGAAAAGTTTCAAATATTTTCTGAGTTGATTCATTGTCTCCAATGGGGATCCACGTTTTACTATTTATAGGAAAACATGAGACCTTGGGTGAAATAGGTTTTCATTAAAAGTTCATATCAAAAGTTATAAGGACAAGGTTCATGCATATGGATCATATGATTTTATTGGACACAGAGACAGTTCAAACTATATCATCTTGGATTGTATGTAGTATGAACAATGGTTAGATAGGGAGAGGATCTTGTTATGTTATGTACTCATATTTTCCTTATTTATTAAGTTAATTTCAAATATATCAATTCATCTCCATATGAAAATAGAGAGTCCCATCAAAATTATCCCCTCAGGTTTGGTTCTAATCGTATGTTGATGTTTTGATCCTAAGGTAAAGAGTTAATATGGCATTTCAATGATGCACATTCCATCCATGCATGTAGTTGACTTTATGCTCGTCAATGTGATTTTTTGGGTTTTAATGGTTTCAAATTCTTTTAGGTAAAGGATAACTATTATCAATGGATTCTAATGGGTTTTATTCATGTAGCTAAAATCACCCAATAGTTACCTTATTCAAACCTACGTTCCAAGGGCCCATGGTTTTTCAGAAATTGTCCAACAATACATCAGGACTCAAATTGATAAATTGGAATTGAGGTTAGACTCATCGATCCCTTCTGGGTGGGTAGATATTTCCAACTCTAGGACTCTCCTAAATATTTTAGACATGTTCTTATATCCTTCATTAATTCCCATGTATAACACAAATCTCCCCAGTATTTCTAATCAATTATTATGATGTGTCAATTTTAGAATAATCTATATGTATTTGATGTTCTTCATTAATTGATATGTCCGTATATATCTATGTTCCTCCATCTATGGTTACCATTTTTAAATTATTAGTGATTCTTGGTTATTTATCATTGTTATGATGGTTCTAGGTCTCGTGGTGGGGCACGGTAGAATTTATTTTCATCTAGGGAGATAGACATTTTTTTTATGTTAGGATCAAAACAAAAGGATGGGATTCCTATATATCCTTGTGAATTGAATGATAAAATATGCATTTTGGTGACACATAATGGGGAACATCATACCTTTTATTGTCATGTTATGGGGACCAAGTTGTGAATTTTAATTTAATGTTGTAAAGACACATAGGAAAAGGTTTCCCCAGTTAATTGTTTGTGTGAAACTTATGAAGAAGTGGCCCAAGGGACCTAATATATATATGGCCTCTTATGTTTGATATATTCCTTATGGTAATGTATACAAGAGAAAAATAGTGTTTATTTTGGTTGATGGGTTCATAAATCATGGAGGCTTCAAAAAAATCTCATTTATATGGGAATCAAATCCCAAATACATCTATGAAGTTTAGGATTCACATCCTAGGAGGCCCTCTTATGGGTTTTCTCGATGGGGATATGGCTATTATAGATTTATATAACATGGTTGAGGACTAAAACTCATATGATTCCCATTTAGTGTGTATGATTTTGGTGATACACAATATAAGAGGATTGTGAATGGGTTGGTTATGGGTATATGAGGATTTATTCTTATAGATCCACTTTGAGGGAATGTTAGAGGAAGATTCAGAAATATTTTATCTTATATGACCTGAATCTAATCATGTAGATGTATTGACTTTGACTATCCTCTAATCCAAGTTGAGTCATTTATTGTGTGATAAAAAAGAGGAAGTGGATGATCTGGAAATCCACAAAATCCTTTGTGTACTGGTGGAATTGGTTATTGCTACATAATAATAATTAAAGGTTTGTATATGACTATCTCCTCGCTTAACTTATCTTGATTTTTTTCATAATAATGTTCAGGAGAAAAACTGTGGAGGGATTCCATTCTAGTAGTTCTTAATAATAGGGGAGCATGGTCCACTAATCCTCATCAATGGAAAACTAATTAATGAACGCCCTTACTATTTGAAATGGGAGGTACATATTCTCAGAGATGAGGATTTAAGGGCCTGGACATAGACCTTGTTCCCTGGATACAACAAGGTAAGAACAAATATGCAACCCGTCTATATAAGATCCGGTGGTCCTTGGAATATCCCCCATGGTTGGGGTATTTTTTTGAGGGTATATGTAACTACAAACACAATGGGGACCCTACCCATCTGGTAATACATGAGGTGGAAATCTATTGTCTTTTTTTAAATGAAAGGTAGAAATGATGGGGAGTCATTAATTATAGGCTTTCATGTCTACATGCATCGTTGGAGGACAATATTTGGTATCCATTGGATGTGATTCCAAGGGAATATTGTTCCATACTATTGGTGGAATGATGATTTGGATCCATGGAGGCCTATGCAGGTGGAATTTTTATGACCTATATAGGTCTCATGTAAGATATATCATGCATGAATCATACATGATTCACATTGTGGATGGATGCATGAGCTTGATATGATGTTTTAATGATGGAAAATCAAGGTAAAAAAACATTGAGGTTTTTCTATAGGATTCAAGGGTGTCCCCAGGTATCATTGTATCGCTGTCACACATGTATGGGATCTTGAGAGGGACCATCAATCAAGTTTATATTATCTGGGGGAGAGTGGTTTAACATATATATTTTTTCAGTTAAAAAAATTAGTCATTAATCCACATATCTCCATTAATTCCCACATCTCTTGGGGTTTGGATATCTATATTTATGGTTTCAGGGGCCTAGGGGAAGGACAACAGTGAGTCGATCATTAATATGTCTTCGAGTTTTTCATCATCACAAATGAGGAGATCTAAGGTAATATTTATAGTCCAATACTAGACAATGTGTATTGTAGTTTTTCCATGCATGTATATTAGGATAGTTCTCTGTGTAGTTTTCGATTTAATGGTTGATTGCGTTTCTGGGATGATCCACTTACCAGATAGTCTATATGGACATAGTTTTTCATTCGGAAGGATCTCTGTAATCCTTGGTAATCTTCACTTACTTATTTTATTAGTAAATTAACATTTATTCTTCCGATCACTATAAAAAATTGGAGTTTCCAACCCCCCATCCTCGTTGTTGGATCCATTCAAAAGAGGTGGGTTTGGTCTTGATGTAATGAGATGAAATGTTATATGAAGGATGTGAATTTCCTCTATATAGGTTCTCTATAAATGAACTCCACATGGGACTTCCATTAATGTATTCCATTTACGAACTCCACATATATAAGTTTGTTTACCTCCTACATCTCACACCCCACATAATCTATTGTTATTCTATTATGATGATAGTATTACATGATTCACTATAAATAATATTCCTAATGACTATGAATAATATAGATAATTGAGTTGCTAGACTATACGGGATCACTTGGTCTTGTGGACTTTGTGAGGAACTTGTTCAAGTGACCAACATGAGGCACTCATGTCATTGGCATGTATTGGGAACATTTTTGAGTGGCCTATGATAGAAACTTGGTCAAGTGTCCCATGTTAAGAAAATAGTTGAGTGTCGTGTTTGAGGCATATTCTATTCTAAATTTTATGAATTTTATGAAATAATAATTTGAAACATAATTAAACATTCTGATGTCTTCATCCTTGTTTTAAATGGCTGCTCATATGGATTCCCAAGAACAAGATACTACATGCATTTATAAATTAACTAGGCCATAAGACATTATTATTATGAAATGTGTTAATCCACCCTTCAAGACATGGTGTTGAGTTTGAAAAAAATATAAACATGAGTATCTATGATGTGATTACCAACCATTCTATAGAAATAGGATTCCTATATACATATTTATCCCATGATCCATTGACACTTTTTGAAGTCTCTGTTCACGGAATTTGAAAATTTCACCACCTCTAATGTCTCCTATAGTTGTATATTTTTCAATAAAGGAACAATTACCACTACATGAATCATGAAACACAACCCATGTGACCCAAATCAATGTCCCCACACCCCAAAATTGAATCCCCTCTATGATACATTAATCATATGTGTATCAATGATAGACCAAACATATTTCTAAATGGATTATTGGGATTACAACTAAAGAGGAGGTGTTTTTACAGAATGGATGTGGGTGTACTAGGTATGCTAGGCCAATGCAGAATTTAAAACTGAGAAACAGAATGATAAAATTTATGAAGATTTTTCAATGGAACAGATATATGTATACAACAATATGGACATTACCTCTAATTTATTAAACCACCATAGTCCATAGAAAGGCACCATCCATCTGATACATGGAGATGTTGGAATGATCCATTGTAATGTTAAAAAAATCATAAAACAATTATCCTTATGGATATATATGATGAGATGTTTCCACTATAGATGATCTCGGATGATTATAGAGGGAGACCGTCTTTTGCATATGATAAGTTTTAGTTGGCTCAGAAGGAGCCTAAGAATGACACCCGCCTGAGGAGAGGATGATGTTTTTCCTAAATCCTCATGTAAAAGGCCCTACCTATCATTTAATAATAGGATTTTTATTATTGGATAATTTTAGAATACAAGGTAAATTATTTCCACCCTTACGGAAATGCGAGTAAAAAATGGGTCTATATGGTCATTTATGAGGTCATTATGAGGATTTGCCTAATTGAATTTCATAAAATGTTTTTTAGTACAAAACTATTTTTGGTATGAATATATAGTGGTGGCATCAGATCAAAAAAATTTGTCAAAATATCAAAATTTGAAAATGGGAGCCACATATGGCTGGTTTCAACTATTTTTAGGAAGAACATCCGGTGAAAACTACATGTGTCAATAAAGAATGTACCATATCAGATTTTAGGTCCATTTTATATGCTATGGGGGTGGATTGTAGAACAATTCATATCTTGTTCATATGCCTTCTGGTTCTCACTAGGGTCCCTTAATTACAGCCAAACAGAGATCCTTGATTGCATAAAATCACAATTTTGATCCCCGCTAACGTGTGTATAATGATAATGAGAGTTAAAAGGGTTTACTCACACTTGGGCCTTGGGATAAACCCTTGTCTAATAAAATTCCTAAATACATGTTTTTCTTCATTTATTATGCATCCATACCTACCCTATCCACTAATCATCCATCTTTATGGGTGTGTGGTTCCCCATACTATGTTCCAAGAATAATTAGAGAGGAAGATTAGTTTCTTATAACTCAAACACAAGGATTGAGTAATATGTTGGAAAACTCTCCCCTAATCCTAGATATTCATAAATCTCCCAATAACATATTATTTCAATCTTATTCAATTATACTCCCCTCTTCACTAGAAACTTCTTAATTGCAGATGGTACAGAAAATGGGAACTCTATACCAGCGATAATTTTTCAGAAGAAGGGGCATAGCCATTTTGGGTGACGCAAAGCTATTTGGAGTTTTCCAATGATCTGTATAGTTTTCATCTTTATGAATCATTGCGGATCTCTTTATTCATAATTTATCACCATCCCAAACTCCTCATGGAAATGATTAGTTTCTCGTGTTCTGAGACCAAAACCTTCCATATTCCTTATGGAGATGTGGGTATCTCCTTAAGAGATATTCATCAACATGGCAGTATCCCTCCCCATAGAGAGATTTACTATGCATTCATTCATGTTGTAGATATCTGGGAAAATACACTATAGATACCATCTTTGGTGAGGGAGATATTGTTTATAATGAATGATAAATTTATTAAAGTGATGATGGTGCACTCTATTATTTAATTCACATAATGTATTTGTATTTTTTACATGGAAATGAGGCTATAACAAATGTTATTAATCCACATAAGTTTCCTTATCAACATTTATGTCATAGTTTTGGATTATATTGGTCCATTCTAGAAACTGGGGACTATACCACATGAGGCTATCAGGTGAAACCAGATCTCTCTTTAGACCTCAGATTAGATGGATTTTTAGCTATGTCTCTTGGGTAGTTGGAATTTCCCATAGAGGGATGCATGATAATGTTTTAATTTTTGCATATTTGTGATAGAATCATGACTTACATATGGGAGGAACCTTAACTAGTCAGTTATAGTCCTTGCATGCCTCTTGTAGATTCAAGACCATTTCTAATAGGGAAACACACCTTATCGGATACGTGGGCCACTTAAGATTCTATTTTGATTGATAGATTGTATCATCCATTATTATGATTAATGAAATACTTATAGGAATCAGGTTACGTCATCCCTTCCAATATTGTGGAATATTATTTGGATTGGGACAAAGTCTCTAAGGCATGTTGTGGTCAAAGTCACATTGTTTCAAAATAATTGTTCTGAATTTTATACTACCCTTGTACTATGTGGTATGATTGTTGATGATGGATGCAGTTATCTTAATGAATTATTAAATAATATATACCTTTGAAATGGGGTTCATATAGTCAATGAAGTTGAGATGATCATATGTGAGTTGAACACAATGTATTAATTTTATTGATAGTTTTTCTACGTTCATGTAGTTTCTACTATTCCTTCAGCCAGCGTCTATGGGGAACAATTTTTGGGATTCATTCCAAAATTATAGAAGATAATTTCATTTGATGTTACTAGTGATAATATCATACATCGTTCTATTTATAATTTCTCTTCCCATACATAGAATCATTCCCATTCTATGTTAACATATTACCCCAAAGGTGTGTTTGGCCAGCAAGTCTATCATGTGGGAATGCCTTTTTAATCACAGAATCATATATCTATAGACTTAATTTATTTTAATGAAGACACATGTTAGGCATCGTGGAAGAGGCCCCACATTGATGAATGTTATTTGGATAGTGAATTCGATTCTGTTGAGGAGATTAGCCCTCTAGTACTAGCTACAGATGATGAGGTTGTTGAGAGATGAGCATATGGGGATCTCTCTCTTACTTTTTCATTGATTCCTCTAATTATCCTAACATCACTCCATCATACTCCTTTAGTTGTAGGAGAATAATTGAGAAATATTATGATCTAGAAAGGGATTCTTATCATGTTCACTAATACCCATTTGTAGTTATTTAATGACCAAGTGGAATGCCTTCACCGATTATGACATGCCTTGAGGGTGGATAGATTGGTCCATTAGACTTAAAATGAAATTATGATGACAATTTTTTAAATTGGGATATATTTTTATGTTATTTATATGGATCTAGATGAAATTTTGATGAGGCTTCGCCTTCTAGGAAGACAAGGGATACATCATTTGCATTAGAGTAAGGTCATCAGTTGATAAGAAAATTGATAGCTCGGATGGACATATGGATTGTACAAACAATGATTTATGAGGAAAAAATATCTTGATTGAAGTCTAATATTTCTAAATCCTCGTTATAATTGGTTTCTTATCTATATAGGGTTAAATATTTGTCTAATTTGTGCCATGGATGATCATCTTTTTTCATTTTTTCACCCAGGTAATGCATCATGTTTTGGTTGATGCTTCAGATAGACTCCTATATTTGGAGATTCCTGGTCCCATTTTTGTCAATACAAGTGGAACTTCTGAAATTTTCATTTTTATGTAGCACTTCATCATCTATGATATGAATATCATCCTGCTATTTTGATATTATTTGAATCAACCATGATTCCCACCCTTTTCATAAAATCAATAAATTCTGAATTTATAGATCTAGAGATTTGTTTCTCGAAATGATGATAAATTACCTCTAACATGGTGTCCCTTACTAAAAAATATATTTAAATTATCTTATATAATGTACGTACTGCAGTAGAATTCCTGATTATTATTCAAATTATGAGAGGCTTGATGAGTGGAGCTTTTTTTTCAAGGCCATATAGAAGGCCTTTTATTCTTTTATAGACTAAATTAGTTCCATAATTTACTTTAGGGTCTTTTATCATGGACCATTTACTTCTTTTGTTTAGTTTCATTTTGTTTGGACCTAATGTTTTTTCTACATTAAGGACATTATCTACAATCTGGTGCTGCTTTAGATTTTTGTAATTTAGAATAGACCTAATGTTTTGGTTAGCTTATGGTCATTTATAATGGACATAATGTTGCTTTATTTTATGGCCTTTTATCTCGTGCATAATATTTCATCAGTTTCTTGCCTTTTTGGTCTAACATAATTTTTCTTTATGTTTATGTTCATTTATCTTGGACCCAGTATTTCATTACTTTTGGGTCTTCTAGGTCTCTCCTAATATTTCTGTTAGTTTATATTCATTTAGAAAGAACTAAATTTTCCGTAGTTTATTTTATTTAACCTCAAACATTATATTGATTTAGTTTCAGTTATTTTATCACAAACCTATTATCTCTTCATTTTAGTGTATTTTAGCTCATAACATCTATAACTGTAGTACATGGTCTTTTATCGTGGACCTTATTTTTTTTTGTAAATTATGGACTTCTATCTTAGACCTAATTCATTATCATGGGATATGGTGTAGACATGCCATGAATGGCCTAAAACACTCTAAGGTGTTTGGTCTATTTGGTGGCATTGTTGAGGCTTGTGATGATTATAATTCCTTATTTTTAGAGTGAAACATTCAGATCATGAACATATTCTCATATGTAGGTGCCACAGTAACACATGAATAATCATGAAAATGGATGATGAAATAGGTTTTCATTTAAAGGGGTTGAGGAATATTTATGGATTGAATATGGTTAAGGATTAAATATTATGTAATCTATATCCCCTTTTATAGTTGGAGTGTGGGTGATGAAAATCATAACTATGAATATTGTGTCCATTAATATGAGTTGTTGCAGACTTATTGTTTATGTCTCGTAATATTATAAAATGTCAGGATCATCTGTTAGGTTGTTAAAGCTCACATGTATTAAAGATATGTATTATAAAGGATAATATTGAATTATTTGTATGGTCAATGACCGTATGAATTAGTATCATGTGAATCCAAATATGATCTACACCTCTCTCAAATGTCCATGAAATGTTTTCGATGGTTCAAGAATCCAGATGATGATGTTGGCTATAGAAAGAAGGATATCTTAGAATTATTCAAGAAAAATATGGATGTTCATTTATATATCCTGAATCTAAATCCCTACACCATGTGGTATTGAATCATGATTTGTGGGATATAATATTCATCGGAATAAAATTTCATAGTCCATATATGAGGAAGGTTACAAAACACAGTGACGTAATATCAAGGATATAAAATCCACTTAGATAGTTTGGTTCAGGGATTGTAAATGATGACCTAGACTGCTCGATTTTGATGTTTTATATGGTTCAGTAAAAAAGGGATTAGTTTATAAACGATGAGGTGTTGAGTGTTTCTATAATGACATTAGGTCACACGATGATCTGAATTTCATTTTCAGTGTAACACATTTTTTTTGATGCCCAAAGGCTCATATGTAGGATCCATATTCATGTATACATAGTCATGAAAAGGTTCCTTGAATCTAGATATCCTTTATAGGGGACATGAAAGGTTATGATGATCTAAGACACCCCACTACTGACGTGTTGTATGTGGAAAGTGTAATATATAAGTAGGTTTTGAGTTACCTAAATGTTTTTCCACTACCTAACGAATGTATTCAATTGTGAGGAAATGTGAACAATCATTACCCTATTTTTTCCTAGACTAGTTGTCCAATTAGCATATTATTTATTTTAGTGGGGCTACAGAGTAGACCCTATGATCATTATGCCATAGTTATTTATGACCATGTTTTTTCCTAAACAATGATGATGAATATTTTTCTGAGAAAGGACTTGATGTTTTTATAGGCATAGATTTGTGTAATTTCAAAATGTACTTTTCTGTATTTCATTCACTATAATTTTAATATCCTTTATTTAGAATAATTTATGCTTTTTTATATGGTGATACAACTTTTACTAATGTTTTATTATTTTAAGATCATGAAATTTTTGTACCTAACATGGGATATTTTTTAGAAGTGCCTAATTAGGATTCCCATGGTCAAAATCACTCCATCATCTTTAGGAGTGATATGTGATAGTGTCATAAATAATGAATCAAGATCCTTAGGTCAAGTGTGATGGTATGGAAAAATCATTCATGGGATAACCTAAAATAAAATGGGGTTTTATGTTCCTCTGTAATGATGTTAAGCTCATGAGAATCGTAAATTTATTTACACTATGCCAAGATGTCTCTTATTGGTGGTTATAATCCCTTCTACTTCGACAGCATGGTAAAAAGAGTGATCCTTGTTTTTTTAATGGGGATTGAATGGTTGGATATGACCTTATATGGTTGATACATGAAGTGTGGTTTATGGATTGGGTTTCTTAGAACATGATCTAAGAACCAAATTCTCTATTTGGATGTGGTAAGTCTCCTCTGTTATTTTAATAAGGGTGGATTATGAGTGATGGAGTTCTATGTTTAATGTAATATAGTGGGGATGTTCTTGCCTCTGTGTATGTTAAGCCCTCCAGGTAAGGAAATAATTCGATTTATTTTAACACCATGTTGTAAGGATGAAATTCCATGTGGGTTATCCTCATGAGGTAAGGATGTATTCCAAGCAGTTTAATATCATGTGTTAAGGTTACACTCCCACAAATTTCAACGTCATGTTGTAAGGACATGGAAACTCACGTGAAGTTTTTAATTGTTGTAGTGGGGACCAAATATGGATACTCAGGAATACCTAAGTATCTCATGAGGATAATAGTCCAGCCAAATATAGTACTAAATGATGTATCTTGCATATGTCTGACCCATATGTGTGAAGGGGCATTTATATATATTTTTATTGTGACTGGGCTCAGAATTGGAAATTCAAGCGTCACTACGTATCATGTGTGAGTAAGAATAATGTCACAAGTAGTTATTTAATAGTAAATACTCTACAATGGTTTTAACCATATATAGAGGTGGGTATTATTTCCATTTAACATTGTAGTCGGGACTATGATTGGATAACCATGCATAACTACATATCATGTTATGACTGGAATCATGCTATACATAGTTATGGACATTCAATGAAGTTTAATGTAATATTGTGAGGACGAGGGTAAAATGACATACGTGAAAGGAAAACAGGTGGATCTTTGGGAGTCTCAATGTATTACATGAAAAATGATAATTAATCCATATATTGTTCTTCAAAATCCCATGCAATTTAACGTCATGTTGTGAGGACAGAGGTGAACTAATGTGATTTAATGGGAATATTGTGGTTATACAGTAGGGTGGATGTATGTGTTTTAGTATGAGTCACATGATAGTAAGGATCATACCCCATATAAATCTAAATAATCATGATGTATAAAGTCATGTGGAATGGACATTGATTCTTTAGTTTAACGTCTTGGGGAGAGGGATAATGGTATTCCTATTCTGGTTTTACATTCATGATCATGATAGACACATCATGTACCATTATGTATTTATTGTGAAGGTATTCCCCTACTAAAATTCAAATTCTAATGGGACCTATTCTCATTGTCTGAAAAAAGGAATGGATAGTGCTTCAATACAATACAGAGAGGGTAAACCATTTAACAAAGGATGTTTATATAATGTAGTGGATAGACAAAGATCTAGGATTTAGGTGTCCCTGTGTATCTCATTATAAATTATAATTAGTACATATGTATTTCTAGAAGAAACTAAAATTTTATCAACATATATAATATATGGAGTTGATTCTAAATGAATTGAGAATGTTATCTTGAATCTGTGTAGTTTCATGTAAAGTGGTAAGGAAATTGGTCGTGCAGTTTAATTTATTATTGTAAGGACAAAATGTTCCATGCATTTTAACATCTTGTTGATACGAAAAATATATATATCATAACATCTTGTAACAAGGATGAGCGATGGTACTTACACTGATGTGGATTCCATTTTTCTGATTACTACAGAAATAATATCTTGATAAATCTTACATTGCTGGGTTGTGTGACATGCTCCCCATCCATTGTAAATCATGATTATGACCCATTTAGGTAGAATGTATGTATGATTTATGAACCCTACCATTTAGGTTTAATATTTCTGTGAATAATTTTGGATATAATTGGGGTTTGGAGGACCAAAACCAACCCCCCTTGGATTACTGAGTTAAGGATAACCCTTTTATTAAATGTTCGTGAAATCCGATTTTGGTGGATCTCAAGGTTGTGTAGTTCACAAAAATTGTAATTATCATGTGAATCAAATTAATCGAGAAACATTTGATATTTATCATCATCTGGTAGTTTTTCATATATGGGTTCTCTAAATGAGTGTATTTAGACGTTAATGTGTGACACTCCCTCAGTCTCATACACCAGTGAGTATGGAGTTTCGTGTGTAGAAGTACGCAAGGTAGTAAGGTGGTCCCGTAAATCAAGGATGCATTTTTGGTCTAAGAATTATTATCCTTTTTAAAAATCATATGTATTATATTATCTAGATTCTTATTGGAGGCCTCTAACTGTACTTTTGTTGTCGTATGATAGTGAGATGAGTGTTGGGACTCAATGTTGTACTCGTGGTTTATGTTCTTCAATTAAACAGAATAGAAATTGGTGTCATTGTCCATCAATATTGTCTAAGGGACCTCTAAACTGGTGATGATATAGACATTTCAAAATTTTATGATATTCTTCATCCCGGCTGACATGAAGGGTATCACATCATCCCATTTTGAAAAGAAGTCATTAACCGTAAGGATGTATTTGAACATCATAGCAATTACTAGAAAATATGACCCCACGACATCCATCACCCCAAATGGAAAATTGCCATGAATATTTATATATATGTAGCAATTATAGTGGTTAATGGATGAAGATTTCATAGATTTCTAATGCATGCCATTTCTTAGTGAATTCCACACAGTCTTGTATCATGGTATTCCAGTAATATCATATTCTCTCGATCACTTGGGGGATCCTATTACAAAATTTATAGGCGCTGAATCACCCTGCATGGAAATCTTCAATGATTTAAGAAATATCTCATTCATCTATGTATATGAGGGGGATATCATAAATTCCATGCTTATAGAGATTTTTCTTATCATTTAGGCCATCCCACAAGGTAATGTTCATTGAACGATGTCGAATAATGATCCATTATTTAAATATCCATTGGGAGAGTCCCATTTTAATGATATAGGATTATGGGATCAATAGAACTAGGGGTGATTGTTGGTCCTTCGTGATCTGGGGAGGTTTGGAATGGATTAATCTCTTCTATATCATATATGAATTTTACTAAGACATTATCCAATGTGTGATGTTGAAGATTTATCATTATTAAGGTCAACCAAAATGGGTACCACATTAGCTAATGCATCAAAACAGACATTATTTGATTGGTGAACATGATGAAATGTGGGTTTGAAAGGGAACTTATCCATTAGTACCCTAACTTTTCCAATGATAGGGTCCAATTATTCCATGAGAGGAAGTGATTTGAAACCAGTGGTTTCATCGATCAAGAGTTTTGTGATTGGAAATAATAAATCATCCTTTTAACAATGTCTATTGTGGTCTATAAAATCAATGCATAACATAATTTTCCTAATTTTATTCTTTATAGGTATGATGTTATAAATCCATATCAGGTATTTCACTTCATCGAAAAATATGGATTTTATTAACTTTTCAACCTCTACATCTATATTAGTGGTATGAGAGGGGTGTATCTCCTAGATTCCTTATTGAATCCTTGATGCACATTTTGTATCCCGACATGGTGTGTAGAAACATCTAGATTCAGTATGGGAATTTCTATGTAGTTCCATGAAAATAAAAATCTACGATACATAATAAATTTTATATACGTATCTTTCTCATTGATTGGAATGGGCGAAGTAATAAATGTAGGAAGCTTGTCTTCATCCAATAACAGATTTATCTTCCTATGTTCATCGATGGTGGTGGATAATCCTTCCTCAAATTATGGAGGGGAGTTCATGAGTTCAGCCTCATTTTCTCTCATCTTCCGAACATTGGATGAATCTTCAAAAGGATATTGAAATATGGGGTATCCACTATCATTATTAGGGTGATAGAATCCATGATAAGGGACATTATCATTCCCCATTGACTGAGCCATGTCAGAAACATGTTAGGGATGATGGTCATCAAATCTTCCACATAGGATAGGAAAGGATTGGGCCTCTAGGATTATATTTTTCACCTCAACCAGGCATATGGAGAGCACATAGTTATCATAGAGCCTAATCAAGGGATCTATAGGGGTAGTCCCCAAGACATTAAGAGTTGAAACCAACATTTCATCATCCTTAATTTTTTTCATCCCTATTATCGAAATATACTTCATTATATATGGCTACACACTTATCTAAATGGGAACTATCACCATATAGTATATTGAATTTCCCATTATTGTGATACTTCAGATATTTGTCAAATTTTGGTGATAACCCTAGGTGGTCATGGATCCAGTTACTCTGGGAATGACACTCTATGCTATGTCTTACTAGATTACCATAAACTCCATATCTGAAATAACATCCACAAAATGGGCCTCGAACTTAATATCTCGAGTGGCCTTTTCTCATGCTTGTCATACCCTTTTATGGGGATCATAGAGTGATACAAATACCTTTTTCCATATCCTAAACGTCATAGGGTATGGACCAGGATAATATTGATCCAAAAAATATTATAAATTAGAGAACTTTTTACATTAAAATTATTGAGTCTTCCTCAGACATATAGGATTTTGATGTATCTTTAAGGGCCTCTTCCCTAGTATGATCTGTGAATGAGATAAAGATGTGACATTCTGATGCCCTAGCCTCCACCCAATATTCATTATTTATAATAACTCTTGTCTCAAACTATTTTGTAATTAGGAGGGCCCCAACATGTTCCTCAACTACTTCTTTCTGAATAGGGAGTGCATCAAGGAATCAAAACATAGATAGGATTACCGCTAGCCATTTCATTATGTCATATTTTTGTTCTATAGTCTGGTGTTACCCGATATGGGTTTTATAGTGACCATATCTTTTCAAACATAAACATCAAATAACTTTTTCAGAATGCATAACCATTATACGAATAGATACACAAAGACCATAATTGGTCTAGTTCATTTGGAAACATGGAAACATAAACACTGGTATATAAATGAGCTACATCATCTCCCAAGAATTTCTTCTTGACATGAACCCTTCTTGGACACCTCAATCATAATTTATATCATCATAACATGGAGAAAGGAAAAATAAAAAGGGTTGAACACATATTATCAGAAATGGTAATAAAGGGATACATGTAATTATAAACAAGATCATTTGGGTATGTGAATGTGATCATGAAAATAGAAGATCATAACCATTATATGAAAGACCATAACAGGAATCATGGAATATTTATTGGTAGTTCATAAGTCATTAATCATTATGAAATGAAGAGAAAAATATATGATAGTATAATATAGGAATAAACGTGGAATTGTGGATGAAAGAGAAGAATATAATATGTTTTCAATAGTTTCTAAGTCATCTCTAAAATGACCATCATGGTAGTATAGTTTCACTACCCATTCAGTCTTGGTAGTCATGGATCACTCCCATGTACATATCTGTAACATTCGTTCAATCCTCATACCATCTTGGTTGTCATGGTTTAATCTTATTATCAACATTTTAGTCAAGGTTCATTCTCAATACAATATTAGTTTATCAAATGTGATAAAAATATTTATCTAATGACTTAGAGGGAGATATAGGTCACACTCTTCTCATAATGAAATCATACATACATGTGCAACAAGATAATAAATAATCATGGCACTACACATGAAATAAAATGAGTAATAAAATGTTGTAATCATATCATAACACATATAAAGCTACATGTTTCATATTCATTTCATCATTAAAATAACCCATTTAAAGAAGCCAGTTTCTCATGATTATAACACATGAAGGAAAAATGGGCTTCATATATATAATTATATTGAAACATATTTCATTCAGAGAATGAATATGTATCTTAAAATTGAATAATTTTTTCATAAATTCATGAGTAACAACAATGGTTGTAGTCTTATATGAGAAATAATTTTTAATGTTATATTAAAAACATTTATTAAGAAAATACAATGTTTTATTTGAATAAAAGTATTTTTATAACATAAAATGTTTTGAAAAAAATTCTTTAAATATAGATTTGAGAACATATAAAGGCATCCTTGAAAACAATAAAACATATATCATATTTGTTTCCTTGGAAATTATCTTCATGAATCATTTGAAATCATTTTTTAAAACCTTTTCGAATACATTATTTTTAATACAATGGGATTTTGAACAAAGAGAGGGTCGATCATATTTTACTTATAAACATTATATTAAGTACCAATGAGTAGAAATAATGGTAATAAGACGTGATTAAATCATGAACACACCATGGATAAGGAATCTCACAAGTTTTCTAGATAGATGAATCATATGATTTCATCGAATGATACATAAACATAAACAATATAGAATGGGGATGCAATTTTCTCAATAAACTCGTCTAACTTTGTAACATGGGATCATATTCTACATGGGAGAAATTAAATTTAAATATAGTTAAAATATCATTAAAATTATTATATTCATTATATATTTTTTAAAATGGTTGTATATACACTTTGAAGAAGGATTTTAGGTGCATAACAAAACATGAGTCTCAAAAAAGGAAAATTGATACAAAATATATTTTCTGATTTGGTAACTTTTAAAAATTAGACCCTATTAAATAAATTTCATAAGAAATATATATAAATTCCAGAAAAAATAAATATAAGAAACATTTAACACATCCATGGGAAGTATAAACACCACACCAATGGATTTGGGGGTGAATAAATCAAGTAAATCATGGGAATCACATGTGAGAGGAAATATATTTTACTAGTGTCTTGAATCTCTTTGTAATCATGAATGATTCAGGTATTATAAAAATGAGTTTATTATAAATCTTTTATAAAATAATATTATTATATATAATATAATTTCTGTATTTATTATGACCTTATATTACCCTATTGTTAACAATCCTATGTTAAGGATTAAAATTGGGTAATATTTGCTTTGTTCATTGCATTTTTCTTGATTTGTTATATCATTCATATTTATACATACATGAAGATTACATGATGTAATTAATGATATAAATATCATTAATATCAACTATATTTAAATCATAATAATCTATATCATAATGAATTATGAAATTGAATGCACCTTTCATAATGATGGTATGGTATGCGTACACAAAACTATTATTTCCATTTTAATTATCTTATTGATAGAAATGAGAGAAAATGACATAAATGTTTATATGTATAGAATATAATTAAAAAATCATTATAATGTAATATATATTATATAATTTTACTAAAACCATCCTTAATACATTCTATGATGGGTTTGAAATAATCACATCGCTTTGGGGGGGTGATAGTTCACACATCCTCAAACTTAATTATCTTAATTACACCAAATGGATATTAAAAATATAAGTATTATAAAATGAACAAAGAAGATTAGATAAGTACATAATATAATAAATTACATAAATAAATATAGTTTTCATCATAATTTCGAAAATAATATGTGGTAATGGAGAAGCAAATAATCATCATTTAGGGAGGTGGTAGTTCATCATACACGTAAATAGTATATTCGACGTCCAATAGATGGCGTTGTGTTTATGTTTAGGTACAAAAGTTATCATAACAACATCCTAGAATATTTATGACAATTATTTATTTATAAATTAATGTAATAAATTAAGTGTAGTGGATAGTGAAGGAAAATAATGGAATAGAGATTGAGAGAAAATGTCACATTTTCATCATGTAACTCCTTTTGGTTTGTGCGAAAAGGCTTCCTTGAGTTGCATTCTTTCAAAGGGATGTCTTATAAGAGTATGGCATAAAATTTGGGTGATTATTTTAGTAGAATTTGTATGTGGAAATGGTATTTAGATGTGCGATTAAGTAGGTATAGGTGGTTGCCTTTAATAGTGATGGGAAAAGACACACATGGTATTTTTTAAAACAAATTAGGTTTACCCATGTTTTTACCTAAAAACATAAAATACAAAAAACACTCCATAATGGAAGGTTCACGGCTGAATAATTTCAATCCATTGGATTTTGGAAAAGTTTATATTTCTTTTTACATCTTATATTTACAGAATAGTACTTTATAAAATTAATTTTATCTTAACTAATTTTATTAATTTTATTCACATTCACTAATAATTTTGGTTGAAAATAATGATTGACTTATTAGTGGTTACAAATTATGATGATAAAAAATATGGAATTTTTTTTATAAATTATATTCATAGGAGTGGTGGAAATAAATGTAAAATTAATCCTATGATGGGGATGATAATGTGGGTTTTCAATGTAAAAATCATCTAAATATTGATATGTTTTAATATCCAATATCGATGTAACATTGGTTCAAATGACAATAATTGAATTTTTATTTAAAAATATATAATTCTAATTCAAAACAAAATTAAAATATATCTTTGACATATAAATAAACTAAATTAAAAAGAAGTATTGAATTTAAATCTGGTATTTTTTCACAATTCATCTGAAAATGACGTTTTTCAGAAAAACCCCAAAACTTCACCACAACATAATTTTGACATTTTAAAATTTGTGATGATTTTTAAACATATTTTCTAAATCGGTCTAAATTAAATATTTTTATTTTTCAAAAAAGGATAATAAAAGCGATTCATTCGAGAAAATATTATTTGTAAACATTGGAGGACATGAAAAAAACATATCATTTATTATTAATATGTTTTACTTATGTTAAACAGTTATAAAATATATTTTAAATGTTGTTATTAAAATTCATATAAAAAGAATAATGGCTAGGTTATAATTATCTCATTTAAATAATAAAACATGTTTTATAGATCCCCTGTGTTTCATGTATCATATGAAAATTCAGTGTTGTGTATAATAAGTATGATTGATGTTAAATGAATGTTTGACTTTGTGAATTGAAAGATATAATTTAAAATATAATTTATCAAAGAAAAAAACTCAATAAAAATATTCGGTGGTATATATTACCACCCCTTAAAATTAATCCCCCCCCCCTGAAATTCATCACTCGTGTAATAACAAATAAGGATTCTTCTACTTTATCATATCCTGAAATACTCACATAGATTATTAAAATAGTGCTTTCTACTAAAACAAATGACCAATTGAGTGGTCTTGTTTTGTAGAACATTCTATGATCTGTACATTATTTCATCAAGTTGTTCCTTATATGAATGTTCATACTCCAGCGGTATTTCTTCTAAGTTCAGTACATGTGGAGGGTTATGTATGAACTTCCAAAGGAAAGATACCTGGAACACATAATTTAATTGGGAGAGATTTGGAGGATGTACCATGCAATATAATACAGTCCCGATATGATCAAGAATCTAGAGGGGACCAATATACCTTTGGATTAACTTCCCTTTCTTCGAGAATCTCATAACGTTTTCCCATAGTGAGATTCATAGAGACACATTTTCACCAACATCTAATTCTAGTTCGTGATGATGGTTATCAATATAACTATTCTACCTAAATTGATCTTACATGAATTTATTCTAAATGATTATAACATTCTCAACCATTTATTCAGCGATATCATGTCCTAATATATTTCTATCTCCACATCTTCCCGACACATTGGAGCTCTACTCTTCTCACCATAGTGGTCTTCATAAGGTTACGACTTAATGCTTTATTGAATGCTACTATTGTATGTAAACTAAACTAGAGGAAGTTGTTTATACCATCCACCATTTAAATGTATCAAAAAGATCTCAAAAAATCCAATAGTGTTTGAATTTTTATTTTAGACTGATGAACTATTTGATAATGATAAGTAGTGTTGAAACAAAATTCTGTGTCATGTTATTATTAAATACATCACCAAAAAAATGAAGTAACTTTATATCCTGATATGATATAATAAAATGAGGTACTCCATTATATCATTACACTTTCATAATGTATATCGTAGAGTTCATATTCAAAGAAAAATTCACTCTGATAGAAATAAATTGTTTTCCATTAGTAAGGGGATCAACTACTACCCATATAGCAACAAAACCATTCAGGTCTAGGGTATTCCAATGCAAATATTCTTTATGATATTCAATAATTTCTATTATAGAAAGGGTAATGGATAAAACCACCCCTTATAATTTTTAATATCATCCTTAGCTAGATGGAATACCAAACACAGAGATACAGACTCTACGATATCTCCCATCATTCCATCCCACCATATGTATTATTTCAATTCCATATCCATATTTAAACATCCATGATGAATACATAATTATTAACCGTTAAATTATAGTACTAAATCATGATTTAAATATGGTATTTAAAAAGGACATACCCGGTTCTTTAACCTTATCATTTCAACCAGATTAAGGTTTATATTAGGAACATTTTTATCATTCTATTACATATCATCATCTACCTTCTATGTCTCCTTAATCATTACATGGATAGAGGGTTTAACATTCATTTAAGTAAGATATGATTTTTCCCTTCCTTTATGATTTTAGAACCATCCACTTTAAATCTAGATATATTAGATCTTTTTTTATCCTCAATATTAATAATATAACTTGATCCTTCTAACTCAATGGATCATCCACCTTGTTTTCATTCACATTGTTGTAATGTATTGAAAGGTCATACTCATTTATAAACTCTAACTATCTTCTCTGTAACATGTTAGAATCCTTTTATGTGAATATAAATTTCATACATTTATGATCGATATATATATATATATCACACATTTCACTATAAATATAATGCCTCAATATAGTTAATCAAAAAATTACTGCAGCAAATTCCAAATCATGAGTTGGTTAATTTTCATCATGAATAATAACTATCATGAGGCATAAAAAATAACCATGTTATTCTGCATAATAACACATTAAAATCCCTCCATTGATGAATGAAAATATATTAATAACCCTTTTCCCCTACAGGGAAATATAAGCATAGGTTCTCTGACCAACCGTATCTTTAGTTCCTTAAAATTTTCCTCACATTCAACTATACATCAGAACACTATATCCTTATGAGTTTTCTTAGTCTGATGATTTGATAGTTTTATAGACTCTCCAAAAACACTTAATGGTTTCATGATAATCAAAGAGTGATATGGATCATAGTCATCATGGTTGGTCTAAGCTAGTATTCAATATCCTACATCATTGATGGACCTACTGTTATACCATTTCCTGAGATTATATGATCAAAAAATGAAAAACAATTCAACCAAATGTCAGACATTGTAAATTTGTCACATAGCATCTCCTTCCTTAGGCACCTCCGTAAAATTATCATGTGATGATCAGGATATTCCGTTAAATTTTAATAGATGTTAATATAATATATAAAAACTACCACAAACATATCAGGGTGATTTCTATAGTCTATATTTATTAAATCCATCAAAATAGTTGTTGAATTCATAAGAAAAACAAGAGACACTATATATTAATAGTGATCATACATTATAAGAAATGTGATCTGGGGTATATTCTCATTTATGAACCTCAATTTATGAAATCCATAAAAATGGTCAATCTTGGAATAATATTGAGCTCTGCGCAATTGATCCAACAACTCATAATTATAGGGAAGATGGTACTTGTTATTGACTATGGTCGTGTTCATCTATAGATAATAAATGTAGGGTCTCATTGATACATATTTCATTTTCAAAAAAAATCCATTTCACCCCCATGATATACACAAGGATGAATGAATCCATTATAATGGTTTTTGTGGAGTTTCTTCTTAAATTACAGAAACTCAATTTGGGATATTCTATAAAGACTATATAACATTGATCTGGAACCATGAATAAGATCTATTGTGAAATCAACTTCAAATTTTTTGGATGTCTTTGTAACTCTTTCATAATGGAATCTAAATAATCCTAAAAAAAGTCACATCATCAATTTTGATCTTCTCACTGACCATTTGAGTCAACCAACCATTTCAAATGGGAATTAAATATCATACAGTGGATGTAATATCCCTTGGAAGTTAATTCATATAATCACATTGATGAATGATCATAAGAGGGTTTAAATTATCAAAATAAATTTCCCTTCCTCGATAAATGATTTGGAATTTAGGTAGAGAAATCCAATCCATGACATATATGACATCAAATTTATCCAATTGAATAATGGAAATATTTTCAGAAAGCACATTCCCACAAACATCAACTAAAGAGGAATCATAGACATGAGGTGAACAAATCATTCCATTAGGTGTTTCACTACTAATTGTTTTGGATGAATCTGAACACCCTTATATAATTCTTTTTATATGAAAGTGTGGGTTGATCCATAATTAAATATGAAATTATATGTTCAAGAGTGGATAGTAATTGTACATTTCATCACATCTTTATCTCACCCATCATAAAAATATTAATTTCATGGTATTTAACCTTATCCCTTGGTTAAAGAGGATTTTTATGTTGATCATCATCACCAGCCATTGGGTTTGAGATGTGTTCAGAATAATTAAATTCTTCGAACACTTGTTGCATTGATTCATGGGAATTGCATTATGTGTTACTTTTTCTCCACCACTATTCTGAGCTAACTTCTTCCAATCACTTCAATAATCAAATTCCTAATGGCATTTTCTTCTAAACTTAAGACATTTATTATATGACTAATGGATGATTCCTCCTTGCCTTTTCCCACACATAGGGAAAAATTAAATATCATAATTTTTTCCATGGATTTTATATTCTTCTATAAAATCCAGCTTCATATCCATGACAAATAAATGAGATTGGTATGTTAATCCAACTTACATTTAAACCATTATTTCACAATGTAAAATATATTCATTAATAATAATGTCACTTATCGAAAATAATATTCCGAGACTTGGGATTTAGGATAGTAAAAAACCTATCAACTTTACATTCATATTGGATGATAATTAATGAAGTATACCTCACACATTTCATTAAATTTTCCTCATAGGTACCAACATATTCAGCATCTCTATTGTTCAAATCATGTAACTCCTTCCAAATTTTGGTATCATGGATTATAGAAAATTAATTACTAAAAAATAAGTTCTCGAACTCATCCCAATCCATGGATTCTATCTCAACTTGTTGCCTCATATTATTTATTATATTCCGCCACTGATCTGGTTGGCCTTATAACCAATAAACATCCAGAATGCCTTTCTTATGCTCTACACACTAAATAATAGAGAATAAATTTATATTAGTATTGATTCATTGTTTAAAATAATTTGGATCAGAAGGCCCATGGAAATATGGTGATTGCTTCTTCCTGAAAGACTCAATAGAAAGGTGTCCCCTCCCTTTCTCTTTTCTATGTCCACCATGATTCATATATTAAGATAGTTTTGTGAGCATTCAAAAAGGTTTTTATTTCAAATCCCATAGTATTTTCTTGGTCATGATGACAAAAATTACATTATCCATCACAGTCACCATTAATATGATTTATTTTGGATTTAACCCTTGAATAAAAAAATCATATTGTAAGAAATATTGATCATAATTAGGAAGAAAATAATCATCAAAAATCACATATAGGATGTCTATCTAATGAAACAATCCATAATCGATGACACCTTAGGGATACACCAGGACACTCATAGCCAAAATAAATTCAAATACTTTATAATGGTTTGTAATATCGTAATGCATATCCCCTAGGAGTGTCAAACACAGGGTATTATAAGGCTCATTATTGTGTACCTGATTACCCTGAGTCAGGCCTAAAACATATTGTTAGAGTATTTACCCCTATGTACATCTATCCCAGATACATTTCCAGTTTTAGAATCTATATATGGATTTATTCCTTGAAAACCACCAACTATATCCATATCTAAATTTCTCGGAAATTTTCTTAAAATTTATTTATCCATAGACTTATTCCAAGACATGTCCTTATAGTTATTACTATGGTTTTCTTATACTAGTTTACAAAGGATAACTATAAATTTTCATTGAAAAATAAGTATAGAGTTCCTCACTTTTCATAAAAAATACATACTAGTTTCGCAATACATAAAAATTATACAAATAGATGCCCAAATACCATTATTTCACTAGTAACATTGGAATCATGGAAATATACAAACTGGTACAAAAATGACCTACACCATCTCCAAATGTGTTCTTATTCACTAGTCTCCTTCTTATACCCCTAAAACATAATACATATCTTCAAAAACTAGGGTAACAAAAAGATTAAAATTGTTCATCTTTGACTGTATGTAAGGGTAATCATGGGAGAATTGTAAGATTAAACATGAACATAAGGGTATGAGAATGTTAACATGAAAATAAAGGATCATACCCTACATATCAAAGATCATAACATGAATAATGACATAAATATTGGTAGTTCATAATTCATGAATCGAAATGAAATAGATAGAATTATCCATGAATGTATAATAATGGAATAAAAGATGAAATTGGGGAAAATAAAAAATAATATAATATGACCTCCATAGTATCCAAGGCATCACATCCAAGACCATATTTGTAGTATAGGTTCACCCAATACCATCATGGCTATCATGGTTGACTAATATAGCCATATTGGTAGCATGAGTTCACTTATCAAACCATATTGGTAGCCATAGTTCACTCTCAAAACCATCTCTTTTGTCATGGTTTATTCCCAAGACCATCTTAGACTATCTCATGAGATATAAATCCTTACCCAATGCATTGGTGGGAGATATAGTCCCCACACTTCTCATAATGAAATCATTCATACATGTTCCCCATGATATATAATAATAATATCATCATACAAGAAAATATATAGATATTATAAAAATGTAATCATATCATAACTCATGGAATGAAAGAGGATTCATAATCATTTCATCGTAGACATTACCCATGGATTTTAGAGGGTTTCAAAAGTAGATAACCCATGAATTAGAAACAAGTTTCTTTAACATAATTTGATCAAAAAAAAATCCATGAAGGTAAATAATATGAATTTATACATTAAATAATTTCCCCATAAATCCATGAGTAACTCCAATTGATATTATATAATATGGGAAATAATTTTTAATGCTCTTATAAAAACATTTTTTATGGAAAATATACTTTATTCATTGAATTTTTTTTAAACATAAATCCATAGATTTTTTTTAAATTCTATTTGTAAATATATATTCGATGATTTGAATAAAATAAATCATTTTAAAGTAAATTATCCCCTTAAAATTATCTTCTTGGATCTTTTGAAAACAATGTTTAATATAATATTATTTTGACAGAAGAGAGAGATAGACATTCATATTTTAGTTAAAACATTTATATTAAGTAACATAGAGTGTAAAAATAGAACTATCATATTATTTTATCTTGAATAAAAATATATGTAGGATACATTATATTTTTCTTGACAGATTCATCATAATAGTTCATAAAATGAAGCCTAAACATAAACAATCTCAAAAATCCATGAGATTGTCTCAATTAAATCTTATAACTTCAAAACATTGGATCATATTCTCTATGAAATAAATTAAAATTAAATGATTAAATAAAATCACGAATAGAATTAAATTCATTATATAACATGGGAAATCTATGTATATACACCATGAAAAAAAAATTAAGTTTATATCAAATCATGAGTCCCAAAAAATGAAAATGGAGACAATTTTTTTTTTCGATTTGGTAACTTTTGAAACATTAATTCCATGAAATAATGTTCATAAAATGAATAAGTAAATACCCATAAATTTATATATATTAATCTTTTAACACATCTATGGGAAGTACACACAACACACAAAAGGGGTGGGTGGTGAAAAAATCATGTATCTCACAGGAATCAAAAGTGAGATGAAATCCCCTTACGTTGTGTCTTGAATCTCTTTTTACTCATACATGATTCCTCTAAAATATATATAATTTTATTATAATAATTTTACACAAGAATATTCTTATATATAATTCCAAATTTTTTTATTATAACTATATATTACAAACTTTTTAACAATCATATGTTAAGGTTTCACATTAAGAAATATTATCTTTGTTCTTTCTATGAAAATTAATTTTTTACATCATTGGTCCTTACCCTTATATCATGGTTACATAATATAATCCAAAATATTAATATCAGTCATTTAAATTATATTTTCAATATAATAAACCATATAAAAAAGAAGAATGGAATAGAATACACTGTTCCTGGAGATAGTAAGTTATACCTATGTATAGATGTTGTTTCCATTTTAATTGACAGAATAATAAAATGGAAATAAAATGAAATAGTATATTATTTTTATATAATATCATTACAAGATAATTATAATTTGATATATATCATATAGTTTTACTCAACCCATCATCAATAAATTCCATGATGTGTTTGAACGAATCAAATTGTTTTGAGGGTGTGGTAGTCCACAATTCCTCAAAGGAAACTATTATAATTACACCGGATGGAATGTAAATTTGATGTGTGTTGTAAAAGGAATAAATAAACCTCAATAAATAATAAATATAATAAATTAAATATATAGAAATATTTTCCATCATCATTTCTACCAAAATATGCGGTAAATGAGAAATGAACAATCACTGTTTTGTAAGGCGGTAGTTCATCAAACATGTAAATAGTATGTTTGATCTCCATATATATGGATGTGTTTGTAAGAATAGGTCAAAAACATTGAAATCCAAAATCATAGTGTCTTTATGATACTGGTATTATCATAAATAAATGTAATAAATAGTGTCTAGTGTGTGGAAAAGGAATTAAAAAGAAAGGATATTGAAAGTAGACGTTATAACATAATCGGGAAACTCATTTTGGTGTTTCCAAAACTGATTACTTTAGTAACCTTATACCCAATGGATTGAATCTAGGAATAAGGGAGGGAAAACTAAATATTTTTTGGGAATATTTGGGGCATGACAAGGGACATTAGAGGTGTGAGGATGTGGGTAGAAGTGGTGGGATTTTATATTGAAGGAAAAAGACATAGTTGGCATTTTTTTAAAATAAGATTGGTGTACCCACGTTTTTATCTATCAAAAGTCATAAAAAAATAAAAAAATACAATAATTGATGGTAAATTTATGAATAATGGCCATAAATTCAGTTTCAGACAACTTTTAATGTCTTTTTGTGACTTATATTTAAATATTATTATTTTATTAAACTAATTTTTCTCTAAACTGATATAATTAAGGTAAACAACTTTAGCTAATATTTTTGGTCAAAAACAAACCAGAACTTATTAAAATTTATCAATTATTTATATTGAAAATAAGGAATAAATTTTTCCAAATCCTAATAATATAAATGGTAGAAATTAATTTAAAATTAATCGTGCAATTGGGTCGACAATACGGGGTTTCAAAGTAAATATGATAAAAATATTGGTAGGTTTTTATATCCATTTTCATTGAAAAGTTGCTTCCAATGATCATTATTTGATTAATACTTGAAAATATTATCTACTTATATTTAGAAACGATTTTAATATTTAATTTAACCTTATATATAAATTAAATTAAAAATATATTATCAATTAAAATAAAATATTATTAACTATTTTTCCAAAAATAACGTTTGTTTGAAAATTCCCATAAATTCAACCCTAGTTAATTTAAAAATTATAAATTAAAAGATGAACTTTATTTTATCACATTATAATTCCAAATTCCCATAAAATTAATTTTATTATTTTTCAGAGAATGACATTAAAAGATGTTCATTGAAGAAAATGGATTTATTAAACATAGGATGAAGTTAAAAAAATCATATCTTTTATTATAAATATGATTTATTTATAAAATTAATTATGAACTATATTTTAAAATTAGTTATTTATATTCATATAAAAAGATTAACTAGTAGGTTATAATTATTTCATGAAAATATGATATTTTGTTTCGTAGAAATAGGTTATAGTGTGTATCATACGCCAACTCAGTGTTTCATATGAAAATTCGGTTTCATTTGAATTGAATATTTGACATAGTCCATTTCAATATATAAATGAAAAATTAATTTATTAAATAAAAATTTGTCCAATAAAAAATTTCATGTTATAGGGGTTCTTCTAGATGTGCAGATAAGGTGTCGGTGCAGTTTTGGTAGAAGAACCTAATTCTTGTGCAGGGGTCATCAGATCATTTTTCTACCTGTAGTGCATATTGTGTTGGATTTCCCCTTTGTCTAGGCTAATCCATTTGGACCTCTTCTAAGCATTCAAGTAAGAAAATTGGGTGAAAATGGATACTAATAGGCTCTGAGACACCTCCCTTCCCCTTTTAATATCAATGGAGCACTTAACCATGAGTCTCAACTACATGTGTATTTTTCATAGGGACATATCTAGAATATTGGGTCTGAAAACGCCCATAATATCATCTGTACCATCAGATCCAAAAAATTCTATCTCATATTCCCTAAATATGTGCTAGAAAATCATGCTCTAGGGAAATCTGATCATTGGAGTAGGGGTTCAACTACTGTATCATGTTGAAAGAACAAAATATAAGTTCTTCATCCGATGAGGGTTCCGTTTGGTGGGGTGGATCCCATGTTATGAATACTCCGGTGAGGAAATCTGAAAGAGTTAATTCTCACATTGGGGGATAATATGACTCTTAATCTTCATTTTCTTTCTAATTATAGTGTTCATGACCCCATTTGGGGGTATATATGTTGTTCCCTCCTTTATTGGTGGGGGAACTATTGTGGGTATTTTAAAACAAGCAATCAAAGTGGAGCATGCTTGATCTACTATCTTTCAAGTCATCCAGTTGTATAATTTTCATGCATGTATATCCAATATATTCTTTTAGTATTCCCTACTTCTATTTGGGCCATGTTATTCCATGCCACTAGCTTTGGGGTGTTATTTATAACCACTTTTCTATAATTGATCATACCTGGAAGTACATATTTTATGAAGAAGCAATTTTGGTTATTATGAACCATCCTTAAATTGAATAGGATGTATTGGGGATGGACATCAAGGTTTACCTCATTAGGATTTCAGGGTTGTGAATGTGTGAGAAGGTTATTATCCATGGTTCCCATGAAATAACTTGTAACATGTTCATTCAAGAAGTAGTTTGCATTATTCATTTGTTCATTAAATCCTGAATGAACCTGATTTCTATGTGCCTTTTGATTAGTGTGATTATGTGGTTATTGATACTCTATTGGAGGTTCAGGATGGTTCCGTTCATTCATAGGTATTTTTACAGTATCTACTTCTATATTAATAGTGATGGCTAGATATTCTTCTTTGGATGTCCTTTTCCTTATTTTGTGGGCATGAATCTTGTTTTGGATCCAGTCTGATGGATGCAATTTTTCCAAAGTAGTGTTGTTTTAGTATAATCACGGAATCCACCAAGATCAATCATTAGAATCATATGATTTTTTAAATTATCCCTATTATTTTCCGCACATATTTTCATCTATTTCTAATGCAACAGTGGGATCCTTAGTGAGTAGGTAATAGCCTTCCACATTTCTATGAAGTCAAACACCATCTCATTCTTATGTTGTTTTATATTCATCAGGTTGAATATCATTTTATTCCTCAGTGTAAAACATAATTTATTATGTAATTTATGATTAATATCTTCTCGTCCTTCCATGAATCCTACTAGCATACTGTAATAAGAAACAATGTCTAGACTAGTCGGAGTCTATAAAAAACACCTCATCTTTTTTATCATCTATTAATCTTGAGGAACCATCATCATCCCACATCGTCACATGAAGTGTGTGAAATATTGATCAGGGTCCCCTACACCATCAAATATTGACATGTTATGATTGTGAAATTGGTTGGGAAAAAAGATTCTTCCACCATGTCAGGATATGGATTCCTCTCAGGATTCAAATGTGCACACCACACATCCATGGACTCCATTCGAGTATCAATGGACAATACAATGTTTTGGAGCTCATGGGGAATCACTTCTTGAGTCATCTTCCATTTAAAGGATGATGTTTGTGGTTGATTATGTGTCTCACATTTATCTCCAATGGATTTTCAATTCATCCCCATATTGAATGGTTCTCCTAGTGATGGAGAGGTTTTCTCCACAATGGAGGTATTTCATGATCATTATAAACTTCATCATTTATGTAGAAAAGTTTTAAAGATCCAAATATAATTTTTTTCATAGAAAACACACTATCTAGAGTATTTGGAATGAAATGGATAACATCTATATATCCCTAAAGATGATACCTAGGAGGAATATTGCCTCTCAGTAGATCCTCCCTGTGTTTTGTGTGAGTTTTTATTAAGATTTCATATAGCGACAATAACTCCTCAAGGTATGGAATCCCATTTCTTTTGGGTGGTATTCATGACATGGTTGTTCCCTTCCCCTTTGGAATATTCCATTATAGAGGTAGAAAATCGATATTTGGTGGAACAATGCATTGGATTCGTCTTTGGTTCCTTGGGGTGTAGCCCTATTTGGTGCATCTATGTCACCTAAATCCCATGGTTTTCATTCCATTTTATGACCTTCTACACATGTATCTGGATCAATATCATCCATGTTGATAGTGATGATATTTATAAAGGAAAATAAAATAATGGAATTTGTGACATTCCATTCGATGCAACACCCAGATTCTATACTATCTTTTTAGGGTCATCATTGAATCCCCTGTCCATATTGGGCTATTTTAGATTGCAGCGCCAATAGGGATTTATTGTCTTTAAGAAATGTTCCTCCCGTTTTGGGTTGTGAATAGTAAATATAAGGGAGTTTTGAGTCATGTTTGTCGAATATTCCCCAACCAGTATGGGTTTTTCTTTTGATATGATTAGTTGTAATATTGTTGATAATTTGTTGATTCCTCCCAATATTTAAAGGATTTATTCCCACTATAATGGGGATGATGATGAAAATTTCCGCATCCTTGTGGGCTAGAGGTCATTTTCAGATGCATCTGGAAATGATTGGTCCACTTTTTATGATACAATAACCTCGATGAGGGATTTTATGATAGACATAATGGATATTTGGTATAAATTTCCCCATCCCAGCGAGTTGAGGTTGTTCAAGGATCTCTACTGATGTCTCTAGGGCCCTGTCTGGGGATGATGATCCTAGTAAGGTAATTGACATATAAATTCCCCCACCACGTGGGGATGGGGTTCATCTAGGGCTGATGAGGATATTTCCTAAATCCTCAAAGTAATTGATGTTATGAGGGGTAGACAAAGTGATATATATTCTCCTAGACCATAGGAACACATATTCTCATGGATGGAAGCTATTATAGTTGTTATTAAAATATGTGTTATGCCTCACAAATGTTCTCTCATGGGTGATTAGTGAGATAGTTGCTTCGTGTGAGAACCATTATTTAAAAGATGATTCCAAGTTGATAGAAACTTTTGTCTTCTTATTTGGAATGAACTCCTATTGTTTTGAGGGTCATATTTTGGAATCATGTTGTCTATCCACTCTCAACATCTATGGTGATTGGGAACCATTAGAGTAGTGGAATTCTATTGCAGTGACCAACATTCCCAAGCGTTACCTAGTCCCCTGATCTCTCTTGAGGCTATATCTTTTATGGATTTCATATATGATGTGATTTAATATTCCATGCGAGAGGAAAATTGTAACACTATATATTATCGTGATACATGAAGACATATGCATGATGTGGCTTTAGAAATTAGATGTTAATGACATGTGATTCAATTATGGAAAGTGTATTGTGGATTGGTTCTAGTATTTTATGGTTTTGGATCCTGGGTGTTAGAGATAGCAGTCACCTATAACTGAAAATATATTATATTTAATTTCTAATGTTGACACTTGTATCCTATATAAGGGATATGTCGAGCCTAAAATCATCGATGAGTAGCCCACATATTATGGCATAGATAGGTCATGAAATCCTTTTCTATTTCAACATGGATCTTATAGTCAGCAGTAAAGAGGGGCCAAAATATGATCAGGATGATGTTTTCAAATAAACTTATCCATATTTAAATGTCGGCCTCCTCCTCATCAGACATATACACCTCCATCTAGGAAAACCATAGATTATATCTAGATGGTCCCATGATGACCGGAGTGAGGTACTATTGGATGCTGATGGGGAACCTTATACAATTGAACCTGATGATTCGAGAACCTATCTATACATAGGTGTTGTAGATTGGTTAAAATCTATATAATGTGGGGTTTGAACATGTATGGATTTCCTTTCCCATGGGAGATATCAATTTGGGGAGGTTGGCCACAATGGATGTTGGGAGTAAAGTCCATGATATCCATCTCCATACTACCACCATGAGAACTCTCATGGTAACTAACTTATTAAGATTACTCTATGATATAAGAGTAGATATACCATTTTGGTGTTGAGAATATGTGTCAAACAACTTCAAGGACATTGGAATTGAGTGAATAAGGAGTATAGGACATGTTCTGCATTGTTTTTAGGATTTGAAGACCTACCTTTTGAGATTGGGTAGGGGTATGAGCCAGCTATAAGAAAGTTTCTGAAACATTTATATAATCATCTAGTTCTATGGGATAATAATCCTGTTATATGACTGTTTTTGAAACATGTATATAATCGTATAGTGCTATGGGAGTATAAGCCTGCTTATGAGAAGACTTCACAATATGGAGTTGAGTTGTCTCATTATTTATTTGTATTTGAGAATTTCATGTGCCATGCTCCATGATAACATGGTGATCCCTAGTTATGATGGGAATATGACCCATATCCCAATATTTTGAAACATGTATCTTGTATTTTGTGGAATAAATATGAGCCATCCTCGAGGAATGTGACACTCTCACTTATTTGGACCCATTTGAAGCTGAAATATGTCCTTGGTCTGAATTTTAATTTCCAATAACAGTATGCAGAAGGAATTATATAATTAGAGAAGGAATATGTTCCTCCTCCTTTTTCCTTGGAATAATGATGGAGATGTAATTCATCTATGGATATAGAAATATGCACCTATCTTTAGTGATCTTCTGGAATATGTCGGACAGATTCATTTACAAGAATGTGTGCCACCCCTAATACTTCTTTTATTATCCCATGGATATCGTTGGACAGAATGGGGATATGTGCCTGATCCATGGCCTTTGGATTATGTTGGTGGTATTTTTAGACATGAATATGAGTATTTCCTAGTTCATGGGTCCATCTGATGTGGTGATACCTATCTAGAACGAATATATGAGCCCAATATGGGGACTTTGGAATATTTCTTCAGACATTTTCAACAAGAATTTTCCATTATATGGAGAATTGCGCCACTCTCACCTGGTGATCCCAAATTGTAATGGGGATATGATTTCAGTATGAAGCCTCACACATCATCAGAATATGTTTATAATCTTCTTGGGTAAGTGCAATAAAGTTCACTTGCTCTGGTACGACAACATTTTCATGATGATAAGTGTTTTTAGTTTATTTTGGCTATAGGGATAGGATTATGTTCCTAACCCCACATCTGCAAAAGTGATAGAATATAAATGTGGAGTACATCAACTGTTGTAAAAATATATCGTAATTTTATAAAAGTTTATTTACGGATATGAGCCTACAAATTTTCATTCACTATGATAAACTAGAACATCCCTTAAATAAATGTGGGAATATGTTCCCACTACTATTATATTAGTTCCAATAGAATATGAATATGGACTTCATGAATGTGGGTAGACTTATGAGCGTCCTCATTATTGTTGTGGGGATATTCACAGTGACTGGTTCCAAATGAGCATTGATATGAGCTTGATTTCATGTTCTTGTATGATTATCCTAGAAGTCATTGTCAGTAAGAGTAGGGGTATGATCCCGATCCTATAGATACAATACCTTTCTCCTCCAATGAGCCTTCCTTGTAGCCCATGCATTGGTGTCATAGGTGGTTGTGTGTCATATGGTCCTTCAACAGGAAACCGATGGGTAGCAGTAGGATTTTGTTGTTGATGATAGTTGACAAGTTCCCTCTTTAGGGGAACCTAAACCAAAAGGTATCATTATTTTACCTCTAGGTCTACCATCATTAGATATGGATGATGGTAATTTTCTAACTTTGGGGATAATATTATGAAGTTGTTGGTCGTAGGAAAAATAACTATTGGATTAGCACTAGCTTTTCCTGGATGATGTGAACTCTCCAGTCATCATGGTGGGAGAACATCATGGTAATATTCCATCGACAGGATTATATTATGTTGATGTTAGTCCTAATACATCATGTTTGCTTCCTGTTATTGGAGTTATTTTGAAGGTGGTATTATATTGTGAAACACATAGGTTTCAATTACGGGTGATTTATGGAGGAAAAACTAGACGATGAAGACATTTCCTTGACTCAAGAGGTTATCAATTTATATATCCATGACAAAAATAAGGAACATGGATACCAATTAGTTTAATATTATAGTCATAATGTGCTCAATAATATATACATGTTTTGCACTATTTTTATGATATTCACTAATTTTTCTATTCTACACGTTTGTACTTGTCAAAACAAGGATGGACATATTTAATGACAACCAATGTTACATATTATTTTCCATACTGCTTTGTTTTTTAGTGTTTTCATAACAATGTGGCTTGACAAATTATAACCCAATATTTTTGTTGCTATAGAGATCCACAATGTTTTTACAATTTTTTCATATAAAGGGAAATTTAAATTTCCTAATGGATAAAAACCAATGATTTTGTGATTAGAAATATTTATGTTGGGTGGAAATTTTTTTTCATATAGGTGGGAAATGAAATGATATTATAGATAATAACCTGTTATCTTATCATTAGAGAGATTCACACTAGGTTCACCATTTGTGTTTCATTTGGGTTTGAGGCATGAAATGTGTTTCCCTCATCAAGATAGCATTTTCATTTTTTCTAGAATCACCCAATTTTCCTCCCATCAATAGCCTGGTATGAACCTTCTTTCCAATTTCCAGTGGGTGATTAGGTTTTCCCGCCCAGTGACTCTTGGGGACTCGCATTGGTCAAGAGGATAGGAGGAAAAGTTCATCATAACCATTTTGGGGGGATTTTTCCTACTCCATGATCCTCTTAGAAATTTAGAATATGATTATGAATATCATTCTAATCCATTAGAAAGTACAATTACCCTAACAAAAATATTAATTGTTTAATTAAATAATTAGAAAATGAAAGAGAGTCTCATTGATGAGCAGAGGGAAGTGTGGCCTCATTAGTGAATCCATTTTATTTATCTAAGGTTCATCATCCATTTCTTTAATGGTGAATAGCCACTTCATGTGATAAATACTTATGAACAAATTCTTTATAATGTTCTTCCTTGTGAGGAGGTGATTAATATTCCAAGGAGCATATTGATCCATTTGAGGCATCCTATGTATCTATGTTTTTTACTTGAATCAATATCCATGAATTTATTTCATGTTTTTGGGACTGACCCCAATGTTATTACCATATATAAGGACTGTTCATTCCATACCACTAATCTAGGAATAAATACTCAGATTGCCTTGGTTTGGGGATATTCATGTTGCCTAATGATGTGTTCATTAAATCTCCTTATGCTCATGTGTGTTGGTCTAGGTGGAGAAACAAGGGTGGATATATGATCAGTTTAATGGTTTGTATATATGGGACTAATGTACTAGGAAAGTAATTTTGGAGTTTGGTATATAGATTGGGATATAAGATGGTGTCTTACATATCCTGAGTATGGTAATAATCAGAGTCATCATTGTAAGGTTATCCCTTAACCCGTTGATAGGATAAGGTGGGTGATCACACCTAGGTAAATTATGACCATCCTTGGGGATTCAGTGATGCTAGGGGATTATTATGAGATGGATTTCCTACTGATAGGTAAAATAATATTGGATGTTGGTAGTTGGGGATTACAAACTGATGCTTCCCTTGTATCACGAGGTTGTATAGTGCGTATGAAATTATTAGTGAAAATACCTAAGCCCATGTGATCCATGTTCATTGTGAGAAATAATGGATATAAATAAATAACTTCCAAGGATTTGGATAAGTGAATTAGATGTTGGGATTTAATTGGTTGACTGATATAGATCTATAAAATCTGGAGAGGTGGCCTACATATGCTAAATATGGTAGGAATTAGAGTCTCTATAGTTCCCTTTATATTGGGGATTACACACTATGGCCTCCCTACTAATCGAGAATTATAACTTGAGGATGACCATTTATTCTGGGATTAAACACTAGATAAGGATGAGGCTATCAAATAATATAAGGCCTTGGGGACCTGACCCCCTTTTTGTAGGGTGTTGCATGACCCAGTTGAACTGTCTACGGGACATCACATGTTCCCCATGATTTCTTACAGAGGATATCACATATCCTTCATGACATATAATGAAGGTGTCACATGACATTGATGAAATATCTTAAGGGATTCATGATTCCTAGATAATATGCTAAGTTGAATTCACAAGAGATCATTAATATTCCATTGTTCTCTCATGATATTTTATTGACATGTCCAGGGGATGTCGCATGTATTGGATGACATATATGTAGGGAATAATGTTTCTTAGTTAATATTTCTGGTGGATGTCAGGAGTACCCATTAATATGCCTAGGTTATTTCTTGAGACATGACCGAAATGTGAAGGTGGAATTATATGAGTCATGGGATGAATTTAAGGATGTCACAACCCTTGGGAGACAATTACATGGGGACTTCTATGGGACTATGGTGATACATCCAAGGGGGTCATGAAAATTTTCCATCGCATGTCTGGAGGGTTTTGAATAACCCAGGTAACATGGAGAACTAGTGTTGCGAGATTTGGTAGATGTGTCTAGGTGTTTTCGTGTTTCTTTGGGTGGTTGACATGAATTAATTGTCAGTCAATGGACATGTTTTTATTTATGTCTTGAAATATTAGGATTTTTCAATAATTTTCTTTGTGGATGCCTTTGTTTAATTTATTTTAATGTTTTCTTGAGTCTCATGTGATCTAGAGGGCATGCGTGATGTTCTTTCCATATCCCACCAGAGATGCTTCACATGACTTAGGAGAGATCAAATGAACTGATTACACCTACCACATGACTACTATAGTTATTCAATGGTACATTACATGAAATGAATCTTTCTTTTCAGGTGTTCAGTTTCCCTAAGAAGTAAGCTGTTGCGCTCAATGGTTTCCTTAGCATTGTAATCGTATCATCATGGTTTCAGATTTTTTTTCATAAAGGGGTGGGGATGTACAAGCCTCACCTCCCAGGTATTTCACCTATTTTCTTGTCATACATTATGTAGATTCATGATAGATTTTCCATTGGGGTTTTGCGCCACATAGCTTTATCAGTCTTTGTCATGGATCGTTCTGAGTGTGTTGCATAATTTTTAGCGATTGTGAGTCTCTTCCTCCCACTCGTCTTTTATCATATTATTGTCCATTGATGAATAAATGCTTCATCGGAAAACTATGTGAATGAACATTTCATGTTCTCTAATGGAAAAGTCTGAGGTATTTTATAAGATCTTGATTCCTTTCCTAGAATAATTCATAGGGCAAGGGAGGAATTTCTAAGCATCTTCAGGAGATTTTGTTTTCTTGTTTGGAGGTCTCATGGGGCCCCGCTATGGATGTCTTGGTATAATTCATATTATTCAAGAACTACAAGAGCTCTATCCTCCTCCCCTATTATTGAATTTTTTATCTTATAATATTTAGTGATTATTTTAGTTTTGATGAGTAATTTCAAGGATATTTACTTGATTTTTTTGATGATTCTTCCCATCACCATTATGGGACATATAAGGTCCGATCATATCATGGAATTTTATTCCATTTATCCGTAGAGCACCGAATTGGAAGTGCATAGTATCTTTGACATACCTGAGGACATCCACGTGTAGATCATTAAATCCAAAGGGTTTTTTAGATGAATCACAGATGATTTCGATGTTTTACGAGTAGCTATGGGCACATCATATATATTTTTGTGATCATTAGTACATCTCTCCTCCTACCTATTATCTCTTATTTTCTTCTACAACAGTTTATGGCAATTTCATGTATTCATGGATATCATCATGAAATATTACTCTTTAAAATGATGATATAGAACATGAGCATTACAACCACGGGGGTTATCTCCCATGGATATTCTTCCTTCTAGTTTTTGGTAAACTTTTGAATGGTTTTTCAGGAACATGCCAAGGAAAAATATTGAGGACTATGGGAACTCATTTGGTAGTCTTAACCTGGCCATTTTTTGTATTTATAGACATTTTGATATAAGGAAGGTCATTGAAGTGTTCCCCATGGGATTCATCATATGTTTTTCTCTTTACGTGGAATCTTTTCTTGAACATGGAATGGTCATCAAATTGTGGGTCCCATGAAGCCTCATGAAATCCACAAGTCATGTAACCATTCTTATTTTGGGGATGTTGATACCCCTATTCAATTATTTCATCCATTTTTTTATTGATGCTTATTTGGCGGGCATCAACACTTGGAAAACATAAATCACCTAAAATATAAAAAAAGGATAACAATAATAATCCAAACTACCTAACATCATGGATTTCATCGAACACCACTAAGGTCTAGGAATAAATATATATATTAACATGAGATTCCATCAATTAAATCCACATCAACTATATCCTAAATAGTAAAAAAAAAATCATAAGATGTCATTGATATATCATTATAGTATTAATAAACTATTTCACATTAATATTAAATGAGTCAAGATCCATATGACAGTAGGCATGAAAATCCATATTCCATAGACTATCCACATGCAATGAGGATTTATATATTTTATTGAGAGATAATAAATTTGATAAAACAACCATAAATTACTAGGATGAAAATAGAAATATATCATCCATATGGAATAACTTAATAAAATCATTTAACTAAAAATCATACAATTTTAAAACATCATATACTTGATCAAAAAATAAATACACTTTAATAATATAAAAATAATATGAAAAATATAAGTTCACCTGATCACATATCTAAATACTTCAATATGAAAAAATTATTTTTCAACAATAGGTAACCTTTAACTATCCTAAATCATTGGATATAATGACTACATACCCAATATTATTTATGTTTTTCTATATTCATTTTTTAATAAATTTTACCTAAAAGGGAGATGTTTTTGAGGTGATTAAGTGGTGCTTAAAGAGTTTTGTGTTGAAACATAAAAGATAGAGGGAATAATATCATAGTGGGATTTGATAGATTTGGATTCTCTCATTGATTTTTGATATGTTTATTATATCATACCTGGTAACAATACAATTTTATAATGTTATGAATCTAATATATTAATACCATATATCCCATGAGAATATTTGTTATAGGTTCTACATCTTATACCTCATTTAGTGATCATAATATTTTTTATACCCATAGAGTTATGAATTTTAGAATGTATCACCATCTAGGGAGTTAATAAGAATTATAATGTTAATATTGGAAATGTGTGAAGGGATCCCAAAGTCTCCCTATATAGGGAATAAAAATCCATTTGGTTTAACATAGTTTTACAAAGAGATTCAACCCTTTTATGTTCATGTTGATGGAACAATGTTGTTATTTTAATGATCATGTAAATCGGACTAATGTTATTCCTTTTTATGTTTTTAAAAACTGACTGATGTTAATAATTTAAATGAAAGTATGATATGTTTTTTCCTTTTAGTGACATGTATCCATGGAAAAAATTTTTTATTTTACAGTTATGTAACAAAGAGGAATGATGTAATGTATATTATGGTTAAATATTTATAATCACTTCCAAAATGATTATATTTAGGAATAATGGATTAATAAGATCGAGTGTAAGTTATTTATATCACATATAAAATTTTCTTTATAAGAGTATTCAGCTCATCAACATTATTAACAAGCGACACTGAGAATTAATATAAGTGGAATATACTATTCAAATATTATTGACACAACGAGATAGTTATAGGATAGATAAATTGGGAATTATAAATACGAGTATACATATTATGAAATATATTTATAATGGATCTACTAAATAAAAATTTATTGATTAATTCTTCAAAAATAAAAACTCAATTTATTGTAATGTACATTTTTTATAATAAATAATTTTATTCAAAAAATGTAACTTTATTAATGTTTTTATTATATATTTTAAAAAATTTATAAACCACATATAAATATTATATTTTAAATGAAAATTGATTTTTGAAATGAAAATAATAAAATACACTCGGAGTTAATTTTTAGTATTTTGCTGAATTGATTTATTTTTTTAGTGAATAGTGAAAAACCCAAATTTTTCCAATACCATCATTTCATTTTATTGAATAACGTGATTTAAATGCCAGATTATTTTTTAATTTGTTCTTATAGTAAGACCGTCTATTTTATTTATAATAATTTAATTAATTATAGTTTAACCAGTGATATTCATTATTTTTATATTATTTAATTATTATTCATAAAAATGAAATTTCTAAAAAAAACTTTTTTGATTTTGTTTTATAGATTTATATTATAATTTAGTTTTTTCGATTATAAGGACTAAATTAAGTAAATGGATACATTATATAAAGTTAACAGGTTCAAATTTGGTAAATAAGTCCCTTCTATTTTTCTATTATTATGAATAGTAATGATGGTAAATATTTGTCATCTCGGTAAGAGTAAAATTGTTGAATGGGGTTGAAACAATAAGTTAGGTCCTCAAAATAAACCCAAAAATTAGAAATAATTAATTATTTGATATATATTTAAACATAAAAATCATAAAATGGTATATATATAATTTTGCATTCCATTTCAATGGATTATTATATTTTTGTTATTATATGAAGGAAACTTCCTAAATGTCACTCTATTTTTTTATATTCTCTTGTATGTTATCATAGGGATGATAAGTTGTTTTAAAGGAAAGAAAGTTTCAATTTTTAACTTGATTAATTAATTTTCATGATGGAAAAATATTTTAATTTTTTATTTATTGTATTATTACGTTAAATTCAAATATAACGCTGCCATAATGGCCTCTGATTAACAGAAATGTAATGGAAAGTGATTTTAAAACAATAAAAAGTAATATTTTTATTGAATGAATTTTTATAACAATAATCAATTATTATAATTAATAATTTATAATATATTGTGAAATATATTTAATTCGAATTACCTATATGTGATTATTTATATAAATTCAAAATATGTGAATAATATTTTAAAATTATTTTATTGTATTTTATGTTAAAAAATAGTTTTTAAGTGATTTAAAAATCGTAAAAATATTAAATTTAGAAATTTGATATAGTATATGTTATTAAAGTACCTTAATTGAACATTTGATTCAAATATTTATTATATAATGATATCTAAAAATCTAAATTATTTTAAAATGTGTATCTATAGATGTGGAGAAAAGGGGTTAAAGATGGGTTACACTAAAGAGATAAATGTTTAATTGAACTAAAAACAAGTCTAAATATTACATTATGATTATATTTTTATCCATTACCATACATAATTAAATTATAAACAAATTTGGTACCAATTTTCTATGAATTTAACATTACATCATTTTAAATTTATGAAAATTCACAATAATACCCCTTCCCTCATTTATAAAAGAATAAACCTGCATCTCCATTAATTATGAAACCTTGATACAAATATATTAAAAAAATAATTAGAAATTCTAGTATAATGATTCCATGAAATAAATTAGATGTAATTATATTCTTAAAAGAACACTCCAAGGGTTCTTAAGAATGGATCGGCCAAAGATCAATAGATAAGATGAAATTGACTATCCAGAACTCTTTGAATTTATTTTTTATTATTACTCCTATTAATATGTTATATTAATCATTAAATAATAAATTTAGTATCATAAATATAATATAATTAAATTATTATTTTTTATCCACCATTATCCACCCTTTTTTATAACAATTGGGAAATGAATGTTTCACTGATTCATATGTGTGGAATATTTCTTCTACATAGTGACTAGATTCATTCTCCCCTACTATAATTCATTTTTTTTTATCCTGGTGGATTTAATATTTATATATTATGTTTAGGAAATTATTATTACTTTGGAATTATAATATATTATCTTCTTTCATACCATTCTATTCAGTGAAAAGGGATAAGGTCCCCTATGTGTATGTTAGGTCTAACACCTACATAAAGTGATGTGATTCCTTTTTAAATTATATTTAAAAAAATTAATAATCATATATTAAATTAATATAAATTTAATTTATTATACAATAATTATTTTATAATGGTGAATTATTATTTACCATGGATTCGTTAGAACCATAAAAAGTGATAACATCCCTTATGCGTACATATGGACTTCCGTCTCAATTAAGTAGTGTAAATCATTTTATCATCTCCAAATTACATAAAAAATTATTAAATTATATATAATTGATAAATATGTGAATAATTTAATTAATATTATTTTATATATGATAAATGAATAAAGATAGTGCATGTACCGAAACCATTGAGGTAGAACATTCATGGAAAAAAATAGATTTCACCTGAATCTTCATTTTAATGGATTATTTATAATAGAATAATTAGATTTCACAATATCATGACACATAATATTTTAAATTATATATATTTATATATATAATATATTTATAATAAATATATATTTATTATTCATGATATATTAATATTTATGAATAATGTCATAAATCGTGGTAATGGTTTCACATGTAACTTTTTTTCTCTAATTTATGTTTCATATTAACAATTCAATTCCTCTATGAATTGTAAATAACAACCATGAATGACTTTTATGATGATTATCATGAATATTATTTAGATTTATAAATTCCCCTCCAGATATTTCTTTGATTAGGTTTTGATGTAGATATTAAAAAATTGGTAAGGGTTTTTCTTCTCAAAATTGATTCGTCAAGATAAGTTTTATATTATAATGCTATCTAGGTTAATTAGGATAATATAATTTCAATTTAAAAATTTATAGCTCAAATATACTAATTTGTATTATTTTTAATGTATTGATTTATTTTACTCTTTGGAATGGTATATGATTAGAAAGTTGTTAATGTCGAAATGGATTTATTTTGCATTCCCATTTCAATTGGGATTTTATATATTTGATTTTTATTTGAGGAAATTATTTGAAATTTATTTGATAAACACAAATATTTTTTCTCAATATAAGGTTAGTTTATAATTTCTATATTATATAAAATTTTTCTTCTCTTTGGAACTGAAATTTTTTCATAATATATTTTTTAGAAATGATAAATTTATATATCATTTTCTTATAAAATATTACTTTCCATATCCATCTCATCTTAAATGTTTCAATGAATTTTTTAGTGTAAGATAAATTTATTTTTTTAAATTCATTTCTACCCATTCCAAAAAATTTATAATATTTTTTAAAGTGTATTTTTTCATTTCCCAAACTATATATTTTTTATTGAATGGGTAAAAATAATCATTGTTTATATGATTACAACATAAAAAATTCTCATACCATCATCCCCTCTCAATGATTTGAATCATCTGTTGGATGATTTGTTGTCTATTTTGAAATAAATATTGGCCTTAATATTTTTAAATAATTTTATTATAAATTAGTTATTTCAAAATATAAATTGTATTTTCCTTCATAGATATTGGACATTTATTTTAAGTAAATGCTTATTCAATAATAACACATATTTAAATTAATTTTTATTTCATTGGAATACGATACAATAATTCGATAAATAATTCTAAACTATATGTTTTTTATTATGATTATTATATGTTTACTAAACACATACATTTACCCTGGTTTACATTTCAGTGATAGAATAAATTTTTTATGGCCTTATGGAATTCATATGTATGGATTATGATAATGGGATGGTTGGGTCAATTATATTCATTATTTTAATTTGGTAATGTGATATATATATCTATCATGACAATAAATTTGTAATAATGGAAATAATATAAAAGATATTAGTTTACATTGTTATGTGAGAGTATGATTTCATTGTACCTATCCTTACAAGATTTTATGTGGTCATGTCTATGAATAAATTTTTCCATATTCTAAGGAGTGAGTATGATTTCATTATATATTTTATCACACAATTATTTTTGGATATTATTTAAATTATTTATCACAATATTGTCAAATAATTTTCAAATTATGACATATGCCTACGTTATAATGCTTGGATACCGATTACTTATTTCACACCATTATTGACAACATTTATATATATGACAAGAAGTTGCGGTTTATGATCTAAAATATTATAGGTACGCATATTTATTTTGAAAATATGCACCTAATTATTTTATCATGCTTTTATGATGATATAAATTATTTATAGGAATTAATATCATGTTTTTCATTCACTATGATTTGATGCTCGGATTTAATTTGTATGATTATAGAAGGCTTCCATATGTAAATATAGAGTTCTGTGATGATTTTTTTACCCAAATAAGTTGTTTTTTATATATTTTTCTACTAATATAAACAATTAGGTTTTTCAAAATTTTATATTTTTGTGATATATTGAATATTCTTTGATAATATCTAGTATATATATATATATTTGATATGCGGGTTGATATTGTTTATATCTATTAAGAGTTTTATTTATTTATGGAAACAATGAAGAAAATAATTTAGGGGGAACCTAATGGATACACATAAGTATAAGACAAAATTATTTATTTTGGAAATAAAATGAATATAATTTTCTAAGAAAATACATACCCATATATATATATATTATATTTTAGATATTGATGCATCACATATTAAACTAGGGTTTGAAACTATATATGGTGTGGATTTGGAATTAACTCGATCATCCCAAGTGAAATACTAGTGGGACTAAAACTAAAAAGTTTGTTTGACAGTCATTATTGATATTCATGGAATAAATCATATTTTCTTTATTATACATTAGAATGGATTTCAACTTATAATAACATTAGATGACCTGGTTCCATCTTATGGTATAATATAGTAAAACATGGTTTGATTATATATACATCCTGAAAAATTTATTTCTATATTGAATAAAATGATTATTTTCTCTCACAATTTGTTCTTTGGTGTTGGTTAATGGTTGGAACACTAAAAAATGTTGTTTTTTCTGAATGTATCGGATAATTAAAATATATTTCATCATGAGAATCTAAATGATACATGAGAAATAATTTAAAACCTTGTGATTTTTCTTAACGATCTATCTCGTTATGTGATTAAAAATATTAAAATTATATGTGTTACAGGTGATACATAATAAAACAAAAATTGGGTTTGATGAAGGCTATTATGTGAAGAATATATATCTTCTGAAATGGTAGTTGTGTTGGAAGAATCATGCCTAGAAATATCTTAATGTAATGAGGAGTTTTATTATGCATAGAAAAGTAGGTATTAGTGAAAGTAATTATAGGGTAATTATAAATATTATTATGGATGGATATGATGATCCTATTATAATCCCGTTTATAATTCAATTAAATATGTGTGGGGAACATGGTAATTAATAGAGTCAATTCAATTATCAAAGGATTCACTCATATAACGAGGAAGTGACTATGTATTGAAAATAATTTAAGTGGAATGGATGAGGTGATAAAAATTAGGATTAATGAAATGTTTTTTAGATTTTTTTATCACTGATATACTTTTTATAAGAACTCATAAAAAATTTAGGAAATTTGTTCATTATTTTCATTATTTTTTAGATCATATGTTGAATAGTACTGTTATCTGGGAAAACATAGGACATAGGGGTAGAAACCCTTAAAATATATTCCATATAAAGAGATAATAATTTTTTATGAGAGATAATTTATATTGATAATGTAAATTGGATTGTATTGATGACCATTGAATTGACTAGTGAGTTTAAGATAATGTGTTTTTTTAATATTTGAGGATTTTTAATTCATTTTTATGATTTTTAACTATATTCAATAGTTTATGATTTTCATTAAGGAATAATGATAGGGTTATTTTTAAAATTTATATATGTTTTCATTGAAATTGTATGCTGATTTTGGTTATTATCAGTTTATAATTGGATATATGGTAAATGTATTAACATGTAAAACATATTACATTATGAGATATATTATGTTATTTGAGGGATAAATTTTTAAGTTCATCTTAGAAAAAAAAATTTGATCAAATATTTGAGACTTTTGGTTGGCAGAGATGGAAAAATATATTTTATAGGTGTCCTGGGGTTATCTATATATGTAATATATTAATTTTAACTTTGGGGATTATTTGTGAGGTATTAAAGATTAATATAGTATATAATTATATGTATAATTATCTTTATTTTCTATCTTGTTACAATCATTATATTTTTTGTTACTATTTATAGTTGGGAGGAAGGAATTTAATTGTTTTATGAGTCTTATAATCTACTAAAAACTAATTTTAGTGGTTTTAGAAAAATAAATCCATCTTGAATATTCATTTACTGGAGTATTAGATGATGTGTAAATTGGAAAAAGCATAATCAAAAGAATATATTTTGTTTCTCAAATTGATAGACATCAAATATATGTTATAATGTTATATATCATGATTGTAAAATAATATGTCAAATATGGGTAAAGTATCCTGAAATAAAAAATTTATTATTTTACCATCATTTATTATGAAATTGTTGTCTTTGAATCCCTAACAAATTTATGGTTTTCTGGGCATTATATGTCTCATCACCATTATATATTTATCATTTTATTAGTATACAGATGTTATTTTGTATCCCCCGAAACAATATTTTATATTCTCTCCACTTTTCTCCTTAATTATTAATCCTCATTTTGTGTTATTTCAAGTTACTTCAATGTTTCCCACTTACCCTATTTAAATGATGTTTTTTATACATCTGTATGATGTGGGTTTTCATCAATAGATTTATCATATATTGAAAAAATTATTATAAAGATAATTTTTCAAGTGGGAAATATAATTTGGGTGGATGAGAAAATGTAACACTCTGATTTTTTTAATGAATAATAATCATAAAAAAAAAATTAACTTGAAAAATACAGCTCTAGTATATTTGTGATATACTAAAAAATAATAATATTTAAATATGTCTGTTATAACAGATATCAATTTGATTGAATTAATAAAATTAATTTAATTATAAAAAATTTGTATAGTGGTTTATCCCAATATAAATTTATTGACTAATTCTAAGGGAATGAAAACCTTTTCTTTTTGAAATGATTGTTTATGAATTAAACAATTTTCCCTACAAATATTTTTATTGTTTTTTGTGAGTAAATATAATAATAATTTTATGAAACATATTTAAATTGTATTTTATATAATAAATTTTTTTTAAAACATTACATAAAAATTTACATTGGTTGATTTTGTTTTGTTTTTATGAAATGATTGACATTCTAGTGAATAGTAAAAATACATATTTTTCAATTACAATCATTCCATTTCAAGAAATAATCTAATTCAAAAGCTACATTCAATTTTTGTTTTTTTACATAATGATACTTATTTTCCATTTTATTTTCAACAATCAAATTAATTCATTTGTAATCATTAGTGTGGATTATTTTGATAGGATATGGTTTTTATGCATACATATTCATTTTCCTAAAAAATATTTAATTTAATTTTATCCATTTATATTTAATCATATTTATAAATATTTTTTAGATTTAATCTTTAAAAATGGATACAATATTTTTATAGTAACATTAAAATATTTTAAATATGCCTCTTATATTTTTAGTCATTATCTATTGTAACCATGGTAAATATTTGTCACATCTGTATAGGTAAAATTGGTAAAACGTTTTAAGATCTAAGAGATGTGGTCTCAAAATCAACCCATTGATTATTTAAAAAATATTTTCAATAATCTAAAACCTTGATTTTTCTAAATTACTGTATAATTATAAAATACAATAATATATATAACTTTTCCACTTCCAATGTTCATAATATGTTGTGTATGAAAGTTTATGTTTTTAATGTATGAATATTACTATTTATATTGGATAGATATATGGTATGTATAATAAGAATTAAATTTATATATAATATGGATGGATACAAAGTTCAGTAGATGGATTGTTTAAAAATTATTAAATATGACCTATTAAAATAACCATTAGATTATGTTCTACAAAATCTATCAAACTAAATTTATCTAAAAAAGGAAGAAATGACTACTAAATGAACTATTATCTAACTAACCAATATATGAACAAAAACATTATAGAAAATGAATATATCTAATTATATTTGATCAAATAAACATTGAATATAATGGTGAAGAACATTATAACAATCATGTTGTGATGATGTCAAAATCTTTTTATGTAAATAATGAGTGATACAGATTCATTTACAACATCCTAAGAGAAATTTAGAATATAACTGTTGGTACTATGGTTATAAACAGCGCATCATTCGAGGATAAGTTATCATTAACTATGTGATTTAATGTTTTTTCTGAAAATAATTTTAAAATCATGTTATTAAAGAGAACTTCATTTTAATCCTTATAGTTTTTTCAACCTTACAAAATCCATTTATGATGATATCATTGTAAAGTACCATATTTTTAAACAATTGTAAACTTTTCGATTGAAATTTTTGATGAATTGGTCCAATTATTATATTGATAGCGGTGTATTAGGATAAGTTTGGTCGAGGGTTGTCATGGTTACATGAATAAAATATATTTATGATCTATCAGATTTACATAATACTTAATTAAAAAATATAGATATTTATGATAAGACGAATATTGTGGAAACGTTCTGTGATGTTTCATAATTATTTAACAGTTGTAGGATAGTGTGTGGTATTTTCCTATAAACGATTTCTAAATTCTTGTGTATTCATATTAATGTTGTTTTTTGTGTATTTAATGGTTTATAATTCCATTGTTTGTGTAGATATAAATGTTTTTTATAGTTTCTTATAAACATTTTATTAATCTATTTATAATGTGCATTTATAAAAACCATCATCTAATATACCTTCTTAATGCAGATATAAAAAAATTATACTTTTCATTTTTGTTAACCAGAATTCACGCCCTCATGTATTATAATCATATACTCTTATCATCATGCACTTTTTTTTAATATATTTGGATTCTACGTGTTATAAAAATTTACAATAACTGGGTTTTGTAAAAAATATAATCTCTTATTTTTTGATGGTAAACCTATTTCATGGGACATTTTAGAACAATAATCCAATAAGACCACCAATAATTGATGGTGTTGATTATAAATATTATATAGATCGCATGAATACTTCCAATATCAATATGACAGTGGAATTTTTTGTATAGATGATAAGAAAAAATCAAATTTTGGATAAATATGTTTCCAAATTAACATGAGAAGAGAATGTTGAATATCAACATAACTATAATTTTATAAATACAATACCATTTTTAATGACTATAAAAATACACATCTAGATTTCTGTATATGAAACAAAAAAATATATATAGAAGTAATGTTAAGTTACTCATTTAGGATAATCTAATGTAATGGGATCATGATGATAAATATTATCTGATCATTTTTTATATTTTTACATTCTATGAGAAGAAGAATTTTCATAAATGAATATTTTTTTATAATATTATTCAATATATAATAACATTGACATAAATAATTTATATAAGAGAAGATGGTTGAAAATATTATAGATAAAATCCTAAATTATTGGAAACTAATTAGAAAAATAGTTCATGACACTAATAATACTATCATGTTTATTTTTAATGATATGATTGAATGTCCTGTGAAATATGATAGAAGAGTAAAAAATAATACTAATAAGGATTAAATAAGGAATGGTGTAGCCTTTTTTTATAAATCTACAAATTTTAAGGAAACTAGGTCATCTGAAAACGTTAATACACATTATAAGATGAATAAATTTTCTATTGATATAACTTATAGATCATTACATGAATGTGAGAACAATAATTTCCATCTTCATAAATGTATGAATAGAATCATTAGAATGAATTATTCTTTTATAATTAAAAGAATAATGAAATTGATATGGGTTATGAAAAATGAACTTCTGAGATGATATATTTGGAATGAATGAAACCTTGTCATATTAGACCACATTTGAAAATATTTAAATAGAAGTATAAGAACGATAAAAAAAGAGAACGTTCTATAAGATCATATGGAAAAATATGAATATTCATTTAGAAATATTCATTAAACGTCGTGGAGACACATCATTAGAAAGAGATTATGATTATATTAGTTATGAATATAACATTATTCATTTTTATGAAATACTTCTACATACCAAATAAATTATTCATGGAAAAGGTGTTGACCGAACCCCATAAATATTTAACTTTAAATGGAACTTATCCTGATAAAGATTTTGAGTCAAATAATTATTTATAATAATGGAAATCTACTATATCTGATTATGAGAACACTATACATAATTTCGAATATGTAATAAGTAATACTACATTTATTGAGAAATGATATTAAATTTTTGAAAGAGTTTGAATGTTCTATGTAATAAGTTTTCAAATTAAATTAAATGATTATAAAACATACCAAATAAATTTCACATATTTATTTATAATTTGATGACAAATCAAAAGCCTATTAAGTTGAAAAGTATTATTTTTTAGTTGAAATAATTATTTATAGAATATATAGTCTTTAAAAACATCTATAAAATTTATTTTCTCAGGAGATATTTTTTGATAATATATACATATTCTTAAAACCTGAAAAAATACATTTGGTATAGATTATACTATATATATACCAAACATTAAGAATAATTAATTAGTTATAAAACATATAACATTATATACAAAATTTCAATGATGAAGACATTGGAAGAAAGCAATTTCCTTAAAATAGTCCAATATTATGGTTTTTATAATCATATATTTTAAAATAATTTAAATATTTTTAAAATAAATATATTTAGTAGATGAGGATTCCTAATGTTATTTTTTAAAAATGTGATGTACCAAAGCTAGTATGTATACCAAATTAAAGAAAATTTATTATTTAGTGAAAAATTCATTGTTCCAACTATCATAATATCTAGTTCAAGTATAATTGTCAGTATTGGAATCATACATGACACTAAAAGTTCTCCCAAAATATTATCAAAATGATAGGTGTAAAATTCGTCTTTCGAGATAATTTTCAACGATAAATTTATTGTATTAGTTGCAATGTACATTCTGGAAATGCATTATATTTGAATGTTATATTTTGTCTATTTCATAATAATTACCTAATCAGTAAAAGTCAACAATGTGATAATGGTTTTCCTGAGAACATAGATAATGGTAAATCATATTTTCAATAGACATGTGATATTAATAATTATTCATTTCATAAGAATGAGATTGTATATAATTTAAAATTATCAGACCATAGAATCCAAACTCTAACTTTCCAATGTCTAAAGTAGGATCAATAATGGTTAGGGTATAGACTATTAAGATACTATAATATATGATATATAAGAAAAATTTATAATAAAGGACTTGTTAAAGAACTAAATTATATTGGTTTTAAATTGTTATACAATGATGTCGTTGATAGTTTGGAATGAAAAATATTCCATTATTTAAATCTATTTGTGATGTTTTAACATATGATTATTTATAATTAGTGTACATATATTTATTTTATCCCGCAAAATTTGGAATTGTTGGACGAAGATCATTTTTATATGTTATAGTTAATGAATAAACTATTTATAAGTGGGTATATTTTATTACTCAAATGTAGGAATCATTTATCTATATTAAAAATTATGTAGCACATTTTAATAATTATAAAATTATACCTTTTTTTATTATTCATATTGATCATTATAGTGAATTTTGAAAAAAATTATTTGAATATTTTATAGTAAAAAATTCATTATAAAAAAAATTTCATCTCAAATAACACATTATCATATTGTTTTAAATGAACAATGAAATAGTGTTCTTCAGAAAATTACAATAATGATGTCGTGTGAATGTTCTATCACTAAAATTTTTTGGGATCAAGGTATAGTACATCCTTTAATACAATAAATTTAGTTTTAATTATACATTTTTCTTATAAAATTCATAAGAAGTTTTGGTTAAAAATAATTCCAAAAAATCATAATTTAGATTTTGTGGATGAAATGTACTCATCCTGAAATTTATTGATAATTTAAATTAATTCAATATAAAATATTAAAAAAAAAATCTTGGTACTCGATAACTATTAATGATTACAATGGTTTTAAAACAATATTAATTTTTATGTAAATTTTTTTGTTAAATATTATTAAATAGAACCGTCTATTTTTATAAAAACTAAAACCTCATCGAAATAAGATCTTTCTAAATTTTTTTTTGAACAAACCTTAAAAAACACTTCATATTATAGAACAACTAAATTTTCATCTAATGTCATAAATCATGAAATAATTATTTTTTAATTACCAGCATTTTAAAATCACAATTAATTATACAATATTAATAAATCCTCCTCAAATTCTAATAATATTGGTTGTAGATCCCCGAAACTTTACCTTATTAACCTATAGATTTTATGGTTATCCTTTCAAAACTCATGAAACCTAATTTTAATAAACCATTATTTAGTCATATTTTTCATATTAAAATAAAAAATATTATTTTCAGAGAATTTATTTAGTTAATTTCTATATTATTTGTCCTACCATATATTTTGATACTCTTCGTATATGAATAAGATAAGAACAATCTTAATATTACACATAAATTACTATATTTTTATTTAGACTAATTTTTTGCTACCTTTTGATGATGAACCCATATAAAATTTAAAATTTGAACCTTTTATAAATGTAATATATTATAATAAACTTATTACATGAAATATAAACATAACACTTTGGTTAGGGTGAATTTATTTGTAATTTTTCCCTGATGTTTAATTTTTTATGAATAATGAAAAATACTAAAATTTAATTCAAAACTGCTTCATCATCCATTTTTTTTATATTTTTTAACTATAATTTTTATTTTTTTAATGATTAATTTTATTATATTATTATCAATTAATTCAATATAGGTCATTGTAATCATCTTCACATTGAAATTGATTAAAAAACATAGTATATATTATAACATTTTTACTCTAAAACCCCTTATTATTGTCTCATCTGTAGGAATAATTTTTTTAATTACTTCTACATTTGAGATTATAAATAAGAATAACGAATTCCATATTTTCAATAAAAATAATATATAATTTCTAATAATAAAATAATCTACCAAAATGAATAGTGAATGTGAGAATATTAATTATTTTTATTAATTTTAAGTCAAGATTAATAATGGACTAAACCTTTAATTAAAGATACAAAATGTCATATAAAGTTTTATAAAAACAAATTTACGGCCATAATTAATCCATTAAAATTACTTTAAGGATATTTTGTTGTAATTTTTCTATGTAATATCATGTTCACACATAGCTTGTTTCCAAAAATTTAATGTGAGTCATTTTCCATCCCTATAAAAGGCCACCACTTCTCCCCACTCCTCATACCTCTAAACCCAATTAGGGTTGGCCATTATCTACCAAATTAGTATCCCAAAATACCTCCCCTAGAATTAAAATACTCCCATTGGTCATGAATCCTCTTAAATAATCTTTTTAGATCAAACTTAAACAAGTCACCTGATTAAGAGATAACATTTTCTTAAATGCATTTTTGTTTCATTTCCATTCTCAACTCCCTATATTATTATAATTATATGATTACATAATAACAACATTATCATAAATATAATATTAATTTTTATTTTTTTGGTTATGAGATTCACTTACACACAACTCTATCTAATGTGTAATTAATATCGTGTTTCTGTTTAAAGTAAATTACAACCTCATTAAAAGACAATTGTTAAATTTTTCTTTTACCTCCTCTAATGGTGTCCATTATGAGGAAAAATATATTTATATATGATATATATGTTATTCATCATTTCAATAGGATATTTTTATTTTTATTTAAAACATAACATTTTGATTTCCATGTTCAGTAATTATTATAATTTCGTTTAAGGAAGTAGACTACCAATACCTCAAAGTGATATGACACATTCATACCATACATGGAACATATAAAAAATGATTTTAATAACAATATGAAAAATATGTGACATTTATTTTAAATTTTAATCATTATATTCATTTTTATCATTTATTGTTTTACCATTTAATTCAACAACAAAAAGAAAATAGCATTCATAGGTTCGTATGACCTACCATCTCCATGAACGATGCACTTCATTTCTAGTCTGAAAATACAATAAAATATTATAAATACATTTTTAAAAAATATATAATATAATTCATTCATTAGTTAAATTATTTTTATTATGAAACCATGATATATTTGATAATAAAAATTCAAACCATACTTGAAAAACTACACAATTAACATCAAAAAACAGTTAAAATAATCGTGTTATGATACAAAATGTATAATAAAATATTATGATAAGTTAATAAATTATATTTAATAATGATTATGGTTCGGTTGAATGTTTTTAAAATCTTATAAACACCAATAACTTAGTATATAGCCCACACGGAAAACATGAAGGATAATGTCAGAGATTTTGTCTCAACTTACATGTCATTGAGACTTAATTGTTATAACATGAAAATGTAAATTTATTTGAGGTATATACTTCACATTAAGATATTATATCATGAATAGACTTATTATAATTATATTATATGTTTAATTTAATTCATGAAAAATTATTATTTTAATATTTCAATGTTGTTTGGGAGACATTGGAATGTTTAATAATTATTTTTCCTCGAGGACGATTTAATGTCAAAAAAAATTGTTATTACATAACCTCATATGACGTATTGTTGAAAAATACATATTCATTATTAAATATGGATATTTATTAAGGAACAATGTTGATTTAATATATATTGAATTCTTGGGTCATGCAATACACGGGTTGGGGACCGTTTAATGAAATCTTTATGGGTTGGGGACAAGTTAATGAAAGTCCCTTGATGAATTGGTAGTTTTCAAAGGAGAATTATTTCGACAAATATTTTTAACAATTTATTTAATGAAAATTGATAATGTTCATGGGATATGGCACATCTATCAAATAATAAATTCCTTTATTGAGAATTTAGTTATTATTTATCCATGATATTTTTTTTCGACATATATATGGATGCATTTCATTTTCAGTTCATTGATTCAATGGAATTTGTTTTCAGTTTCATTACCATTATATATATATATATATATATATATATATTTCCTTATCTAGTTATTTAATGGGATGTGTTATTAGTTATTTAACATTTTATGTTAATATATTTCCATTGATTTATTATTTCTTCTACTTTACATACCAGTACTGAGCATTTGAGCTCACCCTTATTATCTTTTCCCCCATGTCATGTCGAAGACAAATTTGAATAAGAATTAATGGATTAATTTTATTTTATTTATATTTATATTGTTTTTATTTCCTATTTTTCAATGTATTATGCGTAGAATTTATCTTACCAGGCTTTTGAATAATGCTAAACTGAATAGTCTTTTGGGATTTTCTTCCGTGTAATAATTCATATGTAAATGTTATATTGCACCAATTGTGGGATATATGGGGTATGTTAATTGTATTTGGATTCAATGGTTGATTAGAAAGAAACAATGGAAATTATATTTTGAAAACATAGATATGGGAGAACCACCCTATGTTGAATATTGTGGATAAGAGTATAATAATATCCTGGAAAGTTGGTGAAGTAGATATTATGTGGGTATTCCTAGTAATTCTTCTATGTTTGGTTAATACAAGTAGAGATGTATCTGAAACAGATGTACTTGAGTGTAACAACTTTGAAAAGGTGTTTCTAGCCTAATTCGTGGAAACCTAGTACATGATAATTGGCCTTATTATGCACCTAGTTTTACACTATCATGGGATACACTTTGGATGGTTCACATTTTCATTACCTCCAATTATTATGGATTCAAAAGTGGATATTTACTAATTAAAACCACTATTTATGATTATTATATTCTAAATGGATAAATATATATGTTCTATATCATATTTGAAATTATATATTATTATATTTGTAGCTAACCCAGTATATTACATTGTTTATAAATGGTTCCTGGAATGATAAATGGGGTCAAAACTCATGGAAATTGTATATATTTCGATGATGATTAAACCAATATATTAAGTATTGGAAGATGGAAAATAATATAAATATTAGAGAAACATAATCTGGTTATAATAGATAAAAATTACCGATTGGAGAAACCTATTCCAAAGTGATACTCACCTATTGTGGATCACTTTACGAGATAGAATCCCTTGCCATTTAGTGGGACTACTAATATAATTGTAGATGATAAATGTATTTAGACTCCTGAGAATATATTTATGGACTTGGAATGCAACAAAGAGGGAAAAGTTACACTTATATTCTATTGTCTCCATGGTGATGATGATCAGTGGTGTTCTATGATCCAGAATACAAGTGTTCAAGAAGAAATTGAAATCATGGAATAGAGGAATTTGAAGAATGAATTTTTCGATAATTAATTCCCTTATGATCAAAAAACATTAAATGAATAAAATGTTTCATATCATGAATATATAAGAAGATGTGATTGTTTTAGAAAATGAATATACCATTACATGGTTAGCTGGGTATGCTACATATTATATACGCAACATAGAGTGCAGGTTTTACCACATAGGAGAAGGTTTTATGCCAAATCTCTAGAGGGAAATGGTTTCTCTGAACTATTCATCATATAAAAAAATTGTATTATGTTCCGTCAAGACATATAAGGAATTATCAATATCTTATGTACTCAATGTAATCCAATAGAAGAATATTTCTTCTAACCATTATGAGAAAGTGAATGTTCCATGAAATAATATTCGAATTAAAGGAATCCAATATTGTGCAAACTATTTGAAAAATAACTCTGGGAAATGAATAAATGGATTGTGAGTCTTTTTTATGTGTGGGGTAAAGGGTCTTAAAATTAAAGACTATATAGGGAAGAATGAAAACCTAGAAATTTAGTGTTTCCCCTACACGGATATGGGAAACTACAAAACTAAATTACAAAAGCATCAAGGGAATTTACTATAGATGATGCCAAAGGGAGATCAAAAAACATATTAAATCATTATGATAGAGGTTAATGTACCAAATGAAATGGTGGAAGGTACAATAATCATATCATAAAATTTACCCATTTCATTATTTGATTCTGGATCACACACTCTTTTATATATACCAATTATTCATGTAAAATTATACATTTTTATTTTTATTTGATAAGATATTTTTCAATCAACAGTCATAAGGGAAGTATCATTACAATGAATATGTGTCAGACATTCCCAATTACAACACATAAATGTACTTTATCTGTTGTCCTTATTATCATACTTTTGGTTTATGTTGATGTTATCTTTAGTATAGTCTATCTCTCAAAATATGTTGCAAAAATTTAATGTAAGAGGATGGAATTTGTGATTTGTGAAGAAAATATTAAATCCGTCATTTACAGCGAAGAGGATTTATCACGTGATTCTTATTTCGATACCCCTTATATAGATCTACTAAATGAAATTTTTTGGGAATAATGGAAAACAATATCATTTGAAGAAAAAGGTAATCATCAAATTGAATATGTACCAATTATGAGGGAATAAATTGATGTATTTCATGAATATTTACCTAGACATACCCCAGAATGTGAGGTTTAATTTTTCATTGATTTAATCCATGATTAAAGTCCAATATAAATGAATCTTTATAGATTATCCACAATGAAATTAGTAGAAATTATGAAACAACTTGATGATTTGGGTAATAATGGATTTATTCACCATAGTGTTTCAACATGGGGTTCCCATGTTCTATATGTCAAGAACAAAGATATCTAAATGAGGATGTGAATTTATTATGGGGAAATCAATTCTATTAAAATAAAAAACATGTATAATGAACTTTGAATTCATGAATTTTGTTATCAACATCATGAATTCCAATAATTTTCAACAATTGATTTTCTTTCTGGGTATGACCAAGAGGGAAGAAGGAGGAAATTCAGAAGATCACTTTTATGAAAGGTATATACATTAAGAGTTTACAGTAATGAAATTATGATTCACTAATTCACCCATTGTTTCATAAACACAATGAACATATTCTTCAAGGAATATCATAACAATTTTTTTCTAGTATTCAATGATGATATTCAAGTTTATTCTAAAACATATGGGGATCATTGGTATCACTTTAAAAACATCTAAAAGACTCTATAAAGGGGAGAGTTATATGATAAATAAATTAAATGTGATTTCTCATTTTCAGAAGTCTCTTTTCATGTTAATATTAATTTTAAAGAAGGAATATTAATTGATCAATAATAGAAAAAAATTTAGAAAATGACATATTATAGAAAACATAATTGAGATATGTAGTTTCATTGGTTTCTTAAGATATTTTGGGTGATTCATTCAAAATATTTCCACCTTAGCTAACCCATTGATGAATATTAAACATAATGGTTTGTGTTGGAATGGGAAAATGAATGTGAATAAATCCTTGATGGATAAACAATATTAGTATTCAATGCTTTTTTGACTCTATCATCAAGGAGTGATGGGTTTTAATATTTAGTGATGAGTCTGAAAAATGATATGGATGTTTCATAACGAAAAATGAAAAATTTATTTTCATATGCATCAATGAGATTGAAGACTCACAAACAATATTAACGAACCCATTATATGGAGTTAGCAGTTGTAATATTATCTTTGAAAATATTGGGGCATTTTCTTTATGAATAATTATGTGAGATATACATGGATCATAAGATATTGAAATAGTTATTCTAACAGAAATATCATGAGATGAGACAACATTGATGGCTTTAACTACTAATAATTACGTTTTCACAATACATTACAACCTAGGGAAAGAAAATAAGGTGGTAGATTCGTTGAGTTGTAAATCTCATGGAGTTAAATATCAAATGAGGATTTTGAAGGTTCTTAAATTCATCGGTCTAGTAAAGATTTACATTGGAATTTATAAGGAAGGATATACATTAATCATTTATAAAATTATTACAAAACAATATTTATTAGAGAGGATAAATAATTCAAAATATGATTATGAGGACTATTAGGAAAAAATTAAAGGCTTGAATGATGAAAAATTAAAAGACTTTGTTTTTAAATATGGTGTTATAATATTTTAAAAATTCTTATGTCTTTCATATTTCCCTGACCTAAAAATATATTTTATGGATGATTCTCAAAATTCAAATTTCTCCACACACCTTGGTAGCAGCAATATGTATAGGGATATGACAAAAATATTTTTTTTGGGATAACATGAAGTGGAAATTATGGATTATGTGTCTCACTATCTAGTATGTGAATAGGTGAAAGATATAATGAATCATATTAAAGTGGTTCTACAACCACTTCTTATCTTTGTGTTAAAATGGGATGAAATTACTATGGACTTTTTCACAGGACCTCCAAATATGCCAAGAAAGAATGATGTAATATGGTTTTTTCTTGATCGTTTTACCACATATGAAAAATTACTTTGCCAAAGAAGATGACCATCCTCTTGTGGACCTCACAAGACTCCACATTAAGGAAGTTGTAAGAATTGAGGGTGCACCAATATCATTTTTATCCGATCTAGACCCTTGTTGTACATCAATAATTATGGTACATTCTTTAGATGGATCTCGACACTAAGCTTAACTTAATCCTTTCCTACCATCGTAAAAATGATTGATAGTATAACGAAATAATTAAAATTATGGAATAAATTTTGAGACCATGGTCACTCGATTTTCAAGGTTTGTGGGATAAATAATTACCTTTGGTAGTGTCTTCCTATAAAAATAGTTTCCATTCAAATATTCAAATGGCGTCGTATAATGTATTATATTGTAATATATGTAGTAATGTAACTTGTTGCGATGAATATGGTTAATGGTAACACATAGGCCCTGAACATGTTTAATGGACAATGAAATGGTAATGGTTATTAATGCTCATATCCAAAAATCTCCAGGTAGGAAAAAAGTCATATTGATAATTAGAGAAATGATTTGGAATTCAAAATGGGAGATCATGTTATAAAAAAGGGATCTCCATGGAAGGTTGTTATCAGTTTCTGAAATAAGGTTTAACTGAGTCCTAGGTACATCAATGAAATCATGATTATTGCAAGTTCTCAAACTATTGGTTCTCGTATAGCATTGCTGCCAAATCTCATAATGTTTCATGAGGTGTTCCATATATCCCTATAAATTATTTACATTTCCAATATAATGGATGGGATCATATATTATGAAATAGAATTATAACCTGACATTTATTATTGGAAATAACAAATCTATATTATTGACACTAGAGATAAATTATTGTGGAATCAGACGACACATCCCGGTTAATATTCTGTAGAGAAATCACAAAATGGAAGAATTGATATAAGAACTAGTTGATTCATTAAAGGGGAATAACCCGAATAGTTTCAAATCTAATAGCTCGAAAATTATGTGGATGAAATTCTTTATTTAGGTAATAATGTGTCACCACCAATACATTACCTTATTTACCTTTATATTTTTTTGATATCCTTGCACTAGACAGAAAACATGTTTTAAAAAAACACAATTTAATCTTTTTTTTCATAATAGTTTAAATTATAACATTTTTAGATAGTTTATATAGTGAATTTATATATTATAAATAAAACAAAATATTTATACCCCAAATAAATAAGCATAATATAATAACCAACCTAATATTACACATAAAATAATATATTTTTATTAACAGTAATTTTGAATCCTTTCATTGGTGAACCCATTTTAAATATTAATTTTGATCATTTTATAAATATAATATATCAAAAAAAAATTACATTAAATAAAAAAATTAAAATTTTTTTCGGGTGAATCATATTTATTTTTTCAATGAGGATTAATTTGTTATTGAATAGTGAAAAATATTGAAATGTAATTCCAAACATATTTTTTATCCAATAAATTTATATAGTAAAACTATCCTTTTATTTTTTTTAAAGATTAATTAGACATAATTTTATCAATTAATTCAATGTAGATAAATGGAATAAATTTCACATTGAAAATTCTTATAAAACGATATAAAACATTAGGACATTTTACTCTAAAAACTCTATTATCGTCTCATATAGGGTACAAATATTAATTAATTTCAAGCCACTTTTGTTATTGGAATTTGAAAAATGGATTCAATATTTTGAATCAGAATAATTTATAATTTCTAATATGTCCAAAATTGTTTATGACCAAAAACAATAGGGAAGGTCATTAAAATAATTAATAATTATAAAGGTTTAATCATGATAAATAATATGCTGAAATTTTAATTTAAGAGCCCAAATGACATATCCAGTTGTTCAAACACCATTTTATGGAAACAATTAGTCCATTATCCATCCATTTGTGAATTTGGATTATTAGGAATGACTTTTTTTAGGTAGTATCATGTTCACTCCTTACTTGTATTGAAAAATTTCAAGTGAGTCCTTTTCCTTCCCAATAAAAGGCCACCAAAAATCGCCACTCCAAAAACCTATCAAACAACATATGTTCGTCCATGAAATGACCAATTAGTCTCCACAAATCCCTACCCAAGACATAGAATCCTCCCATTTTTCAAGGAGACACCTAAGGAATCCTTTTGTTTCAAACCAAAAGAAGTTACTCGATTAAGAGGTAACATCATCATCAATGATTGGATGTTTCATTTCCATTCTCCACTCCCTATACTATTTTTTATTCTATGATTAAATAAAAAATAAGTGTCCTAAATATATTAGTATTTTTTACTCTATGATTTTGACCAAGTGTTTCACACACCTCCATCTAATGGGTAACAAACACAGTGTTTCTATGAACATCGAACTACTACCTCACGAAATGATGATTGTTCAATTCTCCTTTATCACCGATCATATTTGAAATTTTGATATAAAATAAATTTATAAATGATATATATTTTATTTATAAATTCATTATTAAAATGTTATTTAGGTTTTAAAAATAACTTTATTCTTTCCATGTTGCGTAAATATGATAGATTTATTTGAGGATGTGGGGACTACCTCCCCAACGAGCAATATAACTCATTAATTCCATACATGAAATGTATATTGGATGGTTTTAATAAACCTATATAACATATATAACATATATAACATATACATGCATCTTTATTTATAATATACATCTGTATCATTAATCAATTATCCTTTTAATTGAACAAAAATAATGTAATGTTCTATTAATGCGTACATACGGCCTACCATCTCCATGAATGGTGCAATTCATTTCAAATATACAGGTACGATAGACTATATTAATATATATGTACATAAATTATAAGATAATTTTTTCGTTGGTTAAATTATGGAGTCATTAAAACCATGATATTTTTATTAATAACTACAAATAACAAGTCAAAACGTACATGAGAAAACTAGGCAATTAACACCCAAAAGAGTTAAAATAATGATAGAGTGTTAACAAAAGGGAAATAAAATATTTTAATATGTAAATATATGATTTTATAAACATAATTATGGTTCTAGTATTATTTAATAACACACTATAAACCACAATAAACTAGGATAAAGTCATCAAATCAAAAATTAAGGACAATATAATGAATTTCATCTCATCTCACATTTCATTGAGGATTAATTTTTATTATGTGCCGCCTCCATCTTATTTTGTGTATATAATTCAAATTGACCTGTTATATCTTGAATATACTTATCCTAGTGATATTATATGTTTCATTTAATTCATGGTTAATTTGTATTTAAATGTTTCAATGGTCTATGTGACACATTGGAATGTTTAATGATTATTTTTTACATTATATTGTTTTAATGTCATAATAAATTATTGTTACATAACCTACACTAAGGTATTATGGATAAATCTATATTATTTACTCAATATGATATTTTAAGAGGCACAAAATTTATTTGATATATTAATAATGATGGTACTTGCAATACACGATGTGGGGAATGATTAAGGAAGGCCCTGTGGATTTGGGATGCGTTAATAAAAGAACCTTGATCCACAAATACTCTCAAGAAGATAATTATTTATAAAAATAGATTATTATTATTATTTACAGTAAAGGTATCATGTTATAATGAAACATGATGTTAGAAAAATAATCATTTACGTTATTTATAATTTTTTTTTATTATTTATCAATGATATTTTACATCGATATTTCTTTGGATGAATTTAATTTTTAGTAAATTTATTTAATGGAATGTGTGTTAAGGGTCTTACATTTCCATATTTAGATTTTATTATCTACTTATTTAAGTACATGTTTTTTTAGTTATTTAACATTCCATGTTAATTCATTTCCATTAACTCGTCATTAAAACCTCTTTACATACCCTTACTAAGCATTTTAGAACAAAATTATTATGTTTGTTTCCATAGGTTATGAAGATGAAATCATTGAATAATCATTAAAGGATGTATTTTATTATATTTTTATACATCAGGTTTGTATTTACTATTTCCTATTATATTATGGGTATCATTTATATAATCTAGATTTCTAATACTGTGAAACTGAATGGACCTTCATTATTTTCTTCCATGTAATAAGGCCAATATAATGTAAAAAAATAACATCTTGAGCTATCTGGGGTTAGGGAGTTACATTTTTAATGTAGATAAACCAATAAAAACAAGAAACTTCTATCAAAATGAATGTGATCATTTTGAATTATTATTATTGTTCGAGCCTAAGAATCCTAATAAGGATTGAGTTTGTAAATATTTGGTAAGGGTAAAACTATATGAACATAATAAATTTTAATGGAACAAAATTATGACTTTTTTAAAGAATGAAATTTATTTTACTCTAAATATAATAAATTTTTTGTTCCATGTTATATTTTATGAAAATGGAATAATATTTAAAAATAATGAAATATTTATTTACTAGGGTTATAACAAAATAAGAAGTTATTGAATATGAGGAAAATTCATGTCTTGTTCCTAGACATGAGTATATTTGCATAATTATAGCATATTAGTATTCTTAAATATTAAACATTTTGAAATGGATGTGAAGTGATATTTAAAAAAAGGATATGAATAGAAGGAATTTTATATAATATAGAAAGTTGGTTTTGATATAACAAAATTTCATGAAATTTTTAAAAAATATAAGATGTTGCACTTTGGACTTAAATAATCCCCATGATCCTTGTATGGCATATTTATCAAAATTTTATTGCAAATAGAGTGGTTATGAAAGATACTGGTCCAACTATTTTTATTAAGTAATATTTGAAGGAAACCATCATTATCCAAATTATAATTGAAGGAATTTATATTTGGTTGAAATCAAAAATATCATTTATGAATTTTTTATGGATCATATGATGCCTTATTTAGATATATAGATGATGGGTGAAGTAATCGTTTTTACGTGGATTTCAAATTTCTCAGAAACTATATTGAAAGTTTTTTCTCAACAAGAGTATATAATGTATTTATATAAATGGATTGGTTATGAAAACTGTAAAAGTATTGGTAATCCAATAATTACTTCAATATATATAGATCATGATGAATCATTGAATCTAGCTGGTGAAAATCTATTTTGGGTAATGATTTTAATTATATTATCTCTTATTGAAATTTAATCAGAGTTTATTCTTTCTATATTATTATGTATGATATTTTATAACAACGTAAAAGTATATAGTATAATATATGTTAAATGATATTTTTTACCTTTAGGGGATAATTGATCCTCATTTATTTTTTACCTTTATAAATAATATTTTTCAAAATATCATTTCAGATGTTTAATTTTGTGGATGTGAGTTGTATAAAAAAAATTAAATCTAGTGTTTTCATTTATAAGAATTTTATTTTATTTCATGCTATGACATTAAAAACATCAATAGAACAATAAATAATTGATGAAGAATATGTAATAGATATTTTTTTGACAACATTTGTTGTGCATGAAACACACACTAACAAATATTGTCATGATTTTTAGTAAAAACAATCTATGGGATAAAATTCATTCTATAACATTAATTAAAATTCAAATGCATAACTTGCTGTCCATGACCATATATATATATAAAAACACATCATTTATGATAACCCAAAACATAGATATATTATTTTAAAATTTATCATAACACTAGGTCACAATGGTTATATTTCTAACCCCCCCCCCACTCAATTAAAATATATTTTAATATAATAAGCACAAAATTTTAATGGTTTATATAAAATTATAATTTTATGAAATCAAGTTCACCTATAATTTTATAGATTTTTTTTTGAAAAGGGGTAATATATTCCTTATAAAATTTTATTTATATTTTTATGGTATTCATATATTTTTTAGAAAAAACTAGAGACAGAGATTTTATAGAAATGTAAATGTTTTAATGGACTATACTCCATCCAATGAATCCTTGGTAAAACACAATTTATTACATTATTGTGTTTAAGAAGAATATATTATCAGAAAAACATTTTATATAATGAATTAAAAAAATTCCATATGTGGAAAAAATTCTTTTCTCCATATTCATTTTCTTATATTCTCTTTATATACATTGTTAAAAAAATTAATAAAAAATTATATTTCATTAGAAGAACATTCTACTGATAATCCCCAAAATCATTTTATCCATTGTTATAAATTCTCGGGATCATAAAGCTACATAAAATTCCTTAAATAATTATTCATTTATCATTTAAATATCATATTTATACTACTATATTATTAAATATACTGATTAACAATTTGATTTGGTTTGATGATGAATAATCCATATCCTAGAAAATATATGTATGAATGTAGTCGTTGATTAATTAATCTCATATGTTTGAAGTTCTTAGAGAGCTCCAGACATTCTGATTTCCTTAAATCCATTTATTTTTAATAATTATCAATTAATTATTAATTAATTTAATTTGAAATATTATATTTAACATATAAACTTTCGATGAGAGAAGCTATCAAAGAATATATGATTGATAGATATTGTTTTAAAATTTATAACTCCCTTTTTAATCAACAATTCTATTTCATTGGGTGGATTCCCTATGTGACTCAAAATAATATGGCAATTTATATTATTAGATTACTATAAAGGAATTCAATATTTTATCAATGTATAATTATGTTAACGGGAAGAATAATTTTTCGTTAGGGTTTTTTGAGAACCTCTACATTCTCAATATCAATAATATTGTCAATATTTTTGGTATTACATAGGATGGAGATGCATTATCCAGAAACAATATGTTACTTGTGAAGTAAGGACCATGTGGATAATACCACAAATAGGCCTCTTTGTTAACCTCTTATGAGAAAGTTTGAAAATTATTCAATATTTCATAAGAAGAAAAGACATTTTTCTATATAGATTTAGTACATTTTTTCCAGTGATTTGAGATCAAGCTAATATAAATTATTAGGATAGATTTTTATTATATTTGATATGCAACAAATTAATGAAATCTCTAACAGATATAATGAATTTTATTAAAAATTCAATGAAGATTGATGTCCATAAAGAATATGTTCTAAAAATAATGGAATAAATTATATATTCAAAAGAGGCTATATAATATCATATAAAAAATTAGCATTAGAAACATTCAATAAAATAGTGGTTCACTTTTGATCATTGGATGTTTTTGTAATAATTTAACACAAATGTTATGAATAAATGTTTTATTTATTTATTATTTTTTCTAATATATTTAGAAATATGATATGATCTTATATTTCTTTAATGTTTTTTTTCAAATATTACTTCCCATATTTAATGTTACACATTCTACCTCCAATGATAAATTTTAGAAAATAAAAATTGTGGATAATGGGAAAATATTTATACATTTTGGAGAAAGGGATGAAGATAAAACCCTTCATTAGAATGGGAGAAATGTAAGAATCTTTATAATCAAAAATATCAATAGAATTAAGATTTTATGTGTTTTTTCCAATTATTACATTCAAATACTGTTTATTTTGATTTTACGAAATAATGAATATTTAATAGAAGTAATAATATATACACATTCTTATCATTATTTTTTGAAAATCATAATCCAATGATTAAATATTTTTATCTTTATAACTTTTATACATCCCATGTTCTTATGTTTTTATAGTAATAATGACAATTTATACAATATGAATATTTTGATATACATTGGATGGAACAATTTTAACTACAAAAACTCAACATGTTATTTTTGGATTTGTATGGATTAAAATAACGGTCAATGGATATATGATTTATAAATTCTAGAAGATAAAGTATAAAAATGTAATTTGATGGAAACCCTTCAAATTCTATTAGAATAAATTTTTCTAATTAAGAAATATATGTCTATCAGATGGGATTTTATTTAACCTAATGAATGAATAAATATATAAATTCTACTATATAAATATATATAATTATACTTTATGGAAACAAAAAACTCTATAGTGGTGAAAAAAATGTAGACTATTAGATTGAGAAGATGTGAAGAACATCTAATGTAATTAGGGAGTGCATATAATTACATTTTATCAACTTATTATAAGTGTATAATATGACTCTAAAGAGTTCTCCTATAAATATATCCACAATCCAGGAGATTGAATAATTTTCAGTGACATCTAATGTTATTGTGAAGACCATTGAAACATTTTACTATGAGAGAGAACGTCATTGAAATATTTACACAATATTTTTCATTAAGTAATACCTTTATGAGGATAATATTACATTGTTGCACACTATTTTTCTACTATAGGCATTGTGACTGATCTTGTTTATTTGATGCTCTCATTTTTTGAGATACAGTGATTTATTAAGACCATACTAATTCTGGGTTCCCAAAGATAACGAGAATGAAATTGTGTTTGGCATAATGAAATAAGGGACTCCTCGGATAAGAGTCATAAAAAAATATGATAAGGTGATCATCATTAATACTTTAATTTCGGTTTATGACTTCATTAATATTTTAGTATAATGTGTGGATATTTTTATTAATAGTTTATAATTTTTATTATATACCTTACAACGTCTGTTATATACTTGTATACAATTTTCAAATTATTTTTTTCATTTAAATATAAATTTTTTTATAGTTTTTAAAAAAAATTATTACTCCATCTATAAATCTAATTGGTTTTAAACATCGTCTAATTTACATTCTCAACGAGTGTAAAAAATAATAAGATTAATTTGTGTTTACTAAAGATAAACACTCTATTATATTATAGTTGTATACACATTCAATATAACATCAAATACATGGATTTATTATTTAGATAAAATAAATTCAACCATGTCTATGCTAATTTTAAAAATTTGGATGTTTGGTACTGTTTTTCATTTTTAATGACATTTATATTATTTTATATAATGAAATATTCAAAAATTAAATTACGTTTCTTTTAATTTCTCTTAAGTGTTATATTAATTATCATAATCTATTATTAATGATCTGTTAATTCTATCATGAACATTATTAATTTATTTTGTTATCATATTTTTTTTTTAATTTTCAGAATAATTACCTTAAATTATTACACAACATTGAAACATATATTGTGTTTTTAGTAGTAATATATATATAAATTATTCAAAAAAATCAATAGAAATATTTTTTTGGAAGGATTAAAATGTCACATGAATGTTATGGTTAATAGATGTTAATTAAAAATGTTTACATATTTCATATCCGAATTCTATACCAATCTTGATGAATTTAAAGAAAAAATATATAAATTGATTTTAAAATGAAAATAATGATTTTTCTATTATTAAACATTATTAAATTATTTCAAAATAATAAAAATCATGGAAAAATAAAACATGAGTGGGATATGGTCTAAAATTTAATCCATTAAAATTTTTTGTTCCAAAATTATACTTTTTATGTATATTCATAACCTCGGATGATTAAAAAATGTTTTGACACATTTAATTATAAAAAATATTAATATGGGGCCAAAATATACCAATAAAATTTAAAATCTCTGGATTCATTCTTTAAATCATATTGGATGTGTCTATTTATATAAAAATGCATAAATTTTAAATTAATTCAACTTGGAATCACATTGGAGTGAAAATAAATTTTTTATATTTTTGGGTTTTAAATATTTACAATAGTAACCTTGAACCTCCTAATAAAATAAAACCAATAAACTCCATTCCTTAGACAACATTTTCCCACCCATTTTGACTACAACATGTCAAATTATATTTTTAACATTCCCAAAAATTAATTAGGAGATCTGATTTTCCTAAAATAATATTCCAAGTGTCCTTGATAGGAGATGTAAATTATAATTAATAAAGGTGCCTGAATTTATCAACATATCCAATTTTAATTTATTATTCATATACCTCGCATTAATTTTTTTTGGTTTCATCATGAAAATAAATAAATCACTATCATATATATTCATAATTTTTAATATGATTACAAATCCCCAATTATACACCATATTTTTTAGAAAATGGGAAATTTAAGTATAGATCATGCGAAAATATGTACTACCACCTCTGGAAAGCGATATAGGAATTTCACTGTCACCATAGTCATTATTGTTAATTATAATGTATTCAATGGTTATATATTAAATAGATGAAACAAATATACTTACATAATTATAATATATTTTCTACCTTCTTACCAATTCATCCATTGAAAAATGAAAACATCGCTCATGTGTATATGTGAACTACCACATCCCTCAAGTGATATGTTTCATTTTCATTATAATTTTACATATATAAAGGAATTATAGATTAGATTAATATATATTAATTTTATGATTTAATAATTACTCTATAACAGTGAATTCTTAGTTACCATTAATTATTTACAAGCATCGAAAAGTGGAAACCTCATTCATGCCTACATACTGACAATTGTCTCCATGAATTGATGTAAATAATTTTTTATCACTTATTTATATTAATAATTATAAAAGTGTATATGATGAATAAATTTTATACTTATATTTCTGTTTCTATTCTTGATATTATGAAAGCATGACCAACATGAATGTACTGGAACCAACAAATCGGGACAAACATTGAAAATAGACCATTATCACCAAAATGTTAATTTTAATAATGAAATTGTTTATAAAAATATAATTAGAACTTATTAAATAATTATTCATAGTATTTTTTTTAGGATTATGAATATATAACTCAGGTATAATAATCATATTTTTACTAAACATTATATTTGAACATAGACATTGAAAAATGATTAGTGGTATAAGGGTTTCTGATGTCACTTTTATTTCTCCGAGACATATGCCATATTCACCCATTCATTCATTTGTGTCTATTATATACTAACCAAGAATTTATTTTAGATACTTCTCATAAAATTTATGAGGCTTTATGACTGAAGATTAGTTTATATATTTCATGATACTTTTATTTTGATATTATCAATGCGGAAATTGTTCATTATGTCAATGTTATTTCATTGACACATGTTTAATGTTATGCAAGAATTTATGTTTATGAGAGATATTACATTCCCAATTTATATGGTAAATAACGAATATACTTTTGTTTATGCTATTTAAATTATCAATTAATGAAATTCTTTCACTAGTGTTATGATTCAAAAGTAACCAATATGGTGTTTGATTTAGGTTTCAATTCTAATTTAATTTGGATTTTTTTTACATAAATTTTAATTAATGAAATTATATTTTAATTATATATTAAACCCCATTAATTTTTCACCACCTCTATTTATTTCTAATTTTTTTTTGTTTTATAACAGTTTCTTCATGTTTGTACTCTAAATTGTTCAGAAAATATCATTATGAATATTATGACATAGGTCACATATTTCATTCTGAAATCATGTTTGTACATATACAAGTTTCATAAATTATTTAAATTAAGTTGGTAACTATAATTTAACTATTTTTTAAACTCATTTATAATTTTTTTTATATTTTTTAAAATAAATGTTTATAATGTAATATTTTTTACATTTTTTGAAAATAATGCTTGTTAATAAAAGGGTGCATAAAATATTATTTTAAAAATTCTTACAATATGAATGGAATTTCATTCCATTATTTCTAGTCAATGATTTGAAGATTACATTACAATTTCGTGTTTTTATTTTCAAATAAATGTTTTTACAATATGTTCGTAATATTGGGATTTTAAATAATATATTTGAAAATTGAAATCTTATTTTCCATGTGAAATATTCTTTGGATCTTGTAAAAAAATTTTAAGTCTTTGATTAAATCATTTTATGTCATTTTTTATTTACTATATAATCAAATGAAACTACCCATACTTTCTATTTGAAGGATGTATTATTATAATAACAAGATGCTTATGTGGCCCATTTATCATTCATGTGTTATGTTATGATGCTATGGGGAATTTTTTATGCTTTTCTGGAATTTATATAAATGTATTATAGTTATGTAATGCTTGGGTCCATTATAGACCTCAAATGAAACGGTTAATGTGATGTGGTTAACTTAATAGATACTTGTGATTAGAATATATGGAATTAATATTATCTTTTATAGCATATTGATGTTTTAGTATGATTTCATTCTTGATATCCCCAAAATATTAAACATAGACATGATTTCCCAAAATATTTTATAATATTTTGATTCATGAGTATGACTGCATTATATCATTACTCATATGTTAATACATGGAGATGATCAAAAATTGTTCTGTTCACAATATTAAGATATCTTAAAATTATTATTACGCATTCCTATGTCATGAATCATAGATATTGAATAATAATTTTACACACATATTGATAATGCTTCTCTATATGAAATGAATTCATAGTTTATTATCTGAAATTTTATAGGTAAAACTTTTTATGTTTTGTAAAATGCACTTTATTATGTAATTAGACCATTTTTATGATTTTATTCATTAATATCATTGATATCGATGTTTTCATATATTATCAAGCACATGTTATTAAATGTTTTATGTTTTTAATTCCTAATATTATAATGAATGGAATTTAGTGTAATGGGTTAATAAGGGAATCTTATGTAAATTAATATGTTCGAGATATTGATTATTTATACCATTTAATGTGTTTTTATCTAGTCTCCAATGACATTAATTGATAATGGTTTTATGGAATGTTTATTAGGGATATATAATAAATATTATTAAAAAATAATTAATAACTATGAATGTAAATAATGGGTATAAATATTAATGGTTTTATGTAGAAGTTTCACATGAGTATTAATTTATATTGGGTGATTATAATAAATATGGGTTCATACATATCTATGGTACGTTGGGTGTATAATATTATTATATCTATGTTATTAAAAGCTATAAATAGTTGTTTGTGGTAGATATAATGAGTGTATTGATCAAAGAGTTATCACAGTTGTTCCGTTCGAGGAAATTTCAATGTATTTAATGGGTTAGATAATTGATCATACCATTAATAAACCTATCAATTTGAAAGACCAATAAATTCATGACCAATTATTAATGTTGTATATAATTTAAAAATATTATGTATGTTTGAAAATGGATCAATCATTTATATCAGGTGGACGTGGAGGAAGCCTAGGAAAATGTGTCTTTCTATAGTATCAAATTGGAAAAACATTGTAGTAAAAATATTATAGGAGTTAATTTATCTACAAACATGACGAATTTGAATATGTAACAAAAATATAGTCATTAAGGATATGAACAACTCTTTTATTAGGGAACATGGTCACTATTATTGATAGATATTGAAATATGGGTGTGACCCTAAATGGGATTCAATGGTGAATGAGTTCTTAGGTATAGCCTTCAATACCTTGGAATGAATTCAACAATGAAAGTCATGGTGTGATATTAACTTTAAATAATTTATTGACAATAAAGTTCACTATATATAACTGAGTATTATATTTTGGAGAACATTGAGATGGAGTTGAAATTTTATTTATTCAACAAGATAATTGTCTTATTTTACCCATATTTTTGATAAATATTAATTTGAAGTGTCAATTTCCCCAATTTAGAAGATTAATTGGGTGAAGATTCCCTTCATTAGGTTTTATCTGTAAAAAAATAAAATTATTCCAATAAACAATTCTCTATAATAATTCCTGTATTTTGAACATAAAATCACATCAGGGGAAGTTAAGAATGTCCTAGACCAAAAACTATGTACTTTATCTAGTTATATACTATTAAAATCTCTATTGAGTGATAACTTTATTAACAAATAGATAAATGTAATAAAAAATTGTAGTTTGATTCTATCTGTGGAAACATGCATAGTTTCTTCTTGTTAGATATAATTTTCCCATGTAATCAATAATATTAGTTTGAGGTACACATTTTTTTGAATAGATTAGGTTTGAATTATGAAATTAGATAATTATTATTTATTCATAAATTATGTTGTGATATGTGTCTAAGGCCAAAAAAAATACTCATCTATTCATATTTGAATCTTTTCCAATAATATAAAGTCTCCCTAATATGGTACTCGTTAATTCATGTTTCTACAAATCCTCAGACTTTAAGGATTTACTTGGGTATTAATTCAACCAAGTATCCCATTTATAATCACATCCAGTTTCCAGAATCTGTTAAACATGATTCCCATGTTTATTTGAAAATGATTCACTCTTAGACTTAAGGCCATTATTTTAGTTCCCCATGAACCTAGGATCATTATGTGGGTTAATTTAGTAAACCAAGATACATTTCTAACACCCTTTTTTCAATAAAAATCCTATAAAATCCTATAATTCCTATGCTATCTCCATGGACACTTTATATACATAACTATTAATTCACACACACGTATGGGATATATTTATAAAATTTATTATATTGATATATGTGTACTCATAGGTTGTCCTACCAGACATCTAGGGTCCTAGATTATAAGGTTAATCATGTATGACCATAATAATTGTGATCACTCATCAAAGGGAACAGGAGTTACATCTCTTTGCTTATGATAGTAATCCTAGATTCTATAGACTAGATTTCGTATCCACCGTGAACCATGTTTTTATCCATTTTCAAATTAGTGTGTCATAAATATATTGAACCTCAAACAAATTTCATGACCAAACCAGAAAGGGATGATTACTAATAAGTCCTAAATAAAGTAAATTATATATGAATTTTCCTAGTAGTCTATTCTGCATGACTATGAATTCATGGAACTGTTCCAAAATGTATTGCCCAAAAATATATGTAAACACTGGTCACAGTTTCTTATCAAAAAATGTATAACATCATTTCCAGTTTCACTAAATTAATTGGTGTATACATTTTTATACATTTAATATCATAAAAGGTAAAGAACATTTCATGGGTTCATGAAGATAAAATCAATATCATTGTTAATAGTCACATGGAATTGATACAAAAAATATTGTTCCCAGGACATGATGTTAAAATTAATTTCATGTATAATTAAATTAAATGAAACACCATTGGATATTATTCAATTCAAAAGGATATGTATGAATTCCCTCTCACTCATGCTTAACTATAAACACATACATCAAACACAATGGGTGGTAAATTTTAGTGTTCCTAACTATATTTATTTAATGAGTAATATATATATTAAACTCGTGAAGATATAGAAAATATCTCACATATGTTTATAGACCATATCATACATGTTATCAATGAATTAAGAGTATTAAGATATAACATTAACAACATTTTTATTTCAAACAAATTATTAAATGTATGTAAGAGTCTTTAACAATATATAAATCCCTTTTTGGATATGATTTCTCCTCTGATACTATATTTTTGACATAAAACACAATAATAATAGCTAACTTACCTTAAGAACCTCCCACATTATAATAGCTTGCCAGTAATCAGACGAACATATAAACATAAAAAATAGTGAAGGTAAGATGAAATACATTTCTTGTGAATGAGATCAATTTATAATAGTAACATACTTATGATATTTCATTAATGGGTTCCTTGTTTTTTATTCTCTTATAAAATTATCCTACCAAAACCAAATGAAATTGTCTGTGGATGCACCATAAAACATTAATCACATTGACTAGACATTAGAAAACTATGAAATAGTATGGGTGATTAGACATTTAAATTGATAGCACCCTGGCTATAATCTAATTCCATCATGATTATCATGGCTTCAATACCATAAGGAACTCAACCACTAACCTAAAACATTAAATATAAGGTGTTGAATTTCTATGTATGCAATACCAATACAATAGTGTAATCCCACATCTATATTTGACTAATAAAATCAATTATAATAGAATCTATACTGTCTATCATACCAATGATATGTTAGTAGGGGGAAGTATTCCAATGTCACTACTTTACAAAATATTGGGATTATATCCTTATATAGAAACAACACCTACATTTATAATAATAAAAATATCAAGGGGGATTTTTTTATTTCTTGATGGTCATCAAATAGAAGACTAAGAGGGATACCATCAACTATGACTATCTCCCCCACCATTCATATATAATTCCTTATATGTACATGTATGAAACTATCAACCCCTAGTAATTATTAATGGGTCATACAAGATGAGGGATTTCCATTGGACACAAATCATCATGGTCAATGAGTAGGTCCTTATCTATGATGCCTTCAATTTTCATGAAACACATCCACATATAATGTCGATAACCATGGGTTGATTTCTAGTCCCCATTATAATGAAGAATATAATTCCTTATGGGTAGAAAGCATTGAATTTTCCAATTGAACCATTATCAATTAGGTGTAATAACTACTCCTATATAGGACCTTCACCTTGTTACATATGAAGCATTAATAATGATCCTTCTTAGAAGACATATCATAGAGGCCCTCTTTTTGGAAACCTGGATGATGACTATGAAATTTTTACCCCTATAATGAACAAGAATAAATATAAAAAATAGGTTATCCCTAAATTTAATCAAATGATGATATATTATAGGACCTCTATGGATTCCTCATTGTATATGTCCTCTCCTTTGAAATTTGAATGATGGACAAATACTATATACCCATTGTGAGGATCTATATTGATATCACAGTGGTCTACATCATTGTTCTAGTTTCAATGAACATCAATACTACATGAAATGAATCCCGAATATAGGTTATATCTCTATTTAAAAAAAATAGTTAAAAATTGTTGATGTAAACCATAGAGAAACCATCACAATGGTCATAACTATAAAAATAGACAAATTGAGTTCCTCCAGATGATAAAAATATTGATAATAGGATCCATATAGGTCCACCCATGGTGATCTAGTGCACAATATATGAAAAGGTCTTCCATACACCAAATATAATGTAATAACTTACTATAAAGTTCTTCTAAATGGTACATTACCTGATGGCCTTACTCATTATGATAGAACCTCCTTTTATAAATATCCTATATATGATCAAGTCATATCAATGTAATATTAAAAATGAGAGGAATATGAAAGAGGGTGTTCAATGGTATAAGGAACTCTACCATAATGAGTAAATGACCACTTATAGTTAGTGGGGGTGTAAAAGAAATAATCAAAATCATAACCTCTGTTGTAGAACAGAAGGCTTGAGATGGTTCAAAACACATATAATGAGCCTAAATTACTTACTAAATTTCAATGAACATGTATATTAGGATCAATACTAGTCAAATAATTACTTCATAGGGATGAATATTTTTCTAGGATAATATATAATTAACTGGATGAAGTTACAATATTAGTCTTGTTTTAGTCTATGTACACACCTCAATATTTTTTTCATAATTCATTGATGTGGAATATATTCCACATCATCATCATATCTTATGGTAGAGATTAAAAAACCCCTAATCTACTTACCAACCACAATAAAGATGAAAAGATCATATGAAATAACTAAATGAAAAATTTTAATGGGGTTATTTTTTATTCTCTATAAATTTTTTTGAGAACATGATAAGATGGAAAAATGAACCCTTATAATAATCCTTAATGAACTTATTTAAGTCATTTCACTAAATTATACATGAAAACTATTCAAAATGACATTATAGATGATGCAGTGAGTTTTATTAATGGCATTTCAGAACACCTAGTGGTCAAAAGGGTCATCCCTACAAGGATACCTCCAATTTTATCACCTCATCCAGTGATTTAATCCTAGAAATTGGATATGTGATAGGGTTAATCCCATGATACCCAACATCATTTAAGATGATAAAGGGAAATTGTTTGTGAGGGATAGTGATTATTATGTTCATGAACATATTATATAGGAATTCCAAATAGGTGGAATTCATGATTTAAGAAGACTCCACTAATGTGATGGTATAGATTATGCAAGATTCCAGTTGTTCAAAGTGTACAGAAGACATGATTCATTGAGTTACCTATTGAGAAATATATTGATGGAAATAATATGATGCTTAATTTTTATAAAAAACAATGTAGTGGAAACCCGATTCCATAGGGATAGAACAATTGTTATATACACTGTAACACCCGAAGCTTCTACGGTTCGCTTCTCTTTGAATAATGTGACAGCGTGTGTTGTACGCAACACCGAGTTCTAACACACCATAACCAATCAAACTAGCCGTTATGAATAATAATACCTACATTTCAAAATTATATATATTTTATATTTTAAAATGGACTTCATTTCTGGATTTGGAATATCGAATTTATCCTAAGGTGAAATTTTGGTACTGTTCGGATAACTTTCATATTTTGATGAATAGTGAAAATTACTAAATTTTAATTAAAAACAACTTTTTTAATCAAAATAATTAATAGTGATAAATTACGAATTTGATTGGTTTTAAAGTATATTTAGAATATATTTTTACCATTTAATATAATTTTGGTCATTGGACATAATTTTACAATTAAACCTAACATAAACAAGTGTCAATCTTTTGATAGTTATTATCTCATAAAAACACGCTTTTTGTTTTGACAGTGGGAATTAATTTTAAATTAATTTCTGCCACTTCTGTGTTTTGAATTTAGAAAAATGGACTCCATATTTGGAATCAGGATGTCCAACTTGTGTAAATAGGTAACTTTTATTTTTAGACATTTTGAATAATTACTCTGGTAAATATTTTATTTACCATGGTTAAGGGTAAATCTGGTAAATAAGGGTTAAAAAATAATATTATAATAATAGTAAATTATCCTAAAACGTGTACTATCCTTCTTGGTTGATACATGTTCGACCATAGGAATATTTGGGACGATTTGGGGACCCCATGGTGCCACTTGTAGGTGATAGGGATAGTTTATTTTAATTAAGTTAAAATGAATACAAAAATGACACAAGCATATATCTTTTAGAAAAACAATTATTACATAGGGTTGTATATGTTGGATTTTAGATTATAAATATTTATTAGAAAGATAAAATGATTTCCTACATAATGATATTTTATATATAGTTTTTAGACATTAAATAATTTATTTCATTTATGACACAATGATGATGTAGTAATTACTAAAATAGTGAAAAATTAAATTAATTGATATTATAAATACCCAAATAAATATAATATGAAACTTTTAATGAATTAAACTAATTTTATAGGATAATATGATATATTAGGATAGATTTAATTTACTTTTTTCGAATCAATCAATCTGTTATGAGTTTCAAACAAATCAACTATTGAATAGTGTCAAAATTGACATAAAAGAGTTCTTACAACAAATATTTTATTATTAATTGATATTAAATTCCTAAAAATCTAATGTTCTGCCAAGAGACTTATATCATGATAGTTTCATCATTAATGGACCACTTGGGGGTCTCTCGGATGTATATAGTAAGTTTATTAACCATATTATATAAAAATACAAAGAGACATTGTAAAAGTGAAACTAATTAACTTAGAGTTAATACTTAAAGATAATGTTAATATAAGTACCCAAACCTGTCTAAATTCTATTGGTTGAGTTGTTTTAGACCCATCCCAACCTTATCCTATTAATAGTAAACTTTGGAGCTATTGGAAACCGAATATGAATTTATTATAAACTAATATCTCTAGTTTTTCCAAAGGTGCCCCTCACCCCTCTTATAAAAGGGCACTCCTCCTTCTCATTTCTTCACACCATAAAAACCTTTTGGTTCGGACAAACACTGCTAAAGTACTCTCCCAACTTCCCTCACTACATCCTAGAGGCCTTTTTTTGTTCAGAAAGCCAACCTAAGCAGCCCTTTTGATCAAATCAAAAGGAAGAACCCGAAGAAGAGGTAATGATTTCACCACCGTTTTTCCAAGTTCATTACTTCTTCCACTTCATCTTCCTTTGTTGTTACCATTCTAAAATAATAACTCCAGTATAATATATATACTTTGATATTATTATAAATATGGTACAACCATATTCAGTATTCTACCCACCATTTGAATAACATGTCACCATACGTGCGTACGTACGGCTTACCGTCTCCACGTCGTGGTGTAATTGTTATTCAATATAATATTATTTGGATGGGTATAATAATGATGTGTAACTCATGTAAATAATAAATATAACATGTTAATGACTCATTATATATGATATAACATCCATTTATATATTATTTTAATATCAAAAGAATGATATTGTCGCTCGTGCGTACGTACGGACTACCGCTTCCACGAACGCGATGAGATTCATTTTCCATCTTATCCATTCAAGTATAATTATCATTTGATGATTTAAAAAATGATGTTTAAGTACTTGATATCATTATGGATATGAATAATATACAACCTATCCTTTACAAACATGTCTTACGTAACAAAACATATAAAAGAAAACAAGTAAGTTAACACCCGAAACAATTATAATACTAAGATATTATTATCAAATCAATATTAAAAGATCATATATGATATCATATAAATGTATATGATTCTTTTATAATTTAATAACAATTATTTCACCATTATACATGAGGTTAACCTACCCTAACCAAGGAAAAGTACAAGGTAAGGGTTATTTCACTATCTCTTCATTATCCGAGGTTGTTTATATGTAATAATCTACTGGGATCTCTTTATCATCCACATCCATGTTTATTCAAAATGTATTTCAAAACATTTTTATTATTTACAAGAATATGGGTTAAATTCATTTATACCCTTTTTTGACTTTTTATAAGAGGAATCTTTCCGTCATTTTCAAAACAAGGTCCTTTTTAACCTTTTCGACAGAATTAAGGTAAGAATGTTTTTTTAACTTATACGGCCGATGCGGTTATTTTCCACCATTATAAAATCTTCAAAGCTTTCATTACAAGATTATAAGAATATTTTCATGAAAATATTTTATTTTATATGCCTCTTAAATGATTTCAAAAATAGAAAGAGATATTTCTCTAAAAAGTGTTTTGATTCCATCTATGTCAACATCCTTTGATGGATTTTACGCTTATTTGAAGTTGATTTATTATGATACAAAACATCTATATTGTATTGAAGGATTTTTGATATGTTTGACTGTGGATGTGCTATTTTTATACCATTCATAGTTAATGGTGAAATTATTGACATTTCGTTTTCTAGTTTTAATACGAATGATTATGTTATGTTTAATCCATTTCATATGGGAATGCATTGGACTTAATATGTGATGGGTGGAGCCCGCTATAGCTCCTCGATGCATCGATAGGTCTCATGAGACAAACTAGTGTCTTGGCACAAGTCCTTGACAAAATATTATTTGTAGTCTTGGCACGAGGCCTTGGCTATGTGGTTATGATAGTCTGGAATTATGCATTCCAACATTATGAAAGTGGTTATTGATATTGCATGTGATTATTCGATTAGTAGAATATCCACGTGAACAAGTAAATGGCATTATTTCATTTTACATTTGGCATACTATGTTGAAGTTCTTGTTTAAATGGACTTTGTTTTAGTTATACATAGACTTAAATGTTTATTATTATTTATGAAAGTTTCCGGTATATTGTTATCCTTACTGGGCATTTGAGCTCACCCCTTTTCAATGTTTTATTTTTCCCAGGAAGTGAAGAAGTAAATAATGAATGAGCTGCAGGGATTTTATGTGGGGATATGAGTGTGGTTTATGGAGACAATATGTTGTTGTAGTATTTTTTCATTTTATGATGTAATGTAAGACTTATGAATATATCTAGTGTTTCCAAGGCTACTAAACCAATCGGTCATTCGAGATTTGATCTTTCTTGTGATCATGCCAATGTTATGTAATAATGCACAGACTCTGGGTAACTAGGGTCGGGGTGTTACATTTGGTATCAGAGGAAGTTTAGTACAAACCTTGGAAGCAAGATTTAGATAAACTCTAATTAGATCACGTTGACCTAAGATGAACTTTGAGGATTAGTATAGAAGAACTTCCTAGAATTTTGGTATTGAAGAGATTTTGTGAGTTTTCCGAGAAATACATCCCTATCTGGATACGAGCAGGTAGAGGCGGCTCTGGCACAGATGTACCTAGGGGTAAAACCTGAAAACACCGCTTTGAGCTAGACTCGAACGGGAAATGATGCACGACAATGGGCCTTGCTGCATTCTTGGTTACGACACTCTCGGGGGATATGCTTAGGATAACTCTCATTTTCTTTACAAATCATTATGAAGGGTTTATGAGTATATACTTCCTCAAAGAAAACATTTTTATGATTATGGATTATATCCATAAATAGTTCAATTTATGCTAAGTGTTTTATAAGTATGGGATTATGTATTTTGATTCATAAACTGATCTAGTTTATGCCATTGTTTAGAAATGGCGCCTAGTGGAAGAAACAAAAACCGTATCAACACACGCACTCCATATAGGGATTTCCCTCCTGCTCAGGATAATTATAGTGGAGCTAGTGATGCAACTGGTGCCGATCAGCTAATCACCATACTGGGACAACTTACTCAGGTAATGAATAATAACCTTACTCGTATGGAGCACCCTAATCCACAGCGTGGAGGATCAATGTTAGATCGATTCATGAAGCAACAACCCCCAACGTTCAATGGGAGTACAAATCCCTTAGTAGCTGAGAAATGGATAAATTCCCCAGAGAAAATATTTCAGGCTTTGGGGAGCAGTGAAAGGGAAAAAGTTATCATGGCAGTTTACCGCCTCACTGGAGATGCTGATCAATGGTGGTCATTAATTCAAAATATGAAGGAAGATGATGAAGTATCAAATATGGAATGGAAGGAGTTCAAAGATCTATTTTTAGAAAAATACTTTCCTCGCGACCATCGAGCAGATATGGAAAGACAATTTCTAAGTCTGAGACAGAAGGAGGATGAGAATGTCACAAATTATGAGGCTAACTTTACAAGGTTAGAAAGGTATGCTGGTGATTATATACGTAACCCAAGAAGTAATATTGATCATTTCTTTGATGGGTTAAAACCATTTCTCCGTCGAGCATTAGTCTCACAATCCTTTTCATCGTACGAAGACATTGTCTCATGTGCTATCAATACTGAAAAGGAATTCTCTAAGTCCTATGACTTTAAAGAAAAGCAAGAGAAGAAGAGACCTTCTGATCAATCTGGGAATGGAAATAAGGGGAAGAAGGGAAAGGTTGAATATCCATCTTGTGGTAAATGTCGGAAGAAACATCCTGGTACTTGCTTGAAGTGAATGGGAGTCTGTTACAAGTGTGGTGAAAAAGGCCACGAAGCTCATGATTGCAAGGGGATGAAATAAGATACCAACGTTCAGTGCTACAATTGCAGGGAGATGGTGAATTATGAAAATGCATGTCCTAAGAGTTAGGAGAACTTACCTCAGAAAAGGCCAAGGGATCAAGGCCAGGCTTATGCTATCACTACTGCTGAGGTAGAAGCTCAGAAAGACATGGTGGCAGGTAATTTAATGGTTTCCTCAAGTTTAGAAAATGCATTATTTGACTCTGGATCATCGCATTGTTTCATATATTCCCAGTTTACTAAGAAAATTAGATATTTCCAATTTGATTTAAAAAGCGAATTTTCATTTAAAACTCCTAAGGGAAGTATCATTGCAACAAAGTTTTGTGAATCAGTCCCCATTAGAGCATATAAATGTTCTTTATCTGCTGATCTCATCGTCATACCTATGATTGAGTTTGATATAATCCTCGGTATGGACTAGCTTTCGGACTATGATGCAAAGATTTATTGTAAGAAGAAAGAGGTTACGATTATTGATGATAATGATAAGGAACACCTTATCTTTAGAGAAGAATTGTCACCACCAAATTCTTATTTAGATCCACCCCCAGTAGCTCAACTTAATTCAATTATTGGGGAGGAAGAGAATGAAATAATTGTCGGTGTGGAATGGAATTTTCAAATATAGGATGTACCCGTTGTGAAAGAATTTGTAGATGTATTTCCGGAAGATTTACCTGGACATCCTCCAGAACGAGAAGTTGAGTTTTCCCTTGATTTAATTTCTGGATCAAGGCCTATATCGAGGACCTCTTATAGAATGGCCACTGTAGAATTAATTGAACTAAATAAAAAACTAGAGGAATTGAGTAATAAGGGATTTATTATCCCTAGTGTTTCTCCATGGGGATCCCCTGTTCTTTTTGTTAAAAAGAAAGATGGATCTATGAGGTTATGTATCGACTACAGGGAGATCAATGCTATAACGATAATGAACAAGTATCCCCTACCTCGTATTGATGATTTATTTGACCAAAAACATGGAGCTCAATACTTTTCAAAGAATGAACTTCGATCTCGATAACATCAGTTGTGTGTGAAGAAGGAAGACATTCCGAAGACAGCATTTCGAACCAGGTACGGGCATTACGAGTTTACCGTAATGCCGTTTGGATTTACTAATGCACCCTCTATATTCATGGATCTGATGAATAGAGTTTTCAAGGAGTATCTCAATGAATTTGTGGTGGTTTTATTGATGATATCTTGGTACACTCCAAAACCTACAAAGATCATGAAAATCACTTGATCATTATCGTGAAGACTCTGAGGAGGCATGAATTATATGGGAAGTTTAGCAAGTGTGAATTCTGGCTTCAGGAGATTTCTTTTCTTTGCCATATTGTCTCTAAAGATGGAATCTGTGTTGATCCTTCTAAGACCAAGGAAATCTAATAATGGCCAGCACCTATGAGTATAACTGAGGTATGTAATTTTATTGGTTTGGCAGGTTATTATCGACGTTTCGTCCAGAATTTTGCCCGATTGGCTAACCCATTAATGAAGCTCACACTTAAAGGGGTTAAATTTGTTTGGATAAAAGAGTGTGAAGAATGTTTTGAATAACTGAAGAGAATATTAGTCAATGCTCCTATATTGACTCTACCATCGGGGAATGATGGGTTCGTTATTTATAGTGATGCATCAAAGAAATGACTTGGTTGTGTCCTTATGCAAAATGATAGAGTTATTGCCTATGCATCACGACAGATGAAAATTCATGAACAAAACCATCCTACTCATGTTCTCGAGTTAGCAGCTGTGATCTTTTCTTTGATGATATGGAGGCACCACCACTATGGTGAAAAATGTGAGATTTATACTGATCAATAGAGTCTGAAGTATATTTTCTCACAAAAAGAACTCAACATGAGGCAAAGGAGATGGCTTGAATAACTCATGGATTATGATTGCACGATACACTACCACCCGGGGAAAGCAAACAAGGTGGTAGATGCTTTGAGTAGAAAAGACCATGGAGTTTTGAACAATATGAGAATTGAAAGGGATCCAATTTTCATGGATCTAGTAAAGATGGACGTGGGAATAGCCAGGGAAGGTGAAACATAAATAATTTTTCAAATGGTTACCAAACCGTCTTTACTAGAAAGGATTAAGTGTTCTCAGACCGATGATGAAGAATTTCAAAAGATGATTAAAGCTGTGAATGATGGGAGATTGGGAGACATTGTTTATGAAGATGGAATTTTGAAATTCAGGAAGAGACATTGTGTTCTCTATTTACCTGATCTAAAAAGGGAATTGTTGGATGATGCTCATAGTTCAAATTTCTCTATACACCCTGGGAGCACAAAAATGTATAGATATTTGAATGAACATTTTTGGTGGGACAAAATGAAGAGGGAGATTTCTGATTTTGTGTCAAGATGTATGGTTTGTCAACAAGTGAAAGCTAGAAGGCAACAGCCTAGAGGAGTCATGCAACCTCTTCCCATACCGAAGTGGAAATGAGATAATATTACGATGGACTTTGTCATGGGGCTACCAAAGACTCCTAGAAGGAATGATGCAATATGGGTTATTGTTGATCGCCATACCAAGTCAGCACATTTTCTTGCTATAAGAGAAGATCTACCCCTGGAACATCTAGAAAGAATATATATTAATGAAGTTGTGAGACTTCATGGAGTACCCCTATCGATTGTTTCTGATCGTGATCCCCGTTTTACTTCATGATTTGGGAAAAGTCTTCAGAAATCCCTGGATACTGAACTTCATTTGAACACTGCTTACCACCCTCAGACAGATGGACAATCAGAACGGACTATTCAGACCTTAGAAGACATGTTGAGATCTTGCTAACTTGACTTTCAAGGTATGTGGGATCAATATTTACCACAGGTAGAGTTTTCCTATAACAATAGCTTCCATTCGAGTATTCAGATGGCACCATATTAAGTGTTATATGTAAAGAGATGTCGTACACCAACCTGTTGGGATGACGTTGGTGATATAAAACTTGTAGGCCCAGAACTGGTGGAGGAAACGTTGGAAAAGGTGAAGGTAATCCAAAATCACATCAAAGCAGCTCAAAGTAGGAAGAAGAGCTATGCCGATAATCGAAGGAAGGATTTGGAATTTCAAGTCGGTGATCATGTTTTCCTGAAGGTATCTCCATGGAAGGGAGTCATACATTTTGCTATGAAAGGTAAATTGAGTCCCAGGTACATCGGACTCTTCGAAGTTCTAGAACGAATTGGGTTTGTAGCTTACCGATTGGCAATGCTGCCAAGTCTCTCCAATGTTCACGATGTGTTCCACGTATCTCTGTTTGAGAAATACATGCCTGACCCAACGCATGTACTCACCAATGAGGAATTATAACTGGAACCTGATCTGTCTTATTGTGAAGAGCCTGTCAGGATTCTTGATACAAGAGAACAAGTACTGAGAAAACGGACGACGCGTCTGGTAAAAGTTTTGTGTAGAAACCATAAGATGGAAGAGGCAACGTGGGAACCCGAGGAACATATGATGAAGAACCACCCGAGTATTTTCATGCGGTATTATTCTAGAAATTTCGAGGATGAAATTATTTGAAGGAGGGGAGAATGTAACACCCCAAGCTTCTACAGTACGCTTCTCTTTGAATAATGTGATAGCGTGTGTTGTACGCAACACCGAGTTTAAACACACCATAACCAATCAAACTAGTCGTTATGAATAATAATACCTATTTTACGAAATTATATATATTCTATATTTTAAAATGGACTTCATTTCTGGATTCGGAATATCGAATTTAGCCTAAGGTGAAATTTTGGTACTTTTCGGATAACTTTCATATTTTGATGAATAGTGAAAATTACTAAATTTTAAATAAAAACATCTTTTTTCAATCAAAATAATTAATAGTGATAAATTATGAATTTGAGTGGTTTTAAAGTATATTTATAACTTATTTTTACCATTTAATATAATGTTGGTAATTGGACATAATTTTACAATTAAACCGAACATAAACAGGTGTCAATCTTTTGATAGTTATTATCTCTTAAAAACACGTTTTTTGTTTTGACAGCGGGAATTAATTTAAAATTAATTTCTGCCACTTCTGTGTTTTGAATTTAGAAAAATGGATTCCATATTTGGAATCAGGATGTCCAAATTGTGTAAATAGGTAACTTTTATTTTTATACATTTTGAATAATTTCTGTGGTAAATATTTTATTTACCATGGTTAAGGGTAAATCTGGTAAATAAGGGTTGAAAAATAATATTATAATAATAGTAAATTACCCTAAAACGTGTCCTAGCCTTATTTTTTGATACATGTTCGACCATAGGAATCTTGGGGTCTATTTGGGGACCCCATGGTGCCACTTGTAGGTGATAGGGACACTTTATTTTAATTATGTTAAAATGAATACAAAAATGACACAAGCATATATCGTTTAGAAAAAAAATTATTAAATAGGGTTATTAATGTTTTATTTTATATTATAAATATTCATTATAAAGATAAAAAGATTTCCTACATAATTATATTTTATTTATAATTTTTAGTCATTAGATAATTTATTTTATTTATGACAACATGATGATGCAGTAATTACTAAAATTGTGAAAAATTAAATTAATTGATATTATAAATACCCAAATAAATATAATATTAAACGTTTAATGAATTAAACTAATTTTCTAGGATAATATGATATATTAGGATTGATTTAGTTTACTTTGTTAGAAATAATCAATTTGTTATGAGTTTCAAAAAAATCAACTATTGAATAGTGTCAAAATTGACATAAAAGAGTTCTTAAAAAAATATTATATTATTAATTTATATTAAATTCCTAAAAATCTAATGTTCGGCCAAGAGACTTATATAATGATATTTTCATCATTAACTGACCACTTGGAGGTCGCTTGGATGTATATAGTAAGTTTATTAACCATATTATATAAAAATACATAGAGACATTGTAAAAGTGAAACTAATTAACTTAGAGTTAATACTTAAAGATAAGGTTAATATAAGTACCCAAACCTGTCTAAATTCAATTTGTTGAGTTGTTTTCGACCCATACCCACCTTAACCTTTGAATAGTCAACTTTCAAGCCATTAGAAACCGAATATGAATTTATTATAAACTAATATCTCTAGTTTTTCCAAAGGTGCCCCTCACCCCTCTTATAAAAGGGAACTCCTCCGTATCATTTCATCACACCTTCAAAACCTTTTGGTTCGGCCAAAATCTGCCCAAATACTCTCCCAACATCCCTCACTACAACATAGAGGCCTTAGTTTGATCAGAAAGCCAACCTAAGAAGCCCTTTTGATCATATCAAAAGGAAGATCCCGAAGAAGAGGTAATGATTTTACCACCCATTTTCCAAGTTCATTACTTCTTCCACTTCTTCTTCCTTTGTTGTTACCATTCTAAAATAATAACTCCAGTATCATATATATACTGTGATGTTATTATAAATATGGTACAACCATATTCAGTATTCTATCCACCCTTTGAATAACATGTCACCATACGTGCGTACGTACGGCTTACCGTCTCCACGTCGTGGTGTAATTGTTATTCAATATAATATTATTTGGATGGCTATAATAATGATGTGTAACTCATGTAAATAATAAATATAACAGGTTAATGATTCATTATATATGATATACCATCCATTTATTATTATTTTAATATCAAAAGAATGATATTGTCGCTCGTGCGTACGTACGGACTACCGTCTCCACGAACGCGATGAGATTCATTCTCCATCGTATCCATTCAAGTATAATTATCATTTTATGATTTAAAAAATGATTTTTAAGGACATGATATCATTCTGGATATGAATATTATACAACCTATCCTTTATAAACATGTCTTACGTAACAAAACATATAAAAGAAAACAAGTAAGTTAACACCCGAAACAATGATAATACTATGATATTATTATCAAATCAATATTAAAAGATCATATATGATATCATATTAATGTATATGATTATTTTATAATTTAATAACAATTATTTCACCATTATACAGAAGGTTAACCTACCCCAACCAAGGAAAAGTACAAGGTAAGGGTTATTTCACAATCTCTTCATTATCCGAGGTTTTTTATATGTAATAATCTACTGGGATCTCTTTATCATCCACATCCATGTTTCTTCAAAATGTATTTAAAAACATTTTTATTATTTACAAGAATATGGGTTAAAGTCATTTATACCCTTTTGTAAATTTTTATAAGAGAAATCTTTCCGTCGTTTTCAAAACAAGGTCCTTTTTAACCTTTTCGACAGAATTAAGGTATGATTTTTTTTAACTTATACGGTGGGTGCGGTTATTTTCCGCCATTATAAAATCTTCAAAGCATTCCTTACAAGCTTATAAGAATATTTTCAAGAAAATGTTTTATTTTATATGTCTCTTAAATGATTTCAAAAAATAGAAAGAGATATTTCTCTAAAAAGTGTTTTGATTTCATCTATGTCAACATCCTTTGATGGATTATACACTTATTTGAAGTTGATTTATTATGATACAAAAATTCTATATTGTATTGAAGGTTTTTTGATATGTTTGACTGTGGATGTGCTATTTTTATACCATTCATAGTTTATGGTGAAATTATTGACATTTCGTATGCTAGTTTTAATACGAATGATTATGTTATGTTTAAACCTTTTCATATGGGAATGCATTAGACTTAATATGTGACGGGTGGAGCCCTCTATAGCTCCTCGATGCATCGGTAGGTCTCATGAGACAAACTAGTGTCTTTGCACAAGGCCTTGAAAAAATCTAATTTGTAGTCTTGGCACGAGGCCTTGGCTATGTGGTTATGATAGTCTGGATTATTCATTCCAACATTATGAAAGTGGTTATTGATATTGCATGTGATTATTTGATTAGTAGAATATCCATGTGAACAAGTAAATGGCATTATTTCATTTTACTTTTTCCATACTATGTTGAAGTTCAAGTTTAAAAGGCTTTTGTTTTAGTTATACATAGCCTTAAATGTTTATTTTTATTTATGAATGTTTCCGGTATATTGTTATCCTTACCGGGCATTTGAGCTCACCCCTTTTCTATGTTTTATTTTTCCCAGGAAGTGAAGAAGTAAATTATGAATGAGCTGCAGGGATTTTATGTGGGGATATGAGTGTGGTTTATGGAGACAATATGTTGTTGTAGTAGTTTTTCATTTTATGATGTAATGTAAGACTTATGAATATATCTAGTGTTTCCAAGGCTACTAAACCAATCGGTCTTTCGAGATTTGATCTTTCTTGTGATCATGCCAATGTTATGTAATAATTCACCGACTCTGGGTAACTAGGGTCGGGGCGTTACATCCACTATCTCCCAAGGAATCCTCAAACATACAATGGAGAAAAAACTACGATTCATGTAGAATAATAGAAACCCCATTCTATTACGCTGTGAAAATTTTAACCACTCTACCCTGAAATAAAATGTTATCCAGACTAGGAAAACCCTAAAAGAAATTCTCCCATGGTCTATACACTAGAAATTAATAAATCAACTCTGTTAGGATCACACCCAGTTGAAGTTAGTGGATATTCACTGACAATCCATTCCAATGAATAACATCTCACTTCAACTAAATGGGATCACTAAATGTAAACTTCAAAACATCACATGGGATATAAATCAAAAGAAACCCTTATAAAATGAAATTCATTAGGGGATTATTATCTATCCATTACAGATTTATTGATAATTGTGTGACACTATATTACTCTGATTTTATAAATGATCTATATCCTTCCCTGGGAATAATAAGAATAAAAATGTTTAGAAAATTATTATATATTTTACTTGAAATTAAACTAATGTGAAAGATCCTGAAATATATTAAATATCTATATAAATATTCATCGACATTGAACCGTGAGATAAACGTAACTATACTCGGACTTAAAGGAAATTATAAAATTGAGGAACACATCATAAATTATAACCATTCATCACTTAGTCATATATTATTATTAAAATAAATGTTTGTGGAAGAATCCAAATCCAAATTGACCACTTAATATATTTTATGTTCTTTTTATTGAAGATAAAATTTCCTGGTATGATGCTAAAATTGAAAAATAGTCATAGTTAATTACCAATACACTAAGAGAAACCATACCAACTATGTTAAGTTTATTGGTTTAAATTTGATTACCTTTCATTAAAAATCCTCTATGAAATTGTATATAGTTTAACTAAATATAGAAAAATAAATCCTTGAGTTAAATATATGGTGGAATTAGCCTACCCACATTGTTGAAATATCGATTAAATATAGAATGTTGTCCCACCCGAGATATAGAGTTTCCACTAGTTTAGGATAGTTGTCCTATTCTTCCATAGTGAATTTATCATTCATGAGTACTATTGGGGAAACAATTTATAATAATGATTCATATGCTTTCTAAAATTCCAACCCATGTGGTAGTACTGAAAAATATTCATGATTAAAATATTATATAAATGAAATATATGAATGGATGAAATGAACTAATGTAGATGGAGAGGAACCCATAACATGAATGTGTTTATTTGACTTATTCTATACCCAAAAGTAGAATTCATGTATACCTTGAACACATTTTAACTCACTTTAGTCTGACATTTAAAATGATAGAGTAGTATAGAATTTTAAACCTAAAATGTTTCATATAAATGTATTACGTATATTCATTTGTATAGTATAAAAAATAAATATATGTATCCATAACAAGATGTAAATATATCTAAACACTTTTCCGGTATCAATTTATGCCAATTTAATAGAAAATGAGGATTCATTACCTCTTAGGATATAAGAATCAGGAAAATAATAGGTTTATAAACATCATTTATTAATATATTGTTTAATTAGTTGTATAGATATATTGTTCCAATAAGATCATTATATATATATTATTATATTGAACCCCCAAGATAATTATTACAATGCTTTATCCCATTAAAATAATCATTGGGTTATGAGTGTTTACTATTATAGCTGAGTGAGTGGAATATTACATTTGGTTCATTAATGAAAAATCTATCCAACATCGTTAACATTTGGGAGGATATTTTGAAAAGTGGAATCCAAGACAAAAAATCTCAAACTAGAATTGGTTTAACATCCATCCCTTGAACTATTAAAATATAAAATATTACATCCTGTTAGGAAACATCACCACAAGAAATTTTATAATGAAAATACCAGGGATGGATATAAGGATAAAAAAATCTCAAATACATAAAATAATATTGAATTATTTTTTCATAATAAATTGCAAGGGTATATTTTTACAACCATGTAGATCTAAATTTAAAAAATAAATAAATATATATACTCATGAGGCCATATTAAATTTCACTCCAATTACATCCCCTTAAATTGGAGAATGGGTTTTAGAAATATTGATTTATTTTTCTTTAATGACTTACTCTAGATAATGGTATATGAAATGTGGGTAACTATAGATAGCCATATGAATCATTTGGGATAAGTTTTGTATTTAACTACCTAAGAAAACAGTGGAATGATTGAAAATACATGATAAATATTTCTATAAGTTTATTGATCATATGAATTGATAATAAATCAAATATATTCATATAATCATTATGTTCTGATTGAATCATGAAATCACAAATCCGACTTCCTAAAAAAACTCTTTTATTGTCATTTTCATCTACCCATGTAGTCTTCTAAATGTTATTGAAGCATATTTTAATAAATTAAGGATTAGAAATAGGAGCCACTATGGTTACATAAACTGGTTCTAAAATACCTATATTTTTACCCCATTATAATGGGTTTATGGGAACGACACACCCATTTGAAAATTCATAATGATTAGGGGTCATAATGTGTTTTTTAATCATTTTCCATGGGAAAATCATTTTCAAAAGGAAAAAATACAATAATGAAGTATTATTTCCCAATAAGAATTTGTTATGGTGGTGGTAGTGGTATATGAGGACACACTAGATGTGGAACCCAAATAATATGTGTTATTCCTACCAAAATAAAATAAAAAATGAACATAGAAGTCAAGTTATTATTTAGGATAATATGATAATTTTTTAATTTTAAAATCCTTTAGGACACATTCCACCTCAATCATAATAGTCAATTGATTTATGGTGGTGTATAATCCTATAATGTTATAGGATATATGAATAAAAACCCATGATGAACTATGAAAAATAAAAAAAAACACCAATTATGAGTTAGAAATGAGATCATCATCAGGGTTGACATAGTCAATAAGACAATAGAGAGTGAATAACCATATTAATCAATGTATAAACCTCTATCCCCTAAATATTATATGTCAATGTGTCTCTTAAACATTCAAACATGGACTTTTATTCTAGATTCAGCACATATATCCAAATAACATAGATATCCCCTCATCGAATACATTTTAGGGACCTAGGAGTTTGAGAAGAAGGTGTACAACAATAAAAATATAACATAAAAAACTTTTCCCACATAATTCTATTATATGAAGGGGAAAGTTCAATATAGAGCCAAATTATGCCATTATATGTGCCTTTAAAATTAAATAATTCAATATTCATCAATTTTTTGTGAATTTTATTAATTAGTAATCATATTTCTAGTAAAAAATTAATAATTAAGCTATTAGGAGGATTACACATCCAATTTTAATTTGATGATCTAGGGGTATGATAAAATTAAATTGATCTGTATCAGAAGGAATACACAATAATCATAATTTACGGTTATTATATTTGATTACAATTTTATGTTTTTTTCTATGAAAAAAACATTAATTCCTTTTGGGGATGATAATTGATTCAAATTAATAAAATAGCAACACATTATTATCATAAATTATAGAAATATTACAATGATCGGAATTTTTGGATATATTATGGTTATTAATCCATTCTGAATCGTTTGAATCCTGATAAATCCATATAAAGTACTATAAACATGATGGAAGGAAACTGTTTTTGAGTAAAATAGGGAAAACATTTGAAAAAAATAGATTGAATATTGAATTGATTAATGCCTGGTCAAATAAAGAAAAATAATATCGGAAGCCTTTCAATCAATTCTAAACAACAATGTTAGAAAAAAGAAATTTTAGGATTGTGATTGACATAAACAGGATCCCAAAATTACATTTTATTCCTATAATTCAGAATGTGATTCATTTTTAAGGTTGTTTAATTAAAAGAATATTAGATTCCCATATAATAAAATTATATTAATATTTACCCTTTGAGATTATATTAGAATATATGATATAACTGTATCATGTTAGTGTATCTAATGAACATTTATTAGTTAGAGATGTTCCACCTGATAGAAAAATGGTGATTGTGTCTCTTCACCACCATTAACATGATATCAATAGGACCTTCAAAACCCTCACATTCGTCCAATGAGTGTGACAGATACATGAATAATAAATCTCCTCTATTATCTTCTAGATAAGATTATATAAGTCTATCATCTACCACAAATGATTTTTCAAAATGGGGATTATAGATAATACACCAACATTAAAAAAAGTTCCTAAACCCCAATCAATTAAAATAGATAAATGGTGTTTGGTAACAAATATGTTCTACATCCAACACACATGAGAGTAGTGAAAACTATTAAAAATAAGGTTGAATAGATTTATTTTATAAAATAGAACATGAATGTGTTATTTTGAAATAACATTGAAATTTCATGATTTAATACCCTCGTATTCATTATGTACATAGATTTATTATCTCACTACCTTAGTTACAATCTTGTGGAAAGAGGAAAACATTTGTCTAATGGTTAAAATATGGAATTCATGTATAATAAGTAGATTATGGAAAATTACCTTTACTAGGTTTTATATGCTAAACTAATCTATAATAATATCTTTATGAAGAAAGGGAATCAGAAGATAAGATAAAGTATTGATTTTAGGGATTTTAAATGCTATCCACTTGTAGAAATAATGGCATCAAAATCAATGATATGGCATCTGTTTTCAATAAACAGTTGGAAAATGTATCTTTGATAACTTATTAGACATTATTTTATCAAAAATTGATGCAAATAAATTATATTGACTTTTTTGCATCGTTTTTAATAAAACTAATGCCAAAACATCATCAAAACAATTTATGTTGTCATTTTTTCTCAATAAATGATGCTATTACACAAAAAGTGATAATTCTGGGGGTTGTTTAAGATAAAAAAATAAGTATATAATTATTTTTTGGCATTGATTTCAATAAAAAATGATTCCAAATACATTTTAAGATAAACTCGTGTTTATGAAATCCTATTTTTTTATCTGTGAAACATTTTTCTCAATGAGTGATGACCCCAACAATGTCCCAATGATCATTAAATAAATTATTATTTATTTTATTCGATTTGTATGATCATTTCATGGTCTTTGGTCTCAATTATACATATTTTTTCATTATATCCTCATCTACCAATGTATTTATCATCGAAAAAAATTTATCCAACCATAATCAATGGTTTGATATTATTTTTTTGTTCTTGTTAATTATTTATTTGTATATATATATTTGTGAGATCATGTTATGGTTATTCTTACAATGAATAAATCGGATAAATTTTTGATTAAAGATCATTTTTATTGAGATTTGAATTTGGTTAATTTTTTGAAATTTCATTGTTTAATTATTTATCATTTTGTTATATTATTTAGTTATTTTTTTGGTTATTTGTTTATAGATTATCCTTATTTATAATTTATTTATAAAATTTGATTATTTTGATAAATATTTTACATAATAAAATTATAAAATGGTCTTGATGATATTATCTAATGGACAATTTTATATGGTGTTATCATTCATCAATATAATGTATAGCACATGTTGTGAATCCATATTTGTTCACCGATTTAATGAATACAATCTTCAATACATTTTTACACATGTAACAATGAAATAATATAATAACTAGGTAAAAATAACTAATACATGATAGATAATTTGAAATAATTACAATATTATATCAATAAACCAAAAGAAAATAATATTGAAAAAGTATTTTTTTTAAATGTACATGAATTATAATTTATATGACAATAGGATTGTTTTTTTAAAAAAATATATTTTAAATTTCATGAAATTGACCATAATACATTAAACTATACAATTCATATTTATTGAAATAGTATATGATATTTCCATATATAAACTAATATATTATCATTAGTTAATTTTCATATTTTTTAGAAATAATATTAAAGAGAAATAAAAGGTAAAATGGACATATTTCAATAAAAACATTTTCTCATTATATATAAAATTTATTTTAAAAAATTATAAATTTTATTTTGGTTAAATGAACATAAATTAATTTTTTATTATTTCAATATAATCAAAATATATCTTTTTCTGATTTCATCATAAATAATGTTATTTTATGTAAATAATGTTATTTCATGTAAATAATAACTAATACAATTTTTACCAAAAATAAGTTTTTGATAGCTATGGGGGTCTAAGGACGTACCATGAGGATAATTTGTCATCTAAATTAGAATGTTATATAATAATATAAGTAACAATTTATCATACAAACCACAAAAATTTGGTAATTAAATTAATGTAATAATATCGGAAAAGGAAACAGAATATGGATAATGATTGAGCACAAAAAGGAATTTTTTCTTGGTTAAAATTGAATGTAATAACAAATATATTTGAATCAGAAACATTGAAATGGTTGGAAGAGGGACCATCTATTAATTTTATCACATTTACTTGTTTTGATATTAATGTGTATCTATTTTACAAAAAAATAGGGATGAAAAATGTAGTGTAGAAAATTGTGGTGTAATGGTTACCACTTAAGCAGTACATTTTTTGACAGAACAATATAAAAAAATGATTTATAAATCAATATAATATTATGTATTTCTTTCTGAAAAATGGAAAATTTATTATAATATATATTTAGTCATAGTGTTTATGTTTAATTTTCTTTCATGTAATAGTATTGTGAATCATGATGAATATTGGTGTATATTAGTTGATTTGATAGGTTTTAGCTGCAATGAGGAACCATTTATCATAGAGACACCTAAAAAAAATTAATTTATTCCAATTATCCATATAACGATCAATGGTTTTTCATTTTTCAATTTAAAAGAAACAATTTCAATGATGAGGATGATGATGATTTTATTTATTTATTTGTGGTTCCTTCGTCTATTACATGATTTCTAGATAATAATTAGTATAACACAGATGTAGTGCATACAATATGAAATGCTCATTCTGATGGGGTATGGGAAAACACTAAAATACTATCCTAATTAATCTATTTATTATTTACATTATATTTATTTTTTAAAATTTACATGTCTAAAGTATATATTATTTAATAACTATTGGAAAATTAATGATATATTTTATTGTTTACTTGATTTTTTGTTCCAAATTTTGATATTCCAGGATTATCGATAAACATTTTTTCATTGAAATTCTTTACCTACATTATTATATTTTGGTTAATATCATATATATAATAATAGTTTATCAAATGTTTATATTTAAATTTATAAATATTTCTATCATTTTAAAAGAAATTATTTTATTTAAAATTTTTTCTTGTAGAATTGTTTGGTTAAGAAATATAAGATCATTATTTTTTTCAAACATTCACATCTGTGACACCTATTTTACTTAGATATTCCTATTTTTGTATTTTCAAATTATTTACTCATGTATTAATATATATCTTCAAAATAATTTATTTATATTTTATTGGTTCAATGAACGATAAATATATACTAATATGGGAACATGTACCAATTTATTTATCACATTCATGTTATTAAAATGTCTAGTAATAGAATTATTTATTGAAAAAAACTATCAATTTATAAAAAAATTGTTGGACTACAAATGAGACATTATTTGTGGATTCTTTTTATATTATTATTAACTAACTATGTTCTTGATTTAGCAAACATGTCATTACATGTTTACCAAAACTCTCATTTATAATAGAGATGAGAAATTTCATACTATTTTGGATGACAATAGTTATGTATCTATCCCAAATTCAATATAGTTTATCTACTATATATCAATGCAGATTAGTTCTAGGAATATTATTTATATCCTGATTGGAAGTCCATTAACAATATGGTGATAAATCAACATTGGGAGGTTATAATGGTAAACTATTTCAATTGATTTATATTATCACATTTTTCAAATATAAAAAACATTAAATTTCTAATATTTATTTCATATATTTATAGATGATATTGGATTTTTAGGAAAAAATGAAATTAAGTAAATATTTTGTTATCTAGTAGTGATTTGATGGAAGGATTTCAAAACAATGCTAACAAAAAAGTATGGTATTTGAAATATAAAAAATGAAAACCAATGCCTCATGTATGATTATTTAGATGAAGAGACATAGATGAATTTTTCTTGCAACTAACATTATGATTCCTTTCTTGTATGATGATTATATTATATTTGGATATTTCATATATATATATATAGCTAATTAAATATATTTTTACGTTTTATGTGACAATACACCAGGAAATCCTATCATGACATCCAGTTGTCCAATGTATTGCATTATACTTTATCATATTGAGGGTATCAATTATTTTAGAAATTTTTTTTGATAATATGTTTGAAGAATAATGATCTTGTTCTGCGAGTGGATGTAATGAGTTCTAGCTCGGTCATCCATCTCCCCCCACCTACTGTAAAAAATGAAATAAAATTGATAATAAAAAAATGGAATATATCTTAAAATTAATGGTATGGATGTATCTAATATAATAAGAAGTAAATACATTTTGTTATTCTTGATTTTTACTATTTTCTAATACTCATCACTAATATAATTTTTTTTTTCATTTCAGGATCGACATCAGGAGATATTTTAACGGGGAACTATTAACCTTGATGGTAGGATGGACACCTAACCACTGTTTTAGGAATGCCAAAACACCATGGGGGCATAAGAGAATATGAGGAAGGTTATAGTATTCATAATGTTTTAGTTCATCAAATTTTCTTATTATGAAATCTAAAAATTGAATCCTTAAAATAAGATCGGAATGGTATGTAATAGTCCATGGGAGATCAAATTTAGTCAATTGTGTAGGATATGTTTTAAAAATTGATGAGACATTTAGAATTTCCATATCCTTCGCAGCCTGTCTTTCCATTTCATCTAGCTGTTAAGCCTAATATACCATACCATCCAAACCACACTACATATCCTACCTATGTAGATCCTCCAAGTAATCTTTCAAAAACAAGCATATAATTTGAGTTTTATGGCAGATATCATCAGGTACTTATTATATTGCATTTTGAGTCAGTCATTTTTTGGGAGATTTTGTACATCACCAGCCTATTTAGATCGGTAAAGATTGTAAAGACCCGAGAATTCCATGTAATTATTTTAAAATATACAGGAATTTGATGAGTCTGTAAAAATTTACGGTGCGTGATTCTGAGGCCCTGTGTGCCCGAAATGAATTTATGAACTCTTTTTCGGGTATGTTCATTAAACGTGCAAGTAGGTTTATGTAACTTTTGAACCGGTTCACAGAATTGAAATATGAGGGCACCATTAAACCCAAAATACAAGTATTTTCTTAAGGAGATCTTCACCTCGAATACAATAGGTTGATGATGAATGATAGTTTTTCACCATTTCATGGAAAAAGTAAAATATAATTTTTTAACGTTTTATTTTCTTTTTTTAGAAAAACCCCAAAATAAAATACTATTGGTGGGGACCACCTGAAACCCCCTTTAATGTGAAATAACTATTGGAATTCCTACAATCAATTATTTATGCCAACATGATACTATTAATTATTCCATCGTGATGTAATTAATTGTGCCAACAATTTATTGTGTCAACGTAAATTAAATTGGCGAACCTATTTTAATTTATGTTGGATCCTCATTTGATTATTGGGAAAAAGGTTGGAAAGGGAGAGGGGTTGTAAGAGAGAACATAGGGAGGAACTCATCCACCAACGAATAATGTCTCCTCCAAATAAAGAAGGCCCTCTCCATCTAATGAACAGTCTTCAAAGCCATAGATGAGGATGATGCACGAGCCCATATTCAGAAGTGTGTTGCGGAGGCGAAAGTTGTTTTCACCAACTTCGACTTCACCATTTTCATCTCACGACACATCAACAAACCTTCAAGTTATGGGTCTTGTTGTTCATCATTTTGTTCATTGAACTGAACCACTTGATCCACATGTTACCGAACTAATGTGGAAGGAGCTTGCGAAACGAACACTGCCTGAACCCTCAATCATTCTTCGTGGTTGTTGTGTTCTTCACGATGGGGGAGGATGGCCACCGATTCCGGTGATTGGAACACTTGCAACTCGAGAGAGGCAACTGACACCATGGCCGACCATGATGAAGGCGTCGACCGACCGTGGCAACAGAGAAGGTCTGCGGCCCGTTGGCTGCAGGGGAGAAAATGCAGCAGCTAGCGGAGGCTGACGACACGACATGGGTGCTGGCGCACAACTATGTCACCCCGACGAGCAAGGGACATGGCTTGTGATGCAACATCAAACAGAGGCCATCTGACATCTGATAGGCCTAATGGGGTGAATGATTCCACCCCACATAGAGTCGTGTTGGACCGCCTGGCACGGTCCGGGCCACCCAGTATGGGTCGGCCCACCCAGCGCAGGTTGAACCGGACCCAGCGGGTCGGGTCGTTCTGGCTGGGTAAGAGTAGACCCGGACCAGTTTCTACTCATTCCAAATTTTCGGCCATAACTTTGGCACCTGGTGTTCGTTTGGAGAGATGTCTACGGCACCAGAAACCACAGAGCGAGATGGTCCTTTTGGTATACCGCACTTGATATTTGGATAATGTTCGTTTAAAGTCGGGTTGGATCGAGCACGAATCCAACTGGGTCCTTGGGACTAAAAGGCTAATAACATACATATCATGTGTCTGATTGACGCATCGTCTATTGTGATGAGACCCCATTTACATTTTGGTCCTTTGGGATACTTCATCGTTGGACTTCATGTCAGCTAGAGTATCGACCAATGGCATTAGTAGAAGATCCTCATTGATACGACCAAGCTTAGTGTGGGAACCCTATAGCTGGATGTAACATGAGAAAGGGATTGTTCATTAGTCTGTAATTGGGGATCCTAAATGGATCCTCTCAAGGAATCCATGTGGGACTACTCTATAATCTTGTGTGGGTCTTCTGTACTATGATCATGTGTGGGTCTGATGATGTACTAGGATCCTGTGTGGGTCTGATGATGTACTAGGATCATATGTGGGTCTGATGATATACTAGGATCTAGTGTGGGTCTCATGATATACTAGGATCCTATGTGGGTATGATTATGTACTACAATCCTATGTGGGTCTGATGTTGATTTAGGATCCTATGTGGGTTTTCCTCTTAATGGAGTGAGATGATTCAGAAGTGACATCTAGTCATCTTTACTATTGTACCTATATTATACCTGGTGTGAGATGATTTTGTACCTGTATGGTACTTTATTTCATGGTAATACCTTGGAGGTATTCGTTAGTGTGGCATACCTGTGTGGTACTTACATTCATGATATTACATCCTCTGTGGAACATATATGATTTGGGCTAATGAGTTGGGCCTTGTGTTTCCTCCTGATTAATATGGGTTTGTATAACTGAGGTATATGTATGGGTATATACCTAAGTAGAGTTGTAAATTGATTTCATGCTTTTTTGTTTACCCTTTGTGGATTTTAAGAGACCATTTGGTTCTTGGGGTCTCTACTGAGTATCATTATACTCACCCCTATACGAGTTATGCATGCACCTTGTTGTGTTTTGTGTAGACGACGGACATCGTTGACTGAGGACAAGGGTACTAGGACTGGAGGTAGCTTAGAGTTGGGCATTAGACGAGACATAATGCAGATATGGTAATTCGAGAGTTGTACCTACCCTTTAGATAGGATCCTATGCAGTTGTTTACAAGACACTAGTGCAGAAAACGTTTTTTACGTCACCATTTTTTACGTCGGTTATATAAAACCGACGTCATAATATGTAAAACGAGGTTTTTTACGTCGGTTATTTAATAACCGACGTAAAAACCTGTGTTCGGTACACCTTTAACGTCGGTTATAAAAATAACCGACGTTATTAATCGCGCGGCTTCATTTTTTACGTCGGTTATACATTAACCGCCGTAAAAAACAGAAGCGGGGGGGGGGGGGGGGGTGTTTGTTACGTTTGTTATTCAATAACCGATGTAAAAAACACGGTTTTTGAAGGCCTTTTTACGTCGGTTATAAATTAACCGACGTAAAAAAAGAATCCGCAGATGTTTTTGACGTCGGTTATGGAATAACCGACGTAAAAAAACGCGGATTTTGAGCCCTTTATAACGTCAGTTATAAAATAACCGACGTAAAAAAAGAATCGGAGGAAGGTTTTTATGTCGGATATTGAATAACCGACATTATAAATGTTTTTAAAAAACTTATAACGTCGGTTATTGAATAACCGACGTGATAACTCATTTAAAAATTTACCCAGACCTGTGGATTGTCATTCGCGAGTTTACCTTCGACAGTCGCGACTCGTCTCTCTCGCGCGTAAACCCGAATCGGCTCGTCCATTTCGTTGGTTTAGATTCGTTTTGCGATCATCGTTTCTCATATTTAATCTCCTCGGATCAATCATCTAAACTCACAACACTCAGGTAATCCTCCCACTCGTTCGTTTTTTTCGCGGATAGTATATATATATATATATGTGCTGTGATTTTTTTGTTGAAACTAGCTAAGATTCTTCGATTACGAACCCTTTTAACTCGTTTTGGCACCATAATCTTATTTATCATCCCTAGATCTATTTGTTCGACTTCCAATATTGACTAATTTTATGATTTCACTAATTTTTCATCGTTTTCTATAAATCCCCGAGAGGGTTGGGGCGTGTCCATTTGGATGGGTTGCCCTTTTACAGTTGTTACTACTTTACTCACACACAACCATGGGATAGGTGCTTGGATTTGGGATCACATCACCATTTTCACCCCCTGCAAAAAAAGTTTCACGAGGACTCACCAGATTTCCCCTCGGCATGTTAAAAATTTTAGATACCCTCTTTTCAGCAAGTAAAAAATTAACTAGTTTTTTCTTCACTACTTATCCTAAACAAATAAAACCACCATTCTTTCTAGAACCTCTACTAGATCCATTGCATCCATCAACATACATATTTGGATCTGAAAGCATCCCTTAAGCCTTATGTTCGATGCTAACATCCTTTACTGATCTATAGAAAATATGATGGTCTGCTAAGCTCTCCATTTAAAAGTCAAACCCCACCAATTATTCATCCTCATCATGAGAAAATAGCACAACATCTGAATTTCTGATTCAATCTCTTGGGTCACTGAACAAACATTAACTCCTTCAAATCCAAACCTGGAATAGACAACCTAATGTCGAGTTCCTTCTCTATATATTGAAACTCAGTTCTTCCTCCACACTTAAAAACATTCTTTGAATGGCCCAACTTCTTGTTAGGGTAAATTTTCAGTGATTCCAGGGGGGTGGGAGGGCTATCAAGAGGGTTGGGGGGTGTCCAGGGGGGTGTCCAAGGGGGTAGGGTGTGGGGGGTGGTGTCTAGGAGGGGCGGGGGTTGTCCAGAGGGGTCGGGGGGTGTCCAGGGGGGTTTACAAGGGGGTGGGTGGGTGTGGGGGGCTGTCTAAGGGTGTGGGTGGGTGTTGGGGGTGTCCAGGGGGGTGTCCAAGGGGGTAGGGGTGGGGGTGGTGTTTAGGAGGGGTGGGGGGCTGTCCAGAGGGTTGGGGGGTGTCCAGGGGGGTGTCCAAGCAGGTCGGGGGTGGGGGGTTGTGTCCAGGAGGGGTGGGGGTGCTTTCTAGAGGGGTCGGGGGCTGTCCAGAGGGGTCGGGGGGTGTCCAGGGTGGTGTCCAAGGGGATGGGTGGGTGTGGGGGGCTGTCCAAGGGGGTGGCGGCATGTCCAGAGGGGTCGGTGGGGTGTCTAGGGGGTGTCCAAGGGGTTGGATGGGTGTGGGGGGCTGTCCAAGTGGGTGGCGGCCTCTCCAGATGGTATTTGGGGTTGTCCGGGTGGGTGGGGGGGGGGGGGGGGGCTGTCCAGAGGGTTGGGGGATGTCCATGGGGGTGTCCAAGGGGGTAGGGGGTGGGGGGTGGTGTCCAGGAGGGGCGGGGGGCTGTCCAGAGGGGTCGGGGGGTGTCCAGGGGGGTTTACAAGGGGGTGGGTGGGTGTGGGGGGCTGTCCAAGGGTGTGGGTGGGTGATGGGGGGTGTCTAGGGGGGTGTCCAAGGGGGTAGGGGGTGGGGGTGGTGTTTAGGAGGGGTGGGGGGCTGTCCAGAGGGTTGGGGGTTGTCCAGGGGGGTGTCCAAGCAGGTCGGGGGTGGGGGGTTGTGTCCAGGAGGGGTGGGGGTGCTTTCTAGAGGGGTCGGGGGCTGTCCAGAGGGGTCGGGGGGTGTCCAGGGTGGTGTCTAAGGGGATGGGTGGGTGTGGGGGGCTGTCCAAGGGGGTGGAGGCCTGTCCAGAGGGGTCGGTGGGGTGTCCAGGGGGGTGTCCTAGGGGGTGGATGGGTGTGGGGGGCTGTCCAAGTGGGTGGTGGCCTCTCCAGAGTGTATTTGGGGTTGTCCGGGTGGGTGGGGGGCTGCCCAGAGGGTTGGGGGGATGTCCAGGGGGTGTCCAAGGGGGTAGGGGGTGGGGGGTGGTGTCCAGGAGGGGTGGGGGGTTGTCCAGAGGGGTCGGGGGGTGTCCAGGGGGGTTTACAAGGGGGTGGGTGGGTGTGGGGGGTTGTCCAAGGGTGTGGGTGGGTGTTGGGGGGTGTCCAGGGTGGTGTCCAAGGGGTAGGGGTGGGGGTGGTGTTTAGGAGGGGTGGGGGGGCGGTCCAGAGGGTTGGGGGGTGTCCAGGGGGGGTGTCCAAGCAGCTTATTGTCCACAATGGAAGATAATTGATGCCCAGTACCCTACATTTGGAAATGAAATTAGAAATCTGAGACTAGGCTTGTGCACAGATGGAATGAATCCATACCGAACCCTCAGTAGCACACATAGTTCATGGCATGTTTTATTGGTAATTTACAACCTCTCTCCTGATGTTTGTATGAAGCGCAAATATGTCATGTTGAGTATCATGATATCTGGTCCAAAGAAACCCGGCAATGATATTGATGTATACTTGTCACCGAGGATTGATGATTTGAAACTGTTATGGGCTGATGGTATTAGAGTGTATGATTCTTATAAAATGGAATATTTTCAACTGCATGCAGTGCTTCTATTCACTATAAATGACTTCCCAGCATATGGAAATTTGTCTGGATACAGTGTTAAAGGGCATAAAGCATGTCCAATTTGCGAACAACAGACGTCATATTATCAATTGCATCATGGGAGGAAAACAGTGTACATGGGTCATCGAAAGTTCTTGCCTATGGATCACCCTTATAGAAGACTAAAAAAGGCATTCAATGCCTCATAAGAATTTTATACTTCTCCAAAACCATTATCCCCAGATTTGTATTTTGAGAGGGTGAAAAACCTTGATGTGACATTGGGAAAGACACATAAATCTGGTAATGATAGACATATTTGGAAGAAAAGGACAATATTTTTTGAGCTACCATATTGGAGGTATCATGAAGTCAAACATATTATTGATGTCATGCACGTGGAGAAGAATATCTGGGATTCTTTGATCGGAACATTTCTAGATATTAATGGAAAGAGAAAATATGGGTTGAATGCAAGGTTAGACCTACTATCAATGGGAATACGTTTGGAGTTAGCTCCCACTCCTAAAGGAAGACGAACATTTCTTCCCCCGGCTTGTCATACATTATCGAAGAGGGAGAAAAGTAGCTTCTGTCAGTGTCTTCATGATATCAAAGTGCCTCAAGGTTATTCTTCAAATGTAAAAAAATTTGTCTCATTGAAATACATGAAGTTGATAGGTATGAAATCACACGATTGTCACGTCATGATGCAACAAATTCTACCAGTTGCACTGCGTGGAATATTGCACATCCGTGTCAGAAATACTATAATGAGGTTGTGTTATTTTTTCAATTCAATTTGTAACAAGGCGATTGATGTGAATGCTTTGAACATTTTGGAAAAGGATGCAATTTTTTTTACTTTGTCATTTGGAAATGTATTTTCCTCCAACTTTTTTTGATATGATGGTGCATTTAATGATTCATCTGGTTCGAGAAATAAAGCTTTGTTGACATATATATCTTCGTTGGATGTATCATTTTGAAAGGTATATGAGAATATTAAAGGGATATGTTAAAAATCCATATCGACCTGAAGCCTCCATTATTGAAAAGTATATTTCTGAGGAGGTAGCAGAGTTTTGTACGAGCTACTTGGCTACGGCGCAACACATAGGTTTGCCTCCATCTCGCCATGAACGGGTTAATAATGAGGGAAAGGGGATTCGTGGCTTGAAAGTCAAATCACTGTCAGCTGAACAGATGAAGAAGATAGAATCGTACATCTTGAATAACATAGCTGATGTTCAACCGTATATCACATTGCATATTAATGAGTTGAAACAATGTCATCCAAAGAAGAAAGAAATGTGGATTTTGAATTAGCACAACAAAACTTTTTTACCATGGTTTAAAAAGAACTTGCTTGGTAGATCAGATGTATCAGAGACATTAAAATGGATAGTGGGTGGTCCATCTTTAAATGTGATAACACGGTCCGATTATGACATGAATGGCTATAAATTTCATACGAAAGCTCAGGACAATAGAAGTGCAGTTCAGAATAGTGGTGTATTGGTGTTTGCAGAAGCAATGCATTTTTCGAGTGCTAAGGACAGAAACCCAATTTCGGCATCAAGTGCATATTATGGAGTGATTGAAGACATATGGGAGGCTGATTACTATAAAATTAAAGTTCCTGTTTTTAACTGTAAATGGTTTATCGGTAACAACAGTGTCAGACACGATGAATTTGGAATGACACTTGTTAATCTGAATAGATTGGAAGACACAGCTGATTCTTTTATAATGGCAACACATGCCAATAAAATTTTCTATGTAGTAGATCAATCAGATATACAGTGGGCTGTTGTTTTACAAGGGAAAAACAATATATTGGTGAGGATGAATTTGATGAAGATGATGATTTATGTGAGATCCCTACTTCCATGGAAAGATTAACAGAACATAATGATGAGTATGTTGAAGACATGGTTTGTGCCATAAAGAACGATCACGACGAAGGAATTTGGGAAAACAATCCAACTATACATTCCTAAAATTACAGGTAACACATGTTTATTTCTTATTTACATTTAGTTTTTTCATATAATGTTAGATATTGTAAATTTTTTACTTATTAAAACATGTATCAAACCAAAATGATAAAACAATAAAAACCGTAAAGAGGAGAAGTCCTGGGCGCACCGGCTGGCCGGTGGTGGATCACCGGTTGGCCGGTGGTCCAGACAGCAAAGCTCTATCTGGTCCACCGGCCGGCCGGTGGTGATCCAGCGGCCAGTGACACCAGGCAGTGGGCAAGACCACTGCCTGGGTCCTCCGGCTGGCCGGTGAGCTCACAACGGCTGACCGGTGGACTCAGTGAGTCCACTTTTCAGCTTTCTTGGGCCAACTCCTTGGCAACCTTTTTCCTATCAACAAAAACACTTGAAAACAAGTTAGAACATAATAAGAGTGATTGCGATCATTAAAATCCAAGAGAGAGCGGTACAACAGACTGTGTTTACCATGTTTATCATTGTTTAACATTCTTACCATATTACCAATGTTTACTATTATGTAATTTAGTACACTTTTCTATGTTCTGATTAAGTAGTATTACAATATTTGAATTTGTATATTTGTGAACTAATGTTTGTTTTTTTGATTTGAAGGAAAATGACAGATCAATCAGTTGATCAGCCACATGATTCTAGAGATGAGCATATTGGTCATACATCCAGGGAGGAACATTCACATGATCCTATTACGAAAAAGAGTTCAAAGGTTGGTAAGCGTGGGTGCACACGTTTACCAAAATTATCACTTGCCCGTACGATGGAGGAGAGGATAGTCGTGGAGTTTGATGATGATGATCTTCCTAGAGGTCCAAATGCTAAAGATTTTAAGGGTTTTGTAGCATCTCAGGATAAGAGAAAAGTAACCATTCTCTATGATTATTGGAGAATTGTGGATAAGGGGATAATTTCTCAGCTGTGGGAGACCATTTTGGTAAGATCTTTTGCTATTGTTTGACTGTTCTTTAAATGTTTCTAGTATATATAATATTTTTAACCTCTTTTTTATCAGATGACATCTGATATTCCTAACACTGGAGGAGTCAGGAAGAAATTCTTATCGTTGGCTGCTAGGAGATGGAGGGATTTCAAATCAACCCTCTCATCTGATTTCTTTTATGGTCATAGGAGTCGTGAGAAACCATGTCGTATATATCCTTTTATAGATGAAGACACATGGAGACAATTTTTTGAAAGTAGAAGAAAAGAATCATTTTTGGTAAGGGCAATGTAAACTTTTATAAGCATTCTTATATAAATGATCTTATTATTGTTTTGTTAATGATTACTTATTCTTAATTTACAGCAAACAAGGAATGCTCATCAAGAGATCCAATCTAAAAATGTATACCCTCATAGTTTATCTCGGGGAGGGTATGCATTATTGGAAGAACAAATGATGGCAGAAAAATTTCAACAACTAAGAGCTGAGTCTTCAAGCTCTGGAGAGGTGGCCCCTCCATCCCCTCCATCTAGACATGAGAAATGGAAAAGAGCTCGGAAGGGAAAAAAAGGACAACAACTTTCGGAAGAATCGAGACTCGTAGTTGAGAGGATTGTAAGATATCTATTTTATTTATTTAAGTTCACTATTTTCGTCCTATATTTCCAATCATTATAGAAATGTTAAATTAATTATTACAGGACTCTCTTGAGGAGCAGAGTTCACATGGGACATTTACACCATCTGGGAGGGAAGATATTTTATCTGTGGCATTGGGAAAGCCCGAACATCCTGGCCGTGTAAGAGGATATCCGGCAGGTGTATCGGTAAGAAATGTGTTGCCACGTTCCTCAACTTCTAACGTTGAGGGAGTTTATAAAAAAAATAGAATCCTTGGAGGCTGAAGTCCATAATATTAATGCGACAATGGAGGACAAGATTAGAGCATCGGTGCAGTTTATGTTTGCAGACTTGCAAAGACAATTTCAGGGTGCAGCTCCCACTCCACCTCTCCCAGTAGCTCCCACTCCCCCACCTCAGCCTGCGGACCCCATTTTTGATCCTCCTCCTCCGCCGCAGCTACCTACTTATTGTGAGTTGTATGTTGATGATCCTCAACATCATATAGTTGCATATGAGATGGTATATTGTATAGGAGATACAATTCATCATCAACAGTTAGAGGAAGAGAATCAGTGGGTCATTGTACAGTATATTATAGATAGATCAGCTCGGATACCATTACCTACAGATGAGGTGATGACAGTTGGACATAGTATCGGCCATTTTTTACTTTGGCCATCCAGACATCTTCGACTCATTACCATAGAGGTATGGATGTTATATCTTTTATTTTATATTTTTATTAATGTTTTATAATTTGAAAACTAATATATTTTTCAATTTATTTTTATAGGAATACTTCAAAGGTTAAGAAATACTGTATATACAACAACAAAGACAGATAGCTCTGACATCAGATGCAGATACTAGCAGTCTTGACAAATTGTCAAGATATTCAAATTTGTTGGCGGATCATTATGACTTTACAATGGAAGCTCATGTCTGTGGACGTGAACTAATTGTGGGGATTATGAAAACTGATATCATGGAGTTTGTCACCGGAGATAAGTTGGGCATCAACGTGGTGAAAATTTTTATCTTTTAACATAAAAACCCTCTAACTTTAAATTTCCTTTTATCAGGGATCATTGGATGTTAGGGGTTTTTTGCCCTAGGGAGAAAGCACTCTATTGGATATGCTCTCTCCATGATGATGTGCGAGAAAGTTTTAATAATATATTGGAAAAGTAAGTTTCAATTTCACAATAGTTTTATATATTATAATGACTTTTAAATTTACCCCATTCGTATTATTTTCTAATAGGGCATGGGTACACTTTCGAAAAAGCGCAAAGAAAAGGAATTTCAAGATCAAATATGTACATGCGAAGGTAAATATCCATTTATAATTTCTACATTTTGATTTATTACATAAAAATAATATATTGAATTTACACTCATTCAAACAGAAATGTCATGAGCAACAAGGAATCATCGAATGCGGATATTACATGTTAAGATTTATGTATGAAATAATAACAACTGGGACAGTTCTGAGTTTTGACCTGGTAACATTTACTCTTTCTCATAATATTTCAATTTGATTTATTCATTATACACGTTGGCTACTATCCTTTTCCTTTGTAGCTTTTTGATGACCCTCAACCCTTTACTGCTGAAGATATTAAACACTTACAAGTGGAGTGGTCAAATTATTTTACAGGTTTGATTGACTTTTATTTGTTTGTAATGTAAAATGTAATTTTGAATATTGTCAATGTAATTGTGTATTTCGTAGTCGTTTAGGTTGGATTTAGTTTTTTTCTGAAGTTGACAGTGTAAGTTTTGAATGTTATATAAGTGAATGTTTAATTGTTCTCTACTTCTTGTTTTGGTCTACTGTTGATGGTTTTTCTGGTCTGGATTTTGGTATGGGGGGAGAGGTTCCAAGGGGGTGGGTGGGTGTTTGGGGGGTGTCCAAGGGATATGGGAGGGGTGTCCAAGGTGTGTTTGGGGCTGTCCTAGGGGTCGAGGGGGTGTAAATGAGGGTGGGGGTGTCCAAGGGGTGGGGGTGTCCAAGGGATATGGGAGGGGTGTCCAAGGTGTGTTTGGGGCTATCCAAGGGGTCGGTTGGGTGTAAATGAGGGTGGGGGGGGGGGTAAATGAGGGTGGGGGTGTCCAAGGGGTTGGGGGTGTCCAAGGGATATGGGAGGGGTGTCCAAGGTGTGTTTGGGGCTATCTAAGGGGTCGGTTGGGTGTAAATGAGGGTGGGGGGGGGGGGGGGCTGTCCAAGGGGTGGAGGGGGTGTCCAAGGGATATAGGAGGGGTGTCCAAGGGGTGTTTGGGGCTGTACAAGGGGATGGGGGGGTTTCCAAGGGGTCGGGGGGGGGGGGGTTTCCAAGGAGTCGGGGGGTGTCCAGGGGGTGGGGGGGGGGGGGCTGTCCAAGGGGTGGGGGGTGTCCAAGGGGTGGGGGTGTCCAAGGGATATGGGAGGGGTGTCCAAGGGGTGTTTGGGGCTATCCTAGTGTTCGGGGGGGGGGGTGTAAATGAGGGTGGGGGGGGGGGGGCTGTCGAAGGGGTGGGGGTGTCCAAGGGGTGGGGGGTGTCCAAGGGATATGGGAGTGGAGTCCAAGGTGTCTGGGAGTTCTGTCCAAGGGGCCGGTTGGGTGTAAATGAGGGTGGGGGGCTATCGAAGGGGTGGTAGTGTCCAAGGGGTGGGGGTGTCCAAGGGATATGGGAGGGGTGTCCAAGGGGTGTTTGGGGTTGTCAAAGTGCTTGGAGGGGTGTCCAGGGGTCGGGGGGGTCCAAGGGGTCTGGGAGGGCTGTCAAGGTGTGGGGGGGGGGTGTCCAATGGGTGTTTGAGGCTGTACTAGGGGTCTTGGGGGTGTAAATGAGGGTGGGGGGGGGGGGGTTGTCCAAGGGGTGGGGGGTGTCCAAGGGGTGGGGGTGTCCAAGGGATATGGGAGGGGTGTCCAATGGGTGTATGAGGCTGTACTAGGGGTCGTGGGGGTGTAAATGAAGGTGGGGGGATGTCCAGGGGGTGGGGGTGTCCAAGGGTTGTGGTGGGGCTCCAATGTGGTGGGGGAGGGCTGGCCAGGTTGTTAGGTGGGTATAGATGAGGGTGGGGTTCAGTTGGGGCTTGGGGGAGGGCTGGCATGGTTATTTTTGTTGTTTGGTTTCTGGTTGCTTTTTGGTGAGAGCAGTGCAATTATTTAAAAAAAAATATCGCTTTCACGTTGGTTATTTTATAACCGACGTGGTAAACAAATCGGTAGGGGTTTATCACGTCAGTTTTTTCGAGAACCGACGTGATAAACCGTTCCCGGGCCTTTTATCACGTCGGTTCTTAATATAACCGACGTGCTAAAAGGCTTGGGAATCGATTTACCATGTTGGTTATTGGATAACCGACGTGCTAAAACGTTTCCCAGGCCTTTTTATCACGTCGGTTATTTAAGAAACCGACGTGATAATAGGCCCGGGGAAGGGTTAATCAAGTTGGTTATGTCATAACCGACGTGATAAACGATATCCCAGGCGTTTTATCTTGTCGGTTTAGAAAATAACCGACGTGATAAACCCCCCCCCCCCCCCCCGCGCATATTTATCACGTCAGTTATTATATGAACCGATGTGATAAACACCGTGATGATAGGGATGTTACGTCGGGTTTTAAATAACCGACGTAAAAAATGTTATTTATAACGTCGTCCGTATTAACGTCGCCTAAAAACCGACGTAAATAATGAAAAACAACCGACGTAAAAAATGTTTTCTGCGCTAGTGAGAGCTATTCCATTTTTCTTGTACTTTTACATTTCATGTACTTTCCATTTGGGCTTGTATATTATCCCATTTTTACTTACTGTATTCACATTATTTACTATTCACTTTAATCAGGTTTGTACCTTGTTGTGAGCTTGGTTACGTATGATTACAGGGTATAAAGGCAATTGCTTATCGGTTCTAGGGAATACGCCTTTCGATCCTAGTAGCCATACCCTGGCCTATAGAATATTGGCATGGGGTAGTCACAGCATGGGCCCTAGGGGATGGGTCCTGACAAATTGGTATCAGAGGAGTTGGTTCTATCGTAGAACATTGGACTCTAATATTTTAAATAGCAATAGTGTTAAGTGTAGTGAGTGTGGTTATCTATTTAGGGAATCCGATGTTGGTACGGTGACCGACGTATCCATACACTAGGACTATGAATTCTTATTTCTAACATAGAGCTTGGAAACACTGATCATTTTGTGTTATGAAGAGTTTTATTTGTGATATCATTGAGTCAGCTAAGTAGGTATAACTTATTGACTGTGGCACACCTGTTTCTTTTCAGGATGCCTCCAAACAGATAGCTAGCTAGGGTTTTGGGTATAGTACGTGATGATAGCCCACCGAGCGATGAGGCCTTGGTGCAAGGCCCTCTTATAGTAGAGGCACCAATTTAGGAACCAGTGCTACCATTACCCACTGGGTCACCGATGCCACTAGCCCTAGGAGCAGAGGGTGCACGCCGCTTGAGCGCATTGCACAAGTTTCAACACCGTTGGCTACCCAGGTTCAGGGGAGATTCATAACCACCTACGGTTGAGGATTGGATGTGGATCAGAGTGAGAGTGTTCTGACTGGTAGGGACACCAAATGATCTAATGGTGATTCTTGTTTCCATTCTTCCCCAGGTAGCAGCACCCAGATTGTGGGGATTGATGACCCAAGTTCAAGACAAGCTAACACTTATTTGGGAAAACTTTAAGAGCCTGTTTCATGAAGCGATTGTCCCAACGACCCTTCGCACATTGCTAATATAGTATATTCTTCATCTGCAACATCGCAGAATGACTGTGGCTCAGTACTAAACAAGGTTCACTAACCTGTCGCGCTACACCACTGATATGGTGTGGGACCCATTCTTCAGGGCCCGAACCTTTGAGAAAGGACTCGGGATAGAGATCTGGGCATTTCTGATTTCTCTTAGCATCCCGACGCAGGCGGGGGAATTAGAGTGATCCCTACTAGTGGAGAGTTTTCTTGCTGAGAAGTCACCATCAACGAGACACACCATCATGAATCACGTAGTAGAGTCTTCTGCAGCTGTTAGCAGACATTTGATGCAGTGGTCCAACAAAACCAGACCTATAGGTGGAGGACCAAATGACTCAAGATCGGTTGTGTGGGGTACTAGAGACAGATCCAGACATGTGAGGAATAGACTGTGTTACACATTCATGGGGCATGGTGACATGGATCATATAATGACCCATACATTATATACATTTTTATTACTTCAAAATTAAAGCACACTTTTTACAACATATAACAATACCAAAGTTGGACCGTATAGGTATAGTGTCTTTATAAACAGGGAAACATAAACAACTGGTTCATAAAGCATCTACATTGTCTCCCATTTATTTAATCATATCTATAATCCCTTTTTGGAATATCCTACTTAATACCCTTCTTTCTGACCTGGGGAAAAAACATACAAAAGGGTGAGATCAAATGCTTAGTAAGGGTAAAAAAATATCAATCACATCATATTCATAAGAACATAACATTTTGGAAATCTTTACCTATAGAAGATATCATAATTGATGACATGGGATAAATCATTGTAGTGAAATGTAATCCGAATAATCATAACATGAAACATTGTGGCATACACACATAATCATAGAGAATCATTTCTTTGTATTAAATACTCATTCCCAAGACTATCTTAGTGGACAAAGTCTATTTCTAAACCAAGTTCACTCTTCCTTTCAGTCCTGGATCACTGAACCAGATTAACCTGCCATTCCAGCCATGTCTATATCATGAGATATAAATATTTACCCAATTAATTTGTGAGAGATATAGGTGCCACCCATTTCATAATTATACTACTCTTATGTGTGCCACAAGATCATAAATCATACATCATAGAATAACCCATATAATAAGAATGGTATTATTAAGCATCATTCCATCATTACAAAATCTGTATAAGATAAAAAGACATCATAAAAATAATTCCATCATAACATAATCAAATCAATGTAACAATAGGGATATAAATAGAACCCTATATTATCATAGATGGAAAATAATTTTGATAAAACACTTGAACTTCATTCTTGAGGAAAATATCCTTTCTACATCAAAAACATTTTTCCTTTCATAAAATGTCATAATAAAAGAAGTTGATAAAAAATAAACATGAAAGTTTTTAATGTAAGCTTAATGGAAATAATTTTCTGAAAATCCATTCATTCCATATAAGATATAGAAAAACATTCATCGCATAAATTGGATGGAAAAGTGAAAATGTACCTCATACTAAAAACGACAAAAGATTCCTTTCACATATTTCACTAAAAACTCACATATGGGTAAAATTGGATTTAAAAAATTGTACGAGGATAGAAATAATATTACATATTGTGTAAACATGGATGTGGATGATAAATATTCCTCAGTAAATTCTGAAGTATAAACAATCTCGAAGAAAAATGAGATTGTGAGATTTTCCCTTACCATACGTCCGATTTGTTTTGTATGTGTCCGAAGCTCCTATATAATTATTTAAATAATGTTATTGACTTATTCCTGAATCTTAATCACTGTTATGATATCATATATGGTCATATTCTTAGCTTCTATTTAGTAATATTTCATTACTACATGTTATTCGGGTGTTTTTTTATTTTTGTTCTTATGCGTGTTTTGTCGAATAAATTATTATTCTTTTTTTAGGTTATATATACCTCATTTACAAAATGATATTAGTGCAATATATATCATATTTATTCATTCAATTCATTTATATAATCATTATTCATTGATGATCATGTAGAACGAGTCATATCACATCATGGAGATGGTAGGTCGTACGTATGCACGAGCGATGATATCATTCCCATGATCGTGGAATTGTATTAAAGTGTATGTATAATATATCATAATCAATATCAATTTACAAAAATCATATATAGTTATTATTTACACCATTATACCCATCCAAGTAAGGTGGTGGTGGAAAAAAGATTACACACACAACATGGAGACGGTATTCCTTACGTACACACGCGCGATGATTTCATTTTCCATAGGATGGATAGAAGGTGAAATATGGTTTTTTCATTTTTATAATAAAATATCAGTATATGAGTGATACTTATGTTATTAATTAATAATGAAAAAACAAAATAAGAATAAGTAGTAGAAGAAATAAAGTTGAAAGAATCAGTAATGGACATTACCTCTTCTTTGAAGTGACTCTTCTTAACCTTCTCTTAGGGCACTTAAGATGGTCTTTGAAGAAGATAAAGACCTATAGGATGATTATAGGGAAGTGGATAATATAAATTGGCATGTTTTATCAAATCATGAAGGCTCAATGTGGTGTGAGGAGGAGAGGGAGGAGGTTCCCTTTTATAAGGGAGGAGAGCGGCACCATAGGAAAAACATAAAATATTATTTTATTATAAAGTCATATTCTTTTTTTAATAGCTCCAAATTGATTTATTTCAAAGATAAGGTGGGGATGGGTCACCATAATCTAATCAAATTGATTTTAGACATGTTTAGGTTACTATTTATAACTTATCATTTAGATTTAACTATATGTTAAATAATTTAACTTTTTCTGTGTCTTCTTGTTTTCTTACACTATATGGTTAATAAACATACTATAAAAAGACAAAAGATCCCCAATTGGTTCATTATTAATTTATATAACCTTATCTAAGTCATTTGTCCGAACTTTAGATTTTTTTGAATAAAAAAAATTAATAATATAATATTTTTGTTAAAAACTATTTCATATCAATAATGACAATATTTAGTAATTTATTTTTGTGAAAATCATAACAGCATTATTAGTTCTAAAAAAGTTAATTAAGTTAATAATAATATGTAATATTAACGTATAAAATATGTGTAATTCTTAAAAAGTCAAAAATTACATTTATTTTGGTATTTATAACATTTATTATGTTAATATTTCATTAATAAGGTAACTACTACATCATCATTGTGTCATAAATAAATTACATTATTTAATGTCTCAAATTTTTAAATAAAATATCATTATGTATTAAATAGTTTTAGATTTCTAATTAATATTTATAGTCGAATTTATCTTATTTATAACCCTATATTAAAAATTTCTTAGTTATTATACCTTGATTTGATCTATTTTAACTCTTCTTTAAATAAAATTATATTAAATGTCCTAATATATTCAAACTGGAACTAAATGGGCATATTTTATTCCTAAGGTTGTTTTTGGTCGAATTATACTTATCTAATTGAAGTAGGACATGTGTTAGGGTAATAATAATATCATTTTTACCCTTAATTTCTATATTTACTGTTAAGTGTGGAAAATAAATGTAAAAAGTTACTATTAACCAAAAATTATTTTCATCTCATTGAACCACATTTTACTTACTGATATCAACCATGTCTCTCATATTATTGAAATTCCACTCATAAAAGCGGTAAAATTATGTTTTATATAAATTTTCAAACTCTCCTAGGATGTGGGTAAAACACAGTGAAAAGTTCAATAAAATTTTTATATATCTAAAATTATTATAAAATGACTCCAATGAATTAATTTGAACTTATATAGATATTTTTTATAATTTTTTTCCAAAAATAAATTTAAATAAAATAAATAATTATTAAAATAAAAAGTCGGTTTTTATATAGTAACCTAGTGTTTTCAATATTCATAAAAAATTTATTATTTTCAGAAAAATATAAAAAATTCACCCTAGGCTAATTTTGAAATTCCGAATCCAAAAATGAAGTCTATTTTGAATGATAAATTTAATAAAATTTAAAAAAAATTTATTACTCTTCAGAATGGAAAGTTTTAATATTATTTTAATAGCATGTCGTTGTTTAGTGAAACTCGTTATATCGTACAACATAAGCTATCGAGAAATGTCATGATCACAATTATATCAATCCATGATAGTGTTCTATGTAGTGAAAGATTACTTTGATGATATATAAAAACAAAATATTTCTCATAAAAATCTTGGGTGTTACATTCTACCCCCTTAAAATGAATTTTTCCATAAAAATTCTTCACATTGTAACAAACAGATGAGGATAACTCTGCATTATCATATCCTCAGGCTCCAATGTAGCTTATTCTAATTAGTGGTTCCTCCATAAAACATTCACCAAGTGAGTGGTCTTGTTTCATAGAACTTTTTCTCAATGATCCAGAATCTCTATCGGCTATTCTTTATAAGAAAGATCTTGCTCCAGCGGTACAACTTCTGAGCTGAGTACATGTGATTGATCGGGTATGTATTTTCTCAGGAGAGATACATGAAACGCATTTTGAACTTGAGAGAGATTCGGTGTAAGCACCAATCGGTAAGATACCTTCCCAATAAGATCCAGTATTTCGAATGGACCGATATAGCATTGGTTCAGTTTTCCATTCTTTACAAATCTCATTAATCTCTTCCAAGGAGATATTTGAAAGAACACTTTATCACCCACTTCAAACTCTAGGTCTTTTCTTTGGTTATCGGTATAAATTTTTTGTCGACTCTATGCTGCTATTATGTGTGGTTGAATAGATCTGACCTTTTCTGCCATCTCATAAAAAAGATCAGGTCCTAATAGATTTCATTCCCCAACTTTATTCCAATAAGTTGGAGTCCTGAATTTCTTTCCATAAAGAGCTTCATAAGGAGCCTTCTGAATACTGGATTGAAAGATATTATTAAAAGAAAATTCTACCAATGGTAGGTGTTGATCCCAACCACCTTTGAAATTTATAGAGAAAGATCTTAACATAACTTTTAGAGTTTGAATTGTTCTCTCAGACTGACCATTTGTCTGAGGATGATAAGCAGTGCTAAAACTCAACTATGTATCTATGGTATGCTGAAGACTTCTCCAAATCTTTGAGGTAAACCTCAGATCAAAATCAGATATAATGGAAAGTGGTACTCCATGCAATATTACCACTTCCTTTACATATATCCTGGCGATCTGATCAAAAGAGGAATCCTCACTAATGGCAAAGAAGTGTGCCAAATTTGTAAAATGATCAACTATGACTCTGATAGCATTATTTCCTTTGGATGTTTTAGAATGTTCGGTGAAAAAGTCCATAGATATGTTTTCCCATTTCCATTCGGGTATGGGTAATGGTTGTAACATCCCCTTAGACTTTTGTCTCTCAGCTTTAACATTCTAAAAAACCAAACATCGAGAGACATATTCAGAAACATCTCATTTCATGCCATCCCACCAGAAGTAATCTTTCAGGTCTCTATATATATTCGTGCATCTAGGATGAATAGAGAATGATGAACTATGAGCCTCATCCAGCAGCTCTTTAATTAATTCTAAGATGGGAGGAACACAAACCCGATTTATGACCCTTATTATCCCATCAAAATCAAGGTTGAATTTAGGAACATTTATCACCTTATTTTGAAACTCTACATCTTTTTTTGTGCATCCTTAATATTAACATGTATATATGGTTGATCATTCATTTGATAAAGATATGATTTCTCCTCTTCCATTATAATTCCATGATACATACTTTGTAAATCCATAAATATAGGGTCTTTTGTGACCCTCATCATGAATAATATAGCATGGACTTGTCGACTTAATTCATCTGCCACCTTGTTTGATTTCCCAGGTTGGTAATGAATTAAGCAGTCATAATCCTAAATCATATCCAACCATCTTCTTTGGCGCATATTAAGCTCCTTTTGTGTGAAAATATACTTTAAACTTTTATAATCAGTATGAATATCAAACCTTTCACCCTAAAAATAATGCCTCCATATTTTTAATGCAATGATTACCGCAGTTAAATCTAAATCTTGAGTTGGGTAATTTTTCTCATGGAATTTAAATTGTCGTGAGGAATTAGCTATCACCATATCGTTTTTCATGAGAACAAACCCCAATCACTTCTTGGATGCATCATTATAGATCACAAACCTTTCTCCACTACAAGGAAGTGTGAGCAAAGGTGCACTGGATAACCTTCATTTTATCTCCTTGAAATTCTCTTCACACTCCTCCGTCCAAAGGAACATAACTCCTTTTCAAGTGAACCTGGTGAGTGGATTAGATAATCATGATAAATCATTCACAAAACATCAATAATATCCAGCCAAACCATGAAAACGTCGGATCTCAGTTACTATTTTTGGTCTCGACCATCGTTCAATAACCCTTGTTTTTGCTGGATCCATAGATATCCCGTCTCTCTAGATTCTGTGACCCAAAAAATGCAACGTTTTGAAGCCAAAATTCAAACTTGGTAAATTTGTCATAATGATTATCCTTATTCAGGGACTTCAATACAATTCTCAAGTGATCTTCATGTTCTTACATTCTCTTTGAATATACCAGAATATCGTCTATAAAGACTACCAAAAACTGATCAAGATAGTATATAAAGACTCTATTCATTAGATCTATGAAGATAGCAGGGGAATTATTAAGACCAAATGGAATCACTATAAATTCATAGTGTCCATACCTTGTATGGAACTCTGTATTTGGTATATCCTCCATTTTTACCGTTAATTGATGATACCCTGAACGAAGATCAATATTGGAAAAGTATTAAGATCAATGTAGTTGGTCAAATAAGTCATCAATACATGGGAGATGATATTTGTTCTTCATAGTGATCTTTTTATGTTCTCGATAATCAATGCAAAGTCTCATTGATCCATCTTTCTTCTTAACAAACAAAATAGGTTATCCCCAAGGTGATGTCGTAGGGTGTATGAATCCCTTATCAGGATTCTCTTGGTGTTGATTCTTCAATTCCTGCAACTCAATTAGGTCCATTCAATATGGTGTCTTTGAAATAGGCATAGCACTCGGTATGAGTTCTATTGAAAACTCAACATCACGATTAGGTGAAAGACCTTGAAATTACTCCAGAAAGACATCATCAAACTCCCGTACAATGGGAATATTCTTAATCATGAGTTTCTCTCCAAACATTTAATATAAATAACATTCATTTAGTGGAATCAAGACCCATAAGATGGAAGAAATTTCCACTGGAAGGTTATGTTCATCCTTACATCGATAGACGATCATAGATTGATATGGAATATGAAATGGGACTTCCATTCTTTGGAAATTGATATGAGCTCCGTATAAAGAAATATAATACCAGCCATGAATTACATAAAATTCCACTATAGGAAGGATCACAAGATTTGCAGGATGCACTTTCCCACAATCTTCAATCAGAGAAGAATTATAAACTTTTGGTTCAACGGTTGTTCCATTAGAGGTTGATACAACAAACTCAACATCTGATTGTTGAGGTAATACTGAGATACCCTTAGAAAATTCTTCAGAAATAAAAGAGTGGGTGGATCCAGATTCAAATAAAACATTTTCTACTCTAGAGTGGATGGTAAGGGTACAATTCACCACTTCGTTATCGTACTCCACATCACTGATAGAAATTGCATGTGATTTTCCATTGTATTTAGACTTAAGAGTCTTTTGACGTCGATCATCATCAAAAAACTTGGATCAGGGCATTTATTAGCATAATCTCCCATTTCTTTTCACTTGTGACATTGAAGTGTAGGCGGTGCACTCTGTGTAGGTGTTTCTTTGTTCTCATCACTAGACATCTTCTTCCCATTATTGCTGAATTAAAATTCCCGATGACCTTCTCATCCACATTTGAAACATTTACTTGTCCATTAAAGACAACTCCCTCCATGTTTCTTTCCACACATTGAGCATAAGGGGAAACTCATCTTCTTTTTAGTGTGCTCTTTAGATTTTCATTTTAATTCCATTTTCTTCTTCTTATCAAACGCATATGACTGATGGGTTATTCCAATATCCATTTCAACCTTAAGAGCACATCGAATGATTTCCTCATAGCTATTGAAGTCCCTTAATGCTAAAGCCCTTCGAATACATGGTTTTAAGCCATTAATGAATCAATCGATCTTACTCTCATGTTGGAAAATAATTTTGGAAGCGTAACTTGCAATTCTTGAAAAATTTGCTTCATAGGTACAAACAGATTCATCATCCTTTTGTTTCAGTTCAAGAAACTCCTTCTCTGACTAGGTTTGAAAATTACGATGGATGTACTTATTGAAAAATAAGTTCTTGAACTCATACCATTCCATGAACTCAATTTAATCTATTGGACTCGTATTCTTGATAAGATTACACCATTGATCAGCTTTACCTTCCAAACGATATAATTCTAGGATGAATTTATCATGTTCATAACATTGAAGAATTGAAAATATCTTTTCAGGGGTACTGATCCATTGTTCACCCACAAATGGATCAGTAGACCCACTGAATGAAGGTGGATGATGCCTCATAAAGGATTCAACAGAATTTTGCTCCTTCCATCGCTCATTTGGAAGTCTTGCATGATTCATAGCTTGATAAATTTGTGTGATCATGGATACAATATTTTTCATTCCAGCTCCAATAACATTTTGTTGCTCTGGGGGACAATCCTTGCATTGCCTGTCACATTCCACCTTAACACGGTTCCTTCGGGTTCTAGCCTTTGACTAAAACCAAGAAGAATAGTGTGATAAACACTAATTATAATAGGAAAACCACATAATCACGAATAAAATATCACACTTAAGGTCTTATCATAGGTTGTTCATAACCATTCCTAAAACACTAAGATTGTGTTTTATGCTTTGATATATCCATAGGTTTCTTACTAAGGCTTTCAAATCCTAGTTTCCAAAGTTTGGCTATACCTTTCCAATGATACCAACTATAACGACCCATACATTACATACATTGTTATTACTTCAAAACTGATGCACACTTATTGCAACATATAACAAAACTACAATAGGATCTTATAGGTATAGTGCCTTTAGAAAATGGGAAACATAATCAACTGGTTCATAAAGCATTTACATTGTCTCTAATTTATTTCATCATATCTAGAATCCCATTATGTAATATCCTATATAATACCCTTATTCCTGACCTGGGGAAAAGAAAACATACAAAAGGGTGAGATCAAATGATCAGTAAGGGTAAACAAAAGAAATATCAATCACATCATATTCATAAGAACATAACATTTTGGAAATATTAACCAGCAAACGAGATCATAATTTCTTAACATGGGATAAATCATAGTAGTTAAATGTAATCCCAATAATCATAACATGAAACTTTGTGTCATACATACATAATCATATTGAATCATTTCATAGTATTCAAGACTCATTTCCATGACCATTTTATCGAAAAAATTCCATTTCTGAACTGAGTTCTCTTCTCGTTTCAGTCATGTATCACTGAACGGGATTAACCTACCGTTCCTTCCATGTCTATCTCATGAGATATAAATACTTACCCAATGCATTGGAGGGAGATATAGGTCCCACCCATCTTATAATGATACCATTCATATGTGTGCCACAAGATCATAAATAATACATCATAGAATAACCCATTCAATAAGAATGGGATTCATAAACATCATGCCATCACAACACAATCCATATAAGATAAAAGGACTTCATAAAAATAATTCCATCATAAAATAATTAAATCAATTATAAAAATAGTGATATAAACAAAACCCTATATTATCTTATATGGAAAATAATTTTGATAAAACACTTGAACTTTATTCTTGAGGAAAATATACATTCTACATCAAAAAAAATTTCCTTTTATAAAATTTAATACTAAAATAAGTTTATTAGAAATAAACTTGAATAATTTTAAAGGATTCTTCATGGAAATAATTTTCTAAAAATCCATTCATTCAGTATAAGTTAAAGAAAACATTCTTCTTGTACTTTGGCCGGAAATGTTAAAAAGTACCTCATACTAAAAACGAAAAAAGATTACTTTCAAACCTTTTACTAAAAACTGCAAAATGGGTAAAATAAAATTTAAACAATTGATGGAGGATAGAAATAATATTATATATTGAGGATACATGGATGTGGATGACAAATATTCCCCAGTAAATTCTGAATTATAAATAATCTCGGATAAAAATGAGATTGCGAGATTTTCCCATACCTTAGGCCTAATTTGCTTCATACGTGTTTGAACCTCATGTATAATGATTTAAATAATGTTATTTACTTATTCAAGAATCGTACACATTTTTATGTTATCAAAAATGGTCATATTATTATCTTCTTATTAGTAATATTTCATTGTTACTTGTTATTCGGGTGTTTATTGCTTTTTGTTCTTATGCTTGTTTTGTCGAATAAATACTTATTATTCTTTTTTAGGTTATATATAACTCATATAAAAAATGTTATTAGTGTAATATATATAATATTTATTCATTCAATTCGTTTATATAATCATTATGAATTGAAGATCATGTAGAACGAGTCACAAAACATCATGGAGACGGTAGACTGTATGTACTCACGAGCGATGATATCATTTCCATGATCGTGGAATTGTATTCATGTGTATGTATACTATATTGGAATCAATATCACTTTACAATAATCATATATAGTTATTCTTTACACCATTATACCCATTGAAGTAAGGTGGTTGTGGAAAACAGATTACACCAGGGCGTGGAGATGATATTCCGTACGTACGCACGCGCGGTGATTTCATTTTCTGTAGGATGGATAGAAGGTGAAATAGGGTTGTTTCATATTTATAATAACATATAAGTATATGAGTGATACTGATGTCATTACTTTATAATGAAACAACTAATGAAAAATAAGTAGAAGAATAAATAATGTTTAATGAATCGGAAACAAACATTACCTTTTCTTTGAATCGCCTCTTCTTATCCTTCTCTTAGGGAACTAATGATGGTCTTTGAAGAAGATAAGAACCTCTATGATGTTTCGAGGAAAGTGGAGAAGAGACATTGGTAGTGTTTGGTCGATCTTGAAGGCTTAAATTGGTGTGAGGAGGAGAGGGATGAGGTGACCTTTTATAAGGGAGGAGAGGGGCACCTTAGGAAAAAGTTAAAATATTATTTTATTATAAAGTCATATTCGGTTTTTAATAGCTCAAAATTGATTTATTTAGAAGTTAAAGATGTTATGGGTAGAAATCCTTTCAAACAATAGATTTTATATATGTTTAGGGTACTATTTTAAACTTATCATTTAGATTTAACTCTAAGTTGAATAATTTAACTTTTACTGTGTCTTCTTGTTTTCTTACACTATATGGTTAATAAACATACTATAACAAGCCATAAGAATCCAAAGTGGTTAATTATTAATATATATAACCTTATATAAGTCATTTTACCGAACTTGAGATTTTTATAAATAAAATAACAATTAAGAATATAATATTTGTTTTAAAAACAATTTCATGTCAATTTTGACATTATTTGGTAATTGATTTTTGTGAAAATCATAAAAACATTATTAGTTCTAAAAAAGTTAATTAAATCAATACTAATATTTCATATTAACCAATAAATATATTTTAATTCTTAAAAAGTCTCAAATTACATTTATTTGGGTACTTATAACATCAATTATGTTAATATTTCATTAATAAGGTTATTAATGCATCATCATTGTGTCATAAATAAATTAAATTATTCAATGTCTAAATATTATCAATAAAATACCATTATTTAGAAAATATTTTTATATTTCTAATGAAGATTTACAGTAGAATTTATCTTTTTACAACCCTATATTACAAATGTTTTAGTTATAAAACATTGATTTTAACTATTTGAACCCTTCTTTAAATAAAATAATATTAAATGTCCTAATATAATCCATGTGGACCTAAATGGTGATATTTTGTTCCTAATGTTGTTTTTTGTCGAATTAAACTTATCAAATAAAATTATAACATGTGTTAGGGTAATACTAATATCATTTTTACCCTTAATTACCCTATTTACTTTTAACCGTGGTTAATAAAAATAAAAAATTAGTATTCACCAAAAAGTATTTTAATCTCATTGAACCACATTTTACATACTGATATCAACCATGTCTCTTTGATTTTTGAAATATCACTCACAGAAGCAGTAAAATTATGTTTTATGTAAATTTTCAAACACTCCTAGGAGGTGGGTAAAAGACGGTGAAAAGTTCAATAAAATATTTATATATCTAAAATTATTATAAAATGACTTCAATGAATTAAATTGATCTTACATAGGTATTATGTATCAATTATGATGTAAAATAAATTTAAATAAAATAAATACTTATTTAAATAAAAAGTTGGTTTTTAAATAGTAACCTATTATTTTCACTATTCATCAAAAATTGAATGCTTTCAGAAAAATACCAAAAATTCACCTTAGAAAAATTTTGATATTCCAAATCCAAAATTTAAGTCCATTTTGAATGATAAAATTTATAATATTTCAAAAAGTGGGTATTACTATTCATAATGGCTAATTTTAATAATATTTTAAATTTCATATCGTTGTATAGTAAAACATGGTATTGCATACAACACAAGCTATTGAGAATGGTCGTGATTGTGTGTAAATCAAGCCAAGATAGTGATGTGTGTAGTTAAAGAATCATTTGATGATGTATAAAAACAAAATATTTCTCATTAAAATCTCGGGTGTTTCAAATCGTAACTGTCTAACCCGCCTTACATATTATCAGCAGACGGTCAAAGGACCGCACATTCAGAGATACATGTTTGAATGAGGAAGTCCACAGGGAGTAGGAGGACATTGAGTAGGAGCTTATCCTGCAGCTGGCGGTGGGAGACGATTTGAGGTGTTACCGCCACCACAACCAGGTGGTCCACCCCGACAATATGAAGCAGGTGGAAAGGGGCGAGCTATGCTCTAGGCAGCTGAGGCCTATGACTATGGCATGCCGGAGATGATATGAGGTACGATCCTTGTCTATTCAACCTTAGCTATAGTACTTATAGACACCAATCAACCTTTTATTTACACTACCCTCGTTTGGAGCTTAGAGATTCTAACAGAGCTATTGGCTCGATCCTTACAGCAAGAGACTCGTATAGGAGTAGATTTGATGATTATGCACTAGTTCCGACAGTGTGATCTTACGCTAGGGGGCGAGAGCTTCGGCTGGAATCTCCTCGTAGTGGTGTCGAGGCCTTATGAAGTCTTCTTGGGTATGGACTGGTTATCTAATTTCCATTCTCAGATTAATTTTATTTAGTGAAAAGTGTTGTTTGACTTCATGTATAAGACTAGGTTTACCTTCACCAGTGTGAAGGGAGACATTGCATCATAGGATGGAATTATCAAGAGAAGAGTGTATCCAATCACTCATTAGTTGGATAGCCTTACCCTTAGAGCAGTTGATTTGGAGACTCTGATTTATCATGTAGTGTTGCATGAGTACGGAGATGTCTTCCCCGATGATCATCCATGTCTACCTCCTCGTTGAGAGGTGGAAATTTACATTTAATTATACCCTAGTACGACACTGATATCTACACTAGTGTATCAGATGGATCCCGCGGAGCTTCTTGAGCTGTGGGTACAGCTAGAGGATTTGAAGGGAAAGAGATTCATCCAGCCCAGTGTTTCTCCTTAGACAGCCACAATTTTGTTCTCCAAGAAGGCAGATGGGAGCTTGAGACATTGTGTTGACTATTAGCCGTTGAAATAGGTGATCATGAAGTACAAGTACCCACTTCTGAGGATTGACGATCTCTTTGATCAGCTGAAGGGATCATGGTGGTTCTCGAAGATAGTCCGCAGATCAGGATATCACCAGCTCATATTACAAGATAAGGATGCGATGAAAATGGATTTCAGATGTTTGTACGACCATTATGAGTTTTTGGTCATGTAGTTCGGTGTAACCAATGCCCCTACAGTGTTCATGGGACTCATGAAGAGGATCTTCCAGCCATACCTTGATCGCTTTTTAGTAGACTGCATCAATGACATTCTGATCTACTCATGAACTGTGGAGGAGCATGCCTATCATTTGTAGATAGTTTTGGACACACTCTGAGAGAACCAGATTTATGGTAATCTTTCTAAGTGTCAGTTCTAGATATATGAGGTTCACTTTCTCAGACATGTCATCTCAGAGGCTGAAGATGCTATAGATCTAACGAATATTGACGAGGTTCTTTCTTGGGAGCCACCCTAATGTGTGATGGAGGTATGAGGTTTCTTGGGTTTGCCGGATACTACCAGAGCATTATACCAGATTTCTCTAGAGTTCCAGAAACTTTATCAGCATTGATAAAGAAGGGGAAACCCTTCATGTGGTCAGAGATATTCCAGTAGAGTTTTCAGGTTCGGAGTCAGAGGCTGACTGGTGTCCTTATCCTAAGTCTTTTGGAGGAGGGCGTTGGGTTCATAGTCTACTACGTTGCATTATTGAGAAGGCATTGATGTATCCTGATGTAGGTGTGAGCAGTTATCACATATAGTTCTCGATATCTGAGATAGAATGAGTATAACTATGCTACCCATGACCTGGAGTTAGCAGCAGTGTTGTTCTCCTTGAAGATGTGGTGACATTACCTGATGGGAAAGAGTTTTATAGTCTACCCAAATCACAAGTGTCTTAGGTATATATTCTCTCAGAGGGACCTAAACCTAGGAAACAAAATTTTGCTTGAGTTACTACATGACTATGACATAGAGATAGTTAATAAACATGGGAAGGGGAACATTGTAGCAGATGCACTCAGCAGGAGATCCAGTATATAGCTGCTAGGTGAGGTGACAAGGTAGCTGGCTGATTTGATGATATCCATTGTGGAACGAGATGGGTCTATTTTTCTTCAGTCTCTTATAGTCACTTCCCCACTTTTTCAGCATGTAAGGGAGGCGCATCATGGGGAAACTAACTACGAGGCTTGATATGCTCAGATATCTACAGGATAGGCACCTAATTGATTTCCTATGGGTGGGGGGCACATCATTTTTTTCATAAGATATACCATGGTACCAGTTTGGCTTTGGGAGGAAATGTTGTGGGTGTTTCAAACATCCCCTCTACTAGTAAATGCATTAGTGGAGAATATGTACCAATATCTCTGATGACAACAGTAGTGGCCAGGGATGAAGGAAGCAGTAGCAGAGTTTGTCTCTCAGTGCCTCACTTTTCAGCAAGTGAAGGCGAAGAATCAGGTACTAGCTGGCTTAGTTCAGCATTTAGAGGTCCCATAGTGGATGTGGGATTGGATATCCATGGACTTAGTGACAATAATTATAAACAACTATATGGGTCATAATTAAATCTGGGTGATTGTCAACCGACTCACCATGTTGGCCCATTTACTACTGACCAGAGAGTAGGGTTCAGTAGAGAGAATGAGACACCTCTATGTGTATGCGATTGTGCTTCTACATGGAGTATCCTTGAAGATTGTCTCTAATCATGATACATGTTTCACATCCCGGATATGGAAGGGGTTGTAGAGGGATTTTGGGACATAGTTTCGTTTGAGCACCGCCTTCCATCCTCATTTTGATGGCCAGACTGAGCAGACCATTCAGACCCTCGAGGGTCCCACACGGATCCACTCAAGGAAACCGTGTGGGACTACTCTATGATTATGAGTGGGTCCACTATACTATGTTATTTTGTGGGTCTAATGATGTACTAGGATCATGTGTGGGTCTTATGATGTACTAGGATCCTATGTGGGTCTGATGATGTACTAGGCTCCTGTGTGGGTTTGATGATGTACTAGGATCCTCTGTGGGTCTAATAATGTACTAGGATCCTGTTTGGTTCTGACGATGTACTACTATCCTATATGGGTCTGATGTTGATTTAGGATCGTATGTGGGTATGCCTCTTAACCAAGTAAGATGATTCGGTAGTTACATCCAGTAATCTTTAATATTGTACATATGTTATACCTAGTGTGAGATGAGTCTGTACCTGTGTGGTACTTCCCTTCATGGTAATACATTGGAGGTATTATTTATTGTGGAGAACATGTGTGGTACATACCTTTGTGGTTTTCCTTCTTTTATAGAATAGATGAGCTTTGGGATAATGAGTTGGGCCTTGTGTAATTTCATGATTGAGATGGGTTTACATAATTTAGGTATATATATGGGAATTTACTTAAGTAGGGGTGTCTTTTGATTTCATTCTTTTTGGTTTGTCCTTTGTGGATTTTGAGAGACCTTGAGGGTCTCGTGGTCTCTACTATGTATCATTATACTCACCCCTGCATGGAAAATGCATGCACCATATTGTGCTTGGTGTAGACGACGGACAACGCTGACTAAGGATGAGGGTACCAGGACTGTAGTTAGCTCGAAATTGGACCTTGGACGAGACATTCCGTAGAGATGATCATTCTTGATTTGTACCCACCCTTCAGGTAGGATCCTAAGCCGGTCTTCACAGGAGCAATTCAAGTTTACATGAACCTTTCAGTCTCTTGTACATTCCAGTTGGGCTTGTACACTGGCCCCTTTTTACATACTGTACTCACTCAATTTACTATTCAGTTTACTCTTGTTCGTATCATTTTGTGTGCCTGGTTGCGTGTGTTTACAGGGTATAAACTCAATGCCTTCCCAGTTTTAGGGAATAATCTTTTTAGTGCTACTCTCCAGCCCCTGGCCTATGGAAGGTGAGATTGTGGTAGTCACGACACAGGCCCCGGGGGGACGGGTTATGACAATGATAGAGTATTAGTACATGATATTATTTTTCCAACTATTGTAATACAAATTCCTATTTAGAAATATACTATTGTTGGGTATTGTTTATGTCATTTTAAAGATTGTCCATCTGGCCTTCTTGATTATCTTTCATATGAGGTATGAATTTTTTTAATATTAATTACATAACATTAAAAATTTATTATAATTTTTATATCATTAAACATATATATGTGTATCTAAAATCAAAATAATTGGCACAAATAAAAAATGGTTCAGGAACAAAAAACTCTCTGTAATTTTAGTATTTTTTAGGGGATACTAATATTATCACTAGATTCTTATCCATTAGATAATATCAATGACATTAAGATTACATCTTATATATTTTGAAGACACTATCCATTAATAATATTCAGAATATATTTGATTGATATATATGATTTTAAAGAGCTCATAGTACCTATGTTACAATTTCATTCCAAGTAAGTAAATTTTTGCTTCATTTGTTATTTCTTTAATTAATGATGGATGGAATTTATGAACTATTTTAATTTTTTTCATTAGGTATCTACAAATTATTCTTATAAAAAATGTGGCCACTGACTTTATGTTATTATGGATTTAGAATTTTTTCAATGGCATTGCAATATTTGAAAACTACTAATAGATTTATATATCTGTGTGAAAGATTATCAAAAATAGATAGTAGTTATTGGTTTTTTATATTTTTTGATAGGTATGAACACAAACTTAATTATATCATATGTTAATTATAATATCATTAGTTGTAAAAAATTTATATTGTTGGGGAATTTCATGTAATAAGTATTCTTCCCATGTCAATGTATATTATATTTTTTTATCTTTATTAGGTGATGTTTATAAAAAAATTACCACCTTATAGAGAAGAATGATTTATTATTTTTTATAAGCTCATTATAATTTATTATTATTATAAATACATGTATTATTAAATGATATATATGATAATTTAGGTCAAGATTTTTTTACAATGATCACTTTTTAATAAATAACCCATATGCGATCCAATATTTGAAAGTATCAGTAATTATTTATTTTATTATGTTTTATGATATATATATATATATATTATCATGGTAAGGTTTTATAACTATAGTTTCATTGTCAACAATGATATCGTGATTTTGGTTATTATTTTCTACAATTCATGTACTAGATAATCACAATATGGGTAAATAATACATTTGATAAGAATAGTTATATTAATTGTTTTTTATTTTCTTTCATTGTATTATATTTTTAATCATATATCATTAAAGGTAATTTTATAAATTAAACAATTTTTGGTCATATACAAAAGATGAATATAACCATCTTTGATCTTTGTTTTCTAACTATTTATTAAGTATGTTTATGAATTTAGGTTTGAATATTATATTTTTTATGATTAGTATTTCATTTTCATAATAACTTATTCTCAAAAAATCTAATTCTCTTGTTATAAAAGGTCATTGAACATAATGGTCTCACAATAATTCTTTAACATCAATCGATACAGATCATGTTTTAAATTTTAAGTTTGTTTTTTTAATTACACATTATAATAATAACTTCTTGATAATGTTTTCATTAAATTGGTAAAAGTGTAATTGATTTTATTTATTTTTAATCAATGATACATGTTGTTTTAGAGTTGTCAATTGTTTTTTATTTTATAGAGAATCTCATTTTTTGGCGGTTTAATAATCAAAAAATTTAAATATTTTATTAACATTTGGCATCAGTTTACATCAGAATAGATTACAAAACATTAAAAATATTCCAATGTTTTTTATGCTGGTTTCATGGTGAAACTGTCACTGAAAATGAAACTGGTTTACATTTTCAACAACAGTTATCAAAAAAATTATGCTGAAGTCCTAGTTTTAGTGTCACCTTTATATATGTCTATTAAAAATAAATGTTAAATCATGTTTTTTAACAAGTGATTGTACAAAGTGGGAAATCCTAGGCCTTATGATGTTGTTTCGATTAATGTTACAACTATATTCAAATACCTTTTAGTAATGGATGTATATAATGTTCATAAATATATATTAAAGTCCCCTAAATATGAATATTCCACTACATTTATTGAAACCCAATGTTTTATTACAATTATGTTATTCTGTTTATGTTTGAGAATACTATCACTACATACCAAAATTCTATAAAACATATCCTTATTTTTTATATTGAAAATCATTAAATTTCCTGAAGATGGTCTTGTTCTAAAATCCCACCTGTGCTAGAACCACATTAAATTCCTTGGAGAAATATTCACGAAGATGTGAAAATCCAAATCAAACATGAACCTAATTAAATTCACGTTCAAGGTAACCTCAAGATATTTTTTTGGTTTCATCTACCGCTTTTATATAATTAAGGTTGAACCAAAGTAAGAAAGGTAAATACATGTTATGATATCACAATAAAACCCTAAACTATTAAGAGAACCTCAATGAATCCTGAACAATATATAACTCTTAATTTAAAACCATGCTATAATATTTAAAACTATTAGGTTTTTTTATGAAAGGGAAAACATGTGAGTGGGATAATGGTAGTTAAAAACATATAATGATCTCAAGATTCATCATTTTAATACTCTATTAGTTATTAAACTAAATAAAGGGATACCACATATCATGTATGTGGAATAAATATAGAGTTCCATTGGTTTCATCTTTAACATAAAAAATTCATCATATAGAGAGAAAAATATACACTATATAAACAAAATGACATAAGAAGATGAAATTTGATATAGAGATATCATAATGAATGGAATAACATTGATCTTTATGATTCTTATAAATTTAAATTATCTAGAACAATATCATATTAACTCCATATCCCTTATGGAGAAATTTAGATTCATCATTGTGCATCCTATATTAAAGAGATTATAAGTAAGATCCAATATCATACAACTACAATTTGACATCTATTGTTATCCCAAAATTAAATCAATGTCTAGGAGTCTTTAGATTTCATTTAAGTGGACCACTAAAAATATATGTTTTTGTTATACACTTAACAAATCAAAAAAGTCAGTTTCCCAATACCTGAAACTACAATCACAATATATATCTATTTCTATGGTGGGTCCTAATCATTGAGTGGTAGAATGATATATGACATCGAGTTCAATTTCATTTACATAGTAATTACATTAATTTTAAAAAAATTTCTTCCTTACTCATTTATCTCCTCATTAGGATTTTCCAGTACATAGGTATTGTATAAGGAACTCATAAAAAAGGTACATCAGACCTTGAATTCACCAATTGATTGATCAAATTAAAAATGTGTTTTTGAATTAAAATTTATGAAAATAAATTGTTAAAATATAATTAACAATTTCATGTTAATACGTAATAATGATTATGTATGGTTATTGATGTAACAATTTCATTCATAAAAACATTAATAATATATTTTATATTCACACAATGCTCACATTGACACGCTGTCTAACATAACCACCAATATCCATCTTCTACATTAGGATGAGAAGGCTATCAGTTTCACACATCGAAGTGTAATATTTGAATTTTCTTTAAATAGATAAGGAAAAAATTAATGAATTTCATACCACTTAAGCTCACGCACAGACATCATTTCAATTCGAAAAAACAATAATGAATTAGATGTATCTAAAATACAATATCATTCATACGGGGTTATTATAATGGATCGATATTGAATAGAGTAATTACATTGAATCGATTTTTGTGTCCTTTATAATTGGAAAAAATTTAAGGATACAACATAAAATTGGAATTTATGTGATCTTTATTAGATTCATTGAGTGGGGATAGGCCCTCTGAATCATTAAAAATATCAATGTTGGATCCTATAGTTCTCATCAAATAAGGAATAAATTATTCTAAAAATAATATGAGAATTATATTTCAAGGAATCATTGATATAAAATTTATATATTTACAAAAATGGTTTCACTTTTTTTATATAAATGAAAAATTTATATATCATCCCCTATAGTTGTTAAAACTTCTACATACAATAAGATATTTTTAATTTAGTGGATATTTTTCATTGGTATATACACTCTATAATTATTGAGGTATATTATGATTATTATTACTAGGAATAACTTTTCATATTAGTAAGATAATATTATCACATTAAATGATTTTGTAACAACGGTTTTGATATATGTTTTAAATTCAACGAAAATTACAATAATTAAAGTTCCTCAATCAATGTCTTGCAATATAAAATCAATAGTTCTTTTGAAAAACCCAAAAATTCTTAAATAAAGACATTGTATTTGGTTGCATGTATGATACAAAAACGCAAGCACAAAAGGTAACATAACACACTGATACTTTATTATATATTTGTATTTAGATAAATACAATATTTAAAATAACATATATTTCTAGAAACACGGTGTTTTTTTGCATTTTCATGTATTTATTTATGTTTGATTGATTATATAATATTTTATATTATTATATATCAAAACCCTTTTATTATTTATGTGGGAATATATTTATTAAACCTTTATATATTTTAGTTATAACTTGACTTCTAAGGGTCAAAATTTTATAAATAATATTTAATTGGTAATATTACATGTCGATATAGATTTTATTAAACATAAATAAAAATTAAATCATTATATATTATGTTTTCATTTCATCCCAAACATGAATAAAATTCTTTATCACAAGAAATGTTGTCATTATAAAATACATTACATTTTTCTGATATTTATTTTATAAATAGTTTTATTCTCATTGGATGTTTTCAAAAAAAATATCCTATTTGAAATAATACTATTTTTTATTCATTTCATCTATTTAAACAGAAGTATAATTTATTTTTTACAGGGTGTTCCTTTTATTTGAATATATTATAATAAATCAGGAAATATGAATTTTCAAGAATTGAAAATCAGTTTTCCTTCTTTGATATCTAATTCTTTTTGAATCTGAATTTATTTGAATATTTTTCAATGGAAATGTAACAATATGTTTTTAATTTTATTAATCTACATGAAACACAAAAAATGTATTTTAAATAACATTGAAATTTTGTGAATATTACAATCATTATTTCAGTTTCAATTTTATATTTGTTTAGTATTTTCACTGTATCTCATTATATTATTTTCACAATTTATAAATTATTGATTATTTTAAATGATGATGAAATTATATAAAATTAACAATTCTAGACAAACACTTAATCTATATTTTTAAAGGCCTAAAAAATCGCCAAAAATTGTGTTGTTAACATGTACATGAAATATGCAATATTTTTCAATTATTTTTTTTACTTTAAAATGATCATTTATTTTATTATATAAACAATTATATTTTTTAAAACCATTAATTAGTTTTTTTTAATATCTAACGACTTTTTTATTGTACATGTGTGTTTTTTTATTATAGTGGTGAAATAATTTTTTATATACTGGTGGATTAATTAATCATTATACTAGTGAATTAATATTTATTCTAATGTTGAATTATTTTTTATTGTAATGGTATATAAATTTTTTTATTCTAATGATAAAATATTATTTTTAATAGACAAATTGTTTTTTAATAGTGGATGAATTTTTTATTTAAATAGATTTAGATGATTGATATATTTGGTTATAATTTTGTTATTCAGAAATTTTTTTATACACTATTCTCTTCAATTTTTTCGATGAACTGAAAATTTATATTAATTATTTCAAGTATTTTATTTATTTTCAAAATTAATATATTATAAATATTTCATGGGAATTATTTTTAGAAATATTTTAATTGGTATAACAATTTTATAGAATTTTATTCTTTTATAATGTGTACACCAATAAAATATTTTTCTAGTTATTTATGTTTCAATATTTTTAGTCAATTTTATACATTATATGAATTATAAATATTTATTTCATAATATTTCATTATTTAAAAACTATTTTTTGATATTTATAGTAGTACATATAATTTTTAAATGAATTTTTTTATTTAATAAAATTTTTATTAAAATTTGAATTTAAAAATTCAATTAAATTATAATATTTATATGAATACCTTTGACTTATTATTATTATAATTTTTCTACATATTTATATCATATAGATTTGGTCGTTAATTTATGAATGCAATCCTTAATATTATAAATTTTATGTTCATTGTTATTATCTTTCATGAATAATTGTTATTTGAATTTGAATTGTTTTACCCATGTAATGTGTTTGGTAGTCTATGATGATATTATTTAAAGTGGTATCAAAAACCCATGAAACATATTGAAAACACTGGTTAAAATCATCAAACAACTATATCATTCATAGGAAAATGTTTTTGAATGTCTCAAGTTCTACACAAATAGAATCCCTATACGATACACTATTTTGTCAACTGGACATTCTATCAAGGGTTGAATTTATTTTACTATAACTTCCACTACCATGATGAGCCATTTCAATCCATGTGACCAAACATAATATATTTTATTTAATTATTTATCTTCATCATCATCTCATTTCTGTGTCTGTAACACTATTTTTCATCTATCATAGGAATTTTTTTTTCTTCTTTTACAGAAAACAGAATTGTTTCTTCTTCTCTTCATCATGTTGTTTATTATGAATTCTAATGTTAGGATATTTGGTTTTCTAATCCCTGTATATAATATTAGTATTGTTCTTTTTGTGACATATAGTGTCTTATGTATGGTTCTAAGGGTTTGTAGATCCCATACATAATTCAGTTCCATGGAAATCCCTCCTCTAGAAAATTATATTGTTTATAGGTTATGATTACCTTTAAAAAAAATTTAATTCACATGTATCTATATCTATGTATAGGGATATAAGAGTAGATTTTGATAATGCGGGGTAGAACTACTATAGAAAACAACAATAAGTTATTTACTTTTTTTCACATCTAATTAATATTAATAATTCACATTGATAATTAATTTAAATAATAAATTAATTTGATTAAAAAAATAATATGGTCTATTCTCCCCCTCTATAGTCCATATTCCATTTCCTTTTTAGGACCTCAAAATTGTTATTTGATCATGATAATTTTTTATAATTTATTTTCTCATTTGTTCACTTTCTGATGCTTTCTAATTTTTATCAAATGTTGTTCCGTTTGGAATTAGACAACTATATCTATAATGATTACTTTTATTTTCATTATGCTATCATATTTCTATACCTCATAGTGTATGGATAAATATCGTCAAGAAGGTAGTATTATACCCAATTAATGATTGGTTTCCTCAAAATCCACCACACATTTATGTTAATGATTATGGATACTAGATATCCTGAATGGAAGAATACCCCAAACAATTAAGTTATGATCAGTCATCTATTATGGAAAAATCATACACACTGCCTGAATCTGGAACTAATACACTTATTAGAAATGATGCAACTAGATATTTTTTAAATTAGAATGTTTTTATTATTTTTTATGTTTTTTTAATAATTTTTTTTATTATTTTGACTACTTGTATGAAAACTCATGAGATATGGAAGATTCTACAAATCACTAGCATTTCCCTATAAAAAAATATCCAATGAAAGCATGGAATGATAATTATTTAGTAACATGACTTCAAGATGAGTGAGGATGAAATATTAAAAAAATGTTTCCATAGATTCACATGCATTTTTAATGGAATGGATTCACTTGGAGAAGCACTAAAAAATCCAGTTCTTATTGAATTAGGAAAATGAGAATTACTAAAGAAATTGAATTATAATAAGGTTTACACTGATGAAATAAATATCTTAAAAGAGTAAAACCTAGATTAGATCACTGCATAAGTATGAACTGAAACTGAAAAACATATCTTTTGAAGAGAAAAAACAATGGGTAGCTTTTAAATCACTCAATGTTGTTCCTACTATGACTTTGGATTTTGATCTACATGATAGGGAAAAGGAAGTCATTGATCAGATTATAACTGGAGTTTACAAAAGAATGAAAAATAAATGAATCAAAGACCACTTTAGAAGAAAGCCTCAAAAAATAGAGATATTAAAGGTAGTATTAATTAAAAATCTTTAGATGTTAACCATTATGAATGTAGGATGAAAGGTCATATAAATACCAATTTTCCAAAAAATAAAAATAATTAATAATATAAAAATGAAGGAAAAAATTATTTTACCAATTGTTGAAATTATACAGAAGAATCTGATTCGAGTAAACAATATGGAAGTTGAAATGAAACTGCAAACTTTGGCATCATGGCATTACTAGATAAGGTTAGTAATTTTAGTTTTTTTTCTATTATTTATTCTAAATATGATTTTAAAAACAATAATGTCTCTAAATTAGGTAATGAAATTGAATTATTATGGAATGACATTTTCAGTGATAATAATTTATATAATAGGAATAATGAAAATAATGGAAAACTGATTTATGAAAATTTTATAATTTTATAAAAATATAAAATATTAAGAATCATTTTTTCTAATTCTCATTCCACAGTTTTTGAAAATTTGAATGATTCTCTAGATTTGAATGAAAATTTGAAAATGGAAGTTAAATGTATTAAAAAAAATTTATATGATTTTCTCATTATACTAAATAATATCATTAGGTGATGTCTTTTGCTAAAATTTATAACAATAAATATGACTTCAGTTATGAAAAAAAATTCCCTCAAATGTTTAAAAAATATTTAGTTAAATGTAAATATGCTTTCATGTCCATTGTTACTTTTTTTAAATGGGTCATGAAAGATCCTTATCAGAATGATTCTTTACTTATATTTAAATAATTTATGTTACGTTAAAAACTACTCTATATAAATCATTATTATTTAAATTACCCTAAAATATACATTTAAATATTTTATGGGTATCATAGAATATTATTACAAATCATATTGAACCAAAAGTACCTCGGTTACCAAAATTTTCAGGACATTTATTTTTATGGGAAAAATGAATTGGATGTCTCAAGAACGAAATAGGGTACATTCACATTGGATTCCTTAGGTATATGAATAGATAACGATCAAATTTATGTAGTTAAAAAACATGTAATGGAGGCACTATAAATATTGGAAATAATTTCAACAACAATGTAAATGGTTTTGGGAAATTTGGCACTTCATATTCTTATTTTATTTCAAGACTATTATATGTTGTAGGATTGAATCACAATTTAATTAGTACATCACAATTATGTGATGATATAATGGAATTAAAATTTAATAATGACAAATTTTTTCTTTATAAGGATTATTATTTATTATTTTATGGTAATAGAAAATAAATGTTTATAATATTGATTTTTATGTACTAAAGGTTCAATATGTTAAGTGTTCGAATCTTATACAGAATTACACCATTATTTGGCATTGACATTTAAGAAGATGTTAATTTAAGAATATTACATAAGATATAAAAACATGGTAATTTTTTACAACTAACTTATTTTAATAAAAATCATCTACTTGTTTGTCACACATGTATTAGAGGAAAGAAAAACAAATTTATTTTAGACCCATCAATATGATAAGTGATAATAAGCCTTTATAGTTAGTAAATCATGATTTTTTTGGTCCCACTAAAATTTATATTCTTGGTGGAAGTAATTATTCTTTAATTTTTTTATGATTATAATTTATTTATATGGGTAAACTTTTATTCTTTCAAAAGTGATACATTATCTAGATTTAAAAATATATGTAATTTAAATCAAAATGAAACAGGAATAATTATTTTCTTTATTCATAGTGATAATAAAGGTGAATTTCATAATTAGATGTTGAAAATTTTGTCAAAAGAATGGCTATTATTATAATTTCTCTGCTCTTAGGAAACCACATCAATATATTGTGGTAAAACAAAAAAATATAACTCTAATTGAAATGGATTGATCAATGTTAAGTGAATATAATATGGCTAGATATTTTTGGGTTGAGGAAATTTTTTCTACATGTTATATTTTATATATAATAATTACTGCAACATTATTAATGAAATATAATTTATGTTATTTAAAAATAAAATGCCAAAAGTTGGTTATTTTTGTGTTATTGGTTGTAATGATTTTATTTTTAATTCAGTGGAATATTTAGATAAATTTAATGGTAAAAGATATAACATTATTTGTTTCTATATTCTAATAATAGTATATATTATAGAGTTTTAAATAAATGAACTATTGTTATTGATAAATATATTAATTCCATGTTTGATTTATATATTGTTAAATTAAATTTTATTTCTAAAGTTATTGATGTTGATTTTATATATTTTAATTTTTTTGAAGAAAAACAAATTTTTAAGGATGGGAAAAATTTAATAGGAGAAAACTACATCCATACATAATCTAAATTGATGAGTTATTCATAAATATAATCAAATTTAATGTTTAATTACAAACTGTGATTTTGTTTTTAAATCATCGAATTTCATTTTAAATATTTTTTCCAATTCTCCTTTTATTTATTCTTCTGTTCCTATTAATGATAATTATTCATTGAGATATAACAATTTTATTGTTTCTATGAATGAATAATTATATAGGTTTTTTAGAAATAACATTTTTACATCATTATAATTTCTTGAGGAAAAACAGGCGATTTCAACTAATTTGATCATTAAAAACATGATTGTCGAACATGAATAGATTTTTAAAATAATATCCAAACATATTTCCCAAGGATACTCTCAAGAGGAATATATAAAACAGGAATATTCATTTTATCCAGTTTCAATAATATAGGTAACTAGAAATTTTTTAGCTTATTTTTATTTTCAAGGATTTAAATTATATCAAATGGATGTAAAAAGTTATTTTTTAAATTGTATTATTACGGAACATGTTTTTTATCAATGACATTGTTTTGAGAATTAAAAATTTCATTTTCATGTTTTAAAATTATCTAAATTTTTTAATGTATTAAACAAGCATCCAATGATTAGTACAAATTAAATTCATTTCTTTTATTATAAAATGGATTTATGTATTATAAGAATTTTATTAAAATATTTCTTCTTGATTACAATAATTCTATAAAAACTCTTATCTGTACTAATTAGAAATTATAGATTTGAGGATATAGTAAATTTTTAGATGTTAAAGAAATATAGGCATGATATGTGGCTTTCTATATTTAACTGTTTCTAGACCTGATATCACATTTAATATTTGTTTATGTTTTATATTTCCATAATAAACAAGAGAATATAATATTAAAACTATAAAATGAATAATTATATATGTCAAATTAAGAGTTGATTCTTATTTATTTTATCCTAACTATTAATTTTTTTGATTTAAAACCTTATTCTAACTCAGATTTTGGAGGTTGTAGAGTTAAAAAAATATACATTTCGTTTGTTTACTTTTTTGGGAATATTTATAATTTCTCGGTCACCATAGAATAAATTGTCTATTAATTTATAAACATTAAATATTAGTATGCATCTACTTCCTTTAAATGTTATCAAATATTATGGATTAAGAATCAATTATGTAATTTTGGAATTTATCATGAGATATTACTTTTTTTTAATTACACTTTTCCAATTTCTATTTATTTAGATACCTTATAAAATTCTAGAACAAAGAATATCAATCATGGTTTTAAATTTTATAGGTATCATGTGAATAATAGTTATATTTCTTTTAGAATTTATCCCATGTAAAAATGAGCGACAAGAAAACTTTACCAAGCCTTTGGTATCTAAATAGTTTGAAAAAAATTAAATTTGATCTTTGAGATCAAGAAATGTAATTCTTTTGTTACTCCATGTGTTTGGGGGTTTGGTTTCTATGTTCTATGTTTTTTATTAATAAATAGCGGGGAAATTGGTTTAAAATGTTTTATTTTTTTCCATAAAACTAAACGGGGGAATTTTTTTTTTGAATTTTAGTGAATGTATTTATATATTGTTAGATTTTATTATTATATTAAATTCAATATCCAAACCCTTTTATTAGTTTATGTGAAAATCCATTTTTAATACCTCCCTATAATTTGATTATATGTTGAGTTTAATGATTAGTGTTTTATAAGTCATTTATAATTTAATGGATAATAAGTTAATATATCTTTTATAAAACAAAAATTTCTAAATAATTATCAAGAATTTTCTCATTTAATTCCAATTGTGAATTGTGTTTTTCCATCAAGAGATGTTTTATAGTATAAAGTACAATAGAGTTGTTTTCTATATTTATTTTCTAACATAAGTTATTTTGATTAGATAATTTTGAAACATAATCCATATGGATGAAAATTAAATATTCATAATTTCATTGGTTTAAATGGAAGTCTAAATTTAATTTTTATGGGGAGCACATTTTATCTAAATATAATAAAAAAATTATGAAAATATAGATTTTTCATAATTGAAAATCATTTTTCTTTTATTTATATATCAACATTTATAATCAAAATCTCTTTTTTTATTGTGTTATAAAGATTAAATTTTTTTCTTAATTATATTAAACAATATGAAACTATGATATTTATTTTATTGAACATAAAAAATTGGGTAATATGATAAATTTTATATGAGTTTTTAAATTATATTTTCATAGTATTCTAATCATATAACATTAATTACTTCTGGTAGATAACTGATTCTAGTTTATTTAGAAATATTATGAAATTATCGTAAAATAAGTCAGTTGAACCAACATCAAAATTTGATGTTTAAATGGATTAAATTTTCACGAAAAATTTTTTCCGGTTCTTACATTAAATGACAAAAAATTAAACTTTTTGTAATGGAAAAATAATATTTTATTTTATTTGTGAAATTATTTTTTATCCCGATGAATTAATTTTTAACTATACAGCTAAATTATTTTTTTATATTACTTGTAAAATAATTTTTTATTGTTATAGTGAATTAATTTTCATTCTACTGGTGAAAAAAGTTTTTTTTCAACTGGGAATTTATTTTTTTATTCTAACAAAGAATTAATTTTTTTAATGGTCAATTAATTGTTATTTTAATGGTGAATGAAATTTGTTATTTTGAAAATTTTTATGTACTCTATTTTTCATCATTTTTTAAGGAAGTACATACTTATACTATTTGTTTTAATTATAATATTGATTTTAAAAATTAATATAATACATTGATGTCATGTGATGTGTTTTAAAAATATTTAAATTAGTTTTAAAATGTGGTTGAGTTTTATTTATTATCAATGTGTACACCTATAATATTTTTTTGAAATATTGATATTTTAATATTTTGTGGTAATTTTTCAAAATTTATTTATCGTATAAATATTCATTGAGTAACTATTATTTTATTCAAAAAACATCATATGATTATTAGATTAGTATAATTAATTGTTAATTGACTTGACACATAAAAAAAATATATATTTATATTATAAATTAACAATTAAAATAAAGATGTGATGTTTATGGGATTCCGTTTGACTTTTATTATTATTATTATTATTATTTAATATATTATTTAAATAAGTTTTTCTTTATTTTAATTTTGTATTCAAATATTAGTTACTATAATTCTTTTGGACATTATTATTCCCTCTTCAAAAAAATTGTAATTGGAATTTTTGTTGTTTTACCCATTGAAGTTGATTTCTTGTGTTTGAAGATATCTATTTAAATAGGGTATCATGAACCATTACAACAGATTAAACACACTGGGTAACATCTTTGACTCTCTATTGTTTTCACACTGAAATTCTCTGAACAAATTAAGGCTTTCCCAAACTGAAGACATGTACCATACTGTATTTCATCACCTAAACACTCTCTCAAGGGCTGAATTTTGTCTGAAAAAATTTCTAATTTCTTTACTAGATCTATCAATCCATTCCTCATGATCAAATAACTGCTCTTGAATTATTTCTCTTCTTCTTCATTTTTTACAAGTTTGTTACACGATTTCCTATCTCTCACACACACTAAGTTTTTAAATTTATTCATTTATACATAAAACCATTACATCTTATTTTTTCCTCAAATTGTGACTCTAGGATTCTAATGTTATTATATGATTGTTTCTAATCCATGTATCTGAAGCAACGACTATTTGAGTTATGAAACATAGTGTCTAAATATATGTTATAAGGGTTTTGAAAAACCCTACAGAAGTCATTGCAATTGTTATCCATCTGCAAAAAACGATTCTATATTTTTTTATGATTTTCTATTGAAAATAATATTTCGTTCACACATATCTCTCACTGAGTTGAGAAATATAAGTGTATAGTATGCCCAAGTAATATTTTACTACCTCTAAAAACATTCTTTAGTTTTCCACATTTTCCAATTATAAATAACATAAATTTTTAACTCGGTTAATAAATTTAATTAATAAATTAATGTGACTAAATTTTTTAATATAGCCTATTCACCCACTCACACATGAACATCTAACATTTCTCTAGTATTCATAAAAACTTTATAATTCTTTACACAAAAATGAGTTTGTATTTTCAATCATACAACAATACGTTTCTTTTAAATCATGCATTATACATTAAGCTGTGTTTTGTCCTACAAAATATACTATTAATATTATTATTTAATAACATAGTTATCTCCAAGAAGTTTCAATTATGGGGAAGAATAGGATCAATAAACATTTAAAAAAGTATTTTTAACAAATTTTTTGTTTATCAAATTTTTTTAAATAATAATAATAAGCATTGAAATGAATAAGAAATGTTTTAAAATATATATATTTTTATAAATGATATGTTTGTCATGTTTGGAACACATAATTTATAATTTTTTTTTAAATTATAAAATTAATATGACATGCCAAAAATAATTTCATAAATCATTATTTCTATAATATTAGAGGGTTACATTTGGACTTTTATGAGAATATTAACTTTTTGATGAATAGCAGAAAATGCGTGATTTTAGATGAAAAATTTATTTTTCATATCAATAATTTATAATGATAAAAAATATATTAAATTTATTAATGTGAAATTATATAAATTTTATATTAATTAATCAGATTTATGTTATTGGTGTCAATTTCATTTTAAATTTAGATCCAAAATTATAGTAAACTATTGATCATTTAATCATTAAAAACATTTTTTCTTATGTAATCTATGGGAATAATATTAATTTGAATTCGGAAACTTATAAGAAATGAATTTGAAGGAATGTATTAAATATTTTTAATCTTAGTAATTTATAATTTATAATTATTTAAAATTATATTTTGACAAATATGATTAGTGAAAGCAGTTAAAATTAATTATAATGGTTATGATAAAAAGAGTTTACTTAGTGGATAAAAAAAGAAAATAATGTATAAAAATAATCCAAAACATTTCCAAATACAGTTTTATTGACAAATTTAAACATTATAACATATATTATTAAGATTATTCCATTTTGGGGGCTTTTGTATTTGAATAATACATGTGTGGAATTCACTAAATAAAAAAATTAAATGTTTGAATCTCAGTCCATTTAAGAATTCCCATCCATTCTCCTCCTCACTTCATACCATAAAACCACAATTTTTCTGCCAATGACAAACCAAATCAATACCAAAATTCCCTATCTTCATACTTAAATCCTTTTTTGGATAGAAATAAAAAATCTTATTGTTTTTGTGCAATCTAAATGAGGATACACAAAACATATTCAATGTTTTTCTAAAGCGTTTTTATTTTTTTACATCCCTAACTCCTTCAATTACTTATATATAGTGATTTAATAATAACACTAGTATCTATTATATAATAGGATTATTTCATGTGAAGGTTATGGTGTGAAACTACCCACACTTCCATCATATGGGTTATGGATGCTTCTTTCGAGTGTACAAAAAACTACTGCCTCATCAAGCAATACAATTAATTCACGCATTAAATGGAATTTATAATGAATGGGTGAATTAAAAAAATTCATAATTATAGAAAAATTATATTTGACTATATATATATATATATATTATTTACTTTCATTCAATTGACTAAAAAATGGGAACAACGTACATGTGTATGTATGGCCTATCATCTACTTGAATTTAGTATTAAATTTCATACCCCCTTATAAAATTAGATTACATGAAATTAATATATAATTACTGTATATGATATATAAATTTTTTTTAATTTTGATTAGATGTTTAAATCAATATGAAAGCAAGAGTAACATAAAAATAACAAGTCAAAACATACTTTAAAAACAAGGAAATTAACACATAAAACAATGAAAATAAAGAACTAATATTGAAAAAAGAGTGATAAGATGTTATAAAAGAGTAATATATGATTTAATAAATATTAATATAGTTATTTTATAACTTATTAACATGTTTCAAAAACAATAAATATTTGTAAAACAAGTATGAACAAATTGAAATCTCGAGGTAAAGAATATTGTCTCAATTTAATTTTGTTAAGGCATATCATAATGTTATAGACCTAGTATATTTCTTTTGTTGTATATATTGTCATGTTTACATGTAATTACTTCAATATTTCTTCTCAAGTGTAATTTTTTGTAACAATTTCAATTATTCAACCTATGGGGATTTCAATTAGGTGTCACTGAGGGGTAATAAACATTTTAACTCACATTGTCTTCATCGGGTTAGAATACATCCTCATTATCATTAATATTTTATAAATTTAGGTGAAATGAATTTTGGATATCCATATTTGTATTTTTTTATTATTTTATGTGAATTATTATTTGATGAAAATAATTTAATCATTAATTTATTCTGACATGAATATAGAGACCTTTTCATGGGTTTACATCATAATCTAATTTTATTCAAGAATTTTTAATATTGAATTCCCATTGAAGGAAATTACTTGATAATTTTTTAGAAAAACCATTCATTTTATTATAATAAGGCAGTTCATTAATAATATAAATTAATTTTACCATTTTTTCACTATTTGGTACTAAAAATGTATTTAGAATTTATTTTAAGAAAACATAAATTCATTTCTCCCTTTTTTCGGAATGTTTTTTCTTCCGAAAACATGTTTTCAAAATGATTTTTCAATTTTTTGACAATATAAAAATTATAAATTAACTCAATTTTTACATATTTTGACTTTTTACCTAATGTATAAAAATTAATATTTTTATTATTTTTTGAAAACTTCATTTTTCTATGCTATTACATTGTAAATGTAATATTCATTTTATCTTGTATGGTATGAACAAAATTACCCTTCATCATTTTTTAAAGTTGATGTTGCATGTTTATAAGGATATTTCCAAATAATATGGTTTCAATTATGAAATTAACATACTAATTATTTTCAAAATACATTATATTTTAAGAAGATAATTTCAAAATGAAAATTTTATTTTCCAATGGATTGTTTTTAAATATCTGTAAACGACATAAATGATACTTGTCGTTATTATTACATAAATGGGAATATATTTTAATCATTTGATTTTTATTCTGACTATAGATGGATTTTTATTATTTTTACCAGATATATTATTGTCATTAACTTTATTGAGTATTTTTTAGTCATTACCTTCCACATTACTCAATCACTTTGCATTGATAATTGAGCATTAATTTTACACTAAATATCAATATAATATATAATGTTTTTATTGTTAATAAAAACATCTGACTTATTTACATATGGTGTTTTCATTGAATTGTTTTAACTGATTGGGGAAATATATATTAATTCATATTCTTTAATAAATACATATACTACATGTTAAGTAATGTTGATTTATAAATTAAATATAATATTAGATATATAAGGAATGATTAAGACCTATAGACCCCGGTGGGGCCCAGAAAATAATGGCCCATTTATGAATCATTAGTCTAATGTGATGAATAAGTTCCCTTTCTTCAGACAAATGGTTTTATACTTATTATTGATTACATACAGTGAGAATATAATTTAAATATTAAAGGTTTCATGTGCCTAAAAAACCTGATATTCCAAAATTATTCATTTCCTTCCTTCAGAATTCATTTACTATTATACATAGTGTTTTCCCTATGATATTATCTATAGATTCATTTAATTTATACTTTACTGATTAAATGATATGTTTTTTTTGTTATTTACCTTGACATTTTCATCATTCCTTCTTATGTTATTTGAATGGAATATATGATCGTTTATTTATCATTCCATATTTATTGTTCTAGTCAAATTATATAATTAGAATATGTGTTTAGTTAGTTAATGTTCCATATAGATTATTATTATTAATGGGTGATTTCATTATCTATAAATAACTATTATTGATCATTTTATATCAACCTTATTTTCTTTATTTCAATTGGATTCCATAAATTAATCTATGATTAATATTCAAGGATATATTTATAGAATAAACATTTCATGAAGGAAAACATGTTATCATTTTTGTATCCAAATGTAATAAAATATTCATGTGTATAAACATTTAACTAAGACTAATAACCTATTTGGTTATTTGAGATTTAATTTAATTTTTTTAGTCCAATGTAGTTGAAATAGGAATATCCGTAGAGGTGTTAGGGTTGGAGTTGCTATAATTGGTATCAGATAACATATTTGACAATCCTTGGGAATATGATTTAGTAAAACATAATTTAGGGAACAAAAAACTGTAATATAATTAAAGGATATTTATAGAATAACATCCTATTAGTTTTTTAACATAGATATTTTATTGTTTTTTAATTTAAATATATCTATATCTAGATATAACATGTGGAAATTATTCTCAAATAGATGTAGCTAACGGTAAAAACACTAAAATGGGTGATTTGGACTTGACTTGAGTATAACATGGTACCAAAAATGGTCATTACTATGCACCAATTTTGAATGCACTAGGGGATATTCTAAGGATATTACACATTCTATTTACATCCCATTTATGTAGTATTTCAGTAGATAATGACTATAAATGACCTTGGATAAAAAATATAACATGGAAAGTCCTATGTGTAAACAAAATGGATAAAGTATTTATGAATTGGAATTATGAAAAAACATTATTTTCTCTATTTTTACCAATATTATTTTGGTTACAATTATCAAGAATTTGTTTAAGGATTATTTTAATTTAGAAAATGATATATGTATTTATTAACATAATAACAATGAATACCATCATAGGTTATCAATTTAAGTTATTCATATGTTAATATTTGTAAACACATCTTTTTAATGTTTTATTTGATGAGAGTCTAAAAATATTATGGGAACTTTTATGAAATTTATTCAATGAATATCTTTTAAGGAAATTTTATTTTATGAATACTACCTTTATATTTTATAAATATAATTTTAGGGTTTTTGTAACTTTAATGGATGAAATTCCCATTAATGGAATTGTAATAATAGTCAAATATGATTATTATACCATGTTAAAAATGTAGTATTGAAAACCATTTTAAAAATTTTATTTAATGATATCTTTTATTTGAAGGATTCCTATCATAATTTTTTTATTGTAACATTATAGGAATTATATTAATGTAGTTTCTAAAAAAGAAAATCTACGTGTATGGTGAAATCTCAACGCATCCAGAAAGATAGTGGTGCTTCAATCAATTACTAGGGGATGATAAGGGTTTCACGTATTACATTAGCTTATATGATTTGTTATTTAATATGTCATTGTTTTTAGCTATAAAATTTCGACAAATAAATATTATTAATGTCCATATAGTATTACTTTTTGGTATTAATGATTAATTTATTAATGATATTGGTTTTAGAAAATAGTTATAAACTAAAAGAAAGTAATTTAAATCTTTTAATGATTTTATAATCCATTATAATTAAATTACACTACATGAGTCAAGAAAACATTCATTTATAGAAATTTATTTCTTAGAATAAGGGATGAATTGTAAATTGATAAAGCATAACCAAATGATTAAATTATTTCTATGAAATATAAACAAATCAATTATGTACATTTTCTATTATAAATATGCGATAATATAATTCCACATCATTAGAAAAGGATTTAACAATTAAATATTATGCTATTATAATCAAATATTATGATATCAATGAACATTTCACAACTATATGTTTTACCATTTTTAACCACTTAATTATACACTGATCATTCACTTGTTATGATCAATGACCTCAACCACTCCATATAAATATTTATTCATTTCCCCCATATAATCATCAATAATTACAACCAATGTTAACATATTCATAAACCCATTTATATGTTTTTCAATATCATCTTTAAAATTATCACTCTCTCTTACTAAGAGGATATTTTAGTAAAAATCATTAATTTGGTATTTTTAAAAAATGAATTTTTAAATAATAAACAATCGATCATTGAAATAATGTTTAAATATAAAAGATGTAATTTATTTACGTTTTGGAAAATGTAATATGATAAAATTATAAAATATTGAATTTGTAATTAAAATCATGTATGACACATTACAAAATGAAATGAAGTAAATATAACATCTGCAAATATTATGATATATTTATATTTAGGAAAATTATTTATCTCCATCACTATATATTTCACATGTGGAAAATCTTATCTTGATCTACATCGAACCACAATCTATCTTGTATTACAATTGATAAAAAATTCCATTGAAGGATTTAAATATAGTCAAGATCGAGTTTTTCCAAACAACAGAATAATATAAATATTATTATTTAATTTGATAGTTACCACCTAAAAATTGGAATAATGGGAATTAATAGTCTTAACCAACTTATGAAAATATATTCTGTAAACACATTGTTTTTTATACATTGATTATAAATAATAATATGAATCATTTAAAACTAAATGATTATTTTCGAAAAACTAAATTTAATTAATAGTCGACTTAGTCATTTCTAGAGAACATAAATTAAATTATTTTAACACATCAAGGTATTTTTCATGAAAAAAAAATCATTTTTGATATTAGATTTCCAAAAGTATTTATGGTGGCTTTTTGTGATTTTTATGATAAGATTAGTTTTTGACGAATAATGGAATAATTGGAATTTATTTGAGAATTGTCCTTCCTCAAAATAAATCAGAATGTTATATTATATTTTTTATTTGTTATAGAGTATAATAATATCAATTTATATCAATTAATTTAATTTAGTTTTTTAGGATCATTTTAATAATGAATTTAAGAATAAAAGTACTATAAAAATGTTTAACAATTTTTCTTTAAAAACATACTTTCTCATCTCTTATACATGATTAATTTTAAATGTTATTTTTACACATATGTGAATTGAATTTGAAGAATTTTTTTATGAATTTGGAATTAGAAAATTATATAATTTATAATTATGTTAGATACGTTTTTCACCAAAATTATCATTGAAAATATTTAAATTTCATACAATGATTAAATTACAAATGAGATTAAGTAGTTGTTAGACATAGAAAATGTGGTGTAAAGATTATCCAAAACATTTTGAAATTCCATTTTATGTCTATATATTTACCTTTTCACTTATATGATCCATAATTAATAGTATTGTAAACTGTTTACGTGATAAGATATTAGGTGGAATTCAATCTTTCAAAAAATCAAAAGTGTTCCACTCCCCCATCATATAAAAGGCCACCCCTCTCATCCTCTCATCACTCATTAAATGAAATTTTTTATGTCAAAGCCTACCCAAATAATTTAAAAACGTCCCCTACCCATCATGTAAATCATATTTTGTACATAGAAAAAACTTTTGAAGGTTTTAGTTAAAACATATAGAGGATACAAAAAAGTAGGTAATGTTCTTCTAAAAGAAATTTCATTATTTTTCCTTATCCATACCATTAAATAATTTTTATAACATGATTATATAATAACCTTAGTATCATATATATGTTGATATTTTTAAGGGTAATACCAAAACTACACATAGTTACACCAACTGGGTTGCAAAATACTCGTTCTTATGTATGGAGGACTACAACCTCGCGAAGTGATGTGTTCCATTCCCACTTTATATGGAATGTATTAAAAAATGTTTTAATAATAAATGTTTTATATATATTGAATATTAATTATTATATAATGATTATATATATAGCAATTTCATTTCATTCGAAATGTTATGAAAATTGAAACAATGTTCATGCGTACATATGACTCAATGTCTCCACGAAAAGATTATTTCATTTCATATAAAACAATTTATGGATTAATATATATGTTAAATGAATGTATATGATATATAAATAGTGGTTTAAAATATTTATGTGTTTAAATAATGATAAAAATAAAAATAATTACAAGTTGAAACATACTCAAAAAAATGTAATTAATACCCAATATATTTAAAATAAAAAAAATGAAAAATGTGTAATAAGATATAATACACGAATAATATATAATATTATAAATATCAATATCGTTCTATTATTATTTTAAAAAAAATTAAAACTACAATACATTAGTGTAATGAAAATTATTCCAATAGGAATTTGAAATGTGAGGGATCATGTCTCTATTTCATTTCATTGAGGAATATTGTATGGTTATGCACCTGTTTTCCTTACATGGTGTATATAACGTCCTATTGAAATGAATTTTTATGAATAAATACTCATTCATGGTATTTTATGTTTAAATTTCAATAATTTTATATTAGGGTATTTGAATTAACAGTTACCAAGTGGTAAATAAGTTCATTAGTCAAAATATTTTCATTGGGTTATAATACATTCTTATTTTCCTTAATAAATGACAATTATGTATGTAAGTATCATTATATATCCATTATTGATTGTCCACATGTTTTATATGGTTTATATTTTATACACATAATAAATTCATTGAATTATACTAAGTTAAATGTTACGGTATTTTTTTCAAATGTTTACCACACAATCTAATTTTATTCTAGATTATTTACATTTGAATTTTCATCCAATGAAATTATTTAATCATTTATTAATACACAATTTAATTTTATTATCATTTGGTTATTTATGATTATTTTCATAAAATAGTATCATTCTCCCACTAGGGTTGTGATGTATAAATCCAAAAATTTTATGTATGCCTCTTTATGGTATAATAAAAACATGATAATATCTTAAATTCAATATTAATATAAGGTTAGGATTGAAGACGGGGGTAAAGGATCTGAGTACGTAGTCTAGGAAGGCTAGTAAAGATTGGTGGGATATACAAACTGCATAACTAACTTGGATAGCTAGGTAGGCTGCACATACTATGACTCTTTCATCAATTGTTCTAACATAGCCCGTATAGTTTAAATTTTTTTATCAACCATAGAATATTTCATATAATTCATCTTGTATTTTAAGGATTCCATTTCTGGGTCTCCTGATTTATTATGTTGATTACCAAAAACACTCAGAATACTATCACCAACATCATATCATGCAATTTGGTTTGGCTGTTCTGGAATTTTGAATATAGTGGCTAGGATATCCATCATACCCTCCATGATAAAATTTCGATGCTTTTATTTTTGTTGAAGTTCATCCAAAAATGAAAAAATAAAATTGTATATTAGTGTTGTTAACATATAAAATACTGAAATAAATGAATAATAAAAAACTATTTCTTATAACAATTTCATAAATTTCATTAAATTTAATGTTAAATTGTTTTCATTTTTTTCTCTCATTTCAAGTTTTCAGTGTATGTGGGGGAGATAGAGAACATAACTAGACTTTATCAGGACCACTAACAAACTAATTTACATATGATTTATACTCTTCTTCAATAATTTTTTTCTCAAATAAATGATACCCTCATTATGATAATGTATGTGGTTATAAATTCTAAAACATTATATCTTGATGATATTTCCTAGATACATGTTATATAAAAATTAACTAATATGTAATCATTTAAATATATTCTAAATTTTACTATACAAAATATTTTTCATACTAGAAATGCTTCATCGTTTCGGTAATAAAATATTTCTCCCATGTATCTACATATAAAAACTCATACTTGGGGAATGTGTTTTAATTTTATTCATTTCCAAAAAATTAATTCTTTGTAAGGTTTGTTTTTAATTCACTCCATCGAACCGTCGATATGGAATGAAATACATTCATAGTTTTATTCATTTCATCAAAATTGAATTTCATATATAATTTTATAAGTTAAATATTAGTCATTTAAAATAATTAATATTAAAAAAATGGTATCAAATAAATCATTTGAGATATTTTACCATTACGACATCCCAAATCTAATATATCACCAAATTGGGGATGTACATACCATCATGATATAAAATTAGGATCTTTCTATGGATATACATGGAGATATTATTGATAAATTGTGTTTTATTTTTTCCAGTTGAATTATTATCATCACAAAAACTAATATTAAATCTCTCTTCTCAATGGGAATCTAAATGATCTGGTAAATATGAAATTCCACATTTACCATATCATGAAATTGATTTTTGAATACTAAATGAAGAATACTCGATGAATGTATCTGCATCGGTTTTCCTATAATTATTTTCTGAAAAATAAAATGATTTATTCATTAAATAAATGTATTACTGAATAGTTAATAATATTAAAAAAACATATACACCTCAGTATTTGTAACACATTATTTCTTCCAGAATCTATCATGAAAATAAGACAATGTCATGTTATTCTGTGTACAGGTATATTTTTTTAAAAATACAATAATTAGAAAACTGGAAAGAAATTTATAAGTAATAAAAGTGTCACACATTTGTAAATTTTAAATATAATAATTTTATCATGATTCTTTTAAGAAAAATTATGAAAAATAACCTATTCAATGTAAAAAATACTTCTGAAATGATAAAAAATTTAAAAATTTATATATCACAGTTATAAAATATTATTTTTATATGTGTAAACTTATCAAAAATATAAGAATGTACATTAAGTATTTAAATAGAAAAATGGTATCCTATAATTATGGAATATATTACATAATATATAAATCATATAAATAATAAAATATAACCAATTAAATATCAAATAGTTATTAAAAAATGATTTTATGTACATGAAATTTTCAAAAACGAAATAAAATATAAATATTTACCAAAACAATTATGAGAATAATTTTGTGTTTTTTCATATCCCTTCATTATGATGCTTTTATAATGTATACACTACATCTTCAGGAAAATTATTGTTATCATCTAGAATTTTTTTAATTTATGAATACGCTTCGTGAAAATATATCACATATTCATCGTCCTTGTCATCCTAATAGAATATTTTCTATTTTAAAAAAATGATCCACTGATCATTTGATGGATCAACGACATAAATTTTTTTCTTTTCATGTGTCTCATTGATAAATTATTTCTAATTGCATCAAAATATTTTAATGTCAACCAATTTCAACCCATGTTAATTATTTTTTCCACCACTACTACTCTCAACCAAATGGCACAAAAACATATAGACTTTGAAATTAGTATAATCAACTACCCATAAATATCCTGAAAATATAAAATATGGCTTGATTTAAAAAATGGGTTTCTATCCTTTTCACTTGAAAAATACAGTGCTTCAGGGATAACAATTAAACTGCTTTTTTGAAATATACACTTTCTATCCAAATTACATTACTAAAATGTGAACTTATTAATATCTAAACCATATCATGTGATAATAATTAGAGATATACCCCTACTAACCATTTCAATGTTTGTTGTTGATATATATGTGATTTTTTTCTATTTAAACTATGTTAAAATGCCTTATTATAATCAATCATCAACCACCATACGTTTATTTTCAGAAAAATTACCTTTAATTTGGAAATATGTGATGATATATATAATTTAATAATATATGTGTTGATCAAAACGATTGAATTTCACTAAATCACATCATTATATGAAATGAATATTACCTTTATGCCTCAAATACCTCTTCCTTCACTATCAAATTTAATATTTCAATATATAGTGAGACCAATATTCTAAAATTTATTCAACTAATCAGCACCAAACTCAATAACCACATATAATACATCTTTTGAAAATTATATTCCTTTGGTTGATCAAGATTTTTAACATATCCTTTGAAAATTCTCATATATTGTTCCAAATGATAGATTCACCATATCATAAATGGCCCATATATTATTATATTTTACACCAAAAGAATCACCAAATAAACCATTTAATAATTTAATGTTGGTCGTAGATATATTTTTAATTGGTTCTATATATGTTAAGTTTCAATATCTCTCACATCTAACAAATTTGGGAAAATGACCTATCCACAAATAGATTCAAAAAATTACATAACCTAGTGATACTATTTATGAATGAATTCAGAAGTATACCATGCATTCATAATGGTATTATATGTTGGTTCAATACATCATAGTCATGAGATTAATTTCTTATTAATAATCCAACCTTCCTTAACACCAAATTTGTCACATGTTTGGAACATACACTTATTAATTGTATAATATAGAGACACTAAAAAAAATTCATATTTGCAATATTACATAATGTGTGATGAGAGCTTTGTAAATATTTTTTGTGTCATTTTATTGTGGGATCCACCTCTAAACATCTTCTCATTGATAATATGTCCAATATAGCATGGAATACATCATTTTTTCCATTTTTTATTTTTAAAAATATACCAAAAAACAATCACATTTGTTTTTCTCAATTTTAATTTCATTAATTTTATGATTTATCACAAAAAAATAGGAAATTAGTTATTTTAATAATGATATATTTCTTCTTACAGGTATTTTTTTCGAATACCAAAAAATATTTTATTTTGAAATGGTGAGTCAATATTTTTCACCCTATTTTAATATTACTCAAATGATGATGATTTTAGGGGAAGAGTGTACTTATGTAAGACATCAATTGGGGTTTTAAATATTTGATTAGTTTTGGACTCACATATTTTGATAATCTCAAATCATGTTTTATTTAAATGATAATAATCTTTCATTAGTTTTTATAGTTTTTAAATTTTTCATCATGTAACAATTATTTATTTTTAATCTCACTTATTTGTTGATTAAGTTTATAATGTATAATTTTATAAGTAAAAGGTCACCGGTATTAAGGTATCAGCTTAAATCCATATTTCTGTGTCACTAGTTGAGGATACTGTTAGAGGTGGTAACTTCATGAATGTTACTTCTAGAAGGATACCTCTATAAGGATACCGCTAGAAGGTTACCGCTAGAAGGTTACTACAATAATGTTATCGCTAAAAGGTTGCTGCTGAGGAACCTTACTGGTGAGTTACTATTACAAGTTCATCACTACGAGTCTACTGCTCAAGGGATAATATTGTTGAGCTACTACTAGAAGTTACTGTTACAAGTCCACTAATGGGAACCCTACCCCTGGAGTCTTATTAAAGTCATCCCTAAAAGGTTACTTTTAGAAGGTTACTATTTTATGCTTGTTGCTACATGATTGTTTCTAAGAAGATACTACTAGAAGTTTGCTGATGAAATTTTACTACTGGAAGAACCATTGTAATTCACACGTCTACCTATAATGAGCCAACCATTGAGAAGCTACAGTTGAGGAGGGTACTACTATCAGTCTACCAATATGTATACTATTCTACACTATTCATTTCCAATTGTGATAAGATTATCCAAATGATTATATTTAGTAAATTTAATACTTCTAGAATTAATTATTGTCGATTATATACATATCTAGTAACCGTACATGGTACGAGGATGACCGCACATGGATTTATCATTCTTACTATCGGATATCAAGAATAAAATAAAAGATAATTGTAGGAAAAACTTTGTGGTGTGATATATACTACATGACTGACCAATAAAACAAGGAGAACATACCATAACATACATTGGAAATTCAATATCTTCATGAATATCATTTGGGAGAACAAATTCAAGGGATCCTTTTAGTGATTCATCAAATTTATTTCAAACCATGAAGCTGAACACCGCATTGCCTGGAAGGCAGAACCCGAAGTTACAACAATTTGTATTGGAGAAAACATCCTCAGAAGGACTCAAACAACAAATTCGTCATGCCATAGATTCCAGATAAGAACTAAAAACACATAGATCCTTTTAAACTCAATCCATATAACATTATATCTATTGTGTTCTTTATCAGACATATCAGATATGTTTGTGTTTTTCTATTACACACACATTGTCTCTGGTTCATAAATAAGAGGATACTAAAAATCCGTACACCAAACATTACTTACCTTTTTTTTTGCCATGTATAATTGAGGATGGGACCATGTGTGACCTGGTTTTTTGTTTTTCCTACAATATGTTGTGGTAGTGGATGTGATACTGAGATAGTTTATTAAAAATGTTGTATTTCCCAATACAGGTTGTATATGATGTTTATTAATATAAACTGCTTGGTGGAAAGTGATCACCAAGTCGAGAGGATTATGCCTCTTCCTGAGACTCAACCTCTTATTTTATTTTGATGTGTTATTTCTTTTGTAATAATATGTTCTTCTATTTCCTGCTTCATATAATTTCAATGAGAAAAAACCATTATACATAAAAACAAATAGTTATTTTTTGTTGGTGTGTATTTGTGCTTAATTCCGTAAACTTGATTCCAAATATGGATAAGTTTTTACACTGAATCAAATGAGGGATAATAAAAAATTGAGAGACTTTTTGAGATATTTAAAATTTATATATCCACTGCCTTAATTAATTGGGCCGTCTAAAATTGTGGGACTTTATCATAATTTTTTTAACAATAATGTTAAGTATGAACTCAATTCACCCCGACATTAATTTCAACCTCAAATATCATTTGGTTTAAATGGTGTGTTCTTTGATACCATTAGAACATATTTTCAAGATTTACAATTTTTTTCAACCATGATGTTACTTGTATCTTAAGGTTCATAAAATTAATATCATGTCAAAATTTTCACTTCTTTAAATTATAGTCATCTTTGGATAACCATGTTGATGGTGAAGATACTAACATGAAACCATTCATTAATGGTAATAACTATGATCATTTGAAAATGAAAATGAAAATGTATATAGATAGTATGGGACCTGAAATATGGGAAAAAATTGATGAGAAACATGCATTACCTGCTAATGATATGGAAACATGGTCTCAATTATCTAAAGGTACGCATAATAATAACTCTAAAGATATTAATACTTTTTACTTTTCTATAGGTGATATAGAATTCAATATATTATCTATTTGTAAAACTACATATAAAATTGGTGATACGTAGTTTGTTTCCCATGAGGGAATAAATACTATTAAACAAATGAGGTTAAATACTTATAATATTAAATATGGTAATTTTAAAATGGATCTTGATTAACCTATCTCTGAAATGTATCTCGAGTTCAATGAAATAGTTAACACCATGATTCTTCTTGGGAATCCAATTAAAAATAAGGATAAAATTATGAGATTTGTTAGATTCATACCAGAAAAATAGAGAAGGAAGTCAATTTATATCTAAGAATCCCGTGACATAATCTATCTACTAGTGAAGGAACTGATTAGAATACTCCGGATGTACGAAGAAGAGTTTAAGGTGAATCAAGAAGCATATAGAGAACTAAGAAATAAATTTTTAACATTAAAATTTTTTACCTCATAGTGAAATGACAAGGAAAAGTTTCATGTTCATGTAGTTAGTTCAACTAGTGATGATTCATATTCTAACAGTGACGAGGAAATGGATTAACTTGCTTGAAATTTCATAAAGTTATTATGAAGGTATAAGTTCAATAGGAAGTCAAACTATATAGGAAGGTATACTAGTAAAGGATGTTGGAAAAATGAAAAAAATGGAATGACAACATAAATGAGATAGTGTTCTATGAGCACAAACATAATTTTCATGTGAAGGCTGACTTCCTCAAGATAAAATTTAAGAATAAATATGAAGACAGGGGAAATAGATATAAAAAGGATATGAATGCTACATAGAGTTCTTTAGAAGACAGATCCAGTGGATCTAACACTTCTGATACTGAATAAAATAATAATGAAAACATGTGTTTCATGATAGAAACATATTAGGTAACAGTTAATTAACATATACCTAATGCTTACTATTTATGGAATGAAAGTGAATCAAATAATGATGAAAGTATGACTAAGGATGACCTGTTTGAATTCTATGGAATGCGTGAGGATAAATTTTATGAGATCATGTAGTAATATAAATCATTGAAAAGACAACATGTTATAAATGCCAATAATATGTCTAATTTGGATGTTAAAAAGGAAAAATTTTATCATATGTTAAAATAAAATACTGAACTGAAATTATCAAATGAGAAATTAAAAAGATATCTTGAGTAGTTTATAGCTGTTATAGATTCCTTGTCTCAGTTTCTAGGGATACATATTTCAAAAAAATACACAATTTGTATAGGATATCCACCATGACATAAAAGTAATATTATAAAACAAAATTTTTCCATAATATGGATAGTTCCCTTTCTAGTTCATGTTCTAGATCATCTATTGATAAACAATTTTTAGGGGACCAAACAACGTTTTTATGTCTCAAAAAAATTCCTTTGATTATAGGAATCTTATAAAAAATTATGGGTTGCCAAATATTTTCATTTTGACCTCTCTATACCAATTAAAATCGTTTTACAAAATTTACCATATGCTTATTATGTTTTGCAGGAAAAATTTATAAAGTGTTCTTTTAAAACCCTATGTTAATTGGACATTGGATGTTCACGACATATGATATGAGACTATTCATGCTTCAAGATCTTAATCAAATTTTATTGTGGACATGTTACATTTGGAGATAATTCTAAGGGAAATATTTTCAGCTTAAGCCAAATTGGTAACTATAATACTATATTAATTTCTAAAGTACATTTTGTTGATGGGTTAATGTTAAATCTACTTTTTATCTCTCTGTTGAGTGATGATGTATTTAATTTTATGTTTGTAAATGATGCATGAAATGTCTTTAATTCAAGAAATTATTTAATATTCACTACTCGTAGAAATGAAAATTTATATGTTGTTGATTTAAACTCTATAGACAAGAATAATGTTTCTTTTTTAAATTCTCTTCATAAGGAATCATTGTAATGCAACGAAATATTAGGAAACTACAATGTGCACTCATTTAGGAAAAAAACTATGAAAGGTATAGTTATAGATTAATTAAATTGGAATTCCCACTTATCAAAGAATGTAATCCTTATCAAAACGGAAAACATAACAATGTTTATTTCAAACGTAAGAAATAATTTTCAAATTCTCAACTACTTTAGCTGGCTCACATGGATCTGTTTGGACTATTTAGATTTTCAAGTGTAAATTTGAAGCACTATGTCTATGTTCTTATAGATTTTGTTTCTAAATACACTTGTTTATAATTTCTAGATTATAAAACGAAATAATGTTCTCAATTCATTAATTATTATAGGTTTGTGGAAAATATTAGTATACATAGAATTAAGAACATGAAATGTGATAATGGACATGAGTTTTAAAATCAAGAGTTTTTATATTTATACTCACATAATGGATATAATCACAATTTCTATTCACCTATAACACCTCAACAAAATGGAGTTTTATAAATAAGAGATAGGAAAATTCAAGTGATTTCCCAGACAATTCTTAATGGTTATAACATGCATGTTTATTTTTTGGCTAAATATATTAATACAGCTTGTTACATCATCAATAGAGTTTTAATTAGAAATGTTTATAAGAATAACATTTATGAGATACAGATAAATAGTAAGCCTAACGTTAATTACATTAGAGTTTTTGGTTGCAAAGTCTTTAACCTTAACACTAGGGATAATCTCAAAAAATTGGCTTCCGAATGAGATGAAAGAATATTCTTAGGATACTTAATCTCTAGTATTGCCTATAGTGTATTCAATAAGAAATTCATATTTTTAGAAGAATTAGTTTGTGTAAAATTTTATGAGACTGATCCATAATAACCAAATACCTCTCTTGAATATATTGAGGAAGATATGTCAATTCTAGACATTAATGATAAAAATAGTGAACCCCTAGTGAAAACAACTAGATTTGGAAATTTTTTAGAATATGAGCCTGTTGAATGTAACCGTATAGAAAACCATGAGGATTAAAGTCTAACCCTTTATATAGGTATACCAACTCTATATAATCATCATTTAGATGTTTTTTTAGATTATCTATATTGAGAAACAAAAACAACAGCTTCTCTGAGAAACAAGTTTGAACATCATTATTTTTTTCACTGCTTTAACAGAAAAATATTAATGATGCTATCAATGAAAAATTTCGGGTGATAACTATGCAACAATAATTAAATAAGGTTGAAAGAAACAATTTTATGGTATTAGTAGAAAGACCTATTTACACTTTGACTATAGGCACTATATGTGTGTTTTCAATCAATGTTGATGAGTATGGAAATATAATTAGAAACAATGCTAGATTAGTTCCACATGAATATTCTCAATAAGTAGAAATAGACAATGAGGAAACCATTACACCTGTAGCTAGACTAGAATCTATTTGGGGCACTAATTGATTATAAATGTCATCATAATTTCAAACTTTATCCATTGGTTGTTAAAATTTCATTTCTAAATGGATTTATAGTAAAGGATGTGTTTGTTAAATAACCTCAAAAATTTCAAAATCCAAAATTTTTAAATCATATTTTTAAACATTATAAAGATTGATATGGTCAACAACAAGCTCATAAATCTTGGTATGATAAACTCAGTTCTTTTCTTATTTGAAAATATTATACTAAAGGGTTATTTGATTCTACTCTTTTTATTTAAATGGTTTACAATGATGTTTTATTATAAAAAATTTATGTAAATTAAATTATGTTTGGATACTCTAATAATTCTTTATGTACTGATTTTTTGAAGATGATGAAAAATATATTTTAAATGAGTCTAATGGTGGAACTTAAATTTTACCTTGGTTTTCAAATTTTTCAAAATAAAAAGTTTATTGTTTTAAATCATTGAAAATATATTAAACATATTTTGAAAAAAAATTGGATAGTAATAAAGGTAGTGATACTCATATGAGTACCATTTGTATGTTGGATAATGTTGAAACTGGTAAACCAGTCGATCAAATCAATCATAGAGGTATGATTGGGAGTCTTCTCTATATTACTACTACCTGACCTGATATTATGTTCAGTGTATATATGTTTGCTATTTTTCAAGGAAATCAAAATGAATCTCATTTAACTTCTATTAAAAGGATTATAATATATCTCATGTATACTACCAATATAGGAGTATTTTATCAAAGGGGACAATTATTTCATTTGATAAGTTATTTTTATGCTAACATTTCTTGTTGCAAGTTAGATAGAAATTGAACCTTTTGAACATGTCACATTTGGGAAAAGTCACTAGTATCATGGAGTAGGAAGAAATAGAATCTTATTTCATTATCCAACACTAAAGATGTATATATAGTTGAAGGTATTTGTTGTTCTCAGATTCTATGGATGAAACAAAATTTACAAGACTATGGATATCAATTAAAACATGTCTCTATAAATTGTGATAATACAAGTGCAATTTACATCAATAATAATATAATATCTCATGATATGATAAGGCATATTGATGTGAGACTTCACTTTTGAGACATAATTATCAATGAGATGATATCACTCTTGAATTCATTGGAATTGAACATCATTTTGATGATATATTGACAATGACTTTGGATTATGATAGGTTAAATTACATCAAACATTAGTTAGATTTGATTAATTTTAGTTTAGAACGCCTCACCATTGGACCTCACCATTAGTACAACTCACCATTAGACCTCATTGTTTGGACACCTTAACGATTGACCTAACCGTTGGGACACCTCACTGTTGGACCACACCGTTAGGACACCGTACCATTGGACCTCACCATTATGAGAACCTCACATTGGACTTCAAAATTAGGACACCTCACTAGTGAAACTCACTGTTTGGATACCTCACTGATTGGACCACACTATTAGGACACCATACCATTAGACCTCACCGATAGACATAACTATTGGCACCATACCGCAAGTTGACCTTACTTGTAGGTCCTAGACTTTTGTTTTTTACCAGAATATGAAATGCTTTAATTTTATTCATTTCATTTACTCGGTTTGATTTTTAATAACTAAATGATAAAAAATGTGCTAAGTGAAATTTTTATCCACTTAAATATTCTCTGGGACATTTTTCTCCTCATTCCTTGAACCTAACATAGTACTAAAACCATCAAACTACATCAAATATCATGGTAAGTATAATGAGACCGATGGATTGTGATGAAGGTGATGCATCGAACCATAAGAGACCTTGAGTTTATAGTAGTGTTGGAAGCATTATTTGGGAAAAGAAAATCAATCCTCATTTATCGAATAGGGAAATCATGGCCAAGAAAGAATTATATTCATAATGGTTGTTGTCGAGGAAGTCTCTAGTGCTGAAGGCACTCGATGCTCATGTCTCGCTATAATTCATCACAAACAACAATTAACCTTATTACCTAAAGCTATTAAAAGACTTTTATGAGTTTATAATGTTCCATAAATCTGAGTATGAGAACCAAATTCGTTCAAACGTAAATCGAGTATGTGTGAGATTCTCTTCTATTGAATGGGTTGAATTTTCAAGTGTCCCACATGAAGGAATATTAGACTATTATTCTATAGTGTTGCCTCATACTAGTGGTCTTTTCTGATATAAAGAGGCTCTTAATAAAATGATAGGGAGTGGAATCCATATAGAGTTAATTGCGGCTGATATGGATAGGGAAAAAATATTATTGTTTATATTTATCCAACATGTATTTATTCCCAAGAGAGGGAACTTTTCTAGTTTAAAATATCAATAAATATTTATTTTGTATTTTTTTAAGCTTGGAAATAAGATAAACCTTTTCATATATTTGATGGATCATTTAGAGGATACGAATGGGCCTAGACCTAAGCCAAATTATTTGTTTTATGCCTAGTTGATATATTTGTTGTTGAATGTTAATGGTGTTAGTGGAAACATGTAAGAAACCATAATATTAAAGGACAACTTATATTTTACCAAAATAATTTTCAAGTGTATGAGGATAAACTAGAACCCTTAGAAAAGAGAATGGGTGAATGATGAAGCTAATCTATAAGAATACATTAACATTGTTGATAATACAACTAGGCCAAACAATAAAATATATCCAAGCATAAAACCTGATGAAGGGGAACTAGTGTAATTAGATGAATATGATGAGGTTGTTATTGTGCATGAAATAGAGGATTATCATTTAGATAAAATGAGTGATCTTGACCTTCCATCAAGTCACTATGATGGTGCAGTAACATTTGGTGGGCCTAGTGCACAAATCATTTTTACTAGAAGATATATTGTTTTAAGGGACACTGATGATAAGGAAACCACTGATGAAGAGTGTGAAGAGAATTTATAGAGAGACATTACTGAAGGATATACCTCAAAAAGGAGGATGAAGTTGAATCTGATCATGAGGAGTCTGACACAGCTGGTGAAGATGAATGTGAAGAAGAATGACTATGTCTTAGTCTTGTTATAGGATGTATAGAAATGGAAGAGAATAAGATGGAAGATGAAGTTGAATTTATTAGAATTTAAATGGAATTGGTTAAATATTTTTTAAAAAAAGTAGTAGTAGACTATAATGAAGATTCAATTGATCAACGAAGAATGTTAGAGTAGAATGTTTTCCAAGAGGAAGTTCTATGTGAGGGGAGGAACCTGCGACCATAGGTTCACATTATATTTTTAATGAAATATAAGGTTTTTCGGAGGACCCAAGATTCATTTTTTGGGCTTATACTATAAATACTCTAAAGGTGAAAAGCATAACAAAAGATCTCTAGTTCATTATGTTTTAGAGACAACTATTGTTCAACAAGTGGTTCTTCTACCTAGGGATTATTTAAATAAGGATGAAATTGTGTCATTGAAATCAAATTTTTAGAGTTGATTTGATGAAATAACCATTGGGATAGAGAAAAAAATGGATCTGAATCTAGAGCATGTAGCATATGTATTTGAAGAATAATGTCTATAATTCAATCAAATACGAAACATGATGTTAAGGAATTCCTAAATTAGGTATGATCCCTGGATGAATTTTTGGATATTGTAAAATAATATGGTGTCATTTTGGAATCATATATGTCTTCACGAGATCAATTGAAAAATGACATTACGTATGTTAAGTGTGTTATCCAATAGATGGTAACTGGGTTTGAGGGCATTAAGAAGTCTATGGATGCATATATGAATGATTAGGAAGGTGAAGTGAAGAGATTAATCAGTGGATTGAATTTTTATTTTAAGGAGAATGGACTTTTACCCTGGAACCTCTGTGTGGATCTCCTTCCTCATTTTCCTCTCGTCCTGTTGATCTAACAACATTTAGATTAGTAGTTAGTGAACAATGGGATGATCTCTTCGATTCAAGTTCTTTCGATCTGTAGTCTTTGACTCAGGTCATTTCCACAGCTAGAAATTTTTTAATTTTGTAGTTGATTACATGAGGGAGGCTACCAAATATCCAAAGGCAATAAAAGATCACATTGACTTCTATAATAAAAAGGTTTATACTAAGCATCAACGGATAGTCATTTCACGTTGTTGTTCGATAACATGTGGACACCTCCTATAACTCATGCATTTAAGGATCAATTTATTAGGATTATAGAGTTGAATCTTAGTTTGAAAATGTTAATGGAGAATAAGGATGATTTCGTCTCAGCTATTGAAAGTGGAGGAAACATGATTATGTATTTCAGGAATCTCGTTCTTCTATTTCTCTATATGGGATGTACTCATATTGTTGTCCTTATAGCCTTGCATGCTTCCTTAGCTGCATCAAGATCTACCAGGTTTTCCCCCTTGCTGAATCCTACATAGGCCACCAAAAGCATGAAAGCTATGATTCCTTAGAGATCTACTCATTATCGATCTACTAATTCTTCTTTAGTATCTCCTCCTACCATGCTTACTACTTTACCTAGGCATGTACCTCCATCTTCTGAACCTGCCACCTCACCACACAAAGGAAATGTTCACTTCGAAATCTCTGATGTGGATTGACTATCGGCTGTCTGATTTGATATGGATCATTGTAATCTTATTTTTACAATGTACTCTTGTTTCTTTAAAACAAATATCTCCTTTTGTCTAATTTTGTATTTTTTTTATAATCATAAAGGAGAAATTATTTAATATTGGATCCCTTGAATATATGACATTCCTATAAATTTATTTTCTAATATATTTCCACAATAAAATTGGTTCAATTTTATGTTATTATAGCTTTGCATAATTGTATATATTTTTCTCATGGCTCTAATAAATATTTATTCTAGGACTGATTCATTATGTTTTCACTTGGTTTTTTATATTTTAGTTGGAAATGTTTTAGACCTGATATAATGTATATTGATACCACTATATAGATTAAAGAATCTACTTAAATATGATAAAATAATACTTATTCTAAATTGTACTTTCATAATTTCTGACTAACAAAAGGCGTAGATTGTTGGAATCGTCTATTTTGATGATCTCAAATCATGTTTCATTTATATGATAATCATGTTTAATTATTTTTTATAGATTTTATCTTGTAACAAATTATTTATTTTTAATCTCACTACATAATTGATTAAGTTTATAGTGTAAAAATTTCTATGAAAAATGTAACAGGTATGATGGTCTCTATTAAGAGCCTTATGCTTAAGTCACTTGTTGAGGCTACTGTTTGAGTGGTTACTGCTAGATGGTTACCCCTAAAGGTTACCACTATAAGGTTACCACTGAAATCATTACCACTGAATTTCCAGTGCAAGTTCAACACTACAACTCTACTACTCTAGGGATAATATTTTAGATCTATTGTTTGAGGTTAATAGTACATGGTCAGTGATGGGAAGCATACCGCTGGTATATTAATAAAGTCACCACTAAAAGCATATAGTTTAAAGGTTACTATATTAAGATTTTTTCTACAATTTTGCTACTATGAAGTTACCACTTGAAGTCAACTAATGAATTATTAGTGCTAGAAGAACCTTTGGAATTGACAGATCTACCGCTGATAATCTAACCGTTGAGAATAAACCATTGAAAAGGCTACCGCTACCAGTCTACTGATACATATACACTTCTATTCTATTCATTTTAAATTTCATTATCATTTTTATAATGGTCATATTTTGTAAATTTAATGATTTTGAGAGTAGTTAATGTTGATTGTAGACATATCTGGAGACCGTACGAGGTACGAGGAAGGCCACACATGGCTTGATCATTCCTATTATTGGATCTCAATTTATAAAATAGAATATCAAGGTAGATAAGACTAGGCTGGGTGAGAAATATTACACGACAAATATGAAGAACAAGGAGAACATACCACCACTTACATTGTGAACCCAAGAGCTTCATGATGATCATTTGGGTGAAACAAATTCAAGGTTGAAATTCTATACTTCATGGAATCTCGTTCAAACCATGAAATCGAACACTTCAGTACCTAGAAGCCAGAACGTGAAGTTTTAACACTCTGTTTTTGGAGACAACTTCTAGAGAAGGACTCAAACTGAAATTTCATCACACCAAGGAGTCCATTTTTGAACCTCAACCACGTAGATCCTTCTAAAATCAATCCTCATAACATCATATCTATTGTTTTCTTTATCATAAATTTCTGATTAGTGTGTGCTTTTCTATTACATGAAATGTCTACTCTTCATAAACTAGAGGATACTAAAAACCTACACACCAAACATTCCTAACATTTGTGATTCCCATGTTTATCTCTGGAAGAGGATGTTTGTGACCTGTTTCTTTTGTATTTTACCCTGATGAACTGTTGTAGAGGTTGTGTGACCTAGAATGTTTTTGAAAACTGTTATAAATCTTGATACATGATGTGTATCTAGTTTATTAGTATAAACTTCTTGTTTGCAGCTGATCACCATGTATAGAGGATTATTTCTTGACTTGAGACTGAACCTCTTGTTTAACTCTTCTATGTATTTTAATTTTTAGTACAAAATTTTTCTATTTTTTACAACTTATAATTTAAAAGATTGGCATCTGTATTACATTAACTATGATTGTTAGTTTTGGTTGGTTTGTATATGTGTTTAATTCAGTTAAACTATTTTGAAAAATATAGATGGGTTTTTACACTGATGCAACTGAGGACTAATCAAAAATTGAATTATTTGTTGATCAAATGAACATTTATATCTATACTGCCTTAATTAATTAGTTTATTTAAAATTGGGGTATTCTATCATAATTTTTTTTAATATAAATTTTAAATAGGAACTCAATTCACACATTTCATGAGTTTCCACCTTGACCAAAAATAAGGATGATAAATTCTCAAAAATATTCAATGTATAACATACACAATCATTCATGTATTCTGATATTGATAATTTTAAGTCACTTCTTCAAAAATTATCCATGCTTAATGTCCCTTAAAATTGTATTCTGATCTGATTTTATATGATGGAATGTAATATATAGAGAAAATTCTCAGAACATGCAAATGGAATTATATTTTTTATATATTGTGAAACAATTAACACATTTCTCCTATAGATGTTTTAAATCATCAATCAATGATTAAATATAAACATTAATATCATTTATCAGATTTTTTTGGTCAGAAATCATCTAGATCTTCCTTAAATTATTTTCATCATACATATCTATGGGGAATTGTTGTAAAATACCAAAAAAATCCATGAACTATGTTGGGTAAGTAAGATTTAATATGGATTTATTCCATCAGTATGCAATACATTTCTAGGATTTATAAATTCACTTCCAAAATCAGAAAAAATTGTTTATCAAATCTCTTCATCTACTGTGAATCGGTAGGGTGTCATAAGTTTCCAAAATATATTCACTCTTCTTAATTACATATTATCCTTTTTGAATCAATTGAATTTTCAAATAGATTCTATGAATATTGTTTTTTAAGGAAATAAATTTATTTAGAGGTATAATTGAATCTATTACTTAATAATGGATCATATTTGAATTATTAAATTTATTTAAATAAATAATTGGAAAAAATTATTTGATTTAGCATGAGGTCAGATGACAGAACATGAAAATGTATTAGAGTTTAATTATTTATTCATCTTTTAGAATGGTGTACAACATTAAGGGAATTTTTATAAATATTACATTTATTCCTTTATAAAATTCAATCATTGGGGCAGGAATGTCCATATTTAAACACCAATAGCATTAATTATAATATTTTTTTCACCTCATAATTTGAATAGGAAGTCTATTTCCTTCTAGATGTAGATCTTTTTAATGGTTATGTATGTTAGAGATTCTTTTATCAGTCCACCCATTTCTTGATTTGAAGTTATAACATATCAAAAATACTACTAATATGATATATTTACTACAATCCGGGAATAATGGTTTCTCCAAATCATCATATAATCAATATACAATTATGGTTTCATAGATGGTTTTACCACCTAAATCATGACCTAATACTTCAACTAGACCTTATTTAAAATTGTGAATACATTGATCAATATTAGATGATGGATTTTTTTTTCTTTCTCTATGAAATATCTACTGTGTATAATTAAAGATAATTCAATAGAAATGAGATGAATCTTGGTTTATATGGAATTTATCATATCCATATTCAAAAAAATAACACATGGATAGAAAATAAAATATATGTTTTGGATATTTTGTATCCACAATTCCAAGAAATTATCATATGATTATTCATATAAACTAGTTGTTCTTTGTATATTTATCCCATTATGATCCATTCAATAAGTGATATCCCACTATAATTGGTGAATATGACAAAACATGTAAAAATTTATAAATTTATAGAAGGAGATAAATTTTAAACAAAAAAATGTACAGTAAATATGATTCGTAATCCATTATTAAATTTTAATTATTATTTTAAATAAAATAAAAATATATTAATCAAGGTATTTATTTTCATAAATTAATAAATATAAATAGTGTTTTATGATCCTAATAAAAGAATAGGAATACATTTTTAATGTTTGGGAAATAAATTAAATGACTATCACAAAAATCTATTTTGTTTTACCATGATCATTTAATATATATAAAAAAAATTCATTAGTTAAACTACAATAAATAAAATTAAAACTAAATTCATATCTTCATTATCAACAGTGAAGATATAAATTATAAGTTAAGAAATATTGGCAAAATGAATCATCGACAATAGAAATTAAAAACAGAAATAATACTAATTTACTGAAAGCACAAAACATAAATAACATGTGTTGAAATAGGTGTATAAACATAATAAAAATAATCTCATGAATTTACATTTTTAGTATAATGATGAAAATGTTTGTGGTTACAATTATCATCAAATATTAATTTTGGTAAAAAAATGAAAAAATGTTATAAATTTATAAAAACTAATTAGTGATATTATGACATATATAACTATATTTTATTGATATGTGTCATCCTGATCAAAAATTATATAATTTGGAATGAATACAAAATTAAAAAGATCATGTATACTAATTTCAACTGATATTTAAAATTATACACACGCACACACAGAAAGATATATATATATATACATACATTTATATCAATATATATCTATATATATCATTTTATGGAAAAATAATATGATAATTTCATCAAATAAATAATATATAAAATTAAAAAACCATTAACAAAAAATTATATAATTTGGAATCAAATGTATACAAAAAGATGAAGTAATTGCTCAAAATTATAAATATGTTATTCATAATTTTTCGTAAATATATAAAAACAGAATAATATTTAGAGTTAAAAATTGGAAAATTTAACAAGAAAAAATATTTCTCCCTTGAATTCATTAGTATGATCAACACTGAAAAATAAAAACAATTTTTTATATAAATGACCAATAAATAAGAACAAATAGAAAATGTCAAACATTAGTTGATAATCAGTGAGAATAGGGTTTTAATGATTAAATACATTCATGGACGATGAAAATATATAGAGTGTGAAAAACAAGGACCAATTATCATTAAATAATGATTTATATTAATGAAAATCGAGTTAAATCACCATCAAGGTCCATCGGGTAGCCATCAGTGCAATTTTTTATTGAAAGGAAATATTTCTAGAAATTTTGAAAACTGTGTTTTTGGTTTTGATGGGTTTTAAAAGGGTTATAGCATCTATTATTATAGAGACTATTTCCAAAATTACATTTTTAAACAAATTTCAATTAATTTTTACCTAATCAAACACCAAGAGTTTTTGTATATGATTTAAAATCATGTTTTTCAAAAATGAATGTCAAAAACAAAACTAGATCCACTATGGTATTGGTTTTGGACAAAAATGACACCACAAATTCTCTAAATATTTTTTCATCATTTTATAATAAATAAATGTTATATTTTTTTCGTTGAATCCATTATTACTACTAGTGATTTAATTTCATATGGTGATCGTTTTATTATTTAATGGATTTTTTATTATTTATTTGTGTCCACTCAAAGTAACATTAGTTTGAGAGAAATTTTTCTCTTTAGTTTCAAAATTACATTCAAATATTTCATGATTTATATATTGTTATAAAATTCATATATATATATATATATATATATATATTTGTGTTTGTTTTAATTTAATTGAAATAAATTTATGAGTATCTATGTATATAAATATTTTCATATGTATATATACAAATGTGACTTTTTTCCAAATTATATGTATACAAATATTAAATAACATAACATTGCACATCAATTTATGTTTTTCTCTTTACATGTTTTAAATCAAAATTATTTCATGGAATTTAAAAATGTGAGTTGGAACAATATAAATAATCAAGGAAATTTGTTTTAATAAGTGTTTTAAAAAAATATATAATTATGTTCTATAATTAAGGCATAGTTGGTAGATTAAATTGACTTTGTTTAAATCCATACACCTTCATTGAAACAGTATTACTTCTAGTTGTGTGGGAATTTAACAGTTTTATATTCATGAGGGGGTTATCATGGATGAGTGTATGGAGGCCGGATAAGAAATTATTATTTTCAGTATTTTAAATCATCCGTGTATTTTATTATACTATGGTTGGTGAACACAAAGTTTCATGAGGATCCACAACTATTCACTAATATAGTGAAGTATTTGATGTAACCCCAGAGGCTACTGATGTGATACAATTTACACTAACAGATAGAATATTCCATGTTTGTGGCCTAGAGTTCTGTTATCCCATATCCTTAGTGAAAATTGGGTTCTTTTATATAAATATTTTTTAACAATATATAATATATGATTTTATATTTCTTTTATTGAGGTTGATTTAATTTTTAATATACTATTTCCATCCTGCTGGAACAAGGGCCTCTTACATAATGATTGTTGTTTCCCATGTATTCTACGATTATTTAATAAAATTTATATTCGAAATATCATCACTGATTATTTATTTTTATCCCCATATTACTTTTGGATGGCATGAGGGATCATGTTTTTTCCAAAATCATTTTCATATAAGGTGTCGAGCATCTGATGGGTGGATAATTCAGGTTTCTTCATGAAATAACTATATTAGAGGATAATTTAATAATCAAATATTGGCTATGAAGAATAATTTTTTATTTATGATTTTTTTATATTAGTGTACTATTTTAATTGATTGAGTTGAGGTATGTGAATAGTATAGATAACTATTTCTCATATTAAACCATGAGATACCATGTATGTTAGGATTTAATTCATTGAATGAAATTTTTTATGTTCTAAAATTTTGAATGAATATATGTGTTTTGAGGTATAATATTAAGAGCTAATGTATTGTCACTCAGTCATCTCACACAATATATAAAACCTTGTTGAGCCTAAGTTCGTAGTTCGACATGACTTCTATTTCTTCTTTCAAAATTTCCACATGGTAAAATAAACCATTTAACCAATACATGCACCACCACCAGCCACTCCTAAATAAATTTTGTTAAATTTGGATGTTATTGCGTTATATTATGGATAACATATAATGTATTGAGATTTGTTTTAGAAAAGAATAACTATTTGAATATTTAAAATGTAAAAATGGGTTTTACAATGATATGCTTGTTATGAAATGATATTTTTAGATATCAATAGGGGTGTTCAATGATGGATTAATATGGATTTTATTTTTATAATAGAGTGAGTTATTTTATAAACAATCTTTTTGAATATTAAAATGGATTTAAAATGGATTTTTTTATTTTGAAATTAATGATAATTATTTTTGTATTTTTTTTTAAAAAGATATGGTTGTTTATTTACTTATTTTTATGATTCTTTTGTTTTTAATTGTGAATAATCCCCCAAAATAAATTTTTTATAATATTTTTTCCTTTCGTTTTTAATTATTTACTATTTGAAAATAGTTTATTAGGATTCATTTTCTCTTTATTATTTTGATCCTGCCTCCTATAATGGTATCTAGTATTGCAGGGTCTTGAAGATTATTTATAATTATTGTTTTTTCTTTTTAATCAAGTCTTATTTCTTTTTCCTCTTAGTTATCACTTCTCATAGATAAAAATTATTGAGGTTTTCTTATATCATATGGATGTGAATGGATTTTATAATAATTTTTATTGGATTTTGATATTTTTATTTATGGGTTGATACACTGGGAATTAGAGAAACCTTGGGTGTCATTCCCATATAACTAAGATGGACGCTAAACAAGTTTTTTTCATGAACCATCTAGTGATGGTCTTAATTTTAGATGCATTACTATGACCAATGAACTTGTTAGAGGTCATATGGAACACCTTTATTGACTATTTGGCCAAAGGAGAGAATCAAATATATTCTTGATACTGAATTTTTGTGGACAATAAAACTTACATTATTATTGGTCAATTAAGACGATAGAGTGGAGTGATTTCATGCATTTGGTTTTAAGGATATTAATTATTAAGTGATTTGAATTTTATTTTTGATTAGTTTGTTGAATATATTAGATTCATCTCTTATTATTTATTTAATTAATTATTTCATGATCTAAGGATCTTCTTTTCCTTTATAGTTTTTTGAGATAGTTTTTGTGATGTTCCATACCTTCATCCTCTTCTCTAATATTATCATGTCACCATCTTTGGTTTGTGTTGACCCATGGCATACAAAATAATAGTTATTAAACTGTGTGAATATTTGGAGAATTTAATGTTGTTATCATTGAATTTTTTTTATTAAAATTTATTCATTCTGTATTATTTCTTTCAGGTGAAATTTTTTATTATGTATTGTAGATTTCATTTAAACTGCTAAATTTTATGGAATCACATTGAAAAATGAGTTTTTAAATCGTGGGGATACCCACATGGGCCCTAGAATTCTTAACCCATTATGATTTAGTAGGATGTGATTGTACAATCTAAGATTAATTATGTATCTGGTATTTTTGATTGGATTTTAATTTATAGAGTTATTTTTTAGAGGTGATTTCTTAATGGGTTGAAATTTTCTTCATAGGTTAATTTACAATTTGGCCGATTTATAGTGGCACAATGTTTAATAATTTAGATAATTTTCAATAATTAATTTTCCTTTCATTTTTATTTTATTCCATTATAAAATTGTTAATATTATTTTTGGGTTTTAGGATAATATCATTCAAATGTATTAATTCTGTTGTCTATTTGGGAAGGCAATAAAAGTTTTAAATATTAAGAAAAATCCTTCTAACAATGGTTTACCAGTTTCTATAATTTTATAATGGCCTTTCACAAAGTTGGTGCATGATATTCCAAATTATTGAGAAAAACAAATTTGAGTTACCATATGTTCCCAGTGATTATCACATCGATGGAACAAGATTTGGAAAACTGATATGAAACCCTATAAATTTCCCATTATTTTAAATTTGATTTTTTTATTTTACCACCATTAATGTTTATTCAAGTAATTACTATTTACTCTGACCTCTATGAAATGAACCATAACATGCACCCATGGATGGATCCCGTGTATCACCTCCCTCCACCCTCCTTAAATGATATCCCATTTCTTATCATATTTTATCCACAATCATCATAGTTTAGGATTTCCTCCCTACATCCATATTTTTCCTCCCATTTTATACTTTTTATCGACACCTCTTCACTTCCCATTCCCATAGGTTGTTCCATAGGTGGAATTTTATTCATAATGTGTTTATTTTTTTATTTCATGGGTGTTCTTAGTATTCAGTTACCCTATTTAATTATTTAATAGTCATTCTTCTTGTATCTTTACTCATTAAATTTGGTGTTTCTATTATTTTTCATTTTACATAGCATACAATGTATTCATGAGCCTTTCTAAATTATCTTCCATAGAAATTATTCAGTTATTATGTTTGATGAAATGTATAAAAACGTTTTTAGATGGGTTTTTTTCATAAATGGAATGTTTTATTTGAAATTTATTTTTATAATTCGTTTGGTTATGTGTTTCAAATTTTTTCAAGAAGCATATTGGTTTTGTTAAACATGGAAATTTTTGGATAATATATTTGAATTATGGATTCAATCATTGTTGTTTATCGATGTCACAATGTTTTTAGAGAATGATTTTGTATTTCAAATATTTCTTGATTTCAAATGCGTTTTGAATATTATATATATATATGTGGTTGTTTGTTTCCATATATAAATTCTGGTATGATTAACTCTATATATGCATATGTATGTATGTATGTATACCCATATAATTTTTTTTAGCTTTTAATCACATAAACATGCACACACACACAAATATATACATATTCACAAGATCTTATGTAATACATAGTATATATACATATTTTTCTGATTAATAGTTTTGAAATTGATGATATTTTTGACACATGAAAATGTTGTTTTAGGGTGTATTTTTTTGTAATATATATTCTAAAATGGGTTTGTAAGAATAATGTTGTATTTATTTTTATATTTATAGACATATTTTTAAATTTAAATGATTTTAAAAAATGGATGTACCTTTTTGAAATCTATCTCTCCATTGGTTATATTGGAATGTCATGATTTTATTTTTTAAATGGGATTTCATGGGTGCGTATATGGAGGTGGGATGATGAATTTTGAATATATATGTTATTTAATAATATATTAATCCCGAGTTCTTTGATAGGTGACCTTATTGTTGGATGAGGGTATCCCACAATGATCTATACTAGTGTAATAAATGTGTAATTCCCAACAGTGGTGATTTTATAATGATTCTACCTATAGAGGGATCAAGCTGAGTAAGTGATGTATATATTATAGGTTCCCCTAAAATTATCAAAATTATAGTGTTTCTACCATTATTATTTAAGGAAATTAATTATTATAGGACATTCTACAAAAATTAAATGTTATTTTATATTCTTATCAATTTTTTATTCTCAACCAACACATGGACATCCAATGTATAGTGTGGTTATGAATATTTCAATAAATTATTATTTAATTATTTTTATATTTGAAAATCATCCAAAAAATTGGGTTTAATGGCTTTGATACTTGTAATAATATCATAATGGAAAATTATACACCTCAGTTCATGGAACATGTGACATGGGTGTTTTATGGATAGAGGAATCAAGTTGGTTTAGGTCATAAATTCCAGGGACTCATACAACATCCATGTGGTAGTGAATGGATTGTTAAATGAATTCAATATATATTTTCTAAATAACCTTTTGTAAATTTTGGAAAATTATAGAAATACATTTTTAGAAACAGACTTAATGATTTATGGTCTTACCTCCCTAATACTCATACTTTGATAAATAAAATCCCATATTTGATTGTTTATAGGATAAAACTAATATTTCCCATTTAAGATAAATTTCATTTACTTCTCATAAGAATCTGGGACAAAATTATTTTATATTAATTATCTCATTTCTAGATTTCTGTTTTATAGTTACTTGATAATAAAAGGATATATATAGTACATGACCATGAAATTCATAAATTCAAAGTCACATAAGTACTCTACTAGAGGATCAACTCTACTCATTCATCTGGGGAGTTCGTTTTGTTCATAGGAATACTGATGATATCCTGAAAATGTCAAAAAAATATGAATAAAACATGGAAGGAAGGCACACAATAAACAATTCCTACTCTAAGGGTTTAATATTCCTAATTAAAATAGATATACAGTGAAACAAGAAGATCCCATTGTAAAGATCCTCTATAAATATATCAGGTAACTCTATTTGGTGTTTAAAAGGTACACATTGCATAACCAAAATTTTAATGATTCCAATGTCCTAACTACAAGACTCTAAATAGTATTGAATCCAAGACCTCATTGAATGATATTAAACTACACATATATTCCTTTCTACAGGTCCAAAAAACTAAATTGTATATGGTCTAACTCACATAACCCTTAAACATACTCGAGTGGCCTATACTATAAGTACTGATATCCATACACGGTATATTGATCAATGTATGGTGTATTGGTTTTTAAAATTATCACCTTTGATTATTTTCTATCAATAAATATACAATAGTATAAAATCAGACCTTTATTAATGACAATCTGTGACTTGATTTTAATTTTCATAAGATTCATAGTGACATATATACTACTTTTTGCCTAATAACATGATTCTCACTTACAAACCATATCACACATATCCATATTGTTTATATTTAACCAATTTTTATTAGGATTCACCTTTCTTTGTCCTTCAATTGAATCCATTCATATCATTCCATATTCATTGGCACATAAGACTGGTCTATATAGAGGAATCATCAATGAAAATAATGTGGTTTGATTATTTTACATATAAGATAGATAATAACATCTTAAAATATTTTACAATATCTAATTATATAATTAATTTGAATCCCCCATTTATATACTAGTGTTTTGATATTCACCAGTTGACCTAATATATTCTCTAGTATCCCTTTACTGTGAAAAAAAAATTAATTATCTCTTTTTACATGATCTATATCAATACATCGACTGACTAAAATTAAAATTAGTATCTTGATTAAAATTATTTAATGATATGTAGTGAAACATAGATCTCACATCTATTATCACATGAAAATTGTATCGCCATCAAAACCCTAAAAATTTATTATGTACATATCATTATCGGGACTTCATACATTTGCCTCCGCATTTTTATAACTATGAACTTTCTAGAATTATGTTTGGCTTGATTCCTATTATCATTAGATATATAGAATCATTAAAACATACCTTAATGGAACAAGGAAAAATCCCTACCCATGGATATTACACTTCAACAAAATTTGAAACTTTAATTGTTGTCATTTATAAATTATAGTGTTTAAATAACCTTTTTACTTTTAAATTTCAATAACATACATCTTTTATTGGGAATAGAGTCCTAAAAAATCAATGTATACAGGAAACTCATATATTTATTCTAGAAACATACCACTCTATATAGTGATGGCATAAATTAAATGTTCACAATGTGCCTACAAATAATTAAGGACAATGATTTTTCATTGACAGAAGAACCACAAATTCAATGTTCATATATTGGAATTATAGTTGATCCTTTCATTCAAATGTGTTCATTGGTTATCCATAGTATAGTTTTTTAATGATACAACAAATGAATGATCATTAAAATGTTCTCAACAATTTCCCTTTCCTATTTATTCTAATCTCATCTTTTCGTGTTTCAAATAACATAATTTAAAATATATATCAATATATATCCCTAGATAATTTTTTTTAAATACTTCTAGTTCATAAAACATTAAGGGACTGAGTCATTTATTTATCTTATTTTCAACCGTATCAAAATCAACATAATTAAGGTATATAAATGAATATTCATATGGATGTATGAAAATTCACTTGAATCAACATTATACAAGCCTTATGAGAATAAAATTTGCGACACTCTGGTATAATATTTATTACCTTGAAATCAGTAATGGTGTTTTTTAGGGTTTTGTAATTCAAAATTAAATCAATCAAATTATTTTCATAATTTTTATTTCATGTGATTATACTTCATCATTGTTATGTAATTAATTTCTAAATGTGTGTGGAAGATATTGTTTGATAGAGGAGCTTAATTTTTTCGGCATTTAAACTAAGATTATGAGAGGTTTAGTAATCCCAAAAATTATTGAATACAACTTTAAGAAATCCATACTTTTAACAATATTTATTACCCTTTTTTGAAAATTATCAATTAATATATTTATTTCATTTCAAACTTATATAATAGGTTCTCTATCAATGTATTTGATATGTTCTAAAACATCTCTCTCATTAAATGGATATGTTTTGGTTTAAATTAATACAACTGTGAACTCTATAATTAATCAACATCAATATAGGGGTAGTTATTATGGAGTTGTTGTTGAGATTATGAATGGTATTTATTATTTATCCAAAAGAATTTAATTAAACCATTTGTATTTTAGTTCTATTTAACAAGTAATGTTTACCAAATAAAGGTAATGTGATAATGAATTATGTAGTCCCACTAAATTTTTATAAATGTGGAATAATTATATTACATTTATGTATTTGAATATATGTACAATGGTTCTACTTTTTACGTCACGAATAAGGTCATATTTTTACACATTTACATTTTAATAGAATAGTATGATATATATGTTATACAACATGCAACACCAAGCCATTTAAAACCATAAAATATTATTATCCAAATAAGGACATTATAAGATAGACATTGAATTAATTGGTATGTATAGTATTATCAAAATTAATATATATATATATATATATATATATTAAAAAGTCAACACTAATTTAATGAATAATTATTAGGAAATATGCACTCAATTTTTAGTAAATACATTTTATTCAAAAAAATACATTTTCTTTAAAAAAGATTATTATTGTTGTTTGTGATAAAAAAATTTAATTATCTTTCTGCACTTTTTAAAAATGTATTAACAAAACTAAAAATAATTTTTCAAATATATATATATATGAAAATAAACTTAGGTAGTAATTTTGTGACTTTTCTAAAATGAATGATTTTTCAATGAATAGTATAAAATATTGATCCTCCAAAATAAAATTATTACATAAAGTATAATAATACTTAAATTATATTTATTAATATAATTTTATGTTTCATATTATATATGATTTATTTTTAAATTAATAAATTCCAACCAATTCAGAATTATTCATAATTTATATATATATATATAATTTTGTGCTTAAAAAAATTTATAAAATGTTTTTTTAATACAATTTACAAAATTTTAGAAAAAAAAATTCCACCATGTATATAAATTTAAGAGTGAAAATTAATTCCATATTTCAAATTATGATGTTCAAATATGTTAAATAAAACCTATTTATATAAAGTTAGTTTTATTAGAAAGAAAATTAAATATTTATTACCTCGGTATGGGTAAAACACTTAAAATGGCGTCCAAACCAAGAGATAAGGTCACCAAATAAACTAAAAAAATGATTTTTAATATTATATATGTTGAGTTTATACAATTGCATCCCAATGTCATGTATATAGATGCACAGTGCCAATTTTCTTTTATTACAACAATTATTTTTATTTATATAATGAATAATCCCAAAATTTCATTATCATTAATTTAATGTCTCTAAAATTATTACATGGGTATTAAAATATGGTAATTTAATTTAATAATATTTATCTAAATCATAATTTAATTATTTATCACATTAATTTAATTTTAATTTTGGAGATTAAATAATTACATTAAATTCATACACAATGTTGACATAATATTTATTCACTTATTGACAAAAATAAATAGTTTATAAAATATTTAATGTAATAAATGTTTTTTGAATTGTTATATTCTGATGAAAATTTATTAGAAAATAACATATCAGATCATTTATAATGTTTTATATTTAGAATCCATTACTTTATTGTTGTTCTAATTTTCATATTGTTTGAATTGTTTTTAAAAAGGAATTTATAATATTTTATGATAAAAATTCAATTATTTCAAAAAACATAAATACATTGATTGAGGAAAAGGGATATAAATTATGGTCAAAAATAGCATCCAATGATCATTTATGGGACAATTTATCTTTTATGATAACTTTGTTAGCTCGTATAGCGAATAAATTGTAATCATGATAATTGACATAGGGATTGATGAGGGTTATAATAAATATATAATGTTAAAATCATTACCTATACATGTAGTATTTTTATTTAAGGGAATTATATAGACTCATCGTTATCTAATATTATAATTATGTAAATAATGAACCATTTAGAAATAAAAAATTATTTATATGAATTTAATATAGTAAAAATGACTAACAATTCCCCTACCGCACTTATAAAATGATACCACTTCTCTATTTTTGGTAGAGATATTTGAGTAAAATATATCAACCAAACCCTAAAAAATTATCTTTCCAAAATATTTAGACACATTCAATATCTACAGGTAATCCAAAAGGTCCAACCCTATTGCCCTTAAGTAGAGATCTAAATGTGGTTTCTCTAAGAGAAGGTAATCATATTTCCAAAGATAATTTTTTAATTATTTACTTACTGACATGAATTATATCGTAAAAATAAAAATATACTAAAATAAAATAACTTATATATAATTTAATTTTATTATTTTAATGGTTTAAACATTGTCCACTACTTTCTCACCCAAATGGGAAACAAAAAGATTGCTGGTTTGCACGGAAAAAAACATCCTCACGATGTATTGTAATTTATTATCCATCATTGCTTCAAATTTATAGTAATAATGGGGGATCTAATTAATATGTATGATATTTATGAAATAATAAATCTTATTAATTTAAAATACTATATCTCCCTTCTTTCATTCCAATCCATTAGAAGATAATAATGATGATCATGAATGTGTGTGGACTACCACCTCTATAAAGCTATGTGATTTGTTTTTTATTTCTAATTAACAAGATATACTGACCCAAGACATTTAAGTATATCATTAATTGTTTTTTAACATATAAATACATCATATATATATATAATGATTCCTAGTGCCTTTAGAAGACTAGGTTCATAATATGTCAAAGGGAGGGAAGAAAAACTTATCTTTTCATTGTTCACCATAATAAACTCCAAAAAACATTCGAGCTCTTAAACTGCATTAGATATCCTAGGGATTATAATGAAAAAAGGGTTAGATAAAAACCCCAAAAAAGAAATAAACAAGATGGGGAATCAAAACATGTGATTCAAAGGTATAACCTGATATCATAAAAGAGGAGGCCAAATAGTAATCACCAGATAGAATAACATAAAGATCATGGTGTCACAAAATCATGGAATCATAGAAAATTTTAAAGAAACCTATAAAATGAAATAAACATGAGTAAATTATTATATCCTAGACAATATCACATGGTGGAGAAAGTCTCATAATGTATTTTTTAAACATTAATCCCAAATATGATTCCCTAAGAAACTTAAAACACTACCTAATACATTGGAGCATTATTTGGGCGTAGACATCGTCTAAGATACATTGTGCTCAAAAAACATTTAGGAGAACATATAATAACAGTTTCCTCATTTTTGTATTCAAAAAAATAGAAATCAATCAATGGGATTAAAAATTGGATTTATAACACAAAATAAATGGGTTGCATAATACTTTTTAATATTATAGTCAAACACACATTCTTAATGAAGGGATTTGAGATATGGCTTCAAGAAATGTTACAAGCCATACAATTAAGTTTGATTGATATTTTTATTTATGTAATATAAATATATAAATAATTTATAAGCATTTAATAACAATAAATTCTATTTTTTATAAATATAAATATGGTTTAAAATATAAGAAACATTATTAAGGAAAATAACACCTATATTTTGAAAATAAATTGTAAAAAAATCAAAAAATATAATTGAAGTAAATATTTTTGAAAATAACCCTTAAATTATTAAATTTAATGTTTATTTAAAATATGATTAATGGATTAGGATAATACCATCCATTCCATACATGATAAAACAAATATTAATTTGTCATTTTTTTAGTAAATATTAAATAAGTACATTGTTTATAAAATGGTAAAGAGTTTAATTTTTAATAAATATGATAAAATAAACAAAGGTAATATTAAATTTATGAAATAAGGTAAGAATATTATATTGTTAAAACACATTAAATAAAATATAGACAATGTTTTGAATGGTTTTTCAACCTGAGATAGAAATAGAGTTGATTTTCCTTAAAAAACACTATATATTTTGAAGAAAAAAAGAGACAAATATGGTAAAATGACAAGAATTTTAAAAAAAATTAAGGGTTTTATTAGGAAATTATTAATTAATTTCCAAAAATATTAATCAAAGCATAAGTAATATAGATTAAAATTACATTGGAACATAAACCCTTACCTCTTTGGTATTAATTAAATTATAACCCTTATAGATGAAGATAATTAATATTATATTGAAATATATTGACTTATACATAATTAATGATATAAAATTGAGTTGTTATAATTGTACACCATGTAAATTTAATTAGGTTCATATAATCCTTTGCCTAAAATAATGATGTATTGAGATAAAAACCATTAATGAGAGCCTAAATCATTCAGTTTATTAAATAAATTTATGAATAATAAACAAATTTCAACCCTTTAATTTCATAATAACTTTTTAAAAGGTATATTAATAATTTTATTTTATTTATTGTCATGTCATTTTAAAATTTTTAATCAGTTAGTTTCAAGTGAAATGTTACGAAGATGTTATGATCATATACCCAAAATCACTTTTGTAGGACGACTATATTTTATGATTCTACGATTCATTGATTTTAAAAATAATAAGAATAACTGAAATATATTTTTTATACATAAATATAACTTATAAAACAACCATTATGGATTCATATGAAAAATTACCTACATTTTAATCATAGAGAAGGTATGTCATATATACTCCTATGAAAAGATTAAATTCATTGATGATAATGATGGAAATAAGAAAGAATTATTGAATATTTTAAAAATGAAAATTATATCATAAATTTTATATAATTTCATTACATATCACTACACATACCATCGATGTTATTTGGTAAAAAATGAATCACATCGATTCGTGATACGGTAGCCCTCCAAACACACGAACGACATCATCACTTAATCAATAGACAATAAGGTTAATAATTATATGACTTATTTCAAAATAAAAAATATTAATATATCATTAATATCATATATAAACATATTATTAATCTTTATTACCTTCTATATAATGTGTTTGTGAAAACATTAGCATCAATTCATCATGTGGATGACTGTCATACACAAGAGAGACGATATCTTATTACCTACAAAATTTAAAATACAGAGTTATATGTGATATTATAATTATAGGATAAAAATTACATCATAATGATCATATAAAAAAATTAAACACATCATTATATCTATCTAAGAGTAGTATTGGTGTAAAATGAATTAAATCAGTTTGTGAGGTAATACTCCTTCGTAGACAAGATTAATAATTTTTCCCCATTTAAGAAAGGAGGATGTGGTATTTGGAAATGACTTTAACACAAAAAATATAAGTATATATTTTATTTATAGGTTACAATACAATGATTCTTAATATAATATTATTTAAGTGGAATACGAAATGAAATAAAATATTTTTTCTAGGATGTTTCCTTTTTTTAAGACAACTATTTCAACAATATATATAATGCATTCCATGATTTACTTCTAATCTAAAAATGATTTTAGTATCTGTGGATATAATTAATTAAATTATTTGGGATTATATTTTATAAACCAATGGGGTTTCAATATTTTGAAGTGTGGAGAGAGGAAGTGTCATTTTATAACTGTGGGATTGGAAACAATTGTAATTTTATAAATAAAGAATTACATCAACATTTTTATCATCGCACATTGAAAAAAATAGATAATTTTTAAACAATAATATATATATAGTCAAAATAGGAACATAAATTCGAATTATAAATGTTTTGGATGATCATAAATCCTTATATTTTTTGTTTAAACACCAGTAAAAAAATTCTTAACTTAACAACGACAATGTTTTTGTATTCTTTCACAATTAACTATTTTCAAGAAATAATATTACACTCTTATATAAGATGAATTATTATTATCACAAATAAGGAATATATTTTTTAAAATTAAACTCTTATAAGTGGAATAATTCTATTTAAAAATCATCTCATAGATGTGATAAAAAATTAATATGTCCTGAAATGCATTTTTCTAGAATAAGATGACCTTATAAAAAATATAAATGAGAATTTTTATTAACTGAAATAAAAAACATATATATAGTTATATGGTCTATAAATTTAATTTATTACAAATATCATCTGGTGTTATTTTAATTAATAAAAAAAGATTCATAATATGCAGTTTAAATTGTTGTTAGAAAATTTGTTCTTAAGCCTAACAATGTTCGTATATTAAAATATAGTATAAATTTTATTCAAATTTAATTAATCATATTTAATGGAAAACATTATATTGAAATTAAATTAAATTATAATTTAATGAATAATAGGAAACATAAATTATATAATTTATTAAAAGGGAATTGAAATTTTATAAGAATAGGTATTGTATCCCAATTCACTAAAAAAGTTACAGTTGTCAAAAAATACCAAAATTGCACCATAATATAATATGTATAAGTAAATTTAAAACTATAATTCCTTTTTATTTAATATATCTTCCCAAAGTGTAAAAAATAATTATATTATTTTCTCAACAAATTGAGTGAAACTAATTTTGTTCGAGAAAGCATATTTATTATGAATAAGAAAACTTTTCACAAATTTTAGTGATTATTTAATAAGAATATATAAATAAATTTATATTGAGTAGAATATTAAGTTCCAATATTTGGATTCATAAATATTGCATATATTTTGATGAATATTCAATATAAAACAATACGATCCATCTCAAAATTGTAAATGATTAATTTGTTAGGAGATTATATATATATATAATATTATTATTTTATTAATTATTTTCAGAATCTCACAAAATTATATACTCACATAGTAATACTCTTCGGAACATCCAAACAAAACAAATATTCATCACTTGGGGAAGGAAACATATTTAATGGTAATATTAGATGCTCATTAAGGATAAAAAATGAGAGATATTGATCCATAACCATGTGAAAGAATAAGATATGAATAAATTTATGTGATCATAATCATAACCTAGTATGTTCATACACAATTGGTCATATATCATAAAAATGACTTGTGGAATAAATATTTTAATTTATGAAAACAGTTAAAATAAGTGCTAAAAATCATCATATATCAGTCATGTTATATAATATCATGGAATAATGGTTTGGAAATATTTTATATATAGAAAACCATTTCAAACATCGTTGTAGTTACAAATAATATCAAAATAGTAGATCAAAACAAACATATTTCTCATAGTGGATAGGTATTCACCACTTTCCCATATTGGATCAAGCCCATTGTCTTTTTTCACATTATTAGCTCATGAGATATAAAGATTTACCAATTTCATTTTATGAAGTGATAGTTCCCAACAAGTAAATATTTAAAAAAATGTTTAACATAATAAGATTAATATTTCATCATATTATAACCTATAAAAAAGGTTTTATTAACTATTTCATCATAGCATAACTCATAGAAACACAATGGGATTCAAAAATTTCATTCCATAATAATCAAAAACCAATCTTGAATAGAATAAGGAGAGTATCCTTTAATAATATACCCATTAATGAATATGACACATTATAAAACTTATCTTATATGGATCATAATTAAGAATGATCACATGGAATAATTCAATATAAAATTACATAAGAATATTCAAATAATTTAATTTTAAACAGAGATGAAATTATGAAGAAAAATATCTTATTTGAAAATAAAATTTTAATATTGTACAGGAAACATCAATGAAATAATGATTCATGATTACAGGAAAATTTACTAATGTCATGTAAGAAAAAATAACATTCATTCTATATTTTGTTTTGGAAAAGTAACAAGGTACCACCTTTATAAAATTAAAAATAATCTATTACAAATATTTTTAAAAACATATAACATGAGTGACAATTATTTTAAACAATAATAATAGACGAGTATAAAAATATTATGAAATATTTTTAAGAAACATTTAAATATAATAAAAAGAGTGTTTTATGTGAAATATTAAAAAGTTAAATTTAAATTAATAACCTATATAAATATCATATTATTAATGTTAACATTAATTGTATTATTTGATTGTGTTTATTAGTGTAATAAAATTGTAAATAAAACATAATATAATGAAATTTAATTTCACATATAATCCTATCATTTAATAATCAATGAAATATAAGCTTAACGCGATGATTATAAACTGAGTTATGAAATCATCTACCCCTATGTTATCAGTCAAATCATATTCATCAAAAAATTAATAATTATAAAATTTAACATTTAATTACATTAATAAAATTATATTCAATATATTATATCTCATAGTATAGATTATAGAGTATAAAAATGAAGTAACTAGTGTCTGGGGAATATATCCCACAAAAGTAACATTGAGATGAGAAACCCAATACTCATGCTTACATTTAGTTTTTATTAATTCACCATACATTATAAATGATTAATTAATATTAGTAAATTATTAAATAAATATTTGTTTAAAATACCTTATAGTATTCTTTTATAACAAATCTCTCCATTTAGTAAAAATCATTCATTATTTTCATTGTTCCTCGGGTGTTTTTTTTCAAATTTTCTAGGTGGGTTGATTTTTGTATAATTATGTATTTTATCCTAAAATGAAAACAGTTATACGTAAGTGAAATTAATTAGTATTCATTAAATTTAATAGGATTAATGTTTTCTATATATAAATTTTATTTCGTGAATGAGGACAATTAATTTGATAAAATGTTAATGATAATTGTTTAGTTTATTATGTCAATTTTTTTACCATTGCTAACTACTTAGATTTTATATATATATATATATTAAATTCAGGAATTGTAATAGGATATAATATACATATTAAGATATTATTAAACCTGAATAATGATTTTATCAATATCCTTACTTGTTGTAAGGAAAAACTAATGAAATCATTATTCATAGAGACACTTAACCACCGTAATTTTGTAAATGGTTTTGTTTATTTGAATAAGTGGATATGAGAAAAATGATGAATATTAGATATTAAAATATAAATAAAAAATTATGTTTTATACATGGTACTGGATTTATTATGATTTTATTTATGAAATATAGGAAGATAAGGTAGAAAATAGAATAAAATTAATGGTGTCTCTTTGAGAAAGTTATCCCTTGAATATCCCCTCCATTATGAACCCATTATGGAACTTGGAATTGATGTTTTGGTGATATTATTAGCATGTAATCATAGGGATATATGTTATTATTGGGTTTGATTGATATTTTTTTAGCTGAAAGGCTTTTGAGGATATCTGGTATTGTAAGGATTGGTATATATACTTTAGTAGGGGTGGTTTAAAGTGATTAAATAATTATTATTTTACATTTAATGCCAATCATGTTTGGATGAAATTATTTCTTATTATTTTTTTAATAATTATTTTTTTAAAGGGAATTTATTTTTTAGAAACACATGAAACACACATTTACTTTTTTAGATTTTATCTATTTTAATAATTTACATTTTAACTTTAACACAACGCATTATTTTACACATATTTCCATATATATTTTTTCTCATATTTATTTTTTATTCCTAAAAATGAACATGAAATTAAAAATAATTCTGGAAAAAATAAATCCAAATATTAAATCTATTTTATAAAATTCAAATAAAATTGATGATTCAAAATTACATTTAAAATTCAATTATCAAAATTCAATGAAAATGTTTACATGGAAATAATGTGTTTTATGTTCAAAAATTGTACATATAAAAAAAAGATATAAATATTTTTTAAATATTTAATTACATTATTTAAAAATAATTATTACATTAGAAACATTAAGATCAATTAAAAACCACCAAAATAATTTAATACCTAAAGAAACATAGCGTTTTATAAGAATCAATGTTTTTATTATATTCATTGAAAATTTATATTTCTAAAAAAATTCTAAAAAATTCTTCCAAAGATAAATTTTATATTATTAATACAAAAGGAATTATCTTATAAAATTCATTTTCTATATGATTAAAAAAAATAATATATATGTATTTTCTCATAGAAAGAAATAAAAATGAATTTTTAATTAAAAATATAAATTTGAAAAACAAAAGTAATTCAACAAAAATCATATTAGGAAACATTAATTAATAATTTAATAATGAATTACAAAATTATTTTTTTATAATGTTTTTTGTAAAACTCATTCAAAATAATTTAATTTATGTGATATAAAGGTGAATTTAAAATAATAATATTTTAGAATCTGTTTAAGCTCATTATTCTATTTTACATAATTTATTGATGAGATTCTATTTAACTAAAATATATACATATAACTAAATCATGGGATGTTACATTCTACCATTTTTAAAAGGATTTTCATCCTCAAAATTTCACCATTCGGATATAAGTAGATGATAATACATTTTCCTCCTTACATCATTGGGTTCCCACATAGCTTCTTCAAATTTTTGGGATTTCTAGAAAAAATTAACTTGGTGAGTGGTCTTGTTTCATAGAATATTACCACTATGATCATGAAATTGTACTGTTTGTTCATCCCATTAATGATAATTCAATAGAGGAATTAACGATGAGTTTAGTATTTATGAAAGATCTGTTATTTAATTCCTCTCAAGAGATATATGGAACACATCATTAACATGAGATAGGTTATATCGAAGAATCAATCAAGGAGATACAATCCTGATATAATCAATAAATCAAACAAAAATTATCCTTGAAATTCTAAATTTAACATTAAATATAAAATCGTTATTTTTAAAAATTCTTTTGTGGCCAACCAACACCTAACAAACAAATAATAAAACATTCATTAAATAAAGAAACATAGAAATATAAAGAAAGATAAACATTAAAGGGGGATATTGAGGGGAAAGCTAATCCCTATGAACTAATAGAGAGTGATAATGAAAAAGTACAAGATACAGATATTGACCACAACCCATATACCAAATAAGTCTCAGAAAGATCTTCGATTTCATAAAAAATGGTAATAGTAAGATAACATTTTATTTTAAAATAATTTTAAAATATAGCCATTCTTTTTTTCATTTCACGAGTTTAATATCACTATTTTGTTGTTCCTCGATCAATTAATGCTTCCTCTCTTACTCTAATAAATGAAGAAAAATGTAATTATTAATGAACTAGTGTATCATATGATGCATAATGGGATCAAAATACATTCCTTATATCTTAATGTCATGTACCGGGTTGAGATACCATTCCACACGGAAACCAACCAGACGTAAGGTATGGCCCAAAGGGTTTTCTTTATCCGCACATGCTATCAAATACTACAACGACATTAATTTAGTTACTAATGGAATGATTTAGTCCAATATAAATAAACCAAACAACTATAATATATAGTGAATCCTAATATAAATATGACTACCAAACTATACATTATTTACCCATAAACATAAAATACAAAAAAATGGACAACAAAACAATATAAAAAATTCCAAACTAAACCATACAAACACAAAATCTCCATATTACCGTGAGGGTCACTCTCTAATCCACAACCAACCATAACCCACGGCAATAGAACCCCAATTGGAACATGCAATATATACTAAGAACAAAAAATTACTATCAGTGAGAGAATTAAAACATAGTAGTTATGCCTGATTAATCTATACTGATGAACATCATTTAAGTAAATTAAAATTCATGTTCATGTTTTCTTGGTAATATAAAAAATTATATTTTTCAGAAACATTTTCCATTTCATAACTAATCACATTCCTTTGACATTTTCCATTTAAAACCAATTCTTTTCTAAGAAGGACTAATTTGCTATTTATGAATGAAGGTTAATGTTTTCACTTAGAAAGGGGAAGGAAATTTAATAAATTATAAAAAAATCCATAGACCATTGAAAACCTTTTCGAAACATTTACAAAGAAGCACACTATGTAAGAGATAAACAACAAGGATACCATACTAAGGTAAATGGAATTACGCACACAAGAGTAACTAATGAACATGCATCTCAATCATATTCCATAGAAAACTAATTTCCAAAGATCAAGGGATAATCTAGTATGACATGAATAATTTAGAACATACTATACATCTCAGTCACCCTGAATTCATGGCTTTCCCATGAAATCATAATGCCTAACTCTCAATCACACCCAACCTGGTCTAACCTAGCGGCACAATCCCATAACAGTTAGTACATACTAAGGGCCACTAGTAAGTGGATAATCTATACTAGTGCAGTAATTGTTAAATGAAAATTCACTTACTATGCTTGGATCCAATTTAAGAAATATAAATCGGTGAGCTAGTGTATTCCAACAAATTATCCGATCATAATCACATGTATATGACACATAAGTATCTCAAAAATCATGTCACACCCCCTGAGTGACCCCATGGAAAATCCTATTGAATTTCAGCCATTAGATAATAAGGGAGACTCATAGTGAGGGCCTACCATATCATCAAATCATAATAACTGTATGATAATTTTCCAATGATAGTTTTCACCAAAACCATTTCCATAAAAGTGCCCATCGGGACTGAAAATCCATTCGAGAAATAATCCTTTTCCAAAAAATCAACACATTTTTGTTACATGCCTATTCTTTTTAAATGAACCAATCACACAATACATTCATATTAAAAACAATTTAGAAATATATTAGAGAAAAAAATATAGATGTCACAAATAAAATTACAAAACTAATCCATGCTTTTAAAAGTAACAATCCACTTGAAATAGATTGTCGAGAAATTTATAAACCCATGGTGCGCACAACTCAACACATCCACACCATATATTCAAAACAATTATGAAATCTACTTTATTTCATAACAAATTTTTTCTTCAAATCATATATCATTATTTAACATCCAAGGAAGATTTACAAATAATGAAACTAATGAATCTTAAATTGTATATATATGTGAAAAGGAATCCAGTATCAAATCACCAATATTTTAATGATTCCCATCCAAAATGACTCCATAAATGTTCCAAGAACAATAACATCTAAATGGAACCATAATAAGCAAAAATATGGAATTGCACAACACCATTGTTAAAAAATTGGACAAACAATGCCACATCAGTTAGAAAATAAAAATAAAATAGAATAAAACAACATGAGAAATAGATAGGAAACCAATCCTTTTTATTTTTGAGAAGAAACAACAACAAACCACCTTGAATTTAAATTATATGGTCTTTGATAAGTATAAAATCACCATGGGATGTGTCATCATCATAGGGTTAAGATGGGGGAATCCTAAGGAAGAACACCCTTGTAAAAATAACGTGAAAATACTAAATTAATCCTTCACAAGTGGGTTACATTTTTCGATTACACAGTTTAACAAATTGTATGAAAAACATGCGATTTACCACTATATAGTGTCGTACTTTCTGCACACATATATTTCATGGTCAGCTAAATTGTGTGACCTAATCATGCGACCCCTGCACACATAAGCGGTATGGTTAAACTAACCATGTACCTTAACCGTGCGACATGGACAAAATCCCCCAAACATCACCCCTCTCACCCCAAAACTATTATAAATCAAGGGGATAATCGTTCTATAAGAAATACCCCATATATAAGTTAAATTAGGATATATGAAAACCCTCCACCATTTCATTTTCTCCCTTTCATTCATACTAACAATGAAAAGGTCCAAATACCTCCCAAAACATCAAGGACTCATTATTTTATTCCGGAACTCCCGAAACATCAAATATTAATCCAGGATACCCAGAACATGGGATCAAACCGAATATCCAAATTTATTTTAAAACGATGGATGCAAATTTAACTATGTTTGTGGAGATTATCCACACCATTACGATTTCTGCCCCCAAAAATCCATACAATATACACTTGATTGTTCAATGATAAAGTATCATTCACATCTACAAAAGCTAAAACAAGAAAAAGAATAATTCTTAGTGAATGATGTAAAAATAAAACCAAAAACCCTAAAACTACACCATAAGAAAAACCATTGGGTGTACTCTAAATATGTGACACCCACCAAAATGAAAATGACCTAAAACATAACAACTCTGGACACCATCACCTAGGGTAAATCTAACATCAAATAATAAACTAGTTTTTAAAAATAGGAGGATATAATGTAATCCCCAACATTTGAAACCAGTTATAACCTACTGACATGGGAAAGCAAATGAGATCTATAGCGGGTATCCACTCTATTATGGGCTAACATACTTCTTGCACCATAACTATGGAGTCAAGAGCCGATCTAAGGTTCCCCATAATCCCCAATGATTATAATGTGTGTGAAATGATACATTTTAAGACCCATTATTATAGATCTGATTTCTTCAAATGGCCACATCTATATCGTTAGGTTCTAGTAATACACAATCAGAACCCCTTATTTTGGTTCCTTTAGTGGTTACACAACACCCTATGTTTATCCAAAATAACACGACACACCACGAAACTTACTTCACTCTAACAACAAAAATTCACAATTTCATGAATATAAAAGATGAACACACAACTTCCACTTACACCCACTCAATAAATGACATGAACATGTCACACATACATAACACACCTCCCTTTAGAACAATAAAAGTCAGAATATAAAAAATACATGAATTCATTAAAATGGATGTTCATAAAAGACACAGAACATCCTTTGTTGTTACAATTATACAAAAAAGACCAAACACAACCATTACATCAGAATTAACAATCCAAAAAGGGGTCTTCAATCAAACCAAAGCTGAAATCGTGATCCCTCATGCATGATGGGTTTTCATTTTGAAAAGGTGTGCATTGATCCACATTTCTTTTTGGAAACAACCCAAATTAAATATTTCAAGTGACCTAGGAATCCACAAGAATGGAATATCCTTGGAGTATTTAGACACGATTAAATTATTGTGACCAATGCTACATCACAGATGAGAAATCATGATATTACATTGAGAAGATGCTAATGAATGCTACAAAGGCCTCTTTATTCCCTTCTATCACCACCAATATCAGACCGCATACCACTCTTCATACTGGAATTCCCATAACCACTCCAAAATGATATATTATGTTTCCTTTCCATAATATCTCTCACTAGTATGAATTCATCATGAATAGCTTGAATCGCCACATAAGGAAAATAGTTTAAGTTGAACTCTAACACCTTTATCTCCATATCAGGTTGAATCGCATACTCAAAATGTCGAGCCTTCAAGGGGTCATTTGTAACATTACTAAGAATATATAGACCAAGATCAAAAAAGCAGAAGTATAACTCGAAAAATGACCTATAACTTTGCTACCTACAATACAGCTTCATCACCTTCCATATCATCATAAAATTAGTGAAAAAAATCTAAATGAATAAGGCCTTAATGAAATCCCATTTAATATCTCCTTGAGGGTTTGTTTGAGAGACCTACATCCACCACATACAAGGACGACCTTCAAGAAAAATGGTATAAAAATTTACATTTAATGTCTCATGAAACTCAATAAAACTAATGTTTCTCTCAATCTTTTTCAGCCATTATTCCTCTCTAAGAGGATCCTCTTGAACATAAAAGAGAAGATGATTCAACTTCTAAAATTGAAGAATGTTTTCTATGGGTTGATCAACTAGAAATTCTATTAATGGTTCTATAAACATATACACAAGTGAAATATTCATCGAATATTTTAGGGGATTATAATAAGAAACATGTAAACCTAGAAACCCGAGAAAAAAATAATTCATCAAAACTAATTATCATTCTCAAGAAACCTCATATGAAATAAAATTCCCAAAACAGAAGACAAAAACTACACAACCACTGATCACCAAAAATATACAATTTATTTTTGCCTTCAAAAACATTTTCTATAAGATATGAAATTTTGAATGGTTTCACAATTACCAGTTATATTCCATCGAGTCTCACACATACACATTCTCATTCCAATCCAGGAACTCATCCACTATTTACATCAGCCATCAACCCTTTCATAATCATCATCACATGTGGGCTATTGTAAGAATAACAAAAAAACCAAATCATATATTCCACTCTTTACATAAAAAATTCAACAATAGTTTCCAAATTTTTAAGACACTTGAGAACTATCTGGGTTAGGGTGCACAGTTTAAAAAACCATCCACCAACCATACACCCCTTATTTTACAACTTGAAAACTCACATGGTTTATCAACATGGTTTGGGAATCCATGCCCCAATCATGCATTATGGTTCCTTTTGAAATTCTAGAACAACTTGTATACCTTCTAAATAGTTTTGGTGTTTGTTCTTTAGCCTTGCGCCCTGGACCAAAAGCACTCAAGTGTCTCTCACGCTTCTCATAGTAACTGTATGGTTTGTATAAAACCATGTGAAACACAAGAGACTCACTACATAGAAGAATAAAAATAACTAAAAATAGACTCTTCCTTAGGAGGTTCTATTGCTACCATTTACTCTTTCATCTAAACCGTGAACCTAAATAAAATCAACTGAAAACTGAAAATTTAATTTTGAATCCCCTAAAACATGAAATTGTAACAATAATAAAATAATAATTAATAATAAATCAAATTTATATCATTCAAAACATTTCTATAAATTACATAAATATCATTTCAAAAATAATATTTTGACGAAGGGCTCATTTCATCAAAAATATTTTCATTAATATACATTTTATTAAAACAACTTCTTATATAAATAAAATTTAAAAAACCCATTATATGTTTAATTTGAAAAGTCATTTTTAAACACCAAAAAATTAAAACCATGAACACTAATAATGAATTTTATCAATATCTAAAACTAATGGGGTTTTTAAAATAGTATTATAATCCAGATGTACCCAAAACAAATCACAAGTGGAAACTATCGTCGATGTAGAAGTTGTCTATATAGTTGGTAATCATATTCCAATTAATCCACCTCCACTGGGAATCCTATTAGACCACGTACCCATCTCCAAATGGATTCCAGGCCCTACGATCTCAGTAAGACCTTTTTCCCAACACAATTTTCATTTCCCAAATACCCAACAAACCACAATTTCCAATGAAACCAATCATATGTCATCTTCCCATGGATACCCATGTATTGGAACACAATTTTTTGTCCATATACTCCCTAGTATCCAACATCCCTTTACATAAATCACGATTCTTTATAAATATTTATTGAATTTCAAATAATATACTTCAAGAGTAAAAAACTATGTGTGCACCAAGGCCTATTAACAAGTACCAGGTTATGACAATGTTAGTCATGACATGCCATGTTAGATTTATTTTAAATAGGTACATTTGTGCGAGAACCACGTCCAATTTTATTATCCATCCACATATGTAATGATATGAAACCACTCACTCTATACCTTACAAATGTTACAAGACATCTTCCAAAATCATAACTCATTATTAGACTTACCGTCATAGAAATATGTAGATATATCCTTAGAAATATCCCTATGTATCTCACTAATGCTTTATCATAATAATTTTCAATTTTTGAATAAACATTTTCTTTAATACAAACTATTAAAAACTAGGATTTATAAACATTACAATTACATCCTATTATATGAATACAAAATTCATTACACAAACACAGGCCCAAAACTGTATTAGTTTAGTTCCTTTTGAAACCTGAAATGCATTCTTCTAATTTGGTGAATGATCTTCAACATATACAATAAGGATCTTCCCCTTAAGGACCCCCCAACTAATACCTTTCGTTATAACCTAGGGAAATGATAAAAATAATGAATAGGGTGAACATATATGCTCAAAATGGGTAAAAATGGGTGACATGTAAAAATAATCATGAGAATAAGTGAATGATAACATTATCATGAAAATATGTGATAATAACTACAATATCTATGGTCATAAATAAGAATCATGGAATAAATATTATATTTTTATAAGACATTAACAATAATGAAATAGATAACATAATCCATAAAATAATATCATTTGAATACGACATGGAAAATGTAGAAGACACATAAGAATATAAAATTATTTCCATAGTAGTAAAGGTATCATTACCCAGTCCATTAATGTATTATTCTTTTACACTCAGTAACATATTAGTAGTCATGGTTCATACCCAAACCCATATTGATATTAATGTTTACTTCCCAAAACCTTCATAACAGATAAGGTTCACTCCCAAGACCACTTTAGCATACAAGTTCTTTTATCTGTATCTCATGAGATATAAATCATTACCCAATTAATTGGAGGGTGATATAGGTCTCACCATGATCGTGATGAAATCATACATATGTGTTCTGCAAGAACATAAACCATTCATTATATTAGAACCCATGGAATCAAATGTGTTTTATAAACTTCATTCAATCATAACATAACCCACACAAAAGAAATAGGCTTCATAAATATCATTCATCATAAATATAAACCATTCCAAAAATGAATAAGAGTGGAAACATTGATGAATTTCCCCATTTAACCATTCTTAACATACAATAATGTTATAATAGATGGAAAATAATTTTGACAGATAGCTTTAATTAAATTCATGTGGAAAATATCATATCTTATTTGAAAATATTTTCTTTACTTGAAACTTCCATAAATTTTAAAGAAATTATTTCCTCTCAATATCGCCTTATAATATTGTAAGGGAAGATTCAAGGATATAATGAATCATGAAAGAAAAAAAACTATTAATTTTTTATATGTTAAAAACATTATTCTCATTATTTTCCCATTATATATAAAAATTACCTCGTTTGGAAAACAATAAAACATTCCTTTGAAATCTTTTATAAAAATCCACACATGTGTATAAATGACTTTAAAAAATTATAGATGAATTGTATGAATATTTTAAAATATAGTTTCAAGAAACATGTTCATGGGTGATAAATATATTCCATTAGATACTTTCATATAATATATCATGATTATAATGGGATGGTGGAATTATCCCTTACCATAGGTCTGATTCTCTCTCTTTGTCTCAGAAAATCTTCTTCTTTAACGATTTCCATATTTATATCCTTTTAAGGAAAATAGATTATGTCTTATGAGAACACTAAAAAATTAATAATTTCACTAGACTTATCGATAAGCTAAATGGATAGGGGATGGTTATGTGTGAAGGCTCAAATTGGGGTGAGGCCGTGATAGAAGAGGTTCCCTTTTATAATTGATGTGAGAGGCACTTTTGGGAATCCCCAAAATATTAAAATATAATATGGCTATTCTGGAGACAAAAAACACCAAATGAGATCTAAATTAATGGGATATGACATTATTGACAATATCCTATCCTCATTGTGATTATATATCAATTTTCTTTAATTAATTAAAAAATATATAAATTCAAGAAAATATTATTATTTTCAAATTTTATATTTTTCATTTTATTTGGATTAATATACAACCAGACATTGTGGGAATTAAAATATAATGGTTTCAAACATCCCTAACATGAGTTTGGGTATATTATATTTATTATAGAAATTAATTTATCTATATATATATATATATTAATATTATTAAAATCAACTATTTTATTTTTCTATTAATTAAATAAATACTATATTAACATTTAATAAGTTTATAATGTAATTATATAGTGTCTAAAAATTAAAAACAACATTATATAATTAAATTAGATTCCATTTGATCAAAATATACATTTATATTCATTAATATATTCAATTTGTCCCTCTATAGACACATTAATGATCTTAAATACAAGAGAGTGATATTCAAAAACTATCCTAAATATAAAATAATATAAAAGGTATTTCATGGACTAGTTTCAATTAAAAAATAAAATTTGATATTATGGTATTAATTGTAGAATACTCTTCATCCCATATTTTTTTGGAAAAGTCTTTATTATAATTTTAATCCATGACATTTTATTTTGACCTGTATTTATCCACATTAACTCTTCTGTTGACAACATGGTTTATACTTATTCAGAGTTAATATATTTGCTGTAAAATGAAAAATTAATGAAATATTGAGATGAAATTAATAATTATCCATATCATTTAGTTGAATAAATGATATTTATATATTTGGTGTTATTGAATAAAATTTTATATATTTTAAAATAGATATAATGTTCATTTTGACAATATTCATTATTTTCTATTATATAAAAACAAAAAACAAATGAAAAATTTAATACAAGGCATATAAAACATTAATAACAATAAAATTCATTTATATGAATCATGGATTTCATTCAATATCTCAAATTATATTTTTTTAATATTTTTAATTAAATTTATTTTATTTTACCACTATTTAAACAATTACATCATCATCATTGTGTCACCATTTAATTTAAATTTATTTTAATAAAAAAGAATAAATATATTATCATAATATAGATAAACATTTTTTATTTAAAATTACTATTTTTATTAGAATTTATCTTTTTTTTATAAATATATATTAGAAATGTATTACTTATTTAAAAACATCAGTATGTCATTTTTAAGTTATCATTATGTTAAATTTTTGTAAAATTATATTCATAAAAATGTGTCATAAAATGGTTATAATTTTGTCCTAATTATGATTTTGGTAAAAACCACTTATCCATTGATATTGGGACAAGTGATTGGGAACTTTTATAATATTATGATATTCTTTCATCCTTTAATTACTCGATTTACGCACAATCATAGAAAATTATAATTTACAGAAGTTGTTATTCATAATATACAAAAAATATAAGTTGATACTATTAGAAACACAATTTAATAATTATTACAACTAGTCATTTCAATTTTTTGATATCAAATTCACTAATGTGGAAAAATTATGATTATTTATTATCCCACAGATGTAGTCAGAAGGATAGTAAAAATAATGTTCAAATGCTCAATAATTTTTTAAAACTAATTTAAATTTAAAAAAGGATTCAATTTAAAAATATTCTATTAATATATGTATAATTGATAAAATTTCATTTTTGATGTCAATTTATTGTATAATAATTATTTAAACGTAAAAGTAGTTTATAACAATAATATAGTATATTTCAGGTTTTATAAAAAAGTTAAACATCTCAAAAAAATACAAAAAATAAACATAGGTTAATATTGAAATTATGAAATTAAAGTGATGTTTATTTTATCAAATTCAATATCTAATATTGTCTAAAATTTATTTCATTATAATTCATTCGGTTAATTAAAAGGGAATTTCATTACGAAAATATTATTTCAAAACATATAATTTCTTTTTAAACAATAATACATTTCATAAAAAATTATGTTTTATTTATGTGAGAAAATATAATGTAAGATTTAAAATTTCATTATTAATATCAATATTACATTTTCTAATTAATTCGATACAACTATATCATTTAAATAACATTATTAATAAAGTGTTGTTCTGTAGAAACTTAATGTTGTGTGTAATGTTATCCATGTCAATGTTCCATTTAGATCAAGAATAAATTGGTGTAACATATAATTTAATACAATATTATTTAAATTATATTATAAAAAAGACTATATTCAATTTTTCATCAATTTAAAAATATAAAAAAATTAAAATTAATTCAAAAAATAATAATTATCAAAATCTCAGCGTTTTACAGCCAAGACAATATCACATGGTGGCAAATTTCTCATAATTGATTAGTTTAACTCCTATATCCCACACATGATTAACAATTAGAAAAAAAATTACCAAATAAATTTGAGTGTTATCCAGGGACACTTATCATATAATATATACTGAGCTCACTTGATGATATTTTTGTGAATCTATCATGTCATTTTAATGATTTATGTGTGACAAAAATTAAAATAAATCCTATGAAATTAATTTATTAACTAATAATGGAATGAAATGTGTTGCATAATTTTATCTAATATCAGAATCAATGGAGAATTCATAAATATAGAATTTGAGATTTAATCATAAGGGATGTATTACCCCATCTATGTAAGGTATAGTGATAAAGTTATATATTTAATAGACAAAAATACATTATTTAGAATAATTTAACGATAGTTTTGTCTATTAACATTGATGAATATGAACATATTTAAAAATATTTAAACATTATAAATTTAATAAATCATTAAATGTTTTTGAAAATATAAATTTCACAAAAAATATTTGGGAAATATTATTCTTTGAAAATAACCTTAGAAACATATAAAATATGATACAAAGAAAATAATGGCCATATTGGGGGAAAATATCATTCATTCCACTCATGTATAAAAAATATATCCCTTTAATAGTTTTGGAATAAATTAAAGAATTATGTCATTTATAAAATACCAATAAGATTCTGTTTAGACTATATTGAAATATTTTAGAAAATATAATAATGAATTAAAAAGTCATATAATAATTTCGAAAAAATAGTTTTTTAAACAAAATATTTAATACATGGTTATAGATGATAAATGTTATTTTATTGAAGATAAAAATAAATAATATTTTCCATAAAAAATGAATGTCCTTAAATTTAAGAAACCACTATAGTAAAATATTAATATTAAATGATAATTTCATGATTAAATGTACGAGAAAAATGAGTGGATTTTATTACATAATGATTAAATAGTTTTCAACAATGAAGATTCAAGTGTAAACATACTAATTAATATAAATTATAATATAAACCCTTACTAATTTAGTAAATTTTGAATCCAACCCCTCCATAAATGTTGTAAATAAAAAGTTACCTAAAATATCATTAATTATAAAATATTTATGATATATTATTTAAATTAATTTTTTATTCACCACATTAAATAAATAAGGTGAATAAAATAATATGTGACTAAAAAATGATGTTATGAGATGAAAACCATTACCACATGACTGAGAAATAATGCATGTTCCTTATATTGAAGAATGATAAAATTATTTTATTTATTTACATTACTAATAATCTTATTAAATTTTAATATTCAATGTATTTTATTTTTTATCATGCTATGTTAAATTAAAAAATAATTTAGGTTCATGTATGAAGTTTTGGATACATTCGATGCATACGTCAAAAATCTCATTATTAAGTTGAATAAATACGAATATATTATTAATTAATCTTTTAAAGAGTAATTATATTCCAATATTTATAATTTTTAGTTTTATATTTTAATTTTTTAATAATCATGAAGTTTGGTCATGAAAAATGAACTACCTTACAATTATAGAGACAGAAACACGTACAGAAACTTGAGTAAAGTTACCATTTTTGTACATTCATGATAGAAATAATTTAATCATTATATTATCATTAAATTAATATAATTATGTCATAAATATAATATTATTGATTTAAATACCATTACAAAAATCATCAACATGACTCGATAAAAATCGAATCACAATTCTTCAAGTGGTGGAAGTCCAACATACAGATGAATGATTTTAAGATTTATACAATGGATGGTAAGGTATGAAAGTATTTGATATATATCTTTTCCAGTATTATTAATATTTTATTAATATAACATATCGACATAAAATTAATCTTTTCCTCCTTCAATGTATAGAGTATGTAAATAACAAATCACATTACCACGTGAGGTCGTTATCCTCCGCACACATAGGCGACATTAACGTATTCCCTAGGGAATTAAAATTATGCAGTTATATAAGATATTATAATTAAATGGGTATAATTATAAAATAAATATAATTTATATACATTAAATACATAAATATATCCATCCTTCATATGTGGTGATGGAAGATGAATTATATCTGTTCACATTCGTCATACACATGATCATCTATTTTTTCCCATTTGATGGAGGAGGTGATTATTGTTTGTGTTGCCTTTATTATAAAAAATATTGGTAAATGGATGATAATTATGTTACTATATCATCATTTAATAGTCATATTTTATTGAATATGAAGAATAAATAAATTAATATACTTAGATGAGGATATTACCACTTATTCAGAAAACCTCTTTAGGATTATAGTAAAAAAATTACTAGATTTGATTTCTGATCAATGAAATGCCTCAAGGATTATTTATTGTATGAATAAAATTGATTTGTGATATTAATGGATGAAAATGGTTATTTTATGATAGGAATTGAGAGTAAAGTGGGTGGACATTTATGAGAAGGGGAGAGGACACCATATAATATTTAAACAAGAAAAATTAAATCAACAATTTTATTATTCCAAAAGGATCCAAAATATATAATTTATGAACCATATAGGTGAAAAATATAGTAATTGTACATATTTTTGTTCTTTGTAACCCTTAAATTATTATTTTAACCCCTGGTAATTCTGTATTACCATAACCATGATAATTAATTTTTTCTTTTTCACTATTTATTAAGGTACAAAATCAATTTAACTTGTCATAAAATATAAAATATTTTGATTATAAAAATAAAATTTTGTTTACAAAATTTAGATCTAAAAATTGACAGAATTCAATTTAAATTTAACCCTGAAGACCAGTCCAACAAATAGTATTTCAATTAATATATTTTTCAATGAAAAGACGATATTACAGAACCAATATGATAAGTAATAAAAATTAATTTCATTTGAATTAATATTTATATATATATGATATATAAATTTAAGATGTATAATCCATCATTAATTGTGAATTTAAATAATTTAATTGGAGACATGTTATGCACATTAATACAATTTTTTAGAAAAATGTGTTTTCAAGCCTAAGAAAAAAACATTTATTGAAACCTAATATATATATTATTTACATATAATTAATTATATTTAATTTAAATAAAATCTAGTTATGTTAATTTTAAAAAAAATTAAAAAATATAAAGGACCTTTAAATTTTTTAATTTATAAAAAGTAAATGACAATTTAATAAAAATCAGTAATTTTTACTATTTACAAAAATAGTCACATTTTTACAAAAATACCAATATTTCATAATTATTTAATATATATATATGATAATTCGAAAAAAATTCTATTTCATAAGATATGTTTTCTAGAAGTGGAAATACTAAATATATTTTTTGAATATAGAATGCATAAAAAATAATTTTTTGATGATAATGTATATTAAATTAGTAATATGAAATTGCTTAAAATTGAGTGATAAATTAATTAATATATATATATATATATTGAGTAGGAAAGTTAGGTTAATTTAATATTTTAATTAATCCTATTCATAACAGAGAATTTTATAGATATGTTATAATCATCGTATTTAGATAATAAAATTTATAGTTCATTAACCTAGGTGTTGTGGGTTATATATGTTATCTATCATAATTTTTGTATTTTAATATCTCATGGAATTGTAATAATATTTTAATAAAAATATATGAATATATAATATATAAGATATAAAACTATCCTTCTAATATTATTTATAATTTTTCATTCTTCTATTTCATCAATTGTAATCATAAAATAATATTCACTTGTCTATAAACCAATCAACTCCTAGAATAGTGTAATTAATTTTTATATCAATATATTTTATGAATGAAAATTAATAACTATATAAATAATAAATATTATATTTATATCTTGAATACAATTCTGATTGCGGTGGAATAATTTGAATATTGTAAGGAATGAATCTACAAAATCCAAATATACACATTAAAACAATTCAGTTTTCATTTGAAATAATGATAATTATAATATATTATTCAAAAATTAGTGAAAATTTTTATAAATGGTTAATAGATGGTATTTTGAATATTAATATGGGGTGAAAAAATATATTCACAATAAATTAATGTATATTATCTTGGATATTAGATCTCTTAAGGGACATGTCAGTCCAGAGTTAGGAGCTTATTTCACAATTTTTACATTGTTATGGTCTGTTTATGTTTAAGTCTCCATTGGGGTAATTATTTTATGTTCATATCTTAATATGAATAGATTATGTAATCTTGTTATTATTTAAATAAATTAATATTTATCATTTTACATTCCTCTTTGTAATTAATCATGATAATGAAATAATATTTTATATGGAATACGAAATTTGTTTCTAAGCTCATATGAGAATCATTTAAATCCATATTCTTATTATAAATAAATTTTTTAAATAATATTTTTAATATTAAATATTGAAAATTATTATATAATTAAACCTATTATTTGCTTCATCATATATTTATTTTTATTGAATGTTGATAACGTTATATTTTTTTCATATGATGAATGAATTGTAAATATTACATAATGGATGGGATAAGAATTATAGAGTCTCTTGATGAATTATAAGGTCTTATTAAACAATTAATTTTTGGTTTTTGGCAGAGGCCTACCCATATATGTTCATGTCTTGGAATGAGGCCACAATGGTGAGATTAATGTTTCTAAAAATATGTATTCCATCTTTATAAATTCAGTTATGGATGTCCATGTTATTATTTGAATAGTTATAAAATATTTGGATAATATTATAACTCGTGTGATTATATATATGGAATTATTTGATTATAATTTGTTTTATCAATATTATTCATCATGATTGGTTTTTATATTAAATGAACTGAATTTTACATTATTTATCCTTGCATATTAATAATGACTTATTTAATCAAGATAGACATTACTGTACAGATACATATATAGTGTATCTGAGATAACCTTTTATTTAATTTAATATCCATATATTATGAGGAAGGAAATATTTGAAAGGTATGATGGATGTAATAATATTATTTATTATACGATTATATATTTCCAATGTCATATTGAAAACATGTATGTATCTTATTTAACAAGTGTAATAAACTATCGAGTATATTGCGATGAAATACAATAGTCTTTCCCAAATTAATAAGGCAAACACTACTGTTGGACTTCTTGGTTCGAGGATGTCACATTTTTTATATGAAGAGTTTTATTATTATCCTTGGAAAATATATTTACGGAAAAAAATTGTAGGGAACATAACCCTATGAATGACATTTAGAATATGACTAAGTGTTGGATAGATATCTAAAATTGTGGTAAGGATGATATTTATTTGTTTTCCTTGAAAATTTCAATTACCATCAAGTATAAGATGATTTGGTTTTGGAATATATATATCTAGGGTAAAAAACATAAAAATATGTTCATATATAAATCATGTGTTGTTCTGGTTCATTTTATTGTTCCCATATTACATGTATTTCTATTCATTTAAATCAATAATTATTGGGTTAATTTAAATTTTATTATGAAACATTTTGAAGGATTTGATAATATGATAACCATTAATGGTCTAGGATAAACCTATAGTGGCAACGATTGAAAATAAGTTTTCATGATTTAGACATCCTATAAATCATTTTCATGAATATATGGTGTGCCTATATATGATTATTTTTTTCTCATATTATTCATTTGGGTTTCAGTAAATGTATATAATGAGGTTGAATCATTCCAAAACCTATTGTGACACAAAATGATGTGATTATGACTAACCCAATAGTATGATGACTTGAGTGAAAGATATTTCAACTATGTACAGTCATTTATCATTATATCTTATTAAAACCCATCACCTTAAAAAACTCTAAAATGCAACAAACAAAAGAATAATAGAGTTTTTTGTATGATTTGGTGGTGGATAAAATGGGTTAAAGTAAGATATATTTCATTATTATCAGATGATTTTTGGAAACCCCATATAGAATGATTCAAATAAAAAGTAAAATGTTTTAAGGGTTTAAAAAAATTACATAGATAATGAATTGACCTGGAAAAATGTTTATCATTTTGTAGGGTTTTCAAGTTCATCCTAAATGACTATTTATAGTAAAATTTATTTTGTGTGGGGAAAATGGTAATTTTCCATGTCAATTCCCTAATTCGACGGTTAAATTAATGATTTTTGAAGGATCTATGTCATGTTAGTCATAGAAGTGTGAGGATTTATATAGTAATGTTTTGAGATTTGAGAATTATTTTTTATAAGTGTTATAACCATGATATTTATATATAATAATCATGATACATCTAAGGACTTTTTTCAATGTTTCTCTAATTTATGAAGAGGAAAACATATGTTTAAAAGACTGATAACCATGAAAATTTATTTTTTGGTAATGTGATAATGTTTAGTTGGGTAAAAATCAGATTGAAATTGGTGATGATAATGTTATAGTATTGGTGAGATTTAAATTGGTCAATAATTTTATGATAATGTCATTTTAGTCATCTTTGATGAATTTTATCTCATTTATTGGTTTATGGGAAAAATATGTGATTTTATTTTAGGAATAATAATTGTGTAAAAAAATTAAGACTATATATCTTTATTTGAGTTTAACATAAGATTTGTTTATGATTTTAATGTTGAATATGTGTTAAACATTGTAGATACCCCTTTTGAGAATCCTAGATAAAAAAATCTTGGAAGAAGTATCATCCTAAAATACATTGAAAAATTATATAGGTTTTAGAATCCCTTAATGTCTAAAACCAGTGTCCTTAATATGATATCCAAAGGAGGTTTATTAATGAGAATGTTATATTCTTTACCATGATCTTTCTATTTACTTTTTTATTTAAAATCCTAAATTACATCCTCAAAATTAAAATATAAAAAAACATTATATTACATAAACTGTAATTTTGTAATTTTTATGGAATTATATTTATCCATCCCCTTTTCCATCAAATGGGAAACCATATATTCACTCATGTGTATGGTGGACTACCGCCACATTAACTAATGTAATTGTCTTCCATCATCACTAAATATGTATCGTAATAATAATGGAAATATTTAATATATTTGATATTTATGGAATAATTATTCTTTTATAGTTATAATATGAAATCTATCCTTTTTCATTCTAATCCACAGTAAAATGACAACGTCACTCATGTGTATGTGTAGAATACCACCTCCTTGAAGTTATTTTAACCATATCACATTTCCACATTAAATAAATTGTAATAATGATAGGATTATTTATCATATATGATATATATGATATTAAAATATTTTTTTAATGGTGATTTATTTTTTTTGTTACTTTTATTACATCAATCAAAATTGAAAACGACATTCTTACATAAGTATAACCTATAATCTCTATGAATGATGAAATTTATTCTTATATCTATATCATTTATGGATGACTTCAAATATAAATATCTATATAATAATTATAATATTAATATATTTAATAAATTTATGGATATTATAGAACCATGAGAAAAATGCAAGGATCGAGACTGCAACATAAAAACATACATGAAAACAATTATGTTAACATTCAAAATAAGGATAATTAATTCATATCATTAAAAACCATTGATAAAATGTAATAAATATATCTCATCTAATATTAATTATAAGTATATATTTTTTGTTATGTAATTATAAATAATTAATATCCTTTACATATGTTCTTATAGAAGCAATGATGTATGTGGAACCTGAGCGAAGGATTTATGTAACAATATCATTATAATTATATATTTTTTTTGATTATGTCTCTATTGTGGGAATAATTGTTTTACATAATAAACAAAATATATTTTTATGTAGTTTAGATATTTCTTTAAATTATATGTCTATATTTCCTTTTCTTCACGTTATGTTCTCAAGGTACTAAATATAAACCTTTTAATAAGACTGATTTTTTTTTTCTACAGGGATGCGAATATTTTTCTTCTATTTATATATTTTAAAAAAATTTATTAATTTTGTTTACTATTATATAATTATTTATTAAATACATTTTTACTGATCAATTATTTTTTAATAATTGTTTACAAGATACCATTTTTTTTAATGTGGTACATTTTATATTTCATATAAAATGTGAAAAAAAATTATTATTTTAATGTATAAGACCTGAATATATTCCCCTCCATCATGAACATCCAATTCATTTATTCTTCCAATAAAAGTTTCCATTTTTATTTTTGAATAATGTTAACTCCAGTTTTTTTTTTGTAAATTTTTATATTTTAAATATATAATTTCAAAAATGGATGTGTATGTTTTAAAGTTTTCCTTATATCAAATTTTCATCATTATCAATATAAATTTTTAATATTATTCTTTATTTTTAGTGTAATCCTATGATACAATCCATCAAATTTTAATTTATAGCTAATGATCATTTTTTCATGGGAAAGTGTTGACATTTTTTATACCAGGTCTTCCAAAATGGATAATATTTTATTTTTGAGGTATGTGTATTATGTTTCATTGTCTAATCATATGTTTAATGAATTAGAATTAATAAGTGATGGTTTGGGCCCAGAATAACATTTCCCCTCAATGAATCAATTTGTATCCTCAGATAAAAAATGTTTTGTATTTGGTTGAGGCCTTATGCATTTATGTATAGGTCATTGAAATGATTCCCTTATTGTGAGATTAAGATGTTCTACTTTATGAATTTTTTCATTAAAAAATCTATTATTAATTTCCATGTGATTATTTAAATAGTTATAATATAGAGAGATATTATTTGATATCATGTGATTATTTATATATAGTTATTTAATAATCATTTATTCATACAATAATATACTTCATAAACAATGTAATAAATAAATGGAATGAATTATCAATTATATACATTGAAAATTTGATTGTATATTATTAATCATGATAGCATTTTTTAACATAAAATCTTACAAAGAATCATAGATCACCCATTATTCCTCTTTATTCCCCAGATATGATGATGGATATTGTGTATGATATCATTTATGAAATGATTTTCTGATGTTATATTTTTATATATTAAATTTAGTATTGGAATCATGTTTTATCTTATTTGAATGTAGTACTAATATATTCCATCCTTTGGGATGAAATAGTATGTACATTGTACTGTTTTATTAAATTAACCAACAACTCTATGCTATAAGGTTCTCGGTTGATACACTGATCAGGTTTATTTTAATGTTATGAAACTGAGAGAAATGGTTTGGTGAAGTTTGTATTCATATGAATTGGAATCATTCAAATAAATTTAATGGCATGGGTTATGTAAAAATATTCATTATTTCCATGAAGGTGTTTCATGTGGGATTTATACTTGGATAATCCTTATCTGTTTGTGGATACACTAAGCTAGTGACCCTCCATAACAATTGATCAATAGTTGGAAAAAAATAGGAAAATTAGACACCTTATAACTATGTGGACGGATTTGTAGTGGTTACAATGATTTTTTTAGTTCTTAAATTATTGAGAATTCCATAAAAACCTCATTGAAAACATTCCACATTCTATAATTATGTATAAAGGGACAAATTAGCCACTCTTATCATTTAAATAATCATATGGGGACTTAGTATCATGGTATATATATTAGATGACATGATTCCACTTCCTTCATAGAATGTTTACGAAGTTTAATCTACGGGTATATTTTATAAATATTTTTTTCCTACCAACCAAATGTAATTTCATACAACTAAAAACACAAAAACACATCATTATTTTTCATCTAAAACTAAAAATTCATTACCAAATCGTATTTGTACTCCTCTTAATTTGAAGATGAGTTGAAGAGTCAAATATAATCCTACTGTAAATAGATGGTTGGTTACCATCATTAAGGATCATAACAGTCATATAAAATGATATACCATCCTTCCAAAAAATAAATAACTCCAAAACACATTAATGAAATAAAAAAAATGTATTTAATTCATATTATAGGATATGTATAATAAAAAAATGATTATAATAAATGAATGAATCATAGAAATAAATTTCTATATAATAACTAAAAACCCTCATTTAATACATACTTCATTATCTATAAAAGAACATTTACTCAAACATGGCCTCTATAAATATTCCACAATTTGGAGATAATATTTCTTGTAACCTTTCCCTATATGATTTTTTATACATGACAATAATGTAAATTAATATTAGGTAATTGTAAACATACATATATAGATCCTTAACTGAAATATAATATGCCAATTTTAATAGATCATAATAAATAACTCCTGAAATATTGAAAAAATCATATTAACAAAAAAACAAATATATCTAATATACTTATAAATAATTATAATCAACGCCACGAAACAATATGTATAACATATATTATAAACTTTCAGAAAAATATACATCAATTTAATGAAATGTTCCCCTATATGAAAACCCCATTTATCTATTATAAAATCATTCCCATCTTCAATATTATTTAACATAAGATAGAATCTGTTAATATCATATCTGTTTCTAGAGGATACTAGTTGGACATCCAATTATCATCCCTTACTGGATATTATTTCACATCTAACCATGAGGCCGAGGAAATGGATGGTTATTAAATGATGGATGTGTATAAATTCATAAATTAAAAAATATAATGTATACATATATAAAAATACATAATCACATTATATCCATCGTCAAAAAACACCATTTAAATCAAATAATTTAATTTCATAAAATAGAAATTTATTTTCAGAGTTAGTTAAAATTTGACAATTGATAGACCAATGGACAAAAAAATGAATTTTTTGTAATCATATAAAAAATGAGATTCATTTGTTTTAATTTATTTATACATCCCTTCAACGAACCACACGTTTAAATTTATATATTTAAATAAATATACATAATCATTTTTTATTGTCTATCATCATTTCATAGTTCACATTCCTGGAACCATCATTAATTCTAATATTTATAAAATAGGTGGAATTATTGACACCATGTTTAATAAATATCATAAATATGATTAATAATCTATTTAATAATCATATTGATAATCTACCATGATCATTAACTCATAAAAGAATATAAAATAACAGCTAATTACAAAAAAACTTCTACAGTATATTATATGATTATAACCACAAAAATCATAATCACTCAACACATTTCATTTTACTATCAATTCTAAATCATGAATCTAAAATAAATATAATAAATAAAAAATTGATTAGGTTTTTTTAAATGATAATTTAAACCATACATAGTTGATTCAATACTATCTCCAACTATTGGTAAAGAAGGAAGTAGAAGAAAAAGAGGGTGCCATTGCACCCATTCTTAGTTGCAAGGATAGACTAAAAATTTACAATAACTGCGTTCTATTTTTTTCAAACACCATATAAGAGAATAAATATAATATCATTCCCCAACTATGTAGAATAACCACCCATGGATATTTGGAATGTCTCATTTGTACATTATTATTTCAACACATAAGGGTAAAACAATGCCATGAGTAAATTACAAAAAGGAATGCTCTTCCATGTATATATGGAAATCCACCACAAAAAGTGACATTTCAGTATGAATATGAAATATCAAGCTTATTTTACTTTTATGTCATCATTTTTATCATAATTTTCCATAATCCACATCCTATAAATAAAAAATATTATTTCCTTTGGGAGGTGAGATACATAAAAAATCAATGTAATCAGGAACCATGAATTATTAATTTAATAATAAACAATTGTTATCCTAAATATTATTGATATTATATTAATGAATAGGGTAAAATGGGGATATAAATAAAAATGAAATAATTTTAATTCCATATTTGGAAATAATTATAATTATACATAATGATTGTAATTATATATGATCAAATAAAATTATAATGATATTAAAAAATTGAGGGATTACGTATTTTCACTAAAAAGAATAGAATAATGAATATGATTTAATAACATCAAAAAATAATATAAATTTGGAAATAATATAAGAAATCACAACATTAGAATAAGTAAATGGTCACAGCTATGTTAACATAACCTAGTGAAGAATAGTAAATGGTGGATTGGTTTTACTCCCTAGTTTTATACATGTTATCTCATTTTATTTAAATCAATACCACATACATTAAAGAGATATATAACTATAGTAAAATAAATAACATATAAATATTTATAATCAATTGTGTGAAATATGAGAAACTAATCATATGAAATAAGTATAATAAATAGTAATGAAAAAAAGGGTTACCTAATTTGTTCTTAACTAATAACCAAATGGAATATAACTATGATTCACATGAAGGAATGATTTATTTAATTATATTGTTTTTACAAATGTATAAAGAAACATATGTTTTGAAAATATGATTTATGTGATGTGAAGGTATAAAAGGAGAGGTGATGTATTTTTGGAAATGACTGATTTATGTTGTGTTAATGATAAATAATAATGATTTTTTTAAAGTGGGTAAAAGGATGCTAATTTAGTTAAAACCATTAAGTGAACCATAATGGTTTACAAATAAATGATTGTTTCTAGAAACCAAATGTCAAAAAAACATTATTTAGAGTTGTAAATAAGGGGAGAAAAGAAATAATCAATATCACATCCATCCTATTTCAAGATGAGGGATGGGACAACAAAGTGCCATGACCACCCATCTTCAAGATGGAGGGGAGATAATGACCCAATGTCTGGCAGTCAGAAGGCCCCAAAGTGACGACTAGCACCAAGGGTAAATAATCTCCCACAAAATGGAAGGAATTTCCATTTTTTAATACAATATTTGGGAGATAAGATGTTAAAAATCCCAAAAAAACAACAAAATATCATATAAATGGAATCCAAAATCCTTCCCATGCAAGATTGAAACAGAAACTGCAAAAATAGTACAATCAATTCCCCAATGTAAGTGACAAAAGATAGATACTATGACACACCACATTAGCTATCATTACACCAGAGCTTGTAAGGTCCAGCAAGGTCCTCAAAGTCATCCTTGAAACCTAAAAATGGTTTCATATGAAATGGTGAGCATAAAATTTTAATCATTAGGGAAACCAATGTACCTCGTGATCAAGTGGGAGAAGCATACTACTTCCCCCATGAAAATAGTAGAAACCAATAACACCTAAAAAGGCTAAATAATCAACCCAGCGTCACCAAGGCACGCTCCATAAATAACGAAAGTTATTTTAGATAATAATATAAGCACAATGAAAATTTGGTATGTTTTACCACTTTACCACTAGTCATATTATCAATCATAATGGCTATTGTCTAAATGCTACCACTCTTCCAAAATACAGTCTCCCTGCCACAACCTACCGAAATAGAACTGAGCCTCAAGCCACACACAAATCTGGCCCAAAAATAGTTAGTGCACAACCACACTACTCATCCCACCTGTAGACACCAGGTCCACAATAACAATGCCTCTCACCTGAAGAAACTTCGTCCTTATCCCAACGATAGTTGGGAAATAGTAATGGAACTCAAAAAATGGGCCCCTCATCCATAACAAAACTTGAATGAAGGATCATTTACTATATTAAATATCTAGCCATTACAGCCTGCCCGGATACGCACTAGCGGTAAGAACCCGGAAGCATGTGTGAGGAATAAATTCTATAACAAGCAATCCATCCTCACATTGGTATGTTGGCAAAGACACCCACCTACATGAAATGGGGGTGTTCAGAACATAGTTCTCAAAATGGTTGGGGTGCATGTACAAAATCACAAGGAACTACAATTTTTACATGTAGGTAATAAAACACTTAGCCCATTATATGGAATTTAAACAAACAACCATCCCTCATAGAACCACATTTGAAGTATCCCCTAAAAGCACAACCATGAAAATTTCTAAAATAAAACACAATCATAACACCCTTTTAATTAACCACCTTCCATTCGTTAATTAAGGGGTTCACATTAATTTATTCTAGCATAACCCAAAAATCTAATAATTATAACATCTTCAACTATTTTCAGATGGATAAAATCTACTAAACACAACAAGGGATAATAAGGAAGTATGGGGAAAAGTACATAGATCCATTTTATCACCTATTCATTAAAACAACATAAGAGAACGAACTTGAAGTCCCACTACACACCCCCTTTTTACTAGACACCTGTTAAACAACTTCCAACCAGCATTCATCAAAGTTTACATGCTAAATCATTACCTCAAAATCGAACATGGTGGCCCAACTGCACAACAAGACCACACCCATGAAACCAATAAACATTAAATCATGACAACCCAGTCCTATATCCACACTTCCCAAACATTTCCCCAAAGAAGTTCCACTATATAAAAAGTCTATTTATTCCAAAATCAATAAATCTCTCAAAATGAGACACCAAACCACCACAGATACAACCAAATACCCAAATCCCACAGAAACCACCATTAATGTATAGACCCACTCCACACATATATCACACCCTTCTCACATTACCAACTCCTTAGTCAACACAAGTACCCCTAATTGTGCTCCAAAAAATAGCCCTACAAAATCCACACAATTCCATAAAACCCAACATGACACGTCACACAACCAGAACCATTAAAAAAGATGTATTAATATTTTTTAAAAATGTTCATTAAAAACACATTTATAAATAAGGGTTATCAAACAAGGGGTTTTATCCTGGGGAATCCATTTCATTTAACCACGAATACATTATTAATCAGAATAATATTTAATCCAATTATTCATAAAGAATCAAAAATAGTTATAATGTGTCACCCATGCAAAGACAGTGACCACAAATGACCATGGTCTTCTGAATCCATTCATCCACAATAGATTGCATCCTCAACAACTATAACAAATAAAACGGGTGATCAACATAAATCATTTTCAATTCCCTACCCGTTAACTATTAACCATCACATCCCAACCATTATTTATTACTTAGTTAATAAATGTATTCACCATTTCTCCATAATGATTTATTAGTACACCCACCATGAATAATAAAATAAAAAATAGAGGTCGAAGATTACCTAACTGAACAACAGGTGACCAGAACACCTCATTTCACAAATAACAATGGTTCATTGGAGACGCAAGAAACTTCATGAAAATAGAGAAGGGAGCCCTAGCATGGGAAAATGAATTATCTAGAGATGAATTCTTTAGGCTCACCAAGAGAAAAAAGAATAGGGGAATTTGGATGTTAGAAAAAATCAAATACAATATCAACAAAAGAAAAGGGTTCCAAATTCCATTAACATGCGATCATGGTGAAGATCACACAGTTTGATATCTCAATTTACCCGGAGCATTCAAATATTAAATTTATACTTAATATCCTTTGAAAATCATAGAAAATCCCCCAAACATGTCTTTAATCCTGGTTTATGTCAAATAAAATTTTATAGGGGAATAATTAGAAATAAAATCAAGAAACTAGAAATTTGGAAAAGGGGTTCACCATCATGATGCCATTGTTTTAGTGTGCCACTATTTTAGTAAGCCACCATTTCTGTCTTCCACCATTTTATTTTTGCACCATCTCTAGGTACCATCATCATAGTGCCATGATATTGGCGTTCCTCTATCACAGTGCGACCATTTCAGTGAGAATGTTTGGTGAATCTGTATTTTTAAAAAACATTCAAAATAAACATCTACAACCCCCATGAACACAACAAGAACTGATTTTTTACAATGTAATTTCTCATGGAAATCAATGTCATTACATCAGATTTGTATAAAACTATTATCCTCCTCGATAACATGATTCCAAACTCATAAAAATTGTGGTCTGAACAACCTCCAGGTAATATACCTCTCAGGGAAAAACTACCCTACAGTGCTTGCAAATTGGAGATAAATCATCGACCTCCATGAACACATATTTGACATATATCTCCTAAAAACAATACAAAAACAATGCCCACCATTCCTTGGAAGATGGATTATGAAATACATTCAGCCTTGTCAATATACAATCCACTCTATGTGATATTGACTCACCCACATTGGTTTAATTGCATCATCTCTAATGCATCTTGATTAGAAATCAGGTCCTCTAATTTCCATAGTCAGTTCATTTCACACACATTTCATAGAACTAGGAAAAAAATAGTCTCACTAGAAATGTGTTCGAGCATTACATTAGAAGAAAATCTCAATGAAAAACAGATGATAAAAACTCATAAAAACCCTAGTTATTGGGAAAACATCAATTCCCCTCAATCCAGAGTAATATCTTCAAGGCCACCATGACTATATAACAAGCGAAACAAATAAATTTTACTTCCATGAATCACCTTGTTATCACGATCATCGACTCTTACTAGTCGTTCCATGAATGTCAAGTTGTCCTTTATATCAAATTGTCCCCATTAATTGAAGTGGGAGTCAACGTTAAGATACTAACTAACCTATGGGACACAGAATATGTCATGGATTCTCTCCTACCGTGGTAGAAATTCCTAGTAATATTCCACATCCCAATCTTTTTCCAACACCATGAAAATATTGATTAAACTGGTAAAAATATTTCACTTTAGGACAAACCTATGCTACACACATCGAGCAGAATCAGGCAATAATACTTGTTCCCTAACCTCGGACTCTAAAATCATCCTCTTATGATCGACATACCACATCTATTAGTCCATTACTTCCTCCATCATCTCATGGACATGTTTTACCTTCTTGGAGATACTCTTCACCATGTCCAAACCTTGAATAGATACCTCCTGGTTCACGCCCAAATTTTCCCAAGAGAATAAGGGTAGAATGGTCCTTATAGTGTATCTTGGGTTGTCGATTCCCCAGAGACCTATGAATATATCTAAGATAAAAAACCTAAGGGATGGAATTTTGGATATGAAGTGTCCAACATGGATTGATTTTGGATGGGTTTTAAAGATATCTAATAGATTTAAGTGGTTTCAGTTTAAAAGAATGAGTTGATCCTAGGTTATCGCTCGGGGTGGATTGGACATATTTTCTTTTTAATGATTTCAATTTCTTAAATTTGAGATGGGTTCATTTAAGAGGATAAAACAACATCATCACTTGCTGGTTTAATGCCTACACCCTCTAATACTAATCACCTATACACATGAAGGATCAAAGTTTTGATCACTTCAAGGTAAAGGATCGTATTAGTACTTGATGTGTGTGGCCTTAAATTCAATAAGGACGATGGAGTTTAAAAATCATCAAATAAAAATCCCTATTAATGAAGTGATTATACATTAATTAGGTGATAAATAACATCCAATCCAGCCCCTTGCTACTCCCTTGGATCAACCCATAAGTGGGTTAGCTCTCCATTTATCCCATGGTTTCCATGGAAGCGGAAAGAAGACTCATGAGGGAGGAAATGGAGAAGTAAAGAAAACAACAAAAATAAAATGATCACACCACCGTTGTGTGAATAATTTAACAAGGGTTGGTGTCAATAAATTCACACCTTGATCCAACGGTATCAAATTAATATTATGAACAATATAATAAGAGTATAAGAAGAACTTTTTTTAAGAAACTAATGTGAATTGACAACTTACATGTGAAAGAAAAAATTGAGGCAACAAAAATATAGCATAACATTACAATTGAACAAAGCATTCAAGATCCTGAAATCCATCACCACCACTGACTTAAATAGGCATTTTGGGAGCCATGGGTCGAGCCTAAAACAGTAATAAGCATCTCAATTAATTTTGGTAGGCCATACGTGGTGGAAAGATTGTGGAATTTGAACTTTTCCACATTTGACCCGAGGTGGCATCCAACTTTCCTTCACCGAACAGACGCGTCTGGAAGACCTTCTAGACGGCCGAATCAGAGTGGGCCATAGAAGACGCAAATGGAGCTCCGGATGTCTTCTAACGGCCTGTAACATTTGGGCCCATTTTGAGTTACGGATTCCTAGATATGATGAAATTAGTGGACAGTTTTTCTGGGCCGCAGAATCTGGCCTAGAATTGTATCTCTAACTTGGGCCTATATATTTTCCATGATAGAGGCAGAATTAGCATTGTCTCATGAAGAGTTATGTGTTCCTCCGAATGTCTTCTAGCTGCCTACAAAATTTGGAATTCATTGGGCCTTTATGTTGGGCCCCACAGTCTCATCAGTGGATAGTGTCCAATCTGCCTTCTCTAGAATTGCTTCCTTTCATCACAAAATATCCCCATCTTCATCCATGATTTCTCTATTGATCCCTGAATGAAAAATGTTCATATTTAAGTTTAGATAATGTTCCCAAAATATCAAATAAAAAAAAATTGATAATTACATTCCTTAGAATCAGATGACTCATTGGGCCTAAATTGAGGTATATTAGGCATGGAGTGCACAAATGATGAGAATGGATGTTCATAATGAAAATGCACTAACTCATGCCCATAAGATCAAAAATTAACATTTAATACCATTAAAATGTAATTAAAATATATGTTTTTATTGGATAATAACACCCCCCAACTTGAGATTTTCTAGTCCCGAGCAAATAATTCAATGATTTTATTTGAATTCCTTTCTTCAAACACATTATAACAAACAGTGCTCACAATGTAAACTGCACAAAAATATATTTTTATAACCTATCAAGATAATTTAAAACAAGATGAATTTAAAAGTAGATCTCAATCCCATTCCCATTCCTTTGATCAAATCCATCATCATACTTCATCCAACTCAATTAGGTGTAATGATGTGTTGAGTATCACAATAGATATGGGGGTTCATTTTCATTCAAGGGGGAAATCATGGAAGCGCTAGGTGGAATCACATTTAATCCTAATATGAGTATTCTTCATTCTTTTTTTTGTTGATTTTTTTGCAATATTTCCAAAGTAATTGAGATTGCAGTTAATCAAATTAACCCATATAGCAAGACTTTGCCGATGACTCCCAGACTCAAAGGCCTTAGAGCACGAAGTGAAGCCCACATACTCGGGCATCGTCTCGAGGTAACTTAATAAAAAAAATTTATATTACCATAAATAGAGATATATTGATAAAATCAGGGTTAGACAACTTTGGAGGCATGATCCCCAAGTGCCGAAAGCGTCGCATTTTAACAATCCATTACTCTATATGCAAAAAATTTTTTAATAATTTTTTTTTGTTTATTTTTGAATACTCATATTATTCAAAAAAATAAAACCAGCCTATGCTATTTATTATGGGACCCCAAAAATTCAAATTAGTACCCCACAGTCTTGAGGATGTGCATTGTGGAATTTTTTTTATTTGGATGAAAATATAAACGATGAAATATCACATTGGACAGCCACACTTTCCAAAATCTATGCTTTTAAACTTAATCATGAATTAAATTAAGAGTCAAGGAAATAATAATTATTTGATATGTAGTTTTTATGTGAGAAAAGATGTTATTATATGAAAGATAAATAAATTTTACTTCTTTTTGTTATCATTGTTTTTTTATCAAACATTTTGTTTCCACACCCCCCAACATAGAATGAAACTGTCCCTAGTTTCATAAAAACAAAATTTATAATGGGGTAGAGGAATAAAAAGGGGAGTTCAATAAGGAAATTGAAATATGAGGATCATGGAATGAATTCACCTGGTGGTTGATATTTGAAGTTCTTGCCACTCGAATTTATTCCTTTGATATCCATGTCACTTGCAAAGTTCCCTAGTGGAAAAAGGAAAAACAAAACAAACAAAAAAACATAAACAAGCAATATAAATATATATATATATATATATAATAAAGGAAGTAAAATATAATAATATATATAAAAATTATAGAATAAGAAAGCATAAGAAGCTGTAGGTCAGTGGTAAGCACGCGCCCCTGTCTCCCTTCGGTCCTGTGTTCGATTCCCCGCGGCTTCGCGGGTTGTGACGAGGTTTTCCCCACAGCCTATGGCGTGGACTTTTTTTATTATTATTTTCTTTGTATTTTTAACTTAACCTATAAAATAATAAAAATAAAACAAAATAAACGGATTATACATTGTATTCTTTTTAAATTTCTGGTTAAGGTATTACTCAAGGATCACACCACATGTCACAGATGAATATGGTGCTCCCCTTTCATACCCATCCATACTCAATATAGAAGAACAGGTAAACAGTTTATTATTTTTTTTTCAAAATATCAAAATGTCTCATTAACCCTATTTAAAATATAAAGTTGATTAAAACAATGAAATTATTGGAAACGTGAAAACCATGGGTATCCTCTCATTCAGAGCTTTGTTTAATGTCGTTAGCCCGACGTGGACCCTAAATCTATTAATTTGTTCCTTGTTCATAGGTTGTCTTAGTTAACTCAACCTCTATTTTCTGTTTATTGAATGATTCAATGAATTGTTTTAACCTTTGACCATTGACCTTGAAAATGTTACCACTTGTGGGATCTTGAATCTCTACTGCCCCATGGGGAAATACATGATGCACTATGAAAGGTCCTGACCATCTAGACCTTAACTTTCACGGATGTAAATGATGTTTTGAACTATACAAGAGAACAAGTTTTCCTGGTTCAAAATGTTTGACCTTGATATTCCTAGATTGGTAGGATTGAACTCTATCTTTATTGATCCTTGAATTTTCATAAGCCTCCATCCTTAGTTCCTCCAGTTCATTGAGATCTAATTTCCTTTTTGTTCCGGCCAATGGGAGATCATAATCCATTTTCTTAATTGCACAAAAGGCCTTATGTTCAATCTCCACTGTCAAATGGCATGCTTTACCATAAACCAACCTACATGGGGACATTCCTAAAATGGTTTTATATGCGGTTCTATAGGCCCAAAGAGCATATAAGAGTTTCTCAGACCAATCTTTCCTAGAGGGGTTGACAGTTTTTTCAAGAATTTGCTTAATTTCATGATTGGCTAACTCAGCTTGACCATTGGTCTGTGGGTGGTAAGCAGTGGACACTTTGTGAGAAATTCCATATTTTTCCATGAGTGATGAGAATGGATAACTGCAAAAATGAGTTCCACGATCACTTATGATAGCCCTAGGAATTCCAAATCTAGAGAATATGTTTTCTTTTAGTAATCTATCACAGTTTGATGATCATTGGATTTTGTGGGAATGGCCTCAACCCATTTTGAGACAGAATCAATAGCTAAGAGTATGTAGAGGTATCCCCGACAGTTTGGGAAGGGACCCATGAAATCAATTCGCCAACAGTCAATGATTTCAACCACTAAGATGGGAGTGAGTGACATTTGATTCCTTTTTGTGATGGACCCTACTTGTTGACACCTAGGACATCTTTGACAAAATGTGTAGGAGTCCCTTGAGAGGGTGGGCCAGAAAAGACCACATTGAAGAATCTTAGCAGATGTTTTCTTAGAGGAAAAGTGACCTCCACATGCCTCACTATGGCAGAATTTAAAGATGGACTGTTGTTCAGATTCTGGAACACACCTCCTAGTGACATGGTTAGGGCAGAACTTATAGAGTTATGGATCATCAAACACATAGTGTCTAACATCAGAAAGGAATTTCCTTCGAGCTTGACTCCCTAAGAATTTTGGAATGACTCCTGTAACTAATAAATTTTCTATGTCAGCATACCAAAGGCAATCACTCACAGAGTATAAGTGTTCATCAGGAAACGAATCAGACACAGAAAGGTGATTTGAGTTGTCTTTGAATACCATCCTAGAGAGGTGATCAGCTACAACATTTTCAACTCCCTTTTTATCCTTGATTGTGAGGTCAAATTATTTTAAGAGAAGGACCCACCTAATCAGTCTAGCCTTAGCATCTTGTTTTTGGAAGAGGTATCTTAGTACAGAATGGTCAGTGAACACAGTGATGGGTGATCCTAAGAGGTAGGACCTAAACATCTCTAAGGAAAACAGAGTAGCAAGTAACTCCTTTTCTGTGGTGGTGTAGTTTACTTGGGCATCATTTAAGGATTTGATTACATAAGCCATTACATAAGGAGTTTTATCACAAGGTTTTCCTAACACAGCTCCAACAACAAAGTCACTGGAATCAAACATAATTTCAAAAGGAAGGTTCCAATTTGGAGATTTCATAATGGGAGGAGATGTGAGAGAGGATTTGAGTGTTGAGAATGAACCCTCACAGCTTTCTGTCCAAACAAATGGAGCATCCATTACTAAGAGAGCACAAAGGGGACGGGATATTGAACTAAAGTCCTTAATGAATATTCTATAGAAACCAGTATGTCCTAAGAATGACCTCACTTCCTTAACAGTTTTGGTTGATGGAAGGTGAAGAATGATGTCAACCATTGCTTTATCAACTTCAATCCCCCTACTCGATACAAGATGTCCTAGAACAAGTCCCTCTTTAACCATGAAATGGCATTTTTCCCAGTTTAGGACCAGATTTTTTTCTTCACATCTTGACAAGACTATCTCCACATTCTGCAGACATCCCTCAAAAGTATCCCCAAACACAGAGAAGTCATCCATGAAGACCTCAAGAAAATCCCCTACCATGTCTGAGAAGATTCCCATCATGCACCGCTGGAAGGTTCCAGGGGCATTTCATAACCCAAAGGGCATGCGTTTGATGGCAATGGTATGAAAAGGACATATGAATTTAGTCTTCCCTTGATCCTCTAGGGAGACCTCAATTTGATTGTACCCCGAGTACCCATCTAAGAAACAGTAGAAGGCATGACCTACCACAATCTCAAGGACTTGGTCAATGAACGATAAGGGGAAATTCTCCTTCTTGGTGAATGAGTTTAGTTTCCTATAGTAAATGAAAACCCTCCAACCACTACTCACCCTTGTTGGAAAAATCCATCCACATTGGTTATCACTGTGATTCCAGCTTTTTTTGGAACCACTTGGATTGGGCTCACCCATTCACTCTCAGCTATGGGATATATGATACCAGCTTTCAACAATTTCAGAAGTTCCTTCCTTACTACCTCCATGAGATTAGGATTGAGTCACCGTTGAGGTTGACGACATGGCTTTGAATCAGATTCCAGAACAATCCTATGAGTCTCGATAAGTGGGCTAATCCCAGGAATATCAGAAAGGGTCCAACTAATGGCTTTCTTATGCTTCCTAAGGACATCTAGAAGCATCCACCCATGATTGGCTTCAAGAGATGAATAAATGACAATAGGATGTGTTTGATTTTCACCTAGGAAGGCATATTTTAGTGCATCAGGAAGTTCCTTCTATTCAAGACCATGTTGGTTCAGAATTTCAGCAGAAGATAGGGAGATTGGATCGAGATCAATTTATTTTTTTAGTGGTTCAGATTGGATTTATTCCTCACATGTAGAAGTTTCAGCTACTAGATTGTCTTGATCAAATTTAGGGAAGTAATTTAGAGGGGTCTCTATGAAATTGGTTTCTTGAAATGTTTCACTGATTGTTGGACCTAAGACTTCATCATAAGAGAAATTTGAAAATGATTCAATCCATGGAGATAAACTTCCTTCGTATGAAGAAAGGAAATAAATTTCATTCTAACTTAAACATTCATAAAATATTCCTTGATGTCCCATGGATTCATTATCAATGCTTCCTATCATGTTTACTTCATGAATATCCTCGTCATCCCCTATTTGTGAGCTTGCTTTATAGATGTTCATGTCTACACTCATGTTCCCAAATGTGATGGTCATGTTCCCATTTCGGACTCGGATAACAGAGTTGATTGCTGCAAGGAAAGGATGACCAAGGATGATTGGGGTTTGTTCCTTATATCCTAAATTTGGATGGTTGTCAAGGACAATGAAATCAACAGGGTAGATGATGTTTTCAACCTTTACCAGAATGTCCTTTAAAATCATCTTTGGAACCCTAATGCTACGATCAGCAAGCTGAAGTGTGACAGATGTGGGTTGGAGCTCTTCTAGGCCCAACTGGCAGTACACAACATATGGGATGAGATTGACACTAACACCTAGGTCACACATGGCCTTGACAACTTTTCTTTCCCCTAGTTCAACATTGATGTAAGGGCAACCTGGGTCTTTCAACATAGGAGGAATGGTCCCTTGAATGGTGGTACTCACATTAGCAGCCAAAATGACTTGGTTTTTATGTGAAAATTTTCTTTTAAAATTCCACAAGTCCTTAAGGAACTTTGAGTAGACAGGTATAGCTTGGATGGAATCGAGAAGAGGTATGTTCAACTTGACATGTGAAAATATTTCCCTCAACGTTTCACTCAGTTTAGGATTGGATATCCCCCTCATGCGTTGGGGAAATGGTGCAGGTTGTGGGGTTGTTTGTTGAAGAGTTGTTTCTTTTACATTGTTATCAGTTTCCTCAGTTTGATCTTGTGGTTCATTTGAAATTTCATCCATGTTTGAATCTTCAAGTGGGTTCTGAATTAGTTGTTCAGGTTTCTCAATTGATTTCCCACATCTTAAAACAGTCACAGCCTTTAGTTTTTCATGAGTTGTTTGAGCACAACTTGACTCTCCCCTTGATGTTGAGGATGGAACCGCTTGAGTAGGCATGGGTGCCTTTCTTGTTTTGATGGTTTGAAGTTATTGTTTTAGGGAAGAGACTTCTGAGTTCATCCTCTCCATTTGTTTGCATAGTTGTTCTAGTAGGCTTTGTGGAACAGTTTGGGTTGGTGCTTGAGTAGGTTGGTTTATCCCAGGGGGATATTTTGGAGGTGGGATGGTTTGTTGAAAATGGACTGGTGGCTGTTGGTATTAGATAGGTTGGGTTTGGAACTGGTTATGGGTTTGGTAGTTCTATTGAGGGTAAGGATTCTGCCCTTGTGGTTGGCTATGTTGTTGGTTATCCTTCCATCGGAAGCCTGGGTGGTCATTGTACCTTGGATTGAAGGTGTTTTGGTATTGGGGCTTTTGAAAGTTTAGGGAATTGACCTCCGCTTGGGGTCCTCCTAGAATAACATCCTTGATGGATGGAATGGTTGGTAAGTTGTCTGTTTTATGGTCATGTTTGTCACAAATTGTGCAAACAAGGTCTACATTTTGGATTTCATGGACTTCCCTAAGGTCTATCTCTTCAACCTTCCTAGAGAGTGCTGTGAGTTTATCCCTAAGGCTATCCTCTCCTCTAAGTGTATGAATTCCAGTGGTTCTTTGTGGATTTTCAGAATAAGGTGAAGTTCCCCAAGTTTGGTTTTGTTCAGCCAGACTTTCCAGACACTCATAAGCATCATTTGGGGCATTGTTTTTAAAATTTCCATTACACATCATGTCAATGAGTTGTTTATTACCCGGACCCAACCCTTCATAGAAAATTCTAACTTGTTCAGGTATGGAAAACCCATGGTGTGGAACCATGTTTAGGGTTTCTTTGAACCTCTCCCATGTTTCATAAAATGACTGTCCCTCTTTTTCAAAAAAGTTTTGGATGCTCTTTTTTAGTGCAATTGTTTTTTGATGAGGGAAGTATTTTTTGTAGAATTCTCTTTGCAGTTGGTCCCAAGAGTGGATTGATGCAGTTCTCAAGTTTTTTAGCCAATTTTTAGCTCGATCCTTTAATGGAATAGGAAATAGCCTCATCTTAGCGGATTCTAGTTGATGTGGGGGACACATGGTTTCAATAATGACATTGAACTCTTTGACACGAAGGTAGGACACTCCATCCCATGAAAGGTTAGAAGGTGGTTTAGGATATGGGGTTTGAATATATAGTTGGTGTCTCCTATGGAATTGTGTCTAATGCATGAGGGGGCGTTGGTCCAAGCTGGAGTGAGGTAGTCGTTCATGTTTTGATCAACTACATTCCCTAAGTTTGGAGCTTCTTGGTTTTGGTTTCCCATTTGATTCCCCCCATGGTTTACAATTTGATTTTGTGGATTACCCTCCATTGGACTTGTTTCCAGTTCTGACTTTGGGGTTTCAAGAATATTTTAATCTGATTTAAACAATACCTTAGGTGCACCTGACTCCCCTATCCTAGGACTTTCCCCCCTAACTAGTCTGTTTGAGAAATTGCCGGTGTAGGCGGACATGCACCAAAAAAAGCGAGAAAGGGACAAGATAAGAGATCTTGGGTGAGAGTAGAATAATGGAGGTGAGGAAAGAAGGTTTTTTTGGATCTATGTTACTTACATGGTCCCCGGAAACAGCGCCAAAATTTGGTTCACGCCCAAATTTACCCAAGAGAAGAAGGGTATAATGGTCCTTGTAGTGTACCTTGGGTTGTCGATTCCACAGAGACCTAAGAAGATACCTAAGATAAACAACCTAAGGGATGGAATTTTGGCTATGAAGTGGCCAAGTTGGATTTATTTTGGATGGGTTTTAATGATATCTAATAGATTTAAGTGTATTCAATTTAAAAGAATGAGTTGATCCTAGGATATCGCTCGGGGTGGATTGGACGTATTTTCTTTTTAATGATTTCAATTTCTTAAATTTGAGATGGGTTCATTTAAGGAGATAAAACAACATCATCACTTGCTGGTTTAATGCCTAAACCCTCTAATACTAATCACCTATACACTTGAAGGATCAATGTTTTGAGCACTTCAAGTTAAAGGATCGTATTAGTACTTGAAGTGTGTGGCCTTAAATTCAATAAGGACGATGGAGTTTATAAATCATCAAATAAAAATCCCAATTAAAGAAATGATTATACATTAATTAGGTGATAAATAAAATCCAATCCAGCACCTTTCTACTCCCTTGGATCAACCCATAAGTGGGTTATCCCTCCATTTATCCCATGGTTTCCATGTAAGCGGAAAAAAGACTCATGAGGGAGGAAATGGAGAAGTAAAGAAAACAACAAAAATAAAATGATCACTCCACCGTTGTGTGAATAATTTCACAAGGTTTGGTGTCAATTAATTCAAACCTTTATCCAATGGTATCAAAGTGATATTAAGAACAATATAATAAGAGTATAATAAGAACTTTTATTAAGAAACTAAAGTGAATTGAACAACTTACATGTGAAAGACAAAATTGAGGCAACAAAAATGCAGCATAACATTACAATTGAACAAAGCATCCAAGATACTAAAATACATCAACACCACTAACTTAAATAGGAATTTTGGGAGCTTTGGATTGAGCCTCAAACAGTACAAAGCATCTCAATTAATTTTTGTAGGCCATAGGTGGTGGAAATATTGTGGAATTTGAACATTTCCACATTTGACCCGAGGTGGCAGCCAGCTTTCCTTAACCGAACAGATACATCTGGAAAACCTTTTAGATTGCCGAATCAGAGTGGGTCATAGAAGTCGCAAATGGGGTTTCAGATGTCTTCTAACCCCCTGTAACATTTGGGCCCATTTTGAGTTACGGATTCCGAGATATGATGAAATTAGTGGACTGTTTTTCTGGGCCATAGAATCTGGCACAGAATTGTATCTCTAACTTGGGCTACTTTAATGTCCACGATAGACGCTGAATTTGCATTGGCTCAGGGAGAGTTATTTGTTCCTATTAATTTCTTCTAGAATCCCAAAAAAGTTGGGATTCATTGGGCCTGTATGTTGGGCCGCACAGTCTCATCAGTGGGCTAGTGTCCAATCTGCCTTCTCTAGAATTGCTTCCTTTAATCACAAAATATCCTCATCTTCTTCCTTGAATTCTCCATTGATCCCTGAATGAAAAATGTTCAAATTTATGTGTAGATAAAGTTCCAAAAATATCAAATTAAAAAAATTGATAATTACATTCCTTAGAATCAGATGACTCATTGGGCCTAAATTGGTGTATATTAGGCATGAAGTGCACAAATGATGAGAATGGATGTTCATAATGAAAATGCACTAACTCAGGACCATAAGATCAAAAATGAACATTTAATACAATTAAAATGTAATTAAAATATATGTTTTTATTGGATAATCACCACCTCAAAATTTTTACAGCATAACGTTGAAAGAAACAACTTCCTATATAGTGATTGAATATAGCCATACCAATGGATGAGTGATTGATATTATTGTAAGAAGTATCTTCCAAGGGAAAATGTTACACCCAAGACCCACTAATGTTTAAAAACAAATCCTATAACATGTCCTCCAACATCTAGATGGTCCTCCGAGTCTGTCTATCCATATGAGTGTGGAATGCAGTGTTGAGTCGTAACTCAGTTCCAAAGGTGTGATGAAATCCCAACTGGACTCAAATCACAAAAAATGTATTCATATCTGAGTCAATGGATAATGTAACTCCATGATGAGACAACACCTCATTCGCATACCTTTGTGCTAAGGCATCCATTGTGATTGACTTTTTGATTGCTAATAAGTTATCTAATTCCATCAACCAATCCACTAATACCCAAAGAGCATCGCATCCTCCCTGATTCTAGAGTAATCTCATGTTGAAATCCATCTAAATGTTGTCCCACATCAAATTATGATTGTATATGGACTGAAATAGACCAACGTGATCATGCTTATTAGCCATTACCTTCATACACACATGAAATTTTCCCATAAACTCCACCACTTCCCGCATCACCATGTTCCACCAATACTCCTACCTCATGCCTTGTTATATTTTATAAATATCTGTATGAACTGCTAAGGGTGATCAATGGAAATCATGGTGAATTACCTTGTGCATTACCACTGGGAAAAATAGCTTCCCATGGAACAACATCTGATTCTGACTATCCTCTAACCATCACTCTATAGAATCACCCATGAATGCAAGATCACGCATCACTTCAATCTCTGAGTCTCTCCACGAAGACTCCCCCACCTACCACACCATTAAAGACTATATTTTCATCTAAAATTGACAGCCTCTACTGCCATCGTCTCTCGCATATAGACACGATGAGGCCAACTATTCTATTGCCTTCAATGCATACATGGATTCCAAATGTACCTCCTTCTGAAACTTCATAGTTAAGAAATATTCCACCATATTCCCCTTTCATGAGGCATAATAGATATAGAAGTCGTAGTTCTAGAGATAATTCATACACCTTCGCTTCTGCAAGTTCACATCACACGGGGAGATGACATACATGAAGCTCTTTTTATCCGTAATGACCAAAACAATTTCCATGATGAGGTAATGTCCCTACAACGTCAATGTGAATGTGACCACTGGAGGCTCCAGATCATGGGTTTCATAGTTATATCCATGTTATTACATTAGATGGGTATTGAAATATTATATTACTCGAGAACATGAATTCAAACTCATAAAAAGTGGGGTCTGAACAACCACCATGTAACATACGTCTCAGGGAAAAACCACCATGCAGTGTTCGCAAACTGGAGAGAAATCCTTGACAGCCACAAACACCTCATTAACATATATCTCCTAGAAATGATACAGACACTATTTACCATATTCCTTGAAAGATGGATTAAGAAATCCATTCTTCCTCATTCAACCTCAACTGGTGGTGTCCACACCACATATCAATCTTGGACAACCATCCTTCTCCCCATAACTAATGAAAAAGATCATCTATTAATAAGATGGGGTAATTATTCTTGAATGTTACCTGGTTTAGTCTCAGGTAGACTATAAACAACCTCAAGACACCATTTTCCTTCTTCATTATCAATAATGGATCACCCTAGGGAAAGAAACCTGACAGGAAAGAAAACTTTTTCATTATGTCGTCAAACTGAATCCTCACCTCCCACAAATCAGATGGCACCAACCAATAAAATTCCATTGAAATTGGACAGGTATGGGGTTCTTGGTCTATTCCAAACTCAACATTATTTTTAGGTGGTAGATTCATAACAACTTCAAGAAAACAACCATGAAATCCCCCAATATCTCCTATAACCTCCACTATATCACCACACATTTAACCCTCTAACAGCTTGGCTAACACTGAAAGAAGAGGCTCCATTTTTCGGCTACCATCCTGACAACTGTTCTCACTAAAAAAAATCTACAAACAAGCCATCCATATCAAAAAACACAATTTGACATTATAAGTAGTGAAAAACGTCATTCACAGAAAACAACCACATGATTCCATGGATGAACATTTACACCATCATCTATAGCAGAAGAACATCCCCACTAGACTGATGTGACCCCAATATCAGTTTAATCCCCCAAAAATATCCAAAAGAATTTTCTATCCTCTAACTGCGATGCTCAATAGCAGGGGAACAATAATACTTTCTAAATATATTCCTAATTCATGGTACTGACACGGGGAAAAAAGGATTGTGGTACTCCTGAATCAAACAAATCACATTCAATAGTACTAAAAATACTAATCATAACTCGAAAAACTATCATCCCTACAAGAACAACTAAATTAGTGGCGTGAGACTACCCACACCCAGATCCTCTAACCATCCACTATCAACCGCCTCTAGGGAAACACCTTGGATGAGGTCCTTGATGAGAACATTGAGATTTTCCTCCACTATCATCGTCTACCCAATTTGTTGTGAGATCCCACTACCCATACGACTAGAAAGGTATTGACAAAAACTGCTGCTACTAAGGTGGGTTATGAACCTTCACACCAACACCATACTGAGCTCAATCATGGAACTAGATCTGAATATGTCCAAAACCTCCATAAACAATGATCCTTGTTCCTGGTCAGTTGGGTAACGTGTGAGGACAAGGATATTAGAACTGGAATTGTGGAGGCCTACTTTCCACAAGCTGAAACCTAGAAGTGATTGATGCCAGAGAAATGGTGTTTACCTATATCCCCTTCGACGAACTCAACTGGAACCACTCATATAGAGAACATACATGGGATTTAATCTTCTCAACTACTTCTAAATTATTATGAACATCGAATTGTATCAGTAGGGTAAAGGGCTGAAAATATACTGAAGAGAACATTAGAGTGCCTCCTTCAGGATTCTCTCTCATGACTCCCCTTTCAAAAAGAGATCCATAGATAATTTTAGGAGATCCATGAGCTTTATCCACAAATTCCCCACCGACATACTCCACAACTGTTGGGAGAGAAGATTCTACTTCTTCTTAGCCTTCATCATCGATGAAAGTAACTCTGCCTCAAACTCCTTATGAATGTCACCCCATGAGATAATAGTATCCTTCCACTCCATAATTTATAGCATCCACCAATGACACGACACTCCTTGCATCTAGCTCACTACCAGAGGAACCCAGTACTCTGTAAAAGAAGGGATCAAGGTAATGGTGATTGTAAGCTACTCAAGATATCCAACTATTTCTAAGTCAGAAAAGCTACCTTTTTACCTCTATAGGGTATTCAATTAGATAGAAAAATGGTATTTTTCCACAATTAATATTACTCCTCTCGATCATTTCTATGATACTCAACTATGTCAGCCTTCTGGGACTCAACTTATCATACCACACGTTGGTGACGTTCAGGTGCAACAGCTGAAAATCGTAAACAATGAACTCTTAATCTCGGGTAGTATGAAATTTTATTTTATGATTTATATTAAATCATGGTTTAAATTAAATTACCAAAACGCCCATGGAATACAAGAAAAAAATACATTATGATGAATGCACCATTCCTAGGGTCTTTACCCTATAATAAGTTTTGCCTCACTTGGTCATTTATTAGGTCCAGTGTACTTGAGATAGAAAATGGGGGGCCCTGAAATCTCATGTCATAGTTGGTCATCCCTAGCCTATTTGATGAACCTATATTGGCTAGCACAGTTTTCCTACCATCCCATGAAATCCTTACAATTACTAACTACAATATCTATCCCATCCAGCATCCATCAGCCTCAGATACCATTCTATCATGAACCGAAATCTTCATGATTAGGGAAAGGGATAGAAAAGCACCAAACCCTTCATTATTCAAGATGATAGAGAGATAATGACCCCCTGAGTCTCACCCTGAATAGGTCCCAAAGTGGAAACTAGATCCAAGGGTATATAATCAAACCGAAAATTGTAGGCATTGGCATTTTTTAAACAGTATCGGAAGATATGATGGTGAAAAATCCCAAACAACAACAAAACATTTCATAGGGGGAAACCAAAATCAAACCCATGTATGATTTAAACATAATATCTGATAAATGTACAACCAAATCATAGAATAATGTACCAAAAAAAGGACGACATAGCAGTACAAATTATATCCTGAAGCCTGAGCCAGTAAGGTCCAACATTGTCCTCAATTTCATCTTTGAAACCTGAATCCCGTTTTATATTTTAGGGTGAGAATACAAGTATACTCTATAGTGAATCCAATTTCCCTCATACACATGTTAGAGAATCATACTTATGACTCCATAAAAAAAGTATAAATCAACGCCACATTATAAGGAAAACTGACCAGCCCAACCTCAATAAGGAACACTCCTTAAATAATGTATGTCATGTAAAATTATAATTTAATAACATCAACAGTTTTGTACCCCAAGCCAACTTTCATCATGTTTGATGCACATTCCTAACGGAAAATGTATTGATGCAACAACTCTTCCAAAATGTATTATCACTACCATAATCTATCTCCAGACACATGGGCATCAATCCACATGAAAATCCCACCCTTAGACACCTGAACAACAACCACACAACTCGTCCCATCCAAAGAAATATGGGCCTAAAAAACCATGCCTATTATCCGAAGACACCTAGGCCACATCTATATGTCACTTGTGAAAAAATCATGGCTCAGAAACTCCTCATCCACTTATCCATAACAAAACAAGACAAATGGATCTTGAATTATGGTATTCCTCAAGCCATTAAATCATTCACAGATATGCTTGAATGGTATAAACCAGGAAGAGGGTTATGGGAAGAAATTCAGGAAACAACCATCCATACTCCCCCACAGATTTTGGTATGACACCCTCCCCCATGAAATGGTGGTGTTCGGCACATGGTTCTCAATAAGGGTGCATTGAATATTGAAAATCACATGGAACTACATTTTATGTATATAAGTATGAAAACAATCAACCCAAAATAATTGTTTCAAAAAATCAACCATCCCACACAGATATTAATTTTTACCTACCCCTATATGAAAAACCGCACAAACATCCACAATAAAACATAGGCATATGCACATTTCATTTAATCATATGCCATTCATTAATTAAGGGGTTCAAATTAATTTATTCCAGCAGTACCTGAAAAACTCACAAGAACAACATCTGTATCCTTTTTCAGAAGTCTAAAGACAACTAAACACTTCAATGTAAAACCTAGAAGATGGGGCCAAGGTAATAAAATCCATTTTAATACTCATTCAGAGAAAAATTAGTGAACAAACAACTTTCATTCCCATTACAAACCCCCTTTTTTCCTAGACTCTCATTCAACCATCACCAACTATCATTCTTCAAAGCCATCCCAACAAATTAGGCCCTCACAACTAAACCTAGCATCCCTACTACACAACAAAACCACACTAAACACACCGATTAAAATGATGTCCTGACAACCCAATCCTATAACCCCGATGCCCAATCATTTCCATTGTGTAATTCCACTGCATAAGAACTCTATATATTCCTAAATCAATATATCTGTCAAACTGAGGATCCAACACACCTTGTATACCACCCAATACTCAATTACAATAATAAACATCACTATAACACAACCCCGTTACACACACATACGCCCACCCCTTGCATAACCAACCCATCTATCCACTCTTGTATCTATAACAGAGCTCCCAACAACAGCACCACACAACCCACACAACGTATAAAAACCAAAATTAAAAAATCACACTACCACACCATCAAACATGATTTGTTTAGATTATTAACACATTCCTATTTAAATCCATTTTGATTTATATGTGTGATCACATAGGGTATTTCATCCTGGGGAATCAATTTCTTTTAACTAGGTATACATGACTAATCAGGTTGATATTTACACCAATTGTTCAAAAGGAAACAACAAAAGTTATAAAGAATCACCCATTCATTATTAAATACCACCAAGAGACATGATTTTTAGAATCTATACGGCCAAAAAAAATCAACTCATCAACAAAGACAACAAATAAAACGGGAAACCAATATCAATTATCTTCAATTCCATAACTATTGTCTTCCAATTATCTCTTTCATGCTGTTATTTATTACGCTTTTTGTAAAATTATTCACCTCTTCTTCATGAAAACCATTATTACACCAACCCTATATGATTCACAAATAAATAGAAACATAGGAGTCCCTACCTGGACAATATGTGAGAAAAAATCCTCTTTAAACCAAGAAGAGGGGATTCATTAACAGTAGGAATATCAAAGAAAACTGAACATGTGGGGACTCATGAAAAGGCATGCTACTCATCTAGAAAAGAAGTATTTAGGCTCATAGAGACAAAAGGGGGAAAATGACCTCTATTTTTTAACAATTCAAGATTCTATATCATTGGAAGAAAATGGTTCCAAATGCATTTAATGTGGGATCATGGTCATGTATTACGGTATGAATATCTCAATATACCCAGAGCATTATGATATTAAATATATTCATATTATAATTTATAAAACCCTTTAAAACTCTGAAAAAATTCTTTAAACTCATTTTACATCAAATAAAATGTAAAAGGGATGAAATTGGAAAAAAACACAGAAAACAAGATATTTGGAAAAGGGTTCCACAATTTTGGTGTGCCACCATTTGTGTGTGTGACTGTTTTGGTTCCATGATTTCAGTTTTCCACCATTTTCATTTCACCATTACGGTTACACTATTTCAATGTTCCATAATTACCGTTACACCTTTACATATCAACCGTTTTGGTGTGACATCGTTTTGGTGCCATCGTTTTGGTTTTACGACATTTTAGTGTGCCTCCATTTAAGTGCCACTATTATGTTACCATAATTTCAGTTCCACCATTTCAATGTGCCATAGTCATTGTTCCACTATTTTGGTGAAACTAGATTTTTGGGAAACTCCCAAAACAAACCATTGTGACCCCCATGAACACCACAAGCACTGGATTTTCACAATGTAATCGTTTTGGGAAATCTAAGTCATTACAATGAAGTTAAAATTAAATATATTTTCGTAAAATAATGAATGGAAAAGTGAATAAAAAGAATATATATTATCCACAAATATAAATTTAAATTAAACTATGTATTTTAGAAATCAACATATATAATACTGAACATATATACAAAATATTATGAAAATATAAAATAAATATATTTGTAAAAAATAAATAATATATATAATAATTGACGGACATTTGGATATAGGTGATGGGATATAAATTAAGTGAATGTGTAATCCCAAAATAATGGGAGTGGTTTGGAAGATCTCTTACATCAGGTGGTTGAAAAAATAATCATATTCATATGAAAATATAAATAATAATTTTAACATTATTCCACACACTCTAATGAATTTTTTTCAAATATATTTCATTTATTATGGTAATCATTCATTTATAATTCAATAATTTGATGTATGGTTTTTTCATATATTTCCCACATGGGGTTGTTCATTTTATTTTCTCCATAGAATCTTCGGTATCATCGTTCTATTGATTAATATATTAATTAGTGTTATAGTGTGTATTATTATAGGGTTATTTAGTATTTATAATTCCAGTATAAATAAATATATAAAATTTAATTTATGTTTTAAAGAGACTCCAAAATATAAAAGACGTCATGTAATGACTATTTCTTATTATAAGAATTATTTTTAACAATATTTTATATAGTAAACATAATTCAAAAAATTATCTTTTGAGAATATTAACCATTCAATATATATTGTATTTATTTTTTAATTCATTCCTAAAATAATTTAATGAAATGTGGTTATGAGTACTGATACACCCCATACATTAGAGTGTTAAACTGAATGTAACATGGAGACATTTTCACAAAATAATGGATGGGATAAATTTAGATGATTAATATTACATTAAAAAAACATTATTTCATAAAAACCCATGTATAGAATAGATATTAATATGAATAAGAATATGTTTAAATAAGATAAATTAGTTTATAAAACTACCTCATTATTATGATGTTCACTATTAGTCTATATCTTAAGATAGAGTAGTTTTTTATTTTTGGGATAATAAGGATTTGATGATTAAATAATCTGTTTACATATTGATTTTAATAATTTGGGTAGATATAAAGACCTTAAAAAATGATGAGATGTTTGGTTGTGAGGGGTTTTATTTTTTTAGTGTGAGGGGAGGGGACTTTCATAGTAAAGTATTCAATATTTTATCAATTATACCAACAAATATGGAATAGAAAATGTTTCCATGAATTATTTGGTTTATTATTAAAAAATGTGTTTTATTTTATGTTTATATCTTATTGAAACAAAATGGAAACTTCATAAAAAACAATTGAACGAAATAAAGGAAAATGGATTTTTATTAGGATAAAATACAAATTACATTCGAAACTGAATAACCTAAGTCTATAAATTCAAATTAAGAATTCTAAAATCCTTATTTTACTCTTTTATTAATTCATATTTTGTGTAAAATGTTTCATAATTTTATGTTATAAATATCACTTCATAACAATGTTATAAATTTTTTCGCACTTCTAATAACTAAATTTTTTACTATAAAAAATAATCATATTTTTTGTAAAAATTTCATAAAATAGCCCTAAGATAATTTTTACATAGAATTTATAAAAAATAAATTCATTTTATAAAAATAAATTTTCCATTTTTATAAATTTAATTCTTTAAAAAATTATTCCTCTAATTGGTAAAAATGAATTTTTAGGGAACTATAAATTTCATCTTATACATAAAAAAGTTATATAGTGCTTCATAAAATATATAGAAAAAGTAAATATTTTTTAATGAATGTATTTTATGAAAATATATATTATTTCAAAACCCTAAAATGATATTTAATTAAAATAAAATACATATGTTTTATCAGAAATACAAGTATATATTTTCCCAAATAACATTTATCATATTTAACCAAATATGTGATAGTATTATGATATATTAATATTAAATTTAAAATTAAAAATCAATATAATTATTTTCAAAATTTTAATATTATATCCAGAAATATGAAAAATGTGTTAATGGAAAAGTGAAATTATATTTATAAATTATTTGTTCATTATATTCTTTTACATTAAGAAATTTCACACTAAAATATCATTATGTAATATAACGTTGAAAAAATAAGGATAATTATATTTCATTTCTCCCAAGGGATCACATGTTCCTTCTTCAATCATTTGGTTCCTCCAATTAAATAATTTATATTGTCTTTCTTTGTAGAAAATTTTCAAAATTATCCTAAATATTTACTGAATGATCCTAAAAATAGGAATTATTCTCTAACAATTATTCCTATTAATTAACTACCTCGGAGGAATTTGTTTTGTACAAAATCAGGAGGGATATATGGAACACATCATATACCGAGACAGTAATGATGGAAGTTCCATCCAATATTCCATAGCTCCTATATGAGTAAGAATCTAAAAAATACCATTGTAAATAGAACTGATCTTTTAATTTGTCTTGAACCTCATAAACCTATTCCATGGGTATATAAAAAGGAATAATTTATCATTAACATTAAATACAAATATCATTAAGTATTCTTATAATATCTATTTTATCTACTATGTAATACTCTGATGTTATTTCAATTGATTAAACCTTCTCATCCATTTCTATATCCAATTTATGTTATAAAACCTTGTGGTCACAAAATTATTCAAATCCCATGGGTGATCAAGATTTCTTCCAATATTGGGATTAATAACGATCCATCCCAATGCTGGTGTTAATTTTAAATTTTTATGGAAACACAACAAAATTATGTTTTTAGTCTTAACCATCTGTAACTTTTTATACTATTCCTTCATTTTATACTCACATGTTCTCATCGTTCATTTATTTTGGAAATTATTTTGTGTTTGATAGGACATATTGATGATCAAATGGATATTCATATAATGTTTTATAAATTTATAAAACATTTATTCTAAATCGGGATCTGAATTGGCTAAAATCAATAGTAGTGTTCCATGAAGCCTCAACACCTTTATGATGTATTTATACATGATTAACTGATGTAATAAGTCTTATATAATGGGAATAAAGTGATTATTCCTTATTTCACAGTCAACTAAAACCAATAAATAATTATAACCTTTATATGTTTTTGAAAAACATATGACAAAGTCTATAGTTATGTTCACCCATTTCTATATTGTTTTGAAAAATTGTTACGACATCCCCTTTGGATTCTCATTTCTTCGTACACTTATTGACATTCCAAGCACATCGATGTATATTAATCATTCTTATATTTTTTTATTAAAGGAATGTTTCTCTTAAAAATATATATACAACTTTATTCACTCCTTGGATGATGAATAATGTTGATATATGAGCATCATTAAAAATCAATCATTATTTCATGTTTATATAGTAATGATTTCAATGAAAAAACATCAACACATTATATACATCATTTTGGATATTTGAGGATTTATTATTTCTTATGAATTTATCCTTCTTTTGTTCTTCACCATCGACCATGTTATCATTATGAATTTTATAAAAAATTGATGGTTGAAAACATGTATGGGTAACAAAGAATAATTTTCCTTCCATTATTAATCTAATCTCCATTTTTCCATTTCTTGGATGATTGGATCCTTCTTAATCCTAATAATGGATATGGTTATGGGATCTATTCTACATTGATAACATTACAATTTATTTTCCTTCCAATTTTTATAATTCATTTATTATTCAAAATCATTGATCATCCCTAACCATATTCAATATTTAATATTCTGATATTTTTGTGTGAATAGCTAATTGAGGATATTCTGATCCATATATATGCCAGCCATATCTATATTTATATAGTTTCAAAATATCATGAATGAAAAGATTACTATTTCTAACCACATATCATGTTCCAATTATTTATCATTATGGATCACAATTTTAATGTTTTACAGGATATTACATTATCATTTTATAAGAGGGAAAATCATGACCCTCTTTAAATATAATTATTATAAATATATAATTATTCCTTGCATGTGGGTAGTTTGAGTAAAAAAATTTTATTGTCCAAATATTCTACTATTTGAATCTCCTTTAATATTCATCAATTTAGAAAATTTTAATAACTTTTCAAGTTGGCTTATTTATTAGGTTTGATAATGATGGGAGGTTTCTCAAAAATCACTGATTGTGCCAAGCTAATCCATTGAAATAATGAATCATTATTATATATGTTTATTTAGGACATTGATTCAAAACCAATGACTTTGATAGATCCATATATAACCCCTTTTATATGTTAACATACCACAAGAATTAATATTACATCTTAAAAACACTTAAATACTATGTTGTACATTTAAATACATTATTCATCATGAAAAGTTAAATTTCTAGTATATTTTATATTCTAAGGTGATTTTTTATGAACTAATAGTGTCTAAAAAATATATAAAACTCAATATTGGAAATATCCTACATTATCCTTAATTTATGGTATTCGAACAGAGGGTGAACATTTTATAAATACTATGCTCCATGTAGCTTATCAAATAGATCATGGTTCTATTGTAGTTGATACTTTTTTATTTTTATTTTATTTTATTATGTTGATGATAATTAAGGAAAATGCACACTGACTGATTCTTATTCTAAAAAATATGAATATCAAAAACCATGGTGAATCACATAGCCTTAATAAACACATATTAATATATTATAGAATATTCTTCATCAATAAATCTAATTCAATTGGTTTTATTCTCGACTGTGTGTTGGATAAATGCCACAGTTCATGTATATGTCTAATTGAGATGCCATACTCTTCATTAAGTGAAATAACATGAATCTATTTAATAAATAAACATTAATATTCCCTTAAAATTGGAATTTAATAAATTTCCATAATATAATTTGTCTCAATCATTATAGGATGATATTATCTCACTTATGGAAATAATATCAATTCTGAATAAGGTCCTTGTAAAAGAGTTTCATCTCCCTATTTATAAATGCACAAGATGTAAGGATGGTTACAGGCATGTAATGTAATTTCCTTCCCAAAAATAGTTCATATATAATTTTTATAAGAGAATATAATAAATTTTTATTATATATGTGAATAAAAGTAATGGTAGTCTGTCAATGCTTATCGGTAGATTTATCCCACAAAAATTAATTGGGGTAGTGTGATATGATTGAGATATAACAATTTTTTTTTGTTTTTTTCTTCACTGAAATCTAAAAATCCATGTATTATAGTGATGATTGAATATTTAAATTAATGTTAAAATATATAAATGGATTTATAGATTGATAAAAAACAATATGTTCATGATTATTAAATGAATAACAATTTTACCTATTAGCACATCATTTTCCAGATCCACCTCAAAACTAGTTATATTATAATCCCATACCTACACTCTTAGATGTAGAGGTTTTTTTCTTAAGTCATAGTTAACAACCATTTTCTTAAGGAATTTGGTCCCAAATTATCTATTTTATTTATAGTGGAATCATTATACTACATGCTGATAATTAATGATAACCTTATTTTATTCATTAAAATTATTTTTCTTATTTATATCTCATCAATATTTATCAAACTAATTCACATTCTTTCCACACTTATAATGCATCCATGTTCGAATGAGGCTATTACCATGATTCTCAATCACACATTTATAATCCGTGTGGATTATTATATACTTTACAATGTATGATATATACATAAAATCATAATAATTAAAAATCAGTTCTTCCTTTTTACACCCAAACACAAAAGAATATAAAGAAACACAAAACTATACTCTAATATTAACAGAGTATTCAATTTTTTTTAGATTTCAATGAATTGAATCACGAAAAATTTATTTATGTATTACCTTTAGTGAACTAATGATGTAATAAACCGTACATTTTAGGATGACGAATGAATTGATAGAATACCATGAAATCATTGTCTTTTTCCATCAATAGACATCATAGATTAATTATCATTTTTCATGGTTGTACTGAATTCATAATGAATTTTTTAAATTAGAGTGTAGAAAAAATTTCTATTGAAAACAATTATCATAAATCATTACTATTCATTGGATTATATTTCACACATGGATTTGGTATTCTAGATCATTGACCACGAATTAACAAATTAGCCCCGTAGTTGATAAAAATACAATATTACTTTATCTTATTCAGTGTAGTATACCTAATAGATAATATTCATAATGTAGTTATCCAATTGTTCAATTATTAGATAATCAAAATATCCATCAAAAGTTGAAGGTTTTTTTAACGTAGGGGACTCAACTTGAAAATTCTATTTATTACCATATGTGGTATCCACATGATTAATGTCATTATTTATAAAAATGGTTAGCTAATAAAGTATTATCATAATGTTCATGATTCCCACTACCATCATGATAGTAATATGACTTAGTAAACCATACATTTTCCAATAACATTATTTTCTTGAACAATTCCTTTCATTTCCATTCATTAACTGAAATAAAAGGTAATATTAGGGATGAGAACACTCAAATGGGTAGTCATATAAAAGGGAAGTTATGAAGTAGTAAGGAATAATTTAAAAATACATGTATACCCTATTTTAAGAATTTCTAGTTTCCAATAATTTTTATCCGTGGTTGTTTCCTTTTTTTTCTATAACCTAGCTAGTAATATAATATATTATTGAATTCCATGGAAATACATTTAATCATTCAAAATTATTTCAAAATGGCATTTAATTTAACCAATGTATATCTTATTGGAGTCTCAAACCAGGTGTGCATTTAAGCTCACTTATTGTTCATATTGAACATTAAATTATTACCTAGCTATCCATTATCTAGGTTGTTACACATAAGAACATATATTCCAGGGAACATATAATTTTTTTATTAATAAATGTATTCCATTAAATGGAAACCAAATCATATATACCTCAAAAAAATATGGATTCATTTAATAAAATTATCCATAGTGTTTTAACTGTTGTATTATTTCTCTATAAAAAAATATATCATGATTTTATTCCAAACCATCTATAGAAACTGAAAACACTTTTACATTTTTTTCATTAGTTTTATGTAAATGATCCAGAATACAAAAATCATAAATCTGGAGTCCTGCTATATATTATAGATTAGACACATATACTTTCAACAAAAACATAAAGGATAATATATTTATTTAATTCACTATAATGGTTCCCCTAAAACATGAAGTCCTTCCATTAAAACATATGGATCATTTTTATGATTCATAAATAAAAATATTGAGCTATAAATCCCACTATTAAAATACCCATAAAAAATCCAGTTGATAAATACTAAATATAATAAAAAAGTCATATCATGATAACATAAATGAGAAAGATCCTATGCATTCACATTAAACCATGTAATGAAGAAGATGCCATCAAAGGATTTTGATGTCATATAAATTTTTCGGGAATAAAAAACACAATATCATTACCATATGTGAATTATCACTTCTTAGACAACAAACCATAATGGAAAGTGTTCAATATTAGATTAGGTTTACTCCCAAATCTCAAACATGTCAAATCATTATATATAAAATATTACCCAATGCCTTAACTAGATTTATAATTATGTTCCTTCTAATGACATCATAATATTCACATCCATTTCTATATATTATAAGAAAATATCTATTTTGTAAATGAATAAGAAAAATACATAAAAATATAATAGGTAATATTAATTTTTCATAGAATAAAATCAAAATAAAAAATATATATATTTCCATGAATTAAATGATTGTATCATTTATAATTATAATAATCAAATAAATATTTAGAGGTATTAAAAAATAAGTACATGTGATGTGAAGACATAAAAAGAGTCTACATGCATATTTTTAAATAAACCATTTATGTGGGGAATTATAAAAATTGTAGAGTCTATAAAGAGTGTCAAAGGAAAATAATTTCCATAAAACAAAACACAATAAAAATGTGTGTTCCATAATATATGTGTTTTTATATAAAATAATGATTGATGTAAATAATATATAAGGTATTACATGAAAATATATATGAAATAAAAATGTTTTCTTTGAATCCGATTTATTCAAATAATGAATTTATAAGTGAACATATAGAATAATTATTATCAAATAAAGGTTATATAAACTATGTATATATGTCACAAGAATATATAGATAATATGGAGGAATTACTATAGAAGAGCATAGTAAGAATAGAAAAAATAAATAGATAAAATATCCTAAATATAATGAGGGTGGTTTGGGAGATCAAATTGCCTTAGGACATTGACTTGTTCAATGCATTCACGTAACATCCTTACTAATAAAATTTAGTTCAAAAAAATTATTAATAATATTGGTGATTTAAATTAAGATTTTAATATACATTTATTTAATTGAATCAATACCCTATTTTATTGTTTTTTTTCTTATATTCTGAACATGGTGTTGTTCAATTGATTTTTAGACAAAATTAATTGGAATGTTGATTATTAAAATATTTCATATTATATAGTTCATCATATCCATAATTTTATAATTATAAAATATTTAACATTCTAGTAGCATAAATGTTATACATCTCTATATGTGCCCACAAAAGTCAAAGATGATTAAAATTACTATGATCTTTTTTTTAATATAATAATTATGATATTACAAAAATATTAATCATTCAATAAATATAAAATTTATTTATAAAGTTTGTATTTCCCTCTAAAAAAACCATCTCGACTGATTTAGATATTCATAATTCATCATGATCATATCCCTATACAAAAGATTTTGGCAACTAATAGTGAGTTTCGGAACACCATCAATGGGGACAGTGTAAACAATGTATAATTTCATTAAAGAAAAATATAAATAAAATGTGAAAACTAGAAACTAATTAAGGAATAAGGTAAGGAATAGAAATTAATTTCTTACAAAACATATTCCAAACAAATATGTAAAATGGACTCCCAACCTAGAAATCAAAACTTTAATCTATATTTGTGAAATTTAGGATGTAATGATAATGTGGGATCATATTGAGTATTTCTATGTATCGATATAAGATCAATGATCCACTAATGATATTTCCATTTCTCTAACACTAATATTGATACAAGATATCATTACATATATCAAGATGCACATATAGGGTGTGAGTAATAAAATCCAATAAAGGAACCACCTATTAATCCACAAAATGTGTGCATTCAAATAAAAATTTTACCCATCAGATAATAAATGTGTAGTACATGATAAAAAAATCAATTTCCATGCACTAATATTCTATCCCAGACATAATGGATTCTCAAAATATTTTCCTATGATCTATATAAGAAGGATATTCATAACAGATGTCTGGATAAATCATGATCTCTCCACATGGATAATAAATATTATATTATTCAGTAAACTAGTCATTGAGATACCATGTCACTAAGTCTCTACAAGTAATTGAGTCAACAAATATTTTGGAAAACTCAATGAATCAAGATGGAATTTCACTTATAATCCACAATGAATTGTGTGATTGTGAAACATGGTATAAATTATTTAATATTTCCATCATTATATTTCAGCTATAGTCCAAATCTAATTGAAATTCATATTACATCATTACACCCATATGATGTACAAAAATAATATATCCAAAGAATGGAAATACATTCCACGTGACAATTCTTATATGGAAAATATCATGTCATCATCAGAAATGGGTGGCATCAAACCTAAACATGTGACCGATTTCTATCTTAATATCAAGATAAAAATCCATGCTAAGAGAATAATTATTTTGAAAAGGGTCTCATAGGATACAAAAAAACCCACTTATAATCACTAAAAATAGTGTTAAAAAAAGAAAATGAATCACAATAATAATACAAAAAAATTATGTTTATAAAAGGTAATGACATGGTATAGAAATTTGTTCCAAAATATCATTGATGATGTAATCCAATTTCCATCGAAGGATCAAAGATTGAATGAAATTTTAATCTCATAGAGAACTAGCATGTATATATATATGATTTCTATCTCATGTTCATGTTCCTTAATATATAGGTTTAGAAAATAATCCCATGGATATAACATTTTAGAAATAAAATTTTATAATTATATAACTCGTGATTTTTTTCAATGGATATAGTTTCATGTTATGCTGAAGAAGAGGATTCCAAATCAGTAAATCCATTTTCAACTCAAAGATAGATTTTGATTTCCTAGTTTTTTCTAGAAGATAACATTTTTCATGTTAATGGTCATTGACTTAACATCTAATTGTAACTAGAATGTAGATCTTCGATGACATTTGATATGATTAGAGTTTCAATATCGTTGATATATAGAAATATTTACTAAAATGCTCACTGTTAATAATAGGTGAATCTCTAATTAAAAGGATTTCCATTCCTTTTAGAATCCACCACTAATCTACTTATATATTTTCAACATAAAATATTTTATCATTAATATAAAATGAAGAATTATTCAAGGAATATGACCCATAAACACATTACTATAATGTGTTATAAATTGATGGTGCATCATGATATATTTAAGAGAAATAGTCGAAATGATATATTTGTCAGCAATATTTGAAGGAGGAGACCTATAATCATTGGATCAACATTGAAATTTTAGATCCATTATAGAAAAAATAAAATTTATTTGTGAGGAATTGGAATATCTCCAGAGTCAACGAGAGAGGCATCTAATTCAAAATTGGGCGTTTGGGCCATAATTTGGTATTTAACATGGTTTCAAACAAAGTGAAATTAAAATTCATTGTGTACATTTTTTAATCAAAATATTGTACTATATTGGTGAGGTGGAATTCCTGACAAGTTGGACAGTGGGGTTTGTTGAAACTTCCATACCCACATTAACTTTACTGATGAGATGATGGTGTCCACTGGATAACCGTTTGTAGTTCATAACCTCCATAAGGCCAAGAATTAGCCTAAATTTAGTATTATTGATTCCATGAAACACTTCACACAGATCCTAACTTCTTCAATACTCATATTAGATGAAAAAAATAAATGATTGATTTTATAACCATTACATCTCATAAAACAAATTAATGTGATGATATTACAATAATCTACTTCCAATGACATATAATCCTTGAAATCGCATTAAAATATTCTATACATAAAACATAGTCCACTGATCTCATTCATCTGCCTCTCACTTATACAAACCCCTCATGACCATTACATGATGCATATAATATAAATAGGTTGTTTTCTATTCCCTCAATTATGTTTCTCTCTCTAGTATATAATATTTATCTATAGTCCCATGTATGATACATTGAGATCCACATTATCATCCTCGCACATGATGAATTGTGTCAGATCAATAAAGATCTACCAGAACTAAGACACGTGATACAAATCGCAAAAACCTCAATAATGATAAGGATGTTAGAGAGGGTATATAACTATTCCAACAAACTCAGTGATCTATAATGGTCTAACATAACACGCCACTACCTTCCCCTAGGTCCTGAAACATATGTGGTCTCAATGAGAATTCACTCTCTGTAAAACCAGGGTGCCTATATAAAACTCACAATGTGTCATCCTATGGTTGTAATAAGCCAATGGATTATATTGAGATCCAATTTATCCCTTCTCAATCAGATACTCAATCTTAGAGTTCTCATTTGTTTTGTTTTTCCCATATCTACTACCTTTCTACCATTATTTCAAAAGAGTAGTGACTGAAATAACCTTCCATTTACAACCTCGTAAGCATACATATGAATAAATTATTAGGATATATTTTCTTAAGTGAACTCAACAAAGGTTATTTGATCAACACCAAGCTCTACCAATGTCTAGGATGCAATACTGAAGCATATAATTTAATATAAGAATTTCTTACATTGAATGACCAAATTTAGGAGGTTGGTACAATATAAGAGTCTCACATGAGTCCATATGACCATATATAATTCCTCCCAAAACAATCACATAAAACACATGTCTCTTATAGAAAAAATTTTACTTCAATTTTTATTAATGTATACTATATCATTGATAAATATATTCTTAACCACATATATTGATTAAGTCCTATTGATCAGAAGGAAAGGATAAATTTTCATTAGCAGGTCTCAAGTCTCCCAAATCTATCTTCCAATCATCAAGTGGCCCTTCATAATTTCCCCCCACTACCATAATGGAATAGATAGTGGATTGAGGAATCATACTATACCCTCATCAAGAACCATTTTCTCCTAGTAGTTAATACATCTCGATGAAAATATATAAATGTACCTCTTTATCACTAGCCAACAAAACTAATACCTAAAGTAACCGTACATAATTTTTTTATCCCGGATGAAATATCTTGATTTAAATATTTAAGTTGACCATAATATATCCCGTGATATATTAAGGGACTACCACTATCAATTTTACTTGAATAACTTCTTCTCTATTTAACTACAACCCATGTATTAGGTCACCACACATTATTTCGTACTAAATCAAAGAAAACTATGTGTTAGAATACTAACTAGACTTTACATGGTAAACTATGTATGTTTTGACCATCAATGGAGAATAAGTCATACATTTATTTTTTGTTGAAGAATGAATACTCCAATGTGTAAATACACTAATTAAGTATTATATTCCCTTGATATGTTATTCACCAAGATACTAAGTTACTGAACCATAGGACTAAGAGAGTTTTAAATTATGTTACCGTTTAATTATTTATATACCGTCTCAAAGACGAAGGCCTAATAGTGATCTAACTATTTATACTAACTAAAATTGTGATACCACCAGGGAGATATAATAGAGCCTATTTTAGTCATATTAATTTGTAAACTTCTCTAAAATGATATATTACCACCAACACATAAGATTATGGATCACAAATGCCAACTGGATGTCATGGGAGGCATACTTCCACTCATGGTGTTATCGATGAAGTGACCCATAATTCATTATCCATTATTTCTAAATCAACACTACCCCACACTAACTCACGATTCTTCGCAATACTAGTTATTTCTGGTCTGTATCATAGGAAGAATCATAATACGACATATAGTTAATCTAAACATCATCTCAAGAAAAAAAACCTCAAAAAATTAAACCCATGGAACTCAAACTATTTCTTCATCATAATATACATGATAACCAATAAATGGGTAAAATAATGGATGATACCCAAATAATATCCCAAAACACATAGAATAAAATTAAGAGAAGACATATTAGTATGATGTATAAAAGAAATAATCACCTCCAGTTTCACTATTTATATCGATATTACATTCTTAAAAACTAAATTCCCTAAAATTTTACCTTCTAAATTAATTTGTGCATTTTTTACCACATGCAATTAATATGTTTCTCACAATGATTACAAAAGACTTTAGTGATAATGGTGAAATAATTATCTGAGGTTAGTGATTAAATGAGGATGTATTTAGTGACCACAACAACAAACGAGTCATGATTTGGTTATATGATCTTATTTATATGGGATAGATATTTATCATGTACATTATACAATCCAATTGGAATCACTATATACTTGTATTCCTTATATGATAGCAAAAATTCCATCATCGATATGCCATACTCACTAACCCACAACTCTTATGAGCCTAATCAGAGAATGATCATATAAAACCACTGAGATTATAATAACTGATCAATGTGATCATGAATCCTATGAAAATGAGATATATTTTTAACTATCACATTATTCCACATTTGATTATCTAAATTGATTCAGATACCTGAACCCCCCCCCTTCTAAGATAAAAAATAGTTACACACCATAATGATTTACTCGACATGATAAAACCCATATGTTCAATTTTCTATGGATGTATATTGTTCTCCATCAACTCATCCAATACCATATGATATGGGGGTATTTAAAAGTGGAAAATAACCGGAAATAGATATAAAATAATGTAAACTTCTCTATCAATGTATGTCCAATTAATTCCTATCAAAATAACTCTTCAAAGAGATCCAAAAAAATATCAAAATTTACTATTTATACCAATAATTGTAATGAATTTCCAAATCATAAAACATTCACCACAATCTTCCCAATATAAATCATGTATATTCATAGTCAACCTACATCGAATTCCCATTCACCAATCATAATAGTTTTTTTAAATTGGGTTTATTTCAAAAAAAATCTATCCAAAAGAAATTGATCTGGCCCTGAAATATGGTAATCTTTTCCATAAAAAATAATCACATTGAGGCTCATAATCTTTATACTCATGAATTCCCACATATTTATTTTATAGGAAATGAAAACATGTTCTCTAAGAATCACAGATAATGGTCTAATTTTATGAATAATTTTATATTAAGGATGATCAACATAGAAGATAACATGAACAGTAAGTAATTCCGAAAATATTTACGTATAAGTAAAGGAATATGAACTACTGATATAAAATCTGTAGTAAACATGAAAGAAGTAATCAAGAATATAACTCCAATAGGAGATGTTTCTTGACTGCCATCAGATGTAGTGTGATCCACTGAATATACTCATCCTACACAAACTCTACAACCATATCTCATAAGTACATAATTTTCATGAGTTATTTCTATTTTAGTGTATTTATGAGGATTGAGACAAGATCCATGGGTCATAGATCAGTCCTATCATTACCCCAAGTAGAAACCATTCGTTGATTATCTAGAGAAAAGTATGAAAGATTCCCCATCTTTCAAATATATTGACACTTTTTATGATGTGTTTTGTAGAACATGAAATCATATCAATGATTCATAGAGCTGAATCACTATGTAACTAATCATAATAGGGTTAAATAGTCCATACAATGCTCAAGCATCTTAAAGAATCCATGTTTCACATCTCTGGTATACCATTTCCTGATACAAGATGTGTCACTCATCATAGTTGTCTGAGATCCACCATATAAGACAGTGAACGGTGGATGAAGTCCTACTACTCGATTATCTTCTAGGAAAACCTCAATAGTAATATCCTTGTGTATAACCTATGGTTATATCATTAGGTTGAAATTATGGATATGTATCCTAATTATTGGTCAAATAATTATTTAAATATTACTAAATTTTTCCTCATTTCTAGCTTTTCCATGAATCGACATAGATTCCATGGATCCTGGATAAATGAGTTGGATTTGAAATTGACTTATGAGTGTTCTTGAATTCCATTAGTTGGAGACTATCACAGAAAATCATATAAGATAAATTTGGAAAAATAATTCCATTGAAACAACTGGAGAATGAGTCACAAGTTAGTATTCGCAAAAGAAAACTCCACATTGATTACAGTATAAGATGTCAAAAAAGAATATAATCCCAAAATAAAACTACAAATTAAAGGAAAAATGATATGAAATAGATAAAGTACCGAATGAAACTACACTCAAAACCCAAAAGAGCAACAACAACCACCTTTATGTGATTTTTTACCCTTTCTCAATCCTGGAATAAGGAAATATAAAAACACTTGATGGGAAAAGGAGGTTGTGACATAGAATACAAATTTGGGCTCACCATGGATTCCATAATAAGATTCCATAATAATTTTCCAATAATTAATTAAATGTCAAATAAAATATAAATTAATGTATAATAGAATATTTTAAGCCAAATTTACTTTTCATTTCATTTTATTGTAGCATTTAATTTAATGTCTTGCTAAACCTTTTATATAAAACATTTTATATATATTCCTAAGTAATGTGTGAAGGGGTCATTCTAAAAACGGAATATATATCAAAATAATTAAAAACAAAAATCAGGTCCATCTTCAATGATGTATGATAGTTCCAAGTTGAGTGATCCAAAGACACTCATATATTTTATCAAGACAATATGTATACATATATCTCATAGATACTGTCCTAATTGGAGTAATCAATATCCCATCAGAGAAATGATCTGTTGCAATAATGTTTTGATAGAGTTATAAAGAATCTAATATAACATGTTTATCCTAGATAACTCACTAACTACCCAGTCTTCCATGTTCACAAATAATAATCAATAATTTTAAAATTATATCAAAAAATGTTAAATTAAAATTTTCACAAAGACCATTTTGATATGACTATTTCCCTTTAAGAACCAAAATATAGTTTTTAATCAATTCATGTCTTTTATCATGAAAAATAAATTTGGCTACTTATATAAAAAATTTATGGCATTTACTATAAATCAATCAAATTATTTAATTTCAAAAATAAAATTCCATAATTTCATTAAAATCAAAATCGCACCACATTTCATTAGAATTAGGGGGTTCCTCCAAAATGTAATGAAAAATGAAATTAACATCCCATTTCAAACTGGATTGGATTTTAACAATTTAATTGAAATAAATTAATCCAATTAATAAATTCAATGTTAAATTATTTTTCCAAATAAATATATAAATTCCTACCTTAGATCATGACATCACACAATATAAGAACAAAAATTGAAAACTCCAACAAAAAACATCAGAAATAGAGTTATAATAATCAAAGAGACATTCACAATCTAAAATAATGAGTCTATGTATCTCAAAAATATAAATATTTTAAAAACATAAGGAGAAGATAAAATAGAGTGTGAGAGAAGGAATAGATGAAGAACTCTTATCGGGGATAGATCGAATGTTGTTCTCCAAGCATTGATTGACTTCAGTAAGGACTTGGAGGATCCAAGATTGGTGATTGGGAGAAACACATACAATGAAAATCGTACAACTTCACATTAGAGTCTTATTAGTTCCTAGATGGTAGTTATGGAAAATTTTAAATAATTTTATGAAATAAATTTTTTTTGTGCACAATTACCTCTACATGGCCACATGGTTTTTGAAACAATGCGACCTAACCATGAAAACTAAATCTTGGGTGCACAATTTTTACTGTGTGTGTTCATTGTTAGTCAATCAATGCACAAACCCTGAAAAAACCACTCTATCCTGTTTTTCACGGTAATAACTAGTTAGGCACATGGTTTAGGAAAATATGATGCCAAATGTATGTAAGGAAATACCCTTCCAATATTTTCAAAATTTCAACCAAATACCCACTAAATGAAACCCACCAAAAGAATGATTAAAAAAGGCTCAAGTATTACCTGAAAAAATTAAAAGGATTTTACAACCACCCCACTATAGATGATTTCTGTCCCTATAAATCATGTCATTATGTCCACATATGAAAAATATGAGGTCATTGTTCTCTAATCACTTACTCTCTTAATAATTTTTGATGATTATAAAAACCATGCATCCAAAAAAAATCCAACCTGTAATATCGTTTATCCATGATGTAAATTGGTTGCAAAATATAAATTTATAACTGGATGATTTGTCATGGATAAATTAGGCCCAACCTATACATCATTTGATCATTGAAAATGACATAAACTAAAAAGATAAATTCATAGTTCATATACATGGAACACATTATGTCTTGACATTAACTAGGGAAAAAGTGATAAAAGATTCACAAAGTTACACACATGCTCAAAAACCTAAAAATGGATCCCAAAATGAGGAGTACTATTCCCACTCCTCCCATTATATTGATGACCATAACAAGGTGAAACATTCAGGAATGGATAATCACCAACTTAAAATTCCAACTACCAATTTTGATAATCGATATATTGGATGTTCCAACTCTAATAAATTAATGTACATTTATGAACCAACTAAATAATTTTTATCATCTCATGAACCAATATTGGTAGAACCCTATAAAATTCACTGATATGAAACCAACTAAGGTAACATTTTCATGGTTTCCATTAAAGTCCTCAAAAAGAGAAATGATGATCGAGAAATTGTAACTATTGTTATAACGAAACATAACATGTCCAAAATGGTCATCCCAAGCCAAACCAAAATCGTGGATTATGAAATAATGTATATCCTCAAGAATTTATATATCTTTATTCATTTGGATATCCAACAATATATGGTATTCAATACTAAAAAAATGGGATCCCAGTTTATATTTAAATCATGTAGAAAAGAATGAATAAAAATAGGGATCTATATTAGATACTATATAGATGGACTTCTATGAAAAAACAATATATTTCAAATAGATATATCACAACTCCATAACCATGGATATATCTTCATGTTTAATAAGTTAGTCAATTTATTCGTCCTATATATCAAAAACCATATCACATTTTTATCTTTTGAGGTATAGGAAAATATAAACACAATGTCCATAGAAATCACATTATATTTCCAACATGGAACAAGATGCTACTGATGCAATCCTGAAGGTCGCTAGTGCTCGATCATGACCTATTGGAACATATAACAATGAGATAGAAAATTATTAATTACATATCTCATACATTTACACCAGAATCATCACTACATTCTATGGAAATTTTTCATGGTTCATGGGTGTAAATCCCACTTGAAATTTTTGAAATACCCCATCAATGATTTTCATACCACTAATTGAAAAACAAAATGATTATGAATGTTGAGTATACCTTTTATATAGAATGACCACTCAACAACAGTATCCCCACCATAAAGAGAGTATCTAATTCTATGGAACTCATCATTCAATTATTGTCCCTAAATAAATTTCTCTAGAAGTGTAGAGGTCAAAAAAACACCAGCAATGAAAATCATGGCCTTATATTTTTAGACTCTTTTATGAAGCTATGAAAAAAGATACATTAGGTTCAACTACTCTAATAATTAATTCATGAACATAGTGATATGTTTTCTTGTAAAATCTGATGCGATGAAATTCCCCATCTCTTGGGTATAATAGATGTGAAATACAATATATTTTAGGTATTCCAACCAGTGCATCTAGAGAAGATTGAAATATTTTTATGAGAAGATAGAAATCATGTTATTGTTGTTGAAATACATGGAAATCCATTATTTAAAAAGGCAATGAATCCAACTCTTAAGTGAATGCATCACAAATTCTACTTCAATTTTACGTGATGGATAATTCTTCTAGTGTATAATATGATTTCTAGATCCGTTGGAAACAATGTGATCACCCTTCATAATAACATAACCCAAAACTAAACGTGATGTGACACGGAAGACCATGTATCCCCACCCGGCCTCAGGGAGATTCAGCACCACAGTAGTAGTCAACAGATTCTCCATCTCAACAATTAAGTTTGACATATTGTATCCCATGAAAACATTACACCATTACGATATTGAACAATCATCCGAGAATCAACCATTTAGAGTTCCATTAAGAACTCATGATAATACCCAACTAAAACCGATAAGATATAAATATAGAGAATAATTCACTGTTTTCCCCATGTTATATTATCTTACAACTTATAAGTATATAATAAGATCTCATTTTCGAATAACATGTTTCCCATTAACATCACTTCTCATATCCATAAATTAAATTTCAATATCATGGAATAAATTTAGTGATTTCTTAGATCTTTTACAACTGTCCTCATATGAATAACTTGATCCTCCTCAGAAATATATTAAAAAAATTATGTCATCTACAAAGACTACCAAAAATAATTCAAGGTACTAATGAAAAATCATGATCATTAAATACAATAATACTAATTTAAACGTGGTTAGATAAAAATTTCATGATAAGGTAATCATAGTGGTAATAACTGATCTAGAGGGAAGTTTCATAAATGTACAATTGTTTTATTCTCAATCATTGATTACTAAAATTAAAATCTTTCTTCGAGAACCACATATCTACTTTAAACTAGTCAAATACATCATCAATCAATGTAATCATATACATGATCATTACTATGACTCGGTGGAGTTATCAATTGTCCACAAAATGGAGATTTAACTAATCAGCATTCATATAAAAGATAACAGGCACCACCCATAGTGATACACTTTGGAATATAAATCCTTTCCCATGAACATCATCCTGTAATCTATTAAAATATTTATTTTTATCTAGTTCTATATTGTAAGATGGAATGGAGACAATTTGATTACTAGGTAAAAAATTAATATAAAATTCAACATCCACTACCGTTCACAATACATATATGTCTGAAGAAAAATTTCAAGAAAATAAATGATAGTGTAAGAGAGATAACCATTCAATGATTAATTAACCAAGTCAAAAGTGTTAGATGATATTACATTCATATACTATTTATAAGAGGTTCATGCTCTTTTTGACCTTTGGTACCATTCTCATTGAACATAAGACACACTCCATCGTGTGTAGTAAAGGAGACCCTACAAAGATAGTTGTAAATTCAATCATTATTATCAATGATCCATTCCTCTGTAAATATTTTTTCAATATGTTTCATTTCATGAACAAGAATATACAAAAATATCAATCACTATTAATGATAAAAAACATGAAATACAGTTATGCCCTTGAAATCCTTCCATATCGAGGGGTGCAGTTTTATCCATCACATAAGATTAAGATTCATAAGATGATTTATCATATAAAAAATGTGATTGGATGTAATTAATGAGATGAACATGTATCAAATAAATTACTCACTAATGATGAACTAATTATGATGGAACCTCACACGGTCACTAGACTCATATATTCTTCCTATAGAGACTCTTCCACAATGTTAGGAAGCATAAATCCATATACATGTAGCAATAAGACCTTATTTCATTAAGCATATAATTTCAACAATGTATTTTTTTTCTGTTTAAGACCATTTACAACTGTGTGTAGTTGAATAAACATGATAGAACATTTGTAAGTTACCCATGTATCAGTAAGAAACACTTATTTTGGGTTCCTCAATACAACCCCATTTTGAGTACCTGAGCTTGAAACACTTGTAGAAAATCAATTTTCCTCGGCCATGAAATGCAAGAGGTCGGGAAGAACCATTATTTCAAGAACCACAAATAGAATCATCACACATACTATTTCATTTTAAGGAATTAAAATAACTCACTTCAGGGGAAAATAAAACTCACATCAACCAGGAAATGTTAGCTAGGTATATATAAACCATCAATGCTCTATTCATCACATAAACATAAAAAAGGTATCTTCAGACAAAAATTATTCCAATTAATATCATATAGAATTCCAATCATAATCCATTAAATCCTTATCTTCTTATACGATAAAATCTCATATAAAAATTCCACAACCTTAATAAAAGAACTTCATATTCTATCAATTTCTGCTCAGAGATCTCATGTTTAGAAAAATTCACCTTTGGAAACACCATAAAATCTATATAGAACTGAACTATGGAATGATATATTTTTGTATTTCCACTATAATACCTTATGCATCTTCACCATCAATATCATGTCCCATCATCTCCTGTTAGGCCCCTCTAGGTTAATGGTGGAACATTTAACCATGATATAATTTGGTGTCTCTATGAACTCAATTAAATATTCAACACTTCTCAACGAATCCTCATCCTTCTAAGGACATGTTTTACTCATGTAATGTTTATTGATTTGGTGAATTAACTCCTGAAGATGATTAAAAATAGAATCCCTCTGACGATCCACAGTAGGATCCTGAATAGGAATTAGTGTATTTGGTTTCCTATATCATGGAATGAAAGCACAATAGACTCAACCAAATTTAGTTTCATTACAATATTTGACCACTGTGATTCCCCATCAGATTCCTCTATGATCTAAGTCACACTTTTTCAGGGGGGGATGATGCAACAGAACTTTATAAGAAAACATTGAATATGTCAAAATGTTATATAGAACCGAAATCAAACATACGGAATAATGAAATTATTCCTTTCATATAGATAACTAAGATCTATATTTATGTCTATAAAAATTAAAATTAATGAAAATAATATAACTAATCCTCACGACTTCATTCCCAATCTATACCTGGTCAATTAAGGTTCATTAGGATGAAATATGGTCAGGAACTCAGATACAAAATCATCTTATGTCATTAAAAGTTTACACACTACAAACTAAGATCAAGGAAACATTCTTATCTTAAATCATTGATTCCACTTTTTCACTAGCTGGTCTAGATACACTAGTAACATGATACCTAATCTAACACTAACATAAAATTATGGGTGTTCCAAATCCCCATGGGATGGAGACTGGAACATGGAATCATACAAGATAATGTCTGATTAGATTTTATATAAAAATAGTATAGGAAACAGATAAAATTAGAATGATCAAAAGAAAAATCCATATGTAGAATAATACCAGAAATCAAATATGTATATAAAATATAAGTATTAACAAAATACATCAGAATGAATTTGGTAAAACATCCCAAGTAACAATAGAATCTTCACTCGAAAATAGAAGATCATCTAACACCACCTCAAAGTGGTTCTTTACCCTTTCCTGAAACTGGCATAAGGAAATATATAAATTCTTGAATACAAAGGTAGGGTGTGAGCTAAAATCACATTAATGTCTCAAAAAGGATTCCATATTAATTAAATAAATAATCATTTCGACTTTAAATAAATTATTCATGGAAGTATAATAACATATTTAAAACAGAACCCTCATGTTATTCTAATTGATGAAAACATTAAAAATAATATATTAATAAATATAATATATAAAACTGTTTATATAAATTAATATGGCATATGAAAATAATTTTTAAAATTAATATAATATATATAAAAATAATCAAAAATGAGAAACATGTAAATCGTACAAAATGAATGATAGTTCTAGATCATGTGATCCTATCACACTCGTATAGGTGATCATGGAAATTTGTAAGCATATGTCCCTCAAACTCTATTAAATGATAAAAAATCATCATCCAATCATGGATAAGATTTTAGGCACTATCTTTTCTTAGTGTTTTAATGTGTCATAAAGAGAGTTTTTTCAAAATATCTCACCAAATACATTGAATTTCATGTGCTCAAACAATAATAAATAATGTTAAAATTATTTCAAAATACTTCAAAATAATTTTTTTACATTTTTCTATTTCTATAGGTGAATTTATCTTTTAAAACCAAAACTTTGGTATTTTATCAATTCATGCCATTTTATACGATAAAACAAATATGTTTTTATCAAAACAATTATTCAATTTTATAAAAAACAATATCACAATTCTGTTTCAAAAATAAAACTCCATAATTTATTAACATCTAAATCACACACTGATTCATTGGTTTTGTGGGTGTTCCATAAATTTCATTCCAAATCAATTTAAAATCCCAATTCACATAGAATATTATTTTTATAATTTAATTCACATTAATTAAAATAATTGATAAATTAATGGTTAATGTTATTGGAAAAACATATACAGAATCACTTACCTTAGATCACATGATCACGCCACACAAATCCCGTAATGGGAAAATCCAACGATGAACATAAGTAATTGAGATCCAAAATTCAAACCAAGATTCAACATATAAAAAATTAGTTTATATTTCTCAACAAAAATAAGATCTAATAAACCATATAAATGTTATATTAATAGATCATGAGAGAATGAATGATACAATAAATATTATGGGGTAGTTGTCGAACAATATTGTCTTAGTATTGATCCCTTTATAAAGGTTTTGGGGGATCCAAAATTTATTCACGGGAGCTCCAAATACCAACTAAATTTTGCATCCATGAGTTAAGTTGTAGAATGGGACTAAATGGGGCATCATGTATTTTTTTTATTTTTTACAAATTAAAACGTATGTACACATGGTTAGTTGGGCATGGTATCACAATATTCCAAAATATTATCCCTAGTTATGTACACCTAATGTGGGTTTCATGGTATCTAAATGGTGGGACATGTTTTATCAAACCATTTTCTAACCATTAATACCATAACACCAGGGATTTCTAATGATTTCACTTGTAGTTCACATATTTGGGAAATACATGAACCATCCATGAACATCCCAATAACCTTGAATTTTTTTTAAAAAATTTCACGTTTATAACCTCTAAACGGGAACCCAAAAATAATGACTAAAAATAGGTATGAGGAGTAACTTATGATAGTAATAATATACTTCAATTTTCAATCAAGTGGACTGAAAATTATGTAACTATATAAGATAATATGAGTTTGAATATACATGCATAGATCTCAACTAAAGCACCATGAATCTATAGGAAAGGTCTAGCTTCAACATATTTAGAATGAATTCGATATGTAATAGGTTCTAAAAGAAAACCTACATGAAATCATCATATTTTATTTCATGTATAGTGATACATAACCATTATATTGAATCTCCATAAAGAATGGACATTTTTATAATGGATTATATGTCAATTGGTGTCTCATCCTTCTCAAATATTCCCTAAATGGTGTGTAAACATAATTTAGAATCATGTGGTCTTTCAATTCCATGGATGGTTGTAAGATTTTTGGGATTAGAGTACTGAGAATATTAAACGTTTTTATAATAAAATTCTCATCCATGGGTTGGTATAATTTGATTGAATTTGGGATAGAGTAGATCTAATTATTTAATTTCCTCAGCAAGTGTAGGATCCATCCTAACAACATCTAATTGAACAACCTTTGTTTGAAATAGCATGTCATCCCAAAAGGGGGTATTCTGGTTTCCATAAGGTGAAATTTTTCTGAGACACCACGCTATCATTTAATATTTTTGGTACCATTATTTTGACATACATCCTAACTAGTCTATGGGATCATCGAAAGGTTCTCTTAAGATGGTACCCATAACCCAAGTCATATATTTCATAACATTAACCACAGTTCTTCATGTGTACATGTTAGTCACAATAATATATATTCAAAAACAAATTTTCATACTCATGTTCTAATTACTAACATCATATAGATATATTAGAATAATAATTTATAAACAATATATCACTCAATAAAGAATTTTTGTCAATATCAAAAAGATAGTATAAATCAATCTATTAAAATAAGAAACAATTATCCAGAACAGAACAATTCTTATGTGAAGAATATTATACTATGTTCCTAGTCATAAATCATGAACAAAACCCAAATCCAATAAAATTATAATAGATTAACAATCAATAATAATATGGATTTCCATTATAGAAGACCCAATCACGCACATAAAAACTCCCCTACCTTAGTCCAACATAGAAAATATCATTTCCACAATATCCCAAAATAAACAAAAAGAAAAGAATAAAATTATTCTCTAGATTAATTTATTAATTCCCCGACAGAAATAATCGGGTTCTACAAGGATATCAATAAGACCATATGCATGTATCCCCATTTATAAGAGGTTATTTACTATCAACAAGGGTGTAATAACCATTAATGTGAGGACTATAAATTAAATATAAAAACAATAAATGAAAAAATATATGAAAACTTTAACAACGTAGAGTAGTAAAGGCCTATGATATATAATCATATTGAAAATAAGAACAAAATGATCTCATAAAAATTAGTAAAATGGGTTCCCATTGTGGAAATACAATGGAATTTATATAAGGGTAAAATTTATTAATTAAAATTATTATGGAATACTAAAATATCTATCCTTATACTGATATAATACCTACACTCCACTACTCTACTTTCTTCCATTGGGGCCTTTCAAATACCTGGACCCCTATGGAAGATGTTTTAATGTTAATTGATATCTCCTTGTGGGGTGTGATTAATAAATATTAATATGATAACATCAATGTTACCTTAATACATGTGAATAATATATACGGTTTATATAATGGGAGGAATAAATTCAAAATCAATCCTTAAGTATCATTTTTTGAGAACTTTAGTAGTTATCGGGCCACCACGGGTTCCGAGTGAAACTACCTTGTATCAATTCTAAAAGGATATCCAAAAAACATGTTGTGAGAATCATATAAATTACCACAAGTTTGATTAATATGATACTTATCCTCTATAAGAATTTGATTCTAACATACTATTTAGCATTCACATGGAACCTGATTAACATGGCTTCTGGCATCCTCAAGGTTTCAAAACATGTTTACCTCAATATCAACAACGCATCAAGTAAACATGTCTATCAGTATCAATCGACCATAGAAATTGTTGCATGTGGTGTTCACTCTCCCACTATGGGATTATCATATCACAATGGTCCACTTGCTTTTAGTGTAAAATTACTCCTCTATTGCGTTGTAATAAATACAACCAAACAAATTATGTAAGGAAAAACCAGAAATTACATCCTGATAAATCAATTGCAATACAAATAAACATGTGATCAATATCAAATATTTTATCAATATAAAATGGAATAATTTCTAAATCAATAACCATTAATGGGTATCACAAGATATATAAATACACCCACATGCGATCACTATAGTGAATGGTTAACCAAGAAATGTCATCACCAAGGTACCGTTTTTATACAAGGGCCCCATTTTGAAAGAAACATCCTACATTAATCTTCTAGAAAATATAATTACATCTTCATCAATGGACCGAATCCTAAATCATATTGATCACCCACAGAGAGGTAGATCACTTTTTATACATTCCAATATTGAGATCTAGTTAATGATGAATGATGTTTATAAATGATACCCTAGGAGATTGCTTAAAAATATTATGGTTTTAGAATTTCGTTAAGTAACAAATTATGTAAATAGAACATGTTTTTTTATATTTCAAATAAGAGGATATCAGATTATCAGATCTCTTGTTGATTCATTAGTGGTTATTGATTTCCATATCTGCTGTCGAATGGAACCTCAAGTATAGTCAATGAACATTGATCTATCATCAAAATATCATTTTAAAAGTGTTCCATGAAGTGATTTAGGAAGACGGTATCCCCAATATGATTGATTAATAGAAACATACCTGGGAATTTCAATCGATGATATGGGATCAAGATATGTTCAAAGGCATGTTGACGACATGTTGAATCCACCACTAAAATTCTAAAGGATCATTATTGAAATATAATTAAATATTTAAAATTCAATCAAGAAGATATCTAGGAATATGATCCATAGACACATAGATATAGACGTCTGTAATATATGTTATATCACAATATGATCAAGAAATGTCATAACATTTCATGATATAACACTATTAAATAATGGAAATGAGAATTCATCATCATATATGCCTAAAAAGCACAAATCCATTATAAACCCATGATTATATATCAGATAAGAATAGGGAAATGGTTTAAATCTGGGAAAAATAGAAAATTATTGTATCACAATATTGTTATATCATTAACGAACCATGGGGAAATTAGTGGGGTAGATCATTAGTTATGTAGATAGGTCCCTAATTTTAAATAATGGGGTTGTTTCCTAAGTGGGTAATTAACTAGGAGGAATAATGAGTGAAATTAGATGTTGTGTGGTGCGTTTAACTCACATATTGTTAGGCTATATCAATGTTTTAATGGGCCTCATCATCTAGTCTTTGTAGTTTGTACAAACATACAGACCAATAGATAGTCCACTGGCTAGCTGGGGGATATTTTTGGCCACAAAAATAATTATCCTTAATGGAACTATCCAACCATGAATTCATGATCCATTTTCCCCTGGAATCTAACATTTGTAAAAATTCTATCATTTAGAAAAAATAGATTAATGTTGGATTTTGTAAACATAGAATCTCATTCATCAAATTAAGGAAAGGGTGTTACAAATGGAATACTTAAAACTTACCACATATGATAGCTATGAGAAATGAGAGACATCATCCATTGAGGATGGGAATTTACTAAAACATTATCAAAAATTTTATTATTGAATCGGTGATTATAATGTAAATAATGGATATTACATTAATAAAATATCATTTTTTAATAAATAATTCTGATGCAACAAATCAATATTTTTGAGATTATATTTGATGAGATTTAAGAAGAAAATAATTTAAGAAAATTTAGTTGTGAATATTACCTATTCCGTTGGATGTTCATTCTTATGCTACACATTATGATTCCTTATAAGTATACATTGGAAATTATGAGGCTTCTAGGAAGCGTTAGTAGGTTTGGGGGTATATTTGGGATGATCTGGATCATGTTAAACAGTTTAATGGGTGGGTATGTGGGGGTATGATAGTGTATTTAATTATATTGTGAGAATATGGGGGTTTCAGAGAAAAATATTGACTATTCAATCATTTTAGACAACTAAATTTGCATCAAATTTATAACCATTAATTTTGTTGATTATTATTAAACAAATAAGATTTACTTTTCATTTAGATGAAGTAAAAAATAAAATTCATAATCTAACCATACAAATATATATATAGAACCAAACGTTATTTTTTATTAGGATATATATATTTAGATTCCAAAATCTACGTCATAATTTTCTAAATTCAATTTAATATTATAAAATTCATTATATTACATTTATATTTTTTGCCAAGAATTTTTTTTAAAAAAATTATGTCTTGCTTACATCATATTGATATATTAAAAGTTTTCATTTTCATACAAATCATATTTTCTTACTATTCACTAAAAAATAATATTTTATAAATATATAAATAAATTCCGATAAACTAAATTAAGAATATTGATTAGAAAATGAATTTTTAGATGAAGATATTAATAAATATTCAATTTTAAAATAATTTCATTATGTTTTATTGAAATTTAATGATTTTTAAAACATGAAAAAAAAATTATCCCTTACAAATAATCGTTATGAATTCAAAAAATTAAAAGATAAAGTTACTAGTCACTAATGAAAACATTTTATGAAGATAAATTTTATTACAAAAACATTAAAAAATATCTTAATAAAATAAACAATATATGATTTACCCTGACAATATTTATTCATTATTTTGGGAAAAAATTGGTTTTTTTATATTAATATCTTTTATTTAATTGTTCTGTGATTATAATTCCATTTATATGAAATTATAAATTAATATAATTTATTATTTATTGTGTTTAATAATATAATACAATATATGGAAATCATGTAAATTAAAAAGGGGGATTTAATTTATGATTTTCGGATTCATTGAAATTAAAATCATGAAATCATTAATATTTTCATTATAGAAAATTTTCATCAACCTTTTCATATCAAATAAAATAATTCATAATAATAATTCTTTTTATTGATGTAATTTTTATCAAATACTCATTTATTAATTTTAAAATCATTCATATTAATTATATTTCCCAAAATCAATATTTTATATAATATATTTAATCGGTATTAATATACAAATTTTTCTCATATAATATTTTTGAAAAATTATTTCTTAGATAACCAATTAAATTGTGAACATATTTTATAATGTGAATATGAGAATTCATTATATACTTCCTATTATATAAAAAAATATTTACACATCCATGGTTTTATATATTTTGATCATCAAATTTTACTTATAATTTTTATCACGATTTAATCATATGTCCTTAACGAATTAAAATATGAGAAATTCAATGAGATTAATTAAAAGATGATATATATTCACTTACATAATATTCATGATTATTCATGTATGGACCCAAAAATATATAAAATGTCACATTTTAAAAACTAAATTATTTATTAGAAAATTTAGTAAGAGAAAATAAATTCACTACCTTATTTATTTTAGTATGTTATAAAATACTAACATTCATATTTATAATACCATTAAAAATTTTAAAAGACGACCAATAGTAGTTTAAAGTGACCATTATGGTTAATATATTATGGTTTGTGATAAACTATAATTTTTGATGATGGAACGTGTGATTCCCCTGAAGAGCAGTATCATACCCTGTGAATCATAATTAGCAAATATTCTTAGATAGATGGAATCATTCCGATTTTCCCTTGACTAATATGAGACAAAAAATGGAGGAACCATCCCACTTAAAATATATTTTCAACATTATTTAGATCACTTCCCAAACCAGGTTCATTAAACCACCACAGAAAGTCCCCCTATCGAAAAACTCACCCTTAGGGAATATTTTGGTGTAATAAAGGGTTTTTGTATATGGACCCTAATAGTAAGAAATATTAAGTTTTCCATGTAATAATATAATGATTTTCTCCCATTTCTCTACTAATTAATATTTATAAATATATATTAGTTGATGATAATTACATTTTTATATAATGAAAACAAAATTTTATACATAAAAATATTTGTTTTTAATTAAAGTAGTTTTCAATATAAAGTCAAGAATTTAAAAAAATGTATTTCATATATTATTTTTATAAATTAAAATATATGTCTATATAAATAATAATATAATATTATATAATATAATATAATATAAGATTTATAATTCTATGAAATATATTTCTATCATAAGACAATTATTTCTCAATTCTGGAGGCATTGGATTTCAATGTAATCATTCTCTTATTTATAGAATTAAATTTATAAAAATAAAAATATTTTTTAAATATCCACATAAAAATTATCCGATTGTAAATTTTTCATATATGTCCCAGACAATCAGATTTTTTAATAATAAATATATATGGTATAATGATTCAGTTTTTATTATGGAATAATAATAGACAAAAATTGATGTAATAAATATTATAAATGGATTATATGACAAATAATAAGTTACCCCTTTGAAATAAATAAATATAAATTTATTAGATGAATTTTATAAACCCTTAATTAATCCTTCAAAACCTATATTATATTTTATACTTTTGATATCAATTCATTATGTACATTTCCAACTTCCACAACTACAAGTTTATATGTTTTTTTATTTTACTTATATTAATTATGAAATATTTAAAGACACTCTGCTTTGGTAGAGACCATATGAAATACCATGGGATGATTGATGGTTATGATCATTTTATAATATTGGGGTTAAAACATATTCATAGAAATTATTAAAAATGTTACAAAAACTTTTTATTTAAATACCGATATATTGATCAATCTTAATTCACTATAAAAACCATTTAGCATGAATTTACTCCATGTATCCCTCTATAAGCCCATCTACAGTTGTTCCCATGTTTTTATGAATATCCTCCCATGATTTTAGAATCTCCATATCATGGTAAGATACTATATACTCTTCTTTTATTTATTGTACAATCCATGTACTAAGACATTTAAATTTCATATTCTCTATGTTCTAATGTGTTTTTACACATACTATTAATAACCTTATGTTTCCCATATAATTTGATACTACCCTTCAATCTTATTTGTCATTTCCATTAAACATTATGTGCACCTGTTATGTTGCCAAAATTATCCTGTGAATTTTCATTCGTATTATTTATATAGTGAAATGACAAACCCATTTCCACTCAATATTATTCATCATGTTTTTCTAATATTTATTTTATTTCTAACATCTATTTATGTTACACTTACTCCTTAATAATTGGGACAAATTTTATAAAAATGATCTTATATTATGTGATAGATATTGCTTCCAAATGCATGTACATTTCATGAAATTAATTGGTGGGTCGAGAATTATATATCCCTACAATGTATTGTTTTATATTATTAACTCCTGAGATACAGTGTATAGTGAATGATAGGTTATCTTATAGATTTTTTTTTTATTTTTTATCAATGGTTATTCTCAACACATTCCAATGATTTAACCATTTCTATTTTCTACAAGAATCACATATTTCCTTGATCTTATAATCTTATATTACACATTGACATTATTTTCTTTATTCTCACCCATTTTATACCACCCTGATACACCAATTGGATAAAATATACTACTTTCACTATGTTATTATTTGATTATAACCTTGTTGGAATTTATGGAACAAACTTTTATTATATACATACATAGGATACCCTTTACTATTTTAGAAGAGAGTCGTAATTTTACAAGAATGCAACAGATTATAAATAATTCCATTGTATCCATATTTTATGTTTTTATTCTATGTATCAAACTTCCTTAATAAACCAGGCCTCATGACATTAAATAAACATATTAATTGTGTCTTTATGATATAAATCACAAATTATTGTTATTTAAATATACTGATTAAAATAGTTCATATGAAAATATTATCTTCTTTTGGTTATTATGATTACAAAAAATATTTTAATTCTATAGAGATAATACTAAATAGAGAAAAAATATAAATTATAGTAAATTATATATTATTATGTATCTATTAAATAGAATAAATTTCTGGATACTAAAAGTGGAAGTGGCTTTAAAAAACAATACATATTGGTATTAACACATAAAGGGAACATTGTTCAATGATATCATCACAACCCAATTCAAAAAAAAACCATTGATGGTCACCATATTTGACACTACGTAGGGATATGATTTATAAAATTAACAATATATTTCTGAACCATTTTGAAGGGAAAAATGTCAAAAAAAATAGGTTAACAAATTTTCCATGGAATGTATATATTTATACCTATAAATTCATATATTATGAAATTTATGAAATTTTAGTTCTATCCAATCAATTTTAAATGATTTATATCTGTTATTCTAGAATTTTGAAGGTTTTCATCACTAAATTTGCACGTATTCTAGAAAAGGGTTGAATATAGGGGGAATTAAATCAACTACGAATGTGAGGGGAACTATAATGAATTCAAAAATTTATTCCATCCATATTAGTTCATGAATCAAAAAATATATGTACATCCATTGAGAAATAAAAAAATATATGTATAGAAACATACATTTACTCATACATCTATATCGCACCATATTAAAGAGAAATTTGAAATTGAGAAATTGTGTATCAAAGTTATTTACCTTAATGCCGACCATCTAGTCATTTAATCATAAAATAATGGATATACTCTATTAAAAGGTCCTTATTTTAATTTAAATGCATTGAGTAAACATATAATGTGATGGCTATTAATCGTATGGTGGGAGAAGCTCATCAAGGGTGGATGAAGAAGTAGAATTTGAATCCCAATGTGTAAATCAATGAAATATAGTGGAAATAATTCTATAAAACAATTGGTGATAAATAAACTACTGAAACTATCTAGTATAATATACTGACATATTTAATTTTTAATTATGTCAGTAGATGATTAATCTATTTGGTCATATGAGGAATCATCACCTGGAATAAATTATATTCCTTGAAATTTTTCATTTACACCAAATGAAATTTCAATATCTTCGTTAGTGGGAAAAGGTGGATTTTATGAAAATACTATGTTATTTGAGACAATGAAAAATGCATGAAATTTTTTTGAGCTTAATACCTCTTTGAAATAAAAAAATATTTAAATATCATGGGTCAAATGAGTATAGAGATATGTACTATATAATAGATCTTCATTTTTGTGGTGTGTTAAATAAATATCATGGGGAACTAATTAAAGACATTTATCTTGTAAAAAGTATGAGAAGAAGAATCTAGGAGATTTTCTAAAGTGGACAAGTAAATATAATAAATTTTGTAATGATGAGTACATAGTTATATAATATATGTTGGAGGGACACACCAATGTGGTAGAAGAATGTAAATACCTTGTCAACCCTCATATCATTGTCTACTGTTTTAACTATAAAAAACAAGTACACTAAGTAAAACAATTAATTAAGCCTTGGGATGTCAATGAAAACTGAAAAAACCCCATGGCTTCAGATCTACGATGGTATTATAGAATTAAAATGGGTAAAAGTGATCATAAAATTGATATATTAACAGGAATGATAGTTATTTGAAATAAATAGAATTTTATATTTGATTATTCTTCTATTCATTCAATTATGTCATGAAATTTTTCTATAAAAAATAATACACAATGAAAAAAATAAATGTAGATCCCTTTTTGAAAATAAAAGAATGGAAATATGTGGAAACATTACTATATAACTACTCCCACGCCTATATATTCATGATAAACATCAAAATAAACCATTTAAAAAAAATTTCTATAATTTTATTCTATTCAAGTAATGGATTTATTTTCCATGTGTAGTGATATCATAAATTATCATGTTCGGTAAATCATCCTCTATGTCATAAATTCTGGCCTAATTTTATAAAATCCCAAGTAGTGGGATGAATCTCCTATCAAATCATCATCTTATTAAAGGACATTATTTCTCTATGAGTAAGTATTAGGTTTACTGGTATGAATACCCTAATAGGGGTAAAATGAGGGTTTGACAGATTAAAATATCTTCCCCTTCAGATATTGTTTCATCCTTAAACAAAAATCTTTTATCTCTCATTCTCATTGAAAATTTTTCCAATAATTTTAATCATTAAATATATAGAACTATTTCTACATGGTTCACCATCTCTAGGCTATGTCCAAGGACCAAACAATAACGATGTACCGATGTACCATATTTAATCAGGCTCACTAACAATAATGTGTACAAGGTTTGGGGTAGATCTTCAATTCCCATGCTCACTACAATTACAAGGTCTATAGAATAATCATGACATTCCCAAGGGTTAATCACATTGCCTCTTTCTCTAACCCACTGTTGATAGAAAGGGTCACCATAATCCTCTTCCTTAGATCCCTACTCTAAGAAATGATTCCACTCATAGTTCATAGACTAGTATATCACAAACAGTTTATTCACATGTAGGTGCCATCATTTTTATGAATTCTTGTTTCCTAAACATTAGGTAGCTACTCTATTGATCTATATTGTTCACCTTCATATGAAATATACCTACCATGGTACTTCTATGTATTAAAAAATACTTTCATAATCTGATTTGAAGCTTTTTCATGATTCCTTGAGAAAACCTGGAACCACCTTCTTCCCTTGTGTACTATGCACTAGTTGTGGTTTGTGGAACACTTCTTCCATGTAGCTAGGCCACTTCCATGAAAACCCCTTCTTTTGTGGACTCCATTTTATAAACTATAGTGTACCACCTACACGTATCGACTCCACCAACCTCATCTATGATAAACCCTCTATCTGTAAAATGTTCTATGTTAAATGATTTCTTTTACATCTAGATATTATCTCTGCTCTGCATAATGAACTTCTTTCTCCATGTACTAGAATTACTCTACCTGGTTCTACATACATTGATGGTTTAAGTTCCCTATAAAAGTACTTGGCAAAATTTCTCCCACAAAAACCAATTATCCTGGTAGAAATACTCCTCCCAAAACACTTTTTTCTTTCACCGAATATCCGGAGAAAAGAGTTATTATCTAATGATATTCGATATCTCCATTAATTGAGGGTATTAGATCCACTATTATGGGAAAATTTATCTCCAAATTCTCTATTCCAAGATTTACTAAATATTTGATTCAGTATAGCATCCACCGAATATAGATCCTCCTACTCGGAACCACAACCATTCCTTATACTATTCATTACAATGGTTTGAATTCTGTCTTTTCTCCTACATGGAACCATTCTATTCCACCATACCAGAAACCATAACACCTTCCACATAGCACATTCCCTTCACTTCACACCAACAATGAGAACTCTTTCCAGTTTCGTAAATAGCTCCTGCAAACTATTCATGATTCCTGGTATGTGGTCATGAACCATTCCCATACATGGTACGAGGTCTAATTATCAGGAACCACATGTCACTTTCATTTCTGATTTCATTCTCCATTCACCATTCCATTTAGTAAAATGAATAAAACCCTCTATTTTCAAACAAATATTCTAGATTTTGAGGCCCAAAATTTTAGAGAACATTGGGAAACATCACCACCATAAAATCTTTTCTTCATAAAATTACACACATACTCATTCATTGTCATCTAGATTTTAAAACAAAAAAAATCACATCGAAAAAATTCCGAGAGGACACATTGAGGGATAGTTTACCCATAATATCAACATTTGGTTTTGTTGGCAACTCATATCATAAAAATTATTCTCATTTTCAAACCTTATTAATGCTCCTTCTTTCATAAATTCGAATTTCATTCATTTTATTCAAATAAAGATCAAGAATCTACATAGCGCATACTCTATGCCAACATGATCCATGAGCGATGTGATAAAGAAGAGTAAAATACAATTCTTTTCCATTTAATCACATCTTTCCAAACACCAACTCTTGAAACCAATCACTTCTGTTCATCGTAAACCTTATCTATCATTATATGTAATATTTGATCAATCTCTTATAGAATCATATGATTTTATACTCCCCTTACATTACTCCTCCTCCATATAGATTCAACTAAACATCAAATCCCCCTATCTTGCTGCTCCACTTAACCGGTTCTCCCCATGTCTTTTTTCTCTTTAAATAATAACACATTCTCCCCCATTAACAATAAACCCGAAGAACAAGTTATAGTAACCTGTAATAGGGAATATAACATATAGTAGTAAATTATGGAAAAAGATCATACCTTGGGGGGAGGTTGTCCCCCAACTAAACTTTTTCAAGTATAAAGATTTGACTAGAATCTCAGTTCTATTCGATGCATTTCAAATGATTCTTTGGGAAAGGGCCTCATAATAATATATGCATCTTTTTGTTTTGTTGGTACATACTCCAACATCACAATCCATTACTTCACTACATCCTTGATAAAATGATATTTAATTTTGATGTACTTTTTCCTTGAGTGATGGACTAGATTTGTGCTCAGATTTATAGCACTTGAATTATCCCAATAATTTATGATCATATATTTCACTTAAACTCCCATATCCTCATGATTTTGCATCATACATAATATCTTAGAGCAATCGTGAGTAACCACAATATATTTAGATCTATTTTTCTCAATGAAATGCAATATTTTTTCTTTCAAAACCATGAAATAAACAATATTCTATGATACAAATCACAATCAAATATTGATTTCCAATCATCTGTTGATCCAGCCCAATCTGCATCTGTATATCCGAATAAATCATGTGAGATTTTTTATTATACATTAAACCAATATAAATTATGCACTTTAAATAGTAATGTATTCTTTTAACTATAATCTTGTGGATATCCTTGGGATTTCTTTGATATTACATTTCATGAAATTTTGAAAATACAATATCAGGTATTTTTGATGTTAGGTACAACAAATATACAATGATTTTCATGTATTTTTTGAGATTAGTTATCTTTCCTTCATCATCTTCTTGAATTATCAACCAGGTAGCAACTGGATTCTTAACCATGTTGGTATTATCCATTAAATAAATTATAAAAATGACCATACCAAATTTAAATTTAGAGTGAAAAGTTCCATTCATTCCTTTAATCACATGTATGAAAAAGAAAACTTCCATCTCACCAATCATCAACATTTTAATATCACATTTCTTGAATTCAAAAAACAGCCTTCATTTTGCATTATCAGACCGAAAAAATATTATTTCATCATCATAAACCACCGCCATCATCATTTTACTACTACCATTATATAAATAAATATTTTAATCAAATCCATTACAATGGAATCAAAGAATATTTAGAATCAAATCAAGACTTCAATACCTTACTCTTGGTACTTTCATCAAACCATATAAATCTTTCTTTAGTCCACAAAATCTATTATTATATTCCTTAATGATAAAAACATATGGTTTCTCTATGTAATCTTATTCTTCTAGTACTCCATTTAGAAATGCTGACTTGGTGTATATTTGGAAAATCTTAAACATTCATTGCACTACTACGACCAAGAATAAACGGATTGCCTTCATACTCGAAATAGGTGAAAATTTATCATCAGCATCAATACATTATATATGGGAGTATCTTTTTCACATGATTCGTGATATATTTTGAATCAAAAAACCATATTCATTAATTTTGATTTGAATGACCAATTTTATCTAGATGAAATTCTTTCCTGCTGGTCTAAAAACCATATCACATGTATTATTATTTCCAATCAGGTCAATCTTTACATTCATTGATTGATCCCAATTATCATCTCCATTAGCTTCATCAATTAATTTGGGCTTTACTTATGATATTTATGATTTTTGATTAAGATACTTCATTTTCATTATATGAACTAGTGTTTTCTGAACACCATTTATGTTCTACATATCAATTTCATCTATTCTACCTACTCACTGAGTAGACACTAATTTATTCTCATCATTTGACAATTCTTTGGAATAAACCTCTAGTGTTAGAGTGTCTCCTGACATGTTCATCTCTTCATCAAAATCCTCCGGATACTGATCATGTATTTTCCAAATATTATGTTAATTCTCCACTATAGTCACATAATTACTTTCAACAATCATTACTAGAAACTTATTGAAGCTATTATATTCTTTTATTTTATTTTAGTATAAAAGAAACATCCCTTTATCCCCATGTGATTAAAACATCCTATGTTTCTTCTTATTGAAAATTATTCATTTAATTCGAAATACTTGAATGTAATTCAATGATGTCTTCTTCCCATATCACAACTCTAATAGATTTTTATCCTTATTTAGACAAATTAATTATTTGTATATTCTGTAGACTATTTACATCACTACTTCTTTCCAAAATTTCTCTGGAAGGGCTTTCTCAATGAGAATTGTTTTAACCACGTTGTTGAAAATATTATTTCAACTCTAAACTACTCCATTATTTGGTGGTGTTATTACTACTAAAACATGATGCCTTATCACATGTTTATTGAGATAATCCTCTACCATGTTATTTTTGAACTCTATTTCAGTTTCTATTTGAGTCTTTATGATTTTATGACCAAGCATATTTTCACATTTCTGGAAAAATCATTTAACGAAGTTGAAAACATTATATTTTTGGGTTATTATTGAAACCTATGACATTATTCTATAGTCATCAATGAAGACAACATCATATCTACTCCCATAAATATCCACTTGAGAAATTGTCCTACACACATCAATATTCACCAACTCAAGAAGTGTTTTTGGCCTTTTCTCATTTGGATCATATGTCTTTGTAATGACCCTCCTTTGTTTGAATGCATCGCATGTATGAGTATGGTCACGTGATAATCTAGGGAGACATTGAGTATCATCTTATTTCACAAGATCATCCAAGGAAACTTGGCTTATGTGTCCAATATTATTTTACCATAACTTGTTTTCTTCATCCTTGGACAGAAAGAACATATCTTTCTCTATACTAATAAGGTAGATATTCTCTTTTTTGTGCTTTCCATGAAGAAAAATAACACCATAATTTTACTTGATGATACAAATTTTCATGGAAAAACTTATGGCATACACTGAGTCACACAATTGGCTGACACCAAGAATGTGGTTACTATGACCCTCAACAAAGAAGGCATATGCACATCTCATGTCTTTTCCCCAACACTTTTCATTCCTAGAGACATTGATTTTAAATCCTCTATTATTACCATATATTATGATTCCTTCTTTATCATACCCAATTCCCGCCATCAGATCCATTTTTACTATCATGTGTGAGGATTATCAACTATCAATGATCTATAACCCAGTGTGATCTGATGCCTTGAACACAATTTATGAAAACACTTATTTCTCAAAAAAATCTTTATAACCCGTGTTACTGATTTAGCACACGGTATAGATTGATTCTCTTGACAGTCCATAGAATATGATGGACCAGCATCACCTTCTGGAGTTGTAAATCAATTTTTCATTTTTAGCTCATTTGATGATATGTTTTTATGCTGCTTGTAACTATCCTCGGTTTTCATAAACACATTTCACTATATTGTAAATGAGAGATATCATGCCATCTATACTATTCCTCCACATCTGAAACAATGACAATAAAATGATTAATGGGAAAATCGAGTTGTATATGAATGAATATGTTGATCCGGTTTCATTTGGTACATAGTTGATATGGAATAAACATTTTGTGCTTATCCCATATTTGCAAAATAATAGCATCTTATGTGGGGTATATTCTTAAATGGAAATGTTGAAACACTAATTGTTCATTAGGTTCTCTAAATATTATGAATCTTATTCATTCCCAAATAAATTTTCAATATTTTAGTGTGTTCATATGGTTTGACTTCAAATGTAACTAATTTCTTTTTTAGATCAAGCCCATAAGAGTCTTATTATTTAGTGTTTATTTCTTATGTTCTGTTGGACCACTCTACTCAAATTTCATTGTCTCTTCAACTTGTATGATATTTTTTCTTATTGTCGATCCAATATTTATGAGTTTCTCTAGGTCTTTAACTGTTCATCGTTGACCAGTGACTTCTTATTTTAGTTCTTTGATACATTTTATTTGATATTTTATAGTTATAGTACAACTATCAATTTCTATTTTCTATTCTTCAATTTTTAGTTTGAAATTAACCCCCTATTTGTATATTTCTTGGAATTGAAGATGTCGGCCTTAAAATTTCCACATTCATCTCAGAATTATATTCTTTATACTACTGAATATTGAGTTTGGTATCATGAATAACATGGTTATCACTCATTGTTTTGGATCTCAAAATTTGTACCTCTTCAACGGAAGCTTCTAATTTACATTGAAGATCAACTAATACTTCAATTTCTCCTTTTTAATTTTCAATTTCATCCCTTATTAATGAATTTATGACAACTATGACCAAAGAATCTATTTATGAGCATTGCAATACTTCAAATCTTCTACCTCATATTAATATTATCTTTCATGTTATTTTGAATGAAGATTATTCTTTTCTATGATCATTCTCTTAGTACTTCCCCTAAATTTCACATTTGATGAGTGTTTCTTTTGGGGAATTTCATCATTGTATTCATTTTCATCCTCAAACATCATAGGAAATTTTACTACAAAATTCGTAATCGTTATGCATTGAAAGCATGAAAATGGATGTTTACCTTTAAACTTCTATTTTCCCCTTTGTAGATTTTAGGAAATAAATGACATAACATTATCCAAATTAGCCTCCTAATGACTATGAATAACTGAGATATTATTTATGTCCTTGAATTCCACATATTTGGATATCCCCTTTTCCACTACTTCATTATCATTGTTTCTCATTTCATATGCAATAAGTGTACTATATTGGTTATCTAGAGTCATCTCTTTAGGGTATTTGTATTCAAACACTAATACATTAGGGTTGAAACACGATGGATTTTTCCTCAATATATATTTCACAATATTTATATCATCAATTATTTCTCTGAGATGAAGAATGTGTTCCACAATAACATTTACGTAATTGAATAATGCATCAATAGTCTCACTGGGTTTCATTTTTAGATCTTCATACATGTTCCATAGATCATGTTGTTTTTCATCTATGAATTTTGTGTTGCCCTCATAAATGTTCGACAATTTTTTCCCACATAGCATGTGATGTTTTATAGGAAATCACCTATATATAAATTTTATTTTATAACGATCCCCCTAAATTAACGATTCCATTAGCATCAAAATCCAATTTCCTTCATGCCTCTTTTAATAAATAACCACTATTAATATCAGTTGATATTCCTGGAATAGCTACTATGTAGACATCTTTTCCAACAGATCGGAAGTAGTGAAACATTCGATTCATACATAGATTAAAATTAATCTTGTTAATGATTGGAATTAATTTAGGATTTACCAAATTCATTTCTTCATCTGAGAGTGAAATACTAACAATCAACCTTTTCTTCTGATACCAATTGATATGTCCAGTCAGTTGAATACCCTGAGAGAGGGCGGGGTGCATCATGGTATTATAAGTAAAACTTTATTCTCCTTATGATCTTGTATAGTCATTAAAAAAACTCTTATCTCTCAATCTCGTTGAAAATTTATTAAATGAATTCTAATTTCCATGAGACAAATAAATTTTCACACGGTTCACACTAACTGGTCTATGTTCAAGGAGCGTACAAAAAACAATTTTCTGATTTAAAAAATTTACTAAGTCACACTACAAATATTGTGTACTATGATGGGGAAAGATCCTTTATGCCCATGATTACTACCATTACAAAGTTTATGGTCAGGTAACTAGATACCCAATGGTCACTCTCTTTTTTTTTATATCTATGGTTCACTGCTAGTGGAATGGTTCACCATCATCCTCTTATTTTTCTCCCTACTCTTATAAAATATTCCACTCATAGTTTATAGACTTCTTGCTCAAACATAGTTTATGGCCATGTATGTCCCTTCAATTACATGAATTCTTATATACTCCACATTTTTTAGATGATATGTTGATGTCCCTTTTTCACCATTAGATGAAATCTACCTTCCCACGTATTGTCGGCTACCAAAAAATACTTTTGGAAAATGATTTGATGTATTTTCTAGCTTCATTGCAAATACCATGAACAACCACCTTCTCATGTGTACTGAGTAACAAGTATCGTATGTGAAACAACTCCTCCATATACATCTTCCACTTCCTCAATCCACTTTTCGTTTGCAGACTTCTATTCCTTCTGTATCACATACCGCCTCCGTATACCGACACCGAAAGCCTCCTTTGCAAATAAATCTCTATCTATGAGTTGTTCTCTATTCATGAATTGCCCTCACTTATATAGACCTTATCTCCTACATGTACTACACATACTTATCTACAGACCGTATTTCATACTCTTTGTACTACTTCCTTTGCAGTTCCCAAAAAAACCTTCTTCAAAACTGCCTCTAGGTGAACCACTTCTCCTCATGAAAATCCTCATCACAAACCACTTTTGGATTTCACAGAATTGTAGTTGAAAAGGGATGTTCTATATTGATATTCACTCTCACATTTAATTGGACTTTTTATAACACTTTATATTGATAAATATATCACCAAAATATATTATCCCCAATTTTGAAAATAATTGATTCGATAGAGCCTCCAACACATATCGGTCCTCCTTCTGTGAACCGTACCAATTCCACGAACCATTTTTTTATGGAGGTCTACGTATTTACTTTTCTCCTACGTGGAATTATTCTTATCAACCATACTGAAAACCAATATCCCTTCTACATTGTGTATTCCATTTGTAGCAAACAATCACCCCAAACCATACACAGTTTTGGGAACTGCTTCCGCATAGCGTTTTCGCTTTCTAGTACGTGGCTATGAACCCTTCATGGACATGGTACGAGGTCCATATCTTAAGAACCATGTTTCTCTTCCTTTTCCGATTTTTTAAACTATTGTTTCACTATTAGGTCCTATTATCAATCAAATTGATTTTTATCAAACACAATCACACCCAAAATAAACTGATAGGACACATTTATATATTTTTCCTCAACAGTAACCATATATATCTCAAATGACTAAGACTGTAGAGAATATTATCTTTGATTTCATGTCCATTATAAGGTAATATAATGATATATTTATTAATGTATTTCCTACCATCCTATAATGCGGTGGGTTTGAGTTCTCAAATGTGATTATAGAGAGATATTTTTTAATACCCAAGACTCCATATACAATAACCACTTTTTAACATTAAAACATAAATATGAAAATAAATGAGAATCTCGATAAAGGTTTTATACACCCATGTGTGTTACCATGGGGTATGCCTATCCTCTTATTCAATTTGAATAAAGGTAAATGTGCCTCTATATTTATTATTGTGATATCAACAAGATCATGATAAAAAATAATTTTCCACTTCCTCATAATAAATACTTTTATGAAAATCTATATCGAGGAAAATTACTCCCTATTATGGATCATTAGTTGGGATATTATCTTCTAATGGTAATGGACGATATCCCTAATATAGGTTTCTGTTTAATGTGTGGCCACTATGAGATAATATTTATAAAATATGGAATCTAAAATTCTCCAACTTTCACAACGTAATTAATGAATAGTGTCTTTAGGGAAAACCGCGATAAATATTTACTATTTTTTTAAAAAAACATCATTATATTCTTCCTAAGATATAAGGAACATGTGGAACATTTAAAAGCTATATTAAATAAAATTTTAAAGGAAAATTTATATTATGTGTATAGTAAATGTGTTTTTTGGTTGGAGGAATTAATACTCATGGGGCATGTTATTTACAATAAAGGTATATCTTTTTATTCATTAATAATATTTTTAATTGAGGGATGAAATAGACCAACATCTGAGACAATAAACTAAAGATTCCTAATATTATATAGTTACTGTAATTGACATTTAAGTATCTTCATATGATTTTAGAACCCACAACCTTATATAAATTAGAATTGGGTGGATTTTTTATTAAATGATTAATGTGAGATATATATATATATAGTAATTGAAGATGTTGATTAGTAAACATGTGATCACATTACCCACCAGTGGGAAAAATTTATTTATTGGGATACACTAATAAATCTCATAGATTATGTGCTCATTCATGGTGATAAATTGATATCATGTATCTCTCACGAATTAATGTTCTATGAGACGAACCAGATAACACATGATCTAGAATTAGCATCAATAATCTTCATGTTAATTATTATGATACATTGTCTCTTCAAGAAGAATATTATAATATATATATATATATAATAAAATATTAAATTATATAATCACAGAAAAGCATATCAATATCTGACATATGAGGTCATTATAGTGAATTATATATTATGATTGATCAATAAATTACTATCATAGGTTAGAAAAAATATATTATAATGCTCTGATTGGAAAGGATATTCCATAAATATCCATGATTAGAATTAAAAAATATCTAATTATGTTAGACAAGAAAAATATGGTTATGAAAATAATAAATTGATCTTCATCCTACCTCTATAAAATCACTACACAATCTTATTTTCTTCACAAGATCAATGAGGGAAAAAAATATGTCTAGGTTCTATATAAAATTATAGTCAATGTTTTGGATTTTAAATTTAGAGGTATTAACATATATGTTTTAGAACCTAGATATTTTTCTCAAAAAATAGAATAAAAGAGGTCACTTCTAGAATAAATGAATAGATCAACCTTATATGTCCATAAAGGAAGAACAAAATTGTTGATTGAATTGAAGAACTACATCTAATGGGATAACATGAAGAGTGAAATTGAATAATTTGTAACATGATGTTTGATATTCCAACAGGTTGTGGATGAATGATATAATTCTAATAGTATGATGATATTATTTCCCATACTATAATTGAAATTTGAAGTCACAACCAATGATTTCATCAAAGGAATTCCCAAGATATATAAAGGTAATAATTCCATATATGTGGTAGCTAATCTCATTGAATTGTTAGCGCATATCATATCAATCAATAAAGATAACACACATTACCAACTCACATATTTATACATAAGTAATCTAAAAGGCACCTTTGAGTACCACTATCCAGTGTCTTTGATAGAAATATAAGGATTACATTGATTTTTTAGAGAATACATTAGCGAGCTCCAAATATTTAGGGGAGTTTTATAAATTCTTATTATCCTCTAATGGATTCATAGTCAAAATGATACCTCAAAACACAAGAATATATTTTGAGATAAAATTTGATGGATTTCCAAGGATTTTTGGATCAGTAGATACACCTAGTGTATTTTTCATATAACAACAGTTTCCATGATATTATTCAAATGAAACCTTATGGGGATCAATATGGGATTGTGATATAGACTCCAACCTACTGGGATAATTTTAGAGAGTATAATAATAATGGATTTTACCATATTTAAGATATGGAATAGGAGGTTCCACCCCATTAAATTTATATGATTTTAATACAATATTGATAGAAAAACAATGTCTTAAATCACTAATGAGAACTATTGTTTGAGGTCATTGATAAGGTTTTGCATCGGATATCACCATGGTAGAATGTCATCATTTTTGGGAAGAGTGGAATGACTAGTCCTAGATTCATAGTTCCCTCTAAGATCCTTGTTCACATCATAATTGTGGATTATTTACTATAACTACTACCTAACATATCATAAGATCCATGTTTGTTCCATGTATCCCTCTTAAAGAAGTATATATTACACCCTCACATATACTACATCTAGATGTGGTTATATTAGGGAATCGCCATTCATATGAGGAGTAATAGATAAATTTCTTATATCAAAGAGATAATGTTTCATGAAATAGTAAAACTCAGATGTTCAATCTGCTATGTAGGAACCACATGTTTATTGATGTAACATGGGAATTAGAAGGGGTGATCAAATAGAAGTAACTTCTATTATTCTATAAAAACTAAAATTTCAAAAGAGAAATTTATAGGGGTTATAATCTGATGAAAGAAACCATAATAAATTTAATTCACTATTTTAATTAAAAAATTATTTTATGTAATTGGATTATTGAAAACACATGCACTACCATTTTTATTTAGTGAAATTATAAATTATTTCCTACTATATTTAAAATTACATTAAACATCATAACTATTGATAAATAGACATTTTTAGGTGACTATTATAATTATTATAATGTGATTTATGATAATGTCTAATTTACAAATATTGAAGGATTTCTATTCTCAATCGGTATTTTCATAATATTTTATGATCATTTATAAGAATTTCATTAGGAGATTGAACAACTATAATAGTCCCTTGGCTAGGCCCATGAAAAAATACATCAAATAATAGATGAAAAAAATTATTTACGAAAGAGGTTCAAGATAGTCAAGACCATGACCAACACCATATTCAATGAATATCCCCAAGAAAGCCCCTCCATTTCACACCATACCCTTAGGATGTGTGCTTGTGTAAAAAGGGGTTCTGAATGTAGACCCTACCATTTTGAGTTTTTAAGATTTATCATAAATAATATAATTATTTTTTATTCTAATTATTTATTAATGTATATTTTTAATTATATATGTGTTGATGAAAATTTCATTTTATATAAATATTTTATTTTTGGAAAATACATTATTATATTTAAAAAACATTATTTAATATACTAAATAAGTTTTAAATATATTTTCTTTCAATTAGTATAATTATTATTATATAATTTTTATTAATATAAAAATGATAATAAAATTTAATTATTTCCAATATTGTATTTATAAGTGTCAGGAAACATTATTTTTAAGAATAATAAGTATGTATGAATAAATAATATTTCTATTTTTTCATTAATAATACTTTTAAATAGATATTTATTTTAATAAATTCAATATTATTTTAGAAAAAGAACATTAAAATTATACATTTGTGAGTTTTTCAAGTTTTATAATTTTTCGGGTAAAAATATAATGTAGTATAAATATATGATACCTATTTTGACTTAATAATAGACCAAAAGAGATATAATAAATAGTATGAATATATTCTATGGAAAAAAATATTTGTTCACGTTAAAATAATGTTTTTGATGATATTTGATTTATTTTACGAACCCTTAATTAATAAATAATTATTTATAGTATATTTTAATGTTTTAAAGAAAATATTGATAAACATGACTAACTTATATATAAAAGACTATATTATTTTAAGGAGGTTTCTTATCAACCATATAAAAATATTTAATACAATGCTTATTTGGTAAGAACCATGGGATAGAACTAGTGGAAGGTCTTTTATTATTATTTTAAAATATAGTGTCCCAAACGTATGATTAGAAATAAATAATGAATCCATCTATTTTAGAATAAATACCCTCACAAACAGCCACATATCTTCTTTAAATACCTATTAAGAATGATTTATTTCTCCAAATGCCTCCCATGGAGTTCTATGTCTCTTTAGAAGATCCTCCCATGCTTTTAGAAGATCCCATGGATGTAAAGAGACTGTGTAATTCATTTTATTTGATGATGTTCTTTTAAAATAAGCCCTTCATATTTCCCATATTCTTTGTATTAATCTTTTTGTACTCATATATTTACAATCCTTATGATTTCCTTGTAATGGGAAACTACCGTTCACTCTCATTAACCACTTCTATAATCCATTATGTACACTTGTTATGCGGAAAAACAATCCTATAGTTTTTTTGGGAAAACATTGAATATTTTATAACTATCCCCATTTCCACTTAATGTTATCGACAGATCTATACATGTCCTTCATTGATTGAGGAATTCCATTTATGTAACCCATAGTACTTATTCTTGGGGTTAAAATTAATGGATTTCATTCCTATGATATATGGTCTATGTGGAACACAAATTAATGTACATGATTTGAATATGATTGGAGGACCCAAAATTATATATCCCTCCAATGAATTTGGAATGGTTTTTATCTCATGGATACCATATATTATGAATACGATGTTATATTAAGAATATTATGTTTTTCCCATATTTTATTTATTATGTATTTTTATTGCGTGATGTTTTAGATTGATTCGACAATCCCATGTTTCCTTGATGTGATCATATTAAATTGTTATTTTTTGTTGTTCATGATTATCATTTTATTTGGTCACATTCATAAGCCTGTTGGATGAAATTTATTTTAATAATGATGATATGAATTTATTTTTAACATATTGGGATTTATTTATAACTATTTTCTTATTTATGTTCCATGGTTATCCCATGCAGTTTTAGAAGAGCGATGGAAATTTATGATCTTGTAATGGAGTTTTAAATAATTTTAGTTTTCCCATATTTTATGTTATTATACTGTGTATGTAAATTACCAAAGACACAAGGCTTCTTGATCTTATGGGATTTTATAAAGAGTATCCTTATAAAATATATCATTAATTAAGGTGTATTAAAGATATTGGTTGTCATATTTCATCATATTCCGTACACTATTTTCTCATTCCACTATTATTTTTCCATTATCCTATTGTAGTACCCTGAATAATATCACCCCAACAATAAATCCCCATAAAAAATGCTACTGAATAATGGATGGTGTCTAAGATAATTTTTTGTAAGACAATAATATCAATATTAGTACCATAACTAATGATTAAGAACTAAAAGTCAATTAATTTAGATAAAATATAATATTCATGTATGGAATTACAATATACCAAAATAAAAAACATAATAAATATACATGTATGAAATAATAAAATGTGAATAACGGTTATAAAATAATGAATCTCAACATATAACCGACGAGGATGGTAACATATATTAAAATTTTAAATAAAAGTACTAGTGGTTATACACTAACCCCAAGCATCACCAAAATCCCATATCTATTGATATCATGTTTCTCTACAATGATCCATAATAAAAGACATGCTCGTCGTATATACTTGCGATAAAGGTCTATATGTACATCATGATTCCCATGGATGGCATGATAAATACCTAATAGGTTGAAATCACAAATATACTCAAATATAATCCTTCATATACGAGTATATGATCCTACAAAAAATTTAAAATAATACAAAGTAAACAAGTATGTGTGTTATGTACTCTTGTAAAAACTTTTCCACCATTGAACCTAACCATACATGGCTAAACCAATAGTAGAATAAGTATTCACTTCATGATCAAAACTTGACCAATAACCAATATATATTCCGAAATGTTATAATAAATCATGTTATATAACCTCTCATTTAGGGACGTGTCCATACAAAACATCAATTACATTATACATGGTCATGACATCAACTATGTCTCTCAAGGGAGGGTCCCTTTTTGAATAAAAATCTCATACCCATCATGTTCCACCACCCTCTCACTATGGATGAAATCCAATTTTAATATCTATGATAATTTTTCTCCTATAACTTCTCAATTACAATGTGGAATCATACCACACCATATATCATATATCATAACTCCAACCTCTTCTCGGAATTGAGTGCTTAGAATCTACCTCCAATCATATCCCATAACTACACACTCTCATTTTTAGTGAGGTCTCACACTAAACCCTAAATATGACTCTTAAATATAGTTTAGTCCTTGCATATCATGCTATATCATTCTAACTATAACTCGTGGTAGGCTATCAAAAAATCCCTAAATTTTAATCTTTCTCATAATGGAGACCTCTAGTAATATATTTTGATCAATATAATCACCATAAATCACATGGTTGGGGTATAAATATTATCATACATCTCATCAAATCCAAATTAATTACAAAAAAATAAAAATCCATAAATATAATATCAATAACTTGAACTATATCTCAATTATACCATACTATACAACTTGACTCAAAGTATAATAAGCCAGTGTATACAAAAAAATTCGGATTAAAATACATAGGTCTTATCGGTATCCTCTTCTTAATTATGAAGAAATAGAAGATAATATTCAAACCAAAAGTAAAATATTTCTATTAGTTCCAATCAATTCCCCTCACCCCATGTTATCCACATGAACAAAGGGTTTTACTTGACCTAGTCCTCAATAGATTAATTTAACTCCTTTCTATTTCTGCATCCATCATATGGGTCCAAATATATATAGTCTATTCTAATCACATTCACAAAAAATGCATTTAGAAACTCCTTAAAAATTCATAAATCCCATTATTAATACCCATAATTGGGTACCATATCAAATAATTTAGGGAAAATGTATCAATCTCCTCATCTAAAAGAAAACCCCTCCATCCCAAAATATTAATCCCCAATGGCCTTAATCTACTCACCACATGAACTTCTTCCACAAAACTTCCTTAAAAGGATACACCCAACAATATGTGGGTTATATAACCATCCCACCAAACACCCATAGTCTTATGTCCACTATTCCTTCCATATTTTCCCCAATGAAAATATCATCATCTATTCTAATGTCATCATATTCGGAACACACATCTTGTGCTACTAAAAAATTCAATGTATATAATATACCTCATGGAAAAAATATTTTATATTATTCAATGTCACTCATCATGAAAAATATAAATTTTATCAAGATTAAAATTCAATAAGACAGATAATTTATCCATATAGGACACACTTACATCGAATGTATTTTACTAGATCATAAATACCAAATAAAAAATGTAAAATCATTCATCGACATGGATATGGTTATGTATTATTGGTATCATATACCACAATATTGATTTTCAATCCCCAATTCATGATTATTACATCCTAAAACAATCATTCACTAATCTATTCCATTCTCCCCCCAAACCATGATCCCCTATCTCATTAAAAACCCAAAAAATAGTAATTATAAATAATTATTTTTAATTAAAAAAGTAACTCCAATGTAAAATTATTACTGAAAACCCCATAATCCATCCCCAGAACACAAACCTATCCCAACGACACACACATTATCAGTTGTGTTGCCATTACATCTCTATAGGAAATATCTCTATCAATTGAAACATATTTACTCAAAAATTTCATCCAATTATTGTAAAATAATATATTAAATTTTATGGACCATAATCCTAAACTAATATTTTAGATTAATAATTTTAATCATTGTACCTTAGTATCCTCCACAAATTGTAGGTAAAATCCCCCATCATATTGGAGGCTTTAATCTATATCTCATAGAAGCATCCATCAAATTTCTAATATAAATCACACGAAATTAGTGTATAACCAATATAATGAAGACCAAAGTGAGGAGGGAGAAAAAATAACTTTAAAATTTCACAATAACGTCACACACCGAACCTAATATAGGGGGATCCAAATGATGATGATGGAAGGTAGGAGTTAACTTAATAGCCCTCATAATGCCATATTTTCCTTTTTAATCATGACATGTCTAACCTAGAAAAGATATCATTACATATTATTAATAACTTTATAGGATGATATTCCACAAATGACTCAAGAGGTTATGGTAAAATACCCCTCTTATTAGGTTTCATTGTGGAATAATCATATAGGTCATAGAGAAACACATACCCACAGAACCACACCCAAAACTAGTGGCCACATTTTGTGTCATGGACCAAAGATCCCTAGTGCAATGTTTATCCCAATTGTTGAACTAAGAAAACAAGATGGGGTGTCTCGTGATGTAATAAATATTTGTCCTTAATGAGAATTCATCCCAATAGGTACCCTTTGTGATCAATCATTATTAATATGATATTATATAGAATAATGACGATAGAAAATTACCACCATGGTCTCTGAACATATTAAATATTTTAATTACATGGGTTAATACCTTAACTCAACCGAAACCATAGTTATATGTTATCATTGATCAGATATGATCTTGAATCCCTATTAGGATGAAAATTTTATTATACACGATCCATTATCCTAAGGAACTAATTACATCTGAACATTTTTTAATGAAATTCAATTCAGGTGTTTATTGAGGAACCAATGTGAATTTTTTTAATTATACATTAGTATTTGAATACTATATCACCACAATCCATCAAATGGTTCCACCACTATCATTAGCCCTCCATGAGGGTCATTTACCCATTAGCAATATTATAATCCCCAACAAAGTAGTATACTTATCGTCATCTGGCTAAAACAATGTACCACATCCCTATAACCTATGTCGCATCAAATGAAAAACATAATGAATGGATAGAACAAACCCCCTCATACCAGATTACTAATAAAAACATTAACCATAAACAATCATGGATATTCAATTAAGATCACCTTTTGGTCACTATAAATTCATATAGATTATGGAAATATCCTCAATAATGTAATGGTGAACTTCCCAATATTTCCTTATAATACTTCCCAAGTACACTGCTAAATTGGATTCAACAATAGATGTGTGTCACCCTTTATGATATATTCTCATCCTATCCCATAATACCCATATCAAACCAAATTCTAAAATTCACTACCACATGGTCATCTTACCCATATACATCTAAGTAAACAGATATTCCATTATACATCATCAAAATATCTAAAAATGTGACATGAAAAGATAAATTCTTTTAATATAAGAAATATATCCATGTTTCCACCCATTAAAGGCACAAAATAAACCACATAATTCAAATGGAACCATGATTCCACATCTCAAAAGATAAATAAAACCATAAGATCTTACCAAATTCATGAGCCCTCATGTTAGGATGTATCACAAAGAAATGGGTATAATTTCATGTATTACAAAATCATATGACCATAATCATGAAACCATGAGTCACTTTGCTGTAATCCTATGATAATGTTTATAATCTTGTATCTACTAATCCCTTTAATATAATCACATAATATCAAAGTCACTCTTAAAAAATTATTTCCAATGTTATCATGAAATAATACTCATGTAAAGGCTATTCGTGTTATCACTCTACACTTTATTGTCATCTCAAAAAAATTCTACCAAAGAGATCCTCATCCTATACCCAACAATCGTAGATCACCACACTCCATCAATTTATTTAATGAACCCATATATAACATCGATAATAATCCCACCGATCATTCCCTCTAAACAAATACAAAATAACATAATATATTTATGTGTTTTACATCATTAATTATAAAATCATCACACAATCCATTATCATTACACACAAGTTTATCCAACTTACCATAAGAACCCTTGTTTATTCTAAAATATCTCTTTGAAAATTAATGTCACTCTCAAACCACCATAAAATCATAAAATTCATGAGATAATCCACCAAGTGTTTCTATGAACCACAAAGATTTCATAACAAAACCACAATGTTCCATTTATGATAAGTAAATTTCTATATAATCTATCTTATGAAAATATATTTTCTGGAAGTGCATAATTTCATTAAAATATTATATAAAAATATAATATATATTTTATTATTAATAAATTAATCAATAGAAACCATTAAATTCTTGAAATAATCAATCAAACACATACTATTGATTTTCATATATATTCACCTTTATAATTATTATGCATATAAATATGCATCTTACTAACTTGGTTTCTGAGGAAAAAATAATAATCTAAAATAAGTGTGTAATACAAGTAACACCACAAAATTATTAAAAATTACTTTAAATTAAACATAATATATGAAAAAAAAATTAGTTTGTAATTCAATGTTTGTAAAATTGAGTGTTGATTGAATTATTCAAAATAATGTGTTTCTACGATACATTGCATTCTACAAAAGACTGATTTTTACTAAATACTATTAATAATATTATTAATAATTATAATTATATACTAGACGTCAAATTTGAGGATATTAATAGTAATTACTAAATTATGAAAATATATTGTTTATTTTATTTGTAAAAATTAATTAGAAAAAAAAATTTGTAAAGAAAATGTTTTTATGAAAAACTATTTGTATGTAAAAAATTAATTTTATCCAATTGATTTAAATTAATTAATATTAATGGATGATCTAAATTAATTACATATATTATATATTAAATATATTTCATAAATTCATCTTATAGACATTATAGGCCAAAGATAAGAGCAAAAAAAATTTATATATAAAAATATATATTTTTTATAGATATTTTTTCCTCCAATTAATTACTGACTAGCTTTAAAATTAAACATTGAAATTTTTTATATTTTGTTGAGAAGATAAAATTAAATTTTTAAATTGAAATTTTAATATTATCTTAGGGTTATTTTTTTCCCTGAGAAGTTTCATTTTTTGATGAATAGTTAAAATAATGAATTTAAATTCAAAACTAACTCCTCGTCTAAATAATATATATTGATAAATAATATTTTGGCTATTTGTAAAGTAAAATTAGATGAATTTAACATATATTAATAAAATTTAGATTATTAAAACTATTTTTATATTTAACTTAGATATATAAAATATGAAATCTTTTAAACATTTTATATTTAATAAGTCATTTTCTCATTCTGTCTATGGGATTAAAGTTAAATTATGTTTTTCCACTTATCTGAATTGATTTTGGGAAAAGGGATTCCATATTTGAAAATATTATATTTTTTAGTTTTTTATGAGTCTAAATTATTTTTTAACAAAAATATTAGTTAAGAAGAAAAAAATTATTTATAGTGGTTAAAAAAATACAGTTTTTTATGGGACTACACATTAATCATATGGGTACAAATGTCCTAGAAACATATCAAAACCCTATTATATAATATCTATTTATATTATACCATCTATTATTTATAATATGGAACTATTTTGGATGGGTAAATGAAATTAACATGAGTACAATTCACTCTTTTAAGAAATGTACAAGTGCACCACTCACCTGAAATTTAAAATGTCACCCCTCTGATCTACAGTTAACATCGTCAACCCACAATTTATTTCTTCCATTAACTAAGAAAACAAGCCAAATTCACTAATTCAATCCTATAATACTAAGGTTTTGTATAAATACAACATAGAGATGGTTCGGTGCAACCTAAAAGAACATGCCCGAATAAGAGATAACGTTCTCCAAAGCGTGTGTTTATTTTATCTCCTTATCCACCTCCTTCAATTCTTATTATACAATGATTATATAATAAAATATGTATTTTAAATGTAGTTATATGTTTTTATGATAAAATTATTACTTAATTATTTAAAAACATCTACCAAATGGGTTATGAAATCATTATTTGGGTGTACGGCAGACTACGGCCTCACGAACAGATGTTGTTTGGTTTTCCATTACCACTATTCAGGGTTTGTAATAATATAGGAATTATGAATTATAAATTCTATATATGATATTAATGATATTTTAATGATATTTTCATAATTATATCACTAATGTATTCATGTTTCCTTTTTGTGGGAATATGTCAATGGCTATCTTGTGTACTATAGATTACCGGCTAATGAAGCGATGTGATTCGTTCATGCTTTACATGGATTTTATTAAGGATGGGTTTAAAAATCATATGTTTATTATATTATCTAAAAAATATATGATGATTCTATATATATATCTCATTAAATTTTCATTTCTTTTAATACAACAATAATATGGAAACATCATTCATGAATACGTAAGACGTACCATCTCTATGAATAGTTAATTTTATTTCCTATAAAAAAATTTGTGGATTAATATAGAAACATATATAACTAATATATATGATTTTTACAACATCTTTTAATAACTATATATTATTAAATAATGGTCAATGAAGGAGTAGAAATAAGAATAAGTCTAAATGTAACACCCATAGATTTTGTGAAATGTTTTTTTGAATTAATTTAATATTTTTGATATTATGTATTTCACGCAATAGTGGAAATAGTTTATTTTATAAAACGTCACTATGTTTTTCATGTATTATAAAAACCCCATGTTAATATTATAATAGAAGTAATATAACGTTTTCCTTTCCTTATATATAACGCCAATGTTATATTGAATTACACACATAATTTTTATTCCTCAATGGCATGCTTAATATGAAAAATTGATTTTTATCGAACAATAATATATTATTATTATATTATTATAAAAAATCAGAAGATATAAAATAGATGTTATATTAGATTTTATTACTAGTATAATCTAACTCAATAAAATATGTATATTTCAAAAATATAAGTTGAATTTGTAGGATACCAATTAATTGAAAATGAATATGAAATTTGAATGAATATAAAAGAAAATAATAATTTTTTAATGGTCCCAATTATATTTAACCCTATTAAATAAATTTTATTAACATTAGTGACTGATATTAATGTAATATAAATTTTATATGTTAAATTAAATATTTTTTAAATTCATCTAATATATTTGATAGACATAACATAAGAATAATCCTAATTTTATGCTTAAAACCCAATATTTTTTATAGAAGAAGTTTTTTCTCTTTTAATGGAGAAAAAAATATAAATAAAATTAATTTTATCTTTTATAGATTTAATATGTAAAAATAAACATCACATTTTTATGTGAAACACAAATATTAAGATATAATTTCTTTATTATTTTTCAGTATGGTTTTATTTTTTAATAAATAGTTACAAATACTGGATTTTAATTAAAAAATTATTTTACATTTAGTTTATTTATAAAGATAAAATAAATTTCAATTTTTCTTCCACATTAAATTAGAAATTATTTTTATCAATTAATATAATTTAGGTTATTGTAAATAATTTTACATTAAAATTTGATATAAAAACATAGCAAACATTTGATCATTTTTACTTTAAACACCATAAGTGTCATCCCGTCTATGGGATTCATATTAAATTAATTTCTAACAAATAAATAGATTGAATTTTTAATAATATTCTCCATTCAGGGAATATTAATAATTTTTTATTTATAATAAATTGAAATTTTTTTTGACCAAATATATTAGTGAATGGAGTTAAAATTAATTACAATGGTTAAGAGAAAAAATAGTTTAATAAAGCCATAAATTTATTTCCCAACACGATGTAGACAATTATCAAAAACCAATTTTACATACATTATTCATCCATTAAAATTTAATTATTTTGTTTTTTTTTGTTTTTTGTTTCCTTTTTGTTTTGTAAAAACATTGGTTCACCTAACTGGTTTTAAAAAATGTCAATTGTGTCTGTTTCTTTCCCTATAAAAGGCAACCACATTTCCCATTCATTAAACCTCTATGACTCCTTAGTTATTGTATATATTAACCAAATATTGTTCCCAAAATACCTAACATACTTATAGATGCCTTCCATTGGAATGAATGAAATCAATGGAAGCCTTTTTTTTCATAGACCAAAAGGAGTTACCCGATTAAGAGGTGACTTTTGGTCACAAACTCCTCTCGATTATTTTCATTATAAACCCATTAACTATCTTTATTCCATTAAAGTATAAAAAAATAGAATCATCAATATAATAGGATTTTTTATGCTATGGGTTTTAACTACACTTACACACACCTCTATTTAATTGTTTACTAACATACTATTTATGTATACGATGAACTACAACCTCAGAAAACGGTGATTGTTATTTTTTCTTTTACTGCCTCTCACGGTAGAAATTATGATGTAAATAATAATTATATATGTCATATATTATAATTATAAGTTATTTAGTCTTATTTATTCTCTCTAAAATAGATTTTTTTACTTTATATTTTTTGTAAATACGATAATTTCATTTTAAAATGTGTGGACTGTCACACCCACAATGTGATGTGATTCATTTAAAAATTACATGTAATGATTTAAGGATGAATTTACTGAACATAAATGAAATAAATTATATAATAATTATACTATAATAAAAATATATTTATATATATTAGTACTTAGATGTAATTTTTTTATTTTTATTTAAAAACACTAATATAAATAGAAATAGTATTTGTGCGTATGTATGTCTTAACATCTCCAAGAGTGGTGTAATAAATTTCATAATTATATATTATAATTATTATTTAAATACATATATAATATAAATATTATAAATATATAATTTTTTAAATTGTTTCAATCATGATACAAGAATAAGGTCCCATTATATATAAAATTCAGACAACTGGGTAGAACAACACGAATAATTCTCAAAGTGAAACATTAACATTAAATCGAAAACATTTGGGTATTATATGTAAAATATAAAACCATTTGTGGTATTATATATTTGAATATTATTATAAAAAAATGATAAATAAACATTTATTTATTATACATGATGCCTGTACGAGTACGAAGTGAGTCATGACAAAAGGAAAAAAAATTCACCTCATCTTTTTTCCATTATATACATGTCTTATTCACCACTCAATTATTTTTTTGGTGTATATTCATACAATTAATGAATTATACGTATATTATACGTATATTAATCATTATTTTATTATATGTTTAATTATAATTATTTTAAGGGGCTTATGTTTCAAAAGTTCTAAATCAGTAAGATAGTTTTGTCACAATTTTTCTTCTTTGATGCACCTGTTTTGTTATGCACCTAAATTTTTTTGAGGTGAGTAGAACTCTAATTTTAGATGTTATATAATGAATTTACTTATTTTCATGATATTATTAGCTTCATGAAATTTCCTTTTTCATACATGTATATTGTGATCCTATGTTACAATGTTCTATGAGTTTATTCAAACTATCTAATCACTGTAGATTTTAGTAATCAGTATGATTCCCTTAATGAAATATAGTGATCTATATCTCAATAATGATAATGATTTTCCTTAAAATCTGTTTATTCAAGATATATCTATGTATTATTAACATTATTACACAATATTATACATAATTCAATTGAGTAAAATATAGTAAAAAAAACATGACAATATTTCTCTCTTTGGTATAAAATAAATTTTATTTCAAAAATAATGTTTTTTTATTTATGTTCTAAAAAAATTTCAAGATATTTTTATATTTATTTAATAAATTTGTTTTAAAATATTATCATCATTATTTGATAATTTTACAAGAAATTGTTTTCCAAATATTTTCAAGCTTCTTTTATATGTTTTCAAAAAAAAAAATTTCTATATATTTTCAAGATTATTTTATATGTTATCACAGAAAACATTTTTTAAAATAATATCAACCATTTTTATAATGTTTAAAATTATTGTAAATGAAAGTTTTTTTAAAACATTTTAATGATAATTTTAAATTTTTTCAAGGAAATTTGATTTCAAAATTGAATAAAAATCATGTTATATTTCATTAAAGATAAATATTTTCAAATTTTTTTCAAATATTTATTTATAAGATTTTAATTTTAATTTAATGATAATTTTTTTCCAAATATTTATGATTTTAAATAGAATTTTTCAAAAAATCAATGCATATTCTTCTAATGAAATGTTTTAGGAATATCTTTCCATGTTATTTTCCATCAATGAAGACATCTGTTGAGGTTAATTATCCCATTCTTGGAAATTATCTAAAGGATACATTAATTTTAAATATTGAATGGTTTGTGTTTTTATTGAATATTTATTTTGATACTCATTTCTATTCCACAAGTTATATTATTTTGAATTCTACTCTCTTTCATGATTGATTTATTTACTTAGTGATTTTGAAACCTAACATTTTTATATTGTGTAAGATATGATTTCATGTTTACAAAACATATTTAATTTCATGGGTTATGATATGAGTTATTAAAATTATGTTTAACATTAATTCGGGATTTCATTATGAGACATGGGGACTATATCTATCTCTAATTCATTGGATAATGATTTATATATCATGCGATAAATATGGTTGGAATTAAAAATGAACTAGGTTCAGTATTGTAGGCAAAGTACGATAAATGAACACAGATCAGTAATAAAGGGTTAGAATGTCGTGTGATGTTGGTTATGTAATACTGGGAAATACTGGTGTTTGAACCCGGTTTAGTATAGTATGTTTTCCACTATGATGGCATTGGAAACAATGAATTTAATACTATAAAAATATTTATATATTATTATGTGCCTACCAAAATTCCATGATTTATTCCTATGTTTTTCATTAATTTAATATGTTATTTATTTCATTGTGATTTACCTCTTATAAACTTTCATGTTTTATTCCATGATTCAAGTATATGGTCTTTTTTATTTATATTTCGACCTTATATATTCATGATCATGTTCTCATACCCATTATTCTAATGATTATGCTTGTGTATCTCTTTTTCTTATCTATGATATGAATCTGAGGTCACCCATTTTATGTTTCCTTTCTCAGGGTTATAATGATATGTGTTATATTTGATGTGGATAAAAAGGTTTCTAGTTAAAAAGAACATATCTAGAGATTATGTAATTCATTTGTGTAATATTTTTTATGTTTATATGTTTCTAATGGAACTATACTCGTATAACCTTTGGTCATATATCTTTAAAAGTGTTTTCAATATTTTGAAAATGTGATGTAATGTTATGTATACCATGATTTGGTCACTATAGCTGGTATCGGTGAAATGGTTTATTTTACCATTGCAAACTATATTGAGAAAACATTATTGAGATCTATATTTATAATTATAAGGATATGTCTAAGGATGCCTTTAATTATAAGTATAATGATGTTTCAATGTTTAGGATAATTTCCAAGAATATTTGTAAATGATATAGGGAGTGGGTTTTTGTGATGTTAATCCTTGAGTGGATAATATAAGAGGGTGTTTCAGTGGTACAATTATATGTTGGGGTAAAAACACAGAAATGTTGTCCTCATACTGACTTGGGGTAATTTGGTACTTGATAATAGGCGTTATTGCACACCTAGTTTGACACTCTCAGGGGAAATTATTAAGAAATTAAAAATCTCTTCAAGAATTATAATTAAGTATATAAATTTATTTTTTATTAATAACCTATGATATACCTATGGTGTTATATTTAATGATGTTTTCATAATTTAGAGATCATATAAGTGTTTTTCATGTTTATTTGGTTCCTCACTATGATGATTTTGTCTTACTAAATTCCTTAGATTTTAGACAATGGTGGGAACCATAAGGAACTAGATTAATGTGGAATATGATGGAAATATATATTTACTAGTAGTCAAATTGAATGATCACTGGAGTTAAGTATTTTGTGATCATGTCTAATCAAATTTCATGGAACATGATCAATAATGTGTACCTTAACCAACCATCAGACTAAGTAATGAAGATAATGATGGAGTTTGATAACTGTCCACACAATTAAGACCATTAATGAATGATGATTTGGTTTTCCTTATGTCAAGAATGTGGAATGAAACACCTATGTGAGTTTTTTTTAGTAACATGATGATGCTTTGAATGTATAAAATAATAATGCAATCCAAGTAACTATAAAGTGAAAATGATGTGTTTGGTTAAATAAATGGATGAGAATATTGGCCTCCTAGAGGCATTATTTTAGGTTAAGTGTTTTGAGTGTGGAAGAAACAGTCGTTGTGAAAATCAATGTTCCATGAGGAAATATCATAAGGAGAATCAAAATGGTAGTGTGAGGAATGGTAATATTACTGGTAAAGATGAGACTAACGATGGATTTTGAAAAGAATGAAGTATTACAGAATAACATGATAAATCCAAAGTACTTGTTCAAGAATAACGTTAGATTAATGATGTATTTACGTTTTGGAATTCCAATATTATGTTACATTAATCAAGAAAAATTTAAATATTTTCATTATAATTTTTTCATCTTAAACATGAAAAATTTATTTATAATAGTGATGGAGAATTATAAAAGTGATTTTTTAAGGAATGGTAACCCTTAATGTGTTCAAGATGATTTGAGAATAATTATTAGTTTGTATAAAGAGATAACTAATTTGGATAAAGTAAACAATATAGAACATATTAAAATATATGTAATTATTTATTCATTGAAAAAAATTTCTATGTAATCATGGATGAATATTACATGTTCTTGTATTTAAATTATGTATCTAGTAAAAATCAGAATAAGTAAACATGCATTTTTTCCAAACTGATTAATAGTAATTAAGGATGTTAATAAGATTAATTGGAATATATGGTGAGGGTATTAAAATGTATGTATTGTGGAAATTATGAGAAACATTGTTCCATATATCAGATCAATATTAATATCATTTCATGTCATTATATCTAAATATTTGGATTTCCATCTTTTAGAAGACTTATGAGATTAACCATTTATGGATAGTTTATGTTAATGAGTAGATGTATTCAGTAGGGCTAAATTGTCATATATATATATATGAGGATTTATTCATATAGATAACATGATATAACAATAATTTTTTGGTAATTGAAGACAAATGGGATGTCATAACATAGATCTCATGATATTTTTGCACTTTGGGAATGAAAAATTCACATTCCATTCTAGAGATAGAGGTAATTTGGATCAAAGAACAAACAAATCGTGATATTTTCAATATGAAAAGGAACAAAATCAAGTAAATATATATTCCTCTGATTTTTCTTTATATTTGGGATAATGTTTCATGAATCCAAAATTCATTACCCTAGTGGTGTTTTTTCGATAAATGAAATCGCCACTTAAACCGGTATAAATTCACTTCTTTTTAGATTTTTAACATTCTCCTAAACTTGTTCTCTATCACTATCCATCAAAACATGATGGAAATATTTCAATTCCATGTCTATGTTTTCACTTCCAAATTATGTTCTCATATGTGTTAATCTCATTATGAATTACTTTAGGTAACAGTCGTGGTTCCAATATTACATTTTTAATGGATGTTTTAGTATTCAATTTTATGATGTGGGTTTATATGATTAAAACATTCAAATATCAAAGCTATTATAAACATGAAAAATCATGATTTAGAAATTCATTTTAATAGTTTTATAATGCAACACCATGAATATTTTTGAAATATTTTTTAATTAATTTATTCTTTTTGATTTTGTTCATTTCCCACAAGCATTAAAATAATTTATTTTATATTAAATAATTTTATTTTTCCAGAATTATATGGAACACCATGTTAATTGTACACGACACATAACATAATGTTTATATTTACCTATATGTAACACCGATGTTAGGTTGCATTACATGCAAAAAAATGACTTTCCTCAAGGGCGTACATAACAGGAAAGACTATGTTTTATCTAACAATAATATATTAATAGAATATTATAATTTAATATAATATGACATGAACTAGATTTTAAATTAAGATTTATGAGTATTATTAATAAATTATTAAAATATCTTTCATTCAAAAATATAAGATGAATTCATATGATACCGTTTAATTTGAAATTAATATAAAAACAGATTGAATAAAAAGTAAAATGTTCATATTTTAAGGCCCTAAATCTATTTTTCCTTATTATATTAAATTAATTATAATTAATTAGTTATATAAATTGAACATATATTTTATATGATCAATAAAATATTTTTTATATTCGTTTAGTTGATTTGATATACATAAGATAAGAACTAACTCCATTTTATACTTATAATACTATATTACTTATAAAGAATGTTTTATATGCTTTTAATGTTTAAAAAAATTTAAGTGAAATTTTTGTAAATTTTATAGATTTAATATGTAAAAATAAACTTCAAATTTTTAATATAATGAAAAAATTATGTCAGGATTAATTTATGGTCTTTTGGTATGGTTTTATTTTTCAATGAAGTTTTAAAAATACTGGCTTTCAATTCAAAACTACTTTTTCAAATAATTTATTTATAAGATTAAATTATATATATATTGTTATCCGAATTAAAATAGACAATAATTTTATCAGATAATCCAATTTAGGTCATTAGAACCAATTTCAATTGGAATTTTAATATAAAAACATAGGAAACTTTTGATCATTTTTACATTAAAAAACAGAATTGTTGTCCCATCTGCGGGAGTAATTTTAAATTAATTTTCTACACTTATCTATTTGGAATTTTGAAAATATTATTCCAAAATTTTGAACATGATTTTTTTCATGTGTAATAATGTCAACATAATTGGGCCAAAAATATTAGTGAGTGCACTAAAAATTATTTACAATGGCTAAGAGAGAAATTGGGTTAATAAATTACTAAAATGTAAATTTATGACCCAAAACGACCTATAAACATAAAAAACCCCATTTTACATACGTTAATATGATGTAAACATTAAATTATGTATTTTCATTTAGATTTTTTGGAATTTATTATGAAATAACATGGGTACACTGAACTTGTTCTCGTAAATTCTTTCTGTGTCTTTTACCTTCCATATAAAATGCCACCCCATCTACCTATAATTAACAAATCTCAAACCAATTATATTCATACATGATCTATTTAATACCATTTTAGGAATCTATACCTACCACCTATTGTAACACCCCATGATTTCATAGTGTGTTATTTCATCAAAATAATTCAATAACTTGCACTACACGCAACACTGAGTTCAAGAGCACCATTACTTACCAAAAAAGCCGTTCAAAAGAGATTATTAATAGTAATAACTAAATTTTAAACTTTAAATAATCCTTATAATTTTAGAATCCATATTATGAGTTTCTTAGAGATAACGTAAGAACAAATTCATTTTCAGTATTGCACTTTTACCTACTTTTAATAGTGAACCCTTTTTAAATACAATATTTTAAACTTTTTGACTAAATGGGGACATCAAAAATTTAAAATCAAACATCCCAAGCTTCCACGGTACACTTTCCTTTGAATAATATAGTAGCGTGTGTAGTGCGCAACTTCGAGTTTTAACACACACCACAACCAATCAAACTAGCCGTTATGAATTTTAATACCTACTTTTTGAAATTATATATATTTTATATTTCAAAATAGACTTCATTTTTTGATTCTGAATATCGAATTTAGCATAGGGTGAAATTTTGGAACTTTTCGGATAACACTTATATTTTGATGAATAGTGAAAATTACTAAATTTTAATTAAAAACAACTTTTTTTTATCGAAATAATTAATATTGATAAATTATTAATTTGAGGGGTTTTAAAGTATATTTAGAATTTATTTTTACCATTTAATATAATGATGGTCATTTTACATAATTTTACAATTAAACCCGACATAAACATTTGTCAATCTTTTGATAGTTATTATCTCTTTAAAACACACTTTTTGTTTTAACAATGAGAATTAATTTAAAATTAATTTTTTCCACTTCTGTGTTTTGAATTTGGAAAATATAGATTCCATATTTGGAATTAGGATGTTCAGATTGTGTAAATAGGTAACTTTTATTTTTATACATTTTGAATAATAACATTGGTAAATATTTTATTTACCATGGTTAATGGGTAAATCCAGTAAATAGGGGTTAGAAAATAATATTATAATAATATAAAATTACCCTAAAACATGTACTAACCTTATTGGTTGATACTAGATAGACCATAGTCATCTTTGGGTCGATTTGGGGACCCCATGGTGCCACTTGTAAATGATAGGGATACTTTTTTTTAATTATGTTAAAATGAATACAAAAATGACACAAGCATATAAATTTTTGAAAAACAATTTTTACATAGGGTTATATATGTTGGATTTTTGACTATAAATATTCATTATATAGATAAGAAGATATCCTACATAATGGAAGTTTATTTAAAATTTTTAGACAATAAATAATTTAACCTATATATGACACAATAGTAATGCAGTAATTACCATAATAGTGAAAAATTAAAATGATTGATATTGAAGATACCCAAATAAATATAATTTGAGACATTATATGAATTAAAATAATTTTATAAGTTAATATGACATGTTAGGAATGATTTAATTAACATTTTTCTAATTAATCATTCGGTTATTAGTTTTACAAAAATCAATTATTGAATAGTGTCAAAATTGACATAAAAGGGTTTTTAAAACAAATAGTATATTATTAATTGATATTAAATTCTTAAAAACCTAAGGATCATCCAAGAGACTTATATAATGATAGGTGTATCATTAATGGGACACTTGGGGATCGCTTGGATGCATATAGTAAGTTTATTAACCATATAATATAAAAATACAAAGAGACATTGTAAAAGTTAAACTAATTAACTAGGAGTTAATACTTAATGATAAGGTTAATATAGTAACCCAAACCTATCTAAATTCTATTGGTTGAGTGGTTTTCGTCCTATCACCTCCTTAAACTTTAAATAATCATCTTTGGTGCCATTATAAACCGAATATTAATTTATTATAAATTAATATTTCTAGGTTTTCCAAAGGATCCCCTCAACCCTCTTATAAAACGGAACCCCCCTTCTCATTACTTCATGCCGTCAAAGCCTTTTGGGTCGTCCAAACTCTTCCCAAATACTCTCTCAACTTCCCTCACATTATCCTAGAGTCCTTGGTTTAGTCAGAAAGCCAACTTAAGGATCCCTTTTGATCAAATCAAAAGGAAGAACCCAAAGAAGAGGAGGTTAACCAACCCCAACCATGGAAAAGTACAAGGTAAGGGTTATTTAACAATCTCTTCATTACCCGAGATTGTTTATACATAATAATCTACTGGGATCTCTTTATCATCCACATCCATGTTTCTTAAAAATTTATTTCAAAAATTTTTACTATTTAAAAGAATATGGGTTAAATACGTTTATACCCTTGTTTTACTTTTTACAAGATTTTTATAAATTAATCATTCCGTTGTTTTCCAAACAAGGTGTTTTTTAACCCTTTCGATAGAATTAATGTAATAATGTTTTTTTAACATATACGGCGGGTGCTGTTATTTTCCACCATTATAAAATCGTCGAAGCTTCCCTACATGCTTATAAGAATATTTTCAATGAAAATATTTTATTTTATAAATATATGACTCTTAAATGATTTCAAAATAAAAAGAGAAATTTCTCTAAATAGAGTTTTCATTTCATCTATGTCAACATCCTTTGATGTATTTTACTCTTATTTTAAGTTGATTTATTATGATACAAAACTTCTATATTCTATTGAAGGTTTTTTGATATGATTGACTGTGGATGTGATATTTTTATAGCATTCATAGTTTATGTTGAAAGTATTGATGTTTCGTATGCTAGTTTTAATACGAATGTTTATGTTATATTTAAACATTTTCATATGGGAATGCATTGGACTTAATATGTGACGTGTGGAGCCCGCTATAGCTCCTCGATGCATCAGTAGGTCTCATGATACAAACTAGTGTCTTGGCACAAGGCCTTGACAAAATCATATTTGTAGTCTTGGCACGAGGCCTTTGCTATGTTGTTATGATAGTCTGGCATTATGCATTCCATCATTATGAAAGAGGTTATTGATATTGCATGTGATTATTCGATTAGTAGAATAACCATGTGAATAAGTAAATAGAAATATTTCATTTTATTTTTTCCATACTATGATGAAGTTCAAGTTTAAAAGGCTTTTGTTTTAGTTATACATTGCCTTAAATGTTTATTCTTATTTATGAAAGTTTCCACTATATTGTTATCCTTATTGGGAATTTGATCTCACCCCTTTTATATGTTTTATTTTTCCTAGGATGCGAAGATTTAAATTATGAATGACCTGCAGGGATAATATGAGGGGATAATAGTATGGATTATGGAGACAATATGTTGTTTTTCGTAATTTTTTACTTCATTATGTAATGTAAAAAATTATGAATATATCTAGTGTTTCCAAGGCTACTAAACCAATCGTTCTTTCGTGATTTGATCTTTTTTGTGATCATTCCAATGTTATGTAATAATGCACTGACTCTGGGTTACTAGGGTCGGGGCGTTATAGTTGGTATCAGAGGGAGGTTTAGTACAAACCATAGAAGATAGATTTAGATAAACTCTGATTAGAGCATGTAGACCTAAGATGAACATTAAGGATTAGTATAGAGGAACTTACTAGAATTTTGGTATTATAGGGATTTCGTGAGTTTTCCGAGTAATACATACCTGTCTGGATAAGAGTAGGTAGAGGTAGTTCTAGCACAAATATACCAAGGGGAAAAACCCGAAAACACCTCTTTGAGATAGACTTGAACGTGAACTGGTGCACGACAACGGGCCTTGCTGCACTCTTGGTTACGACACTCCCAAGGGATATGCTTAGGATAACTCTCATTTTATTTACAAATCATTATGAAAGGTTTATGAGTATATACTTCCTCAAAGAGAACATTTTTATTATTATGGATTATATCCATAAATATTTCAATTTATGTTAAATGTTTTATAAGTATGGGATTATGTATTTTGATTCATAAACTAATCTACTGTATGACATTGTTTAGAAATGGCGCCCTGTAGAAGGAATGAGAACTCCACCAATACACAACATCCAAAGAGAAAGAAGGATCATATCTTTCATTGTCTTAAGCCAGAATTTATAAGAGAAATAGTCTCCCATGTATTATCATCATATGAAGAAATAATATCATTTGTTGATAAGATTAGTAAAGAGTTTACTGAGTCCTATGTCTTTGATGTGAAGTAAGGGAAGAAAAGGATAGAAGAGAGAAAGATGGACAAAGGGAAGAGGGAAAAGACGAATTTTCCCATATGTGATAACTGTGGGAAGAAACACCCTGGAACTTTCCTGAATGGAATGAGAGTTTGTTATAAGTGTAGAGGAAAAGGGCACGAAGTACGTGACTGAAAGGGTAATAGAGTGGTTCAAATGTACAATTCTTCATTTTCAAAGAGTTTGGAAACTACGCGAACCTATGTCCCAGTCATCAGACTATGCCAAAAATGATTCTATTGGATAATAATCAAGTTATGATACTACCACAGATGAAGAGGAATGATTATAGTTCTTGTGTTGATTATGTCATTTGATTGTTGTATCAACAATTTAATTGTTATAATAATTATGGAGTATATAAGTATTGTACTGAAGTAATATTTCATTAAGGACTTGATATTGTGTGGAACAAAGAAAAGTGACTCAATAGCAGGATAAATTTTTGGAAAATATATGGTTGAGAGAATGATAAACCATAATATAGTTCTGATCCCAAGGTAGTGATTTTGGAATAATATATGATTGATTTGGATAAATTATATTGTATATTCTTGACTACCTTGAAACTGATTAATGATTTGTATATTCCATCATTGTTGGGGTTTAAAACATTTTTTGATTGAAGAAGTATATCTATTATTTTTTAAGGAATAAGGGATCATGAATGTAATCAATAAGGTTTTATGGTAATTCAGGATGTTGCAGTGTTTTAAAAGAATACATGATGAAGGTGTTCCCATGTTATTATGCAGAAAAAAGGATCTTTATTGTGTTTACCTTCCTTATAAATTTTTGGAATGAAGTATTTTCGATATTTCTAGTTTGGATTATTTTGGATTTCCATAAAAGGACAACCCGGAGGTCGAGCGGCAACCCGTCGCGTCCGGCATGTCCGCGAGACTTGAACCCACAACCGAAGGGCGACAAGGTTGTATCACCTACCACTGACCCATGTGATGTCCTTGATTAAATAATGTAGTTTTTTTTAAAAGAGCTTGTAGATGAATTATAAATTCGTTTTTTTAACCCTATACGAATAGGATAAATAGATGAATTTTTTACGTTCCAATATCTTTTAGATTGAAATATGAGTTTGTGTTAAAAATTAGTTAATGTATGGAACTCTACTTGTCAAAAATATATTTTTCTTCTTCTCTTATTCTATGAATAAATTAATTCTTATACATTATTTAAGGAATCCTAAAACCAAAAATGTGTTATCCTAATACCCTATGTTTTGTTGAACAGATGGTATTTCAAATCATCATAGATTGATGAATTTAAGGACCTCAATTTTACACTTGTTTGTGATTGATGACCTTAATCACTACATATAAATATTAACTTTTTTCCTCCAATTATATGTCTCCAATTGCCACCAATGTTCTCCTAATCGAGATCATAATTTGGTGGTGATCCTTTCATTTATCTTTTCCTCATATTATGACTATATTTTAGTAACCCAATTTATGATGTGGGATTTTCTCACAAACATATTTTCTATTTTCAACCTTTTATTTTCGAAGAACAATTTCAAATAGCGAGCACGTAATTTATTGAAGGAGCGGATAATGTAACACCCCATGATTTCATAGTGTGTTATTTCTTCAAAATAAATCAATAACTTGCACTACATGCAACACCGAGTTCAAGCGCACCATGAATTACCAAACAATCCGTTCAAAAGAGGTTATGAATAGTATTTACTAAATTTTAAACTTTATATAATCCTTATAATTTTAGAATCCATATTATGAGTTTCATAGACATAATGTAAGAACAAATTCATTTTCAGTATTGCACTTTTACCAAATTTTAATAGTGAACCCTTTTTATATACATTATATTAAAAAATTTGACTAAATGGGGACATAGCATATTTAAAATGAAACATCCCAAGATTCAACAGTACTCTTTCCTTTGAATAATATAGTAGCGTGTGTTGTACACAACTTCGAGTTCTAACACACAACAAAACCAATCAAACTAGCCGTTATGAATAGTAATACCTAATTTTTGAAATTATATATATTTTATATTTTAAAATGGACTTTATTTTTTGATTCAGAATATCAAATTTATCCTAGGGTGAAATTTTGGAACTTTTCGGATAACACTTATATTTTGATGAATAGTGAAAATTACTAAATTTTAATTAAAAAGAACTTTTTTACTCGAAATAATTTATATTGTTAAATTATAAATTTGAGGGGTTTTAAAGTATATTTAGAATATATTTTTACCATTTTATATAATTTTGGTCATTGTACATATTTTTACAATTAAACCGGACATAAACAAGTGTCAATCTTTTGATAGTTATTATTTCTTAAATGCATACTTTTTGTTTTAACAACGGGAATTAATTTTAAATTAATTTCTGCCACTTATGTGATTTGAATTTGGAAAAATGGTTTCCATATTTGGAATCAGGATGTTAAAATTGTGTAAATAGGTAACTTTTATTTTTAGACATTTTGAATAATTGCATCGGTAAATATTTTATTTACCATGGTTAAAGTGTAAATCTGGTAAATAAGGGTTAAAAAATATTGTTATAATAATAAAAAATTTCCCTAAAATGTGTCCAAACCTTATTGGTTGATACAAGTTCGACCATAAAATCTTTGGGCCGATTTTGGGACCCCATGGTGCCACTTGTAAGTGATAGGGACACTATTTTAATTATGTTAAAATAAATACAAAAATGACACAAGCATATATCCTTTAGAAAAACAATTATTCCATAGTGTTATATATGTTGGATTTTCAACTATAAATATTAATTAGAAAGATAAGAATATTTCCTACATAATGGGATTTTATGTATCATTTTTAGGCATTAGATAATTTAATTTATATATGACACAATGGTGATGCACTAATTACCATAATAGTGAAAATTTAAAATGTTTGATATTGTAGATACCCAAAGAAATATAATTTCAGACATTTTATGAATTAAAATAATTTTATAAGATAATATGACATGTTAGGAATTATTTAATTATCTTTTTTCGAAGTAATCATTCTGTTATGATTTTTAGAAAAATCAATTATTGAATAGTGTAAAGATTGACATAAAGTTGTTTTTAAAAAAATTAGTATATTATTAATTGAAATTAAATTCCTAAAAATCTAAGGTTCGGCCAAGAGACATATATAATGATAGGTTTATTATTAATGGGCCACTTGGGGGGTCTCTTGGATGTATATAGTATGTTTATTAACCATATAATATAAAAATACAAAGAGACATTGTAAAAGTGAAACTAATTAACTAAGAGTTAATACTTAATGATAAAGTTAATATATTAACCCAAACCTATCTAAATTCTATTGGTTGAGTGGTTTTCTACCTATATCCACCTTAACCTTTAAATAATCAACTTTGGAGCCAATAAAAACTGATTATTAATTTGTTATAAATTAATATTTCTAGATTTTCCAAATGTGCCCCTCACCCCTCTTATAAAAGGGCACTCCCCCTTCTCATTACATTACACCTTCAATGACTTTTGGTTCGTCCAACCTCTGCCCAAATACTCTCTAAACTTCCCTCAATTCATCCTAGAGGCCTTCCTTTAGTCATAAAGTCAACTTAAGGAGCCCTTTTGATCAAATCAAAAGGAAGAACCCAAAGAAGAGGAGGTTAACATACCCCAACCAAGGAAAAGTACAAGGTAAGGGTTATTTCACAATCTCTTCATTATCCGAGGTTGTTTATACATAATAATCTAATGGGATCTCTTTATCATCCCCATCCATGTTTCTTAAAAATTTATTTCAAAACATTGTTTCTATTTAAAAGAATATGGGTTAAAGTCATTTATACCCTTGTTTGAATTTTTACAAGTGTTTTATAAAGGAATATTTCCGTCATTTTCCAAACATGGTGCTTTTTAACCCTTTCGATAGAATTAAGGTAAGAATGTTTTTTTTAACTTATACAGCGGGTGTGGTTATTTTCTGCCGTTATAAAATCGTCGAAGCTTCCCTTACAAGCTTATATGAATATTTTCAACGAAAATGTTTTATTTAATAAATATATGACTCTTAAATGATTTCAAAATAGAAAGAGATATTTCTCTAAAAAGAGTTTTGATTTCATCTATGATAACATCCTTTGATGGATTTTACGCTTATTTGAAGTTGATTTATTACGATACAAAACTTCTATATTGTATTGAATTTGTTTTTATATGTTTGACTGTAGATGTGATATTTTTATACCATTCATAGTTTATGGTGAAAGTATTGACATTTCGTATGCTAGTTTTAATATGAATGTTTATGTTATGTTTAAACCTTTTCATATGGGAATGCATTGGATTTAATATGTGATGGGTGGAGCCCGCTATAGCTCCTCGATGCATCGGTAGGTCTCATGATACAAACTAGTGTCTTGGCACAAGGCCTTGACAAAATCATATTTGTAGTCTTGGAACTAGGCCTTGGCTATGTGTTTATGATAGTCTGGAATTATGCATTCCATCATTATGAAAGTGGTTATTGATATTGCATGTGATTATTCGATTAGTAGAATATCCATGTGAATAAGTAAATGAAAATATTTAATTTTATTTTTTCCATACTATGTTGATGTTCAAGTTAAAAAATATTTTGTTTTAGTTATACATTGTCTTAAATGTTTATTCGTATTTATGAACGTTGCTTCTATATTGTTATCCTTATTAGGCATTTGAGCTCTCCCCTTTTCTATGTTTTATTTTTCACAGGATGTGAAGAAGTAAATTATGAATGACCTGCAGGGATATTATGATGGGATAATAGTATGTATTATGGAGACAATATGTTGTTTTAGTAGATTTTCACATCATGATATAATGTAAAACATTATGAATATATCTAGTGTTTCTAAGGCTACTAAACCAATCGGTCTTTCGAGATCTGATCTTTCCTGTAATCATGCCAATGTTATGTAATAATTCACCGACTATGGGTAACTGGGGTCAGGGCACTACACATATATATTCTCCATGGTACTATATCAAACCTAGGAAGCCTTTTGTCATACACCAAAATGAGTTACCCAATTAATAGGTATCATCTTATCTCAAGATCTTTTCATTTATTTTCTTTTTCAACCCCATACACACTATTTATTACATGATGGTAAACCAAACAAACATTTGTTAAATATATTAAGATCATTTTTCATATGTTTGACACAAACATACACAAAACAACATTTAATTTGTAAATAACATATTGTTTATTTCTACGGTGAACTACCACCTCACTAAATGTCAAGTGTTAATTTTTCCTTCATCGCCACTCCTAGTTTACATTATCACAGAAAATATTTTTCTATATGAATTATTTAACATTTATTATTTTATTATTATTATTTATTAATTTTTAACAAAATACCTGTTTTACTTTCCATTTGGTGAAAAAATAAAAATTTTGTTTGATGATTTTTGGACTAGCATCCCCTCAAAGTGATGTGATTCATTCACAAAAATCATAGAACATATTTAGGATGGTTTAAATGAATTTATTATATATATATATGAAATAATAATCATACTCTAATAATTATATATATACATAAAAAGATACTTATATAGGTTATTTTCATTCTTTGTTTCAATACAATAATAAAAACAGAAACATCGTTCATCCATTAGTAAGAATTACCATCTACATGAACAATGTATTACATTTAATACATATATATTATAAAGATTTTTATAATATATATTTAATTTAAATACTTGTTATTTATATATTTTTTTTTCATTATGGAAATCCTAATATATGTATGAGGACCAAACATATAACATATTAAGACACATGCGAAGATCAAAGTGAATATTATGTGATGTTAAACTTTAACATAAGATTGTTAACAAGTTTGTAATATATGGTCATAATAAAACAATTTATCGAAATATATATTTGAATATTCTACTGTAAAATATTTATTATAATCATACATTTATTAATAGTAATCTTTTATTATTATGAAGAGAGACTTGACACAAGGTAAGGAAAATTTCACCTAACTCTTATTTCCTTGAGAGACATGACTTATTAACCAAAAACAAATTTTATGGGGTGTATGTAATTTCCATGTAATTTATGTATATATATTATAGTAAAATTTTTTAGTATTTACATATATATTTTATGAACATTATTTCATGTGTTTATGTTTCAAAAGACACCAAATTAGTAAGATAGTTTGGTCAAAATTTTCCTTATTTGAGACTACTTTTTTTTATTCACCCGAAAAGTCAATATGTTTATACATAAATATTTACTGATATATCATGAATATAAAATACATCATGATATTATATGTTTTATTTGATTTCCTTTTAATACATGGATTGTGTGATTCCATGTTTTAAAGTAGTAATATTTAATTGAAACAATCTCATTTCTTTCGATATTTTTAATGATTATGCTTCCATTCATTTAATGTCATGATACCTCTGCCAAGAATGATCATGATTTTGAATATAATATGTTTATTAAATATATACCTAGTTATTCGTACAATTATTCTAGGATTTAGTTCATAATTTTATTAATAAAATGTTTTTAATAAAAATATTCATGTATTTCATTATTCTGTCAGAAATCTATTTTATTTCAATAATAATGTTTTTAAGAAAAATATTTCATAATATGTCTTCATAATCATTTTATATGATTTGATGGAATATTTTTGTAAAAAAAATTTCAATATTTTTTTATTTTATTTCAAGGAATATTTTATACAATATTATTTCAAGATTCTATTATATGTAATCAAGGAAAATTGTTTTCAAAAACAATCATGAATAATTTAGATGTTCTTAAGGAAATTATTTTCAACATGAATTCGAGATTTATATATATTTGGAAATTTATTTTTAATTAAATTTTTTTCAAATTGGTTTTATAGTTCATTTTATACGTTTTAAATGAAAATGGTTTTAAAAAAATCAAGAATTCCTTATATGCTTCCAAAAGAAATGATTTCCTAATGATTTTCAAATATCTCCTTATAATATATCAATTCTATTTTCATGAAAATTGTTTTCAAAATGGTTTTATGTCTTAACAAAATTAATGAATAAATTATTATTTCCGCATGAAATATTTCAAAAATATATTTCAATGTTATCGTTAATCTAAGATTACATCTTTTTATGTTACTCGTGACATTATAGAAAATGATCCAAATGTTCAATTTAGATTCATGCATTAATGGTTTATGTATTAATGTAATATGATTATGATACATGATTCTCTACCATAGGTTGTATTCATTAGAAACCCACTTCTTTTCATAGATTATGATTTTATGAAATGATTCTGAAACCTGTTTTTTCCCATGTCTTAACATTTGATTACATGTTTATGACCCCCATTTCATAACATGTCTTAAAATATGATTATTTATAAATTTATTCAACATGGATGTATTATTTCATTATATGTTGTGTGGATCCAAGATCTCCCTCTAATGTAGTGGGTAAATATTTATATTTCATGAGATAGACATAACTAGAATGAAAAATGAACACTTTTATAAATTACAGGGATGTAATGATAATGAACTCTATTCAATAATACATCGTTGGATGATGAGTGATCTCAGTTTAGTAATACATGGCTAGAACAGGTTGTGAACTCAGTTAATTAAAGAACTATTTCCACTAAGTTGGTCTTGGCAGCAATGCCTTGACTACTATGTAAACTATTAAATATGATCACATGTCTTCTAGAATTCCATGTTTTATTCCTATATTATGATTTCATGGATTATGTTCTTTATTTACTTCAGATTCATGTATTATGAACATCCATTCTTTACTCCATGATTTATGTATATGATTATTGTTATGAATGGTATGATCACCAACTTTCATGATCAATTTCTCACATCCCTTGGGATTATGATAATTCATACATATCTACAATGTTTAATCTTATTGAGCATCTGATCTCACCAATTTTCGGATTCCTTCACCTAGGTTATAAAGATATGTATTATTTTTTACATTTCTATAAAGGGTTATAATCAATAAGAACATTGCGGAAGATGATAAAGCTCATTTCTTTCTTATTGATTATGTTTCCATGTTTCCAAATGCACTGCCCTAGTACAGTATTTGGGAATCTATTTGAATATTTTTTTAATTATTCCAAAAAAAGTGATGTAACATTATGTATTCCATGACATGGTTACTATAAAACACATTATATAAACAAAATGAAATTAACATACGATACAATGAAAATATTGAAATATTCATAATAAATGAGTTTTAGGATGTTATAAATGAATAATATCTGATATAATACATATTAATAATTTTATTATATAAGTTAAAAACACATTAAAATCACTTATAGATGAGGTTGAATAATGTACAACCAATTGTAATTGTTATTTAAGGGGTTTCATCTCAATTTTATTTCATTTTGGCATATTATAATGTTTTGAAAGTTATTAGTTTTATATATTTTATACAATTCCCCATTATATGAAATATACTTAATGATTCTATATTAATGCTCTTTTAATTTTAAATTTTAATTCTTTCTTCGAAGGGCATTCAACTTATGAGATACCCATTGATAACTAATTTCATATCAATTTTTTTCATAAGATTATATTATCTACTCATTATTTTTAATATTAAATTATTATGTGTATACTAACTCTGGAATATATATTTTATAATTTCAACATTTTTTCTATATTTAAATATGGTACATATATTAAATTAATTGATTAATTTTTACATTAATTTTATGATCATATTATTTTTTATTTAAGAATCTAATTCTAATTATGTTTTTTTTTCATGAATTTACATTAATAAAAATTAAATGATACTTTCCTTATTATCCATTTAATTTATTTCTAAAATGGTTTTCATGGTATATTTCAATTGATACTGCCATTTTATACTCATATATAGTTAAAATATTTTTTGAGGTGTCATATTAATGTCCAACAACATTTTTTACTTATGTCAGAAATCCATTTTCTTACAAAGAATTTTTTTGTATTTTTTTCTTAAAATTCGTTACTAAACTGTTAAAATATTATTTATTAAAGGATATTAGCACCCATTTTTCAATTTTTACAAAATTATCCTGAAGGAATATTTTTTTTATTTCTGAACAAGGAACCTCTTTTATCTTTTTACCATATAAAAGGAATGTTATTTACATCTTGTACAAAATTACCCACCAACATGTCCATAATTTCCATGAAAATTCATTTGAATTTTTATTACGATATTTTTAAATACAAAATTTAGAAATGTTATTTCATAAGAATAATATTTTATAAATACTTTCACATTGAAATGTATTTTTCATCAGTAAATTTTTAATAATTTTTTTATTATATATCTATTTATAAAAAATAATTTTATTTACTCAAATGGATATATATTTATACCATCCATATTCTTCCTCGGCATGCTTTGTGATTATTTTGACTGAGTTTATGATTAACAATCACATCATTCTTCCATTTTGTATTAATTATCATCCCCTTGAAGTTTTAACTTCCCAGTGATCATTAAATATTAAATTCCCCCTCAATAAAGAAACTAAATAACAAAGATATTATTATTCATTTAACTACATACAACTTCTACATATGGCATTTTACATTGATAGTTATTGGAATTAATGATGAAATGTTGATCATTTTTTATAAATTAGTTAATATGGATATTTGATGATAAAAAATGTCTTTTATGATTTAATAAGATTGTGTAATATATGAGAAATGATTTGGACATGATGAATTGGGTGGGGTCTAGAAAATGATATCTCATTGATGAATTGGCAGTCAAATCAGATGAATTAGATGACTATCCTTAGTTAAATGTTTTTCAACCTATCATTTCTAAACTGCATTGAGAATATTTCATGATTTTAAAGGTATCATATGCATAAAAAATATGACATCCAATAATTTATCATTTTTTGCTTATAATTAAGTAATTTTTATCCATGAAATTTTTTCTATTGTCACACCCGATCTTTTATGATAATATTATTTTATGATTTCATCAGATTTTGAAACTTTCTATTGAGTTGCGACCAATCCGGTTTTAAATTTTTTCATTTTGTTGATGAATTAATGCTTCGCCCTTGACATTTTCTGGGGCATGACATGGCATATTTAAAGCAACACAACTTTTCTCAGGTCAAAGTGCGGCCTGCCTCAAGAAAAATAAATAAAATGACCTTTAATGATGTATTTTAAAATTATAATTATTGTAATTATTATTATTATTATTATTATGCTCACCAAGTTTATTAATGTAGGGTAATTATAATGAAGTTATTATTATTAACTTTTTATTAATTTTTTTAATAATATTATGTTTATTACAGTCATATTAAGTTAATTATAATTTTAATTATGATTATTATTAATAATATTTTTATTGTTTAATTTATAAAAATAATTATTAAGTTATTATCATTATTACTATTGGAGCCTATTAAAATCCTAATTAAGTTTATTATTATTATTATTATTTATTAACGTTTTATTTATTTTATTTTATTTTCTTGACTTTTTTTCTATCTTATTTATTTCTTCTCTTCTTTTTACCTTTCTTTTCTTGTTTTTTTCTTTGCCGTTTTCCTCCATGGGAATCATGCACAACTCCCCCCTCCTCTCTTCTCACTGCTCGCGACCCTACCCCCCTCGCTAACCCTAGTCGGCGCGCCCCTCCTTCTCCGGCGAACCCCCCCTTTATCCTTCTTCCCTCCCGCGGCTTGCCTCCTGCGACACACACCACCAAATCTGTGCCCTCTTCCGGATCACCTCGCACAACGCCCCTCTTCCGGCTCACCTCGTACCGCCCCCTGCTACCCGCCTCGCGCCAAACCCCAGCTCGCTACACCCACTGGACGAGGGGCCTACGTCGCGCCTCCCTCCTTCGTCGAGCATCACTCTATCCGGCGGGCGACCTTCTTCTGGCCAAACCCTCTCTTTCCCTATGGTATGGTTCTTTTTTTATTTTATTTGGAGTTTTTGGTCTTCATTATGGTGGATGTTAGACTTATGGCTAATTGTTGATAATTGTTTTGATTTCGTTGTTTATTTTGGGTCCCTTGCAGGGCGATTGACGTGCAATGGAGTTTGTGCCCTGCGTTTGTGATGTTTGGACACCGATGTAAGTGTTTTATTCCGCTGTTGTTTTTTTCACAGTCCGTGATAATTAATTTTCGACATGAAATGTTTAGTATAATTTTATTTATGTATAATTTCATGAAGTTGAGTTTTTAATGAGCAAATTTTTTATTTTGTGTGTGAAAATTTTATTGTGTTTATTGGGTGGATTATATTACATGCGTAAATAAACTTGGTGTTTTTTGGTTGATCTGTTTGGTGTGAATCTAGTTTTAAAGAAGTTTTGTATGCCTTTAATATTTTTCAGCATGTTTGTATATAATGGGGTGTGTTTTTGGGGAAAAATAATGTTGTGTTATTTTATGTTTATTTATAAATAATGAAGTTGGTTATTAAAAATTTTTATGTGACGCGAATGATGTTTAGAAAGGTTTTAGTGTGCATATGATTTTTTTAAAGGAAATGGGATTTGGGTGTTTTTGAGGAATTTCCTTCGTTGCATTATTCATGGTTGTTTTATGACTTCTGGAATTGATTTATTTAAGGACATTAAAGTTGAGAATCTAGTTCTGCATGAGGGTCGGGTGCGTTTTCTTTTGCTAGTACTGTTTTTTAGGAGTTGCGTATGAATCCTTTCTGTGAAAAAACCCATGCTGAATTGTTTATCAGTGTTTCTTTTTTAACTATGCAGTTCATCTATTAAATGCGTGTAGGCTGGAGTTGGTGTTTTGTTGGTGCATCTTGGCGCGTTTGGTTTTAAAAATGATGTTTTGAATGTTTTTCTTTTTGTACGAACCCTTGATGCATTATTTTTAAATGTTTTGTAGATTTTTCATGTGTTAATGTTGTTTTATAAAATTATATGTGTAGTGTTTTGGGCCTTGCTTCGTTGATTTTGGGTCGCGGGTGTGGAGACATCTTACATGTACATGCATAGGGTAAGGCATATATATATATATATTCCCTCATTGTACATATTCTCTAATGGCTTGGGTAATATGTGCAATGCAACATGAGGTGTGTATATATATATATAAATGTATGTGCGTGTGTCGGCCATGTTTCAGTTTGAGTGGTCTTCAACAATAACGACATGTTTGAGGTAGGTTCCATAGGCCTGTGACTTTAATTTTAGAATTCATAATTGATTTCTTGTTTTAAAAATAATTTTTACTTTTACGATATATTAACATTCTATGAAATTAGGTTACGGTTTCTAGAAATGATTATGCATTTGTTTTGAAAATTGAAGTTTATTTAAAATGCCTTCTGTCTTAAGTGACCTTTTCTTGAAAAATTGATTTCCTAAGTGTTTTTGAATTTGTTATGTGTATTTTCAAAGGTTTTTGGCCTTTTTGCTGGTTAATTGTAAAAATTCTTCACTTTATGTAATAAACCCCATTTGAATCCTTAAGAATGATTTATGAAAAAGACAAAAAACCTCTCTTGAGGCACTCCCCTTGGTTTTAGAAAATTATTTCTATGTTGAATGTGTTATGAGGTGCCGAATGTTGAAGTTTATGTATTGTGTGACATGAATGATGGGGAATTTGCTTAAGGAGGGAGAATGGTGGTGAGTGATTGAATGAGTTTTTGATAGAGAAAATTCCATATTCATATATGTTTTCATGATAAAGAATAACTCACCAACACTTGAAATAGAGAACAATGGGAAACCTGGGTATCTAGTTGGGTGACCAGGACTAGTACTCTAGATGACACGGAAGGGGTTCATCCCGGTTTGTCTAGCATGATTGATGCAACAACACTAACTAAAAATATGAATTTCTAAGTGTTGAGGTCTTCTAAGACACATTTTTTGAGGTTTGTGGCCTTATAAGCCATGTTTTCTGAGGGTCGTGGTCTTCTAAGCCACGTTTCACTGAGGTACGAGGTCTTTAGGTTCCCACTTGTTCTGGCTGCCTATAAGGATTATCCATGGTGATAATTTTTGTCATGCTGCTAACGTGTAAATTTCTTTTCAGTTGTTTCATACTTGATGACTTGTTTGTGAAAACCATATTTTAATCCAAACTACTTTCTTTTCATTTTGAAATGTTAATTCATGATTGAAACCTATTTTGAATATGTAGTGGGAGTAAAATGCTTTACCTAAAAATGAAAACTCGTTATTTGAATTTGAAAAGAAGAAACATTATTTTATTATATCTTATTTTCAAACTGGCATAATTGGATTTCATACTAAAGGCGAGGGCATAGGACGTGGTTATATTATGGAATTTCTACAGATCATCTCGGTCCTCATGCCTACTTTACTTTTTAGTTTCAGGTTTCAATACTGGATCGCATTTGGGAGTGAGTGTGATTGACGTACTGTGGTGATCCACAAGGTCAAATGTGGCATGTCACGTTGCCTTGCTTATTCCTTTTTCCGCTTCCACGTTGTTCAGTTTATTTTTCTTTATTTATATTCATGTTCAGTTTATGTGCATTTATCTTTGTTATGGTCCAAACCGTTCCCGTATTATTTTTTTGATTCCCGGCACTACTTTCCAGCCCGGGGGGACCGGGAACGCCCTTCGGGCCATGTCGCAGACTGGGTCGGGTGCCGGGTTGGATGGCGACCCGGCCAGGTTCGGGACAAAATGGTATCAAAGGGAGGTTTTTATTTGGGGTGTCAAGTAGCATGGTGATTAGGTGTGTCAGGACTCAAGAGGTAGGTTTGGGAAAGACGTCATGAAACATTGCCCATCCCGATACTCGAGTTTCCAGGGGTAGTCCGGGATTTGAATTTTCTTCTTTGGATTGGTATGTGTGGATGAGGGATGACCAAGGAAGTGATCCAGTGTTACGCGGTGGACTTTTATGGAGTAGCGACCCATGTATAGTCCGAGTGCGCGGTTCAAGATACTTCCTCTGGTGGATGCACGCTCGTAGCATGGACTACTAAGCCTTGTTACCGGGTTGGCATAGCCAGTAGTCCCTTATTTTTGGAAATTTTGATGTGAGTTATGTTTTACCTTCATTTTGGTTGGTGTGAGTAGATCTCAAAAATGAAAATGGATTTTGTTGAAGGTGGTTTCAAATGGTAATGTGGCGTTAGAGTGGAAAAGTGGTTTTGAAATGGAAATTGTTTTCTTTTAACAAATGTGTGGATTCAACAGGGAAAATGGGAGGTGTTTTGGATGTTGTTTTGGAATCTCTGTAACAATTTTTGGAATGTGAATTGGAAAATGTTTTGGAAATTGGAAATGTATTGCTTTGATTATAAGTTAAATTATCAAATTGGTTGGGAATTTGTGATTTATGTTGGATGATCTGTTTTGAAAATGAGAAGTGTATTGAATTGACCATTGGTATTCATATGAGTGATCACATACATTGAGGTGCGAATGTGGAAAGTGGAGAAATTGGTGATGTGAGTGGTTGAGTGCTTGAGCTAGCACATGGATATGTATGTGTGTGACTTTATAGAATACCAATGGTGGATATTTAGGTTGTTTTGTTTAAAAAAATGGTTTTCAAAAAGGGGTTTTCAAATGTTTAGAAAAGTGAGTGAGAAATTGTTTAGCGTTCTCTTTTCTTGTTGGGTATTCTTTTTTGTGGGTTCTTGGTTTTGACATATTGAATTGTGTTTGGAATAGTGATTTGAGTTTGAGATTTGGTTTGTGATTGAGGTGTGGAATGTTGATTTATGATGAGTTTTGATTCGGTTTTGTGCCTCTTGTTCTTGAGTATGCTGCCTAGAAAAGTCCCAGAGGTTTCTAGTGAGTCTCTTTTAATTGTATGTTCTACCCAGACTCCTAGAAGAGTGTTGGAATTGAATTCTTTTCAGTCGTTGTCCATCTTCCGTAGTGACCGTGATCTATCGATGGTAGCAAACTAGCTTGGTAAAATCGTTGGTGTTTTCAGATTATTGGAAACTCCCAATTCTATGAGATTCCATTATGGTTCTAGTTCATTTGATGGTTCAACTTTGGATTGCTGGAGGAAATATCCCCTGCGTCATTGCATGATGGTATGTCTTGGAAGGTGTTTAAGGCGACTCTCATCCGATGGTTTATACCCGAGGAAGTGAAGGTGAGGAAAGTGACATAACTAGTGGGTGTTTAGTAAGGCCAATGAGCAGTGAAGGCCTACGTGGGACATTCAAAGGGGTTGATTCCGTTTTATCTAGAGGTATCGTCATGGAATTTGTTAAAGTTTCTATTGTATGAAGTCTCCATCCAGGGTTCCATGACCATTTATTTCTGGTTTTTAGGAAGTTTCCCCATCCATTGACGAGAGATAATTAGAGGAACCTGTATCAAACAAGTCTTCATGTCAATTCCATCATCTATTAGTTGGTCCACCCCCTTGTTTGCTTCTAGTGTGCTCAGTTTGGGTACTTTAAGTCACCTTTTTATCATCCTCCGATGGATTATAGTCAGTCATTCCATTTGGAAAAATTGGAGAGGTTCCGCTAGCAGCATTGTTAGTAGGAGTGCTGACTGAAGGATGTCTATTCTTGACTGCGGGGTAGCAGATGATTCAAGACATCAGAGCTCCAGCCACAGGTCTCGGAGTGATTCTCTTCATGCAGCCAGGAATCATTGGGTGTTGGGAGCCTTGGTCTAATTTCTTTCTCCAATGCTGAAATGGGGACGATATGAATTTCCTTGTTGTAGCTCTCCCGTCCTTGAAGGTTTTTTATTTCTTTAAGTGGCGTATAGGCCTCGTTGCCTTATTGTGGTCATTGTTCCTTGAATACCCCACTTTGGTAGTAATTAGGTGTGGTGTTATCATTTTCATGAAATTTTAGTAGTTGAGCCTCCTCAAATATGAGATTTGGAGTTGTCAATTTATGACTGTGAGTCTCAAGAATATTATCTCTCTCATGTGTCTAGTTTCATTGTTGACTCGTTCTTGTTTTTGGATGTGCTCGTTTTGGAGACACTTGCATCTTGGGAAATAATGAATAGGGGTTGGTCCGCTACTCAGTTTTGGGTCTTTCGTCGATGACCCCATGAGGTGGGGGTATAGTTTATGTGGAGAGTTCATGGGTCGGTTTGTGCTGGGTTTCTCGTATTGGTCTGTGCTAATTGGCTTAAGATGGCCAGTTCCTCGAGATTTGGTCTGTGTGGAGGTTCCCTCTTGGATCAAGTTAGCAGTTCCAGAGTTATCCCATACTAACAGTCTCAATGTCGGTTGTGCTAGTCAAGTTCTTGTGGTGGGGAGAACCCTCCTCATTTCCTAATGGTTCTTCTCTTTTCAGTTTCCCTCAGAGTTGGTCGGGTGTGACTGATGGAGGGAAATGTTATACTGAGTTCATGATTTTTTTTGACCTTGTTCAATTTCAAACTCAAGTTTGTTTCGTTGTATGGATGGGTGACTTTCTGGGGGCACAATGTTTTTGTGGTGGGGAGAATTGTCACACCCTTACTTTTAAGGTACCATTATTTTATGATTTCATCAGATTTTGAAACATTCTATCGAGTTGTGACCAAGACTTTTTTAAATTTTTTCATTTTGTGGATGAATTAATGCTTCGCCCTTGACATTGTCTGGTGCATGACATGGCGTATTTAAAGCTACACGAGTTTTCTCGGGTCACCGTGCGGCCTGCCTCAAGAAAAATAAATAAAATGAGTTTTAATGATGTATTTTAAAATTATAATTATGGAAATTAGTATTATTATAATGCTCATCATGTTTATTAATATAGGTTAATTATAATTAAATTATTATTATTAACTTTTTATTAATTTTGTTAAGAATATTAATTTTATTACAATCATATTAAGTTAATTATAATTTTTATTATGATTATTTTTAATAATATTTTCATTGTTTAGTTTATAATAATAATTATTAAGTTATTATCATTATTATTATTAGAGACTATTAAAATCCTAATTAAGTTTATTATTATTATTATTATTTATTAAATTTTTATTTATTTTATTTTATTTTCTTGTATTTTTTTATATCTTATTTATTTCTTCTCTTTTTTTACCTTTCTTTTCTTGTTTTCTTTCTTTATCGTTTTCCTCCCTGGGCATCGTGCACAGCACCCCCCCTCCTCTCTTCTCACTGCTCGCGACCCTACACCCCTCGCCAACCCTAGCCGTTGCACCCCTCCATCTACAGCAAACCCCCCTTCATCCGCCCTCCCTCCCGCGGCTTGCCTTTGGAGACACGCACCACCAGATCAGTTCCCTCTTCCGGCTCTCCTCGCACCGCCCCCCTCTTCCAGCTCGCCTCGCACAGCCCACTTCTACCCGCCTCGCGCCAAACCCCAACGCGCTACCCCCACTGGCCGAGGGGCCTACGGCATGCCTCCCTCCTTCGGTGAGCATCACTCCATCCGGCGGGCGACCTTTTCTGGTCGAACCCTCTCTTTCCATAGGGTTTGGTTCTTTTTTTATTTTATTTGGAGTTTTTGGTCTTGAGCGAGATGGATGTTAGATTTAGGGTTAATTGTTGATAATTTTTTTGATTCCGTTGTTTATTTTGGGTCCCTTGCAATGCGATTGACGTGCGATGGAGTTTTCGCACTATGTTTGCGATGTTTGGACACTGATGTAAGTGTTTTATTCCACTATTGTTTTTCACACAGTCCGTGATAATTAATTTGCGACTTTCAATGTTTAATATAATTTTATTTATGTGTAATTTCATGACGTTGAGTTTTAAATGAGAAAATTTTGTATTTTTTGTGTGGAAAATTTATTGTGTTTATTGGGTGGATTTTTTTACATGCGTAAATAAACATGGTGTTCTGTGCTTGATTTGTTTGGTGTGAAACTAGTTTTAAAGAAGTTTTGTATGCCTTTAATATTTTACAGAATGTTTGTATATAATAGGGTGTGTTTTGAGGAAAAATCATGTTGTGTTATTTGATGTTGATTTATAAATCATGAAGTTGGTTATTTAAAATTTTGTAAGTGACGCGAATGATGTTTCAAAAGGTTATATTGTGCATGTCATTTTTTTAAAAGGAAAAAGGATTTTGGTGTTTTGATGTATGTAATTCATTGCATTATTCATTATTGTTTTATGACTTCTGGAATTGATTTATTTAAGGACATTAAAGCTGCGAATCTAATTCTACTTGAGGGTCAGGTGCATTTGCTTTTTCCAGTACTGTTTTTAGACGTTTTGCATGATACTTTTCTGTGGAAAAACCCATGCTGAATTGTTTATTAGTGTTTCTTTTTTTTAACTATGCACTTCGTCTATTAAATGTGTGTAGGCTGCAGTTGGTGTTTTGTTATTGCATCTTGGAAAGTTTTGTTTTAAAAATGATTTTTTGAATTTTTTCTTATGGTGCGAACCCTTGATGCATTATTTTGAAAAGTTTTGTAGATTTTTCAAGTTTTTTTGTTGTTTTATTAAATTATATGCATAGTGCATTGGGCCTTGCTTCGTTGATTTTGGGTCGTGGCTGTCAAGACATCCTACATGTACATTCATAGGGTAAGGCATATATATATATATGCCCTCTTTGTAATATTCCCTCATGGTGCGGGGAATATGTGAAATGAAACTTGAGGTGTGTATATATATATATATATATATAAATGCATGTGTGTGTGTGCGCAAAGTGTCAGTTCGAGTGGTCGTCGACAATAAAGACATGTTTGAGGTAGGTCATCTATGCCTATGCCTTTAATTGGATATTAATAATTTCTTTCTTGTTTTAAAAATATGTTTTAAATTTACGCTATATATACATGCTATGAAATCAGGTTACAGTTGCTCGAAATGATTATGCAATTGTTTTGAAAATTGAAGTGTATTTCAAATTCTGTTGGTTTTATGTGACCTTTTCATGAGAAATTGATTTCCTAAGTGGTTTTTAATTGGTAATGTTTATTTCCAAAGGTGATTGGCCTTTTGGCCGGTTAATTGTAAAAATGATTTCCATTATGTAATAAAGCCCGTTTGAAACGATAAGAATGTTCTATTAAAAAGAAAAAAACATCTCTTGAGGCATGCCCCCTTGGTTTTATAAAATTATTTCTATGTTTAAAGTGTTATGATGTGTTGAACGTTAAAGTTTATGAATTGTGTGACGTGAAATAGCGGGAATGCTCTTAAGGAAGGAGAATGGTGGTGAGAGGTTGATGAGTTTTTGATAAAGAAAATGATATGTTCATATATGTTTGCATGATAAATAAAAACTCACCACCACTTGAAATAGAGAACAATGGGAAACCCGAGTATCTAGGTGGGTGACCAGGACTAGTACGCTAGATGGCATGGAAGGGGTTCATCCCGGTTTTTCTAGCAGTATTGACACAAAAACACTAACTAAACATATGAATTTCTGAGGGTCGTGGTCTTCTAAGCCACGTTTTCTGAGGGTCATGGCCTTCTAAGCCACTTTTTCTAAGGGTCGTGGTCTTCTATTCCACGTTTCACTGAGGTACGAGGTATTTAGGTTCCCACTTGTTATGGCTGCCTCTATGGATTACCCATGGTGCTCATTTGTGTAATGCTGCTAATGTCTGATATTATTTTCAGTTGTTTCATACTTGATGTTTTTTTTGTGAAAACCATATTTTAATCCAAAAAGGTTTCTTTTCATTTTGAAATGTTAATGCATGCTTGAATCTTATTTTAAAAATATAGTGGGAGTAAAATGCATTAACTGAAAATGCAAACTCATTACTTGAATTTGAAAAGGAGAAACATAAGTTTATTATATCTTATTTTCAAACTGGAATAATTGGATTTCTTACTAAAGGCGAGGGAATAGGACGTGGTTATATTATGTCATTTCTACTGAGCATCTCGGTGCTCATGCCTACTTTACTTTTCAGTTGCAGGTTTCAGTCCTAGATCGCTTTTGGGAGTGAGTGTGATTGATGTACCATGGTGATCCATGGGGTCACCTAAGGTATGTCACATTGCCTTGAGTATTCCTTTTTTCCATTGCCAATTTGTTCTGTTTATTTTTCTTCATTCATATGTTGATTCAGTTTATGTTTATTTATCTATGTTATGGTCCAAACTGTTCCCAACTAGTTTGTTTTGATGCCCGACACTAGTTTCAAGCCCGTGGGGATCGGGAACCCCGTTCGGGCCATGTCGCGGACCGGGTCGAGTGCCGGTTCGGATGACGACCCGACCAGGGTCATGACATCTATGATATTATCTATAGATATATTTATTTATCACCATTTCAATTACATTTCATGTGTTTTCAATTAATTACCTTGACATGTTGATTATAAATTATGTAGTAAATAAAATATAGTGTGTTATATGTAATTATTATTGTGATATTTATTGTCTGAGTAAGAATAAATAAATAGAATGTGTGATTAGTTAATTAATTTTCTATATGTTATATGTTCATTGATTCAATCATTCTTCTATTTTACATAAACCATACAAAGAATTTTTCCACATCCTTTTTTATTTCCCCAAGATTCATCAATGTTTACATTGGTTTATATGAATTTATATATTACAGGGAAAAATGTTATGATCTGAAAAAAAATTCTAATTTTGTGTATTCAATTATAATACCCGATACATGTATGTCTCTATTTTACCATACTATTATAGTATTTCGGACATCAATATGTGATTCTATATATCTTTTTCCAATGTAATGTTTCTAAGAACCTGATATAGGATTCTGGGTCGATGTAAATATTGTTTGTATTAGAGGATTTTTAGTAGAAACCATGGAAACGAGATTTAGAAAAATCTAGATTACGGAATAAACACTATGATATATTTTGAGCATAAAAATATAATTAAATCATAATGTTTGGGTACGGAATAGATTATTTTGTTTTTAAAATACATCCCCTCCTAGATACTATAATATTAATTAGTTCTAAATCATTTTTACCTACGGTAATAATTCTGTAAAGGGCACATCATGCATAACTTGAGCAAATCTGGGTACATGAAAATGAGCCTTTATAAATACTCAATTTCACACTATTGTGGAATATGCTTTGGATAATTCAAATTTAATTTAAAAAACAATATGATACATTTGAGTATACAATGACAATGAATGGACTAGATTACACATTATAATAATGAAGGACATATGTGAAAATAAAATTGATTAATTACATATGTAATGTGATTCATGAATTTTATTTTAGAATTAATTTTACCAATGGTATTTTGGTTAAAAGTATAATAAATAATATAAATACTATGTTAAATTTTAGATGCATTTCGTTGTTCTTTATCTGATGATTTTTTGGAAAAATTCATGTTTTTTATTTTAAGGTTGACTGAAGGTTCAAATTCTCAATTAGATCTTTTTAGGTTTCATGTGGAATGAGTTAAAAAATATTAAGGATATTTTAGGAGAATCTTATGAATAGAATAATTTTTAGATAATTTTTTGAGGAATGATGAACTTATATTTTAAATAAATAATTATAAAGGTATTGAATATTTTTAGTGCTAACATGGCCACAAATGTCATTGTAATAACAATGGAATAAGATTATTATCAATTATAAAAACTGCGTTGTATTGAGAATAATATTAAAAGTTCATTTAGTGGAAAACAAATTTCAATGATGTCCATCATTTTTTGGGATGTTTATATGGATTATATAGTCTATAAAAATTTCCTCATGCACGCAGTGTGACAACCCATTATATATAACTAAGAGATCAGGCCTGAACCAATGACTGAAGTATAACAGGTGTTTCACACCTATGACTATACTACATAATTTCATAGTAAATATATCACTATTTTTTGTTAAATAATTTGAAATAAAATATTAATGATAAACCAGTTTTATTAATTTTTTGGTCTAAATATTACTGTTTTAGTAGAATTATTTTTTGAAAATATTTATAGATATGTAGAAATAATTTTCTCTCTTTTACGGTACATATGATCTGTTATGAGTAAAATTTAATACTTGAGGAGAAAAATAATTTTTGGATATTAATATTTTGAAATCAATGATAAATCATAAATTTATCAAACAAAAACCAAAGGATGAAATTTCACTTTTAAAATTGAATCACATCATGTAATTATTCTCACATATATTTATTGATATTAAATTAATTCATCAAAATTATGAAAAGGGTGTTAAAATAGAAATTTTATCATGTAACATTTATATCAAATGTATCATATGGTATTATAAATCATCTAAGATTTTTGGTTTTGAGGCTCTATAAATTCCATTGTTCATTAACATTCTTGATTTTCTATGAACTCAATCATTCTCTATAAATAAATAAAATATACATACATGTATATATCTTAACATTCCAACAATGTTATCCTAATCAGATGCCTAATATTATGTTATTACATATGTCCATGGTACATAATTTTCTCTCTTATTAAGAGTATATATTATTTACCACTTGAAGATGTGAGTTTTTCAAAATTGGTATTTCATAATGTCTATCCCTTGATGTCTATGGTAATGTTTAAATTATAAGGAATAAATTTATATAATATTTTAATAATTCAACACTCCAAAATATTAAAAAAATTATAATTTATTAAATATGATTTTGGACATGAATAGTCTAGTATATCATGAAAATCACACAACATTGAGTTTACCTATCATTATATAAAACAACATGCATTATCGATATCTTGAGTTCTGTGCATTATAGAATTTTACTGAGTAATATTAATATTATTTTTTAAAATCAATATTATATAAATTTCACCAAATTTTAGGTTATTAATATTATTATATAAATTTTTAAAATTTATGATTTAGTTAATTGGATACCAATTAAATATGAATAAAAAAACAATGTCAATATAATGGAGTTTTTTTACAAATCAATATTTTTTAAACTAAAGAAATTTTATCATAAGAAAAAATATTAATTGTTATTACTGGATGATAATATTTGAATTTGTAGATTACATTTTCAATATAAATATTTTAAATTCATCCAATTTATTTTATAGGAATAAGAAAATAATAAATCCAATTGAATTCATTAAAATATATATTTTTCTAATGGTTGTTTTGATACCTTTTAATTCAGCAATATTATAAAAAAATATAGTTTTATAGTTTAATTATTGTTATTTGAAAAAATAAACATCATTTAGAAATTAGAATTTAAATATTATATTATTGTTATTTTTTAGTATTTTTTATATCATTAATTTTTTATAAATAATGATAAATAATGAATTTTAATTGAATTTTGTCTTTTCATAAAAATAATTTATAATTTATAAATTATAATTAAAATTGGTTTTTTTCATGATCTGTCCCCTGGGGCCCATGTCATGACTACACCAGGCCCGCATTGCACAGGACATAGGCTGGAAACTAGCACAGAAAGGTGTATTCCCTAAAACAAGAAGGCATTGCCATTAAACATGTACAAACCCATGGTTCGAGTAAACAACAAGAATCAACTGTGAAGTAAACTGCAATAGTAAACGTGTTTTAAAGGTAAAGGGGATAGAATACAAGCCCAACTGAAAAGTTCAAGTACAACTGAAAAGTAAAAAACAACTGAAAGGTGAAAATCAGCTCCTGGATCATCCACTGTGGATCCTACCTGAAGGGGTAGGTACCAATAGCCTCCACAGTACTCCACGTCTGTCAGTCTCATCCATGTCATGTCACACTGAATGGTCCACCTTCGAGCATTGTCAAGTCCTACATCCCTCAGCCTTGTTCAACATTGTACGTCATATGCACCAAAAAAATAAGCTGTGGGAGAATCCCATGCAGGGGTCAGTATGAAAATACTCAGTAGGGACCTCGGTACACCCTTAGGAATCATATTGTTCGATATAGGAAATTGACACAAAGAAAGACTCTAATATCAAATAACGAAGCCATAGACATTTACTCTAATTAGGAATATGCCCATATATATAATTATGTTATCAAGACATACTCATCTCATACCTGAGGGGATAATACAAGAAATTTATCACCACGAAGGTATTTTTACTACACATGTAACACCAAAGAGATAGATTTACCACATAGGTAACACCCCAAAGATAGATGTAACTCATATCGCAATCAGGTATGACGTATGTACAGAAGTGCAGATGATTAGTCATAAGGATAGATCATCTAATTCAATTATGTATCTCCACTTATGACCCACACATGATCGATAGGTAACTAACCCCCACTGACCCACACATCATTGTTGGGTAATTAACCCTCACAGACACACACAAGATCTGACCCACATAGGTTCAGTATATGTTGTCCCAAAAAGGATCGTTGAGCACTAACCCACACAGGATCTGACCAACATTGGATCGGTATGCACTGACCCATACAAGGTCACAGAGAACTGAACCACACATGATATGACACACACAAGATCGGTATGCACTGACACACACAAGATCGCTGAGAGTTGACCCACACATGATCGGTGTTCTTTCATCAAGTTACTGCCTGCCATAGGATTCCTCGAACCCAGTGCACTCGAGTTCTATAGAGTCTGTATCTCGATATATCGGTTATAAATATACCTACACTAAGCTTCACAAAGTATTAATCCAAAGGACCATCGTGTCATATGGGTTCCAATGTGACAGACAGTGTTTCATTCGGATGCACAGTTTGTGAATTATGTGTGTTTCTGTTCCGAGGCCCAGGTTGGATTCAGGTTCGATCCAACCCGTTTGTACTCCAAATTTATATGAAACTCAAATTGAGTATATCAAAAGGACCATCTCAATCCAAGGTTTCTGGTGACATATATGTTTTGTCAAACAGATGTTTGGTTCTCATGATATGGCCACAAAGGCGTATCCAAGTCCAGATGCACTTGGGTCCAGCCCAGATGGGCCGGGCGGCGGCTGGCGCGGCCCACTAGGCTTGGTATTATACTATGGCAGGGTTCGCCCTAGCCAACACCTGGGGGAGGCACCCCTGATTACTCTGAATGGTCCATGGACCGTTTGGCTGTTGCATGTTTGGGCATGGGACCTTCCAGAGCGGGTCATGCTCGGTGCGTCAGGGCCGGGCAGAATTCTGGCGATTACTCCTCCCAGCAGTTCGATGACGTCACTGCCTCCCATGATCGGACGGGTGCTGGCCACTCTATGGGCGTGCCGCCGACTCAATCCGTGCTGGATAGATTCCAGATTCCCTCATATGCGCCGCCTACTCGAACTGGAGCAGGCCGGACGTCGGCATCCCTCTGGTGCGCCACCGCTCTAACCGCGCCCTCCTCCTCTATCGATGGTATGGACGCGCGCTGACCTCTTCCACACGGTCAGCCAGCGTACTGGCCACCACCGTCTTCATTACACAATCACATATTTTTAAAATTCCCAAAAAATATAACATCCGCATATTCACAATCCTCGAGTCGATATCACTGCGTCCATAAGTCTTGCTGAACGAGACGAGTTTTTATCCAGATTAATTATTTAGCGTCAAAGAACGCAAGAAGAGCATGAAGAGATCATAAGAAATGAATAAAGGAATAATTGTGGATCGATGTCCATGTTTTTTTGACCATCATCATTGTGAATCAAGAATATGAACATTCAATAAAATTATCTATTTATACTTCAAAATAAAACCCCCTACCTGGAAGAGATGTTCGCTGACGACGATCGACTAAACCTCCTTCATCATGGTCATCGGTTTGTGACTCGGTGGTGCTCATCACTACTTGCTGGAAATAGTCTCGTCCTCTAGCTAGTTGGTGTCACGGTACTTTCCAGGGAATCATCTCTTTGTGATGAATTTCCATCACCCCTCCACGAGCCCTATATAAATAAGAGAGGAGAAGGAGGGTGAAATGCTCGAAGAATTAAGGAGGTTCATTTAATTTATTTACATCCCAAATTCCCCACAGTGTGGTTGTAGGAAAAGAAGAGTCAAGAAACATATTGGCTTCACATGTCACTGGTCCTACCAGCGTCGTTCATCTGTTGGAGGAAAGAATTAAAATAAAATTACAACACATGTTGTTTTATTAATTTATAAAAAGTATGAAAAAATAACTTGTTCACCCAACCTACTACGGTCATTGTAAATCCTCCATTAAGAGAATCATGAAATTTTGGATTCAACGGTGCCCTCAGATTTTTAATCCGAGAACCAGTTCAATATCTATAAAATTTCACCCACACCTTTACTAAATGTACTAAAAAAAGAAAAAAAAATTATTAACAATCACCCTCAACCAGTACTGTTCAAGGTTAGGATCTTCCTAAGTGAAACGCGATCCAACAAACCCAATAGAACTCTTGGACTTGAAATCCAACTTAACATTTACATTTTATAGATTTTACAGTATAATTATATACACTTAATTATATTATTTACGGCCAGAAACTAAATTTCTCTTGTGGCCCGTTCCGGCCAAAGTTGGTATTTTCCTAAATAAATAAAACCCGGAGGACTTCAGCGATGGTCTCATATTTTTAGTCTGAGTTAACGTTTGTGAGTTATAAGAATTTGAGAAATAAAATAACTTTATTTAATTATTTTATTTACGATTATGCCATTTTTCTAGTTTTATCACATAAAGATTGCACTGACTACAAAAATGTCGCTCCTAGGGTAAAACTATCATCATTTGCACAATGGTGCCCTCAGATTTCTGATCCGGGGGGAGGCACCCCGATATCCCGAATGTTCTATGGACTGTTCGGCAGTCCCCTATTGGTTCACAGGACCAGCCAAAGCGGGTCTTTCACGGTGTATTATGGTCGGCCAGTCCTCCTCCCAGTGGCGTGATGGCATTCATGTCCTCCCACAGCAAGACGGGTGTCGGCCGCTCTCTAGGTGCACCGCCTACTCAGCCGTGGCTGGCCAGATTCCAGCCTCCCTCATGTGCACCGCCTGCTCGAACCGCGACCACCTGCTTGAACCGCGTCTACCTGCTCAAACAACGGTCGCACACTAGTGTGCCACCTGCTCGAATGTAAGAATTTAATCATTGTATAACTGTGGATCTATGGCCATGTTTGTTTGGCCATCATGATTTTTAATCAAGAATGTGAATATTCCACAAAATGATTTATTCAGACTTAAAATTAAAACCCCCTACCTAGAAGAGATGTTCATTGATGACAATCGATGGAACTTCCTTCATTGTTGTCATAGGTTAGTGACTCGGTGGCTACCGTCACTACTTGTTGGAACAATTCTCATCCTCCCAGTTGTTGGCGTCGCGGTACCTTTCCAGGCCCTCATCACTTTGTGATGTCGTGCCAACACCCCTCCCTGAGTTCCAAATAATCAGGAGAGGAGAAGGAGTGTTCAATGCTCAAGGAATTAATGTGTTTCATTTAATTGATGAACCACTAAATTCCCCAACAGTTTTGTTACAGGAAAAGAAGAGTGAAGCCACTTATTTTATTGACATGTCTCCGGTCCCTCCATCATCGTTCTTCCATTGGAGGTAAGAAATAAAATAAAATAACAAAACATGTTATTTTATTAATCATTAAAATGTTGGAAAAAATAACTTCTATATCTGACCTATTGTAGTCAATATAATGCGTCCCTAAAGTGAATCATGGCTCGGTGGATTCCACAGTGCACTCCAATTTTTAATCCGACCACTAGTTCAAATGTTATAAAATGCCGCTCGTCCGTTTACTAATGTACCTGAAAAAAGTTAAAAAAATGTTAACAGTCACCCTCAACCCGGGCTAGTCGATGTTTGGATCTTCCTATGAGAAACAAAACCCAATGAACCCACGAGTACTATCAGATATCCTATCTGAGTTACCATTTATAAGTAATGTATTTTATAATAAAATAATTAACACTAAATTATTTTATTTATGTCCAAAAACTAACATTCTCTGGTGGCCCGCGCCGGACAAATTTAGTATCTTCCTAAAGAAAGAAAACTCTCACGGGTTCAGCGGTAGTATCATTTTGATAATCCGACCTACCATTCATGATTTATAAGCATTTTAAAAATAAAATATCTTTATTTATTTATTTTATTTATGGTTATGCCATTTTTGGGTTTTCTCAATGCAGTCTTGCACTGACAAAACATATATCGCTCCAGGGGAAAACCCGCCATCCTCAGCGTAATGGTGCCCTCAAATTTCGGATCTAGCCAACCCATTAAGAGATATTCCAATTTTTTAGGAAAACATATTACGAAAATTAATTAAAACATAAAAAATATCTGACGATTCATTCCGAGCACTCTGAGCCTCAGAATCACGCACCACCATATTTTGCGCTCTCAAAATAATTCCATATAATTAAAATAAATTATATGAAAATTTTGAGACATTACAATTTTAAAGTAAATTTATTGGAATTATACATATAATAATAAGATTTTTGACATTTTAATGAATTTTAGATTTTATTTAGATATAAAAACATAGTAAAATTTTAAAAGTCATCACTTTTAAAAATTAGATTTCCCATTCAGATGGAGAGATTAATATTAAATTAAATTTTGAACATCATTGAGTTGAATTCGAAAAAACAGGCTCCCTTTTTGTAACCATTAAAATTTATAATTTATAATAATTTAAACATAATTTTTTAATAAATACATTCTTGTAAAAAACTAAAATTAATTGTAGAAATTAAAATAAAAATGAATTTATCAATGGACTAACGTTAAACATGAGGGTCCAAATGCAATCATGAATTTTAAGGTAATATATATACCTTATAGATTATATAATAAACAATAGAAAATTATTCTGACCTGATGACAAGGAAAAATTGAAATAATTCACAATCTAAAAAAATTACAATTGTGCCACTTACCTCACTTATAAAAGTCGACCCACTCTCCTCTCTCCTTCAAATAAAAAAAACAATTTGGTTTATAAAATACCGAACAAGATAATTTTTTAACGTACATACACACATCTTAGATGATTTATTATTTTCATAAATCCATCCTAGTAACTGTTCGGAGAAAACTAAATAGTGATACGCGAATAAAAGGTAACATTCTCAAACAAGCGTCTTTAATTTTTTTTTCTTATCCCCCCAACTACAATTACTATTATATTGTGATTATATAATAATCTCACTATATTCCATATAATCATATTTTTTTATATGAATGTTATTACATACACCTATCCAAACATCCATTAAATGGGATAAAAAACAATCGAGTGTGTGTACGTCGGACTACTACCTTCCAAACCGATATCATTTGTATTTTTCAATTACCACCATTTATAGTTATGAATAATGACATAATTGTAGTATATAAATTATATATATGATATTTATGATGTTATTAAGCTTATTTAATAATCATATCACACATTACATTATGCATTCCATTTTTGGGAATACGATTAAATCGCCGATGTGTACAGTGGTCAACCACCTCACTAAGTGATGTGATTTTTTCTGGATTTACATGGGATTTATTAAGGATGGGATTATTAAATATATTTGATATATACCACAAAAAAAATATACTTGACATAATTTATATATTTAATTTATTTTCTTTCTTTCAATACTATAACAAAATAGAAACAACAGTCATGCATACGTATGACCTATTGTCTTCATGGACGGCGTATTTCATTACCTATCTAAAAATATTATGAATTAATCTTGATAAAAATATGTTAACTATATTTTATATTGACATCATTTATCAAATTATATGGATTATTAAATCTTGATTTAATTAAGATGGAAAAATAATAAGTCCCAATATACTTCAAAATTAAAGAAAATTAACACCATAAACAATGAATATAATGTATGATTATTAACAAACAGGTGATAAGACGTTTTAAAATAACCATATAAGATATCATTCTTATTAATATAGTTTTTTATATGTTAATTGCCAATTTAAAATGTTTATACTAGTGATTAAGGAACTTGTAACCTTGAGGAAAGCGTGAGGAACAGGGTTTCACCGCAATTTAATTTCATTGAGGTATATTGTAATGTTATGGAATATTTTGGTTTTATATGGTGACATTAATCCCATTGAAATTTAAGATTAATAAAATTCATTTTAATGGTATTTTATGTTTCAATTTGAATTATTTAATCTATGGTAATTTGAATTAAATTTTACCAAGTGGCGAAGAATTTCAAAACTCAATATATTTTTATTATAAAATATTATTTCATCATTATCATTAATATTATATGATTATGTGTATACTTACATTTTACTATCTGTTGTTTAATATAGATTAGTTGTATATAGATTTAAATATTATACACATAATTGATTCATCCATTAATTTTCACTTCAATATTACCATAATGTTAAGGGAATATTTTCCAATATCATTATAATCGAGATTGTTTATACATAAATTTCCATTATAGAAAATTATATGACCCTTATTTAATAAATATATAATTTTCATATCCTTCAGTCATTCATGATCTTTTTCAAGTGATAGTACCATTTTCACATTATATTCTTTATAAAATTTTTAGAAATATATTTTAATAAAATATGAATTCATATTTTTATTTGGTCGAAAATATATTTTTTAAAAAAGTGATGTTTCCAAAAATTTCATTCAAAAATGATTTCATTATACATTTATACATATTTATTAAATAACATTTTTAAACATTTTGTCATACTTCTAAAAAAATTAAATGGAATCTTATTTTATCTTTCTGAACAATGACTTTTATAAACATTTAATTATGTGAATGGAATGTTCATTATAACATGTAATAAATTACCCACAAACATGATTATCATTAGATTAAACATTCCGTTAAATTTATAAATTTTTATTTTTAATGAATTTTTTTATAAAAGTGGTTTTCAAATAAAAATACATTCAAAATGATATTTCAAATGAACGTGGTACTATCCTAAAAATTATTTCGACTATATTATGATATTATTAACATTCATCAACAATAACAACCCATTACATTGATCAAATTTGTATATATTATGAACATCTTTATTATTCTTATGTATAGTTTATTATTATTTTTTCCAAGGATCGTATCGAAATTAAATTCCTTATTCCTTTTATTTTTATTAAAATCCCTTTGAAATATTTACTTCCTTATAAAAAATAATCACTTAATTTCCCCAAAATAACCATATAATTTATAAAGGAGATTATTTTTGTTCAAACTACATCACATTTCTATATACATTGTTTTTCATCGAGAGTTATTTTTTTGATTGGGGGAATTTTAATAAATCCATATCATTTACAATATATGGATATATTTTGATAAGAATGATTTTATATTCAGTTAAATGGATTATTCTATCTATAAAAAATGATTTGGACCTGAAGACACGAGTGGGTCCCGGTTAATGATAGACCCTCAAAGCATTGGTAGTATCATGTGATGAATTAGTAGAATATCCTTAGTTTAATGGGTGTCTACCAATCAATTTTAAATTATCTTGAGTGTATATATTAATGAAAAAGGTATAATGTTTTTGGAAAACATGACGTACTTTAAATAAGAATTTTCATATTTATTAATTTAGTTATTGTTATCCTAGTGATTTTATCTATGATATTATATAATGACTCCTTTTATCCTTTGTTTTTGATTAAATGAAATGTGTTTATATATATTTACCATTCATTGTTTAATACTATTTATCTATTTTTTTAAATAGAATGTGCTCATGGTTGATTAACATTCCATATTGATTGTTCTATTGAAATTATTTAAATGGAACGTGTGTTCAGTTAATTATAATGCCATATTGATTATTCTTATTAATTTATTATTCATTTATCTATATATAACCATTACAGGGAATTATAGACCACCCTTAATTGGTTTCATTTATTCAAGATTCCATGATGTTTACTAGGATTTACATTAAAGGATTAGATAGAGGTAATAATTTTAATTTTGAGAATATATATGTTTTATTTATGAATTCAATTATAATACACGGATCATGTATATATCAAGTTTAACATGATTACTAGTCTATTTGATCCTTTAATATTTGATTCATTATATCTTATCAGATTATAATGGTAGTCAGTATCAGCTCTTTTATTCTCATGTCAGGGTCACCACAATACTTTAATAAATATATAAACTGCAATATTGATGATCAAACATATAAATCACATCACTATGGAAGCATGGAAAATACACCACGAAAGTGTCTATGAATCACCATCCAAAGAATTATAAAATGATCTAAAACATTCATATATTTGACCAAAAATTTCAAATTAAAAGAAAAGTAATATAACAATGTTCTGAAACCATTTTGTTATTCTTTATCTAAAATCAACCAATTGAAACATTTTCAATAGTTCTGTGATACCTTAAGAATGATTCGTTGAATAATAGAGGATGCAGACCAATGAATAGAGTATATCATAAACATTATGAAGACTATAATCCTGATATCATATCCTAAATAATGATGAATAACCATATTTCATCAGAAATCCATAAATACTTTCATGTATATATGAAATCATATCCAAGGAAAACCATTCATTATATGATAATGTCATCGAGGTCACACTGTCTTACTACCCAATAGATCAATAATTACGAAAATAATATATTGATGAATTTATGACAATAAATGTAAAAAGGGATTCACTATCAACCTCAATAATAACCATAACCCTGTCTTAAATCCAACGATGATTCTCTATAATGATCCATAGTAAAATATGCACTCAAAATTCATACCATCCATTAGGTATGTACCTGAACCAGTGTTCCTATGTGGGGTGTAAGGAATAGATCTCTTTAGAGACAAAATAATTGAAACATATACATTCCATAATATACATTTGGATACATGAAGGAAAAAATGAGATCTATTATTTAATACAGGAATGTATTCAGGGATAACATAATCTTACCGAGACACCACAAAACCTAAACATACCTTTCTTAGTGAATGTATAAATAGCCTGGTCATACCAAAAATCTAAACCATAACATGTATCTCTAGTTATGGTATTGTACCAAATAATTACATAGACCATTCCACTTACGATAAGGCCCATAATTAACCTATTTTGAATTATAAAATGTCTTGATCAATAAGATCTCACATGGTATAGTGTCTCATAAAAATATCATTAACACTACCTTTCTTTTATAACCACCATCTCAATCAGGATAGGGTCAAATAGCATGAATAACAACACATGAAACTCCTCAACCCTTTCACATATAGCCAGTACCTATTCCACATCATGCATCACACCTGTTACCTCAATCCTATAACTTCAGGTGAGGTCACATAATATAAATCATATAAAATCTCATACCCTTATATTGTTACTTTGGGTAAGGTTTCAAACATCACACAATATGTATTTTTATTATAAAAGTAGAAATCTCAAAACAAAGATGGTTTTTTTGGAAGGAAAAAAACAATATATGGTGGTCTAAAATAATGGAGACCAAGTTGATCTCCCCTAATCAAACCCACTACTTCTGGTTCAATTTGAAGAATACTATGGAAACACACAACATTGTTACCTTGGTCCGCCACCATCAAGGAAGAAACATAATCAACAACTTTATTACCTTCACGCATTGTATGAGAAATCAGAATCTTGTTGATATCATCCCAATTTCTACATTTTCTGACAATGTAAGTTATCGAACAGGGTGTTGAAATATTTCCATTCATCGAGTCATAAATAATCATTGAATCAGTTTCAATTTGTGAAATAATAATGTTTTTCTGGACAAACAACATAATCCCCTTATGCATAGCCTCAGATTCAGCTTGAATGGAGCAGCCTCACCCATAAAAAGAAGAAAAAGCAAGTAAAATACTTCCACTCCCATCACGAACTAGACCACCACCCTGAATAAACCCTTCAACACATGAGAAATCAAAATTCATCTTAAAAACCATGTTAGGAGGGCACCAACTGACCCATTTTCCACTCCAAGTAATATCTAGACAAGTCATGATTGGACAAATATATCTCAAGGAGCATCACTTGTAATATTATAATAGCAATATAAATCAATTAAGAGAAGTTTAGTCTTGATAAAAACCGAACTTTTTGAACCTTGAATGTCTTCAAATCGAGATTTGTTCCTTGCCTGCCAAATACACCAACACCCCACACTAAGGATCACAGATCTAGCTGTTTTTTCAGAACCAATACTATTCAGACCATGGAAACACCTATCTAGAAAAGGAATTCAAACAAAAGTAGGATCAGAAACATTAGTGAATTTTTCCAAAAAATACTCCAAATAGCCATACCCTAATAACTTTAAAAAAACAGATGGTTGGAATCTTCCTCCTTATACATGCTACAACAGTGACATTTTGAAGAAAAATGAATGCCCTTTCTTTTCACATTCTCATCTGCAGGGACAACCCTATTTATAATTCTCCATAAAATGAAAAATTAAATTTAATGGGAATTATATTACACCATACCATATCATTCCAATAATCTTACTGGGTCTGGGAATTAGAAATACTTAGAAAATCATTAGAAGAGAACATACCTGATTTTGATGCAGTAAAAAATGCATCTGTCTGGATCCATATTCAAATTGATATGATCAAAGGTCTTATTTTTTTCCTCATCAAGAACATCATTGATGAATATAGGGTAACTAAAACCTTTATTGAACGAGATCATTTGAGCAGGGTAACCTGGAAATCCATTAACTGACCCAATCCAGTTGTGATTCCAAAAATAAATATCACCCTTCCCTATAATACAATGAAAATGTTGGTGAATAACAGGAAACAAACAACGTATTAAAGCCCAAAAAGCTTATACATGTCTTCTTTTCTCCAAGTGTTCATCACATAGAAAGGATATAATTTTCCCCAAAGAGTACAACCCTCCATAACTTTCTAGGAAAGCTTCGCATGCAAGCAATGAATAGTATCCCCAAGGCTTCTGATATTGGTACCACCTTCCTGGATTGGTGTAGCCACTTTCTCCCATGAAGTCCAATGACATTTCCCCTCAAATTGATCATCCAAAATAAAATTATTCAGGACTTTATCAATAGATGAAAAAACTCCCTTCAGAAATTTGCAGGCTGAAGGAACATGGATCAGAATTGCTGTTAACACACTATTGATTAAAAAAATCCTCCCTCCAAAAGAAAAAAATAGGTTTTTCCAGTCAAGCACATGACTCAAAATTTGATTCACAATAATATAAATGTCTCTAATATGAATACAACTAGGATCTAAAGGAGATCCAAGATAGGTCAGAGGAAAATATCTTTTCTTCATATTCAAAAGTCTTGAGATAGAGATTACCTGATTGTCCCCACATATATTGGAAATTAAAAAACTTCTCTTCTATCTACTAATCTATTGCCCACTCCATATGCAATACTCATCCGGCACTCTAATCAGACCACCAACTGATATAACACTAGAATGGATGAAAAAAGAGATTCATCCATAAACATCATGTGATAAATCGTAGTTTGTCTCAATCTTCTCTGAAATGGTAAAAAACGTCCCCATGGATATGTTTTTATTGATAAGATGACTCAAAGAATAAAACATGATAATAAAAACGGTCTGAGAGAGAGGATCCCCATTTCAAAGACCATGAGATATATTGAAGAAACCACGAGATTTCCCACAAAAAAAACTGATATCCATGAAGAACTAAACCAATGAAAAATGAGATCAACAACCCACGAAGAGAATCTCATACCTCTTAGAACTCTGATAATGAACCCCCACTCCATCATGTCCTCATCATTATTCATATCCATCTTCAAAACCATATTTGACCCTTGGAATTTGAAGTTAATGTCACGAATCATCTCATGAGCCAATGCAATTGCACCCTGAATCTATCTACCTCTAACAAAACCATGTTTCTCAAGAGATACACATCGAGAGACATGACCATCAAGGAGCAAGTTAATGTTTTTAGAATGTATTTTATATGAACAATTGCACATACTCACCGATATATAATAAAAAATATAAGATTGATTTTTATCTTTGGGAATCATAACCATTGTAGTAGCACCATCTACCATAGGAATAGGACCACCCTGAAAAAAATCATGAACGATGAATATCAAGTCAGCCTTGATCACCTCCCAAGCCCCTCTATAAAATGCCCCTGGAAATCCATCAGGACTCAGGGAACTATCCAGGTTAAGCTTCATCATATCATTATGAATATCTTTTTCATCAGGAACAACTTCCAACATGTCTTTATCCAAACCAGACAACATGTTCAAAATTTCTTCAAACAACTCTGCATTCCCACTAGGATATCCATTAAACATAGAAAGGTTAGGATCATCTATGAGATCATTATAGAAGGATACTACTATAGAACTAATCACCTCCCTATCACTTGAGTGTGAACCATCTTCCATTAGAATACTCATATTTACCCACCACTTTTTTCCTTTAATACACGCACGAAAATAGGCAGTATTTTTATCACCTTCACTAGGCCATTTAACTCTGGATCAATCTCGAGCAGCACTCTCCTATTTCAGAATAATCTCTTTCAAATCATTTTTCATACTTGTAAAGTCCTCAAATACACTATCATTCCAGCTAAATTCTAATGTTTTTTCAAAATTCTCAATCTCATGTTTAAGAAACTCCAAATCCAGATTCTCAAGAGGAATGGTTTTCACCCAGGCATAATGTTTATGCATTAGCAATATCAATTTATTATGGAAGGTAACCCAAGAATGACCCTAAACGTTTTCCTCCCAAAAATCATTAACATTCTGATGATATTCAAGTTTTTCTCCACAATATTCATAGAAACGAAATCATTCCATTCTACTCTTTTTTGGAGTGAAATACACAAGAAGAGGAGAATGATCTGAGATACAACGAACAAGGTGATCCACATTTTCATTAGGGATATTAGAAACAACATGAAAATATTCCAAACAACTATCAAGAAGACTCCAGGAATGTGAATTTACTTTATGATTATTACACCACGTAAAGCAATCACGAAATAAAACCATATCTCTAAGACCTCTCCTAGCTATAAATTGAACAATGCTTCTGCTAGCATCCTGAGGAAATAAACCTCGCCCCTTCTTCTCACAAGGATTAGAAATGATATGGGTGTCACAACTAACAAACCAAGGAAGATCCTCCAAGTCAAAACATTCTAACTTTTTCCACAAAATCTCCCTCCACTGAAGATCACAACTCCCATAATCAAAGTACACATGAATTAGTTCAATACCATTAATTATTTTCATTGTAATGTATTGATCACCTGCCTCTACTAAAACAATATCCACAACATTATTCCAGAAAACCCATATATGATGATTATCTAGTTTTGCATGAATCTATGAATTCATATTAATTATACAAGAAATCTCTCCAATTCTATATAAATTCTGCTTGTCCTCAAGAATAGAAACAACACATACCTTTTCTTATTAATTTTAGGGACTATGAAATCGGTTTTTACTCATTTACCAATTCCACGATCATTCCATATAATAATAAGAATCATTGAGAGAATCTATGATTGGCTTTGACCGCAGAAATCTTGGTCGGACTGTAATGGGATTCAAAAATCTTCTTAATATGACAATGTCTCTCCCTAGTAACCACTCAAATGTCTTCAAACATATTTTCCTTATCAATTATGTCTACAGCCTTACCATCACAATAAATAAACCATATTTTATTACACAAAGGATGAAACACATACTTCTTATTTGGGGCAATTACTTTACATTCTCCCAAGGTCCCATAAGAGAACAACATAACTCGGGATGGTGACTCATAAATATCTCCTTTAACAGTCATCAGGGGGTTCATATTCACTACAATAGACTTACTTGAAGGTTTTTCACACATTGAAAATTCAACTACCATCACGGATTCCAACCGAGGAACCAGATTTAAACATCATAACGGACCAATAAGGGGAAAACACCATTTGAACAACCCCTTGAAAAAATTGCTATGTATTGGTGTGTTCTGAAAACTAGCAATACTCATCATAGGCATAAGCAGATCAGAATAATTCAAATACGGAAAAGAAAGCAGTATAAACATAAATTTTTTTTTTCAGAAAACCCTTTGCATTTATCGAAAGAAAGAAGATCAAGATTATACATAGATAAATCAGAATTTGAAAGGCATACCTATCCTAGAACATCAGATAGAACCCCCTTAAAATTAATATCAACTTCTAAAGACTTACCCTTTTTATCATATTTCTGAAAACACAACCCATCCAAATTAGATTTCTTGAAAATCATCATCGAATTTCCTTGCATACAATAATGAGAACAATAGGTGGGGAAGACCAGATAGAGGATAATCTGATTCCAAGAATGCCACCCTCTCACCTTCAAAGAGATCATGTCCAAAATTGGAAAGGATAGGTCTAATTCAACATAAATCCACACATTAGAAACATCTTCTTGCCCACTGGGACTACTATCAACACACAAAAAACTCCCAAAAGAATCTCCAATAGCTTTGTGAAAGGAAATGTTATGCAGATGTAAAGGCGGACCTGGTAGAGAGATCCACACTGCTAAAAAAGGACTTTACGTTCCACTGTGAACATCAAGAGACCACTACATAAGTTTAAATATCAAACGTTCAATGTTTCATGAATAGAAACACCAAGAATTCATAAAATCAACTTCATATCCAAAGGAAAAATAGAAGGAAGAACAATGAAGAGGTGAATCCTGGACCGGATATGAAAGACCCCATGATCCAACACATTTCCTGAAAACCACAATCAGTGGTTTTGCTGCCCCAAATCACATAACAAGAGTACAACACAAACTAGTCACAACCTCATCATAATCCTCTGACAGAAACTCCACAGTCAGACCTGAAGTGTTATTAAGGGTTGAAGGAGAAAAGAGACAGATATTCAGAGAGACATGAATCCCTGAATCCAGAGACGCTCCTCAAAGAACCTCGTTGAACTATTTAATCGAATATGAAGCTTGAGCACCTTAAAATGTCTGATGCTTGAGCCTCTTTGAACGATTTAGTGTAGTTTAATATACATACCATAAAATATTCTTATTTCACTAGTTTATCCACTTGTAATATAGCTAAACACACATTCAAATCTTGTCTCAAATGGTTAGTGCATAACACGTTTCTATATTATCATTAAATCAGAATGAGATATAAATAGGTTTTAACCATGATCTAGTACCATGATACCCAACCATGTATCTCAGAAATATAACACTAAACACCTTGTCTCAAACGATATCCTCCAAAACAATAACGAATCCCAATGACATTCTACTACAAACCCGTCAACCACCATATCCCATACATGAGACCATCCTCTACATTTTTAAAATCTAACCCCATATCTAATTATCAATTAAAAAAGAAATCTATCACCTCATTAAGAAATCTATAATGAAATGTTCTAGAATGACACTTGTCTTAGTAGGATTATATTTAAATATTTCTATTTCTATACCAATTTCTCACACTTGATCCCTAATTTCAATTCCTAGCCAACACCGTCATGGTGTTTTGGAAAATCATTGTCAATGTACCATGTTTATTCTCATAACAACATATCAGGTCCTATCTCTCATCATCCATATTTTATTTCAAATACCTATAATCTAAAGTAAACACTCTTAATTTCACAATATTATGACCTGGTGGTCATAATGAACTCACCCCTACAACGATTCTACTCTCTGCCCACATGGGGGAACTCCAAAAAATATGTGGGACTTAAAACCATCCCACTCATTTATCCGAGTCATAATAAAACAATTCTTTCCAAAAAAATAATTAGGAAATCCAATATGGTAAATTTACATATTATATTGGGCTAAATACCTATTTGTGTAATCTCAAAAACATAATCGGAATCCTCTCGACCATTGATGAAATATTCTTAGTGATTCATAATTAGTCAATAGAAATTTTTTATATTCTATGATCCAAATAGTAACTAATATACCAAATTATCCTAAATAAGGATCTCTCTGAAACCATACATATCATCCAAAATGATATCACATAAACATTATTCACAAACATGCGTCATCATGCAAATAGATTTGTATTATGCAGACCACTAATGTCAATATGTTGTTACAAATGAAAATATATGATCCATCAATCCTCATCCATTATCACAAAATTATATCATTCCATATCTTGTGACCATATCATATCATAATTACCTAATAATATTTATAAAAAATTATAAATAATTTAGAAATAAACCCAATATATTATATAATTACAAAAATCTCAGTGATCCATCCATAAACATCATACCCATACCCAATGACATGAATAATATCAACTAAATAAACTTGGAGTCTTCATTACAAAAATATATATCATTTTTAACATCTAGAATTAATTATTTTGTCAAATTTAACATAATCCCCGAATAAAATTAAATTTAAAATTTCCTCTACTGAAATGGTGGAAGACATGGTATTTTCATCATTCTTCCAAATCCTCTAGCCATGTCATGGGAAATCCTTATCACGTGGGATGATCCACGATGAAATGATTTAATATTCACTAAAATCCCTATAATATATTCAAAAATAAAATTACTAAACCAAGAAAAGTATGTAAATTATAAGATGTTTATAACTATACCTAAAAATAACTACGGATACATAAAAAAACAACACGTATTAATGTGGATAAAAATCAATGAAATAGGATAATGAATTAATATAAATCAATAAACCCTTTTTCCTTCAAAATAATGAGACTTGATGACCTAAAAAATATAGGTTGAACAATACCTTAAAAAATGATCCAATTGTCATGTTGCTATATAAATAAAAGAATCATGTTGCAATATCCATCCCCATGGGTTTCATGGTAACATGACCCACTAAAACAAAATATAATACGTACCCCTACATATCTAGATTACTTATTCTGTCATGGTTAAAGGATCCATGACAAAATACCTTTCAAAAAAGAAGAACCATAAAAATATGATACTATTTATCCTGATGAAATTCTAACATGTTGAACCAAAAAAACCGTTTTATGATCTTTCAATGTGGCTGACCACCTTCATGACTCAACAATCTCCCTCACTTCACAACCTCCATTATTGTGGAATTTTATACAACCATTATTAGAATTCCCTATTACATGCTAACATGAACCCCTCCAAAATGAAACAAACACTCATGAAAACTATCATAACAACTATGAAGACACACATAAACATCTTAAATATGTATCCCCTAAAAAAATAGAGTAACAATAATCAAATCTTATCTTCTTCAAAACTAAAAAAATATAAGTTCACTATAAATTCAAGGACCCAGAGATTCATTGGTCTTTACATAATCATTAATAAAAAAATATTCTCTATAGAATATGAAACTAAATTTGTCACTTGAGAATGAACATTTAATAGATCATTAAGTACAATACCCATTATATCAATTTAAAATAATATATTTCAATCAAATATTATATCATTATTTCATCATATAAATCATTTAATTAGATATTAATATGACAATAAACAAGAATTAGCATTCTAAAACACTATAATTTTGAATCTAACTCCTCTCCTATAATTCACAAATGAGTTTTTAAAATTTTTTCATTGACCAATGTGGATTCGTAACTTCTTCAATTTATCTTACATCATAATAATAACTAGTATACTTCCTAAATAATATCATAACAAATTTTCTATTCATTTTATAAATTCTCTCTTGACACTAAGTAAAAATGTTATCTTCCTTTTATTATATTTTATACAACATATTAATTATAAAAACATAATTATTAATATCCCCAAATATAACCCGCAGAGTAGGAATGTAATATATATATATATACTTAATTTGAATAACTAAAAAATAATTATATATTAGTATTCGTCTAATAAAAATTAAAAAAACCCATTGTAAAAATATTTTAGAAAACATGTTATTTTATCTTCTAAACATTAAACTTTCCATGTTGAATAATGTAACTTCTCCACATATCAAAATAATGACACCATGAAAAGAATTATCTCAAATTATAAATCACCATCAAAAGTTATATATTTTTTGACATTATTTTCTTAATATACATCAATAATTAAATAATAAGGTATACTGAAATATTTAGTTAAAAAATTACTCATACAAGCATTATAAGAAAATTAAATCGGAGGTAAAGACCATTTGTTAAACACATATAACTAATAATTTTAATTCAACACCATTAAAATTTTTATTGTCACTATCAAATATAAAACTTAAAAAATTCCGTAAATTGTTTTTGAAGATATAAAAATAAAAATCGTGGGAGTATAAAAGTGTCATGGATAATTTACCTAAGAAATCAGTAGAAGAGGTTAAATAACTCAATTTAGGAGTAATAATAATGAAGATATAAATTAATAAACCATAATAAACCCAAAAAACTATTGATAAACCATTGCTAAATCCATATAAATCTTTTTAAAATTGTACTTGTAGAATACACCAGTATCACAATTATGGATAACACTATAAATTCATAAAAAATACATGATATGATTTTTCAATATTTCTTTTTCAATGAATCATTTTCACAAATCACATTATAAATAATTACTAAATCAATTAATATAAAATAAAATGTATGTGGAATAATTTGGTTTTATTTGTATATCTTATTGATAGTTTTATTTATTGTATCATGAATATTTGAGAAAAATTAATAAAAGATATTTTTTCTAATTAAAAACAATAGTGTGTTATAAAATTCATTACACTGTAATTAAAATAATGATGTTTTTACCATAACTAGTTATTAGATAAATCAAATTATCAAGAGTAATTGTAGAAAAAATCTCATATAAGTGAATAAGTATATTTATTTTAGAAATATTTTTACATTTATATAAAAGGAAGGAGAACTATTTATGATTATTATAATACCTTCGTACTACTATCAATTTAATTGATCGATTTTGATAGATGATGTTTATTTTTTGGGGTTTAAGGAAATTAAAATTTTACATCATGAGTCTTGAAAATCTATGATAATTTATATAAAAATCTAGTTAAATATTCCATTTAGAATAATTATTATAAGAGATTGCAATGAATATCAATTAAGAGATAAATTGAATTAATTGACTACCTTTTTAGTAATATTACTCTATATAGAAACAAATTATAATAATATAAAGTAGAATATGGAATCCAGTAACTATATTAGCATAAAAGGGTAATATAAAAAAGATAAATTACATATAAGAAATATTACATCATATTTATAAATCATTCAATACCCAAATAAGATAAAAAATTTAGTTTTTTTATGAAATAACATTTGACTTCTATGTTTATATGCTAATAATATAAAAAAATATGATATCTCTAATGGAAATTTATTTTGGTACATAAATTTTATTGAAAAAAACATTGATTAATATATAATGACTGATATAGAAATGGAATAACCATTCCCATTTTGATTTATTAATTTGAAGATAGTGAGCTTAATGAGAATCCCTTATTATTATTAAGAAGATGGATATATATATATAGTATAAATTATTATCATTATGAATGATGTATAAATTAATAAAATATTTCAACATCCATAAAAATGCATTGATAATGAATAAGTTTATTTTAAAATTTATTATTTCAGTGATCTATACAAAACTAAAATGGTTATATTCATGTCCATTTTGAAAATTCACATATAACCTCAATTAAATTGTCTCATATAATTCAAAAAGAATCATCATGCATAATTTATAATTTATTAGGTAATTAAAAAAATACATTGATAAATTACTCTTAATTGTTTACTTGATATCATCACTTAAATTTTCATCTAGATCACCACTCATCCTACACTAGTTGGGAAAGATAATGTAGGTTTTTAGTTTTATCATATATTTTGGAATAACTGATATTAATAGCATCATGTGAAGGATGTTAACATCATTTATGATAAACCTAATTATTATAGTTATTGAGAATAACTTTTCACTCTACATTTAGAATTAAATGACCAAAAAATCATTTCAAAACCCTTTTAACATATGTTTTATCATACCTAATATTTAATTTTTTAAAAAAATCAAACACACATGACCTTCTACTAATGTTTTTAGAAATGTTTTTATAAATCCATCAACTTCAAGACATAAGACCATATCCCACTCATCTAAATATTTTATATAATTTTTTACACTTTTTTATGACTACTTGAAATTATAATTTTTATCCCTATTCAAAATCATAAAATTTAATTTAATCTAGTAAAATGATAATCTATTCGAATCCTGACCCTGATAATAATTTTGTGTTTGATTTAATTTAAATATAATTTTTTAATATTTTAATCCTTAATTAAAAAAATTCCCACCTATATTATATCTCCATAAACAATATTACATTTACCTAAATATATATTTTACATCATTTTACTCTATATTTTTTATTTTAATTTATAATTTTTAGAATATTAATGAATTATTTTTAGTTATATATATAATTTATTAATTCATATAAATCTTTGAATATAATTTTAAATTATATATTCATCTTGTAAAAATTATTTTAATGTTATATTTTACTATTTTTGAATTATTTTTTTTCTGTAAATTGATGATGTAATTTTTTTATTGAAAATGGTTGATTTTATAATTATTTGAACTTATAAATTTTTTTAATTAGAATTTTATTATGGTGAAGATCATTTTTTATTAAAAAATTTCATTTATTAATTATTTTTTTTGTAATTGGTTGTAGTTTAATATAATTTTATTATTTAATTTATTTCAGTGATAATTTTTATCATATATAAATTATTTGTTAAAACTTTATTCATGTTTAATTCTTTTTTAACACATATGCTTTAAATTTATCTTATTATATATATATTTTTATGTTTTTTATGTTTTAATATTTTAATAAATTATACTATCACATTATGAAATTAATGTATAAAAATTGAATAAATTCATGAATTACTAATATTGAATTGTGAAAGGGGTTTAATATATAAATGATATTTTCAAAAAGATTCTTGAAATCAACTATATGATTTTATTTCAACATATGACGTGTAAAAATATGAGTGAATCATGGTATAATGAAACTAAAGACCATATTATCTTATATTATTTTAATTATATTTATACTCTCTAAATCTATGATGGTGAGAAATAAAAAAATTCCAAATCTATTGATGGAAAAAAAATTGAATAAGAACGTGGATTTTCTTTAAGAATTAATTCATTATGTATGTGATGAAACCCTTAAAACCAAAATTTTGAACAATTATAAGGGTATTACTAGAATTCATTATTTTGAGGATTCATTAAATCTATAGTGTTAATAAAAATACTGATATTAGATAACATAAATGTAATAAATATTTGTAGTGATAAAAGATAATATGAATTCCTTGAACACTTAAAATAGAAAAAATAAAAGAGTAATAGTCTTCTAGATTCCAATTATGAGGAAATAAAAATATTATTTCCAATTGGATTAGATATAAAAATTTACAATTTTTCAAAAATGTTTTTTCTATATAATAAAAAATATTAATTTTTATGAGGTTGTCCAAATATTAGACATCATGATATAAAATGAATGAAAAATCAATTTTAAATTATTTCTTTTGAATAGAAACCCATACTCCCAGTAATAAATATATGGTATTATCCAATATTTCATTTCATAATGAGACTATTTGAAATTTAAAATGATGTAAAAGGTATATGATTATATAAATATGAGTCTATCTTTGACAAAAATATGTATCACGCGATGATTCAACACAATAAAATTCATTTGATCACAAATATTTCAATTTTAGAAATGAAGAAGAAAATATCACAATGAGACTACGTATATATAGAATGAATCAATATCAATGACTCAATAAGAAAAAAAGTTCTTGGATTTTTATGTTGATTTTCTATATCATTTCAAAAAAGATAAATATTTATATATATATAATGATAAAATATGTGATATATTTCATTGATGATTTTGGGAAAAAAGAACCTTCAAATTTTGTTGATGTTTACTTATCACCATTTATTAATAATTATAAATTTCATAACGAGATATATTTAACAAAATTTGATGAATAAAAGAATGATTGTTTTAATTTATATGGAATAACAATGTTCCATATAAACAGAATTACTATAAATCAATGTTTATTTGGATATTGTGCTAATGTAAATATATTATATCCTATTTTCAATGAATTGTATTTATATCATCAATTAATGAATAAATTATTTAAAATCATCATAAAAAATATTTTCTTTTAATGAATGGATAATAATTATAAATGATTAAAACATAAATTTAATATTTGTTACGATTATGATTTTCCACACAATATTTTGAAGCTAATGTATATTAAGACAAGGGGAAATAATTTATGCACATTTAGAAAGAATGGAATATATTAATTTCAAAAAAATACATGGATGTAGTAGATTATTTTTTAGGACTAACTTATAGGTAATTTTTGGAGGTCTGATATTATATTTTTTTATCCATGTTGAGAAAAAACCCATGTAAAATTTTCATTGGAACTTTGATAAAAATAAATGGAATTAGAAAAGGCAGATCTATTATAATACTATACATAATAGCAATGATATTATATTATCTAATATCTACCATTATGAAAGGATACTGATAATATTTCCCTCTTCCTTATCTAATATTAATAATGTGTGAGAAGATAAATATTTTATATGTCTTTATAATTTTACTTTACCTAGAATATTATCATAAAAAATTAGTATTTTGGATTCATATAAATAAATCTGTGTAATTTTCATTATTTTTCATGATTTTCATTTTTCGATGATGCAAATACTACCTAATTTATTATGTAAAATATTTTTAAAAGTTGATAAAAATTATATCATCTTATTGTATTAATTTTTGAATCACATTTGTTGAAAATTATTAGACCAAAATATGATATATGTGTTTGAGAATGAATCTTTTATACTAAATTATCAAATGGAATTTTATTTTCCATCATTATTTGACATAATAGTTCATCTGTTGATTCATTTGGTTTGAGACATAACAATATGTTCTTTACTTTATTATTGTTAAATGTATACCTTCGTAATATATATGAATCAATTGATGGGAAATTTGAGGATTATATGATGACAATTGGACTCTATGGTTCTAAAATATATATCAGAAAAGTTAATTGATAGTACATAGTGTATGTAAAGAGATTCATGGGACAATAGTGTAGTTAATTATATATAATAATTTGTTTCTTTAAAATTTTTATATTATTAACATCATTGGTGAGGTTCGACAATATATATCACAAAATATTACTAGTTTAAACATATGGTGTTTTAGAATAAATGACAAGTTATTGATTAAATATCCTAATACACAATTATTACATAGAATAAAGATAAAATAAACACATATTTATCCTCATCATAAACATTTAAATAGCATGAAATTAGAATAAGTGTTAATTTGGTCATATTGTGTGGGTTTTATATCAAAAGTTAATAATATTACATAAAAAAGGGTGGAAATAGTACCATTAAAAATAGTAGTCTAATTGACATCGTTAATTCACTAATTAGTTTTAATTTATAACAGAAAATAATAAATGAATAAATAAAATACATATTTTAGTGTTGTTGAGGATATATGATAGACTGTATGTACTAAATTTTTAGTACAGATTTTTATGGGTGTTTGGGTTAAATAAAAAGGTTTTTTAAATAATTAGAGTATGGATTTAAAATATTTGATTGGAAATGATTTATTTGAGTGGATAAAAAATTCCATCAATTCACTTGATAGAAAAATATTTGTTTGTATTGAACCCATCACATTGGAATTGCATAGATTTTTTGAAAGGGTAACCAACTAATTTGGGTGGTGAGAGTTCTGAATATGTTAAATAATTATATAAAATAAAATCTTAATTCATTACATTGTTACCTATGGAAAACAATGAATATAAGGTAAATAGTCTACAAAGAGTAAATGGACTATATATAAGTGACATGAAATAATACTTCATTGTATATGAATTATTTAAGTAAATATTTGTATTTTAAATTGATAATATTTATAGAATTAATTTTTTAACAAATATGAATATATTTATATATTAATAAAGTGTACCATCATTGTAAAAAAATAAAAAAAAATAATAATTAGATATAAATTTTTTTGTTTAAATTTTTTCCCATCATCATTTCATCGAGATTATTTTCATTAAATTTTTCATTTTTAAGTACACTATTTTATTTATCAAAATATATATAACATTTTCAATTTGTTTTTATCAAATTTATTCTTAACAAATTTAATAATATCTAAAAAAATAATTTTTTAAAGTAACACATTTTTAGATGATAATCATTTATGGGGTTTTTTGTAAATTTATATATATAGTAGTCCTAGATAAATGTCTTTTTGGTAAAAATATATAACATTCAAACTTTTCTTTCAATTAAGAATAATATATTTTTAGTTATAATTATTAATTTAAAAATAAAATAATTTCACAAAAACCTTTTATTATAGGATCATAAATTTTTATAATATGCATGGATCATTTTAGGGGGAATTGGGGTATACATGTTTCTTCATATAAATATAACTATAGTAAATAAATAATTAAATACAATTAATCTTATATTTCCTGTAATTATAAATATCTCATCTATTCTACACAGAGTTATATACCTAGTGATAGTAGATATAAGATTACATTATTACCAAACATTACCATGAACATTGATAATAAATGATAATAATTTAGTTTGATGATAATATCCAAGAGGGTATCTCAATTACAATGTTGTTTTGGAGATACTAGGCAATGTAGATTTTTGTATGATATGTATTTTATTCCGTTGTTGTAGGATCACATATTAGTTAGTGAAATACTGTTTATGGGAGTCTATAATGTTAAAAAAATTAAATTCATTTCTTTAGTATTCTAGAATTTTAAATATAATAAATTTCTTATGAGTATTTTTTTAATCTATTCTGATGATGAATAAATTTATCATTAGAGAGGTGAATTAACTTATGAAAAGGTTCATTCCCATTCCTGATTCTAGATAGATAGATTTTATTAAATATTTTACTAAATAATATATTTTCTCGAGTAAATGGAATCAGGCTCCATGCATTAATTTGGGGTATATTGATAAAAAGACATGGAATAATTTTTCCTCAAATAGGTGGGAGGAATATTTTATGGTATGAAATTTTTGTTTTAAAAATAAATTTATAAAATAAATATTAAATACTTGATAACTTATTAATTAATTAAAATGTTTTAGGAATACAATAAATATCATAATGAAATACTACCTAAGAATTTATACCCACACACACTATAACATGGAGAGTTTGTTCTATTACCGAATAAAATGACTGATAAAAAATTTATTAAACAAAAAATCGATATAATTTAGTGTCCAATAAGAGGATAAATAAGAAACTCTATGTCATCCCCCTGTCATAAAAAATATAAAAGGGTATAAAAGAAGAATTGGAATGATTATTTTTGATCCAACAAAATAATTTCATGATAAAATTATAGGTAATTAATTAATATTTACCATGAATATTACTATTTAAAAACATTATCCCACTAATATCACTTTTTAATATATTATTTTATAACTCCCTTCATATTGTCGTTATACATTAAACTATTATCTGCAACGGTTTATTGTATATTCCTACATCTATATTAAGAATACAAGAACACTATGACTTTTTCAGATAATTTAAATACATTATTAATTTATTTAAAAAAATTTATACCCATGTATGAGATTGATAAATAAATAAACCAATGATGATAGCTTCCATTAAGACTAAAAAATATATAAATTAACCAATGGATGATATAACTAATTCATGTATATAAGATATTATTATGAAAATGTTAAGATAAAAAACTCTTCAACTTACCTCCACATATCCTTTACCTACTTATTTATACTCAACATTGTACTATTATTTTTACACTATAGATCCCTATAGAATTACATTGGAATAAAAAATTGTACATAAATTGGGGGATTATGTTTGTCATCAGCTTATGTATTCATTTTTGGAAATAGTTAAAGTAATTAATATAATTGAACTAATTATACAAGCATTTATACCAACCAACTAAAAATATGTGGTTTGCATTATTTTTCATGTTATGATATTAATAAAATTGGTATTACTTATAATTTTTTATACACTTACCTTATATAGAAGATGATAAGATTAATGGAATCATTGGAAAAAAAGGTATATTATTTGAACCAGTACCTTCTAGAAATATTTGTGATATTTGTGTAATATCAATGTCAAGAAAAATTTCTTCTATATTAAATAATAATTCTACATTTCCTATGAGTGGTATGATTTGTGGAAGATTTTATATGTTAAATATATTTAGAAATTTTATTATTGATGTTGTAAAGTATGAGGATATCAATAAACATTTATTGCATTATTTGTTTCATGAAATTAAATTTAAATTATAAATTAAATTTATTTATATCGATATATGTTTTATAGATTGAAATTATTATTTCTTGTAATGATATATCTCTATATTTCTTTCAAAAAATATGATTTCACATAACATTTTTTGTATATAGAACTGTGATAAATTTAAATAGTTTTTTAATGTAACCGAACATGATTTTAATAGAAAAAACAATTTTTCAAAAGCATATTTGACATTTCACAAAATCATAAATAAACAACCAAATACATTTTAAAAAATTTAATCTCTTTAATGCCTTGCAGAACACCCAACCCCGAGTATATGGGAACTGAAATATTTTACCATGTTATATCCTATCCATAAAATTGGTGGGTCTTAATATTAATACATAAATACAAAAATTATGGTTATCTATTGATTATTAATAAAATAAGAACAATTTAAAAAGAAAAATAAAAGTTTTTAAGAACTGAATTTTTTCAAAGGATGGATTAGTCGAGCGTTACACACATAAAATAAAATTATTTTTTCACTTTTTGAAAATTTATTATAAAAAATAAAATTAGTATTTCAAAAATTAATATCAAAATTAGATAAGTCTGAATTTTTTGGTAATTTTCGAAAATATTTCATTTTTATTAAATTGGTGAAAATACTAAATTTTAATAGAATACCGCCATTTCATATCACATATTAATAATTATTAATTATTATTTGACAATTTTCTTAAGTAAAATTATATAAATAAAAATATTTTGATTTCATTTATTTGATTTAAATCATTTTTATATTACACATTCATATTAAAATTTTTGTAATATTTTGAAAATGTTTCTCTTTAAAAACATGATTTTCATAACATTTTATGAATTAATTTTAAATTATATTTTCCACTAATGTGAATATAATTTTGAACATTGGATTTAATACTTGGAATCAACCTAGTTTGTTTTATATATTAATGTCAACATAATATTACTAATAAATGAATATTAAAAACAATTAAAATTAATTATCGTGGTTAAGGTAATAATGGATTTAGCTAAGGATAAACTAAAAATATAAGGGTAAAATTAACATAAATTTTTTTAGAAATATATTTTATGCCTATATATTGATCCTATAATTTCATATTATATATAATACAATATCTTGGATTCTTTTTTCATGTGAGAAATATATGTAAACCATTTTCTTTAAAAAATACAATTGTGGGACACAACTCACTGATAAAAGGTAAACCAATCTCCACTCTTATTATCACATTAAAAACATTTTGGTCCATCCAATAACTCCCAAAATCAAATAAAAACATCCATAATATCATCACATAAAACTTATTTTGTTTATAATTCTATCCTAGGATGGATATGATGTAATCCTACGAAGGATACCTAAAGAAGAGGAAATGTTCTTCAATGAGAGGTTTTTTATTGATTCTTCCTAAAACTCCTTAAATTATTTTTAAAACATGAATAAATAATAACATAATAATATTTCATATAAAAATATTTTTTTATGTTATGTATATTATATACTACCACCCCACTTCCATAAAATAGTTTATGAAATCATTATTCTTGTGTATGGTAGACTACCGCCTCGAGAACTGGTTTCATTTGCATTTTCATTACCACAACTCATAATAGGGTGTGAATATGAATATATTTTTAATATATAATATTTATTACATAATTGTATCTATGTAATCACGTTATCATGTGTAACTAGTTTTTCATTCCATTCCATAGGGGATACGATAACGTTGCACATGTGTATGATGTACTACCTCCTCGTGAAGCGATTGGATATTTCATTCACTAATGATTTACATTGAAGGTTATAAGGATCAATTTACATAATATATGAGATTAAAATGAAATAATTATTATATTCTTGTAATATTTTTCACTTTGAATGATAATATATAATTTTATTTCTTACACACACAAAATTATTATGTCGCTCAAGTACATGTAAAATACTACTTTCAATAATCGATAAAACTCTCTATTCATTGTCGCACCATATGGATGCAATATATAAGTATATTTATATAAAAAAATTTATATATGTGATATTATCATCGTATATTATTGATAATATATTATGTATGTTCTTCATCTAATGATCAATGAAAAATTGAAACATTGAATGGCCTACTATCTCCATGATTATATGGTAATTAGATTTTCCTAAACATCATTTATGATTAATTATAAAGGTCTAATTATACTTTATATATGAATGCTATTTCATTATTATTATTATTTAGGTTTATAAATAATATCCACATTGAAAATAGTCAACCAACCAAATACATTTTCACACATAATTCAAATATCATCAAATCATTTTATATATAATTAATTAGACATTTAATCATATATTAAATAAAAATAATATAAATTAAAATAATAATAAACATATAAATATTTATTAATAATGTATATAATAAACATATGTTTATTATTCTAGAAGATAATTAATGTACCTAATGATTCAGACTTGAGTTAAGGGTTTGTCATCTAGCTTTTACATCCATGTGTCATAGTCCATATTTACAAATTACTTCACGTTAGTGGGGTATATATTTCCAATATTATATGTGATACCATGAATAATTTTATTTTAATAGTATTTAAGTATTATTTTAATGTTATTTATTTCATGGGGCATACGATTGAACAGTTACCAAATTAGTAAGTATTTATTTTAAAATCTCATCATTATTCATGATTGTTTCTATATAAGTCCTACTTATGTAAATTATTTGAAAATTATATATTATAAAAAGTATATTTTATTCTATACTAGTTACTCATGAACATTTTTATCTAATAGTAATTTTTTCCACTCCATGGTATTTAAAATGATGGTGAATTTTAAAAAATATGGCTTTATTTCTCTCTTCTTCCAGGAATACATTTTCATCTAAAACAATTTTTTATAATAAATCATTTTAAATTTAATTTATAATTATCAAAATTATTTATTATAATATTGTTTGAAATGATTTTATATTTACAAAAATATATTAAATAATATATTCAAGTCAATTTAAAAATGATGCACTATTCTAAGCGTTTTATACTGAAAAAGTAATGTTCTTTTTACCTCAGATGACATGTAATGAAATTACACACCATCATGAAAACAAATTCATTGAACCAACCATTTAATGTTAAATAGGATAATTTTAATGTATTATTTTCGTAATATTTTATAAATTTCTAGTTTTCTTAAAATTTACATTCAATGTAATTTATATTGACTATATTTTATGAATTTTCTTGTTTTAAAATAAAATGTCATACTTTCAAAGAACGATCATTTTCCACAATAAATTAAATATGTGATATTTCAATATAACATTACATCTATGAATAAAATCATTGGTGTTACATATGAAACAATTATGACATAATATAATGATACAATCTTTATTATTTCATATTATAGTTTACGATCATTTTCACATGGTATGTAATGTGTTCTTACCATTCATTATACTCCAAATGAGTTATCATTAATTTTATTGATTTGGGAATGTAATTATATATTTAGTTATTTTTTAAAAATAAATGTTTATTTTCATTATATTTCACCCATTTTATACAAGGAAGAAAATGGAAATTGAATATGATGGGTGGGGATAATTATAGCCCCTCGATGCATCGGTGGGTCTATTGAGACAAAATAATTTTGGGTTTTGATGGTTACTTACACATCTGTATAGATGTATCATCAAAATCCTTAATAGTGTTATATTACTCCTCACAGGCCTCGATATTATTAGATGACTTTGAAAAAGGCTCTATGGTTTGATTTAGATTACCATTATTATGAAATACATTATTTTAAATTTAGTTATTAATATTCCATGTGGAAATTTTATTAGATAGAATAACCATGGTCAAGTTTCACTCTCATGTGATTATTTTTATGGAATTATTTGATAATCTTTTATTCCTTCCATTTTATGATAATGTTATTGACTAAATTTAATTTATTTTAGTTATTTTATGTTCCATCATTATTATTCCCTATTTATTCATAGCTTTTGTTGTACGATTAGTCTTACCAAGAATATGAGGTTACCAATCTATTATGTTTTATTTTCTCTAGGATACGTAGAGGATTTTTTTAGAGATGTACAAAGATATGATAATGGGAATAATATATTTCTTAAATAATCATCATTATGTATTTCATGTTTTAAAATTTAATGTGGATATCAAATTTGAATCTATTTTTATAATACTACTAAACTATATGGTAATTTGGGAGGTGATTCCTTGTGTCTTATTCCAATGTAATAATGTAGAAATCTTCTTTTAGAAACTTGGTATGGGATACAATATATGTTATTATAGGAATTTTAGTAAAAAATCAGGAATAAGATTATAAATAACATAGAATAAGGGAAAAAATACTATGATAGACATTGAGGATATATATGGAATAAAATACAATTTTTTTTAAATGTACATATTATTTGGGTATCCTAGAAATAAATCAATGTCTGGATACTACAATGGAATTTTGTTCGGGAATAGATGATCTTTGGGGTAATTACACGAAATAAGGTTCATTGGTTTTGACCATATCATCACTTTGTGTACAAAAACTAGCCTTAATACACACCTGGTTTTACACTACTAATATATATACATTGTCTAATTCGTATTATCCTTATAAGATGTGGTGAATGATTTAAAAATTTATACATCCCCAATGAAAACAGTTTTCATATTATGTGATTATTTATTTATAAATGTTTCAATTTATGATTTTTATTTAACTAATTTGTTTATTTTTTTATATTGTATAATTCATAATGATATTATCTTATATATTATACTCTATAATTTAGAAATTGAACCTACCATAAATAATGGGGACCACATTATTTATTGTATTTCAAAGTGTTTGAATTATCATTACATTGAGCTACATATACAAATATTTTGTTAGGAACAAGTCACCAAAAAATTCATATCATATGAGGACATGATTACATGTGCTAACAGGATAGCATATAAATTCTATAAATATAATTGATTTTGTGGGAACCACCATCAAAAGAGAATATCCAAAAAAAAAGAGGATATATGGAATAATGTAAAGAAAAATTTCTGAAATGTGATAATTGTGGAATGAAACACCCTTGTACATGCTTAAAAGGAATGGGAGCCTTCAATATGTGTAGATTGAAAGGAAAACATACGTTGATATAATGGGTAAGAAAAAAAATTCCAATATACAATGATTCGAAATTAAGGATATGGGGAAATATGAAAATCAATGTCTCAAGTGTCAAAAAAATATACCTCAAAATTAATATAACAGTTCATTCCAAATCATAAGCTATTATCGCAGAATAAGAAGATTGAATAATGAATATTTTATTTTATTCAAGGATATTATCAATTGATTATTTAATCAATTATATCATGGTTATATGAATTTTAGAATTTATAACGAATGTACATTGGTACTTTTTCTATAAGGATTTCAATTTTTATGATCAATGAAACGGATGACCTGGAAAAATGATAGAATGGATAGTTTAATGGCATTGAAGACACATAATTCATGGAAGTATAAACTTTAATATGTTCCTAATGTTGAGATAATTTTTTTTGGATAATTATATGATTTATGTGGGTAATTTAAATTTGATAATAATAAATAGAGTGGAATTTATTATTAATTTTTTGACAAAGTGGTTTTTGCTATCATTTATAGAGTTTCAATGGTTTTTGTATTTAAGTAATATATATAATTGTTTGTTTTTTATTTATAGAATAAGTAAAAATACTAGTTTTCAATAAAGTTTATCTATAATTCACATCATTAATATGTTACTAAAAATTATAGTGGATAGTATTCACATGTTTTGTATGTGACTATTAAGAGCTACTACATGTTTTTAGGGGATTAAGGATATGTTAATTTTGGATATTTAGTGACCATATTTCTATGGTTTTAATCTATAATCATTTAGAAGGGTCAATAGGTTAACCCTTAAGGAAATTTTTTAAGATAAAATTTTGATGAGGTATTATATATACACTTATTACATCATCATCTTGAAATTTATTTATATTGGATAACCTATGAATTTTTTTTAATAATAAATAGAGATCAATAGAATTGAATATAATTCAATAATGAATGTGCAGATCCATTAAAAGTGAATATTAGTGATTCATTGATAAAAATAATTTTTTGGATATTCAATTCTTGGATTAAGATATTAATTGAAAATTGATAAATGCATAACAGAAGTATAAATATGTGTTTATTAAATAGTATCATATCAAGTTACAATATTTCCTAATATTATTATATATTAAATGATTTAATAAGGTTTTATAAATAAATATTAAAAAAAATGTTATCATATCACCTTCATATAATATGAATGAAAATATAATTAAAAAATCATAGATTTCGGTTTTGAGGTCCTTACAATTAAATTAATAATTCACTTTCATATCATCAATGACCTTAATCAATATCCATAAATATTTTTTATTTTCTTCCATGAAATTATATTCATATTATACAAAAATTCACTTAATTAGAAACCATTTTAGGTGTCATTAAATATGACCTCTTTACTTATATTTCTCTCTTATTAAGAGAACATTTTATTCATTATTTAAATATATAGGCATTTCAACAAGGGTATCTCCAAATGAAAAACCATTTATTTCCAATAAGAACCTTAAATTGAGAGGACCCAATTTATTTAATTTTGGGTCCATGTAGCATAATTATATTTTAAAATAATATCATTATTTCAAATAGTGTATCAGAAACATTTCCTTAAGCTAAAAAACCCCATATTATAAATTTTTATAAATTTAATTGCTTCAATGGCTTATAAAACACGCAACCCCGATTCTGAATGAATTATAATAAAATATAAAATTATAATGATGCAATTAAAATGGTGGGTATGACAATTAATCTATTTATTATATAATATATGGTTATCTATTAATGAAAAATAAAATTTAAATCATTTTAAATAAAATGAGCTGTTATCTAAAAAAATTTATTTTTCTAATAGATATATTAGCCCCAAATTTCATAGAAAATTTAAAAATGATTTTTAAAACATTAATAAAATTAATTTTAAAAAATAAAATTCATATTTTAAATCATCATATCATTATTATCTATGTTTGACGTTTTCTAATTTCTCTAAAATATATGATTTTTTGATGAATAGTGATAAATACTAAGTTATAATTGAAAACTCTAGTTTCATTTAAATTAATTATAATGTTATATTATATTTTGAAATATTTTATAAGTTTAATTATTTATATATTATCATATTTAATCTAATTTAGGCCATTTTAATTATAATTATATCAAATTTTTACAAAAACATTTATAAACATTTGATCATTTTCTGTTTTAAATCATTCTTTTTATCACTTTTTCAGGATTAATTTTAAATTGTGGTTTTTCACTTATATGAATGAATTTTGTAAAAATGGAATTATGATTTTGATTAAAAGTTATTTATATTATATAATATATTTAAAACAATTTTTTACCGAGATTAATTATCAAATTAATAAACATTATTTACAACGATTCAGGTAAAAAGGATTTATTGGGTTGTTAAACAAAAAATGTAAGCGATAAAATGAACTGAAAGCTTGTCTAAATATATTTACTGTAATTTTACCATTCTTATAAGGTCTTAGTATTATTAATAATACATTTTAACAAAAATTGAATTTATAAATGTAGGTAAAAATTTCTTATTTTAAAAACATACAACTGTGCCCCTCAACTCGATTATAAAATTACACCCCCCACTCACATATTTACATCATCAATACCTTTTGTATTCTGAAAATACCTTCCCATGTAATGTATAACATTTCTTATTATCATATTAAAATCAATATTTTTATCATAAATCCATCCTAATATATATTTGGTGTAATCTTAAGTAGGATACTCGAATAAAAGGTAATGTTCTTATGAAATCATGTTTATATAATTTCCTCATCAACCTCCTTCATTTATTATTAAAAGATAATGATATATTAACCCTAGTATATTAATTAAACTAATATTTTGTAATGTTATGATGGTGAATAATCATTAACCCCACTTTATCAAATGAGTTATAAAATCATCATTCACATGTATATTGGACAACAACCAAGAAAACCAATGTCATTCATTTTCCCATTGTCACCTATCATGTCTGGTTTTGTTGACCCATATAATGTATAAATATGATATTTAAAATATAATTATCCATATGACATATATATTTTTTATAAAACTTTTTTATTTTCCATTTTATAAGGGACATGTTAGGGTCACTCATGTTTAATAACGGTTAATGTCTCTTAAAGAAATTTGAGTCGTCTTTCACTACCATTTTAAATGAAGGGTGATAATGATAAATTTGACGACTAGATGTGATGTAAAATAATTTTTTTATAAATTTCTGACATATTTGTCATGATACATGATAATATATAAATTTATTTTTTACAATGAAAAATGATAATGTCACCCATGTACATATGGACTACCACCTTCACAAAGTAATGTGACTCCATTTTCATGAAAAAAAAGAATGATAAATATAATTATATTTAAATATATAATATTATATAAATATATTATATATTTTCATTATGGTGTGAAAAAAATTTACTTACGTTCATTCCATAATGATCGTTGAAAAATCAAAATATTACTCATCTGTACATACTGCAAACCATCTCGATGATTGTAACCTAATTAATTTTACATAAAAATAATTCATGATTGGGTTTAAAAGTATAAATTATGTATAAATTTGATAATTATTTCATAATTATTATTCTATATATGTTTATATAATAACAATTTTTACTACAATCAACCTAACAAATACATTTTTTACATATAAGACAAATATCATCGAAACATATGACATAAATTTAGTTGACTATGTACTCATATATAACATGTTAAAATGTTTAAAAAAATTAACATGAAATTTTTTATTCATAAATTAAATAATTAAAATAATTTTAATATTTACGAATAAATAATTTTATATGATGTTTCATTCTCATGGTAAGGGTTTCTCAACTAAATTTTACTTCCATGAGATATACATAATATTCACCATTTAGTAAACTTATGTGGTGTATATACTTCCAGTTATGTTTATTAAATTATGAAATAATTTATCTTAATATTATTTTGTAAATACCTGGAAATCCCGTGGAAGGGTTTTATAAAATACCTGGGAATTTTCTGAGTCCGCTAAAATTCACGGAGAATGATTCTGAGGCCCGATGTGCCTGGAATCAATTTCTGATGTTTTATTCGGGTATATTTACTAAACTTACGAGACAGTTTTTATAAATTTTCAACCGGTGCTTGGAATTGAAATCTAAGGACACCGTTGAACTTGCATCATGAGTATTCTTTTATGGAGACTTTCACTTTGAAGATAGTGGCCCGAGAATAAAAGAAACATTTGGGGGTTTTGTGGATGGTAATAAAATAAAGTGGAATTTACATTATTTTTTTTTGAGCTACCATGTGGGTGTTTCTGGGTTATGACCTCCTCATGAAAGATTGAGGTGGGACTACTACACCTTAACCTCCCATAAGAGGTTATGGTGGTGGGGCCCACCCGAACATAACCTCCTTCACGAGGTTACGATGTGGGGAAAACATGGGACTGAACCCCCCTATTAATGGGAGGAGAGGAAAACCTCTCAACTCTCCCTTATTAATGAGGGAGAGCCTCTTGAATCCTATAACATTAATGGTGAAAATGAAAAATCCTTAATATTGCAACCTATGTAATTAATTTCCCTAATTTGAATATTGTTCCAACAAATGAATAGGGGAAATCATATCACTACTGGCTTGGAATTTTCAATTTCGTGGAAGCTTTGTAAAGAGGAGAGATTTGGATAAACCTTTCGACAAAAAATGAATAACGCCATCAATGATCTTCTTTGAACTTGTTTACTGAACACCTACCGACATGAGACGTCTTCAACTGAACTACCCTATGCATCATCGTCATCGAGATGGAGCAGCAAGGAATTTGAAGTGTGTGGTGGAAGCGACGAATGACGATCACCTTCATCTTTTTCCCACGACTTCTTCAAGATCAACGATCAATGGTAGGGGATTTATTTTTTTGTAACATTCTTTTTCTATATATCTTCTTCAAATTGGAAAGGAATTATTTCTTAGTTGTAAAAAAATTGTTGTTCATATTTCTTAATCTTTGATTAGCCATGTTTTACCAACCTAAACGTGGTGAGTGAGGGCCAAACCAACATGGCCCGAGCCCTCCATCGTTCTTGTTTGTGTTGTTTCTCGGCATGGAAACGAACCTTACATGAAGGTTACAGCTTTAGAGGTAAAGGCTATGCTTCCCACTGGCTCCGAGAACCATGCTTCCCCCCCATGCGGAGTTCTGGTGCCCCGACAGAGCTGGCTCCACGGGCCGAACCTAAGCTGGCCCCCCGCGCGCCCGAACGCACCACCCCCGGCCTCTTGCGTGCCCTAGATGAACCGTACCGGCATGCACCATCCCACGCCGCGTCGAACCGTGTCATACCAAACTGCACCCTGCCAGGCCACCTGCCGGCTCACCTGGCCCCTTGCCTGGTGCCCCACCTACCCACCTGCACCCTACCCGGCTTCCTGCCGGCACGGCCGCACCTAGACCGGCCACGTACCTGCCTGGCCGCACCCTGTTCGTCCCCCTCCCGGCCTCCTGACCTCTCGAACCGTCCAGTTGTCCCCCTAGCGGCACCCTTGCCGAACAGGCCCGACCGCACCCTCATGACGCTCCGGGCCGAACCGCACTCGCAGCCTGTTGGGCATGACCCAGCAGGTCGAGCCGAACCTAACAGGCAGGGCTGCCCAATGGTCCGGGCTAGACCCAACAGGTTTGACCGGGTCAACCCAGACCGGGTTGGCCCAAACTGGGTTGGGCCGAGTCGGTCCGACTGGGTCAGATCGGACCCGGGCCCACTACTGACCCCTTTACTTTCATTCCCCATATCATTGTCACGAGACGATCGTTTGACAAACCGTCAGCAGTGCTAGTTTTCTTGGAGTGCGACTGTCCCTTTGAGTACACCCCACTACAGTTCGGGGTGATACGATCAGGGTGGATCGTACACGAATTTAACTGGCCCTCGGGACAAAAAGGCTAATAAATCATATACCGGGGGTCTGATTGACACATCGCCTATTGCGTTAACACCTCTATGATGTGGAAGACCTTTGAAATACTTTTCCAGGGACTTCGGGGCTGTTGGTTCATCGACTAGAAGCTTGTCGAGCAGATCTTCCCGAGACGAGCGAGCATTTTTGCAGTAACCTAGTATCTGGCTATGACATAAAGACTACTGACTGTTTGACTCATAGTGACTCTATTGTCCTAGTGGGGAGCTCCTTGGAGTCGTGGAATACCTACATAGGGGATCACCTTGGGGATACCACATACCCACGGTACTCAATAGTAGGAGTACCTCAACAAGCTATGAGGGAGAGAGCCTATGTATGATGCAGCAGACCTACGGTAGGGAGCGCCTCTGTGTGACGCGGCATACCTAAGGTACTCGATATGATAAGTACCTCAGCAAGCCAAGGTTAGTGGGAAGTGCCTATGTGTGATGCAGTAGGCCCACTTTACTCGATAGAGGAGGTGTTCTCCAGTAGTTCTGGGATTAGATTAATATTATCCCTAGAATAAAATCATAGTTGAGTTGACTCAATAACTTTTTTTATTATCTCATTATTGAGATGGATTACATGATTGCTTAGGTATATGTATGGAAATATACTTAAAGGGGGTTAACTATTGATTTCATACACTGTGGTTTTTTCTTGTTGGATTTGTTAGACCTTGAGAGTCTCTGGGTCCCAACTGAGTATCGTTATACTCCCCCCTACATGGGCTATACTCGCATCTCATTGTGTTGGTTGCAAATTACAAACAGTGCTGACTGAGGCCGAGAGTAGTATGATTGGATGGTACCCGAAGGTGGAACTTATGACGAGTTGGTACACGGAGGAGACTGATGAACGTGGAGTACTCAGGAGGCCATATGTACCTACCCTTCTGATAGGAACCCCGGAGGATGACCTAACAGTTGTTTTACCATTCTTCTATTCTACATGTTTTTAGTTCTACTTGTTCTTTCCTATTGGGCTTGTATTTCAGCCCCTTTACATTCAGCACTCTCTTTTGGTTATACATTTTACATAGTGTTTTGTATCTAGGTGTGTGCTCTTTTTGTGTTATTACACATTATAAAGGTAATGCCTTCCTAGTTTTAGGGAATTACACCTTTGGTGCTAGTCGCTAGCCCCTGGCCTATAGATGGTGGGCTTGGGGTAGTCACAACACGGGCCCCTTGGGACGGGTTGTGACAAATTGGTATCAGAGGATTCAGTTCTATCGTAGAACATAGGGCTCTAGTTATTCTTTTCTGTGAAGAAATAGTGTTAAGGGTACTGAGTTTGGTTTAATATTAAGGTATTCCAGTGTTGGTGCGGTGGATGACATATCAATACACCAGGACCCTGACTACTGACTTTCTGACTCAATGAACGCAAAAATTTATTGCATGTATGTTTTTAAAAGTATTCTTTAAGTCAACTTAACTAGGTCAGATCACAATGTATATTATTTTGACTGTGTTTCATCTGTTTCATTTAGGATACCTCCCCACGGATGAACATCTAGATCCATGAGAGTTGTACATGCGGATAGCCCACCGAGAGACGAGGCCTATGTGCATGGCCCTTTTCCAAAAGGAGGCACTAGTGGTACCACACCATGTTGGTCCACCGATGCCACCATAGTCCGTAGTAGATGATGAACACCTCTTGAGTGTGTTGCACAAGTTCCAACAATAGAGGCCTCCCAGGTTCAGGGGAGAGATGGACCCGTATGCAACTAAGGATTAGTTGGAGGCTGTGGTGAGAGTCTTCAGACTCGTAGAGACAACAGGTGTCTTCATGGTGATTCTTGTTGCCATCCATCTACATGTAGCTTCGAGTAGATAGTGGATTTTGATGCTCCAGTTTCACAACGATATGACGCTTCTCTTGGAAGACATCGAGAGCCTGTTTCTGGCGGAGTTTGGTCCAGTGACTCTTCGTGCGGTGCTCATACAAGAAAAACATCATCTGCATCAGGGCAGTATGACAGTGTTACAGTACTCAGCAATTTTCACTGACCTCTCACTCTACTCCACAGAAATGGTACGAGACACATTCTTTAGGGCCCGGACATTTGAGAAGGGGCTCAAGCGAGAGATTCGGGCTTCGATGATCTCCCTCATCATGTCGACGCAAGCGGGGGTGTTAGAGCGAGCCCTCTTAGTGGAGACATTCCTTGCTTAATAGTCTACAAAAATGATACCCAACACTAATCGACATGCAGTAGAGTCTTCTCCAGCTAGTAGTAGATAGTTGACGTATAGTTCTAAGAGGACAAGACCCACGGGTGGACGACGGCATGACTCAAGGGTGGTTTTACAAGGCACCCGGGGCAGATACACACATTATAGGAGCGGGCAGTTTTACTAATGTGGAGGGTAGGGTCACATGCGTCAGGACTATTTGACCCTTCATTCAGATGATCAACACACAGTTGAAAGACTTCCCCTGCAGAGACAAATATTTGATCGTGGTGGTCCACAGGGAGCATGTAGATGTGGCAGAGGAGATGGTCGAGTAGTTGGCGGTGAGCTACGTTTCGAGGTGTTAACTCCACCACCACTAGGAGGTCCACCCCATCCACAGGGAGAAGGTGGACATGCGAGAGCTCAGCTTCAGGTAGCTGAAGCATATGACCATGGTTCTCTAGAGATGATTAGTTGTACGATTTGTGTCTACTCCACCTTAGCATCAGTACTTATAGACACAGGTTCCAGTCACTCTTTCATTTCCACTGCCCTAGTTTGGAGCTTGGAGATTCCGACAAAGTCATTGTCTTGTTCCTTATGGCTAGATACTCATATGGTAGTAGGCTCGATGATTACACACTGGTGTTGGTAGTGTGAGAATACTCTAAGAGGCAAGAGATTCGACTGAGATGTCCTCATAGGGGCGTCGAGGCCTCACGACGTCATCTTGGGTATCAATTGGTTATCTATAGTTCATGCTCATATCGACTGTATTATTCACGAAGTGCGGTGTGTCCTCATGGATGGGACCAGGCTTACCCTCACCGGCAATAAGGGAGCCTTCTCAGCACATGACAGACTTACTCGGAGGAGGGTTCAGCCAATCACTCATTAGTTGTCCAGCCTTAACATCAGTGTGGTGGGTGTGGAGAGTCCGAGCAATCATGTAGTGGTGGACCAATACATGGATGTTTTACCTAATGATGTCCTAGGTCTACCTCCTCGCAGAGTGGTGGACTTATACATTGACTATTACTCCTAATACAACTCCAATATCTACAACAGCCTATTACATGGCTTCCACGGAGCTATGGGAGCTATAAGAACAACTAGAGGACTTGCAGGGTAAGGTATTCTTCCAGCCCGGTGTTTCTCCCTAGTCAGCCCCGATTTTGATTTCAGAAAAGGAATACTGGATTTTGAGGCTATGTGTCGACTTCCGTCACCTGAATTCAGTGATCGTGAAGAACAAGTATCCTCTTTTGAGGATTGAAGACCTCTTTTATCTACTGAAGAGAGCACTGTGGTTCTCGAAGATAGACTGCAGATCAGGCTATCAGCAGCTCATAGTTCGAGATGAGGATGTGCAGAAGAGGGCTTTCAGATGTCGGTACGACCACTACGAGTTCTGGGTTAGGCCTTTCAGCATAGACAACGCTCCATTAGCATTCATAGGACTCATGAATAGGATTTTATAGCCATACCTCGATCTCTTCGTCGTAGTCTTCACGACAACATTTTGATCTACTCGTCTACTGAGGAAGAGAATGCCTACCATTTTCAGGTATTACTGGAAACACTCTGAGAGAACCATCTTTATGGTATGCTCTCGAAGTGCCAGTTTTGTATCTAAGATGTTCACTTTCTGGGACATGTCATCTAGGAAGATGGAGTTGCAGTGGATCCAACAGAGATTGATATGGTACTTTCTTGGGAGGCACCCAAAAGGGTGACTGAGGTACGATGTTTCCTTGGATTGGTTGGTTACTAACAGATATTCGTGTCAGACTTCTCTAGAGTAGCAGTACCACTATCAGCCTTGATGGAGAATGGGATACCCTTTTTGCGGTCGGAGAGATGCCAATAGTACTATCAGGATCTGTGGTCGAGGATGACCAGTTCCCCCATATCAAGGCTTCTAGAGGAAGAAATTGGGTACGTAGTCTACTACAACACATTAGGGACATGACACAGATGTTTCCTTATGTAGGAGAAACCAGTGATCATATATGGTTCTTGACAGCTGAGACAGCATGATCAGAACAATGCTACCCATGAACTAGAGTTAGAAGAAGTTTTCTTCTCCTTGAATATGTGGCAACACTATCTGATGGGTGATCATTTTACAACGTACTCGAAACACAATATCATTAGGTATATCTTCTATCAGAAGTACCTTAACCTGAGACAGTGTCGTTGGCTTGAGTTCCTCTAGGACTATGACTTTGAGATAGTCTATACTACTGGAAAGGGGAACGTTGTTGCAGATTCACTCAGCAAGAGATCTAGTATACAACTTCTAGGAGAGGCAACCGAGTAGGTCGATTCCTTAAAGATATCATTTGTGGATAAGGATGGAGTAGCCTTTCTAATGTCTTTTACAGTCACTCCCCCACTTCTTCAGCGAGTCAGGGAGGCACGACATGGGGATGCTGAATATGAGACTCGATGAGCTCAGATATCGACAGGGCAGACACCTGATGGATTTTTAAGGGGGGGGGGATAACTTCATCCTCTTAATAGGAAACACTATGGTAATGGTGTCACTTTATGAGGAAGTGTTTAAGGAGTTCCACACATCCCCTTTAACGGTACATCCAGGAGTGGAAAAGATGTACCAGGACCTTCGACATTAGAATTGGTGGCCAGGTATGATGAACATAGTAGCAAAGTTTGTCTCTCAATGCCTCACCTGTCAGCAAGTGAAGGAGATGCATCAGGTACCAGCAGGCTTGGTTCAACCTTTAGAGGTCACAGAGTGGAAGTGCAATGGGATGGCCATGGATATTATGATACGACATCAACATACATCTAGAGGTCATGACTCGATTTGGGTGATCATCAACTGACTCACCAAGTTGGCCCACATCCTACCGATCAGAGAGCACGGCTCAGTAGAGAGCATGGGATGCATATATGTGGAATAGATTGGGCGGATACATGGAGTACCTATATCTATTGTCTCTGATCATGATGCACAGTTTACTTCCTGGATATAGAATGGGTTGTTGGAGGCTTTTGGGATGCATTTTTTGTTTGAGCACCGCCTTCCATCCCAAGAAGGATGGTCAGACTAAGTAGACCATTCAGACCCTCGAGGAAATGCTTCGTTCTTGAGTCCTTGACATCGGTTGCAGCTGGTAGGACCACTTACATTTGGATGATTTTGTATAAAACAACAGTTACCAATCCACCATAGGGATGTTGCCTTTTGAGGCATTATACGGGCGACCTTATAGATTACCCGTCTCCTAGACAGACCCAGGGGAGTCAACAATGGTGGGACCAGAGATGGTACATGCTACTACAGAGAAGATGCTGATCATAATAGGGAGGATGATGACTACACAGAGCATACATAAGTCATACGATGACCGGAGATATAGACCACTCTAATTCGAGGATGGTGACCACGTATTTCTACGTTTCTCCCCTCGAAGAGGACTACAGAGATTTGGCCGAGGAAACAAGTTATCTCCGAGATTCATCCGACCTTTTCTGTCCCTCAGTAGAGTTGGTGAGGTGGCTTACCGCTTACTTATTCCACCTTAGTTGCACTGGGTTCACGACGTCTCCCACGTATCACAGCTGAGGAGATATGTTCTTGATCATTCCCACATCATCAAAAATGGAGAGTTGTACGTCAATTATGGGGTGAAATTCACGGACGGTCTAGTAGATTTTGAGGATCAAGAGGTCCGGGTCCTATGTGAATGTTTGATACCTCTGGAGCACATTTGTTGGCATCACCAGATCCTCCAAGAGAGCACATGGGAGCGGCAGGCTCAGATGCATGCTTCATACCCCCACTTGTTTCATTAGTTCGATTTGTAGCTTACGTGTATGTAAAGCACCGAAGGGGGGAGAATGTAATGACCTGTAAATTCTGTGGAATTGTTTTTAAATACATGGAAATTTTATGAGTCTTTGAAAATTTACAACGCATGATTCGAAGGCCCGGTGTGCCCGAAATCAATTGCTGATGTTTTGTTCGGGTACATTCAGTAAACGTACGAGTGGGTTTTTATAATTTTTAAACCGGTGCTCGGAATTGGAATCTGAGGACACCATTGAACATGCAGCACCAGTATTTTCATAAGGAGATATTCACTTCGATAGCCGTGGGTCGATAATAACATTTAGTTTTTGGGGTTTTTTTGGATGATAATAAAATAAAGTGAGCTTCACTTTATTTTTATTTGATCTTCCATGTGTGTGTTTTTTGGTTAAAACCTCATTATGGAAGTTGGAGGTGGGACAACCACCCCTTAACCTCCCATTAGACTTTATTGTGGTGGGTCACACCCAAAAATAACCTCCAACAAGTGGTTATGATGTGTGGACCACATGGGACGAAACACCCTATTAATTGGAGGAGAGTAAAACCTCTCACCTCTACCTCATTAATATGGGAAAGCATCTTGACTCCTCTAACTTTAATGATACCGACACACCATCCTTAATATGACAAACTTTGTAATTAATTTCCCCAATTTGAATATTGTGCCAACAATTAAATTGGGGAAATCATATCACTATTGGCATGAAATTTTCAATTTGGTGGAAGCTTTGGAAAGTGGAGAGCTTGAGAGACAGATTCCAATGAAGAAAAATGAACACCGAAAACGAACTTCTTCTAAATTATTCCTCATACACCTACTGACGTGGGACGTCTTCAACCAACCTACCCTCCAGATCATCGTCAAAGAGCCGAAGCACTCGGAGGGTGAGGGAAAAACCAACATGGCCCGATCCCTCCTCCGTTCTTGTTTGTGTCGTTTCTTGGCATGGCGATGAAGTAGCGTTGAAGGCGATGACGGCTCATGAAAATACAACGCTTCACACGGCCCCCACGACCCCCCTGTGGAGTTCCAGTGCACTGACCAAGCTAGATCCATAGGCCAAACCACTGCCCTCCTCATGTTTGCTCGTCCAGATCAGCACCGACCTCCCGCACGCCCTAACCAAATCCTTCCTGTAAGCGCCTGCCAGAGTCGTGCTGAACAATACCAGCCCGGCCTCCCAGCAGCCTACTGGCCCCCATGGCTCCTTGCCCCCCAGCCTACTAGCTGGTCCGCGCCCTACCTGGTGGCCTGCCGGCCCACCTAGCGCCCGACCCGGCCCCCCGCCAACCCACCTGGCACCCTGCCCGTCCGCGTGCCCGCCTGGCCGTGCCCAGCCTGACCCCCTCCCAGACGCTTGGCCTTTGGAACCGGACTAAGACCCCCCCCCCCTTGTGGCACCCTGGCTGAACCAGCCTAGCTGCACCCTTTGTGCTGAGTTGAGATGGGCCACACCCTCATGACTCTCTGAGATGAACCGACCCCGAGCACGGGCCGAACCGCCCTCAAGGCCGGCTAGGCTAGGCCCTGCAGGCCAGGCCAAAGCTAACAGACTGGCCCGCCCAATGGGTCGGGCAATACCCAATAAGTCTAGATGGTTTGACCCAGACCAGGTCACCCCAAACTGGGTTGGGCTGAGTTGGTCTGATTGGGTCGGGCAAGACCTAGGCCCACTACTGACCCCTTTACATTCTTTGGCCAAATCATTGGCACCAAACGACCATTTGACGAACCGTCAGCGGCACTAGTTTTCTTGTAGTGTGACTTTCCTTTTGAGTATACCCCACTAGAAATCAAGGTATATTAGATATATGGTCAGGTTGGATCATACATGAATCCAACCAGACCCTTTGGACTAAAAGGCTAATAACTCACAGACCGGGTGTCCGAATGATGTGTCGTCTGTTGAGTTGAGACCTCTATGATGTGGCATACCTTTGAGATACATATTAGTGGGACTTAGTGGTAGTTGTAGCATCGACTAGTAGCTTATGGAGTGGATCTTATAGTGATGAGGGATAATTTGTGTGGGAACCTAGTATCGGGTTGAGACCTAACTATTGTAGACCATTTGACTCAGAGTGACTCTACTAGTCCAATGGGGAGCAACTTGATGTCCCGGCAGACCCAAAATAGGGAGCACTTGGGTGACGCAGAAAACCCATAGTACTTGATAGGAGAAGTACATTAGCAGGCTATGAGGGGGAGGGCCTTTGTGTGACGCAGCAGACCCACTATGTGGAGCGCCTCTGTGTGACTTGACAAACCCACAATAATCGACATGAGGAGTACCTCAGTAATCCATTGATAGTGGGAAGCACTTCTACATGACACAGTAGGCCAACTTTACTCGATAGAGGAGGAGTTCTCCAGCAATTGAGTGTTCAGATTGATACTATCCCATGAATTAAATCCTATATGATCTAATTCAGTAAATTTTTTTATTTACCTCATGATTGAGATGGATTACATGATAACATAGGTATATGTAAGGGAATATACCTAAGTGGGGTTATATGATGAATTAATACATTTTTGATTATCCTTGTTTTATTTTTGAGACCTTGAGGGTCTCAGGGTCCCTACTGAGTATTGTTATACTCATCCATGCACGGGCTATGCCCGAACCTCGTTGTGTTGGTTGCATATGATGGACAACTCTAACTGAGGTCGAGAGTAGAAAGACTAGATGGTACTGGAAGGTGGAACCTACGACGAGTCTATACACAGAGGAGACTGATAGATGTGGAGTACTGATTAGGGAATCTGTACCCACCCTTCCAGAAGAAACCCTAGAGGATGACCCAATAGATATTTTACCTTTCTTTTGGTGTACTTGTTTTGCAGTTGTACTTGTACTTTCCTGTTGCGCTTGTATTCCAGCCCCTTTACATCCAGAAATTTTTTTTGTTATACAGTTTTATTAGTGCTTAATATCTATATATGTGCTCTATTTTTTGTGTTTACACTTTATAATGGAAATTATTTCCCAATTTTAGGGAATTATGCTAGTAGTGCTAGTCACTAGCCCCTGGCCTATGGAAGGCAGGTTTTGGGTAATCACGGCATGGGCCCGGAGGGACAAGTCATAACACATTTAAATATACATTTAATTTTACTTCATTCATGAATATTACGACTCAAAATTTACTAATGTGGAATGTTTTTATTTCAAAATCACAACAATATTCATAATTGTTTTTGTTTAAGTCTCCCGTTAGGGGAATTATTTCATATTTGTATATGAAAATCGATTAATTTTTTCTATTCTAGTTTATCATGGAAATTTTTATGAAATAGTACCATTTCCCCCTATTTGGAACATAAAATTATTACTAATTCAATTTAATAAAACTTTATTGTATTTCCCACTTTGGTCAAAAATTAGTTTTCATCCAAATCCATGTTTTATAAAAAATTATTTTTAAAATGTTTTATCACACACCAAATTATTTATGAAATTTTTATTTACGAATGTTTTACCTTTTCTAAAAAAATAATAATGGAATATACTTCTCATTTAATTAATGGGGATGTTATCAAACTTTTTTATATTTCAAAAAAGATTGATATTTTTCACTTATACGACATGGTTGAAATTACCCTCTTTCCTGACAATTATTTCTTTGAAGACTAAATAGAATTTTTTACAAAGATATTTTTAAAGAAACTATTTTTCCTTATATTAAAAAGTATTCTTATTTTCAAATGTGATTTTTGATAAAATGTTTTTTGAAAATGTTTTATAAATTACCTAGATTTAAAATAAAAAAGGGGATTTTAAAACAAAGTATAATTTCATGAAGAAATGTACCATGAATATTTTTAAAATCATTTTCCACAAGAGAGGACATTATCATATTTTAGTTATTCATTAATGGGGATATAATCTAATTATACCATATTTATCATTTATGTAGATCGTTTATGATTGGTTTGATTTGGGATTACTATGTTAATATCATTCACTTTACTCTGAATGGATTTTGATTATGTTTATTTCATTGGTAAATAATGTAACTATTTCCAATTTATTTATGAATGATTTTATGCAACATGTATCACAACATAAATATGAGGAATTTATTAGACCTTGTAAGTGATGTGTGGGGCCCGTTATAGCCCCTTGATGATTCTTTAGGTTTCATGAGACAAATAGATATTGTTTAATCTGAGGCCTTACCAATATAAATAGTTGTCCTAGAATAATTTGTGGCTGAATTGTGTGCCATTGAAAATCGATGAAGGTATTAGTTTTCATGGAACAAGACCCAATGGTATCTTTTAAATGTACAAAATTATGAACTTCATCATTATGAATTCAATTATTGATATTCCATGTGATAATTTAATTTCATGTTTCATCCTCATGAGATTTTTTATATATAATAATTTCTTCTTATTTTATTCCTTCCATATCACGCACATTTATTGATTAAATTGAATGAATTTTAATTATTTATTGTTCCATATTTATTATGAATTAATTATTAATATCATCTCATATATGTGTACCCTTATAGAATATTATATCTCAACAAATTGATTTGATTTCTTCTAGGATACCAAGATGAATTTTTTTTTGATATGAATGTATATGATAAGAGGAATAATTGCATTTTCAATGAAAATTAATTTTTTATTTTATTTTTTATATTGTAATGTGATTTTAAAGTATGTATCCAGTTTACCAAGACTATTGAACTATTATGTACATCATGATGAAATTTATTTTACATTATGAAAAATTAAAAATTTATAAACTATATCAAGGATACCATGTTCAGGTTTCTATATAAAATAACCAAACCAACAAGTCATAATTCAATGTATATTTTTGAAATATTTATAAAATATGGATTTAATTTTTATACATTTCATGACTAGAAGAAAACAGTTTATAATTTTGATCCACTATGATATTTAATGTAATTAATTATATAATTTTTATATTTTAAGGGACATTAGTTATTATGCATATTTTCCCTATGTAAAACTAATGAATATTGGTTATTCACATTATTGGTTGGTGATCAAAGTAGATTCTGTGTTTTGATAAATGATAATTCATTTTATTAATATTTTAGTTCATTAATATATATATATATATATATATTTACTTTAAAAAATGTTAAATAAATATGTAGAGGTATTCACTTCAACATCACTCACATATAAAAAATGGAATCACAAAAAATTAAATATGTGAAAGTTCTGTTATATAACATTTATATTGGGGAATACGTTTTTTTATACATATCTACTATTTTTATATTAAAAAAATTATTTCATAAATTTAGTTTCATCATTTAAGGGAATATGTATAATTATTTTATTACGTTTTATAATCAACTATAGAGAAAATGGTGACCATAATGATAACAAATTTTAAAAATGACTTCTTCCATAGATCATTTAATATTTAAAAAAATAGTTTTTATGATTAAATTAATAATAATATATTTTAGTGTAGGTTTATGATGATGTTTTTCAATATAATAATTTTTTTAAGAAACATAGATATTTGATTTTTGAATATTTTCTATGGTTAACTAATTTGTAGGGGTAGTTTCATTTTGGTGTGAATTATTTTAGAATGATATTGTAAATAATTTTAAAGACTTTATCCCTTATTTCCTATTATGTTTTTACCATTATTAATGTAATTTTATGTTATTTTTTTCAAATTATGGAACAGTTCATTTTAAAATTTTGTTTCAATCATTATTAACATTAATTATCAAATTAATGAAAAACTGACATTGAAAGCCATCAAGTATAGATTTCAAAGATGGTTTTTTTAGAAAAATGATTTGAAAATAATCATTCTGCATTGATTATATAAAATACTATTTTAATAATAAACTACATGGAAATTAAACACTAAAAGAAGATTAAATTTTGATTTTACCAAAAAAAATGAAAAATGACCCTTTTATGGTTTCTACATATATGTCACTTTTTAACTGATGTTAAAAGAAAAAAGCCAGCATTAAAGGTGTTTTTAAACTAATACTAATTTATTATTCACTTAAGTGACCAAAATTTTAATTTCATTAGTGATATGTGCATGTCTTTGAAAAATATTTAATTATCATTATTGACATTTTTGGTCGTATCATGAAGGAATAATTTGATTGATATTATTTACTCTTCATTATATATTGATGTCTCTCTATAAATTTTAATTAATTGAGAGGATTATGTATAATTATCTTTCTATGAACATTCGTGTAAAATTAGATGGAATAAAAACATCCAAGTCAATTTTTTTGACATTTGAGTTTTTTTATAAATTATGATAAAATTAAATGTATAGTTGAAAATTTTATTCTTTAATTTAATCCAAATAAATACATCATGCCTGATTTTTTCTTAAAAAATTGTTTTTTCAATTTCCATGATATAAACTAATTAAAACTCATGTCACATATCAATTATATAATAATAAAATAATTATTATTTCATTGACATGAAAGATAATAATTAAATATTATATATTACAAAAATAGATACATATTTAAAAGATATTAACATACATAACACAAGTCAAATATCATATATAATAAATATTATTATTTATGGTGAAAAATAATTAAATAATATCATTTCAAGAATATTTATTTGAATTTTATTAATTATTTATATGTATATGTATATATTAACATATTAGTTACTTAATTTGAATCCACTTACGAAATTATGAAACCATAAACAATTAAATTTTTTGAATAAAATATATATTTTTTAGATAACTTGTTAATAACTTTTTAATCACATTCAAATTATAAATAAATATTTATTACATTAAAAGATATCAATAATAAATAAGTAATTTATTTATTTATTATAATAATTATTGATTCCAATTTAATGTATACTATTGGGACTACAGAGTTGGAATAAATTTTTTATGATAACAATGGGAGAACCAATATAATTGTTATTTTTTCAATGTTGGAAAATTTTGTTGAAGATAATAAATATTAATTAGTATATTATTTAATTACATTGTTATTGATTTTTTGTAACATTCTTTTAATTTTATGATTCATGTTCAATATCATTTGATTCATTGTGTCTCAATTGAGGTGAATATTATCTAGATATTTAGATGTGTATGGAATATATTTTGAAATGAGATGATAGTTTTATTGGGAGTGTATTTATAGTATATATTTGATCATTCCATAAAAAATGTAGTCACATCACTTTTAATTATGTTTCGTATTAAATAACTAAAAAAAGTTATTTAAATTACCTAGAAAGTCCTATAGAAATACCATGATTAGTGTTTAAATATGCAGATGCTTCATGTTTTTAATAAATAACATGGATATTATAACACAATGATCTGAATATGATTTATCATCTTCATATGATTTTTATAGATAATATTTCTTCAACATGAATAATCCTAACTTTCCACCTACCAAATGGAAGTGGAAAATTAATTAGGATGTAAAATTAAAACTAATAATGGGATGTTTTTTGTTTCTTCATAAATAGGACATTAAAATAAAAATGAATGTATTAGTTAATGATCACTACTCTAACTGATTGTATTCCCTATGGAATTTTTTCTGTTGTTATGTGGATTGCACCACAATTATTTGTTAATAATTAATGTTATCATTTTATAATTGGATGGTCTCACTATGTATCAATTATTTACTAATGACTATGAGTATCATGACATGGTGATAATGTTCATTCTATAATTCATTCAAGGATCAAATATTTGAATATTTTACTTCATTAGCTCAATCTTTTTAAGGTAGTATTTTACAAGATTCTTCGTATCCTCTAACCTAAATTCAGTGTTAATAGAATGATTGGTTTTATATGATTGGAATAAAAGATTCAAGATATGCTTAAGAGGAATTTTTTATTTACATTTGAATATGAAATATAAAACATTCATTGATATATGATAATGTAGGATACTTATTATGAGAGAGTAATAAGAGAATAATGAAAAAATATAGTGCATATTGGTTTTTCAAAAAGATAATTAAGAATAATTAGTGGAAAAGGAGATGAAAAGAATAATAAAAATGAGAATAAGTATAATAATAAATTTTTAGAAGAGTATAGTAGTTAGTGGTTGTTTTTTTATTTATATTTTAGATTATAGAACAATTATTTATTTGGGTTAAAATTTATCAAATAGAGAGACACACATTATATAATGAGTACACTGATAAATAGATTTCATTGTTTGTAACACAATGAATAAAGTTTATTTTATTATCAAGGGGTTTATATGCTAATTCCAATGATATAAAATTTCATTTTAATTTGTAAAATATTTAAAAATTAATTTATCTTATCCAATTTTTATTTTTTGGCAATGTTTGTTTGAAAATGATGTTATCATTTACTTTATCAATTGTTGAATGGTTTATAAAAGAGAAATGTAAGACACTGAGTTTCTATGAACTTGTTTTAAATAAATTAATATTCATTTATGGGATTCATTAAATGGTACATAAAATTAATCGTTAATTATATTTAATACCATTTTATGCTTTTGATTCACATAACATGGGCTTTTCCTACATTACACATTAAATTGGGTTTTAACAGATTAATGATATATTTTTAATATGTATATTTAAATTGAATCATTATAACATAGCTGATAAACATAAAAATATTGATATTAGTAAATAAATTTAAATATAATTGTTTTATAAAATGAAATAATATTAATAATAAAATTCCAAATTTTTGGTAAAGTCATTATATATTTTGAGAATATTATATTCTATAAAAATCTTTTGGTTTTCAATGATCAATATTGAAATTATTTTTTGAAAATTTTAGAAAATATAATTCTATAATTTAAGCATTATTTTTTAATTCTTAATGTGAAAATTAATATTGTGGTGGATTTTTAGTATTTTTTTTTTGAAATGATTCATTTTTTAAAAAAAGTGAAAAGACTGAATGTCATTTGAGAATTGAATTTTCATCTATTTTATTTACATAGATATATTAAATTTTAATTTATCTTTAAATATTATTTTGGAAAAATTTAAATATATTAATCCAATATATTTCATTATAATAATTTTTATATTTAAATTTAATATATAAATATTGTAACTATATTAAACATTATCTCTTCAAAATCTCAATTTCTCATCACATCTGTCAGATTTATTTTAAATTAATTTATCAAATTATATGTCTTTAATTTGGAAAAATAGGATTAAATATTTTTAGTTATCAAATTTTATTTTTTAAAATATGTTAAACATAGTTTTTGACATAAAATATTATTGAATGTAATTACAATTAATTTAAACTATTAAGGTAAAAAAATGTTTACATAGGTGTTAAAAATAGAATATAAGGTGTAAAAATGACCATAAAATTATAAGTGATTCTATTAAATGGCACAATATAGACCTTATAGTTTCTATGGTTTTAATTTTACATATTTGTAAAAAATATATATAAGAAAATCCTAGTTTTATTTCCATTATTAAATCATTTATTAATATTTCACCCACCTCCCTTATAAAAGTTCACAACTCTCCCCCTATCATCACACCATCAAATCATGTTGGATCATCTAATACATAACCAAATAACTTATCCACATCCATTACATTATCTTATATGTCATTAAATGGGAATAGATCTTACCAAGGAAGTCCATTGGCACATACTAAATATAAATATGCGAAGAAGATAAAATGTTCATCAACAAAATATTTGGTTTATTTATTTCAGAAACTTTTTATATTTTTTAAATATAATGAATAGATCATAAAATAATTATATTACTTTATAGATATTTTTATGATAATTTTTTACTATAACCACAAAAAACAATCAAATTTATTACGAAATAATTGTTCATGTGTATGAAGGAATATGACTTCATGAAATGATTTCATTTGTATTTACATTACCCATTTCAAGAATATGAATAATTGTGGAAATATAAATTTTTATATGATATATAAGAATTTTATGATGTTTTTAGGATTAACTAAATATTACATAATACATAAATTTATCATTTCCATTTAGTGAGAATACGATAATATCAATCATGTGTATAGAGGATTATCGCATCATGGAGAGAAGTGATTCATTCACGCATTACGTGTAATTTATTAAAAATTGGATAAAAAATTAAGTTTTATATATTATATTAAAATGATAATTTAATTAAAACAAATCATATACTTTTCTTTCTTTTAATATAACATGAAAATGGGAAAACGTTCCCACGTACGTAATGTTTATCGTATCTATGATCGATATGTAACCCTTAAAATTTTAATATTTTATGTATTATTATAAATATATAAATATATATGTTATATATTATATTTAAATCATTGTTATAATTATAGATATTATTGTATCATGATTGATATAATATGTCCCAAAATATATCAAATTAAAACATATACGAAAAACAATGTGGTCATTACCTGAAACATAAATTTCACATAGAATGTTTAATTATTGGGTAATAAAAAGAGATAAGAAAATAATATATGGTATGATATAAAGAAATGTTGTAATTTAATTGATTTATAATAAATATATATTTACTAAACATGATTAATTAACAATTACAACATAAGTAAATACATATTGTAAGAGATTTATATCACTCATTAACTTTATGTGAGACACATTCTAGTTGAATGCATATTTCTTGGTTTTGGTGTCTATAATTACCATGGATTTATTTTATTATTATTATAATTATAATTATTGATATTTAAAAACCTATTTTTGTTCTATCATTAATTTTATTTACAATTTAAATGTTTCAATGATATTTATTTGTTTTTAATCAATTTTCTATATATGAGATCATCATTATGTTTTTCACTTATATTTATTCACTAGGTATATATAAAGCCTTTTGAAATGTAATATTATAAATTTATTTAATCTCAGTATATTTTAATTTTCATTTTATGTTATCCCGTAAGTAGTATTATGATTTAATTTTAATATAGTTGTAATGATATTATGATACAATCTCATTTCATATTGGGTTATTTATCATTATATCTCTGATGATTAAATTTCATGATCTACCAATGAATAATTCTACTAAATTCTATTTTACTCTAGTTATTCCTAATATCTTTATGTAATTATACAATTTTACCAGTATTTGGGACATAAGCTAAATAAGAAAAAAATTTATAAAAATCATACATTATTTGCCTCTTCGATCTAAAAACATGTATTACTTCAAAAAAATGTTTTATAAAAAAGTTTTCAAATATTTTTGTCCCCTATTTGAAATTAAAAAAATTTAAGAAAGATTCTTATCTTTTAAAAAAAATAATTACTATTTTTATTTAATAAAATGTGAAATAAACATTCATTCTCGTTTTTATGACCTATACATAATATTGTAATACAATGACCAATCATTGATTCAAATATTCATTTTTATTCTTAAATATTTTTCAATGAAAATGGTTTCCAAAAGGTTTTATCTTTAAGAAAAAAATTCAAAGATGAAAATATGTGTTCTAGAAGAAATTTTTTAAATGATACTTTCAATGTTATTTTTCATATAAGATGAAGTATTTTGGTATTATTCATGCCTTAAGGAGAATATTATATAAGGGTACCATTCAAAATATTTCTCTGAATGGATTATGTTTGATGGGATGAGATATATGAAACCCAATTCTCTTTCCATAATTATATTCTTATAGAACCCCCCTATTTTCATGTGTTATTCTTGGTGAAATGGTTATGAATTTTTTCTATTTTCCACATCATCTAATATGATGATAACTTTATGATAACCATTTTTTTTCAGGAATTATGATATGATTAACATTTAAAATCTTGTGGAATACATAAAAATGGTCTTCATTAAGAGATTAGTGGGACCTATATCTCACTTAAATTCATTAGTTAATGATTTAATATCTAATGATATATAAATGGATAAAATGGGGAGTGATACCTGTATTGAAATACATAGATGGACTAAGGTTTGAACTCAATACTGTAACATAGGGATAGAATGAGGAGTGGTATTGGTACAATAAATGAATTCTTCCACTATGTTTCTGTTTTTGTGAGACATTATCAATATGGAAGTGATTTTCTATGCTTATGTTTATGAATCTTGATCATGTATTATTACAATGTAATTCACCGATATATCATGTTATTTGGTTCCGTTATGATTCATGTATGATGAACACGAAATCATTACACCATGACCGAGGATTCTGATCATTTATATGAATTTTTTGGTATTATAATGTTATGATAGTTTTCTCATTCACTTATGCTCATGTTTTCCTTATGTATCTCAATTATTTACCCTTAATAAGCATAAGAGCTCACCCTTTCTTATGTTTCATTTCCTCAGGTTATGAATTTATCTATTATGTTTTTTATGGAATGCTTGGGTCATTATAGTTTATATTATAACATTGTTTTACTTCTCCAGTAGAATAAAAGATGAGAAATCATTAGTGATATCTATAGGACATGTGTAGGGATATGTTTAAGGATGATTCAATGTATAAAAATATTCCTTGAATTTTGGAAAAGGATATAGTGATTGGTTCTATTAAAATACATTCATACTAGTCATTCCAATTGTATGTGGCTTTGGAACTGACAAACCTAGGGGTATTAACCTTGAAAACACTGTAAGGAAATAGACTCGATATCGAAATGGTGCACAAAATAGGCTTTTTTCACACCTGGTTTGGAACTCCTATGAGACATGCTCTGTAAATTAGCGTACATTATGAAAACCTTCATTATGTATTAAAATTTAGTACTACTATGAATTACCACAGATAAACATAATGAGTCATATATTGAGTAAGAATCCACAATTTATACGTACTATATGTCATTCTAATTATTATATAGGTTCATACAATGATTATTGTTTCTTACATTATGTTTTTTGTTTTATTCAATAGATGGAACCCAGTGGAACCACGTTAATGTTGGGTTATATTGACAATTAATTGATTACCTTCTCCAAAAATATATATGTTATGTGTTCTAGAATCTAAATCCTTTTTTATATGCACTCAAACATTTATCATGATATGAATCATGTTGGACATTCAAAAAAATTGACGGAATAACATTTTTTCATTCTTTCATGGGGAATATTCCAATATCATAATGTTGTTATTTTGATCTACTAGTTATTGAACAAATTATTAGTACCTATGATATGATATTGTCTGTTCTCGAGTGTCTAGATAATGAAAAACCCACTTTTTCTGTCTAACATTTAGAACATGATGAAAATCAACGTGGGAATCTTATCAAGAATAAGCAAAAAGTGGATGAAATTAACTCCATGGATTAGATGAGTTCAATAAAATATTCATTAATAATAAAATTCATCATATTATTCAAGAAAATATAGAGAAATATTTCATGGAGGTATAGAAAAGGATTAGGAATATGTTGGTACCTCTGAGGAATGTTTTACAAGACACATGAGGTACGAGTATGGTGTCTCTATCAAATAAAAATGCATGGTTTATTTATTCTTCTATGGATTAAAACAAAGTATCATATCTCTTTTATCCAAAGGAGACATCAAAATATTATTAAGATATTGTTCTATTTGTAATAAAAGTGGAAATAGTTGTGTGAGTTACATATAATGTTCACTTTTTAAATAAAAGGATGATGGAATTAAAATTAAACTCTAAAAACCATGTAGAGATGGGGATAACATTTATTTATATTAAAATCTTGGGATTTAGAATTGAGGAAATTTTATTTTGTGTACTATAATATGATTTATTTTTCTAAGGGAATGTCATCGAGAAGTTTATTCTAGAAGTTATGGGATGATGTTATCTAACTATGAAAAAAGATCGAAACCAATAGTGAATGAACCTCACCCACTATATGTTTTAAGTGTAAAGTGAATTGACATTATTCTATCTAATTACAAAACCAAAGGGTAATGATGATGATAAAATTTAAAAACCTATTAACCTGAGGGACAAGTGGAAATGTATTTTGGTCACTATTTCTATTGAGGTTATTGATAATGATACGGTGAAAGGTTAAATTTACATCTGATATAGAATTACTAATGTTTTATTTTACTCCATATTAATCCACTATTTCTTATGTAATTAATTTTATAATGGTATTAATGTTGATCAAAAATGATTTGATGAGAAATTTTATGTAAAAATACATAATGGTCTAATGTTCTCAACTCATGTATATTGATCTTATTTGGTTGAAATAGATAATAATATTCCTCCCTTCAATCTTCTCAAAATTCCTCTGGTTGAATTTGATGTCCAACTTGAATTAGTTGTATTTCTATAAATGAATCCCATTTCAATTTTTTATGAAGGGAATTATTATATTATATTATAATCTAATATTTGATCATTTATCAATGTGACAATAACAATGAACATGTTATAGAGATTACATCCATTTCATGGGTCTTCATTCCAAATAATAAGGGGTGTTTATTTCAAATTGTTAGAGAGAAAATAAATATCTAAATTATTACATATTTATTTGGAATTTTCGGATGGATATCTGGAGTATTTTTCTTATAATTACAACGAATAATATGTGGTGTTAAAAATAGAACGCATACCATGTTCCACAATAATTTTAATGACTCCCTATATAATAAACCCAATTGGGTTTCAGAAATTAAATATGAAACTCCATGACATCATTGGTAATGGATTCCTTCATCCAAGTGTTTCACCTTCGGGTGCACCTATTCTTTTTAAGAAAAAGTAATATGGAACAACGTGACTATGAATTTATTACGAGGAAAAAATAAAAATCAAATTTGAAAAAAATTATCCCCATCCCAATATTGATGAATTTTTTATCAACTAGTCGGAGATAAATAATTTTCCAAACATTGAACTTTATTCTAGATTTCATCAATTAATTATAAAAAAGGATGATATAAAAAAGGTGGAAATTTTTAAAATGTATTAATAGTATTAATACATAATAATTCCTTTTAATATTACTAATAACCATGTTCTTCAAATATTTACTGAATAAAGTCATTAGATATCAACATGAACAGTTTGTAGTAGTCTTAATTGATGATATTATTATCTAATATAAGAGAATGTGAGAAAAAAAAATAACATTAGAATTTAAATGAAGACACTAAATAAGGATAAACTATGTGAAAAAATTACAAATTGTGAATTTTGGATGAAAAGTTTTTCATTTTTTGGCCACATAATCTCTAGAGTTGGTATATTTGTTGATCCATCAAGAATAAAGGCTATCAAATATTAGAAAAGACAAACCATGATGAATGATAATTTTAGTTTTCCTGATTTAGCTAGATATTATCAAATTTTTGGAGAAAATTTCTCCGGTATATCTAATACTCTTACCATGTTAAATAGGATGGGGCCATGTTTTTCTATGAAATTGAATGTGAGGAATATTTCAATGAACTAAAGTAGATGTTAGTTAGTGAAAATGTTCTTACATTAACGTGTAGTGAAGAAGTGTTTTTAATCTATAATGATGGATTCAAGAATTTATTTGGATGTTTTATTATTTAGAATAACATGGATATATATTAAGCCCCGTAACAATGGAAGATTCATGAAAAAATTTAACCAAATAAAGATTTGGAGTTTGTTGTGATAATTTTTTCATTATCAATATCAAAAAATAATCTATATATGGATGAGATAAATATATATATTTATTGATCAAAAATTTATGAAATATATATTCAATTTGTATAATATGAACATTCACTAGAGTTATTTTTCAGAGCTTATTAAGGATTATGAATTCCGTATACATCACCACCCACAGAAAGTAATGAAGGTGGTTGATACTTTTAGTCAAAATGATCATTCTATCTTATCCGATATGGGGATAAACAATCCAATATATCTATATTTTCAATGGATTGATCTATTAATCCATTTGGGAGTGGAAATAGTATATTTATCTATTGAATGTCCAACCATCTATCAATGTGATGATTGAAAAGGTATATACGGATGATTTAGAGAAACAATATAAGGTTAAAAATGTTCCCTTGTTTATCCTTGTTCATTATAGAATGACAATGAACATGAACTGTGTATGAATTCCTTCCAAATCACATTTTTTGAAGGAGTTTTTCGAGGAAGATTGTAGTGATTTATTCCCTATTATTCTATGATTTTCAAAAATGTATAGTGATTTTGAAGAATACTTTTGGTGGGTTGGCATGAAATTTTATATTACATAGTTTGTATCTCGGGTTTTTAGTATTCCAAAAATATATGTATGAGTGAAACAAGTCTAAGAGGATTTTGAAGATGTTCACCCATACCAGAATGGAAATTGGTGAACATCTCCATGTTTTTTTTGGAATCCCTAAACCCTCTAAAAGACAAAATGTTATATGTGTGGTAGTTGATCTTCATATTATTTTAGAACTCATCATTTTATTAGAAAATAATTATCTATGGATATTAATTCTAGAATATACATTAATGAAGTTATAACGTTTGATAGAGTACCACATTTTATTGTATCATATTGGGATATGAGTTTTACCAAAACTTATTTGAAAATAATTCAGCTATTCCTTGAAATTCTTCTGAGTATCTTGGATTTTTATCATCCAAAAATAAATGGAAATTATGAAATAAAAAGAAAAATCCTATATGAAATGTTTTGATCTGTTTAATTACATTTCAAATGTGTTTGTGAACAACTCCTTCCTCTAGTTGAGTATTCATACAACCGTAGATTTCCATCAAGAATTCGGATTTCTAATTATGAATTCATAGATGGAAATAAATATAGATCTTCAATGTGATGCAATGAAGTTTTATAAAGAAATATATTTGGACCTGATATTAATAAAGATATGGATGAAAAGGTTACATCCATTCAAGATCACATCAATGAATCTTAGAGTTAGAAAATACGTTATTCAAAAAATCACTTGCATAATATGGAAGCTGCATTTGGTTTTAAGGTGTTTCTAAAAATATTTCCATTGAAGAAGTTCATATGGATTTTATGATTGGAAAAATAAAAACAATCTGTATCTTTCACATTGAAATATTGATTATATTGAGATAGAAGCCTATTGATTTGGGTTCCAACCACTCCTCTATTTTTTCCATGATGTATATCATCTTTCAATCCAAAGGAAGTAAATATGTGACCCTTCACGTGTACTTAAAATAGAGGTATACAGAAGGAGCCATATATCTCATACAAAGAACAACCAATTGGGATTTCCTGATCATACATATAATTTTCAATTAAATTAATCCACTCAATGGGTTAATGTTTTTGAGGTGATACCACCAGTTTTAGAAAGCTATGTGTGAACTATAAGATATAATGAGGCATAAGTACACTCATTTTTTTGTATCAGAGTGATGAATCTGGAGGGAAATTTAATTCTATGTGGGCCAGACTAAACCAAAAAAAAATTTTAAGAAATTTTTTTGTGAATAAATTTAATTTCAATGATGGATTCTGTTTCACACTACAACATGTTAATCATGAAATATATAAAACACCAATTTAATCATGTTCTATAAAAGCAATGACTTAGATATCATTACTCAATAACCATAGTAATAATTTATTTATAAGTTTAAATTTGTCCAGATATACTAGAAATTATTCCAAGTAATTTTAATTGTAAAAAATAATTTCAAAAATATAATATTTTTATATAATGAAAACATATTTATAATAAAATACATACTTTTCATTAATGTATTTATATGATATGGAAGTACTATTTTATCAATAAAAATATTATTTTTGACTTTTTTTACAGTTATAAAATAATTTTTTTACATATTTAAGAAGATTAATTGGATAAAATATACATCACTTTTTAATTTAGAATATCCAAATTATGCATATGATGAATTTTATTTCTTTTTCTAAATTTTTTTACTGAATTACGAAAAAATTTCAATTTCAATTGAAAACTAATTTTTGTTGTAATTTATTTTTCAAGATAAATTATATTATTAACATGGTTTAAATTATATTTAGTTCAATTATATATCTATTAATCTAAATTTGGTAATTGAAATCATTTTCAAATTTAAAATGAAAAAAAAAATTATATTAATTTTTGAACATTTTCATAATAAAAACATGATTTCTCATCGCCTATATTAAATTATTTTCAATTTTTTCACTACTATGAATAGAATTTATAAATTTGGAATCGATATTTTAAATCATTATATTTTATAATATCTAATATTTTGACCTTGATTTTTGGCCATAGTGATTCGTGAAATATATTTAATTAATTATAAAGATTAAGGAAAAACATATTTTCTTAAGTCTTAAAATCAGAATATAATGTGAAAAAAAGACTTTACCCTTATCCACGACCTATTATAAGGACATATTGGGAATGTATAATTTCATAGGTTATAATTTTATCTATTTTGGACACTTTTAAAAATTTTTATATTATGGTGCAATTATCGCATTCAAAAATTAATTAGTTTCCCACTCACATCCCTTACAAATGGCCACCACTCTCCCCCGCCCTCTATAGGTTAAAAATAAATTGGTCAGTACAATAAATTCCAAAATAACATTTATAATTACATCCATTCATCAATCAATCCTTACATTTGGAATAAATATAGGAAAGGTAGGCCTTTGATGAAAAGCTAATCGAAATACCAGAAGAATATGTAACATTCATCAAAAAATATTTTTTTATTATTACTTCTACAAGAAAATTAAATTATTTTTAATATCATGATTATAAAAAAACATCAAAATAATTCTTATACATGTATTTTTTATGATAATTATTAGATCTAAAACCACCAAAACATCAATTAAATGGGTTATGAAATCATCATTTGTCTGTTTTTCAGACTACATCCTCATGATCTAAAGTCATTATTTTTACCATTTCTGGCATTCAAATGTTGAAATAATGAAGTAAATACTATTTATTTATGATATTATGTATATTTATTATGTAATTTTGATTCTATAATTATTATATAACACGTTAATTTATTGTTTCCATTTATTGGGAATACGATAACGTCATCCGTGTGTTTAGTTGACTACCTCCACACGAAATGATTTCATTCATTCATGTTTTCCATGGAATGTGTTAATGATGGTATTAATAAAAGAATATGACAAATATTAAATAAAAATATTCTCTAATTATAATACATCACATAATTTTCCTTTTTCAATTCTACAAGAAAATGGGAACAATGTTTGTGCGCACATATGACTTACAATATCTATTAATAGTGTAATTCATTTCATATTCCAATTACTTAAATAATATTATAAATACATATATACTGATTATATATGATATTTAGATTTTTTATTATTTATATGATTATTTAATTATTAACATAAGATGAACCCAAATTCCACCAATCCGAACATATACAAAAAATAATGTTCTTTTTACCTGAAACATAAAAACTTTGAATTTCTTATAAATTTTTATTTTATATTCAAAATAAAATCATTTATAGTTTTATATATATGAATATTTTATTTATTATAATTACAATAAAATTATAAATATTATATAGGAGGATTGAATGATTACAAAAGATTTCAAGACTTATGGTATTGGATTTTTGTCTCACTTTTATTTTTTGTGAGACACAAGACATGTTCACCACATATTTTTTGTTTGTGGTGTTTATAATCACCATGGATGTATTATTTTTATTATTATAATGATAATTATTATGGGAATTAAAAACTAATTTTAGGAACCCCATTTCATGGGTTTTATGATTAATACATTACCGAAGCAGTAAGTAGATTCTTTTCTCAATTTTCCGTTTTTTATATGAATGTTATATTATGAACATATATAACCTGGTAAGGTGTGTATAAATCCCATTTAAATAAAATATAATAAAATATTTCATCGTCACTATATTTTATATTTCATTTAATTTATTCTTTTATTGGTCTTATGACTCAATATTACCAAAGTGGTAATTATTGTGTTTTATAATCTCACTGTTTATTAGGATTCTCTATAAATAATCCTAAAGTGATAAAATATCTTGATCCACTCTGGTGATGTATTTTTAAAAAAATTAATCTTATGATTCATGTGTAATATTATGTGATTCTTAGTTTTTCCATTTTTTAAATTTTATTTAGTTGTTTTGAATAGTATTAATGGATTTTATAACTGATATGATAATGTTTTTGGAATTTTTATTCTACTTTTGATTATATCACACCTCAATGAATGTAATAACTCCAAAATACATTATATGTAATTTGTATAAGCAATTTAAATATGATTAAATCTCACTATAACCCATGTATCCATAATGAGATTAATGTCTAAATATGATAATGTATTAAGTTGTTCCTTCATGATACGGATATCCTACCAAAATTCATCGAACAATGTTTTTCATTTTGAAATAATTTTTACATAATTGGTTACATCATTGTTATGTATTAATATAAGCTACATATCACTTTGATGAGGAATTTCAGTTATAGTGGGAAATAGAATATTATTCATTGAAATGGTTGTTTGTACATTAAGGTTTCTATATATGTCACATTATATGTGGTCATAAAAATATTATAATCCATTTTTTATATCTATGTTGAATTAATTCCATAGTTACAAGGTTCATCATTAATGAAGATACACTTTTTTATGTTATTGTTGAAGAAGAAAATCGACTTGAATTGAATCTTTTGATTTCTTATTATTATTATTATCACACCTAAATGATAACATTCAAAATATTATTTACTCTAAAATATAGAATTAATTTGTTTTTATAAACTGGTTTAATTAATGATTCATGGTATGTTAAAAATTAGACAAACTCATAGAGAACCATTCATATGTTTTTTTCCTTTCACGTAATTCTAAATAAACAATCCAAAAAATGGACCATGATGGAGATGCTTAATATCAATTCAAATGGCTAGATTTTTCTATCCTATAACTAGTACCCCCATCCCCATTTTTGAAGATCAATAACCGTCAACTTGGAACCACCCCCACGGTTTGTGTTCTAAGAAACTATAATCTTGCCACATGATTTATTATATAAAACTTTCAACTATTAACCATGTGTGGTCAGAACATTCCCCATCATAAATCATGATAAAATCCTACTCTTTTGTCTCCTATAGGGTTATTTTTTGAGTTTCCAATAAAATCAACTGAGATCACCTTTTATCCATCTATTTTTAATTCCCATATTATATTACTAATACAAGATGTCATAATCCAAGGGTTTAGAAATTATTTTTTTATTGAATATCAATTTTCCTAAAAAATGTATATTATGAATTTGTATCTCTATTAATCATTTATTTTTAAATAAACGGCATTTTTTCTAAAATTATAGAATATTAACAATTGTCCCAACCCACCTCTTACCAAGTGTATATATCACAGAGGAAATAACAACAAATAAAAAATGATGAAACACGTATATTTGATATTTTTATAGTTATCACCCTAAACTAATTTTTCTATAATTTGGATTTTATAATAGTAGAAACCACCTTCTATATAGTTTTAATGTTTAATTCAATGTTTTTCAACCTATTTTTCAATTTATTCAAGCTCTCAGGGTCAAAATTTACCTTTATCTCGCTTCACTTTTCTCAATTATAATTTCATGGAACATTATTTGGTTCCCTTATGATTGATCCTTTTTAATGACATCCATAATATCTCCCCAAAATTAAGGAGTTAATTTACGATCATTGATGGTATATTTATACCTTGGCTTATACATCCATATTATATGATCCCATTTATTATGAATGTTTATCTGTTATTTCTTATTTATCAAACCTCGAATGACTCAGGAGGGATAATAGTTTTTTGTTTATTATTATTTTATTGATATGTAGTTTAGATTAAATTTTATTTAGAGAGTTAAAACATCTATTTATTTTAATAAATGGAAAATAATAAGTGTTCATCCACAGGAAGAAACCTTTAATTTAGTGTAATATATATTAGGATAATAGATGAGGTATATGATGATAAATAAAATCTATTATATTACTATTGGATTTGTAAACATTGTTTTATATCTTCATTCCCACTATTTTATCCTCCTATTATTGGTTCATATAGGATCTCTATAGATAGTGATCACCTTATTTATCCCTACACTCATTCACATAAGATATTTGTTGTGATAGAAAAAATTCATTCACTTAAAACTGAGTCTCTAAGAAATGGGTCACCTCCTCCCTCACATGATATGGGAAAATGATCTAATTATCATTATCTTCTTAAAAATTCATTTTCTTCATAATCACCTATATAGACTCTATTGTATGGGACATAAGCATAGACCAAATTAATTTGACATACCATGGTTAAATTTTATTCCACTAATATAGGATTTCATGGAATATGACATCCATGGGGTAGTTAGAAACCATAAAAGCACATAGGGTCACCATCTATTAGAGTAGTAAATTTAAAATAATGGGAGGACTTTGGTTCCCTGAAAATAGATGTTTCTATTTGGGACACAAACCATTTATATAGATGTAATATAAGAATATTTTCTATTAAAGATGCATGGGAAAGGAAATTTTATTGAAAAATGGATCCACCAGGAAATCATTTAACTCCATTCTGAGGGGGTGTTTTATTTTGTTTCTCCCAAAAGAACAATCAAAATTAATTCATAGAAGACATTTTCAATTGGAATAATTTTTAGTTAATGAATATACTCTTTCCCAAAACCCAATTTATGTGAGGTTGTTTACAAATTTAACTACAAACTGAATTGTTCTATGAGCATGAAAACATATACCTGCATGATTTAAGATATTATGAAATTCTAAAAGGCCTTATTACATAATCAGATTAATATTTCAAAAACCTTTAATTTATACTCAATGAGTCCTATAAGTACAACATTGAAAACCACTCTCTGGGTTTCTAAATTTTCAAGTAGTTAATGTGTCCTTGGTATCAAAATCTAGAATATCCATGACTCACACTTGTCAACCCATGGGACTTCCAAGGACTAATATTATTGTGATATCTAATTTGAATAACATCATGTAAGACTGTTTATGGATATCAATCAACTCGATATTGTTTTATGTAACTTATTCCTTAAGAAGAACAAATATAATGAAATTAAATAATGCTTCACACAATTCAATTTATCATGTAAAACTTTTATTTCCTAAAACTATTTTTTATTAACCATTTGATGCCATATTAAAAAAGAAAACATATATGATGGTGATAGAACATGGGGAAATATATCCTGTAAATATAAATTCTCTTATACACCCCTGATATACATAATTATAATTACAACCTCCATTTTTTGAGCCCTCTAAATCAATTTAGGAACATGCATAATTTTTATAAAATCTAGATACATATTTTTTATAGATAATAATGATATTGATATCCTAATGTTTAGTCCCCACTCAATACCTTGTATTTGTCCATTTCACACAATATTAAACCAAATGATTGATATTAGACAACATCGACCAACAATTTAAAATGATACTGAACTATGAAATAATAATTATGTAATTTTTATTATAAATATAATTGACTGCCCATGTCTCCTCCTTGTATATAATTTCCAACATCATTATCATTCTAACTCCCCACAGAGAGGTGGTATCACCCAATCCTAATAAAATATACGAGATAGAAAAACCTCATCAAGTTCATACAAATGAGGATTTGTTACATTATGTTTTCCAACTAGACTATCATCTGTGAGGGTCCCCACTAGCATCTAATTCGTGAGAACCATTCTACTATGATTCAATTCAAAAATCATGTCTTCCATATTGGATGAGTATAAGATTACCCATTATTTAATTTATTTTTTAGAATAAAATAACACAAACATAATTATATAACGAGCTTAAGATAACCCATAATTTCTTATATGTTTAACATAAGACAAACTAACCTTTATTATTTGATATGAAAATGATTATCCAACCATCCATATATGTCATGTTAGATGACAATCCTTTCAATATTTTACTAGAATAAGTTATCAACAATTTTTTTATGAAAACGATAAGATACCAATATTTCAATATGTGATGAGAATAGAATACCCTTGATTCAATGAATTAGTAAGTCAAAATTATTATCCAGGATAAGAAACAAGCATCCTGCCCGAAGGTAATGTCTTTTCCCTACTATGTCAAAAAATGATGAAATCAGCTCATGTTTTGAAGGATGACATAATGAAGTTATTCACAAGAATGCCTCAATTCTATTAAAGAGTTCCAAACTATGCGAGAATCTCTTTTGTGAAATGAAAAAAACGATTATACACATCATACTTCAATAGGATCCCTAATAACCACCAAATTGGTGAAAGCCTTCCTACCATTTTAATTCTTTTGTACGAGAAAAAATTGTGACCATTAAATATATCTAATATGTGTACTAATAAAAATGATTAATAAATAAAAAAACTGAAAAAGAATACCATATTCAATAGAATCAATAATATTGATTTATTCAATATTTATTTGTTATATGATATTCAAGATTATACTGAGGAATTTATTTAGTAAATAAGACATCCAAATTTAATATTGTGTCCATACTACAAATTATAACATTATCATATTGTGAAAAACTTATTAAGATAAGATATTTCCAAAATAGTTACATATTTTCAATAGAGATACCATCACATTAAATTTATAAAAATTTTAAAAAAATTACATCATCCACGATAATATATTAAATCATATTTTGGTATCTATAATTATGTTATTTTTCTGTATAATCAGAGAATATATTCCCCTATAATTACCTATATTTAATTTATAAATCTCATGATGTTATTCATGAAAAATTGGGTAAAATCATATAAGTGTAAATTTATTAAAATGATTAATTGAAAATTATTGAAAAATTTACTTTCATTTTTATTTTTTAGGGGAAAGGAGTGTTATATCTCTAGGTCTTGTGATAATTCTTAAAGAGTCACCATTATGTAAAACATTTCATACATAAAAAAAATGATATAATGTGAAATATAATAGTGGGTTATATAATGATAATTTCATGAACGATCGTATATATTATTTAATATAATTTATTTATATGTCATCTAATAATATTATTATTTCAAATTTGACATACTGATGTCCTATAATATAGTTTCGTTTTATTAAATTTCAAATTGAATAGCTTCCATTAAATAGAAAATTGTTCTAAAAATAATTATTAAGCTCTCTATAAGAAAAATTTTACTATTTTAAAGTATTCATTAAATTTGAAAATATAAAAATGGATAATAACATCTAGAATAAAAAATGAAGGTGCATATTCTTTTTAGTTTAATATGTGTATCAAAGTAACAAATAAGGCCATTTTATGATTAAAATTCAAATTTACTAATCTTTTCTATCTTATATGCTATGGATTTTTTAGGAAAAAATATATTGGAATAAGAAGGAAAATATATATTTTTTATATGAATTACAAATGTACACTTATTTCATTATTAATTAATTGGTATTAATTATATGAATATTAAATATTTAAAAATATATTTTCCTTTTTAAATAAATGATTCATTAAATCATTTATTTATATTTAAAATTTAGTTTCCAAATACATTAAAAAATTTATATGAAATAATCCAAATTATATTTGTTTTTAGAATAAAAATATTATGAAATATTTTTTTGGATGCTTCAAAATTTGTTAAATATTACATTAATAACGAAAAACAGAGACTTTTTTATAAAGAATCAATTTTGGCATTTTCATGATATATGAATGACTAAAAATTGGAATAATTTTTTTTCATACATAGAATTGATTTAAATAATAGAATGAGTCATTTACAAATTAAAATTCGAAATTTATAAAACATATGTTTAATATTTTTAGTGATAAGAAATAATTTATTACAATTAAAAAAATTCCCTACCATCTCCTTAAATAAGATATCGAAAGGTATAATTATGTTTTATATTTATTTTTAGTCTAAATAACACATATTTTTATATTAATAAACATATTATTTCACTAGAAAATGAAAAAAAATTATTATTTTATACTAAAAATTATATTGAAAGTTAAAAATATACTTTTTTAAAATAGATTTTGCACATTATGTAACATAACGTTAAAATTAATTTTGATCACTGAAAATATTTATATTTAGAATTTGGATTTCATATTTTTTATCATTACATACAAATTATTCATTTAGTTATATTTTATATTTTTGTATAAAATTGAATTACATATAAAAATATTTGTTACTCAACTATATGAATATTAATTAAAAAATGTATTCTTCAGGGGAAAAAATAAAACACATGTTAATAATTTCATTGAATGATTAAAAGAGTGGTATTAACTTTACCCTTTACACACACCATTATTTTATATCATTTTATCCTTTTAAAACATGATGATTTAACATTACTTTATATTATTTAATAAATTACTTATCAATCACCGATAAAAATATCCCACCTCAATAAAATTTCTCCCTTCATTGTAAATGAATATCTCTACTATAAAAAATTAATAGTTTCTATTAAATTCATTGTTCAGTTAATATATGAATTTGAATTTATATAGAACCAAATTATGGAGCCTCATAGTGTTACCCAAGGGATAACATCAAATGGGGAAAGTAATATTCTAAACCAAGCACTCTTGATTATTTTATTCATATATAATCTTAATTCAAATCTATCCAAGAATTTTTAATAGAATAAATATAAATTTTATTTTTAAATTCTATTATACTCTTGTAATAACCCTTTTTTACCTTCCTCCAAAACCATTTGAAAAACGAAGATTTCGTCATGTGTATGTTTATACTACCATAGCTATGAATTAAATGCTCATCTTCTCATAAAATCCATTTATGTATTGTAAAAAAATTATGTAATGAAAAAATAAAAAATTTATAACATATTTATTATTATAAAATGATAATTATTTTACAATTTTATCCCTATAATCCCAATGAATGTGAATGTATCATCTGCGCATATGTGAGAAATAGCACTTCCTAGAATAATTGTTTTTATTATCCATCACCACAAAAGATATATGAAATAAAAATTATATTTATTGTTTTTGAATGATATATATGACACTATTAAAATAAATTAAAATTAATATTTGAAATTATACAAGGTATCTTAACAATAAACAATTATTTTAAACTCAGTTTCTAAAAATGAACACATTGATGAACAATTTTTAATTTTATTCCCTTTTAGAATGCCTGTGGAACTGAATTTTTTTTGATTATTTAATTATATAATGAATAAACCTGTAAAATTATTGATTTCGTATATTTATTTAATAACACAATTGATAAATATCAACATACAAAAATAGATTTGGTAAAAACTACAAAATGACATCCTGATATCAACTAATGATACAAATATATAATAAAAAAAAATTATATCTTAGAAGAATCCTCAGAGTGAATCATTTACTATGATAAGGGGTTTTAACTAAATTTTAATTCATTTTAATGGGATAGTATTTCATGAAATTTATTCTCATATGTTGGGAATGTTCTACCATATTATTTTGTTATGTTGAATTTGATCCTTAAATTATAGTTCATTTCATATCTATAACATATTTCTCTATTAAAATGATTAATTTTGTAATAAATATGATATTTATAAGATAATTGGGAATAAATTTTAATTCATTTATTCATAATTAATTTTCACCGACTATTTTTTTAAAGTATATATACTTCAATAAGATTTACGTTTATCATATAATTAATAAAATTGAAGTGATTATAAAATCCAACTCAATGTTCCCCTTTTATGGGTTTTCAGTTGAACTGATATAAATGTCATAATAGATTTTTTTATCTCAAACTCCATTTCATCGACTAATAGTGTTTCATCATGAACTTATATCTTTAATTCATGGATTATTCCAATATAATATTATATATTAAAAATTCATTTTTACTCGTAAGAAAATAGTAGTTTTGATTCAATTCTCTCTATATGATGACTTTGTTCTCCCTAAAACCATGACATTATTAAGAATAGTTATTATTCTCTTTAAAGATTATATGAAAATCATGTCCAAATTTTAACTTTCCATTAATTTTATGCTTTATATATAGAAATTTAATTTTTTGATATCAAATGTGACCTTCACATTCTTTAATTTTTCGATTAAAATTTATTTATAATAACTATATTTAAGATTTTAGTTTAAATAATGGTATTTGCAAATACTGTGATATTTTTTCCTTTTGTAATATATTTTTTATCTTACACATCCAATTTTTTGAGATAAATATTATTTATTTTTTAAAGATTAATGATTTTATATTATTTTTATTTTTTATTTATTTTTATTTATTTTTTATATTTCTCGATTCTAGATAACATAAAATTCTTTTAAAAATAACATGTAACATTGTCATTTTGGCCAATGTTAAAAATAATTAGTAATTCCTCCATTATGTTTAATCTACTAAATTACTCCTCATCTATAATGTCTTTATTTACATTGACATATTATTTCATGAGTATCTATTTAAATGTTATTATTTAATAAAATTTTGGGTTACTGAAGTTATGTTATCACCTTTTTACATTCATGAGGTCAATATTGTTGATACAATCTAATAGTGTTAAGAAAATGATATTATTTCCATGGATTTTTTAATATATGATGAATAATTTTTTCAGGGGGAATATTTATGTATTCATTAAATTATATAACATTAGGGATTGGAATTTTACAGTAATCCAATAATTTTCGGGAAAATGATATCTCATACGAAGATATTAAGGAGAATGGGGAGTGAACACTTTGAACGATGGGACTCTATCAACTATATTTATGGAAATTTGGAGTGATCCAAATCAACTATGTGACATAGCACACTATATTTATATCAATGTAGTGTGAACACTATAATTTCCCCTAATACAAAACTCTCTCAGATTTCCAGAAAGGGTTTCCAATAAGACCTCAAACGCACCTTCCAATACGCCAGATGTTGTCGACAAGTAGTGGGGTTTGATAAGTTGTGGGGACTAAAATAACACATGTATTTAGAGTTTAAAGAACATTGGAAAAATATTCAATAACAATAACCAAATATCATAGTGTATAAATAATAATAAATATACAATATAGAAAAAACCAATAAAAATGGGAATTCCCAATCTAATAAAATATAAAGCAATAATGTAAAGGAGTTCTGCAATGTATGTATATTACATGATTGAAAAAATAAAAATTAAATATTAACAGACTCAAATAATGGCTCAAATGTCCTCGGTCCCAAAATCCACATATATTTGACCACCAAACTAAATCCCATACAGCATAGAAAATAAACAAAACAGTCATTTCCCTTGACCAAACTAGTATCCACGAAATCATCTTATATACCAAATAGATACCGGAATAGGGTGTGATTATAAATAATTATTTTCATAGAACAATGTCCAAACAAACCAGTATGATTATAATTTTATCCATAAAAAATTAATACATATGTGTATTAATTAATTGAACAATTAATAAAATACCATATCCACCACCTTTAGTACCATACCTAGGTATCTATGGGTAAGTATTATGAGCATGCCAACCACAAATATATATCCATCATAAACAACCTACTTCATCAACATGTCATAATATCTATTCGATGTTATTAAACCATTCCATAGACTTCCATAACCACGGTAAACATGAAATACTAGGTCAAATCCATATAATAATTATAACATCAAGGTCAAAGACCTATTAGCATTACAGCATGGGACACAGCCGAGTCCACTCTCTATAATCATGGAAACATGGGACTAGGTCATTCCTTCTCAATATCAACACCACAACATATAATTCTACAAATTCCATGGCTATACAGGATATATAAGCATTTTAGAAAGAATCACAAGTCCTGTCATAATAGTAGGAATATCATAATATAACCTCACAAGACACAGTGGTTATGTGTTTGAATTACCATTTTTATTTTATTTAAATATTTCATTTATATACATATTTTTCAATAGTTTAATCAATATTAATTAATACATAAAATATGGATTCTATATCAAGAAATAAACTAAGGTTCCATGTCACCGGTAAACACAATTGAATCCAATATAAAATTCAATCATATTCAATGTTTAATCACCCAACTGGTAGAAATAAGCACATTCAAAATCAAATAGAATCCAATAGACTCCAAAGAATAATATCACTCACGATTAAATTAGTTTTGGCACACATTGCGTTGGTAAAATAAAAATATTTCATATACATGGATATTATCACACCATATGGTTACTATTTATACCCCTGCTTTAAATGATGATAAACACAATGCTTCAAATGACAAACACCCATGAAGGAGATAGATCAGATGATCATATTGAGGTTACTATTTAAAAACTAATCAATATAATAATAAAAAACACACACAATCATGGAATTATACAACAATGGTTGTATAACCAGGTTGATAAAAGAAGTACATAATGAAGAAGACATACTTGGGATTGATCGCACAAAAAGGATGATCATAAGGGATGTTGGGACTCCAAAATCACCTAGAATATTGTATTGGATCGAGAGGATATTGTTGTATGCAATATGAAATAAAATTCAACACCCAATCATACATTAAATCAATAGGTCAAGGAATTACATGATGTGTAATGTGGTTAGACGTCGTGTAAATAATTTTAATGGGATATAGAGAAAACCCTATCACCTTGGATTATTTTATTAAAGACAACCAATAAATTACAATATTTGTAATCAATATTCATAGATTATAAATGTTATACATATAGTTTTTATAAACATTTTTCATATAAAAAACATGAAATCCATTTAATGCTTCTCAATATACCATGAACACATTATAAAATTTGACCCATTTTAACCATTCCCCATCAATTTAAAAAAATATACATCCCCAAAGATTAAGTCATTTTCCCAAACAAAAGATATATGTTTGGATCCTCTCTAATTATTCTCATTTTTTCTGAAAAACCAATAAAACATTTATTCAAACTATATGAATTATCAATGAAACACAACCACCAATATTTAAAGGATAGTCATAAAATAAAATGAAATACGTTTAATAAAAAATAGATAGATAGACATACCTTGAAAATATTGGGATCTTGAAACATCCCCTACATTTAAATGATTATCCATGGGTTTCTCTAAGCATCACTATGTGGTTTCAATGAACATGTATGTCCATTGTGTCTATATATAAGACCGCCTCTCCTAGTTATCCTCAAAAAATAGCCCATGCTTCCACTTAACACGAACAAACAGTATTTTCATACTCCAATGATTATTATCACCACGATTCATAACAAGTATCAAATGCTCCCCCAAAGAAAAATCATCACAAATCTTTACATATTCAATGCATATTATATTGGAAGGTTATAGGTGATAAATACGAGTCTAAGAAAAATGTATCACATCGTGAATGTCATTCTATCGTTTTTGAAGGGATAAATGGTATTCCACTAGATATACCCTTTCACTATCTCAAACATCCTAACTACCCTAGCCTTTAGGATTGCCTTTTTATTGCTATAGCATTTCTCCAATCATGGTGACAAGTAAAGGAAAACATGATGACCAAAAATTAATTCTAGAGGTCTTATTTGATATCTAGTATATTATTTCTATCGACTCTATATGGTTACCAACCATTTTCTGATAAAATATTCATTCTCAAATGTTACCTACATGAGACTAGACCCAAAAAGAGTCAACGCACCAGCCTCTAACAAAAGACATTTGAAGAAATATCAAAAACATGATATGAAAATAAAATTCATTCCCAAAAACATTTTATGAAATATCAATAACATGATATGAAATGTGGATATCTATCAATAATGATACTCCTAAGAACATTCTGCAACCAAACTAATTCAAACATATAATAATTTTATAGATCATCAATTGTAATGGTCTCCCTAATAGGTAAGATGTAGGCTAACATCTTCATTTGATCTACAGTCACACAAAAAATAACTTTATAGGTTGACCTAGGTAATCTTGTCATATAATCAATTTTGATATCATCCATTTTCTACTAATGAACAGTAAAGAATTGAAAATCCCAAATAACCATTCATTCTTGACATTCATCTGTTGAAATATGAATCATATGTCCATTAATCCATCCAACATATTATTCATTACTATCAATAAAAACTACATATTTATATCATGAAACATCTATTTCAAATTAGTATTACCACCCATCTTGAATAATGAAACACCCTCATCAGCTTCTCACATAATCCCGTAAGAACCCATACTCAACCACAAAAAAGAATAAAATTGTAACTTCCATGAGACAATCCTGATGGAGTCTCCCCACCATACATATTTTCTCTCAAAACTATTCCCTCTAGAGCAAATAACCACTTTGTATTTATCCTATCCAAAATCACAGGTATAATATATGTCAAAAATAAGTAACTCGTTACATACATTCATAACATCGACAAACATGAATAAAAATAATTTCATTATCCTCGACTCATCACAAGACTCTCATAATTACTTTGCCTATGACTTTATTCTAAATTAATAAGCAATGAAATATCCCATTCCCAGTGTACTGAAATACACAAAGTCAAATGATAGTAAATATTCAAACTACCTCCCATTCCAAAGGTTCAGGTCTTACTGAGTAATATTGAACTTGAGTCAGATAAATTATGTTTATACCACGATCCTTTCACCCATTAGATAATGTATCCAACATATCATTGGATTTATGACTACTTATAACACCATATTATGAGTAGGGTAATTCCTCTCATGCAACCACTACTCTTTAGAGCCACAAGAAACCACTCAATCTTCTTGCATCAGAACTACCATGAGTATAAAAATACATGTACGACAATACATGGTATATGATTTACCATGTATAGGTAATATGTGAATAGGTTATGAATTCAAACTACATTTAAACTCCTAAAATGATCTCTCACATTCTTCAACGGAAAAAATACCCCCCTTTATTTGTCATCGTAGACATAGTTACTCTAAATAAGATAAATCCAAGATAAAGTAATGATAATAAATAGCTAAACATTATGATCTATGAATCTCAAATAAATTATATAGATGTTCCAAAGATACCATGGATTCAGCTTTCAATGGTTCTATTAACACTACTTCTACTAAGATGTCATTTTATAAGAAGCTCAATTCATTAATCAAGAAACTTCAATTGTTTAAATTACAATAAAATAAATACTCTATAAATATAAATAGAAATGATTTTAGATTTCTGGCATGATCATCTAATGAATAAGAGTAAAATAATATATCATTAACAAAAATCACTAAAAAATGATCCAGAAAAGGGTTAAAGAAATTATTTATCAGGCCATGAATACCTTAGATTCATTGGATAAACAAATCAACATCTCTATGAAGTCATACATACCATATATTTTCCTAAAAGTTGTTTGAGTTTTATAATGTTCTCAACCTTAAAAGGTTGTAGCCTAATCTCAATTCAATATTGTCAATGATCATAGAACCTCCCAACCAATTGAACAGTGCATCAATGCATGGAAGAATATACCAGTTCTTGAACATCATCTGGTTCATCCTATGATTATCCACATATAAGTGAAATGTCCCATATTATTATTAGTGACTAGTACAATAGAACCATAATAGGATGTATTCGTACATAGAGAGACTTTATATTCTTGAGATTCCAACTAATCTTTCAACTCTTGAAGCACTTCTTGTGTAATTTAGTAATGTGGGATAGAAACTAACACTACTCATGAAGGCATATTGATTGTGAAATAAATCTCTCACTTAGAACATAAGCCATATAACACGTCATGAAATACATTCTAAAATGGTATTCCATTGGTGATAAAGAATATTACTACATTTGAAAATTTTATTGAGAAACACTAGTTATCTGATCCATTAGACAGTCTAATCTACACCGAATTTGTCTTTCATGGCCAGCCAAAATATCCCACTCACCCTAGTGAAAATAGCATACTCCATCGGGAGATAAAAATTTAATTGTACTACTCTAACCATAGATATGATCATGGTATTGAAGTAACCAATCCATAAAAATAATCATGTTTAAACCTGGAATTTCAAACAAAAACATTCTCTTAAATAATTATTAACCACTAATCATTATAGAACATGTCTTATAGCATTTCATATTCAATTGTTCATTAATGGTCAAACCACCATCCAAAATTACCACATCCATTCCTAGTTTATTTTCATAATTGTAAGATAGAATAGAATTTTAAATAATTATGTCAAAAGAAACACATGTTGTATTAGGATGATTCAAGAATCAAACCTATGATGGTAGATGGTCAACATTAAACAATAGATGGAGTAGTATGTATAGCGTGAAAATGACTTATCCCTATACTGAATTCTCTATTATAACTAAAATAGAATATTTCCAATTCATGGTACTACATATCCTTCATTAGGGTACCACATCTCCTCTCATAGCATGAACAACCAGTTGATATCTAGATACCAGGTTTATAAGGGGTAGTTGAGACCCTTCCTGATGTAGGTCCCTATCCTAGTCCCTTTACACTAGTATAATATAGAAATTTTGAATTCATCCTTTGATGATGACCCATTAAACCACAAATGTGACACTCAAATGTAGAGTAAGTGAACTATGGGGGATTTTGGATAAATATTCAAAACTAACTGAACTAACACATAATATAGTCTAGAGATGGTTGTACACTTAACTAATTTCTCTACCCACTACTTCATTACAAGAAACTATTATAGTGACACTTATTTACTTCTAATGATTAGCTCTCAATTCACCATATTGAAAAATCATGAACACTACACATGGTATCTTTTATATTCCCTTCTATGATGATTTCATGGATTATCACATCCTTAAAACTACTAAAATAAAGAATCATCACCTTTTACATAATCTTCTAACAAAGATCATCCTCAAAACATATCATCCTAGATATCTCATTTTATAAAAATGATGATGCAATTCCATTTAGGTCTATTAAAATATCAATATTAGTCTAAAACTAACATGACCTTAATTGTCACATTCATGATCTCTCAATATTTTTCATTCCTTAATGTGTTATAATAGTAATGGACCTAGAAAATCATCACGAAAACCTTCCATGATATCTTATAATGATTCAAATATTCTTCTAGAATATCTATCCAATGTGTGGTAGGTCAATGAAGCATATTTTCACCAAGATTCACCCTCATATCTATGTGTGTATTAATATGTTTACTGAATTTCTAGATTGAAAAAATCTTGAACATAGATTAATGGGGCACTCTTTCCATAGTAAATGTTGGGGGATTCTTAAGCTAAAAACATCTTATCATATTATACATCATATAGACAAGATGAATAATATCTCTTTCCATGGATTGGACGACACTCCAGAAGATATGATGAAGGTAAAGAACGATATGATCCTCAAGAAAAATAGAAATATTTGGTTCAGATACATTAAGAGAATGATTATAATATTCTTAATCTCATGATAAATACAATGAGGAGGCATTTTCTCTACAAGAAAATGCACACCATAGAACAGTACATAAAAACAAGGTAAACGTAAACGTTTCACTATAATTGTGTATTGAATACTCTTTGTATCATTAAGACATGGATTATGAGTGTACTACTATGAAATAACACCCCTTTCTATTTATTAGGTAAAAAATAAATTTCATATCACAATTCAAATGGAAAATTATGTATCACATGAATAATTAATATATCCCTATAATGATTAATTAATTTCAATATATCACCATGTGCCTATTATGATGAAAGAATAATCATCTCACTCTATACCCTGAAATTAATATAAATTTCAAGAACCCATATATCATAAAATAATAGCCTCAATTGACATGTGATGCAGTAAGTGTAAAATAACATTAACTGTAACAATAAAACAACATAAAAAACTCATCAATGGGCCCTCAGATTTCCACCCATATTTGGGTTAGATACTACCTTGAAAAATATCCTTCTAATTTCCTTAATCATCTTATCAACAATTCCACCTTTCTCAAATAGCATGAAATCGAAAAAAAAACATTGTCTGAAATAATACATAATTATAACATCCCACAATCCGGTACTATCTGATGTGTCTAGAAAGGATAGATTATACAACCTCAAGTGCTCCTCCCCAGACACAAGAGGTTGAATACTAGTATTAGGGGTGTAATAAGTAGTGGAGGGACTAAAAAAAGGATTCATAGTTTACATCAGAGTTAAAAATTCTTCAATAACAATAAAAAAATATCTGAGTGTGGAAATAACGAAAATAATACAATATAACAGAAAAACATATAAATGAATAGTCAAATAAATAATAAAGGAATAATGTAATGAAATTTTTGGAATGTTACTAAATTCACTAATAGAAACCATACATGTAAAATACCATAGAACTCAAATAAATACACAATAGTCCCATGTCCCAAACCCCACATAATTCAAATCTCCAAACTCCACCCCATCTAGAAATGACAATCAAAAGAAAGGTACATTGTCTATGTACAATCATACATCCATAAAATCTTCTCGTGTACTAAAGATATTCCAAAATAAGTGGGTCAGTATAATTTAGTAGGTCTACACCACTATTTACATTCAAATCATTCTATTATGAAGTGTGTGAGATAAGGTTATAAACATGTGTATTAATTAACTCAACAATTAATAAAATACCACATCAGCCTACTTTAGCACCATGATGAGATATGATTGATAATGTCTCATAAACATGCATACAAAAACCATATATATATGTTAAAAACCTACTTTAGATCAATTATAACACCATGATGAATTTTTAAATTTTTTTCAAATTAATTTAAATTAGGCCATATTATTCAGTTCACACAACATTGAATATATCTTTTTTATGTGAAATTACTAACTATAGATTAAATTATACCCATATCCATTTAAACTTTCAGTAAACATATTAATTAATAGAAATTTAGGTACATTAAAAACTATGTTTATCCAGTGTTGCACACAATACTGTGTTACCTCGATATCCTGAATTAAACACAAGGCTAAGTTTTACAGAACTACAATATAATATTAAATTTATTTTCAAAACATCAATAAAGTGACCACAAATCCATTGTAATGTAAAATAAGAATAAAATTTACTAAAGTGTGAAAATTATATTTACACATGTATATAAAATCATTCCATTGGTTTTCAATTAGTTATAAATGAATGTGTGAAATATTTAAATCTAAAGTAATTATTTTTCAAATAAAAAACTTTCTGTAAGAAAAAACACTATTTTATCTTAATAAAATTAAAAGAAATATCTTTTAATTTTTTATAGTAAATTTATATATTATATAAACCATTAAATTTCTTTCAAACTCGTAGAATAGATTTTATATTCATAATATTAAAATAAGATGAAATTTTTAAAACATATTGTATTCTTCTTGAAGGTAATTTTATAGACTTCTAATGGAAACCAAAATTCTAAATATTATTTATGAATAATTATAATTTTTATACAATATAATAAAATTTATTTTTGAGAGTGGGATATCGATTCATATGTTGGGTGAATGTTTTGTATTTTTTGGTGATGTTTCAGAATTTTTTGAATATTTATATAACATTAAATTTGAATGAGAAACTACATTTTCATTTAATTGGTTTTTTTAGTTAAATTATATTTTAAATTTGTTTTAATGTATAATGAGATAAATTATATAATTAAAAAACTAATGTAGGATATTTTATTTATTTTCTCATTGATGTTGGATATAGGGAATATTTCATATATTTGATCATTTTCACTTTAAAAACTCATTACTCATCTTGTATGTGGCATTAATTTTAATTTAATTTTTCCCACATATGTGTTTATATTTTACAGAAATTGATTCCATTTTTTTGAATCATAATTTATAATTTCTATTATTTTAAATTTAATTTTTTATCAAAAATATTATTGAATGTAATTAAAATAAATTATAGTTATTAATGTCAAAATGGGTTTACTTAGTTGTTGAACATGAACTTAAGGGGCCAAAATTCCTATAATCAAGTAAAAAAGTAATTTTATGGCCATATTTATGAAATAAAATCCATTATAAATAAAAATTGAAATTTTTGGAGGCACATGATGTAATAGAAACCTCCAAATAGTTTTTTCCATTATATATTTACAACAATTCCACTCCTCATCAACAATAAAAGGGAACTCACCCCCCTTAATTATTTATAGAATCAAATCCCTTTGGATCATCCAGAACCATCCAAATAAACTCCAAAATTCCCTCCCTTAATCCTATTGGCCTCAATTTGGGCATAAATCAACCCATGGAATCCCTTCGGTGTAAACAAAAATGAGTTACCCCAAAAAGAGTTAACATTCGTCAATGTGCATTTCTGTTTTATTTATATCTACACCCATTACATTATTTGCTCGATGATTATATAACAAAATATTTATCATAAATATTTCTTTATTTTTATATTTTATGGTTTATACATATAAATACTCACAATTCCTTCATATGGGTATCAAATTTATTTTTCGTTTGTAAGGAGGACTACTGCTTCACGAAATGATGTAGTTTGATTTTCTATTACAACCTATAAAAGTTTGGAAGTACGATGTGAATAGTATTTTATGATATATTTATGATATATATGGTTCATTAATTCTTCTTGAATAATTATATCACACATTACATCATGTTTTCTATTTTATGGGAATACGATAACATCGTTTGTAGGCGTATGGACTACCACCTTTTTAAAGAAATGTTATTCATTCACAGTCTATATCTAATGTATTAAGAATGATATAAAAAAAATATGATATATATGAAATAATAATAGTAGTGGAATGACAATATATATGAAAATATCTTCTACTTTCATTTATTAATTACTATATGAAAACTGAAATAGTTTTCATTCATACATATATCATGTCATCCCCATGAACTAAATATTCCATTCCATAATTCGATATTTATTATAATAAATATTTATATTATATTTAAATCATGTTTTTAATTATTAAAATATTTAAATCAAGATCTTTGTAAAAGGATCAAGAATATTAAGTCAAAACATATATGGAAAACAATGAGATTATAACCAAAAACATATCATTAACATAAAATTGTTATTAAACATGTAATATAAAGTCATAATAAATAATTATATGTTTTTATAAATAATATCTTTTTTATTTTGTAAATTTATAATAATATTATATTAATTATACATGTTGATTGACACTATATGAAAAAAAATCACGACTTCAGTTAAGTGTTTTCTCATATAACTTATATTTATGTGTGATATATGTTATATTCACCAAATATTCTTGTTGTTTGAAGTAGATAACAACCTATACCATGTTAAATCACGAAATTAATTTATTTCCTAACATTAAATGTTTCAATTTATTTTATTATTTCATGGATCTTAATATTCAATATTGACATGAGTAGTAAGTGAATTTTCTCATCTTACATTTATTACTCGACGACATATACATTATTCTCCACTAATTTATTTTGTGTGGTTCATATCCTCCCATGAATGTGTTATATTATTATTATATAAAAATTTATTAGTATTTAAATATATATTTTTTGATCTCTATTTCTTTGGGATTATGATTCAAATGATATCAAATCAGTAAAGTAATTTTTTCTCATTTGATTTTGAAACAAATGTCATGTGATGCCCCTATATATGTATTAAAGGTGTATATACTCCCCTTTGAAATTTTATATAATGAATATAATAATTTTAATGATATAATATGCTTTATGAAATGTTATTATTTACTTCAGATTATAATTCAATGTTACTGAAGTGGTAATATTTTATTTCTATATTCTCACTGCTTTTCATTTCTATTTATGATTATTCTTCCATTGATGAAATCATATGATCCATCTCCCAATAAAATTAATGATTTTTTCCAATGGTTATTAAAAATATCTTCAAGTAATGGAATAATTTTTTCCACTGTTGATTACTTAATATGATTAGGAAAGTGTTTTTTTTTCAAGTTCCCTCAATAACAATAATTACATATTTTACTGTGTTTTAGTAAACTTCAATATACTATTAATTTTGATATTAAAATATTATTATATGTTCCACCTATCAATTGAAAAACATTTTACAAATAATATTAAAGAATCTTTGAATATATTATTTACACAAGTATAAAAAATGATTCATTTGGCAATCATTTAGTTATAAATGAATCTAATAACTATTTTAAAATAATGAAATTTCATTCTTAAGAATATTATTTCTGAAAAAACAATCAACATTTTTTATAAATAAATTTAAAAAAAATTGAGAAATTTTTATAATAAATTTTTATATTATATATAACATAAAATTTATTTATGCTCATCCAATATATTTTATAGACAAATGATACGAATAAATCAAAATCTATTAATAAAAAAATGTATTTTACTAAAAGGTAATTTTATTGACTTTCAATGCATAACACATTTTAAATCTCATTCTGAAACATTTTTTATTTTTTGGTAAAAATAATTTTCCTTTTTTAAATCATGAAATAATAATTTTGTTTGGGAGAATTTATATATTTCATTGAAATATATCATATTTTGATGAATATTGAAGACACGCTGATTTTTAATTGGAAACTGTTTTCCGTCATATTTATTTAAATATTTAAAATATATTTAAAATTTGTTATAGTGTATAATTATTTCAATTATATAAAAATAAATCCAATTTACATCATTAGAATAAATTTCAAAAAGAATTTTTTTATATAAAAATCATCATTTTGAATATTGTCACATTAAAAAATTGATGAATCATCCAATTTTGATGATTAATTTTAAATTAATTTCTACCATTTATGTGATTATAATTTGGAAAAGTGGATTAAATATTTTGAATTAGAATAATATATAATGACTAGTAAGGTCAACTTAGTTTTTGAAAAAAGTATTACTTAATGTAATTAAAAATAACTACAGTGATTATGGTCAAAATGAGTTTACTTAGAAGTTATACATGAACTTAATGGGAGAAATACCCCCAGAAAAATATCAAAACGACATTATATAGACATATTTAGACATTATACTCAATTTTATCATATATATAAATAATTATTTGTGGAATTTTATGTCATATATACCTCTCAATAATTTTTACATTTCTTATATACAATGATGCCACTCCTCCACTACTATAAAAGGGAAATCACCCCTTACTTATTCAATCCACACATGCACTTTGTATCATAAAAAACATGACAAAATAATCCCCCAAATACACTTCCTTATTCATACAAGCCTCAGTTTGTTCATAAATCTATCTAAGGATTCCCTTTCCTTAAAACCAAAAGGAGTTACACGAAAATGAGATACCATTATTCAATGTGGAATTTTGTTTTATTTAATGTTGAACTAGTTAGGTTATTCAAATTAAATTGTTATATAATAAAACAAGTATCATGTATATAATTAGTATTTTTATTATAATTTTTATAAAAAACATATACACACTCTTCAATTAAATGGGAAATTAAATTACCATTCTGTCCATGGCGGACTACCGCCACATGAAATGATGTCGTTCGTTTATTTCTTTCCCACATATCATGGTTGGTAATTATGAAAGATATTAAATTTTATTATTATATTTATGATATTTATTATTTATTTATTATTATTTTGTTATTATATAAGGCATAATTACATTCTTTTTATTTTGGGGGAATATGATGACATCGTTTGTAGACATGTTGACTTCTATCGCCTCAAAGTGTTGTAATTTATTCACACACTACATGGAATGTATAATGTATGAGATTAGTAAAGGTATATAATATATATTACATAATAATTCCACTAAAATGATATTATATATACATATATGGTCATTTTTTATATTTATAATTAACTTTTACTTATTATATTGGATTTTTTAATCTGTGTAAATTAATTAACACTTAAGGAAGGGGTTTTCTCATCACAATTTTATTTCTGTGAGATATATGCAATATTCACCACTTATTATTGTTATGATGTGTATATACTTCAAAATTACAAGATATATAATGAATTTAACTTCTTTATTGAAATTAAAATTTTCAATTTATGTTATTGATTCACGGATCTCATGATTCAAAAGTTACTCGAGTGGTAATGGGGTTTTCTCTTCTCACGTTTGTTTCTATGAGAATTATGCCTTATTCAACACTCGTATCATTTATGTGGTTTAAATACTATCCATGAATATAATATAGTATTAAGTTAAATAAATTTTTGGTTATTTACAAATACACTTTATTATCTCTCTTTTATAGGGTTTATTTTTTAAATGATTCCAAATTACTATGGTAATTTTGTCTTGATTTCCCTTTTTGAGAAATAAGTTATGTGATGAACCTATATTCTTCTACGAGGTGTATATACTTACCTTTGAAATAATATATCATGAATCAAGTAATTTTATTTATATTTTATGGTTAACTTGATTTTATTATTGTATGGGAATTATGATTCATTTTTATCGAGTTGGTAACAGTTTATTCATACAATCTCATTATTTATCAAGAATTTTTACGATTATGTTGAGGTTGATGAAATATTATGACCTGTATCTAAATAAAAATAATTATTTTTTATAAAGTTCATATTCATGATATATTCATGTAATGGTAGATTTTTACACTCATTATTACTTATTATGATTATGGAAATGTTTTTACGAAAATATGACAATATTTATCTCTTCAATGAGTAATCTGTTTCACCCCAAAACTGTGTTTTCCAAGAAAAACGTTTTCAAAAACATTTTTATATTAGATAAGTGTTCTATGTTAATTTTCATTGATCAATTTATATGTTTCAAATGTAATTTTCAAAAAAAAAATTGATTTCAAAATGGTTTTTGTTTTCAGAATATCGTCTTTCAAAGAGGAAAGGATTTCTTCCGCCTGAAATTTTCTCAATGATCATTTCAAATTTACATCCCATATAGTATGAAATCCATGGATATTGATTATTATTTATTTGAAATACTATCTAGGGACACAATTTTTAAAATTTTTAGGAATATTATGTGTATGATGAACAGTTTATTATGGAACTAGTTTCTCTTCCACTAGTTATACCATGATTAAATTATTATAAAACCCATTTCTTTTAATTGGTTTTTCTATGATGAAATTATAGTGATCCATATATCTTTTAAACATGATATTATAATATTTTGTGTTTATAATATCCATTACATTTTATGTGATATGAAATGATTTTTATTATACCCATCCCTTATTATGGTATATGATGGGGTGGAGGTTTTATTTTTTGGAACATATTAGTTTGATTTTATTTTACAATTTGTGGGAACTATATCTCCCTCCAATGAACTGGGTAATGATTTAGATCTCATGATTATAAAAGGGATTTAATGTGGAGTGAACTAGATTTTGTATGATAGATATAGAATTAGATGTGAACAATTTATAGTAATACAGACATGGAATGGTATGTGAACCTAATCCAGTAATATAGGGATAGAGTGGGAAGTGAACCCGGTTATGTAATACATGTCGAAAATGGGAAGCATACCCAATTTAGTAATATAGCAATATAATAGAATGTGAACAAGTTTCAGTAATACACGGATGGAACTAGAGGTGATCCCATTTTTGTAATATGTGAATGGAATGATGTGTGGACCTAGTTAATTAATACAATATTGGAACAGGTAGTGGACCATGTTATTTAATGTACATTTTACAATTATATTTCCTTGAATTATTCATTGAATTTTATTGAAATAATTTAATATTTATTCTACGATTCCATGTATTATTCTTGTGTCATGATTTCTTGTATTTTTCTCTTAAATATCTTATGATTCATTTATTATAACATATCAATCTTTTTTCCATCACACTTGATTTTGTTATTTTTTGTATAAGGTAGTATCATATAATGACACGATCTTCTTCATATACCTTTATTACCGTGATTATGCTTATATGTATCCTTGATTACCCTTACATTTATTTTTATCTCAACAATTTCTTACATTTATTTTCCCCATGATATGAAGAAATGTTTTAAATATGGGTACTAAAGGGTAAGATCATTATGGGAGATGTTCATGATATTTCACACAACTAGGAAAATGATATCCATGTTGTTAAATACATGTGAATGTTATGTTCTTCTATAGTTTATTTTTTTAATGTGATGAATATGAATCTATAGTGATGTAATATCCATGTATGATGATTTTGGGTAGTTATATCTATGTTGAAATATCTATGTGCATGTCTTATGACTATAAAAACCCCAACCATAACCATGATAATCATAAAAAAATTAGGTTGAACACCTATAATAATTACAACATATGGTTCAAATCCCTATAATCATTACAATATGGGACTAGGCCAAGACAACTCACTATATAAATTAGAACATGGAACTGGGATGAGCCCTCTCAATATCAACATTATAGTATATAGTTCTTGATGTTCTAGTGTTATTCATGATATATAACCCTTTCATTAAGGATAATAAGTCCTATCATAAGAGAAAGGATAACACAATATCACATCATAATCCACATTGGAAAATTATTTGAATTACCATTTGTCTTTCATTTAAATATTTTATTTATATCATAATTGATAAACCATCAAATCTATATAAAAAAATCCATAACATAGGAATTTTGTTTCATTAAATCATCTTTTGTTCCATTTCATTACTAAACAGACTTTATGACAGTAGCCAATTCAATTATATTCACGGTTATCTCTCCCAACCAGTATCTCTATTCTAGTTGAAAAACTATTTGAATAGAAGATATAAGAACGAATTATATAATTCATGATTTATTTAATTCATCAACACATTACATTTATATTGTAACAAAATTATATATATTTTGAAATTATTAAACTATATGGTTAAGATTTATCCCCATAACAACATTGACGATGAATGAAATTATTCCAATAGAAACATACAAGATGAGTGAAGTGAATATGATTACAAAAAGGATACTAGATCAAAAATGATCATGATCAATTCCAAAAATGCACATGGTCATTAAATTATACAACAGTGATTAGAGGACCAAGGTGGACAAGAGAATAACCTAACTAATTTTTTTTTACTATTTTTCAAATACATAAAAAAGCTGTTTAAAAGGGATGGTGGCACTCCAAAATTTCCTGGAATATTCACTATGGTCGAGATGATAGAGGTATAGGTGAGATGAAATAAAATTAAGCCACACAACATACACAATTAGGTTGGGATATTACACTATATGTGATTATGTTACAATTTTTGTAAATATTTTTTGTGGGAGATTTTGAAAAACCCATGCCCTCAGATTATTTAATGAAAAACATCCAAAAAATTACATGATGTGAAATCCATTTAGTAAAAATTTAAATTTTATAAAGATTGTATTTTATCTAATTTCATTAAAAACAATCTGAACGCCTCTTAAATATTTTTAACACACAGAATACACGTGACAATGCTTGCCCCATTTTATTAAGACTCCATTGTCTCAAAAAAATCCGTAAAAAATAATTCACTTTCCAACACAAAGGCTATTAATATATATAATATCCAAGTTTTCTAATGTATACCCACAACCAATGATTGTATTTATTCAAAAGAAATGTATCCAGAAAAATGAACAAAAAATGATTAAATACGAGGTAGAAACTCAAACCGAATAAGATAAATGAAAAACTCAGAGAATGACGTACCCAAATAATATGGGATCTTGAAAACTCAATATACTCAAAGAATCATTCTTCTATAGTATGATATTCTTATATATTATCATTGAATATGTAAATTATTTCATATAATTATATTTATGCAACTATCTTATGTGTTATCCTACTAATATTGTTTTATAGATCATGTATAGAATATCACACTCTAATATATTTGTACATGCTTGTTCATTGAATATAACATGTTATTTTATAATGGATTATTGATATGAATTATTCTTATATATTATTTTTAAAATGACTTTTATCACATACCCATATTTTATCAAATGATATATATATATATATATATTGATGGAATATAGTTTCTTTTTCAATTATGGGGCATTTTGGCTCACCCCATTTTTATATCCTCATTCCACAATTAGTGAATATGAGTATAACATAGGGGATGCATATAAGAAAGTCCAGTGTTTATAAATTAAGGATAAATGTTCAAAAGTTCTATAATATAAATGTCTCATGCATCAATCCATAGAGGATCTGAAACATTAAATTCATTGGATTTTATTATTATTGTGAGATGTAATTATTATGTTTGGAATATTATGTGAAATAAATTTATTTTTATATTGGGTCATATTACATTTCATCTGAGCCATGTTTTAATGAATTCTCATTTTTCACTGGGCATTGGAGTGTCAGTCTAGAGAATCTCTACTGGTATTAGAGAAGGTTTTAATTATTTTCTTGTATTAGTAGAATATATCAAGATGATTTCTCTAGTTATTTTGGGAATTATGATGAGATAAAATTATAAAAAAAGACATTATGGTTGAGCCTAAGTGTAGGATAACATCCTGATGCTTTGGTAAATAAAATAATTTATAATTTTCCATAACTTTAAACCCAAACATCATATTATTGTGTTCATATGGATATAGAAAAAATTGATATTTGGTGTAATCATCCTAAAAAAATTTAGATCAATATCATCCTGATCAGAACAAGATTCATGATGATGGGCCTAAGACTACACACATGGATAGTCACTAAATATTATATGATTTGAATATTCCTCATTTGATTCATAAACCATTATGAAGGATTTATATGGAATTTCAGTATCTAAAATAATTCTATTTTGGGAATAAAATCGAATATGTACATTACCATGGATAACTATTTATAACCTATAAGAGTGATAAGTCAATCATATTATAGCATAGTTGATCTAAAATTATCATATACTGAAATAAAGGATTCACTATACAATATATATTATGAAAGAGTTATTATATTAATATGATCATTTATTAATATTTTATAATATATTATCATAATCATTCTTATTTTATAAATTTTCTTAGAAATAGGATTGTGAAAATGGATATGTGTAAGGGTAGTCTCAATAAAATCATATTACAACATAACAAATCATATTTGTTAAAAAAATTGAGATAAGGGAAACAGTAAATTCATTCATATTATATGGGATATCATGAGTCTCTTGAAATCTAGTATTTTGTGGTGTTATCATAGTATAAACATATCTTCATTTTAATAAGTACAACATTGATACTTTTAATATTAAATGTCAGTTAATATTCAAATGAAATGATTTGTTTATGATTTTAGGGAAAATGTAACACATATATATATTAGTAATTATTTTTACATAATTAAATACTATTTTAAATACCTTTTTTCACATTCTACACTAGTGAAAAATGATTCGTGACAATTTTTTAATAAATATTACAATTCTAATGTCACGGTTGAATTGGTGGGTAAAAATAGGGCTTAACTCATTATGAAATATAAAATGGGAAAGGTTATATTTAGTGATAATTTTATTATTATATTATAATAACTAATAAGGTCATATTATTATTTAAAATATGTTTCCTGATAAATTACCTTTTTAGGATATATGAATTTTTATACCAAAAAAACATTATATATTATTTTTTTAATGATGCTAATACATTTTATCGATATGAATTGTAGACTAACACTAATTTAATTATTGATTGATATTATATGTGAAACATAATTTTTAATATCTAAATGTAATTTTCCATTTTAATTTTTTTTCATAATATTTAATATTTCAATTTAAAATATAAATTCATGAAATTTAGAATTTGAATATGACAGTGATAAATTCATTTTTTAAATTTGATGACAATTTATTCTAACAATGAATTATCTTTATATGAAAGTGGTGGGTTTTATGTTAATAGTGAAATCCATAGAGCTTATTAAAATAAGTATATTTTTTAATTTATCATGATATATGAATTTCTCAATACTATTACAAAAAAAATTTAATGACAAACAATGTATTTATGAAAACAAATGATTCATGTTAAATTGTATATGGAAAATTTAGAAAACCCATGTGTAATTGTTTAAAATATACGTAATAACATATACATAAAAAATATTATTTTTCATTTTCAGGAAAAAAATAATTTTGGGAATAAAATTATTCATTGATAAATTTTATGTTTTATTTTATAAAACACATTTTTAATAAATTAAAATAGCATCAATATTTTATTATGATATAAAAATTCCTTATTAATTAATATATAATGAAGTATAGTACTATTTTAGATGTATTTATAACATTTTTATCTCTTATTTTTTAATTAATATACAAATTAATTAAATATCAATAAGTAATAGTAAATATTCTTTCCTAAACATTTTATTTATGCTTAAAAATAACCATATTCTATTTTTTTCACATGGTATATGAAAAAATAACAATATTAATTTCTATCACCATTAGAAATTTAAAGTACCAATTTTTCTAGTTTTTTGTCAATAGGTCTAAATATTGATATAATATATAGTTTTTATTCACAAAAAATGAATTATATTTGTAATAAATAATTGCCTTTATAATGAAAAATGAAGGTAAAAATTTTATAACAATTGGTAAGAAACATATAATATGTTGAAAAAAATTTCCAATAATGAGTGTATAAGAGGAATATCAACTATTAACTCTCCCCACTCTAATATTTTTCATTATGGGATGTTATTTACCCTTTATCAGTGACTTTTCATTAATATATTTTTAAAAAATTCATTTTCCCACACATTGAAAATGTGATCATTCCATCGAATTTCTAAAATATTTATAAAGAATTGCCAAAGACAACTTCTATAGTAACTCCTCAAATCTCCACCCATTTCATCGAAGCCTTGGGATTTTTATAATACCAATCTATGGGTCCTTATGGTGTTACCCGATAGAAAATATTAAATGGTAGGGGTATTGTTCTAAACCAATCTCCCAATAATATTTTCATTTTCTACCCTCTCAAATAAATTCTATACAGGGAATTTTTATTAATTAGATATTATTATTTCTCTTAAATGTTAATGTATTAAGGTAATATTAAACTTTTACTTTCATATAAAACCATTTATGAAAATGAATATATCATCACTCACTTGTGTAAACTACCACATCCATGAATATCATCTCATATTTTTCATAGTTTCTTAACAAAGTTGGTATAAAATATTTATTTCATGAAAAATATAATATATAAAATATTATTAAGAGTAATAAAAGATAAATAATTTTTTTCCTACCCCATTTTGTTCTATAGAAAATTAAAGTAACGTTTTTGTATACATGAAGACAATATCCACAACAGAACAATGTATTTATTTTTCCATTACATATTAATATAGAATAATTATAACATTATAAAATTAATAATAAATATATATTTATAAATATTAATTTCATGTAAATATATTATGTTTCAGTATAAAATTTTTATTAATAATAAATGTCCTTATTAAACTCAAGTGAAAAATAAAATAACATATCAATGATAAATTCTTAACATGAATCCATTTTGGTAAACATATAGAAATTTTTAAATCATGTACTAATGGAATAAAGGAACATAATTAACCTCCACATTTTTAAATATTTTTTATCTATTTTAAAATAATTTTGATTATATAGAAACAATTGACAGAACAACCAAAATAAACCTAATTAAAAAAAATTTATATAAAATTTAAAAAATAAATTAATAAATATATATTGAAAAGTATCATAAAAATGAATAAATTAACAAATAAAGTATTTAATAAATATAATTCCATTATTTTTATGTTAGGCACAATCACAGGGAACATCCGAACCTAATAAAATGTTTTTATTGTCCTGAATTTGAATTACTTAGATGAAATTTTTCTACTTTAAATATTATTCCAATATTTTGGTTATGTTATAAATTATTGTTGATTTATTTTTTATTTTAATTTTTTTTTTCTGATATGTACATGTTTTTAACTTATAGATTTTTTGAAAATAATACCTTCTTACTGAATTATTATGGTCAAAGGGTAATTATTATGTCAATTTTCCTTCTATGAACATATTCCATTTTAAATATATTTCATATATTTGGTATAGGTACTTATTAATGATTTAAATTTTTCATAATTATATTGGAATTGAATATATTTTAAAATCCATCTCTATTTAGCTTTTAAATTTTTTTTTCAGGTGATTTTGTAAAAAAATCATGATTTATTTGAGATATAATATTTCTTCATGATTTTCTTACATAAATAATATTTTTCCACAAAATAAATATATTAAACTCAATTTTTTATATTTATAAAATGATACCTTTGATTAAAATCACCATCCTCTTTAAATTTATTCCCCATGAATGTATGACATTGTGATAATTAACTACATTTCTATTTAGTGATGATTCTTCATACAAGGTATAGATTTTACATTCTAATTATATTTTTACATTATAATTGGATAAAACTTTTTTTTATCTCAAGTTACCTTCACATTTTCAATTTAAAACCTTCTAAGTATGTTTTATTTTCACATTTTAGGATGTGTATTTTAAAATATATATTTTTAATCATAAATATATTCTTTACCTTTCATATCCATATGTTTTACCATCAAGTAAAGATTTATATGAGATAAAAGTTATATCTTTTTCAGTGTTCCACTATTTATAATTCTACATAAATTATTTGTTTCAGAATATATAACTTCTCCTTTCAATAAATGAAATTAAGGTTTTTTTATAACATCATCTTTTAAAAAATGAAATAAAATCAAGTCTAGAAAATGTTTAATGATTTTTATTCTATAGTCATCCTTATATCTAAAAGATTTATTTTAATAGATAAGTATTCAAAAATCATCCTCAAATTTTTATATGTAGTAATCATTTAAAGTTACTATATTTTGGGTATGAACCATTTAAATTGTTGTGTTCAACTATTCTGATAGCATATGAAAATGTTATAAAACCCACTTTCCTGTTGTGTCTTCTTTTTGAAATAATGAATTATTATTTTCATGTGGATCAAATATGATTATTTTCACTATTTGATGGTTGGGACTAGATTTTTATATTCTTATAATGGATTGGATAATATATTATATCTCTTGATAATATATAAAACGTAATGGGGAGTGATACTAATCAGGTAAGAAACTATATCAAGCATGTTTATAAAAATAAAGAGTGAACCCTTTACAATATTAGAATCATTTCCTTGTGATTATGTGAATTGTTTGTGAAATAAATTCCCCAGGGGACACTATTCACTGTGTGTTTATAGAATTTAGTTTTATAAATAAATAACTAAAAGGTTTTCTATGATTGCGTGTATTCCAATAGATTTTTACTTTTGATATGAAAATTTATTGAACTATGTTTGCACATAATATACATTTTTTAATAGTATTTTTCCAATATAAAACCAATCTAAAGTGGAAAACCCTAATATACTTTAAATATTAAATATGACTGTTAAATCCTCAAAGTTAAATTAGTTTCTATAAATTGATGTTGGAATTTCAAAATCAGTAAAGTAAGATGAATAGAATATGAATGGTGAAGACTTACTTATGAAACCCATAAGGTTGGGGTGGTGAGTACAAAGTAAACCATGTAATTAATCATCCAAAATGGCTTGGGTTCAATAACTGTCATTCCCTAGGCATATTTATGATGTAGGGGATGATGAAGGAACATTCATAGAGGGATGTGAAGCCGGTTTGATATAGGAAAGATGTGATGCATTGATGATGAATGAAAGGGGTCCAGAGCCATGTGCATGTTTATTTATGTAGGTGATTTGGGCCTTAAAATGAAGTAAATTTCAGTTCATCAAATGATAATCCTATGTACCATGTACTTAAAATGGTATATGGACCAATATATATGTAATACATAAATATAGGTCTTGATGTGTAGGGTATCCCTTGGGGGGGGGGGCTATGACCTGCCTTTATGGCATCTATATGTGTGGGTTGTCTAGTTTTAGTTTTAATTGTTCCCACAATAAGACAATACATAAAATATTCCCATATTAGTGGGATTTGAATATGATAGTTTCAATATAATTTCTCTTGAAAAATCACATTCCTTAATCAAACAATTATGTATTGAGGGATATTGTATTTGAGAGAAATTCAATCTAATGCATGTCTTCATAAGATATATGCTAGCGGAATAACCACCCTCAAATTAAAATAGAACACATCTTATGTTAATTTATTTCATAAATATCATATTTAGTTATGTAATTTCAAATTAAGATTATATAAAAGTGTAATGTAATACATATATGTATAGAAATATCATGAATTTATATAATTTTTAATGTCATTTTGGCTAAATTATTTGTGTTAAAAAAATTTTGTTTTAAAATTTTTATTTTATTTTTTTAAATTATTTTTATTTTTTAAAATAATAATAATATATATTAATAATATAGTTAATAGTATTTATTTTATAGAAAACATGTTTATATACAAAAACAGGTTTTTCTATAAACATCATTTTTTGGAAAATTTTATTTTTTTAATAAAAATAGTATATATTTTTGTATGTGAATTTTAAAAAAGTAGCATAATATAAGGATTTATATTTTTTATATTATAGAGTTATAGTTTTGTGTATATTTTATAAAAATACTATTTGTTATGTGAATATTGTAAAATCACATTTTGAAAAATAATAGGACCTTAATAAACAATTAAAATATAATCATGAATTGGAAATGTATGAGAAACGTTTTTAAAAGGAATGTTTTATATTTTTAGCTATTTCATAATTCTAAATATGTTTGTTTTAATTTACAAACCCATATTGTTTGTTTTATAATTTTTGATTCGTTTTTATCATTAAAATGTTTTAATTGATTATAAAACATCTTTTTTATAATAATTTTTATCATATTTAGAAAATTAATATTATTAAAAATATTTAATATTTATCAATATAAGTTAAAATATTTATAATAACGAAACTTTTTTGGATATATTGGTAAAATTACCCAGGTAAAAACTACTTACCGTGTTAAAAAATAACATGGTAGAATTGCGTAACATTACAAGTAAGTCGTAAAACATGTTTGATGTATTTTTTTGAATGGTGAAAAAATGAAAAAAAATTATCCTATAAACTTTATTATTTATCATCTTCTTATTCAATTACATTTTTAGTGACTTGCAATTATTGAGATGTTTTTGGTATTTGCAAAAATGCCACTTCATTTGACTTAGAAATGGGGCACCCTGATCCTCACCTCCCCTCACACAAAAACATATAATTTCTATCCCAAACACTACCCATCCCTCTCATACACACACCTAGAAACGATTGGGATGTTTAATTGTTCTCTAAAGACCATCCCTTATGTTTTGAATTCCCTATATAAATCTATAATATTTAAAGATATGTATATTCCCCTAAATGTTAATTTTAATTTCATTTTCTCGATGTTATATTCTAATCACTCAATTTTACATTCATTATTTATAATGAATTTTTTTACCATTACTGTACTACGATATTATTATAATTATGTTCCAATAATTACACACCTGACCCTTTCCATTCATAGAAAGGTAGATGTGAATTTTCAATTGTGTGTGCTACCACCACCAAAATGAAATGTGTAGTGTTTTCAATAAAAACCATAAATGGATGGAATAAAATAGGAAAATAAATAATAATTATGTTACATATTTCATGATTGTTATTTTTAAACAGTATACTATATTATTTATTTCCCATATTCAATGGTAAAAGAAATCGATAACTATGTGTCTTTGATGACTAGTGCATCAATCATCTTCCATTATTCATTTCATAACCTTGCTAAATGGTTGGTCATGGGAATAGTATTAAAGTATAAATATTACACACCAAATATATTTATTGTTTGATTATATCGTTTTTTTGAACTAATTAATCGTATGACAAACAAATGATTATCATAATTTCAACTATTCAGGAATAACGTTCTATGAAAAATATCATTAAATAAAAATAACAAATATTTTCATATATATTAATTATTATAATGGATCCTAGGTAATTATAAAATATCAAAATAATAATTACTAAATGATATTATTATTCTAAATTTTCAGTTATATTGAAACTAAATCACTATATAATAATCAATAATATTGTTATGATCATGATTTTATCAGTTTTACCACCTACCTGAACAATGTAATAATATTATATAATGTGTAATTATAAATGTAACACCCCAATCATCCACAGTACAATTGTCTTTGAATAATATAGTAGCGTGTGTTGTAAGCAACTCCGAGTTCTAACAAACACAACAACCAATCAAACTAGACGTTACGAATAGTAATACCCACTCTCGGAAATTTTATAAATTTTATATTTCATAATGGACTTCATTATTAGATTCGGAATATCAAAATTAGCTTAGGGTGAATTTTTGGTATTTTCCGAAAAACATTCAATTTTTGATGAATAATGAAAAAACACTGAGTTATAGTTTAAAACCAAATTTTTATTTAAATAATTATTTATTTTATTTAAATTTATTTTATGTCAAAATAGATATATAATACCTATATATGTTCAATGTAATTCACTGGGTTCCGTTTATAATAATTTTAGATATATAAAAATTTTATTGAACTTTTCACAGTCTTTTACAAATCTCCTTGGAGAATTTTGAAATTCATATAAAACTTAATTTTACTACTCCTTTGAGTGTAATTTCGAAAATCTGAGAGAAACGGTTAATATCAAGGAGTAATATGTTGTTCAACAAGATAAAAAAAATTATTGGTGAATAATAACTTTTTACATTTATTTACCATAGTTAAAAGTAAATAGGGTAATTGAGGGTAAAAATGATATTAATATTACCCTAACACATGTCCTAATTCTATTGGACAAGTTTATATAGACCGAAAACAACCTTAGGAATAAACTATCATCATTTCTGTCCACTTGGATTAGATTAGGACATTAATTATTAATTAATTCAATGAAGAGTTAAAAGAGTTAAAATGAACATTTAACAACTAAACCATTTTTAATACAGGGTTATACAAAAGATAAATTCGTTTATAAATATTAATTATAAAGATAAAGATATTTCCTACATAATGGAATTTTATTTATAAATTTTAGACATTAAATACTTTAATTTATTTATGACACAATGATGATGTAGTAATCACCTAATAAATGAAATATTAAAATAATTGATATTATAAATATCAAAATAAATGTAATTTGAGAATTCTTATGAATTCCACAATTTTTATAGGTTAATATGAAATATTAGGATTGGTTATATAAATTATTTCGAGGTAATAATTCTGTTATGAAATTATCAAAAACAAAATACCCAATAGTGTCATAATTGAAATAAAAGAGTTTTTAAAACAAATATTATAATATTAATTGACATTCTTTTCCAAAAAATCTGAGGATCGGCCAACTGACTTATATAATGATAGGAGTATCATTAATGGACCACTTGGGGGTCTTATGGAGTATATATTATGATTATTGACAATATAATATAAAAATAAAAAGAGACATGGTAAATGTCAAACTATTTAACTAAGATTTAAATATAAATGATAAGGTTAATATAGTGACCCAACAATGTCTAAAATATATTGGTTGAAATGATTTCTACCGATACCCACCTTAGACTTTCAATAATATACTTCGGAGCCATTAGAAACCGAATATGAATTTAGTATAAAATAATATTTCTAACTTTTCTAAAGGTGCCCCTCACCCCTCGTATAAAAGGGCACACCCGCTTCTCTCTAATTCAAATCTTCAAAGCCTTTTGGCTCGGCCAACCCCAACCCAAATATACTCTCAACTTTTCTCACATCAACATAGAGCCCTTAGTTCTATCATAATGCCATCCTATGGATCCCTTTTGATCAAATCAAATGGAAGAACCCGAAGAAGATGTAATGTTTTCACCACCGTCTTTCAAGTTCTTTTCTTCTTCCACTCCTTCATTATTTGTCATTTCTAATCTTAAACAATAACTCCAGTATATTATAAATACAATTATATTATTATAAATATGGTACAACCATTTTCAATATTCTATCCATCCTTTGAATGGCATGTCGCCATACGTGCGTACGTAGGATTTACCGTCTCCACGTCATGGTGTAGTTGTTATTCAATACATTATTATTTGGATGGGTATAATAATGATGCTAAATTCATGTATATAATTAATATAAAATGATGATGATTCTGTATATTTGATATAGCACCAAATTTTATATTATTTTAATATCAAATTAATGGTATTGTTGCTCATGCGTACGTACGGAATACCGTCTCCACGAACGCGATGAGATTAATTCCCCATTGTATCCATTCGAGACAAATTTTCATTTGATGGTTAAAAATAGTTTTTAAAGACTTAATATCAATCTAGATATGAATATGAAACATCCTATCCATAATAGACACGGATTACGTAACAAAGCATATAAAGGAAAATGAATCAGTTATCACCTGAAACAACGATAATACTAAGATATTATTAACAATGAAATGTTAAAAGATCATATATAATATCATAATAATGTTTATGATTATTGAATAATTTAATAAAAATTATTTCACCATTATACAAGAATTTAACCTACTCTCGACCAAGGAAAAGTACAAAGTAAGGGTTTATTTCACAATCGTTTAATTATCTGAGATTGTTTATATGTAATTATCTAATGGGACCTTTTTATCATCTACATACATGTTTCATAAAAATTTATTTCAAGTCATTATTACTATTTTACAGACTATGGGTTAAAGTCATTTATACCCTTGTTGACTTTTTATATGAAGCTTATAATGGAATATTTCTGTAGTTTTCCAAATAATGTCCTTTTTAACCTTTTCGACAGAATTATGGTATCAATAACTTTTTTAACTTATACGGTGGGTGTGGCTATTTTCCACTTCTATAAAATCGTCGAAGCTTCCCTTACAAGATTATAAGAGTATTTTCAAAATAAATGTTTTATTTTATAATTATGTGACTTTTAAACGACTTAAAAAAATAGATATTTCTCTCAAATAGTTTTGTTTTCATCTATGTCAACAGTCGTTGATGTATTTTAAGCTTATTTGAAGTTAATTTATTATGATACAAAACTCATATATCGTATTGAATGTTTTTTGATATGTTTGATTGTGGATGTGTTATTTTTATACAATTAATGGATTATGGAGAAAGTATTAACATTTCTTATGCTAGTTTTAATATGAATTTTTATGTTATGTTTAAACATGTTCATAAGAAGAATGCATTGGACTTAATAAGTGACTGGTGGAGCCCGGTATAGATCCTCGATGCATCTGTATGTCTCATGAGATAAACTGGTGTTTTGGAAGAAGACCTTGACAAAATCTTATTTGTAGTCTTAGCACAAGGCCTTGACTATGTGGTTATGATAGTCTGGCATTATGTATTCAATCATTATGAATGTGGTTATTGATATTGCATGTGATTATTCGACTAGTAGAATATCCATGTGAATAAGTAAATGGGAATATTTCATTTTATTTATTCCATATTATGCATAAGTTCAAGTTTAAAAGGCTTTTGTATTAGTTGTACATTTACTTAAATGTTTGTCCTTATTTATGAAAGTATCTGCTATATTAGTATCCTTAATATGCATCTGAGCTCACCCCTTTCTATGGTTTATTTTTACCAGGATGTTAAGAAGTATTTTATGACTGACCTGTAGGGATAATCTGAGGGGATATGAGTGTGGACAATGGAGACTATGTTATTTTAGTTTTTCACTTTATGATGTAATGTAAACCTTATTAATGTATCTAGTGATTCCAAGGATACTAAACTAATCAGTCTTTCGAGACTTGATCTTTTATGATCAGGCCAATGTTATGTAATAATGTTTCAACTCTAGGTAACTGGGGTCGGGGCGTTATAGTTGGCAGCAGAGATACTTTAGAACAAACCATGGAATCTAGATTTAGATAAGCTATGATGAGAGCACATAGACCTAAGATAGATTTAGAGGATTAGTATAGAAAAAAAATCCTAAAATTTTGTTATTGTAGAGATTTTGTGAGTTTTCTGAGAAATAAATCCGTATCTGGATACAAACAGGTAGAGTCGGCTATGGAACATATGTACCTAGGGGTAAAACCCGAAAAAACCGCTTTGATATAGACTCAAATGGGAACTGGTGCACGAAAATGGGCCTTGTTTCACTCGTGGTTAAAACACTCTAAGGGGATATGCTTAGGATAATTCTCATTTTCATTAAAAATCATTATGAAGGGTTTATGAGTATACGCTTCTTCAATAAAATCATTTTATTTTGATTATGGATTATATCCATAAATTGGTCAATTTATGTTAAGTATTTTACAAGTTTTGATTTATGTATTTTGATTCATAAACTTATATAGTGTATTTCATTGTTTAAAAATGGATCCTAGTGGAAGAAATTGAAACCTTATCAATGCACACACTCTATGAAGGGATTTCCCTGCTACTCAAGATAATTATTGTGGATCTTGTGATGGAACTGCTGCTGATCAGCTAATCACCATACTGGGACAACTCACTCAGGTTATGAATAATAACCTTACCTGTATGGAGCACCCTGATTTGCATCGTGGAGGATCAATGTTAGACTGCTTCATGAGGCAAAACCACCAACATTCAATGGGATTACAAATCCCTTATTATCTATGCAATGGACAAATTCATTAGAGAAAATATTTCAGGCTTTGGGGAGTAGTGAAAGGGATAAAGTTATCATGGCAGTTCATCGCCTCACTGGAGATGCTGATCAATGGTGGTCATTGATACAAAACACAAAGGAAGATAATGAAGTATCAAATATGGAATGGAGAGAGTTAAAATAGATTCTCATAGAAAAATTCTTTCCTCGTGGCCATCGAGCAGATATGGGAAGGTAATTTCTGAGTCTGAGACAAAGGTAAGATGAGAATGTCGCAATGTATGAGGCTAACATTCCATGGATAGAAAGGTATGCGGAAGATTATATATGTAACCCAAGAAGTAAGATTTATATTTTCTTTTATGGGTTAAAACCATTTCTTTGTCAAGCATTTGTGTCGCAATCCTTCTCTTCATATGAAGATATTGTCTCATGTGCTATCAAGACAGAAAAAAGAATTCTCTAAGTATTATGACTTTAAAGAAAATCAATAGCTGAAGAGATCTGCTGATCACTATGGAAATGGAAATAAGGGGAATAATTTAAAAGTAGAATATACATACTGTAGTACATGTTGGAAGAAACACCCTGGTACTTGCTTTAAAGGAATGGGAGTCTGTTACAAGTGTGGTGAAAAAGGCCACCAAGATCATGATTTCAAGGGGAAGAAAGAAGCTACCAAGGTTCAATTCTACAACGACAGGGAGATGGGGAATTATGAAAATAAGTGTCCTAAGCATTAGGGGAGCTTCCCTCAAAAAAGGCCAAGGGATCAAGGCCATGCTTATGATATCACTACTGCTGAGGTAGAAGATCTGAAAGACATGGTGGCAGGTAATTTAATGGTTTCCTCATGTTTAGAAAATGCATTATTTGATTCTGGATCATCACATTGTTTCATGTCTTCTCAGTTTTCTAGGAAAATTAGATATTTCCAATTTGATTTAACAAGGGTTTTTTCAGTTAAATATCCTAAGGGAAGTATCATTGCTAAAATGTTTTGTGGATAAGTTCCCATTAGAGCACATAAATGATCTTTATCTGTTGATCTCATCATCATAACCATGATTGAATTTGATATAATCCTCAGTATGGATTGTCTATAGGACCATGATGTGAATATTTTGTTATAAGAAGAAGGAGATTATGATTTTTGTTGATGATGACAATGAACACCTTATCTTTAGAGCAGAATTGTGACCTCTTAATTATTAGATAGATCCACCCCCAGTAGCTCATCTACATTCAATTATTGGAGAGGAAGATAATGAAATAAAAGTGGTTGAGGGAAGGAATTTTCAAATAGAGGATGTACCTATTTTGAGAGAATATGTTGATGTGTTTTCAAAATATTTACCTGGACATCATCCAGAACGATAAATTGAGTTTTCCATTGATTTAATTCTTGGATCAAGCCTCATATCAAATACACCTTATATAATGGCCACTGTGGAATTAGTGGAGCAAAAGAAACAACTAGAGGAATTCAGTAATAAGGGATTTATTCAGCCTAGTGTTTCTCCATGGGGAGCACCTTTCCTTTTTGTTAAGAAGAAATATAGATCAATGAGGTTATGTATCAACTACAGGTAAATCAATGCTATAACAATAATAAACAAGTTCCCCTACCTCACATTGATGATTTATTTGACCAACATCATGGAGCTCAATATTTTCAAAGATTGAACTTTGATCTGGATACCATCAGTTGTTTATGAATAAGGAAGACATTTCGAAGATAGTATTTTGATCCCGGTATGGGCATTACAAGTTTACAGTAATGTCTTTTGGGATGACTAATGGACCCTCTGTATTCGTGGATTTAATGAACAGTGTTTTCAAAAAATATCTCAATGATTTTGTGGTTGTATTTATTTATGATATCTTGGTATACTCCAAAATCTATAAAGATCGTTAAACTCACGTGTGCATTATCTGAAGACTCCTAGAAGACATGAATTATATGAGAAGCTTAGATAGTGTAAATTATTTCTTCATGTGACTTCTTTTCTTGTCCACGTTGTCTCTAACGATTGAATTTACATTGATCCTTCTATGACCAAGGCAATCCAAGAATGTGCAACACCGACGATTATAACTAAGGTACACAGTTTTATTGTTTTAGTATCTTATTATCGGTGTTTCGTCCAAAATTTTTCCTGATTGGATAACCGATTAACGAAGGTCCCACGTAAAGGGGTTAAAATTGATTGGACAAAAGAGTGTGAAAAATGTTTTGAAAAACTAAAGAGAAGATTAGTTAATGATCCTATATTGACTCTACCATTTGGTAAATTTGGGTTTGTTATTTATAGTGTTACATCGAAGAAAATAATTGGTTGTGCCCTTATATAGAATGAGAGAGTTATTGCCTATGCATCACGACAGCTGAAAATTCATTAGCAAAACTATCTTACTCTCGATCTTCAGTTATCTGCTTTAATCTTTTCTATGAAGATTTGGAGACACTATCTCTATGTTGATAAATGTGAGATTTATACTGATCACAATAGTTTAAAGTATATTTTCTCAAAAAAAAAGATCTCAACATGAGGCAAATGAGATGGATTGAATTAATCAAGGATTACGATTGCGCGATACACTACCACCCGAGGAAGGAAAATATGGTGGAAAATCCTTTGAGTAGAATGGATCATGGAGTTTTGAACAATATGAGTGTTGAAAAGGATCCTAGATACATGGATCTACTAAAGATGGATATGGGAATCACCATGGAAGGTGAAACATGAATGGTTTTTCAAGTGGTTTCCAAACCATTTTTACTAGATAAAATAAATAGTTCTCAGACCAGTGATGCAGATTTTCAAAAGAAGATTAAATCTATAAATGATGGATGATTGAGTGACTTTGTGTATAAAGATGGATTTTCGATGTTTGGGAAGAGAGTTTGTGTTCCCAATATACTTGATGTAAAAATATATTTGTTGGATGATGCTCATAGTTTCAATTTCTCTATACACCCTAGGAGAACCAAAATGCATAGGGATTTGAAGGAACATTTTTTGGTGGGACAACATGAAGATGGAGATTGATGATTTTGTGTCAAGATGTATGGTTTGTCAACAAGTGAAAGCTGGAAGGCAACATCCTGGTGGAGTCATGAAACCTCTTATCATACATGAGTGCAAATGGGATAATATCACTATGGACTTTGTCATGGTACTACCAAAGGCTCCCATAAAGACGATGTAATATGGGTCATTGTTCATCTTCATACCAAGTCAGCACATTTTCTTGCTATAAGGGAAGATTTACCACTTGAACTTCTATAAATACTATATATTAACGAAGTTGATAGACTTCATGGAGTACCCATATCAATTGTTTCTGATCGTGATCCACATTTTACTTCATGATTCTTGAGAAGCCTTCAGAAATCCATGGATACTGTAATTCATTTGAGTACTTCCGACCACCCCCAAACTGATGGAAAATAAAAATGGACTATTCAAACCTTAGAAGACATGTTGAGATCACACACACCTGACTTTCAGGGTATGTGGGATCAATATTTACCTATGGTGGAATTTTCCTAGAATAATAGCTTCCATTCGAGTATTCATATAGAACCATATTAACTGTTATATAGAAATATGTGTCGCAAACCAACCTGTTGGGATGATGTTTATGAAAGAAAACTTGTAGTCCTAGAACATGTGGAGGAAACGATGGAAGAGGTAAAGGTAATCCAAACCCACATCAAAGCATCTCAATGTAGGCAGAAAATCTATGCTGATAAACGATGGAAGGATTTGGAATTTCAGGTAGGAGATCATGTTTTCGTGAAGGTTTCTCCATGGAAGGGAGCTATACGTTTCGGTAAGAATGGTAAATTGAGTCCCAGGTACATCGGACATTTCGAAATTCTAAACGAATTGGGGTTGTAGCTTATCATTTGTTAATGCCGCCAAATCTCATCAAAGTTCACGATGTGTTCCACGTATCACTGTTGAGAAAAAACATGCCTGACACAACGCATGTACTCACATATGATGAATTAAAACTAGAACCTGATCTATATTATTGTGGAGAGCCCATCAGGATTCTCGATACTACAGAACAAGTGTTGAGAAAACGAGTGTCTCGTCTGGTAAAAGTTCTATGGAGAAAACATAAGATGGAAGAGGCAACGTGGGAACACGATCAACATATGATGAAGAACCACCGAAAAAATTCCTTGTGGTAGTATTCTATAAATTTTGAGGATGAAATTATTTGAAGGAGGGGAGAATGTAACACCCCAAGCTTCCACGATAAGCTTCTCTTTGAATAATACAGTAGTGTGTGTTGTATAAAACTTCGAGTTCTAACACTCATCTGAACCAATCAAACTAGCCATTATGATTAGTAATACCCACATTCTAAAATTTTATCAAATTTATCTTTCAAAATGAAATTCATTTTTTGATTCAGAATATAGAAATTAGCTTAGGGCGAATTTTTGGTATTTTTCTAAAAACATTCAATTTTTTATGAAAAGTGAAAAAATACTAAGTTATAGTTTAAAACCAAATTTTTATTTAATTAATTATTTATTATAATTAAATTTATTTTTGGTAAAAATATATACATAATACCTATATATTTTCAATGTAATTTATTGGTGTCAGTTTATAATAATTTTAGATATATAAAAATTTTATTGATATTTTCACCGTATTTTACCCATCTCCTAGGAGTATTTGGAAATTCACATAAAACATAATCTTACTGCTTCTGTGAGTGGAATTTCAAAAATCCTATTGACTTGGTTAATATCAAGGAGTAAAATTTTGTTCAATAAGATTAAAATAATCTTTGGTGAATAGTGACTTTTTACTTTTATTTACCACGGTTAAAAGTAAATAGGGTAATTAAGGGTAAAAATGATATTATTATTACCCTAAGACATGTACTAATTCTATTGGAAAAGTTTATCTCGTCCAAATACAACCTTAGGAATAATATATTATCATTTTGGTCCACTTGGATTAGATTATGACATTTATTATTATTTAATTGAAAGAAGAGTTAAAATAGTTAAAATCGACATTTAATGACTAAAACAATTTTAATATAGGGTTATACATAAGATAAATTCTATTATTAATATTCATTATAAAGTTAATAATATTTCCTACATAATGGTATATTATTTTTAATTTTTAGATTAAATAATTTAATTTATTTATGACACAATGGGGATGCAGTAATTACCTAATTAATGAAATATTAAAACAATTTGTATTATAAATATAAAAATAAAAGTAATTTGAGACTTTTTATGAATTACACAAATTATCTAGGTTAACATGACATATTAGGATTGGTTATATATAATTTTTTCTAAGTATTAATGATATTATGAAATTATAAAAAACAAAATACCAAATAGTATCAAAATTGACATAAAAGTGTTTTTTAAACAATTATTATATTATTAATTGTTATTCTATTCCTAAAAATATAAGGATCAGAAAAATGACTTATATAATTATATGTGTATCATTAATGGACATCTTGGGGGCTCTTGGAGGTATATAGTATGTTTATTAACTATATAATATAAAAATACAAAGATACATGGTAAATGTCAAACTATTTTTGTAATAGTTAAATATAAATGATAGGGTTAATATAGTGACCCAAACCTATCAAAAATATATTGGTTGAAATGAATTAAACACATCCCCACATTAACCTTTAATCAATCCACTTTTTAGGAATTATAAACCGAATATTAATTTAGTATAAAATAATATTTCTAGTTTTTTCAATGGTGACCCTCACAACTATTATAAAAGGGAACTCTCCCTTCTCTCTAATTCAAACATTCAAGGCATTTTGGCTCAGCCAAACACTGCCCAAATATTCTATCAAATTCCCTCACTTCAACCTATAGGCCTTAGTTTGATCAGAAATCCAACATAAGGAGCCCTTTTGATCAAATCAAAAGGAAGAACCCGAAGAAGAGGTAATGTTTTCACCACCCTCTTTCAAGTTCCTTACTTCTTCCACTTCTTCTTTATTTGTTATTTCCACTATAAAAAATAAATCAGTATCTTCTATATACTGTGATTTTATTATAAATATGGTACAACCATATTATATATTCTATCCATCCTTTGATTGACATGTCACCATACGTGCGTACATACGGCTTACCGTTTCCACGTCGTGCTATAATTGTTATGCAATATATTATTATTTGGATGGGTATAATAATGATGTGTAATTAATTTAAATAATAAATATAACATGATAATGATTCTTTATATATGATATAACATCCAATTATATATTATTTTAATATCAAAACAATTATATTTTCACTCGTGCGTACGTACGGAATGCCGTCTCCACGAACGTGATGAGATTCATTCCCCTTCGTATTCATTCGAGACTAATTTTTATTTCATTCTTAAATATATTTGTTAATGACTTAATATCATTCTAGATATTAATAATATACAAACTATCCATAAAAAACATATCTTACGTAACAAATCATATAAATGAAAAATGAATCAGTTAACACCTAAAACAACGAAAATATAAAGATAATATAATCAAAGCAATGTTAGAAGAACATATATGATATCATAATAATGTATATGATTATTATATAATTTAATTACAATTATTTCACCATTATAATGGAGGTTATCCAACTATCTACCAAGGAAAAGTAAAAGGTAAGGGATTATTTCACAATCTCTTCCTTATCTGAGGTTGTTTATACATAATTATCTACTGAGACCTTTTTATCATCCACATCCATGTTTCTTAAAAATGTATTTCAAATAATTCTTAATATTTTATAGACTATGTTTTAAAGTCATTTATACCATTTTTTCCTTTTTATAATAACTTTATGAATGAATCATTCTATATTTTTCCAAACAAGGTCCCTTTTAACCTTTTCGACAGAATTAAGGTAAGAATGTCTTTTTTAACATATACGGCGAGTGCAACTATTTTCTGTCATTATAAAATCATCTAAGCTTCACTTGCAAGCTTATAAGAATATTTTCAATGTAAATGTTTTATTTTATAATTATGTGACTTTTAAATGATTTCAAAAAAAGATATATTTCTCTCAAATAGTCTTTTTCATCTATGTCAACATCCTTTAACGGATCATAAGCTTATTTGAAGTTGATTTATTATGATAAAGAACTTCCATATTGCATTGAAATATTTATGTTATGTTTGATTGTGGATGTGTTGTTTTTTTACCATTCATGGTTTATGGAGAAAGTATTGACATTTCGTATTGTAGTTTTAATATGAATGTTTATGTTATTTTTAAACCCGTTCATATGAGGAATGCATTGGACTTAATAAGTTATGAGTGGAGTCTGCTATAGCTCCTTGATGCATCAGTAGATCTCATTAGACAAACTAGTGTCTTGGCACAAGGTCTTGACAACATATTATTTGTAGTATTGGAATAAGGCCTTGACTATGTGGTTATGATAGTTTTACATTATGCATTCCATCATTATGAAAGTGGTTGTTGATATTGCATGTGATTATTGGACTAGTAGAATATCCATGTGAATAATTAAATGTAATTATTTCATTTTATTTATTCCATATTATGCTGAAGTTCAAGTTTAAAAGGGTTTTTTTGTACATTGCCTCAAATGTTTATGCTTATTTTTGAATGTTTCTGCTATATTATTATCATTTCTGAGCATCTGAGCTCACCACTTTCTATGTTTTATTTTTCCCAGGATGTGAAGAAATATTTTATGACTGACCTGCAGGGATAATCTGAGGGGATATGAGTGTGGACAATAGAGACTATGTTATTTATGTTTTTCACTTTATGATCTAATGTAAGATTTATTAATGTACCTAGTGATTCCAATGCTAATAAAATAATCTGTCTTTCGAGACTTGATCTTTTGTGATCATGACAATGTAATTTAAAAATGCATCGACTCTGGGTAACCGGGGTCGGGGAATTAAAATAAAAACATAATTTATAATATAATATTCAATAAATATACCAAAAATTAATTATTTTTGTTATTTTATAATACAATATTTATTTCAGGAGTCAATAAAATATCTTTTGTAGTTTAAAAATCCGTGAAAAAATATTCATTATCAATTTATTCATATTAAATAAAGAATAAAGTAAACAATAAATGATATATAGAAGTAAAAATAGTTATAATTAATAAATATATTAACATTAAATATTTTTTAATCATAAATATTGGATAACGAATGAATACAGATGGTTCTAATAGAAAACTAATAAAAATGAATGAAATTATCACTTCTTAATGTGGAAAACATTGTTAAAAATAAATTATACATATATATATATATATATCATTGATGGAAATTATAAATATTTTTAAGAATTAATATAGTTATTATATATCATATTATGATATATTTAACTTATCTGGTTGTTACAACACATTCAAAAAATCTAGAAAACAATGTAAGGGTATATCTCTCCAAATTTCGAATCCATTGACACATGTTTATGATCCCCACCTAGTTTCCTTTTCAATAGTAAACATGCTTCCCTACTATAATTTTTATCATGATCTACTTATTCTTTATGATATTAAATTTTAAATTCTAATGTATTTCTTGCATGGGATTTTTTATTAAAAAGTTACAATGTCAATAAAGTGGTTTAAATGACTCAAATATTCTCATTTTGTCCCAATCACTATTCATTAGATTATAATATTTTAGAGTGATATTATATAACAATGATTTAGGTTATTATTTATTTCCACTTTTATTTTATGGGGAACGATATGTTTAACACCCAATTATTCTTCCTTGGGAAATCTATTGTTGTGTTAAATTGAATATTTTTTAATAATTGTTTCTTTTTTAAATAGTTTTTTCTTCTATATTCATCATATTCCTTGGTGAGTATGTTCTTATATATTATTTATTATGAAAATATTTATTATATTACATTATTCAAATAATATTATTTACTAATTTTTGGGTGTAAATTTAATACATTTATTAAATATTTTGGTTTTCAAACAATGGTATTTCAAGGTTTTGTATCATATAAAAAATAATTTTCTTTTATTTTACACACCACATAATTTTCATAAATATAATTTTTATTTAAGAAAAAATAATATATATCCCTCCATAATAACCATTTTCTAAATAATTATTTCACGTTCCAAAAAATGGGTTTTAAAAAGAAATTTATACATAATCTTTTATGCCAACGCTTAAATGGTTTTGAGAAAAATTTTATATTTTCCATTTAATTTATCCAAAAATATATTTATTTCATGAAGTGGTGTCATGATCACCAACTATAAATTTTAATTATATTATTTATTTTCTATGATTAAACTGTTGATACTATATCATATATTAAGTTCATGTTATATGGTTTTTTGGAAGGTTTATGAAACCCTTTCGTTTTCTATATGTTCATTATGAGATAAGGAATATTTTATTTTCAATTGGAACACAATTTTATAAATAATATGATGGCTGGGAATATATCTCTCCTCGATGTATTGGGAAAATGATTTTATCCCATGAGATTTAATTATTTTCATAGTATGTCTGAGTGTATCCAGGTTGAAATGGGTTGAGTGTGACGTTGTTGAAATATACTCAATATTTAATGTGTGAACAATTTATATAGTACCTAGATTCAAAAAGATTCTATTTCCTATTTTTATAATTTTTCACCATTCATGTTTACTTTTTTGTGTTATATTAATTTTTCATGATTAAAATGTATTATTCAGGTATTCAACACTTTTATGGAATACTTTATTTTTTTGGTTGTTGATTTGTATTTTTATCCAAGACATATCTTTTACGCATCTGTAGAATTATAGTAATGATGATTATTTATCATGATTTTTTATTATTATATATGGTCATATGATATCTTATTGGGATGTTTTATTCAATATCATATTATCCTTTATTTTTATGACCTAGCTATTATGATATATTTTATCTTATTAAGTGGTTGAGATTAACCATTTCATAAGTTTCCTTTAAATATTTAATAATAATAATTATTTCATATTAAATATTGAGTAAGGTAATAGATGAGGATAATTACTGAGAAGTGTCGGAAATTATAGTAAAATAGAATGTCTCGGAAGGTAATGTTTATTACACTAAAAATTTCATTCATTACATTATTCACCTATTTTATATATATATTATTTAAATCCTGAGAATACTTTATTGTATAAAAAATCCTTATATTGGTTCTATTTAATAGGTATAATATCATTGTTTTTTTATTATAGGGTATTAGTTTTTTGGGGGACTTGTTTATAGAACCCTACATGAAACTATTAATATGACGCAATTGATAGGTTTATATCCTAAAATATGGTAATGTATTGATTAAATGGTATCCCCATGAAGTAAATCCCAATAATGATACTACATTGTGATGAAAAGTTTGACACAGATATACATACGGGTAATTAACATGAAAGGGTTAGGTTTGGTATTAACTCAATCATCACCCAGAGCATGCCAAAAATTCATAACTGCACAAATGGTGGAACACATCTAGTGGTAGTCATTGGAAGAACATATTATCATTAAAAAATTGATGATGGAGTTTTTAAATGGAATTTTTACGGATTAGGTCGAAGTGTTAGACAACCCAGTATGATGTAATATATGATAAAATTAGGTTGATATTAGATGAAATTATTAATTTATAGGCCAATGTGATAGTGTAAAAGAATAATAGTTTTTATGATTTATTTCAATTTATTATTATTATATTTCCATATCATTTTCAATGATTTATCACTTAATTAACATATTTAGGTTTTAGTAATGGATTTACCTTGAATTATCCTTGGGTTACAAAGAAAACACAATGATTACATCAAAGAAGAAACCATCTGAATGGGAGCAAGAATGTGAATAATTATTGTAATAAAGAAATTTTATATATCATTATATTTGTTTAATAATTTAGACAAACTTGAAGTCACAAAACACAAATGAATGTAACGATGGATCCTCATTAAAGATCATGTTATGAATAGGATGAAGGTAAACTATATAATTTTGCATTTGTCAATTTTTTTTGAAAGAACCCATCATGGGAAATGTATCAATGATACATGATGATTATTTATATGTTTATTAGGCATCTAATGATCATAAAACAATCAATGAAAATTTAGATGTCAATTAGTATAATGGCATTAGAGAAAATGCATCCAAATGTACCACTGATAGTCTAGATCTATATGTGTTGAAATAATATATATTACCAAGGACAATTTCAGAAATACGAGTAGGATAAGAATGATAGAAATAAAAAAATTCCACATTAAATTGGAAAAAAGGGATATTTATTCAAAAAACTACATATTTTATAGATTGTGTTATAAGTATACCACCGAAATGTTTTTTTATTAAATAATATATCTAGTTACATGATATTTTTTTTTCAAATTATAGTTTACAAGAATATAAATCATAGTATGGATAAATTAGATAGTGTTTTTGTAATATATTAGTTATTTTAGAATAGACTCTATATTCTCCAACAAGATTTAGATTACTCCAAACATCATATAAAAAATATGTATGTTGAAAAAAGAATCCATCACCTTTTAAATTCAGATCATAACAACACTTCAATAGTATATTACACAAATGAATCACCTTATTCATCATTCACCAATGAAACAGTACCATGTGCAAGCCTATATGTTTTAGTACAATTTAAAATCACCATTCCAATGGTTTATTTAGAATTAATATCCACTCTATTTACACTATTACCTCAATATATGGTGGTTAATAAACGAGGATATGTAGTGAAATTTGGAATGAGATTAGTTTAAGAATGAGGTTTGATCTGCATTGAACTTGTCGCGTAATGAAGCGACTATAGGAAATATTTTGTGTCCTAGAAGGCCCTATTTGGACGAAGAAAATTCCACCAGGAGTTGAGGAGATGATATATGAATACCCCATCAATATTTAGCTGGATGTGTTTAACATAATAGGAAATGGCCACACTAGTGAAAATGGTGGGTGATGATATGGGTTGTTATCTGTTATAGATTTTAACACATGTGAGATATAAGACAATCATGATATAGGTCAATGGATTGGATAGGACTTCATTGAAAATGGTATAGATAAGACTAAATGGGATTCTTAATTCACCCTATAAGGATGATTTTAATTCATTATCAACATTTTTGTTCAACCCCAATATTTATTTAAAAATTCCATGTTAATGATCCATTGGTTTCATGAAATATTTTTCTGTGGTGTAACAATTATAGATATAGGGAATCATATTTATTTCCTTAAAAATATATATGATAATTTTTCAATATTTATCTGAATGATAAAATCAATGGGAAATAAAATAGACATTAACACTATAACATTATATTTATTTAACTGAAATGGTTTGGCTGTTATTTGTTTTTCTTATAAAAAAATTGACTATATTGACACATCATTAGAATTGTAATTATCAATTTATCTCAAAATATCTATTAAAAACATTGTTATTAATAAAAAATTTAAATTAATAGGATGTTATTTACTAAAAGTGGAGAGTATGAGAAACCCTAATTTCACAAAATAAAAAAATTTTAAATTGAATTTTTTACATGAAAAACCCACCTAATGAAAAACATCCTTGACATATATTGAATATTATATGTGACCGTAAAAACATAGAAATTAAATTAAATGTGATAAAAATATTTAAACATTACAAATTTAATAAAAAATAAGAAGGAAATTAATTTTAAATAGGAATCCATCCTTATAAATACCATATATTAATGACTAAGAAGTATTTATATTCTCAATTATTTTATCTAGCCAAATCACATATTTAACATGAATAATAATGATTTGGGTGAAATCATATGCGGAAGAAATTCAAACATATATAAATTCCATTGATATATATATGATAGTCGTATCACCACCCTCGATTAAAAACAAATCCTATCTAATGAATTTTTATACAAAAAAAATATAATAAGGGGTTATTTATATTAAAATTGTGATTATATATACATGTATCAAAATATTAATATGTAATGATATTACATGAATTTATATACTTTTTTAATTTCATTTATACTAAATTCAGATTTTTCATATAATTCATTTTTATATAAATTCAAATTTAATATTAAGAAATTTAGATTATTTTTATTGAATAATATCAAGATTTACAAACACTATACATGTTATTAATTTATGATTATGATATAGTTAATACACTAAAGGGTGTTTTTCTATGAAATTTTTTTTCTAAAATTTATGTCTTCAACTAAAAATAAATTACATAAAAAAATAATGTGAATTTAAATTATTTACAAAAAATTAGATCTTTCATTGATATATTAGTTTACGGTATATTTTAAATATTATTCTAAAAATAAATGATCTGTAAGTGAACACTTTTAAATTTATTTTAAAAAAAATAATATAATATGTGACCATAGGTATCTAATTATGAGTTCAAAATATATAAATCCTTTCTATAAGAAAAGATACTTATTTTATAAGTGAATTTATAAATTTAAAATGTTTTATTTTAACTAAAAAATAAATATTTCATATTGAATAATAAATGATATATATTTTTATTAAATTTGATTTCTATGCAATATAAAATTATGGTTTCTAAATTAATTTTTATCACTTTTTGAATCATAATGTCAATAAACATATTTAAAAAATTTAATTAGTTGTTAAAAAGTTAAAAATAAATACCACATTATTTGTTGAGAATTTATGATAAATGGAATCTGTAAAATGTAGTAATTATGGTGAAAACAAAAATTGTAACAGTGAGTATCCTTAGATGTAATGTGAATAAAATGTTGAAATCATATTTCAATTTAAGTGTTTAGGATTTTACCAGTATGTTTCTCATATATATTCCATAATTAATCAATTTTAATGATATTTTAATTCATGGTTACTTCGGATTATTGAAATTGTTTTGATATTAAAAAAATTACACGCCCTTTAACTAATAAAATGGGCACTCATATCCTTTTTTACCACAAACCATAACCTCTATATTTTTTCCATAAATCAACCCAAACCTATCATAAACACTTATTTAAACCATTATAGATTTTTATTATTCTCAAAATTTCATCCCTCAATGATTCAATCCAATTCATATCAGAGATTATCTATGATGTTGGGAATAACCCCTTGACATATCTTTCTTCATTATATTTCATTGTATTCTATTCATATTCAAAAAAATTCATAAAAATATATTATTATAACAAAATAATTTAATTATTATACAATTATACTTTAATAATTAATATTAAATAATTAACCACCCTCCAATTTCCCTGAATAAATCTAAAATTTTATTCGTGCAATGTGTACACTACACCTTCCATGATTAAACTTGTTTTAATTAACATCCACAAATATATAATTTCTCTAAAAATAAATTCCATAAATAATTATGATATTTTGAATTCTGTTATTCATAAATGATAAATTATATTACTAATTAATCATGATATTTAGGAAATTCAATTAACAACCATGCATACATGGGTACTGCAGCCCCTGTGGAACTATCGATTTCTAATTTTCATTTCATCACTAACATAAATTGATGGTAATGAGAAGGGTTTTAATGTAAATTAATATGTTTATAATATCAATATGGTTTTGGTATGTCATATTTTATAGATTATTTATTAAATATTCCACAGGTGATTATAAAAATACAATTTAAAAAACACACTACGAGGAAACTAGTTATTTCAAATCATGTAATATTTTGATATATATAATTTCATCTTCTAATTTCACTATAATTATAACATATCGCACAAAAATGAACAAAATTATATCATTATTCTACAATTTTAGTGATATTAAAACTAAATCGCATATAATCATGAATAAACTTGTATGTTCATGATTGAGCCAGTTTTACCACCTACGTGAACAAGGATATTAAATTATATCACGGTTGATAATAAAAATAAAATTTCATATATAATATTGTATAGATTTTGGAATAATAAGTTTTTTTATAAAATTAAATTTCATATATAATAATACAAATATTAAGTGATTTTAAATTGGAATAATAAATATTGTTAGATAAAAATATAGTTCTGAAATATTATAGTATGAAATGATTCTTTATTTTTGTTAGAGTATGGTATGGATACAAAGAATATAGGAAACAATTTAAGGGTTTGTTTGTATCAAATTGGATCCCTTGAAACATTATTAATTTTGGAACCATGTTTCTTTATTAATGGTTTAAACACAAATATTTTTCATTATGTATTTTTATCATCTTTACATAAGTATATTAAATATTATATTTAATTTTATACCTCTCACGTGGTTTTTATTCAAATGATTCAAGAGCTATAAATGGATTGTTGTAACTCAAATGTTATCCATGGGTCTTAATCAATCTTTATTGGATTTTTTCAATCCATTTTGATATGTTATAACCAATGATGATATTATATCTTATTTATACATTTGTTAAACTAAAAAACTCATGCTTTATACTAGTGTATTTATTTTTTTATTTAATTGAAGAAAATAATTTTTGATGAATAATTATCGATTTTTTATTGGTTTCTTCTTCAATATATATATTTTTTCATCACGCAATTATTTTAATAAAATTTAAAGATATATAATTTAAATTATTTTCCATGATTATAATAATTATATTTACCCCTTTATCTAATGAAATATTTAATATTTTTTTTACCAATGTAGTTTTTTTAATAATCTCATTTCAAAATATTTAATGAAATGGTTTACCACCATCTCATAAATCAAATTTTTTATCTTACACATAATCTTTTTGGAAAACCCTTATATAAATTCTTTTATATTTCATTTTTAACAACTTATAATATTATTGTAAAATAATATTCATTTCACTTCTAAAAAGTATATTTTTAAATGAAATTATCACATCATATTTTAAGTCAATAGTTAAATGGTATTTTGAAAACTTTTGTATTTTCCCATCTATTTACTATCCATGGTTTATATTTAATTAATTAGTTTCATGATCACAATCTATATGTTATTATTTTATGATTTATGTTCGAAATGTTTTGTATTTTAATTCTATGATTGCATCAGTTCATGTTATGTGATATTTATGAATGGTTATAGTGACCCTTTATTTCTCTATGAGAACATTATGAGATAATGAATGATTAATTCACTTATGGGTCAACATTGTATGAATTATGCGAAATAAGATTTTTAATGATTCCCATGTATCCATGTTCAAAATTATATTAAATTATATATTTGTGATTGTGATACATTTTCATATTAGTTATCAAGTTATGAAATGTTTTCTTATATATATAGTATTTTAATAGTATTCTATGATTTTATGTCATAATTAGATTTTTTTAGTTATTAATATCTACATTTTTCCAATTTAAAAATTTTCCACATCATTAACATTCTAGATATGATTATATGTTTCTTGAAAAAGTTTCATGATTATCATATATGGTATTATGGTATCTTATTAAAATATTTAAGTATGTATCATGTTCTATGTTATGTTTATGATCTAAAACATTAAGATATGTTTTACCATATTTGCTATCTAGATCACCGAATTCATATAATGTTATCGAATAGTATATGAAGATTATTATATGATGTGAAATATAAAAGAAATATTTCTATTGGAGAATGATTATGGATAAATTTATTCAAGTGTCTTAAAATAATATGTTTATATAGATAATATCCAAAAAATAAATCATTCAGTATTAGTGTTTTGTTTTTTCCTGTGAGATATATTAGTTTAATAATGATATTATTGTATTATTTATAGAATATTTAGATAAGGATACTTCATGATATTCTTAAATAGATCATTTTTATTATCTGATATTAACTTTTCATGGAATTGGTTTATTTATTTTATATTACATGCCCCCTATAAAAACATATAAAAACCCATTTTTGTTTTATATTTTGTTTTATAAGATATTTATCCTATACTCATGCTATTTCATATATATATTATAAGGACATGGGATTCAAAATTACGCAGTCTATTAACATTAGATTTAAATATTTTTTCATTGATTTACGAAGATCATTTAGGTTAAGAGTTATATATAATTAGTTAATTACCCTTACATAAATAATAATGAATTAAAAAATTGAAACTATAATTGGTATTCCTATTTCTAAAAAACAATATTTTTATATAAATATATTTCATAACATAACATATTTTTTACCGTATTATATAGGATCCTATGATATTCTCAAATTTTTATAATTAAAATAGGGGTAAATTGTAGTTTAAAAAATGCTCATGTTTTCTAAACCAATAAACACATAAGACACTTTAATTAATGTTATTGGACTTAGAATCAATCTAATTTACAAAGAAAAAGTATTTCAACTATAAATCAGTTTGATTATATTAGAGTAAAAAATAATATTAATTGTGGATCTAATTTATATTTGTTTTTGATTGTCGTAATCTGATATAATATGATAATACAAAAAAATATATATAGTTTAATATCATAATACACATCCTTATAAATGTGGAGGGTAATTAAAACTTGTAAAAACAATAAATACAAAATTAATATACTAGTAAAAAACACATACAAACTATTTAAAATGATAACCCACTTTTAACATTAAGAGTACGGTAGTGAATAACCATGACTAATGTTTACCACTATTTTTTAGGTAATGTAATCTTTTTCTTTTCTTAAGAGGAAATCCATCAATATAAAGTTTAGATGTTTTGTCTTCATTTCCCCAGAATCCCTCAATACGATGAATAGATCAGCCTTACTAACCCCGTATGCACTCAATTCAATGAATCCGATTCTATGCCTTTATATCTTCTGAATCCCTCGATCATAACAATGATCAGCCATGAATACAATTTCAAATGCTCCTACAGAATAATACTAGATAAATATTCCTTAATAGTAGATATGTAACACCCGAGACTTTTATGTTATATAAATCATCAAAGGAATCTTTTTCTACACAACACTTTCTTGGCTTGCTTTACACGCAATCGCGACCTTCCTCGATAGCTTGCGTCGTACGCAATACCGAGTTTCACTAAACAACAATATGCTATTAAAACTAGCCGTTATGAATAGTAATAACCACTTTTTGAAATTTTATAAATTTTATTTTTCAAAATGGACTTCATTTTTGGACTCAGAATATCGAAATTAGCCTAGGGTGAAATTTTGGTATTTTTCTGAAAACATTCAATTTTTGATGAATAGTGAAACCACTATGTGGTAGGTTAAAAACTGAATTTTGCATAAAACTTAATTTTACCGCTTCTGTGAATGAAATTTCAAAAATCCGAGAGACACGGTTAATATCAAGGACTAAAATGTGGTTCAATGAGATGAAAATAATTTTTTGGTGAATAGTAACTTTTTACTATTTTTACCGCGGTTAATAGTAAATAGGGTAACTAAGGGTAATTATGATATTAATATTACCCTAACACATGTCCTAATTCTATTGGACAAGTGTAATTCGACCAAAAACAAACTTAGGAATAAAATATGACCATTTAGGCCCACTTGGATTAGATTAGGACTTTTATTATTAATTTATTTAAAGAAGTGTTAAAATAGTTAAAATCAAAGTTTAATAAGTAAATCATTTTTAATATAGGGTTATACATAAGATAAATTCGATTGTAAATATTCATTAGAAAGCTAAAAAGATTTCCTACATGATGGTATTTTATTTGTAATTTTTAGACTTCAAATAATTTAATTTATTTATGACACAAAGATGATGCAGTAATTATCTTATTAATGAAATATTGACAAAATTTATAATATAAATACCAAAATAAATGTAATTTGAGACTTTTTATGAATTCCACTAATTTTCTAGGTTACTATGATATATTAGTATTGATTTAATCAACTTGGTTCGAACATATAATTCTGTTATGACTTTGACAAAAATCATATATCAAATAGTGTCAAAATTGACAAAAATAGTTTTTAAATCAAATATTATATTATTAATTGTTATTTTATTCCTAAAAATCTAAGGTTCGGCCAAATGACTTAGATAAGGATATATATTTTAATAATAAACAATTTGGGGTTCGTTTGGCATGTTATAGTAAGTGTATTAACCATATAGTGAAAGAAAACAAAAAGACATGGTAAAAGTTAAACTATTTAACTTAGAGTTAAATTTAATTGATAAGGTTAAAATAATATCCTAAACTTGTCTAAATTCTATTGGTTGATAGGATTTCGACCCCTCCCCACCTTATCTTCGAAATAAGACCCTTTGGAACCATTATAAACCGATTTTGACTTTAATATAAAATAATATTTTGAGATATTCCTAAGGTGCCCCTCTCCTCCCTTATAAAAGGACACCTCCTCCCCCTCCTCCTCACACAAATTTGAGCACTCATGCTCGGCCAACCCCTGCCTTTTTCTCCTCTCCACTTCCCTAGCAACATACTAGAGGTTCTGGTCTTCCTCAAAGACCAATTCTAGTGCCCTAAGAGGAGGTCTCAAAGAGGCACTTCAAAGAAGAGGTAATTACCGTTACCAATTCTTTCATCTTTATTTCTTCTTCCACTTCTTCTTCATAGGTTGTTTCATTATGAAGTAATAACATCAGTATCACTAATATACTGATATGTTATTATAAGTATGAAACAACCCTATTTCATCATCTATCCATCCTGCAGAAAAAGGAAATCACCGCGCGTGCGTACGTACGGAATACCGTCTCCACGCCATGGTGTAATCTATTTTCCACCACCACCTTACATGGATGGGTATAATGGTGTAAAGAATAACTATACATAGTTATTACAAAATCATATTGATTCTGATATATTGTATAATCCACTCCACTCCAATTCAATATTTATAGAAATGATATCATCGCTCGTGCGTACGTACGGAATACCGTCTCCACGACGCGATGAGATTCATTCTCCATGTTAACCATTTTAGAATGATTATAAAGTATATATAAGAAATAATAATGAAATATATAACATTATAAAGCTACTGGATTTATGTATATATATACATATGTATGTCATCTACTTACTTCCATTTCAAGACAATAAGAAAAGGAAAACAGCGTTCATGCGTACGTACGGACTACCGTCTCCATGAACGGTGTTTTTCATTTTATTTATCTACCTATTATATATATATATATATATACTGAATATATATGATATATAAATCATATTTTATATTCTGGAAGTAAGTAAATCATGATATAAGTAATAATGATGTCAAGAACAACAAGTCAAAACACCTACGATAAATGAAACGATTTTACCCAAAACGCTTCTTTAACATGGAATTTACAAAAGAACGGGTAATATAATGTCATAAGTGGACCATATATGATATCATAACAATGAATATGATTCTTTAATAAGTCAATAACATGATTTAAATCATTATACTGGAGTTTCGGACACGTACAAAGCAAGTCGGACCTAAGGTAAGGGAAAATATCACAATCTCATTTTTATCCGAGATTGTTTATTCGTAAGTATTTACTGGGGTGCATTTTATCATCCACATCCATGTTTTATCAATATGTAAAATTATTTCCATCCACCTAAAATTGTTTAAATCCATTTTTACCCTTCGGTGAGTTTTTAGTAATACGTATGAAAGGAATCTTTTGTCGTTTTTCGTACGAGGTACTTTTTGACTTTTCTGAAAAAAGTACAAAGAATGTTTTTTTTACTTATACGGCACGAACGGATTTTACGGTTTTATAAAGCCTTATATTCATGAAGCTTCCTCTAAAAGATTTCATGACTATTTTCAATAAAATCTCTTTCTTTTAAAATTGCATGATGTTTTGTGAAAAGAAATTGATTTTGAAGAAGAAAGGATATTTTCCTCAAGAATGGAGTTCAAGTGTTTTATCAAAATTCTTTTCCATCTAAGATAATAAAGGGTTCTGTTTCTATCCATATTATTACATTGATTTGATCATGTTGTGATGGAAATATGTTTATGAATTCCTTTATCTTATATGAATTGTTTTATTATGTCATGATGTTTCAAGAATCCTATTTTTATTACATGTGTTATGGGTTATGCAATGATGTATGATTTATGATTTTTTGGCACACATAAGAATGGTATCATTATGAGATGGGTGGGACCTATATCTCCCTCCAATGCATTGGGTAAAGATTTTATATCTCATGAGATAGACATGGCTGGAATGGTAGGTTATACCGGTTCAGTGAAACAGGACTGAAACGAGGGTTACTCGATTCAGAAAGGGACTTTGTCCACTAAGATAGTCTTGGCAATGAGTCTCGACTAACAAGAAATGATTCTCTATGATTATGTGTGTATGCCACAAAGTTTCATGTTTTATGTTATGATTATTGGGATTACATTTCACTTCTATGATATATCCCATGTTATGATATTATGAGCTCTTTTGCAGGTTAAGATTTCCAAAGGCTATGTTCTTATGTATATGATGTGATTGATATTTCTTTTGTTTACCCTTACTGAGCATTTGAGCTCACCCTTTTATGTTTTCTTTCCCCCAGGATATAAAGAAAGGTTTTTAGGTAAAAAAAAAGGAAGACCTTTATGGGAGATATTGAAGAACTTTCACCACGATTAGAAGATTATAGTCCGAGTTTCCAAAGACACTAAACTATTACGATCCTTGTGTGTGTGTTTTTGTAATGTACTAAGTATTCCGAAAAAGTAAGGTAATGTCCATGTACGTCAGGCTACGGGTCTCTACAGTTGGTATCAGAGGCAAAGGAGGTAGGAATGTATCTGATCCTTGGGAACTCTCACATGTGAGCGTTGGACGAAGCATGGCTCTCCGCCCAAGGGATTCATGAGGAAATGGCTGCCACTGGGGATGGTGGTGTGTCCCGCCCAGGGGGTGTAGCCGCCCATGGAGTGCCCTGATAGGTATCAATTGTAGTCCACTGGAAGTAATTCTAGACCGCTATAGTTGGTATCAGAGGAAAGGTATAGTCAACCTTTGGAAACTAGGATGTGAAAGCCTTAGTAATAACCCTAAGGATAAGTCTAAGCATAGAACACAATTTTAGAAATGGCCTTGAATAACCTAGGATAAGACCTTAAGCATGAAAATTTTATTCTTGAATTATGTGGTTTCCTATTATAATTAGTGTTGCTCACACTATTCTTCTTGGTTTTAGTCAATGGCTGGAACCCGAAGGAACCGTGTTAATGCGGAATGTGATGGGCAATGCAATGATTGTCCCCCTGAGCAACCAAACGATATGGGAGCTGGAATGAAAAATCTTGTAGCCATGCTCACACAACTTTCTCAAGCTATGAATCATGCAGGATTTCCAAACGAACAAAGAAGGGAGCAACATTCTGTTGAATCCTTCATGAGGCAGCGTCCACCATCTTTCAACGGGTCTACTGATCCATTAGTTGCAGAACAATGGATTAGTACTACTGAAAAGATATTTTCAGTTCTTCAATGTTCTGAGCATGATAAATTCATCCTAGCAGTGTATCGTTTGGAAGGAGATGCGGATCAATGGTGGAATCTTGTTAAGAATACGAGGCAAAGGGATGAAATTGAGTCTATGGAATGGGACGAGTTCAAGAACTTATTTTTCAATAAGTACTTCCCTCGTATTCTCCGAACAAAGATGGAGAAAGAGTTCCTTGAACTGAAGCAAAGGGATGATGAATCTGTTAGTACCTATGAAGCAAATTTTACAAGACTTGCAAGGTACGCTTCTGGTATTATTATCCAACCTGAGAGTAAGATCGATCGATTCTTTAGTGGCTTAAAACCAAGTCTTCGAAGGGCGTTAGCCATAAGGGACTTCAATAGCTACGAAGAAATCGTTCGATGTGCTCTCAAAGTCGAGATGGAGATTGGAGTAACCCATCAGTCACATGGGTTTGATAAGAAGAGGAAGATGGAATTCAAAGAAAAATCTAAAGAGCACACGGAAAAGAAGATGAACTTTCCCTTCTGCTCAAAGTGTGGAATGAAACATGGAGGGAGTTGTCTTAAAGGGACAAGTAAATGTTTTAAATGTGGAAAGGAAGGTCATCGGGCATTTGAATGCCGTGATAATGGGAAGAAGATGTCTAATGATGCAAACAAAGGAAGGGATACACAGAATGAACCTGCTACACTTCAATGTTTCAAGTGCAAGGAGATGGGGCATTATGCCAATCAATGCCCAAATCCAAGGGTTGATGATGATGGTCGACGTCAACAAACTCTTAAGGCTAAAGACAAATGAAAGTCACATGCAATTTCTATCAGCGATGTGGAGTACGATAACGATGTGGTGAAAGGTACACTTACCATCCACTCTAAAGTAGCAAATGTTTTATTTGATTCTGGATCCACCCACTCTTTTATTTCTGAAGACGTTTCTAAGGGTATCACCGTACTACCTCAACAATTAGATGTTGAGTTAGCTGTGACAACACCTAATGGCACATCAATCGCATCAAAAGTTTATAATTCTTCTCCGATCGAAGTTTGTGGGAAAGTGCTTCCTGCAAATCTTGTGATCCTTCCTTTAGTGGAATTTGATGTGATTCTTGGCATGGATTGGCTTTCTCTACATGGAGCTCATATCAATTTCCAAAGAAGGGAAGTCACATTTCATATTCCAGATCAACCTACGATCGTCTATCAATGCAAGGATGAACATAACCTTCCAGTGGAAATTTCTTCCATCTTATGGGTATTGATTCCACTAAATGAAGGTTATTTATCTCAAATGGTTGGTGAGAAACTCACGATTAAGAATATGCCCATTGTACGGGAGTTTGATGATGTCTTTCCGGAGGAATTGCCGGGTCTTCCACCAAATCGTGAAGTTGAGTTTTCAATAGAACTCGTACCGGGTGCTTTGCCTATTTCAAAGACACCTTATAGAATGGCCCCAATTGAGTTGCAGGAATTGAAGAAGCAACTCCAAGAGAATCTTGATAAGGGATTCATACGCCCTAGTGCGTCACCTTGGGGAGCACCTGTTCTATTTGTTAAGAAGAAAGATGGATCAATGAGACTCTGCATTGATTATCGAGAACTTAACAAGATCACTATCAAGAACAAATATCCTCTCCCACGCATTGATGACTTATTTGACCAACTACGCGGAGCTCAATACTTTTCCAAGATTGATCTTCGTTCAGGGTATCATCAATTAAGGGTCAAAAGGGAGGATATACCAAAGACGGCTTTCCGTACAAGGTATGGACACTATGAATTTATAGTGATGCCATTTGGTCTTACTAATGCCCCTGCTATCTTCATGGATCTAATGAATAGAGTCTTTAGAGACTATCTTGATCAATTTGTGGTAGTCTTTATAGACGATATTCTTGTCTATTCAAAGAGCAAGGAAGAGCATGAAGATCACTTGAGAATTATATTGAAGACCCTGAGAAAAGAGAAGCTTTATGCCAAATTTACCAAGTGTGAATTTTGGCTTCAAAAAGTTGCATTTTTGGGTCATATAATCTCAAAAGAGGGGATATCTGTGGATCCAGCAAAAACAGAGGTTATCGAAAGATAGTCAAGACCAACAACAGTAACTGAGATCCGATGTTTTCTTGGTTTGGCTGGATATTATCGACGTTTTGTAAAAGATTTTTCACGATTATCTAATCCACTCACCAAGTTGACTCGGAAAGGAGTTAAGTTTGTCTGGACAGAGGAATGTGAAGAGAATTTCAAGGAGTTGAAAAGAAGGTTATCCAGTGCACCTGTGCTCACACTGCCTTGTAGTGGAGAAAGGTTTGTGATCTACAGTGATGCATCCAAGAAGGGATTGGGGTGTGTTCTTATGCAAAATGATATGGTGATAGCTTATGCCTCACGACAGTTGAAAATCCATGAACAAAATTACCCAACACATGATTTGGAGTTGGCTGCGGTAATCTTTGCATTAAAGATTTGGAGGCACTACCTTTATGGTGAAAGGTGTGATATTTATACTGATCATAAAAGTTTAAAGTATATTTTCACACAAAAGGAGCTGAATATGCGCCAAAGAAGATGGTTGGAGCTGATTAAGGATTATGACTGCTCAATCCATTACCACCCTGGGAAAGCAAACAAGGTGGCAGATGCATTAAGTCGACAAGACCATGCTAGTTTATCCATGATGAGGATCACAAAAGATCCAATATTTATGGATTTACAAAGGATGGATCTTGGAATTATAATGGAAGGGGAAAAATCTTATCTTTCTCAAATGAATGTTCAACCATCTATACATGTGAAGATTAAAGAGGCACAGAAAGAAGATGTCGAGTTACAAAAGAAGGTGACAAATGTTCCTGAATTCAACCTTGATTGTGATGGGATAATAAAGTTCAGGAATCGGGTTTGTGTTCCTCCCATCCCCGAATTAAAGAAAGAGCTGCTGGATGAGGCTCATAGTTCTTCATTCTCTATTCATCCTGGAAGCACGAAGATGTTTAGGGACCTGAAAGAGTACTTCTGGTGGGATGGCATGAAAAGAGATGTTGCTGAATGTGTCTCTCGATGCTTGGTTTGTCAATAAGTTAAAGCTGAGAGACAGAAGTCTAAGGGGATGTTACAACCATTACCCATACCCGAATGGAAATGGGAAAACATCACTATGGACTTTGTCACAGGACTTCCTAAAACATCCAAAGGCAATAATGCTATCTGGGTCATAGTTGATCGTCTTACAAAGTCTGCACACTTCATTGCTATTAGAGAGGATTTCTCTCTAGATCAGCTTGCCAAGATATATGTAAAGGAAGTGGTAAGATTGCATGGAGTACCACTTTCTATTATATCTGATCGAGATCCGAGATTTACCTCGAAGTTCGGGCAAAGTCTTCAGCATACTCTGGATACAGAGTTGAGTTTCAGCACTGCTTATCATCCCCAGACAGACGGTCAGTCTGAGAGAACAATTCAAACCCTAGAAGATATGTTGAGAGCTTGCTCTATGGATTTCAAAGGACATTGGGATCAACACCTACCTTTGGTGGAATTTTCTTATAATAATAGCTTACACTCCAGTATTCAGATGGCTCCTTATGAAGCTCTCTATGGAAAGAAATGCAGGACTCCAACTTGCTGGGATGAAGTTGGGGAAAGAAAGCTATTAGGACCTGATCTCGTTGATGAAATGGCAGAAAAGGTCAGATCTATTCAACAACACATAAGAGCAGCTCAGAGTCGACAGAAAAGTTATGCCGACAACCGAAGAAAAGACCTAGAGTTTGAAGTGGGTGATAAAGTGTTCTTACGAATATCTCCCTGGAAGAGGGTTATGAGATTTGGAAAGAATGGGAAGTTGAGCCCTAGATATATCGGTCCTTTTGAAATACTGGATCGTGTTGGGAAGGTAGCTTTCCGATTGGCGCTTCCACCGAATCTCTCTCAAGTTCACGATGTGTTCCATGTATCTCTCCTGAGAAAGTACATACCAGATCCTTCACATGTACTCAGCTCAGAAGTTGTACCACTGGAGCAAGATCCTTCTTATGAAGAACAGCCGATAGAGATTCTGGATCGTAGCGAAAAAGTCCTACGAAACAAGACCACTCGCTTGGTGAAAGTTTTATGGAGAAACCACCAACTTGAAGAAGCTACATGGGAGCTTGAGGATATGATGAGGGAGAAGTATCCTCATTTGTTTGTTGCAAAGTGACGAATTTCGAGGGCGAAATTCTTTTTAAGGGGGGTAGAATGTAACACCCGAGACTTTTATGTTATATAAATCATCAAAGGAATCTTTTTCTACACAACACTATCTTGGCTTGCTTTACACGCAATCGCGACCTTCCTCGATAGCTTGCGTCGTACGCAATACCGAGTTTCACTAAACAACAATATGCTATTAAAACTAGCCGTTATGAATAGTAATAACCACTTTTTGAAATTTTATAAATTTTATTTTTCAAAATGGACTTCATTTTTGGACTCAGAATATCGAAATTAGCCTAGGGTGAAATTTTGGTATTTTTCTGAAAACTTTCAATTTTTGATGAATAGTGAAACCACTAAGTGGTAGGTTAAAAACTGAATTTTGCATAAAACATAATTTTACCGCTTCTGTGAATGGAATTTCAAAAATCTGAGAGACACGGTTAATATCAAGGACTAAAATGTGGTTCAATGAGATGAAAATAATTTTTTGGTGAATAGTAACTTTTTACTATTTTTACCGCGGTTAATAGTAAATAGGGTAACTAAGGGTAATTATGATATTAATATTACCCTAACACATGTCCTAATTCTATTGGACAAGTGTAATTCGACCAAAAACAAACTTAGGAATAAAATATGACCATTTAGGCCCACTTGGATTAGATTAGGACATTTATTATTAATTTATTTAAAGAAGTGTTAAAATAGTTAAAATCAAAGTTTAATAAGTAAATCATTTTTAATATAGGGTTATACATAAGATAAATTCGATTGTAAATATTCATTAGAAAGATAAAAAGATTTCCTACATGATGGTATTTTATTTGTAATTTTTAGACATCAAATAATTTAATTTATTTATGACACAAAGATGATCAGTAATTATCTTATTAATGAAATATTGACAAAATTGATAATATAAATACCAAAATAAATGTAATTTGAGACTTTTGATGAATTCCACTAATTTTATAGGTTACTATGATATATTAGTATTGATTTAATCAACTTGGTTCGAACATATAATTCTGTTATGACTTTGACAAAAATCATATATCAAATAGTGTCAAAATTGACAAAAATAGTTTTTAAATCAAATATTATATTATTAATTGTTATTTTATTCCTAAAAATCTAAGGTTCGGCCAAATGACTTAGATAAGGATATATATTTTAATAATAAACAATTTGGGGTTCGTTTGGCATGTTATAGTAAGTGTATTAACCATATAGTGAAAGAAAACCAAAAGACATGGTAAAAGTTAAACTATTTAACTTAGAGTTAAATTTAATTGATAAGGTTAAAATAATATCCTAAACTTGTCTAAATTCTATTTTTTGATAGGATTTCGACCCCTCCCCACCTTATCTTCGAAATAAGACCCTTTGGAACCATTATAAACCGATTTTGACTTTAATATAAAATAATATTTTGAGATATTCCTAAGGTGCCCCTCTCCTCCCTTATAAAAGGACACCTCCTCCCCCTCCTCCTCACACATATTTGAGCACTCAAGCTCGGCCAACCCCTGCCATTTTCTCCTCTCCACTTCCCTAGAAACATACTAGAGGTTCTGGTCTTCCTCAAAGACCAATTCTAGTGCCCTAAGAGGAGGTCTCAAAGAGGCACTTCAAAGAAGAGGTAATTACCGTTACCAATTCTTTCATCTTTATTTCTTCTTCCACTTCTTCTTCATAGGTTGTTTCATTATGAAGTAATAACATCAGTATCACTAATATACTGATATGTTATTATAAGTATGAAACAACCCTATTTCACCATCTATCCATCCTGCAGAAAAAGGAAATCACCGCGCGTGCGTACGTACGGAATACCGTCTCCACGCCGTGGTGTAATCTATTTTCCACCACCACCTTACATGGATGGGTATAATGGTGTAAAGAATAACTATACATAGTTATTACAAAATCATGTTGATTCTGATATATTGTATAATCCACTCCACTCCAATTCAATATTTATAGAAATGATATCATCGCTCGTGCGTACGTACGGAATACCGTCTCCACGACGCGATGAGATTCATTCTCCATGATAACCATTTTAGAATGATTATAAAGTATATATAAGAAATAATAATGAAATATATGACATTATAAAGCTACTGGATTTATGTATATATATACGTATGTATGTCATCTACTTACTTCCATTTCAAGACAATAAGAAAAGGAAAACAGCGTTCATGCGTACGTACGGACTACCGTCTCCATGAATGGTGTTTTTCATTTTATTTATCTACCTATTATATATATATATATATACTGAATATATATGATATATAAATCATATGTTATATTCTGGAAGTAAGTAAATCATGATATAAGTAATAATGATGTCAAGAACAACAAGTCAAAACACCTACGATAAATGAAACGATTTTACCCAAAACGCTTCTTTAACATGGAATTTACAAAAGAACGGGTAATATAATGTCATAAGTGGACCATATATGATATCATAACAATGAATATGATTCTTTAATAAGTCAATAACATGATTTAAATCATTATATAGGAGTTTCGGACACGTACAAAGAAAGTCGGACCTAAGGTAAGGGAAAATATCACAATCTCATTTTTATCCGAGATTGTTTATTCGTAAGTATTTACTGGGGTGCATTTTATCATCCACATCCATGTTTTATCAATATGTAATATTATTTCCATCCACCTAAAATTGTTTAAATCCATTTTTACCCTTCGGTGAGTTTTTAGTAATACGTATGAAAGGAATCTTTTGTCGTTTTTCGTACGAGGTACTTTTTGACTTTTCTGAAAAAAGTACAAAGAATGTTTTTTTTTACTTATACGGCACGAACGGATTTTACGGTTTTATAAAGCCTTATTTTCATGAAGCTTCCTCTAAAAGATTTCATGACTATTTTCAATAAAATCTCTTTCTTTTAAAATTGCATGATGTTTTGTGAAAAGAAATTGATTTTGAAGAAGAAAGGATATTTTCCTCAAGAATGGAGTTCAAGTGTTTTATCAAAATTCTTTTCCATCTAAGATAATAAAGGGTTCTGTTTCTATCCATATTATTACATTGATTTGATCATGTTGTGATGGAAATATGTTTATGAATTCCTTTATCTTATATGAATTGTTTTATTATGTCATGATGTTTCAAGAATCCCATTTTTATTACATGTGTTATGGGTTATGCAATGATGTATGATTTATGATTTTGTGGCACACATAAGAATGGTATCATTATGAGATGGGTGGGACCTATATCTCCCTCCAATGCATTGGGTAAAGATTTTATATCTCATGAGATAGACATGGCTGGAATGGTAGGTTATACCGGTTCAGTGAAACAGGACTGAAACGAGGGTTACTCGATTCAGAAAGGGACTTTGTCCACTAAGATAGTCTTGGCAATGAGTCTCGACTAACAAGAAATGATTCTCTATGATTATGTGTGTATGCCACAAAGTTTCATGTTTTATGTTATGATTATTGGGATTACATTTCACTTCTATGATATATCCCATGTTATGATATTATGAGCTCTTTTGCAGGTTAAGATTTCCAAAGGCTATGTTCTTATGTATATGATGTGATTGATATTTCTTTTGTTTACCCTTACTGAGCATTTGAGCTCACCCTTTTATGTTTTCTTTCCCCCAGGATATAAAGAATGGTTTTTAGGTAAAAAAAAGGAAGACCTTTATGGGAGATATTGAAGAACTTTCACCACGATTAGAAGATTATAGTCCGAGTTTCCAAAGACACTAAACTATTACGATCCTTGTGTGTGTGTTTTTGTAATGTACTAAGTATTCCGAAAAAGTAATGTAATGTCCATGTACGTTAGGCTACGGGTCTCTACAAGATAACTATAAAAAACACTATGAACACACAATACAATCATAGTACTCTTTAGTAGACATGAGAGAAAAAAATAATTGGCTCCAATGTCTTTAAATGGAATAGTATTTATAGCTTATACCCCAACGGTCATATAACATTGATATTTCCAAATTTTTTGCAATGACCTCAGTAACTTTGGACTTGAAAGGTCATCATAACTAAATATGAAGTATTTTGATGATTATCACCATTAAAATGTTAAATGTTTTCCTTACAACAAAAACAAGTCTTTGTATTTAGATTATTAACATCAGTTAGTCTGGTGGACATCCAAAACAGTGACGATATGATAATATTTATGAGTGGAAGTATAGTCGTAGTTGTACCAATATGATTATGACTGTCATGAATATTTTTACAGTGATATATAATGGCTATAGTGTAACTCATGATCTGATAAAGGTGATTCTAATTCTCATTCTCATATTCAGTATGAATTTCTTAATAAAGAATGTATTTTTATATTTTTAATGATTTAAAACTAATTATATGTATAGTATATATATACATATATATATATATGTTTTTCTAAAAAACAAGGTAATACAATTGGGACATAAACAATTAGTAAATATTTTTTAATTAGGTGATTTTGATTTCAAAAACAAAAGGAATATAAATATAAGAAGTATGCATTTTGAATCAACAATATCCCCCTTTTTGGAAAGCACTATCCTAAAAACCAAAATGAAAAATAATTGAAATAAATAAAGCCCATTTTTTATACTTCATATTCAAAGTCATTATTTAATACATAACTCTTCTGAGTTTTTAATCATTATAAATACTATGTTTAATATAATAAAATTATTAGAGTATTTATTGTTTTAAGAAAACTTCTCATCGTTAAGAAATAATTTCCCCTAAAGAATGGTATTTTTCCCATTTATATAATAACCCCTTCTTTATAAACACTTCTCCCTAATTTTAATAAATTCTCCAACATTTGTAGTTTAAAAAAATAATTGGGGAAAATTCCAATGTTTCCAGAAATTATAGATAAATAAAAATAAATGAAAAAATAAAATGAATTAAATAATCATCATAAAAAATGCGAAAGAATATTCAACCATTTATAATTTAGAAGAATAATGAAAATTCAGATTTGGATGAAGAGTAATTCAATATAATGATTCAAAAAATTTTAAAAATATTGAAAACAAAATAAATATTGATTTTATATTGGAAAAAATTAAATCATTATTTCTTAAGGTCTTCACAAGAGTCCTTCATCGTTTTAACATCCTTCCGACCATTCTCCGACTTCTCTATCATTTCTTCTGGATTCCTCAACATTTTTACTTCCATTATCATCTTTTTATTCGCATACTTCATAAATAACAGTCCATCATCATTATTTTTGATTATGATAATATCTTTTCCCATTTTTTGTAATATTCATTTTCAAAAAATTATCTTCTTCAATTTTTTCATTGGTTTCATCGCAAAATTCATTAACAATATTCACTCTATAAGATATATATTTTTGTTAATTATTAAAATATATTTTTGAATATTCTATAATATTAATAAAATCATAGAATTGCCTTTCATGAATATAAATATATAAATCAATTGGATCAGAAAACTTATCTATCTGGTTATGTGAATTATTGGGAATGTGAGAACATTATTTTAATGTCTTCAATTCACCCTCAATACGAATCACATGTTTTTTCAAACCCACTATTGACTCAAATTATTTATTTACACATTATTGGATGATATAGATCTAAGATTCATGCTTAGATAAAATTTGGAATGGTTCCTTCCACCCATTTTGAAATTTTAAAACTATAATCGAAACTTTTCTGAGTAATTATTTTTCCTGATTGTTATTGTTCTGGATCAATCTCAAGTGGTTTTTTTTCTACTTATTCCAAAATCATATTTCTTTCCTTTATTTTTCTCTTTAAATAAAAAATACACTATAACTTGTTTATAATAATTATTTTAATATTTATTATCATGAAAATATTTAATAATATTAATTTAATTATCATAATCTTCCTTATCATAAAATATTGTTTTTAAAATATGATCATGTTTTTGTATTGAAGATGATTTTTATTATTCTTCATATGAATATTCCCCCACTTCATTAATTCAAATTTTTTATCTTTATCATTCATAGAGGTTGGATATAATGATTATAAGGATTATAACTCTAAGGATTCTTTATCTAGGTTAGTTTCATCACTATCTTATATTTTGTTTCCATCTTCTCCCACTCCCACAACTCGTTCTTCTTATTATACCTCATTTCCAATTTCAGTTTCAAATTATTCAATTTTTTTTATTTTTCTTTAACTTATTTTTCTTTCCATTATTCTTATTATTTTCCTTCTACATATTTACCATAAAATATTTTTTCATGAAATTATTCTCCATGCTACTCTTCATTTTGTTCTTCCAACATCTTGGGAGTTCTTGGATATCCCTTTATAGAAATTTATTTCTATGATTATTTTTCATGACTAATTGGTAATTATTGGTGCTCAACAATAATTGGTTTTAATATATTTTCAACATAAGGATCACTTTCATAAAATATTTATGTTTCTTGATAAGTTAATATAGATTCTTGATTAACATGATTTTAAGGCATTCTGGATAGAAAATGTTATCTAAAGCTCTTTGATCTCTTTTTTAAAAAATTCTTGTAATGTTGAGCTTGTTGTTAATACTTATTTTTTTCTTCCTCTTTTATTCCTATTATATCATAATGATAGAAAAAAATTCAATGCCTCAACTTTTAGGGGGTGGATTCCATTTATTAGATCCCCATATTTATTCTCATCTTTCTTTTTCATCCAATATTAAAAAATTTCATCTAGTAATTTCTTTCCTTTCATTAATTTCTGTGGTGGGGAGGTCTTTTACTTATAGTTATTTTTATTATCATCTGACTATGATTTCTATAATGGATCTTCTTCATAAGAAGCACCATCATGTTTCTCCATAAATTTAATTTGTTTACTATAAAAGACCTTAGTCATCTTGTTCATAACATCCTCGTGGATAAATGAAATCTTCTCCCTCATTGGATAAGAATTGTTTTCCCCCATGAATAATTTCATAGATTCAAGAACCATTTTTTTAATCATTTACTAAAAACATAATATTTAATGACTGACTAATCCAGATTTTATTTTGTCTGTAGGGATGAAGATAATCTTGATCAAATCAATATTTTCTATTTTTATAAAATAGTCAAATAAAAACACATCAGGTTAATTCAAGATATCACTATATCTTGAACATGATATTATAAATTCATTCATCGATGAAAAAAGTACATGATTATACATATATAAATGGGAAACATTTATGACTTACTAATAATGGTAAAATAATTTGTCTTTAGACATATTTTTTTCTAAAATAACACGATTTATGGTAAGTTAATTAGATGAATATTTTCCTCCCAAATATGGTATTATAACAAATATATAAATATTCTTATAAGAGAACATATTTTCCTTTCTGTATATTATGAAATAAATATTATCTTTACCATTTTTTTGAAAATCATACCAATGTCATAGAATTCATGATCAACATCAGGATAATAGAAATTAATTTCCTTGTTTTTTTACACATATTGACTCCCAAAAAATAAACATAATAACCATTTTTATGGTTTAATCATATATTTTATACCACTTTCATTCGACTAACCTTTTCATGAATACATACATCTTTGAAAAATCCTTTTTTTTCACCATCGGATTCAAAATTGAAGATGGTGATCATTCATAAATGAAATTCATCATATTGAGATACTTATAAGGTATAAAAAGTCCGGATCAAAAACTATGAATAATCTATGTGGGGAGGAGGGTGACCATTCTTTACTTTTTCTCTTAGGTTGGTAGTCTATCTTCCATAATATGATCAATGATTAAGATTCATAACATTTTTATCTAATGGTTGACGTTGATATAAATAATATTAGTCAAAAATAATTTTGAACACTCGATTTTTTAATAAATTTATTTTATTATGAGTGACTAATATTTTTAAAAAAGTAAAAAAAATATTATCTTAATAAAATTATAATTATAAAAAGAAATAATTAATGAACTATTCTTAATGAGATAATACAAATACAAAAAACCGGAAGAGTGACTTTCACAATAGAATGTTTCATCAGTATGATTCACATTTTATTATTGGGGTTTCTCACTAACATATTATGATAGTTTTATAAGGAATAAATATGTTAGTTTCAGTAAATTACTAATTATAATATTTTTTAATACAAAATTAATTATTATAGTTTTAAAAATAAAAAAATAATATGATAATACTTGATCAAGGAAATTTTTAATTTTCAATTATTTAAGAAGTTTTGAGTCTATAAATTATGAAAGAGTTCTAGAGTCCGAAAATCAAATTTGAGGATTCAAATTCTGAAATTTTAATAAACAGGTTTGCGTTCAGAATAATCATTATAATAAATGTTTTATGAAAATTGAAAAAATCTGAAAACTAATGGTTTTTAGAAACATAAACCATATGTACTTCCACTATGAGAATGAGTAAATTAATGTATTCTATGAGTAAACATAACTATATATGAATGGTTACAATAAATAGATAATTCAATATTATATTTAATATATTCTCATCTATTTTAATAAATAGTTTTTCTAAATGTAACATCAAGCTATTATTTCTTTCCAATAATTGAAAAATTTTATCATTATTTAGTGTGTGATCACGAAAGAAATAGTGTCTTATATCTGTGTTCATATAAAATGATTGATGTTATTTGTTTTTTCATATTGAATTGGATCATTTCGTGTCAAAATTTATATTAGTATTGGTAAAAATCATAAAATAGTGAGTGTGTGTGTGTGTGTGAACATTCGCATGCTGATTGGTAGAAACAATAAATTCATCTAGGGTATTATGTACTAAACCATTATCATTCATACAATTTAAAATTTAACCGTCATTATAACTATATTATTTTTAAAAGGGTTTTCTTATGAACTTTAAGAAAAATATTTTGAATTAAGGGAATTACCAAGAAAATCAAATGATTCATATTCCGATAATCTATCCTTCGACATTATCTCCAAAATATACATCAACAACATTCATCTTTATTATTAACATGAAGTGGTCATTTTTTCTAATCATATTCTTGTAACACCAACCATCCATGTACCATATATTCTTTTTTTGTACTAATATTTTCCCTAAAAAAAGAACATTATACTATTTTAACCCAATCCTTCATTGGTAGGGTTATGTCAGAAAACAAAACAATAATAATCCACATTTTTTTAGTAAAATATTCTTTAAGAAAACCTATATATTGTACTTTTTTAAACGAATAATTTGTTTTCAAATATAGACTTACATGACACTTTGTGGAAAAAGTACACTTTTTTGAGAAATTAAATTATTACATAAGATAGTTTATTTATATGGAATCCCAATTCTAGAACTAATCCAATGAGGATAAAATTTTTAGTACATTTTATCAATGTTTTATTTACCAATTTAAATGTTTTATAAATGTTTCTTCAAAAAATAAATTTCATATTATTTTATAACAAATCAATTATTACCAACATTTGTAAATGTTTTTGAATTAGTTTTATGAAAAATATTTTTAAACTATTTTTTTAACAAAATTTCTAAAAAATTTGAATTATATTATTTTTAAAATTATTTTTTTCAATATCATTTGAATGATTATATATTTTTTTAAAAAGTGTTATCCATTAATCAGCCCAATATATTTTATTATTAAAATTATCATGTTTTTGGAAAATATTATAGTTTACATTATCAAAATATTTTTCAAAGGGGGAAACGTAATTCTAAAAGGTAATGAAATATCTTCAAATGAAGAATGTTCTTCATATGTTGATGGATAAAATTTATCATTAGGATAATTACAACTTAATGAATTATTAGTAAGGGATATATATATATATGTACCTTAGACATGAAACATTTATTATCATTGGATATGTTATCAAAAAGACCTATGTTATTTTGTTTGGAACATTCATTATCATAATAAATTTATAAATAATCACCTCCAGTGGAACTCCATGTGTTAAAAGCCTTCATAAAATTAATTCCATTGAAATTGTAATACATATTTTCATTAATTTATGAATTTATTTCATTTTCTGTCTTTCCCCTGTATCTTTGTACAATCATGTATGATGTGTCTATATTTCATGTACACATGACATGTGACTTCATAATTCTACTAACCATTATCCTAATGAGTGTTTTTGTATAAGTATTGGAAATATTTCATTCTATATATCATGTTCATCCTTCTAGATCTATTAGAAAATTTATCCTAAAAATGATTACAAGTACTGGAAATATACTATCCAAAAATTTTATTCTTCTTTGAATGTTTAACAACATCTATATATAATTTATGTTTTGTGGGAATTGAAGAAATATTAGAAAAATCACGTCCTCTATTTTTCATATTTTCATTCTCATCATCATTCTTGAGTATTCATTTATACTTTATAAGATTTCTAATAAGATCATCCAAGGGAATATTATTTAACTATCTTATCTCATAAAAAATGGTTTTTTTTGCCATTTATTGAGCATGATATTAGTTTTCTTTTCTCGAAAAAGTTCATCATCAAAAAAAATTTCACCGACAAATAATAAACTTTTATTAATAGTCATGAATCTCTAGTGTATCATTAAAATATATTCTCTAGGTAATAAATCAAATTCTTGATATTCTTCTCTAAGTATTTCTCTTCTAGTATCGGAAACATTTCATGTGCCAAAGTGTGTGACTTCATAAATTTTCAAGATACTATTTTGAGCTTCACTAGAAGATACTTGAGTGTAAATACTTCTTGTCATGGAACATATCAAAATATTCCTTTTATTGTAATATTACTGATAATATTTTTCATGATTTGTAAAAGTAGTGACTTATTTATTAGTAATTTTATAGACATCAATAAGCACAATAAATATATTATTTGTAATACCATTAAAAAATTTCCTCATCGTATCTCTCCATTACTCATAATTAGAAACATAAAATATATGTAGCCTTTTTGGATTAATATTTTCTTTAGAACCTATAGTCATACATTTCATATTTGAATAAAAATACTCTTTCGAAAGATATGTTTGGGTATTAAAATTAATAAATTTAATCAATAAATAAAAAAAATTAAACCACTTTAAAAGAGTAAAAATTATCGAACTCCAATAGTATTTGAGATGTTGAAGCCAAATTTGATACTAATTCTACGATCATAAGATATTATAAAATTACTATAGAAAAAATATTTGTTTCTGATTCACATTTGAAAATCATAGTCTAATAATATTAAACTAATATACACATAAGAATATTTATGTAACTTTATCGGCTTAAACTCAATTAGATTAACAAAGTCACAAAAAACTGGACCGAAAATTATACCAATTTTATCAGATTAAAAATTATAATCTGCATGGTTCTAATTTTTAAAAGATTATGACTATATTAATCCAATTTAATATGAAAAATATAACAATGTATAAAGATGAATATGATGACTAACTTTCTCATAAATGTGTAGTGTAACAAACACTTGAAAATAAAATCCATACAATAGAAATGTAATAGTAAGAATGGCATACAAACTATTTAAAAATATAAACCTATTTTAACGGAATGAGTATGTTTGTAATTAATCCTCAATAATGGTATCCAATGTTTTGAATTTAAATTGAATATCTCATTCCATAATAAGAAGTATCTCGATTTGATGTTCATATTTTCTCTATCTTCTTATACTAGAAATCTCTCAATACGATGCTCTCCTCTATATTAATATTCCTATAAGCCCTTGATTTGATGTATTGGATTCTTCAACTTCATATCTCTAGATTCTCTCAGTCATAGAAATGGTTGTACATGATTACAATTTGAAATTTTCATAAGTAAATATCTTTGACAATGATTTCATAAGAATAAGAAATTCTATAGAAAACAAATACAATGAATGATAAGTTCACACTATGTATTCGTTAGTGGACTTGAGGGAGAAAAATAATTGGCTCCAAAATATTAAAATATCCTTATATTTGTATGATATCTTACAATAGTCATATAATGGTAATATTTACATTCTCTCAGTGTCCTCACACACCTAGAAAATGGTAGTTCAACATAGATGAATATCCAACATCGTATTTATTTACAACATTACCGTCTTAAAGGATTTCATTAAATTAAAAAAAATCATATTTGAATTATAAACATTAGTCAGTATGGAGTAATTCCTTTACAACATCAATATTATAATATTTTTTAGTGTGACTCTGATTGTATCGGTACCAATATCAATATGATTGTCAAGAATTGTTTTGGTATGATTGGCCTGACTAATTTCTATCATATGGATTGAAAAATGGGGATTCCGATAATCATACCCATACTCAATATGATTGTATTAATGAATAATTTATTGTTTATATTCATTATATGTTAAAAATTATTCTATGTTTGGTAAAATATAATATTTTCTACAAAAATATGTTTATACACATGGGACATGAAAAGTTAGTAATCATGTTTTAAGTATGTGTTTGAGATTTCCAAATCTAATGGAATTGTAAAGTAAGAAGTAAAAGTTAGGACACAACATTTCCATTTCCCTATTAATCCTTAAAACCGTGTGAAATTTTTTTGGAACATTGGATGAACACAAAAATATTAGTAAGGGTATTAATTATAGAAATAAATTCCTTAGTCAAGACATATTCATAAAAAAATTCTTTTTAAAAAAATTAAAATTTTTCACAAAAAAAACATTTTCAAAAACAAGTAATAAAATTCTCTACTGATATATTTCATAAAAAATTTCATAACAAATCATAAATTCAAAATAAAACGTATAAATATTTATTTCAATCATGATGAATTCATAAATAAAATTATCACAATGTCATACTTTTCACCCATAAGTAGTAATAGACATTTTTTTAAAATATACAATCATTATAATACCTTATAAAATAATAATTATTAAATAAAAATATGTCAATAAAAGGTAAATAATTTAGGAAAATTGGGTAATCATATTTTATTTCACTCTTACAAATAGAATAACTGATATGATTGAATTCCATACGGAATGAATTGGATGGATATCACAGAACCACTTGTCCTTGTTTTGTAACCAAGAAACAAATCCTTAGTTTTTAATGGAACCAAATATACTTGGGTTATAAATAAACTTCCCATTATCAACATAATTACCATGAATCTTAACCTAATCATTGAAAATAGAATATTTCAATCTCTATCATTACATTATTAAAAATATTTTTTTCACCCCTAAGATAACATTTCTGGATGTTAAAATATACATTCATTTTATAAACCATTTTTTAAATAATAATTACATAAATAATTAGGATTATTATTTTAATAAAATATTTAATATTATAAAGGAATTAAAATATCAGATAACAATTACAATAGTGGAGGAATTTTATTGTCTCCATTAACATTATAGTAAAAAATTTCTTTTTTCTATTATAGGCAATGTCAAAACCTTCTATATAAAATACATAAAAATTTTCAATTTAAAAGCCTTTTGGAAAGAAAAATATAATTTTCATTATAATTAATTTATGTATATGTAAAAATATCTATAAAATAATATTAAAAATATGGATATGTATAAAATTTTGTTAGAAGGGAAACAATAAAAGAATATTTTAAAATGACAATCCCTTGCCCTACGGTCAAACTGTGATGTTATTTTATTATCACCCAATGTAAGAAATTTTTTATAATGTATTACTAAATTAAGAACCTTTTCAAGTTAATTATTCATTTTTCCGTATATAATATCATTCCATAATAAAGGACCAAATCATGGGAGTTTATGTCACGATGATTTAATGATAGTCATCCCATATGTCCATAATATCTTTAGTATGATTGTTGGGTAAATTAAAAAATTATTCCATAATCTAAAAAAATAACGTATTTTTAGTTCTCGTATATATATATATATATATATATATTATTCATTTAATATCAACCTTGAATTAAGGTTATGAAAAACTATTTATATTACAATTATGGACACAATTCGTCATACGTATGCATGATAAATGTTTCAATTTTTCAAGGATAATTTTGTAATGAACACAAGTGATACTTTATATTTCTAGAATTATAATTAGTTTATATATATGATATTATTTATTAAAAATTACATATATATATATATATAATATGTTATGTGGGGATTTAAAACAAACCAAATCACTTTCTAGAGGTGGGATTCTACCCATTCACCAGGTCGATGTTATAATTTTTCATTAAATTTGTGGGTATGAATGTTAATAATCTATTATGAATTTTTAAAGATAAAAATATAATTAAAATAATATATACATATATATTTAATCTATCATTAAAAAGTACATAACACGTGGTGATGGAAAACAAATTACATCAGTTTTTAAGGCGGTATTACGTTGTACACATGAATGATGGTTTTGTTTCCCATTTGATTGAATATGATATAGATACATGATTTACCATTAAAATAATAACATCAATTTATATGGTATATAGTGGTAATATTATTTCATCTCATTTTAATAATATTATATGAATTAAGTAAATAAAACATCATGAAAATATGTGGGTAATAATTATACAACTTATCAAAAAAATCAAATGGTTTAATCCAAAATCATTTTGAGGTTTCTATTGTGGAAAAAAGGACAATTAGACCTAGGGAGTGATTTAAAGAATGTATTTGGATAGGTCTATATGATTATTTATTTTTATATGTAAATAACAGATGTAAGGTAGTGCCTTTTATAAGTTGGGGATGGGAACTCTTGGAATTTCAAAACGCATAAAATTAATAAAAATCACTTTTAATATTAAAATGGATCTTAATTGATAAAAATAGAAGATAAAATTATTTTTATGAAATAGTAATCATGAATAATAAATATTTCAAATGTTTTGTTGATTTTTTTACTCTTATATTTTGACCCATGTTACCCTTTTAGGGTAATTGTTATGGTATTAGATAATTTACTCTTTATATGTCAAGAATGATATTATAAAAACAAATTGGATAATAAATGAACCAATTTTATTATTCTAAACCATAACCCCATAACCTATAAAAACATAGGGTAGTTATCTTTTTTAAATCAATTAATAAAATATTATATATAAAATAAATGAAATGTCAATTTTGGAACTATTAATTTTATTAAAATTTTAGAACTATATTCCAATGAGTAAATATGAATATAAAAAACTAATACATATATAATATATCATATTTTACTAAATAATAATTAATCATTGTAATTCATTCAAATCATATTATTATTTACAATTTTTCAAATCTATGATGTTTTTTAAATATAATAAATATTGTAGTGGTGTTATGTAGACATTTAAGGAAATTATATCATCACAAAATCTTATAAATAAATTATCATGATAAATAAAAATAATTTTTATTTAAAATAAATATTTATAATTAAAAATATCTTCTTTTTATCCCTATGAAAATAATTTAATGAGTATAAAACAAATTCATTTTCATTTTTCACTTTTTATATAATAAAATATTATAAATGTCAATATCATGGTCTTATAGATACAAGAGGTCATATATTATAATTTTGGGTAAATATTGAATAAATATACTCATATATAAATGTTAATTCAAGTGTTAGGGTTACTTTTGAGTCCTTATTATTTTGTTTTAACCCTTAATTAATCGATTTTTTCTTTACCCTGGTAGAAAATAAAAAATTATTCCTATTCTTAAGGACTAAATATAAAAGGGAAATATTTAACAAAATTTGAAATCATGATTGCAAGTATACTATCCTTTTTCATGATTTGAAACACATAAATTTAATGATTTAATTTAATATTATACATGTAAATCATTATTAAAGAAAATTTTCATAGAAAAAATGGATTTTTATTTATGAAAATGCATTTATACAAAAATCCTGAATATAATTAATTTTATAGAATATAATTGGATTATATTTGTCAAAAATAACTATTTTTATTTTAAATACTAATATAAAATATATTTAAACATTATAAATACTATACAATATAAGGTTTTATGAAAAATTTGTATTTTTCACTATTTATTAAAAATTCAATAATATAAGAAAAATTTCAAAATGTAACGACAATATAATATTGATAACATGATTTCAAAAAATATATATCCTCTTTATGAAATAAAATATCAAAATGTTCCAAAAAATATTTATAATTTTCAATTAAAAATAAATAAGAAAATATACTAGTTGAAATAATATTTTTCATGAATAAAACAACATCACATAAAATAGAGTGATTATTTAAAAAAAGAATTGATCAATTATTTATTTATTTTGACCATATATATATATATATTCTAAAAAATGGAAAAATCATATTCATACCCACAAACTTAATGCCTCTGTTATAAAATTCATATTGTCATAGAAATATATCATGGTTTAGTAAATCGTGGAGTTTTGTATCATACACACTTTTGGACATCACATCCTTTTCAAATATCATGTTTTAACATTCTCTCTTTATTTAAAAATTGAATTTACACAATTTTAAAATGATATCTGCAATAATATTATTTTTTATCATAAATACCTTTTTTGAAATCACATATCATTAGTATTGTTATAGATAAATTCATCCGAAAAAATTGATAAAGGGAAATATAAAGGTCATTTGGAGTAACACATAAATAATATTCCCAATTGTAAAAAATATGGAGGATTTTAAATTATTGAAAATAATAATAATTTTCAAACATTTATAGTTAGTGATAGAGATAATCTATCAGAAGATAGTGAATGACCAATATGATGGCAATGACCACCAAAATATAAACTAAAGAGTTGGTAAAAATCATATTGATTTATTGGAATGAATGTAATATGATATAATTTTTGTTTCAAATTCTTTGTTCATATTATTGAGGAATTAAATTACCATCTATACTAATAACATAATGATATATAATAACTTGAAAAGTATAATTTCATTATTTAATAAATATTTACTAAAAAACATCTATTTCTATAAATTGTGATTATTCAAAATTAATATTTTATTCTTAAAGACCTAAAATCAAAGTCCATTGGAAATATACTTCAAAAAAGTATCACAATATATTTATTTTATCATCATACATTTACCAATAACAAAATGTATTGAGAAATTTAATATAATTTCTAAACAGAAGAAAACATCATATGAATAAATTATAGATGAGTATTTAAAATGTAACTATAATACACAATGTTCAAACTAAATAATTTAGTTAAATAATATCTCTAAAATTATTAAATATATTCCTAAAAATATTTAAACCCAATGATTATAATTATTTGATCAATCATTCTTCCTGTAGTACCCCCAGTTTCTGGTATATATTCTCCTCCATGATGCTTTTCATGGCATTTATGTTAAGGGTGAAGAATGGGAGAGTCGGGAGAACTTGAATGATGTTTTGAGGAAAAGGGGAAGCCACATGGATGGCGCACGATTTGTCTAAACTATCTGGTAAAACCGTGAGTAGTTGGTATTGGAGGCAGTATCTTCCGCATGGGTAGTACACTGTTTGTCTAACCGTGCAGCTAAACTGTGCATAGAGTGTCTTTCGAGGTAGTGGATAATGGACTGTTACTTCACAGTTTGTCTAACCGTGTTGGAAAACCGTGCGGCCACATAAATGAGATCCTATAAAGGTGGATCTCATTCATTTTTTCCTCTAGGTGGCATGTGTTTCATCTTAAGCATCCATAAATCGGCATTTTTCATCTCCCAAGGTCAGAAAAGGTTCTCCCATCATCCCAAAGGCGTTCTGAATGCATCTCTTAGCGAATCGAAGCCAGATTCTTGAGGTATGTGGTCGTTCATCATCATTCTTCATCAGTTTGTTAGATCTATATAGATCTACTTCTCCTCTTCTCTGAGTTTCTAAGTTCTATTCCCATTATGGGTATATCTATGCATTTAGATTCCAAATATTATGAGATTTGGTCTTGATCAAGCTAGGAGAAGAGATCTATGACTGGTTTTTGGAGAATCATCCCAGGTTTCTTGAGCATTCTTTGACCGTTGTGGTTTTCGTCAAAACCAATGTGGTAGGAGGCATCATCCTCGACTCCTCTAGTATGAATTGATTGACTTAGTTTCAAATTGGTATTTTTGAATGGTTTTAATTGTGAAAATCATGAAATAAATCTTCTATAGTGATGATTTATGGTTTTGATGTAATTGTTAAAATTTAGTGAATTTTTGTGAAAAGTGATTTGGCTTCTTGAATTTTAAATGTTGATTCTAAATTACGATTTTTGAAACTATAAATGGTTTGATAAAAAATGGGTTTTCAATAAAAACGTCGTTTTATTGAAATGGTTTGAGATTGAAATGACATTGATGGATTCAGTTTTCAATAAAAAGGGAGTTTTATTGAAATGGTTTAGAATTGAAATTGTTTGAGATTAAAAGGACTTTGATGGATTTGGTTTTCAATAAAAAGAGAGGTTTATTGAAATGGTTTAAAATAGAAATTGTTTTGATGGAAATGGTTTTCAATAAAAAGGTGTTTTTATTGAAATTGTGATTCGGCATGAACATTAGGAATATATGGTGTGTGTTCATGTTACATGTATGAGGCATGGTTGAAATATGGCCTTGTGCTTAGTGCCATCCATTAAATAGAACAATGGTAACTATATGTACGAGGCTTGGTTGAAATATGAACTTTTTCTAGGTGCTAAATGTGTAATGTAACATGGGAAACAATTATCATGTGACAACATAGTAGATTGACGAGAGACCGCTCATGAGTTTGGAACTGTCATAACGAAGCTTGCATGTTTGGTAGCATGGGTTGGGAAATGGTTGGGTATGCCAAAAAAGAAATGTTTTTGAAATGGTTCTTAAGATGGTTTGATCATTTTTATGGGAAAATAACTTTCTGGAAAATTGATTTAAATTGCACTTGGAAGGCCTTTGGTTATGAATGGTTTTGGAAACGTGTTTATATTTAGTTATAAACTGCCTTTGAGAAAATGTTTTATATAATTTATTTTTATACAAATTTTTATAACACTTCTATCCTAGTGGAGTTAGTAGGGAAGTCATTCGGGTGAACCTAATGAGTTATATACTCAACCCTGCATTGGAATTTGGTACTTTTTCAGATGTCTTCTTGCGGGATACAGGTAAATATAAATCATCTTATTGCTAGTGGCTCATGGTGATGCATGGTAGATGTTGTGGAGATTGGAGCTTCTGGAGAACGAAGTCATGGTGTCTTTTGAGAGTCATGAGTTGTTCATCCATTTTGTACTTTGATTCTTGGTTTGGTCTTCCTTTGTTGTGTAGTTTATGTGGTTTGACATATATGAAGTTTTTTAGCTGTCATTCATTTGTTAATGAATCATATTGTGAATGTTTGGTTATGCTTAGTTGGTTTATGGGTTATTTCATAAAGGTTAAATCTTCCCCCAACTTGTATTTGAAACCCTGGATCATTTATTTCCCACCTTTCATGTCTTGGGGATGTCTCTTAAGTCCTGGTAATGACTCGTTGTACTCTCAAGCCAATGATAATTGGCGGGTCATTACAAATGGTATCAGTTTGTTCATTCCTTGCCTAACAAGTAGTCATTGATGTTCTTGGTCTTGATGTCGAAATTCATTCTTGTATATTCATTAGGAAAAAATCATATACAAGAGTAGGATTTTAGGAACATCAAATGTATAGAGTAAAAGGATTTAGCTAACCCATTTATGCTGAACTTCATCTTACCAGTGTGTTAGGTACATAAGTGTTTTTAATACACTTCTAGAATGTTAGGATATCACATTATCATGGGTTTAGCCAATGAAATGAGCATGAAATGCATTGTAGAGGAATGACTTTGCACTAGGATTTCATATCTCATAGTGAGAAATGTGTAAGGATTTAGTGCAAGGTGTGAATTTTTTAAAATTGATGAAATCGTTTTCATTTAAAAGATTTTGAAAACGTGGTATTTGGTGTATTTTTAAAATGGGTTGATTTTCAAAAGGCGTGAGGAATGTTTTTAAAAAAGTTTGAACATGGGAAAAATTTTGTTATGAAAACAATGTTGTGATAGATGATGTGATAGAATTTGAAATTGGAATCCATCAGTTTCAAGAGGGTGAGATTGAAGGAGGTTGTTGTTGGTTTAGAAAATGGCACCGGGTAGGAATCGTCGGAACCAAACTGACAAGCTATTGAGAATGTGGTTGCACCTGAACCACGGGTGAAACAAGAGTTGGTTCAGATTATTTTCCAATCTTTTAAAGCTATGGATATAGTGAACAGGAGGAATAAACCAAGGCATGTGGATCATACCATTCAATTCATGAGGCTGAATCCACCAAACATTCCAGGTGATGCTGAACCGGAGAAGGCGGTGGTGTGGCGAAGTAGGATGAATCGTATCTTCCATTTCATCAACACACTAGTACAACTAAAAGTAAAGTTGAATATGTATATTCTAGAGGATCTTGCACGACAGTGGTGGGATTTAGCGGTGTAGGCTAAATTGGATGAAGGACTTACATGAGAGGATTTTAAATGATTGATCAAAAAAAATTCTATCCCCAGACATTCATGATCTAGAAAATGACGTACTTCTTCATCCAAAAATAAGAGAGTCTATCTGTCATAGAGTATGTGGCTATATTCATGAATTTATTCTATTTCGCACCAGAGGTTACAGTATTTGCATCTTTGAATGCACACTTCTTAGAATCGAGGCTAAGGCAAGAGATTCGATCGAAGATTGCAGTGCTCGGTATTACAGATTATATAGTGATGGTTAATAGAGCGACAATTGCTGAATGTTATATCTCAGGATTGATTGGAGGAGGAATGATGATATCTACAGGAAACGGTGGGAACTCAACCTCTATGAACAAGAGGAAAAGGGATACCTATTTCCATGGTGCGAGTGCAAATTAAAACCAGACTGCGGGAACATTGAACATTCCTCCATAACCCTAGAGAAAAGAAGGTTTCTTCCACTGTGGTTTGACTGACCACATAAAACGAGATTGTATAGCGCAACCTATATCATGTCACAATTATATGAAAATGGGGAATCTACAGTTATATTGTTGGAATTCTCCATGGTCAGGTGTTCATGACACTTCCTCGGAGTCTCAAGCATCTTATGTTTTGACAGTATAAGGAAAGCAGAGTTAGTCTCGTCAGCATCATAAAGCTAGACATGGTGATTCTAAAAATACCATGATTCCTCACCCCGGGAAATCTCAGCAAGGAAATAAGGAGAACAGTGCAGTGGAGAAACAATTGTAGGGCGATGATAAAATTATTATCGATGATCAGGAATGACCATCTACAGATTGAGGTACAATTATATTGAATTCTACCATTGTGCAACAGTTGATTGATACAAGATCATCGCATTCCTTCATTGATTCTCCTGCTATTGACTTGCTATGTTTAAAAATAGAAATGATTCCTTCTGTTTTGAAATTGAAAACTCATCATGGTGAAAGAGAATGTCAAAAAATAGTGTGTTGAGCATTTGATATAACTGTTGATGGATATGTGTTAAAATGGAACTTCTCAATTTTGGACAAGGATTTTTATGATGTAATCTTGGGTATGGATTGGTTGACAATTATTAAGGCTCATATCGACAATTATAAGAAAACAGTTAGTTTCACGACTGAGGATGGCATCGACCATCTATTCAGAGGATAGAGAATGGAAATGAAAGGTGAAAAGATCTTGTTGGCACAAATGGGGGAATGATATATTACCAACTAGAAGAGTCAAATTTAGTATCGATTGAAGAGATTCATGAAAATAGTTTTCTAGCTGTTGTGGGTCAATTTCTAGATGTCTTTCCCAAAAACATCTTAGGGTTACCCCCACTAAGGGAAGTGGATTTTACGATTGATCTCCTTTTGAAGACCATTATTATTTCACTTTTGTCATATAGGATGGCACCGATAGAGATATGAGAATTGAAAGTGTAGTTATAAGAGTTGGAAAGAAAGGGTTTCATTCAACCAAGTACTTCTACATGGGACACACTGTTGTTTTTTGTAAAGAAGTCAGATTGAACTCTTCGGTTTTGTGTTGACTATCAAAAGCTAATCCAAGTTACAATAAAGAATATATATCCACTTCCACGCATTAATGATCTTTTCGATCAATGAAGTAGAGTTTAGTGGTTCTCTAGGATTGAATTTCAATCAGGATATCACCAATTGCGTGTTCTAAAAGTGGATATTCAAAAAAACAACATTCAGAAGTACATATGGTCTCTATGAATAAGTAGACATGCATTTCGGTCTAACGAATGCACTGATAGTCTTCATGGAATTTATGAAATGGATATTTCAGTGATATCTAGATTCTTTTTTTTTGTGGTGTTTTTGGATGATATTTTGGTCTATTTAAAGAAAAGGTCTAATCATGAATTGCACCTGGAAGCAGTGTTACAAATCATGAGTGATCATCATTTGTTTAAAAAATTATCAAATTGTGATTTTTGGATATGGGAAGTACGTTTCCTTGGCCATGTCATCTTGATAAAGTCGTTTCTGTTGATCCTGAAATGATATAAGTTGTTATCTATTGGAAACCACTGAAGAATGTGTTCTATATATGCAGTTTTCATGGTCTAGCATGTTACTACCGATGCATTGTCCTTGATTTCTAAAGAATAGATTCCCCAATGAGAGCTCCAAAAAGGATGAATTCTCCATTACTATAGGCAGAAGAATGTCAAAAGACATTCTTGGAACTAAAAGTTTGTTTTACATCAGCACCTATCTTGAACATTCCAGAATCAGGACAGGGGTATGTAGTGTATTGTTATTCTTCAGGATCAGGGTTGGGTTGTGTTCTCTTGCAAAAAATTAGTTTGGTTGCCTATAGTTCAAGGCAGTTGAGGGTGCATGAGAAAAATTAGCCAACACATGATTTAGAGTACGTTGTAGTCATCCATGCTTTGAAAACATGGATACATTATCTCTTTGGTGAGAAATTTATTTTGTTTACGGATCAAAAAAGCTTGGAAAACATTTTCACATTGCAAGATTTGAATCTGATGAAAAGGAGATGGATGGAGTATCTCCAAATGTTTGACTTTGACTTGATTTACACACCCAAAAAAGGGAATTCGATGAATGATGCATTGATTAGAAAGTCATATGCTCAGTTGGAGAAAGAAGCTTCAAACGAATGGCAGTTGATGTCAGTCTTAGACAACATGTATGTAGAATGTGAAGACTGAGGTGTTGTTGATGTTTTCTTTTTTGCGACACTTGTTTATGATTTAGTAATGATAATCAAAGAATCACAAACATCTCATGTAGAATGTCTGGTTGTAAGTCCAATACTTAGTGGTGGGGAGACCATTGATGCCTGGAAACTTGATGGGGGTTCAGTTTTTTGTTTCATAGATCATATGACAGTACATGTGGTTTTTTAGAAACAACTCTTTCATGCTTACCACCATTCATGATGGTATGTACATCCAGGTACACAGAAGATATATAAGGCATTGAAGGCACAGTTTTGGTGGACCGACATGAAAAGGAAGGTGGTCGAGTTCATCTCGTGGTGTATAAAATTTCAGCAGGTTATAGAAGAGCATCAGAGACCGAATGGTATAGTACAATATTTACCTTTCCCAGTATGGAAATTGGATCAGATAGCAATTTATTTTTTTACAGCTCTTCCAATAATGGTATGGAAACACAATACCATTTGGGTGATTGGAGATCATCTAACCACGTCGGCCCATTTCATCTCTATTCGTGAAACCCATGTGGTAGAAGATCATTCAAAAATATATATATGAGAAGTGGTAAAGAGGCATGGTTTACTAGTGTCTATAGTCTTAGATAAAGATCCGATGTTAACATATCATTTATGGAAATCATTACAGTGAGACCTCAGAACTCTGTTGACTACGAGCATGGCGTATCATCCCTAGACAGATGGTCCATCCGAACGGATGATTAAAACATTGGAAGATAGGTTGTGGGCTTGTGTAATGGATTTTGATGTCTCATGGGAGGAGCATATACCATTAGTGGAGTTCTCATACAATGACAACCATCAAACCTTGATACGCCGGGCTCTGTTTGAAGCATTGTATGGGATCCTTGCTGTTCTCTACTGTGCTTTGTGGAAATAGGTGAAACATCACTTGTAGGACCATTCCTTGTCCAGGAGACAATAGAGAAGTTATAGTTGATTATAAAGAGGATGGATACGGCTCAGAGTCGTCAAGAATTTTATGCAGATCAGCGGTGAAGATCATTATCATTCGTTGTGGGTGATCATGTCTTCTTGAATATCACTCCAAGGAAAAGACATCATCTTTTCAAATAGTAGGACAACTTATCTGATAGATACATTGTCCCTTTTGAGATACTAGAATGAGTTGGAGAGGTGGAATATCAGTTAGAATTACCACCACATTTAAGTTTAGTGCATAATGTGATCCATGTATCTCAGTTGAAAAAGTATCAGTGTATTCCTGACCATGTGATCAGATGGGATCATGTTGACCTAGAGCCAGATGCTTCATTGATACATATCTTGGTACAGATTCTGGATAAGCAATATAATGACTTTCTGGGAAAAGCATCGGTCTTGTGAGAGTTTTATGGAATCATGGTCAGATTCACAAAGAGACTTAGGAACGTGAGAAGGAACTGAAAGAGCAGTGGCCGAAACTCTTTTAGTTGGGTGAAGGTTTTCTACTTTCCGAGGATGGAAACACCAATGGTGGGGAGAATGTAGTACCCCCAGTATCTGGTATGTAACCTTTTCTTGATTCTATTCATAGTTTTAATGTTAAGGGTGATGAATGGGAGAGTTGGGAGAACATGAATGAATTTTTGAGGCAAAGGGGAAGTCACAGGGACCGCACATAGTTTTTCTAAACAGTGCGGTAAAATCGTGTGTAATTGGTCATATAGGTAGTAGCTTCTCCATGGGAGGTGCACAGTTTGTCTAACCATGCAGCCAAACTGTGTGTAGAGGGTCTGTCAAGGCAGTGGCTAATGCACAGTTAGTGCACGGTTTGTCAAACCGTGCGGGCAAGCCATGCGACAACATAAATGAGATTCTATAAAGGTGGATCTCACATGTTTTTAACTCTAGGTGGCTCTTTTTTCCTCCTAAGCAACCCTAACTTGGTATTTTTCTTCTCCTAAGGTCATCGAATCTTCCCCCATCATTTCAAAGATGATTCAAAGGCTTTTCTTGGCAAATAAAAGCGGGATTCATGAGGTATTTGATCAATCTTAATCATTCTTGATATCTTTCTTAGATCTACTAAGATCTATTTCTCCTCTTCTTTTGGATTCATATATTTATTCCCATAATTGGTAGATAGAATTGTTTGGATTCCAAATATGATGATATTTGGTCTTGATCTTGCTAGGAGAAGTGATCTGTGGTGGGTTTTTGGAGAATCGATTTGGGTTTCTTGAGCATTATTTGACCGTTGTGGTTTTCATCAAAACCATTGAGGTAGGAGGATTAACTTTCGACATCTATTTTTAGAATTGATTGTCTTACTTTCAAATTAGTTTATTTGAATGGTTTTGATTGTGAAAATCATGGAATAAAGTTATTTACTGATGATTTATTGTTTTGATGTTATTGTGAAATCTTGGGAATTTTTGTGCAAAGTGATTTGTCTTCTTGAATATAAAAAGTTTATTATAAATTATGATTTCTGAAATTGTAAATGGTTTTTTGAAAAATGGTTTTTCAATAAAACGGTTTTTATTGAAATGGATTGGAATTGAAATTGTTTAATATTGAAATGACTTTGATGGATTTGGTTTTCAATAAAAAGGGAGTATTGTTGAAATGGTTTGGAATTGAAATATTTTTTATGGAAATGGTTTTCAATAAAAAGGTTTTTTTTATTGAAATGGTGTTTTGGAATGATCGTTGGAAATATGTGGTGTGTGTTCATGTGGTATGTACAAGGATTTGTTAAAATATGACCTTGTGCTCAGTTCCAAATGTTTAATGGCACAATGGTAACTATATGTACGAGGATTTGTTGAAATATGACCTTGTTCTCAGTGCCTATGGTGTAAAGGCACGTGGTAAACTATTACCTTGTGAGGACTTGTTATATTGATGAGAGACTGCTCATGAGTATTGAATTGTCTAAACGAAGCATGCATGGTTGGTAGCATGGTTTAGGAAATTTTTGGCTATTCTAAGAGGAATGTTTGTGAAATGGTTCTTCAGCATGTTTGGTTATTTTTTCTAGAAAAATAACTTTTTTGGAAAATTGGTTTCAATTGATCTTGGAATGCCTTTGGTTATGAATGGTTTTGGAAACGTGTTTATATTTAGTTATAAATTTCTTCTAAGAAAAAAGTTTATATAAACTAAATTTATATAAATTTTTCTAACTCTTCTATCCTAGTGTCGTTAGTAGGGCAGTCATTGGGGGAAACCTGCTGAGTTATATAATCAACCATGTGTTAGCACTTTGGTGATGTTACAGATGTCGTGTTCTGGGATACAGGTAATGGTAAATCGTCATATTGGCAGTGTCTCGTGGTGATGCTTTGGAGATGTTATGGATCTTAGATCTTGTAGAGAACGGAGTTGTGGTGTCTTTTGAGAGTCTGGAGTTGTTCATCAACTATGTACTTTGATTCTTGGTTTGGCCTCCTACTATTTTTTACTTTCTTTGGTTTGACATAAATGAAGTTTTTTTAGTTTTCATTAATTTGTTCATGCATCATATAGTGAATGTTTGGTTATGCTTGGTTGGTTTATGTGTTATTTTGTAACGGGAAAATCATCCCCCATCTTTTATTTGAAGCCCTAAAACATTTATTTCCTGCCTTTGGCATCCTAGGGATGACGTTTAAGTCCTAGTAATAACTCATTGTACTCTCAAGCCAATGAGGATTTGCAGGTCATTTCACTTCCAACATTTATATCCATATCACCAAAATCAGACATAATTTCTAATAGCATAAATATATATGACATAGTCAAATAATATTTAATATATTATAATCATATCCATAAAGGATCTACATAACCATTAAGTAACAATAAAATAATATATTCTTCCAAAATAATATTTAACCAATAATCCTAAAAAATCCCATCTTATCTAAAAACAAATCATTTATCTTAATCATATAATGTCCCCAAAATAAATAACCTTTCATTAAATAGAAATAATTATATAAGAAAAAATGATATTTTCAAATGTAATGTTTTTATATGATAAAACATATGTTCTTAAAATTAATGTAATATTTATCTATCAAATTACTTTATGTTAAAAATAAATTCCATGAAAAAACTATATCAAATAGGCCAGTGGAAGGCATTGCACAAATGCTTCACTACCGTTGTCAGCTTAACTCCCATGGCCTTTCTATATGCAATGGTTTTTCTCTCGACCTATTGGTAGTCCTTTTTCTAAAACAATTTTAGTATAATTCGTGAACAATTACAAATAATATGAGGAACAACACCCAAAATATCATTAATCATCAAATCACATTTTACCACTATGGTTATTTATATATACCATTTCCCACAATATAAAATTACCTTAATTGTTTTTTAGAGAGACATGACCTGGGTGAACCCTAAAAGAAAATATATAAATAAAAAGGAAACAATAGAGGAGAAAAGTAAAAAAAATATCCATTTCATCCCCATTCATGTCTAGGAGAAACAATGTAAACGTGTGAAAATAGATCTATGCAGAACCATGTGGGTCCCAGAAGAAACCACATCACCACTCAATATAGACATCAAGTCATTCCCTCCATCCATACTCATCATATCAGAACAAAATATCAATATAAAGGACCATCCCCATGCATGTTTAGGTGAAACAATGTAGAGAAGAAGAAAAATGATGATTTCATACACAAAAGGATCTCCATGTATTCGGTACATTTCAAACCCATCACAGAAGAAAAAAATGTACAATGGGATAGGTTCAACACAGTATTTAAGAACAAAGAATAAAATTCCTTCATGAAAGAGACACCTTTACTCCATCCCCACAAAAACCAAATCTTACACAAGTCTAAAAATTGGATATTTCTCACGATCCCTTTTAAGAAAATGATTATGATCATCAGGAGCCTAATCAAACATTGAAAAGTCAACTCCATTAATGCACTTATTTACAAGACCAAAAACAAAAGAATTGGCTTACCTATAAATGTGAGTGATGATAAGATTCAGGGTGAAATTAATATCTATGAATTTGCAGCAATGATTAGTGATCTTCAAAATCAAATGAGAGAGACCCATCCTGGTGGAAGAGATGACCACAGTAGAATTACTATCAAACCATAAATTATTCCAACAAAAATAGATGGATTCCTTTACCAAAATAATTATCCCAATAATTTAAACCTCAATAGAAGAATCATGACCACATGAACTATGAAAACATCCAAGAACATCCCCTTTATGATTCATAAAAAATAGCACCATATCTAGAAGGCCCTCTATTACCTCTAGAAGTTCCATCATAATTTAATTTTATCCATCCATCGAATAGATCCTTCCATAATATATCAAAGGTTCTATAAAAAGGATAAATGTTCCCCTTGACACCAATCCAGTTCAAAATGAACAATTCACGCATCAAGTTCAAGAAATAATGCTTCTTTGGTGTTCTTTCTTCACACACAACAACAAGAATAGAGGAAATTGAACTACTGATGGGAAAAGAGTTGTTTTCATGCATTACTTTATTCTGATCACACCAAATGATATGATTATGCTCCAGAGCAGCCACCCAAAACAGATATATTAGTTGTGGAGAATGCACAATTTAGTGACAGCTTATGAGAAAATCCTGGATAGAAGACACACAAGGTAGATAGATCTCTATGATATCAAAAATAGCCTTCCACATTGATGCAGTAGTAATGAAAAAAAGAAACAAATGGTAAATGGATTCCCAATGCTATTGGAAAATCTCCCACAAAGAAATAATATAGATACCACATTCTTGAAAAAAACTATCCTTTAGAATCTTCTTGTGAGCTAGCATATAGTCCAAAAAAGACTGAGAAGACCATATAAAGTTCATGTGAAACTGACTCATCCACTTAATATCTGTGTTGCGTGATAAGGAATGTCTGTAAAATTTTTAAGAAGATAAAAAATCATTGACAGTAGGTTTCTAGATCTAGATATCAAATATGTTAGAAAAATAGTAGTCTTGAACAGTATTGAATTTATGATTTGGGAGTTTCCCTATACTATCCAGGTGTTCCATTATAAGGGAATCCATGTTCACATTAATAAAATCACTCATTAGATCCTCTAGAATGGTAAAAATAGTCATGTTGTCCTTCCAAAAGTATAAAGATGAATTCTTTGATACAAACCACATGACATGAGAATCAATAGAAGAGAAAGTGGATATACAAGCAGACCAAACAGATGAATCCATGTAATTAAAATCACCATTTCTAATTCCATCCTTCAATTTATTTCTACGGATGTTAAGAGACTCTGAATTACTATTGAACAGCCTCCAAATAAATCATGCCTACAGAGAATCATTTAACAGTGAATGGTTTTTGATACCAATACCCCCTGCATCACAAGGATTACAAAAATTGTCTCATAAAACCATGGCTATTTTCTTCTTGAGAATATTACCACTCCATATGAAATTTTTGATAGAAAAATTAATTCCTTTAATTTGAGAGACTGGCCACTTATAGACCATGATGGAATAAACAAACATAGAAATAACCAGTTGCTTGACCAAGCATAAATAACCGGCCATAGAGAGAGATTTTCATTTCCAAATTTAATGATTATTTCTGATTTAAGTAAGAATATTAGAAAAATAACATGATTTTGGCCTCCCCCCAAAAAATTATAATACCCAGATATATAAATGGAATCTATCTCTCATGAATAACCAATTATCTAACAATGTCCATATTCCTAGAGGTGGATAGATTCCTACCATAGTAGAAGAAATATTTATGCCAACTGATTGCTTGTCCTGAAAAAATTTAAAAATGTAAAATGGCCCGTTTGATGTTCTTAATATTTCTATTATCCCATTGATTGAATAGAATTATATCATCAGTATACACCAAATGAGAAAGAGAGACTAATCCTCTATAAGTACAAATAGACATTTGTTTCCCATTTCCAACCATAATATAAATTAATCTGCTAAGATAATCCTCCACAATAGAAAAAATAATAGCAAAGAGAGGTTCCCCCTGCCTGACCCCTCTAGAACAAGAAAAAAAATCCCTCAAGGGAACCATTAATAAGAATAGAGATGCGAGGTGACTGCAAAATAATTTTAACCCAATTAATGAAAAGATCATTAAAACCAAATGGATAAAGAACCAAAAAACAAATTCCAATTTATAGTATAAACAAAATTTCAGAAATCAAGATTGACAGCAATATTACCACACCTTGTTGATTTCAAAAGAATGCTGATACTCTATGATGTATAATGAGGAAATCCTAAATAGACCTCCCTTTTATGAAGCAAAACTGATTAAAATAAATTTTTTTTCTAGCAATAGATGAAAACATCATGGCCAGAATAATGAAAATAATTTTAAAGATTGTGTTAACCATAAGAACTAGCCTAAAAATGTGAATCTCATTGTCATTGTACACCTTTGGAATGGGATTAGGGAACATAGCATTCCTCCCTTTAAGAAGATATCCACCGATAAATAACTAAGAAACCAACCACAAACAATCAACAAGAATAATATCCCATTAATGTTAGAAGAAAAATTTGTTGAAACCAACAGGATGATGAGAGATATCAGGATATAAACTAAATACCACTTCTTTGATTTTATTGTCCAATATAATATATGTAAGAATTGAGTTGTCCTCTAGGTTAAAGTGATTCGAAAGAATAATCCTCACAAGATCAACTTGAGGGACTTGACAATTGAAGAGATCCAGAAAGTAATAAACAACATGTTTTGAAATATATATCCCTTTATCAAAAACAGTAATCCCATTTCTTATTATAGAGAGATGCCTCAAAACATTCCTAATTATCTTCAAGGAGACAATAATTTTCACATTTCTATCATTATCTCTCAACCAGTTTACCCTAACAATTCCTTGTTGCAAATATTCTTTAAAATTAAACACATTAATATGCTTGAAATCAAGATGACCCTACCCTAGGACATCACAAGAGAAATCATTAGAATTTTCCTGCTCATACTTGTGTTGAATAAATTCCTAAATAGAAACCATTTTAGAGTCAAGAGATCTAAAATGAACATTACTCCATAGCATGATAAATTTTTTATGAATTTTGAGTTCAATAACACAAGCCAAGTCATTCTCCCTACCATTCAATGAATTATAGATCTGTTCGAAAATTATTCTACATTCATGATGATTGACCCAAGAATTATTAAATCTAAAAGGTAGTGGGGCTTGGGATCCTTGCCCATAGGATCAACCAAAATGGGATTTTTGGTCGGAGTGGAATCTGAAGAGGCAGGTGAATTAATTTCTTACTTACTATTTCTATTTAAAAACATTTTATAAATATGCACTGAATTTGAAATGACATAGTTAATTAATGCATTAGAGATATATTTTTGTCTAATTGGTCAACAAGTTTCTAAAAGGGTGATTAGTCATTATTTGAATTAGTGTAAACAAACATATTATACTTTTGAAACTAGTATCTAGAATCGAATACATACACACACCAACCAAAACTAACTATCAAAGTGAATGAAAAATAGTTTATGTTATAGAAATTATAAGCATCATAAAATAGATAAAACAGAGTCAATCCAAATATAGTTCACAATAAATTAAAACAAGAGGTTCGGTCTCAAGTCAAGACTTAATCATCTCCACTTGGTGATCACATACTACAAAGTATTTTATATTAGTTATAAACATGACACACAACCTGTATCGGGCTATACAACAGTTTTCACAAACCTTCCACGATTTTCACCCTCATCCACAGTTCATGGTGGAAAAAAATAGCACAGACCACACATGGTCTCTTCTACATTTTTACTTGGGAAAAAATGTAGGTGATGTTTTATGTGAGGATATTCACTATCCTCCAGTTTAAGCATAGAATACAGTGTTTTTAATAGAGATACAGACACAGTTCTTGCAGATGAAAAATAAATGAACACAATAGAGAATAAAATTATAAGATTGAGTTAAGAAAGCTCTATGTGTTATCATTTCACCTCTTGACACCTCATAGTGAAGAATTTTATGTTCGAGTCTTTCTCAGAATTTTGTCTTCAAAATAGATTTCCACAATTGTAGGCCTTAGCTTTAAATGTTCTGCATTTGGTGTTGATCAAGAGATGATAAGGCACAGATGGCAGAAGTGAGTTTGTCCCAAAATAATCTTCACAATTCTTTTGGGTTCATAGTGTTAGTGATGGATGATACTGCTTTGATCTACCGAGTATGCTCTTTCTCACTTCGTATGCCACACTACATCACATGCTCATATATCTCTTTCTTTCCTGGTCTTCTCTTTTTATAATTGTGGTCCAGCAATTGGAATGAGTAGGTCACGTGCGATATTTCTCATACCTTGTACTGTCCCAGGTATTGTCTCATGAAAAATCTACAATCAGCATCAACTATTGTCAGAAGCAATTAATTTATCAAATATTACTATTAGAATAATATTAAAAAATTGAAAATGTATGAAAGGGTAAGAATTGGAAGATTGGTAATGGTAGCCTTCACATCGGTAGATATCATTATTAGGTGCACATCAGGATCCTCTTACTGTATCCTTCCATTGATAACTTTCCACCGGTATCTTTGTATCAGTATCCATGGAACAGTGACTATGCAATGGATACCTTTTCATTGGTAACCTTGTAATGGTAAACTTTTCATCATTGACCTTGTAATGTTAATCTTTGTATTGTTAACCTTACAATGGTAACCATGCATCGGTAACCATGTAATGATATCCCTTGCATCGGTAACCTTACAACGGTAACCATGCACCTAGATAATTTTTGCACCGTAAGCTTGAACAGAAAAGAAGTTAGATTAAAATAACATGAATATTACTTTATAAAAACAAGGAATATTAATGTACCATGATTAACATAGAATAAAAACATGATTATGACATAAATAAAACATTATTTTGGATTATAAAAATAGATGGGTCCAACAATCTCCCCGTTTTGGATAATAAAAAATTATGTCATTTAATCTCTAATTTTAGGAGTTTCAAATCAAGTTGAAACCCATATTCTAATTTCACCAGTGATGTTAGAATATACATATTCTATGATGAACACTAAATGGAATCCAGAACATATATAACACCTCTACCCTTTTGTGATTAAAAAAAAGAGTATAGAAAAATAAGAGATAAACGAGAGTGATTTTATTAATAAAAATGTAATAATATCGACATAAAGAATAAACCAATCCATATCAGCTAATACAATCCACACTCATTCAAAATAAGATATGTCCAATGGAGCTTGGCCTTTGGAAGTTGAGGATGCAGGTTCTAAAGGTGGATGGATAGGAAAATGGATGGCTATTAGTAGTGTAGGAGGAGAAGCCACTGAGGCATTAGTTGATATATAGTGAGTGAATATCTGAGGAATAATTGGGGTGAAACTTATGATGTCCTGGGCAGGAGTCATTAAGGGAGAAGTACTGGTGGAACCTCAGGTAGCTGAAGAAGAAGGAAAATTAGGAGGAACAATGATGCGTGTGTAGTCCACATGGAGAATGGGTAATAGAAGATTCCAGAAGTCCTTAATGATGCTTCCCCCTCTTTCCATAGCTATGGTGAAATCATCATTGTTTTCCATGAATCATTTTCAGGAAGGAGTAAGCTCTCTAATATTTTTCACTTGATCCTTAAATTCCTGAGTGATAGGAGGGATTCTAAAATTTTCTAAAAGTATCTTAAATTGACCATCCATCATATGCTTATTGTATACCCATTTGTAAAGAAGTTCAAATTGATCTTTGATGGACTTCTAATCTTGAGATGATTCCCTTAAATAATTTCTAACAAGGTTATGAATTTCCCTGTTAATGCAAATGACCTGAGATTTTGAGGTACTAGTACTATAGAACATTTCCACTACTTCTCTAACAATGGTCTTGAAGGATTCAATGTCAATTAGAGGAGAGGTTAATGAAGAGGCAGATTCACTTAGGGGTGCAATATTGAAATCCATAGTCTTCTTAAATGATTTGGTTAGCCCACTTATTAGTCTTTTTTACATCATCATCATGGCCTTTCACATGTGTTTCTATGGACTTCTTAAAATCCTCAAACACTGTGACCATTTGCTGAACCACACTTTTAACATATCTAATGCATCTTTCCACTTGAGCCCTTGAATCCATATATGCATCTAATCTGTAAATAGACTACATCTCTAATTCTATAAAAAATGCCAATGTTCTTACCTGATTCTAACATTCCTTGATAGCTGAGTGAGAGGTAGAGAAAATCATTTCTAGTACACATTTCATGATTCCTTGATTCTGAGCTATTTTTATCTCTATCTTATTTTATATCTCATCAACATGCTTCTTTAGGTCTAGTTTCATTGAATAAAGTTCATATTTCTTTATGTAGTATCAAGGTAACATAACCACTGGATGCACAATGGTAGTTTCTGAGATAGTAGGGATGGGAGGACATCTAACAAGCCGGTCATCTTTATAATCTCCATAATAAAAGAAAAATACTACAAAGCCATGAGCTTTTTTCCAGTTCTATATCTCATGAGCAACAACAACTGATCCTGTAGTAACAAGTTCCTCCCCCTTTATATGAGCATTCTACGAATATGCCTTCTCTGTCTCTACCAGACCCTCTTGATCAACTACATCATCAAGAAGGTCCACTGTCACTCCCTATATAGGATCCTCAACTAGTTATATTTCAATTTATTCTTCAATCTAAATAGAAACTTCTTCATATCCACTTTATACACATTCTTTATGTCCTATTAGAGGACTCAGAGTTCGACATTCCTCCTCACATTCATTATTAGCAGCCTCAAAAGTATCATGACTTGATTTAGTGTCCTCTTACTCATCTAAGGTATCTCTAATGCCTCTTAAGACATTTTCAACCCCTTATTCTTCACTGGTTTCCTCATCATTGTCCCTTAAGATAGTCTCCCTTCTAGGAAATCTCTTCAGTGGGCTAGGATCACCAAAGGAAAAAGTACTCGCAGGTGGATTTCATGGATGGTCAGGATCACTCTTGTCATTTATAGGTGAATCCTATCTTTCTTGCACAACAAGAACCTCTTCTTCTTCATTTGAATAAGCCGGATCTACTTTACTAGGCTTAATACCAGGGTGTCTATTAATTTTCGTCCTAGTGGGCTGAGAAATATGGTTAAACTCTTTATATACCATAGCCTCATCATTCACCTATATCCTCCACCATGGATTCCTATTGATCTTCATCAGTTTTCATATCACATTGTTGATGCAATGGTTGTCATTAACTACAACAGTTCCCTCCTTAACTCCATAAACTCCTTTCACATTCAACAGAAGAGATATAAACATACCATGAAATAGGTAATTGGATTTGGAACAAGGTTTGGTCATATCTTCTAGTTAATCATAAACAACCTACATAAGTTGATCTTCTGTTCATGATTTAAAAGATACAAGAGGAAAACATCTTGATGCTTTAATGGTGCCAATTCCCCTCTCCTAAAACATAAAACATGCTGGATAAACTTAAAAATAAGCTTATCTTCTCCTATCATTTTAGTAGAAATGACCGTCCTAGGAATTCCATTCCATGTCAATTCAGCTAATTATTCTTCATAGAAGAAGAACTCACTAGTGGGAGGCACCACATTTGAGTAATAGTCACAAATCCCATAATGGGGAACTCTCAAGTAGTCAGCCCACCAGCATAGGAGAAACTCACAATTACTCCATTTACTCTGGATGTCATCCAGTGCTCATCCACAGACTACTCAAACTTGAGATACACATAAAATTATTTCAATAAATTTGGGTTGTAGGGTAAAATATTATTTTCAAAACACTCAACCCTGCCATGAACTTCACGTGCTTTCAATACAAAATACCTACTCGACAACAGCCACTCTGAACATATCTCCTTCTCAACCATTATTTCCTTCTTTGATAAATGCATGTTATGAAACATTTCCAATATATCGAATCCACTACTCGACGTGGATCTAGATATCATAGGATCCAGCTTGTCTCCTTCATTAGAAACTGAATGCTTTTTGACTCTTGTCATCGATCTGGAGTGGTTCAAAGATTCAGTACAGATTTAGGTTCTGATATTGGGGAAAAAGATTCGGAAGAAGGTTTGATGTGGATAGAAATTTGATATGTGTTTTCTTTTTCATAATTTCGGGATCCAAAAATGAAACGGATAAAATAAATTAGTAAATGCTAAAAATGTTTCAGATTTCATCTGTGAACACAAAAATGCAAAGTCCCAGACTCAAGTCATATATCGGTAAGGAGGCATCGCTAAGGTATAACGGTGAGGTTCTATCGGTAAGTTATAATGGTGAGGTCATATCAGTAAGGTATAACTGTGAGGTCCTATTGGTAAGGTCTAATGGTGAGGACCAATCTATAAGGTCTAATGGTGTGGTCCTATCGGTAAGGTATAATGATGATGTCTTATAAGTAAGGTATAATGGTGAGGTCCTATAGGTATGGTCTAATGGTGAGGTCCTATCGGTAATAACTAATGGTGAGGTACTATACTCAACATTTTATCATACCTAACTCATGTTTGATGTAATTTACCATCTCAGAATTCAAAGGCTTTGTGAATATATCAAACAATTGGTGTTCAATACCAATGAATTCAAGAGTGATATCACCTCTTTGATAATGACCTCTCAAGAAATGATGTCTCGCATCAATGTTCTTTGTCCTATCATGAGATACTGAATTTTTAGAGCTATTAATATCACTTCTATTGTCACGATTTATAGAAACATGTTTGAATTGATATCTATAGTCTAGTAATGTGTGTTTGATCCACAGAATTTGTGCACAACAACTACCAACAGCTATATATTTAGCCTCTATGGTAGATAATGCAACATAATTCTCTTTCATACTACACAATGGTACTAGTGACTTTCCTAAAATGTGACATGTTCTATAGGTTCTTCTTCTATCTAGCTTTCAGTTAGCAAATTCAACATTCATAAAACTTATTGAATCAAATGGTTGTCCTCTTGGATAAAATAGTCCTAAATTTATAGTATACAAGAGATATTTAGAAATCCTTTTAACATCATTTAACTGAGATTTTTTGGGATTGGATTGAAAATGAGCACACGTGCATACACTAAACATAATTTCAGATGTACTAGCAGTAAGACAAAGTAGACTCTAAATCATACCCCTATAATTGGTTTGATCCACTGATTTACCAGTTTCATCAGCATCCAACATACAAGTGGTACACATATTTGTATCACCACCTTTACTAATATCCAAACTAGATGGTTTCAAAATATCCTAAGTATATTTACATTGATTTAAAATAATACCATTTATATTTTGAAAAAAAAATTATATCCATACAAAAATTTTAATTCCCCCATTTGACACATTACAAATTAATCTTGAATCATTTTTGAAAAATCAGTATAGAGATAGTTTTTAGAGGATAAAAAAGTATATCATCTACCAAAATTTATACTATTAAAACATCCTTGAAAATCCTTTAATAAATAGATTAGGTTCTGATATTCCTTTAGTAAAACCATTTAAAATAAGAACAGAACTAAGTCTATCATACCAAGATCTTGGAGCTTATATTAGACCATATAATGATTTACACAGTTTAAAAACATTATTTGAAAAATGGGGATTTGTAAATCCAGGAGGTTGTTCAACAAACACATCTTCAATTATATACCCATTTATAAATTCAATTTTTGACATCTATTGGATAATGTATGAAATTCAAATGAGTTGCATAAGCAAGTAGTATCCTAATAGATTATATTCTTGCTACAGGAGAAACAGTTTCCTTATAGTCTATTCCTTCTCTTGACTATAACCATGTGCAACTTGTCTGGCCTTGTTTGAATCTATATTTCCAGATTCTTCAATATTTTTTCTATACACCCATTTAGTTCTTATGGTCATGGTGTCTTTAGGTCTATCCACTAAATACCAAACATTGTTTCTTTCAACCTGATTCAATTATTCTTGCATAGTAATAACCCAAAATTCATCACTGATTGAATCATTGATATTATTGGGTTCTATCTATGAAAGAAAAGAATGATTTTCAACCTGGTTTCACAAAGAAGCTCTAGTTTGTGTCCCTCTATTTAGATCACCTAATAAAACATCTGAAAGATGATTTTTGAGTGCTTTTTATACCCCAATAAAGAGTCGAACTAGAATCCTTATGATTATATATAGGTTGAGATTCACCATGCACAAATTTTGGATTGTTTTTAGAACTATTATTTTCACTAAGGGTTCACTATATTTGTCCTTAAGGTCCAGAATTGACATATCTTCCTCATGGGGTTCAAGAGTGGTTTTGGGTTCATGTGCATCATTCTCATTAAATTTGACATGAACATATTATTCCACACATTTGGTTATCCTATTAAATACTCTATAGGATTAACTACAGATTGAGTAAACTAGGAAATTTCCTTCATCTCATTTTAAGGAAATTTATGAAGATTATATTTAGTGTTAAGGATAAAGACTGTACAACCAAAAACTCTAAAGTAATTAACCTTATGCTTCTTATTATTCCATATTTTGTAAGGGATACACTAATGAACACTTATAATTCAGACTCTACTGATAATTTAACATGTTTTGTTAATAGATTTAGCCATAAAATAAATATGTAGATTATACTAATTGAGCATAGTTCAAGAAATCTATTGAAGTGTCCTATTTATTCCTTCTACAACGCCATTTTGATGAGGTGTTCTAGGAGAAGAAAAATTTGTGAGTATAAAATTTTGTATACAAAAAGACTCAATGTCTTGATTCTCAGACTCACTGACCATGATCACTTCTCAAAGTATTAATTATATGTCCACTACGATTTTATAAAGACTTGAAATATTTAATAATATCGGAACATGATTCTATTCTGTGAGCTAAAAAGTATACCTAGGTGTATCTACAAAAATCATATATGTCACGACCCGTCCTCAGGGCCCGTGTTGTGACTACCCCAAGCCCGCCTTCCATAGGCCAGGGGCTGGCGACTAGCACCAAAGGCGTAAATCCCGATAACTGGGAAGGCATTGCCTTTATAAAAGTAAACTAAACACCACAGAGTACAAGCTGAAGTAAAACACTAATTACAAAAGAAAGTGCTAAAAACTAAATGGGCCAGAATACAAACCCAATTGAAAGTACAGCTACAACTGAACAAAAGTAGAACAAAAAAACACAACAGCTGGAAGAATGGTAGCGGCTCCACGGTCATCCTCCTCGGATCCTACTTGAAGGGTAGGTAAAGATATCATAGCTCTTAGATGCTCTCGCCCATCAACCTCCTCGGTGTGTCGTCTCGTGGTGAAGTCCACCTCTAGATACTGACTCATCCTGTGGTCCACCTCCGAGTACTGAGTCGTCCTGTGGTCCACCTCCGAGTACAGACTCGTCATGTGGTCCACCATCGGGTACCGTCAAGTCCTTGAACACTGGGCCTTCGTCAGCACTGTCCGTCGTCTTCAACCAACACAACGAGGTGCGGGCATAGCCTTTGTAGGGGTGAGTATAACGATACTCAGTAGGGACCTTGAGACCCTCATGGTCTCTCTAAAACCAACATGGATAACCACAATGAATATCTCAACATATAACCACTACTTAGGTATATGCCCATACATATACCTATGTTATCAAGTAACCCATCTAAATCATGAGGAAACACAAATATTATGAAATCAACGGATAACCACTACCCAGGTATATGGCCATACATATACCTACGTTTTCAAGTGACCCATCTCAATCAAGAGGTAAACACAAAAGTCAATGATTTGGCTCAAACCAGGATTTTCATTATCGAAACCGTAACTACTGAAGAGCCTCGTCTCTAGAGTGTAGAGTGGTCTTGTCACAACTCCGAGGTACTGCTCACTAACCTAAGACTCCTGAGGCACTCCTCCTGTCGAGTACTCCGGGTCTTCCACCTCACACAGTAGTGCTCATCCGCCATGGGTCTGCCACCTCACACAGTAGTGCTCCCCCTCATAGCCTACATAGGTACTCATCCTATCGAGTATCATGGGTCTGCCACCTCACACAGTAGTGCTCCTCCGCCATGGGTCTGCCACCTCACAAAGTAGTGCTCCCCACTGGGCTATGAGAGTCACTCCGAATCGTATCGGACAAGCAGTCATCAGTCACAGCCAATTACACGGTCCCCGTACATTGTATGCTCATCTCCAGGAGGGTCCTCTCCACTAGCTACAGGTTTATACTCCATGTATCTCAAGTCCCACGATGAAGTATCTCAAAGGTCCGCCTCATCATATGGGTCTCAACGCAACATACGACGCGTCAATCGGACGCCCGGTCTGTGAGTTATTAGCCTTTTCGTCCTAGGGGCCCGGTTAGTTTTTTGTGTGAACCAACCCGGCCATATCTCAACTCTACCCCAAACTCTCAAAGGGTATACTCATAGGGACCGTTTCTCAATGTGATCACCAACGCCGCTGATGGTTTATCAAACGGGCGTCCGTTCTGAAAGATATCAGCTCTTCCGTTCCAGGGGCCCGATTGGATTTCAGGTGCAATCCAACCCAACCACTATGCAACTACATCAAAATCTCAGTCTATGTATGCCAAAAGTTCCTTCTCATCAATAGTAATTCAACGATATAGACAGCACGTCAATCGGATGCCCGGTCTGCGAGTTATTAGCTTTTCCGTCCCTGGGGCCTGATTGGTTTCGTGAGCGAACCAACCCTACCGCACTCCGAAGGTGTCCAAACCTTGATCGGAGTAAGCCAAAAGTTCCATCTCATCAAGAGGAATCCAAAAATGTTGGCGGAACGTCAATCGGACATCCGGAGCTCATGATATAATCATTTTCGCTCTGAGGGCCCGGTTGATTTCGTATCCGTACCAACCCGGCCAAACTCAATGTTCTCTGAAACCTTGAGTGTAATATACCGAAACGACCGTCTCGATCCAAGGATCAGATATCAACTGAAAGTGCGTCGATCGGAGGTCCGTAGCACATGTTATGGGAAAAAGACCGAAGTGGTCCGAAAAAGGGGGGTCTGGGCCCGGACCGACCCGGCCAAACCCCCCCCCCCCTCCCCCGGGTCGGCCCGAATCGGGTGGCCCCGACCCGGGTCTGGGTCCTACCTGGAGGGGCGCGGCCAGGCCTGGTGGTTCGGCTGGGCGACTCGGCCCAGCGCGCTTGCCAAGTGGTCGCGCAATGGTGGACCGCCCCCCCTAGATGAAACTGCGGCCTCCGCGCGGGGGCTGCTCCCTGACAACGGACATGGCGCAATGTCGCATGCCTCTGGTCCCGCGCGGCCACGGGACCAGCCACCAGCCACCGCGTCTGAAGCCGCGGCAGCGCACCGGGCGCCGCCATGTCGTCGTGGCCTGCTGGCGGAGTCTTCCGCAGTCCACCAGACGCGCTCCGGTGGTCCGTTTTGCTCGCTGCCTTCGCCAACGGTCCTCCTAGGACCTAACCTTCACTGCGGTGGCTTCAAAATTAACTTGTGACCCGTTTATCTTCTCTTGTCAATCCGTGCACAACAAAAAACCAGCGGAGTCTTCAATGGCCTCCACGGCCCCGACTCCGGTCTCAGTTTCGTTCACCCTCAACGGCGTAGCACTTCTTCGTCACGTTTTTTCTCGTGTTCGCACGGTGCCGTAGAACCATGGAGACTTTGTTCGTGCCGCAACGAATCAAAAAAAAGGGGGAGGAGAGTCGGTCATGATGGTGTGGTCCGACCTCCTCCTGTTAAGTTTGTAACAAGCGGCCCAACAGACGAAGAACAACAAGGAATTTTCAGGAACAAAAGAGAATCAACCCAAACAGTTTTTCCTCGCAATTAAATATTCCCAACCTGTAAAATAAATAATTTCCAGATCAAATTGAGGATGAGTTGATCTGAGTTCTTTGTTTTAAAAGGAAGGAACCACGGGAATATAAACATACACAAAATTAACCCCTACCTTATCGACTCGTTGAGCGAGGGTTCGTCGCAGAAAAAGGCATAGCCGAGGGAGGATCACCGCAGAAGGAACGTCATTGGCGTTAGGTGATCTCCGAGGAAGGCGTCTTTCGCCGTCTTCCACCATCAGAGGTGGGCGTTCTTCATCGACGGCAGTGCGTTCTTCGCGTTCTTCGTCGAAGAACGAAGAATCCTCTATTTTTCTCCCAAGGTCTTAACACAACACAAAACCCAACATAAAAAACTAAGTCCTTCCCTTATTTTATTTCAAAACATAAGAATTTAAAATTCAAAAGATATTAAACAAACAATTAATTCAATTAATTAATTGTAACGATTTAACCGCCCAATTTAAAGAGGCGTTTCCTAACCAAAATAAACGCACTGTTTGACTTCATTAGTAGGGGGTGCGGGTGCGTTACTTAGAAGAAAAGAAATGGTGGCTCATGTGGGTCCTACCTCAAAAAATATCCTATCAAGTGGGTAGGATATTGTGGGCCCCATCTTATCTTCTTAACTTAGGTTAAGCCGCATTAAGTAAAATAAAAAAAAATTTCGCACCACATTTATTTTATTCCTTAACATAACACCAAAAATTAAAAACTACACCTGAGAAAATGCATCTCCAGAAAAGGCGTTTCTAAGCAATTACCGGTGTTTCGATTCCATCGGTGCCCTCAGAATTCGATTCCGAGCACCGGATCAAAAGTTAAAAAAACATGCTCGTTCGTTCGCTGAACGTTCCCGAGCTAATCTTCGGAAAATGATTCCGGGCACACCGGGCCTCGGAATCAGGTGCCCTAAAAAACTACATTCTTGTAAAATCCCAAAGAAAATTAAGTAAAAAAATTTCCTTGATTTTTATGGGTCTTTACATTACTCCCACCTTTAGGCCTTTACATCCTCATAATGATTTGACACAAACTAGGGTTACAAAAGTGGTACTGAGCACGCATCTGAACCCTCTGCTCCCATGTACTCATCTGGAGGTTCCTGTGCTGCCAATGAAAGTGCACAAGAGGAATTGGCCATCCTCATAGGACCACCTCTGTCGATCCTCGATCCCCATTGGAATCTCAACGTAAGTTTCCCTGTCATCGACGTCCAACCCCCTGAGGTCGATGATGTGTGAAGGATCATGCATGTATCTCCTCAGTTGATATACGTGGAAGTCGTAGTGCACCTGGTGAAACTGAGGTGGATGGTTCAAGTGGTAAAAAACCTCGTCTTCCGTACTGAGGATCTAGAAAGGTCTGTTGAACCTCGGAGATAACATGTTTACTCGGCCACGTCTCCGTAATTCCATGTCGAGGTGAGACCCGTAAGAAAACGTGGTTGCCATCCTCGAACTCTGGTGGTCTCTACCTCCTTTCAGCATAAGGCTTCTATCAGCTCTGAGCTGTCCTCATCTGCTCTTGGATTTCCTGGACCGTCTCTGGTCCCACAAGAGATTCTATGATTTCTTCTTTGCCAATAAGAGAAATTTGGTCTCATCCCCTAGATGAACCAAATTCGTTGCCTAATACAGTCAACCCTAACATGGATGATACTACTCCATACCAATTATGACGTCGTAAGGACTCGATGCCACTACCAAGATATCTAACCCTTACTCTCGCCTCCAAGGGTTGTGTCACAATGTCGGCATCAGTGTGTGGTCACTGGGTCTCCTCCAGTAGGAATCTTGAAAGTGAGGGTCAAGTCAACAGTTTTAACTGGGACCTCTCAGTATCAACCACAAAAAAAGGACAGGAAAGCAAACATCACAATGAAAAGTGTCTTTTTATTATTGCAGCTCAAAGAAAAAAGACATGAAGCATCTACACCAAACATCAACAAAGCTAGAAGTAGCATAAACAAAAGTCTCCAGGTTTGGAGCTAGTCCCGCTCCTGTCTATCTGCTCCCGGAGCTCCATGATCGTAGGTCTCAGCTGCCTGAAGCTGAGCTCTCCCATGCCCACTAGTTCCCTGCGGTCAGGGTGGACCTCCTTGTGGTGGTGTTGGAAACACCTCGAAGCGTCGCCCACCTCCACCTACATAGACAACTCCTCTCCCTCGACCTTCTTCTCCTTACTGTCTTTCTCGATCAAACAGTTGCCTCCGCCTGGGAGGTTCTTCATTTATCAACTGGTCATCTGCATGGTGGGTCGGACATTCATGTTCCATGTGACCAACCCCTCCACAAGAGTAAAACTGCATGGAAGTTATGGCTCTGCCACTTCCATTGGTGCCTCGCACTACCGAAGATGAGTCATGCGGTCGACCACCTATAGGTCTGGTCCTCTTGGACCTCTTCATCATCTGCCTACTGCCTGCTGCAGAAGACTCTGCCGCATGCCGGCTAGTGGTGGGTCCTGCTGCTAGAGACTGCTCAGCGAGAAAACTCTCCACTAAGAGGGCTTTCTCCAACACCCATGTCTGTGTCGAGATGCTGAGAGGAAAAAAAGGAGCTCTAATCTCTCACCTGAGCCCCTGCTCAAAGGTTCAGGCCCTGAAGAATGGGTCTCGTACCATATCCGTGGAGTAGCGTGAGAGGTCTGTGAACCTCGCTGAGTACTGCGCCACCATCATGATACCCTGCTCTAGATGTAGAATCTCTTGAGTACACACCGCTCGAAGGGTGGCTGTCACAAACTCAGCCCAGAACAGGCTCTCGATGTCTGCCTACAGAAGTGTCACCTCATCATGTATCTGGAGCATCAGGCTCCACCATCTGCCTACTGCTGCCTGAAGAATGCTGACAGCAAGGATCACCATTAAGTCTGCTGGCATCCCCACTATCCTGAAGACTCTCACCACAGCCTCCAGCTAATCCTCAGCTGCCTGCGGGTCCGTCTCTCCCCTGAACCTGGGTGGAGCTGGAACTCGTGCAGAGTGCTCAAGCGACGTGCACCCTCTACTGCTGGGGATGGTGGCATCAGTGGTCCAACGGGTAGTAGTAAAGTTGGTGCCTCCGATGGTGCCTCAACTGGGATAGGGCCATGTACTAAGGCCACATCGCTCAGCATGCTGTCAGTACAAACAACTCTCGAGGCTCTAGTTAGTATTCCATGGTGAGGCATCCTGAAAGAAACAAACATGACATAGTCAAACGATTTATACCTTGTGAGCTGACCCGGTTTGAGCTGACTTTTTAAAAAAACTTCTAGAAACACACATGCAATAAGTGTTTTTGTGCACAAAGTCGGAAGTCAATTGTCAGGGTCCTGGTGTATGGATACGTCGGCTGCCCGCACCAACACCGGACTCCCTGAACTGAAAACTGCACTTGGTACCCTTAACACTATTTCTTCACAGAAATGAAATATCAGAGTTATTCATTCTGCGGTAGAACTGACTCCTTTGATACCAATTTTTCATGACCCGTCCTCGGGGCCCGTGTCGTGACTACCCCAAGCCCGCCTTCCATAGGCCAGGGGCTGGCGACTAGCACCAAAGGCATAAATCACGATAACTGGTATGGCATTACATTTATAAAACTAAACTAAACACCACAGAGCACAAGCGGATGTAAATCACTATGTACAAAAGAAAGTGCTGAAAAGTAAATGGGCCAGAATACAAACACAACTGAAAGTAAAGATACAACTGAACAAAAGTACAACAGAAAAAGACAACAACTGGAAGGATGGTAGCAGATCTTGGTTCATCCTCCTTGGATCCTACCTGAAGGGTAGGTACAGATAGCGCATCTCCGGGATGCTCTCGCCCGTCAACCTCCTCCGTGTGTCATATCGTCGTGAAGTCCACCTCCATATACTGACTCGTCGTGTGGTCTACCTCTAGGTACTGACTTGTCGTGTGGTTCACCTCCGGGTACTGACTCGCCGTGTGGTCCACCACCGGGTACCATCCAGTCCATGAACACTTGGCCTCCGTCAGCACTGCCCGTCGTCTGCAACCAACACAACGAGGTTCAGGCATAGCCTGTGCAGGGGTGAGTATAACGATACTCAGTAGGGACCCTGATACCCTAAGGTTTTCATTAAAACCAACATGGATAACCACAAAAAAGATCTCAACAGATAACCTCTACTTAGGTATATGCCCATACATATACCTAATTTATCAAGTAACCCATATTAATCATGAGGAAACACAAAGATTATGAAATCAACGGATAACCACTACCCAGGTATATTCCCATACATATACCTAAGTTTTCATGTGACCCATCACAATCAAGAGGTAAACACAAAAGTCAATGATTCAGCTTAAACCAAAATTTTAATATTGGAAACTGTATCTACTGAAGAGCCCCGTCTCTGGAGTGTACACTGGTCCTGTCACGACTCCGAGGTACTGCTCACTAACCTAAGACTGCTGAGGTACTCTTCCTATCGAGTACCGCGGGTCTGCCACCTCACATAGTAGTGCTCCACCTCATAGCATACAGAGGTACTCCTCCTATCGAGTATCGTGGGTCTACCACCTCACACAGTAGTTCCCCTCTACCATGGGGCTGCCATCTCACAAAGTAGGGCTCCCCACTAGGATATTCTAGTCACTCCGAATCGAATCGGACAAGTAATCATCGGTCACAGCCAGTTACACGGTCCCCGTAGATTGTATTCTCATCTCCGGGAGGGTCCGCTCCACGATCTATAGGTTGATACTCCAAAAATCACAATTCCCATGAAGAAGTATCTCAATGTACCACCTCGTCATAGGGGTCTCAACTCAATAGATGGAACGTCAATCAGATGCCCGGTCTGTGAGTTATTAGCCTTTTCGTCCTAGGGGCCTGGTTGGTTTCGTGTGTGAACCATCCCGGACGTATCTCAATTGTACCTCGAACACTAATAGGGTATACTCATAGGGACCGTTTTTCAACGTGATCACCGAAGCCGCTGACGGTTCGTCAAATGGACGTTCGGTCTGAAAGATATAAGTTTTTCCGTTCTAGGGGCCCGTTTGAATTTCGGGTGCAATCCAACCCAGCCCCTATCCCACTGCATGCAAATCTCAGCCAAAGTATTCAAAAAGTTCCGTCTCATGATGAGTAATTAAATGAGACAGATGGCGCATCAATCGGACGCCCAGTCTGCGAGTTATTGGCTTTTTCGTTCTAGGGTCCTGGTTCGTTTCCTGAGCGAACCAACCCGACCTCACTCCGAAGGGGTCCAAACCTCGAGTGGAGTAGGCCAAAAGTTCCGTCTCATCAACCAGATTCCAACAATGTCGACGGCACGTCAATTTGACATCCGGATCTCAAGATATAAGTGTTTCCTCTTCGAGGGCCCGGTTGGTTTTGTATCCGAACCAACCCGGCCGAACCCAATGTTCTCCGAAACCTTGAGTGTAATATAACAAAACGACCGTCTCGATCCAAGGATCACATCGCAACTGGCAGTGCATCTATTGGAGGTTTGTAGCCCATGTTATGGGAAAAAGACCGAAGAGGTCCGAAAACGGGGGGTCTGGGCCCGGACTGACCCGACCCAACCCCCTGGGTCGGCCCAAACCGGGTCGACCCGACCTGGGTCCGGGTCCGACCCGGCTGGGCGTGGCCCGGCCCCGCTAGCACGGCCCAGCCTGGCGGTCCGACCGGGTGACTCGCCCCGGCGCGCTAGCTCGCTGGCGCTGGCCACGCGGCCGTGCAAGGGGGGACGCCCCCCCACCCCCCCCCCCATGGACGAAACCACAACCCCCGCGCGGGGGCCTCTCCCTGACAACGGACATGGCGCGATGCCGCGTCCCTCTAGTCCCGCGCGGCCATAGGACTAGCCGCCCGCCGCCGCGGTTTGAGCCGTGGTGGCCCCTTCCCGGCGGCATTCCTGGCGCCGCCGCCTCCGGCCGCCGATTCCGCCATGCCGGGGTAGTGCACCGGCGGAGTCTTCCGCGGACCACCGGACGCGCTCCAGTGGTCCGTTTTGCTCTCTGACGTCGCCAACGGTCCTCCCGAGACCAAACCTTCAATGCAGAGGCTTCAAAATTAACGTGTGACTCCGTTTTTCATCGCCCGTCAATCCACACACAACAAACAACCAGCGGAGTCTTCAATCGCCTCTGCGGACCGGACACTGGTTGCGGTTTCATTCAGCCTCAATGGCGCTGCGCGACTACGCCGCGCTTCTTCGTCGTGTTCTTTCTCGTGTCTGCACGGTGCGGTAGCACCATTCCGCCTTCGTTCGTGCCGCAATGAATCAAAACAACAAGGGGGAGGAGAGACGGTCGTGTTCATGCGGTCCGACCTCCTCCCGTTATGTTGGTAACAAGCGGCCCAAAAGACGAAGAACTACAAGGAATTTTAACGAACAAAAGAGAATCAACCCAAACAGTTTTTTTCCCACAATTAAATATTTTCAACCCGCAAATGAAATAATTTGAGGATCTACTTGAGGATGAGTTGATCTGAGTTCTTTGTTTTAAAAGGAAGGAACCACATGATATAAACTTACAAAAAATTAACCCCTACCTTGTCGACTCATTGAGCGAGGGTTCATCACGGAAAAAGGCATCACCGAGGGAGGATCAACGCGGAAGGAACGCCGTTGGCGTTAGGTGAACTCCGAGGAAGGCGTCTATCATCGTCATCCACTGTCGTAGGTCAGCGTTCTTCGTCGGCGGCTATGCGTTCTTTTCGTTCTTCATCGAAGAACGAATAATCCTCTATTTTTCTCCCAAGGTCTTAACACATCAAAAAACCCAACATAACATACTAAGTCCTTCCCTTATTTTATTATCATAACATAAGAATTTAAATATCAAATGATAAGAAATGAACAATTAATTCATTGAATCAATTGTAATGATTTAACCACCCAATTTAATGAGGCGTTTCTTAGCCAAAATAAACGCATAGTTTGACATCATTAATATGGGGGCGAGGGTGCATTACATAAAAGAAAAGAAATGGTGGCTCGTGTGGGTCCCACATTACAAAATATCCTACCATGTGGGTAGGATATTGTGGGTCCCATCTTATCTGCTGAACATAGGCTAAGCCGCTTTAAGTAAAATAAAATAAATTATCACACCACTTATATTTTTTCCCTAACATAACCCCAAAAATTAAAAACTACACCCGAGAAAACGGATCTCCAGAAAAGGCGTTTCTAATCAATTATCAGCACTGCGATTCCATCGGTGCCTTCAGAATTGGATTCCGAGCACCGGTTCAAAAGTTAGAAAAACCTGCTCGTTCATTCACTGAACGTACCTGAGCTAAACTTCGGAAAATTATTTCGGGCACACCGGGCCTCCGAATCAGGTGTCGTCAGAAACTCCGTTCTTGTAAAATTCCAATGATAATTTAGATAAAAATTTCCTTCAAATTTCAATGTCTTTACAATATACAAGAAAATAAACATAGTGCTTCCCAATTAAACAAGAAACTATTGATGGTCCAAACAAGTCCATGTGAACCAACTCAATCGGTTGAGAAGTAGAACATTTTTTCCATCGTTAGAAATAAACATTATGTTGTTTTCCCTTTTGATAATGATTACACACTTTTTTAAGTGGGAATTCAAATTTAGGTAAGTTTCTAACTAAACCATTCCTATTCAGTTTCCTAAGTGAGTGCACATTGCAGTGTCCAAGTATTTTGTGCCACAAACATGATTCCTTATGAAACACATTCAAACGAGATTTGTTTTTCTTAACTAAAGAATATATATCAATAGCATATCAATTCACATTTCTAAGAGATGTAAATATTAAATCATTTATAAAATTAAAAACATTGTAAGGATCTTTTTTAAATTTAACATTTAATTAATCATTAGACAACTGAGAAATACATAGTAGATTGTACTTGAACCCATCAAAAAAAGTACATTTGAAATTAATACACCAATAGGGTTGTAATTTTTGCCTAAGCCAATGATCGTCCCTTTAGCATTATCACCAAATGTGAGATATCCACCATCATCATTAATTAGGATTTTGAAACATGAATAGTCACCTATCATATGCCTTGAAGACACACTATCCAAGTACCATAGAGTTTTATAGGATCTCATCAGAAAATTTTCCTATAAAACTGATTAAGTGTAAGGTAACATTAGTACCCATATTTTCTTGGCTCCATATAGGCTAGCAAGTAAATCTTTCGAAACCCAAGCTTGTCTCATTGGTTTTAAATAATTAGTATATGATTTGAGACATGAACACTATTTTTGGTCCTTTAGATAATTATATTTCAAAAGATGGTCCAGAACTTGAACTAGTTGTGAACTGTCTAGATTTTGGAAAAAAATTAGTTTTAATAATCATTCTATGTCCTAGTTGATAACCTATACCAATTGTGTATTTTGGAGCAATTTTTTCCCTATCAACTATGTCAAGGTATCTCTACGAGTAGTAAATTTTTCAAAATACCTTTTTAATTTTTCATTTGATCATTTGAGTTCAAAATTTTCTTTTAATATCTCAGAACATTTTTCATTCTCAATATCTAGATCACAGTTTTAATTAGAATATATAGCATTTTGTCTTTTTAATAGTTTATATTTATCCTTCAGTTCATTAAAGGTATCCTCGAGCATTACATAGTATTCGTATAGTTCATCAATAATTATATATTCATCATTTTTTGTTTTACCTTTATTCCTATTATAATAATCAATAGATATAGGGGAATTGGGTGTTACCGCCAATGCTTCTTTCATGAAATACAGACTTGTATGTTTATTCCTATCATTATCAAAAGTGTCAGATCCACTTGAGCTATCGTTTGAGGCACTCCAGGTGGCTTTAGTAGACTTTTTAATCCTTTTCCAACATCTTCATACTTCTTATTAAATTTAAGATTGGGTAAATCATCCATCACATGAACTTTGTGTTTAAATTCATAACAGACTATATTTGTTGTGTTGTCATTCCATTTTCTGTCCTTTTTCTTATGTCCTTTATTATCAAACATTCCATTGTATTTTCATTTTCTAAAGAAATATTTGTTTTGGAAAAACATCTTGAATATCCATGCAAGATGATCCATCTCATCATCACTGTCAAAGTCTGAGTCTTCACTCATGGGAGTGTCTACAGAAGCTTGAACTTTTTCTTTATCTTTGTTCTTTGAGGTAGCATTCTTTAATGATACAGATTTCCTCCTTGATTCCTCATCTACTTCTTTATTTACTTTATTATCATCTTCATACATCATAATCTTTACAACTAGTTCCCTAACTACTAGTTTCCCTATGTCACAAGATTATCAGATAGAAACATAAGTTCCTCTCCATCTTCCAGGTTGGCATCTATGTAATCTCACAATCTGGTCCTTCTTGTATACTAGTTTCCCAAGAAGACTCATAGTATTAACTATTTCATTGAACGTGAGATTCATTTTAGAAATTAGTTCATCAGGCTTCATTTTAAAATTATCATATTTAATAGTATAGGTTTTTATCTCATTTATTTAATATTAGTTGTTTCTCATGTGAAATAGCTAATTTATCCAAAATTTCTTATGCGGTTTTGCAAGAAGATATTCTATTTAATTCTCCATCACCAAGAGAATAGTTCAAAGAATTCATTACATTACCGTTATTATTATTTGTAGCTTTAGTCAACTGAGACTATGTGTCTCTATTAGTAGCAAGCAATATATTTTTTACATCAATCGTGTGCTAGATTGTAGGCCTCATGCTCTCTAAATACATTTTCTTTTTTTATTTCCAGTGAGATCAGTTATTACCATTAAAGAAAGGTGACATGTTATTAAAAGCACTCTCAACTATATTTTCCATAGTTACTTGGAATTTAAAGAACTGAAAATTTATATATGACAAACATTTTTAGATCTTTACGATACAACTAAAATCATAGTTTAAAAAAATTTAACACTATACAAAAATCCTCTGATACCAAATATTGGTCGTAGTGGAATCTCAAGAGGGGGTGAATTGAGTTACTACTTAAAATTTATATTTAAAAACATTTTTTTAAACATCTCCACTACTGGAAAAACTGCCTATACCCACGGTTCAAAACCGTGGGTATAGCCCCCAAAACCGTGGGTATAGACTATACCCACGGTTTTCGGAACCGTGGGCTGGAACGGCGCCGGGATAGTGCCCCAGCCTATACCCACGGTTTTCCAAAACCATGGGTATAGGTTTCCTACCACCATGTCACCGAAACATATTCAATTTTCACGGTGTCAACGGCTTTTACCCACAGTTTCAAAACCGTGGGTATAGTTCCTAAAATAATGCAGGCGCCGAGTTTCGATCTCACGACCTCTTCGCTGTAAACAGAACATCTAACCACTACCCTATCAAGACCTATATATATATATATATATATATATATTTAGTTAAATATATTTATATAAACCGTGGGTATATAGGGAAGAACTGTGGGTATAGGGTTCCCGCCAAGAAAAATTTATTTCCTGCGGAAAAAAAATTTCCCGCACACACAAAAGTGACCTATACCCACGGTTTTTCATAACCGTGGGTATATGAATTTTATCCCAGACCTATCCCCGTGGTTTTTTCCAAAACCGTGGGGATAGACCCCCCCCCTATACCCATGGTTTTGGGAAACCATGGGTATAGGTCAATTTTCAGGACCAATCCCCGCGGTTTGGGAAAACCGTGGGTATAGTTCTTCAATAGACACATGTACCCACGGTTTTCCAAAACCGTGGGTATAGGGGGGGTCTATCCCCACGGTTTTGGAGAAAACTGTGGGAATAGGTCCATTTTACAGTAGTGCCCCTAAATTTGAAATGGCCTAATTAATTAAGGCAGAAGAGATATATATATGTCTAATTGGTAAACAAGTTTCTCAAAGGGTGACTATTCCTTAGTTGAATTACTGTAAAACAATTCTTCAACTTTTGAAACAAGTTTACTGAATTGAACACATACACACACCAACCATTAATAACTATCAAATTCAATTCAAAAAATTTTACGTTTTAGAAATTATAATCAGCGAAGAATATGTAAAATAGAGTAAAACAAAATATATTGCACAGTAATGTAAAACAAGAGGTTCAAACTCATGAAAAGACATAATACGTTCTATTTTTTGATCACCTTACATAAATTAGTTTATATTAACAATAAACATGATACACATCAGGGATCAGGCTTTACAACTGTTTTCACAAATAGTCCAGGGTTCACACCCACTTCCACAGTTCTTCATGGAAATAACAAACATCACAGACCACAAATGGTCTATTCTGTAGTTATACGTGGGAAAAAAATGTAGGTGAACTTTGATGTGAGGATATCCAGTAACCTCCAGTTCAAGCATAGGAGAAAATTTCTGTAACAGAAAGACATACACACTTCTCAAAGATGTAAAATAAAGGAACAAAATATAGCTTGATATAACAAAGCTTGAGTTTAGAAATCTCTATGTGATAGATGTTCATCTATTGACTCCTTAGAGTGAAGAATTTGATTTTGGAGTCTTTCACCAAAACTTGTCTTCAAAACAGAGTGTCGCAACTCTAGGTCAAAGATTTCAGTTTTCTGCTTATAGTGTTGATCATGAGTTGATGATGCATAGAAGGAAGAAGTGATTTTGTCCCAAACAAATCATTGTGATGCTTGTGGGTTCACATTGTTAATGTTGGATGGTTTTCCTTTGATCTAGAATGTGATCTCTTTCGCACTTCATATGCCACACTACATCACATGCACATATTTCTATTTCGTTCTTTGTCTTCTCTTTTTATAATTGAGGTTCGACAATAGGAATGAGAATATAGTGTGAGATCTTTCTCATACCTCGTACTATCCCTGGTATGGTCTCTTGAAACATCTACAATCAGCCTTAATTAATTTCAGAAGCATTTATTTTAACAAATATGACAGTTAGAATAATATTATGAATTTGAAAAAGTATGGAAGAGTAAGCATTGGAAGACTGGTAACGCTATCCTTCATATCGGTAGGTATCAACAGTATGTTCACATCAGCAACCTCCAATTGTAACCTTCCATCGGTAACTTTTCATCGGTAAACTTGCATCGGTAACCCTGAAACCGTGACCATGAAACGGTAACCTTTACATCGGTAACATTGTAATGGAAACCTTTTCATTGGTAACATTGTAACGGTAACCATTTCATTAGTAACATTACATCAGTAACCATGCATCGATAAACATGTAATGGTATCCTTCACATCAGTAACCTTACAACGATGACCATGCACTTAGATAAATTCTGCACTGTCAGCTTAAAATGAAAAGCATTGAGATTAAATGAACATGAAGATTAATTTACAGAAGCAAGGAATATTAACGAACCCAGATTAAAATATAATTAAATCATGATTATCAATTAAATGATACATGATTTTGGATTATCAAAAGAGGTGAGTCAAATAGGGTTGATGATCAGAATTAATTCTAGAGAGAGTCATATGTGAAATGGATCCACATAAATGAAGACAATAATCATTAACAGAATCTCTATAAATTATTCTTGCAACAAATATATCCAAAACATTCATGTCACAACTTTACATATCCTGAAAATGGCTAACTTCAATAAACCCATTATCATCAATGCATGATTTGTATTCTCTTGAAGAGATGAATTTATTCATGGCTCTAATTTTCTCATTATATCACATGATAGAATTGAAGTCTCCATGAATGGTCCACAGTCCACAGATGATTGTTTTAAGAGATCTAATGTCCATCAATTAGTTCCTTCAATCCTGATATTGATTATTATCATAAATAACAGTGCATAAATGCTTAAGACCATGAAAATTGAAAGAAAAAGTGACATGTTGTTAACTATAATCATGTTAAGAAATATCATTTATGGAACAATGATTTGGAACCTGTAAGCTCTGAACCTCCAATTGAACACTGTTAAAATCCAATAGATGAAATCCCATAATTTCAAAATTATAAATAATAGTTGAAAACTCCCTTTTATGATAATAAAACCAATAATAAGAGGAATATATTTTTGAATGAAGAGCCTAAGGGACCAAATAGTTTCATGATTTTCCAGTCCCTTGCAATTGCATACCAGAAGTATCATTTAAATCTCAGACTGGGACAAAGTACCCCTTTGTTGACCCCTATATTTTTCTTCTTGCCTGATATTGGAGGCCATCCAAACATTCAATTAGGACCAAAAACCCCTAGTAAGAGATCGTTAAGGTATAGAGTGCCTATATTTCCCTTTCCAATTGGATTCATGGGACCGACATCATGAATTTCACTCGGACCACTCACTGATGTAGGGGCCCCATATTCTATAAATTATCACCGCCCCTGGATTAATCAGGATCATCGATCATCACTTCTTGTATTGCAGAAGCATTTTTGGGAGATGAAGGAACATCAATCCCCACTTCTTGTAATGCAGAGCGTTCATTGGATGAATTAAGATCCTTGATTTCAGAAGATTGTACTTGAACAGTATCCACAGTTCAAAGATGAGACTCAATCATCACATCCTTCATTACAGAAATTGTATTGTATGAAGTGGGAACCCCAATCCCCACTTCCTATAATGCAGAGCCTGCATTAGATGAAATAGTATCCTCAATTAAGATCTCTCGAATAGTAGTGATACCCATGTATGAATCCCCTACAACCTAAATTGGATAATTGACAGGTGTAGTTGAAATTAAAACCGAGTATGTAAATATTGGAGTATTGTTAGCTGAGAGATGTTGTTCATTTTCCAGTAATGAATCCAAAAGCTCATAAATAGTATCCTCTATGTCCAATCTAAAAAATAAATTCATCCAACTCTCTTTTCGAGGATTCAGGACCAATCCAAGCAAGAGGACTTGGTATATCATCAAACATACCATGTTCAACTTCTTCAAAGATATCTGCCCAAGATTTCTTATTAGGACTTTATCTTTAGAAGCTCCAGATATATCCATTGAAGGACCCTCCTTTTCCATAGTGACTTTCTTGTTATTTTTAATCCATTTAACCTCTTTAAAATCATTTTCCTTAGGTACCTCATTCACTTTCTTTTTTAAGCATCCGACAATTAACAACATAGTGTCCATCCATCGTGAAAAAATCACAAAAATCGAAAACTCATTCAGAATCCACTTTAACATCAATCTTATTACTATTAGAAACAATGGTGATATTATCCAGTATTTTGATATCCAAATTAAAATCAACATGTATTCTTGAAAATATCTAATAACCTCTTCCAATGTTTTCTTATCCAATATAATAAGAGTGTAATTCATGAGTCAATGTCATTAAGGATCATAGGATTACAGTACATCCAATTCAATCCATGTAGGTTAATCCAAATTTGAGCATCAGTTTGCTTAATCTTGAAGGGATTAAAATTAACATCCCATATGGATATTCTCAATGTTCAGGGTTTAAGATGTAGACTACCAAAGTGCCAAGCTCTATTAAACTCATCCATCAATTGAAGGATTATGTAAAATAATCCTCTCCCAATAGGAATTAATTTCCAATTACTAATGCCCCATCAATGAGAGATCCTACATTTATGATCAATGTAAGATCATGGTTTATCCCTCTTAGAATGAATAGAACATCCACGAATTGAAAATTTAATCAATACATTGTTTCAATGCTTCGAGATCCACAACAACACGGAAACCACCATTTTCAAGTCTACAACTATTAGAATATCGAGACGTACAACTTTTTCAATAAAAAAATCAACTATATTCCAAAAACATTAACCTATAGAATAATTTATAGGTGTTTCATGATCATCATAATATTTATATTATATCATAATTGTATTGATAAACACATACTTCAATGAATTTCCTTAATCAATTTACCAAGAATTTTTATATTATCCTATTATAATTTATTGCTAAAAATCAACGATATGATATATGTCCTCTTCAATCATCAAAATTAACTCAATAAAATTTTACAATTAGAATATATAATAATAATTCAAAACAATAATCTATATGGAATATTCCTCATTAATGCTATTGATATCCCTTTATCGTCCTTCATGAAGTCCACATATCCAGAAAAAAAAATATCCATGTAATTGGTCATATTTAGCTTTCAAAATGTGTTTTATGGTTTGATATTTCAAAAACAATTAAAATAAATACCATGATCCATTGAAATTTTCTAGAAACATAATGGTTTTTGATGAATAATAAACATTACATAAGGATATTTTGATGAAAAAATGATCTTGAAATCATTTCAATATGATATTGATATGATAGAGATGATAAAATAATATGTAAGGAATAAAAAGGTTGTGTGAGATCATTTTTGTTTAGTCCTGATAAATGATACATAATCAAGAGAAAATAATATCATTAAAACCTGAAATAAATTTTTTAATTTTAAAATGAATATAGTCATTGTTAAGATAATACTATATAAAATGCATTATTTATTACAAATTTAATTACCTTATTTTTATGAAAAAACATAAAATAATTATTGAAATAGGATCCAAATTATTAGTGTCTTGGTAAAATTATTACCATACCCAACATTTTAAAAATAAAAAAAATATTTATTGAATTTATGTTTCTCTAGCTTCATATTGTCCCTCATGTTCCCCTTGGTATAAGTAACCACATGATGATATACATAAATAAAATGGGAAAGATAAAATCCTAGTAAGAGGATAGATAAGAACATGAATCAATATGAAATTGGTTGGGAATAATAAATATCATTATAATATATAAATAAGATCATAATCATTAGAGTAATCAATTATAAAATTCATTAAATGTTTCTATGAATAGAAATGAAACATCATGTCATAGTGGTCAACTAAAAAAAATAACCAAGAAAATAATATAGCATCACGTTCACACATTTTTAAATTTTTTACACTAGATACATCAAATTATCCAATAAATTTTAGCTCTGTATAATTTTAGTTTCACCCATAACATCATAACATTTATGTTGCACCATATAATTCATGTTTCACATATCACACCATAATATTTATAATATCATGTGTTCCACATAGAATGTATATCAATATTCTACATAAAGTAACCCATGTAAAGTAAGGGGTTTAATTTCATATATCATATGTTCTTTAATAAAATTTTGGAAGGAAAAATTGAATAATATCCTTGGTATAGGAATCATCAATATTTAGTGAAAATGTAACAATCAAAAGAGAATTAAAATTTGTGTTTTTTAAGATGAGTTCATTTGAAAAAAAAAATTATTATAAAAAAATTAGGTTGAAAACATTTATATCATATATAATATTAGATAATGTAGAAGATATTATATATAAGTAACATTATTGTCATATCCATAATAGAAATGGGGTGAAATAGGGAAAACCCAAATAAAGAGAGTTGTGTTCGAGAATTCTTCTTACCTTGTGTCTGAATGTTTTTATAACATTGATATCATTAACAATAACATTATATTCATTAATTAAAAACATAAAACCTTTTATACATGAATTTTATTAATTATTTTTTTATTATGTTCATCTTTGGTATTTTTGATATGTTATATAGTTTCATTCTATCGTTCGATGGTATTCGTTTTTCATATTTTTTAAGATCGGTTCACTTGTATTCGTGAATGGAAGTTTGTGTCAAATATTAATTAATAAAATGAATTTTTAATATTATTCATTAATGATTTTCTACAAGATTAAAATATTATTTAAATAATTCGGTTATACTGTATGAGGATGAATCATTAGATAAAATATAATGATGGTCGTTTTAGGTTAATTTTGGAAGTTTTTCAATCTCAACAAACTTGTTTTATTTTATAAGTTATTGTTATGTATATATGTTAGTTATTGAATATAAATAGGGTTTTAAAACACAATTTACAAAAAAAAGAATCAGCCGTTATAAACGTTACATTTACAACCTTAAATTCTTTAATTGAAAATTAATCTGCATCGCCCATGATATCAGTAAATTGACAATCACAGGGCATGATTTTATTTTTGAATAAAATATAAAGAGGGAGGATTTTTATGATGAATATTTCATTAAAATGATATTATTAAATTAAATGTATTTTATTTGAGTTATTAATCCTTTTTGACAGGGGATGGTGAAGAGAGAGTATGAAAAGAAAAAATAATTGAATGAAATTAAAAGAAAAAGAAGTGGTTTATACCTATTAAATATCTCATACTTCAGAACCTCCATAAGAAAATGATTTTGGAATTTTAATTAGAAAAATATAACCTATAAATGGAGGAAAGAGTAGGGAAGTATATTAGAAATAATTTCTACATGGATCAAGGCTTGATAGTTTTTAATGAAAGAGGTGGCGAGGGATGGTATTTATAGTGATGGGGAGTGGTGTTTCCCATTGATATATTCAATAGTATATTATTTTGGATCAAGACTATGAATAGTTTGATAATTTTAACTGTAAAATTTAAAATAATAATGTTTAGTTAATTTTTTTCTTACATCATCCACACAATGTTTAAGACTAAATAATTCAAGTATTCAGCTTTTATCATAAATTATCATATTTTTCTATTCATAAAAATGTCATCTATTTTATAAAAAACCCCCAAAATTATCCCTATTAGTTTTTTGATGTGTATAATTCAGAAACATATCTCCATTTTATAAAAATAATTTTCCAAATATGGGTAATTTAATTTTTTTATTACAATCATCAGTCACTAAGAAAATAACGACTTTTAAATTCTAATTGAGTTTTTAACAAATTGAAAAATTGCATAAAGTCTCATAAAATTATATTATATTAATAAATCCTCAATATATTAATTTATGAATACATGTTATGAAAAAAAATTAATTATTATATTAATCATAAAATTGTAATTAAATATTTATGGCTTCCAAAAATAACAACACTTAATTAATAATTTTATAAAAAATATTAATATAGTCTATGATATAATTATTTCAATATTTCATTTATATGATTCATAAATATTATTTTTACTTTCATTTTTGAGGCTAAAATTCATTTTGAATTTTTATTATTCATATGGTTGATATTATTATTCCTAATTTCACATTACTATTTCATCTCTATTGGTTTCTTAACATGTAGAAATACTCCTTGTTTCATTAATTATTCATTTAGAATGTTTTTATTATGATGTATAAGTGATTTTTGGTCATTTATATTATATTACACAACTATATGTAGTGATAAATATTATTGATAAATGTTTGGGTCATTATAGTTTTCCCTCATTTAAAAATTTCACACTCGAAATTTCATTTTACATAATCAGGCGAGGGTACTTCTCCATCATCGCCTATTCAATTTCTAAAGTTGTTTATTCATACATATGGATCCTACAAAACCCATTGACATGTTTGGTTGTATTGTTTCATAGAACCTTATCTTTATTATACAGAATCATTACTTGAAACTCTTCATAAGAGAGATCATCTTCCAAATGTACCACATATGAGCATAGTATGTGTGAGGGATTTAGTATGTCTTTCCTCATGTGTGATATGTGGAACACATTATGATCTTGATCCATATTTATTATATGTACATGATTATATTGCACATCTCATATGTGATAATGGATATTGAAGGTGACATTGTTCCTTAGTCTTAGCTTCCCTTACATTCAAAATGGCATGACTCTCTTCCATATTGATATTTGAAGAAATATTTTATATCCAATGTCAAACTCTAAGTCCCATCGACACTTGTCAGTATTTCCCTTTTTCTAACTCTGACCTGATTTGATATGTTTCTAGAAGGCTTGATCCTTCTATTAAATATCCTATACAATATAATATCAATGTATCATTCATTCACCAACTTAATCCCAATAGGTTAGAGTTCTATATCGCTTTATATATAAGGATTCATATAAAGAAATTAGACTTCTCAATTAATAGATACTATTATATGGTGACTCAACCAATTAACTATGCCGATCCCAAAAAAATTTTAATTCCATTGAGAAGGCTCTTATAAATTCATCAAGATTCTAAGTAGTCCTTTCAGATGTTCTATCAGTTTTGGGGTGATAGGTCATGATGACATTTAATTAAGTAGAGATAGAAGTTGAAGACACCTCCAGAAATTAGTTTTGAAACATGGAGCACAATCTGAGAAAATCGAGAGGGGAACCCCAAGAATTCTCACCACATCATTCACATATATCATTAAAAGTTTTTCAATGATGATTTCTTCCAAATAATTAATAAAGATGGAAATCCTAGTCAATTGTCCCAACACAATACATACCGCATTATTTTCTTTTAATTTACTCGAGAGACTCATGAAAAAATCCATTGTGTCATTATCCCATTTCCACATGGTTATCTACAATGGTTTCATCATGTATTTGGACTTATATCATTCTTCATTATCATTATGTCATATCAATCACATTGGTAAATACTCAGAAATATCCATCTTCATCTTACCCCACCGGATGTGTTCTAAAATATGAAGGTACATATTGGTACTCCCATGATGGATAATGAAATTTGAGCTATGTGAATTATCCAATAGATCCTTATTTATCCCAGGTTATAAAGGCACAAAAAGTCTCTTTCTAAATTAAATCACACCATCGTCGTTTATATTAAATTATAATAGCTTCCCTCCCTTTACTTCATTTACCTTATTTTGTGACTTTGGATTATACATGCATGCCACTTTAATCTTCTATTGTATAGATGGTTATACAATAATTTGGTAAATATTGTATTTATTCTCTATCATTATTATTTCCAAATAAATATTTTTCATATTAATGAAGATAGCATATTTCCCAATCTGAAACCCAGATAGAGAAATATGTTATTTTATATTAATATATTATTATTCCATGATTTCATTATTGGGGTGATAGTTAATAGATAAATTGTGTTCCATGATTATATCTAACCATATCATTTATCACTTGTTGAGATCCACTTATGTGAATATATTCTTGAGTCTCTTGTGATTGTTATATATATCACACTTCTCACAATAGTGTTTATGCAAATAGATTTTAAATTAAAAAATCAATGATGAAAACTCTATATCATGCTTCGGGTTGTTCTACTCATGGATAATAAACTATCGTGAGGTATATGCTATCATCTTTTCATTTTTCATGAGTACAAAACCAAATACATCCTTTTAATAATCACCATTAAACTCAAATCATTCCCCACATATTGGAAATGTGAGTACAGGTGTAGTGATCAAAATTATCTTTAGATCATTGAGACATTCCTTACATTCTTCTTTCCATAAATTCATTACCCCTTTCCTTGTTAACATATTTTTAAAGATTGAAAAATGTTAAAAACTTCCACAACAAAAATTGTTATTACTGAAATAATCATATAAATATACCGATTTTCATGAAACTAGATGGTTTGGGGTATTCCAAAATTTCCTTTTTTTATAGGTCCAAATATATTCACTCACCAGTGACCACATGTCCCATGAATGTGACTTGGAACATCAAATATTAACACATTCTAAAATTTGTGTACAAATTCTCTATCCTTAATATCACCAACACGAGACATATATGTTTTTCATGTTCCTCCTTTCTATTATGTAAATGAGAATATCATTGATAAACACTACCAAAACATTTTAGAGGTAATATTTAAATACTCTCTCTATCAAATCCATGATGAATTTATAGGAATTAGTATTTTTCGAAGCGCATCACCAAAAACTCATAGTGCCCAGACCTTGTACAAAAGGTAGTATTCCTAATATATTACTTCAACAACATTATCTAATGATATTTAGAATAATTATCCACAGATGTGTAGTATTGTGCTCCTTATATTCGATTGAAGAAGTCATAAATATGCGTAAGAGGATAATTTTTCATTATGGTGATCATGTTGAGATATTGATAATCGACACACAACACCATTGTTCCATCCATCTTCTTGACAAAGAATAATGGAACTCCCCATTTTCATGCACTAGGTAGCATGAACCCTTTATCTAAATTCCCTTGAATCAACATCTTTAACTCATCATGGTCGATAGGATCCATCCTATTGGGACACATTGAGATAGGATTAGCTCTAGGTATGAGTAATATAATGAACATTAACTCACAATCTGGGGGGATTTTTGGTAACTCTTCAGAAAATCCATCATTTTATTCCCTCATAATGGAAACTTCCCCTAGGATGATATCATCCAATGACTCAACCATTTTTCCATGGTCTTCTACATCACAGGGAATGAACACCCACACCATTGAAGGTTTTTCCAATGGAGAATAATGATCTTCCTTGTGTTTTATGAGGAAAATGGTATAGTTCAAAATATTAAAAGTCATTTCTTATTCTCGATAAATTATATGTTCTCTATATAAAAAGATCCATTACAGTCCCATTCCTGTGTCAAATTACACCAAGGGTAGTATCATGAGAATTTCAGGAAGAATCTTCTAACATATCCCTATAGACAAAGAGTCCCACACTCGGGCTACAAAGATTTCAACACATGGTGTTTTATAGATATATATATTTTATGGTTTTGGGGATTTAATTAAATAGTCCTAGAAAACATGATATATTTAAAGGAATAAATAGAACCAAAATTAAATAAGACATTTTCCATTATTGAATGAATATGAATTGTACCTTATAACAATTAATTTTCTTTCTCCACATCTTCAGTAGTGAGGGAATAATCCTTTCATTTCACCTTTGTTATTAAAAGATATGAATGTTTACTACACTTAAGGACTTGATATTTAATGAACTATATTTCATAGTTCCATTTATCCATACAGTTATACAATTGGACCATGAGTGGTTCTCTTCCTTCCTCAACCACATTGTCCTACTTACTCTATCCATTTTTACATTCATGATCATAGTGGCCTTCTATCAAATAGTTGAACCATTTCCACATCCCTCTGATATAGATCACTGATTATTATTTATAAATTTTTGACATGTGGGTAGCTATGTTTCTATTCCTCCTTTGTCATTAAATAAACCTGTTGAAAATTCCATCTTTCATTTTGTATCCCCATAGCCATGGGACCAATCATCAAAATCCATTATACATTGAATGAACATCAAACAAATTTTTCATAACTCCCAATGTATTGAATTGATAGATCATTTCAATTGTGTGGTTTTAATCCACTAGTTAATCATTAAATTTTTCTATCATTGTTGATATCAAAACAATAATCATGTATTGAAAGCCTTGTGAAATTTTCGTCAAAGGATGTGAAAAATTCTCTTTATATTTTCTTCAGATCTATGAATTCTCTCTCCATATTTGTTTAAAGAGTTTGAGTTAAATAATTTTAAAAAAATTATTTTAAATTGTTCCTAATCAATCTCTTGAATTTCATCAATTTTTTTAGTGTTCGTAAAAAAATCCTCAGATTTATTTTCCTCTCCATCAAATTGGTAAATAGACAGAGTCACCTTTTCCATATCAGTGTAGTGAAGCCCAAAAAATATTTTATCTGTTAATTTGACCCATTATTCCATGACTAATGGATTAGAAGATCCACTAAATGTTAGTGGTAATTGCTTCATATAAGACTTTATATCCAATTTCTACGTCATAGTTGAAGGTGGACATTAAAAGTTATTCATGTTATTTTTCCTAACCTGATACAGTTGGATAATCATTTCCATGATATTTTGAACTCCAACTCCCAAATAATTATGGATTTCATTCACGAAATCACTTCATTATCCAACTTATGGGTTATTGTCAAGGTTTCTTCTAGGTCCCACCATTACGAAAAATAGAAAAGTATATAATAAAAAATTAGTCAACATAAAATGTATAAAAATTTTATTCTTTTGTTCAATTAATTCTAAAAGAATATCTTAGGGGGTCCAAATGCTTATCATTTTCAAAAAAAATTCTACCAAGGTTCTTATATGTACTTTTCCACATAATTATGATTTTCACTATGATTTTATAATCCTATTTCCCAAATTAACTAAATGGTTCTATGATACCAACTAGAGACACGGTTTTTTTTTCTTAAATAAATTATTATATCATTTTAGAGACAAAAAATATAAAATAATTACAAAACTACGATCTCAACATGTATTTTCTTGGTAATATTTAGACCATAAATAATTTTTACAAAATAAAACATAAACATTTATTTAAGTCCTTATTCTCTATCATCCTAGTGTACCTAGTTTTCTACTCATTACAGATAATCCCCTGAGGATATACATTAAATAAAGGGGTGATCTAAAAGTGTATAATGAGGATAGATATAATATTTAATCAATGTGAAAAAAGGTATATCATAAAAATTTTCATTATAACATTTTAATATGATCACAATCATTATGATGATCATTTATAATAGGAATGAAATGTGGCCATACAATAAAATGAATCATCATGTCATAGTAGTTAGCCACCACACGTAGTTTTGAACAATGTTCACATCATGTTCACGCATATTTCACTTTTTATCATGAGATGCATAAAATTATCCCATGAATCGGAGTGCTATATAATTACAAGCACATTCATCTAATCATAAAATTTAAATTTCACTATATAATTTTGGGTGAAACTGTCACATCATAACATTTACGTTATCATGCATTGCACATATAATGTATATCAGTATTGAACTTAAAAATAACATGGAATAGAATGTGTCTAATTTTATAAAAAATAAAATCATGAGTAAACCTTAGTAACAAAAAAGGAAATAATATTCTTGGTATAGGAATCATTAATATTGAGTAATGTAGTAACGATCTCAAGAGATTTAAAATGTGTGTTTTTTTAAAAGAAGTGTTCTTTTGGAAAAAATAAATTATTTTTCATAAAATGAATTATAAAACACTTATATCATATAAAAAAAATATAATTATGAATAAAATATATATTAGAAACATTATTGTAATATCCATACTTAAATATGGGTGAAATATGGATAACCAAATAAAAGAGAGTTGGGTTTGTGAATTCCCTATACCTTATACTTGAAAGATTTATCCATGTTAATATCATATATAATAACATTATATTTAATAAATAACAAATTAATAATATTTTATACATTAATTTAATTCATTATGGTTTACTTATGTTCATTTAACGTATTTTTTATGAGTTATAGTGTTTAATACCATCATTCAGGAGTGTTCATTTGTCATTGTTTTCATTATCTGTTCAATTTATACATGAATGGGTGTTAGTGTAAAATGGTAATAAATATAAAGAATTGTTATTAAATGTTATTAATGATATTATGCAAGTTTAAGTGTTCCTGTATTAATTTTTTATATTTTATTTTGATGAATAATTAGATAAATGTTAATGTTTATCGTTTTAGGATAGATTGGGCAGTTGTTCGAACATAATTTTTTTTTGTTTTATCATTTAATATTATGTATATATGTTAGTTAAAAACATAAAGATGATTTTAACATAAATTTTACAATATTTTTCAAACATTATAATGGTTCTGTTAATATATTTAAATGCATTAATGTAAAATAGTAGTGAATCACCCATGATTTACGTAAACTGACACATCATGGGTGACAATTTCTTTTTTATAATAAAATATAGAGAGATGGATGAGTTTAATGATATATCATAAATTAATGATATATAATTCCTGTATATGTAAGGTACTCGATTCATCATTCCAATTTGATAAGGGGATGTGATGGGAGTGTAAGAAATGAACATTACATTTAATAGATTTAACAGAAAAAGGAACATGATTATACATCATAAATCTCTCCTCCTTGAGAACCTTATTCGGTAAATGATTTTTTCCTTTTTTTATGAGACCATGAACTCAAGGATGTGTGTTTTGGTTTATGGAAGGTTATTGAAATTAATTTTTACATGTATCAATTCATGATAGGTTTTAGGAAAATATATAGTGATGGGTGGTATTTATAGTAGAGGAGAGATTTGTTTTCTCATTGTTGTCTTCATTTGATTATTATTTTGTTTCAAGATTATGAGTAATTTGAGAGTTATCACTAAAACTATTTAAATAATAATGTATGGTTTGAGATTTGTGCTTACAGTAGTCATAAATTATCAATGACCCCATAATTCATGTATTTATCTTTTACCATAATTTATGGAATTTTTCTATTCATAAAAAAATAATGTATTTCCGAAAAATAACAAAAATATACCGAAAAAATTATTCAACATGTAAAATTCATAAAATAAACTAAATTTTAAGAAAATAATTTTATTAATATGATTAATTTAATTTTAAATTAAAATCATCATTCAATAAAAAATGCATATTGTAAAATTATAACTGAATTTTTATCAATTTCAAAATATGCAATAAGGTGTCATAAAATTATCATAAAATCATAATAAATTAAAATATTGATTTATTAATAAATTATATGATACTAATTTTTTTATGTTTTTAATTAAATATACAATTATAATTATATTTTTTTGGCTAAAAAAATACTAACATTTATTTAATTATTTACAATACATTAATTTAAATATACTATGATAGATGGACCTCGACGCGAAAACCCACTCCTTGAACCCTAATCTATTGATATTATTTAACAATTACATTCTCATCTATGAATCTTCTCCTTATAGCCCTGTTTGATCCCAGTTGGGAGCTTCCCTTTAACCCCAAAGACAAACATGCTATGGAGGTGATGTCATTGTAGAAATATGAACCGTTACAAGTTACGAATATGAGGATCAAAGGGATTTCCTTCCACGTAGCATTGATGGGTTCAGATTACCGATCGATGAAGCCACCAAGGATAATGAAAATGGAGGATCGAAGCGTTTCTGTTGAATACAACCCATTTAATCTACATCAGCGTACTCAACTCTGTATGTTTTCAATTATGGGTCGAGTTTCCTACCACAAAGGAGACAAAACCTGGTCCTATTCTAATTTAAAGACTCTAATTGCATTATTCTTGGGATTATTGAACTAGAAGATGGTCCCGCTCGGTAAGTGATTCTTCCACATTGTCTTTTCTACGCAGAATGATCATGATAGAGTTTGGAAATTAGGTAATCTTCAATTGAAACCCGGTTTCCTTCTTCATTCTGAATGGGATTTTTCTTTCAATACTAAAAATCATAGGAACACCACAGATCATTTAAGGGTTAGGCTGCATTACAATAATTTGTTTTTTGTCACCCACAAATTCTTAATGACTTATCTTCCTACATTGGTACCCCACCTGAAAATTGATAAAAGGACACTAAAAGGAAACCTATGTATCTTTTATCGGGACATGATTGTGGTTAATGTTGAAAGTCAGCTCCAACTATCTATAGTTTTCAATGCTAATGAGTATAGGACAGTGGTGGAAATTGAGTATAAAAGGATTCCCCCTATCATGACTACTGCAAAATTGTGGGACACTCAATTCTCAATTATTGGATTGTGCAAACAAAATCCCTTCATCCTAATAATTCTGAATGGATAGAAATTAATAGAACCAAGACTAAAGAACCATTTGTTGACAAAACTGAATCATCTACGGGGAAAGATGGTAAATGGGTTTTTAAACAAAAATTAACATTTTAATTAGAAGCTGGAAATGGGAAATCATGGGTAGTCCTTGATGAGGAACAATATTAAGAATATATTGAACATTCCATTTGGAAAGACATTGAAACAAAAATCTAGGGAATCATGCACTCCCACTCTTATTTTGGTCCCTCATGTAACTCTTTAGAAACCTCTGCTCCTCATCTGAACCTCTCTATCTAGGCCATCTGGAATGGAATTATTCACCTAGCTTGGACTCTCACCCCCTGCTGGATGGATTGATTGCACTCTCTATCGGATCTCAACTTCATTTCCACCCATACAAACTTGGATGCAAGCATGATCGTTGATGGACTTTCCAACAAGGGAGTGAATCACAAGTTTTCTTGGAGGGATGACATTCCTTTTAGTTACTCCCTCTTTATGTCAGGGATGTTAAAAAAATTCTATATTATTGACTCATGTAATCCCATCTTGTTCATTCCTTTTCAATAAATTTTGTTTTGGTCTTTGAACAGAACACCACCTTAAATAGATTACGTAGACTATGATATAATTATATCATACATTCCTTTATAATATTAAAAAAATTATTTTTACTTTTATTGGTGAGGTTAATATTAATTTTTCTGGTGTATATTTCATAAGTGTCATACTATTATTCCAAATATCAAGTTATTATTTCATCGGTATTTGTTCATTAGATTATAAAAATACTTCATGTTTCATTTATTAATCTTCTATAATGTTTTTGTTATGGTATATGAGTGATTTTATGTGATTTATACTATATTACATTACTATGTGTTCGGATAAATTCAACTGATACAAGTTTGGTTTGAAACAAATACCAATAAAAATGATATAATAATATTACTATTAAATTCCTATAAATAACCATAATAACTTCAAAACTAAGGAATATATAATCCTCAATGGTTGTATCATTAATTTTGGATTACATTCATGAAATTTAACAAATTCCTTTGTAAATAACCCTTCACATTAAACCCAAGGGTAACATATACCTCATCTATAAAAAAGTTGCAAAAATCATAACTTACATTAAAATCACCTCACTTAAATCCAAATAATGTGTTTATAAGGATTTTAACATATGATAAAACATAAAATTATAATCCTTTTATGGTATCTATAATTCATATTATAACATACCATGAAGTTATTATAATATTCATTGTTTTCTAAACCCTCATTTGATACCAACAATAAGGACCCAATCACAAAAAACACATATTCTAGTGACTTAAACAAGAATTTACATAGTTTAATTCACGAATACAATTTAGGTTTATCATTTCAAGGATTTAGGTCCTAAAATATATATAAATATGTTTTACATAACAATGTGAAATCTTTTAGTCGGTATCCTATTTTCAAAAAAAAACATTTATTATATGATAGGTTTTCTTAGCATGGCACAATATTGGCATTATCATTGTCTCAAATCATCTATAACATAATTAAAAATTTATTTGATGACAATTTGGGAGCATAAAAATATTAATAAGGGACCTAAAAAGAAATAAATCCATTAATCCATTTATATTATTAAAAAATTATTTTGAAAATAAACTTTTGGAAAAAAATAACAATATTAGAACATAAGAGTTCAACTTATATATATATTTATTTCATTAAAAAATTATAAGAAGTAATAAAAAAGACAAATGAATCTAATAATGGTTTCCTTGAAATCATGATAAAATAATAAATAATCATTCAAAATTTCATATATTTAGACTAGAAGAATAATAAAGTACTTGTATATATACATAAATGCTTTATATCACGTTGAAAAGGGATAATATTTATATAAAAATTATAGGAATTATATATAATTTTTGTATATAACTCAGTAAATAATCTTCCACATGGATAATACAAATATAATAACCAATAAAGTCGAATTCCACCCCAAATGCATTGGATGGAAATAAAAACCCCACACATCATTGGTTTATAACATAACCAACCATAATCAATTTATAGAGGAATAACCCATCCTTATTTTATAATAGAACATCCCATCACTTTAACAATTCAAATAATCATAAAAATCATAAAAAATAATATATTTCAATTTCAATTTTTAAATTCTTAAAAATATTCGTTCCACACCGACGAAAACAATTTTGAATTTTGAAATTTCATTTATACTTTAAAACCCTTTATGAAAATAACACTAACATTAGGAATGATTATTTTTCGTTGAAGTTAACATAGAATATTATGATGTATTTAATGTATCAAAAACTGTTAATGGTGGTTAGAAGTGTCATTATCATCATATGCATTAAAATATAACATTCATTTTGTCTTTTATAAGGAAATTAAAAAACATTCCATATGAAATACATTAAAATATTCCATTTAAAAACCAATGGAAAGGAGACATAAAATTTGGTTTATAATTAATTTATATAATTATGAAAACATCTATAAAGGAATTTTACAAATATTTTAATGGCTGAGAATGTTTTGGAATGGAAACATTAAATGATGATATTAAAAAGAATGTGCCCTACCTTGAGTCTAAGTTGTAACATACGTTATATATATTACCAAATAATAAAATTATTTTAATTATTTAGTTTATTTATAATATATTTCACGTTTAATTTTTCATATTATATTATTTTTTACATTGTTATATTAATCATCATAATCATATGAGTTTATGTTGGATGTTTTGATGACATTCATCTAATATGTCAAAAATGAGTAATGTAGGTAATCTATGTTCAAATAAGTCATTATTGAATAATATATAGAGTACTAACCATGATATATTTATCATTTATAGAGAAAAATTATAATTTTTATAACCAAAAAATAAATATGGTTTTTAAAAATCAACTATGTTACAATCACGGAGACGATAGGTCATATGTACAAATTAGTAACATTTTCATTTTTCAATGATCAATAGGGAAAGAATGTAAGTATTGTTTAATATTAATAGAATTATAATTATATTATACACAACATTTTTATTTTTATATATACTTATCTATATCATACAAACGATTTGTCGATGAAAAAATAATTTCATCGCTTCGTGGAGGTGTAATCCACACGTATGCACGAATGATGTCACCATTTTTCACTAAATGAAATGGTTCAAAATTAAATTATATTTTATATTTTTATAGTGATATATAATCATGAATATAATGCATTTATATTAAATAAATAATTATAGTAAATTTTAATTGTTGTTGTAGGGATAAAGATATCGGTTCGTGAGGCGCTATTAAGTTGTACCAACAAAGGAAAACTTTATTTCCCATTTTTTAGAATTGGAGATAGTGATAAATTATCCCAATAATGTAAAACACTTTCATTATATTAGTTATTGAAGTTTTATTATATAAAAAATGTTGGGGAATTTTTTAATGAGCTATAAAATGAAATTTGTCAAAAATTATTGGTTAATAAATATAACTCTTCATCAAAAAATGTCTTATGGATTTTCCCAAAAGCTTGCATATAATTGTTCTATAATAAATAAATTGACTCCAAAATATTGGGAGGGATGTAAATATTTTATTTTTGTAGGTATTTTATCATAGAAATTTTATTAATAATAAATAAAATTAGAGAGTTGGTCTTTTATTAAAGTTGGAAGGGGAACTATTTCATTTTCTTATATTATTAAATTAATAAAATTTATTTTTCATATTAAAAATATAAAAAAACTGATAAACCAAAAAAATAATAAGAGGATGGTAATAATAAAATCTTACAATAAAAATGGGATATGTTTAGGTGATGTTTTCACCATAATTTTTTTGTTTAACAGAGGCTAACCATTTTAGACACTTTTCTTGCTATTAATGTTTTAATTCCTTGAGTGTATGGAATGTTATAATTAACGAAATATTGGACAATAAATGTACACTAATTCATATTAAATATTATTCCCAATAAATTGTTTGAAAATGGTTTTTTTATGTTTTAAATAATTTAATATAATGTTGTTTATTTTAAACAAAAAATAATGTCTATTTTCAAATAAATCATTTAATATTTCTTTTAAAACTTCATGAAAATAATTTATTTCAAATTTATTTCATTAAAACCTCTTTAATATATCATTTTTATATCATCTAGATTAATATTTCATTAATATCATATTTATTTTAAATTTTTTAAATATATGTATTTTAATTTTTTATTAATTTAATAAATATTGTATTGACCTAGTGTACGGATTTAATTTAATTATTTCATCACAAAAAATAAGAAATAAATTACGATGATAAATAAAACTCATATTTATTTATAATTAATATTTATTCCACACCATACAACGTTTTTATCCCTATGTAATAAATTTAAAGGCAATAATACAAAGAGAATGTCCTTTTCAACTTTTCACTTCAGAAAATATTATAAATGAAAAAATCATGGTCATATAGAAAAAATCACATATTTGAATATTTATGATTATCGGAAAACTCTAATGATCTAATATAATTAAAATAAGTGTTATGGTTACATTATAGTCATTATCACATTATGTTTTCCTTAAATAATACATTTTCTATTTATTGTGGTAAAACATTTAATATGTTTACTATTCATAACAACTAAACATAAAAGTGAAATATTTAGAAAATTTGTTTATCTAGATTCCAAATACCGAATCAATTTCTCATGATTCAAAAAATAGAAGTTTAGGAATTTAATTTAAAAATAATCTAACGAAATATAATGAAAAAACATTTCAAAAAATTGCATTTTGAGTAATAAATGGTATTAAAATAAATTATAGTAAAAACACTCACCCACACTACTATAATTAAAATATTTTTTATTAAATATAAAATCATCCAATTCTAAAATTAATAACAAGTATTATTTTACTTCATAAATAGTTTAAACAAAAATAAATTTTTAAATAGTAATCAGTAATTTGTAATGCTCATTAAAAAGAATACGTTTCAGATAGATATAAATATTTTAACATAAGCTAATTTTGGTATGATTAACTCATTATATAAATACATTTTATAATATAAAATTTTAAAATATTCTTGAAATGAATTATAATTTTTTATCATAACAACCCAAAAAAATTGATTTATATAAAAGAATATTGTTTCAAAAAGTAACAACTTTACTAAAAATGATTGATTATTTAATAAGAATTGACATTTAATTTTTAATTTATTATGATTTATATATATATATTTATTTAAAATTTCAATTAATCATATTTTTCCCATTCAATTCAATTCAGATGATATAATAGTAATATTTAAATAATAATTTTTTGGGGTCTGTTAAATATATATGTAATGTATCTACTAATTATCAAGAATAATGTTATTATTTTATAATATACGGGTGTCACAAAAATTATCATACCCTTGGTATAATATTTATGAAATTTCACTATACTTATCATACATGACACCTTTTTTATGTTTCAATGATCTTGGCAATCAAAATTGAATATCTTATGTGATGTCTGTAAGGGAGACATGTGTGGATAAATATTTGAAAAAATGTTTACAATTATTTTAAACTACATTTTTGATGTTTCTAGTCCTAAATGGAAATATATATTATATTCCTGAGATTGAGAATTTATTCTAATATATAATGATTATCTTTTGAAAATGATGTGAATTTTTTGTATTTCAATCATAGTTCACCTGACATTGATCAAATATATTATTTATAGAATTTTTTTATCACTAAACATTAATGTGGGGGTCTGGGACACTGTATTTGGACTCATTGATGTCATTAGTTATTTTCTAGGATGTGTTGACTTATTTTAGGATTTCTGTAGTTGTTATAGTAATTATGGTAAAAACACATTAGTGAAAACCCTAAATACGAGTTAATGTGATGAAAAACTTATTGAAGTTTTGGTAATGTAGAGATTATGGGTATTCCGTGAAATTAAAACCCTTTATATATACTGTCAATATGATGTTGTTCTGATCTTGATTATATTTGGTTTAAAGTCCATAAAAAATGTTTTTTGAGTATCTTATTTATATTAAATCAATACATAATGAGTGGGCCTAATACTACACACTTAGAATGATAATGCTTGTAAATATTATGTGGATAATTAATTTTTTTACGAACAATTTTAAAGGATTTAAATATAATTTGAATATTTAATATATAACTAATTATTTATAAATCATAATAGGAAAATGATCATGTAAAACCATGTTTAAATTGAATGTGTTGTTGGTTTATCCATTTATATCAATGTTGAACAAAAAATATATTTTTTAAAATGACAGTGTCACTAGAGAAGATATATATATATATTTATTTTTCATATTTATATGATTATTTTATTTTATTTATTATTTATTTTCCTATAAATTTGGTTGTTCAATTTTTGAAACTATTATCATAAAAATGAATTTTTGAAAGGATCGTCCCTATAAAAGCTTATAACCATCTAATTATGGTAATTAGGTACAAATATAGGAGAAAATAAAAAATTCACATTTATTCATATTTTATGGCAAATGATAATTCTCATAATATCTTCGAGTGTGAGGTTGATATCATTGTAGGAAATATATATTTATATTATTTTGAATCTCTTATCATTATTCTGTAGTTAATGATATTTTCAATTTAGAGGATGTAAATTATTTAATATATGGAGAATGTAACCACCTAATATTTTAAAATAAATTTTCATTTAATTATGTACTCTGTTAAATTAATTTCATCTCATTGTATATAAAACCAAAATAAACCTAGAATCCATTTTAAATTAAATATAAACTATCTCAAGTAGTCATTTCATGGTAGGTGTAAATTATTTTTCCACGTTATGAATTTTATAAATAAAATTAAACATCCATTTTGTTTCTAAATAAGTTACTGTTAATATATAAAAAATAACAACATTTAATAATTGAAAATTTATTTTCTTAATAATTTCCTTTTAAAGAGATGTGTATTATTATACTATGAAACAAAATATTAAATAGTTAAATCCTGAAAAAATATATTATTTATATCATTCATATATATTGACTGAGATAATTAATATAATATAGGAAATAATAATAATAATATATACCAATAAAAATTCATATTCATATTAATAGTTATATTGTCATTATATTTTATATCTCAATTTAAATTAATAATTTAAAAATTATAATTTTACTATGACCAATTTTTTTTTTAAATTTAGAATAAAAAAAGATATCTTAGGATGAATTTTAGGTATTTTAATGAAATATGATATTTTTAGATGAATAGTGAACACCCAATTTTCATTAATACCATAGAATATTTTAATATATTGTCTACAAATAATGACCTAATCAATGACTTATTTTTTGAGAAATTATTAATTTTTTTAATAAATTTGTTCATTTATAATATACAATGTTTAATTTATAAAAACATTGTCCAAAATTTTGAACATATGTAATATTTTATTCCAATAAAAATGTTTTGAATATCTTTCATTAAATAATATATCACTCGGTAAAATTATTTTGTGAATTGATTTTTAATCCATGTAACTATGCCTTTTTAATAACAATATTATTAATGATTTGGAAATCAACCACATTGATAATTTTATCATAAATAGAATTTCAATGCTTTAAAATATTTTATTATACAAATGGTTATTTACACATCATGTGGGATAATATTAAATTAATACTTGCCTCTATTAGAGATTTTATTTCAAAAACTTTATTTCTTACTTTTAGTTATTTATTCTATAAAACAGATGTTACAATTTTTGTTTGCATAAAAAATAATTCACATATCTAAAAATTAGTTATATTGGTATTGGAAAATTTAGTTTAAAAGGGTTTACACAAATGTTTGGAAAATAATTCATGCTAAAAACAAGTTTTAAAATGATTTTATGAGAGGTAAATAGTTCTTATCTTATACCCAATACATATATTTTCCATTATTATATCTTATTGTACCTAGAATAGTGACATTCCCATTATATTTTTTAAAAATATATCATTCTCCACACCTATAAAATGAACTCACATCCTCACTATTCATAAACTAATTAGGAAGAATTATAATGAAATAAAATCTTCTAGACCCCCCTCAATTATCATCTAATTCCCTAGAAACCATGGAATTTCTAAAATACAAATATAAGGATCCTTATAGTGAACCCATGGGAGAACATCTAATATATGGGATAATATTCTCAACAATGTTCTCTTATTTAGATACAAATTCACCCCTCTCAAATATTTCCAATATGTGAATATATTATACGATAAATTATATTAATTTTCTAAAATGTTATTATACAAAAAAATAGTAATTTTCTACCTTCATCTATAACCGTCCGAAAAATGAGGACAATTTTTTACGTACATGTATAATTCTACTTCCATGAATGATTTTTTTATTATTCCTAAACATATTAAAAATATAGTCTAAAAAATATATTTAATGGAAAAATATAATATCCCTGTCATGATTAAAATTCTAATATTATTACTAATTTATTTTTCAACCCCGTCCAGTTTTATGAAAAAATCATGTATCATCTATGTGTACTTGGGGACTACATCCTCCTTGAAATGAAAAATTTCTTTTCCTATTGCCTGATAACATGGATTTAATGACCCCCTTCCACCTGATATACTATAAATAATTCAAAGAGATAATGACCCTGATTCCTATCTCTAGTAGACCATGGGTTGTCGAATAACACTGATGGTATAAAAAACTCATAAAATGTGTGGAATTACAATATGAACAAATATTTTATCATTATATATGATAAACCAACGTCTACTAACTCCATGAAATAATATAAAAATATACCAAAACCTCATCAGTCAATGTACATCTATATAAAACAAGTACATGTAAATGTATCCCAAGTAAATTCCCAATATAATAACAAAAATAGTGACCCAACAAAAACTCCAAGGGTTATAGATACTAATGTAAAGCATGTCCCATATATTCCACCATGAAACCTGAAATTAAATTTATTTATACATAGTGTGACAATACATAGAATAGTCAGTCGAAAATCCCATGCCTCTCATGTGCATGTGAAAAAATAATACTAACGCACCCTTGAGAAAAAATAAGATCCAACAACACGTAAATACATCCATTATCAAACCCATACCTCACCAACGCATTCCCCCAACTAATGAAATCCATTTATAATATCATAAAAAGAATCATATCGATAAAGTGTGACGTGAAATTCTTTAACACTAATTTTCCACTATTATGCACTAATCACATACATCCTTTCACCCCCATTTCTTCAATATAACATGTAAAAACTACCCACAGCACAGTCAAATCACATCATGCTCTGATAAACGTGGGTCATCAGACCACATACACTACGATAACCATATTATATGGTATCATGAACATAAGGGAAATAAACCTCATTCCCTCCTTAATCCATGCATAACCCCCACCATAAAATTCCCCATAACACAGTCATATCACATATCACCACCTCATAGCACAATCACAGAACATCTAAGTTGTAGATACCTATACCTTCACCTAGAAAATAAAAAGACCTTTAACCATTATAAATATAACATTTTTAGTCCCCTGGATGAGAATGTGGGAAATAGAACGTATCCAACCACTCATTCTCAACAACATGATTTTTAGGAGAACTACCCCTATATATATAATTGAGTGTCAGATCATTTTTATTGACATGGGTGTGGGCCATATAAAAATCACAAGGAGTATAAAAATTATATATAAACATAAACACACACAATAAGATCATTCGGGTGCACAGAAACCACTAACCAGCTAACAATGTCACCATATTCCCTTCCACCACTAAATAAAAAACACAACATAAAAATCACAATACATCATCCACATCCCACCATTCATTATAATATTATACAATTTCACTATCTTTTATTTACATTTAATTAATGAAAAATTCACAATTAACCATACTACACATTTATTTTAACATTTATTAACAATTTCAATCTCATTTATCTCAACTTCATCATAACACAACATAAAATGTCTGATCCCATATCACAACATATTACAAACTACATATAACCATACCGCATCACAAGCAAATTTTTTCCCCCAATATAATATCCTCAAACCAACCACACATCACCTTCTAGTGTCACAAAAAACATCACTCCCAAATAGTAAAAATGGAATACTGACACATCATATCCCCATATCATGACCACATATTTCCCTAGAATTCATCACTATAATACAAAAACCTCTCCATTTAATATATCCATCAAAACACAACACAAAAAATAATAAAAAATTTAATTTATGAAAAAGATTATTTAATCCCATTACACTTATTGATTTAATGGATTTAAAAAATAGGCCAAAATCCATTGGAAAAAATTTTATTAGTTGAATATAATGGGTTTTCAAATTTCCATTTTGGGGTGACAACAAAAAAATGAAACCATATATCTATATCACAATTATTACAATGCAATAAATGGTTACCAAATACCTTGATTCTCGCTAGGGATTCATTCCCATCAATTCACAATATAAATATATTTGTGTAAAATATATAATAACATGTTGGTCAAAACACTTTCCCCATTACATTTTAATTAAAATTTTAATTATATTTATTAGGAAATCACAAATTATCCTGTATATATAATAACGAGTAATCCTCTCCCATTTGATACAAAAAATGAGTACTGAGAGATTCCCTACCATAAAAAATCTTTACCAACTCGTTGTGCACCGCAAGGTGAAGAAGAAACATACCAAGACCATAACTGCACATGAGAATCCATAGATAAACCTACAACACACCCATTTATCATAAAAATGTATCCCACGCACAACCCAAATCCAAACCCCAATACCATAGAAGAACATTGATACCGAACTAAATGGAAGAGAATGGGAAAAGTAAGAGGTCTTTCTATCACTTGTAAATACTCAACAAAAAAATCATAGATCATGTTGAGGAAATATTGTGATGTAAGATCTCCCAAGATGATTATAGATTAAAAAAAATTATATGATGGTGTTTCGATGAATATGAATGAAATTCAACTAAGGAACACTTTATAAAACATGTAATCCACCACTTTCACATCATGGATTGTATTCACGATGTGAATTCCAATAGAATTCCATTTAACTCAGACTTGAACTAAAAATTTTGTCTCCTTAAATTGAATTAATTATATTCCATTCAATTTATTCATGATGTGAATTCATTTCACTATTTTCCTCCACAACCACACAAATGTTTTGGAACTATATGGATACACCATCCATTGACAAGAAAACTAATTATGTGAATCATGTTCACATCCTCGACCAATTACTACAACACTTTTACTACTCGAACCTCCACAAAACTCTCTGGGATTTCATCTGAACACCCTCAAACCACTAAAACTAGTTATATAATGGCCATGGATGGCTCGTTGTGTCATGTTAGATACCTCTCAAAGGATTCTATACTGCAAGAATTAAATCAAAAACTAAGGAAATAAAGGGATATGAAAATATATTTTGTGGTACATATCATGGATCTCATCATACCACAAATGCTACCGCAATCCAATATCACTAACTGAATCACCTACATAATTCCCAACAAACGAAATCACTACACAACCATCTACACAACCATATCAACCTCTAAATAACCCAAAACATAAACTAATTCACCCTAAAAATAATACTAATTAAAATAAAAAAATTCAATAATCCCATATTTCACGTCAAGATATTATTTGATTTGGGAGGAGCTAACTCACCCACATAAATTTAATCACGTCAGATTATAAAAAATCCAAAATAAATCACCCTCGTTTCATATTATAAAATATTTATCACAATAAAAAAAAATAGGTAAAAAAACATCGCATAAAATATAATGATATATCATCACATCACACAGTTAAAAAAGAGTTTAACAAAACATAAAATAGAATCTGGCACTAGGGATGAATATTTGTTACACACTCTATAGTTATATCTTTTAATACATAATTCCTCTACAAAAAAAGAAAAAATTGAATAGTTCCTCAATGAAACACCCTCTATAGACATTCCTAGATATCTACTAGATGCTCCAAAAATGTCATGTTGTCCTGAATATCTAACTTTCTCTTGTCAATTTCATGGAAATAATCACGATGATACAAATAGAGCTGATATATGTGGAAGCTATCATGGATCATATTCAATTGGGTTAAACATTTCCGTAGATATTTCACATTTCCAACAGTCCCTATCACCTCAATTTCCCATGAAAACCTGTGATAAAACATACACACCACAAAAAACTCTTCCTCCAACAATAATGGGGAGACTCTCAAGAACACATGGTATCTGACATCAAACATTAATGGCCACCTCTAGTGATCATCATATGTCTTCTTCCAGTCTTTAACTACTTTTATCCACTCATAAGGAATATAAAAATCTTCTTCCAGCATCTACACCACATTGAGACCAATAACATATGCTAACCCACCTTCTATCTAGCATGTAATAAACCATCATGACTGCCAATAAAATTCCATAAATAAATTAATTTCCAGGGAGTAGTTATAGATATTTTTTAATGTAAACATAACCAAAGGTGTGTTTCAGGAACGCGATCCATTGTGGTCAAACATACTCACTCACAACTTATCCTCCAGCACCTAGATAGTCTGCTCTGTCTAGCCATTTTTTTGATTGTGGAAAGTAGTGATGATGAGTAACTAATTTCCGGATGAATGACCAAATCCCATACATATATGTGAGGTAAAATTTTCTTTCTAATTCAAGATAAGGCTTCTCATAAATCCATTCAGATACACCACCTCGTCGATGTGCATTCTCTATAAATCTTCCGTGACTCCAAACTCCCCATTATATAGAATTTGGGATTATTTCATCAAAAAAATCATTTTTACCCAAATAACATCATAAACTCATAGATCTCTGAGTAACCCATTGAAGATATCCATCAATAGTTCATCCTTTTTATACTCGAGAATGTATGATGGATATTAAAACCCTTTTAGGAACCTAATGCTTGTACATTACCTACTATAAAAAAGGGCACCAAGACATAAAATCCACCACATATCATTCCTTGATAGGACACAAAAACTACATCATCAAGGAATGATATATCACAGATACCTCATGGTGTACCTGAAAAGTTGGTATATGAATCTCATGAAAGGCTCTTGCATAGATCACTTTTAGAATAAATAGTCTACACTGATTCATAATCTAATTCAAATCATTCCTCTAAAGCATCATCATGGTCAATATGACCTCACTTTACATCTTCTGTGGATCCCCATTAAAACACCTCTACCTACTAAATCAGATAAGACTAAAAAATCATCTCAAAAAATTAACCTCTATTTTCTACCAATATTTAATCCCAATGTAGGGTAGATAACTCCTCCCTCACTATCTATGCACCCACTAAAAACTAAAAAACATACATATGTATATTTTTTGACAAGGATTACTCTACAAAATTAACCTCTCTTAAGTTATAGGAGTTATAATAATCATAATACCGAAGAAAAGTTATTTAAATTAATTTTTTCATAATCAAATCATACAAATAAAAGGTATACCACAATATCATATGATCTTGTATGACCACAAAGCAATCCTCAATGAGTAAGGGCCAAATTATATTTAGTGAAAACAAATATTCTTCTTCCTCCACATCATGGGTCGTATCATTATATTCATGTTAAAATAATGACCTCCACCCATAAGATATCACTACTCACTACTGAATCAATGTGAATACCAAACGAAGACATGAAATATCATAACACACCTCAAACATTACCCCAAGCTATGGAAAACTATGCACTAAAGCACTGACTATAATTTCATTTATGTAACTGAACACTGTATAAAAATGATCAGGTAGGATCATAATATATTTCCTTTATTTATTTTGAAATCTATTCTTATAAGAGGCACTGGGGTTATTTTTTTCATAATAAATCATAGATTAAAATAACCATAAATAACTAACCCAAATACCTTTTTATGAAATTAATTATATTTGGAGTTTTTTCATAGTCTGATTAAAAATGTATCACAATCATGATTTATTTTGATATAAAACTTTCATTGATTATGATATAAATAATTAATAGAATCGTAAAGAGAAAAAAAATATTTTTTCCAAATGTAAAAAAATCATGGTATCTTTGTATTTGATTAAAAAAAATTATTTTTATCAATTTAGTGTAGATAAAACAGACAATAATGAAATGTGAATAAAATGTCTCAAATTGTAATATATAAATTTTATTGAATAAGTTCTCATAAATAAACATGAAATAAAATAGAAACATGATGTAGGAATCACATAAAACTATTATTATAAATATAATTCACTTTTATAATTATAAAGAAGGTAATAAATATCCTGGGAGAAAGGTATTATTTATTTTATACTTAAAATAAAGTATGTCTTTCCTCATTAAGGAATACCCTTAATATAAAGACTGTCTCTCTCTTTCTAGAGAGTTTATCCCTCAATTTGATTGATTTGATTCTCTATATCAATATACTAAATATCCATTGATCATGATTTATAGATTATCCTTTAAAAAATCCATGAAATCCCTCGATCATAACCATAGATCAAATTCCAAAAACAATTAAAAAATACTTAAGGAGATAAACTGATAAGGAATCCTTCATTACTCCAAACATATATAAAAATTAAAATGACTAAGAATGATACATTCAATAATGGTAGACAATAGATATCTCCTGAAAATGAGGAATTGAAAATTAATTAACACACCACAAACTCTTTGGATTACTGACTATTTATATGAATTATCCCAACGAACATATTGTTCTCCCCATGACCATATTTTCCCCATATTTTTTCACAAGAACATTTAATTAGAGAACATGATAGATTGTAATGATATTTAACAACAGAATTTATGATTACATATTGTTTTTACACCATTATAGAATAAATAATTTTCCTTATATTAGCAAAATGTCCTTCATATTCATAATTTAAACATATTTATTCTGATGGACATCCATAAAAATATCATTAAGATAATATTTATGATTGTGCATCTAATGATTATCTGTACCTATATCAGTATGATATTTAAGACTTTATTAATGTTAGAGAGAAGTCAAAAATTATAATATCTGATCTGATAAGGGTGAGTCTTATGATTATGGGATTTGTAGTCATTACGATGATCGTAATGAAGAATCTTATTTTTTATTAATGAGTATGTTAGAATTATTTATAATTATGGAAAAAGATTATATTTTTAATAGTAACATTATAAATCATTTTGGACATAAATAGTTAGTGATCATGTATTCATGAAAGTGTTTGTGATTTTTAAAATCAAAAGGAATGGGAAAGTTAGAAATATAATTTCTCACTAAAACATATCCCCCTATTTGGAAATAAACAACCATAATACATAAATGAAAAAAATAACATTGAAAAAAATACTTTCCATGTTCATATAAGTACTATCTATTTATATTTTAATATTAATATAATAACCCCTTTTTAGTTTTTAACTCTTTATAATATGATATAGAGTATGATGTTGAATACGATTAATTCCCCCTTAGTTTAAAATATTCCCCTAAGGATCATATTTCCCTCTTAAGGATTGTATTCTCCCACTTAAAGTAATAAGTATCGTTTATTGAAGCTTCATCCTCATAAAAGATTTATCAATGAGATTACATCACCCTTGTAAATACATTATCTTCAAAAATAGATATATTCTCCCTTAAAAGTATATGTCTCTATGAAATGAATATACATCATCCCTTATGATTTTCAAAAATAATGGGGAACTTTTATGTGGGTACTGATATTTTACTGAGGTAAACAAAATACATAACATTATAATAATTTATCTAATAATACATAATAAAAATAAAGGTACCCAAAACAAATATGAATTAGAAAACATTTATCTAATAATATTATTTGGATTAAAAGATTAATTCAAACATAATTAAATGATATAAATAATTTTTGAGTAAAATACAAAAATAGTTCAGAAGAAATTTTTATTTACTTATTGATTAAAAACATCACAATTATTTTCATCTTATTGGCCTAATTTTGACCCTTCTTAGGGTCTTTTATTGTTTCATCTTGTGAGAATCCCAATTATGATAAATCATGACTTTTTTTCCTTAATGCATTATATTTATCTCTATAAGATTCATGTATTATTATCTATGATCCCATATATCATATGTTTTCATTCAGAACTTTTATTTCTTCAGTGGAATTATTATTTTCACATTTCAAGTCATCCAAATAAATAAATATTTATTCTATATCTTTTGAATACTGATTACATGATACTTTGGACTCTTTGAACAACTTCATCACATATTCAAAATTTTCATCACATAATTCGATATTGACATCAACTTGATGAGTCCACTTAACAACATTGTTGCATATATTCTTATTTGATTGAGATATTTCTTTTAAAAAATTCAAATCTTCAATATTTAGAATAAATCACTTTTGTAACACCTTCAATGATTGTTATTTTTTATCCCCATTGTCGGTAATCATTTCTCTTATAGCTTCATGTTTTGGAAAATATGGAATTATTCATTTGTGTATTTGTAAATCTTGAATGATTTAATCAACTCATTGAGTAGATAAAGTATTCACCGAATAAATCACATTAATATCATATAGTTTTATATTATTAGAACATATTTCACATTATTTTACCTTCCCATTATCAATTTTCATATAATATGTTTCACTAATATCCTTTCCATCAAATAATTTAATTATCACCCTATTTTTATTGTTAGAATTATCATCCACTAGCTTCGAAATATTGTTTTTTTTAATTTTCAATGGTTATTAAGCTTCATTATATGATGATTGTTCCTTTTCATAACACATATATTTTTCTATTTATCCACTTTTGGAAAGAAATTCTGAAGATGATGCCTCCAATGATTTTATTAAAAAAAAATATTATTGAGTTTCTTTCTGATCACGCTTTTCATCATCTTATTCATTATTTTCATCATCACCATATTCATTATATTTTCCATTTTCATTATATTTATTAGTTTCATTCTCATATTATTCCACTTCTTCTCCAACATACTCTTCTATTTCTTCATATTTATTACTTACTTCTTCATCTTCTTTTCTTTCTCTATCAACTCCATCAACAACTTCATCCAATTCATTAAAACAATTCTATTAGAGTTGAGCCTCTAATATTATATATTCCTTTTTATATGATAAATATTATTAAAGTTTTACATGAAAAATATGTACCAATTATTCATTAATATAAATATTTTTTCCTTATTAGATTCCAAAGAAACACCAGAAAGGACAATAACTATTTTATTGAATGGTAATATGACATCTGAGTATTCTTCATTGGTATGAACATATTGTAAGAAACATTATTATAGGCCTTCTCAAAATTCTCCAAAATATATTCACAAAGTTGTTCACTAATTTACAACTTATTTTGGTTCATGTTTTTTACTTCTTATTGAACAATATCATCAACATGTACTCTCTAGGATTTTGCTTCTACTGGTCATGTTTGAATTCCATAAAAGCAGATTTCCTCTGATCATTTTTAATCATCGGCTCATCTTTGACATCATCTGAGACTTTATTTTGTTTATTTTATTTCTTATTATTGTGAGACTCAACTCTACTTTTCGTATTCTTACTATTTTTATATTTCATTTAGAGTTCTTCTTTCGAGGCATCACCATAATGCTTCTCAATAACTATCTTTAATTCATCATAAAATGTAAATATCAATATCTTTAATGTATCATCATTGATATATAAATTCGTCATTATCTTTTGATATGATTTAATATGAATATTAATAAGCATCATGAATTCAACTAGTAATTTTTTTATCAAATATTGAAACATGATTATTTTTAACTTCATGGATTTGTAAATCATGTTTTTTAGGAAAATAATGATGAATCAGATGAGATATATCATCCTCATATTGACTAAATAGTCTATAATAATATCAATTCATGCCTTATGTTTATATTGATCTTTTTTCCTTGGAATATGTAACCTTTGTAACTATGGAGTGATTAATTTATTATTCGATTTTAGATTAAATACTTTATGAAACATTTCATAATGATAAAAAATAGAATATTGTGCTTTATACCTATTAAAATAACTAAGATCAACATGAATCTTGTGAGATGTAAAAAATAAATCTTCATCTAAGGGTATTCAAATTATACATACATCATTTTACTGTGATAACCTGGATCATTTATCATTCATAGAACTAGAGAATTTGTCAATATTATATACATTTGTAATTTTAATAGAGGCATAAAATTTTCAAACAATACCTATGTATAAAATATCAGATACTTTCTCCAAATTTTCAACACAGAAAATTTCACATCCTTTATACTTAATAATATTTTCTATAGAATAATAATATATATCATAAAATTCACATTCTAAAAAAATTCTTTGAATGAAAACCAATAATTTTAATCTTCAAAAAACACTATTGTATTCAATATTTATATAGAACTAGATGAATCAGAACAAATAGATTTATCTGACAAATACTTTGGAAGGAAAAATCAGCATAGGGAAAAAGAAGATGAAAATTGATGTGGGAAACATGGGGACCCGTCATATATTAAATATCATGTATTCATATTCCAAAGTATATACAATAGTATATATTCAAAATATTCAAATCTCAGTATTGAAATTCATCCAAATGATGATTTTACATATTTTTTAACTCTCGAGGATTGTAAAAAACATCGTATTGAGGGTTCACAAAAATTTATAAATTTTTTATAAACCTAAGAGTAACAACAACAAGTATATACTAATCATAATGAAATAATGGTAAAACTATAAAGAAAATAGATGAAAATTTCTATGTAAAGATATTCATCATTATTAATGACTTGTTATGATAATGTGTTTGAATATATGATAGTTTAGAATATAAAAAAAATATCAAAACAATTTAATTTTTGTGAGAAACTAAATTAATATGTATTAAAGAAAACTGATTATTTTTTTGTTGAAAAACATATTACAAATTTTTTTAAATTAAAAAACATAATTAATAAAATTGTGTTCATAAAATTTAATATTATTTTTATTGTATTATATTAATTTCAAGAATTATGAGAAATAAAATTTTTTAAAAAAATATGACTCAAGTAGACTCATTTTGATAAAAATTTTGAAAACATAAAAATAAATAAAAGACATAAAGTTTTAAAAAAACATATGTACGACCTGAATGAAATGTAGTAACTTAATTTAATGATATGAATAATTAAGAAGTATATAAGAAAGATAATTTTTCATTTTTCATTCCTAACTTATGTTTAATGCATTCAAATATAATAGAATGGAATGGTTTTGTAATGATATCACCATTTTGATCTTGTCCTCCAATGGATTATCAAATGATATCTCTTATAAATGTGTGATCCCCAAGGAAATTTTATCTAATATATATTAGTTTAGATCATGAATTATTTTTTGGATATTTACATTAGGAAATGCAACTATTAATATCACATAGTATTTACGTTTTAGTAAAACTCAATCCCTGGACAGTGGGTGTGTGTTTCATCCCCCACACTTGTGTTCAAAAACTTCTAGATCCAACCTAATTGTCTTCAGCATTGGAAGGTGTAGTTGAGTAATGTTTCTTAAAATTATAAGAAATTGAAAAATCACAAGTTTAATGATATGATCCTGATGTACATTTCCTATACATTTCCCAACATCCATATTTATCATATGAAATCATTTTAATTTTAAATAATTTATACAAGAATGTAAATGGCCTACATCAATAATTCACATTAAATAATGAAATATTATTTTATTGAATTAAAATGGTATTTCTTTGTATTAGATTGATATCTATCATATAAGAATATCGAAAAAATTATTTTTGTATGACTGTTAGTTAGTTATAGTAAAATCTTTTCATAACTCTAAAATTATTTTGATCAACTGGTTGTATAACTTTATCAAGATCTAGAGTATTTGAGGTACCTATAGGTGTACTAATAGATTCTATATTTTCATATCCAATTTTTTTAAGAATATAATTAATATAATAAATTTTTGATATATATATGTTCTTTCTGGTTTTTGTGATTTTTGAAAACCCATAAAAATGTTAACTCACCCATGATACACATCTCAAACACGTATTTCAGGATATTATCAATGTAATCTATTAATAATTTTTGAGTTGATCTGAATATAAATTCATCAACATAAATTTCAAAATTCATATTATTTTTTCACCTTATTTTTTTAAAATAATTTTATTTATGGATCCTTGAACAAATTTTATTATAATAAAAACCAATATGACCTATCGTACTAGGCTCTATAGTATTGTTAAATTTTATATAGGGATTTGGTATGTTTAAAGGCATATTCAGGATGTTTTTATCTTCAAAACCATGTGTTTGTTAAACATTAAATCCCTCCAAAATTTATCCAATAATAAATGTGTAGTTTATATCCACTTGAATAATAATGATATTAAAGAAGACTATAAAGGATAATAAAATATGAATAGCATCAGGTCTACTAATTGGTGCATAGGTTACTTCATAGTCAATGAATTCCAATTTATTATAACCTTTTTCAGCAAGTTTCTATTTATTCTTAATAATAATTACATTTTCATCACATTTGTTTCTAAAACCCCATTTTACTCCAAATATAGAAGTTTCATTATGTAGTTCAACTAATGTCAATAATTTTTTCCTTTTTAATTCATTAATCCCATATTGGTTTTCTTTATTCTAATCCACATAACATAAATCATCATCGACATTCTTAGGATTAAATTTATAATGGAAATAAAGACATAAAATTTCATTTCATAAGGATCTTCTAGTCTTAACTGGTTCATCTACATCACCACTGATACTCTCAAGAGGATTATTCCTTAGAAACAACTAATTTTAATGGGTTTTGAGAAGTTTTTTCTTTAACATAATGTAAAAAATTCTTGTTATGGAGTAACATAAAAAACTAATTCTTAAGTTATTTCCTTATTAAGAGAAATTTCTAGCAATGTTGGAATATTAGTTTTAGAAAAAACATCATAAGAATTAGTCTAGGGATATTTAACAACAAAAGGGGGTTTTCATAAAAAATAACATGAACCTTTTCCGCAATAGTAAAAGAAATTTTAATAAGAACTTTATATTCCTTAGAAGTTGCCGAATAACCTAAAAATATTCCATTATCATATTTGGGTGAATATTTATGTAAGTTTTCTTTCTTATTCAAGATGAAAAATATATATCCAAACACTATAAAGTAATAATATTTTGGTTTTGGGCCTTTCCACAACTCATTATATGTTTTATTATCAAATGGTCTAATGAAAACACAATTTATTGTATAATATGATGAAATGCACACTTCATCCAATAAATGTTTATAAATTTAATATTAACGTAACATGGTTATTTTTATTTCATAAAGAATTGGATTTCTTCATTCAAAAACACCATTTTATTGAGGACTTATAAGATATTAAAGGTTCTGTTTTATACCATTCCTACTATAAAAAGTATCAAAATAATTATTTTTTAATTCCTTACCATGATCACTCTAAATATTTATCAAGGGATAGTTTTTATCATTTTTAACTTTGGATACAAAATTTTTCAAATAACAAAAATCAGAATATTTAATTATGAAAAAATAAATCCTACTGTATTTATTGTTGTCGTCAACCAAAACAAATATATAGTATTTTCCACCAATACATGGAATTTTCATAAGACCAAAATATTCCATTTACACTATCATTATATCATTATAATATGATCCTATACTAATTTATTTAAACTATGAAATATAATTCTTACAATATTTAAATTGGTCATAGACTTAAGAAGAATCAATCCCAAATTCCGGTAAATCCTTAACATGTCATTCCTTAGTCAACATAGATATGTTTCTTAGGATAAAGTATCCTAAAATTCTATGAAATAATAATAATTGATCATGAATTTCACTAAGGTAAGGTAATTCCTATGTCCTATGTTTTTATAAGATATGTCTATATACATTATCATTTGAATGGGAATAAATAATGAATTCACCCTTAGAACTAAGTACTAAAAACATATCATTTATAATGATCACATGTTAAACATAATCAAATAATTTATTTGTTCGTATAAGGTTTTTCTTAATACTTTTAACATAAAAAAAATTTATTTAATGCTTTATCATAAAGAAAATTACTACCAATACTAATAATCTATCCTTGATAATCATCGCCAAAGGTGAATTTATCCACTGTTCATATTGATAATATTTTTAAAACATTATTTTTTAATATTCATATTCCTAGAACATACACTATACATGTAAATTTTATTCTTCTTTTTGGTGTTATATTTGTTTCCTAAAAAAACATTATACTTCATGTACTTAAACCATATTTTGTATAGTAGTGTTAGAAAATACAATTTTTAGAATACACATTTATTTTAAAAATTATGCTAAATGGAAACATATAGATTAAATTTTATTTAGATAATATATTTTTTAAATTTCCATCGCTTTTACATTTAGTACAAAATGGTTAACTTTTTGTAATAATGAAATTCTTATTGAAATTGGTTTTTCAAAAGGAAACATCGTTCTGAAAATATTTCTATAAGGATAATTTGTTTATACATTTAAAAAAATATTTCACTACCATGGGATTATTTTGATAAATTTTTCTTCAAATAAAACATTTCATACTTTAATTTAACAACTGAATTCTTATATTATTTAGTAATAATTTTTTAATTATGTTTATCAATACTACTTTGTAACGTATCTGTTTCATAAACTATTTTTTCTAAATCATTTGAAAAGGTATTATTTTAATAATTATACTTTTATATAACATTATTAATCTTTTTTATTTCATTTTTCAAAATATTTATTCTTGAATTAGCCTTATGAGGATTTTTTGCAAAATTTACAATTTTCATTTTCTAAATTTATTTCAAAACCTGAAACTTCATCATAATCGGGTAAGGAATTATCACCACTTGTGGAGGAAGATTCATTATCCAATGATTTAAAATCCTTCTCGTCATGATAGTTTTCACTAATAGACATATTAGTAATATTCTTATATGTTTGTAACTTTTTTATGAATAATTGTTTTGCTATTGGTATATTTGTAAAAAACACATGTTCTTCTGTCTCGAACTATTATTTTAAGAAATATATTCACTAGAATCACCTACACTATAAATCCATGTGTTATAAATATTAATAACATTATATTCATTAGATGTTTAAAATGTATTATCATTTATTTCAAAGATTATATAATTTCTTTTATTACATTTAGTCTTTGGAAAATATGGTCTAATATTTACACATTTCTTACATTCATAACAAGTAACATCATCCTTCTTTTCATTTATACCTATATGACCATTTATGTATATGTATTTGATTTAATTCATTACAACTATTTTATTCATCCTTGTGGATAAATTTTCTAACATATTTTAATAATTCTCATAGGTATTTGAATCATATTTAATAACTAATTTAATCTTTATAGAAGACATAACAACTTTTTCTGGTCAATAAAATTTAATAGGAATGGAATTTGAAGAAAAATCAAGACCTCTATTCTTCTTCATTTTTTTCAACAACTCTCTTAAGTGTGATTTTTTATTATATAGGAGTACTGAAGAGATCACCTAAGGTAAGGCTAATCACCATTCATTTTTCATCAATATCAGTCCTATTTTATTATCAATCACTATTCATGATATCAGTTTTCTTCTCCACAAGAATTTATTCATCTAAAAATTTTTCTCCAATATATTTTAATCTTTTAATGATCATAATGAATATCTGATGCATCATGGAAACTACATCACCATGTAAAAAATCATGGGAATGATATTCAACTCATAACAAAGCTCTCTCGATATAAAAAACATTTAAAGTCAAAAATATTTAACTTATATATTTTTTCAGATACAGTTATCCACTTCATAATATGATATTTTAATATAAATACATGTTGTGATTGAACATAAAAAATTATTCCTAAATATATTATTCAACTAATAATATTTTTTTTCAGCATTAGTAAAGGTAGTGACTTCTTTTTCAAGAATCATATATTTTAGTGTAATTGTGACAGTGTTATCAACCCCAGTAATGATTAAAAAAATTCATCCTATCTCTCCAATACTCATAGTCATCGTCATCAAATATAAGTGGTATTTTGGTATTAGTATTATCTATGGATTTGATATTTTTACATCCTATTATTTTATAAAAACTTTCTTTTCCAAAAACTTTTATTGTAGTAAATACTAGAAAAAAAAGTTTGATTCTAATCATCATGGATCTTTCAAAATATTTAATAAATAAAAACACCGAAATTAATAAAATTAATGGATAAAAAATAAAAATCTCTTTAATTATCTAAGATACAAATTTTTGTTTCATAATATATGATATTTATAGAATGTGAAAGTTATTTTTACAAGATGGGGTGAATTTTAGTTTAAAAATTCATAATTTAAAAGTATGAAACAAAATATACAAAAATACCACTTTAAGAAAATTACTATATCCATATATTCTTGTTACGATGATTAACAAATTTATTATAATAAATATTGATTTCTATATAAAATTTTTATTGATTACAATATAAAAAATTTATTGAATCGTGATTAGAAAATACGATTATATCCAAGTGAAAAAAATCGGAATCTCTATGGATCCAATTAAATATATTTTTTTATCATAATCAATCTAGTATAGATAAAACAAACAATAAATAAAGGTGAATAAATTTTTTCACTTATTTATATATTAATGTTGCAAAACAGTTAATTTGAAGAAAAAAAAGAAATAAAAAATCATTGTAATGTAATAATGATTTATAGTTATTAATAAAATTCTAATCCCATTTTATCATTAAGTTGAAGGTATCCAGTAACCCTGGTTAAATATATACCATGTTTTATGCTTATAGTAATGTTTATCTTCTCCCATCAACTAAATCCCTCGATACGATGACCATATTTATCTTTCACGACAATGAATCTCTAAATAAGATGGTTCAAATTCAATGTCTCAATATCATTGTGATCCCTAAACCAAGATAATCAGATTATCCATCTTCCTATCTAGATAATTACTCAAAATTAATAACATATTTCATGTTAAAACTACTAAAAAAATCCTTAAGGATACTACCTAACATGGTTTCCTTAAGAACTCAAAACAATAAAATAAATATTGAGACTAAGAACTAGATGTTCACATATATTATTATTAAAATATCCACTAAAAAATCATAAATTTCAAACGAATCGACACACCTTAAACTATTTTAATTAATAGTTATTTATTGGTGTCTTCCCCATGTTCATATTATTCTTTTAGTGGTCATATTTTCTCCCACATTTTCACAAGGAGTTGGTCACCAATAAATTTATAGCTCATAATGATCTGTCATAATATAATGTTGGAATTCATATTTTTTTAAACCATTATTGTGTAAACATTGTTTATTATATTAATTTTTTTTCTATATTTATAATTTACAATTATCTAGTTTGGTGGAAATATTTATAATAATCATTATGATAATAGTTATGAGTGTGAATCTGATGTTTCTCATTTCAATTATTATTCTGATGTTTCGTAACTTTTCATCACTAGAGAAAAGATAAAAAGCCAAAAATATAATTTGATATGGGATAATATTATTTTTAACATAGCCAAACTAATTACAATGATTTTAATGAATAATATTAGTTTATATTCATGATTGCACTAGAATTATTTCTATGTAAGGTGAATGATTAGGTTTTATACAAAAAAATTAAAAAATGTTGGACATAAAATATAGTAGTAAAGTATTTAAGAAAGAGTTTGTGATTTCCAAAACAAATAGAATGGAAAAGTATGAAAGATAATTTCAATCCCATTTTATCATTATAAAAATGTACAATCCATACTATTAAACGTTGATAGTGGTATTGTGACATGGGATAAATCAGGCACCACCCTCTTATAGTGTCTTACGAAACAAAAGAATATATGATCCTAATCGATGTTCGTATGTTCTCCCCAAGGAACAATAGTCTTACCCATTTATGGATCCACATACACACCTTGCTGAGACACAAAATTACAAAGTTGTGTACCTGACATTTCTAAAAAAATATACATGGACAACTTTTAATAGATTTGGTAGAATCAAGTAACCTACCAAAAATCTCTAAGATGATTGTAATTTTCCCCATTTGATATATAGTAAATTAATATGTCATCATTGAACATGACTACAATTTAGTCAAAGAATTCATATAACATAGGGTTCATGTTCCCCATGTTCACATTTCATTTGTTCTTGACACACAATAAACTAACCAAGAAATATAAGATCCCATAGATAAATTTTAAGATAGTCTTTAGAATATCAGCCTCATTAACCATAAAATGGTGATTCGCATACAGAAGTTTGATCATAGAAATAAAAAATGTCCCCTATCACCTAGAAAAAATGATCATAAATTATCTAAAGTGAGAAACAATTTATGACTATTACTTGATTCAATAAGTGATTATAGACAAAAAACCATAGAATATCATCTTCTTTCTTGAATAATAACAATGGTGACCCTCACAGTGATAGACTGATTTCTATACTACCTTTCTACATCAGATAAGATGACAATATTCTCATATCCGACAACTCAAAATATTCTATTTATATAGGATCCATTTAAATTAATGAAGAAAAATGTTGAAACTCTATCTCTAACTCAACATCTTGTTCATTAGGTCACATCACATTCTCCTAGGTAAATAATCCAAAATATCCCCCAACAACACTAGGAACCTAAACCACCACAACATTTAATAATTATATACACAATTTATCAATTATAGTAAGAAGATTCTCCAAAATTGAACTACACACTAAAAATCCACACTCAACAATGGAAACCACACACTGTACATCCATATATAAGTAAAAAACTCCAATATAAAAGAATTCAATAAAAACATGCAAATAATATTATCACTATATTAATAGTATTGCATATTACGACTATATTGTACTCATGAAAATATCTATATGTGACTGATGTAACACATTCACTGGTCTACACTCTTGGAACACCACAATCAAATTGTTTTGGCCTCTAAGTAGCATTTCTATCAGTAATGGAATGGAAATCCTCTCTACATCTAGTCCTATATCAGTGATTAATTGTGGATGAAGAAAATGAGTTTAAATATCTAGAACCAAACAAGACAAAAAATTGTTAGATGAAAATATTAGCATTCCTCAAATGATCTCTGACCCCTCTAGTGAAATTGACTACACTACATGAAACTAACCATGTCTATAACATCTAACTCTCTAAAAATAAGAACCTCCATCACCATGCTCAGGTTTAGATCCATGAACCTAAGCACCATCTAGAAGTCAAACTCATCCTACTCCATCTCCCCTTGATGAAGTGTAATCCTACTAACCCCACTACTAAAATCGTATTACTGGTTTTTGTTGGTAAGGTTATTCATAAAAATAATGGAAACCAAAATCCATAGAAGTCTATAAAGGAAATTGGTAGGCTCAAAACCCCTATAGTTGAAACCATTAAAAACATATTTCCTTAGACCTTCTACTGACAACACTACTCCTAAAGAAACCATACTAGCTCCCCACTTCTAGTAAACATTTTGATGAATTAATCTTCTAAATCACCTGATCCTTCTTATGAATCTATAGATATCTTGGAAACATAAAGGGAGTAATAGAATAATGGATTAAAGGATGGATTTCCCCCTAAAGACTTCTTTCAAGAGTCGAGTCATCAGGAAAAAGTTCATTAGAAAAATGTAGAATCTAATTTAACATGATTCTAAACAGCTACACCAGAAAACTACCCTATTTAAGACATACAAACCAATTAATCATTACATCATTCATTGTCTATGAATGAGATTATATATTTAACCATATATTAATTTTTATCCATGAAAAATTTGTCTCCTTCAACTCAACTAAATATAGTGTTCACCATGGACGTGTAGCTCCTTGAATCTAAATAACTTCCAATGGGACCAAATAATCCAAAATAGAATAGATCAAACTGAATGAGATCCAAATATTATCCAGCTATCTCTCAATATCCACACCTGAAAAACTTCCATAATGATTTTCCAAATCCTTCTACATGAGATAATTCAATGATCTACACAACTAATCATCATCCTCAATGAGATTGAACCTTTTTATCAATATGATCATCATAATGAAACACTACTGACCAACCTAGATGTATATTACCACTAGGATTCATAAAAAATTGAATATTATGATTTAATAAACCTATATTTTATGAAATTCCATCAAAATTCAATTGATTGACTACAATACATTGTAACCTACCAAATAAAAAATCAACCAAATCGATCATTGGGACACATCATATGGATTCTTGTACCTATAAATAGTCTCTTACCTGAAAATAGTTCTTCGTCATTTGTTATATCAATAAGCTAATATTCTATGAACCATATCATGGGATCAACTAAAATACAATATCATAACAGGTCTCTATAGTTGATGTCGTGCGCCATGATCAAATTGCTCCATTATCATACCAACCCATGAAATCCTTAATAACCCAAACTCAAAACAATATATTGCATCTCACCCATATCCAATGATACTACACTACTGTGATCCCCTCCAAAAAATATGTCATAATGAACGAAGATATACAATGACCTTCGATGTCCGTCCCCTAGTAGGACTAGGGTTGGTGTCTTCTACCGAGGGTATAAAAACGTATAAAAGGGAGGTATTACCATCTATAATAATATTCAATTGATATATTACCTAAATCGTCCATATGAAACTCAATGATTTAATATATTACATAATCCAATACCATCCAACAATTCATGAATAAAAAACATAAATAGTTGAATGTTTCAAAAGTAAATATCCAAAAGAAGAGCTAAGATTCAATGTAATAATAACTCAATGGTATGAGTATTTAATTTCCATCATAGTCCATATAATCCACCTAAAAATGAAAAATATTATATATATATATATAGGGTGAAAATAAATGTATATATTTATGTTAATATAATTCTACTTATGAACACATTAAATAAGTATATTACTACACCTTGTAAATCATCTTGAATTTATGAATTAATTTTTAAAATTAACTTAATATTTATGATCGTTTTCACATTATGAAATACTGAATACAAATTTTAGTTATTATAAAAAATAACTAAATTTTGATTTATTTATATGATACAGCAGTTTATGCATTCACTACAATGAAGACCAACATGGATTCGGTTACACGCAACACTGTGTATCGACAAAAAACACAATATTATAATAATTATTTAAACGATATAGTTATAACACAGACATTAAACATAGTAATATTAAATTTTAAAAATATTTTTAAAATTTTATTTATACTTTTTACGGTAAATAAAAAATATTTATAATTAAATTTATATTTTTTATAAAGTATTTGTAATGTCCTGGTTCTTGGTTCCCCACAAAGGTGCCTCATACCCGGTTAGTCACATGGCCTACAGAGATTATGGTCCATACCTGAATTGATGATATGGGTTCTTACAAACTTCCCCCCTTAAATAAATTCATCCCCAAATTTCCCTAATAAGGTAGTGTAAGAAGGAGAATAATTATAGAAAATTTCCGGCCACTAGGATTGCACATCAGCCTCCCTCTCCAAGTCTCCTCCTATACTCGACCGTGTTACCATAGCGCCCACACCATATGAACAGACTGGCCTTGTAGAACCATCATGTTTTGATCAATAATCTGAAGAGGATGCTCTTCGAATGATACGTCCACCTGCAACTCAAACTCCTCAAGATGAAAAAAATGAGATGGGTCTAAGATGTAATGCCATAACTGAGATATGTGGAAGACGTTGTGCAGAACCTAGTACCTCTGAGGTCTCTTCATCCTATAGGAAAAAGGCCTGATTCTCTCGAAAACCCCAAACATCTTGACATATCTCGGTGAATGATTTCCATGTCTCCTAATCATCCTATGTCCTAATTTCAATGTGACGCCTAAGAAAATATTATCTCCAACCTCAAACTCCAGTGTTCATCTCCGTCTGTTAACATAACAGTATTGTCGTGACTATGCAGTATACATCCTCTTCTGAATCAACTCTATCTAATGTTTGGTCTCTTGGAATAGATTGTTTCACATCATTACTACATCTCATGCCTCCAGCCAACATATGGGTGATCGGTATGGCCTACCATACAAAGATTTACAATGATCCATCGTAATAGTTTCTTGAAAATAATTATTACAGGAAAACTCCACTAATCATATGTGATTCTCCGATGAACCTCCAAAATATAGGACGCATGCTGGAAGCATTTCCTACATCACCTGTATAGTAGGCCGGAACTGGAAATCTTTTGGGGGATGGTATGCTTTACTCATAAGTACCTATGTACCCAAATCCCTCTACAATCCATACCAGACCCAAGAAGTAGAACAATAATTACTATCTGAAATAATGTAGTGTGGAACCCCATGTAAACGTGCAACCTTCCTATATCATCTACACTAATGGTCTCCAAGATCAAAAAGAAATGTCCATCTTTCATGAGTTTTTCAATGATAAGACAAACTACATCATTTCCATGAGGCGACCTCAGAAAACATGTCACGAAGTCCTTAGTGACATCATTCCACTTCCACTCGAGAATAGATAACTACATAAAAATAGCTAGTTGTCATTGATCATATGACTTCACCTACTGACAGGTGAAAAAACTCATCTCAAAACCAGAAATATATCTCTTCATTCCTCGCCACCAATACTGACGGTGTGGATTTCGATACATCTTGGTGACATCAGGATGATCTTCATAAGCTTTAGAATAAAAATCTCACATCACCTACTTGTGTATTTCTTCTAACACCCATATGCGCCCATGAAAGAACAAGATCTCATCCTTGCCTATAGTCTATTCAAGAATGGGGTCCTCTCTTGACATACTATACCATAATAATATGACTTAATACTCTAATAGATGACTCATTCTCACTTGATCAAGTAGAGTAGAGGTAACATCTATAGAAGAATGGAATGTCTACCCTTGTCTATCGTGCACCACTAAATGAATATCATAGAACAAATCCATAAGCTTCAACTCTCTAACAAACTCCTGAAATGCATGTATCAGAGACTTTCTGGTCAATGAATCAGCCAATTCATTGACTCTCCTAAGAGTGTAGGCATGCTCAAAATTAAAGGAATCAATGTATTCATCCCACATTTGTTCTCTCAAATCCAGATTGCGCTAAGTGAATATATACATGAGACATTTTTGTTTAGTGAAAACCACAAAATGATCTCCCAAAAGGTAATTTCTCTTATAGCGTAAACCTTGAATAGCTACATCAATCCCAAGATTGTGTGTCAGGAAATTTTTGTCATGTTGTCTCAACTGCCCAGACCTGCACGCAATGACTTCATCTGCCTACATAAGCACTGCTCCTAGCCAGATACCTGATACATCAAAATAAACGATATAACTCTTGAATGGTTCTAAAAAAATGAGTATCATTATTTATTTCAACCTCCATTTTTGCTCTTGAAAGACTTAATCACAATAATCTAACCATAGGTACATCACACTATTCTTAGTCAGGAACATCATTGGAGCTGCCAAGCATGAAAAGTCCTATATGAAACGTGTGTAGTAACCAGAATACCCTAGAAATCTTCTAATTTCATATACATTCTCTGTATTCTCCCAAGAAACTAAAGCTCTCACATTATATAGGTCCACTGCTACTCCTATATCTGAGATAGCATGACCCAAGTGGTGAATCGGGTCTATCCAAAGTTGGCATTTTGAGAGCACAACATATAACTGCTGCTCTCTCAGTGTACTCAAAGCGATCTCAATATGGGCACCATGGCCATGTCAAGATTGAGAGTACACCATTATATCATACAAGAAGAATACAAAAAATGAATACAATCATGAATGGAACACTCGTTTCATTGGTGACATAAAAACTATAGGTGCGATCAATAGACTGAATGGCATAACCACATACTCATATTGACTATACCTACACTGAAAGGTTGTAAGAGGTATACCAGATTGTATAACACACAACTGATGATAAATGGTTCTCAAGTAAATCTTTGAGAACACACAGTCTCCTTGAAGATGATCAAAAATATCATCAATCTTTAGTAAGGGATATTTGTTCTTAACCGTCAACTACTTCAACTTTTGATAATCCACACAAAGTCAGAGGTTATCATCTGCCTTCTTCACAAACATGATAGGAAAACCCTAAGGATAGGTACTAATTAAGATGAAACCCTTTGCATTTTACTCATCTTATTACTTCATGAGATCCTATAACTATGGTGTAGCAATCATATATAAAATAATGGACACTGGTGACACCCCTGGCACAAGCTCAATAGAAAATTATACCTCCCACTCAAGAGTTCAACCATAAACACATCTAGAAATACATCCCTAAAACAACCTACCACTGGAAGAAATCCCATCAATGAAGTACCCTGGTCATCCAGATACAAACTATAAATCTGGGATGTAACTCCTCCTAACATATGATGCTAAGGTCCCTCTCTACTTACATGTACATTCCATTCACCCTTATGTTGACACAAATCACCCTCTGGTGATGTGAAACTTACACTATAGTGATAGCAGTTGACAAAAGCGTGGTAGGGTACCTACCAGTCCATTCCATGAATGAAATCATAGTATGTCATCTCTAAGACATAAAAGTCCCATAATAAGTGACACCCACTAACCTCAAGAGGGACTTCCTTGCACTGACGTAAATTAGTTATTGAAGTCTACAATAAAGTGTATTGCATCATGATGTCTTCATAAGTACTGATACTAAGCCCAAGGATCTCCAAAACAGCAACAAGTATGAAACTATGGGAATCCTCTATATCAAAAAGTGTAGATGAAAAAAATGAGGCATCTTGAATTGTACCTCTTACTATAGAGGGTATGGGATCCTTCTCAAGCTTGGTCTGCTCCACTACCAATGATTTACCTATAATGCGGGCATGAGACCATATCTGACCAACCTGAGTTGATCAAACCTATTGTCACTAACATCATGGAGGTTGGAAACCATGGCCATAACCTCCACCTCAACTCGATCTTGCAGAAAAATTCTAGTTCCATGACTGATGAAAAACTGGCTATCCTCCTCCGGAATGCCGAGTCATATATGAACTCCTATCACCAAGTCTTGGTGATAATATATAATATAAACAATGAAGATGACCCATCATGCTACAATATTGGCACTCAATGGTGTATCTTGGGTACTGTATCCTCAAATGACCTCCCTTTATGTATTATTAGCATACCACCTGGTTACCTAAATGTGTATCACGCATACATGGATCTACACTTGTATACTCTCTCCGGTGTTTCCTACTATCATCTAGAGAAGCACCAACTCAAGATGCTGAACTGCCCTTCCCCACAGCTCCAGAATCCCTCGGGTTTCACTCTGTTCTTAGCACCTAGTTGACTATGGATGTTATGGTAGTAAACCTAAAGTTGTTCACCTGCGATTGGATTCCATACCTGAGTCCATCCTCAATCATTATCACCAACAATAACTCATCACCACCTGGAATAGGTGTGAAGCACTATAGATATATGGAGTGAGATGAATAATCCACGACTGAGAGATTACCCTTCCTCAAAATCATTAACTCTCAGGCACGGTCGGCCCTCAAAGTTTCCAGGAAGATGTAATCATATAAGGTACGATAGAACTCATAGCAATCCATAACCTGTTGGTGTCCCACCTATGATATAACATCACACCATCTCTTGGAAGAATCCTGAATCATGTAAGTTTAGAGCATCACCCTCCTCTCTAGAAGCATCCCCAAATTATCAAATATCAACAACATGGCTTCCATCCATGACTCTATAGCCTGAGATCCCCCATCCCTTGAAAAGCTGGGAGGATGCTACTACTGAAAAACCCACAGTAACTCTTCCACGAATGGGTAGGATGTGGTGGTCCCTAGAAGGTCTACATAATCCTCATGAATCCTTCCAGAACAATGCATCGTCACCTGTATCCATAATGACGGCTGGTACCAAGACATGCATGATGGGAGGGTCTACTTATAGTGTCTGATCAGTTGTGCCTGATGTCTAATCACTTCTTTGTATTTGGCGTATAACCAGAGGATGTCTCGGTGGAATGGCTCTACAAGGTTAATCACATACATTAGTTCAAGATTATCAACAAATGAATATTAGGAATGGATGAAAGGGATAAGTTATATAATAAAGTCATGTTTTTCATAACATGGATACACGGCATGTATGACCCCTAAATGTCATGTTACCTTAAGCATTCACTTGGCCATGTACTTCGGCCAACCCAGGTCATGTAACTCCCCTATACACATGGATTGTTCTTCCCAAGGACACAACATGTACATGAAATATTTTCCCCTACCCTTGTTCCCCTACATGACTAAACCACACATTTATCTTATAACAAAAATACATGGCGTGTTTATGACAGACACGACTTTTACTAGAAGAAATTCATTGAACCTTGTTGTTAGTCACATGGTCGGTTATATGATTGACTCCACATGGCATGTTCAAGATGGACACAGCATGTAATACCTTATTTTTATCCACCCTCGTTGTTAGTCACATGGACAGATACATGGTCGACTCCACATGGCATGTTCGAGATGGAAATGATGTATACCACCTGATTTTCATCCTCTTGTGTCATTAGTCACATGGCTGGATACATGGTCTATCTACATGGCTTATGTATCAAGTACACGATGTGTTCCAATGAATATTTACTAACCCCATGTCTCCGCTCAAACAATCAGTCACATAGTTTAAAGACTACATGTCATGCACATGAAGTACATGAAGTGTACATAAGAAACTTTGATCCCTCCTAAAAATAAGGTTTCAGGGCATGTATTTAACAATACACACCTTGTATTTTTGGGGTTTCCAGATAGTACGCCAGAGAAACTACTCTTTAACCCATAAAAAAACATGATAATTTCCCAAGGAATGGAAAATTCCAACCCGTGAGAGCTCATACTCGAATGAATCAAAGTTTGGCATCCTTATTCAAACCATTAAAGACATAATTAAATTATTTTTCATACATGATCCACAAAATTCTATTCCTAGAGGGCCCATAATGCCTCAAGGACCAATGTTTGGCATCAATCCAAATGAAACATTACATATTATCAATAACCAATCAAACAACAAGTATTTTATGAAGGAATATATCAAAAAATCATACATATCAAACATAAAATCTATCACAACAACACGCAATTGGTAATGAACCCTAAATGGAATGACAAGAATGCATGAAACGTAATCTCTAGAAGGTGAATATACAATTCATGAGATGGGATAACCTCATCCAATCAGGTTGAAATAGAAATAGAACCTTAATAATATTAATGATAACAACACAAAACATGTGAATCAACCAATAGTGAAATCAAATCAACTGTAATGTTGATAAGCTATAAAATTTTAATTAATCAGGGTAAATCATCTTTTCCATGTATATAGGTTAGAAAATCCTAGGGAAAACCTTTTACCATCTACCTATTCCTTCCTATCCCTAGGTATAGGCTACAAATAGTATGTCAAGGAGAAAATATTTCCTTTGATAATAGTTTGTAACGTCCCGGTTCTGGGTGTCTCCCAATGGTACCCTATACCCAATTGGTAACATGGCCTCATGCACATTTTCCCATGCTCCATAGGCTACCGACTAGTAGCAAGGTCCTTTGGTGAGATAGTTTTGGAACTATTCCCTCATTGGAAGAGTAACACAACAGAATCAAATAGATAACACTAACTAAAGCAGTAAAAATACCATATAATATGTAAACAATGGATTAATAAAATCACATAAACAACTGCATCATATATATTTTTGGGACCAAGCTATACGAATAAGGAAGTATGAAACGATTTTTGTTACAAAGTGTTGTCTTTTGTTGTCAAAGAAGCTAAATCAATTCACATTGTAAAGGACTTGCAAACCAGACAATGATTTTGTAATATTTATTTCACATATAAAATAAGTTAGGAGAACTTGTGATGAAATCCTTATTAAGGAAATGGTTAGAAATGATGATTCCAGTCATATACAGTTTTTATTGGAAGGAATGATGCTGGTGAATCATATGGAAGGTTCATTACTTTCCATGGTAACTCTGACGATACTAAATATGATCTATCCAATGATATATATCATGATAGTGGAGTTCATGATAAAAGATTAAGAATGGTTATGGGAAGAAATGAAGAGAGAAATGACAATGTAATTGACAATCTGGGGCGGCACAAAATCACAGTTTAAGGTGGCGCCATTTTTGTAAATGGACGTTGCATGAATGATTGAAGATGGTTTAGAGTTTTTCGTGCAAGGCATGATTTAACGTTATAACCTCGATAATGAAAAAGGCATAGAGTGTGCATAAATTTAGGTAGGTTGTGCAAAAAATAAAGTGGTGCATGACGTAGTAGCGGGATGCGTGAAATATCAGTGGGATGTGCGAAAAAAATGATTTTTGCACGAAATATTGGTGTGGTGCGCGAAATATAGGAAAGATGTTTTTTCGCGGAAAAGGAGTTTCAAGATCAGAAGCTTGAAAATTGGAAAATACATGAGGTGCATGAAATATTGGAGAATTTCACGAAATAAGAAGTTGGGTGAAAGAGTTATTGTTTGAGCATGAAAGAGGTTTTATGCGCGGATTAGTGTTTTTCGCCGGGGTCAAAAATACCTTTAAATATGAGGTGAACCCCTCTCATTTTTTAATAAACACATAGAAGAGATCCCAAGCTCTGGTGTGCGTAAAATTATATGTTATGTGAGTTGCGTGAAAAAAAGGAGTGCACACAAATAGAGGACAACTGTGCAAAAAAGGGAATAAGTTGCACGAAAATGGGATGTTGCGCGAAAAAAAAAATTCGTGCCAAAACAGAATTTTTACATGAAAGGCATTTTAATTGCATTCAAGATATCCTAAAGGATGCGTGAAAAATATGGGGTCTTTGAACATATTCAGTTGTGAATATTGGAGTTCTCACCAGCTTCTGGGTAAGAATGTTATGATTTGTACATCAAGGAATACAACTGTTCAACTGTGAAGAAGCACTGAAATACCGTAATTCCCTATTAATGCTAAGAGGGTGCACACACACTTGCTAATTGTTTTCCATGTTCTACATGAGTGTAAGGGTATATCCTACTAGATTTATTCCACATAAAATTATTGTTTTCTAGTGGATTGTGTTGTACTAGATTATATCTGTACCATAACAAGTATGTAGCTACACTTGTCGAGTAGCGAACCTTGTAAATCATGTGCTCCTATGGTTGTGCGTGTGCAGCAGAGAAGAAAACCATTAACAGGAGGCGAAGGTTGTCTTAATTAAAAGGAATCATAAAAAGAAAAAAGTATCACTGATTCACCCCCTCCCCCTTTCAGTGATACATGGATACTGACTTGGAACTTCATATATATATATATATATAATGATGCATGTTACAAGTTTCTAGGTAAGCATCGAAACAAGTCACAATGCTGGAATACAGGTCTAAGCCAAAGTACAATAGGAATCTGAGTAAACAAATCCAACAGCATCATAAGCCTAAACTTGGTCCCATGCTCTCCAACTCAACATCTATCATGTACCTAAAGTAGAAGGGGACTTTTCCTTATCTATACCTGAAACAATATACTCAGTTTGTGTAAAAAATCATGACCCAAACAGGGTGTGAGACGAATCCCAGGCCGCAACCACCCAATGTTCTGTGCCTAACACTCAGTGAATATATATGACAAGAAAATATGAAAAATGAAGTAATAAACAAGTAAGTACTCAAAATAATATAAATCTACACTTTCAACTATATTAATTGAAGGTATATATTATTCAAAAAAAATTAAATAAGCCCTCTAGGATGTTCCACATATCTTAAACCCTCTCATTCATCTAAATATTCCAAACCAATCCCCAATGAATGTTCACAGAGCCTAACCCCTATGGTTCAATGTACCCAAAATATATAATGACCCTCTTGGAAATCTCACACAGTCTAACCCATTTGGTCTTGAGAAAATAATGACTCTATGAGGAAGCATTGACCATCATTTCTCACTATAGTCCTTAATCGATAAACTACAGACTCTTTGATGAAGCAATCAATGTCAATTCCCCATGTGGTCACATAATGATATCTATAGACACTCTAAGGGATCACTCAATGCAAATTCCCCCTATAGTCTCACAGTGTGAATAGTATAAAAAGACACTATGGGGAATCCCTCAATGTTAATTCTCCCTATAGTCACACTACACTAGGTTCCCACATCATTGTGTAAAGAAATCATACAAAACAATATTTAGCACCCAAAAAAATTAAAAAATTATACATAGATAAATGGTTATAAGGAATAATACAAGCATATCATATAATAATTACTCCATCCTCACAACACTAGGAATTGAATGAAAACAACATGACAAAGAAAATCTAGACCCAATATCCAATATCAAACAAAACACGGGAAAACACATCCATAGGATTGTAGTAAATCTTATTCATAATCAAACACCCTTACAAAAGAAAAAAAAGTATAGTTACCATTAACATGGTTAAATTACGTAAACATGCAATAACCTAATCTAGGGTATTTGGCACTTTTTGAACATTTTATTCAAAGAAACTCTACGGAAAGGCACAAACCACCTTCCATGATATTGTGCGATAGGTATAGTTGTACCGCACCCTTTTAATTGACCAATAATGAGGTAGATCAAAAAATCCATAAGAAAGATTGAACCAATGATATCTCACGGTGGAGGAGACATCTAGATAAGAGGCTCTAGAGGAAGGAAGAACTCACCGATGTGATTCTAATGAAATGGATGATATTCGATTTAGAGTATAGATAGTTGTTCATAGGATCAGAGAAGACTTGTCACACCTCATCGCTCTTGGCCGATACAATGATAGAAGAATAATTTTGATCAATTAAACGTGATCCCGATCTGATATAACAAATAAAAATAAAAATACATGGAGTATTCCATGGAAATGCATGAAATTTATAGGCCTTTACCATGATCTACATTAGGTGGTCTCCCGGTCACCCCACACCGCCTTGTACTCGGTCGTTATACTACCTGTACATGGCTACCTACGACAACCCTTTACATATCCTGTAATCCTGAGTACACAGATTGTATTCCTAAATTTCCATGAAACACTTATTTTTCTAAAAAACACCATAAATTAAGATCTATAACTAAAATGAAGAGCCGAGTTCTTATAGACTTTATATGTTTAGAAATACTATTTTCTTCAAGAAACTGCTCCTAAGGTCCTTTTGTGAATAATAATAAAATAAATTTTCAAATTTAATAATAATAGAATTTAATGAAATAAACATCTTTTTTGAATTCATAATGTCAAAATTATCTTAGGGTGAATTTTTAGTATCTTTCAGAAAAGTTTCATATTTTGATGAATAAAGAAAAGTGTTGCATTATAGTTACAAACTGACGTCTCATTTAAATAATTATTATACATTAAATTATTTTTTAAAATTATTAATATTTAAATTATACATATAGTAACCCAGTTTCATTTATTGGATATTTTTTTATATTTAAATATAATTTTAAAATTTTAACATTCTTTTTACCCACATTACTTCCATGTTTGTCTAATTACCATTAAACTTAATTTTTCCACATATACAAATTGAATTTTGAAAAATGGTACTAAATGGAAGTAATTAGTCTTATATTTAGTTTCTAAAAGTATAATCCAAAATTTCATATTTTATGAATAGTATCTTTAATTGTTTTTTTACCATGGTTAAGGGTAAATCGAGTAATTAAAGGTGAAAATAATATTATAAAATTACTCTAACACTTGTCCCAATTTAATTGGATATATGTGTTTTCACAAAAATCAATATTTGGGCCAAATTTCAATAAATTTTACCAATTTTGTATGAATATGCCATTTATATTATTTCATTTAAATATATATTAACAATTTTATACTCATATTTTTAATAACTAAATCCTTTTTAATATAGGTTCATAATGAAGAAAAATTTGACTATAAATAGTCATTGAAATATAATATATTAATCTGAATCATGATAATTTATTTGAAATATTTAGAGAAGAAATAATTTTATGAAAGTATTTAATAATTATGATGTAGTAATTATTTAATTGATGAAAATATCAACTCAATTATATGAAAAAAACTAAAATAAATATAAATTGACATAATTAATGACATAAACAAATTTTATAGTTAAATTTGACATATTAGTGTTATATTATAATTGTTTTTGATTTTAACATATTGATATGATATTTAATAAAACTAATAACAAATTGTATTAAAATTGAAGTAATGATACTTTAAAATAAGTAATATATTTTTAAAGTCTATAAAATTCAAAAAAAATATAATTTTTAAAAAAAAATATATAATAAGGTTAAATATTTCATCAATAATTCATTAATTGTTCTTATTTCATTTTATAGAAATTTTTTTTTCTTTGTGTGTTAAAAAATAGAAGTTGTTATGGTAATCATTAAAGGGTTTATCTTAGGGTTAAAGTCGAAAGATAAGGTTAATAAAGTGAAAAAACATGTCTACAATATATATATGTTACGAGTATTTCAACCCATCCTAATATTATATTTTAAATAAATCACTCTGAATCTAGTTGAAATTGAAACCATGATTATAATTATTTAATAATTTAAGAGATTCCAATAGGGCCCCTCCCTAGTCTTATAAAAAAGGAAACTCCTACTTCACTTCCTCACAGAACATTGAGGATTCTAGATCACTCAAAACATTCCTATTTATAGTCCCAAAAATAATATCTATGATATGGAGGTATTTATATTCTAAAAATACCTCCCCTATTGTCCCAAATAAGATATTCAAAGGATGTACATTGAAGAAGTGGTACATGTTCTACCAACTCATTCAAGTTCTTTTTTCTTATACTTCCAATTATTATTTTTTTCCATTATATAGTAATTAATATAGTATAAAATATATTATCAGATGTTACTATTCTTATGGAAGAAAATTGTTCCACTCTTATTCATCATATGAAAAACATAAGTATCAGACGTTCATACGTACGAATTACCATCTCCACACAGAGGTGTCATATGTTTTTCATCACAACTTTTCATGGATGTGTATAAGGATGTACAAAATAATAATATATGATTAATATAACATGATATTTATTCTGAAAGAAAATATATAAAATCCATTTCCTTAATTTTTCACAATTATGGGAATTATATCATTCTCGTGCATACGATCAGCCTACTGTCTTCACGACGCAATGAGATTGATCTTCCAATTATCTATTTCAAGAATAATTATTAAAAATGTACTTATTTAATAAATATTAAATACATCAAATAATTATTCTAATTGAATAATATATATATATATATATTTCATTAACCTTCCTCCATTAGGTATGAAGAAAACACATTATTCATGCGTTGGTACGATTTATCGCCTCTATGAATGATGTATTTCATTTCATATATTTCTTTTATTTATATATTTGTATACTAAACATATATTATATATAAATCACATTTTACATCCTGGAATTAATTATATCATGATCTATGTAATAGGATCAAGAATTGAAATTCTTCAAATGTACGATAAACAAAGAGACTATTTCACGAGATGTTGCTTTAACATGGAATTGCTTATAAATTCATAGCATAATGTCATAATTGAATCATATATCGTATTATAATTATTATTATGATTCAATTATATGTAAATAATATTTTTAAAACCACTGTACATGAGTTTATTAAATGAATGGATGATATCAAACCTAAAGAAATGATTGATTTTAAAATATCATTATTATGGCGATTGTTTGTATGTAAGTATCTACTATGAAATATTTACTATCCATGATAATGATTCTAAAAAATTTATTTCAATTTATTATTATTATTACAAAAAAATTATTTACATTCAATGTTACCCATGTATGACATTTTATTTAATGGTTTAAAGGACTGTTTTTTTGTTTTCATAACGAACCCATCGATGACATTCCCAGAAAAAGTATGAGATGAATGCTTTTTAACGTTTATTAAATGAATATATTTTTTGTAACACCTCAAGGTTTTTAAAATAAATATATATTGCAATTTTATAAACACATATTCGCATCTTCTATGTTTTGAATTTCTAAAAATGGTCATCTAGAGTTGTGTTCAGTAAGTCATTTGGAGTCTAATAGAACAAACTTCATTTTTGGTCAATAGTAACATACCCTTATGAATAGTAATTTGAATAGTAATATGCCCCTAGAATAGTAGATAATAATATTATTTTATTTTCTTAAGGAAATATGATAATGGGATATTAATTACTTTTTCAATGTCACATAAAACTAATTGCTCATCAAGATTGATATTTTTCGAATTAACTATGACCTTATATAAAAATTAAATTAACAGTATTTAGAAAATTATTTTTGAAAAATGGATTTTACTTTTGAATTATAGACGTCAAAAAATGGTAGGGTATAATTTTTGGGATTTTTCTGAAATTCTAGAATATTTGAGGAATCATGAAATACAATAAAATACCGTATATACAAATTATCCATTAAATATACTAATTATGACATCATATGTGATATAAGGCCACTTGGTTCGAAATCACATGACATTATTACTATTAGGAGTCATGTGAAACAATACTATTGGTTGTCTTGAGGAAAATAATAAAATAATGAATTAAATATTCAAAATTTACTCCTCTCCTTCACTATAAAAACCCATCACCACTCACTCTTCTCTTCACTCCTCTAAGCCTTGATTATTCTCAATGTTCGGCCCAATTAGCCTTCCCTAGTCTCTCTCCACGTCTAAAAGGCCTTTGGTCTTTCTAGAGTACCAAAACCCCCTCCCTTAAATAGTTTCTAAAGGAGGATATTTCAAGAGGTAAAGTACCATTCTTTTTCATTTGGTTTCATTTCAATTTATATTCTTTTGTTATCCTCTCCTGACATCCTCTATCCAAATGTTCATGATATCTCTAGTAAGATCTATATATTGGATTTATATCATTTTAATGGAAGAACCATCATATATAATCTTTCTCCCTCCCTTTTATTTTATAAAAAAAATCGACATCCATGAGGTTCCGATTTAAACCCTTCATGGATGACAAAGTTTCATTCTACAGATTTTCTTAATTACTAGTCATGAAACCATATTCATGGATTAACAAGACTATAAAATCTGTGTTATAACCTATTTAATATTCACTAACCAGAATATGTACATATAATTAAGTTATATGATAAAACTAGTTCATAATATTCCAAATACCTCTGAATAATCGAAGTGTTGGTCATCTAATGATTCATTCTCATTCAATGAAACGAAATTATAGAAATGGACATTAACAATTCTGGATGTTAATAAATAATATTTAATTTTAATTCTGGAGATTTACATCCATTCCAATTCATTACTTATCGATAGTTACACACTTTAAAAGAAACCTTCAAAATTGTTTCAAAAATAAACGCCAAATTCAAGGAAATTTCTCAAATTCTTACCTATTTACATGGGCACTCTATAATCTATTTTTTGAAACAATTTTCATTATATAATGACTCATTTTTTTATGAAAATACTATTTTACTTCACTTCTGGTTTTATACATTGATTTTTCGAAAATAACTCTTCTTTTCAAAATAATTGAGTATTTATATACAGACTTGTTTAGGGATTTTATAAGATTTTTTTAATATAATTAAAAACTCTTGTTGAATACATGGTATTATTGAATTTTAATAAATTATGAAGTCATCTATCATATTTGATTTAATGTTTTATGGCTATCTCTATTGTGGATAATCTATCCTAAAACCATTTACCATATTATTCCGAATGTTTAGTGTTTTATGATTAATGATTGGGGAAAGATAGTTAAATTTCATATGATAGTTTCAATATGAATGTATATGTTGTTTATGTTTATCCTAACTCATATGAGGAATGCATTGGACTTATTATGTGATGGGTGGGGCCCGCTATAGTACCTCGATGCATCGGTAGGTCTCATGAGACAACTGGATGAGGAATTGGATGAGGAATTTCACAATGTGATATGGATTTTGGCCGACATCTTAATCATTAGATGTCTTGGCCAAGGCCTTGAAAAAATGTTTCAGAATGTCCGACATTATGAATTCCCCCATTATGATTTCATCTATTGATATTTCATGTGGTTATTCGACTAGTACTCATGATTATGTTTTATTATGGAATTATTTACTCAGCTCATATTCCTGCCATAATGTGTTCATGTTTATTATTAAAGGCATGTGTTTTCAATTATTCACCATGTCAAATGTTTATATTATCTTCTATTGTATTGATTTCTCTTATAGAGCATTTGATCTCACCCCGTTCTTATGCTTCATTTTGTCAGGACATAAAAAAGTATTTTATGAATGACTTGCAAGAATAATCTACGAAATTTGATGACTCTAGTGGAAAAAATTCGTGTTGTTTTTTCCTTTCCATATGTGATGTTGAACTTATGTATTTATCTTGTTTCGAATAATACTAAACTACATGGTCCTTCTGTATTCGTATTCCTTGTATGTATTCCAACGTATTAAAATAAGGCACCAAATACGGGCAACTGGGGTCGGGTCCTTACAATTGGTATCAGAGGAAGTTTAGTAGAATACTTGGAAACTATATTTAAAAAACGTAGAATTAGTGAAGACTCCCTACATTAGTATTTGAGGATATGCATGCAATAAATTCATGGTAGTTTGGTAAGGAATAGATTATGATGATATTTCAAGCAATACATCCATGTATGGATACAAGCAGGTAGAGGTGGCTCTGAAACAAATGTATCTAGGGGTAAAACCCGAAAACAATATTTTGAGCTAGACTCGAATGGAAAATTGGGCACGAAAATGGGCCTTTCTGCACTCTTGTTTATGACTTTCTCGGGGGATATGGTTATGATAATTCAAATTATTTTTATAATACATTATGAAGGATTGAAATGTAAAATATTCCGGAAAGAAACCATATTTTTGAATATGATATTATCCATGCGTATGATCTCAACTTTTCTGATCATTTTGATATTAAAATTATATGTTAAGATTCATAACCTAATGTAGTGTATGCCATTATCTAAATATGGCGCCTAGTGGACGGAATAAAAATCGCACGAATGTACGTGTCCCCCATAGGGATATTCCTCAAATGCATGATAATGATGTTGGCCCTGGTGTTGTGAATGGTGCTGAGAAACTCATAAATATATTGGGAAAACTTACTTAGGTTATTAATAATAACTTTACCTATATGAAGCATCCAGATCCACCACATGGAGGAGCCCTGCTAGATTGCTTTATGCAATAACAGCCTCCATCATTCAATGGGACTACAAACCCCTTTGTAGTAGAGCAGTGTATATATTCCATTAAGAAGATATTTCTCACATTGGGATTTAATGAAAGAGAGAAGGTTATCATGGTTTTATATCTTCTATCGGGATATGAGGATCCATGGTGGTCATTAATCCAAAACACAAAGGAGTAGGGAGATATATAAGATATTTCATGGATGTATTTTAAGGAAATATTATTAGAAAAAATTTTCCCTCATGAGCATCGAGAAGATATGGAGAGAAAATTCATGAATCTGAGGTATAAGGAAGATGACAAGGTTTCAGGGTACGAATCTACCATCACAAGATTAGAAAGACATCTTGTATACTACATTATAAATCCGAGGAGAAAAATTGATCGATTCTTTGACGGTCTAAAGCCATTCCTATGTAAAGCACTGGTATCCCAATGTTTTTCCTCATATGAGGATATAGTTTCATATTCCATCAAGATAGAAAAAATATTCTCTAAGTCATATAACTTTAAGGGAATGCACGAAAAGAAGAGGGCTACTGAAAACCGTGGGAAAGGAAATAAGGGGATGGGGAAGAGGGGAAGACTTTAATTTCCACAAGGTGACAATTATAGAAGGAAACACCCTGGTGAGTGCTTAAAAGAAACATGAGTATTCTATAATTGTGGTCAGAGAGGCCATATTTCTGGTGATTGCAAGGGGAAGAAGGAATCCAATGATGTTCGATGCTATAGTTGTCAGGAGATGGGACACTATGCCAATGATTGTCCAAAACGTCAAGTAAATATGCAACTGAAAAGGCCAAGGGATCAGGGAAAATCTTATGCCATAATAACTGCATAGGTTGATGTTCCTAATAACGTGGTGGCAGGTACTTTAATATTTTTATCAAGTTTAGCCAATAATTTATTTGATTCCGGATCATCACATTGTTTCATATCTTCCCTGTTTTCTAAGAAAATAAGATATTTCAAATTTGATATAAAAATGGAGTTTTCATTTAAAACTCCTAGGCAATGTATCATTGCTACAATGTTCTGTGAATCAGTTCCCAATAAGGAATATAAAATTTCTTTATCTACTGCTCTTATCGTCATACCCATTATTTAATTTGATATAATCCTCGGTATGTTTTGGCTTTTGGACCATGATGCAAAAATTTATTGTAATAAAAAGGAGGTTACGATTTTTGATGAAAATGATAAAGAACGCCTTATCTTTAAAGTAGAATCATCACCACCTAATTCTTATCTACATCCACCCCATGTTACTCAACTAAATTTAATTATTATGTATGAATAGAATGAAATAACTATGGTTGAGGAATGGAATTTTCAAACAGTGGATGTACCTATTGTGATAGAAGTTTTTGATGTGTTTCCCAATTATTTACCTGGGCATTCTCCAGAATGAGAAATTGAGTTTTCCATTGATTTAATTACCTGTTCAAAGCCCATATCAAAGACCCTTTATTGAATGGACACTATGGAATTAGCGGAACTAAAGAAACATCTAGATGAATTGAGTGATAATAGATTTATTCACTCTAGTGTTTCTCCATGGGGAGCCTCTATCCTTTTTGTTAAGATAAAAGATGGATCTATGAGGTTTTGTATCGAATACAGTGAGATCAATGATATAACTGTAACAGACAAGTATCATCTACCTCACATCGATGAATTATTTGACCAACTTCATGGTTCTCAATACTTTTTGATGATTGATCTTCGATCCAGATATCATCATTTGCGTTTGAGGAAGGAAGATATTCCAATGATAGCATTTCGGACCAGGTATGGGAATTACAAGTTTACAGTAATGCAATTGGATTGACTAATGCAACCTCTATCTTCATGGATCTAATAAACAGTTTTTTCAAGGAATTTCTTGATGATTTTTTGTAGTATTTATTGATGATATCTTGGCATACTCCAAAATCAAACAAGATGATGAAAATCACTTGTGCATTATCCTCAAGACTCGTAGAAGACATGAATTATATGGGAAGTTTAGAAAGTGTGAATTCTGGATTCAGGAGATTTCTATTTTTCTTCATATTGAATCTAAGGACGGAATCCATGTTTATCATGTGAAGACAAAGGAAATCCATGATTTGACCACACCAGCAAGCATAAGTATGGTACGTAATTTTATTGGCTTAGCAGGTTATTATCGAAATTTCGTGCAGAATTTTGCCCAACTGGATAACCTGCTAGCAAATCTCACTAATAAAGGGGATAAATTTTTTTGGAAAAAAGAATGTGAGGAATGTTTTGAATAACTGAATAGAATATTAGTCAATGCATCTATATTGACTCTACTATCAGGGAATGATGAGTTTGTTATTTATAGTGATGCTTAAAATAATGGACTTGGTTGTGTCCTTATGAAAAATGATAGGTTTATTGCTTATTAATCACAACAAATAAAAATAATGAGTAAAAATATCATACTCATTATCTTGAGTTAGCTGCTATAATATTTTCTTTTACGATATGGAAAATTTATCTCTATTGTGAAGAATGTGAGATTTATACCGATCACAAGATGTTGAGGTATATTTTCTCACATAAATAACTCAAAATGAGGTAATGGAGATGGCTTGAACTACTCAAGTATTATTATTTCATGATACACTACCACCTGGGGAAGGAAAATATGGTGCAAGAGACTTGAGAAGAAAGGATTATGGAGTTTTGAGCAAGATGATCGTTAAAAGGGATCCTATTTTCATGTGTCTAGTAAATATGGATATAGGAATAACCATGGAAGGTGAAACATAAATGCTTTTTCAAATTTTTTCCAAAACATATTTACTAGAAAGGATAAAAAATTCTCAGGCTGATGATGGGGAGTTTCAAAAGAAGATTAAAGCTGTGAATGATGGTAGATTGAGTTACTTCATATATGAAGATGGAATTTTTGAAATTTGTGAGGAGACTCTGTGTTCCTGATATACCTGATCGAAAAAGGGAATTGTTGGATGATACTCATTGTTCCCATTTTTCTATACACCCTGGAAGCACTATGATGTATAGGGATTTGAAGGAACATTTTTTGTGGGACAACATTAAGATAGAGATTGCTGATTTTGTGTCACGATGTATGGTTTGTCAACAATTGAAATCTGGAAAGGAACAACCAAGAGGAATATTGAAACATCTTCACATACCTGAGCGGAAATGGTATAATATCTCCATGGACATTTTCATGGGACTACCAAAGACTCCAAGAAGGAACGATGCAATATTGGTCATTTTTGATCGTCTTACCACGTCAGTAAATTTTCATTCTATAAGAGAAGATCTACCACTTGAACGTCTAGTAGGACTATATGTTAATGATGTGGTGAGACATCATGGAGTACCCCTATAGATTGTTTCTGATTGTTATCCACATTTTACATCAAGTTTTGGGAAAATTATTTAGAATTCCCTAGATACTGATCTTTGTTTGAGCACTTACTACCACCCACGAACTGATAGACAATCGGAACGAACAATTCAAACATTTGAAGACATGTTCAGGTATTTTTCAGTAGATTTTTCGGGCATGTGGGATCAATATTTACCTCTAATATAATTTTCCTACAACAATAGATTCCATTCAAGTATACAGATGGTACCCTATGAAGCAATATATGGGAGGCAATTTCATACACCAACTTGTTGGGATGATGTTGGTGAAAGAAATCTCGTGGGCCCAAAACCTGTTGACGAAACAATGGAAAATGTTAATATTACCCAGAACCATATCAAAAGAGATAAAAGTAGGAAAAAGAGCTATGTTGATAACCGAAGGAAGGATTATGAGTTTCAATAAGGTGATCACGTTTTCATAAAGGTCTCTCCAACGAAGGGTATTATACAATTCAGTGAGAAGGGAAAATTAAGCCCCAAATACATCGGACCTTTTTAAATTCTGTAACGAATTGGAGCTGTAGCTTACCATTTGGCAATGCCGCCATGTCTCTCCAAGGTTCACAATGTCTTCCACTTGTCAATGTTAAGAAAGTACATGCCAGACCCAACACATGTACTCACATATAAAGAAGTGGAACTTAAGCATGATCTATCTTACCATGAATGGCCTATCAAAAATCATGGTACTAGAGAACACGTTTTGAGAAATCGGATGAATCAACTAGTAAAGGGTCTATGGAGGAACCATAAGATGGAGGAAGCAACATGGGAGCCTGAGGAGCTTATCTTAAAAACATACACGAATCTCTTTATGTAATATTATGTGAATTTCGAGGACGAAATTTTTGTAAGGAGGGGAGAATGTAACACCACAAGGTTTTGAAAATAAATATAGAATGCAATTTTATAAACAGAACGTTGCGTCTACTATGTTTTAAATTTAGAAAAATTCCCACCTTGAGTTGTGTTCAGTATGTTATTTGGAGTCTGATAGAACAAACGTGATTTTTTTTTGTGAATAGTAACATAGCCTTATGAATAGTAATATCAATAGTAATATGAATAATAGTATGCCCCTTGAATAGTACATAATTTTATTATTTTATTTTCTTATGGAAATATGATAATGGGATCTTAATTAATTTTTCAGTATCACATAAAACAAATTTCACTTCAAGATTGTTATTTTTCGAATTATCTATGACCTTATTTAAAAATTAAACTAATAAAATTTAGAAAATAATTTTTGAAAAATCTATTTCACGTTTTAATTCGACATGTTTAAAAATGGTATGGGTGAATTTTTTGATTTTTCTGAAATTCTAGAATTTCTGATGAGTTGTGAAATATGATAAAATACCATATATAAAAATTATCAGTTCAATTCACTAATTATGAAATCATACATGATGTAAGCCCACATGGATTGAAATTACATGCAATTATTACTATTAGTGGTCACATGAAACAATATTATTGGTTTTCTTGAGGGAAATAATAAAATAATGAATTAAATATTCAAAATTTACTCCTCTCCTCTACTATAGAAACACCTCACCACTCCCTCTTATCTTCACTCCTCTAAGTCAAGAAGCTCCTCAAAGTTATGGTCAATTAACCTTCCCTAGTCTATCCCCACATCCAAGATGCTTTTGGTCTTTCCAAAATACCAAAACCCCTTCCCTTAAAAATTTTGTCAATGATGATATTTCAAGAGGTAATGTACCCTTCTTTTTCATTTGGTTTCATTCCAATTTATCTTCTTTTGTTATCCTCTACTCACATACTCTATAAAAATGATCATGATAACTCCAGCAACATCTATATACTAAATATATATCATGTGAATGGAAGAAACATCATAAATAATCTTACACCCTCCATTTTATTTTATAAACGAAATCGACATCCATGAGGTTTTGATTTATAAGATTCATGGATGACGAATTTTCATTCTTGAATTTATTCTTCATTACTAGTCATGAAACCATATTCATGGTTTAATCATACTATAATATATTTTTTATAACTTAATCCATATTCATGAACAAGAATATGTACATATAATTATTTTATATGAAATAACTAGTTCATAATATTCCAAATACCACCGAATAATCGAAGTGGTGGTCATCTAATGATTCATCCTTATTCCATGTAACCAGATTATAGAAATAGGCATTAAAAATTCTGGATGTTCATATGTAATATTTAATTTAAATTCTGGATATTTACATCCATTCCACTTCATTACTTAAAAGTATGTGAACCGAATATGAAAATAATGAAACAAACACTCCAGAATGATGAAATTCAGTACAATAACTTGTCAATAAAGACATAAATGAACTAACCAGAATTATGGTAAAAAAAATAAAGGTATAATAGGTTCGGAAATAAGTTATTAACAAGTATAATTTCATATTCCAGGATCTTAAGTACAAGAGCGGAACACATTTGGAGTTTAGGTAATGGTTTTCCACCCGAACATCTATTTTCATTCGGGATAATTTCATTATCTAAATACCTCAATGAAATCCTTATGTATTATTATGTACTCATCATATATCCTTTTTTAGTTTCATATATATGTTTACAATCAATAATACCTCTTTATTTTATGGATAGTTACACTTTTTAAAAGGGACTTTCAAAATTGTTTCAAAAATACAAGCTCAATTCAAAGGAATTTCTCAAATTCTTACCTATTTACAAGGGCACTCTATAATCTGTTTTTGGAAACCATTTTTTTATAGAATCACTCATTTTTTTATGAAAATACTATATTAATTAACTTCAGGTTTTAGTGGAAATTTTTTCCAAAAGAACTCTTCTTTTCAAAATAAATGAGTATTTATCTCCAGACTTGCTTAATGATTTTATAAGAGTGTTTTCATCTAATTCAACACTCTTATTGATTCCATGATATTATTGAGTTTTATTCATTTATGAAGACATATTCCATATTTTATTTAAGGGTGTATGGATAAATCTATTGTAGATAATATATTCCAAAACCATTCACCATATTATTCCGAATGGTTAGTGTTTTATGATTAATTATTGGGGAAAGATAGTTAGATTTCATTTGATAGATTCGATATGAATGTATATTTTGGTTATGTTTATCCCTGCTCAAATGTTTAATTAATTGGACTTAATATGTGATGTTTAGGTTCAATTATAGCCCCTCGATGCATCGGTAGGTCTCATGAGACACCTAGATAAGGAATTGGCTGAGGCCTTTCCCAATGTGATATGGTTTTTGGTCGAGGCCTTAATCATTAGAAGTCATGGTTTAGGCCTTGAAAAAATGTGTCAGAATGTCTGGAATTATGCATTCAACAATTATGAGTTCATATATTGATATTTCATGTGGTTATTCAACTAGTATGATACCCAGGATTATGTTTTATTATTGCATTATTTACTCAGCTCATATTCCTGCCATAATGTGTTCAAGTTTATTGTTAAAGCCAAGTGTTTTCAATTATTCACCCTGTCTAATGTTTATATTATCATCCTCTATATTGCTTACTCTTACTGAGAATTTGAGCTCACCCCTTCTTTGTGTTTCATTTTCTCAGGACATGAAGAAGTATTTTATGAATGACATGTAAGCATAATCTAGGAGATGTGGTGTATCTAGTGGAACAAATTAGTGTTGTTTTTCATTTCATTTTGTAAATATGAACATATGTATGTATCTTGTTTGCAATAATACTAAACTACTTGGTCCTTAGGGATTAATATTCCTTGTATGTATGTCAAAGTAATCAAATAAGGGACCAACTCTAGCAACTGGGGTCAGGTCCTTACATTTTTATGCATTCATGAATCCTTATTTAATTGAATAATCCTTTCAACATTAAATGGTTATTTAAAAAAAATATTTTAATATTGAACTATATTTGATGTAAATAAAATGTTTTCAATGAAGAAAAGATATTTTCCTCATGAATTGTTTTCAAGAGATCTCTCAATGTTATTTTCCATCTGAGATAATATTTTTGGATGTTACATATTGTTTACAAGTTATATTTTTTAATGATTCAAGTTTTATTATTTTTATGAATGGTTTATGTTTATGATGGAATGATATTTATGAAATCCATTTCTTTTTTGTGGGTTATCTTATAATTGAATTAATTTTATGAAACTTATTTCATTCCATGTGTTCAAATATGATAAATGATTTTAGTTCTTATGAAACACATATTCATGATTTAAAAATGAGATGGGTGAGACCTATATCTCCTTCCAATGAATTGGGTAAATATTTGTATCTCATGACATATACATGAAATACATTGTCTACTAAGATGGTATTGGGAGTGAACCATGACATATATGATGGTTATGGTAGTGAACCCTCACTAAAATTATGGTATGGGGTGAATCCATAATACTAAAATTTCCTTTACAAAAAAACATTATTATTCTAGAAATGATTTTATATTCTTATGTTTTGTCCAAAAATTCATTAAATTATTATTATATTATGATTGCATATATCATGTTAGTATTTAAATATGATTCACATCTTATAAAATATCAATATTTACACCATGATTATTTTTAGTGATATTTGATATGCATTGTATGATCTTCTATTTTCATAGTCATGCTCTTATACCATTATTCTTATGATTATGTATACATGTCTCCCTTGGTTACCATTACTGAGCATATGAGATCACCCTTTGGTATGTTTATTTTCCTCTGGTTATGAAGATATTCCTTGTGTTTGATATGACTAATAATGGTAATAGTCAATAAAAAAATAGTAGGAGAAAATGTAGATCACTTATATACAAGTTTTTTTATCATGTTTCCAAAGGCAGAACTAATAATGTATTTGGATGTGTATTTTTGTAATGTATTAAGTATTCCAACTCTATGATGCTATTTTAATGTATTTCAATATGGGGTTGCTATAGTAGTTATAACATTGATGGGTTAGTAATATTATTCGAAACTGAGATGATAAAAAATTAGTGATATCCCTAGAGATATTTCTAATGATATATCTTGGGATGTCTCAAATGTTATGTCTAAGGATGAATAAATTTTTAGGAAGATGTCCTGTAATTTTGGTAAAAGTTATATGGAATGTTTTCATTGTATTACATCCCTATCTAGATACTACTAGTGGATGTCAATCTGAAATAGATATACCTATGGGTAACAACTCCAACAATTTGAAATAGGATTTACATGATTGTAACATAGTATGTGGCAATGAGCCTTAGTAAGTACAAGGTTTGATAGTCCTGAGGGATATGATTTGGAAATTCAGAAAACCATTACAAACAATAATAAAGGATTTAAATGGAATTTGGATATGAATTAACTAGGATAAACATATGGTGTCATAAATTAATGATGGGGTCATACATTATACATCCTATATGTGGATTTTCATGAATATGTGATTCCTCATTATGATAATTGTTACGTAATAAATGATTTTTGGTTTAGTCAATGATATGAACCAAATGGAACTCAGTTAATTTTGAATGTAATATACAATTTTATAATTAGAAGTTAATTGGGATGATTACTAGAGATATGGATCTTGTGATCATGCCTAATTAGATTTCACGTAACATTACTCACAATGTTTACCTTAAATAAATCACGGACTAGCCATAAACGAGAAGGAAGGATTTATCTGAGAGTCCAAGTATTAGAGACCATCAAGGAAATACTATTAATTTTTTTATGTTGATAATGTGGGAATATACACCCATGAAAATGTCACTAAATAACAAGAAGTTGTTTTTGTTGTGAAATTACTGTACACAAAGAAAGTAACCTCAAAGGGAAATTGAATAGATCAGTTGAAAAAATGGATGGAAATATTTGACTCCTTGAGGTATAATTAATAGATGAATGTTTTATCTGCGGAATACATCTGAATTATACAATCTAATGTCTTAATAGGAATGATCTTGAAAGGAGTCATATAGGTTGTACGAGTAATGGTTATATTGCTGTTGTTGATGAGGTTACACATGAAATGTAGGAGAAAAGAAGTATTAAGTAATATGGAGGGGTAACCTTGTTAATGTCTAATGGATGAATTAGAATAATATATGTTTTTAGGTATTTGGAATCAATAATTTTGAATGGTGAATTATATAAATATTTTTCATTTTATGTTCTCTCACTATTGATTTACAATAATATGTTGACTGGTTTCGATGGACTAGAAAACTGATTTAATAGAGATATGATATTCATAGTAAACATAACATTACGGGAAATATAACCCTTAATATGTTCCAAATATTCAGATAATTATTTTTTAATATAGACATATTATATATGAATAAATAAATTCAAAAATACAGATTACATTGGATTTGATAAAGGATGTGTGGTAAAATTGGATTGCACTATCAAGGATGGAGTTTATATCATTTTTGGACATAAGATATATGTCCAAAAATCATTGGATTCAGAAAGAATGCTTGTTTTAAATTATGATTTATGGTAATTCAGCTTATAACCATGTTTCAAGTGTATAATTGTAGTATGTATTGACAGGTTTGGTATGTTCCAAATAAGATCTAATTTATGATACATGGGGGATTAATGATATGATCATTAGTGGACCTATTTCATATGTTTTGGGATTTTATATTTTGGAAGAATTATAAGGATACCCATTTATGTAATGGTTTTTGTTAAAAATTTTATTAGGTTATATATATTAAATTATTCTCTCTCCATGCACGTATTTATTCATATTTGATAATTTGTTAAAGCTTTTTTTTATAATGATATATGTAATGGACTATCATTTTGTTTATAGATCTTCTTTGATGAAAATGATTAAGGAATGATGAATTCAACTTCATTTAATTTAATAAGAGATGAATTGGAAATTGATGAAGGACCAAAAATGGTTAATGTTGTCCTAAAATAAAGTCATTGTATGCTATCATGAAAAGTATTCAACCCTAAGGAAAGTATCTTGAATAAAAAAATGTTACCCATGTACATTCTATTCTGATGAATCAAATGGTATCTTAGATCATCACAAGTTTATGAATTTTTAATTGATAAATTTTTCTAACCATGTTCTATATCACATTACATCAGAACATGATTGTGTTATATATTTTCCCATTCCATGTTTTCACATTCCATATATGTTCTCTAATGTGGAAACCTAGTTATATGTTGTTTTGTGTAACCATTATGTTTCTAACATTCTTTTTTTAATATAATTTTTTATTATTTAATTTTATAATGTTGATTTATATAAATGAAACTCTAATTTATTAATCCTCTAATAACCTAGATGAATTTCTTGGGTGAAAATCATTTTAGGGGGGTAGAATGTATCACAACGAGATTTTGTGAATTATTATTTTCTTAATTGATTTATTATTTTTAATATTTTTCACTATTCACAACACTGAATATAGATTTTTTATTTTATATTAATGCTATAATTTTGGATCAATTTATACACAACACCATGTTATTCTCGCACTGCACGCACTACCTACTCGGCATGCATTACACACAACACCATGTTTCGTAAAACAATACATTATTATAATAATTATTTAAATGATATTGTTATCACCTATCCATTAAACATAGTTATATGAATAGTAATAAGTACATTTTAAAAAATATTTATAATTCGTTTACATCAATAGGATATATATATAACGAAATGTTTTTTTACGACGACTAAATATGTTTAGAAATACAATTTTCTAGAAGGAAGTCCACTTTATGTCCTTATGTGAATAGTAATAAAACTAATTTTAGGCACTCATATAAATTAAAATTCATAAAATAAATATATTTTTTTAATTCATAATTTCAAAATTAATATAATGTGAATTTTTAGTATTTTATAGAGAAGTTTCATTTTCTGATGAATAGTTAAAAATATTGCATTACATTGAAAAAATTTATTCCTGATAAAATAAAAAAATTTATTTAAAGTAATATTTTTAAAGACACAATAGATAATTTATATATATTATAATCCATATTCGATAATTTCAATTATTTATATACTGAAATTATATTGAAAGAATTATTAAACTTTTGAATGTTCTTCTTACCCGCCTTCTCAATACATATGTGGGATTAACATTAAAATTCATTCTTTCCCACATACGTGAATTGAATTTTGAAAAAATGGACATTAATGGATGTCATAAGAATGATATTTTTTGTCTAATATGATCAAATTAGTTTTTTATATTAGGAATATTATGTTTTGTAAAAATAATACCATGGTTAAATGTAAATTGTGTAATTAAAGGTAAAAATAATATTATAATATTTTATAATTATCCTATCACTTGTTCAAATTTTATAGGATTAGTGGTTCTAAACCAAAAAAAACATTGACCTAACACTATATCCTTTTTATGAAACTTGGGTATGAATATAAAATTTAGTACATATTATTTAATGATAAGATAAAAATATCGTACTCATATTTTAATTAACTAAATCATTTTTAATACAGGGTTATACAATAGAAAATTTAAAATATAAATATCCATTAAAAAGATAATAAATTTAATATCATCATTATAATTAGTTTTATTTTTTGGAGATAAAATTATTTATTTAAATACTTTTATAATGATGATGTAGTAATTGTTTAATTCATGGAAATATCAAATAAATGATGTTAAAAATATTAAAATATTTATAATTTGAATTATCTAAGGACATAAATTAACTTTATAGACAAAAATGAAATATTATTGGGATATTAGAACTTTTTTTTCAATTTTTTCTGATTGATATGATATTAATAAACAAATAATTATTAGTACCAAAATTGACATGAATGATACCTTAAAATAAAAAATATTTTATTAAATGTTATAAAACTCATAGAAAATATAATCTGAAAACTAACTAGAAAAAGGATAAATATTTCATTAATGATCCATTTAGGTTTATTTTTCATTTTATTGTGACTATATTGATCCTAATATATAGAATGAAAAGTTCTCATGGTATGAGTTAAACAGCTTATCTACGGGTTAATGTTAAAATATATTGATAATATCGTGACATACAGATCTATAAAAATATTTTTTTGAGATTATTTTGACCCAAAATCCTATTAAATTCAAAATAAATTACTTTTATCTATTTGGAAACAAAAATAAATTTATATTAATATAATATTTTTTTGACTTTACTAGAGTACCCCTCCCATATCTTACAAAATTGCACCTCCTCACTCATGTACTTCCACCACTTTTAGAATTATAGATCATCCAAACTCTACCAATTTATCCTACAAGAAATATTGAATAATTTATGGAGGTCTTCGTCTCGTAAAAAACCACATCTAGTGTCCCTATGATTTGATCCAAAGGAATTCCATCAAAAATAGGTCATTGTTTTACCAACAAATGCTTATTATTTATTATTTTACTTCTTCTTCTTTTGTTTATTTCATTAAAATTTCATTTCTATAGTATCAAATATATTTTAATATTTTATAATTATTATTTAATAACTATTTTCAACAATTTATTCATAATATAAATTAAAAAACTACCACATGGGCATACGTATGACAAACCATGTCCACATCATGGTGTGATATGATTTTCATCCCCTTATTTATTGAATGGGTATAATGATGAAAGTAACAATTATATATTATTAGTATAACATTATATTGATTATTTATCAAAATATATACCATAAAATTATTTATTGTTTCACAATTAAGTGAATGAAATCGTCGCTCGTTCATACACACAACTTACAATCTCCACGACGCGATGTGATTCATCTTCCATGATAACCATTTCAATATTGATTATAAAAAATGTATATAAATAATATTTATGAAATATATGACATAGTATTTCTAATTTAATAATATATGTACCTATATTTCATTTATATTCTTCCATTTAGTAGGATAAGAATATAGAAATAGCATTCATGCCTTCATAAAACATACACTCTCCATCAATGATGTATTCCATTTCATACATCTCATATATATATATAATAATTATATATGATATATATTTCATGTTTTACATTATATAAGTTTATAAATCATGACCTAAATAACATGATCAATAATAACAATTATAAAGGTGTGCGATAAACAAAGACGGTATTATCTATGTCATTAATTTAACATGGAATTATTAAAAAAGGTTAATATAAAATCATAAATGAGTCATATATGATATCATATATATTATTATCATTTTAGAATAACTTAATAATATTTTTATAACCTCTATAATGTAGTAATTGACAATTACAGAGGTTATTGGATATATGGTAAGGGTTAATAAAACAATCTCATTATTATTAATAGTGTTTATACATAAGTATTTATAAGGAAATATATATCTTCCATTACTATGTTTCTCAAAAAATTATTTCAAAGTATTCGTAATATTATTCTACAATTTTTTATATAAATTTTTATAATGAATTTATTTTTATTAAATGGTTTAAAAGGAATATTTTTTTACTTTACTAATGTGGTATTTTTTTTTACTTTTGCAGAAAAAGTTTTGGAAAATTGTTTTTTTATGTTATTTGAAACGAAAAGGTTTTTAGGATTTCATGAATCATTATTTTCCTTGAATTTTCACATAAAATATTATTTTTTGTGTTATATGTAAATAATTTATTTTACAAATGAGTATAAATTCATTTAATGTATATTTTTTCAGAGTATAAAATATATTTTCTTTAATTTAAAATTCATTATATATCTAAAATAATCAATCTATTGTGACAATATTTGATGATAGTTTTTTTACTAGAGATATTCTTCAAATTTTGTCACTTTTAATCTTTCTAAAAATGCTTTTTGTATATATATGAATGAAATTTATCAAACCCTTTTATTTTCTATGGATTATTTAATGATTGAATTATTTTTGTGAAACCCATTTCATTATACATGTTCTCATATGATAAATTATTATTGTTCTTGTAAAAAAAATATGTATGATTTATAGTAATTAAGGTTATTACCATGTTTTAATAGAATAATATATGAATGTATTCACATGTTTAGTATGATCCAAATAGTATCTACAATATAATATACATGGGATCAATGATATGTTTTATAGAGGTATTATTTCTAATGTTTTGGTGTTCCATATTTTGGAAGGATGATAAGGTTCACCATTTATGGAATGATTTTCTTTAAAAAATGAATAAGGTTTTAATTAATAAATTATTATCATTCTATATGAGTATTTATGAATATTTTGTGTTTATAATGATATATGTAATGACCTATAATTCTATTTATGGATCTCGTGATATGATAATTCTTCACGAATAAAAAAATAAACTTTATTTATTAGAATAATATATAAAGTTGAAATTTATCATGAAATAGTAAAGGGTGAAGTTGTACTAAAATCATATAAGCATAGCTTCTCTTGAATGTTTTTTATCTCTATGGATAGGATCATGAAACCAAATATGTTATCTTAGTACATTATATTTCCATGAATCAAACAATCCCTTTTCTCATCACAGATTTATATCATTGTAATTTTTAATATTATTTAAATCATGTCATTTATCACTCTCCATTATAACATGATATTAATATTTCCTTTCCATTTCCATGTTTTCACATTCCAATAATGTACTCATTTGTGGAAACCTGGTTTTTTTACATTGGGCAACCTTTATGTTTCCAACTTCTTATTAAAAAGAATTAGTATTAATTTTTACAATGGGAGTTTCTACGAATGAAACATTCATGTATTAAATATTTAATAACCCAGATGAATATCAAAGAAAAAATTCAATTTAAGGGGGGTTGAATGTAACACACTGATAATTTTTGAAATATTTTTTCTATTTTATTATTTATTTATTGATATTTTTTCACATTATGCATATATAAATATATTTTTTTATATAACGTTGCAAGGGATGTATTATGTTATATGATACACTATGTTTTTATTGCACTACACACAACACTGATTTAGTTTACGTTACATGCAACACTGAGTTTCTGAAAAATGACACATTATTATTAATATAATTTAAATGATATAGTTAAAAAATATCCATTAATAATAATAATATGAATAAAAATAATTACTTTTAAAATATATTTAAAATTATTTTACATAAATAAAAAAATATTTATAATTATACATATATATATAATGTCTTCAGTTGTTTAGAAATGCCTTTTTTGAAAGAAACTTCTTTTTATATCATTCATTGAATAATAATAAAATTAATTTATTACACTCATGGAGATTTAATTTGATAAATAATAATAACTATTTAATTCATAATGTCAAAATTAACGTAGGGTTTATTTTATTTTTCAATGAAGTTTAATTTATCTATTAATAGTGAAAAATATTTCATTATAGTTAAAAACATCCTTTTTTATTAAATAATTAATTTGTGTTAAAAGATTTTTTAATGTCACTATAGATAAATTATACATATTTTAATCCTATGTAATTAATTGGAATAATTTTTATATTGAAATTTGATTTAAAATCTTATTGAACTTCTGAAATTTCTTTTTAACTGCATTCTAGCCAGAACTACATGATTAATAGTAAACATAATTTTTCCACTTATATGAATTGAATTTCATAAATTGGATATAAAATGTCATAAAATGTTATATATTTTGTTTATAATAGGATAAAATTAGTTATTGGATATTATTACTAGTTTATTTTTTTAATTTTATATTCACTAAAATTAAGGGTAAATCAAGTAAATAAATGTAAAAAAAAATTATAGTACTATAACATTACCCTGAATCATGTCCCAATTTCATTATATAGAGGATTTTATATATAAATAAACTTTAGTCTTAAATTTTAAACTTCTTAATCCACTGGGATAAGAATATTCCATTTAATAATTTTTTAAAGATATGCAAAAAATGTCTTACACATATTTTTAATAACTAAATGATTTTTAATATAGAGTTATATAGAAGATAAATACCACTATAACTGATCATTTTAATATGATGAATATATCATCATAATGATTATTTATTTTTAAAATATATATAAGAAATAATTTAATTAATGTATTTTATAACGATAATGTAATAATTGTTTAGTTAATGGAAATATAAAATAAATGATATTAGAATATATAAAATAAATATAATTTATAAAATAAATCAAATCCTTGATTTTTTAGATAAATTTGACATATTAGTGATATATTCGATTTTGTTTTTAATGTTATCATGTTTATATGATATTTTAAAAAACAAATAATGATTAGTGTCAAATGTTAGATAAATGATATATGAAAGTGAATAATATATTAATAAATGAGCTAAAATTCAAAAAAATGTAAAATAAATCCAAATAAATATTTTAAAGCTTAATATTTTATAATTGATCTATTTTTCTTTCATTTTTCAATTAATAGTAACTATATGAACCCAAAGGATAAAAAATCCATGTTGTCGCGTTATGAGTTAAAGAGCTTAACTAAATGATAAAACCAAATGATAAGGTAAATATTACGATGTAAACATATCTAAAATATTTTTTCACATTATTGAAATACATACTTATATATTTTTTTAAATAAATCATATAGTAGATATTTGATATTGAAAACAAATTTATATTAATTTAGTATTTTGAGTGTTTCCAAGAGTGCCCCACCACTCTAATATAAAAATGAACCTCCTTCATCACTTTCTCATTCCACATTGAGGCTTCAAGGTCGTCCAAACCCTATCTATTTCTCCCCCAAATTTTTCAATCTATTGTAAGGAGGTCCAATTATTCTAAAAATACAACCCCTTGTGTCCCTAATAAGAAATCCAAATGATGTCCATCAAAGAAGAGGTAATTGTTTCACTGACTAACTCAAGTTATTTTCTTCTTATAATTAATCTTAATATGTTGTCTCAATTATAATTTATTAAATATAGTATCAAATATATGCTATAATTTAATTATTCTTGTGGAACAATCACATTCCTCCTTTTATTCATCTTATGAAAAATAAATGTAACATGCATGTGTACGTACGACTTAACTTCAATACATTATGATATAATATATCTTTCATCACTATATTACTTGGTTAATTATAATTTTGGAAAGAAAATTTATATATAATCATTATAACATGATATTTTTCTGGAATAAAACATATACTGTCCACTTCTTTATTTTTTTACAATTTGTAGAATGATATAATCACTCAAGCATACAGAAATCCCACCATCATCATGAAAACCATTTCATGAATAATTATAAAAAAAGTATATAATGAATAACTATAAAATATATAAAATAATAATTATAATGGAAGAATATATATACATATATTTCATTTACCATCTTCCATTCTGTATGATAAGAAAATGGAATCAACATTCATGCGTACGAACAACTTGATGTCTCCCTGAATAATGTATTTCATTTCATATATATATCTTATATATATATATTTAATATATATATATATATATTATTTAAAAAATATTTTACTTAAATTATGTAACTAAATAATTATTTAAGTAATTTAATAAAAAATAACATGTCAAAAAACATATGATAAACTAAACGGTTATTACCCAAAATGATGCATTAATATTGAATTATTACTAAACGGGTAAAATGAAGTCATAAATGAATCCTATATGATCTAATAAAAATTATTTTGATTCTTGTATATAGTAATTATATGTTTAACATCATTTTACATGAGTTTCTATCATTTATGGAGGGAATCATACCTATGGAATGGGTTGATTTCAAAATATCCTTAAAATTAGGATCGTTCATATGTGATTATCTGCTCAGAAATATTATCATCCATCACTATGTTTCATAAAAAATGTAAGAACATGGTTCTTCAATTGAGGTATGGATCATTAATTTTTAGTTTATAATTAAGAAAATGGTGGAAAATTGGTCAAGGGGATGGTTGAATTCTTGTTACACAACGGGACAGGAAACTACACATTATGTACATATAGGTGCACTCCGTGTATAGAAGGCTACACTCCTTATAATCCAGGTACTCAAACACATAAATATCGGGATAATAAACTATATGGACATGGAATGTAATCAAATGTACACACTGTGTACTTTTTTTAATGATTAAATCGGGCAGAAGGCTCATTTTTTGTCATATAGAAAGAAGGCTCATCTAGGGTCGTGAACAGTAGCGTTGGGAGCCAATTTTTTCCTCGATTGATCATCTAATCCCCGATTACTTCACCGTTAGTTATGTTTCAAATAAATAATTAATTTAACAATTCTTTTTGAACCTTTCCAATATATTTTTTCTACTATTCTTGTTATTTATGTTCAATAATTTATAACTAGATTGTAGATATACTCCGTTATAGGCTGAATCAAAGCCCGACGTTAGATGAGAAGAGTCATACATTGATGAGGTAGGTCATTTTATGCCTTTCTTGAATTTACGTTATATACATATATATCGGAGTTCTGAGCTCCCATTTTTAAGGTGTCTCGTAATTGAATAATTAAACTTGTTATTTCCAATTGATGATTATGTAATTGATTTGATAATTTGAAATGATGTTTAGGGTTCTAAACCTTTAGTTAGGGCCATCCCATGGGTATGTTTCCATTCCATGGCCTTGTCGCTGAGAATTCCTATGAGTCTTGATATAAATTCCCATTCATGGGTTGTTAAAAATGTATTTATCATCATATGAATTTATTATTCAGATACTTGTTCAGTTAATCCTTGTAACTATTCAAATTGAATAATATGCTTGTTATATGTTTTCCAACGTGAGTTATCCTTGTTTTTCCATTCCATAGTTTAATTTTAATATGTTATTTATTATATAAATTGTTCCCATATTATTTTTTTATGTTAATGGCATGTGATAGTTCTCATGTGTTTATTCTCATATGGAATTGAAAACTGATTGAAATGATAAAAATATGTAATTAGCAGTGGGCAAGGACTAGTCTCGGTAAAATGACCAGGTCAAACACAAGTGACTAATTTCATCTTATATACCTTGGGTGAACCATAGTCTCTATTAAATGATAATGGATGTGATTAAGAGTTTATTTGTGTAAAGATCGTGGGAAATCCATAAATACGTTGGTCATGCTAATTTATTCTTAAAATAAAATGTCTTTTGAACCTAAGATACATTAAGGTATACTCAGGTTAGCCTCTATTGAAAAGATACTAAATGATTATTATGTCATGAGTTTATGGTTAATTATATATGAGGGTAATCAGGCCGAGGCCGCACCTCGAGAAATTATACAATTCCCAAAACATTCATATTGAAATGCATCACTAATGATGCGTCCAAACAGATTATATGATTGCAGTTATTGATCAGGGTAAGCACCATGATACATGTACTTCATGTACTTGTTATGATTTAAAGGGAATCAGATCGAACCAAGGATTAAGAAACATCCTACCCTAGTATTTTCGCTTGTTATTCGAGAATTATACTGTGTATTATTGCAGTGTACAATTTTTGATACATTTCTTGATCATATGAGATGTTGCATCATCTTTAGTATTAAATGATAATTTCTTATTTATCATATTAGTATTCCACTATTTAATTCAGTTATTGGTTGTTTACTACTTTCTCTATTGTTTATTATTATTACAATGTTTTACACTTTTGTAATAATGGAATAGTTTACCCACCATCGCACCCTAGGTCCTCTCTGCTAGTCCGAAGACTCTGGCATTTGGGGAATTGCGCTTGAGGCCATATGGCCAACCGGGTATGGGGCACCAGTTGAGTGTTATATAGATCTGAGATGATGTAAAGTGGAATCTGAGGCATTTGTTTCGAGGTCTTCTTTACTTTTTTGTGATTATATAAAGGAAATACTATTATGTAATTAGTTGTGCCAGGGTGTAGCTACCCTATTTATAGGGAAATCCAAATTACCATGAGTTGACTTGTGATATTTGGATTTTCTTGTTGTATAAGTTGCATCAATTTAACCATTTTTTGATGCACTTATTTTGTGATATTATTACTGATTTAATGTTTGTTCTATCTGTTTTCAAGCCAATGATGTTTGGATATGCATCACATTAATTAAAAGGAACTTGCTAGAAATCACATGCCATGTATTATTGCTAGGACTTTTAGAGATAATTATTTTTTGCATGTTGTTGTGATAGATATTGTGCAAGATATTCATGTTGTTGTTACAGATATCATGATAATTATGACTGTTGTTGTGATAGGTGTATTGGTACGTGTAATGGTTGAATGGGATGGATGAAAATCGATGATCCCTAAAGATTATGGGCCCTCTTTCATTATAAATGGTTGGATCATGTTTCATCCATGGGATATAAATGGTATTTTAATGTTCTATTTGTAAAGCTAATATTTGATATTTGGGGAGTATGGGCCACCAAATATCGTAATTTTGCCCAAATTTTTTTTATTTTGAAAAAACAGGGGTTCCATGGAAGTTTCTAAGGCTTATTGTTTGGAAACCCAGATAACACAGTGTGTGGTCCTATAAACACATGCAATGTGTTCTTCTGTTAGGGATGTAAGAACTTTTTAAGTACACATTGTGTACTTAGAGTACACGCCATGTGGTTTTTGACAGTTTGTTCGGTCATGTGAGAGAGAACATGGGTTTTTTAGTTTTGATCGGAACACATCATGTACCATATGTACACCCCATGTAGTTTTTCAGAGGTAGGCCTGTGTGCCAATGTCCATGTAAAGGTACTTGGCCAGGAGGGAAGACTTGAGTACACACCATGTATCATCTTGAAACATTGTGTACCTAGGATTTTTACATAACCAAAAAAAGTGGAGTTACATGCCAAGGTGAGAGATTAATGGGACACACCATATGTCGGGATGACACGACCTGTACCTATGGTGCTTACATACCCAGGACATTAGGAGAACATGACAATGTACGGGATTAAATATAATCTCCATTTATGGTAGCTACACACCGTGTACTCAGCTTTTTTAATCCTTTAAGGTTTTTCTTATCCAGTTTTATGTCCCTTTTAGAGTTTTGGACATGTGATTAGTCTTGTCTAGGTAGTATTCCTCATATATTGCATTGGTGAAACCTATGGAGAATTAGGAGGACTCATAATGGGTTTTTTGGGGCTTCTTTCTAAATAGAGAGGTTCTTCCTCCATTTTTCATTTATAGTTGTAACCTAAGAGTGGAACATGGAATGAATTATCGGTTTCATGTTTGTAACAACCTAGTTGAGATCATTGATCTAAGATGAGCTATGAGATATTCTTGTGAACTATGTTTTGGGGGAATCTCCCATTCATGATGTGCCCTTCGGGCCTATAAGGTCGTGATACCTGTTTCTTTTATGGATCGCCTGAGGGATTCTGTTGCTCGGATGCTATTCTGGTAGTCCCTTTTTGGATCTATCTGTTTTGTACCATTTTAGATGATCCATATTGTATTATGCCTCTATTTTTTATATGTCGATGATGTTGTGTAAGATTTATCCATTACCATTCAACTAAGGACCCCGAGTAGTATTCCTATTAGGTTTTGACTATAATATACCCGATCTTAGTAGTGGGATTTTTGAATTATCTCTCTTTATTTGAAAAAACTAGACATATCCCATGGGGAAGGAAGAGGGGTGAGTGCATAGTTGACAGTCTGAACTGCCCTATTTGATATCTGCACTTTTCTGCTGCAAGCTTTTCATGTCTTAAGAGACACGTTTTAGATTAATTTTTTGTTAATAATGAACTTACATGATATTTTATGATTGTTCTCAGTAGGATGTTTGGTTTCATGAGAGGAAACCCCTTTGTAAATGGGTGATCATTGTGTCTTGACCCTTGAGATGGGAATGAGGATTGAGGTATGCTTGGTTTAGCAATTTAAACATGCCTCTAGCATAGTTAACCACTTAGTAGGTCATGTGAACCTATATTTCATTATGTGATGGGTGACATGGTATGATATCATCATTTTAAATGGATTTGTTGAATATTTTATTTTGATCCAATTCATGAATGATCCATTCGGTACTGGGATACATAGGGTATAAATCCTGAGAATTGTACCTCGAATGTGCCATTTCTCTTGTAATATCAGTGTAGTATATGTTGAAAAATGCGGTACTACTCGAGTGTTAATTGTTAAAAAAGAGTCATAGAGTTCAGTTAAATTGTTGAGATTTGATATTTTATATCAGTTCTCAGTTTCCATTGGGTTGAGTGGCCTACAAATATTGGAAAAAATGATCATACCACTATTCAAGAGGACATTCTATGAAACTGGTTTTGTTACACGCCAGTCGGTTTAATATTCACATTTCACGGAAAGTGATATGATGAAGTGATCATGGTTCATGTAAAGAAACTCATTAATTTAATATAGTTCTAACAAGATCATCTTAGAGTGGTTATTCATTCATTATGATGTATAGGACACTCCTAGAGAGAAGTGCCCTATCAGTTCTATTTAAATGTTTTCTTCTAGGTAGAGGGATAACAATCAAGGACCATTCAGAAATGGTAATTCTACATGAATGCCTTTGAGATTTGCGAGTCCTGATACATGATGTTTCTTGATTGGCATCATGACGTTTCTACGGTTGGTTGTTTGTGTAGCTTTATAAGGCTCCAAATATCATAGATGGGCCTTGGTGGTTAAATGTGAGCTATCATGGAAATGATTTTAGATATTGTATTAGTGTCAGTTAATTGACAATGTGTCGGTGAGAGAAGTAGATTTTATTTCAGGTAGTCAACCATAAGTGGTTTGGATATCCTATCCTATTGATACTTGAAATCATCTTAGTGTTCTCTTTATTAATAGATGGGCATGTCACCTATCTTGAAATCATCATGTATTCCTTAAGAGATCATCAGTTTTACATCGCGCTATAGTTGAATGTCACTGGGCTGGATCATGATAATTTTTGTGTTTTCCCAGGATGCATAGTTTTAAACGAGACATGGTTTATCCTTAGTGATACTTTATTTTACATGTTGAACTCCTTGGACAGAATCAGGTATGCATACCATTTTTATGGAATCAATTTTTTTTATTACAAAATCATTCATTACATTTTACAAACAGTGGATATTTAATGTCTACTGTCCTAGAAATCAGGATCAATATACATGAAAACAACATAAAATTTATTTAAATCCACATTTAATTATTTATCATAAGTTTATCCTAACTAAAATTATTACATCTCATAACCTAGAGACGTACATCCAAGGAAAGGGTGAGCAGAAGGGCCAGTAAGGAAACCACATAAATTAGTTTACCTATGATATCAATGAGAACATGATAAAAAACATAAAGTCATGTGCAATGGAAGAAGAGACATATAATAATAAAATTAATCTGAATAATAACATGAATATATGGGTAAAACATTTCATTTATAAATTCATGAAAATATCACCAAGGTTCATCCCCATTTTGTCATAAAATACTACCAAGGTTATTCACCATGGTATCATGGAACTTATCATCTAAAGAGATTAATAATTTACCCAATTCATTAGAGAACTATCAGGGAACACCCTTAATTTTTATTTATTTTTATGTGATCAAAATAATTCATAACCAAACATTTCAAAAATAACCCATAGAGAATAAAAGAAATGTATTTCTATTCAGAATCATGAGGTTTAAAAAGTGCCTAAAAACTTGATCGTTATGTAATTTATAACCCAAACATAGAGATTTGGTGTTATTTTTATGTAAATTCTTGAATATAATAGATAAATTTTATGTATTGAGTAATACCCATGTTAATTAAAATACATTTGGGTATTCCCATTAATAATAGAAGTGAGATTCTTGAGAAAAAGTGATACATTTTGAGACGAAAATTCTACAGCATAACAGCTACATTACATAATTCTAGAAAACATTAAAAAGAAAGGGTACAAGTGTAACCAACTCATAAATAACTCATAATTTATTATAATACATAATAACATGGAGATAAGAACCTTGTATGGATATTTTAATGATATACCACAGGAAAAGGAAACATGAAAGAAAAGAGATGATGTGATTTCTTTTACAAAATATTCGGCAGCCTAACGACGTCATGTAAAAATTCATAAATTATGTTGATGAGATTAGAAAAGGGTTTATCATAATTTTGACATAAAATGGACAGAAATTTCAATATATAATAACAATCCCCATAAGAAAATATTGAAACTAGAAGACATAACAGAAATTAAATCATGACTAAAAGATGAGGGTGAAAATAGTCCCTTACATTGAAAAGTGACTTCTGATGCTCGACGGTTGGGACCTTGGGGGCTTGAAGGAACCTTGGGAGGACTTGTTGATAGGTAAAAATACAAAAGAATCATTGAGAGGGATTTCTTAATGATATTATTGAGGGAATGTCTGCATATTAATATCAAAAGTGAGGGAATATTTTATTAATTTCCAAGCGACACCTCAATGGTGGTATTTGCAAAACCATGGGCTTGTCCATTGTATTTTCCCATGGTTTTGGCCAGTTAAAAAACAACATAACATATATTACTATTCATAAGTCGAAAATATTTATTATATCATTATTAAATCATTAATCATGTCATTAATCACACCGAGACTCATATCTGTATTTTTATTATTCACTAAAAAACAAAACATTTTATAAAAATCTCATAAATTAACTCTAAACAAATATTGAAGATCTGAATTAAAAAATTAATTCCATTTTATAAAATTATTTTTCTAAATATTTTTATTTTAATTTTAAAAAAATTTAAAATTTATTTAAAAAAACATTAAAACTATAACTCATTTTATAACACCTTCAGAAATTAATAATGTTCAAAAAAATTATCTTATAACCATAAGATAATAATGTAATAATTTATGATTACATTTCATGAAAATAAATTTTCATTTTAAATTATTAAATTAATCATGAAATTTTAATTAAAATATTTATGACATATAAAAATACCAATACTTATATTATGACCATTTCATCACTTTTAAGATATATAAATTATATTTATACATTCACGGATGAAGTTTCTAATTTTTTAGATAATTTACTATGCATTAATATTCATAAGTGTAGTATTACTATTCATACTATACTATTCACTAAAAATTAATTTGATCTTATTAGATTCTAAATTTATTACTGGTCACAACTGTAGAAGGCCATTTTTTGAAAGTCATTTCATATTATTAATTATTTATTGTTTACATAAATATTCTTAATACCTTCTTTTCCAAAATTCATCAATAATATGGATTTTCTATAAATTCATCATATTTTTAACCAGACATTTTAAATTTAATAATGTTACCATAATAAGAAATAAAAATTGTATTTATACATAGGACTTACACAAGGTAACTAAGGCCATGTTACATAGCCCCTTATAACACCTGCATATGACCTACGTGTAAGGTGTGTTATGATGATGAAATCTTGGGGAAGCTCAGAAAACTTTTCCCGATGGGTGATTCTATCAGCCTGTACTTCTCCCTTAGGCGATTCTGTTAAAGCTTCACATGTTGAAGTTTGTCTTTGGCTAGGTCCAGAACAAAGCCCGCTTGTGCTACCTCCTTCCCAAGCTTTGATAGATGGTCTTTGTACTAGCTGAGTCTAATATATGAGGCCATTGAATCTTATTTTTTGTATTAATTAACGAAGATCACTTATATTTAGAAACAGTAATCATAATATAAAGATTTTAGTTTCCAACATTCATATTGACCAACAATCATATAAATATGAAATCCCAACGGTGTAATTTTGATTATACTCTATTAAATAATTTAACGATATAGTTTTATTGAGTATAAAATAACATCCAAATTTAAGAAAAATATTATTCAAAATATTGGGTCGTTATATTCTACCCCCCTTAAGAAATTTTGTCCCTGAAATTTTAACTCGTACCCTTAGAAGAAGAAAATAGTTGGGTACATCAGTCTCATATTCCACTTGTTCCCATGTGGCTTCTTCTCATTTGTGGTTTCTCCACAACTCCTTAATCAAGGTGGGTAGCCTTATTGCATATAACCTTGTCTCTGCGATCCAAGATCTCCACCGACTGCTCCTCAAATGATAATTAATGTTCCAGTTATACCACCTCTAGATTTAGTAAATGTGAAGGGTCAGGTATGTTCTTCCATATGAGGGATTCGTGGAAACCAGCATGAACTTGTGCTAGATTTGGAGGAAGTGCAAGATGAAAAGACACTACTCCTACATGATCAATGATTTTATAGCAGCCAATGTACCTAGGGATGAGCTTAATATTCTTCCCAAATTTCATGAATCCCTTCCAAGGTGATATTAGATGAAGGACTTTGTAATCAAAATCATACCCGAAGTCCCTTCAACGATTTTCTTTATAGCTATTTTTCTGACATTGAGCAGACTTAACGTGTCGTTGGATGCATAGACTTTTTTTACCATCTATTGCCCAAGATCTATCCCAAGAAGATTTCTCTAACCAACCTCATCCCAACATGTAGGAGTTCTACATCAATTCTAATAAATAGCTTCATAGGGTTCCATTTGAATGCTCGAGTAAAAGCTATTGTTGTAATAGAACTAAACTAAAGGGAGATATTGATCCCATCATCCTTTAAATTCCATTGAGCATGTTATCAGCAAATCCTCAAGTTTTTAAATATTCCTTTCAGATTGGCCATCAGTTTGGGGGTGATAGGTTGTACCAAAATTCCATTCAGTGCTCAGAGAATATTGAATACTTCTCTAGAATATTGATTTGAACCTTGGATCATGATCACATATGATAGAAAGTGGAACTCCATGCAGACTTACCCATTTTTCACATAAATACTAGGATGTTGATGAAGAGATAAATCTTCCCGAATGGATATAAAATGGGAAATCTGGGTGAGAGGGTCCACAATAACCCATATCACATTGTTCCCTATGGAATTTCTTGGGAGACTAGTGACAAAGTCCATAGTGATATTTTACCACTCTGATGCATTTATGGGTTATGGCTGCAATACCCCTTTAAGAATTTTTCGATCTACCATCACTTTCTATCATAACATGAACCATGAAGTGTAGTCAGCAATCTCCCATTTCATATTATCCCACCAATAATGATCAGAAATGCCCCTATTCATTTTTTCCCTTCTAGTATGTATAGATAATGTAGATCTATGAGAATCATCCATAATCTCCATCATTATTTCTGGAAATGATTGAAAACTTATTCTATTAATAAATTTCATTACACCTTCTTGATCAATATTGAACTCAAGAAACCTTCCATCCTTCACAGCCTCAAACTTCTTCTGTAACAAAGTATCTTCTTTCGAAGCTTTCATGATCTTTCATAGTAATGACGGATGTGATATCATTTGGGTGAGGGTTGATGATGTCCGTTCCCTTATAATTCCCATGAACATATTTACTCGATCATTAATGAGAGTATCTATTTGATTCCTCAGCATGAACATGACAACTGAGTCATTACAACTTAATGCATCAACAACTTTGTTTTCTCTACCTGTATGATAATGAATTGAGAAATCGTAGTCTTTAATAAGTTCCAACCATATCCTTTTTCACAAGATAAATTCCTTCTATATGAAAATATATATCAATCATTGATGGTCTTTGTATATATCAAATTTCTCCCCATAAAGATAGTGCCTCCATATCGTCAGATTAAAAATGACCACAACCAGCTCTAGATCTTGCATAATATAGTTCTACTCCTGATTCTTCATCTTCCATGATTCATAAGAAATTACCTTCTAATTTTTCCTGAGGACGAACCCAAGACCATTCAGATATTCATCTCTAAAAATAATGAATCCTTCTTTACATGAGGGAAATATTAACAGTGTTGTAGTAACCAATCTCTTCATCATCTCTTAGAAACTTTCCCCACACTCCTTTGTCCAGATAAATTGGACCCCTTTTCCAGTTAACTTGTTTAATGGAATCTCATGAATTTTTTTTCAATATCCTTTTATAATATCCAGCTAATATGAGGAAACTATGAATCTCTATTATTGTTGTAGGCTGAGTCCACTCCTCTACAACTTTTTTCTTTTCAAGGTCAACTTTGATGCCTTCATTGGTTATTATGTGCCCCAAGAAAGCAACTTGTTGCTAACAGAATTCACATTTGCTGAACATCCCAAAAATAATCTCCTTCTATAGAAATATCAAAATAATCCATAGATGATCATCATGATCCCCATTGCATTTGGAATATATCATAATATCATTAATAAAAACCACCACAAGGTTACCATGGTAATTCTTAATGACTCTATTCATCAAATCCATAAAAATATCTAGTGAATTAGTCCATACAAAAGGCATAAAAACAAACTCAGAATGACCATATCTTGATCGGAATGATGTTTTTGGAGTATCTTCATTATCCACTTTCAATTTATGATAACCAGAACAAAGATTAATCTTAGAGAAGAATCAATCCCCATTAAGTTGGTCAAATATGTCATCAATTCTTGGAAGAGTGTATTTTTTCATCACTGGTCTCTGATTCAATTCTCTATAATCAATGCCTATTTCCATCAATTCATCCTTCTTCTTTACAAAGAGAACTATGGATCCCAAAGGAGACACACTCGGTCAGATAAACCACTTCTCCCAAAGATCATGGATTTGTTTCTTTAATTATTCCATCTCCTCATTTTTCAAACAATATTAGGTCTTTGATATCATATGAGATCCAGGTTCAAGTTCAATGGAGAACTCTACCTCTCTTTCTTGGGGAGCTATGGGTAACTCCTCAAAAAATATGTCAACATATTCCTAGAAGATGGGGACATTTTCTATCTTTAAACTGTCATTTCCTTCTTCTTCTTCACCGATGAACTCTATAAAAAAAATATAGGAGGTTCTTCTAGATAGTTATCAGGTTCATATATCTCTCCTTGGAAGATAACTTTTGTTTTTCCATTCAAGACTACAGAGATTTCCATGCTTACGCATTTAATCATAGCATTATAATTTGAGAGCCATTCCACCCCTTGTATATTGTCTAATTCAAGCTTGGGAATGATTACTAGATTTTGGAAAATATTTTTCTCACTAAACTGAATACTATATTTCTTCAACACTAAAGATGCTTGGATAATCCCTCTATGAGTCTTGATTGATATCTCATATCAAATCGGGGGTTGATTGAAAATTATTTGCAATATTGGTGGAATTAAAGGAATGCATATAACCAGAATCAAACAAATTACTTTATAGATTTGAGATAACAACAAGACTAGCTTCCTCCACATCATTTATCCCTTCAACTTCTTCCATAGTGACTGAAAAAGTAAGACCTTGTTCCCTTGGTCTTTGATGATGTTGATGGTGATTCACCTCTACTACCCTCAAATTTGGACAGTGATTGGAAAAGTACCCAAGTTGTCCACACATATATTATTTGACATTAGGTTGAGAATGAACTATATTCCCCTTATCATTAGTGTTTTGGAGTTGAGGATTTACCTAACTACAATAATTTCGTGCAATATGAACATCTTTCCCACACCTGTAGCACTTCCTGCTTCTTGAGCAGATAGTTCCCTGAATGATTCAGCCCACATTTATTACATGTGGGATGTTTCAATTTCTTGCCTCCTCTTCCCTAATCAAATATCCTCAATAACATGGCACCATAGTTCTCTCCTAATTATTGGATTTATGAGACCATTGCATCTCACCGAACTCCAGTTCGACTTTCATCACAGTACGCATGATCTCTATATTGTTGTCATAGTCTCGGTTGGAAATATTCTTCTACTAATGTGGTCTTAGTCCACCGAAGAATTTCTCAACCTTACCACTAGAATCCCTGTAAAAGCATGTGGTATAATGGTAATGTCTAGTGAAGTTCATCTCATAGATTCCCATAGATTCCTTCTCCATCTGCTTCAGCTCGAGAAACTCTTTCTCTGTTCTTATTCTAATGTAATGATGGAAATACTTGTTGGCGAAAATCACTCTAAACTCTTCCCACTCCATATCTTCATCATCCACTCTAAGGCTCATATTTTTAATATGTCCCCAACCCTGATAATATTCTCCCTTTAAGATATAGTCATACATGGTTACCTTCTCTTGCTCTGAATAGTGAACCACATAAAAGATCTTTTCAATAGAGCTGATCCGCTATTTTGTAATCAATGGGTCAGTAGATCCATTGAATGTTTGGTGGTCGTTGATGCATAAAGGACTTAACAGAATTTTTTCCCTTCACAGTGAGATCATTCTCTCTTCTTGAGTCATGTTATTTCCCATAACATGAGTCAATTGATTCATCATTCTCATAAAAGTTTTCATTCCAACATCCATCGGAGGTTCATTATTGAATGGTCCATTGCAGTCACTATTTGCAAGGTTCCTCTTATTTCTAACCATTTTATTAAAGAATAAAACCATAGTGAGAAAAATATTTAATTTAAAAATATTTTAACTATAAATTATTTATATGTCTTAAAACATCAATCATTATACAATTACATTTATATATAAATCTCTCATAATGATTCATAAAAAATTGTGATTGACCAAATATATCTCCTTAGAGTGTCAAACTAGAAGTGTATCAAGGCTCGTTTTTGGGTACGAGGATACCCCAGGTCATGCCTGAAACTCCTTGTATGTGTTTTGACTCCTAGGTACATCTGTTCACAGGTCACATCCACTGGTTCGTATCTAGACAATGATTTATTTTTTTGGAAACCACTTAAATAATATTTCACCAAAATAACAGGAAGTTTTCATATATTTAAATTTGTCTATCTAGTTCTCCATAATGTTTTCATAGAATAATTTCCACAAATAAATATTCTATACTATGATACCAACTACTAAATCGCACCTTTTTATTACATAACATTTCATTACATTTTACAAATAGAGGATCATTAAAGACTACAATCTGTGAAATCAGGAACAATATACCTGAAAACAACATAAAAATTTATTATAATCAACTTGTAAGGATTCATCATAAGTTCATCCTATGTAAAATTACCACATCTCATAACATGGAGACATACATAAAAGGAATGGGTGAGAAGAAGGTCTCGTAAGGAAAACAAGTATAGTAGTTTACCAGTCATATCAATAAGAACTCAATTAAAAACATAAAGGCATGAGAAATGGAAGAAGAGGCATATCATAATAAAAATTACATGACTAATAAAATGAATATGTGTCTATGACATTTCATTTATACATTGATGAAAAAATCACTATAGTTCATCCACACGGTGTCATTGAAAATTTTCCGCGGTTATTCACCATGGTATCGTGAAACATGTCATCTCTAGAGATTAGTTCTCTACCCACTGAATTTAGAGATATATCAGGGCACACCCTTTATATGTTTCTATATTCATGTGATCCACATATACCATAATAAAAACATTCATAAAAATCCAATAGATAATAAAATTAATGGGCTTCACTTCAAATTTATGATGTTTTAAATGTGCATAAAAACCTGCTCGTTGTGTCATTTATAACCCATAGAAAGTGAGTGGGGGTTATATATATGACAATTATAGAATATAATATATAAAATTTATGTATTTATTAACACCCCTAGTAATGAAAATAAATTTGGGTATTCACAAAAATAATAAAATTCTATTTCATTAGAAAATGAGAGAGATATTTTGAGACGAAAATTATACAACATAAAGTCTATATAACATCGTTTTAGAAAAAATTATAAGGAGATGGTACAAGGGTAACCCACTCATAAATAAATCATAATACAATATAAAGGAAAACTAACATGGACATAATAACATGGTATGGATATTTTAATGACATACCACTTGAAAATGAAACATGAATGAAAAGAGATGATGGGATTTCTTTTAAAAACAATTCGGCAGTCTAATGACATCACTGAAATATTCTGATATTATGTTGATGAGAGTGGAAACGGTCTCTCATAATTTTTCCACAAAATAGACTGAAATACAAATATTTAATAACATAACCCCATATAATAAGATGAAAACTATAATACATAACAGAAAGGCAATCATGACTAAACAAAGAGGGTAAAAATATTCCCTTACCATAAAGAGTGACTTCGATGGCTCAATGGTTGGGACCATGTGGGATTGAGGGAACCTTGGGAGGAATCCTTGGGTGGTAAAAATCCATAGCATTGTTGAGGAGGAATTTTTAATGAAATGATTCACGAAATGGCTTGGTAATTATATCCAAAGTGAGGGAATATTTAATAAATTTACAAGGGACACCTCAACGGTGGTATTTGCAAAACAATGAGCTTTTCCATTGTATTTGACCATGGTATTGATCACATTAGACATATCATAACATATCATACTATTTAGAAGTATACCAGATTTATTACATCATTATTACATCATTAAAAATGTTATTAATCACACAAAGACTAAAATCTGTATCATTACTATTCACTGAAAAACAAAACATTTTAAAATAATCTCATAAATTATCCTTAACCTAATATTGATGCTTTGAATTCAAAACTGAACTCCATTTTATGAATATAATTTTTTAAATATTTTTAATTTTATTTGTACATAAAATCGTAATTTATTTAAAAAACAACATTAAAACTATAACTCATTATATAACACCTTTAGAAATTAGTAATGGTAACATAAAAGTATCTTATAACCATAATACAATAAATTAATAATTTATCATTAAATTTTATGAAAATACAGTTCAACTTTAAATTATTAAATTAATCATGAAATTACAATTATAATATTTATGACATACATAAATACCAATAGATTTATAATGACCATTTGATCACTTTTAAGATGTCTAATTTATATTTATACATTCATGGGAGATGTTTCTGTTTTTTTGGACAATTTTCTATTTATTACTATTCATAAAGGTGATTTTATTATTCATACTTTACAATTCACTAAAAATTATGTTGATCTTATTAGACTCTAAATTATTTACTTGTCACAACTATATAAGTCCATTTTGTGAAAATCATTTCGCATTATTAATCATTTAAAGTTTACACAAATATTTTAAAATACACTTATTTTCAAAATTCATCAATAATATTGAACATATATAAATTTATCCTATTTTTATCCAAAAATTTCAAATTCATAAAATTTTCAATAATAATAATAAACAATTTTATTTATAAAAAAGGATTTACACAAGGTAACTAAGGCATCGTTACATATCACATTATAAATCCTACATTAGGCCTATTTTTAAGGTGTACTATGGTGATAGAATAATGGGGAGGCTCGGAAAAAATATCCAGAGTTTTGATTTCTATCATCTTGAACTTATCCCATTGGAGGTTTCATTCAAGATTCACATTTTGATGTTTGGATTTGGCTTTGTCAAGGGAAAATCCCATTGATGCTACCTCCTTCCCAAGCTCTGATAGATGGGAATCGTATGGTCGGAGTCCACTGGATGTGGCCATATATCTTTTGTTCTATATTAATTAACCAAGATCACTTGTATTTATAAATAGTAATTGCAACGTTAAGAGATTAGTTTCAAAAATTCATATTGACCAAACTGTCATATAACAGTCGAAACCCAATAGTATCATTTTAATAATACTCACTTCATTAATTTAAGGATATAGTTTTGTTGAGAATAAAATAACACACAAATTTAGCAAAATAATATTATTCAAAATTTTGGGTCATTACAATTTAATTCAACATGACCACTATGTGAATGTTTCCCTGGGATCAGTCAGTGTTCTTATGTGGAATTTCAACATTGTACAAAATTATCACTTGTAACGAGGGACTATGGACAACCATGGGGGGTTCATTTTACATTGGGTTATTGAATCTGATGTTATCCTGATCTTTTTTTGGGCTTATATGTGATGCATAAAAATAGATAATGATTCTAGTGGGATGGATCTTGGAATTATGATTTTACTCATGTTTTGGCATGACCTTTTAATCTAACAAGGGATGTCTTAATAAATATATGTTGTTGAGAAATAGGTTTGAGGATCAATGAGTGGGATCGTTGTGGGTGTATGGTGCCTAGGGAGTCAGTGTTGTGTTCTGTTTCAATATGTCAGCCTTCTAGGCTGGGATTTTCCAAGATAATACATCCAGTGATGGATTGAATCATTATACATATTTTTCATTGTGTTTGGTTCCAAAGGACCAGTTTATACACTCTTCCTATTTAAGGTGGGTGTGTTGTAAAATTATGAAATGTCTTTTGAGGAAATATTGTGTGACCATTTTGATGTGATCGATTGGGGTTTGGACATTATCGGTTGTAATTCCACTATGATGACCCAATAATGATTGCGTTTTCCCAGTTAATGGAAAATCACACTAAGAAGCATCTCAAGAATGCTATGCAGCATGCATGGTGGAGTTTTCAAATGGTGTAGGTGTTGTGGTAATGATGTCCTTTGCATTTTTCATGATATAAATTCGACGTTCTCTCACTTCTTGATGATTAAAGAGACATACATTGTTGATTACATTGGGAAACTGTATATTTTTGAAGTGGTATGACTTAATGGGTCCCTCATTCTATGATTTTAGATAGAGAATCGTACATTACATCACATTTCTGGAAGAATTTTTTTGGGGAACTGGGTACACAATATTTTCTGAGCACAACATATGACCGTCAGAGTGATAGCCTATCAGAGCATACGATATATGTGATGGAGGAAATTTTTCGGGCATGCATCCTAGACATTGGGGGATCTTGGTATAATAATATCCCCTGGATTAATTTTCCTAAAATAACATTTTCCAGTAAACTATAGAGTTGGAAGCTTTTGACGATTTGTACTATAGGCGATGTCGACCACCCATGTGTTTGATGGAGGTAGGTGAGGCAGGTTTACTAAGGACATGTCTTGTGGAGGATACATTTGAGCAGTTCCAGTTGATTCATATGTAGGTGGATACTACACAATCTCATCAGAAACTTTATTTTGATCACTATAGATGACCTCTAAAGGTCTAGGATGGGGATTGATATTTATTGTCTGTTGAACTGAGGATGTGACACAAGAGAATTAGGAGATAGGGAATGATTTAACAAAGATACATCGATCTATTTGAGATACTTGAGATTGTCAGGACGGTTTGCTATCGATTGATGTTTCCTCGGAGGTATGGGTCCATGCATGATTTCTTCTCTGTTTCTCCATTGAGACATTTATTTTTGGAACTGTCTTACCCCATTCAACCTCAAATAGTTTACTTAAAGGAGGATACATCCTTTTAGGAGCATCATATTCGTATTAATGATCGTAGCAAGAAGGTTCTCTATGGACAGTGTGTTCCTTTGGTACGGGTGCTATGGTAGCATGGCCAAGTAAAGGATGAGACTTTGGGGAAGGAGGCTGATAAGTGATCATAATGGTTAGATTTGTTCTTAGATATTTCTGCATCACCTGTGTAAGGGAAATTCAAGGGAATGTTTCATTAAGGGGGAATTTTGTAAGAAACCAGTTCGTCCTTTGATGCATTAATCATTTATTTTTCAGTTCAATCATATGAAAATGGGTGATATGTAGTCACGAGGATGGCTTCAGGCTTGTTACGTGATGTGAATAGGAACTACACACTGTGTATTTATAGTTACACACTGTGTATGGAAGGCTACATTCCATGTAATCCTAGTACACTGCCACGTAATGGTCGAGCCAGGAAACTATACATGCATAATGTATAATCTCAAGTACACAATGTGTAGCTTTTTAATGATTAAATCATTCAGTATCATTTTTTTGTCAGATAGTTATAAGGCCCACCTGGGGTTCCAAACAGTAGCGCTAAGAGCCGTTTTCCTTTCTGATTGACCATCAGAACCGTGATACATTCACTTTCAGCTGTGCTTGAACCTAATCAGTGAGCTTTCGATTCCACTTGATAATTCATTCTTGACCTCTTCTATAGATCTTTATAGTTATGGTTGAGTGTTAATAATAATTTTTATACCTACTCTTGTCTTGGATGTATCAAGTCCCGACATTGGATGAGGATAGTTATACTATTATGAGGTAGGTGGCTTTGTGCCTTAAGCAAATTGTCTAGATGCTTATATATGTCAGAGTGTTGAACATCAATTTTGTATGGTGTCTCTTGATTGAATAATGAACGTAATTATTTAATATTGATGATTATCTAATTTATTAGATGATTTATTAACATTTTTAGGGTTGTGAAACATGAATTAGGGCCACCCCATTGGTATGATTCCCTTGGATGGTTGTGTGGATGAGAATTCATATGAGTATTGGCTTAAATTCCCTTTCATTGGTTTTAAAAAATGAATGTCTCATAATATTAATTGAACACATGATATAATTTTTTTTATTCCTTATAATTTTTTAAATTTCATAATTGGGTTGTCATATGTTTTCCATCGTGATTTATCCTTTTTTGGTCATGTAATAAATTAATTATATTTTTTTGGTTATTATGTAAACTGTGACCATGTGAGTTGTTTATGTAGAATCCATGTGATATTTTATTTCAAATATGTTTCTCTTGATTTGGAATATAGAATTGAATTAAATGATAAAGATACTTAATTAGCAGTGGATGAGCCACATTCTAGTTAAGAATACGAGTTCAGGATCATGTGACTAATTGCATCTTATATACATTGGGTGAACCATTTTCTTTGTTCAAAGATAAGGGATATGATTATGTGGTTAATGATTTAATGGTCTTGAGTGAGCCAAAAATAGGGTGGTTGTGCTCATTGAGACTTATTTTAAAACATCGAGCGATCATAGGATCTGTTCAGGGATAGCCAGGTCAAGCTCTATTGGAAAATAACTATATTATTATTATTTCATGAGGTGATGGTTACTTTTATATGGGGCTTGTCAGTCCTATGATGGAACTAATGAAATTAAATAATTCATGGAAGATGAATAATGATATGAATTACTTTTGAAGCATCTTCCAAGCCGAAGTACAAGCTTGGATTCAGTCTTCACATTTTCATTTTTAACATTACCTTCTAAAACATATCTTATGATTACTTTAGATTACATAATATTTACTTCATTCACTATTGTATGATTCCTATTATATATATTCAATCATAGATTGGTATAGACCATTGGAGGCTTCTTATTGTGAGTTAGTCTCAAACATTGTTTGTGTCAGGCTTTGGGCCTAATCAGATCATATAATTACAGGTATTGACCAGGGTAAGCATACTACTGTATGTACATGATTTGATGCATAGGAGTCGGTGTGAATGGGACTGAGCATAGGCTTGTGATTATTCCAAGTCCTTTTTTCTATTATGATTTTTATAATTATATTTTGTATTACTACAGTGCACTTTTTTGGATTCTTTTATAGAACATGTGACATGATACATCATCATTGGTATTGAATGAATCTTGGTTATAAATGGTAATAGTATTCAACAATATTATTCAGTTGTATTTTGTTTACTACATCTACTATTGTTTATTATTATTCCTCTATGTTACACTCTACTAATTAGGGAATAGTTTCCCCACTATCACACCCTAGGTCCTCACTATTAGTCGTCAGCCTCTAGTGTTTGGGGATATGCACTTGAGGCCATGTGGCCGACTGGGCATGGGGCATAAGTTGACTGGAATCATGATCCAAGTCATTACAAAAATGTATTTCACGATATTATTAATATTTATAAAATTGGTTAAAGTCACTTTTAACCAGTAATTGATTTTTAATAAATGGTTTGAAATGAAACTTTTTCATTTTCTTAATGAGATACTTTTTAAATTTCCTGTAAAAAGAACATTAGGATTGTTTTCTTAACTTATACAACATGAACATATTTTTACAGTTTCATGAATCCTTATTTCCATAATGATTAACTTACAAATAAAATGAGGTTATTGTCAATGAAAATGCTATCTTTTAAAATATCATGACATTAAAATGAATGAAAATGTTTTCAATGAAGAAATTATATTTTATTAATGAATTTTTTTCAATAGATCTATCAAAATTATTCTCCTTCTAAGATAACATTATTTGATATTACTTATGCTTTACTGCAGATATTCTTCAATTTATCTATTCTTATTCATTATATAAATGATTTATGTTTATGATATAATGATATTTATTAAACCCATTTCTTTTTTGTGGCTTGTTTTTTTATTGAATGAATTTAATGAGACCCATTTCATTCCATGTGTTCTAATAAGATAAATGATTTATGTTCAATTGTATAAAATATATATTATTTCATTAAGAGATTGGTGAGACCTACAACAACTTCCAATTCATTTTGTAATGATTTATTTTTCATGAGATAGATATAAAATACCATGTCTTCTATGATGATCGTGGGACTGCAAAATGATTACAAATATGGTAATGGGAGTGAACCATGACTACCAATATAGTATGAGGATTTAACCCATACTATTAATATAGACTTTGAAGTAATGCCTTGACTACTATGGAAATTATTTTATATTATTATTTATCTGATAAAAATTCCAATACTTATTCATTGTTTATGATATTATAGATTATGTTCATTAGTTCATTATGATTCGTGTCTTATGAATTGAAAAACATTATTCCATGATTCATGTTTACGATCTTTGATATATATGGTATCATCTTCTATTTTCAAGATCATTTTAATATACCGTTATTCTCAAGATTATGTTTACATGTCTCCCTTGTTTAACTTTACTTTTCAACCAAGATGACCCATTTTTACATTTCATTTCACTCATGTTATGATTATATGTATTGTGTTTTATATGTATATGAATGGTTATAGTCAATAAGAAACTACCTAGAGATAATATAGATCACTTATATAACATTTTTTATGATTCCACGATTCCAAATGCACTTGAATAATATGGTATTCATGTGTTTCTTTTTTTAATTTAGTAAGTATTCCACCAAAGTGATCTAAGGTTAATGTACTTTATGCTTTGGATGTTATACACCAATAATAAAAAAAATAAAACCAAAACCACATAAATAGGTAAAATATCTTAACCAATCTTCTCTAAGGCACACTCTCAAAATAAAACAAGCCACATATAATAACATATTAAGAACAGTATCAATAAAATTTATCATAAACAACATTCCCACTATTTGTTTCCTCCTACATGCCCAATATCATAAGTAATGGTGCTCCCTTATATTATGTATAACATATACCACCTTTAGAGAACATTGTCACATTAAATCATGCCCATGGACAAATAGGCCATCACATCACATCCTCTAATAAAAAGAGTAGTAAGTTGTCTTAAATATTAAAGAAATTAATCTTTGTCCCTCATCTTACCTAGAACATGCCAGACCACAAGACTCCCAAAAACATGATCAGTTACCATCTCACCAATCCGAAGCACGTTCACAACATACATTTCCAACAGATAGTTGGGTCAGCATGTACTACACTATCAGACCTTTGATCATCACATACTATGCATATCTTATCTATTATAAGAGAAAACATAAAAGATAAATTATACATCCATATATCCTCACCATCGTGATCATGGGAAAAGCCCCCCCCCCACCCAAACACACACTGACACAGAAACAAACATGCATAGACACAAACACACACAAATATATATATATATATAAATATATATATATATATGAGTGTTGGAACATGGTGCTCTTTGTGGGTGGATTGAATAAATAAATCACGATATATATATATATATATATATATATATATCCAAAGAAACACAAAACCCTATCCTAGGTGTTCAAAAAAACTGTATAACTCACAAATTCACCACATTAATCGCTACCAATAAATAAGGAAAAACACAAAACAATCACAATGCACAAGATGTATACAACATTAATTACAAGCCATTTGAATTTCATTATCCTTATCGTTCATTTAATTAACAAATTTTTTGTCATATTTAACCACACAAGCCATTTTTTCAACATTCATTAAGGATTTTTTCCCATTTAATAGATTGAACACCAACCATTTAAATTTCAACACTATATTTTAATCAAATAGTAATAGGTAATCTATTATAATATAACTAATCTCATAACATCCACCACATACAACAACCACACATTGATCCCTACAGCATGACCTCATACATATAACACATCACCCTCCCACATCACAACCACACATAACCACCCCATAGCAGAGTCTTATACAAATAACACATCACCATAAATCATCACAACCACACATTCCCCACAGTTTGAACACAATCCCATTTCATTTTTCCCAATGCATGGCCACAGTTCACCACATACCATATCACAACTATAGAACACAATCCTATCATCACCAAACAACAAATCATCACAAAAATATAATAGTTTTCATATTTTTGAAAATGTTAAATTCATAAAATTTCACTTTTTATTTTATGGTGTGTCAAATAGACATAATCCAGTTGAAACAACTTTTTAGCCGATTCTTAGTGGTTATAGGATTTTCATTTTTGTGTTACGTATAAATAAAAAATCAAGGTTACTATATCACAACATATATATTGCACACAAAGGCACCCAAAAACCATGATTTTTATTAGGCTATAAAGAATATCAATTCATAATATAATGATAATAATATCATGGATAAATAAAATTTTTATAAAAGTCATGTCCCATTCAATTTCAATTAACCTCTTTATTATCTTAATTATGTTAGTGTAAGTCATCCCCCATTTATAAACATGATTAATACCATGCCACATGATACAAAAAATGTGAGAAATAATATATTCCCCAGCATAAAATTACTTTCCCAACTCGATGAACATAAAATTGTATTGATGAAATGCCTAAAATTTACAACCACACATGGGAAACTACTGATCAAACCACTAAAAATCCATATATCAAAATAACATTTCCAACACAAAAAAACCCAAAATATAAAAGTATACATTGGATATCTAAGGAATAATGGATGATAAATGTTTTTTAAGGAATTGAATTACTAATATTTTATGAAATTTGACCACCCGAACCTATAAATTGAGTTTAGGGATGATGGAGATAGATTATCTTTGAATATGTCTAGGGAACATCTAAAAATTAGATGAGGATATAAGAATGAATAAAAAATAAACTCATTCAAGATATCTTATTTTAACATATAATTCTTCTCATTTAGGTCATGAATTTCTCTCATGAGATGAATTCCATTATAATTCAACATATTCCTATGTTTATGTAAAAATAAATTCACCTCGCCTGAATTAATTATACAATATTAAGGTGATTCGTGACATGAATATGTTTTCAATATTTCCTCCATCATCATAAAAATTTCTTGTAATCATTCAATTACAATATTTTTAACCAATTTCTCATAACATGAACCTATTTGACAACATGTACCACATGCTACAACTCTTTTATAGCTCCAACATCTACTAAACCCTTAGTAATTACCATGAAACACTCTCGAAAAACCAAAAAAATAAAATTAACGACTCAGTAAGGTGTGGTCAATTTTAATGGATTAATATAAAATATTGAATAATTTAATTAAAATATAACATTTAAAAATGTATTCAAAAAATTAATTTGGACATTCTATAAGTGATATTAGTAATAAATGATTAAAGTATCTACACCACTAATAAATTTTAAATATCATGGAGCCTCTATAAAATTTATTATATTTTTGGAAACATATTGAATATTATTTCTTTAATTATAACATAATAATAAAAGAAATAAAATTATTAATTTTTAAATAATGTGTACCAATTTTCAAATAGTATATCCATGGTCAATATTCCAAAACACTTATTAAAAAATTAACTGAAAATGCTCAAGAAAACAAATTATGAAAAAACTATATAATAAGTAATGTATTGTATTAAATGGTCCTTACCAAGGGAAATATATATTAAAAATATTCCTAATAATTTATTTATAAACCTAATTTCATTATTCATTATTTTTGTTACATGTGTAGAGAAAATTAGGACCTAAGTTAATGTTTTTTGTTAACTAAATCATTTTTCACTGTATTGTGATTGTTCTAGATTTACATTTTTATTACAAGTTGGGCATGTTATTCCTTATTATTATATTATGTTGAATTTAATTTTTATATTATTTTAATTTACATTTCTATCCTGTCATCCCCTATAAAATATTAGTTATTTCATTAATTATTATGTTTATAATGGATTTTCCCTAAATTTTCGTTCATTTAGAAAAAATACATATTAACCACTTCTTTTGATTTTTGTTCTATATATGAATTACTATTAGTAATTTTAATTATAAATTTCATGAAATTTAATTTTTTTTAAAACTTTTTTTAGTCTCTTATTTATCCTCTATAATTCAAGTGATTAAAATGTTGTATGATATTTTTTTAACTTAAAATTAATTTCATTGATTAATAATATTTAATCATGAATTTCATACTTATATAATTGGATTAACCCACAATAAAATTATATAATGATCATTCCCATTATCTTTGGGTAAAATAACTATTTTGATTCCAATATATCACCTCATTTAATTTCTTCCCATCAAATGTTTGACATTTTTTGGAATATTTTTCATTATATTGATCAATTTTTATTCTTACACATATATATTTACCCATAATTCCAATTTTTTTATTTATATTTGGAAGCGCAAATTTTTTTGTCACATGTGACCTTCAATTTTCCCATTAACTATATTAAAATTAATTTTTATCCTCCCTTTTTGTAATGTGGGTCTCAATAATGTTATTTTTAATTCCAAAATTATTTTTTAATTCATAATCATATATTTTATCTCTCACTCCAATTTTTCTTTAGATAATTATTATGTATTTTCCATGTACTACAACTTATGATAATATTGAAATTTAAAATTTTATTTAATGGAACCCTCATTTCTTCATTCCGAAAATTAATTCTCAACATGACCCGCAACTTAATCATTTATTCCACATTTAAAAAACTTTTCCAAAACATATTTTATGATTTTTATATTATCATCATATTCATGTTCAATGTGTTTATCTTCTGGTAATTTATTTTTCATTTACCACCACATAAATTTACTTATCTAAAAATGTTTTGGGGTGATTGAATTTGAGATATAAACTATTTACATTCTTGAGGAATATTTTGATGATACCATTATGAAATTATATGAAACACATTTTCCCATATATTCCATATGATATGATGAATGGATGATTCTTCATGTAACACATTTTTCTGACTTTTTTATGTGATGGATGGACCCATAATTATATATCTGTCCAATGTATTTAGTAATGTAAGATATATCATGATATAATATAGAAGGGAATGATTAGTGATCCTAATCCACTATGTATCTCAATAATCTATATTTATGTTAATGATAATTGATCCCAATCTATTATACGACTCTATCGTCATTGTTAATTGGAATGTGTATTGAAACCAATATACTAATGGACTATTTACAATGAGTTATTATAGTCTTGTTAAAAATCCATAAAAAGTAAATTATTAGATATACTCTTTTATTCCACTAGATTATATATTTTGATGTTTATTTCCATCCATATATCATGTATTTAATCTCACAAATTTCATTTTTGGTACATGATTTGTTATTTTGAGATTTTATATTCATCAATATTAGAATATGAAAACAATTTTTATTCCATATTGTTTTTTATAAAAAAAATTAATACTATTGTTCACTTATATTATTTTGATAAAATTCTTGATGAAATTTTTATGATTTATCCCTTACAGATAATTTTACCTCAAAATTGTATTATATTTATATTCCATGGGTCATAAATGCCACTACCAGTCATCGAGGCCCATGTCGTGACTACCCCAAGCCCACCTTCCATAGGCCAGGGGCTGGCAACTAGCACCAAAGGTGCAAATCCCGATAACTGGGAAGGAATTGCCTTTATAAAAGTAACAATACACTACAGAGTACAAGCAGAAGTAAAACACTAAGTACAAAGAAAGTGCTGAAATGTAAATGGGTCAGAATACAATCCCAACTAGAAATATAGCTAGAACTGAACAACGAAAATAGCTGGAAGAAAGGCATCAACTTCTGGGATGTCCTCCTTAGATCCTACCTAAAGGGTAGGTACAGATAGTGCAGCTCCTCAATGCTCTCGCCCGTCAACATCCCTTGTGTGTCGTCTCGTTGTGATGTCCACCTCCGGATACTGACTCATCGTGTGGTCCACCTCCAGGTACTGAATCCTCGTGTGGTCCATCTCCGGGTACTGACTCGTTGTGTGGTCACCTCTGGGTACTGTCTCGCCGTGTTGTCCACCTCCGGGTACCGTCCAGTCCTCGAACACTCGGCCTCTGTCAGCACTGCCCGTCGTCTGCAACCAACACAACGAGGTGCAGGCATAGCCTGTGCCGAGGTGAGTATAAGGATACCCAGTAGGGACCCCGAGACCCTCAAGGTCTCACTAAAACCAACAATGATAACCACAATGAAGATCTCAACAGATAACCTCTACATCGGTATATGCCCATACATATACCCAATTTATGAAGTAACTCATCTCAATCTTGAGGTAAACACAAAGGTCATAGACTCAGCTCAAACCAGGATTTTCATTATCGAAACCATAACTACTGAAGAGCTCCGTCTCTAGGAGTATAGTGATCATGTCACGTCTCCGAGGTACTGCTCACCAAACTATGACTGCTGAGGTACTCCTCCTGTCGAGTACTGCAGATCTGCCACCTCACACAGTAGTGCTCCTCCACCACGGGTCTGCCACCTCACACAGTAGTGCTCCCCATCATAGCCTAAAGAGGTACTCCTCCTGTCGAGTACCGCGGGTCTACCACCTCACACAGTAGTGATCCTCTGCCATGGGTCTGCCACCTCACAAAGTAGTGCTCCCCACTGGGCTATGCTAGTCACTCAAAATCGAATCGGAAAAGCAGTCATCAGGTCACAGCCAGCTACATAGTCTCTGTACTCCGTACGCTCGTCTCCGGGAGGGTCCTCCACACGAGCTACTAGTAGATACTCCAAATATCTCAAAGTCCCACGAAGAAGTATCTCAATGAACCACCCCGTCATAAGGGTCTCAACGCGACAGACATTATGTCAATCGGACGACCGATCTGTGAGTTACTAGATTTTTCGTCCCCGGGGCCTGGTAGGTTTCATGTGCAAACCAACACGGCCGTATCTCAACTGTACCTAGAACTCTTATAGGGTATACTCAAAGGGACTGTTTCTCTATGTGATCACTAACGTCCCTGACAGTTCGTCAAACGGACATCCGTTCTGAAAGATATCAGCTTTTCTGTTTCAGGGGTCCAGTTGGATTTCGGGTGCAATCCCACCCGGACACTATCCAACTGCATCCAAAACTCATGTGACGTATGTCAAAAGTTCTGTCTCATCAAGAGGAGATCAATAAGATAGAAGACGCATCAATCGGACGCCCGGTCTGAATGATACCAGCTTTTCTATTCTAGGGGACTGATTTGATTTCGGGTGCAATCCAACCCGACCGCACTCTGACGACATCCAAACCTTGAGCTATGTAAGCCAAAAGTTCCGCCTCATCAAGAGGAATCCATCAAAGTCGACGGCACATCTATCGGACGTATGGAGCTCATGTTATGAGTGTTTCTACTCTGAGGGCCTAGTTGGTTTCGTGTACGAACCAACATGGCCGAACCCAATGTATTCCTAAACCATGAGTGCGATATGTCAAAACGATTGTATCGGTCCAAGTATTGCATCACCGCTGATGGTGCATCGATCGGAGGTATGTAGCCCATGATATGGGAAAAATACTGAAAAGGTCCGAAAACGGGGGGTCTGGGCCCATACCGACCCAGCCCAACCCCCCTAGGTCGGCCCGGACCGGGTCGACCCGACTAGGAGGTTCCCAGTGCTTTCGGCCCAGTCTGGGCGTGACCCGGCCTGGTCTGCCCAAGCCGGCCCAGCTCGGCAGGGTGGCTCGCTGGCTCGGCCAGGGAGCCTGTGCTACGCGGATGTGACACGCGCCGTGTCCCCCCTAGGATCCCGCGTGGTCGCGGGATCTGCCGGATTGCCGCTACAGCTTCAGCTGCCACAGTTTCTCCGAGCGGCGCGCCGGGGCGCTGCCGGTGGTGTCTGCGGGCCACCGGAGTTTCTCCGGTGGTCCATTTTTAATTCCGCCAGCGCCGATGCTCATCCCTGGTCACGTTCTTCACTGCGGAAACATCAAATCGTCTATGCATCCCATTCCTTCAATGACCGAAGATCCACATGTCAAAATAAACAACTGCGGAGTCTTTCGTTCGCCTTCGAGGCCCCCGACTACGACCACACTTTTGTTCGGCCTTGACGGCGCGGTGCGACAGCGCCACGCATCCTTGCCGCATCACTCCAGGTTCACGCGCAGTGTCGTCGCACCGTGCCTCCATCTTCTGAACCGCAACATAATCAACAACAAGGGGGAGGAGGGTCTTCCGTGTTTGTGTGGTCCGACCACCTCCCGTTATAATGATAGCAAGAGACCATCAAATAGAAGTCAACGTATGACAAAGAAATATTTCACGACAAAATCAATAAACCTAAACATCAACCTGCATGAACGAACGCTCCACGGATCAACCTGGAAATGGTTGGTCCGCGCTCGTCGTTATTTTCTCAAAAGATAAGAGAACACAAAATAAATTTCCCTAACTTGAAATTGATGTCGCACGTCGTCGAGTCACAGAAGTCGAACGTCACGGTAGTCGAACGTCAGGATTGTCAGGTATCGCGGAAGAAAGGTATTGCTTCCTTCAATGTCGGAAGAAGAAGGAGAACATTATTGTTGGCGTCGGTCTCCACGGTCGGTGTCTCCATCCTTGTCACAGAAGAGGAAGAAAAAGGATTGGAGAAAACGTAGAGCGTTCTTCGCCGAGTCGGATGTTCATTCTTTGTTTGGAGATGATGTTCTTCAGAAGAAGGAATAGCTCTCTCCCAAATTCTCTCACACAACAAAAATCACCAAAAATAAAATAAGGCCTCTCCTTATTTTATTATTTTTCCATGCATTCAAACTTTTTTAAAAATTCAAACAATTAGTTAAATTAATTGAAGAGTTTTAATCAATTAATATAAGATGTGTTTTGGAAAAATTAATGAGGAGAGAGGGGAGAGTTTCACAAGTTAAAGTCGAGTTACAAAATTTAAGCGGGATGTGAGTTATTGGAGGTCAAGGGGGTTATGGGAAGATCAAGGGGGGTGTGGGTCTCGTGTGGGCCCCACCTACCACATATCCACAAATGGGATGTTGGGTGGTTGTGGGTCCCACCAACAACTTCCCATGGTATAATTTAACTCCCTTGGTTAATAAAAATAAAATTGTTCACAATTTTATTTATTTCTTCCTTAAACCCCAAAATTTAACTTCTCCTCCCAAGCAAATGCACCTATGGTAAAATTCCTCTTAAGAAAATATCGGCACTGAAAGTTCATCAGTGTCCTTGGATTTCAATTCTGAGTACCAGTTCAAAAGATAGAAAAACCCACTTGTTTGTTCACTGAACATACCCGAGCTAAACTTCAGAAGTTGATTCCGGGCACACCGGGCCTCGGAATTAGGCGCCGTTAGAAACGTCATTCTTGTAAACTTACAATGAAAATTAAGAAAAAATATCTGTTGAATTTTACAGGTCTTTACAATAAATATTGGTATATAATATGAGAATCCTGAAAGGGAGTCTATAGTGGCGTAATTATTATGAAATATTCCAAAGATAAATAATATTATTTCCTTATAAATCTTGTCCATAAAGATACTATAAACTGGACAATTTCAAATTTTGTTTTAAAAAACAGTTTTGGGAATGTGAATCCTCAATCAGATGTCAGGAAGCTCTAAGCTTTAATCCAGATAAGAAACTAACAAAACATTGTAAATAAATGTTATAAAATGTATGAATATATCACCCTAGGTAAACTCCATGTGATAGAGGGTACCTCCATGTTTGAGTCATCCTTTATGTGATCCACGGAGTGGTAGGGAATCATTTCCCAAGACTGGATATACTCAACTATATTTATTATACACTCAATCATTTACCATGATAATACTAGACCTTGTTTGTTGATCCAATTAGAATTCTCATCATTATGATTAAATCAAAGTGATCATTTGAAATTCTATATTATATGCCTTAAGAATATTGGTCTTGATAGATTCATTCAACTATATCTAATTATATAATCCAGTTAAAATCTTCTATCGTAACAACATGTGTCTCCTAGGCCTCATCAATGGATTCCTCATCCTCATCAAAAATGTGTACATTATTTCTACTATAAACATTCATAATAATAAAATAGCATTGCATCATTATCCAATTATGATTATTTTACCTCTCCATCAATCTAAATTGGCATAGGAGAAGAAATATTTTCCATAGAGTTTTCAAAAAAAGAGTAATATTTGTGTTGTCATCTATTCTTCCCTTAAGTGATTGGATAATCTCTTAAAAAAATAATCAATTAATCCCATTTCTCAATCTAGAACCAACTCCCACTTACAAATGATGAATTTTATCCCCATTTTAAATATTTTTAAAATATATTTCTTTATCATTGTTCAATGAACTAAACTAGATATTGAAGAAAACATGATTCATTTTTATCATTCCGAGTAATGTTTTTATAACTAAAATATCAATTATATCAATATATTATTCATTTAAATAAACAGTTCTATCATGAATACGAATTACGGTAGAGGGTATCACAATAATGAAGCCTCTTTTTGTGTTGTATCCCTTTTACCTAGACTAGAGAGAGTTAGTGGACTTCATATATCCATGTTAGTTGAAAAATTAATTTTTTTTAAAACAAAGATACTAACAAATAATTTTTTATATTAGCCAATAAACATTTTTGGAGGTGAATTCAATTTCATTACTATAAAAAAAAATGATAATTACCATAATACCCTACCATTCATACCCATTACCATAATTCACTATTTTAACTTAGGTGGAAACAATAGCAGATGGGATTTGGATAACCTCGTCTATGATCTATACGACTGACATGAGACCTTACATGTCATGCCTCTGACCAAAAAATATTTCTTCTACCCTTGGTTAAGGTTGCGAAATACATTCCACATTCCTCGGATATTTTACACAATATTTACCTTAATTACATTGAATCCCAACTAGGTGACCTACAAAAGGATTGGATTTATCCCCATGATTTTATATAGATGATACATAACCCAGATAATAATTGAATGATGAGTAGTCATCCTAGGAAGTGAATATTACATTCTACTTCGAGTGAAGATACCCTTCATTCTTAATGTGAATGAAATTCACCAGACCATTAGAGATTACATTTTTAGAACAAATACTTAAAGAAAACGAGGCACATAAAAGAAGAGAACCATTATCAAAACATAACAAATAGTTAACAATGTTTCGAATTGACCATAGAATTCCAAAATTGTGAAATTAAATACGATATAAATATAGGTAAATCCAAATATCTCTGAGAGGAAGAAACTATTTTAGATGGAAGATGAATAAACAATAAATGGGGGATAATATGAATCAATGGGGAATAGTGGAAGTGGTTTCCCATAATGAAATCAAGTCATATTTTGATGGAAAATGAATCAAAAAATTCTTCGAGTCTAGATTACCTATAATCACCCATTCACGTAAACCCCATGAACTCATGATAATCTAGTCGAAGGATTCCATTGATATGCTACACTTATTGAATGGAGTAAAAAAGGTAATATTACATAAATATGAATAATTTATGAATTCTATTGAGGATATCAAACTCTTAAGAACATAATCTCTTCATGTCATGACTTTAGGGAATGTAGAAATCTAAATAAAGGAGAGGAGAATCTGTGGTTTAGTGAAGGGGTGAATTTATGAATCATAAAATCCATAAAATCTAGAAGGTATCTCTATATGATGGTCAATCTATGAGATAAATTAAATTTTCAATGGAGATATGGAGCCTTTGCTGGAGAAATTTTTTTGATTTATATTCAAAAAATTGAAGTACAATATACCATTAATTTTATGGATTGAGTGATTATTTTGACATATAATTCTTATGTCTTAATAGTTATATTGATTTTGTGTTTTCATCATTGAAAATATCATATTGTATCAAATAATGTACTTAATGAATTTTTTTAACACTAAATCCAATACCGTGTTCTATGTGATCTGTGGTTAATTTATCCCATGATATGCAATATATATAATTTAATTACATAAATAAATAATTCAATATATATTTAAATGATATTAATTAAAATAAACCATTTCTAATGAATCTATAAAAACTCTATGTATCCCCTCATAAAATATTTCATTCAAAAAATAGGAATTTTTTTTTAAAAAATTCAAATAGAAAATAAATATTATTACTAATATATTCACTCAACATGTGAAAAAATAATTTTTTTTATATTTTGAATAAATTTAAAATTTCTATAATCAAATAAACTTTTATAATCTCAAATATAATGTAATTTAATTCATATTATAAACTATTTTTGAATTAATATTACTTAACTCCGATAAAATAAATTTCATCTTAATCAAAAAATCAATATGATTTATTGATATTATGGATATAATTACTATGAGACCCACTAAGATCCTTTCTTAAATGAAATAAGTAAACAAACTGAGAATATATTATCAACATCTAGAAGCACATAAATGTTCCCACATAGAATTAAGTTATTATAATAACTAAAAACATCCATATCATTACAACTTTGTAATATAATCATTAATAACCAGGCATCCCATCAAGTTGGATGTATAATAATTTCATTTCCATATAATTCAAATTTATATATTTTTTACTTTACTAAATGAACATGTATATAAACCACCACTAAAATGGATTTTACAAGACAATACAGTTATAATTCATGTTCTATATATATCATCCTCTATTAATATGGAAGGGATAAATAATATCATTAGTTATTCATTTTAATTTATATCAATTATAATGCACCAAATGTATTTTACCCTACCAGGATAATATTTCGTCACATTTTTCTTCAATACATAAATGTACATGATTGAATATAAAGATTGAAAATAATCTCATGTCTACATACCAATACACACATTCACTAGTAAGACAATATAGAGACATAAAAACTAGGTGGAACTCATATATGTGGGTCAACCCTTATAACCACTCTTGATATATATCACCATCTTAAAATATCTTGAGAGTAAGTATCAATTTATTATGTTCTTCCAACAAGTGTTAGTCAAAAATTATTTGTCTTCTGTTCGATTGATGCTACAAGATTATATATTATATTAAGGAATATTTTTATAGAATTCATAGGTTCTCATTATAATAGGGAACTACTATTACTATTTGATGTAAAAAAATTATAATAACTGTATCTTGATAACATTATATAGAATAAAAATCATTATATGATAAGATATTTTTTATTATTGTAATGAAATTTAAAAATTCATTGGGATCTAGAGAACCAACACCAACACATTGATCCATATAATAAAAAACATATAATAAAAATGGAATGAAAGGAATATTAGTAACTAAATATATCTATAGTTGAATATGATGCACTATAAATAGTATTTTCAGTGAATAATATTAATTACATCTTACTAAAATTTTCTTAGATAGATATAAAAATTCTATTTTTCCATAAAAACCAAAAAAATACACTTTCAGAGATAAATGAGAATCAATGAAACTAAAAGATCCTTTTTTGAAAATATAATTTCCATTATTATATTGGATGAAAATTGAATGTTATATTGAATAAATATGTTTGGTCCTCATGGTAATCATTTTAAGAGTTTATGAACAATCCATTCATGGATAAGATTTTGTTTCCTAAACAAACAATAATACCTCCTAAAAAATGTTATATTGTTTTAATTTTTATATCTGTTATAGTTTTCATTATTAACAATTATCACAGATGGATTCACATTTACTAGTAAATAGGGTATGATATAATGTGTTGAAGGCATGTTAGATATAAAATTACTACATCTGTATCCCATCTCACATATCGACTTAGCTCACTCTATCATGAGTAACCATATCAGTTGGACACAAGGATATAAGCAACTCTATCCATATACCAGAGGCTTCAAAATGGCAGTAATGGGACATAGATTTTCTATAATGAGACTACTCAATCATATAAAAGTAAAAATGTGTGGAAGTAACTAAAAATACATTATATATGTAAATAATAATAGTCTTGAATAAATTAATATATAAAATCGGCAATAAAAGAAATTCTATAAAAGAATGAAGAGCCGTGTCCTACACAGAAAATGGATTTCCCATTGGTCTGATCAAATATTATATATGTGAAAAAAATACATGGATTTCATGATTCTTGATCTACACCTACCTTACCATATTACTCTACATGATAAAACTTTATGATTCTATAAAATAGGTTCATCACCCTATCTATCAACCAAGTGGTCCCTAATCTATTATGATGTTAGCTTCCTGAGTCAATGTCTATTGAAAACCAATACATTTGTACTAATAAAATCCATAGGGGAATGTTCGTTAGGTGATATATATTAAATACTCTACTTTATCAATGAAAATAACTCATAATAATTTAATAACTATCTAAAATTTCTATTCCTTGAAAAAACATGGAAATGCAATCATGGTGTTCCCACCATATCTTTTGGAGTATCATATGTATAAATCGAGGATATTGTTATCATTCCTCGAGGATATCAAGGTCATCAATTTCATGGGTGAAATATGGACACCCAATAACCTATGTAATCAATTAGGATCTAGAATTATAGGCATCCTATGTAATATGATATCCATGAGGATATTCAAATATTCACTCACAAACACCTTTTTTAATCTGGTTTATAGAAAATTCCTAAAGAAAATATGAATTCTAGTAATAGTGGGGAAAGATATTATATCCAAAACATCCATGGTATAAATGGTTCTACAAGGAATAATTATAGAGAAATTAGTAATTCCTGTAATGGTAACATCAATACATATATGGACCATATGTCGGATCCTAGGAAGTACCTCTAAGCATCCCCATTATGCCAGCACAACACATTGGGACCCATGGATGAATATCTAAGGTTAATATATTGAAATTTCAGTTTCATAAATAGTAACTGGGTAAAAGAATAAATAAAATAGTCAATTTTTTCAATCTCCTAGACCCATACCTCATACTAGACCCCCTAGGCGCACATGTTTGTATTGATTCTAATTAGATACTCACTATTATCACTACTGAATCTTATAGTGAAAAATACTAGGGTTTAAAAAATGGTACATGCACTAGGGGCCCATAAATAAATACATATGTGTGGTATCCCTTGAAGGATCCAATTATTTAAAAAATAGTATTATGTATCCTTATTGGGACTCTAAAAACCAATAATTGATTATAATAAACCCTCATGGGATAATCGGAATTGGTATGATGGTAGACTAACAACTCTACATATATTGAAAAAAAATTAAATCAAACACATCACATATGGGATCCTCAATGATAAATCATATTTACAGAAATCCCTCATGGGAACACCTATGTAAAACTAATCCCCCTAGAAAGGACCCGTTACACAATGTAAGACAACCCACAATAACATCCTTGACATCTCGAGGCCTCACATGAAAAAAATGGCACACCCAAAAATGGATATGACCTTGAAGGATACTTCACATAAACATTAGTTTAATAATATAGATCATGAAAAAGATGATATTCAATGTTCCACTCTAGGATTTCCAAGATATCTAACCTATATGTTTCCTCATGTCATGTTTCAATCCTCCTAATAAAATATTAACCAAAGAAAAAAAATTATGAATTTTGAGATATATTCTATGCCCCAAACCTATTTACACATCTCTCATATGGGTCTCAATCCATATAACACTCACGAGAGACTACTGAATTCAATTAATGAAAAAATAACCTCTCTTTGAAATCACACTCTCCAAGAAACACTTATTAAGTGCCCTTAAAGTTCCCTAAGGGATCCACTATATAATTATATGTGGAAAACAGATAAAATAAACTATTATTATGTCTAATTATAACATAGGGTAATATAATCTCTAAAAAAATTCAAATGGGTTATAAGGAAATAGTTAATAGTGTGCAACCAATGTACATGGCATGTACTTTAAAATCTCTGGTATGTCCACACACTTCCTCTTATCCTAGAACACATTCGGTCTTGTCATGTACTACTACATGACCATGGCATATACGGCTAATAGAAATGTACTTATACATGTATGTTAAACACATGGGTTCTAGATGTGTAGTACTACATGACCATGTTGCCCTTACATGGGTTGTTATCTAAAGTACTAGGCCACATGACCATCTATGGATACATGGTGGGTACTCCAAGTACACTATTTGTATAACGAAAAAAAATCTTCCCATGTACATGGATACTTGAAATTGTACAACAACATGGATTCTATTCTATATAAAAAATGTATTTCTAAAAAGACAACTTCCGTAAATTAGAATATCACATGGTGTCTTTTCATAGAACCACACACTATGTAATCATGATATCCCAAAATACAAGCACTATAATTAAACCAAAACCATTTTTTTCTGTAAAAGATATATTTTTCAATTCATAGGTTGTTATTAGATGACATAAAAGTGACATAAAATTTGAATTGTTAAATCTATTGGGATATATTGGGAAAACGTACAAACATCTGACCATTGGGTGGAATTAATTGAAGCAATACCCGTAACTGTGTTCTGTAGCTGTCACATGAGGATGCATCTGTACTCAAGATAAGTGGAACCCCATCCATTATCCCCTCAAACTCTCCCATTATCTCTATCTTATCTCTCAATTGTAGCAAAAAGATTCTCTTAAAGAGGGAGTATGTGAGGAGTTGCTTTCGGGGAAGAAATAAAATGTACAAATGAATGGGAGGAAAAAGAAAAGAAAAAAAGTGACACAGGCACAACTCTGACCTCGATGCCTTACTTATTTTATTCCATGATAATGAAAACCCTTCCATTAGGGACCCAACTATTGAAATAAATCCTCAATCAGAAACTCCATTTAAAGGATATCACTAAAACAAACATGGTTGAATAATCTAATATTTAATTAAATAATTATAAGAAAATATTTATTATTTGAAAATTTAAATGTCTCAAAATTCCCCCAAAATCTAATCCTGTGGTATATACCCTTTTTTGGGCCAAATTTAGGGGTCAATATAATTAGTCAATATTAAATGAAGTGAGAAAATAAAATTTTATACCACATGAAAATTTTAATGAAAATTTGTAAATTTTTTATTAATTTCATTGAAAACAAGTGCATTCATAATTAAAACGACTCCACTATAACCCTTCCCATCCATGAGAAGTGTTTGTTTTCAAATATAATTAATTCTATCAAACACATAGTCTGCACAAGTATTCTATCATGACCATCAATCCACAAATATTCCATCAATGATGATGTTCAACCACGATTGATATTGTACTCCCTCACATGGGAGTATCTTTATGTTTATTCCAAAATAGAAATATATGATCAATTGAAAAATCTCCATCAATCCTCAAAGGTTATGATTGGAGTGGTAAAATCTACTCATTCCTGAGTTGTATCCTGCAATATCAAAACACAGCCCTTTAATGCATCCTAATAATGGTTCCCACTACATCATCCAAATTTCAACTCATAATGAGGGTCATCACCATAAAATGATCAATATAGAACTCATCATGTTTTGGATTACCATAAACATTTCATTGAGGGAATCCCTAAATTTTTCCATTAGTAAACATGTGTCTCTCTTAAAAATCCTAGTTTTTTCCCTATAAATACCCTATTGTGATTTAGTAGATCAACTATGCCAATAATCGATCCATTATTGAGGTTTCATCTATTACAAAGTGAAATTTCTTTTATCATAACACCTCCCCAATAACCATTCCAACAAAATTTATTTGAAGCCATCATTTTTCAACTCAGTCATGGTATCTCATGAGTTTATGATATAAATGGTACCATTCACAAACATGTCATGTTATTATTATCATACCCATAATGATGGGTGTAAAATATCATACCACCCAATTACACAACTCATCACATTATTTTATGAGACACGATTTAAAAATTCCAATCAAATAATTCTATAGAGGAACTAGATCTTAACATTCTCTGGTATCCCTAGTAACTCATCTTTAAAATCGGGAACCTCACTTTTGCCTGGATTTTTTCCCTGACCATCACCTCATGCGGTAAATTTTTACTACCCATATTCATCTATAGTCTATTGCATGACAAAATCATCCACAAGCTAAGATTCCACCTAGTTACATTATTTATAATGTGTTTCTAAATGTTCTATGACCATGTTGCTAACAATGGAACGATTATTTAATAGGTATAGGCACCTAAACTATATTTCACATCAAATCCCATCTTAATACAAAAGTACACTAGGTGTGTCCTCAAAAACAAAATAAACCATCATTCCTAAAAAATAACCATAGAACCTCCAATTCATTTGTATCAAAAATTTTTTGAATAACCAATATCATTACCTCAAATGGAATCCACAAAACCATGATAATCCATATTCTAGGTTTCCCACAATCAAACCAAATGCTGAATAACTAGTGTAGGAGTCACAACTAGGGGACACTGCATCAACCACATAGCCCTAAAAATCACATCTCACATCATCATCACTGACTCTAACCCAATATCACATATTTCTTTCAAATATTAGTCAGATAACCAGAATCATCATCCATGACCTTGTCTTATTTAATGGAATCTAGTACAGTTTTCAACATTTTATATGGTAGCTAAGGAGAACATTAACCTACTATGGTCAAATACCTATCATCTTTTGTTAAATAATATCAATTTTACATTCCATGTTATACAGTAAAATACCCTTTTAAATTTATCATGAATCCCAATTTTTTGTAACCCCTTGTAAACTCATAACTAAATGAGTATTCTAATGAATTCACCCACCATGCATTGACGACAAATCACATATACTATTTGTGAATCCTAATAAAATATTTCTCCATGAAGGTTCATGAAATGAATACAGAATGAATATATTGTACTAATCCTCACCGTTTACCTAAATATTGTAATACACCCTCAAGGATCTAGTTCAACAATATGTGCTCAAGTTCATATTGTTGTCATATAAAGATAATCTGACTATATAACCATAAGATAAGTTAGGTTATGTATAATATAATATAAACATATATGGGAAACACATATGTAGGTTGTTATAAACTCTTAATTTACTAGAAATGAAAATAATATACCCACAAATGGGTTTTCTAGAAAGGTATCAGTTGTTGGAATTGTCATATGAGTGTTAATACCACACACACAAATCATCTCAAATATACATGTCATACAACACTCCCATGGTTAAATTAAGTAATGTATCATTCCATTCATTGTGGTAAAGCCCCATATGGTTTTTACTTGTATGTCAAATAACCTATCCAATGTAACAAAACTCCATGTGGGTTACCACACTTGGGAAGTACATTCTCACTGAACTGACTAGTTTCATTGTACTTATTGTTCATGATGATTGAGTTATCATACTCAATGTAAAACCTCTCCCAATATATCACCATGAAAGACCATTAGACGATGTATATACATATATACAAGTCAGTTAGATAGAGTATAATTACTCCAAATATCTATATAAAAAACACCATTTATGATTTTTTTAACATATTATATAGTTATAGTCATTATTAGTAGTAAAATCACTTAATATTATTCATATAACATGGGGAATCTACATTACATATTTGGTTAAAAAACAAATTCCTCATACATTGACTGTATAATATCCAAAATCAATCACCATCCTTTTTCAAACTAGATGAGATCCATAGATCAAAAATAAGTCATCTAATCCACATCACATATACAACACTCAAATAGAAAATCATATACAACTATAACATGAAATATTAAGGATATCATTTGAATATCCCTGGAAACATGAAATTCAAAAGAAAAAAAAATTCTCGATGAACCTATCTGATTGAGATCATAAAATGAAAAATAATTATAAAACTTTTTCAATAACTTGTTCCAAATGTAAAATAATATTAAATGAAATCATCTGATACAATGTTATAATGTCCTAGAATGGTTCAATGCATAAATAGTGACCTGATAGATTGGTGACCTGGCTTTATTCTCACATAACCATTTTGAAAAGGCTTCTGACTTGTAATGAAGTCCTACGATATGTATATGTGGATACTATAAAATTATAATAGATCATTAAAATAGATGAAATAACAAAAAATAATCAATAGTATTAAATAATAATAGTGTGGTGGAAATAAAATTAAAAAGGATGTAATAAATGAAATATATTAAATTCAAAAACATCCATGTCAAACATACCACACTGATCAACCACTAGGCTGACCAAATGTACAGTATAATAATGGAAGAAATAAATAAGTATCTATATATAAATCTACATAAAACCACATTCAATGTATTAATTATTCTCAAATTAGAACTGCACAATCAGATGAAGAAACTTGAGAGGATATTCTAAATCATGTAACCTTGGTTCTCAACCTTTCTATCATTCATCATTTCTCAACCTAAAATTTGACCTAAAGTCTGCATGGAAAATTGGGTGAATGTGAAGGGGTGATAGATAACTCTTAGTAGGCCACCCTTAATAGAGAACCTATGAATTTCTATCATACGTGAATTAGAATTAATAATTTCTATCCTAGAAAAAAAATAATCAATAAAGTAAATAAAATATATCCATCACCGATCATTATGCATGTGATCATAATCGATCAAAACTACTTCATCCAGTGATGGAAATGTCTCTAAGAAAGCTATGTCATCATGGAGGGATACATTACATAGACCTAATATTAACCATGATCACCTATATTATATAACGTACATTTCTACATATCGACATGATATCTTCTAAATAAGGTATAGGGATAGATTTTAGGAATACTGTTAATACCATACATTTTGTGTAAAACTGGTGGAAACTAGATATTATATTAGAATTCCCATATATAGTATAATGTCAGTTTCCTATCTACAAAACCACATGATACCATGAAATTTGATACATTAAATAATCCCTAAGGGGGGTTAATCATTGATGATATTTATGTAATTTTATGATGGATTCATGATAATAACATAGAGTCATTCAATAACAGGATCAATAGCATATTCCCAGATAGCTTTGGGAAATGCAATCATGTTTCCTTCACATATTCTATGAGAGACTCTTTGGAATTAATCATTTATTACATCATGAATCCTTGGGGATGTAATAGGAATCTAGTGATGATGTTAATTTCATCCACCTAAAAACATATTTCATCACCAGGATCATAGAATGGATGGTATATTAGGAGATACACAAAGTGAGATATGTTTCCATGATGAACTTAGTAACCTCAATTGTTTATTTGTACCATGAGGAATCACATGTACAATAGGTATTATAGTAATTTATTCAATATATTATATCCTGAACTCCAAAGTTATCCAAGACTCTATAAGGAGTAATCCTAGAGATGATAACAATTAATTTAATTGTAGCATCTATACATATGACGCCGATAAGACTACTATAGTGAAGCTCCTCTTTGAATATTGTCTACACATGAAAATAACATCATACCCCATTGGAAAAGCTAAATCAATCATGTATAGAAATTTTAAGATGCATCAATAGTAATTGGGTGAAAGAAGAAATAAATGAATAGGGTTTTCCAAACATCTAAACCCATCTTTAATTCCACAATTCCATGGGTTTAGATGATATTTATGGGTTCTATGTTGACACATATTACTATCTCTACCCAAACCATATCACACAAACTAATAGTAAATTAAAAATCAAGGCACTCACTATGGTCCCGTAGAAAAATAAACACGATAGGTATCCCTGTAAGGATCCTTACCATTAACATGTTACTATTCATATCCCCCATCGGACACATAGAAAATAGAACATAAGAATATGTATCCCCCATGGGATCCTTAGAAATTATATATATTTATATAAGTCTTTATAGGGATTTTAGAGAATAAAAAAATCCATCGACACAACGTAGGGGACCCTCTAGGGTAGTACATTAGTGGATTCTTCCAACATGGGAACAATAAACTCAATCTATCCCTTTCATACAACACTCATCTCTCGGGGTTTCACATCACATAATACTGCCCCTATGACTTTGATGACTTCCATAAAAAATATTGTACATATTATAAGGGAGAATACCTCAATGGATGACCATATGAACATTGTTATAGGGAGTTGGATCAAAGTCCCAACATAGTATCAAGGTTACATAATATGTCGGCTCAAATTTCCAACCTATCCATCACTTTATTTCACATATCTGTCCCTCAAATAAATGAATATACATAGAAAACAATGATTGGGGACATTAAAAATCACATTTCAGATCCCCAACCATTTTCACTATTTAAATCTACTTATCATATAATGTATAACTAAATTAGGATCTATAGAGTAAATTACTATAGTAGTAACTACCCTTTCTAATCACAAAAACCAAATTACACCTCGTATGAATCCTAGAAATGTCCAAATGTTGACACCATCATGTTCTATATAGAAAAACACTCAATATATAATTTTAAAATTCCAAATTCTGACTTTAGAGTGTAAAATCACCCAAGATCGTCAAATTAGTAATAGGGCAATTGTACATGGAATTTCCTAAGTACATGAGGTGTACATCAAAACCACAAGCATGGACATGAACTTAAACACATGACATGGAAAAAATGGGGTGTAGTTGTGTACTAATAAATAGATATGGAATAATTGGGGTTTTCTAGTGCACTTATTCAAGGTGAGAAACACCTATGATCTGGTATCATAATACAATATATCCATGTCTCAATTACATAGAGAAACTACCTAATTAATCGGCCATAGGTCTGTGTAGGACAACACGGCGTGTACATCAAGTACATGGTTTTATTCACAAAAACTCAATTTTATCATTCACTTATTTGTTTTCCCAAGTAAAACTACAAGGTATGTTATTTATATAAATAACACATACTTTTAAAAATGCATCATCCCTAAATTAAAAGAGAAGTTTTTTCATGGAACCACAGATTGTGTGATTGGAATTTCCCAAATAGAAACCATGATAACTAGACAGAAAATCGTATTTTCCTTGGAGTAACAGTATATAAAAAATTGGGAGTACTTTAAATCCCTAAAATGAATATAAAAAATTAAATATATATATGTATATTATATAAAAATACATAAAAACCATCCATCTATTGTGTGAAATCTGTTAAAGATTTACCTGTAACCATGTTTTGTAGTAGTTGAACGATGATCATTCTCTTTTTGAGCTACATTGTGGACCCTATATTCACTTATATATATATATATATATATATATATATATATATTTTATTATCCCTAATAATAATAATCCCAATGGTGGAATAATGATGAAGCTAGGGAAGGAAAAGATTGTAAAGGGAAAAAATAAAGAACAAAAAGAAATATAAAATATGCAAAATGGTATCCACCCAACACCAGACATGTGTTCATGTATTGAATAGAAAAAATCCTCTATTTTGGACTCATTCATAGAGATAAAATCAATCCTTTACAATACATTAAAAAGACATGTCCAAATTAACATGCATAATTAAATTTTTTTTATTGAATTCAATAATAAATTCATGTTATTCCATGAAAATTAAAATGGATTAGATTTCCATAAAAATCAATACAATGGGTAAACACCAAATTCTAGGAATGGAATAATAGTCAATAAAATTATCTAAGACTGTATTTTATGGAAAAATGACCATTTTACCCCTCATTATCATCAGAAATAAAAATTTATATTTTTTACTCAAATTTATAGTCTATAAATAGATATGTCTTTACATATCCTTCATAAATAATATTTCTAATTAAAAAAATGATATAAATTCCATATTTTATGGAATCATTATTATATACATTATTAGATTCAACTACTACTTTAGAATCGACAATCTCTTTTAAAACATCATACATTGTATATATTTCTTTATTTTATTGAAGGTACATGGTTTTTTAGTTATTATATATAAACAACATATTAGAAAAACATAGATTAAATGGGTCATTATTTCAAAAGAAACTTGTTAAATTCCATATCCTTAATTCCTAGGTATTTTACTCTATCCCGTGATATTGAAATGAAAATTAGTTGAATATAAAACATCACTCTAATTAATGTCCTTTCTAAATATACCAATATCACTGAAAAAATACCATCATAGGAAATGTAGTTAATTGTATTACCTTCCACCTCAAAAAAATATCTTCTTTTATTAATCCTGTAAATAAACTGGATACGTATATTACATTCCTATGGTATCCCTTATCTCACCAAGATCACCTTTACCGCAATCACCAATATTCAATAAAGCTAAAACTAATGGGTGATTCTGATATCTAATATGTATAACAATTTTAGACACAAAATGTATATGAATTTTTAAATCCTTTGTCCCTTTGTTAATATATGGTATTTTAACTTACTAATCAACATTAAAATTCTCTAAAATTTTAATCCTCCATGACTTGTTTTTTTAGTATCATTCATCCAATAGATCATCAAAACCTATTTGATTATGAAGCATAGATTTTCACTATATTAAATAATAATAAAAAATTTATCGAGACCATAATAAAATGAAATTTAATTTAAGTTCAACTCAAATTATAAACCGTTTGATCCATTATCAGTCCAGAACATCATGTGATACTTAAAAGAAAAATATAATTTTAGAAAAATATCATGAATAAATTGGCATCGAAAATTTTCTACATGGAATAAATACTGAATTTATTATATAATATTCATATAATAAACTAGTACACCAATAAATAAAAAATATGGATCCAAATCACAAGACATGGTTCACATATTAAAAAAAATTATATTCATATAAGGTATGGAAAGCATGTTTCCATTTCAAACCATTATTCCAAAAAAATAACTATGAATGTTATCAAAAGTAGATTCTAAAATATTGGATTTCAAAACAAAATTGTAATAATTTTTCTTCCTCAATAAGTATAATTGGAAACTAGAAAAACCAATTAAATCAATGGATTTCAATTTCATAGATAATATAAGTCATTCATCTCAAAATTTATTAATAAGAAAAAATATGTACTTTTTATCAAAATAATCAACCTCCTCCTCTAATAAAAAAATAAATTGATAAAATATAAAATTAAAAGGAACATTATAATCAAATATACATTGATATCCCAAATATAATTTGTAATTTTCATAAAATATATTAATTTATTATTTTTTTGGAAATTTATTGAGATCAATATTTAGTGATTTTGGATTGTCTTTATTTTTAATGTTTATTGAAAAAGTAATGATGTGGAGAAGACAATGATGAATTAATTAATGAAAATAACTCATGAATTTTATGGATTTTTTTAAAATATTCTTTATAGATTTATTCATTGTAATGGATTTTCTAGATAATCTGATAGTCTCAGGAAATGGAATATGGATTTTAGAACTTTATACCTGACATTGTGGTGTTCGTGAATGAAAGGTGTATTTTTTTTCATATTCATGAAGTGTTTTTGGATGGATTGGTTTCACGATAAATGGTAAAATTATACCATCATTAATAGTCAATGAATACTTATAGAAGGTCTAATAGATCAGTTTTCAATTAAGGCTTATGTGAAAATATTACATTTACAAGGTCATTTACCAAAAAATATATTCAAATATAATGTATTTTATATGAATAAGTGTGTTGGTAAGCAAAACAATTTGAACATAAGTTGTGTGAAAAATGCATTTATGTGAACATTAATTAAATGTCCCAATATTTTTGTTGAAAAAATGATGTCATCATTTTAATAAAATACAAGATTCATGTCCGCTATTTTTTTTTCAAAAAAAATGATTTAGCCTATTATTATAATTTTCTGAAGGAATAGTGATTACATTGCATTTTAAAAAGTAGTGATCTAATATAATTGTGATTGGATGTGAATAATGGAGGAATTGAGTCAACTATAACAATGTAAAAAATATATCAATATTGATTAAGAAAACATTAATATAATATACCAACATTAAAAGTTACATAACATTATGATTTAAGTGAAAAGTTTATTCTCATACATTTTATTGTCTTTTCAAGTTAATAGTTATTTTGGTTTATTGAATAACACATACATTGAAAGACCATATATATATAAATTTGATAATTCCTATCATTTTCCAACATTCTAATAATATATAACATATGAGATAAAATATGTACATTTTCAAGAAATGTAATCAGTACATTCAAATTGACATATTCTATTCCATTAACCATCCTTAAGCCATGTGGAAAACATTTCAAAATGTTGGATGAGAAAAAATCTTATTAAGGGAATTTAAAACAATAAGCATTGTTATCCAATTATAAAATTAAAATCCATGAATTTTTTTCCTTTATCTCAAAATAATTTAGGTGATAGTAAACAAATCAATTTTGTTTGAAACAATACCAAATGTTTATCATCTATATAATTTTAAAAAAAGTAAATAACATTGAAAACATATAGGTAACTTGAGGTATCATAATCCATGCCACTCGTATAAATAAAATAACTGATACAGTCAAATTCTATCTCCAATGTACTCAATACATTAGTGGACTATCACAGACCCACTAATCCTTGGATTATCATATAACCACTTATCCTTGGTTTATCATGGAACCACTCAAAAATAGTTAATAATTCAACCACCCATACTTGGATTAAAATGGAACCACTTTTCATTTGTTAATAATGTTTCCTCCATTCATTGGTTTATAAAATAATCATACATCATCATAAATAATTAAAAAACAACAATAATGTTATTATATATCATAAATGAAGTCATTTTCATCACAAAACCCTTCGAATATTCTTCTAATTCCATAAAAACTCTTTTGAATATCATAATTAACAATTATTTTAAAAACCATTTTCAATTAAAAATTGATATTTTTAAAACCCATTTTAAATAAAAAAATTACTAATAAAATTGAAAAATATGGGTTTTAATTAAATATAACATGATGGCTTTAGAAATAAAGTCAATCTTTACATAATTTTTACAGCAATAAGAAAAGTAATTTTCACCATACATGTTAAAATAGAATATTCCATTTTAGAATTTATAAATAATGTTAAACATTCCATGAAAAGATTTCATTTTAGAAAATACATGAATGAAAGAAAAAAACATTTATTATAAAATTATCATATCTAGGTAATTAAATTCATACATCATTTTAATAACATTAATATGGAAGATAATTTGTTTGAGTCAATACTTTAAAAGTAGATTTTTTTGAAGAAAATTATCTTACAGCTTTTAAAACCATTGAATCATAATTATCATGAAATAACAACATAAAAAATTATTAAATACCATGATAATAGAAAAATTCATGAGTTAACATGTAAAATGGGTTTTATATGCTTCTTATAAACTAATATAGGCACAGAAAATCTAAATATGCATCAACTAAATGAAATTCAGACGATGCACCTTACTTCATGTTTGATTCATCATGTACATTTTTTATCATATTGAATAATAAAAAAATGTTAATTATTTTATTTTCAATGAACATTTTTTAGTTTTTTTCCTTTTATATCTCTTTATAACTTGATATATTATATTACTTAATAAATTAATTATATGCCAGATGTTTGGATAATTTTTGAATTATATGTTAAAAATTTACTTTGGTACGATGACTATTGTCTAAGAGTGCATTTTTCAAAATCATGTTAATATTAATAATTAAAGAAGATTATATTTGTTCATAAATTATTATTTATAAATCCAAAAACGAATTTTAGTTATGAAAAATAAAATATAAGTTGATAAGGGAGAGAGTAAGTCGTATGTACAGAATATTAACATTACCATTTTTAATGATAAAAATATATTCATTATTACTTTATTATTAAATAATTATAAAAATATAAGAAATTACATATTATTTAATTTAATATACTTATAAATATATATCATACAATAAATTTAATGTTGATAAGAGATCTGCATCACTTCATGGAGGTGATAGTCCACACGTACATAGAAATGACATTATCATTTTTTAGCAGAATAATGAAAATGATATAATATAATATAATAATGATAAATGATTCATGGTTACCATAAATATTTCATTTATATCACGAATATTTATTAACATTATTTTTATTACTTTTCATTTAAAGAGATAGTGGAAAAATCAAACACAAATCTTCACAAGGTGAATATTTAATATACACACAACTGATGTCATAATATCCCCCATGAAATGAAAATTAAGAAATTATATTTTAAATAAAATCTCTAAAAGTATATATATAATAAAAATATAATATATATTCTCAAAAGATAGCATTATAACAAGCTAGGGGCTGAAATTTAGAAAACAAATGGCATCGGTTCGCGAGCCGGTGGTCCACCGCACACATAAATGATGATTTCATATACTATATGATAGAAGAGTGGATGGATTTATGCCTATTCAATAACATAATACTATATTATTATATTAGATATATTAGTGTTATTTTATAATAATAATTTATATATATTATTGAGATATTGAATAAGAAATAAAATAAAAACACCATGTCAAGTATGATATATGTTCTTTGTAGAACATCATTTGGTTAGAACCCAAGGAATTCATAGGTTGGAATTATATTCCAAAAATGGATTTGGGTAATCTGTATGAATGTTGGGATGGTGTTTGGGTATGTATTTTTTGATCGAAATGGAATTTTTTCTTTCAGGAGTAGAACATATGTGGTTTCCTTTTATAGGTGAGGTGAGTGGAACACTTGTAATTTTTGGAATGAAAAAAGTGTACCGATGTTTTTTAAATTCCATAAAACTCAAATATTGACCATTATTCATAATTAGACATTATAATTATTAAATATTTTTTGTATGATATATTTTAGAAATTATTTGACATTATAACCCTTATAAGTTTTATTTTAACAATATGTAAACTCGGTTTCACTTTAACCGTGTAAATTAATTTTAACCATTTTAACTATTAAATATCAAAAAAATTGAAATTATTAGATAATATAAATATTTATTATTCTAAATAATAAATACTCCTCATCAATATAAATTCATATATTCTGGATCTTTTAATTTTATATTAATCCTAATACGTAAGGAAAAATACGTTTTCTAAAAAGTGTATTTATCCTGAAATGAAGATTTTTTATTAACTCTATGACTAATAAAAATATTTATTAATACCAATTATTATTAAATGATATATAACATATAAATTTCATAAAACTATTTCTCCTACATTATTTTAATTATTAAATAGAATGGATAAATATTATGATCATTAAATGTGTTATGAGTACCCCAATTTTTTAATGTAAAATGAGACTTATAATAAGATCCAATATAATTTTTATTCATAATTAATTAATATGAATAAATATAACTACATTTTACATATTTTAATTAAAATTATATTCAAAGCATAATTAGAATTTTCAATTACTTATTATATTTAAAATAAATTGCTTATAATTTTTTTTATTTTGCAGAATTCATCAAAAAATAAATATTTTATTTAGAATAAAAAAAATTAACCTATGTAAATTTTAATATAATGATTTAAAATATAATAATAATTTTATAGAATCCTAATTCTATAATTTATACAATAATCATTTAAACTTCATTATAAGAAAATATTTTAGTTATAATTATTTCCTTCTAAATGTAAAATTAAATAAAATTTTTATAGTGAATACAATTATCCAAAAAAATAAAATCATTTATTCTATAATTAAATGGGTAGTCACATTATTACCCCTTTCACAAATATCATCCACCTAATTTTATTCACTTATGAATCAAGTGGGGATATATTTCCCTCATATCATTTTCATATTCCCATTGTTCTTCTTCAACCATATGGGTTTTAATAAAACATTATCCTATTGAATATCCCTATACTGTAAAACATGATACATATGGTTAAAAATTTGAATATGTTATTCAACATAATAATTATTCAATTAAAATTGAACTACATCCATGATCCAAACATGGGATGAATATTGAACATATTTTCTTAAACATTGAGATATGAGAAAACAAGTTGTATATGGGATAAAATCGAGGGAAAATCCTTTCAGTAGTAAAATGATCCAACAATATAGAATATTTAATATTTTACAATATAACATGGACCTAGATTTCACATTTTAAAAGAATAAATAATTATTTTCCTTATATATATTATAAAAAAAGTCACCTTCCTCAAATAATTGATCTTTCATCTAGTTTCCTGCGTAACCTTTCTTCCCACTATGATCCATACTCATATAATGATTAATATACTACACCTTATCATCCATTTAATATAATTAATCCGGTCATATCATCTCCCTTTAAACTATATTGTCTTAAAATATGGAATTTGAAATCTCATTCCATATAATGCCTCAAAAGGTCTCAACTGTATAATGGAATGAAAAAATCTTTTATAAGAAAACTGAAAAGAAGAACGAAGTCATTCCTAACATATTTTTTAATCCATAGAACATGAATAAATAATATCTCCCATGTTAAAAATCTTCAACTCAGAATAAAAATCATTTTAATGATGAAAATTTATAATAAATTTTTAATCAGTACCCAATGACTTTTGCAGTCCATTCCAAAAAATTATATTTGAATATGGAATCATAGTCTATTTCAACAGAGAGTGTAAGTCAATATAACATAATTATATCCTTTAAATATATTCTTGAAATCTAATCCATATAAATAGTGTCTATCATGTGAATTAAATTCCTATATTCTATTAATATATCAATAGTATCTCAAATAGTAATGTTAAGTCATGAACCTTTGTTGATCCCACCATGAAATATATGGATATATTTTCCCATTTCCTCTTCTTAATTGGAAATGGGTGAAGTATTAAATTTGATAATTCACCTAATTCATTAACATGTAATCTATTCTAACCATTAATGGTAATGTCAGCAATATCTCTTTTAATAACATCCCAATATTGATACTCAAAAAGGTATTTTTATATCATAATGATATATAGATGATTGTTAAATGGGGAACTATAATATTCACTTAATAACTCTTTCATAAACTGTGAATAAGAAGAAAAACTTAATATTTTTCAATATAGTTAATCTTATTCTTCATCAACATAAAAAACAAGAAACCATTCCATCATAACCAATTATTCCTTTTTTCTACAATGCATCCCTCTCCTATTAATCTTGGTTAATTATTTATGAAAAATTTGGTTATAATAAAACATGGTAAAAAATAGATGATATCCATGAATCCAAGACTTATAGTACAAAATACATTAGATAATTAACTAATGTTTCATGTTTAATATGTAACATGGTTATGAATCATGTACTCATACTGTCTGATCCATTTAATCAAAACTCTCTATCACATGTTCAATTCATTTTATGCGAACATATAATTCCAATACTTTTGATCAGAATATATTTTATACTTTAACACATAAAAATTATACCTCTAAATTTTTAAAGTAAAATCTTTTTTAGATAATTCTAGATCATGTGTAGGATAGCTTAGCTCATTATGATTCAACTAAGAAGAATCATAAGTAATTAACTGATAATTATATATTTGGACACAAACAACTTCCTTAATTGAAGATTAGCTATAGTGGAAAACTCACCATTATTGAATGCGGAGTAAAAAACAGAGTATTCAAAAATCCTATTTTTGGTCACCTAATAAAATTGTAAAATAAATTCAAATAAATTTAAAATAAAATTTATTTACTATATTCAAAAGCATAGAAAACCAAAAAATAATTTGAATACAATGGTGATATTAAACATACAATCCATGAAAATTACAAATCATTTTGATAGTTTTGGACACTAAACATTCTTCAACAACTATTTATTTAATAAGGTTAAAAAATATTCAATTTTATAAAAAATATGACAAAGGAATGAAATATATTTCAAATAAAAATCAAACATAATATATTTTTTATATATTTTCATTTCCTTTAGGATTTAAATAATAATAATAATGACACATTCATATAATCGCAACTTTTATAATTTTACACACTTTCCTAAATAAACACGTCTATAAATTTATTTTATAATTAATAGAAAAATCTTTTCATATGTTCCATAAATACATTAGGTGCATTAGAGAACCCAGGTTTCATTACTTAGAATTCATAATTTTATCATTTTTTCTAAAATTAAGACATTATAATATATACATAATTTAATTTAAACTAATGGTTCCCCAACATGAGTTCTTCTAGGGAAATTACTAATATCCTTAAATCTAATAAAAAAATAATAAATATGATGAAAATGAAAAAAAATTTAAACATTATGTTATTGAAATATCTATAGTCAATGAAAACACTGATTTTATGATATTTCCTTTTAAAAAATTAAATTAGACCACCTCATGGTGATGTTCTAGGGTGAATGAACCCTTAATCTTGCAACTCCTAAAATTTCTATTTTAATTTAAATTGTTTCATTAAATAAGGGTATTTTTAGATATACAAAGAATCAGGAACTAATTCATCAATAAAATAAACCTAATGATTAGGAATAACACCACGAAAATCAACAAGAAATACATCCATGTATTAATTCACGATAGTAAAATAATTTAATTTTTTAGTTCATTAATTTTCAATAATAATTTCTTGGTTGTAAAATATTGAGATTTTTTTTAAAAATATCTTATTTAAAACTAATAAAAAAAATTCTATATATTGTTTTACATTAAATACATATTTTATCATGAATCCCATACAACAGTATGTATATCTTAAGTTGCATGAAAAATTGATTTATCTTAATGGATTGTGTTAAACATCATTTAGATAATGAAGGAAGAGGCCTAAAACCTTTAGATAAGATCGTTCACATCATGTTTATAATTAATTTAATTTATTTCATAAAGAATAGAATACCATGATCTTCGGTACTGACTTCTTTGAGGATGTTGATTGTCTAAAATGACCATTTATGATTGTCTCACTGCGCTTACGAGGATCCAAACCAGAATCCATCTAGTGGTGATCCACACATGCCCTAATGGCCTCTTAGTGAGACCACTGTTCTCTAGGTGCTAGTGTGGAAAAGTGAGTGTCTTGTGTCGGTCATTCAAGGTCACTTGTTATTCGGTCTTGATTAACATCTCTTGTTCATGGGAGGGGAGGGAAGAGGCTTCGAGAGGGAAATTTCTTATCTCAACAATCCTCAATTCACCGGGCGTGTAGTTCAGTATATGGAACAATAGGCTCACATGTCTATTTATCATCATGGGTATTTGGTTACAATAAATAAATTTGTATGATTAATTAAATACATTCATAACATTAGCGAAAACTCATTCTTTTAATATAAATATCGTGTCATTTTTTATGGTGCGCTAACTTGAGAAAAATGGAATTACAAATAAAATTCGGTATCCCAAAATAATAACAGTGTTATTATTATTTTGAATAATGAAAACTAGTAAAATAATTATTTACTATCATGAATATATTTATTTTAATACATGATTGTACTTGGTCCGCTCGAACTCCACTTCCATTTATTGAACACCCAAATAAATAAATAAATAATCTATTTATAAAATAGTGAATAATTATTTAGTAAAGGATGAATAAAAAATAAATATATTTTACCCACAATCTAGTGAATAAATATTTATTTAATTTATGCAATTATTTTTACATGAATAAGAATATTCTATTTTCTTGAGAATATTATTTATTCTATTAATTAAATTGAAATATAATTTAACCAAAACCACCAGAAACACATAGTGTGTGACCCTCTTGAATTATTTTTCATTGAAATTAAGAGTGTTTTCGTATATTCCAAGATTAATATCTATCAACAAGTCAAGGCACCCAATAGAAAGAACCTAAAGTCGCAACAATGGAAAAAAAAGAATGCTCCCTAGGTAATGTAATCCATTTGTCTCAATATATCATCGAGAATACTTAATGATAATGTAATAAAGCTTTGTTCCGGATACATTATTCTTTGAATACCAAGAACAATCTCGTCATTACACCCTAGCCATGGAATTTCCACGTGACTGTCCAATTTTATTCAAAGGGATGAGATATCAACTTCCATAAATTGAAGGGGAAAATCCTTCCTCAAATTATCTATTAATAACATGCCACTTGTGATGATCCCAATGTACCATCCATCTAACGAACATGTGGAATAATGGTTGTTGCCTATAAATAAATGTGTAAGATTCATCACACTTATTACCTATAATATTAATGTTTGAGTACTATTACACAGGCTCATAGATAAGAATATCTGATGACACAAAAAAATACAGAATTCTTATAGGCAGGTTTGTTCTCATAATCACCTATAATGGAGATTACCAAGTTCAAACATCAAGATAAGAATTATCATCTTCTTACGAGTAGTCACACATGAAGGTCTATATACTATGAGTCCCATCATAGTATGACATCTAACCACAAAATCAATGTTTTAGAATATTGTTATAGAATTTCAAGGTTCTCAATATAGTGGGGAACTACCGTGACCATCAATCCAACAAATAATCTATGAAATTATTACATCATAGTCATATAGAAAAATGAAAATTATGTGATAATCTATTTAATCTTTAAATTCATTAAATATCCATGTAATAAAAGTATAAATAGTTTGTTCATGGAAACCAACTCTAACAAACTCCCACTTTTACTTGAGCCTAATATCTACGACTTTTAGTCCCCCAGAACTCACATAATTATATTGTTTCTGCCGAGTCATGGAATTAGTTAAGGGGTACTCCACATTATCTTTTGTGGAAATACATGTCATTACAAATTTACCTCTCTGGGAAAAATTCCTCAATAGAAGATACTTCAGAAGTATTGCTTCATCCACTGATGCGACCTTGGATCTATTGCAAGGGACACAACTGTAGTATTATCATTATAGAGTGTAATGGGGTCTTTACTGGTAGGTACCATATCCTGATCCTAGATGAATATTCAAATCCTAACTTCTTATTTAGTTTCGTCATAATCTGTGAAATACTCAGACTCCACTATAGAATCTATGACCACACTCTACTTTGAGTTCTTCCATCTCACAACACCTCCATTCCAAGTGACGATGTATCACATTTTTAACTTCATGTCATCATGATAAGTCTGGATATTATAATTTTCATACCCTCTGATGACTAGTTCCTCATCACCTCCATAAACCATGAACGGATCCATAGTATGACTCAGATACTTTAGGATAGTCTTGACTACCATCCAATGGCAGTCACCAGGGCCATATTGTTCTCTTCCTACCACACTCAATTTGTAGGTGACATCAAGCCTAGTACATAGCATGGAATACATTATTAACCCAATCACTAATTTGTATAGAGTCTTAACCATTATCATTAATTCATCATGCGTACGATGACACATTTTAGTGGAATGATGAATTCTATGTGATTCTGGAAACAATCCACATGTAGAATTTTCTATACTGAATCACTTCAATATCTTACCAATGTATGTACTTTGACTTAGGCCCATAAATTTCTTGGATCAACCATGATGTATCTTGATACCAATAATATATGGTTCCTTTCCCAATTCCATTATGTATAAGAGTTATTTAAACCATGCATTAAAATACTATAAGACTGGAATCTCATATTCAATAATTAATTTTTCATCAACATATACTGTTAGGAAAATGAACTCACTCCCACAAAGCCATTTGTAGACACAATTCTCACATTCATTCTTGATAAAACAAAATTCTATAATGGATTTATCAAAATGAATATTCCATGACATGTATGGTTTCTTTAATTCATAAATGGATTTATGAAAGTTTTATACCTTATTAGCATCATTTTGAGTCATAAACCCTTTCATGTTGTTTCATATAGGTATCTTCCTCAAGGTTCTTGTTAAGGAAGGTTGTTTTGTCATCCATTTTCCAAATCTCATAGTCATGCTATGTAGAAATGGACAATATAATACTTATGTATTTAAATATTGGATCTAGTGAAATTGTTTGATCATATACAATTCCCTAACACTTCTTGAAGACTTTTGTAACCAATTGTGTAGTATAAGTACTAACTTGTGCTTTCATGTCTAGTTTTTTCTTTAATACCCATTATCAACCAACAAGATTTACCTAAACTGGAGGATCTACCAAAATCCAATCATGGTTTTGGAACATGGAATCCATTACAGAATTCATGGCTTCATTCCACTTAGAAATGTCTATGCCACATAATACTTCCTTATATGTTAGAGGATCGTTATTATTAACAAAAAATGAGTCACCATCAAAGGTAACTATAAAACTATACCATTTCAATTCTCTAAACACTCTTTTATTCCTATGAAATTCTTGTTCCTCTGGAACAATTCTTTCTTCCAAGGTGATTTTTGGACTCTGATCATGTACAAACTCTTGTGTATCTTCAGCCTCGACTTCATCGATGTCTATATCCCTCCCACAATATCATTTGAATATGTGCTCCCTCTCAAGTAATATGGTGTGTATTTCCACCATAGCCATTTTTTATAAAGGATATATTTCTAATATTCCCTTGTTTCCATAGGGTATCTGAAAAAGGTACAATGTGCCTTTTGGTGAATGTTTGTTACCTAATGAGGACTTAACAAATGTATTGATTCCACACACATGTAAATTAGATAATATGGATTTCATTCCACTGTATAAATTATATGAAATACCATTTATTGACTTTTTAGAACATAGTTTATTATTTCCACCATGGGTTGTAACTCATATCCCCAAATAGATAATGGAAGGCACATATGACTCATCATTGATCTCACCATGTCCAATAAGTTATGGTTCTTCCTCTCGATCACACCATTCCACTTGGGGCGTGTTAGGAGGAGTGAGTTGGGATATGATCCCAAATTCTCATAAGTAATCAATGATGTATTGATTTAGATATTCTACACCTTAGTCTGAGAAGATTTTATTAATCTTCTTACCATGCAGGTTCTCTACTTCATTCTTGTATTCTTTGATCTTATCAAAAGATTCTGACTAACACCTCCCTAAGTTGATATATCCATATCTACTAAAATCATCAGTAAAATATATTATATATGAGTACCCTCTCATTTCTTCAAAATGAAATGATCCACACACATCGGTATAAACCGATTTAAAAATCTCTTTACACCTTTATCCTTTCCTACTAAATGGGGAATTGGTTATTATTAATTGTAAACACTTATTACATACTCTAGGTGGTTTCAGTTTGAATTAATATAAATATCAATCTTGATGCAACATTTTCAAGTGTTTCTCATTTACATGACCAATCCAATGATTCCATAGTTTGGTGTGGTATGATTCATGTGAAGTATATTGTTATTGATTGTCATTACATTGTTTGTGTAATAAAAAACGTAATGATCATTGTAAAAATGTTCGTTTCCAATTTAAATTATGTCATTGTAAAATAATAAACATTAATTTCTAAACATCAAAACAAATAAATCTGTATCTAATATAGATAAAAAAATAATATTTTTTGTAATAGATGGAACATAATAATAAACATTTAATACAAATATAATCCCAGTTGGCAACGCGAGGTGGTAGTTCCCGAAAACTACAACAGCAAGTCTGGCTCCATTGGATTCTCGTAGATCTATCTTACCTCTGCCAATCTTTTGGAATCTACTCTATCCCTATATTTGGATACATATATGAGAACCACAAGCTATATATAATACCCAATTTATAGAAATATATATTCCATTTGATAGAAAATGTACTTAAATATTCCCCTTTCATCTTAGGTTGGGTGAAAATGTTCTTCCATTATCCCTTCTTGCCACATGTGGAACAAATAGCCTCATGTTCCCCCCCATTGATCATATTGTTCATGGATGGATGTGAAGATGCATTGGGATTAAAGAAATTTTTAATCCCTTTCCTCTTATTCACCTTAAGTACAGATGTCTTGAAACACTTAATATATTTTTCCACATGAGAAATGAGGATAAAAAGATCAGATATATACTTCTCAATGTTTTTAATATCAAAATGAACAACAAATATAGAGAAGCTCTAATAGAGTCTTATGAGAATGAGATCGGTGCCCAGTTATTTAGGGATTTTAAAACCAAGAGCCTCCAGGTGCTCAATGTAGCTAATGAGGATGAATAAATGAGGCCTAGCTAGGGAGAACTATCCATGATTACTTTAAAAGAGTTCTTTGAAGATATCAAACTTTTCACTACTTTCTCTCTCCTTGTAATGACCATGCAGGTTCTTGAGCATGCTATAAGAATCCGAGTTTCTGTGAGACTTCTTGAGATCAATAGACATTGATGATAACATCAATTATTCAACACCAACCACATTGTTCATATGTTTCACAAAGACCAATAAATTATCATCACTTTCCTCTTTGGAAGGCGGATCAGGTATAGATTACTCCAACATGGAAGACTTCTGTTAATGGAGTAGGATAACCCAAAGGCGTCAAAACCATTCCTAGAAGTTATTGCCGGAGAATATGTTGTATATATCCGTAATTCATTATAGGGATAGTGTGGTTGACGAGCTTATCATTTCCGTTCTACAAATAAAATAGTAGATAATTAGTACGTTCTTGATTAAATTTTATGAGAAATAATAAATTAATTTTAAGAAGTCTCCCACTGTTTTATCATGTCCCAATGGCCCTCACCATTGATCTCGGAATGTCCAGTTACCGGGACATACTAGTAACAATGATCTATATTCCACTTCACATAACCCCAAAAACGTTTTTTAGTTCTATTTGAATGTATTTATGTTGGAATGTCTTTTCCAACTATAGTCTTGTATCTTGTTGATTCATTGAGTGGACTCTTCAATCCTAAAATATTATCATTGGATTTCCTCAACTCATGCCTCCAATATTACAACAAGTCTAGAATGGGTTACTCCTCTTGATGTAATATGGTTAACTTAACCAAAAACATTTTGTAAGGGATTCCTGTATTAAATTATGTGTCAAAACAGGCATTGTTCAAATATATTTTTCTATTGAGTTTTTCTATTAATCATGTAATGTAAAGCTTGGTATGACATAAAATTTTATTTGTGGGATTTTTTTATTATGAGTGAATTGGGTATAATAATTATCAAATGGTTGTTAATAATAATTTGATCATACTTAAGTGATTAACCAGGTATTGGTAATATTTATGCATAAGCCTAGATTATTTTAACTCCACCTTAAAGTCTTTTCTTTAATTCATTAATTATTTCATCACAACAACACATCCATAATGATAAACCATGCAACTAGAACATATAAATAATGATAAGGGCATGATCATGATCATTTTTTATGGTTAGTTTATCTAGTGGTTGACCAACTACCCCTATCCTAGTGGAGAAACACATTGAACTTTTTGGGTTTAGGTTTATAGCCTTCCACCTTTCCACCTTTTTATCTCCTGGGATTAGTTTCATCTCGACTCAAGATTGAACCTCCTCCAATGAGTTGGGACTTCCATCCATTACATATAATTTTTTATATCACACACGGGTGAGGGGTAAAAAGTAGAGTTTAAAAAAAATGAAAACATGGGAACTATGTCCCTATATATTAATGTGGTGAGATGGCTCACATGCCGAAAATTATTTAAATAAATAAATTTAAAGGAAACCAATTACATACAAGGGTCTTGGTCTATCTCATGATCACCCACATACATAAAATGGGTTACTCATTTAATAGTAATAAAATTTAATTATTAATTTGTTTTTATTAAGATAAATTGCACATGAATCAATTAACTATCATCTTTTATTTATTAATCATTTAATGTTAATCATTTTTCGATTTCCCATGAGATTCATATCATTGTACATTAATGTACATTCAAGGTAAGCTAGTGACTACCCATTTGAATCTACCCAACATTTATTATATTTTTATACTATTTTACTCTTCTAACATATGGAATACATGATGCTTCAATGCATAGAGTAAGAATCTATAGTTTGATTTATACATGATTTGAAGTTCTGAAAATTACATAAACATTAATTTTTTATGTTTTTATAATTTGGTAAATTACATGGTGTGTACTTTTGACTAGACATCATGCACTAATTTTACCACATTTCCCGAAGTTCATGCCAAGGTACTCAAAATGTGAGGCGTACTTCATAAATTTCATAGTACACAGTGTGTATAGTGGGATACATGTCATGTTTTCTCCTAATTATATGGTTATTTATTGGATTATATATGTAATGGCTATACAGTATGGCCCCTGACTCGAAGAGACTACATGTCGTGTCTAGTGGTCCACACATCGTGTATTCCGATATCAGTGTGCCTATCTATCCTCGTCTACATGTAATGTAAAATTAACTACACCGCGGGTAACAAATGCACATATCTTCAGTAGTTTCCAAATTACTCCCGATATATTATACCCGGCTATATGATGTGTAGTCTCAATTACATGGTGTTTATTGAAAGGCACACGATGTGTACTTTCGTGTCACCTGGGAAGAATCATCAGCACCTCCTGATGAGTTTTCTATTTAAATATAAATTAAAAAATTATTTGTTTCTAGGAAATATCTGAGAAATAAAAAGAGGGTGGAAATATCCCGAAATCCATATTACAAAAATGATTAACCTTGAATTGGAAAACGGTATTATTAAATTGGAAATCATCACCCAATTATGTAAATAATTATAAACAATGGTGTAACCCATCTGATACAACATATAGGTTCTAGGAACAGTAGAAGAATGGTATGGCCAGCACCAAACATTAATTTTTACCATGATCAATGACTATTTTTGGATCAAGACGATGATGAATGCTAGTCTCTATGGAATGTAATTAAAGATTTAGATAAAAAATTTAGTGTCCTGAAACCCTTAGATAATGAATTTCACATCATGTTTATAATTATTTTATTTAAATTAATAATGAAAAGAATACCTGGATCTTTGTTACTTTCTTTGTCGATGATATTAATCGTCTGGAATGGCCCTTCTAGATTTTCTAGTTGCGCTTATGAGGATCCAAACCAGAATCCATCTAGCAGTGATCCACACGTGCTCTCATGGCATCCGATCCACATGAGTCATTATACGAGTGATAGTTTAGTAAATTTAATGTCTTGTTTCAGTCATTCTTTAATCATTGTTCTTCTTCCTTGAAGAACGTCTCTCATTCATGAGAGGAGTGGGAAGTGGATTCATGAGTGAAATCATTTGTCTCAATAATTCTCAATTGAAGGGCCATGTAGTTCGGTACAAGGAACAATGGATGTACATGGATATATATTGACACCAAATTTTAGTTACAATATTTAATTACATAACAACAATCAAATACATTATTAACCTTTGATAAAACCTGTGATTTTAGTAATAATACCGGATAATTATTTATAGCCCGCCAACTTGGGAAAAATGGAATTATTAATAAAATTCAGTTTCACAAAATTTTATCAGCATTATTATAATTTTAACTTGTACTATGTAGTTAAATAATTATTTACCATCTTGGGAATATTAATTTTACTACCAGACCATCCATGGATTGCTCAAACTCCACTTCGATTTATTGAACACTTGAAAAAATAAATAAATAATTTATTCTCTTAAATAAATATTTCATTTAAAATCTAGTAAATTAATATTTATTAAATGTTGAATAATACAAATAAATATAGTTTACCCACAATCCATTGAATAAATATTTATTTAATTTATGCATTCTTTTTAACTAGAATTAAATTATTACACAATCTTGAGAATAATATTTCATCCATTAATTAAATTCAAATAGAATGTCACTCAGACCACCAGAAGCACATAGAGTGTGACCGTCTAGGATTCTTTCTCATTAGATTTAGGCATGCTTTCCTAACGTCCAAGACTGATCCCTTTTAACAAGTAAATGAACCCAAAAGAAAGAACATAATGTCACAATAATGTCACCCATACATGAATGCTCACTGTGTAATATAATCCCACTATATCAATTCTAATCGAGAAGGTTTCATGATAGTTTCATTAACCATTTGTACATGATACATCGTTCATCGAATACCTGAAATAAACTAGTAATTACACCATGGACCTAGAATTTTACCCGATTGTTCTATTTCAATCAAAGGGTCAAGATATCAAGTTCCATAAATATAAGAGGCAAATAATTCCTTGATTTATCCATTAATAACCTTCCACTCATGATTCACCTAACGTACCCTACCTCCCACGAACATATGGAATGATTGTTTTCATCAGTAAATCAATGTGAGTGATTTGTGACACATACTACTGATAACCTTAATGTCTAATTACTATAACAAACCCTCGCATATTGGAATATCTGATGACTCCAAAACATGCATAATTCCAACTAGCAGGTCTTTTCTCACAATCTACCATCATGGAGATTACTTAGTACAAACATAATGAGAGGATGTATCATCTACTTAAGAGTACTCTCACCTGACTGTCTGAATACCATGTGTCATATCATAGTATTCAATCCATCTACAGAACAATATTTAAGAATACTGTTATAGCATTTCAGGGTTTTCATCATAGCGGGGAACTGCCATGACCTTATCAATGGAGTAAATACTATAAGAAATTATTACATCATAGTCATTTAGAACAATGAAAAATATTTAATAAGATTTTTAATATTTAAATATATTAAATATTCATGTAATCAAATTAAAAATATTTGGTTCTAGGACAACAACTCTAACATCATTAAACATCATGTTATCTTGATGAGTTATGTTACACACAATCTGGATTCATACCAAACCACATTATTCTATCAATATTATTATTATAGTTATCAACTAAACATTAAAATTAATGGAATAAATCATGATAAATGATTTATAAAATTATAGTTTAATCATTTTAATAAAATGATTTTACTTGATACCAATTAATTAAAAATTAAAAAAAATCAATTGAATATAGAAGATGTGAATTTACAAAAAACACTATTAGTATAAAAATAATAGTATTTTAACATAATATATTAAATTTATAACTTTTATTGAAATATAGTAATGCAATTTATATTTTATACATTTAATAAATTATTTTAAAATTTTTCGAATATGTTTAATAGGGTTTAGATAATAATAAATCAAAATTTAAGCATAAAAAGATATATATATTTTTTTAAAAGAGAATTTACTCCCTTTTGATGGAGCACATTCTTAGGAACAAAATTTTTACATTTTTATAGATTTTATTACAAAAATTGAACTTCATTTTTTAGAAAATAATATTAATATTTACTTTAGGTGGTTTTATTTAAATTTTCTGAGAAATGTTTTTTGTTGTATATAGATAAATAATGGATTTTAATTGAAAACTAAATTTTATTATAAATATTATATGTTGTTAATAAATATTTTAAATTTTTTCTAAAGTATAATATGAAAAATTATACAGATATTTATCCAAATTATTTAATTTTAATATTTTTTAAATTAAATTTAGTTATAAAATCTTAACAAACTTTTGACCATTTTTACTTTATAAACATTCTTTGTCTTTTCATCTATAGGATTACTTTTAGATTAATTTCTTCCTCATATGTGAATATAATTTTATAAAAAAGGATTTCATATTGGTAATAATAATAGTTTATAAGCACTAGTAATGTTCAACTTGTTTCTAACCAAAATATATTTCAGAACAATTAAAAATAATTATTGCGATTAAGGTAAAAATCTGTTTTCTTAGTGACTAACCTTTAATAAAAATTTTCCAAATGACATATAAACTGGTTAAAAAAACATATTATTACCTTATTTTAAATTTATCCTCTCATGTATCTAATTTATTTCACTATTTTAGGGATATTATGTTAGGAAGCCCTCCCAATAGTGTTCATATTTTTAAATTTACATGAATGTCACTCCCCTCAACAAAACAATACACTCACTCTCCATGGTACATCACCCTCTCAAACCATTTGTATTTTCAAATCCTGACCAAATATGCTCTAAAAATCTATCAACTCTTAAAATAATTCTAAATTTTTTATTAATTACATCCATGTAAGTCATTTTGTGAAAATATAAGGGAGTTACCTGAAGAATTGGTAACATTATTCATCGAGCAAATTTGTTTTATTTTTGTATACACCCATTAAAATATTATTAATTCATTATTATATAATAACCTCATTATAAAAAATATTCTGATATTTTTTTTGTTAAGGGTTTTACCTACACCAATAATGGATTCAATCAAATGGGTAAATAACTAATTACTTGTGTGTATAGAAGATTTCTACCTCATGAAACGATGTCATCCATTTTTTCCTTTACCACCTTTTATTGATAGAAATTAGGATGGAAATAACATTTTTATATGATATATATGATATTGAAGATATATTTATACTTATTAATTTTATATATACAACATAACTTCATTATTTCCATTTCTGGGAATATTATAACATTATTTTTGGATGTTTGGAATACCGTCTTCTCAATGTTATGTGATACGTTCACTTAGTAAAAATATTTTATTATGGATTGCTTTATTAAATATATGTGTCATAAAGGACCTTTATAATATATTACTAAAATAATTACCTTTCTACAAATATAATATATCATTTTTTATTACCTTTTCACACACTTAAAACGTGATAACGCCATTGGTGGATGTTTAGACTACCACCTTCACGAAGAAAAGTGATTGATTTATATATCACAGTAATTATATATATAAATTTTTATGATTTAATATTATTCAATTGATGATATAATTATATTTATTTAAATATAAATGTTACTTACCTTCATTCGATAATGATCATTGAAATATGTGAATGTTACTCATGCATACGTGCGGACTTCCATCTCTCTGTGTGTAACATTCACTCATTTCTCCTAAACCTATTTATGGATTTGTTTTTAAAGTATAATCAATGAATAAATATGATAATTATGTATTTATTATTACTATTTTTGATATATTTTTTATAATTACCCCTTTCACCTAAGTCGTACAACCATATTCATTTTTTACACCAAAGTGGAATATAGTCAAAACATCTCACATAAACTTAATTGATTAGGTAGTTTTATACAACAATTAAATAAGTAAAATAAAATTAATAAAAAAAATGTTACGATGTATTTAAATAATTATCATATTTTTATTATATCAGAATATAAATAACCACATGAAAATTCATACTCAAGTTAAGGGATTTCATCTCAATCGCCTTTCATTGAAGAATATTTTGATTTTATACACTATCATTATTTAATGAGGTGTATATATAACCCCATTTAAATATCATATCGTTAATCTAAATAATCTCATGAAATTTAATTTTTTTAAAAATCTTATTCTTTCAAGGAGATTATGATTCAAATATATCTATGTAGTTTGTGACAATTTGATTTAAAAATCTATTTGTAAATGTTTCAAGATATAATTTCAAATTATTTTCCACCATGGTAATTTTTAATATTTATTTATTTATATATATGGATTATTAAGGAAATGTTATGTCTCTTCTTAATTTCAGTCAATGGTTTTTAGAAATTAGTCTTCTTTGTTTATATTATATATAATGTTTTTAGAAATGACAAAATAAGTGTTATATTCATAACATATATAGTGATAAGGACTTTTCCAACATTGTGGCCATAATTTAATTTTTTTAATTTCCTTGAAAGATTTAATTTTCCCTTAAATAAATAATCATATTTATGTTTTTGGGTATTTGGGTATTGAAAATGTATTTCTAAGAAAAAATTGTATTTTGTATTAAAAATTGGGTTTTAAAATGAAATATAGTATTTTAATCCCAAATTGTATTCATATGATTTTAAAATATTTTTTTAAAATTTTTATAATGAGATTTTTTCATTAATTTTCTGTAACATCAGAATTACATGGTGGGGTGTCCTCAATAGCATCGGGATATCCTATTATAACATTACATGGGGTGACCCATATAGTGCCTAGAAAACATGTTACATCTTAACATCGGGTGGTCCAGATAGCACTGGGAAAGTCTTATGAATTTAAAATGTAGTGGACATGATAGTTCCATGAAATACCATTAAATCGTAACATGGGTGGCCCAGATTGCATTGGGTGATCTCATTATAGCTCTTGAAATCATTAGGTAATGATAATGTAGGAGTTCATCCATATGATTATTCTAATTAAAAGGGATTTCAATGGGGTTGAATTATTTGATAATCTAAGTAACCTAAAAGAGTATTAATTTATTTTTATGTATTTTAATGATTTTTTTTGCGAAACACGTTGTGCATTATTTTCATGTGAAAATATTATATTTCATTTTCTCAAAAGAAATTTAAGATAGAGATAAATTTTTTATCTTTTTTCATGTTTTTACTAAAAAAACCAATTCATTTTTTTATATCCCATATTGATATGTTTTTCTTATACCATTTTTCTAAAATATTATTATTCTGTTTAAGGTTTTTTAATTTAAAGAAATATGTCATGTTTTTTGTCCTAGAGATCTTACATTAATGTTATTTATTCTTTGTTTTAAGAGTTTGATATTATTGAAAATGGATTCTTATTAGAAGTATCTACATTATATTTCAAGATTTTTTATTTATGAGTTATTGATTAATTATCTAAAACACTAAAAATTAAAATATTAAAAATTATAATTTAATAAAAATCATCACTAAAACTCATGATAATGATATGTTTATGGTTGATCCTTTATTATTTGTATCAAATGTCATTTTAGTTAACATTAGATGTTAGGGTCAAATTAATAGCATGACCTCAAAATGTTATACCTAATGATCTTGTTATAAATGTTATATCATTATATCACCAGGTGAAATCATTTAAACTATATCTATTTAGAATTTATTATATAGGGAAAATATTGAATTTGAAGTGTAAAGTAAACAAGTGGATGATATCCCTCTAAATCGGCATCCTGAGATGGTTGGAATCAAGAAATAATAGTTTGTTTCAGTAATGGATCTATTGACACTAGTAGTAAATTGTGGTGGTATCTATTATAGAGAGGAACTAGACTAACATGAAGGAACATTTATTGTTTGGGGCATTTCATGAGGAAGCATCCACCATCATTTAGTGGATCATCTATCCCTTTGGTAGATGAAGGATGGATAGATACCATGTACATGATATTGATGTCATGTTATATTATAAATGTTAAATGGAATCCATTTAGATCAATCATTTTAAAGGTGAATCTGATCAATATTGGTATTTTTGTAAGAATACATGAGAAATGTATTATCTTGAATCCATGGAATGGGAATAATTTAAGGATATTTTCCTTCAGAAATGTTTCCATAAGGTTTTTTTTGGATTTGGATGGAGAAATAATTCTAATTATTTTATAAAATTATATTTTTAAAACAACACAATATTTTTTAGGTATGTTCCATAAATTATTTGAGGCATTGAAATTGAAATTAATTGATTTTACAAATAATTATAACAAATATAAAATGAAATATGGAATCTCAATTAATTAATATTTTTGAAATTTTATTTCATTGTGATGATAAAGGTGAGATATAGATTTATAAAACTTATGTTCCATGAGATTAAAAGTGTATAAAATAATAAATGTGGAATTAAATAGAATAAAATCAATTAAAAAGTATGGAAGTAAGCACTAATTTTGTTATAAATTGTGAAAACAAAATTTCAACGAAATATATACATTATATATAAATTTTTTATATAGTGGTAAGATTTTTCATAGGTTTTTTGTCTATAATTCTAAGATACCTAAATAACAAAAGTTTGTGGTAACCAAATATACACCCAAAATGAGGTATTTTAGTTGCAATTATTTGGGAAATTATGCTAATTTATACCTATAATTACTTACATATTGTGGAAATCATCATAATCAAATGGAAAAATGTGTGAGAAAATATTTTTATACTAAATTAGATTATATTGAGATATCTTGTGATGTGATGGATTCCCCATAAAAACTCACTATATTTTATGTATTACCATAAGATCAATTTTCCAAACAGTACTTCGTATGTTAAACGTTATGCGATTATAAAAATATTAATGTCCTTTTGTGAGATGTTTTGTTATATTTATATTTTTGTAATGATTAATTTTATTTCTAATTATTCTTTTACTTTTTAACATTAGATATTAATGTATTTTCACATCCTATGAATGTTTTAATTATTTTTATATTTTCTAAACATTTTCATTTTGGTAAATATTTAAATATAGTAGAAATACTTTTTTTGTAATTTTAAATATTATGTGATCCTTAAGAAGATAATTATATTTCATTGGTAAAGTAAAAACATATTAAAGATTCATTTTCTAGAGAAAAATATGAGATTTTTGTGACAAATGATAGAATGATGGAATTTTTCTCATCGTGTAATTATATTTTCTTATGCTCTTAGTATATATGGTTAATGTTTCTTTCAACAATAGGAAAATGATACTAAAATAAAATTGTATACTATTTCAATTTTTTCTAATGATATAAACTAACTTTTCAACATCTATTTGTCTTGAGGATTTTCTTCATTTACATTCTCTTCACAATTTTCTATATAACTCTCTATTAGTTCATGGAAATAAGTTTTCCCTTAAAGATCAATCTTTTAATTTCTAACCAATGATTTCTCTATGCGGAATCATATCTATGTGTAACTTTTGGTGACCATTATGTTTCCCAATATCCCTTTTTAAGAGGTTATTTTAATAAAAAATTTTAAAATATGGGTTTCTATAAAGGAATTATTGAAATGCTATTAATTTTATAACCAAGATGAATTTCTAGAATGAAATTCATTTTTAAGGGGGTATGATGTAACATCCTGAGATTTAATAAAATATGATATTTAAAATTAATTAAAATTAATTACGTGATTATGTTTCATGAAATAAATATTTTATAACACATCACAGACGACACCAATTTTGTCTGGTCTTTCATAGAACATCATTTTCTTTTGATGACATATGTTAGACACAATCCCAAGTGATACTGAACAACAATACAATTTTAGTATTATTATGATTGTTATTAATTATCAATTTTAATAGTTTAAATGAATGAGATTAACTAAATTATGACATAAAAGTAGGAATTCTTTTATATAATAAATCAAATTATTACCCTTAAAGAATAAATTAAAATAAAGTCTAATTGAATATAAAGTATGTGTATTAATGAAAATCTATTTTTATAACCAGAATGGAATTTTATTTTAACGAATAAGATTATATAATTTACATGAAATATAAGAATATACATTATATTTTATATACTTAATAAAATATTTTTCAAATTAATCTAATAATTTTGATCAACATAATATATTTAAAATTCCAATTTAATTTATAGAAGGACTGTAAATTTAAAAAATGATGTTTTAAAAAATTTTAACAGATAATGTGTTTAGAAACTATAATTTTAAAATTTTATATATTATATTTGAAAAATTAAGCTTCACTATTGAATTTGGAATATTTAAAATATTCAATGGGTGATTTTTTGTTATTTTTCTGAGAAGTTTCATGTTTTTATGAATAGTGACAAATAATAGATTTTATCTGACAATTTCTTTTTTGTCTAAATAATTTATAGTGTAAAATAATTTTTCAGTCAATTTAGAAGTATAATTAGATCTATTTTACATATATTATTTTAATTTAGTCCATTTTAATATTTTTTATACTTAAGATGTACATATAAAGTTTGAAAACATTTCAATATTTTCACGTAAAAAACCCTCCTTGTAATCTCGTCTGTGAGATTACTTTTATATTCATTTATTCTAATTATTTGATTGGAATTTCTAAAAAATAATGAATATTTGAAATCAGAATAATTTATAATGCCTTGTTGGTTTAACTTATTTGATGGCCAAAATATTAGCGAAATAATTAATATTTAAATACATCAATTAATATAAAAATATGAATACTTTCTGGTTAAAAAGTAATATTATGAGGGAAATGAACTAGAAACATTTCAAACCCATTTTATGGACACAAATATACCATATAGAATATTATTTTCAATTTGGCAATCTTTTTGTGTCATATTATTTATGGGATACCTACCAATAATGTTTACTATTGTATATTTACAAGAATGACACTCACCCTTCAATATAATAAGTCCCACACTTTCCACACTTCTTCACACCTATCTATAATTATAGACCATCCATAAAATTCCCAAATAATCTATAAAAATCCTCCAAAAAATACTAAAAGTCTCACTTTGGGAATAACTTAATCCATGTACTTTAATTCAAACCAAATGTAACTACCCAATAGAAAAGGTAACATTCTTAAACATGACCTCTTATTTTATTTTATTTTCACCCACTAAATTATTCTTATTACATTATTATATAAAAAAATCTCATCATAAATATGTGAATATGTTTTATTTTATTTTTTCTACCTACAACTACACACATTTTCATAAAATGGGAAATGAAGTCACACTTCCTGTGTATGGTGGACTACAGCCTCACGAAGCGTTTCAATACATTTTTTACATTACCACCTCTCATGGTTGAGAATTAGGATTAAAATATATATTTTATATTTATGATGTATTAATACTTATTTATTTTTTATATAACACATACCTTCATTATTTTAATTTTGTGGGAATACGATAACATAGCTTGTGGTTGTGTGGACTACCACCTCCTCAACGTGATGACATACATTCACACTATTAATGTATTTTATTAAGGATTGGTTTAATAAATATATGTTATATAAATTTAAAATATATGATATTCATGACATAATAAAATTTCTTTAAATATAATATATCATTTTTTATAACCTTTTCAAATACTACAAAAGTTATTATGTCTTTTGTGGATGTATAGAATACTGCCTTCTCAAAGAAGTGTGACTCATTTTTACATCACAAAAATTATATATATAAGTATATAAGAATATATAATATGGTATATATGATATAATAATAATTTTTTGAAGATAAATGTTTTTTACCTTCCTTCCATATTGATCATGGATAAATAGTAATGTTACTCATGTGTATGCACAACCTACCATCTACATGATTGTTATGTTAATTCATTTTTCATAACCATATTTGATTATTTATTTCTAAAGTAATGTTGGTGTATAAAAATTAAAATTATTTCATTATTATTATTCTTTTGATGTTTACATAATTACCTCCTTTGTAGTAGTCAACCAACCTTAGTTGTTGTTGATACATAAGTCGAATATGGTGAAAACGTATGATGTAAAAATAATTGATTAGTTAATTTTATTAGAAATTAATACATGTAAAATATAAATACAAATAAATATGAAAATGGTTCATAATAAAGTAAATATTTAACATAGTTTTATTATTTAGGATGATAAATAATGACATGACAAGCCCAACTCAACGTAATTGATTTCATCTCAATATCCTTTCATTTTGACATATTTTAATGTTATAAAACCTCCTTCATTAATGAGGTATATATACATCCCATTTGAAATATCATTTTATTAATTTCATTATTATCATGTTATTTTAGATTTTGTTAAATTTTATTCTATCATGGGGATTATAATTCAAATATTGCAACGTATTACGGGTGAAATTAATTCAAAACCCTATTTTTAAATGTTTAAAGATTAAATTTATAAATAATTTCCTCTACAAAACTATTATATATATATATATATTTATATATATATATTATTATGAAATTTTATATTTATTAAAAAACATATTCAATGGTTTTCAAAACAGAATCCTTTTATATATTTTTTATGAAACATTTTAATAAACGAAAAAAGAAATGTTCTATTCCTAATATACATGATGGAATTTCCATTTCTTACATTTTGGTCATTATTTTATTTTTCTCTTCATTTCCAAGATTTTACATTTCCAAAAAAACTCTTTTTATTTTTGTGTTTTTTTGTATTGAAAATGGTTATGAAAATAAAAAGTGTATTTTGTGTTTTAATTGGGGTTATAAAATAAAATATGGTATTTATATCCAAAATTGTTTTCATATGAGTTTACAATTTTTTTTAAATGTGATTTATGAGGAGAGTATTTTATTCATGAATTTTTTACATGAGAAATACCAGATGGTATGGCCTAGATATCACTAGTAATTCCTATTACAACTTAACATGGGTTCTCACATATATCGTCAAGAAATTACATTATAACTTAATAAGGGGTGGCCCAAATAGCACTTGGAAATCCCATTATAGAATAATATAGGGTTTCTAAGACTGAATCAAGAAATACCATTACATTTTAACAAATAGTGGCCTAGATGACAAGCAGTGAGCCTATTATAGATCTCTAATGCATTGGGTAATGATAATGTATGATGTTTTCCTTATGGTTGTGCCAATTAAATGATTATTGAAAGCGTTTTAAGTATATGATTCTCTATGTCATCTGATTTTTTTTTAATTTTTATATTGGTATAAATTATTTTATATTAGAAAAATATATGATTTATTTTCATGTAAATTTTTTTTATTTATTATTTTGAAAGAACATTTAATATAATCATAAATACTATATGAGTTCTCATGTTTTTACTAAACTAATAGTTTAGAAAAATTTTAATTGCATAGGATGATTTTGTGATAATACCATGTTTTTAAAATGGTTTTTACAATTTTTTAGTATGGGTAATGTATAGAGATAATTAGTTTTTGTATGTCATGGATATTTCCCATGAAAATATTTCGTGATTAATTTTAATAGATTTATATGATTGAAAAAATGGATACTGGTCAGATTTATTCACATGTTATTTCCTAGTATTGGTATTTATGAGTTATGGAATAATTTTATAAAACTCTAAACATGAAAAGATATTATAAGTAAAATAAATTAAATTATTGAATAAAACAATAGATAATGTTATTATTAAGTACAATTTCTAAAATAGAATTATTTCACTACCATCTCTAATATATATTGTCAACTTATTTCGATGTTATCAAATATAATAAATCAGTGAACATAACTTCCATATATTTCTGAAAAATAATAGATTGATAAACTACAATAAAATCCTTCCAAATAATTATATCAACATATAATATTGTTAGTTAAAAAATATTTTTAGGAACTACCATCCCATTAATTAAAATTTAACGATTTCTATAAATAATGGTTTCTTTAATTATTCCACCAAGAAATTTCACCCAATGTTCAATATTAATTCTATGTGATGATATTCCAAATTTGATTTCAAATTTATCATTAATGAATGAATGTGACGATATAAATTCATATAGTATATTAGAGTAATTTTAATAAATAGGTAACATATTAGTCACTACATCACATAATGGACCAACATAAACAACTATAGTAGAAAAATAATTTTCAATGAATTTTTTCATTATTTTAAGATGATTTACCCCAAGAGATACTGACTTTGGACATGTGTTAGCAAACTTAACAAATATATTGAAACTAAATAAGCATAATTTTTTTTACTTATTCATGTCCTCATTTTCCTTGCATTCATGATCTATATGTTCAAAATATACCCCATTGGAAGAACATCCCAAACATTGTAGGACATTCCATTGGGTGATTTTTACTACCCTTATCATAATAATAGATCTTGTAATTTACACCTATAAATTCATCTTATAAATTCATCCACATTTTCATCCATCCTGATTTTTTTATACTCTTGATGTATCGTGGACCATAAATGTCAGAAAACACAATCACGACTTTTTCATCAAAACGAATAACATTATTATCGATTTTAATTTCTTACAGAGAAAATGGAATTTTTAACCATTGTTTGAACTATTATTAGAATCTATTAATTTACTATCAATTATTTTAATTAAATATAACATGTAAATTTTCAATCTTGTAAAATTTTATTCATAAACTCCATAAAAGAAGCATATTTTTCCTCAATTCAATATTACTTCTCTATAACTTGGAAATAAAATTAGAGAAATAATTCTAAAAGATATTCTTAAATTTGACTCATTCTATGGAAACATTATTATCGTTCTTTTAGGTATTCATAAGTAAAAAAACCATCATTTTTGAGCTTCACATTCAAAATGATTAATGTTATGGGTTAAATCTCAATATTATGAACATCCATTTAATTAAAATATTTTCTCTAAATCATTGAAACATATTTTAGATAATATATGGATAGATTTCATAATAAATTTAAGTGGATATTTCTTATTAAAATTCTCTATTATAGACGTCTTCCTTCAAGGTAGATTATGTTCCACTCAATCATTGTTAACACCACCATTTCTATATTTTTTAAACTAATACACTACTATGAAAAACAATTTGATTATAATTCTAAGCATCTCAATATGTTAATTTAGAAGGATATTTTACTCTCTATTAATTCCTATTAAATCATCTTTATTTCCCCTATAAAAAATCATTCTGAATAAAATTATATTGGATAAATCAACATTTTAATCATTAAATTATATATCATTTCAACATAACTAATGATCATGTATTTTAATGGAAAAAATTAAAAAAATTACTGATAATTAAAAGGGTTTTATTCAATATTTACTAATAATTTAGTATTAACTCAAAATGCTAAAAAGTGAAATTGGAAAATAATATCAACTTAAATAAGTGGTTTTTTATTTTTTTTATTGATTAATATTTTATTGAATTTTTACAAAGTATTGAATCTTATTTAGGTTTAAAAAAATTGGTCAAACTATTAAAGACCTCAAAAGAGTGTCCTAGGTAGATAGAAAGCCACAGGGACCGACCATCCATGGAATCTCACTAGGAGAGCATACATGATTATTATGGTGTGCTGAGATGAGCTATATCATAGGTTGGGACAAGGACTGCACTGAACAAACATTTTTGGGTAAACTAATCATGTATTTGGAACTATATATGTATACCATCCCTTAATAAATCATCTAAAAATGAATTTCATGAGTTGACTAATAAAAAATGGTGACATCCTTTCTCAAATATGATGTAGAAAATCAGTCTGATGGAAAAATTACCCATTAACCCAAATGTAAATGTTCCACTTCTGCTGCATGACCCACACACTTGGGAAACTCCACCTACTACACTTTATATGACTAATCCACCACTCAGTGTAACCATCATTCCATGTGACACATCATAATCCCCTGGTTGATTACTTGGGATCTCCATTTTGAGTTGGTACAAACTATTGTGGCCTCAAACCACCATGAATTGCCTTAGAGATCATGGGGAAACCACCATGAATCATTATAAAATAAAAATGATTCTATGTACATCTTTTTTTACCTCCATTAATGCACATTAAATGCCAAATGCATTGATGAATGGACAATTTTTCAATGTCATTCAAACTAATAAACACCATTATTCCACAATTCACAACTATAAGGACTCATTCATTAGCCTTTTTGAAGAGTGAAGGATTCACTACAAAAAAAATTCTTTGATCATATATAGGATGGTCAGTATCCAAAGGGGATATATTAAATAATTTTTCACAAATTATTATCCTAATATTCTTTATAAATTATTATTACCTTAATTAGAATAAATGATTATTATTGATGAATATATAATTATTACCCCTATAAATATATATGTAAATTATTATAATAAGAGTTGATATGGTAGAAGTATTGGAGAACAATAGAATGTCAAAAAATTATTCTTACCTCTTTTTACTATTCTGTTCTTTGTTTCTATCATTACATCGTTCCCTTCTACCTCTATTGATTTTTCTATCATATAGGGCTAAAATTCATAAGTGATTGGATGAAGTGGAGGTAACTTGAATCTATAATTGTTTGATAAAATCAATCAATGGGGTTTATCAATGTATTGGGGTAGGATTATGTATATGGACAATGAAAAATGGATACAAATGACTATTGTTGGTGTTACAAAAGCAGTTTTTTACGGTGGAATTATTTCCTCGTATTTTCAAAACATCTGGGCCTTAGAATCATGAGTTTATTATTTTGGAAACATAATTTTTTAAGAAAATTAGTCTTAAAATAATGTTTTTTGTACCGTGAAACATAGATGGCAGAAAGGAACGGATATACATAGAATGGTGAAGAATATTGGTAAAATATTTCTATATATCTTAGCTATACCGACCGTGAAGGATGCTATGCAGACCATGAAGGTAAAATAATTTGTGGGAGGCTTGGAGTCTGTGAAACCATACACTCCATGAGATTGTGCATCATTTTTGGAAATAAGTTTTAAATTTTATAGACTGAAAATGGTTTTCATTCAAATAATATATTGGTCTTTGTGAATAAATTATGGTTCTATGGGGACTGTGGAAGGAAAAAAATATTGGGAGGTTCATAGTCTGCAGTGAAGGCTAAACTAGATCGAAGATTTGATTAAAAAAATTATTATATTTTGAGAATATATTTTCCTATATAAGGTATGAAAATGAAATCATTATGTAATGTGGTTTTCAATATAAAACATCATTTTCCATGAATAATTAGGTGTTGTACAAAAGAGTTCGTGTTGAGGGATTATGCAAAAGAGATATTTTTAGGGATGAAATTCCATGAAGGGTGTCCATCAAGGTAGTTTTTCAAATAATTTTGTGGGGAAATATTGCCTGAAATGGAGTTAGAGTCCTTGGAGAAGAGGTTGTACATGAGAAATTAGTTGTTTGTAGAGGAGAATTGGTCAGCAGAAGATGAATATGTCCACGAAGCTGGGATAGTCTATGGATGACAACAGTTGTTTGTGAAGAACTCACACCATGTGGTTGAAGGTAGTTCATGGTGTACTGGAGGAATTTTTTCACAAGACTAAAATAGTTCACAAAAGTAATTTTCTCAAACAAGTAGTACCTGGAAAAGTATATTTTATTTACGGGATAAAACGAGACATCAACAGAGTATCTATTTAAAGTTAAGGATGTTCTCTATTATGAAAATAAAGGTATCTACATGTATATAAGCAGTGAGAGGATACCTTTAATGAGAAGTGAGAAAAAGAAGATTAATATTATGATCATTCCCATTGGTAGTGATTCATAGAAAGAAACATATGGAGTAACTCATGGGAAAGATGTTATGTGACCCTAAATCTTGTAAAAGTAGTGAAACTATGTATAGAAGTTATCTGTCCTAAAACAATATAATTTGGTAGTATTCTATAGTGGATTTTTTATATCATCATATCTCTGTTGTATTCCCCTTAAATGTAGCCAAGTGAGGGTAAACCAAGTAAAATTATATTTTCTCATTTAAGATATAAATTCTATTCTTACATTTATCCAACAGAGAGAGAGAAGGGAGTTTTGTTTAACAAAAAACAATATCTAAAGGGGAAATTAACTTCATCTATTATTTTATTATTCTCCCACATACTCTTAGGGTATTTATCCTAATTGGTATAATAATTAGTATTAGAGGGAACATTGAAATGTTTGTGGGTTTCACTTAGTTGATGAAATTTAGGTTTTAAATCACTAGGGGATTTCGATCTTCAATGAGACCAATTTTTAATTGTGTAAGAATCTGGTTCCACACTACTTCTGGTCATTGGGAATGGATTCCTTTATAGAAGTGATGCATGAAATGTCAGCCAATATTGACATTTAATTTTTATCAAAAAATGACAGATGTGAATTGGTTGCAGACGCCAAAGGAATCAATGATTTATGGGGATCCCAATCCAATGAAATCTATATAAAGGTGATGTCATGTAAAGAATAAAATTTTATGTGGGAAAATAGGATTGGAATTTATGAGGCTGGCCTAAAAGGCAGATATAAAATTTCATGTTTAGTGGGACAAATATAAGTTTCTCAAAATTCACCATCATGTGTCTATTGATACAATCTTCAATTGGGTGAATGTTGTTGTGGATGACATTTGCGGTATCAGATAAATAATTGAATATATAAATATTGTCATGTTCATCATGCGAAATCATTCACCTTGACTAAATTCAATGGATTTTGTAATAGAAGATAGGGATCTTCAAGAAGATTACATTGGATAACTTTCACAATATGTCTATTGCATATGAAACAAGAAATGATAATAATTATTTTGTGGAAAAGAATAACTCTGGTGTATTGGAATTCAATCCCAGGAATAATATTTCCATTTAATATATTATTAAAGAAGACAATTTCGATGATGTCATGTCATTTATCTCTTTAAATATGTAATGATTAAGTGGAATATTAAAAGGTAATCTTCGAGTTTCATTATTTCAATGTGGAAATACTAGACATTTTGCAGCAATGTTTCCTAATAATTTTTTAGATGATGATGAAGAAAATGAAGAGAGTTCATGGAAAAATTCATCAGACTACTTGAAAGTAAATACAACTATTAAGAGAAACTTATTAAAAAATTAAGAATCTACTCCCAAAAGAAGATAAATATTCTGAATAATCTAAGGAATAATGATTGGACACCTGCAAGGATTTTGAACTAGATTCAATGGTGGTTGTTGTGGGAAATTACCAAACAAGCGAAGAAAGAGATTGAGGTGTGGTATAAATAGAAGGATGAGTTGACCTTTAGTTTCAATTATAATCTTCTATTGAATAGATTGGTGTTTAGAGAGAAAAATAAATTAATCCAATTAAGTGGTTCATGATGCCAATATTTATATAATGCTTCAATAATTAGAGAGGTCTGAGATGAGTGAAGAAATTTAGAATCTAATGCCTCTACCACTAGAAATCTCAAAAAATGGGATTGAGTACAAACTCAAAATTATAGAATTATAAAAGAGAGATTTGTAGTTTATCTAATTCTAGAAAATACAAATCAATCATATCTAAGAGCATGAAGATAATTTTTTTAGTATGTGAGAAAAATATAAATATATAGAGATACCATGGATTCTAGGAAAGCATGAAACTTATGACACACAAGAAATTGAAAAGGAAAGTATTCAATTTAGAGTTCCAATAAAGCTGACAAAGGAGTGTTAGTGATGGAAAATTATTGTTCAGAATGATACAGCTGGAATGGGACGTGATTGCAAAAATAATGTATTAATGGTTGAAGTTATACCATAGGATCCCAATTTGAGGTTGAAGATTGATTTGGGTATGAATCAAAATCATTATACTAATATATATTAAGGGAGAACCAATATTTCATTATTTACAAACAAGAATGTACCCCACAATATATATTATTTTTATGTATATATGAGAAACTCATAAAATTCTGGTTCAATAGGAAAAAGGTATCAAATGGAATAAGACCAATAGAGGTAGTAATATGGGACTCAATATTCCAGGAAATCGTTTTATAGTCAATGTTTTAGGTGTGGGTATTCATGCACATTGAATGATACTTCTCATCGGAAATAAAATGAAATGTGCTAATGTATAATAAATGTAGTCATAATATATAGCTAAAGGTATAACAAAATGAGATAAAAATAAAAATAAATTATAATTTTTCAGGATGATGTTGGTCCATAAAACCTCTAGGGAAAAAAGGATTATCAATTCGTATCATATATGAAGTCCAAAACATGGATCTGAAAGAAAAGAGATGAATAGGAAGTTGTTGTATTGATTACATTTAAATCATCACATCACACTGGAATATGGATCATTGATAGTGGATGCACCTCATATATGATAGGAAATAATGATCTGGTGATCATAATTAGGTACTATAAGGAATGTATCATATGATTTGGTAATAATGAATACCTAAATATTGTTGTCTTAGGAAATTCCATTTTTGGGTTCAAATACATGAAACATTCTTATGTCTTAATTTTTGAATCTCACATTCACAACATTCATAGTTTTAGTAAACTGTGTGAATCGAGAAAATCCAGATCCTTTTCAAATACATTATTTATCATCATAGAAAAATAATGTGCATTTAATTTTTAGGAAAATTGTAATAAAGAAAATATTTATATTGGGAGTGGAGAAGAAGATATGTATTTTATGTCTATGTAATACGAAAACAAGATGGGTCATAAATTTCATGGTCACTTGGGAAAAATCCATCGATGATATGGTGAATTATGATTCTTCTATTGACCTCCCAAGGTTATCATATGATCAAACTCATACGTTTGATTCTTTTCAATAAGGGAATATTATTCAGATTACATATATGGAAAAAGATAAAAGGTAAAAAGAGTATATATTCTGGTACATATTGATGTGTGTGGACCTATTTCACTAAGAGAAATTTATGGTACGTTATAATATGTTATCTTCATTGATAATTTTAGAAGAATGGATTGGGTATCAATCATCAACCAATTGTTTGAGGTGTTCTGTTGCGTTACAAGATATCAGAAAGATGTTCAAAAGATTCTATGTCAAAAAATATAGAAGATCAAGATAGATAATGGAACCAAATTTACCTATAGCCATGTAGAGGATTATCACAAGAAACATGGTATATGAAACCACATTTTTTTAGTTATAACTCCATAGAAAAATGGTGTAGTTGAGAGAGAAAACTGAATTATCAATAATAAGTCTAGAAAATGCTCATTGTGAATGACCTACCTGAGATGTTTTGGAAATAAGTAATGATGAAATCATTCTACACATAAAATATAAGATTGTTGTGTCCAAAATAAAAGAATAATTCACGTGAACTATGGTATGTAAATAATCCATCATAGAAGTATTATCAAGTACTATGAAGAATTGTTTTCATTTTTAATAAGGAGAACCATAAGAAGATTAAATACTATAGAGATGAAGGGATATTTCTTGGATAATAAATTAAAATAAAATCATATTAATGATTCAATAGGTGTTTGGTAAAGGGAGTTGAATGCAATTATCTAACAAAAGTAGATAACTGTAAATTTTTTTTGAAAATACATGATCAATCATTGGTAGATTGTTATGAAGAGATTATAAGATCAGGGGATGTTTCAATTTAAGAAGATGTTTCAGAAGAATATTCAGATAATGAAAATAAGGAGAATATTTTATTATCTCCACAATGATAAATGATAAGAGACAAAGATAATATACAGAAAATAATCAGTTATCTAACTGCGCCAATGTAAATAAAGAAAACTAAAAATGTACAATTAGAATCATACTTCTCATAAGTATAGTGTAAATAATTTGATTATGTACCTAGAGATAATAATTTTTTTCATCTTATAAATTAAGTGCTTGACAAAATTTATAAGAATTATATATGGGAAATTATTTTGAGGCCAATAGATAATAATGTGATTGGGAGTAAATGGGTATTTTGAAAAAAAAATATGAATGAAGATGGTGTAGTAATTTGAAACAAAACATGACTTATGTCATATGGGTACTCTGAGATAGATTATATCGATGTTCATGGGACATTTTCACCAGTTCCAAGGATGGAGACAATAATATTTTTTTCCGTAATAGTGAAAATAAATTGCAATGTATTTAATATGGAAATCAATTCATCATTTCTGAATGGGGTTCTAGAAGATAAATTTTACATTGAGTAGCCAGGTGGTTTTCTCATTCTTAATGATGTGAACATAGTTTTTATCTAAATAAGGATTTATATGGTTTTAAGAAAGAACCAAGATCATGGTATTCATGTCTAGACATGTTTTTAATGATGATTGGTTTTAAACATGGTCGAGCATATTATAATATATATGTAATGAATGAATGTAATAAAAGGTTGATAGTGGTGGTATATGTCAATGAAAAATATTATTGGCGGATCAGTTAAAGCCTAATGCATGAAATTATATGAATTTATGAAAAGTGAATTTGAAATGTCGATGATCGATAAATTTATATTTTTCCTAGGTTTGTGTGTGATATAAGGAAATATTGGTATACTCCTTTCTGAATACAGATATTCAAATGGGGTTCTCAGAATTTTTAGAGAAGATAATTCCAAATAGATGACTACTAAAATAGCTACTAGGATGAAACTATCATGGTATGATATAGGAAATGTAGTTAACATTTCAAAATATAAGAAAATAATTGGCAATAATCTGTAATTGACAGTGAGAAGACATGATTTTGTTTTTACCACATGCCAAGTACCATAATATTAATGTAATACCACGTAAATCTATATTATTAAAGTAAAAAATAATACATTGATATATAAAGGGAATGGTGTATTTGGGTTTTATGTTTAATAATAAATCATAGCAAGAGATATTGGGCTATATTGATGAATTTTGGGGTAGTTCAGCAGATGATAGAAAATCAACATCATGTGGTGAATTTTACCTTGGTTGTTTGTTTAATTATTTGTTAAGAATGAAATAGTATTACATTTCATTGAGAACCATAGAATCTAATTATATTGCAGCCACTCATGATTGCATTTAGTTATTGTTGATGAATCAATAGTTTGATGATATGTGAGTTGAAGTGAAATTTCCAATCTGAATACATTGAGATAATTCATGTTCTATACATCATAGAAAAAATAAAATCCATCACTCAAAGAAAAAAGCACATTGAAATCATGTATAATTTTGACAAGGAGAAGGAGGACGAAGGGATTTTGATGTTGTAGTATGTTCCTATAGAGAAATAAGTTGTCTACTTTAAGAAAAATTTCTTATCTAATGAAGATTTTAAGAGGGATTGACTGGCTTTGGGATTTCAGTCGACTCCCCTCAATTGAAAACTTTTGTATATTCAACCTCATATCCAAAAGGAATGGTGTGTTTCCACTATTTTTATAATATTTTTCATATACCAAGACGAATACCACAAAAACTGCCTTTAGGATCATTGACAAAGGGGGATAAATTTTTTTAAAAAACAAACAAAAAATGACTTTATCAAAACTGGTGTTAATGATTGAAGGGGGGTATTTGAATCTTAAAGGGGGAGTAGTGAGATTTGGGGAGTACTAATTCTAATTATTCTAATGTTGAATGATAAATGATTATACATTATAGTACATGAGGGTCAGGATGAAGGAAGATTAGTGGTTTCTATATGGAATGAATTGATTCATTAATTAACTTTTCTTCAAACTCTTGTTTCTCCTGTATTACCACATAAAATATTTTTAGTAAATTATATTAGTGGATTTTTTATATCTATTTTCCTATATAAGGTTTTATAATACCATAATTATATACAGTGACTTTCAAGGGAACACATCATTGCTCTCTGAAGAAGACGGTGAAGTCTGAAAGTGTTCTCAATGAGGGATTTCCTGAAAGAGAGAGATCACGTGAAAGCAGTTCCGTGAAGGGTGTCCAAAAAGGTAATTCTTTATTATTTTTTTGCAGGGAAATATATCCCAAAAAAAGGAGTGTCCGCATAGGAAAGGTAGCCTTTATGATGTCAGCTGTCCATGGATGATAATTCGCATGGTGAAGAAGAATCCATTCGTGAAGTAGGATTGGTTCGCGAAAGACATAGGTGGTCCGCGAAGCACTCATGCCAGCTGGTTATAGGTAGTTCATGAACAAATTGGAGTAGCTTACGATGGGACAAAAATATTTTCAGATTTTAATTTCAATGAACAAACAATATAGGGAATAGTGTATTTTATCAATGGTTGAAAATGGTACATCAACATAGAATCTATCAATAGTAGAGGATGTGTTCTTTCAAGTAAATGAAGGAACATTATATTTAATAAACATTGATTGGATCCATTCCATGAGTAGTGATAAAATAAAGAGGAAGATATTTGTCCTTTCCACTGTAAGTGATGCATTGAATGAGACATAGGGTGTGATCTTTGTTAATGTGGTGAGAATGCCCTAAATCATGCAAAGGTAATGATATTGAGAATAGAAGTGATCTTTCCCCGACTATTTAACATAGATGTGAGCCTTAGTGGATTTGGTAAATAGACAAATCGTCATTTTATCCACCTTGGATTTATCCTAGTGATGGTGAACAATGTAAAATTTCAATGTCTCAGACATGATTTAAACTTTGTTCATACATTTCACTAAGAGACAGAAGATAGTTTTGTTTACAAATAAAAAAATATCTGATGAGGAATTATTTTAATCTTTCAAACCATAATTCAAACACCACCCACTCTTAGGGTATTTATCCCAATTGGGATAACATTTATTATTGATTATACTTAAATTTATTAAATTACATTGATCTATCTTTTGATTTAAATAGTTTTCAATTTGAAATTCATTAATTTTGAAATAAATGTGATTTTTTTATTTGATTATTATTTTTTAAAATTTCAACAATTAATGAAATTTATTATCCCTCATATTACATTTTTATCATAGTTATTGGATGATAAAATGGAAAGTTGAGATGTTTTTATTGATTAATAATTAGTTTAGGTGGGAACATTGGTTTGGATTGGATGATTAGGAATATCAATACTAGATATTATATTTCCCAATAAATTCAATGAGTAATCATTTTTTCTTTCACAAATTGGAAGGATGATTATATAAATAAATAAATTGTAAGTATTGTTCTAATAAAAAAACAATTTTTAAAATAAGAAATATTATTATTGATCATATTATTTAATCTGTTAATTTAAAAAATGGGAAAAATTAATGCGGAATATGAAATAATTGTAAAGGTTAAAGCCAACCTAAAACCCCAATCACATTTCATTCTGATTTTGATTCACGGGAAACACATTTCTTGATTTAATATTCATAGTATTTTTATTATTCTCATTACACCATTAAAAAGTAGATTAATGCACTTATCCCTTTAACAAACATTTGTCAACTAATAATACTACGTTACATGGGGAAATTGAAAAATATTTATTTCGAACACAATCATAGGTGTACTCTCAATAGATGGATATTTTTCAAGAATCCAAATTTTTTATGTTTTTTTTGTTTTTCCATTTTAAATAGTTTTCATTTTTTTTAAATAAAAAAACGTTTATTTTTAAATGATAATTTCAGAAGATTATTTTTATGCATAGAATGAATACTCAGATGTTCCTAAAAACTAGAATATGTAGTTTATTAAGAAAAATACATGTGAAAGAACTTAATAAAAAATTTTAAAAACTAAATTTAATAGATTATATGGATTCTGAGAATGTTCATGGACTTATACAGAAACCCAAACTAAAACTGAAGGAAGAAACCTTTGTGTTTCCTTATTTTTATAATTAAATATAAAAAGTTGAGGCCACACTCAAGGAATATCCACATTACAACCATTTAAATGTAAAATTGAAACCACCCTTTAAGAGTTTCATATTGAGGATGAAGACTCACATAATGATAGAAATGTGAAAATTTAGAAATCGCACGACCAATAGAAGAAATATTTGGATAATTATAAAATAAAACATGACCTTAAATACTTCATTGAATAAAATTTATAACCTCTACTCAAGTATCCTTGAATAATAAAAGAAACAATATATTTTTCAGGAATTTTAGTAAATTATGAAGGATATGAAATATCTAAATACACCCAGAAAGATCCAACATAAATATATCATCACATCTATAAATATTTTGGCGATGATCTTACATTGTTATAGGGTTATCTATTGGACTCTATGACATATTAGTATATTAAATATAAATTTTGTGTAACCTCGAAATATATTAACATATTAGATTTGTCAAATTCATGATTTTTCATAGATAAGTATGAAGAAGGATGACATGAACCTATTTATGAACATATGGAGATCCTTGATTTTGATGAACAAAAATTTGAGTAAGATTATAATAAATTCCATGTGGCCGAGAATGTGGAGAATATGATAGAGGTTGCCGACATTCAATGGGGGAATTATGATTTTCAATCTTCATGTATAAATTTTATTCAAACAAAAATACCCTCTTACTGACTCTTTTATCATTTAATTCATGTCACCCATATTGATAAGGCACTGTAAAGACAAGTGGATGATTCAAAAGTAGAAACTAGGATTGGAAATGATTGATAATACATCCTAAGTCATCCATAAAAGATATACCTAATTGTGAAGGTGGTGGATATAGAATATTATATTCCATAAGTATTCCACACTAACAACAAATAAGTGAATGGTGGGAATATCTGGATGTGGTGGAAACATTTTAAGAAGATATATTGACTGGAAGACTATGTATAAAATATTCTACTACCTTTCTGTGGGATTAAAAATATAGGTCCCACTTTTGGTATCATAAAAAAATATATTTGTCTATTTTATTTCTAGAAACATAGTTCTAAATTTAATTCATAGAATTTAGTTTAAATTGAATCACTATTCCTCTATTCATTTTGATATTAAATGGAATTATCCTTATGTTTTAATTGAGACCATCACATTTATAGGACCTTGATGGAATAAGGAATATACAAAATTGACGTAGAACATTGTACTAAATATTTATGATAAAAATGGTTTCCATTTTTAAATTTCCTTTTAAACTCACAACAATTTTTTATAGAATTCTCATTTCAGTAGAAAACCTGAAATTGCCTCACCATAATTGAATTTTCGTTCTTTACATGACTTACCTTGGATACATTAGTTTATTCAAATCCCTATGATTCAATTTTTTGGGACTTCAATTATAATGATACTGAATGTGCATTTAGGATAATTGGATTATTAAATTAAATAATGGATATTGACATGATAACTTTCCATTTTAGATATTTGGATTATTCATTAAAATGAAATTTATCTAGAATTTTTGATAATTGAAATTTATAAAATAATGGAAAAATGATTTATTAATATTTTTCATTATTATGTTATAATTCAATTTTATAATTCCCATTCCAAAGATAATTTTAGACCCAAATTCACCATATTTATTATTTATCATATTTCTTGAGTGATCTTAGGACATGCACCATCTAGAACTGGAATTATAACTTATCAAAAATATGACAATGAAAAAACATTTTTAAAATTATTACTGTATTTTTATTAATATTTTTTTATCCTTGATACTTCATTATACAGTTATCCTTGTTTGTCCCATAATGTCCATGAATCACCTTGACTGAGATGGATGATATTTCAACCCGTTTTTATTCACACCTACTTTAAAAAAAGTATTTTTCATTATATTTTAAAATTGAAGTGTGGGGGTGAGGTAATTTATAGAGAACATGATGAACGAAATTGAATGTAATATGTGTGGTAGTGCTAATTTTTACTATTGAAAAGTGTTGTGGATTCCATAATTATACTTCACTTTTTTCAAATGTTGAAAATAGTAAAAAAATAGTATATGATTGTGACTTAGGAAAATAATAAAATTTATAATTACTAGAATGCTGATTTTTATTATATGTTGTGATGTTTTTTTTGTGTTCTGTTCGAATAAATACATTAAAATTTTAAAAATATTGAAATGTGGTAAGGAAAAAAATGTAAAAAACATTAGATAAAACGTCAAGAATGAAAGATTATACATTATTATATCATTGATCGTGGCCTTTCATTGATATTAGTATGTGTGAGTTTTCACTTTAAAGGGGATATTTTAATTATTGTTTTATTTTAGATATCAGGAATTATGCTTAATATATAAAACACCTCTTTGAACCTTATTTTTTTTGAAATCAATTCCTTCTAACCTTAATCATCATATTCATAAGAATATTGATTAGAATTTCCTTATGAATTTATCATCCTTTTTTACATTAAAAGGTGGGAAATGAATTTAATTTTAGATCCTATTGATATGGAGAAAGTACTTAGGATTAGATAATAACATTACATAATTTTTAAAAATGTTCGATCACTGAAAAAGATTCAAAATGTTGGTAGATAATGACCTTTGAATCTTAATAATTAATAATTTATAATCTTAAATGGATGGGATGATAATATTCACCATTTTCAAAAGGGAGAAAGTAAAATTATTGTTTCAATTTTCTCATTCAAAATGGGTAAATTGATTTGATGTTTTCTTTTGAACTTTAGAATTTTTCATTAAATCGATAATCAATTTTTTATTTATTTGAGATATAAATTGTGTCAACATGGTAATTTACCTTAATTCACTGAATGATATTTAATTATTTTGGACAATGATAGTTTAAGTATGTGGGTAGTTTAACAAAAGTTATTTTCCTGATAAATATAGACACCTTTTAATGACATTTATATTTTATTTTAAACACTATTCTCGTATAATTTCTTGTTAATTCAATATTAGGTAAATTGTAACTATAAAATTTAATTTAATTAAAATGTGGGGTTTTTATTGATTTTTAATTTAAATTTTATATTGAAATATTATATAGTATTTATTATTTTTCTGGTGTAAAAAAATATAGTTCATCCATTGCAATCCATTAGTAAGCGGGTCAAGGCCACGCAGCTAGCCACATGGGTTGGAATGCTCTGAAAGCCCGTGAGGAAATCATACTAGGGTGGAAGGTTATGAGAAGAGGATATATCACATAGTCTGGGTGAAGACCGAAATGGGACACACATGTTAGCACAACCCGATCATGTGTGTTTTATAGTATACCAGGATCTAATCCCTGGATCACAATTCTGAAGAATGGATGTCACTAAATGAGTTATAAATAACTGTGACATCCCTTCAAAAATATTATGTGGGATTTCAATCCTTTATCACTATTTCTAATTATACAAAATTCTTCTATTCCACTTAATAAGTTTGAACCCCCATGCTCAGACGTATCCCCCCACTCGACCACATCATCCACTGTTGCAGCACACCAAAATAACCATGGATAACAATTAGGAAGCTCAATATTTATTTTTTACCAAAATACAATTCTTTAAACCATTATTAACAAACTTAGGGTCCTTGGGCATCCAACATGAGGCTCTTCCCAATAATGAATATTCCATGTATGCCTATGTGATCTCCCTCTAACCACTTTTAACCCCATAGGTCTTCATGAAGGCAGAATTTCCTTCTGCTGCTCCTACCAAAAACCACAATGATTACACATTTACATACTACCATGACACATGGATTAACCATACAAAAGAGTGAAGTCTAATAAAAGATGGGAGAACAGATATCCATAGTAGATATATAAAATATAATTATTCAAAAAGGTATCTATATAATCTTTTTAAAATTAAGATTACTATAATCATGATATATGATCTTTATGGTTTAACATAAAAGGATATCCCAATATATAAATAGCAGGTTTTTCTTCATCTAATAATACTTTTCACATTAGAAGAATCATAGATTTTGAAAATTTCCACTTCAAGTTCTTGTTTTATTTTGTATTTTTCTTATTTGTTATCATACATTTTCCCCTTCAACATCTACAATTTTATCTATTATATATGGATATAAAATTTAAATGATTTTGTGAATTTTATGTGAACTTAATATGTAATTACTCAACAAAGATCAAATTTTTCAACCCATTGATTTTTTTCTTCATTAAAATGTTTTTAATTTCTAAATTCCACAATATTTGATTGAATATAATTTTGTTTTAATTTAATTATAGATTATAGTATTTCCTTTTTTAAATAAATATTATCTCCCTATTATGGGTTTATGATAACACCAATTAACTTATCAAGCAACATGTATATAAGTGTTTACTTACTAATTAATATTTGGGTAGGGAATAATGGTTTGATTTGGATTTTTTGGAATTTCAATAACATATTTTGTATTTCTCAAGAAATTTAGAGAAGAATTGTTGTTTCCATCCCAAAATAGAAGGATAATTCTCTATAAAATTAAATTATGAGGATTATTCTCTTAAAAATAATTATCACGTGTGAAAAATGGGAGAAAATATTTTCATAATTTTTATTTAGTAATATAATTAAAAAAACATATTATTTTAGAGTGACTATGATAATATCACAAATATGGATACAAAGAAAAAACTCTAATCACTACTCTAACTGATTTTGATTCCATAAAAAAATTCTTCTCAATTTAAGATTTAGAATATTTTTTTTATTTATGTTTTATCCATGGAAAAAATAGACTACATCCATTCTTATAGGATAATAATTTGGTATAATACTAATATTATATTCTTTAGGGAAATAAAAATAGATTTTATACACCCCATAAAAGGTGTGTGGTCATTAACTACAAATTCAAATATTTAAAGAATATACTATTATCATTATCCTAACCTCCAAGTATATCTATATGAACTAACGATAACTATGAAAATTACCTAGCCTTAAACATTACATAATCAAGTGTTTTAATTCAATAATTAATTCTCTTAAATATATTGATCCTTTTGGGATTATATTTTTAAATAATTAGTTTATAACTCATAAATTTGTAAAACATATATATGCGAACAATAAATTTCAAATTAGTATCCATTATTCTTATCATACAATTTTTCTTAAAATGTTGTTTTTTCACAACATATCTTCACAACATTAAGTATGACTTATTCATTTTATTTACCCATCCGTAAAAGCTATGAAAAATATTTTAAATTGTTTGATGACCATGAAATTTTAATAAGGGAAATTAAAAGAATATGTTCTTTTTTACATTAAAAAATATAGAATACCATTAAATCTTCACATTACAACTTAGTTATTTGATAACATTTAATAAATCATTTTCACATAAAATTATAAATAATATTCTCAATGAAATATTTTAAAATGCAACAAAATTATATATAAATCATGTAGGTAACATCGAGAATAATCATTCATATCACCCTTAAAAATGGAATAACTAATTTAGTAAATTTACATATTTATACTACCCAATTCATTATAGATATATCATAGAACCACCCATCCTTGGATTATCATGTAACCACCTAAAATTTCTTTATAATAGAACCACCCATCCTTTTTATATAACATACCCACACATACTTGGTTTATAATAGAAGCACCCATGAATGGTTTATAATATAACAATCCATATATGGTTTATAATGGAACCATCCATCGTCATAAAAAATTATCAAGAACCATATCATAATAATAAATCGTAAAACTATGATTTTTAATCATAAAATAATTTGAACACACATTCAATCATTTAAAAAAAATTAATATATAAAAATTCCAATTTCATCTAAAACCCAATTTTCAATAAAAATTTAACCTTTTGTTTTGAATACCATTTTCAATTCAGAAATACTAAAAAGGGTAAAGTGTGTTTCTCATTGAACATGACATGAATACGTTTAAGGGAATAAAAACATAAAAATAATGTTTAATGTGGTGGGAAAGCTAATTTTCATAGTATATATTATAGTACACCATTATTTTTTTCATTTTAATAGAGAGTCAAGTGATCCATACATTGATTCCATTTATTGAAAAAAGTGAATGAAATAAAAAAAATCCATTATAAAATTATCATGTCTATATAATTACATTTGTAATATAATTTTAAAATCATGTACATGTTAGAGGAAGAGATTTTAAATGAAAAACATTATATTATGTTTTTATGAAATGTATCTTACCACATAAGAATCATTTCATTCGTAATCCCCATGAAAAATATAATTAAACAACACAATAAATATCCTGAGAATAGAGAAATTCAGAATATATAATTTCAATGAGACTATTTATACTCCTCATAAAACAATATAGGTTCGTTAAATTGACATATTCCCTAACTAATGGATATTGAGAGAAGGTCCCTTACATGAAGTTTGGATTATCATGTACATTATTTATATTCATAAATAGTAAAATTAAGTTATTTATTTACTTACATGAGAACCTTTTCATGTTTCATTAGTAAATTTATTCCACTTGATACCATTTTATATAAAATTACTTATTCATTTATGATTACATAAGAAGTTTAATTTATATTTGGATTATTTTTCTAAAATAACAATAATATGTTAAATATGTTCTAAGGGGCCATTTTGTACATATAAAAAATAATAATCATGAAATTAATTTCCTATTTATACATCAATTATACTTTCGTATACCAAAAAATGTTGAAGAAAAATTAACTCTGTTATGATCATGGAGACGGTAGGCCATACATGCATGAGTATCATTTCCATTTTTTAAGTAATTTTATGGAAAAACATTATGTGTTATATTAGGTTTCTCGATTGATCATAATTTTTTAAATATAAAATATTTCTGTAATTATAAATATATTATTTATATCATTCATATTATTTTGTGATGAAAAAATAGCCACAACACTTCATGGAGGCATTATTCCACACGTACGCACTAACGATGTTATATTTATTCAATGTAAGAAAATAAAGATATATTATCTTATTAGAATGATAAATATTATATTATTATTATTATTTTTTCATCTATATAAAAATTATTAATTAAAATTATCATTATTCCCTTCCATGTAATGTGATAGTGAAAAAAAATTGCATCATTTCAAGAGGCAGTAATCTATCGTACACCCGAGAGATGTTATTATAACCCCAACAGAATGGAGTGTAGGAAGATATATGTGATATAACAAATAAATATTAATAAATATGATTCAAATTTAATATATATATATATATATATATATATTTAATCCTTCATTATAACATGATGGGAGAGGTGATGATTGAAAAAAATGACATGGGTTAATGGGGTGGCAGTCCATCATACAACGAAATAAACAATATGTATCCGATTTGACAGAAGAAGAGATATATTTAGGTTGTAAATTAAAATTATATACTTTAAGTATATAGTATACAATTTGGTATTTATATATATAGTACTAAAGGATGTTATAAATAGTTATAGAAATAAATATAATAATAATGTTTTGTTAAGCATGATGCCTCTTCTTTAAGCAACCACTTTAAGTATGCACCAAAATCATTATTTGGATGGTTTAATGATAAAAAATGTTAATCTTGTTCATGGAGAAGAATGAAAATAATTTGTTTTTGTAGTTCTTGTATATGAAATATGGCTTTGATGTTGTTTAGAGGATATTATATGGGGTATCCTTTAATTAGTGAGGTGAGTCGTATATAGAATGTTATGGAAAATAAAAAGAAATGCCAATAATTTTCACATACAAAAATGAAAACAAACTGGACAATTATTGATAATTGGACACTCTATGGTCCTATTGTTGATATAAAATATATTTTGGGCATTTTATTGGTCATTTTATCTCTAATATTATCACTTTAACCCTATGCAAACGATTTTTCACCTTAAATGTGAGAACGAACATTTAATATTTCTCCTTTTAATTGTGGTCAAAAATTAATTTGAACATATTTTATAATATATATTATTGTTTCCAATAATTTGAATACATTTTAATGTATAATTAATTCATATAATTTTCAAAAATGGAATTAAAATTAATTCACCAGATGCGATAAAAAATAGTTTTTTAAGAAGTATATTTTTCAAGTGAAATATGATTTAATATTAACACATTTACTAATAATAATTATTATTTAAATCAAAAACAATATTAATTTATATGTAATATATAATTTAATTTCAAATATTATTCAATTTGGAATATCATAATTGATGAAAATGGAGAAACGTTATGCACATTAAAATAGTTTTTTAATCATTTTTAAACTCAAAAATAAACTTCTACTGTATTCCAACATAAAGATGATTAAAAATTAATTAAGCCAAATTAAATTATTTTAAAAAAATTTATTTTCAATCACGTAATTTATTGAAAGGAAATTAATTTTTTGAAATCTACATTTATCACTATTCACTGAAAATTCAATATTTTTCAGGAAAATTAATTTTTATTTGAAAAATTCAAATATTTCACCAGTGGATAATTTTGATAATATGATTTAAAAATTGAAATTAATTTTTTATAATTTGAATTATATCATTTTTAAATTAATAATTTTTATATAAACCTTATTATAAATGAGTTTGGTAAGAAATCCTTTTTTATTTCAAAATTAGTTACTATATTTATAATGAAAATAACTATCTAATTCAATGTAATGATTTTTTCTATCATTAACTGGTTTTTAAAAATTAGGTTTATTAAATCATATTATTAGTGAACTATACAGATAGGAATGTAAATATAATATTTTTAGATATAAAGTGTTCATGACGGAGATATCAAGGATTCATCTAAATGTGATTAGTAGTGAAATAGGTGGAAAATGAGTTTTCTTTTGACATTGTAAAAAATATGTTTAGTTAATTATATTAGTATATCAACACATTTCCATTATATTATACATATATTATCACTGATTGAGTGAAAGACGTAAAAACCTATTGTTTCTCCCTTTACAAGTGTTGTAAGTCTGAATTTTTAATGAGGGAGAGAGGTGTTCTTACTAATAATGGAAAAATAATTTTGGTGTTGGTCAGTTCAAGAAATATGTATACATGAATTCACCCCACCTCTTAAACATATTTCCTTTAATGGGGAATCAAAATTAATTAAATTTTTTATGTATATCTAATAAAAAAGTAATAGAATAAAATAAATGTGTTTATGTTAATCGAATACATTTTCCACTAATAAATTATTGATAATATTAACTATTATTTACACATAACATAAAAAAGTGGAAATAAAATTAAACCATTGAGATGAATTTTAAAAAATCAAGTCCTAAAAATAATTATTTTATTTTAACTACGATAATACAACTTAAAGGATATTATTGTTATGAACGTGGTGTGTTGTGTTTCCCATTTTAATATATTTCATTCAATCTCAATCAAATCAGTCTGAATATTTTAATTGGATAACCACACTTTATTTTTAATTAATTATTTATATAAAATAAGTAGGTTATTATTTTACTCTGGTATGTATTTTTCACTTTTTGTATATTCCATTGACTAAATCACCAATTTCATTGATGTTTTTATTAATTTAATAAACCAACTGACAATTTTATTAAAGATATAAATATGTGGTCAAAAATCGTTGATTGTTTTTAATAATATATCAAGTTTTATAATGGGGTAATAAGTCACTTTAAGAAGTTCACTATTTATCAAATGTTTATATCACTTACATTCTCACCGTAGGATCTTGAAAGAAATTATTGTTCTCCACAATTCATTATCAGAAAACATTTTTTAAAATTTATATGAAATGAAAATTTATTTCTCATAATACACGCTACATTTTTTATAAATGAAATTAAAATTAAAAGAAGGAAAATAAATTTATTTATTTTAATTCAATCTTAACAAATAAACATTCCATATTTTATCTTAAATATTAATAAAATGATTATAATTTTATGGTATATGTGAAAATTTATTTAAATACTTTGTTACCAATATTATAAATAATAATTAATAAATTATTTTCATTTTATATGACATGTAATACATAAAATGAATTTTTTTATACAAATAAGTAATAATTTTTTGAGAATAATATATTGAACACATTTATTATATCATAAGAAATAATAATTAAAATTTTAAACATTAATGATCAAATTTAATTTTTCAAATAAATTATTTTTTTATTCAAGTTTTGTCTACTATTTATATTCTCATCATTTAGTTGATCTAAATCCTCCCAAAAAATTATTACCCCTTTAATAATAAAATCGTATTAATTCTATAAAATAAATATTCCATTTAAAAGGTATTCGAGTAAATATTTAATTTATTAAAAATATTAAAAATAAAAAATATATTAAATCCTATCCTGTAAAAATTAAATAAATCTTAAATGAATTAATCATACAAGTCAATAAGGAATTATATTAAAATCTAAAATTGTTTTCTTGAATAATATTCAGAAAAAAATTATAATAAATATAAATAATATTCATTAAAAATAGAATATAATTATTCATGAACATTATAGTGAATTAATCTTAATGAGTTTTGATATATATTATGTGTATGATCCTCTATGATCTTATATTAATGGTAGAGGGTATAATTATCCCCCAATGAGGGGTGTCTAAGAACAAATCATAGACTCGAAAAGGAAAATGTTAGTCCTCATAAAAATAACCTTGTATGATAATTAGTATGTAATATAATCCCTTATCCCACAAATATCTCATCAAATAGGACGTGTGAAAATTTCATCATCATATACATTTGACCTACCTTTATTTTAATTACGTAAATTACATATTTGAGATCACAATGTCCATGGAATTTTTTCATACTCATTCATTTCATCAAATGGCTAGTGTTATTTTCATTCATTTACATTGAATGTAATAAAATTAACTAGAATAATGAATTAATTACATAATAGTCAAAATGCATCTAACACAATCCACATACTTATGAGTATGTACATCTTGGTTTTCATCATGCATCAAACTATGTGAATCAAGATACATATTAACATTGATATCACTTCATAGGGACTATGCACTTGTTAAAATATAGATATTACAATTATACATATAACCCTTGAAATTATTATTGGGGGGTTTCTCCTCAAGACTTCCACGCATCAAGACCACTATGTGATATATTAATTAAATTATAATTAAATTCTAATGATCCCCAAACACATGAAAGTCAATGGTTATCTTTTTCTTACCTATATAACGTGTCTGATTTAGAAGAAATATTTTTCAGGAATATTTTCATGGATTCATTAGATTATTGATATAGTAGGAATGTCTATATGCATTGATATGATAAATGATTTATTAAATTTACCAAATTAATGTTATAAAAAATAATAAACACTATCTGATATGAGTAAAATATGTATATTTATATTATATTGTAATCAAAAGTGAATAAATTTGTTCTATTATATGAAAATAAATATAATTTATCCTACATATTTTAGTGGTGTTTGAAACATATATTTCCCTATATATAGTATTAATTTTTCAAAAGATTCATGGATATATTATTATTTTATGTTCAATAATTTAATATATGATTAAAATAAAAGACATATTTTTAGAATTTTGAAAATATAGGTTACTTATGTATAATTATGAAAACTGTCACATTATTATGAATAAAGAAATTATTTCAAGATGCAATATCTCATGTTATTGATTTTTATATCCATTCAAAATAATCATAATTAGATTATTAATTAATACCAACTCGTTCTATTGTATAAAATGAGTCTTTAGAAATGTTGAAAAATAAAAAATATTTTTTAAATATTTCTCAATTATTGAGATGCTATTTTTCACATTTTGTTAAGGAAATTATATTTCATCTTTTATAATAAAAAATTTTAAAATCTCGTAAGAAAGGAAATTCAATTTGGATAACATGAATATGATAAAATTGAAATTTTAAGGGAATATATAACATTTATCCACTATTTTTTAGGGTGCATATAATTCTTAACATTTTTTTTGAATGTATAGAAATCTTAACATTTATCAATGGTTTATTGAAATATATATACAACATAACCCCAATGATATGCAATAAATTTCATTTGTTTCTAACATCATTATAAAATTTTTTAAGATATTATTTCACTAATCCAATTGAATTATTTATGAAATCAATATTATTTTTATTTTAAAAATTAATTATTCATGGTATATAAATAATATTGATGATTTTTTATTATTTTAGAGCCTCACTATAAAATATGATGGTTTGTTATGCTCGTATAATATTATTTGATGTTGTTTTATCATTACTTAATGGGAATGAATTTTAATAAGGGAGGTGGTCCATAAAAATACCATTAAGGTTTATGTATGTTTTTATGTAGCATTTCAAATACGTAGTACACCTCTTTTTCGTGATAAATCATTAAATATAATATAAATTTATTATTTTAAATCCCATGAGAAGATTGAATGTGTATTGGTATATGATAGACAGTTGAACACTTCATTAAAATCATTCTCATCACTGACCAAGGGATTGAAAATAGGTGTGTGTGTGTGTTTTAATATATGAACCCTATATGAGTGTAAATAACATATGAAATATAGTAGACCATGGAATAGAGTCTCCTAGTTCCCTCGTTTTAAAAAACTGTGATGTAGTGAAAATCATTAATATTATGTTTTACCTTTGAAGGTAGCTCTATCAGGCTCACCCATTCTTAGAGAAATATTTGGTTCACTAATTATTCATATAAATGTTTCATGAACAATAACATGAATAAAACATATATATTTATCTTTATCCATATATATCATTTGAATCAGTATACAATCCCATAAGCAATAACCCATACTATAATGTTAATAAAATGAGGATGAATTTTTGTTTCCTTTCAAAAAAATGAAAACTATAAATTCATAGAAATGTGGGAATATAATAATCATTCGAAACCATGTTATATTTTAATGGAATGTTGATATAAAATAATTTCGTCAATAGTAGGAAAGAGAAATCAATATTTATAAATTAATAATATCTTTTGTAAAAAATTAATAATAACCCAAAAAAATTTAAAAATATTTATTTTTAATCCTTTATAAACCAATATAGAAATAGTAAAAAATATAATTTAAAAAACATTGAATAATAAATAATAGAATTATTGAAAAATAAAAAAGAAACTCAACATGAATGTTTAATATGACAAATAATTTTTTTCTGTTGACTATGGTCAATTGGAGATTCTTCCATCATATTTAGAATCATAAAGATCTTATAAATATCCATTATGTACATTTAATATAATTTTATAACCATCCATTTATGGAGGTTAGGAAAAATGAATTACATTATTTAATGGGGATAATAGTCCCTACGTATGCATGGACACCATTATCAATTTTCTACTAGCAGGAAAACAAAAAAAGTATATAATATTTTAAAATTTCAAAATAATCAATATTTAATAGCTATTATATTTATTTATTCATATCATCCTCAAGACTATTTGTGTAGTTTAAAATAGATAAATTAATCACATCGCTTCGTGACGGTATTTTTCCACACATATACACAGGTGACGTCATCATTTTCAAATAGATTTAAAGCGAATGAATTTATGAAATATATTATCAACATAGAATAATAATAAGAGTATAATAAATATATTATATTTTCATTAATTCAATTTTTATAACAAGAAGTAAGTGGTTGTAATGGAAATTGATATACATTACTTTATGGAGGATGTAGTATACACATATGTATGTGTAATTATTTTATATAAAACATGATGGAAATGAAATATAAAAGGTCCATTGAATAACCATAATAATATTTCATTATAGATAATATAGTTATGCAATTATTTCATAGCTGTTAGAATGTTTTTTAATCAGGTAAAAAAAGAAATAATCTTGAAATAGGCTCGTTAGGACTTATACCACCTCCTAAGATATAACCATTTGTATTATACATTATATATTATATGTTTGGTATTTTGAGAAGATAAATACAACTATGATATTGGTAGTATTGAAGGAAATGTAATTTTTTATGTTTTAGATTAGATAAATGTCTTTAAATGATTAAATAAGTGTGGATATTAGGTTTTATTTTATAAGTGATGTGAGTGGAACTATTGTAAATAGTTAAAATAAAAATTTAATATGAATCAATTTTTTAGGGAAAATGTATCCAATTTAGTTAAATTATGATTAATCGTGAGTTTAAGAACAAAAATAAACATAGAAAAATACATTTATCAAATTTTTAGAGATACTTTTTCCCTTATCTCTATGTTTAACCACCTCCCACCCAATGCCAACCCTTTTAAACCTTACTTAATCGAAAAATATTTATAATAGAAAACAATAATTATGAACAAAATTTTAATTGAACACATTACAAAATTTGAGCCATATTATTGAAATTATGAAATTTATTTTTAAAAATTCAATTTCCAGAAATGCATGAAATTGATTTTAATACCATTGCATAATATGACATGAAAAATGAATTATTATAGATGCATTTTATGCATTAATGTAATTTGTTTCCAAAATTATTTATCATGTTGATTATTATAAAATTAGTTGGATTATTGATAGTTAATTTGGTCAAATGTGATGTTAAATCCGAAAAAATATTAATGATAATATACATTAAATTAAATTGGATTTTTAAAAATCGATATTTTCTAAAATTCACTCAAAAGTAATTATTTTATAAAAACTCCAAAAAATTTCCACTATAATAATTTAAAATTTTAAAATCATAAAATGAATCTAATTTTATAAATTTAAAACTAAAAAATTCAAAATTTTAATTTTTGAATACAATCATATATCATATTAAAAACATTTCATCTCGAACAAAACCATTCTACAATAATGAAATATAATATAAAAATATCATATTATATATCAATGAAGAAAATATATTTATGAACATTAAAAAAGTGGGTATATTGATATTTTATTAATATTACTTTATATTTCAAATATTTCATCTCTCCATGGGGATTCCATATCAAATACTAGATAGGGAAATCCAAATTTGTATACAAAAATAAACTAATGAACGTATCTTTGTAGAAAGATGAAACTGAACCCCTGATATAAATTACTCCCATTATATTAGTTTTAATACATAATAATGATGGATAATTTTCTCAAATTGTTTCTCTAATACTTCATATTGAATATGTTCTTATAGTATAAGAATATTTTAGTGTATTATCTAAACAGTTTCTTGGTTAACCATCACATCGTGTGGTTGATCACTTATTAAAGATATTAATTTTATTAACGATTATTCCAGTGTATTTTTTTTCTTTTCATAAACATATATTATAATATCACCATCACTAGATATTATATCAACACCTTTATAAAAATTAGTTACCTATACATGATTATTTCCCATTTATTTCACAATTTTTTGTAGCATTAATGTCTTTAATAAATAAAACATTATTTTCCTCAAATCATATATCATTCATTTTAAAAAATTTCAAATTCATGACATTATTCCAAAACCTATGTGAAAACTTATACATAAATTTCATCACATTTATCCAATATAAAAACTCAATTAGTTTCCTTATAAATATTCTATCTCTTATCAACTTTACATAACAAAAATTATTTACTTTTTCACCTAAACATTTATACTACATTCACGAACATATAAATATACTAACTAATATATTTACCATATTATTGTCATTTATTATGTCTTTATTGAACCCATATAACATATTATCATCCGTTTTCAATACATTATGGACTAAAAAATTGTTACAAAAATTTGAATACTACATCACATCCCAAAATTTCAAACACAATTCACATTATCAATATTTAAATTAATAATCATCATTTTTAAAATAAAAATTACCAAAAACCATTAAATAAATTCATTTATGAAAAAAACATTAAATTAAATTAATTAAAAATCTTAATTCCAAAAGTCATCTTATGGTACATTTTATAATATTCCTTGACCATATTAAAATTAAACACAATTATATTTCCTTGTATGAAAACACTAAGAAATATTACTCTAAGTATTATCTACTTCATTAAATCATATTTAATTAATAATTTTTGACAATATGTCCATCTGTTAATCATTTTCATTTTAAATCAATTCCCATTTCTACTTATGTATCAAACAACTCTATAAATTTAAAACAACCCTTTTTTATAGTTATGTAAATTTACGATTCAAAATGGATCATATTTAGATAAAACCCAATACATTACACCATATAAAATGACATATATTTTCATATAAAAACGTCTAGATGTATTGCATTATAAACATATTAAAATCTACTTCCAATCATTTAACCCCATATATGATTTAATTAATTAAAACATAGTAAGCCAACATGATTTAATTAATTTTACTAGAATACACATTATTAATAAAGGGAAAAAGTAAAACACATTACGTATAATAATATTTAAATATATATAATTAAAAATAATAATTTTAAAAAATATAAATCACTGAATACTTAACAACACATTTTGTGATAATATTATTTCCCAATTATTGTAATTTTTATAACAATTCAATGTCATAAATCATAAATTGATCTTCCCCTTTATCTAGTTATAATAATTAATCCGACATTTCTTTTTACACTATGGTGTAATCCAAGCCTAATCTTTTAAAAAATTAAATAATAAATTTTCTCATTAAAATTAACTCAGTTTATTCATTCTAAATCATATAATTAATTTATACTTGAATAAATAACAACATAAATATCATACTATAAAAACATGAATATTACTTTTTATTTCATATACAATAATACACAAGATCAATGAATTATAACAATATTGTAGATTGAGCCTAACTTGTTCTTAAAATTTGAACAATTTATAGAAGTATTGAAACCCTAAACCCTCATTTAACCACTAGATAACAATAATTCATCCAAAACCAAAAGAAAAAAATTTCCAAAACATTTATGAAACTTAACCTTGACGTCCTTGAAATAAATAGTTCAAATTATCTACCTATAAAATCAATCCTTTCAAAATTAGAAGATAATGATCTTTCATAAATGAAGGATAAATTTTCAAATATTTTTAGGGATGGAATAAGAGAGAATTAGGGGAATTAGAATCATGTTACTATGGAATTAGATGATATTTTTTTAATTTAATTAACAAATACTTATATAAAAATATTTAAATATCAGTAATAAAAGTTATATTGTGAAACACCACTGAATAACAAGTGTGATCCCTCACAAATTTTTGGGGATAATTGGGTTTCATATAGTTGACCATCATCTTCCTAGTGGATATATATATCACACACACATTTCCTTGGTCACCAAACTCTCTATGACTCTAAATAGTGTCATAAGGACCTATTGCAATGAATTAAAATTTTAACATTAGTATCTACCTATCAAAACACTCCCCCCTTCATGATCTACTGAATATTTCAAACTTCAATACACAAAATTAATTCATCAAAAATAAAAAAATAAATATAAAATTATATAATGAAATACATACTCACATAATACACCTCACAATAATTCATATCATGAATGATAAGAATCATTTAGTACATAATGTTAAAGATTATATCATATAATCCTCCATATACATTTCATTAATATTCACCATCATGAAAACACACTTAAAAGAAGAAATAAAAACCACATGATTCACCCCAATACTAAATTTTCTATACAACAACATCATGAAGGAAAATGAAGATATTTCCACTACACAACCACATAATATCAAAATATTATATAATCAAAATTGAATATAAAATTTTAAATCATCAATGAACTCACAAAACATAGAACACAAAAACTCATTTTTTGTTTCATTAGTATTGTCTAGATTAATAATTTATAAGAACCCAAGATGTTAATATTATTCTTCTTTTTTCATAATATATTATACCAAAAAATGAAATAATCGAAAACCCTAATTGATGACCAATTGAACTAAAAATTTCTCATAGGATGAAAAATTATTGGATAATATTTTACTTATAATAAATTCTATTTCATTAATAAGATACAAAAAAAATTATGATTGAACTCATTACACATAAAAAATAAATTTCAAAAAATTATAACAATAAAAATTATTTTATTAAAAAAATCAAATCAAGAACTTCATTATTATTTCAGTAGTAAATGCCTAATTTTTCAAATGATTTTAATATCATTTAAATACATTAAATAATTTCATAAATACCCAATATAATCATCAAGAAATAAAATTCATTTAATTTATTCTTTAAAAGATCCTAAAACTGTATCAAAAAATTTATATTTAATCATACATTCTCATTATAATAATAATAAAATGTTTATTTATGTGTTATATTTTATATAATAAGTTTGTATCAACATTGAATGTAAAATAATTAATCAAATTCAACAAAAACATAAAAATACACATTAAACTTTTCATGTTAACATGATATATAATAAAGCTATTATATCATGGTAATAAATATTTAAATAAAAAATTATCCCCATCAAAACAATATACAATAATTAAATAAAATAACACAATTTAAACTAATGAATGCAGAATTCATTCGATTAATGATTTAAAAAAAATTCATCCATATTTATCATTGTTCTAAACTATCTATAAAACATAATATCACACATATTAAAATTTTAATGTAAGTCACAATATTAAATTAATCCCATATTCCTAGCACTTTTAAAAAATTTATTTTACAATTAAATATAATTTATACTATAAATCTTTTGGGGATTATATTTTATAATTTCTAGATATATGATTTTAATTTTTATCAAACAAATAATACAACAATGAAAAATATCTAATTAATGAAAAGATTATTTAATTCACTAAAATTAATATTTATGTATACCTTATGGATTTTTTTTACCACATTTAAAAATTTAATCATTTATAATTTAACTAATTACATAATAAAAAGTAAATAAATTTATTTTTTCAACTCAAAACATCCACATCGAATTAAAATTTATTATACACTTTTATTGTAACTTATTTTAACATAATTTTCAATATTTTACCACATTTTAATGATATTTAAATTTAATCATACCAATATAGAAAATATCAAAAAATGAAACATTTCATAAAAAATCAATTCTAATTTTCCAAATTATATATATATATATATATATATATATATATATCAAATCATTTTTAAGTTATTATTCTACACTTCATGTGTTCTTAATTTCAATCATTACCATTCCATTGTATATGTGGAAAAATACATTATTAATACACATTAAATTTTAATTGAATGTTTCTTGTTAAGTCATTGTTAAAACATATTATCAAATTCCCCCATTCAACATATAACATTTAATTTTTAATAATCAACTCATTGATATAATCAAAAATTCAATTTTTATAAATTTATTACACTACAACATCAAAGGTATTTATATTATTTTAAATCAATAAACATTATTAAAAACATATTTATAAAAATAATAAATAATATATTTATATATATTTATATTTAATAATGAAATTTCTCCAATATAGTGATAAATTAAGCACATTCACATGCATAATCACATATATGTCATGTACATATGCAGACAAACAATGCATGGAAATCGTAATATTCACCCTTAATCGGGTTGAATTTAATAAACCCATTGAAAGAACATTTATAATATGTTCCCATATAGTGTAGAAATGGATTTTGGTTTGGCAGATGAATTTTTTGATGAGCAATTATTTTATGAGAATATATATGTTCAAACTCTTATACAATGTTTTCTAATTATATTTCCATTAGATAAATAAGAAATAAATTACATTAAAATGTGTTTTTTATAATTATTTTCATGTATATTATTGGGGTGAATTGAATAATTATAAAGATTTATTAATTAAATGGATGGTTTTACGAAACGAGGTCATAAGTATATTATCTTTTTTTTTTATTTTTCATCAAAAAGGAAAATAATGGTCCCAAAAAGGATTTGGAAGATATCATAAGAATGATATTATTTATATAGACCATATATAAATATGCATTATAATATTACACTCCATGTTATCATGTAAAAATATATGGGAAAATCAAATAATGAAATGAGATTCCACAAAATCAAATATATTTGGTGAAATATTAAATGTGTGTTTAATTGATTTTAATTTTTTTTTAATTCTATGGGATGAAAAACTAAATTGGAACATAGAGACAGTTTATCTATATAAGTTAATGTATAATTTTACAAAAAAAACACTAAATTGTTGGTTATTAAATGTTTTTAAAATAGTGATTTTAATGGAATAATATTACCCTAATGACTAATCAATTACTATATGAAACACATAAAAAATCTATTTATGAGGGGAACTATAAAAAAATAGTGAAAAACAAATCAATAATATTGTATAACATAAAAAAATATTTACGAATCTTGGAGTTTCTAGTGGAGTGCTGATGAAATTATATGACTTAACCATTATCTTGAGCTTTATTGATTGGTTGAGAATGTTTGATGATGAATTTTGCAAATACAAATAAACAAATATACTTTTTGGTAAATAACAATTCAAATTTTTTTATAAGAATAAATTTTTTATTCCAGAATATAATGATTGAAAATATATTTAGGTTATAATTAAAATATATATGATATAATACAATTATACATAAAATAATATATCAATTGGATAAAAAATAATATATTTGGGGGATGCCTATGAAAATTTAGATATATGAAGGTAAATATTTATACATGGAATAAAGAACATGTGAGTAATTGATCTATTAAATAAAAAGAGAATGTAATCATATTTAACAAGAGTTTTCACTTAATTCTGTGATAATATAAACTTATAATGTTTGTTTCATTTCATATTGAAGAGGTAGTTTCCACATATAGAAAAACATAACCAAGAAAAATTTTACACCATTCAAGATAAATTTATAATTTTCTCATAAGTACATTATACCCTTTCTATATGGATATATCCTCTCCCTAAAATTCAATTATCCCTGAAAGTGTATCCCACTGAAATAGAATTAATATAATGTTATAGTTGTTAGAGTATATATGGATGTTTCGTAATAAATATTTTAGGATATCATGCGGTGTTTTTGTATTATAATTGATTTTTTCAAATTATTTTTAAATCAATAATTATCATTAGGATGTTGACTGGATCCATTTATCCACTACAACACGAAAACCAAAATGGGATTGAATAATAATGAAATGTAAAAATTTTTGGAAATTTTGAGAACTGGTGAATGATTTTAGAGACGGTAAACAAATGTATTTCATTTTATAATATCATTGTAATATAAAACCAACCATTATAGATGACATATAATTAAATATTTCATATATGTTCCTTCATTATTGTAATATTATCTATTATGTAATTTTGAATATAATACCCATAATATTATATTTTAATCCTTCATTTTTATCATCTGATAATTCATTAATGGGAATTATAATAATCACATGTATAAAATTAATTATGTTATTATTATATAAAACATAAATATTATCCCCTCAAATTTGAGAATGTATCATGAAACTTACTTTTCAAATATTTTTCTCCATTAGAGTTATTTTCATTAATAATGGATCATATTCCATGTCAATATTTTCACCAAATAATCCCCCTTCTCCCCTCATCCCACTTTTGATTATTCTTAAAAACTATATCATATTTAAATTTATACTAATTCACATAAATATTTTTAAATTTCACAAAAAAATGGCATCGTGTGGTGTACTACAACCTGGTACAAGTGAAAAAAGATATATAAGGTGAGTTTCACTTAACTAATCTATGAATAAAAAATAGTATGACTACGAAACCCATTATTACTCATTTTTTGAAATACCATAAAAATTTTATCTACAAAAATTACATTATACTGATCATACATTCTCATAACCACACTCAGTAATATTAAACATTTCTAACCATTATGTTTCCAAAAACACAAAAACAAAACAGTGCCCAATCATACTAAATCATGTGTAAAAACATTTTTTCCCGAATATATATTAAACATCCCCAAGCAACACTTATAATAACCATTCATTGTATAAACCATTACTATGATAGATAAATTAACATAAAAAGATATTCTACATTCCTGAACAATATATTTTCCAAATTTATTTTTTTAAATGACACTTAATCTATATCATTAATATTATTATTAATAAAAAATACTTATTAGTACCATTTCATCCAATTCTAAAACTGAAAAAACCCAATTATACAGCAACACTATGAAATAAATGTAATTTAGTATTTATCGAACCGTAATAATCATTACCTAAAATCAATATTATGCCAAAATCAATGACTATCATAGATATCTTCCAAAAAAAACACATAACCTTACTAAAAGAAATATATTTACCTTTAACCCATTTTGAACTGAGAGAACCTCTAAATAAAAATTTCAATATTAGAACAACATGGTTACCCAAATATATTCCAAATCCAATCAAATCTACCATATACATACCTAAAATTACAGTACCCTCAATGTTGTAATAAACATTTATTAACTAATACTGAGAAAATCCATAACCATTGTATAAAAACTTTATTAACAACCCATAAAATTCCAACTTATAATTCAAAATTTCTATCTCATTACCGTCCACATTCTTAAAATAATTATTTTGATGATTAGTATATATTTTACTAAAAAATAATATTAGGGTAAAATAAAACATAATTAAAATATATCAAAAAATTTCTAGTAGATAAATATTTTATCTAAAAATTATATCCTTAATTAATGATTCAACTTTCACTAAAAATTACTTTTTTATTTTGAAAATCACTTTTGTGGTAATATTGGGAACTCTTACAAGATTCGGTAAAATGGATATTGAAAATAAAAAAATAAATGACAGCACCATTGTATTCAAATTAAAAATTACATGAATAATTTACCAAATATAATCTCCAGTAAAATTTTGTTAACAACATCTCTAGTTCATCCTAACTAATATCATTGATGTGATTGGTAAAGTTTTTTAAATTTATAAAATACTCTTCAAAATTTATCTTACTTGCATTGAAGCTTCTTGTCAGAATATAATCTTGTTTTTTGATCTAAAATCAATACTCCTCATTTTAATTAACTCTATTTTATATCTTATACATTAAATTCACATCACCTTTTAAATAATTCATTGAGGAACCACCTCCAAAATTTCTTCTGTAGAGTGAAGGATGTTCTCTGAGCAATTATAATTATTCTCTTCGTCCTTTTATACCACCTTCTTTATTACCACATAGAAATAAAATTCTCGAAAAACTAATCCATTATTAAACCTAATAATTTTGATTTTGTAAATTATTAAATTCTCAACCACAAGTACCTAAAATAATTTCACCTTATTAGAAACATTAATCATGTCACAAAAAACGGCTTATTACTTAAGATAATCATACCCCATCATTTTAATTTTAAATTAGGTGGTAAAATACTACATTTCAACGTGGTCATCCATAGTTGGTTTTCATTAAGTCACCATTATATCCCAAGAATTTCTAAAGGGCCATTCCAACATCATTTTTGGAAATTGATATTAGTCGGTATGAAAATTATATTTCATCCCCTTGATCACAATAGAGCTCCCTGAGACCAAAATTCCATTTATCATATTCTTTATCCTTAGGATATGATGTCCTCTAACTCAGATTCCCTCTTCAGGTTCCACAGATGATCGATTAACTATACAATCACCAGAGTCTACCTCAGTGAAAACATTTACATTATAATTATTCTTCACCAGTTTGAGTATTCTGGTGTTGACCTTTGTGAATTATATTCCATTTCCTTTTTACCTTATATAAACTTGTTACATGGTCATGAAATGGGTAATTGGATTATAGTCCAAAAAATAGTTACTCAACATTAGATATGTGGTGAAGATACATGAGACATATTTTAAATTAAATTTATAATTATTGGTGGATATTTATTAAATGGAGTATAAAAACATTTAAGACAAATTTAAAATCCATAATAATTATGTTCTTTCTCGAAATAACTGTTAATCATGGGATTATAAATTTTATTTTAGATATTTTCTAGAAATTCAAATAAGATAAAAATTAAATATACTATCATAGATTAATTGAATATAATATAATATATTAAAATAATTATCATTAAATATATATGGTTAATAAATTCATGGGAATTTATAGAGAAGATATATTTACATCATTTCATAACAAAATAAAAAAAATATATTATATGATCATAATTTTTTAAAATATTTTATCCTTTAAGATATATGGATTTAAGAATAAGAATATGAATATAGTATTGGAGAAGAAGTCATTGTAATAAAAATTATATTGAGATAAATTGTATTATTGTTCTAATATATAATATTATATAAAGATATATATGTATATAAGACATATAATTTCACATGTTTAGTAAACAAAAATAAATATTACCAGGATAAATAAAATATAAAATGATTCATAGTGTTGTCATCAATCTATAGATATTGAATTTTTTGAATTTCATTTGTGACTGAATCAAGTAATATATATTGACCCATATCATTGAGGCTAATTACATTATGCATGTAAAAAAGAAATGAAGAAGTCTAGGTCAGTATGATCAAGTGTTGTTCACAAGTAGTGTCTTCAAATACCAGTTAATCATTATAGATTATAGAGAGTAGTAGTTATTCTATAATAAAATTAATGGATTTTAATATAGATTGATTATATTATAGTGGGTTAAGTATGACACATTACATTTATGCATATGGATAAAGTAATTTTATAAATCATTTATGACCAATTAAATTGTTATTATAGTAAAAATGTTTAATATATAGATCTACTATGAGAAAATATATGAAATTTTAAAAAAATAAATTAATATTACTATTTATTTTGAGTTTATAATATAAGACTGTAATTTTTATAGTATAAATATAATTCATTATTATTATAGTAAAATTGAAAATATTAGTAAAATGAGTTTTCATTCTACTTTGATATCATTGTGATTTGATTTAATTAGTTCTATTAAAAAATTAATTATATATTTGAAATAATTATTTATGAAAGAGAAAAAATTAATTAATTTAGAGAAATATATTATTGTAATAAATTTAATTATCAAGTCTATAACTGTATAGTTTACAAGATTAATGTTCTTGAATTCTATCGAAAGGATCTTGAATAAACTACATAATATATATGACAAAAAAATGGTAATGGAAAAATACTACAATTTCAGATAGATGGATTTTAAGATGCTAGGATAAACAATTGAAATATAAATATTAGAATATTTAATATAATAAATGACATTGTAAGTTCTATAAAATGATATAATGAAATGTTGTAATAAATAATTATGGTAAAAATATTGAGAGTACTACTCAAAATGTATAATGTTATATTCTAAGCATTTGGAGAGATAATCTTGATGATTTTACCCCTACTTATATAAAAATTTACTAATAATTATTATTATAATAAGAAGTATCATAAAATTCATGATGAATAATAAAGAAGATAATGAAATTACCTTTTTTTCAATGACTATTTTTAATATTATATTCAAAGAGGAATACAAATATAACGATTCTTGGAAGATGGAAATGAATGGAGATTTTCATTGAATTCTGTATTTATCAGTCTAAAAAATTGTAAAGGAAAAGTAATATAAAAAATAAAAATTATCTAATAATTCAAAAGGAAAATGTGTGTAAAGGTAAAGGAATAAAATGACTGAAGATTTTCTTCATTCGAGCTTTGATTTATGACCCGTCAGTGGCCATGAGATCGTAACGACAAGGCGAAACATATGAGCTTGGATCTGTTGTTTTACATTCGGCCTATCCTTCCCACCTTCCACCCGAGGAGGTTATTTCTAGGTTTTGACAGAAGCGATGGACGTCGATGGACGTCTTCTAAAGTTGATCTGGGGTATTGTTGTGATCAGAACCTGTTGAAGTAGGGATTTTACCTTCATCTCTTTAATTTGGGCATCATGCGGGATGGGTGTCCTCTTGTTTTCACGAGACATAGTTGAACAGGTTTAATGTAGATAATAACTAGCTTAAAGAACGGGGATGGGGAAGTTGTTATGTTTATCTTTTTTTATCATATTGTTATGTTTTGAATTGAATAGGCTTATGCCTACTAAAAATCATGGTCGTTGGGGCCTTTGCTTGGGAAATTAAATGTTTCCCTATCTTTCTAGGCCGTTTTGTGGATGGAATCTTGGTGGAATATAGATATTGGTAAATCACATAAAGTTGGATGATTAAATGAATATCCAGAACCCATGTGTGATCACCCCGGTTGAACAAAATGGAATAATGAACATTTGGGTGTTGGTTTGGTTATGTGGTGTGTAAAAAGGGGGGTGAATCCTGGGTTATTATGAATAGGATGGGCAGCGGGGTTGCGGTAAATGTTTTAAAGGGGCATTGATGAGGCATGAACCTTTATTTGTGATACAGTTGTGGAGATGTGGTTATAGTGGCAGTAGTGTTTCAGTAATGGGATGTGATATTTAAAAGAAAGTAGAAAGTTGATAAATGAACTGTGGGGAACGATAATTAATTAAATGCGGGAACAATCAATGGGGATTGATTGATGATAAAAGGGTTGGTTTTGTGTTTCTTTTGTTCTATCTATCTTGATTTGTGGTTGGAAGGGTTTTTCTATGAAACTTTTGTTCTTGTTTGAAAATTTCCCAGTAGTTAATTAAATAATAAACTAATACTATTGAAACATGAAAACCTAAATTGTTTTGGGATTGTTTTTTATATGCACTCTACGAAGTAGCAGTGCCGATGAACATGTTCGGTTTCTCTATATAGAGGTCATAGGTTGGGTTTTGTGTTTGGTATACATATATGTATCTATATATTATGTTTTATCGCACCCCACCCATGTTGAGCACCTAGTGTCGAATACTCCCATTTCATGGGAGATGGTGTTTTCCCCTTGGTTAATAGCTCATTCATGCTCCTTCTTCCATAGGCAGGGATGGCTTGAGGCAACCTTACTCCTATGACTCTTCGAGTAGGTTTTGATTGGTTCGATTTTATCCCAAGACTCTTCGGGCAGGTTTACTGTTCCCAAGAACCTTCGGGATGAGGCCCAGGTGTGTTCGTGCGGGGATTTGATTGTGTTTGTGAGGCCCATGTGTGTGCGGGTGGGATATGTGGTTTTTAAGGCCCAGGTGTGTGCGGGCATGAAGAGTGTGGTAGCATTAGGAAGTTCACCATTAGAAAGAGCAGTAAACTAGTGGGGTAAAATGATGCAAGGTACACAATACTCTTGTTCTTATATACTACTACCCGTTGTCTTGTTTTTTTGGTTAGTGTGGCTGGTGAGGTTGGGAGGATAGAATTCCATGCTATGTTTTGGTTTCTTGTGTTGTTCTCACGGGACATTAGGATGTCTCCCCACTTGTGCATGAGGGATTTAGGTTTCCCTACTGAGTATACTTGTATGCTCACCCTCTATTTACTTTTTGATTTCCGGGAGGATTCCCAAGGTTGTTCCAGACCTTACTAGTCCAGACAGTTGGAGTGGTTTCAGTTGTTATACTCTTGTTTCTTTTGGTATTGCACTTTTCAGTTTCTTGTAATTGTACGTTGTTTCAGAATTGTTTAAACATGCACATGTGATTGTTTTGGGTTAATATTTATTTACTTGTTCTTTTTTCATTTAGTGTTTGACTCATCCTATTTCCCAATATTAAATAATAAAAAAGGGTAATGCCTCCCATATTTGTGAAAACTCATACCCTTGGTTATAGTCGCCACTCCGGGGCCTACTGGAGGCGGGACTCGTGGGCCATTATCTCCCTTTCCCCATTTCCAACTCAGAATGGGAATCTTTGGTGGGAGGGTGTCATGATATAATGTTATCCAAGGAGAGCTTGAGAGATAGGATGGTGTTTAGAGTTAGGCATAGTGAGGATTTCCTGGGATGGTAGGGAAACAGTGTTGGCTGATCATGGTACTTGACAAAGGCCAGGTAAGACCGACTAGGTCACGGTATTTTAGGGCACCCCGTGATCTGATGCAAGGACTCTGAGCATAGCGAACGACAAAGTAAGACTACATTGATTGCAGGGTAGAGACCCTAGGAAAGGTACATGAATCATCATGATTTGTGTTTTAATTGATTTGGGTGTTCAGGGAAATAAATTGAAATAAAATGATAAAATGATAATTTCATTTCTACACGGGCTTAGGAGATCCTTGTTTAATGAACAACTATGGCACTGAGTCGTCATCAGAGAGGCAGAGGAGCTAGGCATGGACAGTTGCACGTAGCATAGTTGGTAGATCCGACAAGAGAAGAGGTGGTGTGAGGTATGATTTGTTTGTTTAGCACTCTCATTTCTTCCTTGTTCGATTAGGGAGCTTCGCACTCCTTTGTTGCACCCGGTCTAGCCCATGCTTTAGGATTATATGTAGAGATACTCTCCATACCCCTGGTGCTGAGTACACTAGTTGGAGGTCAGACAACTGTATCCTATGTTTGGCTAGGATGTGGGATGATGTTAGAACCACATCAATCTATTGGGGATCTTCTCTTGCTACCGATGCAGCCATACAATTTCATCCTAGGCATCGACTGGTTGTTTTCTATTAGTGCTGTTATCGACTACTTTTGAAGAAGATTCATGTTCTCCGACGTGGATGGGCAGTGTTTAGCTTTTGTTGGCGAGAGGAGCTATCAGGTGAGAAGCCAGCATGTGAAGCCTCTATTTTCCATGTTAAGAGGATTATCAGTGGTTTCAGCTGATAAATAGATGATGGATGTTACAGAGGTTGTTGGGGAGTTCCTCGATGTTTTTCCCAAGGAGGTTCTAACTCAACCCCCCCCCCCCCCCACCACCCACCACGTGACGTTGAGTTTGGGATAGACTTACAGCCTGGTGCCCATCCGATTTCGATTGCCCCTTATCGGATGGCACCTTCGGAGTTGCGGGAGTTGCAGATTCAGATTGACGATCTAATGGAGAATGGTTTTGTTCAACCTAGAGTGTCGACATGGGGGGCTGCAGTTTTGTTTTGGAGGAAGGCAAATGGTGGTCTCATGCTATGCATATACTACCGAAGGTTGAATCAGGTAACGATCAAGAACCGTTGCCCCCTTCCAAGGATAGATGATCTCTTTGACCAGCTGAGGGGAGCAGGTTGGTTTTCAAAGATTGATCTACGATCTTGATATAATTTTCTAAGGGTAAAGGATAGTGACATCTCGAAGAAGGATTTCAGGTGCAGGAATGGGCACTTCGAGTTTGTAGTGATGCCGTTTGTAGTTACGAATGCACCAGCTGTGTTCATGGGACTTATGAACATTGTCTTCCGAGAGTTTAGGGACTGGTTCATCTTTGTGTTTATCGATGGAATCCTCATCTACTCAATATCAGAGGAGGATCACGTTGAACATCTTAAGGTAGTCTTGGAAGTCCTTCGACACCACCAGCTTTATCGAAAATTGTCAAATTGTATGTTCTTGATTCAATAAGTACACTTCCTTGGGAACATAGTATCTCAGCAAGGAGTGTCAGTGGACCCGTCGAAGATGGATTCAGTTTTTTCTTGGGCAACACCAAAGAGAGTGGCATATGGTTGTAGTATCATGGAGTTGGGAGTTTATTATCGAAGGTTCGTTTTGGACTTCTCTTGAGTTGGTACTCCATTGATAAATTTTACTAGGAAGGACAAGGTCTTCCTATGGAGAAAGCAGTGCCAGAAAGCTTTCGACTAATTGAAGGCGAAGTTGGGCAGTGATCCCGTACTCAGGTTTCCATATGAAGGGTTGTTGTATGAGGTGTTTTGTGATGCCTCTGGCCTTGGTTTGGGGTGTGTACTGATGTAGAAGAAGGGTGTGATCTGTTATGGGTCTAGGTAGTTGCGCCCTCACGAGCGTAACTATGACACCCAGGACCGAGATCATGCAGAAATAGTGTTCGCACTGAAGTTTTGGTGACATTACTTAATTGGATAGTGCTTTTTGGTCTTCTCAGATCACAAGAGCTTATGTTATATATTCTCCCAGCGTGACCTGAACCTACGGCAGCCGAGATGGGTTTAGTTTCTCCATAGACATGACATCGAGATCTCTTACACTGAATGTAATGGCAACGTTGTGGCTAATGCCCTGAGTAGGATGTCACATAAGGAAGTGGTTCAAGAATCCTCAGATGCTTGGAATTTGATGGGTGAGTTGGATACCTTCCACTTGGATGCTTGGATATTTGGTGTTAGAGGCTGTTTATTTTAGATGATGGTGTGGTCCTCCTTGTTGCAGCAGGTGGAAGAGTCTCAGTGGGAAGACTCTAAGGCAGAAGTAATGCGATATCATATCAATCAGGGAAACTCTCTAGAAGGATGGCCAGAGGACAGCCAACATCGAATGCTTTTTCGAGGACATATGTTTGTTCCGGAGGCAATGTGTGAGGGAGTTCTCCGTGAGTTCCATAGCATAGAATTTTCGGAACATCTGGGAGTTTCAAAAATGTACCAAGGCCTGAGGGAATAGTTTTGGTGGCTCGGGGTGAAGTGGTCAGTGGCAGAGTTTATTGCAAAGTTCCTAGTGTGTCAGCAATTAAAGGCTGAACACCATTTTCCCAGTGGTTTGTTGCATCTTTTGGATGTCCCCGAGTGGAAATGGGAAGACATCTCATTGGAATTCATCAAAGGACTACCCAGAGCTCAGGGTGGTTATGATGCTATCTGTGTAGTGGTGGATCGACTAACGAAATCAGCTCACTTCTTAGTAATTAAGGAGATGAGACCGGTGAGTACCTTAACACAGAGGTACATAGATGAGGTGGTGCGTTTGCAAGGAGTTCTGAAGACTATCGTCTCAGATTGGGATACTCAGCTTATCTCACGAGTCTGGAGGGGGTTACATCATGCGTTTGAAAACTAGCTACACCTTAGCACTTCTTTCCACCTCCATACAAATGGTCAGAAAGAGCCGACTATCAGACATTAGAGGACATTCTGCGACCATGCGTTCTGGATTTCAGAGGATCATGGGTGCGACACTTGCCTTTAGTAAACTTTTTATACAACAACAACTTCCACTCTACTATTGGAATGGCACATTTTTAGGCTTTGTATGGAATACTATGTTTTTCACCAATTTTCAAGGAAGGGGTTGGTGAGACAGGTGGTCTTGGGCCAGAGGTAGTACAGGGAACCACAGGGAAAGTCCAGCTTTTGCGTGAGAGGATGAATGAGGCTCAGGACTGACAGAAGTCTTACGCTAATATTCGTAGGATGCCCTTGGAGTTCGAGGTGGGAGATCATGTGTTCTTGAAGGTTTCCCCTCGACGGGGGCAGTGTAGGTTTGGGAAGGGGATTAAGCTCTCCCCTAGGTTTATAGGAGCGTTCGAGTTGCTGAGGCGTGTTAGTGAGGTGGAATATCGACTGGCCGTGCAACCTCAGTTGGAGAAGGTTCAAGATGTCTTCCACGTCTCCCATCTTCGTTAGTACTTACATGACGACTCTCACATTATCGACTGGGGAGAGTTAGATATGGGAGGTGACGCGACCATTGAGGAACGACCAGTCAGAATTGAGGATCATGAAGAGAAGGTGCTCCATAGACGAACCATAACCTTGGTTCATGTGTTATGGAGGCATGGCGGCCTCGAGGAGATCACGTGGGAGCAGGAGGCTTAGATGAACTCTCATTACCCATAGTTGTTTTGACTCGTGTTTTTCATTGTTCTTCGGAGCTTTGTTTTTGATGTTATGCTATGTACCTCTGATATATGGAATGCTTGTCTTGTCGGTTGTGAGAAATTTTGTTTCCCTGTTATCTGGAAGAGTATAACATTTCCGGATGTGTGGGAAAAGGGAATAACATGATACCTTATCGAGACGCATTAATGCAGATGCGATTGAACCTGTGTGGGCGAGTCAGTGCCACCTATAGCAGATAATATCTCAACAAGGGAGAAGGAATTCCCCAAGCCATGTTTTCGAGAAATGTGTTGGTTGTATGGTTTTGAGGGTAGTATAAGTTTGAAAAAACCTAATATATGGAAGTAGGAAGAGACAATTCTTAATCAAGACTCATTAATGCGGTTGCGATTAATCCCGTGCAGGTGAGTCAGTGCCTCCTAAAGTGGATAATATGTCGACATAGAAGAAGTAATTCCTAACACCTATGATTACGGTTGTTGGATGGGTTCCTGTTATAAGGAGAGCACTAAGAGGTATCTTATTGGGTTCCTCTGTGTTGGTTTTTAATTCTCCAGGATGATAATGTTTTAAGAGGTATTTGGTGTAATGGATCAGACCTCTCCGGCCCATTACATTATAAAAAAGATGGTCAGGAAGTTTTCTGGAGGGTAGAATAGACTTTTCCCACACTTTTCAAAATTTTGTGACAACACGCCATGTACTGCCTTGCTGAGTATACCCCATGTTGAAACCATGTCCTTTCCGTGTGGAATAAATATGTACACGCCGTGTATCCCATACTACACGCCGTGTACTTTCTCCCTGTATACGCGTTACCCTCAAACAATGAGTTGACTAGTCAACGGTCCTGTACTGTGTTGAATCTGTGTCCTTTCCATGTGGAATAAATAATTACACGCCGTGTAGCCCATACTACATGTCTTTTAGTTTCTCCTCGCGTAAGCGTTACCCTCAAACTGTGTATTGACTAGTCAACTGTCGTGTGCTGCGTTGAATGTCGTGTTGGAAGCTGCGTGGTGACCATGTGAATTGGCCGAGAACATGCCGTCTACTATTAAGTACACACCGTGTACTTTAGTTTTTCTCATCTATAAAAGGAGGGGGCCTCTCCTCCTTTTCAGAACATTCCTCTCCTCCCCATTCCTTCATGTAGAGCCCTCCCGAGAGACTCCAAAGTTCCTTTCTTACATAACTTTTTCATCCGAGCTCCGATTTACGATACGTCAGCGGCCACAAGATCGTAATTACGAGGCGGAACTTTTGATCTTGGATCTATATCTTTCCATTTGGACTTTCATTCCCAACCTCTAACCAAGGAGGTTTTTTTTGGGTTTTGACAGAAGCGACGGACGCTGACTGACATCTTCTAAAGTTGATCTGTGGGATCGTTCTAATAAGAACCTATTGAAGTAGGGATTTTACCTTCATCTCTCTCATTTTTGCATCATGCTGGATGGGTTTCCTCTTGTTTTCGCGGGTCATAGTTGAACCTGTTTAATGAATATAATAACTGGCATAAAGAATGGGGATGGGGAAGTTGTTATGTTTATCATTGTTTATCTATTGTTATGTTGTGAATTTAATAGGCTTATTCCTAATGAAAATCACGGTCTTTGGGGGCATTTTCTTTTGAAATTAAATGTTTCCCTTTCTTTGAAGACCATTTTGTGGATGGATACTTGGTGGAATATGGAAATTGGTTCATCACGTAATGTTGGCTGATTAAATGAATATCAGAACCCTTGTGTGATCACCCCGGTTGAACAAAATGTAATAATGAACATGTGGGTGTGGGTTTGGTTATGTGGTGTGTGAAAATGGGGGTTGAATCATGGGTTATTACGAATAGGATGGGCATTGGGGTGGCAGTAAATGTATTAAAGGGGCAATGATGAGGCACAAACCTTGTTTTGTGATACGGTTGTGGAGATGTGGTTATAGTGGCAGCAAGGCTGCAGTAATGGGTTGTGATATTTAAAATAAAGTGGAAAGTTGATAAATAAACTGTGGGGAATGATAATTAAATAAACGCAGGAACAATCAATGGGGGTTTATTGATCATAAAAAAGGTTGGTTTTGTGTTCCTTGTGCTTTATCTAACTTGATTTGTGGTTGGTAGGGTTTTTCAATGAAACATTTGGTCTTGTTTGATAATTTCCCAGTAGTTAGGGAACAAATAAACTAATACTGTTGAAACATGAAAACCTAACTAGGGTTGGGTTTGATTGTTGTATGCACGCTTCATAGTATTAGTGTCAAGGAAAGTGCTCAATTTCTCTATTTAGAGGCCATAAGTTGGGCTGTGTGTTTAGCAATCACATATGTATCTATACATTGTGATTTATCACACCCCACCCATGTTGAGAACCTAGTGCCAAACACTACCATTTCATGGGAGATGCTGTTTTATGGTTAGTTACTACCTCCTTCCTTCTCCTTCTTCCATAGACTGTGATGGCTTGAGGCAACCTTACACCAAAGTCTCTTCGTGTAGTTTTAGATTGGTGTGATTTTATCCCAAGACTCTTCGGGTAGATTTAATGTTCCCATGAACCTTCGAGATGAGGCCCAGGTGTGTTCGGGCGGGGATGTGATTGTGTTTGTGAGGCCCCGGTGTGTGCGGGGGGGATATGTGGTTTGTGAGGCCCAGGTGTGTGCGGGCGGGATATGTGGTTTTGAGGCCCAGGTGCGTTCGGGTGGGGATGTGATTATTGTTTGGGAGGCCCAAGTGTTTGTGGGCAGGAAGAGTGTGGTAGCATCAGGACATTCGTCGTTAGGATGTGTAGCTAACTAGTGGGGGAAAATGTTTCGGGGTACCCAATACTATTGTTCTTATATACTACTACATGTTGTTTTGTGTTTTTGGTGAGCATAGCTAGTGAAGTTGGGTGGATATATTTCCTTTCTAGGTTTTGGTTTCTTTTGTTTCTCTCATGGGACATTAGGATGTCTCCCCACCCATGCATGAGAGCTTTAGGTTTCCCTACTGAGTATAATAGTATGCTCACCCTACATTTACATTCAGGTTTCTAGGAGGACTACCAAGGCCGTGCAGGACCCTACTAGTCAGGATAGTTGCATTTGTTGTAGTTGTTGTACTATTGTTTCTTTTGGTATTACACTTTTGAGTTTCTTGTGCTTTTACTTTGTTTCGGAATTGTTTAAATATCCATGTGGGATTGTTTTGGGTTTATATATATTTACTTGTTACTTTTTCTTTTGGTGTTTGACTCATCCTATTTCCAATTCGTAAATAATAAAAAAAGGGTAATACCTCCCATATTTGTGAAAAATCATACCCGTGGTGCTAGTCGCCACTCCGGGGCCGACTGGAGGTGGGACTCAGGGGTCATTATCTCCCTTTCACCATTGCTGGCTCAGAAGGGGAATCTTTGGTGGGAGGGTGTCATGACAAATTTAAAGTGAGGTGTGATTAAATTGTTCAAAATTATTTATATTGACACACAATTCTTCTTGGAAAACTATAAAATTTTAATTGTCCATAATATACTCAAATAAGAGAATGAGTCAAAATTTCTATGTTGAATGTTGATTTATTGTATATCATATACAAGGGGAATACCACTCTAATCAGAAGTATGAATTTTGGAATAATGCATTACTAAGTAAAATAGATCAGCCATATGTGATGAAGATAAATAGTATACATAACAGTATATCTAAAAGAATATCAATGGAAACTAAAATGAAATGAACCTTGATTTGTTTTTTAGATAAGTTTCATTATAATGAATTTTTCCACATCATTTACTAGGAAAATTATTTAAATTATTAATAGTTTTATCACTTTATGAAATACTATATAGATGTTGATTCACAAAAATAATTTATAGTAAAATTTTAAAAAAAATATTGAAATTGAATTATGTTGCATGGATTTATAAAAAGGAATAATAAATGATTTCGAAAATTAAAATGTTATAATAAATATTCATTAAGATAGAAAATTAAACACTCTACCTTAATATAAGGAGTAAACTAATAGAGATCCTCATTAGAAATGATATTATTATGTATCATGATAATTATATAAAGGGATTTACTATACTTAATGAAATATGAGTTTTGATAAAAGATAATTTATAAGTAAACAAAATGGAATCTGCATTTGGGGGATCGTTATTTTTTGGAATAAGATGGTTCATTATAATAAATGAATATAAATTTTTTTATATCAAGTACTGAAATATTTTAGTATGTTTCTTCATTATATATTGTATAGAAATAATATGGAGTAAATATAACTATAGTATATAACCCTAATATTTTAATTTAATATTTTTTATTTATTATAATAATATAAATTAAATTAGTTTCTCAAAAAAATCTTCTAACACTAATGTTTAAAACATGATAAAATATAGTATATTTCAACCAATGTAAATGAATCATGTGGAATTATGATGATTTATTATGTCACTATAAAATAAAATATAAATAATATAATTCTAGAAGAATTATAAATTGATATATTTTATTATAATAATTTTTAATATGAATAATTTAGAAAATAAAAATAAATCTCATGGAGATCCATTAGATATTTTTATAATAGTTCTGAATTAAAAAAGGAAATTAAAAAATATATAATTAAAATTGGGGGACTATATAGTTGAAAGTGGATTAGGCTATTATATGTATGTGTCTTTATATAATATAATGTATAATTTATTAATATATATTTATTTCCCAAAAAAATCAATCTAGTAATGGGTTTTTTGGCATTATCACAGAGAAAAATATCATTGAAGGAGGTTGTTTTTTATAAGGTATGATGAGAATAAAATATTATTTATTATTGTTATTTTTAGTTCGTAGGGATCATTTTTTCACTGCATGTATGATAGTGTATTTTCATGATTAAATTGGTGAATCTCAGTTAGTGAAGAATATATATTTATAATAAATATTTTTTATATTATTTATTTAGATAAAATTTTAAAAATGTAATTGGTTTAAAAGACCATTATTATTTATATATTTTCTAAAGGATATGATTAAAAACACATTAATTTATTTAATTTAAAAAAATTTTAATGTTAGACATGTATAATAATCGAATGTATTGATTTTTTTTGGACATCTTGCACTCTGATTATTACAAATACTAAAAGAGTTCTATCCTATATTATATTTTAAAACATAATACATATATCATAATATTAATATTATAAGGAGATTTTGAAAAAATATGTCTACGGTTTTTTTAACCACCACATGTAATTGAGATCTAATATAAGACTATGTCAATTCATTCAGATACATGACATACAATTTTAAATCTTATCAAATGTGTTAATATTAATAGAATTAAATGTACTATTCAAGGAAACGTTTGATGATGTTTTGAGTTTGTTGAAATTATTTTTATGGGAGTTGTTAATATATAAAAATTTTGTGAGAGAACATGAAAAACAATAAATATTATTTTTTACTAAGTAAATTAACTTTCTATAAAATTTGATGAGTTTTAGGAAATAGATTCAAGAGTACACATAAATTTGGATTAAAATAAATAAAATAATCAATTCATGAATAAATATTGGAAGATGGTGATGTATAACTTCTAAAATTACTATCATAGATAAATCATCTTTAAAAAAGATAAACAATTAATATATAGTACTACATGAAAAAAAGGCAATAAAACCTGTTATATTTTCCAAATATCAAATAATATTAATATTTTATATATATTTTATAAAACTAATAGTAGGTTCCTAATAAACATAACTCAGTAGGAATTATTTTCAAATTCTACATAAGTTTTTAGCATGAGATTTAAATTTAAATTTTAAATTTTTTAAATTTGATTTAAAATAACGAAATAAAATATTTTGATTTTCATTCCATTGAGATTATGTAATGGATTTAATGAATTATATTTAGATATGTTGTCTATATAAAACCATTTTAATTGTTTTTATATGTTGAGAATTATAAAATGATGAATGTATATATATTCTAAAATATATTGAACCTAAATGATTTTACCTATTGAGTTAAGGTCATGTATAACAAGAAATAATATGTAAAAATTTGTGGAATATATGTGACTATTAAGATATGAATATTGGTAGTTATTGTGTTGATAATTTATAGTCAAAAATTATTAACATTTTATATACCACATAATTTACATGCTCAGTCATCATAGTGAGTGATGAAGTAACCACCCATAATCTGAAAATGATTTAGACTATTTCACATGAGTTACTTTAGTTATGCTTCTAGAAGAGATTTAAAAAATATTTTAATAGAATATGAGATATTGTATCTTGAAATATCATTACATAAATCCTCCATTAAATAAGTCCATCAATTTATACTAGTATGATCTTGCGATTTCCATGGGAACTTTCTTCACTAAACAATTATTGTTTTCCGTTGTAATATATAATATGGGATATCTATATTCATGTATGATGGTTTTAATCTATATGGATTCTATTTTAGTGGGTTAATGATGATATATAACACTAAATTCTTGAAATAATTTAAATTATTTGAGTAGATTGACTATGACATGGATATTACTAATCACAGCAAGGATGTAGTTTCCCACATTAAGGGTGAAGTTTGTAAAAATATTAAATTTTTCTCTCGTGTTTTATTTTTTCATATGGTTATTTTCATTTCATAATGAAAATGATGGTATGACTTTTATTAGTTTAAATAAGAATTAAAATCAACTTGACTAAAAAGTTTATATTTTTTCTATCTTCTGGATATATCAAAAATATATAACCATTACATTCCACTATCTAAAACATTCTATGGTTTTGAATACATATACAGATATTTATATTTACATATATGGATATTGTCACAATAAAAATTATGTTTTCATAAAATAAAAAATTTCTTTTATAACAGAATAAATTACATACCTTATCAATCCTCTAGAGCCCAAATATAGTTTCATAGACACCACAATCTATATGTTTTCTCTTTTATAGACCATGTTGACCCCACCAATTTCTATTGAAAATTTTAACACTTCAAAAAATTCTAATTCATCAATTTAAAAATATATTTTACTCCTTAAAATTTTATTCGATATATAATTTTACATTCGTTAAACTATTTCCATTCTTCATACCAATAAATTATATTTCCGTATTTAAACTATTTTGGACCATAATTATGAACATTTTCAACATTTTTTATATTCATGTTTTACAACACCAAAATTATTTCATATTGTGATCCAATAAAATAGTAGGACCCTGATGAGGATGAAAATGAAACGTAAATCATACCAAGTGTCTTTTTAATCCTTTATAAATTATAAACGAACTACTTCCAAATATACTACATCAAAATCACCAAGGTTACAACCCCTAAAAACCATTTACAATAAGAAGAACATTTATTCCATTGTAAATGAATTCTATTATATTGATTAAGATATAGGATAATAGTGAATAAATGTGTTACATATGAGAAATATGAACATCAAAATATATTTTATTTTTCTATTTGGGATTCCATGTGTCTAGATTATTTGGGTAAAATTATAGGATTGTGAGAAGAACCATATAGATAACTAATTCTAAAGTTTCACTAAATAATCATTTTTAGAAATGATGAAGTGGGATTAAAATGGATGGAAAGGGGAGAATAACATCACCATAATGAATTTCAATTGATTATGGTCCATTGAATGAATAAATTTATTTCAATAACAATGATTAAAATAAAAACTAACCATTCCATTTGTTTAAAATATTATATAGGTTCAACCATGATCCTACAACATTTAACAGAACAACTATAGTAAATACCCTAGCTTGAGTCGAATTAATAAGGTGGTTACTTCATTAAATTATCCCTAGATGTTTGTTTTCTCATAAAAAAAGATTAAATAGTTTATTAGTGTTGGTAGACTAGAATCATTCTTGATATTATATTAAATATTAAAACATAAAATAAACAGAGGATTTTATTTTATCATTTCATTATTCCCTTTATTGTATCCCTATATATCAATCAAAAAAATACCTCTTATAATGGTGAAAGTAAATCATATGTTGTTTGTGAGGTGAGGTGATCATAAAAAAAATTTTAGAATTGAATATATCATTAATAAATAATCCATAATCAATATGTCAAGGTAAATAATTTAAGAACATTCCCTTTATTCAATACAATTATGATTATATGGATGTTATAAAATATGATAAAATGATACCACATAAATAATACCATGAACTTGAAAAAAAAACATGGATATTCACATAGTCACAAACTAACCCAAGTTAAAACCAAACCAGTCACCTATGTCGGTAAGAGATATGGAACAATGGGTTTTTCTAATCCCCATGGGTTGGAAATAAGTGTCGGACATCAATATAGAAATTTAGGGAAATATTTTTTCAAATATAAAATAAATAAAACAATTGAAACAATATGATAATCCTAAAATCAAGACAGTTACGAGATTGAAAATCATTTATACCATAATTGAAAATACAACAAAACTATATAGGAAACCAAAAGGAACATGATGTCTAAAACATCTCCATGTGTCACCAAGGGTCAATCATTGATTCCAAAACCTATCATAACCCAAGGATATTGAAATAAAACTGAAACCTACATGAATAGATAAAAATAAAAAAGGTATATAGTAATAGGATTTAAAAATTAGTATGCATGGAAAAACAAATTTTTTACCAATGAATTTTTTTTAAATAAAAGTGACATCAACTTTAGTTTAGAAAATATAATATACAGAGCTTGGATATTCATACACTTCCTTATAAAATCTAAACACCATCCATTTCCATTTCTAAATTAAAATGTAGTTTCTTTTCTATGATAGGGTCACTAACATTTTAATGGATAAAAATGGAGTTTTCATTTTAAAAGTGTAAATGAAGTGAAAAAATAGAAAAACATTTTATATAAACACTTGAAACCTTTTTTCATTTCGGAAAGAATCTACTACATCAAAATGGAATGAGAAAAACAAATTTAAAATAAAGGATACAGAAAATATCATATAATATTATCCAATTGACAAATAAATCTCAATCATCCATTTCAGATAAATGAGTGTTGAAGAACTTGGGAGTTCATCAATGGTTAGTGGAATAATATACAACATACCACACATATAGATTCATCGAAAAATAATTACTCACCTGATGACATCATTCTCACCCACATGCTCAATCACACACTATGTAGTCTGACTGAGGGGAACTATCCCATATCAAAAACAAATATAACAAATCCCTTTTTATGGTACACTACTCAGAGGGAAATCATAATCTTGTGCAAAAACCATTAACCAAAAATATTCTTGTAATAATAGGGTCACATGTTAAGAATAAAGTGGGGGTGAGCCAACAATTCCAAACAAATATCCAATCACATGCACATATATCAAATATAATCTAGTCACACAACACGTCGTCTTTGAGACGCCCCAAGGAACAGACTCTTTCCTTTCAACCATTCAGACATAAGGTAGACTCTCAGTATGGGCCTCCTATAAGATTCAACATAACCAATTCAAAACGATTAACCAATGAGTGTTTTCAAGATGATCATTTTCCCAAAATAACTAAATGGGACACAAACACCCTTCAAGAAACCACCATTCTTCAGAAAAAAATCGATCATTCCAAAAAAGATAAAAAAAACCCCATTTTAATTTGAAAAACATTTAAATAATCATTTAATCTCCCACATCACATTTTTAAAATAACGAAACATTCATCAAAATTCTAAATATTCTATACACCATCATTATATTCCAAACTATTTTTTCAAATATCAAATATGCACTGCTTTCAAATCCCAAAACATTTATAAAAACCCCATTTAATAATCGAAAACCATCATTTTAAAATCCATATAGCTTTACCTATCCAAAACCATGATTCCAAAAACATAAATCATTTACAAAATCCACCCTGTCATTTCAACAAACATTTTGCATGAAACACTTAACAAATCGATTCCATATACATCATAACAAAGAGGAAATCCCCTCATTTCATGATAATAAATATTCCAAAAATCACACATTAATAACTAACATCCAAAGAAGGTGTGAAAAGAAACAAACCAACCGTTTTTAAATTTAATGGGAATGTTAAACGGGAATCCTACCTCAAGTCACATGTCCTTTAGTAATGCCAAAATGAAACGACTTCAGAAATGTTCCACGAATAAGAAAATCCAAAAGGGGCCCTAATAAAGAAAAACCCTAATTTTACCCCACCCTAAGTATCAAAATCATCCAAATGTGTCCACTAGGGTTAAATAAGTAAAGGAAAAAAAGAATAAAACCAAAAGAGAAAGATAGGGTACACCTAACCTTTTATATTTGGAGAAAAAACACCATAAAATGACATTGAAATTCACTTGGAGAACATAGAAGAGTTAAAATTATCCATATGAGGCATCTAGTTCAGGGGATATAGAGTTGGTTGTCCAAATGATGAAACCCTAATTAAAAAGACCGACAAATCTCAAAAATACCCTTCTTTGGGTGAGTTTTATGGTTATCTCACATGGTTAAACATATTGTGCAATTATGCACTATCAATCACTACATGGGATGCACTCATATGCTATATGGTTATTATAAACATTGATTTTAATCATGTGACATATTCACACATAGAATATACGGTTAAACAAATTATGCACCTTAACTGAAGGACCGGGAAAAAGTTCTCATGCATCACCTATTCACCAAAAATACAATATAACTCAGTGAGCTAAATCATAAAACAAACATACCACATAAATCAGTAAAAATAGGGGTGTTAATAACTCCTCCACCCCATTCCACCTTATCTACATACCTTTCTATATTTCCAATAATAAAGAAAACCCACCAAAACCTCCCTGAAATAAAACATACATTTTAAACATCTGAAACTGAAAAAAGATACCAAGAACAAAGTGATAAATTGGATTAAATGAATAAAATAATAAATAGGGAGTGATAATTCTCCCCATCATAATGCTTTTGACCCTTATAAATTGAAAAAAATATTAATTTAATTGATTAATGAAAAAAAATTTGACGCTCACACAATAAAAATAAATAAATATATAAGCACCTCAACCATTACAAAAAAATGTACTCTTATATAAGAAACAAACAAGAAAACCAAAACTAAATATGTAAAAAATGAAAAACATGAACTACAATAGGAAAAAAATTTCCACAAACTAAACCATTGGTATACTCAAAAATCCTAGTGATTAACTAGTGGGAGTGGACCATGAATCAAATGACTCAAAATGAAACCACTCATAAATCTAGAGAGAAAATTATAGGTTATACCAGTTTATCAACTCTGGAGGATAGAATATACTCCCTTCAATTTTAGAACTCTATCTAGGTACCCAATCAGTGAGGGATAGAGGGGAAATTTGGGCTTAAAATATGATGAGGTAAGAAAAGAAATACCACATTTTTAAGAGACATGATCTTCGTTCACGGTAAGGTAACATGATTTCCCAAATCGTTCACCAACTATCCACCCCTTATTGGACTCACTGGGAAATCACATGGTTTAGATGCATGATTTTGGGAACTGATGTGTCCTTATAAAAATAAGTTTTTGCATATCGTTTTCATTTACTTTTAATGTTTTTAATTGGTTATTATTGTACATTATAATAAATATTATCAATTTTGTGCTTCTATAAATAAATTTACTAGTTAATCAGTTTTTATAATAAACTATATATTATAAGCATTAAAGTATGTAATTTATTTCGTACATTAAGTTTTTAATAACTCTTTGTTATGTTTGATGATTTTTTTTGTATGGTTAATAATCTTACATTATTTATTTAATGAGGTTTATTTTACACATAATTATTTAGTCTTAGTTTAACAATTCATGTATTAAAAATTTATTAATATTCACTAATTAATTGATTTCTCTTAATAATTCTTCAATTACTAATTAAATATTTAAAACACCCCAAATTTATTCATAATTTATAATTTAAAGACCTAAACCAATTCAATCATTCAATAGGATGGTAATTAATTGTAAACATTAATTAATTAAGTTTGTTAAAGTAGTTATAATTTGACATTGATTGTCATTAACTTAAATAAAATAATTTTATTTTAGAATATAATAATAATTTACTTAATTTTAATAGGTTTATTTAATTTATTAAAGTTTATGTGTATTGAAATTTTCAATGTTTTTAATTTAGTAATAGTTTTTATCAATTATTTTGTTCATTTTTTATTTACATTTTTTTTCTCTATTTATTTTGCAGGTTCACGGTTCACCCTGGTCACGGGGCCATTATGCACCATGTCTATCTCAGGGCAAAACTATTTTATTCCATACATTGTATCCAATTTAAAGTGTCTCCATTCATGCCATCGTTTCAGTAATGGTGGCACCGTGACTTCTTAACATGGTCTCACTATGTCTTTTCCACCATAACCAATCTTTTTGTCTCACCATTCGGTTACGGTACCTTAGTTATGCCACCCTTTCCTCAGACACTGATTCTTTTCTCAATATTTTTTTACTGTCTCACGTTTTCCACTGTCTCCTTCATTCATGGATGAACCATTTCATCCCCAATCATGAATCACTGTAAACTCAATCTCCTTGCCACCGTATCCCTATCATGTTTCCACAGTATTATTCTCCACCACTACAAACTCTACCAACGTTTTTCATCCCTGCAAAACCATAAATCTATATCACCACATCCAACCAATTACCTCATATCACAGCAATACTTTGTCATCAAAGAAGAGGAAGACATAGGTTGTATACTCTACCACCATAGACTCTACCTCAAGCCACAAAGCACCTGCATTGCTGATTCTGATGATGCCCTGGTCACCACTGAGCCGAGTTGTGCTCTCCAGAGGAGATTTTTGCTGGTTGTTCGAAGTCATTGTTGATCCAAACTCATGTTGGTGTGCTGCGTTGAAGGAAGGAGATTCTGAGTAGGAAGCATCCATCTAGGATGAAAGTCACCACTACTATGCGAGGAGTGTTGTGCTACTTTCTATAGTAGAATAGGTGTTTTTCCGGACTGATGAAAAAGATGTGGTGTGCAACACTGAAGATAGGAGGAAGAGGCTGAGCGCTACTATGTGTCGTCAGATATAGAAGATGAAGTCCGCTATTGGTCTCCATGTGTGCCTCTGTAGAATCCCCCACACATTCCCTTGTTTCACCTAATTGGGGGGGGGATATGACCTAATTTGTTAAAATTAATAATAAATAATAAACATAATAAATCAATAATTAGTTAATAAAAAATAATAATGAAATAAATTATAGAAAAATTGTAATTAATAGTTTATAAAAATATTAATATTAAATCAAATTTTTTATATTTCATTTAATTTAAAATAAGTAATTAATTTTATCATTCCAATTAATAATAAACTTATTGTTCATAATATACATTAATAATATTAATTAATACAAAATTAACAACTTAATAACATTTTATTACAATAAAAGAATTTGTTAATAAAACATTTTATACTTTAATAATAATAATAATAACATTACTCAATTAGCTTATAATATGAAAAAAATTATCTGTGAACTTTGTAATAACTAATTTAATAATTTTTTTCATCTTAATTAATTACAATTAAATTACTAATTATTAATAATACATTCACTAACTGAATAACTTATTTAATAATAATAAATTAAAAACATGATAATTTTATTAATGTTTTAATAATAAATTAATATCATAATATTAAAATTTAATCAAGTAAATAATAATTATCAACTTGAGATTTTTATTAATTTAATTTCAGTTAACTTTTTAACAAGTATTATAACATTAATCTAATAATTAAATTTTTGTCTTTCTTTTCTTTTTTTGTTTAATTTTCTATTCTATCTGTGCAGGTTCATTCAAGCGACGTGCTTATGTCTAAATACATTTAAAAAACTCAAAAAGAGTTAGTTATGTGAGAAAATTTAGTGCGACTTTCCTGTCACGAAAAGACGCACGTGTGCGGTGAAATAGAAAAAGACATGTCAATGTTGCTGAAAATTAAGTGGTGACATGCAGTAGATAACAAAGGGGTTTTAAAGGAAAAGTAGCAGCATAATTTTGGGGACCCTCGTATTTAATTTAAAAAACACACCATAGTTGGGGGAATTCATTCAATCATTCACTCGAATGTAGAGCAAGAACCTTGGAGTTGAGAACTTCTCAGAGAACCATTATTTGGAGACACGATTGTCAGGAGCAGCTACAACTCATGCTAGGAGAGGGAGTATTCTTCCTATGTTTTCTTTCAATTTTCATCCTCTGTAATTGAATAATTCTATTATATTTTATTTGAAAAATTTTGGGCAAAATACTTATAGTTTGGGGTTAAAGATCAAATCTACAGGTTATCTTCATTATCTATTCTCAAAAACCTTTTGTTTTGTATCATAGTTGATTGGTGAGATCAATTCTGATTTCATTAAATTGCAATGTATCACCAATTTTTATTCTTATAATTCCACATTCATATGGTGAGTTTAAATGTGGAATAATTTTCTTGAAAATTTAAAAGTAAATATAAGACTATAGGATATAGAGTGAGTGTGTTCTGTGATCTTTTTCAAACCAAAATTCTCCGGTTGATTAATATAGGAGTGGGGAACTCCATGATATTTCGGCTTGAGTGATTTATCTCTTGGAGAGGGAAATAAATCACTCATTTTTAGTGGTATAAGTTTTAATCACTATTGTGAGAACGAATATTTTCAAAACAAGTAGAGTTGATATTTTCCCCAATCATATTTCTTTATATTTTTCATTTATCAACATATTATTTCCCTGTTACTTACTGTTTTTAGCCTATTTTTTATTCGATATAGTTTAGAACAAAAACGTAAAAATATTATGATGTTTCAAGTGTGCCTTATAATACAAAAAATAAAACACAGTAGAAAGATAGAAAATCAATCCCACTGTTGACAACAATATGGTCTTTTAGTTAGTTTTTAAAAGACTGGTGGTCAAAATAGTATTCCCTATGTGTTCAGCCCTACTTGCCACATATACAGTAGTAAGTAAGTGTAACATCCCAGGTAAATAAAGAATATTAAATTTCCATATAAATTAATATTTTTGAATAAAATTTTAATATTACTTTAAATGGAATTCTATGTTAAATAGCGCACCCAATACGCAACAACAAGTTTCTTTGAAATCATACGTTGCACACTAATAATATAATAACGTTATTTTAAATTGTAGTTACTGCCGAACCATTATAATGGTGGGAATTAACAAAACTAAAAAAGAATGATTATATTAGTTTATTAAATTTTTTACATTTATCCGATAAAAATTAGAGGCTTAAAATTAGAAAATAATTCTATTTTAAGCCTAAATAATCTAATGTTCTATAAATGATCGATTAATCTCCTTTTGATAGTGAACCCATTTTAAAACTACTTTTCAAAAAATTTATATGTTATATTTGACAAAATAAAATCCTTATTTAGAATCAGGACATCAAAATTTACTTTGTGTAATGTTTTGTTATTTTTACGATAAAGTTCATCTTTTTATGAGTAGTGAAAATGCTGTATTTTAATTCAAAACCTCCTATTAATATAATTTATTTATATGGATAGATTATCTTTTTAATTAGGTTCAATGTTTAGTTGAAATATCTTTTTACCATTTAATCCAATTGTGGATATTGGAATTAATTTCACTTTGAAATTGGACAAAACAAGTGTCACTATTTTGATAGATATTATTTCATAAAAACATGATATTTGTTTTAACAGTGGAAATTAATTAAAAAATTAATTAATGAAACTTCTAGGTTTTTAATTTTTTAAAATGGACATCATTTTTTAATTTGGAATATAAAATTTACCTTGGATGAATTTTTGGTATTTTTCGGGAAAATGTTAATTTTTAATGAATAGTGAAAAATATTGTGTTTTACTTCAAAACATATTTTTCATCTAATTTAATTATATAGATAGATGGTAATTTTAATTGTGTTTATGGTGTAATTTAATTATGTTTGTATCGCTTAATACAATTTTTTTCATTGAAATTAATTTCAATTTTTTATTGGATGTAAAAAAAGGCAGTCTTTTGATAATGTTTTACTTTTTAAAAACCTATCTTTTGTTGTAAGAACAAAAATTATTTTTAAATTAATTAATTAAATTTCAGTGTTTGTAATTTGGTAAAATGGATTCCATATTTAGAATCATAAGGTCCAAATTATGTAATTAAGAAGCTTTTGTTTTTAAACATTATTAATAGTAATAACGGTTATTATCATTAATTATTGTGATTAATTAGTAATCAGGTAGTTAAGGGTAATAAAATAATATCATAATAATATGAAATTCTTCCAATATGTGTCCAAAACCTCTTTTTTGAGTCATTTCCGACCATGGGATACTTTTTACAGAACTTGAGGGACCATGGAGTCACATGGGTGTAATATTGGCATTTATGATATTATTTTTTAAACGAAGAGAAATATAACAAAGGTTTGTATATCCTAAGTAAACGAATTTTAATTTATTCTACATAAATTATCACATAGTCTATATATATTCATTGTAAATCTAAAAATATTTCATACATCATGGTATTTGTTTATAATTTTTAGACATTAAATAAAAAAAATTATTTAGGACACAATGATGATGCATTGGTTACCTCAATAATAATCTATTTGAATAAAATGAAAAGATAAGGTAAAATATAAGACATACCATTGTATAAAACCTATTACTGTGTGTATTTGGGTCCCTTATCACCTTATCCTCAACATATATAATTTTGTGACCATTAAAATCTGAAAATCAATTTATAATAACGTAACATTTAATGACTTTCCAAAAGTGACCCTCCTCCCTCTTATAAAAGGCCCCCACTTCTACCCCCTTACCTACACCTATCAAGCCCTTGGATCATCAAAAATCATCTCATATTATCTCTCCACATCCCCTTATTACTCCTAGAATCCTCACATTGGGTATAAGTCTTTCCAAGGAAGCATTTGGCCCAAATCAAAAAGAGTTACCCGATTTAGAGGTAATGTCTTCTCTCAAGTTTCATTATTTTCTTTTCCTTCTTCACTCACCACTATCTTCTTATTACATTATCCCATAATAACACCAGTTTACTCAATATACTAGTATGTTGTTATGATAAGTATTATACCTACACTTACACACACCTCTGTCTAATGGTTAATGAACATACTCTTTCTTTGGGTGGCGAATTACTACCTCACAAAACGATGATTGTTCAATCTTATTTTAACACCTTTCATGGTGGAAATTATGATGTAACTGAATTTATATATGATATATATGTTATTTAGTTTTTCTATTTTCTTCAAAATTTTATTTTTTTAAATCCAATCTTTATGCTTTTCATGTTGTGGAACTGCGATAGTTTCTTATGAGGAAGTGTGGACTACCGCCCCCTCAAGTGATTTGAATCATTCATGCCAAAAATGGAAAATATGAATAATTTAATTAATGAAATTATGTTACATATATAAAATATTTATTATACAAGAATTATAATATATATGTGTGTGTGTGTGTCTCATTTAGTTTAAATTATTTTAATATGACCATGAAATGAAAGTAGCATTCATGCGTACATACGGCCTACCTTCTCCATGAACGATGCATTTCATTTTTTATCTCAAATGTCATTGAATACTATAAAATGAATATATACTGGATATATATGATATTTAAATCATTAATACCATTCTGTAGATGATGTACATATAACTACATGGGATATTCTTTTCAAACAAGTTCATTTTTGACTCATGTACTGAACATCGACAAAATGTATGATATGAATGAACATAATTAACTAATTATTATGACATGATAATATGTGATATGAATTGAATAATTTAATTTAATATAATTATATAAGAAATTATAAATTGATCTATGTTTATTATTATGAAATATAAAGAAACAAACAAAACAAGTCGGACTTGAGGTAAGGGGATTTCTTATCTCACTTTTAATTCTGTGAGATTTTCATTGTTTGCCACTTAATTTTTTCATGTGGTGTATTGTGTACATCCATTTGATATATATTATGATGACTCTATTTATATTCATGGAATTATTTGATTATTTTTTGATTTATTATTTTTTGTCATACGAATTGATTGATTACAACGAGGTAAGTGGTTTTTATCTCACTTTTATTCCTATGAGATTCATGCTACATTTGCGACTATTTCCATTTGTGTGGTGTATATACTACCCATGATTTTATTCATTGTGTAATATAATTTAATTTATGGGTATTTACAGCTTCATTATAGGACCCTTCTTTCAAGAGGTGTATGTTTCGAATGTTACCAAAATCGGTAAGGGATCCTTTCACCCTCCTCTTTTTAAAAAACTTCTTTTTATTAGGTTTTTTGATTTTCATCTTCTTATGTTGGGATATATTCTTATATAACCTTACTGATGTTAATTGTATGTCCATGTTATGACATAACCTTTTTATCTCTCACCAATTCATTTTCGGAATTTTAAAGTGACGTCGTTAGGCTGTTTAATTTCTGTAAGGGAACTTTTTATCCCAATTTCAATTCGTTGGGTTAAACCTCTACTTCTTGATTATGTCAAGCTATGAAGATGTGTGTATTTCCTATGATTGTTTTAAACTAAATATCCTCTTATATTGGGTGTGTTTATATCATTCACACATAATTATTTAATTTATTTATCCTTCTTCTAACGATACCATCATTGTAAGGGACTTCGTACCAATCTCCTTTAGTTGAGTCATACATCAATTTATACACGAACATCTTTTATTAGTTGTATAATAAACACTTTTGAAATATAATTTCATTCAAAATGAATCTTTTAACATGAACAATTTTACTAAATGAAAAAAGGAATTTTTTTTCTTACGTATGCAGCGACAACAACTTCTATACCACTGTGACCATTATTTGAGTTTTGGATTACTCTACAAGCCATAATGTTTCTAAATGAAAAATAAATACCATGTTTTAAATTTCATTTATTTTGGTGTTGAAATTGGTTTTCATAATATTTTGATTATATTAATGTGTTGTATTGATAATTGTGATTGAAATATAAAATTTCTATGTTTCCTTTATGCATGTTTTATGTGATACGATTATGTTATGGTTAATGGGCATTGTTTATGAAGATGAGTGGTTACTTGATAAACTAAGGGTGGGTGAGCCCGAGATAGCTCTCCAATGCATTGGGTAATGCGAAGGAGTTAAACTCTAAGGTTTCTCCAAATAGATTTAGGGAATATACTATGATTGGTATTCTGAACGTAACATGAGGGTTACTCCCTATGTAGAATGTTTTGAGTCCCTCAGGTTACTTTAATGTCTTATGATTTCTATGAGTTATTCATAATTCTTAAGATTTCATGAGTTATGGTAAAGTGCCTATATTATATGAGTAATGTATAATTTCATTGATTCTTATGTATACATGGACTAATGTTTTCTTTTCGTATTTTTATATCCCATATTGAGCTTTTTATGCTCATCCCATATTTTTGAAAAGTTTTTCACAGGTCAAGGGAATAGTACAAGTTGTAATGATAGTGTCGAGGAAGTCTCAAGAAAGAAACCATGTTTTATTTTAAATATGTTTCCTTTGGTGGAAAAATGAATAATGTCATTGATGTAACCACCTTGTTTAAATGTGGAATGTAATGCATTATTTATGGTATAATTCACTAAAACTCTATACCTGAAAGGATCCTCTATGTGAATTATTCATTTAATTCAATATTATGTATGGTTCTATGGTCGGGTCCTTATAGTTGGTATCATAGGTCGGTTTAGATAACTTTAGAGGTTTGGGTATTATTTAAGCATAAGTGATAGTACAGTAATGGGTATGATTTCAGAAAGAGTCATAGTTTTTTAGATAAATTGAATGAGTTTAAGATAACATGAATAATTTTATCTTAGTATTATATGATGATTTTATTGATATACTAACACTGACCTTTTTGGTTTTAGTAAATGGATGGATCTAGTTGGCACCAAAGTAACAGTGGATGTGAAGAAAAATGTGACGGTTTTCTAAACAATCTACTGAATGATGTCGGAGCATCAATGAGAACTCTTGTGGTTATTATCAACCGACTATCTAGAATCATGACTGACCACCTGAACATTAGTGATTTTTATAAGTGTCATATAAACAAGAAACAAATCCCTAAGGATGTTCTGGTAATACTGATTAAGCTAAGTATGTTCAAAAACCAATGTGTCAAAGATGTGAAAAAAAACACATAAAAATGTTTCAAAGGGACAGAAAGATGCTATAGATTTTGAAATGATGGTCATAAAGCAACAACCTTCCATGAAAAAATGAATCATCTAGTTGACTCTAGGAAAGGGAAAGACGTTCTTTCTGAAGGATTAATTGAATGTTTTAAATGTGGTGTGCATGGTCATTATGCAAACACGTGTCCTACAAAAAAGTTTCTGGAATGAGATCACTAGGATCGTAAAAATATACATTTACCAATACCTAATTACTTTTCGATTGAGGATGAAGAAACTGATAATGACCAATGAAAGGTATGGATTATTTCCTATCATATTTTATCCTATTATTGAATCATAGGATATGATTCATGATTTTGTTTTTAGGAAATAAGTATTTCAGAATAAGTTGTAAAGGAATGATTAATAGATCACGAATAATGTTGAATTAGCAAGAAGTCAACATATTAGTGATTCAATAGTTATGGTATATTTTAAGATGGTGAAATTCTTAAAATTATTAAGGCTCTTTTAATTATGGGATTACATTAGAATAATTTTTATAGTATGTGTAAACATGATTTTTAATATATGAAAATTTTATTCAAGGAATAATTATCTTTTCTTCTGTGGATATAGTTACAAAGAACCATTTTGGTTTATATGATCCTTGATTTTGAGGTAATTACCAGTTAGTACATTTTGGGATGAAAAACAAAAGTTATAAGATAACATTTTTTGTTAAGATATGTTATGGTTAGTTTTGATGATTTTATCTTTTTTTGGGATAGTTATAAAATTATAATGTTTTTGAAAAAGTACAACATGAAGACCGTGTGACAACTCGTCGTGTCGGACAAAGCCGTGGTAATCGAACCCACAACCAAAGTGAAACTGGAATTTGTCGCCTACCACTAGACTATGAGAAGTCCCTAGTTAGTATGAAAAATTCGTTCAAGTTAGATGATTTTATGAATAAAGAATAATTTGATTTTGGGTTATCTATAGAAATGATTGGCCTATCATCAAGGATATGTGATTATGTTAATGACTTTTTAATATGAGAATTTAAGAGCAACTGATGTTATTTAGAGATAAATGATAAGATTTATCTTGGAAGACTATGTGATTAAATCCTTCATAGATTTGGGTTTCAATAATAGTTTGGATTACAATGAAGAACATTATGGTTACCTATTTATTAAATGGACTTTCTTGAACCTTGGGTTCTTTTTATTGAATTTTAGATATTAAGAGTACAATTTCATTTTATAAAGGATTATCCTTTTTGGGATTATCTGATCTTGTACTAACAATTTTGGTATTTTTTTAGGTCTAATTACATGGGAAATATATAGTTCATATTTTTTGTGTTAGGTGATTCTAAAGAAGTTGATTATAGCTCTCTTAAAATGAATAAGTCATCCTAAATACTCATCTTTTGGAGAAAATATGAGTTTCTGTAAGAAATATAGTAACAGATGAAAGTCTACATGACATATAAGTATGATTCATTATGTTTTAGTTATGCACGTGAATAAATATCTTAATGAAAAGTAACTTAAAACAAAAAAGTTATCTGTTAACTTTTCCAATTTGGGAATCAATTATCATTTAACCCATCACAAGTTTGTGATTTTTTGGTGGTTAAATTTCTCCAAGACATATTTTCTATCACACTCCATCAGAACTTGACCCATTGTTTTTTCTTCTATATCCATGTTTTTTTACATGTAATCCTAGTATGGGTTAACTCGGTTGACCTTTGTACTTTTCTTTCCTTCTTTTAATGTGATAGTTTAATATACTCCATTTCTGATGTGGGGCTTTCAATGATGTTTCTGAGCCCAATTTTAAAATTTCAAGGATACAATTCCCAAAAGTGGTGAAGGATGTAACATCCTAGGTAAATAAATAATTTGTAATTTCCATATTTATTAATATTTTTGAATAAAAGGTTAATTTTACTTTAAAGGTAATTCTACGTTCGACGGCGTACCCAATACGCAACAACCAGATTCATTGAATTTTTACGTTGCACACTAATAATATAATAATATTATTTTAAATGGTAGTTAACACTTGTCCATTATAATGGTGGGATTGAATATAACTAACTAAAAAATGATTATATATGTTTGTTAAATATTTTTACATTTATCCAATGAAAGTTGGAGGCTTAAAATAAGAAAGGAATTCGATTTTAAGCATAAATATTCTAATGTTCTTTAAAAGGTCGGTTAACCGCCTTTTGAGGGAGAAAATTTTTTGAAACGACTTTTTGTCAACATTATATGTTATATTTAACAAAATAAAATCCTTCGTTAGAATCGGGACATCAAAATTTACTTTTGTGTAAAAAAATTATTTTTCCGATAAAGTTTAACTTTTAATGAATAGTTAAAATGCTGTATTTTAATTCAAACCCTCTTTTTAATATAATTTATTTATATGGTTAGATTATCTTTTAAATTGGGTATAAATTTAAGTTGATATATATTTTTTCCATTTAATCCAATGGTGGTCATTGGAATTAATTTCACTTTCAAATTGGACATAAACAAGTGTCAATATTTTGATAGATATTATTTAAAAAAAACACGCTATTTGTTTTGACAGAGGGAATTGATTATAAAATTAAGTAATGAAAATTATATGTTTTTAATTCGGTAAAATGGAAATCATTTTTGAATTTGTAATATAAAATTTACTTTGGATAAATTTTCGTTATTTTTCTGACAAATGATCATTTTCAATGAATAGTGAAAAATCTTGCATTGTACTTCAAAATTGCGTGTTCATCTAATTTAGATATATAGTTAGATGTTCCTACTAATTGTTTTTAAAGTGTAATTTAATTATTTTTTTATCACTTAATACAATTTTTTTCATTGGAAGTAATTTCACTTTTCAATTGGATATAAAAATAAGTCAATCTTTTGATAAATTTTTACTTCTTAAAACCCCATCTTTGGTTGTCACAATGGGAATTATATTTAAATTAATTAATGAAATTTATGTGTCGGGAATTTGGAACAATTGATTCCATATTTGGAATCATATGGCCGAAAATATGTAATTAAGTCTCTTGTATTTGGACATTATGAACAGTAACGATGGTAATTATCTTTAATTATCGTGATTAATTGGTAATCGTGTAGTTGAGGGTAATAACATAATATAATAATAATATAAAATGAACCTCAACATGTGTCCAAGTCCTCTTTTTTTATTCATGGCATACCATGGGATGATTTTTACCGAACTTGAGGGCCCATGGAGTCACATGGTTGTAATAGTGACATTTAAGACATTTTTTAAAAGAATAGAAATATAACAAATGTTTGTATATCTTATGTATACCAATTTTAATTTTGTTTACATAAATGATCTATTAGACTATAAATATTCATTGGAAGTATAAAATGATTTCCTATATCATGGTATATTTTTATAATTTTTTGGCATTAAATAATTAAATTTATTTATGAAACCATGATGATGTAGTGATTACCTCATTAATGAACGATTTAAATATAATAAAATGGTAATGAAAAATCTAAGACATAAAATTGTATAAAACATATTGGATGGAATTATTTCTAACCCATATCACATTGTCCTCAAAATATATCATTTTGGGTCCTTTAAAATCCAAAAATCAATTTATAATAAAGTAACCTTTCAAGACTTTCCAAAAGTGACCATCCTCCCTCTTATAAAAGGCCCCCACCTCTACCCCCTTACCCACATCTCTCAATCCCTTTGATCCTAAAAAATATACTCATATTATCTCTATAAATCCCCTTCTTACTCCTATAAGCCTCACTTTGGGCATAATTCTTTCCAAGGAAGCATTTGGCTCAAATCAAAATGAGTTACACGATTTAGTGGTAATGTCTTCTCTTGACTTTCTTCCTTTTATTTTCCTTCTCCACTCTCCACAATCTTATTATTATTTGATCCCATAATATCAAATTATCTATAATATACTAGGTTGTTTTTATGATAAGTATTTTTCCTACACGTACACACACCTCCGCCAAATTGTTAAAGAATATATTGTTCCTATGGGTTATGAATTACATCCTCACGAAACGATGATTGTTAAATATTTTTTTAACTCCTTTCATGGTGGACATTATGATGTCACTATATTTATATATGATATATATGGTATTTATTTTTCCTATATTCTTCTAAATTTTATTTTTTAAAATAACATCATTATTCTTTTCATGTTGTGGATCTGCGATAATTTCATCTCAGTAAGTGTGGACTACCGCCCCCTCAAGTGATGTGACTCTTTCATACCAAACATTGGATTTATAATGAATTTATTTAATGAACTTATTTTACCTATATAAAATATATATTGTACTGGAATTAGAATATTTTAATGTCTCATCTAGTTTTAATTCCTTTAATATGACCAAGAAATGAAAATAGTGTTCATGCGTACATATGGTCTACCATCTCCATGAACGGTGCATTTTATTTTTTAACTCCAAGTGTTATGGAATAGTATAAAATGAATTCATACTATATTTATATGATATTTAAATCATTAATACCATTCTCGAGATGATGTACTAATAACGAAATTGGAAATTATTTTCAAACAAGTTCATATTTGACTCATGTACAAAACATCGTAAAAAAGTATGATATGAACTCACATAATTAACTAATTATTATTAAATGAAAATATTTCATATGAATTGAATAATAAACTATAAAGGATGTATATAAAAAAATAAAAAATTGCCTAAGTTTATTATTCAAGAATATAAATAAATGAACAAGGTAAGTCGAACTTGAGGTAAGGGGATTTCGTGTCTCAATTTTAATTCCGTGAGATTTCCATTGTTTGCCACTTATTTGTTTCATGTGATATATTGTGTACTTACATTTCATATAAATTATCATAACTCTATTTATATTCATGGTATTATGTGAGTCATTTTGTGTTTATTATCTTTTGTTCATACGACTCTATTGATTACAACTATGAAAGTAGTTTTTATCTCACTTTTATTCTCGTTAAATTCATGCTACATTTTCCAGTATTTCCTTTTGTGTGGTGTATGTACGGCCCATGATTGTATTATTTGTGTTATATACATTAATTTAGGGGTATTTACATCTTCATTGTATGACCCTTCATTCACAGGGTGTAAGTTTCGAATGTTACCCAAATCGGTAATGGAACCTTTCACCCTTCGCTTTTAAAAGACATCTTTTTGTTAGGTCTTTTAATTTACATCTTCTTATATTGGGATATGTTCTTTTATATCATTATTGCTATAAATTTTATATCCATGTGATTAGATACACTTTTTATCTCTCATCAACTCATTTCTTGAATTTTAATGTGATGCCATTAGGCTGACGAATTTCTGTAAGGGAACTTCTTAACCCAATTTCAATTCATTGGGTTAAACCTCTACATCTAGATTATGTCATGCTATGAATAGGTGTGGATGGCCTATAATTGTTTTACACCTAATATCCACTTATATTGGGTATATTTATATTTGTCACACATAATTATGTAATTGATTTATCATTAATCTATGGATACCTTCATTGTAAGGGACATCGTCTCAATCTCCTTTCGTTGAGGCATAGTTAAATTTATATACGACATTTCTTAATTAATTGTATAATAAACCCTTTTGAATTTTAATTTCATTCAAAAGGAATTTTTTTACATGAAGTGTTTTACTAAATGACAAAAGGAATGTTTTTGTCTTACGTATGCAGTGACAATGACTTCTCCACTGCCGTGACAATTATTTGAGTTTCGGCTTCCTCTACAAGACATAATGTTTCTAAATGAAAAATAAAAACCATGTTTTACTTTTTTTTTATTGTGGTGTCGAAATTTTTTTTGATAATGTTTTGATTATATCAATGTGTTGTATTAATATCTTGTGATTGAAATATGGAAATTTTATGTTTCCTTTAAGCATGTTTTATATGAAATGATTATGTTATGGTTCGTGGGAATTGTTTATGAAGCAGTTTCTTCCGTGATAAACTAAGGGAAGGTGAGCCTGAGATAGCTCTCCAATGCATTGAGTAACGTGAAAGAGTTAAACACAAAGGTTTTTTCAAAGAGATTTAGGGAATATACTACGATGGGTATTCCAAATGTAACCATGAAGGTTACTCCCTACGTAAGAATGTTATGAATGCCTCAAGTTACCTTTATGTATTATTATTTCTATGATTTATTCATAAGTCATATGATTTCATGAGGTATGTTAATGTGCCTATGTTTAATGAGTAATGTATGATTTCATTGATTCTTATGTATACATGGACTAAGGTTTTCTTTCCGTATTTTTACTTCCCTTAAAGAGATTTTTATGCTCATCCCAAGTTTTTGAAATGTTTTTCAAAGGTAAAGGGAAAATTACATGTTTTTATTATAGTGTCTATGATGTGTCAAGAAAGAAACCATATTTTATATTAAATAGGTTTCCTTTAGTGCAAGAAAATGAATAATGTCTTTGATGTCACCACCTTGTTTAAATGTGGAATGTAATGAATGATTTATGATATTATTCTCTAAAATTCTAAGCCTAAAATGATTGTCAAGGTGAATTATTCATTGAATTCAAGATTATTTAATGTTTCAAGGCCGGGTCCTTATAGATAGAATATAGATTGTAAACTTTGACCAACTTCAATGACGATCTAGGTCAGCTTTTTTGGCATTGTTACTATGGAAGGCACGGGCCATTACTCTAAAAAACTATAAAAATAAAATATACATAAAAATAAAAAAAAATTGAAAAATAATTGTAAATTGTAAAAAATTTGTTTTCACTTCTTGTTGAATTGTTACTACTGAGTACTGTCAGTTTTTGTTTGTTTGAGCACAAGGCACTCTGTTGATATTCTAGGGAAACTATACGTAGAAATAGACAAACATCTTGCTACTCTTAGAAGAAAAAAAACACATCATAAATTGAAAACCTAGATAATAGAGTTCCTGCACCTAAAAACTACCAAAATAAAAATGAACTCTTAGATTAAAATGAAAGGCCTATGATGAGGGAGTTCCAACTTCCTCGTGTTTCAAGAAACCCATCATCAATCAGACTTAATCCAAGGGAAATAAACTATGAATTAAAATAGTCACATATTTCTTTTTTACCATCATTTAATGGGATCTCTAATGAGGACTCCTCTACCTTCATTAAATTCTTCTATAATATTATGTAGCAATTACCTCTTCTAGGACTCACGAAAAATGAACATAGAATGATAGTCTTTCCCTTGTCCCTTAAAGGGAATGCAAGGAATTGGATTCTGAGTCTGGATTAGAAATTTTTTTTTAAAAATTGGGATCAGGTGTATAACACTTTCATAATGAAATTATATCCACAAATATTAAAAGGATAACATATAAAAAAATAAAAAGTTTATATCATGATGATGGAGAAGCTTTTCATGAATCTTGGGATAAATTCATGGATCTTCTTAGGTAGTTTCCCCATCATCAACTCCCATCACACCTTTTTATGGATACATTCTATGAAGTGTTTTCCTCCTTTGGATATAATCTAGTAGACCATGATGATGGGGGTAATTACAATGACAAATCAAATTAAGAACATTGAAATTTTTTAATAATCTTTCACTGAATTCACAACATTAAGATTCACGAAAAAAAAGAGTCAATAGAAATGTTAATTCAAACACTGGTTCAAATAATGAAACTAAAGATCAACTAGTTGAAATCACAAACCAACTTCAATCCATAATGAATAAGACTTAAAAAAAACTATAAACCAACTTGGATGTCAAAATACCAACCAATGTTTAAGGGAATAGTGTCTCTAGTGTGGTATGTTTGGACATACATAAATGGTTTTTCCTAATTTTGATATTCCAGCTCAACAACAAGAGAATTCAAACATTGTTATCTATGTTCCTAGAATGCCTCCTAAAGAAGATCCGTTTTCAAATTATTACAACCAAGGCTATAGGAACCATCCAAATCTGTCTTAGAATTATCAAGGATTAATCAAACAATCCACTACCCTTAATTTCTCTAATCAATCAGGACCAAACTATCAGAATCAACAAAGGGATAAATCATAAATTGTACAAGGAAACAATTATAGTCACATGTCTTCTAAGATTGATCTAATATAGAACAAAATCAACTCCCAATAGGAAAGGTACATGACTTAGCTATCCAAACATCAAAATTAATATGAGTCTAATAAAATGAAAACTGATGTTAGAATTCAGAACATGGAAACACAACTTGGTCCACTTTATAGATATGTTTCATCTAGGAAAAAATGTAGACTTCCGAATACCACCGAACATAGATCTAGAGACAATTACATGGTTGATGTCACAATTAGTGGGTTTAATACTCAACCTATAGCTAAAAAGTCCATGAAAATTCCCAAAATTAAAATCTTCTTCAATCTGGATGAAAATTTTTTCTGTGCACAAGTAACTCAAGATGAAACTTCATCTAAAAATATATGGAATAAAGGAATATATAACGTTGAATAATAGGTGAGGGATATACCTATTTTCCTAAAACAAATTTCCTCACTCATCCCTTTCCCTAAGAAGCTAAAACCTCAAAGTAACACCAGGGCTGAATTTCATCAGTTCTTTGGTCTCATTTCTAAACATCAGGTAAAAATTCCAATCATTCATGACAGAATTAAAATTCCATCTTATTTGAAATCTTTGAAGAAAAATGATTCAAAAAAATATACCTGGAATAATTATCTAAATATAGCCTCATTGAAGAGTACAATGATGTACTCCAAAAGAAAATCCCACCTAAACTGAAAGACCCAGGTAGTTTTTTCAATCCTTGCACATTAGGAAACACTGATAAGATGAATTATTATTGTGATTTTGGTGCTAGAATTAATCTTATTCCATACTCACCGTTTCAGTAGTTGAGGTTGTTTGACCTTAAACCAACATTCGTTATACTACAGTTTGCTGATAGATCATTCACTCATCATTTGGGCAGGATAAATGATTTTCTAGTTATGGTTAGGAAGCTATTTTTATCTACAGAATTTTTAGTCTTGGAGATGGAGTGTGATCAAGAGGCTCACATCATCTTGGGTAGGCCCTTCATGGTACCAGGTGGTGATGTTGTTGATGGCTCTTAGGGTAAATTAGTTTTTAAAATTGGAGACCAACAGGAAAAGTTCAATGTGTTTAAAAATGCTAAAGGACCAATGTTTTCTTAAAACTGTTCAATGTTAGAGTATTTAGAAGATGAAAACTCAATTTGGAAAATTTTAAAAATTTTAAAATCTATTCTCTATTAAATAAATTAATTTTGAAGCTGAAAATCTTGTTGAATATTTCTTATAAATTGACGATTCTACGTGAATTCCAAATCTGGAAAATTGCATTGTTTCTGCTGTAGAAGGGCCCTCTATTTTTGAACATTGGTGATTTTTGAGTGAATTTTTCGGTGTTTATGTTAATGCCAATCTTTCTGAACAATTTAATTTTATTAAGGGAGAACATATAAGACCACTAAACGATTTTGTTCTGATTAACTTGTTGAAATATGATCTAGAAAATCTGGACAGTGTACTTCCCACTTTGGATAGGAGTACAGGTTCTTTTGAATCTGAATGTGAAATTGAAAATCATTCATCTTTTACTACTCCCTACAAGAAATATTTTGATGATCTTTGACCTCCTAAGCCTAAGAGACTACCTTTGATTATAGAACCACCCAGTCTTGATCTAAAACCATTCCCACCCCCTATTAAATATTCATTTCTGTGTGAAAACTCCACCTTTCCTATCATAATTTCTACTGAGCTTAATGAAAAAAAAATAAGAAATATTTTTAATTGTTTTAGAAAAGTTTAAATTTCTGATTGTCTGTACAATGGCTGATATCAAGGGTATTAGTCCCTCATTATTTCGGCATAAAATACCTATGGATCCTAACCACAAGCCTAGGGTAGAGTGTCAAAGAAGGATAAATACAGACATGAAGGATGATGTGAGAGAAGAAGTGATCAATTTTTTGGACACCTGAATGATATATCCCATTTCTGATAGTTTTTGGGTCATTCTTGTCCATGTTGTTCCAAAGAAGGGAGCTTTCATTGTAGTTAAAAATGGAAAAAATGAACATTTCCATGTTAGTAAAGTCACTAAATGGAGAGTCTATATTGATTATAGGAAGCTTAATTCAGCCACTAGGAAGGACCATCTTCCAATGCCCATCATAGATCAAATGCTTGAAAGGCTTGCTGGAAATGAATTTTTCTGTTTTTTTGGAAGGGTATTTGGGTTACAACCAGATTGTTGTTGATCTAGTGGATCATGAAAATACAAATTTTACATGCCCCTTTAGGAAATTTTCCTGCAAGGGGATTCCTTTTGGGTTGTATGGATCTCCAGCCACACTTGAAAGGTGTATGACCGCTATCCTTTTGGATATGATTGAATATATCATTGAAGGCTTCATGGATGATTTCTCTATCGTGGGTAGTACTTTTGACACTTGTCTAGGAAATCTTGAGTTAGGCTTAGAGAGATTCATTGAAACCATCCTTGTTCTTAATTGGGAGAAGGGTTAGTTCATGGTCACAGAAGGTATAGTGGTTGGTCATAAAGTTCCCAAGAGAGGTCTAGAAGATGATACTGCTAAAATTGATGTCATTCAAAATTGCCACCTCGTGAAAATGTTAACAGTTTTAGAAGATTCCTAGGGCATTCTGGTATCTACTAGAGATTCATAAAAGATTATTTTAAAATAACTAATCCCTTATGTTTTTTTTTCATGGATTCACCATTAAATTTTGATAAAAATAGTTCGAAATCATTCAATTTTCATGAAGAGAAAATCAATACATCACCCATTATCACTACACCTAGCTGTAAGTTACCTTTTGAGCTTATGTGTGATTCTAGTGACATTGATGTAGGTGTTATCCTTGGATAGAGGAATGATAAGATACTAAATGTGGTGTATTATTCTATAAGAATATTAGATGATTCTCAAAAGAATTGTAAAACTAATGAAAAGGGTTGTTAGGTATTGTGTTTGCTCTAGAGATGTTTAGACAGTACATTTTAAGATCAAAATTCATCATTTTCACTTTTCATTCTGTTTAAAAATTTGTTTTTCTAAGAAGGAAACTAAAACCATGATAATTTGATGGTTTCTAATGTTACAAGAATTTTATTTATGGATTAGGGACAAGCAGGGAGATGAGAAATTAGTTGTTGACCACTTATCTAGGCTTCCTATTACTCAATATGAATATATAGATCCTAGAGATATTAACTGTTATTTTTGTGATGAAAACTTGCTTACTGCTTCTATCGAGAAATCTACTAGGATTTTAGAATTTTTCAACTTTTTGGAAGCAGTTATCATTCCCAAGAATCTGTCCAATAATGAATGAAAGAAATTCATTTCTAATCTTATGTACTATCGTTGGAATCATCCCTTGCTCTTTATGAGATGTTCTGATGGTATTCTTAGAAGGTGTGTCACTGAGCAAGAGATGTGTCCTGTCTTAGAAAGTTGTCACTCCTCACCTTGGGGAGTTCACCATGGTGGTGGGTGAACTGATCAAAAGGTCCAACAATCAGGTTTCTATAGTCCTACTCTTTTAAAGGATTCTATAATCCTTGTGGATGGATGTAATTGGTGTCAGAGGTTAGGTAATGTTGGTAGAAAGTGAGATTTACCCCAAAAAAGAATACTGGAAGTTGAAATTTTTTATGTCTGGAATTTAGATTTCATGGGTCCATTTCCATCATCTCATGGTAGTGAATATATTCTTAATGATGTTGATTATGTTTCGAATTGGGTTGAGGGAATGGAACAACCCAATAATCAAGCAAATTTGGTAATTAAGTTTTTCAAACAGAAAATATTTGCAAGATTTGGAGTTTCAAATCCTTTATCATTGATAATGGAACACACTTTAAGAACAATAAATTTAATTACTTGATGGAAAAATATGGTTGTGTTCATAAAACAAGTAAACATTAACATCCACCTTATAGTGGACATGTAGAAATTTATAATAGACAACTTAAATGGATACTTGATAAAACTATGTCAAAATCTATGAAAGACTGGTCTCTTAAGTATGATAAAGCATTATGGGCATATAGAAATGATTTCAAGACCCCAATAAGTATGTCTTATTACATTCTTTTGTTTGGTAAATGTATTCATTTACATGTGGAGTTGCAACACAAGTCTTATTGGGAAGTTAAGACTCTTAACATTGATTTTATGAGTGCTGGTTAGAGGATATTACTCGAGCTAAGTGAACTTGATGAGATTAGGGGAGAGAGATATGATAATTAAATAATTTATAAATAGATGACTAAAATATTTCACAATTCTATCATTCAAAACCTATAATTTAAACCTGTATAAAAGGTCCTCCTCTTTAACTCTCAACTTAAACTTTTTCTTGGAAAGCTGAAGTCCGAGTGATCTGGACCTTTTACTATAATGAGGGTGCTGAAGAATGAAGCTTTTGAAATTATAGGTGAAGAAAATATACACATGTTATTTAATTTGCAGAGAGTGAAAATTCATTTTGAGGGACAACTAAAGGGCTTAGCTGCCTTCACAGTGCTTCAAAACTGATCTTGAATAAAGTCTGGCCGACGACTTTAAAACGTAGTGCTTCATGGGAGGTAACCCATAGTCCTTTTTTTCTTTACTTTTCATCATTTAAACATTGAATGAAGTGTTTCTTCGGTTCTATGTTTTTGTGAATTACATGTTACTATTTATTCTTAGTATCATATTCTTTTTCAAAGTTATCAAGAAGCTGCTGCTTTGTCATTTAATGCAGTAGAATTCCCATGTTGAAAGACTAATGAAAAACTAGTCAGGTAAGTATCTTAATATTAAATTTATATTTCTTAATCTGCTCCATATTACTTTTAACAAATCTATTGTATGTTTTGCAAAAAAAAATCTCCTCTATTTATTTCTATTTTAAAATATTCTGCTACATATGTGCTGAAAATCTGATGCATTTCATGCATATACTAAAAAATTATTACGGCATGTCACTATGATGAATTACAAATTTTTCATGTGCCTCTTTATTAAATTTGAATTCATTTATATATATTGAAATAATCGTTCACTGTATGAATTAAGTGTTGGGGTACTTGCTTTCTAGTTGTTGGGTTTTTATTGAATGTTCTTTGCTAAGGGGTGTTATGAATGCTTTATTTATGTGTTATTGAACATCCAATTGAATAATATTTTTGGAATCTCCATACACCCAATTCTCTCTGCACCCAAAAGTTATATGCTAATTTTTGAGATTCATTATAAATTATCCATTGTATTGAATGTTAATGCATGTACATTCTAATGAACCTGCTGTAATTAATTCATTATGGTAGAAAAAATATTGAACTTTAATGTGACCTCTATAAATGTTATAAATATACATAATTGAAAGTCTTTTTTAAACATTAACTGTCAAATTGTTCTTCTCCACTTTAGAAGTCAACATTGGGTACAATGTCGGGTTTTAAGTGTTGTGGAGGTGGTCAATAATTGACTATGCTTAAAAGTTCTTAATTGTGAGACCATCAATTCCAAATGAAACTTCAATCTTTTTGTCAAATAATGGTTATATTTTTTCTAAATTGTTACACAATTTTAGGCTTTAGACTGTATTAAAATGGGTCTATCCTTAGGAAAAGTAACGTTCAGGAAGTTAAGATTTGTTTTAAATCTAAAATTAGTGATAATGGATGATTGTTGAGTGATATATCTTAGTGATCAAATAGAAATTTTGGTTTAGGAATTATTCCTAAGACTGACATGTGTGATCTTTTAATGTAATTATGATCATAACTCTTAGAAGTAGAAATTTGATTCTGATAATAGGTGACTCATATTTGTATATTATTTGTTAAATTAATTACCTTATTGAGATGATGTAAATGATTTTTTGGTATAAATATTTTGATACTCGAGTTGTTTGGGCATCTAGGATCCCATGGTGAGACTCTGAGACCTTAGATGTTTTGTGCACTTCTATATACTATAGGCCCTCTTTACACCTTGATAAAGAGAATCTCAGAGTGCTTGAAACATGATACATGGATTGGGAAAAATAAAATAAAGTTTCTAGGGTCAAAAATGTGTTCATTAAGGTGAGGGAAATGATGAACTCCAGATAAAGAATGGGTCAATTGGATTATTTGGGAGTGATTTAGGTTGTATCATTGAGGCGATTCACAAAAAAAAAATATCTTTATTTTTTGAACCTAGTTGAAAAAGAAAATGTATAAAGTTCCTAATGTTATGTTCATAATTACATATAAATTTTACCTTTTGTTACTCTAGGACTTTGGACTTGAGCCTGGATTGAAGATTGTCACTAAGAAGTACCACATATGAGGCATAACACATTGATTTCTTGTTGATTAATTTATCACATGACTAACATTGAGTGTTTTTTCTAAGTAAGATTCATATGAGAAATTTATTTTCCAAACCTAATTTCATGTTTGTTTTCATTGTTTCAATTTATTGGAAATGTTACATTTTGAGTGAAGTCATTAATACCATACTTTTATTTTCAGAGACAAAAAAACATGAGATTGTTTAAGGAGAAACATTGATTAACTATGGGGGAATTTGATGTGGCCTTAAATACACATGTTTTTTCACATCTTTTTCATTAACTTTTAATGACTTTAATTTGTTATTCTTATACTTTATAATAAATATTAACACTTCTATTCTTCTATAGATAAATTTTCCAATTAATAAATTATGTATTATAAGCATTAAAATAGTTAATTTATTTCTTACTTTAATTGTTTAATAAATTTTTGTTAAGTTTGGTGATTTTTGTTGCAATTTTATTAATTTATAATTAATTAATTAATTAGGTCTGCTTTTGCACATAATTATTTATTCAAAATTTCAAAGTTAATGTTTTAAAAATTATTTAATATTAATTAATTAATAGATGTTATTTATTAATTAATTAATTACTAATTTATTTTTTTAAACAAACCAAATTTATTCATACATTATAATTTAAAGTCTTAATCCAATTCAATCATTCAAAAAGATGGTTCTTAATTGTTTACATTAATTAATTTAGGTTATTGAAGTTGATATAACATTACTTTGTTTGTTATTAACATAAATTAAATCATTTTATTTTAAAATATATTTATAATTTAACATCAATATAATAGGTTTCATTAATTTAGTATACTTTATGTGTATTTAAATTTTCAATTGTTTTATTTAAGTTTTAGATTTTATCAATTATTTTGTTCATATTTTATTTATGTTTTAATATATTTTATTTACTCTGTTTATTTTGCAGGTTCATGATTTCACCCCTATCACGGTGTCATCACACACATTTTCCATCTCGCAGTGACACTGTTTTAATCCTTACATTGTATCCCATTTACAATGTCTCCTTTCCTACCACCATTTCGTTCACGGTCGCACCATGACCTCTTGACACAGTCTCACTGTGTCTTTTCCACCGTAACCCAACTTGTTATCTCATTGTTCGGATATGGTACATTAGTTATTCCGTTGTTTCCTCATCCACTGTTTCCTTCCTCACTATTTATTTTACTGTCTCACCATTACCACTGTCTCCTTTATTCACAGATTCACTGTTTCATCCTTAATCTTGTCTCACTGTAAACTTTATCTCCATTCCACCGTATCACTTTCATGTTTCTATAGTATAATTCTCCACCACTGCAAACTCTACCACCATTTTTCATCCTTGAAAAACCAGAACTCTATCTCACCACTTCTAACCAATTACCTCCTATCACAACAAGACTTCCTCATCAAAGAAGAAGAAGGATTTGGTCATATAATATACCACCAAAGACTCTTCCTCAGGCCACACAACACCCTGCATCAGTAATTCCGATGATGCCCTGGTCACCGCTGAGCCGATAGGGTCTCTCCAAAGGAGAATTTCACTACATGTTCGAAGTCGCTGTTAATCTAAACTTGATTCGATGCGCTTCATTGAAGGAAGGAGAATCTGGGTAGGAAGCAGCCATCTTGGATAAAATTCAATGTTGTTGTGTGAGGAGGTTTACACTAATTTCGGCAGGAGAAAAGGGGTTTTGCGTTAAAGATGTGGGATACATGTTGCACCACGCTAGCGAGAGGAGAAAGAGGCTGAGCACATCTCTGTGTCTCCAGGGGGAGAAGACAAAGTCCGATGTTGGTCTATGTGTGCTCTGTTGCAGCGGTGCCGAAGAAGACCCCCCATTCCCCTATTGTTCCGAATTGGGGGGAGATTAACTATTTTATTAAACTAATTAAATAAATAATAAACATAATAAATCAATAAATAATTAATAAATAATAATTATTAAACAAACTATAGAAATATGCTAATTAATAGTATTTAAAAATTTAAATATTAAATCTATTTATTATACATTTCAATTAATATAAAATAATTATTTAATTTTAACATTAAAATTAATAATAAACTTAATTTTTATAATCTACATTAATAATATTAATTAATAAAAAAATTAATAACTTAATAACATTTTTTACATTAAAATTATATGTTATTAAAACATTTTATACTTTCATAATAGTAATAATATTACTCGATAAACTTCTAATACAAAAACAATTGTCATTAAAAAATTTAATAACTAATTTAACAATTATTTTCATCTCAATTAATTATAATTAGATTACTAATTATTAATAATACATTCACTAACTAAATAAATTATTTAATAATATTAAATTAAAAACATAACAATTTTATTAATATTTTAATAATAAATTAATAATCATATTATTAATATTTAATCCAGTAAATAATAATTATCAACTTGATATCATTATGAAGTTAACATAAGATAACATTTTAACATGTATTATAACATTAATCTAATAATTCAATTTCTTTCTTTCTTTGCGTTTTTATTCACTTTTGTATTCTATCTATGTAGGTTGATTCAACAGACATGTTTACGCCTAAATAAATATTACTAACTCAGCCAGAGTAAGTTATGTGGGAAATATTAGGGCGATGTTTATGTCATGAAATAATGGACGTGTGCGGTGAAATAAAAAAAGATGAGTCCAAGTTGGTGAAAATTGAGTGGTGACATGCAGTAGATCATAGTGGGGTTTTAAAGGCAAACTAGTAGTAGAATTTCAGGGAATCTCGAATTCATTTTCAAAAACACACTAGATTTAGGGGAATTCATTTTATCTTTCACTCGGAAGCATAGCAAAAACCTTGTAATGAAGCACTTCTTGGAGAACCTTTCTCTATAGACCTGAGGTCCAGGTGCAGCTGAAATTCATGCAAGCATAGGGAGTTTTCTTCTTCTATTTTATTTCAATATGATTCCTCTATAACTGAAAAATTTTAGTATACGTTATTGGAACAATGTTAGGCTAAATACTTATAGTTTGGGGTAAAAAATCAAATCTACTAGTTATCTTCTTTATCTCTTCCAACTCTCATTTTGTTTGTGATCGGAGATGATTGGCGAGGTCATTTCAGATTTCATTAAATTACAATGTATAACCTGCTTTGAATCTCATAATTCCACATTCATACCGTGTGTTTAAATGTGAAATAATTTTCTTGAATATTTAAATGGAAATAAAATACTATAAGACATACTTCGTGTTTGTTCTGTAATCTTTTTCAAACCAGAATTCTCAAGTTGATTAATCTATGAGTGGCCAACTCCATGATTTGTCGTCTTGGGTGATTTATCTCTTGTCAAGGGAAAGATATCACTCATTTTCAGTGGTTTTATTTGTAATCACTATTGTGAGAGGGAATGTTTTCAAAACCAGTAGTGTTGATATTTTCATGGGACATATTTCTCTATATTGTTCAATTATCTACATATTATTTCTCTATTACTTACTGTTTTTAGCTTATTTCTTACTTTGATATAGTTTGGAACAAAAACATAATAAGATTATGATGTTTTATTTGTTCCTTATAATAAAAAAATAAAAAAAGTAGGACGATAGAAATGCAATCCCATTACTGACAACAGCAGTGTATTTCAGTTAGTTTTTCGAAGACTAATGGTCAAAATATTCCTCTTTGTGGGTTTGACCCTACTTTCCACACATATAGTAGTTAGTGGGAATATAAATTTTAATCATTGATTGAGTTCAATGAAGGTCTAGGTCAAAAACCTTACACCAACCGTGTGACATGGTTTTGTAGAAGATTTTAGATTCATTCACATAACATTCAGATGGTTTTACTTGATTTTCTTAGGTCATGCAGGCTAGACCAGAAACACCCAAAGACTCGCATTGTTTATCCCACAATCCGCATAATATAAATCAAACCATACACAACCCATCTGACTCAAACCATTATAGAATAAATATAACTAAAAAGAAACTCATCCTCCATAGGTATAAAATTTACACATTAATTGTGCACCTAAACCATGAAACTAAATAAAATACACAAAACACAAAATTTAAATATGAATCACCCAAAAAACCATCATACTAGTACTAGAACCTACTACCCAATATAGAACCAATATAACACACCATAAGGATTTAATCACTCTAATCATTCACTTTCAAAATTATAGGGATTTAGAATATGCATGGGCATCATCATATTTCACCCCAAATTAGAGGCATAAAAAATCAAACACATAATAGAACACACCTCAACTCAAAACAGAAAAAAATTCGAATTTTTGAAAAAAATCATCATAAAAAATTGATTTCATGAAGGATAACTAACATACTTCATTATTATAGGGAAATAATAAAAACATTTCAAACCCACTGTATATTAATGAACAATCAATGGGAATGTGACTACAAACTTAACCAACGAGAGAACCTTACTCCATTAAACGGGATGAGGTGTTTTTTTGAAGGGGTTAATCTGTCTCTTTGTCAAATCCTAGAATCACACTAGTATAACTATTTAAAGTGTCTAAAATTTCCACAAGTGTTGTAGATCTTCAAAGCACTCGAATTGATGGATTCTCATGATCCAACTTGTCACAATGATGAAACACCATGATCCTACTCTAATTAGAAGCTAAATATATATATATATATATAACTTTTAATTCAATGACTAGTGCCACAAGATTCATTAAAATTGAAAATATCCATTTTGGAATTCCATTTACCACATCACGACATTTCAAGAACATTGTATACCTAAATAACTCCATCAAACATAGCTTCAACCCAATCAACTAGCCTCACTAGGTCGAAAAAGGTGGTTAGACCGAACTCGGACACATCCAACGGTAGATATGGATGAATCCCATTCTTAAAATGTATATCCTTCAAGGAACCAACATTATCCCTCTATGTAATGTAATTTAATGATCCTAAAAATGACCAAATAACTCTAACACTGATTTTAACCTCTCTAACCCATAAGCCACTAAACCAGTGCGCTACGCTAGATCACCACATGACCTCAAGCACGCCTCCCTATATTCCAGAGTTTGTTGAATAAATGTGATGTCCTAATAGGATATGTGGGTAGAATATACCCTCATTACCATAGTAATCCATTGATGAAAATAAATTAAATATAAGATACAATAGAAAAAAAATCAATAACATGCATAAATAACCCACTCTCAAAATGGGTACAAACCAAATCCAAGAGTAAACATGCCATGCCAAGCTATAGTGATAAGTAAAAAAACCAAAAGAAATATAAATAGTGTAATTCCCCAAAAAAGTCATGGATCCACGTCCCAAACCTCATCAATGTCCATACTGAACCCAACTCACTTCTAAAGCATGGGGTCATTTACCTTTTCTAAACCTACAACCATGAAATCTGCTCAGGTATCCAACAGCATCCTGAGCAGGGTGAGAGTATAACATGGTAGGCCATCACCAATGGTGTCTAAAAAATATCCAAGAAAATTATAAATTGAATGAAAGTGATAAAAAATGGAATGAAATGGTAAATAGTTCAATAAGCTATTAAGACTATGTTCCATTAATGTTTTCCTAATATTGAATCTAGGTTCACTACTTAGGCATCCCCTTGTTTTATTTACCGTAATCACATGTTAAATGGATTAGGAATGTTCAATATTATAAATAATATGGCAATAATGATGAAGTCATATCTGACTAGGCATTACATTATAATAACCTCATAATACTCACCTCTTAGCCTCGATCTGTGTGGAATGAAACCGTTAGGGGAATAAAACTCCAACCCATTCTTTAATATGTTCATTTTGGGGGTGGATCTAGAACCTCAATCAAAATTGACTCATGGGCATAGAACCTCAATACTATACCCCACTCTACCAAGCCATGGGCACATGTTTATTTATCATTCACCACAATTATCAACATCTGAAAAAGAATATTCAATATCATTTGAAACACCAAAACAATATCAATAAATAGTAAATTAACATTATAAATTAATCCATTATTAAAATAAACATTTATATAACATAACCCATTATCCTCATTTACCATTTCCTGTGCCAATCTCAATAATCATATTCAAGTGTAAACATCATTCCTTATCATATTCCCATTGATCCCATTTAACCTATTTAAATGTCAATATAACAATCCCTTAGCCTTAATCACACTAGAAACAAATATCCACCATTCATTATAAATCATTACATAAACCAATTAACCTACCCACTAAGTCTCTACTTCATTATGAGTCAATTTCACTCCTTACATTTCAGTGAGCCCAATTGGGAGGGCTGAAACACACCATGGGTGGACCTAATTTGGTAAATTCATCCTACATGCATTATGTGAGGATCATGAGGGGTTCAATTGATTGATTTGACACACACTATATTAAACTATTCAAATGAATCCAAGAGCACAACGCAGGAAAATCAAGAACATAACCCTGCTTTCACAAATCTATAATAAAATAAAGGAATTATACTTATAGACCAACAACCATGAATGATTTAGTTAACAAACTCTTAATAAATAATTTATATCACGATTTAACGAAAATTTTAGTCCTAAACATAAAACTCAATAGAAATGATAGGTTTTAGATATTTGAATGGACAGAAAGAAGAGATAAAACCCTAAACAAAAAAGAGAGGCAAGAGTGGGAATATCCTTACTCGGATCTTCAATCCACTAAAAATGACACTCCAAATGACTATGTGTTGTGGGAGAATCACGAATGGTAGATCTAGGGAGATTTGGTTCATTCCTAGGGTTGTAATAGGGGAGGTGAAGGAAAATCCATAGTGGAACATTAAATTATATAATGTCATTTTTGTAATTTTCTCAATGTTACGGGGCCGCATGGTTTACCCGCATGGTTTTACAAACCATGTGACAACCGTATGGATGATATTGTCAAAAAATTTCACCCCTCACATTGATTATTTTGTTTTCTACACAGTTTTCACTAACTGTGCACAAACCATGATACATGCCAAGAAACCACATTTTTCTTCCTCATATGTGCCCCAAACCCCTGGAACACCCCAATCCGTCACATGAACTATAGGAAACCATTATTTAACAAAAATAGGGAACTTATACTAAAACAGAAACAAAATCATACCTTAAGGGAGATCCAGGATCCTATATCCACCTCACCTTATGACAGCTCGTCCTCGTTCCGATCTTATCAAGCATTATTGAGTTCCCAAAAAAAATATTGGGGCACTAGGCCCGCATATCCAATTCTCATTCAAAAGATTCCATTTGAATGTTTCCATGCTATGGGGGAACAAGAACCAATGACACAACCTTTCCTCACATGACCTTCTCTCTACGATCCACAATATGAATCAGGTGATCCTCAAAGGATGTATCAGCCTTAAGCCCAAAATAATCAATTTTTATCACATTAGAACGATTAGGGTGATACATTCTGAGTTCTGAAATGTGGAAAAATCATGCATCCCACTATACCATTATGGAGGAGCTAATCGAAAAGACACAAGTCTTTTCCTCCCCATAATATCAAATGGTCCCACAAACTTAGGGGCCAAATTGTCCTATTTCGGGATACGGTGGTGACCCAACCTTGGTGATACACAAAGAAATGCATAATCACCCACGAAAAACAGAAGAGGTCTACGAAGCTGATCATGATATGACATATGCCTACTCTGAGCTATTTCTAAATTTTTTTGAATCAAACACACCTTGTCCATTGTCTCCTACACAGGACATGGTCCCAACATCTCAGACTACACAACCTCTAACCAACATGAATGAGATCTACATAGTATCCCATAAGGATCATCAACAGATGCCATCTGTGTCATCTCCTAGTAACTATTATTCAAATAAATCTAAAAAAGTGATAAGTACTTCTACCATGGACCACCATGATCTAGGACATAGGCTCTCAATATATCTTCCAACACCTAAATCTATCACTCAGACTGCCCATCCTTTTGTGTGTGAAAAGACGTACTCAACATTACCTAGGTACCAGGATCCTTCTATAGTCCCCTCCAGAAGTGTGAGGTGAAACGTTGATCACGATATGAAATTATAGTTCTCAGAACACAATGAAATATTACTACTTATTTAATATACAATTCTCCCAACTGGTTGACTATATATTTCTCCTGGATCGACAAGAAATAAACCTCTATAGTCAGTCGATCAACCACCACCCCAATTGAATCATTCTTTCGAGGCATCTTTTGAAGACCCAGTTTGATTTCTATCACTACATCATTCCACTTCCACTCTTGAATAGGAAATTTGTATAATAACCCACCTGGACGCTGATGTTCAGCCTCACCTACTGACAGGTAAGGCATCGTGCCAAAAAATACATATCTTTTTTCTTCATTCTTAGCCACCAAAACCACCTACGAAGATCATGGTTCATCTCAGTCATGCCCAGATTCACTTCAAAAATTAACACGTGAATATCACACATAAACTACTCTCATTCACCTATCATAACCCCAAAAAATCACCGAACATAAGAAACTCCATCAGCTCTGAAAGTTTAACAAGAGAGTAACTCCACAACATTAAGACATTCCATTATAGCCAAACACTCCAAATCCACAAACTGACTCTCTTTAACTCAGATCAAATGTGAAGATTCAACTGCTAAATATGTAAGGGTTATATGTATGGTCCCATCCTGTACCTCTAAATGCATCCTAAAAAACAAGGCCATAATCTTCTACTATGAACAATATTCATGAACCACCATTCTGATTTTTCAAGCTTAGAGCATCAGTGACTCTATTCCCATTTACATGGTGTATATACCAACTCAATATCGAAGGATTTTAGGCCCTCAACCTAACTTTGTTTTCAAATATTAAAAACACTATGAGATAATATATATTTGATATGTTCATGGTTAGTGAAAAATGTGAAAGGTTCTCCCATTAATTAATACACCCAACACATCAAGGCATAGACCATAGTAGCTTACTCCAAATCATGAGTTGGATAATTCATTTCATATGGCCTCAAATTTCTAGACTAATAAGCTATAACCCGATCACCCTACACTAATACTGCCATGATTCCAACACTAAGCGCATCGCAGAACAAGGTGTACATGTAACACCCTCGAATGAAAAAGGATTAAATGACTAAATTATATGACCCATGGCAACAAGGTGCACCTTCCTTTTCAGGAGCCTACATGATTTGGACTCCACAATTAAGCATGCTTGGTCTGCAGTAGTGATCTGGATGGGTAAACTTCTGGGATGTTTCACATTGTGTGTGTGAGTGAGGAAAAAAGAGCTCTAGAAAGGACATGTGTTGGCCTGTGGGGACTGTCATTAGTTAGATGAACTTTTCTGGCACGTTGGTGGACCCCAAGGTGGGGACCACATGTCTTTAGGGCAACTGGCGGTACCTAGCGGGCCAGGACCTAATGACCATGTAAAGGTGGGGAGTATGTGTTGTCACCGAGGCCCATTTGTCACATTTGGTATCATAGGAGGAAACCAGTCTTAAGTGTGGTGCACTTTCTGTGTCGATATTTAAGGCCCACAATGAGGATGTTATGCTCTAAAGGAGTGGTGAATGTAACACCCATGAATGATTAAGGGTTAAATGAAAAAATTATATGACTCATGTCAAAAAGGTGATTGTTCATTTTTTAGAGCCTACCTGATTAGAAATCCTCAATTATTCGTCTTTGCCTGGAGTAGTGATCTGGATTGGTGACCTTCTGGGACGTTTCTTAGGGTGTGTCTGAGTGAGGGCAAAAGCAGACTAGAAAGGACATGGGTTGGCCTATGGGGACTTCAATTAGTCAGAAAACCCGTTAGGGAACGTGGGTGGACCCCAAGGTGGGGACCATATGTCTATTGGGAAACAATTGGTACCTGGAGGACTAGTACCCAACGACCATGTAAAGGTAGGGTGTTTGTGTTGTCACCAAGGCCCAGTTGTCAGAGTACATCTTACCTAGTTCATGTAAGATCAAAATTTGTGTGGTGGAAACCGCTTCTCCATCTCCTGAAAATAATTCTCACAAGCCTCTATCAAATCAAACATGCTTCCATTATTTGATAGGAATGTGAGAAGCACTACCAAAAGACATAAATATCTAATAAACCTTCAGTACTAACCGGCCTATCCCAGAAAACACTGAAAATCAGTGATGTTTTTGGGATGCTACCAATATACCACAGCCTGCACCTTTTTTGGCTCAACTAACACACCTAACTCAGAAATAATGTGTCACAGAAAGTGCACCTCATAGAATCCAAAACTAACATTTTGATATCATTGAATAAAGACTATGTTTCCGTTGTGTACTCAAGATAGTGCATTTTTCAATCAAAAAAGCATCACAAAAAATTCATACAACTCATACCTGCATTGAAATTTTGTATGGGGTAAGTCAAAAGGTCTCACCCTCAACTGATGATATCCCAATGTCATGTTGATCTTATAAAATATTATGGCACCACTAAGCTAATCAAAAAATCTAGATTTTAGACAAATGGTATCTGTTCTTAACTGTTATCTGGTTTAGCTTCCTATAATCAATGCATAGCCTCACTGATATGTCATCCTTCTTGGAAAACAACATATTAGACTCCCATGGGGATGTACTAGGAAGTATAAAACCTTTATGCTCTAATTATTATATCTAAACCTTTAGTTATTGTAGTTTTTCTGGTTCCATTCGATATGGTGGAATGGAAACTGGATCTTCTCCCTATAAAAACTCAATTGTAAACTCATTATCTCTCTCTGGTGGTAACCCTGATATGTCCCCAACAAACAAATCCTAGAACTAGTCCATGACAAGAGGGAATTTGGACTTCTTCATCTCCAAAACATCCAACATAAGTCATGCAACTTGGACTGTTATTTCTCCCAACTATTATCATAGCAGCCTAACATGGCCTTCTAGAGTATTCCACAAACCACAAAATACATAAGTTTTTCCTTCATGAAATGTGAATTTTACATGATATCGGTAACAATTGATATGGGCTTGATATAACACTACCTGAGGATACCTTTAGGTTCCCTTTTGAGATAATGCCTTGGTACTCAGATTTAAACAACCTTTTTAGATGTAATATATTCACCTCAGAGATGATCTTCTGTCTTATCCCGTCCTGGTAGCATTTCACCATGACTTACACATCTCACATAAACATTGGAATGAAGCATCTGAAATCAGAGAAACAAATCTCATAGTCTATTACCAACATTTTCCCATATGTCAACCTCATAAAAGCATCATCCTTCCCCTACCTCAATGTTTCTGGTTATATGTTCTCAAGAAACCTCTCCTCAAAGTCCTTCCACATCATTCCTTGAGCCTACTACTTTTGAACCATTATGTCCCACCAACGCATTTCCTAACCTCTCATCCTATAGGCCTTTAACTTGACTCCCTTATCTAGAGGAGTCTCTAGATGTTCAAGAACAGTTTGGATGGACTCTATCCAAAACATTTCTACTTCTAGACCACCCTATCTAGTAATGTTTGGAGGGTGATGTACCTGAAACTCCTTGGTCAGCTCAAACATACTCTGTGTAGCCTGATCTGTGTTTTGTTCCATATTTTTCATAAAACAAGAAATGTTCTCATGGAAATGATCTTCCCTATCCTCTTGGATCACCAAGTTATCTTGCTCCGCAATTGTGGTAGTGTTCTCGAAAATGTCCTCATGTCTCCCAACCGATACACATATTCAAGGCCACATTTCTCTATAATGCCAAACATGAACTTTATAACGAAACCACATTACTTTTCTAAAAAATAAAATGATATAGGTAGTATCATTAGTTTCATAACCAAACCAGTTCACATACACTATCCAAATGATCCCAATTATAACTAGAACACTTCCCTTTTCCATATCTCCTATATACATGGAAAACACGAGTAACTAATTCCCATGTATAGGAGACTTAATTGTTTTACCCAATTCCAAATAGTTTCCATGTCCCAATTTACTTCTATAACATGTTAATCCAATTTTTCTTCTTTATTAAGAACCATTTTCTATTATCAACTTACCCAATAAATTTTATTTTTACCCATTCATACCATCCCATTAAGAACAATTTCATTACATTTAAGAAAAATAAATGCATCTTAACCATTATATCCCACACATTAATCCTATGTGTGTGCCTACCAAGAGGCATGTCACTTACCTACATAGGTGCCTACAATGATGTATAAATGCACAACCTTATACCCTTTTTTCCAAGAGAGATTTATTACAAAACTATCAAATCACAAAAGTGAATCCCTCAGTGGTGAAATATCATGAGATATAACAACACACAACAAGAACAACAACCCCCTCCTAGGGAGATTTGGGTTATCCCTAATACATGGTTTTTCTACTCCCAAGCACGAGATCATTACCAAGGCCTGAGAATTTCCAACAGTCCTATATACCATTCCTCAAATAGTAATAAAGAGAAAATAACTCCTCTGATACCACTTTGTAACATCCCTGGCCCAGAAGGCACTCAATCGGTGCCCCATGCCGAATCACCAAAATACCTCAATCGCACCTCCTCGTATGTCATTGATTTCTGAATAGTATCAATGGTATAATAGGATACATGGGGAGACTATAACCTCTTTACTTGAGTAATGTATAGTATAAAACAATTTAAATAGAGGAAAAAATAGGAAAAAATCAATAAAATGCAAAAATAACCCACTTCTAACCAGGGTATAAACTATATCCAACAGTAAACATTTCATTCCATACTATAATGCCAAGTAAAAAACCAAAAGAAATAAAAATGGTGGAATTCCACAAAACATCCCTGGATCTAATTCCTAGGCCTCGTATATGGACATATTGAACCCAAATCACTTCCCAAGCTTGGGGACCATTCCATTTTATTAACTTGAAACCATGAAATCTAGTCGGGTATGCAATGACAGCCCGAGTAGGCAATGAGTATAACACAACATGACACCACCAAAAATGACTACGAAATATCAGGTAAAACTAGATAGTGCATGAAATTAATAAATATTGGCATGTAATGGTAAACAGATCAATAATCTATTCTAGAATATTTTCTTTTAAAATTTTACTACTGTTGAACCGATTATCACTACTTGGGCATCACATTGTTTAATATACCTTTTTCAGGTGTTCAATGGATAATGAATGTTTAGTTTTCGCTATCATATGTGAATAAATATCAAGTCCTGTCTCACTGGGCATCACATTATAATAATCATATAATCCTCACCTCAAAGCCTCGGTTGTGGTGGAATATAATTGTTAGGGAAATAGAACATCATCCCATTCCCTAACCTGTTCATTTGAGAGTAGAACTAGAACCCTGTTCCCACTTGACCTTTGGGTGTATAACCTCATGTCTATACCCTACTTAAAAGTACATGTGAACAAGCTTATTTATCATTCACCACAACTAACCACATAACAACAAGAATAACCAATAAAATTTTCAACAACACAATAATATAAATTATTGTAAAATTAACATTATGCCTCAATACATTAACACATTAATCATTTATATCACACAACCCTTTATCCCCACTTCCCATTTCCCATTCCTATCTCACTAAGAATATTCAAATGTAGTCATAATTCATTATCATATTACAATTGATCTCAATTAACCTATTTAAATGTCAACCCAAAATTCCCTTAGCCTTTAACCACACGAAACACAACAAGAAACAATCCATTATAACTCATTACATAAACAAGTTAACACACCCATTAAGTCATTACATCATTATAATTCAATATAAAACCTTACATTTCTGTTAACCCAATTGGGTGGGGGGCGTAACACCTGATGGGTGTACCTATTTTTTTCAAGTCATCCTCCATGCATTCCATGGGGATCATGAGGGGTTCCATTGGTTGATTTGACACCAACTATGTTAACCCTGTCAAAGGAAACTGAGACCACAATAAAATAAAATCAAGAATATAACCTTACATGGACAAATCTATAGTAAAACCATGGAATATAACTTATAGACCACTTACCTTGAATCTGATGGTGGACAAACTCTTAATCTAGGACATAGATCCCGATTCAACCAACATTTAAATCCTAAACAGAAAAATATCTTAATAAAATAGTTTTTATAGTGTAGGATGGAGAGAATTAATATATACTAACCCTAAACCAAAAACAGAAGCAACCATGGGATTACCCTTACCCGGATCATCAATATACAACAAAGGACACTCCCAACTGCCTATATTTGAGAGATAATCACCCATGGGTGGTCATAAGAGCTTTGATTCGTTGCTAGGGTTTCAAGAGGGGAGGAGGAGGAAAATCCCAAGTGGAACATAAAAATCCTATAATATTATTTTTTTCCTTTTTCTCAAAGATATTGGGCTACACAGTTTACCCACATATTTTTCCAAACTTTGCACAAACTGCGTAGATGATATTGTCTTGAATCCATCCTCCCTCACTCTGTTTTCTATGCTTTCTGCACAGTTTTCACTATCCATTCACAAACAATGAGACATGCCCAGAAATCCCCTTTTTCTTCCTCTTTCATACCCTGAACCCTTGGAACACCCTTGAGGCCCCACAAGAACTTTGAGAGATAATTATTTAACCAAAATAAGGAACATAAACAAAAATGTAAACAAAAACATACCATAAGGAAGATCTGTGATCTTACACAGATCCATCATCTTTCTGTATACAACACACTTCCATCTCCTTCCTCAACTTCACTACCTCAAGGAAATACTACAGGATGAACAAGTTCTTGAATAATTTCTAGGTAAGATCTTCTAGAGTCATGTTTTTAGATAAAAACTTCGTGTACATTGAGTACGGACCTTCATGAAAGAATTTAGTGAACATAAACATCAATGAATCATGAAACTCATGGAAACTGAAGTTTGCCTAAATTTTCTACATCCACACTTCCACATTGAAGGGATATTCTTGACAATATAATAGAGGATAATTCAACTTTTGAAATAAAAAATTCAAGACTATGGTTTGATCAACATGAAGATCTTATAATGGTTAACCACTCATAGTGACACCTCTAATTTCCATTTAATTTTCTGTGTGGGTGTATTCTAAACAACAAGAATAACATTAAATAAATCAAAACCAATTCATCAACATGAATTCTCAAACTCAAAATATCACATAAAAAAAGTCACATATCACAACAACAAAAACACCATGAAATATGTAGTTATTAAATAATCACATATTTTCATCATAATAACACTTATGAAAAAAACTTTTGAATTTTCATGCTCACCAATGGTATTCCATAAATCATCCATAAAAATATATCACCATGTCAGTTCCATCAACCATCCAACGTTTTAAAAAAATTATCTTCTGTGAGAATTCATAAAAATTCCAATGTTCATTCACAAATTCATTTCAAATTTTTAAATATAAAAAATAATCCTTTATTTTTATAGAGATTATTAAAAAATCATGAAACACTTAATCAAAAACCATTATCAAAATTTACACTTCAATTGGTACTATTATTCTCAAAAATAATAATATCATGAATTATATCCAAAAATCCTATATTTCAACTCAAAAACAATTCCATAAATTTAAAAAATTTCATTTCATCAAAAATCATTTATTAAACCACATTTTATCAAAAAATCCTTCTCATATAATACATATTTTCCAAACCCTTTTAAAATAAATATGATCACTTATCTTCAATCCGAATGAACCAAATCACTACCTATTTAAATATAGTTTTTCAACATTACAAAAAAACAGGTTTTCAAAATAATTTTATAATCAAGGGGTCCACAAAATAATTCACAAGGGGAAACGAGTGTCGATGGATAACTTATCCATATGGTTGGTGGCCATATAAAAATCACACTACTATCATATAGAGTCTTCTACAACCATTTCCTGGATCTCCAAACCCAGAAATATCACAAATAAATTTATCTCAAACAACATTCACTTCCTAAACACCAATAAAATAATAAGAACCAATAAAATCAATCAAAACACAACTTACCATGGAAACCCAAAGTTTAGTATAGAATGTGATTACCAAATGCTCCCTCATAGATAAAACCCATGTATAGAGATTACTTCTCTATTTACCTTGACAAGACAAATAACAATGGGTGATCTGAAGTGTTTTTCCTATAAAAAAAATAACTTTGATTACATTTTTTCATGAAATGACTTGAGTTTACCATGAACTTGTCACCCAAGATAGTCCGTGACAAATCCTGATGGAGGTTTTTGATCCCCATGGGCTGTAAACTAGTGTTGATCATGAAAATATTAACAAAGGTAATGATTACACTCCATATAAAATAAATAAAATAGTGTAAATAAGTTGAAAATTATAAAATAAATAGAATTATAAAAATGTATATCATTGATAAAAAAACACAATATAAAATGAAACAATACAGAAATTCCAACTAAACATGAGGACCAAAACATCTCTATGAGACCTCGATGATCACTATTCTATTCCAAAACCATCCATCTCCCACGGAAATAGAAACCAAGAGAAAACCGTCACCAAACAACCAAAACAAGAAATATATACGAGCATGAGTAGTGAAACTCAGTAGGTATTCCTGAAAAATATACTTCAAATGAATTTCCTTTTAATTAAAGAGGCATCAAATTTAGGTTTGAAAATATAAAATAAAAATCTAATTTTTTCACACATTTCCACATTAAAACAAAACATGGTCCATTTTCATTTATACATTAAAATATAGTTTCTTTTACTAGAAGGGGATATTTACATTTTGTAGGATAATATTGGTATTTGTTTTAAAAAACTTAAAGGAATTGAAAAACATTTTCAAAAACATTATACCTTAATGCTAGAAAACATTTTGTGATTTTAGGAAAAAGATGCACCATAAAAGGGAATGAGAGTAACAAAAATAAAACAAAGGAAATATAAAATATCACATAACAGTAGAAGACCAAAAAATGCATCTCAATCATCCACCAGATATTTCTATGTGTACAAGAACATGGGATAAAAGACGATACTTATGGAATAATATAGATCATACTATACATATTTTCTCATCCTAAAGGCATGCCTCACCTGATGAAACAATTATCTCCCACACAATCGATCTCACCCAACCTAGTCATACTAAGGGAAACAATCCCATAAAAAATCCTCATTTGTGGGATACTAGCCAGAGAAACATTCTCATCTAGTGAAATAACTTTTCGACCATAATCAACTAGCTATGCTAGGTTCCCATGTAAAGACTAAATTGGGGGATATTCAACAATTCCCCACTAATAGGCAATCACAAGAACATATATCACACAAGAACCTCAAACAAAAAGCCACCCCAAGCCACCCCAAGGAACAATCTACTAACATTCAACCATTCTAACACAAGGGTTCCTCTAAAAATGGGCCACCCAAAATAATAAACATATCCAAGGAAATATGATTGACTATAGATATTTTTCAAGATGATCATTTTAATAAAATATCCAAATGGGCCTCAAGAACCATTCCAGGAAAACCCTATTTCACTAAAAAAATCCACCTTTCTAATATTTTTCAAACATAACATTTATCATTTAAAAAATTTAAAAATCACATTTAAATTGTAACACCGCATTTTCAAACCAAAATATCTTGCATAAAAATTCAAAATGTTCAACACTCTACCATTACATGGAAAAAAAATTCCCAAACCATCAAACACACAATAAATTCTAATCCAAAACTAGTAAGGAAACCCGTATAAAGGATACAAAAAATCATTTTACAATCCAAATAAATTTCCAAATGCAAAATCATTCTAAAAAAATAAAAAATCATTTAAAAATACACCTGTGGATTTTATCAAACACTTGGTATGAAACACTTTACAAAACACTTCAATAGACATCAAAACAAGGATGAAATCATCTAATTTCGTGGTGGAAAAATATTAAAAAAATAATAAATCAATAATTAACATCCAATAAATGTTCAAAAAAATGAAATGCAAAATTCTAATATTTAATGGAATAGTGAATATGGAAACCTGCTTCAAATCACATGCGTTTCAACAATGCCAACCTGAAATTACACTACAATGCTTCCAACAACGATGAAAATCCACAAGGATCCCTAAGAAGGAAAAAACCCCAATTTATAACCACTATAGGTATCCAACTGATTCAAACATGGAAACTAGTTTTATCGGATAAAGGGAAAAAGAATTAAAGAGAAATGTGAAATAAAGGGGAGCCCAAACATTTCAAATCGTGTGAAAAATCACCAAGAAACCACCTTGAAATCCACATAGGGAGCTTGAAGGAGCCAAAATGATTGATTAGAGGAACATAGGTCCATGGGTTTTGAGTGGTGTTTACAAGGAAAAAATCAACAATTACAAATAATAATAAATGTCAAAAATACACTCCTTCGGGTGGGTTTCATGGTTAACATGCATGGTTAAACAAACCATATGTAAACTATTCGATTCCCCATGATCATGAGTGTCATGGGATGTAATCATTAGATGAATGGTTAGTTTAACAATGTAACATAATTGTGAAACATTTGAACATTTATGCTGCATGGTTACACTAACCATCCTCCTTAACCATGGGACAAAGAAAAAGTCAACAAACTTCACATTTTCCACCCCAAAACACATCAAATTCTAGGGGATAAATCATCCAACAATCATACCCCATAATGAAGTTCCAGTAGTTATGTCACAAACTATATTCCATTCCACATCCTTCCCATACCCTTTACACGAATGATGATTAGGGAAAACCCACCCAAACCCTCCATAACTAAAAATTTATACCTAGAACTCCCGAATCTCAAAAAAGAGACCAGGAACAAAAAAAATTGATTGACTTAAAAGAAGAAGGTAAATATCAATGTGTGACACTAAATATTTGAATAATCACATAGATATATACAACTGATCTCACAATGTGGGAATATATAATGCCCCAAATCTAATAGTGTTAAGACCTTCATCAAGACAATTTAAATTTGTGCCTAGAATTCTGTCTAATTTGGCCAACTATTTTTTTCTTTAGACCTGTTGTCCTTCATGGGGATATCTATAACTGAGCCCCAACCATCATATACTAATACCAATGCATTACTAGAATAAAATAGAAGTTACATAATCAATATAAATTTTTTTATTGAATAAACTATCATATGAAATGTAAATACATACCTCAAGAAAATAAACATATTCATAAACCATCCAGATTAATATAATCAATGGTAATAAAATTATAAATCCTCAATCAAATTGATAAAAACCCATTAAAATAAAGAATAAATATGATATAAATACAACATATCCCGAGTGGATCATTATTATTTTAATAATTTGACGTCATTGATGAATAAAAATATCATAAAAATATCATTAAAATGTTTTGAGGAAAAAAACATCTATAAATATGAAATATATTGATACTTTGGAAAAATGGTTGGCATATGTCGATAATTTAGACCTATACATATTGTTTGACAAAATCTATTGGTATTGGTCTCCCAGAGATGACCCATTGTTTAGTGAAAAAAAGATCTTAAATCACTAAATGTATATGATATATGGAGTTATCATTTTTAGTCGGAGAAATATAATTAGTAGTACTTAATAAAATGATATAATACTCATCTAATGATATGTTTTTAATCATATGTTATTGAATTATTTATTGAAATATTATTGAGATCACTAATAGTTATGACCAAGATGTTAGTAAAATATTGGTTTCTATACATGAGAAGAGTGATCATGGAGAAAAATTTTGAACATCGAAATGTAAATGTTGTTGAGGTCAATTTCACTAACTTTTATTCTTAGGTATTAGATATCTACCAAGAGTTACACATTTTTTAATACAAATAAAACAACAAATTTAAACGGAAATTGAAAAAGGGACAATAGAATTTCATATAAAATATTATTTAAGAGTAAATATATTATAAGAGGGTAGGTATGATCTAGATTAACCAAGCATAGTAATCCCACTGTTTTAAATCGTATATTTTGTTCCTTCTATAAGAAAAAAAATATTTGATATATTATTTTGAATATGTTTTGTTTTGATTAAAAATATGGAATAGTAGATATTACTTATATAATAAATAATAATTTTAGGGAATTTTGAATATAATAAACATAAAATATGTTATTTATATGAATATTCTTATTTTAAAATTTTAAAATAAGAAGCTCAAGGTTGATTCTAAACCCCAAAAACATTTTCTATTATTCAATCAGATATATAAATGAGAAATTCATTCATAGAATCTATATATATATTTTTTCTCAGTATATTCTTAGTCATTTTATATATAATATTCATTATTTTTTTAAAAAGGATATTTTTTGCAAAAAGGTGGAAGGGATAGTGTAATATTGGGTCTCATAAATAGTGATGTATGAGGAAAATTGATTATAAAATATTTTGGTTTTTATAAGTACTTAATTAAATTTAACAAGGTCATTATTTAGTTTGGATATGTGTTTCCAGTAAATCATGAGTATTAATCATTTAAAAAATACAAATTTTTTAATAATGAAGTATATAATCCACTAGGAAAGATTATATAGACACACTTACAACATCGTTCGGGCTAAAACATAAAATATGAATTCAGAGATCAACATTAATTTTGTGATATTATTTCACAAATCTTCCATATTGGTACATAAAAATGAAATTTCATGTCTGAAAGGTGTAATCATACCATCAAGGAAATGGTTTGTTTGATAATGCTCTTATGAGACATTATTTTTTAATTTTTTGGTCATTTTGTAGACGTTGTTTAATATTTACTAAACCAGTTTTAATATAAAATTTCTATAAATGAATTATATGATACATTCCATGGAAAATGTTTAGGATTGTATTTTCTATCATTTTTTTATTTAAAATCACTCATATGATAATTGGATGAAGGAAACATTTATCATACCTATGAAAAATTATAATTTTTTGGTATATTTTTTAAGAATGAATATATAACTTGACGAGTCATTGATATTAATATTAATGTTGTATAATTTCAAAACCATTAAACTGCTTGAGTTTTTTAGATGTAGAATGAGTCTATTCTAAAATTGTTATAGATGAATAATAGTCTCATTTTTTAGAAGCACCTTGATTATCTTGTATGATTAATCATGACCATGTAATATGTGAATTTCACATAACAAATGATAATTATGTATTTTTAAATTTTATGAACCTACCACTTAACAGGAGTCCATTAAGAGTTCTAATTTTGTGAAATGTTTGAAATACATGGAATATAAAATGAATGCTATGTATAATAACCAATTTTAGATTTGGTTGATGTAACTGAAGCAGTAAAACTGAAATTTCACAGGTGTTATATATGTATAAAAATAGACTTTGATAGTAATGTTCCTATCAATAATGTATTCAATGTAACTAAAGTTAATTAAATAATTCATATTGTTGAATATAAAGAAACCTTTTAACTTGTATCAATTAAAATGTAAAATAACATATTATTATCCCTAATAGCTCATTTTTAATATGATATATATCATATAGATGAAAAAAATATGTTCTTTAATGATAATTAAATATAGGATGAGGGTATGTGTTGAGAAAAAAAACCTCAAGGTATCACTGATGTATTTTTTGAGGTGATTGTGTTTGCTTACATAGCGGGCCTCTATGTTGTGTTTGTTGACAAAGCAGAACATAATGTACAAATTTGTTGACAAAGGGAGTTTATATAGTGATTTTTTTGGGTTTAAAAGATGTTGTTGGCTATCCATGTTTGAAAAAATAACCTCAAAAAAGGAATCGATGATCTAGGGGCAGTACAAAAGGAACATATATAAGGTGGTACTATTTTCTGATGTTTACTATTTTTTTGCGCCTGAAATTGTAAAAAGAAAACATGGGTTGTTGGAAATAGAGATGAGTTCAAAAAGGAAGTGGTGCATGAAAAATGTATATTGTGCATGAAAATGAAAGTGGTGTGAGAAATAGTGACGAGATGTTTTTTACGCAACAGGTGCTTCGATATCAGAAGCTTGAAAATTGGAAATGGCATGATGTGTGTGAAAAAATTGTAGCATTGCAGGAAATATGGTGTTGCACGAAAGATGAGTTTTTCGCACTCAGAGAGAATTATGCGCCCAAGGAGGGTTTTTCCCGTCAGGGACAATTTTTCCTATAAAAATGAAGTAACCACCTCATTTTACGTAGCACAATACATAGAGAGTATCCATGCTCTGGAACACTAAATTGGAATATGAAAGGGAGTTGTGTGTAAATGTCCAGTTTGTGTGTAAATTTAGGTGTTTGAGTGTAAGGAAAAAGATGTGTGTAAATCATAGGATATGTGTAAAATGGTTGTTTCATGTAAAAGTAAAAATTTACATGTAAAAGATGGAATTGGCGCGTAAAATAATTTGTTTCCAGTAAAAGAGGTGTTGCGCAAAAAGTGAATTTCGCGCAAAATCAGGGAATTATGTGAAAGGCCCAGAGAAGTCTACGTGTATGAATTGGGGTTTCCCAGTACACTTGGTGCAAAGAGATATTCATCTGTGGATGAAATTTGGACATCAAAAAAGGATCTATCAATAGGTAAGGACGTAGATTTCATTATAGATAATGAAGAGACATGCATGTCTATAAACAATGAGTGGATCTTTTTTAGAGCAGTGAGAGAAGGAAGAGGAAGAATGTTATCCTTTCTACTCGTAGTGAACTAGTGAGATAGAGACCTGATTTGACCCTTGGAAAAGTAGTGAGCTATCCCTAAACATTGTAAAGGCAGTGAGCCTAGTCATAGAATTCATCTAGCCCAAACATTATAATTTGGGAGTGAGATTTAGTGGATTTGGTACATCGACACATTGCCATTGTATTCTCCTTTGATGTAGCCCAGTGAGGGTAAACCAAGTAAAAATATTTGTGTCTGCCTATTTTCATTCCTGTATCAAATTCAAAGAATAATAATCATCAAATTAATAAGGGAATAATAAGATCAACAGTAACACTGAAAGGCAAACAAAGTGACCCTTATAATATTGATGTCATGATATTGTGGGGAAAGAAGAATTTTTTAATAGAATATACATACCCAGATTCATCCCCCCCCCCTCTCAGGGTATTTAGGCCCATTTTGGTCATAACAATTGGTATGGGAGGGATATGATTATTTTATCAAATTTGTTTGCTCTGACTTGGGGTAGTCATTTTTTTTGGTTAAATAAATATTCTCTTTTCTCAGACTTCCATGGAAAATGGAATAACTTCAAAGAAGAAGGAGAAGTCTTGTGAAATACCGTACTGTGGAAGTGTTAATGTAAAGAGTTTGATTCATTTACAAGATTCATATAGTGACCAGAAGAATGTTTTGGTTGAATCTTAGAGTGAAAATACTTACTCATTCAAAGATGTTGAAGGAACAAGTGAAGAACCCGATATTCCAAGTGGTGTTGGAACCACTAATGATGAAGAAACTCCAAGAAGTAGAAATTTTTTAGTTGTTAACAAGGAAAATTAATTGGTTTAGAAATTGGATGAAGATATGAAATCTAAAGAAATCCCGATCCATGTAAAGGAAATTAAGGATAAAACTCTAAGATGATTAAATCCAAGGCTTATTAACATGGCCACTGTTATGAGGGAAAAGAATGATTTTTATGCCGAAGAACTGCAAAAGTTTTCTTCAAACAGAGAAAAAAATAAAGCTAATGTTAAGGGAATGAATCAAAAGTAAAGTTAAATTAAGATTCTGAAATCCAGAAATGAAGATCTTTCTGTACAAGTATCTAAACTCATTTAGGATAATCAATGGCTGTAACAAGACAATGCATGTTGTTCTGATTCTGTTGCACTGAAAATATTAAATGTGAAGGAGAAAAGTGATATGTTATAAAATCTTACATGATAATTGCAAGAGGATATGAGTAAAGGGAACGTTCTCAAGAGAGAACTTGATACCCACCATGAATCAAGGGATATAAAGATTAAAAAGTTGGAAGATGAAATATAATCAGTCAAGTATAAAATAGAGAAATCAAATTATAAAAACAAGCCCAAGTTGAAAGATTCCTTACACTTATTATTTGATTATCCTTCAGCAGGAGATGATGGAATAAAAGAAAAATATGCTATATTATCGGAGAATCATGAATGGATTGTTTGTAACGACCCGAAATTTTGAATAAATCTTGTTTCCTAATTTTGTGTGTTATTTTATTTTTGATACTCAACAAAACTGTTTCATTTGATAACATGAGTATAATTAAAATTAGACCATTGGTTTTTGATTTTTATATAACCATTGGTCAATAGGACCACTGGGAACTAAACACTTTGATTATTGTCTCAAAATACAAGTAATCTTGGTTAATTAATATAAAAGAAGATTTGATGGCCTCACCCAGTAGTCTTGGACCGATCGAAGGCCATCTACCAAAACTTGGGAAGGAGATAGCACCATTGGGCTTTGCTCTAGACCAAACCCAAGCCGGACTTCATCGTGTAAAGCTAGAATGGAATCGCCTTTGTGAGAAGTTCAAACTGGTTGAAATTACTACTCGTGCGATGTTGGCCGAGCCTCCCTCAGAATCTCTCACCTTACCACACTTTACACTTAGGTCCTATGCTGGTGTGATAAGGGGCTATGTAAAGAGACCGTAACTGCCTTGTGTAACCATTTGTTTTAAAAAAATTGGTTTATTCTTATGATGATGTTTATGAATTTTCAAATGTCCGGATAAATATAGTATGCATATTTTCTATTAATTTTAGAGAAATTATATTTTAATAATGTTTATGTAAACCTTACATAAATAAAAATGTGTAATGATTTTCAAAAAATGGTCTTCTATAATTATGTTTAGTACGATATTTAGAGTCTAATAAGATCAACTTAATTATTGAGGAATAGTAAATTATGAATAGTTATTTTATGATTAGGATTAGTAATGTGTCCAAATGGATTAATAATCTCACTTAAATAAAGTTTTAATATAATTTAGACACCTTGATTAATTAATGAGATTCAATAAAATGGTTAAATAACAGTTTCATAAATTATTAATCAAGTATTAGTTTTTTTTGGGTGAATAGTTTTTTTAATTAATAATTTATCTAAAAATAATTAGAAAATTATTTTTATAAAATGGACATTATTTTTGAACTCAGTGCATCGATGTTATGTTATGGTAATTTTTGGGGATTTCTCTGAAAAAAATAAATTCTCGATGAATAGTGTATTTATTTAAAAATTAAATTAAAAATATTTAGAAAATTATTTTTATAAAATGGAGTTCATAAATGAAATTAGATCATCGATATTTGGTTAAGGTGAAATTTTGGGATTTTTATTAGAAAGATTAATTTTTTTAGTGAATAGTAAAATTGCAGTTTTAGGGTTTCGATATGTTTAATGACATCATAACTGTGTCATGATGATGTTATGAGATATTTTATGGGATGGTATAACAAAGGTGATGAATTATTGTATGGGGGCCCCATGTGTCCTAACTCCATGGTAAATACCATGGGAGAGCACATGGTTTGGAGAAAACCACTTTTGAGGTGTCCCTTGGCCATTAATGCCTTGTCCCCTTACTTTCCCTATAAATACCAAGCCATCCTCTCATCCATTTCGACTCCACACTCTCCCCCAACGAATTTCCGGTCTCATTACCTCCCAAGGAGTCCTCCCAAGGTTCCCCCAAGACCTCAAGGTCCAAACCATTGAGTTTTAAGAGTTACATTTTATGGTAAGGGATCCGACCTCTCTCTTTCTTTTCAAGAAATCTCTTTTATGTAATTTCGTTTATTCTCTATGTTCTTATGTTAAAGGATGTTATTTTATACTCCTCTTACATCCCTTTTCATTTTCATATAAATAGATATCCCCACTTACTCTCATTATTTCGTTTTATGATGTTTTAAGTGGCATCATTAAGCTGCCGAATTTTAAGTGGTTCTTTCACCCTTCTCGTTTTCAAGATCTACTTTCATGTCAAGTCTTTCAAGTTCCTTTTTATTATGTGGGGGTATGATATATATATATATCATACTGATCTTTTATTATCATATTATGAGAGACCACATTTTATCTATTCGATTCAGTATTTTGAAGTTTTAAGTGGCGCCGATAGGCTGCCGAATTTTTAAGTGGTTCTTTCACCTTTCTCCCTTTTCAAAGTTCTAATTCCATGTCAAGTCTTGAAAATTACTTTTCATTATGTTGGGGTATGATCTATAAATAGATAATACTGATATTTTATGTTCATATTATTAGATACCCTATTTTATCTCATCATTTCATTTTTTTGAAGTTTAAGTGGCGTCGTTAGGCTGCCAACTTTCTAAGGGGTTCTTTCACCGTTCTCGTTTTTTAAGATCTACTTTCATGTATAGTATTTCAAGTTCTTTTTTATTATTTTGGGGTATGATCTCTACACCTATCATACTTATCTTTTATGTTCATATGATGAGAGACCCTATTGGATCTCGTCAATTCAATTTTTTTGAAGTTTAAGTGACGTCGTTAGGCTGCCTAATTTTCATAAGAGAAATCTTACTTTTGTCTTCCTTTCATGTTATTAATTTAATATGGTACATCTTTATAATTTCATTACCATGTTCATATATCCTTCATGTTATATCCCTATACTGTTTAATGGATCATTTATGAGTGGGTGACCCATGTCCCCTCTCTTTTCAATGTTTTCTAAAACCTTGTAACATAGCCGTTATGCTGCAGAATTTTCGTCTCAAAAGGCATCACTATTTTTCTCAAAATTATTTTATTTTATTATGTGAATACTCAAATATCATATTTATATAGGGGTATTCACATATATATCAAAATTTTATATTTTAAATTCGGGGATTTACATACATGAAACCCACTTTCCCTTTCCATGGGTTTAAAGTGACATAATGATCATGTCATTAAAGAAGTTTTTAAAACGTTATGATTATGAAATGAAACCCATTTATTTTATGCTATATGGGTTGTTTATTAAATTATTTATGATGATATATGTGGCTCACATGATAATAAAGACATGTCAAGGGTGTGCCCAGATAGCGCTCCAATGCATTGTGTAAAGACTTAATCTCCTGTGATTACTTTTTAGACTGATACCTTGGTGAATAACCTTGGTAATTTTTAATGACATGTTGGGGATGGACCTTCGTGAAACGAAATTATTGTCAATATTAAAAGTTTCATCCACATATTAAAGTTATGAAAATGTTATTTTTATTATGATATGCCTTGTGATTTCTTTCTCATGCCATAAAGTTCTTTTCATGACCTTATTGAAGTATCTCAAGTAAAAATGTATAATGTTTCTCTTGTTTCCCTTACTGGGCCTTCTGGTCACCCTTTCTTTTGATGTATGTCCCCAGGTTATGAGATGCAGTAATGATCCTTGGATGAACATGAGGCGATGCCTTTCAAGTGTTTAAGAAGAATGTTTTATGTTTTCATGTTTTAAGTTCCTGGTTTCCAAGACATTAAACCTTAAAGATCCTTAGTTTTGTAAAATGTAATGAAATTTTAAGTGATAAAAAGGTGGGATGCTATATTTGGTATCAAATGATGGTTTAGTTATTTTTGGAAATTAGGATATGAAGACATTAGGAAGAAGACTATAGAAAAGTTTATATATAGTAAATATTACTGGTATTTTGATGAGTATTGAGTAAGGGGTTGCCAAGAAAATACATCCATGTCTGGAAACGAGCAGGTAGAGGTGGCTCTGGCACAGATGTACATAGAGGTAAAACCCAAAAAACACTGCTTTGAGCTAGACTCGAATGGGAACTGGTACACGACAATGGGCCTTGCTGCACTCTTGGTTACGACACTCCCGGGGGATATTCTTTGGTAAATTCATAAGCTTAATATGAACCATTATTAAAGGAACAAAGATAAAATAAAAATAAATATTCACATAAGAATATATAATCATGGATAACCTTGATTGTAACCTATGGGATCACAAGTTAGGATATACTTTTATTCTACATGTTTATCCTGTTATGCTTAAAGTTTCCTTTTCATGATTATTGGCTAAGTATTTAAGCCACTAATTATAGTTTCTTTTCTTAGTTAATGGCAGGAAATGGAAGAACATTTCCCAACAACAAAAGTGATAGGAAATGCGATGATTGTCGTATTATTATGACAGAGTTTATTAGGGGATTAAAAGATGATTATTATTTTGGAAGACGTTCAATATTTTGGGGACCCTATATGATCGAGGTAAATAGATTACTATGGTATTTTCATTGAGGAGTGTGGTTGACTTATATTTTTAAGATTCGATGGATTTAATGTGGAATTATAGTAATTTAGGTTACTTATGAGAATGATTATCCTATCTTGGGTAAAATATGTTTATGTTAGCTACTTTTGTTATAAGATGTTAGGAGTGGTTGATGTAGTTTGGAGAATAACAATGAAGTTTATTTTGGAAGACTATGATATAAAGTCCTTCTTGTATTTGGGTTTCAATCTTAGTTTGGTTTATTTTGAGGAATTTTATGGACCGTTATTTATGGAATGGTCTACGATGAATTTTGGGTAGTACCCTGGAACATTGAAGATTTAAAATTAGTTTCCATTCCTATGGGATTCTTTCTTTTTGAATAGTTGTTTTATCTTACCCTTTCTATTTTTGGGATTAAGGTTTAAAGATAGATAGTTTTTCTTTTGTGGAATACGTGATTCTCTAGAATATTATTCTTGTGTTTTGATGAGACCAAGTGTTTTTGAATTCTCATCATTTGGAGAAAAGATTAGTTTTTGTACAGACTTATTAAAGGATGAAACTCTACATGAATGTAGGTATATTTTCTTATGTTTTGTTCTATGTAGTAAATGAATTCTTCAAAATTATGAAAAGAAATGTAAAACAAAAACATTGTTGGTTTATATTTCCTACTAGGTAATCAAATAAATTTTACACACATCATAAGTTTGGGATTTTCTTATGGTTAACTTTATCCTAATAATGTTTTCTATCACTCTCCCCCAGAACTTGACCCTTTTTTCTTCCATATCCAGGTTTTCCTCCATGGAATCCTAGTATAGGTTAATTCGGGTGACCTTTGTACTTCCCTTTCATTCTTTTAAAGTAATAGTTTTTCTGACTCCTTTTCCGATGTGGGATTTTCAATGAAATTTCAAAACCCAATTTTAAAAAATTTGTGAGAACACAATTTCTTAAGGGGGGAAGATTGTAACGACCCGAAATTTTGAATTAATCTTTTCCTAATTTTGTGTGTTATTTTATTTTTGATACTCAAAAAAACTGTTTCATTTGATAACATGAGTATAATTAAAATGAGATCATTGGGTTTTGACTATTATATGACCATTGGTCAATATGACCACTGGGAACTAAACGTTTTGATTATTGTCTCTAAATACAAGTAATCTTGGTAAATTAATACAGAAAGAAGATTTGATGGCCTCGCCCAGTAGTCTTGGACCGATCGAAGCCCATCTAACAGAACATGGGAAGGAGGTAGCACCATTGGGCTTTGCTCTGCACCAGACCCAAGCCAAACATCATCGTGTGAAGCTATAACGGAATCACCTTTGCGAGAAGTTGAAACTGATATAAATTACTATGTCTGCGATGTTGGCCGAGCCTCCCTCAGATTCTCTCACCATAGCACACCTTACACTTAGGTCCTATGATGGTGTGATAAGGGGCTATGTAAGGAGATCGTAACTGCCTGGTGTAACCCTTTGTTTTAAATAAAAATTTTGATTTCCTCTTATGATGAAGTTTATGAATTTTTAAATGTCCGGATAAATATAGTATGCATATTTTTGATTAATTTTATAGAAAGGATATTTTCAAAATGTTTATGTAAACCTTAAATAAATAAAAATGTGTAATGATTTTAAAAAAATGGTCTTCTACAATTATGTTCAGTACGAAATTTAGAGTCTAATAAGATCAACTTAATTTTTGATGAATAGTAAATGATGAATAGTGATTTTATGATTAGGATTTGTAATGTGTCCAAATGGATTAGTAATCTCACTTAAAGAATGTTTTAATATTATTTAGACACCATGATTAAGTAACGAGATTCAATAAAATGGGTAAATAATGGTTTCATAAATTATTAGTCAAGTATTAGTTTTTTTCAGGTGAATAGTGTTTTTTAATTAAAAATTTAATTAAAAATAATTAGAAAGTTATTTTTATAAAGTGGACATTATTTTTGAACTCAGAGCATCGATATTATGTTATGGTAATTTTTGGGGATTTTTCTGAAAAAAAATGAATTCTCGATGAATAGTTTTTTTATTTAAAAATTAAATTAAAAATATTTAGAAAATTATTTTTATAAAATGGAGTTCATAAATGTAATTAAAGCATCGATATTTGGTTAAGGTGAAACTTTGGGATTTTTCTAAGAAAGATGAATTTTTTTAGTGAATAGTAAAAATGCAGTTTTAGGGTTTCAGTATGTTTAATGACATCATAACTGTGTCATGATGATGTCATGAGATATTTTATGGGATGGTCGACCAAAGGTGATTAATTATTCTATGGGGACCTATGTGGCCTAACTCGATGGAAAATACCATGGGAGAGCACATGGTTTTGAGAAAACCACTTTTGAGGTGTCCCTAGGCCATTAATGCCTTGTCCCCTCACTTTCCCTATAAATACCAAGACCTTCTCTAATCCATTTTGACTCCCCAGTCTCCCCCAACGAATTTCTGGTCTCATTAACTCCCATGGAGTCCTCCCAAGGTTCCCCCAAGCCCTCAAGGTCCAAACCTTTGAGTTTTAAGAGTTACGTTTTAAGGTAAGGGATCCGACCTCTCTCTTTCTTTTCATGAAATCTCTTTTATGTGATTTCATTTATGCTCCATGTTATTATGTTAAAGGATGTTCATATATACTCGTATTAATTCCCTTTTCATGTTCATATAATGATAGATCCCCTCTTACTATCATTATTTTGTTTTATGATGTTTTAAGTTGCGCCATTAGGTTGCCTAATTTTTAATTGGTTCTTTCACATTTCTCATTTTCAAGTTCTACTTTCATGTCAAGTCTTTCATGTTCCTTTTTATTATGTTGGTGTATGATATATATATCTATCATGCTGATATTTTATTATCACATTAAGAGAGACCCCATTTGATCTCTTCAATTCAGTATTTTGATGTTTTAAGTGGCGCCGATAGGCTGCCGAATTTTTAAGTGGTTCTTTCACCTTTTCCCTTTTCAAAGTTCTAATTCCATGCCAAGTCTTGCAAGTTACTTTTTATTTTGTTGGGGTATCATCTCTAAATCTATCATACTGATATTTTATGTTCATATTATGAGGGACCCTATTTTATCTCATCAATTCATTTTTGTTGAAGATTAAGTGGCGCTGTTAGGCTTCCGAATTTCTAAGGGGTTCTTTCACTCTTCTCGTTTTCAAGATATACTTTCATGTCTAGTGTTTCATGTTCCTTTTTATTATGTTGGGGTATGATATCTATATCTATCATACTTATCTTTTATGTTCATATGATGAGAGACCCTATTTTATCTCGTCAATTCATTTTTTTTGAAGTTTAAGTGACGTCGTTAGGGTGAGGAATTTTCATAAGAGAAATCTTATTTTTTTCTTCCTTTCATGTTCTTCATTTCATATGGTACATATTTCGAATTTAATTACCATTTTCATATATCCTTCATGTTCTGTCCCTCTAATTTTTTAGGGATCATTTATGAGTGGGTGAACCATGTCCCTTCTCTTTTCAATGTTTTATAAAACCTTGTAACATAGTTGTTATGATGCAGATTTTTCGTCTCAAAAGGCCTCTCTCTTTTTCTCAAAATTATTTTATGTTATTATGTGAATACTAAAAGTTCTTATTTATATAGGGGTATTCACATATATATCAAAATTTTATATTTTAAATTCTGGGATTTACATACATGAAACCCGCTTTCCCTTTCCGTGGGTTTAAAGTGACATAATGATCATGTCAGTAATGCAGTTTTTAAAACGTTATGATTTTGAAATGAACCCCATTTATTTTATGCTATATGGGTTGTTTATGAAATGATTGATGATGATATATTTGGCTCACATGATAATAAATACATGTCAAGGGTGCGCCCAGATAGCGCTCCAATGCATTGGGTAAAGACATAATCTCTAGAGATGACTTTTTAGACTGATACCTTGGTGAATAACCTTGGTAATTTTTAATGACACCTTGGGGATTGACCTTGGTGAAACGAAATGATTTTCAATATTAAATGTTACAGCCACATCTTAATGTTATTAAAAATGAAATTTTTATTATGATATTCCTCATTATTTCTTTATCATGCCTTAAAGTTATTTTCATGACCTTATTGAAGTATCTCACGTTCACATGTAAAATGTTTCTCTTGTTTCCCTTACTGGGCCTTCTGCTCACCCTTTCTTTTGATGTATGTCCCCAGGTTATGATATGTATTAATGAACCTAGGATGAACATGAGGAGAATACTTTCAAGTGTTTAAGAAGAATGTTTTATATTTTCATGTTTTATGTTCATGGTTTCCAAGACACTAAACATTAAAGATCCTCGGTTTTGTAAAATGTAATGAAATTTTATGTGATAAAAATGCGGGATGCTATATTGTATCATCCCAAGGTCCACCCATTTTGGGAAAATCTAGAATTGGATATGATGATCCCTCTCTTATGCATGATAGTAAAATAGAAGATAAAATATACATAGATAATAAAAACCATATAGGAGCTAGTGATAGACCTAAAAGGTATTTTACAGGAAGCAATGGTAACATGTGCTATTTTTGTGGGATTCATGGTCATATAACAAGATTCTGTTTAGAGGATTAGGAATACATTTCAGGCAGTGAAAATAGAAACTTTACTAAATCTGGGAATAAGAATAAAATTCCTGAGAAATTAGAAAGAAGAGTATCTCAGAAGAAATCATTCATCATATGCTATTATTATCGAAGAATGAGACACACCATGAGTATGTTTCAGGAAGCTCAGGTGCTCAATGTCATAGTAAGAACTCAAGTTGCATCAACATATCGATAATGAAATTATGAAATGAGGTATGAATTTGATGTAAATGTTTTATATGTTATGATTGTGGGAATTTTTCAAGACAATGCAACAAGAAGAAATCAAGAAAGGAAAAGGAACTTGAAATGAGATTCTCAAATCCAGTGATGCATGATGAAAAATTCTGCACTGAAATAAAAAGAGGTATGTTGATGAGAAGACATATAACCTCATGGAAATCACGAGTATCTGAATAAAGTTGTATTAAATAACATCTATGTCACACTTAGAACATCTCTCATTGAGAGAATGTGATCAAACCTGGAAGATTAAGGGGAGATATACGCCAACATTGATTAAGAAGAATGCATATATGCTGGAGGAATCACCACCCTTGAAAAATGGGAAGATGAAAAGAAGAGACATTCCTTCTCAGAGAAGAAATCAAGGGAAATTGAATTTTGGTGGAACTTCAAAGAAAGAAATGTGTACTAGTGGGTTTAAACCCCAAATGGTGAGAATTTTCAGGCTTGCGAAATGTATATATCAGAAAAAGGATCAACATGTGGGTAATGAATGCCTAGTCATATGACAAGAATAGTTGGAGTTGGGTAGATAGTTGGAGCAAGCAAGGAAAGAATGTGAGGTTTTGAAAGAAATTATCAACGGATTGACCCATCAGGATAACCACAATCCTCTTATTGAGGATTCTAGATGATGACCTCTATCTATGTATATGAATTCTATTAACTGACGATTAATATGATTCAAGTTTTAGAGAGATATGATCCAAGGGGAAGTGGAATCTAAAGATGCCAAGTGGATAAGTGACGTGGTTCAGAATTTCTATTGATTCAAATCAGTTATGAGAGTTAATGAAGGAATCTGGATGCATTCCATGAATAGAGTTAATGTTATATGGCTGCATGAGATAGTTGGAAGTAATTGTGCATAACAGACAATGATGTTGTTGTTAAATTTATCTCCTGTTTCGTGAACTGAGTTCTAACTCACTAGGGTTAGATATTTTTTGAACACCTCATATTTAAGTGGTTAATTCTATCAAAGATTATCTCATTGATATTAGTGAGCTGGAGAAGTTTCTCAAACCTGCAATCACATCTAAAGAAATATAGCAGGGGAAGAAGAATGTTTATGGGTCTAAACAATCGGCCTTATAAATAGAATAGATCAACATCATAGGGGGATCATTCTACCACTTAATTAGATTAAATGTATCTAATAGATCTAATGGTTGATGAAATTACATGAGAATAAAATCATCATTATTGGTAAATCTCTCTTATGATATCACATTCAACACTTTCTTTGAAACATTGGTTTCATTGTTCAAATCTGTCTCAGATAGTTATGTTCTATAGAAATAGAAGATGATATAATAAAGAGTCTACATTAAAATTGAATAATTCTAAATGATATAAATTGATGATTCATTGGTTTTGAGTTGAATTGTATATATAAATGCATCGGTATCATGCCCCAGTTCAAATTTTATGTGTTAGTTGTCCGCTGAGAGAGAACGGTTTGGAGTGAAGTGGCAAAAATCATGCATTTCATGATTATCTATTTTATTTTAGAAATGTGGTATTAGCTGACTATTTTCAGGATACCAAGAATCTGTGAGATAATATAAACAATTTTTCAACAGGAATATGAGAAAATAAGTTGAATGAAATGAAATGACATAGTGGCAAGATTCTTTTTGAATGTAATGAAGTTGTAAGTGACTCATTGAGAGAATACGTGGAAAATGTAATTCTATAGAAAATAAATATAATGAGGGTGAGAAATTCAAGTTTATATATTCAAAGATGCCAATGATTGCATGACTCTGGTTGCTAATTGGATGAAATAGTTAATGGATGATGAAGGCAAAGTAGTTAATATCACATAATACATTAAAATAATTGGAATTTTACTGTACTTGATAGTGACAAGACCTGACATTGTATTCACCACTTGCCAAGTAACAAGATATCAATTTAATCCCTAGGAAATCCATATGATTGCAGTGAAAATAATTCTTCGGAATGTTAAGGGAACTGTGAATTTCTGTTTTTTGTATAATGAAAAATCTCAGTTAGAGCTATTGGGATATATTGATTCATATTGGACCGGTTCAGCAGATGATAAGAAATCAACCTTAGGAGGTGAATTCTATCTTGGGGGAGTATGTATTTCTTGACTAAGAAAGAAGAAATATTTCATTTCATTAATCACCCTGGATGCTGAGTACATTGATGCCACTCAATCACGCACATAGTCATTGTGGATGAAGCAGTATCTTGATGATATGGGAGTTAAAGTGACGTTTTTGATCGGATCAAGTGTGATAACTCAAGTTCTATAAATCATAGAAAAAGTCTTTTCTATCACTCAAGGACAAAGCATATTGAGATAAAATATCATTATATCAAGGAGAAGGTTGATAAGGGAATAATAAAGTTGGAGTATGTGCCAACAGAGTTACATTGTTGATATTCTGCCAATGTCATTACATAAAGAAGCGTCTGAGAGGCATCAAATGGCTTTGAGAGGTCACCTGACTCCCCTCACTTGTAGAAGTGTGTATGTGCCCCCCCCCCCCCCCCGAGGATTAGTTTGTTTTTCTCTATTTTGGTAATCTATGTTCTTTCCAATGTCTCAGACCATAGAGGAGTGGCCTTTGGGTTCTTTCACAAAGGGTGAGAAATAGTGAATTCTCAAGGGGTACAAATTATGGCCAATGAAACTGAGAAAATATCTTAGTCCAAGACATGGGGAGAAGCGGAAAAGTGGAGCAGTGAGATAGAGGGAGAGAAATGAGATAAGGGGAGAGTATATAAATCTGATGATGCAAGAATTGATCAATCAAAGAGTATATATCATGATAGTTGAGGATTGTGATAAAAGCAGATGAGTGGTGTTGGAATATTGTGAGAAGGTTTCCAACGATCCACAATTTGTATCTATTTAGCAATTGGTTTCAGTTTGGTATCAATAATTTTTTTTAAAAAATGAAGTGTTTTATTGATGAACTTTTCATTTACTCTTGTTTCTCACACCCACCATTGCTCATGTGGGCTTAGAGTATGTATCGAGTGAATATTTTATCTCTATCTGAATCGCAAGAGGAAAATGATGGTTAATGATGTAAGGAGCATCAATGATGTATCAAGGCACATAGAATAATTTATGAGAAGAGTTTTCAACAAACCCAATGGAGGATATTTTTGGGGGAAAATCCTTCAAGGTATCACTGAATAATTTTTCAGGTGATTTTGTTTGTTGAAAAAACAGACCTCCATGATGTGTTTTTGGACAAAGCAGACCACAATTTACAAATTTTTTGACAAAGATTTTTTAAATGGTGATTTGTCAAGTTTAAGAGATGTTGTTGGCTATCCATGTTTGACAAAAGAACCTTGATAAAGGAATGGATGATCTTGGGTGGTACAAAAAGAACAGATTGAAGGTGGCGCTTTTTTCCAATGTTTTCCAAATTTTTGAGGCTGAAAATTGGAAAATTAAGACATCGGTTGTTAGAAAAAGGAGATTCGTGCAAAAAATAAGAGGTGCACGAAATAGGTGGATTGTGCACGAAAAAGAATGTGGTGTTTTAAATAGTAACGGAATGTTTTTCACACAAGAGGATCTTCGAGATCAGAAGCTTGATAATTGGAAATGGCATGAGGTCCACGAAACAATTAGAGCATTGCACGAAATACGGTGTTGCACAGAAGATGTGTTTTTCTCACTGAAATAGGTTTACAAGCTCAAGGAGGGTTTTTCACGGATGGGTTGATTTTTCCTATAAATATGAAGTGACCCCCTCATATCAAGAAGCTCAAGACTTAGAGTGTATCTGGGCTTTAGTTCGCGAAATTGGAATACACATGATATTTTAACATAAACGTCATGTTTTCATGTAATTTCAGGTGTTCACGCTAAAGAAAACGGTGCGTGTAAACCGAAGGTTGCGTGTAAATCTCAGGCTATGCTTAAAAAGGTTGTTGTGTGTAAAAGAAAAAGATGCACATAAAAGAAGTCTATTTCATGTAAAATAGTTTTTTGCACGTAAACAAGTTAATGAGTGAAAAGTGGATTTCACGCAAAATCAGGAAATTACGCACAAGGACTAGTGAGGGTTGCGTGTGAAAATTGGGGTTGCCCGGTACACCCGATGCAAAGATAGATTCATCTCTGGATGAAAGTTATATATCAACAGAGCATCTATCAACTCGTAAGGATGCAGACTTAATTATAGATAATGAAGATACCTACATATATATAAACTGTGAGTGGATCCTTTCCAGAGTAGTGAGTGAAGGAAGAGGTAGAAGGTTATCCTTTCTACCTGTAGTGAGCTAGTGAGAGAGATACAGGGAGTGACCCTTGGGAAATCAGTGAGTTAACTCTAAACATTGTAAAGTCAGTGATCCTGAGAATAGAAGTGATATAGCTCCAACATTGTAAATTGAAATTGATCTTTAGTTGATTTGGTACATTGCCATATTTCTTTTGTATGCTCCTTGGACGTAGCCCAGTGAGAGTGAACCATGTAAAAATCTCTATGTAAGCCTATTTACATTCCTGCATTACTGTCAAAGCATCATCATCATCAGATAAATACGGGACGAATAAGATCAATAGAAACCCATAAGTGTAAAAAAAGTGACCCTTATAATATTGAGATCAATATCCAGTGGGACAAGAATAATTTTGGAATAGAATATCCATTTCCTTATTCACCCCCACGCCACCCCTCTCATGGTCTTAAGGCCCCTTTTGTTCCTAACACTATGATACAAACCAAATTATTTTTTGTTCTAAAGGATTTTGAAAAGTATCTCAAGTTTCTATATTCCATTTATGGAGTAAAATAATATTATTAGTGATGTAGTATGAAGTTTGATGATACAATCAAAGGGAATATTTTAATAAAAAATTCATATATTTCTTGTGTGTATAAGCCAGTTAGTAAGGGTATATTAGTGTTCTTGATATTGTAATTAGATGACGTACTAAATATCATAATTGATATCTTGATACATAATTATATGAATTTTTAGATGTGTAAATGTTTCTAAAAAAAGATATTGTTGAATTCAACAACATACTCAGTGTGACTATCTATTCATATTTATCTAATAGGTTATTTGGAATAATTTAGAACACATACATTATTAATGTGCAAATGTTTATTAGCGTGTAGAAAACCATGAAGGATTCATTAGTAGTGTTTTGTTGTATGAATATTAAGAAAATTTTGGATTCATATAATGAGTTGAAAATTATTTATAGACATCCTTATTTTTGGTCAGAGTATTGTACCCATGATGGGTTGAATTGTGTATGTATAAAAATTATTATTTAGAAATTATTATTATAAGGTTACGAAATTAGATAAATAAATCATATTTAACCAAGGTAATATGGTTACGAATGATTGACTATTTAAATAACTTCTATTAATATTGATTAATTATCAGTAATCTCAATATCAGTTATTGATAAAACTTTTGAAGCAATTCTAATATAGAAAATCAATTATAACTTCTGTCCAAGATTAACTATCAATGTAAATATAGTGTTTTTTGAATTATATATCAAAACAGAGAAAACTAAATTAAACAATATAGAATATATAAAACAAGTGGTTCAGTCTCAAGCCTAAACCTAGTCCACTCCACTAAGTGATCACAATGCACCAAGCAGTTTATATTAATAAACATGATCCACACCCTGCATCGGGGTAAAAAACAATGCACAAGACTATCCAGGTCACACGACCTCTTCCACAGTTCTTCATGGGTATAAACTACCATGTCATACATGGACCTCTTCCAAAATTACTCATGGGAGTAAAAAGATGTAAAATGATATGGGAGGAAGTATTTCTTTTTATCGTTTAATTTAGTGCCAGATGCAGTGTGTGCTTTTAATACCGCACACACACTGGTCGAAAGCTAAAAACAATAAACAATAGATAAAATATGATGAGATAAGTTTAGAAGTGATTTGAGTTTTATTTTATGCAGCATTGGATATCATGGATGTGTCATATGAAAATATCAAGTCCTCTTGCAGAAAACATAGTATCACAAGTCGGCGTCTCTAGTTTCTAGTTAGATCTTTCTTGTGTTCTTCATGAAGTTTTTATTGGGAAGTTGTTATTGTCTCTGATCTATGTTAATATATCATTTGGATTCAAGAATGATTCATGTGTTCTTTAGATGAATATTGTGTCAGGTGTTAGTTTTTTTAAATAATTATCATGCTTCTTCTACTATACCACACTTTGTTTCCATGGCATTATTTATTTTTTTCTTATTGTAGTGCATGTTATGAATCCAACAGGATTCATGTATTTTTCACCTCATGCCTCATACTGCTAGATCACTTGTCTACAATGAAATACTTATTCTGTCAATGCAATTAAAAGACTCAAATATGACCTTTAGAAATTAAATTGAAATTGAAAAAATAGATTAATAAATGGTGTCACAATCTGCCTAGAAATATTGTCACTTGGAAACGGTGTCACCATGAAACTGTGCCTTATTATTTCACATTGAGCGGTGAGATAGTTATAATGGAAAAGCATTTTCGAGATTTGGAACCGGTAGCACAGACGTGGTGTTAGGATCATGGTGTATGATCTGTTTTCAAACATCAAATGGTGTCTTATCAAGGAACTTATGTCACAGACATCAAAAGATCTGAAACTAGTTACGGTGTCTAGTCACATTGTCTAGTTTATGGTGTCTAGTTTATGGTGTCTGGATCACAGTGTCTGGTTCATGGTGTCTGGTTCACTATGTCTGGGTCTCGGTGTTTGGTCAATGTGTTTGGATCACGGTGTCTGGGTCACGATGTCTAGGTCATGGTGTATGGGTCATGGTGTATGGGTCACATTGCCATGTTAAATTTTCTAGAAAAACTAAATCTGTTGACAAACAAACGTTTTCTTAGACTTATCCAAATATCTATATATATACTTACATAGTAATATGGACCCAATGAATTAGACATAATCATTCATAAACTAAATTATAAAACAAATTATTTATAGTGTACAATAATCAAACATGATTTATATCATCTATGATCTTGTGTAATTTACAATAATCAAACAAGAGTTGATATATATTAGATAGTATTAACAATATTTACTGGATGTTAAGAATTTTTTATCATTAAAACATGATTCAAACATGAGGTGGCCAATACATATCAATCCAACATTAGATCTATCAGGTAATCCATGTTGTGTACTCAAAATTATATCTCTTATTTTATATAAATACTAGTAAATACAAATTTTAACCTAAAAACAGTCACTATATTGGTGAGAATAACATTCTTAATTAATTTATAAGAACTAAGGATATGTTCTTGGAACATGGAGGAAAATATGATGTCGGAAAGAGTCCCTAAATGTGTTCTCTCGATGATTTTTGGTGTTATTTCGTATGTTAACAGGGAAAGATGAATTGTAATTAGTACCGTTCATGTAGCAAAGTTGGTTTTTAAGGTAGTGCATTTTCCTAATGTTTTCGATATTTTTGGGCCGCAAAATTGGGAGTTTTTTTCAGAAAAAGAATATTTCCACGATGGAATGAACAGTATGGGGACAGTGAATCGTATTTTTTATACTAAAAAAGGATTTCAATCAATAGGGATGTGATTTTTAAATTAATGATCTTTTCATAGCAGTGCTATGTGCACCGTGAATGAAAAATAGTGTATGGATGACCAATAGTTCACAGGAGGATTTAGGTTCATGTAACCGTCGTCTAAAATATTTGAGAGATGGTGTTTAATTTATAGTATTTCCATCATTCACATAAATTAGGTATGTATTTTATAATCCAAAAATGGTTTCTTTCACAAAAGAGATCAGTTGCCACATAAGATCAAAGTGATACACAAAACACATATTGATAAATAGTTCACAAAAGGTGAATGTTATGCGGTGAAGGCTATACTACAACAAAGATTTGGGTAAAAATAATTAGAGTATTTTTTGGATATATTTTCCTATATATGTAACTCTAATACCATCAAAAAAGAGAGTAATATTAATTATAAAACATATTCTCTCTAGAAAAAAAATCAGCAAAGTCGGAATGAGTCTGTGAGGGTGTCTTTATAGGAGAAGAGTTTGTGAGGATGAATTCTGTAATGGGTTTTTATGAATAAAGATCTTATAAGGGGATTTTCGGGGTGTTGTAGCCTAAAAAGGAAGAATCATCTATATTAGAAAGAATTTACCTAGGACATTTGTCATCCACGTAAGAGAGGTGGTTTGTAGAAGAAGATTCTATCTGTAAATTATCGATGACCTGAAATAGACAAAGTGGTCCACAAATGATGAACTGGTCCAAAAAAGGTGGATGATTCATGGAAGAAAAAAGTGGTCTGCAAAGTCATGCATGCCATGCAGTGCACCATAGTTCACAAAGAATGCAAGGTAGTCTTTTTAGGACTCAAGGAAGTTCATGAAGTACGTAAAATATTTAATTAATGCAATTTCCAAAAAACAAATAGTTCATAGAAAATTGGATTTTTACTATGGGTGAAAAAGGGACGTCAACAGACCACCTACCTAAATTTGAGGATTCATGAATTATTGAAAATTAAGGGACCTAAAATCCCAAAAACAATGAGTGGATCCCTTCCAAAAGTGGATGTGGTAAATCAGCACATTTTAATTTTATTATAATTAGGTGTATATCATTGAGGGTTAACCAATAAAAATCGTTGTGTCTCATGCATGGTTTAATTTCAGTTTAAATATTTCTATGGTGAGAAGAGAGAATGGTGTTTTGTTTAACAACAAAATAAGATCTTAAGGGGGAATTGATTTATCTTTAAGGCCCTGATTCACCCCCCATTAGGGTATTTAACCTAATTGGGTTCACAATTGGTATCAGAGAGAAAATTTTAATGTCATTGGTTCTATCTCAGTAAAATAAATGGAATTTTTCAATCATAAAAAAGTGTCAATAATGAAAATTTTTTAATCAGAATGATACCACTGGTATGGGGCTTGATCACAAAATGAAATATGTAATAATAGAAGTTATACCACTATCTTCCATTCTAATGTTGATGATTGATTTGGTTATGAATCAGAATCAGAAGTCTCCAAGATTCCACACGATAACTAGTAGTGTAGTATTTCCACATAAAAAATCACCTCACACTATATGTTATTATTGTGGAACGATGTGACACTCACAAAAATTCTCTTTAGAGAAGATGTATTAATGGGAATAAGACCAACATATGTAAAATTATAGAGCTCAATATTTGAGGACATCATTTTATGGTCACTGTTATAGGTGTAGAGGATTCATGCACATGGAAATACACAAGTCATCAACAATTAAGAGAAATGTTCTAAAGAAGAGTGAATATATTCATAACAAGCAGAAAATTATATCATCATAAGAACAAAAAATGGAAATTAGATTTGAAACTCAACAAAATTAATTTGTTCTATCATACTTTCTGGAAGATAAATAATATCAATATATACCGGGTATGATGTCAAAAACTTGTAAAAAAAATAAAAAGATAGTTAAACATGATGTTTTTGCAAAGATTTCTTTTTAAGAATAAGATCGCACATGAGTATGGATTATTGATAGTGGATACACATTTCATATGTCTGTTAACATATAAATACAAGTATAAATCAGGTTGAATAAGGAAGGTATCAAAATATTTGGTAATTATAAAGGTTTGAATATTTTTTGATCGAGAAAATCCATGTTTGGGTGAAAATACATGAGACATGATGATGTATTAGTAGTTGATGGTCTCATTAACAACATGATTTTAATTAGTCAATAGTATGACTCCAGAAATTCAAAATTATTTTTAAAGAAATTATGTGTCATCATGGAAAAATGATGGAAGCATTGTTTTGTAGGGAAAGCGTATGAAAGGAAATAACTATATTGTTAGTGTAGAAGATGATATGTGCTTTAAATCCAAGGAAGAAGAAAACATGTTATGGAATAAAAAAAATTCCCACTTGTTCCAAATATCATTGGATAATCTGTTTAAATATGATGATACTAGTGACCTCCCTAAGTTATCACAATATTTTACCCATACTTGTGATGATTTTCAACAAGGGAATATCATCCAAAATTCATATAAGTCAAAAGTGAAAAGGTCAACAAGAGTTCTTGAGCTGGTGTATATTGATGTGTGTAGACCTATTTTACCAATAGGTATTGGTGGGAGGAGATAATATATTTTATAAATTGATAATTTTAGTTAAATGGAGTGGGTATCAATTATGACCATGAAGTTTAAGGTGTTCAGTTTCATTAAAAGACATCGATAGGAATTTGAAAAGATGTTAGGCCTGAAAATTCAAATGATGGGAATTGGTAATGTAACTAAGATCATGAATAGTCACATGAAGGATTATATTAAGAAATACGGGATAAGATACCATGTTTTAGAAGTGAAAAATCCATATTAGAATGGAGTAGTTGAGATACAAAACAGAATGTTCGACAATATGGACAGTACAATGGTTATTGAGAAAGAACATCCACAGAAGTATTTGAGTTATGAAGTGATGACATAATTTCACACATCAAATTGAGATTTATTTTTTCCAAAATAATAGAAGACTCTATATGAGATATGGTATGGAAACAATTAAATATTGAATTACTTTTGAGTCTTCATAAGTAAGTTATTCATCCTCAATAAGGAGATATATAGAACGTTTGAATCCTGTTTATATGAAGTAAAATTTCATTATATTCATAGAAAAGAAAAGCCTTTATGTACTCCAGAAAGTGGAATAAAATGGTTTTTTAAATTCCATGATGTAACTATGGTGGAGATTTAGAAAAATATTCATCAAATACATGATCAGTCATGGGAGGATATTGATGAAGAAATTATTAGATAATTGGTTGTTCTAGTTCTAGAGACTGATTCAAAAGAAGATTAAAATAATGAAAATAATGATAAGAATTTCATATATACACAAAGATATAATTGAAGAGCTGATATTTATAAAAAAAATAATTAGTGATCATATAGTGCTAGTGGAGACAAGTATGATGAATTTTTCTATAGCATGAATCATACATATCATAGGTAGAGCCTGAATTTTATTATGATGTAGCTGGAGATGAGAATTGGGTTCAGTTTATTAATGAAGAGATTAACCAAATTTTAAATAATCGTACATGGGTGATTGTTTTGAGGGAAATATTTTTGAATGTCATTGGGAGTAAATGGGTCTTTCCAAATATGAATAATGATATTGGAGTAGTGATTTGAAACAAATAATGACTATTATGAGAATGATACTACCTGGTAGAGGGAATTGATGTTGATGATACATTTTCATCTATTGTGAGACTATAGAAAATAAGATTATTATTATACATAACAGTTCATAGAGGGTTCAACATTTTTTAGATGGACATCTACTCATAATTTCTGAATGGGGTTCTCAAAGAAGAAGTTTATATTGAGAAACCAGATAGTTTTCTCATTCTTGAAGATAAAAAAGCGTTTTAAACTTGAGTAGGGCTTTATATGGTTCGAATTATGCACTATGATTATGGTATTCAAGGATATATTAGATTATGAAGAAGATTGTTTTTTGGCATGGTGGAGTTGATTAATTTTTTTTGTTATTAATGATAATAATCAATTTAAGATGGTGTTGGTGTATGCCGATGACATAATATTCGATGGATAGGAAGAATCACAGTGAAATTTTTTTCCAAAATCATGAAATGTGAGTTTGATATGTCAATTATTGGGTAAATAATTTTTTCCCACAGTTTACAGCCAATACATAGAAGGAATGACAAATTCATTTCTCAATATAAATATTTCATTGAGTACTTGATAAGATTTGGAATGGATAATTACAAATAGATGACGACATTATTGGCTACCGAGATTAAACTTTTACATAATGATAAAGGTAGTACAGTTAATGTCCCAAAATATGGGAAATTCATTGGAAATCTATATTACATGGAAAAAACAATACATGATATTGTTCTCCTCATACAATGAAAAAAGAAATCAAAGTAATCCAAATTTATGAATAATTCATCTAGTGAAAATAATAATTTTTTATATCAAAGACATGGTGGATTTTAATGTTCTTTACAAAGACAAACCTCAACAAGAGCTATTTGTCTATATAAAGGCAGATTGGGAATTATCATCATATGATATGAAATCAAAATTTGGTGTTGCATTCTATCTTGGTAGATTTTATATTTCTTATCAAAGTAATAAACAATATTACATTTCATTGAGCACCAAATATGATGAATATATTACAGTTACACAAGACTGCACATAGTTATTATGGATATAGTAGCTAGTTGATGATATTGGAGTCTATGTGAAGAATCCAATAAAATTCTAGTGTAATAGTTCATGGTATGTAAATCATAGAAAAAATATAGTCTATAACTCAAGGATATTGAAAATTGAAAACATAAATCATTTCATCACGAGGAAGGTTGAGCAAGGGCTTGTGATGTTGGAGTATGTGCATACAGAATAGCATGTCGCAGATAACCTGAAAAAGGTCATACCCAAAGAAGTGTTTTAATTCCATTGACTTGCTCTAGGATTTTAGTAGACTCCCCGCACTTGAAAAAATGTCGATGTAGGACCCCCTCTCCTAGAGGTATGGTGTCTTTTCCCTAATATGATAATCTTTTTTCATTACTATGTGTCAGACCAAGAGGAAGTGACCTTATAGTTCATTGACTAAGGGGGGTGTTTTGGTTACTAAATGGAATAAAATTTATTAATCAATTCACATAGAGAATCTATTATGTGTAGTAGCGAGATAGGTGGAGTTGAATCTATTATAAGGAGAAATGATATAAGAGGATTATTAAATCTGATGATGCTAGGAGTGGTCGATTATAATATTATATATCATGATAGATGGGGATTGTGATTAATGTAGATGAGTGGTTTCGGAATGAAATGATGTGAATCATTGATTATATTTTCATTATAATCAAGTTTCTCTTAACGATCATGGATCACGTGGTCTTAGAGTGCGCTTTGAGTAAATTCTTGATCGTTAACATAATCATAAGAAGAAAATGATAATAGATGATAGAAGGAACCACAATATTATATCAAAATGTATATAATTGTCAAAAACCCAAAAGGGGATATTTTAGGGAAACAATCCATAAATGCACCCACTGGGTGTTTTGGGTGTGATTATGATTTTCGATAAATCTATATAATCGTGAATGAGTACAATTGATATTTCTGAATTAGGTTTTTAATGTATCGTAGTTTCTCAATGTTTTCCAAAATTTTTTCCTCAAAATCAAGAGATTATTTATTTGAAAAGGAAGATTTCATAAAGGATTAAATAGTACATCAACCACGAAGCATACTTCACATTCTGAAAAGAGAGTTCATGGAACGATGAGTGAAATCATCAAAGTAAGTATATTCACATTTTAGCGCTATGTGAACCACAAAGCGCAGAAAATGGACCCAACATGAAAAATGTTCTACAAATGAAATGTAGTTCACAGGAGGCTTTTGGTTTGCACAATCTTCATCTATTATGGTTGGGAGATGGTGATTAATTCGTGGGATGGCCATCATTTGCAGAAAAGAGGAATCAATATGAGAAGGTTCAAAGGGTTTTGTTTATAGAAGTTATTAGAAAATGTATAGGATCAATTAACTATGTGAGCTATGGAGGGAAAAATGGTTCGTGGAAGGAGCACAATGAGTGGTGATGGTTGTATCTCATCGATGATTTTAGTAAAACTTATTAGTATATTTTCCTATATGTATTTTTATATAAGGAATGATAATACTATTATTTAAAAATTTGATTCTTATTATAAAATATCTTTACTCTAGGATGAAATTCATCAAATGTCAAAATATTTTGTAATGATGTCCGTGAAGAAGAAGAGCTGGGGAGAGAGAATTCTGCGTTGGGTTTCCGCAAAGACGGTTCATGGAAGAGGTTTTATGGGGCATTGTATCCCTTAAAGGAAATAATCACCCTTATATAAAAGGATTTACACATAAAAGCATCCTTCCATGGAGGAAATGAAGTTACCGGAATAAGAATCCATCTTCAAAGGAGAGACAGTCAGTGGAAGGCAAAGGTAGTCTATAGAAGAATAATCTTCCCGTGAAGGTGGGATGGTTCATAAGAGAAAAAGGAGGCATGCATAGCACGTGCATCATGTTGTGTATCATATATTTCTACGGAATCAAGTTGGTCCATTTAGGACACAAGTAATCTCTCAAAGAGAGTAACATTTTGTTAATGCAATTTCAAAAACTAAAAAAGTAACAGTCAATTGTTTTTATGAAATATTTTTAATAAATAATTTTAATTCTTAAATATATTTGACTTCATGCAATCATGATTTTTAAAACTTTTTGAGATAATCTTAGTATAAGATGTACATTTTAACCTATCCATTAGGTTTTCAGGAATAATTATAACTAACTAATTAAAATGTTTGGTGAAGTCCTTCACTACAAATTATTTTATAAAATATACAAATCAACTATATATTTGTATTTTTTATATTTATAAATTGAGTTAATTACTATTTTTAAATGAAATATATATATTATATACCTAATAAAATATTTTTTATATTCTTCCAATATATTTTTTTTTCATATGGTATGAATAAACACAATTTGATGTATAAAACTCTATATTTTGAAAACGGTAATTTTTCACCTTTTAATGGAGAACATCATTTAAAATAATAATATGAAACATTAATAATTTTTATATGACAACATAAACATGTTATTTAGAATTGGGATATAAAAATGTACTTATCATGAATTTTTAATATTTTTCTGATTAGATTCAAATTTTGGTGAATAGTAAAAATACACAAAATTTAAATTGAAACAACTATTTCATCCAAATAATTTATATGGATAAATTATAATATTTAATAATTTTAAATTATAAATATAATACATTTTTATCATTAAATATAATTTATGTCATTATCATTAATTTTACATTGAATTCAGATGTAAAAAGATTTCAATCTTTTGCAATGTTTTATCTTTTAAAACTCATTCCCTTTTTCCGACAACGATATTAATATTAAATTAAATATTAAAACTTATGGGTTTTTAAATTTGAGAAAATTATTCCATATTTGGAATCTTTATGTCCATATTATGTAAATTTTTTTTTTAATTCTATCATTATAAATAATAACTTCGGTAATTTTTAGTAAATGGGTGAAATGGGTAATTAAGGATATGAATATTGTTATAAAATTACCCTAACACTTATATTAATATCATTGGATGAGTTTTTTATAACATTGATCATAATTATTTCTAATTTTTATCGATTTTAATCCATTTGGATGAGATTATGACATTTAATTAACTTTATTTAAAGTAAAATTAAATATGTCTCATCCAAATTTTAACAACTAAATAACTTTTTCAATAAGTTTATACAGAATATAAATTCAATTATACATAATAATTTAAAATATAAAATGTTTTTATTTATCATTGTATTATATTTTTAATTTTAATTAAATAAATAATTACTTTAAATACCTATTCTTTAATGATCTAAAAATTATTTAATTGATGAGAAATGAGTAATTTTTTTTAAAATTATAGTAACCATAAATGGACACAAACACATGAAAAAATATTATTTGTAAAGTATATCTCATCCATAACCATCCAAGGGTTGATTTATAAACTATTTAGATTCTTATAAAAGAGATTATGACACTCATATTATTTTATTTAAAGTGATCTTAATGTTGTCACATTCATACATTAATGAGTGTATCATTATCAAAGTAGGATTTTCCATAAGATAAATTCTACAACATATATATTTTATGAAATATAATAGTTTTATCTTCATCCAAATAAATCATTTTTAATTTTTACTAAAAAAATACGTATACTAAATAATTACACAAAAGTGATGTAGTGATTATTTTATTAATCAGGATATCAAATAAATATTATAAAAAATATTAAAAATTGTAATTTGGGTAAATTAACATTTCCAATTAATTTTATATATTAAAATTAAATCTTATAAATATAATAAAATAGTTTTTTTATGTTAACTTTTTATCATAATATTTTATAATGTCAATTAATTAAAATGTATCAAAATTGTCAATATTGATTTTTTATCAAAATAATGTTTTATTAAATTATTTCAAAATCATAAAACATTTTAGAAAAATATATAATAATTTTTATATGGTGTAAAATTTAACAATTTACTTCTTTATGGTATAATTGACATCAAAAAAGTATATATTCCACCCTTTTACTATTGAAATGTTTGTTATCTAAATTAAAATTATATAAAATATCTAAGATTTAATTAAAATGATAATGTTTAATTTAACAAAAAAACACGTCTAATTTTTTTTATTATATTAATACCCTATATCATCTCATATTCAATATTAAGATATTTTGAGGATTCTGTGTAGGGGTAAATGTAATTATAAATTAATATTTTTAAATATCCTAAAAGTGTTCATCACCTTAATTATAAAAGGGAACCTCCTCCCTCACCTCTTCACTTCACATTGAGACTTAAACCTCATCCATTCCATAATAAGATTCTTTATATGTTTCCCTAGTTACATTAAATAGGTTATGGTCTTCTTTAATGACTAACTCTAGTACATTAAGATGACAGTTATAAGAAGCACATTGATGAAGAGGTAATCTCCTCTAACGAATCATTCAAACATCTTTCTTCTTCTACTTCCCCTTAAATATTTTTTAATTATAAATTAATAAATCAAGTATAAAATATATATTGGTATTTTATTATAATTTTTAAACAACCATATTCCACTTTCAGTACATCAAAGAAAAAATGAAATCACTACATTTGTCTACATACAACTTACCATCTCTACGCCATGATGTAATATTTTTTTCACCACCACCTTAATTAGATGGGTATAATTATTCAAATAATAAAAATATATGATTATTATAATATTATATTAATTCTAAAATATTATACAAAAACCATTTTAATTCCATTAAAATAAATATGGTAATTAAATCGTCGCTTGTGCATACGTGCGATCAACCGTCTCCACGATGCGATGTGATTAAATCAACATAATCATTATTAAATAATGATTATCTAATTTTGAAAACTGAATAAATATGGTATATATTATGTTAATATAATTTTGGAATGAGATAACTATAACCAATGAAGTATACCTACAACTCATTCAAAAATACATGCATAAGAACTCGAATGAGTTTATACCTGAATAATAAGAATTTGTGAAATGTTATTAAAAAACAGATAATAATATGATCATATATAATATCATAAAAATAAATATGATTCTGAAATAAGTCAATTACATTATTTAAATCACTATACAAGAGGTTCTAAACATACAAAAGAAATCAGACCTAAGTTAATGGATAATTTTGAAATCTCATTATTATCCGAGATTGTTTATACGTAAGTATTTACATGGGAATATTTATCATCCACTTCTTTGTATACTATATCTGTAATATTTTTTAAATTCTTCTAAAAATTTTTACAGTAAAATTTTACCCATTTGTGAATAATTATTAAATTTTATGAATATAATCTTTTATCATTATTCTATATGAGGTACTTTTTAAATTTTCTGGAAAATGTACATGGATAATGTTTATTTAACTTATATGGCATGGACAGATTTTTATGTATTCAAAACACCTTTTTCCATGAATCTTCATCTACATGATTTCATGTTTATTTTAAAATAAATTCTTTTATTTTAAAATTTCATGACATTTTTATAAAAGAAAAAGTTTTCGAAGAAGAATGGATTTTTTCCTTGAGAATTAATTTCCTGTGTTTTATAAAAATTATTTTCCATCTATGATGACATTATTTAACTAGGTTTATGATTATATCCCTATTATCATTATGATTTTATTTTGTATTATGATGGAAATATATTTATGAAAATAATTTTTTTATATGGATTTTGAAGGAATGATTTTTAAGAAACCCATTTTATTCGTTTGGTTATTCGTTGATTTGTATAATTGTGTAAAATTTAATAATTATTTCATTATTAGAAGGGTGATACCTATATCACACTTTAGTTAATAGCTTAAATATTTATATCTAATGATATAGACATGGATATAATTGAAAATGATATTGTTTCAATAATAGAGGGATGGAATAAGGATTGAACATGGTTCAGTAATGTACTTTGTTCTCTATGATGGTATTGGCAATGAGCATTCACTAATACGAATTGATATTCTATTTTTATGTGTAATCCATAAAACATCATGTCTTATGTTATCACTTTTTTGGATTATTTTCATTAATATTACAAAAGTTTATGATGTATCCCATTGCATGATATCACGATATTTCATATATAGTATAATATTTTCAAATGTTATGTTCTTCTGTATTTTTTTATGATATGATTTATATTTTCTGTTTTTACACATATTGATCATTTGAGCGCACCTATTTATATGATTCATTTTCCCAGGACTTGAAGTATGGTATTAATTAGGTTATGTTAAATAGGGGTTCTATTTTTTGATTAAATGAGTGGGAGACAAGGAATATGTCTTAAGAACCAGTTGTTTATGATCCCAGTTTCTGAAGACATTAAACTTATACGGTATTTTTGTGGATTTATTACATTTTTAACGAATAATCATAAAATATGAATTAATATAAATATCTATAAATTATCAGGTGATATTTTTTGTATAATAGGAAAGGTATAGTAAACCTTGGGAAACTAGGATGATAAAACCTTAGTAAGATCTCTAAGGATATGTCGAAGTATTGGTTACAATCCTTGTGTTTTCAAAATGATAATGAAAAAATATAGATAAATCAAAAAGTGTCAAAAATTTATCTTTTATTCTTGATTGCGTGGTTTTCAAATTATGATTACTGTTTATCACACTATTCTTCATGGTTTTAGTCAATGGATGGAACAAGAAGGAACCACGTTATTACTGAATGTGAAGGGAAATGAAATGATTTTCCTCCGAAGAGACAAAATATTATGGTAGATGTAATGAAAAATATTATATATTTTCTCACACAACATTCTCAAGGTATGAACCATGTAGGAATTTCAAATTAAAATAGAGGGAATAACATTCTTTTGAGACCTTTTTGAGGCATCAACCACTTTATTTCAGAAGGTCTATTGATCCATTAGTGGGGGAATAATGGATGAATAACATAGAAAATATATTTTCAGTTCTCTAATGTTTAGAACAATATGAATTAATCATAGTATACTATCATTTTCAAGGTTAAGACGATAAATGTTAGAACCCTATCAAAAATATGAGGCAATGAGATTAAATTGAATCCATGGAATGGGATGAGTTCAATGAATTATTTTTCAATAAGTAATTTTCTCATATTCTTAGAACAATGTTGGAGAAGGATTCCCTTGAACTTATGAAAAATGATGAGGAATCCATTTGTACCTATGAAAAAAAAATTAAATACTTTCGAGGTAGGATTATTGAATTAATATCCATCATATTATTAAAATTTATTGATTCATTAGTGGGATAAATCCATGTCTCTAAAGGTAATTATCCATACAGGACTTCAATACAAATAAAACAATTTTTCGATGTGCTCCCACGGTTTAAATGAAGTTTAGAGTAACTCATTAGCACTATGGGTTGAATAAGAGGATAAAAATGGAATTCACCGAAAAATATAAAGACCACACTAAAAATAAGATGAGTTTTCCCTTATGGTTACAATTTAGAAAATAACATGGGGGGAACTGTATTAAAGTGACTTGTAAATGTTTTAAATGTGGAAAATATGTTCATTGGGTAGTTGAATGCCGAAGTGATGAGAAAAATATTTCTAATTATTCAAATAGTGAAAAAGATACACATAATGAACCTCCTACACATGAATGTTATAATTGAAAAAAATGGGGCATTATTGAAATAAATTCTCTAATATAAGGGTTATTGATGATGGTTGACATCAACAAACTCATAAGGCCAAATACAAAGGCAAGTTACATGTGTTGACTATCGGCGATGTGGAGTACAATAATGAAGTGGTGAAAGGTACATATACCACCCAATCTAATATATAAAATGTTTTATTTGATTCTAGATCCACCCAATATTTTATTTCTTATAAATATTCTAAGGGTATCATCATATTACATAAAAAATTTAATGTTGAGGTAGCTATGAAAACTCTCAATAGAACAATAGTCGAATCATAAATTTATAAATCTTTTTTAGTTGATGTTTGATGGAATTTACTTCCTTAAAATCTTTTGATCCTTATTATTGTGGGATTTGATGTGATTTTTGGAATGGATTTTCTTTATATATATAGATATTGTATCAATTTCCATTAAAGGGTAGTCACATTTCATATTCATGATCAATCTATGATCAACTATTTCTAAAAGAATGAATATACACATTCAATAGAATTTTATTCCATCTTAACTATCTTCATTACTATAAATTCTGGTTATTTATCTCAAATTGTAATAGAGAAACTCACTAATAAGAATACACCGATTTTACTAGAGTTTTATGAATTGTTTCCAGAAGAATTACTAGTTATTCTACCAAATCATGAAGTTAGATTTTCAATAGAACTCATACCAGGTTCAACACCTATTTCAATGACACCTTATAGAATGGATGAAATTATGTTTTATTAATTGAAGAGGAAACTCTAATAAAATCTTGACAAGGGATTCATACACTATATTACCTCCCCTTTGGGTACACCTCTTCATTTTTTTAAGAAGAAAGATGGATCAATGTGATCTGCATTGATTTTAGAGAACTTTACAAGACCACTATCAAGAGAAATATCATTTTTCCTGTATTAATGATTTATTCAAACAACTATGTAGAGCTCAATACTTTTCCAAGGTTGTTATTTGTTCAGGATATCATAAATTATGTTTCAATAAAGAGGATGCACCAATGATTTAATTCCATAAAAGTTATAGACACAATGAATTTATAGTGATCCATTTTGTTCTTATTAATTCCCATGTTATCTTCATGGATCTAAAGAATAAAGTATTTAGAGTCTATCTTGATTAATTTTATCTAGGAATTATAGATTATATTCTTGTCGATTTTAAGAGAAATTAATAACATGAAATTTAGTTGAGAATAGTATGGGAGACCATGATAATAGATAAGCATTATAAAAAATTTACCAAGTGTGAATTTTGGAATCATGAAAATTCATTTTTGGGACTCATAATTTAAAAATAGGGGATATCTATGGATCTATGAAAAAAGAAGTTATTGAATGTTTTTCAAGACCAGCAACGGTATATGATATACATTTTTTTCGTGGTTTGGATGGATACTATCAACATTTTGTGAAATATTTTTCATGATACTCTAATTTTCTCATCACGTTGACTCAAAAAGGAGTTATGTTCTTGTGGATGGAGGAATGTGAAGATAATTTAGAAGAGATCAAAAAAAGGTTATCCAGTTCACCAGTGCTCACTCTAATTTGTAGTGGAGAATAGTTTTTGATCTATAACGATGCATCTAAAAATGGGATGGGTTGTGTTGTTATAAAAAATAATATTTTGACATCTTCTTCCGGGCGACAATTGAAAATCCATGAGAAGAATTACCCAAAACCAGATTTGGAGTTATCTATGGTAATCATTTAATTAAATATATGGAATAATTATCGTTATGGTGAATGGTGTGATATTTATTATGGTCATAAAATTTTATAATTCATTTTCACACAAAAGAAGCTGAATATGTTTCAAATAATATTGTTAGAGTTGATTAATGATTTTGACTTCCCAATACATTAAGACTCTAGGAAAATGTACAAGGTAGAAGAAGCATTTAGTCTAAAGGGTCATTATATCCATTATGTGATGAGGATCACATTATAACCATTACTTATGGATTTACACAGTATGGATCTTGAATTTTAAAGGAAGGTGAGAAATATTATCTTTCACAAATGAATGATAAACCATAAATAAAAGTGATGATTAAAAAGGTGTATAAGGAATACGTAGAGATACAAAATAAGGTGAGAAATGTTCCTAAATTCAACCTTTATTGTGATGGAATAATAAGGATAAGGAATCGGGTTTGTATTCCTCCCATACCAGAATTGGATATTGTTCTATTGGATGGGGATAATTTTTATTCATCATAATGTCATCACATAATCCCAAATATATACAAAGTCCTGAATGAGTATTTCTGGTGGGATGGAATTAAAAGATATTTTACTAGATATGTCTCATGGTGCTTGGTTTGTCAGCATGTTAAGGCTAAGATTCAAAAGTCTAAGGTGTGTTAGAAACATTACCTATACCGGAATGGAAATAAGAAAACATCAATATGTACTAATTCATCAGACATACCAAAATATCTAAAGTTCATAATTCTATATGCATTATAGTTGATCGCCTTATGAAGTCGGCACAATTTATATCTATTAGATATGACTTCTCTATTGATTAGAATTCTGGGATATATGTAAAGGAAGTGGTATGAGTTTACGAATTACCACTATGCATTATTTCTAATTGGGATAAGAGGTTCATCTCTATGTTCTGGAGAAGTCTTCAACAGGATTTGGATACTAATTTAAGATTCTACACTGCATTTCATCATTATATAGATTATCAATATGAGAGGACAATTCATACTCTCAAATACATGTTGAGATCTTTCTCTATCGATTTCAAAGGTGGATGGGATAAAAACCTACCTTTGGTGGAATTTTCTTACAACAATATTTTTCACTCTAGTATTCAGAAGGCTATTTTTGAATCCATCTCTAAATATTAGTGTAGGAATCCCACATAATGGTATGAAGTTGGGAAAATAAATCTATTTGGATGTGACGTTATTGATGGAATGAAAAAAAATGAAAGATATATTACACCACACAAAAGAGTATCTCAAATTCAACAAAAAAGATGTGGTGATAACCGATGAAAAGACCCAAAGTTTGAAGTGTGTGACAAGGTGTTTCTTTGAATATATCATTGGATGATAGTATTGAGATTTGTAAAGAAGGGAATGATGAGTCTTAGGTATATCTATCCTTTTGAAAGTATGGATCTTGTTGCGAAGGTATATTACCGATTGGCACTTCCAATGAATGTCTCTTAGGTTCATGATGTTTTTATGTATCTCTCCTAATAAAGTACAAACATGATCCTTCAGATGTACTAAACTCATATGTTATTATTCATATGAAAATCATCTGATAGAGGCTCTAGATCATAGTGAAAAGGTTATGAGAAACAACACCACTCCCATGGTTAATATTTTGTGGAGGAACCACCAATTTGAGGATGTTTTGTGGGAACTTCATTATATGATGGGAGAGATATATCCTCATATTTATTTATCCATGTGATGAATTTCAAGGATGAAATTCATTTTAAGTGGGGTAGAATGTACCGGCCAGTTTTCTATGAAATATTTTCTCAAAATATTTGTAATTATTCAATAGCTTGCATTGAACATAATCATGAGTTTAAATGAACTGTGAGATGACCATATTATTAACTGACCATTTTACCCTGTCTGTTTGGTTAGCATGAATAAATATAACTAATATACAAAATATTTTGTGAAGTCATTGTCTACAATTTTTTTTGAAAAATACAATAATAAATTATGTATTTGTCTTTTTTCTTGTGTTAATAAATAGATTAAATTACTACTAGTAAATAAAATATATATTATATATACTTAATTAAATATTTTTATATTCAACCAATATATATTTTTGGCATGGGGTTTGAATAAACCCTATTTGATGTATAAAAATATATATTTTAAAAAGGGTAATTTTTGGCCATTTAATGGAGAACCCATTTTAAATTAAGATTTGGGAAAATTAATAATTTTTATATTACAACATTATCATGTAATTTCTAATTGGGATATAAAAATTATGTTCGGTTTAAATTTTAATATTTTTCTTGATAACTTTTAAATTTTGATGAATATTAAAAATACAATAATTTTTAATTCAAAAAAACTATATTTCATCAAAATAATTTATATGGTTAAATTATAATATTCAATTATTTTCAAGTATAAATATAATGTATTTTAATAATTATAGATAATTTATTTTACTAGGATTAATTTTAAGCTGAATTAAGATGTAAAACCATTTCAATCATTTTCATTTTTTTATCTTTTAAAACTCTTTCTCTCTTTCCAGCAATAGAATTAATTTTAATTTAATTACATAAAATTCTATGTTTTGAATTTTTAAAAATTAATTCAATATTTGGAATTTTTAGTTTCAAATTACGTGAATAGCTTGGTTTTAGTTTTGAATATTACGAATAGTAACTTCTGTAATTTTACTAAAATGGTGAAACATGTAATTAATGGTAAGAATAATATTATAAAAATACCCTAAGACCTATTTTAATAAAATTGGATGAGTGCGTTTCAACCTAAATCATCCATGGGAATAAATGGGGCTATTTTTAATCAACTTTTATGAGAAAAACATATTTAATTTATTATATTTAATGAAAAGATAAATATGTCTCACTGAAATTTTAATAACTAAATAATTTTTTATATTGTTATATAGATGATAAATTCGATTATAAATACTCATTTTAAATAATTATTTTATTTAACATGATAATTTATTTTTAATATTTAGTAAATAAATAATTAACATAAAATATTATTCTTTGATGATGTAAAAAGTAATAAATTTATGAGAAATAATGAAAATATTTTTTATTAAAATTATAACAACAATCAATGGAACCATAAAATTGAACAAATCATGTTGGTTAAGTATATCTCGAACATAACCACCCATGTTTCAAGTTAGTCACCATGTTATGTTTTATAGAATAGATTTTGACACATATATTATATTATTTAATGTGTTGTTAAAGTTGTAACATTAAAAATTTAATAAGTATATCATTTTAAATGTTGTGTTTTATAGTAGATAAATTTATCAAAATATATTCTTATAAAATCTATTAGATTTTTTATCCGTCATACACTTTTAATTTTATTTATATTGAAACAAATATTTATACACAATAATTACACAAAGCCATGTAGTAATGATTTTATTAAAGGTGATATAAATTAAATGTTATAAAAAATATTAAAATAAATACAATTTCAGTTAATTAATATGTTAAATGAATTGTAAATATTAAATTTACCTATTAAAAATATAATAAAATATTTGTTTATAAGTTAACATTTTATCTTAATATTTTTAGAACCAATGAATTGAATAGTGTTGAAATTGACACTATTGATTGTTGATCAAAATAATGTTTTATGAAATAATATAAAAATAATAAAACATTTTTTAAAAATATAGAGTAATTATTATATCGTATAAAAATTCTAAATTACTTATTTATGGTCAAATTTTTATCAGATAATAAACTATTTTACCCTTTTAATATTTAAATAATTTTTATCATAATTAAAAATAAAAAAAATCAATAACTGTTAATAAAAATTATAATTCTAAAATAGATATAAAAAGATTAATAAATTTTTTTTTATGATGGGATTAAAATCTTATCTCATATCATCTTCTAAATTGGTACATTTTTTAGGTTTTAGGTTAGGTTTTTATTTTATTATAATTTAATATTTTTGGAGATTCTAAAAGTGCCTCATGACCCAATTATAAAAAGGTTCCTCCTCCCTAGTATATTAACTTAACATTGATTCTTCAAGAACGTCCATACCCAGTAAATTTTCCTTCTAAAATTCATCAGTTACATTACAAAAGTTTTTTAATTCTTAAAACATAAACTGTAGTTCTCTAATAAAAGATTTAGAGGAATAACGTCGAAGAAGAGGCTATCTCCTCTACTGATTTTTTCAAACATCATTCTTGTTTTACTTACTCTTCGTGAGTTGTTTCATTATAATGTTATAAATATAGTATCACTTATATAATTATATATTATTATAATTATTAAACAACCATATTCCATCTTCTAACCATCCTACAAAAAATGAAATCACCCCGCTTGCATACATACGGCTTACCGTCTCCACCCCGTGGTGTAATCTATTTTTCACCACCACCATATTTGGATGTCTATAATGATGGAAATAATAACAACATATGATAGTTATAATATTATATTAATCCTGAAAAATTATACACCATGAAATTAAATACCATTCAATAAATATTGGAATGAAATCATCGCTTTTCCATACATACGACAAACCATCTCCACAATGTGATGTGATTAATTCACCATGATATTCATTAAATCATGTTTATATAAATTTAAAAATTGAATAAATATTGTGTTTCATATGTTAATATAATTTTTTAATGATATAACTAAGACCTATTAAAGAGAATCAAAACTTATTCGACAAAACAAGCATAAGAAAATAAAGCACGTAATTCTTCAATTACAAGTAATAATGAAATTTTATCAATAAATAGATAAAAATATGATCATAAATGATGTCATAAAAAATGATAATGATTCTGAAATAATTCAATGAAATTATTTAAATCATCACATAGGAGGATATGATACATACAATGGAAATCATACCTAAGATAAGGGATAATTTTCCAATGTCATTATTATATGAGATTGTTTATACGTAACTATTTACTGGGGTACATTTATCATCAATGTCCATGTATCATAAATATGTAATATTATTTTTATTATTATAAAATTATTTAAAATTCAATTTTAACAATTAGTGAATTTTTCTTAAATTGTAAGAAAAAAATTCTTTTTCCACTATTCGTTATGAGGTACTTTTTGACTTCTCCATCAATAGTAGGAGGAGAATGTTTTTTTAACTTATATCCAATGAATATATTTTTAAAAATTAATATCACCATATTTCCCTGAATACACCTCTTCAAATTTTCAAGTTTATTTTTAAATAATATCTTTTCATTCAAAATTTTAAGACATTTGGAGAATAGATATTTTTTTGAAGAAGGAAGTTTATTTTCATCAATAATTAATTTCAAGTGTTTTATTAAAATTATTTTCCATATAAGATGACATTCATTAAATTGGGGTATATATCTATACCTTTTAACACTTTGATTTTATTTAGGTTTGTGATGGAATTCAATTTATGAAATCCATTTGTTTTATAATGATAATGATGGAATTATGTTTAATAACCCCATTATATTTTCTCATTTATTTTATGATTTATTCTTTGTGCCACACATAAAAAAGATTTCATTATGGGATGGATGGGACCTATATCTCCCTCCAATGCATTACGTAATTATTTATATGTAATGAGATAGAAATGGATGAAACAATAAATAATATTTCTTTAATAATACATGGATAAAATGAGGAGTGAACCTACTTTAGTAGGGGAACTTTTATGTTGTGATGGAATTGGAAATGAGCCTCGAATAATATGAAATGATTTCTAATTCCTATGTCTGTGACACAAAAATTCTTTTTTTATTTTATGAATTTTGGGATTTTGTTCATTTATTCTTATGATATTTTTTTATCCCATGGCATGATATCACAATCTTGCATATACAAGATTCTAATTTCAAATATTATGTTCTTATGTCTTATGTTTTTGTTATAGTTGATATTTCTCTTGTTACACATACTGGGCATCTGAGCTCACCCTTTCATATGTTTCATTTTTCCATGTCATAAACAAGTATATTAAGTAGGATATTGCAAAAAGGGGGTCTATTTATGATGAAATTAGTGGGAGACAATGAATATGCCTTGTGAACCAGTTGTTTATGTTCTCCATTTCTAAAGAAACTATACCAATACGGTCCTTTTTTGGATTTGTTATATTTTTTAATGAATATTAATCTAATTATATTAAATATCAATTTTTATAAAATATCGGTCATTATAGTTTGTATCAGTGGAACTATATAGTTAACCATTGGAATCTAGGATCAGAAAACCCTTGTAATTACCATAAGGGTATGTCGAAGTATAGTTTACTATTATAGTGTTTTTGAAATGATCATGAGTAACCTAGGATAAAACCTAATGTATCCAAAATTGAACTTTTATTCTTGATTATGTTGTATTAATATTATAATTATTGTTTCTCACACTATGAATTATGGTTATAGTTAATGGTTGGAACCAAAAGGAACCACGTTAATACTGCATGTGATAGGAAATGGAATGATTTTCTTCTAGAGAAAACTAATTCTATGGGAGAGAGAATGAAAAATCTTATACCTATTCTCACACAATGTTCTCAATATATGAATCATGTAGGCATTAAAAACTTGATAATTATGGAACAACATTTTGTTGAGTACTTCATAAGGAAGGATCCACCTTGTTTCAGTGGGTCTTATGATCCATTACTGTACAAATAATTGATCAGTTCCACTTAAGAGATATTTTCATTTCTCCGATGTACAGAATGTGAAAATTTCATCTAATAATTCTATCGTTTGGAAGTTTAGGATGATCAATGTTTGAACCTTATCAATAATATGAGGCAATGAGATGAAATTGAATATAGGGAACGTATTTAGTTCATCATCTTTCTTTAAATAACAACATTACTTTTATTCATAGAAAAAATATTTATAAGGAGTTCCTTGAACATAATAAAAATGATGATGGATCTCTTGGTATCTATGAAGAAAGTTTTATAATAATTTCAAGGTATTCATATGGATTTATTATCCAACCTAAGAGAAAAATTTATCTCTTATTTAGTTGCTCAATCCAAGTATACGAAGGGAATTATCTATATCAGACTTCAATAGATATGAATAAATTGTTTGATGTACTATCAATGTTGAGCTAGAGATTGGAGTATCCCTCCAGTCCAATGGATTTTATAAGATAAGAAAAATGGAATTTAAGGGAAAATCTAAAGACAACACTAATAAGAAGATAAGTTCTCCCATATACTCAAAGTGTTGAAATAAATATGTAGGGAATTTTTTTAAAGGTACTAGTAAATGTTTTAAAAGTGGAAAAAATGTTCATCAGTTAGTTGAATGTTGAAGTGATGAAAAAAATATTTATACTAATGCGAATGGATAAAAGGCTACATATTTTAAACCTCCTACAATTCTATGTTAGAAGTGAAAATAAATTGGGAATTATTCGAAACAATTCCCTCATCCAAGGGTTATTAATGATGGTCAATGTTATAAAAATATTAAGTCCAAAGACAAATCCATGTCACATGTGATCAATATCATTGATGTTAAGTATGATAGTGATGTGGTAAAAGATACACATATCATCTAATCTAAAGTAAGAAATGTTTTATTTTAATATGGATCCACCAAATATTTTATTACTAAATAATTTTCTATGGGTATCATCATGTTACATCCAAAATTAAATGTTGAGTTAGATGTTGACAACATCTAATCAAACAATAGTCATATCAAAAGTATATAATTTTTCTCCGGTAAAAGATTGTGGGAAAGTGGTTCCTACAAATCTTTTGATCCATTCTCTAATTGAATTTGATGTGATTATTTTCATGGAATGGATATATCTATATGGATAACATATCAATTTCCGAGGATGGGAAGTCATATTTCATATTTGTGATCAATCTATGATCATCTTTCAATGTAAGGATGAATATAACCATCTAGTAGAAATTTAATCCATCTTATGGGTCATGATTCCTCTAAATTGTAGTTATTTATCTCAAATGTTTTGGAAGAAACTCACAATTATTAATACACCCATTGTATGTGAGATTGATGATGATTTTTTAGAAGAATTAAACGGTATTCCACCAAATCCAGATGTTGAGTTTTAAATAGAAATCATATCAAGATCTATTCCTATTTCAAAGACACCTTATAGAATGACCTCAATTGAGTTGCAGGAATTGAAGAAGAAACTCCAAGTGAATCTTTACATGGGATTCATAAATCCTAGTGCATCATCATGGGGTGCATAAGTTGTTTTTGTTAATAAGAAATATGTATCAGTGAGACACTAAATGTTTAATCGAGAACTAAAAAATATCTCTATCATAAGAAAATATCATCTCCCCTGCATTGATCACTTATTCAGAAAACTATACGGAGATCAATACTATTACAAGATTGATATTTTTTCAGGATATAGTCAATTAACGGTCAATCTAGAGGATATTAGAAATACGATATTACTTACAAGGTATAGACACTATGAATTTATAGTGATTCATTTTGGTCTTAATAATTCCCCTTCTATCTATATGGATCTAATGAATAGAGTCTATTGAGACTATCTTGATCGATTCTTGGTAGACATTATAGATGATATTCTTGTCTATTATATGAACATGTAAGAACATAAAAACTCACTTGAGAATTTTACTTATGACAGTATGAAAGGGTATGCTTTATGAAAAAATTTCCATGTGTGAATTTAGGATTTAGAAATTCGCATTGTCGGTCACATAATCTCAAAAGAGGGTATTATAACAACCCTTAAATTACATACATGGTTAATACATTAAAATTGAAGCATAATTATTACAAAATATAATGAAACCATGAAAGGACCGTATAGGTATAGTGTCTTTAGAAACTGGGAAACATAAACAACTGGTTCATAAAGCATCTACACTATCTCCCATTTATTTCACCATATCTATATTCCCTTTTTGGAATATATTACTTAATAATCTTCTTCCTGGCCTGCTGAAAGAAAACATTCAAAAGGGTGAGCTCAAATGCTCAGTAAGTGTAATCAAAAGATATATAAATTACATCAAATTCATAAGAACATAACATTTTGAAAATATTATCCTGCAAAAGAGATCATAATTTCATAACATGGGATAAATCATGGTAGTGAAATATAATACCAATAATCATATCATAAAACAAGAAACTTTGTGTCATACACATAATCATAGATAATCAGTTCTTATTAGTCAAGACTCATTGCCAAGACTATCTTAGTGGACAATGTCCATTTCTGAACCGAGTTCACACCTCGTTTCAGCCCTGTTTCACTGAACCGGTTTAACCTGTCGTTGCAGCAATGTCAATCTCATGAGCAATAAAATCTTTACCCAATTCATTTGAGGGATATATAGGTCCCACAGATCTCATAATGATACCATTCTTATGTGTGACACAAAATCATAAACCATACATCATAGCATAATCCATGTAATAAAAATGAGAATCTTAAACATCATGACATCATAAAAAAATTCATATAAGATAAAGGAATTCACAAAAATAATATCGTCAAAAAATAATAAAATCAATGTAATAATAGGGATAGAAACATAAACCTTTATTATCTTAGATGGAAAATAATTTTGATAAAACACTTGAACTCCATTCTCGAGGAAAATATCCTTTCTACTTCAAAAACACTTTTCCTTTCTTAACATGTCATACAATTCTAAACTAAAAGAAGTTGATTAAAAATAAACTTGAAAATTTGTAAAGGAAGATTCTTGGAAATAATGTTTTAAAAATCCATTCATGCCGTATAAGTTAAAAAAACATTCTTCTCGTACTTTTGTCGGAAAAGTCAAAAAGTACCTCGTATGAAAAACAACAAAAGATTCCTTTCATATCTTTTACTAAAAACTCACCGAAGGGTAAAATTGGATATAAACTATTTTATAAGGATATAAATATTACATATTGAGTAAACATGGATGTGGATGATAAAATACACCCCATTAAATACCAAATTATAAACAATCTCGGATAAAAATGAGATAGTGATATTTTCCCTTACCTTAGGTCTGATTTGCTACATAAGTGTCCGAACCTCATATATAATGATTTAAATAATGTTATTGAATTAATATATAATCATACTTATTGTTATTATATCCTATATGTCCATATTATTAGCTTCTTATTAGTAATATTTCGTTATTACTTTTTATTCCGGTGTTTATTACTTTTTGTTATTATGCGTGTTTTGTCGAATAAATTCTTATTCTTATTTTTGGTTATAGATACATCATTTCTAGAATGGTATTAGTGTACTATATATAATATTTATTTATTCAATTCATTTTTCATTATCATTATGCAATGATGATCATGTGGAACGAGTCGCATCACATCATGGAGCCGGTATTCCGTACGTACGCACGAGCAATGATATCATTCCCATGATCGTGGAATCATATTGGAGTGTATGTATACTATTTCACAATCCGTATCACTTTACAATAATAATATATAGTTATTATTTACACCATTATACCCATCCAAGTATGGTGGTGGGGGAAAATAGATTACACCACGGTGTGGAGACGGTGTTCTGTACGTACGCACGCGCGGTGATTTCGTTTTCCGTAGGATGGATTGTAACACGCTGAGATTTTATGAAAAATATTCTTTTCATTAATGTCTTGTGTTGTACGCTACACAAAAAGGAGCTTGCACAACACGCATCCTTGACTTGCCTTGCATTACATGCAATTGCGACCTTCCTCGATAGCGTGTGTAGTACGCAATACCGAGTTTCACTAAACAACAAAATGCTATTAAAATATTATTAAAACTAGCCGTTATGAATAGTAATAAACACTTTTTGATATTTTGTAAATTATATTTTTCAAAATGGACTTCATTTTTGGATTCAGAATATCGAAATTATCTTAGGGTGAAATTTTGGTACTTTTCGGATAACTTTCATATTCTGATGAATAGTGAAAATTACTAAATTTTAATAAAAAAGAACTTTTTTAATAGAAATAATTAATAGTGATAAATTATTAATTTGAGTGGTTTTAAAGTATATTTAGAATATATTTTTACAATTTAATACAATTTTGGTCATTGGATTAATTTCACATTTAAACCAGTTATAAACAAGTGTCAATCTTTTGATAGGTATTATCTCTTAAAAACACGCTATTTGTTTTGACGACTGGAACTAATTTTTAAATTAATTAATACAAATGATATGTTCTTAATTTGGTACAATAGACATCATTTCTGAATTCTTAATAAAAAATATATCTTAGGCCTAATTTTTGGTATTTTTCTGGAAACTTTCATTTTTCGATGAATTGTGAAACCACTAAGTGGTAGTTAAAAAACTGATTTTTTTATAAAACATAATTTTACCGCTTCTGTGAGTGGAATTTCGAAAATCCGAGATACACAGTTAATATCAATGACTAAAATGTGGTTCAATGAGATGAAAATAATTTTTGGTGAATAGAAACTTTTTACTTTTTTTACCACGGTTAAAAGTAAATAGGGTAATTAAGGGTTAAAATGTTATTATTATTACCTAACACATGTTCTAATTCTATTGGATAACTGTAATTCGACCAAAAACAACATTAGGAATACAATATGACCATTTTGGACCACTTGGATTAGATTAGGACGTTTATTAATAATTTATTTAAAGAAGGGTTAAAATAGTTAAAATCAAGGTTTAATAAGTAAATAATTTCTAATATGGGGATATAAATAAGATAAATTAGACTATAAATATTAATTATAAAGATAAAAATATTTTCTACATAATTGTATTTTATTTGTAATTTTTATAAATTAAATAATTTAATTTATTTATGACACAAAGATGATGCATTAATTATCTTATTAATGAAATATTGGCATAATTAATGTTATAAACACCAAAATAAATGTTAATTGAGACTTTTTATGAATTACACTAATTTTATAGGTTAATATGACATGTTAGTATTGATTTAATTAACTTGGTTAGAATTAATAATTCTGTTATGATTTTAACAAAAATCAATTACTAAATAGTGTCAAAATTGACATAAAATAGTTTTTAAAAAAAATATTATATTAGTAATTGTTATTTTATTCCTAAAAATCTAAGGTTCGGCCAAATGACTTAAATAAGGTTTTATATATTAATAATTTACAACTTGTGGTTCGTTTGTCTGCTTATAGTAAGTTTATTAACCTTATAGTATAAGAAAACAAGAAGACACGGTAAAAGTTAAATTATCTAACATAAAGTTAAATCTAAATGATAAGGCTAAAATTGAAACCTAAACATGTCCAAATTCTATTGGATGAGAGGATTTAGACCCATACCCCCCTTATCCTCCATATAAATCAATTTGGGGCTATTTAAAACCGAACATGACTTTATAATAAAATAATATTTTTAGTTATTCCAAAGGTGCCCCTCTCCTCCATTAAAAAAGGGCACCTCCTCCCCCTCTTCCTCACACCACATTGAGCCTTAAAGCTCGGACAACCCCTTCCAATTCCTCCTCTCCACTTCCCTAGAGACATCCTAGAGGTTCTGGTCTTTTGCAAAGACCCATTTTAGTGCCCTAAAAGGAGGTCTCAAAGAAGCACTTCAAAGAAGAGGTAATGTCCGTTACCAATTCTTTCATCTTTATTTATTCTTCAACTTCTTCTTCTTTAGTTGTTTCATTATGAAGTAATAACATCAGTATCACTCATATACTTATATGTTACTATAAGTATGAAACAACCCTATTTCACCATCTATCCATCCTACGGGAAAAAAATCACCGCGCGTGCGTGCGTACAGAATACTGCCTCCACGACGTGGTGTAATCTATTTTCCACCACCACCTACTTGGATGGGTATAATGGTGTAAATAATGACTATATTTGACTATTATAAAGTTATACTGATTCTGAAATAGTATACATACACTCCAATACAATTCCACGATCATAGGAATGATATCATCACTCGTGCGTACGTACGGAATACCGTCTCCACGATGTGATGCGACTCGTTCTACATGATATTCACTTCATAATGATTATATAAATATATTTAATGAATTAATATGATATATATTACACTAATATCATTTTGTAAATGAGGTATCAATAACCTAAATATAAGAATAAGAATTTATTCGACAAAACACGCATAAGAACAAAAAGTTATAAACACCCGAATAACAAGTAGCAATGAAATATTACTACTACGAAGCTGAGAATATGGCCATATATGATATAATAAAAATATGTATGATTCTGGAATAAGTCAATAAAATTATTTAAATCATTATACAGGAGGTTCGGACACTTACGAAGCAAAATGGACCTAAGGTAATGGAAATATCACAATCTCATTTTTATCAGAGATTGTTTATACTCTAGTATTTTCTGGGGTGTATTTTATCATTCACATCCATGTTTCCTAAATATGTGATATTTACATCACTATACAATAGTTTATATCCAATTTTAAACATCGGTGAGTTTTTAGTAAAAGATATGAAAGGAATCTTTTGTCGTTTTTCATACAAGGTAATTTATGACTTTTCGGACAAAAGTACGAAAAGAATGTTTTTTTATCTTATACAGCATGAATGGATTTTAAAAAAATTACTTCCAAGTAGCTTCCTTTAAAATTTTTCAAGTTTATTTTTAATCAACTTATTTTAGTTTAGAATTTTATGACATGTTAAGAAAGGAAAAGTGTTTTTGAAGTAGAAAGGATATTTTCCTCAAGAATGGAGTTCAAGTGTTTTATCAAAATTATTTTCCATCTAAGATAATAAAGGGTTCTGTTTCTATCCCTATTATTACATTTTTTTGATTATGTTGTGATGGAATTATTTTTATGACTTCCTTTATCTTCTATGAATTGTTTTATGATGTCGTGTTGTTAAGAATCCCATTTTTATAACATGGGTTATGAAATGATGTATGATTTATGATTTCGTGGTACACATAAGAATGGTATCATTATGAGATTGGTGGGACCTATATCTCCCTCCAATGCATTGGGTAAAGATTTTATATCTCATGAGATAGACATGGCTGGAATGGTATGTTATACTGGTTCAGTGAAATTGGACTGAAACGAGGAGTGAACTCGGTTCCGAAAGGTACTTTGTCCACTAAGATAGTCTTGGAAATGAGTCATGACTAATAAAAAATGATTCTCTATGATTATGAGTGTATGCCACAAAGTTTCATGTTTTATGTTATGATTATTGGGATTACATTTCACTACTATGATTTATCCCATGTTATGAAATCATGATCTCTTTTGCAGGTTATGATTTCCAAAAGATATGTTCTCATGAATATGATGTGATTGATATTTCTTTTGTTTACCTTTACTGAGCATTTGAGCTCACCCTTTTATGTTTTATTTTCCCTAGGATATAAAGAAATGTTTTAGGTAAGAAAAAAAACGAAGATCTTTATTGGGAGATGTTGAAGATCTTTCACCAAAATTAGAATATTTTATTCCGAGTTTCAAAGACACTAATCTATTATGGTCCTTGTGTTTATGTTTTTCTTATGTATCAAGTATTCCACAAAATTAATGTAATATTCATGTACGTCAAGCTTCGGGTCTCTACAGTTGGTATCAGAGGAAAGGTTTAGTCAACCTTTGGAAACTAGGATGCGAGATCTTTAGTGAGATACCTAGAGATATTTCTAAGGTATGTCTAGAGATGTCCCTATGGTTAAGTATACATATAGGTTATAGTCCTAGAATTATGCTAATGATCATATAATTAAACCTAAGATGTTAGATATTGAAGGCACTCCCCCTTTATTATGTTGTTTTCCCTAGAATTATTTTTTCCTCTCACACTATTCTTTTTGGGTTTTAGACGATGGCTGGAACCCGAAGGAACCGTGTTGATCAATGAAATGGACAATGCAATAATTGTCCTCCTGAACAAACAAATGTTATGGGAGATGGAGAGCAAAATCTTATTGTTATACTTGCACAAGCTATGAATCATTCTAGACTTCCAAATGAGCAGAGAAGGGAACAATATTCTATTGAGACATTCATGAGGTAACATCCACCTTCTTTCAGTGGGTCTTCTGATTCACTTGTTGCTGAACAATGGATCAGTACCAATGAAAAGATATTTTCAGTTCATCAATGTTCTAAACATGATAAAGTCATCTTAGCAGTATATTGTTTGGAAGGTGAAGCTGATCAATGGTGGAATCTTATAAATAATATGAGGCAAAGAGATGAAATTGAGTCCATGGAATGGGATGAGTTAAAGAACTTATTTTTCAATAAGTACTTCCCTCGTATTATTCGAACAAAGATGGAGAAGGAGTTTCTTGAACTAAAGGAAAAGGATGATGAATCTGTGGGTGTATACGAAGTGAATTTTACAAGGCTTGAAAGGTATTCATCTGGCATTATCATCCAACCTGAAAGTAAAGTTGATCGATTCTTCAGTGGCTTAAAACCAAATCTTTGAAAGGCATTAGCTATAAGAGACTTCAGTAGCTATGAAGAAATTGTGCATTGTACTATCAAGGACGAAATGGAAGTTGGTGTTACTTATCCATGTAGTAGTTTTGACAAGAAACGAAAGATGGAGTTCAAGGAGAAATATCAGGATAATGGTGAAAAGAAGATGACTGTTTCCTTATGCTCAAAGTGTGGAAAGAAGCATGGTGGAGATTGTCTTAAAGGGGCAAGTAAATGTTTCAAATGTGGAAAGGAAGGTCATCAGGCATTTGAATGCCGCAATGATGGGAAGAAGATGTCTAATGATGCAAACAAAGGAAGGGATACACAGAATGAACCTACTACACTTCAATTCTTTAGGTGCATGGAGATGGGACATTATGCCAATAAATAACCTAATCCAAGGGTTAGTGATGATCGACATGAGAAACCACTTAAGGCAAAAGACAAAGGGATTTCACATGAGATCACAATTGGTGATGTTGAATATGGAAACAATGTGGTGGAATGATTAAGTGTTTATGTAATGGGATTCCAAAATAATGTTGAGTATTGGAATATTTATGTATTGGTCTATTGTGGTCTTCAATAATTTTATACCGGTAACCATGGAAAGTGATTGAGATATGTTTGGAAAAAAAGCCGATATGCACATAATGAAGGGAAAATGAGAAAATGACATATTTGGCAGTATTCATGATCTCATGATTGATATAAGGACTTTGTGATATCATGGTTTGATTATATATAATTTTGATGATTTTGGTATATGGAAAGTGTTAACTTTTAACTGCATTAATGTTTTCACTAAGGTTCAATGGGTATTCATTTTTCGTGAGAATACATGATTAAGGCATTCGAATTTTTGGAATGTGACCAACAAGACATATCTCATGATATACGAGGATCAACGATGGTATTAACATGCTTGTTATATGAACTCTTTGGTAATCGTTTTAACTATAATATGAGATTGGACAGCAGTATTATGGATATGCCTAAATATTGGAATGGACTATGTTGGATATAAGTTAGTATTGTTTAAGGATAAATGTTTTTTCAATATTATTGATGGGATATTATAGTAATGTAGTTTTAGAAAATGGCTAACCTGCAGGACGGGCGACAACCCATCGCGTCGGACAAGGCTGTGGGAATCGAACCCACAACTGAAGTGCGGCTGGCCTTTATCACCTACCACTGGCCTACAGGAAGTCCTTAGTTAGTAGAAAATAGTTTAATTTTATTACACGGTATGATATATGAAGTATAAGTTCATTTTTTTAATCGTATATGATTAACTTCACCATAGATGGTCTTATGTATTTTTGATAACTATTGTAACCTTTTGTTTGAGACAGATGGAATGACCCATTATTATATCACATGATCTGCTAACACATCTTGAATGACAAATCCAACTTCATTTCTTTAAGATTTGTAGTGGAAATTGTCCAAAGAATGACCAACGGTGACACAATACCAAAATCACGAAAGTATTACTTCTAATTCCAATTTCATCAACTTTAGGTAAATGATCTTGAAAACCAAAAAAGTTGTCCTGGTGCTCTTATATCTGATGAATTATATGATACCATAGATCGCCACAAATTTATGGCTTTGTGATTGCTGGCTTTTCCATAGCCATGTTCTCCACCACTCTCCATCAGAACATGATGGTTAGATTTCTCTTCCATATCCATATTTTCACCTATGTGGAAACCCAGTGATTATTTTATTTGGGTAACCATTATGTTTCATACTTTTGTTTTTAAAGAATGGTTTTGGTATTCCTTTTTACGATGTGGGATTCTATTAAAGAAACTTTTAAGTAGTAAACCATTTATAACCACGACGAATTTCGAAGGCGAAATTCATTTTATGGGGTAGAATGTAACACCCTGAGATTTTATGAAAAATATTCTTTTAATTAATGTCTTGTGTTCTACGCTACACCAAAAGGAGCTTGCACAACACGCATCCTTGACTTACCTTTCATTACATGAAATTGCGACCTTCCTCGATAGCGTGTGTAGTACGCAATACCGAGTTTCACTAAACAACGATATGTTATTAAAATATTATTAAAACTAGCCGTTTGAATAGTAATAACCACTTTTTGAAATTTTGTAAATTTAATTTTTCAAAATGGACTTCATTTTTGGATTCGGAATATCGAAATTAGCTTAGGGTGAAATTTTGGTACTTTTCGGATAACTTTCATATTCTGATGAATAGTGAAAATTACTAAATTTTAATTAAAAAGAACTTTTTTAATAGAAATAATTAATAGTGATAAATTATTAATTTGAGTGGTTTTAAAGTATATTTAGAATATATTTTTACAATTTAATACAATTTTTCTTATTGGATGTAATTTCACATTTAAACCAGTTATAAACAAGTGTCAATCTTTTGATAGTTATTATCTCTTAAAAACACGCTATTTGTTTTGACGACGGTAACTAATTTTTAAATTAATTAATACAACTGTAATGTTCTGAATTTGGTAAAATAGACATAATTTTTTAATTTTTAATATAAAATATAGCTTAGGACTAATTTTTGGTATTTTTCTGGAAACTTTCATTTTTTGATGAATAGTGAAACCACTAAGTGGTAGTTAAAAAACTGAATTTTTCATAAAACATAATTTTACCGCTTCTGTGAGTGGAATTTCGAAAATCTGAGAGACACAGTTAATATCAAGGACTAAAATGTGGTTCAATGAGATGAAAATAGTTTTTGGTGAATAGTAACTTTTTAATTTTTTTTACCACGGTTAAAAGTAAATAGGGTAATTAAGGGTAAAATGATATTATTATTACCCTAACACATGTACTAATTCTATTGGATAAGTTTAATGTGACCAAAAACAACTTTAGGAATAAAATATGACCATTTAGGCCCACTTGGATTACATTAGGACATTTATTATTAATTTATTAAAAGAAGGGTTAAAATAGTTAAAATCAAAGTTTAATAAGTAATTAATTTTTAATATGGGGTTATAGATATGATAAATTCGACTATAAATATTCATTTGAAAGATAAAAAGATTTAAAACATAATTGTATTTTATTTGTAATTTTTAGACATTAAATAATTTAATTTATTTATGACACAAAGATGATGCAGTAATTATCTTATTAATGAAATATTGACATAATTAATATTATAAACACCAAAATAAATGTAATTTGAGACTTTTTATGAATTAAACTAATTTTATAGGTTAATATGAAATGTTAGTATTGATTTAATTAACTTGGTTCGAATTAATAATTCTGTTATGATTTTCACAAAAATCAATTACTAAATACTGTCAAAATTGACAGAAAATAGTTTTTAAAACAAATATTATATTAGTAATTGTAATTTTATTCTTAAAATCTAAGGATTGGCGAAATGACTTAGATACGGTTATATATATTAATTATAAACAACTTGGGGTTCGTTTTGCTACTTATAGTATGTTTATTAACCTTATAGTATAAGAAAACAAGAAGACACAGTAAAAGTTAAATAATCTAACTTAAAGTTAAATCTAAATTATAAGGTTAAAATTGATACCTAAAATTGTCTAAATTCTATTGGATGAGAGGATATCTACCCATCACCACCTTATCCTCGAAATAAATCAATTTGGAGCTATTTAAAACCGAACTTGACTTTATAATAAAATAATATTTTTAGTTATTCCAAAGGTGCCCCTCTCCTCCCTTATAAAAGGGAACCTCCTCCCCCTCTTCCTCACACCACTTTGAGCCGTCAACATCGGCCAACCCCTGCCTATTCCTCCTCTCCACTTCCCTAGAGACATCCTAGAGGTTCTGGTATTTTTCAATGACCCATTTTAGTGCCCAAAAAGGAGGTCTCAAAGAAGCACTTCAAAGAAGAGGTAATGTCCGTTACCAATTCTTTCATCTTTATTTCTTCTTCCACTTCTTCTTTTTTAGTTGTTTCATTATGAAGTAATAACATCAGTATCACTCATATACTGATATGTTATTATAAGTATTAAACAACCCTATTTCACCATCTATCCATCCTACGGAAAAATAAATCAACGTGCGTGCGTGCGTACGGAATACCGTCTCCATGCCGTGGTGTAATCTATTTTCCACCACCACCTTACTTGGATGGGTATAACGGTGTAAATAATGACTATATATTACTATTATAAATTGATACTAATTATGAAATAGTATAAATACACTCCAATACAATTCCACGATCATAGGAACGATATCATCACTCGTGCGTACGTACAGAATACCGTCTCCACGATGTGATGCGACTCGTTCTACATGATCTTCATTTCATAATGATTATATAAATAAATTGAATGAATGAATATGATATATATTACACTAATATAATTCTTAAAATGAGGTATCTATAACCTAAAGTGATGAATAAGAATTTATTCGACAAGACACGCATAAGAACAAAAAGTTATAAACACCCGAATAACAAGTAGCAATGAAATATTACTACTAAGAAGCTGAGAATATGACCATATATGATATCATAAATATACGTATGATTTTGGAATATGTCAATAACATTATTTAAATCATTATATAGGAGGTTCGGACACTTACGACGCAAAACAGACCTAAGGTAAGGGAAATATCACAATCTCATTTTTATCGGAGATTGTTTATACTCCAGTATTTACTGGGGTGTATTTTATCATCCACATCCATGTTTCCTCAATATGTAATATTTACATCATTCTACAACAGTGTATATCCAATTTTACCCTTCTATGAGTTTTTAGTAAAAAATTTGAAAGGAATCTGTTGACATTTTTCGTACGAGGTAATTTTTGACTTTTCTGACAAAAGTACGAAAAGAATGTTTTTTTAACTTATACGGCATGAATGGATTTTTAAAACATTACTTCCAAGAAGCTTATGTTAAAAGTTTTCAAGTTTATTTTTAATCAACTTATTTTAGTTTAGAATTTTATGACATCTTAAGAAAGGAAAAGTGTTTTTGAAGTAGAAAGGATATTTTTCTCAAGAATGGAGTTCAAGTGTTTTATCAAAATTATTTTCCATCTAATATAATAAAGGGTTTTGTTTATATCCCTATTATTACATTTTTTTTGATTATGTTGTGATGGAATTATTTTTATGAATTCCTTTATCTTATATTTATTATTTTATGATGTCGTGTTGTTAAGAATCCCATTTTTATTACATGGGTTATGAAATGATGTATGATTTATGATTTTGTGGCACATATAAGAATGGTATCATTATGAGATGGGTGGGACCTATATCTCCCTCCAATTCATCGGGTAAAGATTTTATATCTCATGAGATAGACATGGCTGGAACTGTAGGCTATACCGGTTCAGTGAAACATGACTGAAATGAGGAGTGAACTCGGTTCAAAAAGGGACTTTGTCCACAAAGATATTCTTGGCAATGAGTCTTGACTAATAAGAAATTATTATCTATGATTATGTGTGTATGACACAATGTTTCATGTTTTATGTTATGATTATTGGGATTACATTTCACTAATATGATTTATCCCATGTTATGAAATCATGATCTCTTTTGCAGGTTATGATTTCCAAAAGATATGTTCTTATGAATATGATGTGATTGATATTTATTTTGTTTAACTTTACTGAGCATTTGAGATCACCATTTTATGTTTTATTTTCCCCATGATATAAAGAAAGGTTTTACGTAAGAAAAAAAAGGAAGATCTTTATTGGGAGATGTTGAAGATCTTTCACCACGATTAGAAGATTTTATTCCGAGTATCCAAAGATAGTAAACTATTACGGTCCTTATGTGTTTGTTTTTCTTATGTATTAAGTATTCTACAAAAGTAATGTAATATTCATGTACGTCAAGATTCTTGTCTCTCCAGTTGGTATCAGAGGAAAGGTTTAGTCAACCTTTGGAAACTAGGATGCGAGATCTTTAGTGAGATCCCTAGAGATATTTCTAAGGTATGTCTATGGATGTCCCTAAGGTTAAGTATACGTATAGGTTATAGTCCTATAATTACGCTAACAATCATATAATTAAACCTAAGATGTTATATATTGAAGGCACTCCCCCTTTATTATGTTGTTTTCCCTAGCATGATTTTTGCCTCTCACACTATTCTTTTTGGGTTTTAGACGATGGATAGAACGCGAAGGAACCGTGTTGATCAATGAAATGGACAATGCAATAATTTTCCTCCTGAACAAACAAATGTTATGGGAGATGGAGTGAAAAATCTTATTGCTATACTTACACAAGATTTGAATCATTCTAGACTTCCAAACGAGCAGAGAAGGGAACAATATTCTATTGAGTCATTCATGAGGCAACATCCACCTTCTTTCAGTGGGTCTTCTGATCCACTTGTTGCTGAACAGTGGATTAGTACCACTGAAAAGATATTTTCAGTTCTTCAATGTTCTGAACATGATAAAGTCATCTTAGAAGTATATCGTTTGGAACGTGACACTGAACAATGGTGGAATCTTATCAAGAATATGAGGCAAAGAGATGAAATTGAGTCCATGGAATGGGACAAGTTCACGAACTTATTTTTCAATAAGTACTTCCATTGTATTCTCCGAACAACGATTTAGAAGGAGTTTCTTGAACTAAAGCAAAAGGATGATGAATCTGTGGGTGTATACGAAGTGAATTTTACAAGGCTTGCAAGTTATGCATCTGGCTTTATCATCCAAACTGAATGTAAAGTTGATCGATTCTTCAGTGGCTTAAAACCAAATCTTTGAAAGGAATTAGCTATAAGAGACTTCAGTAGCTATGAAGAAATTGTGCGTTGTTCTATCAAGGTAGAAATGGAAGTTTGTGTTACTTATCCATCTAGTAGTTTTGAAAAGAAACTAAATATGGAGTTCAATGAGAAATATCAGGATAATGGTGAAAAGAAGATGAATGTTTCCTTATGCTCAAAGTGTGGAAATAAGCATGGTGGAGATTGTCTTAAAGGGACAAGTAAATGTTTCAAATGTGGAAAGGAAGGTCATTGGGTGTTTGAATGCTGGAATGATGGGAAGAATATGTCTAATGATGCAAACAAAGGAAGGGATACACAGAATGAACCTAATACACTTCAATGTTTCAAGTGCAAGGAGATGGGACTTTATTCCAATAAATAACCTAATCCAAGGGTTAGTGATGATTGACATGAGAAACCACATAAGGCAAAGGACAAAGGGAAGTCACATGAGATCACCATTGGTGATGTTGAATATGACAACGATGTGGTGGAATGATTAAGTGATTATGTAATGGGATTCCAAAATAATGTTGAGTATTGGAATATTTATGTATTGGTATATTGTTGTCTTCAATAATTTTATACCGGTAACGATGGAATGTGATTGATATATTTTTGGGAAAAAAGATGATATGCACATAATGAAGGGAAAACGAGAAAATGACATATTTGACAGTATTCATTAGCTCATGATTGATATAAGGACTCTGTGATATCATGGTTTGAGTATATAGAATTTTGAGGATTTTTGTATATGGGAAGTGTTAACTTTTTACTGCATTAATGTTTTCACTAAGGTTCAATGGGTATTAATTTTTCAAGAGAATACATGATTAAGGCTTTCAAATGTTTGGAATGTGACCAACAATACATATCTCATGATATATGGGGATCAACGATGGTATTAACATGCTTATTATATGAACTCTTTGGTAATCGTTTTCACTATAATATGAGATTGGACAGCAGTATTATGGATAAGCCTAAGGATTGGAATAGACTATGTTAGATATAAGTTAATATTGTTTAAGGATAAAAGTTTTTTCGATATTATTGATGGGATGTTATAGTAATGTAGTTTTAGAAAATGGACAACCTGCAGGATGGGAGACAGCCCATCGCGTCAGACAAGGCTGTGGGAATCGAACCCACAACTGAAGTGCGACTGGCCTTTATCGCCTACCATTGGCCTACAGGAAGTCCTTAGTTAGTAAAAACTAGTTTTATTTTATTACGCGGTATTATATATGAAGTATAAGTTCATTTTTTTGAATCGTATACGATTAACTTCACCATAGATGGTCTTATGTATTTTTGATAACTTTTGTAACCTTTTGTTTGAGACAGATGGAATGACCCATCATTCTATCACATGATCTGCTAACACATCACGAATGACAAATCCAACTTCATTTCTTTAATATTTTTAGTGGAAATTGTCCGAATAATGACCAACGGTGACACAGTACCAAAATCACGAAAGTATTTCTTCTAATTCCAATTTCATCAACTTTAGGGAAATGATCTTGAAAACCAAAAAAGATGTCCTAGTTCTCTTATATCTGATGAATTAGATGATACCATAGATCGTCACAAATTTATGGCTTTGTGATTTCTGGCTTTTACATTGCCATTTTCTCCACCACTCTCCATCAGAACATGATGGTTAGATTTCTCTTCCATATCCATATTTTCACCTATATGGAAACCTAGTGATTAGTTTATTTGGGTAACCGTTATGTTTCATACTTTTGTTTTTAAAGAATGGTTTTGGTATTCCTTTTTACGATGTGGGTTTCTATTAATGAATCTTTCAAGTAGTAAACCATTTATAACCCCGACGAATTTTGAGGGAGAAATTCATTTTAAGGGGGGTAGAATGTAACACCCTGAGATTTTATGAAAAATATTCTTTTCATTAATGTCGTGTGTTTTACGCTACACCAAAAGGATATTTCACAACACACATCCTTGACTTTCCTTGCATTACATGCAATTGCGACCTTCCTCGATAGCGTGTGTAGTGCGCAATACCGAGTTTCACTAAACAAAGATATGCTATTAAAATATTTTTAAAACTACCCGTTTGAATAGTAATAACCACTTTTTGAAATTTTGTAAATTTTATTTTTCAAAATGGAATTCATTTTTGGATTCGGAATATCTAAATTAGCTTCGGGTGAAATTTTGGTACTTTTCAGATAACTTTCATATTCTGATGAATAGTGAAAATTACTAAATTTTAATTAAAAAGAAATTTTTTAATAGAAATAATTAATAGTGATAAATTATTAATTTGAGTTGTTTTAAAGTATATTTAGAATATATTTTTACAATTTATTCAATTTTGCTTATTGGATGTAATTTCACATTTAAACCAGTTATAAACAAGTGTCAATCTTTTGATAGTTATTATCTCTTAAAAACACGCTATTTGTTTTGATGACGGGAACTAATTTTTAAGTTAATTAATACAAATGATATGTTATGAATTTTGTAAAATAGACATAATTTTTGAATTCTTAATATAAAATATAGCTTAGGCCTAATTTTTGGTATTTTTCTGAAAACTTTCATTTTTTGATGAATAGTGAAACCACTAAGTGGTAGTTAAAAAACTAAATTTTTCATAAAACATAATTTTACCGCTTCTGTGAGTGAAATTTCGAAAATCTGAGAGACACGGTTAATATCAAGGAAAAAAATTTAGTTCAATGAGATGAAATTTTTTTTGCTGAATAGTAACTTTTTACTTTTTTTTACCACGGTTAAAAGTAAATAGGGTAATTAAGGGTATAAATGATTTTATTATTACCCTAACAAATGTCGTAATTCTATTGGATAAGGTTAATGCGTCCAAAAACAACTTCAGGAATAAAATATGACCATTTAGGCCCACTTGGATTACATTAGGAAATTTATTATTAATTTATTTAAAGAAGGGATAAATTAGTTAAAATCAATGTTTAATAAGTAAATAATTTTTAATATGGGATTATACATAAGATAAATTCGACTATAAATATTCATTAGAAAGATAAAAATATTTAATACATAATTGTATTTTATTTGTAATTTTTAGAAATTAAATAATTTAATTTGTTTATGACACAAAGATGATGCAGTAATTATCTTATAAATGAAATATTGATATAATTAATATTATAAATACCAAAATAAAGGTAATTTGAGACTTTTTATGAATTACACTAATTTTATAGATTAATATTACATGTTAGTATTGATTTAATTAACTTGGTTCGAATTAATAATTCTGTTATGATTTTCACAAAAATCAATTACTAAATATTGTCAAAATTGACATAAAATAGTTTTTGAAACAAATATTATATTAGTAATTGTAATTTTATTCTTAAAATCTATGGTTCGGCTAAATGACATAGATAAGGTTATATATATTAATAATAAACAACTTGGGTTTCATTTGGCTACTTATAGTAAGTTTATTAACCTTATAGTATAAGAAAACAAGAAGACACGGTAAAAGTTAAATTATCTAACTTAAAGTTAAATCTAAATGATAAGGTTACAATTGATACCTAAAATTGTATACATTCTATTGGATGAGAGGATATAGACCCATCCCCACCTTAGCCTTGAAATAAATCCATTTGGAGTTATTTAAAACCGAACTTGACTTTATAATATAATAATATTTTTAGTTATTCAAAGGTGCCCCTCTCCTCCCATATAAAAGGGCACCTCCTCCCCTCTTCCTCACACCACATTGAGCATTCAAGCTCGGCCAACCCCTGCCAATTACTCCTTTCCACTTCCCTAGAGACATCCTAGAGGTTCTGGGCATCTTCAAAGACCCATTTTAGTGCCCTAAAAGGAGGTCTCAAAGAAGCACTTCAAAGAAGAGGTAATGTCTGTTACCAATTCATTCATCTTTATTTCTTCTTCCACTTCTTCTTCTTTAGTTGTTTGATTATGAAGTAATAAAATCATTATAACTCATATACTGATTTGTTATTATACGTTTGAAACAACCCTATTTCACCATCTATCCATCCTATGGAAAAACAAATCACCGCGCGTGCGTACGTACGGAATACCGTGTCCACACCGTGGTGTAATCTATCTTCCGACACCACCTTACTTGGATGGGTATAATGGTCTAAATAATGACTATATATGACTATGATAAATTTATACTGATTCTGAAATAGTATACATACACTCCAATACAATTCCACGATCATAGGAATGATATCATCACTCGTGCATACGTACGGAATACCGTCTCCACGATGTGATGCGACTCGTTCTACATGATCTTCATTTCATAATGATTATATAAATGAATTGAATGAATTAATATGATATATATTACACTAATATCATTCTGGAAATGAGGTATCTATAACCTAAAGATAAGAATAAGAATTTATTCTACAAGACACGCATAAGAACAAAAAGTTATAAACACCCGAATAACAAGTAGCAATGAAATATTACTACAAAGAAGCTAAGAATATGACCATATATGATATCATAAAAATAATTATGATTCTGGAATAAGTCAATAAAATTATTTAAATCATTATATAGGATGTTCGGACACTTACAAAGCAAAACAGACCTAAGGTAAGGGAAATATCACAATCTTATTTTTATCCGAGATTGTTTATAATCTAGTATTTACTAGGGTTTATTTTATCATCCACATCCTTATTTCCTCAATATGTAATATTTACATCATTCTACAATATTTGATATCCAATTTTACCCTTCGGTGAGTTTTTAGTAAAAGATATGAATGGAATCTTTTGTCGTTTTCATACGAGGTAATTTTTTACTTTTCTGACAAAAGTACGAAAAGAATGTTTTTTCTAACTTATACGGAATGAATGGATTTTTAAAACATTATTTCCAAGAAGATTAATTTAAATGTTTTCAAGTTTATTTTTAATCAACTTATTTTAGTTTTGGATTTTATGACATGTTAAGAAAGGAAAAGTGTTTTGAAGTAGAAAGGATATTTTTCTCAAGAATGGAGTTCAAGTGTTTTATCAAAATTATTTTCCATCTATGATAATAAAGGGTTATTTTTCTATCCCTATCATTACATTTTTTTTGATTATGTTGTGATGAAATTATTTTTATGAATTCCTTTATCTTTTATAAATTGTTTTATGATGCCATGTTGTTAAGAATCCCATTTTTATTACATGGGATATGAAATGATGTATCATTTATGATTTTGTGGAACACATAAGAATGGTATCATTATGAGATGGGTGGGACCTATATCTCCCTCCAATTCATTGGGTAAAGATTTTATATCTCATGATATAGACATGGCTGGAACGGTAGATTATACTGGTTCAGTGAAACAGGACTGAAACGAGGAGTGAACTCAGTTCAGAATTGTACTTTTTCCACTAAGATAGTATTGGAAATGACTCTTGACTAATAAGAAATGATTCTCTATGATTATGTGTGTATTCCACAAAGTTTCATGTTTTATTTTATGATTATTGGGATTATATTTCACTACTATGATTTATCCCATGTTATGAAATCATGATCTCTTTTGCAGGTTATGATTTTCAAAAGATATGTTCTTATGAATATGATTTGATTGATATTTCTTTTTTTTACCATAACTGAGCATTTGAGCTCACCCTTTTATGTTTTATTTTCCCTAGGATATAAAGAAAGGTTTTAGGTAAGAAAAAAAAGGAAGATCTTTATTGGGAGATGTTGAAGATCTTTCACAACGATTAGAGGATTTTATTTCGAGTTTCTAAAGACACTAAACTATTACGGTCCTTGTGTGTTTTTTTTCTTGTGTATTAAGTATTCCGCAAAAGTAATGTAATATTCATGTACGTCAAGCTTCGGGTCTCTACAGTTGGTATCAGAGGAACGGTTTTGTCAACCTTTGGAAACTAGGATGCGATATCTTTAGTGAGATCCCTAGAGATATTTTTAAGGTATGTCTAGGGATGTCCCTATGGTTAAGTATACGTATAAGTTATTGTCCAAGAATTACGCTAAAGATCATATAATTAAACCTAAGATGTTTGATATTGAAGGCAGTCCCCCTTTATTATGTTGTTTTCCCTAGCATGATTTTTGCCTCTCACAATATTCTTTTTGTGTTTTAGACGATGGCTAGAAACCAAAGGAACCGTGTTGATCAATGAAATGGACAATGCAATAATTACCCTCCTGAACAAACAAATGTTATGGGAGATGGAGTGAAAAATCTTATTGCTATACTTACACATGCTATGAATCCTTCTAGACTTCCAAATGAGCAGAGAAGTGAACAATATTCTATTGAGTCATTCATGAAGCAACATCCACCTTCTTTCAGTGGGTCTTCTGATCCACTTGTTTCTGAACAATGGATCAGTACCACTGAAAAGATATTTTCAGTTCTTCAATGTTCTGAACATGATAAAGTCATCTTAGCAGTATATCGTTTGGAAGGTGAAGCTGATCAATGGTGGAATCTTATCAAGAATACGAGGCAAAGAGATGAAATTGATTCCATGCAATGGGACGAGTTCAAGAACGTATTTTTAGATATTTACTTCCCTCATATTCTTAAAACAAAGATAGAGAAGGAGTATCTTGAACTAAAGCAAAAGGATGATGAATCTGTGGGTGTATACGAAGTGAATTTTATATGCCTTGCAAGGTATGCATCTGGATTTATCATCCAACCTGAAAGTAAAGTTGATTTATTGTTCAGTGGCTTAAAACCAAATCTTTGAAAGGCATTATCTATAAGAGACTTCAGTATCTATGAAGAAATTTTGCTTTGTGCTATCATGGTAGAAATGGAAGATGGTGTTACTTATCCATCTAGTAGTTTTGACAAGAAACGACAGATGGAGTTCAAGGAGAAATCCCAGGATAATGGTGAAAAGAAGATGAATGTTTCCTTATGCTCAAAGTGTGGAAATAAGCATGGTGGAGATTGTCTTAAAGGGACAAGAAAATGTTTCAAATGTGGAAAGGAAGGTCATCGGGCGTTTGAATGCCGCAATTATGGGAAAAAGATGTCTAATGATGCAAACAAAGGAAGGGATACACAGAATGAACCTACTACACTTCAATGTTTAATGTGCAAGGATATGGGACATTATGCCAATAAATTCCCTAATCCAAGGGTTAGTGATGATCGACATGAGCAACCACTTAAGGCAAAGGATAGAGGGAAGTCACATGAGATCACCATTGGTGATGTTGAATATGACAGTGATGTGGTGGAATGATTAAGTGTTTATGTAATGGGATTCCAAAATAATGTTGAGTATTGGAATATTTATGTATTGGTCTATTGTGGTCTTCAATAATTTTATACTGGTAACCATGGAAAGTGATTGAGATATTTTTGGAAAAAAACCTGATATGCACATAATGAAGGGAAAACGAGAAAATGACATATTTGACAGTATTCATGAGCTCATGTTTGTTATAAGGAATAAGTGATATCATGGTTTGAGTATAGAGAATTTTGAGGATTTTGGGATATGGAAAGTGTTAACTTTTAACTGCATTAATGTTTTCACTAAGTTTCAATGGGTATTCATTTTTCAAGAGAATACATGATTAAGGCCTTCGAATGTTTGGAATGTGACCAACAAGACATATCTCATGATATACGGGGATCAATGATGGTATTAACATGCGTGTTATATGAACTCTTTAGTAATCGTTTTCACTATAATATGAGATTGGACAACAGTATTATGGATAAGCCTAAAGATTGGAATGGACTATGTTGGACATAAGTTAGTATTGTTTAAGGAGAAAAGTTTTTTCAATATTATTGATGGGATGTTATAGTAATGTAGTTTTAGAAAAAAGACAACCAGTAGGACGGGCGACATCCCATCGCATCAGACAAGGCTGTGGGAATCGAACCCACAACTGAAGTGTGACTGGGCTTTATCGCCTACCACTGGCCTACATGAAGTCCTTAGTAAGTAGAAACTAGTTTTATTTTATTACTCGGTATGATATATGAAGTATAATTTCATTTTTTTGAATCGTATACGATTAACTTCACCATAGATGGTCTTATGTATTTTTGATAACTTTTGTAACCTTTTGTTTGTGACAGATGGAATGACTCATCATTCTACCACATGATCTGCTAACACATCACGAATGACAAATCCAACTTCATTTCGTTAAGATTTTTAGTGGTAATTGTCCAAAGAATGACCATTGGTGACACAGTACCAAAATCACGAAAGTATTTCTTCTAATTCCAATTTCATCATCTTTATGGAAATGATATTGAAAACCAAAAATGTAGTCCTGGTGCTCTTATATCTGATGAATTATATGATACCATATATCGTCACAAATTTATGGCTTTGTGATTGATGGATTTTCCATAGCCATGTTCTCCACCACTCTTCATCAGAACATGATGGTTAGATTTCTCTTCCATATCCATATTTTCACCTATGTGGAAACCCAGGGATTAGTTTGTTTGGGGAACCGTTACATTTCATACTTTTGTTTTTAAAGAATGGTTTTGGTATTCCTTTTTACGATGTGGGTTTCTATTAAAGAAACTTTTAAGTAGTAACCCATTTATAACCCCGACGAATTTCGAGGGAAAAATTCATTTTAAGGGGGGTAGAATGTAACACCCTGAGATTTTATGAAAAATATTCTTTTCATTAATGTCTTGTGTTGTACGCTACACCAAAAGTAGCTCTCACAACACGCATCCTTGACTTGCCTTGCATTAAATGCAATTGCGACCTTCCTCGATAGCATGTGTAGTACGCAATACCAAGTTTCACTAAACAACGATATGCTATTAAAATATTATTAAAACTAGCCGTTTGAATAGTAATATCCACTTTTTGTAATTTTTTAAATTTTATTTTTCAAAATGGACTTCATTTTTGGATTCGGAATATCGAAATTAGCTTAGGGTGAAATTTTGGTAGTTTTCGGATAACTTTCATATTCTGATGAATAGTGAAAATTACTAAATTTTAATTAAAAAGAACTTTTTTAATAGAAATAATTAATAGTGATAAATTATTAATTTTAGTTGTTTTAAAGTATATTTAGAATATATTTTTACAATTTAATAAAATTTTGGTCATTTGATGTAATTTCACATTTAAACCAGTTATAAACAAGTGTCAATCTTTTGATAGTTATTATCTCTTAAAAACACGATATTTGTTTTGACGACGGGAAATAAATTTTAAATTAATTAATACAACTTATATGATATGAATTTGGTAAAATAGACATAATTTTTGAATTATTAATATCAAATATAGCTTAGGGCTAATTTTTGGTAATTTTCTGGAAACTTTCATTTTTTGATGAATAGTGAAACCACTAAGTGGTAGTTAAAAAACTGAATTTTTCATAAAACATAATTTTACCGCTTCTATGAGTGGAATTTAAAAAATTAGAGAGACACGGTTAATATCAAGGACTAAAATGTGGTTCAATGAGATGAAAATAATTTTTGGTGAATAGTAACTTTTTACTTTTTTTTACCACGGTTAAAAGGAAATAGGGTAATTAAGGGTAAAAATGATATTATTATTACCCTAACACATGTCCTAATTCTATTGGATAAGTGTAATGTGACCAAAAACAACCTTAGGAATAAAATATGAACATTTAGGCCCACATGGATTAGATTAGGACATTAATTATTAATTTATTTAAAGAAGGGTTAAAATAGTTAAAATCAATGTTTAATAAGTAAATAATTTTTAATATGGGGTTATACATAAGATAAATTCGACTATAAATATTAATTAGAAAGATAAGAAGATTTTCTACATAATGGTATTTTATTTGTAATTTTTAGACATTAAATAATTTAATTTATATATGACACAAAGATGATACAGAAATTATCTTATTAATGAAATATTGACATAATTAATGTTATAAACACCAGAATAAATGTAATTTGAGACTTTTTATGAATTACACTAATTTTATAGGTTAATATGACATGTTAGTATTTATTTAATTAACTTGGTTCGAATTAATAATTCTTTTATTATTTTCACAAAAATCAATTACTAAATAGTGTCAAAATTGACATAATATAGTTTTTAAAACAAATATTATATTAGTAATTGTTATTTTATTCTTAAAATCCAAGGTTCGGCCAAATTACATAGATATGGTTATATATATATATTAATAAAAAACAACTTGGGGTTCGTTTGGCTGCATATAGTATGTTTATTAAACATATAGTATAAGAAAACAAGAAGACACGGTAAAAGATAAATTATCTAACTTAAAGTTAAATCAAAATGATAAGGTTAAAATTGATACCTAAACTTGTCTAAATTCTATTGGATGAGAGTATTTCCACCCATACCCACCTTAGTCTTGAAATAAATCAATTTAGAGCTATTTAACACCGAACATGACTTTATAATAAAATAATATTTTTAGTTATTCCAAAGGTGCCCCTCTCCTCCCTTATAAAAGGGCACCTCCTCCCCATCTTCCTCACACGACTTTGAGCCTTCAAGCTCGGCCAACCCCTGCCAATTACTCCTCTACACTTCCCTAGAGACATCTTAGAGGTTCTATTCTTTTTCAAAGACCCATTTTAGTGCCCTAAAAGGAGGTCTCAAAGAAGCATTTCAAAGAAGAGGTAATGTCTGTAACCAATTCTTTCATATTTATTTCTTCTTCCACTTCTTCTTTTTTAGTTGTTTCATTATGAAGTAATAAAATAAGTATCACTAACATAATGATATGTTATTATATGTATTAAACAACCCTATTTCACCATCTATCCATCTTACGGAAAAAAAAATCACCGCGCGTACGTGCGTATGGAATACCGTCTCCATGCAGTGGTGTAATCTATTTTCCACCACCACCTTACTTGGATGGGTATAATGGTGTAAATAATGACTATATATTAATATTATAAAGTTATACTGATTCTGAAATAGTATACATACACTCCAATACAATTCCACAATCATAGGAATGATATCATCACTCGTGCGTACGTACAGAATACCATCTCCACGATGTGATACGACTCGTTATACATGATCTTGATTTCATAATGATTATATAAATGAATTGAATGAATTAATATGATATATATTAAACTAATATCATTATGTAAATGAGGTATCTATAACCTAAAGAGAAGAATAAGAATTTATTCGATAAGACACGCATAAGAACAAACAGTTATAAACACCCGAATAACAAGTAGCAATGAAATATTACTTCTAAGAAGCTAAGAATATGACCATATATAATATCATAAAAATAATTATGATTCTGTAATAAGTCAATAACATTATTTAAATCATTATACAGGAGGTTCGGACACATACGAAGCAAAACAGATCTAATGTAAGGGAAATATCACAATCTCATTTTTATCCGAGATTGTTTATAATCTAGTATTTACTGGCGTGTATTTTATCATCCACTTCCATGTTTCCTCAATATGAAATATTTACATAATTCTAAAATAGTTTATATCCAATTTTACCCTTCGGTGAGTTTTTAGTAAAAGATATGAAAGGAATATTTTGTCATTTTTCGTACGAGGTAATTTTTTACTTTTCTGACAAAAGTACGAAGAGAATGTTTTTTTAACATATACGGCATGAATGGATTTTTAAAACATTATTTCCAAGAAGCTTCCTTTAAAATTTTCCATGTTGATTTTTAATAAACTTATTTTAGTTTAGAAATTTATGACATGTAAAGAAAGGAAAAGTGTTTTTGAAGTAGAAAGTATATTTTCCTTAAGAATGGAGTTCAAGTGTTTTATCAAAATTATTTTCCATCTAAGATAATAAAGGGTTTTGTTTCTATCCCTATTATTACATTTTTTTGATTATGTTGTGATGGAATTATTTTTATGAATTACTTTATCTTATATGCATTGTTTTATGATGTCGTGTTGTTAAGAATCCCATTTTTATTACATGGGTTATGAAATGATGTATGATTTATGATTTTGTAGCACACTTATGAATGGTATCATTATGAGATGGGTGGGACTAATATCTCCATCCAATGCATTGGGTAATGATTTTATATCTCATGAGATAGACATGGATGGAACGGTAGGTTATATCGGTTCAGTGAAGCAGGACTGAAACAAGGAGTGAACTCAGTTCAGAATGGGACTTTGTCCACTAAGATAGTCTTGGCAATGAGTCTTGACTAATAAGAAATGATTCTCTATGATTATGTGTGTATGCCACAAAGTTTCTAGTTTTATGTTATGATTATTGGGATTATATTTCACTACTATGATTTATCCCATGTTATTAAATCATGATCTCTTTTGCAGGTTATGATTTCCAAAAGATATGTTCTTATGAATATGATGTGATTGGTATTTCTTTTGTTTACCTTTACTGAGCATTTGAGGTCACCTTTTTATGTTTTATTTTCCAGAGGATATAAAGAAAGGTTTTAGGTAAGAAAAAAAAGGAAGATCTTTATTGGGAGATGTTGAAGATCTTTCACCACGATTAGAAGATTTTATTCCGAGTTTCCAAAGACACTAAACTATTACGGTCCTTGTGTGTTTGTTTTTATTATGTATTAAGTATTCCACAAAAGTAATGTAATATTAATGTACGTCAAGCTTCTGGTCTCTACAGGGATAGATGGTGAAATAGGGTTGTTTCATACTTATAATAAAATATCAGTATATTATTGATACTGATGTTATTACTTCATAATGAAACAACTAAAGAAGCAGAAGTGGAAGAAGAAATAAAGATGAAAGAATCGGTAACGGGCATTACCTCTTCTTTGAAGTGCCTCTTTGAGACCTCCTCTTAGGGCACTACAATTGGACTTTGAAGAATACCAGGACCTCTAGGATGCTTCTAGGGAAGTGGGGAAGTTAAATGGGCAGGTATTGGCCGATCTTGAAGTCTCAAATTGGTGTGAGGAGGAGAGGGAGGAGGTTCCCTTTTATAAGGGAGGAGAGGGGCACCATTGGAAATATAAGAAATATTAGTTTATATTAAAATCCAACCCCACTTAAAAACTTCAAAAATGACTCATATCCAAATATTAGATGAGATAGGGTTGTAATCTCATCAACCAATAAAATTTAGACATGTTAGGAATTTATTTTAAACATTATAAACATGATTTATCCTTATTTATCAATTTAATTTTATTTGTGGTAATAATATACTAAATTTTAAATTATTATAAATAATTACATATGTGTTGTGAATTTTGCATAATTTGACACTTTATGAAATTTTAGACCATATAAGTATTAATTTATAAATTTTAAATATTTTTTTGATTTTAAAACAATTTTATAATATGTTATTTTTATAAAATAACAATATGGTCAATTTTGACAATATTCATTTATATGAATTTAAATAAACTATATACAGAAGATATGTTAAAGCTAAATGACATAATAGATTCATAAAATTTCATATGTATCTAGAAAATTAGTGGAACACATTAAATAGTTTATATAATATTTATTTTTATATTTTTAAAACAAATTATTTGAAATTTTAATTAATAAAATAATTTCAACATCACTATTGTGTCATAATTAATGATAATTATTTAATACCTAAAAATTATAAATAAATTCCTATGATGTATATAATTTAATTAGATTTCTGGATACTATTCATGTTTGAAGTTTCATTAAGTTTATCACCAAATTAAAATTATTATACTTATAATATTTAAGAAAGTGACATGTTGTCACATTATTTGGCTTTAATAATAATTAAATTATTTTCATGGAAAAAAGTCCATTAAATGAATCTAATCAGACCCTAAGGTTATATGGGTCGACTTTTAGTCATCCAATAGAATTTTGGAAGGTGTTTGGGTAATTTTATAATCTTATATTTACCCTTAATTACCCGATTTACCTTTAAATATGGTAAACAAAATTTACCGTAGTTACTATTCATAATGCCCAAAAATAAAAAGTTTCCTATTAACATAATTTGGACCCACTTATTCCGAATCAAGAATCCATTTTTCAAAATTCAAAACATATAATTTGCAGTAATTAATTTAAAATAAATCACGTTGTTAAGAAAACTGGTTTTAGAAGTTAAAACATTGCCAATGATTGAAATGTTTTTACCTATGAATTCAATGTGAAATTAATGATAATGACATAAATTATATTAAATGGTAAAATTATATTCTATTTATACTTTAAAACCATTAAATATTTTAATTTATCCATCTAAATTATCTCAATGAAAAAAGTTGTTTTTAAAAATCAAATTATCGTATTTTTACTATTCATCAAAATATGAATGTTATCAGAAAAATATCAAAATTATATCCAATGTAAATTTTTATACCCTGATTCAAAATAAGAATTATATTTTGTCAAATTTAACTTATAAAAATGTCAAATACTAGATTTAATGTGGGTGTTCCATCAAAAGGCGGCAAAACTGCATATTTTGAAAAATACTTCTTTTATCCAAAAAAACTGATTTTTCTTTCATAAATCATTCTAGAAAATGTATTAGTTGAATTGAAATGTTATAAAATTCAAAATTCAGTTAATACTATTCATAAATGATAGTTTTAATAATATTTTAATAGCATATCATTGTTTAGTGAGACTTGGTATTGCGTACGACGCAAGCTATCGAGGAAGGTCGCAGTTGCGTGTAAAGCAAGACATGCTAGTGTTGTGTGTAGTGAAATATTACTTTAAAGATTTATATAAAAACAAAATATTTCTCATAAAAGTCTCAGGTGTTATACAGATATTTTTGAATCCCGCAGAAACAGAAGTTATTGAATGTTTTATGCGACTAAAAACAGTAATTGAGATCCGATTTTGTCTTGGTTTAGATGGATATTTTCATTGTTTGGTGAATATTTTTCATGATTAGGTAATCCAAAAACCATGTTGACTCATAAATTATTTATTTTTGTGTATATGGAGGAATGTAAATAGACTTTCAAAGAGCTGAAAAAAAGGATAGCAAGTGCACCTGTGCTTCACCACCTTGTAGTGGGGAATGTTTTGGGATCTACAATGATGTATCCAAGAAGGGTTTAGGTTGTGTTCTCATGAAAAATAATATGGTGATAGATTATGCCTCACGACAATAGAATATCCATGAGAAAATTTACTAAACTCATGATTTGGAGTTAGCTGCTGTAATATTTTCAATAATGATATAGAGGAATTATCTTTATAGTGAAAGGTGTGATATATATACCGATCATAACAGATTAAATTATATTTTCAACAATAGGAGATGAATATGAGTCAAAGAATATGGTTGGACTTGATTAAAGATAATGAATTCTTAATACCTTACCAACCTGGGAAAGAGAACATGGTCCCAGATTCTATGAGGCTAAAGGTCCAAGCTAGACTATCCTTGAGGACGACCACAGAAGATCCAATATTTATGGATTCTGAAAGGTTGTATCTTAAAACGTTTAAGGGGAGAAAAATTATATTTCTAAAATGAATTTTAAACCATCAATACAATTGATGATTAATTAGGAATAGAAGGAAGACGTATATATATAAAAGAAGGCGAAAAATGTTACTGAAATAAACCTTGATTGTGATGTAATAATAGGTATCACTAATCATGTTTCTATTCCTACCATACTAGAATTAAAGAATGTTATATTGAATGAGCTAATACATTTTAATTATCTCTTCAACCTAGAATCAAAAATATGTATAGGGACTGGAAATCTTATTTCTTGATAGATGACATGAAAAGATATGTTGTTAAATATTTCTCTCAGTTTTTGGTTTGTCATCAAGATAAGGTTGAGAGATTGGAGTATAATGGGATGTAACAACCATTACCCATACCAGAATGGAAATGTAAAAAAACTATACACTTTTTCATCATACTTCCCAAAACATATAAAGGCCATAATAATATATGGGTTATAGTTGATCACCTTATGAAGTTGGGGAACATCATTGCTATTAGAGAGGATTTAACTCTGGATCAGCTTTCCTAGATATATGTAACAGATGTGGTAATATTGAATTGACTACCACATTCCATTATATCTAATTAGGATATGAGGTTTAACTCGAATATATGGAGAAGTATTATATAGGCTATTTATATTGAGTTAAGTTTCAACATTGCATATCATCCTCATAAATATGGTCAGTCTGAGAGGAAAGTTCAATGTCTAGAAGACATACTGAGATATTTCCCTATGGATATAAAATGTGGTTTGGATCAACACCTACCTTTGGTTAAAGTTTCTTTCATCAATGTCTTTCACTCCAGTATTCATATTTCTCTTTCTGAATCCATCTAAGGAACGAAGTGCAGAACTCTGTCTTGATATGATGATGTTGGGGAATGAAATCCATTATGACTTGGTCTTGTTGAGGAAATGGAATAAATGTTAAGATATTTTCAAAAATAAATATTAGAAGATTAGAGTTGGATTTTTTTTATTACAATAAAATAAAAGACCTATAGATTGAATTTGATTATAAGGAGTTTCAACAAATATATCCTTGGAAGAGTGTAATGATATTTTGGAAAAAGTTCAAGCTGAGCCTAGTTATATCGGTACAGTGAAATTCCAAATCGTGTTGAGTGGGTAGCATACCGATTGGAGCTTCCACCAAATCTCTCTCAAGTTCATGTTGTGTTATATGTATCTGTCTTGATACATTAAATACATAAACCTTTGCATGTACTAAGCTTAGAATTAATACCAATGGAGCACGATCTTTCTTATTAAGAACAGCTGATAGAGATTCTTGATTGTAGTGAAAATGTTCTTCAGAACAATATAAATCTCTTGGTTAAAGTTTTGTGGTGGGAAAACTATTTTCATGTTACATTACGTGAACTTGAGGATATTATGTGGGGTGGATCTCATGAAATTTTTGTATCCATGTAACTAATTTCTAGTGGGAAATTCAATTTAAGGTGGTAAAATGTAACACAAGATTATTTTTATAAAACATTTTCTCTAAATATTTTTAATTATTAAATAGATTGTATTGCACTCAATTGATATTTTAAATAAAACAAAAGATTCCATTACTAAAAATATAAAATTTTAAAATATGTATTAGGTTATCAGGAATAAATATAACTAACTAATGAATAATTATTGTTATGTAATTCGCTAAAAATTATTTATGAAAAAATTATACATCAATTATATATTTTTATTAATTTATATTAATAAATTGAGTTAATTACTATTAGAAAATGAAATATATTTTATATATACTTAATAAAATATTTTTTTTATTTTCATCCAATATATATTATTTCATAGGGTATGAATAAACCCTTTTTGATGTATAAAAACCTATATTTTTAAAAGGGAAATTTTCTGGCTTTTAATTGTGAACACATTTTAAAATAATATTTCTACACATTAATAAATTTTATATCAAAACATAAACATGTTCAATGGAATAGGGATATAAATTTTTACTTTAGATAGGCCTTTATTAATTTTTTGTTAAATTTCAAATTTAGATGAATAATAAAAATACACTAATATTTAATTGAAAACATTGTTTTCAATTGAAATAATTTATATGTATAAATTATATTATTGAATGATTTTAAATTATAAATATAATGAATTTTTAAAATTAAATATAAATTCTGTAATTATAAATAATTTGACATTGAATTCAGATGTAAAAAAATTTCAATCTTTTGCAATGTTTTATCATTTCAAACTTGTTCAGTCTTTCTGAAAAAGAGTTTAATTTTAAATTAATACTAACAAATATATGTTTTGAGTTTTGAGAAATTTATTCGTTATTTAGAATCAGTAGGTCTATGTTATCTAAATATATTTTTTTTATTTTTGGGTAATATAAATAGTAACTTAGGTAATTTTTATTAAATGGGTGAAATGGGTAATTAATCGAAAGAATACTATTTTAAAATTATAGTAAAACTTATCTTAATATCATTTTATTAGTTTTTGTCTACATAAATCATCCTTGTGTCGAAATTTTGTTCTTTGGAAGCCACTTGGAATAGATTTGGACTATTAATTTATTTCATTTAAAGAAAAGTTAAATATGTATCACTCAAATTATAAAAACTAAAAAAAATTTAATATAAGGTTATACATAAGAAAAACTAAATTATAAAAACTAATTTGAAAGATAATTATTTTTATTTATAATTATAATTTATTTTTAATTTTTTGAAATTATATATTTACCTTAAAATTTTATTCTTTGATGATGTAAAAATTAATTAATTGATGAAAAATAAATAAAACAATTATCATTAAAATTATAATAACCATAAAAGGTCACGAAAATTGACCAAATATTATTAGTCAAGTATATATCAACCATAACCATCTAGGTTAGAGTTATTGATAATTTTGAGTCATACATAAGAAATTTTGACACATATATTATGTTATTTAAATTGGTGTTAAAGTTTTCACAATCATAATTTAAAAAGTATATCATTTAAAATGTTTGATTATCTAGAGGATAAATTTGAAAAAAAAAATTATATTAAAATATAGAAGATTTATATTCATATTTTTATTTTATTTTTCATTTTATTAAAAAAATAATTATACTAAATAATTACACAAAAGTGATGTACTAATTATTTTATTATTGTAGATACAAAATAAATGTTATTAAAAATATTAGACTAAATATAGTTTGGGTTAATTAATATGTCTAATAAATTTTATATATTATCTAGACCTCATATTAAAAAAATAATTTATTTTTTTCGAAGATAACCTATTTTCATAATATTTTTAAAAACCAATTATTTGAATACTGTCAACATTGACATTACTGATTGTTTATTAGAATAATTATTTATTAAATAATTGAAAAATCATACAACAATTTTAAAAAATATATAATAATTATGATGATTTATAAAATGTTATAATATACTTATTTATGGTCTAAATGACATCATATATTTAAATATTTCACTATTTTAATATTTAGTTATTTGATATCTTAATTAAAATCAATTAAAATAACCATGTGTTAATTAAAATTATAATGTATAAATGAACCTAAAAACATGTATATAATTTTTTGGTTGATGAAATTACAACCCCATATCATCTCATATTTAAAATTGTGTCATTTTATGGTTTTTGGGTAGGGTTTGATTTTAATGTTGATTAATATCATTGGAGATCCCAAAAGTGCCCCTCACCTCAATTATAAATGGGAACCACCTCCCCAACCTATTCACTTATCATTGAGAATTCAATATCATCCATCCACTGGAATTTTTCAATATAAAATTCCACAGTAACATTATAGAGGTTATGTTCTTCATCAATGACCAACTCTAGTTTTCTAATAGGATATTTAGAGGAAACACGTCCAAGAAGATGTGATCTCCTCTATCGATAATTTCAAACATATTTATTCATATACTTTATATTAATTATTTGATTCATTATAATGTAACAAATATACTATCACTTATATACTGAGAATTTAATATAATTTTAGAACAAAAATATTCCACCTTTTATCCTACCTATAAAGAACAAAATCACCACGTGTGCGTATGAACATCTTACCATCACCACAAAGTGGTGTAATCAATTTTCACCAATATATTACTTGAATGGTCATAATGACAGAAATAATAACTATATATGATAATTATAAAATTATATTAATTATGGAATATTATACACCATCTAATTTACTACCTTTTAACAAATATGGAAATGATATCATCGCTCGTTTGTACGTACAACCTACCACCTCCACGATGCGATGTGATTCCTTCTACATGACCTTAATTAAATAATGATTATATAAATGTAATGAATGAATGAATATGTTATATATTATGTTAATAAAAAATTTCAATGATATAACTATGACATATAAAGGGGAACCATAACATGTTCTACAAAACATGCATAAGAAAATGAAGAAGTTAATACCCAAAAAAATAATAATGAAATGTTATTAACAAAAAGGATGATAATATGATCATATATGATATCATAAAAATGACTATTATTCTAAAATATGTCTATGAAGTTATTTAAATCATTGTCCAGGAGGTGTTAATACATATAAAGGAAATCATACCTATGGTAAGTGATAATTTTTCAATCTCATTATTATCTCTGATTGTTTATACGTAAGTATTTTTGGGGGTATATTTATAATCCACATCCATGTATCCTAAATATTTAATACTATTTATATTATTATACAATTGTTTCAAGGTAAATTTTACCCATTTTTGAATTTTTATTAAGCAGTAAGAAAGTAAATATTTCTCGATTTTCGATATGAGGTACTTTTTGACTTTTCCAACTAATGTATGAGGAGACTGTTTTTTTAACTGATACAACATGAATGGATTTTTACATCCTCATAACACCTTATTTCCATGATGCTTCCTATAAAATATTTCATTTTTATTTGAAAATAAATTCTATTCTCTTAAAATTGCAAGACATTTTGATAAAATAAAAAACAAATTGAAGAAGAAAGGATATTTTCCTCACGAATTAATTTCAAGTGGTTTATCAAAATTATTTTCCATTGAATATGACATTAATTAAATACGGTTATGTTTCTATCCCTATTATAACTATGATTTTAGTTTTGTTTATGATGGAATTATATTTATGAAATTCAATTTTTTATAATTATTATGATGTAATGATATTTAAGAAACCCATTTTATTCCTTGGGTTATGCAATGATTTATGACTTTGTGGAACACCTATGAATAATTTCATTATGAGATATGTGGGACCAATATCTCCCTAAAATTAATTTGGTAAATATTTATATATATTGATATAAACATGGTTTGAATGTGAAATGATCTCAGTTCAGTAATACATGTCTAGAATGAAGAGTGAACTCGGTTCAGTAATGGACTTTGTCAACTATGATGGTATTGGAAATTAGCCTCGACAAATATGAAATTATTTTCTATAATTCTGTCAATTCAAAAAAACTTGATGTATTAGGTTATAACATTTAGGATTATGTTCATTTATTATTATGAACATTTATGATTTATCCCATGTCATTATATCATGATCTTTCATATACAGGATTAGATTTTTATATGTTAAGTTATTATGTCTTATGTTTATGATATTATTGATATTTTCCTTTTTTACCCTTATTGAGAATATGAGATCACCCTTTCATATGTTTCGTTTCCCAAGTTCATGGATAAGTGTATTAAGTATGATAGGTCAAAAAGGGGCCTAGCTATGATTAATTGAGTGGAAGATAATGAATATGTCTTAAGAACTAGTTGATTAGGTACCTAGACTCTAATGACACTATACATATATTGACCATTTGTGGCTTTGTTATATTTTTTAATGACTATTCTTCGCCTTTGAAATAAATTCAATGTTTGTAATGTATGTTGATTTATAAATAGTTTGTGGAAAAGTGTATTTAATCTAATAGTGAAACAATATAATAACAGAGCATCTACCTACAGTTGATAATGTGTGGATTCATCAAAATAAAGGGAACTACAGTCCATAAAATATGATTGGATCCCATCCAAGAGAGGCGATAAAATTAAGAGGAATAAAATGATCCTTTACACTGGAAATGAGCCAATGAAATAGAAATAGTGAGTGACCTTTGGGAATGATGTGAAGAAAGTATAGATATAGACAACAATGTTAGCCTGGGTATATAAGTGATCATTCTCGAACCATGTAATTTGGAAGTGAGACTTAGTGGATTTCTGTATATCAGCACACTGTCGTTGTATGCTCTTTGGATGTATCCCAGTGAGGCTGAACCAATTAAAAAATATGGTGCTTCGGGCTGGGCTTCATTTCTATTAATATATTACTATGTAAAAAAGAGATAAGAGTTTTTTTAATGAAAAAACAAGAACCACAAGGGTACTTGTTTTATCTCTCATACCCTGATTAACCCCCCCATGGTATTTAACATAATTGGGATAACATATGAGATCTATATAGAATGTTATATAAATGTGTGTTTCTAATCTAATAATGATCATATGAAATATCAATCTAGATCCATTTTTATCCTAAATTATGTTGTTATAATATATTATACTTTCAATAAATCAACCATAGAAAACTAAAAAATAGAGGTTAAGTGCATCTATACACAAGATTCTATAAATGAAACTCATTGGATTAAGAAGAAAATTACCAAAGTTGGTTTGGATATTAAAATTTAAGGGAGAAATTAGACTATATTGAAACAAAAATGGGGTTGCTTCTCCACCTATTTAGCATTTTTCTCACTGAATGACCAAGAACATCATTAACAAATACCTTATCATATGATATAACCTTGAGAGGAGTGACATAAGGATCAGGTGTTTACCTATAGAGAGGAATGAATTGTATCCATTGATAAAACCAATGGCACAAAAAAAGATTAATGTAAGTCTCGTTGACATTATAATATAGTATTTTACAAGTATAATTACTTAATGAATGTAGCCTTAGAATTTAAAGGTCAAGTGTCTATGGAAATTTTTTGAAGAAAATGAAGCTTTATCTAACAGAACCAAAGTCTTTCTCATCCCATGAAATTTTTTTCACAATAATAAGAACCCACTAAATAATTATTATTCTTCAAAATAACTGATAAATTTTATAAAAAAAATAATCATATTTACATACAACTACAATTAGGTTCCTTTATTTCTTGGGGAAATGTAAACACATAGAGGGGTGAGCTCAAACACTCAATATGTATATTTATAAGTGATAACAATCAATAATCAAATGTGATCATAAGATACAAAAAATTATATAATGATTTATTCAAGGAAAATGATCATTAAAAATAGAATTCATTCCCAATAAAACATTGGTTATAAGCTAAAAATGATAGAAGAAAACATTAGTATATGTTAACCAATTTTATAGGATCTTGGAATCATAATATTGTGACCACATAATAACACATAATATCATTATCATATGTCAATATTCACCCCCAAGACCATCATCACATAGTGAAAAAACTCATAGGTGGATTTGGATCACTCCAAAATCACATACATAATATAAAATAAGATATAAATAATTACATAATACATTATAGGGCTATATAATTTTAGGCACACCTGTTAAATTTCATTGTCTGATTTGGCTAACCACCCATGAGACCCATATGTTATATAAAGAGATGAAAACATTACTTAATGAATTTGAAACATATATAATTTTAGGACCATCCATTAAATAAAATTATATACGTTCATATGTTTTCCATATTGAAGAGAACTATATATATAATTTCAACAAAACAAAATTGACCTGATAATGAAATGGGTTTCGTGATTACTTATATAAAATATAAACATAACCCATGTAGATAAATATGGTATATGGTAACAAAAAAATGTATCCCTAATTTAAAATAATAAGCATAGATATATTTTGAATTAGATGGATAAACAACCACTTTAAAATAATTCATCAATAGTACCCTATAATAAGGGATCTAGAATTAGATTATTTGTTAAATTGAGTATAAAACCCCATAGGATTAATATAAATATTAATAAAAACATGAAACATGAATCCAAATATTGTAAATAATAAAATAGAATAAAATTAATATAGAAGAAAATTTTTAATAGAGTTTTGTAAAACATTTTTAACACTATTATAAAAGAAAATATTACAAGTAAATTTTGAATGTAAATAACACGATTTTAAATTAGAAATATTAAAGACATTTAAATTGAAAATAATATCCAATAATGGATATTTGGATATGATATAACATTATCATAAGAGAATGTGTCCTGGAAGATAAAACATTTGATAATTGTAGATTACCTGTTTTGATGCATTTAAAAATACAATGGTTGAAAACACACATCATAAAAAGATATAATAATACTTTATTTTCAATGGAGGTAAATTAAAATATTATAGTTATAAAATTTAAAAAATAATATGTTTTCAAAAAGTTACATGAGAAAATTGTAAGTAATGTTAAAATATGTACACAGGTGATAAACCACAATTTAAGATGATGGATATTATTCATTGTATAGTTTCATTTTTGAAAAGGATGATAATTCATAAATTAAGATGATTTCAATCAATAGTTATCTCCAATGATATAAATTAGGTATATTATATGAAATTAATGATGAATATCAAGTAGAAATATTATAACTCATGAAATCATATTTATTTATGAAGAACCTTTATAGTTTACATATGGATTCATTCACAGTCCAAAATAACGAATATCAAGTGTAACAGCTTGATTTTTTGTGAATTATTATTTTTTGATTAAATTTAAGTTATTAAATATATTTTCTTTACTTGAAACACCATGTTAATATTATGTTACATGCAACACTAGATTCGCTTGTGTTACACATGGCAATGAGTTTTAACGAAATCCCAATATACTAATAGTATTATAAATTAAATGAAACCATTATACCTTATCCGTTAAAAATTTTGATATGAAAAATAAAAAATATTTTTTAAATTTTAATTATTTTTTTTACAAAAAATTATAATAGTGGAAAATAACTACTTATTTTTTTTGTAAATTTTAGAATTATTCGAAAATACATTTTCCTCCTAAAATGATTTTATTTATTTTTATGAAAATTTATAAAAATTAATTTTCACACCATTAAATAATTAATTTCATAGATTAAAAATATTTTTTGATATAATTATGTCAAAATTATCTTAGGGTGAATTTTTACAATTTTTCTGAAAGGTTTCATTTTTATGAATATTTATAAATATTGAATTATTTTTGAAAACTCCATTTTCTTTTAATATATTTAATATTTTAAATAATATTTATAATAGAAATTTATGAAAAATTAATTAACATATAAATAAAATAATCCAATTATGTCTCTTTAATAAATATCATATTAATTTTGTAAATAAATGTTTGTAAAAGTTTGAACATGTTCCATTAAAAACATACTTACTCGTTGCATATGTGGATTAATAATAAATTAAATTTATCAACTTTTGTGAATTGAATTTGAAAGGTAAATTGGATATTTTTAATCATCATAATTTAAAATATCTAATACGTTCAACAATTTTTATTGACTAAAATGAATAGTTGAAATAGTAAAAGAGATAACCTATGTTAAGAAACAAATGGGTTTATCAAATGTTTAAACTAAAATGATAAGGGTTCAAAATAAATAAAAACTAGTACAACACACATTTTAAGGAACTATTTAGATATTATATCTTAATAGTTTGATAATTTTACTTTATTGGATCCCTGTGACATGTAAATAACATTTGTAGAAATATTTGTTTCAAAAAATTACAAGTGTGCCACTCACCTCAAATATAAAAGGACACCCCTTTCCCCCTCTTATTCACACATTCAATGCATCTTGTTTTTTTTAATACCTACCCAAATAACATCCAAAATTTCATTATGTCATCCAATAGGTCGTATTTTGTACATAAATCCTACCAAGTATGGATTTTTGTGAAATCCAAAGGAGTATACCTGAAGAAGATGTCATGTTCATCAAGGAGCATTTTTATTTTATTTCATCTTCATTGATAAATTTTAATTATACATTTATGAAATAATAAACTCAGTATATTATATATAATTAGATTTTTTATGTAAATTCATTTTCCTACAACTATCTCTAATTCTATTAAATGTGTTATAAATTCATAGTTACTGTGTACAGATTACGACCACCTCACGAACCGATGTCATTAATTTCTTCATCACCACCTTTAAAGGATGTAAATAATGATGTTTTTTTGTTAATATATTATATTTTTGATATTATCATAATTATATAATAATTATATCACACATAATTTTATACCCTTCATGTTTTGGGAATATAATAAAGTCGATCTTGTGTATTGTAGACTACCGCCTAACGAATCGATGTGATTCATTCACACATTACATGTAAGGTAATAAGGATTTTTTTATTAAAAATACATGATATATATGAAATTTAAGTGATTTTAAAATGACTATATATAATTTACCTTTTTTCCATTAATCGTCAAAAAAGGTAAACGTTGTTCATGCATACATACAACATGTTTTCTCTTTGAACATTGTATTTCATTTTCTATCCAAATATTTTTTGGATGAATGTAAATAAATTTATACTTAATACATATGATATTTATATCATGTTTAACATTAATAGGGTGATTAATTGAAGATTAATTTAATAGGAAAAAATGTAATTGTATATGGAAACAAATCAGTTATTACCTAAATTGTATCATCAACATGGAATATATAATAAATGAGTAGTAAATGGTCCTATTAAAATCATATATGGTATGAAATGTATAAAAATATTTTTCAATATATGTATACTAAAATTATATTTTTATACATGAGATTGAAATTCGTACAACGGTATTCATGACATAAGGTGTGGGATTTTTTCCAAATTTTTCTTCATTGAGATGTAGACAATGTTGTGCAGTAAAATTATAACATAAAGTGTATAGACAGTACCTTTGAAACAAAATATCATTAATTTATTTATCCTAAAAATATTTTATGTTCCATTTTATATTATTACATCATGTTTATTACAATTAAATTTCACCAAAGTGGTGATTATTTTATGTAATAGTCTCTTCATTTTTTAGCATTGACTATAATTATATTTTTTATAATAAAATATTATACCCCATCTCAAAATAAACCCATGAATTTTTTTCCTCTATTTATTCATGAAATTTTAATATAATAGTAAAATTATCTAACTCATTGGTAATTCATAAAATAGATAATATGTTTTTATGTTAAGATGACATTATTTCTCTCTTCGGCCTAAAATATTTTTCTTCCAAATCAAGGATTTCTAAAAAAATTCAAAAAATTATTTTTATTCTCTAATTAGTTTTAAAATACATTTTTAGCCATGTTTGACTATTGAAATAATTGTTTTAAAAGGAATCATTGTTACATTTTACAAATATTTCTTATTTTGATTTTATAGAAAATATGAAATGAATATTTTTTATAATGTGTTCGATATGAATGGAACTTATCATAATCAAGACCATTATGTTCATTGATAATTCATTTATATGTGAAAATGGTAATTTTATAATAAATTTTTTTTTAAATTTTTTTACTTTTAAAAAACATTCCAAAGTATAAATTATAATTTCATCAATACATTTTTTAAATGATCGATAAAAATAATGTTTTTTCTATGATTATATCAATTGATGTTACCTTTGTATTTTTTGGGATATGATCCAAGGATACCATTATTATTTATTATCTAAATTTTTTATGTTTATGATGTCATGTTGTTGAGGAAACAAATTTTCCTTCCATGTGTTATAACAATATAAAATTAATTTTAAACCCAGTACCTTTTTTAATAAGGTATGATATGATGAAAAAAAGAAATGATGAAATGATTTTGAAAAATATCCCTTTTCCATGATTTATTATATGATAAAATGTTTATGGAAACAATTTCATTTCATGGGTTATTAAATAGTGAATATTTTCTGATTTAGTGGTCCATATATATATATATATTATTTTAATTATGTGGTGGGTTGGAACTATGTCTCCATACAACAAATTAGGAAAATATTTAAATCATGTGAGATATAAATGATTGGAATGGGTAGTAGAATCATTTTTGTAAGGGACATTTTCCTCCCTGGTCAACTTGGGAGTGAACACTGAATACTATAATTTTTTGGGGACATAACCCATTTCACTATGATATCCTTTGAAATGGACCTCAACTAATATGGAAATGATTTTATTTTAAGTTTTTATTCCAAAAATACAAGTCTTATTTCAAGTATATTTTCTCATGGATCATGTTCATTGATTCCCTTATGATTCATATCTTACAAACTAACAATATTTTTCCATGACTCAAGACCATGATCATTGATATGCAGGGTATGGTTATAAAATTTCATGTTCATGTTATCATACCATTGTTTTCTTGTTGTGCTTATATATTTACGTTTTTACCATTATTTGGCATCTTATATCAACATTTTGTATGTTTCCTTTCCCCATTTTATGAATATATTTTTTAGGTTTGATATCTATATAAAGTTTCCATATTATGAAGATCATAGTGTGAGATTATTTAGTTTACCTATGTAGTAATTGTTAGGTACTCCATGTATCTAATGAAAATACACTATTATGCTCCCCATGCGCGCGTTTGTGTCATGTAATGAATATTCATAAAATTATGTAATATCTATGTATGATAAGAATGTTTTTCTATAGCTTATATCAAATGATATATTTAAAAAACCATTGGAATCTCGGATGAGAAAAAATTAGGGACAAACCTAAAAAAATATCCAAGGATCAGACTAAGGATGATTTAATGTGTGGGATAATGTTCTGGAATATTAGTAAATGATAGAGAGAGTGGTTTCCAAGAAATAACATCCAAGTGTGGATACTAAAATTGGGTGTGGCTATGGAATATAGTAATGTTGGTATAATAGCTCTAAAAATGATTCATTGAGATAGACTTGGTAATCACGTGGTGTATGATAATGAGCCTTTCTTCACACATGGTTTGACACTCCTGTGGGATATGATTTGGAAATTAAAAAAATATTCATTAACCATCATAAAGGAATTAAAAATAATATAACAATGAATGGACTAAAAATAACCTATGGTTTCTTTTATTAGAAATAATTTTTCAAAATTTTTACATATTATAAGTGATTTTTCAGGTTTATATGGTCCCATACTAAGATTATTATTTCTATCATTATGCTTCATGGTTTTACATAATAAATATAACCTATAGAATCCATATTAATGTTGAGTGTGATGAATAATTCAATGATTTTCCTTATGAGAATACAAATTCTATGGGAGATGGTATGAAAAATCCCATTTCTATGATCGAACAACATTCTTATGAAATGAATCATGATGGAATTCCCAATAGAAAAAGTTAGGAACAAATTTTTTTGAGTTCTTCATACAGAAAAATTCAAAATCGTTCAGTGATTCTTCAGATCCACTAGTTCTAAAAAATGGATCAACACAATTGAAATGATATTTTTCATTCTCCATTGTCTAGACCATTAAAAAGTCATTTTTTATTTATTCCCTTTAGATGGTGATGCTGATCAAATGTGGACTCTTCTGAAAAGAAGAAAACAAGATGAAATTCAATCAATGGATTGGGATGGATTCTATAATGAATATTTAAATACTTAATTTTTTTGTATTATTCATATGAAGATATAGAATGAGTTTCATGAAATACAGACAATATATAAGGAATTTGTAGTTACATATGAGGAATATTTTACAATTAATGCGAGGTACACTTATTTTATTATCATCCAACCCTAAGTTAAGTTTTATCATTTATTTAGTGGATTAAATTAAATCCTAAAAGGGAGTTATCCATAAGAAATATCATTATATATGAAGATATTATTCAATGTGCTATCAGGTTGAAAATGATGGTTGTATTAACAAATCAATCTCATGGTTTTGATAAAAATTAAAAAATTGCTTTAAAAGGAATATCTAAGAACCATGGAATGAAGAAGATTATCCTCCCATTATGCACATAGTTTGGGATGAAGCACGAAGGAAATTGTCTTTAAGGGACTATTGATTTTTTTATGGAAGGGATGTTCATTGGGCAATGGATTTCTGATGTGATAGGAATAATTTAGCTAACGATTTGAATAGAAAGAATGATGCACAAAATTAACCACCCACACTCCGCTGTTTCAATTTCAAGGATTATGGAAATTATGCTAACAATGACAATATCTAAAGGTTAAAGATTATGATTGAGTTCTGAAATAGAATAAGACAAGAGAAAATGGTATATCTTTTATGATCTCAATTTTTATGATGGGTTTTATAAAAACATAGTGAAAGGTACACATTCCATTCACTATAGAACTCATAATCTCTTATTTTACTCTATGTACCCAATATTTACAATCTGAAGAACTTTCTAAGAGTGTCATTATTTAAACCCAAAAATGTGATATATAATTAGTGGTGAAACCCTATAATGGTATGATGAATGCATCAAAATTCTATGAACCCTCTCTGGTTAATATTGGAGGGAATGGGCTTCAAAAATATCTTTTCATTCTTCATCTGGTTAAATTTCATTTTATCATAGTAGTGTATTGTATTTAACTAAAAAAATAAAATATCAATTACCAAGAAAATTATGTCACATAAGATATTCCAAACCAACCTTTTATCATCAATAAACGTGAAAATATTTGTGATATTCTGATAAAGATCACATCCATTGTATGGGTCATAATTTCCTTCGAGAAGGGGTGTTTATATGAAATGATAGGGGAGAAACGTGGCATAAATGATATAACAATTATGCTAGGTTTTAATGTATTTATATAATAGTTTTATAAATATCCTCTATGATTTATAGATTAGTTCTCAATATAACTCAAACATGATGCAATGTCAATTTCTTGGATACCATAGATAACCGTCATGATTGAGATGTAATAATTAAAAATCAACTCCACGAAAACAATGACAATGGATTCATTCATCAAATCTTGTATCCTTATGGTGAACATTAAATTTTTGACAAAATGGTTGATCAAAAAATATGACTCTACATTGATTATTAGGAGATGAACAATATCAAGATTAAGAAAAAGAATCATCTTCCCCTTATTAATGATCTGTTTGATCAACTATGTGGATCTTCATATATTTTGAATATTGAACTTTGATATGGATAACTTCAATTGAGGGTCAATTATAGGGATAAACCCAAGAAAAAATTTTGTACAATGTATGGAAAATATAAATATATAGTTATTCCATTCAGTCTTATGAATCCTCATCAATATTCATGGATTTAATAAAAAGGGTCATTAGATATTTCATTAAGATGTAGGTGGTATTCATTATAGATGATATTATTATCTATTAAAATATCATGGAATTGAAGTAATATCACATAAAAATATTACTGAAGACTATATGGAATGATATACTATACAAAAAATTTATATGGTTTAAATTTGGGAGAAAAAATGTTCTATTTTTTGCTCAAATAATCTCAATAGAGGGTATACCGGTAGATATATCTATGATTAAATATAATAATTTTTGTCCCATACCATCAACTTTGACTGAGACCTATATTTTTCATTGTTTGTTAGGATATTATCGACGGTTTAATGAAATTTCTCATTATTATGTAATCGTCTGACAATGTTAACTTGGATGGGATCCATATTCCACTGGATAATTGAATATCAATATAATTTCAAGGAAATAAAGAGAATAATAGACATAGAACTGATGCTTTCATTATCCTATAGTTGGGAATGGTTTTAAATTTTTATTTATACATTCATGATGTTTTTATGGTGTGTTATTAGACATAATAAAATGGTTATATATTATGCCTCTTTAAAATTCAACATTCATGAGAAAAATAACTAACTCATGATTTAAGGATATCTATGATAATTTTTTAATAAACCTATAGAGGAATTTTCATTATATAAAAATTTACGATATATATATTGATTATTAAATTCTAATGTGTATGTTAAAACTTGAGTTGAATATATTCCAATGATAATTGTTAATGCTGATTAAAGATTATGGTTTTTCAATACATTACCACCTTGGGTATGTGAAAAAGGTCGTTGATTCATTGAGATTAATGTATCATTATTTATTATCAATTATGAGGATTATAAAAGATTTAATATTTCTATATTATCAAATTATGGATATTGAAACCCTGAAAAAAAAAAGGAAATATCTTCTCTTTCTCAATTGAATATTCAACCATCTATCCAATTGAATATTAAAGAGGTATAGAAGGATTATATTGGGATTAAAAACATGGTTATAATATTTATTAATATTAAAATTGATCATTGTAGAGTGATATTTTTTAAGAACCATGTATGAGTTTTTTACATACCATATTTGAATATAGAAATGTTAGAGGAAGCTCATAATTCATCATTCTGTATTCATCTATTAAGGATGAACTTTTATAGGGATTTGAAGGTGTATGTTTTGTGGGATAAAATTAGGAGAGATATTTATGTATTTTTATCTAGATGCCAGGTATGTTAGAATGTTATGGCTAAAAGAAGAAATTCTAAGGGTATGTTACATACATTACCCATACAAGAATGTAAATGGGATAACATCACCATGGATGTTTTATTGGACTCATAAAAATGTCTAAAATGTATAATTCTATATGGGTTGTTGTCAATCACCATAATAATTCATCACACATCATCAATATTAGATAAATCATCTCCAAATATTTTATTTCCATGATATATGATAAATAAATGGTAATGTATCATGGAGTAAAACAATTCATTGTGTTAGATCAGGATTAGAGGTGTACATCAATGTTTTGGGGATGTCATCATATAGATTGTCATACAAAGATGTGTTTTATCAAAAGATATCATATTTAGATAGATGGTATGTCTGAAAGAATAATATAAACATTAATGGCTATTCTGAATCCTTATTCATTAGATATTAAGACTGATTGAGGTCAACACCTTCCTCTAGTTGATTTTTCATACAATTATATATTTCACTGAAGACTACACAGGGATAATTATGAGGCCCTCTATAGAAAGATATGAAAATATAAAATATTCTAGAATGAATTTGGAGAAAGAAAGTTATTAGGATTTGGGATATATAAATAAATGGTGGAGGTGGTTGGAGCCATTCAGCAACACATCAAGGCATCTCAAAGTCAAAAAAAACATCATACATATAATTTCCCACAAAAATAGTAAAATGAAGTTGGTGATAAGGTGTTTCAATGAATTTCTCCATGGAATATGGCTATGAGATTCATGAATAAAGTAAATGTATCCCTATGTATATTGGTACCTTTAAAATTATTGATCATATCATCACCATACTATATCATCTACAATTTTTACCCAACCTCTTTCAATTCCATGATGTGTTCCATGTAACTCACTTGATGAAGTACATTACTGACCCATTACATGTATTGAACTCATAAGACATAAAAATATAACATGATTCTTATTATGAGGAATAACTGATAGAGATTATGGATCATAGAAAAAATGTTATATGAAATAAGAACACTCACCAGTTCATTGTTTTTTAGAGAAACCACTAGTTATATGAAGTTACGTGAGAACCTGAGTAAATAATGGGGAAAATTTATCCACATTTTTTTGAAATATAATGATGAATTTTTTTGGGAAAATTCATTTAAAAGTTGGTAGAATATATAAAACTGGTTTTTTTGAATTATTATTTTTTAAAATAAATTAACATTTTTTGATAGCATGTGTTATAATCAACACCATGTTATGTATGTGACACATGTAACACTAGTTTATATTGTGATACACTTGACACAAAGTTTAAATAAAGCCATGATATAGTATTAATGTATTACATTAATGATACAATTATAACCAAAACATTAAAAATATCAATATTAATATTAATAATCTATTTTTAAATATTAATTAATATATTTTTATATAAATCAACCATGTTTATAAAATGGTACATAATTTTTAGTAAATTCATTATTTTTCAATGATAAAAATTTCTTCCAAAAATTGTTTCTATTAATTTTTTTAAAAAAATTAGTAAAATTAAATTATTTCAAATTTATAAAATTTATTTGTTAAAACAGACATAATTTTATAAATTATCATGTTAGAATTATTTTACTGTTAATTTTTTATATTTTCATAAAAAAATTATTTTTAGATAAATAATGAAAATGATGATTTTTAATTGACAACTAAAATTTAATTTAATCTATCTATAATGATAAATTGTACTTTAAATTTCTTTTTAAATACTATTAGTTAAAATTAACATCCATTAATCCTATTTAATTCATTGGAATCAATTTGATATTAAATTTTGATATAAAAACAGCTTAAACTTTTGTACGTTTTTTTATTTAAAAACATTATTTCTCATGACATCTTTGGGTTTATATTTAAATTAATTTTTTTAAATTATATGAATTTAATTTGGATAAATTTATTAAAAATTTCAAACAATAAAAAAATTATATTATCCAATAAGTTCATCAATTTATTTTTCAAAATGAATGCTAAAAATAGTTAAAATCATTTGCCACGGTTAAGGAAAAAATGGGTTTACAGTGATGATAAACAAAACATATAGGGCTAGAAAATAAACCAAAAGAAGTCCAAAACATAGTTTGCTGAATTTATACATTATCTATTCAATTGTATGTAATTTTTCATTATTGGAGCCCTATGACATGACAAAAAAATTGGTGGAAGTTTTTATTTTAAAAAATTATTAATATTCTAGTCACCTCACATATAAATGGAAACCCCTTATCTAATATTTATAACACCTTGAAAAACTAATTTCAGAAAATATGTACCAAAATAACTTTCTAAATCCCTTTATCTCATCCGAGAAGATTTATTTTGGACATAAACCCAACCACATAATTATTTTTATGAAATCCAGAAGAGGAAACTAAAAGAAAACGTAACATTCATCCATGACGAATTTTTATTTATTTCTTTTGCCTCCCCCATAAATCCATATTATACCATGATGATATAATAACCTCAATATGATCCATTTACTTTTATGTTCTATTTTGTAACATCTCAATATAGATTTTAATAAATTAGTGTTGTGATATGGTTGGTTACGAGGCCTCAAGTGAGACTCCTCGTACCCTAGAGCTTGCAAGCTAACAATAGAAGTCTAAAGGTGGTAAAATGGGAAAACTATAAGCTCGTATCAGTGTGAGAAAAAAAAAGGAAATAGCTAAGTAGCATACACAACAATAAATAAACAAAGAGAGGAAGCGATAAATAAACTGAAATAGAACATTATATAATAATTAATGAAAATTCAAAAAAAGCCCGAACAACTGTATCATAAAATACAAAATTGGTCTCTCAGTAGGTTGAGAAAATATATACAGAAATATAAAAGAACAAAAATAAAAGTACATGTCACTATTGACAATATTGAGATAGACCATATTCCTGTTCTTCAGACATTGTCGAACTGCACCAACACAATCATAAGAATAGACACTACTATCTCTACACGAACATGAAACTTCAGGCCTAATCCCTATCCACGATGAAAATAGTGCTCAGCTAAAACAACAAAAATATAGTCCATGAAAACACCAAGGTGTAGGTTTAGGGTGAGAAATAATCTCAGCTATCCACCGTGATGATAAACATATAATTATATTGCTATATATGTATATAAAAGTAATGTTCATAGACTGTCTATAAAAAAACTGAAAGGATGAGTAAAACCAATAATCTCAAAACCACAGTAAAACCTCATGCCCATGATTTTGATCAATATGGTAGGCTCCACCATTTATTTCCATATCTATATGTGTATACATGTATAGTATCATACCTATACATATATACCTATATATGAATATTAATGAGTAAGTAAATGAAATGACATTAAATCAATTAGCACATGATTTGAGGGTTTGTAATCCTAATCTCCTAAAAATCCTATGCTAGGGAATTGAGATCGATTTAGTAACACTCATTTCATGTATCATTAAGGTTATATATGGTTTGATTAACCCAATCGACATATACCTACATAAAAAATTCCTGAAATGTCTCTAAGCAAGCTATGTTACCATAGGGGGTACTCATAATACACATGGGTTTACCCATACTCAACTAAAATCAATGTAAAGAAGGATTCTAGGGAATTACATCTTGTCATCTTATAGAATGGTAACTAATATAGTCATCATACTTCTCATTCCATGTAACTGAAGTCCACTTTATGATCCCTAGTTCTTATTCTATAGGATTTCAAGACATTTTGACTCATATGAACCATAAGGGTCTAAGCCTTGGGTGATCTATTGGAGAGATCACTAGTGATTTATCATACTCACCCCTTGAGATTAAAATGTAAATATCAAACATTTTTCTAATATTCCATGATCATCCACCCTATCAAAGAAAAGGCTCATAATCTTGATCTCAGATATAATGTTTGGATATCTTCGTCATAAGACCAAATCTTGGAGATCATATTTGACCTCCATAATCCATAAGGTGTGTAGAAACTAATCATCCTCTATACAACACAAGTCGATGAGACCATAATCATACACCAATAACCTTATGTTAAGGGGAGTACAATCATCTTATATTACCCATTATATAAATATACCATAATCATCCTCATAAATCGAGAGTCTATAATAATTCACAAGTATTCGTACTATGGATGTCATGCACGCATATCATAAAATTATCCTCAATAACTAGATACCAGGAACACCTCTAGACATCTCAATAAGGTAATAATAAAATATAAAAGTCTAATAGCTATATATCTTTTAGTACCTCTAGGTATACAAAAATTTAATAATATAACATATCTCAGAATCTAGATCATAGGAAAAACATATGGGAAACCAAAATAGAAAAAACTACACCTTCCACCAGGCTCAACAGTGACTAACAAGAAAGGAAAACTTACCAACACTACTGCATCAACAATAAAGAAGAGAATGATTTAACAAATGAGTGAGGAAGTTCAAACTCCTAAACCTAAAACTACTATCACTTGCCCATTGTATTTCATGGTTGGAACTGTTTATAAGGTGAACCATGATACCATCTCAACCCAAACAAATCATATTAGACCAGGTTCGGTCAAACAATAGGGAACACACTGGGTCCCTCATGTAAAAAGAATGATAAGCATGCTAGAAGAGATCCTCTTAGAATAAACACAAAAAAATTCATTCTACATGGGATCCTTAACTATAAGGATATAAAGGAATCCTACATGGGATCCACTAGATAAAAGAAATATAGAGTAATCCTACTACGGTTCCTTGGAATAACACATAAGTAAAGTCATCGTATAGGGGATCCTCTTTAAGTGTATGAAAAATAATAGGCTTCCTAAATGGGATCCTCGAAAAGGATTAAAGTTAAATGGATCTTACAATAGAATATTTAAGGTAGCATGTAATAAATGTAATCCCTCAAGGTATACTTGGTACAGAAAGTAGATAGATGCATCCTACATGAGATCCTCTAGGTCAAAACCAAGTGTAGGAATCCAATAGAGAGTCCTTGAATCAAACTAGTCTCATAAAATCTAAATATAAAAGGGAACATCTCACAAGGGTGAAATACTCTATAGAAAATATTTAATGGCACCATTCATTAGTGATATATCATTAATCATCTCAGATCAAATGGTCTCTCTCTTAGGAGAAAATATATATGATTACTAGAAGATGAATATCTTTTGTTAAGAAAGGCCTCAAAATCAATTTAGGATTTCTCAAAACACATAAATTTTCTTACAATATCTACCGATGGGAAATGATAATAAGAATGGACTAACCATTAGTCAATTTCTTACTTTGGTGTGAAATGAAATAAAAAACCCAAAAGGGTTACAAGAGGGTAGTACACAAAATTTCTCCATGAGTAAACGGTGTGTACTCCCGCTGCCCCACCTGAACTTGTGCTCCTGATATACCTGGTGCATAAAATTCCATGTACACAACATGTAATGTGGGTAAAATACGTGTACCCAAAATAAGTTACCTTCCCATGTCCCTCAAATGGAATGGAAATGTACTTGTCCTGAACATGTAATTCTATATGGTGTGTGACCAACACAGGTTATGCTCATGTACTCTACATAGACATGTACCCCTAAACAATTTTCTTGGTTGGGTACATAGTGATATGGGTGAGACCCAATACACATCATGTACAACCTAGTACTTGCTGTTTAATTTGAAAACATTGTCTTCACAAAATGGGAATAACACACGACATGTCTCCAGGAACTAATCGGTGTGAAGAAGATTTTTCCATAACGGATTACAATCTAATCGTCTGAAACCCTTGTGTTACCTAAAAAAGAAATTATAATTCCATAATAGGCCATAATAAATCACATACAGTGTCCACAATATGAAAATAATGATATGAGTGGGATTTATAGTGTAAATTAAAAACAACCCACCTTGGAGAAGTAACTGTTAATGTTTCACGCATTTTTGTTGTACACGGTCAACGCACATCGATCTGGCACATCCAAATATCCTTAGTTATACAACTATTTTTATCTCTCTCTATCTCTCCCTATTTCCTCTCGAACGAATGAAGGTGGAACCCAGATGGGGTAATCTGATATAATCCAAGGGAGAATGGAAGATAAGAAAATTAAAGGAAAGAAAAAAAAACGAAAAAGAAATGGTCCCCCGGTCGGCATCAGTGCCCGACCAAAGTTTACACCCTAACTAAGAATACCCCATTTATAAACTAAATGAAAGTTATATAATCTTAATCTGACCCACCATTAAAAATATATTTCCAAAATAACCTACCCAAATACATTAATATATATTTTATTAAATAATAAATATTAAATATTCCTCAAAAATTCAAATAGCTCAAAATTCCACCAAACTACTACCCTAGGGTAATCACCCTATTATAGGACCAAAGGAGTGGTCATAAATATTATATGTTATCTAATTCTATGTGAAAATACATTTTTAACAATTAAAATCATCTAAATAATAATAATCAAATTTATGCTCGAAAATATCATTCGAAAAAACACATGTCATTACAATCTCCCAACTATAAACATTATTATCCACAAGAAGCTCGGTGGCAAGACAAGTAGCCATTATCTCAACCAAAGAATCTATACAACCATGATATCTGTAATGTCCAACAACAAGTTCGATAGTGTCAAAAAATACCTCTAACATGGTAGACATTTAACTATGACAGATCTAGTACACCATATAATAAGAATACCCTTATCATTGTATAATAACCAAAATTTTATATTAATGGCTCAAAAAATCCAAAGTTCAACTGATTATGAGGGTAACCAACCGCAAACGGCCAATGGTATAGTCCCCACCATTATTCTTACCTTACACCCCTCCTCGATCACAACAGTGGTCTGTTCCATTCATCAAATTAGGAAGAATATTGAAATGAAAAGAATCTCAATATAGGATAGAAACTCTCCCATTATACTCAATATGATATCAAGATAGATCATGATCATATCATATCAGGATTACACTAATATTCTAAATTTTTTTTTTGTATAACTCCCTCCGAGCCACTCTCACCATCCTCTCAAAACCTGATCGGGATTCAACCACAGGTCAGTTGTATTATGGTACATAGTAATTCATGATACCACCACTACCAAGTAGGTACTTTTATCAAATTGTCCACATCTCCCAGGAAACCATGCAAATGGAGAGTCTTTGAAACCATCGGTCCACATCTCTCACACTGCCGCACACAGTCTTAGAGTCTAATGATACCACATTAAACAAGTAAGTAACATCACCACACAACTCATACTACAGTTAGTCTTCCATTACATGTCCATAATGACCATGTTACATTGCACATTAGTCACATAAACTAAAATCTACAATGGAATTACTCTTAAAAATAAGGCATGTCACATGTTCCATGATTTATTCCAAGACCGCCGACCACCCGACATCATTTTACTCATGAACATCTACCCATAGTCTCGAAACATTAGGAATAGAGAAAACACTGGATGACAAGGAAAAGAACCCGTACAGTCCATCCCATCAAATCTAGTCTTGAAAATGAAGCACCATATGTACTTTTCAAAAAATAGAAGGCATCATCAAGACTATAATGCACTACTAGAGCACCTACCATGCATCGATCTCAAAACGGTTGTATAACCAATCTCACTGCCTAAAAAGGAATTTGAAAACACAGGATGACCTTTATCACAGAGGTTTCTGTCAATCAAGTTAGAAGTGGATCTATAATGATCTAAGCCTAAATTAAGGGGTTCTAAGTCTCCCACATATCCCTAGAGAATAAGTCTTGCAATAGGGTCATAACCTCTAACCATGAAGACAAAAATACCAAACCTCTCAAAAAAGTTAAGCATCACAATGAACTAAAATGGTGAAAAAAAACATGGAATTAAAGGGCCTATTTCTCACTGAGTATCCTTAGGGGGAACTAATCCCCAGAGGTCATGATAGTAGTGAAAAAGATAAAGACTGAACTGACAATCACAATGAATATATATATATATCATAATACCCCTAGAGGTCTAGTTCATAAGAAACATCTTGGTATCCATCAATATCATACTCTATGATCTGAGTAGATAACCATGACCTTATAAAAAAATATACAAGTTTTAATAAAAATTAATCATGTTCCATATCAACATAACATGGTCATTGTACCTCCTATGCGCAAGTACTAAGACACCATCATCAACACTAATACCTCAACATAGATCCACATAACCTTCCATAAAAAGTAAATATATACATGTAATTTGGCCAAAATGAATCATACCCATTGTTAAATAAAACTAAACACTTGAAGACCTATATGATATGAATCATCTGTGCCATATATGTGGCATGAGACACCTCTTTCCATTTCCATCCTTGAGTCACAATCCATCCCTGGCATCATAGCAATTACCAAGAGCCATAGATCCATAGTAAATTATAACATCCCCACAAAATGTGAATCTCTCAAGGTTAAAATCATATATAACATTAAAAATTGTAGATCCAAACAAAAAACCCTTACTTTGAAAACTAGGAATTATTTGCAGAAGAAGTGTTTTCAATGGACCAGTCTGATATCCATCAATAGTTCTAGAAAATTCCGAATTATTACATATAACATGTATCAAATAGTAAATAATAAGGAAATAAATAATCGGATACCACTTTTTAACATCCGGTCCCAAATGACATTAAAAATGTGCTCTGATCTGGTGATTTATAAGGCTGTATGTGTGCCTCCTCCTACACCAAAGGCTGTCGACTAGTAGTGAGGGTCTAAAAGTGGAATATTGTGGAGACAATGAGATCATATAAGAGTAATAAAATAGTCGAAATAAATAATTACCATACTTATAAGTAAATATAAAATGTGAAAACCTAGTAAATAAACTGTAAAAGAACATGCTATAATAATAAATGAAAATGTTATAAAAGCTCAAATAATTATGCTATATATTACAACACTGATCACTCGTTGGGCCAACCAAAAAGATACATAAATAAAAAAGAATTGTAATAAATGATCATGTATCTAAAAATAACTCTAATCCATACCACAATCCCTGTGTATAGACAATATCAAATTGAATCATCCCAATCATAAGAGTTGAAAAGAGTTTCTCTAATCAAACATGCATCTTCGGGCCTCAACCCTACCCTCCATTAAAATCATGCTTATCCTAAAAAAGAATAAATAAGGTTCGTAGGTACACCATGTTGAACATTCATAGGTGAGAAATAGTCTTATTAGGACACCCCAATGAGAAACCTATAAATATGTTGTTATACATGTATTCAAATAAAATGTTATTAGCCTAAATGAGACCAAACTAAAAGGATACGTAAAACCAATAAACCCAAAACCACAGTCAAACCCAATTTTTGTGATCCCAATCGACTAGAAAATTCCCACCATGTATTTCCATATTTATTTGTTTATACATTAATAACACATACCTATAAATATTTACATAAATATGAATTTTCATGTGTAAGTGAACGAAATAACATAAAATCTATCAGCAGACGATCCTTGGGTATGTAATCATGATCACCTAGACATATTGTGTACAAAAATTGAGATGGATGTCATACCACTCAGTCCACATATCATTAAGTGATCTCTAAGTCCATAATACCCATATACATTTACATTCTTCGGCTAAAATGATAATTTTCTCTATGAAATCCATGTCTCCATATGTGTATACTCATATAATGCATGTCTCCACCTGTACTCTCCTCCAATCACTGTAAAAAATAATTATATGTAATTGCATTCAGAAATCCAATAAATGGTTAAAGGGATAGACTTCATACTACTTTTGCCATTTAGATCCAGAAAAATTTATGTTCCCTAGGTCCCAATCTATAGGCAGTGAGTACATTATGACTTTGATGAACTCTAAGGGTCTGACTCTTAAGTTATCTATATGAGATCTCATCTTTGAGATGTCATACTCGCCCCTAATGATACAAAAGTGAATTTCAAACAAATGTGTGAGTTTTCATGATAAAACACCCTAAAAAAAGGCTCATAAGCCTAATCCCAGAGATAATATGTAGAGATCACAATCATATTACCATATAGAGGAGAGTATAATAATATTCCATAAGACATGGGTCAAGGATACAATTTTTATCCTCTATAAACCAAAAAACCCTCGGATAAGGAATTAATAATCATCCTCCTTATCCCATGACCCAAGGAGAGTTTAATCAACCTAATCGCTCAAGTGAATGTCCTAATCTATGATTATTTAATCTAGGGATGTTTTCCCAACATATAATAAAAGTAGGGTCAACATATAGATACCAAGAATATGTATGGACATCAAAACAATGTAATAATCATGTATATAGGCCCAACAACAATATTCTAGGTTGTAACCCTAGGTATAAAAAATATAAGAAAATAACATGGATTAGAATTCATATCCAAGGATGAAAATCCATGTATTCCAAAGACAAAAAAGGACACCTCACAGAAGGCTCAACAACCACCAATTATGAATCACCTCTGGATAACACCACTACATCATAAGTAAATATGTCAAAGATATAAATAGATGAGTGGGGGTAGATGAATTCTTTAACACAACACTACTATCACATCCATATGGTATTAGATGTTCTATAAGGGTTTTAAGGTGACACTTGGTACCATCTATACCAAAACTGATTTACTAGCTCAGGGTCAGTCAAACAACAGGTCATCCATTGGGTTCCTCAAGTCAAACCAATGATGGGCATCCTACATGGGTTTCTAAAGGCATAAAAATATGAAAAATAATCATACCTTTGATCCTTAGCTATAAGTAATGAGAGGAATCTTACACAGAATCCCTTAATTAATAAGAAGATAGAGTCATCCTATTTGGGATCCTCAAACAAGCACACATGTGAAGGAATCAAACAAGGGACCCTCTATAACAATATGTTAGATAAAAGGCATCCTATATCAGATCTAAAAATAGTATATAAGTAAATGAATCCTACAAGGGACTCCATAAGTAATTATGTAAGAAAGGGAATCCATTAGTAGTTTCTTTTCATTGAAAGAAGATAGATGTAACCTTAATGGGATCCTCTGGGTTGAAACAAATTTGATGAATTATATATGTGGTCCTTAAAAGAAACTGGTCTCATGGCCTATTAGTATAGAAGGGAACATCTCATAAGGGATAAATCTTCAAAGGAAAATCAACAAAGGAACCAGTCATGAGAGATATCTAGTGTATCATCTCATATCAAACGGTCTCAATATCAAGAGACAATGGATATGATTACTAGTGAAAAAACCCTCCATTCAAAAAAAGGATAAATTTTAGTTTATGAGTTTTCCATACACCTCACACGTCCTAAAATTATGATATACATGAAAAGATAATCACAATGGAATACCCAAGGTTCAATTTCTGACTCTTGGGAAAAAATACATGAAAACCCAAAATAGGGTTACAAGAGGGAAGTAAACGATGTGTCTTCATGAGTACACGACGTCTACACCAGCATACCCACTTGGGTGTATACCCCCACTAGGCATGGCATTTAAACACCCACGTACATGACCTGTAAAGAAGGTAGATAGAATATACCCAACCTTGGAGATGTTCTCATGTACCTCAAATGGCCGGGCCATATACTTTTCTTGGAAATGTATTTCTATATGGTTTGTGTCCCACTAGATTTTTTCCAATGTATTCTACATATCCATCTACCCCTAAATGGGTTTCTTGGATAGGTACTCTGCTACTTATCGAAGACCTAGTACATACAGTGAACACCCTAGTACATGGAGTGTACTTCGAAAAATTCATCTTCCAAAAATGGGAATAATGAATGGTGTTTCCCAGAATAACATGTCATGTAGATGGGTTTTCCTGAATAAAAAAACCACTTATTTCTCAAAAACACAATTTCTTCTAAAAAAGATATTTCCATAATATTCCATTAGTATGCATTTAGATGGTTAAAATCATTAAAATAATGAATCTAAATGGAATTTGAGGTGAAACATAAAAATGACATTCCTTTGGGTGGAATCCACCAAAGATTCTCCCATTTCCCTAGTCAAAAGTTATCACATGTCAATCTACCACATCCCGAGCTCCATTGTGGTAAAACATTTCCCTTATCTCTCTCTCTATATGCATATCCCTCTTTACTGTCTATCATATGAAGGATAAACACATAGGGTGGAATCCACAAGAATCCAAGAGAGAATGGAAGAAAATGAAAAGAATAGAAAGAAATGAAGGATAATGGAATAGAAAAGAAAAAGAAAAGGTGTCCCCATCCGGCCCCAAGACCCAATTTTATTTTATGGCATGCCTAGTAAAAAACTCCATTCTAGACTCAATGATAGAGACAAAATCTCAATAAAATAATCTAATCAAATTATATTTCGAACCAAACCTATGTGAATAATTTAATATTTAATATATTAATTATTAATTATTAATTATTCCTCTAAAATTATAACGGCTCAGAATTCCAAAAAACAAATTCCTTAGGGTAAAACCTATATTCCATCACTATCAAAGTGGTCAAAAATATATCTGATATAATCTAAAACGGTAAATAACCATTTTACACCATATAAGCAACTGAAAGTATAAATTAAAATTTCTACTAAAATATAACCTCCTGAAAAACATGAATTGTTACACTATGTTATTGAAATTACCAAAATCTATCATTAAATCTAAAAAATGGATTATGAAATCATTGTTCACGGGTAGATCAAACTACCTCCTCGTGAATCAATGTCATTAATTTTTTCGTTACAACATATCAAGGTAATAAATAATGATGGAGTTTTTATTTCTATATGATGTTGTTGTTATTAATATACATCATGAATCATTATATCAAACATACCTTTATAATCTCAAAATTTTAATAATATGATAACATTGATCGGTTGTACAATGAAATACCACCTCACAAATCGATGTGTTTCATTCATGCTTTACACGGAATGTAATGAGAATTTTTTACAGAAAATTAGTTATATATAAAATATAAAAAATATTCTATAATGATTATATATTATTTACCTTTCTTATATTCATTCCGAAAAAATGTTACTATCGTTCATGTGTACTTACAACCTACCGACTTCTTAGAAGATGTATTTTATTTTCTATCAATAATTTTTATAGATTAATATAAATAAATATATAATGAATATGTATGATATTTATTTTTAAGATAATTTTCTTGAGATTATGGAATAATGATCATAGTTAAAGTACCAAAAAAATGTAATCAACCCATAATAAAAACAAAGCAGGTTATTACCTAAAACGTAACCTTAATATGGAATTACTAGAAAAATTGTAATAAACGGTCATAAGAAAATAATAAATGTTATGGTATATATATTTATGGTTTAATAATTGATTTATAATAAACTTATATATATTATAAATGAGGGTTTAACATGAAAAAAATAAGTCAAGACTTAAGGTAAGGTATTTGTCTCTCAATATTACTTCATTGATATGTACACTATGTTATGAACTTATATTCTTTATCAAGATATATATACAAACCCTTAAACAAAGAATATCATAAATATATTCATCCTCATAATATTTTTTGTTCCATTTTTTGTTATTCTTTCATGGGGATTACAATTAAATGTTACTAATGAGGTAATGATTTTATGATACAATCTCATCATTTATCAAGATTATTTATGATTATGTTTTCTATGATAAAATTTATCCTACATCACTCATAAAACCCATGAATTTTATTCTCTACTAGTTAATTATAATAATTTCATGTAATTGTATAATTTACATATACTTTAATACTTAATATAATTTATAAATTTTTTTCATAAAATCCATACATTATTTCTTTCTTAGGTTAGAAATATATTTTCTTTCAAAACCATGTTTTCAGAAAATATTTTATTTTTATTATTATCCTAGCATTTTAATGAACATTTTTAACCATTTATAAGCATTTATAAAAACAATAAACATAAATATTTAGGCAATTTTATAAATAATTCATATTTTTATTTTTCCCAAAATATGAACAAAATTATTTTTTAAACATCATCATGAAAATTAGATACTTTGATGATTCAATTATAAGTTATAATGTTTATTTAAAAATATGTTCAAATTTTTTGTGTGTTCTAAATAGTTTTCTTCAAATAATAATTGATATTTTTCTAATAAAATATTATAAATTATTGATCAAAATTACTTTCTTTATGATATGTAATCTATTGATGTTTTTAATTCCATAATGGGAATATAATCCAATGATATAATTATTATTAATTCTTTAATATATTTTGTATGATAGTGTTATGTTTATGAAACATGTTTGTCGTCTACATCTTATACAATGTTAAAATTCTTATGAAACATTCATATTATTCTATAGATTATGCTATGATGAAATAATAAAATGATTATAAAAAATTTCTATTTTACATTTGTTACGATATATTGAAATGTTTATATAACCCATTTCATTTCTTATGTTACGATATTGAAGATTGTTTTATGATCTTATGGAACACATATTATTGATTTTCATAATTTGATTGGTGGGACCTATATCTTCCTTAAATACATTGCATAATTATTTTTATCCCCAAAGATATATTTTATTGGAATAGTCAGTGAACTTAATTTAGTAATGGGATTTGTCCACTATGATAGTCTTGAGAGTAAACCTTGACTATTGTGGTGGATTGAGAAGAGATCCAACTACACTATTATAGTTTTTGAAATGAGCCTTGAATAATAGGGAAATGAATTTATATGTATATGTGAATAACAACAATCTATGTCATATACCATATTTATGTAGTTATTTCTCATATTTTTTTATTCCCCAATATTTCATCTTCAGTGAACTGGAAAAATTTATTCAATGACTCAAAATTATGATCTCTGAAACAATGGGTATGGTTTCCAAATTAAATTTTCATGTTCTCATACACTTATATTCACGTTACTATTACATATCTCCAATGTTTTCCATTATTGTGAATCTGAGCTCATCCTATCGTGTATTTACATTTTTGAGGCTGTGATGAGATATATTTCGTATGATTTTTTTAAAAATGATGATTTTAATTAAGATAATAGTGAGATATGGTTTAAATTACCTAAGTAATATTTTTTGACTATATGTTTTTGATGACACTAAACTGTTATAGTCCTTAGGGGTTTGTTCAAGTCATAAAATGAATATTCACCCAAATGATGTAACATCTATGTATGATAAGACTAGGTCACAATAGCCTAAATTGAAGTGTAGTTTACAAGATCAACGATGATTTATGATTTTATATTTCAAGTTTAACTATTTAATCCATGAAAATAATACATCTATATAATATCAAAACATTTCTCAATGAAGGATAATAAATACGAAAACCCTTATGTTTTATCTTGATTTCATCAAATGTTCTTTATTCCCATGTATAAAAGACGTTAATATACAAATAACTTATTTAAAAAACTTTTAAATAATTATTCACACTTAAAATAATCATTTATAATAATCCATTATGTGTATATTTACATGTTTCTATATATTTTCAATATCGATTGTGAGTAATCCTTACAATTATGAACTTTGTTTTGTGTAAATGTTGTCAATATTTATTATTATCCTAATGTTAAAAAATATGACACATTAAATGCAACTAAATTTATTATTTTAAATTAATTTTATTGATATAATTTCATTCTATGGGATTTTTGGTTAGGATCCATAATGATAAACTCAATTATTAGCCAGTTTCTATGATTCATAACAAATAAACAGTGGTATCATAATTAAGGTTTTCAATTATAATGATAAGATTATTTAAATCATGTAATATTTATTTTCATATTTATATATTATATTATAAAGTTTTCATTTCTCATGATCATCAATTATATTACTTTATATCATTGTTCAAGTCGGTGATTTGACAGAGCCAAACATGATCATACAAAAATTAATGTATGATTATGATTTAAATAGTTGTATCCTTTGGGAATATTTTCATTATTATAGAATAGAAATGATACTATTTTGATAATTTTATGGTGGTGAATTAAATTTGAGATGGGATTAATAATTACAATTGAAAATATAAGAAAATGATAAACTATACTTTGTGCTCACGATAATCCACAAAATACACAGAAATTTTTTTCATTTCATGATGAAAAATAATTAAAGGAGGTGGATTTAAATTTTTATATTAATATTTGTAAATTATATTTTATATTAGATATTTATTTTTCATTTTCAAACTTATAATTAGTTTTCATGGGTGGAAATGAAAAATATAATTTGTCGCTTCTTGGGGAAAGTAGTTAACCACCCATATAAATAGAGACTTGGTTATTCATAATATAAAATGGGAATGAGGGTAAATAGTTATTCCAATAAAATAAAAAATTATTTTAAAATACATTTTTCATTATAAATGAATTGAAAAAATATATTTGGTAAAGTAAGAGATAATATAATTGCATTTATGAAAAATGAATGTTTATATTGAAATCATTATGGTTTGCTTGGAGGACTAAAATTAAATAGTGGTATTAAGACAATATATTACTCCCAAAAGTCTTGTGTGTATTAAATAGGATAATACTTTAATTAATATTGATATATATTATATTGAAAAAAAAATTTGTATGTTCTTGATTGGGAGTTTATTTTCCTAATCTATAAGTGGTGATAATTGAACATTAGTAGTTATAAATAATTAATAAAAAAGGAGCACATGTTTGACATTTCATGTGGATAAAAAATATAATATGACATAATGGTATGAGATAAGAATTATTATACCTCAACTAATAATTTTCAGTACATATTCATCCATGTTTTTATCTCCATTAGTATTATAATTTTCAATTTTAACATTTCAGGCTTTTTGATGATAACTAATTATTTCTTATGAAATTTATTTATAATTGGAAAAATAAAAATAACCTCATTAAATAAATTGGACCAAATAATATCCAATATGAATAATAAATTATCATATTAAATTTAGTTGTATCAAAAATATCAATTTTAAGATTAGTTAATGTTACACATAATAAACCAGTTTAAATGAATCTATATTTTTTAGAGAAAATTTTATATGTATTCAAATGTCACCCATGTATTTGAATTTCATTTTACAAATTATTTTTTTATAAAAATAATTAATTTTTTTGACGTAAAATCAATCTAAAAAATAATTTTTCACCAAATATATTTTAATAAAATTAAAATAGAATAATAAGTGGTTATTGTAAAAAATCAATTAAGTTCCTAAAATTCCAATCAAAGGTTTTAGATAGTATACATAGTATTTTTTAAAAAATTATCTTCATAAATATATATTTGACCAACAACTAGGTTTTATACAATTATATGTATTTTTGATAAATTCAAAAAAATTGAGGATAGGTAAAAACTACATTTTCAATTATTCTCCTAAAAATTAAATTTATTAAAAAATTAATGTAATGGTTATATTTCCATGATAATTTTAATGTTGAATTTAGTTTATTATTATCCAAATTCTATAGTTCATAAATTTATCCTCTATATGATATCATAACGTATTGTTAGAAAATATTTTTTATAGGATATCATCATTTAGTCATATTAATTATTCTTCGAAAATTTATTCCCAATAGTATTTCATATTTGAAAAATATCCATTTCAAAAATAAATTACATGTTATAAAATATTTCATTTGTCTCATAACATACTTTTAAAAAAAGTATTAAAATGAAACTTTATGGTATAATTTATTTTCAATTGTTTGTGCGTGTTTATTTAACAACTACCATAGAGTGATCAATGTCTACCTTATTAGTATGTGGAAGGTTCTGTTAAGGTTTGGTGTTATTTTCTGAAAACTCTATTAGACACATTATTTATTTTATGGGAAAAATTATTATTGAATCTATGGGTTTTATAAATTACATGATGGTCAACTATAATCTTTAGGTCTAAGACATGATAGAATAATTGTAATGGCTGTATATATTTCATGGTATTATAATAACATAAAATATTAACTTATCATCATTCATTCATACTCTAATTCATTTAACATGATTGTTCAAAATATAATATCCCTTAATTTATGAATATGATTCTACATAACAATGGACCATAAAAATGTATTATAGGTTGTGATTTTTTTATAATTTTAGCTTGACTAGATTCATATAGACATTATAAAGATTTATCATTGGGATTTCATAAATGCATTCTAAATGTAAATAAGATGAGGTATTTTACATGCATTGGATCACTAATTAATATCTCATGGGATTTCAAACAATCATTGATATAGTTAAGGGTACGATATTTTTATCAACCCTTATTATATATGGTTATTGGGATATATATCCAATTAAAAATGATGTGTGATCCTTTATATGCATTACTTTGATCATAATTATTTAATAAAATATTAAATTAATAAAATTGAAGGATATTTTTAGGTTTAGGGTGTTGCAAACTAGATACAAAATATTTAAAATACAAAATAAAAACATATACATAAACATTATTTAATTCTCTTAAGATAATCCTTTATTATTCCATCAGATTTCATTTCACCATAACTAATTTTTTTTAGGTATACATCAATATAAAATGGTGACCATGAATCCTAGTAAGGGATATAAAATGTAAATATATCATGTCTGAAAATAATTGATAAAAATGAGTCATGAAATGAAATCATAATACAAATTATGATAGAACAAAAATAGAATATTTTTTAATACTATATTGAGACATTAATAAACATATGACTATTTTTTAATACTATGGTTTCATATAACATATTAGTAACTTTATTATTCAAGGTATCATAAAAATATCATCTGAAAATATTAATTCCATACATAATGAATTATAGTGCTATGAGGGTGAAACAATATTATTTTATAATTCAAGTCTTCCACATGAACCATAATAATTCATTTTTTCAATAACACATTTAGAATAATGAATGAGTGTGGCCAAAAAACCATGAGTAAATAGATGCTTAAAGTTATTTTCAATTCATAATTTTTAACCAATGAGAATTTAATGTGATATTTATTAAACTAAATCTCCAAAAATAAAGTATAATTACATATATATTAATACTCTTGTATAACATTATGTTTCAGTAGTCATAAAATAAAAAATAGAGGAATGGAAAATCAATGCATTATTTAAACAAAATAATGGATATACAAGGTTGAGTATTGAATAATAGTAATGGAATATAATGGATATATCTAATTGATAAGAAAAAAATTATAGTAATAAAATGATTAAATGTGCATGATAACATAATAAATTTTAAATTAGAAGACTAACTGTATGGTGAGTAGATATATATAAGAATAGAATAAGAGAATTCATTAACTACTGATATATCTTCAAAAATATTTTGCAAAGTTCCTTCGAACCGTAGAATGACTGTAGAAAAGATCTTAATTTAGAAAATCAGGTGAAATTAATTATTAATTGTTTACGAGTTAATGAAATAGGGTGGAGAGGTAGTCATTTAAATTAATTTTGGGAGTTTTTTTATAAATTTCTAAATATTTCACTATTAAATATTAGTCGTTGAAAATAAAATACCAATGGCTTGCCCATTTTTTATCATGTTTTTTGAAACTGAGATGTTTTTTTTGTTGAAATGGTTTTTTAGAACAACCATAAAATATTTTATTTTATCATTGGCATGTGAAAATAATTTTTACCAATATTTTTTAAAAACATAATTCATATTTTTCATATTTTAACACTGTTTATAAGTTTTTAAATTTAATTTCATTGACTAAAAGTCATTAAATTTATAAAACAACTAATGTTTTTATTAATTTAGTTATATTAATTATTTCTAAATTATTTTACATTAATTTATTTATAATTAGTTAGGGGATTAAAATACCCAAACCAGCTCACATATAATGTAACCATAGTGAGACATGCCTCAACCCTCCCTGCTAGGATTGGAAAAAACCCACTGGAATAATATTATTATTTGTTTTTGTCCTTATGGTTATATAGATTATATAAGAATCTCCTAGTCCAAATTCCCTAAATCATCAATGAAGTCGGTGCGTCTTGTGGTTGTGAATTCCCATTTTCCATCATGATGAAACAATAGTTTGAAATCCCTACTTATGGGTCCAATGGTTTTACAAATGAATATTAATAATATAGTTACAATCACCTCTATATTAACTACTAAAGTCCCCACCACTGCAAGAGTATTTCTATAGTACCTATTCTGATACTGCTAAAATATGTATGACATTTTTCCAATTCTATAATCTTTTTGTATTAAACCCATAACATCATTTAGAATAACAAGGTATTTGTACCACTAAGAAAACAACCCACATGAAAAACATGCGTATGGGTTATGTTTGACTCATTGTGTGGGCCCCATCCAATCCTAGAGCTTGCAATACATTCCCCATCTTGGAAATAGCTTTGAATTTCCTTATTAATAATTTGATTATAGCTCATTTATTGTGGGATATAAACCTTTACTAGTTACCCCATGTAAAGAATTGGTATCAACCAGGTGTAGAACATGAAAATTCCCAAGTGCTCATTATTTTATTTTAAAGCAATCTTAAACCACACAAAAAAATACAACTGATATTGTTCTACTAACGGAAAATTAATGTATTTTAGAAAAATATAAAAATCAAAACCTATCCTAATTGAAACATAGTAATTTAAATTATAATCATTATTTTATAAAAAAATATTCTAATAATTATTATTTTAGTGTTAAAAAATTTTCATTTATTGAAAATTTAATATTTTCATATTATAATCAACATTAAACTATTTTAAAAATTACTTGGGATATTATAACATTATATTATCATTCACATATTAAAAAATATTTAATTTTATTTAAATTTCATGAAAATATCATTTATTTTAAATGAAATTATATATTAAATTATTTTAATTATATATTCGTTGAATCGTATTTATCATATATTCATATTTATTTTATAAAATAAAATATTATGAAAAACTTATATCATGTGTAAATAAATTACACATTAATAATACTATAGTTTGGATACACAACAACTTAATACACTAAAATTCACCGTAAGGGAAACGTGTTAGATGGTTGTACTTTGATGGTGTGGACTAGCTAAAATAGGTTTAATATTTATTCCCACTAACATGAACTACTCTTATATTTGATTCCACTCAAGCATTACATGTCTTAGATCTACATGGGAATGGTTAACAGTGAAAACTAGTAATGCTACCTCCATAAATTTTTTCTAATAAATGTCCTTAAAGAGGCATGGTCCTACTAGTTGGGTTCATTTTACCACTTATATAATAAGTATCATTTATCTTTTACCTCTATATATAATAATTCTAATGTTAACAATATTACCAATGGTCATATTTACCAATAGTCATATTTTCCAATGGTTAGGAATCAATCGGATCCTAGCAGTCTTGTTTTCCATTAAATATGATATATATACTCTATCATTCTACGACCCCGACATTAATTACCTTGAATATAATGGTGATATACATCCCTTGATAATATCAATCATATTCCCAACATTTTGAAATCATATTTCTTTTTTATATTAAGAGATATATTCATTGGAGAATCAAGCCTATGGTGGTTAAGGTACCGTGTTAATAAAAACTATTTACAAAAAAGTATGTACCATTTTACAAATATATTTTCCTTATATGAAAACATTATACTTAATTTTCAAAATTTTGTTATTCATATTCATATATCCAATTTTAATGTCATGGTTATAAATATCATGTTTAAATAATAATATTAATAGTATAATTGTGTTCATGAATATGTATAATTACATTTAATGTGAGCAATAAAATAAATTAAATTTATTTGAAAAAATATTTTATAAAATATCATGGTTTTACATGAATACTCTAGATAAAATAGTTGTGACAGTAGAATTAATATAGTGGAATTTGTCTGTATCAAATCCATTTAAATTTCTTTTATCTAGTCCATAATCTATTTTTCAATTTCTTAATAGACATCTTACACTGTATATTAATTTGAGGATAATAAGTTGTGACAATATGTACTTTTTATTTTCATAGACATTTGAAGTATCTTGTAAAACACAAAAGTAAATAGTGGATCATTATATATTATAATTTATAGTGGATTCCCAGGATATATCCCCACTTCTTGAATATAAAAACAAGAATGTATCTAATGTGTTAATTTATGTTCTATGGTGATAAATTTCCAAAACAATTCCAATCTATTAAAAGTTTCCCAAATTGTATTTTATCCCAAGGATGTCTTTGAAAGGAGAGTTTAAATGTTCATAGTGATGCTTCCCCGCATCTATAGAGTTATGGGTAGTGGTTTTAAAATGCCATTAGGTAGTTATCACTCTTCCCTCACATGTTAAAATACCAATTATATTATAGTATACGAAATATTCTCTATTTTCAGGTTATCTAAAAAATAATGATCTCGAAGATCTCCATACCATTTGGTCAGATCAAGATGAATAGATAATATAGAACCATTAGCTTCATCTATCAACTCTTTATTCAAATTTTAATTATATGTGGTACATAGCTTTGTACCAATACATAATAATCCCTCTTGATCAACTTTGAACCCAAAAGAATCCAATTTCTCATGGCATCAATAATATTTTTTTTAAATTAGAGTCAACTATATTATCTCTCATGGTGTTCTTTAGTAATGATGGTTAGTAAATCATTTGATATAGAATTGATAATGTCCCTTCCCTTACAGATTCCTTGTCTATATTTACTATTTCCTTAATCAATGGTTCTCATAAAATCCTCGTTATCATAAGAACCATATGGTTACTCCATATCAATTCCCAAATGACATTTCTTGCTTATCTTGGTGACAATGTAAAGAATAATCATAATATACATTATGATCCTACCATGTCATTTGTCTCATATTTATTTTAATTTTTATAAAAACATTCTTCATCATCTATTGGTTTTTTTATATATCAATCTTATCCCAAAAAAAGATATTTTAGCAATATCATTAGTGAAACTATAACAAAACTAACTCCAAATCATGTGTAGGATAATTATGTTAATTTGGATTAAACCATACTCATTTATAAGAAATTAGTGTAACTTTTTTAGGAGTACAAATTTATATTCCTTCAAGGAAACACAATAATAAATTAAAATATCATTGCCAATAGTGTGTGATTCTAGAACTGGTGCACTAAGAAACATCTTCTTTGGTTATTCAAATAATTCCTCGCACTACATTGTCCAGATAAATATTACTCCATTTTGGGTTAACATTTATAGTGGATTTTAATTTCATGAAACAAATTTTTTTTAAAAAAATCTATTGTATCCTAATAGACCAAGGAAACATTGAATATTAGTTGAAATTTTAGTACGCAACCACTCCTCTGTGACCTCTGTCTATGCAGCATCGACTTATATTTTTTCACTGATGACAATGAGTTTTAAATATTGGATATTATTTAAAAAGAATACATTTATAAAAAAATGTAAAAAAAATTCTCTTCCCTCATAGTTTGAAATTTTTCCCTGATATTATCGTTATTGGTCTATTTACTTTTGAAATATCTCATAATATCATCAATAAATTATACCAATGAATTATCAATAAAGTTCACAAGGACTCTATTAATCTAATAACATATTAATGTAATAGAATTATTCAAGAAAAATCAAATAGAACAAAAATCATAATATTTATATCTCTTTTCTATGGAAATATTTGTTATAACTTTATTCATTACCCTTAGATAATGATACCTTGATCAGAGTTCAACCATGGAGAAGTAGTGAGCTGCCTGAAGTTGGTCAAGAAAATCCTCAATAAAAGGAAGAGTGTATTTTTTCATCACTATGATCTCATTATATTATATAAAATAAATATATAGAGACATTTATTTATCCTTTATCATTATAATGAGAATAGTTTCTCCCTATTAAGACAGACATAGTTGAATAAAACCCTTCTACAAAAGATCATGAGGATTCTTCGTTGATTCCTCTAACTCTGCATATTCCATTATCTATGTGGTCTCCAATATTGGATTGGATATTGTTAGGAGTATAATTGATAACAATACCTCTTTAATTGGAGATTTATGGGTCACACATCATGAAATACATCAATATATTGATGAAACATGGGTGTATCTAAAATTTTTATACATTACATTTCTTCTGTTTATTCACTAATAATTTTCATAATGATAGGAATAAGAGGTGGTTCTTGACCATAATCAGAATATAATATATTTTCTTTAAAGATAATTTGATTCTATCCCATTAGAGTATTTAATATTTCATTGATTTTATATTTATCAATTAAATTAAAATTTAATTTCCAAAATATACAATTTATTATGTAAAATTCAATTATTGTAATGGCCACTTAGTTTGTAGATAGATTTTACTCACCAAATAAAATAGGGGAATAAAAATATATATAATTAATGCTAGAATATTTCATCCATGAGTTTTAGATAATAAATATACAATTAGATATTCATGATGTGTTATTATGTTATTTGATAACATTATTTAAATTAATGACTTCCACGTCAATATGATTGATAGATTTTAGTTTTTTATGAGTATAACTTCTATATCATTATTTGGATCCTCAACAACCATTTCCATGATTACAAAAGAGTAAACATTCTCCCAAGGCCACTTCCTAGGTTGATAATGGTTTCCATATATTATATTCTTATTTATACATTATCATAATAATCATAATCATAATCATTTTATTAAATAAAAAAGTATATAAAATAGGTAAAAAAGAGGGAAAGATCGCAGAGGTATAAAATAATGCAACTTGAGGGAATCCTTTTTAACAATATTCTTCCCTTCTTCAGATAGAGAGTTCCAACAAGAAAAATAGATGTCACTTGTCCCATATCCCAAGATAGATTCTATGTATTAATAAACCCTCTTTACCTCATTACATGTCTGAATGATCTTCATGTGGTCACTAATAAGACTAATTTAACATCTGATATCACAATAGATTGACCATGAGGTGGTACCTTTGTGCTTTGTCATACATAATAAGAATAAACTAAGTTGTTCTATCAAAAAATTCACTTTTGTATTACTATTTATAATTCAAGGATTTACATATCAATTAATGTTTCAAACTATATATCCATATCTTTAACAATTGTTACACTATACACATACTTGAATACAATTCCTCAAATTCATCGTCACATACATTTCTCACCCATGTAGTTTTTGTGGATTTATTTCTATTTCATGGTCAAAATGATTTCTAAAATTTAACATTACCTTAATATTATTTTCATTAAGTCCACAAGACCAACATGCATCTCTATATTTCATTTTTATATTGAGATAATGAAATTATATTTAAAAATAAATCACAATATCTCTAATCATTATAGATTTCTATATATATAGTCTGACACCACCAAACTACCATTCAATTGTCAAATAAGAATAAATTAAAAATACTGAAGGGTATCATGTATGGATTGTAAAGTTCATCTCATAACATCCTACATATTTTTCCCATCATATTAAGATCAAGGAATTATATATCCATCATGGTTTTATGGTTTGAGGAATATAATATTTTAAAAATAATTTTTTTTATATTTAATTCCACGAAATACACCTTATCTCATAGATTCTTGTTCTTGATCAGTGTCCACTAATAATATTCTTCTCTACCTATACATGATAATCATTCAATGAATCGTTAACTTTTTTAAAAAATAGATTATATATAACATATTTTTTATAGTATTAATCCATTATTCATGAATAATTGGATCATATCATCCACTAAAAATATGTGGTTACTGTTCCATAATGTACACAAATGTTTTTTGTTACATCAATTACGAAATTGAACTCTAAACTATGTTTAGTTTATTGTTCATGACCAATTTTAACATACTCATCATAATCATGAAATTTCAATCTCTATCCTCTTTCGTATTACGTATATCATTGTTTAATTATCCATCATATCCATTATTTAGATGCGTCCATATATTTTCATCCATTTCTTATAAGAAGATATGCTATGTAAATATGTTTATTTATTAAAGGTATTGTGATAAAAAATAAAACTAATTTTTAATAAATATTTTTTAATAACATTATTATAAGATGATATAATTGAATATAAGAAATTAAATTTTTTATAGATCTATTATAGTGGACTATAAAATACAAATTAATAACAAGAGAATATCCCATAGGAGTGTCAAACAGGATGTGTAGTAATGCCTCATTATTATGCACGATGTATATGTCATGTTATTTTTGAAATAACACATTCAAAATTATTTTCCCCAAGAACATGTGTGCAGTATCCACATAAACTATTATTTTCCAAAAATATATTTCCTTTCATAAAAAACCACTTGGTTTATATTTTACAAAAATTTCAAAATGATTTCTTAAATTTTAAATTTTCCATAGGGTTCTTATTCTAAATTTATAAAATTAAACAAACATTTCCATTGATACAAACTATATCAACATTAATTTTTACGAAAATATTTTCAATAGAATTATGTAACAAAATATTACATTAATGTCTTAGATGTGTCCTTTATATGTTTACGTCATGTAATCTAGGTACATAATATATGAACAAAATGAAGAAAAAATTAAAAATTATTTAATATTCTTGAAATACTCTATTATTATTCCATCCAATTCCACCTCATTGAAATATATTTCCTTACAAAATACATCATTGGAAATGTGTGGGCATAATGCTCCTAAAGGAATAAATAATGGAAATTGAACATCAATGACAATCATGGAAAAAATATAGATTAACAGGATAGTGTAAACATATTTATGTGAAATATAACATAGAATATTGGATTTAATTTTAAAATTGTATATTTATAATAATTTAACCAAGGGTTAATATAAAGTTTTCACAAAACATATGTCCAATTTTATTGATTTTTGTATCGTAAAACTTGTCATCTCTGTAGTTTCATTATTCACTGAATGCAATGGAGTGTTATCCGAGCACACTAATTATATGAAATAATTCATGTTTCCACATCGTATAAAATAAATATGTGCATTAATAACGCCTAGAGAATAAAAAACAGGTTTCATATAAAATAATTAAGTACATATGTGATTAAATATATGAGTTTTTTAGATTTTTAAATCCAAAAGAATGAAATGTATGTTATATGTTAGAAAATCAATATTGAATGACGTATAATTACATATAAATGGATACCCTTTAATAAATATAGGATTGGGTTTTTTATAAAATAAATTGTGAGGTATGGAAAATCAAAGAATTATTTTAGTGGAATAATGGGTATAAAAGTTTTATTATGTATCATGTATAATTAGAGGGAATGAAAGTACCTCATTGATAAAAAAATATTTGAATGGTATCAGAATAATAATATGTGCATGACAATATAATAAATTTCATATTTGAAAACTCACTATTGTGGAAGTACTAGGAGAAATGAAATTAGGAACAAAATCTGTTACCTTGCAACATAGCTCATAATGATTGAGGATAGATCCATGCAATATTATAAAATCCTTGGAAAGTATATGAAAATGGAAAATGAAGTAAAATTCATACCTAATTTCTTATGATTTAAAATAATTGGTTACAGAGTTTGGTATTAATAGCAATTGAGGGAGGATTGTTTATTAATTTCTTAATATATATATTGGATTTCTTGTTTGTGACAAATACAAAAAAAATTACCTTTAATATGGTTTTGGATAATTTGTTATAACATTAATAATGTGGTTTTTGACATATATTTCTCTAAAAACGAAATTAAATATTTTATATTACTTTAGGAATTTGAAAATAGTTTTCCGAAAAAATAATATTTTTAAAATAATAATTTTTTTGTAGACATTGTAATTTTATTTATAATTTTCAAAATTAATTTTAATTCAGTAATATGAATTATATTAATAAATACGTTATTTTTGGTTATGTATTTAGTTTTATTAACTATTAAATAATTATTTCATACTTATGATATCATTAAAACACATCGTATATCAAAAATACTATATTTACTATTTGTCAAAAATATAGTATTTTATAAATTCCCTAAAATTACATCCAAAATTAATTTCCATATGCTGATTCAAATAAAATGGTTATTTTATAATTTTTTTTTCATAAATACTATAATTATACTTTTAATAATTTTTTTATTTATTTATAAATAATAGTTTTATGACATAATAAACTTTATCACACATATAAAGTACCCATGAAATTATAAAATTATATTAACATATTTAGTAAAAAACAATAGTCTTTTAAAAGTCTATTTCATGAAAATCAATGTTTTTTATTAGTTAAAATTATATATTTTCCTAAAAAGTATTTTTATTTTTTTGTATCATATTCAAATTTTATTCATTTTTATTTTAATTAGTAAAAAAATAATGATAATGGGTTAAAAGAAACCACTATTTTATTTCTAAAAAGGCAATTAAACATTTTTAATACTATGGTCTAGATACATATCCCCTTAATACAGAAAAATATACCCTAATGGAAAATTTTGAAATTGTGTTACAATAATGATCTTTATCATCTAACGTTGATCGAGTTTTGATCTAGAGTAATGTGATGTCTCGGGCCCGGTTCATTCAACAGTATCTTGACCCAATGGTCACATAGACTCATGTTCACCTCCCAATATTCTAGAGGCTACTGAATAGTATCGATGGTCTGTAGTAGTATGTTGGAGATGTGACACCAATACTATCAGAGTGGATAATTGTGGTATAAAATTGAATTTAAAATATTAGGAATCATATAATAACAATATATGAATGTAAAATTATCCAAATATAATAATAATCCACACAATAGTTGATTGTGTGATATAAAAAATGATGATGTGATATTCATATAAAAAAATGTAATTTAAGCGGACAAGGAATAAATCATAAAATATTACATATTATAAAAAGGGAAAAAAAATCAACTGGACTCACGAGTGCTAGCTCAGTCATCAACCCTCATAATCCATACATATATAGAAATCAATATATATATATGGGTAGTTTAATTTGTCCCTACAAAAATCCATGAAGTATATCTAAGTACCAATCGATGGCCCAAAAATGGTGTAAGAAAACTCTATATTCTAGCACCAACAGTGTCTAATTCTATATAGTTTTTGGATTTATGATTAATTAGTGATCCATACATTATAATAAAAGTTGAAAATAAGATAAAAAAATTCCACTTGAGCTTGGGTTCCTCATGGGAAACCCATATGATACTAACTTATTTACCATAAGATATAATGTTTTTGAGTATTTATCATTTTATTAAAATATGTTTGATAACCAGGTGCATAACTAAAGAACCCATACATATAGATATCTATATAAGTCATCAATAAGTGACATGATATTTCGGACATATCCATCATAGGTAAACAAATAAATTACTGTATTTATGTTTTTATGCATTTATATCATTGATTTAATCCAAAAAATTGCTTTGACTTCAAAAAAAAATCATGTAATCAGTTGATGCCCTGATAATATCTAAGAAATTACATTAATTTAATCCATATATCACTCCAGAAATAATATAATCCCATAATCATGTTAGCTCATCAATTGTATCCAGAAATGAAACCCTATTATTGACTATGGAATGGCATAACTATTCTTTCCACATTACCCATTTCAAGGAAATTTATGCAAGTAACCTACGTATGGCCCATGGAATAATATAAACACACCATCCTATGGAGACCTTCCATGATTTTCCATGTAGTAATCTAGGAATCTCTTATTATATGGTATAATTCTAATAAAAATATTTCAATTCAACATGTATGGTGAGATTTTACATAACATTTTGAGTCAAAACCCATGATCCCCCATCACAAAACATAAAAAATGATAATGAGTTAGGTGACTACCTATAACCATTAACAATTCATTTAATTCAATCCTTCCATTTCTATTATATGAGAAATATGAAATATAAGGAAAGAGGAAAAATAATCCAATTCATACTGTCTTTCCATTCTTCATTTTTTAATACATTTACACATTTTATGTCATGAACCATCCCCCAGGGCCCATTCCCTGACTACCCCATGCCCGACATCCATAGGCCAGGGGTGGAGACTAGCACCGAAAGGAATATTCCCTAAAATTGGGAAGGCAATGCATTTTTACCTTGTAAGCTCACAAAACTAAGCACAAAGCATGATATTAGCACAAAGTAAAACTATATAGTAAATAGGGTGTGTACATAAAGATAAAGGGTCCAAAATACAATCCCAACTAAAGATTACAGGTAAACTAAAAAGTACTAGTAAACTTAATAGTATAGGTAAAAATGGAAATAACTCTAGTGAACACCACCAACGATCCTACCTGAAGGGTAGGTACATATCTCGAACGGTCGTCTCTATGATACCCCTCGTATAATGTCAACCTAGAGCTACCTACAGTCCTGGTACTCTCCTCCATAGTCTACATTTTCCATCATCTCCACCAAACACAACAAGGTGCAGTCATAGCCTGTGATGGGGTGAGTATAATGATACCCAATAGGGACCCTAAGACCCCTGAAGGTCTCTCATAATCCACAAAGGATAAATCACAATGCACAGTAACAACAATCAACCCTACATTGGTATATGCACATACATATACCAATGTTATCATGTATACTCATCTCATTCATGAGGAAACACAAGGTTCAACTCTTCTAGCCAAAAATTCATTTGATCCATGGAAGAAAGAATACCCCAAATGTAATAACACAAAGGTATGGACCACAAAAGTAAATCCACATAGAAGAATACCACAAAGGTATCACCATGAAGGTAAGTACCAAAATGGTATCGCCACATAGAAGAATACTACAAAGGAATCACCACAAAGGTAAGGACTCAACTCACAGCAGTTATAACATTGGTACGGTTGTAAAGATTATTAGATGTTACTATTCAATCCTCGTACTCTATTGAGAGGCTGACACACTTAGGATCCTACATTATCAGACCCACGTAGGATCCAAAATCCTCATACCCACATAAGATTCTAGTACATCAGACCCACATAGGATCCTACTCATCAGACCCATGTAAGATCATAAAACATCAGACCTATGTAGAATCCTAGTACAGCAGACCCACATAGCTTCCTAGAGTATTCTAATGTGGATTCAAAGCGTGTATCCGAGTGGGATACCAGAACACAAACCCACATAGGATCCTAAAGCATAGACCCACATAGAATCCTTTTCTCATGTTTCATCCAGCCAGAGGGTTCCTACACTGACCTCGCTTGATTCTAGGAGCATCCGCTATTCAAGACACAGGTCAATAATCCAAATTCCATGATGTCTCTAAAATAATTATTCCAAAGGACTTCCACATAAAAGGGGTCTCAACGCAACTGACGGTGCGTCAATCGGATGCCCGGTTTGTAAGTTATTGGCCTTTTAGCCCTGAGGGCCCGTTTGGATTCATGTTCAAAGCATCCCGGCCATACACCAACATTATCCAAATCTCATGTGGGGTATACCAAAAGTAACATCTCGTTCCAAGATTTCGGGCACTATAGGCGGTTCTTCAAACGGATGCTCTTAGCTTAAGATATGGACAAAATAACGAAAAAGGGTCGAAGCTTGTCCGGGTCTGGTCCCACCTTGTCGGACCGACTTGGCCCGACCTGGCCTGGGCTGACCGGAGTCCGGCCCTAGGTCCCACCCGGCCCGCAGGATCTAGCCTAGCCCACTGGGTGGGCTGCATATAGTCTGCTGTTGGGTGGCCCGACGGTGGGCTCTGCCCTAGCCGCCTCCCAAGGGGAGGCACCCCATGGGTACCCCAAACGGCTGGGCCGTTCGGGTTGGGTATCTAACCGGTCGACACCTTGTGGCACCGATAGCTGGCACACGGGTCCCCGGGTCCTGCTCGTCTTTCGGGATGGTCGGATGGTCATCCCACCTCTGGGGTGCAGTCACGCGCCATGCTACCACTAGCGGTCGGTCGTGCGTCGGAAGACGCCCTTGCTTCAACACGGCTGACATGTCATGTCCCTTCTTCGGTAGTGCAGTCACGTCCCCATAACTGTCATGGCTATTAGGAGTGTTGGCCGCCATTCTCGAGCCCCACTAGTGAAGGTCACAATCAGGGTCACCGGTGACATTTTTCAGGTCACCTGGTGTTCTCCGGTGGACCGATCTTCAATCCGAAGGCTCCCACACTTGTCTCAAGACGTCTCCATCGATTTAAGACAATCAAAATTGACAAAGATTGTGGGAGGTCGGTCTGTGTTCATTTGAACCGCACTCTCTTCGTTAGAACAATAACAATCGTCATAGATGTTCTTAATTCTATAAGGATATCAAGAATGGGGTATTTGGTATATGAAAACAATAATCCCTACCTTGATTGCTCATTGACATTGGTGAGGAGAGGAAATAATGGATGTTAGTTCATTGTCATTTAAGACATTCCTCTTTGGGAATCCTTTGATGGATTTCTTTGTTGGAGAAAGTGTTCCTCGTTGGAAAGATTGTTTCTCCACAATTCACTCAAGCTCTCCTTTAACAAAAAATCCTCCAACCAAGAATAAAATATGATCCAACCTATTAAATTAGGATTATTAATTTAATGTAAGTTTGGCACAATTAATTAATTAAATTTGGAAAAATTAATTAATTTAAGTTCACAAAATTAATTATAGAGAGTTCTAAGGTTTACCCACATTACGAAGGGGTTCTGGTGGTCCCCAACTCCATGAGCTCAAAAAGCGAGGTTTCAAAAAGAAAAAAAAATCATAATTATTTTTTTTCTTCTTCCACGAAATACTGAAAAAGTAACTTCCTCCCTTAACCTACTGCAGTAGATGTGAAGTTCTTCTTAAACAAATATCGGTGATGTGAGTTTAACGATGTCCTCATATTTCAATTCTGAGCACCATTTAAAAAGTTACAAAATATCACTCGTATGTTTACTGAACATTCTGATAAAAAAGATCAGAAATTCATTTCGAGCACCCAGACCTCTGAATCACGTGCCGCCAATTTTTGCGGACACAAAATATTCCTATATAATTAAAACAGTCATTGAAAATACGGGTCATTACATTCTCCCCATATCAGAAAATTGAGTCCCCAAAATCCACAACACAAACTAAGTAAACAAGTGGGGGTTATGTGCACGTATCTGCACCTCTTGTTCCCATGTGCTCTCCTGGTGGTTCCCGTGCTACCAATGAATGCACACCAGTATTATCGACAACCCCAAAAGGACCTTCTCCTTTCGATACTCATTCACTACTGGAACCTCCATAAATATTTCCAGGTCATTGATGTCTCTCTTTCCCCAATCAATGATGTGTGATGGGTCATGTAGGTATCTCCTCAGCTGGGCTTTGTGGAAAACGTCGTGTACCCGATACAAATGAGGTGGAATTGATAAGAGGGAAGCCACCTCTCTAACTCTTTTGAGGACCTGAAAGGTTCCAATGAACCTTGGAGATAACCTGTCACCCCTTCCAAATCTCCGCAAACATTGTCGGGGTGAGGCTCATAGAAATATGTGGTCACCATCCTCTAACTCCAGAGGTATGTGCCTCCTGTCGGCATATAACATTTTCTTGCTCTGTGCAATCTTCAACTCCTCCTGGATGATTTGTACATTCTATGTGGTTCCCCATACCATCTCAGGTCCCATGAGTGTCGACTCCCCTTGGTCAGTCCAGCAGAAAGGTGATCTGTATGGTTGGTCATACAGAGCCTCAAAAGGTGTCATCCCAATCATGATATGATAGCTGTTGTTGTATGAAAACTCAACCAAGGGAAAGTGATCCACCCAGCTATGACCAAAGTCAAGGACGTAAGCACCCATCATGTCCTCGACGGTCTAAATGCTTCGCTCAGGCTATTCATTTGTTTGAGTATGGAAGGCGGTGCTCAAACGAAGTTGTGTCCCAAAAGCCTCCTGAAAATCCTTATATAGCCAGGAAGTGAAACATGAATCACGATCAGAGACAATCATCGAGGGTACTCCATGTAGCCGCACAATATTCTGCACATAGAGGGGTCCCAAGATCTCTACTGAACCATACTCTCTGATCGGTAGGAAGTGAGCTGACTAAGTGAGTTGGTCGATGATCACCTAAATAGAATCATGACCCATGGATGTACGTGGAATTCCCGTCATTAATTCCATGGATATCTTGTCCCACCTCCACCCTGGGACCTCTAATGTCTAAACTAATTATTTCTAGTACCCGAGGATCCACCTTAACTTACTGAAAAGTGAGGCACTAATAGACAAACTATGTTACAACTTTCATCATTCCTGGCCACTAGTGTTGTCTTCGGAGGTCCTGATACATATCGGCACTCTTGGATGTACCGCTAGTGTGGATGTGTGGAACTCCATCAACACTTTTTCTCGAAGGGACACTGGTACCATGGTACGTCCTCTGAAACGGAAGACATTCTCCTCATCTTCAGAAAATCCATCACGTGCATGTCCTATGGATATCTGATCACATTGAGCCTCGTAGTAACTGTCCCCATGCTACGCCTCCCTGAATCACTGAAGGAGTGGGGGAGTGATAGTACGATCCTTAAGAAAAGATGCTCCATCTCAATCCATAATGGATATCTGCAAAGCGGGCAGTTGCTCCGTCGTGGCCGGCCGGAGTGACGGCTGTTGTTCTCGAGCCCAACCGGTGCTGGACTCCGACATGGTCACCTGTGACGTTCCTCGGGCGCCGGGTGTGCCCCAGTGGCCCGATATTAATTCTGAAGGCTACCTCAATTGTCTCGGGATGTCACCATATATTCAAGACCATAAAAATTCATCAAGGTTGTGGGATGTCGGGCCATGTTCATTTGGCCCGCACTCTCCGTGTTAGAATGATAGTAATCGGCATATATGTTCTTAATTCAAGAAGGGTGTCATGATTTGGGAAAAGAGTATACACAAAAAACATTCCCGACCTCGATTTCTTGTTGACATTAGTGAGGAGAGGAAAGGATAGAATTCGGTTCATCTTCGTTGAAGATGCTCCTCATTGGGAATCCTTTGATAGGATTCTTCATTGGGGAAAGTGTTCTTATTTGGAGAGATTGTGTCTCCACAATTCTACCAAGCTCTCCTTTTCCCACAAATCCTCCAACCCAGAAAAAAACAGAATCATTCTTATTATATTAATTCTATTAATTTATTTTATTTGTATCACAATTAATTTATTGAAGTTGATATAATTAATTAATTGAAGATGGTACAATTAATTTTAGAGAGTTGAAAGGTTATAAGACATTAAGACGGGGTTCGAGTGGTCCCTACCACCATGAACTCAAAAAGATAGGTTTCAACAAAAATTATAAAATGTTAATTATTTTATTTTTCTTCTTCCACCAACGACTGAAAAACTAACATCCTCCCTCGACCTACTACGGTCTAGGTGAGGTTCTTCTTAAGCTAATATTGGTGTTGCGAGTTCAACGATGTCCTCAGATTTCAATTCCAAGCATCAATTCGAAAGTTATAATAACACCCTTTCACATTTGCTAAACATTATGAAAAAAGTTCAGAAATTCATTTTGGCCACTCCGGACCTCATAATCACGTGTCATAAATTTTCACGGACTCTTAATATTCCTATATAATTTAATAAAAAATCCTGGAAAATATGGGTTATTACATTTTACTTATAGGGTACCATCCCAACGCTGTCTAATAGGGGGTTTAAATACATATCAAAGAAAATATAAGCCCATAATTTATTAATTTCACCAAAATAGGTCTTTAATTGTATTTAGATGGAGTAACGGTTGAGTAATATAAGCCACACACTCAAAGGGGTCATTCTAGTTGAGGTGAAAACCACCAATAATAAAATATAGGATTTATTAAATAACTAATTGAAAGCATTTTAAACTAATTTAGTTGATTTTACAATTAATTGTTGATGCCCAAAAGGTACGACATGTGGAATATCATTACATGATATAAACATGAATACATTTATGGAAATTTATTAGGAAACATACCATATTTTGATAGTTGAAGTATCATCTAGTATAAACCTCTAAATCCGTATAGAATGGGTGAGTTCAAGGACACCAGAAAAACACCCATAGAATAGCTCACATGAACTCACCTGAATATATAGTCCATATAGGAGAGGTAAACGTTGAAATGAATCAATAATGATGATAAACTAACCATTGGTGGTCAAATGTGACTGAATACATGGGATTCTGAGTTGTTGTGGAGGAGATATCATCGAGCCTAAAAAGAAGTTCAAAGGGGGATCTTGACCATGATGCATGCATTGAATGGGATGATAAAGTGTATTTTAAATTTAAGATAAATAAATGGATAATGTAATTTTACCCATTTTAATGTGTCTCTCAATTTGATTTCATTTTTTGGATATTTTTTTTTCAACCATATCATCTCCACTATCATGGATATGGATCTCACATGTCCATGAACCATGGTTAGATAAATTGTGCATAGGCATCATGTTCCCACTATACAAGGAACCCCACTCTCATACGAATAATTAAAATTGATAGATAAACGATTTTCAAACCAATTAATTTAAGTTTTCATTTTATTTTAGAATTTTTACATCCATGTGACCATTAATAATGGGTAAAAAATCATGTGGAACCCCTTATTGTCCACATTAAGGAGGTTCATAATCAGTACTAATTATGTGCAAACAGTGTACATCAACTATTTCTCAAACAACAAGAGATCCAATATGAAAACCAAGCCTATATGATTCTAAAACATCCATTTCCACCATTGGAACATCCATTTTGACAAAAAAATGTTTAACTGAAGATTAATGGATCAAAAAATTATAGAAAAATTTGGATCTTGGACCCTCAAATCCATAAAAAAATTCAACCCTGAGTTTCCCTTTTAAGGGTGGTTGAGTATTATAGAAGAATATATTTATCAACTAAACATATATAATACTCTAATATATTTATCAAAATGTAAATGGACATTCTCCCATATCTCCCACAAATGAGAAACTAAACTTTTGAATACGGCATTTCTACTACAATCTACTTTATAAACCTGATAGTCATCAATGTAAATATTCACCACAAACTCAACATCGTCGATATAAATAGCATGATATGGATTAAATATATAATTATGGAGCTATTAAACATGATAAACATCATAAATATAAATTTAACTTTATTTAAGTGGTAATCGTCTAGCCAGTTTTCTAACCCCCACTAGGATCTTAAAAGGGAAGATGAATCAGAGTGATTGGTTACCCTAGTTCTAAATTCATCGATGGACCAATTATGGAGAAACACACAAGAAGACCTGATCACCCACCATGAACTACAAAGGTCAATGATGACAATATATATATGAATTATTTCAAGATATATTTTTATCCATATTATTTCTGATATGATCTATGTGTTATGATTTCACCTGAATGATATGTGTTATTAGTAGTCTTACCTCCCTTGCACATAACAAATAAATAGGTGATTGGAACAGATAAATATACAATCCATTAGAAAGATCCATAATTATATTTAGTTGGATTTTATTATTATTTATAGTTTTAGAAATAGATATATTTTTCTCTTATGTACCTCCAAAATCAAGGAAATATTCTTGAAGCAGGCCACCAAATACCTGTATCGTGAGATCAGATTGTCCATCAATCTATGGATGGTAGGTTGTACTCCAAACCACCTATGAACCCAGAACATCAATAACCCTTCCAAAACAATGAAGTGAAAAGGCATACCTATCTAATATTATAGTTCCTGAAACCCCATGGAGTCTTATAATCTCATAGATATAGAGTCTTCCCAACTATTCCAAAAATAAAGTATCCATTATTGGCATGAAATGAGTGACCTCTTCCATTCTATCCCTGATAATCCATATAGTGTCACTACCATCAGAGTATTTTGGTAAACCTATCACAAAGTACCAATTATTGTCATCCCATGTCCATATTGAAAAGAATAATAGTGGAAAAAGGCCATCATGCCACTTCTGTTCTACATTTAGCTATTGATAGTGGGACATCATGTAACAAAACTAGATATTTTCCTCTTCATAAAAAGCCACCAATATTTTTAGGGTAATCCATGTTCTCTCTTGGTGATTCCATGATGGACTACCCCTTTGGAGGAATGCTTTTCTCACCGAAACACCTCTCACATGTCTAAAGGAACTCAGAGACATCTATGTATGTATATATTCTCATCCTCAATAAATACAATGCCTAGATCTATGTCCTCACCAATAACTAATTCCCTAATGAAAATCCGTTATGATATGAAATTTTTTTTCTCCTCATTCAATCTAGAGTTGATGATATCACTTCTAAATCTATGATAATATGCTTTCCATGACATTATTTAACCTCCCCATGCATCTCAAAAAAACACGACAACCAACTACAATTCACTATATACTTCTTGAAAAACTTTTTCTAATTCATCTTGGTCAGAGCATCATCACGACATTTCCCTTGCTATGAAATATTAGAAATTTAAAATAAAAACAATGAATCAATTCAACCCATATACACTATCTAGGATTCAAATAATGTTTATATAATTATTATTTGATACTTTTCAGGAGTGTGTGTGTGTATGAAAAACCATTCTCCCAGTAGATTGTGTCTCTAATATTTTAATCCTTGGAAAACTAATACATAATCCAGGTCTTTAATTTGTTAATTACAGTCTCAAGGCCACAATTTTTGGGACCCATATTCCATCAATTGACCCTGTTGAATCAAAACACATCCTAGTATGATCCCTGGCATGTCATAATTAACCAATTGATCTCATACAATATATGTAAAACTCATGATCGGTGCTGCGTTCAACCTTCATTTTTGATCCTATAACGATTTCTCACAATCTTTTTACCATGTGAATTAAACACCCCTCTTATTCAACTCCATTATATGTGATTCTAGGTAGGAAAAATCCTGAATACAACATTTATAATTACAAATAATCCCAAGAAACTATGAATATCAAACACTTTATTGGGTTAATCAAAATAAACCAAATCCTACACCATATCTGGGTCAATATATACCCTGTATTCAAATAAAATATGTAATAAGAATAGAATTTAAACAAACAAAAACATTTTATTTTTTATCATTCAAATTATTCAGTTCTATATTATGGAGTTAAATATAATATCATGGTGCTTTAAATATCCATTTTGAGTTGAGAATAAACTAACATATCATTAATGAATATGACTAAAAGGATTCCATGTACAGGTCAAAAACATGATTCATCAAGGCCTTAAAAACAACTTGTTCATTCATGAGAATAAATGAAATTACCAAATACTAATAATGATATATCCATATTGGAGGAAATTCCTAGTGTATCAAAGGACCTAATCCTTACATAATGATATCTTAACCTCAAATAACAATTTCAGAAATATATGTCTCCTAAGAGATGGTCATAGAGATGTCATGTATGATTAATTTTTCATTTATTATAAATGGTAAGATATTTAAACCATATAAAATCCATGAAAATACTGAGGTCCCATCCACAATCTGGAAAAATGAATGGGTGAACCCCAAGGGTATGTTCTGGGTCATATAAACACTTGATATTCTAGGAATTTTAACACTATATTGAGTTCTTGAATCCCATTAGGATACATCATGTGTGTGTTTATAAATATTGGTAATTATACATGATCAATTTAAATAGTTAACTCCACCTCCCATTAAGAAGTAGTGTAGAAATTAAATCTAGGTAGACATCACTATAATGATTCACCACTGTAGAGAAATTTATTAAAGTGACCACTGATCATTTTGAAAAATTACTTCCATTAGGGATAACAGTTTTCCTATCCCAATATTTTCGGGTCTTTCAGACCTTTCCATGTCATCTAATTTTTCTGATTGAATATAACTATTTCCCTTGGGTGGTGGGAATGAAACGTGTAAATGTTAATAATCTGTGTGGGTGAAAAATTAAATTGACTAATATTTCATGAGAATGATGTTAAATCAATTCATATTAGGGATAAAAATTGTCCAGATGAAAATATAGACCCATATCTCAAAAGAAATGTCCATTAAAAAGAAATAAACTATCATATCAAATTCCCAATATATTATCCAAAGTCATCACCCCAAATATGTATTTGGTCTAAAGACAATCTTTACTATTTCAAATAGGTGATATGAAAAAGTGGAATGTGTTGGTGTTAAATGATGTTGATTATAAAATTGAGGCTATTATAATCCTACATCAATTTTTATATGGACTAAAAACATGTACATCATGTGTATGTTTAACTACATATAAATTTCCTGATCCAAGCACTTATAATATAACCTGACTACCCTGATCCATTCCACCATGGTGGTGCTAGAAATAAGATATTTTAATTATCATAATTTATCCACCTCCTCGCCCTAAATAGATTGTAATACTCCTACCCCTACCTGACATTGTCTAATGCCCCGACCCAAGTGACCCAGAGTCGATGCATTATTACGTAACAATGGAATGATCATAAAAGATCAAGTCTCAAAATACCTATTAGTTTAGTAGCATTAGAAACACAAGATACATTCATAAGGTTTACATTACATCATAAAATGGAAAACTACAACAACATTGTTTCCATAGACAACACTGAGATCCCATACACTATCCTTGAAAGCCTGTCATAACAAACTTCTTCACATCCTGGGAAAAATAAAACATAGAAAGGGGCGAGGTCAGATGATCAGTAAGGATATCAATATAGAAGAAACTTTCATAAATAAGCATAAACATTTATGTCAATGTATAACTAAAACAAAAACCTTTTAAACATGAAATTTTGCATAATATGGCAAAAATAAAATGAAATATTTCCATTTACTTATTCACATGGATATTATACTAGTCGAATAATAACATGCAATATCAATAACCACATTCATAATGATGAAATTCATAATGTCAAACTATCATAAACACATAGTCAAGGCCTTGTTCCAAGACTAAAAATAATATTTTTTTCAAGGCCTTGTGCCAGGACACTAGTTTGTCTCATGAGACCTACTGATGCATCTGGGATATGTATCGAGATTTACCCATCACTTACTAAGTCCAATTCATTCTTCATATGAACAACTTTAAAAATAACATAAACATTCATATTAAAAATAGCATACAAAATGTAAATACTTTATCCATAAACCATGAATGGTATAAAAATAACACATACACAATCAAACATATCACAAAACCATCAATACAATATGGATGTTTTCTATCGTAATAATTGAACTTCAAAAAAGCTTAAAATCCATCAAAAGATGTTGACATAGATGAAATAAAGCCTTTTTAAGAGAAATATCTCTTTTTTTAATCATTCAAAAGTCACATAATTATAAAATAAAACATTTACATTGAAAATAGTTTTATAATCTTGTAAGGGAAGATTTGATTACTTTATAATGGTGGAAAATAGCCTCACCCACCATTGAAGTTAAAAAATACATTCTTACCTTAATTTAGTCGAAAAGGTATAAAAGGAACTTGTTTGGAAAACAACGGAATGATTATTTTATAAAAATCTCATAAAAAGTCAAACAAGGGTATAAATGAATTTTACCCATACTCTAAAAAACATTAAGAATGTTTTGAAATACATTTTTAAGAAACATGGATGTGGATGATAAAGAGGTCCCAGTAGATAATTAAGTAAAAACAACCTCGGATAATGAAGAGATTGTGAAATAAACCCTTACCTTGTACTTTCCCATGGTTGAAGGTAGGATAACCTCCTGTATAACGGTGAAATAATTATTATTAAATTATAAAAGAATCATATACATTAATATGATATCACATATGATCTTTTAACATTTCTTTGTTAATAATATCTTAGTATTATTGTTGTTTCAGGAGTTAACAGATTTGTTTTCTATTATATTATTTGTTACGTGAGTCATATTTTTTATATATGGGATTTATATTATTCATATATAAAATTATATCAAGTCTGTAAACATTATTTTTAATCATCTAATGAAAATTAGTCTTCAATGGGTACTATGGGGAATGATTCTCATCACGTTCGTGGAGACGGTAATCCGTAAATACACACGAGCGATAATATCAATTTTATTATTTTAAAATAATATATAATTGTTTGTTATTTCATATATACATAATCATTATCATGTTATATTTATTATTTACCTCATTTGAACAACATTATTATACCCATCCAAATAATAAAGTATTGAATAACAATTACACCACGACGTAGAGACGGTAAGTCGTACGTACACACGTATGGTGACATGTCATTCAAAGGATGGATAGAATGATGAATTTGGTTGTAACATATTTATAGTAACATAAAATTATATAGAAGATACTAGATTTATTATTTTATATTGTAAATAACAAAGAAAATGGAAGTGGAAGATGAAAAGAACTTGATAGAGGTGACGAAATATTTAACTCTACTTCAGGTTCTACCTTTTGATTTGATCAAAAGGGATCTTTAGGTTGGATTTCTAACTAATGTAAGGCCTTTAAGATGAATTTTGGATAGTTGATAGAGTATTTGGGCATAACTTGGTTGTTCCAAAAGGCATTGATGGTGTGAATTTGAGGGAAGGGGGTGTGCCCTGTTATAAGAGGATTGAGGGGCACCTTAGGAAAAGCTAGAAATATTATTTTATAATAAAGTAATTTTCGGTTTCTAATAGATCCAAAATCGATTATGTAAATTATAAGGTGGTTATGGGTCGAAAAAAACTCATCCAATAGGTTTTAGATAGGTTTGTGTTACTATATTAACCTTATCTGTTAGATTTAATTCTTAGTTGAATAGTTTTACATTTACCATGTCTCTTTGTATTTTTATATTATATGGTTAATAAACTTATTATAAACATCCAAGAGAACCTCACGTGGTTCATTAATGTTACACCTATAATTATATAAGTTATTTGGACGATCCTTAGATTTTAACGAATATTATATCAATAAATAATATAATATTTGTTTTAAAAACTCCTTTATGTCAATTTTGACACTATTTAATAATTGACCTTTTTAAAGTCTTAACAACTGTATTAATTCGAAAAAAAATCGTTTATTCAATTATAACATTTTAAATTAACCTATAAAATTAGAGTATGGCATAAAAACTTTCAAATTATATTTATTTTATCATTTATAATACCAATTATTTGATTATTTCATTAATAAGTAAACTACAACAACATCATTGTCTCATAAATAAATTGAATTATTCAATGTATAAAAATTATAAATAAAATACCATTATGTAGGAAATATTTTTAGATTTCTAATTAATATTTATATTTTAAACGATAACATTTATAACCCCATATAAAAATTGTTTTACTAAAAGATATATGCATATGTCATTTTTGTATTTACATTATCATAATTAATATAATGTGTCATTATACCTTACAAGTGTCTCCATGGTGTCCCAAAATCGACCCAAATATGCCAATGGTCAGAAGTTATCATCCAATAGGGTTAGGGGACGTTTTAGGGTAATTTAATTTTATTATAATATTATTTTTTACCGTTATTTACCTTATTTACCCTCTAACCATAGTAAATAAAATATATACAGAAATAATTATTCAAAATGTATACAAATAAAAGATATATATTTACATAATTTGGACCACATGATTCTATATATGGAATAAATTTTTCTAAATTCAAAATACAGAAGTGGGAAAAATTAATTTAAAATTAATTGTCGTTGTCAAAACAAAAAGCGTGTTTTTAAGAAATAATAACTATGAAAAGATTTACACTTTCTTATGTGCAATTTAAATATGAAATTATATCCCATGAAAAACATTGGATTAAATAGTAAAAATATAATCTAATTATAATTTAAAACCACTCAAATTCATAATTTATAACTATTAATTATTTCAATTAAAAAAGTTGTTTTTAATTACAATTTAGTAATTTCCACTATTCATCAAAATATGAAAGTTATCAGAAAAATTAAGCCTAAGCTAATTTCGATATTACGAATCGAAAAATGAAGCCCATTTTGAAAGATAAAATTTGTAAAATGTTAAAATGTTGTTAATTCTATTCATAACGGCTACTTTGAGTGGTCGCGGTGTGTTAGAATCTCAAAGTTGCATACAATGCAACATATTGCATTATTTAAATAGAAATGTACCATGGAAGATAGGGGTGTTACATCCTCCCCTCATTCAAATAATTTCGTCCTCGAAATTTCTAATGTATTACTTCATAAAAAGATTTGGGTGGTTCTTCATCATAAGTTACTCGGGTTCCCATGTTGCCTCTTCCATCTTATGGTTTTTCCATAGAACTTTTACCTGACGAGTCATTCGGTTTCTCAATACTTGTTATCTAATATCAAGAATCCCGACGGTCTCTTCACAATAACATAGATCAGGTTCCAGCTCTAATTCCACATAGGTGAGTACATGCATTGGTCTAGGCATGTATTTTCCCAATAGTGATACGTGGAATACATCGTGAACTTTGTAGAGATTTAGTGGCATTGCCAAACGGTAAGCTACAACCCTAATTTGTCTAGAATTTTTAAAGTTCTGATGTACCTGGGACTCATTTTACCCTTCTTACCAAAACATATAACACCCTTCCATAGAGATACCTTCAAGAAAACATGATATCCTACCTAAAATTACAAATCCATCCTTCGGTTATCGGCATAGCTCTTCTGCTTAATTTGAGCCACTTTGATGTGGTTTTGGATTACCTTCACCTTTTCCACCGTTTCCTCCACATGTGATATGCCTTCAAGTTTTCTTTCACCAACATCGTCCCAACAGGTTGGTGTGCAACATCTCTTTCCATATAATTCTTCATATGATGCCATATAAATACTTCAATGGAAGCTATTGTTATAGGAAAATTCACCAGAGGTAAATATTGATCCCATATACCCTAAACATTGAGTGAGAATGATCTCAACATGTCTTTTAAGGGTCGAATAGTCCATTCTGATTGTCCATTAGTTTGAGGGTGGTAGGCAGTGCTCAAATGAAGCTCAATTTCCCAGGATTTCTGAATACCTTTCCTGAATCTTGATGTCAAACGTGGATCTCGATCAAAAAAATTGACATGGGTACTCCATGGAGTCTTACAACTTCATTATTATAGATTCTTGCTAGACATTCAAGTTGTAAATTTCTCTTATAGCAAGAAAATGTGCTGACATTGTATGACGATCAACAATGACTGATATTTCATCATTCCTTCAATGAGTCTTTGGTTTTCCCATGACAAAATCCATCATAATATTATACCATTTCCACTCAGGTATGGGAAGAGGTTGCATAACTCCTCCAGGCTGTTGCCTTCCAGCTTTCACTTGTTGATAAACCACACATATTGACACAAAATCAGAAATCTCCCTCTTCATGTGGTCCCACCAAAAATGTTCCTTAAAATACTTATACATTTCTATGCTACCAGGGTGTATAGAAAAATTAAAACTATGAGCATAATCCAACAATTATCTTTTTAGATCAGGTATATTGGGAACACAAAGTCTCTTCCCAAATTTCAAAATTCCATCTTCATACACAAAGTCACTCAATATCCCATCATTCATAGATTTATTCTTCTTTTGAAAATCTTCATCATTGGTCGGAGAAATATTTATCCTTTATAGTAAAGATTGTTTGGAAACCATTTCAAAAAGTATCTATGTTTCACCTTCCATTTTAATTCCCATATCCATCTTCACTAGATCCTTGAAAATAGGATCCCTTTCAACTCTCATCTTGTTCAATACTCCCTGATTCTTTCTACTCAAAGCATCTTCCACCTTATTTTGCTTCCCCGGGTGGTAGTTTATGGTGAAATCATAATCCTTTAGTAGTTCAAGCCATCTCCTTTGCCTCATGTTGAGTTCTTTCTGTGTGAAAATATACTTCAAACTCATTTTATCAGTACAAATCTCACATTTTTACCATATAGATAGTGCCACCATATCTTCAAAGAAAATATTATATATTATAACTAAATATCATTATTAGGATAGTTTTTCTCATGAAATTTTAGATGTTGTGATGCATAGTCAATAACCCTATAATTCTACATTATGACACACCCAAGTACATTCTTTGAAGAATCACTACAAATAACAAACCCATCATTCCCCAATGGTAGAGTCAATATTGGGGAATTTACTAATATTATATTTAGTTCTTCAAAACATTCTTCGCACTCTTTTTTCCAATCAAATTTAACCCTTTTACGTGTGAGCTTTGTTAATGGGTTAGCAAAATGGGAAAAATTCTGGACCAAATGTCGATAATAACCTGCTAAACTAATAAAAATGCATTCCTCAGTTATACTCATCGGTGCTGGCCATTCTTGGATTTCTTTTTTCCTAGAATGATCCATGGAGATTCCATACATAGAGACAATATGTCCAATAAAATAAATCTCCGGAAGCCATAATTCACACTTGCTAAAATTCCCAAATAATTCATGTCTTCTATGAGACATCAGGATAATGCTCAAGTTATTCTCTTGATATTCATAGATGTTGGAGTATAATATGAAATCATCAATAAATACCACTACAAAGTCATCATGATATTCCTTAAAAACATTGTTCGTTAGATCCATGAAAACAGAGGGTGAATTAATCATCCCAAAAGGCATTACTAATTCTTGTACATGGTTTGAAATGCTATTTTCAGAATGTCATCATTCTTTAAACAGAAATGATGATATCCAGATCGAAGGTAAATCTTTGAAAAGTATTGAGCTCCATGAAGTAGGTCGAATAAATCATCAATGCGAGGTAGGGGATACTTGTTCTTTATTGTTATAGCATTGATCTCCCTGTAGTCAATTCACAACCTCATAGATCCATAATTATTCTTAACAAAATGAGCAGGGGATCCCCATGGAGAAAGACTAGGGAGAATAAATTTCTTATTACTCAATTCCTCTAGTTTTTTCTTTAGTTCCTCTAATTCCACAGTTTCCATTCTATAAGGAGTCTTTGATATAGGCCTTGAACTAGGAATTAAGTTAATGGAAAACTCAATTTCTCATTCTGGAGGATGTACAGGTAAATCTCCTAGAAACACAACAACATATTCTTTCAAAATAAGTACATCCTCTATTTGAACATTCATTTCCTCACCCATAATTATTTCATTCTCTTCCTCCCCAATAATGAAATTTAGTTGTGCTTTTGGGGGTGGATCTAGATAAAAATTATGTGGTGAAGATTCTTCTCTAAAGATAAGGTGTTCTTTATCATCATCATCAAAAAATTTATCCACCTTCTTCTTAAAATAATTTTTCGCATCGTGGTCCAAAATCCAATCCTTACCGAGGATTATATCAAATTCAATAATGGGTATGACAATGAGATCAGCAGATAGAGAACATTTATATGCTCTGATGGAGACTGATTCACAAAAATTTGTTGTAATGATACTTTGTTTAAGAGTTTTTACTGACAACCCCATTGTAAAATAAAATTAGAAATATCTAATTTTGATAGATAACAGTGAAGATATGAAACAATGAGATGATCTACAATCAAATAAAGTTTCGGCTAAACATGAGGAAACCATGAAATTACCTACCACCACATCTTTTGGAACTTCAACCTCAGTAGTAGTGATCACATAATCTTGGCCTTGATCCCATGGACTTTTCTAAGGCAAGATTCCTTGACACTTAGGACATTAATTTGCATAATGTCTCATCTACCTGCAATTATAGCATTGAACATTGGTAGTTTCATTCTTCCCCATGAAATCACGAGCATGGTGGCCTTTTTCACCACACTTGTAACAGAATCCCATTTCCTTCAAGCAAGTACCAGGGTGTTTCTTACCACATTTACTAAAGGATGAATATTCAAATTTTCCCTTTTTTCCTTTATTTCCAATCCCATAGTTATCAGTAGATCACTTCTACTCTTTATTTTCTTTAAAGACATAGAACTAGATAATTCATTTTCTGTCTTGACAGTACATGAGACAATATCTTCATATGACGAGAAGGATTGTGAGACTAATGTTCAATGGAAAAATGGTTTTAACCCATCAAAGAAACAATCAATATTACTTTTTGGGGTACATATATAATCTGATGGATGCCTTGAAAACCATGTGAAGTTAGACTCAAAATTTCCAACATTCTCGTCCTCCTTTTTCCTCAAACTCATAAATTGACATTGTATATCTGATCGATGGTCACGAGGAGAGTATTTTTCAATGAAATGATCTTTAAACTAACTCTGTTCCATATTTGATACTTTATCATTTTCCATTGTGTTATGAATCAATGACCACCATTGATCAGTATCTCCCATGATGCGTTAAACTTTCATGACAAATTTTTAACTTTCACTACTCCCCAACAAATGGAATATTTTTATTTTGGAATTTATCTATTGCTCAGCTACTAATGGATTTGTACACCCATTGAATGTTGGTGGTTTTTGCCTTATGAAGTGGTATAACATTCATCCTCCACGTTGCAGATCAAGGTTCTCAATACATGTATGTTTTTTATTCAAAACCTGAGTGAGTTGTCCCAGTATGGTGATAATATGATCAACACTAGTTGTATCACCAGCTCCACTATAATTATCTTGAGTAGGAGGGGAATCCTTGCATGAATTGTGTTCCTTGATATGATTTCCATTCCTTCCACTAGGAACCATTTCTAAATAATGGCATAAACTAGATTAGTTTTTGAATCACAATACATAAATCCAAACAAGTAAAACACATAACATAAATTGAACAGCTTATGGATATAATCCATAATCATAAAAAAAATGTTTTCTTTGAGGAATTATATACTCATAAACCCTTTCATAATGGTTTTTAATGAGAATCAGAATTATCCTAAGCATATCCCCTGGTGGTGTCGTAACCAAGAGTCTAGGAAGGCCCATTGTCGTGTAAGAGTTCCCACTCGAGTCTATCCCAATGCCGTTTTTTCGGGTTATACCACTAGGTACATCTATGCCAGTGCCACCTCTACCTGCTCGTTCCAAACATGGACTTATTTCTTGGAAAACTCACAAAATCTCTACAATACCAAAATTCAAGGAAGTTCTTCTATACTAATCATCAATGTCCATCTTAGGTCTATCTGCTCTAATCAGAGTTTATCTAAATCTAGCTTCCTAGGTTTGTATTAAACTTCCTATGATACCAGATGTAACGCCCCAACTCCAGTTACCCAGAGTAGGTGAATTATTACGTATCATTGGAATGAATAGAAAAGATCAATTCTCGAAAGAATAATTGGTTTAGTATCCTTAGAAACACTAGATATTTTCATAAGGTTTACATTACATCATAAAATTGAAAACTACAACAACATTGTTTCCTTAGAAAACACTGAGATCCTATACACTATCCCTGAAAGTCAGTCATAACATAATTCATTGCATCCTGGGAAAATTAAAACATAGAAAGGGTTGAGCTCAGATTCTCAGTAAGTATAACAATATAGATGAATCATTCATAAATAATCATAAAATTTAAGGATATGTATAACTAAATTAAGTCCTTTTAAACATGAACTTCAGCATAATATGGAAAAAATAAAATGAAATAATTCAGTTTAATTATACACATGCATATTCTACTAGTCAAATAATCACATGTAGTATTAATAACTACATTTATAATGATGGAATGTATAATGCCAGACTATCATAACCACCTAGTCATGGCCTTTTTCCAAGACTAAAAATAAGATTTTGTGAAGGCCTTGTGCCAAGATACTAGTTTGTCTCGTGAGACCTACCAATGCATCTAGGAGATATAGCAGGATCCAACCGTCACTTACTAATCCCAATGCATTCCTCATATGAACAGGTTTAAACATAACGTAAACATTCGTATTAAAACTAGCATATGAAATGTAAATAATTTATCCATAAACAATGAATGGTATAAAAATAACACATCCACAATCAAAAATATCACAAAACCTTAAATACGATATATAATTTTTGTATCATAATAAATCAACATCAAATAATCATAGAATATATCAATGGATGTTGACATATATGAAATCAGAACTATTTGACAGAAATATCACTTTTTTAAAAATCATTTAAAAACCAAATAATTATAAAATAAAACATTTAAATTGAAAATATTCTTATAATCTTGTAAAGGAATCTCTGAGGATTTTATAATGGTGGAAAATAGTCGCACCCTCTGTATAAGTTAAAAAATACATTCTTAACTAAATTTAGTGAAAAAGGTTAAAAAGGACCTTGTTTGGAAAACAACCAAAATATTCCTTTATAAACATTTTTTAAGAAGTCGAAAAAGGGTATAAATTACTTCAACACATATTCTATAAAATAGTAACAATGTTTTGAAATACGTTTTTAAGAAACATGGATCTGGATGATAAAGAGGTCCTAGTAGATAATTACTTAAAAACAACCTTGGAGAATGAAGAGATTGATAAATAAACCCTTACATTGTACTTTTTATTGGTTGAAGGTAGGTTAACCTCATGTATAATGGTGAAATAATTGTTATTAAATTATATAAGAATCACATACATTAATATGAAATCATATCTAATCATTTAACATTTCTTTGTTAATAATATCATAGTATTATCGTTGTTCAGGTGTTAACAAATTCGTTTTCCTTTATATTCATTGTTATGTGAGTAAAATTTGTTATAGATGAGAGTTATATTATTAATATCCGAAATTATATCAAGTTTTTAATAATTATATTTATTCATCTAATGAAAATTAGTCTTTAATGGATACGATGGGGAATAAATCTCATTATGATCGTGGAGACGGTCATCCGTACATACGCACGAGCGACAATATCATTTTTTTATTTTAAAATAATATATAATTCGGTGGTATATCATATATACAGAATCATTATCATGTTATATTTATTATTTACATCAATGACACATCATTATTATACCCATCCAAATAATAATTTATTGAATAACAATTACACCACGACGTGGAGACGGTAAGTCATATATACACACGTATGGTGACATTTCATTCAAAGGATGGATAGAATAATGAATTTGGATGTAACATATTTATAATAACATGAAAATATATACAAGATAATGAATTTATTATTTTATAATGGAAACAACAAAGAAAATGTATGTGGAAGAAGAAAGGAACTTGAAATAGGTGAAGAAATATTTACCTCTTCTGAGAGATTCTTTCGTTTCCTTTGATCAAAAGTTCTCCTTAGGTTGGATTTTTCACTATAGTAAGGCCACTAGGATGAATGGGGGTCTGTTGAGAGGGTATTTGGGTAGATTTTGGCCGATCCAAAAGGCTTTGAATGTGTGAATTTAAGGGAAGGGGAGTGTCGTTTTATAAGAGGTGTGAGGGGAACATTAGGAAATGTTAGAAATATTATTTTATAATAAAATCATTTTCCGTTTATATTGGATCCAAAGTGGATAATTTAAATTATAAGGTGGGGATGGTTCTAAAACCACTCAACCAATAGGTTTTAGATAGGTCTGGATCACTATATTAACCTTATCATTTAGATTTAACTCTTAGTTAAATAGTGTGACATTTACCATGTCTCATTTAATTTTTATATTATATGATAAATAAACGTACTATAAACTTCCAAGAGAACACCAAGTGGTTAATTAATGATACAACTATAATTATATAAGTCATTTTCTTGATCCTTAGATTTTGAGAAATATTATATCAATTAATAATATAATATTTTTTTAAAAACTCCTTAATGTCAATTTTGACACTATTTAAGAATTGATTTTTTAAAGTCTTAACAACTTTATTAATTCTAAAAAAATTAATTTAATAAATACTAACATGTCATAATAACCTATAAAATTCTTTTATTGTATCAAAATGTTCAAATTAAATTTATTTTAACATTTATAATACCAATTATTTGATTCATTCATTAATAAGGAAAATAATGAATCATCATTGTGTCATAAATAAATTTAATTATTCAAAGTCTAAAAATTATAAATAAAATACCATTATATTCGAAATATTTTTTAATTTCTAATGAATATTTATAGATGAAGATATAACATTTATAACCATATGTAAATAAATTTACTAAAAGAAATATTCTTATGTCATTTTTGTTTTTACTTTATCTTAATTAATATAAACTATCATTATAGGAAATGTTTTAGGGTAATTTATTATTATTATAATATTATTTTTTTACCCTTATCAAACGAATTTACCCTTTAACCATGGTAAATAAAATATTTAACGAAGTAATTATTCAAAAATGTCTCAAAACAAAATTTATATATTAACACAATTTGGACCTCCTAATTATAAATATGGAATCAATTTTTGTAAATTAAAAGCACAGAAGTGGTATAAATTAATTTATAATTATTTCCTGTTGTCAAAAAAAATGCATGTTTTTATGAAATAATAACTATCAAAATATTGACACTTGCTTATGTTCTGTTTAAATGTGAAATTATGTTCAATGAACAATATTGGATTGAATGGTAAAAATATAATATAATTATACTTTAAAACCACTCAAATTCATAATTTATCACTATTAATTATTCTGATTAAAAAAGTTGTTTTTAATTGCAATTTAGTAATTTTCACTATTTATCAACATATGAAATTTATCAGAAAAGTACCAAAAATATACCCTAACATAATTTAGATATTCTAAATCCAAAAATGAATTCCATTTTGAAGATAAAATTTTTAAAATTTTAAAATGTGTGTTTAACAATTCATAAAGGCTGCTCTGATTGGTCACGGTGTGTTAGAATCTCGTAGTTGCATACAATACAAGCTATTGCATTATTTAAAAGGAAATGTACCATGGAATCTTGGGGTGTTACACATAGAGATTTAGATACCACGTAATAAATTAGAGATGTAATAGACCCTCTATCACATATCAATATATTAATGGTCCCACAAAACAATGACACAATACCCACTTTCCCACATTTTTATGACTACATTATATATTTAGTATACTGGAGATCAATGTGTACAAACCTACCATATTGATGGCATACCACATGGATTACTAGGTGAAAAATCTTACTTCTACTTCCTCCATGTGTAACCTTAAACTAATGTTTCTTAACACAAGAAAAATGGTCAACATGTCAAGCCACAAAACACCATGACCCACACCCTCATCTTCAATAAGTCAATTCCAATATATGATCCTCTAGTTCACTATTTTGAGAAATAGTAATAAAATAAGAAAATTCACCATATATTATATTACATGCGTTTTTTAATCCTAAAATTTCATTCTTAGTTAAATTCATAACCGGTAAGTGTATGTATGAAGTTTTGGAGCTCAACGAAATGTGATAAGTAGTCAAAATGAATACAGTTCCATGCTCTATATGCATAAATTTATTATCTCCATCAGCTCTCAACTTCTCTAGGTAGAAGTTGTCACATAACATAGATTTTAAATACATCTAAACCATATCTCAATCATGAACATTCCAATTTAGAACATCCTAACTATTCTTGGCATAACCAAGAATCAAATAAACCATGAGTTTAACCCTTATTTCAAGAGGCATATTTAGATGTTTGAAGATGGAATACATAGACTCTATCCATTATTTAGTAGCCTAGGGGCCTCCACCCATTAATAAAGTTAGTGGATGGTATAACTAAAACTATGTAGTCATCTTATACATAGTTATTGAATGTTGTGTTTCTTCTTGTGTCAACTAAATTAATTGTATGAACCCCAATCAAAGCTAAGTATCAGTGACCATTCCACGTACATTTTGAGGAATAAGTGGAGGTTATCCAATTGTAACTACTGATGGATTAGGATAGACCAATTCAATAACATGTTTATCAACAACCTCCTATAACTCGAATTAGGTTCATCATGGAATCATATACACACAATGAAAAACACATGACTCAAACATGAAAACAATCATAAAGAATCACAAATGGAAAAAATATACTCAAGGTATAATTTTAGGAAATAAAGATATAAAAAAAAGATAGGCATAATAGCTCACAAACCATGATGTACTAACCCAACTACATGAATATAAGATCATGGTGTTAATATGTTTCTATGTTTAAATCATAGGGGTTCCATTATATGAAGTGATTATTTCATTTTATATAGGAAAACACCCATTATGTATTAATTTCATTCCACATTTAATGGTAACCATTTTATTTATGAATCATAATTTCATAGCTTTTATATTTAAATAATGATCATGTTAGATTAGTCACCATTCCCATCTTATAAATAATTATCTTTATATGTTACAATTGGCACTACCTATAACTACAACAATATTCATACAACATTTATGAAGATTTAACAAGTACATATTGGATGATTTAATAATAATGATCACGATTACAAATTTATAGAGATATAAACTATATAAATTACTATTAGAATCCTTTAAATAACAATAAACTAACATTTCATCTCATGTATCCATAGTTACATAATAAAGACACATCATAATTATTTAGTAAAGGTTCCAATATCAAAATATATAGGAAAAAACATTTTCCATTGATGCTGACAAAATAAGTTAAGAAATTACTTATCTCCCTAAAAGAAACATTAGTACAATTATAAGTATATGACAATCATACTACATATATAAGGCCCCATCCTAAAACAATACTTAATCTTGAGTTATTTCAAAAATACACATCAAGGATCTTTTCAGGTTTAGTGTCTTAGAGAATTAGATCATAAATCATGCATTACATTCCACATTTCAACAAGGTGGTTACACAAAAAACTATATTCATTTTTTCCATTAAAGGAGACATATTTAAAATAAAACATGGATTATTTCTTGACACATCCTCGACACTATAATCAAATCATGTACTTTTCCCTTGACCTATGAAAAATAGTTCAAAAACATGGGATGGGAAAAAAAAGCTCAGCAAGGGATATAAAAGTACGGAATGAAAACATTGGTCCATGTATTCATACGTATCAATGAAATCATATATTACTCATAAAACATAATCACTTTATCATACCTCTTTAAATCATAAGATTTATGAATAACTCATAAAAATCATAAGACATGAAGGTAACTTGAGGCATTCATAAAATTCTTATGTAGGTAGTAACCCTCATGGTTACGTTTGGAATACCCATCATAGTATATTCCCTAAATATCTTCGGAGAAACCTTAGTGTTTAACTCCTTCACGTTACACAATGCATTGGAGATCTATTTCTGGCTCACCCGCCCTTATTCTATCACGAATCCACCCTTCTTCATAAACAATTCTCAAGAACCATAACATAATCGTATCACATCAAACATGCATAAAGGAAACATAAAATTTCCACATTTCAATCATGAGATATCAATAGAACACATTGATATAATAAAAAAATTATAACACCCATTTCAATACCAAAAATAAGATAAAATTAAAACATGGTATTTATTTTTCATTTTAAAAAAGTTATGGCTTGTAGAGGAGGCCGAAACTCAAATAATGATCCCTGCGGTAGAGAAGTCGTTCTCGCCGCATTGGTAAGACAAAAGCATTCCCTTTTTTCGTTTAGTAAAAAGGTTCATATAAAAAAGATTTCTTTTGAATAAAAGTAAAAGTCAAAGGGGTTTATACACCATATAAAATAAAGTTGTGTATAAAACAAAATATGCCTCAAAAAAAGGAGATTGAGACGAAGTCTCATACCTCATTTTCGGATTGACTCGATCATTCATTAATCTCCTGAATAATAAACTAGAGATAATTTCTACTTACTTAAGAACATTTTTCATGTTCATTATTCCTTTTATATCACTTATTACCTTGTTACGAACAATATGTAATTATTTAATTCAAAACGATCGTTTTGTCGATATTTGGTAGTTGAGCCAAAAATAAACTTCTTATAATTGCATGTTGTTCATGTGGTTAAATATCCATTATTTCTAGAATTATATTCATGATATAGATATCATATATATCATTTATATCCAGTATATACATGCATTTATAATATTACATAATATTTAGAGGTAAGAAATGAAATGCACTGTTCATGGAGACGGTAAGCCGTACGTACGCATGAACTCTACTTTAATTTCTATTTTGTATTTAATGGAATGAAATCATAATGATATAAAATTATATTCTATTTCCAGTATAATATCATAGATAATATAATTAACTCCATCCTTTATATGTCCCACATATGGAATTATCGATTAAAATCACTTTTAGGGGGTGGTAGTCCGCACTTCCTAAAATGAAGATATCGTGTTTACCCATAATGGAAACCATAGAGGAATTCCATAAATTAAAAATACATTAAAAAAAGGAAAACATAAATATAAAATATATCATATATAAATAGATTGATATTTTAATGGCCACCATGAAAGGTGTTAAAAGAAGATTGAAAAATCATCGTTTCATGAGGCAGTAATTCGCCATCCACAGAAACAATAATTTCTTTTCCCATTAAACGGAGGTGTGTGTAGGTTTAAATCAAATACTTCTCATAACTACATCTTCATATATTGAATATACTATTTTTGATACAAAATAAAGGAATAAATATAGTTAAGGGGGTGAAGAATCAAAATTAAACAGAAGAACATTAGAGAAGACATTACCTTTAAATCGGGTAACTCCACTTGGTTTGAACAAAAAGGGTTTATTGAAGAGATTTCTTCCTAAGGTTAGGATTAAATGATGATTAGAAAGATTTTCAAAGAGAAAATGAGCAGATTTGGGCTAAGCCAATGGCTTGAGAGGTGTGGGTAAGGGGATAGAGGTGGGGCCTTTTATAAGAGGGAGGAGGGGAACTGTTGGAAAGTCCTGAAATGATACTTTATTATAAAATGAGTTTCTGATTTTAAAAGTCCCAAAATGATATATTTAAAGGATAAGGTGATAAGGGTTCTAAATCAACCCATCCAATAGGTTTTTGACAAGTTTAAGTCTTAGATTATTCATTATCATTTCATTTTATTTAAATTTTTCATTAATGAGGTCCTCGCTGCATCATCATGGTGTCATAAAAAAATTAATTTATTTAATGACTAAAAAATATAAATAATAAACCATGAAGTAGGAAATATTTTTAGCTTTCCAAGTACTATTTTTAGTCTAAGATATATTTTACACAGACAAAACTAAAATTGTTTTACTTGGGTGATACATACTTTGGTTATACTTTCCATTTAAAAAACATAAAATGATAATGTGTCACTATCACCCAAAAGTGATTCCAATGGGTCCCAATGTTTCGCACAAGGAATCAATGGTCGGCCATGACACAACCAGTATATTTAAAACACATGTTAAGGTCATTTTTTGTTATTATGATATTATTTTATTACCCTTAACTAACCAATTACTAATTAATCACAATAATTAAAGATAATTACTATCGTTACTATTCATAATGTCCAAAAAAAAGAGCCTTATTTACATAATTTAGACCGTCTGATTCCAAATATGGAATCCATTTTACTAAATTCCAAACACAAAAACTGTAGTAATTAAATTAAAAAGTATTCCCGTTTTAAAAACAAATAGCGGGATTTTTTGAAACAATATCTATCAAGAGTTTGATAATTTTTATGTCAAATTTCAAAGTGAAATTAATCCAAATGATGACCATTGGATTAAATGGTAAAAATATATTCTATTTAAACTTTAAAACCAATTAAAATGATAATTTTTCCATATAATTAGATTAGATGAAAAAACAGTTTTGATGTAAAATGCAGTATTTTTCACTATTCATTACAAAATGACCATTGTCAGAAAAATACCAAAAATTTATCCAAAGTAGATTTAAATGTCCCAATCCTAAAGAATAATTTTATTTTTACAAATATAGCATATAAAATTGACAAAATATAGATTTAAAAATGGGTCACCATTAAAAGGCCGTAAAATAATCATTCTAAAAATATTAGAGTATTCTATTCTTAAGAATGGATTTATTCTCATATTAAGCCTCTAAAAACACTATCTAATTCGTAAATAGACATATATATGAAAATATATTAATATTTACTTACTTGGGATGTTACATACTTCCTTCTTTAGAAAATTTTGTCCCCGTAATTTATTTATTCATCAAATAAGTGGGGGTATTTATCACTCATTACATTTTCAGATTCCCATGTTGCCTCTTCAATCATGTAGTTTTTTCAAAAAACCATTACTTGATGAATCACCTTATTCTGCAATACTTCCTCCCAGTGGTCAAAAATCTATACCGGTTGTTCCTCATAAGATAGATTCTCTTCCTGTTGAACTCCCTCTGTAATCAAAACATGATATGGTTCTGGAATGTACATCCTTAACATTGAAACATGAAAAACATTGTGTACCTATGATAAACTCAGAGGTAAAGACACCCGGTAAGAAACTGATCCAACTCTCTCTAGAATTTCTTATGTTCCCATGAACCTTGGACTAAGCTTTCCTTTCATAAAAAATCACATCACACATTTCCATGGTGAAACATTGAGGAAGACATGATCACCTACCTCAAAAGAGAGATCCTTCCTCCTATTGTCCACATAACTTTTCTGCCTGCTCTGAGCTGTTCTCATGTGTTTATGTATCAGCTGAACTTTTTCTGCCAAATCTTCTACCTATTTTGGTTCCATAAACATCCTTTCAACCACTGTATCCAAAAAAGCAGGAGTTCGACACCACTTTCTATATAATGCCTCAAATGGTGCCATCTGTATACTATAATGAAATAGTTATTATAAGAAAACTCAACCAAGGATTGATGTCGGTCCAACTTCCCTGATAATCCATCAAACAAGCATGTAGTATATCCTCCAATGTCTGAATTTTTCATTCTGACTGCCCATCTGTTTGAGGACGAAAATTTGTACTAAAATTTAATTCAGTACCCAACGACTTCTAAAGGCCATTCCAAAAGATAGAATTAAACCTGGGATCACGATCAGATACAATGGAGAGGGGAACTCCATGTAACCTGACTATCTCTTTAAGGTACAAACGAGGAAGTCTATCTCGAGGACAATTATCTCATATAGCAATGAAATGAGCAGATTTAGTCAAGCGATCAATAATAACCCAGATCTCATTATTACCTCGAGGTTTCTTCGGCAACCCAACAACGAAGTCCATCGATATACTCACCCATTTCCACTCTGGCACTGGAAAAGGATTAAGCATCCCTTTCGGTAACATCCACTCTACTGTAACCTGTTGACAATTCAAACACTTCACAGTAAAATCAGAAATATCTCTTTTCATTCCATCCAACCAGTAATACTCCCGATTATCTCTATACATCTTAGTATTGTCTGGAAAAACTGAAAACAGAGAACTATAAGCTTCACATAACAACTCTTTCTTCAACTGTGAATCACAAGGCACACACAATCTCTGCCTGAATCTCAAAATACAATCATTATCAATGTTTAATTCAGGAAACATACCATTCTGAACCATATCTACCTTTTTCTACAACTCATTGTCTTGCTTCTGTGCTTTCATAATTTTGTCTGATAGAGATGATTTAACTGATACCTGAAAAAAAACATAAGAACAACCTCCACCAACATCTTTGATGCCAAATTTCATCAAATACTTAATGAATGGATCACGTTCCAAATGTTACATGGTTAATGAAGCATTACTTTTTTTGACTCAAAGCATCAGACACTTTATTTTCTTTTCCCGGATGGTAATGAATTGTACAATCATAATCCTTGATTAATTCTATCCATCTCCACTGTATCATGATCAATTCTTTCTAGATGAATATATACATTAAAAATTTGTGATCAGTATATATTTCACACTTTACAGCATAGAAATGATGCCTCCAAATTTTTAAAGGGAAAACCACATCAGCAAATTCAAAATAATTTTTAGGGTAATTTACCTCATGAGTTTTCAACTAACGTGAAGCATAAGCAATTACCTCATCATTCTGCATTAGGATGCAATAAAGTCCTTTCAATGAAGTATCATTATAGAAAACAAACACTCCATTCCTAGAAGGTAGTGCCAAAACTGGAGCACTCACCTATCTTCTTTTCAACTCCTGAAAAAAATCATCACATTATTTTACCAAGATAAAAATTTCACCCTTCCGAGATAGCTTTCCCATTGGACTAGATAACCTTGAATTTTTTTTAAAAAACATTTTGTAATAGCCTTCCAAACCAAGAAAACTATGAATCTCAGGTATATTTGTGGGTCTTGTCCATTCTTCAACAACATTTTTTTGCAGGATCAACAATTATTCCATGTTTAGAAATAATCTGTCAAAGGAAAGAAATTTTATGCAACCAAAACTCACACTGTCTGAATAGCCCATACAATTTTTTTAATTTTATGTTTTTCAAAATAACCCTTAAATGACTTTCATGCTCCTCTTTACTTTAAGAAAGAACCAAAATATCACCAATGAAAAAAATCACAATCTTATCTAAGAACTCATGTAAAATTATATTCATAAGGTCCATGAATACATCTGGTGCATTGGTTGACCCAAAAGGCATTACTACAAATTCATAATGGCCGTATCTTATACGAAACACAGTCTTTGGAATATCTGCTTCAATTACCTTCAACTGATTATACCCCGATCTCATGTCAATCTTTGAAAAATACTGAGCTCCCTGGAGCTGATCAAACAAATAATCGATATGAGTCAAAGGATACTTGATCTTAACAGTGATGTTATTCAAGGCTCTATAATCAATGCAAAGTCTCATAGAACAATCATTATTTTTAAAAAATAATACATGAGCACCCCATGGTAAAGTACTAGGTCAAATAAAACCTTTTTATAATAAATATTACAATTCATCCTTCAACTCTAAATGTTCAATTTGAGCCATTCGATATGTGGGTTTTAATGTTGGCTTAGCATCAGGAACTAATTCAAAAGTAAATTCAACTTCCCGATCTGGTATTATTCCAAGAAACTCTTCAAAAAAACATCAAGATACTCATTTAGCCCTGGCACATCATTAATCTGAACGGTTATTTTGTTTTCAACAATATGTTCAAGGTAACATTCATTTCCATCTTTTACATGTTTCTCAGCTTCTTGATATGTAATCAATAATAACGGTTCATTGTAGTACTCAAACAGAATGTATTTCTAAAAAGAATCTTCTTTTATCTCTACAGTCAATCATAGCATGGTAAACAGAGATCCAATCCATACCCAGGATAACATCAAAATCTACTAGAGGTAAAACAATAAGTTTTTCAATTAGGTTCTTTCCATGGATAAGGATAGTAAGATTCTTATAAATTAATTTTCACTCAACATTTCCCCCATGTGTTTTTACCACAAGCTTAGGAGTCATTTCTTGATAAGGAATTACCAATTTACTAGAATATTTTTCAGATTTAAATGATTTTTTTGACCCTAAATCAAACAACACACTGGAATAATCTGGAAAAACAAACAAAGTACCTAATACCACATCATTTGATGGCATGACATCAGCTGAAGTAGTTGCAACGGATTTTACCACACCATCCTACTTGTAGTCTAACTACTTCCCATAATTTGAGCTCTTTTTCGAACACTCGTTTGCATAATGACCCATCTCATTGCACTTGAAACATTTCACTAACTTTTAATAAAATTTGGTATAACCATCACCCTGATCTTTTTCAGTGCAATCACAAGCCTTATGTCCCATATTACCACATCGGTAGCACTTTCCATAATTCAAAATACATTGCCCATCATGCATTTTACTAAATTTATCACTATCTGAAAAGTTATTTTTCTTACCATTGGACCTTTTTGAAGGAATCTTCCCTTTCTCCAGCCACCTCAGTTACTTTTTCTTTTGGTTGTTATAGAACACTTGATCATCATAAAACTCTATTTCCACCTTCCCAGCACAACAAACAAGATTTTCATAAATCTTGAACTCATGAGAAGCTAAAGCCCTTCTATATTTTGGATTTAATCCTGAGTAAAAATTATTGAAATTACTATCAAGGTCTCGGATAAAATTTGGAGCATACCTTTCCAATCGACTGATCCTTTCTTTATAAGCATCCACTGAGTCTTCCTCTAGCCTCAGTTCCAAGAATTGTTCTTCCATACTAAGTCAAACAGCCACAGGAAAATATTTCTCAAGAAACATATCTTTGAATTCATCCCAGTCAAGAGAATCAATATAATTATCGTCCTTGATATTTTTAACCATCGGCCAACACTGATCTGCTTCACCCTCCAAATGGTAAACAGCAAGACTAACCTTTTGATTGTCAGAACACCCCATGACATCAAAAATATTCTCTAGTGCTTTAATCCACACTTCATCTTGAACGGGGTTAGATGATCCCTTTAATGATAGGGTATGTTGCCTCATGAAATGTTCCACCACTGATATGTTCTTCTGCTGTTGATCTGGATGATCTCATGAATGGATACCACCACCAATTATCGCTTGATTCAACTGCACCATTACTACAGAAAACAGCTGAGTTCCAATTCCGACCATCTCAGGATGCTGATTTGGATGGTCATTACCTTCTGTATTCCTTCCTTGCACTACTTCCCTATCTCCTCTGCGGAAACCCATTCAGAACAAACATGTCTTAGATGAAGAAACATGGTAATCTTCAAATGATATATCATTTCAATTTGACCATAAAAAATTATTTTTGGATAATCATTTAATAGAATTCTAACTCATAAAGTTATCTAAATCGACCTTTGATACCAACGATAATTCCACAGACATAAACATTACTTAATCTTATGTTATTTCAAGAATACACATTGAGGATATTTTCAAGTTTATAGATTTATAGAATAAGATCGTAAATCATGCATTATATTTCACATTTCAACAAGGTGGTTACATAAAAAATAGTATTCATTTTTTCCATCAAATGAGACATATTTAAAATAAAACATGGATTATTTCTTGACACATCCTAGACACTATCATGGAATCATGTACATTACCCTTGACCTGTGAAAAACAGTTCAAAAACATGGGATGAGCATAAAATGTTCATTATGGGATATAAAAGTATGGAATGAAAACTTTAGTCCATGTATTCAAACAAATCAATGAAATCATACTTTACTCATAAAACATAATCACTTTATCATAGCTCATTAAATCATAATATTTATGAATAACTCATATAAATCAGAAGATTTAAAGGTATCTTGTGGTATTCATAACATTATTACGTAGGGAGTAACCCTCATGGTTACGTTTGGAATACCCACCATAGTATGTTCCCTAAATATCTTCGGAGAAACCATAGAATTTAACTCCTTCGCATTACCCAATGCATTAGAGAGATATATCGGGCTCACCCGCCATTAGTCTATCATGAAACCAACCATCTTCATTAAAAAATCCCATGTACCATAACATAATCGTTTCATATAAAACATGCATAAAGGAAACATAAAATTTACACATTTCAATCACGAGATATCAATACAACCCATTGATATTATAAAAACATTATCAAAAAAATTTTCAATTCCAAAAATAATCGAAAATTAAAACATGGTATTTATTTTTCATTTAAAAAAAGATATGGCTTTTAGAGGAAGACGAAACTCAAATAATGGTCACAGTAGCGGATAAGTCGTTGTTGCCGCATATGTACAAAAAAACATTCCCTTTTGTCATTTAGTAAAATTCTTCGTATAAAAAAATATTTCTTCTAAATAAAAGTAAATGTTAAAGGGGTTTATACACTGTATAAAGGAAAGTTTTGTATAAAACAAAATATGTATCAATGAATGGAGATTGAGACGAATTCCCATACCTCGTGTCTGACATGACTCGATCATTCTTTAATATCCGAAATAAAAAAGTAGAGTTAATTTCTACTTTCTTAAGAACCTTTTTCGAGTTCATTATTCCTTTTATATCACTTATTACCATGTAATGAACATTATGTAATTATTTAAGTTAAAACGGTCATTTTGTCGATCTTTGGTACTTGAGCCAAAAATAAACTTCTTATAATTACAATTTGTTCATGTGGTAAAATATCCATTATATCTAGAATTATATTAATTATGTAAATATTATATATATCATATATATCTAGTATATACATTCATTTATAATATTACATTACATTTAGAGGTAAGAAATGAAATGCACCGTTCATGGAGACGGTAAGCCTAACGTACGCATGAACGCTACTTTCGTTTATATTTCATATTTAATGGAATGAAATCATAATTATAGAAATGAATATTATATTTACAGTATAATATCATATATAATATAATGAAATTAATCTTTTATATGTCCCACATATGGAATTAACGATTCAAATCACTTTGAGGGGGCGGTAGTCTGCATTTCCTAAAATAAAGATATCGCGTTTACCCATAATGGAAACTATAATGGTATGACATAAAAGAAAAATACAGAATCATAAAGAAAAATATAAACATAACATATATCATATATAAATAGAGTGAAATCTTAATGGCCACTATGAAAGGTCTTAAAAGATGATTGAACAATCATCGATTCGTGAGGCAGTAATTCACCATCCACAGAAACAGTATGTTCTTTTACCATTAAATAGAGGTGTGTGTGAGTGTAAATAAAATCCTTCTAATAAAATCATCCTAGTATATTGAAAAGACTGTTTTGGTTACAAAATAAAGGAATAAAAAGAGTTTAGGGGGTGGGATAAGCAAAATAAAACAAAAGAACATTAGAGAAGACATTACCTTCAAATCGGGTAACTCCCCTTGGTTTGAACAAAAAGGGTTTTTGAAGAGATTTCGGCCTAAGGTAAGGCTTCTATGATGAAGAGAGGGATGTGGAGAGATAAAATGTGCAAGATTATGGTCGATCCAATGGCTTTAGAGCTGTGGTTAAGGGGGTAGAGGTTGGGGCCTTTTATAAAAGGGAGGAGGGGCACTCTTGGAAAGTCATGAAATTTTACTTTATTATAAAATGAGTTTCCGATTTTAAAGGTCCCAGAATGATATATTTCGAGGATAAGGTGATAAGGGTTCAAAATCCACCCATAAAATAGGTTTTTGACAAGTTTATGTCTTAGATTTTACATTATCTTTTTCATTTTGTTTAAATCGTTCATCAATGATGTAATCGTTGCATCATCATGGTGTCATAAATAAATTAATTTATTTAATGTCTAAAAATTATAGAAAAAAAACCATGATGTAGGAAATATTTTTATATTTACAATGACGATTTATAGTCCAAGAGATAGTTTACACATAAAGAACTAAATTTGTTTTAATTGGGTGATACATACTTTGGTTATACTTTTCTTTTAAAAACATAAAACAATAAAGTGTCACTATCACCCAAAAGTGATTCCATGGGGTCCCAATGTTTTTCACAAGGCATTAAATGGTCGTACATGACACAAAAATTAGTATTATGATAGATTTTGGGGGCATTTTGTATTATTATGATATTAATTTATTACCCTTTACTACCAAATTACTAATAAATCACGATAGTTAAAGATAATTACCGTCATTACTATTCATAATGTCCAAAAACCAGAGTCTTAATTATATAATTTGGAACATACGATTCCAAATATGGAATCCATTCTACCAAATTACAAGCATTTAAATTTTAGTAATTAATTTGAAAATAATTCTAGTTGTCAAAACAAATAGCTGGTTTCCTTGAAACAATATATATCAAATGTTTGACAATTTTTTATGTCCAATTTCAAAGTGAGATTAATCCCAATGAACACCATTAGATTAAATTGTAAAAATATATTCTATTTAATGTTTAAACCCAATTATAAATATAATCTCTCCATATAATTATATTTGATGAAAAATAATTTTTTAAGTAAAATGCAGTATTGTTCACTATTCATTAAAAAATGAACATTGTCAGAAAAATACCAAAAATTTATCCAAATTTAATTTCAATGTCCCAATCCTAAATAATATGTTTATATTTAAAAATAGAGTTTATTAAATTGTCAAAATATAGATTTAGAGATGGTTCTCCATCAAAATGCGGTAAAACAATATTTCAAAAAATATTAGAGTATTTTTTCCTTAAGATTGGATTTATTATCATTTTAAACTTATAAAACACTATTTAATTCATAAATAGACATATATATGAAAATATATTAATCTTAACTTACTTGTGATGTTACAACATAAAATATGCAGTAGTTAATAAAAATAATAAATAAACACGGAATTCCATTTTCATGACATATATATCATGATTTTCCCTATAATGATTCATGAATAATGACCTTTTACATTCTATTAAAAAGGAAAAAATAAATACATAATGATAATGAATGATACAAGACATTTAAATCACCCAATAGTGAAATTAGATCAATAATAATTGGAGAAAACCAGAATAAAAATTTATATCCCATGAAACATATAAATTTTCATGTATATGTGTAAAATAATCTAATTATTGTGTTCATTAATATATTTTTGACACGTCATAGTGTTTTATTAACCAACTTAAATAGTAATTTAATGAGTAAAACTATCAAAAACCATTTATGTACATCCTATGAATGGTTTACTCCTGTGTAACCTAAGCATGTGGTCACAAGTCCTTATGAGCCCCTACCCATACACCATGGTCTACAAACTAGAAGCGAGGGTCTACATTAGTATGGGGGGAGACAATACCAACATTATCATATTGGATCATTGTGTTAAATAATTTAATATATAATAGAGGAAATAATGTAATAAATAGTTAAAAAATTAAAATAATCTAGATATAATAATAATATTCATGATATTTGAGCATGTCTTATAAAAATAGTGATTCCATCCTATTATATACGAATGGGTTTTAAGGAGACATGGAAGAAAGAATAAATCAATACATGATATAAAAATTATACAAAAAGACAAAAATATATTCTCTGCAATAACCACGAGCACTAGATTGGTCATCATGTACAATAATCTATTATAATATATAAATAAATTTCTATAGATTGGGGTTTCCATTTTTCCATACATGTATCCATGATTTATTTCCAAGTACCAATAAATTTCCCATCCATGGTATGAGTAAAACATTTTAGGTGACAACCAATAGTGTCTAATAATATCTAGTATTTTGATATTACATAACGTATTATGTAGGTAATAAAATATATATAAAAAAAGATAAAAATACCAACATCAGATAGGGTTCCTCATGGGATATTCATATAATACTACATACTTTGGCCAATGAAAAAATGTCCATATGTATTTATAATTATATAAAAATAATTCTCAGACCCATGGTGTGCTACCAAGGAGTACTTTAATGTATATTATCATATATGGGATAAATAATCCCCATGAAATTTATTCCTTAATAGTCATAGGTGTTGGTATAAGTGAGTATCTCAATAGGGGGTTGAAGTGAGTACAGAATACAAATTTCTATTAAAAATATGATTAAATAAAATACCCCAATCAATTTAAATATAACCTAGTTAGATAAAAAATTAGATCGATATAATAATTAACCTATTAAAATAATCCTCAAATATTAATTAGTTCTAGGTAAAAAAAATATAATATATTACATTAGCCATTGAAATTAATTTAGAAAATCAAATATATATATATATATAAACAATAATTAAATCATACTATCAAAGTTGTGGTTTATTTATATTTAAAACAAATTTACTTTCAATGCATAAATATAAGAATAAAAAACACTTTGTGGGATTGAAAACAATAGGTTTAGTCTCCAGCTAATACTTATCCCTCTTAACCTAAAAATCACCTTATTCCAAATAGTTAATATAAAATAAACTTCTGATTCAAAACCTAGATTGGGTGTTACAATAGTATAACAATTATTCATGATACACATGAACTCTTCCATGGTTTTCATTGAATAATATGAAATCATTAATCTGGTCACTACAGGAAATCTACCACAATATGTGGTAAAAAATAGTAAAATATGGTGAGAAGATATCTATGCATAATACAATTTAAATTAGGAGTCATTGTGTGTAGAAAACAGAGTAACACATATTACGCCTAATTTAAAGATAAAAAAATAGATTAAAAAATAAAATATGTAAAGGGATGGTGTTTATCGATTGTTAAGATTTAAATCCCACGACTCATTTAATGTGATTTGAACTGTGGATTGAGTTGATTATTAAAAATCTACTACATGAGGGTGTTTTCTTCACTTTTTAATAGAAGAAATAATAGGTTATAATATCTGAATTCATTCTTCTCCTCATACTGAATGTCTAACATGATTTTTAATACATTCTATGAAGTAGTAAATACCAAATTATTAAAATAATTTTTATAATTCATTTTTATAAACTATATAGTATAAATACTTAATTCAAAAAGATAACTAAAAAAATAACAATGGTGAGCCCTTTGAATTGTCACAATGGCAATGAATTAGAGTTTGGAGGTGAAACATTGGAACAATGTCTCAATTAGGTGATGAGACAACATGTTGGTGATAAAAATTGGTGGTGATACTTTTGATTAGTGATAACATATGGTGGTTAGTTAGTCTAGCCCAATATGTCAGGTTGGATGTGACTCATACATTGTCAAAATTAAGTTCTGGTGGTGACATGTACTGATGTTGAGTCTTCTTAGGACATAACTATTAATATATCCCATCGAAAAGTCATTCATGACGCCGAATGATCCTCAGTGGTAAGACATATTAGAATTTTGTCTTTCCCAAACATAAACATATGTTTTACTATTTTTCTTATTATGTAAATTTCCAACAGAACATTTAATGCTCATTATTATCATAATAAACATGTTTTGGTGATCTTTAAAATAAAGATGTTAACAATCTCCCCCATATTGATGATCTCAAATAATAGAATTTTATATGTATATAATCAAAGGTAAATTGTAAAATTATATACATATGGTATCAATGATTAAGGTAAAAATAAATTAAAACACATAGAATCAAAGGATAATGTTTACATAAAACAGTAAGGTGCCAATGGATAATAATGAAAAATATCAGATGTTGTCTCATAAAAGTAGAGATATATATAAATGAAATGATATATAATTTGAAAATAACTTCCATAATATAGTTCTACCATTTTTGGGACTATCAAAAAGGTGGATAGTAAATCTATAAATACAATAGAATAAAAATAAGAATCGAAAGTGAAATTGAAGGTGACATCAAAAAAATACGTGTAATCAGAGAAGTTCCAATTAAAATGTCAGTGAGTGTAAAAAAGGATGCTTTGAAAAAAAGTGACAAAAAATAATCTCATAAACACAAAAAGTCTAATCATTAAGGATTCTTATCAATATTGTTAAAAGGAATCTTAATAGATTTCCCTGTGTCCTTTTCTAATGAAAAAGGTACAGAAGGATCATATGGATCTCATGGGATTGTTGCTATAACACCATGAAATGTAGGAGTTTGACTTGAAATAATGGGTCTTAGGTGTTGAAATACTTCTCTATGAGATAGAGTGAGAAATATGGTGGAATGTGATTAAAAAGGTACATAAGTATTTCTAGTCTCACCATCTCTAAAGAATCCGGCCTTTGTAGCATGAGTAGTAAAATAGGAATCCACATGTATAGAATCATGAGAAACCACTGTAGTTACATGTACATTCATATATGGCTTCATCATATTCACAAATTATATTATCATATTGCATCATATCTCTGTTGAACTGAATAATTCTTTCTTATTTTCTGTAAAAATATTCAACAATATTGTAAGGACCTTTAATTGATCGACTTGTTATTTAAAGGCATAGGTGACAGGAGGAATTGGGAATTTATTATCTAGAAACGTGATATAGTAATCTATTGAATTATTAATATATATGAATGATAAATAATACATTATTGATATGGTTATAGTCACTTGGACATACATCGTTTCCAAAGAATATTATATAATAAACTTGAAAAAATTATAATTTTTATGCCTTATTATGATAAAGGATTCTCGAGGTTTCGTTGTAGCATCACATAATGTACGAGATAAATAAGCTCTAAGATATTCTCTGACCACTACTTGCAAAACTCCATATTAATGAAATGAGTAAGAGGAGAAATTGAATTAGCTACCATAGAAGTAACATTCTGAATTATCTAAAGAATAGCGTCCAAAGAGGTAGAATAGTCTATTTGCATCTCCTCAAAAACATATATCAATTACTCTAGTTCACTGGAAAGTATTTTATTCTCAATTTCCACATCCTGAATATGGTGCATCATTTTCAATTGAATGTTTTGGATCACCAATTCAAACACATATCTCACATTATATTCAACTAGCTTAGTAAAAAGTGGTTCTTGATTCTGAAAAAGAATATAAAAATATGAAATCATATTTTTTATTAAATCAAGAAATTCACCCATAGTAACAACCTCAACATGAACACGTGGAATAATAGGTACATGTTATCTCAAAAAAATATTTCTAACAATGCAGTAAAATCAATCCAATTTACTATTGATCTTTTTGGTTATTTTTCTTCTTGAATAGAAGGATGACAGTTCCATATAGAACAAACAAGAATCAAAAACCATTCCTCATACATCATATTTTATCAAGTATGATAAGGATTATCAAGAAACTCAACAAAATAGGTAGTTCAACATCAGACAAAAATAGAGTTGGAATAAGAATAGGATGTACTTCACAAACATGGGTATTAATAGATCTATATTAATCTAAAACATTCTCAACATGAAAAAAATACTTCATCTAAATAACATGCTACTAATCTGAAATAATATATATCATCTTCTCAAAAACAATTATTCTGAAACCGTCTTACTATCATCAGAAGATACGGTATCAACTTCATCAAAATGAGCTCCCACATAATGAATTTTACAAATTAGGGATTACTCCCTCTTGACAGATGGATCCCCCTCTTCTATAAAAGGAAGATATACTTCCCCATTAAGGATATGCCTCTCCTATAATCTATAAAAAGAATCACTATGTGAAATAAGAATATTTTGAGGAATCATAAAATTTTCATATTTAATTATCCCACTAGAACCATCAGGATATGATCCTTTATCTTCATTTTCATCACCATTTGAATTGTCATTTTAATCTCCACTTCATTTTACATTTTCATCTTCACATTCATCTTCATTTTTATCATCACCGGATCCATTTTCTAAAAAAAAATTTAATTTCTCCTGAATTTATTTTTTCTATGGAATTTGGTCTCATCCTCATCACTTTTTACTAATTTCCCTTTTATAGGGATATTCATAGGTGGACTAGGTGCTCCATATGTGATAAAATAAGATATAGAAGGATGTTCATGGTTACACCCCTCATAAAAAATTATTTATCCTATTAATTATTAGACACATAAGCCTATTATTTATCATTATAATCTTAGTACTCAACAATAAAATTAGTTTCCAAACTATAATCAATTAGATATCTTAGTCTAAAAGGGTGTTTAAATAGATTACACTTATCATAATACATTTAATTATCAACTAACCATTTTTTCATACATGGGTTCCAACTAATTTCTATTCTTATTCAAATAATAATAGTGATAATAAAGTCACCACCATCTACAACTGACTCATACTCATTAGAATCAAATAATTTATCTTTTAACATAGTATAAATGAACATAGGATATATTGGAGTATTTGATCTAGAGGGTGGTTTTTTCAATTACATCATATAAATCATGATTTATTATGAAATTATTATTTTATATATAATTTTCATAATATATAACAAAATAGATATATTGATACATTAAATTTGAGAAGCCACTATTCCTTGGGCATAAAATGTTCTAGATGAACTTAAAATAAAATCTATATTCTCTATCTAACTTAGCTAAAACTGGCCTCTTTAAAATTCCATGTTCTATTAACTCATAAATGGACTCTTTATAAAATAAATATTTACTCTATTATGTAATTTTTCTTTGATAACAATTTAGAACAATTTCATGTGGAATTTTTAAACATTCCTCCCATTGTTTTGAAGAAAATGCAATTATGAGATCATTAATATTGGTTCTCACCTTGTATTATTATTCTTATACAAAACCAATTCTACATACTGATAAAAATGATATACCATCATTATATGAAATTATATTTCATTTAATTACAACCATTTCATCCATCCATGGTTCGGTATAACATTCAACACTGAGGACTTAATCAAAATCATTTCTTCAGGTTGTACATATATCTTGGGTATATACTTTTTCTTTGAAATCTCGGGATTCACTAGTTATATACAGCTGGAATAATATGTTCCCATGTCTTTTTATTTATTTTATATGACTTTATAATGAATAATTGGATGGTTTCATAACCCTGTACATGGATTTTGGTTCGGTTGGCTTGGCTGAAGGATAAAGGAAGGTTGAATGTTAAGAAGAGAAATATCACATAGGGATCAAGAGAAAAAGGAAAGAGGAAATATGGGATTTGAAATTAGAAAAATTATTAAATTTATTTTCATTTGGTATTTTATGGTTTTTGAGAATCAAAGTCGAAAATTGAAAAAAAAATTAAATTGAGTTATAGAATAAACTGCAACTAAAATAAAATTTAAAAAATATAAGAGGTCTAAAACATAAAACATGATAAAAAATATGAAAAATTAATGAAACATTACAATGGTGAGAAAACATTATGTGAAGTTACTATGGTGAGAAATAAAAATAGAGATAAACCTTTAATGGTTGGAAATTACAACTATTAGATATATTAAATGGTCCATAAGAACTATGGCAAGAAATCTTCAATGGTGAGAAATCAAAATGGTGCAACATCTTCAATTGTTAGAAATCAAATAGGTGGAAAATATTTAATGGTGAGAAATCACAATGATGATATATTCACAATGGAGAGTCTTAAAAAATTAAAATTAATAAAAATTGATTCTACCGTGTTCAAGATTAGGGTAATTTATTTTATCAAAATTACAAGTCATTGTAAATATATCCACAAGATGATGTTCTATTCAAATCTATTGAAGAGTGGTATCACCATATTGAAAATGATCTCTCAAAAAAGTGATCTATTACATCAATATGTTTGGTTATATAACGTGATACAAGATTATTATAAATATTTATAACACTTTTATTATCATAGTTTATAGGTACATGTTAGAATTAATATCCATGGTCTTATCATGTGAGTTTTATCCAAAGAATTTGATCATAGAAACAAATTTCAACTATGTAGTCTGCTTTAGATGTAGGCAGTGAAACATAATTTTTAATCTTACTAGATTAAGAAACTATAGAATTTCATAAATGGTTACATGTTCTAGAAGTTCTTTTGATATCTAACATAAATCCACCAAAATATACATCTGAATAACTAAACAAGTCAAAATATATTCCTCTTCAGAAAAATAATCCAAAATGGGTAGTATATTTTACGTGTTTTAAAATTCATTTCATAGCTACAAGATGTGACTATATTGGGTTTTCTTGAAAAGGGTCACACATGAACATTCTAAATGTAATATTTGGTTGACTTGAAGTCATGTGGAGAAGAATTTCAGGCTTACCAATCTAATTGGTTTCGTCCACTGGTTTCCGAGCATCATCAACATCCACATTATGGTTAGTAATCATAGAAATATCACTACTCTTAGTGTTATCCATATTACAATGTTTTAGAAGATCATTTTTATATTTTATTTTTTTTAAATGATTCCTTCCTTATTTTATAACATCTATAAACAATGAACATACTTCAGTTCACCCTTATAACTTATTTCAAATCCATATTGCACCATTCCTGAAATATCATTATATAAATATTTTTTTAAAGATCCAAAAATAATATCATCACAATAAATTTGAAAAACTAAAACATAATTTCAATTATTTTTATAAAAACGGTAGTATTAGTTACACATATTGAAGAAAATTTTGATATAATGAAATATCTGAGCACATCATACCAAGATCATTGATATTTTTTCAAACTATATATTACTTTTTTTAAAATGAATCTTCATTTGGAAAATTAGGATTTTGATTACAAGGATGTTTTTCTAAAAACACATCCTCAAAAATATATCCCTTTAGGAATGCATTATTCACATACATTTTATATAGATTGTATCTAGAAAATAAATAAATAATAGGCTTATTATAATTGATTCAAGTATGGATACTAGTCAAAAGGTATCCTAAAATTATATTCATTTTTCATGACTATATCCTTGTGTAACTAGTATATCCGTTTCACTTACTATTTTTCTTTATTATCCAACCCTTTTTCTATAAACCTCATTTTCTTCTTATTGATAAGGTGTCTTTGGATCTATTAACAAGTTATTTGAAATTAGTTTTTTGAAAATTATTTAATTATTCATGCACTTCCATTACCCATAATTCATCATGAATTGCATCATTGATGTTCATTTGTTCATGTTGAGACAATAATTCATGATGATCAACATGATTTCTTAGAGAAGATCTAGTCGGTGTATATCTATCTAGGCTTCCGAATTAAAAATCTATATAATAGTACATAAGGGGTCTTAATAGATCTTGAAAAAAGTAGGATGGTCACTTCAGGTTTTACTATATGTTCAGATTTTGGAATTTCTAGAAATTCTATAGAATGTGGAAATTTTCTATATAGCATAATCATTGGGTTTGGAATTTAATTTCAGAGTTGATATATCATACATATGGTATTCTAATGATGTGTTAGGCTCATGTGGTTTTGTCTAATGAAATTTGACATGAAAAGACTATTCCATGGTCTTGGTCCTCTTATTTATGACTCTATATGCTTTACTGAAAATTGAATAACGTAGAAAAATTGTTTCATCACTTTTTGAGGAATTGTTTTCCGAATTAACCATACTGTTAAGAATAAATAATTTTCAATCAATGAATCTAATGTAATTAACATTAGGATTTATATTTTACCATTTATTATTAGGGGTCTTCTTCAAGATAGGTCTAATTAAAACTCTATTTATTTGGTAATAGTTTGTATTTACATCCTATTCTTAAAAGTAGATAGGTAATTCAAATTCATTTATCATAGTTTAGGATATCAATTTATGTGTTATTTTAATTCTTTCTTTAACTCCATTATCTGGAGGGGTCCTATGATCAAAGAAGTTATGAATATATCCATTTTGTGATAAAAAAATATTCAATGTCTTGATTTTTAAACTCACAAACATGGTCACTTATAATGTTCTTAATCATATGTCCACATATGTTTTATATATATCTAGAATACATGGTAATGTATGAGAACGATTCAACTTTGTGAGATAAAAAAGAATACACATGTATGACCAAAAAATTCATATACTAGAACATAAACTTCCCCCTATTTAGAATAGAAACTCTATGTGATCCAAATAAATCCATGTGAACCAACTCAAGAGTTTGAGAAGTTTAAACATCGTTTTTTAATTTAAAGGAATATTTTTTGTATCCCTTTTTTATAGGGATTGCAGATCTTGTCATTTGGGAACTCATTTTTTAATAGAACCTTGGATAAACCATTCTAAGTAAAATTCTTAATTGAGTAAATGTTATAGTGTCCTAGTTTCCTAGAAAAAAAACCATGATTCTATATTAAAGTAAATCATGATAGAAAAAATTTGAGACATTAACTAATTAAACTCAACAACATAAACGTTTTCATTCCTTAAAGCATTAAAAATTAAATAATAGTTAAAATCAAAAAAACAACATGCATTGTTCTATAAACGGAAATGAAAACTATATTTACAATATTTTAATATTTTAACCATTTTATACATCAAAAAATCAATAAAACATGCTTTGGAAATTAAAATAGATTTATTGTTACCAATTTGGAAAAGGTCGATGATTTTCCCTTTATCATTACCACCAATGGTGACATGACCATCATAATCCTTTATTAGTCACTTGAAACATTTTTTGTCTCTAGGAATAGTCCTTGGACATCAAATATACATGTACCATATATATTTATAGTAGGTGTTCAACCAGTTTTCCTACAACAAAAAATTTATACATGAAATGATTTTGGTACCCAAATTTTTTAGGTCCAGATGTGTTTCTAATCAGGTATTTAGGATCCCACATTTTTTTAATAAGTCTATAATGAGCAAACTATAATATTTTTGATATAAAATATTATTAGTATAATTTTTAAAATAACTAGTAGTAAATAATTTTTATTGAGATTTAGGTACAAATGTACACTTAACTATTATTCTTTTTCTAGGTTGGTAACATATACTTGTAACATATTTTTGAGTAACTTGTTTTCCTAGAATCTGTATATGTTTCTATCTATCATTAGTAAAAATTTCTAGATCTTCATTAATTTTATCATTATATTGTTTTTGTTCTGTATTATCGTTTAAAAACTAATCTTATTTCTATTTATGAACAGATAAATAAGATATAACATTAGTAGATAAATCATCCTGTCTATTCAAAAAAATTATTTTTATCCTTATGTTTATTAAACATATCTTCTAGAATTAATAAATATTAAAAAAAATATTTTTGAGATATGTCATCATTATTATGTTGATTTTTATAATTATCATCATTAAGAATAGGTAAGATAGTATATAAATAAGGTACCTCATTGGAAGTAGTCGTGAAGCACATGTTGGCTCAGTCTGACTTATCTTCATGAGTATTGTCATATTCAATACATCTATCATCATATGAACTCCATGTTGTATTAATATAATTCAATAACATTAATTACTTTTCATCATATCTATTTTGATATTTTAATTTTGGATAGTCTTCCATTACATGTCCTTTTTTCTTTCATTCATATTTCGTTAAATCATTAGAATAATCATCGTTTTTCCAATATCTCTTACAGATTCCTCTAGAATAATACATTCCATTATAATTAGGCTTTATGAAGAAATTCCTTCCTTCAATCAAAATAATTAAGTGTTGAGTCAATAAGGTTTTCCTTATGACTTTTCCATTCCTTCTTGTTTTGAAAATCACAAACATCTTATCTTAAGGAATGTTGCTTTTATAAGAAAAATTGCTTTCTTAAGGAAAATCGCTTTTATAAGGAAAATCGCTTTTATAAGAAAAGTTATCCTTATCATATTTTCATCCATATTTTTTTTAAGTATGAGATTTAGATTCATTTTCACGGAATCGTTGAAACTTTGATATGAAGCATTCTGTTTTAGGATCCGATTTCTGTATAAGAACTATAAAGAAGTTTCATTCCTAATTACGGATATGAACTCTGACTAAGTACTATTCCAGATTCAGGATACGAATTCTTATGAAATTCGATAACGAATTCTAAATACGAATTCTAATGATCAATTCTCATTACGAATTCTGATGACGAATTCTCATTACAAATTATAATGAGGAATTCACATTATGAATACTGAAGAAGAATTCTCATTACGAATTCTGATGACGAATTCTTATTCTGAATTCCCATTTCGAATTCACCTATTAAACAGAATCTGATCATCTTTTTTTTATACACTCTGAATTAACTCAGACTCTGAAAGATTATTTTTGGTTAGACTCCGAACTTTCATTTTTCTTATGCCTTTATATTTTGACTACTTTTATTTTTTTTCCTTATACTCCGAACCTTCACCCCGATGTTTTCATTCCGAACTTTTATGTTATAGTTTGAAACGATGTCGTAGATTCTGTTACACTTGTTTTGTTATAAAACGATGTCGTCTATTTTGTTATAAATTAACCATTGTCTAAGTGACACGTGTACAGGTCCCTCCAATCTTTAAGGAATAAATGACCGTTGGAGAAGGAGCCGACCTTACCTATAAATAGGAGCTCATTTGAAAGAGATCAGTGCTGAAAATATGATAGCTGCTGCTGAAAGGCTGACTGATCTTCTACTCTTATGATTACATGCATGAATTGATTTCTAGAGAGAGAGGCTCTTATTAACTCTCAAAGCTTCGTGCGACTCCGAATGTTGGTGATTACATTCGAGGGCTTCCGGGGATAGGAAGACAGAGGTGCCGACTACCATGAAGTTCGAGGGATTCCTTGCTGAAGAAGACAGAGGTTGCCAACTACCTTGAAGTTGAGGGCTTGCGGGGATAGCAAGACAGAGACTCCGATCTTCGTATCGAGGGCTTACCCTGGTGTGGGTAAGATAAACTTTCTTGAAATTATAAATCAAGGGACCTTTATCCAAGGTTGTTGGATGCCCTTCTCTTTGGGTTAAAAGACTTATATCATGTTACTAGTAGTTCTACTACTTGTTTTTATTCCGCTGCTTATTGTATTGTAAGGAATGTATAAAATTTTTATACTTCCTTACTTGTACTCTGACTCATTTAGATTCTATACACTTTAAGGTAGAATCTCACTTTGTAATCTTTTGTTAAGTTTCAATTTCCGGAACCATATTTCCGGAACCTACTTTCGGAATCTCTTTCCAAGCTTGCATTCGGTGTTAGAGGTGTTGTGAATTTTCTTAGTTTAACTTTGTTAAACGTAGACCTTTCCATTTATTAAGGAAACCATTGTTATTCTTAACTAACTTTAAAGGTTCCAAAGTAATTTTTAAAATATACAATTAACCCCCCTCTTGTATATTGAGCATTTCATCACTATTTCGATCCTACAATTGGTATCAGAGGTTGGAAACCTCATACTATATACCAATCTTACATTTGGTATCAGAGGAGGTCTATGAAATACTTATACTCACGAATAAGTTTTTCTTTCTCACTTTATCATTCCGAATATTACCATTCCATTTCCCATTCTGAACTTTGTGATTACGAACTTTTGCTACTAACAAGTTTGTGTGCAATGTTATTTTAAGTATGGCAGGAGTCAATGATGGATCAATTGATAATCTGAATCCTACAAGACCACCTATCTTTGATGGTAATGATTATGAATATTGGAGAGATTGTATGAAGACTTTTTTTATTAATACTGGAGTAGATAACTTTGTTATGCTTACTGGTGATTATAAAATTCATGACAAGGAAGTCAGAACTTTTACTAACCAGGAAAAGAAAGAATATCAACTCAATTATAAGGTACGCAATACTGTAATTTGTTCAGTGACCAAGAATATATATAGCCAAATTTCTTCTTGTGAAGAAAATAACTGTATCTGGAAGAAGTTAGAGGTTACACACTTTGGGACTTCTAAGGTGATTGAGACTAGAAGAGCTATTCTTAGAGCTGAATATCATGGCTTCAATTTTCCTTACGGAGAACCTATCTGTAATGTTCAACAAAGATTTATGACTATTTTCAACAATCTACAATCTATGGGAGAGAAAGTTTTAGATGATGAATCTCTTGTGGATAAGATAATTGATATTATGCCCAATGAGTGGGAGTCCAAGAGAAGAGCTATAGATGAGAATAGGAAGGTCACTCAAATTACTCTTGATGAGCTGTTTGGAACTCTTCTACAACATGAATCACGAATGAAGAGAGATGCTGACAACATCAAGAAGAAGAATGGAAATGGTACTGTTGCTTTTACAACAAAATCAAATCAGATGAAAGCTAAGACTCCTAAGAGAGTAACCAGATCCAAGTCTAAGAAAGTTATTTTCCAATCTGAATCTAGTGAGAGTGAAGTCTCAGAAAATGAACTAGAAAATCTTGCTCGAAGGATGAACAAGATAGCTGGTCAGAGAAATTTTCAATCTAAGTATAAGAAAATGGAATGGAAAGATAAGAAATATGGAGAAGTTACTTGTTATGAATGAAATAGAGCTTGACATATCAGACCAGATTCCCCTTTGCTCAAAATGAAAGAAAGGAAGGAAATACATTCAGACGGAATCAAAAAGAAGTATTATAAAGCCAAAGATAAGAATGTTTTGAAAGCTAATGACACCTGGAGTGCCAGTGGTGTTGATTCTTCAGATGAATCTTCTGATTATGAATCTTCAGGACAGAAGAATATTGGTCTCATAGCCAGATTACCTATCGATAATCATTGTTTTATGGCTAAGGTACGAAATGCTGAATCATTGACCAATGTTTCTTTAAATTCCAATGATAGTAAGTATTATAACTCTTCAGATGAAGAATCTTCTTCTGATGAAGAAAATACTTTACCTACTTATGAAGAAGCCTCTAGGTTTGTTGAACTTCTTGGGATTGAGAATTCCAAACACAATAAGAAACTTCATAAGGAAAAATCTAGGAATTCTATTCTTACAAAAGATATATCAGATCATTCTAAAGATCTTGATAAGAAAAATGCTGATTTTAAAAGTATTTCAAAAAATCATGAGGAAGCAAGTTCTGAGAAGAACAAACTTTCTAAAGAATTAGAAAAAGTAATTTCTAAGAAAAATGTTTTCGAGCCTAACTCTAGTTCAAAAACTAATGATTTTAAGGATATAAACATGGTTGTAAATCTCAAGTCCGAAATTTTTTCCTTAATGAAGTTTTTATCAAACATTACCCATGGTAAAGAAAATTTTGATAAAATGTATTCTCAAATACGCCCTTTAAGAAATAAATCCGGATGTGGTTATACCCATGCAAAACCTATTTTCAGTAACAATTATTTTGTTCCTCAAAGTGTCCCATTTTGTACCATGTGTCAATGTGGTGGTCACTTGGAAAATAATTGTTCCTTAAACAAAACCCAATCACTGGGATTTCACAAAGCTTACTTTTCTAAAAAAATGTGAATACCTAAAATTTTATTGTCTAGAAATCTCACATCCAAACATGTTTGGATTCCGAAAGTCTAATTTTCTTGATGATTTTCATAAAATATAGAGAGTACCAGCAACAATACAAGGTACATGGATAGTGGATGTTCCCGACAAATGACTGGTAACAAAAGCAATTTTGAAAAGATTATCAAAACAAACGGAGGAAAGGTAACCTTAGGAGTTAATGCTAAAGGAGAGATTGTTGGTATTGGAAATATTTTTTTTATTGGTAAAACATTGATTTCAAATGTTCTTTTTGTTAAGGGTCTTAAGAAAAACCTCATTAGCATAAGTCAGTTATGTGATGATGGTTACCTTGTGAACTTTAGGAATGATAAGTGTTTAGTTCACAATTCCAAGGAAGAATTTATTCTCTCAGCCAATAGGCAAGATAATGTCTACACATTGAACCTAGAAGACCTCAGGAGTCATGATTTACCTTGCTTAATTGCAATGGAAGATCATTCCCGGTTATGGCATAGAAGATTAGGACACTGTAACCTTAGAAACCTATGTAAATTCTCTAAGAAGAAACTAGTTAAGGATCTACTAGAGCTTATATTTGATTCTTCTACAGTTTGTGATCCTTGTCAATATGGAAAGCAATATAAATCTAGTTTTAAGTAAATTGGTGAAGTCTCAAAAACCGATTCATTACAGTTTGTACACATGGATCTTTTTGGTCCAACACAAACTGGAAGTATTGGAGGAAAATACTATGTGTTTGTTCTAGTTGATGATTACACTAGATTTACTTGGGTCTATTTTCTAGCAAAGAAATCTGAAGTGTTTTCTTATTTCAAAAGTTTTAAAGCTCAAGTTAAAAATGAGAAAAACCTTCCATTGAAAACTATTCATAGTGATCATGGAGGAGAATTTCAAAATTCGGATTTTGAAACTTTTTGTAATAAGAAAGGTATTACTCACAATTTTTCAGCACCTAGAACTCCTCAACAGAATGGTGTAGTTGAAAGAAGAAATAGAATTCTTCAAGAGATAACTAGAACCATGTTGAGTAAATATTCTATTGCTAGAAATTTATGGGCTGAAGCTGTAATTACTGCTTGCTATACTATAAATCTAGTTTTGATTAGACCTTTTCTTAATAAAACTCCTTATGAGTTATGGAATGGTAGAAAACCTAGACTATCCTACTTCAAGGTTTTTGGTTGCAAAGTATTCATTTTGAATACTATAGATATCCTACATTAATTCGCACCAAAATCTGATGAAGGGATTTTCTTAGGATATTCCACAACCTCTAAGGCTTATAGAGTTTTTAATAAAAATACGTGTACTGTTGAGGAAACAGTACATGTAAAATTTGATGAGTCAGATCCTTTTGTTTTTAAACCATCCCAGCCTACATCTTCAGATGTGTTTTCAAAAACTAATTATCAAGATTTGATAGAAGATCCTTCTGATAACGAAATTGTTCAAGAAGATACTTCTGAAACATTTACCCCAAAAGACATTATACCATATGTTGATAAACAGGTTTTACAAAACCCAAATCAGGGGTTTCTTAAGAATCATCCCAGTGATAGCATCATTAGTGATGTAAATCAACCTGTAAGGACTAGATGGTCCTTATGAAATGAATTAGAACATCTAGCATTTCTTTACCAATTAGATCCTAAAAGCACGGATGAAGCTTTAGGTGATGATGATTGGATCAAAGCAATGCAAGATGAACTAAATGAATTCGAAAGGAATAATTTCTAGACCTTGGTTGAAAGACCTAAAGAAACTTCTGTTATTGGAGTAAAATGGGTTTTCAGAAATAAATGTGATGAATATGGAGTCATAGTAAGAAATAAAGCTAGACTTGTTGCTAAAGGCTATAATCAGCAAGAAGGAATAGACTATGAAGAAACCTATGCTCGAGTATCTAGACTTGAATCTATCCGTATTCTACTTGCTTTTGCAGCATTCTTTAATTTCAAACTTTTTCAAATGGATGTGAAATGTGGTTTTCTTAACAGTTATGTTCAAGAGGAAGTTTTTGTTGAACAACCTCCTGGATTTGAGTATACAAAACATCCTGATCATGTTTTTAGACTTACCAAAGCTTTGTATGGTCTTAAACAAGCCCCACGAGCATGGTATAATAGACTCACTGGATTTTTGCTTCAAAATAACTATGTTAAGGGAAATGTAGATCCAACTATTTTTATAAAGAAAGATAAGAAAAATGTTTTTATTTTTCAAATTTATGTTGATAACATTATATTTGGTTCAACTCATCAATCTTTGACTGACTCTTTTTCTAGTCTAATGAAATATGAGTTTGAAATGAGAATGATGGGTGAGTTAACATTTTTCCTTGGTTTTCAAATTTCTCAAAAACCAGAAGGAACCTACATATCTCAACATATGTATATTAAAGATCTTCTTAAAATGTATGGTTATGACAACACTAAGAGTATAAGTACTCCCATTGGTACCTCAAACTCTTTAGATCTTGATGAAGCTGGGAAACCAGTAGATCAAACATCTTTTAGAGGTATGATAGGAAGTCTACATTACCAAACAGCTAGTCGACCAGACATAATGTTTTCAGTATGCTTATGTGCAAGATATCAATACAATCCTTAGAAATCTAACTTAAGGCATTAAAAAGAATTTTTCGCTTCCTTAAGGGAACCATGGATCTAGGATTACTTTATACTTCTGGAAATGATTTTGTTCTAAAAATCATTTCTAATGCTGACTTTGGTGGATGTAGAATGGATAGAAAAAGTACATCCAGAACTTGTCATTTCTTAGGAGATTATTTAGTTTCTTGGTCCTACAAGAAGTAAGATTCTATAGCTCTTTCCAATGCTAAAGCTGAATATGTAGCAGCTGGAAGTTGTTGTGATCAAGTGTTATGGATGCAACACACACTCACATACTATGGCTTGAGTTTTACTAAAACTCAAATTTTGTGTGATAAAACAAGTGCCATTGCCCAAAGTAAGAACCCTTCACATCACTCCCGTGAAAAACACATAGATATTAGGAATCACTTTCTTAGGGATCACAAACTTAAAGGAGATATTATCCTTCATTTTATCAGAACGCAAGATCAACATGCTGCTATTTTCACAAAATCATTGCCTTCTGATAGATTTGAATATATTAAACAGAAGTTAAGAATGATATCCGTAAGGTAATCCTCCTAAATAAACTTTCTTTTGAAAAAGTCTCCTTACAGAAATAAACTCCTTTTCATAGGGGGCGTACATTTGATTATTAGTTTAACAATGTTTTTCAAAATTTGTTTTCAAACTTTTCGGAACGAAGATTTCTGGAATAAAATTTCCGAAACTACAATTTTCAAAAATGGACATTTTCGTACAGAATACTACTATAATGGAAGTATTCATATTAAAAACATCTGGAATTGGAAATTTCGTACTGGCAGTTTCATAACCAGATTTTTGTACCGATTTTTCGTAATGTGTTTTTCGTACTAAATTTTTTCGTACTGAGTTTTTCGTACTGAGATTGTTTTCTGTAGTACATTTTTGAGAACTTTCTCTTTTCATAATAAAATTTTATTCATAATAATTTTTATATTATCCATTACGAATAATACTTCTCAGCCAATCCGAAAGGTATGATTTCCTTACTCATGTTTTCGTAGTCATACTTTACTTTCTGGAATTTTCTTTAATTATGTTTCCGGATTATAGTTTTCTTAAATAAAAACCTCAAAAAGATCGGATTCATGTTTTCAACAATCAGATCTGATCTCAGTTTATTCCAACCGTTAGATCAACTGAGGAAGTTGAACCATCGTTCCATTGCCTATATAAAGGGGTCCCAAATTCTTGTCCCAAATCGATTTCAAGCTCTCGCATCTTGAATCTCTGCCTCTCTGTTTTAAAGTCGTTCCGAACCTTAGATTTCTCCATTCCGAGCTTCTCAGAGGACTTCAGATCCGAATGTCTGCGGAGTTAGTGTCTCAAGAGATGTCTTCAACCAAACCTATTTCATAATGGGTAGATTACAGAGAAAGGTTAGTCTATCTGGATTTCATTAATAACTATGATTCTCTTATTTCGAAGAAAATCAAGTTGAATGGCTGGGAAGATGTTGTTGTATCCAAACCGGGGACTCAAGATGATGTTTTTATGGAGTTACTTATTGAGTTCTATGAAACAGTTTCCTTCTTTCAGGAAGATAATAGGGAGAAATTTTTTTTTAAGTCTTATGGCAAGACCTATAAGCTCTCTTATACCAAGGCAGCAAGCTTGGTAGGGCTGTCCTATGAAGGAGAAGCCGAATTTATATCTCATGTATTACCGGAATCTAAGGGTAGATTCGATAAGGAAAAAAGCCTTGAAGTCTCTCGGACTCTCTGATGACAAGGCTCTGAAGATTGTTAGTTTTCCTACAAATTTCCGGATTCTAGAATTGTGGGTACAAGGGCTTATCGTACCGAGGAAAGGTGAGAAAGACAACTTGAAGAAGTGTGAGATCTATATCATAGATTTCTTGACAAATATAAGGAAGATTAACTTCATCAAGAACATTCTTATAACCATTGATAATCTTAAGAAAGGAAATCTCAGAGCCGAGATTGTAATATACCCAGCAATATTATCAAAGATGATAGTTCGGTTCTTTGAGTCTTTCAAAGATGTTTGCAGATCTAAGCCAAGGGTTTGTAAAATATTGTTAGTCAGCGATGACACCCTTAAGAGGATGGATGTGGCTTTCAATAAGGAGATTGGTGAGTTCGTTGATTTTCCTAATCAAGAAGAAGCGGCTCCGAAGGCTGCTGATCCGGAATCATCTAAGCCAGTAAAGAAAAGAAAGTTGAAAGAAGTTGTAGCTGATGTTGAAGATCCTAAGTCTAAGGAAGTTCAAACCGCACATCCCAAACCAAAGAAGAAGAAGGCCTATCTTGATGAGGTTGTTGCGATGTGGAGAGTAGATAATGAGAAAAGAAAAGAAGGGGATCCGCGGTTCGGATTGGACCCTACGGAAGCTAAGGCCATGAAGGAGAAAAATACTGATGAGCTTCAAAAACAAGTAAAGGAAAATAAGCTTAAGAAGAAGATGTCAGAAGCCGAGGCAGTCCAAGCTTTGTTGAAATTTAAAGAAATAGTATCTGGAAGCATTCCAGTTCTGAGATATTTCTCCTTGGAATCTCTACCTGAGACTCCAGGAAGAAACCTTGATTTTCCAGAAGAGACTACAACTGATCATGTTGGGCAAATCGAGCAGATTCTGCAAGTGGGAGAGGAAGAAGTAGTTGCTGAAGGAAGTGGTGAAACATGAGATCTTTTGAAACAAGTAGATGATTATAAAGGATCACCTTCAGAAAATCTATCAATCTGAACTTCAGAGGCTGAATCCTCTAGGATAGTAACACCAGAGAAGGATAAGAAAGAGGAAGATGTTGTTCAAAAAATTGTTGATGATATTATTCAAGTTTCTACTGGTGAGAAGAAAACTCCTGATCAAGAATTGATTCCAAAAAAATGCAAGGGAATGTAACTCCTAGTTGAGACTCTGAAATATGTGGCAACATGAAAAGAGAATTTGGTGATTCATCTAAAAAGAAGTTGGAGCTTATCGAGAAAGAAAACTCTCCAAGGAATGTTTCAGATTCAGAGTCATCCTTGTTGGGGCATGACTTTGTTGATCAGTCCTTAAAGAAGTTGGTGGGAACCATTAGGACCTTCTCATGTATTGACTCAAGGTGCCAGATGCTCCAACATGCTCTAAATCAGAAAACAGACTCCATATCTATGGTTATGGATAAGTTTGCTGAAATAGAGGCTCAGTTCAAAACGTTTTTTGTTGGCTATGAAGCTTATAGAAGATCTTTCAAGAGGATGACGAGCTGGTCGAGGAAGACTGTGGAAGAGATGAGGCTATTGGATGAGTTTCAAGACAATGTTAAAGATTCCTTTGAGACCGAGGACAAGAAGACAAATGAGTTAACATCATCCTTTGAAGAAAAGCTGACAGAAGAAAAGAACTTCTGGATTCCAGAAGTGAGAGATATGAATGGGAAGATGAATTCTGTTTCTCAAAACTAGAAGTTTGAAAGGGATCATCGGTTTGATTTTGAAGAAAGGATGATGGCTCAGGAAGAAAAGATCAATGCTCAGGAAGAAAAGCTGAAATCCCATGAAGAAAAAATTGAAGCTCAATATGCAAGAAAAGTTGTCTTAGAGAAGCAAGCTGAAGAAGATCATAACGACCTGAAAAAGATCAAGACTATTATAATGGGGCTCTTGTCGAAGGAAAAAGATCCAAAATAACCAAATCCAATCTTTTTGTTGTATTTTTTTGTTGACGAGATTTCAAAATTAATGAAATTTGTACTTGTCCTTTCTATTGTTGTCATTAATAAATTTTCAGGTATTTTTTTTTCATTCCTTCCAATTATTTTTGAAAATCACAAAGGGGAAGAAGGAAAAGATCCTTAAGAAAAATAAGAACTCTAATAAGAGTTTATCAAAGGGGGAGAAGGAAAATATCCTTAAGAAAAAGAAGAACTCTAATAAGAGTTTGTTTAAGGGGAGTTTTTCATTAAAGAAGACTTTCTTATTTATCACTCTGGAAATCTGAATACAATCCTTAGAGTTTCAAAGCCTAAGGGGGAGTTAGTTGTATTCATTAATATCCTTAATTCAAAGGGATATAAGCCCTAATGTTTTTCTTTCTTCTTAGAATTTTATTTCGTAAAGATGTATGTGCTTTCCAAAAAGGGGGATATTGTTGAGTCAATAAGGTTTTCCTTATGACTTTTCCATTCCTTCTTGTTTTGAAAATCACAAACACCATATCTTAAGGAAAGTTGCTTTTATAAGAAAAATTTCTTCCTTAAGGAAAATCTCTTTTATACGGAAAATTGCTTTTATAAGAAAAATTATCCTTCTCATATTTTCATACATATTTTTTAAGTATGAGATTCGGATTCATTTTCACGGAATCGTTGAAACTTTGATATGAATCATTCTGTTTTAGGATCCGATTTCTGGATAAGAACTATAAGGATGTTTCATTCCGAATTATGGATATGAACTCTGAATAAGTTCTATTCCAGATTCAGGATACGAATTCTTATGAAATTCGATAACGAATTCTCAATATGAATTCTAATGATCAATTCTCATTATGAATTCTGATGACGAATTCTCATTACTAATTCTAATGAGGAATTCACATTACGAATACTGAAGAAGAATTCTCATTACGAATTCTGATGACGAATTCTCATTCTGAATTCCCATTCCGAATTCACCTATTAAACAGTTTCTGATCATCTTTGTTTTATACACTCTGATTTAATTCAGATTCTGAAAGATTATTTTTGGTTAGACTCCGAACATTCAATTTTCTTATGTCTTTATATTTTGACTACTCTTTATTTTTGTTCCTTACACTCCGAAACTTCACTCCGAAGTTTTCATTTCGAACTTTTATGTTAGAGTTTAAAATGATGTCATACATTCTGTTACACTTGTTTTGTTATAAAACGATGTCGTCTATTTTGTTATAAATTAACCTTTGTCTAAGTGACACGTGTACAGGTCCCTCCGATCTTTAAGGAAAATATTACCGTTGGAGAAGGAGCCGACTTTACCTATAAATAAGAGCTCATTTGAAAGAGCTCGGTGTTGAAAAGATGACAGCTGCTGCTGAAAGGATGACTGATCTTCTACTCATGTGATTACATGCTTGAAGTGATTTCTAGAGAGAGAGGCTCTTATTAACTCTCAATGCTTCGTGCGACTCCGAATGTAGGTGATTATATTCGAGGGCTTCCAGGGATAGGAAGACAGAGGTGCCGACTACCTTGAAGTTCGAGGGATTCCATGCTGGGGAAGACAGAGGTTGCCAACTACCTTGAAGTTGAGGGCTTGCGGGGATAGCAAGACAGAGACTCCGATCTTCGTATCGAGGGCTTACCCTGGTGTGGGTAAGACAGACTTTCTTGAAAGTATAAATCAAGGGACCTTTATCCAAGGTTGTTGGATACCCTTATCTTTTGGTTAAAAGACTTATATCTTGTTACCAGTAGTTCTACTACTTGTTTTTATTCCGCTTCTTATTGTATTGTAAGGAAAGTATAACTTTCTTATACTTCCTTACTTGTACTTTGATTCATTTAGATTCTATACGCATTAAGGTAGAATCTCACATTGTAATCTTTTGTTAACTTTCAATTTCAAGAACCATATTTCCGGAACCTACTTTCGGAATCTCTTTCCAAGCTTGCATTCGGTGTTAGAGGTGTTGTGAATTTTCTTAGTTTAACATTGTTAAACATAGTACTTTCCATTGCTTAAGGAAACCATAGTTATTCTTAACTAAGTTTAAAGGTTCCAAAGGAATTTTTAAAATATACAATTAACCCCCCCCCTCTTGTATATTGAGCATCTCATTACTATTTCGATCCTACAATTAGTATTAGAGGTTGGAAACGTCATACTCTATACCAATCTTATATTAAGTATCCTAGGAAAATGGTTCATCACCTCATCACAGTCAGGTTGTTACTCACTGTCCCATGAATGTTCAGATTGTATATTTTTATTTTATTTTTCTCTCTATTTAGATGTAGTAGACAAGAATGTTTCTGACATTATTTTGGGCTCATAACCCACCTCTTGGTTGACATTCAATTCTTATTCATACATCACATATTTCCCAATAATCTTCTAGACAAGTAGTTTTTTATGTCATATGAAACTCTAACTGAAAGGTATGTTTCTCTCTATCTTTTTAATGGAATCTTGGAAATATCATAATCTTGTCTTTGTGAGATAATAAATTTATAAGTAAACTCATGGTGTTAAAAATTTCCATAAACCTGAGATACATATCAGATATTAATTAATCATGGTTTATATTGAGTGTATCATACTTAATAGTATATTTAATTAGTCTAATTTCCAATAAATTGGTTATTCTATAATGTGATACAACTTTTGTATCACATATCACAAATCCAGTTTTACATTAAGAAATTATATTGAATTACTCATCTCATAAAGCACAATAATGGGTATTCATATCTTTTTTATGTATTGGTATAAGAAATATTGGTAGAATAGATCCATTTTTTCTAGTAATCATTGGTAACTCATACTAATCCTCAATAGTAGACCAAATCACAAAAACCAATACATTAAATATGACTTTCCATTTCGATCTACCATAGAGAATAATTATATCCATTGACAAATAGAGGTATTTTGGAAGAAAACCCTTCAATAATATTATCTATTTTTAGAATTTAAATTTATAATTTATTGATAATTATGATATCTATAGAATAAATAAAGTCGTAGTTGAATTTTTTTATGAATACTAATACTGATGTTCAAACCTTTAATACCAAATACTGACCAGAGTGAGTATATCAAGAGGGTGTGAACTAGGTACCCAATAAAATTTTATATTAAAAATAACTTTATTTAAAGTCACCCAAATAATTTAAATAAAACTAAGTTAGTTAAAAAATTAGATTTATATAAGACTTTACCATTTAAAATAATTCTCAAATATTGATTCAGTATTGGTTAAAAACATTATACAATATTACAATAATATTTGAAATCAATTTAATAAATCAAATCCTTATGTAAAAACTAATAAATACTAAATATCAATGTTGTGGTTTGGTTTTCTATTTAAAATAGATTAAATTTTAAAGCATATAAATAAAACAACCAAAATAGAACACAATATTATATAGAAGAGGTTAATATATAGTCTTCTCTACATGGAAATCAATTGTTATCATGAAGTTTATATAGAATAATAATTTGAACAAAAAATTAGATTGTGTATTACAATAGTATAACAACTATCCAAGACAAATTGGACCACTTCCACATTTTTCATGGGAGAATAAGAAAACAAAAATCAGGTCACAACCAAACCATTACCAAAACACATGAAAAAAAGGACTAAATATTATTGAGATCATATATAATTATCTTTTAATTTAATGTATGATAAAGTGTGTAAAAAAAGATAGTATAACATAATTCTATTAATGTAATGATAAATTAATTTATTGAGAAAATAAACTATATAACGTTATGTTATTGAAAAGTTTGTTTTGATATGCATCTTGTGACTCATTAAATGTGATTTATACTGAGCCATGACTATAGTTTCAAACATATTCTATTGAACTGAGTGATGTAATTTCATTTTTCATGAATCTTGGTATCCATTATATGTATGTTATGATACATCTTCATCAATCATTCGTAGATGTGTAATATTTCTTAAATTTATTTCAATATGTCCCAGTTTCTATTTAAGGGACTATCTCATTGTGTTTTTTCTTATAGATGACCACCGTCTACTACATGAGATATTTTTCATAACATTTTAATGTAAATGACAACATGTGATAATATCCTAATTTTTTATTGTCCTCATAATACATGCCTGACAAGATGTTTAATTCATTCTCTATAATAGTTAGTAAAAATTCATTATAATAAATTTCAACATTAAATTCTATAAAATAACCATAATAAATATTTTATGAAAATATATAAGTAAAATAATAGTGATACATAGAATTTTGAATGGGGACATTGGTGGTGTATACATACGGTGGACAGTCAGTGTTAGGAGGTGACAAATTGGAATGGTTTCTTAATCTAACAGTAAAACAACATGACAATGAGACTACATGAAGGTCAGTCTTGTGAGATATGATTGCATCTAGTGTTTAGTCAAGCTCTTGTGTTTTTCCATGTTGGTGGTGAATCATACTTTTTCAAACATACATTTTGTCATCAAATCAGTGTGATATTGATTCATCCAAGTACTTAATTGATTCTAAATACCAATAGTGAGTCTTTATTTATGGTGACTCAGCATTTGCGGTGAGACTTTTTGGTATTCAGTATTTACCTGAGATATAAAAATTGTATTTAATATATCTTATGATGTAAAATGATAATAGAAAACATTAATCTCATTATGATCATAATAAACAGGATTTGGTGATCGTTAAAACAAGAGGTCAATATTATGTAAACAAATACATTTATAAATTTTAGGACTTATGAATTTATAAAAGTGAGTGAATCCATGAAAGTTCTTTCACTTGGTAGACATGTGATTTTATTGGACGATTCCTAGATAAAAATTCAGGAATTTCATATAATTAATTAATATATCACTACATACATATTATAATACAACTATCATATGGTATAACCGCACTTTACCACTAATCATATCCAAGGAATTATGTGTATGGGACCCAAGTATCACCCATTCCATAATATAATCTCATATATGTAGTTATCCTTTCTATGGTGTTCCAGGTAGAAATCCATGTTTCACCCTTTCCATGTAATAATTCTATTAATAATTTCATCAATTCAGTGATGACCAGTGAGAATATCAAAAGATTTTCGAATTCATTATTTCGTATCGACCATGCCATAACTTTAGGAATAGTCATGAGTTAGTTGATTGCACATACCCATTAAATATTCACATTATTCATGTTATGCATTCATCTATATGAGCTAACGATAGTATATGGAATGAAGTAACAAAATTCTATGTGACATGGCATAACCATTTTTCGATTGTTTAATTAATTGGACATTTTATCTATAAGTGTCAATACAAAAACCTCCTCAAATAGAATTAATTATATAAGGAATGAAATAAGATTGTGATACTATATTAAATCATAAAAAGGGGTTCCTAATTATACATATGTAGTTGTAAAATTAGAGCCAGATAAACCATATAGTCTAAGGGGTGGTTTGGTGGTGTGTAGAAACCTTCAAATGATGAAATTTAGGGAGATAAAAACAATATTTTTTAAGACTTTATCAATTAATTTTATTATATTAACATTTATTACATGACACAGATATAGTCAAGTGTGAATCACAACGACTAATGATATTAACATTAAGAATGTAAGGAAAAGTACCATAACTCATACCTTATATCGGTAGATTAATTTTTGTCCAGTATAGGCCTCTGATAATATATTTAATGAGAGATATTGGAGAATCTAGAAAAATACATAAAAATAGGTCGTTAGGGTTCATATAGAGATAGAGTTAAATACGCTGTGATAAGCTGACAAATGAATCAATATGACTCGTAGACATAATGAGGGTGATCAACTGTGACTAATTGTATTCAACAATATGTCCAGATGGATAACATCTCACTAATAATATTATGAGAGGGAAGGAATATATACACTAGACTGAAATTTGCTGAAATTGGGGAATAAATTGTAGTTTAGATTTAATAATAAGAAGGGGGTCACAAGGAAATTCACAGATTTTAAAGGGCCACGTGGTTTAGTGTACGGTAAGAAAGATAATGAGAAAACAATTTGATCTCCACTTTCCAATAATATAATCCTCATATCGACCAGACCCATATTTATACATTCCATGTGACATCCTTGTGTTCAAATTGTCCACCGAACACCCCTCTTGCTTATTTAAAGCACAAGGTAAGGAAAACCATGTGCATACCCTCAGATTTAACACTACATTTTATTATAAGATATTCAAAGCCATGTGTCCCTCCATTTAAAAGTTATTAAAACAATTTGGAACTATTAATGGCCCACATGTTTGAGGTGCATAGTTATAATTAATGATGTACTAACCCTTCACCTCACTTGTTTCTCTAAAAATTGTGGATGTACACTCCAAAACATGAATGAACACTCCCAAAAAATCCATAAACCCTTAAGTCACTTACATTTGTATTTAACCAAAATTTTATACTTTAATTAAAGTTATCTATACCTCACAAAAAAACAGATCTCTTACAGCTATGTATAATTTCTCCCATAGGTTATTCTATAAGGACATGTCCTTAAACATTACATAATTTTGATTTAAATGAATAATTCACATTGAGGATCTTTTTAGGTTTAGATTTTTAGAGAAAAATGAAATAACTATTACATATAAAGAGATTACAAGGTAGGAATATCTAAATAGTTTCCATTTTTTTCATAAAATCATAACTCTTGAAAAAAAATAGTCATGTCTAGTTCCATGTTTTAGATAGCATGACTTTTCCTTGATCCTATCCTTGACCCTATTCATCTTTAAGTCCAGTGAAATCATTTCAAAACATGGGATGAGCATAAAAATCTCAGTAAGGGTTATAAAATAAAGAATGAAACCATTTTTTCATAAATACATATAAAACATGAAATCATATACTTACCTTATTAAATCATAATATTTAGTAAAGACACATAGAAATAATTAATCATAAAGTTAACTTGTGGCATCTATATCATACTTACATTGTAGCTATCACAGCTACATAGGGAGTTACATTGGAATACCCATCATAGTATATTCCCTAAATCACTTAGGAGAAACGTTCACGTTTACCTCCGTCACGTTACCCAAAGCATTGTAGAGCTAGCTCAGGCTCACCCGACCTTGGTTTATCACGCAATCACCCGTATACATAAATAATTCCCAAGAACTTTAACATGATCATAACACATAACATAAGCATAAAGGAAAGATAGAATTTCCACATTTCAATAATAAAATATCATTTCAATATAGTGAAATAATAAATCCATTGTCAAAATCATATTCAATACCAAAATACAAAAAAAGAGTATATGGAATTTATATTTCCTTTTAAAAACATTCTGACTTGTTAAGGAATCCAAAGATCAAATAATACTCGTGGCGGCGGAAAGGTCATTGTCACCACTAAATTAATAAAAAAATTCCTTTTTTCATTTAGTAAAACAAATTGTATAAAAATATTACCGTTGAATAAAATGAAAATACAAAGGGTTATATACACCGTATAAAATAAAGTCGTGTATAAAACTAAAAATGCCTCAATGAAAGGAGATTGAAACGAAGTCCCTTACCACGCGTCTGACTTGACTCGATCATTCATTAATCTCTTGAATAATAAACTAAAGATAATTTCTACTTTCTTAAGAACCTTTTTCACGTTTATTATTAATTTTATATCACTTATTACCATGCTATAAACGTTTTGCAATCATTTAAGTTAATAACGTTCATTTTGACGATATTTGGTACTTGAGTAAAAATGGACACCTTATATTTACAAGTTGTCCATGTGGTCAAAGTTTCATTTTATACATAATGATATTCATGATTTATATATCATATATATCATATATATCCAGTATATACATGTTTTTATAATAGTTCATAACATTTAGAGGTATGAAATGAAATTCACCGTTCATGGAGACGGTAAGTCGTACATACGCATGAATGCTACTTTCATTTATATTTAGTAATTTAATGGAAATAAAACATAATGATACATAATTATTATATAATTCCTGTATAATATCATATATAATATCATTAACCACATCCTTTATACATCCCACATAAGGCATTAACAAATCAAATCACATTGAGGGGCAGTAGTCTGCACTTTCTCAAATGAGATTATCGTATTTACCCACTATGGAAACCATAAAGTTGTGCTATAAATGGAAAGTACTGAAGAATAAGGAAATTATAAACATACTATATATCTTATATAAATAATGTTCCATCATAATGGCCACCATGAGAGGTTTTAATATGTAATTGAACAATCATCGTTTCGTGAGGCCTTAGTTTTCCATCCACAGAAACATTATGTTCTTCCTCCATTAGATGGAGGTGTGTGTCAGTGTAGTTAGAATACTTCACATTAAAAAATCCTAGTATATTTATGATACTGGTGTTGTTACAAAAGAAAGGAATACAAAAGATTTTAGGGGTTGGAGAAGTAAAATAATAGAAAACAATTTAAGAGAAACGATTACCTCTAATTTGGGTAACTTCTTTTGAATTGAACCTAAATGACTTCATGAAGTGCATTCTTCCTTAGGTATGGAATCTAAGAGGAGTAGAGGGATGTAGGGAGATTAATTGGGAAGAGTTTGGATGAGCCAAATGGCTTGAGAGGTGTGAGGAACTTGTTATAAGTGGTCTCCTTTTATAAGGGAGACGAGGGACTCTTTAGGAAAGTGTGAAAACATTATTTTATTATATAATGATATTCGGTTTTAAAGGACCAAAAATCATTATAGTATAAGATAATATGACTCATGGTCGAAATAAAATCATCCAACCACAATTGGACATGTTTTGGATAATATTTTAATCATTATAATCTTATTTATTTAATTCATTTATTATTGAGGTAAATACTACATCATTATTGTGTCATAAATAATTTAATTTATTCGATGTCTAAAAATTATTAAACAAATACTATCATGTAGTAAATATTTTTATATTTCCAATGAATATTTTTAGTCTAAACGATAATTTATATAACCACTTCAAAAAATTAATTTACTAGAAGATATTTGCTTTTGTCATTTTTTCCTTTACTTTAAGTTAATTAATCTAAATTTTCATTATCACTCCCAAGTAGATCAAATGGGTCCCAACATCGACCCAAAGATTATCATGGTCATAAATGACTCAACCAATAATGTTTGGACATTTTTTAAGGTAGTTTGAAATTATTATAATTTTATTCTTACCTTGAATTACCCTATTTACCTTTAACTGCGGTAAATAAAAGTCAAAAGTTACTATTCACCAAAAATTATTTTCATCTTAATGAATCAAATTTTACTTATTGATGACAACCATGTATGTAGGATTTTTGAAATTAAATTCATAGAAGTTGTAAAATTTCATTTAAATGAAAATGTCTGTTTTTTAACTACCACTAAGTGGTGTCACTATTCATCAAAAATTGAAGTTTTTCAGAAAAATACCAAAAATTCAGCCTAATAATTATTTGATATTCAGAATTCAAAAGTGATATATATTTTTTCAAATTCAAAACATATAAGTGGAATTAATTAATTTTAAAATTAATTCATGTTATCAAAATAAATAGCGTGTTTTTAAGAAACAATAACTATCAAAAGATTTATACTTGTTTATGTCCAATTTTAAAGTGAAAATAATTCCAATGACCAAAATTGGCTTAAATGTTAAAAATATATTTCAATTTCACTTCAAAACCAACTAAAAAGATAATATAACCATATAAATATATTATATTAAAAGTCATTTTTGAATGAAAATACAGTATTTTTCACTATTTATTAAAAAATGTACTTTATCAGAAAAATACCAAAAAATTACCCAAAGTAAAATATGATGTCCCCATTCTAAAGAAGGATTATATTTGGTCAATTAAGATGTATTAAAGTGACCAAAACTACATTTAAAGAGGGTTTTCAATTAAAAGGCGGTAAATCGGCCTTTTAAATTAAATTATGCTTAAAATTTGATTCATTCGTATTTTAAGCCTTTATAGTTTTATTGGATAGATGTAAATACATTTATGATTGATGTATAATAATATTTTAGTTGTATTAGTTCATTACTGCCAATACAACGACAATGAGTTAACTACAATTTAAAATAATAATATTATATTATTAGTGTGCAACATAAGATTCCAAAGAAACCCGATGTTGCGCATCAGGTACGCTATCGAACATAACAACCCCTTTAATGTAAAATTAATATTTAATTAATGAATATTAATAAATTTTAAATATGTATTATTCTTCATTTACCGGGGTCGTTACATCCTTCCCCTGTTTTGGGAATTACATCCTTGAAATTTTTATTCACTTATCAAAATAATTGGGGGTATTTTTCCATCATAGAATTTTCAGATTCCCACGTGGCCTCTTCAACCATATATTTTTTCCAAAAAACCTTTTCCTGGTGAATTACCTTATTCCCCAACACTTTCTCTCTACTGTTAAGAATCTGGACTGGATGTTCTTCATAAGAGAGATTATCTTCCAACTGAACTACCTCTGGGCTCAAAACATGAGATGAATCTGGAATATACTTTCTCAACATCGAAACATGAAAAAAAATTTGCATCTGGGATAAACTTGGGGGTAAATCCACTTTATATGCAACTGATACAGCTTTTTCCAAAATTTCATAAGGTCTAATGAACATCGAACTCAACTTTCCCTTATTACCAAAACGCATCAATCATTTCCATGGAGAAACTTTGAGAAAGACATGTTCACCTACCTCAACGGAAAGATCATTCCTCTGGTTATCTGTATAACTATTCTGTCTTCTCTGAGTTATTCTCATGTGCTTCTGAATAAACAAAACTTTCTCTACCATCTCTTCTATCAATTCTGGTCCCATCAGCTTCCTTTCACCAACTTCTTCCCAAAACGCTGGAGTTCGGCAATGATTTACATATAATGCCTCAAATGGAGCCATCTGTATACTGGAATGAAAAATTTTATTATAAGAAAATTCAACCAATGAAAGATGTTGGTCCCAATATCCATGGTAAACCATCGAGCAAGCACGTAACATATCTTATAATTTCTGAATTGTTCGTTCTAATTTCTCATCTGATTGAGGATGAAAAGTTGTATTGAAATTTAATTTAGTACCCAATAACTTATGAAGGCCTTTCCAAAAGTTTTAAGTGAACCTGGGATCAAGATCAGATACAATGGAGAGGGGAAGTACACATAACCAGACTATCTATTTAACATACAACCGAGCAAGTTGATCTATAGAAAAAGTATTTCTAATAGGACGGAAATGATTACAGTTAGTCAATCAGTAAACAATAACCAAGATTCCATTATTATCTCGAGATGACTTTGGTAATCCCACAATAATGTCCATGGGTATATTTTCCCCTTTCCACTCTAGCACCGGTAAATACTGAAGCATTACTTTTGGTAACTGTCACTTTTCTTTAATCTGTTGACAAGTCAAACACATCACAGTAAAATTAGAAATATCTCTATTCATTCCATCCCACCAGTAGTACTCCCGAAGATCATTGTACATCTTAGTACTGCCAGGATGAACTGAAAATGGAGAACTATGGACTTCACATAACAACTCATTCTTCAACTGTGAATCACAAGGCACACATAATATCTTTACAAATCTCAAAACACAATCATTATCAACATTAAAATCAGGCAACATACACGTATGAACCAACACAAACTTTTCCTTTAACTCACTATCTTCCTTATGCGCTTGCTTAACTATGTCTGATAAAGATGATTTCACTGACACCTGAAACAAAAAAGAAGAATTTCCTACAACAACAACTTCTATGCCAATGATCATCAAATCAAAAACCAAAGGATCTCATTCCAAATGTAACATGGTTAATGAAGAATTAATTTTTTGACTCAAAGCATCAGCCACATTATTTTCTTTCATCAGATGATAAAGGATCGTGCAATCATAATCCTTGATTAATTCCAAGCATCTCCTGTATCTCATGTTCAATTCTTTCTGAGTGAATATATACTTCAAACTTTTGTGATTAGTATATATTTCACACTTCACTCCATAAAAATGATGTCCCCAAATTTTTAAATCAAAAACAACTGTAGCTAATTCCAAATCATGTGTAGGGTAATTTAACTCATTTAGTTTCAACTGACATGAAGCATAAGCAATTAACCGATCATTTTTCATTAGGACACAACCCAATCCTTTCAACGTAGCATCACTGTAGATAACAAACTCACCATTTCTGGAAGGAAGTTCCAAAACTGGAGAATTCACCAATATTAATTTCAATTACTAAAAACAATCATCACATTTTTTGTCCATATGAACATAAATCCTTTTGGAGTTAACTTATTCATTGAACTAGATAACCGTGAACCATTTTCATCAAACCTCTGGTAATAACCTGCCAAATCAAGAAAACTATGGATCTCAGTTATATTTGTGGGTCTTAGCCATTCTTCAACAACTTTCGTTTTAGCAGATCAATAGTTATAACATTTTTTGAAACAATGTGACAAAGGAATGAAATTAGTTGTAACCAAAACTCACACATACTAAATTTCCCATAAAGTTTCTTTTTCGTTAAGGTTTTCATGACAACACATAAATAACTTTTATGTTCCTCTTTACTTTTGTAATAAACCAAAATATCATCAATGAACACTACCACAAACTTATCCAAGAACTCATGGAAAATTCTATTCATAAGATAAATGAATACAACATGTGCATTGGTTAACCCAAAAGGCATAACTAAAAATTCATAATGGCCATCTCTAGTATGAAACACATTTTTTGGAATGTCTGCTTCCTTTACATTCAACTGATGGTACCCCAACCTCAAGTCAATCTTAAAAAAATACTGAGCTCCCTGAAGCTGATCAAAAAAATCATCGATATGAGGCAAATAATACTTATTCTTAACTGTGATGTTATTCAATTCTATATAATCAATGCAATGTCTCATTGAACCATCTTTATTTTTATCAAACAAGACAAGAGCATCCCATGGTGACGTTCTAGGTAGAATGAAAACTTTATCTTATAACTCCTATAATTGCTTCTTTAACTCTAAAAGTTCAATTTCAGCCATTCGATAAGGGGGTTTTGAAATTGGCTTAGCATCAGGAACTAAGTCAATAGTAAGTTCAACATCCCGATCAGGTATAATACCAGGAAACTAATCAGGAAAAACATCAAGATACTCATTAACCACTGGCACATCATTAATCTGAATAGTTCCTTTTTTTCAACAATATGTGCAAGGTAAAATTCATTTCCATCTTTTACTAGTTTCTCAGCTTCCTGATATGTTATCAACATTAAGGGTTCATTTTTGTATAAAAACTGAAAATCATTCTGAAAAGAAACCTCTTTAGATATACAATCAATCTTAGCATGATAAAAAGAAATCCAATCCATGCCCAAAATTACATCAAACTCTACTAGAGGAAAAACAATATGGTTTGTAGGTAGATTATTTCCGCACACAAGGAAAAGAATGTTATTATGTTTTATTTTTGTCTCAACATTTCCTCCAGGTGTTTTTAACGTAAGTTCTGTATTCATATCTTGAGATGGAATTCCCAATTTACTAGAAACATTCTAAAAAATGAAAGGGTGCATAGAGCCCATATCAAACAACACATTGGGATAATCTAATCAAACAAACTGTGTACCCGATACAAATTCATTTGATGGCCCAACATTTGCTGAAGTAGTTGAAAAGGATTTCGCCACCCCTTTCTGCTTGTATTCTGGATTCTTTCCATCATTTGAGTTCTTTGTTGGACACTCATCTTCATAATTACCCATTTTATTGCACTTAAAACATTTTACTGACTATAAATCAGATTTTGTCTTACTATTACCCTGATCTTTTTCAGTGCAATTAAGAGTCTTATGTCCCATTTTACCACATCGGTAGCAGTTTTTGAAATTCAAAAGACATTCCCCAGCATGCTTTTTACCACAATTTTCACAAATTATAAACATGAGATTCTTACCATCAGACTTTTTTGAAGAGTTCTTCCCTTTCGTCTACCACCTCGTCCTCTTATTCTGTTGTTTGTCAAAGAATACATGATCATCGACAAACTTCATTTCCACCTTCTATTCACAACGAATAAGTTTTTCATAACTTTTGAACTCATGAGAAGCTAAATCCCTTCGATACTTTGGATTTAATCATGAGTAAAAACGGTTGATTTTACAATCAAGATATCATATGAAATTTGAAGCATACCTTTCTAGTCGAGTGAATTTTTCTTCATAAGAAGCCATTGAGCCATCATACTACCTCAATTCTAGGTATTGGTTTTCCATCCTAAGAAGAACCACCTTAGGAAAATATTTCTCAAGAAACATAACTTTGAATTCATCCCAATCGAGAGCATCAATCTCCTCACTATCCCTGATATTTTTCACCATCGACCACCAATGATCAGCTTCACCTTCAAAATGGTAAACAACAAGACTAACCTTTTGATGTACTGAACAACCCCTGAGATAAAAAATATTATCCAATGCATTAATCCACCCTTCATCTAGCACATGGTCAGATGATCCTCTGAATGATGGGGGTTGTTGCATCATGAAATGCTCCACTACTGACATGTTCCTCTGTGGTTGATCTGGATGGTCTCGTACATGGATACCACCACAATTTTTTGCTTGAGTCAACTGTGCCATCATTGAAACAAATTGTTCAGTTCTGATTCCGACCATCTCAGGTAGCTGATTTGGAATGTTGTCTTCCTCTTGATGTCGTCCCAACATAGCTGCCCGATTTCCTCTGCGGAAAACCATTCTGAACATTGAAATATCTTCTGCGAAGCATCATGGTAATCTGTAAATGCTATATGATTTCAATATTAACATAAATTACATTAGGTACATTAATTTAACAATACCCTAACTCCTAAAGTTATCTAAACCGACCTATGATACCAACTATAAGGACTCGGCCTTTAACATTACATAATATTGAATTAAATGAATAATTCACATTGAGGATCTTTTCAGGTTTAAAGTTTTATAGAATTTGGACATAACTATTACATCTCAAAATATTACAAGGTAGTCATATCTACATAGTTTCCATTTTTTTATAAAATAAAAACTCTTGAATAAAAGATTCATGTATAGTTCCATGTTTTACACAGCCTGAATTTTCCTTGATCCCATCCTTGACCCGATTCATCTTTATGTCCTGTGAAAACATTTCAAAACATGGGATGAGCATAAAAAGCATAGTAAGGGTTATAAAACAAAGAATGAAAACATTTGTTCATAAATACATATAAAACATGAAATCATTTACTTACCTCATGAAATCATAATATTTATGAAAGACACATAAAAATAATTAATCATAAAGTAAACTTGTGGCATCCATCTCATACTTACATTGTAGTTATCACAGCTACATAGGTTGTTACTTTGGAATACACATCACAGTATATTCCCTGAATCTCTTAGGATAAACATTCACGTTTACCTCCGTCATGTTACCCAATGCATTGGACAGATATCTCAGGCTCACCCACCCTAGGTCTATCACAGAACCACCCATATACATAAATAATTCCCAAGAACCATAACATGATCATAACACATAACATAAGCATAAAGGAAAGATAACATTTCCACATTGCAATAATAAAATATCATTTCAAGATAGTGAAATAATAAATCCATTTTCAATATCATTTTCAATACCAAAATACATAAAAAGAGTATATGGTGTTTATTTTTCATTTTAATGACATTCCCACATGTTAAGGATCCAATGGTCAGATAATACTCGTGGAGGCGGAAAAGTCATTGTCACCGCTTACGTTAAAAAAACATTCTTTTTTGTCATTCAGTAAAACACTTTTTATAAAAAGATTCCCTTTGAATAAAATAAAAAAATCAAAGTGGTTTATACACCATATAAAATATATTCATTTATAAAACTAAAAATACCTCAATGAAAGGAGATTGATACGAAGTCCCTTACCTCGCTTCCGACTTGACTCGATCGTTCTTTAATCTCCTTTAATTTGGGTAACATCCTTTGGTTTGAACGTAATGGACTTCTTGAAGTGCATTCTACCTAAGGTAAGGCTTCTGAGAGGAGGATAGGGATGTAGGGAGCTTAATTGGACAGATTTTGGATGATCCAAATGTCTTGAGAGGTGTGAGGATTGGTTAGAAGTGGTCTCCTTTTATATGGGAGAGGAGGGGCTCTTTTAGAATGTGTGAAAACATTATTTTATTATATAATGATTTTCAGTTTCTAAAGGTCCAAAAATCATTATAGTTGAAGCTAAGATGACTCATGGAAGAAAGAAAGCCATCCAATCCAAATTGAAAATGTTTTGGATAATATATTAATCATTATAATCTTATTTATTTAATTTATTTATTAATGAGGTAAATACTGCATCATTTTTGTGTCATAAATAATTTAATTTATTCGATGTCTAAAAATTATAAAAAAATACTATCATGTAGGAAATAGTTTTATATTTACAATGAATATTTATATTCTATATGATAATTTATTTAACCCCTTATAAAAATTAATTTACTAAAAGATATTTTCTTTTGTCATTTTTGATTTTCTTTATGTTAATTAATCTAAATTGTCATTATCACTCCCATGTGGATAAAAGTGGACCCAAAATCAACCCAAATATGCTCATGGTCGTAAATTACTCAACCAATAAGTTTTGGACAAGTGTTAATGTAATTTTGAATTATTATAATATTCGTTTTACCTTTAATTATCGTATTTACCTTTAACCGCGGTAAATAAAAGTAAAAATTTACCATTCACCAAAAATTATTTTAATCTTAATGAACCAAATTTTACTTCTTGATAACAACCATGTATGTCGGATTTTTGAAATTAAATTCACAGATGTGGTAAAATTTCATTTAAATGAAAATGTCAGTTTTTTTAACTACCACTAAGTAGTGTCACTATTCATCTAAAATTGAAGTTTTTCAGAAAAATAACAAACATTCAGCCTAAGAATTATTTGATATTCCGAATTCAAAATTGATGTCTATTTTATCAAATTCTAAACATATAGGCGGCATTAATTAATTTTAAAATTAATTCCCGTTATCAAAACAAAGAGTGGGTTTTTAAGAAACAAAACTATCAAAAAATTAATAATTGCTTATGTCCAATTTCAATGTGAAATTAATTCCAATGACCAAAATTGGACCAAATGGTAAAAATATATTTAAATTTCACTTTAAAGCCAACTAAAAAGATAATCTAACCAAATAAATAAATTCGATTAAAAGGCACTTTTGAATTAAAATACAGTATTTTTCACTATTTATTAAAAAATGACCTTTTTCAGAAAAATACCAAAAAATTACCCAAAGAAAAATTTGTTGTCCTCATTCTATTAAAGGATTGTATTTGGTAAATTTGAATGTATTAAAGTGACAAAATCTATATTTAAATAGGTTTCTCCATTAAAAGGTGATAAATCGGCCTTTTAATGTAAATTAAGCTTAAAATTAGATTCATCCATATTTTAAGCCTCAAACGTTTTATTGGATAAATGTTAATACATTTAACAATAATGTATAACCATATTTTAGTTAGTTTCATTCCTTCCCTCCAATACAACATCTAGGAGTTAACTACAATTTAAAGTAATAGTATTATATTATTATTGTGCAACATAAGATTCCAAAGAAACTCGTTGTCGCCTATTGGGTACGCTATCGAACATAGGAACCCCTTTAAATTAAAATTAATATTTAATTCATAAAAATTAATAAATATGAAATATGTATTATTCTTCATTTTCCTTGGGTGTTACAATGATATTTAATTTTAAAAACATATATGAGTTTAAAAAATAAGTAACATCAATTATAAATTATCATATAATTATATAATTTGAGTCACTATTGAATAATTACTCAATTACAAATTTTATAGGAATAATGAGGTAATTATAAATATAATTAATAATTTTTAACCATTTAAATGAATATAAATTTTTCTGGGAATCCATTTTTTGTCGTATTTCTAGTCTCCGGAAAGTCAATGAACATTTTAATTTTATTCTTTAATTATATGTTTGTATTTAATAGTAAAGAAATATTATTATTTTATTGTCTAAGAATTTTATAATAATATTAATATGTTTTCATATTAGAACACTCATAATTGGTCCATATATTTTGATATGTGAGTATTAATCCATTATTTTCATTGGGTACATGTTCTGTATAAATAGTCATTCGGTAAACATGGAATACTGAAATTGTAGTTTCATGTTATAGAAGTAGTATTTTATGTTAGAAAAGTCATGTACTACTGAGTGTTGTATATGTTCCTCAATATAGAGTATTATATAAAATTATTACACTGAACTTTTTTTCTCAATGATCACTTTTTAAGATGATTTCTAATTTGTTAAATATGTTGAATAGATATATGATTTATGTTGATAAATTTGGACATTGCGTGTTTGACATGAATCATTATCTTGAAAGTGAAGAATATTATATATTTTCCATCACATTCTTATAAAGTGTTTTATGTAAATGTTCTATTAAATTCTTATTTTTTTAAGGTAAAAAAAAGCATAGAAATATTTTATAGGGTAGAATAAAATATATTTGTGAAACTAATATGCACATTCTGATCATCCTAACACTATAATTGTTAATTTAGATAGTGAACTCAATGTCATTATAGATAATTAAGACCATTGATAATATAATAAATTAATTTTATGTTTTTTTTTAATTTTTTAAACAAATTTTGTGTTAGCTTTATGTTTTTAGTTTTTTATATAACACAAAAAAATAATTTGATTGACTATGTCATGTTATATTTAAATATAAATTATTATTAGTAATTTAAATTTAAATAAGAATATAATAAATACTATTGAATTATTTATAATTATTACAATAGTGTAATGTATTTTTCAGTAGCATAAAATATAAAATGAAGTGATTTTTTATTTCCATATTTTAACATAAAATTTGAAAATTGTTTATGTATTTATTATTTACTTATTTTGAAAAAAATTGTCAAATCTAATAAATATTAATCAAATTTGTTTACCTTAATCCGAATTTTTATTTAATAATTTTAAAAAAAATTAACCAACATTCCATTTAATTTATTAAATAATAAAGAAAATTATATATCCTTTCCATGTTGAATAAATATATGAAACTAATTATTTATAAATTTTTTAGTTCATGTATCAAAATATCCCTATTAAATAAAATCACTCTAATATCATTTGATTTAGTACTTTATTATGATTTTGTCAATTATAACCGATTAAGATGACTAAAAATGATAAATTATTATTTAAAAGAAACAATGACCAAGTGAGGTAAGCATGGAACAGTTTATTACTAGTATATGTACAAATTATCAATATTTTTAGATTTTTTTGAGCTTATCTATTTTTTTATATAATTTTACGTAATGTTACAGGGTTATTTATTATTAAATAAGGTTTATAATGGAAGTATGTATACTATAGTAACCACCCATATGGTAATTATAATGGGTACATTATATGTAATATTCAAGAGGTCTACATGATATATGTTTTTATTACTATTGCCTTAATTCGTTGTACCGACCCCATGCATTCCTTTTACCGTGGTTGGTATTTCTATGTAGGGAAGTAAAATTATTTATTTACTACCATTTCATCCAATGGGATAATAAAAATATGTATTAGTATCAGTATCCATATGTATGAATCTTTGATTGAGTTTCATCGATTTGGGATCAATTTATCCAAGAGGATCTAATTATATTGTAGGATCTTAATTGTTATATTAATGATATCCATTGATTATTCCCCATATCTATCAATAAAAATTAAATTTTACTACACTCTAGGATAATCCTTGTCATTATTTTACTGTATTTACTATGAGATCATTTCTTTTTGATTTATTGGATTCCTAGTAAAAAATGATGGTAGAATGGAATTTTTAGAAAATTAATGTGTTATAAATGATTAAATAATCATATAGGAAACTCATGAATCTATGTGTTTTTAATACATAAATACATAAATTATTCTGTGAAATATTAAATATATATTATTATTCACCAAAAAAATTTGATTTTTATTGTATTAGAAAAAACATAATTTGAGACATGTTAAAATACTCATGCATGTCGAACATGAATTTAACAGAAATATAGATATCAATGAATGCATGATTGATATATCATTTTAATATCTACACATCCTAACATTCCTTTCAAAACGTGCATTGGGGAAAATATATAATGATTTTTAAACCTTAAATGTGCTCTATTAAGCCCTATAAATATCATAAAACATAAATAACCAATTTTAGTTGTTTCTTATGGATTTTTTGTAGGATTTAAATCATAAAATGATGAATATATCACACATATTAGACAGAAAAACAATAAATCCAAGGTAAACGATACCCCATACATATTATTCTCTATTTTAAATATTTATTTCACTTCCCTATTTCTTTTTGAAACTTATAAAATGGATATATCATGAATTTATTGATCATGATATTTATTTTTTAATTTTAAGAATCAATGATTTATATTAAACGTGTAATCACTAGGTGTATTTATTGATGTTTATGAGATTCACACATATGGGTTTTGAATTATTTTATTTTATATTTTCATTTTAAGACTTTAATGTTATGTTAATTTGATTTTCAAACTAAAATTATTTATTTTGATATATAAAATAATTATTTTATATAAATTCATCTAATAAGTCATAAAAATTTAGTTTTTTAAATTTTTTTGGTTTTGATAAAAATATTATTATGAGGATTAATTTTTCTTGAATATGTTTATTAGAAAAACATTTATTTGGTTTTTAATATTTTTTCTAAGTAAATTATCTGAATTATTGTTTAAAAAAAATTATTATAAATTTAAAACAAGTTAGTTTTTAAAAATTGAATGTTATGATATTGGTTTTGAAAAAATGGAATTTTGAAGGAAAATATTTTTTGTGAAAATTATAGTTTTGGTAAATTTAAATTAAAATGGGATATAAGAATTAAAAATTTTAATTATTATATAATCAGTTTGATGTTTATGTGAGACAATCATACTTTTTTCGAAAAAAATGATCAGTTGTGTTTGCTTTGATAAAGACATTGTTTCATTATTAGATTGGAATTTTGTAGAAGGTAAAGACATGGATTGATGGTGTTTCATTATGGGAGACACAATGATGGAAGGTGTATGAATAATATTTAAACATTTATCATTATTTCATATGATTTTTATTGAAAAATTATTTAGAAATTATGGTTATATTATGAAAATGATGTTGATTTGAGTTTGGTTGTACTATGGTTGAGCCAGCCTAGGGAACCCATGTTTTGGAGTCTTGTAGGTGAGTTGGATTTATATTACATTTTATTTATATGAAATTTTTTTATAAGAAACATTCTTTTGAAAGTAACACCTTTATTCATGAAACCCCATTTATGCATTCTCGGATAGTAAATGAATTGTAATGCATAGGGTACTTTTTGAGAACCTGACTACTTCATAATTTACTCACCCTTAAATGCATTACCCAATTAGCATATATATTTTTTATATTTTCATGAAGGAAAATGTGAAGTTTTAATTATTTATTATCAATAGATTTTAGGATTTCTATGGTGGAGAAATGAGTAAGTGTTATGTCTAATGTTCGATAGAAGAGTCATAAGAGGGTAAGTCTTTAATTTTTTCATTTTATTTAAATTTTCCCAAATTCTTTGTCTGATTTGTTATAATTTTACCATATTTATCGTTAAATATATTTTATCAATTTGTTTTTGACTTTAATAGAAAAATTATTTATAATGATGAATTATATTCTATGAGGGAATTATCTTACCCAAAACATTATATCCATCATGTGATACTTGTTTACATTCTCTGACAATTAGGGAAAATACATGAGGCCATGTGGAGACCCAAACTCATGTATAGATGAATTTTTATAGGTTTTAGAATTATAAAATATTTTTATCATCATTGTTTTTAGGTTGTGTTTTGGGATGTCTAGTACAGGCATAGATATTGGATATTTGAGACTCAATATGTAACCCCAAAAAAGATATAGTAACCCTCTTTATAGAAAAACATGAATTTATATAGAGTTTGAGTATGAATAGGTACTAGATAATATCTTTCCAAATGTATTGTTTACTATGATCTTTATGATTCATAAACCATGATTTTTTTGTGATTAGTTGTGTGTTCATGTATCACTATATACATAAAAAGAGAATTAAAACATGTTAATGGTTTTTAAAAATTATTTTAGCACATGGTAATGATTTTTAAAATGGATTCAAATGATACATAGATTTGATATTATTTTTGAATATTTTTTAATAGAATTTTTACTTAATATTATTATTTATTTTCTCAATAATATAGATTTAGGGATATGAATGATTATAGTATTCTTTATAAATTATCATTAACTTGGAATTGGAATCCATAAATTTTTATGAGATGTGAATTTAGTTTATAGAAATATTTTTTATATAGTAGTAGAAATCCAGAAAATGAGATGATATGTGGTGATTTATGTGATTGTTTTTTTTAAATTATTGTATTTACTATTTGAAGATAAATTAATAAACTTTTATCGTGCTGTAATGTTATAGAGATAGAAAACTCTCATTTTCAGATATAAGGATGAATCTTAGGAATATTAATATTGGTTATATTGGATATAGACAATCTTTCCAAACCAACATTTCCATTATTATTTCGAGGTGAAATTTTCTTGAAACATGCTATAGGGACTGAAAAATATGTTGCGGGAGACAGTGGTAGAGAAAAAAATTATGAAGATAGGTCATTAGTTGTTTTTCAAATCAATTTATTCTATATTATTACTTAGATACATTAAATTTATAAAAATATATAGAATTCATATATATTAAATAAAGAAACATAATGCCTAATGATTATGTGACTTTCTTAATGGAGTCAGTTCATTATGAAAAGGATATGATATGTAGTGATAAAATTAAGGATTATAGTTTTGTGATGCTACTTTCACAAAAAATTTGATCAAAGGTTCTTATTTCATTCCTACCTATGACAAGGTAGAGAACACGAATATTATAATATAATATATCATAATATAGGATTAAAGTTTAAATTATTTTCATATATGACTATATGGTGGGAAAATTATTCATCTAGATAGAAAATAAATCAAAATTAATTCCAAGATTCATGTAATTTTAAATGATCTTCATTATTTTTCGTTCTCATGTATAGATCGAATTTAAATTATATAGTTTGGTATTATTGAATATTTTTGGAGATATTTTACTAATATTAAAATATGTGTATAAAAATTATTAAGGTTAGTGTAGGGTTATAACAATGATATTAACAATCGAAATAAAATGGAAGTATTAATACAAGATCTCTATGATCATATCAAGTAAATAAAATCAATCATAAGAAAAAATAAAAATGAATTTTTAAAAAGGTTTAAAATGTATAAATCAATATTTTATTTTTTAATACAATAGTCCTTCACCATATTATCATAAATTCAATCCTAATTCCATGATGGGATCCTCATTAATATATGTGATTCAAAAAAACATTTTTATTCTGATAATATGTTACCTAAATTATTTCACACTCAATAAAAAATTAAATTGAGATAATTAAATAATTTATAATGGTAAAATATTATTATAAAAAATAAATAATAGTAAATTATGAGAAAGAAGTATGAAAAAAAACCATAAAAATAAACTGAGGAATAAAATCCCATATAAATAAAATTATAATGGAATTGAAATATTCATCATTTTAAATTTACTTGGTGGTTGTAAAGATGATTAAAACAATGTAATTATGGGAAAATATTATATATCTAATATAAATTTTTGGAGATAAAGGAATAACTTTTATGAATTAATTAGGTTAAGAAGGAATGATTAGTAAGGGTATGTAATACGGATTTTGTTTATATGGTCCTTGATAATATGACCCATGGTTATATGGTTTTTCTATATAGAGTAGAATAGATTATATTGTTATTAGGTTGTTACTGTTATTCTACATATAATATTTTAAAGAGATATATTGTATGGTTATTGAATATAATATTTTATGATACATTAAAATGTGATCATTATATTAATACCATCAAATTAATGAGTACACAAAAACATAATAACATTGTGATATTTATATAGAAAGGGGGAATCAAGGGGAAAATGTTTCACAAGTCTTCCTTACGAGATTCATTTTTACATGATTTCAAAAGTGGTCATTTTAATAAGGTTTTCTATTGACAAATCCTAAGAGAAACATTATCAAGTAAGACTTGAGATGAATCATTATCGGATAAGTTAAATATTTTTGAAATCACTATGAGATCCTTACTAGTTAAAAAGCCACCCATGAGTACTAATATTTATTATCTTATCCCTAGTTATAATATATTTCATAAGGGGTTTTGAACATATAATTTATGATGATCCAAATATGTGATTATTAATGAAATAAAAAATATTTTCATAATATTTAATTTTTAGTAATATCAATATCTTTATAAATTAAGCATTTTTATCCAATTAAATACATTTAAAAAGATTTCATAAAATTTAACAAAAATCATTAATACCAATTTATAGATATAAATCAATCAACCATTAATTTATATTCACTTAAAATCATAAAATGTTAAAAATATATATTTTTTATATAATTTTTTATATATTTTGTATAAAATTTATCACTTTTAAATAATTTGTTTAATGAAAATAATTTTAATATATATATAAAAATAAATTAAAATTTTTCTAATGATTATTAATTGGTAGGAAAAAAGAATAAAATCATTCATTTCTTAAAATATTATTTTTCTAAAAAACAATATCACATACATATTTTATTTTTCTATTAAGATGCTAAAGATGTTATAATTTTAATTTTAATTTGATTAATTGGAGTCTAAATTTGGATTATGTAAGTTTTAATTTTGTTAGATGAAACATTTTTCATTTGTTTTATAAACTTATTTCTATGATGAGTAATTATAAATGCCAAAAAGAGTTAAAAGGGTGTAAAATGACATGGAATGAATTTTTAATAATTAATTTAATATTTATAAATTATAATAGTTTTTCGTTATATGTATGTACTTAATTCTACAAATAAAATAACATTTCATTTTCAGAATCACCTAAATCTCATTTGATTACATGTTTATCGATCCCAAAACATATGTTTCCAAAGAAATGTCCCTCATTTTAACTGTAAAACTACAATCCCCATGCCCAACTAACAACAATTAAATTCTTAAATTTTCTATTAAATTGTTACTAAAATTTACTCTCCTATATTCCTCTCTCAAATTTGTTATCCTTTTTTCATAAAGAGGCATATGTCATTCATTATAAAGCAACTCATTATAAGAAGGATATCTTACATCAATGTAATTTACATGTACTTCTTCATATATTTCATTTATCATCTTATCTTTATTATTTTTAAATCACACATTCCAATATATTTTTGTATTATTAAAATAATTATGATTTATTGAAAATGATATTTGAGATATATAAATTCATACAATTAGACCTCTATTCCTTATATAGAATTCCTGTTTTGCTAATTTTACCACTTAAATAATTGTTTCAATGATATTTTAATCCTGAATGATTACGAAAAACAATTATAAAAAAATAATATATAAATGATTAATTATAGATATGATTTCAACAATAAAATGATAATATATATAATTATATTAATTAGTAACATCAATCCTTTTCATTGATCCAAAATCCAAAAAAAAGAATAATTCTTATCCATTCATTACAAATCATCATCTTAACATCCATAAAACAATCTTAAAAATCCACAACCCTATCAAAAAATATACTTCAAATGAAGAAATTATATAGTTAATGAAGATCATATAAATTAGTAAAGATCAAATACTCTAAATGGATGAAAACATGGAACAAATAAAATTAATAACTCCCTCAAATTAATTAAAATAATTAAGTACATAAAAATGTAAAAAGATATATTATAAAAGGGTCAAATAATTAGAAATAAATAAAAACATGGTTCCTTAAATGATTTATAATATTTTGAGATTTATTATACTTGTTTTTAGAGAATATTCAAACAATAAAATATCAAATTTAACAATTTTTTATCAAAATTTAATTTATATAATCCCAATTTCATATTATATGACTATTCTGTTTTATTTAGGTAATTTGATTTTCCGTTAGAATTTTTTTTATAAATATATTTTTATTAATTGGATTGTAAAATATGTTTTATATTATCTATTAAACCCCCATGTTATTATGTTATTCAATGTTACATGATTGATGGTTTATTTTTTATTTTTTATGAGTTTTCAAGTGTAGGAAATGTTTAGGAGATTTTTAATTGGTTGAGTCCAAGACTACATTAGGTCATGATTTAATAAATGTGGTTCATGATGTGATATATATTAGGTGACCTTAACTTCTTAACTAAGTGGTTCATGTTGTGACTATGATAGGTCATGTTTTTAAATGACCCTGGAAGAATATAAATGATTATAACTTTTTTTGAGAAAGGAACTTCATATAGAGATAGAGGTTTACACACTATGAATGATAAATAATTGGGTTGTTATGACATAATGGGGGATGATACACCAGAGACTAAACTCAGTAGTGATTCCATGATTGTGTTCCTCCTCGGGGGAGGCATTTCACACCGTGATAGAGGAGTTCGTGCCACAACATGCCTATACACAGTTTTAATTTTATGATTTTTCACTTCTAATTCCATTATATTTTAATTTCTTTATCCCAATTTACTGACATATAATTTTTTGATGTATTTAAGGAATCAGGAGACATCCTCCAATCATTTTTCATGGATTTCGGATCCCCTACATCAATTTCAATATATTATTTGGGATAATGCCTCATTTCTTCTTTTGATCTCCCCACATCAATTTCCCCTTAATTTTCTTTTCACTATTGAACTCTAATGGTTTTTTAAGTTGATTTTAGGTTATAAAATAGTCTAATAATATTGATTTAATTGTTTAGTTTTTTAGAGGTTTTCTACTTTCTTATTTGGTATTTTGTTATTGATGGTGAATAGTTTCGTCTTTGAAGAGTTATGTGTTTTTTCCCAATTTAATTACCTATGAATTTAATAATTTTTTTGGAATTATAAATTTTTTTATATCAATTAATATGAATATTTTATGCCTATAAACGTTTTAAAAAATTTATCAGATGATTTTTAGACATTTTATAATGTATTACATTTGATTTTACAAGTATTCATTTTTGAAGTAACTGGTTTTTATAACAAGTGTTTGTAAAAATTATTAAAAGGATATTTTTAAATGAATTTTATGATCAGTGAAGTTTTTATGTCCCGTTTTCTTTTAGAATAATTTTTTATTAAAGAGTTATTATGTATAAATGAATGTTCTGTTTGGAACTTTATAAAATACTTCCTTAGTGTAAATTACATGCTTGGGATAATAACATTGAATAATAATTTGTCTTTAAAGGCCTAGTTTACACTTAATATATTTAATTTTCTTTTTGGTTTTCTCACACTTATTGTGATCCCGTATGTGTTATACCATTTTTGGGGTTTTTCCTTTTGTACAATTTGAATTCAGTAATGTTATGTAATTATTTTATTATCTGAAAGAGACTATTTTATGAGATAATATTGAATGTGAGATGATTTTTATTACTTATTTTTTAATATATATTTATATGATGATAATAAACTTATTAATTTTTACATCAACTTTGGGTACATGACAAGAATCCATGTAACTAAGTAAAAGATTCATTTGGATACCATAAAAAAATTATTTAATAATTTAAAAGTGACCCTTTATGGTTGGTTTTCCATTAATATTGAAGGTTCCAATTAGGTTGTGAGATATAATCATATGGATGATCCTAATTAGCCATTGATAGTTAATTAGATATCATACCCTTGTTAGACTGTAGGATTAAGTCAAGAAGGGTGCTCACAATTATCCTATGTCAGGTAATTATGAGGATTGCACTGGTTAGTTTTTTGGGATTATTTCTATTTTTTTAATTTCAAAAAGTAATTAATTTTTTTTAATAAACACTAAATGATTATAATTAATTAATTTTGAGTTTTATGCTTATTTTATGTAAACTATATGATAATGGATGACCATTTAGACTTAGAAAAGCGTAGGTGAGAGCTGTCAGGATATGTTTTTAAAATGAATAACTATATGGAATAATTAAGTTATCCTCCTATGTATCTATATGATTTATTCATTTATTTTAGTGTGGTGTGAAATGAGGTCTCACTACGGTGAGTGGTTGAACACTTTAAAGTAAAAAAATTATAATAAATATAATTGGAATTTGGATAAAATATATGTGTCAAGGGACATAATATAAAAGTGGAACCTATTTGATGAATTATATTCCAATGGATGAGGTACCATGTATAAATCCATTTCATGTGACACTTTATACCTTTAGGGATATAATTTAATTAAACAAGAGAGACATACCAACCCTTATGATTGGTAAATTTTTCTCCATTATGTAAGGAGTAGTGATGGACTAACATGGGTAACCTAAGGTGTTTGTTTAGAACCTGTGGGTATAAAATGTTTTATTTGAGAATAGGATAGATTATTCATCCATCAATTTCCAAAGCCTTGATTATAAATTCATTCCTTGAGAGATTCAGGTTTCTGTTTATATATTAGTTCCTCAGACGTCGATAGTCAGGGGCCATCTTATGAAATTAGAATTTGAGAATTATAGGACCCTATAGGGCATATATAAATTTATTTGAACATATCAAAGTTTCACTATTGTAGAATCCTTATAAACTTCCTTATATAATTGGGTAATGGAATTTTATGATTGGACAGAGTAGGAGATCATGGAACAAGAATATGTATTCGAGTGGATGTGAAAGATGATTAGAGAGTTTGGTGAGTTTGTTTTACCCTCTATTATGTTATAACATGGTGGGTAGAACATGGATAATTTGATATATATTGGGTGGGTGAACTGTCTTATGATTCCTTGGGATATTGAATCAGAATTAAGTCATTCGTTAAGAGTGATACTATTCAGGACTATCCTATGAGGATAATGAGGTTGTAATATGACTATACTGACATTGTATCATGTTATGACCTATTAAAGATGGGTTTGGAATGAGATATCAATTTTTTATAAGGGAACCCATGTATGTAATTCTTGTATGATTTCACTTATAGGACCTCGGTGGGTTTCTTGTAAACCAATTTACCCTTGGGTGGGGGTTATGTATAGGATCTTTTATCATTAAATCTTTGTGGAATCTTAGAACAGGGAAATTTATGGTGATGGCCTAGGTTGTGTAGTTGATAGGCTAACCAGGGATATATTTTTTCAGAAAATTGAATGGTTTATCCTTAATAAATTAGTCCTATGAATGTTTAATCATTGGATGGTAACGTACAATAATTACTATTGTACACAAGTGGTACCTATCCATCAAATTTATGATAATATAAGGTGGTTATTGGACCTATAGTTTATTATTTCTAAAGAGTGGATAGTAGTTACCCCTTCTACTTATTTTCTTTGGATTCTATACTCAACTATTTATGATATATTACATAATTGATGTAATCATATAATATTTGTATGACATTATCATGAGGATGGAGTCCTTCAAATATAATTCTCAAGACGACTCTAGTGAGATAATGTTCCCCTGAGTGGTCGATTTAATACATTATATAATATTTTATGAGATGTATCCCTTCAAATATATATATATATAATTCTTATATAAACATGTATAATGATGAATTTGGAACTGTCAACCTAGGTTTCAAGCTAGAACCTTAATATTAATGGTGGTTTATTTTATTTTATGGATCTTCAATGAATTTGTTATTTTTTATGATTATATAACATATGAATAATCTGATTTAGTAGTGATATATGGTAATAAATTGGTGGTTCCATTGTGAGTTTTACTCATAACTTTCTTGTGATACCATGTCACTTTGGTGCCCGAGCATAATTCACTATTAGAAGGTTAAGGTAGGGCAGAGCTACACAGTTTCATGATTGAATGAGATAGCTCAGGTATGAATTATTGAAGAAGATTATTTGATGATTGGGGATATTATTATATCCTCCTTTATTATTGTTTCTGTTGTATACATGATCGGTATAGTGGGTGGTCATCTAATGAAATCTTGGACAACCATGAGTTTTTATGATTATTTTCTCCCAAATGAAATTTATTATAGCATGATTATATAAATTTATTCTAAAAATAATGATTATTTTTTATGAATGATATTTAATTTATTTTTCACTATTTTCCAAATTTAATATGATTGTTTTGTCTTCAAATTATAAAACCGCAATCCATTTTTTCTATTTGAAAGCCTCAAGTGTAAATGGAGGTGCACATAAGGTAATATAGTGACCATGAGATCAAGAACAAATTGACTGGTCCTGGTTTATTGGTTTTAAAATGTGTTATTAATTAATATTTTTTCATTTTTAATATTTGGGGATATAGTATATAGGGACCATAGACATGTTAGAGTGCGCAATATACCTCAAAGTAGTTCATTTCCAATAACTTTTTTGAAGGAATTTTTTGATACTAAAGATATTGTATTTTTATTCGTAAATTAAATATTTTTAGTAAGATGATATAACATAGTGTGGAAAATTTGGATTTTAGATTTAGTTTTTATAATATTTTAATCTTCAGTCATTTGTAAGATTATTTTAAAAATGATACATTTTTGGGGCGCAACATTCACAAGGAATATTCATTTTTGTGTGATTAATAAAATTTAATATATGAATCATTTGTTTAAATTTTAATCAATTAAATATGTGATTTTTTCATATAAAAATTATTATTTGAATTCTTCTCTGTTAAACCACAATATTTATATCTGATGATAAGTCATGTGGATCATATAGTGGATTCTCCCTATTTATGTCTATACATTCCCTCTATGTAAGGTTTGTATAGTGACTCATATTTGATCAGTACACACATTATAACCCTTAATGATTAACCGATAGTGGTGGTTTATGATACTAGTTTTGAATCAAATGGGGTTTTGTTTAATCAATTATTAGTAAAACCCTATATGGTGTTTTCCAATATATATTCTTGGTGGAATTCTGTATAACTGAACCATGTGACGATGTTATACATGAAATATATCATATTAGGGAGATTCCAATATATACACCTATATGAGATCATGATCCACTATGGTGTATTCTAATATGTAGATTCTTTGTGGGGATTATTTTCTAAGTACATTGATGATATTGAATATGATTCCGGACATGTATATATATATGATAAATTTAGAGTTGTTTTTTGGAGCATGAGTTCCCTTACAGTGTTTCAGGTCAAATAATAAAAGTTTCCTCGTTGAGGTATGACCCACATGAGACATTATTTATAGGCTAGGTGGGTGAACCTAGTTCCCTTGGGACATGCCACGATTTATGGGTGAGTTGAGTGATGTTTTTTCTGGTAACCTGAGATAGGGATTTTCTTTGACTGGTGAGTTCTCTTAGATATGAGATGTGTGGTTAGATTATTTCGGTTAAAATATTGATTCATATGATGTGTTACTTGGTATACGATTTTTCAATGATACTCCATGATATTTTATGATGAAAATCACTTAAGGATCATTGGTATAGAGTTATGGATTATAGTGAAGGATTATTAAATTCATTACCCTGATCATTTCGTGTGTGATTCAGAATGAGTTTGTGGATCATGGTACTAGATGGTTGTATTTAGGATATATATAACATGGGTATATACTTCTAATTTTTGGAATTAATTTGATTGGAGTTTGATCTTAAATTATATTTTATGAAGAGGAGAACTAATGTTACTTCAATATAAATGAGATAGATATACATGAGGTTCATGGACAGTGGTTTAGGCATGTAAGCCTATATTGAGGGAATGAGACTCATGAGATCATGTGTTCATTTTTCTAACTGTTTATTAGAGGACTATACAATATTGTTATTGTTTTAGATTATGATAAATATTACAAGAGAACATGAAATAGGTTCTTGGAGATCACTATATCTATATATGTGGAGAGTGAGTGTCAGAATGAATGTTTGATAAGAAATTATCAATACATGAAGGAATGATCATAAGGATTTTGTATGGGGTACATTTTCTATAGATCAGTTAGGCGTTCTATGTCCTTCAAAAACTAATGTATATAATAAAATTATTTTGGAAACGGTAGCCAAATAGATTTGGTGAAAGGATAAACATCCCACATTATTGAAAAGTGGGACCAAAGATGGATAGATTTTAATTGGTATGATTGATCTATGTGTTTACCATTAAATGAATTTTCAAAATTTCATATTATTGGATGTTTATTAGGTTTCACTAAATGGGTGATAAAATGAAACCCATATAATTGAGAGCATGCGATAAATTTTTATCATGTGTAATCATCATTACAGTTGGAGATTCAAAAAAATTTGACGATGAAAGTAATCATAATATGGGAATGGGTACTAATTTATGTTTATTTTTGTGATCACTTATCCATGTGTTTTCCACATATAATATTAAAATATGTAATGGATGATGAATGGGATATGAAGACTGATTCTTTTCATTGGTGGATCAATGGTAAGAAAACATGAACGATGTTGATATTCTTATTTTTTAATGAATTAGTATACTTGGCTGGTAGTTTCATGGGTGTGGTGACTCCATTAAGTGGATGGTCAAGGTTGAACTTTTATTCTTGTGTGCAGGTGAATACATTTTTTTTGTTTCTTTGTTGGAAACTAGGTTAATGATTCAATGCAATGTTGGGAAGAGTTTCCGAACAACCATTGATCTCGATATATCCATAGTGTGTATTGAGAATTATTTACATTGGCGATGTGATGAAAAAATTTATTGGAATAAAACCAATGGATTTGGTTGGTCTGGGATCCATCTTTGGAGATACACAGAGAGTTGTAATCTGACTTTAGTGATGTGTTTAAACAATCATGTGATTCCCTCAGTATTTTAGCAACATGATTAGAAAATGAGATAACACATAGGAATGTGAAACCATGTATTTTTTGGAATAGATGACATATGAGAGGACTATGAACTGTTTTTTCTATGATTTACTGTGGTAAAATGAAAACCAGATTTAGCATGTAATTGGAATATTTAGAATGCATTTTTGGTAGAAAATTATGATGATGGGTTTCAATATGTCGCGGAATCAGCCATTATGAGATAAGCCTTATAGTGGGTAGAACCATAATAAAGTAGATAAATTATTTAATGAAACCATGATTTATTTGGATAAAGATGTGTGGGTATTATAGTCATTATGTCTTAGTGATTGTGGTGATCCATGGATCAGGTTTTGATGAATATTGTGCCTTTGTTTTGGATTTGTGCAGCAGAAGAACGTTTTGTTTTTTGGGGTAGAACAATATGAGTCAATAATGAATTGACAGCCATCATAGGTTGAGTTTGATAGATAAGGATTACTAAGGCTTTATAATTATGTGAATTGATATGGAGGGAGTTTTTAAGGACTAACAACATTATGAGTTATGAAATAAATAAAAATTTAGAAATTTTTTATCTCGGAGAAAGAGGAATTTCATGAATTAGTACTCAGATCATATATTAATGTGTTTTTACAGATCTAGGTTATTTTTTTGATAGGCTTAAGTTCAAAATGTGATTTTTACATGTTACATAATAACCAAATAATGGTTGGGATGACATTTTTTGAAATTTATCTATAAGAATCCACTCTGGGGAGGGTCACATTGTTGTGCCTGCCATGATGGGGTAACCTAGGTGTGGTCAATAAAATATTGGCGGGATCCATGCTTGATAGTGATTATAGTACCCAATGGGTTTTCCATAAATGGAACATAATTTTTTTTCTCATTTTAGAGGTAGTTGAAAAATAAAAAATGGAGATGGAGATCCGTCCTCTATATGGGGCCATGTAGTGGAGAGGTTGTTCAAGTTATGGTACCATATGTGTTTTGGAGGGTGTACTGTCTTGTTGGGAATAATGCCTAAGAAATCTAATAGTGTAAAAAATGTATTTTACAAAGAACATTATAATGGACATGGTGTGTTATAAAATGATGAAGTGTTTGGAGATTCAATATTGTGGTTGGGCATGTCATGGGCTATTGTGGTATTTCATGGAGGTGGATGACGTCATGGTATATAGATCTATTATATGTTAAGGTCCATCAATGTTTTTTTTGTTATGGAATACCTGACTTTTTATACGTTCATTCCCATCATTTTTTGTCCAATAAAGGTTAAAGATATGGCTAATATGGTTGGATCCCCCACCATTATTTCCCGTTATATTCCCCATTATATATGTAAATTTTATATGATTTTTTATTTTAATTTGAGGGATGTTATTTCTCTCTTCTTATCCATTATGAGTTACCATTTATAGCTACTAATTTTTGGATGATATAGATTGGGGATTCATCAATTATTCTACCTAAGAATGGTGGACTCCTATGAGAATGATGAGGGGTTGGTTAGTGTGTCTATAACACCTCATAGGATAAAAAATTCACATCATCGCTCAATTTTTTGTTGAATGTAAAACACCCAATGATTTTTCACAGTGATTTTGCTTATATATAAGACAAACATATATCAAACGGGTGTAGATTGTTGGAAATGTTGAGAAGCATGGGTATCTGTGAATTCCAAGATTAAAACACACTCATTTTGTTAAGGTTTCAACAATATAATGTTCCTAGTGAGTTCTTAAACATTATAAATAATTTGTTAAAATATTATAGTTAATTATAAATTTTTTTTATTAAATATAAATGACCATACATATTTAATATTTTTTATTAATTTAGGGACTTATTATGGTGGGTGATGGCTAGTTATAATTTTAATAGCTTGGGATGGATTTATTGGGTTGTGTTTTTAATATGAAAGAATCTATAAATAAGTAAATTTTATCAAATATATTTTTACAGAATTATGAATTTATTTTTTGTATCTTATTCCATGTGTTCTCACTACTGTTGGTGATTAACCTTTTTTATTAAATGATATTTTAAATGAAAATTCCTACAAATATATTGTAGGTGGAATGTTCCATAACAAAACCTTGGGGCCCATTTACAGCATAAAACACTAATGGAAAAGGTCCCATGTTAAAATCCATGACATTTTAAACATAGACCATTGATGGAATTAATTGAATGGAAATTGTGAGACGTAGTTGCCACTGTGATATGTGCCTTTGGCATTCCTAGTTATGGAGTGTGAGGGTGAAACGTCCCTTTTCCAAGTGCCACCCAAATGTGCCCCTTACCCAGTTTTCACATGGCCTCAAGAGCATTTCCTTGAATTCTAGAGGCTTCTGACTAGAACCGAGGGCATGGGGTGTGATAGTGGGTAAACATTTCCATAATTAGAAGAGTAACACAGTGGAATAACAATTACATACAATAATAGAAGCAGTAATACCATACAATAAGAAAAAATAGGAATACTAAAAGTAAATAAACAACTACAACATATAGATAAATGGTGCATGTCACATATGTCTATAAAAACATCCAAACATGTCACAATTCTTTAAATATAGTACTAAACCAATGTAAAAATTAAAAAAAGTAAAGTCTAGAAACATCGAAAGCCTAAGCTTAGTCCCATGCTCTCCAACTCTAAAACCATCAAGTACATGAAGTAAAAGGGCACTTTACCTTATCTATTTATGAAACAATACAATATTTTAGGCCTAAAATCATGACCCAAACAGGGTGTGAGATGAGTTCTATTAGGCAACCACCCATAAATCTATGCCTAACTGTCATTGAATATAATTAGAAGGAAAAATGAAAAAAATTTGTAATAAACAAAGTACTCAAAAGTAAAAATTCTATCATTACAAACTACATTCATTTAAATTTAGTAATTATTCAACCAATCATTCACAGGAAACCCTCTGGAATGGTTCTCACAATCTAACCCCTATGTTTTCAAAAAGTCAAAGACTCTCTGAGGATGTACTAACTATCAATTCCCCCTTTGGTCTTGTAACAATAACTACAGAATCTTTGAAGAAGAACTCAATATCTATTACACATGTGGTCTCATAATGGAATACTATATACACTCATATAGAGCACTCACCATCCCCACATATGGTCTCACAACATAAAAATTATTATATACACTCTAGGGAAGCCCTCAACATCTATTCCCCTTGTGGTATAACTACACTAGGTTCTCAAAACCCTGTGTAAAACAATAGTGAGCAAACAATATCCAGCAACCAAAGTAATCTCATCTACTACATGGCTATGTAGCTAGAGTGCATATAAAAATAATCCCAGATAATATCAACTCCATCCTAACAGCACTAGGGATGGAAAAAAACAGCCTAACATGCATTTCTAGACCCAACATACAATATCAAAAAAAACATTGGAAAACACGTCCATAAACAATGTAATAAAACTAAATCATAATCTGAACACTTTCATAAAAAAAAACTTAGCAGGCATCAACAAGGCTAAATCTACAAAACACGCAATACCATAATCAAGTGTATTTTCATGTTTGGCATATATAATCCATAGAAAACTACAAAAATTCACAATCCACCTCCCTTGATGTTGTACGATTGATATAGTAAAACCTCATCTTTTTAATTTTCCAAGAATGTTGTAGATCTACAAAAAAAATAAAAAATGTTCAACCATGAATATCTAACAAATGAAGAGAAATAAGGAATAGAGGTTCTAGAAGAAGGAAGAAATCATTATGGGGATTCCAACGCTACCCATCGTGTTTGATTTTGAGATCGGAAGACGACGCAGAGGATAGAAGAATAATCATCCCTCTTGGTCTCTCTTATACAATACACGGTTAGAAGAATACTTTTTTGGGAATTATTCCCAACAGCGGTATGATTTAACAAATAAAAAAGTACATGGTGGGTTTATTTAATTTACATGATCTGTACATGCCTTAACTAGCCCCCTCGTTAGGTGGTCTCTAGGTCAACTCACACGGCCATGTACTTTTCCGTTACAAAGCCAATACACGGTTACTCATTGAAACCGGGTAAACGATGTGTACTCTTATGTAAATAGAGTTTACTTATAAATTTTCCAAAACATGCTCTTTTTATAAAAAACACATGATATCTAGATCCATAACTAAAATGAAGATTCTGGTTCTTACAAAGTTCCCCACTTAATGAAATTCATCCCCAAATTTCCTTAACGAGGAGGAATAGAAGAAGGATCCTTCAATAGCTCTGGCCAATGTGATCACACATCGACCTCCCTTTCCAAGTCACATAATGTACTTGCATGTACTTCCACAACACCCATACCAGAGGAACACAACAGCCATGAAGAACCTTTATTTTGCGATCAACAATCCAGATTGTATTCTTCTCGAATGATGCATCCAACTCCAAAACAACCTTCTTGGGTTGAAAAACAATAGATGGGTCTGAGGAGTAAACTCATAGAAGATAATAGTGGAAGAATTTCTGCATATACTGGTTCCAATGAGGAAACTGCAATCGATAGGAATCAGACTCACTTCTCTCCAAAACCTCAAATAGCCCAATGTTTCTTGGTGAACAATTTCTCTATCTCTTAATCCTCATGTGTCACAACAATAGTGTGACACATTAGAAAACCTGATCCCCAACCTCAAAATCTAGAGGTCGTCTTCATCTATCAGCATATTACTTCTATCATGACTATTTAGTAACCATCCTCTTTTGAGTAAACTCCATGTACTATGTGGTCTTCTGGAAAAGATGAGGTCTCAACATAGTAGCCTCTCCTACTTCTAGCCAACATTAGGGTGATTGTAATGGCCTACCGTTCAAAGCCCTATAAGGTGCCATCTGAATCATTTCCTGAAAGCTATCATTGTAGGAAAAATCCACTAGATATATATGATTCTCCCAAGAACCTCCAAAATCTTGGACGCATGCCCAATTATTGTTCTCCAGCACTTCAATCATATGCTCAGACTGGATATATGTTTGGTGATGGTAAGCTATACTCAGAAGTATCTATTAACCCGAAGCCCTCTGTAGTCCCGGCCAGGCCTGAGAAGAAATACATGAATCCCTGTCTGAATCGAAGGAGTGTGAAACCCAATGTAAATGTATAATATCTTAGATGTATAAATATCCAAATTCTTCAATAGAATTGGTATCCTTGATCGGTAAGAAGTTTGAAACCTTCATGTGTTTTTCAATGATAACCCAATAATCAGCATTCCCCTGAAGAGACCTCAATAAACCTATCCCAAAGTCCATCACGACATCATTCCACTTCTACTCAGTAATGGGTAACTTCTGAAAAAAACCCTACAGTTCGAGGTTTCTTTTCATTCACCTTCTGATAGGTGGAACACCTCGTCATAAAAAAAAACATCTCTCTTCATACTGGGCCACCAATACTGATGGTGTAGATATTGATACATCATGGTGACGCCAATATGATCATATAAAACTGAGGAATGAAAATCCAACATAAAATCCTCACATATGTCCACTGACACCCATACACGTCCATGAAATCTCAAAACCTCAACCTCTTATTGTCCACCTAGGAGTAGGGTCCTCTCTGGACACACTCTCTCGTATGACTAGTCCCTCAGAATCGGATAGTTGCCTCATTCTAACTCGATTAATTAGATTAGAGCTAATAGATATAGAAGAAAGTAAAGTATACCCCTATTTTTCATGCACCTACAAATGAATATCACATAACAGAACCATATGTTTCCACTCACTTTTTGCCTTCTGAACCACCTGTATTTGAGTCTTCCTGCTCAATGAATCAGCCACTACGTCGCCTTTCCCAGGTGCGTAAAAAATCTCAAAGTCAATGGAATAAAGTGACTCAACCCACCTTCTATGTCTCAAATTAATTCCACATAGAATAAAGATTTACATTAGACATTTTTGATCAGTGTACACCACTATGTGCTCTCCTAGAAGGTAATATCTCCAACAATGAAAGTCATGAAAAACTGATCCCAACTCAAGATCGTGTGTTGGGTAATTCTTCTCATGTTCCCTCAACTGCCGAGACCCGTACACAACGACGCGTTCCACCAACATAAGAAATTCTCTCAGCCGGAAACATGATGCATTACAGTATATAGTATAACTCATGCCCAGCTCTGGGAATACTAGTATCGGTGCTAAATTCAATCTCTATTTCAGCTTCTGAAATGCTGAATCACATGAATCAATCCTCAGGCACATCGCACCCTTTTGATTTAGGGTTGTTAGTGGCACTGTTATGCATGAAAGGTCCTATATAAAACTTCTATAGTAACCATCCAGCCCTAGGAAAATATATACCTCAAAGGCGTTATTCATCTTCTCCCAAGAAAATAATGATCTCACTTTATCTAGGTCTATTGATTCTGTTTTCTCTCATATAACATTACCCAATAAGTGAATTTGATCCCTCCGAAAGTGGCATTATGAGATCATAGCATATTACCGATTCTCTCTCAGTGTAATCAAGACAATTTCAAAATGGGTAGCATGGACATGTTGTGTGTGAGGGTACACTAAGATATTTTCCATAAAACACACTACAATGTTGTTCACGTACGGATGAAAAAATAAGTTCATCGGTGCCATGAAAACTGCAAGTGTATTCATGAGATCGAATGGCATAACCACATACTCATATAGACCATGCCTACTCTGAAAGGATGTATGAGGTATATTTGATGGTTTAACATGAAATTGATGATAACCAGATCTCAAGTCAATCTTTGAGAACACATTGTCTCCCCAAAACTGATCAAATAGATCATCAATACTTAGAAAGGGATATCGTTTATTAACTGTCAACTAGTGAAGTTTCTGATAATCCACAAAAAGTATATGATTATTGTTCCCCTTCTTCGCAAATAGGATAGACGATCCCTAATGAGTTGTACTGGTTTGGGTGAATCCCTTTCCATGTAACTCTTCTATATGTTTCTTGAGCTTCTGTTACTCTGGTGTAGCCATATTATAAATAGGAATGGACAAAAGTGTCACTCTTCGCACAATATAAATAGAAAAATCTACCTCTCATACTATAGGTAAACCTAAAACTTTATCAAGAAGGGAATCCCAAAAATGATCTAGTATTAGAGTAATGTCTATCTGTGAATTCCCCTAGCCATCTATGTAAAACTAGTAATCTGGGTTGTAACTCCTCTCAACCCATGATTCTTGGGTCGAGCTATGCATACCTAGACATCTCATTCTCCCTTTATGTAAAAACAATATGCCCACTAGTGAAGTGAAACTCACTCTAAGATGATAGCAATCGACATCATCTAGGAAGGGAAAAACCAGTCTGTTCCAATAATAACCTCATAGTCTATCATATCTAATATATAATGGCCTAATAAGAAGTGACACCCCCAACCTCAAGAGGGAACTACTTACACTAGAATACAGTATCTGTTCTAGTCCCCAACGGTGTGTCCAACATCTAGATATCAAAATAATTAAATATACAGATCCCATGGCTCTCCACCATAGGTATATATATAAAGATATGGGAATCTCATGTATTGAAAAGAGAAAAATCCAAAACCAAGGAAACAATAATCATACCTCTAATTGTAGATGTTTCATGATCCTTCTCTTACTGGATCTTCTCCAGCACAAAAGCATGACCTACACCAGAACCCTGTGAAGTTGTATGTGTCACGACCCGTCCTCGGGGCCCGTGTCGTGACTACCCCAAGCCCGCCTTCAATAGGCTAGGGGCTGGCGACTAGAACCAAGTCGTAAAATTCCCGATAAAAAGGGAAGGCATTGCCTTTATAAAGTAAATGAACACCACATAGCAAGAAATCAGTAGTAAAAACTACGTAAAATCTGGTACAACAGTAAGGGAAGGAAAGTAAGTGGGCTAGTATACAAACCCAAACTGAAAGTAAATTACAACTGGAAAGGGAAAATAGCAGCTGTAAAGTAGATCCACAGCGTCGAGCCGTCCACTGGAAGTCTCACCTGAAGGATGGGTACAGATAGCCTCCTCTTCTCCTCGGGTCCAGCCAACCGCTCTGAGTACGTCCCACCCAGTGGTCCACCTCTAGGTACCATACTGATCTGCAATCCTCAACCATGATCAGCGATGTCCGTCATCTGCAACCAACACAACGTAGTGCGGGCATAGACCGTGCAGGGGTGAGTATAAGCTACTAAGTAGGGACCCCGAGACCCCCGAAGGTCTCCCAAAACCACAAAGGATAATCCACAAAGGAAAGATTCAACCACGAAGTAACATCCGAAACTGCCTAGGTATATTCCCATACATATACCTAAGTCATCAAATCTCATTCGGCTCCAACATCCGAGACCAAGTACAACCCAGTCCACACAGGAAATCAAAACATAAGTCCACACGAGATAGCTCAACACAATCCTAATAGGAAAGCAAAATAGGTTCTAGCTCACACATGTATACTTCTTCATATGACGATAGAGATGATCAGATATAACAACGGATTCATCAAAGCCGTCGGACCCACAAAGGATCGATAGGTACTAACCCCCGCAATGACCCACATAGGATCTGACCCAAAAAGGATCGATAGGTAAATAAACCCCGCAAAGACCCACACAGGATTGGACCCACACAGGATCTGTAGGCGCTAGCTCACACAGAACTGCTGAGTACTGACCCACACAGGATCAGACCCACACCGGATCGGTAGCACTGATCCACCTAGGATCGCTGAGTGTTGTTGTCATCGAAATCGAATCCACTGAGGATCTCTGTATAGTCGTCGTCGTCACAGTCGCTAACGCAGCCAACACTAGGGTTCCCGCACACAGCAAGCTCGTTCTGGAGGGTCCAATCCATGAGCCGAGAGGCTGATACATCAACTGACACATAGTTCAGAGTTGATGTATCCAAAAGTTCTATATCGTCAACATGAACTCAAAGTCGCAAACAGCGTGTCAATCAGATGCCCGGTCTGAGAGTTATTGGCTTTTTCGTCTCAGGGGCCCGGTTGGTTTTTAAGGAAAAACCAACCCGACCGTACTCCACCTGCATCCAAACCTCGGTCGGAGTAATCCAAAAGATCCGTCCCACTAAGAGGAATTCAACAAAGTCGACGACACGTCAATCGGACATCCGGAGCTTAAGATATGAGCGTTTCCGCTCCGAGGGCCTTGTTGGTTTTGTGTACGAACCAACGCGGCTGAACCCAAGGTATTCCAAAACCTTGAGCGTGATATACCGAAATAACCATCTCAATTCAAGGATCGCATAACAACTGACAATGCATCGTTCAGAGGCTCGTAGCACATGTTATGAGAATCCGACCAGAAAAGGTTCGGTATTAAGGGGGTTCGGGCCCAGTCCGACCCGACCCGATACCCCGAAGGTCGGCCCGAACCGGGTCTACCCGCCCCAGGTCCGGGTCCGGCCCTCTAGGGAGGGGCCCGGCTCGGCCGGCATGGCCCGACATGGCGGACCGTCCAGGAAGCCGGCCCGGCATGGCGCGCGGCACGGTGGGCGCGCTGGCCAGGAGCTCGGGCAAACGGCCGAGCGTTGAGAAGGTGGGGGCGTCTGCCCCCTGGTTTGTAACTGCGGCCCCCATTAAGGGGGCCGTTGTGCTGGCCGGCCGGGGGTTTGAACCCCTGTCTTCCTCTTGTCCTTCCGTCCCACCCCGACCAGCCGGTTTCGGCCACCACGGGACCGGTGTTGGCCGGTCCCCTCCCTGCTCCGACACCGGAGACCCAGTTTCCGGCCGCCGGTTCTCACGCTCCGCCGCAGCCCGGAATAGGCCGCGGCCTTCATTCATCCAGTGCGGCGCTACGACGCCACAACCCTCCGCCACTTTCCCACTTTGGCCGCGGTGTTTTTGCGGTTCTCTGGCGTGGTGTGACGGCGTCGCGACTTGGTTCAATTTCACGGCTTCGCGCGACAGCGCCACGCATTACTTGCCGCATGATCCCACATGGTGCGATGGAACCGCGCCATTACTATTCCTACCACATTAGAAACAATAACATGGATAAGGGAGGAGGGTCTACCGTGTTTGTGCGGTCCGACCCACACTCGTTAATTGATAGTAATTGGTCGTATTTTCACAAAGAATGACAAGGTAGTATTCTCGAACAAATAAATAAATAAACCCCTACCTTGAGCGTAGCGTGAATGGAGGTTCATCGAACGAGGATTCGTCGCGGAAAAAGACCTCCCAGAAGGAGATTTTGTGGATGGAGACGTCGCGGAAGAAGACGTCGCGGAAGGAGATGTTGCGGAAGGAGGCATTGCGGAGGAACCGCCGCGGTATACGGCATCGCGTTGTTTGTCTCCGAGGACTCGGCGTTCTTCGACAGAGTTCGATGTGTTCTTTTCATTCTTCGTGTTCTTAGATGAATAAGATGAAGAACTTATATCTTCCCTTAGATTTTCTCCCCAATCCTCTAAAGAAACAAATCCCCAAATAAAATATGCACCACCCTTATTTTATTAACTCAACAAGATTTTTACATTCAAACATACAAACTTAACTCAATTAATTAATAACATATGTTGTCAATAATTAATGGTGAGTTGAGGGGGTTGAATAATATGAAGGGGTGGGGTTTATGTGGGCCCCAGCACCCTCACATCCTACCTTGGGAAGTTGGGTAGTTACCTAACCTCCACCCAAATCCCTAAACCACTTAATGAAACTAAAAAATGTAGTTTAATTATAAATTAAACTTCCATAATTTTTATCATCTTCTCTCATGAAAACGCAACCATGGAACAGGTGTTCCTAAGAACTTACCAGTGCTGCGGTTCCATCGGTGCCCTCGGAATTCGATTCTGAGAACCGGTTTAAAAGATAGGAATTCCCGCTTGTTCGTTCACTGAACGTACCCGAGCTAGACATCAGATAGAAATTCTGGGCACACCAGGCCTCGGAATCAAGTGCCGTCAGAAACTACGTTCATGTAAAACCACAATGAAAATTACAAAAAAAAATCTTTGAATTTTACGGGTCTTTACAGTATGTGATCCCTGAGCTAATCCACCATAATGCTATCGAAAACCCTATGTATAACCACTGTGGAAATGACATCCCTCTCAGCCAGAATGGTCAGAGAAACTCTAGTTATTTAACTGATGAGAAACGGGTTGTTCTACTCCTGAATGTGGAGTCCTAGAAAAAACCCTATCACCAACTGATGGTGAGAAAAACTAACAGAAATATTAAAAATGACCCATCTTGCTGCATGATCGACACACAACTGGGTCTTGTGGGAAATGTGTCTTGGTATGCCCACTATTCCCACACTGGTAGCATACCGCCTAGCTACCTAAAGGAGTAACTCTTCTACTCGGATCTTCTCAAATTTACTCCCTATGATGCTTCCTACTATCACACAGAAAAATACCAACTCCAGATGCTGAGATTCCCTGGCTCACACCTCTATATTCTCATAGGTTGTTATCTTTGATCAGCGCCGAGTTGACAATAAATGTTATGGAAGTTAGCCTGAAGATGTTCACCTGAGATTGGATGACATGCCAGATACCATCCTCGCACATCCTCTATAGAAATAACTCATCATCCCTTACAATGGTCGTGATGCGTAGAAGCTATACGATGCGAGAAGAATACTATATTGTTGGGTGTGTACCCTGCTCCAAACTCATGAACCCTTAGACTTGGTCGGCCCTAAAAGTATCCAGGTAAAAGTAGTAATATAAGGCCTTCTGGAACACATCCTAGGCCATAACCCATTGGCATCCCGACTATGATATCACATCCCACCATCCCTTGGTGGAATCCTGAACCATGTATGTAGAGAGCTTGACCCTCCTCTCTATAGGAATCTCTATATGCTCGAAGATAGATAGAATGGGTTCTAATCATGAATCTATAGCCTGAGATCCGCTATCCCCTGAGAATGTGGGAGGATGTTCCTATAGAAAAACCTATGTCAAATCTTCCATAGATGGGGCAAGATGTAGTGTTACCAGGAAGGTATACATAAAGATCATGAATCATTCTTATAACTGTGAATTAGAAACTATATCTGGAATGAGGGATCACGACATGTCATGCATGATGGTAGGATCTACTGGTAGTCCCTGATCTACAATGTGTGTTGTCTGATCATTTTCCTATATCTGGCATACAACTAGAGGACGTCTTGGTGGCATGACTCTATAAGGTCAAGCAGAAACCATAGTTCATGATTAATAAGGACTGAAACATTGAAGTACATGAAAAGAATATCAGCAAGAATACATTCATGTTTTTAAAAACATGGATACATGTTGTGAATGAACCCTACATGGCATGTTCCCTTAGGCCTTAACACGAGTGTGTACTTATTCCAAACCCGGTCATATAACACCCCATACACATGGAATTTTCTACTTTTACATGGTGTGTACTTGAATCATTATCCCTTCCCGAGTTCCTAAACATAAATAAACCCCAAGTTCTCTTAGAACAAAACTACACTGTGTTTTTATGCCAGACACGGTGTGTACTAGAAGGATTTCACTGACCCATGTTGTTAGTCCCACAATCAGATACATGGTCTCTGCAACACGACATGTTCTCCCAGGACACGTCATGTAACAATTATGTTTTATCCACCCATGTAATTAGACACACAACTAAATACACAGTCCTTACATAATAACATGTACTCCTAGTACATGCCATGTTCTTCCAAACATTTACTAACCCTGTTTCTTTACCCCCACATCTAGTCACATGGTAAAGGATTACATGCCGTGTACATACAATAAACTAATTGTACCTATTAAATGTTGTTCCTTCCTGAAGAGAAGGATACATGGCAGGTATTCATCATTACACATAGTGTATTCTATATTTTTCCAGATTATAAGCCTCAAAAACTACTCTGAAACCCCATTAAAACACAGAAACAGACAATAAAGTTCCAAATTCTGATACGTAGAGGACTATACTCCCTACGAATTAAAATGTGGAATAATATTCATATATACCACAATGTATAGTAGTGTAATCAATCACATGGTCCACTAAATTCCAATCCCAGAGGGTCGATAACACCTTAGGGACCAAATTTTGGTACCCATTCAAAATAAACATTAAATATTAGCAATACACTATCAAATAGCATGTGTTCTATCATGTTAACTATCAAAAAAGCTCTCATACCTAGAAACACATATATCCTAATAACATGCAATCAAGAATAAATCCTAAATGGTATGACAAGAATGGATTACATGTGATCTATATGAAGTGTCTATATGATTCATGAGATAGAATACACTCATCTCCTCGGGTTGTAAAAAAAATAGAACCTCAATATTATATATGGTAATAGAACAAAACATGTTATTCACCCAACAGTTAAACCAAATCAACTGTAAAAATTGAAAAAATAGAAAATTTCAATAATCAAGGCATATTGTTTTTCCCTATACATGAGTTAGATACTCACTTTCACATCTTATTCAAAACTAACTATTCCTTCTTATATCTGTCTATAAGATCCAAATGGTAATTCAAATGAGAAAATAATGATTTATGATACAAATTTGTTACGTCGCGGTTCAGAGTGCCGCCCAAAGGTGCCCCGTACCAAGTTGTTAACATGGAATCAAGATCATTTATGCAAACTACAGAGGCTTATGACTAGCAGCACAGGTCTTCAATGTGATAGTGGGGAAACTAATCTGTCATTGGTAGAGTAACATAGTGAAATAACAATAATATACAACAACATAAGCTGTTATACAATAAAATCACTAAATAGTTGATGAATGAAAGTAAATAAAAAATTGTATCACATATATAAATTATGCATGTCACATATGTCTAGTGAAGAATCCAATCATGTTACAGGGATTAAAATAATATACTAAACCAATGTACAAATAAAAATATTGAACTCCAGTAGTATTGTAAGCCTCATCTAGGTCCCATGCACTCCAGCTCTATAACCATCAGGTACCAAAATTAGAAGAGAGCTTGTCTGTATCAATACATGGAACAATATAATCTATTTGGTCCTAAATACATGACTCAAATATGGTTTGAGACGAGTCCCAGTAATAAATCATCCGATGATATGTGACTAACTATCAGTGAATATATACAACATGAAAAATGCAAAATAATGTAATAAACAATTAAGTACTCAAAATTAAACAGTCCTACAATTTCAATCGACATTAATTAAAATTTATTAATTATTGTAACCAATCATTTACTAGAAACCCACTGGGAATGTTCTCACAATTAACCCCTCTGGTTTCACAGAGAAGAAACTCTCTGAGGAATCACTCGTCATCAATTACCCCAATATTCATTTAATGGTAACTATAGACTCTTTGAGGAAGCACTCAACATCCATTCTCCCTATGGTCTTGTAACAATATAATATAGACACTCTGAGGAAGAAATCACAATCTATCCCCCCGTATGGTCCTACAACGTAAAGAGTATAAAAGACACTATGGGGAAGCCCTCAATGTCAATTCCCCTATGGTTTATCTACACCAGGATCTCATAGCCCTGTGTAATACAATCATGAACAAATGATATCCAGAAGCCAAAGTAATCAAGCATAGTACAAGGATAAGCATCTAAACCTCATATAAAAATCATTTAAACTAATATCAACTCCATCTTAACAGCACTAGGAATGGAAACAAAATAGCCTAATAGGTAGTACTAGACCCAACATTCAATATAAAACATATATGGGAAAACAAATCCCTAAACAAGGTAATAAACCTAAATCATAATCAAAACCCTTTATACAATAAACAAAACATAGCAGGAATCAACATGGTTAAATCTCCAAAACATTGAATAACCAAAACTAGGGTATTCAGAAAATTTTTCTCATATAATCCAAATAAAACTACGGTAAGGCACAAACCACCTACCTCGACGTTGTATGATCGATCTAGTTTAACCTAAGCCTTTGAATCGACCTAGAACATATTTATATCTAAAAAAAATGTGAAAAACTTTTAACCTCAAATATCTAATGAAAGAAGAGAAATCAGGTGGAGAGGCTCTAGAAGAAGGAAGAACTCACAAAGGGAATTCTAACATAACCAACAATGTTTGATTTAGAGATTGCATGACAGGTCATAGGATATGAGAATAATCGTCACTCCTGGTCTCTCATAGACAAGAAGATGTTAAAAGAAGAAAATTTTGGGAATTAGATGGGACCCCATCACGATTTAACAAATAAACAGAAAATTACACGGCATGTTCATTTAATGTACATGTCGTATACATGCCTTAACCAGCCCCTACTTTAGGCGGTCTCTAGGCTATCTCACATTACCATGTACACCCCTATTACACGGCCAGTACATGGCACCCATGGATACCAGGTACACAGCATGTACTCCTAAGTACACGACATGTACTTATAAATTTTCTAAAATTTCCCATTTTTCTCAAAAACACCTAAAATCAAGATCCATACCTGAAATGAAGATCAAGTTTCTTACAGGTGGGACTACAATAGGTATCCTTAGGTGTTACCATAGAACCCAATGGTGGACCATGTGATATTTTAATATTCAATTGATACCTCTTTCATTAATTACGATTGATTTAACATCCTTATATTTTAATAGAAAACACTATGCTCAATAGTATACATGATATGCCACATCAACTGTAAACAAATGAATAAAAATTATTATTTAAATGTAAATATTATCACCTAGACATTATAATGGCCTGAATGAATTAGATTAATTATATTATTAAAATATCATGTATAAAATTTTATCAAATTAATTCATTGGCTACCAATTACTGAGAAATTAAAATAGAAACCAATTTAATATAAAAGATGTGTATTTTTATATAAAACAATTTTTATGCACACTATGGAATTTTAACATAATAAATTAAATTAACAATTATTAGTGAATGATCATAATGAAATTTTTATGTTATCAATTCAATAAAAAAATTCTAAATTTATTCAATATGTTCCATAGGCATCAGATAATAATAATTCCAATTTTAAGAATAAATTTTTTTGTTTAAAGAATTTTTTTTCCGTATTTTGATGGAACACATGTTTTAAAAATAATTTTAACACTTTTTTAAATTTTATTTTAAAAATTGAAAATAATTTTTGATATATGTTTTTTAAAATTATATTAGGGAGAATTTTTGGTATTTTTCGGTGAATTCTCATTTTTTGTTGAATTGTGAAAAAAATAAAGTTTAACTAAAAACTGTATTTTTATATAGTTTATTTATGTACATAATTTATAAAGTAAATCAGTTTTAAATTATTTTTAAATAAATTATACATTAAAAAAGACCTATATAATTATATTCAATTTCACATTTAAATTGGATATAAAAACATTTCATCCTTTTGAACTATTCACTTTAAAAACCTGCAAGCTTATTGTGTCTATGAGTTTAATTTTAAATATAATTTTTAGAATTTTGATAAATTAATAGGGAAAAATGGATTCCATATTTTTAATAATATGTTCTAAATTATATTACAATTTTAATTTAATTTTTCTGGCATAAAAGTGTTACCATGGTTAAAAAATTATTTACCCTGGTATAGGTAAAAAATGAAACTTGTTAAAGTCAAAAGGGTACATGATTAAAATAACCAAAAATGCAACATTTAATGTTTTATGGATGTATTTTTAGACTATAAGTATCCTATAAAATAATAATTCTCATCCATATTCAGGGAAATTAATTCCACCTCAATGTGGTTTTCATTATATATAAAATAATTATTATTATAATCACTTAAACTCACCACTCCTAATGTACAAATGTCACCCCTGAACACCCCATTTCGAATCCAAAGATTTTATTCGCTTAAAAAGTCTTCGAAAACCAATCCTCCACACTCTCACCATGTTTTATTACTAATTTCCTCACCAAATGGACAAATCCAAGGTCCTCCAGGGTCTCTTAAGGAAGTGATATTCAAGAGGTAATTTTCTCAAAGTACATATCTTAATTTCTTTTCTTTTTCCATTTTCTCCCCACATGCATAATCTATAAAGGCATGAGAACACTAAAAAATTCTATATACTCTATTTTTATATTTCTTAATGGAATATCTCATACCCATTTTTTCACATATCTACTTAATCAATGAAACCAAACTATTGTATAAATTATGTATGTTTACTATCTCTGTGAATAATGATATTTATTTTTCAATTACCTATTTCACGGATTCTCAAAAAAAGTTTCATTATAGTCTAATCATGTTTATATACGTATATCATAACCCAATTCTTGTTCTGTAGGAAATATACACATATAATATTAAATAATATGTAACTAGTTCATGGTGTTCTGAAAAACCTCCAAAATAAACTAAAAATTTATCATAAATAATTTTTCTAATTAATAATAAATAAATGTTTGAGTCTTAAGGAAATATTTATTGAATAATTTAAAAAAGTGTAAGAGGAAGATACAATGTCATAGTATTCCTAAACACATTTAAGTGATAATATGATGTCCAATAACTTGTGATATGGTGCTCATTCTATAGTAAGAGAGACTTCTTATTCTATAATTTTTGGCCTATATCCCTAGTCCACCTCCATAATCAGAGAGTTAATCATCTTTGACAATAATCCTTTCTTTTGAAATGAGTCCACACTCCTATTTTTTACTTCTTCATCATTGCTTCCAGAGGAATGCAAATAAAATGATTTTCATGTATTCACATTAGAGTGAAATTTTATCCTGCATTAAACAGAAGATCTACTAGAATGAGAATAATTAATAAAATCCATAGAAAACCACTCCCATTCATCCTTACATGTTAAATAGAAGTTATAAGTAGGAGTTGATCCCCCATAACTTTTTTGTTCCCAGAAGATATAATATATTGAATAGGATAGAGAGTAGGTGTCCTATCATGATGAACATGGGATTTTTATCCTTCAATAGCGTGTTATTTTATATCCACAAACCCAATACCTAATTGGAATAAGTAGTAGATACTTTTTGAGATAGTTAGGATGTACCACTGTTATGCATAGTGTGATAAAATTAGTGTTTTTTGAAAGACATAGTAGCCCAAAACCCCATGACCTACACAGAAGAAGCATCCAAATCAAGGCAATGATGGGCCATTGAAATTTATTTAGCTCCATTATTTGGTTTAACAGGAGAAAAACATGGAGTTATCATAATGAATGAGACAAATATTCCATTCCCATCTAAAATATGTAATGATTTATTACCTTGATTAAACATTAAAGTCATTCCACTTTCTGATTTAGGAGTACGAGTACAATGATCCAGCAGTCATTCAATATCATAGTCACGACCAACAATAAGAGTAGAAACATTCAAAACCATACCAAGATTCTACTCACATAAGGAGGATGGATTATTGGGAGGTGTTTTCACCATGTTAGACATGATTGATTTTGACTTTCCTTTTTGAGAATTGGTATCAACAATTTTATGTTCCAATCACAAGTTGAAATCCAATTAATCTTGAACCAATACTACATTTATAGCGTGAATGTAAACAGAATCATCAACATCATTATATTTAAAAATTAATTTATATAAATAATCTCCAAATGATCCAATTTCACAAGGTCAGTTGTCCTCATCAACCTAATCATCCCATGAATTACTTGTAATAGGAGGTCCCATCAATCTATCCTCTACTTGGAAGACAGAAGTATCCTCAGATTCAGTTTTATCAGAAAGGATAAGCCTGTAGTTTAAGATTTAAAATTCATTCGTTGTCTCTCACAAGGGGAGTATTTCATCATTATTTCGAGTTATTTCTAAAGACAGAGAAACAACAACTTAATCCTTGGTAAATACTCATACAGGAAGATCATTTCCATTCATTAGTATTAATCGACAGTGAGTCAAGTCTTTCCCTTAGTATCGCAGTTGGAACAGATAATTCAATCCCAAAAAACAACAATAGAGTGACAACTATGCCACATGAGTGAAAAAATGTGGGATTTTTTCATACTCAATTTATAAACATACATCATCGTGAGGTGCAGAAAATATGAATTTATTAATGAGTTAATAACTAAGATAGATTTCAACTAGTAATATAGCATAATTTTAAAAAATGTCCCTCTCTATAGCCATGTTCATTGTAATTGTAACTCCCATTGATGATATAATGTCAAACGGTATCTCAGAGTGCTAAAAACCCCAATTTAAAAAAAATCACCCAAACATGGGAATAGATTTCCTTAATATTATTCAGGATAATGTCCAAACTCCAATTATAGATTCTAAAAATCTCCGGTCTCAAATTCGTTGAACCCGCACTCTATAATCATACGCTCAATTCTTAAGAGGGGAAAAGAAAATGGAAAACCCCCAGATAAGTGAAATGTTATTGAAATTTGAGAATCCATAAACTGAAAAATGAAGAGAAACCAGGTCATTTTGTTTCCATGGCTTTATACATTTTGAAAGAGAAATGTGAGAAATGAAAGAAAATTTTCATAGATCCATTCACTCATAAATTTATCCTTATAAGGCCTAGAAATTCTTTGTATTTCTTTTTCGAATAATTCTTTAAGAGACCCATTTTTTGATTGGGGTGAAATAACACCTTGAGAAGTCAGAGAAAGAATAGAACCCGACTGATGAACTAACATATTTCATCTCATAGATATATGATCTAAAAAACTATGAGTTATTATTTGGATCATTGTAAAATAGATTGAGACTCAACAGATTCTGAAAGATGACATGATCTGTGAGGATCTCCAACAATTTATATTCTTGTTAATCCACCATTTTCATTTATCAAATGAATAATACTCATGATAGAAAATAAAAATAATATATGGGACTATTTATACTCCTTAATGTTCATTAAAACCATATTATTCCTCATATAGAGTTATATTCCCAATTTCCAGGAACACAAATAATTATACTCAAGAGATCTGATTATGAAACCATGAAACCAAGACAGCAAAAAAATGGAAATCAAGATATATTTCTAATTAAAGAGTCATAAGATGTTATAAAAGAATTATATAAGGTTTTATAACTGTGAATATAATTATGGAATGAGTTAATTACATTCATTAAAAAATTATGTATGATGCTTAATTAAACATTATTAATCTGAAGCATGAGGTAAGGTATTTTATTAACCCAATTTCATATCAGTAGGTTAAATGTATACTTCTTGATTATATCATTTAAATCTTATGTGTTAAATAAATTTGGAATATACTAGATCATAGTTATAATTTGTTATTTGGATTTATATTAGATATAAATATATGATTAATATTATTAATTACCACTCAAATGATATGGTATTTATAAGGGACTTTATTTTTTTTTTAAAAAATTAATGTTAATGTATAACATTTATTTCATCCATGTACATGTTTTCTAACATTATTTCAAAAAAAATGTTTTTTACAATTCTACTCTGATTGTTTAAAGTCATTTATATTAATATTTTATTTTTTAAACAAATTGAATGTATTCTTGCTGTTATTTTCATAAATAGATTATTTTTACTTTTCCAACAAAAATATAGAAGAAATATTTATTTTATCTATTAAAACATGAGGGTTTTTTCAAATGTTGTGATGCTTTACTGGTTTCATTCTTATTTTATAGATCATCATTTTTATTTTAATGAATTTTTTTTTCATTGTGATATTTTTAGTGATTCAATTTTAAATTTCTTTTTTTAAATAAGGAGAGGGTATTTTGATATCAAAAAAAATTTACATATGTGTTTCAAAGTGTTTTTAAAATTATTTATGAAAAAACATTATAATCCTAAAAATTTATTATTCATTATATCGTACTTCATCATTAAATAAAGGGTTTCCTAAATATCATTTTTAAATCTCATTATCGCTATGGTGTCCTAGATATTGTTATAGAAGCCTATGATAGGTTAAAATGGGGTGGACTGGATAGGGTCATGAAACCCTATTAAAACATAACATGGTGTGGCCCAAATAGCATCGAGAAATACTATTACAACTTCACATGGGTCCTCCAAGACAGCATTACGAAATACTATAAAATATTTTTTAAGCATTATATGTATTATGATGTCCCAAGTTACCTATATACGTTTTAGATTCTATCTAGTATGTTTTCATGAAAGTCGATTTATTTTAAAATTGAATTATATTGATCTCATTGAAAGGTATTTTTCCTTGTTCTGAAAAAATCAATGTTTTTATGAATTTTTTTTATCTACTTTTACTAAAATAACATTTTCCCTTTATTTTATTTACCTTACTAATATTTTGGGCTCATCCCAAGTTTTAAAATATTTTTTACAAGATTTAATGGAGAATAGAGACAAGGATAAAATCAATGGGAAAATTATGAAGATTGGGCATGAAAATGTACTATGTTTTATTATAGAAAGTTTTATTTTATGAAAAAAATAATTTGAGTGGAAGTGTTTAATTTTAATATATGAGTTATTATTTTTTATTTATGTCCTAATTTTCAAAAACTATAAACTAAAATTATACTTCAAAATGTAATAATGTGAATTATAGAATAAAATCACAATAATATGTAATGTTTATGTTTGGGTCCTTAACTTTCATATCAATACAAGGCTCAGATAACCATAGATGTTTGTATAATTTTACTTTATTTCCTTGAATTATTTTACCATAGGGTTAAGTTAAAATCATATAGAATTTATATATTAGCTTATTGGTTCAAAAATTTTTTTTTGTTCAGAATGATTTTCTATAGAGAAAACAAGGAAAATGATTTTCGAAGGAACTGAGGGGAAATATCCTTCCAAACTATCAACCTTATATGTTCAGAATCAGAACTGAATAGTTTTTTTCACTGATAGATTTGTTGACAGAAGCAGTTTATTCTGGAAGTATCCATGCTAGAGTTGAACTTGATATACAATAAGGGAAATTTTCTATAATGAATAATTTCATGAAGCAACACCCCCTAATTCATTATATCATCTACGAAAGTGGTAGCTAATGGTTATACCAATGCCCTAGAAAATTCATTTAGATTCATGTGATGTTTGAAACATCAATAGAAAACCCTTTTCATTTATCATCTTGAAGGTGAAGTGGACCTAATGTAGTCTTTAGTTAAAAATACTATAGTAAATTTTGATATTTATTTCATGGAATATGAACCATTTTTGAATATATTACTCGGGAAATATTTTCCTAAGGATGTTTGAGTTAGTATTGAAAAAAAATTCATATATTTAAATTAAAATAATGACGATCCATTGGCCTCATTGAAGAAAAATTCACAGTATTTTAAAAGTTTGTTAAGAATATTGTTTTGGATATTGATATTAAAATTTAATGATTTTACTCTTGATTTATACTATGAGGAGAATTAGCCTTAAGAGAATTTAAAATTTTCCAGAACATGGTTCAGTATACCAAAAAAGTTGAGATGGTGTTTTTCGACACTTGTGTTCCATAAAATAACAAGAGTAAGAAATGATCACGGTGGAATAAAATGGAGAAACAGTCAACTAAATAGCCTAGAGGTAATACCCCCAAATATTCCATGTGTGGAACATGGAATTTTCAAGAATTGGAGATAGAAATTGGGTATGGCTTTCAGTGTGGTCAGTTTGGTCACAGGATCGATGACTATAATGAAAAGTGTCATGAACAACCAAAGGATGGGGTAACTGATGTCCATCCAATGGTAATGTGTTTTGTTTGAATTTTTTTTATTATGAAAATTTGTGTCTGAATTTAGTTTCATAGGACAGAAATCATCATAATTGGAAACAAAAATGTGTAGAAAATGCTTTTACTACTAGTATATTTGATGTTTTCCTATCCAGAGAAGTGATTATAAATCAACAGATCCCAAACAATTTCAAAGGATGATCATATGATTAATTTATTAGGCACACGTATTATGAGGATTTATATAATGGTTAAATATTATGGTAGATATTTTGAGTTTTGATAATTTTTTCACGTACAAGTATCCTTTTTTTATGATATGAGATTGTTTATTTAATGTACAATGGCATTATTGTTTTGATATTATTGTAAATTTTTATGAATATACTTTGAGGTTTATGTGATCTTGTATGTTGAGGTAATTATCAGTTATTTCTTTTTGGTGATAAAGAAATGGGTATGAGTTAACCAATAAAGTTAAATATATTAGTGTTATAATTTATGATTTTTCTCACATTTTTTTTAATTTTATAAGGATCATATTAATATATTTTTATAAAAGGTCACCTCATAGACTGTGAAAAAACCTCTGCATTCAACAAGGCCACTGGGATCGATCCCATCACTAAAGGGAGACATGTCTACATAACATACCACTAGCTTATGTGATGTCTTAGTTAGTATAAAAATATTTTTACATTAAATATCTGATGGAAAAAAGGATAATTTCATTTTGGTATTATATTTTTTATCTAAAGGATAACCATGGGATTTAAATTATACTTGAGGAATAAGTGATCAATATTTTTTTGGAAGATGTACAATATTTTGGGAACCCTATATGATTAAGGTAAACAAAATAAAACAGATTTTTATTTATAAATAAAGGATGGAATATCTTTTAAAAGAATATATTATTTATAGTGATGCAGTTTATTTATATAAATTATTATACATTAAGAGTGATTGATATTATTTGAAGATGGATGTTAAATTTATATTTTAGGACTATATGAATCAAATCCATCTAATTTTTATGTTTTAATATTAGCCTAGAATATTGTTAGAAATTTTATGATTAGTTATTTCTTTAATGATCAATGTTTAACTCTATGTATTACTTTTGAATTTCACATACTTATGTAGTTTTTATCACATAATGTTTTATTTATTTTGGATGATTATAAATAGTACTATTGATTTTTGTTTTTGGTTAATTCTTAAATATAGTAAGAATAGATGGTCAAAAATTTATTGTTATTTCGATCCATGGAAATTAATTCTAAAGCTTCATTTACATGAATTCATCTTGAATACACCTCACATTGTGAAAATAATTGAGTTTGGTGTAAATTGATTAAATGATGAAAATATTCATGTGAAGTAAGTATTTATCCTTATGTTTTTAGTCTGTATAGAAAAATAATTCCTCAATTTTAGGAAAATTATTTTGAAACAAAATCTTTATCTATTCACTTTTCTTATCGGAAATCGATGGACTTTCAACCCATCATAAATTTATGGTGTTGTGGTTGTTAACATTGTCATGACCATGTTTTATATAAATATCTATAAGTACTTGAATGATAGTTTTCTCTTCCATATCCAGGTTTTATAACATGGAAACATTGTTTGAATTATCTCATGTGTCTATTGTACTTCTATTTCTCTTTTCTCAAATAGATGTTTTATTACACCATTTTCCGATGTGGGATTTCAAAAAAGTAACTTTAAAAATTAAAAACCTATTTACCAATATTGATAAAAAATAGTGAGGATGAAATTCATTAAACTGAGAGATAATGTAACATCCTCAGATTTTAAAAGGTATCACAATTCTCAATGTCATATATGATACTCCACATCAAGACTAAACAAAAAACTATATAGTATTATTTAAATGTGACTATTATCACCAAGTCAATTGAATATAATGAATGAATGAGGTAATATAAATTATTAAAATATATATTTAACATATTAACCAAATAAAATCATTGGTTACAAATTAATTATTAATTGAAATGAAAAAATATGGAATATTAAGGATATTTTTTTTAAAACCAATTTCTACGACCATTAAGTGATTTTATCATAATAAATTAATGTAATCATTATTAGTGAAATATAACAATGAATTTTTTTTATATAAATTCAATTAATTTTTTTCAAATCCATTCAATATGTTCTATAGGCTTAGGATAATAATATATAGAATTTTACACATAATAATTGGTATTTTTCTAAACACAGTTTTACCTCATATTATTTGAAAAAAAATTAAAACATAGTTTTGAATGTTATCAATATTTTGTTTTTGAAAATTAAATTTTTTTAAAAAATTGGAGTATAAAAATTAGATTAAAGTGAAATTTTGGTATTTTTCAGAGATGTTTCATCTATTATTTAATAATAATAAATACTAAATTTTAATTTAAAACTACATTTTGATCTAGATTAGTAGTATATTTAAATTATATTTAAAATTGATATTAAAGTATAATTAGAAAATTAAAAAATCAATAAAATATATTTATATAAATTTAAATAATTTCACATTGAAATTTGATATATAAACATTTCAATGTTTTGAAATTTTAACATTAAAACCCATCATTTTCATTTTGTATAAAGGATTAATTTTAAATTAAATTTTCCTAATTCTGTGAATTTAATTAGGTAAAATATATTCCATATTTTTAATTAGAATTTCAAGATTATTTTATTGGTAAAATTTATTTTTTACTCATAAACAAGTTACCTTGGTAAAAATAATTATTTTCCACAGTATAGGATAAAAAATGAAACATGTTAATGTTTATGAGTAATGGCTTAAAATACCTATAAACTATATATTTTATTGTAGTTTGAGGTATTTCTTGGAAAACCCCATCCTCTAAAACCATATTATTCATCCAGTGTAATGGAAATTAGTGTCACCTCAATATTGTTGGCTTTATATATTAAATAATCATTATTTTAAGAATTTAAACCCACCTATCATCAGGTATAAATACCACCCTCACCACTACATTTTGACTGCAAATATTTGAATATCCTCAAATAACATCCAAAATCACTCCTTAATCTTCCCACAATAAATTACCACTACAATCACCAAAATACAAAATCTGGGGATCTCAAGGGTCTCTCAAGAAGGTGATATTATAGAGGTAATTTTCTCAAAAGATATATATTAATTTATTTTCATCTTCTATTTTCTCCCAACTTAATTCATTCATAAAGTCATGATAACCCCATAATCATGTATATACTAGTATTTTTTGTTTCTAATGGATTATCTAATATCTATATATTTTCTATTTTCATCTTATTCAAACAAACGAAACTATTTTCTATATCATATCAGTTAACAATATCCGTGAATAATGATTTTTTCCATACCTCCCTTCATGGATGGTCAAGAATGTATCATTATAGTTTAATAATGTGTAAGTACGCATATTATAATATATTTCTTGTTCTATAACTAATATAATAAAATAATATTAAATAATATGAAAGTAGTTCATGATGTTCCAAAAAACTACCAAAATAAATGAAACAATTTTCATTAACTTTTTATTTAATGAATCATCCCCATATTAGAAACCAAACATTCAAATGGGACCATCTATACACTTGGGTATTTATTAATACCATTTCATTCCACTTATGTAGTTTTATTCCAACTTTATAATAACATCCCAAATTATACTTAATAGAATCAGTCAAGAAACCACAAACCCACCCACAACAATGAAAATAATGAAATACTGTTAATGAAAGGGTCATATAATATTTTAAAAAAATTATACTGGTTAATTATAATTTTAATTTAGTTATAGAATAAGTTAATAAACTTTTTTAAAGCGTTATATAGAAGATTAATAATTCATGATTAAACGGAAGCGTGAGTTAAATTCTTTTCTTCACTAAATTTAAATTATTTGTGTTAAATTTATACTTCTTGATTATGTCATACTCAGAATATGAAATGACTTTTGAATATGTTATGTTTTTTTTATACTTTTTTATACAGTTTTTTGTAAGAATACACATATTCAATTAATTTCATTATTTCCCACTTTAGCGATATGATAATTTAAGGAATTTTTTTTAAATATCACCTTTTTAATGTCACTCTTATTTAACATTTTTCCTAATATTTCCATGTTTTCTAAAATAATTTCAAAAACTTATATACCGTTACTATTATCATATGACTATTTCAAGTCATGTATATCTTTTTTCACTTTTTATAAAATGTATTGAATTTATTATTTTTTTATTATCTAAATGAATTTTATGTGACTTTTCTGGAAAAAAAATCTGGATGTAATTTTTCATTAACTTATAAAGCAAGTATGGATTTTCCCACTATCAAGTCCCTTTAATGATTTCATTCTTCTTTGAAATATCATAATTTTTATTTTAAATAAAATTTTATATTTATTATATTCATAATAAATTGATTTTAATTTTTTTTAATATAGAAAGGGTATTTTGATATCAAAAAGTATGTTTTTTATGAGTTTAAAAAAAATTAAACAATTTATGAAAAAAAATTCTAGCATAAAAATTATTTACTAATTAATGTGTATTTTATAATTAAACATTGGGTGGAACATATATCACTAGGAAATCCTATTACATATTAACATGTGGTGTCTTAGATTTTGTCGGAAATCCTGTTACATCTTTGCATTGGGTGGCTAAAAATAGGACAAAGTGAGCATGTTATAACATAACATGTGGCGACCAAGATAGCAATGAAAAATATCGTAATATATTTGGTATGTTTAAAATAACGGATTATGTCTAAAGTTATATACATATGTTTCATAATCATTCTAATGAGTCTTCATGAAAATTTTCATTTTTCAAAAGGTAAGATATTGATATTTTTGAAATGATTCTTTATTTTTTAGAATAGAAATGTATTTTTTTTATTGAAATGTTTAATGGTTTCCATTGGAATAATATTTTCCCTATATTTATGTCCCTTATTGATATTTTTTTCAAATATATTGTTTTAAAATGTTTTTTTACAAGATTTAAGGGATAATAGAGACAAGGTTGTGAAAAAGGGAAAATTGTGAAGATTGATCATAAAAAGAATCAATGTATTATATTAAAAAAATGTGAATAAATGGATATTGGGTAGTAGTTTCTTATTCGTAATATTTTATTAGTTATGTGTGAGTTATGAATTAATTATTAAGAATCCATATTTGATTTTTCCATGTTTGTAAAATTACATTTCATGTGATATTTTATAGAATATGGTATGTTTTTTCAGTGTGTTCTGTATGTTCATTGGATCCATGACTTTACAGAAAAGAACCATGGAAATCCAATAGAGTTTTTAGATGATAGGAATCAAATTATGACTTGATTTAATTATAATTAGTTAGTTTATTGTTCTATTGAATGCCCAAATTTAGTTTCACATGATGGAATCAATCATATTTGTAAACAAATAATGTTTGTCATAGTCATATAATACTACTATAGTTGATGTTGGGTAATCTAGATTAGTTATTTCATATTTATAAACCTTAATATTTTTTTAAGGGTGTTCATATTTTAAAATAAATTGGAACCCATATTTTGATACATAATGTAGTAGATTAATTTTTTGATATACTTATTGAGTTTTTATAAATGTTTTAGGTATATGTAACTGTTATGTTTATGATATTAAAATTTTTATTTTAGGAACAATGAATTTATTTTATGGACATAATTTTAAAATATCTAAATAATATTAGGGGTTTATATGATCTTTTATGTTGAGTTAATTATGATTTTTAACATATTTGTGATAAAAAATGTGTATGTGATAACATTTGTGGTTAAATATATTATGAGAATGTTTTACTTTGATTATAAAATTTTTATAAGTTTATAAGGATAATATTAATAAAGTTTTATAAAAGGATATCTCACAGACTATGAAACAACCATCATGTCTAGAAAGGCCACAAGGATTGATCTCCCAACCAATGGGAGAAAAGTGCGCATCATTAAACACTAGTCTATGTGATGTCCTAGTTACCATGAAAACTATTTTTCTTTAAATATAAAATCGATAATGATTTATTTCACTTGGGGATTATATATATAATCGTAATGATAAATAAGTGATTGGAATTTTTTGGCAAGTCAGTGATCAATGTTATTTTGGAATACGTTCACTGTTTTTGGAACCATATATGGTTAAGTTAAAGAAATTGGAATTTTTTGAGAAATAATGGATGAATTATATTTTAAAATAATATGTGATTTGTGTTGACTATGTTTGTTTATGGAAATTATTAGTATATCTTGAATTCTATTTCATTATGGTTATTACATTTTGCGATGAATTGTTAAGAGTTATTGATGTTATTTGAAGACGAATGTTACATTTATCTTGGAAGAATATGTAAATCAAAAAATTATAATATTTGGTATATATTCTAGTATAGAATATTTTAATGACTTTTATGTTATGTTTTTGGATGAATGATCTTTGTTGTACTCTGGGGACTATAGTTGATTTTTTTCTGATTTATGTTGTTTAATTTCATATAAAGGTTGTATATTTTTGAAGGATTATATATCGTACAAACCATTTTTGTTTTGGTTAATTCTTAAAAATAGAAGGAATATATATTTATTCATTTGTTTATTTTTCTTATATGTAGAACATTATTTTGATGCTTCATGTGTGAGAATTCATCTAGAATACATATTGTTTAGAGAAATGATGATATTGTTTTTGAAATTAATTAAAGGTTGAAATTATACTTCTCCGTTAATTATACTTCCTTATGTTCTCAGACTAGGTAGTAAAGTAATCCCTCACAAATAGTAAAATTATTTCAAAACAAAAACTATTTAATCATTACTTTTTTTAATGATAATTAATGGCCTTTTAACCAATAATTTATTAATTGTTTTGTAGTGGTTAAAATTCACATGAATATGTTCCCAATCACTCCCTATCAGCCCTTTAATGTTAATTTTATCTTCCATGTCCATATTTTCTAACATGAAAACCTATTATGTGTTATCTATGAGGACCATCTTATGTTCATTTATCTCTTTTAAAATCAATGTTTTATTGACCCTTTTTAAAATGTGGGAATTAAACAATTTTTTAGAGGAAAAAACCTTATTATGGAGACTGGGTTAAAATTTTAGGGATGGAATTTATAAATGGGGGAGAATGTAACATCATAAGGTTTTAAAACGAAATAACAGGCTCAATATGAATCATGGTACACAACATCAAGCATAAATAAACAAAAAAATATTGTTATTTAATAGTGAGTGCTATCACATAGTAATTGGAATGATATGAGTGAATTATTTTAACTAAATTATGAAAATAATGTAAACAGATGTTTATGAAATTAATTCACTAGTTTTAAATTAATTATAAATGAAAATGAAAACCAATTGAACATAAAGGATGTGTTTTTTATAAAAAAAACTACATTTATAACCACATTCATATTTTATATCAACAAATTAAATTAATCGCTTTTAATAAAAGATAAAAATTTAATTTCAGGTTACAAATACAATAAAATGGTTTTAAATTCCTCAAATATGTTTTAAAGGATTAAGATGAGAATAAATCCATTTTGAATCATAAAAAGCTTCATTTTTCTAATGACATGTTTGTTTCCTTTAAATGGTGTACCTAATTTAAAACTAAATTTGGACACCTTTATAAAAATTATTTTCCCAAAAAAATATTTTTTTATATTTAAATTTTAAAATTATAAAAGGTTGAAAATTTTTTATTTTTCATAAATGTTTAATTTATTGATGAATAGTACAATTTGTTGAATTATATGTGAAAACATAATTTTTATCAAATTTATATATATAGATAAACTATATTTTAATTTTCTAAATTTATAATTATTTAAATTATACATCAATGAACCCAATTTAGGTAATTTTAATCTATTTTACATTTATATTAGAAATAAAAACAATTTAATATTTTAAAATCTTCCCTTTAAAAAACTAATTTTTGGTTTGGTTTATGGGATTAATTTCAAATGTAATTATTATAATTTTCTGAATTTAATTAAGTGTAATGGATTACATATTTTCAATAGAAAGTCATGAATTATTTATTTGTTCATTTTTTAGGCATAAATAATTTACCTTGTTAAAAAATATTATTTACAGTGGTATAGGTAAAATATGAAATATGTTATAGTTAAAAGAATACTATATTAAATTAAATAAAACCAACAAAAATTCACAGTTTTTAAAGTTAATTAATAATCATTACCAGACTATAAAATATAAATTTTTATCAAAATTCATAGAAATGAATTCACCCCCAATGTGGTTGTCGTTAAATATATTGTAATCATTAATTGAAACACATAAACCCACCTCTCCTCAATTATAAATATTAACAATCACCATCCCTTTTCATCGAAAAAATATCGAATGTACTCAAATATCTACCCAATCCAATCCTCCTCACCTTCCCCACATCCAAGTAATAAAAATACCAAAAACATACCAAATCTATTGTCATTGTTGGTCTCTTAATTATGTGATATTAAAGAGGTAATTTTATTTAAGAACCTCTCTTAATTTCTTTTCTTCTTCTATTTTATCCCAACCTTCTTCATTAATACATCCATGATAACTCTAAAATAATTTATATACATTATTTTTATTTTTCTAATGGAATATATCATATCCCTTTCTTTTATCATATCCTATAATTCAAATATATGAAATTATTGAAAAAAATAAATTGGTTTACCATCATTATGAATAAAGACATTTATTTTTTCCATTATTACTTTCATGTATTTTCATAAATATGTTTTTCCTATTAAATCAGGTTTAAATTTGACTATTATAACATATTAAATGTTATGGAACTAATATAATAACATATTATTAAATAATTCAAAAATAGTTTGTAATAATCGGAAAAAAATCCAAAATAAACTAAAAGTTCATCATTAGCATTTTATATAATCAATCATGCCCTTGTTAGAATCTAAAATGATATATGGGACCATTTATAATCTTATAATTTCATTTATACCATTTAATTCAAACTCTATATTTTTTTCCCATTCTACAAGAACATCAATAATTATACTAAAGATAAGTGATCATGAAACCCTGAACCAAACACAACCTAAACAATGAAGATCGTTAAATACTATTAATTAAAGGGTAGTAATATTCCATAAAATAATAATATATAGAAAAAAATTTTAATATAGTTATTTAATTAGTTAATAAATTTTTTAATCAATTATACCGAACGATAATGTATACACCGTTAAAGGGAATCATGAGGTAAGGGATTATCTTTACCAAATTTCCATTCATATGTTTAAACATCTAATTTTTGATTATGTAATTTTAAGATTATGTGTGACATGACTTTTCAATATATTATTTTTTATTTAAACTTTTATGTAGATATTTATAGGATAAAAAAATTCGAATCATTTTTTAAATTCCCACATTAATAATATGATATTTATAAGGGAATTTATTTTAAAAAATTATAATTTTATATTTACCCATAAAAATCAAATTTTCCTCCAAGTTGGTGATTTTTTCAGAAATTATTTGAAAAATTATATTATTTAATATTCTACTATTATTTTTCAAATTCATTTTTACACATGTTTTACTTTTTACAAAATGTACTGATTTTTTTCATTTTATAAAAGATAATCTTTGTAACATTTCTGGTAATAATACAAAAGGAATATTTTTTTATCATATGAAAAATTTGTCGAATTTTAAACCATATAGAAGATATAAGGATTTTATTCTTCTTCAATAGTTCTTCATTTCTATTTCTGAGAAAATTTTTTTGTTATGATATATATAGTGTTTCGATTTTAGAAGTAATTATTATAAGTATAAAAGGGTATTTTGATAACAAAAAGTAATTTTATTATGTGTTTAAGAAGTATTTTTGAAAAAAATTATGATCAAATAATAAAATAGTAAATTTTTATTATTCATCATATGGTACATTATCATTAAACATGTGGTGTCTAAAATAGTGGCGTGATAACCAGTTCCAGCTTAACATGCGGTGGCCCATATAGTGTCAGGAAATCCCATGATAGCTTTACATGTGGTGGACCAAATATCACATGGAAACCCTATTATAGCATAACATAGGGTTTACTAGATAAAACTGAGTAGTCCCTTTAAAATGTATCATGTGGTGGTCCAAATAGCACTAGGTAAGCCCATAATATCTTTTGTATGTCTGTGATGTAAGATGATATCCCAAGTTACCTAAATTTGTTTTAGCTTCATTTTAATGGGTTTTAATGAAAAGAAATTGTCTTTAAAAATGAGATATATTGAAACTTCTAAATGAATTATACCTTTATTCATATATGAAGGTAAGTTTACATGAAAATATTTAATTTTCTTCAATAGACTAAAACATTTATTTACATTGTATCCAACATTTTTTTCTTTTTCTTATCTAATGTTTTAAAATTCTGTTTATAGGATTTAAGGGAGAATAGAGAAAAGGATGAGATCAAGGGGAAAAATTTGAAGATTGATAATGAAAAGAAATCATGTTTTATTTTAAATAAAATTATTACTAAAATAATGTTATTGAGTTGAATTGTCTAGTCTGTAATATTAAAGTCATTATGTTTGATTTATGACCAAATCATCTAAATCTATAAATGGAAAAGATCTCTGAAAATTTAATAATATGAATTATAGTATATGATTACAGAAATATTTAATGTTTATGTATTGACCTTATAATGGAATTTATTATTGATGTGTTTCTTGATAGATACATATTGTTGATGATATCTTTTTCCATTGATAGTATATGGTGATGAAATAATCCTGAAAATGGTATATGGGATAGATCTGATAATGGGGGTTTAAATTAAATAAAGTTAATTCAATGTAGTGACCCCCAGTGTAGGGAACATAAAAAACCATACAGAGGAGAGTCATGGAATGTTATTAGTATCTTGACTAAGATTATATGGTACCATGATATCTCTTAGATTAAATTATGTAACTAATTTAAGAGTGGATTGTGTGTCCCCTCCCCAAAATTATATATACATCCATGTCAATAAACCCATGGAATTTTTATGAATGGGGTTGTGTGTCGACTGACCTATAATGAATTGGGATATATTATAGTTATTATTCAATGATTTATAAGTAATTATCAATTTTCTTATCCTATGAGGCCAATGGTACTATAATATGACAATGATGAATTTGATGGAAATTATTCCCTTTGAAACATGGGATTCGAATAAGATATGAATTTTAGATGTGGGAACAAATGAAGGGTGTTTTTAATATAGTGTGACCTAGGGGAAGTAAGTGGGTGTCAAATAACACATTTATCCCTGGGAGGTGTATTAAAAGAGACCATACACCATCTATTCGGTGTGTAACCATAGAAATCTAGTATTTTTCTTTAAATTATAGGTTGTATAATTTATTGACCAACTTAGGAAATGTGTAAAGTGATCAGCATATGCTCATCCCTTATGATATTAGTTATATGAAATTCTTTTGGGTGGATGATTATCCCACTATATACTATTACTATCGGGGGGATTTTGGCCCCCCAACATTGTGATAATATCATGTGAATTTTTTTCATAAATGTTTACTATAACTATCAAGTGGACACTACTGCTGAATTTATGATACTATTAGGTTATTCTACTCTTAAAGTTGGTATTACAATCAGATGGATAATAATTCCAAGTTTTATTGTTACTTTTAGGTGAATTATATCCCACACTATTTGTGAGATTTTATGATATTGATATTTGGAACTTGTTTGTATAAATAATTAAGAGGATTTCTCACCATTTATATAAATTTATAGATAATATATGCCATTATAATTTACATCAAGGGATTTATTACATTAAGGGGATATACAGAAAATTCATGTATATTATCATTTTTATACATATCATTCCCAAAATTACTCTTAAACATTCCAAAGAATGTACGGTTGACCCAGGCGTTACATTAGGACCAAAGGATCGATGATAATATATATTATTTACTCTTAGTAACTATATATATTATTCTCCTGATCATATGACATGTGCATAAAATAATTTATTGATGATGTATGGGACCCCATTTTTGGTGACCTATAGTGTTTTACTCACACCTTTTTTGGGTGGCCATGACACTTGTGTACCTTATTATACTTTACTATTCATTTAATTCCTTAGTGATGAGCACTAATACGTCGGGATTGAGTGTGATAAATCATATAAGATTTAGAGACTATTATCTGGTAATTATTAGTCATAGTAAGATATCCTTATATCTTATTATTTCAATTGTATATGTGATCCTCCAAGTGGGAGGTAAACTAATATGTGTTTATATGTCCATGGATTTAAATGACTACATTCTTCTCCATGGCTTTTAGTATATATTTATTATATTTATTTATTCCATAGACTATTATTATTTTTTCATACATGATATTTTCTTCATTTTCTATTATTGTTCGACTCTAATATGGATGTATAGTCTCTCCACTTTAACAACTTACGACCTTATTACTTTTCAGAATCATATGGCATATGGTGAGGCATGTTTGAGGTCAATTATCCACCGTAGGTCTTGGAACCATTCATGTGCTCTTGGGTAGTGGGGTATTACAGGGAAGAATGAATATATATATATATATATATAATACTAAATAACATATAATGTATGGGTAAAAATAATTCATATTGATAACTTTCATACATTCAAATACCCATTCAATCTATAAATATTTTATAAATATTGTCTTTAGAGGATAACTATATAAATTTGTGCATATCATTACTATTAAAATTTTAATATATTTAAAGAGGAGGGAATAACATGAAGAAAATTTTAGGATTATTCTAATGAGTTTATAAAAGGATTAACTTTTTAACAAATTTCTAATGTGTAAATTTTGGCTAAAATAAATATCTATCATGGGTTTTATAATTATAATTGAGGGTATATATGTGAATATATCCTAGAAGAGGTATTTTATGAATATATTTTACTAAAAAATATATTATATATCTATAATATCATTAGATATGATGTATATTATTTATTATTTATATGAAATATCTCATGATTTTCAAATCCACTTATAAATTTAACATGGGATGGGCTAATGATTGTATGGATAATGGAATAGAAATAAAACATTAATGTTATATAGAAATTTTTTTAACAACCCCATTATAGAAATTACACTATATAAGATTAGTATTATTAATATATTTTTATTTATTATAGAAACACATGGGATATATAGTTATGAAAATAAAAAAAGTTACAACTTATGCCTTATTTCAATTAAAGACCCATGATAAAAATTACATGAAACATGATCTAAATGTATAAGTGGTAATTATTTCATTAAATATTTTAGAAAAATTAATTATATTAATTAATGTGTTGTATATATACTAAAATAGTTCTAAAAGAATACGTTCACAAAGAAGGAGTTGAACAGTCTTCAAAGTATATAGTTACATTTAATCAATGATTATGATTTCTCAATAAAATATATTCTTAGGAAATAAAGTTAGGTAGATGATTCTCTGAGAAGAACATATTTTTTCATCCTTATCTATGTTGAGGACTAAAAGTGGAACAATCCTCATTATTACAAAAAGGATAATCTTGAGAAATATTTTGGAGTGTACGAATCCATATCTTACCAAATGATTTCTCAACCATTCATTTATGTGAAGTTCAAGGTGATATAGAAGAACTCTCTATAGCTATAAAATAGGTGGAAAATTTATTAAATACAACCTTAATACAGATGGATTTATATAATTTGGAACCTATATATATACCCAAACATTACAAGATTGAAGAACTTATTTTTTGATGATTCACGTGGATCATAATTCACTATTCACACATAAATCAAAAAGTTATATAGAGATATCAAGGATAAATTATTCCTGGACAACATGATGAAATTTTTTAAAATTATATATCTCAATGACTGGACTTCAAAAATGTAATGGATGAACGTTAGAAATATAAGGGTATGATGAAACCATTACCACACCTATATTTAAATGAGAGAACATCACAATAGATTTTATTATATCCCTTCCTAGGACCTTGAATAAAAATAATGTCATATGAGGTGTAGTGAAAAAACATAAAAAATATTCATCGATTATTTCTATTTGAGAATATTACTATTATTATAAACAGTACAATATTAATGCAACAATACAAAAAACATGAACTAGCTAGGTTTTTTAGTCATGATTTAAAGAATCATTAAATTAGGGATGTTTTTTATGAAAAAACATTAAAAATATAAATATATACTAACATATCTAATTCTATCACATTGTTGTAAATATATATATATATATATATATAAACACACACACACACATATATATATATATATATAATTACAATTATATATAAAGACACACACACACATACACATATATAACACATGTATACATATATATACGTATATGTTTTAAATTAATTAACATTTTATAAAACATTACTATTTTAGTGACATTCATAAAAGTGGATAAAAATGAGTCTAATTATATATATATATATATATAAACATACATATTTACACACACATGAACACATATAAAAGTAGATACACACACAAACATATATAAACTAGTATATATATAAACTTATATACATATATAAGTAATCAAATAGATAAATATATACATAAATATATAACCCACATAGACACACATATATATATATAATAAGAAATAAAATATAAAAACATATAATATATATATATATATCTACTTTTAATGATATTTTCATTTTCATAATGTCGGTTTATGGTTTTGAGGAAACCACACAACAACCGCGGTTTCAAGATAAAAATTCAAAATTCAACAAAATAACCAAAAAAACACTTATTGAAAATTTGATGTCTTGTCAGGTACATGAAATGATCATATCACCACCTAACCATTATAGGCAAAGAGATCCAAAACCATGACCACCTTGAGCCGCATTCTGTAATAGTTTGGCTCAGTCATCATCACCACTATGCTAGCGTGAACCCACCATCTATAAAAATAAAACGGATGCTTCAATGATAATAATCATCATCATCATAATGCAGAAAGAATGTATCCATATCATCAGTACGATCCACAAACCAATACATCCCCATCATGAAAACATCACTATTGAATATCTTTGATGTTCTCAAGGTTGAAAATTGGAGCCACCTTCATTAGAGAGATCCATGACCTTCACCAGACAATCATCCCTTCACTAAAAATTGAACTGAAAAAAATATACAAAAACACACATAATTATGAATATTCAACTATAAAGACGAAACACCTTCAGTAATGAAACTAACATGGACAGGAAAATATCCATCTAATAATTAAAGAATGATGATGAATGTTGTGCCACATAGTACGCTGAACACACAAAAAAAATCACATCCCAAACACCCCTTATGAACCACTACACCAGATCGAGCTGGAATGGAGAGACAGAAAAGGATATTAGAGTAGAGTCTGTGGGGGTCAGGACTTCAGAAGAGAACTATCATATTCATCTTATCATGAATCCTAATCCAACCAAACCACACATAATGACATATAATTGTTAGAGTAAACTCCTCAATCTATGAAACACAAGAGAACCTAACCACCAAAGAAACTATCAACCATACATATCTCCTTTTAAGACATAGGTGATACCTCATCCAACACCTCCCAAACCATTCCATCAAACTAGTGTTCCAAAATAGAAAGGATGATACAAAGAAGTATATAGAAAGTGAATAGGAAGAAATTAATACAACAATAATACATAGAAGAGAATACATAGAATAAAGTCAAACATAACTAGAATGATACCCAGAATGACCACGAAAATATAAACATCCTATAAAATAAAACCAACCAAAAAGGAGGAAGGAAACCCATTTTTCGAGAGGAACCCAAGAATAAACGATGATAGAAGAATATGGACCACCAAAAGGGGGAATAAATAGAAAGGAATATACGAATGGAAGGTGACAATAGAGATACTGTACAGTCCTCCCCCCTAAAAATCACAACCAATGGTAAACCCTAGATATATGTAATGAGAGTAGACCCCACTCAGAAAATCAAAAACATTGGTTCATTTACTTTTAGAATTATTATATATATAATATAAACATATATGTAATATATAAATGTATATTTATATTTCATATAATATAAAAATGTAGATATATATAATAATAACATATATGTATGATATTATATATATATAATTTAAATATATTAAATCACATATATATATAATATAAAATATTTATATATATATATTTCTGAAGATTTTAACAAGGAAAAAGTATTCTCATTGACCTACATTCCCACTTTCATAAGGTTGGTGGAATCTAATAGATTCATCAGTGATGTCTTCCCCTTGATCAAAATATAATGATGGGATGTCAATTCCTCCTTCTTGGATTTCACCATGGAGCTCCTCTCATAGTACATGGATCCTTCATAGATCTGAGTTATGATCATGAAACTTATTTCTAATTCCATCTTGAGGTGGATGCTGATTAATTGAATTTTTGTGTCTCTATATGGTAGAAAACAATGGCTGGAGTAGATGGAAATGTTTTGAATGACTAGGAATCACTTTATATTGGGTATTTTGGGAACCTATAAATTATTCTTCCTTATAGAGGATCTCATGAGACGAATCTTTGGCCTAAAACCCAATTCATCCCATGTTGGCCACCATGTAGTTGACTCCAAGGGTGGTATTCTAATTTTTAATCCAAATAAATCATATATTTGGAATATTACCAAAGGATATCATATCAATTATAAGGTAATTAATCCTCATAGAGTATCTCTTCCATGGAATTTACCCTAGGAATCCGATGTTTTTAGGGGGTAGTTATTATGGACCAGGATACATGTTTAACCCCTTGTGGAGACAAATGGTGGATCTATAACCCCAATGGATATGGATTTTGATGGTGTTCCCCCAATATGGAATATTGCACACCAGGGTTTACCAATGGATGGACCATAATGCCTCGTAGAGGTGGATCTTGTGAGGAATGGGTCATGAAACCCTTTGGAGGTGGATCCAATATGTATTCTCTATAACAACATATGTCACCCCAAGTTTTACAAATTTGAAGACTGAACCTCAACAATTCATTCTATGTATCTCTTTAGTATAAATTTGATAAAACCTTACATTGATTGATGTTGCAGTTTAATGTTTTTAATGAGACATATACATGAAATTTAACATCATTTGGTAGGGATTATCGTGTCACAAAATGAAAATCGATGAGGGATTGTGTGGGGGAATCCATGTTAAAGATGCTCAAGCACTACTAGGAGGATCTATGATGTGAATGTGGAATACATGTATATTCATCACTACTGATGATTGGAGTTTAAATGATGTGGATGGGGCTTATTCCTGGATGATTTCTATCCTATATTCTTCATGTTAGGTTAATAGTACATCCCATGTTCATTACATGAGGTAATATTATAGTTTAATTCCATTTAAAAGGATATATTGTGTGGGTATGATGAAATTATCATCCCACCCATTCTTCTTCATGTTACGTAAGGAGGGAATCTCATGTCTATTTCAAAATAAAATATTATAGTTTAACATAATGGGGATGGATGTGGTGCACGGGGCTTAGGCATGGATGATTCCCATAATTTCTTCCTAATGTAGGGTCATGTTGGCATCATGTCTTGCCAATGTGTTAAGGGATATTATTAGGTCTTACACCTAAGATGGTGTCCCATGGGGGCTACTTCAGAGAAGTAGGGACACATGTGCGGATTACACTCTATGTTTTCCCTTTCATACTCCTCATATTGGGACATTAGGGAATATCGACTCATATGTGGGTCAAGGTATCTTTTTGGGGATTACACCTTATATGGAGGCCCATGGATGTTGTATTGTGGTTATTTAAAGATTAATACATGAGGGATTTGATACTTTTTTCTTTATGAATTTTTTTTGACTGGAGGAATCCTATGATTTTCATATATTGTATACTATAGTTTAAATACATATAGAAATGATTAATATCAGTCATAAGCTTGAAAAATAAGGAATATCATGTTTGACATAGGAGGAAAAACATATTTTAATATAGGTAATAATATAGTTTAAATTCATATAGAAATGACTATTACGAATCTTACGCTTGAAAGATAATGAATCTCATGTTTTCAACGGAGGCATCCAATATTTATCATATAAGGTATACTGTATTTTAATGTCATATAAAGAGGATTACTAGGAATATTACTCTTGACACAAAAGGAATATCATGTTTTTATCAAGGAGAAACCTATTTTTTTAATATTGGTTATACAACATTTTATGTTCATATAGAGAGGACTACTAGGTAGAAGATACCTAGAAATGGATGGAATGGGACTTACACAAAAGTGCCGATTTTTTGTTTGACCTTATATAGGAGTCAATTTATGGGGTTTTTGGATTTTAATGATGAGCGTATCAAATTAATGTACTTGGGTAATCGAATCATAGTATCTAAAATCGTTGAATTTGAATGGGAAAAATATGAGTATCTCAAATCGAGGCATTTCACAGTTTGTGGATGATTATCTCAACTAATGGTATTCATGAGGTAAATATTGGGACCGTTCAAGGAGAATCCCAATATTTACTCGACCTTGTATGAAATGTTCACTATATAACTCTCTAATATTCATGGGGATTAGTGATGATAGAGAAGGGACCTTGTTGAATTCTGAGGACCATAGATTGATATTGATTCAGAGTGGGGGGGATGAAACACCTATGGAATAGACCAGCGGGTGCATGTGCGAATGTCAATTCACACAAATATGAACTTTCTAATGCATCATGTCACTGTATCATGAAACTATGAACTATGTTAGGCCACTATGTAGTGTGTCCTGAATATATGTACTGTGTTACTCAACAATTTAGTTGCACGCAGAAAGGTAGTTTGTGTGAGGTATATCCTTTAATATCGATATAAAAAAAATTATGTAGTGGAAATTTTATGTTGCACATAAATAGGGTTGAATGAATTATTGAAATTTTTGTGTGGTTGTGTTCTCATTGGATTCATTTGTGAGAGTAGGCCATTGTAGTAATATGTACTTGAGGGATTTCACCAATGTAATTTCATGCAACTTCAGGACTTATGGGTTTCATAAAGCACAGAACTCATAGTTTTACAATTGAGAGTTCCATAACCATAATTCCAAAAGTCCTATCTTGAATGGGAGTATATATTTATAGATATTTTCAATTTTTCATAAAACATTAATTTTGTCATTCCACTTTATGTATTTTTATGCATATTTGTTTTATGGCTCTCATATGCATGATGAATATATTCCTGACATCATCTTTTCTGCATAACTAAAATGATGACCATAGAGAAGTTTCATGAAATTTTCTTAATGCTTTACAAAATTTTTGAAAATTAGCGTGCAATTTAATACTTTCCCACTGAATCTCCCAAATGACCATTTTAAAAAATCTGACTCCCAATGGGAGTAACATCTAAGGGTACTGGGGGAGGGAATAGATGGTGGAGGGGGTGTTCGCATGAGGTATTATGGTAAAGAGGATGGTGGTGTGTTAGTTAGGGGAGTGGGTGAGTAGGATTGAAGACGAGTTGGGGGAATCTTGAAAAAATTATTAATTTTGTTTTAAAATTTTAAAATTTAACAAAAATAGTAATGTTATATATCTCAATTATTGATATTTTTAGATCCTCTAGTAAATTAAGTTTAATTTATGGATGTTTCTTCAAAAAATTGTTAAATAAGTTTTGTTTAATCTTAAAAACCTTTTTAATTTAAAAAAAATATGAATTTGAAATAAATAATCACAATTTATAACTCATTTACAATTGTTTTTTGAAATGTTGGTAAATCTGTTATCCCTAATTATTGAGATTTATATACATCAAAATTTGGTGATCCATAATAAATATGTATTTTTTAGAAATATAGATAATTTAATTAGATACATTTTAAAATTTTCATAATTTAAAAATAAAACATAAAAATTTTGTTTGGAGTGAAATGATGTAGTAAGCTTATATGTAATAGTACTTTTAATTATATCTGATTGATATATAGGTTTAAAATTATGTTCTATAAAATTATAAAATATTTATTTGATACAAAACTAATTATCAACATGGAATAGCAATCTATGAATATTTTCCAATCAGAAAGGACCATTCAATATATGACTAATAAGTTAATATGATTAATGGGTTTCAACAGAGGCTGAGATCAATATCTTTCTTTGGATTAGTTCTCATATAATATTTTTTACTCATGTATTAAAATTGTATCAAATATGGCTATGTGTGGGAATAATTTTAGTACTATCCCATTCTAGGATAATGTTTTTGAGATATGAATATTAGTACTTGGTCTTTCATAAGAAATTTCATAGATGGTGTAAAAATTTCAGCAATACATCATATAAGGACCCATTCATTAAAAATTACATAGTATTTATTTATGTCAATAATTAACATTGTAAATATTTTCATGTTTAGAGTTTTAGATAATTATGCCATAACTATTATATAAAAACTACAGTTATTAAAATATGATACCACTACAATAGTATCCATTTCCACCACGTTATAAAAATTTGAAAAGTAAACAAGAATTTTTTTTCATGATAAAAATCATTTTGACTCTTTCCTATCTCTTACATATCCTTATACACTGTGAAAACATTATAAAAACATCGGATGAGGAAAAAATCTCAGTAAGGGATATAAAATAAAAAATAAAAAATTATTCCATGAATATTTATAAACCCGTGAAATAATAAGAATCCTAAAAAATCAGAGCAATAATAAATCATAAAGGTAACTTGAGGAATACATATCTTACTTATATTCTTTCCTTCACAGCTACATAGGGATTAACCTACATGGTTACGTTTGGAATATCCATCACAATATAGACCCTAAATCTCTTATGTGAAACCTTATAATTTACCTATATCATGTTACCCAGGGCATTGGAGTGCTATCAGAGGCTCACCTACCCTAGGTTTAACACAGAACCACTCTTATACAGAAATAATGCCCATGAACCATAAAATAATCATAACACATAAACTATGAAAAAATGAAAAATAATATTTCCTCGCTGAAATCATAAGATATCATTTAAATATTTTGATATAACCAATTAACTATCAAAAAAATTTCAATACCAAAATAACAGAAAAAAAACAAGGTATTTATTTTTCTTTTGAAAACGTTATATCTTGTATAGAAATTCAAATATCAAATAAATTCTAAGGAGGAAAAAATGTCATTTTCTCCACATACATTAAAAAAAATCTATTAGTCAATTAGTAATATGATTCGTATAAAAATATTCTTTTTGAAAATGGTTGAAATAAAATTATAATTCAAAAGTGATTTTTTATTCATCAAATAAAATAAGGTTGTATATAACATCAAAATATTCCTGAATGAATGGAGATTGAGATGATGTCCCTTAACTTGAGTCTGAATCATCATGTACAAAAATTATGTTCTTTAATAATAAAAATATATTAATTTAAAATTGATTTATAAAATGTTTCAAGTATATTATTTATTTTATATCACTTATTAGAATCTTCTAAAAATTATATAATTATTTATTTTCATATCAGATGTTTTGTAGATATTCGGTACTTGAGTTAAAAATGAACATGGTTATGATTCCATTAGTCTATGTGGTTATAATTCCATCATCACCAAGAATAGTAATCATGACATAATCATCCCTTATATACAATAATCATACTTTAAAAATCAAACCACTTATTATGGTTGTGAAAAATGAACAAATATTTATTCATGGAGATGGTAGGATGTACGTACGAATGAGTAACATTATCATTTTTCATTCATCATTTTGGAAATAAGGAAATTATAATTTTACATTCGCAAAATGATAATAATATTATTAACATAATAATAATCAATTAAATATAATTATATATTTATTTATAATCATTATTGAACAGTTAATGTAAATAATTAATCTCATTGTGTTGCGGAGATGGCAAGTCGTATATACGCATGAGCAGCGATATCATTCTATTTTATGTTTAAATATTATATAACTGGTTTTTATAATAACAACAAAGAATAACTATCAAGTCATATTAATTATTTACATCCTTCATACTCATCCTTATATACATGGAAATAATGTATATATAAAAAATTGTTTTCACCACGATGTGGCGACGGTAAGTCATACGTATGAACAAATGGTGATATTGTTTTTCACAGGATGGGTAGAAGGATGAATATGGTTTTCCCATAACCATAAAAACATATCATATTATTTTATAATCTGGATTTTATATATTAGTCTGGAAAAAATGTATTAAAAGAAAATAGAATAATAAATAAAATAGAATCTATTAAAAAAACAATAGCTCTTCTTTGGTTGATCACTTTTTATGAACACCTTAGAAGCACTATGATTCATGTGGTTCCTAAAATATGGCCTCAAAAATATTTTTAGGGATTATAAGAGAGGGTTTATATAGATCCTAGCCAATAAAAAATGCTTTGGAAGTGTGAGTATGAGAGAAGAGAGGGTACCTTTTATAAGAGAGGGGAGTGGCCACCATGGAAACTCTTAAATTATAAAATAAATATTAAATTTTATTTTAAAATAAAATTACATGAAATTGAGATATGTCTAAGATAATATTATTATAATTATAGATAAATTCATCAAATAATATTTATACATGTATTGTTTTAAATTTATACCATATCTTTTTGGTTTTCCCTTAATTACACTTTTAATTTTAATTGTGGTCAAAATATTTTAATTATTATGATTCCATAATTTTTACTTATAATTGGTAAAATTCACATAGAGGGACACTTAATAAACATGTAGACCTTATATTAGTGACTTTATGATTTAAATTTTTTTATTTATTTTTAAATAATGAAATCAATTATCATTTTTATAAAATACCCATTATGTCAATTTTTACACTATTAAATATATTTAATTTCAACAAAAATACTAACAGAGAGATAAAATATAAAAAAATTATTTAGTATTCCTTTAACATGTCATATTCACCTATAAAAATATGTGATAAAATAAATTATGTCATATAATATTTATTTTAATAATTATAATATCATTTATTTCATATTTCTCTTAATACAATCATTATTGTATCATTATTATTCCAATATTTATGGTAATTATATTATAAAAAAAATTCAAATAATGTCACATGATGTAGATAATTTCATTATATTTCAGAATACTATTTATTTTTGTATTTTCATCTTGTTTATCACAATTTTATAATTATTATTCTAATAAAAGTTAAGAGGGTGAAAATTTGTCACTTTCTTTTGTTTAAATAATAATTCAATTACTTTAATGGAAAAAAGTCCATTAAACGAATCAATTTTTATCTTTAGGTGTTAAGGGTTTTATTTTATTCATCTAATATGATTTTTGTAGTTGTTAAGGTAATTTATAGGTCCATATCATATATTTTTTAATTTAATTTACATGATTTACCATTAAGCATTGTAAAGAAAAATTACCATAGTTACTAATCAAAATATAGAAAAATAAAAGTGACTGATTTGAATAATTTGAACATTATAGTTCGAAATATGGAATCAATTTTTTTATATTCATATAACTAATGTTGAATTAATGAATTTATAATTATTTCCCATTGTCAAAATGAGAAAACGGGTTTTTTTAATGTAAAAAACATCATAAGATTGACATGTCTTTATATAAACATTCAAAGTGAAATTAATTCCAAAAAGAAAAAAATGATTAAATTATAAAAAAATAATATAAATATACATTAAAACTCATTAAAAAGATAATCTATAAATACAAATAAGTTATATGAAAATAAGTTTTGAATTAAAATGTAGTATTTATCACTATTCATTAACAAAATAAATATTATAATAAAAATACCAAAATTCAGCCAATGAAATTTTTGATGACCCACTTCTAAAGAAAAAATTTATATTCGTAAATATTACATATAAAAGTGAATACAAATATATTTAAATAGGGTTCTCTATCAAATGGTTGTAAAACCACCTTTTCAAATATTAGAGTATTTTATGCTTAGAATTTTCATTATTCTAATTTTAAGCCTCTAAATTTTATTGGATAAAATAAAAAAAATAAAATAGAATATAGTCAGTTCTATTCATTCCTTCAAATACAATGGTTAAGCATTAACTATAATATAAAATAATAATATTAATAATGTATTATTTTTCGATATAACTCAGTATTGTGTGCAACATAAGATTTTGGAGAAACTCATTGTTGTGTGTCAAGTTTTCTCTCATACATAGCATAATATTTATAGAATATTTAAAATATGATTCATAAATATTAGTAGATATAAAAATGTATTATTTTATAATTATCTAGGATGTTACCTCCTTCCCCACTTTTGTAAATTGTGAAATCACTATTCTATTTAATTATCAAAAAATTATGGGCATTTCTCCCTCCTATAATTTTGATATTCCTATTAAAAAATATTAGCTTTAGACAAAACCTTTATGTGATGAATCACCGTATTATATAACACCTGCTCTCTATGGTCAATAATCTGGCCTGGATGTTAATCAAATGAAATAATTTCTTCCAACTGAACTAATTTTTGTATCAAAACATGAGAAGGATCATGAAAATATTTTCTAAATATTGAAACATGAAAAAAAATGTGTACCTGGGATGAAATTGGAGGCAAATGATTTCTGCAGACAACTGATAAAACCTTATATTGGATTTAATAGTATCTATGGAACTAGGGACTCAACATTACCTTCTTAAACAAACACATCACACTATTCAATGGAGAACCATTGAGAAAGACAAGATCAACTACCTCGAAAGAAATATCCTTTCTCTGATAATCTGCATAACTTTTCAACCTAGTATTAACTATCATCATGTGTTTCTGAATCAACTGAACTTATTCCTTCATCTATTCTACAAATTCTGGTTCCATCAACATCCATTTAGCTAAATCATCCCAAAAATATAAATATCAACAATGCTTTCTATATAATGGCCCATTAAATGATCCACTACTGACATGTTCCTCTATATTTGATCTACATGATCTCATTCATATATACCACCACAATTTATAGCTTGAGTCACATGTACCATCTCTACAACAAACTATTCATTCCGGATTATGTCCAATATAGGTTGTTGATTTGGTATGTTTTTTTCCTCTTGATGTCGTCCCAGTATAGATGACATGTTTCCTCTACTGAAAACCATTTTGAAAAAACATATCATAGATGAAGCAACATTGTAATATTGAAAATCTATATCATTTCAATTTGACAATAATGTAAAAAACTATTTTATGGATATTTTATTAACAATAACCTAAACCCTAAAGTTATTTAAACCGACTTCTGATACCAACTATGAGGCCCAAAGCCTTAAACATTACATAATCATTATTTATGTCTAAAACTCAGATTGAGGATCTTTTTAGGTTTAGAGTTTTAAAGAATTAGTCCATACCTATTACATAACAACTCAATTTTACACAAAGTGGGTACCACTAAAAGAGTATCCATTTCATTCAAGAAATAAAAAATTTAAAGGTAAACATAATATTATTTTATTGATAAAATTATTCTTGAGTTCTTTATTTCCCTTACCAAAACATATACCCTTTAAAACATTCTTTAAATGTAGGATGAAAACAAAATGCTTTGTAAGGGATATAAAATATGAAAACAAAACATTAGTCCATGAATATTTATAAATCAATGAAATCATAATAATATTGAAAAACATTATTGAAATCATAAATCATAAAGGTATTTTGTGGAATTAATATCATATAAAAATTGTAGATTTGACATCTACATAGGGAGTAATCTTTATGGTTACGTTTGGAATATCAAACACAATATATTCCCTAAATATCATAGAATAAAATGTATCGGTTACCTCTGTTACATTACCCAATGCAATTAATATCTAATATGGGATCACCCACCCTTGGTTTATCACAAAACTACCCCTATACATAAACAATTCCCAAGAACCATAACATAATCATGACACAAAAACAATACAAAAAGGAAAAAATAATATTTCTACATTGAAATCATAAGCTATCATTTAAATATATTGATATAATAAATTCATTCACAAAACCATTTTCAATACCAAAAAACCTAAAAAGAATATGGTATTTAATTTATGTTTAAAAACATTACAGATTGTATCGGTATCCAAATATAAAATAATGTTCATGGTTTAAATTCAAAATGGGTTGATTATACACTATATAAAATAAGGTAGTGTATAACATCAAAATATGCCTCCATCAAAGAAGATCGGGACGAAGTCCCTTACCTTGAGTCTAAATCATTGCATAAAATCATTATATATCTAAATACTAATCATATTTTAATTTATAATTTTTTGAGAACCTTTTTTAAGTTTATTATTTCTTTTATATCACTTATTACCATGTATAATAATTATATAATTATTTATTTTCATATCATATGTTTTGTCGATGATCAATACTTCAGTCAAAAATGAACATGGTTTTGATTTCACAAGTCCATGTGGTCATAAGTCCATCATATTTAGAATAGTATTAATGACATAATTATCACTTTTATTCATTAATCATACTTTCTAAATCAAACAATTAATTAGGGTTATTAAAATTGAACATTGTTATATTCATAGAGACAGTAGGTCGTACATACGGAAGATTAACGTTTTCATTTTTCATTGATCTTTTTGTAAATAATGTCATTATTATTTTATCATTATAGAATTATCATAATATTTAAAAAAATAATAATTATTTAAAAATACTTATATATATATTTATAATCAATCATTAATAGTTAATGTGGAGAATTAATGCCATCATGTCCTGGATATGATAAACCGTATGTACACACAAGCGATAATTTCATTCATCCCAATGGATAAATAGTATGAAATTAGTTGGTATATTAATTATATAGAATCGTTATAAAGTCATATTAACTATTCATATCCTTTAAATTCATTTTTATATCCATATAAATAATGTATATATGAAAAATAGTCTTCACCACAGAGTGGAGACAATAATATGTATGTACGTACACAAAGTGATAATGATTTTCATAGCATGGGTAGAAGGATGAATATGATTTTTCCATAATCGAAAAAAAAATCTCAAAATATAGTTGATGATTCATTTATTACATTATTATGGAAACAACTTAGGAAAAGGAAGTAGAAGATGAAATAAAGTAGAAACTCCTAAAAATTTGTTACCTCTTCATTAGTTGATCACATTTTAAGAACACCTTAACACCTCTAAAAAGGGTGTTATGGATAAAATAAGGCCCCAAGAATGTGGGGAGGTATTCTAGGAAGGATTTTTTGTTGATCAGGGTAGAACCAAAAGACTTTTTAAGTGTGATTATTATATAAGAAAGGGTACCTCCGTATAGGATAGGGGGGACCCTTGGAAACTGTTAAGAATTAAATTAATATAAATTAACTTTATAATTAAAATCACTCCAAATTCAGAAACCATTAACATAATATGTGTATCGTTCTAAATACATTCATCAAATAATTTTTATACAGGTATTTATTTTAATTTAAACCATATTTTTTTCGTTTACCCTTAATCATTCTCTTTTAATTTTATTTGTGGTAACAACATTTTAAATAATAATTTTCCATAAATTTTACTTATATAAGGTCATTTTTCCATACATTTAAACTTAATGAACACGGATACCTTATAATAGTCACTTTATGATTTTAAAGGATTTATTATTTTTAAAAAATTTAATAATTTATCATTTTTATAATATATCGATTATATCAATTTTAACACAATTTAATTTTTATTGAATTTCAACCAAATACAATATAGAGAGATAATATAGAAAAAAATAATTGAATAGACTTTCAACATGTCTTATAAAAATAAAGAAATCATGTATGGAAAAATTATTTCATATATTATTTATTATATTATTTATAATATCATTAATTTGATAATTATCTTAATGAAATAATTATTGTATCATTGTTATGCCAATATTTATGTTAATTATTTAATCTATAAAAATTTTAAATAAATTCACATGGTTTATATAATTTAATTATATTTCATGATAGTATTTATTTTTATTGTTTCATAAATTTTATCACTACATTTAAATTACTATACCTATAAGAGATAAGAGGGGATATGTTTTCACTTTATATTTTTTTTAATAAAAATTATATAACATTAATGGACAAAAGTCCATTAAATTTTATTATCCTTAGGTATTAAGCCTAATAATTTTACTAAGCCAATAATTTATTTAGGTGGTAGGTTATATATTTCTATATCATATTTTTTGTTACCTTAATTTACCTAATTTAGCATTAACCATGGTAAATAAAAATTATTATAGTTACTATTCATAATATCCAAAAATAAAATGTAGGTTATTTTTTCCTTATCATCTTATTTATTACCTTAATTTAACTATTTTAGCATTATCCTTGATAAATAATCTAGGCCTTCTGATTCCAAATATAGAAACCATTTTTCCAAATTCAAAACATAAATGTTGTAGTTATTAATTTAAAATTAATTGTCATTGTTAAAATGAGAAAATTGTTTTTTAGTTAAACCCATTAAAATATTGATTAGTGTTTACATCAAATTAAAAAAGTGAAATAAAATCCAATAAAAAAATTGGATTAAATAATTAAAAAAATTAATATCATTTAAAACACATTCGAATAATATTCTATCAATATAAATAAATTAGATAAAAAAGTCATTTTTGAATTAAAATGCATTATTTTCCCTTATTAATTTAATAAATGTATTTAATAATAATAATACCAAATTAAAACCAAAATAAATTTTGTTGTCCCACTTATAAGAAAAAATCTATTTATTTAAATAGAATATATAATGGTGAAAACAACTATATTTAAAATGGGTTCTCCATCAAAATGTAGTAAAACTCCTTTTTAAATTATTAGAGAATTTTATGCTTTAAATTAGATTTATTCTCTTTATAAGTCTCTAAAATTTATTGGATGAAACTAAAAAAATTTAATAAACATTCATAAACATAAAATAGTTATTAATTTTCATTCCTTCCAATACAAAGGATAGGCATTAACTACCATTTTAAATAATAATATTAAAATTTTATTATTTTTTTGTATAAATAAGTCATGTGTGAAACAAAAGATTTAGGAGAAAATATTTGTTGAATGTTGGGTTCGCTATCAGACATAGAATCCTCTTTAAGGTAAAATTTATATTTTTTAAAAAATATTCACATATATGAAAATGTATTATCTTATAATTACCTGGGATGTTATGTCCTTCCCCCATTATGGAAATTACATCCTCGTAATTTTATTCACATATAAAAAAGTGGGATGATTTCTCCCTCGTAAAAATTTCATATTCCCATGGTTCTTGTTAAACAATATGGTTTTTAAAATAAATATTAACCTGATGAACCACCTCATTCCACAACACCTGGTCTCTATGGTCTATAATATGGATCGGTTGTTCCTCATAAGAAATATTTTCCTCCCAATGAACTACTTAATGACTCTGAAAATGCGATGGATCTGACAAATACAGTGTCAATATTGAAGCATGAAAAAAGTGTGCACCTAGGATAAACATGGATGTAACTCTACTCTATAAAAAATTGATCCAAATTTCTCTAAAATTTCATAGTGTCCAATGAACCCCGGTCTTAGCTTCTAGTTCCTACCAAAATGCATTACACTTCTACATGGGTAAACATTGAGAAACACATGACCACCTTCCTCCAAATTAAGATCAATTCACTGGTAATCAGTATATCCTTTCATCCAACTAAGAGATATCTTCTTGGGTTTCTGAATCAACAAAACGTTTTCTACCATCCCATCTATCAATTCTAATGCCATCAACTTCTTTTCACCTACTTTATCCCAAAAATATAGAGTTAGGCACAACTATCCATATAAAACATCATGAAATTTTCCACTACAGAAATGTTACACTGTAGTAGATTTGGCTGATCTCATGCATAGATACCACCACCATTTATAGCCTGATTCAATAGCTTCATCACTGCAAAAAAACTATTCAGTTTAAATTTCAATTATCTCAAGTTGTTAATTTGGTAGATTGTTTTCCTATTGATGACTTCCCAAAAAAGTTTTCATGTTTCCCTTATATAAAACCATTATAAAAAATATATATCATAGACTAAGCTGTATGGTAATCTTCAAAATCAATATCATTTCAATTATACTATAAAGAAAAAATAATTTATAGATATTCTATTAAAAAAACCTAACCCTAAAGTTATCTAAACCATCCTATTATACCAATTATAAGGCCTCTTTCCTTAAAAATTACATAATCCTGATTTAATTCAATAAATAAATTTGAAGAAATATTCAGTTATAGAGTTTTAAAGAGTTATTCCATAACTTTTACATAAGAAGTTAAATTTATACAATGTGGATACCGCTAAAAATAGTATCCATTTCTTCCATATTCTATTAATTTTAAAAGTAAACATGATTTATTTTAATTGATAAAAATATTTTATAATTCTTCCTTTATCGTACCCTTCTTTATACCATGTGAGAACATTTTAAAAACATAGGATGACCACAAAAAGCATTGTATGAGATATAAAGTATAGAAAGAAAATTTTAATCCATGAATATTTATAAACCCATGAAATCATAAGAATTATAAAAACATCATAGAAATCATAAATCATAAAGTTACATTGTGGAATCCATATCATACTTACATTATATCTTTCACAAATACATAGGGAGTAACCTTCATGGTTATGTTTGGAATACCCACCATAGTATATTACCTAAATATCTTTTGATAAAACTTACCATTTGCCTCCATCATGTTAACCAATGCATTGATTATATATCATGGGCTCACCCACCCTCTATAAATCATGGAACATATAATATACATAATCAATTTCTATGAACCATAACATAATCATAACACAAAAACCATGAAAAAAAAGAGAAATAATATTTCCACATTTCAATCAAAAGATGCCATTTAACGATGTTGATGTAATCAATTACATATCAAAATCATTTCCAATTCCATAATACCTAAAAATATAACATGTTATATAATTTTATATTGTAAATATTATAGCGGGTAGAGGAAGCCAAATATCAAATAATTGTCACAGTGGCGGAAAGGTTGTTATCACTACGTATATTAAAAAACATTTCTTTTTTCATTTAGTAAAATTATTTATAAAAAAATATTACTTTTTAAACCCATTGAATGAAATGAAAGGTCAATAGGTTTTTATTATACACCATATAATAGAAGGTTCGGTATAACATCAAATATGTTCCAAAGAAAGGATATTGAGACGAAGTCCCTTACCATGATTTGGACTCATCACATACAATCTTTGTGTTCCCGAATACTAAAAGTAGGTTAATAAATAATTTCATGAGATCATTTTTCTATTTTATTATTTCTTTTATATCACTTTTTTCAAGCTACAAAAGTATTTAATTATTTATGTTCATATCAGATGTTTTGTCGATATTTGGTACATGAGTTAAAAAGGAACATGGTTTTAATGTCACTAGTCTATGTATTCATAAGTCCATCAACTCTAGAATAGTATTAATAACATAATAATCACTTTTATACATTAATCATACTTTTTAAATTAATTCATTTATTATGGTAATGAAAAACAAGAAATGTTATATTAATGGAAATGATTGGTCATATGTACGCATGAGTAACATTTTCATTTTCCATTTATCAATTTTGAAATAATGTAATTATTGTTTTATTTCTATAGAATAATAATAATAATAATAATAATTTAAAAATACTTATATATGTATTTATAATTGTTATTGAATAGTTAGTGTGGAGAATTAATCTCATTGCGTCATGGAGATAGTAAGCCGTGCGTACACATGAGTGATGTAATCATTCAATTTAACGGTTAAATGGTATATAATTAGATGGTATAATAATTATAAAAAATAATTATCAAGTCATATTCATTATTTAAATCCTTTATACTCATATTTAAGTACATCTATATTAATTTTAGATGAAATATATATTTCACCACGGTGTGGAGACGGAATGTTTTCTGTACGCACGCATTGTGATATTGTTTTTAATAGGATGAGTACAATGATAATTATGGTTTTCCAATAGACATAAAAAACTCTCATAATATAATATATTATTTTTTTTATTACAATATTATGGAATGAACTTAGGAAAAGGAAGTGTAAAATGAAAAAAATTGAAACTCTTAAAAATCAATACCTTGTCTTTAGCTGATAACCGATGAGGAACACCTTAACACATTTTTGAAGGGTGTTATTCCTTAATTTAGGCCACAAGAATTTGGGGAGTAATTATAGGAAGGATTTTGAGAATATATTGGATGAAACAAATGGATTTGGAAGAGTGAGTATTATAGAATATATGGTACCTTTTATTGGAAGGAGAGGGGCACCCTTAGAATCTCTTAAATTATTAAATTAATATAAATTAATTTATCATTTAAAATGAATAAAACATGAGATATGTGGATTATATAATTATTATAGTTCTAAATCATCTATTCCAATTATTTTTAGTGATGTATTTATTTTAATTTAAGCCATATATTATTGGTTTACCATTAATTATTATATTTTAATTTTAATTGTTGTAACTACCTTTTGAATATTAAGAGGCCATAAATTTTACTTATATGGGGATAATTTCCCATAGTTAGACAATTAATAAACTTTTAGACCTTATAATAGCCAATTTGTGATTTTAGAAATATTTTTATTATTTTTAACTAAATTAATCAATTATATTTTTTTAAAATATCCCTTATGTTAGTTTTTACACTCTTCGTTTTTTTGAATTTAAAAAAAATTCCAATAAAAGTGGTAAATTCGACACAATGATTTTAACAGTCTTTTGAAATGTCATATTCCCCTAGAAAAATATCTAATTTCATAAATTAAGTTATAAAATACTTATTCTAATATTTATCAAATCATTTATCTGATATTGGTCTTAATAAAATAATTATTTTATCACTATTGTGTCAATATTTATGGAAAATATTTAATCTCTAAAAAATATGATTAAATTGACATGATGTATATAATATCATTATATTTCAAACGACTATTTATTGTATTAGTTTATTCATGTTTATAACTACATTAAACTTATTATACTTATAAGAGATAAGAGGGTGACCTGTTGTCACCTTCTATTGTTTTAATAATTATTATATAACTTTTTTTGATAAAAATCCATTAAAATAAACATTTATTATAATTAGGTGTTACTGGTAGACTTTTATTCATCCAATATTATTTTTTTATGTGTTAGGGTAATATTTTTGTCCCTACCATATTGTTTTTATCTTTATATACACGATTTACCGATAATCGTGGTAAATAAATATTACCACAATTACTATTCCTAATATCCCAAAATAAAACTGACATATTTACATTATTTTAACCTTATAATTACAAATATGGAATCCATTTTTCGAAGCTCAAGGCAAATTTTTTTTAATAATTAATTTAAAATTAATATTCTTTATCAAAATGAGAAAATGGGGTTTTTAAAGTAAAACCTATCAAATTGCTGACATGTCTATGTATCAAATATCATAGTGAAATTAAATAAAATAACAAAAAATAGATTAAATTATAGGAATATAATCTCAATATACTTTGAAAACTATTAAAAAGATAATATATAAATACAAATAAATTATACAAATAGGAGGTTTTCAATTAAAATGCATATTTTTCATTATTATTTAAAAATGAATTTTATAATAAAATTACCAAATTTGAACCAAAGTAAATTTTTGTGCACCAAATCTAAATAAGATGTTTATTTTTCCAAATAGAACATATAAAATTGAAAAAAACTAAATTTAAAAAGGGTTCTCCATCAAAAGGAGGTAAAACTACCTTTAAAAATATTAGAGTATTTTATGATTAAAATTGGTTTTATTCTTATTTTAAGGCTCTAAAATTTATTGGATGAAAGTTAATACATTTAATAAAAAAATTAAACATAATATAGTATGGTCATTTTATTACAACCAATAAAAAAGCTATGTGGTAACTACCATTTCAAATAATAATATTAATATTGTATTATTTTTCGGTAGAACTCAGTCTTCTGTGCAACATGAGATTTCTTAGAAATTGGTTGTTATGTGTCAAGTACACTATCAGTCATAGCATACAAATTTAAGTAATATTAATATATAATTAATATATAATAATATATGTGAAATTTTATTATTTTATATTTACCTGGGGTGTTACACATCAACATAGTTAAAAATAAATAGAATATATTACATATAATCATCAATATGTTTTGGTTTTTTAGCTCTGTGTAAATTAATTCATTTAAATATCACCATCTAATAGAATCATGAGATTCAATAATCAGTTATAATTTATACCTACATACATCAATACCTTTACGAATGTTGTTTTTTTATGGACTATGGCTTATTAATTATGACTTTTTGGACCTCTCACATGTTCTTGATTTTTCCCATTTATCACTTCAGAAGAAGTCTAATATATATCCATAATATTATCTAAACTCATTGCAATTAATATTGAAACATAATAACTCCTATAGGGAATTTACATTGAATATATTGTTTCATGAACATTCTTGGGTCAACCAACAATTTCATGACAACTAGCCCGAAACATTCCATAAAAAACATTCCTAATATTTTTGGGTTGGGAACAAGTGTTAGTGCATTAATTAATATATCATTATGAATTTTTATCCCAAAGTGGTAAAAAATAATAATGGACTTTCATCAATATTTTTAGAATGAAAATTACATCAGTTGAAGTATGAGACACAAAAAATTAGTAAATTCATAAAATAGTGCATCCAAACATTACACAAATAAAAATCCGTACTCAAAAAACCACATATATAAATGCTAAAAATAAGTATCCCAACCTCCAAATAACCGAATTTAGTACAATGATAAAAAATTTTAATGTGAAAACAAAATAAAACTGTATTGGTAATACAACGTAAAAAGATACCAGAGATAAAGCAATAATATATAACTAATCATAATACAAATACAAACCCAAATAAATAACCTCCATTCATTAACTAAATGATATTCACTTTAGAATATTAACACACTCAAACCAAAAGTTAAAGGTAATCCAATATTTCCCAATGGTAATTTTACTATTTTTATAATGTACATATGTTAGGTGAAAAATATTCCTAGTAGGTATCCTACCACTGAGAATTTACATAATTTAAATGGAAATCCATTTTTTTCCATCCCGAAATAAATATGTGAAAATGAGAACATCATTTTTAAATTTAAACAAATAACAAAATGCTATTATTGAGAACCATTATTTAAAAGGGTATAAATGTTCTACATTGTAACATAAAATAAAATTTACATCCTTTGAATATATTTTTTAATAGGATATAATAAAAATATTTTTAAAAATATATTTTATAAATACCCAATTTATATAAAAAATGGAAATAGTTCAAGATTTTATAAAACATTAAAATTTAATAGAGAAAACACATGTTTTTTGTATTTACCCATTTAATGGAATAAATTTTTTTATTTAAGTATGCTGAACATGTTGTCAATGATTGTATTCAAAAAATTATCATAATCATCTAGAATGTACCTATTAAGGTTGTTATAAAAATCATACTAAGATGAAATAAAAAAATAATAATTATATGAAACATGTATAAAAGAGTAGACATAATAATCAAGAAGATATTAATAATAAAATTCATTTAAATAATAAAAAACTAATTATCATATAGTGGCCATAAATCATTTTACATTGTAACACTTATTATCCCCATAGATAATCCAAGAAAACCTAATAAAAGAAGTCATCTAATTAGAATGAATAATAATATGACTACCTCAGTATTTGATGATACCGTACCATTGATAAAAAAGAGGAAAAATATCGTAATTAGAGAAAAAATTTATCATAGGGACACTAGACTGGGTATGATTATGTTAAATATAGAAGATGTTCCAATAATTCCCACATATTTACGAATTGTTTATTAGGACATAAAATGGAGGTTAAAAAATAAAACACATGTGTATAACATATCAATATAGAAATAATATATAACAATCAAGTATCACCTTTATAGTAGAACATCCCTTGGGATAGTAACCCCTTATGTGATAACATAAAATCACATAATGATATCCGAGTTCCTTGGTATGCGCATTAAATAATAAATTTAAATGTTCCACTTTAACAATATTTAGGGGATTAACTAAAAGATAACTATCAATCCTTTGTTTTAAATTTCAATTTAAAACCTCTAAAGAGTTATTATATGGACTAAAAGATGCCTCCCTATATTCCAGAGGCTATCAAATACCTACGAGGGACTAAAATATCAAATGAAAACAATACCTTCTAACATAAATCCTGATGGCCATACCTTAGGATACAAAAAAATCAACATGAATAGTCTGTATAATAAACATCCAAGAAATCCATATAAAATAAATAGAGATATAATAGTTCCCTTTTAGCGTATATAAAGTTGAATTATATATATTTTATGATTCATGGAAACAAAATATAGAAACGATTATAAATATATTGTATGAAAATTATCATAATTTTAATAAAACTAGCTTATTGTCTAGTAAATCGATGGAACTATATCTAAAATATCTACTAAAATGGACTCTAAAAAACCACATAATCCTCACTATATATTCATAGACCACCACAACCTAATATACTAAAGCAATGTGTCAAACTCAATTTGATACCAATTCATGAGAGAAAACATGATGTTATTCCCATACACATTGAAACAGATGTCGTGTATGAATGTAGGGATGAGTTAATAAACCCTATAAGAACCAAAATTTACTTAATATAATAGATTATGTTGTGGTCAAATGTATTTTCAAGAAAAATCATTAATGAATATGTTTCATTATTGTAAAACACATCCAATAGGAAGCATAACGCAAATAGACACAAAATAACACAAATCAGTTGATCATGTGCTAACCAGGTTTCCAAAACACCTATCCTCACAATATTCTACCACCTCTACTAATATTTTAATAATTATCACATCACAAGAAATCTCAATTTGGAAAATAATCCCAATATCCATCCATTGTCATAATGGAAACATATCAAGGAAATTAATTATAAGATGTCACCCCAACATATAAGAAAAATTATCTCATATATTATGTGATCTATTTAGGAAATCATGATATACCACATATTGGACAGTAAAAACTATCCATTTAGGTTGAATTCCAATTTCCTTGTGGCATGTCTATTTGTAAACATACCATAAGAGATTTCTATGGTAATCTAAATAGTCAACTTTAAACATGAGTTTAACCCCACTGACCCAAGGTAGGTTCCATTACTAATCGTATATCTCAACAATATAATAATCTATTTGGGTTGGTAATGTCAACATTCAACCTCTCATACATTACAAACCATCTCCTTGTTTTATATACTATAGCATAAGCTGAACCAAAATATCACTATGATGGTCCCACGAAAAATTTTACATCCCAAACAAAAAAATTCTATCTAAATAGATAATATTAATCTATAACCTCTTTCATAAGTTCACCACCCCCTCATGATTGGTACCATGATATAATAAAATTGGCACTATCACTAGGTGGGTGTGATGGCTAAACAAATATACATAATCAATGAAAGTTGAATAAACAAATTAATTATTCACTAAAAACATGGATATACTAGACCAACAATAAATAAAAATAACAAAAAACAATTGGAACAACAACTGGATCCCTATGTATAAACCTATAATGATAAGTGATACTAACCATGTTTATGTTCCCACAATTAATGTAATGTTCACTAAAAATTCTATGTTAGACCACTAGGTCTTTCATTCCACAACCATGACATAAAATTTCCATCTAATAATAATTTACCCAAGAGAAAAAACATACCACAATCTATGGTATTCAGAATAGTTCCATCTAACAAAATATATGTAATGCATATCTATCATATAAGGAATAAGGACCCAGCCTTAGAACATTACATAGTAATGGACATTTTATTAGTCTAGGTTATATATATTTATATACAAGCTTACAATCTATCTTAATTTCAATAAAATAAAAAAAATCCAAACATCACTTCTGTAAGTGTAAGAACAATGGCGTCCAAATTTGGACTTCAAAGTGACATGTGAAAAAATAATTTCAAACAAGGGGTGAGAATTGGAAATGCCTAGTAAGGGGTTTCAAAACAAGACCATTAAGAAATAACTTTTTCATTTAGAACATTTCTATATAATTTATGCTTTAAATCCTGAAATTAACCTTTCTTATATCACACCATCTTCATTTTTTTGAGATATTCTAAGAAGCTTTTAGTTGAATCTCATGTTAACAATTGATAAAAATATTTAGTAGTTTTAAATAGAACGCATTATAAAATTATGCATGAAAATGAATAGAAATGCATGAAGTTCCACAAGTAAGTTAGATAAAGTAAATACCTAATCATTCTATGATATTCTTGAGGTGTGGATATAAATTTACACATGATATAATATTTATTCATAATTTCATATATAACAATGTCATTTGTCATTATGGTTTAAAAACTAAATATTAATCATTATTTACAGATGAACTTCTATAAAAGTATATATCTAAAAATAAAACTCTAACCCATGTGCACATAGAAATATAAAACTAATTACTACTGGTTCAAAAGAGTATGATCATTAGCCATGGACATTTTACTAGTTGAATAATCACATGGACATTCACTTACGAGAATCATTATGATGGAATTCAAAATTCAGGACATCATAAACAATATGTCAAGGCCTTATTCCAAGGCTATAGATAACCATTTTTTCAAGACCTCATTTCAAGACCATACATAACTATTTTGTCAAAGCCTCATTCCAAGACATAGTTTGTCTCATGAGACCAATTGATGCATCTAGAGGCTCTAGTAGACCTCACCTGTCGCAAAATATGTCCTATACATTACTAATATGTCTAACAAAAGTTTGTCTATAAATCAAAGTGTACCATTCCACTTTAATTTATTTTAGACATAGTCATAGTTGATATTAAAACCATTGATAAATTATTGCAGTACATAATCATCAAAAAATCCAAAGTGTCACATACCAATTTTAAAATATTAATTTTTAATTCATATAATATCATAAAAGAACAATCAAACACTTTGAATGATTGTCTTTATTTGTAATCCATCAATAAAATGAGTAATACAATAATGAAATTCTAATAAAAAATTTGTATTTAGGTTTTTCATCTCAAAATAATTCTTTGAAAAACTAAATATGTTTCACACATAAACTTATAAATAAAACATTTTAACTCTTTAATAAATACATATACATGGTAATCTTGGTAAATTTATTAAAATATGCACGTTTTTTATGAATAAATGATGCAACTATGTTACGCATGATACATGACCAAGACTGTATCGAGGTGCAACATCCTCAAATTCAAAATAACATAATGATTGGTAATGAAAAATTTATTAAAATATAACATTACATATGATAAAATGTCAATAAACATTATATCATTTTTATATATATATACATATATATATGTATAGTATGAGTTAAGTTTTTAAAATAAGAGAACGTAATGTATCCCATTATAAATATATATGTGTGTGTGTGTGTGTGACATGGTATTTATAACTCTAAATTGCTGGATAAATTCATTTTAAAGGAATAATTTTTATAAATATTGATATCCATATTTACCAAGAGTTAAAACATTGCTTGATACCCTTAAAAATATAAAATTTTATAAGAACATATATAAATTCAATAATATATATATATAATCATTATTTTCACAATGCACTTATATTCATATATAAATATGAAAGTAAAAAAATTTCTGAAAACTCACTTATTATAATTACACAACCAAATATCTTGATACATTCAAATTTTATAATAACATAAAAGACCAATTTTCTTCAGTACACATTAAAAATTTATCCATAAACATCCATTTTGAGGTTTGTTCCAATAAATGTACAATTAATATGATGCTTATGCATATAAAATTTATAAATAAAAATCTTAATTAAATAATTTAAATTATATGCTTATTTACATCATAAGTAAACCATATTATTTAGTTTTAAATCATTATTATGAATTCAGGGTATGTCATTGTGCATAATCAGATGGTCATGATTATATGAAGATGCAACGACCCCATAGTTATAGAATTTGATGACATGTTATGTGTATTCTTTTCAATCATGCTAATAATTAAATAATAAATATATATTTACTTTCATTAACAATCATATATATATATTATAGGAATTCAAATTCCAATTTAAAGAACCTCATACTTCATAATAATCAAAAACATATATATATATATATATATTTTACACACACAAAAATAATGATTTTATGACTTTGTAGTATTAAAATAAAAACATAGATACATGTCAATCAAGAACATAAAAATTACAAAAATCCTAATTTTGAAATAAAAAATAGAGATCACATATATATACACATAGAATTTAAAATTCAATAATAGTTTTCAACAATAATTTTTATTTACAAACAAGCTTTAAAAAAATATATATATTTTTAAATTGATTAATAAACCCTCATCAGGAACAAATGTTTAAAAAATAAACTTTAATAACACCCTAGAAAAAATAATTTTAAAAAGAAATATTAAATCTATTACTATAAAATTAAAACCGTAATATTTTAATGAATTAACAACATATCACATACTAAATATATTGGAATAAAAATTAAATAATAAATATCACACAAATATTTAAATCAAACATGAATTGAAAATTATAAATTATTCTTTAAAAACTAATCACCTAAGAACAATGTATATATTCTCCCTTACCATGGTGGATTTTGATACCTGGATACACTAAGAAAGGGCGCAAAATTACTGTATGAAATACCCTCAGTAGCATGTATATCAGAATATAGATGATAAAAAATAGAAAAATAATAAACAGGTAGGCAGGGGAAATCTCAAACTAGTGATGGACCTAGGAAATTTGTTTTTTTGATACATATATATACACTCAACGTAGCTTACATGAGAAGATGGTGTAATAAGGTAATCATAAAAAAATATTTAACATCAAATTAAATGCAAATATATATAATATGGTTGAGATTCAAATCAAGAAATCCAATTCAATACCATTCTTCTTATAATCTAAAAGAAAAAAAGAAGATAAAAATGGTCCATATATAAATCAGGGAAATAGTCCTGATAATGATTGTGATAGATAAAAAATCAACAAACAACTGTTTAAGGTGATTGATTCCTAGAAAAAAAATAAAACCACCTACAAATGTATATGCATGCCAACCATGAATAAATATCAAGAATAACAACTATAGAGGATCTGTGTTCGGATCCTTTTATATAGCCCAATTCTTTTGTAGCTGAACCCTAAACTCGAATAAACTCCCATCGCTGGTACTCGGATCACCATCGATCAAACCTCATAATCATGGAAGCACCACACTCCACGTTAGTGATGATCTTCTAACTTCACCTTCTCCTATGGAGAAATATCATTCTATGCGACCCCAATTCTAAAGATACAACATAACTCAACACGCAATCTGCAACACTCAATACCCATACACCCCAAACCCTAATTCGTTTTTTTCCTTCTTTTTTTTATAAAAGTTTAATAATTTCTTTAATCACATAACCAATTAAAATAATAAATTTATAATTTAAATATTTATAATATAAAATCATTTGTGATTTATAAAAAAACACTTATAAAAAAAATTATTTTGGGTAATTATATATATATGTGTGTGTGTATTGTATTAAATTTTCAAAATATATAATTATACATTTTTAAATTATGATAATTAATTGATCATAATTCAAATGTAATTTTAATTTTAAAATTAACTTATAAAAAAATTATATTCACAACATAGAATAGAAGTAATAATAATGTATTACACTTTATAATAGTGAAATATTGTTTTATAATATTTATAAAGAAAACATTCCATAAACAACATTTATTAGAACATATAATTTATTTCATATAACAAGTATTTCAATATAATAATTATGAATAAATTAAAACATTATGTGAATCTATACTAAATATTTTGTTAAAAAAATAAAACCTCATTTTATAATCCAAAATATTATATAATATTTGCATTAAAAAATACCTTATATGTCACAAACCTTCCCCCGGGGCCCATGTCGTGACTACCCCATGCCTGCCATCCATATTCTAAGGGCTAGAAACTACCACCAAAGGCGTGATTCCATAAAACATGGAAGGCATTGCCTTTATAACCTATAAACACACACATTAGATACGCCCACATGTAATCTGAATAACCGACAAGTGAGTACAGTAAGTAAAAAGGGTCCTGAATACAAGACCAACTGGAAAGTACATGAAACTGAAAGTACAGGTACAACTAAGGAAATAGGACAAATAGACAATGGGTCGTCCTCTGAGGTTCCTACCTGAAGGGTACGTACAGATTGGATCCTCAACACTCCATGCCAGTCCGTCTCTTCCTTGTACCAACACTGCATAAGGTCCACCTCAAGGTACCATCCAGTCCTGGTACGCTCAGCCTCGGTCAGCACTACACATTGTCTCCATCCAACACAATGAGGTGCGTGCATAGCCCGTGCAGGGGTGAGTATAATGATACTCAGTATGGACAACGAGACCCTCAAGGTCTCACAAAATCCAACAATGATAAACCACAAAGCATGAAATCAACATATAACCTTACTTAGGTATATTCTGATACAAATACCTAAGTTATCATGTGATCCATCTCAATCATAAGGAAAACAAAAAAGTATTGAATCAGCTCAACCAGGATTTTTTTCACATTATCGAAACCAAGACTACTTGAGAAATCCTCCTCTGTCGAGTACAGTGGGCCTGTCATGACACCAAGGTGCTTCCCACTAACCTTGGAATGCTGAGGTACTTCTCCTGTTGAGTACCATGGGTCTGCTGCGTCACTATGGCGCTGCCACCCATGGGTCTTCCGCCACAACCAGCTGCTCCCCCTAATAGCCTACAGAGTTACTCCTCCTATCAAGTATCGTGGGTCTACTGACACAACCAAGAACTCCTCCGATGTGGGTATTCCGCCACAAAAATTCGCTCCCCACTGGGATAGATGAGTCACTCCGACTCAATCGGTCAGTAGTCGTCAAGTCTCAGCCAGCTACTAATTTTTCGCACTTTGTCCGCTCATCTCCGGATGGATCCGCTCCATGAGCTACTGGTCGATACTAAAACTATCACGAAGTCCCATGAAGAATTATCTCAATGCTCCACCATTTTATAAGGGTCTCAATGCAATAGATGATGTGTCAATTGGACGCCTGGTCTTTGAGTCATTAGCCTTTTAGTATTGGGGGCCTCGTTGGATCTGTGCACGGTCCAACCTGACCGTATCATAACTATAACCCAAACTCTTGTGGGGTATGCTCAAAGGGACCCTCATGCTCCAAGATTACTCGTGTCGCTAACCATTTTCCAAACGGACACTCAGTGCCAAAGATATGGCCAAAAAAGGTAAAGGGTCTTAGTGCGCCCGGGTCCGGACCGACCTAGTCTGGGTTGACCCGGCCTGACATGTTGGGTCTGACCCGAAGAATTAGGCGGTCCAAAAATTTAGGTGTAGCACAGAATGTAGGGCCCCGCCCAGCAGGTTGGAAAGTGTTACAGAGGGACACAAGAGTGGGGAATGGTCACGAGGGCACAGACAGGCCGCTGGTCGGCACATAGGCGGTTCGGCCCAGAGGGCATCGCGAGGTGCTGGCTTGGGGTGGTTCGGCCAAGGGCCAGGGTGGCACAACCAGGAGGCTGGCTCGGATGGGGCGACGTAGGGTGCGCGGACTGCAGAGCTGCAGCGTGTGTGGGGCCCACGCAGTGTGGCGGGCCGGTTCGGCCTGCGGCGGCACGGGGCGCACGAGGTCCACGGATGGCAGCGCCACAGGCCACGTGGGGCGTGCAGATGCAGGCTCAGCCGGGGCTCAAGAGGGTATAGCGAGGGGTGCGGGAGCGCAACTGATGAGGGCGGAATAGCCAGCGCGGGCAGCGCGACCTGCGCGGCAGGGCAACCGGCGGCGCGTTGCGGCCAGTGAGGGCATTGCAGTTTGGCCCGCGGTGGCAGAGCCGGTTCCGCCGGGGCGCCAGACCATCGCGGGGGTGGCGTGGGTCACGGAGGCCGTGGGTAGCATGGTCTTTGCCTTAGTCACATTCATCACCTTTGACGTTGCTTTCCTATTTTTTGAAGAACACCACAACGGAGATCAGCAGAGGGGTCGGACCACGTTGGTTCAGTCTTCACCCTCCACGTTTAGGGTGATAGCAATTGGCTCACAATAATGAAGCACAACAAACCTCATGCAAATGGAAAACAACCTCGTTCTTCATTTTGAAAGAAAGGATTAATATTGGAATAAATTATAATTAAATAAAATTAAACCCCTAACTTTGTTAATTGTTCGTTGACAGAGTCACCGGGAAAAAGAGCGAGTTTTCGTCCTTTGTCACATCCGCCTCACACTTCCAATCCTAAGCTCATTCGTCAGTTCGTTGATGATGATAAGGAGGGAGGGTCAGTCGTCAAACATGTCCCACATCGGTATCTTCTGCATGGTGCTTCCGAGAAGTCGAAGACCCTCCTTGCCAACATTTTTCATTGGAATAACACGTTCTTCATTGGCTAGAGATTTTCCCTCAAAAGCTCCATCACCCTTTTCCAACCAAAATAATATGTAGCCAAGAATAATAGATTATAAAATCTATTATGCTTTTGGCTTAAAAAATTCAAATAGGGTGAATTAATCAAGTTGTCTCCACTTAATTAATTCATGAGGTTGGCACAATTAAAAGACAGGAAGGTCAAGGGGCTCTCCCACATTTATGAGCATGTTGAGAGGTTTTCCTCTCCCACCATTATTAGGGGGTTTAGTCCTGGGTGGTCCCCACATCGTAACATCTAATGGGAGGTTATGTTCGAGTGGGCCCCACCAACATAACCTCTCATGGGAGGTTAAGGTGTGGTGGTCCCCAACTCCAACATCCACAAGGGTCGTTAAAAAAGATAAAATAAAATAAAACATGCAATTATTTAATTTTATTATTACCATGAAAAACGCAAAAACAATCTTCTGCCCTTGACCAATTACCGTCGAGGTGAAAGTCTTCATAAGAGAATATCGGTTCTGAAAGTTCTACCACACCCTCGAATTTCAATTCTAAGAACCTGTTGAAAACTTTTAAAAACCTGCTAATACTTTTAATGAACTTACCCAAGAAAAACTTCAGAAATTGATTCCAGGCACTTCAGGCCTCGAAATCACACGTCGTCAATTTTCACAGTCTCGTAAAATTCGCATTTATTTAAAATAACATTAAATGTAAATTCAAGAACATTAAAATATAAAATATTTACTTTAATAGATTTATTAGTTAATTATAAACAAACTAGTAATTAAATTACTTGTTATATTTATTGGGGTGTTAAATTCTTCCCCTCTAAGAATAATTTCATCCTCGCAATCCAGTTTATCAGACTAAAAAATAATTCTGAATTTCATTCTTTAAAAATTAAGATAACCAAGAATACTATAGTTCTAAACTGTACTTTTTAAATTAAAACATCTAATCTCCAATTTTATCTAGACTGTTCCCCTGATACAATTCATAAGGTCCCATACATTGAAAATTACATAAGAGAGGACCTTTTACTAGCCTAGGTTCTTGAGATTTTGATACAATATTACAATCTATTATAGTTTCAATATAATTAAACAAACAAAAGACAATCTTTCCATCTGTTAATGTAAAAATGATGGCGTCCAACATTGGTCATCAGAGTGACCATTTAAAAATATTTTTAAACAATAAGTGAGCATTGTAAAATGCCTAGTATGGGGTTTCAAAACAAAACCATTAAGTAATAACTTTTTTTTTAAACATTTCTATATAATTCATGCTTCAAATCATGAAATTAAATTTATTTATAACATGTCATCATCATTTTCATGAGATATTCTGAACAGATATTAGGATAAAAACATGTTGAAAATTGGTAAACTTATATATGAGTTTTAAATAAAATTCATTATAAAATTATGCACCAACATGAATTGAAATGCATGAATATCCCACAATAATTTTGATAAAGGCCATACATAATTATTCTATGACATGCCAGAGGTGTGGATAAGAATTTACACATGAAATAATATTTATTCATAATTTCATACAAATATATTTCATTTATTATCATGTTTTGGAAACTAAATATTAATCATTATTTAAAAATAAATTTCGATGCAAGAATATATTTATAAATAAAACATTAACCCATGTGGACATGGAATTATAAATTTGATTAATACTATTTCATAAATGTATGATCACTTTCCATGGACAATTTTCTAATCAAAAAAATAACATGAATGTTCATTTACTTTAATAATTATGGGGGAATACATAATGCAGGATATCATAAACATTTTGTTGAGGTCTCATTCCATGACAATACATAGCCATTTTTTAAGACCTCATTCAAAGATCATACATAACCATTTTGTCATGGCCTCATTCCAAGACTAATTTTGTCTCAAGAGACCTACCTATGCATTTAAAGGATATAAAAGCCCTCATCCATCACATAATAAGTCCAATGAATTCCTTATATGTATACTAAAATTATGTATTTAAATTAAAGTGTCATATACTAATTTGATTTATTATAATCTTTGATATATATTAATGTAAATTCATAAAAAATTATCGTAGTACGTAATCTTTAAGCAATCCAATGTGTCTCATTCCACTTCGAAAATCTTATTTATTAATTCATATAATATTATAAAATATTATTCCCATACTTGAAATGATGGCCTTTATTTTTAACTCATCAATAAAATGAGTTATGAAAAAATGAAAATATAAAAAATGTGTATATAGCTTTGTCTTCTCAAAATAATCTTTTAAAAAAACTAAATATATTTCAAACATAAAATTATAAATAAAACATTTAAACTATTTAAGGAATCCATATACTTGATAATATTAGAAAAATTATTTATAACCATCAGTTTATTATGAATGAGAGATTTGTTGATGTTATGCTTGACACATAACCAAGACTATATGTAATTGCGCCATCCTCAAGTTTAAAATAAAAAGTCAACATGTTATGCACATTTTTTAAAATATGAATCTAATTTTTATAAAATGTCAATAATAATTTTACCCTTTGTGTATATATATAAACACACATATATATATACATAAAATGAGTTTAATTTTTAAAAAATTAGATTAATGATTCCCATATATAAATGAATAAATATATTTATATATACATTTATATGAAATGGTATTTATAATACTCAAATTCGCGTGATAAATAAATTTGTAATGAAAACTTTTAATAAATAAAAATATCTATATTTACCAAGAGTTAGAACATAGCTTGACACACTTAAAAATAACACCTTTCATAGAAACATAAATGAATTCTGGTATATATATATATATAAACAAACATTATTCATCCATGCATTTATATTTATTTATAAATGTTTATGTATAAACTTTCATGGAAACTAACAAGTTAAACTTACACAACCAAATCTCTTGATATATGCACATTGTATAATTACATGAAATATCAATTTTTAACCATGCACATAAACACTTCTTCAATAAATATCCATTTTAACGGATGTTCAGATAAATGTAACATCTATATGATGCTTATAAATATAAAATTTATCAATAAACATCTTAATTAAATCATTTCAATATTGTGCTTATTAATTTCTGAATTAAATCCTAATATTTAATTTGAAATTATGATTATAAATGCAAGGTATTTTTTGTGCATAATCGCATGGACATGATTATATACAGATGCAACGACGCTAGTGTTCTAAAATAAAATGACATGAGATGCATATTCTTTTAACTCATTACGATAATTAAATAATATATATATAAATAACTTTTCATTAAACATCATATATATATACTATTAATTTGAATTCCAATTTAAAGACCTTGTTATTTCATAATAATCACATAGGTATATATATATTACACTCATAAAAATAATTATTTTATGATTCTAAAGTATGAAAAATAAAAAATAAATATATTTTGAAAACGATCATAAAAATTACACCAATCATAATTTTGAAATAAAACATAGAGATCAAATATATATATACATGGAATTTGAAATTCAATAGTAGTTTTGAAAAATATGTTTTCCTTAAAAACTAGCATGAACACAAAAATAAATGTGTTCAAAATGATAAATTAAACCTTATCAGGATCCAAATTCTGAAAAATATATTTTAGTAAAACCCTTAGAAAATTAATTTTAAAAAGAAAGGCAATATCCCCGGCTATAAAATTAAAACCACAATTTTGGAATTAACAAAAAATATTACCCTTTACAAAAAATTGGACATAAATTTAAACAATAAATCTCTTACACATACATAAATCAAAACTGAATAAATAAATAAAAATGATTATATAAAATATCAACACCTCAAAATAATGTATATATTTTCCCATACCATAGTGGATTTCGATGCTTGGATACAACAAGAAAGAATGGAAAATCATGGTATATGATACCCTCAGAAACATGTATATCAAAATACATAAGATTCCAAAAAAAAATAATAATTCAGTAGGCAGCGTAGAACTCAAACTAATGATGGACAGAAGATATTCTAGTTGTTGGTATATATATATACACTAAAAGAAGCTTACCTGAGAAGACCATGTAATAAGGTAATCATAAAAGAATTATTTATTATTAAATCAAATGCAAAAAACATTTAATATGGTTGGGATTGAAATCAATTGGTAAAATTAAATGCCATTATTTTTTTAATCCCAAATGAAAATAGAAGATAAAAAATGGTCCATATATAAATTGGTTAGAGAGTCATGACAGTGATTGCGAAAGAGAAAAAAATCAACAAACTGATATCAATGGAGATCGATTCCTAGAAACAAAAACAAAAAAAACCTACAAATGTATATTCACACCTACCTAAAATAGACTTCAATATTAGAAATAAGAGACGATCCATGTTCAGATCCTTTGACGTCTCCTTGTTCTTTGGTTGCTGTACACAAAACCAGTATAGACTCTCGTCACTAGCACTTGGACCACCATCGATCAAACCTCAAAATAGTGATGTCACCACAATAGGCGGTACAATGATGATCTGTATTCCTCGGTATCTCCCATGGCGATGTCTCCTACTACACAACCCTGATTACCATGTCATGGAGCACTTCAACCCCCTACCTGCGACACCTAACAACCACACATGCCTTATCCTAATTCTAGTTTTCATTATTTTTTATTATAATGATTTATTTATTAATTTTATCACATAACAAATTAATATAATACAAGTATAATTTCCATATTTATAATATATAATATTTTTTGTTTTATAAAACAATATTTTTAAGGAAATTAATTTTGTAAAAGTATATATATATATATATATTTATAAGTATATATTGAATTAAATTTTAAAATACTATAATTATCCATTATAAAATTAATGATAATTATATGATTAGAATTCTTATATACATTTAATTTTTATATTAAAATATATTAAACATTATTTTCACAATACATAATATAGGTAATAATAATTTAAAACATTATATAAAAATAGAATATTGTTTTATAATATTTATAAAAAAACATTTAACAAATAATATTTATTAAAAAATATCTTTTATATCATATAATGTGTATTTATATATATAATAATTTTGATTAAATTAATTTACTATGGAAATCTATAATTAAAATGTTGTCTTTAACAACATAAAACCTCATTTTATAATCTAATTGTTATGTAATATTTTTATTAAACAAAATACCTTAGAAAAGTATTATTTTAATACCATTAATAGTTAATTATAAACAATATATTAGTTAAAATTACAAATTATATTTCTTGTGGTGTTACATTATTCCCCCCGCAAAAGAATTGCATCCTCTTAATTCATTTCCCAAGATTAAAAAAGATTTTGAATTTCTATATTTCATACTTAGTAAAACGAGGACTAGTAGACTTATATCCTCTACCATTTAGATTAAAACTTCTAATCTACAATTTTATCAAATCCATTATTCATATACAAATTATCAGGACCCAGACATATTAAATGAAATATCATAGGACCTTTTACCTGTCTATGTTCTGATGATTTAGCTACAATCTTATAATCTACCATATTTGTAATAAAATTAAAGAAACAAATGAAAATATTTGCTTCTGAATGTGTAAAAATGATGGCATCCAACATTGTACATCAAAGTGACCAGTGAATACTGTTTTTAAATAAGTGGTGAGTGTGGAAATTCATATTAAGGGGATTCAAAACACAAACATTGAGAAATAACTTTTTACTTTAAATCATTTCCTTAGAATGCATACATTAAATCATGAAATTAAAATTTCTCCTAACAGGTCATCATCATTTTATTGAGAGATTCTGAACAAAATTTATGATAGACTCATGATAAAAATTTATAAACTTATTAAAGTGTTTAAAATATAATGTATTATAAAATTATGTGTGCACGTGAATAGAAATGCATGAAATTCCACCTATATGTTTGATAAAGGTCATACATAATCATTTTATGACATGCTAGAGGTGGGGATAAAAATTTACGCGTGAAATGATTTTTATTCATAATTTCATATAAAATGTTGTCATTTATAATTATAGTTTGTAATCTAAATATTAATCCTTATTTATAAATGAATTTTTTTACATTTTTATATTTGAAAATAAATCTCTAACCAATTTGCACTTGAAAATATAAAAATAATTAATACTAGTTGATATAATTATGATAATTATCCATGTGAACTTTACTAGTTGAATAATCACATTGATTTTTCCATAATAAAATAATTATGAGGGAATTAATAATGTGGGACATTATAAACAGTCTGTAGAGGCCTCATGCAATGACTATACTTAACCATTTTGTCAGTACCTCATGCCAAGACCACATATACCGATTTTTCCAAGGCATTTCCAATGATTATTTTTGTTTAATGTGACCTACGGATTCATAGAGAGGCAATAGAAGCCTCACCCATTACATAATAAGTCCCATGCATTCCTAGTATGTCTAATAAAATTATGTTTTTAAATAAAATATCCTCATACCAATTTGAGTTATTTTAATCATAGTCATAAATAATAGTAAATTCCTAGATAAATTATAGCAGTACATAATATTTAAATAATACAAAGCATCTCATACCTCTTTGTAATGTTTAATTCTTAATTCATATAATACCATAAAATATTAATCCCACACTTTAAATTATTTATTTATTTTTAATAAATCTATAAAATTAATAATGTAATAATGAACTTCTAATCAAAAATGTGTATATAGATGAGTCTTCTCAAAATGGTCTTTTCCACATACTAAATATGTTTCAAACATAAACATATAAATAAAACTTTTTCAATTGTAGAATAAATCCATGTACTTGATAATCTCATAAAATTTATTTAAAACCATGATTTTATTATAAATGAATAATGTGTCTATGTTACGCTTGACGCATGACCAAGACTATATGAAGGTGTGACATCCTCAATTTTAAAACAACATGAAGACAAGATATGAAAATTCTTTTAAAATATGACATCATGTATTATAACATGTCTATAAACCATATATCCTCTATATATATATATATATATATATATATCTTCATATATATATACCATGAGATTAATATATAAAATAATAGAACATAATGTTTCCCATTTATATATACAAATTTATGTGACATGGTATTTATAATACTCTAATTCATGGGATAAATTTCTTTTTGATGCAATATTTTTAAAATTAAATATGTCCATAATTTACAATAGTTGGAACATAGATTGTTTCAATTAAAATAACAACTTTAATAAGAACATAAATGACATTGAGTATATATAAATAAATAAAAATTATTCTCCCATGCACTTATATTTATTATTAAATGTGTACGTATAAAAATACATAGAAGATCACTTATTATACTTGTACAACCAAATCTCATGATATTTGAACATTGTATAATTACATGAAAGATAAATTGTAATCCATGCACTTAAACACTTCTTCCATAAAAATTCATTTTTATGGTTGTTCTAATAAATGTAAAATTATTATGAGTCATATGCATATAAAACTTATAAATAAAAATCATAATTAAATCACTTCAATTGCTTATCCATATATGAAGTAAAACATAAAATTTAATTTGAAATCATGATTATGAATGCAAGTTATGTCATTTTGCATAATTGCATGGCCATGATTTGATACATATGGAAAAACACTAGTGATATATAATTTGATGACATGTTATGCATATTATTTTGTATCATGTCAATAATTAAATAACACATATATATATAACATGTCATTAAATATCTCATATATATATATATATATCATGAATTTAAATTCCAATTTAAAAGCTTTTTATTTCATAATAATCACACACACACACACACATATATATATATATATATATTACACTCAATAAATAATGATTTTATTAATTTGGATTATGAAAAATAATACTTAAATAAATGTTAACCATGAAAATAAAATTTACACAAATCAAAATTTTGAAAAAAAAATATGTATCGTATACATATAAAAATGGAATTTGAAATTCAATAATATTATTCAAAAAATATATTTTCGTTGAAAACAACCTAGAACACAAAAATAAATTTGATGAAAATGATTAATAAACCCTCACTAGGAACCAAAATCTGAAAAATAAATTTGTATAACACCCTTGAAAATTGAATTTTGAACATAAAGATTAAATCCCATACTATAAAATTGAAACCACAATTTTGGAAGGAAAAACAATATAGCCCATTCCAAATAAATTTGATATAAAAGAAATTATAAATCTCTTACACGTACATGAATCAAACTAAAATGGATAAATGAAGGTGATTAATAGAAATCTAATCACCTACAAACAATTTATAGTCTATTCTACTGTGGTGGATTCCAATGCAAGGATACACCAAGAAGGGGTGCATAATAATGGTATGAAATTCCCTTAGAAACATGTATATTGAAATCCAGAAGATGAAAAACACAAAAATATTAAACTAGTATGTGGTGTAGAACTCCAACCAGAGGTGGAAAGATGAAATTGAATTTACTGGTATATATATACACTCAAAGAAGCATACCAGAGAAGACTTTTTAATAAAGTAATCATAAATAAATTATTTAACAACAATCAAATGATAAAATATATAATCTATTTGAGATTGACATCAATGGAAAAAATTCAATTCCATTCATTTTACAATCCAAAAGGAAAATAGAATATGAAAAACGGTCCGTATATAAATGTGGTAAATGGTTATGATAATGATTGAGATTGAAAAAAAATCAACAAACAACTCTCAAATGTGATCGATTCCGATAAACAAAAAAAAAGAATATGAATGCATACCTTGAATATATATGAAGACTAAGAACAAGAGACTATCTTTATTTGGATACTTCGATATCACTTGGTTTACTGGTGGCTGAACCCTAAACCAGTGCTGACTCCCATTACTGGCACTCGGACCACCATCAATTGAACATTGAAACCATGATAACACCACACTCTGTGAGACAGTGATGATCTACGGACCTCAGCTTCTCCTTTGGTAATGGATCGTGCTATGTGACCCAGATTTCCATGATGTGTTGCACTTCAACCCCCTACATGCGACTCCTGAAACCCCAACACACTTTACCCTCATTCTATTTTTTCTTTATTTTTTTATTATAAAAGTTTAGTAATTTTTTGTCACACAACCAATTATGTTAAAAAAATGTATACATTCAATATTTATAATATATAATCATTTTTATTTTATTAAAAAAAATATAATGAAAATAATTTAATGAAAGTATATTTGTATATATATATTGTATTAAAATTTCCAAAATTATAATTATCATTTTTTAAATTAATTTAAATTATATGATCACTATTCTTATATAGTTTATAATTTAAGATTAATTTATAAAAAAATTATTTTCACAATACAGATTAAAAGTAAAAATAATTTAATACATTTTAAAATAATGAAATGTTTTCTTATAATATTTATAAAAAAATAACAAATTTTTTTTAAAAAAAACTATATTTTATTAATTATAATATGTGTTTTAATATAATAATTTTAAATAAATTATTCCATTATGGAAATCTATAATTAAAATTCCATTTTTATCAAAATAAAACTTTGTTTTATAATCTAAAATATTAAATCATATTTTTATAGATCAAAATACCTTATTAATGTTTTATATTAAAAAATATCATAGTTAATTTGAAACAATCTATTAATTTAAATTTATAGTTATATTTCTTGGGGTGTTACATATGTGGTTAATAACATCAATTCAGACCAAACATGTCACTTTGATACTAAAAGGAAAACATTATCGAGAAAACACATGCAGAGTCATGCAAAACATTATACACAAACACACATAATACTAACAAAATAGATATATTCTGATATATATAAACATTGATCTATAAAAATAAATTAAATATTAATCAATAAGAATATATAATGAAACGAAGACCTTAAAAATAAGGGTATTTCATAATTGAATTCATGTAAAATAAATCATTATCAACTAAGAACATATAGCTTTCCCTTTAGAACCTTTTCAGTTACACTTTATAAAAAAATAGTAAAATAAATTATATGCCATATTTACTCACTCTAGTCCCATTTAAAATCCTAAAGAAAAAATTAATTTTAAAAACCCCCATTTATTTTGAAATACATTTCCAAAACCACCACCTAAAATCATCCTTTTCAACCTGGAATTTTATTTTTAATGATTTATTATAGGAATAAACTTTTCAAAAAATACCCTTTGAAATCCACATTTAAAAATGAAACCCATTTATATAAAAAGCCAACACACACCATTGATAAATCCCCAAATAGGGCCAATAATTCTCATTTGACCTATGCATCACCAATAACCATATAGAAATATATGAGTTACATTTTGAACATTAGGCTAAATAGATAAAATCTTAATTAATGGGGATAGATTAGAAAAATCATGAAAATATGATATAAACAATCATAGGGATAAAAGTGTAGCATAAAATAAAATATCCATAAAGTGACTCATTAATGTAATGTTGACCAACATCATTTGGGGTTGTTCCATTAAAGAAAATATTTGACCCTATCGACAATGATCATTCTAAACAAATTACACATCACCCATATCACCTCAACATGAGTTCGTAACTTAATAAATATTCACTTAAATTAATTATATGCCAATTATAAATTATTTACACATTATATTAATATTTATTCCAAAATAAATACACAGAGTATAAACAATGAAATACTCAATATTTGATCTCCCATGAAATAATGATTGAGAAAAAGGTTAGAAATAACCCTCAGTGTATACTCCGTCATTTGATAAACAAACGTATAGATTTACCATTAAAAGAATCCCTAGTTTTTACCAAACCTAAATTAAATCTCATTAAATATAACTGGAAACATTCCTTAATGAAATTATATTAATCCTAGTGGTTTAATTCTACTGGAATCCCCTTTGTAAAAATACATCCAAATATCCATTTCATCAACATAATTCATCACTGAACTAGTCTAATAGATATTATCAATGATCATAGATATACTATAATCAACTGGTTGAAAAAATGGGAGAAGAACAAAATAAATATAATATAATCAAACCTTAAATGTAACGAAAACTAATTTTAATCACGAAAAATCAAGGTGGTTAAAAAAGGAGAATAAAATTAAAAAACCAACATGAACACTCTCTATTCACATATACCAGGAAAATCAAGAATCTAGAATGGGATTTTTCCTTTATATGCATATAATACAATCTTGTTCATTTTTCCTTATTTTAAAAAATTTAAAATTTTTAGAAAATATGGAAATAATTATAATCACAATTATTTCATAGAAAATTTAATAAAAAACAATATGTATCACATTGATAAAAAACATACATATGAAAACATTATGTTTCAAAATTTTAAAATTTTCTTCCATATCCATAGATAAAATATTTTTTATTAAAAATATTTATTATAAAAACATTAGGTTTGAAGACTACAACATTTTCACATTCCCCAAATAAAAATTGAATGTAGGGAAATCCTATGTATCATAGTAGAACTCAAAATTTCCTATTTCAAAAGAATATTGTATGTGGTAAGACCTCACATATGGAAAATAATACACAATATTTCCATTAAAAAAATTTCAATTAGATAGAAAACTAGATGAATCACATTATGAATAAACCTATCTTTTATGTACTTAACCATTTTTCATTATTTAGAGAATAAATATTACATATTAATTTTTACATTTATATGACTGTAAAATACAATAGATATCTATATCTATAGAAATATTCTACAACAACAAAATAAACTATACATTATTTGAATAATTTGCACCTTTTGTGTAGTTGATCTCAACTATTAAAAAAAATCTAAATATCCTAAAATTTCTTTTTTAATTTATAATAAATTATTAATCCCTTAAATATAATTTCTATTGAAATTTTAACTCAAAACATCCTTAAAACCTAACAAAAACATTAAAGATGGTTCTTTTACTATATTTTTAAATAAAAATGTAACCTCCCATTATATAATTCTTTATTTTAACATGACATCTTATAAAGGCCAAATGACCCTATTCCAAAACTCAACCATGAATCCAGAACACCACTTATGCCACTAAAAACATACAAAAACAACCCATCAATTTTTTCATATACTCAAAATTTTGTTATAAATCAAATTTCTCAAAACATAAAATAATACCATACCAAAAGATAAAATTTATGAAGAACGTTTATCGAAACAATATATATGACTCAACCAGTCACAACTATATATGTTTATTAGAGTTACCTGAAAAAAAGGCTTGTTATTACATGGATTATAACAACAATGACACACTATAAACTATATTTTATGTTATGATAAATATATTGGAAGGTACGGTCACTTCATACCATTACCGATATGACTTGGTCCATCAGACATCCTATTTTTCCCAAAAAAAATATTCGTCACTATTTCCATTTATAGATTAGACTTTTACTACCATAGTTTATTTGAAGGTTACACAGATAAACTCTAATATACTACCACAACACCTCCACATGATAGGGTAACAAAAAAGAAACCTCTTGTTTATGGGAATTATGGAAACAACTTCTGAACTTCCAAACATTTAACACATCATCCATGTTAAATAAAAAAACGATCTTAACAAAATAAATCAATTTTCATTCTCCAATTTTTTTGATCAATATGATCATGTAAACACAGCTCAATTTTCATTGAAAATTCCATATTTTTTAAAAAATATTGTAGAATGAACAACATTTTGAAAACAATACACGAATATTACTTCTTTGGAATAGTTTCAATATGGGCCTTCTGCTACATATTACATAATCTTACAAGGGTGAATGTGGAAAAATTCATTTTGATAGATTAAAATATGTTAATATAAAAATAAATCTATAATAAATAATTTCCATTTTGTCTTCATCCAATGGGAAATTCTCCCTCATTATAAAATGGGTGAATTCATATCTAATAATGTTTATCCGAAAGATGTGGTTGAGCTGGTTTAAGAGAAATACTGACCCTTATAGCCTGATGAGTTGATATAGAGGACTCCGTATGACCTTGATCAATTTAAGGAATCACTCATGTTAAATCATCTATAAATCCCTATTGGGAACTCATTGAGACTTATATTGGATTCATGCCATTAAAATAACCAGTGATACCAAACATAATAAGAATACACCAAACTATTCACAATTAAGAAAGTCTATGTAAATAAGATACACCATATTAAGAACTCTTATATTACATCATGACCATAATTTCCATTTACTAATTTATAAAATTATAAAATACAGTAAATCCACTAAAATAAAACCATTATATAAATCAATACAACTCTCCCTTATTCATTTAATAATTTTATGATACCAAATATCTTAGAAAATATTTATATAGAATAACCATGTATATCTTTTCCACATACTTTGTAGCATATGATAATTTATTTTCTAAAATAAACATATTTTACTTATAGATCTAGGGTATTTCATTGTAAAATATTCATAAATAAATTAAATATGATTCTTAAAATTATGGAAAAGATAAACATAGCTTTGAAAATCATTATCAAACCAAATATTTGAAAATTAAATGTTCAAATATTCATGAAACTCTTTACATTAGATTCTAATATTGAAATCCAATATTTTAATCTTAAAATAAATCTATATTACCTTTTAAAATTTATAGATTTTAATAATGTTTTATATAGTTACGATATGTGAAATGATAATTATCCTAATGAAATGAGGTAGAAAAACTATAAGTGAGGGTGTGAAATTTAGTAAAAAATATTTATTAATATTTCCATACACCTTAAGTGTATATTGATCTATAAATTAATCCATGGATAAAATATATAAATAATAGTATAAAAGCGAATTTATTGGAAACTACAAATGTTAGATGATAATAATACCTAACACAATTAGTAAAAAATGATAAATTAAACTTGTAAGAAATGAAAAATATATATTAAACATAAGAACATATGATAGATTAAAAATATAATATATTTTTAAAAATTATATTATAAATAAGGATAATAATACATAAACTCCAAGAATAATATTTATAGTGACCCAACCCTTTGACACATATAATTACATGTATTTTAATTAAAAACCCCATTGAATAACCCAAAGATCAGGTTGCCTAGTGTACTTGGAATAATAGATTCCTATTACATCAAATGAGACTACAAGAAGACATATTTAGTTTTTATTCCTTATTAGATCCTAAATCATGTTGATCTAGAACAATTTAATTGGATATCCTATATAAGTAATAAATTAAATAGATGAGGTGAAAATCCTAGTAAGGAAATAAATATGATAATGAGGCATAATAAGTTAGTCAAACGACATGACATTATATCATAAAATAGAAGGATTATGAATAATCACATGGGGCCATGGAAGAAATAACTTGGTATGATAAGATCGTCGAAAAACATGAATTTTGATGAAATATAAACATGATATGAATATAATTCATGGATAATACCCAAGACAACATCACATGGTGGATAAAGTCCATCAGAGATTAGGTTCACACCCTAATCCCATACAAAATGTATCATGAGAGTAAAAATTACCCAATTCATTGGAGTTATAAATGAGGAAAACCATCATAACATATTAATTTTAATGCGGGTCATAATAATAAAGAAATCATAATGTATAAAAATAATAATTACTCATGGAATGAAATGATTTTTATAATCTTGCATCATATCACAAAAAAATTATATTTCATAATGATTACAAATAGAAAAATAAATTTGATATTTTTTTCATTAATATTTGAGTATATAATAACATGTATAAAAATATGGTATTAATTTTTGAATAAATGCATTAAGTATGTTTTATATGAATGGATTAAAGGATAAAAAAGTTCCCCTTAATCATGTTTGATTTTAAAGTATACATGTGAGAAATGAACATAAGGAATGTATTACCCCATCAAAATAAGAAAGAATAAGATATGTGTATATTTAGTATAAATATATATAGAATTTAGATGAATTCCATAATATAAAAGCGAGATACAAAGTTTGTTAGAAATATAATGTTCATAACCCAAATAAAAATGGTGGTTCTAGGAGATCTCTTACATAATTCCATGATTCATCCTATACATGATTATAAAATAATATAAATTAATTAATTATTTTAGAACAATTTTTTAATTTATTTTATTTATTATACATTAATTAGGATTATTTTTAATCAATATAGTGATATATAAAGATTAATTTGTACATTTTAGGCCTGTTTGTTTAATGGTTCCAATGTCAGATCACTTGTGTATAATTATTAATCTTCTTATCATATTTGGATACAAATATATAGGTTATATGAAATGTTATTTATGTATTCCAATAAATTTTCATATTCCAAAATATACATATATGTTTTTACATTGGCATAATTCATTTAGTAAAAACATGATCATTATATAGTTAGTTATTTTATGTATTTTTATTAACCCTCATAAATACTTAATTATTTTTAATATTATGGACCAATATACATTCAAATATGTGAATAAATATATTATATACATAATTTGGTCATTTTAAATCATTATAAGTTATTTTATACCTACCATTAAGGATATAGTGGGAAATAACAACTCATCATCCATGAAGATAGTGAGCTGACAAAAGATGAATGGTGTCTTCCTTTTTAGTATATGGGAAGAATGGAAGATAATTGATGAAAGGCAATCCATTAACATAGTATCATTAATGTATATATATGATACTTGAGTTATTATTCAATGTTTAATGTAATATTTTTTTTTGAGGATGAGTAGGAAGAAAAAATAGACTCGCTTAAGGGTATTACCATATCATTTGGTTGTATCAAATTTGGATTCGACAAAAGGTTCCATGGATTATTCTTTTGAAGAGAATAGTATCACTACGATGTGAAGTATATTCGTAAGGAAAATTGGTAGAATATTTGGAATATTTATGGATCAGAAGGTATTATGAGAAGAATTTGTGATGAGTGGTATTTATAAGGGGAGGAGAGTGGTGTTTTTGAATATTATAATAGTTAGTTTTTTTTGGCTAAATACCATCAATATTATCAATTTTTGGAATATATATAGTTTATGGTTAAATTTAGTTTGAACTAAAGTGTGATTTAATCATCCATGACTCAATAATTCATGTATTTAGATTATAATATTAAATTCCATAAAATATCTTATTTTAATATTCATTAAAAATTGAGATATTTTAGAAAAACACAAAAAATTAAACATAACCATTTTTAATGTATATTCCAAAAATTAACTCTATTTTATGAAATAATTTTATTAAAATGAATAATTTAATTTCTAAATAAATTCACCTTTTACTTGGAGAATAAATATTTTAATATTATGATCATTTTTGAACCCTTCAAAAATTAATTATGGTCTCTTAAAATTACCATTTAACTATAAAATAACATAATATTAATTTATATTTCCATCTTAATAAAACAATCATTATTTTAAAATATAATACATTTTAATTGATCAATTAATCAATTCATGTTTGATAAAAATGAAAATACTTAATTTATCATTTTTATAACCTTTATTTACAAGTAGCATTATATAAATGTATCATATGTTTTTTTTATAATATAAATAAATATTATTTTACCCTTAAAAGGGGGAATAATCTATTCTAATGGTCAAATTACTTTTCTCAATGATAAATTATTATTCCAATGGTTAAGTTACCATTCCAAATTCCAGATTACTATTCCAACATTTATATTTGTAACTATCATATGATATCTTAAAAATTTATAAATAAATAATATTTCTTTAATTATTAATTCAATTACATTTTCCCTAAAGTTTAAATATATTTTCAATTTCAGGATGTATATTTAATTACTATTATTCTACTTTTTCCCCATATTGTTCTTCATGACTGCATTGTTTCATGTGGATCGAGAAAATATAAACATTCATATAATAGTTATCTGATTTTCTATTTTCATCCAATTATAATATTTTACTTTCATTTGTACATTTTTACTACTTAAATATGAATTTTAATTTATTATATATTTTTTTGGTTTCATCTTGTGTTATATTTCTATTGGTAAACATGACACATTTCAAGGGAAAAACCATTGACATAAATATGGGTCATTAAATTATCCCCCACCCCCAAATTATGTTTCCATAATTAATTTTCATTTTAAATACTAAGGTGAAAAGATTGAGGATACTTTTTATTCATCACATCCTATGATTCCCATGTCACATTAACTTTCAAATGATTAGTCTATAGTAATTTCACATAGTGATTATTCTTATTGTGTACGATTTTATATCTATGGTCCAATAACTTCAATGGATTCTCCTAATTAGATAGAAAATATTCAACTTGTTCCACCATTAAATTCAGTACATGTGATCGATCAGGTCTGTGTTTTCTAAAAATTGATATGTGCAATATGTCATGTACATGAGAAAGGGTTGGTGGGATTAATAGTCGATAAGCCACAAATATAATGCGATCAAGAATCACAAAGGGGATAATATAATTGGGACTTTGATTTATAATATTCCCAATTCACATGAAACTATTCCATAGAGAAATATGTAGGAAAATATTATCTCCAACCTCAAACTCCAAGTTTCATCGATGTCTGTTATCATATCTCTTATGTCACATTTGAGTAGCCCTAGTGTGATGTTAAATCATCTTTATATTTTTACTATTTCATTGTCCATTTTAGGACCCAACAACTTGTGTTCACAAAATTCAACAAAGAACACAATTGATATATATCTCTTCCAAAAAGGTTTACCATATTGAGCTATTTATTTTCATTAGTGAAAGATATTATTTTACCCAAACCCAACCAAATAATGATGCTCATTTTATCTTCTTTTAAATCCCATAAATAAAATTCCATATATGTCCAAATGTGTTTATATAGTCCAATCTAATTAGACAAAAACATTATAGTGAAAAGATTCATTAAAATTCAACTAATTGATTAGATCATCAAGGAGACTCTTTTAGAACATGGAGGTAAATATCAAATCAAAATCAGATATAATCGATAATGGTGTTCTATTAAGCTTCACTAATTTCATGATGTATATCCAACAAGGTTGATCAAGTGACATGTACTCTAAAATTATAATTAAATGACCATTTTTTGTATGATGATCCACAAAAACCCATATAACATTAGTTTTTATTAATTTCATTACAATACCAAAGCCAAAATCATGGTTATGTTTTCATATTTTTATGTGGGTATAGGTAATGGTATCATCCTCCCATTAGAATGTTTCCTCTCATCATTCACATGTTGACATACCAGATGAATTGATATATATTTCGTGATCACTTTCTTAATATTTTACCACATTTGGTGATCTTATAGATCTTGATTCGTATTTTTGATCTACGATTAGATCGATAAGGTCAAGTTATTTAAATCATTTATCAACTAATAATTTATCCCAAAATTTGATGGTACACAACGCCATGGGCAAAATATTACAACTCCTAATTCCTCACTTTTAATCTCTGTGAATTTTCTATGACTTATAATATCCACCATATTCCTTATTTCCACATCATCTACTTTTCGAATCCTTTTACTTCTCTAGAATAGATAATTAATTAATAATGTTAGAAACTAATGATGATTTTCCTCTATATATAGTCTATATTTCCATCCATTACATGTATAAGAATATTGGATCCTTATTCAATTATCATCATTGATGAGGATCTCAGATCCATTTTTACACAAGTAATATTGCACATTGTTTTCATACCTAAGATTATTGTGGATTGATATATAATAGTTCTTGATTAGATATAACCACCTTCTATGGTGCATATTAAGTTCTTTCCTTGTGTATATATATTTAAGGATCTTACGATCCATATATATTTCAAACATATTTCATAAAGATAATGCCTGCATATTTTCAACAAAAATATCACTACAGCAAACTTTATATCATGTTTCAGAAAGTTTACCTAATGATTATTTAACTACCCTTGACAGTATGCTATCAATTTATCATTATGAATTAGTACACAAAACAAATACATTCATAAAATAATCACATTATACTATAAAAAGTTTCCAAATTAGGGTAGCATGAGGATAGGTTGAGTGATATGAATCATTTTCATTCCCTTGGAGGTTTCATTTTGTTTATCTGTCCAAATAAGCTCTAATATGTTATAAGTGATATTAGTCAATAGTTTTTTCAATCATGGTATGTTTCTCAAAAATAATTAGTAATCCCCACCTATACTAGTGAATCTATGAATATCTATTATAAATGTTATCCTGGGACACTCCTTTATTTCATTTTTTAGAAGGGTCCACATATATTTCTTTTTGGTGATAAAATTCCCTAATAATGATAAATTTTCTATCCATTAGTCACATTTTCTATATTATTCATATATATTATCCTTTGAAGAATTCTTTAACAAAATATTCAAATATTCTTCATGCACCTAATTAATTTCTAATTATGTTAGGATATCATCAATAAATAAATCCAAAAAAAATCAATGCATTCTCTAAATTAATTATTAATTATGTATATGAATATTCATGGAATAGTATTGATTTATAAGAAAATCACTATAAAGTCATATAATTGATTCCTCATCTGAAAGGTATTCTTGTGAATATCTTCCTTCTTCACCATTAATTGGTGATATCAATTCCAATGGTTTGAATTTTGTTAATACTAGGCCCATAATAGTTGATATAAAAATGGAACATATCTATGATAGGGAATACTATTTATTTATTGTGATTTTTTAGTCCATGATAATCAATTAAGAGGCTCATTAACCCATTCTTCTTTATGATGAATATTATCATTGAACCCCATGGTGAAACACTTGGTAATATAACACACTTTTCTATATTATCTTGTAACTATTTATTTACTTATTAAAACCTAATGTAATCCATTATGTTGTTATTTAAACTTATAGGCCAAGAACTAGTAATTAGATCAATTTGTAAAATAAACTCTTAGCCAAGAGGATGACCATGAACCTCTTCAAGGAATACATCAGTATAATACCGCACATAGTGAATGTGTTTGAGAAATATTAACTCATTATAATCATTCATTTGAGCATGATATCTTTTCATATAAGGATATAATAAACACACATGAGACAAATATTCCAAAGGAAATTCATCCTCCCCCTTGAACTTGTATAGAATTTGAGGATGGTTTGGGATGTGATAAGTGATATCCCTATCCTAATATTTGAAGTTGTATTTACATAAGGGAAAAAAATATATGACTAATATATATTCAAAATACACTAAAGTAAGTATGAAAATATTTTATAATGATTTATTCAACATATATTGACAAGGGTGGGGTTATATACTTGGGATTTAGAAATTCCTTAGTTTTCTATTATCACAGATTTATCATCCCAATGGTTTGATGTGGTGGTTGAATAGTTATACTATTCATAAAAGGTATTAATTATATTATCAAATAAAAATTAAAATTTATGTTTTCTATTCATGGCAGAATAATTAGCATATATTTGACTATATAATTTTCATGATCTACCTGAGTATTTTTTGAAACATATTACCTTCCTAACACTCTACGACATGGAGTTTTTTTCAATGATTTCCTCTAAAAATCCTTGTCTTGGGGAATTATTTCACAATGTTTCTGTGTTCTTTATATATTATAAACTACACCACATGTCCAATTTTTGTTTCAACCTTATTTTCCACCATTGAATTATTGGTCTTATTTATATCCCATCAATGATAATTTAAAAGATGACCTCCTTTTCCACACTTATAATCTTATCATTGGTACCTTATAATAGATTATAGGATTATTTATTCCACACTATTTACAATTGGGATGTTGGGTTTTATTTCCACACAATTATTTCTCCACCGATAATCCTAAATTAAATTCCATTTTATTCGTTTTATCACTTTTTCCAAGACACCACTAATGAATTCCAATAATTATCTTCAACATAAGCCAATCATGAATAATATATTCATTGATATAATTATATCAAATAAATAAGTATTTTACTAGAATCATCATTCAGCCAAAAAATAAATAACCCACTATACTAACAGTGTAGATGAAAAAATTGATGCATACCAAGAAAACCTAGTTTATTTTTCCTTATACACCATAATAGACTCATTTTACATTACATAAATCTAAGGAAACCCCTATCAATTTTATGAAAATTAAATTAACAAAAATATTTTTATGAATCCTTCCAATTCCATGGAATCAATTTCCTCTTTGGACTTTGTGTTCTTGATTATTGTCCACAACTAATCGGCTTCACCTTTAAGGTGATATATACCCAGAATAGATTTCTATTATTTCGAGTATTAGGCGATAATAATATATTTTCAATGGAGTGAATAGATTTTTCTATGATGAGGGTATTAGAAGATCTTGTAATGGGAGGAGTCTATTGTCACATAAACTACTCAACCCGAACATTCTCTTTCTTATGTGAAAGAGGTCATTTTAAATGAGTAGTCTTATTATATATATCATGTGTCATATGAGCCAGTACATACATGAAATTACCATATCTAACTCCCATAAGTTCAGCCATATCATTAGAGTTATCATCACATTACCTACAATGTTGGTTGTTTCCATGATTCCTTAAATTTTCCATAATGGACTAAAATAAAAGAAAAATTAGATGGGAACATATAAAATAAAAATTATGAATATATATGGAACAAAAAATAAAAGACATGTAAATACTAAATTTTTAGTCCCAGATTTAAAATATTTTCATGGAGGATCATGTTTTTATTCAAACTGATTTCCCTCTAGAAGTTAATCATGTTATTGAAGTCTTTCCAGATGAATTTTTTGAATTACCTACAAATAAAGAGGTATTATTTACAATTTATCTTGTTCCTAGAGAAGATCATATGTCCATTCCTTTGTACATGAGAGAATATACTGAGCTTCCTGAACTCAAGCAACAGATAAAGGACATAGATGCCAAATGCTTTATATGGACTAGTACATCCTCTTTGTGTTCACCCTTTATTTTTTCAATGAATGTTGACGGAACTCGCTATTTTTGCGTGAATTATAGAAGGTTTAACGAGATTATGGTCAAGAACCGATATCCACATCCCTAAATAGATTATCACTTTGACCAGCTCTGTGGAGAAAAGGTGTTCTCTAAAATCGACCTGAGATCAGTTTATCATTAAGTGTGATTCAGACAATCAAACATACCTCGTATATCTTTACTTATTAGTTATGGTCTATATTATTTTCTTATTATGCCATTCAGCCTTACGAACACACCTTCCATTTTCATGGACTCGATGAATAGTGTTTTTCATCCCTATTTGGACACTTTGGTAATGGTCTTTGTGGATGAAATCTTAGTTTATTCACACACTCATAAAGATGTTTCCAAACATCTTTATATCATTTTAAGTACACTGAGATAGCATCATCTTTATGCTATGCTTTCTATGTGAGACTTTTGGATCAATAAATTCCACTACTTGGGTCATATTATTTTAGAATTATACATATCTGTTGACCCTGAAAAGGTTAGTGATGTAGTATCCAAGGAGCAGCCTAAGAACGTGTTTGATATCATGAGATTCTTTGGTATCTCCAGATATTACCAGAATTTCATACATGAATTACCATGTCTTCCATCTACTCTTAATGGACATATAAATAAGGGTGTTATGTTCGTGTGGCCAAAGCATGTAATAAATCCTTTCATAAGATGAAAGGTAGGCTAGTTTCAGCACTTATTCTGATTCTTATAGAACCTAGTAAAGGATATATTGTCTTTTGCGATACATCATTCATTGGACTAGGAGTAGTGTTGTTAGAGGAAGACATAGTCATTTTGTACGGATCTCAGTAGTTGAGGCCTCATGAAAGAAATTACTCAACACATGACCTCGAGATAGTAGCAGTTGTCTATGTTTTAAATTTCTGAAGACATTATCTCTTGGGTGAGTGCTCTATGATGTATATAGATAACAAGAGGATAATGTATGTCTTTTCTCAGTATTACTTGAACCTCCAACAGAGAATATGGGTCAAATATCTACATGCCTTTGATTTTGATATTTCTTATAGTCCTGGAAATGAAAATTTTGTGGCGGATGCACTATGTCAAAAAAATAAAATGCAGGACGTACATGAAGAAAGTGATGAATGGAAGTTAATTGGACTATTTTCTAAACATCATCTATGTTTCATCACATTCATGATAAATCTTACCTCTCAGAAATAACAGTAGCCTCTTCTGTCCGTGACAAGGTGTAGAGTAGGCAATTTTCAGATCTTGATGGTTTGGTTCTCCATGAGAGTATATCAGGAGATAACTGACCTCTGGATTTGTCTGTGGACAGAGATAATGCCCTATGTCTACGTGGATGTATCTAGGTTCCTTCACATGTTAGGGAGGAGTTGATGAAAATGTCCCACACATCCCAACGAGATGTTCATCTGGGAATTTCTAAGATGTATAGAGATATGCAATGCTAGTATTGGTGTCCTAGAATAAAATGTCGGATTGTTGGCTTCATCACTAGGTGTTCCACCTGTCAGAAGGTGAATTCAGAGCACCAAGGACCTATAGGCTTGTTACATCCACTTCCATTCCCAGAATTGAAATGGGAATATGTTTTTATTGATTTCGTAGTCGGCATACCTAGGTCATTGATGGGTATCGATGCTATCTGGGTAGTCATTGATCGACTAACAAAATTGTCCCACTTTATTTCTAATCATGAGACTTTCTCAGTTGAGGATTTGGGAAGACACTATGTCCATGAAATTATATAACAAAACGGAGTTCCATGTACTATCATATCAGATAGGGATGATAATTTCACTTCACAGTTCCTTCAGGGTATGTAGAAATCTATGGTAACTCAGGTGCTTCAAAGCAATTCTTTTCACTCTCAGACTGATGGAAAATCAGAACAGACAATATAGTTTTCGTAGTATATTCTCCAAGAATGTGTCCATGATTTCGACTGTTCTTGGGAAAAGAATACCCCTCTCATCACGTTCACTTATAATAATAGTTTCTAGACAACGATTAAGAAATATCCTTTTGAGGCCATATATGGTAGGCTATGTTGTTCACCCTTGTGATGGATGGATTCAGGTGAGGCATCCCTACTAGGTCCTTGTCTCATTCAGGAGACGTTAGAATGGGTCCAGATGATCGGAATGTGCATGACTACTGCTTAGTCTAGACAGAAATCCTATGTCAAACAATCAATAAACTCTGGAGATCAAGGATGGGGATCTTGTTTTTCATCATGTATCGCCCATGCTTGGGCATAGATGGTTAAGAAAGTAGGGAAATTTGTTGCCTCACTAAGTTAGGTCGTTCAATATTATAGAGAGAGTCAGGACAGTCACTTGTCGGTTACTACTACCTCAGATTTATCATGCCATGAATGACGCCTTTCATGTCTTACAGCTTCCCCAATATCATGTGGACCCATCTCATACCTTTGATCCCGAGGAAGTTGAGCTAGATGATGATGTTACCTTTGAGGAATATCTAGTACGCATCGTTGAACGATTCACATAGGCTCTTTAGGGAAAGTCTATCCCTTTCGTATATGTGCTTTGGTAGAATGACCAAGTACAAGATGAGACATGGGAGAGGGAAACCAATGTATGTGCTTAGTGGCCAGAGTTGTTCTCAGATGGTGTATCCTTACCCTTGGATGGAGAACTCGGGGAGGGGGGTATGAGTTCTTTTAAGGGGTAAGACTGTAATAACTCGGGTTTTCACTCAGGAAGGGATCCTTTATTTTTGTAGTCTAAATCATTAATTTTGACCTAAAATAGATGCCTAATGCATAAGAAAAGGTTCGATGGGTGTCTGAGGATTTTGTGGAGCTCGGAACACCTCTTTTTGGGAAAACAATCCAAGTCGCATAGTTTGCACATAGTTAGTGCACATTTTGACTAACCATGTGGTTTTTATTTTTTTGAACAGTGGAACCTCGTACAATTGTCACACGATAGTGCAACCAAACCATGAAAATGCCCCTTTTTCCAGGTTCTGGCAGAACCATCTTGCATGGTTTGTGCACAGTTTGACAAACTGTGCACATGCTAGAATCCTATGTAAAATGACCAAAACTGCCTTAATAATATATTAATCCTCCTCCATCCTCCTAATCTGACAACCTATGGTATTTTCATCCTATTTATCCATTTTTTTAGATTATTTAAGGGTTATTATAGGGATGAAGATATCTTATTCATCAGGTATCTGATTGATTTTACGTTCATCAAGTTGGATGTGAAACAGTAAGTAATAGATTCCCCTTTAGCCATACTTCAACTCTTTCACTCTCGACCGAGATATCTTGATGTGAGCATCTTTAACATTTTCTTAGATCAACTTCTATCTGAGGAAAATAAAGGGTTGATACCAGAGTAGAAGGCTCATAAAACCATAAGGTGGGTGGTCTATAACTCATCTCTAATGTTCGTTGATTTTGGAATCTTCATGTGGGGCCCACCAGTATCATTGGAAATTGTTTCTCAAATTAACATTCCATGATTATACTGTTGGGACCACTTTGTATATGAAGATTGTATTTGTTTTCAACTGTTGTCAATGCTGGTCAAAATGAAGAAGGAGATGATGAAGGACTTCAAAGTTAATGGAGATCGACTAAAGTGAGGATGCCTGTAGCATTGTTATGTAATCATAGCATTGAATGTCAGGCTTGGGCAACACTTCATGAACCTAAATCAGATGATTCTTTGCTGGTATGTATTTCACACAAATCATGAGTTAGGATAACTTGTGATGCAAGCCTTATGAAGGAAAGGGGAAGAAATGATGATGCCAGTCATATAATGTTTTGATTGGAAGGAATGATGCTGCTGGAAGATAGGAAAGATTCAGTTCTCATTGCAACTCTGACGATGCTTAAGCTGATCTATCAAAGGATAAATATCACGATAGTGGGATTTATGATAAGAGCAGAAGAATGGTTATGGGAAGCAGTAAAGAGATAAAATGGAAAAGCAATAGACAATCTGGGGATGGCAGAAAAGCACAGTTTAAGATGGTTTATACGTGAAAAAAGAGTTATTCAAGGTCAGAACGTTGAAAAATGACAAAGGAATGGAGTGCACATAAATTTAGGCATGTTTCGCGCAAAAATAAAGTGGTGCGCGCAATATCTGCGGGATGCGTGAAATAGTAGCGAGTTGCGCGAAAAATCAACGGGATGCGCGAAATATTGGCATGGTGCGCGAAATTGAGGAATGAAGTTTTCGCGCAAATGATGGTTAGAGATCAGAAGATCAAAAATTGGCAAAGGCATAAAATGCGTGAAATATTGGAGCAGTGCGCGAAATCTGATGTTGCAGGAAAGATTGGGTTTGCGAGCAATGTGGAACGTGGTGCGGAATTTTGCACGCAATTGGTGCTTCATGCTTAGAAGGATAAAAATTGGCAAAGGCGTGAGGTGCGCGAAATATTGAAGCATGGCGCGAAATATGAAGTTTCATAAAAGAGTTTTTACGCGCATGGAGGAGTTTTTACTCGCAGGAAGAGGTTTTTATGCGCAAGGTCAAAACTGCCTATAAATATGGGGTGAACCCATCTCATTATGAGAGACTCGACACTTAAACAAATCCCGAGCTCTGGCGCGCGGAAAATTGTAGTATAGAGCATTGCGCGAAAAGAATAAGTGTTTCATGGAAAAAGAATTGTTGCGCGAAATAGGATGTTCTGCGCGAAAAAGAAGAGTTGTGCGCGAAAAGGGTTTTTCGTGCCAAAAGGTATTTTTACGCGCGAGGCTTGAATTTTATGCGCAAGACACCTAGAGGGTTGTGCGAAAAATTTGAGGGTACCGCAGGCCTTTGATAGGTACAGAGCACTCTCAAAGCAGCCTTGTGGAGGAAAAAGAACTGTGAACCATTCGGTTTCAGAAAGAGATGTTGAACCGCACTCACATGACTGGTGTTTAACACTCTCGTTGTGCTTTGCGAAGTGAAGAAGAACTAGATGAGCAATTCAACTCATATCTGCACAAAAGAAGAATTCAGTATACCAATACACTCAGGTGTTTGTATTGAGAAGAGAAGGTAGAGAAGAAGAAGAACAGAGTATGACCAACTGAAGGCTGACAATTATTCAGGGTAGTTTAATTCAGATGATTCTTTGTGAGCAGATCTTCAGTGATTGAATAATAACATTGGTGTATGTGATTCTAGCTAAAGAAAAAAGGTGATTAGTGCAGTCAGTTGTCGCACAAAGAGGAAGAAGGAAGAAGAACTAGTGCAGTTTGTTTTTGCACTAGAGAAGAAGAGAAAGAAAAAAGAGAATTGCTTACCTACTGCTTTGCAAGTAATCAAGTGAAGAGCACTACAATAGATCAAGACCAGAACCAACCTTTTGAAGAAGGAAGAAGACTGTCTCGATAGGCAGTATAAAGAACCAGCTAGAGGCTGCAAGTTGGACTTGGCTTTCACCATGTCCAGGGAAGAGGATTGTTTCCCACCCCCCTCCAAAGTTTAGGGACTCACACTGGCTAGAGGATTGTTTTCCTAGCCACTCCATTGTAACAACATTTTACTTTATAGTGGAGAATCCATGCAGTGGTCATACACATGCATGGCAAGGACGTAGCTACTCGTATTGAGTGGTGAACCTTGTAAAAATATCATGTGCACATTTTTCCTGCTTTCTGTTATTGCATGCGACAGGGAAAAGAGAATAAGAGAATCAAGATCCTAACAGGTCTAGAGGTATATGGATAAAAGTTGGAATTGGTTTAAAAAGTCCCCAACACTGATTCACCCCCCTCTCAGTGTTAGGTATATCCCAAACTGGTCCTTTCATATACTCATTAGAATCGTATGGTTATGTTATTTCCAAACATATGATTAGCTATTAGTGGTTTCACCCACAAATAAATCTGCCTAATGTCGAAGGTTATGCCATAATTGGGTTTTAGTGTTTCGGCATGTTTGAGCAACCATTCTGTTTTACCTTTTCTTGAACATTCTAAAGGTGATACTACTAATAATAAATGGATTGTTGTTGATGATAATTTCATAATGGAATGTACCATTTATGCTCACCACTTGACCAACCTAACGTAAGTGCTTAAAAATGTTTAATAAATGTGAAATATAAAATGTAAAAATTGAAATTATACTAACTATATAACCTGGAATTATCAAAAGAGATTGAATAAAGGATAAATTTTTGTAGCAATCCATTCCAGGATGATGGAAGGTACTGGAGTGAACCTCAATAATTGAATAATCCTTAATGGCTAACTAAGACTTGATTAAATGGCTGCAACTCTACTTAGTCTATCCACACCAACAAAAGAAAAGGTTTGGACAAATAAATAAATTATTTGAACTATAATTGACATATCCACACTAATCGAAGGAAATAAATTAACCAAATGAATTATAACATGATTACAATATCAAATATGAATGGATTGACTCGATCATGCCTTGGATTATTTGAGGATAATACCTTGGGTCTCGGGAACCCCATTCTGATTCAAGGATACTATTTTCATATCTTTGTACCCACAAATATTCTAGTTCTTATATATTCAGTGGATTCTAGGTATACAATCATTAGGTCCCTTTGTTTATTACATGATACCTCTAATACAGTCCTTGGATCCAACATTGACTAGTAGGTGCCATGGTGAAAGTCCAAACGGCCCTTTCTTTTCTTAGCCCCGTTTTACCTTGGTCAATAGCTTTGGAATCAGTAGGTTCATTATTGTGGAATTCCTTGTATTATGCTCCTTGGGTTACACTCTTACCCCTTAGATACACTAAGATACTACTGATTTATTTTTCCATGTGTTTAAGTTTCCTTTGTTTTTACCCTGTAACTCTCTCACTGGATATCACTACTTGGTTGCCTTGTTATGTCTTAGGACCATAACTAGTTATACAATCATGAGGTGATTTCAGTGTTGGATATTCCCCATGTGACCTATTAACATTAAGTGGAAGTTGATTAATTAATTAACTAGTTACATGTTTAGACACCATCCAAGGGCTGAAGCAGGTACTTAGTTATTTAGTTATGTTGTAATTCTTCTTTTAATTTATATACACATGCATCCACAGTGCTATATTCCATTACACATACCGGATTTTATAGACACCATTGGTGGTAGCCCACTAATATCTTTCTCACACCCTCTCCAGGCAATGTTTAGTACTCGGAGTATATTACATGGTTGAAGATATTGAAATGGGGAAGAATGTAGCTTCTAATACTTGATTGTGTGTTGATAGAATAGATCTTTATAAAAGATGACCGAGTAGGATCTCGAGACTCATGGAGTAAACTTTTTTTTCTATTACCTTGTATAAGAAGTTATTCTTATAATTTTGTATCCTTGATTTCCATTTTTCTAGTTACATGACATTACATCATCATTATTCCAGTTGATACAGTTATTCTTATTCTTTTTTATCTATTACATCAGTTTGTTTCAACTATTTATTCATACTGCAAACATTGTTTACTAATCATTTTTATCTTTTCATCTGTGCTACACTGTGTTAATGATGGAATACTCTTCCAAAGAATGTTCCCTAGGCCGTCACTTTTAGTCAGAAGCCTCTGGTGTTCAGGAAGATGTGTCTGTGGCTATGTGGTCCACCGGGCTCGAGACACCTGTTATGTGCCATCCGGTTCCGGGACGTCACATATCAAGATATTACTATTGGACATGGGTGGTTGTATCATGATATCTATTTTATTTGACATGGCTAATTAGCCCATGTTGCATGTATTATGTTATATGTGTATATCTATGTCTACCATGATAAGAATATCATTATACTAAACCATGAAATATGTTATAATTTATATGTTTATGCTTATGTCACACTCTTTTTTTATATCACCATGGTTCATTATTATTCTTATGAATTCACATTCTTATACCATGGTACATGTTATGCTTTCTGGATGATTCAATTTTGGTTTAATGTTTTTATACTATATTTTATGATTATTTTATTATTCCATATTTCCAATTCTTACGATTCCATGATTTTATTTCCCTTACTCATGTATTTCTCCCTTAGTCATGTTTCCTCACATGTTTATAATCTAATGATACTTTTTTATTAATGGACTGATATGATTTTTTCATACTAAACATTTAATCTCACTCATTTCGTGTATTTATTAATTCTCTACTAGCATATTTGAATGAAGATGGATATGCGGAAAACCATTTGGGTATTATTTTATAGTAAATGTCAAAGTATTATTTTTTAATAAGATTTTTATATATCTAATATACAAATATAATAATACTTCAGGTCATATTATAGTGTTTCATTTTACATGATGAATTTTATAATAATAGGTAATAATTTAAATTGTATGCATATCCTACATAGATAATCTCAATGATACTATTAACTCTATGTAAAATGATAGATGAAAAAGGAGAAAACACAATAGATCATCTATTATGAGTAAAACTATGGAACCATCATATATATGGGAAATAAGATAAATCTAAGAACCACCTTTTTAATATACCAAAACATACATCATTTCATCATACTCAAACTGATATTCTATAAATACCAAAGCAAAATTTCGATCACTACGATACCACACCATGTTCCAAGGGTATCATGGATATATTTAGAATGATTTACCATTTAAATTTCCTGAAGAATATATGAGGAAAACAAAACACTACATTATTAAAATCATGCATAAAATCAACCACAACAAAATAAAAAAATTAGAATATGTTAACAAAAAATAATGTTATACAAAAGGGAATGAAACCAAATAAAAAATTATACACATATCCCTATCACACAAATATTCCCTCATATATCACCATAAACATAGTCTCTATCATCATCTATGGTCACCTCCAATAAATTTGGAGCATCAATCACACCTAAATAACAGACCCAAAGAGAATAGGGATGTATGCGCCACATGGTTTTTTATTAGTATTGAGTTAAATCTATTCAACATACTATTAAAATATTATCTATGATATATTTTTTGGAAAGTATATACATTCCAGTAAGATATAAAACGTAAAAAAACTAGTTTGGACATTTAATGAAGTCAATGTGGCATGAATAATGTTATTTTTACATTAAGTTTTAAAATAAAAAAATTATACAGATAAATATGAAAATAATCGGCTTTAACTGAATGTGTTAGTGGAATTTGTATATAAAAAATCCTACCAATTAACCATTGAAAAGTGCCTAAGGATCTAAGGTAGGGAGAAAAAGTATCCAATAATTAAACAAATATAGTACTGTAACCATAACAATCTTCATAGAAAAATACATATCCAAAAGGCGTAGGCCACTAGCTATAGTGTCATATTAAACAATAGGCATTTCTATAATAGAAATAATTGATATTACATCATGACTAGTCCATCCTATACCGAGTCTCTAATTTCTAGGTGGAAAATAACTAGGGATATTTTTTTCATAACATGGCATGGTGGTTATCCTAATACCCTCTAATGTACCCATGGTTTTCCCATGAAGGAAGATTAATCAATGTGATATAAATTATAATAAATACACCCTTTAATCACAATATATAACCCATTTTGAGAATAAAGTAACATAAGTTTTATTAATTATAAGAAGGATCATAAATGTTAATGGGTGAGTAATGTAATGATTTTTTTTAAATACATTTAAAAAATATAAACACCTTTTTATCATTATAAAACGTCTATAATAACATAAATGTAATATTTATTTTGCATAATTTCATGAATTTTTTTGAAAATATATATACATTAGATAAAAATGGGAGTAAACTTAATGTGGTAATTATTCACATATTAATGAAAATTACAAAATATAATCAAGTATGTATCATTTAAAAACATCAAATAGGTAAATATTTTTCCTTTTTTAATTTATAGGCCAAAATTATATTTTAAAAATCATATTTCTTTCCAATGAAAATAATATATTCATATAATTAAACACATTATGTGGTTATGAATTAATGAGACTCATTTCAAACATTTATTTTAAGAAAAATCACTTTAATGTCATTTTAATTGAGGTAATCACATTAAAAATTAACACATAATATTCATAAAGGCTCTTCATCTTACATATATCTATGAAAAAATTATTTGTACTGATTAATCATCCAGTATTTATCCAAGGGACTAAAAAATAATAGAATCACATTCCTTTATGTGATGTAAACTCAATTACATCAGTGATAAGGTGTACATTAGGTTTAGAAATGTGGTACATATCATTTTGATACCAATATTTGTTTGAAATATATTGGTTTCATACATGTTATGGTAAAAATGAACATTCCCTAAACCCTAGGTATATAAAACCATTTAAATAGGATGATAAAGAGATGAGGAAGAGGATAAATTATATCATAAGGATGAAATAACTTTATTTCAATGAATATTCACCATGGAATTTCATAGAATATGAAATACTATGAATTGAAATTCTACTCCATTAACCAAACATTAAATTTTGAAGTTAGATTACTGTAAATCTAATTTTTCATGGAAATAAATACATAATAATAATAATAATAATTGAATTAAAATATTCAATTAATTTATTTAGTTTCTTCAAGAAATAATAATTAAACACACACTTAAATTCCTACATTATGTAATAATTATAACTAATATCAATACAAATTTTTAATGATCAAAAATAAAAAATGATAATAAAATAAATAACACATTCCTTTTCAAAATGGATTATATTAAACACAATTTCAATTAATAAAAAACACATTTCATGGCATTTAAAACTATACTAAATATCATTTAACATGATTATAATATTCATATTTCTATTAAACAATTACTAACTAGGAACATGAAAAAGAGTTTTTGATTCATCTAAAATAATTTAGTAGTCATCCTACATCGTCCTTATGAACATGAAATTACTATGAAAAATAAACTACTTCAGTTAATTCAGACATTATGGTCACTCTGAAAGTTTCTTAAACTATTCACTAACTATAAATCAACTAAAATTTAAATTCTTTTTATAAATATCACTACATTCATTCCTAAAAAGTTATTATAATAAAATATAATCCAATATAGAAAATTGGGATGTCACAACCTTCACATTATCTGAATAGAATGATGAATACACCACTCCCCTTTCAATTTATAAAAATTGGGTAAATAAATAGCATCCAAATATTATAATCCCAAAAAACATAAGGTCATTCAATAAATATTTTCTAAATATTACATGGATCATTAACATCATCCAAAGGTCAATATGGTATTGAACCATCTTGTGAGGTGAATTATTTAGTCACAAATGGGATAAAACTATCAAAATAGGTTTTTAAATGGACTATTAACATATATATATATATATATATTATCTCAACTAATTGGCCTTGGATGCCTATAACATAAATCCCAAACCCAAATATCACATGGGTATTTTTATTTTTACATAATTATATATGAATAATGTAAATTAATAATATTTATATTATAATAAATCATTAATTATTTAACATATTTACAAGTCTTTAATTGAATATTTCAATTAGAGAGAATAAAATTTTTAATTTTTTTATTATGAATATGAAAATTTCAGTTAATAGAATAAAATTTTTATCCACAAAATATTGACTCGGATTATGTTAAGTATCACCATAAGGTCCCTTTATAAAGTTAGAAATGATTATTAATTTCATAAATAATATTAAACGTATATTGGTATCTAGATAAATATAATAGCTTCCAAAATTAAAAATGGTTTTTTTCTAATATAACAAATTTATATTATTTATATTCATTTTTCCTTAGGAATTATATAAACATGAGGAATGGAAAATGTCATACTTGTGTAACTTATATCATTTATCAATTCCCAATTTGAAAAAATATTATATAATTACATCATATGTAATTATATTTTCATGAACATGGTAAAATTAGTATTCAATAATTTTTTTAAAACCCTATCATATGTGCAAGAACATCCCATCATGGTTAATAAAATTTTTATTCAATATTAGTTTCATATAAACTTACATTCTATTATGCTAATTTATAATAATATATCATGTGAGTATCAATGTAAGAAACTGAACATGTTGGGAACCTATTTTACAACCTTGAGTAAATGAATTTATAACCAATATACAATTGAGTAATAATATTCATATATATATATAACAGTCCATGTGATGTACACTAAGAGTGTAAATCAAAATACAAGTTCACTAGTTTGTATGAAAAGTGTAATAAGTTGCGTCTCTATTAAATTTATATTAATCGTAATCGTATAAATACATTATCACCATCCATTATTATGATTTAATTTAAAGATAAAAATGTAATACAAATATTCTAGGGGTTACTGTATCATACCATATGTTCTTCGTAAATAATATAAATTAATGGAATCATATTTCCATTAATATATATTACATTATATACAATAAACATAACCTAGATATACATAAATGAATTTAGGGTATAAACCAAGCATTCACCCTGTTGAAATAAACCATTTTACTAATATATTAGACACCCAAAAAGTTAGAATGGTCTGCATTTATTTATTATATAAAGGATTTCATAGGGGACAAGTATTATAATTCACTAATGGAAATCATTTAAAACTAATATCAATTTTTTCAATAATAAATTGAAAAAGATAAAATTGATGAACAATATGTTTATCACTAGTATTAGATAGGGTATGATTTACTTGTGAAGCTACAACACTGATGTAATTTTAGAGTTCAATTGTATTAATGATTCATGGTAAGTCCCCTAGTTTAACAAATAAATTTTTTATCCCAAAACCATCTTTATACATATCAGGTGATGTGATAAATTCATCATCATTTATAATACCATATTATATCACTTTATTAGATCATTTATAGATTACAAAATCCCTATTAAAGTATTAGTGTCACACTTTTTAATTTAATATTTCTCTCCAAAATATATAATGAATACCACCTTAGTTCTTATTAATTACTTGGTGATAATATTTATTGCTACGCATGAACTATTAATAGATTTTGTCTAATATCCACTCAGAAAATGTAATTTATAAGATACACCAATATGAATACACTACCTAACATGTATGATTGATCCAATATCTAAAAAATATAAAATAAAATTATTAAAAAAATTATTCAACTGTTAAAGTAAAATTTTTTGTAGAATATTCTTACCAAGAAACATTGGTAACGAAACCACTTTAGAGTTATCTATTTTAAAACTATTTAACACTTTACCAATTTATCTATTTTAACCAATTCTAATAAATCATTTATTTCCATATCTATAGAAATTGAAAATTGTTATGTACATTGAATCACTATCATAATTTATTGAAAAAATATCCCAATTAAATTTTCCTTGAGTGTAACATTAAGATTTCACTTAGAATGAGAAATATGTCATCAACTTAAGAAAATAGAAATATTATTATTATCATTTATGTTTTTTTACATACATAATATTTATCATTTTTTCATAAATGTAAACTCATGAATTGCTTTATAAAAATGAATATCTCAATATTGAGAATCATTTTTCAGCCCATAAATATATTATTGAATCTTAATAACAATAGTAGCATTTCATTCATCATAAAAACAATATAGATACATCATATATACATTATAAAATAAATTACAATATGAAAATGACTTTTTTACATCCATGTGACTTCTCTCATAATAATAATCTACTAATATGGATAAAATAATTTTCATAGGTCAAATAATATCTAATTTAGAAAATGTTTCTTCCTAGTGAAAACTCTATATTTTTTTAAAGTTTCATTAAAAATGGAGTTTCATTGATCGACACTCAAATATCCATGATATCCATTTTACAAAATACCCAAATATATAAAATATATTTTAACCCATTGTATTGTTATGATAGTTTCCAACCCTTATTGTTATATAATGATTTAATTTTAAAATGGATTGTTGAAAAATATTTTTTTATTAAAACACTATATACTATATTGGTATGATATTGGATAATTTTAAATGATAATTAGATCATCTTCATGAGAAAGTATAAATTCACATCTATAAGGGCTATTATAAAACCAACTAGGGAATCAAAATAATTATATATATTAAGTATAATACATTTCTATAAATCTTCATGTTTTTGAATAAAACATACTGAAAATAATATCATCAAGTTTGTCATGAACAACATCATATTCAGATTTTCTCCCCCATAATATTTTTAAAATACATTCCATTTATAGAAATATATTATTCTGAGTAATATTTTTTTTGTTTTGATAGATTATTGAAATAATAACCCATTATCACTATGGGGTAACAAATAAAAACACAGTTATATAATTTTTGTTACAACATATATGTTCTAATAAACAACTCAAATTCTTTAAAAAAAATAAATATTCTTAAAAGAAAATTTTGGATGTTTCCTAAAACACATATCATGTGATGAATTTTTAATTGCCTATGATGGAACATTATTTAGCATAAATGATATTTTTATATTATGACATAAAAATTAATTAATAATTTTTTCATGAATCATTATAATACAAACCTTTTGCAATATATAAATGTTCCTTATTTTTGATTCCCCATTTTACTATGTTGTACTACGTTAGATGAGTCTTTATTATAAATCACAATCTTTTAGATAATTACCAAATTCATAGATAAAATATTTTACACATTAATAATAAAAATACATGAATACACTTTTATAAAGTTTATTTTTTACATCATTTTGTAACACATAGAATATTTTTTAGGATTTAGATAATTATTTCCTAAGATATGAATACCCATACCTATGGATGTTATCGATAAAATTAGCAAAATACTAAAATCTATCATGTAATACATTTATTTTATAACAACATACCTTAGTATGAATTTGTTAAAATAAATCATTATCTATTTTCACATTAGACTTTAATGTATATTGGGACATTTTAACTGCTAAATCATATTCACATACATTTTATTATTAATAATAATTTGAATATAGTAATACAACATTATATTGTAGAAGGATGTTGTTATTATTTATACGACCTTGGTGATATTTACAAATTTAAATGGAATTGCAATCATTGATTTTAATACTATATATATTTAAATTATAAATATTAATATCAATATGATATATATATTTCATTAAACATGGTATCAGAACTATAATTAATTTCATTAATATAAATTGAACATCCCTTGTCCATTATGATAAATAAAAAATTACATTACGTACGTAAGATACAAAAATAAAATTTAATTTTTATAGATAATACGTGATTATAGTGTTCAATAAATAATTATAATGAACTAAGAAAAAGATAATTAACTATACCTATAAATAATGAAAAAACTCTTACTCCATTCAAACACATGATCCACCCTCTACCTTGATTAATATCCACTATTTTATATATACAAATTACTAGAAATGTTTTAGTCATTTATGGGAACTAATAAAAGTGATTCATAGTTAAATAAAATGGTTTCTATAATATAAATTCCTAAAGTGGTCAAACCATCACTATTATACTTATTGAATATCTCTTGGTGCTGATGACAAGTCCTCTCCCAATTACCAGATTGGTTGAAAAAGAAACATCATACTTCATAAGATATATTTTATTTCAAAATTATCAATTATTATAGGGAATATTTTTTATTTCTAATGTTTAACTATTATTTTCTATGGAAACAACCTTTACCTTATTCACCATTATGATATGGTGTTGGATTTTCAGTTTCTGCTAAACTGATTTAAGTATGTTGATAATTTAAAGGTGGTTATAATTGATATATTATGTGCTAAATTACTAAAAAACCAATTAAATTATTTTTTTAATGAATTAATTTTAAAATAAACAACTATATATTTCTTGAGAATAAAATGTTCCTTTGCATCTTGTTTATGTGCATTAATATTTTGAGAACATGAGTATAAATGATTATTCCTTTTGGTATTTTACATAGGAAAATGATGTATTTTTTCAATACCCTTCAATTTTTTATTAATTTTAATACAAAATTTTAGGGAGTTCAATAATATTTAATTTATTCAATGATTCATGTTTCTTACGAAACACAAGTATCATGGTAGTCATAAGAAAAATATTTCTATCTAAGAAATAATTTAAATTATTTATATATGTAACCATAAAAATATGAGGACTGGTGGTTATAGGGTTAGTTAAAATAGCACACTCCAAATGTCAAAATATGGATAATATGTGTTTTGAGGAGATTATTTAGTTACAAAAAGTTAATCATTTTGTAGATATAAAAAATTATGTCGACAAAAGATGGATGTGTGTTTAGGCTCTTATTGAAGGAATATGGATTTTAAGTTCTTTGATGACATTAGAAGTTAGCGAGTTGAATAACATGTGATGAAATTGAAAATATAATGTATATTACATTTTATATAATATAATTATGTATTAGGAATATATTTTTGGAGATCATTTTGAAATGAGGAAATGTTAAAAATGATACATAATATATAATGTAACATTATCAAAATATACATACTAACTGGAAATTTGAAAAATTATTCAAGGATTTTCTAAGATGCACAAGGGTAACTATATATTATTTCAAAATAAAAAGGGAGAAATTTAAGAGTATAAAATTTATTAAATTTTGATAATTTTATTTAATTATAAAAGATATTTCAAACATTAAGTATCATATTTCTACATTGATCCTTTAAATATAATTTTTTTTTAATAATTTTAGGGTCAATTCTGATTCTTTATTAATTTAATTTTATATAAGAAAATAATCAAAATAATGGTTAAAATCTATCCAATATTTAACCAAAAATATATTGAAAAAGAGGTTAATTCAACAAATGATGTTAAACTAAAGATATGACAGTCAATCTTGAACAAATTCAAGAGTAGCAATGATATCTATAGAATTCACTGATGTTAATGAATAAATTTTATATTTTAGAGTTACTAAATATTACTATTAGAATAAAAATGTATGGTTTTGTAATATAATAATTTTTTAGGATCATAATAGCACAATTTACCATGTTTATCTGGATAAATGGTATAGTGATTGAAATTTGAAATAATAATAAGTTTTGATTTTCATATGTCAGAATCAAGATTATTAATATTGTTTTGGAGGAATATAATAAGAAAACATAAATATCAAGAGTAAATATATATCTTAGTAAATGTTTTGAAGACTATGAATGTTAGAGTGATGTGGGGAATATGAATAATTAGAAAAGAAAGTAGAGTAAATTCCATATCAGAGTTATCATGAGATTATGGAAATTAAATAACCAAAATTTTTATTGAAATTTCACATTGATTATATTTCAATAATATGTAATTGTTATAATTTTGATATGGATATAATAGATAAAAATTTGTTTAGATTTTATCCTCGATTATAACTGAGAACAGAAAATAAAATATTATAGATGGTTGCCATTGAGTTTTGTAGAGGCTTTGATGAAGTTGTATTTTGATATATTTAGAGTAATTAAATGTAGTTGAGTGAGTTTTTAGAAAGTTAGAAAATTTGGATCTACATTATTATATTTGTTGGGGAAACATTATTCATATAAAGGTCGGTTTAATTTTAATCATTATCCCTATAATTTGGTAGAAAAGATATAGTGTTCGACCTAATTTTTCTAAAATATGTTGTTCCTAATATTGAAGTTATACTCAATATATTAGGGAAATATACTTCCTATGTAGGTGATAGTTTTAACCATTTATGATGCTCATAAGAATATTATATATTTTTGTAGAAGTATGATAGTTTTGAAGTGGCCTTTATTTTTTAGTTTTAGGGTGACTTTTTATGATTGAGGGAACCAGTATATTAGATCACTGGGATACATATGTGTTGGGAAACACTTTTGTATTGATATTGATCCCATTAAATAAAACATTTTCTGGTGATTGATTCCTCCATAGTTTTTTAAGATATTTCATCCCAATTATAATAAAAATTTTAAATCAATGAAAATTTTATTACTCATACTAAATAAAAAAACAATAATTAAAAGGTACCCATATTAGTACCAAATCATTTAAAAAATAGGTGTTCCTTATGTTGATTTATATTTTTCATTCTATATTATTAAGGTTGAGGTATCAATTTTAATGGAACAATGTAACACATTGACCTGAACATATGAGTCTGAGATAGAGTTCCATAAGACATCATGCAAACATACTCATATAAAAGGGGATGATGAATAGCATTGGGGATTGAAAGTCCATATGTTTGGAGGCTATAACCTCATTACCATATCCTTGTATAAAAAATAAATAAAAAATAATATAAACATATGGTAGTAAAGATTATGAATTAATTAAAATGTAATAATGGATGAAAATAATTTGATAGAAATTAATTAATGTTCTCTAATTATGGATATCAAAAACATGGTTTAATAACATGTATATTTATAAATAATAGAAAATGTCATAAAATCATCTGGATTCTTTATTAATTCCATTATCAATCCCGTGCTCCTCAGCTCAAGAATCTTTCATTGACCACTTTCCCTTCCCTTGATCTTGATACATAATTTCTGCACATGAAAAAATATGGATGTGCATGGTTTGAGTAATAAAATCTAGTAAGACACCACCAAATCATTGTTAAAATGTGTTCACATGTATATTTGGTGTATTCACAAAAAAATAAATTCAAAATAAATAATGAACAAACATATGATGAGAACCCATGTGATTATGATTCCACCATCAGCCCAAAACACACCTTCTTCAACTCCATACTAGAAGGATTAACAATGAATAAAATAATGATCAAGAACTAGCTAGTAGGATGTTAACATGATACTCTATTTCTTCAAGGCATCGATTCGAACATTCTACCTAGTGTCTGGAAGGAATTATGTTCCAACATATTACATGTAATCCTCAAGGTATCAAGTATAGAGTCATTTCCATTACATACATGAGTATTACATAATTTTAAATTTATATAACATAATATTGTTACAAAAACCAGGATCAAGTGGTTTAGTGTCTTATATAAATTGGTATTGTACATAATATTTAAAAAATAAGACATAAAAATTATTTAATTTCCTATTTTCATTATTTTTAGTGGCCCTCACATTCTATTTATTACGAGTAATCACATGTGGACATACACCAATGAAATGGGTGAGCTAAAATCCCATTAAAAGGATATATAAAGTAATAAATCAATATAACATGGGAGATAATAATAATCATCAGGATATGAAACATTACAAAATGGAATGGAATATGGAAATCCCTAAAAATGAAACATCATGTCATAGTTGTCAACTAACATTCATAGTTTCTAACAAAACTAGAATCATGTTCATTAATATCGAACTTTTTATCCTGAGATACATCACATTACCCAATGCAATAGGGTACTATATAATTTTTTTTTACCAATCACATCATAAAATTTACATGAACTATATAATTTCAGGTTCAACCATCACATCCTAACATTTACAATAGCATGTATGCCACATAGAATATATATCAATCATTAACATAAATATCCCACGGAATAGAATGGTTTTAATATAAAAAATAATCCATTAATGTATAAAAATTGTGATTTACAAAAGAAATATGGAATAAAATACATGATAAATGAAAAATCAATCATGATCGAAGAGGAAACAATTTCATGATATGTAAAAGATATATTTTTAGAAAGAAGAGTTATTTAATAATTTTATTTAAATCAATTATAAAATCATATTAAGAACATTTTTATCCTAGAAGAGATATTTTAAGGATAATGATATGATATTTATGGAACTTTAAATGAAAATTCATAGTGAAATTTTGCAGGAAATAGGAATATCCCAAGGAATAGAAATTGTGTTCGAGAATCCCCTTACTTATGTCTGAAAGAATTCATCACTATAATATCCTAGAAAATAAACTAAATTCGTTAATTTAAAAATTAATAACCCATTATACATTTATTTTATTAATTTTAGTTCTATTAAGTTCATATATTTCCTTTTTGATGAGTAATAGAGTTCAATTACATCATTCAAGATAATCTATTTTCTAGGTTTTCATCATCGATTCACATGTTTATAAGTATGGATGCTCATGTACAATGAGAATTATTATAAAAAATTGAAATTATAAGTTATTAATGACCATAAATAATTTTAAATTGTCTTAAATAACATTTTTTAAATGGTATGAGGATGATTTATTAGAAACAATGATGGTGAAAATGACATAATTTATTTGGAAGGGTTTTACGACCATTAAAAGAATATATCATTTTATTTAATATCAGGATTTTATATTGGTTCTGAATCATAATATAACTTATAATATGTATACTAAAATCTTATTTATCCATAATAATATTTTTATAACACTCTTTGAAGTTAATAGTGAAAATTGAAAATGCTTCATCCACGGTGGCGGTAAATAGATACACTATAGATGATATCATCATTTTTATAATAAAATGAAAATGGAAGATATTTGAAGATGAATTATTCCATTAAAATTATAAAATTTTTATAAATAAATTATTGTGGAGTTATCACGACACTTAGATAAGTGGATATGAGGAGAGGTTAAAAATGGAATTGAAAATAAATTTAAATAAAAAGAAAGATGATTTTACATCTTGATTTTCTCCTCCTTGAAAACCTATTTAGGGAAAAGGGTTTTGTATTTTTATGAGACCAATAGATCATGGACATGATATAGGGTTTTGGGAAGTGTATTGTGATGATATTGGAAAATATTCAAGTCACTGAAGGTGCAAGGAGAAGAGGTGGTGTGGGGTTTTATTTACAAGGGAGAATATCGGTGTTTTCTCATTATTTTGTTCATTAGTTTATTACATTAGCTCAAGACTATGAATATTTTGAACCTAATAACTAATTATATTAAAATAATTAATAGATGTTCATGTTTATGATTCATACATCAGTGGAGACTCAGGGAATAGTGTATTTAACTTATAATGTATATATACCACAAATTATCATATTGAACTATTCACAAAAAAATTCATGTGCTTTAGAAAAACCCCAAAAATTAAACCGAACCATTTTTTGACCTGTATAATTAGGAAATGAACTAAATTTTAGGAAAATAATTTTTTATATATGATAAATTTAATTTTTAATTAAAATCATCATTTACTTGGGAAATACTATTTTCAAAATTATAAAAGCTTTTATAACACTTTGAAAGATTAATTATGGTCCCATAAAATTCTAATACAATCATAAGGAAAAATATTTAATTAAAGAATATAATTTAATAAAATAAATTACATTTAAATTATTTATATTAATTATAAAAATATATATAATCATTTATTTTTAATAACAATACCTACACTTAATTAAGAATTTTTAAAATATTTACGTTCTTATAAAATGAAATAATTTTATCATATTATCATTTATAAGATGAATAATTTTTTTTATACTCTCATATATGTGTTTTATAGAGATTTTATCCTTTAGCATATAACATTATATGATTTTAAGCATAAATATACATCTGTGTACATGAAAATAATCGTATAGTCTACTGACTTGGAAGACTAGGTACATAATCAAATATTATAAAACACCTTTTTATTTAAACTCTATAATGAGATCCTATCTTCCATTGTGCCCATACATCTGTATATGATAACCATGGGAAATCATGAACAAAGGGATGAGCTAAAATCCAATTAAGGGAATAACCCTAACAACAAAGCATTAGCACATGGGATAGAGGGCATGACATGATGATGCAAAAAGGAATGTAACATTTGGAATCAAAAAATATAAACAAGATATCATTTGAAAATGGGATCATATAAATATGGCAGAATCAGAACTCATGAATTTTTTACAATTCAAGACTAATCTCCAAAGATTTTTATCCTTGTATCAGAAACCAAGGCTAACCGCCAAGACTGCTGCACATAGTATCACAAGGCAAGGCTAATAGCCAAGACCGTCTCACGTAACCTCTCAAGAGAATGAAATTTACAAAATGAATTGGAGAGCTATCTAGTCACACACATATTACATTTCATGAACATATTTTCGAATAAATTATCATACATAATCAATCATACATAAATATAAGGGTTTCCCATGGAAAGAATTTGGTACGCCAATCATGACATAAAACATAACCAATGGGAGGATCATGAAAGTTTCCATAAAAAATTAATTATAACATACATGGACGATCCTAAGGTAAAATAAGAATATATCATGGTATGTTATGTCAGACATATTTGAAAACATTTAGGAAATGTATTTGATAAATATTAGAATTAAAATATTTTTTAGGGTTTTAAGGAAAATATTATAGAGGTTTTAAAATAGAAAATAAAAAATTATTTTACATAAAACCAGTAGTGAACCAAGAATGTTTTCATAATAAAATGAATAATTTTATATATCAAATGTTGTATTAAAATAAAGTATATTTTTCACTTGAAATTGTGTAAGAAATTTTCAAGTTCCCTTAAAACATGATTACTTATCGGGAAGTATTGAGGAGAGAATTAGTTAAATCATGTATATCCCCAAAAGATAATGAGGTATGGATCTTAAAGAAAGGTTTTGGGGAATATAGACATTATTTATAAGTGTTAAATAAAAAGAAAATACAAATTAATTTGGCTAAAAAGAAATATAGAGCAACCTAGAGGAATAAAGGCGGATTAGGAAGAATTCCATACGAATTACCAGCATGGTATCATGTGTTCTAAAGAGAGATTATTGAAAAATAAAGTGTTTTATCACCATTTATAAATCATGATAAATTTATGTGGTGGGTGATTAATAATACCCCATCATTAGGGATTACACATAAAATGGCATAGCGTAGAGGACATTCTTGAATAAAAGTGAAATGGAGAGGAACCATTACCATCAATATGATGGTGTTATCCACTTATTATTAAATACATGAATAAAAAAATTAGGTTTATTAATTAATAATTAAGAACCTATTATATATTTAATTGATTTATTATAACATTTTTTAGTTCATTCATGGGCTTTTTTATTGGTTATAAGGATCAATTTTATCGTTATGGTTTGTTTGCTTCCTTGGTTTTAATGATCAGTTCATGTTCAGATAAACATGTATGATGGAGGTGGTTGGTCATAATTGAAGTTATATTTTATTATTAATGATATATAAAGTTAAATTGTTTAAAATTTAATTTGGTTACTTTTAATGAAGTATAATCATTATGTAAAACATTAGTGACAACCTTTTGGTTTAATTGGTGGTTTTTGGCCACAAAGAACATGTTTTTTTATAAGCCAAAAACATGTGTAAAAAAGGATTATAGAACTAAATATGAGTCATAATACACACATAATTGTTTGGTTAAATCATGAAAATAGTTTCATGACCAGAATATAATATGATAACAGATATTTAAAGCCAATTTTCCTTGAATGTGGTAAATTTACACATCTCGAATGGTGTATTTATTACAAAAATAAAATATAGTAAATGAGATATGATAATAACTTATTACAATATATTAAAAAAATTCTACTACATGTATGGTACTAGAGGTTTCATAAAATTTCGATGAGAAGAGGTAAGGATGCGAAATAAAACAAATAAATTTGAAAATAATAAGAAAGAAATGAAAAGAGGAAATTACCTTTTGAATCGATCTTCATTGAGAGAATTATTAATGATAGAGGATTTAGAATTGTGAATAGACTATGGGATTTTGGATGTGGGGTAGGATCTTGAGAAGATATTTGGGTATAATATAGGAAAGGTACAAGTCATGAGAGGAGTGAAGAGAAGAGGTAAGTATGAGTGGTATTTATAGTGGAGGAGAGGAGGGTTTTCATAATATTACATTCATTAGTTTATTATTATTCCATAATACAACCAATTGTGATGATTCCATGACCAAGAATAGTTATAAATGCATGCGAGATCGATATTTGGTTGCTTAAATCACTTGTGATGTCAGGAATAGTGGATTTAAATTATAATTTATTTATACAGTAAATTAATGTATTTCCCTATGCACTAAAAATTAATGTTTTTTAGAAAAATTCCAAACATTCACCCTAACCATTTTTCTATGTGTAGAATCAAATTATGAAATCCATTTTTCCAAAATATTTTTTTAAATAAGATAAATTTTATATTCAATTAAAATCATAATTTATTCAAAAATAATAATTTTAAAACATATAATTTCTTATTCCAAGACATATGTATATCGTACTCCCACATACATCTTATTTTTATAAAATCATAAGTAAAATTATAATTCATTATGGTATGTCACTATTCATAAGGGTAAATTTATTATTCATAAGGGTAAGTTACTATTCACCAAAAAGTATATTGGTCATATTAATGTCCAAATAACTTACTGATCGCAGTCGTGTATGTCATATTTTCAAATATTAAAAACATATAAGTGGCAAACTTATATTTAATGGTCTAATAGTTATTATTATTTCATTGTGTTGTGATTTCATTTGATTAAATGACATATTTATAAGCAATAAATTATTATCGACAAAACATTGTGTCGTTACATTCTTCCCCCTTATAAAATTTCACCCTCGAAATGTTATTTTTCATTCATGGACATATATAGGTGGAGGTACATTTCCTTCATTTCCTCCTCAACTTCCTTTGGTGCCTCTTCGTAATTATGGTTTCAGCATAGTAATTTGACCAGGTGAGTAGTCTTATTACGTAAAACATTATATCTATGAATAAAGATCTTCATTGGATACTCCTCATAAGAAAGACCACCCTCCAAATGTAACCCCTATGAATTGAGTACATGTGAAGGGTCTAGTATGTACTTCCTTAAGAGGGATACATGAAGAAAATCATATACATTGGTAGTTGTAGGTAGAAGTGCTAGTTGATAGCCACAACCAAGACACGATCAAGAATATGGAAGGGGTGGATGTACCTGGCACTTAACATCTATTTCTTTCCAAACCTCATGAACTTCTTTAATGGAGATATGCGTAGAAATACCATGTTTCTAACATTGATCTAAATGTCTCATCAACAATTTTCTGCATAACTGTTCTATCATCTTTGGGATACATTTTTATGATGCTGATTAGTTTTCAACTTCTCCACAATTTCTTTGGCAATTTCATGTCCTAGAATCTTACGTTCACGGACTTCATCTAAGGACCCATGTGTTCTGAAACATTTTTTGTAAAGGGATTCATATGGTTCCATTCAGATTCTTAAGTGGAAACCGTTATTATAGGATAATTTATCCAGTGGAAGATATTGGTCCCATCAAACTTTGAAGTCCATATAACATGTTATACACATATCTTCTAGTGTTTGGATAGTTTTCTCAGATTAGCCGTCAGTTTTAGGCTGATAGGACATACTGATGTTTAGTTAAGTTCTTAGAGCATGTTGGAGACTTTTCTAGATCATCATGGTGAATCTCAGATCATGATCAGATACAATAGTTAGTGGTACTCCATGTAGTATTACCACTTATTTAAAGTAAACTCTAGCATGTTTGTAATGACCCAAACATTGATTAATGTAAATCCCTCTTGATCTAATTAAATTTATTTTTATGTAAAATGTTTATATAAATTGTCAAATTATTTGGTTTAATGTTTTTGAATTTTAAAATACTATTAAGAATTGTGACCATTTCTATTGTAGTCGTTGAATAGTGATAAAATGATTAGTATAAATATGGGCTTTAACAAATCCAGTTTACTCAAACAAAGGAAGTAATGACCTCGTATCGTAGACTTTCCTCTTATTAATCCCATTTGTTGGAGCTCGAAAAGTAGGTGTCATCATTGGGATTCTCTCTTGACCAAGCTCAATTCGGGCTTGATCAAGTTAATCTTGAGTGGAACCACCTACATGAGAATTGGTAGTTGATAGAGATTACCACCATAGCGATGTTATCCGAGCCACCCCAAGAGACTGTCACCATTGCACATCTCACCCTTTAGCCTAATGTGAGTGTTTTAAGGGGTTATCTAACAAGACCATAGTACTATTGTTATGTACATTATGTTTTTATATAATAATGAATATACTTTCATTTGATTATTGTTACCTAGTAAATAATTTTTAAATCACAAATAGTATTTTTAGTTAATATTCAATATAGAAATCTAATTTGATGAATGAATTTATTTTTTAATTAAATAATATTTTTATAAAATATTATTATTATTATTAAATTAATTTTTATTAAATATAAATAATTGTACAATTTTATGAATGTAATTGTAATTTTTATTAATGTTTGTAACCCATTTTTCTCAAAATGCATGAATTTTTGATAATTATCAGTTTTTATTTTAAAAGTGAATATTCACATATTTTGAAAACTACTTAGATAAAATTAATATTATTTCAGGAATCAGGATGTAGAAATTTTCCATCGGTGAATTTTTCTTAATTTTCTGAGATAGTCAATTTTTTGGGTGAAAATGAATTACCGTTTAAATATATAATGTGTTTTATGACATCATAATGACACAATAGTGATTTAATAAAATACTATAAACATTATGTTCATAAAATATATGTTTTACTATTAAACTAATGTAATTTTTGATTTTTTTGATTTATTATTCAAAACATTAGTGGACCCTTTAATACTTATTAAATATTTTGACTTTTTAAATTGTTTTCCTTGGGAGTGTAACTCAAATCCACATAAGCAACCCCATTATTTTATGGATTTCGGAATTTGGCCTCATAAAATATTGTTTTCCACTTATCTTTGGCAAAAACCATGGTCTGGTTTGTGGTTTTGATTAGTTTAATGTGAGGTATCCCAAACCTAAATAATAAAGAATTCCCTCTCCTTTCCTATATAAACCCACCCAAGATTCCAGTTCCTCATCACTAAATTCTTTGGAGTTCATCAAAACTCTTCCCTCCTATATTTATAATCCTCCCAAGGTTCCCCAAGCTCTCCATAGGCCTCTATCAAGCCTCTATCAAGCCTTTGTAAGCACACTTCCAAGTAAGTGTTTTTCTTCCATTCTCATATCTTATACAATATTCTTTAAGTTATAGTGCCATTTTAATTTCAATTATAGATGTTGGGATATGGTTTCCCACCTCTCCCATACTTCACTCTTTATGTGTGAATGAGGGGAGACCCCTTTAAATCTCATTACATGCCTCCCAATGTACACCTGTTACTATGTCGAAATTCCGAAAGGGATTTCTCTCTCCTAAGTTACATTCAAGAAATTCATTTGTATCATGAATCTAAATTCCATTACAATTGTTGGGACATGTATCTATATGAACCACTACCATTACATGTCATGTAAATATGATGATACACCCCTTTATCTCTCATCAACCATTTTTTCAGTACTTATGTCATGTGGTTATGCAGCAGAAATTGCACCGTGTTTTTTCAAGAAAAATTCATTGTGTAGTGAATACCATGACTGTTTTTCTATCAAGGTTATTCACCGTTATAAACATTTAATTATTTTTTAAAGAGTTTCATGTATTTATTCCACAATGGTTTATCGTGGAATAAATGATTATGTTGAATGATTCAATGTTTCATGATCCATGTGGCACACTTATGCATGAAATGAAATGTTTAAGAAGGGTGTACCCTGATAGTGCTCCAATGCATTGGGTAAAGTATAGTATCATGATAAGCCATGTGCAATGGGTGTTTAATCACGTTATTTCAAGTGTAAATAGGGTTTACTCATGCTTCATGTGCAATGAAGGTTTACACATGCTCCATGTGCGATGATCTTTGGCTCATGATAATTCCATGTTTAGTGTTGTTGTCACATTACCATGTAATGATTATCATGCATTATCATGCCTTTATTTTTATTCTTCTATGGTTCTCTATTGATATGCCTATTGTCTGACATGTATTTTATTTCTCATGTTATCCCATGATTATTCCCTTACCGGGCTTTATAGATCACCCTTTTCTTATGCATGTGCTCAGGTTATCCCATGAAATGCTATGTACAAGGTAATGTAGTGGTCTTATAAAAGAAGTTTTCAATAAAGATATTGTATTTCATGTTTTAAGTTGTTATGTAATGATCCTAAGCCCCAAAGACAATAGACCTCTAGATCTTCTATGTTTTACCAAATGAAGTTTATGTATTAAATCATGTTTACGTGTCAAATAAAGGCATGGTTTTCATAGTTGGTATCTGAGGATAAGTTTAGTTATTTTTTTGATTAGCATTAGAAAACCCTAGTAAATCCGTAGAGACAAGAATATGTTCTCTGTGGAGGACTAATCAAGTCCTCTGAGTGGATGTGTTTTCTCCCTCTATCGGGGCTAGGGTTTCATCTTCGTGAGTTGTTCCCTCCCCTCCACTAGTGGAACTCGGACGACGGGGCGTCTGAGTCCTCCATCTCGGCATCGGCTCGGTCCGCTGTGGAATTTTCTGGCTTTGTCTACTGAGGCGATGTGTTGTATTCTTCTCCCTGTCTCGCTCGGCAGTCGGCAGTCCTGTTTTGGATCTGGTCGGGTGGAGGCGTTCGGTAGGCATGGGCATCTCAGTTCGGCGGGCATGACTTCAGGCCTCTCGCTTTGTCAGTTCAGGCGCGGCGGAATCCGGCGATGCTCGAAAGACGAAGTCTCCCGTGGGAGTGGCTTCAGTTTTTGGCGGGCAGAGGTGTTCCAAAGGAAAAGGCGTCTTCTCTCTTGGCTTGGCGTCGGAGGGAAGGCTCGACTTCGGCCTTGGAGTGGCACGGAGGGGGGATAGTCACTTGTTTCAGGTTTCCATCGGTTTCGTGGTCCTTTGCAGGCATGCTCATGTTCGAGGTCGGAAGCAATGGGTTCACTTCGGCGGAGGCTGGTAGGAATGCGGCGATTACAGATCAGTTTTAGATCTGGTTTCAATCCAGATCTGGTTGGACAGCAGCAGTTCTTATGGAGAACTTCGGTCTCACGACGACACGGTTGCGGAGGCGTGATGGGGTTCATCAGCGGTCGGTGGCTCCATTCTGGTCACGATCTATAGATCTGGGTGGATCCGTGAGCCTCGTCGTTGACGGGATCCGTTACGGGTGGCGGGCTCTACTGGAGGTCGTTCGTGCGGGTCTGAAGGCGCGTCATGGTGGTCAGTCGTGCTGGTGGATTAGGTGTGGTGATGCGGTGAGCGTCGACCTAGGGTTGATGGTTTGGTTCCGGCACCCGTGTGGGTTTGGGTGGCCGTGTCTCCGTAGTGACAGCTTGGACTTGGTCCGCTGGGACTTCTGGTTTTGCCTTTGGGTTGTTTTTTTCCTCTTATGGTGTCGTTGGTCACTTTTCATGGGCTTTCCCATTGGGATCTTATGTTTTGGGTGGTGTCTCTGATTGGGCTTTGTCCCACTGGGCCTGCGGGCTTGTTATGGGTTTTACCTTACCCATTACAAAAGGTTTTACTGTCCTTTTTCTTTTCTATTAATAAAGGGGCTTGACCCCAAACCATTCTGGACCTTAGAGACAAGAATAAGTATAATAAAATTATACCTTTTTTTATGATTATTTATTAAGTGGTTTATCAAGCAAATACATCATTTTCCAGATACAAGTAGGTAGAGGTGGATCTGGAAAAGATGTATCCTAGGGATAAAAAATGAAAACACCTCTTTGAGATAGACTTGAATGAGAATTGATGCACAACAACGGGCCTTGATGCACTCTTGGTTACGACCCTCCAATGGGATATTATTTGGTAAATTCAGTAGCTTCGTATGAACCATTATTAAGGTACAAACAATTCCATAAGAATATCTGTTAGAAAGTAGATCATGGATAAAATAGAATAAAGCCACTAGACTCATATGTTATGGAAATAAATGTTATTTATAAGTCATAAATTTTTTCCTTGTATTACCCTTTAATTGATACACCGAAAATTCCTTTTAATCCAGCCAATGGACAGTAATATGAGGACTTGGGCTGACAACTGATGTGAAGATCAGTGTGATGACTATACTAATGAGATGCCCAATCCAATGGGAGCGGGAATCATGAACGTTGTAACGCTTCTCACTCAACTAACTAAAGATTTGAATAGAAACATGGGTCATTAGGAATGTACAAACCTCCTTAGAAAGAACAAGTCACTATCGTGTGCTTAATGAGACAATGGCCTCCTGCTTTTGATGGATCATTTGATCCCTCAATCATTGAACAATGGATCAACTCCATTGAAAATATCTTCTCCATCATTCAATGTTCTAAACAAGAGAAGGTTCTCCTGGATTCTAATCATATAGAGGTTGGAAATGATCAATGGTGGATGTTGATGAAAAATATGAAGCCTAAGAAGGAGATCAAGGTATTGGAATGGAAGTATTTACGGAAGATGTTTTTCGATAAATGTTTTCTGCGCACCCTCCAGCATACGATAGAAAGGGACATCGTTTCCCTCATGCAAAAAAGACAAAGAATCTGTTGAAGCGTATGAGGAAAAAATCACAAGGATTAGACGATATGCTTCCAGCTTTGTTTTCACCACAAAATGCAAGGTTGACTACTTTTTTGGTGGGATGGAACGTAGCCTGCAGAAAGCGCCGGTGATCCGTGACTTTGACAGCTATGAGGAAATTGTCTGATGTGCCCTCAAGGTCAAAATTGAGATTGTAGAATCTCATGGTTATCACTGGTATAAGAAGAGTAAGGTGGAATTTAATGCTGGCGGATCGATGGATAAATCCAATGGTGCTAAGAAGATCCAACACCCTACTTGCTAAAGGAGTGGAAAGAAGCACCCCATAAATTTCCTAAAGGGGATGGGGAAATGATTTAGGTGTATAGGAGAAGGGAACCTAGCTATTAAATGTCAGCAAGAAATTCCTGAGGCAGGGAACAAGGAGAGGAATGCTCCATTCGAACCTCAACGCGTGGTTCATTTCTACAACTGCAAAAACTATGGCATCTTCAAAATCAGTGCCCTAAGACAAGGGTTTTTGAAGGGAACCAACAAACTCCAAGGTAGCAAGGGAGATCTTTTTACATCACTCTTACTGAAGTGAAATTCGACAATGAAGTGGTGATAGCTACACTAGTAATTCATTCAAAAATTGTGAATGTACTTTTTGATTCTGGTTCTACACATTCTTTTATAACCCAAAAGTTTAGTAGAACAATCTCAACACCACCACAAATCATGGAAGTGAAGATGTCGATGAGTACAGAAAATGGGGAAATCATTGCATCCCATGAATATAACTCCTCCCCTATCATATTCTGTGGATTAAACTTCCCGAAGAACCTCATCATACTCCCTCATGTGGAATTTAATGTAATTTTTGTCTTGGATTAGATTTTCTTATATAGATCCAACATAAATTGTCAGGAGGGGGAAATCACTCTCCATGTGTGTAATCGACCCCCGATTCTATACAAGAGAAAAGAGGAAGATGAATATTCTATAGCTTCATCATCTCAAGAGTGGATATTACTACCCTATGAGCACGTATATCAGGCCTAGATGATAGATTCAACGGAAGCGACCATCCTTGAAGACATGACTATTGTGAGGGATTTTGCTAAAGTGTTTCCCAAGGAATTTCTTGGCCTTCCTCTTAGAGGAGATGTTGAATTCTCAATTAATCTTATACATGGGGTGTTTTCAATATATAAGACTCCGAATAGAATGGATTTTTTGGATCTTGAGGATCTGAAAAAACAACTACAGGAGAATTTGGATAAAGGGATTATACGTCGAAGTGCTTCACCATGGGGTGAACCAGTCCTCTTCATCAAGAAGAAATATGGGTCAATGTTCTTTTGCATCGATTATATTGAGCATAAAAAATCATGATAAAGAAAAAGTATCCTCTCTCATGAATCGATGACTTGTTCGATCAGCTACGTGGAGCACAGTACTTATCCAAGTTGGATTTGTGGTTGGGATAATATCATGTAAGGGTGATGAAGGAAGACATCCCCAAGACTACATTTCATAAAATGTACGATCACTATAAATTCATTGTAATACATTTCAAGCTCATTAATTCTTGAGAAATATAAATGGACCTGATGAATAGTGTCTTTGGAGATTACCTCGACAAATTTTTGGAAGTCTTTATAGATGATATTATAATATACTCCGAAACCAAGGAGGATCATGAGGAAAATTTTAGAACTACACTAGAGACCTTTAGGAAGGATAAGAACAATGAAAAGTACATCAAGTGTGGGTTCTAGTTGAAGGAGGTCTCGTTAATGTTCCATATCATCACATGTAATGGGATATCTGTGGATCCCTCAATGATAACTGCAATAGAGGGATGGTCGAGGCATATGTCGGTGACATATATCTATAGATTTTTGGGTTAGCTTAAATTTATCGGCGATTTGTGAGAAATTTCTCCTGATTGTCCAACTCTCTTATTAGGATAACTTGGAATGGATTACAGTTTTTGTGGAGTGATTAATTAAAAGAAAGCTACAAGGAGTTGAAAAGGAGGCTTATCACTATGCTTGTGCTCACTTTACCCACAGGTGATGAAAATTTTGTTATATTTATTTATGCTTCAATGAAGGGACTGAGATGTATGTTGATGAAAAATGACAAAGCCATTGCCTGTGATTCATGGAAATTGAATGTTTATGAACAGAACTATCCGACACATGATCGTGAGTTGGGTGTAGTGATCTTCACTTTAAAAATATGGCTGCATTATCTATTTAGGGAGATGTGTTAAATATATACAGACCACAAAATCCTCAAATATAAATTCACACAGAAATATTTGAACATGCACTAATGAGGATGGTTTGAGCTGATCAAAGACTATGACTACTCAATCCATTACCACCCTAGTATAGCGAACAAGGTGGTGTATGCCAAAAGTATAAAGGACCCATCGATTCTATCATTGATGAGAATTTAAATAGATCCAATATTCTTATATATGATGATGATCGACATGGGAATCATAAAGAAGGGAACATCATCAATCCTTTCACAAATGATTGCTCAACCATCACTTTTGAAATGTTTAAGTGATGTTCAAAAGGATGATGTGGGATTTCAAAAAAAATTAGATGCTATTGGAAAAGGTAAATCCTCAGAGTTTAATGATAATGAAAAGGGAATTGTGAGATTTGGGAAAATTCTATGTTTTCCATCATGTTCGGAGCTGAAGAATGAACTTTTGGATAATGCACATAGTTTAAATTTCACTATTCACCCAAGAAACACAACGATGTATCGAGATATCCGAGAGAATTATTGGTGGGATAATATGAAGAAGGATATCGCTGAATATACATCAACATTCTTGGTGTGTCCGCAAGTGAAGGCATAGAGGTAAAAGTCTAATGTGATGATGCATCCATTACCCATACCAGAATGGAAATAGAAAAAAGTCATCGTGGACTTTGTCACCCAACTTCCGAAGACATACAAAGGAAATAAGGCAATATGGGTTGTTGTGGATCATCTTTCATATGATGAACACTTCATTGATATTTCAGAGGATTTCTCATTGGATCAACTGCCACATATATATATCAGGGAAGTGGTAAGACTTCATGGAGTACCACTATCTATTGTGTCCGATCGAGATCCAAGATTCACCTCTATGTTTTGTAAATGTCTTCAACATGCTATGAATAAATAACTGAACTTTAGTACACCCTATCATCCTCAAACTGATGTTCATTCTGAGAAGACTATCCAAACACGTGAGGACATGTTGAGAGCATGCTCGATGGACATTGAAGGAGGATGGGAGCAACATCTTCTTCTGGTTCAGTTTCCACTATAGCATCCAAATGGAACCATATGAATCCCTTTATGGGAAAAGGTTTAGAACACTAGCGTGTTGGGATGAGGTCAGTGAGCATAATCTGTTTGGACCAAAAATAGTCGAAGAAATGATGGAGAAGGTGAAAACCATTTAGTAGCATATCAAGGCATCCCAGAGTTGACATAAGAGTTATACAGATAATTATCAACAAAACCTTGAGTTTAAAGATGGAGACATGGTATTTATATTCATATATCTATGGAATAAGGTCATGAGGTTTGGTATGAATGGAATGTTAAGTCCAAGGTACATCATCCCCTTCATGATTCTTGATCGTGTTGAGGTTTTGGCCTATCGACAAGCACTTCCACGTACCATGGCCAAAGTACATGATTTCTTTCATGTATCCCTCTTAAGGAAGTACATACCGGACCCTTCACATGTACTATATTTAGAGGTGGTATGGTAAGGGGATTATATTTCATATGAGGAGAAACCAGTGAAGATCTTAGATCATGGAGAAAAAGTTCTATCAAATAAGGCAATTCCCCACAACAAGGTGTTGTGGCGAAAATACCTGTTTGAAGAAGCAATGTGGGAATCAGATAAAATGATGAAGCTGATTAAACCACATCTATTTTAGTGAGGGAAAAATAAATTTCAAGGGTGAAATTTCTTAAGGGGGGAAGATTGTAACAACCCAAACATTCATTAATGGAAATCCCTCTTGATCTAATTAAATGTCTCTTTATGTATAATGTTTATGTAAAATGTGATCATATTTGGTTTTATGTTTTTTTATTTTAAAATAACATTAATAATTGTGACTGTTTCTAATTTATTCATTGAAAAGTGATCACATGATTTTTATAAATATGGGCTTTATCAAATAAAATTTACTCAGAAAAAGGAAGCGATGGCCTCATCCAGTAGACTTGCCCCGTATGAAGCCCATTTTTCGGAACTTAGAATGGTGGTGTCGGCATTGGGCTTCTCTCTTGACCAAGCTCATGTCGAGATTGAACATGTTAATATTCAGTGAAACCTCCTATGAGAAAAGTAGAAGTTGATAGAGATTACCACCTGAGTGATGTTATCCGAGCCTCCCCAAGAGTCTGTCACCATCGCACATCTCACCCTTCGGTCTTATGGGGTGTTTTAAGGAGTTATTTAATAATACCATAGTACTATGGTTTTGTACATTATTTTTTTATATAATAATGAATACACTTTCATTTTATTATTGTTACCATGTAAATAACTTTTAAAGAATAAATATTATTTTTACATAATATTCAACTATAAATACTATTTTGATGAATTAATGGTTTTTTTAATTTAATAATATTTTAATAAAATAATATTATTCTTATTCAATTAATTTTTATTAAATATAAATGATTGTATAAATTTATGAATGCAATTGTAATTTTTATTATCATTTGGAAGCCATTTTTTACAAAACCCATGAATTCTCGATAAATGTCGGTTTTTATTTTAAATAAGAAAATTAACATATTTATAAAATTAATCATACAAAATGAATATTATTTCTGGAATTAGGATGTCGAAATTATCTAACGGTAAATTTTTCATAATTTTTTGAGACAGTAAAAGTTTTGGGTAAATATTAAATACAATTTAAATATATAATGTCTTTTATCACATCATAATGACCCAAAAGTGATATAATAAAATTATATAAACATCATTTTAGGAAAATATATGTTTACCATTAGAATTATTTGATTTTTGGTTTTTTTGATTTATTTTACCAAGCTTTAGTGGACCCTTCATGACTTATTAAACATTATGTCTTTTAAAATGTATTTCCTTGGGATTGTGACTCACCTCCACATAAGAAAACACATTAATTTAAGAAGTTTGGAATTTGGATTTATAAAATATTGTTTTCAAATCCCCATTGGAAAAAACCATGGGCAAAAACCATGGGCTGGTTTGTGGTTTTGATTAGTTTAATGTGAGGTGTCCCAAACCTAAATAATAAAGAATTCTTTATCCTTTCATATATAATCCCACCAAAGATCCCAATTCCTATTCACTCAAAGCCTTTGGAGTTCGTCTTAACTCTTCTCTAATGTTTCTAGAATCCTCCCAAGGTTCCTCAAGCTCCCAATAAGCCGCTCTCAAGCCTCACTCAAGCCTTTGGAAGCACACATCCAAGTAAGGGTTTTTTCTTCCTTTCCCATTTTAGGCCAATATTATTTAAGCTGTTATGCCCTTTTAATTTCCATTATAAATTTTTTGGTATAGTGTATTACTCACACATACATCCATATTCATTTTTGAATGATATGATACCCCTTTCTCTCTAATTAAATTCCTCCCATGTACACCAGTTACTATGCCAAATTTTTGAAAGGGATTTCTCTCTCATCATTTACATTCAACCAATTATTTTGTATCATGAATCTAAATTCCATTAAATTTGTTGGTAAATGTATATATATGAACCCCTTACTATCCAGGTCATGTAAATATTATTAGACACCCCTTTCTCTCTCATCAACCATTTTTAGGAGTACTTATGTCATGTCGTTATGTTGCCGAAATTGCACTGTGTTTTCTCAAGCCAAAGTCATTGTGTAAGGAATATCATGCCCATTTATCTATCGAGGGAATTCACCTTTATGAACATTTACTTATTGTTTAAGGAGTTTCATTTATGTATCACAAATTGTATTATCTTGGAATAAATTATTATGTTGAATGATTCAAGGTTTTATGATCCATGCGGCACAGTAATGCATGAAATGAAATGGTTAAGATGGGTTCTCCCTGATAGAACTCCAATGCATGGGGTAAAGTATAATATCATGTCATTTAATGTGAAATGTGTTTTTACTCATGATAATTCAAGTGAAATGAGGGTTTACTCATGCTCAATGTGTAATGAGGGTTTACTCATGCTCTATGTGTAATGAGCCTCAGCTCATTCTAATTCCATGTTAAGTGTTGTTGCCACATTTCAATTTTATGATTATCATGCTTTATCATGCGTTTATGTTTATTATTCTCTTGTTTTCTATTGATATTACTATTTTCTAACATGTATTGTATTCCTCATGTTATTCCTTGATTATTCCTATACTAGGCTTCATAGCTCACCCTTTTCTTATGCACGTTGTCGGGTTATCCCATGAAATACTAAGTACGTGGTAATGTAGTGGTCTTGTAATAGAAGTTTTCAATAAAGATGTTATATTTCATGTTTTATGATATTATGTAATGATTCAAAGCCTCAATGACACTAGACCTCTCGATCTACTATGTTGTATCAAATTAATTTTATCTAATAAATAATGTTTAAGTGTGAAATAAAATCAGGGTGGTCATATTTTGATCAAATGAGTATTCCTCTCGAATTAATATAAAGTGAGTTCTGTTTGTAAGATGATCCACAAAGACCCATATAACATTTTTTCCAACGAATTTCATTGGAATTCCAGTGACATAGTTCATGGAAATGTTCTCCCACTTCCATGTTGGTATGGGTAGTGGTTGTATCATACCCTTAGAATTTTTCCTCTCATCCTTCACTTGCTAACATACCAAGCACCTTAGTGTATACTCAGAAATCTCTCTTTTCATATTGTCCCACCAAAATTTTTCTTGAATATCTCATTACATCTTTGTTTTCTCTAGGTGAATTGATAAGTTCAAGATATGTGTGTCCTTAAAAATCTCTTTATTTATCTCTGGATTATATAGTACACATAATCATGATCCGAATATTACTAATCCATCATTTCCAATCATAAAATCATAGGATTTCCTATTTTTAACAGCTTCCACATGTTTCTGAAGTTCCACATATTTTCTTTTACTATCATTTATTTTATCCATGAGGGATGGTTGAGAAGTCATTTGAGGAATGATTTATGATGTTCCTATATTAATTATTCCTTGTCCATTCTCTACAATTATTATATGAACAAATCCTTTTTAATTCTCACCATTGATAAAGATGCGGGATCCTTTCTACTTATAGAATCATCAACATTATTTACCTTACTAGGATGGTATTGGATTGGGCAGTCAAAATACTTAATGTGATGTGTCCATCTTCACTGGTGAATATTATGTTCTTTTTGTGTGAATATATATTTGAGGATCCTGTGGTCAGTATATATCTCACACTTCTCCCCATAGAGATAATGTTGTCAGAATTTTAATGCAAAGATCACTACCACCAACTCTAGATCATGCGTAGGATAGTTTTTATCATATATTTTCATCTACCTTGAGGCATAGGCTATCACTTTATCATTTTTCATTAGCACACATCCTAATAACTTCTTCGAAACATCATTGTACACCATAAATATTTCTCCACATGTTGGGAGTGTGAGTACAAGTGTAGTGGTAAGCCTATTTTTCAACTCCTTGAAACAGTTTTCTCATTATTGAGTCCACAAAAACATTACTTCATTTTATTTTAGCTTGGTAATTGGTTTTTAAAATCATGAAAAAAATTCAAAACTCATCGATAATACCCAGAAAGGCCCAGAAATCTAGTAATATCCATTACAGAAGTTTTCCTGGGTCACTCTTTAATTGACATTGTCCTAGAAGGGTCCATAGATATACCTTTTTTTGGTGATAACATGACCCAATAATGATACTTCCTCCATCCAGAACTCTCATTTGTTTTACCTTTCATAGAGCTTCTCCCTTCGCCAAATCATTAACACTGTATTCCTATTCTCCTCAGGTAACTCCTTGCTCTTGGTGTGTATTAGAATGTCATCGGTAATGACTACCAAAAATTTGTCAGGGTAAAATATAAATACCCTATTCATTAAATACATGAATATTGTTGGAGAATTAGTGAGTATGAAAGGAATAAATATGAACTCATAGTGTCCATAGCTTATTCTAAAGGTGGTCTTGGGAATATCTTTCTTCCTCGCCTTTAATTGGTGATATCTCGACTGAACATCCACCATAGAGAAATAACAGGCCCCATGAAGAAGATTTAACAAGTAATCTATCCGAGGAAGGGGATATATGCTCATTATCATGGTTTTAGTGAGCTCACGATATTCAATGTAGAGGCAGGTTGATCTATCCTTATTCGTGACGAAGTGGACCGATGCACCACATAGTGAAGCACTCGGTCGTATAAAACCCATTTCCAGATTCTCATTTAATTGCTTCTTTATATCCTCCATCTCTATTTCGGTCATTATATAAGGTCTCTTATATATAGGTAGAGATCCAAAAATTAGTTTGATTGGTTACTCAACCTCTCGATCGGGAGGAAGACCAGGAAACTCTTTAGGGAATACATTCATGTAATCCACCGTGATGGGAATGACTTCAAGAATAATTCTCTCCTTTTTCTCAATCATTTGGTCTAGATATTCTGCTCATAAGGATGAAATATCCACAATTGAGATGACGATTTTAATGGAGATTCATCTTCCTCCTTCCACTTGTGAATAATTGGAGGATTCATTAAGATTTGAAGAGTGATCTCCATTTCCAGACTGTTGATGTTGGCTTTGTATAATGATAGTAAATCCATGACCAAGATATTGTCTAACTCCACTAAAGGAAGTATGACAAGATTTTCTAGGATGTTCATTCCACAAATATTAATTGGGGAGTAGTTATAAACCATGTGTGCAATAATTTACCCATTAGATATTCTCACATATAACTTATCCTCCAAATTTTGAGGTGGTGTTTGAATATTTCTACTAAACATGAATGATTTAAAAGAAGGAATAGAACTAGAATCATATAGTACATTAGATATTCTTGAATGAATAACCAGCGTACCATTAACAACATTAATTTTTGGCTCCACATCAGTAGTAGTGATAGCATAATCCCTTCCATATTTCCTTAGAGGTTGTTTTTTATTTCCTCTGAAAACCCTTGGATTACGAAAATTGTTTTCATATTTCCCATGCTCCATGTAGTTGTAACACTACACCACTGGCTGAGTGTCGATCTGATCCTTCATTTTTTCTTCCACATTAACAAGATTTTTCATATCCATTTAGTTGTTCTTAGCTATATGTCCTAGATTTCCACATTTGAATCAATTCCCGGTACCCTTTAGGCAGTTCCCAAGATGCTTCTTCCTAAAAAATTTACAACTAGGATATTCATGATTATTTTTATCATTGGAGTTTCTTATTGAACCACCCATGTTGTTTCCCATTTTTTTCTTGTCATTGGGCCCATGATATCACTGAGAGTCTCCAATATCCATTTCAACCATTAGGGCTCAACCGACAGTCTCTTCATAACTTTCAAAGTCTCGAATTTCTAACAACTTCTGTAGACTCGTCTTTAGCCCACTAAAGAATCGATCCACCTTGTTCCAGTGTTCATGACAAAGCCAGAGGCATATCTTGCAAGCCTTGTAATGTTTGCTTCATACACCTCGATGGAATCATCTTCCATCATCTTGAAACTTAGGAAATCTCTTTCCAACTTGAGACGAAGGGTTCGAGGAAAATATTTATTGAAAATCAACCTCTTGAATTCCCCCCAATAAATGGAATAAATTTCATCTTAGGACATTGTATTATTGATCAGTGTCCACTAATGATCAGATTCCCCATCAAAAGTATAAACATCCATTACATCTTTATCTTTCTCTAATCATTGGAGGATGGAGAATATATTTTCATTCAGGTTAATTCACTATTCCGTGAGGAGTGGAGAAGAAGATCTTATAAACATGGTATGCCTTTGATGCATGAAGGATTATACAAAAACATTCTCTTAACTTGGAGGAGGAGGTTGTTCCACCTGATCCATGTTATTTTTCATACCATGATCCAGCTGAGCACGTATTGTCATAGAGTTTTAACCACCCATTTCAGTCATATCAGGCATATCATTAGGGAAATCTTCACATTTTCTATCGCATTGGTTGTTGGAATTTTTTCTTCTATTTCCCTCCATTAACTAAGAAAAATAAAATATAATTATAGGGATTTTACACTTAGTTATTAAACATAAAATGGAAACATTTGTAAAAAAATGGATAAACGTGTAGAGGAGAAGTATATCCTATCTTATGAATCCTTTGGTTTAAATCTAGGTTATCAATGATCTATTTCATAAGATATATTAATATGGAATTTATTTTATTCACTTAATATTGGTTTGTACTAAGCTTATTAGTTTAACAAATCATATCCCCCAGGAATGTCAAAACAAGAGTGCATCAGAGCCCATTGTTGTGTACCAAGATACCCTGGGTCAAGCCTGAAAATCCTTGTTAGAGTTTTCACTTAGAGGTACATTTGTTCCAGAGATACATCTACCTATTTTTATCCAGATAGAGATGTATTAACTTGAAAAACCACATACTTTATACTTACCAAAACATACAGGTGTTTCCATATACATAGTCTCAATCTTAAGGTTCACACTAAGGTGCTCTATTGATACTATATAAAAATAAATAGACCATATTATGATACCATCTATATAGAACCTAGCCTTTTACATATAACATTACTTGATTTTATGTATAATTATACATCATATTACAAGTCATGTATTTTAATGTTTAGTATCATGGAATACTATGTACATAATCAAACATTATAAAAACAAATTTTTATTTAAACTCCACAATGAGCTCATATATTCCATTGTGCTCATACATATTCATAGGATAATATTTTTATAAAATGATCAATGGGATGATCTAAATGTATAGTAAGGGAATAACATAAAGAACAAATCATTACCACATGGGATAGAAGGCATGACATGATGACACAAAAAGGCATGTAACATATGGAATCATAACATATAAACATGAGATCATTTAAACAAGGAATCATTGAAATTCTCCAGAAACATAAAACATGAATTTAGTACAATTACAGACTATCTTTCAAGATCGATTCCCATAGTAGCACAAGACAAGGCTTACTGCCAAGACCGTTGAACATAGGGTACAATCCAAGGCTAACCGCCAAGACCGTCGCACATAACATCGCGTTAGACTCAACTATACCCAATACATTGGACCTCTATTTGGTTCCACCCATCATAAATTTCATGAATATGTTTACCACATAAATAATCATACATAATAAATATTACATAAACACAAGGTTTAACCAAGGAAGGAATTGGCTACCACAACCATGACATAAAGCATAACCTAAGGGCGTATCATGAAAGTGTCCATGAAATAAAGGATTTAGAACATAAATTGATTTTTATATGGTAAAAAATTCTTATATAATGGGATGTTATTTCAAACATAATTTACAATATGTATGAAATTATTTTGTGAAAATTTAGCATTAAAACATTTTTGTGTGGATTTTAGGAAAATACTATAGAGCTTTTAAAATGGAAAAGGGAACAATCTTTTATATAAAACCAGACGTTAACCAAGAAGTGTTTTATGATAACAATAATGATTTTATAAAGACAATGGTGTCTCAAAACATAGGATATAGTGCTCTTCAAATAGGGTAATTATTCTGGAAGTTCCCTTAAAACAGGTTTTCTTATCAGAAAGAATGGAGAAGTGAATCACTTAAAAGCATGTATATCCCCAAAAGAGAATGAGGGATGGATCTTGAAACACGATATTTTAAAATATAAACACCATGTAATATGTTTTAAATAAAAATAAAATACAAATTGTTTCAGGTAAAATGAAAGATATAACAACCTGAAAGAATAATTGCGGTTTGGGTGGAATTCCTTACCGATTATCAACATGGTATCACGTCTACTTAAGAGGGATTATTAAGATATAAATGGGTTTATCACAATTTATACATCATTAAGAAAGTATGGTGGTGGTTTAAAATCATACCCCATAATTATAGATTACACATAAAACGGAATAGCATAGAGGACATTTGTGAATAAAAGTGAAATGCAGAGTATCCCTTATCTTAAATCTGATGGTGTTCTCCACTTGTTATTAATGGCTTGAATAAAAAAAATTGTTTATTAATTAATAATCCCAGAAACTATTATATTGGTAATATATTTATTATAACCATTTTTTAAGTTCAGTCAATACCTTTTTGAATGGTTATAAGGTTCAATTTCATCGTTCAGTTCTGTTTTCATCCTTGGTTTTAATGATCAGTTCATCATCGGATAAACATTTATACTGAATGTGGTTTTCCATAATTGAAGTTATATTTTATTATTTAACATATACAATGTTACATGTTTGATTATTTAATTTGGTTACTTTCAGTGAAGTTGAATCATTATGTATATCATTAGTGACAACCTTTTGGGTTAATTGGCGGTTTTTGGCCACAAAGAACATGTATTGTTTTATAAACCAAAACCATATCTACAAAAGGATTACAGAACTAAATATGAATAATAATAAATATATTATGGTCTGTTTAAACAATGAAAATGGTTTTATGACCATAATTTAAGTTGTAAACAAAAATTGAAAACCTATCATCCTTGAATGTGGTAAATTAACACATCTTGGATGGTGTCTTTACTACTAAATGAAAAAGAGGATTAAATGAGAGATGATAATAACATATTACATTATCATAACAAAATTATAGTACATGTAAGTTAATGTAGATTTCATAACATTTTTATGAGTATATGTAAGTATAGGAAAGAAAAAAATGAACTTAAAAAGAAAAAGAAAAGAAAATCTCATTTTACCTCTTGAATCAATGTTCCTTCAGAGCCTTCTTAAGGGAAGTGGATTTGGTATTTTGAAGAGAATATGAGGTTTTGGATGTGAGGAAGGAAATTGAGGAGAGATTTGGGCAGAATATAGGAAAGTAACAAGTCACGAGATGAGTTAAGAGAAGAGGTATGTATGGGTGGTGTTTATAGTGGATGCGAGGAGGGTTTTCATAATATTATAATCATTAGTTTATTTGTTTTCCATTAGACACCAAATAGTGATGATTCCATGACCAATAATAGTTATAAATATATGTGAGGTATATATTTTTGTGCTTACAAAACTTATGATGTAACGAATTGTGATTTTATATTATAATTTATTTATACGGTAAATTAATGTATTTTCATATGCACAAAAAATTCTTATTTTTCAGAAAAATCCAAAAATTCACTCAATCCATTTTTCGACGAGTTTAATTCAAAAATGAAATCCATTTTTCAATATTATTTTTCTAGTATGATAAAATTATTATTTAATTAAAATCATAATTTATTCGGAAAATAACAATTCTAAAACATTTGTTTTTTTATTCCATGATATATTTATATCATACTCCCACATAAATATTATTTATATACTATCAAAGGTAAAATTACTATTCATTATGGTATTTAACTATTCATTAGTGTAACATTATAATTCATTTGGGTATTTTACTATTCAAAAAAATTAAAATTGTCATATTAGACTCCAAATAACATACGGATCACAATCGTGTATGTTAGGTATTCGAAATTCAAAACCCAGAAGTGACAAACTTATTTTTAAAGGTCACATAGTACTTATTAGTTCATTCTATTGTGATTTAATGTGATTATATGACATATTTATATGAAAGTAATTCCCATTGATAATACATGGGTCGTTACATGTTTAATTTCTTATTGGATGAATAACAACTCTTAATGGTCATGTTACTATTCCAAGGTTTGGGTTATTATTCCATTCAGTAAGGTTTGTTAATTTCATAAAATACCTCTTATTTTATTCTATATTCATTTATAAATTCCATATTTAATTATTAATGTTCTTTTATGTGGTTAATACAATATGACAAAAATATAATAAGGATATTACCCTTGATAAAATTTGGTTCGTTAAATTCTTCCCCCATTAGGAAATTTCACCCTCAAAAGTTTTTTTAACATACTATGGTGAAAAATGTAAGGGTACTTCTCATTCATCATTTATTTTAGTTCCCATGTTGCATATTTTTACCTATAGTTCCTCCATATTACATTAAATTATTGAGTAGTATTATTACGTAGGAATTTTTCACTATGGTCCATGATATTAACTGGATGCTCCTCGTAAGGGAGATCAGTTTCAAAATTTACCACCATTGGATTCAGTACATGTGGGGTATTATGTATTTTCTTTCTCAAGAGGGATACATGGAATACATCATGTACTTGATACATATTTGGTGTAAGTGCTAGTTGATATTCTACCTCTCTGACCCAATCAATAATCATGAATGGTTTGATGAACCTTGGACATAAATTTAACTTCATCCCATATGTCATGATCCTCTCCAATAGAGATATGTTGAGAAATAACATGTATCCAGACTTAATATATTGTTCCTGTTGATGATTGTTAGCATGTATCTTCTTTAATATTTTGGATAACTTGATTTGATACTAAATTATTTCACCTTCTCCACGATTTCATCGACCATTTCAATTCCTAGCATCTTATATTCATCAACAACATCATAGAATGTTTGTGTTGTGAATAATTTCCTACAAAAAGGTATTTATATAGATCCATTTGGATTTTCATGTGTAATCTATTTATTTAATAGATCTTTGATAGAAGAATATGATAGTCCCATCCTCCATTCAAGTCCATTGAACATTATCTATACATTTCATCAAATGTCTTAATATTACATTCAAACTCTCCATTTGTTTCAGGATGATAAGCCTTACTGATTATCAGCTCATTATTTAGAGCATATTAGAGACCTTTCCAGAACATTGACCTGAATCATGGATCTTGGGTAGATATAATCGATATTTATACTCCTTGAGGCCTTACCACTTCTCTTATTTATATATGTGAAGGTTGATCCCTTGATAATTCCTATCTAATTATGATGATGTTATATGACTCTGTATGAAGATCCACAAAAACCCATATAGTATGGTTTCCTCTGGATGTCCTCAAAAGTTCATTGAAAAGGTTCTGTGTGATGTTTTCCCATTTCCATGTTGGTATGAGTAATGGTTTCGTCATACCGTAAGAATTTTTTATTTCTTCTCTCACTTTCTAATATACTAGAAACTCTGAGGTGTACTCAATTATCTCCTTATTTATATTGTCCCATCAATATTTCTCTCAGATATCTTGTTACATATTTGTGCTCCCTGGGTGAATAGGGATGTTTGGGCTATGTGAATCATTTAGAAAATCCTTCTTTATATATGTGTGAGATTTTTAAACATAGTCATGACCCAGATCTTACAATTCATTCCACGTCAATTTTAAACTATAATTATTTAACCTTTCTCATAGCATCAACCTTTATATGAATTCCTATATTATATCTTTGAGAATACATTATTTTCTCTTTGAGGGATGGTTAAGCAATCATTTGATAAAGGATTGGTGATTTTATTTCCTTAAGGATTACCATGTCCATTTTTTCAAATTTAAGAAGACTAAATCCTTCATAATTCTCATAATTGATAATTTTAGATAATCTTTTCAACTTAGAGAATATACCACATTACTTTTCATACCATGATGGTAGTGGATTGATACATTATAATCCTTGATGAGATCTATCCATATTATCTAAAACATATTATTCTCCATTATTTTGAATACATATTTGAGGATATTATGGTCATTATATATTTCACACATCTCCCTATATAGTTAATTTTCTATAATTTTCAATGAAAAGATCATAGATTCCAACATGAGATCATATATTGGATAGTTTTTCTCTGGAATTTTAAACTAACTTGTGGAATAGGCTATAAATTTATCATTCTCCATCTATAAATAGCCTAATACCTTCAATAAATAATACTTGTATACCAAAATGAGTTCCCCTACTTTTTTAGAGTGTGTGTACTGGTATAAGGATAAAATATTTTTTAACACTTTGAAGTAATCTTCACATTCACTTGTCCAGATAAACTTTTATACCTACCAAGTTAGATAGGTTACTGGGTTTCACTATTGTCAGAAAAAATCACAAATATCTGGTAATACCTTGCTAGACTAAGAAATCTATGGGTCACCATTATTGATATTAACTTGGGCCACTCTTCGATTTCCTTTGTCTTGGACAAGTTAATAGATATTCCTTTTCCTGTGATAGCATTCCACAAGAATGTTACTTCCTCCATCCAAAATCCTCATTTACATTACATGGAATATAGATTCTCTCTATATAAGGTCTTTATCATAGTATTCAAATACTCCACATGTTTCTCCGTTCACATGGATTATTTCATAATATCATCCATAAATACTAACACAAATTTTTCAATGTAATCTCTAAAACTCTATTCATTAAGTCCATTAATTTTACTATAAATTAGTGATTCTAAAGTGAATAACTCTAAAATCATAGATTCCATACCTAATTAAAAATGAATTATTAGGATTATATTCCTTCCACAATTTTAATTGGTGATATCCTGACTAAATGTCCACTATAGAGAAATACATGTCCCCACGTAGTTGACCGAACAAGTCATCTATCCATATAATGGCATACTTATTCCTTATCAGGATTTTTTTAGCTCACCACAATCAATGTAAATCTTTATTGTTCCATACTTATTATTAATTAAGAGTAGGGTTCACCCCATGGTGAATAACTCGAGTGTATAAAATTCTTTTCCAAATTATCTTGCAATCGCATATTCAGTTATTCAAAATAAATAGTGTCCATTCAATAAGGTGTTCATTATATTGGAAGTGATCTGTTTATATGTTCAATTGAGAACTCAACTTCTTGGTTCGGAGGATGACAAGGAAATTATTTTGGGAACACATCAGAGTAGTCCCTTGTAATGGGAATTTCTTTTATAATGATTCCTTGTTTTTCTCAATTCGTTGAGCTACCTATACATTCTCATAAGTAGATAATATCAACACTTTATATGTTGACTCATAATGAAATTTATCCACCTCCTTAAACTTGTACAGAATTAGAGGATGCTTTTGGATGTGTAGAGTGATATAACTTTAATAATAGTTTATATTGGATTTGTATAAATATAGTTAATCCATGCCTAAAATAGCATCATACTCCACCAAAGTAAGAAGTGAAATATTTTCTGGGAGGTTTAGTCCACAAAAATTAACTACAGAGGAGTTATATACATTTCATGTAATAATATCCCCATTTTCTATTCTTATGCGAAACTCAACCTCTATATATTGAGGTTGTGTTTGACAATTCATACTACTATTGAATGATATGAAATAAGTGGCGAAGAATTATCCATATGTATGATGACATGTTAGTGTATTTCCCCATGGAATCAATACAAACATGCTAGTTAGTATCAATAATGCATTCATTTCTTACATGATACTCTATATCCTCAAGGAATTGATTTTCATAACCTAGGGAAATAATAATCTATCCACACGTATAGGCCCATAATTATCGTTGATGCACATTTTGGGAACTCCCCCTCTACAGGGAAATTATACAATGAGAGTACACCTATTACAAAAACTAATACATTAACCTAATGTCATGGTAAAATCTCACAACAATGTAGAGTATAATAAGACATGAATAATATATCATCATGATAATATATTAGCATCATATAGAAATATGGGTTCAACATTAGGTATCAAAATAAACTACACTAGAAATACTCATGGAAGCAAGAATCACATATGGATATCACACGATACACACACAGACCAACAAGTAAACACCATCAATCATGGAAAATAATCTTTTCCACACTACATGAATAAAAGATACCACCATATAATAGGGTCTATAATGGTATGGATGTTATTACCAAAATGTTTTTGGTGAATAACTTCATTTTTTTTCAAAGGATCAAACTCAAACATCATAGAAAACCCAAAGAGATATTTCTCACACATTCTGTATTTATGTATCATGTTCCAATTCATTGAAGAAATTATTTCAGAAGAATGAATAAAAATATTCTTCGTTATTAAATTTTTTCTATAACTACATGCCTCAAAATTTCCTTCAATAGGAAATGTTCCATGATATATTAATGAAGAGTACATTAATTAACAAGAATATATCTCGATTCTAGAATAGATAATAAATTCCTTAACAATTATAGAAATAAAGACTAGTCTTTATAATAAACATAAATCTAATATTAACCCGTCAATGAAAAATAGATTAAAGATGAGATTCAATAATAAGATGATATGAAGATGGTCGATATAAAGACACTTGCTCAGAAATATCCATTGTTCAAGAAGAAACATGATCTAGTCAAAGGGATGTCACTGAAACATCATTACCACCACTAATCATCCAATGCATCATAAACAAATTACAGTTTTATCATCAATCCTTCCTTAAGAAGAGGTCCAACAAGATGATTCCTAATAACATACCTATAAAATGTCATTAAATGAAGGTATGTCATGATTTGATCAAGAGACACTATCAATTGATAAATCCACCGTTGAAATATAATGAAATTAATAACTCACTATTAGATAAGAATGTAAAAAATAGATACATCCTAGATCTGTGATCGTCCCTTATAAAATAAAATGAAATGAACTTAGATCAAGATAATACTCACAGTTCCAAAATTGACGGATTGATCCCGTGTTGAAGAACCTAAGCGAGATGAATGAGAGAGTTCTAGTGTCAGGGAAGGAGGTCCCAAATTCTAAATAGGGTATTTGGGGTTTGCATTAGGTGTTAAAAAGGGTGAAAACTGTGTGGGATTAAAATATAATAGGGTTCATTAAATAAACCCTTAGACTGGGTGCACCGGTTGGCCGATGAATGATCCATGGTTAGACATTGTACCTAGAAGAACAACATGGGCAATTCTAACACCTCTGATGTTCCTCGGGAACCCCGACATCTAGATTTCAAATTTTTTTAGCCATCAAAATTTTATGCTTCTCATATTCATTCTAACAACTAGTTCATATACCCTTTATTCATGAAAACCAACCACTAAAATAACATTTCATAGACAAAAATATAGGACCTTATATATGTATAATAATTAAATAACTCATACATAGATTAAATAGAGAATGTTACTATCGAGACACAAACATGTAATATAAATTAATTTTCTATTAAAATTTTTTTTAATGGAATATCACTGATTCACCCCACCCTCGAAGTGGTACATCATATTCCTAAGAACATTATGTGATAACAGTTCAACCTTTGATCCATTTTTTTGATCATTAAATTGCTAAAGGTAGATAATTTTAATTTGTTAAAATGTAGAGGATGTTTGGCATTAGATGGAACAAATATTCATGAATAAAATAATAGGATGATATTGTATCTCCTCTCCAATGGCATGGATATAGATGGTGCTACTACTATGGGATTTCCACCAAAGTAAAAAATCATATCTCTTTATTTTTTCTAATAAAATAACCATTAATGTTGATGGAATGTTAAGAAATTATATTCTTATTTACTTATTGGATAAATTTAATATAAATTAAATGGATCTATAATTTTATAATAAATCTTATAAATAATGAGGATTATTTTTTAAATAATATTTGAATATTAATGAAGAAAATATTTAGATATATAGATGTAATTTTATGGATATCAATGTGAATAATGAAGAAAATATTGATTTTTACATCATAAAAGTGAATTAAATCTCCATCATTATCATTAGTTTTATATATATATTAGAATATTCAACTACAATTGAAAACTTGATGAATCATTTTCTCAATAAGATTGATTCTAAATTTTATATATTGGAAGAGGGTGATCGTTTATCTTTTTATGAATTACATTATATATATGTTGGGTATTGTATATAGAAAAACCAGCATTTAAAAAACATCAAAGATGAGATGGTATTAAAATAATTGAGAAAACATAAAATATGTGGATGTGAAGTTATGTTATATGGTGACCTAAAATATGATAAATATATGGATGAATACTATAATATGACAATGATTATTTCCTCAAAATACTTTGATAAATGTTAATTCAATTAAAAAGGTAAACTACACATGAAATGTTTTATGTGTGGTAAAATTAGGGACTTCACATTTAATCTTCTGAGAAAGAAATTTGGTGACTATGTGAATTGTTATCATGAAAAAGTTCTTTTGAGAATGAAATGTTATAATCATTTAAAATAATATAAACAAGAAACTTATATGAATAATGGTTGTTCAAGAAGAAATAAATGAGTTTGTCAATGAATGAATAGGAAGACTACTCTCTTTGAGGTAGTCATTTGGATAATATAATTCAATTTTTTTGTAAATTCTTGGCTAATGATGAAAGGCTTGAAGAAATATAATTCGTTGAAGAAGAATAAATTGAATATAGTAAAATGAAACAGATTCTAAAAGATGATATTTATACATGTACTTAGTAAAAATGTAAACTCAAAAAGGTAGTTGTGTTATTTAATAAATAAGGTAAAAAAGGATGAGATAAAATAATAGTTTCTTAAAATGGATGATAATTACATTTAATAAATAAAAAAACACAAAATAAAGGTTGTAGTGTATTAAAAGATGGTGAAATATATAGATGAATTAATTTATATTCATAAAGAATAATTATATAAGACCAAATCATGTTTTCATAAAGTTGAAAACATTCTTCAAAAGTTTATTGGTGGTTATAAATAATTCAATTAAATATAATTCTATGTTATCTCATATATGTAAGAATATTATCATAAAAAGGTATTTGAATCTATTTCTAGTAAAAATGAAAAAAATGGGTCTTTATAATATTAGGGGTTCGACAATAACAATGTTAATGTTAGGGTTTAAATGAATTTTTAGAAATATTCCAATTCATTAAATGAAAATAAGACAGACATATGATGAAATATTTCTCCCTGATAAAATAAAACATGACTAGTTAATTTGGATGGATCCCATTGGTCATTTCCAAAACTTCAATCATATAATAATGGGTGTTCATGATTTATAGTTTTTTTATGTGGAATATTAAAAAATAATATATCTTTTAAGAAAATGTGTCAGTCCTTAAGGATTTTCGTGAATAAAGGGGGAGAAACAATGAATGAAAAAAAAGAAAGTTTCCACGGATGTGGAATGATTTATGAAAGGTAAAAACATTGACAAAAATTCACAAAGTCTCTCTACTCTAAAGATATATTATTTTCTAGAGGAAATATATAGAAGAAATGTTGGTGAACTAAACAATTTATACAAAAATATTACTTATTATTTGATTAATATTCATTACATATCATTATGTTCCACTAAAGAACTATAAAGTTTTATTTTATTTAGAATCTAGGATACATAAAAATTGTAGATAAAAAATCTACATCATCTCCCACTTAGTTTTTTTAAACTAGAACCATTCATATAAATACCATACTTAAAAACAATATACATATCATGGGGAAACATAAATATAATAAATGTTTAACTTAGATTCAGTATAAGGTTATCCAATGTAGAAATCAATGATCATTTATGCACAACATGAGAATAACGGTTTCAGAATACCAAATTATCATTGGAAATCGTACACAACAATTTATAGATCATAATCATTAGTCATGGAATAATGTTTTTTAGTTCATAAGTCATGAATCATAATGAAATCTAAGAACATGATCCATGGTAGCATAACATTAGCATAATATAATATCATAAAAATGTTGCATAAAGTGTGGAATATTCAAAATCATTAAAATATTATTACAAGTATATCCACTAAGACATCCATCACATGCTAGACCGGGGATAACAACCTGTTTAACTACTTTTGTATTTAGATGACCTCAATTGTAAACTCTTTCGGGATTTATAAAAAAATATGGTTTACCCACTATTAGGCTTGGGATAACATCCCATATACAATATTTTGGTCTTGGGATAACCTCTTGTATATGATATTTTGGCGTTGGGATAACCTATCATGTACCTATTAAAAAAATAAAACATTAATATTTACATGATTCATTGGGGTTATATAAAGGACCCACTTACACATAATTACATAACATTCATATGTATTTAGTAAAAAATTGGGATGGATCACTAAAAAATTTCTAACATGCCAAAAGTACCTCTGTATTTTGAAAAAATTCTATTCATTAGCTCACTGTTGGTGAACCATATGTTGGTAGATTAGTCACTATGCATGGAGGTACGGTGTTATTAATCCCATTATTTCATGAAATAAGATGCATTAACCCCTTGGGGGTTCTAATCTAGGTTATACGGGGTCACAAATTCCATATAGACCAACATCGAAGAACATAATTATTTTCTACCCATTATCCCAGACAGTGAGGTCATTTTTCGATGTCCTATTGTCCCAAAAGAACACTATCCTATTAGATGGTTCTACCCTTCTAGTTGTCCCATATTATATGATTTATGAAGATTATTCCCCACAAAAATAGACTCTGGTTCCCAAATTTGGTATGTATAAATGTACCCTTTATACATTTCATGGTTTTAATAGTACATGGGGTAAGAACTCAGACCCCCTTTTTAGGTATGTTTTTCTTTTCAGGTCGTTTTAGGAAAAAATAGGGTTTTCTGGAAATTTTCTATGTACACGTCATGTACATCCTTTCCGCAGGAGGCCATGTAGTAGTCACACAAATGGTCATTTGGGAGTGACTTGGAGGTCGCTTAAAGCGGAGTATGGAAAAGACGAGTACACAGCATGTGCTCCATAAGTACATGTCATGTATTTTGTTTTTTTCATTAAACGCACCGGGGTCATGTCTGATAGACAGAACACCCATCATCTAGGTCTCGTTCTTATGAGAGAGTCCATATGATCGCAGATCTTCGACGAGCCCCTGAACCTCCGTCTATCCTCCAAATAAAACACCATCAGTTTCATTTGAATCGCATCGATGAGTTCTTCCTTCTCACTGTGCATCGTTTTCCAATTCATCATCTTTTCCATATCAACATCGAGTGAAAATTTTATACATTTTTGTCGATATACTGTGTTATAAAGAGATTCAAGATGCGAGGTTCACATATAGAGATATCCTAGCCCTGAGGTAGGTGGTTTGTGCCTTTCCGTTCAAAGTCTTTGAGTTTTATGTGCCACATCCCCCAATACACCTGAACGGGGTATTGCGTGCTTACCGTTTTACCCCTGTTTATATTCCTGTCATGCATGTATGCTTGTGTAGAGGTAATTTGGATATGAATATTTTTTATTTCTATGCTTTGTATTTATTTCCCATTCATGTTCGGTTTATGACCATTTGTCCCTGTTTAGCCAATTTGGCTAGCATGCCTATTTCCCATGCCTGTTGTTGTGGGATGGAGAGTTGTATTTCTGACATTATTGTTATGTTGTAGAGTGTTTAGCCATGTATTTCTATAGGTTTACTTGTCCATATTACACTGCTATGCTCGTTGATCTACACAGGGTTGTGAGAACCTGGTGTTGTGGACTTTAACAGGAATTGACCGGGTGAGTTTCCTCAGAGAGTCTTTGAGAAATTTTTTCTATAAGGGGGATTGATCAAGTGAGCATCCTCAGAGATCCTAGAACCACTAGGGATATAAGGGGAATTGTCCGAGTGAGATCCCTCATAGAGTCTTCAATTTCTTTAGACTATAAGGGGATTTACCATGTGAGCTTCCTCATAGAGTGTTTCTTTCATTCCTGAACTGTTTAGACTATAAGGGGAATTGATAGTGAGTGCTTCCTCAGAGAGTCTATGACTAACATGGGATATATGGGGAATTGACCAAGTGAGATTCCTCAGAGAGTCAATGACCTTTGGGCTCTAAGCGGAATTGACCCCGTGTGCTTCCTTAAAGAGTTCCATACTACCTTAGACTATAAGGGTAATTGACTGTGATTTCTTACTCATAGAGTCTTCATATACTAAAACATAGTGGATAGGTTGTGTTTAGTTCCTAGAGGGTTACTGTGAATGATTAATTGTTTGACTTGTGGAACTATTTACTGCTGAGCACCTTCTTGTTTACTATTTTCTGTACTTTTACCTGCCATATATTCACTGACTGTTGGGCACAAATCATTGGGGGGTTGCCTACTGGGATATAGTCTCACACCCTATTTGGAAATACTTTTGGGACCAAATAGATTATATTGTTTCAGGCATAGATAATACCAAAATCCCGTCTACATCAGGTACTTGAATTTTTGTAGAGTTGGAGAGAATGGGACCAAGCTTTGGCTTGCGATGATGAGGAGTTTCTCTACTTTATTTTGAAATTTGGTTTAGTACTATTATATTATAGCATTGTGACTTTATTGTCTGTTTTCCTAGACATATTTATCATTCATAATTTTATATATGGGTGTGCTCCAGTTGATTAGTTTTCCAGTATTCCATTTTTTACTATCGTTGGATATTTACTACTTTCGCTATTGTATGTTTTTGTTTACATTTGCTGTGTACTCTGCAAATGAGGGCATAGTTTCCCTACTACCACACCCAAGGCCCTCGCTGCTAGTATGTAACCTCTGGCGTTCAGGGAAATGCGCTTTAAGACATGTGAACAACCGGGTACAGGCCACCTCTAGGAGGCTTCCGGAACATGGACGTCACAAAGTGGTATCAAAGGGATTATTTTCTCTTTATTTACTATTTGGAACATTTCTCCAGGGATAAGAAGGAATATGTACATGGTAATAATCTATGCCAGGAGAAGCTAAACCGTGTATAGGAAAAGCCAATCAGCCTCGTTTATTTCAATTTTCTAGTTTTTCATGTTTATGGTTAATCTAATTTTCCTTGTTGGGTGACTCACATGTTTTGTGCCATTACCATTTATGTTATTGAGGTTCTATTTCTTTCAATACATAATGAGATGATGGTATTCCATCTCGTGCATCATATAGGAACTTTCTAGAAATCACATGTCATTCATTTTTTCCATGTCATCTAGGATACATTAGTGACTTCGGGTATTGTTTTTGTAAGGTCTTCTTTTAATCGACACCAAACATTGTTTCTTGGGGTGTTATGGGTCCTCATGGACTAGAATTTGGTGGATTATTGCTCTGTTTTTCTTGTTATAACATTATAAGATTCCATACATCGATTTGTGGGGATTATGGGCCCTCACAGATCAGAATTTGAAACCTTTAGTGTTTGTTTCAAAACATTCTGGGTTCTGGAGTAGTTTTTGAGGCATATCGTCTGGAAAAACCCATAATACACGTCGTGTAGTGTTATGTACATGCCATGTGTATTTATGTTTAGGGTGAAACATCTTTTCTTAAGTACATGCCGTGTAATTTATGAACACATCGTGTCATCTCTAACTGTGTCATAGGCCATGTGGGTAGAGACATGGGATGGGGAAAATCTGGTGGGAACACGCCGTGTACATTTTGAACACACTGTGTAGTTTTGACCCAGTGTTCGGCCATGTGACTAACAACACAAATGGATAAGACGTTAATTTATACAAGTTGTTTCCGCGTTGAGCATGCTGTGTAGTCTGACCCTGGTACCTGGCCGTGTCATGTACAACATGGGTCGATGTTATTATTTCTCGTACACGTTGTGTCCGTCTGGAACACATCGTTTGGTGTCAGCCATGTTGTCGGCCGCAAATCTAACCACACTATTGATTGGTACTTCTTAGTAAATGCCATGCCTGTATAGAACACTTTGTGTAGTGAAATATCGGTAAACATGCCATGTCACTAACAACACGGTCCAGGTGAAGCTTTTTGAGTACACGTCGCGTCTGTGTAGAACACGTCGTGTAGTTTTCTCTTAGGCGAGCTGTGTGGCTTAACCTTGTAGAAGGACTCGGGAAGAGAAAGAGGATTCATGTACATGTCGTGTGGCTGGAGTCTTACACGACTAGTATAGGAAGGCGAACATGCCCATGTAAATGACTTCAGGGAACACACTGTCTAGGAAATGTACACGCCGGGTAGTTAGGTTTTGTAAAACATGAATTCCTTCTTTCCTCCAGTTTCCTTCTTACACTCCTTGCTTTCAATCCTTGATAATATTTGACCTATGGTGTGCTTGACCTTGCAGATTCATTCCACCGAGACATCCTTCGGTTTTGCGCTAGTTTCCAGACAATGATTAGACACTGGACATGGCCAATCAGGGACTACCTCCAGATCCTCCAGTTGTGCCAGCCTTGGAACCATCATTTTTTCCTAATATAGGTGAAGATGTATAGTTCATGAAGGGATTTCTGAGGATGATGCTAACCTTTCAGGGAGCACCGCCTCTTGCCCCATTGATGGATGATTTTACACGGGTCTTTTAGCAGCAACATCCTTCTACTTTCTTAGGGGGTGGAGGATCCCAGGCTGCAAAGGCCTAGCTAGAATCCACGCTGACAATTTTCGAGCATCTGAAGATATGTCTATAGAAGATGTTGAAGCTATCTACCTACATGATTTGAGACTCCACCAAGAGGTGGTGGGATGTGATCTCACAGGCAGGCCACCGGCAGAATATGTCTTGGGAAGAGTTTTGGTGAATCTTCTATGATTACTATTATCCAAAGACCTTGAGGGCCGATCGAGCCCAAGATTTCATGGTTCTAATGTAGGTTACTCTTACTGTTATGGATTATTCCACTTGCTTCATAGAGCTGCAACATTTCACGCCTACTCTAGGAGGTGATTAGTTTTTCCTTGCACGAATGATTGAGGATGTTTTGAGGCACGACATTTGATCGCAGGTGAAAATCTCTAGGTTGACATTGATAGATTCTGTTTTCAACTAGGTGTTGATCACAGAGCACAATCTGAGGGATTGTGGAGTTGTTTATTAGAGAAGTTCGACATCCAGAGTTAGTGCTCCGCTGGCTGATAAGAGGTTGCGCCGTAGGGAGATTTCATGAGGAGATCAGAGAAGGGTGTATGCCTATTCCTGTAGCCAGGTGGTGCACTACCAGTGTGGGATAAGAGGACATATGAGGCCACATTGCCTGAGAGACCCTATATAGTACCTATATTACGGTAATATGGGTAATATTTAGTGCTTTTGTCAGTTCTTTTCACTAGAAGCTGGTGATAGGGGTTCTTCTATGACTCCGTGTTCACGAGCAGCACCACCAGTTTCCCACCTATCTGGGAACTGGAGTTCTTCTGGTCGTTTGAGACGTGGAAGAGGATGTGGATGTGGTATTCACTCACTGGTTCTTCAGCGACAGTAGGGTGGATTATCTTAGAGCGATTATGTAGGGTCACAGGGTCGCGGCATTGGCCAGACGTTTTCATTGGAGCAGACCCAGCAGGAGGAGGATCTCGGAACCTCCAAAGTTTGAGGTAAAATCTTAGTTGCCTCAGGTTTTTCTTCAACTCTTTGAGAAACAAGGGATTCCCATTGCATTATATTTGTTGTTGTTTTGGATTTCATTGGGCTCTATATATTTTTCTCTACCAATATCTTGATTTTAGACACTTTATTGGGGACTAGAATGGCTAGTGTATGTCAATGCAAAGAGTGACCACTATATGTTGGTGGATGTCACTTCATATGGTAACTATATGTCTTAGAGATGACCGACTATGATGTCATTACTAGAATAGATTGGCCAGTTACCTTATAGGAATTCGTTGATTTTTATCGTCGTAGCGTGAGTTTCGTATCACCAGAGGGTGGATGTTTTCTTCATAAGGGTGAATGGGATGTCCAGGGCTGCAGAGCAGGTCCAGAGCATCATGGGTTGGGAGGAGTTACAACCCAGATTGATAGCCTATATCTGTATGACCATTGGACTTCATAGTTATACTTTCCTCTAGTGGTGGATAATTTATGAGATATCTTTCAAGAGGACTTTACAGGTTTTCCTCTAGAGCGTGAGGTAGAATTTTCTATTTATCTTGTTCTAGGTGTGGCACCTGTTTCCACTCCTCCTTATAGGATGGCTACACCAGAATTGCAGGACCTCAAGAAGTGGCCGGAGGAGTTGTATGAAAATGGTTCCATCCGACCTAATACATCTCCTTGGGGTTCGCCTAATCTGTTTGCGAAGAAGGCAGACGGTACCCTTAGTCTTTGTGTGGATTATTGGAAGCTGGACCAATTGACAGTAAAGAACCGATATCCCTTGCCTAGGATTGATGAGCTATTTGATCAGCTTCGAGGAGCCCAGGTGTTCTTGAAGATTTAACTGAGGCCCCGTTATAAACAATTTTGCGTTAGACCATCTGATATACATATTACAGCCTTCTGGAGTAGGTATGGTCTATTCAAGTATAAGGTAATGTCGTTCGGTCTCATGAGCGTCCATGTAGTCTTCATGGCACTGATGAACTGTGTGTTCCATCCATACTTGGATTCCTTCGTGGTGGTTTTCGTGGATAATATCTTCATGTACTCTCACACTCGACACGACCATACTACTCATCTTGAGATCGTTTTGAGTACACTAATGTAGCATCAGTTATATGCTATGCTTCAAAGTACCACTTTTGGATGGATTAGATTCACTTCTTGGGTCATATAATCTCAGAGGCATGAGTATCAGTAGACCCAGAGAATGTGAGAGATGTAGTTTCTTGGGAGTAGATGAAGAACATCTTTGAGGTGCGGAGTTTTCTAGGGCTGGCTAGATAATAGAGACATTTCATACAGAACATTTCATGCTTGGCATCACCACTGACAGGTCTGACTATGAAGGGTGTGGAATTATTATGGTCAAATTCTTGTGAGTAATCCTTTAACAAGCTGAATGGTAGGTTGAATTCAACACTGATACTGGTATTTCCAGAACCCTAAAAGAGCTATAATGTTTACTGCGATGCAGCAGGTATCGGGCTTGTAGATAGAGTCGTTGCGTATGAGTCTCAAAAGTTGAGGCCACATGAGAGGAATTACCCGATGCACGATCTGAAGTTGGCAGCTGTTGTTCATTCCCTACACTCTTAGAGACATTATCTTCTGGGAGAGAATTTTGTTGTTTTCACTGACAAAAAAATTCTCAATTACATCTTCACTCAGTGTGATCTGAATTTGAGGCACCAAAATGTGGTTAATTTGAACATAGTGTCGCTTGTAAAAAAATCTATCAAATTATTAATGTATATTTCAAAGGAAATACATATAAAATATTAGGGTTTTCAGTTTGAAATAATGGTTCATTGTGGTGATGAATATATGACTACCATTCTTGTATAAATTTCTTGTACATAAATTTTATACAATTGTGAAAATGGAAGAACATAGAAAAATATATTCTTAATGAATTTTATCTAAAATCTAGTAGAAAATGTATGTTGTGGATATGTGATGGAAGATATTACACATATATTTTAGGGGATAAAAAAATTATGAATAATAATGAATGATATGATAGAGTGGATGGTATGTTTGGGAATGATAACTCCTTAATATGTAGAAAAACAGGTATAAATGAAATCCAAGAATAAAACTTAAATTAAAATGATGTTTTGTTTATTTATGGGAAAAAATTAAACATAATTAGTGTAATCCAAAAATTTCAAGATGAAAAATGTTATTTTCAAGGAAAAACTATATATCATTATGTGCTTAAAATATGATTGAATAATCACCAAATGTTAAATAATAGGTAGAATCTTCTCTTGGGTTGGAGATCTATATACCTCTTTTTATTCAAGTACTAAAGATAAAAATATGTTTTGGAATATGAAGATTTTCCATATCAGTCTGTGAAATTTGAATAGTATCACCAAAGAAGATAGGGTGAGATAAGTTCCCAAACTAAAAAAATGAAATATATGTTATTGATGAAATATATAAAACATCTATGATAGATAATATAAAATGAAAAAAGTATAAAAATTCCATCCACCATACCACTTATACTTATATAATTTTAGTTATGTGAACAAATAATACATCATTACACTAAAGGTGATATATTATTTGTCACTTCCATTAAGGATTTATCTTTAAGAAAAAATGTGATGTTTGTGAAAATTAAATTTTATGCTGCATATATTATAAAAATATTAATAAAACATATTGATAAATATTTTATTTTTTATATTTTTATGTAGTGAAAAAATAATGGAATGGATTTAACTAGTAATTTTTTTAACCCTTCCATTTTAAGAATGAGATTAAAGATCAATACAATGATCCTTACACACCCTAATAGAATGAAGTTGTTGATTTTTTTTCCAGGTTTAGATAGAAGAGGATGTAAAGTGAGATGAGGTGAAGTTACTTTTTGAAAATTTAAAATAATATAAAATAGTAATGTTTATAAATGTAAATATAAAATGAATGAATTTTTTTAGTAGTTCAAATAAAAAAGATCATATGTATACTCTTAAACTCAATGAATAAGTGAGAGAAATGGTACATACTATAATAAATAACTTTTTTATGAGATGCAAAAAAAATCACTACCATTTCTGATGGATTCACAACTACACAACACTCCTAACATTTAGAGGATAGTCACAACCCATTGAAACATGTACAATTTCAATGTTGGTATAACCAATACACTCATACCATTTAGTATATCTATAACTAAAAAAGTTCCATCCATTTAATGAAATGTCATAAAATAGTACAAGCATGCAAAATATAAAAATAACAAACAATCATAACACTTGAAAGCCAGAGTATAAATCATTAAATTCATGAATGCTTGTAACCCCTTTCACAATATCTTGATAATGATGTGTATTATAATTAATACCCTCAAAATAATCATAATATTGTATTTATCAACACATGTATCTTTCTTATTTATAAATTGAAACTACTTCTATCAATATATAATTTATTGACATTTTTTAATATTCTTAATGTTTAAATTTTTCAATTTCATTAGGCCAATCCTTCAATAAAATATAGGTTGTAATATTCTACACGAAATTATAATGAGATAATTAATATTTGAGAAACTTTTATTTAGTTTTATCAAAAAATAGAAAATTTATATCAAAATATAATTGATATTACATGTGATTTTACACATGTCCATATACTTTTTGGTTAAATAAATGACATTTTTTATAAATAATATACTTAATTAGAAACAAATTGAAAATTACAGATTTTTTCACCTAGAACTATTTTTCTATTAATTTATTTTTGAAATGTGGATTTTAGGGACTAAACATACTTATTTTCTAATAATTATTTTAATGGGATGTAATTAATTATTTAATATTTCTATTTAACATTTTTAGTGGAAGATTCATTTTTTCTAGAATTTTTATTTTTAGTGGAAACTAAAATTTTCTTTTTTGAATCAAAATATGGTGTCCTATATGAACAGAAATTATTTTTATTCTTTGAAATTAAATTAAATGCTTTTTGATACATGAATTCATCTAATAAATAAATTCAATAAATTTATTTCAATAATGTATTTTGAAATTATCATTTTTCAATTTTTAACATTTATTGATAAAATTATCATTTTGATATTTTTTCTTACAAATTTCACTATGTGCTACTAGGTTATGCTACTATCCAGTTTTCTGCTGACTGTGTGTCCCACTACTCTAGTGTGATACCTCTCCCATTCTATCGGTCAACCCTTATGCCACAACACCCAAATCTGCCACTAGACCCTATCACCCTTCCTAGAACCATCCCTCCCCATTATACTGATGGTGACCCTAGGGAAAGCCCCATGAGCACATAGTCTAGGGAAACACAAAGGGAAAAAATACCAAGCAAATGACATCAATTTTATCCTCTCACTATAGATTTCAATCCATTTAGGGTAAAATTTATGATATTGGTCTAGGGTAATGGAATTTTTTGGGATGTTCCTGATTTTAATATTGCTCAATCCATCACCATGATACTACTAGACTGCTTCTGTGTCCCACTGTGAATCTTCCTCCGTCCCTTATCTTGCTACAACTACTACTAGAAACCCCTTCTAATATTATCATCATACCACATGGTACCAAAAAATCCCATCTATTCCTACCACTTCTTTTATAACTCTAGTGTTATTGTATATGAATCCACCACCACCTTTCTCTTTATCTACATCTACCACCAAACCATCTAACAACACCCCTATGTTTCCAGTTTGACCCAATCATTCTACAGTAGGATCTATAGAGACAGCGAACTAAATAGATTGCCACATGCTGAGAGACCACCCACGAATGATCCCCCCACTCCTGAAGATGATGACCTGGGGTGATAGGAGAAGTAAAAAATAAATAATAATAATAAATAAATAATAAATAATAAATAATAACAATGAAAATAAAATAATTATATATAAATATATAAACATAATAAATGATATTAATATTAATATTAAGTATATATGTATCAAATATTATTATTATTTTTAGGTATATGTATATATATATATATAATATATATTTTTGTGTAAACATTTATATTTCTATAATAATAATAACAATAATAATAATCAAGAATATAATATATATAAATTATATGTATTTAAATATGAAAATATATATAAACATTTATATTTATCTCTATATATTATACAAAAAATAATATAAATAAATTTAATAATATATATATATATATCATAAATATATATAATACTCAACCATTAACATGTCTAATGTCAAAAAAAAAATATATGGGCAAGTGTGCCCAAAAGTGTGCAATGGTCCAAATTTTTTTCAAACTAGTCCACGATCCAAATTATAATGTTTGAAAAATACTTTTAACTGATCACCTTTTTAATCATTGATTTTTTCTAATTTCATGGATGATTTAGGTTAAAATATTACTATGAATGGGATCATGGGAATTAAAGCATGGGTGAATGTTTTGAGCATCCTCAAACAATTATTAAGATCATTGATTTATCCATATGAAGAGAATCAGAATTTTTTATTGTGGTCACTACATTACAAGGAGTTTCAAGGGGTTGCACATTATATTTGAAGGAGCATAGAAATGGTCCCAGATAAGGAAGATGTATAGTGGAATGCATACCAATTGATAGGTATAGAGTTTCTTATAGAGAAAAATCGTGGTATTTTAGGGGTATTTGCGCGACATCAGTTTATTAATAGAAGAAGAGCCCAATAGAAGGGGATAAAAACAGTCTCATTGAAAATCAACAGACATAGATGAATATAAACAAACACAAAACATACTGTATATAGTTAGGGAATATTAACATCAGATTAGGAGCCACTACAGATCAAGAAAGGTGTTGGAGTTGGAGCTATGAAATAGAGAATATCCTTTATATCTTACCATATATTTTTATTTATTTCTACATGAATTGTTCTATATCTAAATATTTTAATATTTTTAATGAAACCATGATATTTTGATAAAAACTTATTGGGGAATATGTTGTATTGGTGGATCATTTTTTTATATTGTTCCTTCATTTTCATTACTGGTTGATTCTCTCTATTTCTCTTTCAACAGTAAATTTTTTACAAACATCAAGTATAAGTGATAAATAATATTGATCATGATTAAATTAAAACATTATTCTATAGTAGGATTACACTAAAAGTTAAATAATTTTAATTATAGAGTATAACTCTAAGTTAATATAATAAATTGAATTCAATGATATCTAATTTATTTTCACTATGTCGTTGATTTACTTATGTAGTTGAAAATATGTAGATTTCATTATTTCATAGGTTAACCTAATGAAAAATTTGTTTATCCTTATTTAATTAGTTTTATTCTTATTGAAACAAATCATGGAGAAATAAAAATAATTATAAAAACTATACATCTGCTTTCCCTTCATCAATTTATTTTTATCACTAGATTTTTTGTCTTTTTTGTTTTCATTTACCCCTCATTTAGCTTACTGTCACTCACACTGAAGAATCTCAGAAATCATTATTCTCATCACAATTTCATTTCCATTAACATTTTTATCTTCTTCTAATGATTTTTTCCTAATTTTTTTATGTTTTTCTACTTTTCCGAAATCATTAATCACACATTGTGAGTCCTTCCCATTGGATCAAACTCTACTCATCTCTAGACATGTTTTAGGTATGTAGTGTTATAAATAATTATATGTTATGATTATAATGACCCTATGTCATATTTTGAAAACATTTCCATGGAATTCATATAATACTATGAAAAAAATACATATCAAAAATAAATAAAATACAAAAAATCAGACAAATAAAAACTATAAAAAATATATTAAAATATCCCAAAATAATGCCATCGAAGCTGATATATGTATAAAATATTCTTCTAAAACTTAAATTATAGTGGCTTCAATACCCAAAATTTAACTACACTATATGAATTTTAAAAATAAAAATAAAAAAAATCAAAATTGATGATAATATTGAGATTGAGAACCAGAACAAGCATCCACTTATAATTATAAATCCACCTCCAAATGAGATAATCTAGAGGAAACGTTTGAGAGATATCTTGTTGACTAAAATATATAATAATATTTCTTGTGTTATAATCTCTCTAAAGTCTATTAATTATGAAATAAAATATTCCATGTTTTTCTATTGTGGTTTTCAACAGCTATCACTAAGGGGTTTGAGAGAGGAAGAAAATTTATTATATGTTTTACATTTTTTCATCGAGGTAAATTCATGAACCTAGTTTTAAAAATTGGAATAATAAATTTTTGACATACGATATTAGGTTTATAATTATTTCTCTATAGAGTTTTACCCTTGGAGAATGGATTCTGAAATTAGACACAAAATCACAATTTTCATTCAAGATGAGGGACACCTATTCCAAAAAGATTATGAAAACATTGGGGTATTAAATACACAATGTATAAACCACCAATAAACTACCCAATAATTAATGAACACCTTCTACAATATTCTCACTCATTACATCTAAACATTAGTGGTCCCATATACTGGTGGATATTTCTTTGATAGAACATACGAGGCATTGATACAATTTTTTTAATACATTGAAAAAATACCAAAACACAAATGATATAGAAAATTAAATATTATGAGGAATAAACCCAATAATATTCAACAAGATGATACAAAAGGTAATTTATTTTTCATTGAAAACACTTATAATTCTTGTAGGGAGATATTCCACCACTATGGGTATGTTTGGGAACTTTTAGTATTACTATCTGAATGTTAATATGCCTGCCCAATCTCTTGAAAATGAAATTTCAATCAATATATAGTATTTAGATATAGCCTAAAGATTCCCCATTTTTCAAAATGCACAATCATGGGTATAAAAAGAATCAAAATATATCTTAGATAATGTAGGGAGTGCATAGACCTACTGCTCCGATAATATTTTTTCAACAACCTAGGGATGAATTCCAGCACCAATAAAAATAAAAGTCATATAATTAACACCCAAGAAGATTTATGGTGTATGATACAATATGTTATAGTTATATTTTGTGAAAAAACATCTAAAAATGATTTTGAAAAAGTGAAAATGGATTCTAGGATGAAAAATCATATAATTCAAATAGGTTAGTTGACTAAAGAAGATGGTGGTAGAGACAAGGGTAAATATCCAAACATAATTAAAGTATAAGATAAAGAAAATTACATTGATAAGAACTATAATATAGAAAATAATAAATCTCTAAATTTATACAAAATATCCAAAAACTCTCAATATTATTTTCTTCCAACTATAAAAATAAGAAAATGGATAGATAAAGAAATTAAATATAGTTAATAAACTACATTATGAGGAAATTTATGGGATTACTAAAATTTTGAGGAACATTAATCTAATAATTTCTTTTTCATGGAGAATTAAAAAAGAAAATTTTGATTTTGAACATTGAAATTTTCACAATATTGTTAAGAAACTAGACCTTGACCTCCCTTTCATTAGGGATTTAATTTAAATACCATATTATAAAAATTAAATTTGGTTTATCTCTCCAAAAAATTGTTATAATTTTCCACCTATATTTTCTAATGGGGGTTTTATGTTGTGTTAAAGAATTGGTTACCTCCCAAACATCAAGACCTAGTGTGATATTTTACCCATTTCACCATTGCAGATAGAGGATAAATGTTTAATTTAATTTGTGATCATGGAGAAAGATTCAATATGATTCCACAACCCTCATTTAAACACATGATGTTATGATTTCCACAAACCACAAATATAGTTTTCAAATATGTAGATTGATTAATCAATCAAATAATTATTAGAGAAGATAAACAATTAATGTGAGTATAATAGATATTTTTGACTGCATATTTTTTGATACTGGACATGGAATGTGGCTAGGAGGTAACAATTTCCCTTGGTAGGCCCTTTCTCACCACATGGGGGTGATGACATTATTGTCTCAAATGGAAATTTTATTTGTAATCTAGGGATAAAAAAGATGAATTCAATGTTTAAATAAAACTAAAGTACCCACATAAGAGAAATTTTTTTCCTACAAATAAGTTGTTATGAAATGACGAATTTCTTTATGAGGAGAAATACTAGTTTTTGAAAAAAATATTATGAAATTAATGGTTCACCTAAGATAATATTTGAAAATATCATGGGATATAGTTCTATAAAAGAGGAGGATCCCTTAGATGATTTTTAGTGGAATGCATAGAGCACCAGGATTTGTTTGTCATATAACACATTTTGACACCAAAAAATGATTCTGAATGTGAGGAACATTATTCATAAAATATTAGTAAATATGAAGATTTTATCACTACATTTTTTTAAGAATTATCATTAGTAACTTTGTCCACCCATACCCAAGGTTCCCCACTAAATATAAGCACCACCAAATCTAGAACTCAATCCCCTATAATCAGATTTAAAATATACAATTTTAAGAGAGTTCTCGACAGTACCTGGGAATATCTCATATAAATTATTGAAAATGAAAGATAAAACCCTATTGATTACCTTGATGAAGGAGAATTTTATTATTGGATAGAACATTTTTGATATAATGGGTATATGTAAATCTTGCCACATGCATAAAATTCTCATAGAACCTGAGTATAAATAAAAAGTGGAAGAAAATAGAAGTAACATAATGTACGTTATATAAGATTAAGGGGTTTTTTTACTCAATTATGGAATAATATTTCCCATTTTAGATATCCATTGGGTAAATCCAATTAAGGTATTACCAAATATGAGTTGAGTGACTGTGATAAAAAATTAAAAGATAGATAAATTCAAATAAAAACCCTAAAAAAGTGGTGGGTCTTTATATGATGTATAATAATCATTGACTCAATGTGGAAATTTCATTTCCCAATGCAATTTTTGGACCAAATTTATTATAGGATGGTTGGAAATGAGTATTTTTGTTTTTTTGATGGATATTTATATTACAAATGGACTTACATTACTTTTATGGAATAAGAGAAGACCAAAAAAACATTTCCATTTGTGAAATTTTCCTAATATATAATTCTATTTTAGAAAGTGTGGTTGTCCCACTACATTTTATATATTAATGTTGGTAATTTTCATAGATATGATTGAGAGGATTATTGATGTATCCATGGATGATTTTTAGTTGTAGGAAGAAATTTTGAAAACCACCTTGAAAATCATGAATTTTTTTAAGAAGCTGATATGAAACAAACCATATTATAAATTAGAAAAACTACAATTTCATGTATACTAAGGTAATTATGTTGGGTCACAAGGTTTTTATGAAGAGAAATTAGGGTGATAATGTAAAAATTTTGGCAATCTTAATGATCTAACAACATAGTAATGTTGAATAGAATATAAGCATTATATTCCATTTCATATTTTATAATATGATCATTAAATATTTTCCTAATATAACAACACCAACGTGTTCATTTCTTATGAAGGAAAAAAAAATTGTTCATTGAAAAATGTATTGATTCATTTTAATTTCTTAATAATATTATTACTACATCATTAGTTATCACTTCCCCAAGCTTGAAGTTCCCATTTGTGGAGATGTGTTTTTATATTAATATAGATGCAGGTGTTGTTTTGGAGATGAGAAAGTATAAGAGGTTTCATTTAATTTATTATGCCAAAAAACTACTAGATTTGTCTTGGAATAATTATACATCCACTAAAAATGATTTGTATTTTTTATGTTTTCAATTGAATAATTTAGACAATACTTGATCAGGACAAAGGTGGTCATTTTCCATAATCGTTCATCCCTCAAGCACCTACAAGCTATGTAGAAGTAAAATCCAATTCTCATGATGTGAATTGCTCATTTATAGGATTATGATCTAGTAATTATGGATAGAAAGGGGTTGAATATGTGGTTTTAGACCATTTCTATAGGTTTTACCATAACCAAATTGTGGGGAAAAGGAGATAAATACATAAATGACTGATACAAAATTTATTTTTTTCTTCTATGAAGAAATATTAATGGATTGTAGAATATTCTATTTTCCATTATATTTCTGTTAATATCAAGGAACTTTCAAAGAACTAAATTAAGTGATTTATGTGTTAGTTATATACTATATATGGGATGCCCATATTTTTTATAATATGTAAAGATGGTATATTGAGGAGGTGTGTGGATAAGGATAAAGATATTCCCATTCATGAAAGGTTCCATTAATGCCTTTGCGGTGGACACCATTCAGGGTAAAAAATACACAAAAAGAATGATAGGATTGGTTTTGATAAACAACACTATTCAAGTATTCTATGGATTTTTTATTGGCTATGAAAATTCATAAATTGTTGGATATGTAGGAATAGTGCAAGAGATACCACAAAAAGGAATACTTGAGGTTATTTTTTCAACATTTAGGGATTCTATTTCTTGTGATATTTCCCGTAATCTTAATGAAATTAAAATATTCTTGGTGTTGTAGACTATGTTCCCATGTGGGTTAAGGCAGCACCTCTTCCAAAAAATCATGCTATTAGAGTGGTGAAATATTTCAAGAAAAACATATTTCTTAGGGTTAGAGTACACATATCATTCATTATATAAAATGGAACTAATATAAACAATTTTGAGTTCAATAATTTAATGGATAATGGTGGTTTTTCTTATAGAACGGGTACACCATACCACCCATAGTCCAATAGGAGATCTAAGGTGTCTAACAGAGAGCCCACATATATTTTAGAGAAGAGAATTTATATCTTAAGATATTATTGTTCTATGAAGTTTCTTGAGGATCTGTGGGCATACATAATATCTTATAATATTCATATAGGGATGTCCCCATACATGATTATATTTGGTATTACATTCCACCTGCTTTTGGAACTTCATAAAAAGTTCTTTTTGGAAGTGATGTCCCGGAACATTGACATCAATTCTACTGGTGATATGATGATCCTAGAGATGATTGAGTTGGAGTAAATTATTAGTTTATCATATGGATTTAATGGTTGGTGTTAGGTTCCCTCTATTAAATTATAAGTAGATAATCATCCCAGATAAATTGAAAACCATGTGGTCAAGACCCTTCACAATTCAATGAGATCTTATTGATTGGGATGTGAAGTTTCGTCGACAGGAAAACATACCATTTTTTAATTTCTACAGAATAAAATTCTTCATTTAATGGAATCCCAAAATCTTGGATTCCATTTCCTTTCATATAAGATAAATTTGACTCAGACTAATTGATGATTGTGAACTCAGTGTTTAATGGAAGTAACCCATGGTTATTCATCAATTTTCTCTTTAATTCTGTTTTTCAATAAAGATAACCCACATCATTGAATAATTAGTAGTAAATCCTATGAAATTTTAGTTTATACGATCTTACAAGTACTAGACTATGTTGAATTTCAAAAAAAAATCATGTTTAAACAGAGGAATACACTACATCATCTATATAAATCCACATAAACAAAATCTTTTGTATAAATATTTCATGAACTATAAATTCTATATTCATATGTATATTTTCTTAAAGAATAAGTCCATCAAGAGGTCTAACCAAATGAATTAGATGAAGTATTTAGAAGGGGAAATTTTTTATAAAAATAAATTATCAATTCTCCCACATTCACATAATTTTTGTTTTTACTTTTATCAATACTCTCCTTATCTATTTCATCATTCTATTGTGTACTAAGAGTGGGGAAACACCCCTTATCCTATTACAATTTTTAATATGATTAATTTTTTTAGTGTTATCTTATTTAATTTGTTGGTGTTTAAAATTATGTTGAGCTATATTATGGAATAAACTTGCACCCATTAAAATAAAATTCATTCAACTACTTCTTTGAAAAACTATTTCTAATTCTATCATTTAAACTATATTGAAAAATTCATTATCTATTTCTAAAAATAATGAACATGAAATTAAGAAACAAAATGATGACTTTGAAAAAATGTTTGACCGGATGTGTGGGAAAATTTAATACTTAATGAACATGTAACCTCTTAAACATCATTATTACTATTGAATTTAAAAATTATTTTTAACAAAACTATCTCCCACATTAGGATTCAAATTTAAAGAAAATTTGGATTTTTATGTATGGGTTAGAGGGGTCTTTCTATGTTCTATTATTTATGTCAAATTCTGGAAATCATCAATATCACCCATAATTAAAAATGGTAAAAATCAATTTATTTCACAAATGGAGTGTCCTAAGATTAAAATTACACTAAATTTTATCCTTCCTATAGGATAATAACATTATAATTGTTGTGTATTGCATTGATTCCTTAATTTTTTGGGGTGTATGATTGCTAAGTGGTGTCATATACGTTTTTATGGATGATCTGGTTAGGAACTGAGATATGGAGTGATGTATAATTGATCTTTTTGGAATTATGATCATAACTTGAGGAAACTAAAAATTTGAACTATAACCAATTGGTTTTGCAATTTGAAAATAAATCACCTTATCAAGAAAAATCAAATGATAATAATATAAGTCATTTATAACAAGAGTAAAACTAGAGATTGGGATCCCACAATGAGACTTAGTGACAAGGTTTCTAGGAGCATTTCTGTATATAAATAAAAGACAAACTCAATATTCTCTTTGCACGGTGCTATGAAGAAATCATTTTATGGATAAAAACTACAAATTAAGGACCATGTAAGAAATGATATCATTAAGGAGGGGAATATTGAACCAAAATGATTGATGAGACAATTGAATTATATGAAAAGCATTTGATTTTTTTCAATGAAGTGATAAAAATATCAATTTTAGAAAATAGGGTAATGATAAAATTTATGGTGACTCTGGTTAATATTTTATTTCCACTTAAATCATACCCTTCATCACTCTTATAATTGGATATTTAATTATATTTGACGTATGGTAATGAGTGAGTTCATATATAAGGCATAAAATCCATAATATTGAACGAATTTGTGTTTCCCTGATTTTTAGAGTGTATTTGAACTAAGTTAGGAACTCCAATTAATATTAATTTAAATGAATGAATCAACTCAGATTTTGTTCCCCTGTAATTTAATTTTATTGCATTATCTATGTTAAGATGATTTATCATGAATTATTTTTGTCAATTTTATAGAAAAATAATGAATGATAAATTTATGAGGACAAAAAAACATGAAGGAGTTTGATGTGTCTTATGTTATCAAACTTTTCCACAACCTTTTTTGTTTATTAAATTAAATATTTAATTAATATAATCAATTATTCTGAAAAAAATTATAATTGATTAGTCGTTCACCTGGAAGAGAATTTCTAGGAATATATTTTTTAAATGTGGCTTTTAGGGACTAAACATTCTTATTATTGAATGGAAATTTTAATTGGCTGAAATAAATATATTAACTTGTTTTATTAAAAATTTGTAGTTGAATTTGAATTTTTTCAGAAAATTGGATTTTTAATGGAAATTTAAATTTATTTTTTCAGAGTCATAAAATGGTGTCTTCAAAGAAGTGAAAGCATGTTTATTCTTTGAAATTGAATTTAATTTTTTTGGATACTTGATTTTGGTTTTTAAATCCATTCCATGAATTGAATTAGTTCACTTATTTTGTAAATAAATTTTTTAATTATGAATTTTGTTGATAAATTATTATTTTAGTCATTTGTTTAGATATCACTATGTGTTTCTTGGTCCTACCACCATATAGAATTCCACCCACTACTACGAAAATGGGCTTTATCAGCGCCCAAAATAGGCATTAACAGTGCTAAAAAAGTGTTGTAAATCTCCGAGTTGATAAAGGGGGCGTACCCTTTAACAGTGCTCAAAATTTGATGATAAAGGGTTAATTTATCAGCACTAAAAACTCCCTGATAAAGTTACCCTTTATCAGTGCTAAAAAATTAATGATTAAGGGATCTTTTATTAGTGCTAAAAACACGCTGTTAACTGATCCCTTTATCAGCGCTTTTTTAGCAATGATAAACGATATGCCTGATGTGACATGAAATTATTTTGCATCACGCCCAAAAAAAACTTGCAAAAAAATAAGCAAATCAAACAAGCAGTTCACACAGATAAAATAGCAGTGATAGTAAATTTGGGATCAAAGGATGGGAAATAATCCATACCTAATGTGATGATATAATAATTCTTTAGGATTATCAAAATGTTATATTAAATACTATCTCCTCCAAATGATATCTTAGATTGCCTCAGATAAAATATATAAAGATATTTCAATGTCAAAACCTTTAGAAAAATTTAATTAGGTCATACATGTGAGTTATTATTCATGTTTTTTGTGGTTAATATTCTTGTCAAGCTTGGATATAGATTTTTTTTACTGATTCTGAGTTCCTTTTGGGATATTTTTCCATAGTAATTAGAGAGTTTCCCCTATTTATTTCTCATGGTAGATGGTTTTGGGTGATTCTTTGGACACATGAGGAAATGTGTTCTTGTGGTTGATGACTATATCTTATGGTGTGTTGTCTTCATTTCACGACATATATTTTATTTTTAAATGGTGTGGAGATATATTCTTATTCATTGTCCATCCTAGACTCCAAATTAGTATCCATGTAGTGAATTTATTGGGGGACATAATTTAGAAGAACCATGTGGTTACACTTTCATAAGGAAGCTTCCTATTCATTTTGATCTTTTATTGTTTTACATATATATGAAAAGGATGGGTTGTATGACACTGAGTAAATACCATGGAAATTACCATTTTGAGGGAGTTGTTAGGAACATGTGTTTCTCATGGTTAGGAGAAACCATGTGGTATGGATATATAGTTTAACTAAGACATTTTGAAAGATTGGAACACCGTTAGTTAACTATTTTTCCAAAATATGCATAAGAGGGTTTCTTATCCAAGGTGTCCCAAAATGTTGGTGAACAGTTTGGAAAACTGCCCAACCAGATCCTGAAAGTTACCAATGATATGGCATAATTTAAGTTATTTCAACCTATTTCCTCATGTCCCCTTCCCAAAACATAGTTTAAGATCCCTTTATCATGAAAATTTATCCTATTTAAATCCACTATTATTTTTTCCTTCCCTTTTATTCTTCTCCCTCTCCCTTTCCTCTTTGTCTTCATCCTTCACCCTGAACTTTTGGGATAATGGTTTAAATTTAGGCTGTGTGATGAATTATTAATGGGTTTTTATTTTCTAAGGACTAATTAAGACTCTATGGGGCTTTTATTAGAGTCCTATGTCATAGATAATGACTTTTGTGTTGTTTTTCGTACATTAGTGGATGTTTTCACTTAAAAATTATGTCCATTTTTTAACAAAAGAGGGACACTTTGAATGATACCAGTCACACTGTGCCTCAGATTGAGGCGGGTTGACTCTTACACTTCACAAATGACCCATGTAACCTTCTCCTAAAGTATCAATACAAAGTGAATGCGTTTGGCCTTTTTGGCGAATGTGATTTGTTGTTTTCACTTAAAATTATGTTTATTTTAAACAAAAGAGAGACAAATTGAGTGATACCAGTCACAACATGACTCGTATTAAAGAAGGGTTTACTCGTACATGTCACACATGACTCATGGATCATTATCCTAATGTATCAACACAATATGAATGTGATGGGTTAGTTTTCCATATGTCAGTTACCATATTCACTTAAAATTTATGTCCATTTTAAACAAAAGAGAGACACTTTGAGTGATACCGGTCACATCGTGGCTCGGATTGAGGAGGGGATGACATGTACTGGTCAAAAATTACCCATGGATCGTTCTACTAAAGTATCAACCAAATATGAATGTTTTTGGTCTGTTTTTCGTATGCCAGTTGTTGTTTTCACTTAAAATTCATTCAATTTTAAACAAAAAAGTGAAACTTTGAGTAATATCGGTCACACTGTTCCTCGGATTGAGGCTTGGTTGACTCATAAATGTCACAAATGACCCATGGATCTTTTTAATAAATTATCAGAACAATAAGAATGTGTTTGGTTGGATTTCCATATGTTAGTTGTTGTTATCACATAAAATTATATCCATTTTAAACAAAATAGAGACACGTTGAGTGATACCAGCCACACTATTCGACAGATTGAGGGGGGGTTGACTCTTAAGTATCAAAAATTACCCATGGATCTTTGGTAAAAATTAATAGCCCAATAAGAATGCATTTGGTCAATTTTCTATACGTCAGTTATTGTTTCACATAGAATTCTGTCCATTTTAAACAATAAAGAGACACTTTGAGTGATACTGGTCACACCGTGCCACAGATTGAGGTAGGGTTGATTCCCACATGTCAAAAATGACCCATGTATAGTTTTACTAATGTATAAACATAATCTGAATGCGTGTGGTCGGTTTTTCGTATGCCATTTGTTGTTTTCACTTAAAATTCTGTCCATTTTAAACAAAAGAGAGACACATTGAGTGATACCGGCCACACTGTGCCTCAGATTGAGGAGTGGTTGACTCATACACGTCCAGAATGACCCATGAATAGTTTTCGTAAAGTATAAATACAATAAAAGTTCATTTGGTCAGTTTTATGTATGTTGGTTGTTGTTTTCACTTATAATTTTCTCCATTTTAAACAAAATAGAGACACATTGAGTGATACCGGACACACTGTGCCTCATATTGAGGAAGGGTTAACTCATATACATCACACATGACCCATAGAATGTTATAATAATGTAGCAACACAATAAAATTGTGTTTGTTCAGATTTCCGTATGTCAGTCGTTGTTTTCACTTAAAAATTATGTCCATTTTGAACAAAAGAGAGACACTTTGAGTGATACCGGTCACAAAATTCTTCATATTGTGGTGTGGTTGACTCTTACAAGTCAAAAATGACCCATGTATCATTATTCTAATGTATCAACATAATCTGAATGTGTTTGGTTGGATTTCCATATGTCAGTTGTTGTTTTCACTTAAAAGTTTGTCCATTTTAAACAAAAAAGAGACAATTTGAGTGGTACTGGTCACACTGTGCCTCATAATGAGGCTTGTTTGACTCGTAAAAATCAAAAATGAATGATGGATCATTTTCCTAATGTATTAACACAATCCAAATTTGTTTGGTTGGTTTTCTAAATGTTGTTTGTTGTTTTCACTTAAAATTTTGACTTTTTAAAACAAAAAAGTGACACTTTGAGTGATACAGGCCACACCATGCCTCATATTGGGAAAGGGGTTGACGCTTACTTGTCACAAATGATGCTGGGATAATTGGCCTAAAGTATAAACACAATATGAATGTGTATAATCTATTTTCCTTATGCCATTTGTTTTTTTCACTTAAAATTATTTCAATTTTAAACAAAAGAGAGACACTTTCAGTGATACCAGTCACACCGTTCCTTGATTGAGTCAGGTTTGACTCTTACACATCCAAAATTACTCATGGATCATTTTACTAAAGTATCAACACAATCCAAATGTGGTTGGTCAGTTTGTTTTCTTCAGTTGTTGTTTTTACTTAAAATTTTGTCCATTTTAAACAAAAGAGAGAAACTATGAGTGATAACGGCCACACCGTGCCTCAGATTGAGAATTGTCTGAATCATACACATCAAAAATGACCCATGTATCATTTTTATAAATTATAAATACAATCTGAATGTCTTGGGTTAGTTTTCTATATGTCAGTTGTTGTTTTAACTTAAAATTCTTTCAATTTTAAACAAAACAGTGACACTTTGAGTGATACCTTCCACACCGTGACTCCGATTGAGGAGGGTTTGACTCGTACACATCACACATGACTCATGTTTTGTTATTTGAAGGTATTAACACAATAATAATGCATTTTTTCAGTTTTGTGTATGTCAGTTCTTGTTTTTACTTAAAATTTTTGTCCAATTTAAACAAAAGAGAGACACTTTGAGAGATACTAGTCGCATTGTGCCTCAGATTGAGGAAGGGTTTACTATTACATGTAAAAAATTAACCATTTATTGTTATCATAAATTATCAACACATTATGAATTTTTTTGGTCAGTTTTCTGCACGTCAGTTGTCATTTTCACTTAAAATTCTGTACATTTTAAACAAAAGAGAGAAATTTTGTGTTATACCGGCCACACCATGCCTTGTATTGAGGCTTGGTTTACTTGTACACATCACAAATGACCGATTTATCATTGAAATAAAATATAAACATAATCTAAATGTGTTTGGTCAGTTTTCCATATGCCAGCTGTTGTTTTCACTTAAAATGATGTCCATTTTAAACAAAAGAGAGACACTTTGAGTGATATCGGCCACTCCATACCTCATATTAAGGATATTTTGGCTATTACATGTCAAATATGACCCTATGACATTTCTACTAATGTATAAACACAATACAAATGTGTTTGGTCAGATTTCCATATGTGAGTTTTTTTTTTCACCTAAAATTCTGTCCATTTTAAACAAAAGAGATACATTTTGATTGATACTGGTCATACCATGCTTTGGGTTGAAGATGGGTTGACTTTTACATAGCAAAAATGACCCATGGATAATTTTCCTTATGTTTCAACATAATATGAATGCATTTGGTTGGTTTTCGGTGCATCAGTTGTTGTTATCACTTAAAATTCTGTCCATTTTAAATAAAAGATAAACACTTTGGGTGATACTGGCCACACTGTACCTCATATTGATGCGTGGTTGACTCGTATGCATCAAAAATGACCCATGCATATTTTTTCTAATGTTTAAATTTAATATAATGGTGTTTGGTTGGTTCTACATATGTCAGTAGTTGTTTTCACTTAAAATTCAGTACTTTTTAATCAAAAGAGAGACACTTTGAGTGATGCAGGCCACACAGTGCCTCAGATTTAGGCGAGGTTGACTTGTACACATCACACCTGACCCATGGATCATTGTGCTAAATTGAAAACATTGATTTGTTGGGGGAGACCCTGTGGAGGAATATGGTTACAACAATGTTCATTATCTAATTATGTATAATCAGAAAACATACAATTTCTACCAATGAATATGTTTAATGCATGTGAATCCATTTGGAATCTTGATTCTCATAATGTAGTGAATTTAGGGCAGATAATTTTACTCATATTTCCTTTGAATGTGAGTGGAAATGCAGGATATGATGGTATTTTGGATATTTTAATGGATTTTCTTATCTAAATCCCAAAGAAAAGTGGTTTATCATTATTGCATGTTGCTGGTGCATTTCATCAATTAAAATGGACAAATGACTCATTTGATAAAGTATGTTTTATGTAAAAAAATTACAATTTTATTATAAACATTTATATACAACAATTTTTCATCTTTTTATGTCTTTAACACCTCTCAAAAATGTCTGCAAATTGTACATGTCCCCAAGTTAGATCTTTATACTATTTGTGTATAATCTTCCATCAGGTATATAGACCACTTGTTTCTGAACAAATATATATTATCTTGTGAATATGAGGATTTTTTAAAGTCATAGTAGTACTGAAAAATATATAAATAAAGAATTAATTAATAATATAAATGATATAGTAGTTGTTTTTAAATATACATCTCTAGGGATGCTAGTTTGTTGATGGAAAATTGTCTCTCTCATAAATTTACGAACACAATTACCGTAACAATTATATTTTGTTTGTATTGGACACTGCAAAAACTTTGATCATTAGGAGAATAAGTAACTAGTTTTGATATGTGTTTGGATAGTAATGTTTTATTATATATACCCTCATTCTTGTCCAGATGTAGTACTTTATTGCCTCCTTATGCTTAGACCCAATCCTCATTCTTTTTTTAGATAATATTGATACACCGCCCTATCATAACATAATCCTCAGTAAAAGTTAATATAAATTATATAACATGATTTGTAGACCAAAAACATTAGATGTAGTATCGTACAATTTCATAAACTCCATCATGTGCGGTCTTTTTATTGGATATCCTTGCATTGAATCCAGAAAATAGATCTTTGGAGAATCCAAGTTCAATGCATTAGTATCCAATGTTTCCTAGAAACTCAAAAAGGAATAAGTAATGAAGGAAGTGAAAATATAAATGATATTCTTTACTCATAGAGTTTTACCGCTACATGGTTGGTATTAGGAAGAGTATTTCATCTGTAATCTTGCTTTCCAATGTTTTCAACAACCATTCGCTATTTCATCCATTTTTGATGACTCTAATTTCCTTAGTTGTGTGGATGTGGTATGAGGACTAATAAGACCAAATATTTTCTCATGGGAATAACTCTTCAACTATTATTCATATATACATCTGCCAATAATATAAAATGCATTTAGTCATAATTAGCACATTATATCAGCTTTTAGAAAATCAATTCATGAAAACATACCTCATATATACATTTACTACTATGACACCGAGCCAACCATATTCATGGATGTCATTTACATTTCTAGCAGTAACATAATCTGCAATTTCCTCCCCGTATATAATATCTTCAAAACAACTGTATTACTACTACCACTTTTTATCTTCGTATACACATGAGTCTTCAATACTTGTAAATGTGGATAGAGAGAAGGTGGTTTAATTTTTCTTTTAGTTGATCTTTTGGTTCCATTGGTCAATCCTTTAGATGATTTTGTGCCCAAATTTCTTTTCACCCCTTCCCATTCTCTGTCTATAATAACATTCATTGGTGCATACCTTTTTTTATTAATTTCTATAGGGTTTATGTTGAAAAAAATGGAAATAAATACCTCTTTTTCCACATGTACTCTTACATGTTGTGACGGCCATGAAATGAATGTCAATTTATCCTTTTCAAGCATATAAATATCATCATCATCAAGTGGAATAGGTAGCTCTACATTTGGATCATGAGCTACATTAATCATCACTTTTAGATGATCTGTTGGAAGTGGTCTACTATGCAGCTTGTCCTCTAGGATGATGAACATCGTATCCCTTGCAACAAGGTGATAGGTGTGTATTGATAGTTATAAATCATAGTCATTGTCACCTTGTAGAATATTAGTATAGGAACATTATTGGTGTCTTTCTGTTCACATTTCATGAGAACAATTATTAGAATATTGATTACTAGGGCTAAGAAAGCTCTTTGAGGGGAATGGCTCGCCTCAAAGCTGGTAGGGGTTGGGCAGGATCTTTATGCGCTGGTGGTTCCTAAGTTATGTCTTATCCTTGTTTCTAACCCATAAAAGTTGCTAGAAACTCTCCCATCCATTTAAATCGTTCTCCATGAGTTTATAGTCTTTCTCTCATTTGTTTCATTTCATCATTTCTATCATCTGTTTATTTTTCTTCTTTCAAAATATACTCGGGGTGTCACCCCAAACCCCACACCTCTAACACAGTCGTATTGTTCTGGCCACATCAAATATGTCGATAATAGGTCTGCATCCTCTATAGGAGTAGTTGATTCTTGTGATCGTTCAATATATGAAAATAATTATTATTATGTAATATAAATTTAAAACAATACTTTTTACGATTTAATATTTACACATATTTCCCACACTTATTGTGTGTTTTCTTCTACTAGAATCCCTTCATTATTCACACATGCCTCCTTCCATAATGCATGAAGTGTGATGGAAGTGTATTTGGATTTAGATTCATCAATCTATATATAAATATAGAAATAAAATTATGATGTTGTTTCTTAGAACATAACAATTTTACAAAAAATTTAAATACGTACCATTTTCTTTTCTTGTGAAGCGTACCCCATCCTTTCTTTACAATAGGGGTGTGTTGGTTTTGATGCACATTCCTTTTTTTCAATACTAAGTAGTTGTTTCATAAATGAAATATTGACAATCAATGTGATGAATAAACGTATCCTCAAACAACATATTATCATCCACAAAGTACTTGAAACTTCTCATCCCCATGACGGCCAATAAATGTATCCCATGATTCATGGGATATCAGGTGAGAATAGAAAAGGGGTGGGTGTGGGTTTATTTTACCTTTGGAATATTTCAAGTGAGATTTTATTAAAATAGGTTGAAAACCATGATGAATCCTTCATGAAAGACTTAGTACATAATTCTTGTGAGAATCATCTACGATAAATGTACTCTACGATGGATTGATAAGAGTAATACACTATCTAATTATTTTATTTTCTTGTAAATTAAAGAAATAATATCATAATGTTACTATAATTTCTTCCCAGATCACAACCTTCATCCCATACACAACATGGTTCCATGAATCTATGTTAATCAGCACGCATTTCCGAGTCACTATTCTGATGTAACTACTAAACATAGCCTTGTTGGGATTCACATGTAGGCCTCATGCATTCCATATGAAATCAAATTTGATGCCTTTTCTTTTTTCCTTAAGAACATTGGATAACACCATAAAACTATGAAAGACCTATGTTTTCTATGACGTCTATCCTTTATTCTCGACCATTTCATCAATATCAACATCATCAGTATGTTCATCTAGAATGGTATCAATAACATGTGCTGATTATTGTGGGACCTCAACACTAAGAGTAGAAACAGGTTTAGAAACTTGTTGTTGCTTCGCACTATGAGCAGTAGTAGTAGCATCTTGAGAGTCATGTTTAGTCTCAAGGATATGAGCACCAGAACATGCAGAAGTAGTTATCTTGAAAAGTGGTTGAACATTTAATTTAGATTACATAAATTCAGTACTGATAAGATAATAACATGAAATAACAAGATCTATATTACAAAGAAACTATAACATATTTATTGAACTCCCATTATTTTTTAAAAGGATGAAGGGATTTGAAACCTCAATCGATTATCAATATCCCTTCATTGTGGTCTCCTCTAATATACAAAATGACATCGACATTATGACCACTGCGAAATGATTGAAACATACCACTGAAAGGATAATCCTCAATTGTATTTTCATTGGACCCTTCAGTAGTATTGGATGATAAAAAAATAATTGACCACATTCTGTTTGCGGGATCTGGATCATAAAATATTTGTACTGCTTTAGATGCCATTATAAACTATTAGTCTTTTAACCTTGTTTACTAAAATCAACTTTCACAAATTTCAATTCATCTATTTTAACACCACTATTGTTATCAACCCATTTTAATTGAAAAATAGGAAATTGGAATTTCATATAATCCTAATCCCATATTTGTTTGACAATGCCAATCTATGACATATTCGCATAAATTGTATTTCATTCCTTACTACCAGAAACATTCATAGCTTCAGCCACAATTGTAAATACACTATTTTTCAGGGTACTATCATCATCATGATCATCTTTATAGAATGTATATCCATTAATTACATAACCATTGTAATATAGTACATACATTTTTGGTCTGGTGGCTATCCATCGAAGTCATTCTGAAATTGAATTCATATTTTCTTCTAACTCCATAAAAATATGGTCCCGAAACCATTCTATAATGTTTTTATTGTTTGTATTTGATATTTATTTTTCATCCCCTGGTGGATTAAACCGTCTAAGAATTTCTTTGTGGGTTTAATATTGAAGCATCCTCTCAAATTTTATGAAAAACATAAAGATGGGTCTACTCCAGATCTATAGTATTGATAGTCACAACATATCTTCCAAAAATTCCCACACCCTCAATGCGTACAGTGTGATGTGATTTAGGGAGACCAATGCTTTACACATCCGATATGTATTCATTACAGAATTAAATGGCTTCCTCAATAATATATCTCTCCACAATACAACCCTTTGGCTAACTTCAATTTTTGACATAACCTTTCAAAATATTCATATACCATTCAACGGGGTAACTCCATATATAATGCAGAAGACAACAAAGTAGAATCTCTCTCATCAAGTGAACCATAAAATGAACCATCATATCAAAGAATAATGGAAGGAATAATATTTCTAATTCACATAATTTGATGACAATTTCACTTTCCACAGCTGGAAACTTCTCTGGGTCTAAAACATTACTACTTATAGCATTGAAAAATTAGCAAAGTTTGGTTAACGTATGATGAACATTCTTGGGGAAAATGCAATGTAAAGCTATAGGAATTAAATATTCCATCAAAACATGGAAGTCATGCGTTTTTAAACGTTTTAACTTCAATCATTCATTGACACAATGTTAATGATATTGGATGAATACCCCTATGAACCTTTATATCATTGAAGAAGATAAAAATTGATATCTCTCCTCCATGGAAAGAGTGTAAGCAGTTGGGGAAATAAACATTTGATTTTCACCCTTCATGGGAGCCAAATCTTCTTATATTCCCATTTCATCAATGTACAACCTTTCCTAAATTCAATCCTTTGCTTTTTCTAGGGCGTTTAGCAACGTTATGATAGCATTGTCTTATAAATTTTTTTCCACATGCATCACATAAAGAATATTTCTGACGTACAAACAATTTCAGTATGGTAATTAAAAAACAATTGATCTCTTTTTTCAACTAATTATCATAATGTTTTTTTAAAATGGTTTACCAAAAATGGTGTTCACATATTTTACTTTTCAAATAAATAATCATCAGTTAGGGGAGAGGGTGTTTTGTGTTGTTATGAACATCCATTAAATGATGTTGTGCACGATCGGTACTTATGCTGACAGGGTAGAAATCTACGATGTCCTAGAAACAAATATTTTATTGAATGTTTCAACCTAATTGATTATGTATCTTCTCTACGCATGGGACACCCATGAGTTCTTTTAATTATATAGCATGACAAATTTTCATAAGATGGGATATCATTTATCTTCCCATACAACAATTCTCCCAATGCGATGTATTCAATTTTATAAGAATCATACAACATAACACCTAAATCCCACAAGAACATAAAATCCTCAATCAAATGAGCAAAATAAACATCAATATCATTACCTAGTTGTTTTGGTCCTGATATAAGGATAGATAACATGATAAATTTCTATTTCATGAATAACTAGGGTGGAAAGTTATAATTTACCAACATAACATGCCAGGTACTATGAGTGCTAGTTTGAAAACAAAAAGGATTCACTCCATCTGTAGAGAATACTAAATGAATTTTTCTCAGCTCATTTCCAAATTCAAGATACACATGATCAATTCTCTTCCATTTAGGAGAGTCGGGAGGGTGATGTAATTTCCATTCATTTTTTCCTTTATCTTCTTGCCACAATAATGTTCTTACCGTTTCTTCACTTCTATATAGACTCCTAAACCATAGAATGATTGGGAATTACCATAAATCTTTTATATGACTAGATTTATATTTCTTTTATCGAGAAACACCATACTTTTGGGCATTCTGTAAGTGATTTTCTCTCCTTAAGAATCATTATACAGACTTTTAGGCATGCATGTATTCTTTCTAAAATCATACCCATCAAGTGTATCATTCGTTTAGCTTTATATGTCTGGATTGGGAGATCATTATCTTCTGGGAGCATGTCATTCAAGAGAGAAATTAGTTTTGTAAAACTGACATCACACCATTTATTGCCTGTTTTCAATTTAAACTACTTCAGTACAGCTGACAATGTTGTATATTTAGTGAAATCAGAATACATAGATGTCATTGCATAACTCTTTAACATAACAAACAATTTTGGGAGGTCATGGATATTATCTTCAACTATCCTTGTTATTTTCTCAATATGATCTTCATTATCATTAAAATCTATAATCACATCCTCCATACGGTTTTATTCATTATCCCTATTTTTAATCATATCTTATGATCCATAAAATGCAGTTTTATCCCAACCAGTACCTACATTCACTTTTTCTCCACGATTATTTGAACATTTATAACTCTGATCTATTCTGTGACATATCAAATGTTCTTCTAACTCTTCTGGAGTAATTAGTCTAGAATAACAACAATGTAAACACAGACAAAAGATTTGAGAAGGCTGCTTTTTGTGATCCTTTACAAATATGATAAACTCTTTCACTCCAATCGCATACTCTATTGTCAAATGATTAACATCCATCCAATCATTATTCATCTCCATCCTATTCGAATCTCAAATATTATTATTTATGATTCAAATACACAAAACAAGACATCCAAATATAGTAGAAATGGTCTACATCCTTATAAAAATAGAGATTAATATAGCCTAACCATTTCTAATAATGATTTTGAAGTCAACATAACCATGACAAACCCCCATAAAAATCAACACACTTTCCAGCCCCCTCATTCATAATTAAATAATCAAATTAAACTGCCCAAAACTAGGGACCAAACTCAAATAAAATGGAAACAAGGATGCTATTATGATGAGAAAACTAATATAGTAGATACATTTCCAATCACAAAGGGGTTCACGGGGGAGACAAATAACCAAGATTTATCTAAAATTACTATGGAATATCCTAAGTTATGTTACCCAAATTGACATAACAAATAGAAAATTGAGGTTAGTGAACATAAATTCTATCAAACCTCCTCTCACTAACTATTAAGACCTTCAATTATATTGAAAAAATTTGTGAAATTAATTTTATAAATTAATTATTTCCCAAAAGCATGACCTGTAGATTATTAAAATTCTCATCTATTTATGTAAAATAGAAATATTCTTCCTTCTTTTTCTTATCAATCATTAAATTTGGATAAACAAAATAACCAACTCAATAAAATTCACATTTTCACAAGAATTTTAAGGTAATGTGAGATAAATAATTCCATTTAAAATAAATCAACTATATTTTTTAGTATCAATTGAAAGAGTGTATTAGTTAATAAAGGGATGAGGATAACAACTCAAGACATAATCATGCCTATACTCTCAATCAAAACTCACCACATCCAAAAAATTTATCAACTAAAACATGACCAGCTGACTAAATAAATCTACACCTTACTAAAACCACGAAAGACCATGAATCCTAGAGAATTCATACTACTGATGCCCCACTGCATCACCATTGAAATAGATCAACTATACAGTTATTGTACACCATGAGATACTTAACCATAGGGCATAATCCCCACCCTAAATCTAGAAAATCTAACCAAATCCCTTATTTATCATTCCATTAGGACCACAGCTCAAGGAACTATCATTAACCTTCTAAGAAAATCAAAGATAACCACTCTTGATAACTTCATCACAATCCCTCATCTACTACCAAAACCTCAAACATTAACTCACAACCTTCATTAGATTCTCTAACCTCAAATATGACTCAAAATTATATGATTTCATTTATTCATCAGCCATGAGATCTAAAAACTAGACAATCAATGTACATATGTGAATCCCAAGGGAAAGAACATTGTATCCAAATCGGTTGAATGTTATGATATTTTGTATACACTAATACTTCTATATATAGGGAATTAACCTCTTCTTAAAACGGTTTTTGACTGAAAATGTTTTTCCTTCCATCATTCTCAAGACACCCTTAAATGTAATCTCACTACTAAGTAAACCAATAAATGAGCTAGAATATTTTCCAATTCAAAACCCTCCTTAATTGATTCTATCCAATTCTTAAACTTAAAACCCAACAACTAGACAATAAACATCAACACCTTCTACTGTTGAAATTTTACAACACTCTATCCCATGTATATTTCTACTTCATGCACACATTACCAAGATAATGTTTTAACATGTATAAGCATCAAAATTAATAAATTTAATCCATAAAATTAAATAACTTACCAAATACAAGGGATTATCTTATGCACTAAAATAATAATATATACCTAAACACTTATAAACTACAAAAACCAATTCCAAAACCATTACAAAATATTATATTCCTATGAAATCATCGCCATTAGACCCTCCAATAACACAACAACCTAATCACACCATGCCACCATTCATAAATCCATTGAAAAATTTAACAACCTCTTTTACCCTTCTATTTACTCACATTTACAATAGAGTGTTTAGAATAATCTTAATCTTGAAAATAACAAAACAAAACCCTATATGTAATAAACAATTCACTTGGTAAAAATTCTATCACTTCATGCATTTTTGAAAGAATGTGACCTCAACACACAACCCAAACAAACAACACAATCCAAACCAAACCAAACTAAACCATCATAATGAATATTAGAATAATAACTAAAGGAAATGGATGATGATGAACGGAGAAATCACCAAAGATCAGAGATGGTAGTCCGAGAATATAACATCGTTGAAATGATTCTCATACTCATGAAGTAGGGTTCGTGGGGAGTACAGTCTAGTGGGGAGGAGGAGATGTAGGGTTCACGGGGAGGAGGATATGCGGAAGGGAATAAAGGGGGAGGATAAATACTAGGGTTCGTGGTGGTGTAGTATGTCTAGAGATAATGTAGGGAAAGTGTAGGAGGATTACGGCTAGTGGCGTAGTAGGGATAGTGGCGACAGAGTATGTCTAGTGGCAGCGGATGTCTGGCAAAGAGAAGATCATGGGGGAGTTGTCGCAGAGGTACAGTCCCATGTGAGCTTGAGGTGGCGCAATAAATAGAGGGCATTTTGCACCCCATTTTATAAAATAGGACTATAGTTTTATCAGTGATAATATTTTAGTGCTGATATAGAATGCATTTATCATCAATACAATAGCGTTGATAATGAATTTCCTTTATCAACACTTTTTTCTTAGCGCTGATAAAATGTGGTGCTTCCCTTGCCCGTTTTTGTAGTAGTGACTACCAATGTGTGATACCACATGACCAGACCCCAAACCTCATGTCGTTTTGTCACGTCACCCACACCCTACCCTGCTACCACATGATCGCTCCCATGTTCCAATAATGATATACCACCGTCCATCCTCTTGCTATCCCCACCCTCAAAAACCCTTATAATGTTATAGTTATATCAAATGGTATCTCCACCTCACTAAAACTACTACTGATCCCTCAATAACTTCAGTACAACCATCTGTGAATCCACTGCCACTTATCTTTCAATATCTAATGCAAAACCATCTACCAGCACCCCCGATCTACGAGTCTGATCCAACTGTGATACTATTGGTCGAAACTACCACCACCAGCCCCAACTTCTCTTGGTGTCAATAATAGATCTCCCATCAACCATTGATTTACATCCAAACCACACCCACTATATATATCAAACCTGATCCCAGTGCTGATGAACTCATAAATATTATTGGTTTACATAGATCCAATGATAATGTCCCTATTGAATCCCCATAAACAGATCTCATGTCATCATCTATTGTAACTGAAGAACTATTGTGACGCCATTTAAAAGTCTTGTAGTCGCAGGGTTGACGACACTATTGTATTTGGTGCCACTAGAGAATAATTCTAGGTGATAACTGAAGACCTCATAGATATAAAACCCACCAATGAATATTTGGAGAAGACGACCTAGAGGGATTCCCAGCAGCTTGAAGTCCATCAGCAGATGGAACCCCATAAACTACTCATAAATAAGATGACCTGCGAGGGTATGGTAATTAAAATGAAAATAAAAGATTAAAAATAGGAAATTGAATATATATTAAAAATTAAATTAAATTACTAAATATTAATAAATACATATATTAAAAAAATCAATATATATATATCAAATATTATTATTATTATGAGGCATGTGTGTGTGTGTGTATTATAAGTATATATATTTTGTAAATACTTATGTATTTCTATAATAATAATATTAATGATAGTAATATATTAACCATATGTATTTAAATACAAAATTAGATATAAATTAATAATATGTATTTATATATTTAATACAGATAATAATATCATTATATTATGCTATATATGTATATTGTCGGAGCCCAAAATAATGTTGGGTGTGTGGGACTAATGTGTGGAAGTGTACGATATTTGTTCAAACTATAATGCAACACTTATTTTAATTTAGGAAAAAAATTGAAGTTTCTTACCTACAATTTTTTTACAATATTCTGATTTGTTGGATGAATCTGATTAGAATATTGATGTGATGGAGATTGTAGGAATTATATCATGTAAATAGGGTTTGAGCATCCTCACTCAATGATCAGGACCATTGATCAAACCAAGTAGAGAAAATATGATTTTTTTGACCACTAACACTTCATTGCATGGAGACTCTATGATTTTCACATTCTGTTTGTGGGAGCATGGTTGTTATCACTATTGAGGATGATGTACCGTAACAAGCGCGCCACATGAAATCCAAAGAGTTCCTCACGAAACCAATACTATGATGTTAAAGGGGGATTGTAAGGAAATCATATTATTAGTATATGAAGAGTCCCTGAGAAATGGATACACACACTCTCTTATAAAAAACTTGACCTGGTGAATATACACCAACACATATTAGGTGTGAGATAATAAGAGAACAGAGACATCACATCAACAGCTACTGAAGATCATACAAGGGGATGTAGTTTGAAATATGAGAGATAGAAGATCCCTAATATATTACATTATTTCATTATTTATTTCTAAATGAATTTTTCTATATATAAATAATTAAATATCACTAATTCAATCATAATCCTATGATATACACTTTTAGGGGAATATGTTGTGCTTTCTGATATTTCTTTTACTTTTCTCATACATTTTCTTAACATGATACATCTCTATATTTATACTCTCACAATTTTTTTACAAACCATCATGTATCAGTGAAAAGTGATCTTGATCATTCTTAAATTAAAAAATTCTTCCATCTATGGATTTCACTAAAAAATAAATCAATCTTTTGAGAGTGTAGCACACTCAGTTAAACTAACAAGTTGAACTTACTTATAAATGTTTTTTATTACTCAATATTGATGTCATTGGTTAAAAATATGTAGAGGCCATTTGGTTATAGGTTTACCTGAGAAAAATATTTTTTATACTCCTTCAATCTGTTCTTATATTCGTCATTTAATGGATGAATGATGTAAAATATCCATAAAAACAAGCAAGTTGATTTACCCTTACATCATGAACTAATTTATCTCAATAGTTTTTTTTCATCGATTTTTTTTATTTATTTATTAAAATATTTTAAATTCACTCGCTCTCACACTCACAATAACAAAAATCTTCATTCGCTACAATATTTCATCACTTTTGATTTTTCAACTTGTTCTTCTATAGTTTTATTTATTTTTTGTTTTGATTGTCTACATGGCCACACAATTTAATCGCACATTCTGATTCCTTCATTGTGGATCAGCCTCAAATCATTACTAGGTTGTTTTTAGGCAGAGTCATAAATAATTAATTTTCACGAGTACAATAAGCTTGTGTCAATAATATGTGTGTAATATACAACATATCACCTTAAACATGATCCTTCATCACTATAAAATATAAAATAAAATTAAAAATACACATCATGGAGATTTATGTAATTATAGAAATTAATTAATTATATATAATTAAATTTAAATCATTTCTTAAATGTAAATTTAAATCCCATAAGACATAGATAAAAAATTGATTTTTGGTATCTATAAATTTGAATGAAATTAATTATTTCTACATGGCTTTAATTTTGTTAGGCTTCTCATTATTTCATAAGAGTTATCATATTTTTAAAAGCCTTTTTCCTCTTTATAAGACATTCAATTTAAGTATATTTCCATGTCCTTATTCCAGAATAATTCTTCAAAATACATAAGGTGTTCAATCTAGATTGTAAAAATTACTCATAATATTATAATACAATGAAAACATTTGAATACACAATAAAAATAATAACATCCATACATAATATATTATAAATAGAAAAAACATCATGAATTGGGTAAATATTATATTCAAAATAGAAGATAATAATTAAAAAATAGTAATTGATAAAGAAATTTATCATTATTTTTTCTTATATAAAAACATAACTAGATTTATATACAATCCTTTGCTAAATTTAAGAAGACTTATAAATAACATAATATAATGGGTATTTTAATTATAAAAACAAAAACAGGTTAGAGAAAGGTTTCACTATTACAATATATCCTTTTAAAATAATTACAACACCAATTATTTAAAACATTATGATTTCTCATTATTATGAATAACAAAAAAATTAATCAAATTTAAATATATGTTTTTTTCATTTTCTTTTTTGTTTTTAAAAAATCACACATCATAAGGATATAGGGTCATGTAATGAGTTAGTCCCTAAACTAATATAAAAATGGGTGTTTCCATTTTTTAACAATAAGGGGATTGACCTCAAGTCGTTTTAAATATAAATAAATAACATCATGATTAATTTTAAATAAATGAAGAAATATATCTCCCCATGAATTTATGTTAACTAAAAAATAATAAATATTAAAATAATGGTGACTTCATTAAAATTACATATTTATATTTTTATAAAATAAAAGTAGACATGACTATATAATATTTTGAATAACTCATGAAAAATAGGTAACACAATGCTCAAAAATTACCATGAAACTATTGAGAGGGAATAAAAAACGTTTGTTCTCCAATATTTATCATATAAAAAATCAAACATCTATCATTAAAAAATCAAAAAAAAAAATATTATTCAACCTAAATAAATCTGAATATTTAATATAAATATCTTCTAGAGGATCATCTGTAGATACATAATCTAAATTGATATTCCAGTTTTTAACATGATATCGAATAAAATGATATCTCAGTTATATATACTTAGTTAAAGAATGTTATAATGGATTTATTGCAATGGAACATATTGAATAATTTTTATAGATAATTAAAATCACTTTTAAATTTACTATCCAACCAACATTTTGAATTTTTATTGAAAATGGGGGGCCAAAGGCCTAACCGATCAACTAGGTCTGATGTAATGGATTATATTAAATTCATGAAGACTGAACAGAATAGAAATCACTAATAATATACTCATCATTAGTAGTAGAAAAATTAACTACAAACAATTTACTTGAACACCATGAAACTATACTATTTCTTAGAAAGTTAAACTCTCCATAGATAATCTTTTTATCAAATCAGCATCATTCAAAATAAGAATATAAATAATTCTTAATTTAAAATGAAATTTTATAATGATAATACAAAAAAATTAATTTCCATTAATTTAACATACTTAATAAAAATATTTAACATCTTTCAATTGAATTTTATTTGGTTTAATGTGAAATTAAAATCACTTATAGATGCTAATCATAAGACTTCATCCAGTAGAATCAAAATAAATAAGACTTCAAATAATTACATTAAAAGTTGTAATATTAATTAAATTTCTATCCAAATAAAAATCCAATCAACATGTACTACTCATAATTGAACATTTACGGACTATAATCATATTCCAATATCTATACTAATTAATTAGAACTCTTAAACCAATTAAAAACTATTCCATCATCTCTTTGAGAAATCCGTAGTATTACCTAGAATTTTCATTATCCAATTATACTCATATCATATGATGTGGTAATATTATATAAAATTTCCTTTCCAAACAATTCACTAGATGATTGATAAATGATATCTCCTAAATAAACAAGAATAATCAATATTTCATTAGACGATTTATTAATAAAATATATTTGGTCGACATTTAATTTTAAAAAATCAGTTATCAAAAAATTTGTAGATAATATTTCATACCATGCTAGAGGGGATTTCTTAATTCTAAAAAGTTCCTTTTAAAGTGTTAAAATCCAACCAGGTTTGTTCTTATGTTACAAAAATATAGTGTTTTTTAACGTAAACAGGTTTATAAATAAATCAATATTAAAATTAAATTTTCTCTTATTTCAACAAATAATAAATCCTTGATGTGCTGCACAATCCATTTAAATTTTAATTTATTCCAATCATGAAACAAGTAAAAAATATTCATTTTAACCTATTCAATCTAATTAAAAAACTCGGTGAACCATTCTAGATTTATTAATTATATAATATTTTAGGTTTATGTAGTTTATTTATGAAAATACACTTATTATTAAAATTATGGGAATATTTATGGGGTTTAATGAAGGTCTAAACATAATTTATTAAAAACTGATTACGTTTATCATTGATAGAATCCAATTAAATCATTAAATTCTGCTAAAATTATATTTAAGAATAAAATCATAAATAAATATAGACTGAGAATAAAAATATTAATTAATTGTTTCGTAAAAATCTTATGTAAATATCATAAATAAATATAAAAAGTTTTTAATCTCTACTATATTCTAAAATTATTTGGTAAGAAAATTTCTCACATCCAATAGGGACTTTCAAATTTTGATGCTCATCCTCTCCAAAATTAATATAACCAAAATTTTATTCAAATTTTCATCAATAAAATTATTTTATTTAAAATATTTATCATCAAACTAAACATAAACAGATTCTTCAACACCTATATTAACCTATAAATTAGTGTGATACACTTTAATAACATTTTAATATCAAAAAATTATTCATTAATCATCGTTATCTTTGATCATACCCACAATATCCTCAGTGTTAGAGTTAATAACGTTACAACTAAAAACTATAAAATATGAAACATTTGATTTCTTCCATTTCCATACTTTATTAGGATTCATCTTCAAACTAGGAATAATATTTATTTAATTAGAAACAAAACATGTAGAATTCATATCTTCTACCCAAAAGAACATATGTAAACTATAATTATTGATTATAGTTCTAGCCATTTATTGTATAATTCTATTTTTTCTGTGAAACTACCCCATTCTCCTAAGTGGATATAGGTTTTATGAAATTATGAAATTAACCATTATGCACACAAATAATATAAAAATAAAAATTCTTGAATTATCTTCCTTTATCACTATAAATGGATAAAATTATGTATCCTTTATATTTTTAGACCATTTATATCTTGTATAAAAATATGAAAAAAATTTAAATTTATGATATATAAAATAAATGAATATTTATTTATAAAAATCATCAAAAAAAGAATATTTCATACCATTTAGATTTACAGGATGAATAGGTCCATAAAAATATAAATTTTCAAGTTGAATAGTTCGTATAATGTATACATCCTTAGTAAATCTAAATATTTTTTGACTACATTAACATCATGTTTGAATCGTTTCAGTGATACATATTCACTTTATGTTTCTATTTATATGCCAAAAATACAATCTATCTCTTCATCATTAATAAAATTCACATTTTGATATATTAGATAAAATAAAATAGTTGAGTAAATATTATACATTAAATTATAATAATACAATATTGATTCATCTCTAAAAAAAGTTCATTAATCATTTTCAATTTTTAGTAAATATAAATTATTAACTATTTGGGAGATAATAATCAGATTAGTATTTAACACAGTAATATATATAAAATTATATATAATCACAATTATAGGAACAACAACAAGATTGAAAACATTTTTTATGTATTTTGAGTTTTCTCCAACACTTACAATTTCCCTATCACATCTATTTAAGAAAATAAAATTTAATGAATCGCTAATCATGTTCCTTGAGCATCTACTATTCATATACCAAATTTAATTCATGATATGATCAAGGAATTTTTCTAAAAAAATTGATTTCAATATTGTTTTTAGGTCTAAGATAATTTCTGTCCAATTGGATAAGTCAATGAATTTTTTAGAATATAAAAAAATTAACATGAATTAACTAGAAATATAGAAGATAATAACTTTATAAATTTTTATGGAATTATTTTTTTTAATCTTGGATATAATTTAGTAGAATAGTTACCTTGTATTCTATATCTACAAGAAGAAGAAGATAAAATTATTCTTTTGGTAACTTTCACAGTTTTCTTACATATATGTAATTTTTCAATCATATTCAACATAATTTATTTTCTAGTACCTTATTTCATAGAAATTATTTTATCATGTATTTCTTTTCCCCGAAGAAAAACAAAAAAAAAGTTCGATTAGAATTAAAATTTATTTCATTATTTTTTTATTTAACATTTGAACAACCTCAAAATATCATAATTTTATAATTTGTGTATGATGATATATTTTTTAGATTCTCATTTTAATTACTAAGGATCATGTTTTCCTAAATAATTTTTATTTTTTATTTTAATATCCTCCATAATTAAAAAACCAATATGCTATCACTTTCAACTTTTTCAATCATTTCACTTAGTTCAATGTTACTTGAATTTTAAAAATTAAAATATCAATATGAATTATAATCAGAATAAAAACAATAATAATAAATAACATAATTTAATAATTCAATCAATCATATTTTATCTATATCCTTTTTTATAACAAATTCTTCACTATAATATGATTCATTAGTATAACTCCATCTAGTTAATATATTATTTTTCGCCTTTTTATTTTACTTTTTATCTTTCCATTAATGCTCCAATATAATACTCTAAAAATTATTAAATAATTTCCTTCTATATCCATTGAAATTTAGTTTTGAAGAATTATTATATAAAATTAATCTTTTTTTTACCCTTTTTATTTATATCATGGATAATAATTTTTATACATTCTTGAGAAGAAATTCATTCTTTTATAATTCATATAGACTATATTCACCAACCAAGAAATATAATCGTTCTCACATCCCTGGATTTTAGAATCCAAATAGTAATAATGAACATTTATATTTGATTTAAAATAAATTCCATTCTTTATTTTAGTTACATCATTTTAAATGATCACGAGTTGTAGTTCATATTTCTGTAGTGAACTAATGAGTTCATCAATCGTGTATTCAGATATGTTTTAAATTTCATCAATGAATACTTTATTTGAATTATATTTCCTTAGAATAGATCTCAGAACTCTTTTGATAAGAACTACATTTTCCAAGTCCTCACCAAGAGAAGTCATTCCATTTACAATAAACATGAATGTATGAAATATCTGGTTCATAGATTCATATTCCCGCATCCTAAGGTCATAATATTCAGCCCAAAAATACCCATATTTGGTACTCTTCATCTTGTCTATTCCATAGTGAGTGACATAAAATATCCTCCATATATAATGACATGTTTTAAATAAAGATACATAAATAAACACACTTATACTAATAGAAAAATATAACATATTTATAACCATTAATTTAACACATACATTACTACATCATTACTAATCATGTAATCGGGGATAATATTAAGATATTTTTATGATTTTTCTATGATAATGTATTGTTTAGTGATTATATTCCTATGTTAAGAATCCATTCAATATTTACAATATCCAAAGTCACTTCCAATGTAGTAGGATGGTCTTTAATGAATCTATGCATCCTTATAATTTATGTTTTCTATATTATAAATTTTATTTTTACCTCGGATCATTAGTTATAGGATATAGTTAGTAAAAATGATATATCCAAGAGATCCAAGTCTATGAAAACTAAATATAGAGGTATCAGGATAGAAGATTAAAATAAAAACTCTTAGACGGTAAGTATATGATAATAATAGTTTTACTAGGTTAATATAGTCGATATGGATAAGAAAGGGGTTGAATTGACTAGTTTGAAATTTAAATTAATATAAATAATTAATGTAAACATAGAAAAACTCAACAAAGTGAAATCTTATAATACTTTTGATTATAATGATCCTACACATACCCTTAAATTTTCTATAATATTTATGAACCCATATTTTTGTATGAGAAACATATATTTTGTTTTAGTATAAGTCATTAATTATGGCCTAATTTGAATAACTATTGAGGTCACATGTGTATTAGGGGTTTATGGGGCTTGTTCGGAGCCTGGGGCCTATCTTTTTAGAAGGATGGGGAAATCTACATAGTTTGTTGAAACCATGCGGGAATGGTCGCATGATTACTACTAGCCATGCAATGCTAGATAGTGGGATGGAGGAGCCCGCATGGTTTGAAAATCCATGAGAATTTAGGCACATCCATGTGAGGTGTCCTGTATAGTTCTTTATAGTGGGATGAGACATAGTTTGTGCGCAGTTAGTCAGACTGTTCATGTAAACCATACGAGGTTACCCTCCCAATAGTAGGGGAAAACATTTGGCACATGTTTTGGAGAACTGTGCATCCAAGTAGTGGGACTCTCTTATTTTTGGTTAAATTGATAAATATCAATTAATTATTTTTGTAACATCATTTATCTTTTCTATTTCCCCTTTATTGTTATTTTCATGTTTGGGGGACCTCCCAGGAAGAAAAAAGGATATATGTTTCCACTTATCCTCCACCCAGACTTGGAATCACGATCCATTTGTCTCATTTGAATAGTACCTTTGATTACTTTATTACTTTTGTACAGTTCTTCATACTTCTTAGTATCAAATGCACCCTTTATGTGAAAGGTAATTTTAACTATACATGGGTTCTTCATATGTTCTTAATTTTTCTCTTGATCTAAATTGAATCAGAATATGATACTATATTATCACACTACTACCTACCTACAGTATGTCGTCTATACTTTTACTATTTGGTTTTTTGATTTATTCAGATATTCATCCTTTTTAATCTCTTTGTACTTTCAGGAGTTACCCTAAAATTGAATTGGTTGATTGAATTTAATGAAATATAACCTATTAGGGATTCTTATTAGTTTCATTGATACACATTAGAGGTAATTTCTAGAACTCAGGGAAACCCCATGAGTGTTTCATGTCAATTGCTTATTTTTATGCCTTGGTTAAAGCAACCATGTGGTGAGTTCTTACTTTCATTTTTAAAGGATTCTTGATAATAATTGAATTGTTCTAAATTAATTAATTAGGAGATGTATTTATTCCTTTTCCATGTGTCGAAATGTTTTTCCTTTTGTGAACATATTACATGGATTTTATGGAAATTTTATAAAAGTGGGTAAACTCATTCATTTAATTTTAATTTGATTTGTATATGAGTAGGCGTAATCATGGAATTGAATGGTTGTGAAATGAAAAATGGATATAATGATGAGTGATTCCATTAAATGAATTATATGTTACTACATGGAAATTGATAGCGGTAATGGATTCCTTAGTTAAAATTTCTCCTTGGGACATGATTTCATTGGATTCATTGGGACTTTCTACACCTTTTATATGGTTTGCATTGGGTTCACATTGTAAATGGTTGGCCGACATGATTTTTGGACCCTAACTCAAGGTTAACCGATTTTGCATCGAGATGCTCCTAGGAATCGATAGGGATTCCTCGATATACAATACCTTGGATCCAAACCTTTGGGGTCTAACATTACTATTATATAGAATAAATATGGAAAATGTGATATGCTTGATTATATGGATCGATCATGGAATTTTTGACACTTATTGATATATGACATGGTCGTAGTTATTTAAAATATATATAATATGGAAAAGTCATTGTTGAAATGACAGGTATGGATGTAAGATGTGTTCGTGTTGGTTATTTATGTATATTTTCTAGCTTCCTTATTATAATATCATGATCAATGTTTTGTAGGGAGCCTTAATGGGATATATATGGTCACTAGTTTTGTGGTATATATTCTAGGATCACTTTATTTTTATTATTTCTTACCTATGACATGTATTTCACTCTTCATATATTGTTATTTTAAAAAACAAAAACATATAATATAGGTCATTGGGTGGTTACCTAATGGGATTATACCTTACACCTTGTTCAGGACAACATTGCGTACCAAGACAAACAATATGGATTTAAGTAGGGACAAGGGAAATCGACTGTAGTTTGATGATTGACCTTGTGTTGTGCTTAGGAGATCGGGAAAACATGACCAAGGCGAGTCTCATGATGCTATATGGAGATAGTACCTTTTTGATATTTTTTTATTTTCTGATATGTATTTTAATGGTTATACATATATCGTTTTGGTTTATTTTTAGAAACATGACATGTATCATCATCTTTTGTATATGAGATTTCATCTTGTATAGTTTATATATTCCTGTCCTATTTACTTACATTCGGTCTGATTGTTATGTATTCTTTCTCTATTGATTATTATTTATATTCTATTTTGTTACACTATGGTAATGAAGGAATATTCTCACAACATACACACCCTAGGCCCTCACTGCTAGATAGTGTCCTCTAGATTTTGGGGAGATGCTCATGAGTCCATGTTTCCAACTGAGTATGAATCACTGTTGAGTGGAATCTAGGTCTGGGATGTTATAAAGTGGTATCATAGCCTTTTATTTTATTTTATTATTATTTGAGAAAATGTTTATAGGGATAGTAAGGTGTTGGGATTTGGTAATGAGTTTTTCTTGAGCATAGCTAACCCAAAAATCATAAAAATACAACTTTCATCGAGTAAAAAATATGGTTTTCTAGATTTTTCCTTGTACAATTGAGTTGATTCCCTCTTTGGATGATTCACTTAAATTTTGATGTGATTAATGATACAATTAAGGGTAATATTTTGCTTCAACCTAATTAGATGAGGGTATTCTATTTCATCCATCATTTTAGGAACCTTACCTGAATCACATGCCATGCATTATTCCATTCCATATAAGATGCATTTCCTATTTCATTGATGTTGTGATAGGATTAGTGATAGATATACCTACTATTGTGATATAATTTTGAGTAGGGAATTGGAAAACATGGTTGGTACGTACTCTACCATCTAGATTCTAAAATGAATTTTCATTTTTAGGATACAATAGAAACACTATGTATAAAATTGTTTAATGTTGACTCATGGACCATGAGCCATATAGAATGGAATGTAGTTTGGTGTGGATTGGGTGGATTCCATATTTCTGTTAATGAGGAGTATGGGCCCTTATGGATCATAATTTGGAGAACCCTTTGGTTCAACCGATTAAAATAAAATATGAAATGAATATGAAATTAAAATGGAAAATTGAAATGTGATATAGAGAACTCAACCTAGACGTAGATTTCGAGTAGGAAAGGGGTTGTTCCTCTAGTGATTTTTATTAATATGTATTTTTACAGTCCTGACTTTAGTATTAGGTTTTGTTGTATGACCAATTTATAAGAATGTTTTTATATATCCTGCACTTTTTAGGAGTGAACATTTATATCATTCTTTACTGATGTGTGTGTTTTTAATTGTAGAGGTATTCCACCCTGATAAAGTCTAGTCATATGCCTGGAGGGTGGTGATGACCATGCCCTGGATGTGGTGGTACATGGTATAATGGTGGATCCTGCATTAGTGTTAGTTTTGAAAACAACTACTGTTTCAGACATAGGTGCGGATGAATAATTGAATGAAGGGTTTTTTCATTTCCTGAAGCCTTTTCAGAGAGCATTGAATTCTTCCTTTTCTATGGTTGAGCTAACTCTTGTCTTCTAATAGTAGCATCCTACCACATTTTGGGGAGATGGAATACCACAAGCTATTATGTTTTTTTATACTATGTTTCTGATCTTCGATCATATGGAGACACATCTTGAGAGGAGATTAAAGATCATGACTTTTATGTTTTAAGGTTAAGAAGAGAACTGGTGAGATGTATTAATACAAGAATATATACAATGAGATATGGTTTCTACAAATTTTCAAATCAGGTTCTATGACTAATTTTACGACATGAATTTGAGGGTCGAGTGGGCTAGTGAGTTCATGAATCTGGAGAAGGGTGTTATGATGGTCATGGAGTACTCAATATTCTTTATAGAGGTGTTGTGTTTTGCACTGACATACCTTGATGATGATTTATTGAAGTTTAGATTCTTAGGGGAATGTCTATGAAATTCATTCTGGTATCAAGTAAAAATGTTCATATTGGCCTCTATTTTTGATTTTTTAAATCATGTGTTGATTATACATAGGATCACAAGGGATTATAGGGTTTTATAAAAGAGAAGTGATGTCTCTCGACCCATTGGTTCAACATCATCAGGAAAGAATCATAGTTTTGTGGCTTCCAATGATATGAGTATGGGGTAGCTTATGAGTAATGGTAGATCATTTTTCTATCATCATTGTGGATGATGAGTACATGTGAGGATTCAATACAATTTTATCACATTCTTGTTCCAAGATGGCGGTAGGATGAGCCACATGAAAAGTTTCTACAGGACCTTCCCTCCAGCATTGAGATGTAGGGGTTTAGCTCTGTTTTAAGGATTGGAGGACGGTTTCTCATATCAACATCATTAAGTGAGCTAGAGTAGTAATGGTTGATCAGGCTGAGGTGGTGAGGTCCATAGCCGATACAGCTGGTCACCAGTTGAATCAAGACAATATAGTGGTTCTATATTAGGTAGTGTGATTTTGTAATATGGACATACATTAGGATAGATCTATTATGTACAACCTTCCCCTAAGCAGTAAGTTTCTAGACAATATATGCTGAGAGGTACAATTTTAGTTGTCTCAAATATTGTATCTTCTCATTTTTGCATCGGTGCATCACTCAATTTCATATTTGTACCTAATATAGAGAGACATGGATTGTTGTTTAGTTGTTTCTGGTCATTATAATGCTATAACATTGTGTGAGATCATAATATAGTATTTATGCTAGTGAATAGAATTACACCTTGTCATTAGTGGGTGTCACTTCATCAAGAATCTATTTTTCCTTAAGATGACCAGGTTTGACGTAATAATTTGAATGGACATACTAGTATCTTATCGAGCATACGTTGATATCTCTCACTAAAGGGTGTCTTCCACATCACCAATGGGGATAATTTATATTAATATGGGTGAATGGGATTTCTAGGTGAGCCTAGATGGGCCGTATCAATATGTGACAAGAATGATTACATCCCATAATTCTATTTTGTATCTAGATGATCAATGAGTAGGTTGGGTGGACATTCCTCAAGTGGTTGAGAATTTAATGGGAATTTTCCAAGATGATTTTTTCCCTATTGATATAGGAGTTTATTTATCCATAGATCTTGTTTCAAGAGCCGCATTGGTATCCATTCCTCCTTATTGGATGGATACAACAGAGTTACAGTAGCTCATGAGGAAGTTAGAGCATTTAGATTTAAAGTGGTTTATAAAACATAGTATTTCTCCATGGGGTCACTAGTCCTTTTTCAATAAAGAAGGATATTACCCTTAGGCTATTCATGGATTATAATAAATTGAAATAACTGATAATTATGTACTGATATCTCATCCCATAGATATATGGCCTATTTGATAATCTTTAAAGAACCTATGTGTTCTCAAAAAATGATTTGAGATCTAGATATCATCATGTGTGTGTCTGAAATATAGACATCACTCATACAAATTTTCATATTTGGTATGGTCTATATGAGTATCTGGTTATGACATTTTGTGTTAAGAACGTTCCAGTGGTTTTCATGATGCTGATGAAAAGTGTTTTCCATCCTTAACTGGATTCATTTAGGGTTGTTTTCATGGATGATATCTTGGTGTATTCTCACAATTGACATGACCATTCCAAAAATGATAATATTGTTTTTGATACACTGAAAGAGCATTATATATATGCTAATTTCTTAATTTGACACTTCTGCATGGAAAAAATTCAATTATTGGGTCATATTATGTTGAAGATTGGAGTATCAGTAAACTCAAAGAAGCTCAGAGATGAAGTTTTCTGGGAGAATTCCAAGAACATATTTGAATTATAGAGTTTATTAGGGATATGTGGATATTAAAGTCATTTCATACAGTACTTATAAAGCTTAGTAATTCCATTTAATGGCTTGAATAAGAAGGTATTTGTGTTAATATGGACAGATGCCCATGAGACTGCCTTTGAGGAGCAGAAAGAGATATTGAATTCATCACTGATACTATTTCTACTAGAGCATGAATGTAGCTACACTGTGTGTTGTAATGTATAAGGTATCGGTTTGGGATTAGATCTAATGTAGTGGGATAGAGTCATGGAATATCATATCATTATTTAAGGATAAATTAGAGGAACTACCTAATAGAAAACCCAGAGTTAGCTGTCCTTATTCATGCTTATCACTATAAGAGAAATTACATTCTAGGAGAGAGTTTTGTGGTGTACATGAACCACAATAGGCTTAATTACATATTTACATATCGTGATCTGAATCTGAGGTAGTGGTGTTGGTTGGGTAGCTATAGTATTTTGACATCAAGATTAGTTATAATATTGGGAAAGACAATGTAGTGGATGATGTATTGATCATGAGGAATCAGATACAGGAAGTTTAGGAGGACAATAACAACTGGGAAAGACAATACAGTGGCAGATGTATTGATCCGGAGGACTTATATATGGAGTTTAAGAGACCAGTTACAAGTGAAAGCTTATGTATTTGTTCTATGAGATGTACTTTTATGTGTAGGATAGTCATGGATAGACATTTATTGCATATTTATAAGTGACATATACCATACTAGATTTAGTGAGGATGAGACCGATATCAAATTCTGAGGGCCTAGTCTTATGAGAGAGTCTGGTAGGTGAGGACCCACCTCACGGTTGGATGGTAGGGATGGATGAAATCCCTCATATCCATGGATATCTTTGGGTTCCCGTGGAAATATGTGAGTAGCTTAGGTAGGATTTCCATTCCTATGTATGGGAAGTGTATCTCGGTGTCACAAATATTATATGTGACATGCGATGTCAGTATTGGTGGTCGCATATGAAATGTGTTGTTGCTGGTTTTTTATGAGGTGTTCCACATGTTACTAGGTGATTGTGGAACAGTAACAACCAGCCATAATTTTACAATATTTACATACTTCTTAGTGGACATGGGATGACTACGTGATGGATTTCAACAAAAGTTTACTGAGGTATCCTTGAGGTTGTGATGTCATTCAGGTTTTTGTTGACAATTTCATAAAGGATTCTGATTTCCTGCCATTTAAGGAGACCATCAATGTTAATGAGTATGGAAGGTTGTATATCTATGAGAAACCATAACTTAACAATGTCCTACAAACTATACTTTCAGATAGGAATGCCTTTTTATGTCCTATTTCAAGTAGTGTTTCCAGAGGGAGTTGGGTATACAGGTTCTTCTAAGAACAAAATAAAACATACATAATGATGTCTAGTCAGATTGAATGATAAATGTGCTTGAGAAAATTCTACGAACATTTTTCATAGATTTTGGGGGCTCGTTGGAGAGGAACATACCAATAGTTGAGTTTTCCTAAAATAATAGATATCAGAATACTATAAAAATGTAACCAAATGATTATTTGTATGGTGGGTCATATCGATCAACCTTTCACAAGATAGAGACAGGCGAGAAAGCATTACTGAGACCGCCTCTTGTGTAGTAGACTTCTATGTAGGTCTAGTTGATTCCAAAGTGGAATAAATCATATAAAGATCACTGAAGATGACCTATAAAGTTCAAGGTCATAGATTTGGTATTTTTATGTATCTCATCAAGGTTTGGAAACACATGGATCAAGAGATATGGTAAACTTTCATGGTGATATGTCAGTTCATTCGATATTATGCATCGAGTTACTCTTTTGGCCTATTGGTTATAGTTACATCAATGGTATTCATTAAGGAATAATGTATTCCATGTGTATTAGCTACACTACTATCACTCAAAACAATCTCACACTCTACATCTAGATAGGGTGCAGTTACATGTAAATTCTTCAATTGGAGATCATCTTATTAGTATCATGGACAGTAGCATGAAGGTTCTCCAAGCTTGATTAAGTCATATAATATGGGTTATAGGGAAGAACACCCATTTATAGGATGAGACCTGGGTGTTGGAGGCCAAAATACATGCTCTGTGGATGGAGTTGTTCATAGATGATTCTTGACAACACTTGAGCGGTTAATTCATGGACAAACTTATTTATGGGTGGATGATTGTAAGATACCATTTTTTATTTTGAGTCACTGATCATTTTTTTATGGTTTAAATTCTTAATTATGGCCTAATGAGAATACCTTTTGAGGTTAAAGGTGTATCGGGGGTTTCTGAGTCTTATTTGGAGCCAAAGACCCTGCATTTTATAAGAAAAATAATGGTCATACATTTAGTATAAATTTTTCAAGGTAGGTCATGTGGTTACTACTTAATACAAGTGGTATGGTAGTGGGAAGGAGGTGCCTAAACAGTTTAAAAAAACTGGGTGGATTGAGGTTAACACTCTTGCGGTGGACCCTATAGTTTTTGAAAGTTGAATGAGACAAATTTTTCACATGGTTAGTCAAACAATGTGTGTAAAATGTGCAAGGTTCCCCTCACTATAGGAGTCAGTGGAAGGTTTGAACAGGGTTTGACCACACCATGTGACCACGTTATTTTTGGTGAAATTTACAAATTTCCCTTAATTGATTTTATAGCCAAATTTACTTTTTATATTTCTTCTCTGTTTGTAGTAACATGTGTGGGGGAGATGTATCTAATATTAATGGATATATTTTTTTCACCAATCCTCAATCTAGATTGATAATCACAAGACAGTAGTCTCTTTGTATCCCCACTAGTAAGTACACGATTCTTTTTGAGTTGTTCTTTGTTCTCCTTGGTATTAGCTAAACTAACTATGTGAAAGCTAAAATTCCCTATATCTAGGTTCTTCAACCAATCATCATTTTTATCCAAATTTAAGTCAAATTAGGATATGATACTGGATGATAACTCTACTACATAGCTAAGGTAGGTGGTCCATACTTTTCTAGTTTGGTTTGGTGATTTATTAATCTAGTTTTCATTTTTCCACATTCCGAACTTCTGGGAACAACCCCAAAGTTAAATTGGTTGATTGAATTAAAAAAATGGAACCTATTTTCATGCCATTTATTTTTCATGAGACTCATTGGATGTTATTTCTCCATACCAGGGCCACCTATGGGGCCTTCCTTGTGAATTTATGATGTATATTATTGAGTTAAACCACACATGGGGTGAGTTTGTTCTTTCCTAGTTAGACGAAACAAAATAATAAATGAATTAAAAATAATTTATTAACTAAGATATGTATTTAATCTTTTTCCATGTGTTGATATGTTATGAATTCCTTGAATTGATTATGTGTCTTGTATGGAAATGTTATATAAGTGGGTAAACTCATTGATTGACTTTGAATTTTAATTGAGTATGAGTGGGTATACTCATGGAATTGAATGGTTGTGATATGAAAATGGAAATAATAATGAATGATTACATTAGATTCCTTGGATGTTACTTCTTGGATCTTGGTAGCATTAGTGGATTCATTGTATGATATTTCTCATTGGGTATTGATTTTTCTGGGATGCTTTGGGCCTTAGTACCCTTTAAATTCAGTTTTTCTTATGATCATAGTCAACATGGTCAGTAGACATGCTCCTTGGACCCCAACTCTAGACTAATCATGTTTCTATCAAGATGCTCCTTGGATTTGATGAGGATTCCTTGGTCCAATATACCTTGGTTCCAACCTTTCATGGTCTAACCCTCTTATTATATGACATGTCCATGGTAAATGTGAAATTATTTATTATACGGTTTGTCCATGGGTGTTATTGAACTTTTGGATATAAAACATGGCCATGGTGGTTTGATATAAAATTTACATAGACTGGTTGTGGTTGAAATTATATGTATGGATTTAAATCATGGCTATGTTGGTTAATTCTGTATAGTTTTTAGCTACCTTGTTATAGGGTAATGTACCATGTTTTTTTAGGGAGACTTGATGAGATATATAGGATCCCTCATTTTCTATAAATATTCCATGAGAACATTAAATTTATTACATATTATTTGTTACATGTATTTCAATTTTCTTAAATTTGTATATTTCAAGTATAAGATTTATTATAGTCCTTTGTGTGGTTACCTACTTGGATTACATCTCACAACCTATTTGGGACTTCATTGGGATCCCGAACAGACTATATGGATACAGGTAGGGACCGGGGAATATTTCCATAGTTCAATGATTGACCTTGTTTCATGCTTAGTAGCGGGGGCCTTGGACCAAGATGAGGCTCTTCATGCTATCTAATGATCATAAATTTATTCCTTTTAGGTATTTTTCACATGTTTGGTACTATCTTTTTGCATACACATTTTTTTATTCTTTGTAGAAAAATGACTTATATCATCATATTTTGTATATGATATTACCTATGGAGTAGTTTATATATTCCTTTAATGTTTACTTATATTCTATATATTTTTATATATTCTTCAACAATTGAATTTATTTTACATTACATTGTGTTACACTATGGGAATGAGGGAATTATCTACCCAAAGACACACCCAGGGCCCTTGGAGCTAGTCGAAGACCTCTTGTGTTTGGGGATATCTACTTGAGTCCATGTAGCCAACTATAAACAGAGCACTAGTTAGTGGAATATGGTTCAGGGATGTTACATACTCATTACTACCTACCTATTATACTAGAACCAGAACTGTAAAACATTAGTAAATTTTAATAGTAATTCACAATCAAATACAACAAACATCATTCTAATAGAGGTATAACCTACATAGTTGTATATTTTTTATAGATGTATGTCTGAAAAAGTTTAAACTTTTCAATAAAAAATCATCAATTAATACCAACACCCACTTGCATATAAATAATAACTACTAAAGAACCAGACAACTGGATTTTAAATAATTAATTTCTAGAATATACAAATCCACTTTTTATCTCATTGAATAATGATGTTCACTACGATGAAGTCCATAAAAATAATTGTAGTAGTGTATATCAAAATTCATATAAAATTCTTATTCTTATTTCTTGTCTGGTTCTATTCATATATTATTTATATTTATTTTTTATCTTCCCAACATTAAAATTCAATATAGATGTTTCATCTCTAATTCCAAAAATATCATTTTAAATACTCCCCACTAAATAATAATTAAATACTTCAGAGTTGAAATAATTCTTCCAAATTACTCAAATATTATGTTATATATTTATCAAATTAATATATGTTTAATTTTTATCTAATGAACTTTAATATCATTACTACTTTGTGGTAAAAGATAAACACTTATTCAAAATAACTAGTGACATAATCATTATAATTATGTAATTAAAAAATTATAGTATTCGAAACATAAAACATATAATATGAGTAATTGTAAATCATGTAACATAAAATTGATTTAATGATTTTCCATCTCTGTTAAATTGTTTGAAATTACATATCTTCACAAGAAATTTATTTTATAAGTCTTCACATATTTTAATAAGGAATCTCATCATTTCACAAGACATTATGCCTCATTATAAGAAATATGATTCTGAAATATTTCATGGTGTTAATTTTATAACACTTATTTGGAATTTCATAAGTCATCACATCTGAAATGTATTATTTTCTCATAATTTCAAATACAATTAAAATATATTATAATACTTTAAAAATTATTTTCAAGGCATTAAAAAGATGAAAAAAATCAAATATTATATAGTATAATTATAAAATATTCAATCAATAGAGTAAGAAAAATAAGTAAAATTAAATATGTTTAGGAATAAATAGACTATTTTAAATAAATTCAACACCATAAATTTATTCTACAAGTTTTAAAAAATTTAAAACTAATAATTTTATTAAATTAATAATAACCATAAAAAACAAAAAAAATAGAGAGTTTTTAAATTATAAAAAAAATCATAGGGAAAGAAGAATCCTTAACAATATCCATTGGTATGTTTGACTGATAGAACATTGATTGATATGAGAAAAGCATTCCATTTAAAAACAAACTCCTGAAATTCCTCAAGGTTGAAGTTTATAGAATAACTGTATAGGTTTTGAAAAATTGTTATTGTGGACAAAGATAAATATAACTCTCTTTGAAAAATGGTTTAAGAAAAATCTGAAAAAATAATTTCAAGGTTTTTAGGATTCATTTTTAATAAAGATAAAAATTCAATATTTTGGAAAATTCAATGTAACAAAATAATGAAATAACACTCATGGAATATTCATGTGACATATCTATCTTTAGGTACACCACTATTCAATCATCAGATAGAATTAAGAAATTTTTAGGTTAACTGAGTATACTAATGATGTTTGGGAGGAGGGAGAAGATAACAAGTTGACCTACCGAACATGATGTAACTAGAAGAAGATAGAATAGCTCCACTAACTAGTTGGTGGAGTCGGAATATCTAGAGTATGGATATCGGTCCCATCAGATATTTGGTGGGGTTTTTAAATCTATAGCATGGCTATAGATACCATAATCCCATGGATGGGGAGGCATTGACCAATCATCAGGGATCTTATGTAGAACTAGGTCTACACAAAGGCCACTAGATAGCCAGTGGCATCAGACAGAGCCCATCAGGGATGATGGGATTTTATGATTTTTTAAATGAACCTCATATCACTATTTATTATTCCATATAGACCCACATGACTCCCATCACTATATGTATTTTCTTCACTGATTTTTGACATTATCTCTCTCCCTTCTACACCTTTGTTTAATAACCTAATGATAAATTGATTCTGTGTTCTTCACCTAGTGACTTATTATTTATTCTGGTTTTTTTCTTATATTATCCTTTATTAAACCCAATTAAATTAACAATTTTTTCGATGAAATATAATGGGTTTGGATTGTTTTAAAAATATATTTATTAACCATTGAAGGAAAATATTTTCATATTTAGATAATTTCATCTGCACAATAATTGAACCAAGATTTTTGTCATTAGTAGATCTTCTGTTGTATGTTTCACATTAATCTACCATTATTGTGTGGAATATTTTTTATGTTGATCATATTATTCTAAATCATTTTAATATAGTTTTGGTTATACGATATCATGGGGCATTTGGACATAAAAATTTATCCTTTATTCTGAATCATCATATAGCTATTGTTAGAAAGAATGACTTTAGTGCATGTTTTGTATGGATTTTTAACATGATTTATGGAATGCATGTGTTTCATCATGATACATTTTTTTGATGATCAATCATATGATTGTTAACATGTGGTTGTGTTGATTTTATATGGATGATTACGATTATAATAAATTATTGATTTTATTTTATGTTTAATTAATCATTTGAATCCTATATCATATTTATGTTATATTTTTTGGTCTTCTGTAGTTGAGTATGTAGGTTAATACAATTGGACAACCCACAAAATGGGATGTTCCAGAAATTGGTCAGAATGTACTTTGGTTATACCAACTAGATGAATGTGTCACACATGTTAATGGGCTATCCCATTTTGGTGTATCTGTTAGGATTGAAACCAATAATCCTTATTATAATGTGCCAAAGAAGGTATAACTGGTTTTAGGGGACCTGACACATTTTTTGTTCTTTTGTGATATAATTTCAATTTACATATGTTATATTTACTTTAATGGAATACAAATCTATACCTTATGATATTATGTTAAGGTTCATTGGTGGTTTCCTATTGAGTATTGTACTCACACCCTACATGGAAATTAATGTGTGTTTGTAGATTTCCTAGCCAGGGTTCCAGAGAAGGGAATGGGTCTTATGGTGGATATTTGAGTATATTTATAGGAGGATCTAGATGTTATCAATTAGATTTTGGTATGTATTTCATCTACTTACATTACCTTTTAGAAACCATGTACATTATATCATTTTTTTTGTTTTAGATTTTGTATCTAACAATCCATATTGACACCTCATGGGTTTTGTTTCTGTATATTTCTACCTTGGGAATTTATTTTTTATTTATTCATTATTTGTTTATTGTGGAATCACATCCATTATTTATACTATTATGTTTACTTGGTATGGAGTGCATAGTATCTCTATGATATTATATAGGTCATATCCCTTGTTCAAAAACCTCTCATGAATAAAGAGGCATGTAAGAGGTCATGCAGAGATCATGATTCAGCCCAGTGGTTCGGTTCAGGGTGTTACAAAATGGCATTATAGCACTATTTTTAGTGATTTTTATTTTATTTCTCTAGATTTGGAATTTAGTAGATAGAGTATAGGATTGTATCACTCAGATACGATAGCTATGTTAGTACTTGGACAATATAGAATAGTGGACTAGCGAGTTGCCTAAATGTGAAAATTTAAATTATTTGTAATGTTACAGTTGAATTAAATTAACCTTCGATGATTCACATGATATATTTATGGATTTATGGGATTTTTGTGCATTCATTCATCATAATTGGCATGTATTATAACATGCCATATACATGTTACTTGTATTATGGAGGGACAAAATAATTAATATTTTATTGACATTTTGATATTTAATTTGCATATTATTTTATAATAATCCTCTATTTGAACAGGATGTATTCTATTATTTAGTGTATATATTTGGTTATGAAAAACATACATGTTTATGAGGATTGTGTTGGGTTTTGGGTAGTGTTTAGGGAGTTATGCCTTATTATTGTTGTCATAGGTTTATGTTTGACCTCGTTGTGAACCCTTGTGCATGTGACTATGTTATATAATAAGTATTAAAATTCAATTTTTTGTCATTAACAATGTATTGTTATGTAATTTCAATAAAGGATACCCTATAGACATATTATTTAGCTAGTTCCACCACCTATTGTGTAGAGGGATGCAACCATGCATATTCCATTAGTTTATAATGCAGTAGAATAAATAGAATCATTCCACCAGTGACTCTTTTGACTATTTCATGTATAGGGAAGAGGAACCCCTAAGGGTATGATGATGATGGTCGATTCCTCTAATTACTTCCAACTTCAGAACCCGCATAATTTCTAGTCACTAAAGGCCCGAAGAACATAGAGGATTTTATATAGTTCAACTAGAGAATATTTGGCCCAGTAGAGATCCCAATGTATTGAATGGTTATGATTTAAATATTCATGATTTGAGGTACATATGGACACATGGGATAACTTATTATTGGATGGTAGATGAAAATATTATAGTTGGAAAATATTCATGGATATATTCATCAAGGATATATTCCCTATCACACTAAATTTTTATCATTCTCAGATGTTTAGGTAACTCCAATAGGGGATGATGATAGGTCCCACATACTCAAATAAATTTATTGGGATGATCCACATTGAAACTCTTCTGGTGTGGAGTATTGTGCAGTAGACCAAAATGTTCATGATTAGTCTTCACCTAGAGCAAAATTGTCAGGACATGAACTTTGATATGACTACCAATACTACAGTTCTTCATAAGTCATTTATGACTGAGAATGGAATTAATTAAGATATAGTAACATTTCTTCTTATTTTTATGATTTTATCGATAGGTACCTTTTATAGTGAAATCGTATTTTCCTATTCTAGGAATAAGAATTGAAGTTTTAAGGATGGATTCCAAGGAAATCATGGAATGTTAGAAACATGAAGATATTTATCAACTTCTTATAATGGAGATAACTCTTAAAATTTCATTAACTATGGGTGGAATGTAGTCTTTCTCAATAATTTCACAGATTCCCTTGAGGATTATCACCAGTGTGTCAAGACAAGGATTCTAAAGTAGGTCTGTGACAGGGATTCATAGATTTTCCCAAAATGTTTAGGCATAGGACCTCAGTAGAATGTATTGAACCCACATGGTTTAGTTAAATTGGTAACTCGTTAATCTCTTATAATTTATTGAGAGGTTTATTGTATATATTATATGGTTTATCATGATTTATATGAAGGTTAATGTGTTATTTATCTACATCCAGTTATGGTTTTGATATATATTACTCCATATGTTTTAACATTGGAGAATACTATTATTTCAAATTTTCTAAATTTATTTATAGATTATACTTATCAGTTAAACACTCCTCTGAGTTTATATATGTCTATACACCCCTAGTAAATAATGTGTATCATCTTCATACCTGTATAGGCTATTTGATAGTGGTTTCTAGCTTTATTCTTGTTTGAAGAATCATAACTCTAGAGGTGAAAAGTTTAAACATGACCTTTATTGTGGAATGGTTGACCACATCTAATGAAACCATCTATTATTATTAAATATGTGTGACCTTCTCATCACCTAAAGATGAGAATTGGTGCTAGAAGGTGAACGTGACATCATGGTAGGAATTATGGGACAAAACATTCATCATAGAGAAACCTTTTTGGTCAAGTGGTTGTGATAATAGTTGTAGTGGATCAAACGATGACCCCCACCCCTTTTTCAAAAGTGGTGGACCAGTACATATATATAATATTAGAGTATTTTTTTAGGGTTTTCACCACATAAGGGAGTTTAATTTTAGATTCATATTTTTCATGGTGTCTTCCCGATGTCTATTCCTCTATATTGCATGGAACAATTCAAGTTGAATAAATGTAAAGTGCACCTTGATGATCATGAGGATAATTGATTCATTAAACCATGATCATCCCCTTAGGTTTACCCACTTTTATTCTCTGAGAATGTGGATGATAGTATTTTTATTTGTGTGAACAACTGGAATTTGAATCAGATTATTGTAATGAACAAGAACTTGTGGCCATAAATATATGACTTTTTTACCAATTGAGGGAATCTCGATGGATTTATAATATTGATCATCATCTTGGATACAATCATCATTATATTAGAGAGTAATAAATCCTGAATACAATGTTTTTGGCGGAGGTAATATTTGTATAAGTATCTCATTAGTCCCTTTGGACAAACAAATCTCTAGTAGTGTTTGTGGCTCTCATGAACAAAATCTTCCAAGCATACTTGAATTCCATAATTATTATGTTCATTGATTACAAACTCATATATTCTAGGACATTAGAATGAAATTATATAAACTAATATATAATGTTGTGTATTAATTGGGAACATTGTCCTTTTTCATGTAATCAAATTATCAATTCTAGATATAGGAGGTGTGATTTCATAAAAACAAGGTTCTCTATAAGGAATATCAAGTGATATAGATAAATATGATAATGTTATGTCTTTACAATGGTAAAGGAAGTTATTTTAGATAAAATATTTGCATGGATTGGATGGTCATGATATGAGATTCATTCAAAAATTATCATTCCTCACCGCAAAGATCATTTCACTAACTAATATGTGAGTCAAGTTTGAATTAAAAATTTAGTTTGAATATGTTATCGTAAAGCTAAAATGGTATTAAAAATTATATATAATATAGTGGGATATGATGTGTACTATGACTCATAAATAATTGGATTAGTATTTATTTTTTTATAGAGTGATAATGTAGTCATTTATAGGTCTTTCCAATGGTGACCACATGAATGGAAGTTCCTTACTCTTGGATTAGAGTTAGCATCTTGGATCCATGCACTAAAATACTTGTTAAAATACCTATTAGGTGAGTGATTTGTTGTGTATATGGACCACCTGAGTCTATTGTATATCTTCTCTCAGTGAGAACTAAATCTCCATCAAACACCCTGGGTAGATTACTTGATGAAATTTGAATTTTTCATGGAGTATGCAACTGAAATAAGGTAATGTGGTTATAGGTGTGATAAGTATAAAAATGTAGATGGTGGTAGAATGAAACATATAATATGGATATAAGCTGATAGATATGATAGTATACTAGAATTTAGACATAGTGGAGGATCAAGGAGTATCAATTTGTATACCCATAGTGATCATGTTATTATTATTGGAATGGGTGAAGACTAGTAATGAGCTTGATATATATTATGGGCTGATTCTTGGGATGTTATAAAATGGTTTATCTATTTCAGGTTATTATTTTGATATACAAGGAGTACATCTAGTTCATGGTAGGGTTTTAGTCCCATAATATATGAGAGAGGATATGATGAAATCCTCTCATGCGTGTAGCACCCCAACCATAGAATCCCAGAGTCGGTGAATTATTACGTATCATTGGAATTATCACAAAAGATCAAGTATCTAATGAATGATTAGTTTAGTATCCTTTTATGTACTAGATACATTAATAAGGTTTACAATACATCATAAAATAGAAAACTACAACAACATTGTTTCCATATACAACAATGAGATCCCATAGTATATCCCTACAGGTCAGTCATAATATACTTTTTTGCATCCTGGAAAAAAAACATAGAAAGGGGTGAGCTCAAATTCTCAATAAGGATAACAATATAGAGGAATCTTTCATAAAAAAGCATAAACATTTAAGGAAATGTATAAAACTAAAAAAAAATCCTTTTTAACATAAAGATAATCATAATATGGAAAATATAAATCAAAATAATTCTATTTACTTACTCTCATAGATATTCTACTAGTCAAATAATCACATGCAATATCAACAACAACTTTCATAATGATGGAATGCATAATTCCATACTTTCATTACCACATAGTCGATGCCTTGTTCCAAGACTAAAAATAAGATTTTTATCAAGGTTGTGTGCGAAGACATTAGTTTGTCTCATGAGACCAACTAATGCATCAAGGAGCTTTATCAGGCCCCACCAATCACTTACTAAGTCCAATACACTCCTCATATAAAAAGGTTGAAAAATAATCTGATCATTCGTATTAAAACTAGCATATGAAATGTCAATATTTTAACCACAAACCATGAATGGTATAAAAATAGCATATACACAGTCAAACATAACTCATTTAATACAATATGTAAGATTTTATTATTATATATCAACCACAATAGAGAGTAATTAATGATATTTCCATATATGAAAATAATCATCAAAACTATTTGAGAGAAACATCCCCCTTTTTGTTGAAAACAATTTATAGTCTTACTAGTTATCAAGAAGCTGTGTAAAATAGATTTTTGAATCTAATTTTCCTATACCAATTTGAATATTTTAAAAGTAATTTTAATTTTAAAATATTAATATACATATAACTAAATACATAAAACCATTTTTAAAACATGAACATTAATGAGAATTATTTAGAATAATAAATTCTTAAAACATTTTAAAATGATATTTTAGTGAGAGTTCCTAACCAAAAGATAGACACTTGAATAAAAATAATTTAGTTAATAAAAACATTATAATATCATGTGAATAAATGGATTCATGATATAATATGTCAAATTACATTATATACACCATATAAAAGTGAATTGGTGTATAACAACAAAAAAGTCTCAATAGAATGTAAATTGAGTTGAAATCTCTTATAGTGACCATATCCTTAGGTTAAGGATAAATCAATGACAGAATTATGTGTGAAAAATATAAATACACTCAATATGATTGGATATTATGTGTAAATAAATCAAAGGACAGTCACACATATTCTTTTAAAAACAAGACTAATGAAATAGATGCTTAACTCAATAAATGGAGATTGAGTTAAAATTACTCTTATCATGTTCATATTGATGACTTTAGAATTTATCAATGAAATGATTATGTGAATCAAAATTATATCCACATAAAGGGGAGTTTAAATTACTACACACATAATAAATAGAGATTCGACACATAATTATGGAGTAAAATAATCAATGAAGTATGTGTAAAGCCCACTTAGTGGAAATTGAAATTTGAAATTCTGTTACCGATTTGGTAACTTATGAAACATACAACCCATGAAAGAAGGATCATACAATGAATATGTAAATACTCACAAATTAGTGTATATTACAACAAGAATAAAATCATTGACAGTACATACACCACACAAAAGGAAATAGTGGCCAATAGAGCATGAATCTCACGAGAATAAAATGTGAGATGAAAAACCCTTACTTTGTTGTAATCAATCGAGTCGTATGACCAAAATTTAATAAAAAAAAATTATTCACAGAATACCATGAATATAAAGAGAATAATGATAATATATATCAAATGGAAGTACACAATACACCACATGCAATAAATAAGTGGTGAAGAATGTAAATCTCACGGAATTAAAAGTGAGATTAGAAACCCCCTACTTTGTAAATTTCCTTGGTAGATGGTAGGTTAACCTCCTGTATAGTGTTGAAATAATTGTTATTAAATTATTCAATAATAATATACATTAATATTACATCATATAAGATCCTTTAATATTGATTTGTTAATAATATTTTAGTATTATCGTTGTTTCGGGTGTTAACTGATTCATTTTCCTTTATATGATTTGTTTCGTAAGTAATGTTTGTTATGTATAGGATGTATCATATTAATATTAATAATTATATTAAGTCTTAAACATTATTTTTAATCATCTAATGAAAATTATTCTTGAATGGATTACGATGCGGAATGATTGTCATCGCGTTTGTGGAGACGGTAATCCGTACGTACGCACGAGCGACAATATCATTATTTTGTTATAAAAATAATATATAATTGGATGGTATATCGTATATACAGATTAATTATAATTTTATATTTATTATTTAAATCATTTAAACATCATTATTATACCCATACAAATAATAATCTATTGAATAACAATTACACCACGACGTAGAGATAGTAAGTCGTACGTACGCATGTATGGTAACATGTCATTCAAAGGATGGATAGAATAATGAATATGGTTGTACCATATTCATAATAACATCAAATTATATATAAGATACTATATTTTTTATTATATAATGTAATCAACAAATAATGAGTATGTGGTTGAAGAAAGGAACTGGAAAGTGGTGATGAAATATTTACCTCTTCTTTGGGTTATTCCTTGAGATTTGATCAAAAAGGCTCCTTAGGATGGGTTTATGACTAAAGGAAGGCCTCTAGGACTAAGGGAATAAAATTTAAAGGGTATTTGGGCAGGTTTTTTCAAAACCAAATGGCTTTGAAGGTGTGAATTAGAGAGAAGGGGGAGTGCCCTTTTATAAGAGGAGTGAGGGGAACCTTAGGAAAAGCTAGAAATATTATTTTATAATAAAATAATTTTCTCTATATAATGGCTACAAAGTGAATTATTTAAAGGTTATGGTTGGGATGGGTCGAAAAACACTCAGCCAAATTGTTTTAGATAGGTTTGGGTCTCTATATTAACTTTATATTTTAGATTTGACTCTTAGTTAAATAGTTTGACATTTACCACGTCTCTTTGTATTTTTATATTATATGATTAATAAACTTACTATAAACATCCATGATAACCCCAAGTGGTTAATTAATGATACCTGTATCATTATATATGACTTTTTAAAAAAAATAGTTTTTAGGAATAGAATATCAATTGATAATATAATATTTGTTTTAAGAACTCTTTTTTGTCAATTATGACACTATTTGGTATTTTGTTGTTTCTAAATTCATAGTAGCATTATTAATTCAAAAACAATCATCTAGGAAACCCTAATATTTCATATTAAACAATAAAAATCGTTTAATTCATAAAACGTCAAAAATTACATTTATTTGGATATTTATAATATCAATCATTTTAATTTTTCATTAATTAGGTAATTAGTACTCATCATTGTGTCCTAAATAACTTTTTTTATTTAATTTCTAAAAATTAAAAATAAAATATCATTATGTAGTAAATAATTTTGTCTTTTTAATTAATATTTATAGTTAAATTTATATTCTGGTTAACCCAATATTAAAAATGTTTTAGTTATTAAAATTTGATTTTAACTCTTTTAACTCTTCATTGAATTAAATAATATTAAATGTCCTAATCTAATACAAATGGACAAAAAATCATTTTTTATTAATATGGTTGTTTTTGGTAAAATTATACTTATCCAATAGAATTAGTACATGTGTTATGGTAATAATAATATCATTTTTTACTTTAATTACCCGATTTACTTTTAACTGTGGTAAATGAACGTTAAAAGTTACTATTGAACAAAAAAAATTTTTATCTTATTGAACCACATGTTACTCCTTGATATTAACCATTTATCTTAGATTTTCAAAATTCAACTCATAGAAGCTGTAAAATTATGTTTTATGTAAATTTGAAAATGTTCCTAAGAGGTGGGTAAAAGATGGTGACAATATCAATAAAATTTTATATATCTAATATTATTACAAAATAGATCCAATGAATTACATTGTACATATATAGGTATTATGTATCTATTTTTCCCTAATATAAATTTAAATAAAATAATTAATTATTTAAAAAAAATTCGGTTTTAAACTTTAACTTAGTGTTTTTCAATATTCATAAAAAATTGAACGTTTTCAGAAAAATACCCAAAATTAACCCTAATCTAATTTTGATATTCCGAATACAAAAACAAAGTCAATTTTTAATGATAATATATATAAAATTTCAAAAAGTGGGTAACACTATTCATAACAGCTAGTTTGATTTGTCACGATGTGTTAGAATCTTAAAGTTGCGTACAATGCATGATATTACATTATTCAAAGTAAAACGTACAGTGGAAACTTGGAGTGTTACTTTATTCTCCCCTTTTGGAAATTTCATCCTCACAATTTTCAAAATTGTTCTTGGGAACATAATTAAAAGTCTCACATCGGAATAAGAGTAAAAAAAACTATCACTTTAAAAGAAAGAAAGATAAGTTTAAAGGTCTCCCGAGATAACCCATTCAAGGATTCCATGTAGGAAAACATGGATATGGAAGATAAAATAGGTGTTAAGTTCTGATGTAGAGGGATAAAAAACATGGTCACGAGAAATTTTACAACAAGAAAACCACAAACTTGTGATGGGACAAATGATCATTAGTTTCCTAGTAGGAAAAGTAAACGGACAATGTTTTTTTTTTGTTTTAAGTTACATTTCATAAAGATGAAGAATTTATTTATGATATTTACCAAGAACATAAAGAGATATACTTACTTTTTTAAGTAGAGTTTCATTATTTAATAAATTTTTACCAATAACTCAATTTTTTTTTCAAACGATGAGTATTCAAGATGACTTTGTCACACCGGAAGAGCTAGAATCAAATTCTAGAGAATCACATGATCCAAAAAGGATAAGCTATATATTTACCTTCTATTTAGAGATTAATCAAAACCAAAATGGTTAGTACAAGATTAGATTATCCCCAAAAAGGAAATTTCTTTAGATAAAGTAACATTAATCTTAATTTATAAAATTAAACTAACAATACCCCAAAGTTATATAAATACCATTCAATTAACAATTGTCCTTAAAATCCGTCAATATAATCCAAACTAATATTGAAACACAAAACATAGAATAATTTTGTTATGTAGTCTTCCACGTTAAATTGTATATTCAAATGACATCGACTACTCTTAAAGTCACATACTTAAATTTATTAACCTAATCACATATTCTCTATTATAGGTTAATCATTTCCATAAACAACCCAAATCACTATAAATCTACAATAAAAACAGAGATAAAAATCCACCATTACCTATTAAATTAAATCCCATAGTATTCTATTTTCCATAGGCATGTAGTGTTCCTAACAGAGTGAATATATTCCAAAATAACATTTATCACTTAATAACCAAATCATTTTCCTGTAATAAGGGTATTCATTTGATAATATATAAGATCCCAAATCAACTTATTATTGATCAATAAAATCATTTAACTTAAAATAATTAGTCACACTAACCAGGGACTTCACGTAGTCCAGTGGTAGGCGATAAATCTCAATCGCACTCTAGTTTTGGGTTCGATTCCCACAGATTTGTCCAACACGATGGGTTGTCACACGATCTGTGTGTTTTCCTTTTACAAAAACTATATTTTATAACATTACCAAAATGAGATAAATTTCACAAAATAACAATAACATAATTTAACCACAAAAGTTATCTCAGACATTGCATTTTCATCCCAAAATATAATAACATGTAATTTCCTCAAACACACTGATCATATATAACCAAATGATTATTTATAACTCTATACACAAGAGAAAAGATAATTCTTACTCAAATATCATTTTCACATGACAAACTTCTGGGTTAAAGATACAATAGAATATTATTCCAATGTAATCCCATCAATAAGGAGAACTAATACTTTTAAACATTTCTCCAACCATTTATATCCAGATAGATTCTTCTTTGACCACGAAAATATCCTATAAAATAGGGCATTCACTCGGGTAATGGCCAGGTCCCCTACATTTATGGAAAATTACTGTAAATGGATTCTTGGGACTATTTTTATTTTCTTCCATAATACTCTTCATTTTTCCTCAAACATTATTTACATTATGTCCTTCGTTCCCACAAGTAAAGTATTTCTTTGTTCCATTGAGACACTTTCCATGGTGTCTCCTTCCACATTTCTTGCATGATGGTAATTGAGGATTTTATTCTCCATTGTATCCACTACTGTAGCTTTTTTCTTTCATCACCTTTAACTTCATTAATGATTCTAGGAGATGGTTAATAGATATGTTGTTGATCATATTTTTGGAAAACTGATTTGGCATGAACACGATAACTTTTACGCCAATCAACATTCTGTTTTGTTACACATTTCCACGACCATTCCCACCTTGTACATAATCCCCAATGTTACTATGACTTCCTTGGAATCTATACAATGAATAAAACAAGAAATCATTGTGTGAGTAACAGTGGTCATAAAATCATATAGTGAATATCATGAAAAATATTTTCAATTTCAAACACCTTAGGATTAACCAATGTCATTTATTCTCATCTTATATTAAAATCCTTCAAATCTGTTTGTAAAGAAAATTTAAATTATCCTAAGCATATCCCCCAGGAGTGTCATAACCAAGAGTGAAGCAAGGCCTATTGTTGTACTCCAGTTCTAGTTCTAGTCTAGCTCAAAGTGGTACTTTTGGGTTTTACCCCTAGGTACATCTATGCCAGAGCTGCCTCTACCTGCTCATATACATACATGGATGTATTTCTTGGAAAACTCACAAAATTATATAATACCAAAATTTTAGGAATTTCTTCTATACTAATCCTCAAAATATATCTTAGGGAAATGTTCTCAAATCATAGTTTATCTAAATATAGTTTCCATGTTTTGTACTAAACATACTCTGATACCAATTGTAACTCCCGACCACAAAAGCCCAGAGTTGGTGCATTATTATTTATCATTGGAATGATCACAAAAGATCAAGTCTCCAAAGACATATTAGGTTAGTAGCCTTGAAATTACTAGATACATTCATATGGTTCATATTACATCATAAAATGGAAAACTACAACAACATTGTGTCAATAGACAACATGGGGATCCCACAGTCTATCCCTGCAGGTCAGTCATAATATACTTTTTTTGCAACCCGGGAAAAATAAAACATATAAAGGGGTGAGCTCAGATGCTCTGTAAGGATAACAATATAGCAGAAACTTTCATAAATAAGCATAAACATTTAAGGCAATGTATAGAACTAAAACAAAAGCATTTTCAACAAAAACATAATCAGAATATGGAAAATATAAATCCAAATAATTCAATTTACTTACTCGAATGGATATCATAGTATCGAATAATCACATTCAATATCAATATCTACTTTCATAATGATGGAATGCATAATGTCAGACTTTCATAACCACATAGTCAAGGCCTTGTGCAAGACTACAAATAATATTTTTTCAAGGCCTTGTTACAAAACAGTAGTTTGTATCATGAGACCTACCGATGCTTCGAGGAGCTATAGAGGGCTCCACCCATCATCACATACTATGTCCAACGCATTCCTCATATGAAAAATATAAAACATAATCTGAACATTTGTATTAAATCATGGATACAAAATGTCAATATTTTAACCACAAACCATGAATGCTATAAAAATAGCACATCCATAGTCAAACATAACTCATTCAATAAAATATTGAATATTTTATTATAATATATCAACCATAATAGAGAATAATGATTTATATTAACATAAATGAAAATAATCATCAAAATTATTTGATAGAAATATCCCCCTTTTTCTTGAAAACATTTAAAAGTCTCACTATTTATCAAGAAGTTGTTTAAAATAAATTTTTGAATCAAAGTTTCCCATACCAATTTGAAACATTTAAAAATAATTTTAATTTTAAAACTTTACTGTCCATATACATAAATACATAAAATCCATTTTTAAAAAATTGACATTAATGAGAATGATTTAGAATAATAAATTTTTAAATCATTTTAAAATGATATTTTAGTTAGAGTTCCTAACCAAAAAAAGAGACACTTGAATAAAAATAATTGAGGTAATAAATTTTTTTGAATATCATGTGAATAAAGGGATTCATGATATACTATGTAAATGTACATTATATACACCATATAAAAGTGAATTGGCATATAACAACAAATAAGTCTTAATAGAATGTAAATTGAGATAAAATCTCCTATTGAGACCATATCCTTAGGTTAAGGATAAATCAACAACATAATAATGTGTGACAAATATAAATAAACTCAATTTGATTGGATATTCGGTGAAAATAAATCAGAGTAAATTCAAACATATCCATTTAAAAACGACACCAATGAATTGGATGTTTAACTCAATAAATAGAGATTGAGTTAAAATTACTCTTATCAAGTTCTTATTGATGACTTTAGAATTTATCAATGGAGTGATTATGTGTATCAAATTTATATACACCTATAGGTAGTGGAAATTACTACCCAAATAATAAATAGTGATTCAACAAATAATTATAGAGTAAAATAATCAATTAAGTGTGTGTAAATCCCATTGAGTGGAAATTGAAATTTGAAATTCCCTTCCTGATTTGGTAACTTTTAAAACATACAACCCATGAAAGAAGCATTATATAATGAAGTTTTAAATACACATAAATTAATGTATATTAATCCAAGAATACAATCATGAATGGTATATATGCAACACAAAAGGAAATGGTTGCCAATATAGGATGAATCTCACTGGAATAAAAAGTGAGATGAAAACCCATTAATCCATTGTAATCAATTGAGTAGTATGAAAAAAAGTTAATAACCACAGAATTAATCACATAATACCATGAAAATACATATAATATTGATAATATATATCAAATGGTAGTACACAATACACCACAAGTGATAAATAAGTGGTGAACAATGGAAATCTCACAGAATTAAAAGTGTGATTTGAAAATCCTTAATTTTACTTTTCCATGTTCAATGGTAGGATAAACTCATGTATAATGGTGAAATAAATGTTATTAAATTATAAAATATTCATATAAATTAATATTATATCATATATGTTCTTTGAATATTTCTTTGTTAATAGTATTTTAGTATTATCGTCATTTCAGGTGTTAACTGGTTCATTTTTCTTAATATGATTTGTTTCATAAGTAATGTATATTATTGATAGGATATATATTATTCATATTAATAATTATATTACATCTTTAAACATTATTTTTAATCATCTAATGAAAATTAGCCTTGAATGGATTATGACGTGGAATTATTCTCATCGCGTCCAAGGAGACGGCAATCCGTACGTACACACGAGCGACAATATCATTCTTTTGTTATTAAAATATTATATAATTGGAAGTTATATCATATATACATAATAATTATCATGTAATACTTATTATTTACATAAATTATACATCATTATTATACCCATACAAATAATAATGTATTGAATTACAATTACACCATGACGTAGAGACGGTAAGCCATATGTACAGACGTATGGTGACATGTCATTAGAAGGATGGATAAAATAATGAATATGGTAGTGCAATATTTATAATAACATAAAATTATATATAATATACTAGAGTTAACATTTTAGAATGTAAACAACAATGAAATATGAAGTATAAGAAAAAATGGACTAGAAAGAGGTGATGAAGTATTTACCTCTTCTTCGAGTTCTTCCTTTTTATTTGATCCAAAGGGCTCTTTAGGTTGGATTTATGACTAACGGAAGGACTCTAGGATGAAGGTAGGATAGTTTATAGGGTATTTGGGAAGGGTTTTTCCTAGCCAAATGGCTTTGAAGGTGTGAATTAGAGGGAAGGGGGAGTTCCCTTTTATAAGAGGAGTGATGGGCACTTTAGAAAAAGCTAGAAATATTATTTTATAATAAAATAATTCTCCATTTATAATGGATAAAAAGAATATTATTTAATGTATAAGGTGGGTAGGGGTCTACAAACACTCAACAAATAGGTTTTAGATAGTTTTTGGTCACAATATTAACCTTATCTTTTAGATTTGACTCTTAGTTAAATAGTTTGACATTTACCATGCCTCTATGTATTTTTATATTATACGGTTAATAAACATACTATAAACATTCAAGAGAACCCCAAGTGGTTCATTAATGATACAAATATCATTATATAAATCTTTTGGATGAACCTCAGTTTTTTAGAGACAGAATTACAATAAATAATATAATATTTGTTTAAAAAAATATTTTATGACACTGTTGACACTATTTGGTATTTTATTTTTTCTAAATTCATTACAGAATTATTAATTCAAAAATAATTCTTCTAACCAACACTAATATGTCATATTAAACTACAAAATTAGTTTAATTCATAAAAAGTCTCAAATTACATTTATTTAAATATGTATAATATCACTTATTTAAATATTTCATTAATTAGGTAATTACTACATCATCATTGTGTCATAAATAAATTTAATTAATTAATGTCTAAAAATTTTAAATAAAATACCCGTATGTAGTAAATATTTTTATATTTATAATGAATATTTATAGTCTAATTTATCTTATGTGTAACCCTATATTAAAAATGTTTTAGTTATTAAATTTTTATTTTAACTCTTTTTACCCTTCTTTGAATTAAATAATAATTAATGTCCTAATCTAATCCAAGTGGACCAAAAAGGTTCATATTTTATTCCTATGGTTTTTGGTCTAATTATACTTATCCAATAGAATTATGAAATTTTTTAATGTAATAATAATATCATTTTTAACTTTAATTACCATATTTACTTTTAACCGTGGTAAATAAAAGTTAATAGATACTATTCACCAAAATTTATTTTTATCTTATTGAAACACATTTTACTCCTTGACATTAACTGTGTCTCTCAGATTTTTGAAATTCAACCCATAGAAGTGGTAAAATTATGTTTTATGTAAATTTGTACATGCTCCTAGGAGGTGGGTAAAAGATGGTGAAAAGTCCAATAAAATTATATATATATAATATTATTACAAAATGACTCCAATGAATTACATTGAACACATATAAGTATTATATATCTATTTTTACCTTAAATATATTTAAATAATATAAATAATTATTTAAAAAAAATTTGTTTTAAACTATAACTCAGTGTTTTCAATATTCATCAAAAATTGAATGTTTTAGGAAAAAATAAAAAATTCACCCTAAGTTAATTTCAATATTTGGAATACAAAAATGAAGTCCATTTTAAAAGATAAAATTTATAAAATTTCAAAAAATTGGGTATTACTATTCATAATGGGTAGTTTGATTGGTCGTGGTGTGTTAGAATCTCGAAGTTGCGTACAATGAAAGCTATTACATTATTCAAAGGGAAACATACCATGGAAGCTTGGGGTATTTCATGAATCATAGTTGATAGTACACATTAGGCCGACCGAGATGTATCATGATGTCATGGAAAATATTTGATGACTTGATAAGATGAGAGATGTTGTATTATTTTTCTCTTATTATATGAGTTGTTAGATAATCATGGTCGATCATCATAGACCGTAGGGTTACTCCATCCACATCTAGTGCCTATGTAGAAGTGGTAGTAGGACATGGAAATATTTGTTATGGGAATTCTCAGGACCCATAGAGGTCAATATATCATTTCTGTAGTTATGGATTAGTTATCCATGGTAGCTCAATTCATATTAATTTGGGAGATGATAGTAGTGGAAGAGATATGCAATATCAATATCTGGGAGATTTTTTGTCTTAATAATGTACCTTTGAGTGTGGAATCTAAAAGAGATTACTAGTTTACCTTGTAGTTTTGGAAATGATTACAAAATACTATGGGTACTCAATTGAAGCTGAGTATGAAATTTCACCCTCAAACTAATGAGTGTTCATAGATGATGATTGATGCATTATAAAATATTCTTTGAGAGTTAATTTTTAATTTTAGAATATCTTGTGATGATTACTTGGATCTTCTGGAGTCCAACCAAACTAATAACTTCTAGTCTGTGATTCATATGGATATGTTTAAGGCTATATATGTGTGGATATATAGTTGAAATATCTTATGGAATGAAGTAATTGATTCGTTAACTATTGGGCTATGTAAGATACATGATATCAGAAAAAGCTTTAACTTTAATCGAAAATGGATGGGTATAAATCGGAATAGGTAGATGTCTTATGATGACTGAAGGGGATGAACCATGGAGTTCATGGTGAGAGATGGGGGTTTCTTATGTGTGTCCCCTCAAATGGGTCATTTATTTAACAAAACTAAATAGAAATTATAATCATGTTATGTCATACCATTTGATATCATCGAGCACATCCAAAATATAGCCTATCAGTTGGACCTTACATTATATTACCAAGGTATGCACACTCATTCTATGTGTCATTACATTAGAAGTAATATACTCATCCTATGGTTTTTTTCAATTTTGAGGATGTTGATATGGAAAAAATTTCATTATTTATGGAGTGACATATTTGGATAGTGGATCAAAGAGATAAGGTATTGTGAGGAGAGGTTGTTCCTTTAGTTCAAGTTTAATTGTAGTAAATGCTATTTTTGGATGATATTTGGGAATGAGAGGCTGATATTTAGTCATAATCGAAAGATTTATTTACATATACCACTAGGGTAACTTCTTAAGTATATTAATTAATGATATGGGGAGATCTCCCACGCATCTTTTTTTAGGTAAACTGCTTTTTAAATCACTTCATATCATTGATCATGTTTTTCTAAGGATGGATAAAATTTTATGGGATGTTGGAGAAGAAAATGAGTTCAGTTTATGATTATGTTGTAGCTAAAATAATATAAATAATCTATACTATATCATCATTGGGGATCCAAGATATAATTGGGTATGCCTAGAGGCCACCATCTAATCTATGGTATCTGATATAGCCCATCATGGGCACTGAGTTTATAGGTTTATTTCATAAAAATTCACCTCCACTCACTTATTATTATTCACTCATGCACCATTTGACTCCCAAAACCCTTATGATCATCTCTTGTGATATATAGGTATATCTTAATTCCTTATAATACTTTCATTCAATGCTTGAATGATGAATCGATCCCTATTTCATAACACATCAAGTTCTTCTTTACTATATATTTTTTCCTTTTCACTTATTCTTAATAAAAAGTAAATAGATTATATATTTATTGATGAAGTATATGTGGTTTATATTAATCTAACAATGGATTAATTTATCATTTATTGATTAATCAGCCAAATCTATGGAATTATCATTTTCACAAACATTAAACCAATATTATTTTTTCAAATAGATCATCCTTAATATGATTGACTATGACCTATTATGAAGGTTCAGTTTTTTTAAACATGATCATAATCATAACAATCATATTGAATTGGGTTTTCTCCTAAGATCAAGTTGTATGTTTTGAAATAGATGTTGAACATTTAATCTCAATTTTCATGCACCTAAGGTAGGTATCCCTTGACTGTGGAACATGTTTTGTATGTATTTTAACAGGATTGTTTGTGTGTGTGTGTAGCCTCATGAGGCCAATGTTGATTCATTAAAATACGATTTTTTTCTAGTGTTTGTGTTTAGTGAATATGATTGTGTTGTATATGATACTTTATTTATTTGTAATGATTCTTTATCTGTCATATTTTTCATGGATATTATGTATGTGATGTTCTTCTATATTCTATAGTTGAGTGGCAGATTGAGCCTATAAGACTGTCCCCAAAGAGGAATTTTTCTAACATTGTTCGACATGTACTTGGTCTATGATAACCAGAATGATTTTCCAAACATGTAATACATTGATTTAAAAAAAAATAATTTTGAATAAATTTAATTTCTTGGATAGCTTGTATTATACACAAAACAAAGTGTTAACAAATCATTAAATACTATTATTATTATTATTTGAAAATGACCTTTATAACATGGCCATTAATTTTGGTGGTATAATTAGGAATATATTTTCTAAAAAATTAATTATAATGGTTTGACATAAGGAAATTATATTCATAAATAAGTACTTTTCTAAATGTATTTATATCGTTTGAATGTACATTTTCTCTAAAAAAATAACTTTTATTGATTTTTGTGAATAAATAATAAAATTATTTTTTGAAATTTTATATGATCTATTTGAAAAAAATAATATAAATTTTTGAATCAACAAATCAAAATTATATGGGGGTGAGTTTTTTAAAATTTTCACAAAAGATTAATTTTTTGATTAGAAATAAAAAATATTGATTCTTATTAAAAAGTGCCTTTTTGATTATAGAATATAAAAAGTTATGTATTTATTGAAAATATTTGAAAAGTAATATTAGTTAAATTAAATATATCAAAAGAAAATGTATATTAATCAAATCAATTTGATATTTAAATTTTATATTAAAACATTAAATATTTATGAATCATTTCTCTTTGGAAAACCATTTTTCATTGTGTTTTATAGTTTAATTTTTTATTTAATTCTACCAAAATTGTGAATGGGATTTATATAAATGGATTCCATAATTTAAATCCTATTAATTAATATTATATAATATTCTCAACTTAGTTTTTGGTTATAATGAATAGTAAATATTGTAAAAATTAATTATCATGGCTACGGTAAAAATAATTTTAATGAACGGATAAACTAAATTGATATGTATTATAATTACCAAAACAATTTTTTAATTCTTATTTTCCGGTCATATATTTATCATTATTACCTTAGGATATATTTTAATATTTTGGTGGGAAAAAGTATCAAAAAAGTCAATAGTATAATAATTAATGTATTGAAAATGAAAAAATACCACCCTCTTGCTTCTAAATTTCAATTATGTGTTTGCATAAGGAAAAAAATATGTGAAATTATATTGGTGTACCATTTTCAAATAGTAAAACTTATTTTATGAGTGTATTTTATTTTTAAATTTCGAAGTCATTACAATTACATTAAATTCATAAGCAATTTCAAAACTATAATATTTTTTTTTATATAAAATAATAATAATAAATATATATATATATATATATATATGGAATAAATTGTTGTATTATATGAATTTATACATAAAATATAAAATTATATCCATGTGAGAAATAAATATATTCAAATTTCACCATTGTATTGATTTTTTTTCATAAAAATTAAATGAATTACATTAAATGTGACTTTTGTGTTATATTACCAAAAATATTTTAATATATAATGATTTAAATTTACATAAAATAATTTTCTCTACCAAGGTATTAATATATGATTAAAAATATGAAAAATGATCCATTACATTATAAATTTTTCTTTTATAATAATTATTTTTTACCCTAAATACTAAAAACCATGTTTCCTTGGTAAAGGGTGAAATAGGGTTTTTCCTATTTCATGTGTTTCTGTTAAAATTATTTTTTCAAACACATAGGATCTTTATATTATAAATTTTATATCATATATAGAAACATTTGGAATAAATTATTAAATATGTTTAAGTTTATTTCTCATCTTAAATGTAAAATTACCTAGATAAATACTAGATATCGTAGTGAAAACAATAATGGTAAACCAAAGGAAACAAATATTTTAAGGAACAACAATTTTAAATCATGTTTTTTAGGAGGAGGAATGTATTAATCATATAAAACATAAAATACAATATATATCAATTTTTGGGGAATTTGGGTTGATATTTAGAAACCATTATAGAATATATATTTTTGCATTTACAAAAATGATAGTCCTTAGTTATTAAAGGACACCACTGCCCCTGACTTCTTCACACATCACAAGCTATTTGGGTTGACCAAACCAAACCAAAAACTCTCACCAGCATCCTTTTACATGTTCTAGATCTTATATAATTTCGAAAACACAATCCCTAGAGTCCTTAATAAGATATAAAAAAATGGTTGTACTATGAAAAGGATGTTCAAATATGTACAAAGGAATTCTAGACTTATGGGAAGGGATTTCTAGTATCCCTTTCATTTCATTGTTATATATACCTTATTCGACACTATTTTATTTGGTTTGGGGTATTTAAATAACTTTTGACATATTTTATCATCAATATACTTATTTTCATGATAGTTAAAGTTTGATCTAATTTGATTATTTAGCGGGTATTATGATTCAAAAGTTACCAATGTGGTATGATATTTTAAGCTTAGTTTTATTTATGTGGGCTACATTCCCTATTAAACACATGATTCATTTATGGGGTGTATGTACTTCTCATGAATTTATTTTATGATTCTCATAATGAAACTTATGGTATATACGCATATATATATATATATATAATTCATGATTTCATGGGGCTTACGATCAAAAAACTACCAATATAGAAAATGTTATATGTTACAATCTCATTGTTTATCGGGTTTGTTTATGATTATGCTTCCAACGATGATATATAATGTTTAACGGCTTAAAAACTCATACATTTTACTTTCCTATAGGTATTTTTGGAAGATACATAATTTTTTTCTATTTTCATCTCCTAAAGGATTAAAGAGGCCAAAATAATGTATTTAATAAAAATATTCTTTGTTTATATCTTTAGTCAAAAAACATTTTTCAACCATATCCATGATTTTGAAAAATTCATTAATGAAAAATTTTTTATCTTCCAATGATTTTATGTAAAATTATAACCATGTTTTGGCTCTTACAAAATGGTTTAAAAGGAATCTTTATGCCATTTTAAAAAAAAAGTCAATTTTAGGTTTTACCAAATTGTGAATGTATTTTTTTATAATGTGTGCATCATTAATGTAATTTTTAGACTTTATGATCGATCAATGATTTAAATATTACTTTATATTTTTCCAAGGTTATTTTTGATGAAAATGATTCTGAAAATATCTAGAGAAATTTTAGTTTGAGAATGTTATTGTCATAGTGGAAAAGATATTTTCCTCAATAAATGAACATAGAGACCTTTCAAAATCATTTTCTATCTATTATGATATCATATGATATTACTTATGATTTATTGGGGATATTATCCAATTGTACCATTCTTATAAAATGTAAGTATGTTTTATGATTAATATGAATAGATTTTTATAAAACACATCCCTATTCTATGGGTTATGCTATTACAAAATAATGAGGTGATTACAAAACCTCTTTCCCTTATATGGGTTATTTTATGAAAACATGTTTACCGAAATCTTTTTATGGGTTATGATATGATGAATTTTTATGATTTTGAGGCACACATATGTATCATTTTCATTTTGTGATGGTGTTTAGTTGTAACAAAGGCTAGTGGTTATCATATTACCAATGATGGTGGTTACATTATAACTATGGATGGTGGTAACACTATATACAAGGATTTGATGGTCCTATTTAACTATCCAATTAATTGGGTAAGGATATATATCACATGAGATAACAATTGGAATTAAATTGATGGTCTTGACCCAAAATTGGAATCATTCCCATGGGCTTTAAATACAATGGGATAACAGCTAATAGGCTTGATCCACAACAAGAAATAGGTGGTGTGGAATAATCTGAAATATTTTATGGTGTTGGTAGTTTACCTTTAATATTTAAATGGGTTTTATCACTATATTGGTGCCACACTATTATGAAATTAGCATATGGTTCATGAATTATAATGATTTCAAACCATTATTAATCTGATCTTTTGCAATTATAATGCTTTATTTGATGAATCATTCTAATAATATATGAAATCTTCGGTGTGATCTTTTTATTCTATGTTCATGATCTCAAGGACATATGTCTATATTATAATTTAATATGATTATATAATGATATAATCCATGTTCATCCTTATTGAGCATCTTAGATCACTATTTTTATGTTTCCTTTCCCATTTTATAATGAAACAGTTTAATTAGGGTATGTTTATGAAGAGTAAAAGGGGAAAAATACTTGGGGGAGATGATGAAGCTAATTTACTAAATTAGAAGATCATGTACCTATGCCTAATAACACTAAACGTTTATATTACTCAGGTTTATATTTATGAAATGTATTGAATATTCATATAAGAATATAATATATTTATGTATGAAAACCCTCAATCATTATTGTTTGTATCAAATCATGGATTGTTTAACCTATGGAATATTGGATAAGGAAATATTATTTAAAACCATAGGGATATGTCCATGTATAGGAAAGTGGCTAGGAATTTTGGTAAATTATTGATAGAGTGATTTCCAATAAATCACATCCCTCTGTCGATATTTATGGTGGCTATGGATTTATCCCGGTCGTACATGGGGATGATAATAAGAAAAAGTGAGCAATGATCTTGACTTCATCTTTACCTGGTGCATAATAATTGGGCTTTCTTCACACCTAGTTTCACAACCCCAAGTGATATTCTTTTGAAATTAACAAAATCATTATGAACTATCATGAATTTTTTGAATATATGATGACCACGAACAATAGAGTTTAAACCTACAATGATTTAGATTTAGAAGGCAATGCCATAATTTAGACATTATATAAATAAATTTTAACGATTATATGGTTTCCCACATTGATTATTATTTCTCACACTATAATTTTTGGTTTTAATCAATGGATATAAAACACAATATCCATGTTAGTACAAAAAATGACAAAAAAATAATTGATTTTCCTCCTGTGAAACCAAATTTAATGCGATATTCAATGAAAAATATCATTACTTTAATCAAAATACATTCCCCAATTTTTAATATTGATGAACTTACACATGAGAAAATGAGGGAACAAGAATATGTTGATTCATTTATGAGGAAATTTTTACCATATTTTAGTGGTTCTTATGATACACTTATTTTTTTGAAATGTACCAATTCCATTGAAATGATATTTTCTATTATCTAGTGCTCGGATCATGATAATTTAATTCTTATTTTATATCATTTGGAAGGGGAATAAATCATATGTGGAATCCTATTAAGAATAAAAGTCAACATGATGAAATTTTTTCCAAAGAGGGGGATGTGTTTAAGAGATAAATTTTTTACAAGAACATTTATAGTATTATTTGCGTGAAAATGGAGAAGGAATTCATTAAGAAAAAATAGAACGATGATAAATTTGTTATTACCTATGAGGAATATTTTAAAAGGCTTATGAGTAACTCTTCTAGTATGTTCATTTATCCTAAAAGATAATCTGATTGATTCTTTAATGGATTAAATAAAAGTATCTAAAGGAGATTATCCATAATAATGTTTAGTGGCTATAAAGAAATAATTATTTATGCTATTATGGTTGAAATAGATATTCGGTTTACCCATAAATCACATTTTTCTAACAATAAATGGAATATTGAACTCACAAGGAACTCTAAAAACCATATAGGAAAAAATATTATCATTCCTTTATGATAAATGTGTAGAAGCACACATAGAGGAAATTGTTTAATGGGGAATATTTAATGGGTTATGTTTTCAAAAGAAGGACATTGAGACACTGAGTTTTATTGAGATGCAAAGAAGATTTCTAATGAAGATAATAGAAGAAGTATATATAAAATTCACTACCCATAATACAATTTTTCAAATGAAATAATTAAGTGATTACGTGATTCAATTCCTATGTCCAAGGGATAATGAGAATAATTATCCACAACAACCATTGTGTTCAAAGGATATTGGGATGAATTATGTAATCATGTTTTTTAATGTGAGTCATGATAATTAGGGCACAACTATCTAGCACTCTAGATATGTGAATTTAATATTGTATTTTTTATGAATGATCAATATTTAAATCATATTGTTCATAATTTATTGATATTTTATTTTATTATACCTCAATATGTATTATGAATTATTGAAATGACATTTGATATTATATCGGTGGAAGGATTAGAACAATATTCAAATGGAAATGTTATCGTCTACAATATGATCCTAGTTAAGGAATAAAAGGTGAAATATATATTGGAATAATGCATATCTCAATGTGAAATTAAAATAATAGTAATGGATACCATCATGTCTCTATGAGTTTATGTTTTATCATAAGTTTAAATCCTTATAAAAACCTTTTTAGGTTTATTTAATGGGATTTTATAAATATTGATGATATTTTGAGGGGAATTTATGGAAATAAAACCCTTTGGATTTATATATGTTTTAGTTATTTTTTTGAGTAGAAATGACCATACATTTTTATATAGAATATTAATGGTATTATAATCTTCTAAGGTTTATCTTATATTTTTTTTGTTGGAGTAACTATAAGACATTTAAATTTGGAAATTTTTTTGGAATTATATTAATAGTTTTTTTTGAAAAATTATAACCTATATGCCATGTGAAAACATGTCACATCCTGAAAGCCAAGGGGTATGAATCCATAACCAAATTAATAAAATTGTATAACTCCTACAATTGGACTAATTGAATGAGTATATTTTTTCAGAAAACATGAAGAGATATACTGACCATTATGTATCTATGGGCTTAGTATTTCAGAATTTTAATTCCGAGATACATAAGTCTAAGGGTTTTCAACATTCATTATCTATAGAAAAATAAAAATGCGAAAACATCATAAATTTTTTGTTGTTGAAATACCCAAATCAACTAAAAGGAATATTTATATATGTGTAATAGTCAATCGACAGAAAAATACATCACAATTTTTAAATATTAGAGTATATTTTTATCTGGATGAGATGTATAGGATATACATTATGTATGTTCTATGGTTTCAGGATGTAAAAAAACATATTGTTTCTGATCAGGATTAGTGGTTTACCAAGATCATCTACCAATGTTTTCTATTGGCTCTATATACAAAGTTAGTTTTAGAACTACATATATTCCTTATACAAATAGTCAGTCTCAGAGAATAATTTGATCCTTATAGGAATATTTTAGATCTTGTTATATGTATTTTAAAGGTTCTTGGTATCAACACCATCCCCAAGTTGAGTTTACTTATAATAATAGCATTCAATCAAGCATTATTACTGATCATTATGAAGACCGATAAAAATATATTTTTAGAAAACCAATATGATGATATTAAGATGGGGTAAAAAATAAATGACGACATGATCTATCTAATAAAATTTTAGAGACGGTTAAGTACCTTTAGTTAAACATAAGGGCTGCACAAAATTTGGAGAAAATTACTACTGATAATCACAGATGTGATCTGTATTTTTATGGTGGTGATAATATCTTTCTATGAATATCTCCAAGGAATAAGGTAATTATATTTGGAAATAATGGAAAACCAATCCCTACATATATTGGTCATACAATGTTTTCTGATTGTGTTGGGATGATATTTTATTGTGTGGGCTTCCACTAAACCTCCCTGATGTCCATGTTGTGTTCCATGTATCTCTCATGAGGATATATGTACCTGATTATTCACATGTATTGAACTTATAGGTCATTCCATTGGATCTTGATCATTCATATAAGGAACAACCAATGTATGTTATAGATCATAGAGAGAATGTTCCATGAAACAATACCACTCAGCTGGGCAATGTTTTTTAGTGAAACCACTAGTTTAAAGAGGCTACATAAGAACCTGTGAATTTGTTGAGGCAAAAGTATCATCATTTTTTTATTTGAATAAAGAAATTTTATGGTTAAATTGAATTGAATTAGGGTATAATGTAACACCCCGTGATTTTATAAATTTGTTTTAAAAAATATAATTTCTTTGATATCTAATGTCAAATCAAACACTGTGTTTCAACCAATCAAGATACACTAATAATATTATTATATATACATGATCATTATAATTTAAGGCCCTAAACCTAGTTACCCAGATTCGGTGCATTATTACATAACATTGTCGTGATTACAAAAGATCATGTCTTGAAGGAATGATTAGTTTAGTAGCCTTGGAAATACTAGATACATTCATAAGTTTTACATTACATTATAAAATGATAAACATCAACAACATAGTCTAAATAGGCCACACTCATATCCCTTAGACTATCCCTACATGTCAGTCATAATATACTTCTTTTCATCCTAAGAAAAATGAAACATAGGATGTGATGCGGTCAGATGCTAAGTAAGGATAACAATATAGCAGAAAAATTCATATATAAGAATAAAAATTTAAGGAAATGTATAATACTAAAACAAAAGACTTTTAAACATGAAATTAAGAATAATATGGAAAAGATAAAATCAAATAATTCCATTTACTTATTCACATGGATATTCTACTAATCGAATAATCACATGCAATATCAAAATCCACTTTCATAATGATGGAATGCATAATGCTAGACTTCATAACCACATATTCAAGGCCTTGTGCGAAGAATAAAAATAAGATTTTATCAAGGCCTTGTGCCAAGACACTAGTTTTTTCATGAGACATACCAATGCATTGAGGAGCGATAGAGGGCTCCACCAGTCACTTACTAAGTCCAATTAATTCCTCATATAAAAAAGATTAATCATAACATAAACATTCGTATTAAAAGTAGCAAGTGAAATATCAATAATTTATCCATAAACAATGGATGTTTTAAAAAAACCCATCCACAATCAAACATATCACAAAATCTTCAATACGATATGGAATTTTTGAATCGTAATATATCAACTTCAAATAAGCTTATAATCCATTAAAGGATGTTGACATAGATGAAATTTAAACTTTTTTTAGATAAATATATATTTTTATATTGAAATCATTTAAATTTTGTATAATTATAAAAGAAAAAAATTATTTTGAAAATATTTTTATAAGCTCATAAAGGAAGCTTCGACGATGTTATAACGGTGGAAAATAGTTTCACCTGTCGTATAATTAATAAAACATTATTACTTCAATTTTGTCGGAAAGGTCATAAGGTACCTGGTCTGGAAAACAATGGAAATATTACTTTCAGAAAATATAAGGTCATATAATGCTATAAATTAATTTAACCCATTTTCTATTAAATAGTAATGATGATTTGAAATACATTTTTATGAAAACACATATGTAGATGATAAAGAGGTCCCAGTAGATACTTATGTAAAAATAACCTCAGATAATAAAGTGATTGTGAAATTATCCATTACCATGTACCTTTCATTTTTTGAGGGTATCTTATCTTCCTGTATAATGGTAAAATCATTTTTATCAAATTATAAAAGAACCATATACATTAATATGATATCATATATGATTTTTTAATATTTCTATGATAATGATATTTCAGCAGTATCATCGTTTCGGGTGTTACCTGATTTGTTTTCCTTTATATTAATTGTTACGTAAGTAGTGATTGGTATGTATAGGATGCATCATATTCATATTCAAAATGATATTAAGTATTTAAACACGATTTTTAATCATGAAATGAAAATTAGTCTTGAATGGATACGATGGGGAAAGAATCTCATCGCGTTCGTAGAGACAGAAATCCGTACATACGCATGAGCGAAAATATCCTTATTTTGATATTAAAATAGTATATAATTAGATGGTAAATAATATATAAAGAATAATTAAAATGTTATATTTATTATTTACATATATTATACTTAATTATTATACCCATCCTAATAGTGAAGTGTTGAATGAAAAATTACACCACGATGTGCAGACGGTAAGTCGTACGTATGCACGTATGGTGACTTTTCCATTTATAGGATATATAGAATAAAGAATATGGATGTACCATTTTTATAATAACATCATAGTATATTGAATATATTGGATTTTTTATTTTATAATGGAAAAAAATAGGATGTGGAAGAAGAAAAGAACTTGAAAGAAGTGATTAAATATTTACCTCTTCTTCGGGGTCTTCCTTTTTATTTGATCAGTAGGGCTCCTTATGTTGGATTTATGACTAATGGAAGGACTCTAAGATAAATTGAGGATAGTTGGGAGGTTATTTGGGAATGGTATTGACGATTCAAATTGCTTTGGATGTGTGAATTTGAGAGAAGGGGATGTTCCCTTTTATAAGAAGGGTGAGGGGAACCATAGGAAAAGATTAAAATAATATTTTATAATAAATTCATATTCGGTTTATTATGGATTAAAAATGATTTATTTCGATTCTATAGTGTTTATGGTTTGATATAATCTCATCCATTGGGTTTTAGATAGGTTTAGGTCACCATATTAACTTTATTATTTATATTTAACTCTTAGTTAAATATTTTGACATTTACCATGTCTATTTGTATTTTTATATTATATGGTTAATAAACGTACTATAAACTTTCAAAAAACCTCAAGTGGTTCATTAATGACATATATAATATTATTTAATTCTTTTGGATGAACCATATATTTTTAGAAATATAGTATCAATTAATAATATAATATTTTTGTAAAAAACTCTTTTATGTCAACTTTGACACTATTTGATATTTTGTTTCTGTTAAATTAAAAACAACATTATTTCATCAAAAAAAATTCATTTAATCAACCCTAACATGTCATATTAACCTATACAATCAGATTAATTCATTAAATGTCTCATATTACATTTATTTAGATATTTATAATATCAATTGTTTCAATATTTCATTAATAATGTAATTACTAACTCATCATTGTCTCATAAATAAATTTAATTATTTAACGTATTAAAATTATAAATAAAATACCATTATGTAGGAAAAAAATTTATATATGTAATTAATATTTATAATATAATTTATCTTATGTATAACCCTATATTAAAAATAGTTTTAGTTATTAAAATTAGAGTTTAAAACTTTTAACTATTCATTAAATAAAATAATAATAAATGTCCTGATCTAATCCATGTTGACCAAAAGGATCATATTTTATTGCTAAGGTTCTTTTCAGTCGAAATACACATATCCAATAGAATTAGTAAATGTTTTAAGGTAATAATAATATCATTTGTTCCTTTAATTTTCCTATTTACTTATAACATTGGAAAATAAAAGTCAGATGTTACTATTCACCAAAAATAATTTTCATCTCATTGAACCAAATTTTACTTACTGATATCAATAGTGTCTCTTGGATTTTTTAAATTCAACTCACAGAAGTAGTAAATGTATGTTTTATACAAATTTTCAAATGCTCTTAAGAGGTGGGTAAAATACGATAAAAAGTTCAATAAAATTTTATATATCTAATTTTATTATAAAAATAACTCCAATGAATTAAATTGAACTAATATTGGTATTATATATCAATTTATACATAAAATAAATTTAAATAAAATAAATAATTATTCAAATAAAATGTCAGTTTTAACCAATAACGCATTGTTTTTCACAATTCATACAAAATTGAATGTTTTCATAAAAATATCAAAAATTCACCCTAAGCTAATTTTGATATAATGTATCCAAAAATTTAGTCGATTTTGAATGATAAAATTTATAATGTTTCAAAAAGTGGGTATTACTATTTATAACGGCTAGTTTGATTGGTCGCGGTGTGTTAGAATCTCGAAGATACGTACGATGCAAGCTATTGAATTATTCAAAGGGAAACGTATCGTGGAAGCTTGGGGTGTTACATTCTCCCTTCCTTCAAATAATTTCATCCTCGAAATTTCTAAAATACTACAGCATAAAAAAATTCAGATTTTTTTTCATCATAAGTTCTTCAGGTTCCCACGTTTCATCTTCTATTTCTTGGTTTCTCCGTTGAAATTTTACCAGACAAGTCATCTGGTTTCTCAACAGTTGTTCTCTTGTATCATGAATCTTCACAGGCTCTTCGCAATAAGAGAGATGGGGTTCCAATTCTAATTCCTCCTAGGTGAGTACATGTGTTGGGTTAGGCATGTATTTTCTCAAAAGTGATATGTGAAATACATCATGAACTTTGGAGAGACTTGGAAGCACTGCCAAATGGTAAGATATAGCCCAAATTCGTTCTAGAATTTCAAAAGGTCTGATGTACCTAGGACTCAATTTACCCTTCTTACATAATCGTATAATTCCCTTTCATGGAGATACCTTCAAGAAAACATGATATCCTAACTAAAATTCCAAATACATCCTTAGTTTAACGACATATGTATTCTTCCAACATTGAGCTTCTTTGATGTGGGTTTAGATTACCTTCACCTTTTCCATCGTTTCCTCAACATGTTCTGGGCCTACAAGTTTTCTTTCACAAACATTATCCCAATAGGTTGGTGTGGGACATCTTTTTTCATATAACGCTTAATATGGTACCATCTGAATACATGAATGAAACATATTGTTATAGGAAAATTCTATTAGAGGTAAATATTGCTCCCACATTCCTTGAAATTCATGTGATTAAGATCTCAACATGTCTTCTAAGTTTTGAATAGTTTTTACTGATTTTCCATCATTTTGAGGGTGGTAGGCAGTGCTCAAATGATGTTTAGTATCTAGGGATTTCTAAAGACTTTCCAAAATCATGATGTAAAATGGGGATCACGGTAAAAAAAATAGATAAGGGTACTCCATGAAGTCTTACAACTTCATTAATATATAGTCTTTCTAGACATTTAAGTGGAAAATCTTCTCTTATTTCATGAAAATGTGCTGACCTGGTAAGACGATCAACAATGACCCATATTGCGTCATTTCATCAAGAGGTCTTTGGTAGCCCTATGAAAAAGTACATTGTATTATCATCCCATTTCCACTATGGTATAGGAAGAGGTTTCATGAATCCTCTAGGATGTTGTCTTCGAACTTTCACTTGTTGGAAAACCATACATCTCGACACAAAATTAGAAATATCTATCTTCATGTTTTCCAACAAAAAATGTTCCTTCAAATCACAATACTTCTTGGTGCTACCAGTTTGTATAAAGAAATTGGAGATATGGGTATCATCCAATAATTCCTTTTTTAGATCAGTTATATTTTGAAAACAAAGTCTCTTCCCAAATTTTAATATCCCATATTCATATACGAAGTCACTCAATATCCAATCATTCACAACATTAATCTTCTTTTAAAATTCCTTATCATCTGTTTGAGAACATTTTATCCTTTATAGTAAATATTTCATGGGAATCATTTGAAAGAGTTTTGATGTTTCACCTTCCATGGTTATTCCAATGTCCATATTTACAAGATCCCAAAATATAGGTTCCCTTTCAACTCTCATCTTGTTCAAAACTCCATGATCCTTTATGCTCAAAGCATTTTCCACCTTATTTGGCTTCCTTGGGTGGTAGTGTATTAAGAAATCATAATCTTTGAGTAGTTCAGGCCATCTCCTTTGCCTCATGTAGAGTTCTTTTTGTGAGAAAATATACTTCAAACTCTTGGGATCGGTATATATCTCACATTTTTCACCATAGAGATAATGTCTACATATCATAAAAGAAAATATTACAGCTACTAACTCAAGATCATGAGTAGTATAGTTTTTATTTTTAATTTTTAGATGTCGTGATGTATAGGCAATAACCCTTTCATTCTGTGTAAAGACACAACCAAGTCCATTCTTTGACGCATCACTATAATTAACAAACCCATAATTCCCCGATGGTAGAGTCAATAAAGGAGGATTGACTGATCTTCTCATAAATTCTTCAAAATATTCTTCACACTCTATTGTCCAAAAAAATTTAACCCCTTTATGTGTGATCTTGGTTAATGGGTTATCCAATCGGGCAAAATTCTAGACGAAACATTGATAATAACCTGCTAAACAAATAAAACTGCGTACCTCAGTTATACTCATCAGTGCTGGCCATTCATGGATTTCTATCATCATAGATGGATCAACGGAGATTACATACTTAGAGACAGTATGGTCAAGAAGATAAATCTCCTGAAGCAAGAATTCACACTTGCTAAACTTCCCGTATAATTCATTTCTTATGAGGGTTTTCAAAATGGTGTTGTTTCCTCGACGGATTTCGGGGATGACCTCCTAGACAGGAGATTCAAACAATCCGATCGGTTTCTTGCGGGTTTTTTCATAGAACCGGAAACATCCAATGATTCCACATCCGTTTAGACCTACTTTCCAAAGGCAGGTGCTCATTAGCTTGTGGACTGATGAGGCTTAGGAATTTACATTGGTCGAGAGGATGGGAGGTCGGACTCATCACACCTTTTTGAGGGGAATTATTGTCTACTCCAGGACTCTCTTTATAGATTTAAGTTATGTTCATGAATCCTTATTACATTACCAAGTATAAAATTCACTTTCCTTTAGTTTTAACAATCAATGATTAAATATGCAAGAAATTTAGAGAATCTTTTATATGTATTCGAGTTTCTTCATCAATAGAGAATCATCTATATCTGTTTAGAGATTCTTGGTCAATGGTATCCTTCAAAACATTTATATAAAAGTCTCTTGGTCATTATGATGACCATACTGGTTTTAAAGCCACTCAGTGGGGCACTTGAAGTTTATCGTCATTCAGAAGGACATGGATTATTTCAAAGTTGGGATCGAACCCAAAAAATGGGCTACCTACGTATCTTTTTTTTGGAAAAGGAATCAGAACCCACATATTTCGAGTAATGGAGTATTCTGTTTAGGATTGATGGCTCAAAGATGAATGTCATAATTAATTTTACACTCTAAGCTCACGTGAGTCATGGTCGGTGTGAGAAACAAGATGTATTGGTAAAAATTAGACAATTGTGCCATGAAAGATGCAATCATAAGAATTGATGTGGGGCTTACGTATGTATGACTGCCCAGATAGATGAAGGTTTAGGATTTACTTTTAGGGAGAAAATCCATGAACAGGGTCCATAAATTTATATGTGCTTCATGGAGATTTGAATACTCTAATCTTGGGGCTTACTCCTAAGGAGGATACCTAAGTTAGGAGGGGATTTATGATTGGGTTTTACTCCTGAAAAGGAAACCCAAATCAAGGGTAAATTAGGACTGGTTAAGAGAAATTTAAGGGGGCTTGGGGTTTACTCCTGAAAAGGAAACCCAAGATTATGACTGGGACTTACTCCTAAAAAGGAGGCACAAGTTAGGGGACTTGGGGATTACTCTTGAAAAGGAAGCCCAAGATTATGACTGAGTCTTATTCCTGAAAAAGAGACCCAGGTTAGGGATTAAGGTTTGGGGCTTACTCCTGAGGAGGATTCCAATGTTTGGGAACATTAAGAATTTGGGGCTTACTCATAAAGAAGGATGCCCATGTTTGGGAACTTTAAGAATTTGGGGCTTACTCCTAAAGAAGGATCCCCAAGTTTGAGGATTTATAACTGAGGATTATTCCTAAAAAAAGGAGACCCAGGTTAAGGATTCTCTCATCTTAAAGGGTGAGGTTAAATGAATGAACTCTCCATAATTAGTGACATAAGGATATTTAAATCACTACGTTTTGAGAGATATTCCACAGAATTCCTTTCAGATAAGGAAGTCTAATCAAGAAATCACGCCATAAATGGATTTGAAGAGTGTCTTGAAGACTAAATCTTGAAAAGGAAAGGTGAAATGGCTTAAGAGGGGTAAAATGGGCAAGATGGGCACCCAAAAAGATAGGGGTGCGCATGTCTTGAAAGGCGCGCAAGTCTTCCGTGGGCGCGCATGTATTAGTCGCGTAGGTATACCTGCGCGACACATGGTGTACTTGCGCGATTTTCAACCAGCATTGAAATACTTGAGTGACTCTTTTTTAAACCCTTTAGAATCCTCTTGAGGTTCTTCCAGAAAAGGGATGCACAAGTTATATTGAAGGAAATAAGTCGGCGCGCAAGTGTTTGATAAGTTTCAACACTTAGGCCTTCCTTCTTCTCTTTAGATCTTCCGTTCTAGGTAAGAAATTACCTTAGAAGTGTTCCGGAAGCTTTGAGAAGATACTTGGGTGTCGGGAGCTTCAATCCGAATTTCTGGAAAAAGATCCTCTCGAATGGGGGGCCCACAGGGTCTATTTATAGGCAAAAGAAGACCTCGGGCGGTTACCGGGCGGTTACCACTTAGGTCGCGCAAGTCACTTGCGCGACCAAGAGCGTCGCGCAAGTGTACATGGACGACAGTGAGATAGCTTGCGCGGTGGAGTTTCTGTTGATCCTTTGTTCATGCCTTTGTCGATTTTTGATGTTTTCTTCAAAGGTTGAATCACATTGAGCTCAGATTTTCCCTATTCTGATATTTAGATTCTATGACGAAAAGTTGCATCAACAAAAGTCCCCACTCAGAGTTGGATCCGGAGAGAAATGAGGATTTGACTCTGAGTAAATCGAATCCATTCAAAGGAAAAGGGGGGCGTGCATGTCTTCAGTGCACAGAGGGCGGCGCGCAAGTTTGCGTCGCGCATGCCTTAAGCACTCTGGGTACGGCGCGCAGATAGGCATCCCAGCCTATAAATACATGGGCTCACCTCCGTACAAGCATCCGGATTTCCGGACTTCATACCTTCTCGAGTTCTCGTCGCGCAGGTCGCCTTAGCCGCACATGTTGCTCTGTTTTCTAGTGTTTTCCTTGATGTCGCGCTACTGTAAAGGTATTTGTACTTGCGCGGTTTATACTTGCGCGTCAAAAACTAGCGCGGCACATGGATACTTGCGCTCCATGTTTAGACTTGCGCGATTTAATGCCTTTGCCATTTTTTCAAATTTCTTCACAAATTTTATGAAAAAAATAAACCCATTTAAGAGTTAGTTTATTCATCTTTTGTGCAGATTCAGTGGTTCTCAAGGGAATTGGAACGGCTGATGAATTGGCTAGCAAGCGGATAGATGATATTATGGACATCATTGGACATGATTACTATGATATCTGCAACAACACTCTCCCAGATTTGGCTAAGTACTTGAAGAAATATCATCCTAATTTTTTACAGAGCATCCATCTGCCTTTGTGTGGTCATGGTCATCTACAAGGAGTCAATGTTCCAAATGCAAACAATTATACACCTGAGATGCAGCTGCACTGCTACTCCTCTATTTCGGTTATGCTGTGCATTATGAGAAACAACAATGGTGTGAACTTTCAAATTCATCCTCCATGTCATTTCCTTGCAGATATGAAAATGGCAAACCCATGGGCTGAAATGTTTTCCACTAATGGTTGGTGGAGAGAAGACAAACATGGTATTAGAGCAATATCTGAAAAGAGTACTCTTTCCAAATGGCTCTTTACTTCCAATGCTCCATTCTCAAATCCATGTATCCATCTTCCAAGTCTCTTGGACAGAAACAGAGTCATTGTTTGATCAGCAGAAAATTTTCTCAAACCGCACTCAAGAACATCCTTTTACAATTGTTCCAAGAAGAGCTGGTATCACTGCATCTCTTATTGTATCCAGTTGAATGAATGAAATTCCAGTTGGTTGCTAATGAAGCTCGGGGTGCCGTAAATCAAATGAAGTGTTATGTTGAAATCCTCTTGTAATTCTTGAAAAAGAGAAGAGACTCCAGTATGTGGATGTCCTTCTAACTCTTGTGTATCAATGAAAAACATTTTCACCTTCAATCATTTGTACCTGCATTCTTTCATTACCTGCTTCAAATTTTACTTAAGCCAATGGGCCTAGTAAGCATAGTTTGATTTTTACTAGTATTATTACAAATAATCCTACAAACATTGAACCTTTTAATTGCTCAATATTACCTAAATCGTACAAAAATGTATATTTAGTGAGCTAGAACTTGACTTTTATTCAGAGTTCCTTTGTCTTTTGTGTGGGCAGTTTAAAGTCATGCACGCCGGACATAATGGGGATAATGTTTAAGGTCGAAATAGCTTTGACCAAAAAAATGGATTAAAATGGCTTCAATTCCTTGATAATTTATCTGAAAACATAGTTCCATACTCAAGTATGAGAGAAAATATGTAAACTATGGCTAAAGAATATTTGAATCTGGGGAATGATATGAAAAAGCGCTAAAAGGAATTAGAAGAAGTAGTTTCCAAGAATAAAGTTACTATTATTTAACAAAACCCGTTAGGGGGTTGAAATATGCAGGGCCACCTATGGGCATTGGCTGCATGGTCAAATAAATAGCATCTTTCGACTGATAAGTCTGTTATGTGGACTGTTTATGCAAGGCCACCTATGGGCACGTGCTGCATAGTCAGGCGAAAGAACTCTTAGAAATTTACTTTCCTAGTGCTAAAAGCCAGTGAAAGTTTATGGAGATTCAAATTTTATAAAGTATAGAGTTTGTTATATGGAAAGAGGTACTTGAATATGGAGAAGATATTTCCGAACAAGAATATCGAAGAACTGGATGAATATCACTCCTACGAAGGTCTGACCCAAACGTAGGGAAGAAGAATAAACCATAGACTTGAATACTTTCAGATCATGAAAAAGGATATGGGACAAATATGTTAAGGATGGCTATTTTTTGCGGATCCCTACATACTGTTGTTTAAGACTAATAAGGACAAAAGTGGCATTCTTACCAAGAATGAAGTTACTATTATTTAAGAAAACCCGTTAAGGGGTTGAAATATGCAGGGCCACCTATGGGCATTGGCTGCATGGTCAAATAAATAGCATCTTTCGGCTGACAAGTCTGTTATGTGGACTGTTTATGCAAGGCCACCTATGGGCACATGCTGCATAGTCAGGTAAAAGAATTCTCAGAAGTTTGACATTTTTGTGACTAGAAGTCATGAAAAGGGTTATGAAGATCTGAAAATATTTATGGTTAGGATTATAACACATAAAGATTGGTATTGTCCAATGTATATAGAGATACATAGGTCAATGAAAACCATAATCATGTTGTGGCTGGGTCCTGAGTTGAAATTTTGGACTTCACTACATATCTCATAAGAATGAGAATCAAGCCATACGTAGTTCTTGAAATGCAGCTTAACGTCGTACAGGACGAAAGTATAAGTGATCTTAGTTTAGGGTCATAGAATTCAGACCATAATAATGAATACACAATGTGTGTTTTCATAAGGGCTTTTCAGCCAAGGGACTGAAAGTGAAATTTCGGGTTAGGCCCAAAATACTTGGGACTGGATTCGAGGGATACTCGAATGTTCCTATGTATCCCATAATGATGGGAATCAAGTCCACGTAGTTTTAGAACTACCCTTTGTACAAATTTGGTTCGTACATGTGAAGGGTGAAAGGGGACTTTAGTGCAATGATGGTTTAACCTGAGATAAAAAGTTTAGGCATTACCATGTATGCACGTAGTATTTTGAAATGAAACATGATTGAAAAAAAAAATCAATGTCAATAATGGTTCTTTCTCAAATGAGGAAATCAAAGAATATTGTAGTTTATTGTCGTACCGGACAAAAGTGTTGTATAGTTTAACGTCATATAACAAGGACGAAAGTGAATCAATGCAAAGATATTGATTCCAGGGGCGGTTTCACGAATCAACATCATATGAGATGGTGGTGAACCGATGTGAAGAGATTGTTTTTTGGGCTTGAACCTTTGGAGGTTGCCTACATACCCAGCCTGGAGGGCAAGGATCAAAGTCTGTGTAGTTCAATTAAAGAAAGAATTAACGATCAAGCTGTTATTAGGGACAATGATCTAATAAATAATGTTGTTGGGACTTACACATGGTTAGGGGCCCAAAGAGAGTGTTATGGTTGAGGTTTGCTCTAAGCGCATGTGTGTCATACTCGGTGTGAGAAACAAGAGGTAACAACAACCTTAATGATGCACAGTTTAATGTCATGTAGGACATATCCAGGGACTATGCAGTTTATAGTCTTGCAGTAAGGACTATTGGTGTTGCACAGTTTAGTGTCATGTAGCAGGGACAAAATAATAGTTTAATGTCATGTTGCACATATCAAGGACTTTCTGTATAGTTTAGCGTCATGTAGTTAGGACGATGGGGACAATATAGTTTAACGTCATATTGGACGAAAGTGCGAATAGTTTAAGGTCATATTCATGGACCGTGGATGGTGCAGTTTAATGTCATGCTGGACTTTTGATGATTATATAGTTTAACGTCTTTCCGGACGTGAGGGACTTTTATACAGTTTAGCGTCATGAAGTTAGGACGTCATAGTTTAACATCTTGCTGGACATAAATAGTTTATGGTCATATACATGGACCAGGGATGATGCAATTTAAGGTCATGCTGGACGGTTTAGGGAACTTTTTCACAGTTTAATGTCGTGTGGGACAAAGTTGCAGTTTAAAGTCATACTGGACCATTGTTGTATAGTTTAACGTCATATAGAAAGGACGAACTGGTGTTGTATAGTTTAAAGTCATGTAGCTAGGACTAAGGTGAACCAATATGAGGATATCAGTTCTGGAGACTTTTTTACAGTTTAACGTCATGTTGGACGATGAAAGTGCCACATAGTTTAATGTCATGTTGCTAGGACACAATATAGTTTAATGTCATCTCAGACAAATAAGGAACTTCTCTACAGTTTAATGTCAAGTAGATAGGACATAATATAGTTTAATGTCATCTCGGACAAATAAGGAACTTCTCTACAGTTTAATGTCATGTAGATGGGACATAATATAGTTTAATGTCATCTTAGACAAATAAGGAACTTCTCTACAGTTTAATGTCATGTAGATAGGACATAATATAGTTTAATGTCATCTTGGACAAATAATGAACTTCTCTACAATTTAATTTCATGTAGATAGGACATAATATAGTTTAATGTCATCTCGGAAAAATAAGGAACTTCTCTATAGTTTAATGTCATGTAGATAGGACATAATATAGTTTAATGTCATCTCGGACAAATAAGGACCAATGTGATTTGTTTGGATCTGGGAACAATATTTTGTGTTTATACAAAATACTTCTTCAGAAATCTGGCATTAGTTGGAGTCGTGATGTGTTCTCCATCCATTGAGATTAGAGAATACGCTCCATTAGAGTAGACCTTATGTATTGAATAAGGTCCTTCCCATTTTGGTTCAAGCTTGGGAGGCTTCTTTCCTGGTATCATTGGTGCTCTGAGAACCAATACCAATTCTCCCTGAATGAATGAACGAAGACGAACTTTTTTGTTAAAATCTCATGCTATTCGATTCTGATAGATTTCCAAGTGGTGCAACGTGCACAATCTTTTGTCATCTAACTGTTCCAATTCATTCAACCGCTTTTGGGATTGCTCATCTATAGATAACTAATCACAAATGGCTATTCTGAGTGAGGGAAATTGAACTTCAATTGGCAAGACTGCTTCTGTTCCATATACCAATGAATATGGAGGTGACCGCGTTGCATTGCGAGTGGTAGTCCGATAATCCCATAAAGCATGAAAGAGTTTATCAGGCCATGACCTCTTATCTTTATCCACCATCTTTTGCAGTATATTTGAAAGAGTCTTGTTGAAGGCCTCTATCTGGCCATTAGCCGCTGCATGATATCGAGATGAATGGTAGGACTTTATATTGTATTCATGATACAATTTCTTTACCTCAGAAGAACAAAAGTTGGTGTCGTTGTACGTCAATATGGTATGAGGGACACCAAATCTAGTAATGATGTTAGACTTGATGAAGCTAACAATGCATTTAGAACTGACTTCTTTGAGAGGTACTGCCTCTGCCCATTTGGAAAAGAAATCAGTAGCAGTAAGAATGTACTTAAACTGCTTGGTCGTAGCTGAAGGGTAAGGTCCCACCACATCCATTCCCCATGTGGAAAATGGCCACGAGTATTTAGCTGTATGAAGCAACTCTGGAGGTTTATGAATGAAGCTGGAATATACTTGTCATGAATGACACTTCTTTGTGAAATCAACACAATCTTGTATCATTGAAGGCCAAAAGTATCAAAGCCTTCTAATTTGATTAGATAGTCTATGTCCAGACTGGTGGGCACCACAGACTCCTGCATGAACTTCTTTTATGACAGCCATTGTCTCTTCACCATCAATACATCTGAAGAGAACTCCATCAAAACCACGTTTGTAGATAATTTTCTCGAGGTGGTTTGGGCTATCATAAAGAGTAAAATTGACCACACGTCGCCGAATTTGATTTTTCTCGGCTCTATCAGGTGGAAGTGTTCCATTTTGAAGGTATTCCCTGATAGGTGACATCCATCCTGTAGTATGACCATAAGGTTCAGGAATGGGACTAATTTCATTAATTTCATCTGTTCAGATTTGAACATAAGGTGAAATTGCACGACGGTGGGCAATACAGATGGTTGTCTCGTCCCGATTTGGATCTGCTAAAGATGTGGCTATATTAGCCAATGCATCAGCTTGTGCATTTTGTGATCTTGGTACATAAGAAAATGTCGGTTCTGAAGGGAATTCTGACATTAACTCTCTGACGTAATCATACAAAGCGATTAATTCTTCTTTTCTGATGGTATAATACCCATTGACTTTTTTTATTACCAGGTCTGAATCACCTTTCACCTTTAAGTGATTCACTTGTGCTTGAAGCGCTAATTCCAAGCCTGTAATGAGAGCTTGGTATTCAGCTTCATTATTGGTACCACCATCACACAACAAAAAGGAATAAGGTAACACTGCCTTATCTAGAGAAATGAGCACAATTCCTAAACCAACTTTGTTGAATTTTGGATTTTCCATTATTTTCCCTGTTGGACTTCTAGAAGAACCATCAAAATACATTTCCCATGCTTGAGGACTCTCTTGAATAGAGAAAACATCCTCATCAGGGAGTTCGATATTTGAATACTTGTCTTCCACTGAAGGATGTTCAGCTAGGAAATCAGCCTGAGCTTGGCCCTTAATTTCCTTTTGAGACACATACTAAATGTCGAACTGCTGTAGAATAACCGCCCACCTTGTCAGACGTCCTGTAAGAATTGGACGACGAAGGGTGAATTTGAGCGGATTATTACGAGATACCAATTGGACCTCATGATGATGCAAGTAGTGTCTCAGTTTCTGAACTGCAAAGATTAATGCTAGGTAGCACTTTTCAATACTTGAATACCGGGTTTCTGCTTCAAGCATAGTTCTACTGAGATAGTAGAGACTATTTTCATTCCCAGTATCATTCTTTTGAGCGAGAAAGGCACCCAATGATCGCTCTAAAGCTGTCACATAGAGGATAAGAGGTCTACCCTCAACAGGTGGCATGAGTACTGGTGGACTCAAGAGGTATTTCTTGAGAACATCAAATGCTTCTTGAAATTCTTCAGTCCACTGGTAAGTGACTCCTTTTTTCAATAATTTGGTAAATAGTAAACTTTTGCCTACCAAATTAGCGATGAAACGCCGAATGTAGGCTAAGTGTCCTTGAAGTCCTCTTAATTCTTTCAAATTCTGAGGAGGTGACATACCAAGGACTGATTTGGTCTTCTCAGGATCGACTTCAATACCACGATGGCGTACAACAAAGCCGAGGAATTTTCCTGAGGTTACCCCAAAAGCACATTTTAAGGGGTTCATCTTTAAATTATGTTGTCGAAGCTTGTGGAATATGACTTCCAAATCAGCCAAGTGATTAGAACGTTGTTTAGATTTAACCACCAAATCATCTACATAGCATTCAACAAACTTCCATAAAAGAGGTTTGAAGATACGATGCATGGCGCGTTGATATGTTGCACCTGCATTCTTTAAACCAAAGGGCATCACCCGGTAACAAAACAAACCTTGAGGAGCTCTGAAGGCTGTATATTCCTCATCGTCTGGGGCCATTCGGATCTTATTATATCCATAATATCCATCCTTGAAAGAAAGTACTTCATAGCCAGCCATCACATCAATTAAGAGTTCTTTAATCAGAACTGGGAAATCATCTTTAGGACAATACCGATTAAGATCTCTGAAATCGATGCAAACCCTAATTTGTCCGTTCTTCTTCTTTACAGGGACAATATTAGCCAACCACTTGGGATATTGAACTTCTCTGACGAAGTTAGCTTTTATAATCTTATCCACTTCAGCCTCAATTTTGGATGCTTAGGTTGGGTGTGTTCTTCTCGTGACTTGCTTGAATCCTCGATGTTCTTTTGGCAAACCAAAATGATGGGTGGAAATATCAGGATCAAGCCCAGGCATTTCTATATAATTCCAAGAAAAAATATATTTATTTTTCTTTAGAAAATAAATATACATCTCTTGCTCTTCAAGGGTCATGGCCGCACTAATTAAAGTGGGGCGTGGATCTTTCTCTGTACCCAGATTTACTTCTCTGAGTTCATCCACAGTGGTAGAGATACCCTCTTCAAATGCTAGAGGAGCATCTCTATGATTTTCCTATTCCTCATCATCATGTGTTATTTCTTCCATTTCTACTTGAAAATTAGATGAAAAAACGTAATTATCATGATCATAAGAGATGTCAAAATTTTCACATTTTGAAGAAGAAGCTTCCATTTCCGACTCTATTGATGATAACGGTTCTTCTTTGGGAAATAAAGAGGAGATGATGGATCGAGAATCGATGTCATTATTCACCTCTGGTGTTGCTATAACTTCTTCTGGCCTGATTAGCGAAGTATAGACTTGTTGGACTTCATCACCACTTATGCATTAATCACTGCTTGGTAGGTTACCAATTTCTCCCATGTTGTCTGGCTTGATTTCCGTAATTGACATTATGGATCTTTCTATAAGAGTATTTTGATTTGGGCCTATTTTGTCAATTTGACTGATAGGTAACACATAATCTGTACTCACATGTGAAAATGGATTTATTGGTATTTTCTCCAAACCATATGGAGCATTAACTTTGGTAATTTCCTTCATTGTAGATTTTTCTCTTCCCTTCATGTGATAAAATTCCGCCTCAATGTATTGAGACTCACATGTCTTGAACGAGGCCTTATCACCATACAATGTTCCAACTTGACCATCGAAACAGTATTTGAGACATTGATGGTATGATGAAGGAATAGCTGCATGTTTATGTATCCAGGGTCTTCCAAGCAAGATATTGAAAGCTGAGTCTTGATCAACAATCATGAAATCCGAATTGGATACAAGATCTCCAAACTGAGTTCTGAGTGTAACTTTTCCCAGTGGTTCTTGTTCATTTTTATCATATCCTTGTAACATCATGGTAGAAGGAGATAAATCAGATTCCGTGAGGCCCAATCGACGAAGTGTACGAATGGGCATGAGGTTGACTCCTGAACCATTGTCAATGAAAGCTCTTCGAACATCTACACCATTGACTTTTCCAGATAAGTACAAAGGTTTTATGTGGACATGAACAACATCATATTCATCTATATCAGTAAAAGATATCACTGCATGGCATTCTGCAGGATTATTCTCTATGTGATAGATTTCAGCTGCAGCAATTTTAGCTTCAAACTCCTGAGGACTTGACAAAGATTTGATAAGTGCTTCTCGAAGATCTTTTGACAGATTCAAAGCATCAAAAATTGATAACTTGGCTGGCACATGGGAAAAGTGTTTCATTATATCATACTTTTGATCTAGAGGTCTGCGTTTCCCAATAGGAATATGCGGTTTAGCAGGTACCTTGGAAGCAGATGCTTTGGAAGCTGATGCATCTTGTATTGAAGCTGGAAACATCCTTGGTTTTGGCAGATTAGACTGATTAGATCCATTTACTTGCTGAGATAAAGAAGATGGAACCTTTAATCAGTCTTCCAAAATAACTGTGCCAAAACTGAGTTGGCCATTGGCAGAAGAACTTGCTTGTTCTTTTTGAGATCGTTGAAGGGCTCTACCACGAGTTTCTGCTGCATATACAGTGCTAGCAGGGGTAGAATTAGAGTAGTGGCTATGGAAAGATCCACGTCTTCCCCTGTATCCTGATCCTCTAGAACCTCCTCAGATTCCCTTATTTGACATAGGGAATTCAGGCTTATCAAGACTGGAATATGGATCTGTTCATTGAATCATATTAACAGATCCAAAGACTAACTCTTCGTCTGATAAAGACTCTGCCTGGTTAGCCTGTTTAGGCTGTGCCGTTTGGTGGGATGGTGCTCGTTGCATTGAAGTAGATGGCATGAAATCTTCCAGGGTCAAAGACAATTTAGGCATTGATACATACTCATCTTCTCCTGATTCCTCTTTCTTCTTTGAATTGTGCTGCCCTTTTGAGGATTTATCTTTTTATGGAGGCTTTACTGCAGCTTTTGTAGGAGACACAATTGGCTTCTTCAATTGTGTTCGCAAAATGGAATGGGTCCGATTCATTGTCTTTCTGACCATCCAATCATAAACTTTTTTCGCAGTTTTGCTTTTGACTTCCTGCCACTCGCCTCCTTCCTCTGGATCTGTAGCAGTAATACACGCTACATGAGCTGAAGAACCCTTCAATTTGACTTGTCCCAAGTCGACCATCTTTTGCAGGAGGTCTTTAAAGACAAAACACTCCTGGATGGGATGCCCCAACATTTGATGAAAGGGACAATAATTGGGACGGTCATCATCTCCTTCCTTGATTGGCCTCTTGGGCACTGGTAATTGAACCAAATTATTTTCCAGAGCTGAAATGACGTAACCAGGAACTTGCTCACTTCGGAAAGAGTATTTTTTACTCTTCATAACCTCAATTTGTTTTCTTCGTTGATATTTTTGATCATTTGGACGAAACAGCCTCTGTTGATGGCGTTCAGGAGGTGGAGCTCTTCAAGAATATGAAGGTTTTGATGTAGAAATAGGTACAGGTGCTTGTTTAAGCATAACTGTAGCAGTTTCCGCTTTACCCATTCTCCTTCCTGGAGCTGATGGAATTATTTGATATTTAACCTTAGCCTGTATAAGGGAATCTTCAATCTGTTGAGCGATTGAAGTAAGGTCTCGAAACCCTCCTGTGTATTTCACAGGGATCAATGGCGTGCGTAATTCGTCACGCAAATTTCCACACAGATTGGCAACAATTCCTCCTGAGGGAGTGCTAAACTCAGGGAATACGTTAATCCCTTCCAACGAGCAATGTAATCAGAGACTATTTCATTCTCCCTTTGCATGCAGTTTTAAGATCGAAAACTGTCGTTTTTGGCAAAGTTGAGCTAAACTGAAAAAGTAATTTTTGACGAAGATCCTCCCATCCGATGACTGACCGGGATTTCAAGCTTGTATACCAGACAAAAGCTGGTCCTTGCAAGGTTCGCACGAAGCATCTGATTTTCACTGCTTATTGCTTCTCTGGAGTTCCCATCATAGGATCACAACAAGACACGTAATGCGTCAAATGTTGTTCGGGGTTGCCTGATCCATTGAATGTAGGGAAAACATGGTTTCCAAAACTAGATGGAGGAGAAATTGAATCTACCCATTCAGGGTAAACTTTCTTTTCAGGTTGAACTTGCGCCCGTTTCCCTTCCATAGTTTCTAACCGAGCTGTTAATGACTCAATAGTAGTTATTAACTTTTGAGAAACATCGGGTTGAACTTGGTTTTGGGTAGGTGCGATGAATGGAGCTTGGACAGACATAATGGTTGGTGCTGCAACTGATGGTAGTGCTGCCAACCGTTGTTGCGTTTGACCCGTATGATTAGAACTCTAAGGGTGTACTGATAAAGGTGGATATTCCTGATCCATCTCAGTAGTTACAACAAATTCCTTCGGCTGTTGGACTTCATCATCCTTAAGAAGAAGACTACTCTGAAGTAGTTCGGCATTCAACCTTATTAATTCTTTCATTTCTTCATCCTGTTGTGCAAACCTTTTCTCTAATGAGAGCGATTGACCTCCTTCAGAGGAAGGGGGAGAAGTAACCTGATTCTTTTCTTTCCCCTTATTGGATCCTTTTCAGAGAGGGGGAAGTGGGTTACTTGAAGGAATACTCAGATTTTGGGTAAGCCTTTGATTACGTGTGGGCACACCTTCTTCATTTAGGTCTGTGTGCGCAACTTTTTGAGCGGGAACCTCTTCGTCTGATCCCTCTGGTTGAGCCTCATCTGGTGAATCAGCAGCAACGTCATTGATGACATTAATGGATGCATATTGCATGGAATCCTTTCTATCAGCATTTCTGTGATATTGTCTTCTTCCATGTCCATGATGAGACATGGCATTCTGTTGACTTGATCCCTCAGGAACGTCTTGGAGAACCGTCACTTGGAGAGAATCTCTTGATAGCTTGGCTCTTCGTTCCTCTTGAGGCTTATTCCCTAATCGAGAGAATATTGACTTTATCTGAGGGAGGGATTGAGGATTTGAGAAAGTCCCCAGTCTGGTGGACTGGGGATGTTCCTGCTGCTTTCGATCAACTCCTTGAATCCCATTTGTTGACTCTGAGGGTTGGGTTAGAGAAGTCCCCAGTCTGACAAACTGGGGTGTCTCTTGACATGCTATGTCTGAGATCTTTATAAAATACCCCTTGATCGTGCGAATCTTAGTTCGGAAATTAGCTGGATGCATTAACCTGTATCCACTTTTATCACCTGGTTCAACAGACCATTGGATGATTTCTGAAACTTCTGTAATTTGATGACGTGTTTTCTCCAGACGAGAGGCTTGTGCAATATTCTCACCTTCTCGATGTATGAGCAATTCAAGAACTTGTTCTCTATATACTTGATTTTGAGAGGAACTAGTTGAAGCATGTTCTTGAGCAAGCTTTTGAATATGAACAAAGCCCATTGACTGTGGCCGGCCATGGGCAATAACATTGCATGAGACCATTTTCGGCGGGCATTGCTGACTGGAAAGCACTGTGAAATGTAGTGCTTCGTGAACACCCCATCCTATGATATGAACATCAAATGGAGCATTGGAAATTAACTGACGCAATTTTCTTAGTGCGCCAAGGCTTGAACGTTGAAGGGTTCTTTGTTGCTTTTCAGCTTTTGGATTCCGAGAGACCGATAAAGATACCAAATCAATCTGGCGTTGTAACCCTTCTATTATCTTAATATGATTTTCATAATCACCGTAAGATAATACTTTCTTCTTCAATTGACAAAGAGTCTTCCATGTGTTGAAACGAATATCATGGATTCCATCATCCGTCAACATCTTTGGAATGTCCTACTGGGAGTCATCCAAAGGCCAAAACATGACTGGTACTTCACCTTTTTCCAGTTTTTTTCTCATGTTCAGCATTTCCTCTTTATCATTAAATGAAGATTCTTCTACCTGTTTGGACCAGAGATGGTGATTCCTTGTTGCTTCATCGGATTCAACAAGATTGGTAGAGAAATCACTATTCATGCTGGAAGATGAATGACCCAGGGATGGTTCGGAGAATAACCTGAACCCCAGGCTATCTTCTAATGGAGAAAGAGTTTCACCTGCTGATAGTAAAGCATCAGACATGACTGGTTTTACGTTTGCAAGTGCCTCGAGATAGGAGGGCTTTCTCGTCACTACATTGCCTTCTGAAGAATTTTCAAGACAACGTGAATCACTACTGTGGAGAGGACTTTCGCAGCGAGGTTCATCACCATGAGGAGGACAGTCATGATGGGTTACAGCAAAAGATGAAATCTATTGATCCTTGGTCTTCTGACCACACAGAGGGTTCCTGTGGCTCTCATCTGAAGAATAATCTTCAAGATTGACCGAACATTCATGATGCAAGCCTTCATGAGGAAGTGTCTGTTGAAGACCTTCAAAATTAATATTCCCGTTATTGAGAACTGAGGTAGTAGACTCTTGAATTCCAACAGATAAATGTTTGAGGGCTTCAAGAACTCCAGCATCGAGCAAGGCCTTGTTGTAGATTGGCCTTTGATCTCCTGACTGTGCTGGGCGGATCTTTTTATTAGATGCCTTCTTACTCACTTTAGAAACCAATTGTTGATGAAAGTGGTTACTCTGAGCAGGTGTATGTGCCTGATCAGGAAATATGGTCAGGTTAGGCTAACGATCTCCACTCAAATCAGGTGTATGTACCTGACATGGTTGTCCGTTTGATATGGGGGAGTATGCCCCATAACCCTCTTGGACTGGAACAGATGTGTGTGTCTGTTCCGGAGTGAATCGTTGATGTGTCACTCCACTGCTAGGGATAGATTTATGTGTCTGTCCCTGAGATGATGCTGAAGCTGTTATGATATCCTAGCAAGCATCCAGAATATGAGAAGGAATTTGCTTCTGCTCTTTCACCATTGAAAAAATATGTTTGGTGGCTTCAGCCACCGGAACGGGGATATACGTCCATTCTGGGCTTGGAGTAGGTGTATGAGCCTGCTCCTGCCCTCCTTTTCCTGTCATTGAATCCTGACAGTACTCAAGTGTGGAGACAGAGAGTTAAGTCTGCCACCTGTTTGTCATCGGGGCTTTCCGACTGACTTCTCCGTGCGCTACCAAGCGAGACTTTTGGTAGGCTTGATTAGTATTAGTAGTTGTATGTGTCTGCTGATTACACTTCGCCAAACGCGGTTGACGAGATCCATCATATGTATTCAGACGAGCCTGCTGACTAACTGGTGATGTATAAGCAGGTGTATGTTCCTGCCTATGGTACTCCGCCGGAATTGCCTGGCGGGATTGGCGTGATGCTTCCAGACGAGTCTGCTGGACAGCGGAATTAAAACGGATAGGTGTGTATGCCTGCTCGTTGTTCGCCACCATGTTAGGTTGGTGGACTTTTCCGGAGATGGCAGGGATGACAACCTGCCTATTGTTAATCGGATTCCGTCTCTGGCGGTTCATCTTGCCTGCTCGGGTTCGAGGAACCTGAGCTGAATGCCTGGAGTCGGTACCCTCATCATGTTGAGGGCGCACTACCGCACGAGTCTGGCGGCGATTGTTGATGGGAGCCCTTTTGAAGGACTCCTGTATTTTTGAATTAAGGTCCTGCGGGACCTGCTCATTCACTTCCTCAGAGTAAGGGAGTGAATGGAAATTGGGTTCCGGGGATAACGACCTGAAACGGTTGGAGACGGTAGTCAGCACCGCCTGTTTCTTGATCGTTGGCCGCCGTTGTCCGGACGACCAGGTAGAGTTGTTAACTTGGAGGGCTTGACGAGCGGCCTCCAGAGTTGGGATAGTACCGTTTCGACGGTACTCCTTAACCAGTGCATTAGAAACCGAGTGTTGAAGACGCTGAGTTGGTGATGTCATCCTCAGAGCGGACGACGTTCCAGCAGGAGTAGCAGCATTGGTTTTTACAGCAGCAGACCTCACAGTAGAGGTGTTCACAGCAGCAGCATTCACAGGGGTGAATTTAAGGAAAGCCATTTTGTAGAAGATCCTGAGAAAAGAGTTTCTGTTCCATATAACATACATAATCAAGATGAATCTGGCCACTGCATATTTTGGATGATCATATGTCAAAGATTGATTTGTTGGCCCAAGGGACCTAACAAATAAGAAGAACATCACTTTAACTTGGTTAAGGATTCACGTCGGGTTCACCATTTTTGTTTCCTTGACGGATTTCGGGGATGACCTCCTGGATGGGAGATTCAAACTTTCCGATCGGTTTCTAGCGGGTTTGTTCATAGAATCGGAAACATCCAATGATTCCACATCCGTTTGGACCTACTTTCCAAAGGCAGGCGCTCATTATCTTGTGGACTGATGAGTCTTAGAAATTTGCATTGGTCGAGAGGATGGGAGGTCGGACTCATCACACCTTTTTGAGGGGAATTATTTTCTACTCCGGGACTCTCTTTATAGATTTAAGTTATGTTCGCGAATCCTTATTACATTACCAAGTATAAAATGCTCTTTCCTTTAGTTTTAACAATCAATAATTAAATATGAAAGAAATTTAGAAAATCTTTTATATGTATTCGAGGTTCTTCATCAATAGAGAATCATCTATATCTGTTTAGAGATTCTTGGTCAATGGTATCCTTCAAAACATTTATATAAAAGTCTCTTTGTCATTATGATGACCAGACTGGTTTTAAAGCCACTCAGTGGGGCACTTGATGTTTATCGTCATTCAGAAGGATAGGGATTATTTCAAAGATGGGATCGAACCCAAAAAATGGGCTACCTACGTAACCTTTATTTTGGAAAAGGAATCAGAACCCACGTAGTTCGAGTAATGGAGTATGATGTTTATGATTGATGGATCAAAGATGAATATAATAATTACTTTTACACTCTAAGCTCACGTGAGTCATGCTCGGTGTGAGAAACAAGAGGTATTGGTAAAAATTAGACAATTGTGACATGAAAGATGCAATCATAAGAATTGATGTGGGGCTTACGTATGTATGACTGCCCAGATAGATGAAGGTTTAGGATTTACTTTTAGGGAGAAAATCCATGAACATGGTCCATGAAGTTATATGTGCTTCATGGATATTTGAATACTCTAATATTGGGGCTTACTCCTAAGGAGGATGCCTAAGTTAGGAGGGGATTTATGATTGGGTTTTACTCCTGAAAAGGAAACCCAAATCAAGGGTAAATTAGGACTGGTTAAGAGAAATTTAAGGGGGCTTGGGGTTTACTTCTGAAAAGGAAACCCAAGATTATGACTGGGACTTACTCTTAAAAAGGAGGCCCAGGTTAGGGGACTTGGGGATTACTCCTAAAAAGGAAGCCCAAGATTATGACTGAGTATTATTCCTGAAAAGAAGACCCATGTTAGGGATTATGGTTTGGGGCTTACTCCTGAGGAGGATGCCCAAGTTTGGGAATTTTAAGAATTTGGGGCTTACTCCTAAAGAAGGATGCCCAAGTTTGGTAACTTTAAGAATTTGGGGCTTACTCCTAAAGAAGGATGCCCAAGTTTGAGGATTTATAACGGGGGATTATTCCTAAAAAAAGGAGACCCAGGTTAGGATTCTCTCATCATAAAGGGTGAGGTTAAATGAATGAACTCTTCATAATTAGTGACATAAGGATATTTAAATCACTAGGTTTTGAGAGATATTCCATAGAATTCCTTTCAGATAAGGATGTCCAATCACGAAATCAGGCCATAAATGGCTTTGAAGAGTGTCTTGAAGACTGAATCTTGAAAAGGAAAGGTGAAATGGCTTAAGAGGGGAAAAATGGGCAATATGGGCACCTAAAAAGATAGGGGCGCACAAGTCTTGAAAGGCGCGCAAGTCTTCTGTGGGTGCGCAAGTATTGGTCGCGCAGGTATACCTGCGCGACACATGGTGTACTTGCGTGATTTTCAACCCGCATAGAAATACTTGAGCGACTCTTTTTTAAACCCTCTATAATCCTCTTTAGGTTCTTCCAGAAAAGGGACTCGCATGTTATATTGAAGGAAATAAGTCGGCATGCAAGTGTTTGATAAGTTTCAACACTTAGGCCTTCCTTCTTCTCTTTAGATCTTCCGTTCTAGGTAAGAAATTACCTTAGAAGTGTTCCGGAAGCTTTGAGAAGAGACTTGGGCTTCGGGAGCTTCAATCCGAATTTCTGGAAAAAGATCCTCTCGAATGGGGGGCCCACATGGTCTATTTATAGGCAAAAGAAGACCCCGGGCGGTTTCCGGGCGGTTACCACTTAGGTCGCGCAAGTCACTTGCGCGACCAAGAGCGTCGCGCAAGTGTACTTGCGCGACAGTGAGATAGCCTGCGCGGTGGAGTTGTTGTTGATCCTTTGTTCATGCCTTTGTCGATTTTTTATGTTTTCTTCAAAGGTTGAATCACTATGAGCTAAGATATTCCCTTTTCTGATCTTTAGATTCTGTGACGAAAAGGAGCGTCAACAGGTGCGCATGTGATTTTCATGATCCTTATAGCTTTTGAAGAATACAAAGATATCATCAATAAATAACAATACAATGTCATCAATATATTCCATGAAAACACAATTCATTATGTCCATGAAAATAGAGGGTGAATTAGTCATCCCAAAAGGCATTGCTATAAACTCGTAATGCTCGTAGCTTTTTCAAAATGCTATTTTCTGAATGTCTTACTTCTTTACACATAAGTGATTATATCCAGTTCAAAGGCCATTATTTAAAAAATATTTAGCTCCATGAAGTTGGTCGAATAAATCATTAATGCGAGGTGGGGGATACTTGTTCCTTATTATTATAGAATTGATCTCCCTGTAGTCAGTGCACGGCCTAATAGACCCGTATTTCTTCTTAACAAAGAGGATAGGGGCTCGCCATGGGGAAAAAAAGGGTTAATAAATCTTTTATTACTTAATTCCTCTATTTGTTTCTTCAGTTCCACTAATTCCACAGAGGCCATTCTATAGGGGGTCTTTGATATGGGCCTTGAACAAAGAATTAAGTCAATTAAAAACTCAATTTGTCGTTCTGGATGATGTTCAGGTAAATCATCTAGAAACACATCAACATATTATTTTACAATTTGTACATCCTCTATTTGAGCATTCATTTCGTCACCCATAGTTATTTCGTTCACTTCCTCCATAATAATTGAATTTAGATAAGCTACTCGGGGTAGATCTAGATAAGAATCAAATGGTGACATTTATTATCTAAAGATAAGGTACTAATTATCATTATCGAAAATTTTAAACACCTTCTTGTTACATTAAATATTCACATCATGGTCCGAAATCCAATCCATACCGAGGATTATATCAAATTCAGTCATGGGTTTGACGATGAGATCAGTAGATAAATAAAGTATATATGCCATAATGGGAAGTTATTCACAAAAAATTGTTGCAATGATAATTCCCTTATAAGTTTTACTGACAAATCCCGTGTTAAATCAAATTGGAAATATCTAATTTTCATAGAAAACATGGATGATATGAAAAAATGTGATGATACAGAATCAAATAAATCATTGGCTAAACTTGAGAAAACCATTAAATTACTTGCCACCATGTCTTTCAGAGTTTCAACCTTAGTAGTAGTGATAGAATAAGCTTGGCAATGATCCCTCATCCTTTTCTGAGGTATGTTTCATTGGTGCTTAGGACATTCATTTTCATAATTCCCCTTTCTCTACAATTGTATCATTCAACAATGATAGCCTCTTTCTTCCCCCTGCAATCATGAGCTTGGTGGATTTTTTCACCACAATTGTAACAGACTCCCATTCCCTTTAGGAAAGTACTGGGGTGTTTCTTATGACATTTACTATAGGATGGATATTCAACTTCTCCCTTCTTCCCCATATTTCAATTTATGTAGTGTTCAATAGATCTCTCTTTCTATTGATTTGCTTTAAATTTGTAAGACTTATATAATTCTTTTTCTATCCTGACAGCACATGAGTCAATATCTTGGTATGATGAAAAGGATTACGAGACTATTTCATAATGGATAAAATGGTTTAACCCAAAAAAGAAACAATCAATCTTACTCCTTCGATTACGTATATAATCTGATGCAAGCCTTCTTAACCTTGTAAAGTTATCCTCATACTTTGTGACTTTCTTATCCCCTTTTTTCCTCATACATAGAAATTGCCTTTCCATATCTACTTGATGGTCATGAGAAAGTATTTTTCAAATAAAATATCTTTAATCTCTGTCCATTCCATATTTTACACTTCATCATTATCCTTTGTGTTCTGAATTAATGACCACCACTGATCAGCATCTCCCATGAGGGGATAAACTGCCATGACAACTTTTTCTCTTTTGCTACTCCCCAAAGCATGAAATATTTTCTCTAATGAACTTATCCATTTCTCGGCTACCAATGGATGTGTACTATCATTGAATGTTTTATTTTGTTTCATCATAAATCGATATAGCATTGATCTTCCACGTTGTGGATCATGGTGCTCCATATGGGTAAGGTTCTGCTTGATAACCAAAGTGACTTGTTCTAGTATGGTGATATGTTGATCAAAACTAGTTGCATCACCAGCTCCACTATAATTATCTTCTGCAGGAGGAAAATCCCTACATGTATTACTTTCTTTGATATGGTTTCCATTCCTTCCACTATGTGCCATTTCTAAACAATGGCATACACTAGATTAGTTTATGAATTGAAATACATAATTCCAAACTTTTAAAAAACTAATCATAAATAGAAAAGTATATGGATATAATCCATAATCATAAAAAAAATTTCTTTGAGGAAGTATATACTCATAAACCCATCATAATGGTTTGAATAGAAAATGAAAATTATCCTAAGAAGTGTCGTAACCAAGAGTGCATTAAGGCCCGTTGTTGTGCACCAGTTCCCATTCGAGTCTAGCTCAAAGTAGTGTTTTCTGGCATCACCCCAAAGTACATCTATGCCAGAGCTGCCTCTACCTGCTCATATCCAAACAAGGATGTATTTCCTGGAAAACACACCAAATATCTACAATACCAAAATTATAGGTAGTTCTTATATACTATTCCTCAAAATCTATCTTAGGGTAATGTGATCTAATCAGAGTTTATCTAAATCTAGTTTCCAAGATTTATAATAAACATTCTATGATGCCAACTGTAACACCCCGACCCAATTTGCCCAATGTCAGTGCATTATGACATTAACATTGGCATGATAACAAAAGATCAAGTCTGGAAAGACCATTTAGTTTAGTTTCCTTTGAAATACTAAATAAAATCATAAGTTTTACATAAAATTATAAAATTAAAACAACAACAACATTGTCTCCATAGACCACACTCATATCTCATAAACTATCCCTACATGCCATTCATAATATACTTCTTTACATCTTTGGAAAAATAAAAACATAAGAAGGTGTGAGCTCAGATGCTCAGTAAGGATAAAAATATAGCAGAAACATTCATAAATACGAATAAACATTTTAAGGTAATGTATAAGAATAAAACATGAGCCTTTTAAAAATATAATTCAGCATAATATTGAAAATATAAATCAAATAATGTCATTTATTTACTCACATGGATATTGTACTAGTATAATAATCGCATGCTACATTAATAACCACATTCATAATGATGTAATACATAATTCCATACTTGCATAACCACATAGTCAAGGATTAGTGAAAAGACAACAAATAAGATTTTGTTAAGGACTTGTACCAAGACACTAGTTTGTCTCTTTAGACCAACTAATGCATCGATGAGATATAATGAGCTACACCCATCACTTACTAAGTCCAATGCATTCCTTATATGAAAAGGTTTAAACATAACATAAACATTCATATTAAAACTAGCATATGAAATGTCGATACATTATACATAAACCATGGATGGTGTAAAAATAACACATCCATAGTCAATATTATCACAAAATCTTCAATACAATATGGATGTTTTGTATCATAATAAATCAACTTCAAATAATATTAAAATCCATCTAAAGATGTTGGCATATATGAAAAAAAAATTAATGAAAAATCTCCTTCTATATTGAAATAATTTAAAAGTAATATAATTATAAAAAAACATATATTTTGAAAATATTATTATAAGATCTTAAGGGAATCTTTGATGATGTTATAACGGCAAAAAATATCCGCACCCGTCATATAAGAAAAAAAAACATTCTTACCTTAATTTTGTCGAAAAGGTTAGAAAGTACCTTGTTTGGAAAACAACGAAAAGATTCCTTTCAAAACATATAAGGAAAAATAATGGTATAAATTACTTTAACCCATTTTCTAGTAAATAGTAAAAAAAATTTGAAATAGATTTTTTAGAAAACATGGATTTGGATGATAAAGAGGTCCCAGTAGATTCTTACATAAAAACAACATCATATAATAAAGAGATTGTGAAATTAACCCTTACCTTGTACTTTTCCTATGTAGAGGGTATTTTGACCTCCTATATAATGGTGGAATCATTGTTATTAAATTATAAAAGAACCATATATATTAATATGATATCAAATATGATCTTTTAATATTGCTTTGTTAATGATATTTTAGTAGTATCATCGTTTCGGGTGTTAAATGATTCGTTTTCTTTTATCTGCTTTGTTACATAAGTAATTTTTGGTATTGATTGGATTTATATTATTCATATTCCAAATTTAATTATGTCTTTAAACATTATTTTTAATCATCAAATGAAAATTAATCTTGAATGGATATGATGGGGAATGAATCTAATCGCGTTCGTGAGGAAAATAATTCGTACGTACGCACGAGTGAAAATATGATTCTCTTGATATTAAAATTGTATATAATTGGATGGTATATAATATATATACAGAATAATTAACATGTAATATATATTATTTATATCAATTATAAATCATTATTATACCCATCCAAATAGTTAAGTGTTGAATGGAAAACTACACCACGATGTAGAGATGGTAAGTCGTACGTATGCACGTATGTTGACTTTGTCATTTATTGGATGGATTGAATAACGAATATAGTTGTACCATTTTTATAATAAAATTACATTATATAAAATATACATTATTTATTATTTTAAAATGGAAACAAAAAATAAATAGTAAGTGGAAGAAGAAAATAAATTGAAATAGGTGATGAAATATTTACCTCTTCTTCGGGTTCTTCCTTTTTATTTGATCAAAACAGATCCTTATGTTGGATTTCTGGATAATGTAAGACCTCTAGGATAAAGGGATGATATTTTTTAGTATATTTGGGTAGGAATTAGCCTATCCAAGTTTATATGGAATTGTGAATGTGATAGAAGGGGAAGTACCCTTTTATTAAAGGGGTAAGGGGGGCCTTATGAAAAGATTGAAATAATATTTTATAATAAATTCATATTTGGTTTATAATGGCACCGAAATGATTTATTTCAAGTATAAGTAGAGTATGGGTATAAATACTTTAAACCAATGGGTTTTAGACAGGTTTATGTCACCGTATTAACCTTATCATTTAGATTTAACTCTTAGTTAAATAGATTGATATTTACCATGTCTCCTTGTATTTTGATTTTATATGGTTAATAATCACACTATAAACTTCCAAGAGAACCACAAGTAGTTCATTAATGAAATATATAGTATTATTTATTCCCTATTTCTGAACCATATATTTTTAGGAATAGAATATCAATTAATAATATAATATTTGTTTTGAAAACTCTATTATGTCAATTTTGACACTATATGCTATTTTGTTTTTTTAATTCGTAAAAGCATTATTACTTCGGAAAAAAATAATTTAATCAACCCTAACATGTCATATTAACCTATAAAATTATTTTAATTTATTAAAAGTCTAATATTACATTTATTTGGATATTTGTAATATCAATTATTTCAATATTTCATTAATAAGGTAATTACTGTATCATCATTGTGTCATAAATAAATTTAATTATTTAATGTATAAATATTATAAATAAAATAATATTATGTAGGAATTCTTTTTAATATTCTAATAAATTTTTATAGTCTAATTTATCTTATGTACAACCCAATATTATAAAATTTTTTGTTATTAAACATAGAATTTAACACTTTAAACTCTTCTTTAAAAAAATAATAATAAATGTCCTAATCTAATTAAAATGGACCTAAAGAATCATATTTTATTCCTATGGTTGTTTTTTGTCTAAATTAACTTATCCAATAGAATTATGAAATGTTTTAGGGTAATAATAATATGATTTTTACCTTTAATTACCTTATTTACTTTTAACCTTTGTACAAAAAAGTCAAATGTTACTATTCACTGAAAGTTATTTTCATCTCATTGAACCTCATTTTACTTTCTAATATCAACTGTGTCTCTCTTAATTTTGAAATTAAACTCACAGAAGTGGTAAAATAATGTTTTATAAAAATATGGAAATGATCATAGGTGGTGGGAAAAAGATGGTAAAAAGTTCAATTAAATTTTATATATCTAATTTTATTATAAAAATGACTCCAATGAATTAAATTGAACTAATATTGGTATTATGTATATATTTTCACTTAAATGAAATTAAAATAAAATAAATAATTATTTAAAAGTGAGTTTTAACAAATAACACAATGTTTTCACTATTCATCAAAAATTGAATATTTTCAGAAAAATATCAAAGATTCACCCTGAGTAAATTTAAATATTCAGAATCCAAAAATGAAGTCAATTTTGAAAGATAAAATTTATAAAATTTCAAAAAGTGGGTATTACTATTCATAACGGCTAGTTTAATTGGTCACAGTGTGTTAGAGTCTCGAAGTTGAGTACGATGCAAGCTATTGCATTATTCAATGGGAAATGTACCGTGGAAGAATGTGGTTTTACATATAATGTTCTTGTTAAAAATTAAATCATGAATAGAAATGAGCATATTTTTAAAATTATGTATTAATTTTTTATAGTAATATATAATATTTATAAATAATTTCTTAATTTTATTAATGTCATTATAGGCATTGAAAATTCATTTTTTTAAACAATTTATTTTTTGTTTTCTTGGAAAAATAATAAAATTAATTTGAGAAAATTTTATATAATTTATATGAACAAAATTACATCATTAAAAAAATTAAAAATTAGATTATGGTGACTTTTGTAGTATTTTATTGAATGATTTATTTTTAAATAGTGATATTTATTTACAATTTTTTTTATTTAAATCATTTAAAAATTAAATATTATTTTATAAATGTTTTAAAAGTATTATTATTTTAATTATATATTTATTAATCAAATTTAGAACATTGGAATCAATTTTATATTTAATTTTTATATTATAACGTTATATAGTTATGAAAATTTTCTATCTAGAAAACCATATTTTCATTGTGTTTGTGAGTTTTATTTGAAGCTATATTTGGATGTTTTGTGAATTTGGTTTTTTAAAATCAATTCTATAGTTTTAATCATTATAATTAACATTATATAATGCGACTAAATTGATTTTTGCTGTAAATAAAAAGTAAAAAATAAAAAAACAATTATCATTGATATGGTTATAATGGGTTTACAAGGGGTTAATCTAAAAGGATAAAGGGTTTAAATAACCTAAAAACATTACCAATTATAATTTTATAGACATATATATATCATAATTACCTTAGTATATATTTTTATTTTCTTTTTGACACTTTTTAGTAACAACCCCAACATTTATGAATAAAGTTCTCTTTCTTTTAATGTCCTATGGATATAAAAAACACATAAACTTTTTTTGTTTAAATTTCCGTTAATTATCCTTACCATTGATAATATATCTCTTTAACAGTGACCACATAACAAATTAGAATATAAGGTTTTTAATAAACAATCATTTCGACAGTAGAAAATGAGAGTATGGCCTCATCCAGTAGACTGGGGTAATACATAGTTCATTTTTTAGAGCTCAGAAAGGAGGTAACGTCACTGGGATTCTCTCTTGATGAAGTCCACGACAATGTCCAACAAATTAAGCATGAGATAATCCTTTTACAATATATGTTCAAGATCATCGACATCAAGACCCAAACCTTGTTCACCAAATGAACCCAAGAATTCTCCACCATCGCACACCTTATCCTTATGTCTTTTATGGGTGTTATAAGGGGTTTTGTAAGAATATATTATTTACTTATTATGTAATACATTTTTATAAATAAAATTATTATTCCAACAATTCCTTTATTAGAATATTTTTTATTAAAAATAGAATGAATTTGATAAATTGGTTTTTTCAGGGGAAATGTTACTTTTCAAGAAATATATAAATATTATATTAAACTAAATTTTTATTAATAATGTTACTATAAAAGTTTTATAAGAACTATCCCTATAATTATAATTGATTATTATATTTATTCCTTATTGTTTTTACTATATAAATTATTAAGTATTCAGTTTGATAAGAATTATATTATTATATGATAAAACATAAATTGTATTTTTTTCAGCTAATATTATTTATCGATTGATGAATTCATGGGAAAATATATTTTAATAAAAATATTATTAAAAATTTAATTTTATTAAATATAAATGATCATATAAATTTTATGAAGTCAAATGTAATTTTATTAAGGTTTGGAGACTATTTTTGTCAAAAACTGTTAATTTTTAATAAATTCAGGTTTTTTTTATAAAAGTGGACATTCACATATTTAGGAAATTATTTATATGAAACGAATATAATTTTTGAAATCTGGATTTCGAAATTATCCAATGGTAAATTTTTTATAATTTTATTAGACAATCAAATTTTCGGGTAAAAATTAAATATAGTATAAATATAAAATGTTTTTTATGACATCATAATGACCCAATAGTGGGGTAATAAAATTATATAAAAGGGTTGTTATGAAAATATATGTTTTACCTTTAAAATAATGTGATTTTAGATTTGTTTTATAAATTTTATAATTCCTTAGTGGACCCTCCAAAACTTATGAAATATTTTAACATTTTATAATGATTTCCTTATGTGTGTGACTCACCTACACATATGAAAGGATTATATTTTAATTATTTCGAATATTTCCCTTTTAAAATATTTTATAACATTCCCATTTTATAGAAACAATGGGCATAAACCATGGGATAGTTTGTGGTTTTGAATTTTTTAGTGTGTAGTGTCCAAAACCAAAATAATAAAAAATTCCCTCTCCTTTTATATATAAACCCACCCAATATACCACTTTTATTGACTAAAAAACATGGAGTATGTTCCTACTCTGACACATCTATATAATCTTCCCAAGGAACCCTAATCTCTCATGAACACCCTCATCAATCCTTTGAAGTCACACACTAAATTATGGCATTTCACTCTTCTCATTTCCTTTCAAGCTACACTTTTACATTATGCATCTTAAGATTGATATTTATATGTTTGATTATGATGTTTCCTGACCCAAGTACTGTAAATTTGATATATATATATATATATGATATCTTACTTTCTCTATCATCAAGCCTCACTTTGATCCATTGAGCACACCCATCACTATACTGATGTTTCGTAAGGGATCCTCACATTTCTTCCTTTCTCATTTTTATCCATGTTTCTTCATGTTGTTATACCATTTTTATTTTCAACTAAAAATGTTGTGTTATAATTTCTCACCTCCACCATAATTTAATCCTTATTCTTCAATTATGAGATACCAGTTTTTCAATCATTAATGCCTTCTGTGTACACCAGTTAGCATGATGAAATTACGTTAAGGATTTCTCTCTTCTTATTTCCATTAAAAAATATCATCCATATTGTTAATCTAATTTCAATTTCATATGTTTGGATATTATATTACATGATCCTCTTACCACCAATTTCATATATAGTTGATTACTTACCCCTTTATCTCTCATCAAACCAACTTATAAATTTTTATATGACACTATTATGCTTCCCAAATTGTGCTGCGCTTTTCCAAGAAAAAATCATCATATAGGGAATACCATACCCATTTATCTATAAAGCTTATTCACCCTTATGAACATATACATATTGGTTATATACCTTCATGTATTTTTTACGCATTCCTCAAGGGTTTAATAAATGATGATGTTGAATGAATCCATGTTATATGATCTATGTGGCACACTTAAACGTGAGATTGAAATTCTTATGAAGGGTGAACCCTGATAGCACTCCAATGAATTGGGTAATGTTTGGTGTCATGAAACAGCATGTGAAATGTGGGTTTAATCATGATAATTCATGTGCAATGAGGGTTTACTAATGCCAATTCATGTACAATGAGGGTTTACTTGTGCAAATTTATCTGCAATGAGAGTTTACTCATGCTAATCCATGTGTAATGTGCCTTGAATCATGCTAATATCTTGTTGTTTGTTGTTTCCAATGATCCATGTTATAATAATAATTATATATCATGCATTTATGTTCATTATTATATTGTGATCCATTGATATTCATATTTTCTATCATGTATTGTATTCTTCATGTTATGTCTCATTTACTCCCTTACTGGGATTTATAGCTTACCACATTCTTATGCATGTCCTCAGGTTATCTCATGCAATGTTAAGTTGGAAGGAATGAGTTGGTCATGTTAAAAAATTTTGAAATAAGGATATTTTATTTCATGTTTTATGTTGTTAGGTAATGTCCCTAATTTTCCAAGATACTAGACCTCTCGATCTTCTGGGATCTATTAAGTTCATTTTTATGTAATAAATCGTGTTTAAGTGTGTAATAATGGTAAGGGTATAATAGTTGGTATCAAATGATAAGTATATTTATTTTTGGGATTAGGGTTATAAAACTCTAGGGAAATCCATCGGGATAAGACTGAATACAAGAAAATAATCCCTAAACTTTAGTGAGTATAGTGTAAGTGGTTTATTAAGCAAATATATCATTGTCTAGATACAAACATGTAGATGTAGATCTAGAACAGATCTATATAGGGGAAAAACATGAAAACATCCCTTTGAGCTAGACTCGAATGAGAACTAGTGCACGATAAAGTTCCTTGATTCACTCTTGATTCGACACTCTAAGGGGATAAGCTTTCGCAAATTCACAATCTTATTGCAACCCATTTTTAATGGAAAAAAATAATTCCCCTAAGAATATATATCAAGAATTAAATAACGGATAACATATATTGAATCCTAGACATTTATAAGTTAAGGAGATAAATGTAATTTATATGTAATTTATTTTTTCTATAGATTACCCTTTATGTGTTAAAATGTTTAAGATACTTATCCCTAAATTTCATTTTATTCTAGAAAATTGTAGGTAAAATAATGAATATAGCTAACAACTTATGCAAAGGGAAACATAATGAATGTCCTAATGATATTCATAATCATATGGTATCTCACCTGGGACATATCATGATTATGCTAAACCAGTTATAAAAATTCATGATTAAAAATTGGAACTTTGTTAAATGCCCAAGGAAATCAAGGAAGTTGAAGATGACATATCATGCTAGTTTTTATAGTAAATGTGATAAGGGAAGGAGGAACCAATTTCCATCATCCATCAAGTGTGGAAAGAGGCACCAAGGTAAATATAACAAAGGGGCTAGGAGATGTTTTATGTGTCGTAAGGAAGGGAACAAAGTATCCAATTGTTGCACCAAAATGGATAATGTGATGAATGGAAACAAAGTTCCATATAAGGCATCAAATACATTTGTATGCTATAAATGAAGAGAAGTTGGGAATTACCCAAGACAGTTCTGTATTTCAAGGGCTGATAAGTATGAAGAGAATCAACAATCTCCTTGATCAATGGATCACGAGAAGTCCTATGCTAATATGGGTAATGATGAATGAATTAAATATAACCATTATATTAAAGTTGTGAATGTTTTAATGTATTTAAATTCACATCATATAAGTATATCTTTTATATTTTCTAAGAACATAGAGTCCCCACTAGAATTGATAATAAATAATTAGGGAAAACTCTTATAAGTGTTGTATCACATGTTGATGTTTGTGGGAATGTTATTATTGAAAATTTTAAAAGACTCCCTTTGATGGAATTTTTGGAAAAAAGTAAAATTCATTACCTATGATTCAAGGAAATTGAACGTTCATGAGCTGAACTATCCAACACATGATTTGGAGTAGGCTTTAGTGATCTTCTCTTTGGAAATTTTGCGACATTACCTCTTTGGGGAAAAGATTGAAATATATACAGATCACAAAAATCCTCAAGTATATATTCACATAGAAAAAGTCGAATATGCACTAATGAAGATGGTTAGAGATGATCAAAGACTATTACTACTCAATTCAATTCCATCTATGGAAATTTAATAAAGTGGAAGATTCTCTAAGTAAAAAGGATATAGAAAATCTTTAATTGATGATAATTTAAAAGGATCTAATATTATTAGATTTGATGAAGATTAACACGGAAATCACAACGAATAGAACATAATCAGTTCTTTCGCAAATTATTTCTTAAATATCTCCTTTGGAAAGGTTAAAGGGTTATCAAAAGGAATATGTGGGAAATCAATGGAATGTGGAAACAATCCAAGAATGGAAATCCTTATATATCAATGTTAATAAAGATGGAATTGTGATATTTGGGTCAAGAATATGTGTTCCATCAAAAACTTAGTTAAAGAAAGATCTTTTGGATGATGCATATAGTTCATATTTTTTTAATTCACCTAGGAAACAAAAAGATTTATCAGTATCTCTAAGAGCATTATTGGTTGGATAAAATGAAGAGGGAAATCGCCAAATATAAATCAATGTTCCTAGTATGTCAGTAAGTGATGTATGAGAGGAAGAAGTCTTATGGGATGATACAAAAATTACCCATACTAATATGAAATGGGAGAACATCACCATGGACATTGTTACTAGACTTTCGAAAAAATCCAAAATAAATAATGCAATTTGGGATATGGTGGACAATATTATAAAGACATCAAACATCACTGAAATTCAAGAGTATATCTCGTTGGATCAAGTGGCACAAATATACATCAGAGAAGTGGTAAGGCTATATAGTGTACCACTATCAATTTTATCTGATCGAGATCCAAGATTCACCTATATGTTCTAGAAGAGTATACAACATGATCTGAATACTATGGTAGACTTAATTATGACTCAAAATACTCAAACTGATGGTTAATCTGAGTGGACTATCCAAACACTTTATGAAACATTTAGAGCGTACTCAATGGACTTTGAAGGATGATGGGATCAATATATTCCTTTGGTTGAGTTTTTTTTTCAACAATCTTTTTAAATCAAGAATTTGAATGGCTCTTTAAGATGCCCTTTATGGGAAGAGGTGTAGAACACTGTCATGTTGGGAAGAATTTGGGGATAAAAAACTTCTAGTTCAAAAAATTGTTTAGTAAATGGCGAAGAATGTTAATGAAATCTAGGAGCACATTAAAGCTGCATAAAGTCGACAAAAGAACTGTAATTAAAATTCAAAAAGATACCAAGACCACGAGGTCGAAGACATTGTATTTTTCTATATTCACTATGGAAGAGAGTTACGAGATATTTGAAGAAGGAAAATCTTAGTATAAGGTACATTAGCCCATTTGATATCTTTGATTTCCTTAAAGCAATTTCTTATCAACTAGCACTCCCACTAAACCTGTATCAAGTATATGATGTATCCCACATAACATTATTTTATAATTACATACCTGACCCATCTCATGTACTCAATCCAAAGGTGGTGCCATTGGAAATGACCTATCCAATGAATAGAAGTCCGTGAAGATATTATATCATAGAGAAAAAGTTCTACAAAATTGGACAATGCCCCTCGTCAACGTGTTTTTGAGAAACAACATGTTTGAATAATAAATGTGGGAATTGAAGGATGTGATGAGGTAGAGTTACCCTCATATGTTTTAGTGTGGGAAACAAAAAAAAATTGGGTAAATTTTATGAAGGGGGGAATGTTTTAATGACTCGAACATTTATGAATAATGTTCCCTTTGGTTTAATGTTTTATGAATATAAAAAACACATGTACACTTTTTTTCTGGGTTTAAATGAACATTAGTTATCTTTTACATTGATAAAATAATTGTTGAATAGTGATCTCATGACTGATATAAATATAAGGATTTTAGAAAATAATCCTTTCGGCATAGATAAACGAGAAGAATGTCTCTTCCAGTAGACTCATACCGTACGAAGATAATTTTTCGGTGCTCATAAATAATGAAACATCATTTTGATTCTCTATTTACTGTCCAATATGAGGAATAACTACTTAAGCATGAGCAAAACAATTTATGGGATATTTTCAATCTCATCGATATTGTGGCCCAGGCCATGTTCACAGAATTACCACAAGAAAGCCCCATCATCGCACACCTTACCTTTACATCATATACGGGTGTTATAGGGGTTTATGTAACAAGGTATTAGTTAATTATTTTTAATCCCTTTTTATAAAAAAATTAGTATTCTATAGATTACTTTATGAGAATATTTTTTTAAAAAAATACAAAGAATTAGATAAATTTATTTTTTGGGTGAAATGATACTTTTAAGAAATATATAAATTATTATATTAAACTAAAGTTTTATTGATAAATATATAATAATAGTGTTTTAATAACATTACATATAATTATAAACTATTATTATATTTATTCCATATTTTTTTAATCTACAAATGATTAGGAATTTGGTTTGATAAGAATTATATTTTTATATGATAAAACAGAAATTGTATTTTTTCGGTTAATGAATTTATGTTAATTAATTAATGAATTCTTGGAAAAAATAATATTTTAATAAAAATATTACTATTAAATAATTTTTATTGAATATAAATTATCATATAAATTTTATGAAGTCAAATGTAACTTCTATTATGTTTTGGAAACTGTTTTTGACAAAACCCTTAAATTTGTAATAAATGACAGTATTTATTTTAGAAGATAAAATTAACATATTTGGGAAATTATTTAGATAAAATGAATATTATTTTTTGAATCAGTATGTCTAAATTATCGAAAAATTATTTTTTCATAATTTTCTGATACAATTGAATTTTTGGGTAAACATTAAATACCGTATAAATATACAACGTGTTTGATGACATCATAATGACCCAATAGTGATGTAATAAAATACTATAAACTGAATATTCGTCCAATATATATTTTATCTTAAAAATAATGTAATTTTATTTTTGTTTTATTAATTTTATAATTCTTTAGTGGACCCTCCAAGACTTATAATGTATTTTAACATTTTAAAATGATTTCCTTAAGAGTGTGACTCACCTCCACATGTGAAAGACTAGTATTTTAACATTTTCGGCCCTTTTCCTTATAAAATATTTTATACCACTTACCTTTGGTAGAAACCCTGGGAAAAAACCATGGTATGGTTTGTGGTTTTGAATATTTTATTGTGTAGTGTCCAAAACCGAAATAATGAAGAATTCCATCTCCTTCCCTATATAAACCCACCCAATATCCCATTTATCTGCACTAAAAATACATGGATAACATCCATAATATTGCCTCACCTATCTAGAATCCTCCAAAGTCACCCTAATCTCTAAATAATTCCCTCTTCATGCTTTTTAAGTCACGCCCTCAAGTATGGTATTTCACTCTTCTCATTTCCATTCAAGCTTCTCTTTTACATTATTCATATTAAGTTCCATATTTATATGTTAGGTTTTGATGTTCCATGACCCCCATTTTTCCATTTTACTTATATATGATTATATCTTCTTTTCACTCTCATAAATCCCCCCCCCATGATCCTTTGAGCACACCCATTATTATGCCTAAATTCCGCATGTGATCCTCAAATTCCTTGTTTTCTCATATTTATCCATGTTTCGTCATGTTGTTATACCCTTTTTAATTGAAATTAAAAATGTTGTGGTCTCATTTATCTCCTCCCTCATACTTCTATACTTATTTTTTAATGATGATATATCACCTTTTCTCTCATTAATTCCTTATGTGTACACTCATTTCCATGCTGAAATTCCGTAAAGGATTTCTCTCTTTTTATTTATATTCAAAAATTTATTCCATATTTTGCATCTAATATCAATTTCATATGTTGGGATATTATGTTTAATGATCCCATTACATCATATTTCATGTATAATTTATGTGATACCCTTTTATCTCTCATCAACCCAACTTATGAATTTCCATACGACGTCATTATGCTTCCAAATTTGGACTACAATTATCCAAGACAAAATCATTTTGTAATGGATACCATACCCATTTATCTATCAAGATTAATAACCCTTATGAACATATACTTATTTATTATACACATTCATGTATTTTTTTCCACATTCCTTTATCATGGAATAAATTATTATGTTGAATCATCTATGTTATATGCTTTATGTGGCCAATTTAACCATGAGACTGAAATGATTATGAAGGGTGCACCCTAATAGTGCTCCAATGCATTGGGTAATTTTTAGTATCATGATACACCATGTGAAATTAGTGTTTACTCATGCTAATTCATGTGAATTGATGGATTACTCATTTCAATTCATGTGAAATAAGTGTTTACACATTCCAATTCATTTGTAATGAGGGTGTACTCATGTTAATCCATTTGTAATTAGCCTTGACTCATGCGAATATCATGTTGTTTGTTGTTTCCATATTTTCATGTTATGATAATCATTCTATATCATGAATTAATGTTTATGTTTCTCTTATGCTCCATTTATATTCCTATTTCATAACATGTATTCTATTCTTCATGTTATATATCGTTTACTCCCTTATAAGGGTTTATAGATCACCCCTTTAATATGTATGTCCCCAGGTTATCCCATTCAATGTTAAGTATAAAGGAATCAGTTGCTCATGTCAAAGAAGTTTGAAATAAATATGTTTTATTTCATGTTTGAAGTTCTTATGTAATGTTCCTAATTTCCCAGGACACTAGACCTCCCAATCCTCTGGGATTTATTAAGTGTATTTTTATGTAATAAATCATGTTTAATTGTGAAATACAGAAAATGGTTGTTATACTTTCCTAGGTATGTTACAAATATAATAATTTATTTAAATAGAAAGTCAAAATATCAACCTATTGCATTTAAATTTCAATAATGTGTTCACATAGGGAAAAAGGAAGATGCTAATGAATAATGATAGTAATTTTTATAACAATTATTTAATTTAAATATATGGTATATTTTTAATTTTTATTAATTTTATAATTACCATAAATTCCTGAGAACATCCAACACAATAATTATTTAATTTTAAGAAAAATGAAACAATGGATACTAAAAATATTATATGTACAATATATTGAATGTATTATTGTATTATAAGAATATTTTTGACAATTATATCACGATAAACTTTTGGAAAATAATATATTTGAATTAAAACTTCTTAATTATATTTTTTATTTTCAAACTAATTGAATACTATCAAAATTATCTTTAAGATCATTTGATAATAAATAATATTTTATTAAATGTTTAAAATTAAAAAAATTTATTTCTCTTACAAGTAATTGGTGTAATTTTATAAATAGAAATCATCGTCCATTAATGGATAAATTGTCCTTTTATAATAATAATATTTACCCCTAAATATTAAAAACATTCTTACCATGGTAAATGGTAAATCACAATCTTGTGTGTTTAATGTTCGTGTATTAAAAATAATTTTCCACACACATATGTTTTTTATTTTACGAAATGTATTTCATATATAAAACTTGATGTTAAAATTATATAATAAAGATAAATTTATATCATGTCTAAAATGATAAATTACCTTCATTAAAGGATATATATCATAGTGATAACTATAATGGTAAAGGTATGGAAACAATGAAGTTATGAAAGAACATGTTTATTTATTTTTATTATGTGGTGGAGGTGTGTATTTACCATATCATCCATATAATCCATTATTTATCAAATTTGGAGTTATTAAGGTTAATATGATATTATATTTGTTGAATATATTTTTGAATTTTCAATAATTTCACTCCTCCTCAATTACAAAAGTCCATATCCTCTCCTCACATATTCACACCTCTGAAGCCATTTGGCTTGACTGAACCATTAATAAATAACTCTAAAAAAATTCCATCCATGTTATATATCATTTCTACATCCAAAAATACAAAACCTGGGATCCATAATAAGGGATATAAATGAATTTTTTCTTAATTATGGAGGTTAAAACATTAATGATGGAAGTCGAGGCATAAGGTATGAGGTTTGAAATACCTTTTTCATTTATGAGAGACATTTTCAATATTTATTTCACAGTTTTTATGGTGTATATACTAAACTATTGAAATGATATATCATGAAAATATATATTTTAACTATATTTAAATTTTCATTAGACGTAATTCTTTAGTTTGTCTTACATTTCAAAATTTATCATAGTTGTAAGGGATTTTCTTCTTAATTTTACTTTCATGGGAAACATACCCTATATGACTACTTTTTCTTTTAAATTGTGTATTAGTAAACAATAAATGTTTTTTGATCCTTATCAAGATAATTATAGGATATAAATATCCATATAATTTTATTTCTTTCATGCGGATTATGATCTAAACACTACCAAAGATGTAAAGGTTTTATATTTAAAACTCAGCGTTTATTGGGATTTTTTATGATTATGCTTCAAATGATGAAATATTTTTATATAACTATAAATACTATCATGTATTTATTCTTCTGTATAAATTTCGGGATAATATATTTTTCCTTTTAATTTTCCTCAATTAATGTATTAATGAGAATAAAAGAATGTTTTTTAAGAAAACCAAATTTATTTATATCTTCATTCGGAATAAATTTTTATTCCATATAACAATTTTATAAAAATTTGTAAAATAAAGTATTTAACATTACCTAATAATTATGTAATGAAATTTTTACCCAAGTTTGACTAATTATAATATTTTTTTAAAATCAAATTTCATGTCATCTTCAAAACAAGGCCCTTTTTGAGATTACCAAAATATGAAATGAATATTTGTTTTAACAATAATTATATGAAAATAATTTTACAATTTTATGACTCATAAAGATTTAGATCATTCTTTATATGTTTCCATGGTAAATTTTCAAAAAAAAAATTTGAATTGTTATCGTGAAATTTTATTTTTAAAAATTAATTTTCAATTTGGAAAGGCCATTTTCATAAAGAAATGTTTCAATTGATATTTCAAAATAATTTTTGATCTAATATGACACCATTTGATGTTACATGTGATTTACTAGTGACATGATCCAATTTTACAATCCTTATTCATTCATTGTATGGTTTAAAATTATGGTGAATTTTTTTATCAAACCCATTCATTTTCATGGGTTAGGCTATGATGAATTGATTAGATAATTATGTTAACTTTTTCATATATATGGTTAGTTATTTAATATAATTTTTATTAGAACCTTATATTCATGGGTTATGATTTTATAAATGTTTTATGATCTTTTGAGAAAGTTATATATAGTTTTCATTTAGAGATGGAGGTTACATTATAATCAAGTAAAGTGGTTTCATTATAACAAAGGATGGTGGTCACATTATAACCAATTATGGTGGAAAAATTATAACTAAATATTTGTTGAACAATAATAGCATACCCATGAATTGGGTAAATAATTATATCTCATGAGATAACACTGCAAAATAAGTTAATAGGATTATTCCACATTGAGAAATGTGCCGATGAGCTTGATACTAAATGGGTAAAATGTTTATGTTCTTGATCCACAATAGGAAATAGGTGATGAGCCCTCATCCAATATGTTTTACGGTATTGGTAGTTATCCTTGAAAATGAAATAATTTTTATACATATTTTAGTGCCACACTTTTATGACCCAAACTTCTTGTTTTTAAATTACAATGATTTCACACTAAAATTAATCATGTCTATTGGTACAATGATTTATACCATCGATCATAGTTTTAATATAGGATGATTTGGCTATGAAAAATGTATGTTATGTTTTTAAACTCATTTACATAAACTTATTTCATATTTTCATATGATTATAAGATGATATCTCTCATTATCACCCTTACTAAGAATCTGAGATCTCCCCTTCTTATATTTTCTTTCTGCATTTTATGAATAAAGGATTTAAGTACACTATGATTATGAATATTAAAAAATTGGATGATCATTATTAAATATGTTGAATATATTTCATTATATAAGAATATCGTGTATCTAGAATCTAGATACATTAAACCATTAGTGACCTCAAGCGTTTATTTATGAAATATATTGAATAATCATATAATAATATGTTATATTTATATATGAAAATCAAATTTCATTATTACACAAGTTTCTAGGATATCCATCTGAAGGGGATGTATTAGGAGGACAACCAATGTTCTATCTGGAATGGTGTTGAAGCTGGTAGAGCTAGTCTCTAAGTAACCAATACTTATGTCATTCTTTTTTGATATAATTGTTTTTATATTTTTTCATTTTTTACATTCATGGACATCATTGGTATATATTATGAACCTATATTATGCTATGTTGGTAGTGTACTAGTAAGTCTTCTACTCACATGATACTTATGTATATTGATGCCAATTTTATTTCATGGTCATTGATCTGTGAATGTAAAGGTCCCTATAGTGGATAAGTGAGTAGGTTGGTTAGAGGACACAGTCGTTGTGGGAGAGAGTTTATGTGGGATGTCTACTACGACCATTATGTACTAGCTTCCTCATAAATATGATATATGTTTTTGTTTTATATTATCTATATGACAATCTCATATTGATACTATATGGGTTTTATTTTGTTATGATGCTACCATAGAGATAGAATATTTATTTATTCATTATTTATTGGTTATGGAATCCCATCCATTATTTTTACTCTAAAGTTTACCTGGTACTAAGATAATAGTCTACCCAATATGTATCATAGGCCCTAACCACTATTCAAAAACCTATTATATATGAGGATGAGTGAATTTGTTCATGTGGATCTCCAGATTAGTCCCAATGGTTCAGGTTTGGGTGCAACTATTCACTCAATGGAAGAAGTTAAAGGTGAAAAAAATACTGTCTATACTAGCTGGTTGATTCCATGATGTAAAAGTCATTGAAAAAACTATATTTTAATGTAATATGAAGAAATTCATTTTAAATAAATAACATAAGATAACATTCTAAATTTTGAAAATGTAAATTAAAAGGATGATGATTAAGAAATTATTTAGGTTTATACATATTATGATTATTATAGTGAGGATGAATGTTTCATTAACGGTGAAAGATAGTAATTTCAGAATTTATAGAAGCATGTAAAACCAAGGAACATTTTTGTAAGTTGGGAACACTGGAATAGAAATGGGGTTTTAATGTATTATTTTTAGTTCTTAACGTTGGTTATAGAGATACAAAATTGACAGTATACAGTTTATTTAGAAAAAATAGTGTTTTTAGGATTCATTATATTATTGTGGGTCTGGGGAATCTCAGTTGATATAATAGAAATAGTTTAAAAAATTTATATATAATGATGTTGAAGATTATTAATGAGTTATAATTTTCTTGTGATATTATTTTGGAGATTATACTTTAGGTTTATTCCTAATGTGAAGGTAATAATGATCTTACATAACGTTTGTGATCTTAGTATATAATTTATGGAACCTTTTATGTTTTTCAATGTACATAATTAAGGAATCTTTTAATCAATTTTATAAAAGGAAAAAAATTACAATATTAATTTACTATAATTTATTATAAAAATTATTATTATTATTATTATCATCATTTTTATTTATTCATACCCTATGTAATGTGGACTAGAAAAAATATATTTTCCCTACCTTTAATTAGGATAAAAAAATATTTTGCAACAAAACTCAGGAGGATGACATTTCGTTAATGGAGTGAAGAATGAAATCACACCTATTTTTAGTTTATATAATTGATTTTGTGCAATTCATGAAATAATATAATTATATATAAAACTATATTTTATAATATAGTATTAAAAATTATGGTTTTATTAATCATCATAATTTATGTCCATATGTATATATATATATATATATATATAAATCTGTGGGTGTTTGTTTTAATTGTAATTTTATAAATAAAAATATTTTATTGAAATATCTATATTATAACATATAAAATTTGGCTTTTAAAATTAAAATTAGGATATTTAGTTTAGTAAAATGATATACTTAATATGATACATGAGAATAATAATTTAATATAACATATAGACAATTTAAAATATTAATTGAGATATAAATATATGAAATTGAATAATTTTATGTTCCTGAGTATATATATATACAAAATAAAGAAAAATAATAATTATATATACAAATATATATATGTATATGTGCCTATATATATATAATTAATAATAAAATTTTAGAGTGTGATTATAGAAAAGTGATTTAAAAATGATATTTACTATATATATATTCCTCATATATATATATACATAGAACCAAGATATATATATATATATATATATATAAGAAATTGATTGTATAAAAAAAGAAAAGAGAATAAAGTAGAAAATTGTTGAAGAGGTGAATATATATATATATTTGTATATATATATATTGATTTGTTAAAAATAATAAAAAAGTAAATATATACAATTTTAGTTGTGTGTGGGTGATGTGAAAGGGTATATATCTATACACACACACACAAACACACACACTGTATACATACAAATATATACATTGAACTATATATATATATGTTATATATATGTTAAAATATATATTTTATATGTTGGTTACATGCATTAAATATATATATTTAACCTATAAATATTATATAAAATGAAAATTTTATGTTTAATCATATTTGTTATATTTCCAATAATAGTTATATATTAATGTGGCTAAATTGGTAGGAAACATAAATAAGTGAAAATAAATAAATAAAAATAATATAAAATAAATAATATATACATATATATACAGTGAATTAAGAGTTATGGAATGATAAAAGATGGTAAATATATATATAATAAATATAAAAGGATAGTTAATATTTAATGAATAAAAAAATCATAAAAACAAAAAACTAATTTGATTAATGGGTAGGCAATGTGTGTACAAAAACCAACAACATTTTGTAATTCATTCCAAATAGTTGTTTAGAAAATAAATAATTATAATAAATATAACAATTTCATTTCACATTAATGATTGGTAAAAAAAATAAACATTCCTATTTTAGTGTTTCACTCAATGATGTTCCACTAATCTTCATCTAAAATTATATACATTTTACAGTTGAAAAGATGTCTCGTGATTGAAGGGAATAAATGCATAATGGTTCAAATTCAAGAATAAGAACTCCAATTTGGTTCTTCTACCATTTATTTTTGGGTTTTTTTGAGAATCTACTTTTAAAATTTTCCAAGTATTCCAATATTTTTATTATCATAATATTTTTTTTGAAATTAATCTTGTAAGAGGTAAATCGTATAAATATCCATTTCAATATTTTTCATAAAATCTCATTCTGAGGGGTAAAATTATTATATTTTTTGTTTTAAATTTTTTTTCCAAAACACTATTATGTTTCAAAATAATTTTTAATTAAAAATTTGGTTTTCATAAACCCATTTACAAGGAATTATCTTTCTTAATGATCTTATTTTATGTTTTCCGTCATCATTTTTTATGAAATTATTTTCAAAATGAATATTACTAATTTTTTAATTATTTTATCATGTGATTATAAATACTATTTAATTACCATGGTGTTTTTATATTATTATTATTGTATGTCCATGCTTATTTATTCTGGATTGGCATTACATATATGTGTCAGCATGGTAAAATTCATTCTATGATCTTTTCGGCAAGACCCATGATATTATACTCACATAGATGGATATATGTTTAATATACATAAAAGGCTTTAATTTTAATACTCATGGGACACAATAGGACTTACAGATCAAAAGATATGGTTTTTTGAATTGTGGATTCATTTAATCCCAAAATATTTTACTAAAGTCTATAATCCCACATAACACTTTTCTAAAACCACATATAAACTTCTTCTATTGTAGAGCACTTGACACAATTCGTGGAATTATTATCCCACAAAATCAACTTGTTTGCATTCCAAGGTAGTGAATTTAGTCACCCCACAAACTGAAGTCATTTTGTGTCTAAGAAGACATATTGTGACCCCCATAGAAAATAAATTACGTTTTAATGTACTATTCTCCCATCCCATTGTGATAATTCTATATAGAAATCCTATGTGACCACTCTCTTTAATAAACTCTATCTTTCCTCCTTTTACAGTTCACCTGAACATTACGGGAAAGAGGTTATTCACTACTACCTATAAATATTGACATCAAATATTATAATTAAGGGGAGAAGACATTGATGAAAGGGTGGAAATAATGTAGATGATGCTTCTCCTACATGAACGATCCTAGAATCACTCAGGTAAAATTATTGAAATCTAAACTGTAGAGGTCTTGTGCGAAACAATCCCGTGAAAGCCCTCTAGAAAGTATTACCCTCATAAATTATGTAAATTCCAAATTTTATGCAAAACTATGGTCTTTATTTATTGAAGGATTAATTTTATTACCTCCCAAATAATGTAATTATCTCATTGCAGAACCCCTATTTTGATCCCCTATGCAGAAGCACCTTTGAATATCCCCAATAGGGAATCCCCTTTGCAGATCCCCTATGAAATATAACCTATGTGGAAGACCCTTTTTAGATCCCATATGGGGAATCCCCTTTCAGGAGCCCCAATATTGAAAATACTATATAGACACCCTATGTGAATATGCTATATGGACATTGTTATGCATAAAATACTATGTGGTTATCACTTTGCATAAAATGATATGCATTCAGCGCTACACACCAACTAGACAACACCATGGGGGCTATGCACCGACATCCCCACTTGGGACCACTACCAGGATGTACTCCCAGGCAACTGACCTGGTACCTTCACTACCATCACATACCCGCTAAAAAATTCCATCACACCGTAAAATGTTTGATCTCGGAAGAGGAAATTCTCAATTGTGTCCTATAAAACACTCATGTACACCCACATAATTCCATGGGTCAAGATACTGCAATGCACTCCCAAATATTCCTTTATTAAACTTAATACTCATTGTACATTTCCCATTTTTTATTTGAGACAATATTCTTGGATTTCCCAAGTACCTTGAATCAAACCATTCCACAAGAAACTCTTGAAACCTCATCAATTAACTCCTATGATAGGTTGAAACAGAAATAGATTACCTTATGTAAGTCCCATAGTATCCATTACAATGTATCTTACTCCTACTATTTTTTACTAAATTACATTATAATATAGAATACTCTATATAAAAAACATAGAATGCCTCCTGTGATAAGAATGTGATTTTCTTTGTCTTAGGCATAAGATGCCTCATGTAAATATCATGATATAACTACGATACCTCCAAATTACCATGAGTTTATATATTCCCATGGTTCTAGAAATATTTTAATCCTCCTTGCCACAATCCCTAACCAAAACATAAAAATTACCTTGAGTTGTGATTCAAATCATTGTCCAAGAAACATGGGAATCCTCTTAGTTGTAAACCCCCAAAAAACATCTAAATCACCATGAGTTTGGATTCTCCACATTGTTCTAGATACCCGGTCATCCTTGTTGGTGTAATCCCCAAACAGACCTCTAAATTACCATAAGTTGATACTTTCATCATGGTTCCATTAACATGGGCATCCTCCTAGGTTTAATACCCAACCAAACCTCAAAATTAACATGAATTTAAATTCCTCATATAGTTCCAAAAATTTGTACGTCCTCCTAGGTGTATGCCTAAACGAAACCTTCAATTTACAATGAGTTGATATTATCACCTTGGTTATAGAAATATGTTTATCCTCCTAAGTGTAAGTCCCAAATAGACCTCTAAATTACCATTAGTTGAGATTTTCTTCACAGATCAGAAATATGGGAATCCTCCTAGGTGTAATCCCATACCAAAACCTTAAATCTAATAGTTTTCACTAATGAGATGTTATTGATATGACAGTGTCACTTAGTTCTCAAACAAATCATTCATCATGTATTCATAGATATATATGATGATTATCTCATTTTTGATATGAAAGGGTCTCCATTATGGGTATCCTATTGAAGTGTGAGTCACAATTATCCCATAACACTAAGTGGTGTTTGATTACTGATCATATACCGATAGGTAGAACATATTTTTGAGGTCTGAACCCAATTTCATTTCTTCATTACCCATTTCATGAATGTACATGGGTTTTGATTCTGGTTTTCATAGGATACATAGACAACCTATTTGAGGATCAATCTCAACATCAAAACACCAAATCACTCCATGGATGACAATAAAATCTAATGATCCCAACTTGTCAGGTTTAAACTGAAGAATGATAAATTTCATAAGAGAGATATGGGGAACCTCTAATGCATATACAAGTTCACATTAGACAAAAGTTCTTAATTATATCATTATCATAGTGGTATGCAATCCTACACTAGGATTTTGTAAGGATTCAAAAATATGTCTTCAATATATAAGAGAGTCCCGAAGTAGAAACCCCCTGAAGCATGTGATAATATCAAACTCTCATAAACTCAGCCATGTACTTTTATAAATTTTCATTGAAAAAGTAAAATTGATCTTCTACCTTTAGAAACTAGGTTTTCAATAACATTAATTGAGTGCACACACGAAATTTTTCAGAAAAATCATGTTTTAAATTATCTCTATCCATTGTTTTGTTATTTTTGGTTACATATTATTTTAATATGTATATATATAATTATATTTTTATATATATTTTTTCAACCATTGTTATTTTTTTCAATAAGAATCATAACTCAAGTGAAAAAATTGAAAATCTCAAATTGTTTTATTACAATATGTTTCTTATCCTTTATAAATATGACGAGGCTTTGGGGAGGGAACCCAATCCTCAAGATATGTTATTCTACCTGAAGTGTAGGACCTATATACCATTCACTTTTCCATTTCGCCACAAGGAACTTTTTTCCAATCATACACTTATTTTTCTAGAAAATAAACGTATTATTTTATGAAATTATTTTAGGTATTCCTATGGTTATTATTACTTTACTTATATAATTCATTTGGTCTTATTTCAAGGAATTGATTTTATAATATTAATTGATATATTTATAAGTGTTTTAAACAAATATATTCTCTTTAAATTTATTCTTATTTTTGGAAAAGGATTTATTTATTTTTATAGTAAAAGTTAATTTTATACAATGTTATATTTTAAGAATGGTTTTTAGTTTTGAAGGAATTTTTTTTATGAATGTTTTCCTATATTTTCATAAAAATTGGAGACATATTTTTTAAATCCTTCAGGGATCCACTTTCTCATCCAAACATTCAATTTTTTTTCATTGGGTATTTAGTTGATTAAGAGTTACTTAAGAGACGTATATCAATAATGCATATTATATAGATCAGAGTCAATGATGTCTTAGAATATTTTAAAATAATTATTACTAAAGTAGATATTTTATTCTATGATCTTCCTAATATTCTAAAATCATAAAAATAATTAATTCTCAGACTATAAAATTTTCATGTGATATATTATATTTCATTTATAAAATAAAATATACATTTTTTATAGTACCCGATATGAGAGTATTGGTCTAGTTAATCTTAGTCTCTCTAATATCCATAAACATATTTTTTAAAAAGAATATATTTTCATTTATAAACATCCTCCCATAATGATTCTTCATAATAAATATTTTTTTATTAATAAACCCTCCCTTTTTCCTCAAAACTAATCATGTGTTAGAGATTCACTAATGTTGTAGTCAAAATATTAGACCTACCCTTTGGTATAAATGTCTCATTTGTGCACTACACCTTAATGGAATCCTGTAAAAATTATTTTCAAAATTTATTATTGAATTAAAAAATATAAAGAGTTAAAAAATAAATTTAATTACTTCTTAAAATATGTTTATTTATATCTTTCACCTCATATATAAGTCATATTTCCTTTTATTCACATTTTAGAATACTTATATTTTTTCATGTTAGGGGGGAGAAGGGGAAGTCTTTGTGATGTATGATGACTCAACACTCAATTTTTCAATTTTTTTACCATCATTTCTGCATCCAACAATGTATATCATCCATGAAATAATGTATGAGGGTATAAATTTCCCTAATGGATATAATAAAGATACATCCTTAATTTTTTTAGTTAAGGAAAAAAATATTTAATATTATCATTTTTACTAATTGTACAGAGAAAAACTTCAAATGGTTGAAATTTCATTTTCCAAAGATGCTTCATACCACTTACATCCATCAATTGTCTTGCATGTATCATAAACATGAAATATATATATAAATATATATTATTTAGGTTTTCATATTTATTTCACAATAAAATGAAACCCAACGCTATATTTCATTTATAATCTCTCTACCTTCTAGAATAAAAACATAATCATTTCTTTCTGACATATCTTGTTCAATGTATGTTAAATTTATTTTGATGTGAAGTAAAAAACATAAATTACTACAAACATTTCATGATAAATAAAATAATAATAAATGAGATTACAAAAATAATCTCCCATAATGGAGATAATGTTATTTTTTCAACACTTCTCCTATAAAAAATCAATAGAAATATTTCTTATATAGAATTAAAATTTATCAATGATCTATTATTTTTAATATGGAATCAAAGGTTTACCATTATCATAAAACATAATATATTTCCTCCTATATAATCTTCAAGAAACTATAATTTTTGGTACAGCTATAATACCATAGTTACCAATTATATAAGACTCCATTCCTTTACATGTATAAGGCCTATATATAGTATAATATGGAAGATTCAAAGTTTGTGCAGGATACTACCTAGAATTTCTAGGTGACTTGACTCTTTGATATGAAATTGTCTTAGAAATAGAAATAAAAAACAATTAGAAAATTGTTATACAATTTATCAATTAAATATAAAATGTAAATCCCTCACATTGAAACCAATACACTGATGCTCTAGGCAGACATGCTACATAGAATTAAGTATACCTCCTGGTATTCTAGATGCATCTGTATAGTGGTGAGGGTCTATGATATAACTGTTGGGATACAATTCTATCATTACCAAATTGCACAACATAACAATAAAAAAAATTATCTGAAATACCATAGATAAACACAAATTCCAATTAAATGAAAGGTATAATCTAAAAAACAAAAAACCCCTCCCATAGAAAACATATTTATGATCCATACATACCTATGTACATAAATAATAAATAAGTCATTTATAACTATAAAAATGTAAATAATATTCAAAAGGCCACTAAAAACACAATCATGGAAATACCATGCTCTATCCTGGCTCCAAACTTCTTACCAAGGCATAAAAATATAAAAAAATAAACCATTGTGCATACCCAAAACCTATAACATATGACCAAGTAGAAAATATTCTGGTACCCAATTATAATTGAATCCTGATAAGGGTATCAGTAAAAAAAGTTAGCAATAAAATATTTTATCTAATAGTAATGTATTTTATAATCATAAAGAATGTATGTATGTAATAAATTATTAAATGGTAATATTAATAATGAATATAAGAAATAAGAATAACCCAGTTAAGGAACAGGTCTCAAAAGGACAACCCCGACCAACACTACGTACTTCAACCATCAACGGTATCTATAAATGGGGTGGATGTATCATGTTTCAACTTGGTTATAAGGATAATTTCTATGGAAACAATAATAAATCGGACTAAGAGAAATCTTCTTGGATTATATGGGTATTCCCTTACAAATTAAACAAGACAAAACATTTACCCTATCTAGACTCAAGGAAACTCCCTTGATATCTATCATCCAATCTCAATTGGAATATTGACTCACACCCAAGGCATTGCAGATAAATAATAATGGATCCAAATAGATGGAGATCGTCCCACGGAATTCAACTAGGGATTCTATTAATAATGTATATCTTTAATCCATGAGATTTTTTTAAATGTAGTCATATAACGAATCCAAGGGGATACCCACCATGAAATTTAAATTAATAAATATAAGTTGAATCATCTAGTTCACTTGAGGCTTTCAATAACAGTTAATTTTATTTACTCTAAATAATTCTTCACTCTTAGCATTTAGATTAATCTACTTGTTGAATCTAATGCTTATCCATGTAATTTCTTACCACTACATATCCTGAGGAATCCAAGGATCTTTCTAAGGAATTACATTTGTCATATACAATTATCATATATATCAATAAAAAAGTATTTCTAATATTTTTTGTAAAACATCAATATCTTGAGATAAGATTCAAAGATTCATTCCATTTCAGATATTGAAAACATTAACGCCTTATGAAAAAATACCCATTTAATCGAAAACCTTATTTAATTTAAATGTACCATTTCCAAAAACTATGACTAGTTCATAATTTTCAATATAGAAAACACACACTCCATTTTAATGGAATCACATCGTAGATAATTTATACACTAAAAAATTCAGTTTTCCATTAACAAGGAATTATCTAGTTCTGCTAATTTAACTATTAAGATGTGGGTTCTCCCTATGGTAATTTGTTTCTCTCTATGATAGGAGGTTTCCCTAAGCATTACAATGAATATATCTTGTTATATTTTTATAATATTTTTGCAAGTTACACTAAAATGATACTATAAAAATTGAAATACCATAATCATACAATATTTTAATGGAAAATATATTTTCAACCTACCTTAACCTCAAAGAGGCCCACTCGTCTGGAATTGAACTTTTTTTCAAGCATAAATGACAAAAATCAGTTTAGCATACATTAACTCTAAAAATAAAGTAGTACCCACAAAAATGGATTGATAGATTATGAAAAAAAGATAATATAACAATTATTTCTATAGGATTTATAGAATCCAAAGATGTTTTATTTTTATAAAAAAGGAAGAAACAACCATGAATTGGATTGAGATTCACCATTACAATGTTGATGAGAGCGATCCCTCGATGCACATGGAAAATGGGATATAATATGGAAATAATCTATCTAATAAAAAAAGAGGGGGATGTGGTTAAATGGAACATTATCTCTTTCAAAAATTAAAATTGGAGCTCACCAGTAAGCCAGTGGGCCATCTGATATATAGTGATCTAAGGCAGAATATTCTTCACACTTGAAGGCCATCGGCTAAACAGTGGCATTCCAACCCATTGGATACATGAAATAACCACTTTTTAATCATTTAAAACTTAAAAAACCTCTTGAAACCCTATATCACCTAAATATTAGTCTAAAAATAATCTTCTGACTGGTTCCAATCATTGAAATCTGAATTTGAATCCCAATAAAAACTAACCACTCCACCGAATAAAAAACTCAATATTTTCTCAAAAGCAAACACCCATATAGATGAAAGGTTTTAACCATATCCCTACCATATGATATCTCATCCAACAATTTTATAACCTATAAAAAATATTCCTCTACAGTGAAAAAACTTTCACATTGAACCATTTATGGTCTTACCAAAACGACACCAACCAAACTCATTGCATAAATTTCCATCAGCCCGTACACCATAATTCTAATAAAAAACTCAAGAAAAACACAAAAAACTAATATTAGTGGAATAATAACACCATGATTACCTAAAATTAGACCCATGGAATGATTTCATTACTCTATAGAAGAACACATTCAACTAAATCCACATACAGAAGTTAAATCTCTCTTTTGAGACCATATATCTCATGAGACCTCACCTCTAATTTTTCACCAGAAAGTCACATAAAGATGATGAAGTCCCACCGAAACAATAACCTTACCAAAATTCTATTAGATACATAAATTTGGTCTAAAGTCTTATTTTCCATCCCATATTAACAGGCTCAAAACATAAATTGACTAATTATCACCAAAAAAATTACAGATACCCTCACTCGGGCACTCTCTTAGAACCAAAACGTCATCCACTGAGTTCATCAATATGTAAATAGTAAAATTCCGTCAAATAAAATTGAAATGAGAACCACATTATAAATTAGTTCATGTTTTAATACCCACCATATAAAAACCATTTTACTAATCTACTATAACAATCCTAAAAAAGATATATTACTAGCCAACACTAGAATTCCCAAGCCTTTTTCGCATCCCCATATTATGTGACCATACTAGAATTTTCATTAGGTTTTAGTAACATAAAAACCATCGACATGGTTTTAATATATGATCATATAAACCACTCCATGAAACATTCCCATATAGATCTACATAAGGTTTCAAAATTAAACACTCTACTCATGAACAACACATTTGTCAAAAGCTTGTACAACTCCACATTTTAGATCATGGAATAGAAAAAGTGTTCACCAACTACCATATATGGGGTCCAAACACTAAAATTACATTTATATTAAAGGTTTTAAACTCAAACAAAATTTTTTATAGAATACGATGCAATTGAAATTTTTTCTAACCATCCAAGTCCATTTATAATCAATGAAACAGTATACCTACATTGGTTGACTACAGATTGCTCGACAATACCAAATGAAACATTTGACAAGAACCAAACCATGATTAACTATAACCTAGTTTCATTCCACAAATCTCCATAAGAATATTACAAAATTCCAACCTTGACCTTCAGTGAGACTACATAGATCAATCTCCCAAAACTGAACTCGTAGTTGTTCTCAACCATGAGCAATGATCCCATATCCATAAGAGTCACCCTCGAACCATATATAGTATGTTTCTAGGAAAAAAATTAAAATTATTTTAATATCATTACAAAAATAAATATGTAAATATTATTTTGTATCTAGATACTTTATATCTAATATCCTAATGGTTTGTACAAGTTACACATATGACACCTCAACACAAGGCTGAACGTCCCACAAGTAATTTGACTCTCCTAGCTAAGGAGTGTCTTTATAATATTTAAACGAAATAAATAACGATATCTAAAACCTATAACATCTCCATTATAAACACAATGTCATGTTGTAGCCATACATATCTATCTCAAGAACCAAACATAATCCAATAATAACGACTTTCTCTATATCACACGAGCATCATACATGGATTCCATAAAAACCTTATTCATGATTATGGTTAAAGTGATAAATATAATGTGGTAAACTCCCCACCACATAGATTCAATTATCAATCCCATTAATAAAAAATGAAAGTCTTTACCCAGAAAATACACATTTCACTCTCTGCAAGACAAGATAAACTACATCACGAACCCCTAACACCTTCATTAGGAATAACTGAAATCGATGGTTCCAATGTGCCTTAAAACATCAAACCATTACAATTAACTAAAATTTCACATTGTAAACCACATAAAATCCCCCCAAGATACCATTCTTGACAAAATAAGTCATTTCTCAATCCGCCCATATCGAGAAGAATATTTCAACCAAAATCACTATCGTTCCATAACATTCCACCAGGAAGTTGTTAACCCATAATAATCACGACTATGAGATAATCACATCATTCAAGATTCTTTAGGGCTTGATTTATTTACCAATGACCGATGCATTACCAGTTTTACCAAACCCAACAAACTTCCCTCACACATATCCAATACACACTATCTATTCACAAGAATAACTATGGATTTTCACTCATAATCCACCAAATCCCATCACCAAAAATGAAACCATTAGCATACATACAAAAAATTCTATCATGAATTATTTTCAACCAAGGAGGGTCACACGTTCTTGTAGAAAACACTTATATCCCCTAAATTTCAATACCAAGAATTGAAAAACACCTAGACGTATTTACAGGCTAGGTCAGTCACCCGAACAAGAAATAACTCACCCCATGACTACATGTTACAATTATTTCACTAAACAATAGAGCACCACACCATGATTCACACATACTAAAATTCATTAAAACGAAAATGTGGTAATAATTTCACTGATATATCCCTCATAAACCATCCCAAATCCCACTATAACTAACACTCATGGTGTGCTAAACAAAAATGGCAAGTAAAACAACTAGTTGTTATCGAACACATATTATGGAATTGTGAAGGTATTTTATTTTATAAATTACAATATTATAGAAAAATATGATGAATAGGTCCCAAACTAGATAATCTCACAATTCTTTAAAAAACCTATACCTTCACAGCCATGTTTGTTATTGATCTTTCCATCGAATTCCCTCTGTAAGGTACCCAAATAAATATCTGAATGATCTTTCCTTCAATACATGGCCTTAAAATTAAATTAACTTAAACACCCAATGCTTTTACTCACAAAAATAAAGTTATTAATAGTACTTAAACAACACACTCAATAGCACATATTTTAGGGTTATTCAAAATGATGAAGCATCCATCCACGCTTCATATATCCAACTATAGTTAGAAACATATTAACCCCCTTCTTGGGTCAACCTAACTGATCGGTAATCAACACCTCCTTAAGAAATAGAGTCAAATATTTAAATAATTATGACCACTTACCAATCATATAAATGAAAAAAAACAACTCAAAGTCCTCTAAAAGTTACTCCAAACATGACTCAAGATCATATGGAACTAATCATGCCAAAAACAATCTATCAAAATCTAGGATCACACGGATGAACCTAGGAGCACACATGTATTAAAGAATCAAAACTTATGCTCAATATCTTTCTCAACATACTAATAAGAATATTCAACACCCAACATAGAAGGTAACAACTTTGGTGCTTCTTGAGTACTGATTACCACATAGGGACACAAACCATTATCTTGTAAGATTCTCTTCTATTTATCATTACTTATGGATTCATTTCTAAATCCCCAAAAAATATTAATTCATTCACATGTTATAGAGGAAAAAAATATACGTTTCTTAAATGAAATTTGTATAACCCAAACAATATATTATTTGGATATATGTCACATACCGTATACATTTAGCCTTATAAAACATCCATGTATCATTAAATTATAATTCCTTATATACATGGTTACATAAAATGAAGGGACAAGTAATCCAAATAGAGGAAAATTATATTTACTTTGTGAGTTAAACCCCATTCCAATGACACCATATAAACATAGAAAAAATAATCCACACCCACATTATCAAGGGATAAATTTTTAACCCATTCTATTTTCATAAAAATTACTCATTTTAACTGTTCATTATTTATTCAAATATCAAAATCCTAGTTTCGTAATTTATAACGAAATTCAAAATTAATATAGAGAAAAAATTATTTATTTCTCCATTGAACCCCATTTAATGAAATACATCACTTTAATAATCCATTTACATCTACCCATGATATACACATGTTACTATTCTAGTTAGCCATGTAGAATGACAACATACACCTATATAATTGAAATACCATATATATGGATGTGGACATAATAAATAGACAAATCCACTCAAATAATCATAATAAATATTCATATATATAATAAATTAAAAGATAATAATCAAAAATAATAAATGAATAATCAATATAAGAAACAAATATGAAACAATCAACCACAATAACATATGAATGAAATATAAATCCTATGTTCCTAGCTTTATGAGAGAATATAAACGCCCAAAACTTCCATGCAAGGATAGATTAAAAATCTCATAAATCAACTAAATCACACCAATGTGCACCACCCATGATGGATATCAATTAATTTTAAAGTCAAAAACCATGAAAATAAATTTCAAACTATGGAAACATTGATTTTACCTCATGTGATGAACTGAAACATCTATTTATGAGCTCATTAGCATGTAAATATAATATATGAGTCTCCCTTATAACATTGATGAATATAAGTTGAGGTGAAAAACACTATAACATTAATTTTAATAACCCAAAGTAGATGACATTATGTTGGTGCCATGGGGCCACATGGCATATGTACTTAGGCACACCCACATGTACGATAGAGTTTTATGACTAGCAGTGGGGTCCTATAAGGTTAACATGGAGAGACTATTCCATAATTTACATAGCAAAAAACAAAAATAATAAATAAAAATGTCAAATAAAATAAAATATATAAACAATAAACCCAAATAAATGTTCAGTAGGTGATAAATAATCAAAACTCATCCCATAGAACATGGTAATGATGATACATATATACATAAAAACATAGGTAATAATAAGGGAATGTAAAAATTGGCCAAAACTAAATAAAAAATTGCCAATAATAGAAAAAACCCTAAAAATATAAATCTCTAACACATCTCCCATATCCCAATGAAACAATACATTCATCAAACATCAATAATGGGATATGATTTAATCATATAACATGTGACCTAGTATCATATACAGTGGTACACAAGTGATGTAGTATTCAAAGAATGGTGCAAGTAAAATTATGTAGTATAGAACCAATAGTTTGTAATGATAATTAATTATATGATAATAAATCATTATGTTTTTTAATAAATATATTGGAATATAATAATAATAATAATAATAAGTAGTGGCAATAAATAGAAACTAGTGGAGCCTTGGGTCTCAAGATGATAACCTGACCTGAAACTACCTACTTCATCCATCAATGGTATTAATGAATAATGTGGAAGTATGATGTATCAATTTTTTTGTAAGTTACATCATCAAGGAAACAATAATCAAGTGGCCCAAGTGGAATATGTTCACTCATATGATAATTTCATCCCAACAATGTCTATGATAAAGCATTTTACCTATATAGACTCAAGGGATTGGCATTTAAATCTAGAATCATAGATCGACTATAATTGTGATTGTATCATGAAGCATTACAATCTAATAATAACTGAGCCATATATAGGGATTTCATTCAGAAACATTCAATAAGAGGAACCACCCTTTACAATCAATGAGGTTAATACTTATAATACATTAAATGTACACATATATTGAATCTGAGGGAGAGATGCACCATGAAATTATTTTTATGTAATTTATATATAATTCATTGGTTCTTCTGAGGAATTCCATGGCATTGTATGTCACTGAATCCAAGGAATTATTCACTCCTGGAATTCATATGAATCTGCTAGTGGAATCTAAGGAACTTCCATGGAATTCCATTCTAATAAATATCATGATCAATCCAAGGATAATTCCAAATATTTTCAATTCTCATATACAATTATCATAAATATCAGTAATATTTTTCGTCTAATTTATATATAAAACATTTAAATATTGATCTAATATTAAAAATTTCACTTCATTTCACATATTAGAAACTTTAAAACTTTCTGAAAATTTATTATTTAATCCTAAAATCAGAATTCAATTTAAAAGTCATGTGTCCAAAGACTACATGAAGTTCCTTTGGGTAATCCTATTTAACCCAAAATTCATGTTAATTTAATCATTTCCAAGGGTAGTCTGAAACTATCCAATTAAGTTACACATTCCCAAGGCATAATCCCATTCCACTACATGAATCATTAAGATCAGGGTTCTCCATATAACGTCTTGTTTCTGAAAGTCCAATGGGGGTTTCCTAATAATTATATAGTAATAATAAAATATAATTTAACTATTATATCGGTGACCCATAACAAAAAATGATTACACTGCCTAAAAATAAATTGTATGAGAATACTTTTTGAGAAAATAAATTAGAATATCTAATTTAACCTTAGAGATTTTGACTCATCCGAAATCATCATTTGATACAAGAAAAAAATAAGTGAATTTAGAGAAGTATAAGATCACTAAATAATAGGTTATATACCACATTAATAACATTAGAGATCTTCACAACAACAAAAAACAATATAGATGTCTACAGGAGGGTGATACACACTAATTTATTCATAATTTTTTTTACTAAATCAAAAAACGATCACGAACTGGTGTAGAACCACCAAGATAAATTATAGTGGAGGGATTCCCCATTGTACCAGGAAAATGGAATTAAACATAGACATTTTTAGGATAAGAAATAAGGAAAATATGGGTAAAATGAACAATTCTACCATTTTACCACATTAAAAAGTAAACACGATTCCACTAGTAATCCAGTTCATGGATCACTAGCCAGTTGGTGGGTCCAAGAATAATATATTATGTCCAATGAGGCCACCAACTCATTGGGTGACCCTAGATGACTATTCTAAGTCATTGTATTTATTTTGATACATACCAAGACCACCTTTTTATTTTCCTGAACTCGCAATAAGCTTTATAATCTCATAAATAACCTCTACAAACATCCAAAAATGATTATTTGATGGATTTTAAACTGCATATTCCAAATCAAAATCCTTTTAAAAAATCCCTACACCAAATAAAAAAGTAAAACATCTCCCAAAACCAAACACCCATACAGAATATGTGGTTTTACATAAAATTAAATAAAATATTAAAAATGGGACAACCATAATGAAACAAAAAATGCATTTTTTCATATTAGTGGAGTATTTAACTATAATACAAAAAACATATTTGAAAAATTTATGAGATATGTAACAATATAGTTAGAAGAATACAAAACATAACTAAAAGATTATGAAAATACAACTATTATATATAAAGTTGAATAACAATTAGAAAATTATATAAATAATATAAAAATGGTGTCGGTCTCTTTGTTAAAGTTAAAATAATATATCTAACATTTTCTAAAATTCAATGATTTTAAAATTATTTAAACATAAAAAATAAACAATTGTATATAATAATTTTTAAAATTTGTATCTTAGATAACAAACATAATTATATATATTATATATAACATTTCAAAAATATACTAATAGTCAAAAAGAAAATAATATATAGTACCTATATTGTTAAAATATTTATAAAGTATTTTTTCCAATATTCCTTCATTGTTATCATTATATATAGAGGAAACCATTTCTATGTCTTGGGCTTCAATATCCTATATAACTCTTTCTGTGAATGATGATATGTATCATAATTCATCACCATGTTTCTCTTCATAAAAATATTTTATTATGGATATAAAATTATAGAACACCCAACATTAGAATGATTATATTCATAGAATATTTATTTTAATCTGTTATTATAATAAATGGGTCACCAATATATTGTAATTTATTCATATTAACCAGAATCACAGGGAAATAATCTTTATTAAAACACTTGTTACTAATAACCAATTTATAGATGAACAAATGAACATGAATTTTGAAATAAAAAATCTCTCAAATTTCTTCAATAATACTATAATATGAACATGAAGTGAATATGTAATTTTTTGCATTCCACATGGAAATGAAAAACATCAGTGAACATTAATAAACTAATATTCCAAAATTCTATTATATTTTTCAAGTATTTGTATAAAATATGTGACCATTGATATCATATGCATACAATGTTATTAAATTTTATCTTATGTTTCCCTCTAACAACCTCAATGTTTCTAGCAGATCTGATTTACCATGAAAGGACAATTTAAACAATATGAGTAATTTTTTATGCTAATTAAATATCCACCTATATTTATTTTCTGGATACTTTTTTCACAATAATATTACATGTTACATATGGAAGAACATCATCAGTATTATTCATGATTAATAAATATTTTGGCTTTAATTATTTCCCTCTAAAAAAAATTATTTTCGACCCACAGATCCCCATTTCCCCAAAATTGAATCTTTCATTCATAAATGTATAAAAATAAATGTTCTTTACTAAACACATGTAATATGTAAAATTCTCTATCACATCCTCAGAAATATATTTCTGAATAATGGAGGCTTCTGGCTGATATAGATTCATAACATACCTATTCAATATCTTCATATACCATTCAAAATGATACAACCAGTATATATATATATATATATGTGTGTGTGTGTGTGTGTGAATATAAAGGGTAATACTTATTACACCAAATTCACTATCAATTTTTTTAATATTTCAAAATAAGATGGTAGAAAGTGTATTTCCCATTGGAAAATTATATAAACTGCATCATTCTACAAATTTTTCAATAAATCCAAACCTATCAATTTATTTCATATGTAATTGATAAAATAACACACAATAACGATATTCAATATGACATATTGGATTATATTCCATGTAATTAAATTTTTAGGATATGTTTTACCATGTCATGGATGTATTGAGATTTTATTCCAATTAACATTAAATATTATATTGACATAATTTTTTTTATGTTTTAAGAATTACCCGATTATATTTTGATTACATTGTGGCACTAGAAAAACTATGTTTACCCTCTTTATAAATGTTTTAAAACTCTAATGTAGGTGTATTCATCATTTTTTATAAGTCATCGACAATTCCAAATATATACCCATTCATTTTAAGTCCAACAATTCATTAAATCTTTCTGTAATCTTTCCATTAATAGCTAACAATGTTACAATCAAAATATCATATATATTATTCTCTATATTCTTGAAATAAATGTTTTTTAACCTTGTGATATATATTATAAGGAAAAAATATTGATCTTGTCTTCTATATATATCTATTATACCATATTATTGATTATTTCTTAATGAAAAATCACATTTTTCACCATTTGAAAATATTAATTGGTTAAAAATGATTTATAGTAATGACAAATTCATGTGATCCATTTAATTATTTTGTTAATATTTTATAATGTTACTTGTTTTCAATTTTGACAATAGTTATGTTTTTTAACATGATATATATAAAACTATCCTTATACATGGAGGTTATTTATAGTAAAAATAATAATTACATTAAATTATAAATATTACTCTTTATATGGATTATATAACCTAAAAACTACCCAATATAAAAGTTAAAAATCATTAATTAATGGTAAAAAACACATCAGTATCATTTAACTGATGTTTTCTTACACAAGTAATTAAACAAACCATATTATATTTATTCTATATATGAAACTCAATATATATATTTTAAATTACCAACAAATGAGTCCATTGAATATGCCTATTACAAAGGATTTGAAAATGAATTATTCCTTTGATGCAATGTCCAAGGATAATATTTATAACATAATTTAAGAAGGTAAGAAAATCTTATTCATTTTTCTCCCACTATTGAAAATCAGTGGGATAAGATATTTTTCCAATAGATATTCTCTTATTGTCTTCCCATGTTAATCAATTTTTCTTTATTTTAATTTTTAAAAATTAAATTTCAAGTAAGATTTTTAAGAGGTTCTCAAATTGCCTTAGGATGTTTCATGGTGATTTCCAAATCAACAAGTGATTTTGATATTAACATACATTTTGATGTCCTAAAATTTAGAAACATTGACACAACATTATATTACTTATTTATTATCATAAAATCACTTAGCAAGGCATTTATATTGTTGTAATATAAACCCATCATGAATACTAAATTACACAAATTATAATTTGAATATGTATTATCATTTTATTTAGGTGGTATGTCTTTTAAAAAATATAGAAATCCTGTAATTTTTTTTCACTACAACTATTTTTGAAATTCAAGTTAAATGATATTTGAAATATTAATTAAACCGTAATTTTTATACACTCTAGATAAGATTTATTTTTTAAAATAACTATATAGGTTGTAGATGATTGATACTTTTTCAATTTTATATAATCTAATATCATGATTAATTTCATCAAATTAATAAAACGTATTGTAAGAACCTCGATCATCATTTTATGTATGGATCATTATTTAGAGTACATTTTATAAAAATGGGAGATTTTAGAAATTTTATAAGTACACATTGTGTACTTAAGAGTATATGCCATGTACCCTGTTGTCGTAGGTAGCTGTGTACTGGCTCTGTAATGGTCATCTGAATGGCCATGTGGGGTGACCTAGAGAGTGCCTAAAGTTGTGGCCGAATATGGCATGTACACGGCGCATACATTAAATGAACATGTCGTGTACGTTTAATTTTATTTCACAAATCTTACTACGGTCACATCTAACTCCCATATTCTTCTTCTTCTAGCCTTGTATCGTTTCAAAGTGATCGATGTCATTGAATCTTCTCTGAGCCACTATTCCTCCATCCAAGGTCTGATTTGAACTTCAGTGGGTGCGTTAAAATCCCATTAGTGATTCCTTTCTTTTTCTTGAATCACACTTCCTGATTTCTTCTCTCTCTGCCTCTCTCTCTCTCGATTTATTCAAGGTTGAACGTTTTTGTAGTTTTTGTATATCTAAAATGTTATAGGTTTATTCAAATGATTATTTTCAACTATATTTACCTTACAACATCAAGGTATGTGATTTTTCACCTTTCGTTGTTTGTATTATATTTTTTATGCCAAAAGTTTCAATTACCTATGTTTTAGGTATATCAGGTTTAAGAAATTAAACCCTAGTTTATTTTTATTATATTGATTGTTGGATTGAGGATTTGTTGATGTTATATTATGTAAAATTTCATGTTTCATGAAAACCAATGGGTTATTTTTATTTTTTGAATGTTTTGGGACATTTGGTCCAGGTTGCATATAACGCATACCCAGTACCCTTTCCTTCATTGATAGGATAGAACCGTTTGACTCTTGATGGTTGTTACATTCATGTGATATGCATGGGAATTGTTCATCCATGTAGTATTTGATATTACCTTGGGTTTTTTGATATCATTTACACATTATTGATTTACACAGGTCCGTGAGAACGTTGTGTAGTTAGACCACCTAGAGAATTTACATTGAGTGCTTTCTCAGAGTGTCTATTATATTTCACGCTACGAGACAATAGGGTGATTGATAGTGAGAGATACCTCTGTGTTTATGTAGTTTATGTTAAGAGACCATATGGGGAATTGACATTGAGTGCTTCCTTATAGAGTCTGTAGTTTTCTAGAAATACTATAAGGGTAACTGATGGTGAGTGCTTCCTTAGAGTGACATTGCCTTTTTATTCCATTACATGACCAGAGGGGTTAGACTGTGTGAGCTTCCCATAGGTTTAACATAAATATTGAATGTTTGTGATGCATCTACGAAGCCATCGAAAACATTTGGATTAGGTCATGATAGGTAGTATTCTAATATTCATGTTGTGATGTATACTTGATTAAATGATGAACATTAAATTCTAATCAATGTAAATGGAAGATTGTAGGTTTTCTTAATTTTTTGTACTCCTAGTTTCCATGTTGCGTTTCCATTATTACCTATTGTATATACTCAATGATAGTTAGGAACACATCATGTGGTGGTTTCTTACTAGGATTCATCTCACACCCTATTTGGGTCATTTTTTTCGACCCAAATAGATTATATTGTTGAAGGTATAGATAAGGGAAACCTCCCTTCATCGTCAGGTACTTGATTGTTGTGGAGATGGAGAGCATGAAACCAAGATGAAGCTGGGGATGTTGCATAAGTTCATTTGTTTTCTTTTGTAATGTGGTTTAGTACTGTATTTCTAGAATTGTTCCTTGTTTGGCTATTTTCATAGACATATGTGAAATGCATCAATTATATATGTTCTCTAGTTGTTTATTTACTATCAATCTTCCACTATTTACTTGGTGTATAGTGTTATTTCTTATTCTACAATTTATTGTTTTTTATCCTTCTATGAAAACTCTTCCAATGATGGAAAAGTTTACCTACTATCACACTCAAGTCCCTCGCTGCTAGTCAACAGTCTCTGGCATTTGGGGAAATGCGGTTGAGGCCATGGGACCAACTGGGTAAAGGGCACCTTTGGGAGGCATCGATAATCTAGAATTTACAAAGGCTTATCATAGGATTATTTTCTTCTTTGACTTACTATTTGGAGCCTATAGATAGGGATAATAAGTAATGGGTAATTGAAAATATGTTGTTCCCAAGAGTAACTAACCCGTGTACAGGGAAAATCCAATTTATCTTGATTAATGCAATTTTTTTCTGGTCTTTCAATTGTTACATTTTATTTGATTTAAAAATTGGATGGTTCAAATGATTCGTGTTGCTATGATTTATGTCATTACAGTTATATTTCTATTTCAACCCAATGAGATTAAGGAATTCCATCTCATGCATCATATAGTTAGTTTCTAAAAATCACATGTCATGCATTTTTTCATGCCATTTAGGATGAATTAATGATTCCATGTTGTTTTGATAGATGCTATTCTAAATATTCATGCTGTTGTGATAGATACCATGATAGAATACCTGCTATTTTTTAGGGTATTGGAATATTTAATGTTTAATTGGGTTGGATGCCAAACTTTGGTCCCTAAGGTGTTATGGGACCTCATGGATCGGAATATGGTGGATCATGTGATTGATTTCACTGTTATAGCTTGTAATATATGTGAATATGATGCCAATATTTGATTCGAGGGTAGGATGGGCCCCCACATATCATAATTTGGCACCGTAATGTTTTTTTAGTGTTTTTATGGGGTTTCAGAGTATTTTCTAAGGCTTACTATCCATAAAAATCCAGAATACACTGTGTGTGATTATTAATGCACTCCATGTATCCTTCTATTTGAGAAGAAACAATTTTTCTTAAATAAATGACGTGTACGTTGGATACACATCGTGTAGATGATTATCATTTGATTGACAGTATGAGCAGAGGCCCGGTAATGGGGAACCTTTTTTAGGGAATGTCATGTATGTAATGAAAATTTCATGTATACATATACCATGTGACCAACTGTGTGGACATAGAAATTGTTTGGAAAATCGTTTCATGAACACACCGTGAATAGGGAGTGCATGTTGTGTTTTGATGATCTGTGTATCCAGCTGTGTGACCAATGACATGGATCGATGAAATCATTCTAGTACATTTTGTGTTTAGGTTGAACATGAATTGTAGTGTTAACTAGGAGAGAAACATATGGTTTAGTAGTGTAGAAAATATGAGAAGGATGGAAAATTCAAGTACACACCGTGTTTTGAGGAGGAACACACCGTGTGTATGGGTGTTAAATGACTAGTTTTGGAAGAGGTACACGCCATGTTAAATGCATATGGGGACACGCCGTGTAGGGGTTATTCACGCCGTCTATCCATGTTTTGAAATACATGAATGTTATCATTCTATTATTCACTTATTATACTTCTATGTTTCAGTCCTTGATAATCTTTAACTAAATTGTGTGCTTAAACATTTAGAGTATTTCCACCCAGACGTGCTCCATTTGTACGCCAAATAAAGGGAATCAATTAGACACTGAAAAAAGTTTATTATGGGATACTCATAGATCCTACCATAGTTCCCTTCAGGGAACCAACAGTCATTCCAGATATAGGTTTCGATGAAAATTTATGAGAAGGCTTCATGAGGATGATGTAGACATTTCAACGAGCACCACATCCTGCACCGTTTATAGCAGCATTGATATGGTTTTATCAGCAGAATCATCCTACCACATTCTTAAGGGATGGAGGAACCCATGCTAAAAAATCAATATTAGGAGCTATGTAGTCTATCTTCAAGCATATGAAGACACCACTTGAAAGGAGGGTGAAGATTGTGACATACATGCTTAGGATTCTTCCAAGAGAAGTTGGGATGTGATATCACAAGCATGACACTAGTGGGTTATAGATTCAGATTAGTTCTAGAGGACCTTTTATGGATACATCTACCGAATGACACTAAGGGATGACTGAGCCCAAGAGTTCATGAGTTTGGATAAGGGTACTCTCCCAGTCATGGAGTATTTCACTTGGTTCACAGAGCTGCAGTGCTTCATACCCATTCTGGGGGTGATGAGTTATATCTGGAGAAGAATTTTGAGGATGGTCTTAGGCATGACATTTGATCTTAGGTGAAAATCCTTAGGTTGAATTTCATATCTTATATAGTCAACCATGCGTTGATCACAGAACGCAACCTGAGGGATTTTGGATCTGTGCTTCAGGGAAGATCAGCTTCCAGAGTTGGTACCCTTTCGAATGATAGCAGTAAGATCCGCATGGAGTCCACATGTGGAGATCATAATTGGATGTATTTTCCTTCAGGTATCTAGGTGGTGTTCTACCAGTGCGGGAAAGGCATACATAAGAAATATTAGTGACCAAGGGACCTAGTTGAGTGTTGATTTTGTGGTAATATGGGACATATTCAGCATTTCTGCAACTCCCTCTTTCAAGAAGCTAGTTATAGAGGATCTATTTCAACTCCTCATACTGGAGTAGGACCACCAGTTCCACATCAGACCGAGGGATGGATTTCTTCAGTTCATTGAGGTCGAGGTGATGGTTTTGGCCATAGTGGATAGATACAGTGTTTTTGACAACTATAGGGCTGATCAGCTCAGGGATCTCAAACAACTTCATAGGGATGCAGCGTAGTTCATGATTTTGCGATGGAGCAGATCAAATAGAAGCTGGATCCCAGACCCTCTATGGTTATAGGTACAATTTTGGTTCCCTCAGCTTTAACATCTACTCTTTTCGATACAGGGGTTTCTTATGGCTTTATATATGGGCCAATTGGGGGGAGCCTTCAGCTCTGTATATTTAATTATGTTGATATCAAGATGCTAGACACACTGTTTGGGATTAGAACGGCTAGTGAATGTCAGTATAAGGATTTAACTCTTGTGGTTTGTGGGTGTAACCTCTTTTTGGGAATTTATGTCTTAAGGATGAATATATGACGTCATTCTCAAAATGGACTAGTTAGTTACCTTCTAAGATGTTGTTGATTGCTATCTTCATAAGGTGTGTTTCACATCACCATAGAGAAGATTATTTCTACATAAGGTAAAATGGGTTATCCAGACAAGCAGAGCTGGACCTGAGCATCACAGGTTGAGAGGTGTTATAGCCCATATTGAAAGTCTGTATCTAGATGATCATGGGACTTCACAGGTGGAATTTCCACCAGGTTTCGACCGTTTCAGGGATGTCTTTGTAAATGACTTGTCAGGATTGCCTCCAGAGTGAGAGGTAGACAATTCTATTGAACTTGTTCTAAGGGAAGCACCGGTGCCCATTCCTCATTATTGGATAGATACACCAGAGTTGCAGGAGGTCAAGAAGAATTTGGAAGATTCACATTAAAATAGTTTCATCTAACCCAATATCTATCCATGGGGTTTGTCAATACTATTTTAAATGAAGGCATATGGTACCCTCAGACATTTCATAGATTATCAGAAGCTGGACCAGTTGATCCTCAAGAACTGATATCCCTTACCAATGATTGATGATCTCTTTGATCAACTTCAAGGAGCCCGAGTGTTCTCAAATATTTACTTGAGATCTGGTAATCATCATTTGTTCATTAGACCATCAAATATATCTCTTACATCCTTTTAAAGCATGTATGGTCTATATGAATATGTGGTTATGTTGTTCGATCTCATGAATGTGCCTACAATTTTTATGGTACTGATGAACCGAGTGTTCATCCATAATTGGACTCCATTGTAGTGGGTTTCATGGATGATATCATGGTATACTACTACACTCTAGAAAACCATGTTTTCCATACTAATATATTTTCAGTACACTGATAGGGAATTAGTTATATGATATGATCTCAAAATTCCACTTCTAGATAGACCAGAATCACTTCTTGGGTCATGTTATCTCAGAGACAAGAGTACCAGTATACCAAAATAAAGTGTGAGAATTATTTTCCTGGGAGGATATGAAGAATTTCTCTGAGGTGATTTGTTTTATATGGTTGGATAGTAATAAAATATTCTTTATATAGGACATCCCATGCTTAGTAGTGCCACTGAAAATCCTGACTATGATGGGTGTGAAGTACTTGTGGACTGATTAATGTGATTCATTATTTCAGTAGGTGAATGTAAGGCTGGCATAAGCATCAGTACTATTTTTCTAGATGAGGGAAAGAGTTACACCATGTACTATGATGCATCAGGTATCCGTCTTGGAGAAGTTCTTATGCAGGAGGAAGTAGTCGTAACGTATGGGTCTCGGTAGTTGAGGCCACATGAGAGGAATTAATGGATGCATGATATTGAGTTCGATGAAGTTGTTTATGACTTGCGCAATTGGAGACATTGTCTTCCAGGAGATCATTTTTTGGTGTAAACTATCCCAAAAAAGTCTCAAGTATATCTTTACACAACATGATTATAATTTGAGAGAGGTAATGTTGTTTGAGTACCTTCAGTCTTTTGATATTGAGCAAGCCTATATACCTGGGAAAGGAAACCTAGTGGCTGATGATTTGAGTAGGAGGACCTAGATAAATACAGTTCAATTTTATAGTAGTTAGTGGAAGCTTATGGTTATATTCTCTGAGATGCATTTGGAGGTGCACAATAGACAAGGGTAGAAATTTCTTTCTTCTATAACAGTTAACTCTACTCTTATGGAGTGAGTTTGGATAAGGATGCTATAAAATTCTGACGGCCCAGTCCTATGGGAGAGTGTGTTAGGAGAGGACCATACTCTTGGGTGAACCATAGGTGAGGATGAGATCTGGGGTTTTCATGGGCGTGTATGGGTATCAGCAGACATATGTGAGGAGTTTATTTGGGATTTTCATTCCTCTGTTTGAGAAGTTCAACCTAGTGTAACCATGGTTTATCAAGATCTTCCCCGTTACTTTTGTTGTACAGTTATGAATTGGGATGTTTCTGGTTTGGTTATGAGATGTTCCACATGCTGACATGTGATGGTAGAGCACCAACGACAAGCTGAGATTCTACAACAGTTACCCATTCGCGAGTGGAAGTACAATGATGTCACGATGGATTTGGTGATAGGGTTACTGAGGTAACCTCGTAGAAATAACCCAGTTCTTGTTTTCACTGACATACTCACAAAGGTTTCACTGTTTTTACTGATCAAAGCGACCTTTAGTGTTGATGATCATAGAAGGTTGAACATATGAGAGATTTTACGATTTCATGGGGTTCTGAGATCTATCATTTACGATAGAGATGTGGTTTTACTTATCGTGTCTGGTAGGGACTACAAAGGGCTTTGGGTACATAGGTACATATGTGTACAACTTATTATCCCCAGATAGATGGAAAGTCATAGCCCATGATTCAGGTGCTGGAGGAAGTTCATCAAGAATGCATCCATGATTTTGGAGGTTCTTGGGTTAAGAAAATATCCCTGGAAGAGTTTTCCTACAATAATAGTTTTTAGCAAACAGTTCAGATAACACCGGATGAGGCTTTGTACGGTAGACCATGCTGATCACCCTTATATTGGTTAGAGGTTAGAGAGGTAGTTTTGCTGGGACCCCATGTTTCCCAGGAGACAACTATGAAGGTGGTGTTGATTCAGAAAAGGAAAGATACTAGATAGTCATAGAAAATGTCTTATGATGATCGACATATATGGCCTTTTGAGTTTGGGGCTGGAGATCATGCATTCTTACGTGTCACACTGAGGTTTGGACACATGAGGATTAGGAGATAGAAGAAGCATTCAATGAGATATGTGGGGCCATATTAGGTTTGGGAGAGATTCAGTCCAATTTTCAATTGGTTGATGTTTCCTTATAGGTACCAGGCTATGCATGACGTCTTCCACATTTCTCAGCTATGACGTTACTTCTCCGACCCATCTCATGTTTTTCACCCCAATGAGGTTGAGTTGGAGGTGGATGTATCGTTTGAGGAGCATCCTATCAGTATTTTTGATTACATCGTGGAGGCTCTCCATGGATGGTATGTTCCTATGGTATATGTGATATGGTAGCATGGGATGGTATAGGACGATACTTGGTAGAGGGAGGCCGATGTGCAATCTTAGTGGCCAATTCCGATAGAGTATTCTTCCTCGCCACCTTGTTAATGAAATTCTGGGATGAATTTACCTAATGGGGGAATTTTGTAAGAACCTAGATCTTCATTTAAGGTATGGATCTTGATTTTGGGTGTTATTGAGAAACATGGAATATTTTTGGAAATTTTATAAGTACACACTGTGTACTTAAGAATACACGCCCTGTACTTAAGATTACATGCTGTGTACCCAGTTTCAGCGGTTAGCCATGTACTAGCCATGTAATGGTCGAGTACATGGTTGTGTCGGGTGACATGGATACAACCTAAATTGGGGGATGGTTGGGGCATGTACATGGAGTGTACATTAAATAAACATGTCATTTACATTTTCTTTTATTTGATAAATCAGGAAGGGGTCACATCTAACTGCCCTATTCATCTTCTTCTAGCCTTGTTTTTTCCAGGAGTGACCGAGGGTGAAAAATATCCTCTTAGACACCATTACTTCATCCAAGTACTGATTCGAACTCCGGTGGGTACATTATTATCCCACTGGTGAGTCATTTCTTCTTCTTGAATCTCACTTCCTGATTTCTTCTCTCTCTCTCTCTCTCTCTCTACTGAGTTATTAAATGTTGAAAGTTTTTGAAATTTTTTTAGATCTAAGAAATTATAGGATGATTCGAGGGACGCGATACATCTATATAAATCCTAAATCATTGAGGCTGGTGGTTTTTCCCTCTTTTTGTTTATCTTTTAGTTCTATATGCCAATGTGATGATTAACCATGTTTCGAGTATTTCGGGTTAAGGAAAATGAACCGTAGTTTATCTGTAATAGATTTATTGATGTACTGAGGGTTTTTGATGTGATGTGATGTGAAATTTAATATTTCAGGAACACCCATGGGTTTTTTTACTTGTTAGACTGTTTAGGGTCAATTTGTCCGGGTTCCCTAAAAGGCATACCATGTTCCATTTCCTTGCTTCTTACAATGGAACTGTTTTACTCATGATGATTGTTAAATAAGTGTGATATGAATTGGAATCATTAACCATGTTGTAGTTGATATTACCTTGGGATTATTGATATCATTTAAACATAATTTAATTACATAGGGCTGTGAGAACCTAGTGTATCTAGACCACATAGGGAATTGATGTTTAGTACTTCCTTAGAGTGTCTGTTATATTTTACGCCACGATACCACATGAGGGATTGAAGGTGAGTTCTCCCTCAGACTGTTATCAGTTTATGTTATGAGACCACATGAGGGATTTTACATTGATTTCTTCCCCAGAGAGTATGTATTTTTTTGGAAAGACCATAGGGGGAATTGACGGTGAGTTCTTACTCAAAGAGTGTTTGTGTTTTTTTTCATTTCATGGCTAGATAGGTTTGATAGAGTGAGCTACCTAAAGATCAAACATAAATATTGAATTTTTGCAACTCGTCTTCCATGATAAAGCAAAATCTTGGATTTAGTTCTTTTTGGTAGTCTTCTGAGATACCTATTGTGAAACAGACATGATTATATGATGAAAATTAAATTCTAATGAATGTAAATGAAAAAATGTATGATTGTTTACTTTTGTGTGCTCCTAGTTTCATTGATTCTTTCCTTTATTTCCTTATATATATACTCAATGAATGTTAATCATAGATATTGTGGTGGTTTCCTATTGGGATTCATCTCACACCTAGTTTGGGTCATGTTTTTGTACCCAAATTGATTATATGGTTACAGGAACTGATAAGGTCAATCAACCTTCTTCATCAGTTGCTCGATTGTTGTGGAGTTGGATATCATGGGACAAGCTGAGTCTTGTGATGTTGCTGATGTTTATTTTCTTTATTTTTTACATTGGTTTAGTGCTACATTTCTAGCATTGTGACATGTTTGGATGTTTTCCTAGACATATGTGGCATGCATCATTTATACATGTTCTCCCATTGTTTATTTACTATTAGTCTTCCTTAGTGTACCTTATTTATTGTGTTATTGCTCCAACTGATATTTATTGTTTGTTATTACAATGTGAATACTCTTCCAATGAAGGAATAGTTTCCCCACTATCACACCCAAGGCCCACGCTACTAGTCGGAAACCTATGGCATTTGGGGAAAATGCGGCTGAGTCCATGTGACCAACTGGGTACGGGTCACCTTCGGGCAGCAACCAAAACTGGGATGTTACAGATATCATCTTAAAAATATTTATCATTATTAGATCTTGAATTATACTTAATTTTACATTGCCAAATCAATGGAGTATAACATGAATTAAAATGTGTCAAATTAAAAGATATTTTATTTAACTACCTTGAAACATTATAATATTTAAACATTTCATACATGGATAGAATAACATGTTGTCGTTTGAATTTTTTTTTTGGAAAATTTAAAAAATCCATCAACTTCTTCTTCATAATCAAAAATGGTTTTCCTTAAATTAATCAAACTAGAAATCATTATAATTTTTTACAAATTTAAATTATTGAATATAAGTTACTCTATATTGAAGATAAATTTCAAATTTATGTTTATAAATAGAAAAGGAAACAAATAAATGATAAATCATGAATAGAAAAAATAAAGGCAGTATATTTCAAACCGAAAAGTATCACATTTGACATATTTTATTATCACTCATTTTGAAAAAATTAAAAAAATATTTTTATTGAAGGAAATTAGTTAACAATTGTTTTAAAAGGATGACCAGTAATGAAACACAATTATTCGTTGTTTTTATTATTTTATTTTATAATTATATATCTATTTTTCATAATATATAACAAAATATAATAATATAAATCGAAAAATTATTTTTCAATATTATGAATTTTTTAGTTTTAATATATAAAATGGGATCCTAAACTCATGTTTTGTGAATTGAAATTTAATATTTTTTGAATAAAATTTAATATATAATATACAATTCTAGAAAATAAGAAAGGGTGTAGTGATTGTGCCACAAATTAAGTGAAATAGTTTTTTAAATTCCTTTATTATTTTTATGAATAAATTGATAGAGAGACATTCCATGCATAAAATCTAATATTGGAGAATCAGAAAATATGAAATTAAAAAATTTATGATAGATGGAAATTTACCAATGTTTTATAATCTAATAATTTTTAATTTTTTTTGTAACGTGAGGTATTGAAATATATTTTTTAGAGTTGGATAATATTTGGTAATATTTATATTGGAATATAAATGAATGAATTATTTATATAGTACAAATGTTTGAGAATATGATTCCTCATATTATTATAAATTCATGTTATATAGTGTAAATTTGTTGTTTTCTATAGGATAACAATGTGAGAAAAATATGATTCAATTCAGTTCTTGGAATTGATATTGTTAATCATATATTAAAATAATAAACTATTTTCTACATGATAATTATATGAGATTGAGTTAGGTAATAGTTATATCACTAGATGGCCTATTAAAAAATCATTAGATGTATAACATGATTATTATTTTATAAATAATGTAACTGTTGATTGGTATAGAATCATTATATAGTAACGTGTTTCCCTTATTCCTCAAAATATTCATGGTCAATGCTAATTTGAACTCTATATTTGGCAACATGATGGGTCATGTAAGTATATATTCATTATTCATATCATATGGTTCAATAAATAATTTCATGAATAATGAACTAAAAGGGAAATCATGTTTTTTCATGATACATTGTTAATAACAAACTAAAAATACAACATTTAATATTATAAGACTATTAAATCTTGAAATAATTTCTATTTGTAGGATTCCTAAGAATAAATCTATCCATTATATCCAATATAAAACCTGGGAAGCTCTACATTTACCAGACATACATTTTCTAATCACCTTAGTATGTGCGATAAAAAATATTCAAAACGTTATTAGATATATATTTTTTGGATAAGCACCTCCCTTGAGATTGTGCACTAGAACTAGGATGATATCCCTCTTAATTAATACAATAAATATATAATTTCACTTAAAATAATAAATAAAGAAAATAAAATCAATTATTTACAGGGTTCAGAAAAATTTACAAGATCCATGGGTGAACCTTGAAAACATAGATTATTACTTGATAAACTTAATCATGAAATAATATCACTCACTTAATATCTTATTTTAGAGTCTTGGAATGTTTATTCCAAAAATATCACTATTTATACATCCATTACATCATTATATATGGGCCACAACACCTCTTTATAGTGGTCTATGTCTGGAATACCATTTTCATTGGATTTCCAGAATCATGTTAAAACTCACATTGACCCGAGGAACCCCTGATACACTTTTGAACCATTCGTTTCATGCCCAAATAGCTAGTAACCATATAAGAAACAAATTTATGAGTCAAATATCCAAGTGAAACCCATATTTGAGAATATCTATCAGATGAATATTCATCCATCCAATATGATTTGATGAAATTAAAGCCACACCATAAGATCCACTGTTTGATTATCCTTTTTAGATGAATTTTTCTGATCAAATCCTATCTAGTGATTATCCTACCCATCTTATCAGATACTAATCAACTAAAAAACATCCATCCCGTCAATTTAATGTCCTTAGAATGGTCATATTGATCCAATTTTTGTCATCTTGAATTCCCAGACTAATGAATCAGAATAACTTCCACAAACCCTATAATCTTCCACCTAGAATTTTTTTTGGATTCTATCATTTTTCATCCTTCCAGTATATAAGATCCTCAGTATACATCATAAAATAAACTCCACTAAGTTTAGTCTTCCATGTCTTTCGGTGGAAAAATGTTACATCAAACTTTCCCAGATTATCACAATTGTAATAATATATATATGATTCTTCATCATTGCGACCTTATAAAACTCCAACACATTATCTTCTAGAATATTTAATAAAAATATTCTATAAGTCAATTTTTTTCATTATTTCATGAATCGTTGGATTTCATGAAGTATGGACAACTCAATGACTATCAAAGTATATAATCCATTTATCTGATCCCTTTTCATGTTCCTTTATCATAAACATAAACTATATCACATCTATCCCTACATTAGTAGTGGGAAAATACTGTGATTACATTTTTCATAAATTAAAAAATATATAAAACCAATACAATCAACTATTTTTTATCCCATAAAATGTAAATTTATAATAATAAATAAATTTTCATAAATCATTATCTCAAGAAAAATCTAAATTTACAAAATATTTATAAATAATTATCAGAAGTGAAACATAAAATTATATTCATTATCATTTCTTGTATCATTATATCCACTTGAAAACATCCTAATGGTTCCTTTATGGATTCTACATGGAGTTCATAAAAGCATCAACTCAAAAATAAAAATATGGTCAAGTATAAAATATTTAATACACTAAAATTTCATTATCTAAAGCATATCTAAGCTACCCTATTTCCTAATATTCTATGTTATTTAATGATTTTTAGGATTAAAATTTTTTGAACTGGTTGTTGATTAGTAGAAATAGATGTTTACCGCCAATTATTCCAAATCATTCGATGAAATTACCAATGTTATTATTTTAGGAAAAAAATAATGATTTTTCTTTCTTATACCAATCATTTATAATCCCTAAATTTTTTTTATAATGTTTATGGTTCATCATCTATAAATTTATGTACAGTTCTCACTTTATATCCTCAATCTGATAGATCTCTATATCAACAATCAATATATTATCTATATTCAACTATAGTATGAGATATGTTCCATCATACTATTTCATTATCTAACAAGAGTGATAAGAATAAAATCATCTGAATCATTCTTCGAACATGAATGTGTTTTACTTCACATTCCATTGTTTGATATATTTACTAAAGCCATGTAGATTATGTTTAAACATAAAACACAAATCTTATTTTATGTAAACATTATAACCGTTAGGATAATCCCTATAAATTTAATCCTCCATGTCCCCATAAATAAAATTTATATTTGTATCCATACTCTCAAAGGGTATATCATGAAATGAAAAACTAATAAGTATTATATGAATGGTTGTGTGATTTACTATTGGTGAATATATTTTAAAAAATAAAACCCTTTCCTATTTCTAAAAAAATCACCACAAATCCTTCCTTGTATACATTACTTGACTAATCTCCTCCCTTCAAAAATTCCCCTTTCTTTAGATCCCTCATTGATTCAAATATCATACAAATTTTCCATGTACTATTGAGATTTATAGTAATTATTTTCAATACGATGGATAAATCCCATGTTTTAGAGTCTCCAAGAGTACATTCCTGATCCATAATATATAGTTCCCTTGTCTCTGATGAGATTAAGAAATTCATATCTTCCGCAAACCACTTAACTAATTTTCTAATATATGTGGGTATCATCATCGAATCCTTTGGTTCATCCATTCCAACATCAATATTTTAATTTCCCCATATATAAAAGGTATATCAGATCATTCTTTATCCGGTACTTGTCTATCAAAACATCCCCCACCTAACAATAGTATGTTTGATCATCTTCTATATGATACCCTGACTATCATTGCATCAAACTGTTATGTTTCCTTTCAAATCATCATACTAAATGTTTATTTGGTGACCATAATCAAGTCACCATAAACATTGATTTTCTATAATTCTTCAACATTATCCTTGACTATGTTTTAATATTTATATATAAGTTCTTAATTTAAAACAATATATTGGATCTACATGATTAGTTTCTTAACATAATCCCATGGACAATAACCAGAGTTCTCATCACTACAAATAATAATAAGACCCAGATTGGATTTAATATCCAATTTTCCTCTATCATTATAGTTTATAAAAATATATAAAATTCTTAAAAAAAAATTAGATTCATGGCCTCTTGTCTATTCCTAGACCAATGTTTGTCAGGAATTTAATTCCCCATAAGTGATGATGGACTTTTCTCACCACGAATGCTTCTATATTTAAATGTTTTCCCAAAATTACATTAAAAATTATTGATTGATGAATCATAATCTAATATTTCATTGCTAGATAATGGAATTTACATTCAACCAATCCATTTTTTGCAGAGTTTTTATAATATTCTTATTAATCCTGATGCTCTTTTTCATTTAGATGTTACAAAAGTTGTGTTCGATGTATTTCCCACTATTGTTTTTCTAGATAAATTTAACATTTTTTCAACAGTATTTCTCAACCTAAAAATTCCACTGAATAAAATTATGAAAAACATAAAATGTATTCTCCTGTAAGTACATATAGACCATATATGTTGAATCATCAATGTTGGACACAAATTACATCAATCCTTTATATGAGTGAACATGGGATATAACCCAAACATCGAATGAATAATTTCTAACTATTAATTCCTTTGATTTATAAAATCCATTATGATGTTAAATCTCTTATATTTTCCTATCATAAATCTCTGAAAACATCCACGGATAATTTGATCATGTTTAAGTATGACCATTAACACTAAAACATTCCGATTCTTCTCACTGTGGTGACCAAACCAACATTACCACTTATCTGAACCATCCATTGATGTGATTATGATATTTATAACTTCACCACTCCATTCATCCCAGTCATGTAACTATTCCTAACTTAACAATCTATCAATATGGTATATATAATGATAGGAAAAAATCTCCATGATTTTTTTTACTTTTATCATCATGGTGTCCCACTAATATATGGTCCTACTAGTGACCTAGAATAAGTATAGCATCCTTAAATTTTAAGGCACATAAAATTTCCATTCAAAATTTTACATCAACTTTATCCAACTATATCCAAAATTTTATCATCTACTATATATAATCTATACATGATTATTAAAATATAATTAACCATGCATCGACCCTCAAGAGTTGATTGAAATAACTTTTCTAGGTCAATAACACTTGACACTTCAAAAATAATAATTTTCATGATGAGGTTGGAACATTAATCTATTTTAATTATTGAGTGAATATTTAAGTAATTATAAGCATCGATTTGATTATATAATTCTTTATATATATTCAACATATTCCAAAATATATAATATTTATGACCTAGAACCATAGATTTTCTTCGAATTCATCTCAAGGAATTATCCTATGAAGAATTATTCTTCAGACATTTCATCTATTTAGGTGATCTTCCCCCTATTTTAGCATTTGGAGAAATTCAAGGTAGTGTATAAACATTCCTCAACCGTAACTATTTATTCATGGTTTGATTTAAAATATTATCAGACATAAAATCTACCTTCCCACTAGAGTAATTCACCACCGTCAGTATTGTAACCTAGCTATTTGGATGAGAGAAAAGAAGAAAAAATACAAAAAATAATCTTTAATAGTAACATTCATCAATTTAACCTTCCCATAGATTATATTTATGTCATTCATGTGGTTAGATGTAGGACATTCGTCTGATTTCCTCTTGATGAATAGTAAATACATCATGAAAACAACATTAAACATTGTTATATTTTAATGAATTCCCACCAATGTATTGATAACCCCTATAGTTCTATTCTCAAATCTAATGTTGAATTTATTTTAGGAACCCTCAGATGGAATCTTCCTACTTAATGAAATAGATTTACCTATAAAGCAACACATGCACCAAACAAGATGGATCTTATCCCCTCATCCTGCATAGAAATAAATCCTCACAATTTTACATAATATAGGTTTGTTCAAAAACCACCATATTCAAGATTAACCATTGGTACAATGATAAGATCCCACCTAATCACCACACAAAAATCAAATAGTGAACTATGCACAAAAATATAGATAAAATAAGAAAACAATTTATGCAGGGTTTTTAAAAATGTTATAAATCACTGGGAGACCACTAAAAAATTATTCATTATAAGAGATATAAATGATTATAACACTCTGATCCACTTCTTCTCCATGCTCAGTGTACTATAAAATTAAATCTGAAATTCTCAGTATTTATACATCTAGTAAATATTCACGGATTGAAAATCACACCTATTTATAGTGGTTTCAATAATGTAAACAATTTCTACTATCTTTGATTATTTTTTTCCAATATATCATTGACTTGAAAAACATGTGATACACTATCTAACCATATCCTGTAAATACAATGGAAAATCACCATATTGGAATAAAATAATGATTCAACTCTCCCAATTAATACAATTTTTGAAATTTTTTTTCATATGACTCTTCATATATTCATTAATGTTCAATGAAACTGAATCCTCACCATACAAAACTCTGCTTGATCATATTTGTCTAATGGAAATCGGTCATCTGATCATAATGTCTATCTGATCTGATACTGATCAACAAAAAACATCCATCTAGACTAGTCATTAATATCTATCTAATTCATATAGTCTAATGATCTTAGTCCAGAATGACTAAGATGATGAATATGAAGAACATCAACATATCTAACACTTTGATCGATATTTTAAAAAACCCAATATAAAGAAAGAAATATTAATTAAATAATCAATTTATAAATTATGGTTAATTTTAAAAATAATTTTATCATCCTTAAGAAAACATATTCTTGAACAAACTAGTTAGTAAATTTTAAAAAATCATTGATTTTATGAAACATCCTATAACATAATGTAATTTTTTTCAGGATTGATCATCTCCTTAATTTATTTTCTTTCTCCTTCTGTTGATATAATATTTCATCTTTTTGTTTTTAGTTTTTATAGGGTTTGGAGTTTTTATTCATGGATTTGTTGGGGGTGGACCTAAACTCATATCTAGTAAAGATTTAGGTGGTCTGTTGGCTAGCTGGTGAGTTCCACTAACTTATCGGTGGTCTTAGTGGTGATAAAACATTTTAGTATATCCATTTTCTAGTAGATGATCCTCCACCATCCAACCAGAGGACATAGAAGTGGCAACAACATTGTTATAATACCACTATACACATGGTAGGCTGGATTGTATCTACTAAATTCCTCAGTAGTTGTCGAAAAATTGGTGACTTTGATGAGCATGGGAATTACTAAGGATCATATTTTAGTTTCTCCATAAACATTTATTTTAATATTTATTTCTTCTACCTCAACTCGAATTTGACTTATATGAACATAAGATTGTTTCATAGATTTTTTTGTATCTCCGTCCTCAAATACTTTCTAGATCAATGTGATGATCATACTTGTAATCTATTATTATTAATTTTATCTCAATTTTTATCTTAGATACCCATTATCTTCATGTTCCTATTAACTAAAGTCCATGGGAACCATTTTAATTTGTTGGATCTCGAGATTTATTCATATTTATTAATGATGACTCATGGACATTATGGGTTTCTCATATCTCCAATCAATTATGTTAATTGTTACGAAATTTTGGAATTGAGTGAATACTTTTGTTTCCATTTTTTTAAAATTGTTATTTGGGAGATTACAAATTATAAATTCATGGTTTATGTTCCTTCTTCCATTAAATTACATCCGGGTTCAACTTGGATTATTTTTCTCTGTGGTGTTTGATATAATAAATGTATCATGTCAGGTTTTTAACTAAATGTATTTATTTGAAAAACTTTTCATATTTTTTTCAATGAAATTGGTTTTAGAAATTTTCTAATGGAATGATCAAGTTTTTTAAAAAATATGGTATTTTTATTTTTATGAAAATAGATCACACCATTTAAATTTGTTATAAAAATGGATTATATTCATGTTCTATGTAGATTTATAGATAAAATTACTTAAGACTGATTCTGTAAAGAACTAATTATTTAAAAATGTTTTTTGTTGAATGACTAAGTGAATTATTATGTAATGTAGATATAAATGAACACATGCCCTAATTTTTTTTATTCTAATCCATCATTAGTTATATTGATTTGAATTTATAATTCATTATAAATAATAAGCATTGATAGTATAATCGTTATACTTTGATCTTGTGATTAATATATTTTAAGGGATAAGATAAATTACAATTAACATAATGAAATTAAGGGATGGCCTCAAATTGTAGTATTGTATCATATGAATCTCATTTAATAGAGCTTATATGGTAGATAACATCATTTGAATTTTACCTTGATTTATCCCATGATGATATTAAATAACTAAAAATGATTGATGTAGTCTATGAGATAAGTTCGATCTCATTGAGGTCACAACCGAAACTATGTACATCAAACCACCCCATGAAACCTCACCATAGAACACCATACCCCTAAGGAGTTTGTTGTAGTAATAAAGAGATATGTATCTAGAACATAAAATTATGAATTTATAAAATTTTAATAAAAAAATTATTATATTTATCCTTCTTTATTATTATTATCATTAAATTTTGAATTATTAGATAACGTGTTTGAAAAAAATATACTTTGATGAGATGAAATACAAATAGTATTTTTGGGGAATGTATCCTTAAATCAAAAAAATATATTGCAATGAATCAATTTTTTTTCATTTATATATATTTTAATAAAATATAATTATAAAAAAATTAATATAAATGATAATATAGTTTAACTAATTAAAAAATAATTTTTATTAGTCTCAAAAAAAATTACTATAAAAAACCTGAATTTTTTAATAAATTAATGTTTTTTTATTCAAAAGTGTAAATTATCATAAATAAGGAATTATTTGGATAAAATTATTATCATTTTATAAATTAGAATATTTAAATCATACAATAGTTACTTTTTTATATATATTGCATACAGTCATGTTTTTGGGGAAAAATTGAAAATGGTATAAATTTACGGTTTTAATTATGATAATTTAATGAAAAAAATTAATTTAATATGTTCTATAAAATATATCATTTATAAAATACACTATTACCCTTAAAAATTATGTGTTTTTAGGTTATTTTATTAATTTTTGAAAAACCTAATTAAACATGAAAAGCATATATTATATTTTAAGTATAAAAAATCAATTATTTGTAAGCATGACTCACATCCACATCACTAAGGGTATTATATTGTTGATTACTGTTCCTAAACATGAAATATAATTAATAAGGATTTACTTTGGAAGAAATAATGGGAAACAACATAGTAAAGTTTGTGGTTTTGATTACATTATCATATAAAGACAAAAATATATGTTTGCATATTTACAAACAATGACCACACTTTTTCTATATAAATAGAAAAAATTTACCATTCATATTCACTAAAAACATCAGGGTAATTAAATTATACTTCCATACCTTCTATAGATTCCTCCCTTGGTGACACCAATATCTCAATAAGCTCATCCAAATCTTTTAGAAACACCCTCTCAAGGAAAGGGATCCTCTCCTACTCCTCAATATTCATGAATCTTATTTTTCTTATTCCTTTTAACTCCCAATTTGTTTGGTAAGATTATATTATTATAGGTCCATAATAATTACCTTAATAAATCCATATGATAAATAATAATTTCTCTCCCATTAATCCTTCACATGAGTCTTTATGTACACCCCATTATATTGATGAAATTATGCTTTGAATTTTTAGGGAAAACATTTATTTTGTGAAAAATGATACCCATTTCCACTAAATTTTATTCACTTATATATACACATCATTCATTGATTTTAGTATTCCATGTATTTATCCCACACTACATAATCCTGGGATTAAATTTTATTAGATATGAGCCAGTTTTGAATGATCAAAATGGAATAATAATTCATGTGCATGAAATTAAAATGATGAGTTCACTTACATAGAGATCCAATGTGTTAGGTAATGATTTAATATCATGATATGACATTTATAATGAAAATAACATTATACTAAGAAAACTATGTTATGTATTTATCGGTTTTCCAGGACTTATCATTATGATTCATTGTTTTATGTTTTTTCCACATTAATATATTCCATTTATGTTATAATGTTTAATCATCATCATTGTTGAATAATGTTATTCTAACCCCACTTATGTAACCTTGATATTCCCCTTGGATCACATGTAGTAATTTTCTATATTTAATTATTATTTTTTATTTTTTTAATGGTCTTTATAGATCACCTTATTCTTGTAAGTCAAGAGATTATCATGTTTAGTTTTAGAAAAATGATAATATTTTAGGAGCATGTTACAGAAGTTTTCAATAATTTCAAGGTATTCTTATTGAAATTTTTTTGTACCTAATTTCACAAAAACACTAGGAATAAATATTTTGGGATTTTATTATGTGTTCCTTTATGTATAAAATCATGAAATAATTTTTATTAATGGCATGGGTTATCCAAATTGATATCATGGAAAATCTAAGTAATTTTTAGAATTTACATTAGAAAATCATAGTGAAATATTTTGGGATAAAACTAAAGATAAGATAACATACTGAAATTTTATTTATATATAGATTTGGTGGTTTATGGGAAATTACATCCCAGTTTGGATACTATAAGTGGGTGTGGATCTGAAACAAATTTACATAGCATTAATAACCCTAAAAATAACTATTGAGCTAGAATTGATAATTACACAGTGTAATACAGTGCACCTTCCTACACGTAGTTTTACACTTTCAAGGGGTATGATCTGGTAAATTAATACTCTCATTATGAACAATTATTTTGGGAATAAAAAATTCCCTTACGATTTTATATATGTAAATATATCATTCATAAGATAGATCGAATGCTATAAATTCCCATGTTAATGGATATATGTCAATTATGTGTTATCAATTCAATGTCTATATATTATGTTTTTTAAATTTAATAGTTTTAATATTATCATACAGAAGTTTATTTTAAAGGAATTAAATGTTTATAGTCAACAACAAATATTTAAAGAAGTATTATCATCCATGGTTCTAAACATTGTATAATTTCACACATTTTAAGAACAACTTTTCATACAACACCACGAAATATGGATGTTGAGTAATTAGTAAAGTTGAAAAATGGGAAAATTGATGAATCCCATAAATATAACTAATCCACTGTGCAAATTTCTGAGCTAAATTTCCCAATTCTCCTAGTGAAACACCCTTTAGCGGAATTTGATTCAATTATAGGAATAGATTGGATTTCCATGTATCTGGACAAAATCAATTTTCTAGAAAAGGAAATCACCCACTATATCATGAATCACCCTCAAATTATATATATGTTGAAAGAGGAGGATGAATATTCTTCGAACCAAAATCTCATGCATGGATATTATTACATTGAGATAAATATGATCTATCTCTATTGATTAAGACTAATTAGTATATCATCTTTGATTATAATACTATAGTAATTTAATATGTCAATGTGTTTGCTGAAGAATTATTAGTCTCCCTTCTAAACGAGTGGTTGGGTTATGAATGAATCTTATACTTAAGATAATTAAAATTTCTAGGAAATTTTATCACCACTAAAAATATAACATAAGAGGTAACTTCTGGATGATTCACATAGTTCATACTTCTATATTCATATAGGAAGCATTATAATGTATATATATCTGAATTAAAACTTCAAGTGGGGTAACATGAAGAGGGATATTGTATATTTTTTATCTTGATTCTTGGTATACCATCAACTGATGGTGGAATGATATAATTAAAAGCGTATAGTAGAACCATTTCCAATAATTTTTCGGAAATAGGAAAACCTAACCATGGAATTCATTGTAGGACTCCCATAGACACTTAATGGAAATAACTCCATCTGAGTGGTAGTCAATCTCCTTACCAATTTTATGAATTTCAATACTATCAAGAAATATTTCTCTCTTAACCAACACTCCATGATATAGATATGGGAAGTGGAAAGACTAGATAGAGTTCCAATCATTATTTTATTTTTTCAAGATCTATGGTTTACCTCATCATTTTGGAGAATTCATCTGTAAGCATTGGATACAAAACTATGATTTTGAATAGATTATCACCATCAGATGGATGCTTAGTTTTAAAAAAAATTAATCACAATGTATATTCATAGATAATATTAATGTTATTTACAATTATTTTGGGATCAACACGTTCCCCTATAGGAGTTCTCACATAATAATAGTTTCTATCCTAGCATTAAAATAGCACCTTATGAATCTCTATATTAGAATAGGTGTCAAAATTTGACATTTTGAGATTTATTTTGAGTGGATCAGTTTATGGGTGTTGATCTTATCTAATAGATGATAGATAAGGTTCAAACCAATCAATGACATATAAAACCCACAAATATTTGATTGTAAATATTTTCTAATAACCATCGATGAGACCTCAAGTTTGAGATTAAAGATAATTTGTTCCTTCATATATCACTATAGAATAAATTCATGACGATTGGGAATATGTGAAATATTGTTCCTAGATACATCATACCATTGAGATCCTTGATCACAATGATGTGGTTGAAAACCAACCAGCACTCCACTTAAATACATGTTGTGCTCCATGTCTCCGTCTTGAAGATGAACACACCAGAACCTCACATGTTCTAAATATAGAGTTTATACCTTGGGAAAATTCTATTTCATATGAGGATAAATCAATTAAGAGAATATTTTATATAGAAATGGTTTTATGCAACAAGAAAACTCACCTTGATAAAGGGTTGTGGTCTAACTATATGTTTTGAGGAAGAGACATGGGAAAAAAGTAGTCTTCACAGCCCTCTTGTTTTTGTAATCTGCACATCATACTTTTAGGAATCTTATTCTTTATTCCATTATCACACGTTATGAGAGTGAATACTCTCATTCAATTCCATGACAAAAAAACATTTAGAGAGCTTATTCTCCGATGAGAGTAGATCAGCATTGAAGCAGTCCTGGAGTTGAAGTAACAAAAAAGTTGAGCTAAAATTAGGGGAGTTCTTTATCTATATTTATTCTTAATTTCTAATACTCTATATTCAAAAATTTCTATTTTTATATCCAACATTATAATAGGCTGAAAATTCCAAGCATGATGATTTAATTCTATTGGATTTATTATAATTCTTAAGGTATTTTAAATTTTTCAGAATCATATTCAATCAGAGTGATTTATTAATGATTCTTTGATTAATTGATTGCACATCAATTTTTGTTTTAAAATTTATTAATCCATGATTAACCGGTCAGGTAGATTTTGAATACATTTCTTAAAACTATTAAATCTATAAAATTGAATCTATGAACATTGAATTGATAAATAATAATTGAATTGTATCCATTATCTTTGGAATTTATAGAACTAAATCTATGTTATGGATGATCTATTTACAAATATAAAATCTTATGATAATTTTGTATTCAAAAACTATTTGATCTTAATGAGATAATTAATTTACCAAATCATATCTCTTAAATATATAATTAACAAATAACATAATAACTATTTTTTATGTGTTATGGAGGTTTCCATAGCCTTCAAAATTACAATTATTACTCTTACAATTATACAACGGTCAAGGGTCAATCTATAGGAAAGGAAGGTGAGCTTTCTAAGGTTTTACTCAATATAAAATCCACTGTTTTCAGCAGTGGATGGGGTGAATAGTTTTTAAATTTTTAAACTTTTTATATTTTTTTATGATTTTATTTAAATAAAAAAAATTGAAATCAATTATTTTTATAAGAAAATAAATATAACACTAAATTAATTATGAAATATATTAGAAAATGTGAACTAATCTACCTAGCAACAATGACTAAGGAACACAGATAAAGATAATTACTTGGGAATTCTAAAACACTAGTAAAAATGGTTTATTTCATAGAAAATTTTTAATTTTTCAAACCTCAAATAATGATAAAGAATCTCACTCACTAGTATATTCAATAGGAAGAGGTTTATATCTTGGAGTTCACCACACCAAAACATAATCGAACTGCTTGAATGTTGAGAACGATAAAATTTACAATTAAACTTGCTGTAATTTCCAATGTAAATAAAATTTAAAGCATTAATAAATTTATTCGAAATCTACCTCATTAGTTTATTTGAATTAATTAATTTTAAAATTTAAATTGATGTGTGAAAAGTTAAATAGAGAATCATAGTCAATCTCACCGATTGAATATGATTCTAAAAAATGTAATATACACGAAAAAGTCTAAAGGTAAATTCAGTAGAATTTAATTTCTAAGCTTAGAATTTTCATCATGTGATCATGTTGGATATAATAGTGGAAATTTATATTTATATATTGTTATAAACTAAGAAAACATAATGAGAAAAAAATCCCCTAATGTTGTGATTCTTTCCATCTCCTTCATCTCTAGGAATGGTCTACCATTTCTCCACTCTCCCGGGAGAGTCACCTCTCGAAATGTTTTTTCTGTCATGGAATTGAATGAGAGTCTTCACTCTCATATAGTGTGATCGTGGAATAAAGAATGCGAGTCATGAGAATTGATGTTCAATTAAGCATCATTATGTTAATGTTATATATTTCTCATATTCAAAAATTTATTCCCAGGTATGACAACATTGTTTTTAATATCACTACCCAAAGTTTTATAAAATTGATAAAAATGAGAATATGGAAATGAGAGCTCACTAGTATTACTTTCATCAAACAATATAACCTCATATTTATCCTAGAAAATTTCAAAAATCACATCACAACATATAATCTCTAGGATCATAGAACGATACTGAGATAATATAAATTTTTATATTGTGTTGAAAAATTTCAGTTCAAGAGAAGTGATTTTAAATTCAGGTTCAATAAGGTTATGTTCCAGATTGATCATATTCAAACATGTATTCCCATGTATGAAAAATATATTGTTTATATCACTACACAATTTTTTAGAAAATTAATCAAAGTGAGAAAATAGAAATAAGATCTCATCCATCATCCATTCTTAAAACAATATACCCTCATCTTTATCCTCTATCATTTCATAAATATTCAGGTATACAGTTTCAAAACATGGAAGAGAAGTTTTTAGTTCATGTTATAAAAAATCAGATTCCATGTTACCTATTATAATGTTCTCTTCTAAATTATACCCAATTTTGAGTCTAGGTTCAGTGTTCACAATGTCAACAAAAGTTGGGTGAAGAGTCCATTACATTCAACTTCTCATTCTAAAATTTCACTTCTATCCATGTGATTTTCTTTTTCAGATCTCCTAAAACAATGATTATTCTCCAATGTAGGAATCATGAAAATAACTAGGAAATATTTTTCAATTTTTTTATATTCAATTTCAAAATCATCCAACTCATCTTCATCTAAACTATATTTGGGATCTATAATGTCGTTTTCGTACTTCAATGCATTTGTTATTTCCATGTTTTGTTTATTAAAATCATATTCTTCAATGTAAATGTTATGTTACCCAGTTTCAAAATCACATTCTTCGTCAAATTCATTTTCAAAACTCTTATAAACATTTTAATTTTCATTGAATACATATTCTTCTAGTTATTTAACCATTTGATTAAATTCTATGAGCATGTTTTCTAATTATTTCAATATATTTTCTTATTCTAGAGAATATATAAATTTAATTTCATGGGTCTATTTAACAAGTACGTCAAAACATACTTACGTGCATCCAATTTAGTTACAATCAATTCATTTTTAACTAGGAATTTAGGATTAGATTTAATATGTTCAAGTTTTTCAATGTAAATTTCATGTTCTAGCTGTTTATAGGAACACTCCTAGGAAGTGTTCCAATAACAGCCACAACAAACACATCGATCCTCGGTTAATTTAATTTCTCCTGAACATCCATTTTTAATAACCAAAATAGATTAAACATACATCCAATTTCAAATAAAAAAAATTCTTTCTTTGATGTTCAAATCAAGCAGCAGATTCAAGTTTATTGTTTTTCAAATAAGGTTTTTGTTTTTATGTGTTTTTTATTAAAACCCTAGACTCTCACCATGTGCCTCCTAGAAACAACACTATATTTTTATGTGTGTCAGAGGTCTTCACATACCTCAAAATTATATTTATTACTCCTACATTAGTATAACGGTACGGGGTTGGTGCAGAGGGAAGGAATGTGTGTTTTCTAATGTTTTACTCAAAATAAACTCCACTATTCTCAGTAGAGGAAGGGGTGGGAATTTTTTATTTTATTAACTTTTTATTTTTTTTTATAATTCTATTTGCTAAAAGAAATGTAAAAACAAGTATATGACTAAGAAACTAAATCTAAAAGTAATTTAATTATGAATAATAAAAGAAACAATGAACTAACCAACCTGATAGAAACGAATAAGGAACATATATCAAGTGAATTACTTGGGAATTATAAACTACTTGTAAAAATGGTTGATTTTTCACATACATTTATTGTATCACACATAAAAAAAAACTATATATTCCCCCTTTCTAGGAAAATGAATAGAAATATGATTAAGTCTTGGATTCTACCACACTAAAACATAATCGAACTATAACGACCCAAAGATTCATTAATGGAAATCCCTCTTGATCTAATTAAATGTCTCTTTATGTAATATGTTTGTATAAAATGTCAAATTCTTTGGTTTTATGTTAAGAATTGCGATCATTGCTTTTATATCCATTGAACAGTGATCACATGATTATTATAAATATAGGGATTTTACAAATTCAATTTACTTAGAAAAAGAAAGTGATGGCCTCATCCGGTAGAATTGCTCTATACGAAGCCCATTTGTCAGAGCTCGGAAAAAAGGTGGTGTCTTTGGGCTTCACTCTTGACCAATCCCAATCTGAGCTTCATCATGTCAAGCTCAAACGAGACCGTCTATGGGAATAAAGGAAGTTTATAGAGATTACCACTCCAGCTATGTTATCTGAGCCACCCCAAGAGTCTGTCACCTTAGCACACCTTACCATTAGTTCTTATGCGGCTGTTTTAAGGGGTTATGTAACAAATCTCTAGTACTATTTTTATGTACATTATTTTTGTATATAATAATGAATATACTTTCTTGTCATTATTCATACATTGTAAATAGTTTTTAAAGTATAAGTTGTGTTTTTAGTTATTATAATGAATATAATTTCTTGTCATTAAGGTTTCTCCGAAGAGAATTAGGGAATATACTGTGATGGGTATTCCAAACGTAACCAAGACTGTTACTCCCTACGTAAGAATGTTATGAATGCCTCAAGTTACCTTTATGTCTTATGATTTATTTGATTTATTCATGATTTAATGAGGTATGTTAAAGTTCTTATGTTTTATGGGTAAAGTATGATTTCATTCTTATGTATATACGAACTTCTGTTTCCTTTCCATATTTTTACAACCCATACTGAGCTTTTTATCCTCATCCCAAGTTTTTTTGAAATGTTTTTCACAGGTCAAGGGAAAGGTATATGATATGATGATAGTGTGAAGGAAGTGTCAAGAATGAATCCATGTTTTATTTTAAATATGTTTCCATTGATGGAAAAAATGAATACTATATTTATGTAATAAATTTTTTTATATTTGGAATGTAATGCAAGTTTTATGTTCTAATTCTCTAAAACTCTAAACCTGAAAAGATCCTCAATGTGTAATCTTGTAATAACTCAATATTAAGTAATATTTAAGGCTGGGGCCTTATAGTTTTTGTGTTGATAAATTAATTTTTTTTTCAAAGTGTTGCATTAATTATTCCAAGGTTCATGGACCATAGGTCATTTGATAAAATGCCATGTGTTATTTTAGAATAAAATTTTCTATTTTTTGAAAGGTTTAACCCAATTATTTTTTGATAACATTGATCATTTTTATTTGGTATTACATATATTATTGGGTACTTTCATGTAATTTAAAAGGGTTTTTATGCTTTTGAAACTTAATTGAATGTTTGTGTTTATTTTAGAAATAATGTGTTGTTTTTGAAAATGATTTCAAAAGGGGGTTATTGGTCACATAGAGGCTGTCATTGGATGTTTTCACGTCCATGGGAGTACAAGGTGCACACATTTATGTGCATTCCAATTAAGTTGGAACACTAAAACACATTTCTCTTACATTTCCCTCATTTTTCATTCCTTCCTTTTTCTCAAAATGGTTCTATATTTTCCAAATAAGTGGATGTGTTTCTTATAGTGATTTAAAAGTGTAATTGTAAGTGGGATCCTTTTATTTTGGCCTAGTTGGCCTGAAAGTTGTTTTTGTTAGTAAATGGAAATGGTAATGAAAATTTTGGCATTTTAGTGTTGTGCAAGTAAATGTTGGTGTATAGCCATGTTTTTGAAAATGCATACTAAAATTCAGATTTCACATTGTGTGGAAGTATCCTTTTCTGTGTTTTTAGAAAATGTGATTTAGATTTGTAATATCAAAGGCCTATTTGTAAAATTTATTACATTTATTGAAATTATTAAATCCTTAAGTGATGTGACATATCAGTTGGCACCTTTAATGATGTGAAATATATGAATATATATCAGGTAACTCTATAGGTGGGATTTCCATTTTTTTGTCATCATATAGTGGTGTCTGTGTTTTGGGTTGGAAAGTGAAGTGATGGCTTGAATGGTGATTCATGCATATGAGGGACTCCCACATACATATTATATTATTAACATTGGTCTTGGGCATGTTTTAGAGGATCGAATGACATTTTATAATCAAACATGATTAGATGTGTTGGTACCCATGGTCTTTTTGAGTGGAAAGGTGGGAAGTGCCACTAGATTGGTCAGTTCCGGGCTGCCAGTTGGTTATAGACTTAAGATCTTCACTATATGCCAATAGGTGGTTCCAAACTGAGTACGTCCAGGGGTCACATTGGGGAATTTTATAAAATCCAATGGATATTATCTGTATTTACTTGTTTACTTTCTATTGCTTTTAGTTTTCTTCTTGCACTATTTATTTATTTTCAAGACATCCCAGTATTGTTCTACTTATGATTTTGGTTTGGTTTTTTTATTAAATGATAATTTGTTTTGAAATTGGGATGTGTATTGTGTTTGATTTTAAAATAAAAAACTATATTTTCATAATAAATTTTGTTAAACAATATTTTTATAAATATATTTTAATATAGTGTTAATTTACTGTTTTAGAAAATTGAATTACATGGAATTAGTGGTTGTGGAATACTGAGTTGTCATGCTCACACCCTACTTGTACCACTATGTGTTAGTAGAACTGAGTTATATTTCATGTTCAAGTTTATCTAGTTCATGGTATAATTGTTGGAGTGCTTTGGTCATGTGTATGGAGGTGATAAAAATCTCCCATGGAGCTCTTGCTGGCATAAACCAGTTCTAGTTATGTATTCATTTTTGAGTTTTTCATCCAATTATGTCTATATCTAGATCCATTTTTTATTTATTTATGTTTAGTAGTTGGTTTTTGATGCATTCTCATTTTTGTTAGTTTGTTTTTATGATATTGGTTATTGGGGTGAAATCATTCCCAGTCGATTTATATTTGATTCCTGACACTAGTTTCTTGCCCATTGGGATCAGGAATGCCCTTAGGGCCTTGTTGTTGAATGGGTCCGATGTTCGGTCGGATGATATCCTAGGATGGATTGTGAAAAAATGGTATCAGAGCGTGGTTCTTGTGATTTGTGGTGTCTGGTAGTTAGAGATTAGGACTTTTGGGACTTTGGAGGTAGGTACAAGAAGGGTGTCATGAACCCTATCTCATTCTAAACCGTAAATTTCTATGGTTAGTCTGGGATTTGAGTCTTTGATTTTGTTTTGGATAGAGGGATGATAATTGAGGAGAAACAGTGTCACACTATGATCCCACATGTATGAGTGGCCCATGCGGTGTCTTGGTGCAAGGTCCAAGGCCCACCTAGTGTTATGACTTACCCAGGTCATAGTCCACTACCATGTCATCGACTTTGGTGTAGGTACTTGTTCATCATTTCGATAGTCCAATGAATGTTCGGTTCTATTTTGATTTTGGTTGGAGTAAGTGGATTTTGAAAATGAAAATGGGTTTTGAAACACAAAAAGGGTTCCTTCCAAATGGGTTTAAAGTGAAAAAATGTGGTTTAATGTTAAATCACATTGGATTGAGAGTTTGGTTATTTTTTAGATTTTTTATGAATTGTATTGGGGAAAACCTTCACGTTCCTTATGATTGTTTTCATGTGTGTGGGTATGTGTGGGAATTTTGTGTTGGCATGTCTGGATGTAAATGGATGGACACACTGGTGTCAGTTCATAAATTTCCATGGGTGAGTGTTTGAGATTTGAGGTATATTTTTTTGTAAAATGGATTTGGATAAAAAAATGATTTCATAAGTTGGGTTTTGTTTTATAACACGAGTTTTGTTTGGAGAATAGTGGATTTTATTTTGAGGATGTATCTTTGAAATGAGGTGGTGTTGAAATTTAACTGTAAATAATAGGATTTGAATGAGATGTTTTTTGTTGTGTTTTTCTGTGTTTGGTTTGTAAACATGTTATTTTTAGATCTTGGTTTTTTTGGTTTATCCTTATATTGATGTTCTTTTTGAATTGGCATTATTTGTGTTTTTCAAAAAATTCCACCCATAACGGATCCTAGTGATTATAAGGATTCATGATCAGTTTCTTGTTTTTCTTGAGTGTTGTCTGTATATCATGGTGATCGCGGTCTATTTGAGTTAGTGGAGTGGCTTGAGGAAGTAGTGTGTATCATCAGTTTGTTGGGAACTACTGAAGCTATTAGAGTTTTTGTTTTCATGGGGTTGTATAAGGTCCATCATTTGAAGAATGATAGTTTTCCACCACACCATAATTTCAATTTTTGATGACATGGGAAGTGTTTAGGTCCATATTTGTGTAATTGGTAATACTTGAGGAGTTGAAGACGGAGCGGAGGGAAGAGATCATGTGTATTCAACAGGGTCAGCAGACAATGGAGTCCAATGTTCACCACATTAAGGAGATTTTTTCCTTTTCTCCGAAGTTGGTTTCATAGGATTTGATTAAGGCATTTATTTTATATGGGGTTATTTATGCTATGATCAAGGAGTGGGTCCTTTATTCTAAGGATATTCATTGTGAGAATCTGGTGGATGATGCATTTTTTCTAAGTTGATGTCTAAAGTGCGGGTAATTTCAAATATGAATTATCTTGTTTCTCATGAAGGTTAAACATCTGGTGAGATGTGCATTCTAGAGGAACCTGTTTTTACAATGTTATCCTCAATTTTTCTAGATTCCATTTCATTAGACTGTTCTCTTGTGGGTCATCAGTGTAGTCGGTCCGGGATTTCGAAGCAATCTTTTGGAATCCCTCCAAAAATGTGTCATTGTTGTGCCTGTCTAAATCATTTGGTGATGTTTTATAAGATTAATCCAATGAAGAATAAATTGTGATCAAAGGAATCTAGTTCTTGACTATGAGGAACAAGATGCTTCAGACATTAGATCTCAAGCCTTAGGTTTTGGAGTGATGTTCACAAAAAGTCAATAGTTTCTGGAGTTTTTTAGAACCTCAACTTAGTTTTAATATTCCATGTTGTGATGGAAATGTTTAAAGATTCCATTTTATTGATTCTCTTATATTTTAAGTTCATCGTTTCATTATAATTTTATAATGGATGTGTTCTACTGTAATCTAATTAGTTGAACCTATCCGAATCTGGATTTTAGAATCATTTGTTTTTCATTCAGTGTATTTAACCATTGGGTGGGTCGGTTTAGGATTAGTGTTTTTCAATTGGAAATGCCTATTTTTAATGGATTTTATTAATGGAATCTTTGGATCATTGTTTGGTTTGGGTTTCTCGTCATGTGTTCTTCTAATGTTGGGGGTTCTATTGTTGTGGGTTATTTTTTGTTTTGGGGGTGTTTTTTTCTCCCTTGTATAGAGGGTTTTTTGTTCATATGTGGAGTTCCCTTATCCATTGTTCTCAGAACAAATTAGGGTATTTTTTGGTTAATTTGGAATGGCCATGTTAGTTTATAGGGCCCTAGTTTACTATATTTCTCCATAGTAAATTATCCTATTTACATTTTAGTGGCGTTGTTGGATTTTGGTGTTCCAATGTAATTTGAGTTTATGGTGGGGAGAACCCTCTATTGTAATCCTCTAATCCTTGGGTTATGGTTTCTTTAGATTGGTTGGGTGTAACTTGTGGAGTGAATAGTTACCATGTGGTTTATTGTATTCTATAGTTTTTATTACGCATGAAATCGAGTTTTAACTGATCTTTCATCTCCATGGAATTTTTGGGGAAGAAAGTGTCATTGGTGGGGAGAATTTTCACACGCCAACAACAGATACTTCCGTATTTTATTCTTTTCTTGGTCTTGGAAATTTCTTATTAAGGTTTGGGTTGATTCCCGATTGAAATTTTATATGTTTTGTAAATTTTGGTTATTTTTAGCATGCACACTGCACCACATTATTAATAGAAACCATAATATTTATCCAAAGTACTGATATGGCATGTTTGGGAGGTATCCAGACTCTACCCCATGGTTTTCACATGGTCTCATGAACCATGTGGGTTCTTAATGCATTTGGTTACTACTTGGGAAGAGGATACCACATGTTTGGCACACAGTTTGGTAAACCATGTGGCTAAACTGTCTGGTCGTGTGAGGTTATCAAAATATTTAAACTCCATTTTCTATCTCCCTTCCTTTTCCCAAAATATAAATTCCTTCTTCCCTCTCAGTTTTGGTGCACCATGGGGTTCTAAAACCAATTCTTCCATGTCTCTCCACACCCCATGGTCAAATTATTAATTATCTAATGTTTGTTTTTAGAGTTTTTAGTTGTTTTTCTACCATTTCACTCTTCCCCTCTCTATTTCATTCATTCCCTTGGGTTGGATCTCATTTTTCAGAACCCAGATGGTTTGGGTTTGGTTATCATTTAATCTAGGATGTGTGTTTCATCAATGGGGACCTCATATCCATTCTACAGGAGTTTCGTCGCAATTACACACCATCGAGGTAGGTGTTTCCATGTTTTTCCATTCTGATGCAACCTATTGATTCTTGGATTCATTCAATTAATTTTTAAATTTTATTCCCACCTTTATAATACAAATAATTTGTATATTATGGTGTTTCTGTATTGCTATGATTTTAAAAGAAATATTTTCCATGAGATTCTTGAATTATTCCTAGGTTCAAGGCACCTAGGGTGTTTGATGAAATGACATGTGTTATTTTAGAATAAAATTGGGTGTTTTGTGAAATGTTTAGCTTCAGTATTATGTATTAATATTATTTGTTATGATTTGGAATAATTTGTATGATTTTTTAATTTCATGTCTTTTAAAGGGTTTTTATGCTTTTTCAACTAAATGTAATTGTTGGGTTTGTTTTATAAAGCATGTTGGGGTTTTGAAAATGATTTAAAAAAGGGGTTCATGGTCACATAGGGGGTTTTGTGGGATTTTGGAACATTAATGGGTGCACAAGGTTCACACATGGATGTGAAATGAAATGAATGTGGCACATTAAAACACATTTCCCTTTAATAGTTCTTCATTCATCCTCCCATCCTTTTTCTCAAAATGGTTATATGTTTTCCAAACAAGGGTAATTGTTGCATATAGTGATTTGAAAGTGAAATTTCAAATGGGTTCCTTAATGTTTGTCCCATTTTGCCTTAAAACATTTTTTTTGAGAGAATGGGAAGGCTAAAGCCTATTTGGTATTTGAGTGGTTTGAGGGAGAATGTTGGTTCAAAGTAACATTTGGAAAATGCATCATGAAAGTGTGATTTTAAATTTTTTGTAAATGTATTTTGAAGTGTTTTTAGAAAAAGGTATTTTGGCATGTAATGTCAATGGCCCATTTTTCCTTTTGAATGCCTTTGAATAATGCCTTGAATGATTAATTGATTTGATGTCTTGGTGGGTACCTTTAATGAACAGAAATATATGTTTATATATATATATATATGGGGAACCTCTATAAGAGTTATTTACATTTAAGGGATATCATATAATGGTATCCGTGTTTGGGTTAGGCAAGTGAGGTGATGGTAGGTAACGTGAGTCATGTGTGCAAGGGACTCCCACTAACACTTTATATTATTACCATAGGTTCCTAGTAATCTTTTAGATGTTCAAGTGATGGTTGTTGATGAACCATGATTAAATGGGTTAGTACCCCTAGATTTGTTGAGAGGTTTGGTGGGATGTTCCACTAGATTGGTTAGTTGATGGATGCTAGTTATTTATATACATATGAGATTCAACAGACACAGACAGGTTGTTCCAAACAGAGTACGTCCATGGGTCACTCTTAGGATTTTTAGGAAAACCCATGGTTATTATCTATAATTTATTGATTAATTTATATTAAATTTAGTTTTTAGAAGGCACTTTTATTTATTTTCAGCACAACCCAAAATAGTTTTACATAGGGATTGATTTAGATTATGGTTTTAAAAAATATTCAATTTTGAATTTGGGATATAGTATGTGTTGGGTTTTAAAATGGAAAAAACAATGTTTTATTAATAAAACATGAAAAATCATATTTTTATAAATTTATTTTTGACTAGTGTTAATGGATTGTTTTTGGGAAAAAAATTACATGGAATTGGTTGTGGTTTCTTACTGAGCTATAAAGATCACATTCTATTAATAACAATCAGTGTCAGCAGACCCTAGTTGTTTTGAAGGTTCATGTTTCTATGGTTCGTGTTCTCATTGTCGGAGCATTTTTTTCTTGTGGTTGGTTGTGACCAACTGTAAACCATTTATAGTATTTTTTTCAGTTTTATGTTTGTCCTCTCATCCTATCAGTGTCTGTATCCATTTTAAAATTAATTTATTTGTAGTTATTGGTATTTTTAGTGTTCTTTTTTTTATTAGTATGTTTATTTGATCATGTTTATTAGGATGAAATAATTCCCACTTTACTTATATATGAACCTCGACACTATTTTCCATCCCATGGGGATTGAAAACACCCTTCGGGCCTTATCTCAGACAGGGTTGGTTGTCGGGATGGACGAAATCCAGCCTGGTACATGACAATGAAGATACATAACAAATTAGATGTAGTTATAATGGTATTCTATCAATAGAATCTTCAATATTAGTTGATAATTATCCTATTGATGAGTACAATTCATAAAGAGATGAATAAGAATTTATTGAGTTATTGAGTTATATTTATTTGTAACTCAAAAATTATCTAAATAATGTTCTTAATTAATATTTTATTTTAAATATTTTCTTTTCTCAACGTAATATATGATGAAAAGTCATAGCTTGAAAAGAAATTTATGTATATGGGGAAAGCCTTGGAAAAAAGTTTCAAAGATGCAAGATTCTCTCAAAAATTATTTAAGACAAATATGAAACTATATCACTTCTAGATAAACATTTATCCTATGTCAAAGAACAATTTCAAAGAAATATTTTTGTAAATGAAGTTTATGAGAAGGTCTCTATTGAGAATATTATTACAAAATACTATTTGTGAGAAGGATGTGACTGAGAAAGTTTGTACAAAAATTATTTGTGCATTAGATATACTAAAAAAATCTATATGTTTTAAATAATCACAACTATATGTAAGAAAGAATAAGTAATGTTCTGAATAATTCTTAACTGAAAGTATGTCAAATACATGATGATCAAGTTTTGAAAATGAAGACTCAATGGGATGACAGACTGAAATCTATTGAAGATGATAAAATTTTCATTAACATGAAGTGTATTCAAATGTATTTAAATTAGAAAATTCTAATGGAAAAAAATATAATTACTTCCAAGAAATAATGTGAAGATATAGTGAAATCATATAAAGATCAGAAGAATTATCTAAATCAAAAATTTCATCAGTTGGAGGTCATGTTCAAAAATATTGAGAATATTCAAGCTAAATCTTCACAAAAAGATGAGATTAGAATATATTCTTAGAAAGATTAAAAAAATAGTCATACTAGTGAAAGGAATAATTCAATTTAAATGAATAAGTTTAGAATTTATAAAATATAAATTTGATGAAATATCATTGAATCATGTATCCCTTGATCCAGAATGTTTTTATTGTACTAATAATATTTTATTTACAAGTACATGTTCTGAAAATAATTCTTGACAAACATAGTTGAAAAAGACTGAAAATAAATCCATCAAATCATTAAAGGTGTATATGAATAATAATATGAATTGTTCTTCCCCACAAAGAGATCAGGGGAATTATCATATTATCAAAAATAATCATGAATTCAAAAATTGCCACTTTATAACACATAATAAGAAACTACGATTTTTTTATTATTGGTGTGGTTGGAAATTTGGGCATCGGGCTATTTACAGTTGTCAAAATATGTCCATGCATGATAAATACAGGAGGCCAATGTTAAGGGGGATACGATTAGATATGAAGAGTATTCCTACAAAATTGTTGTATAATTCAAGGATGATGAAGAATATGTTTATTAATAATAAATTTTATTTTATTGATGATTTATGTGATTATTGAAATAGAATTGGTCACAGTTAAGATGAGTGATTGTATGTTCCCCCTATGCTATATGCATATGGTGATATATTAAAATGACCACATCAAATGCTGAGGAGAAGAAAAAATACAGGTAAATATCCCTTAGGGTATAAGAAAGAGAATAAAGTTATGAAAACTGTGAAGCAAGATAAAACCAAGATGAATTATTATATGAATATCATAATAATGAATGATTAATTTAATTGTGGAAGAAAACGTCATATTATGGGCCTTTGAAAATAGGTCATAAAAATGAATGCTAATGGAATCCCTCTAAAGAAAAAAATAAAATTAAACTCATAATAAAATAAAACAGATGATTTGGTAGCTAAAAATAGAGATTAAAAACACAAATTTTATTATAGGATGTCTAATATGAATAACCCTATGACTCTTAAATTTTTTTTGTGGAATGTGAATTTTTTTTGGATATATTGCTGATAAATGTATGTCATGGTTGCATCAAAAAATTAAACTAGTTAAGAAAAAATGGGAATCACTGATGGATTCTTTTGTAAAAAAATCTACTGTAAAGAAGGAGTCCACACACAATAATAATCTTGAACGTACACCAGAAAAACACATAGTTATATGGTTAGAGCATATGGATTTGGATGAGAAGTTAGAACGTGAACAGATAAATAATTATGCACTAATATTTAATGTCAATAAGCATTTTCTATATAAGATGAAAGTTAGAGAAATAAAAAATTCCATGTTACTGTTAAATTATATAAATTGAAAATTCATCAAACGAAAAAATCATGATGAGTTGTTATGAATCTAGAGTAGTATAGAATGGAATTTCTAGGATGAGAGATAAATCTTATCCTATCTTCTCTAATTGAAAAAGTAATTAAAAAACTATCTTATCCCCATGTATATTTTGTGTTCGTTTCTTTTTTGTAGGAAATTAAAGGTGACATATATATTCAAGGGAAGTGTTGAAAATATGAGTGTTATGAAAAAAAAATTATACAGACTTACAAATACTATACATTGTGTAATCAGATATATCAATTGATGTTAAAATTATTATTGGAGATCATATGTGAAGAAATACTTTCATGTTGAAGAAGAGTTATAGAGTACATCCCTTTAGGGGGTGGTAAGTTGAAAAATTATCAATGATGAACATATCAATTTTTATGACTTGAACATTTGTAGTTCTTCTAAGATATTTATCATATATTTTAAATCATTGTTTTATTCATTTTAAAAAATATATGTTCTCTTATATATTTATAAATGAAAACTATGAATTTAAATAAGAGAAGATGATAATTTTATGGAAAAAGTATAATGTATTGATAAAGGGGAAGTACATTCTAATAAATGAATATTTTTAATCTGTTTGTTGAGATAGATTAAGGGGATTTTTTTTTAAAATCTTTTGAACATCGCCTAAAAGAAGGTATTAGTGTTTGCATCACATGCTGAAGTATTAATTAACAACATTTATTCCTAGATTTATTTCTTCTGTTTTCTACATTGGTTTTTTCTACGTAGACATGGTGAAGATTAATTAATGACTCATTTCTATAACAAATGTGTTGTTTTCCTTATCTGAATAAAATCAATTTGAATTTCTGATAAGTGGAATCTATCAAGAGATGAAAATATTTAAAGGGATAACAAGAGAAGTTCAAATGTTTAGAATGATATAAAATGAATTATTTCCTATAATTATAACATTGGTTTTATTGTTAGTTAAGGGGGAGAAGAAAACATTTACATTAAGTGTGAAATGGGTATAAACAAAAAATATAAAGGGGAGATTGAAGAACCCAAATAGAATTTATAAATAATGTGGGTTGTAATTGTCTTCAATAAACTTTCCTGAAAAAAAGTTAATGTGACTTGTGATAGTTAATTATGGTTTCTGTTCTAAGTATATTCCATTGAATTTTATTTAGATTTATTGATATATATAAAATTTTGATTTGATTTGATGATTTATTTCAAAAAGAAATATTAATTTTACTATTTTAGAGCTAGTTTGTAGTTCAAAAGGCATGTGTGTCGTTGATTTTGGGAGTTTCACACAAATGTCTGCAACATTGCTAAGAATTAAGATTGGTGATTATGGATTAATTCCAAAAGAAATTTGAAGATAAATATAGTGATATAGTGCAGGGTTTGATAAGTTGGTTTGGGTATTACATTTGAATAAGGTTGTATTTCACTATATCACTTAGAATTTTTCTAAATTCATATTTTAATCCTTATATTAATAAATAGATCCACCACATAAGCCAAATCTAGCCAACACAACCCCTACCATATGTAAGACTAGGTAGGGTCAACCACAAACAATAGGTGAATGAATGAGTTAGTCCGCATGTAGCTTGAAGGGTCGTGTGTAACCACAATGTCCATGGCCGAGATAGTGCGTAGAATGAGACAAGAGATTACAATGAGGTGCGAATAGAAGCGCACCTGCATAACTAGTATTGGTCCATCCTAGAGTAGGGAGAGGAGATTTCTAGAATATTGATTCATGTTTTGTATTATATAGAAGAGGTAAACCACAATGTTTTTTGATATGGGATCCAATTTTTTTAGCACCGAATGAATTGTATATGTTGGATCTACTTGGTATTTTTTCTGATCATCTAATGATCCCTCCTATCTTGAAACTATGTGATCAAATTAATTATAATTCCTAGTTGTCTTATTGTTTCTTTATTGTGAATTCTCTACGAAGGTGTTCCAGAAGATTATGTTCATTGAGGAGCTTAAAGCAATGTCGACTGAAGAATCATCCAAGGTTGTTTTCATCAATTCATCATTCATAAAAATCAAGGTGATCAAAAAAAAATTCTGATTCATTTGCATGATTAATTAAATATTAAACCGAAGATCTACAAAATAATGAAATTGAGAGTTTTTAGGGGAGGTGGATCTTTCAAATGTCACTCATTAGCCTGAAACAATGTTACTCTTGATGGTTCTATATGATTCGAAGTCAATATTCATCACCTATAAATATCTAGGGAAACTCCCATGATATGTTTATGGATGATTTTGAGAATCTATCATTTATAAATTAACAATTGTTCTGTGAATTTCTCATTCATGAAGAATCCCACACACTTTCTATTTGTGTGAAGAAGAAGTGATTTCCATGAGAAAACTATTTTTTGTATCCCACAGTAGCGTTTATTAACAAAGAATGATGTTTTGAAAGTAACCGAGATAACACGATACTCTTAAGTGCTTTTAATTTAGTTTCAACGAAAAATAAATAGAACCTATATAGATGTTTGAATTAAGGGGATAGTATATATCAATACACTATTATATAAAGATTATTAAATGTTTATCTAGTTTTCGCAATCATTTTGAGTAACCTCAAATAGTGAAAATATTCATTATGTTTCATGATGTTGAAATATCATGTTTCCACATACAGTATCAAGATGGTATTAATATTGCATAAAGATATAGAATGACACTATTTCACAAATAATGTTTATCATATATCATTTATAACACATTTTATAATGGTGGACACTTAGTGTGTTGTGTGAAGGATTAGTAGGAAGGCTATATTTGATTTTTCTTTGCATGATGTATTGAGAAACAAATTATGTATAAACTATGTGAAATATTCATTTTAGTGGAATATGTGGTGATACGGTCTACTTGAAGAAAATATAAAGTAAATAGTTTTTTATATATACTATCTACTATTGGGTTTTGATGGTTTATATGATTTACATACATTTGAGAACATGGATGTATAAGAATAATTTAGCAGTGTAATTCTACAAGGAATAACAGATTATTCTATGAAGAAGGTCACACAATATTTTTTTCATAGAGGTTTTTACATTGTGTATTTTCATAAGAGAGATTAAAATGATAAATAGTAATGGGAATTTACTATTGTATAATGAAGACATGGAAATAGGGTGCAGAATTACATGCATTAAATATTTTCATGTGATGATAATAACTATACTCATAATGAACACATTTCTCTGATGTGTGTATTAATTGAGTTGTGGCAAAATAATTTTTTAGTGAATGAAATGAAAAAGAAAACTTGTAGTATATTGGAGAACCTTCATTTGTTCATTTTTATTTAGTATTGAGTTGAACTGGAAGTATAAAATTTTACAAATCAACAGAGTATATTGAATCAAATAGAATAAAATGTTGTTGATCAGTCTAAGTGGAAGTTGAATTATTTTAGTTAATGTGATCAAGTGAATTATAAGTTTATACATGGTGGTTCTAAGATGAGGATATTTTTTGTATTGTTACGGTAGTTTCAAAATCTTGTGATCATACTCATTGTGTTATTATTTAAATTGTGAAAGACTAGTGGGATTGGGGTATAAATAACATTGGTGGGATTCGAGTATCAAGAACACTAGTGTGATGATAGTATATATTTGTAAAAGGTTAATACCTAACCACCATGGTTTTAAGGTGATACCAGACTAAAGAACAAGTAATTTTTGATTGATTCATAGTGGATAATATGTGTCTTGGATCATCCCAAACACAATAAGGGCATAGTTACCCACATAGGGGAGAACCTTGTAAAAATACTTTGTGTTGCGATTAATTTACATTATATCTTGCATGTTGTAAAATTTTGTTTTTAAATAGGGAAGAAATTCACGCCCTAACAATTAATAGGTTTGAATTAAAAAAGGGTAAGAGAAAAAAAGCACATTGGTAAAAACGTGTGTACAAAAATTCACCACTCTCTCTGTGTACATACATGATCCACTAGGCACATCACTCTTTTCATAATCATTATTCAAGATACATCATTATATTGTTCTTTTTAATACCAAATTGTTCTTATTTTATTATGATCATGCATTTACCTCTTAATTTCACTTATTATTTCAGGATGATGAGAAAACCCTTTTACTCTCATTAATCCCTCCCATGAATCTTTAAGTGCCCCAGTTATGTATTCAAAATAATCATTTGATTTTCAATTCCAACTTTTTTATGAATATTAACACTCATTTAAACTCAGGGGAATTAATATAGATATATACATAAATCCCTCAATGATTTGGGGCCCTCCATGTATGTATCTCATACTCATTAATCATATGATGTTATTTGATTGAATATGATCTTATATAGAATTATATATGTGTCAAAAATATGCATGTACAAGATATAAAAATGATTAGTGTGCACAAATAGAACTCCATTGAATTGGGTAATGTTTTATTCTCATGATAATCCATGTATGGTGCATAGGAGACTATCATAATCATAAGATGTTAGGTTTTCTTTGAGATTGGCCATGAATTATGTTAATGAATTCATGTTTTATGTTGTTTCCACATTCCCAAGATTCCTTTTTGATACCATGTGATATAATACCTCATCATTCAGTAATATAATTCTCACCCATATTATGTTACCTTGATAATACCCTTGGGTCACATGTAACACTTTAACATATTCTATAATTTATTTATTCCTTTAATGGGATTTATATATCAACCATTTCTTATACGTCCCCATGTTATACTTTTCATTTTTAAAAGAACAATGGAATTTAATGAGCAGGTCAATGAACCATTCAATATTTTCATTATATTCCATGATCAAATTTTTATGTTATGTTCATAATTTCTATAATACATTAGTCTTAAAAATGTTCTTGGAGTTTATTATGTGAATAATTATTTAACATATCATGAAACAAAGTGTATCAAAGACATGTGCTATTATAGATTATAATATGGAAAGTAGGTATGAGATCAACTTACAGGTAGGGATCCATCCTTAGGATTATACTCTTAACCTCATGTAATGTTCTAATAGGATAATTTTTGTATTAGGAAATCATATTTTTTGTAGTGTGAGACTATCAAGAGTGAACTCTTATCCCATAAGCTTATTATTCTAGTGTAATGTTTACAACAGATGGTGTATTGGTCTTGGGAATTGTATAAGGATCCTCATAAACTTTTAGAAAAGATTACTGAAGGGTTATGTTTTACATGTTGATATCCATTAAAGTTTATATATGAAATGTTTATATAAATTATAAGGAACCAGTTATTTTGGAATTTTTTTTCAAATTGTCTAAAGGGGTGACTTCCCATGTTTTATTTTATAATTTGAAAATAGTATATCATGATTTATATTTATTTAATCGAGAATAATTGGTCAATATTAGAAATATTTCTTATGAAATAATTGGTGGGATCGTATTGGTTTTTTTATAACTCCCTACATACTCTATTTGGTGTTTAAAGATAATTTTTTTAAGATGTAACATAAGTCAATGAGAAAGAAGTTGGTTGAATTTTTTCATGTTAACATGGTTTTGGGGTTCTGTTGTGACTACAAGTCACATAAAGAGGGTTTAATTTCATTATTTTGTACTTCAGGTCAGGATTTTTCCTTTGTTTTTCTATACTTTTTTGTGACTTTTACATTTATTTGTATTGATATACTAACATTATATTTATTCATGTTATCATATTATATGATCTTTTATGGGAAAAAATAATTCCCAATGGTATTTATTTATGGTGGATCACGTGCCTCTATTCCATGGGGATTAGGAACACCATTCAGGTTATGTCAGGATTTGCTCTTATTCTAGAAAATGGCTCATCTGGGTTTGATCATGAAAAATTTGTATCCAAGGTGGTTAGTTTGTTTTCATTGTTAGTATGAATCTTGGGATGTCTTATTAAATAGAATATAAGAATGTGGGTATTTAAGGGGTAGGGTCATAGAATTTTCTTTTCAAAATAAAACCATTAATATATAAAAGATAGCAATTTTTTAGGGAATGTGTCTATTGGGATTGAATGTAATTTAATCATACTATTTATTTTTCTATGATTCCCTCTATTTTTTTTTGAATTCTTTTATTTGAAGTCATAATTTAATCTTGTATTTCATGTTATTATGTCTATTATATGATGATGGGTTGTACCATGCCTCCTAGTATAAATCCGTAAAATCATAATGTGGGTGATTCCAACAGAACTTGGTAGGTAAATCCTCTATTTTATTAGAATCTCATCGAACCATTCAGGTGTATTTTTTGAGTTATGGTGAAATATGTAAAACCCTCCCCTATTTCGGCTTGATAGGTGGGACCCTAATTGGATTGGGATATGAATTTATATTATGTATTTCTACATCAGAAAAAATATATATTTTTAAGGAATGCACATCCCTCATGAAGTCAAATATTGGATATGAAATATTGAAAGAATATTCTGATTCTAGGATTCACTTGATTCATTCATAGTGAGGTGAGTTGTGTTTAAGATAAAAGTCATGGCTTGAAGGTGTTGAGAATGAGTTATTTTAGAAAATAATCCTATGGTATTGGATTGGAAATAATTCAAGATCATTATTTCTATCAAATTCTACCTGAAATATATTAAAAATTGAAAAATCATTGTAGTTCATCACCATTGTGAAAGGGAATAGGAATGTGATTGATTATAAGAATCACTTATCTGAGCTCACCATATTATTATATGAGATTTTTACTAATGAAAAGATGAGGCTCAATTGTTTAATATTGGTATGTTAAATGATATCAGGTCGTAGGTCTTCAGGATATGTATATTACATACACTATCATGGAGGATCTAGTGATAATGGAGAATATTGAATTTATTGGAATGTTGGAGATGACCGGATTATCCCTTACAATAAGTAGTAACTTATGTAGTTCTTATATGGGTAAGAGAGAGTGTAGTTAGTTTCATAATGGAAATAGTATTTTTGCATCATATAATTCATTTCTTGGACCATAATAAGTGATTAGTGGCCTAAATTGTTACTTGTTTGAACTGATATGGCACATAATGTTATTTTCTTTTATTCCACCATAGATTTCCATATCATTGAGATATTGTGGAAACTTAAAGATGTTATGTTAGGATTCATTCCTATTATATATGGAACATGATAATGTTCACCAACACATCTATCATGCACTTAGATACATTATATAAAGTAGGTTTCCAACCATAGTCCCCTAGAATGAAGTAGTTACATATAGTTGAAGAGTTTTCAATAAAATTTATTAAGTGTCATGTAATAGTGAAAAGTACAATTTCTATTTGATAAACTTTAGAGACTATATTTGATACACATTATTCTATCTTGTCTATATTATAAGATATTTGGTTATTTTATAACATTCAATTATACTTATTCCATTAATTATGGAAATAGTGATTCCTCCGGAAAAATAGAATAAGAATGGTTTCAGATTCCCCTCTTCCCCATTATTAATGGGAAATGTTTAGTTAGTTTTGAATTACCTGGTTCTTGAAAATAGCCTCTTTGATGTTATTATAAGTATGGATTTTTTAATTTATCATAATCCTTATATAGACTAATATCATTGGTGGGTGACATTTTTCCCAATTGAAACTTCGTTGCATTTCAATGACAATGGGACTCGAGGTATAGTTGAGTAGGACATCCTGCTTTATTTCTTAGTGAGTTTTTTTCATTATCATAAATACAAATAAGATAAGAATCTATCAGTTCTGTGCATCCTCTAGTAGTAAAATAATTTTACTAATTATTTCTAAATGACTTTTTTTATGTTTTCCATAATTTTTGTAAGCGAAGTTCATGATTGACATAGTGACAGATAATCATTCGATATCAATTAAATTATTGATTATGTATCAAGATGAGTTAAAATGGTTAAAAATTATATTTTATGATCTATGATGTAGGGGATTTTTACCCCGGAATATACCACCTTGTGTATCCCCTATTATGTTTTTCATGATTTATGTTTGAACTCTCTTCAATTGAATTTATTATAAAAAAAATCAAGCATGTAATAGTTAATAATAAGCTACTTTAATCATGAACTGATAGTTTTATTGATTATTTAAATGGGGGAAAGTGGTTTAAAAAATTCAATCCTATATCTCATAATTTCCATCTCATAATCAAGGTGTCCAATATTCAGAAAAATATCTTCTACTGTAGGTATGGCCATTTAGATTACCTAGTGAGGCAATTCAACCAAAATAAATCTCTACTTTTCTTCATTAATCTCATTAAATATATATACACAAATATTTTGACACATTATCATGGTGTTTGTAGATGAAATTTTGGTGTACTCAAGGAATAAATATGGTCACGTGTATCGCATGAGACATGTTTTGGGAATCATACGAAATACCTGTATGTATGAAAAATTATCAAAATTCCCATATTGGATTTGAGATGTTAATTTCTAGGACACATTATTTCATATAATGATATATTGGTTGATCTCAAAAAAATTATGGCTATAATTTCAAAGGAATTATCATAAAATTTATTTGATTTTTAAATCATTCTAGGTTTTATAGCATATTATTAGTAGTTTTTTAAATATTTATTCACTCTTGCTTCCCCATAGATTACTCTCACTCAAAAGGGGTTAATGTTATTTTGGAATTAAAAGTGTTAATGATCCTTCTTTTAACTGATGTGGGGTTTGACCTCAACACTAAATTTGAAAACTAACATAAGTCAGATAGGGATTTTTTGGTTATTATATTGTTTCACGTTAATGCTTTGACTCCCTTATTCATGGTGATAATGAGGTTTTTTTATTGATCAAGTCCACTATGACATCATGTGATTAATTATGTCACTAATAATTTAGAACATGATTTTATTTTTTATTCCCGTAAACTTTGGAAAATATATATTTATAGTGTGTAATTTTATTATTTAATCCGACAATTAAATTTTGGGTTATATATTTTTTCAAAATTATTTGAACCTTTGGTAGAGATAATGGGTGTAATGATTAAATTCATTTGAAATTGAAGTTTCCTATTCTCTGAGAAGGGGTAATTTTATTTTTGATATTATTAGTAGTAATTTTCTTTCTATATCCATCAAGGAATAAAATGATGAATGAAACATGATGTGACAATTTTTTCAGATGAAATTTGCAGTTCGGGAAGACGTTTCTAGTAATTATCGCAATATTTTTTATTCTATATCCTCTCTCATTGAGATTATAGTCTAGGAATAGTATCAAGATAACAAGTTCTGGAAAATATGAGATTATTTGTATGGTGGGAGGATAATTAATGTTTAATCTCTCTCCTTGGAATGTATTATTTACATTATGAACTTTTATGTTTTTCAATAATTTTTTAGAATGGTCATGTTTGTATATTGTCATTGTTCATTGGGGGATGTTCATCCATGAACTAAAATGATGTTTTATAACATGAAGCATTAGTACTAGTGGCCTGGTTTGAAATGGGACTTAATAAACATTGTATTTTGATTTTATTTATTCCAAAAGATTAAGGACGAGAATAAAAAATCTTTATTGTATACATTATCCACTTCCTATTACAATATGTAAATGGAATGAGATATCAATGGATTTCACTATGGGTGTAACACCCTGAGATTTTATGAGAAATATTATTTTTAATTTCTTTGATGTCTTGTGTTATACGCTACAACAATATAAGTTTTCACTATACGCAATATCATATTATCTTTTAGTATATGTAAAAACTATTTTTGGCTTGTGTTGCACGCAAGAGCGACCTTCCTCAATAGCGTGTGCTGTACGTGATACCGAGTTTCACTAAACAATGATATATTGTTATAATATTATTATGAACTAGCCGTTATGAATATTATTAACAAAATATTGAATTTTATATCATTATCATTCATATTACATGTATTATAGGACATTTTATGAGAATAAAATAATTTTTTCATGTAAAATATGTATTTTTAAAAAAATTTCTGTTTTGGCAATTTTTGATGGAACACCCACTATAATTCTAGTTTTTTACACATTTATAATCTAAATTTGACAAAATAAACTTATTAATTGTAATAAGGATATAAAAATTAACTTTTTATAAATATTTAATATTTTTCCTGTTAAATTTCATATTTTGATGAATAGTAAAAATATGCTAAATTTTAATTAAAAACAACTTTTTTCATTAAGAAAATTTTTATAGATTAATTATAATAATTAATTGTTTTAATGTATAAATAGAATTTATTTTTCCATTTAATATTATTTATGTCATTATCATCAATTTTACAATGAATTCGTAGGCAAAAACATTTCAATCTTTTGCAATGTTTTAACTTTTAGAACACGTTTTCTCAACAGTGAGATTAATTTTAAATTAAATACTGCAACTTCTGAGTTTTGAATTTGGAAAAATGGATTCCATATTTCTAATCGGTAGGTCCAAAATATGTTAATAAGTTAATTATTATATTTAGATATTATGAATAATAACTATGGTAAATTTTATTTGCTGCAGTTAATGGTAAATCAGGTAATTAAGGGTAAATAAAATATTATAAAATTACCCTAACACTTGTATTTACATAATTGGATGATTAAAGTTCTTCATAAAATATACTTGGGTTGAAATGGTATCTTTTGGAAATCACGTGGATATGATTAAGACCTTAAATTTTTTTATTTAAAGAAAGTGAAATATGTCTCACTCAAACTATAATAATGAATGTATTTTTAATATAAGGATATATATAATATAAATTAAATTATAAATACTCATTTTAAAGATAAAATGTTTTTCTTCATCATGGTAATTTAATTGTAATTTTTTAAAAATATATAATTACCTTAATATCATATACATTAATGATGCATAAATTATTTATTTAGTGAAAAATCAATAATATAGTTTTTATTAATATAATAATACCCATCAAAAGGCCCATAAACTTGACCAAAACTTTTTGGTCATGTATATATATACCCTAAGAATAATAGGGTCTACTGTTGTACTATTTGGAGCCTTATAAAATGGACTAAAAAAATTTATATTATTTTATTTTAAATGATGTCAAAGTTGTCACCTTCATACTTTAATAAATATAAAATTTTAAAATTTGGTTGTTTTAGAATAAAAATTCGACTAAAAGTATAATTATGAAATATATTATATTTATATTCATCTTTGTATTTTATTTTTAATCTTTATGCAACAAATAATTATATAAAATAATTATAAAATTTTTTTGAAGAAATTATTTTATAAAGAGAAATATCAAAGAAATGGTTTTAAATTATTAAAATAAATATTATATGAACTAATTAATATGATAAAAAAATTTATAGATATAAATTTCTTGTTATAAATGTATTAAATATTTTTTTTGAATATATCCTCTGTGTGGATTTTATTTAAATTCAAAAAAACGAAGTGTCCAAATTGACACTATTGATATTTTATAAAAATAACTTATTATTATATTGCTTAAAAATCACAAAAATATTTAAACATTATAAATTTAAATTTATATAGTCTAAAATGTCATAAAGTATCCAATTATGGACAATTTACAACACATAAGTATGTATTTATCATAATTTAAAATTTATCATATTATTACCACAAATAAAATTAAATAGATTAAATAAGAATAAATCAAATTGATCGGGTTTAAAGTAATTTTCCAACTTGTCTAAATTTTATTCGATGATGAGATTACAACCCTATCTCATATCATATTTTAATTTCAGTAATTTTTTAGGTTTTTATGTGGGCTTTCTTTTTATTATAATTTAATATTTTGGAGGTTTCCAAAAGTGCCCCTCTCCTCTCTTATAAAATGGATCCTCCTCCCTCTTCTCTTCACTCCATTTGAAGCCTTCAATCTTATTAAACCCCTGAATATTATTCTCCTCAACCTATATAGTTATATTATATAGGTTATGGTCTTCTCTAATGGCCAACTCTAGTGCCCTAAGAGGAAGTTTAAAAAAGGAACGTTGAGGAAGCGGTAATCTCTTCTACCGATTCCTTCAAATTTATTTATTCTTATAATTCCTCTTCTTTATATGTTTAATTATAAAGTAATAACACCATTATAACTAATATACTTAAATTTTATTATAAATATTTAACTATCCTACTTCACCTTATGTCCATGCTACGAAAAACGAACTCTTCACGCGTGCGTACATACTTCTTACCGTCTCCACGCCATGGTGTAATCTGTTTTTCCACCACCAGAATATTTGGATAGGAATAATGGTTGAAATAATAACTATATAATATTATTATAACATCACACTTATTCTGAGATATTATATCATCCACTCCAATTCCATTCAATAATTATGGGAACAAGATCATTGCTCGTGTGTACGCACGGTTTACCATCTCCACTACGCGATGAGATTTATTTTCCATGATAACAATTTTAGAATGATTGTAAAGTATATAATATAAATAATCATGAAATATATAACATAATAAGTATAATGGATTTATGTATATGTTATATAATTACTTCCATTCAATTTAATAAGGAAACTGAAACAACGTTCATGCGTACGTACGACCTACCCTCTCCATGAACGGTGCATTTTAATTGCATTTATCGATTTATTATATATATATATATATATTATATTATGGATATATATTATATATAAATAATTTTGTAAATTCTTGAGGTATGTTATAAATATCTAAGTAATCATATGAAAAAATTACAATTCAAAACACAAACGATAAAAGAAAATATTTTACCCAAAACGCTACATTAACATGGAATTGACAAATGAAAGGGTAATATAAAGTCATAAGTGAATCATATATGATATCAAAACTATTATTATGGTTCTATTATTAGTTAATAATATGTTTAAACCCACTATACAAGAGTATCAGACACACACAGAAGAAATTGGACATAAGGTAAGGGATAATTATTCCAATCTCGTTTTTATCCATGATTGTTTATTCATAAGTATTTACTGGGGTTATGTTTATCATCCATATTCATGTTTTCTCAAAATGTTTTCATAAAATCTTTACTATTATTACACATATGTTTGATGTCATTTTCACCCTTTTTTACTTATACCACATGGTATGTAAGGAATCTTTCTTTTGTTTACCATACAAGGTACTTTTTGACTTTTTCTGCAAAAGTACGAGAAGAAAGTTTTTTTAACTTATACTGCTTGAAAATATTTTTACATTTTCATAAAACCTTATTTATATAAAGCATCCTATAAAATATTTCATAATTATTTTAAACGAAATATTTTTCTTTTAAAATTGTGTGGCATTTTCTGAAAAGAAAATGATTTTAAAGAAGAAAGAATATTTTCCTCAAGAATTCATTTCAAGTGTTTTATCAAAAATATTTTCCATCAAATATGAAATTATTTATTATGATTATGTTTATATTATAATGTCACTATTATTTAAATGGTTTGATTTTTATTATGATGAAATGATATCCATTTGTTTTATATGAAATATGTTATGATGGGATGATGATTATGAAACCCATTTTATTCTTCGGTTTATGATGAATGATTTATGTTTATATTGTGTCACACGTAATAATGACTTCACTATGAGATGGGTGGGACCTATATATCCCTCTAATTAATTGGGTAAATATTTATATCTCATGAGACAGACATGGCTGGAAGGACACGTAAAATCCGATTCAGTAATATAGGGTTGGAATGACATGTAAACCCGGTTCAGTAATGGACTTTGTCCACTATAATGGGATTGGAAGTTATGGCTTGGATACTATGGTAATAATATCATGTCATTAATGGTTTTCTACAATTACATTTTTATTCCCATGATATTTTATAATGATTAATTTTTATTTGTGATATATACCTTATGTACTACCAAAATTTATGTCATGACTCATGTTTTATGTTCCTGTTTTTATGTTAAAATGTTTATGGATTGTTTTGTGTTTTCCATGATTACCCTTACTGAGCATTTGAGATCACTCTTTTTATGTTTTATTTTCAATTGGATATAAATAAAGGTTTTAGGTGAGAAAAAATAGGAAGATCATTATGATAGATGTTGAAGATCTTTCACCATGATTAGAAGATTATGTTCTGAGTTTACAAAGAAACTAAACTAATACGGTCTTTTGGAATCTTTTTTTGTCATGTATTAAGTATTATAGAAATGTAATGTAATGTGCATGTACTTAAAGATTTGGGTCTCTACAGTTAGTATCAGAACGAAGGTTTAGTCATCCTTTGGAAACAAGGATGTGAAAACTTTAGTGAGATCCCTAGATATATTTATAAGGTATTACTAGGGATGTCCCTAAGTTTAAGTATAAGTATAGGTTGTAGTCCTATAATTATGGTAACAATCATATAATTAAACCTAAGATGTTAGATATTTAGGGTAATATCCCTTTATTATGATGTTTTAATTGTATTTTTTTTTCCTCTCACACTATTCTTTTTGGGTCTTAGACGATGGATGGAACCCAAAAGAACCATGTTGATCAATGTAAAGGACAATGCAATGATTGTCCTCCTGAACAAATCAATGTTATAAGAGATGGATTGAAAAATCTTGTTTTTATACATACACAAGCAATGAATCATTCTGGACTTCCAAATGAGCAGAGAAGGGAACAATATTATATTGATTCTTTCATGAGGCAACGTCCACCTTCTTTTAGTTGGTGTTCTGGTCTACTTGTTGGTGAACAATGGATCAGTACCATTGAAAAGATATTTTCAATACTTCACTGTTCAGAACATGAAAAAGTCATTCTAGTTGTTTACCTTTTAGAAGGCGAAGCATACCAGTGGTGGACTCTAATTATGAATACAAGTCCCCAAGATGAAATTGAATCCATCGAATGGGATGATTTAAAGAATATGTTTTTCAATAAGTAATTCTCTCATATTCATTGAAAAAATATAGAAAATTATTTCCTTGATCTTAATAGAAATGATGATTAATCTATTGGTATATACCAGGAGAATTTTACAAGGATAGCAAGGTATGCATATGTCTTTATCATCCAACCTGAAAGTAAATTTGATGGATTCTACATTAGGTTAAAACTAAGACATAGAAGGGAATTAACTATAAGAGACTTCATTAGCTATGAAGAAATTGTGTCTTGTGATATCAAAGTATAACTGAAATATGGTGTTACATATCCGTCTAATGGTTTTGACAAGAAAAGAAAGATGGAGTTCAAGGGAAAATATCAAAACTATGGTTAAAAGAAGACAAATGTTTCGTTATGCTCAAAGTGTGGAAAGAAGCATGGTGGAGATTGTCTTAAAGGGAATAGAAAATGTTTTCAGTGTAGAAATGAAGGTCATAGAGCAGATGAGTTCTGAAGTAATGGGAAAAGTTATCTAATGATTTCTATAGAGAAAATACTACATAGAACACACCACCAACACTTCAGTGCTACAAGTGTAGAGAAATGTGGCATTATTCTAGCGAATGACGTAAGCTAAGGGTTAATGATGATCGACATCAACTACCTATTAAGGAAAAGGAAAAAGGGATGTCACATGCGATCACTATTGGAGATGTTGAATATGACAACGAAGTGGTGTAATGATTATCTTGGAATATTAGAATATCTATGTATTAGTTTATTTTGGTTTTTAATAATTGTTTGATACCAGTAACCCTGAAAAGTGATTGAAATATTTTTGGAAAGCAGATGATATGCACATAATGATGGGATAAAGAGAAAATAATATGTTTGATAGTATTAATGAGCTCATGACTAACATAAGGACAAAGTTATATCATGGTTTGAGTATATAGAAATTTTGGTATTTTGGTATGTGCAAAGAGTTAACATTTGACATCATTCATGTTTTCACTAAGGTTCTATGGTAATTCATGATTCAATATAAAACATGATTAAGGTATTCACATGTTTGGAATGAGACCAACATGATATATCTTATGATATAAGGGGATAAATTATGGTATTCACATTCTTGGTAGACAACCTATCTAGAAATATTTTTCGTTATACTACGAGATTGGACAAAAGTATTTTGGATAAGACTAAAGATTAGAATGGATTACGTTAGACATAAAATAGTATTCTTTAAGGCTATAACTTTTTGATATTATTTCTAAAATTTTATAATAGTATATTTTTAAAAAAAAGGACAACTCGTGGGACGGACAACAACCCATCACGTTGGACAAGGCTGCGGGAATCGAACCCATAACTGAAGTGCCACATGCCTTTATCTCCTACCACTGGCCTACAGAAAGTCCCTGGTTTGTATAAATTAGGTTTATTTTATTAAGTGGTATGATAAATGATGTATAAGTCCATTTTTGGAACCATATACAATTAACCTCACCATATATGGACTTATGTATATTTAATATCTTATGTTATCTATTTTTGTGATACAGATAGTTGGAATAACCAATCATTCTATCGCATGATCTGATAGTACATCAAGAATGAAAAATTCAGCATCATTTATTTAAAAAAGAGAGGAAGTTGATACTTTTCATGGAATGACCAATGATGATTGTACACTTAAATCAAGTAAGTATTTATCCTTATGAAAAAACTCATCCACGTTAAGGAAATGATCTTGAAAACCAATAATGTTGTCCTAGTACCCTCATATCCGATGAATCTGATTGTACATTAGATCATAAAAAATTTATGGAATTTTGATTGTTGGAACTTTCATAGGAATGTTCTATACAAATTTCCATCAGAACATGATGGTTAGATTTCTCTTCGATATCCATATTTTCACCTACATTCTCTTATTTGGAAACCCAGTGTTGAGTTAGTTTGGTTGACCGTTATGTATTTAATGTTCCTTTTTAAAATTAATTTTCAGTATTACTTTTTACGATGTGGGTTTCTATGAAATAAAATTTCATGTATTAAATGATTTATAACCCCGACGAATTTCAAGGGAAAAATTCATTTTAAGGGGGGTATAATGTAGCACCCCGATATTTTATGAGAAATATTCATTTTAATTTATTTGATGTCTTGTGTTCTATGATACCCCATGATTAGATTACACTATATGCATCATCGTATTAGCTTTTAGTTTACACACACACACACACAGACACACTATTCTTGGATTGGGTAGCACGCAAGAGCGACCTTTCTCAATAGCGTGTGTTGTACGCGATACCGAGTTTCATTAAACAATGATATATTGTTATAATATTATTATGAACTAGTCATTATGAATAGTATTGACCAAATTTTTTATTTTATAACATTATCATTCATATTATACATATAATAGAACATGGTATGAGAACAAAATAATTTTTTCTGGTAAAATAAGTATTTTTAAAAAAAATGCTATTTTGCCGCTTTTTGATGGCGCACACACTGTAAATATAGTTTTTGACACATTTATAAGATCAATTTGAAAAATTAAACATATTCATTGCAATAATGATATAAAAATTAACTTTGTATAAATTTTTAATATTTTTCTATTAACTTTCATAATTTGATTAATAGTAAAAATACTCTAAATTTTAAATAAAAAAACTTCTTTCATCAAGATATTTTATATGGTTAAATAATAATATTTAATAGTTTTAATGTATAAGTGGAATATATTTTTACCATTTAAAATTATTTATGTAATTATCATTAATTTTACATTGAATTCATAGGTAAAGACATTTTAATCATTTGTAATATTCTAACTTTTAGAACATGTTTTCTCAACAGCGGGATAAATTTTAAATTAAATACTGCAACTTTTGAGTTTTGAATTTGGAAAAATTGGATTCAATATTTGGAATTAGTATTTCCAATTTATGTTAATATGATACTTTTTTATTTTTAGACATTATGAATAGTAACTACGGTAAATTTTATTTAATATAGTTAAAGGTAAATCATGTAATTAAGGGTAAAAATAATATTATAAAATTACCCTAACACTTGTATTAATAAAACTGGATTATTATATTTCATCCTAAAATATTATTGGGTCGAAATGATATCTTTTAGAACCCACTTGGATATGATTAAGACCATTAATTTATCTTATTTAATGAAAGTGAAATATGTCTCACTAAAACTTTAATAATTAATTTATTTTTAATATAAGGATATACAGAATATAAATTCAATTATAAATACTCATATGAAAGATAAGATGTTTTTAATTGTCATGGTAATTTATTTGTGATTTTTAAAAACTATATAATTACCTTAATAGCTTATACATTAATGATGAATAAATTATTTATTTAGTGAAAAATCAATAATATTGCTTTTATTAAGATAATAATACCTATCAAAAGAACCAGAAACTTGAAAAAATCTTATTTTTCGAGTATATATATACCTTGAGCATCCAAGGGTTGACTTTTGGACCATTTTTAGCCTTATAAAACAGATTATGACATTTATTTTTTGTTATACTAAAAGAATGTCAAAGTTGTCGCATTCATACTTTAATAAAAATAACATTTTAAAAGTTTGTTCTTTTAGAAGATGAATTCTAGTAAAAGTAATCTTATAATATATAATAGATTTATCTTCATCATAGTATTTTATTTTTAATTTTTTTGAAAAAAATAAGTATATTAAATTATTATACAAAAATGTAGTTGTAATTTTTTTATTAAGATAATTATTAAATAAATGGTTTTTAAAAGTTAAAAATAAATGTTATATGAACTAATTAATGTGCTCAACGAATTTTAAAGTTTAATATGACATGTTAATAATTTATTAAATATTTTTTTCGAATATATTATATGTTTGGATTTTATTTAAATTCAAAAAAATGAATACTATCAAAATTGACACTATTGATATTTTATAAAAATAACCGATCATTAAATTTTTTTAAAAACACAAAAATATTTTAAAAATATAAATATAAATTTATAGTCAAAAATTTCATATAGTATAGAATTATGGAAAATTCACAACACATAAGTAAGTATTTATAATAATTTAAATTTTAGAATATTATTACCACAAATAAAATTAAATAGATTAAATAAGGATAATTGAAATTGATAAGGTTTATAATAATTTTCCAACTTGTAAAAATTTTATTGGATGATGATATTACAACCATATCTCATCTAATATTCTTATTTGAGTCATTTTTTAGGTTTTTAGGTGGGGTTTAATTTTATTATAAAATAATATTGTGAAGGTTTCCGAAAGTGCCCCTCTCATCTCTTATAAAAGGGTATCTCATCCCTCTTCTCATCACTCTATTTTAAGACATAAAACTTTTCCAAACCCTTCCAATTCCTCTTATAAACCTCTATAGTTATGTTATAATATTTAGAGTCTTCTCAAAAGGCCATCTCTAGTGCCCTAATATGAAGTTTAAAGAGGCACGTCGAGGAAGAGATAATATCCTTTACCGATTCTTTCAAGTTTCTTTCTTCTTATACATCCTCTCAATTAGATGATTAATTATAAATTAATATCACGATTATCACTATTATACTTAAAAGTTATTATAAATATTAAAAAACCCTATTTCACCTTATATACATACTATGAAAAATGAAATCACCATGCATGTGTACGTACGGATTACCGTCTCCACGCCGTGGTGTAATCTGATTTTCCACCACCACCATATTTGGATTGGAATAATGGTGGAAATAATGACTATATAGGATTATTATAACATCATACTAATTCTGAGATATTATATCATCCACTCCAATTCTATTAAATAATTATGGGAACGATATCATCCCTCGTTCATACGTACTGATTACCGTCTCCACAACACGGTGAAATTCATTCTCCATGTTAACCATTTTAGAATGATTATAAAGTATATATAATAAATAATCATGAAATATATGACATTATAATGATACTTTATTTATTTATATGTTATTTAATTTCTTCTATTAAATTTAATAATGAAACAAAAACTATGTTCATGCGTACGTACGACCTAACGTCTCCATGAATATTGTATTTTATTCCATATATAGATCAATTATATTTATATATATTATATTATGAATATATATTATATATAAATCATGTTTTACATTAATGAGGTAAGGAATCCTGATTTAACTCATCATATGAAATAATTACAATTCAAAACACATATGATAAAACAAACGATTTTACCCAAAACGATGCTTTAACATGGAATTAACAAATAAACGGGTAATTTAAAGTTGTAAGTGAATAATATATGATATCATAACTATTAATATGGTTTTGTTATAAGTTAATAATATGTTTAAACCCACTATACAGAAGTCTCAAACACATATGGAATAAATTTGACATAAGTTAAGGGATAATTATTCCAATCTCTTTCTTATCTGGAATTATTTATTTGTATTTATTTACTACGGTTATGTTTATCATCCATATCCATGTATTCTAAAAATGTTTCTATAAATTTTTTACTATTATTCCATGTATGATTAAAGTCATTTTTACCCTTTTCTGACTTTTACCACATGGTATGGAAGGAATATTTCCTTTTTTTATTATATGAGGTACATTTTGACTTTTCTAGAAAAAAGGACGAGAAGAATGTTCTTTTAACTTATAATAAATGAACATATATTTATATTTTCATAACACCTTATTTACATAAAGCTCCCTCTACAATATTTAATTATTATTTTCAACAAAATCATTTTCTTTTAAAATTGAGTGAAATTTTGTGAAAAGAAAATGATTTTGAAGAAGAAAGGATATTTTCCTCAGGAAATCATTTCAAGTGTTTTATCAAAACTATTTTCCATCTAAGATGACATTATTTAGTCTATTTATGATTCATTTATAATGTCTATATTATTTACATTGTTTGATTTTTATTATGATGAAATGATATCCATTCGTTCTATATAGATTATGTTATGAAGGGGTGATGTTTATGAAACCCATTTTATTCTTTGGGTTATGATGAATGATTTATGTTTATGTTTTGTCACCCGTAAGAATTATTTTATTATAAGATGGGTAGGAAATATATCTCTATATAATGAATTGGGTAAATATTTAAATCTCATGAGATAGACATGGCTGAAACGACAAGTAAAATCTGGTTTAGTAATACAGGGATGGAATGACAAGTAAACACGGTTCAGTAATGGACTTTGTCCACTATGATGGATTTGGCAGCAATGCATTGGCTACTATGGAAATTATATTATGTGCATAATGGTTTTCGATAATTACATGTTTTTTTCCGATGATATTTCATCATGGTTAATGTTCCTCTATGATCTATGCCTTATGTACTGCCAAGATTTAGGTCATTACACATGTTTTATGTTCATGTTTTTACGTTCAAATGTTTATGGATTATTTTATGTTCTCCATTTTTACCCTTACTGGGCATTTGATCTCAACCTTTTTATGTTCTATTTTCCCCATTATATAAATAAAGGTTTTAGGTAAGAAACAAAGGTGATGATCTTTATCAGAGATGTTGAAGATCTTTCTCCATGATTAGAAGATTATGTTCTGAGTTTCCAAAGACACTAAACTAATACGGACTTTGGTCATCTCTTTTTTTCATGATATAAGTATTATACAGAAGGAATGCAATGTCCATATAGGTCAAGTTTGTGTCTCCACAATGGGATTACCTCAGAATCTCTCGTATAAGAACGCAACTTGGGTGGTGATTGACCTACAAGCCAATTCTAAACATTTCATTCCAATTCAATAAACTATTATATGTAGGATATATGAATGTTTTATATTCCAGACCTAATAATGATTTATGGGAATCCAAGGACTATTGTCTAAAACATGGAACGTTTCATTACCACTTGATTTTGGAAGTGCCACTATGAAGTGATAGGAACCGAGTTTATGTTGTGCACAACATATAATCTAGAGATGAATTGGATGATATAAAGTGGTATTAAAATTATAGATTATGGGTTATTTGTTTTTTGTATTATACTTTAGAGGTTGTTGGGATAACTATTAGAGACTGGTTGAGTTTTCTATATATAATAGTTACTAAGATCCATTCAAAATACCACCTTTTGAAGATATTTAGGTTGACCCAACAACTCACCTCTCTATTTGATTGAAATTGGGAAAGCATCAATGATAGGGCTGAACATGGATTAGTAAAAAATGATAAAGTATTAGAATATTCATTATTTTATAGTGATATCTTAAATATTATAGAAATATTATGTGGATATTCATTACCATCCTTTGGAGTTTTCAGTTGGTGACCAAGGAATCATGCTAGTAGGTCTCTTTATGGCTTAAGAGACAATGGAAGCTAACTATAAGTTATACGAGACCATTTTTCTTCAATTAATGAATTGTAAAGGAGGAATACTACTAGGAATTACCACCTCATTTGAAATTAGTCCCTAATTGTTTTCATGCAACCCAAATAAATTAATATTATCTAGAACCATACCTTCTTTTTGTATTTCAAAAACCTTAAAATAGAATCTGATATTTCCATGATCAGGAAACCATTTTTTGTTTTTTATTATCAAATAAATGATATATGTGTGTGTTCTATACCATTATTTCCTTTTTTATGGTAGATTGGGTGAAAATCTAACTAGACATGGGATGGGGAGTCTTTGATAATGGATTAATGACCACATTTTTTATGGACAATAATTTTTCCACTTATAATTCTCTGAACAGAATGTAATATAGTGGGGAGAATTATTATATCATTATATTGTAATTTAGTTATGATATTTATTTTATTTTTTTCCATCCTCATTTATTGGGTATAAAATTTTTTATGGTTAAAATTAGTTCTTTATGAGGAGTATGAGTTGTTACTCAAGGAGTTAGTGAGGTGTTTACCAAAACTAATATCCAAAAAAAGATGAACATAGTACTCCAACTTACTGTTGAGGGAAACTAGATAGCCAGTGGACTTTCTTATGGTGAAAGAATTATTATATAGAAAATAACTTTAAGATTTTTCACTACTATCTAGTCAGTAGGATTGGTAGTTGCTACAATAATCTATTATATTCTCCTGCTTCTTAGTATACCTCTATCATCTAGACTATGTTTCTATTGGGTTCCCTAATAACTAATTTTATAATATTAATTTCAACCTGAATCTTATATTATAATATATCTTTATTCTCCCTCAATATCATTTTGACCTGTAAAAACCGAGGATCATGTTTCTAATTTTTTTCCACTCTGATGTCAAATCCTTGATGGATTAATGTGTTGATTGAAGCTGTGATCCTATGTTTTAAATTATATCTCTATTTTTATCCTTGATACTTTTCATAAATGTGTTCCTCCTACCCAAAGGCAATGAAATCCATGTGAATTTTATGGATCTATATCTCAAATAATATTCATTATATAACCTTCATATAATATCGGGTTTAGAGTGGATCTTCAATATTCATTGTGCATTGATTGAGAATATTGAAGGTAAGTTATCACATTAGTTAATTTTGTTATAGAAAATATTAATATGGAAATTCAAGATTTGGAATTTATTATTTTGTGTCCTCCTTTGATTCATTAATCCCCTAACTAATCTTATATTATTGTTTCCATATGAGGGTTGACATACCATGATTTTCAAGGTAGGTGGTTTCATAAAATGGACTAAATTTTTGAACCTTTCTTTCTTACTCCTTGGAATTGGATTTTAATATTGGGTAAAGGCATGATAAATTATTTGATAAAATATTTTTTTGGATATGTTTATAAGAATGTATATCCCCTCTAGTGCTGTTAATGAAAATAGTTTTTAACCATAATTTATATGTTATAAAACATGAAATTCCATTTGAATGATTATTATATGGTAGGAAATATGTATCATCAATGATGTTGGGATCTACCCTTATAGATGAACTAATAACCCTAGGTCTATTCTTATAGGGTAATCTATGAACTGGGTGGCCTAATTTGTGGATGGGAGACACTCTAGGGAGTGAAATATTTCTCCCACAACGAATTGTTCTAGGGTACTGTTCACACCATTTAGCCTATTGATCATCAAAATTGTATAAGGATATTCACTGAATTTGAAATAATATTAACTCAATGTATTTTTGTAAAAATTTAATGGTCCTTGATATGTACATTTTAAATTATAATTGAAATTCTTGAAAAAATATATTTTATAAATGTTTTATAAATTATTGAAAGGTGTGATTTTATAGGTTTTAAATTAAATTTTGTAAATTGTATCACATAAATCATATTTATCTACTTGATAATAATTGGTGTACAATATAATGTATGATTGTCAAACAGTTGGTAGGATCCCATTGGGATTGTTTTTCTTACACCCTATATACACCCTCATGTGTGTGTAGATATTATTTTGTCACCAATAGGTAAAGAAAATGTGTTATATGGTGGTGGAGGGTTTTCACATTAGTAGAATATGGGGGTTTATTTATAAATATACGTGACATGGAGATGTTTTTTTACTATTCTTATGTACAACAGTTCTGGTTGTGTGTTTTGTTTTATTTCCCTTACTTTTATATGTTCGCAATGTCCAATTTTTTCTGACCACATCATATTCTCTTTACTCATTTCATCGTAATATAATATTTTTTTTGTGAAAATTTTAATTCCAAAATGTAGTTCTTTATGCTCACACACTTGTTTCTAGACAATGGAGATTTTTAATTCTCTTCTGATCTAGTAAAGACTAGATCCAATTCCACATAGAAAAGGAATTTAGTTTAAATAGTGAAAAATTTAAATTGAGAATAAAATTTATGAAATAAAAAATTTGTATTGGATAATATTTTTGAAGAACTGTGTTAATGAAAGTGATGTGGATGATGATCGTCGTGATAACCGTTAATGAGAGAAATAGTGAAATTGACAAGTTAGGGTGGAATTGAGGATAATGATACATAGGAAACATAATAAATATTATATGAAAAAGTTTCAAAGAATGATATTAGGGTATGTTGAGTGAGAAAAATAAAATAACAAAAAATATAATTTGTATCAAATTAATATTTTTTAAAATGAATGTAAATGTTTTTTCATAAAATATCCAATATATAAAACATAATGAGATGATTTTTTGGAATAGTTATATTGTAATAGATGTAAAAAAACTTTTATTATGTTGGTTTCTTATTACCACCAACATAAATTTTTCATAAAAAAATTCAATTGTGGAAGATTTATAGTGGATGAAAAAGGATTTTCAGGCTTAAAAATAAAATTTATCTTATATAATAGGTTAATACACAATAGTTTATAGGGGCCATTAAAATAAATGGGTGGATAAATGTGATGAGTACTGGTTTTTATCAGATTGAAGAAAAATTATTGTGGCGTCTTATTCATATACTAGAAGGAAAATATAGAAAAATAACACACATTGTGTTTAAAAAACATAATAAAAAATTTAAGGATTTAATTAATATATATATTGGTTTTAACGAGTATTCACAAGAAAAATTAGATAGAATTTTAATGAAAATTTTCACTTATTACCACACTTGAAGCTATCTGGATGTTCTTTATTTTAGAAACTCCTTTAAAATATAAATTTATCGAATGGTCGTGAATTATATTTTCTAAAATATATGTTTTGATAATTTTTTTATTGATGTACTTGATGGATTTATAGTGAATAATTATGGAACTATGGTGGGAAATTTGAATAAGTCTATCAATAGATTGAAGTAGGAACCTATGGCCTAATACTAGAAACATGATTATTTCAAAATACAATTTTTCTTTTCTAGGTAAAGTCTGTAAACAACTTATGTGTGAAGGATGTGAATAAAAATCCCTTTTTTTTTATTTATTTGTTGACATATTTTTTTCATTTGTAGGAAATATGGTTATGAATAATTTTATGAATAAATGAAGTGATATTTTGAGATACCAATTCCATGGGAGATTAATTTATATTTTTTGTTATTAGTTCTATAAAATAAAGTTACATGTTATTTTAAAAAGATATATATATATATATATGATTCATTGAATAAATTATTAACGTAACATTAAATAGACATATCCACATTGATTATAGTTTGTGTAAATATAATAAATGATGAAATATAAAGAATCAAGAATTCGAAATACTTCAAGAATATATCTATAATCATTCTTTCGCATATAACACTATGACTAAATATTTTACATATAATAAATATATGTGATAGATATCAATGTGATACATAGTATTCAATCAAAGTGATAACTAAAATAATTTCATGGTATATCAATTGATCATTTAATTATGATATGATTCATAGATGTTGTAAGGAAATATACATTATAGGTTTAACATATGCTGAGTGTGTTGAAAATATTAAAAACAAAAAATCAATATCAGGAATAACATTCTTTTTTGGGATAATAGTTTGTGAGATGGTGTAGTAAGAATAATACTTATATGTATTTGAGTATATGTGAAGAAAAATATGATATTTCCATGTTTTATTTTATTGAAAATATGTTGATGAAATTACATAGGAATTATTTGATAGTAAATGATGATAAATAATGGAATATTACTAGTAAAAATAGAAGTCCAATGGATATTTCCAAGAACCTAGAAGAACACTCCAGTTCCACAAATATTGATATCATGTGTCATTTTATTAAGTACATTGTTTTTAATATAGATTTTAAGTTGTATTTTAGTTCTATAAATTATTATATTACTTATATATTAGTAATATTTATTCCAAGGGAATGATTTGAATTTATGCCACTGAAACTTCATGTTTATCCTCAACCACAAACATAAGTATATTGTGGTCATCCTCTACTTTAATTTAGATTTTATTTTCATAGGGAAAGGGATGTAAAAAACTGTGTATATTATATTTATTTATCTAAATCACTTATTATTAAAAAATGTGTAAACAAATAAAAGTGCGATGATTGAGGGGGAGGGGCGAATAAAAAATCACTCATTCAATTTTTTTATCACCAAGGGATTTGATTCTCTTAAAAACATTACATTACCTAATATTATGGTTTTAGGGTTAGTCTATTTGAGAAATATTTTGATATTATTTCATAATAAAAAAAATTCAATGATGGTGTTGACTATAAATTAAAAGTGGAATATTGAATAACCCATTAATTATTAAAGTTATCATATTTCTTCTCAACCGATTATGTTATAATATTTTAGTATTATTTATTAAGGAGAATATATAATTAGTAGAGGTGTAAATAAAAAATATGTGAGTTTTTATGGATTGATTTAGTGATTATAAGTTAAACATGTTTTTAATATTAGAAGCTATGTCCATTAATAAGGGATGAATGTTTCAGTTTTTGTTGAAGGCATCAAGAATTTAGGATATTTTATGAGCCTAGAAGTTAAAAGGATTGATGGTGTGTTATGAAAATGTAAAAATAAATTACATTACAAGATATGTAAGATATTTAGTGATAAAAAATATATTTTTAGTGCTCACATTGAAATGATTCAAATTTAAAACACCATATGTAATATGTAGGAGTAAAAATTTTATTATAGATATACCTAATGAAAATTTTAAATTGTTATTAGATCATTAGCGGAATTAATACGTGTCAAAATTTTTATGAGTAGATCAATTTGATGAAACATTAGAGTCTGGCAGTAATATAAATCTTGTTAGTTTAAGGTACTCTAAAATATTGTATGAAAGTTATGTTAAAAGATTCTACACTGATACATTAAATTAAATAGACATAAGGGTAATCTGATATTCAATTATGATTCAATATATGTTTAAATGGCAATGGAATAAGAATTATAAAAATGGTCATATAGGTTTTTAGAAATAAAATCTAGATATAAGTACAATTGTGGTTAAACATAATGATTCATAAAATAAAAACTTTTAGAATTAGATTCTAAATAATTTACTTATTAGTAGAGATGTTTTGAGAAGTCACTAAATCAAGAGACTAAATCTAATATTTTAGAGTTGTGATGATAATTTATGTAATGAGATTAGTGTTAAAGGATGATAAATTTATTATCTCTAGTAGGCCAGAAGTAATTAATATTAGATTAATAGAAGTTGAGGTGATAAAAATTTGAATTGATTAGAAGTTTAATGTTGAGATTAAAGAATATAGTGTTAGAAAAAATATTAGATCAATGTAAAAAAATTGGAAACATAGAAGGTATATCAGATATTGTTTGAAGTAACAAATTCTATAAAATATTGATTAATATGATTTCAATGGGTGAATCATATGTGGAAGCATAGGAAGTCCACATTATATTTATCATGAGTCATTATAAGTTAATGATTCATATAATTTCTAGTGATTTCATATAACATTTATGTAAAGTATAACTAATTTTGATGAAGGAATGTATGGTGTGAATAATATTACATCATGAATATGAATTCTAGTATTATTTTTGATGTTTACATAATATTTGTGGATAGATGATGATGAGTTTTATTGAGTATTTTATAAAGTCACACACTAATATCATTCGATACATTGAATGAAGATAACTCATATTTCGTTATGGTGGAAGATATTGATCCCGGATACTGGATATATCAAAAAAATATCATTTTATAAGGGGAATCTACATTTATATATCAATTATGTTAATTAATAAAGAGATATATAAAAAGACCTAACAATTTTTTTTTGAAAATTATTTGTGTTGAAAAAAAAATTATTGGTTTTAGAGTATTTCATATTAATAATGATTAAACCTAATTTATAGAAGTTCCCAATGATGATTTTTTTGATTTTTATTATCGATTAAATATGTTCCAAAAAATAGTTCATGAGTATCATAATATTTATATCAGATATAAGTCTTAAGGGATGATTATTTTTTTTGTTGAAGTATCTGGGTGTTAATGTAATCCTACATGATCAGAATTTGAGGGAATTTTTAAACTATAGTAAAAGTAATCTTACATGTCTCAAGATTTTTTTTATGTAACAAAAAATCATTTAAAATAGAAAATTTCTAATCTAGTAAACTAGATATTTAAAAACATAAAATGACTATAAATTATTCTAATTGAAAACAAATATAACATTATAACTTGCTTGTTACAAAAAATATGTTAGAAAAGTTTTAAAAAAATTATGTTTATTATGGGTACACTTTTTTAAAAATAATGATAACCTTCTAATACAAGTGGACTCATGGTTAATGATTTATTTCTTTAATTACAAATTATTCATGGAATGAAATTTGGGTATATATATATATATTTATTTTTTATTTAATATCTAAATAATTTAAAAAAAATAAATAATATTTTTGGATATTTTTTGTGTCTTAAAAAAATTATAATGGAATCTTTGATGATAGAATTTGATGAGATATGGTTGTTATAGCTGTATGAAATTTATCAGGGTAGGGTGTATTAATAGGGATATTTATGATATAGTGTTACATGCATTAATGAATATCTATTTAGTTAGTCCCCAAATATAACTGGTTAATTGGATATACTTCATTTTTGTTATTATTTTCATATTTGTATTTTTTATTTTTACATTGTATGTTTTTTAGGAAAATAAAATATAATAAGTGGGAAATTTTGTTCTAATTGATAATTTTTGATAGTTTGGGTTTTATAAAACTCATTTATGGTTAATTATATATCTAAATAGAATATTTTACAATCCAAATATTGACCTCTATCGAGATGTGGGGGTTACTAAACCATAGTAGTTATATAGTATACATTTGAGAAGTATATATAGATAATTAGATTATTAAATAAATCATTACAAGAAATGAAATCATTGGATGAATAAAAGACACATCAATTTACTATTGTATTAATTTTTATGTGTTTCATGATTTTATAAGATACAAAATCATATTTTGATCAAACCAAATTCACTATTTTGAAAATATGTGGTTATGGTGGTTCACATGATGTCTCTAACCCACCATTTTGTGATTATATTGCCATAATACTAGTTATTAGAATAATCTCATTAGAAAAGTTGGTATGGATGATAGTTATGATCGAGGTGGTGTTGATTAATTTAATTTTTGACTACATAATCACATATATATATATATATATTATTTCTTCTTCAAATAAAATACATATGTAGGGAATTATTTTAAAAAAAATCATATTCGATAAATGCTTTAATAAATTTTCACATGTTATAGAAATATTTGAGTCATTTATTTCCCACATTATATGGTTGAAGGGTTTTTTAATTGTTCAATTAAACCAATAATAACTGTATGCATAAGTTTATTTTAAATACTATTAAAAATTAAAATAATAAATAAGTGGGTTTTTATTTAGTTTAAAAATGATGTGGTTATAACTATGGAGAAATTTGATGTTATTCAATATAAAATGTATTATACTGTTTAATTATTATTGTTTTTAATTTATCATGTGACTATGATAATATTAAAACATGTTTGATATTATTTTTTGAAATCTTGTTTTACTTTTCAATTTACTATGACAATGTTATCCAATGTTTGATATTAAAATATTATTACGTAATTAAAAAATACAAGTTTCATATGTTATTAGTTTTTATAATCTAATAAAAAATTTCTTAAAAAAAGTACTTTTATTTTTCATGTTTCTTCTTACTTAGATCTATTAATTTCTATTAAGAGATATCTTAATATATAAATTATTTTGAAATACATATAACACATTCTATATATCATTATAGGGATTTTTTGGCACTCAAATATACAAAAAATAGGCTCCATTTTAATAATACACAAGGAAAAATGTTTATATAATTCACTATATAAAATATTTGTCACTATAAACTGTGTATATCACTAATTTCTTACGATATGATTTTTTAATAATATAAATTAAATTTATTAGGTTCATAAAACCACTAACATATAATAAGAACAAATTAAATATTTTTATTAACATTCATAATTTTTATATTTTCTCATCTTAAAATCAGTTCCTTATTTATTGTTTTTTACCTATTAAAAAATTTATTTTTCAATATATTTATTCAGAAACTATTTTATAAAATTAAGTTCATAAAATAAAAAGGAAAAAGAAAAAATAAAGAAACCAAAATTTTTAATGTTTTCAAATTTGATAATCATGATGGTTGTGAGGTGAAATATATTATATTTCATAATATATTTCTAAAACATTTAAAAAAATAAATAGATAAATATTATTCATAAACAAATAAATTTTTTATAATATGTTTTATATAATTTAAGTTCAATTTATTAAATTTTATCAAACCTTGTGAATTTGTTCATTTATGTTAAAATATTAAATTATCTTTCAAAAAACAATTAGTTGTGATAAAAATAGGTTTTGCAATAATTTTTAATAATCCCTTTCAAAATAAACTTCTATTTTTTTATATACAGAAAAAACAACTTTTTTTGGAAATTTCTTTTCTTAAGTGATAATTTTAATTTTCTAATATTGGTTACCTAATAAATGTTTAAACCAATATGTTTTTTATCAAATATGTTTTATGATGGTTTTTAAAAAAACCAATAAATGAAACTTACTATATTCAATCATATCATAAGTATATTGTGGTCATAATTATTTATATAATGATTATGGATAGGAAATATTATAATATATATTTATAAGTTTTTATTTTAGATATTTATTGAAACCATTCATCTTGTTTTTTATAAAATAAATCCTAACTATAATAGATATGATAAATTAATAATTGAAAAATAATTTTTATTTCATTTGTTTTGAAAAATGTTCTTATACATGAGTTATAAAAACAAATCAAATAATCTAGTCTAATGTTATTATAACTGAATGAATAGGTTCAACCACTAATTTTACTTAAATTAGTATTCTATATGGCCTAAAGTGCATTCCAGATTACTGAAGGCTGGATATAAGAACCTGGGTATCATATAAACATAAAATGAGTATTTTTTCACCCTAAACCAAAAAATGATATTTTAAATTAAATTAAAGTATCATTGTAGATATCCTAAATATATAATATTTCTAAATAACAACCAAATTGTTGACATAAAAAATATAGAATGAAAGGAATTGATGATCCACTAAAATTCCATCAATGAATAGAACACGAACAAGACATGGTTCAATCTCAACTTGAATATAGAACCCTACCATAATAGTGCATGGAAATGATACACGAGCTAGGAGATTCATCCATTACATGATGATCTTCCCTGAAACGTTATCCTACAAAATTAAGGCTATAATTAATCCAACAAAATAAGAGGGAAATTAGATCAAGTCCCCAATATGATGACACCAAGAATCTACAAAACATTTAACAACATTAATCCATTAGTTCTTGAATAATACAAATTTTTAAAGAATATCTAAATAAATCATCTTTCATTTAAAAATATCAATCATTTTCATTTAAAAAAATAAATTCCTTTCAAATTCATGTAATCAGAAAAAAAAATATATCACTTTTCTGGTGGATAAAATGATAAATTAATCATTTCCAAACATCAATATTCATATACATAAGAAGAGGTAAAAAATTATATTGAAATATCGTGAATGTGATATAATTTCAATGCAATTAATGTATAAATCTAAGATGAATGAGTAAAAAAATACCTAATAAAGGAAGACTACAAGACATACATGACTCATAAGGATATGGATCCTCATCCTCATAAAATAGATACCTCCATGACTACATATAATCAAGGTAACTTCTTCTGGTGATAGATAACACCACTGGAGATCATCCCTATTCAGTTATCAATAGTAATCCCATGGTCCATACAATGTGTTATTAAATTAACATGACATTCATGTAAAATAAAATGATGTCACAAAAAACATTATACATGGAAAATCCATTTCTAATTTTATATTACATTTTTGTAAAAAAAATTATATTGAGATTAATACTGATTTTATTCTTGAAAAAAAATTTCCTTTTCAAAAATCTCATTTAATGAAATTTAACAAGCATGCCATGAGTCACCAAGAAAACATGAAAAGAAAAGTTTTTTAAAATATAACAATATTCCTCAGAGCTCAATGAACCTATTTTTATTTTTTTATACTAATTTATTTTGAAAAAACCAAATTAATATGACAAAAGAATACTATAAATGAACATGTTATATAATAGGATAGAAAAAACAACCCCAAGAGAAAAAAAATTCTTATTTCCTTTGGTCATGGGATGATATTGGAGAATATTATATAGTATAGGATCTATATCTAAGATAAATAATATAAATTATCATTTTTATGGTAGATATATTGATATAGTTTCAATTGGAATCAAACACATGGTGAATAATAGAAAAATAGAATTAAATGGTTCTATGTCACCAGATTATGATCAATGAATACCGAATATTAAACTAGAATGCGTATTTTAAACTAGGGAGAAGGGGTGAGAAAATAAAATCAAATTATATCATCTAATACAAAAATAATAATCTAGATACATTAGTGTTAGATTATAGGAGACAAGTGACTAATTTGGTATATATGGAATTTCTATCCCTTACCAAAATAGAAGCCAATCGCTATCACCAGCCAATCGATGGGACACACAGACTAACTTGTGGTTGTATAAAGTATATGTAAACTTATAGTCCATCCACCAAATAACTGATAGAATGTGATGACCTATAGAAATTTTTTCCTTCCTCACTGGCTAGCTAGTGTCCTCAACCATCTATCTTGTCTCCTCATTAAGCCACTAACTACCAAAAACACATAACCTAACATAAAAAAATATATGAACTCAAAATGAGAAAGGAATATGATAACCTAATATGGGTTTATATATACATGGGTGTGTCCAAGATATAAAAAAAATTTATCCCCAGAAATGAACCTCATCATGAACCTGTGAAATGATATGGATATTTCTATATTATCAAGATATACACTTGAATTTATCATGTTTTTCCCTAACAAATTACCATATTATATAAACCAATGGGATCTCTTTTCCACAAAACACCTTGTCTTCTCCATACAATATTTGATCTGGCCTATCAACCACAAATGTGTCATGGTAAATTTCATCATCCCCCCACTCAATCACGTGGGATGGATCTAGATGATAATAATTTTTAAAAAAAAATAGAAAAAATTATGCATAAATGTAAAATGATATGGTATGTATATATTATAATCCACCTTACCAAGTTCCTCCATAATCTCAAACTATTTGGAATAATGAGGTGATAACTTATTTGGTATCCATAAGCACTTTTTTTAACTGAGGTGAAACTTTGAGAAAACCCAATCACCTACCTTAGAGTACAACTGATGATATTGTGGATCAAAATAGAATTTATCGTGACTTTTATCCATCAATAACTTATTCCTAGACAACCAATATATATCATTTATCTCTTAAGGATGCTCAGTCAAGCCATGGATTTGAGTAAATCCACACACCAATAGAGGGGTGACAGAAAAGGATTCCCATAGAACTCCTTAAATAGAACCATCCCCATTTAATCCTCAAAACTATTATTATATGGAAATTATACTAATGGATTATGTTTTCACTGTAATCCACGGAAGTAAATAACAAAATCCCAAACCATATCTTCATGGATGTGGATGGCTCACTTAGTCTAACAATATGTTTTTGGAAGATAAATTGTTCAAAAATTCATCTGTGAACCCATCACTCCCTACAATTTATTTTAGAACTAGGATGTAAATCATGGGTTTCAATCAATATTTTTATCCAATGTAACAACATAATGTGTGAAAACCTCCCACATATACAAGTTTTCCTGATCCTCAACCTTTTTCAACTCTTATATAGGTAGAAAGTTAACTAATTTCATGAGTTAAAAAATAATCACATATATTGTATGATTATCACTAGTAATTTGTGGTAAAAAATCATTACTTCCATGGATATCTCGCACTATTTCCACACCATAATGGTTATAGGTTGAAACAAACCTTTAGTCCTTTGACATTCCACCTTAATTTTCTAGCATGTGAGAAACCGATATAAAAAACCTATAATGGATCATCTCATTTCCTTCTTCCAATATTAAACTCTCATGTCATGTTACATACTTCTAGATCATAGGTACACTGAAAAACATGATCCTTGTCCACTCTCCAAAAACACTCTCCTCAAGAATACCTGAACAACTCTCCTACCTTAGTCGCATAAAACTCTATATAGATATTGAGGCCACTCAGCCGGGGTCTCCCAAAAAAAATTATTATTTCTAAAATGTGGAAAATATACATCTCCATTCTATCCATATTTAATATGATCATCTATATAGGGTCATTCTCGAGTGAAAACATGTAATACCAATTTATCAAATCATACTTTATTTGAAAAAAATGAATAAATAAAATCATCAAGAATGAATCATCCACTGATTCTTTTACTACATGATTTGGTAATTTCAAACTCAAAGCATCTGCGACAACATTTCTATTATTTAGGGAGTAAACAAATCAAATTATAAGGACTTATAAAACTGTAACAAAAATATATATTTGTAGTTGAGATTCCTCTAATTGAATATATACATTATACTCTTCTGGAATAGATACACCATAAGACGCTCCCCAAAGAGGTAGCAGAACCAAGTCTTGAGCACATGCATCACTATTGAAAAATCCAAATCATAAGAAGGGTAGTTATTACCATGGGAGACAAACTTATGAGATTCATAAGATACTATATATATCCCCTAAAATAGAACATAACCTAAACCCACTCAAATGGTATAACAATAAACATCCTAACTAACACCCATATTAGTCAGAAGAAATACTATATATGAAGTTAATATTTTTTTCAATCCTCAAATCATATCTGGAACTAATTTACTAATAAAAACCTTACACTCATATGGGGATCATAATAATAATATGGTGGGAATAAATAGATAAATACCAACAAATTAATATATAACAATTATCTAATCCTATGAATATATGGATCGAAGAAATATTTATATAAAGATCCCAATAAACCACCACCTAAAAATTCTAAATAATCACTAAGACACCCTTCTCAAAAATTACATGGAACTAGAATTTCACATGTTGAATCCAGATATGATAATTTCATAAGTTTTATTATATATAATTTTCTTTCAGGACATTGAGGGAGACAATTACATATTTATAATGAACCTTTTTTGTTTTATAGTGGACAAAAATATCATTCACAATGATAACTATAATGGAATCCAAGAATCGATGCAAGATATAGATAATAATTTCCCTAAACACTGCTTGAAAAATATTGAAAAACAATTATATTACCAAATACTAAAAATTACCATACATACTCATTAACTCTTTTTTTGGAATATCTTACTCTCAAATATCATGCTTATAGTACCCCGATCTTAGATCAATATTAATAAACCATTGAGACCCCTTATGTAGATCTAAAAGGTCATCATTCCTTGGAAGATGATCTTTATTCTTCTATATCTGTTAATTTGTCATTAGTTACTAAAATAAAAACAAATACACTCATTTTACTTCTTTCCATTAAGTAATAATAATGCCAAAGGTGATATTATAGGATCAAAAAATTCTATAACCTTATGATCCTCATGATAAACCATTAATTATTTTAATTAAGGGGGTTACATTACTTAACAATGTTTTAAAAATTTACCTTATCCCCATAAGGAGTTCTATTGAGAACTCAACTTCCTTCTGAGGATATAAACCAGAGAAATAATCTGAAAAAATTCCAAGATACTCACACATCATCGCAAGAGGAGGTCCACTAATTCATGAGTCAATGACTTAAATACAAAACTGGAAACTACATGGGGATCACCTCATTAATAAATCTAATAGGACATACCCTCCTTGATTTCATATCCCATTTACCCTAGAATATATTAGTGACTCTATCGGGACAAATAAACTACAGCCCATGATAGTATAAATCAATACGTTATTTATAGTTAATCATCAAATCCATTCCAATTATATGATCAAAGATATTAAGGTCACGGACCAAGATATACCACGTTGTTTAATAGTTGGAAAGCATCACCTAAATGAAGAGAATAATTATTCATTACCCGATTACATTCCTTATGGTTTTGAAGGATTTATCAAGAAAAAAAAGGGATTTGAAAAAACCAATATTATCAATATGAATGGAAGATATATAGGAATGTTTTTCACCTAAAACAAAAAATTCTATAACTATATAAGATGAAAAATACAATATACCTATCATGGTATATATTCTTTCCTCTATTTTATTTAGTGTACCCTTTAATTCATCCATACACCAAACTCATCTTTACCTTTCATTACAATCTAATAATAACCCATAGAATGAAGTTTATATTACTCCCTTTTTTTAATGTCATGTATAATCTTATATCCCTTGGAGAAGGTGGACTTAAATCTATTTCACTGAGATAATCTCTCATAGAAATGATGAATATGAAATGAATTATAAAAAGTGTAAAATACACTCAGTGTAGCCTTGTAATCACTTTTAAGGTATCCCTTTTTACCAAATTGGTAACAAATACACTAACTCTTATATACTTCTATTTGTGCACTACGACAACCTAGTTAGTCTTGGTAATCCCATTTAATTTTCTGACTATAATGAAAACTATGGATACCCTTTGCTCTTATTTATTCCTCAAGGACCACTATAATCATAGTTATGTACCCCTCTACCATAGATACCTTGGTCATGGACACTACTTAGGTTAGTAGGAACATGAGAATCATCATATATCAAATATATTCCGTTACACCCATTCCAAGACTCCACACATTGATAATATCATTGGAGAAAGATATGTTTACAATTATACTAACTTATGAAATAGAGTGGGATACTCCAAGAATGTAATATTTACATACTCTAGTGTATTAAAATCTCAGGCCTTCACAACTCTCATTATATTAGGTTTGGAATATTAATTGAATTATTTTTTGATGGTAGTCTGGGAGAGGTATTAATTGAACATGGATTAAATTATAGATTTCCCCAACATTACTCTTGTAAAATTTATAATATATGTGGAAAATCATGCATTGAAGTCTTCCAATGTTTTTCAAAAGTAAAAAAATTATATTTGTCCTTTCGATGCATTGTTATGAATAATATTAAACATTGTTATAATGAATGATCGGTTCATGCTAGTTGGTAAATTCTGAATCATGATAGAATTTTCATATATTTTCAACATCTGTGACATGGTCCATAGACTGTATCATTTTGATGATAGTTTCTACAAAAACTATATCAACTGGTGGATTCGATTGTCAGGTTTTCTCCATATTTTCCAAAATTTAATTTTTAGTCATTATTATTATAGGATTAATAATGTATAAAAATATTCTGAAATATATTTTGAATATAATTTTATTCATTTATCATAACTAAATTTAAATAACTAAATGAAAAGAGGATAGAAATTTCCAAAATAATATAAGAGAAACCATGAAATTATATATTAAATCATGGATTTTCATGAATGTGAGGTACCCTGGAATAGATTCACATTACCTTTAAAAAATTTAAGGTCTTACATCGAGTCTAACAATAAAAAACTGACACCAATTTCTGATAAAAAAACATAATTATACTATTTTAACTAACACGATCTTCTATTATAAATTTGTAATAGACCTACCTTGGTCAAGCCAATGTGTTTCCCGACATAACCTTCCAAAATCCCAAATCTCATTCTCGGTTACCATGGGATGGTGACAAGAACTTGGGTACCATATAAAGAGAATATGGTAATTATTTCACCCTCTGTAGTCATAAGATATGATATAATCAATTAGAGTATCAGAGAAGATAACTAGAATATATCTACTTTTAAAACAATAACGAAAATAGGTAGCATCCAAATTATGGATAACAAGGTCTCAAAGAACTATTGAATAACAAGAAAAACAAGAAAACTAAACAACCCCTACATCCATCTCTATCTAACTAGACATCACAATTTTACAAACCCAATGGAACGGAAAACGAGCAAGGAGATATCCCTTATATATGATGCTCTTCCATTTACATGTATCCTATAAAACCAAGGCTAAAAACATCTACATGAACAATCCATTCCTTTAAAAATCATATCATAACCAAATAAATAGATAAATATGATATATCACATTTTGAATCGAATAAAAATATAAGTGAAATGTTTTCAACCATTAATACCCATATCAAGAAAACATCGGAACATAATTGTATTGAAATATCATGAAGGTATTCTAATATCAATGAAACTAAAGAGGGAAATCTTTGACGTGAGTGTGTAGATAACCAAACTACATAGAGATGAAATTGAAAAATAACCATTATATGTGACTCCTAAATTATAGGAACCTCAGTCACTCAGAATATAAATTCCCTAGGCAATACAAAATCAGGGGAACCTAATCTAGTAATAAGGGTTATAATTTTTTAGTTATCCTCACACACCAATGTGTTCCTAAAGAGATATAACATTATCATTACATTAATGGAAATCAAAACCATATTTCATAAATAATTCTCTAAGGAAAATCCATTTCAAAATAAATACCACAATTCCATGTTACATTTTATATAGAAATCCATGATGATTTTATGCCTAAAAACCCATTTCCCATTCTGAAATAATTCTTAACCCAATTTAACAAACATTTCATGAGTCTATAATGCTTTACATCTAGAAAATACTTTTATAAACACAAAAATATCCCTAAAATATCTCTTCATTTTTATGAAATTAAATTCATACTTTCATTTAACCTATGTAAAATATAAAAATAAAAGAACATACGAAATTACATGGTTTATACCATAGGATGGAGACACCTAACATATGAAGGATGAAACCCATGTTACTATCTAGTCCATTGATGAGGGATAATGAGACCAAATCTCATAGAATCTAGATCTATGACAAAAAACATAATTTATACCTTACCATTATAGATACAATATTATATCATGAATTGGAATAAAAAACATGGATAATAAGAGAAAAAACAAAAATAATTTGGAATTACTCACCAGATTACAATCAAGAGAGACACAAGATTCAACTAGGCTAATGATTTTACTCAAGTAATAAGGGAGATCAATGAAAATCACTATGGATCCAATGGTACAAATAATTTATTTTAGATAATTAAGGGATATATTATTAGAGAAAATTTCCTAATTCATGCTAAGATGAAATTTTATCCCTTCCAAAGCGTATGCTAAACTATGACACTAGTTTTCCATGAGGCCTCATTGTATAGCTAGTGGTACACCTGATAGCCAGTGGGTGTGTATAGAATTAATGAACTAATATTCCCTCTAATTACATTTTGGCAGATATCTAATTGTCATCCTATAGGACCAATAGAACTGCATAGGTTTTGTACAACATTATTAGAAAATTAGTTCCATGTACTGTCTAGAAAGTGGCCCTTTTCTACCACCATTATCAAAGAAACTCTTCTCGCAACATAAATGTGAATACATTATTGAAAATAATAATACATATGAGTGCTCCATACTAAATACCACATACGTAGGTGTCACATACATTGGCCTATTTATTGTCAGAAATTCCAATCCATTATATTTTATGTATAAATTTTAAAATAAATAAATAAATCTTGTATTATTATTAAATATAATATGCATTACAATTATTATATATATTTACTAGAGTAAGTCCATTTTTTGGAAAATATTAATATATAATGAATTTACTATTTAACTAAAACCTTTCAGGGAACATCATTAATGTATACCTTTTTTAGAACATATCCTATATAAATAATAAATAAGAAATATCATATAATATATTTATCCCAATATATAAAAAACAATCAAGGTAGATCGAGTAGAAAATAATGTTATACCAATATAGATAAGTAATAATAAAGAAAAAATTCACCTACTAACTAAAAAAACTATAATAAATAACCAATTACAACAAAAAAACATATAAATCATAAATACAATGATAAGAAAGAATCAATTAATTGAAATAACAAAAGAAAAAAATTTCAATACTTTTCATCGTTAAACCTAAAATATTTAAATCATAGTATAGTTAAAAACCCTTCATTAAGTAAGTCATTTTAAAAAAATCAAATTTATTCAATAATATTCAATTAATAATGAACATAACATAAATAAATATGGAAAAACATTAATACTTATATAAATTTTTTTATTAAAATAAAAAAATGACAATAACCTTAAAGGAATAGTAACATGAAAACTACTATGACGGTAAAAAAGTATCGTAATATGACCTAAATGTTTTTAATCACATTTTTCTACTCTTATTTCACTTATGTTGTTATTTTGATGACATTAATATAATGTAATTTTTCTTATTTAATTTATTTAATTCATGATATTTTTTCATGAATTAATTAGTGAATTAATAAAGAAAATTTAACCTTTAAATTCTATGATTTTTTTGTTTATATATATATATATATTATTTCTTCAATCTAAAATAATCATTTTTTAGGTATCAATGTTGAGTTAAAAAAACCATTTTTACTATTTTAATTAAAATATTCTACGGTTGAAGAATCATTTTATTTTTAGTAAGATAATGTCAATTAAAATTTAATTAATATTAAAAAAATACTTATTATGTGACATATTATAATTTTAAAAAAATGAGATAATTTTATTTTTTTAACTTATGTGATATATTGAGGATTAATTATCAACTTGTTATATTTAAATGAGAATTCAAACTAGTAATATTGTGATTTTATTTGGTATACATTTTTTAATTTTTTAAATCTATTGAAAAAAATTGTGATACCATTATTATATGTATTTTGGTGAAATAATATGACTTGTTTTTTATCTAACTGATAATTTTAAAGAAAAACTACAATTTAATTAATAAATATTTTTTAGTAACTAGATACAATATAATTATAAAATAAATAAATAAAACAAAAACTAATACGATGTTTATCATTTTATAAATATTAAAATGACATAAAAATTTTATTCCCATTATATTCTAGTTATGAAATAAAATTATAAATTAATTGGTCAATTGAAATGTATGTTCATTTGATTAAAAATAATGATTTATATTTTTTTGGACTGTTGAAATGGATATTTATAATCCCATGAATAATGTAGTGTATTTCATATAAAATGTATGAAGATATGAACTGAGGGAGATTCTTAAAATGATTAAATTCAATGATTTTTATGACTATATTATTTTATCTTTTAAATCATGAAATATATTTTTATTCTAATGGAAAAATTCAATAAAAATACTTCCTAAATGATTTTTAATGTCATAGACTTGTAAAAACATGAGTTTGATTGAATTTAAAATTATTATTTATGATAAAAATTAGAGGTTAATGAATGATATATAATTAATGTGTTGGTAATTTTATTTAATAAAGTATTTAATGTTATAATATAATTTAAAAGTCATTAATTTGATGTAAAATATGATGGTCAATTTCAAAATCGGGACTTTACTATTTTTATTGTGTTAATATACAACTAAGGGATCATATATTTAAATTTATGAGGAAAATGAAATGAATTATACCAAACTATTAGGAATAATAATATTAAAATCAGATTGAGATGTCATAGTTGTTTTATCCATATGTTGATTAAATTGTTAATTCTTATTTTTTATGTGAATCTAACACGCCAAATATTTTAATTTAATGTTTAATTTGATTATAATTGAATCTATTTGGTTTGATAATTTCAGGTATATAGAAATTTTTATGTGTGTGATAATGTTTTCATTTATATTTATGGTTTGTAAAAATATACTCTTTTTTTATATTTTAATTTAATTTTATGGTTTAGGTGATTTATTGAAGAATATTTTTGGTTAAAGTGATTAGTTTTTTTATAATTTTTTTTTTGAAAATTTAGTTGAATACCTATTTAACTATTTTTTATTCTATAATATTTTTGTTTCTGTTTTATACATATAGAACATGAAATACTTGTTATTTGGAAATTTTAATCATATGTGAAATGATTTATGCTATCATAAGTTTTTTAGGTCATTTTCATGTAATTTCTAAGTAAACATATACTATTCTTAGATTAAGTGAATTAGTTATTTAATCTAGGAAGATTTTTTCATATTTATTTATAGGTAGTTTTTTCATATTCTTGGTTTTATTTTATTGTTTTTGTTTTTCATGAATTATATTTTTTGATCATTTATGTTTACAATTCTTGTTTCATTATATGCATGACTAATATTGGTTGTCAATGTTTATATTTATTTACTGAATCATTTCTAATCATTAATTATTGATCTTCATTAAAATAGAACAGTTAAAAACCTTTAAATGAATCACTATTGATTTCAACATATACCAAACCTCATTGGGATTTATATTGGAGTCCAACATAAATTGTTTCATTTTATAAAAATTTATAGTTTTACTCACATCTTCTCATAGGAATACTTTCAAGAGTTTATATTTTGAAATCATGGTTTTTCCCATTTCAACTATGATTCTATTATTCATCCTATCTATTGGATATTGTTGGTGTGACAACTTTTCCTATCACAATTTTTTATGATAATAAAAAAAATCATTATTGTATGTTTAATTACAACATTAATATAAAAATATATATTGATGAAATCAGTTATGGTTCAACCAAAAATCACATACATACAGTTTTATAGAAAACAATGTAATATTGATTTTAGATGAGAATTATTAGTAAACATAAGTATTTTATTGGAATAAAAATATCATATAGACTATAAGGAACTATCTTAACATATCATAAAGAAATTATTGGAATTCTTGATTGATTTAATATAAAAAATTATTAAAGTATCAATACTTTATTAAAGACCACCAATAATTTTGATCATAATTAATATTTGAAAATTTATGATCAATTGTTTTCAAGGTATGATCAGAATAATACTTTTTTTAACTTCTAGTTGAATAGAAAAATAGATTTTTGTTTACATATGTGTGAGATTCCATATGAATCTAGAAGTACCCCTTCAATTCTAGTTAAAAATATCTGCCATTATCATTAAAAAAATTGGAACATGGATTTTTTTTTCTTTTGGAACTATGTTTATTTTTAGAATTTAAGAGGATGTTAAATAAAAATTATAATGGACCAAAATGTCATGACCTGTCCTCAGGGCCCGTGCTGTGACTACCCCAAGCCCGCCTTCCACAGGCCAGGGGCTGGCGACTAGCACCAAGGCGTAACTCCCAATAAAAAGGGAAGGCATTTCCTTTGTACAGTAAACAAACACCACAGAGCAAGCAAATAGAAGTAAACACTAAGTAATAACTTTGTAAAAAAGTATGTGTGTAAAAGTTAGTGGGCTAGAATACAAACCCAAACTGAAAGTAAAGTACAACTGAAAAAGAGAGTACAAAAAGTAAAAATTAAATCCACAGCCTCGGGTTGTCCACTGAATTTCCCACCTGAAGGGTGGGTACAAATAACCTCCACAGCTCCTTAGGTCCAGCCGTCCTCTCCGCGTACTTCCAGCCCAGTGGTCCACCTCCAGGTACCGACCTGCTCCGCACGATTCAACCACGATCAGTGTTGTCTGTCGTCTGCAACCAACACAAAGTAGTGCGGGCATAGCCCGTGCAGGGGTGAGTATAACCTACTCAGTAGGGACCCCGAGACCCCTGAAGGTCTCCCAGAATCCACAAAGGATAATCCATAAAGGAAATATACAATCATGAAGTAACATCTGACACTACTTAGGTATATGTCCATACATATTCCTAATTTATCGATTCCGGTACGGATCCAACATTCGAGCCCAAGTTCGATCACTTCCACACAGGATAGAACAATACAATCCCCATAGGAAATCAAAACAAGGTTCATCTCACACATTTATACTTCTTCATATGACGATAGAGATGATCAGATGTAGCCACTTATTCATCTTAGCCGTCGGACCCACACAGGATCGGAAGGTACTAACCCCTAAAATGACCCACAAAGGATCAATAGGTAACTAACCCCCGCAATGACCCACAAAGGATCGATAGGTAACTAACCCCTACAATGACCCACAAAGGGTCTGACCCACACAGGATCGATAGGTTACTAACCCCCGCAATGACCCACCAAGGATCTGACAAACACAAGATCGATAGGTAACTAACCCCCGCAATGACCCACACAGTATCGAACCCACATAGGATCTGTAGGCCATGGCCCTCACAAGACCGCTGAGCGCTGACCCACATAGAATCTGACCCACACAGGATTGGTAGAACTGATCCACGTAGGATTTATGAGTGCTATAGTCGTCGACATGGAATCCATGTAGGATTACTGTACAGTCATCATTGTCGTCGCAGTCGCAGCCAGCTCTAGGGCACCCGCACACAGCAAGCTCGCTCGGGAGGGTCCGCTCCACAAGCCATGGTGTTGATACATCAACTGACACATAGTCCGAAGTTGATGTATCCAATAGTTCTGTATTGTCAATAATAACTCAAGGTCACAGACGGCGCATTAATCGGACGCCCGGTTTGAGAGTTATTGGATTTTTCGTTCCAGGGGCCTGGTTGGTTTTTAAGTCAAATCTAACCTGACCATACTCCAACTATGTCCAAACCTCAAGTGGAGTAAGTCAAAAGTTTCATATCACACATAGGAATCCAATAAATTTGGCGGCACGTCAATCGGACGTCCGGATCTCAAGTTAGATGTGTTTCCGCTCCGAGGGGCCCGGTTGGTTTCGTGTACGAACCAACTCGGCCAAACCCAAAGTACACCAAAACCTTGAGTTTAATATACCAAAACGACCAGCTCGTTCCAAGGATCGCTATGAAACTGACGGTGCGACGATCGGAGGTTCGTAGCCCATGTTATGGGAAAAAGACCGAAAGGGGTGCGGAAGTGGGGGTTTCGGGCCCAGACCGACCCGGGTCCATCCCTTGTGGGCGCGGCCTGGCCCGGATGGCGTGGCCCTGTGGCCAGGTGGCTCAGCCATTTCGGTTGAGCGGATGCGTAAAGGGGGGAGCCTCCACCTTTAATGAAATTGTGGCCCCGTGTGGGGGATGCTCCTCGCCAACGGACACGGACGAGCACCGTGTCCCGCCTCCTCGGTCCTGCGCGGTCGTGGGACCAGCAGCCTGCCGCCACGACTTCTGCCGCAGCGCACCGACGAGGTTTTCTGCGGACCACTAGACGCGCTCTGGTGGTCCGTTTTTCCTACCTTCTTCGCCAGCGGTCCTCCCGGGATCGACTCTTCACTGCGAAGACCTCAAAATGCCCTTGCGGCCCGCTTCATCGTCGCCTGCCAATCCGCACACCAAGAACGAAGAAACAGTGGGTTCAGACTTGTTCGTTGGTCCGTACCCACCCCGTTAGCAGTTCAAAAAGGCTTCCGACAAATTTAAACACATGCCTAGGATATAATTCACATATATTTAATTGAACAAAAAACCCTACCTCATGCGTCTTCAAGCGAGGGTTCATCACGGAAGAAACGTCGTGGAAGACGGGTCGTCGTGTCGCAGAGAAAGGATTCGTCGGCATCGCGTCGTTAGTCACCGAGGATCTGGCGTTCTTGTCGACCTTCATCGGAGGTCGGCGTTCTTCTCGTTCTTCGCGTTCTTCGTCGAGGAAGGAGTGCATCACGGCTTGAGTGATTTCTCCCAAACCCTCTCGCACAACCAACCTCTAATAAAATAATAATTGTCTAATTTTATTAACACACAAGCCAACGCTTTGAATTTCAAAAAGAATTGAAACAATCAATTAATGAATTAATTGAGGAGTTTAAACCGCCCAATTAATGAGGTGTTTATTAACCAGATTAAACGCAGGGGTTGACTTCATTAAAAAGGGGGTGCGGGTGCGTTACTTAATTAAGGGGGGGGGGGTTGAAAAAGGTGGGGCTTGTGTGGCCCCCACCCCAAAAATATCATACCTAGTGGTGTAGGATATTGTGGGTCACACTTTAACACCTTATTTTAGGTTAAACAACTTAAAATAAAATAAATTGGTCGCACCATTTTATTTTATTCATTTACTTAACCCAAAAATTTAAAAACCACACCCGAGCAAACACAACTCCAAAAAAGGTGTTTCTAAGCAATTACCGGCGTTGGGATTCCTTCGGTGCCTCGGAATTTGATTCCGAGCACCGGTTCAAAAGTTAGAAAAACCCACTCGTTCATCCACTGAACGTACCCAAGCAAAATTTCGAAAAATGATTCCGGGCACAACGGGCATCAGAATCAGGTGCCATCAGAAACTGTGTTCTTGTAAAATGCCAAAGAAAATTAAGAAAAAAATTCCCTTGAATTTTACGGGTCTTTACATTACTCCCACCTCTGTGCTTTATGTCCCCGTAAAGATACATCAAAAACATAGGAAACAAAAGTGGGTACTGAGCACGAATCTGAGCATCCCGCTCCCAAGTGCTATCCTGGAGGATTTCGTGCTGCCATCTGATACACACTAGAGGAATCGATCGTCCACATAGGACTCGCTCCTGTTGATCCTCGATCTCCACTGGGACCTCTGCAAACGTCACCCCATCATCAATGTCGATCTCCCTATGGTCAATGATATGCATCTGGTCTTGCACGTATCTCCTCAGCTGGTATACGTCGAAGACGTCCTGAACCCGGTGCAACTGAGGTGGTAGAGCCAGGTGATAAGACACCTCACCTATCCTGCTGAGGACCTGGAATATTCCGATGAAGTGTGGAGACAACATTCCGCCTCAGCCAAATCTCTGTAATCCATGTCGAGGTGAGACCTGCAAGAAGACGTGGTCGCATTCCTCAAACTCTAGTGCCCTCCGCCTCCTATCAACATAAGACCTCTGCCGGCTCTGGGCTGTCCTCATCCGCTCCTAGATGACCTGGACCTTCTCTGTCGTGGCCTGGAACATCTCTGGTCCCACATGTGCTGACTCCCCAGGGTCTGTCTAGCACATAAGAGATCTGTAAGGTCGGACATAAAATGCCTCATATGGTGCCATCCCGATGGGGGAGTGGTAGCTTTTGTTGTACACGAACTCCACCAAGGGTAGGTGGTCCTCCCAGATGCGACCAAAGACGAGGACACATGCGCGGAGCATGTCCTCGAGAGTCTTAATGGTCCTCTCTCTCTGACCATCCGTCTGAGTGTGAATGGTGGTGCTCAGATGTAACTGCGTCCCGAATGCCTCCTTCAACCCCTTCTAAAGCCAGGAAGTAAAGCAAGAATCTCGATCAGAGACGATAGATGATGGCACAACATGAATCCGTACAATCTCTTATACATAGAGACGTCCCAAGATATCCACTAAGCCCTACTCTCTGATGGATAAGAAGTGAGCCGACTTGGTGAGTTGATAGAAAATCACCCAAATAGATTTGTGTCTTCTGGAAGTGCGTGGAAGTCCAGTCACGAATTCCATAGATATTCCATCCCACTTCCACTTCGGGACCTCCAAGGGATGTACCAAGCCTGATGGTACCTGGTGCTCTGCCTTCACCTACTGGCAGGTGAGGCATCGAGAAACGAACTCTGCCACAACCTTCTTCATTCCCAGCCACCAGTGCTGTCATCTGAGATTCTGGTACATCTTCTGCACTCCAGGATGTACCGCCAAAGGGGATGTGTGAAACTCTCGCAGCACATCATCCCGGAAAGAAACTGGTACCAAGCTACGTACTCTGAAAAGGATGACGTTCTCTCACCCTAAAGAGAAACCATCAGGTTCCTGTCCTGAGGATATCTGTGCATGTCGTGTCTCACTGTCAGCGTCCCCATGTTGTGCCTCTCTAACCCGCTGCAGCAGTGGAGGAGTGACTGTGAGTGACTGAAGAAAGGCGGCTCCATCGCTATCCATGAAGGATATCTACAAAGCGTCTAGCTGCTCTATCGCCTCACCAAGTAGTTGAATGACCATCCTCTTATGAGGGAATCGGCTACTACGTTCCCCTCTCTAGGAGTATAGAATATCTCAAATTCATAGTCCTGGAGGAACTCGATCCATCATCGTTGTCTCAGGTTCAGGTCCTTCTACGAGAAGATGTACATGAGACTCTATGGTAGGAATAAAATTTAAAGCGTTCTCCCATCGGATAGTGTCGCCACATCTTCAGAGCGAAGACCACTGCTGCTAACTCCAGGTCATGGGTAGTGTAGTTCTTATCATGATACCTCAACTAATGTGATCCATAGGCGATCAAGGCCCGCTCCTACATCAGGACACATCCGAGTCCGGTCCCTGATGCATCGCAGTAAACCACGTATCCAACTCCCTCCTCTGGAATCCTCAAGATAGACACACATTTCAATCTCTGTCTCAGCTCCTATAAGCTCTGCTGACATCTATCTGACCACACAAATGGTTTCCCCTTCTTCGTCAAAGTTTAGAGTAGTGTCGCAACTCTGGAGAAGTCTGGCACAAATCTTCGGTAGTATCCAGCTAGTCCCAAGAAACTCCGCACCTCTGTCATGCTCCTTGGTGGCTCCCAAGCTAGCACTACCTCGATCTTCGCAGGATCCACCGCAACTCCTTCCTCAGAGATGACGTGTCCCAAGAAGTGGACCTCACGTATCCATAACTGATAGTTCGAGAGATTTCCATAAAGCTGGTGCTCTTGGAGTATGTCCAGTTCAACCCGCAAGTGGTGGGTGTGCTCCTCCTCAGTAGTCGACTAAATCAAAATGACGTCGAAGAAGACCATAGAAAATCAATCTAGGTATGGATGAAAGATCTTGTTCCTGAGATCCATGAACACTACTGGAGCATTGGTTATGCCTAATGGAATAACCAAGTACTCGTAGTGGCCATACCGATATCTGAAGGCCATCTTTTGCACGTCCTAATCCCGAACTCTGAGATGATGATAGCCTGACCCGAGGTCTATCATTGAGAACCACCATGCTCCCTTGAGCTGATCAAAGAGGTCATCAATTCTCGATAGTGGATACTTGTTCCTCATTGTCACAAGGTTCAGGTGACGATAGTTGACAAAAATTCACAATCTCACGTCCGCCTTCTTAGCGAACAATATCCTGGAAGCCCAGGGTGAAACACTAGGTCGGATGAATCCCTTGCCCTCCAAGTACTCCAACTGTACCCGTAGCTCTCGAAGCTTGGTGGGAGACATCTGATATGCTGGGGTGGATATCGGGGATGTCCCGCGGTACAAATCAATATAAAAGTCTACCTATCTATGAGGAGGTAGCCCTGGAACATCGTCGGGGAAAACGTCCGCATACTAATCCACCACTACAGGAAAACCAGGACTCTGCACGCCAAATTCTCCTAGGATGAGGCTAGACAACTAATGAGTGATGGGATTTCCTCTCCTCTGCGAGAGTCCATCCTGTGCTGCGAATTCTACCTTCTCACCGGTGAAGGTGAACCTGCTCCTGTCGGTGCGTACACACCGCACCTTGAGCATAATACAGTCAATCTGACCATGGAATGTAGATAACCAATCCATGCCCAAGATGAAGTCATAAGGCCTCGACTCCACTACAAGAAGATCACAGCCGAAGCTCTTGCCTCCTAGAGTAAGCTCACACTGCCGGCACCAGTGTGTAATCATCGATTCTGCTCCCATAGGTGTCTCTAGCTGTAAGGATCGAGCCATAGACTCTGTCGGAATCTCTGAGCTCCGAACAAGGGCATCGACTATGATTGAATGACTCTCTCCTATGTCTATAAGAACTTCAGCAACGGTGGAATAGACACAGATAGTACCTCAAATCATATCGGGTGCACCGTGGTTGTATGCCTCCGCTGCCTGGAGCTGTGCCTGTCTCTGCCCGCCTGCTCCCTATGGTCGGGGTGGGCCTCTTGGTTGTGTTGCTGGTAGAGCCTCAAAGCTTCTCCCACCACCTATTTCTCGGCCAGCTCCTCTTCATCGTCCGCCTGCTCCCTGCGGACCACCACGGTCAACCCTCTGCCTCTGCCTGAGTGGTCCCTCAACCGTTTTCTGCTCCTTGGCACTACGGTTCGGGCAGTCACGATCCATGTGGCCCTACCTGCCGCATAAGTAGCACTGCCTGCCTCTCAAAAGACTGGCTCCGCGATGTGTGCCCCGCACCACTGAGCCAGTGTCCTGAGGTCATCTGCCTAAGTGTCCGGTCTTCCTGGACCCATGAGTCATCCATCGACTGCCTGCTGCAGAAGACTCTACTACGTGCCCCCCTGTGGTAGGTCTCGCTACTGATGTAGGATCAGCAAGGAATCTCTTGATCAGAAGGGCTCGCTCCAGTACCCCTGACTGTGTCAGAATGCTAAGGGAGATCAGCGATGCCCTGATCTCATCCCTCAATCCCTGCTCAAAGGACCGGGCCCGGAAGAATGGGTCTTGTACCATGTCTGTCAAATAGCGCGAGAGATATGTAAATCTTGCCGAGTACTGGGCGACCGTTAAGATGCCATGCCGCAGTTGTAGAAGCTCCTGGATGCGCATCGCATAGAGGGTGTTTGGGACGAACTCCAAGCAGAAGAGGCTCTCAAAGTCCGTCCAGAGGAGAGATGCATCGTCGTGAACCTGGAGCATCAAACTCCACCTTCTACCTGCTGCCGAATGCAGGAGGCTCACTGCGAGGATCACCATTAGGTCAGCTGGTGTCCTAACTAACCCGAAAACTTGTACAACTGCCTCCATCCAATCCTCAGCTTCCTGAGGGTCCGTCTCCACACGGAACCTAGGCTGTCGCTGACACCGAAACTCATGCGGTGCACTAAGGCGACGTGCATCGTCAGTGGCTGGGGCTGGTAGCATCGGTGGCTCGGTGGGTAGAGGTACTAATGGTGCCTCTGCTATCAAAGGGCCCTGTACTGAGGCCTCGTTGCTCTGTGGGCTGTCATCACGCACAAGGCTCGGAACCCTAGCGGGCTACTGTCATGGGTCCATCTTGAAAAGAAACAGGTGTGTCATGGTCAAACAGTATACCCAGTGAGATGACACAAAGTAATCACAATGAAAACTTGAAACACACATGCAATCAATGTTTTCATGCATTAAGTCGGAAATCAGAAGTCAGGGTCCTAGTGTATGGATATGTCGGACGCCGCACCAACATTGGACTCCCTGGACTGATAACGACACTCAATACCCTTAACACTATTTCTTCACATAGAAGAAAGATTAGAGTCCAATGTTCTGTGGTAGAACCAAACTCCTCTGATTCCAATTTGTCAGGACCCATCCTCGGGGCCCATGACGTGAATACCCCTAGCCCGCCTTCCATAGGCCAGGGGCTGGCGACTAACACCAAGGTGTAATTACCGATAAAAAGGGAAGGCATTGCCTTTGTATAGTAAAAAACACCACATAGCAAGCAAACAGAAGTAAACACTAAGTAATAAATGGGTACAAAAGTACGTGTGGAAAAGTAAGTGGGCCAGAATACAATCCCAAACTGAAAGTAAAGTACAACTGAAAAAGGGAGTACAACCACTAAAAATTAAAGACGCAGCCACGATTCGTCCACTAGATGCACCACCGGAAGGGTGGGTACAGATAGCCTCCACAACTCCTCGGGTCTAGCCGTCTGCTCCGAGTACGTCCCGCCCAGTGGTCCACCTCTAGGTACCGACCTGCTCTGCACACCTCAACCACGATCAACGATGTCCGTCGTCTTCAACCAACACAATGTATTGATGGCATAGCTCGGGCAGGGGTGAGTATAAGCTACTCAGTAGGGACCCCGAGACCCCTGAAGGTCTCCCAGAATCCACAAAGGCTAATCCAAAAAGGAAAGATACAATCACGTAGTAACATCCGACACTACTTAGGTATATTCCCATACATATACCTAAGTTATCAATTCCAGTTCAGCTCCAACATCCGAGCCCAAGTTCGATCACATCAACACAGGATATCACAACACAATCCACATAGGAAAGAAAAAAAGGTTTAGCTCACACAGGTACAATTCTTCGTATGGCAATAGAGATGATCAGATGTATCCACTGATTCATCTAAGTCATCAGACCCACACAGGATCGAAAGGCACTAACCCCCGCAATGACCCACAAAGGATCGATATGTAACTAACCCTCGCAATGACCAATAAAGGATCGATAGGTAACTAACCCCCGCAATGACCCACAAAGGATCTGACCCACATAGGATCGATAGATAACTAACCCCCGCAATGACCCACAAAGGATCTGACCCACACAGGAACGATAGGTAACTAACCCCCGCAATGACCCACACAAGATCGGACCCACACATGATCTGTAGGTGCTGGCCCACACAGGACCAAAGAGCGTTGACCCACATAGGATCTGACCCACACAGGATTGGTAGCACTGATCCACGTAGGATTGCTGAGTGTTGTAGTCATTTCCGTCAAATCCAAGGGGGATTTCTGTACAGTCGTCATCGTCGTCGCAGTCGCTGCCATCTCTAGGGTTCCGACAAACAACAAGCTCGTTCGGGAGGGTCCGCTCCATGAGCCGAGGGGATGATACATCAACTGACACATAGTCTGGAGTTGATATATCCAAAAGTTCCGTATTGTCAACAGGAATTCAACATCACAGACAGTGCGTCAATCGGACGCCCGGTCTGAGAATTATTGGATTTTTCATTCCAGGGGCCCGGTTGGTTTTTAAGTCAAAACCAACCCGACCGTACTCCAACTGCGTCCAAACCTTGAGCGGAGTAAGCCAAAAGGTCATTCTCACTAAGAGTATTCTAGAAAAGTCGATGGTATGTCAATCGGATGTCTGGAGCTCATATTATAAGCGTTTCCGCTCTAAGGGCCCGGTTGGTTTTGTGTACGAACCAACTCAGCTGAACCCAAAGTACTCCGAAACAATGAGTGTAATATATCGAAATTACCGTCTCGATCCAAGGATATCTACACAAATAATGGTGCATCGATTGTATGTCCGTAACCCATGTTATAGGCAAAAGACCATAAGGGGTCCGGAAGTTGGGGTTTCGGGCCCGGACCCACCTGGCCTGAGACCCCCTGGGTCGGCCCGAACCAGGTCGACCCGACCCAGGTCTGGGTCCGGCCCACACGGGCGCAGCCCGTCCCGGCTGGCATGGCCTAGTGGCTAGGTGGCTCGGCCATTTCTGTCGAGTGGATGCGCAAAGGGGGGCGCCACCCCCTTTAATGAAACCGCGACCCTTCATGGGGGCCGCTCCTCGCCAATGGACGCGAACGAGCGCCACGTCCCACCTCTTCGGTCCCATGCGGTCGCGGGACCCATAGCCTGCCACCGCGGCAGACCTTCCCAGTGGTGCGCCTGGCACTGCTGCCTCCTGGAAATCGGCCGCCACCGGCCGCCGCCCAGCCGGCGCGGCGCGCCGGCGAGTTTTCCACGGACTACCGGACGCACTCTGGTGGTCCGTTTTTCCTGTCGTCTACTCCAGCGGTCCTCCTGGGATTAGATCATCACTAAGATGACCTCAAAATGCCCTTGTGGCCTGCTTCATCGTCGCCCGCCGATCCGCACACCAAAAACAAAGAAACCGTGGGTTCTGACTTGTTCGTTGGTCCGCACCCACCGCATTAGCGGTTCAAAAAGGCCTCTGACAAATTTAATCACATGTCGAGGATATAAATCACATAGATTTATTTGAAACAAAAAACCCTACCTCAAGCGTCGTAGAGTGAGGGTTCGTCGCGGAAGAAGCGTCGCAGAAGAAGGATCGTCGCGTCGCGGAGAAAGGATTCGTCTGCGTCGCGTCGACGGTCTCCGAGGATCCGGTATTCTTGTCAAACTTCGTCGGAGGTCGGCGTTCTTCGCGTTTTTCTCTTTCTTCGTCGAGGAAGGAGTGCTTCACGTCTTGAGTGATTTATCCCAAACCCTCTCGCACAACCAACATCTAATAAAATAAGAATTGTCTTATTTTATTAACACACAAGCCAACGCTTTGAATTTAAAAAAGAATTTAAACAATCAATTAATGAATTAATTGAGAAGTTTAAACCACCCAATTAATGAGGCGTTTATTAACCAGATTAAACACAAGGGTTGACTTCATTAAAAAGGGGGGTGCGGGTGTGTTACTTAATTAAAGGAGGGGGGTTGAAAAAGGTGGGGCTCCTGTGGGCCCCACCCCACAAATATCCAACCTAGCGGTGTAGGATATCATGGGTCCTAGTTTAACCCCTTAGCTTAGGTTAAACAACTTAAAATAAAATAAATTGGTCTCACCATATTATTTTATTCATTTACTTAACCCGAAAATTTAAAAACCACACCCGAGCAAACGCAACTCCGGAAAAGGTGTTTCTAAGAAATTAATGGCGCTACGATTCCATCGGTGTCCTTAGAATTTGATTCCGAGAACCGGTTCAAAACATAGAATAACATGCTCGTTCGTTCACTGAACGTACCCGAGGCAAACTTTGGAAAATGATTCTGGGCACACCGAGCCCCGGAATCAGGTGCCGTTAAAAACTGCATTCTTGTAAAATCCCAAAGAAAATTAAGAAAAAATTTCCCTTTAATATTATGGGTCTTTACATAGAATATCACTTATAGAAATTTTCATGTAGTTGGTGAATCATTAGTCTCATGGTCTAGTAATAAGTAACATTAAATTTTACTTTCCACTACTGAAATTGAATATGTCACAACATTATGTTTTTGTGCTCAATTATAAATGATGGATTACACAATCATTGATTTTGGGTTGATCATTAATCAATGTATATCTCATTATTATATAAAAAGTTTTATTTTTTATAATAAACCAACACAACATTAACTTGTTAATCATATAAATATTAGACCCCAGTTCCTTTGGACACACACATAAAAAGATATACTATCCTTGAGATTATCAAATATGTAAATTATCTTGAAATTCATTCATTAAAAATTTAATAATAATTTGTTTTATTATATGAAATAAAATGTTTATATGATCAATGTAAAATTATATTATTCTCAAACCCATGATTCACTATCTCTAGACATTTAAAAACTTCTTTTTCACAGGGGTGGGAATTTTTTTTAATATTAAACTATGGTAGAATTTTATACAGGTACATTATATTTTCATGAAATGATCATAAATTTTGATGTATAATCAAAACATCATCTAAAAATACTATGAATTAATGTTATGTTACTCATGGACTTCAATGTAATTAACATTTGGAGGGTATCATTTACATTATATTTGTATTCTTACATAATGAACTCATTCATCATTATTACATTTTTAAACTCTGAATATACATTTATATGTTTATAATGATTGTTTATTAATGAAAAATTTATTGGAAATTATTTTATTTTGAGTGATCTTCTTATATGTCGACTCATATGTGCATAATGGTTTTCCATTTTCATTTACATATCAATATTTCTCGAGTTAAATTTTGAAAAATGATTTTTTTGTTAACCCATGTATGTAGATTTATATTTCTTTTTAGTTTTTATAGAAGTAAATACAATATTTATAATATAATTTATGGAACCATTTTCATTAAAAGATAATCATCTATAGGTATTGGTTGATAACTTCCTAATTGTTATTTCTTCTTTTTAACATAACCATTTTGTTTACTATTCCTTATTTCATTTTTTATAGATTTAATTTTGAATATGGTAATGTATAAGGGAGTTTTATTATGATGATTTAATACTAGTGAGATTTAAAATGAAAATAAAAATAATGTTAAGAAAGTCAAATAAAGAGAAATGATTCCAAGGGGGATCCTTGAGGTGTACATCAACCTGATCAATGTAAAAATGATTAAACATTGATGGAGAACACTAAAATTTAGTTTTTATATATACAAGAAGTAATTTTCATACGATTTATGGGAAATTTATCTTGTTTTATTGACATTACTTGTTTTAACTATGGTCTTTATTAATAATTTCTAATTTCTCTATAACCCTAATTTTTTAATTATATTTAAAAATAAAAAATGGGATGAAATTAATGAAATAATATGTTTTCATAATTTTTATCATTATTTTATATAGTGGAATTTAGAGTCTAGTTGTGGTTATTCTATACATGTTGTAAATGGGTGAATTATTATTATGGTGTAATTTCTTTTTGTTTCTAAACCTATGGATTTCATAAAGGTTATATTTTTAACCTCACATATGATATATCAATTACAACTTTCATTATATTTTACATGTATTTTTATATTAAAATATTTATCTAACATATTTTTTTCATGTTTTGTCATTATATAAAAATGGGAAACTATCGAGTCAAGTGGAATATTTCATATTCTTCTTTTTATAATAATAATACCCTCATGTTGAATCTAATTTTAATATATGTCTTTTGTATATTTTTTCTATACATATCTTATATATTTTTATCATTTAAGTTTAGATGAACTAATATAATGAACATGTATACTCGAAAATGATAAATATATAATGAAATTTGTGATGTATCACTGAATAATCTAATAAAAGTTAGAGATATGTATATCCAACTTCTTTGGATGATATTTCTACTTATAATTCATTTTTAACCAAACCTGAAGAACCAGGAATGTTACGATTAGAGTCAATTTATACTCTTCTATTAAAGTGTAAAGAACACTTCAATAAATTGGAGCTATTACAATGTCATGAATTATTGACAATCAATCCATTACTCATATCCTTTCCATTGGGTGATTCTAATTTTATTTTTTAATATTACTCTAAGAGCATCAATGTGTCAAGTCAACATTAAAAGATATAGGTTTTTTAGTCAATTTAGTATTGATTTTGGAATATTGATGAGTTTTTGTGGCTTAAAAGCAGTATATATTGAAAGTGGAGTTTGAAAATGTTTGATTCTAGACTTATTATCAATCAAAGATACCAAAGAGGACACCAATATTATAGTTACATATTATCAATAGTGTTGTAGAAGAATTCATGGTACAAGATTTTATCATAAAACAATATATTGAATAATTTCATGAGGTGGAGCTTTTGTACCTTGGTTTAGTCTACTAAATATGCTTTATGATATAATTAAATATTTACCACAAAAAGAAACGTTATTAATAAATATATTTTAAAGGATTATTTAGATTATTTTAATACTATTATCGAATTTATAATTTCATTTATTCTCATTGGATCTATGCTTAACTCATGATTTTTTCCATCCTTTACAACCATTATTATAATTTGATATAATAAGAAATTATGAATTTCAATATTTTTCTGTTTTAGAGTGTAGATTTTTTTAGTTAATATTTTGACATTAACTCACCAACACTCTTGATGTTACATATGGTTTCCCATATGAGATGATTTATTATTTTGTGGTAGAGGTAATGATGAATGAAATATAAAAATAGGATAACAAAAATTCTATGATTCCATAAATATGTGGAAATTAATTTAATCTATTTATTTCCTAAAATATTGAAGTATAACCACTCAAATTAAAGAGTAAATATATGATATAATGTTTATAAAGGTAATAATGTTTGGATAAATTAATTCATATATGTTATATCCTTTTTTAAGAAATACAATCATGGTATTCTATTTTTAATCTCACAAGTCATGTAAATGAAGAATTGGGGTTGTCACATAGAGATAAGGTTGATTGAAATATGATAAATCATTGCATGATGAGATATTCTAAATTTGTGAATATAAGCAATATTACTATTCCTCCATGAATATTGAAATTTGATGATGATTATTTTACAAATTTTTATTTTTTCAACATTATTTGTAGGATGTCATTATTACAATTATACACTTTTTCATCATAAATGAAGATTGGGAGAAATAATTTGTGCTAAATTAATTGAATTATGTCCTGATTTTTGGATAATATCTATTTTATAGTATTTATAATATTATTATGATATATTATATAGCAATGGATTATTCCAGATCAAATAAAATATATAAACAATAGTGATGAGTAATAAACAATTTATTTTTTTCCTTTACTGTACATTTGTGTCTACAGTCCCACATGGAAATAAAGATACAAACATGATCTGTTTAATATATTTTATAAATAAAGTCTGAATTGAGGTGTTTGAAACATTTATGATGTTGGGAAAGTTAAAATTGATAAAAATAACTCCCATATATTGTGTGATGTGGTTATACCAAAATAAGTTTTATTACTATCTACAAGAGGTATATGAAATGATTATTTTTTCATTATTTAATGTAATAATCAACAGTGTTAATAATATATCGATATAAGATCATTAAATGTTAAACATTTTAAATAATTGGAACTGGATTAGTAATAAAATAGCATGTGGAAATTATGAGTATATAATTATATCTATTTTATTAATTATAACACAATAGAATATTCATTTGGTTTATTTTATGATTCTAATATGTAATTTTGAGTAAGTTAATATTTCTTATCATGATGTGTATGATATTTGTACTAAATTTTTATGTAATGGTTATGGTTTTCATGGTTCTCTTTATTTTTTCCATAAGTTGGTAATGTATTTTAATAACCCCTGTATTTTTATGATTTTATTCCAAGTAGAAATTTTATGGTTTTTTTCACTTATTCAGTAGTATAAACGGTTATTTTGATCTAATAAGGGGTTTACCTATAGAAATAAATATTTCTTATATTTTTATTACATGAAAATAGTATATTACTGAATATAAAGGATGATATCTGAGTAATTGATCATTCTTTTGATAGAAGAACTACTATAGGTACTAATTTGGGGTGTTTATTTTTTTCAAGACATTGAGAATCATAAATATAATTTTGTTTATATTTTTAAAAGTTTTTTATTATTATTTATACAATTTAGATATATTTGACTACCATCAAGTAATTTTCATGGTTAGATCCTAACACCACTGTGCTATATCCAATGACTATTTATATATAGAACCCCGGGACACCCTGAGAGGGGAGGGGTGAATCAGGGTGTCAACCTCTTATTTTAAACTAATGGATCATGATCCCACGTTGGTAGAAACTTGTTTTACATTTATGATAGAAATGATAATAAATAAAACATTCACATGAAAAGGGATGAAGCAACACTTTTTACTTGGTTCACCAGTAAGGGATACGTCCAAGGAGAATATGCCTACAGGTTGTCGCTCATACCAAATTCAACTATTCATTACTCGTGGTGGATTACAAAGACATGGGAATAGTCACTATGTCCCAGGCTCACTGGCTTTACAATTGTTCAGGGCCAGCCTACTGCATCCCTTGGGTAACTCTCGTTGACTCCCCTAGATCACTTCACTTGGTGAAGTCCCACTCAGTTTATAGATGTGATGGTCTCTTCATCATTGTAAAAGAATGCATCCTCTACTGCATGTAGATGCTCTGTTGAAGTCTAACTTTCACCTCTAGATGAATCTCACTTTGTACTTCAAGTATCAGGCAACCTTCCAGCTTTCACGCAGCCCCAGAAATACTGGCATACTTAAACCACACCCGGGGCGCTTCTCCATGCCCAGAGTGAAATATTCAAGACGACGCGCAATTCCAACTCTCCCAGTTGCGCAACACACACTTCCTTAACTTCAATGTTGCACGACTCAATTCCTTTTACTCCCAGACCAATTTTGGGGCGCAATTATTAGCTGTCACGCTTCTTCAAATTCCGGCACACAAGTGTCCCCAAACCTCCTACATGACACCTCTTGCACCAACTCCAAACTTGCAAGACTCTACTCCTTTCTCTCCCAAATGATCTTGGATGCACTTCGAACAACTGTCACGCAACTTCAACTTGCCCGACCCTCCACCACTTGCGCGACCACTACACCTGTGCGATGGGAGCTATGAATTTCTCTATGTCTGAAATTAATTCGTAATGAGGAGGGGTAAACCTGTATTTATAGGTATTTGGACAACCTGCATGACGGCTCTCAAGTCTCCCCTCGACGCACAAGTTTTAGCACACAAGTCGCTGCCCCCAAAAATCACTTGGACGACCAACTTCCAAACATGGGTGTCATTCTCCCTTTTCTATATTTTCATTTTTTGATCTTGAAAATCAAAAGGAGCACAAGTTATCAAGCCTCTATGTAATCAACACACAAGTCTCTTTTCCAAAAACCAATTTTTCTACATCTGTGGATTTTTCAGACCCAACTATTTGGCAAACACTGTAAAATGGTGCCACCATCAACATTGTTAACTGCTTGTTCTGTATGATTACTTTTCCATCACAAATTCTAAACATCCACTGAGGATTGAAAACAAACACAAACCACAATCCAATTCACTCATAGAATGACCTTGGTTCCAACAATCTCCCCCTTTGGGTTTGTTGGCAATTAGTAAATAAATTCAATAGAGCACCAACCATAGGAAAACCAAAATTGAAACAATCAACACAGCCAACACTATATGTCTATGTGAGTAATTCTAGGTGTAGAAAACAAGAGGGAAATCATGAATTTGGTTCTTGTGTTTTTCAATTTTCAATGATGCCCAAGAAATTCTCTTATAGTGTCACAGAAGAATTACATGTCCAATGTATACCTTCTCACCATTCTCATCCTATCACTAACACTAAATCTCACTGTGTCATAAAATCATTACATGACTAAATTTATTCCTCCCCCCCGTGGAAATAAACCCAAAGACCGATAATTGGTAATTGTTAAGCTCAAAACACACTCCCCATGGATCGTATCTCCCCCAAAAACTTGTATCACATCCATAAACAGATGAAAAATAGTTAACATAACTGGGGAGAGGGGAATTTCGTAACTTCCTTATGCACTGGGAGGTGGCTGAACACCAAGGTTCAACCGATGCTTCTCAAATACAGCTGTTGATAATGGCTTGGTCAGGATATCATCCACTTGCTCATCAGTTCCAACATGATCCATTATAATCATGCCTTGCTCAACATTTTCTTTGATAAAGTGATACCTGATTTCAATATGTTTTGTATGAGAATGATGAACAAGATTCTTCATAAGATCAATTCCCCACTTATTATCATAGTAAATTACTATTGGTCACTTCAACTCATCACCAATATCTGTTAGTTGTTGCTTCATCTATAGCAGTTGAGTGCATTCCTTTGTGGCAGAGATATACTTAGCTTCAGCAGTACTAAAAGAAGTAATTTCTTGTTTCTTTCTCAACCATCCAACACATTTATTCCCAATATAGAATGCACAACCCCTGGTGGATATTCTTTCCACAACATCACCAAACCTGTTAGCATCAGAAAATGTTGATAATTCACGTTCCCTTACTGCAGAAAAGTATAAGTCACAATTGTGTGTACATTGAATATACCTCATGATTCTTTTTACTACTTCAATATGTTCCTCATTTGGATTACATTGAAATTAGGCTAAAAGACATGTGGAAAATACAATATCTGGTTGCGTCGCTGTCAGGTACAGTAGGCTCCCAATTATCTTCATGTACATGGTGGGATCTACATAGGACGCATCCCCATGCTTTCCAAATTTAGTTCCAACTACAATCAAAGTTGACATTAGTTTGGAGTCTTGAATATTAAACTTCTTCAACATATCTCTTGAATAATTTTCATAATAAATGAAAGTGTAATCCTTCTTTTGAACCACCTACAACCCCAAGAAGAATGTGAGCTCCCCAATCAAAGACATATCAAATTATGATTTCATATGATTGGAAAATTCATCCACTGATTTTTGTCTGTTGCCATGAAATATGATATCATCAACGTAGACTCTAACCCTGAACTGATCTTTGGGATAATTATTCACATATAGATAGTGGTCTACTCCTGTTGAAATCCATCTTCATGAGATACGAGTCCATCCAGGAATACCATGATCGTGGTTCCTGATGAAAACCATATATATATTTATTCAGTTTGTAGACCTTTGTTTCATCAGTACAAATAAAAAAACTCATTGGTTGTTCAAAATAGACTTTTTCTTCGAGTAAAACATTCAAGAATGTTGTATTGACATCCATTTGAAATACATTATATCCTATTTGGAGTGCCATGGCATGGAAAATCATAATTGACTCCAGTATTTCCATGGGAGAAAAGGTTTCTTCAATATCAACATCTTTAATCTGGAAGTATCCTTTACATATCAGCCATGCCTTGTTTCTAATAAAACATCCATGTTCATCAAACTTGTTCTTGAAGATCCATTTTGTACCAATCACATTGCGACCTTCGGGTCTTTGGACAAGATCCCATGTATGATTCTTTTCATTCTAATCTAACTCTTCATTCCTGGCTTTCACACATGATTCATCCTTTGTAGCTTATTCACATGAGGATGGTTCCACAACAGACAAAAATGCAGATTGTCTATTATTCCTCATCCTCCTTGTTTGAGTGGGTGTACTCCTGTCTCCAATTATGTGAAATAAATCAATATAAGCTCTTAGATTTCTCATGTGAGGTTCAATTTCATTCTATCCATCCATAGTTTCTTCTTTAGATTCTTCTTCTAAGTCAACAGCATGTTGTGACTGCTGAGTGTTTCATACAGCTTCCTCTATTTTTGTATTTTTATTTTCTCCACGAACACTTTCTTTCTCACTTTCTATCACATTAGCATATGACTTCCTTGAATCATTTGGGGTTTTTGCTTTAATTATCCTAACATCACTACGTTCCACAATTTTTCATAATCACTGGTTGAAACACTCGTAGGATTTGCTGTTTATTGAGTATCTGAGGAAAATTCCTTCATCTGCATTATCACCATACTTCCCTTGATTTCCTTCTTTTTTTTTTGATTATGAATTAACTTCAAAAAAACATGAAAGTATTTCAAAGAGGGATTCCTTCCATGCCATAATTCATATAGTCTCTTTCTCTCAGCCATATAATCTTTGTTCGATTTTGAATATACACCACATCTTGAACAACCTCTTTCTAGAAATGTCGTGGAATACGACTCTCAATCAGCATAGTTCATTCCATATTGTTCACCTGTCGATTCTTACTTTCAAAAACTCTAATTTTTGTGGATTTCTCACAACAGATACCTCATGTTGTATCCCATTCTTCTGTAGGAAATTTTCAAATTCAATGGATGTGTATTTCCCTACATTGTCAGATCGCAACACTTTGATTGTTCGTCCAATTCATTCTCGGTGATTCGCAGATATCATATCATGTAGTCAAGCACTTGTTGTTTCCTATGAATGACCATAACACATGACATTCTACTATAATCATCTATTAAAAGAACAAAGTACCTCTCTCCAGGAGTTTCAGCAACATTTATTGGCTCGCATACATCTGTATGAATTAGATCAAGAAGATGATATGTCCTTTTCTTCTTTGGCCAATATGAACTACAGACCATCTTTCCAGGAATGCAAGCATCACAAGACTTTTCACGCTCACACTTCAGGTTGGGAATGTCCATGAAAATCCTCAATTTTGATATTTTCTCTATGTCCTATTAATTTATGTATCCCAGTATCTGATGCCAAAAATAGTTTTCTTCTTCAATAGTCATGTATCAAACATTTTATTTACTTTAACCTGACACAAGATGTGTTCTGTTCTGCATCCCTTCATAAGTTAATTGCTTTTATTTCCTGTGATAGTTCAACCTTTCCGATTAAAAGTTACTATAAGTATCAGGTCACCGAGTTGACTCGCACTGAGAAGATTATGATGTCCACCATCTACGTAAAGGACTTCAGTCTTCTTTAGCTCTCCATTAGCTAATTCAGTACTTCCACTGCCTTTAATTTTCAGAGCTCTGTCATTACCAAATTTTACTATACCATCAACCATCCTTTTGATATCCGTTAACAGGCCAGCATTACCTGTCATATGAGATGAACAACCCCTATCCATAATCCAGGTACTGTTGCTTTTTTGTAGCTTTGATGCCACCTATATATGGTTGGATTTCTCAATTTTCTTCCTTTCTTTCCATGAGACATTGAATAGTGTATAGAGCACTGATGGCCTTTCAATTATCTCATCTGTGTATATTGGTGATTCATAGTAGAAGTCTTCTTTCGAGAGTAGATAACCTATTTGTAAGAGAAACACTATCTTGTTGATGAGATTTGACTTGTCTTGAACTCCGGTATGAGGTTTCCATGTCCCTTCTCTGCTTAAAAATAATAGCCTTATGAACAAAGTTAGAGTAATGAAAAAATATCCAAAGAAACTATTTCTTCTATAAGATGGAGGATATGAAGTTAGTATCTTTTGTTGGTGTCCCAGATCTTCCCCATTCAAGTAGCTCCTTGCCTCTTTTCAATATGAAATGGTATGGCCCAGATAGCCACAGAACTGACACTTCATAAGAGTAAATATATTTTCACATGAATTTCTCCTCATACCTTCTTCCTTGGGAGAATAGTTGGATTTCCTGTCATTTATGAATGTTTGAGGGTAGTTTTTATTTCTCATTTTAGTTTGGATTGAGAGTTTCTTTTTCAGAACTTCAGGCAATGTTTCAACAAGTCCAACTTTCATCTTGTCTTTCTTTTGGCTCTCTTTACTTCCATCAGTTGATGTATCATCGTCACAGACAATTCCACTCAATCCCATGCAAGTGGGTCTTTGATCACTCAATATTTTTCCAACCCCATGTGATCCACACTTGGCTCTTTCCGATAATTCTTCAACTGAGAATCTTTCAAATTTAATTTTCTTTTTTGATTCAGTCTCATATTTACTCCGATGTGTAAAAAATCCCTCCTCAAGACCCTAAAAAATCTAGTATTTTTCTTCCAGTCTAGATTTGAGTTCATTGATGACCTTTACCTTCTCTTCAATTATCAGCTTCAGATCCACTATATAGTCATTTAATTCAATTATTTTAGACTATACATTTACAAATTCTTCCAGTCGTTCAATTTCAGCTTCAAGTTGATCAACATATTCACATTATTCTTCTAAAATTTATTTCCACTTATTAGAACTCTTACATTTAATCTCAATCTTACTAATAACATCCTTAAGTTGCAACTCAGGATCTACACTAGTTTTACACTGATTTTATCCACCAGTATCTTCTGATTTTTTAATAGTGGCCATCATGGAAGCATGGTTCCCAGTTTGAAATTCTGGTTCTTCCTCATCAAAGAAATCATTATCATCTTCCTCTTATTCATAGACAAAACTCTTCTTCAGAATTTTCTTTCTAGATTTGAAGTCTCCTTTCTTGAAAGGACATTTCTGAGGATTCTCAATGTTTTCAGCATCGCTATCATCATCATCGGTCTTTCTTAAGCATTGAGAAGCAATGTGCCCGACTTCCCCACAAACACAGCAAGCTAGAGGTAACATCCCTTTGAATTTCCCTTTTCCCTTCTGGAACTTATTGGAAATTAGAGAAAGATTTAATTTTTACTCATCATTTTCACCACTACTATATTTTGAAATCTTCAGTTTCTATATGGATTTGAAGACCATTTCCTTGCTTACTCATGTAGCAGCATCTTCTAGTTTGACTCTCATTTCATATGCCACTAGGATGCTCAACAGACCATCCAATGAAATTTTGAAAGATTTCATTACTAAATGGCTGACAACTTTTCATTTTATAGGGTTGGATATCTTCTTAATATTATATTTACAATTTCAATGTCTTTTATTTCTTCACCTAGACCCTGAATTACTCCAACCACTTCAGTAATTCGATTGAAGGAGTATTTATTCTCATCAGGATGCATCTTCAGATCATCAAAACTATTTTGTAGGAATAGTATTTTTTCATCCTTCACATTCCTATCTCCTTCATAAATATTTTCAAGTTTATCCCACATGGAAATTGCTGAGGTGAAACTCATCACCATTAGATTGATCTGATCAGGAAGGGTTGCGGTGAGAGAATTATGTGCTTTTGCATCAGCATCAAGAATTTTCCCATCTACATTAGTCATAGCCATACCTGTTGGATCAGTAACATGTATACCTTGCATAGTGGAAAATAGAACATCCATTCCAAGGGATCTTATATGAGATCTCATTATGTTCTTCCAAATATGAAAATTACTTACATCAAATACGAGAACTCCACTAACACTGGCTGAATTTTCCATACCGGAAGAAAAACAGATCAAACAGCACCAACCTCCCTCTGTTACCACTTGTAGAACCCTAGGACACCCTGATAGGGGAGGGGTGAATTAGGGTGTCAAAGTTTTCTTTTAAACTGATGGATCTTGTTCCCATGTTGGTAGAAACTAGTTTGACATGTATAATAGAAATGTGATTAAATAAAACATTCACATGCAAAGGGATGACACAACATTTTTTACTTGGTTCACTACTAAGGGCTATGTCCAGGGAGAATATTCCGATAGGTTGTCAGTCGTACCAAATTCCACTATTATTTACTCACTGTGGATTACAAATATTTGGGAACAGTCACTATGTACCAGGCTCACTGCCTTTACAATTTTTCAGGGATAGCCTACTGCATCCCCCGGGTCACTCCTATTGAATCCCCCTAGCTCACTGCCCTTAGTGATGTCCCAGTTATAGATGTGATGGTCTCTTCATCATTGAAAAATAATGCATCCTCTGTTACATGTAAATGCTCTATTGAAGTAAAAAATTTCTCCCACAGATGAATCTCACTTTGTACTGCATGTATCAGGAAATCTTCTAGCTTTTGCGCAACCCCATAAAGACTGGCATACTTAAACAACACCTAGAACACTTCTCCAAGCCCGATGGGAAAGTTTCAAGATGGTGTGGAAGTCCATCTCACCCACTTGAACGACACACACTTCCTCAACTTCAAACTTGAACGACTCAAATCCTTTTACTCCCAGACCGATTTTTTCATACAACTACCAACTGTCACACTGCTTCAAATTCTGGCATGAACGTGTCACCAAACCACCTGAACAACACATCCTACACCAACTCCAAACCTGAAATACTCTCCTCCTTTCTCACCAAAAACGATATTGGACGCGCAACAAATAACTGCCGCACAACTTCAACTTGCGCGACCCACTACCACTTGTGTGACCACTACACCTGCGTGACAGGAGATCTGAATTTCTCTATGTATTAACTTTGTGCGTAATGAGGAGGGGTAGATCAATATTTATAGGCATTTGGACACCCTGCATGAAGGCGTGCAAGTCTCCCCTCAGAAATCAAGTTTCGGCGTGCAAGTCTCTTCCCCTGAAAATCACTTACGCGACCAACTTCCAAAGAAGGGAGGTCATCTCACTTTGGCATATTATCATGTTATGATATTGCAAAAAAGGTGCCCAAGTTCCCAAGACTCCATGTAATTAGCGTGCAAGTATCTTTGCCAAAAACCAATTTTCTCCATCTGTCGATTTTTCAGACCCAAAAATTTGGTAAACACTGTAAAACGGTGCCACCATCAACATTATTAACTGCTTGTTCTGTATGATTACTTTTCCATCACACATTCTAAACATCCACTGAGGATTGAAAACAAACACAAACCATAATGCAATTCATGCATTGAATGACCATGGTTCCAATCATCTCCCCCTTTGGGATTGTTGGAAATTAGTAAATAAATTCAATAGAGCACCAACCATAGGCAAACCAAAAATGAAACAATCAACTTAGCCAACACTCTATGTCTATGTGAGTAATTCTCGGTGTAGAAAACAAGATTGAAATCGTGAATTTGGTTCCCATGTTTTGGAATTTTCAATGACGCCCATGAAATTCTCTTACAGTGTCACAGAAGCATTACATGTCCAATGTATACCTTCTCACCATTCTCATCCTATCACAAATACTAAATCTCACCGTGTCACTAAAGCATTACATGACTACATTTATTCCATTCTACCCCCATGAAAATAATCCCAAAGACCGATAATTGGTCATTGTTAAGCTCAAAACACACTCCCCATGGATAGTATCCACCCCAAAAACCTTCATCACATCCATAAATAGATTAAAAACAGTTAACATAATTGGGGAGTGGGAAATTTCGTAACCTCCTTAAGCACTGGGAGGTGGATGAACACCGAGGTTCAACCAATGCTTCTCAAATACAGCTGTTGATAGTGGCTTGGTCAGCATATCATCCACTTGATCATCAGTTCCCACATGATTCATTATAATCATGCCTTGCTCAACATTTTCTTCAATAAAGTGATACCTGATTTCAATATGTTTTGAACAAGAATGATGAACATGATTCTTCATAAGATCAATTGCACACTTATTATCACAGTAAATTACTATTGGTCGCTTCAACTCATCACCAATATCTATTAGTTGTTTCTTCATCTGTCACAGTTGAGTTCATGCCTTTGGGGCAGAGATATACTTAGCTTCAGCAGTACTAAAAGAAGTAATTTCTTATTTCTTTCACAACCAGCCAACACATTTATTCCCAATATAGAATGCACAACCACGGGTGGACTTTCATTCCACAACATCACCAACCCAATCAACATCAGAAAATGCAGATAATTCACTTTCCCTTCCCGAAGCAAAGTATAAGCCACAATTGTCTGTACATTGAATATACATCATGATTCTTGTTACTACTTCCATATGTTCCTCCTTTGAATTAATCTGAAAGTGGGATAAAAGACATGTGGAAAAGACAATATATGGTCGTGTCACTGTTAGGTACAGTAGGATCCCAATTATCTTCATGTACTTGGTGGGATATACAGAGGTCCCATCCTCATGCTTTCCAAATTTAGTTCCAACTACAATCGAAGTTGACATTAGTTTGGGGTCTTCAATATTAAACTTCTTCAACATCTCTCTTGAATAATTTCCCTAATAAATGAAAGTGTAATCCTTCTTTTGACCCACCTACAACCCCAAGAAGAATGCGTGCACCCCATTCATAGACATATCAATTTATGATTTCATATGATTGGAAAATTCATCAACTGATTTATGCCTGTTGCCACCAAATATGATATCATCAACGTAGACTCGAACCCTGAACTGATCTTTTGGATAATTCTTCACATATAGATTTTGGTCTACTCCTCTTGAATTTCGGCTTCATGAGATACGAGTCCAGCCAGGAATACCATGCTCGTGGTGCCTGCTTCAAACCATATAGATCATTCTTCAGTTTGTAGACCATTGTTTCATCAGTACAAAGAAAAACACTCATTGGTTGTTCAACATAGACTTTTTATTCGAGTAAACAATTCAAGAATGTTGTCTTGACATCCATTTGATATTCATTATATCCTCATTGGAGTGCCATGGCAAGGAAAATCCTAATTGACTCCAGTCTTTCCACAGGAGCAAAGGTTTCTTCAACATCAATGTCTTCAATATGGAAGTATCCTTTACATATCAGTTGTTCCTTGTTTCTAATAAAACTTCCATGTTCATAAAACTTGTTCTTGAAGATCCATTTTGTATCAATCACATTTTAACGATCTTGTCTTTGGACAAGATCCCATGTCTAATTCTTGTCAATCAGATCTACCTCTTCATTCCTGGCTTTCACCCATGATTCATCCCTTGCATCTTATTCACATGAGGATGGTTCCACAACAAACAAAAATGCAGATTGCGTGTTATTCCTCATCCTCCTTGTTTGCGTGGTTGTACTCCTATCTCCAATTATGTTAAATAAATCAATATAAGCTCTTCGATTTCTCCTGTGAGGTTCAGTTTCATTCACTCCATCCATAGTTTCTTCTTCAGATTCTTATTTTGAGTCAACATCATGTTGTGACTGCTGAGTGTTTCATATAGCTTCCTCTATTTTTGTATTTTTATTTTCTCCACGATCACTTTCTTTATAACTTTCTATCACATTAGCATATGACTTCCTTGAATCATTTTTGGTTTTCTCTTTAATTATCCTAACATCGCTATGTCCCACAATTTTTCATAATCACTTGTTGAAACACTCGTAGGCTTTGCTGATCATTGAGTATCCGAGGAAAATTCCTTCATCTACATTATCACAATACTTCCCTTGATTTCCTTCTTTGTTTTTGATTACGAATTTACTTCAAAAAACTCAACAGTATTTCAAATAGGGCTTCCTTCCATGCCACAATTCATATAGTGTCTTCATCTCACCCATATAACCGTCGTTGGATTTTGAATATACACCACAACTTGAACAACCTCTTTCCAGAAATTTCATGGAATACGACTCTCAATCAACATAGTTCATTCCATATTGTTCACCTGTCGAATCTTACTTTCAAAAACTATATTTTTTTGTGGATTTCTCACAACAGATACCTCATGTTGTATCCCATGCTTCTGTAGGTAACTTTCAAATACAATTGATGAGTATTCCCCTACATTGTCTGATCGCAACACTTTGATTGTTCGTCTAGTAGCATTCTCGGTGATTCACTGATATGTTTTCAGGTAGTCAAGCACTTGTTGTTCCCTGTGAATGACCATAACACATGACATTCTACGATAATCATCTATTAAAAGAACAAATTACCTCTCTCTATGTGTTTCAGCAACATTTATTGGCTCGCATACATTTGTATGTATTAGATCAAGAAGGTGAGATGTCCTTTTCTTCTTTGGCCAATATGAACTACAGACCATCTTTCCAGGAATGCAAGCATCACAAAACTTCTCACGCTCACACTTCAGGTTGGGAATGTCCATGAAAATCCTCAATATTGATATTTTCTCCATGTCCTATTAATTTATGTGTCCCAGTCTCTGATGCCAAAAATTGTTTTCTTCTTCAACAGTCATGTAACAAACATTTTATTTACATTAACCTGATACAAGTTGCCTTCTGTTATGCATCCCTTTATAAGTGAATTTCTTGTATTTACCTTGATAGTTCATCCTTTCCGATTAAAAGTTACTATAATTATCAGGTCACAGAGTTGACTCACAATGAGAAGATTATGATGTACGCCATCTACGTAAAGGACTTTAGTCTTATTTAGCTCTCCATTAGCTAATTCAGTACTTCCACTGCCTTTAATTTTCAGAGCTCTATCATTACCAAATTTTACTATACCATCAACCATCCTTTTGATATCCGTTAACAGGACAGCATTACCTATCATATGAGATGAACAACCCCTATCCATAATCCAGGTATTGTTGCTTTTTGTAGCTTTGATGCCACCTCTACAAGGTTGGATTTCTCAATTTTCTTCCTTTATTTACATGAGACATTGAATTTAGTATAGAGCACTGAGGGCCTTTCAATTATCTTATCTGTGTACATTGGTTATTCATAGTAGAAGTCTTCTTAGAGAGTAGATAACATGTTTGTAAGAGAAACACTATCTTGTAGACGAGATTTGACTTCTCTTGAACTCCGGTATGAGGTTTCCATGTCCCTTTTCTGCCTAAAAATAGCATCCTTATGAACAATGTTAGAGAAATGATAAAATATCCATAGAAACTATTTGTTCTATAAGATGGAGGATATGAAGTTAGTATCCTTGGTCGGTGTCCCAGATCTTTCCCATTCATGTAGCTCCTTGCCTCTTCACAATATGAAATGGGATGGCCCAGATAGCCATAGAACTGACACTTCATAAGAGTAAATGTATTTTCATTTGATTATCTCCTCATACCTTCTTACTTGGGAGAATAGTTGGATTGCCTGTCATTTATGAATGTTTGAGGGTAGTTTTTCATTCTCCTTTTAGTTTGGATTGAGGGTTTCTTTTTCAGAACTTCATGAAATGGTTCAACAAGTCCAACTTTCATCTTGTCTTTATTTTGGCTCTCTTTACTTCCATCAGTTGATGTATCATCTTCACATCCAATTCCACTCTTTCCCAGGATAGTGGGTCTTTGATCACTTAAAATTTTTCCAACCCCATGTGATCCACACTTGTCTCTTTCCAGTAATTCTGCAATTGAGAATCTTTCAAATTTTATTTTCTTCCTTGATTCAGTCTCATGTTTACTCCTAAGAGTAAAAAATTCCTCCTCAAGACCCTCAGGAATCTGGTATTTTTCTTCTAGTCTGGATTTGAGTTCATTGATGACCTTTACCTTCTCTTCAATTCTCAGCTTCAGATCCACTACATAGTCATTTAATTCAAGGATATTAGACTATACATTCACAAATTCTTCCAGCCGTTCAATTTCAGCTTCAAGTTGATCGACATATTCACTTTATTTTTCTACAATTTATTTCCACTTATTAGAACTCTTACATTTAATCTTAACCTTACTATCAACATCCTTAAGTTGCATCTCAGAATCTGCACTAGTTTTCAACTGATTTTATCCACCAGTATCTTATGATTTTTCAATAGTGCCCATCATGGAAGCATGGTTCCCAGTTTTATATTCTGGTTCTTCTTCATCACAGAATTCATTATCAACTTCCTCTTATTCATAGACAAAACTCTTCTTCATAACGTTCTTTCTAGATTTGAAGTCTCATTTCTTGAAAGAACATTTCTAAGGATTCTCAATGTTTTCAGCATCTCTATGATCATCATCGATCTTTCTTAAGAATTGAGAAGCTATGTGCCCGACTTTCCCACAACGAAAGCAAGCTAGATGTAACATCCCTTTGAATTTACCTCTTCCCTTCTAGAACATCTTGTCAATTAGAGAACGAATTTATTTTTACTCATCATCTTCACCACTACTATATTTTGAAATCTTCAGTTTCTCTATGGATTTTAACACCATTTCCTTGCTTACTCATGTAGTAGCAACTTCTGGTTTGACTCTCATTTCATATGCCAATGGGATGCTCAACAGATCATCCAATGAAATTTAGAAAGATTTATTTACTCAAGGGAGGATAACTTTTCATTGTATAGGGTTGGATATCTTCTTAATATTTTATTTACAATTTCAACATCTTTTTTTTCTTCACCTAGACCATGAATTACTCCAACCACTTCAGTAATTCGATTCAAGGAGTTTGTATTCTCATCAGGATGCATCATTAAGTCATCAAACCTATTGTGTAGGACTAGTAGTTTTGCATCCTTTACTTTCCCATCTCCTTCATAAATATTTTCATGTTTATCCCACATGGACTTTGCTGAGGTTAAACTCATCACCATTAGATAGATCTGATCAGAAAGGGTTGCGGTGAGATAATTATGTGCTTTAGCATCAGAAGCAAGAATTTTCCTATCTGCATTAGTCATAGCCATCCCTGTTGGATCAGTAACATGTATACCTTTCATAGTGGAAAACAGAACATCCATTCCAAGGGATCTTAGATGAGATCTCATTATGTTTTTCAAAATCTGAAAATTACTTCCATCAAATAGGGGAAATCCACTTACACTGGCTGAATTTTTCATAGAGAAAGAAAAACAGATCAAACACCACCAACCTCCATCTTTTACCACTTATAGAACCCTATGACACCCTGAGAGGGGAGGGGTGAATTAGGGTGTCAAATGTTTCTTTTAAACCGATGGATCTTGTTCCCACGTTGTTAGAAACTAGTTTGACCTATATGATAGAAATGAGAATAAATAAAACATTCACATGCAAAGGGATGACACATCATTTTTTACTTGGTTCACCAATAAGGGCTTTGTCCAGGGAGAATATGCCGATGGTTGACGGTTGTACCAAATTCTACTATTATTCACTCATTTTGGATTAAAAATATTCAGGAATAGTGACTCTGTACCAGGCTCACTACCTTTACAATTGTTTAGGGATAGCATACTGCATCCCCCGGGTCACTCCTATTGAATCCCCCTAGCTCACTGCCCTTAGTGAAGTCCCACTCAATTTATAGATGTGATGGTCTCTTTATCATTGAAAAATAATGCATCCTCTATTACATGTAGGTGCTCTATTGAAGTACAAATTTCTCCCACAGATGAATCTCACTTTATACTGCATGTATTAGGAAATCCTCCAACTTTTGTGCAACCCCATAAAGTCTGGCATACTTAAACAACACCTAGAACGCTTCCCCAAGCCCTATGGGAATGTTTCAATATGGTGTGCAAGTCCATCTCACCCACTTGCACGACACACACTTCCTCAACTTCAAACATTCATGACTCAATTCCTTTTACTCCATGACCGATTTTTTCATGCAACTATCAGTTGTCACGTTGCTTCAAATTCTTGCATGCAAGTGTCACCAATCCACCTGAACAACACTTCCTACACCAACTACAAACATCCAAGACTCTCCCCCTTTCACACCAAAAAACAATATTTGACTCACAACAAACAACTGTCGTGAAACTTCAACTTGCGCGACCCACTACCACTTGCGTGACCACTACACCTATGTGACGGGAGATCTGAATTTCTCTATGTCTTAACTTTATGCGTAATGAGGAGGGGTAGATCTATATTTATTGGCATTTGGACACCCTATATGATGTCGTGCAAGTCTCCCCTCAAAAATCAAGTTTCGGCATGCAAGTCTCTGCCCCGGAAAATCACTTGCGCGACCAACTTCCAAAGACGGGAGACCATCTCACTTTGGCATATTTTCATGTTATGATATTGAAAAAAAGGCACGCAAGTTCCCAATCCTCCAAGTAATCAGCATGAAAGTATCTTTTCCAAAAACCAATTTTCTCCATCTGTCAATTTTTCAGACCAAAAAATTTGGCAAACACTAGAAAACGGTGACACCTTCAACATTGTTAACTACTTGTTCTGTATGATTACTTTTCCGAAACACATTCTGAAATTCTATTTAGGATTGACAAAAAAAACAAACCATACTCCAATTCATGTAGAGAACGTCCATGGTTTTATCATTATATAGAACTACTGGTGACACAGTTATTAATGTGAAGAATGATGAATTAGAAAGGAAACTATTTCCAAATGGTAAATAAATTTGTGTGATATGACCTAAGTGTTATGAAAGGATATATTTTTGGTAATTATGAAAAGATAATAGTTGAAAAACTGTTATTTATTGATCATTTACAAATATGCTGTAATTTTATGCTATAAGTGGGATGAGATTTAATATTAGAAATAATCACATTGAAATGTGACCTCACGACTCATATGAAAAATAATTATGAAGAAAGTAGTTTGATATATGGTTGTTATGGATTTGATGATACACTATAATTTGGGGATATTATTTGGTGTATAATAGTATATCATGAATTAATAAGTTACATTATTCTATAACATGTGGAACTATAAAATATCTAAGATTATTGACCTCATAATTTTATGAGGTAAAATAGTACATCAAGAAGTGATTCTAAGATTTCTCATGTGACCAATGGTCAGTATACCATAACATCACATGTTATTATATAATTTTTTAGATAATTGAAAAATATAGAATTTTCAATGTTATTCAAATGTAGAGAGATAAAATAGACAAATATGATATCTAATTTGAAAAAATAATTATTTTACCTATTTTGGTATACACAAGGATATTAATTTAGAGAAGATGTTATAAGAATATTAGAAATATATATTAATGTCATATAAAATAGAAAAATAATTAATGATGAATTTTTTAAGATTAATAATTTCACGAAAAAGAGAGGCCTAATTTTAGAGATTTGAAAAGTGATTGAATGCATGAATTATCATTGAATGATATATAGGGAAAACTAATTATAGATTTTTTTTATAGTAATATCATTATCAATCATTGAGTAAAACCAACATGACCTATATTTTTCATTTCTATATCTGGAAGTTGTGAGTGGATACATAGATAAAGTTAGCGAACCATTTATATGATTGGTTGTAATGATAGTATATTAATTTTTTCTTAGTTCATATACACCCTATCAGTATATTCTATTTTAATACAACCTATACTGGGTGAACATAGTAATATCATTATGTCATGACATTTTACATATCACATTTTGTCATTGTAAATATTTGATTTTGATTGAAATATTTGGAATTTCCTACTATCAATATAACAAGATCCATCTAAATATTAAATTTATACATCCTAATAAATACTCTCTTACAAAATTTTGTTTGAACTCCCTTTGGGGGTTTAACTATATTATGTCATATTTTTTTCATGATGTAAAATCGGTTGCAGATGGGATTGACAACAAAAAAGTCAACAACGATATCACTTGGTCAGATGACCTTCCTAAGAACATGCATACCTTTTATGTGAAATATTGTAAAAAACCCCTTTTTATACTTTTTTAATGTTTCCATTTTGAATAAATGTGCCTTGGATTTATGACTATGGAAACACATATAAAAAAACAATGAACTCTTCAATATAGAAACTAATATGAATAGAAAATGAGTCCAACTTTTTTATGGATACAACTATCATATTTGAAAAAATCAAATAATAACTCTTATTTAATCTCTTTAGAGGGATAAATATTCAATTATGTTTCATGGAATTAAATTCAAAAATCATCTACAGTTGTAATTAAGAAAATTTTAAAAAAAATTCTCAATATTGTTATAAATACACTAATGTTTTTATTCTAATCCATATAAAATCAAATCAATATGAAATTGATGAGATTTATATAAGAAAAACCAATATCAGACACCATTAATGATGATGATGAAACAATATTTTTCCTATCATCCCATATTATGGTGTTTTACATCCTATAATTGATGCATTGATATGTGATTTCTCTTTCATCATTGGTGGCGGGTGGGACACACTATAAATCCTTCCCCTTATCCCATATGTATTTTATCCCATTCATAGATCTCAACTCATTGATGAAATTTCATAGAATCTAAATATTTCTTAAAGTATCTTTTATTAACCATGGATTTTTTAAGCTACTAATCTCTCACAAAAAATTCATATAATAGTCCAACATTGCACCCACAGTTTCACTACATGGTATTTAACTCATTCAATTATCATTTGATGTCTTCCACTATTTATTATGGTGTCATTTGATAGTTTTGGGAAAAAATTGTGTTGCATGGTTTGAGAATGGTTTCTCAAAATGATGGAACTCAAATAATTAATTAGAAAATATGTTTTAATAGCATATTCATGGATTCTACATGATTTATAAGACAATATTTTATAACTACGAACCTTGCTAAAACGTAGATAAAGTTTATATAAAAATCCTGATTTAAGTGATTACACCTCCAATTTAACCACCTATTACTTTTTATTTACCATATTGTTACCTCCATTATTTCTTCATTATCGTAGGACAATGTTTTATTGATTTATTACCAAATTTTAGTGATTATTTTTGAATTATTCATCAAAATTTTCCCTTTGAAATTCAACTATCTTCCCCTCTTAGGTTGTCTCTTACTTCCCAATATCCACTAATTCTATTTTCCAAGTGGGATAATTTTTATGGTTAGGGTGGGTTATAATTTGGAATTTTGGTTTTTAATGAAGGTGAACCATCCTTAGAGTCCTTTTATAGTGTATGTCATTGAAGGTGACATGGTTACACCATTTCATGTAGGTTCTTAGATTTCATTTCCTTTTATCCAGGACATCAAATGTTTCCTAGGTTTTATAAATTCATATATGGCCTATATAATTATGTTTTCAAATGTATATGGTGATTTTTATAAATATTTAATTTATTTAGATTTATTTTAATGTTTAAAGTTTTTTAATTTTATTCTTAAAATTTTATATAGATGGAATATATTGTTTTATTACCTCCCCATGTTTAAAAAAATTTCCATTTTGGTTTTCTTAAAAAAACATATTTTTTTGTGTTGTAAATAAACTGAAGTTTCCAATATGGGTTTCATTTTGTGTTTAAATAGAGAGTTCATTTATTAAATGGTTTTTTGGTTTTAAAATGTAAAATGGGGTTTCCATTTTAATTTTATCTTTATACATGTCGATTATTATGTTGTATTTTACAATTATGCAATCATTCCATATATTTTGGAAAATGGGATTTATAAATGTTTATATTGTATGTATAAAAGTGACATCTCAGTTGGCACTTTATGATGCATTAATCATCAACTGTTTAGCTATTAAAACACCGTTATTTTGTTGATTGTGTGCTCATCCATGTGATCGATTCATGGTTACATGATTCATAATGTGCTGGAATATTATGGATCAAATTTAGGGTAGCATGGGATATGGGAAAAAATTGATTTATGTGTTATCCTTATGGGTATTTTATTGTCACGTTATGAATTTATTGTTAATGAACCACATACTTTACTATTCTTTGAGGGGACTAGAGTTAATAAGTTGGATGTAGTGGAGAATTTATAGGCTAGTAAATGTCTAGAAATAGATAGTCCTCCCAATTTATATATATTCCTAGATTTTATTATTTTCATTGAGTATAGATCTTAGATAGATTCAATGTATTGATGTGTGACCAATAGATTATATGAAGTTAAGTCCACATTTTCATGTGTTGTGTAATCCCATTAGTCCTCATGGGTTTCTCCGCATGACATGTATTTATGATTATGACTTTTTATATCTATATTTTCATTTGTATTACTTATTTATTAGATGGAATACTTCATGTTTTCATGTCCTTGTGGTTCAACCAATTTTTTTCTTTTTATTCCATATTTTTATTTATCATGTTTATTCTAATTTATCTACACATATTTCTATTATTTAACCCGATAATGGTGTGTGTGTAAGATTTTAAAGGGGAATGGGAAGGTGGTTTTCAAGGGGAGTTTTGTATTATCATGATTTTAAGATATTTTAAACCATTTTTGTGTTTAATTTCAAAATCATGATAATGTTTAGTTTTCATTAGAATTGGATTCATTTTGAAATAAATCCATTTTTATGATGTTTTTCTCATAAGGGTTTATCTTTGATTAATTTCATGTTTTAAACATTTACTCTCCCATGATCTTAAAGATAAACATAAAACCAATTCTTTGATTCCTTGTTTTCAAAATAGAATAATTAGTTCTTTAAATAAATTTGCTAAATAGGATTGTGGTGGTATTTCATTGGATTTGGATCATACCCTACATACTCACATTGGTGGGTATGTTATTTTTATGTATTTTTATGGTCATTCAGCTATTTGTATTTAGGGGTTGTCAATGTTATCATCCATGTATGTGGATAGATATTGGGATCATATTCATGAGTTTAGTATCATGAGAAGAAGGTGATTGGGCCATTGATGTGTATAACTAGTTGGTTTGAGTTTTTCCCTATTTGGTGTTCAATTTTGTCTCATTCAGATTTTATTTTATTTTTGTAACCGTGTATTATGTGGTTATTTAATTTAGATTCCATTTTTTTTATTCCTCTTCTTAATTTATGTAATGATTTTTTTGGATATTGTGGTTTTTTGGATTATTTATGGAGAAAAAAGCATCAACAATTTTGTCAATTACTATTTACCTTTATCATCATATCAAGGGGATCGAGGACACTCCTTGGGTGTGTGGTGTGATGGTTCAGGCACTGGTTCAGATGAATAAATGTATTGGTTCCTTATAAAATGGTATTAAGAGTCTTGGATATTGAATTATTCTTATCTTCTTGAGATTCACATTCATTTTATTTGCGGATCAGTGGTAAAAATAAGTTATGGGTGTTGAAACTCGAGTTAAAGGTCAGGGGAAGTGCTTATCCCACTCTTCCTTGTGTTTTATGTTGAGTTTCCATTGGTTGTTAGGTCATTTCTCATGTTTGTTGAAGTAATGGTGTATAATTGTTTTGATGTTTTGTCTCAAAGTTCTTTTTATAAGATTTATATGTATTTTTAGGGGATTTCATGTGATATCCTTTAGTTTGGATTAAAACATTTAGTGATTTGAGGGGATATATTAAGGCATATATTCTGTAAATCTCTATATTGAACGTGTATGTCATTCTTGATGAAATTTTAGTAGCACCCACATGGTTGGAAAATAGTTTGACATGCCATGTAGCCAAATTGTGTGCAATGGAGAAGGTTGGGAATCTAGGTTTTTCCCTCCATTGTCTATTTTATCACTTCTTGTGTTTTTTGGGATTTTTTAAAGATGTTTAATTGAAGTGATGTCGATTTAGAATGTTTTTAAAAGAAAATATTTATTCCCATTTATTTTAGCATGTTTGGGGACCGTGTTTGGTTCTTGGTTACATTTGGGTGAATATTCTTTGAAATATTGAAAATTTTTATTGGTTGTCCCATATTTTAATGAGATAATATCATAGGTTCTTAGGTGATAGGGTTATTTAAATATTTTTTGGAGAGTTGAGGTGTTCTTATGAAACATTTTTGATCTCATGTAATTATTTTTTGGGAAGAAAGAAGTGATTTTGGAGGTTTTTCATTTAAATTTTTTTTGGGGTCTGTTGTAAAATATTTCAAATGAATTTTGAAATGGTTTAAATGTCCTATGTTTAATTTTTTTATAATTTTTGTTATCATCTATAAATTTTTTTGTTATTTTTAAATTGGGTTTTATGTATTGTTTTTACTCTCCATGACTTGAGAACTTTTAAAATGGTTTTACTGAGTTTATGTTTGTTGATGTTTTAGAATGATCCCCCCAAGAATAAACTAGAAAATAAAGAATATATTGCCTTGTGTTTTCCTAGTGATCCTATAGCTATCCATACGGTCACTGAGTCATTCCTTACTCATGGTAGATTAGTAGATCCATGTTCATACAATTTTATGGATCATGCATGAGATTTATTGATCCAATATAATCTATAATTCTATGGTGACCGAGGATCCTATTAGGTGATTGAGTGTCTAGAAAAGGTTGAAGGGATTTTTTACTTGTTTCATACTACTTAAATCACTTGGTTATGTTGTGTTATTCCTTTTTTCAAAATACTAGGATTGTAGTGGTGGAAACTCACAATTCATTCACAACCATTAGAGTATTTCTCTTGGATATACATCAATGTAGCCTTAATTAAGTTATTTTATCCTAAATAAGAGGTAGACTAGAAAGAAATATAATTATTGGGTATCTGACAAGGTGATCAGTGAGTGAAAGAATTTATTGATAATTTTCCTAGCTTTTTTTTTCTGTTACCAGTTTTCTATAAATGATTAAAAATATTTGAGTTTCATTATTTGAGGCCTTCGTCCTGAGTTTTGTTTGAAAATGATTCATACGAGCCAGAAAATATATATGGAATCAGTTTTAAAGGTTATTCGTCATTGTGAAAATATTGTCAGGGAATTCTGTGATTTGAGTTTCTTTTATTTCCATGAGATCTAGAAATTATGAACCAACTAGAGAGATTTGGAATCAAGGATGTAGTGGGTTTGGGTTGATATATTTACAAAATTCCATTACTGTTTGTAGTAAACTAGATGTTTTTGGTGTGGTTCATGTGTTTTAAGTCTAGGAACATTTAATGTCCTTATCCATTAGTTCGAAATCCCCATAATTTATGTTTATATTCTTTTCAAGTTCATTGGATTTATGAGATTTTTAGTAATAAGAAGAATTAACCTATGATTGATATTTAATTTGGATAACGATTGTTGTTGTTGTTTCCATGTGAGAGTTGGGAGAGGTGGTTTCTTTTGGAGCTTCCACTTTTGTAATTATTCCCTTTTTGTTTTTGGGATTATACCATATTTAGTGTATAATGTTAGTATGGGTATTTTTACCTTGTTTTTATACATATTGATATTTACATGCCTAATTGACTGATTCTTGTTTCCTTTTATTGGTGTGGATCATTTGCTATTTATTTTTCACTAGTTTGAACATTTATAGGACCTATGGTGAATTCATAGATACTTATGGTGTTTTTTTATTTCTAGCTATTATACAGATTCAATAGTTTTGTATTTCTACATCATAATTACCTAGACATGGTGTTTCATGGAGTTTTATATAAAGACCCCTATATTATAGATGTGACCTAAAGGTTATAGCCATGTCCTTCCTTATCAATTCATGATTTTTGTTCTTGTTCTATCTTTTGGTATTTAGCATATTTCGTTGGATTATTTTGGAACACATTTTCTAATAGAGTTTTCATATTTTTAGGGAATAAGGATGTAAGTTCTATTATCATTTTAGATTAATTATAACTGGTTGGGAGACTAGTGCCTGATATCCATATCATGGGGGGTTTTTTGGGTTGAAAGGATATGAGGATCATATATATTTGATAATTAATATAATCTTTTGGTTAGATTCTCTATATATTCACCATTATTGATAAATTAAAAATGGTGGTGATACCTTTGATAGGCCTCCATGTGTATTTTATATTAATGTGGATTGGATATTTGGGAGGAATTGGATGAGATATTCTACCATTCGATAACATGACCTTGGATGTTTCAGATGTGGTGTTCATGTTTTGTATTATAAAATATTTTCTTTGGAGACTCTTAGTTCAATTAATAGAAGTGTTTATATCATCAATTTCAAATATGGTCATAGATTGGTCATCAAAACATTTCCTATTTTTATCTTCATTCTAATTTAGTGGGTAGTTCGGAATCATTCAGTAGTTCTTATACCCATGATTCATTATTTTGGTACTCATGTCCTTTTTTGAGGTTTTAAACATTATTATAGATATATTTATCAATTTGGGAGTTCTTCTTTTAATTACCACAATTTTTAGGATTCTTGGAACATTATGAGGGAGAACAGCAGCATGGTGGGGTGTTTGAGAAACCAACGATGTCACTTAATTGTGTTTAACTCATTCAACGATCATTTGGTGTTCTCCCCTAGTGTTTGGGGTTCCATTTTAAGGGGTATGGGAAATTATTCATATCAATCAGTTGTAGCACAGTTTTTCAAAACTCGAAAACTAGAATATGTGATTTTCAAATATGTTTCTAGTGGCATTGGCATGCTTTTTACTCATCATACAAAAATGTATAGAAAATGTTTACAACCAATAAAACCAATATAAATTTTATTTTTAAAAAAATTATTAATGTTATAAATAATCCTATTTTTATCCCCCTCAATTTTGTATCGACCATAGGGTACCCCAATTCATTCTCCTTCACCTTGAGATACAGTTTGGAAAATTTCTCACTAAAGATTTGTTAGTGTTCACAGTTTCTTCAACAATTATTTCCCCTTATTATTATCTTATATTTCCCTGATGGTTTCAATAATTCTTCTCCCTATTCCTATAAATATAAGTAACATGTGGAATGATATTTAATGTTTGGGTTGGGTAGAATTTGGGATTTTTTCTGCAATAGTGGTGATCCATCCTTGCATTCACTTTCCAATGGATTTCTTCATAGGGGACTTGGTAACGATATTTTAGGTAGGTGTTTCAATTTAAATTTATTTTATTAATGATTTTAATTATTTATTGTGCATTGCAAATTTTTTTTTATCCTAGATAATTTCTGATTCATTAATTAATGGTTATTTTTATAATTCTTTTATTGATTTTGAATGATTTTCATGTGGTAAATTAGTGTAATTTCTTTCTTGAAGTGGTATCATGATGAGAAATGGTATTTTATACATTCCCCTTATTTTTTAAAAATTACCTGGATAGTTTTCTTAATGTAACACAATTGTTTTTAGTTTTTTAAAAACAATGATGTTTCCAATGTGAGTTAATTTTTTTTGAAAAAATAGTGATTTCATGTTTCTAAGGGTGATTTGGTGTTAAAATGTGAAGTGGGGGTTACCTTGAATTGTTTTGTTATACTTTTCGGTGATTATGTATTTTTAATTATTTTTTTTACATTCCATGTTGTATTGAAAAATTGATTTCCCAATGTATATGTTCTTTGTATAAAAGAAAAGGAACTTTTTAGAATGTTGTGATGCATTGATCATTGATTGGTTCCATGATTCTCCCATGTTTATTTTGCTGATTTTCTGCATATCAATGTGATAGATGCTTGTTCAAGTGATTCATTTTTTTAGTTAAATGTTGGGGATCACATTAAGGGTAGTGAGAGAGGTGAGGAGGATGTGATTGTGGTGTTAACCCTATGGGATTATTATTTTCCTATGATGATGTTTTTTTCATAGACCACCTTGATTATTATTACAAGAGGAGACTACAGTTAATAAGTAATAAGCAGTGGTACATTGTTAGTCTAGTTGATGGTTATAAATGGATAGATAACCTAGTAGGATGTATTCCCCTAATGTGGGATTTTCATTGAGGATACAACTTAGAGCAGTTTAGTGGATGGATGTGTGACTATTATCTTGCCAATACATAGGACCACTTTTTCATGTCTGCTTCTATCTTATTAGTCCTCATGGTTTCCACCTCATGCTATGTATTTATGTTTATGTCCTTTTAATATGTATATTGTAATTTATATTATTTATTTATGTCATGTTCTTCTTCATGTGTTGACCCTTTTGTGGATAATATTTATTTTTGGATTATGTTATTCAATCTATTTATTTGTCATCTTTATTATTGATTATCTATACCTATTTCCATTTTTACACTAAGTTGGGTGTGTGTGTGTAATATTTTAATGTAAATGTGGAAATTGTTTTTAAAAAGTACATTTGTATTATTATAAATTTAACATATTTTAAACCATGTGTGGGATAAATTTCCAAATCATTTTGTTTTAAAAAATATTGGTTTTCAAAGTAATTGGCTTCATTATGAAATTGAATCATTATTATGAAATTATTTTTTTAAGGGAGTATCTTTTAAGAGGTTCATGTAATAAACTTATTGGGATATCATGTTTTTAATGTGAAAAAACTATTCTACCATGCCTTTTTTCAAGATAGAATAATTAGTTTCTTAAATAAAATTTGTATAATCGAAATCTGGTGTTATCCTACTAGAATCATATCACACCTGACATACTCATGTTAATGATTATGTAGTATTTATGTCATTTACAGTTCTTTTATGTATTTAATTTCATATGGGATCTGACACTATCATCCATAGAAGTATATGGTTATTGGGATCATGGTGGCGTCTATAGTGTCACAAGGAGATGATGATTGGATAGTAGGTTTGTATAATCATTTAGATTATGTTTTTCTTCACCTCATTGGTGTTTTGTTTTGTCTATTTTAGATTATTTTGTAGCTTTTAACTCTATTTGTTATTTTGTTATTTTAGATTCCCTTTTAGTCATGTTCCATATTGTTTTTGTTAATACTTTTTTGATTGTTTTTTTTTATTCAACTTGTTTGGGGAGAAACAATCCACAACAGTTATGTAAAAGACAATTAATTCGTAACTTCTACCCAAGGGTATCTGAGATGATCATTTGGAATGTGGAGGTCTAGTTTGGGCGTCAGTTCAAATGGAGACCAAGGTTGGTTTTTTACATAATCCCTTCCCATTTTATCTCATAGACCACTTTGGCCGATTATAACCACAGGTTAAAAAAATTGAAATACATATCAATTGTTCTTGGGAAATGATGTAGTGTTGGATAATAGGTTATTACATTCTCATCACATCCTGATTTTTTATTTATATAAGGAATGATTTTCATTCTTTGGGTCCAATGATTTATGATCTACTAATGGAATTTTGTTTTCATTATTTGGATGGTCCTAAGAATTCTACGTGAAACATGATCCACCGACCTCACCTATTTAGTTATTCTTCAATAGTTTCCCATCCATTACAAAATTTGATTATTCTAAAATTTCACTGACATATTTTATGTATGGTTTTGAGTTCTATGGTTGATATATATTTTTCTATCAACTAACTTCGTTACAGATCTATGTTAAAGTAAACTTTTTTAATCATCCAACAGTGTCAATTTAGATTTATATTGAATATGGAAAATGGAATTTTCATGTGGTGTAGTAAGAGTCCTGGTGTGATTATTATTCATCATATAACTGACATGGACATATTTAATTATGTTATTTTTTATTTCTTTATTATATTCTGAAACTAAAAAATTTATTTCATTAAAGATATTGACGGAACTAGTAATGGTGTTTTTTTTTGGAAAATTCATGTCATATTCTCCTTCAACATAGAGATTGAACCCCAAAAGAGCTATCATGTTTATTCCTCATCAAAAAGGTGTTAAATGATAAAGGGAGAGAAAGGGGATATTTGGTGGATTTTCTCTAATACATTTTTCATATGATGTAGGTATAATGATATCCTAATTTAAAGAACTATGAAATTTAATATTTTTTCAAAGCTATTTATTTTAATAAAATGTCACATGAAATGTATTTGGAGACAACCAAGGGAAGTAATATTGATCATATCATAAAAATAATAATTCATGTAATTATTGTACATATGTATCTCATAATTCTTTATTTACAAATTATTTTGTAATGTAATTTAGTAATTACTAGGATAATGGAAAATAAAGATCACCAAGCTTCTAATATATAGTAAAGGTGTGATATAATTTTATCATATTTGTCTTGGAAGGGTGGTAGTGTTGTAAACATGATTATGGTAGTATTGAAACAAGACCATTCATGTAAATAGGATCTTATGAATTAGTTTTAGGAATTGATGGTGAGTTTCTTACTAGATGTGATTTTGTATGGAAGTGATTATAGGATTAGTGGTATGTGACCTTATTATTTGTATTATAAAGATGATGTACTGAATGAAAAATATAATATTTCTAAATATAATAATGGAAATAATTTAGTTCTGAATTTTAATTGTCTTACATATACACCATCTATGAAATCATGATAACATAAGGATATTTATATTATTCTCAAGCCACAGGTTTTATAGTCTGTTACCAAATATACCTCTTAACAAATGGTGTGTTTGTCAGTCCCAGAATATCTCATTTGGGAACATCAAGTGAAGTAGGGTACCATGATATAATCCAATGTTCCTCATGTGTAGTATAATTACCATTTTATAGATGATGATACTAATAACATGAAAAAACTTTGATATTTTCTTGATGTATGGATGATTTTGGAATTTTCAACCCCCTAATTGAATGAAAAATTGAAAATATCCCATGATAAATTTCGTTAAGATACCTTGAAATAATTTAATGAGGTAGAAGAAACAAATTTAAATCTATAACTAGAGGACCTAAAAAGGATCTGAATTAGAGAGATCTATATGGACTTAATGCTTAACTAAATAAATTGTACCTCTAATAAAATGATTTTATATTTCTAGATCTTAGATGAATACCATTATTTTTTAATGACTACATTTTAGTTTTTCAATTTCATATCAGTTATGTTCAATGAAAACCTTAGGCATCAACTAAAACATGACTTCGGGACGCTATCTTTTAAATATAGGTTTCATTTTCGTAGATATAATTTTTAGTGTTTATATTTTGGGGTGTATATTTGTATAGAGAATATTTCCTTTTGTTTATTTTTTCTAGTAAGGAACATTTCCAATGATGTTTTATGTTTTTGGTAAAATGTTTGTGGCTCCCACTTAACCATATAAATTGGATAATTCATAAATTTTAATAAAAAAATTATTTTGGGAATAAGGGATAATATTTTATAACTATATATAGTGTAAAATAAGGTTAAGAAGGCAGTGTTACAAGTTCTTCATAACGATATTAATGTATTGGAGAATAATCCCAACGAAATCATAAATGATTTTTCAATCATATAATTGAGGTTATTGGATATATTAATGAAATTGTTTTAAAAATCATTGATGCATAAATTGTGATGAAAATACTAATGATATTAACAAATTTGTATAATCCACCAGGGTTAATAGTTGAGAAAATAATGTTAGTAGAGATTTCACTTAATAATATTAATGTGTCTTTGTAGATTGAGATGTGTACGAAAATTAAATGATTAAGAGAAGATCATTATAGGATATGTTTTCATAACATATAGAAAACCCAAAAATTAATCAATGTGAAGATGGAAATAATTATATTACTAATAAATTTCTTTCAATTATCACTAGAATGTTAAACATAGGAGAAAAGAACATTTGATGGTAAAATACAACTAAAATTATTAAAAAAAATTATATGGTTGGGAATATAAAATGAAGTTTCCAAATATTATTGATGGTGAGGATGATGAGTTAAATTTTCCATGAAACTACAATTTATTTATTCAAAACGTTATTTTAAATCTATACATATATCTAAGAATATGTTTTGGATGATGAGATTAGAAATAAATAAAAAATATCAGTGTTATATATTTCTAAGAGATGATAACCCATAATTCAAATTAGATTTAGAGGATACTGTAATGATTGTTAAAAATAATGAAATGAAATCTAATAGGGTAACCATATTGAATGAGTTATGGATACAAAATTTAGGCTTCATTTTTTTCTAAAGGAGTTATATATTGAGAGGAAAAAAGATATAAAAATTAGGGGATTTCTAAATAATATTATCATAGTACAAAGAAATACTCAATGTCAAAATACCCTTATTAATAAAATGGGTCGTAGATCACGCAATTGATAAATATAAAATCAAGAGATGTTATTTATTTTTAGTTGATACATTAATGGAAATATAAGGTGATAAATGATATATATTTTTAGGACGAGGATAAAATAATGAATATCAAGTAAATTGAGGAAAAAGTAGATATATTTTATAGAAATTTTGAATCTAAAATAAAATTTGGAGATTTCAAGAATGCACAATAATTTAGGATGTTCTCATAAAAAGATATTATTTAAAGAGATAGAATATGAATGGGGAGTTTTTATATGTTTTTTAATAAGAAAACTTCCATAACATGGTTAATATTGGAAATATATTTGGCAATGAATCATCTAAAACCAAATAGTTACATTAATGATGAAAGAATATTAGAAGGATAAAGAAAAATATATTACTCATTCAATGAGAGATACCCAAAATCATAAGAGAAATATGAATAAAGAAAGCATATTTAGTAAAATAGATATTATTTAATCTAATAGATACCGTTTTTGTTGTTATTTAGGTCACAACATAACCTAATGTTTTTTTTGGAGCTATCTAAAAGGAAGGGGACCTTATAGGCAATAATTTTGGATGAGATCACATCTGAATATTAAATAATAATATTTATTTCATATATTATTTATTCTTATTTAATTTCATTCACAAGGAATGTAATTATAGTTAAATAATGCTTCCTAAAAATATCAAGAATGATATAAAAGAGAGTGATAAACAGTATCTCCTTTGGAAAAATATTTCCCCACTATAGGATTTGGAGGAATAACTCATCGAATATAATAAAAACAATACAGAGTGTCCACACTTGTATTAACTCAATCAAAAATATCATTCAATAAAATTAAAATGAAAGATAATTTTATGTTGTTAGTATATTATTTATGGAAATAAAAAATACTAGAACATCAATTCATAGTTGGGGATTCCCATACCAGATGGTTGAGAATATGATATTGTGAATGAAAATAAAGTGTCATTTTGAAGGAATATTTAACCTTTATAATTATGAAACATTAAAAATCATAGAAAGTTGTAAAATGAGACTTAGTATATATGAGTTGAAAATTTTAGAGGCACTCTATATGGATTATAATTTATACAATACATTGAGAATAAGAAAAATTTGAAATAGAAAGATTGAAGTAAAAAATAAATCAAAATTGATATCTAATCTTGGGGAAATATGGAATATTATTGATTCACCGATAAAGGAAAAATGCTGATATTTACTATGTAAAAAATAAAATATTATTTTCTCAAAAAGGGAAAGGATTAATATTTTTTTAATTAATAAATTATACATATACATTAATAATTAATGGAGAATAATTCAATGTTCAAAGCTGGTATTGATATTAAAAATTTATAAAGAGATATAGAAAAGGCATGTGATGCATCTATAAGTGGGTTTATTTTTTAAAATCGCAATATAGTAAAAATTAAGGACCATTAATCTTACTGAAATTTGTACACTATGATGTGTGTAGTACCATGAAAAATGATAGGATATAAAGATAAAAATATTTTGTATCATTTATGGATGATTAGAGCTGTATAAGGTCAATAATGTTTAAAAAAATGGTGAAAGAAGTCCAAAAATATTTCCAAGTGTACCATATGGAAAACATTAATGGAATATGGAGATTTATTAATATGTTCTAATCGTAAATTGGTATATAATAAACATATATTATTTTGATGAACTGAATTTGGAAAATATTAGTCTCATATAATGATTTTATCAATGATAAGATCATTCAACAATTTAGTTTTATAATTGAACAATGAAATGGTGAAAAACATGTAGAAGATACAACTCATTGGGAGTGATATCTCAATGAACTATTTTAAAAAGATTGTACATGTATTATATTAAACAAAAAAAATGTTTTCTAAATTCTTAATGAGAAGAAATATCCATAATATATGTATCATCGAATGATGAATACAATGAAATATTATAGAGTTATTTGATGAAAATGATTCATTTCTAATAAAGAAGTAAATCAATGTAAATATATTGGTTCAATTAATATAAGTGTATATCATTGTTATTAATGTAATTGACATTCATTAAACGTTTTTAATATGTCTATTAACAAGATAACATAAAATAATGATGTCAACAATTATGAAGAAAGATATAGAAAATATTATTCTAACTCAGTTTTGGAAAACAAAACTATATGAATAATTTGATAATGAAAAAACTATTGAGAACCTCAAAAAATATAGAATGAGTAAAATTCAAAGTAATTATAAGAGGAAAAATTATTTGATTAAGAGAGTCAATGATTAATTCAAAATGGGAAGACGAAAGATAAAATTATTGAGCCATAAATCACTGAGTTCAAGATTGCTCAAAACCAGAAATGATGGATAAGAAGTGTTAAGAACACTAATAGGTTCTGAGAAGTAGAGATAACATCATTTAACGTGGTAGAAATATATAAATTATGGTTTAAGGAAATGAAAAATAACATTACAGATTACTAAAGATTCAAACATGGGATCACATAATGTGTTCGAATGATCAACACCTTAATAGGAAATAAATTATTTTTTAATAAAAACTATAATTAAAAAAGGAACATGGTATAAAACATACCAAGGTTTTTATATAAATTATATGCTAAAATTGAGGGTGTTCATGTTGAATAGGTATTCACACCAGTGGATAGTAATGATTCAATTTCTCTATTTTATGATTTCAATGAAAATTGGTTTTAAAATACATAAAATTAATGTGAAAATGGCATTGTTTAGTATAGTTCATAAAGAGTATTTCTAGAATGATAAACCATGGTCTATAAAATTTACAATAAAGAAGCAAATGATTTTTTTAAATTATAATTTTTTTAATTAAAATAAAAATGGGATTTTAAATATATTTTTTATATTTTTAATGGAATAAGTTAGGTTTTAAGTAAGATGATGTTGATAAAAAACTCTAAGTAATGTTATGAATGGAAAAAACATTAATATTACTTAGGTAATTTAATTATATAAAATTTGGTCATAGAAATAATGAATAGGTGGAATAATTTGAAAATTTTAGGAAATATAAGTTTTCAATGACAATTAACAGCGAACTCACTTACATTATTAGGCTACATAAAATTAAAAAAAGTGATTAAAAATTTATATCTAATGTAAAATTTATATATTATATATGGAAAAGTTTTGGAATTAAAGATTCAATATATGATTAAACTCTAATAACCAATGGAACTAAACATAGGAAGTGTGATTATAATACTATAGATATTAATTTTTTATTATATAATTATTAGAAGCTTGTTATATATGATAGTGATGAGGCTAAACAGTTTTTATAAAACGTTTTTAAAACCTTGTATTGAAAGTATGAAAAAATAATAAGATATAGTTAATGTAAATGAATCGTGAAACAAGTTTATTGTATCATTTATTATTTCATGGTATTAATTGTATAAATTTATAATGAACATACTATTTATTCAGATAAATATTGGGTTGGATTCCCTATGGATAAAAAATAAACAATCAAAGGAGAATTTTTCATTAGAATAAACATGTTAGGTATCACTATATTATGTAACAAAGTATATCTATCAGAATAAATTAATCATTGTATATTTTTAAAATTATGTATTATACACAAAATATTTGGAAAAAATTAGAGGTTGGTGGATTTGGTGAATAGGTTATATTAACTATAAGGATGTTTAATAATCAAAAAGTTAAAATATAGTTGAAAAATAACATGATAGAATATTTACATACAAAAAACATTGAAAAACATTCCAAATTCTTAAATAAAGGGTTAAATATGTTTTTAAGATATAATTTTTAGAAAAAAAATTATTGGAAAACTTATTCATTAAGATATTACCAATATCAAAATTTTAGAAAAACAATTTGTATCATAGTGTCCAAAAAACTACTAAATCTAAAAGAAGTTCAATATATCATTACGTCATATATAAATTTATTATTTAATATATATATGATAATTATAGGATTCATATAATTTCATTTATTATTGAAGGTGGTGAATGTGAACAAAATACATTGAATTATCATTGAACTTAATAAGTGGAACAAAAAAATAACTTTCTCTTGTCAATTTATATATTTAATAATGATTATTTTTTGGGTTGAGTGGTATCATGTAAAAAATATACACTAAAGAAAACATCATAAAATGAATGATTAAAAATTCACAATGAAAAAAATATCACCACGAAAATAGAAAAAGTAAAATTATTGGTTATAAATATAATTGTTACACTCGTGAAGATGCATAGAAATACTGAAATCATAAATGATTCACTTCAATCTATGTTATACGAGAATAATTTAGACCTTCCAAATGAGTTCTTGTTAAAAAATCACTAGAGGTTTAGGAAAAAACTAATCAACTAATTTTATAAATGATGTTGTTGATGGATGACACCACTGAAAGAATCCAACATCACATCCCAAGTCCAGTAGAAACACCATTTTTCCTAACAAAAAATAGGTAAGATCAATATGGTTCAGGATAAAAGGTATAAAGTTGAAGATAAATAAAGACCATTAATATAACACCCAAAAAAAGGACTCAAGGGGAGGAACCACCACCCAAAACCAAAATGATGTAAACATTAGGATTTTAAACAAAAACAAAAAAAATAAATGAGTAAATTATTTATGATGACATAAAAGGAAAGGTAGAGACAAATCTATTCTACCCACGGATACCCTATGAGGGGGTGAATTACTATGTTTTACAAATAAAACTCTTTCTATATATGTATTTACTATAATTTTAGATCATGTTCTTATGTGGGTGTGAACCATGAGAAACTTGTATCACATTGCAGAAAAAGTAACACAATAATCACATAAATAAAAGAATAAAATAAAATAATAAAAAAAATATTTTACTTGGTTTTCCAAAAAGGGATAAATAAAGGATTAATTAACTAATGATGTTTCATTGTTCCAAAATTTACTAATATTCATTGGTTTTATGTATAAAAATATTTTCCATAAGCACTATACGATAGGTGTAGTTCCTTCTCTATATTTATGAATTTTTCACTACTCACCCAAGGAGAACTCCATCTTCCCCACCTTCATGTACCATATCAATGAAGGATAATTTTAGTTTATCGACTACAGGTTTTATTCATTATTTTAATGATAGACTTACACCATTAGTTATAGAAATATGCTTTGTGATCTATAATCAGTTACTCCTCTTTCTTCTTCAATATCAATGAGACAAAGTTGACAATGTTTGGGTTTAACATTTTAATTCCATTATATATCAACAAAAACAGTCCCTCACATTTAAAATTTAATTATTGAAATTATGTTTCTAATAAAATGATCTATCTTCATAAATAAAAAATGAAAATATTAATACTAAATGTCTCATAATACCCATTATGTCAATATTGTCTCTTTACCTTCTTCACTTGAATGTCCATTATGTTGAATTAATATATTATCATATTATGTTCACATACTAGCTTATTTATTGTGTATATCAAGTCAACATGGTTCATAAAAATAATATATTATCATATATGGTACAAATAATATCATTATTAAACTTATCAAACTACTGAAAATATCTTTTTCCGTGATCTATAACACATGATCAAAACACACTTTCTTTTTCTTTGGGTTATCGTTGTATATAAACTAAACTATTTCAACATAAACGGTTACAAGTGGTCCAAATTATTCATCATGAAACCAATTTCGCATTCCACTATCACCACACTATAAATTCTATAATCCCAAATATCTTCATTACAATTGTTTTCCTCTTCGTGTAATATACCTGGTATACACAACTGTTTATATCATTCTCTAATAAAACCATTGTTTCACTTATACTATATTCAAATTCCATGAATATCATGAATCAATGGTTATTAATAAATGGGTTTATAATTACTCACGAATTTCATTTTTTTTATATTATACTTCATGCGAACTAAATACATTACATTCCCTTAAACTAACCTCTTAACAACATATAAGTCTACAACACATATTATTCATCTTCACATATCCACCAAATCAAAAGTCTCTTTTCTTTTTCATGCATACCAATATGAAAAAAACCATCATGAATGTCTACACTTCATGGGTCTAATTATTTTTTACATGATGAATATTATGTGTTAGACTACTCTGTAGTGTCAAATTTATCTGATGAAGATATTGTCAACTATTTCTCTATTTTTTCATCTATATTCTGATTCTCTATATTTTTTGTTTCATCTCAGTTCTAATACCTCTATTAAATTATTATGTAGATGGGATGTTTATAAGTGTTTCAACAATAATTAAATACATTATTTCTCAAAACAACATCAAGTATCCACAAAAATATAGCTTAGCTTGATTGTATGGGATTTCAAGCCTTGTATTCAGGCCACATGGCCTTGGGCCTTTGGGCTATGTAATGTGTATCTCTCTACCCAGCCAAAAATGGTCTCGGATTTAAAATAATAAATTGAGGCTTCATCCCCATCCTTTTAAAAAAAATACATCCCAAATTAAAAATATATATTGATTAATAAACCATCCATCATAATATTAAAATAATAAAGGATGTTTATTTTGATCAATAAAGGTTCATTGTTACAAATAATGTTTTAAGAAGACAAATTATAGATGACCTAAAGACCCTCATGTAAACATGAACTATGGTTGGAGTAAGACGTTGAGTGTGGTGTTCATCAGATGCATCATATTTATCTCATCATATAGATATTGATAAATTATTAATTTTTAAATTTAAATAAATAAATTCCATAATATAATCCTAAATAAATTAAATTTTTTGATAATGTGAAACATAATATGCTGAAAGTCACCTTCCACTGTTATATCCTTATGGATATGGGGATGTACTCCCAGTTACAAAAAAATACACCATCTTCCAAACAACCCCACATATTCCATGTGTGAACTATATATAAGAACACTATTGAACGTATGTATGAAAATTATTGGATATCTATATTTCATGAATAATTCTTAGGTTACCATTATGTTTATCCCATTAGTAGAGTCAGATAGACATTTTTTTGTTAAACTCCAAATAAATACATTAAGGAAATATATGAAAAATTTAATTAAAATGAGGCTAGGATTTAATATTCCTTTACAAATTTTGATCAAAAATTATATTTCTTTTTATATTATTCTTATCATCACTGAATCAGAATATCCAGGCATATATTATTTAGAAATAATATATCAAACTTATGGGTGCAACACCAAACTATTTTTATTATGTTGAAAATATCCCATAAAATCTATCTCATGCTCTAATTTGGACTTTATAACCATATTTTCTTACCCATATTCAATATAATGAAATGATCAGTATATATGGGGATTGTAAAGACCCGTAAATTTCAAGGAAATTTTTTTCTTAATTATCTTTGGAATTTTACATGAACGCAGTTTCTAACAGCACCTGATTCCGAGTCCCGGTGTGCCTGGAATCATTTTCCGAAGATTGGCTCGGGTACGTTCAGTGAACGAAAGAGCGGGGTTTTCTAACTTTTGAACAGGTGCTCGTAATCAAATTCTGAGGGCATCGATGGAATCGCAGTGCCGATATTTGCTTAGAAACGCCTCTTCCATTGTTGTGTTTTCTTGGGTGTGGTTTTTAATTTTTGGGCTTAAAGTTAAAAAATAAAATAATTTCTCCGACAAACATTATTTTATTTCACTTAAAGCCACTTGAAATCCACTTAAAGCTACTTAAGCTGAGTTGATGAGAATAGGGTGCTATCCAAAAATATCCTACCCTCTTGGTAGGATATTTTTGAGGTGGTCCCCGCACGAGCCCCACCGTTTCCTTTCCGCTAAGTAACGCACCCGCGAAAACCCGTCATTATGAAAGTCAACTGACGCGTTTTCGTAATTTCTTAACGCACCAATTAGTTGGGCAGTTTTATTCGTTGAATTAATTCTGTGAATTAATTTAATCATTTCTTAACCTGTTTTCAATTTGTTGGCATAATAATAAAATAAGACCAACACGCGACTTCTGAAAAAATGTTCATTGAGAGGATTTGACAGAAACCAAGAGTTCTTCATCCTCCTTTGCGAAGAATGCGAAGAACGCAAAGAACGCGTAGAACGCTGGCCTCCGACGAAGAACTACGAACCCGCAGAAATCAACGACGTGACGTTGTGTGCCACGACGCCGACGTTTCCTCTCCCGCGACGTTCTTCTACGACGTTCCTTAATCCGCAACAAAATCTTCGATCATCCGTTGAGGTGAGAGACTGTGGTTCTTTAAATTTCTTTGCGGATTATAACAACACATAGATTTAATCGATATAATTAAATCTGTTGTTTCTTGGTCCTTGGAGTTCATCGACGCAATGCCGGATACCGCGACAACGCGACGATCCCCTCCTTCCGCGATGATCAATTCCGTGAAGAACGTGCATGCAACGACTTGACGAGGTAGGGTTTTGTTGTGAAATAATTTATTTTCCCGTGATTGTTTCTTTTAAAATAAAGAACCCGGTTTCATAAGAACAATTTTAATTTATTAAAATTGTTGTTTGATATGTTGATTTATCCTTCCTCATTTTTATCGCCTAACGCTGAGGGTGCGGGCCAAACGAACACGGCCCAACAACCCTCCACAGTTCTTCGTTGTTCTGCGGATTTGGCGGGCGATGACAAAACATGGCGCAAGGGCGAGTTGATGTTTCTGCAGTGATGAACGGGACTCAAGAGGAGCAGCGGTGTAGACGGGAAGGAAAACGGACCACCAGAGAAACTCCAGGGGCCCACTGAAGTCTCTGGCGGCGCGGTGCGCCGGCACGGCGGCACGGGCGGCGGGAGGCGGCGGCGCCCCGGCGCGCCGCCGGACAGGGCCGCCGTGGCTGAAGCCGCGGCGGCGGCGGCCAGAAGACCCGCGGCCGCGCGGGTCCGGCTCACACACGCGGGACGCAGAAAAATCCGCGTCTGCTAATTTCCAGCATGGCCCCTCGAGGGTCGCGGCTCTTCCATCCCACGGGGGCAGCGCCCCGCGGCTGCCACGCTCGGTGGCTCGGCCGAGCCGAGCCGGGCCGCGCCCTGGTCGGACTGGACCGGGTCTAGCCGGGTCGGACCGGGTCGGGTCGACACGGTTCGGGCCGACCCGGTTCGGCCGACCCAGGGGGGTCGGGCCGGGTCGGCCTGGGCCCAGACCCCCCTTCATCGGACTGTTTTCGGTCTTTTTCCAGTAACGTGAGCTACGAGCCTCCGAACGACGCACCATCAGTGGCAATGTGATCCTTGGATCGAGACGGTAGTTTCGGTATATCGAACTCATGGTTTTCAGAATACTTTGGGTTCGGCCGGGTTGGTTCGTACACGAAACCAACCGGCCCCTCGGAGCGGAAACACTCGTATCTTGAGATTCGGAAGTCTGATCGAAGTGACGTAGACTTCGTTGAATTACTCTAAGTGAGATTGATCTTTTGGACCACTCTTCCCAAGGTTTGGATGCAGGTGGAGTACGGTCGGGTTGGTCTTTCCATAAAAACCAACTGGGCCCCTGGGACGAAAAAGCCAATAACTCTCAGACCGGGTGTCCAATTGACGCGCCTACTGCGACGTTGAGTTCCTGTTGACAATATCGAACTTTTGGCCACATCAACTTCGGACTTTGTGTCAACTGATGTATCAGCCTATCGACTCGTGGAGCGGACCCTCTCGAACGAGCTTGATGTGTGCGGGAACCCTAGTGCTGGCTGCGACTTCGACAGTGATGACTCTGCATAGATCCTCAGTAGACTGCGACGAAGACTGTGTAAAGATCCTTAGTGTATTGTGATGACTACTACACTCAGCGATCCTATGTGGATCAGTGCTACAGATCCCGTGTGGATCTGATCCTGGGTGGGTCAACGCTCAGCGGTTCTGTGTGAGCCAGCGCCTATAGGTCCTGTGTGGGCCCGATCCTGTGTGGGTCTTTGCGGGGGTTAGTACCTTTCGATCCTTTGTGGGTCCGACGACTTAGATGGATCAGTGATCATCTTTATCCTCAAACAAGAAGTATACCTGTGTGAGCTGAATCTTGTGTTACTCTCCTTTGTGGATTGTGTTAAACTATCTTGTGTGGATTTACTGTTTACTCTCCTTTGTGGATTGTGTTGAGCTATCCTTTGTGGATTACATTGCTCTCCTTCGTGGATTGTGTTGTGCTATCCTGTGTGGGTATACGTTTTTCTTTCCTGTGTGGACTGGGTTGTTCTTGGGCTTGGATGTTGGAGCCGAGCGGGAATTGATGGCTTAGGTATATATATGGGAATATACCTAAGACGTGTCGGATGTTACTTAGTGATTGTAACATTCCATTTTCGTTTATCCTTTGTGGATTTTGGGAGACCTTCGGGGGTCTCGGGGTCCCTACTGAGTAGCTTATACTCACCCCTACACGGGCTATGCCCGCACTACGTTGTGTTGGTTGCAGATGACGGACAGCGCTGATTGTGGTGGAGGCTTGCAGAGCAGGACGGTACCTAGAGGTGGACCACTGGGTGGGATGTACTCGGAGCGGTGAGGTGGACCCGAGGAGCAGTGGAGGATATCTGTACCCACCCTTCAGGTGGTACATCCATAGGATGGCTCGACGCTGCGGCTTTTCCTTTCAATTGCTGTTTTTCCCTTTCAGTTGTACTTTACAGTTGGGCTTGAATTTCCGGCCACTTTTACTTTCAGCATAGCTTGTTACAGTTTTTACTTAGTGTTTACTTTTCTGCATGCTTACTATGTGGTGCTTGTTTACTTTTCAAAGGCAATTCCTTCCCTTTTTCCGGGATTTACGCCTTGGTGCTAGTCGCCATCCCCTGGCCTATGGAAGGCGGGATTTGGGTAGTCACTGCACGGGCCCCGAGGACGGGTCGTGACAAATTGGTATCAATGGTGGTCAGTTCTACCGCAGACTCTGATCTTTCTTCTATGTGATGCAATAGTGTTTAGCGTATTGGGTATGGTTATCAGTCCATGGAGTCCAGTGTTGGTGCGGTGGCCGATGTATCCGTACACCAGGATCCTTACTTCTGATTTCCGACCTAATGCACGAAAACATTGATTGCATGTGTGTTTCAAGTTTTATTTGTGATTACGTAGTATCAGCTCACCAGGTATACTGTTCTGACTGTGGCGCACTTGTTTCCTTTTCAGGATGGACCCACGATGACAGCCATCTAGGGTTCCAAGAGTAGAGCATGACGACAGCCCGCCGAGCGATGAGACCTCGGTGCAGGGCCCTTTGACAGCGGAGGAACCAGCGGTACCTCTACCCGCCGAGCCCCCGATGCTCCCCGCCACGACCATTGATGATGCACATCACCTCGGAGCTCTGCACGAGTTCCAACGCCAGTGACCACCCAGGTTTCGTGGGGAGACGGACCCCCAGGCAGCCGAGGAAAGGCTGGAGGCAGTTGTTCGTGTTTTCCGGCTAGTGAGGACAGCAGCAGACCTAATGGTGATCCTCGCGGCGAGCCTACTGCACACAGTAGTAGAACGATGGTGGAACATGATGCTCCAGTTGCACGATGAGGCATCTCTAATCTATACAGACTTTGAGAGCCTTTTCCGCTCAGAGTTCGTCCCGGACACCCTCCGTGCGGTGCGCATCCAGGAGCTTCTTCAGCAGCAACAGAGCAGCTTGACAGTCACCTAGTACACAGCGTGGTTTACTGATATTTCTCTCTACTTGACAAATATGGTACGGGACCCATTCTTCTGAGCCCAGACATTTGAGCAGGGTTTGAGACATGAGATCAGGGCATCGCTGATTTCCCTCAGCATCCCGACCCAGGTAGGAGTACTGGAGCGAGCCATTCTGATCGAGAGCTTTCTGGCTGAGTCCACAGTGAGACCTACCGCAAGGCGGTAGGTAGCGGAATCTTCGGTAGCAGGTAGCCGACGAATGACTCAGGGTTCAAGGTAGACCATACCATCTCGTAGACGACCTCAGGACACTAGCTCACCAATGCGGGGCACACAGCGCAGAGCCAGTCTTTCGAGAGGCAGGCAGTGCTACGCATGCGGCGGGCAGGGCCACATGGCTCGTGACTGCCCAACCTGCCGTGCCGACGAGCAGCAGACAATGGAGGGGCCACCTAGGCAGAGGTAGAGGGTCGACATTGGTAGTCCATATGGAGGAGGCGGACGAGGAAGAGGAGCTGGCCGAGAAGCGGGTGGTGGGCGACGCTTTGAGGCTCTACCCCCCCCCCCCCCCCCCGCCACCAGGAGGGCCACCCCGACCACTGGGAGCTGGCGGGCAGAGACAGGCACATCTCCAGGCAGCGGAGGCCTACGACCACAGTGCACTAGAGATGATTCGAGGTATGATCTGTGTCTATTACACCCTTGTTGTAGTTCTTATAGACACAGGAGCGAGTCACTATTTCATAGCCATTGCCCTTGTTCGGAGCACGTAGATTCTGAAAGAGCCGTTGGCTCAATCCTTACAGCTAGAGACTCCTACAGGAGAAGTCTCGACGATTACGCACTGGTGCCGGTAGTGTGAGCTTACTCTAGGAGGCGAGAGATTCGGCTAGGATCTTTTGGTAGCGGCATCGAGGCCTTACGACGTCATCTTGGGCATGGATTGGTTATCTGCAGTCCATACTCAGATTTACTATATTAGGCTCATGGTGCGATGTGTGCGCACCGATTGGAGCAGGTTCACCTTCACCGGCGAGAAGGGAGCCTTTGCAGCACAGGAGGGACTCTCGTAGAGGAGGGGGTAGCCCATCACTCATCAGTTGGCTAGCCTCATCCTAGGAGCAGTTGATGTGCGGAGTCCTAGTTTTCCTGTAGTGGTGGATCAGTATGCGGACATCTTCCCCGATGACGTTCCATGGCTACCTCCTCGCAGAGAGGTAGAATTTTATATTGATCTATACCTAGGGAAAGCCCCAATATCCACTCCAGTGTATCAGATGGCCCCCGCTGAGATTCGAGAGCTGCGGGTATAGTTGGAGGACTTGTAGGGAAAGGGGTTCATCCGAACCAGTGTTTCACCCTGGGCATCCCCGATATTGTTCGCCAAGAAGGCGGACGGGAGCTTGCGACTGTGTCTCGACTATCGTTTCCTAAACCGGGTGACATTGAGGAACAAGTATCCGCTACCAAGGATTGATGACCTCTTCGATCAGCTCAAGGGAGCACGGTGGTTCTCGAAGATAGACCTCAGGTCAGGCTATCATCAGCTCAGAGTTCGAGACGAGGACGTGCAGAAGACGGCCTTCAGGTGTCGGTATGGCCACTATGAGTTCTTGGTTATGCCATTCGGTGTAAGCAATGCTCCAGTAGTGTTCATGAGACTCATGAACAAGATCTTCTAGCCATACCTCGATCGATTTGTCGTGGTCTTCATCGACGACATTTTGGTATACTCGACCATGGAGGAGGAGCACGCCTACCACTTGTATGTTTTACTAGACACACTCTGAGAGCACCAGCTTTATGGAAAGCTCTCGAAGTGCTAGTTCTGGTTACGTGAGGTCCACTTCTTGGGGCACGTCATTTCTGAGGCAGGAGTTGCGGTGGAACTCACAAAGATCGAGGCAGTGCTAACTTGGGAGCCACGCAGGAGAGTGACGGAGGTGCAGAGTTTCTTGGGTCTAGCCGAATAATATTTTAGATTTGGCCCGGACTTCTCTAGATTTGAGGTGCCACTCTCAGCTTTGAAGAAGAAGGGAAAACCCTTTGTGTGGTCAGACAGATGTCAGCAGAGCATCCAGGAGCTGAGACAGAGATTGACCAGTGCATCTATCATGAGGATGCCTGAGGGGGGAGTTGGATACGTAGTCTACTACGATGCATCAGGGACCGGATTCGGATGTGTCCTGATGCAGGAGCGGGCCGTGATTTCCTATGGATCACATCAGTTGAGGCCGCATGAGCAGAACTACGCTATCCATTACCTGGAGTTCGCAGGAGTGGTATTCTCTCTGAAGACATGGAGGCACTATCTGATGGGCGAGGTCTTTACAGTCTTTTCTGACCACCAGAGTCTCAAGTACATCTTCTCGCATAAGGACCTGAACCTGAGACAGTGGTGATGGCTAGAGTTCTTCAAGGACTATGACTTTGAGATAGTCTATACTCCTAAAAAGGGGAACGTAGTAGCTGATGCCCTCAGCAGGAGGACGGGCATTCAGCTACTTGAGTTGGTGACAGAGCAGCTAGCCGTCTTACAGATATCCTTCGTGGATAGAGATGGGGAATCCTTCCTTTAGTCTCTCACAGTCACTCCTCCACTACTGTAGGGAGTCAGAGAGGAACAGGGTGGGGACACCGACTGTGAGACGCGGCATGCACATATATCCTTGGGATAGGAACCTGATGGTTTCTCCAATGGAGCAGAGCACGACGTTCTTTTCAGTGGATGTACCTTGGTACTGGTTTCATTACAAGAGGAGGTGCTGAGAGAGTTTCACACTTCTCCTTTGGCAGTACATCCTGGAGTTGCAAAGATGTACCAAGAACTCAGACGAAAACACTGGTGGACGGGCATGAATAAGGCTGTGGCAGAGTTCGTTTCATGATGCCTCACCTGCCAGCAGGTGAAGGCAGAGCATCAGGTACCAGCAAGCTTGGTACAGCCCTTGGAGGTCCTGGAGTGGATGTGGCACGGGATATCTATGGACATCGTGACTGGACTTCCACGCACTTCCAGAGGTCACGACTCCATTTGGGTGATTGTTGACCGACTCACAAAGTCATCACACTTCTTACCCATCGGAGAGCAGGGATCAGTAGAGAACTTGGGGCTTCTCTACGTTCAAGAGATTGTACGGCTTCACAATGTGCCATCATATATCTTCTTCGATCGAGATGCTCTCTTTACTTCCCGGCTTAGGAAGGGGTTGTAGGAGGCATTCCGGACGCAGCTACGTCTGAGCACCGCCGTTCACCCCCAGACGGATGGTCAGACAGAGAGGACCATTCAGACTCTCGAGGACATGCTCCGCTCATGTGTCCTTGACATTGGTCGCAGCTGGGAGGACCACCTACCCTTGGTGGAGTTCACATACAACAACAGCTACCACTCCACCATTGGGATGGCACCATACGAGGCGTTGTACGACAGACATTGCAGATCCCCTTTGTGCTGGACAGACCATGGGGAGTCACCACTTGTGGGTCTAGAGATGGTCCGAGCCATGACAGAGAAGGTCAAGGTCATCTGGGAGCGGATGAGGATAGCTCATAGCCGGCAGAAGTATTATGCTGACAGGAGGCGGAGGCCACACGAGTTCGAGGATGGAGACCACATCTTCTTTGTGTGTCTCACATCGATGTGGATTACGGAGATTTGGCCGAGGAGGCAAGTTGCCTCCACGCTTCATCGGACCCTTCCAGGTCCTTATAAGGATTGGCGAGGTGGCTTATCTCTTGGCTCTACCACCCCAGTTGCACCTGGTGCATGACTTCTTCCACGTATATCAGCCGAGGCGGTACGTGCATGACCTGACACATATCATTGACTATGGGGAGATGGACGTTGATGATGGGGCGACATTTGCGGAGGACCCAGTGGAGATCGAGGATTGACAGGAGTAAGTCCTACGTGGACAATCTATTCCTCTAGTGCGCATCAGACGGCAGCATGGGAACCTCTAGGAGAGCACTTGGGAGCGGGAGGCACATATGCATGCTCGGTACCCACATTTGATTCCATAATTTATGATGTACCTTTCCGGGGACGTAAATCCCTGAGGTAGAAATAATTTAAAGACCCGTAAATTTCAAAGAGATTTTTTTTCCTAATTTTCGTTGGAATTTTACATGAACGCAGTTTCTGACGGCACCTGATTCCGAGGCCCGGTGTGCTCGGAACCATTTTCCGAAGTTTGGCTCGGGTACGTTCAGTGAACGAACGAGCGGGGTTTTTTTAACTTTTGAACTGGTGCTCGGAATCGAATTCTGAGGGCACCGATGGAATCGCAGTGCCGGTATTTTCTTAGAAATGCCTCTTCCAGAGTTGTGTTTCCTCGTGTGTGGTTTTTAATTTTTGGGCTTAAAGTTAAGAAATAAAATAATTTGTACGACAAAATTTATTTTATTTCACTTAAAGCCTCTTTAAAGCCACTTAATTCTACTTAAGATGAGTTGATGCGGATAGGGTGCTATCCAAAAATATTCTACCCTCTTGGTAGGATATTTGTGAGGTGGGGCCCGCACGAGCCCCACCATTTCCTTTCCGCTATGTAACGCACCCGTGAAAACCCGTCATTATGAAAGTCAACTGACGCGTTTTCTTAATTTCTTAGCGCACCAATTGATTGGGCGGTTTTATTCGTTGAATTAATTCTATGAATTAATTTAATCGTTTCTTAACTTGTTTTCAATCCGTTGGCGTAATAATAAAATAAGACCAACACGCGACTTCTGGAAAAATGTTCATTGAGAGGATTTGACAGAAACCACGAGTTCTTCATCCTCCATCGCGCAGAATGCGAAGAACGCGAAAAATGCGAAGAACGCGAAGAACGCCGTCCTCCGACGAAGAACGCCGAACCAGCGGAAATCAACGACGCGATGTCGTGTGCCGCGACACCGACGTTTCATCTCCCGCGATGTTCTTCTGCGACGTTCCTTAATCCGTAACAAAATCTTCAATCATCCGTTGAGGTGAGAGATTGCAGTTATTTAAATTTCATTGCGGATTATAAAAACACATAGATTTAATCGATATAATTAAATCTGTTTTTTCTTGGTCGTCAGAGTTCATCGACGCAATGCCAGATACCGCGACGATGTGATGATCCCCTCCTTCTGTGACGATCAATTCCGCGAAGAACGTGTGTGCGACGACATGACAAGGTAGGGGTTTGTTGTGAAATAATTTATTTTCCCATGATCATTTTTTAAAAAATAAAGAACCCCGTTTCATAAGAAAAATTTTAATTTATTAAAATTGTTGTTTGATATGTTGATTTATCCTTCCCTATTGTTATCGCCTAACGCGGAGGGTGCGGGCCAAAAAAACAGTGCCCGAAAACCCTCCGAAGTTCTTCGTTGTTGTGAGGATTTGGCGGGCGACGACAAAGCGTGGTGCAAGGGAAATTTGATGTTTCTGTATTGAAGAACAAGACCCGAGAGGAGCAGCGGTGTAGACGGGAAGGAAAACGGACCACCGGAGAAAATTCGGTGGCCCGCAGAAGTCTCTAGCGGCCGGAGGCGCCGCCGGATAGGGCCGCCGCGACTTCAGCCGTGGCGGTGGCGGCCAGCAGACCCGCGGCCGGGCGGGTCTGGCTCACACACGTGGGACACAGCAAAAGCAGCGTCCGCTGATTTCCAGCGCGGCCCCTCGAGAGCCGTAGCTCTTCCTTCCCGCGGGGGCAACACCCCACGGCTGCCACGCTCGGCCGCTCTGCCAAGCCGAGCCGGACCGGACCAGGTCCAGTCGGGTCGGGTTGACCCGGTTCGGCCGACCCCGGGGGGGTCGGCCCAGGCCCAGACCCCCCGTCATCGGACCGATTTCGGTCTTTTGCCAGTAACATGAGAAACGGGCCTCCGAACGACTCGTTGTCAGTGGAAATACGATCCTTGGATCAATATGGTAGTTTCGGTATATCGCACTGAAGGTTTTGGATTACATTGGGTTTGGCCGGGTTGGTTCGTACACGAAACCAACTGGGCCCTCGGAGCGGAAACACTCATATCATGACCTTCGGACATCCGATCGACGTGCCGTCAACTGCGTTGAATTCCTATAAGTGAGACAGATCTTTTGGCTCACTCTGCCCGAGGTTTGGATGGAGGTGGAGTACGGTCAGGTTGGTCTTGCCTTAAAAACAAACCTGGCCCCTTGGACGAAAAAACCAATAACTCTCAGACCGGGTGTCCGATTGACGCGTCGTCTGCGACGTTGAGTTCCTGTTGACAATACAAGAACATTTGGATACATCAACTTCGGACTTTGTGTCAATTGATGTATCAGCCTCTCAGCTCATGGAACGGACCCTTCCAAACGATCTTGATGTGTGCGGGAACCCTAGTGCTGGCTGTGACTTCGACAACGACAACTATGCAGAGATCCTCAGTGGACTGCGACGACGACTGTGTAGAGATCCTCAGTGGACTGCGATGACCACTGCACTCAGCGACCCTACATGGATCAGTGCTACAGATCTTGTGTGGATCCGATCCTGGGTGGGTCCGCGCTCAGTGGTTCTGTGTGAGCCAAAGCATACAGGTCCTATGTGGGCCCGATCCTGTGTGGGTCTTTGCGGGGGTTAGTTATCTATTGATCCTGTGTGGGTCAGATCCTATGTGGGTCATTGCGGGGGTTAGTACCTTCCGATCCTTTGTGGGTTCGACGATTTAGATGGATCAATGATCGTATATATCGTCATACAAGAAGTATACCTGTGTGAGCTGAATCTTGTGTTACTCTCCTTTGTGGATTGTGTTGAACTATCCTATGTGGATTTACTGTTTACTCTCCTTTTTGGATTGTGTTGAGCTATCCTTTGTGGATTACATTGCTCTCCATTGTGGATTGTGTTGTGCTATCCTGTGTGGGTATACGTTTTTCTTTCCTGTGTGGACTGGGTTGTGCTTGGGCTTGGATGTTGGAGCTGAGTGGGAATTGATGACTTAGGTATATGTTTGGGCATATACCTAAGCCGTGTTGGATTTTACTTCTTGATTGTAACATTCCTTTGTGGTTTATCCTTTGTGGATTTCGGGAGACCTTCGGGGGTCTCGGGGTCCCTACTGAGTTGCTTATACTCACCCCTGCACAGGCTATGCCCGCACTACGTTGTGTTGGTTGCAGATGACGGACAATGCTGATCGTGGTGGAGGCTTGTGGAGCAGGATGGTACCTGGAGGTGGACCATTGGGTGGGACGTACTCAGAGCGGTCAGGTGGACCCGAGGAGCAGTGGAGGCTATCTGTAACCACCCTTCAGGTGGGACTTCTAGAGGATGGCTCGACACTGCGGATTTTCCTTTTAATTGCTGTTTTTCCCTTTCAGTTGTACTTTACAGTTGGGTTTTTATTTCCGGCCCCTTTTACTTTTAGTACAGCTTGTTACAGTTTTTACTTAGTGTTTACTTTTCCACTTTCTTACTCTGTGGTGCTTGTTTACTTTTAAAAGTCAATGCCTTCCCTTTTTCCAGGATTTATGCCTTGGTGCTAGTCGCCAGCCCCTGGCCTATGGAAGGCGGGCTTGGGGTAGTCATGGCACGGGCTCCGAGGACAGGTCGTGACATGGATAATGTTCTAGCCCCTTATTTTTACAACGGAGTTATTAATCTTCTTCGTTTTATTCTTATTTTCCTTTTCTCCCATTTATGAATGATGCCTCTTAATGGACATTCCACTTAAAATTAATTTAAATTTAAATTATTAAGATAAAAATTATTTCATTCATTTGATTCATCGTATAATAAAATATTTGAACACATGGACTAATATAGTGATGTGACCTGAGGAAAATATATATAAATATTACATCTCATAACATTAATATTCAATACATTTCACAATAATAATTTCATGTGGACCATGAAGATTTAGTATCTATAGATACTAGATAAATAATGAACTTATTATATAAAATATCTTCATTATTTCCCATAATTTTCATCCCATATTTTAAAATTATTATAAATACCCAACATAAAACGTGTCTTCATATCATGGATTATAGAAAAATATAAATGGGAGATATTTGATGCTAAAAATGGTCAATATATGCGATATAAATCAATGATAATAAGAGATAATACGTTAAGGATAATAGTCTGATAATATCAACATAAATTACAAAAATCATACCAATAATTAAAAGATCATTAATCATATATCATAGTATATGTTATTTTCATAATAAATTACATAATTCCTAAGTGTGAAGAATCATCAATTATTATTCATCAGATCTGAAAAAATATCATAAGAGTAAGGAATAAATTTTTAGTATACACATAAGAATATAAAATCATTTCATTGTCGAGGATCACTGTCAATACTATTATAGTGTATTATGTTAACCTCTCATTCCATTATTTCAATAGTCAAGGTTCATTACCAGGACTATCCTATTGGATATAGTATCTTACTGAATTTGGTTTACTCCCCATTCTAGTCATTATTATCTTAGAATATATATTTTTTAACCAATTCAATAGAAGAAAATATAATTTTGGGCCCAGTTGTCACATAATGAAAACCTTACATATGTGTTCTACAATATCATAAAACATTTTTCAAAACATCATATCATAACCAATGAAAAGAAAATATGTTTCACAAATATTTCATCATTTAATCATAGCATTAAACAATGATAATTAAAGAGTTTCATAAAGGACTCATCATAACATAATAAACATACATTAATGAAATAGGTTTTGTAGAATTATCCTTAAATAATCACCGCCGTAAGTTATCCAGAGAAATAATGTGTATTTATTCATAATATTATACCCCCAGTGATTCAAAAACAATTATTATATGTTAAAATATATATAAAATACATTTAAATGAATATTCTATACTTTATTTGAATATATTTGAAAAATATAATTTTTATTTGGATAAAATTATATCATAAAATTATAAAATTATTTATAAAATTAATTTATTTTAAATTAATCCTAGAACTGTGTTTGGTAATCTTAAATGAAAACAATTATCAATAAAGTGTAAAAATATTTTCATATGTAATATAGAATACAAGAATATTCTTTTCATAATTTTGTAGAAGTAAACAATTACTTATACAATTTTTTTTATATTCCTTTTAAATAATTATATGTAATGTAAAAGGTAATAAATTTTAACATAAATGATTTATTTATGGATTAAAATTTTCCCAATTTAATTTTTAAGATAATTAGCATAGTTGGAAATGTGTATTGACCAAAGAGGAAATAAGGCCAAATTTTGTTTAAAAACATTTTTTGGAAAATTTTATGTACAAAATAGAGGAAACATTACTAATACATAAAAAAATTTGAATAACCATATAAGAAGATAATATATTGGTTTTAGATTAGATTATGCATATACATTCCCTCATTTGAAATTTAACATATATAGTCTTGAAAAGAATGAGATTGTAACAGAATACCTTATCTCAAGTCTCATATTTATTTTTATACATTCAAATACCCAAATATATATATATATATATATAATTAATATAATATCTTAAAATATTAATACATAACTTTCTATGTATCAATCTATTATAATTTCCTATTATCCACTAATTAATAATTTAAAATAAATATTCATGTAAAAATTATTCCATTTTTAATTAATTTTTTTGTTATATGTATTTAGTACCAATACCTTGGTAGTTATTTCATAGTCTATAAAATCATAATAAATAAATGAATAGAATATTTATTAATCATATAAGATTTGATAATTATTCATATTATTTGGTGATGAAAAATGAATGACACCGCTTCATAGATGTGGTAGTCCACGTGTAAGCATGAGAAATATAATTATTTTCAAACTAAGATAAAGTTAATAAGGTAAATAATAAATTATAATTTTATAATAATAATTATTAAATAAATATCATATATAAAAACTCAATAAAAATTAAAAAATAATATTTTTTGTTGTGGAAATTGAATCATATCGCAATGTGGAGGCGATAATAGACTTGTACACACGATCAATATTTTTCATCTCCCATATTATGGAAGCATAAAAATGTATATTATATACTATTTTCTAGAGAAATAATTATTTTTTATATATATTATATAATTATGAAATCTGTTATAATAAAAATCCATGATTTATGGTGATGGAAATTGAATAATATCATTACATAATAGTGGTATCCCACACATATTCATTGGCGATAATTTTCATTTAAAATTTCATGGAATGGTAAGAGGGTATATTATATACTATTAATAAAACAGAAAATTCTGTTTTTAATATCATATATAAACAATCAATTCATCATAATAACTTACCAGGAATAACAGTGTTGAAAAAGGAAATAAATCTATTCGTGATGCATTTTCCCGCACGTACTCATGAATGATGCTTTTGATTCCCATTTGAAAGAGATGGGGATGAATAGTGGTTGATCAGTAGTCAAAATAACATCTAATTATACGATAGACAAAAAATTTATCATATCATATTTTTTAGTGTATAATTGAATGTGGTGTAATGCAAATAAAATGAAAACACCTAGTTATGAACTATACATATTCTTTGGTAATCTTCCTTTGTCTTTGAACTTATTCCTTTTATGGTTGGTATTTTGATCAAACTAGGACTACTATATCATGGTTATTGAATTAGTTAGGTAATTTATAATATAAAATTATAATTATCTCTAAGTAAGAGAGGAGAGGTAGTATCCTTTTATAAGGGTGGGATACGACAGACATGAAATTTTTGAAATGGTAAAAACATATTAAAGTATTTAACAAGAAAAATGGCTCACAAAGGATTCATATTAAAATATAATTCATTATAGGGTAAAAATAAGGCAATAAAATATGGTCTATAGATGTTTCTTGTCATTATAACCCTTATCATTTTTGTTTTAACACATTCTAACTCTCACTCTGACAATTGTTGTTTTTACCACTTTTTCTATTAACAATCTCTAAAAATTATGTTGTCATCATTAAATATGATAAATTAATAAAATTAAATTTATTGGATCTATTTTACATGATTCATTTTCTATATGTTGTGGAAATTTGTTTCAAAACATGTTCGTAAAATGCAATATAATTATTTTTGTAAACAATGAATTTAAAACCATAAATATGAGTTTAATTACATTTCATTTATATAAAATAACTTTGAAATGGATGTGAAAATATTTAAAAAAACATATAGTTTATTAAATTCATTAAAATAATTCATCAGTAGTTATTAATTAAATTACATTAAATAAAAACACATTTTATACATGCATACCTTTTAAAAAAACATTTCTTGTTTTAAATTCAAATGATATTATTTTATTTTCCAACCAATTGATAACCTATGATTTAGTTTTATAAATAAATAAACAATAAAAAAAATTTAAATTAATTATTTCTATTCATTCTCTACATTCCAACCTTTTGGAAATAACTATTATATAAAATAATAGAAATTATATAGCATATCGTGGTTCATTTAAACTCATTGTTACATGTAAAACAAGTTATCAAAATTAATGACTTTAATAAAGATAAATATATCATAAAATAAAATATTTTTATACCTAAACAAATTATAAAAATTTATAACTCAAAATAATACCCCATGGATAAATAAGGAGGATTATTCAACTTCATAACATCTTTATGATCCCATAAATATTTCACAAATTTATGGCATTACAAAAAAACTTTGACCATATGATTTGTCTGGTTTCTCAAAAAAATTTCTTTTTAATCCATAATATATACAAGTTATTCCACATTATATAGTACATGGTGAAATAATACCACCACAATTTTTAATAAATGTGATGGATTAGGTGTGTCTTTCCTCATTATAGATAAATGTAACACAATATGCACTTGATATAGATTCGATGGAAGCACTAAGAAACATGTAATTGTCTCGATGAAGTAAATAATTTCAATGTGAATGATATATATATGGAATATAATATCCCTATTTTGAAATAATATAAACGTATATAAATGATATATTTATAATAATAACTTATCACCAAGATCAAACTAAATATATTTTGAAGATTGTCCCCAGAACTCTTTTGTAGACCACGAACATCAATGATGTTTTGTTGAATAACACTAACATTAAATTATATTTCATTAACTAGATCATGTCCCAAAAGAATTATATATCCAATATAATCCAAATACATCATAGTTGTACAATTATTTCCAAATAGGGTTTCATAATGAGCCATCTAATTACTCAGGTAAAAATTATCGTTGAATGAAAATTCTAGAAATGGACGGTGTTGATCCCAACCATTATTGAAATACACTGAACATGATGTCAACATATCATCTAAGGTTAAAATGGTCATCTCATTGTAACAATATTACTATGGATGAAAATTAGTACTGAAACAAAACTATATATTCAATACATTCACAATACTTCTCTGTAAAATTTAGGTAAACATCATATTCTGATCATACACAATAGAATATTAAAATAAAACATTATACTTATTTAATATATATCATGGTAATATGATAAAGATAAAAATATTCTCTAATTTTAATAAAATATCTTTTTTTCATAAGGTTGTTGACTATAATTCCATTATGAATGTTCCATTTATATGTTTTGGGAATTTTGATAATTAAAAACAGGGTAATGTTTTCTAACTTCCATTCTTTTATAAGTAATGGTTTTTACACCCCATTAGACTAGTATATAAACAAAATTACTTGTATACATATATGGAATCAAGATACATATTATGATATATCCATTTCATGTAATGCCTCTAGAAATACACATTTAGATCACTATATATCTTCATACTTCAAACAAGATTAGAGAGCAATGATTTTTTAGCTTCATCCAATAGATCCTTAAAATATGAAATTTATGAGATACATATTGTAACACCCCATGATTTCATATTATGTCACTTATTAAAGAAATTCAACCTCATCAAAAGTATACATTGCATGCAACAAAAAACATAAATGAACAATGATATAGTATTAAATATTATTATTTTAACACTAACTATTACATTGGATATTTTTTATTTGATTTACTAAATTATGAAAATATTTTTTCCCATCATTATAAAATAAAGTCCTTGGTAATTAAAATAAATACCAATTAAATATAATGTATTTTTTTAATTAAAAACAATTTAGGCCCAAAATTTTATTTTATCATAATAAATTAAAGTAATCACTATTAAATAAATATATTAATTAAATATATATGTTATATATTCTAAAAAATGTTTCTAAATCCATTGAATATGTTTTTATAGGATTAAGATAATAATAAAACTCATTTTATGTAGATAATAATTTATTTTTATAAAGGGAGTTTTTCCTCCATTTAATGTTGCACTTGTTGCACTTACTCTTTATCAGTTATTTTTAAAATAATGTAATAACTATAATATCATATATTTTATGATATTTTATTATGATTATGGTATAATAATATCCATTGTTTATCCATCTTATAAAAAAAATCTTCTCACAAGTGTATATATGACTTACCTTCTCCACGCTGTGCTGTAATTTGTTTTTCATAACCACTTTACATGAATGGGTATAATGATGGAAATAATGTATATATATTGTAAATATAACATGATATTGATTATATAAAAATTAATATACCATGCACTTCTTTACCCTTTCACGATTGAGGGAATGATATTGTCGCTCATGCGTACATACGACCTATCATCTCCACAATATGATGTGATTTATCTTCCATGTTAACCATTAAATGATTATTATAAAAATTTATATAATGAGTAAATATGGTTTATATGAACATAATATAATTTTTTAGATGAAATAAATATATCATATTCATAAGAAACAAGACATACACGAAAAAACATGCATATTGAAATGAATCATTTGACACCCAAAACAAGGTTAATAATGAAATGTTATTAACTAAATGATATAAGTGGACAATATATGATATCATAAATATGGATATGGTTTTGGTATAAATTAATTATATTAATTAAAGCATTATAAGGGTGTTTAATTCATGTTCAACTAAAGGAATGTGCATGTTAAGGGTTAATTTCACAACCTCGTTATTATATGGGATTGTTTATACATAAGAATCTACTAGGGACTATTTACCTTCCATGTCCATGTTTTCTAAAAATGTTTTAATTTTTTTTCATATTATCCTATTTTTTTAAAATATTATTAACCAAGTTTTACTTTTTATCAAAAGGATTGAAAATAATATTTTTTTCATTTTCTAAACAGGTTGAGTGGATTTTTATAATGTGATGAAAAATTAATGACTTCATGATTAATTTATTTGTTTAAAATATGATTAGAAATGAAATTTTTTTCTTCTTGAAATGTGTGTTCTTTTAAATAAATTATTTCAAGATAATAAGTGTTATTTATCAGAAGAAATTTTTAATGAATTTATTAGATTATTTATGTAACGCCCCGACCCCAGCTACCCAGAATCGGTGCATTACTTCGTAACATTGGCATGATCACAAAAGATCAAGTCTCGAAAGACCGATTAGTTTAGTAGCCTTGGAAACACTAGATACATTCATAAGTCTTTCATTACATCAATATTAAACAAACTACAATAACATGGTCTTCATAGTCCACACTCATATCTTCACTGACTATCCTTGCAAGTCAGTCATAATACACTTCTTCACATCCTGGAAAATATTTAAACATTGAAAGGGGTGAGATCAGATGCTCAGTAAGGATAACAATATTGCGGAAGATTTTATAAGAAAACATAATCATTTAAGGCAATGTATAACTAAAACAAAAGCCTTATTGAACTTGAACTTCAGCATAATATGGCAGAAGTAAAATAAAATAATGCCATTACTTACTCACATGGATATTCTACTAGACGAATAATCACATGAAATATCAATAACCACTTTCATAATGAGGGAATGTATAATGCCAGACATTCTGAAACACTTTGTCAAGGCCTCGGCCAAGACATCTAAAATGATTAAGGCCTCGGCCAAAACCATAACTCAAAATGGGAAAGGGCCTCGGCCAATTCCACGTCTAGTTGTCTCATGAGACCTACCGATGCATCGAGGAGCTATAGCGGGCTCCACCCGTCACTTATTAAGTCCAATACATTCCTCATATGAATAGGTTTAAACATATCATAAACCATAACATAATCGTATCACATAAAACATGCATAAAGGAAACCTAACATTTCCACATTTCAATCATAAGATACCAATACAACACATTGATATAATAAAAACGCTTTCAAAACCATTTTCAATACAAAAATAAAAGAAAGTTAAAACTTTGTATTTATTTTTCATTAAAAAAATGATGGCTTGTAGAGGAAGCCGAACCTCAAATAATGGTCACGACGGCGGAGAAGTCGTTGTCGCCGCATAAGTACGGAAAGAAAAACAATCCCTTTTTGTCTTTTAGTAAAACGCTTCGTATAAAAAAGATTTCTTTTGAATAAACATAAAAGTCAAAGGGGTTTATACACCGTATAAAAGAAAGTTGTGTATAAAACCAAATATGCCTCAATGAAAGGAGATTGAGACGAAATCCATAAAAAGATCATTTTTAAAATAAAATAGATCTATTATGTTCATTCCCTATAGGTACACAAAATAGTACATAATAATATCATGACATAATTTGAAAGTAGGAGATTAACCCAAAGAATAGAAGTTGGGTTAAGAAATTCCCTTACCTTGTGTCTGACTTGACTCAACCGTTCTTTAACCTCCTGAATAATAAACTAGAGTTAATATCTACCTTATTAAGAACCATTTTCAATTTAATTATCCTTTTTATATCACTTATTACAATGTTATGAACATTATGTAATTATTTAAGTTAATAACGGTCGTTTTGTCGATCTTTGGTACTTGAGTCAAAAATAAACTTCTTATAATTACAAGTTGTTCATGTGGTGAAATATCCATTATATCTGGAATTATATTCATGATGTAGATATCATATATATCATATATACAGTATATACATTCATTCATAATGTCACGTAACATTTAGAGGTAAGAAATGAAATGCACAGTTCATGGAGACGGTAAGCCGAACGTACGCATGAACGCTACTTTCATTTCAATTTCATATTTAATGGAACTAAATCATAATTATATAAATGTATAATATAATTCCAGTATAATATAGTGTATAATACCATTTACTCCATCCTTTATACATCCCACATATGGCATTTACGATTCAAATCACTTTGAGGGGGCGGTAGTCCGCACTTCCTAAAATGAAATTATCGCGTTTTACCCATAATGGAAATCATAAAGTATGCCATAAATGAGAAATACAGAAGCATAATTAAAACTAAAACATATTATATATCATATATAAAAATAGTGACATCTTAATGGCCACCTTTGAAGGTGTTATATGAGTGTTGAACAATCATCGCTTCGTGAGGCAGAAATTCGCCATCCACAGAAACCGTATGTTCTTTAACCATTTGATGTAGGTGTGTGTAAGTGTAGCTCTAATCCTTCTTATAAAAACATCCTATTATATTGAGGATACTGGTTTTGTTACAAAAGAAATGAATAAAAATAGTTTATGGGGTTGGAGAAGAAAAACAAAACAAAACAACATTATAAAAGACATTACCTCAAAATCGGGTAACTCTTTTTGATTTGAGCCAAAGGCTTCCTTGGGAAGAGTTCTGCCCAAAGTGAGGCTTCTAGGAGTAAGGGAGGAATGTTGGGAGAGTATTTGGGCAGAGGTTGGCCGAGCCAAATGGCTTGAAAGTGTAAATGAAGTGGGAGAGGTGGGTGCCTTTTATAAGTGGAGAGGAGGGGCACTTTTGGAAAGATTGAAATGTTACATTATTTCAAAATGCTTTTCGGATTATAAAGGTCCCACACTTATATAATTCGACGCTAAGGTGATAAGGTTTCTAAATCTCCTCATCCAATAGGATTTGGACAAGTTTAAGCCTTGTATTTTGCATTATCTTCTCATTTTATTTAAATCGTTAAATAATGAGGTCATCGCCACAGCATAATGATGTCATAAATAATTTAATTTATTTAATGTCTAAAAATTATAAAACAAATACTATGATGTAGGAAATCTTTTTAGATTTCTAATGAATATTTATAGTCAAAATTCGGACTTGTGTAACCCTACTTAAAAATTGTTTTAGTAAAACAATTTATGTTAGTGTCATTTTCACTTTAACATTAAATAAAAAGTAATTTATGTTATTTCCCAACAAAAGTGGATCCATGGGGTCCCCATGTTAGGCCATGGCTTGTCTTGGTCGGCCATGACACAACCAATGAGGTTGGGATATGTGTCTAGGTCATTTAATATTATTAATGTATTATTTATACCTTAAACTACCCTAATTACCACTAATCGCGATTAAGAACTTAATAAGTTACTATTCACCAAAAAAATTATTTTTACCCCATTGAACCACATTTTACATACTAATGACAACCATGTATGTCGGATTTTCAAAATTCAATACAAATTAGTGGTAAACTTTTATTTAACTGAAAATCAGTTTGCTTGATTACCACTTAGTGGTTTCACTATTCATCAAAAATTGAAGTTTTTCAGAATAAGGCCAAAATTTCACCCTAAGCTATAATTGATATTCCGAATTCAAAAATTATGTCTATTTTACAAAATTCCAAACATAAAAGTTTCATTAATTAATTTTACAATTAATTCCCGCTGTTACGACAAATAGCGTGTTTTTAAGAAACAATTTATATCAAAAGATTGGCAATTGTTTATGTCCATTTTCAATGTTAAATTAATTCTAATGACCACCATTGGATAAAATGGTAAAAATATATTCTAATTATACTTTAAAACCACTAAATAGTATAATTTATGACAATTAATTATTTTGATTAAAAAATTTGTTTTAAGTATTTTTCACTATTCATAAAAAATTGGAAGTTCTCAGAAAGTTACAAAAAATTAAACTTAGGATAATTTCGATATTACGAATACAAAAATGAAGTCCATTTTGAAACATAAAATTTCTATAATTTTAAAAGGTGGTTATTACTATTCATAACGGCTACTTTGATTAGTTGCGGTGTGTTAGAATTCGAACTTGCGTACAATGCAAGCTATTGCATTATTGAAAGAGAGGCGTATCGTAGAAGCTCGGGGTGTTACATTCTCACCTCCTTCAATAAATTGCGTCCTCGCAATTTGAAATTTTTCTTGGAAAATAAAAGGTTGAAAAGAGAAAATACCTTTGAGGAAAACCCACATCGGAAATAAGGTTAATAAATATATAACATTAAAAGAAAGCAGGATAAGTACAAAGGTCACCCGATATAGCCCATTATAGGATTCTATGAAAATATGGATATGGAGGAGAAACAAACAATCAAGGTCTGATGGGGAGTTATAGAAAACAGGATTAGGAGAAAGTTTAACCACAAGAAATTCACAAACTTGTGATTGGTTAAACAGTCATTGAATCCCTAGTTGGAAAAGTTAACCAACAACATTTTTGTTTTAAGTTACCTTTTATAATGTTGAGGATTTTATTTAGGAGATTTACTAAGAACGTAAGGGAATATACATACTTGTTATGTATACTTTCATTCATTAATGAATTTTTACCACAAACCCATCTTTTACTCCAAATGGTAACAGAACTCAAAAATATTCTATTTATCCTAATTGTATAAGGTACCAAAGGTTAACACATACCATTTAGATTAGTAAAATTATTTTGTAATAACCAGGGACTTCCTGTAGGCTAGTGGTAGGAAATAAAGGCCTGTCGCACTTTGATTGTGGGTTCGATTCCTACAGCTTTGTCCGACGGGACGGTTTATGCCCCACCCTGTAGGTTGTCCTTTTCCTAAAACTATAGTATTATAATACTCCAAAAATAATCTTCATAAATTTTTTAACATTAAACCATACTATCCAAAAATCAACTTAATCCACTCCAACCTTTATAGTTATCCAAAATACCTCTGTCCAGACTTTCTCTAAAAGGTCTCTTAATTCCAAAATCAATTTATCAGATTCCCCAAACAAAGTAAAGTTTCTTTTATTGTCACATACTAAAAATATAATTACCTTCATCATATTAAAACCTTACTGAAACCAACAAGTACTGCAGTAAAATCCTTATATAGATCACATTATTCTAATAACCAGAATATAATCCATGAGTCCAAAAGCACCAATACATTAGTTATTCTGCTTCAACTGTAGTAATAGTATAAGATTGTCCTTGATCCCTTGGCCTTTTCTGAGGTAAGTTTCCTTGACGCTTAGGACATTCATTTGCATAATGACCCATTTCTCTACAATTGTAGCATTCAACTTTGACAGCCTCTTTCTTTCCCTTACAATCACGTGCCTGGTGACCTTTTTCTCCACATTTATAACAGACTCCCATTCCTTTTAGGCAAGTACCAGGGTGATTCTTCCCACAATTATCACATAATGGAAAATCCTTCTTTCCCTTTTTCCCTTTATCTGTCTCTTATTCCACCGTTCTCTTCTTCTCTTGCTTTACTTTGTTGTCATAAGAATTAGAGAATTCCTTTTCTGTCTTGATAGCACATGAGACTATATCTTCGTATGTTGAGAAAGATTGTGTCTCTAGAGCTCGACGGAGAAATGGTTTTAACCCATCAAAGAAACGATCAATCTTACTTCTTGGGTTACGTATATAATCTGCAGCATGCCTTGCTAACCTTGTAAAGTTAGCCTCATACTTTGCGACATTCTCATCCTCCTTCTGCCTTAGACACAGAAATTGCCTTTCCATATCTGCTCGATGGTCACGAGGAAAGTATTTTTCTAAGAAAAGCTCTTTGAACTCCCTCCATTCCATATTCGATACTTCATCATCTTCCTTTGTGTTTTGAATCAGCGACCACCACTGATCGGCATCTCCAGTGAGGCGGTAAACTGCCATGACAACCTTCTCCCTTTCACTACTCCCCAAGGCATGGAATATTTTCTCTAAGGAATTTATCCATTGCTCAGCTACTATAGGATTTGTACTCCCATTGAAGGTTGGTGGTTGTTGCCTCATGAAACGGTCTAGCATTGATCCTCCACGTTGCAGATCAGGGTGCTCCATACGAGTAAGGTTGTTATTCATAACTTGCGTGAGTTGTCCCAGTACGGTGAGAAGCTGATCAGCACCAGTTGTATCACTAGCTCCACCATAATTATCCTGAGTAGGAGGGCAATTCCTACACGGAGTGCGTGCATTGATACGGTTTCCATTCCTTCCACTAGGCGCCATTTCTAAACAATGGCATAAACTAGATTAGTTTATGAATCAAAATACATAATTCCATACCTGTAAAACACTTAACATAAATTGAACTAATTATGGATATAATCCATAATTATAAAAAGGTTTTATTTGAAGAAGTATATACTCATAACCGTTCATAGTGGTTTGTAAAGAAAATGAGAATTATCCTAAGAATATCCCCCGGGAGTGTCGTAACCAAGAGTGCAGCAAGGCCCGTTGTCGTGCACCAGTTCCCGTTCGAGTCTAGCTCGAAGCGGTGTTTTCGGGTTTTACCCCTAGGTACATCTGTGCCAGAGCCGCCTCTACCTGCTCGTATCCAGACAGGGATGTATTGCTCGGAAAACTCATAACATCTCTATAATACCAAAATTCTAGGAAGTTCTTCTATACTAATCCTCAAAGTCTATCTTCGGGCTATGTGCTCTAATCAGAGTTTATCTAAATCTAGCTTCCAAGGTTAGTACTAAACTGCCTTTGATACCAACTGTAACGCCCCGACCCCAGCTACCCAGAATCGGTGCATTACTTCGTAACATTGGCATGATCACAAAAGATCAAGTCTCGAAAGACCGATTAGTTTAGTAGCCTTGGAAACACTAGATACATTCATAAGTCTTTCATTACATCAATATTAAACAAACTACAATAACATGGTCTTCATAGTCCACACTCATATCTTCACTGACTATCCTTGCAAGTCAGTCATAATACACTTCTTCACATCCTGGAAAATATTTAAACATTGAAAGGGGTGAGCTCAGATGCTCAGTAAGGATAACAATATTGCGGAAGATTTTATAAGAAAACATAATCATTTAAGGCAATGTATAACTAAAACAAAAGCCTTATTGAACTTGAACTTCAGCATAATATGGCAAAAGTAAAATAAAATAATGCCATTACTTACTCACATGGATATTCTACTAGACGAATAATCACATGAAATATCAATAACCACTTTCATAATGAGGGAATGTATAATGCCAGACATTCTGAAACACTTTGTCAAGGCCTCAGCCAAGACATCTAAAATGATTAAGGCCTCGGCCAAAACCATAACTCAAAATGGGAAAGGGCCTCGGCCAATTCCACGTCTAGTTGTCTCATGAGACCTACCGATGCATCGAGGAGCTATAGCGGGCTCCACCCGTCACTTATTAAGTCCAATACATTCCTCATATGAATAGGTTTAAACATATCATAAACCATAACATAATCGTATCACATAAAACATGCATAAAGGAAACCTAACATTTCCACATTTCAATCATAAGATATCAATACAACACATTGATATAATAAAAACTCTTTCAAAACCATTTTCAATACCAAAATAAAAGAAAGTTAAAACTTTGTATTTATTTTTCATTAAAAAAATGATGGCTTGTAGAGGAAGCTGAAACTCAAATAATGGTCACGACGGCGGAGAAGTCGTTGTCGCCGCATAAGTACGGAAAGAAAAACATTCCCTTTTTGTCTTTTAGTAAAACGCTTCGTATAAAAAATATTTCTTTTGAATAAACATAAAAGTCAAAGGGGTTTATACACCGTATAAAAGAAAGTTGTGTATAAAACCAAATATGCCTCAATGAAAGGAGATTGAGACGAAATCCATAAAAAGATCATTTTTAAAATAAAATAGATCTATTATGTTTATTCCCTATAGGTACACAAAATAGGACATAATAATATCATGACATAATTTGAAAGTAGGAGATTAACCGAAAGAATAGAAGTTGGGTTAAGAAATTCCCTTACCTTGTGTCCGACTTGACTCAACCGTTCATTAACCTCCTGAATAATAAACTAGAGTTAATATCTACCTTATTAAGAACCATTTTCAATTTCATTATCCTTTTTATATCACTTATTACAATGTTATGAACATTATGTAATTATTTAAGTTAATAACGGTCGTTTTGTCGATCTTTGGTACTTGAGTCAAAAATAAACTTCTTATAATTACAAGTTGTTCATGTGGTGAAATATCCATTATATCCGGAATTATATTCATGATGTAGATATCATATATATCATATATACAGTATATACATTCATTCATAATGTCACGTAACATTTAGAGGTAAGAAATGAAATGCACCGTTCATGGAGACGGTAAGCCGTACGTACGCATGAACGCTACTTTCATTTCAATTTCATATTTAATGGAACTAAATCATAATGATATAAATGTATAATATAATTCCAGTATAATATAGTGTATAATACCATTTACTCCATCCTTTATACATCCCACATATGGCATTTACAATTCAAATCACTTTGAGGGGGCGGTAGTCCGCACTTCCTAAAATGAAATTATCGTGTTTTACCCATAATGGAAATCATAAAGTATGCCATAAATGAGAAATACAGAAGCATAAGTAAAACTAAAATATATTATATATCATATATAAAAATAGTGAAATCTTAATGGCCACCTTTGAAGGTGTTATATGAGTGTTGAACAATCATCGCTTCGTGAGGCAGAAATTCGCCATCCACAGAAACCGTATGTTCTTTAACCATTTGATGTAGGTGTGTGTAAGTGTAGCTCTAATCCTTATTATAACAAAATCCTAGTATATTGAGGATACTGGTTTTGTTACAAAAGAAATGAATAAAAAGAGTTTATGGGGTTGGAGAAGAAAAACAAAACAAAACAACATTATAAAAGACATTACCTCAAAATCGGGTAACTCTTTTTGATTTGATCCAAAGGCTTCCTTGGGAAGAGTTCTGCCCAACTTGAGGCTTCTAGGAGTAAGGGAGGAATGTTGGTAGAGTATTTGGGCAGAGGTTGGCCGAGCCAAATGGCTTGAAAGTGTAAATGAAGTGGGAGAGGTGGGGGCCTTTTATAAGTGGAGAGGAGGGGCACTTTTGGAAAGATTGAAATGTTACATTATTTCAAAATGCTTTTCGGATTCTAAAAGTCCCACACTTATATAATTCGAGGCTACGGTGATAAGGTTTCGAAATCTCCTCATCCAATAGGATTTGGACAAGTTTAAGCCTTGTATTTTTCATTATCTTCTCATTTTATTTAAATCGTTAAATAATGAGGTCATCGCCAGAGCATAATGATGTCATAAATAATTTAATTTATTTAATGTCTAAAAATTATAAAACAAATACTATGATGTAGGAAATCTTTTTATCTTTCTAATGAATATTTATAGTCAAAATTTGGACTTGTGTAACCCTACTTAAAAATTGTTTTAGTAAAACAATTTATGTTAGTGTCATTTTCACTTTAACATTAAATAAAAAGTAATTTATGTTATTTCCCAACAAAAGTGGATCCATGGGGTCCCCAAGTTAGGCCATGGCTTGTCTTGGTCGGCCATGACACAACCAATGAGGTTGGGACATGTGTCTAGGTCTTTTAATATTATTAAAGTATTATTTATACCTTAAACTACCCTAATTACCACTAATCGCGATTAAGAACTTAATAAGTTAATATTCACCAAAAAAAATATTTTTACCCCATTGAACCACATTTTACATACTAATGACAACCATGTATGTCGGATTTTCAAATTTCAATACAAATTATTGGTAAACTTTTATTTAACTGAAAATCAGTTTGCTTGATTACCACTTAGTGGTTTCACTATTCATCAAAAATTGAAGTTTTTCAGAATAAGGCCAAAATTTCACCCTAAGCTATAATTGATATTCCGAATTCAAAAATGATGTCTATTTTACAAAATTCCAAACATAAAAGTTGCATTAATTAATTTTACAATTAATTCCCGCTGTTACGACAAATAGCGTGTTTTTAAGAAACAATTTATATCAAAAGATTGGCAATTGTTTATGTCCATTTTCAATGTTAAATTAATTCTAATGACCACCATTGGATAAAATGGTAAAAATATATTCTAATTATACTTTAAAACCACTAAATAGTATAATTTATGAAAATTAATTATTTTGATTAAAAAAGTTGTTTTAAGTATTTTTCACTATTCATAAAAAATTGGAAGTTCTCAGAAAGTTACAAAAAATTCAACTTAGGATAATTTCGATATTACGAATACAAAAATGAAGTCCATTTTGAAATATAAAATTTCTATAATTTTAAAAGGTGGTTATTACTATTCATAACGGCTACTTTGATTAGTTGCGGTGTGTTAGAATTCGAACTTGCGTACAATGCAAGCTATTGCATTATTGAAAGAGAGGCGTATCGTAGAAGCTCGGGGTGTTACAATTTAAATCTATGTAAATATTTTTTTAGATGATACAATTGATTTTGGTTGCTATATCATGATACCATTTACAATATTTCATTGAATTTTTTATGATTTAGTTTAACTTTGGCTGTGATATTTTTATTCCATTCAATGTTTATGGTTAAATTATTCACATTTCATAAGCTGGTTTTTAATATGAGGGTTTATGTTGATTATATATCACCCTTTTCAAAATAGTAGTGTATTATAATTAGTTAGAATTGAGTGGGTCCAACTATAGAGCCTCGATGCATCGATATATCTCACGAGACAATGTATTTTGTGATTTCTCTAATGTATAGGTGATTATGTATGGTCTCCTAGATGAATCCTTTGTGGAATGTTTATCATGTCAAACATTATTCTATACCTCTTTATGAGATTAGTCATTGATATTAAATGTGATTATTAGAATATTATAATATAAATCGTTATGTTTAATTTTAATGTGATTATTTATATGACATTATTTGATCACATTTCATTCGTACCTTATTATGAACAGGTTATTGATTAAATGGCATGTGTTTCAGTTAATCATCATTACCCAATCATTTTTGCTTGTTTATGATATGTTTTACTATATATGTGCCCATAATCAACATATATAATCTCCACTTTCTTATGATTCTTCATTCCCTAGTATTCCAAGAAATTCATTATAACTATTGTGAAAGGTTACACTAAGGGGATTAATTTCATTCTGGAGAAAAGTACTTTTTTGTATTTTATATTATTAATTATAATGTGAATTTAATGTATGAATATAGATTACCAATACTACTAAACTATTTAGTCATCTAGGATGCAATCACTTATATATTATTCCAATTTCATAATTTGTGGTACCCACTTCAGGCTACTAGGCCAAGATGAAATCCAATGGAAACTAGTATGATAGAAATTCAGTATGATCCTAATGGAAATTGTCAGAGTGGTAACCTCTTAGAGGATGTTGGTAGTGAGCATGACCCTCTTCTCTAGAGGTATCTCCAGATTCTAAAAAATTATCAGTGTGGCCTCTAGACATGATTCTATAGCTTTGGGACCTCCATCCCTTTAGAATGTAGGATGATGCTGCTACTGAAAACCCCGTGTCAATTCCACAATTGATGGGGCTGGAGACGGTGTTCCCTGAAAATTCTGCATCATCCTCAGAAAGCCTTCCCTAAACTATGCATCAGCACCTGTTCCAGGTATAACGGTTGGTTCCAAGGCTAGCACAATAGGAGGATCTGCTAGAAGTCCCTAATCAGCCATATCCGAGGTATGATCACCATTTGGCAACTAGCGTACAACCAGAGGACGTCATGGTGGCATAATTTTGAAAGATCAAATGCACACCTTAGATTCGGATTATCAAGGACTAAAAACATACAAGTAAATAAAGGAAATGGAGAAATAAAACATTCATGTTTTACAAAACATGACTACACGATGTTTATAAACACTACACGACGTGTTCTCTTAAGCCATTCACATAGGCGTGTACTTCTGCCACAACAGGTCGTGTCACACCCCAACCACACGGCGTGTTATCCCCTCACATGGCGTGTACTTGAACTATATGTCCCTACATGATTCTCCTTACATGGATAACACACAAGATCCTATAAATCCTATACTACACGACATGTTCACTAAGGAAACCGCGTGTACTAGACAAGTTCCAACGTCATGTGTTGTTAGTTACATGGCCGACTACACGGTTCACTCTACACGGCGTGATATAGGTGTACATGGCATGTACTTGATGGATTTCCACAACCCATATTGTTCATGACATGGTAGGTTACCTAGGTTACACTGCACGGTGTGTGAAATCAGGACACATCATGTATAGCATTTGTTTTATACATCTGTGTCGATAGTCACACGGGTAGACAAACAGTCACTACAACACAGTGTGTACATACTGTAGAAGGTGTGTTGCTGCAAGATTTTTCACAACCCCATGTCTATTCCCACAGAGTCAGTAATAGGGTAATATACTACACAACATGTATTCAAAAAAATACACACCGTGTATTCTCGGTTTTTCTGGACAGTAGCCTCAGAAACTGCTCTAGAGCCTATAAAACACAGAAACAAGCGTTAAGGTGCCGAATTATGATCTGTGAGGGCCCATACTCCTGGGGAATCAAAGTTTGGCATATGATACATGTTATAAACTAGAATAACATTGCAATGATCCACCAAATTATGGTTCATGAGGGACCATAACACACAAGAACCAATGTTTTGCATTCATTCAAAAAATCCTTACACAATCAGTTCTCTAATTAGAAGGATATATTTTTGTTAAGGGATCTACCACAACATCATACATATTCTACACAACATCTATCACAAAAACATGAAATCAATAATGCATACAAGATTACATGGTAAGAATGAATGACATGTGATTTCTAGTAAGTGCCTATATGATGCATGAGATGGAATACCCTCATCTCATCGGGTTGCGATAGAAAATAAAACCTTGATAACATCAACAGTAATAGTAAAAACATGTGAATCACCCAATGGTTAAATCAAATAAACTGCAAAATTAAAAAACCAGAAAATTTCCCACAAACGAGGCAGGATGGATTTTCCATGTACATGGGTTAGCTACTCCCAAGCACAACTTATTACGAAGTACCCATTCAGTCCTAACCCTGGATGAAGTCTCCAAACCGTAAGTCAAGAGAGAATACCCTCTGATACCACTTTTTAAGGTCTCGGTTTCAGAATCCAACCAGAGGCGTCCCGTACCCTATTGGTCAAATGGCCTCTAGCGTATTTCCCCGAACGCTAGAGGATGCCGACTAGCAGCGAGGGCCTTGGTTGTGATAGTGGGGAAACTATGCCCTCATTGGCAGAGTAACACAGTAGAAGATAAACAACAGTAACAGCGGAAGACTAATAAAGAAAAAAACTGGAGAAGATATATATAAATGATGCATGATACATATATGTCTAGGAAAACATCCAAACAAGTAACAATGTTGGGATACAATAGTGCTGAACCAAAGTGAAAAATAAAGCAGATAAACTCATCAGCATTGCAAGCCATAGCTTGGTCCCATCATCTCCAACTCCACAGTAATCACGAAGATGAAGTAGAAGGGCTCTTAACCTTATCTATTCCTTCAACAATATAATCTCTTTGGGACAAAAAGGCATGTCCCAAACAGGGTGTGGTAATAATCCCAGTAGGAAACCACCCAAATATCTATGCCTAATAGTCCGTGAATATATCGCAAGTGAAAGTAGAGAATGTAGAAAACAATAAAGTACACAGAAGTAACAATTCATAGTCCAAAGTCAAGAAGCAGGTAACACACACTGGTAACCCTCTGGGAAGTACCCACAACCATCCCCTCTGGTCCTACCAAATGAGTACAAGAAAACCTGTGGGAAGTACACTCAGCTTAACCCCTCTAGTTCTGTTATAAGAATTCATAAAGAATATCTGAGGAAGTAGTCTCAGTCAATTACCCTTATAGTCTAAGGTAATCAAGGAATATAAGGAATCACACAAGGTCAATTCCATTTATATCCCCTAGGTCAAGAGTCTCTCTGAGGAAGCTCACTCAATCAATTCCTCTTATAGTCCCAAGTCGTTCACAGACTCTTTGAGGAAGCTCATCCAGTCAATTCCTCTTATAGCCCAGTGTGGTTCAAGGTAATTCAGGTAAAACAATGACACTCCGAGGAACATCACTCGGTCTGTCCCCTTATAGTATATAAAGCTCAAAGACACTATGAGGAAGCTCACCTTGTCAATTCCTCTTATAGTCTATAATGTCAAAAGACTCTGTGAGGAAGCTCACTCGGTCTATCCTATTTTAGTCTATAACATCATGTTCTCACGGCACCGTGTATGCAATGCATAGTAATGGTATATGGTCAAAATAAACCTACAAAACTCCATTTCTAAGTAGTCTAGATCATCTCAATCATGTCAGAAAACAACACTCCATATTACGACCACAAGGCATGTGAAACAGGTAAACAACCAATAGGATTAACATGAAAAAACTGTCATAAACAGAACAAAGCATGAGCAAAACATCCAAGGCATAACAATTAACCCAATTAATATCGAAACTATCTCTACATAGGCATACAAGAATGGCAGGAATACAATACGGGTAAACGATAACGACTTAATTCCTTGTTCAAGGGTATTGGTGGAATTTTCACAAAATACTCAAAGACTTTCTACAGAAAGGCACAAACCAACTAGCTTGGTGTTAGGATATTTCTATATTTGAACCTCGAACCTTGAATCTCCTTAGAATGTTCAAGATCAACAAAAACGTCTAAAATGATCAACCCACAATAACATGGAAAGGAATAGAAATTGGAAAATGAGGATCTAGAAGATGGAAGAACCTACTACATCAGTTCCAACACAATTGACGACGGTCGATTCCAAGAACATACGGAGGCGTGGGGGCTCAGAGAAGATTCAGCACTTACGGTTTCTCTCGGTCGAATGAGACCTAAAAGAAAACAATTCTGGAGATCAGACGTGACCCTGGTCTATTTAATGAATAAAAATACACAACTTGTACTTTTGGAGAACACTGAGTGAACTTACTATTTCCATACACTTCATTAGGAATCCTCCACGTCACCCCACATGACCATGTGTGTGGATAGGACATGTTCAGTACACAACCTCCTATGGAAACGAAGTACACGACATGTACTCATTTGGTACATGTCGTGTACTTCAAAAATTTCTAGAAACTCATGTTTTCTCAAAAACTCCAGAAAATGGAAATACATACCTGAAAAAAAGGTCCAGGTTCTTACAAAATTATTAGTTTATTTTCAATAAATATATTCTGAAACTCACTGTGAGACCCAATGCGGATTTATTAATCACACCATACCCTCTTCCATGAAAATATTTATGTTTCCCAATAGAGAGTACAAGAAAAGGAAATGATCCACTTAGAGGGGGTGTATAATCAAGATCCTTGGGACTGTGGAGTGATGATGGTGATTTATGGAGTCACATTCCACTTGTTACATATGGTGTTGACACTTTCATGTTTTATTAATAGAAGTTTTATTTTATTTTTCATTGATTTATTCATCTATCAACATGGGAATGTTTTTACATGATTAAATTTATGTAATTTCTCCTTGATGAATATTGATATAATAACATATCTCTTTTATCCTCAATGGATAATTTTGTAATAATTATGATGCCTAGAGATAGTCATGCGCCAATATAGATTAGTAATCACCTTCAGGATATGACAATGTCAGATTAGTTATCAGGGTATCAGGATATCTGAGAATCATTGTGACAATGTCTTTTCAAAAGAGCATATTGAGAATATTTTATTGAATATTGTTTTTGATCTAGGGTTTACCAATAGATATGTTTTATGATTTATGTGACTTGGGAGGTAGTTATAAGTTAGTTATAAGGCAATTGTTGTCACAAAGAGCATTAACTCACCATGGGTGTTGGGGAAAATTGAGTTTGATTAGTATCTTGATCTTTTTTAGGTACTTCTCCAATTTGAATAACTTTTTATGAAAATGAAAGAATTTTGACCCCCATTTGGGTTATTGATATGGGATTCCTTAATAATATTTGTCATCTTTTTTTCCTGATGGTTTGTTTCATCACACCACTGAAAAAATATTTGAACTTACTTGATGAGGGGGCTTCTGAGGAATCATAGTAAGAAAACAATATAATTAACAAGTGTATTATTGAAATAGAGGTGTATTATATCCATGCTTTGGGAAAGGAATACACACTATTTCTAATTCAGGTTTTTGTCATGGATGATCGATGGGATGAATTTAGAGATCATTCTCAATAGTTTCTTTTCCAAACTCCACCAAAATTCCAAATATCTAATGATACTCAAGAGGCAGTGTATTGGATGACTTCATGATTGAGTGGAATATAAGATGGATTTAAGATTCCATGGCGATAACATAGAATCATGATTTCTTAGGGTGGAAATTATTCAATTTCATTTTTACCAAAAATTACTATATAGTGTCAATTGTTTTAGAATATTCAAACGTGTTTTCAAATATCTAGAAAAGTGACCAGACTGTGACTCATTATAAAAAATTATTTTTAGAGATAATACAATTTTCCCCTAAGATTATGACTTATGAGAAGCTGATGAAATGAATATTTTATATGGGACATGACGATGATATTTTATCCTAGGTTTTCATTATAAATGTGACTTCACATGAGGGTGTACAAGATATATAGTTTCTTGATGAACATGACCTGGATATTATGTCAGGCATTATGAGAGTTCCTTTTTCTCCATGTAGCAGTTTAGTTACTTCATTTAATGAAAAGAGAATGTGGGGTGTGACTCATGTTGGATATCAACAATAGAGTCATTCTAGACCACATGAAATACCTGGTAGAGGATCTTCTACATTATATATAATGTTGAAAGTTTGTAAATTCAAACATGTTTAAACTATGTCACTGAAGACCTGTTATTCTTGTGGACACTCAGTTAACATTCATAAATTCTATTACTTATTTTCTTGTACACTTTCTAGCTATGTCTCATCAACACCGATAAGTACTATGTTGAAATTACATTCTTAAAGAACATAGGGATTCCAACAATAAGAATCCCTAAAGCAGAACCATTATGCATTGAAATATTCTCTAGAGGAAGTTGATACGGGTCATGTGACTCTAACATGTACCTTCACTATATGATCTTCTTTATTAACTTCTTTTTTTGATACCAGTTCATCACATTTCTTCATTACAATTCATGGTTCCTATTTTCATGCCAATCATATAATACTATTATCTTATGTGATGGAAATTTCTATGCTCCTCATAATGAAGAAATAATAGAGTCCTTAGTTTCATACATTTGTTTTATCTTTATCTCATATTGAGATTACCTATGATTTTATATTACTCAATATAAAATATTCTGAATAATTTAGAGGGATTTATTGAACAATTTATCATCATTCTTTGATTGATTATTATTTTGTTTTGGTCTCCTTTGTCATACCCGATGTGTTCTGTCGTTTCATTCATAGATAATTAGAACCAAGATCGGGTAGATATAGAACATCTTTTTTACAGTTGGGAAGGGTAAGATAAATTTTTTCATTTGACATGAACCAATAATAATTGAGTGATGATATCCCACTTGTTTTCATAGATTATCCAAATGTTTCCCATTATATTTTTCTAGACTTACACCTGTTAGATAGAATGATTTTTATATTAATTTAATATCTGGTCCTCAGTATATTTATATTCCTCTTACCTAATGGGTCTAGTAGTGATTAAATAATTGAAGAAATAATTGTATTATTTACTTTATAAATGATTTACTTTCTCATCTGTATCACCTTATAAACCACTTGTTCACATTACAAATAATAATGAGGGTTTATTTCACCTATGTGTTGATTACTAAAAACTAAACTAAGGTATGGTACAAAAAATTATCCATATCCTTGGATAAATGATCTATTTGAATATATGAAAGGGGAAATTAGTTCCTAAATAATGTGCTTCATTCTGGAAACCACATGTTCTGAATTAAATAATCAGACACCCCAAAAACCTCCTTTTAGAGTCAGTATAGACACTATGTGTATATTTTTATGCATTTTTGTCTAATTTATGACCCTACAGTTTTCATGGTGTAGATGAATTGGATTATACCTGAGTAACTTGAGACATTCATATTAGCCTTTGCAAACAACATCCCAGTTTACTCGAACACTAAGGAGTATCATTTTTATAATATTAGGCTAGAACTAGAAAATTTAAAAGATCATTAACTCTATAAAATACTCTAATTTTTTTGTAGATTTGGAAAGTGAATTTCATGTGACACATGGTCTCAAAATGATGTATTCTAGTTGATCATTACTTGGTAATTATTGTTTTGACATTGTAACAACAAAAAATGTTTTTGACATTATTATATTCTTGGGATTTGAGGGGTATTACTTCTAGTTACTAATATCTTTAAAAAAATTTAATTGACTGGTGAACACTCTCACCCAGAAAATAGTGAAGTTATTAAGGAATTTATTCTAATGTAGGTTGATTACGTAGTCTCTTATTTCTTATAAAAAATTATGGGAAATGATAATATGTATCTAAGACATGATATTATTCTACTATCTATGATGCATTAGATTAAATGATATAGACACTAACATTCTAGAGAAAGGATTAATATATATTCGAATCACAAATCATTATTTATATATTCCTTTATAACGATTTGAATCTCCATCTAAGTTGTTGTGTAGAGTACCTTTAGTCATTAGATTCCAACATTTCATATACCCTTATGAAGGGAAATGTCATCACTGATGCATTGAGCAGAAAACTCCCAACATTTTCCCTGAATGAATCATCATAAGAGTGGAATTTGATTCCTTACTCTGCTATGATTCATTTGGGAATCTAGAAGACAAAGTATGAGGCTGTTTTGACTAGTGTTCAGTTGAACTCATCACCTATTAAGATGATTCTTAAAGATCAGAAACATGATAAGGAGTTCTATGACAATATAGACTCTCTTTATGATTGGTAGACTGTCACTAATTTGTCATTCTACATGAAGGGTATTCTATTATTATATAATATTTATATTGTTCTTTATTTCATAATGAATGATTTTATGGGATACCATCATAGTTTACATAGGTCAGTGTACCTAGGTACCAAAAAAATCTTTTGTGATATGTTGTGATGATTCTAGTGTCCACGTATGAGAAAATAAATTAAAAAATATGTTTCTCAATATTATAATTTACAAAAAAGACATGGAAAAGAACCAAAAACCTTCGGGTTTTCTCACAACCCTAACAATGTAGACCTAGAAATGGGATGATATTTATTAGGAATTCATGGTGGTTTTTCCATGTACACAATGGAAGAAGATGATGATATGGCAATGATCGATTGTCTGACCAAGTCAAATTAGTTTATACCAATCCATGTTAACACCAAAGTTGATTACATGTATATCTGATATTTAAATGAGTTTTTTAGGTTTCATGGTGTTCTATCTGGGAAAGTATCTTTTAGGGATCTCTGATTCAAATCCCATTTTTTAGAGGGGCCTCCTAGAGGAAATGATTCCACATGTGATATTGAGTATGGTATATCTTCCAAATATGATGGCCTAAGAGAATATGATATAATTATTTTGGAAGACTTGTTACATGCATAACATCCTCAATTTTGGTAGAGAATTAGATAAACACATGGTATAATATGAGTTTTCTAATTACAATAGATTCCATCTATCTATTTTTATGTCTCCCTTTTTTGAATCTGTATGGACACCAATGTAAATATCCTCTGTGTTGGTCACAGAATGGTGAGTTTTTCCATGATATGATAACTAAGATTCAATTTTCTTGTTAGATAATGGGTAAATTGGAGTAAATATTAATCTTATTTAGATCATCTTATATTATTTTTGGTGTTTTTTAGTTGGTTACCATGATTTTTTGACAGTTTTTAATGATTGGGTCATTGAAATATTAGAAAATAGGGGAAACGTACACCATAGTTTTTGGGACCTTTTGAGTTTTTTGAGAATGTGGGAAATGTGACCTAAAATTTAAAAATTACACTACTATTTACATTGATACATATTGTATTCCATGTGTCAAGTATTATGAATTTTATCTATATACTTTTTCATGTCATATTCTAGGAGGATCATAATTCTATGCATATTTTTTGTGACTAAGCATCGAATTCGGATTATTTATTTATAGAATATGGTTCTTCATGAAAGGATGATACCATGGTCCATATTATATGGTATTATGGCTTTGGTTATCATGATATTTGAAATTTTTAGGCACTAATAAGAGATTAGTGGTGTCATATATTTAAAATGGATTTTTCTTGATAGTGTTTCCAAGGATGAAAAATTTTTATGTTAGGGATGTTATAACATCCTGTTACATTCATTGAGATATACCATGACCTTGATTTTGATCCCCTTTTGGATGGATTATGTTTCAGGTTGTTTCAAGTGAATTATGTATAATTTATAAAGCACATTGTGATGTGCATATTTCTTACATGGTTATGGAAAACCTTGATATTTTTACTAGAAAATATCATGGCCTATTGGATTGTACTGGAAGGAGATGCATGATTACTCCAAACCATGACATCACCCATATAAAATATAAACCCCTTGGATGTTAGGTAATTAATTGTTGGAATATAGTTAGTATAAATGTGTAACCAAACCATACACCTCATCTATAATTCCAATAAGGGCACACAATTGTGGTGAATTGTTTGTCTAACCGTGTGACCCTACTCAGAAAACTGTGCACATGGTTTTAAATTCCATAAAATTTAATTTTAATATTTTTGAACCCCTATTTTATGAGTAAAAACACCCCATTAATAGAAAATAATATTTTCCATCCATATAGTATATCGAAAATATATCATTTCTCTTCTATCCTCTTTATATTTCATATCAAAGTGCAAGTGAAAGCTCTAATCCCACTCTAGTTGTGGATCTCCTCTTTTGTGTCTGCTTCCAATTTTCTTTTCTCTCATCCTTAGTGAGTGTTCGATCATCATGTTATTAATGGATTTAAAATAAATCACGATGGATCGAATCCTTTCCATGATAGATCATGATTCTAGATTCGATTCATATATCTTATTCACCTTTGATTTTCATTGGAATTTTCATAGTGTGTGTATATCATTTGATTCCATGATTAACGTTAGGCGGTTCCATTTGATATTACCCTAAAATTAAAACCTTTATTTTCCATACTTTTTTTGAAATATCATTGAAGTGATTTATAAAAACCGAATTTGGGATTATTAAATTATGAAATTTTAAATTCCATTTATTTTGAAGAAAACCAGAATTCTCTAAAATAATATTTTTGGGATGAATTTTCAGAATGATGGATTAACTTTATTAGAAATAATTTTGATGATGGAATTGATGAATCAATTTGATATTCTTATTGAGAAAATTTATTAAATTTAATTTATTAAAATGAATGACTGGTTTTGGATTGAAACAACACGAAATGATGAAAAACCAATGCATTGGGTTTGAAATTGAATGGGAATGTTGAAACTGAAAATTGGGAAACTAAATTCGAAATGATAATTTATTTGGAAGAAATTATTTTCCCATTATTTATTTATTTATTGATCATATATGATCCTGGGTGGTTAATAGTTTATTTTTGATAATAATGATAAGATATTTATTCCCTAGAAAAGGATTGATGATGAAAACCCATGAAAACCATAGTTTGATATGACCATCCCATATAGGATGTTGATGAGTCTAATTAATCATAATTCTAAGGGATGTGAACACACATGATTGTCCATGATCATTGATTTGAGAGGTGTGAGGATATTATATCCAGAAACTAATATACATCGAGATATATAACCTTGGTTCTTGTTGTGTTAGATTTTATTATATAAGTATCTTTTAGGGATGTTACACTTGTGAATACAAATTTATTTAAATGATTTTATATTTTTTTTATTTAGTGAATTTTTGAAATATTTTCCATATTTTTGAATGAAATCATGTTTTGTTTTAAATAATTTTTTTTTATTTTATTCCATTCATTATTTCATTTGATTTATAATCCATATTGGTTAACTGTAATAGAATCTATTATGGAACACTTAGAGAGAATGAAATGGGATTTATAGATCACACCCTATCTTTTCACTCAAGAATTTTTATATTTTCTTATGCCAGGTCCATGAAAATGTAATTTTCTACTTAGAGGTAAGGGATATTCTTGATCCTTGGGACCATGGAGTGATTATGTGATCAGTGGAGTTGAGGTACTATTACTAAAAAATGTTTTTAGTATTTCATGGTTAATTTATTAACGTTTGGGTTGATGTTTCATAGATTTTTTCATATATATTCATCAGTAATGTTTTAAATATTTGATTTCTGTTAATTTACCCATGAGGATTCATTATAAATGGAATTTTATCTTTTATATTATGGTATTTTAGTGGAAAATTCCATCACTCTATTATTTTGAATGATCCAGGTTCTAGTCACAAACCCATGGGGAATGGGAACTCCATTTTTGGGCTATGTTAATGTTGTATCAAGTATCAGGTTACCGAGGTATCTGAGATAGTTTGTGATGAATGGAGTTATGGAATTACTCTTGATATTCCATGGACTGTGAGAATCACATAAAAAAGTATAAGGGGTTGAATATGTGGATATTTTTTACAATTTAATAACTCCTGAAATTAACGCATGCAATTTGTTAGTGTTTGTATCCTTTTAATCATTATAAAAAAGTAACTATTTTAATAAAATGTTTGGAATGTAAATCAGATAATGTATGATCTAAAAGCTTCCACCTCAGTGTGGGTAACAACATCCCAACCCTGGAGACTCCCATCAGTCCATGGAAATCCAGTATATAATATAAATTTAATAAAATTTGGGAAAAATACTATAAGGACAATTCTATATCACAAGTGGAAAATATATTGACTCCCATAGTAATAATGATTTTTTATTTGAATAATAAAATACTAAATAACAATGTTTTCTTAATATCCCAATGAATTTTCATCTTGAAATTATCTATATAATGAAATTCAACTTCTAAGAGTTAATCTGATGAAATAGACCTTCCTCTAGTGAGCCAAAAGTCATTGTTCTTTTGTTGTATGACTTTTTATAATGATGAAACCATTGAAACTAATGATATGTACAACATAAATATCATATACCACTGAATGATATCTTTTTTCTAATTCCTTTCAATATAATCTCTTTCTTATGCTTTTTATTCAACCAAAATATTTCAGGGTTAGAAAAATCACCCTGATTGGATATCATAATCATTATCCCTATCTTAGGCATATGAATAGTGTTTGTACGAGTTTTATATAAACCCTATTATATAGGGGTGCACTTTGTGGAATGTGAGGGAAATTGAATGTTTTTATAGTAGAAACAAATTCCTCATTTCAATATTTCACTCAATAAGGATTCATTTGTATATTTCTGAGACGTTATAGTAAATTCATGAAGGCTTTTACAAGCTTGGTGGAAGTGAATTTATTCGAACATCCTTATCATACATAGATAAAAAGCAATAACTTATTAGATTAAATTTTTTTTACTTATAATTATAAATTATTCGTAATGACTCTCAAAAACATAATTTGAAAAATGTTTAACTCATGAAATTCTCATGAACATCTCCATCCAGCTTGATACAACTCAATTTTATTGTTCATGGAACAAAACCCATTCTGGTATATATTCAATAAAGTTTCCATTGGATGAAATCATATTTTATTATTTTTATTTTTATTCTAATGGAATAATGAGTGATTATATTAACATGAAATAACACATTATTTTGGATTGAATAATTTTTTTGTCTTAAAATTATGTAATTATTAGTACCATATCTCACAATACATTATAGAAGATATTGTATGAAATCATCATATGATAAAATTGAATTTTTTATAACATAAATCTTACTAGTAAGCAACATTCTTCTCAACCCAATGAATCATTGGTGAACCTTACAAAATTAAAAAACTTTTTAAAAACTCATCTACATGGAAACTTCATAAAAATTTCATATCTAAAAATTATGCAATATTTTCTTCTCAAATCAAAGGAATTTTTCAATTGGACTTGTACCATTGGCCATATTTCATATCTGGTTAATAATTTTCTGTAACTTTACCATAAGATATATTTAACTAAATAATACATGTAAATTTGATAATATTTCAATAAGCATTGAATTATCACATAATTCATTTCTCCCCATTTTTCCTTATCTCCATCTATAAAAATATGTACAATCTATGCAACATAAAATTGATAGAAATATATATCTGATACATCTTCCTCAGTCCATTGGTTAAAATCGTACGACCACAACATTTTTAGAAACTTGCCTATGATCATGAGTATATTCCTTATGTTTTGATATTGAATAACAATATAGCATCATATGACTTATATTGAAAGTTTTATAAAATTATTTAGAAAACATTCTCATACTCCTTTAGAACTTCATAACAAAACATTCGTAGTAACTCCTATAACTATTTCGTACATGAGATAAAAAAATATATGTTGAGAAAAAATAATTATAAACACAACCCAAAGGGTCTTCACATTGAATGATACATGTATCTAAATAATTTGAGTCACTTTTATTAGACTGTGTAATTAATTTAACTAAAAAATATGGTCATTTTTTATGATTCCATAGTTTTGATGAAAATATATTTGATTTCTAAGGTTATATTCTTAGAACCCTTTTTTTCATGAGAATTTATATGAGACATGATATTTGGGAAGAACTGTTTGTTGTGCGATTATCTATAAAATATATTAATATATATAGGTCCCATTAAACCATGAAACCCCAAATGGGTAATGCGTGGTGAGATTATTATTATTTTATGTGACTACATATTATATTATTATACATACATTAAATGGAATTGTTTTTTTGATTCTCTATTCTTGGGGTGTTATATTGGTTTTCTATACTCAGCCATTTCTAGATATATACATAGTGACATAATTATTATTCTGTAAATAAATTTTATATTTTAGTTATTCATGAGGGGAGAGGAATTGATTGAGTCATTCTTTAGGATTGATATTGGATTTGAATTGACATAAATCATTTTTATAATATGTATAAAACCTAGTACTTATTTTTGAATAATTCATCATCAATGTACTGTATTATTTTCTAGAAAGTTATTATTTTATTCTATCTTCTATGTGGAATGTCTTATATAATAATCTTTACTTATTTTTTATGTTTATTTCATGATATATATTTATTTCATAGAGATACATGATTTTAGGTTAAATGGTTTATTTCCTCACATTATGATTGTATAACCTATTTTTATTAGTTTAATTCCTATAGCGTATGTAATATTGTTTTTTGTATTGTTATTCCTTTCTTTGTCTTAGTTGGGTCAAACTTGTGCTAATTTATGTCATTATTAACTAAAGAGAATAAATATATGGAGTTTTTAAAGAATACTTTAATAGATGATAAAAAGGAATTATAAATTACAATAAATCTAAGAATAAAAATTTCCGAATACAATAACTATAATTATTTTAATAAAAAATGTTCACGATGTTAGTTATATGATATTAATGCATGAAAATTTCAAGATTATATATCCTTTATTTTTTTTAAATTCTATGTCCATTTTTAAAATATATAAAATTATTCAAAAATATTTATTGAAATAGTTTTTATTATATATATATTAATTTAAATAATAAATATGTATATATTTATATCTAAAATTGAATGTTACAATTAATTGGGTAAATTAATATTGATTGGAATAGAAATTATGATAACTATATGTTTACCTCTTCTGATGAATTATTTCATAAATAAAATTAGGATAGCTTATGAAAATAAAAGTATAATATGGTTTTATTGAATATTTATGAATTTAAGTGTAATCTTATAAATCAACAAATGACTAATATGAAATATATACAAACTCAATTTGATGTTATAATTAAGGACAGGTTACCTTTCCTTATTGGATTTGATAAACCAGGTGTTATAAATATTTTAAAGAATCTTATTTTGTGTTTTTAATCAAATAAATAAAGATAAATTATAAATTTAGTCACGACCCATCCCCCAGGGCCCGCATCGTGACTACCCCAAGCCCACCTTCCATAGGCTAGGGGCTGGTGACTAGCACCAAATGCGTATTTCCCTAGAACTGGGAAGGCATTGACTTTACAAAACGCACACACACAAAACCAGAGAACAAGTGGAAGCAAACACTATGTAAAGCAGTATAAAAAGTGTGCTGAAAGTTCAAAGGGGTCGGAAATACAAGCCCAATAGAAAGGTACAACGACAACTGACAGAAAGTACAAAAGAAAAGAGAAACAAATGGAAGATGGAAGCAGCTCCTGGATCGTCCTTCGGGTTCCTACCTGATGGGTAGGTATAGATTCCCTTCAAAGCACACCATGTCTATCGGTCCGCTCTGTGTGCTGTCACGCCGCGTGTCCACCTCCGGGTACCGTCCACTCCTCATACACTCTGCCTCGATCAGCTTTGTATGTCATATGCATAAAACACTACGAGGTACGGTCATAGCCCGTGCAGGGATGAGTATAATGATACTCAGTAGGGACCCTGAGACCCTCAAAGACTCACTAATTATAACAAGGATAAACCAAAAAAAGAGATCTCAACAGATAACCTTTACATAGGTATATGCCCATACATATACCTAAGTTATGAAGTAACCCATCTCAATCATGAGGAAAACACAAAGGTTATTGACTCAGCTCAAACAAGAATTTTCATTATCAAAACAACAACTACTGGAGAACTCCTCATCTGTTGAGTACAGTGGCCATGTTGGGACTCCGAGGTGCTACTCACTAACCTTGGACTGCTGAGGTACTCCTCCTGTCGAGTATCATGAGTCTGCTGCCAAAACGGGCGCTCCGTCCGCTGGGGGTCTACCGCCAAACCGGGCGCTCCCCCTAAAAGCCGTCAGATGTACTCCTCCTGTCGAGTACTGCAGGTCTTCTACCAAACCAGGCACTCCATCTTCCGTGGTTCTGCCACAAATTGGGCACTCCGTCCACTAGTCTAATTGAATCACTCTGAGTCGAATCGGTCAAGCAGTCGTTATGTCTACAACTACTAGGTCTCCGCACTTCATATGCCCATATCTGGGAGGATCCTCACATCGAGCTACTTTTCGATACACCAAGTGTCACATAATATCCCATGGAAGTATCTCAAAGGACCGAATCGTCATAGGGGTCTCAATGTAACATACAGTGCATCAATCAGACTCCTGGACTGTGAGTTATTGGCTTTTCCAATCCAGGGGCCTGGTTGGATTTCAGGTATAATCCAACCCGACCATTCTCAAACCACATCTGAATCCCATGTAGAGTATGCCAAAAGAACTGTCTCATGAAGTGGAATCCAACATAGTCAATGACAGGTTAATCGATCGTCCGGTCCTTATGTTATAAGCGTTTCCGCTTCGAGGGCCTGGTTGGAATTTTGTTCATTCCAAACCCGACCATTTTCCAAAGTCGTCCAAAACTCACATATAGTGTCGCAAAGGACCGCCTTTTTGTGAGGGTCCTAGTGTCGGCAGGGGGTGGGACCGGCCTGATGAAACGCACGGTCCGTGGCCGGTTGAGTGGGGGTGGGGGAGGCTTCCGCATAACGAAAGCGCTAGGCTCATGCCTCCTTGCCTCCCTGGATCCCGAGCAGTGCGGGATCCACTCCACCGCCACTGCGTCGGCGACTCACGCCGCCGTGTCTTTCTGCGGGCCACCTGAGTCATTTTGGTGGTCCTTTTTATCTCTTGTCTACGCCTTCAGCCTCCTCGGGACCCAAACTCAACTATGAAAGCTCCAAATCGTTGTTGTGGTGCCCTTTTGTCATCGCAAAATATTCTATGCATCAAGAAAAATACGGTGATGGGTCCGGACATGTTCGTTAGTCCGTACCAACTGCGTTAGTGGTTCAAATAATCACCCCACAAAATGAACTCTCATTCTCGAGGGTGTAAATCACATAAATGAAAAATATACAAAAAATACCCTACCTTAAAAATACGTCGCATGTCGTCAAATCGTGGAAGACGAACGTCGCGGTGGTCAGGAGTCGTGGAAGATCGTCGTCGATTTTGTTGTCGTTAGAGTATACCCGAAGAAGAAGCATCAATGGTGACTTCGCATTCCACGAATCCTAGAGCGTTCTTCGTCGAGGGAGACAGTCGTTCTTCGTTGAAGGTTGGTGTTCTTCGTCGGAGAAAAACACTTTCTTCTAAATCCTCCCAAGATCTCTCCCACCAATATTTCCAACCAAAATAATAAAATGGTCCTCTCATAAAATAACATACCAAGTATTTTCAAATTAAATCGAACTTTTTAATTAATTAATTGAAGAGTTGTTCAATTAAATTATATGTGTTGGTAATGAACTAAATGGAGAGAGGGAGGTGGAATGTGGAGAGGATCCACCCAATTAAATGGGGTAGTTGACAAGAATTAAACATGGGGAGTTAAATTGGGGAGTTTAAGGGAGGTTTAAGGCAGATGAAAGGTTGGGGATCGTGTGGGACCCAAATCAAAAATATCAACACATGGGACGTTATGTGGGGGTGGGGCCCACCATTAACATCCCCATGTTGGATGTAACCACCATGGTGAATAAATTTGTTCTATAAAATTTCATTTAACTTTTTTAATTAAACCCCAATTTTTAACTATCTACCCGCATAAAACACAACTGCAGTAAAGGTCCCCTTTAGAGAATACTGGTGTTTCGAACTCATCGGTGTCCTTAGATTTCAATTACAAACACTAGTTCAAAAGACATAAAATCACGCTCATATGTATATTGGACATACCCGAACAAAACATCAAAAATTGATTCCAGGTACACCGGGCCTCGAAATCAGGCACCGTCAGGAATTACAGACTCGAAAAATTCCAATGAATATAAGAAATAAATTTCCTTGAAATTTCTAGGTCTTTACATTAATCCACTTCAAGTATTTATGTCCTTATTAAGATACAACACACACTAGGGAAACTAAATGGGTACTGAGAACACATTTGTGCCTCTTGCTCCCATGTGCTCCCCTGGAGGTTCCCGTGCTGCCAGCGAATGTGCATGAGAGGAATCGATCATCAACATAGGACCTGCTCTGATCGATCCTCAATCTCCACTAGAACCTCTGTGAATGTCACCCCGTCGTCGATGTCCATCTCCTTGTGATCGATGATGTGGGTCGGGTCGTGCACGCATCTCCTTAGTTGAGATACGTGGAAGACTAAGTGAACCCGGTGCAACTGAGGTGGAAGGGCCAGGAGGTAAGCCACCTCGCCTACTCTGCTGATGAAGTGGAGGAGTGACTGTAAGAGACTGAAGTTATGTTGCACCATCTCTATCCAAAAAGGATATATGTAAGGCAGCTGACTGCTCTGTCGCCTCTCCTAGAAGCTAAATACAAGTCCTACTGCTAACTGCATCTGCAACAATGTTCCCCTTCCTAGGTGTATAGACTATCTCGAAGTCATATTCCTGGAGGAACTGAATACTCAAAAATCATGCTACCACGAGGGTAAGGCTGGACAAGTCAAGGGTGATCAGCCGAACCCTTCTAAGCATGAGTTTATCCTGTGCTTCCTGGGTTTCCCATCTCGCCGACCAAGGAAAACCCTATCCCAACATTATAGATAAACCACAAAATATTTTCCTAATACAGTCAATCTGTGTATGAACTGTTGTTTCCCAGTCCATACCCATACTAACATCATATGTCCTCGATCCTACCACCAAGAGGTTGTAACCGAAACTCCCACCTCAAGGGTCTGATCACACAGTCGGCGTAAGTGTGATTATCGAGTATCCTTCCAATGGCATCAACAGACGTGAGGGTCATGTCAACGATTTTAACCGGAAACTATAGGTCTAGGACAAGATCCGTGGAAGGAAGGAATGATTGGCACCAATGTCTATTGATACAAAATCTCGTATTATACACAGACCATACTTCGAATCATTTATAGAGCCCCCTGGTCACACTTCTTGACCACATGCAACTATTCTCTTCCCCTGCCCTCCATCTCCCTAATCTTGGTGGGGGAAACAAAGGCGGGTGGTGGTAACATATCAAAATTTACACCACCTCAAGATGCTATCCTATCTCTACTTCCATGTATGCTGCTCTATAGATTCATCTGTCCTTAACACTTCCTCTTCTTAAAACATTTTACATGCCTAAGTCTCTGAGACTAGTGCCAGTTCCCTGATTTCCCACTGTTACATTCTCTAGCTGTATCCATTCATCCAAAGAACATTCAACCACAAAGGTTCTCTCTAGAACCCTAGCATAAGTAGTAATGCATAGAGGAAAATTATTGGCTTAGATTCCCTTTAAACAAACATTGCTCTGAGGTCTGAGCTCTAAATCACTAATCATATCATAGTAATCAAGTACCTGGAATGATTGGTAGACTCTATGAATACTCAGATACCAACATATTGTCCTCCTGAAGCTGTATAAGCTCTAGAAAACTCTCAGTCACCTCCTCAAGTCAGTACTCAGCCACCTGTGAGTTGGGCTCGCCTCAGAATCTAAGTGGTATCTGATGCTGAAACACGTGTAAAGATCTAATCCTACATGTTTCATCTACTAGTAACACCAGTTTAAACTGCTGACCAAAAGGTAGTGATATAACTGGAACACTGCTCGAAGGTACTATCTTAGACATCGATCCACGTCCGAAGCATCATCACTATTCGGACCAACCTCATGGTCACTCACTAGAATAAAACAGTATCTTAGATCACCATATACGCTACTATTGTCTAAAATAGGCGTAGAACTCTAAAAATCGCCTCCAGTCAGTCCACTGCTTCTTAGGAATCTGTCTCGCCTCGTAACCTCGGAGGCCTCTACTGCTTGATCTCGTGCAACGCACTTTGTTAGCATGCACCATCTGCTAGTACGACTAGTGGAATCTACTGCACAACGGGTGGTAGTGCTTCTGGTACACCACCCGAATGTTCCATCATAGAAAGAGGGCCCTACACCAGATCCTCATCGCTCGGTGGGCCATCATAGGGTACTCTCTCAGAACTCCAACTGACTGACTGCGTGGAGGCATCCTGAACAAATACGACACGGTCAAACGATTTATACCTGTTGAGCTGACCTGGTTGAGTTGACTTAACGAAAACTTTTTAAAACACAAACGCAATCAATTTTTTCGTGTACTAAGTCAGAAATCAGTAGTCGGGATCATGGTGTATGGATTCTTTGGCTACCGCACCAAAACTGGACTCCCTGAACTGAAAACCACACTCGGTACACTTATCCTTATTTCATCACAGAAAAAAATATCAGAGTCCTAATTTCTGTGGTAGAACCGACTCCTCTGGTAAAATTTTTTCATGACCCTTCCCCTAGGGCCCGCATCGTGACTACCCCAAGCCCGCATTCTATAGGCTAGGGGTTGGCGACTAGCACCAAAGGAGTATTATCCTAGAACTGGGAAGGCATTGACTTTATAAAACATAAAGACACACAACTAGAGAACAATCAGAAGAAAAATAATAATTAAATAAGTATAACAAGTGTGCTGAAAGTAAAAATGAGCCAGAAATATAAGCCAAACAAAAACGTACAGCTACAACTGAGAGAAAGTACCACTGAAAATACAAACAGCTGGAAGATGGAAGTAGCTCCTAGATCGTCCTCCAGGTTCCTACCTGAAGGGTATGTAAAGAAGTCATCCTCAGCACTCTGTGTATATCATTCCGCTTCATGTGACGTCACTCTTAGTGTCCACCTCCAGGTACTGTCCAGTCCTCATACACTCTGCCTCTGTCAGCGCTGCCCGTCATCTGCATCCAACACAATGAGGTGCGGGCATAGCCCGTACAGGGGTGAGTATAACGATACTCAGTAGGGACCCCAAGACCCTCAAGGTCCCTCTAAATCCAACATGAATAAACCACAAATAAAGACCTCAACAGATAACCTTTACTTTGGTATATGCCTATACATATACCTATGTTATTAACTATCCCATCTCAATCATGAGAAAAACATAAAGGTCATTGACTTAGCTCAAACTGTGATTTTCATTATCGAAACCAAAACTGCTAGAGAACTCCACCTATTTCAAGTACAATTGCCTTGTTGCGACTTTGAGGCGCTAATCACTAACCTTGGACTGCTAAGTTACTCCTCCTATCGAGTACCTCAGGTATGCTGCCCAACCCGTCGCTCCGTCCGCTGTGGGTCTGCCGCCAAACCAGGCGGTCCCCCTAATAGTCGTCAGAGGTAAACCTCTTGTCGAGTATCGCAGGTCTGTTTCCAAACTAGGTGCTCCATCCATTGTGGTTTTATTTCCAAACTGGGTGCTCCGTCCACTGGGCTAATCAAATCACTCCGAGTCGAATCGGTCAAGCAGTTGTTAGGTCTACAGCCATAGTTCTTCAGACTCCATATGCTCGTCTCTAAGAGGATCTGCTCCAAAATCCTATGGTTGATACTCCATGTGTTAAGTAATCTCACTTGGAAGTATCTCAAAAGACCACCTCGTCATAGGGGTCTCAATGCAACAGACGGCGCATCAATCAGACGCCCAGACTGTGAGTTATTGGATTTTCTGTTGTAGGGGCCTGGTTGGATTTTGGGTGCACTCCAACCAGGCCATGCACAAACCACATCCGAATCCCATGTAGAGTATTCCAAAATAACTGTATCATCATGTGAAATCCAATATAGTGGATGACACGTCAATCGGGCGTCCAATACTTATGTTATAAGGGTTTCCGCTCCGAGGGCCCGGTTGGAATTTCGATTGTTCCAAACCCATCTGTTTTTACAAAGTCAACCCAAATTCACTTAGAGTATCGCAAAAGGACCGCCTCTTCTGGAGGGTCCTAGTTCCATAGACGGTGTGTCGATCAGACGTGTGGTCTTCATGTTATTCATGTTTAAGTGAAAATGGGCCCGGACCATTAAACACAATGCGCTGGTGGGTCAGGTTAACTCAGAGTGGGCGGGTCTAACCCGGTAGGGGGTCGGACCGACCCGATGAAACACGCAGCCCATCCGAGTGCTTCCCCCGAGTTCCGCGTAACGGCGGTGCCAAGATTGTGCCGCTTGGCCTCCCTGGATCCCATGCGGTTCAGGATCTACTCCACCACCGCCGCAATGGCAACCCGTGCCGCCATGACCTTCCGCGGGCCACCAGAGTCATTCCAGTGGACCGTTTTAGCTCCCGTCTAAGCCTTCGAACTCCTCGGGACCCACGCTCCACTAATAAATCTCCAAATCACCGTTGCGGTCTCGTTTCTACGTCACAAAAAATTCCCATCAACTAGAACGATAAATCGATGGGTCCTGATGTGTTCATTAGTTTGTACCCACCACGTTAGTGGTTCAAATAATCACCCAAAAAAATAAACGCCCATGCCTGTGGGTGTGAATCAAATAAATGGAAATTATAAAAAAAATTCCCTACCTCAAAAAGACATCACACGTCATCGAACCGTGGAAGAAGAACGTCACGGTGGTCGGGCGTCGTGGAAGATCGGTGTCGATTCTGTTGTCATCGGAGTGCATCCGAAGAAGAAGCGTTGTTAGAAAATTCACGTTCCTCAAATCGTAGAGCATTCTTAGTCGAGGGATAAAGTCATTCTTCATTGAAGGTTGGTGTTCTTCGTCGAAGAAGAACACCTTCTTCTATATCCTCCAAAGAGCTCTCCCATCAATATTTCCAACCTAAATAATAAAATGGCCCTCCCATAAAATAACAAGCCATATATTTTCAAATTAAATAAAACACTTTAATTAATTAATTAATGATTTTTTAATTAATTGGGATGGGTTGAAAAGGAATTAAATAGATAGAGGGAGGTGGAATGTGGAGAGGCTCCGCCCAATTAAATGGGGGAGTTAATAAGAATTAAACATGGGGAGTTAAATTGGGGAGCTTAAAGGAGGTTTAAGGGAGATGAAAGGTTGGGGCTCGTGTGGGCCCACCTCAAGAATATCTACACATGGGAAGTTTTGTGGGGATGGGCCCCATCATTAACTTCCCCATGTAGGATTTTACCACCAAGGTGAATAAAATGGTTCTAAACAATTTTATTTAACTTTTTAATTAAACCCCAATTTTTAACATTCAACCCACATAAAACCCAACTTCAGTAAATGTCCACTTTAGTGAATATAGACGTTGTGAGCTCATCGGTGTCCTCACATTTCAATTCCGAGCCCCAGTTCAATAGATAGAAAATCCTGCTCATACGTTTGCTGAACGTACCCGAACAAAATTCCAGAAATTGATTCCGGGCACACCGGGCCTCAGAAATAGGTGCCGTCAGAAACTGCAGACTCGTAAAATTACAATGAAATTTAGAACAAAATTTCTTTTAAATTTCTGGGTCTTTATAAATTTATTAATTATATGGTGAATCAAAGTTTCACAAGGTAATAATTAACTCCAAAAAATATACAAGTAAAAACTATATTAACAAAAACACTTAAAAAGCATGAATTTCATAAGTATATTTCATTTATGGTAATTGAACAACTTTTATTTAGAAAAATAAAGTATTATTTTCAAAACTCTATATTTATTGTTTTTATATTTTTTAAATGCACATAATGACATAAATAAAATATAATGATCTCATTTTTTCAAAAATGGTGGAGAAACTATTATGTTGGATAAAAAATATATGGGAAATGATATGAACTTATATATTTTTCATTGATTTTAATTGAAATATTTTTATTGTTTTCCAAGAACATTCCAAGGATGTGTTTGGAATTTATGGAGGTGGATTTTACAATAAAAAGAAAAGAATAATAATTGATAAATTTTTTTAAAAAATAATGTGTTCTTTATTAAAATATTTTAATATATCATTAATAATTATAGATTTGAATAATGATTTTAATTATGTATGTCATTAAATTTTTGATTGAGATTTCACATCTTATAAATGACTGTCTTAGGTTTTCTGTAATTTGATGTCAATATTTATAGTAATAAAGGATATATATCATTATATTCTAAATTAGTATTATGATATTCTAATGTAAATCGTGAAAAATTTAATCAAAATCATTATTATTCATTTTAATGAAAGGATTTTTTTTAAGGAGATGAATATATTTTAATATGATATTAAATGTTTTTTAATTGAAATTGGATGTGTGGTGGATATTATTGATAACAAGTTAAAGGAGATAAATTTTTTAGTATGGTGATTGTTAGATTTAATTATTATTGAATGAAATAATGTTATGTTGAGGTAATTTTCATATCGAGTATAAGGGATTGAATAAATTATAATTTATTGTTAACAATATCAGATATGATTTAAAATATATTGGAAAAAATCATACATTCAATTGTAATTTAATTTATTTAAATTAAACTAGATGGAGAGTTTATAATATTACAAGTGGTAAGAACACTAGTTCTACTGGACTACTGATGTTCATGTGGAATGGTAATTGTGCCTAAATAGCTGTAAACTTATATAACATTTATATAGATTTTATAGTGGAAATATACCAGAGTTTCTATGTTAGAGTAGTGAGTTTTCTTATTATTATTTTTCTCTAATGTAATTATGGTGGAAATCAATTTAATTTAAAAATGATGTAGAAATATGTGAATATATTTTATAATTATAATGATATTGATAAATGTTTCTACACATAAAATGACTAATTTTCAATTAATTAATTATAATATAACATTATTATGTAATATTATTGTTATTTTATGATCAAATATTTTAATACAAAATTTTGTTGTTTTGAAAATGTTTTTTAGGGAATTTTAATTTGAAATTCGTATTTCTGATGTTTTGTAGTTATGATACTATGTGAGTTAGTGTTTTGTGAATCAAGGATATAATGTATATGTTTATGGACATATGAAACCCAAGATATTTGTAAAATCTCAATAGTAACCATAACTATAAAATTAATTAAGTATAAATTCCCAAATGTAAGATAAAAACATGAAATTAAGTGTTTTGAAAAAATAGTGTATGTATAAGTTATATTATGAGTATATTATTATAATTTATATAATTAAATTAATGGTATATTATTTTTAATATTATAAATTAGTGTATAATTAAATGATGTTTTCATACTAAGGGGATATTCTCTAAAATTTGAGAATATATTGGATAAAGAGTTAATGATATTATCATTTTTAATGGGAAATGGTTGTATTATTCATTTAATGAATTTTGGATTTGATAAGACATTTCTTTCTTATTTAACATTATGAAAACGATTTTTCCATTATTTCTCCACATTATGACATCATTTTATTAGTGAGGGATTTCATATTGAAGTATGGAAACTATTATTTTATCATGATTTTAGGATATTCCTAGTTTTAATGTGTTAAAATGATTGTTTTAGTTAATCATATGGTCATGGTTTATTATATACCATCCCCCTGATAGAGCTACTTGTGATGATTTGTGACCATTTTATATCCATGTGTCCTTGACACATATTTTTATTATTTTATCCTAGGTAAATAATGAAAGAATTGAAATTATTGTTTAACTAATAAAGAATAGAATATAAATAAATAGTTGTTCATAAAAATTTACAAATTTAAAATTGATACACATACCCACTCTGTTTCCACTATACTATGTGAAATCTTCAAACCTGATCAATAATTATATAGGTCCATTTAAGTCAAAAAATTATTTAATGTTACTCAAATTTCTATATATGTTAAAATAATTATAATTTTAAATAATTTTTTTATTATTACAATTTAATTTTAAATATTTTCAATATTTATAAAAAGAATCAACAAAATCATGACCCTGGAAAATTCATAGACTACCATTGTGTTTGTTTCCTAAAATTGAACTAAAAAATAATTTTTTAGAATATTTGATGCTCTTAACCATAATGTTTTATAAATTTAATATTTTAGATGTGAATATGAATGAGTGTAGTACAAAATTTATCAGTGGAGATGGTGGATTGTGAGGAGCTCCCTATAGGAGCCAAGAATTGTGAAAAGTCTTTAGTATCCCCTCATGTTCAATTATTATATTTAATGAAGCTATTTAATAAATTTTTTCTATTATTATTTTCTACATCTGGTAGTGTTCTTGTTCTGAAGTTTGAACTTGATGGGGGATTATAAACTATTCTTCTATAGTAGAGCATGAGTGTATATGTATAACCAAAGGTTTATTTATATATACTTGATATTCTTTTTCACTAATTTATAACCATAGGTAGTAATATACTTAGACTATTCTCATTGGATATAGGTATAATAAAAAATTAATTAATGTTGGATCCTACTGATAGTTTCCAACTATTCTAGTAGATATATATTAGTTTATTTTTACATTATGTTCCTAATTAAAATATCATATACATATGATGTTATTTATTAGGATATGAATGGAGGGAGGATTTTTTATATTGTTAGGGTATTAATATACTAGAACTATTCTAATATTTTCTTAATCCTCCATCAATTAAATCATAGAGTTATGTAATTAAATTACATGAAAATAGGTTCTATAATATATGATACCCATTAAAAGGTAATCTATTACTTTTCTAGGAATATATAACCGACTTTGTATGATTCATCCATTTTATTATGATGTTATGAAAAGGATTATGTTACTATTTTATAGAAATTATTTTTATCATAGGAATCTTCATGATCCATGACATTTAGAGACTAATTATTTTGTTGATATTGGGTAAGAAAATCATATATTAACTAGAAATATATTTTAACCATAATGACACTCATGTTTAATTTGTGGTGATAACATTTTTCTGTATTAATATTTCTTATTAATTGATAATTATGTATACAATAGATTGGATTTGACATGTCATAGCACTTGGGGTGTCCTATTATTTACTAAAACTCAACAATTCATTAGTACATGTGTTTTGATATATATGTGGATGGATAAATAAGTTAAATAATTTTGTAAAAATGTTATGTATGAGGCATTGGTGGCGTCAATGTATTGGAAATTAAAAAAAAATATTTTAAAGAAACTACATATAGAATATATATAATTGTATATTTTGTTATGTTACATTTAACATCACAGAAATAATATATTTTGTTAAATTGAATATTTTATAATATACATATTTCCATGTTTTCAACTAGTAAATTTTATATGAATTAATAAAATACATTATATATATTTATATATATAACATAATAACAAAAAATGTATTTTCTCATGCCAATATAAGAAAAACGATTGTTTACAATAGACATCGAAGAATATGTTTTTAACATTGATTTCTAAATACAATATATAAAGGTATAAAGAAAATATATGTTAATAAATATCATATTTATTAACATTAAAAACCTATATACAATTTTTTTATGAAATTAAAAACAAATATATTTTATGAATTAAAATGAATAACATATAAAATATAAATGGAATTTAAATATTTAATAATTCCAAATTAGAGTACATATTGTGTAAGGATTTTTTGATTCTATGCATAAATATTTCACTCTTGACTACCATTGGTTCACAAATTTTCTAAACATTTTACCTTCATAGATCAGTAATTATTATTTCCTTTTTATACCAAGGTCAAGTTTTGAGGGTTCACTGATTTATGGTTCTCTTTAACAATCCAACTAGTTTTGGTCTATTATATTCTTTTTAATGAGATGATTATCTGATTTACAAATACATTCATATATGAGGTTTTTCATCGAAATTTAATCTCTCAAAATTGGTTTATTGAATATTAATTTTTCTGGTGTCAATAATTATAATAGTTATATCACCAATTTTGATATTCACTATGATTATATTTTTGAAAAAATAAACCCATATAATCATTCTTTAATTCGGGATATTTCTAGTGGCCATTCTTCTTCTTTTTTTCCATTTAATATTTATAACTTTAAAATTAATTTAATGTGATGTTTATTTTCATGATGAAAAAAATTATTTATTAATTTTATTGAATATTTGGATAAAGATAATAATTGAGTTATTTTAGTTGTAAAATGGTGATCTAATTATCAAATTCTAATGAACTATGAAAGTCTAAATTCTTATAGGAATTTTTCCTCTATTATTTTTTATTAGATTAATTTATATCAAAAAATTAGTTATATAGTATTTTAAATAGATTATGTTCCACCTATAAATGTGAAAATATTTACAATTTGATTAGCCTTTATCACAAAAAAATTTGTATTATTTAAATCTATTTTATTACTTTGAATATATTATAAGTACCCCAAAAATATTTTAAAACATTATTCAATTTTTATATTTATAAAATATATATACATTTTTAAATTTTCAATTTAGTTTTAATTAATTTTTTGGATTTTATATACATGAACTTTTACTATTTAATTGTATTATCATATCTTTGAGTAAAATGGTACACTAATTATACCCATCAAAGTGAATTTTATAGGATACATATTAATATATTGAATCAAATTATTTCAATCATGATTTTTTATGGTTGGGTTTATATTATCTTCCTTTATATATATATATATATTATAGAATATATATTATTTTTGGGAATATTTTTCTTTTTTTTCATGTGGGATTGTTGGTCATTACAACATTTAATGCATTCAAAAGCCCATAGAAAGGCCAGATTGAGATACCTTATCAATATCTTAGAGATATTTATAAAATAATGTGTTGGTTCTTGACGTGAAAATTATTATATTTGTTTAAAAATTATTGGATTCAAATAATTTTTTATGTGAACTAATTTTTAATATTCATTAATTATATTCATATTTTGTAGTTTATAGTTATTTATCTTTATATAACCTAGAATAGTCTATAGGCCCATTAATTCCCTTGGTAAAAAATTGATATTTACCTTTTTTGGTTTTTCATTACACTATTGAATTTATTCTAAACATCCAAACCAATTATTTAAAATGTTGTACAACACTAATCACTTTTGGTTTTTATAGATATATAAGTGTGTATGTATTAGGTATTGAAATGTTTTTTCCTAGAATTGATTTAGTTTTTTTATTTAAAAAATATAATATTTTTTTAAATTTTATCAAAAACAACATATTTTTTCAGTTTCATATCATTATTGATAAGTATTATGATGTTATTTTCATAAGTCCTCTTGAAAATTCCGTAAATTTCTAAATTTATTATTAAAAATGTTCATTCCATGACATTATTTATGTGGTTTTATTATCAAAATTTATAGTTACATATATTTTAGAAACAAATAATATGAAATTAATAATTAATCGTTCATAGTTTTTCAATTTAATTTAAAATGAAGCTATAAATTTCTAATTAAATATAACCAAATAAATAGTATAAAATAAACTTGTTCCATAATTTATCTCAAAATAATCATACCAAAGTTTGTGACTTAATCAGGAAGTGTTATAAGCACTTGGGATTTATCTTAATTTTTTAAAAACAATTTTATGAAGCCTAAGAAATGTTTTGGTGAATTATCAGTTGAATAAGAATGTAGAAAAATTATTAAGGCATATATTATACAATGATGGGTTTTTATAAACATTCATTCCCTAGGTTGAGCATGTACCATGATCAAGGGTCAACACACACCATGTTATATTCTATAAGAAAGATATGATTTTTTTATAAATATATTATCCAAATATACCATTTGACATATAGAGATAAATGGATAAATTAAAAGGATATGTAACAAATTCAAGAGAATGATCCAAGATATATCAAATCATATCATAGAAAAGAATCAAGAACTACAATAAGTGAATTATATATAAAAAACTAAGGGTTATGGAATATTAATTTGGGTTATAAAATGATTTTATACATAATATATTTTTGAGAGTCCACTTCACTATTGTTTGAAATTTATACCATTATGAAGGTCTCCCTTGAAGAAGATATTATACCAATTATAGTGAAGGACATCCTCATTGTTCCCCATTGAATTAAAGGATTTATTTCTCAACATCTTATTTTTCTATGATTTTGAGATTCAAAAATACCTCAAGATTTTTGAATCCTCTTAGTTTCATAAAGATTTAATTTTTTAAGATCACCTACCTGGTAAAAGAAATATATTTTCACCATGGTTGTCCTATTGAACATAATGAGTCAATTATTCATCATCCCTAAACCAAATAGTGTATTTTCACTATGAAACTTGAATTCATTACTCTACTATCATAATTATTTTATTTCCTACAAACATGTGGATTATACGACCGTATAACCCATTAATAATGGATTTTTAATTTCTTATAGTTGATATCCCATGGAATTTATTTACTTTTCATAGATCCTCAAGGAATATAAAGTTATATACAAAATGAATAATAGTATCTGAAAACATAAAGGACACATGTCATACCTCCTTGTATAACCTATTTTAATACTTATAGACATGGAATTATACACTTAGTCCAACTTATTGGAATAATCCACACACTTTCTTCCAACATATAAATGGGATTAATTTTTGTATTATTAATTTTTGTCCCACTTTAATTCCTGATGTTTCAATTCATAGAGAAACTACCGATGTCCATTCATGGGTTATAAATGGTTTCTCTAATTCATGTTTTTTTCAACCATAATAACATACAAATATGATCCCTAGGAACCTTTCTCAATGGGGTCTACTTCATATAACATAAAAGTAAATACCTCAATGGTCATTGAGAAATGAAGACAAAATAATGATAAATAGACAACTTTTATGAAATTAATCAACATGTTTCTTTCACTTAAATTGATTTAAAAATGTATTATTAATTATAACAGATTTTTAATACCATATTGTATGTATTTAAGATACATATTATTATCTATTTATATGAATAAATTTACCTTAATGTTTGTCATGTACATGTAAAATTCCTTGTCATAAGGTTTTAAATTGAAACCCTAATGTATGTTGGTTTGGATACCCATAATTGTGGTATATTAGAATTATTTTTGATTTTCAATCAAAATATAATTATTACACCCCATTCCCTATTACTTATTGCAAAGAAATTAAAATCTAGAGTACCATTCAATATGATTTCAAGGTATTTTTTAACCACAAAAATTAATGAAAAATATGAAATTACATATGAAATGAGAGTAATATGACACAATTTTATGTTGGTTCCTTTTATATGAATCAGTATCAATTAATCAATTTCATCAAAGTTAGTTGGTACAAATATTAGGAATGATTTCATTAACATAGATTAAATCTATTTGAAATTTCATGAATAGATAATAAGATAACTCATGGTATTAGTTGAACTACCATAATCTCGGTTTCAGTAATTGTAAAAAATTATTCACATGATATCATTTCATTCTTGAAAGGTAATGGATTAAAAATATGGAATTGGTAAAAATGGAGAATGAAAAGAAAACATGAATTCAATATGAAATTCATTAACTTTAAAATTGATTAACTAACCATGTAACATTATTTATGATATTCAACTACTATGATTTTTATGCCTCCTAATAAATAATAAGTCATCTAACGTTAAAATTTGATAAAGATTAATTATCCCCAACTAGATTAGTTGAAACTGAATTCTAACCATGGTTACCAAAAATTATTAACTGTCATTGTAACATACTAGGTAAATAAAGAATAAAGAATTTTCATATTTATTAACATTTACGAATTAAATATTAATTTTACTGTAAAGGGGTTTCTATGTTCGATAGCGTACTTGATACACAAAAATGAGTTTCTTTGAAAACTTACGTTGCACACTAGTAATATGATAAAATTATTTTAAATGGTAGTTAACATGTAGCCTTTGTATTGGCGAGAATGAATAAAAATAACTATCATATGATTATATATGTTTTATATGTGTTTTTACATTTATCCAATAAAGGATAAAGGCTTAAAATATGAAAAGAATTCAATTTTAGGCATATATACTCTAATATTCACTAAAGGTAGACTTATCACCTTTTCATGGTGAAGCTTATTTAAATATAGTTTTGGTCACTCTTATAATTTCTGTTGGACAAAATAAAACTCTCCTTTAGAATTGGGACATCAAAATTTACTTTGTGTAGATTTTTGGTATTTTTCAGATAAGGTTCATTTTTTAATGAATAGTGAAAAATGTTTTATTTTAATTCAAAACCACTTTTTAATCTAATTTATTTATATGATTAGATTATCTTTTGAATTGGTTTTAAAGTGAAATTAGAATATATTTTTACCATTTAATCCAATAGTGGTCATTGGAATTAATTTCACTTTGAAGTTGGACTTAAACTAGTGTCAATCTTTTGATACTTATTGTTTCATAAAAACACGCTATTTGCTCTGACAATGGCAATTAATTATTAAATAAATTAATGAAACTTATATGTTATGAATTTTTTAAAATATACTTCATTTTTGAATTCGGAATATCAAATATATCTTAGGGTGAATTTTTGGAATTTTTCTGAAAAACATCAATTTTTGATGAATAGTGAAACCACTAAGTGGTAGTTAAAAAAATAATTTTTCTTTTAAATGAAATTTTACCACCTTTTTGTTTTGAATTTTGAAAATCCAACTTACATGGTTTCCATTAGGAATTAAAATGTGGTTCAATGGGATTAAAATAATTTTTTTGGTGAATAGTAACTTTTAAGTTTATTAATCGTGATTAGAGGTAATTAGTGTAGTTTAAGGTAAAAATAATGTTTTAATAATATAAAATGAACATGATACATGTCCTACCATTATTTTATGTGTCATGGCCGACCAAGACAATCCATGGGTCAACTTGGGGTCCCCATGGAGCCATTTTGTTATGAAAATGACCTGAAGAACTTTTTATTTAAAGTTAAAATAAAAATGACAAAAACCTGAGTTGTTTTAGTAAAACAATTTTTACATGGGGTTATAGAAGTCCTAGTTTTTACTATAAATAGTAATTGGGAATATAAAAATATTTCCTACATCATAGTTTTTTTTGTATAATTTTTAGACATTAAATAAATTAAATTATTTATGACACCATGATGATGCAGCGACTGCCTCATTATTTAACGATTTAAATAAAATGAAAAGATAATGTAAAATCTATGACCTACACATGTCCAAAACCTATTGTATGGGTGTATTTTGAACCCTTATCACCTTATCCTCTAATTATATCAATGTTAAACCTTTTAAATCCGAAACTCATTTTAAAATAAAGTAACATTTCTTTACTTTCCAAGAGTGCCCATCCTTTCCTCTTATAAAAGGCCCCCATCTCTACCTCTTTACCGACACTTAAAATGCCTTTGTCTAGGCCATAAAATGACCATTTTGTCTCTCCACATCCCTATATAACTCCTAGAAGCCTCACTTTGTGCAGAAGTTTTCCCAAGGAAGCCTTTGAGCTCAAATAAAAAAGTGTTACCCTATTTAATGGTAGTGTCTTCTCTTGTGTTTTTATGTTTTATTTTTCTTCTCCAACCCCCTAAATTATCTTTATTCATTTATTTTGTAAAAAAACCAGTATATTACATATACTAGGATGTTTTGATAATAGGGATTCGAGCTACACTTACTCACACCTACATCTAATGGTTAAAGAATATACTGTTTCTGTGGATGGCGAATTTTAGCCTAACGAAACGATGATTGTTAAAAACACATATATCACCTTCAAAGGTGGCCATTAAGATGTCACTATATTTATATATTATATATAATATGTTTATGTTTTACTTAAGCTTCTGTAATTTTCATTTATGGAAAATCTTTATGGTTACCATTATGACTAAACGCGATATCTTCATTTTAGGAAGTACGGACTACTGCCCCCTCAAAGTGATTTGATTCATTAATACTGTATATGGTACGTATAAAGGTAATATTTAATGATATTATATATGATACCATACTGTGATTAAAATACTATTATGAATCATTATGTTTTAATTCCATAAAATACGAAATAGAAATGAAAGTAGCGTTCATGCGTACGTACGGCTTACCGTCTCCATGAATGGTGCATTTGATTTCATACCTCTAAACATTGTGTAAAATTATAAATGAATGTATATACTGGATATATATGATATATATGATATATATTTCATGAGTATAACTCTGGTTATAATGGATACATGAACAACTTGTAATTATAAAGAGCATATTTTGACTCAAGTACCAATGATCGTTAAAACGACCGTTATTAACTAAAATAATTACATAGTGTTCATGACATGGTAATAAGTGATATAAAAGGAATAATGAACTTGAAAAAGGTTCTTAATCATGTATAAATTAACTCAAGTTTATTATTTATGAGATTAAAGAACGATCATGTCATGTCGGATACGAGGTATGGGTCTTCGTCTCAATCTCCTTTCATTGAGGCATATTTTGTTTTATACACAACCTTTTTTTATACGGTGTATAAACCCCTTGGTCTTTTATGTTTATTCGAATGGAATCTTTTTTATACAAATCATTTACTAAATGACAAAAGGGAATGTTTTTTTGTCGTACGTATGCGGTGACAATGACTTCTCCGCCACCATGACCATTATTTTAGTTTCGGCTTCATCTACAAGCCATCCATTTTTTTAAAGAAAAATAATTAACATGTTTTAATTTTCTTTTATTTTGGTATTGAAAATGGATTTCATAATGTTTTTATATCAATGTGTTGTATTGATATCTTGTGATTGAAAGGTGGAAATGTTATGTTTCCTTTATGCATGTTTTATATGATACGATTATGTTGTGGTTCTTAGGAATTATTATGAAGATTGGTGGTTCCATGATAAACTAAGGGCGGGTTAGCCCGATATAGCTCTCCAATGCATTGGGTAACGCGAAGGAGTGAAATGTTAAGTTTTATCCGAAGAAATTTAGGGAATACACTCTGATGGGTATTCCAAATGTAACCAAGAGGGTTACTCCCTACGTAAGATTGTTATGAATGCCTCAAGTTACATTTATGTCTTATGATTTCTATGATTTAATCAGGATTTGATGAGCTATGTTAATGTGATTATGTTTTATGAGTAGAGTATTATTTCATTAATTCTTATGTATACATGTACTCATGTTTCCTTTCCATATTTTTATAACCCTTACAAATCTTTTTTATGCTCATCCCAAGTTTTTGAAATGTTTTTCACAGGTCAAGGGAAAGGTGCATGATTTGACGATTGTGTCAAGGAAGTGTCAAGAAATAATCCATGTTTTGTTTTAAATATGTTTCCATTGATGGGGAAAATTAATACTATCTTTTATGTAACCACATTGCTTAAATGTGGAATGTAATATGATCTAATTCTCCAAAACTCTAAACCTGAAAAGATCCTCAATTTAAATTATTCATTTAATTCAATATTAAGTAAGGTTTAAGGATGTGGCCTTATAGTTGGTATCAGAGGTCGGTTTAGACAACTTTAGGAGTTAGAAAAGTGTAAAATTATAAGTTAATTTATGGTATTATTGAAATGATATAGCATTTGAAGATTACCATGTTGCTCCTCCTAAGATATATTTTTGTTTAGAATGGTTTTTCATAGAGGAAACATAACAGTTTTTCTGGGAAGGCATATAGAGGGAAATGACCTTTCAAATAAGTATCTTGAGATGGTGACAATCAGAACTATATAGTTTTTTTGCAGTGATGGCTCAGTTAACTCAGGTGAAAAATTTTGGTTGTTTTTATTGATGATATTTTGGTGTTTTATAAAAGTAAACAGGAGCATGAAAGTCATTTAAGGGTTATCTTGCAAACCATAAAAGAAAAGAAACTGTATAAAATGATCAGCAAGTGTGAGTATTGGTTACAACAGATTTCATTCCTTGGTCACATTATTTCAAATGATGGCATAAATGTTGATCCGGCTAAAACAAAAGTTGTTGAAGAACGTCCAAGACCCAAAAATGTAACTGAGATCTATAGTTTTCTTGGTTTGGCTGGTTATTACCGAAGGTTTGTTAGAAATTTTTCACGGTTATCTAGTCCAATGACTAAGCTAACTTGGAAGGGTTTTAAGTTTATCTAGACAAAGAATGTGATGACTATTTTCTAGAGTTGAAAAGAAGATTGGTGAATGCTCCGGTTTTGGCACTTCCTTCTAGGAATGGTGATTATGTTATATACAGTGATTCTTCATTGAAGGGACTTGGTTGTGTCCTTATGCAGAACGATCATGTAATTGCTTATGCTTCACGAGAGTTGAATAATCATGAAGTAAAATATCCTACACATGATTTGGAATTAGATGTTATTTTTTTCGCTTTAAAAATCTGGAGGCATCATTTGAATGGAGTAAAGTGTGAAATATATACTGATCACAAAAGTTTAAAGTATATATTCACTCAGAAAGAGTTGAACATGAGATAGAGGAGATGGCTGGAATTAATCAAAGATTTTGATTGTACAATTCATTATCATCTAGGAAAAGCAAATAAAGTGGATGATGCTTTGAGTCGGAAAAGTAATGCTTCATTAACCATGCTACATTTGGAACGAGATGATTTGGTATTTGATTTGATGTACTTTGGCATAGAAGTTTTTGGTGCAGGATGTTCTTCTGTTTTTTTTTCTGGTATCAGTGAGATCATCTCTATCAGACAGAATCAAGCAATCACAGAAGCAAGACATTGAGTTGCAGAAAAAGGTAGAGCTGGATCAGAAGGGTAAGTTGCCTAAATTAAACATTGATAATAATTGTGTTTTGAGATTTGGGAAGAGATTGTGTGGGCCTTGTGATTCACAGTTGAAGAGAGAGTTGTTATGTGAAGCTCATAATTCCCTATTTTCAGTTCATCCTTGCAGTACAAAGATGTATAGAGATCTTCAAGAGTATTACGGGTGGGACGGAATGAAAAAAGATATTGCAGATTTTTCTGTGAAGTGTTTGACTTGTCAGCAGGTTAAAGCAGAGCGGCAGTTACCGAAAGGGATGCTTCAACCTTTACCAGTGCCAGATTGGAAATGGGAGAATATATCCATGGACATTGTTGTGGGATTACCGAATACATCTTGAGGTAATAATTCAATCTGGGTTATTGTTGATCGCTTGACTAAATCTACTCATTTCCTTGCTATACGAGATACTTTTTTCCCTAGATCAACTTCCCCGTTTGTATCTAAAAGATATAGTTAGGTTACATGGAGTTCCACTCTCCATTTTATCTGACCGTGTTCCCAGGTTCACTTCTAACTTTTTGAAAGTCCTTCAGAAGTCGTTGGGTACTGAATTAAATTTTAGTACAACATTTCATCCTCAATCAGATGGGCAGTCAGAACGAATGATCCAGACTTTGGAGGAAATGCTACGTGCTTGTTAGATGGATTATAAGGGAAGTTGGTACCAACATCTTTCTTTGGTTGAATTTTCTTATAATAACAGTTTTCATTCCATTATACAGATGGAAAAATTTGAGGCATTATATGGGAAGCGGTGTCGAACTCCAGTTTTTTGGGATGAAGGTGGTGAAAGGAAACTAAAGGGACCAGAATTGGTCGAAGAGATGGAAGAAAAAGTTCAATTTATTTAGAAACACTTGAGAACAGCTCAGAGCAGGCAGACGAGTTAGGTGATCATGTTTTTCTCAAAGTTCCACTATGGAAAAGTGTGATGTGTTTTGGTAAGAAAGGAAAGTTGAGTCCAAGGTTCATAGGACCATATGAAATTATGGAGAGAGTTGGTTCAGTTGATTACCGAGTGGCTTTACCTCCTAGTTTATCTCAGGTACACAATGTTTTTCATGTTTCGATGTTGAGAAAGTATATGCCAGATCCATCTCATGTTTTGAGTCCAAAGGTAGTTCAGTTGGAGGAGAATCTCTCTTATGAAGAATAACTAGTCCAGATTCTTGACTGAAGAGAGAAAGTGTTGCAAAATAACGTAATTAATCAGGTGAATGTTTTGTGGAAAAACCATATGGTTGATGAGGCAATGTGGGAATCTGAAAATGGTATGAGAGATAAATACCATCACTTATTTTGACATGTGAATAAAATTATGAGGACGCAATTACCAAAAGGGGTGAAGGATGTAACATCCCAGGTAAATAAAGAATAAATCATTTTCATATTTATTAACATTTACGAATTAAAAATTAATTTTACTTTAAAGTGGTTCCTATGTTCAATAGCGTACTCGATACACAACAATGAGTTTCTTTGAAAACTTGCGTTGCACACGAGTAATATAATAATATTATTTTAAATGGTAGTTAACATGTAGCCATTTTATTGGAGGGAATGATTATAAATAACTATAATATGATTATATATTTTTGTTAAGTGTTTTTACATTTATCCAATAAAGGATAAAGGCTTAAAATATGAAAAGAATTAAATTTTAGGCATATATACTCTAATTTTCACAAAAGGTCGACTTATCGCCTTTTCATGGTGAACCTTCTTTAAATATAGTTTTGGTCACTCTTATAATTTCTATTGGACCAAATAAAACACTCCTTTAGAATCGGGACATCAATATTTACTTTGTGTAGATTTTTGGTATTTTTCCGAGAAGGATCATTTTTTAAATGAATAGTGAAAAATGTTATATTTTAATTCAAAAACTATTTTTAATCTACATTATTTATATGATTATATTATCTTTGAATTGGTTTTAATGTGAAATTAGAATATTTTTTTATCATTTAATCCAATTTTGGTCGTTGGAATTAATTTCACTTTGAAATTGGACTTAAACTACTTTCAATCTTTTGATACTTATTGTTTCATAAAAACACGCTATTTACTCTGATAGCGGAAATTAATTATTCAATTAATTAATGAAACTTATATGTTATTAATTTTGAAAAATAGTGTTCATTTCTGAATTCAGAATATTAAATATAGATTAGGGTGAATTTTTGGTATTTTTCAGAAGAACTTCAATTTTTGATGAATAGTGAAACCACTAAGTGGTACTTAAAAAACTGTTTTTTATTCAAAAGAAATTTTACCACCTTTGTGTTTTGAATTTCAAAAATCCAACAAACATGGTTGTTATTAGGATGTAAAATGTGGTTCAATGGGATTAAAATAATTTTTTGGTGAATAGTAACTTTTAAGTTTATTAATCGCGATTAGAGGTAATTAGTGTAGTTTAAGATAAAAATAATGTTTTAATAATATGAAATGAACATGACACATGTCCTAACCTTATTGGATGTGTAATGACCGACCAATACAATCCATGGGTCAAATTGGGGACCCCATGGAGCCACTTTGGTAAGAATATTACATTAACAACTTTTTATTTAAAGTTAAAATAAAAATGACACAAACATGAGTTGTTTTACTAAAACAGATTTTACATGGGGATATACAAGTCATATTTTTGACTATAAATAGTAACTGGAAAGATAAAATGATTTCCTACATCATAGTAGTTTTTTTTATAATTTTTATACCTCAAATAAATTAAATTATTTATGACACCATGATGATGTAGTGATTACCACATTATTTAACGATTTGAATAAAATGAAAAGATAATGTAACATATATGACCTACACATGTCCAAAACCGATTGGATGGGTGGATTTATAACCCGTATCACCTTATCTTCAAATTATATCAATACGGGACCTTTTAAATCCGAAACACATTTTAAAATAAAGTAACATTTCTTTACATTCCAAGAGTGCCCCTCCTCTCCTCTTATAAAAGGCCCCCACCTCTACCTCCTTAACCACACTTCCAAAGCCTTTGGCTCAGCCAACTCATGACCATTTATCCTCTCCATATACCTCTATAACTCCTAGAAGACTAACTTTGGGACGAAGTATTCCCAAGGAAGCCTTTGATCTCAAATCAAAAAGAGTTACCTGATTTAAATGTAGTGTCTTCTCTTGTGTTCTTATGTTTTATTTTGCTTCTCCAACCCCCTAAACTCTTTTTATTAATTTCTTTTGTAACAAAACCAGTATCTTAAATATACTAGGATGTTGTTATAATAAGGATTCTAGATACACTTACACACACATACATCTAATGTTTAATGAACATACTGTTTCTGTGGATGGTGAATTTCTGCCTCACGAAACGATGATTGTTCAACACTCATATATCAACTTCAAAGGTGGCCATTAATATGTCACTATATTTATATATTATATATAATATGTTTATGTTTTACTTAAGCTTATGTATTTTTTCATTTATGGAATATCTTTATGGTTACCATTATGATTAAACATGATATCTTCATTTTAGGAAGTGCGGACTACCGCCCCCTCAAAGTGATTTGATTCGTTAATACCATATGTGGTATGTATAAATGATATATTTAATGATATTATATATGATACCATACTTGAATTAAAATAATATTATGTATCATTATGTTTTAATTCTATAAAATACGAAATAGAAATGAAAGTAGCGTTCATGGGTACGTACGGCTTACCTTCTCCATGAACAGTGCATTTCATTTCTTACCACTAAACGTTGTGTAATATTATAAATGCATGTATATACTGGATATATATGATATATATGATATATACATCATGAGTATAACTCTGGATATAATGGATACATGAAAAACATTTAATTATAAAGAGCATATTTTGAATCAAGTACTAATGATCGTTAAAACTACAGTTAATAACTAAAATAATTACATAGTGTTCATGACATGGTAATAAGTGATATAAAAGGAATAATGAACTCGGAAAAGGTTCTTAATCAACTAGAAATTAACTCATTTTTATTATTTAGGAGATTAAAGAACGATCAAGTCAAGTCGGATATGATGGTATGCGAATTCGTCTCAATCTCCTTTCATTGAGGCATATTTTTTTTATACACAACCTTCTTTTATACGGTGTATAAACCCCTTTGACATTTAAGTTTATTCAAAATTAATATTTTTTATACGAATCATTTAAAAAATGAAAAAAGGGAATGTTTTTTTTGTCGTACGTATGTGGCGACAATGACTTCTCCGCCGCCGTGACCATTATTTGAGTTTCGGCTTACTCTATAAGCCATACATTTTTTAAAGAAAAATAAATACCATGATTTACTTTTATTTTATTTTGGTATTGAAAATGGTTTTCATAATGTTTTTATATCAATGTGTTGTATTGATATCTTGTGATTTAAAGGTGTAAATGTTATGTTTCCTTTATTCGTGTTTTCTGTGATACGATTATGTTGTGGTTATTGGGCATTATTATGAAGATGAGTGGTTCTGTGATAAACTAAGGGCGGGTGAGCCCGATATAGCTCTCCAATGCATTGGGTAACCTGAAGGAGTGAAACGTTAAGGTTTCTACAAAGAGATTTAGGGAATACATTATGATGGGTATTCCAAACGTAACCAAGAGGGTTACTCCCTACGTAAGAATGTAATGAATGCCTCAAGTTGCCTTTATGTCTTATGATTTCTGTGATTTATTCATGATTTGATGTGGTATGTTAAAGTTATTATGTTTTATGAGTAGATTATGATTTCATTAATTATTATGTATACATGTACACATGTTTCCTTTCAATATTTTTATAACCCTTAATGAGATTTTTATGCTCATCCCATGTTTTTGAAATGTTTTTCACAGGTCAAGGGAAAGGTGCATGATATGATGATAGTGTCAAGGAAGTGTCAAGAAAGAATCCATGTTTTATTTTAAATATGTTTCTGTTGAGGGGAAAAATGACTACTATCTTTTATGTAACCACTTTTCTTAAATGTGGAATGTAATATGATCTAATTCTGTAAAACACTAAACCTGAAAAGATCATCCATGTATATTATTCATTTAATTCAATATTAAGTATGGTTTAAGGCTGGGGACTTATAGTCATTGCTATATAACATTTGAATTATTACATCTATTACTAGATCATCCTCAAGGAACTAACATCCATTTTTGGTCTATGTTAATGTTGGATCAGGGATCAGGTTACAAAGGTATCTAAGGTGGTTTCTGATGAATGGAGTTATTGAATTACTCTTTATATTCCATGGATTGTGAGAATCACATAAAAAGGTATAAGGGGTTGAATATGTGGATATTTTTTACAATTTAATATCTCTTGAAATTGACGCATGCAACTTCTTAGTGTTTGTATCATTTTGAACATTATAAAAACAATAACTATTTTAATAAAATGTTTTGAAAGTAAATCAGAGAATATAATATCTAAAAGTTTCAAACTTAGTGTGGGTAATAAATTCCCAACCCTAGAGACTCCCATCAGTCCATGGAAATCCAGTATAATATTAAGTTAATAAAATTTGTGAAAAATACTATAAGGATAATTCTATATCACAAGTGGAAATTATATTGACTCCCATAGTAATAATGATTTTATATTTTACTAATAAAAAACTAAATAATATATTTTTCTTAATATCCTAATGAATGTTCGTCTTGAAATTATCCACATAATGAAATTCATCTTCTAGGACTTCAATTGATGAAATAGACCATCCTCTTGTGAGCCAAAAAACATTGTTCTTTTGTTATGTGACTTTTTCTAATGATGAAACCATTGAAACTAATGATATACACAACATATATATCTTATACCACTGAATGATATCTCTTTCTAATTCCTTTCAATATAATTTCTTTCTCATGCTTCTTATTCAACCAAAATTTTTCTTGGTTAGAAAACTCACCCTAATTGGATACCATAATAACCATTTCTATCTTAGGCATATGAATAGTGTTTTTACGAGTTTTATATAAACCCGATTATGAAGGGGTTCAGTTTGTGGCATGTGAGGGTAGTTGAATGTTTTTATAGAAGAAAAAACTTCCTCATTTCAATATTTCACTCATGAAAGATTAATTTGTATATTTCTTAGATGTTATAGAACATTCATGAAGGTTCTTTCAAGCTTGGTGGAAGTGAATTTATTCGAACATCCTTATATTACATAGATAAAAAACATTAACTTATTAGATTAAAATTTTTATTTTACATAGATTTATAAATTATTCATAATTCCTCTCAAAAACATAATTTAAAACATGTTTGACTGGTGAAATTCTCAAGAACATCTCCATCCAGCGTGTTACAACTTAATTTTATATAGTTCATGAAAAAAAACCCATTCTGGTATATCTTCAATAAAGTTTTCATTTGATGAAAACATATGTTTTTATTTTTCTTGTTCTTCTAATGTAATAATGAGTGATTATATCGACTTGAAAAAACACCTTATTTTGGCTTGAATAATTATTTTTTGTCTTAAAATGATATAATTATGAATCCCCTCTCACATAATACATTATAGAAGATATTGTATCTAAACTTCATATGATAAACTTGAATTTTTTAGAACTTAAATATAACTATTAAGAAACATTAATCTCTACCCAATGAATCTTTGGTGAACCTTACAAAATTAAATAACTTTTTAAAAAATTATCTACATGGAAACTACATAAAAAAGTATATCTAAAAATTATTCAAGATTTTTTGGTCAAATAATAAGAATTTTTTAGTTGGACATGTACCATTGTCCATATTTCTTGTCTGGTTAATATTTTTCTACAACATTACCATAAGATATATCTAACTAAATAGAACATGTAACTTTGATAAATTTTCAACAAGCATTGAATTATCACATAATTAATTTCTCCCCATTTTTCTGTATCTCCATCTATAAAAATATGTACAATATATGGAACATAAAATTGTAACAAATATATATCTGATACATCTTCCTCAGTCCATTGGGTAAAATTTTACGACCACAACATTTTTAGAAACCTGTCTATGATCATGAGTATCTTCCTAATTTTTTTGAAAATGAATAAAAATATAGAATCATATGACTTATTCTTAATGTTTTATTAATTTATTTTTCAAAAATTCTTATACTCCTTTAGAACTTCATAATAAAACATTTACAGAAACTCCAATAACTATTTTTTACATGAGATACAAAAAATCACAAAAATATATGTCGAGAAAAAATCATTATAAACACAACCCAAAGGGTTGTCACTTTGAATGATATATGTATCTAAACAATTTGATTCACTTTTATTAGACTATGTAATTATTTTAACTAAAAAATATGGTCATTTTTTATGATTCCATAGTTTTGATGAAAATATATTTGATTTCTAAGGTATATTATTAGGGACCTTTTTTGGCATGAGAATTTATGTGAGCCTTGATATTTGGGGAGAACTTTTTATTGTGAGATTATCTAAAAAATATATTAATATATTTATAGGTACCTTTAAACCTAGAAACCTCCAATGGGTAATGTGTGGTGAGATTATTATTATTTTATATGACTACATATTATATTATTATTATACATACAATGGAATTCATTTTTTGAGCCTCGGTTCTCAGGGTGTCATATTGGTTTTCTATACTCACCCTTTCCTAGATATATACATAGTGACATAATTATTTTTCTGTAAATAATTTTTATATTTTAGTTATTCATGAGGGGAGAGGCATTGATTGAGTCATTATTTAGGTTTGATATCATATTTGAATTGACACAGTTCATTTCTAATAATATGTATCATCCCTAGTACTTACTTTTAAATAAATCATCATCAATGTACTGTATTATTTTTTAAAAATTTATTTTTTTATTCTGTCTTGTGTGTCGAATGTATTATATAATTTTTTTTAAATTTTTTTATGTTTATTTCATGATATACATTTATTTCATAGAGATACATGATTTTTGGTTAAATTGTTTATTTCCTCCCATTATGATTATATAACCTTTTTTTATTGGTTAAAACTCCTTAGTGTATGTAATATTTTTTTGTACTGTTATTCCTTTAATACTCTCAGGTAGGGTCTTACTTGTTCTAATTCATGTCATTATTAACTAAACGGAATAAATATATGGAGTTTTTAAAGAAGACTATAATAGATGATAAAAAGTAATTATCAATTACAATAAATCTAAGAATAAAAATTTCTAAATATAATTAGTATAATTATTTTAATAAAAAATGCTCAAGATGTTAGTTATTTGATATTAATCGATTAAAATATCATGATTATAAATCCTTTATGATTTTAAAATCTATGTCTATTTCTAAAATTCATCAAATAATTGTAAAAAATTTATTGAATTTTTTTTTCTTATATAGATATTAATTTAAATAATAAATATGTATTTCTTTATATCTAAAATTGAATATTACAATTGACTGGGTAAATTAAAATTGATTGGAATAGAAATTATGATAACTATAAGTTTAACTCTTATGATATATTATTTTATAAATAAAATTAGGTTAGCTAATAAAAATAAAAGTATAATATGTTTTTGTTGAATATTTTTGAATTTAAGTGTAATCTTATAAATCAATAAATGACTAAAATAAAATGGATAAAGTCTCAATTTGATGTTATGATTAAGGTCAGGTTTCCTTTCCTTATTGGATTTGATAAACCAGGTGTTATAAATATTTTATAGAAACTTATATAGTGTTTTCAATCAAATAATAAAATATAAAATATAAATTTTGTCACGACCCGTCCCCCAGGGCCCGCATCGTGACTACCCCAAGCCCACCTTCCATAGGCCAGGGACTGGAAACTAGAACCAAAGGCATATTTCCCTGGAACAGGGAAGGAATTTCCTTTATAAAATTTAATCACACACATCCAGAGAAAAAGCGGAAGAAAACACTAAGTAAAGCAGTATAACAAGTGTGCTGAAAGTATAAGGTAGACAGAAATACAATCTCGACAGAAAGGTACAACTACAACTGAAAGAGAGTACAATAGAAAAGACAAACAGTTGGAAGATGTAAGCAGCTCCTGGATCGTCCTCCGGGTTCCTACCTAAAGTGTAGGTACAAAAGTCCTCCATAGAACTTTGTGTCTATCGGTCTGCTCCGTGTGCCTTCACACCGAGTGTCCACCTCTGTGTACCCTCCAATCCTCGAACCCTCTGCCTTGGTCCGTATTGTCTGTCATCTGCATCCAACACAACGAGGTGCGGGCATAGCCCATGTAGTGGTGAGTATAACGATACTCAGTAAGGAACCCGAGACCCTCAGGGTCTCACTAAATACAAAAAGGATAAACCACAATGAAATATCTCAATAGATAACCTTTACTTAGGTATATGCCCAAACATATACCTATGTTATCAAGTATACCATATCAATCATGAGGAAAACACAAAGGTCATTCACTCAGATCAAACCAGGACTTTCATTATCAAAACCACAACTGCGGGAGAAAATTTTCTCTGCTGAGTACAGTGGCCCTGTCATGAAACGAGGTGCTACTCACTAACCTTTTACTGCTGAGGTACTCCTCCTGCCGAGTACTGCGGGTCTGCTACCAAACTGGGAGCTCCGTCCACTATGGGTCTGCCGCCAAACCAAGAACTCCCCATAATAGCCCTCAGAGGTAAATATCCTGTTGATTAACATGGGTCTGTTGCCAAACCAAGTGCTTAGTCCTCCATGGGTCTGCCACCAAACTGGGCGCTCCGTCTACTGGGTTAGTCAAATCACTCCGAGTCGAATCGGTCAAGCTGTCTTCAGGTCTATAGCTACTGGGGCTCTGCACTCCGTATGCTCGTATCCGGGAGGATCCGCTCCACAAGCTGTTGGTCGATACTCCAAGTGTCATGTAATATCATGTGGAAGTATCTCAAATGACCACCTTGTCATAGGGGTCTCAACGTAACAGACTACGCGTCAATCAGATGCCCAGACTGTGAGTTATTGACATTTCTGTTCTAGGGGCCCGGTTGGATTTCATGTACAATCCAACCCAGCCATGCTCAAAAGAAATCTAAATCCCATGTAGAGTATGACAAGTGAACTATCTCATCATTTGGAATCCAACATAGTCTACAACACACCAATCAGACATCTGGTCCTTAAGTTATAAGTGTTTTTGCTCTGAGGTCCCGGTTGGAATTTCGTTCGTTCCAAACCCGGCCTTTTTCAAAAGTCATCCAAAACTGACTTAGAGTATTGCAAATGGACTGCATCATCGCGGGGGTCCTAGTGTCGTAGACGGTGCATCGATCAGATACGTGGTCTTCATGTTTTTCATGTTTATGTGAAAACAGACCCAACCCGTTAAGCCCATTGGGCTGGCGGGTCGGGTTAACCCAGAGTTGGCGGGTCCGACCCGGAAGGGGGTCGGTCTGGCCCGATGAAACACGCGGCCCGGCCCGAAGGGCGCAGTCTGACCCGGTGGGATGTGGCCCCTCGGTTCCACGTAACGGCGGCACCTGGCTGGCGCCGCCTGGCCTCCCTGGATCCAGCGCGGCGCGGGATCCACCCCCCCTCGCCGCGCCGGTGACCCGCACAGCCACATCCTTCTGTGGGCCACCAGAGTCATTGTAGTGGTATGTTTTAGCTCTCGTCTATGCCTTTGGCCTCCTCGGGACCCGAACTCCATTGTAAAAGCTCCAAATCACTGTTGAGGACCAGTTTCATCGTCTCCAAACATTCCACGCATCAAGAACGATACGATGATGGGTCCGAACTTGTTCATTAATCCGTACACACCGCTTTAGTGGTTCAAATAATCACCCAAAAAAATAATCACCCATGCTTGAGGGTGTGAATCACATAAATGAAAATTATAGAAAAATTCCCCTACCTCGAAAAGACATCGCATGTCGTCGAACCGTGGAAGACGAACGTCACGGTGGTCGGGCGTCGCAGAAGATCGATGTCGATTCTGTTGTCGTCGGAGTACAACTGAAGAAGAAGCATCATTGTAAAATTCATGTTCCTTGAATCTCAGAGCATTCTTCGTCGAGGGAGAAAGTCGTTCTTCATTGAAGGTTGGTGTTCTTCGTCAGAGAAGAACACTTCCTTCTAAATCTTCCCAAGAGCTCTCCCACCAATATTTCCAACCAAAATAATAAAATGTCCCTCCCATAAAATAACATGCCATGTATTTTCAAATACAATCAAACTCTTTAATTAATTAATTGAAGAGTTTTTCAATTAATTGATATGGGTTGGAAAAGAATTAAATGGAGAGAGAGAGATGGAATTTGGAGAGGCTCCACCCAATTAAATGGGGGAGTTGACAATAATTTTACATGGGGAGTTAAATTATACAGTTTAAGAGAGGTTTAAGGGGGATGAAAGGTTGGGGATTGTGTGGGCCCCACCTCACAAATATCCACACATGGGACGTTTTGTGGGGTTAGTCCCCAGTATTAACTTCCCCATGTATGATTTAACCACCAAGTTGAATAAAATTGTTCTAAACAATTTTATTTAACCTTTTAATTAAACCCCAATTATTTACTTTCAACCCATATAAAATGAAACTACGGTAATGGTACCCTTTAGAAAATACTGGCATTGCGAGCTCATCAGTTTCCTTGGATTTCAATTCCGAGCACCAGTTCAAATGATAGAAAATCCCGCCCGTACGATTACTAAACGTACCCGAACAAAACATAAAAAAATTGATTCCGGGCACACCCGGCCTTGGAATCAGGTGCCCTCAGAAACTACGGACTAGTAAAATTCCAAATAAATTATGAAAAAAATTTCCATGAAATTTCTGTGTCTTTACATTACTTCCACCACATCGTTTTACGTCCCCCTAAATCTAAAACACACACTAGAGAAACTAAAGGGGTATTGAGCACGTATCTGTGCCTCTTGCTCCCATGTTCTCCCCTGGAGGTTCCCGTGCTTCCAGCGAATGCTCACCAGAGGAATCGATCATCCACGTAGGACCCACTCTTGTTGATCCTCAATATATATTGGAACGTCTATGAATGTCGCCCTGTCATCGATGTCCAGCTCCTCATGATCGATGATGTGGGTTGGTTCATGTACACATCTCCTCAGCTGAGATACGTGGAAGACGTCATGCACTCGGTGCAATTGTGGTGGAAGGGTTAGGCGGTAAGCCACCTTGCCTACTCTACTGATGTAGTAGAGAAGTGACTGTAAGAGACTGAAGTCAGGCTGCACCAACTTTATCCACAAAGGATATATGTAAGGCAGCCAGCTGCTCTGTCGCCTCTCCTAGTAGCTGAATACTTGCCCTCTTGCTGAGTGCATCCATAACACTGTTAACCTTCCCAGCAGTATAGACTATCTCTAAGTCATAGTCCTGGAGGAAATGAATACTCAAAACTTATGCTTCCACAAGGGTAAGGATGGCCGACTCAAGAGTGATCGGCCGCACCCTCCTGAGTAGGAGTTTATCATGTGTTGCATGTGTTTCCCTTCTCGCTGACCAAGGAAAAAACCCATCCCGACATTATAGATAAACCATTACCTTTTTTTCTAATACAAGAAATCTTTTTATAAACTGTGGTTGCCCTGTCAATACCCAAACTAACGTCATAAGGCCTCGACGCTAACACCAAGAGGTTCGAACCGAAAATATCACCTTAAGGGTCTGATCACACCGCCGACGTAAAGTGATTATCGAGTATCCTCTCAAAGATATATCCAGACATGAGGGTCAAGTCAACAGTTTTAACTGGAAACTCTGCGTCTGGAACAATATTCGTGGAAGTAAGGAATCATTGGTACCTATGTCTCCTGATACGACATCTCATAGTAGACACAAATCGTACCTCGAATCATTCCTAAAGCCCCCTGGTCACACTTCATGACTACATGCAACTATTATCTTCCCCTTCCCTCCAGCTCCATGAGCCTGGCTGGGACAAAAAAGGCGGGTGGTTGTAACCTATCGAGATGCACACCACCTCATGCAAGTATCTTAGCTCTGCTTCCACGCTTGCTGCTCTGCAGATTCATCTGTCCTTAATAATTCCTCTTCTTGAAACGTTTTACATGCCCACGTCTCTGAGACTAGTGAGAGTTCCTGACTTTCCAACTCCTAACATGCTCTACCAATATCCATTCAACCAAAGAACATTCAACCACAAAGGTTCTCTCTAGAACCCTAGAATAAGTAGGAATGCTTATAGGAAAAGTATTGGCTCAGATGTCCATTAAACACACATCGCTCTGAGGTCCGGGCTCTAAAGCACTGATTGTATCGTAGTCATCAAATACCAGGAACTGTCGGTATGCCTCGATGAATACTCAGCTACCCACATGTCCTCCTACCGAAGCGGTATAATCTCTAGAAAACTATCAGACACCTTCTCAAGCCAGTCCTCAGCCGCCTGTGAGTCGGGCTCGCCTCAGAATCTGAGGGGTATCGAATGCTGAAACACATGTAAGGCTCTAGGCCTAAATGTGTTATCTACCGGTACCGCCAGTTGAAACTGTTGACCAACATGTAGTGATATAGCTGACACACTACTCGAAGGTACTATCTCAGGCATCGGTCCACATACAGAAGCCTCGTCACTATGCCGACCAACCTCATGGTCACTCACTGGGAAACACTAGTAGCTAAGATCACCATCTTCCCTACTAGTGTATAAACTAAGTGTAGAACTCTAAAAAGCATCTCCAAGCTAGTCCACTGCTGCCTGGGAATCTGTCTCGCCTCGTAATCTCGGAGGCCTATGATGATGGATCTCGTGCAACGCGCTATGGCAGCATGCACCATCCGATAGTACGGCTGGTGGAATATGCTACCCAACGGGTGGTGTGGTGCTGGTACACCAAATAAATGTACCGTCATAGAAAGAGGGCCCTGTACCGGAGCCTCATCGCTTTGTGGGCCGTCATCAGGTACTCTATCGGAACTCCAATTAACTGTCTGTGTGGAGGAATCATGAATAGATGTGACACAGTCAAACGATTTATACATGGTGAGCTGACCAAGTTGAGCTGACAAAAAGAAAACATTTGAATACACACACGCAATCAGTTTTTTCATGTACTATGTCGGAATTCAGTAGTCAGCGTCCTGGTGTATGGATACGTCGGTCGCCGCATCAACACTGGACTCCATGAACTGAAAACCACACTCGCTACCCTTAACACTATTGATTCCCAGAAAAGAAAATATCAGAGTCCTAAGTTCAACAGTAGAACTGACTCCTCTAATATCCATTTTTCACGACCTGTTCCCCAGGGCCCGCATCGTGACTACCCCAAGCCCGCCTTCCACAGGCCAAGGACTGGGGACTAGTACCAAAGGCGCATTTCCCTAGAACTGGGAAGACATTGACTTTATAAAATTTAAACACACACAACTAGAGAACAATCAGAAAAAAACACTAAGTAATGTAGTATAACAAGTGTGATGAAAGTACAAAGTGGCTAGAAATACAAGCCAAACAGAAAGGTGCAACTACAACTAAAATAAATTACAACTGAAAAGACAAACGGCTGGAAGATGGAAGCAGCTCTGGGATCGTCCTCCAGATTCCTACCTGAAGGGTAGTTAAAAAAGTCCTCCTGAGCACTCTATGTCTATCGGTCCAGTCCGTGTGCCATCATGCCGAGTGTCCACCTCCGGGTACCATCTAGTCCTCGTACACTCTTCCTCGGTCAGTGTTGTCTGTCATCTGCATCCAACACAATGAGGTGCAAGCATAGCCCGTTTTGGGGTGAGTATAATGATACTTAGTAGGGACCCCAAGACCCTCATGGTCTCACTAAATACAACAAGGATAATCCACAAAGAAAGATCTCACCAGATAACCTTTACATAGTTATATTCCCATTCATATAACTATGTTATCAATTAACCCATCTCAATCATGAGGAAAACACAGAGGTCATTGAATCATCAATCCAAGATTTTCATTATCGAAACCTAAACTGTTTGAGAACTCCTACTATGTCGAGTACAGTGGCCCTGTCGCAACTCTGAGGCGCTTCTCACTAACCTTGGACTGCTGAGGTACTCCTACTGTCGAGTACCACGGGTTTGCTGCCAAACCGGGCGCTGCGCCCGCTGTGGGTTATTTCGCCAAACAGGGTGCTCCCCCTAATAGCCATCAGAGGTACTCCTCCTATCGAGTACCGCAGGTCTGCTTCCAAACCAGGCGCTTCGTCCATCGTGGGTCTGCCACCATACTGGTTTCTTTGTCCACTGGGCTAGTCGAATCAATCAGAGTCTAATAGGTCAAGCAGTCGTCAGGTCTACAACTACAAGGTCTTCGTACTTTGTATGCTCGTCTCTGGGAGGATCTGCTCCACAAGCTACTGGTCGATACTCCATGTGTCACATAATCTCACATGGAAGAATCTCAAAGGACTTCCTCATCATAGGGGTATCAATACAACAGATCGTGCGTCAATCAGACGCCTAGACTGTGAGTTATTTGCTTTTTCATTCAAGGGGCCCGGTTGGATTTCAGGTACAATCCAACCCGGTCATGCTCAAACCACATCATAATCTAATGTAGAGTATGCCAAAAGAAATGTCTAATCAAGTGGAATCCAACATAGTCCTCGACACATCAATGGGACGTCCGGTCCTTAAGTTATAAGTTTTTCCGCTCCGAGGGCCCGGTTGGAATTTCGTTCGTTCAAAACCCTTCCATTTTCTAAAGTCATCCAAAACTCACTTAGAGTATCTCAAAAGGACCGGCTCATCACGAGGGTCCCAGTGCCATGGACGATGCGTTGATCAGATGCGCGGTGTTCATCTTATTCATGATTAAGTGAAAACAGGTCGATCCGTTAGGCTTAGTCGGCTGGTGGGCCAGGTCAACTCAAAGTTGGCGGGTCCGACCCGATAGGTGGGGACCGACACGATGTAACGCGTAGCCCGGCCCGAATGGCGCTGTCCAGCCCAGCGGGGCGCGGCTGACCCGACTCAGCACATCCCCCCGGTTATGTGCAAAAGCGGTGTCGGGCTGGCGCAGCCTAGCCTCCCTGGATCCCGCAAGACGCGGGATCCACTCCCCCAACGCCGCGCCAGCGACCCGCACTGCCGCGTCCTTCCACGGGCTACCGGTGTCATTCTGGTGGTCCGTTTTACCCCACGTTTGCACCTTCGGCCTCCTTGGGACCTGAACTCCAATGTGAAAGCTCCAAATCGATATTGTTGTCCTGTTTCGTTGTTGCAAAAAATTCCTTGCATCAAGAATGATACGACGATGGGTCAGGACTTTTTCGTTAGTCCGTACCCACCGCGTTGTCGTCAGAGTGCACCCGAACAAGAAGCGTCGTTAGTGACTTCGCGTTCCTCGAATCGTAGAGCGTTATTCATCAAGGGAGAAATTCGTTCTTCATTGAAGGATTATGTTCTTCATCGAAGAAGAACACTTCTTTCTAAATCCTCCCAAGAGCTCTCCCACCAATATTGCCAACCAAAATAATAAAATGGCCCTCCCATAAAATAACATGCATTGTATTTTTAAATTAAATCAAACTCTTTAGTTAATTAATTGAAGAGTTGTTTAATTAATTGAGATTGGTTGGAAAAGAATTAAATGGAGAGAGGGAGTTGGAATGTGGAGAGTCTCCACCCAATTAAATGGTGGAGTTGACAAGAATTAAACATGGGGAGTTAAATTGGGGAGTTTAAGGGAGGTTTAAGGGAGGTGAATGGTTGGGGCTCGTGTGGGACCCACCTCACAAATAGCCACACATGGGAAGTTATGTGGTGGAGGGCCACACCATTAACATCCCCATGTATGATTTAATAACCAAGTTGAATAAAATTGATCTCTTAAATTTTATTTAACTTTTTAATTATATCCCAATTTTTAACTTTCAACCCGCATAAAATGCAATTGCGGTAAAGGTCCCCTTTAGAGAATAACTGCATTGCAAGATAATCGGTGTACTCAGATTTCAATTTCGAGAACCGCTTCAAATGATAGAAAATCTTGATCGTATGTTTACTGAATGTACCCGAAAGAAACATCATAAATTGATTCCGGGCACTCCGGGCCTCGGAATTAGGTGCCGTCAAAAACTGCGGACTCCTAAACATCCAAGGAAATTAAGAAAAAATCTTCCATGAAATTTCCAGGTCATTAAAAATTTATTAATTATAAAGTGAATCAATGTTTCATAGAGTAATAATTAACTCCAAAAAATATACAAGTGATAACTATATTAACAAAAACACTAAAAAAGAAAGGATTTCATAAGTAGATTTTAATTATGGTAATTGATCAAATTTTCTTTAGAAAAATAAAGTATTATTTTCAAAACCCTCTATTTATTGTTTTTATAGTTTTTAAATTCACATAATGACATAAATAAAATATAATGATATCATTTTTCCAAAAATTTTGGAGATGCTCTTATGTTGGATAAAAAAAATATGGGAAATGATATGAACTTATATATTTTTCATTGGTTTTAATTGAAATTTTTTTATTTTTTCTCAAGATCATTCCAAGGATGTGTTTGGAATTTATGGAGGGGTATTTTACAAAAAAAAAGTGAAGAATAATAATAGATAAAATTTTAGAAATAATAATGCGTTCTTTAATAAAATATTTTAATATATCAGTTATCATTATAGTTTTGAATAATGATTTCAATTATGTATATTATGAAATTTTTAATTGATATTTTACATCTTATAAATGACCCTCTTAGGTTTTTTATCATTTTATTTCAATATTTATAATAATAAAAGAAATGTATCATTATATTTTAAATTGGTATCATGATATTCTAATATGAATCTTGAAAACTTTATTCAAAATCATTATTATTCATTTTAATTAAAGGATTTTGTTAAGGAGATGATTTTATTTTAAGATGATATTAATTATTTTTAATTTAAATTGGATGTGTGGTGGATATTTTTGAATGCAAGTTAAAGGAGATAAATTTTTAAGTATGATGATTGTTAGATTTGATTATTATTGAATGAAATAATGTTATGATGAGGCAATTTTTATATTGATTATAAGGTATTTAATAAATTATAATTTAATGTTGATATTATAAAATATTTTTTAGATATATTGGCAAAAATAATACATTCAGTAGTAATTTAATATATTTAAATTATACTAGATGGATAGTTTATATGATTACAAGGTGTAAGAACACAAGTTCTACTCGACTACTAATGATAATATGGGATTGTACTTGTTCCTAAATAGCTGTAAATATATATAACATTTATGTAGATGTTATTTTGAAAATATACTAGAGTTTCTATGATTGAGTAGTGAGTTTGTTTATTATTATTTTTATCTAGTGTACTTATGGTGGAAATCAGTGTAATTTAAAAATGATTTAGAAATACATGAATATATTTTATAATTTGAATGATGTAGACAAATGTTTCTACACATAGAATTACTAATGTTCAATTCATTATTCATAATATATCAGCATTATGCGATATTAATTTTATTTTAATATCAAATACTTTAATAGAACATTTTGTTGTTTTGAAAATTGTTTTTAGGGAATTTTAATATGAAATTCAATTTATGTGGTTTTGTAGTAATGGTAGTGTGTGATTTAGGGTTTCATGAAACAAGGATATAATGAATATGTTTATTGACATATAAAACCCAAGATATTTGTAAAATTTCAATAGTAACCATAACTATAAAATTTATTAAGTATAAATTCCCAAATATAAGATAAAAACATGAAATTAAGTGTTTTGAAAAAATAGTGTATTAATATATTATATTATGAGTATATTATTATAGTTTATATAATAAAAATAATGTTATATTATTTTTAATATTAAAAATTAGTGTATAATTAAATGGTGTTTTCATACTAGGTGAATATTCTTTAAATTGTGAGAATATATTGGATAAAGAGTTAATGATATTATCATTTTTAATGTGAAATGGTTGTATTATTCCTTTAATAAATTTTGGATTAGATGAGAAATTTCTTTCTTATTTAACATTATGAAAAGGATTTTTTCATTATTTCTCCACATTATGACATCATTTTAGAAGTGAGTTATTTCATATTGAAGTATGGAAACTATTATTTTATCATGATTTTAGGATATTCCTAGTTTTCATGTGTTAAAATGATTATTTTAGTTAATAATATGGTCATGGTTTATTAAATACCATTTACCTGATAAAGCGACCTGTGACGATTTTTGACCCTTTTAAATCCATTTGTCCTTGACACATATTTTTATTATTTTATCATAGGTAAATAATGAATGAAGTTAAATTATTGTTCATCTAATAAATAATAAAATATAAATAAATAGTTGATCATAAAATTTTACAAATTTATAATTGATACACATGCCCACTCTGTTTCCCCTCTACTATGTGGAATTTTCAAACCTGATCAATAATTCCATGGGTCCATTTAAGTCTAATAATTTTTTATGTTACTCAAATTTCCATATAAGTTAAAATAATTATAATTTTAAATCCATAATTTATTATTAAAATTTAAATTTGAATATTTTCAATATTTATAAAAATAATCAACAAACTCATGACTCATGAAAATTCATAGACTACCATTATGTTTGTTTCCGCAAATTGAACTAAAAAATATTTTTTTAGAATATTTTATGCTCTTAACCATAATGTTTTATAAATTTAATATTTGAGATGTGAATATGAACGAGTGTAGTATATAACATTTCAATGGAGATGGTGGATTTTGAGGAGCTCCCTATAGGATCCAATAATTGTGAAAAGTCTTTGGTATCCTCTCATGTTCAATCATTATATTTAATGAATCTATTTATTATATTTTTTAAATTATTATTTTCAACATGTGGGTAGTGTGCTTGTTGTGAGGTTTTAACTTCATGGGGGATTATCACTTATTCTTCTGTAGTAGGGAATGAGTGTATGAGTATAACCAATGGTTGAGATATATATATATATGTGATCTTTTTTTTCACTAATTTATAACCATAGGTATTAATATACATGGAATATTATACTTTAATATAGGTATAATAATAAATTAATTAATGTAGGATCCTACTGATATTTTCATATTATTATAGTAGTTATATATTAGTTTATTTTGACATTGTGTTCTTAATTAAAATATCATATACCTATGATGTTATTTCTTTGGATAAGAATGGAGGGAATATTTTTTTATTCTGTTAGCGTATTAATATACAAGAACTATTATAATATTTTCTTAATCCTCTATCAATTAAATCATAGATTTAGGGAATTTAATTAGATGAAAATAGTTTATATATTATATGATACCCTTTAAAAGGTAAACTGTTTATTTTCTAGGAATATATAACCAAAATTGCATGATTCATCCATTTTATTATGATGTTATAAAAAGGATTATATTAAAATTTTAGGAAAATTATTTTTGGCATCGGAATCTTCACGATCCATGAAATTTAGAGGGTAATGTTTTTGGTGATATTGGGTAACTAAATCATATATTAACTAGAAATATATTGTAACCATGATGACATTCATGGATAATTTGTGGTGATACCATTTGTATGCATTAATATTTATTATTCATTGATAATTATGTATACAATAGATTGGATTTGACATGACATATCACTTGGGGTGTCTTGTTATGTACTAAAACTCAACAATTCATTAGTACATGCGTTTTTATATATATGTGGATGGATAAATAAATTATATATTTTGTAAAAATGTTATGTATGAGGGATTGGTGGCGTCAATGTATGGGAAATTCAAGAAAAACATATTTTAAAGACATTATATCTACAATATATATAATTGTATATTTTGATATTTACATTTAACGACATGGAAAATAATATATTTTGTTAAATATAATATTTAATAATATAAATATTTTCATCTTTTAAAATTGTTAATTTTATATGAATTAATAAAATACATTATATATATTTATATATATAACATACCAATAAAATGTATGTTTTCATGCCAATATAAAAAAAATGCTTGTTAAGAATAGACATTGAAGAATATGTTTTTAATATTGATTTCTTAATATTATATATAAAGGTATAATGAATATATGATAATAAATATCATATTTATGAACAAAAAAAACTATATACAATTTGTTTAAGAAATTAAAAAATATATATATTTTATGAATTAAAATGAATAACATAAAAAATATAAATGGAATTTAAATATTTAGTAATTACAAATTAGAGTGCATATTGTGTAAGGATTTATTGATTCTCCGCATAAAAATATCACTTTTGACCAATGTTGGTTCACAAATTTTCTTAAAATTTAACACTCAGAGACCAATAATTGTTATTTCCTTTTTATACCAAGGTCACATTTTGAGGGTTCACTGATTTATGGTTCTTGTTAGCAATCCAACTACTTTTGGTCAATTATATTCTTTTTATTGAGATGATTATATGATTTATAATTACATTCATATATGGTGTTATTCATCAAAATGTCATCCCTCAAAATGGTTTTATTGAAGATTTATTTTTGTGGTGTCAATAATTATAATAGTTATATCACCAATGTTGATATTCCATATGATTATATTTTTTAAAAAATAATCCCATATAATCATTCATTAATTCAGGATATTTCTAGTGGCCATTATTATTTTTTTCCATTTAATATTTATAACTTTATAACGAATATAATTTGATGTTAATTTTCATGATGACAATAATTATTTATTAATTTTATTGAATATTTGGATAAAGATAATAATTGGGATATATTAGTTGTAAAATGGTGATCGAATTATCAAATTATCAAGAACTATGGAAGTATAAATTCTTATAATAACTTTTCCTCTATAATTTTTTATTAGATAAATTTATATAAAAAAATAGTTATATACTATTTTAAATATATTATGTTCCACCTATAATTGTGAAATTATTCATATTTTTATTATCCATTTTCACAAATAATTTATATTAATGGAAATTATTTTACTACTTTGAATATATCTGAAGTACCCCAAAAATATTTTAAAACATTATTCTATTTTTATAGTTATAAAATGTATATAAATTTACAATTTTTCATGTTAGTTTTAATTAATTTTTTGGATTTTCTATACAAAAACTTTTAATGTTTAATTTTATTATCATATCATAGAGTAAGATCGTACAATAATTATGCCCATAAAAGTGAATTTTATAGGATATGTATTAATATATTGAATCAAATTATTTAAATCATGGTTTTTTATATAGTTGGGTTTCTATTACCTTCCTTTATATATATATATATATATTATAGAATATATATTATTTTTGGGAATGTTTTTCCTTTTTTCCATGTGGGATTGGTGGTCATTACAACATTTAATGCATTAAAAATCCCACCGAAAGGCCATATTGAGAAACCTTATCATTATCTTAGAGAAATTTATAAAATAATTTGTTGGTTCTTGACGTGAAAAATTATTATATTTTTGTAAAAAAATATGGTCTTAAAAAAATTATATGAATTTATTTTTAAAGTTCATTAATTATATTAATATTTCGTAGTTAATATTTATTTATCATTATATAACCTACAATAGTCATTAGGTCCATTAATTCCCCTAGTAAAAAATTGATATTAACATTTCCTGGTGTTTCATTACACTATTGAATTTATTCTAAACATCCAAAACAATTATTTAAAATATTTTACAACACTAATCACTTTTGGTTTTTAAAGATGTATAAGTGTGTATGTATTAGGTATTGAAATGTTTTTTTCCTAGAATTGATTTAGTTTTTTTATTTAATAAATATAATATTTTTTTATAAATTTATCAAAAAACTCATATTTTTTCAGTTTCATATCATTATTGATAAGTATTATGATATTATTTTTATATGACCTCTTGAAAATTCCCATATTTTCTAAATTTATTATTAAAATTGTTCATTCCAAGGGACTATTTATGTGGTTTTATTATCAAAATTTATAGTTACATAAATTTTAGAAACAAAGAATATGAAAATTAATAATTAATGGTTTTTAATTTTTTAATTTTTTTTAAAATGAAGCCATAAATTTCTAATTAAAAATAACCATATAAATAGTATAAAAAAACTTGTTCTATAATTGATCTCAAAATAATCATACCAAATATTGTAACATAATCAAGAAGTGTTATAAGAACTTTGGATTTATCATAAATTTTTAAACACAATTTTATAAAGCCTAATGAATGTTTTGGTGAATTATTAGTTGAAGAATAATGTAGAAAATTTATTAAGGCGTCTATTATACAAATATGGGTTTTTATAATCATTCATACCCCAAGTTGAGCATGTACCAATCTAAAGGATTGACACAATCCATGTTATATTATATAAGAAAGATATTTTTTTTTATAAATATACTATATAAATCTACCATTTGATATAGAGTGATAAATGGATAAATTAAAAGGAGATGTAACAAAATCAAGAGAATGATTTAATATATATCACATCATATCATAGACAAGAATCATGAACTACCACAAGTGATTTATATATAAACAACTAATATTTAAAGAATATTAATTTGGGTTATATAATGATTTTATACATAATATATTTTTGAGAGTCCACTTCACTATTGTTTGAAATTTATACCATTATGAAGGTCTCCCATGATGAAGATATTAAAGAAATTCTAGTGAAGGCTATCCTCATTGTTCCCTATTCAATTAGAGGAGTTATTTATCAACCAAATATTTTTGTACAATTTTTAGATTAAAAATTACCTCAAGATTTTTTAATACTCTTAGTTTCATGAATATATCATTTTTAGGATAACCTACCTTGTAAAAGTAATATCTTTTCACCATTGTTGTCCTATTGAACTTAATGAATCAATTATTCATCATCCCTAATCCAAATAGTGTATTTTCACTATGAATCTTCTATTCATTACTCTATAATCATAATCATTTCATTTCCTACAAATATGTGGATTATATAATCATATAACCCATTAATAATGGATTTTTAATTTCTTATTGTTGATATCCCATGGAATTTATTTACTTTTCATAGATCCTCATGGAAAATAAAATTATGTACAAAATTAATAATAGTATCCTATAACATAAAGGACACTTGTCATGCCTCATTGTCTAAAATATTTTAATACTCATAGACATAGAATTATACACTTTTAGTCCACATTATTGGAATAATCCAAGCACTTTCTTCCAACATATAAATGGGATTCATTTTTGGATTATTATTTTTATTTCCCACATTAATTCCTTATGTTTCCATTCATAGAGATACTAGAAATGACCATTCATGGGTTATCAATGATTTCTCTAATTCATTTTTTTTCATCCATAAGTCACATACAAATATGATCTATAGGAACCTTTCTCAATGGGGTCCATTCCATAAAACTTAAAAATAAAAACCACAATGGTCGTTAAAAAATGAACTCAAAATAATGATAAATAGAGATCTTTAATGACATTAATCAACATGGTTATTTCACTTACATTTATGTAAAATTTATTATTAATTATAATGAATTTTTAATGCCATTTATGTATGTATTTAAGATACATGTTATTCTCTATTTCTATGAATAAATTTACTTGAATGGTTGTCATGTAAAAGTAAGATTCCATGTCACATTTTTTAAAATTGAAACCCTAATGTATGTTTGTTTGGATACCCTAAATTATGATACAATAGAATTTTTTTTCACTTTCAATCCAAATATAATTATAACACCCCATTCCCTATTTCTTATTGGAAAAAAAATTAAAATCTAGAGTACCATTCTATATGATTTTAAGGTATTTGGTAACCACCAATATTAATTAAAAATATGAAATTACATATGAAATGAGAGTAAGATGACACAATTTTAGGTTGGTTCCTTTTATATGAATCAGTATCAATTAATCCATTTCATCAAAGGTAGTTTGTACTATTTTTAGGAATGATTTCATTAACATTGATTAAATCTATTTGAAATTTTATGACTAGATAATAAGATAACTCAAGGTATAAGTTGAACTAACATAATATCAGTTTCAGTAATTATAAAAAAAAATTCTCATGATATCATTTCATTCTGAAAAGTAGTGGAATAAAAATATGGAATTGGTAAAAAAGGAGAATGAAAAGAAATCATGAATTCAATATGAAATCCGTTAAAATTAAAGTTGGTTAACTAAACATGTAAATTTATTTGTGATATTAAAATACTATGATTTTTTATGCCTCCTAATAAATAAAAAGACATCTAAATTTAAAATATGATGAAGCTTAATTATCCCTAACAAGATTAGTGGAAACTGAATTCTAACCATAGTCACCAAAAATTATAAACTCTCATTTCTATATAACATTTTCATTATTACATCTATTACTACATCGTCCTCAAGGAACTGACATCCAATTTTAATGAATTATTTATTAAATAAAAAATTTCTGAAAATATTAATCCATGATATTTGTTGGGTGGTAATGATACAAATGCACTAAATTTCTATTGTAAACATACTATAGTTAATATAAAAATTCTAGATCCAAGTCAATTGAAATGTTAGGGAATAAGACACCTCATTATCACCACAAATAACTATGGGTGTCTATTTCTCGAGTGAGATAATGATTCCATACCGTAGATAAGGAATAAAATAATAACATTGTATATATTATTATTTTCTTTTGGATTTTATCAAGAAGTATCATACAAGTTTTATTCATTTTCTAGGTAATATGATTTGAGAATACCTGATGATTACTTGGGGAATTTTTCCAATTCATCTAATATCAAACAACAAGAATGAGAACCTTAAGGGGAAATAATCATAATAACTCTCAAGTAGTTTAATCCTCCCAACTTTTCTGTGAACCCACTGGTTTTACAAATAATCTTAATTGTACCTAAGGGAGGTTCCATGGTAACCAAAATCTAAAATCCCTAACCATCTTCTAGAAATAAATTTTAGACACTATTAGCTGATTATGTTCTTTAGAGTGCATGTAGAAAATATATTTATTTATCCTACACACACTAAGAAGCCCAAATAACGTGGTGGTCCTCTTTATGGTACCTAATAAAAAACTTTCACCTCATGATGAGACATTATGTTAACATGGAGGATGTCCCCATTGTTAAAAATTAAAAAACCATAGGTATAATGTTCGAGACAAATTCTTTACATAATATAGTTTTTATAGAATATAATTTACATTCATTAATTCTAAAACATATTTTAGGTAATTTTTTTTTGAAAAATAGGTTTTCACCTATATAATAAAATTAGAATAATGTGGAAAAGACCACATAGTATACAATTTTTCCATAATATTAATCTTTTAGAAATAATCATTTTTTATTTTCATGACATAAAATCAATATTTTGATGTTGATATCACCATTTTCATTAATCAATATTAAAAAAATAATTTTTTTTAAAATGTGGTATAGGTACAAAATTCTCGATAAGGGACATAAAAATAAGGAACCCATTAGTCTGGTGAAAAAAATAAAAACTATTAAATAATTACATTTATAATATTATTATTTTAGTGTATAAAATGAATCATTTTTATATTAAAACAAATATTTTTCTCAAAGATAAGCTTTAAAACCCATAAAAACAAATTTAAAAACATTTTTATGAAACATAGAGAATTATATTCATAACCAATTTTAAACGTGGGTCAGAAATAAAAAGAGCCCAATTAAATCCCTCGGATAGACAAAACTAGTTGAATTAATAATTCTTTAATTGGACGACAAGACAATTACCCAATTCATTAAGAATGTGTAATTAGGCTCTCCCTTCATATAAGATATATTGAGGTCACTAATTTTTCACGATCTATAATTGGGATCAACACACCCAATATATTTTATTGAGATAACCCATTTCATATATAAAATTATCATGTACCATATATGTAATTATTCTGGTTATTTTTGATCAAAAACCTTTGAAAAACTCCATTACACCAAAATGCAATACACTTTTGGATATTGAAATTACATTTCCTTTCAAAACCCATTTTAAAACCCTAAATACCCAAAATGAATAAAAATAGGTTTTTTATTTGAATAAAAAATGATAGATTGTAACATAACCTAGAAATTAAATAATGGTTATGTTAATAGGAAATGTTGTTGTCATTGTATTCGTTAAAATTTAACATTTATTTTTTCTATGTTAATGAAATTAATAACATTACATAAACATATTACCTTTAAAAACTACATAAAGAATGTAAAATCAATCAAAAAAAATCCGTTTTAATTTCTTCTATGAATATATAAATTCAATAATAATATATTTTTAAAAATTATGTATGAAGAAAAAATTGAGTTGGAATTGAAACATTGAATGAGGATTTAATAAATAATGTCTCTCACCTCGAGTTCGACTCGTCATGTTTGTTCCTTTTATTCATGAATAATGAAATTATGATAATTAATTATGTTTTTATGAAAAATTTTCATTTTTATTATTCCATTTATCATGTTATAACCAATTAATTAATCAATTAAATTAATTTCGGATGTTTAAAGAATATTTCAATCATATGTTCAAAATGAAATTGATAGGTTGTCAATGGTAAAAGTGTTAATTATTAAATTACCTAGAGAATAATAATCATTGAATAATTATCATTTTTATTCTTAAAATATTAATTTTAGTACCAATAAAGAAATATGGTTATGAAAAATGAACTATATTACAATCATTGAGATGAGAAGATGTACGTACACATGAGTAACGTCTCCAGGTTCAACGATTATTATAAAAAGAAGGTTAGTATTATTTTTTAATCCATAATTACCATTATATAATAAATAGCATATTATTACTCTAAACATACTTATTTATAACATCCGTGTGAAGCACTGATGAAAAATTAATCACATCTCTTCATGGAGGTGATAACCCACACGTACGCGTGAACAATATTATTATTTTTAGTGAATAGAAATTTAAGATATTTATTGGTATATTATCCATTAAGAATGATACATATTTAATTAATATCATATATATATATAAAATACATCATTATAAATAACCAAGAGATATGGTGATGGAAAACAAATTACACCCATTCGCGAGGTGGTATTCCACCATACAAAGAATAGTGGTTTTATTTCCCATTTGATAGATCAGGATAATATTATAGGTTTTCCCATTAATATAAAAACAGAAATGTATGTGTGTGAAATTAGTTCAGATATTTCATCATGTCAAAATAATATTTTAATGTATTAGAATATGAAATAAAAAAAAATTGTTCAGATAAGAAATATACCTCTTTTTTGGAGAACCTTCAAACATTTACCAAAAAATAATCACATTGTTGGTTTTCTAATGAAAAATCCTATATGATGTTATTATGGATAGAGGAAAGGTATTTTTGTAGTTATAGAATAAAACAACAGGATTTTGAACTATGTATAAAAGAGAAGAAGGGATGTCCTTTTATAAGAGAGTTGAGGGGCCCTCTTGGAATTTTTTAAATTATTAAATTAATATGTATTATTTTGATATGACAATGACCATAAATTGATATAAATATAATATAGTATTTGGATGAATAAAAATATTATTATATAGTAAAATTTTGTAATGTTTGGATTATATTTTTACCCTTATAGTGTTGTTTTAACACTGTGTTAAATATTTTCCAAATTGCAGTGATATAAATTCTTTTTTCTCTTAAGTGGTTAATATAGTTTCCAAAAAGGATAAATAGACACTAAATTAAAATTTTATTATATTTTTTATGTTACCCAAATTTATTGGTTGAATATAAAATTTTCATGTTTTTTAAATCATCTAATAATATATAATCTAAAATAAAATTTCATTATTATCAATTTTGAAACAATTCATATAATTTTAATTTTAAATCTACAATAAAAAAATAGAATTAAAATAAAATTTATTAAAACATTTATAATGTGTAATATTCATCTAAAAATGAAGGAAGAAAAAGTATCACCCAATGAATACTATTTTTAGTTTGTGCAAAATCATATATTTTATTTACACTACTTGGACATGTAATGAGTAATTATTTCATAAGCCTTTAATAAAACTATTTATTCACTCAAAGCTATAAAATGACAATGATATAAATAATTCTTGGATATAAATAATTTATTTAGGACCAAAAATATTCTTTATTTATACAAATGTTAAAAAATTTATAGTTATTAACTGAATGAGTGTGGAAGTTTTGGTTTTATATTCACTTAAATATTATAAAGGCAAAAATCTAGTACAATAGGAAAAAAGAGCCATAAATCAAAATTATGTTTTATTTTAGATTATTTATAATAATCATAAAAAATTAATAAATTTTTTAGAATTATTTTTTAATTATGATTGTATATTTTTATTTAATTGGTTAATTTACACATTATTGTGGTAAAAAAACTACAAATGATACAATTCAAATATCAAAAATTTAAGAGACATTTTTAAAAAATTTAGACCCCCCTAAATTCCAAATATGGATTAATTTTTACAAGATTCAAGATACCTATGTGGAATAATATATTTTAAAATATACCTATATAAAGTGACAAAAAATGATTTTTTTAAAAAAATTACATTTTTAAGTTTAAATTTTTATTAAACTAAATTCAACTATAAAATAATTTTAAATATCAATAAATAGATTAATATAGTGAAATATTAAGTAATTAAATTTTAAAACTAATTCAAAAGTTAATTTTATTTTTTAAATAAATAAAATGAAAATACCATTAAAAATCTATAATTTTTAATATTCATTGAGAAAACAATATTTTCTGAAAAATATCAAAATTTCACCTTGAGTTGAATTTTGATGCGATGAATTCAAAATTTAAATTTATTATTTAAAATTAAAAATATATAATTAAAAATAATATTATTTTATTTAAAAATTTATAAAAGAGAGTTTAAAAAAAACTATTTCCTTTTTTATTTAAAAATATTATTTAATATATTATAATAAATATTACTATAAATCTCATGAATACAAATTAATTTGAAAATTATTTATTCCATAATTTCTTAGGTTATAGGGTCATTTCCCTATTTTTTGAAATTCAATCCTCAAAAATTTATTCACTTATCAGAGAATTGGGGATAACGTTCCATTATATCATTTTCCAATTCCCATGTTCCTTTTTCTACCATATGGTTTTTAAAAAAAACACTAAATTGATAAATTATAATATTCCAAAAAAGTTTATATTTTTGGTCAAGAATATAAATGGGTTGTTCCTTATTATAAATCATATCTTATAATGGAATAATATCCAAGATCAAAGCATGAGATAAATAAGGCACATATTTTCAAAACATAAAAATATGAAGAATATTATACACATTGGAAAAGATCACAGGAAAAGAAAATATTTAGGAAAAAATCCAAAATTCTATAGTATCTTACATGGTCTATTAAATTATATTCTTAGGTTCCCATTTTTACCAATATGGAAAAAATTTAAATTACGATAATTCAAGAAAAAAAAGACCATCTACCTCTAAAGACAAATATTTCATATGATTATACACATTTTATTTATGTTTACTTTTAGAGGTTTTTATATATGGGTGAATAATATTCACCATATCATCTATTTTATTGACCCAATATGATTCCATCATCTTCCTTTATCTTACCTAATCCCAAAAATCGGAATCCAGACACCACATTCCATATAAATCATAAAAATGTGTTGTCTATATAATAGAATGAAAATTGAAAATTAAACAAAACTAAAACATTGAAATATGTTGGTCCTAACATCCCTAATAATCCATTTAATAATACTGAATTATTTTTTCAAAGGAATGAATCATTACTTGGACCATCCATTAGATTTAGGATTAATAGATTTAAGTAAATTCAATCCAATACCCAACAAAATATGATGTCCTTTACAAAAAAATTAATTGAACCCGAAATCATAATCAAATACAATAGAGATAATAACTCCATGTAACATAACTATATCCTATAGATAAAATGGATAAATTTAATCTAAAATATAGTAAGAAAATGGGAATGAAATTTGTTTATTTAGTTAATCCATTATCAGTAACACATATCACATTTTTACTTTGAGATGTACTTGTAAATACCAATATGTAATCCATGTATATATTTTCCCATTTCCACTCCACCTCCGGAAAAGGGTGAAGTATACATTTTTTTAAATTTTTTTGGATTTAAACTATTGAAAAATAAAACATTTTATAGTAATGTGATAAATATATTTTTTATACCTTCCCACCAGTAATATTGATGAATGTCTCTAAACATCACTGTACTAATATGATGAATAGAAAATAGGGATATTTGATCCTTATTCAAAAATTATATCATACAATTATAATAAAAGTAACATATTTTATCATTAAAAATATCAAATAAAATATGTTTTCAACATTACATTAAAGAAACATCAAATTTTTAACCAATTCTACCATTTAATGCAACCCCTGATCTTACTTATGAGGTTCCTCAATTCTTTTTATGAGATACAACTATAGTGACACATGTATACAATGTATGAAGTTCTTACATCCACTACTTCTATGATAAAATCTATCTCATTATTAAACAATGGTTTATGTTTTAAATGTAACATGGTTAATTTAGTATTATATTCCCATATCAAATAATAAATACAATTGTTTTCTTTTTCTAGGTGAAAATGAATTCTGCCGTCATATTCCTTAATCAATTTCACACATCTTCTCAGGAACATGTTATGAAATTTATGAAGGAAAATATACTTAAAAATAAAATTATTTTAATATATTTAACCCTATTATATATATATATATATTATTCCATTAAATTTATAAATATAAATACAAAAAAAAATTATATATCATGTGTAAGATAATTTAAATCATAAAATTTTAGTTTCCATGAATCATATGAAATTACTTGATCAATTTTCCCCATTAGACATTTAGGTACTTTTAAAGAAAAATTATTATTGTTGAAAAATTAACTATTTCAAGAAGGTAAATGAATAAATAGAGCATTCACCAATATTATTTTTAGTTATATAAATCAATCATCTAATTTTTCTATTGTTTAATTTAAATTCAATTCAAATTAATATAGTCAATTGGATAGATAATAAGGAAATAATTTAAGAACACAAATTGTAAAAACATATTTTTCAATAAAAATATAGACATCTTTTAAAATTATTGTCTTTAACATGATTCAACAACATTATTTCAAATAGGGTAAACTATTTTTCCATTTTTAGATACAATATTTCGATTGTAATAATTCATTCTCCAAAATTTACACTTTTTTAATTTTACTAATTTTTTAATTTATTTTACAATTTTGAACAACATCCTTAGGTTTCATTCTACAACATCATGAGTGTTAGAATATATCAATATATCATAAATAAATAGAACCACAAAATTATCCAAGAACTCATTTAAAAATACATTCATACGGTTGATGAATTCATAGGCTCTTTATAAAAACTGAAGGGAATAATGAAAAACTCATATTAACCTTATATAATCCAAAAAGTATATTTCTAAAATCTTCACCATTTACAGTAAACTGATGGTACCCTATCCTGCGATTTGTTATCTAAAATTATTGTGCTATCTAGAGTTGAATAAACAAAAAATCAATTTGATTTAACACCCCATGACATAAAATATCATATAAAAGTCATTAATTAATCCTGTATAAACCTATAGATATGAAGTTTCACGAAATATTTTAGTTTGTTGTATCATGAAATGATCAACTATCAATATGGTCCTCTTTTTAAAATATTATTTCTCTCTAACATGAATTCCATTTTCATTCATAAAATGTTTTGACATATAAATTACTAATAAAATTTCCCAATTAATATTTCAACCATTATAGGATGCTAATTTGGTAGAATATAATTATCTTTTTTTATATTTACTACATTTTACATGTTTCCTACATAGAAAACCACTCCTAAAAAACATAGTTTAAATAATGAAACATTAAATTCTGATTTTTTTTTAATTTTAGATTAACCATAAAGTATAATCTATCATGGGTTTTATATTTTCATTTTAATAAAATCTAAAATTATAAAAAAAATATATGATACCAACTATTAGGACCCATACTTAAACATTACATAGTATAGTTTATTTGGAATATTTTTCACATCCATTAATTCCCATGAAGCCTTTATTAATTGATTTTTAGACAATTGTTTCGTCACCCTTATACAACACAAAAATACATTAAAAACAGAACTATTCTACTTAGTATTCATATTTCCCATAATATTATTTTTAATGAAACATTTTTATTTCATTATATATGTTCATAATTTTTATCATGACCTCATTACCCTTTTTAATCTTCCATAAAACCTTGTGATTTTGTTTAAATTGAAGGATGATGAAATAAGACAATTAAGAGACTCAAAAATAAAACAAATATTTTTCATGTGAAAACATGAAAACATATAAAATACTTAACTGTATCACATTATTATTTGAGTGTACCAAATAATTGATTTCTACATGAATTAACACATAATTTATCTCACCATAAAACATAAAACCCATAAAAATCCCTTAAAACCCTTCTGTGGTAACATATAACATCCTATTCATATCATATTTTAATCCCATGTCAGAAATTACTAGTTCCCATTTAAAACAATAGCTTGAACTGCACCAGTTATCTCCATACATTATTCTATTGAGTCCAAGAAATATAACCTACTGCATTGAGGAGTTATAATGGTGTTATCCCATTGTATAAGATCTATAGGGCTCATACATTTTATAAAATCTGTAATGGGGATCTTCTATTCATATAAATTCTATCAAGATCATCCATTTTTCACATATTATTCAAAACATCCTTATCATGAATAAAAAAATTATTGTTTCACTTGATTACAATACAACCACTGAGAAAGACCTATAAACTCATATGGAATACACATTCAAATATTTAAATTACATGTTATCTAAAAACAAATTTTCAATACTAAAATAACTATAGAGAAGGGAAATATGGCTTTTATTTGAAGAAAACATCAAATATTCTAAAGAAAGTTAAATATCTAATAATATTTATGGTGGTGGGAAATTTAATTATTTGTCGTATATTTCAAAATAGAATAATCCTATTTTATTTTTTAATGAATGTAAAAAACATTCTATAAAATAATTCTTTGTGAAAAACTGTGGGATAGACTAAAAAAATAAAGAAATAATTCCCTCTACAATTCATCTATGTCAATATAAATTCATTAATAATTTATTTTTAATAAAATTGGAATGGAATAAAAATAAGTGATGTGGAATCCAAAAAGTAGTTTTTTAAAAGAAATCCCAATATATATAGTCTCACTTATCACATATGTGAATTATCATCCTGAATAATTAAATTATGATAATTATAGAACATTATTAAGAGCATTTTTTAGTTTATTAATACATTTACCATGTGAAAATTAATTAATTAATCAATGAAGTTATTGTTGAAATAATTGACTATATTCAAATCATATATACAAAAGGACATAGAAAGGTTGAATTTGGTCAAGAATGTTTTTATCTCATCATCTAGAGAATTTTTATCATAACAAAATTATAATTTATTTTAAATATTATTATTTTAAAACCATTCATCAATTACTATTATGAAAAGCTAACAATGTGACAATCATGAAGATGGTGTGATGTACACACAACTTAGTAGCATCTTCATTTGTCAGTAATCCTTATAGGAAGAAGGTATGTGTTATTATATTTTTTTGATAATGAGCATTATATCATAAATACCATTCTATTGCTATATACATACTAAAATTTCTCAGACATGTGATGCAGTGACAAAAAAATCACATCGCTTTGTGGATGTGGTAGTCTAGAGGTATACATTAACAACGTTATTATTTATCATTTATCAGTGGATAGATAGTTATAATACTAAATGATATATTATATTTTAATAATTGTAAATAATAATAAGGGGTGCAGGTCACGGAGTCAAATCACCCGACCCTATTCTTTATATTGGGTGTATAAATAAGACCCACATTATATATATATATACTTATATATACATTAAATCCATCATAATTATAATCCATAAGAGATGGTAATGGAAAATTAATTTCATCAGTTCACATGGTGGTATTCCATCATAAAAATTATTGATGATTTTGTTTCCCATCATATGGAAGAAAATATGGATATAGGTTGGTTTATAAACATAAAAAATATTTTTTTTAAGATACTAGTGTTATTATTTCATAATGATGTAATAAAATTTGATGTTTGTAGAGTATTAAATAAAATCAAAACACTTGGTGAAGAATAATTGCTCTTTCTCATACAACCTCATAACATTTACATTAGAGGAATTCATATAATGTTTTTATAATTAATACAAATCCTCTTAGATGTGAGGAAGTATATTGGCAATGTATTTTCTGGTGGGGGATGTATTTGAAAAACCAAAATTATTTTTAATTATGAGGAAATGAGAACAAGGGGTTCCATTTTATAAGAGATGGGTAGGGAACTCTTATAATTTCATATAATAATAATTAATATAACTTAATCTTGACTTCCAAATGATTCAAAACTGATAATATATGAATTTAATATGAGGATGAATTGATATAATCAAATAAAATAAATTTTGGATTATTTTGTTACACATTTTTATCCCTATATTTTTTAACCCTTTATTACCAATTTTGACAGATATGGTGATATCAATTATTTTTAGACATAATTAGTTAATAAATTTATTCTAAAAGAAAAATTTTTACTTAAAGGGACATATTGGATATTTTAAAAATTATCAAAATTACTTGGACAATTACATTATTTTTTTTGAAATTTTAATTGATTTAATAATATATAGTTCATTATATAATAACATTAATGTCAATTTTGGAGATGTTCGTTTCATTTTACTTTTAAAACTACATGAAAATAATGAAATTAAAATAAATTTCTTCAAATACACAATCATATGATATTTATATATATATATAATCATAGAATAAGTAAAAACAATAAAATAATATTTCTTTTTTTTTTGAATTTATCATATTGATTTTTTGTTGTATTCCCAAACTATATTTCTACATTGCATAAGAATTTATCTCAAAATTTCATTTACTAAATATTAAAAATAAATTACCCTAATATAAAAATATTATAAATTTTAATAAATCATTTTTATATAAAATTATAATTCGATTATCCCTATCTTAATTATAATATAGTTATTTAAATCAAGAGAATGATATTTATGGTTTTATAATTACTAAAATAACATAAATGTCAAAAATCACGTACATAATGAAATGAAATGAAATATATTAATTTTATTTAATATGTATATTCTATAATCACCAAACAAATATAACTAATGTGTTATGTTCATTTTTTATTACTTATCAATTTATTTTTAACTATTTTTACCTAATTTCGTATTTACCAGGGTAAAAAATATTTACTATAGTTAATAATCGTAATGTCCAAAAATAAAATGGAAATATTTAACAAATTTTTTACCCCATAATTAAAAATATTGAATCAAAATTTCATGATTTATATAAAAAGAGTTATTGAATTAAATATATAGTGAAACTGATAAAAGGATTGAAAAAAATGTATGTTAAAAAATTTAATTTTTTAATATAAATTATTTTCATTCTAAATTCAATTATATAATAACGGTATCAAATAAATAATTTTATTTTTATATGTGAAAATTAAATATTTAAATTTAAAAATACTCCAAATTAATATTTTACTTTGTAAATAATTGAATAGAAAAAAATATTCAATAAAAATATGTATTTTTTACTACTCATTGAAAAATAAATCCATTCAAATAATTCAAAAAAATTCATCCGAAACTAAATCTGACCGAATGAATTAAAAAATTAAATTTATTTTTTCCAATTAAAAATATATATATTGAAAATTATAATTTTATACAAAATATTATATGAAAATAGTATAATAAACCCATTTCCTTTTTTAATTGCAAAAATATTTATTATATTTATCAAGAATACAAATATTTATCTCATAAAAATATATAAATCTGAAATTTATTTTTTTCTATCTTTACATGGGTTGTTAAAATATATTTCATCTTAATAGTGGAAACAACATCCATTGAGTCCATCCCTCTTGTACCCATCCTGAATATTTTCCCAGTTATAAATCATGAAACTATCATAGATATCCTAACCATGAGAATGAATCCAACAACTGTTAAGGTCATCCCTATAGTAATATCAACATCAATGGTGGTATTCCCCATGAAATATTCAAGAAATTTCACTTGTATAATGAAATATCAAATTGACATATAGGTTATCCAATAATTTATGAAGAAACAAATGACCAGGTAGGTCCTCCCAATGTTATACTTTAAAGTGGACCTCCCAGTAACAATATTAAATAGACATCCTCTTCATAATGATAAATGAAATGATAAGAACCGATTTTCACCCCATGTAAAAAATTTTATATATCTTCTTTTTGATGAAATTTAATTCAAAATTTATGGTATCCTTATATAGGTTATGTTTTTAGTAACTATGGAGTTTGTAGTAATGGTATCTTTCAAATATGTCCTCTTATAAATAAAATATTATTCCAACATGAAACTCTTACCTATACTGATAAAAAACATGTAATCATTTAGTTCATCCCTATGGTTCCCAAAATTGTCTCCCCTACATTATTAAACATAAAATTAATAACATGGTCCTCTTTTGTGGATGACAAATATAAAACAAATTGATTATATTCCCTATGGTATCCACTATGGAGGAATTACCAACGTTAAAACATCAAAAATGGATGGAATTCTTCCATATACTAATGAATAACAAAATCATGATGAACATTCTCATGTTATCAGCATTAAGGTTCACCCTTTTGATAAAATATAAAATGAACATTAAAATATTATATATTACAAATTTCAAATAGGTCACCTTCTAATTGAGAGAATATATTGAAATTGTCTTATGAGTTATTAAACACACCATTGTAACCCAATTATGGTTTCTCTATAAAATTATGAAATTATATACGAGGATCATAATTTATCCATCCAATATATAGAATATTTTTTGGATTATTTAATAGGTTTAATGATCATCGTCCAGTAATTGATAATATGTTGGAAAAAATACCATCTTAATAAATCTTTATTAAGGGACTTCCATGAGAAATTTAGATGATTGTGGATAGATATGGGAGGAAATAGTTAGTGATAAAATACATAGTTTGTATTTCACAATCACCACAAAAAATTATGTTATTCTAGAAATTAATTAGTATGATCACATTTAATATATTTTATAGATCTTCTGTTTGTCCATGTAGGTGAGATAAAAATTTGTCAAGTGGCAAGTAATTGTCCTTTTAATATAATTTTAAATGAATTTTATTGTCAAGTAAAATTTTTGTAGAAAATTAATATATAATCGAAAGTATTTCTATATTTTTTTATCAATGAAATCCTACATATACTCTGTACACTCACAATGTGTGAGTATGAAACTAATTATACAGTGTCCTCATATTTGAAGGAGAGTTTGAATCCTTTATAGATGCCATTTTTACCAGGGGAGGCACTATCCATATCCTTCCTTATCTAACATGGACTCATAATCCAAAACATTCCTTTTAATGTGGAGTAAGATCAAAAATTTCATTTCTTTGAACCAAGGATTAACAAAAAACCCAATATTATTTTAGAGGAAAAGATAACCAGACATTATTTCTATAAGGGGTAGTATAAGATAACATAAATTTGGGAATTTTTGATTCAAAATTACTAAGAAAAAATCATAATAAAAATTGATAGAACAAATTACAATTGAATCAAGAATATATACAATAAGGATCTAAATAATTTAGTAGACTAGATCAAATTATAAGTTCCTTATAATGTCAAATGATGAATATTATAAAATATGATCACAACAGAGGTGAATGAAAAGTGTATAATTATTTCATTAATGTTTTTAATCTTTGTAGCATATGGGATCTAAACCATATCATGTATCATTAACATTTTGATTATTTTCATTGGTTCTATAAAATTATACATATATATTTTCTTTAAATTATCTATCTTAAAATTTTATATGACACATGTACACTAACATGAAAATTTCATCCATTATAAAATTCACTCACAAATCCATTGGAATCAATGTGAATCTAATGAACTATATTAGTGTTATTAATTTTCATGTTTCACTAATTTTAAATATAGAATTTTTTTAATTTTTTTATAATTGATAACCAATAAAATTCAAATGGATTTTATTTTACATTTATTCAATACTCAATGATGTCGAAAAATATATCTACATAAAATCACATTATAATGATAAAATTAGTATTAAAAACAATACATAATTACACTTTAAAAACAAAAAACCAATTATCAAATAATTAATGTGAATAACCATATATCTTACAAGAAATTATTAAATTTGGAATTCAAAATTTAGAATATATCCTTTTATGTGAATAAATAAATCAATCAAAAATAAATAATACCATATGATATTAAATATTCAATTAAAATTTATAATTATTAAAGGATCAAACTCATGAGGATCAAGTAATCCTATTTGTTTTTTTCATATAAATTTTAATAATATAATAAGGGTATATGATTCAAGGGTATAAAAATATCATCATATGGTTTAGAAAATGGTTTTTTAATGTTCCGACAACCAATCATATGACTAAGACCAACTCATTATTTTCATATTTTATGTGTATAAAGTTTAGACATACCATGCGTATGGTTCAAAAATATGGTTTGAAGGATAACACATTATGTTATCTGTTTTATAAGTGTAGATCATAAGGACGAGTCAAAAAAATTATCTAGGATTGATGTTTAGTGTTATATTTTAAAAAATAATAATAAGATGTTTAATAATTTACATTAGTGTAAGAGTATTTTCTATAATTATATCAATGAGGTTTTCTATATATAATATATTAACATTAAAAAAACATGAATAATAAACCAATAAACCCCAATAACAATAATATTTTCTTCTATAAATAGTGAATGCTTCCGGAAAATTTATTCGCTCATGTAAGAGGGAATAAAATGAGAATTTTGTAGTTATCAAAAAAAAATTTATTGAAGTTGAAAAAATTTTTCTCAAAATTCACCCGGTTTTTGATAATTATAATATCAATTAAATTGTCCAATAATTATAATTTTTTTTAAATTATCATAATTGTTAAACAATAAACTATGAAAAAAATGTTTCCCATTTTTAAAAATATTATATTACTAAATAAATTATGTTACCCCCTTTTTGTTAAACATTGATGTTCATATCTTCCCCCATTTTAGAAACACATTCTCAAAAAAAGAAAATTATTTTACTATCCAAGAAATTATGATATAATTACATCATTTTTTAAACCACCCTTGATTTATCATATATGAAATTATATTTTAAAAGAGAAAAAAATTATACATTAAAGATCCTCCAAAATACATGAATTTTAAACATAAAATCAAAAAATTACTAAATAAAATAATAATAAAATGAGGATAAAAATAATTAAAAACATGAAAATACCACTTAATGTAATTTTTAATTCCATATTTTAATAGTATCATTTTAAAATCTAGGCATATATTATTTGAATATTTTTGACAGAAAATCAAAAACATCTTATATAAAAAAACGTTAAATCACAATGAAAATAGTTTGGATGCTACTAATATTAATAAAAACATGTTAAAATATTCGTATATTTATAGATGTAACAATTAGTGAATAAAAATTGTAGTAATAAAAATAGAAGTACTAAAAACTAAATCAGGTTGTGGAATTATTAAGTATAAAAAAATCATAACCCTAAAAATATTATTATCCTATGATTTTTAGAAAAAATAAACAATGAGTTTACATGATATTCTGATTGGGGATTTTCAAGTTTTACAATTATGATGAACAAATATTTTAACCATTTAATTAGCACCGTGATATAGATTTTTAAATATTACATTCGCCCTTTATGAAATTCAAAGTCCAAGAAATAATTTTAATTAATACAAAAGATGAAAATATGATTCAATTATTATTAATTTTGAAAATTATGTAAAACACTATTTTATGAATACTAAACAAATAATACCATTCATCTAAATTTTAACAATCATATTTTCATTATATCTATTTTGAAAAACCAATAAAAGTTAAAAATTTAATAATATAAAAAAAATTAAAAATAAAATTATATAATATTTCATACGAATATCTTAGATATTTTAAGTAAAAATATATAATTAGAGTTTTTTTAAAATAATAATATGATGATTTTCAATTACAAAACTAGGGGTTGTATTACATATATTTCATCTGATTCAAATCCATTTATAAAATTGCATTTGTAATCATTTTTAAAAAATTTTAATCCATGAACTGTATCATAACATAATAAAATTCATATAGATTTTGACCTTAAAACCATGTAAAATGATTCTTCCCAATATATTCATTCTTCTTATAAACAAAATTTGTTAAGAAATCTCTCCCTCTTCCTAATAATATTTAAATATTCATCATGTCTACTCCTAAAAAACAATTTAGTTCCTATAAATTGTTGTCTTGATGTAGATGAACAAAATTTAAAAAAAATCAATATAAATATTTATCATATTTAATATGGAAAATACATTTATAATTAATTATATATTCATTAATAACATTTAAAAAAAATATAAATTAAATCATTATTTGTATAAAATTATTTAATTTGGTTTTTTTAATTTCATAAATAAACATTTCAAATCACTCTATCTATAGAGTGATCACTATGTGATTTCAACGTTCATTCATGATTTTATCTCTCTCCCACAACATGTAAATTTTCATTTTGGGGATTATTATCTCCAAAAAACTACAAATCATTCTTGAAGATAAATTAAATCCTCGTTCAATTAATTCAATTTATGTGCAATAACTTTAAGACATATAGAATTTTAATGACCATAGTTCATTTATTATACACCTATAGTATTATCTAGATTTATTTTAACAAAAAAATATATCTTTAATGTATTTTTCATTAAATTTTTCTAATAATTTTCTTATTCAAGAATATAAATTTTACATTCAAATACTATAAGATAAATATAATTCCATTATCTTGTTTAAAATGTTTATAATATCAGTTCATTAAAATTGATCCTAAAATATATCTATTGGACAAAAATATGTCAATATTTATAGATTATTTCCAAAAATATATAGGTGTTTCTAACACATTAACATTGTTATATTTCTTTGTAATTTTTAATTATTCTCCTTGATGCATTTAGAAGGAAATAAAATTATATCAAGGATGAAGTGTATGGGGGACTTAATGGGTGTTATGGGTTCATTGTAATTTCTCTCGTATTATTCGAAAATGTTCTATTAATTTATATAAATGTTACAAATAAATCCATGTAAAAATTAAGGGATATTATAAAATAATATGGTTTGTATAGTAAATAAATTATTAAATATAATAAAAGAAGTATAATTTTCTTAGAAAAAAATTATCATTAGAGGAAGGATCTTTTTATGAGATAATATACTATTGGATAGTAGATTTAAATACAGAATAATTTGGGGATTCATTGATTCATGGGTGGAAAAATATTAATCATTTATAAAGATTTTTTTTCCAATGTAGCTAGTAATATTCGTACATGGATGAAAAATTATTTATCATTTAAGGGTATGATCACTGAGATTAAAATTTACACAATATCTATACGTTCTTATTAAATCTACAATTTTTATTCCTAATTTTGGTTTTAAATTATTTTAAATTATTATATTAGATTCATTTTAAGGAAGAGGTTGGGAAAATTATCATCCATGGGTTAGGTGGAATCCTCTTTCCCTTATAGTAGAGGAAGGTTGTATTATCTAGTAGATCCTAGGGGGAATTATGGAAACCCATCATACAAAAATATTAGGGTATTTTAGTAATATATAATCTATTTAGGAAAATTTTACTTTAAATAAACAATGGGAATGTTTCAGATTAACGTTTTCGGGGTATGGGGCATTGGCTTCTAAAATATAGAAACAGAATGTCTCAATACTTCATTTTGTTTTTGATTGTGTTCCTATAGTTATTGGTATTGTTGAAATTTTTTCTAAGAAGTCCAATGGATTGGTTATCAACTGTATTAATTATATTTTATATATTGAAAACGAGGCTTCTAATGCATGGATATTAAACTATGTTTTATGAATATTCATTAAATTACACAATCCCACATCAAGTGACCTTAATAGTTTAGTTCCATTTGAAACATGGAAACATAATCTTATAACTTTTTGACATATATTCAATTTATCCCTTAAAAATATTCTACTTTATTACTCATAGGTAAAATAATTCTTTAAAACATGGGAAATGAAACATGGGAACGATTGAGCTCATATGGTCAGTAAGGGTAACAAAAAAATGAGACATATTAGTAGAACACAAACATAAGGGTTTAAATACATGATCATAATAATTGAAAATCGCACCCCATATGCCAAATTTTGTAATTAAGAATCATGGAATAATTTTTTAGTTTATGAGACCTGAAAAATAAAATAATCAATGAATATGAACCATGAGATTATAATAATGAAATAACACAGAATTTTGTGGAATAAACATAACCATAGAAAATATCTTGTCAAGCCAACATTCCATGAAATTCATAACATGTTATTCATGAGATAATAAAAATTGTACCTACTTCGGGCTTGGTATGACCCCTCGTGTACCCTCTTGTTACATGGTTGGGATGCCATCCTATAGACCCTCTTATTGTGGGCTTGGGATGACCACTTGTGTACACAATTGTTGTGGGAATGTAGTTTCCTCCAATGTACCCTCTTGTTGAAATCATTACTAGACCAATTATGTACCCTATTGATTCATGATTCATATGACCACCCATATACCCATTTATCTCACTAAACATTTATTATTAACAAATTCATTGGATAAAGATTTTGGTCCCACACGTTTGATAATGAAATCACATATATGCTCTCTACAAGATCATAAACATTCATCATGTCATAACCTATGAAATGATACTTTTATAAAAACATGTCATCATATAATAACCTATGGAAAGTTTTCATTTTTTTTAATCATTTCATCATAGAATTACTATAAAAAAAGAAGGTTTCATAAGTATTTTTTCAAGGTATACCATTTGGAAGAGAAATAGGTTTTATAAACAACCTATCATCTATTACCTAATCCATTAAAAGAAAGAATAAGAATGGTTTAATTAGTTAATATCAAAAAAACTGAATGAAAATATCGAAGGACTTCATAATAGATAGGTAAGGGTTATAAAACATCATTTGGAACACTTATTAAATAAAATATCATTTCATTGACAATCACATTAAAAGAAATTCAAAATCTATTCTCATTGAAAATATAATTGAAAAATTATCACCAAATATATTAAATTTAATTGAAAACATTTTTTTTATAAAATATCATTTAAAACATTAAAAACGTATTTAAATATGTAAACTAGTTTTTAATTTGTTTTATTTTAACATAGCCTTAAAATATTACAAATGATTATTTGAAAAATATTTCAAATAATTTTTATATCAAAAAATAAAATAAAAATAGTTTTATATGAAAAAAATGAAAATTTATAATGTAAGATTTAAAAATAATATAAAATCATTTATTGAGAAAAATATCCTTTACACATTGAAAAACACTTTTTAAATCATAAAACCTTTCAAAAACCTTTTTGTTGGAAAAATAACATGAAAATTGCAAGGGTGTATTTGAAAAAAAAAATTCAAATAAAAAATTTTCAAAATCCATTTTATACTAAAATGATCTTAAAATAACATTTTAAAACATTTTTAAAATATTTATAAAAACCATTTTTTTTTAATAAATAGATTTCCGACATAAGAGAGAAATAAGTTCATATTTTTATAAAAACACTATCGTGATTGTCTAAAATACCAAATAGTGGAAATGGTAAAATTACTTAAATATAACACAAATACACATTGGAGAATAAATTTCGTCGAAATAATTGACATTTTTATATTAATGTTTCATCAATTGAATCTTAATCAGAATGAATTAATGTAAAAATTATATTTTAATAATAAATCATACAAATTTTATATCATTGAATGAAAATACCTATAACATCCTAGATAATTAAGGAATAAGTCACTTTTCATATTTATTAATATTTTTTAATTTAATATTAATTTTAATTTAAAGGGGACTCTATATTTTATGGTGTACCCGATACGCAACAACGAGTTTCTTTGAAATCTTATATTACACACTAATATTGTAATATTATTATTTTAAGTGGTAGTTAACGCCTAGCCATTGGATTGGAGGGAATGAATAAAAAAATCTAAAATATGATTATAAATGATTTATAAATGTTTTAACAATTATCTAATACATGTTTGAGGCTTAAAATGGGAATGAATCTAAATTTTTGCGTAATTTTTTTAAAAGGTCAATTTACCGCTTTTTAATGGAGAACCCTCTTTAAATCTAGTTTTTTTCAATATTATAAGTTCTATTTTAAAAAATAAAATTCTTCTGTATAATTGGTTCATCAAAATTAACTTTGGATAAACATTTGTTATATTTATGATAAAATTCATTTTTTGATGAAAAAAGAAAAATATTATATTTTAATTCATAAGTGCATAATAATCTATTTTCATTATATTTTTATATTATAATTTTAATTAGTTTTAAAGTGTAAATAGAATATATTTTTACCATTTAATAAAATTTTGGCCATTTTAAGTAATTTAATTTTGAAATTGGACAAAAATAAGTGTCAATCTTTTAATAGTTAATATTTCTTAAAAACACGCTATTTGATTTACCAAAGGGAATTAATTTTGAATTAATTTCTTCCACATATGTGTTTTTAATTTGAAAAAATTGATTCCATATTTGAAATAAGTAGGTTTAAATTGTGTAAATAGTTAACTTTTATTTTTATACATTTTAAATATTTACTTCAGTAAATATTTTATTTACCATGGTTAAAAGTTAAAAATAATAAATAAGGGTAAAATATATATAATAATAATATTAAATTATCTTAACTTGTGTCCTAATATTATTTTCTGATACATATCTGACCTTGGACATCCTTGAGTTGAATTTGGGACCCCATGGAGCCACATGTGAGTAATAATGACAATTTATATTAACTAATTTAATGCAAAGACAAAAATGACATAAAAAAATATCATTTAGAAAATAAATTTTTACATGGGGTTATTTAAGTTATAATTTATAATATAAATATTCTTTGGAAATCTAAAAATATTTCCTACATCATGGTAATTTTTTTATAATTTTTGTACATCAAATAAATTAAGTTATTTATGACACTATAATGATGCAATATTTATGTCATTAATAAATGATATAAATAAATAAGATTATAAATATTAAAAATTATCTAAAACCAGTCCAATTCTTGTTGAATTATTTTATTTCGACCATGAGTCATCTTAAATTTGATATTAACATATATTTGACCTTTTGAAACTGAAGATGAGGTTATAATAAAATAATTGGTTCAAAATTCCCTAAAGAGACACTCCTCTCCCTTTTAAAAATTCCTCACATATAACCCATTTCTCACACTTATCAAGCCTTTTTCTTGTGAAAAATATTATCCAATAAGCTCCCAAGATCCCTATATTAAATCTATAATCCTTCCCTTAGTCAGAAAACATTTCCTGAAATTCTTTTGGTTCAATCTAAAGGGAGTTACCCGATTTAAAGGTAACGTCTTCTCTTAAGTTCTTTTGTTTTATTTTACTTTTCCAACCACATAAAATCATTTTATTCATTTATTTTATAACAACAGTAGTATCATAAATATACTAGGATGTTTATATGATATGTATTCTGAATACACTTACAAACACTGCAATCTATTGGGTGAAAAACTTATTGTTTCTGTGGATGCCAAACTAACATCTCACAAAACGATGATTATTAGATTATCTCCTACTGCCTCACGTGTTGGCCATTATGATGGAAATGTATTTATATATAATATATATTATGTTTATGTTTTTTTATTTTTCTGTATTTTACATTTATATCATACCTTCAATTATGGTTAATCATGATAATTTCATTGAGGAAGTGCGGACTACCACCCCCTCAATGTGATATGATTCCTTCTTGACATACAAGGATCATAGAAATTTCGAGTTAATGAAATAATGTTACATATATATCATATTATAATATAATGTAATTATAATATACCTATGTAAGATTATGTTTTCATTCCATTAAATATTAAATAGAAATTAAATTAGCGTTCATGCGTACGTACGACTTACCATCTCCGTGATAAATGAGTTTCATTTCTTATCTCCAAATATTATTAACTTATATAAATATAAGTATATATATATATATAATTGATATATATTAAATATATTATCTATAAATAATTAATATAATTCTGTAGATAATGTATTTTCGACAACATGGAAAAATTGTAATTATAACAAATTCATTTTTAACAAAACTTCCGAACATCGACAAAATGTCTGATTTGAACTCAAATAATTTAATAACTTTTCTTTCAATGTAATAAGAGATATAAATGTATCATAGAAATTAAAAAGTTTATTAATATTGTATAAATTGACATGTGTTTATTTTCCATGAGGAACATGGAACATACGAGTCATGTTGGACACAAGGTAAGTGATTTCTTATCTCACTTTTAATTCCGTGAGATTTCCAGTGTTCACCACTTATTTGTTTCAAGTTCTGTATTATGTACTTCCATTTGATATATATTATTATTATTATATTTATATTCATGGTATTTTGTGATTAATTTTGTGGTTATTAAATTTTTTCATATGACTCGATTAATTACAATGTCGTAACGGTTTTTCATCTCACATTCTTTTCTCGTGAGATTCATGCTATGTTAGCCACTATTTCCTTTTGTGTGGTGTATGTACTGCCCATTATTGTATTATTTGTGTAATATATATTAATTAATGGTTTTTTTCATTTTTATTTTGTGAAGGTTCTTTCATGGGGTGCATGTTTCATAAGTTACCAAAACGGTAAGGGAACCATTCACCCTCATCTTTTTAAAAGACTTATTTTTGTTATGTCTTTTAATTTACATCTTATTAGGATGGGATATGTTCTTATATATCCTAATTGATGTAATTTTTTTCATGTAATGAGAGGTCCTTTTATCTCTCATGAATTTATTTTCATAATTTTAATGTGACGTCGTTATTCTGTTGAATTTATGTAAGAAAACTTTTTATCCCAATTTCATTTTTTGGGTTAAACATATACATCTTGATTATGTCTTGATATGAATATGTGTGAATAAACTCTGATTGTTTTACAATTTATATCCACATATATTGGGTGTATTTATATTTTTCAAACATAATTATGTAATTGACTTATCCTTCATCTAAGGATACCTTCATTATAAGGGATTTCGTCTCAATTTACATTCCATTGAGACTTCATTGTTGTTATGCACCAATTCACTCGTATATGGTGTATATACTATCGTTTGGCATATTATATCATGAATCCATTTATTCTCATGATATTATAAAGTTTTTATTAAATTTTATTCCTCAATTATTTTTATTCAAGAGTCTCTCAATTTTTTTAAATCTCTTTCACTAAAATATCATTTTAAATGTTTTAATGGTTTATTCATCTAAATCATTATCATTAACGTCCATGTTTTAAAATGGTTTTAAGGATTTATTTATGCGTAAATTAATGTTTTCAAATGATAAATTTATTTAAAAGCATTATAGTGTGATGTGACACTTTGATTCAGACATCTATTTATTAAATATTTTAAATGGTTTTATAATGAATTTTTTATTTCAATATCTTGATTTGATATATTGTGATTGGAATGTGAAATGTTATCTTTTTTATGCTCGAGTGATGTGTTAGGAATATGTTATGGGTATTGGGCATTGTTTATGTATACATATGGTTCCATAATAAACCTATGGCGAGTGAGCCCTAGATAGCTCTCCAATGCATTGGGTAACATGACAGAGGTAAACTTTAATGTTTCTCCTAAGATATTTAGAGAATATACTATAATGGGTATTCCAAATGTGATCCCCTCTGTAGCTATGATAGCTATAATGTATGTTTGTTATTTATTCCATAATTTACCTTTATTGTTTATGATTTCTATGTGTTTTTCATAAATCTTATAATTCCATCAGGTATTTTATTATTAAAAAGTATAATTTCATTTTTTTTGTATTTATTGACTGGGTAATGTTTTCATTCATTATTCTTATCCCTTACTGAGCTTTTTATGATCATCCCATTTTTTTGAAATGTTTTCCTTAGGACTTCAAGATGAATAAGGGTCATGTATGGGATCAAGGAAATGTCATGCTGTCTTAAACATGGAACTTGACATGACACTTTTTTTAATTGGTTATTTTATAAAAATAATAGATACTGAGTAGAATTGTATACATGTAATATTCATGTTGTTATGTTAATGATATGACCAAATTCTATAACACTATAAAACCGAAAAGATCTTTACTTTGAATTGTTCATTTTATTCAATATTATGTAATGTTTTAAGGATTGGTCCTTATAGTTGGTATCAGAGGTCGTTTTAGACAACTTTAGGGGTTAGAAGTTTTCGTTAGACACATGGTTAGTCTCTATGTCTATTATTTCAGTTAAATCATTTATTTATAACTTTTTTAGATCAAGGGATGTTAGTTACAAATTGAAGTAGGAGGATACCAAATGTAATATCAATCTCTTCCCGATGAATTTCTTCCAATAATTATTGCAAAGCCATGTCCAAATGATTGTGAAACTTTTTCTTTCATAAAAGTCACTTGAAAGAAGTTGTTTGAGATGTCACGAACCTCCACTGTACCTCATTATAATCATTTATCATGGGTTGTTTTTAAAAAAAATCATATTTTCAAAATATTCCTATATTTTTAAGGAAGGAAAATATTACCTAGGAATTTTCAAATATTTTACCTTATCACAAGATTTTGATGCATATTATGATTTTAAAAAAAGTGCGGAAGAAGGAGACCGTTGCACAACCTATTTATATTTTCTTTTACAATATATTCTCTCATCACATACCTATGATATTTAGAAGAAACCATTAATTGAACGTTTCTACTCAAATTTGGTCTGTCTATTTTATAGAAATCATGTTTTATATGATGTTTTTAAATTATATGTCATGCATGATTATTTTCCAAAACTATTTTTTATGTGAGCACCCATATGACTCAATTTGTACAAGGTGGATTTGGATTATGGATGAAAATTATTTTGAAGGATCTATAAATCATCGTCGCAATGGATGTACCATCTACCTATGTGAACAAGATAATGATGAAACCAAGTGGAAACCATGATTAAGGTATGATATTCCTTATTTTTGGGATCGTTTTATTTTATAATATGGTAGTGAAATAAAAAAATACAATATATACAAGACATAAATAATTATGATGTTGAGATCATAATGAATTGTGATGAAAATGAGAGGTATAATGATACCATTGAGGTTAAAACATTTTAGGTTTATTTTTGAGATTTATAAAAAGGACAACCCATAGGATGGGTGACAACCTGTCATGTCCAGTAAGGCCACATGAATCAAACCCATAACCAATGGGCAACACGAGCGCATCGCCTACCACTGGCCTACATGATGTCCCTGGTTATTATGACTTATTTTTTATGTCAAATGGATTTATGAATCGAGAATATGTTGACATTGGGCAGTTATGTTTTATCAAATGGATATCATTAGTATATGAAAATGATTTGTTGATTATGTGAAAAAGGTTATTTTAGAAGACGTTCTATCTTTTTTGGAAACACTATACGTACAAAAAATGTAATACTATAGGATTTCAATTGTGGGGTAATGGCTGAAATATTATTTTTGGAAGGATTTAGGTTTTATTTTGGAAATATGGATATCTGGGTTATTTGTGAAAATGACTAACCTATCATAGAGAATATCTGATTAGGTTAATTACACATCAGTATGAGACTATAAGAGTAGTCATTGCTATTTGGAGATAAATGTTAAGATTTACTGTGTAAGACTATGAGATTAAATATTTCCATGGATTGGGTTTCAATATTAATTTGGATTATTTTGAAAAAATTTAAGGGTAATTATGTATTGAATGGTCTTTCTTGAACAGTGGGTACTTTTTGTTGAATTTTAGAGATTAAGATTAGTATTTTTTTTAAAGGATTATCCTTTTGGGTATTATCTAATCCCTCACTAACCATTTTGGTTTCATTTATGTCTAAACACATGGGAAATAGATAGTTTTTATTTTTTGGATTATGTGATTCTCTAGAAGATGATTCTTTTGATTTTGATTTGACCAGGTCTTTTTGAATGATCATTGTTGGAGAAATGATTAGTTTATAGAAGAAACTTATTAAAGGATGAAACCCTACTTGAAGGTAAATAAATTTCCTTATGATCTTATTCTATGTAGTAAATAAATTTCCTCAAAATTAGGAAAATGAACGTAAAACGAAAATGTTGTCGGTTTACGTTTCCATCTTGGTAATCAAAGATTGTTTAACACATCATAAGTTTCTGATTTTATGGTGGTTAATATTCTTCTAATCATGTTTTATATCACTCTCCATCAGAACTTGACCATTTGTTCTCACTTCCATATCCATTTTTTCCAATATGGAATCATAGTGTGGGTTATCTTAGGTGACCATTTTACTTCTCTTTATTTCTTTAAAAGGTATAGTTTTACTGACTCTTTTCTGATGTGGGACTTTTAATGAAGTTTCCATGCCCGGTTTTAAAATTGGGAGGAACCAATTCCCAAAGTGGGGGAAGGATGTAACATCCCAGATAAATAAGGAATAAGACACTTTTCATATTTATTAATACTTGTGAATTAAATTTTAATTTTACTTTAATGGGATGCTATATTTTATAGCATACCCAATACGCAACAACGTGTTTCATTGAAATATTATACTGCACACTAATATTATAATATTATTATTTTATGTGGTAGTTAACGCCTAGTCATTGGATTGGAAAGAATGAATATAAATAACTAAAATATGATTATATATTATAGTTAATTTTTTTTACAAGTATCCAATAAATGTTAGAGACTTAAAATGTGAATGAATCTAATTTTTTCACAAATTTCTTTAAATGGATGATTTAACACTTTTTAATGGAGAACCCTATCTAAATCTAGTTTTTGTTACTATTATATGTTCTATTTGAAAAAATTAAATTTTTATTTACAATTGGGACATCAAAATTTACTTTGGATAAAATTTTTGTATTTTTCAGATTAAATTTATTTTTTAATGAATAATGAAAAATATTATATTTTAATTCAAAAGTGCATATTAATCTAATTTATATATATGGTTATAATATCATTTTAATTGTTTTTTATGTGAAATTAGAATATATTTTAACCATTTAATCTAATTTTTATCATATTAAGTAATTTCATTTTGAAATTGGACTTAAACAAGTGTCAATATTTTGAAAGTTATTATTTCATAAAAACATGCTATTTATTTTAAAAATGAAAATTACTTTTAAATTAATATCTTCTACTTCTGTGTTTGGGATTTAAAAAAATGTATTACATATTTGGAATAATTAGATCCAAATTTTGTAAATAGGCAACATTTATTTTTAGAAATTTAAAATATTTTCTTCATTAATTATTTTATTTACAATGATTAAAAGGTAAAAATAATAAATAAGAGTAAAATATAATATTATAATAATATAAAATTACCCTGACATGTGTTATAATCATATTGAATGATACATATCCAACCATTGTCATCTTTGGGTTGAGTTTGGGACCCGACAGAACCACATGGGAGTAATAATGACATTTTATATTAATTAATTTAAATTAAAGAAAAAAATGACATAAACAAATATATTACAGTAAATAAACTTTTACATGGGGTTATATAAGTTATATTTTAATTTATAAATGTTATTTTGAAATCTATAAATATTTCCTACATCATGGTATTTGTTTTATAATTTTTGGACGTCATATAAATTAAATTATCCATGACTCAATAATGATGCAATATTTACCTCTTTCATAAATGATTTAAATAAATAAGAATATAAATATTAAAACAATATCCAAAACCTATCAAATTCTTATTGTATAATTTTATTTCATCCAAAAGTCATATTAAATTTTATATTAATGAATATTTGACCTTTGGTAACAGAAGATGATGTTATAATAAAATAATTGTTTCAAACTTTCCTAAAGAGCCCCTCCTCTTCCTTATAAAAATCCCTCACTTCTAACACATATATCAAACTACAAATGACTTTGACTCATTCAACCACTACTCTAACAAGATCCCAAGATCCCTCTCTTTAACCTATAAGCCTTACCTTTGGTAGGAAACACGCCAATAAACCCTTTTGGTTTATTCCAAAGGGAGTTACCCGATTTAAAGGTAAAATCTTCTCTTAAGTTATTTTGTTTTATTTTACTTCTCCAACCACATAAACTCTTTTTGTTCCATTATTTTATAATTAAAAAATTATTCTAAATATACTAGGATGTTTTTATGATAAGTATTATAACGAAACTTACACACATCTACATCTAATTGGTGAGGAACATAATGTTTTTGTGGATGGAAAACTAACGCCTCATGAAGCGATGATTTTTCAATTATCTCCTACCGCCTCTCATGGTAGAAATTCTAATGGCACTGTATTTATATATGATATATATTATTTTTAGGTTTTCCTTTTTCTTCTGTATTTTCCACTCATATCATACCTTTATAGTTTACATTACGGGAAAACATGATAATTTCATTGAGGAAGTGCGGACTACCGCCCCCTCAAGGTGATATGATTCGTTCTTAACATACATGGAACATATAAAGACGAAGTTAATGAAATTATGTAACACATATATCATATTATATTATACTGGAAATATAATATATCTATATATCATTATGGTTTCATTCCATTTAATATTAAATAGAAATGAAAGTAGCGTCCATGCATACGTATGACTTACCGTCTACATGAACGGTGCATTTCATTTGTTATCTCCAAATTTTATGTACAATTATAAATATATATATATAATGTAGATATATATTATATATATGATCTCTAAATCATTAATATAATTCTGGTGATAATGTAGTTTTGACCACATGGGCAAATTATAATTATAACAAGTTCATTTTTAACTCAAATTTCAAACATCGACAAAATGTACGACATGAACTCAAATAATTAACTAACATTTATTGAAAGGTAATAAGTGATATAAAAGTAATAATAAAAATTAAAAAGGTTATGAATCAGGTAGAAATTAACTTATGTTTATTATTCAGAAGAACAAGAAACATATGAGTCATGTTGGACACGAGGTAAGTGATTTCTTATCTCACTTTTAATTTCGTGATATTTCCATTGTTCACCACTTATTTATTGCATGTGGTGTATTTTCTACTGTCATTTGATATATATTATTGTGATTAAATTTAAATCCATGGTATTCAATGATTAATTTGGTGGTTGTTAACTTTTCTCATTCTACTATATTGATTACAATGTGGTGAGGGTTTTCATCTTACTTTTTATTCCCATGAGATTCATGCTATACTAGCCACTATTTCCTTTTGTGTGGTGGATTTACATCCCATGAATGTATTGTTTTTGTAATATAAATTAATTTATGGTTATTTATATATTCATTGTGTGATCGTTCTTTCATGGGGTTCTTGTTTCGTAAGTTACCAAATCGGTAAGGGAACCTTTCACCCTATTCTTTTTAAAAGACTTATTTTTGTTATGTATTTTAATATAAATCTTATTATGTTGGGATATGTTATTATAAATACATATTGATGAATATTTTATTTCCAGGTTATGAGATATAATTCTCTCTCTCATAAACTTATTTCCTGAATATTAATGTGATGCCTTTATTCTGGCGAATTTCTGTAAGAACACTTCTTAACACAATTTCAGTATTTGGGTTAAACATATACTTCTTGATTATGTAATTCTATGAATATGTGTGAATAAAATTTGATTGTTTTACACTTAATATCCACTTATAATTGGGGTATTTATATTTCTAAAAAAAAATTTAGGTAATTTATTTTTCATTTATCTAGTGATACCTTCTTTATAAGGGATTTCATCTCAATTTACATTCCTTTGAGAATTAATTATTGTTATGAACCAATTCACTATTATATGGTGTATATACTATCCTTTGTCATATTATATCATGAATCCCATTATTCTCATGATACTATAATGTTTTTATTCAATGTTATTCCTCAGTTATTTGTATTCAAGATTCATTCATTTTCTTAAAATCACTTTAACTAAAAAATAATTTTAAATGTTTTAAAGATTTATTCATCTGAATAATTATCATTAATGGAAATTTTTTAAAAATGGTTTTAAATATTTATTTATGTGTACATTAATGATTTAAAAGAATAAATTCATTTAAGAGATTCAATGATGTATGGGACACTTTGATTCAAAAATCTATTTATTAAATAATTAAATGGTTTTATAAAGAATTGTTTATTTCAATATCTTGATTTGATATATTGTGATAGGAAGGTGAAATGTTATCTTTCATTTGTTCATTTTTTATGTGTTTTGAATATGTTATTTTTATTGGGAATTGATTACGTATATGGGTGGTTCCGTAACAAACCTAGGGCGGGTGAGACCGAGATAGCTCTCCAATGCATTGGGTAACATGATATAGGTAAACGTTAATGTTTCTCCAAATAAATTTAGGGAATATACTGTGATGGGTATTCCAAATGTGACTCCATTTTTATATGTGATAGATACAACGTTAGTATGATATTTATTTCGCAAGTTACCATTATGATTTATGATTTCAATGTGTTGTTCATAAATCTTATGATTTCATTAGTTATGTTATGTTTGATAAGTATTGTTTTATTGTTTTGTATTTATTGATCGAATAGCGTTTTCATTACTTATTCTATATCCCATACTGATCTTTTTATGCTCATCCCATGTTTTTTAAATGCTTTCCATAGGGCTTAAAGATGAATAAGGATTAAGGATGGGATAAAGGAAAAGTCATGTTGTCTAAAACAGGGAACTAGACATGACACTTTTTTAAGAGTTTTTATTTTATTAAAATAATCGATACTGAGTAGAATTGTCTACATTTAATATTAATGCCATAATGTTAATGTTATGTCCTAATTCTTTAATAGTGTAAACCTAAAAAGATCCTCAATGTGAATTATTAATTTAATTCAATATTATGTAATGTTTTATGTTTGGATGCATATAATACCTATGAATGAATAACATTAAATTTAGAAGACAATATCATGAAAATAAGTATATTAAATATATAAAATGTCAAATGGGAAGTATATAAAACTCTTAAAAGAATAAACAGGCATAACAATACATGTGTCTAAAAAATAAAAAATGAGACGAAATTCTCTTTCCACTTTGGTGATGTTGAAACCAAAACCCTATAAGAGTGAGATCCTCAAATTGATATCTAGATACCAAAAATTTTAAGTATAATAATAATAATAAATAATAATAAAGGTAATTATATACACTGAGTAGAAGAAAGTGGTGGTGAATATATCGTGTGTCACCAAAACGTAAAAATTGAGACATAAATCCCGTAATACATGAGTAAATTTAAAATAGTGAGCATTATAAAAGAATAAAATAAATTGAATAATTTAATATATTTAAATAAATTAAATTAATGGTATAACATTTAATAGGTCAGTATATACACTACACAATTTAAATTAGCAGTGAATATGTCATAGGTCCCACAGAAATACAAAAGAGACTAGAAATTCACTTACCTGTAGTCTTGAATTACTTTGTACTCATTAAATCCTCATTTATAATAAAAACAATTTATTAAAAATTTATCAAAGAAACATATTCATGTATATCATATCATACATTATTTTCTTATGGCCTTTTATAACATATTTACTAACAATTTTAGGATAATGTTACGCTTCGAGTAATATCCCTTCATTTTTCATAAATGTTTTGACTGTTTATTTTTTTCTGATACGTAGATCATGGTTTAATACCCATAATAATGTAAAAAAAATTTTAAGTATCATATATATTCATTATAAATTTATTTATAGTATTCCATAACATTATCTAATGGAAAATGAAATACATTGTTCAGGGAGATGGTAGATCATACATACATGTGAACATTGTTTCGATTTTCTCATCATAATGATTGAAAAAAAATTAATTTATATATATATATATATATTTTCATTACATTAGAATTATTATGTAATATTTGTCACATATTTTTAACCCCATCTTTACTACATTGCATTTATACTATAAATTAGTCATATTGCTTCGCATGTTGATAGTCTGGCATACACACAAATGATGTTATCAAATTCCAAAAAATAGAAACCATGTGTATATGTCTGATATAAAATTTCAAAAATCATAATAGAATAATAAATATAATTAATATCAAATTTTAATATAATTTCCATCATTATTTAGATCCTTGGTAGGTGTTAATGGAAAATATGAATTACATAGGTTCGCATCATCGTACTCTGTCGTACAAATGTTTGATGAATTCATAACCCATTTGAGGGAAATGTGTGTTTATAGGTCATACCATTATCATAAAAAAATATAATTACATTTATTACTCTTATTATATTATGTAATCCTAGTATTAAAATTATTGAAGAGTTTTGAGGAAGAAATAAAACAATAACCTTCGTTAATGAACATTACCTCTTCTTTGGGAATCTCCTTTTGGTTTTCCCAAAAACACCTCATTGGATGGATTGATAACAAAATTAATGATTATAATATTAAGGGATTGAATTATATAAGTGAATTAGGGAATTTTTGGTTGATATAAATGGCTTTATAGGTTGGAATAATTGAGTGGGTTGAGAAACCTTTTGTAGTGGAGGAGTGAATTTATTGTAAATTTGTAATGTCCCTAGTCAGGAGCCCCTCCACTAGTTCCTCGTACCCGGTTCGCCACATGACCTCAAGCGCGTTTCCCCAAATGCCAGAGGCTTCCGACTAGAAGAGAGTGCCTTGGTGAGTCGGTGGGGAAACTATGCCCTCATTTGGTAAGGTATACAAGGTAAGAAAACAACAATAAACAGCGGAAGCAGTAAACAACATGCATAAAAAAAGAAACCAAACTGCGGAAGAAATGTAGATACATAGAAATGATGACAATAATGAAACATGTACAAGTATCTATGGAAAGAAGCAAACACAACAACATGCTGGAATATAACTGAAACCAAGTGAAAAAGAAAAACAAAATAATCTCCTCAGCATCACAAGCCACGACTCAGTCCCACGCTCCCCAAATCCTGGTGCAATCAAGATCCTGAAGTAGTAGGAAACTTTCCCTTATCTATACCTGAAGCAACATAGTCTGCTTGGGCCCAAAAGCATGTCCCAAACAGGGTGTGAGATACAATCCCAATAGGCAATCACCCAAAGATCTATGTCTAACAGTCAATGAATACATGGCAGTACTAAAACAGGAAGTAGTAAAAAGAAATGCACAAGCAGCTACAATCCACAGTTCTAACAAAATAAGTGCACATGTAACAACAAGTAACAAAGGAAAAACGTAACCCTTTGGGTAGATCTCACATCCTAACCCCTATGGTTCAACATGTAAATACTAGCAACCCTCTAGGTGGAACACACAGTCTCACCCCTCTGGTCCAGTTACGTAATTAAGCAGAGTCTCTAGGGAAGCACTCACCATCAATTCCCCTTATAGTGTCGTATCGTGCTAAAGTCCCTCTAGGGAAGCACTCAACATCAATTCCCCTTGTGGCCAACATCATGATAATGGATCTCTGGGGAAGCACTCAACATCAATTCCCCCTATAGACCGCGTATTGTAATTAAAAGACACTCTGGAGAAGCCCTTCTGTCAATTCTCCCTTTGGTCTACTACTCTAGGTTCTCACAGTCCTGATTTTAACTAAACATGTTCAGCATGTGTATATCGTCCAAGTAAACCTCATGAACTACTTGACTATCAACTAAGGCTCAGTAGCAATAATAAAACAACTGTTCCACTATCCTACGACTAGGCATGACAACTGGAAAAAATGCCAAATAGGAAGAACAAGCATGGAAAATCAATATGAGCACAAAAAAAATACTCTAATTACAAGAAATAACCTCTACTAAAGCAATCAAGCAAAGTAGGCAAGCAACAAGGGAAAAACAGGAAACACGCAATACCCTGTTCAAGGTATTGGTGGAATTTGAACACAATATTCATCAACTTTCTATGGAAAGGCACAAACCACCTACCTCGATCCTAGGATGTTGATATACATGAACCTTGATGACAGATTCCCCTTGGAATGATGTAGATCTGAGAAAATGCACAAAAATCTCAACCTACGATAACATGGAAACGAGGAGGAACCAAGAAACAAGGCTAATGAAGAAGGAAGAACTCACCGCTGTGCTTACAATGCAACTGACCATGCTCGAATCGGAGAACGGACGGCGAGGCGGTCGTCCATCGAAGATTCGGCCAGACGGGTTGCTTCGGACGACCGAAAACTGGTGAAGAAGGTGAATATGAGGGCTAGACGCGACCCCGGTCTATTTCATGATAAAAAAAGAAAGTACACGGAGTGTACTTTTACAGTACACGGTGTGTACTTCTAATTTTTCCGTACTCCGAAATAACCGGCCTCCACCTCAGCCTTACACACCGTGTGTGTGGCCCGGACATGGCCAGCACACGGCTTCGAGCCGAGAAAGAGTACACGGCGTGTAGTTCTGAAATTTCTAGAAAATTCATTTTTCTCACAAACTCCAGAGAAAAGGAAAAACATACCTAAAAAGAGAACTGGGATCTTACAAACTTCCCACCTTAATGAAATTCACACCAGAATTCCCCAAATGAGGTGGATAAGGAGAATCCCAGAACAAATCCGGCCACTGCAATCGTACATCGGCCTCCCTCTCCCAGGACTCGTCCTGTACTCGTCAGTGATGCCATAACACCTGTACCAGAGGAACAGACCGCCCGTGGAGAACATTCGTACTACGATCGACAATCCGGATAAGATGATCCTCGAACGACGGATCCGCTTCATGCTCGACTTCCTTGAGCTGAAAGACGTGGGATGGGTCTGAAAAGAAGCGTCGGAGCGGAGAGACATGGAAGACGTTGTGCATGGCCTGATACCTCTAAGGTAGCTGCAACCGATAGGCGACCGACCCCACTCTCTCCAAGACCTAAAACGGCCCGATGTACCATGATGAAATCTTACCCTGTCTCTGAATCATTGTGCGTCCCAACCTCGGTGCGACATGGAGGAAGACCTGATCACTGGCCATGAACTCCAGAGGTCATCTACACTGATAAGCATAAGACTTCTATCGAGACTGTGCTATAGCCATCCTCTTCCGAATCAGCTCTATCTGCTCTGAGGTCTCTTGAACAAGACGAGCTCCCAGCAAAGCTACCTCTCCTAACTCCATCCATCATAAGGGTGATCGGGATGGCCTACCATACAAAGCCTCGTATGGCCCCATATGAATGGTCGCCTAGAAACTATTATTGTAGGTGAACTCAACCAGAGGAATATGCTTCTCCTAAGAACCTCCAATGTCAAGGATGCATGCTCGGAGCATATCCTCAAGAACCTGGATCGTGCCCTCGGACTGTCCATCAGTCTAGGGATGGTATGCTATACTCAAATGTATATGTGCACCCAAGGCCTTCTGAAGTGCCTGCCAGAACCGATAGGTAAAGCGCGTATCTCTGTCTGAAACAATAGATCATGGAACTCCGTGAAGACGCACAATCTCTATGATGTAAAGTTGTCCCAGATCATTGACACTGATGGTCTACCTGATCGGAAAGAAGTGAGCAACCATCATAAGCCTATCGACGAAAACCCAAACAACAGCATTCCCTTGATGCGTCCTCGGAAACCCAGTCACGAAGCCCATTGCGACATCATTCCACTTCCACTCTGGAATCAGTAACTACGGTAAAAGCCTCGCTGGTCGCTGATGCTACGCTTTCACCTGCAAACAAGTATAACATCCCATGAAAAAACCATCGACATCCTTCTTCATACTTGGCCACTAGTACTGGCGATGAAGATCCCGATACATCTTGGTGATGTCAGGATGAACTACCCAAACAAAGGAATGGAAATCCCGCATCAGATCCTCACGTATGTCTTCTGGCACCCAAACGCGTCCTTGGAAATGCAAGATCTCTTCCTCGAACACTGTCCATCCAGGAAGGGGGTCCTCTCCTGACACACTCTCCAGCATGACTAAGCCTTTTAAGTCTGATAGATGCCTCATCCATACCAATCAATTAACATGCAGGTAACAGCTACAGAAGATAGAAAAGTATGTCCCTGTTTGTCGTGCACCTCCAGTTGCATCTCGGAGAACAGATCCATCAGCTGCCACTCACTACTAGCCTCTTGAACTGCCTGAATCTGAGTTCTCCTGCTCAACGCATCAGTCACGGCGTGGCCCGTTCATGGCGTATAGGCAAGCTAGAAATCAAAAGACTGTAGATACTCAACCCACCTGCACTGCCTTAGATTCAGATCATGCTGACTGAAGATATACTTCAGACTCATGTTGTTAGTGAAGACCACAAAGTGCTCTCCCAGAAGATAGTGTCTCCAACAGCGCAAGGCATGAACAACGGCATCTAACTCCAAATCGTGCATAGGGTAGTTCCTCTCATGTGGCCTCAACTACCAAGACTCGTACACAATGACTGCATCTCTCTACATAGGCATAGCTCCAAGCCCGATACTCGAAGCATCACAGTAAACAATGTAGCTCTTTCCTGGCTCTGGAAAGACTAGTATCGGTGCTGAAGTCAAACTCTCCTTCAGCACTTGAAAGGCCGACTCACAAGAATCTGACCATATGAACTTAGCCCCTTCTTGGTCAGACCTGTCAAAGGTGCTTCTAGACGAGAAAAGTCCTGAATGAAGCGTCTGTAGTATCCAGCCAGCCTTAGGAAACTCCGTAACTCAAAGACGTTCTTCAGCTGCTCCCAGGAAACTACAGCTCTCACGTTCTCTGGGTCCACTTATACTCATGTCTCTGAAATAACGTGACCCAAGAAGTGAATCTGATCCATCCAGAAGTGGCACTTCGAGAGTTTAGCATAAATTTTATGCTCTCTCAGTGTACTCACAACGATCTCAAGATGTGTGGAATGGTCATGTCGAGTGTGAGAGTACACCAAGATAGCGTCCACGAAGACCACAACGAAATTGTCCAAGGATGGAACACTCGGTTCATCAGTGCCATGAAAACTGCAGGCACGTTCAGGAAACCGAACGGCATGACTGTATACTCATATAGACCATACATGCTCCTGAATGCTGGAATAGGTATATCTGATGGTCTAACACAGAACTGATGATAACCGGACCTCAAGTTGATCTTCGAGAACACCCGGGAACCTCGAAGCTGATCGAAAAGGTCATCAATCTGCGGTAAGGGATGTCGTTTCATAACCATAAATTGGTTCAACTACCGATAATCCACACAAAGCCAATGGGTTCCGTCTGCCTTTTTAAAAAACAAAATAGGCGAACCACAAGGAGAAGTACTGGGTCGGATGAAACTCTTAACTTGTAGCTCCTCCAACTACTTCTTGAGCTCCTACAACTCAGTATTGGCCATCCTATAGGGAGGAATGGACTCTGGTGCCGATCATGGAATGAGATCAATAGAGAAGTCTACCTCACACTCTGGAGGCAAACATGGATAGTCTTTTTGGAAGACGTCCCTCAAGCGATCCACCACCGGAGGAAAGTCCAACTGTGGAGTCCATTAACCATCTAGATAAAGACTAGAAATCTGGGTTGTCACCCCTCCTAGCCCAAGATGCTCAAGTCCTGCCTGAATCGCCCGAACATCCCATTCGCCTCTATGATGAAAAGATTCACCCTCAGGTGAAATGAAACTGACTCTGCTGTGATAACATTCGACGACTGCCTGAAAGGGAATCAACCAATCCATGCCAACGATGAAATCATAGCCTATCATCTCTAGGACATGGAGATCCCATTAGAAGCGATACCCTACAACCACAAGAGGTTATTCTCTACACTGGAGTACACTAGATGTCCTCATTCCCAAAGGTGTGTCTAGTTTCAACGTGTCGGCAGAAGAAAAGACGCAGAGTCCAAGGCTCTACACAACAGCAACAGAGATAATGTTATGTGTAGCAATAGTATTGAAAAGGGATGAAGACAAAACTGAGGCTACTAAAATCGTACCTCGAACAGTAGAAGGGCTGGGATCCGGCTCATGATAAGTTTGCACCACGGCGAAAGACTGGCCTGTACTACGGCCTTGTGCCCCTAGCTGACCACTCTGAGATGAACTTCCCTGCTGGTACTGAGGGACTGGTGGCTGACCGCCACGGCCTCGACCTCCACCTCGGCCCGAATGGTTAGAAGAACATCAGTTCCCTGACTGATGAGAGATTAGTGGGGCTGCTCCTGAATGAGGAGTCATGGAAAAACCCCGGTCACCAGCTACCAGTGAGAAAACCTGGTAGAAATGTTGAAGGTGAACCATCTTGCCGCAAGATCGGCACTCCACGGGGTCTCTCTGGCACTGCAGCCTTGTGTGCCCTGCCGGCCACACTGATAGCATGTCACCTAGCTGCCTGATGATGCATCTCGCTTCCTCGAATCACTGCGCGTAGGCTCCCTATGACGCTTCTTGCTGTCATCCGAAGGAAAGATAGCTCTGGAAGCAGAACCTCCCTGGCTCGCAGCTCGAGAGTCTCTCATATTGCATTCCAAAATCAGTGCCTGGTTGACGATGGGAGTAATGGAAGTCAGCTAGAAGATGTTCGCCTACAAGAGGATCTCCCGCGTGAGTCCATCCTCAAACTTCCTCGCCAAGAACACCCCACTCCAATCCCGAAGGGGTGTAAAACACTTTAGCTCAGTGAAACAAGTGGAATACTCAATGACATATAGAGTACCCTACTCTAAGCTCATGAACTCCCAGGCTCGATCGGCCCTCAGTGTCTCCGGGTAGAAGTAGTTGTAGAACACGCGCTGGAACTCCTCCCAAGTCATAGCGTACTGCTGACCCGCCTGTGAGATCATATCCCACCACCTCTTAGAAGAGTCTCATAGCATGTAGTATGCGAGATTGACTCGTCTCCTTGGAGGCGTTTCTAGATACTCAAATATAGTGAGCATGGATTCTAGCCATAACTCTGCAGCATGAGGTCCTCCCTCCCCCGAGAACGTGGGAGGATGCTGCTACTGAAAGACCCGCGTCATGTCTTCCATAGACGAGGCAGGAGGCAGTGCTCCCTGGAAGGCCTGCATCATCCTAAGGAAACCTTCCTTGAACTATGCATCAGTGCCCGCGACTGGCACAACAACCGGTGCCAAGGATGGCTCGGCTGGGGGATCGATAAAAAGTCCTTGATCAGCCCTGTCTGGCATCTGATCACTACCAGATAACAGACGTATGACCAGAGGACGTCTCGGAGGCAAAGCATTGAATGATCAAAACCACACCTTAGATCAAGAAAACAAGGACAGAAAACACAAGAGTACAAAATGGGAGCAGGGGAAGAAAAACAAAAAAGATTGCAAAACACAACCACACGGTGTGTATAAAAATACACGGAGTTTCTTCTTAAGCCACTAACATAGGAGTGTACCCTTCCCTACAAGTCGTGTACACTACAAACTACACGGCATGTTGAACACCCCACATGGCGTGAACTTGAAACTATTCCCCTCCCCGAGTCTCCTGACACGGCAAACCCACACAGTCTGACTCTACCCGAGACTAGAGGGCGTGTTCGAAACAAACAAGGCGTGCACTAGACAAGGCTTCGGCGGTCCGTGTTGTTGACTACACGACCGTCTACACGACTGGTCCTTACACGGCATGCTCTGAACAAGCACGACATGCATAGGCAAAGGCGACACCATCCTGTGTTGTTCGTGACACGGCCGGGTACCTGGGCAAGACTACACGGCGTGTTCCGAACAAACACGGCGTGTGGAAAGGGAGGTAACACCAGCACGTGTTGTTCGTGACACGGCTGGGTACCTGGACATAACTACACGGCGTGTTTGCTATGGACATGGTGTGTTCTACCCGAGCTTCCCCTGCCTGTGTTGTTAGTGACACGGCCGGGTACACGGCTCTGAACTCACATGGCGTGTACCAATGGTATATGTCATGTTTCCAATGTTACCCCCAAGACACCGTGTTCTTCTCACACGGTCAGTGACACGGCCTGAAACTACACGTCGTGTATCTAAAAGTACACGCCGTGTATTCTAGGTTTTTCTGGGCAGTGCCTCAGAAGCTGCGCGGAATTCTAGAATCACTAAAGCGAGGGAAAAAGTGCCAGATTCTGATCCGTGAGGGCCCATAACACCTCAAGAACCAAAATTTGGCATTCCTTTTTTATGAAAAGAACAAAAAAACCAGTTTTTTAACATCACAACAGAGAATCTATTACGCATCTATCACAACATCATGAACAAACTACATAGAGCCTATCACAATAGCATGCAATCGCTAATGCACCCTAGATGTCGTGGCAAGAATGCACGAAATGTGATTTCTACAAGTTCCTATATGATGCATGAGATGGAATACCCTCATCTCATCAGGTTGAGACAGAAATAGAACCGCAATATCAAAACAATAACATCACAAGTCATGTGAATCACTCTAGGTGAAAACATATCAACCATAAAACTCAAAACCAGCAAACTGCAACTAACGAGGTAGTATGTCCTTTCCCTGTACACGAGTTATCTACTCCCAGGCACATCTTAATACCATTTACCGAATCTGTTCTATCCCTGGATAAAGTCTCCAAACAGTAAAGAATGTGAAAAGAACACCTCTGATACCACTTTGTAACGTCCTGAGTTCGGAGCCCCTCCACTGGTGCCCTGTACCCGGTTTTCCACATGACTTCAACCACGTTTCCCCAAACGCCAGAGGCTGCCAACTAGTAGCGAGGGCCTTGTTCAGTCGGTGGGGAAACTATGCCCACATTTGGTATGGTATACAAGGTAAGAAAAAAATAATAAATAGCGGAAGCAGTAAACAACATGCATAACAAAAGAAACCAAACTGCGGAAGCAATGTAGATACATGGAAATGATGAAAATAATGCAACATGTACAAGTATCTATGGAATGAAGAAAACACAACAACATGCTAGAATACAACTGAAACAAAGTGAAAATGAAAAACAAAATAATCTCCTCAGCATCACGAGCCACGGCTCAGTCCCATGCACCCCAACTCCTGGTGCAATCAAGATCCTAATGTAGAAGTACTCTTTCCCTTATCTATACCTGCAGCAACATAGTCTGCTTGGGCCCAAAAGAATGGCCCAAACCGGGTGTGAGATACAATCCCATTAGGGAATCACCCAATGATATGTGCCAAACAGTCAATAAATACATGGTAGTACTAAAACAAGAAGCAGTAAACAGAAAAGCACAAGCAGCTACAATCCACACTTCTAACAAAAGATGTGCACAAGTAACAACAAGTAACAAAGGAAAAAGGTAACCCTCTGGGTATCTCTCACAGCCCAACCCCTATGGTTCAACATATAAATACTATAAACCCTCTAGGTGGAACACACAGTCTCACCCCTCTGGGTCCGTTACGTAATTAAGCAGACTCTCTGGGGAAGCACTCACCTTCAATTCCACACGTAGTCTTATATCTTGCTAAAGGATCTCTGGGGAAGCACTCAACGCCAACTCGCCCTATGGCCCGCATCGCGCTAATGGATCACTAGGGAAGAACTCAACATCAATTCCCCATATATCACGCGTATCGTAATTAAAAGACACTCTCGAGAAGCACTTCTGTCAATTCTCCCTTTGTTCTACTACTCTATGTTCTCACAGTCCTGAGTATAACTAAACATGCTCAACGCATGTATATCGTCCAAGTAAACCTCACGAACGACTTGGATATCATCTAAAGCTCAACAATAATAATAATCCAACAGTTCCACTATCCTACGACTAGGCATGGCAACTAGCAAAAATGACAAACAAGAAGAACAAGCATGGAAAAGCAATCTGAGCACAAACAAAATACTCTAATCACAAGAAATAACCACTACTAAAGCAATCAAGAAAAGAAGGCAAGCAACAAGGGAAAAATAGGCAACACGCAATACCCCGTTCAAGGGTATTGGTGTAATTTTCACATAATATTCATCAAATTTCTACGGAAAGGCCCAGACCACCTACCTCGATCCTAGGCGATCGATATACATGAACCTCGACGACAGATTTCCCTTGGAACGCCGTAGATTTGAGAAAACGCACAAAATTCTCAACCAACGATAACCTGGAAACGAGGTGGAACCATGAAAAAGGGCTAAAGCAGAAGGAAGAACTCACTCCTGTGCTTCCAATGCAACTGACCGTGCTCAAATCGGAGAACGGACGGCGAGGCAGTCGTCTGTCGAAGATCCGGTCGTACGGGTCGCTTCGGAAGGCCGAAAACTGTCGAAGAAGGTGAATATGAGGGTTAGACACGACCCCTGTCATTTTAATGAAAAAAAAGAAAGTACACGACGTGTACTTTTAGAGTACACGGTGTGTACTTCTAATTTTTACGTACTCTGAAATAACCGGCCTCCACCTCAGCCTTACACACCGTGTGTGTGGCCCGGACATGGCCAACACACGGCTTTGAGCCGGGAAAGAGTACACAACATATACTCAAAAAGTACCCAATGTGTACTTTTGAAATTTCCATAAAATTCATTTTTCTCAAAAACTCCAGAAAAAAGGAAAAACATACCTGAAAACATATCCGGGTTCTTACAAAATTCCAAAAAGTAAACAATATTGGGATTTATCCATTACATTATTTTCCATAAATAATGTAACAAGTTCGATCTAAGAGGTTCTATGGTCGAAATATTTTCATATTATTGGTGTTTTATATGCTTTTATGTCATTTTCACCTTTAAGATTAATGTTTAAACCATTGGTAAACTTGGTTTTTTCTTAATCACAGTGTTGAATTTTTAATTTCTTCAAGATTAATTATAGTGAAAAAATTATTTAAAACTGTTTAAAATATATATTATTATAATTAGAAATATATAATTTATTTATCAAAATTTAAATAAATTATGTGGATAAAGTTAAAATAAAATTTTATCTTGTAGATGGGATGAGATAACGAGGTTTGAGTGAAAAAATGTAGAAAAGTTTTATATGTTTTTATATCCAATTTAAATTTTAAATTGATTAAAGTGAACTAAATTGTATTATTATTATATATATATTAATGATTTTATTATAATTTAAGACTAACTTGGAAAATTCTATTCATCATTATAAAAAAATTTAATAAATTTCTGATTTCAATTAAAATTTTCTATTTTTCTGTATATATCAAAAAATTAAACATTTCATCAAAATATAAAAAGTTAATACTAGGATATTTTTTATATTAATATTTTAAAAAATAATTTCATTTTATCTATATAATTTTATAAATGTGTCTAAAATTAATTTTAAAATGATTTTTCCAAAAAAAGGCGACAAAACATATTTTTAGGAAACAAAATTGAGAATAAAATCGCATTTATTTATATATTTTGTCTAGATAACATATAAGATGAATGTTAAACATTTTATTAAATATATAACATATATATTTCATTAAAACCTTCAACAAGAATTTATTTTTTTAATTTATTGTTAAAAGATACACTTATGCACAAAAAAATACTTTTTAGGGAAAAGGTTTACCTTTATTTTCAAAAGGGTTTTATTTTCATTTATAAATAAATTGTCACTAAATAAATAATTATAGAGAAATGCGTAAATAATATTTTAATAATTTCGTTAGTCATATTTTTATCCACAATTACAGTGTCTATTTAATAACTTTCATAGTAATACTATTCAATGATTGGTTTGAACTCGTTGCATGTTGTGCAAGTTAAACTCGAAATCATATTTAACACAAGACAAAATTACTATTGAATTTAATTAATTTTAACATTAGTGTTACGTGTAGCGAATGATTAACTTGTTTTTTTATGAATAAAATCATATCTTAGTATAATTTATAACTTAATACCTCATATAATTAAAAAATCAGAAAAACTTATGGTGTTGCATTCCTCCCCCATAAATTTTATTTCTCCCCCAAAATTCATTTAGTTCATTAAAATTTTAATATATGAATGTTACTTTCTTGTAAACCCACATTATAAAAACTGAATACAAACACATCCTTTAAAAAAGTAATGCTGGAAATATACATGTTCCCCAAAGTAACTCATAACTATGTTTTCTCATCGGATAACATATGTGATAGTTAGACCTGGATGAAAAGCACAATAAATTATTTACATTGATAATGATCACTAATCAAAAGAATGTGGGTGATCTAGAGAATTTTAAATATCAAAAAAATAAAATACAAATGTGATGTGAAAGGGTTTATTGACATTTTTATAAATGACGATAATAGTAAAAAAAAATTCATGTTGATTTTCTTGAAATCGAAGAATTTTCATGATAAGATATACTCACTTGATTTTATTCCATTTCATATAAACAATGTCACCCTTTTATTATGCCTTAATAAATTTTCTCATCATATATTACTCCAAGAAATGATGGTGAATTGTCAATCCTAAAGCACTAACATATCATTACATCCATATAAAGAATTATAAGTCATTCTGTTTGTATTTATTTGTCATCATATAAAAAAATATAGCATTTGTTTGCCAATATTCATAATTCCCCACATGGCATGATAATACTATAATCGATAAAATCCCATTAGTTTTTTAGCATAAAACATTCCATGAATAGTTAACCTTGTGACCCTTAAAACTAAGAAAATACATAACATTTGAAATAAGGTCACTTAATTTTTCAAAATAATCTTAACATTGATCCACCATATATCATAAGGTAGATCTGGGATTTTACATACCAAACATGTGAAAACATTTATCATGTATTCTCTAGAAATATTCTAATATCTACATTTACTATTAAACCTTATTGAAAACATTCAAACCTTCTTATTCCTTCAAAATGGATAGATTATTGGATAAATTCCTTAAATCAAAAAATTTTTCAATCTTCATCAATGAAATAGTGGACTACTTTTTAAAAAATAAATAATCAGTTCCATGGTAATCTATAATATCCAATTTATATTATCCAGTTCCATCATCTATTTATTTTAATATCCTTCTCTCAACATCATAATCACATTAAAGGTTATATTTCCCTTAACAATGTGTTTTCCATTAATATCAATATTCCATTAAATCAATTTTAAATTCTATTAGTATCTTTGAATATGTCCTTTCAAACTCATACCTGGACACTTATTCTGAACAACCCTCATATATTTCATAATTTATAATTCATGAATCCAAACTTATAAATACGTTAATAATTTCACATCAATTATTAGAAAGGAATAGTTTATTCCTTGTTCTAGAATTAAATTCTAGATTTAGGAAGATAATTTGGATAATTCTCATATTCTCCATAAATAATACATTGAAACCCTCAACAATTTTTTAGTTTATGACCCTTTTTCCCACACAGATAACATATTTCTCTTCATTTGATACATTCCTTTAGGTTTTTCATCTAGCCATATTGAAATTTTGGTATCTGATTTCTCTTTCAAATATATTCATTACCACAAGAAATTTAATAACATTATATCTTCCTCTTATTTGTTTTGTCAAGAATCTCACAGATTTTCACATTGTTAAACATATATCATGATATCTGATTAGAAATAATAATAATTCCCCTCAATCTATTTATACTTACATTTGACTTTTATTAAAAAAAATAATCATATTGAACAATAAACTCTCTATTTATTGCTATCATGATTAACTAAAACTAGAAATAATATTATCAGAAACACTTATTATAGTAAAAAACCACATAATCATGAAAAATCACTTATATGATGTCTAAATTAAGAAACATACAATTTTATTCCTCAAAATCTGTGGTGAATACATTTTTATTTAGATTTATATTCTATTTAATTCCTTCATGTTGGTTCTTAAAGATTTTGTGAATTTCTAATGAATATCTCTAGGGAGTTTCAAACCAGGTGTGTAGAAAGGTCTATTGTCGTACACTAGTTATCAATCAATTCTAGTTCAATATATGGTTTTTTGGGTCATTACCCGTAGGTGTATCTTTTCTAGAGAAACATCCACTTTTAGTATATGGATAGTGATGTATTTCTAAGAACAAAACCTTTCTATCATTTAGAAAAAAATTCTATGATATCTTCTTATACTTCAACTCATCCTTATAATTATCCTTAGAGATATCCCTAAAAATATCCATAAAAATATAATAAAGGGATATCATTAATATTTTATCATCCTAGGTTATAATGGATGACTAAAAATTTCCATTGATACCAACAACAAAGATCAAGGATTCTCAAACGTTGATATTATATCATTTTTTGTTAATATTCATTACATTACACAAAAACACACGTGAGGGCCATAATAGTTTAGTGCATTTGGGAACATGGAATCATAATTTTATAATATGATGAATATTCTTCAATGTATCCAATAATTATCATCCCATTTATAACTTATACATAAAACTCTTCTTAATAATTTGGGGAAATAAAACATGGGAAATGGTGTTCTCATATTCAGAGTAAGTTTAAAAAATTATACCTAATCATAAAATAAACATAAGTATATGAGAACATAAGAATAACATTTGGAAAGCATAACCTACACATAAAAGATCATTATATTGTGTCATGGAATAAATATTGAAATTTCATAATAATTTAATCATAATATAATAAAATAAAATGAGAAATGAGAAAATAATAAAGGAAACAAACAGAGAACATGTGGCATATAAATTTTGTTTGATAATATCATTTCAAGGACACCTACCATGACATTTATAACATGTTAGTTTGGGGATCATCACCCATGTACCTGATTTGGGCTTGGTATTACCTAATTCGTACATTCGTGTTTTAGTCTTAGGACGAACACTCATGCATCCTCCTATTCTGGGATTTAGATGACCTCCCATTAAATATAATTTTGTGGGATTGGGTTGACCTCTAGTGTACCATCTTATTGCAGGCTTCACGTGTCTTCCATTTTACCCACTAATTTTAGGATTGAACTGAATACCCTTGTACCCTATTATATCATAGAACAATAATCATTACCTGATGAGTTGGAGAGAGATATAGGTCCCACATACCACATAAAGTAATAATACACATGTGTTTCACAAGATCATAATTATTTACAATATAATAAATAATGAATTGAAATTTTTATCGTAACCATGTAAACATATAATAATCACATGAAAATATATTGGTTTAATAATCATTTCATCATAGTATAAAATGTGAAAAGAAGCTGGTTTCATAAGCGTTTTATTATCATATAACCTAGGGAATAGAAAGAGGTTGCATAAAAAACATGTCATCTTAAACATAAACCATTTAAATAAATAATTAGAATGTTGTTATTAGATAATATCGCACATAAATCATAAACTATATTAAATTATATCATATTATAAGGATATTTATTTTGAAATAACATTGGAAAATTTATTATGGAAAATATCTTTTCTTTGAAAATGAATTTCATAAAACATTTAAAAAAACATTCATTGAAAATAACATTAAAAAAATATAAGTAAATATTTGAAAATTAATTTAAAACATTTCATTTGGAATTTTTTTTTTCAAATTTAAAAACTTTTTTTAAAATGTGAAAGAGTTTAAAAACATATTTTTTAAATGTAAACATGAAATATTTAAAAGTTATATTTGAGAAAAAATTTAAGGCATCATTTAAAACATAAATAATCTTGAAAATACTTGTCGTTTAATACTAGTATGGAAAAAAATGGAATATATAAAAATAATTAAAAACCTTTTTGGAGGAATATATCAATTTTTTCATTTAAAAATTCTTTTTTAATAATAAAAAATATTGAAAAAACAAATATTTCAAAATAAGCTTGAAAATTTATAAAATAATATTTAAAACCCATTTTAAACAATGTGTAAAAATAATTTTTTTAAAAAAATTTATTTCTCTAAAAATGAATGTACAATATCATTTAAAAACATTTTTTAATAATAATTTTGTAAAAATGATTTTTGAATAACATTTATTTTTGACCGATGAGGGAAATAGTGTCATTTTCTTAAAAACACATACTTAGTTTTCTTAAGTAAAAGAGAGTGGAAAATAGAAACATTAAATAAATATATTATGAATAAAAAATTTATAATAAAAATAATGATAATACTCGAGATATGAAACATAAGATTTCGTCAATATAAGGATAATCATAAACAATCCCAATAAATGGTGAGGATGTAACCATAAAATCATACCACATTGCTAAAACTAAATTAAAATATCTATAAAATAATAACTATACTTGAAGTATACAGTATCATTAATAGATTAATATTCATGATAGTACATTTAAAGGCGGCAATATATAACCCTCATAAATGAATATAGGTTAATAATATAACATGTGTCTCAAAGAATGAAAATTGAGATAATATTCACTTACCTATTTGGTAACATTTACACTACTACACTGTAACACCCCACACCTACCACATTGGATTCAGGATGTGGTGAGGTCTACATGGCCTTAAGCGACGTTCCCAAGATTCCAAAGGCAGGAAATAAATGTTGAGGGCTTCAAGATAATGTGGGGGAACAAGTTACCCTTATGAAAAAACCAACCATACCAAAAACTAATGATGCATGAACATTCAAACCCAGACATGTATTCCCAAAAGACAACCAAGATGTTCCACAATACTACCCAAAACCAATACAACCAACCATATTAGTGTATAGGAGGAAACTAAACAACCAACACTATGAGCCATGACACCACCCCTGCTCCACAACATGGTCCAAGCTCCAAGCTCCACTGAGACATCATAATGAACCACTGAAGGAGGGAGATGCCTTACCTTTTCTCATGTCACGATATTCAACATATGCAAAGACACCAACTTGCCAAATCAGGGGGTGAGTACTAAAACTCATTAGGATTTCCACAAATGACATCCCTACAGACACCACTAATATAAAACTGTTAGCATGTTTATATAAAACAGTTCATATAAAATAATCACAAGTGCATCCATTTCCATTAGCCCAAAATGCCCTTACCAAGACATCACACCCAGACTATGCAACCAAGGGAAATCCAACCAAACATGACAAAAACCATCTCATCATTTACATGTTAGCACAATAACTTCCACCTTACAATGTAATGGACAAAAACAACCAAAATGGTGGGCCTTCCTCCCAACCCGTTCACCCATTCACACCAAAAAATCAAACGGTGGGACTTCTGCCCAACCCGTTCACGCATTCACAATGAAAAATCAAATTCTGGGACTTCTTCTCAACCCGTTCACCCATTCACAACGAGTTCTACTTCCCGATGACTACTCATATGGTGGTTCTTCCGACCACTATCCATCACCTTTTATAGTGACACTTCCCTCCCACTTCCACACAACATTTCAACCAATCACAACCAAGCATAAAACCCATCAATGTCAAAACAACACACAATCATCCAATTCTATTGCATAAAAATCCACTTAAATAAGTCATCCATTTATTGGAAACCATTTTCCATGCCAAACTACATTTCAATAATAACATCTTTATTGAAAACCATTTTTCATCAACCATTTTCCCAAATCAATTTACACAACCTATTTTAAAATAACCATTTTAAAATCCATAATAATAGAATTTCACCATAAAACCACCTTTTCCCCCAAAATCCCCAAACAGATTTCCAATCAATTTCTCCTAACAAATCAAAATTAAATTTCATCACGATAATAAATTGAAACAAAGACCCACTAGTTCTAACCTAGTGGAGTCGAGAGAGAATTCACCTACTATAGGATTCCCGATAAATCGACCCACAAACAACCATGCCACAAATCTGGTGAACTCACCTCCAAAACCTCTCTAGACCCCTTTCCCTAACATTCACAACCCTTATAAACATCATTTAAGGAAACCAAAACCATAGATCTACACACATCAAGTTTATATATAGAAAACCAAGAAATAGAGGGATATAGATCTAGTGGAAAACACAAGAGAAACAAGAGGAGATACATACAAGGGAGAAACCACCTTCACACATCATTGAAACCTCTTTGAAATGCTTCCAAATCGAGTGGGAGAGAACCCTTAACCCCTGAGAACCCAAAATTCCAAGTGAGGATCTAGTGGGAGAGAATTTTGAGTCAAATTAAGTTAATCCTGAGGTAGGCCAGAACATATAACCCTATTTCTAAGTAGCTGCACGGTTAGCCCGTAGGGTTTGGGAAACCGTGTGCTAACCGTGCACACGCTACTACCTCGGGATCAAGGGTCCACATAGTTTCCTCGCACTGTTTGGAAAACCGTCTGCATGCCATGCGAAGCCTACTATCTCCCGTACACGGTTTCCTCACACAGTTTGGAAAACCGTGTGCATTCCGTGAAAATTCTACTGTCTCCCCTCCACAATTTCCTGAAGAATCTACACGGTTTCCACTAGCCATTCTCAAACCGTGCGCCCCTTGAAAAGCCACCAAAACCAGTCAAAACCATTCCAAACTCTTCCAACCTCTTCTCAACTCATCCCATGGACATTAATCACATAAAAAATAAAAAAAAATCCACATACCTCAAACCAGTGGTACTACATTCTCCCCACCATTAGACTTTCCGTCCTTGAAAATTAGTGAACCTTCCCCTTGCTGAAAGAGCTCAGGCCACTACTCAACTATCTCTTTCTCCTGCTCCCAAGTATCCTCTTGAATCTGAACATGTTGCCACAAAAAAATGAAATAAAGAAATTATTTTACCACTCAAGGCATTCTCTTACCTATCCACACCCTGCACTGGCAAGTGCACCTTCAAAGCATTCGGTTCTAGCTCAACATGACCCTATCAAATCACATGGTCATGATCTGGCTGATACTTTTTGAACTGCGACACATGAAAAACATTGTTCACTGCACTAAACCTAGGTGGAAAAGCCAAAAAATAATCCACCTCACCAACCCGCTCAAGAATATCAAATGGTCAAATATAACTTGGAGAAAACTTTACCTGCTTTCCAAACCAACGATGTCCCAACCTATGAGAGATCCTTAAGAAAACATGATCACTCACCTCGAACAAAAATGATCATCAACAATGATCTGCATAGGATTTCTAACAACTCAAAGCCATCTCCATTCTCTTCCTGATCAACTTGATCTTATCTGTAGTCTCCTAGACAAGGCTCAGTCCAACCATCAAGGACTCCCCCATTTCCACCCAACATGGTGGAGAACGACATGGACGCCCATACAATGCTTCAAACGGATCCATCAATATGAATGCCTGATAATAGTTATTTAAAGAGAACTCAACCAATGACAATTGTTCCTCCCATGAGAAACCAGAATATATGACACATGCCCACAACATATCATCCATAGTTTGTATCGTCCTCTCGGATTGACCATCCGTCAGAGGGTGATACGTCATGCTCATAGTCAACTGTGTCCGAATGGATTGCTGCAAGGATTTCTATAAATGGGAAGTAAACCTCAGATCCCTATCTAATACAATCAAAACTAAAACACCATGCCTCTTTACCACCTCCTAGATATTTATTTTGGACAGATCCTCCACCATATGAGATTCACAAATTAGGATGAAATGGGCTGAATTCGTTAGCCGATCCACTATCACCCAAATGGAATCGTTCTTTCTAACCATTCATGGGAGACCTGTGACAAAATCCATATATATTTTCTCCCACTTCGAAAAATGGATTGGTAAAGACTGAAACATTTTTTCTGGAATCTTGATGCTCTGCGTTGACCTACTGACAAGTCAAGCATCGCAGAACATACTCAGCCACACTTCATTTCAAACCAGCCCACTAGAACTTCACATTCAATTATTTATACATTTTCTAAATTCCAGGATGAACATCCCACATGGAATGATGATACGCCCTAAGAAGATCTTCCTGACACAAAACTGGTTCAACAATCCGATTCTAAAAACACAAAACTGAATCTCCATTCAGTTTCAAACCCTCTCTGGTCTCCCCAGCATTGAGTCTCGACCCCATGTTCACACACTCAGAATCGGATATCTGTACCTCTTTATCCAGGCCAACCAAGTCAAGAATCAACAAAACTGGAAATAAGACAACTCTATCACCCTGGTTCTCACATTCCAACCACATATCACCTATAAACAGCATCAAATGCCATTGTCTGATGCTTATTTCAGCACCTAAGCAAATGATTTTCTACTTAATGCATCCACCACCATGTTTCCTTTACCCGGTGTGTACATCAAGTCAAAATAAAACATCTGGAGACATTCCATCCATCTCCTTTACCTCAGCTTCAAATTCTTTTGTGAGAAAATGTGCTTTAAGATCTTATGATCTGTATATATAGTGAATTTCTCACCGAAGAGATAATGACGCCACACTTTCAACTCATGGACCACTGCTGCGAAATCCAAATCATGAGTTGGGTAGTTCTTCTCATGAACTCTCTACTCCCGTGAGCCATCTTCAACCACATGATTCCCATTCATGGGAACACACTCCAACCCTAATCTTGATGCATCGAAATACACCACATACCCTTTTCCTAGTTCTGGAAAAACCAATATTGGTGCTGATGTAAGGAAAATCTTTAGCTCATCAAAACACTACTGGCACTTTTAATTCCACTGGAATGGAAGATTCTTTCTAGTCAAAGCTATCATTGGCGAATCCAAACATGAAAAATCACGAACAAAACGCCGATAATACCCAGCTAGACCTAGAAAATCCGTATCTCAACCACATTTTTTGGTGGTTTCTACGAGATAACAACCTTTATCTTTTCTGGATCTGCTGAAACACCTCTTTTAGAAATCACATGGCCATGAAAACAAACTTCCTGTATCCAAAAGTCACACTTTGATAATTTGGAATACAACTGATGATCCTTCAAGATCCCAAGAACTCTCTCCATGTGCTTCTCATACTCCAACATTGTCTTTGAATACACCAAAATATCATCTCCAAACACTACCCCAAATGAATCTAGATATCATTGAAATATATGATTCATCAATTCCATAAACACCACTGGCGCATTAATTAGACCAAAGTGAATAACCACATATTCTTAATGGCCATATCAAATTCTGAAATCTATTTTAGGAATATCTTCCTTCCTCAATTGTAATTGATGATATACCGACCATAGGTAAATCTTGGAGAACCACTAGGATCCACTTAACTGGTCGAACAAGTCATCAATTTGTGGAAGTGGATATATATTCTTTATCGTAACTTTGTGTAGTCTACAATAATAAACACAGAGTCTCAAAGTTCCATCTTTATTTTTCACAAACAACACCGGCGCTGCCCATGGAGAAGTTCTAGGCTGGATAAACCCTTTGTTTTCTAACTCTTCCAACTGGACATTCAATTCCTGCAATTGAGTTGGTGCCATCCGATAAGACATAAGTGAGATTGGACTGGTCCCCGAAAGGAGATCAACCATAAACTCCACATACCGTATGGGAGCTAACCCAGATAATTCTTCAGGAAAAATATCAATGAAATTATCTACCACTGCTGCAATAACAGTCTGCTCAACACCCTCTACCGATTCCAACAACAATACCACCAACTAATACGACAACGTACCCATCGTCGGTGCCAACAAACACGTTTCACCCTGACTTCCATGCTTCTATCCTCTAAGGAGATGTCTAACACCATCGTGTGTCGTAAAATCGACTGTCCGCGCATCATAGTCGATGTGAGCCTTAAACACCACCATCCAATCCATTCTTAGTATTACATCATACCCATCCATCTGAAGCATTTATAAATTCCACACTAGCTCCACCTCACCCCCAACGATACAACATGCTCTACAAAAGAAGGCTCGACACTCTCTTCGACCCAAAGGTGTTTGAAGTTTTAAAACTGAGGGCATCATTTATACTCTTAAACCCAGCAAATAGACCACACGTGCAACAATAAAAGAGTGTGAAGAACCTGTATCAAACAACACTTGCATCAAGGTAGAATTTAGAAGAATAGTACCTCACAGTGTGGATGGTCCTGACTAATCATCCACCACAACATACTCACCTCCAAACACATGTTTTCTTGCCACACTCTACTCTTTATTTCACTGCTGAGGCGTCATGGTATTCTGAGAATCACCATGACCCACTTTACTCTACGGTCGAGGGGTATGCTATTGCACATGTCCCTTTGAAGCATAAGATGTATGCGATCCCTAATAAGTGTCACACCCACCCAACCTTAGAGAATTCCAACAATAATGTTGAAGATTACCCATCTTCTTACAATTATGACATGCTCGAGGTTGTACCATACAATCCCTCTGGATGTGGCTTGTTGAACCACACTAAAAACATCCCAACTTGATCTGGGGCTTCAGAGGAATATTTACCAATCCTGCCATCAGATTATATGCCATATTCCCGCTCGGGGAATAATTTTCCCTCCTTCTCTTGAACCCAACATTAGAGATCCCACTATTGCCCATGGGTACCACCATGATTCCTCCACCTAGAGCTCCCAATAGATCTCGCTTAGCCACTGAGGCTCTATTTACCATCTCCGTGTAATCATCTATACACAACACCGCTATCTTTGAATGTATTTCTTTCCATAACCCCACTACAAAGCTCCTTGCCTTCAACGACGTTCTACCCACCACCTCGAGTGCAAACCACATTATGTTCATAAACATAACTGCATAATCCATCACATACATAAGTTCATGCTTCATACTGAAGAAATCAAATGTATGCTGAATTATGAATGTATGTGTGTAGAATTGTTTATTAAAAAATTCGTCAAAGCCTTACCACATCATACCCTGGTCAGTCCCCGCTTGTACTAAAAACTCCCACCACTAATGGGCAAGATCTTCCAATATATAAGTGGCCAACCTTACTTTCAGCTCTACCGGCGTTCCCATGAACTTGAAGATCTTGTTCATTCTATTCAACCATGCTTCTTCCCTTTCCGGCTCTGAATCACCCAAGAAGATGGGTGGATTTTTCTTTTGAAACAGAACCATATGATCCACATGCCTTGGTTCATCCACTTTATTCCCACTTTCCACAGCTTGGAAAGATTTCACGATACTTTGCTCTAACAGTTGGTTCACCTGAGGCTCAGGTGTAACCACATTCTCAGTAGCCTCCTCCTGTTCATCTCTACGAGGCCTAGCCGGTTCGATTTCTATAAGCAGAAAAATAAACCACCATGAGTCTCACTTCTGTACACATCACGAAATCCCATTTCAAATGACTTTACACAACACTATCACAACAAGTCTTTCCACAATTTCACATTTCCCATGTTTCATCATTTTTGAAAATCATACCATTTTAAAAATACCAAATTTATTAACATTACAGTTTCACACAAAATCTATATCTCAATTCATACCATATATCATTATGTCCATTGAAATATACATCCTAGTGGGAATTCATTTCTACCTTTCATGTCATTCTCATCTCATTGGATACACTCATGACAATGAGATATCCAATTACTATAAGTGTCTCCAAAACACTTATGTACCCAACTCCCTGGTAAATTGAATTTCAACATAAAAGGGTTAGCTAAGTCCTTTTATGATATACATTCCATGTTCAGACATTCCTACAACTTGCTATCATCCTGACTTAAGGAATGTACCACAACAGGTGTCAACACCAAATCCGATAATCAACTCCAAAGGACCGAAAGAACTGATACCAATTGTAACACCCCACCCCTTCCTAATTGACTTGAGGAGGCAGTGATGGCTACATGGCCTTAAGTGACATTACCAAGACACCAAATTCTGACAATAAATGACGAGGGCTTCAAGATTAAGTTGGGGAACAATTTTCCCTTATGAAAAAACCTACCAAACCAACCACTAATGATGCATTCACTTTCAAACCCAGACATGTATTCCCAAAAGACAACCATGTTGTTCCACAATACAACCCAAAACCAATACAACCAACCATATCAGAGTTGAAGAGGAAACTAAACAACCAACACTATGAGCCATGCCACCACCCCAGCTCCACAACAAGATCCAAGATCCAAGCTCCACCGAGACATCACAATGCACTATCACAGGAGGGAGATGCCTTACCTTTTCCCGCATCACGATATACAACATCTGCAAAGACACCAACATGAAAAAGTAGAGGGTGAGTAGTAAAATTCTGTAGGATTTCCCCAAATGACTTCCCTACACACTCCACAAGGATAAAACCATTATCACATTTATATAAAATAGTTTATACAAAATAATAACAAGTACAACCATTTCTATGATCCAAACATTCCCTAACCAAGCCATCTCACCCAGACCACACAACCAAGGGAAAGCCAACCAAACATGCCACAAACCATCTCATCATTTACACGTTATCACACCAACTTCCATATTTCAAATCAATGAACAAAAAAAAACAAAAACTGTGGTACATCCGTCCAACCTGTTCACCCATTCACACCAAACAATCATACGGTGGGACATCTTCCCTACCAGTTCACCCATTCACAATGAACAATCAAATTGTGGGACTTCTACCCATCTCATTCACCCATTCACAACGAGTGTTACTTCCCGACCACTACTCATATGGTGGTTCTTCCGACCACTATCTATCTCCTTTTATAGTGAGACTTCTCGCCCACTTACACACAACATTTCAACCAATCACAACCAAGCATAGAAGCCTTCAATGTCAAAAAAAACAATAAATCAACCAATTCTTTTGCATACCAATCCACATAAATAAATCATCCATTTATTGAAAACCATTTTCCATGAAAAACCTCATTTCAATAAAAACATCCTTATTGAAAACCATTTTTCATCAACCTTTTTCCCAAATCAATCTCAACAACCCATTTTAACATCGTTAACAATGGCATTTCACCATGAAACCCCCTATTTCCTCAAAATCCCCAAACGAATTTCCAACCAATTTCGTTTAACAAATCACTTTTAATTTTCAAAAAAATAAATAATTGAAATAAAGAACCACTAGTTCTAACATAGTGGAGTTGAGATAGAAGCCACCAACCTTTAGGGTTCCTGATAAATCAACCCACAGACAACCATGCCTCAAATCCGGTGAACACACCTCTGAAAACTCTCTAGATCCCTTTCCATGACATTCAGAAGCCTTAAAAACATCATCCAAGGCAACCACAACCCTAGATATACACACGAAAAGTGTAGATCTAGAAAAGCATGAAAAAGAGGGATGTAGATCTAGAGAAAAACACAAGGGAAACAAGAGGAGATACTTAGCCAGGAGAAACCACCTTCAAGCTTCCTTGAAACCCCTTTGAAACGCTTACAAATCGAGTGGGAGAGAACCCTTAACCCGTGGGAACCCAAAATCCCGAGTGAGACTTGAGTGGGAGAGAATTTGGAGTCAAATAGGTTAAGCCCGAGAGAGCCTAGAACTTATAACCCTATTTTTATGTTACCACATGGTTAACCCGGACAGTTTGGAAAATTGTGCGCTAACCGTGCGCACGCTACTGCCTCGAGAGCAAGGGTCTGCACGATTGCCTCACATAGTTTGGAAAACCGCGTGCAGGCTGTGTGAAGCCTACTGTCTCCCCTGCAAGGTTTCCAGGAGAATCTGCATAGTTTCCAATAGTCGTGCTCAAACCGTGCACCCCATTAAAATCCTCCAAACTCATCCAAAACCATTCCAAACTATCTCAACCTCTTCCCAACCCATCCGATTCATTTTAAGCACATAAAAAAGCATAAACAATGGCCACATACCTCAAAATGGGGGTACTACATACACCATGAATGATAGATGCAGAAATGGATGTGTAAATACCATAAATTTTAATTAAATGATTCATAAATTAAATTCATGTGTAGTATATCCACCACATAGGTAAAATATTTGGTCAATATATCATAAAGGTAAAAAGAGAGACATAAATATTTTACATCTTGAGTAATATTTGAATAATGATATATGTGAAACTTGAAACCTTGAATATAATTAATTAAATAAAATTGATGATAAAACATTTCATAGTATAATATATACACCAAACAAAATAAATTAGGGTTGAATATGAAATAAGTCTGAAAAAATAAAAGTGAATATAGAAATACACTTACATTAATTCTTTATTTCATTCTTATGCATTAAAGCCTCCTATATAATAAATATAAGTTTATTATACATCTATCCTAGAACCATATTCCAATATATCATATCATATATGATTTATGCTTTACCTTTTATTACCTATTTATTAAAAATTCAATGTTAATGTTATGTTTCAGTTCATAATTACTTTGCTTTGCGTATATGTTTTGACAAGTCTATTTTGGTACTCTTACATTGATCATGGTTTCAACAACTTCAGAATATAAACCATGGTATAAATATCATATATATTCAGTGTATAGGTATTTAGAGTTCTCAATAGAATTTGGTTAGAGGAAACGGAAAACACCATTCATGGAGACGGTTGTTTGTATGTACACATGAAGGCTGTTTCCATTTCCATATTATACTAAATAAAAAAGTAATTGATATATATATATATATAATAAATATAATAGAATTAGTATTTCATATATATAACACATGTTTATCTACCCCATATTCAATACATTATATGAAAAACATGAAAAAATCACGTTGCTTCAGGTTGTAGTGGTCCATAGTACGCACGAATTTCATTATTGCATTCCCAAAATATGGAAATAAAGATGTTATGTGTGATATATATTTTATTGAATAATAATAACATCATAAACATCATAAACATCAAATATAAATAGCATGTCATTTTTGAGACTCTGTTTTCTCACATGGATGAAAATGTAATAAAAGAAAATACCATAAAGAGAAGAAAAATAGGGATGTGGAGAATTTCAAAGGACATAACCCTTTTCCAAAACTACTTTACAAACATAAAAAAAGTAGCATCGGTGCACAGGGCACCATCTCATCTAGTGGAACTGTGCATGCCCAGATTTTTGGTCACATAGTGGCTCATTATAGGGTAATTACATATTATCTTTCATGACAGACATGTGAGAGATAACACCATCTACCAGGGTCCAATACATGACTAAAAATACGACCACTGAGATTCTGATGTAAATAATAGAAAATTTAGAAGAACACCTGATGATCAACATTCAGTATTTGTTTACCCATGTCCTTAGAAAACTTTTAGGTAGCTCACCATAACCTGAGAAAATATGTTTTTAATGTGGGTAGTAGAACTAAATTCCTCTCTATATCTAAAATACATTACACTTTCATTAGGAAAACTCTATTTTATGGTTGATGAAAACTATTGCAAGGTCCCCATCCCTGACTAGGGTTCCATGTGAGATACTTTTGAGAAAACTAGTGGAGACCCCTAAAGCATTGAAAAAATACTCTCATAATTTTTGTTCCTAGGTTGTCAATGTAACATCGTAAAAAAATTCATAAAGTATTTTTATAAAAAAATTCTTCCAAAATATATGTTTTTATAAAACTGGAAAAATAAATGGTCTTTATTTTAATATTTAAAATCATAGATTATATTCTATTATTTAAATAAAAAAAAATTATAGTGCATTTTGAAATTATAATTTGAATGGACGTATTATTTTTTTTATAAATGTTTTATTTATATTTCAAAGGAAAAATAATAATATTATCATAATATATTAATTATTTGAATTACTATTTAGTTTCAAATAAGGATGGGAAATTAATTGTTAGGAAAAAATTTAAATGATACATGTAAAATATATAGAACCTCGATGTTTTCCATTTTTTAAATAGTTGGAAATTTTCTACAAAAAAATATGTAATGGTGCTGACACAACACATACCCTGGGTAGGCTGAATACCATTTTTTAATGGAGCCAGTACACAATCCCACTCGTGCAACTGATCAGGCACCCTTGTAATCAGCCTTTGTATGATTTAGTCCATGTATAGGTGGGTTGAGTCCCAAGGTGGGATCCCATGTATAAGGATTCCACTGTGTGTGTGTGTGCTTTTTCTTTCAAAGAAAGGAATCTAACTCTAGTGTAACATCGCATTTTTTTAGAAAAAATAAATTGAAATGAATAAAACACTGTTTTATGTATATATATATAACTAGACATTAAAATATAATTTTTCTACTTCTATGTTTTTAATTTCAAGAAACTGTCATCTACAACAGTTTTAAGTATGTTATTTGGAGTCTATTGGAACCAAATTTTTATTGGGGAATAGTAACATATCCTTATGAATAGTAATATGACCCTAATGAATAGTAAATTTAATTATTATTTTATTTTCTTAAGGCTTTAAGATAATAACAACTTGGTTAATTTTTCATTATGATATAGAAGTAGTTATAGAATTAGAATTGTTAATTTTTGTATTAAGTATGCTTTTATTTATAAATTAAATTAATAATATTTAGAAAATTATTTTCAAAAAATGGACTTAATTTTGGAATTCTACACATATACAAATATTTAGGGTAAATTTTTGGAATTTTTCTGAAATTCATTAATTTTCGATGAATAGTGAAATACTATAAAATACCGTATAATCAAATTATAAAAAAATGCACTACTTATGAAATACAATGTGATGAAAGTCTACTTGGTTCGAACTCACATTCCATTATCACTATTTTAGGTCCCATGATCTAATACTATTCATAATCTTGGGAAAAATGTTATAATAATGATTAAAATAATCAAAAATACCCCTCTCCTCCACAATAAATACCACTCTCAATCACCTCTTCTTCCCACAACTCTAAATCCTTGATCCATACCTAAGTTTTACCCAATACTCCCCCAAGGCACTTACACACGTCCTAGAGCTTCTGGTCTAACCAAAAGACCAAAACTGATTCCCTTAAGAAGGATAACATGGAGAAGAGATCAAGAGGTAAACATCCTCTTTTATGTTTTTTCTTTTCATTCATTTTATGTTATTTTCTTCCTTTTATAGTGGTTATGTTGGGATATTTCATTCCATATCCCCCATTGCTGTATATATTTTTTAAGAGTGATGAGATATCTTATTTCTCTCATCAAACTATTTTTATGAAATTTAATAGATGTCATTTGGCTACTGAATTTTTCTGAGAAATTTGCCACGTTTTGTTTTATTTCAGGAATCCTTTATTTTATTCTTATTTCCCCACCTACTCTTAACCAAGGGGCATGAAATCTCCAGAATCCTGTATATTTTGGATTTTCTCATGTCCAATTGAAAATTAATCATCATTCTTCTTCTCTTCCACCACTTTTCAATGTAATTAAAAACATTGTCTATGATGTGTCGAATTACCAACATCGTGGATGATGTGATTTCAATTTTCATTAATTCCTTCATGTCTGGTCATGAAACCATTTTTATGGTTGAACCAGATTATAATATATTTATTATTTCAAATCAATGTTTCTGTAATTATTTAGTACACATGGATTGAATTTATAAAACAAAATGAGGGCGTTATTATCAAAGAACTACTAAAATGATCTAAAAAACATCATTAATGTTTTAACTTATGAATCATCATCATGTAAGAATTCAAAATGATAAATGGTATAATTATGGTACATTAAATATGTAAATACTAATCTAATCTAATTATGTATTTTCACTTCCAATCAATAAGAACATCCATCATGAACCAATCATGAAAATCATTTAAAGAACTCGCCCAAAACAATGCACGGAACAAAATACAAATAATTAAAGGGTAAAATGAGGTTATTAGATTATCATATAAGATTTTAGAAACATGAAAATGTTTCTGTAAAATACTAATAACACTCTTTTAACCATTATAAAATAATTTTGAACATGTTTGATGTTAGACAAGCATGAGGTAATGGAATTATTAACCCTATTTCGATTCATTGGGTTAACCTTCTACTTTATTTTTTGTTGTATTATAAATTGATAGTGTGATGGGTTTGATTATATTATTTTTATTGATGGGTATTTAATGTTTTTATACATATTCCATCCAATATTTTAAGTTTCACTTCAATTATATGATATTTATAATAGACTTTCCTTTTAAAACCCCCCCTTTTAAATTCTATTTTACAATGTTCAAAAGTAATGCTTTTATGATATTTCATGTTGTATGATTATGTTATATTTCATGGGAATTATTTATTATGAATGGTGCGACTTATATTTCCATCCATGCATTAGTTATGTTTAATTTTGAGGTCGGCCGTATGGTTAATCCATGTGTAACTACAATGGTTACAAAAATTGTAAGGTAGTCATGAGGGTTACAAATTATTAAGTAGTCGTGAGGGTTACAATGTTATATAAGTAATTCCCCAAGATACCTTTATGATTATATTTATGTTCTCATGTTTTTTAGATCTTTTATAAATCACATGTTACACAAAGTAAGTATATATGGGTGATAAGCATGTTTTTTTTGAAAATTCCTTCATACATTATGAGTATTCCTTGGCTAATGTGATCTTTCCATATTTTCCATCCCTTACTAAGATTTTGTTCTCATCTGAAGTTTTTAAATGATTCTCACAAGTTATTGGATGTGTAATACAAAGAAGGAAGCCATTTTAAATGTAGAAGAATTGTAAATGAGTCATGTTTATGTTTTAATGTTTTATATTTTAACAAAAATGAAATTGTTTTCATGATATCCACTCTATAACAATGTGTAATATTATGTATGTATTTTCCCAAATCTCTAAAACTATAAACATGAAATGATCTTCAATGTAAAAAGGATATTATTTCTTGACTAAATTAAACATTATGTAATGTAATAAATAAGGGTCCTTATAGTTGGTATCAGAGGAAAGGTTTTGAAAACATTGGGGATTAGGAGTTTTCGTTAAACATATGGTCAGTATGTTTGTCTATTATTTAAGTTAAATCCGTTTTTATAACTTTTCAGTTTAAGGAAGTTCAATTTAAAATGGAAGTAGGAGGATCTAAAATGACATTTCTATCACTTCTTCATGAATTTCTTTCAATAATTATTGCAATGTCATATCCAGACGAATTTAAAACACTTTCTAACATACAAATCACTTGCATGCAATTGTTTGAGATATCAAACACCACCATTATACCTCGATACCATTGTGGATCATGGGTTGTATTTAATCAAATCCTATTTTCTCAATATTATCATATTTTCATGATTGGTAAATATTATCAAGGTATTTTCAAATATTTATCTTATCAAGATATTTTTAAGAATATTATTATTTTGAATGAGGTGCTGAAGAAGGAGACCCTTGCATAACCTATTTATATTTGATTTTACAGTATACTCTTTCATCACATTTATAAGTTTTTTTAAAGGATACTGATAAAATATATATATATTACTTTGATGTATTCTATTTTTCATTGTTTTGAAATTTTATACGAAAATTTTCTTAGCTGCTCACACATCACACAACCCAGGTTGGGTAAATCCCTTGGTTCAATAGAGGCACTGTGAAATATCACTTGAGCTACACATTTGGCCCACATGTAATCAGCCTATGTATGGTTTCATTTGAGAATTAGTGGGCCGAGACTTGGGGTGGGATCCAATGTATAAGGATTCTTGCATGGGTTCTTGTGTGTTTTTGAGCAAGGAAACAATATATAGCCTTATAAGGTCATCCTAAAAACCAAATGGTTTTGATGTTGGATGCTTTTTTAAAATTTGGGATCTAATATTGGATATATGATCTAGTCATGTCCAATCTTGGACATTCCTTATATTCACTCAGATGAACACCCCTATATTGAGTTATGGATGATTGTATCTTTTTCTAGTTGTCTCATCAAATTCAGACAATGAAGGTCATCAATCCAAAAATATAGACTTCTTCCTCGTCATGCCCTACTATAACCTACTCTAGTTTGATGCTTCCAACCATCATTTCTTCTCCTCCATGGATTCCATCTCCATTCATGGTCCGAACACGCATTGATTTCCATATGAATGATTAGAATGAACTATTTTATTTAAAATCATACCATGACTCAACCCATCTTCTTCCATAATATTTAATTTATATATATATATATAATTTCCATTTCTTAATGTTTACTATAAATAACAATTTTTTATCCACCTTCGGGTAAATTTTTTATCACTTTTTATACTTGTTTATTGAAACATGGATTTTTAAAAAAATATACAAACCTATTTATAAACAATCAAAAAATCTATTCCTTATCCTCCCAAGTCCTCCATATAAATCTATTCAAATTATAGAAGCCTCAATCCCTTGTTTGATCTAAAAATATATTATTGTTTAATTTTTTATTATGTTTGATTTCACCCTAAAATTTATATATATAAGTATATATATATATATATCCATTTCTTTGTTTTAATAGTTTTTGATGAAAAATATTTATTTTAAATTTGTGTTTTATGGAATTCCTTTTAAATACCCCATTCCTAAGGATTTATGTATGTATTTTTATTCAATCAATTTATCTTTATTTTAAAAATATATACACACATATATATATATATATATGTATGTCTGTATATCATTATATTTTCATAATATATATAAGATAAGTGTTTTGTATTTAAATTTTTATTTTTAAATCCTACGGTTTTAAAGGGTTTTAATTTTATAAATTAATGTTGTTTATATGGATATATATATGTGTGTGTCTGTGTCTCTATGTATTGATATATATATATATATCTTGATTTTTGTTTTTTAAAACATATATGTTAATATTTTTGTTTTAAAATATTATATATAAGCCTATAGTTTGTATAGAGATTATTTATTTTTATTATAGGTATTGCCTATGTTTTTTAAACACCATCCTATATATAAGTTAAAATTATTTATATTTATGTACATATATATATATGTATATAAATTTATTTATAAAGAGGGATTAATATTTTGATTTCAAACCTACATATAAAGGTTAGAAATTTTTTATTTCTCATTAAGTTAATGTTTTATATTTATGTGTTAAATGATAATATTTATCTTTTTGTGCACTATTCAAAAACAAGTTATTATTGCAAGTGAAAAATTTAATCTTTACCCTCTTTTATGTAATTTATAATAGGGTATAGACATTATCTTACTTAAACGTATAATTCCATTCATTTTTAATCTGTAGTGACCATATTTTATTATTCATTTTATTTATAACTTTTAAAGATGAAAATTATTTTTTGATCATTGGATTCTCCTAAAAAAGTTTTTAGAAATTCTCAAGAATATATTAATGACATATCATAAGAAAGTTTAAATTATTGAAAACAAAATAATTTTATGAATGTATTATCGAAATGTTTGGGATTAGGATTGAGAAAGGAAGGTCGATTAAAATTGGATTAAAAAATTGTCACTAGTATACTGAACATCATGTTATGGGGAGTGAACCCATAATTCTTAAAGTTGCTTTTTTCGTACGAGTTCTGACTAGTGGCCCTATGTTTTTATTATGGTCGAGAATGTATATAAAATGACCCACCAAAAATTATTATTTTTTTATGGTGAAATCCAATGATATTTTGAAATATAAATTTATTATAAAATTAATATTTTCTAAATTATATGGATTTCAATGTCTTAGAAATATACTTATATATATATATATATTCATATGTACGCTTATTCCAAAAAAAATATTTTATAATTTTTTATTAACATTCTCCAATAACATTAATAGTAATTTTAAATGCTCTCCGTATGTTTTAAACTATATTTTTTATAGTATTAAAAGATTTACTTTGTGATGTGAGTTTTTACGAAGAGGTAGCACGCTGATGAATTTTATATTTATCAAATTTCATTTTGTAATTTTTTTGGAAATGTAATATTTGAATCTAATTCTATAGAACCTGGAATATAAAAGGTCATCAATTGTGTAATTTATTGAGTAATTGTTCAGTTTCATTTATAAAAAAAATCACACAACATGTTTTAGCTCCGAATCCCGATGTACGGGATTGGTATTTTATTATCCATCCCTGAAGACCCCTTATGATCATGCATGAATACTGTCACTAAGAACTTCTTGTCCACACAAGAATTCATTATGTGATACCCCCTAGGCTCATATAGTCACTAATCAATGTGATCCACCTCTAGGGGCCTATTCAAAGCCACAAATGGCATTGCATCTCTTCCTTTGTCTCCCTCATTCTAGAGGAAAAATATTAAAACATTCACCAAATAACCTAGACTTGGAAACCATGGCAAGAGACAAACCAATGATTCTCTTATTTGGGTATGCATTCCATTTGTATGAGGTTCCAAACAAATCTAATAACTAATGTTTAGGGTCCCTCGGTGTGCATGTGAGTTTTCATCACTTTGGTCATGAGGACCCCGACCTCAGGGCTGTGTTAGAGAACTCCGAGTCTTGACATAGTGGTTAGAGAGTTGTGCTTTCAGCATCCTCTTTGAGATCAGGGACCTCTAGTTTCATGTGGGGATTGTGAGGATCATGATACCTTTGACATGGAATTAGATCGTCCTATCTTCCCTAGCAACCAATTTTATGGAATCCATCTCGGATTAATACCATATCCCATATTTCATGACCCATTCTTCATTATTCGTTTATCCTCCTTCATATCCATGTTTTTTATCCAGATGGGTAGTCTGATATGAATATCCAAGAAATAAAAAAAAATGCGAGATAGTCACATAAAATTACTCTCTCTATCTATTTGATTATATGGTACAATAATGATAAGTAATGGAAACCATAACCTACCCTCTTTCCCTTTCACTTTGGGTACTGGCCTCATCCACTAGCAGAAAAACCAGATTGTCTTGTCTTCCAGATCTATAACTTACTCTTATTTCTCACATTGAGAATAAATTAATTGGGCTTATAAGTGATAAATGATCAGGACATTTTCTCAATTCCCAACATTTATTCATCATTCCATGTGTATTCAATAAATAAACAATGTTCCTTCTATTTGGTATAATCCCCAATAACAGTCAAAATATTGGGCCTCCAACTCAGTATAAGGCCGAACTATGTCACTATACTAATTAACTATGGAATAATTATTATGAATAAGTCCTAACCAATCCATACCCATTAACTAGGGAATCCAAATTTGGAATAATCCACAACCAAACCATACACATTAACTAGGGAATCCTCTTTAGGAATAATCCCAATCAAAACCAAACCCATTAACTATGGAATCCTCATTTTTAATTATCCCCAACTAGACCTCATCAATAGCAAGGGAATATTACTTAAGAGAAATCCACAACTCAATCCACCCAATGGGAAATAGTCCTCTATGAGGCATAACTTTTGAGGGCATCCATTGGCATAGGTCCTCACAACTAAACTACGTGAGATTTTATTCCCAGCCAAATGGGATACGTAGAAAGCCTCTCTTAGTTCCAAAAAAACCAAAAATAAATACTAATTATCTCAAGGTTGAATCCCCAATAGTGTCTTATTCAAACTAGGTATCCATATATCTTGAAGGTTCCCTATGCCACCCCACATTAGCCCCATATCAATCATTAACTAAGAATCATTTTCCTAGGTGTCCTTACCATATGATGTTAAACTGCATGATTTGGCCATGTCACATGAACTAAAAAGGTATGATTTTCCCATCAAGTGGCCCTAAACTAAATGTGTTATAATCCCTTTCATTAGGATTAAAGGTAATCCCATTCATGCTTCTGATCCTAATATAAAAACAAATATCATGTACTTGGACAATGATACACTCCAAATCTCCTCGTTATGTGGATCAAAGCAAGAGTCATAATAATATATGATAAAATAATATCAGATCAATGAATAAGAAGGTATAATTGATGAAGAAACTCATATCCATATATATATATCTCCATTTATGAATAACCTTAGATACATACAGTTGATTCCAAATTCTATACATACAAATAATTGATTATTATTCGAATGGTTACCAACATAATACATGAGATTTAATGAATTATTCATGAACTAATATTAAATATAGATGACTCTCATATAGTAAGAACTAATTACCCTAAAAATGTTTATTGATCCCAAACTACCATAATCTCAACCAATGATTTTTCATAAATATCACCAGACCAGTTTCCAAATGAGAACCTACCGTTGGAAAGACAACATGAGTTTTCACTAATATAGTACCATTGGGTGTTTCTAGATCCACAAATAAAACCTATTTGAAGCCATCAAAAAATGGAAAACCTAATGTGATGGTTATAGAAATTTCATATCCCTAAAATAAATCATTAGGAATAATTATTTTCATTGATAAAAAAACATTTAAACTAACGTGAATCCATAACCAAGATGAAGGCGTCACCCATATGGAATGCCACTTTTGTTCTATAAATGAAAGATGTCATAATAAGAAAAACAGTAAGTAATTTTGTTTTATGAGATGAAAGTTTGATATGGTTTTCTTGTTTGTGTTTTAACCTACCCTCCATCTCGTAACTCCCCATCGGTTATCCCATCAATAATGACAAATGGTCTAGAAATAGACTTCACTTATCTCCAATATCAACAATTTTATGAGCTTATCCATAGAACTCAACAACCAGTACCTCAATTATATAAATTAGGTGGATCAATAGGTTGTAGACATAATTTTCTAAAAGAAAAAGGGTTTCTTCCCTAGGTATTATACAAATAGTCCATCAATCTAATGTCATGATGCATTGAACCCACTATATGATGAGGGTGGCATCCTTTACAGTCTGACCAATGTTTTCCTAACCCATGAATGCATGATAGACCACCAGGGGATGAAACCAGACAACATGGAGTAGAGACACATCTCTACCCCATATGGAGAATCCCTATAATCAAATTTTGTATCAAACTACATGTATGAACATACAAAACACTTCCATAATTTATATATCCAGATGACACACATGGAAGAATACAGGGAATATTTCTATTCAAATTTGGATTCACACAATAGGTACAAACATAAAATTTCCAACATCAACAAATATTTCCATCATATACTTTTTTGAATTTTCTTAAGAATACTATCAATAATTTTAGGAAGAAACCCATGAGGAGGCACAAACACCTACCAACATTTATCAATCCTTCATAATTCATCATCTGGAGGCACCCAGTGATGTTTTTCAAAAAAACTTAGTGATGAATAGGGGGTAGACCCAACTCTCTTCCCCAACACTTGATTACTGTTAGTATCTATTTCCAGGTAATGGAAGATAGAATAAATAATATAACCCTTATTTAGACATGAAATGTGAATATATCCCGATTCTAATCACTGATGTCACCATTAATATCCTGGATATGTTGAAAGGGAAGATGAAAATCCATGACCACATACTACAGGGCTTTCGGGACATCATAACAGAGAAAAAAAATAGTGAAACAGGGTTAGACACATAGCTATGTTTCCACAAGTGGGATGAATCATCATCATGTCACCCCAAAGAAGAAATATAAATCTACTCCCATCTAAGAGGTTCATTGGGAAAACTCTACTTGATATAACGAAAACTAGATCGAGAACACAAACCAATGAAAATATGTTGTAATAATCCTATTCCAATTACCAACCAAAGGTCTTCACAAACCCATGCCAAATTGTTGGATGCCAGTAACCAAATTCTGGCAGTACAATGGAGCTAGTCAACTACGATCCCATACCTAAAAACCATTTTCCTGATAAATTGGCCTCAGTCACTCGATATAATGGATCCAAAATGAAAACTCACCAGAGACAAATTGAAAAAGAAGAGCTTATTTATGATAATTCTCTACAAAATTAAGGATTTCATGAAACCCTCTACAGTTTACCTATGGTATTTTAATATCCTACTCCCCTATTACCAAATAACGAGGATAGTATAAGAAATTATAATGTTCATCCCCTAATAGATCATCATGAAGGATTTCATCTGGTTAAAAATCGGATCGTTCATGAGTGATTATATCCCTATAAGAGTATCATAATACCTCCACAAATCCAAAATATGAATGATAAAATAGGGGTTTGGTTACTTTAATCCACCGTGGAATTCCTCCCCATGATAGAATTTACTACAAAATTTCTCTTTGTATTAATGTTTCATTTCATCAAAAGGGTCTTCCCCATGTAAATTTGATGAGGAGGAAGACCTCCAACCACAAGGCCGTTTGAAAAAGGGACATTAATTTATGATCCCTTAGAATTTAAAAGATAAATCCTTTCTCATCTGAAAGACCTCCCAAGGTGAATGCAATTCTCAGAGCCACCGATAGATTTCTTTCCTTGAATTGTGAAATTGCAAGTCTCTACCAATCATTCCATTTACAACGAATAATTAGAGAAGTTTCTACCTTGGTTATCCTAGGTTGAGGAACCTCCAGAAGAAGATGAAGAATACAATATAAACATTAAGAAACAACTAGATAATGATAACATACCAGTCATGTTCTAGAATTTAGATACACATCAATATAGCATTCCATCGGTGTTGTCGAATGATTTTCTGTATGAAATCCATCAGAACATATGAAACACTATTTGACACTTAAGTGAAAATGTATTAACCTAAGAAAAATATGTATTTGATACCAATGTAATTTAATCGATGCAATTTGAAATTCACTTAGTATATCTATTAACAAGACACCATCCAATGTTATGGAAACAAAATGGATTCCTTCAACATGCATGCCTCATTATATTAAATATATTGTGATAGCAGATCATACATTCCCAATCTGGTGTTCAAATCATAGGGTGGGGGTGAAAGTAGAGAATTATGTTTCAATACACTCACTCCCTAGAAAATCCCACCAAACGTTGTATCATGAGATGTTATATCATTATGATAGCTTCATAAATTGAAAATTGTTCACAAATGAAGATATTATCAACATAAAAGGCCCTAAAGACTATCACCAACTTCATGAAATAAGAGAGAAGGATATTGAATGATTTTTGTGTCAGGAATATGATCATATTGATCAAGTCTCCTACTTAAGGGAAGTTATTTATCAAACAACTCAAATGTATGAAATTTCAAAATGATCTTTTGAAATAGGCGATTTGGATTCAAAACATATGATTCACCCAACACTTGTTCAAACAAAACTCCATAAAATCATAAGATAAGTTAAGGAAGTATCATCCATGACAATCTAGTAGAAACGTTAGCCTACAATGGTAAAGGTTTTATTAATATAACCTTTTTGGTTAGAAAACAAGGACAAAAGTGTTTTAAAAGTTGCATGAGAAAATCCCTAGCCGTTTGTGCTAGTGGATTTTCACCTTAGAAACATCATCGTCAACAAAATTTATTTTTATCATGATTTAGGATAATGAAGTAGAACACATCCTAGTAACTTGTCACATCCCATGATTTTGTATCCTCATTAGGAATTCACATGACTGAATTTTCAGGATATTACATATGAATTACTGACTTCCAAATAGATCCCATATAATATGTTAAGAAGAGGAAGAGGCCTCTTTGAGGGCATAGAAAAATTCAGTCTGAAAAAACTGATAAGATGCATGTGGTGCATTAGGAATTATTGAATGTCATTAACAACACCCATAAATTCCCTAAAAGTCACTAGAAAAATTTAGACGAGGTGGATGAGGAAGTTTCTTTTGAAATAATCTACACTGAAATAATTAAAGGAGGTGTGTGTAACAATAACTAGAGACTTACCTTAAATATGGGAATTCCTTCAATCTCTCTAACACTACCTCCTCATAGGGAACCTACCAATGAAATAATTAAATTTATTTTTGTACCTTACATTCTCATTAAAAAGTTAAAAGCACTCAACTAACATATTCTATCTGTGGATTACTATAATATGAGAGATAATGTTGTTGATTCTAAAGATGAAACTGAATCTGAACAACTTATAACTATACTAGAAAAAATGAATTAGGTTAACCTAAAAAATCTTAAATGCATGGATAAGCCTGATCCACAACATGGTTAAAAAACGATTGACCACTTCATGAAACAAAAAACTTCTTCACTCAATAGTAATAAAAACCCATTTTTGGATGAGTGTTGGATATGTTCATTATAGAATAAATTTCGTACATTTGGACGTAATAAAAGGGATATGGTTATTATGTGATTTTATCATCTCTCGGGAGATACAGATCAATGGTGGTAATTAATTCCAAAAAAAAGGTGTATTAATAAATTTAAAGTATTGATTTGAACTATTTTAGGGAAATTTTCTTGTGAAAATATTTCCCTCGTGAACAGTGAGCAGATAAATCGAGGAAATTATTGAGTCTGAGACCTATAGAATATGAAAATGTTTCTAAGTTTGAATCCAACTTTACAAGGATATAATAACATTTTGCGCACTACATATGTTATACAGGTAGAATGATTGACTGTTTCATTAATGGTATTATGATAATTCTATGAAGGGAATCTATCTCCCAAAAATCTTCATCATATAAGGATATAGTATCATGTTCTATTAATATAAGGAAATAATTTTTCAAACTATATGCCTTTAAAGGTATGGAATACAAGAAGAGGGATGTTGAGTATACTAAAAATGGAAATAAATAAAAATGGATGAATAGTATTATAAAATTTCCAACATGAAATAAATATAGATAGAATTATCATGGAACATGCCTATTTGGAATGAATGTTTTTTATGAGAGTGGAGAGATATGAAACCCAACCCATGATTTGAGGGGAAGAAATGAAGTAAGAAATGTGTGATGATTCAAATTTATAGAAGTGGTAAAATATTCACATGAATTTTATATAGATCAAGGGAACATGCCCAAAATATTCCAAGGGAACAAGGACATTTTTATGCAATCAATATAATTGTGGTTGATGTTCCTAATAATGTGGTGGAAGGTACATCAAAAAATCATAAAATTTAGCTAAATATTTATTTGATTCTAGATCATCTCTTTATTTTAAACCATCATAGTTTTATATAAAAATTAGATATTCAAAATTCTCTTTAATATGGATTTTGTGAGTAAATACTTATATTTGAAACCTTTTCTGAAAAAAGTGTTGTGAAATATTTTTTTTAACACATTAACGTGCTCGAATTGATGATTTTATTATCATACTTATGGTTGATTTTTATATAATATCTAGTATGGGACATATATCTAAATATATTGAACATATTTATTATATAGTAATAGAAAATTTTGATACATGATGAATATAAGTAATTACTCATCTTTAGAGGGGAGACATCATCATCTTATTCAAATATGGATCCACCTCTAATATCACGTTGAAGTGAGATTCTTGGAGAAGAACTGTAGATAAAACCTATTGATAAAAAATATTATATTAAAATAGAGTATTTACCCATTGTATAATAAAAATTATTGATATAATTCTATATGATTTACCTGAACATCCTCCAGAGTAGAAAATTGAGTTTTTTTATCAATTTAATCCATGATGCATAACCCATATCAAAGACTCCCTATAGAATGGCCACATTAGAGCTAATAGAGTTAAAAAAAACAATATTAACTGACTGATAAGAAATTTATATTCACTAGTGTTTCACCTTTGGAGGCTCCTATTATTTTTGTTAATAAGAATAATAGATCTATGAGGTTTTTTTGACTATTGGGAGATCAATGTTATTGAGATAAATAAAAATTATCATATTCCTCACATTTATGACTTATTTAACCAATATAGTGGAGCTCAATATTTTACAAATATTGATAATTGTTCTAGATTTAATAAATTGATTGTGAAGAATGATGATATTATAATGAAAAAATTTTGAAAAATTTATGGAAATTAAGAGTTTACATTAATTCCATTTGGTCTCGAAAATTCACCCTGATTTTTAGGGACATAAATAAAACTATATTCAAATAATATTTTGATTATTTTATTGTGTTTTTATTGTTTTAATTTTATTGTAATCTAATAGTTACAAGGACTATAAGAATCACTTTCATGTTTTTCTGGTGAATATTTGATGAAAATAGTTGTATGAAATGTCTAGTTAGTGTGAATTTTTTCATAAAATAGTTTCATTTATTTTCCATATTGTCTACAAAGATGTAATCTCAGTTGATCCTATGAAGACAATAGCAATCCTTGAAATTCCTGCACTAATGAACATAACTAAGGTACATAGTTTCATTGGATTAGTAGGTTACAATCATCATTTTATTCATTATTTTTCTAGATTAGCTAACCATTTAGGAAGCATACTCATAAAAGGGTTATTTTTATTTTGAAAATGTAATTAAAAGAATGCTTCGATGAATTGAAGACGAGATTATTGAATTCTTTGATATTTAATATACTATACTAAAATAGTGTATTTTTTATTTATAGTGATGCATCGATGAATATAACTGGTTTTGTCCTTATAAAAAATGATAGAGTTATTTCATGTGCATCATGGAAGTTAAAAATCATGAGTAGAATAATCCAACTAATGATATTGAGTTAGAATCTATAATAATTCTATTAATGATATAGAGACACTCTCTCTATGGTGAAATATGTGTGATATATATAGATAAAAAATTCAAAATATATATTCTCATAAAATAACTCAAAATGAGGAAAAAATATGGCTTGAGCTACTTAAGGATTTTGATTGTTCTACACACTACCACCCAGAGAAGGATATTGAGGTAGCATATTCTTTAAGTATAAAGAATCACTGAGTTCTAAAAAAAGAGGATTGGTAGGGATCCTATGTACATGGATCAAGTAAACATGGATACATAAATTATCAGGGAAGGTGAAACATCATTGTAATTTCAAATGATTTCCAAACTATATTTATTGTAAATGATTAAAAGTACTCAGTCTGATGATGATAATTTAAAAAAAATTAATGATCTAAATGATCGGAAATTAGTAGAGTTCGTATATGAATATTCCATTCTGAAATATGAAAATAATCATTTTTGTTCTATGCCTGAGCTAAAATGTTAATTATTTGATGATTCTCATAGCATGAATTTCTTTATACACCCCATTAGCACAAATATGAAATGATATTTGAAGGAACATTTTTGGTTAGATAATATGAAGCTCGTATTTTATGATTGAGTACATTTTTTTAGTTTTTAATCAGGTGAAGGATGAAAAGCAACACCCTATAGGATTCATGCAAGCTTAAACTATTAATAAATTTAAATTCTATGACATTAACATATATTTTAAGCTAAATTTCAAAATACTCAAATAAGGAATGATGTAGTATGGGTAATTGTTGATTGACATACCAAATTTAGGCATTTCCTTTCTATAATGGAATATTTTCTACTAGATTAACTTACATGCCTCTATATTACAGAATTTTCTAAGACTTCATGGAGAACCAATTTAAATTGTGTCTGAGTATGATCCCTGATTTACATTGAAATTATAGAAAACTGTTTAGAAATATTTGGACACTGAGCTTCATTAAGTAGTTTTTATCGCATTGAAACTGGTGGAAAGTCTGAAATAATGATCTGAAACGTATTATACATGTTTAAATCATTATCAAAATAATTTAAATGTATGTGGGATTAGTATTTTCCTTTGGTAGAGCTTTCATACAATAATAATTTCTATTCAAGTGTTCAAATGGAACTGTATGATGTGTTATATGGAATGATATTTCATACACCATCTCGGTTGGGTGAAGTTGGTGAATGAAATCTAATAGGCCCAAAAATTGTGGAGGAAACAAGAACAATGGTATAAAAAATTCAACATAACATAAAAGAAGATAAATGTTGGAAAAAGTGTTATTATGACAATTGGAGAAAGGATTTGGAGTTCCATGTGGGAGACCATGTCTTTCAAGAAGGTATCTACATGGAAGGGGGTTATATGATTTAGAAAGAAAGGGAATTGAGCCCTAGGTACATCATACCATTTGAAATTATTGATACAATCGGCATTACAAATTATTGTTTAGAAATCCAAGCTAGCATTTCTAAATTACATGATGTGTTCCACATCTCTTTGTTAAGTAAATACATTCCAGACCCATTTCATGTTCTCACATATTAAGGAATACAAATTAACTATTATTTATCTTAATATAATGATAATATATATATTAATGACACTATAAAAAATCTGTTGAGGAATCAGATGACTCTGATTGTAATGGTACTTTAAATATATAATTAAATTTAAGAAGTGATTTTGGAAGTAGAGGAATTTATGATTGAGAACTACCAAAATCATTATATAAGGTGACATTTTGGGAATTTTAAAAAAGAAATATTTTATGTAGGGGAGAATTTCACACGCCAATATTTTTTTGTATGTATTTTTAGAATCAAACAACTTTAATAGATTATGTTTCATGAAACACTCAGCATAATCCAACCATGATATACTATTAAATATTCACATAATCATTTGAAATAGAAACGTGGATGTTATAAATTATAAAATGGTCATTATAATAATAAATCCACCGATGAAATTAAAAATACAATTTAGGTATATCATTAATGAATATTTTATATATTAATAAAATGGATTTAGTGAGTAATTGTTTTAAAATTAATAAATTAAGTGTTGATATTTTTGTGAAGATTGAGTTTTTATTTACAATTTTATAAATAATATAAATATTTAAATGAAAATTTGTTTCATAAAATATATTACTAAAATAATATTTTTTTCATTAAAATTATTAAATAATTTTATGAGACCATAATTAATTTTTCAAGGTGTCATACAATTGATTATAGTATTAAAATTCATAATTTTTAAATAAATGATGATTTTTAAAAAAACTAAAATTATTAAATTTAGAAAATTATTTTAATAAAATGAATCCCATTTTTTAAACCTACATGTTAATAAATGGTTAGGATGATTTTTTTGGAGTTTTTCTAAAATAAATGAACTTTTTCTGAATAATGAAATACAATAATTTATGGTATTTAATATTATAATTAAATAATTAAATTTGTGAGTCATGGTCAAGTCATGGATATTGTAAGTGTCCATTATATTTAACTCACATTTCTTAGTTACTCTATAATGGCAAAAAAAATTAATACTATTGATAGTATTGATCCAAGATAATAAAATGATGAATAAACTAATCAAAAAAACATCCCTATTATACCAATTTATATACCACCCTCAACCATTATAATCATCAAAAATTATAAGACATTTCAATTTCTAATATTTTTACTAATTCCTCTCCAAACAATTCTCATTTATTGTATTTCATGTCTAAAAAACCCATTTCTATGTCCCATAAGGAGGTTCTCAAGGAGACAACACTGAAGAGGTAAAACCATATCTCTCTCTCTCTCTCTCATTAAATTTATTTTAATTTCTTAGACATACCTAAACTACACTTTCCAATGTAAAATTATAACTAATGTATAATATATACAGCAATCATCATTCCTTTCATCTAATAGTAATGAGATTGACCATGATCAAGTTACATAGTTTTTTTCCATTTCCACAAAACATAAATTATTTATTTCAGAAACCCTATTTCTTTAGGAGTGTTTTGGGAGATATACTCCTTCATAATTCTATACTTCTCAAGATAACATGAAAATTATACATTCTTATACTCACTTTCAATTTTAGTTCTCAACTTCGTTACTAAAAACTCACATTTTTCTCATCTTTCATCCGAAAACATTTAATCATTCTTAAAGCATCATATTTATGTTTCATATAAAAATGTAATTAGTGTAAAGTCTCAAAGTAAAGTGATGAAGTACATATCTACATTTTTTTATTTTTTTCTTATCAGACCACAAATAACTAAATGAATAAGTTCCAAAGTGTTGTTTTGAAAAATCTCAACTTCCATACGCACTGATTTAGTAATTTTTGCCTTATAGAAAATAGTACAACACCAATATCATCTTCTGTTAAAATCAGTAATATCATGAAAACTATCACACTTTTATAACATTATCTTGTTTCTTCGACACATTTGTCTTAGTATTTTATTCCAAAATTAATTCTCTTCAACCATTATCAAGTAACATGAGTTGTTTATTTAACCAACATGAAAAAAGTTACCTTTTTTACATTGACCCCTTATAAATATCATTAAATCCTTAAAAATATTCAAAATAGACCCAAATATTTGGATGATAACTTTGTTACCCTCATTTAAAAATTATGAAACACTAGCAGGATTTGTTTTTAGCGTATAAAAATATAATTTCTTCATTGATTTTTTCTTTTCTTTCCCAATAATGGTTGATCAAACAACTTTGATTTCTAAGGCTTCATCATTTCCAAATGTAACTATTCCGTCATTAAAGACCTTCACATTCTTGAACAAAATTATACCTCCTAAAATATGATTTAAAAAAACACTATAAATAATCAATGTTATTTTTCCTTTTATATCTTTTAGGTCGATTTATATAACAATATATTTTTCTTTCATCAACTTCGTCTTTTGAGAATTGTTAATAAACATTTTCTTGTGTCGGAAAAAAAACCAGAAAACATTTTTCAAGTTTTTTAGGTTGTTCAAAGATTTCCAAAATAACATTCGATTGTTGTAAACTATTTTAAACATTTACTCCATTATTCTCTAGTTTCTTCAAAACAACCTTCTCATACTTATTCCATGAGAGAGATTTTAATCCCCTTTGAAACATGCCTTACATATGATATGGAATAGTAGTATTGTTGTTGGAATAACCAAAACATACTTTTTGTGTTTCTATATCAAAATTATCATAAATGGTATCCCTTGAATGAACATTTTTCTCTAAAACTTCCATATCAACCGGGGATGAAAACATGTTTCTCATTGACCATCTTATCATTCTTTTAATAAATTTATTCTCACAAACTGTTCTATTTTCACTGGGAATCTGTATTTTAATCAAAATTTTATTTTTATATTTATAGGAACAATATGTATTGTAATACTTTTCATATTCATGAATTTTTAAATAAATTATTATAATCATGTCTTTTAAAAGGTTTGTAATTATCTACTTTGTTAATCATTGATACATACACAACTTTCCAAGATTATTATTTTCAGAAAAAATGTATATTTATTAATAGCCTTTCAATTTTTCTTTTCTGATCCTTATTAGGATTCTCCTTATGAGAAAATTCTCTAACATTAGTTATAGTTTTTTAGAAAATTTTACATTTCTGTTCCGTTTTAAAATTTTTTTGTTGTAAAATTTTAAAATCTTCTAATTTTACATTCAAATTCACTACAATTTTTCCTTTACAATTAATTTCTTCCTAAATAGATTTCTTCATGTAATCTATTTTTTCAATAGAATAATTTTCTCATCAGGAAAACATTTTTTATTTTATGGTAAAGAACTTTCATTTTTAAACATTCTAATTTATTTCTCTTTCCATCCAATCATTATCAAAATTTATTTCAATTCTTATTTCAGATGAAATTCTAATTGTGTTTTTTCATCTTCTGAACTATTACTTCTTAATTATACAACATTTCATGATACAATAAAACTATTCTCATCAACATACTCTTCAAATTTTTTGGATTCACTATTACTATCTTAAACTTATTTATATGTAGTTAAAAAATTTCTTCTTTCTTATATGAAGAACTTTTATTATTTCCATCTGATAAAATATTTATCCTTAATAAATTAATTAATCTGTGATGTTATTGACCTTGATCATTCTTTTTCACTATCCATTTATGATTCCTTCAAGAATAATTAGAACCAAAGTTCCCATTGTCTCCACATTCAATGAATTTCAAGGGAAGATTCCATTTTTATTTATGTTGAACTCCTGAGGTTTTAATCACGTTTAAATGATAGAAAATCATCTCAATCATGTTAAACTATCTCATATCATGTATTTTGATGGTTGGTTTCCCTATGTATTAAACAATCATTAATAGGATCTGGATTCTTACAATTCAGGTTTTGATTATTGTAACCAATATTTAATTTTATTTTATAATAAATTATTAATTGAATGATTAATTATAATTAAATAGATTGATATTACTGATTATGATTGTCTATAGATATTTGGATAAGTCTGAGAAACAGTGAGTCTACCACCGGTTCTGGTTTTCTGGGAATGGATCTAGAGAGTGTGACCCATACACAGGGATCGAGACACCGTGACCCAGATATTGTGACCCAAACACTATGACCCAGACACCGTAACCCAGACACCGTGACCCAGACACCGTGACCCAGAAACCATAACCTAGACAATGTGAACCTGACTCTATGACCAAGACACCGTGACCCAGACAACATGATCATAACACCACATATGTGCTACCTGTCCTCGATGTCAATGAAACTGTGGCATCATGACTATCTCACCGCTCAAAGTCAATGATGAAGACACCATTTCGTGGTGACATTGTTTCCAAGTTATATTGTTTCAAGAAAAACTATGATACCATTATTTAACCTATTTTTTCATTTTCAATTTAATTTCTAACAGTCGTATTTTTTTTCTATAAAGGCATTGACATAATTAATGTTTCTTTTGTAGACATTTCACCTGGTAGTATGAGGTATGAGGTGCATAATACAAGAATACTGTCAGTTCCAACGTGTGTACCGACAATTAAAAAGGAAGAAAATCTGGTATAAAAATATACATAAATATACTGAAGAAGGGAGAGAATTTTGAAAATGGGATCTATTACATAAAACATGATACAACTGAAGAACACACAATGAACTATCGACTTCAAAAGGCTGAACTACTATAGTTCATAATAATAATCATCTTTTCATTACCAAGTCTAAGAAGAACAAAATCTAGATCCAACTGGGAACCAGAGAACTTGTCTTGTGATACTCTATTTTTCATAAGAGGGCTCGATACCTAAATCTAATTCATCCTACAATCCTATAGATGCCTAGAAAAACACTAAAATCACTTCTAAACCCTTATCACCATCATTGATCTGTTTTTTACTTTTATTAGCTTTTGAGTAGTGTGTGTGTGTGTGTGTGGGTATTAAAGACAGACACTGTCTCCGATATTAAACTAAATGATACAAGATATCATCCCTCTCATATATATTTTCATTTGTTTACTCCCATAGATAAGATTGGAAGAGGTCTTTTTGTGACCTGGTAATTTATACCCACGATGAATAGTGGAAGAGTTCATGTGACCTGAATAGTCCTGTACACTTTTTTTTACCCCAATATAGGGTTTAGATCAAGCTTATTAATATATAATACTTGGTGGCAGGTGATCACCATGTGGGGTGGATTATGTCTCAACTTGAGACTGAACCAATTTTTTTTATCTTATGTGTTGTTTAATTTAGTTTATCTTTTCTTTACTGTATATTTTTTAAAACAGTGTATTTCACATTGATAGTTAGTCTTGGATTGATTATATAACTACTTTTATTTATTATAATTACACCAAAAGAGGTATCAAAAACTCACATTGATATTATTGAGAATTAATCAATCCCTAGAGAATTCATTTGAATAGTAAAACCATTATAACATTTTTGCTTTGGTTAAATGGCCTATATTATTTTTATTGGGGATGATTTTTAATGTGATATATTTAACATAAATTTTTATAGATTCTCAATTTACCCCCTCTTGACTACTCTACTCCAGCCAACATTTTGTATCAAAGGAAGTTATTCTTATTACTACTCGATTTTTATATCTGTTCAACTCTATTTTTATCTGTACTTTAATGATCTATAAATTTATGTTAATTCTAAATTTATAGATATTTAGAAGTAATTATTTATAATAGATATTAGACGTGACGGTTTTTCAACAAATAGAAATCCATTCTTAAATAGAACTAATTATTCCCAATGAAAAATTAAAATGAAAATGCATTTAGAATGTATGGTTTTTCAAATTTGGTCATCATTCATAGATGAGTATAATATTACTACTTCTGATAAAATTACATGGAATGACCCAACTAATCCATCTTATAATAATAATTTCAAAGCCATGAATTCCTTATATTTCTCTTTATGATATGAGGAATTTAATAGAATTTATACATGTAAAACTGCCCATGAAATTTGGGATACATTGTTTGTTTCACATGAAGGAACTTTTAGTGTGAAGGAAATGTGACTTAATTCATATACTATTAAATATGATAACATTAAAATAACTCCTGATTAGCATATGTCTGACATGTATCTCAGGTTCAGCGGATTTTTAAACAGAATGATTTCTCTTGGAAGATAAGATACTATCAAAGAAAAAATCATGAGGATTCTAATATTCATAAATGATTGATATAGAGGGACCACTATCTCTATTAAAAAGTCACGAGACATCAACAAACTACCTGCAAAAGAAATCATTGAGAAACTGATGATGTATGAAGAGGAGAGGAAAGTCAAAAAATGAATAGGAGGATGAACCCAAAAAAACTGTGGAATTCAAGGCCACCACCTCAAAAAAGAAAGAAAAGGTTAAATTTAATGTCTTTATAGAAAGATCCAGCAGTGAATAGTATTCACCTCATAATGATGATGAGACGACTCAATTAGATAGAAGGATTATGAAATTTTATGAAGGAAGAAATTTTATTTAAACCCTAGCTTCACTGGAAGATATGATAAAAAGGGAAGCTGGAAGAAATATTGGAAAATAAATGAAAACTTTGATGAGATAGTATGTTATGAATGTAAGAGAAAGGGACATGTAAAGGCTGACTATCCCAAGCTCAAATATAAAAATAAATTTGATGACAAATATAAAAGGTATAAATAGGCAATTAAATAAACATGGAGTCCTACTGAGGATAGTTCATGTGACTCAAAGTCATTACAAGATAAACATGCTAAAAAATAAAATATGTGATTTATCACCAACACATCAAAGGTTACCTTTGAATCTAATGTAGAAAATTCCTATTATTCTATAGATTAATGTGTTCATGAAAATATGTCACTATAAGAAATGTTTTAGTACTGGAGTATTCTTGAGGAGACATGTAATGAACTAAAATATAAATAAAAGTATTTAATGAAACAATATATTCTAACTCAATTGTTAAATCTGAACATGTTATAGAAATTGAGAAAAATATTCAATTACTGAAAACAAACAATGAATTAGGGACATATAATGAGAAACTAAAAAACTACCTTGAAAGGATTACTAATGGCAAATATATATTAGTACAAATTCATGGAAAACATATTTCCCCTAAATACACTACTGGTATTGGCTATCAACCGGGTAAAATAAGTTTTGGAAAAACCAATTTTCTTTCTAAATATAAAACATACAATTTTACTCCTATATCACGAAAACATTCATCTAGTTCAAATAAGGATACACTCTCTACTGTTACAGGTTTTTCAAGACCAAATTGAGTTTATTTCTCAAATACATTACATAATACTTATAGGAAACCTATGAGGCAGATGTGGCTTCCAAAAGAACTATTTACTAATTTTAATAGACCCAAACAAATATGGGTACCAAGGTTCGTTTTTATATGATTATTTTGTAGGAAAATTGTTTAAATATTTCCTATAAAAGATTATGGTACATAGACAGAGGGTGTTCAAGACACATGATCAGATAATATTCTTGTTTCAAGATCCCAATAATGATTGATGGTGGACATGTCAGTTTTGGTGACAATGAAAAAGGAAAAATGATTGGCCTTGGCCAAATTGGTAACTCTAACTTAGTTTTAATTTCCAAAGTATTTTTTGTTGATGGAATGAAGTATAATCTTCATATTATTTCAAAACTATGTGATGATGGATTTCATGTTAAATTTGATAATGAATCTTTCAATGTTTTTAATTCAAAAAATGAATTAGGATTTTATGCATTAAGAAATTAAAATTTAGATTCTATTAACATATATTCTTTAGTTTCTCTAAATTCTCCATGTTTAAATGTATTTCACAAAAAATCAAGGATTTGGAATAGAAGACTAGGACACTGTAATATTCATATTCTTAAAAAGCTAATTAGAAAAATATTTCTCAAAGATATACCCAAACTATAGTTTCCAAATGGTAAAGTATGTAATCCTTGTTAAAAGGGAAAGAATTACAAAATTTACTTCAACCCATATAAAGAAAGTTCAACTCATCATCCTCTCGACTTGGTTCACATGGATTTGTTTGGAAAATGCAGAGTTTCTTTTTTATATTAAAATAACTAGGTTTATTTTCATGTAGATGAATTTTCTAGATATACTTGGACATTCTATTTAGATCCCAAAAGTGAATCCTTCTCTCATTTCACAAAATATTCTAAAACTGTAGAAATCCTTTGTATACATAGAATTAAATCTTTATGAAGTGATCGTGACCATGACTTTGAAAATCAAGAGTTTGAATCCATTTTCTCACAAAATGCCTATAGTCATAATTTCTCTACCCCAGAACACATCAACAAAATGGAGTTGTAGAAATAAGAAATATGACATAGAAAGAAATTTATAGAACCATGATTAGTGAATATGACTTACCTATTTACTTTTGGTGTGAAGTTGTAAATACACAATGATATATTATTAATAGAGTATTTATTTGACCTATTCTTAAATTAACTCCATATGAATTACAAAACAACAGAAAATCCATAGTAATGTACTTCAAAATATTTGGTTGCGAAGAGTATATCCTTAATAATAAAGAAAAACATGAAAAAATTTCATCCAAGAGTGATGAAGGAATATTTACAGGATACTCAATCTCTAGTAAATCATATAGCGTTTTTGACAAAATAATTAATGTGTTGAGGAATCTATCTATGTCAATTTTGATGAGATAGATCCACATGAGCCTAAGACCTCTTTAGAGAATCTTGAGGATGATATGTAAAATATGTATATCAATTCGAGACCCGTTAAACATCTTGTAATGGAATTTATAAAATCTTCTAGTTCGGAAAATTCTCCATATTCAAGTTATAATGAACCCGAACCTGTTGAAGAACCTGAAATAACTAGCCCCTCTTTTTCTAGACCTGTTAGAACCCTTACGAATCATATTTTGAATGTTGTTGTAGGAGATTTATTTAAAGGAACTAAAACTAGAGCATATATTATAAAATAGGTTGAACATCAATTATTCATGTAACAACTTAAACATAAAAACATTAATGATGATATTAATGATGTAATTTGGGTGATGGATCTGCAAGAAGAACATAATTAGTTTGAAAGGAACAATGTTTGGAAACCTGTTGATAGACCCAAAGACATATTTACCATAAGAACTAAATGGGTGTTTATAAATATGGTATATGAAGCTGGTAACATAGTTAGATATAAGTCCACATTACTTTCACAAGGCTATAGTCATGAAGAATCAATTTACTATGAAGAGACCTTTTCACCCATTTCTATACTTGAAGCCATCATAATCAGTCTTTCTTATTATGCCCATATGAATTTCAAACTATATCAAATGGAAGTCAACAGTACATTCCAAAATTGCTTTATATCTGATTATGTTTTTGTTGAACAACCCCCAGGTTTAAAAAATCCTCACTTTACAAATCATGTTTTTAATTATTCAAAATATTTGTATGGTTTAAAGAAAACTCCAAGATCTTCGTATGATAGACTAAGTACATTTCTAATTTACAATGATTTTAAAAAATGTATTCCCAATCCAACTCTTTTTATAAGAAAAATTTTCAATGATATTTTAGTAATTAAAATTTATGTAGATGATATTATTTTTTGATCTTCAAAAAATTCATTATGTATTGAGTTTGTGAAAATGAAGCAAAATGAATTTGAAATTATTTTAAGGGGTGTACTAAAATTAATTATTGTATTCCAAATCGTTCACAATAAAGATGTTATTATTTTAAATCAAAGAAAATATAATAAGGATCATCTAACACATTTCTGCTTTGATAGATCTAAAAGGAGTGATACTCCAATGAGTACTACTTTTAATTGGGATATTTATGAAGATGGAAAATCTACTGATCAAACCACTTACAGCTGGATGATTGGAAGCTCACTCTACTTAAATGTTAGACGACCTGATATTATTTTTAGTGTTTTTATGTGTCCTTGTTCTCAAGAAAACCCTAAGTAATATCATTTAAATATTGTTAAAAGGATTTTCAAATACCCCAAACATAGACCCAATCTAGTACGTCTCTACCAAAGAGGGCAATCATTTGAGTTATTTAGCTATTTTGATGATGATTTTGGTTGTTGTATGTAAAATAAAAAAAATTACATCTTGAACATGTCACATTTTAGTAATGTCTCTAGTATCATGGTGTAGTAAGAATCTAAACATGGTTGCATTCTCTTCTTCCTAATACGAATACATAGCTCCTTGTAGTTTTTGTGGAAAAATTTTGTAGATGAAACACACATTGCTAGATTATGGATATCAATTCACACATGTACCCATAAATTGTTACAATATATGTGATATTAACATTTCAATGAATCTTGTTTCACTTTATATGACAAAACATATTGATTTAATACATCACTTCATGAGAGAAAATTATAAAAAAGGTAATATCACATTGGAATTCATTGGAACTGATTATCATCTTGAGAATATATTCACTAAACCATTAAGTTATTTAAGCATATATTACATATTACATATATTAGGAATAATAAATCTCATGTTGAAAATAAACTGTTTCAAAATTTAGTATCCTATAGTTTACTATCTCATAGAATACTATTTCATAGTTTATGGTTTCATGTTTTATAGTTTCTTGTGTCACAGTCTTAAGATTACTCTCTCCCCATTATAGTTTTATAGGTTACTATATTGAAGTTACTATTTGATTTTTTAAATATCATAGTTACTGTCCCACAGTTACTATCTGTCACTTAATATCTCAAACAATAGTGTTTCACCATTTGGAGTCACACACTAAGGATGACACTATGAAAATCTATTATGTTATCACCATGAAAATCTGTTCTAGTCTCATTGTAATAACACTTTCTCATTTCATTTATATATTTTTACTTGTGTAGCTGTGTTTGTTATTTTATTATATTCATCCTACGCATTTGAATTTGCGACTCTTGAAATCCCTATATGATAAAAACCCAATGCCTTTCACTATTTTCTTCACTCAAGCTCTCTTCTCTCGAAACTGAAATGCCTCTCTTCTCTCACACCATATGTAGTCTTTCAACACTTCACATATATTCTCTCTCTCTCTCTCTCTCGAACCCTCATAGAATTCCTGATATAAATCACCCATCTTCATCAACTCCAGAGAAGCACAGATCTTAGAAGAATGTGATAAGAGCACCAAAGGTAGCACCTAAAGGATCGCTGAACCCAAATATATTTGATATAATTTTATTTCATGAAAAGAAAATATGTCCTAATTGGTTTCTATAAAGTATGCCCTTCATTTTGAAATTACTAAAAAATCAAGGATGGACAAACTGGTTTACAAAAGAGGTAAGGCATATTTATCCAAATCATTTTTCTTAGTTTTCAAATTTGTCCAGTTTTCTTTAGATGCTAAAGATGGTTTTTTTACGAAGTTAAATTAATAGTCAAAGATGTACCATTTCTTTGAGGTTATGGGATGCCTACTGAGTGAATCCTCATGAAATGATTTTTGAGGACTACCATAGAGGTCCTCCTCCTTTAAGTGATATTTTTTTCAAAGAAGAGTCCTTGGGAAGCTTGAAAAGAAATAATAAAAGGATAAGAGAAATTGCTGTAGATTTTGATGGTGAATCGAGGTTACTATTAATGTTCATTCAAAATATGATTAGTTAGAGGATAGAATATTTCTATACCCACATGTATTAGGGTGTATTAATGATAAATGATATTCAAAATTGGCACAATATCAATTTGGGTATCTATGATATACATCACATGTATGGATTGATTAAGACAACTTCAAATTCTACCTCCTTGTTCTACTCAAGGTTGATCTCTTCAATATTATATTCTCAAGGAATTGTTGGACCAAATGAAGAAGTCATCAATGATTATGAGTTATGTATATCAAATATTAACATCAAAAGGATAAAAATAAGATGGAATCTGTGAAAAGAGTCATGGGTGGAGGATAACAAATGGATATATGAAAAATTTAATCTGGTTGAGTGTCCTTTAAGAACTAAAAATATTTCTGATCCTAGTTTGGAACTAGATGAAGTTTTTTTATTCTGATGTAGAAGAAGAGGCAGTTGTGGCTCTGATTGAAGGAACTATATTGGATAAGGAAGATAGTGGTCTACATATTACACTAAATTTAGATGAGAAGGAGGCACTCGCCACTAATGAAAATGATGATTTAGAAGAAGAACATGCTTCTGGAAAAGAATATGTTGTTAGTGTAAAAGAAAATGTTATACCTAAGGATCATCTAGAAGATGAACTTATTATTGAGGAAGAGGCTGTTGTTGAGGAACATTTATAGGAATAGGATAATACTGAACCTATCATATATATTGTGGAAATAATTGAACAATCCATCTAGTTGGATAGAAAAGAAATTGGTGATGCTATTGGATATGTAATTTCAGAATCAAATCAACGAACTGAATCTCTTAGTCCTGTTAGAGATACACCTGTTGATGGAGAGCAGCACCCCAGTATAGAAAGTATTGAAGTTCCTAATCCTATTGATTAAAGTACTATTGATACATGGTATAGTTTCCAAGTTACATTTATGTGGATAATACCCAAGAATCCTCAATTATGGGAATAGACTTTTGTACTGCATTTTAATTGAATCTAATTTCTTCCTTAGAAGTTATCTATACAAAGGACCCTAAGCCTACCTTAGCTCTTTTTCTTGAAACTTCTCAAGAACCTTATGCTTTTGTGACTCACATTGATTTGAAATCATCTGGAGTAACATTATTAGCTATATTTGAAAAAATCATGAACACACAACTTGCTCCTCTAGAAAATCATACTGAAAGAAATGGTGGTTTTCTATTAGAGAATATCATATGGCAGAACGAACTTAAAATGATTAATGAAATAAAATAGGTTATAATTGAGGAAATTTAATTGAGTAATGAGGCTATGTTTCTCAGATTTATGGTTGAATATATGAAAAAAGTGTTGAAACCAGTAAAAGATCAAGTTGCTCATTCTATTAAGGATGTTAGTGATCAGATTCCATATAAAGTTTCCTCTTTGATTCATCCTAACAAGACATAATATTTTTAAAAAGTGGCTGAGAGAAACATCCAGATAGTCCATGAGATGCGTGAACTTATTGTTGGTCTCAAAAAATTGACTGATGAGTATAGGGTATGTCTACATAAATGTATCAATCAGCTCAAGTCCCTCACTTCAGTTATAATTGAATATAATTCCTCTGGAAAATCATATCAATCATTTGACAATAGTCTACTGAGAAATGTTGTTATGGAGGAACTTCAATCTGTGCTATGTGGTTTTCACCAGGAAATCTTATCATCATTTGTCAAGAATAGTGACAATGTCCATGATTTTGTGAGGATTCATTCAAATATTAAAAATGATTCATAGGAATAAATTACTAAGAAAGAAGATTCCTACTAAAATAGGATCATCTCTAAGAACGATATGACTAATCATTTCAAATATTTGTATAGAATTAAAAAATACAGTATTTCACTCAAGCCTTCAAGTCACAAGTAAAAAATATGAAATACTTCACTCCACTATTGGACATGTTTATAGATAACAATGATGATTTCGAGAAATCAATGCAATATGGTGGTGAGATCATTAATAATTTCTTTTACTTGTTGAAGCTTTATATTCATGTATAGATAACTGCTATTTTGGCTCCTATAGCTGCAACCATATGACTTGGTTTAACTCTTTCCTCATTAACTAGATTTTCTTCTTCCTCGATGTTTGTATCTCAGGCTCTGAGCCAAATAAGTACTATTATACATGAAAAAACTTGCCTCAGTCTTCCACCAAACCCAATATGGAACCCTCTGTTTTTAAATGGATCTATCTTCCTTATCTGACTATTTCCTCACTCGCTTCTTCTACCTCTATTTATACACATGTGGCTCCTTCTGATGCTGCTACCAAGGTAAAAGAGAGGAAAAATAGTTTCGATGAAAAGTGAAAAATGTATCCTGATAGGGATGTTTTGTACTTTTATCTACTTATTATAATGACCCATATCTTTCTATCAAATTCATTGTGACCTATAGTTGACTAACCTTTTACTTATGTTCCTTATTTTCTTATTTTCATACATCCTTTTTGGTCATCCCAAAAGTGGGAGAACCAAAAAATAAGGGGGAGAAAGAACATGAAGAATAGAACTATGAACATAAATTTAATTCATGTGATTTGTCATCATCAAAAAGGGAGATATTTTTAGACTCCTAATGTTTTAATAATGTTTTAATTATCAAAAAACAAGTTAATTCAATTAGTATATCTCATATCATATGTAGAGATGGTTGGTTTTTCTGTGATTTAAACAAAAATTCAAAAGATCTTGATTCCAATAAATCATGTTTTGATTATTGTAAACTATATTTAATTTTTTACTATAATGATGTCTCATATGAATAATTATTTCTAATTCATTCTATGAATATTACTGAACAAGACTACCTATAGATATTTGGCTACATTTGAGAAACCATGAGTCCACCACCGGTTCTGGTTTTCTAGAAATGTATCCAGACATCGTGACCCATACACAATGATCCATACACCATGACCTAGACACCGTGACCCACAAACTGTGACCCAGGAATCGTGACCTTGACATGATGACCCAGACACCGTGACCCAAACACCATGACCCAAACACCACGACCCAGACACCGTGATCCTAACACCGTATATGTGTTACCAGTTCATGATCTCAATGAAATTGTGGAATCATGACTATCCCAACTCCCCAAGAAAATAATAAGACACCATTTTGTGTTGACACCATTTCCAAGTGATATAATTTCAAAACAAACTGTGACACTATTATTTAATCTGTTTTGTCATTTTCAATTTAATTTGAACAGTCATATTTGATTCATTTAAAGCACTAGAATTATCAATCTTTATTTGTAGACATGTCACCTGATAGTACGAGGTATGAGGTAAAAAATTCATGAATCTTTTCGATTCCAATGTGTGCACCTGCAATTAAAACATAACTTATGCCAATATGCAAATATACACAATAATACTGAAGAAGGGTGAGGGTTTAAAAAAAGTAAACCATTGCATGAAATGACATACAATTAAAGAAAACATGAAGCACTATAAACTTCAAAAGTCTTAACTACAGTAGATCAGAATCAAAATCATCATCGCTGTACCAACTCCATGATGAACATGAGCTAAATCTTACTAGAAACTAGAGAACTAAAAAAATGATACTCTGTTTTTAACAAGAGGACTCGATACCTATAGCTATGTCATCCTACAATCTCAGAGATACAAAGAATAACACTCAGATCAATTATAACCCCTTCTAATCATCTTTTCTATATTATGTACTATGTTTAACTTACGAGCAGTGTCTGTGTCTCTGTATTAAAAACACACATTTTATTCTCATATTAAACTAAAGGATACTAGATATCATTCCTATCATATCTCTTTAAATTTTTTTACTCTCACAGATTAGTGTGGAAGAGGTCCTTATGTGACCTGGTAGTTTGAGTTCTCTTCCCATCGGCGCGCTCCTCATCTCGGATGATCTAGGTGATGCTTCATCGCTGGCCCCCTTCCTCGGTCCTCTTCGGCTGGGGGGGAGGTGAGTTCTCCCCCTCTTCCATCGTATACTATCCCTTCTACCTTTTCTCCTTTTACTGATACTTTTTCTCTCCCATCAATCATGCATGGATGGGGTTCCCATGGTTCCGATTTCATCCCTGGAGTTTATGAAGGCCTCTGCAATGAAGGGTCTTTCACTGGTCGCTCGTTTCGGCAAGAGATGGACCACCATTGATGTCTTTGACAGATTAATAGCTAATAGGTGGAATTTGTAAGAATACACTATAGTAGGGATCTTGGATTCCGAACAATTCTTGTTTCGCTTCTCATCAGAAGATGATCTAATTATAGCATGGGAGAATGGTCCATGCGTATTCAAATGTTTTAGGTTTTCCCTCTTTCAGTGGTATTTTAATTTTCATTTGATGCACGATCCTCTTACCATAACGATTTGGATCGCTTTTCCTGTTCTTCCCCAACCATTTCAAAACATAAAAATCCTTCATCTAGTTGGTCATTTATTAGGGCGATTTATCTGCTCAGACCAGCGCAGCTGAGTCATCTGCCAACCGATTTCTCCAAATAGTTTTATTGAAGTTGACATTTCTATGAAACCGAAGTGCACTATTGGGATTGAGATTGAAGGTGAATTGTGGTGGTACCAACCAGTTAACTATGAATCATGGTTTCACTTCTGTTCGTCATGTAAACGTCTTGGTCACGAAGCCATCAATTTACAGCAAGGATCATTAGGCTTCTCGCAGGAGTAACATTGTAGACGCCGGAAAAGTCTGTTGTTCCCAAACGAAGCTCCGGATGCGGAAAGCGAAGTGATATTTGGAGTCGGAAGAACGTTTCGGAGGGCCCGGAGGCCTTGCGCAGAATTTCAGAGGCCCGCGCGCAAAGGTGATGTTCCGCGCGCAAACCCCCCGGGATGCGCGCAATGCGCCGGTCCGGCGCGCAATTTTGCGCGCCGCGGGTCCGCGCGACTCCCTTGCGCGCCGCGCCCGATTCCGCGCCCGCGAGGAGAATTTCGCGCTCGCACCCTGGATTCCGCGCCCGGGGTTGCCTATAAATACAAGGCGACCCCCAACGTTTCAAAGGTTGCTGGAAGTCGAAACGTCTCTCGTGCGCGCAATTCAACCCCTTCCGCGCGCAATGACGAACTTCAGGTAACCTCCTTTCTTTCGCGCAAGAAAGCCTCGGGGTCCGCCTTCGCGCGCAATCCCCGCTGGCTCCTTTCATTTGAATAAAAACTCACCCTAAGGCCTTTGCGCGCAAAAGAACCCGCTTGCGCGCAATTGCCCCCGGGGTGCGCGCAATCCGGCCTGATTGCGCGCACCCCCCCCCCTTCTTTCAAGTGGCTATTCATTAGAGAATGAGCCGTTGCCCCCGCGCGCTATCCGAAGCCCGGTGTGAGCAATCTCAAGCATCCGCGCGCAAGGCACTGGCCCAATTGCGCGCCAGCCGCCCCGATTGCGCGCCGGCCCGCAGTATTGCGCGCAAAGCATCCTTTTTGCGCGCAATCTGCCAGGGTCGTCCCCTCGACCCCCCTGAGGGCACCTGCCTGCGTGGCGCCCGATGCTCCTCATCCTGGGTGCCCGCACCGTGCGTTGTCTTCCCGTGCGGCCCTCCAGGTCCGTGCGAAGTGACATGCACCCATCGTCCGGCAACCTATGCCCAGCATGACGTTAAACTGCACAATCGTCCGGCAACCTATGCCCTGCATGACGTTAAACTGCACATACGTCCGAGCTACAAGACGTTAAACTGTTCAGCATTCGTCCCGCATGACGTTAAACTGCGCATACGTCCAGCATGACGTTAAACTGCATATTCGTCCAGCATGACGTTAAACTGCACATCCGTCCAAGCTGCACGACGTTAAACTGCCTAGCCCCATCGTCCGCGCTGCAAGACGTTAAACTGCCAAGTGCTTCGTCCTCAACACATGACATTAAACTGTACTTCGTCCAGCATGACGTTAAACTGCACATCCGTCCAAGCTGCACGACGTTAAACTGCCTAGCCCCATCGTCCGCGCTGCAAGACGTTAAACTGCCAAGTGCTTCGTCCTCAACACATGACGTTAAACTGTACTTCGTCCGGCAAGACGTTAAACCGTCCGCTTCGTCCTCAACACATGACGTTAAACTGTACTTCGTCCGGCAAGACGTTAAACCGTCCGCTTCGTCCGGCAAGACGCTAAACCGTCCGCAACCTGATCCCGTGCTCCGCACGCAGGGTCCCCCCGGTTTGGATGTGGCCCCCACCCGCTCGTCTCTGCAGGGATGTCGGGATTGTCCCGCTTTCGGGGCGATTTAATGGGAGTGGATTTTCCCTACGGGGGCAGGGTATTACAAACCCCTAGTTTCTCGTGGGAGGCTGCACATGTGTATCTCCATTGCGCCTCCCCACGGCCGAAGCCAGTAGAGGGTATGACTGGGATCGAGGTGTCTTCTGCTTTCGGTCCAAGTCCCTTCCAACTGAGCTTTGCAGCATCCGGGCTGCCCCAAGTGCGTAAGTCCTGACAGAATGAACTACGTGGACTTTGATCCCTGTCTTCTATACAGGGTACGTAGGAAGCCTCCCTGAGGTCCAAGCCCACCACCTGGTCATCCCGGTCGTATTTACGTCGGTTCGTCCATCAGTGGACCCCTCCAGGGTTCACGCTTGCGTCGATTCACCTATGAATCCGCCCCTGTGGGAGACTGCCCGTGTGTATCTCCACGGTGCCTCCCCACGGCCCCCCTTTTTCCATTTCCCCTTTTATCGTCCAGCATGACGTGAAACTGTGATCCACCCGGCCGTTCCATCCCCCTCTGTGCGAGGTGGTTCGGTTCAATCCTCCGCCCGGCGGCCTCGACCTCTTCGTGAGTCGGCTTGCCGACGTCCAGCATGACGTTAAACTGTATGCCCGAACTACGTTGACTTTGATCCGTGTTAACGCGCGGTACGTAGGAAGCCCCTCTGGGGTCCAAGCTCTTCACTTCATCATCCATCCTGATCCTTACCCGGGCCGCCACATCCCGGTGGGGTCATGCCACTTCACTCCACTCCACTTCATCATCAATGATTGTTATGGATGACTATAAAATGGCCATTAACCACATTATTAATACCCTATTAGTAAAATATATAAATGTTAATGTATATGATTTTTTAAAAACACAATTCTAGTCCCTTGAAATTTTTTTTACCAGAATGTTATATCATCATTTATTTAGTAATATAATCAAAAACTAATCCCAATGATGTGTGTATTTAAACATATTGATAGAAAATTTATTTGATTGATATTCCAATAAAAAGTTGTGATGGTTGATCCTAAGAAAAATGAGGTGATACTTATTTTGTTTCCTCTTTGAAATAAATATAATTTTAGAGGATGCTAATATTTTATCATCTACAACAATAATTTTATTACAAAAAGAGTTAGAAATTTTAAAATTTACAATGCTAGTGAAAGTGTCTATTTCATTCCTTTGAGATAATTAGTACCCATGATTTTAAAATATCTATAATTTTGAATCCACACAAGAAAACATTGAAACTTCTAAACCATGTATAATCCTTGGACTAATCATTTGAAAATCTCATTTTGAGAAGGCTGAGGAGGGTTATACAACCATAGTTGAATGATATTAGAGTATAAGATCATGTGAAACCCTGTTGAAAAGTTTTTAATTACAAATAAAATACTTATGTTAATATTATTTCACTTTATTGAATCATTAAGTTATTCTTATCACCCATATTGATCCATTCAAATACACCCTTAATCAGAAAATGTTCACTATATAGGTAAAAGCATGTGTTTCTATTCACTAGTGGTTTAACATCCATTTATTCTCTCAAAATATTACTAAATGACTATAATAGATATAAATTCATGTAAAATATAAAATGTATGAAAAACCTTTATTTGATATATATCTCCATGATAAATAATTTTTCTCTATCAATGAATCATTTAAAACATGGGTTATAATATTTGATGGTGTATCCTACAGCACAAACATTAAAAAGACAGAGGATCTATAGCTCAAAATATATAGTTTTGAAATTATATTTGTCCTTATATAAGATTTAATATTTATTTAATCTATTCTCATTTTGTAGGGTTACGTAAAAAATAATTTGTAGTGCCAAGATATATTCACGGGTTTGTAATTTTCCTTATGATATTTATTAATCAACTTAACATTAAGGGGAAAATAAATAAATGATGAACTATATAATAAATAGAGATTCATCTATCATGGAATATTAATTTATACTTAATTTTAAATAGGAATATATGGGATCATGATATTCTAGAAATTTTGAATTTATATATTTGGTTATTGGAGTTATTTTTTTCATCACTTTTAGATATATTTTTAGTATTTATTGGTTTTATCCTAGTGGAATGGTACCCGTTGTGAGTCCCAGTATGTTGGATGAATCATTCTTGTGGTTATATGGCTACACAACAATTTAATTGGTCATTATTATGTGGTGTTATGTAAATTTTTTGTCCTGTAATGTTGTACTAGTCACTTCATTATAGATCGCTCACGGGTGAATGCTATATGATGTAGTTTAAGTGTCATGTCGTAAGGGTGGAAAAAGGGGAGAACTGGATATTATTCCTCTCAGATGGATACATTTTCACGTTCTATATACCATGAAACATCATTGTTCATCATGGAATATTCTCTATCTCTATTGAAGATTGATGGTTCCTGGCCTAGGGAAAATGCTGCAGTGTGATTTGGTTGGGGATTGGCATGGTTTTCAAGGATGGTGGGACATGATGTAAAGAGGGAGGAAACATTATAGCCTTTTTTGTTTTGTTTTTTATATAGATTTATATGCTTTTTAGGTTATTTTTTTAGAACCCCTATGGTTTATTTTAGCTTAGTTGTATAGGGTAATATGGAGGATCCCTTTTTGGCTCTCCCATCTCTCCCCTTTCCAGCCATTGACTCAAGGATTTCAGAGTGGTGTTGAAGCAAACCAAGATAATCATGAATAAAATAATACATTAGTATAATGAGGCAAATAATATATATCAAAAATATACATAAAACCCATAGATTTAATGGTTTAGCATCTTATATATTGGCTTCATAAACTACTAATTTTGCAACACTTGTTAACATTTCTACATAATCATTCCACTATGTTATTTATTTATAGATATCTCACATTATATAATAATATTCATAACATTATTGAATTAAAATATATGAAATAGGCGAATTCATATAATTAATAACAGAGAAAACAAACATATCATAATGTATTCAGTTATAAACATAGAGAATAACATAAATAAGAAGATACATATGTTATTAAAATATCAAAATTCCAAATTGATAATCATAAAATGTATGGGGTACACATAGGATCATAAAAATATCATTAACTATGCATTAAATTTTTTCGAATTCCTTAAATTACATCTCAATAATCTTTAAACATGTGAGCATGATATAAAAGAGTAAAACACTTCAAAAATAAGACTTAATCATTAAAACATATCATTTCAAGGAAATACAATTCATCCTAAATTTTTTTTCATAACATGATAAACATATTGGAAATGTGGAGTAACTATAAAACAAAATAAAAACATCATGATAATGTACATTAACTCAACACCCATAAAAACATTTTATCCATTCGTGAAATTGTGAGAAAAACCACCACACCCATTCTAATGTGAACACACTCATTATTCCTATGATTTACTATATAATGAGATATAATCTTAAAACAATTTTTTAGAGGGTGATATAGGAACCCACCCATACCCATCGATAAAAATTTCCGCCACATAAATTCATAATCATATATAATAGAACCTAGGGGAAAAATAATGATTTTTTATCACTACAACAAAGTAACATATAAAAAACATAAAGTATCATAGGTTTTAAAAAATATAATTTTCCAAAAGAAATAATATAATAATAATATATAGTTGATGATAAAAATCCTTAGTGAAAAAGTAAATGTGAAAATAAAAGAAACATAAATCATTTTGAACATTGTTATAATGGATTAAGTAAAAATTACACATACAAATATTATTCATAAGATAAAGAGAATAATTTTGATAAAATTATGATAAATATTTTCATATAATATATCATTGAAATTGAATAAACTATATAAACATAAATTTGGGGTGGAAGATAAAAAAATTAACTTGAAAGGATAGATACCCCTTTAGATTGTTTTGGAGTACCATAGTTTAAATATCATAATCATACAAATTATTATTAAAATTCATTTATAAATTATTTTAATAAAACTTTTGGATTAATAATAATAATACATATTAGATTTTCAAGAAATAGAGGATAATAATGGGAAGTAAAATAATTTATAACAAATATTGATTCATTAAATGTTACAAGAAATATTCTTAATAAAATGAATGTAATGAAATAATAGAATAATCAAGTAAAAAGAAATTGGTGTGAAAAAAATATTTAACTATAAATTAATGATGAAATCATAGCATTATCATAGTTTATAATAGATCAATAATGAGAGATAATATTAGGTGAATTATGAATTTGAAGAAATAAAAATATTTGAGTCACAAAGATCATTACCTTTTTTACAAATTAGTCTAAGGTAATATAAATTAATATAAAAATAAAATAAAAAACTGAATATACTATTTATAATTTCCATTTATTAACATTATCATTATCTATATTAGTAATTTTCTCCTATTTTTTCACATTAGGTGTTTATAACTGTTACCGTATATAATAGTTTCATCGGATCCATGTCTATATTCATTATTCATAAAAAAACGTGTCATTAAAATTTCATTACTGTTATATAATATATAAATTACACTTATTTATTTAGTTTAGTTTTCCTTGCATTTGTACATTCGTATTTATCCATGAATCAAAAATTAGCATTGGAAAATTTTCAGGGATTTTTAACCTATGAATTTTTTTTTAATTAATGAGTTAAATATTGATTTTCTATTCCAAAAAATAATTAATAACATTTTTATATCAAATTATTCTTTGAAATATTATTTGAAAGTCATTAATGATATAATATCATTACACAATTCATTTGGTTGTCAAACTGACCCAATCATGGTATACCATGATTATTTATGACTTTGAGATGATTTATTTATAATACCATTACAATAATAACATAATGATATAAATTTCTTTTTAATAGTGTGATATATACAATTTATATGTGATGTAGAAGAATAATTAATTTATATAAAAATATTTGGTATTTTTAATTAATTATTTTCCTCTTTGTAATGTAGTTTGAATTGATTGAATTTACAATAACATTTTCTTGATCATATCACTAATTGGTTTTTATTTTTTCATACTAGATCCTTTATGATATTAAAAACCTTTTATTTATAATTTAATACATTTCACAAGTATATCCTTGTATAGTGGTTATGATACGAGAAACTAAAATCAAATGTCCCTTGAAGGAGGTAGTCTACATGTACACATGGTTATAAATTTTATTTCCCATAGATTGAGGAAAATGATTAATATGTATTATTATTTATCAATCTAAAATATATCATACAATATCATTATATATTTAACTCACTATTATTAATAGGCTTTTAGTTTCTTGATGGAAAATGAAACATGTTATGTCGTGGACGTGGTATTTTGAATAATGTGTGCTACATGTTTTTGTTTTTCTTAATCAAAAACTAGATTGTGGATAAGGATTGTAACATCCATGTAATAAAATACCAATATAATAATGATACATTTTTATCATTTTAATATCATAAAATTGAATTTTATGAATAATAAAAACTCATAAATAAATAGAAATTATATAGAGTAGTTAGGAACATATACCTCCCTACTTTAATTATATACATCATTAAGTGGATTAAATCATTATATAATAGATTTTTGAGAAGAAAAAACACCCCAAATGTTTATAAGAGTTTGAAGGAGATGTGTAGATATTATTTGAGCTGAAATTTTGGCTTTTTGGTGTGAGTGTAATTCAGTATAAGAGTACCTCAATAATAATTGAAAGCTAATGGAATTTTTGTAATTACATAAAACATTTAAATATTGGGAAGTCACTCTAAATGAATTTTGATCCAAAATAATGGTGTGGGTAGTGAAAAATTTAATCCAAAATTACATAATTTAATTAAAAATATTTTTTATACATGTCAATCCATTTACGTTTTAGGTTACCCAATTTTACCATTTCAGTTTTCACAACAGTAATAAATTTATACAAAGGTTTTTCATCCTTTATGGCCTGAAATAAAATTTCCTTTATAATATATTATTTACTCATAATGATTAAAATTTTAATTTTATTTATTTTTTCTATAATTAAGAGTTATAAAAAATAAATTATAAATACTAAATGTATAATGTTTTAAAAACAACTTTACAAAAAAATATTACATAAGTTAAAACATGTTAAATATGAGTTAATAAATTAAAAAAAATAAATTTAAATTTATAAATTCAATTTAAAAATACAAAATATAACTTATAAAAATGTAAAATTAATTTCACATTCAAAATTATATAAACATAATTTCATAAAACTCATGTTATTTGTAATAACTGTACTTTTTACTATTCACATAAAAATAATTTTTTTTAGAGAAATACAAAAATTAAATCCTAAGGGAATATTATTATGTTTGAAAATTTTTATTATTTATGGAAATGAAATTTATAAAATTTTATAATTGAATATTTATATAATAACCAAAAATATTGTGGAAAACATTTCAAATTGAAAAATTACTTTTTAAAATGATAACAACTCATTATTGCTATTTAATACTAGATAATAATAAATTTATTGGTAATATATTATCTATATTACCAAAAAAAAATATTATTATAAAATCATAATATAAATAGATTCATGAAAAAAACACTTTGTGAAAATATATTTTAAAGTATAAATTGTATTTATGTGTTGTTATTTAAAAAATAATTGAATTTAATTTGTATTAAAAGTAGAAATAATTTTCATTATACCAATATTTGTAATGTAGTTAATCATATTCATACCATCTAATTCAAGGTATAATTTTTAGTTATAAAATTTAATATTTATATGTTATTTTAAATGTATCAATATTTTCATTTTAGTTGAACATTTATTGTGGATTAATCTATAGAACATATTTTTTATTTAAGGAAATTATACAATGAAAAAATAGGTTATTACAATATCCTATTCTTAAATAAATTTCTTCCAAATAGATTTATTTTTTAATTAATAATTATGTTAGAAACATGTATCTATAAATATGAATTAGAATAAAAATTCTATAGAGATATCAACGTTACAATCCCATTAATATGTCTTTCTTCTCCAAATTTACTGAATACAAATACTATGTTTTCTCCATCCATTTAATTAAAGATTACATCATCATTCCCAAAAAGACACACTTTATAAAATTGTTTACCATAGTGTGGTAAATATCATTATTTCTTTTAGAAAATATCATAGGTTAATATGTAATATCTTTTCCGTAATACATATAATATTTCCTTTAAGTGGAGGGAACCAATGTGTCACTAAATAACATTAAATTTTTCTAAATGATAATAAAATTTATACAAATAAAATTCACATAAACATTAACTTGGGAGAAAATATTTATAACTCTATAATATTGATTCGGAAATAAAATCATTAGGATTATGATTCAATGATCTTAAAATAAGTCTTAGATATACCTATTTTCCAAGATTAAAATTTTAATAAGAACCCTATAACTCTAGATTAGAGGGTATGTATAGTTTAAACATTAATATCCACTTTGATATTAGTGATTTTATAGGTATTATATTATCTTGTCGGTCTTGTATATTGGGGATGATTATCATCATGTGTATTCCTTAGATTAGGGATCTGACATGGATATCTATCATGTTACAATTACATAATTCATTAATTTATTAATTTTACCATAAGAAAAACTATATTTTATACAATTATGATAATTAGAAACATCATTTTTCAAATAAAATTTAATACATTATGATACTTTAGTTCATAAGTAAATCACATTCCAATCCCCTAGAGACAATTCCAATAGTGATTCTATACTCATTTTGTACATATAGAAAATGGAACATTATTTACTTTAACATCTTCATAAAATCATCATTCATGAGATTCCATATTTTTGATCAATTATTGAATATAGGACATTAAATACAATTAAATTCTTGATTATAAATTATATTGCTGGTTTGATTAATCACAAGGTCACCGACTCTAGTTCCCATTCTAATGTTGTGTTTGTTAATTTAATATTGATTTTTTTCATTTCACCCGTGGTTAATTCTAGTTATATCTACTTCTCAAACCAAAAGTCATGACATGAGTGAATAATCATTAGAAATATAGTTGAATTGTTATAATAATAAGATTAACTCATCCTAGAAACATCTGTTTTTTAATATTATTATTTACTATTTTTTTCCATTAGTTCAATCTATATCAATCTTAGTTGGACCTAGGTTACATTAAGTAGAATTTTCTTACACTTCTTAACATAAGACCCCAATATGATAAATAAATCAATAATTTGTTAATTTTTTATAGATTATATAATAAATAAAATAATATCACATGGGAGTTCCAAAACTATTGTGCATTTTCTATACACATGGTTACAATTAATTTAATACACAACAAAATATTTTTTACTCTATTACCTATATGTACATCTATAGAAGAGCATGCATCCATTACGTTTATCTTGTCATTGATTTATTTCAAGGGAAAGCAATATACACATTACTTTACTGATATTTTTGGATATAATACTATACTAATACTCATCGATAAGGTTTTTAATAATTTTCACTGCACATAATACCAAAGCTAACAGGCCAATTTATCTATTCCCATGATAGCTAGATGAATGACCATGCAAAGGAGGAGAGATGATCATGATGCAGATACTGGGGAGGGGTGGTTCTATGTATTCACACTCTAGATTGGTTATTATAAGACCTTTTGGTCATTTAATGTCAAAATATACTATGTTCCATGTAAGGGTTCAATTTAACCCATAAAAGGGGGGAATATTAAAAATGAATAAAAATTGAAGGCCTTTGGGCCATTTAGACCAGTATAAAAAAGTTGCAAACCATGATTGTAAATTTCAGTCTCATTGATATTAGCTATATAGACATGATATTTTACAACACTTGAGGAAATTTCTCTTTAATCATCTTCATATAGTCCTTTTTTAATATATATCACATGATATAATCATATTCATAAAATTGGTTTTAGAAATATCATAAATGTGTGATCTTAAACCCTTATTAGGTGGAAAAGAATCATATCATGATATATTAGGCCATAATTATTGACGAGATCATGAGAAAGAGGATACATGTCATTTAAAATGATAATAAGACCACATATCATAATTATAATATATGTTATAGAGTCATAAGATAAAAATAAGTTATTTCAGGATGAGAAAAATGTAATTAAATGATGAAAAATATATACCAACAATAATAAATCATTTGAGAATTACATAAAAGTGTAAAATATATTAAAATAAGGCATTTTTGTGAAAATAATGAATTTTATTGAAATGAAATGAATTATATAAATTCATAATAACATGATAAAATCATATAAATTTTTCAAAACCATGAGACTAGAAAACTTATTACAGGAAACTCCAATATTCCCACATCCATGTGAACAAAAAATTTATTTTTATACCTTAAAATGATAAAAACCCCATCAATCCCATGAGATTGTGAAAAAACTCAATATGTCCATGAATAAATATACCATGATATATAATCCTATTCCTATACATTGGATAATTATATATAACCCCATAAGTCACTATTTATATATATATTAATGCCATTTAAAATAAATAATCATAACTTAAAAAACCTATATAAAAAGAATTAGGTCCTAAATTATTTACAAAAATTACAAAACATAAGAATAAAGGATCATATGATATCCAACCATGTTCCTAAGAAATAAAAAAATTAATATTACAATATAGCGTGTGATAAAAATCCAAACCATATGAGATAATTCTTGGGGGAAAAATAGAATTGAAAATTAAAAATTATTCAAAAAAACCATTAAACATTTTTATAAAAGATGAAGTGAAAATTTAATTCAATAAAATTTTGATATGGAAAAGAAAATAATTTTGATTACCTTAATTCAAATATTTATAAATGAATGGAACATTTGAATACATAATTTTTCTTAATAAATTTTGTATGGAATAAATCATATTATTTTGAAATTATGGACACCATTTTTATATTTTAGAATACCTTTTTTTGTAAAAAATAAAACATAAAGAGTGTATTATTTACTCCTTTTGAAAATGATTGAGTTAAATTATAAGAAAATAATCCCATTTATCATTCCCATTATTGAAGAAGAACATATCCAGGAACTAATAATATTTATATTATAGAAATATCTATTAATATTATATATAATTATTCATAAAAAAATTGATTTTATCAAAACAAAATAAACATTACGGTAAATTAATTTTGTTTAAAACATGATTTACATAAAAATTATATTATAAAATAAAACATATCATTTTCATAGGTTATATAGATCAATCATGAAATATGGTAGTCAAAGTATAGTGATTATGTCCTAAAGAAATTTATTTGATTCATGGAAACACCTTTCTATTATTCATGCTCATTAGAATGCACTCTATCCACTTTTAAAAAGCATAAATATAATTTTATAATATTTAAGAAGCATATTAATACCAAAAAATATTTATAAACTTCATTTATTGTAATTATATACATGTATAACTATTAGTTTTTTTCTTATTTTACCACAATAGTTGTTTATAGCTTTGATCATTTCCAGTACTTTCAGAAAATCGATTATAATGATACTTTTTTATTTAAATGATCATAATTAGAAGTTAATTACTGTTAATTTTATGGATTAATGATTATTAGTCATATTTTCTATATTTATTTTGATGAGTATTTTATTCTATATCCTTGAAGATGAAATCGATAACAAATATCTTTCTCTGATTTTTTACCTATGAATAGTGTTTTCTAAATTAATGAGATAAATAATAAAGTATCCTTTTGAAAAAATAGTAATTACCTATAGGTATAATATTATACCCATAAAAAATTACATAACCATCCATGATGTTATTTTATAACAATTTTCAAATATATTATCAAACTGACATAATCCTAAACACACCCTGATTATTGATTATTATGAGGTGAATTAGCTGTAATACCATTAATCCCATTACACAATGATATCACTATTATTTTTTCAGTTTTATATATTATAATTATAATGTTTTAAAATTAAAATATAACTTAAATTGAAAATATTATATAATTTTAAATAATTATTTACCTCTTAAAATGCTTGTTTTACAGGATTGAATTTAGGATAAATATCTGCAGAAAATATCATTAATAGGTTCTCTAATTTTTCAAAACCAAACCAAAATTATATTATAATATCCAATTTATCCGTTAAAACCAATATCATGACCATCCATTTCATTCTGAGATGAAATTAAAAAAATAGTCATCCCATTGAGGCGATAGTCCACACATATACACAATTGGAGATTTAATTTTCTATAGAACGAGTAAAATGGGTAACATGTTCATTATTTTAAAATAGAAAATATATCATATATATAATAGTTATATTTTAAAAAAACTCTTTTGACCATCCTTATAAAGTGGTCATGGAAAATGAAACATGTTGTGTCATGGAGGTGATAGTATGTAATATAGTTGATGTACATTTTCAATTTCTATATTGTAAATATAGAGGGTTTTTTATGATAATACAATCATTGTACTAAAATACCATTATTATAAGTATAATTATTATATCATTTTTATTTTTTGAAATTTAATTTGAGTAAGTATAAAACCACCTTAACAAATAAAAAACGTAGGGGAGGTTAAGAACTTATACCACACTTCTGGGATTATCTACATTGTAAAGAGTATTAACCATTTAAGGGGTGGTATTTTGAGAATAATATAACAACATTCATGTTTCTAGGAGTGTATAGGTGAGTTAAAGAAGATATTTTCACTGAAATAATGTGGTTTTTCGGAGAGGGTACGTGAGGAGAGAATTTCCCTTTATATGAGTAAAATCGAGTATTATTTTTGTGAATATCCAAGGATATTAAAAAATGGAAAGTCTTTATCAAAGAAAGTGGCTAAAAATTTTAAAAAAAAATTTTTTGGAAGATATTTGTATGATTAAAAAATTCATCACTCAAATTATAACATTTTTTTAAATGTTAGGTATTTTATATCCTAGGTTACTTATTTTTAACATTTTTATTCTCACCATTGTAAATAGTTTTTACCAACATAATTTATCATTTAATCCCAAAAATAATATATTACATATTATATAATTTTAAACAAATTATTAAAATTTTAAATAAATTTTTTATTCAATTTTAAATTCAATTAAAATATAAATTTAAAATATTAAATATATGACATATAAAAAAATATTTAAAAAAACATCAGTTAATTTGTAGATGGAAAATATTTTTTTTAACTTAGAACCAATATTTCTACAATTATATATTCAATTATAAAATAAACATTTGGTGGTATAAAATTGTATCATGTATTGAAAATTATTAATTAATGATAAATAATTTAATAAAAGTCATGTTATATTTAAAAACAATATTTTACAGAATGAATTCAAAATCAATCCTTTCAAAAATCACAACATTTGACCATAAAATTACATTACAATGGATAATCAAATGATTATATCCATTATCAATAATTAAATGATAAAAAATTTATCATTTAATTTTTGATTATCCCCAAATATACTGGAAAATTGTTCATATTTGAAAATATATTTTTTAAATGATAACTATTAATTATTGTTATTTCATATAAATTTCTGATTAATTTATTAGAAAAATATTTTTAATATTTAAATATAATATTATTACTATTTAATCTTAATATACATAGATTCATCTAATAAAGCCACAATTTTAGTGAAAAATCATTTTTAAGCCTAATATTATTTTTATATTTTTTTAACTATACTAACTAAATTTCATTTGTAAAAAAAACTATATTTTATTTTCATTATATAAATATTTCATAATATAGTCACTATTAATCATACATACTAATTCAATTGATATGTTTTATTTTTTATATTTATTTAAAATATTTTTATCCACATTTATCATGATTTATTTTATTTTCAGTGTTTTTATAGAGCAAGATACCAAATATATTATTTATCTGGGGAATAAATAAAGTGAAATATCGAGTAGTAATAGGATTAACCATGTTGTTCCATAGAAATCCTTATTTCATAGAAATTTATTTTTCCATTCATTCATTTCTTTTCTAATTTTTGTTTTATATATTGTTTTTTGGGATGTTAATTACACCATGTTATGGAAGAATATTTCTACTTTATGGAAATTTTATTAGTGGAATTCAAAGGTGGTATGGAAATGGTATGCTTGATGTTCATTTATTTCCTTGAGGTACATTTTTTTAGGATTTTATATTTGGGTTTTAGTGATTTTAGGTGAAATTATTAATTATCTTCGATGTAGTGATTTGTGATTTTATGTATATTAGGCCCATGAGGGTGTTAGTAGTTGAAAAAGCCCTTTTTGTTGTAGTTCTATTGCAATTACACACTCTAGTGTGTTTGTATCTTATTATTAGATTATAGAATTTTGGTATTAAATGTTTTTTATTAATTTAATAGTGTTTTTGGTTCAGTTAAATGCACGTGGTCCCATAAAAGGCCACTTATAGCTATAGACTGATGTTTCGGTCATTATATAGGGAAATAGAATATATTAATATCATTTTAAATTTAAACCCACGATGTATTTATTACGTTTAAACAATATTTTAAGCTCCCATAATAGACAAATTTGTATCTCTGAAATGTATTAACTTGTCTTTTGGTTTCCATGTGATTATAAAAAAGTGTTTCACAATCATGATTTGAAAGGTATTTTTCTATTTGATATAGGTGTTTAAAAAAATGTTTTAAATTAAGTTCCTAAATTAAAACAATTTTTTCAGTAATTTTTTTAAAAATGAAGATGTGATTGGTTTACGTATTGATTCCATGTGCTTGGATGGTTTTTTTGCATAGAATCTATTTTTCTTTGTAATTGGTCATGGATGTGGTCATATGGAATTTATAGAAGATGATATTGTTTTTAGAGGATTTTTGTGTATCATTATAGAGTATGGTTTTCAAAGATATAATGTTCTTTAATGATTTATTTCTAAAAGATATTTCTAAATTCCTAATTTTCACCATAAAATTTTATAAGTTATTATTATAATAACATTGTATATGGGGATGAGATGAGGAGTTTCATTAAAACTATGTTATTTTATAAAATATTTTTTTTCTATGAAATTTTATTTCTTTGATAACCTTTTTTATATTAAACACTATTTTTTTAAGAAAAACTATATAAAATTAATATTATTATTTAAAAATGGTTGATATAACCTAGAACATATAAATTTCTCTATAAATAATACTAAAGAAATATTTAAAATTATTTGTATTTGTTTGAAAAAGAAAAAATTATTGATAAAAAGGTACTTCACTTTTATCAATCACTTTATATGGTTGTCAAATAATTTTTCTAAGAAGATAATTTTATGGTTTTTGTAAAAAAATTAATTTTATTTATGAAATAATTTAAAAAGTTATAGAAAATAATTACACAATTTATGAAATCAATATGTCAAAAATATTTTTGGATTAATTGTTGTTATTTCATTTAAAAGTTTAATTTTTTAATTAATAGTGAAAAATATAGTGTTTTATTAAAAACATTTATTTCATATAAAGAATTTACAATATTAATTTTCTTTTATTATGGTTTTAAAAGTTAACTTTGTTCACTTATATCATTACAAGTCCAATTTAGATGATTTAAAAAAAATTCTTATTTTCCCTTAATATTAAAACCATTCATCGTTATGAGAAATATTTCTTTGGAAATCGGTTTTTTCATCATGCATAGAGCATTAGTTTTAAATTATATTTCTCTACTAATATTAATAGAATTTGTAAAAATGTATTCCATATGTTTAAGTATCATAATTAATATTATATTATATAGTCAACTTAATTTTTAGAAATAACTAATAATAAAAATAATATAAATTAATTAATGAGGTGTTGGTTAATATGGGTTTAATTAGGGTAATACTAAAAATATAAGAGATAAAATGACATAAAATTTTATAAAAACCCTATTTTATGTTCATATTTAGACCTTATATTATCTAATATTCTACAATGGAATTTTTTTGAAACACTAGGAATTTTGAAAATGTGTGTCTATATTTTTATTTTCTAAAATTCCAATTGTTTCCTCTCCCCGACTTATAAAAGGGATCCCTATCTCTTATCCTTTTGTCACTCCCAAATCCTTTGGGATTAACAACAAGATACCCAAATCACTTATATAAATCATCCCCTAAATCCGTTCAACCGTAGTTTGATTTGGAAACAATTAAAATATGAAATTTACTTCAAACCCAATAATGTTTTCTAAATAAGATATATAATTCTAAACTGAGGGGTTTATTATATTTCTTTTTTCATATCATTAAAATATTATTTAAATATTATAAAATAAAAAATTAAGTATCTAAAATATATTAATATTTTATTATGATAATTTAATAACATATAACCATCTCCACTTCAATTAAATTGGAATAAAAACTACCGATTGTGTATATGAAATAATATCTCGACACTAACGATTGTGAATCATATTCCATTACTAACTCTAAAGGCTCAAGAAAATTATCTATTAATTTTTATATATGATATTTATAAAATATTTATACTAATGGAATTGTAACATTATATATACCTTCTTACCTTCCAATCCATTGGAAAATGATAACATCTCTCATGCTTATTTGTGGAATACTGCCTCAATGACGCAATGTGATATGTTTTTCATTTTATTTTAACACGAATGGTAATTAGAATAGATTATATGAATTTATATGATACATATTATATAAAAATGATTCTGTAAATTTGATTTCATATTCACATTTTTTTATTCTATCCACTATGAAAATGGAAATAATGTTCATACGTACATACAGTCTACAGTCTCCATGAATGATGTAATACATTATCAATATCTAAATTTTATAGATTACCATAAAAAGTAATGAATATATATGTTTTTTATATAATGTTTATCATTATTGAGATTATAGAAACATAATAAATGTAACATGACATAAAATATGAATCAAAAACACACATGAACAATGAAGTAGTTATTACTCAAAACATGATTTTAATAGGGAATTTTTAGTTAATGGGTAGAAAAATGATATACATAAATAATATATATTATAAAATATACCAGTATGGTTCATGAATAATTGTATAATAATCCCTTATTTATTATATAAGAGGTAATTTTGTTTATGATGAATGTTGATACTTGTGGTAAGGGGATTTTCGTCTAACTTAAATTTCATTGGGACACATGTCATATTCACCACTTATTTCTTCTACGTGGTGTATATTTTTTCAATGAATGTATTTTATTATGATTCTTATAAAAATTATTGGATATACTTATGAAACTAAGGTTATTTATTTCTTGGGAATTATGATTGAAAATTTATTAATGTTATAAATGATTTATGTTACAATAAAATTGATTATTAAGATTTTAGTGATTATGTTTCAGATAATGAAATATTATGATCTGCATCTCAAGAAACATTGGAAGTTTATTGTACTTTTATTATTTATATAAATAAAAATTTTATATAATCTTCCTCTCTTAAATTTTTAATTAAACCAAATGATTGTTTTTATGAAAAATCAAATTTATTTTTATATTATTTCTCAAATATTTATACATTCAGTGTCCATGATATATAATAAAATTTTAATGAAATATTTTACAGTTTTCAAAAAAAATTTATCATATATTTTACCAATTATTGATTTTTTAAAAAAATGATTAAAACTAATATTCATATCATTTGTAATACTTGGATCCATTGAATTATTATCGAAAGTATGAAAGTAATAAATTTTTTTACATGTAATTCTTGAATGATATTTTCCACTATTATGACATCTTGATGATTTAAAACATCCTTTTCATGTTTCCATGGATATTTTAAAATAAATTTTTTAATTTATTATTTGTGTTTTTTTATATTTTTAATAGGTTACCTCAAATATGGAAATTATATTTTCCACATGAAATTTTCAAAGTCATGTTTAAAAATCATTTTCAATCAATGATTACATCATTTGATGTTACTTAAACTTCAGTGGGGGTATAATCCAATGATACCATCCTTATTAATTATCTGGATGTTCGATCTTAATGATTACAAGATTTTTATGAATCCCATTCCTTTTTAAATGGATTTAATATAATGAAAAGATTACATGTTTATGAAACCAGGTACTTTTTCATGGGTTAGGATTTGATAAAAGGATTAAATTTTTAAGAAACCTTTATATTTTCCATGGGTTATGAATGGATGAAATTTTTATCAAACTCATTCTCTTTCTTGGACTCTGATTAGATAATTCTTTTATTATCATATAAAAAAAATGAATGGTTTTTATTTTTTTATTGGTGGGACTTATATCTTCTATCAATGCATTGTGTAAATATCAAAATTGCATGAATAAATAGGACTAGAATGGTGAGATTACCCAGTTCAGTAGGGGGATTTGTCTACATTTATTATGTCAATAGTGACCCATGACTAGAATGATGGTTTGGGTAGTTAACCCATTCCATTATGTCAGTTTGTTCAAGGATCCTTAACTACTGTGAATTTTATTTTCTATGATAATTTTTATTTGAATAATCAATTTCATACACAAATTTTATGTTCTCATGGATTATATAATTTGATTCTTTTAAAATATATATAATATGGATATATATTTATTCTATAAAATCAGGTTTATTATTTATAAAATGTAGGGTATGGTTTTCAAATGTATATTCATGTTAACACACCCTACTGATCATGTAATGTTGATATATACATTTTTACACTTACTGGTCATCCTATCTGTCCATTTCTTATGCTTATATTCCCTCTGTTTTGAATTATGGTATTATGTATGATAAGTCTTAGAAAGGTTCTAGGTATATAGAAATTTGTGCGATATCATGTAGGTCTCTTATGAACCTATTTTTTATGTATCTAATATTCTATAGGATCTATATGAATATTATTCTAGCATGGGTCATTACTATATATAATTACTATTCATATGTTCTAATGCGATATCTATTTTTAAAAATTGTTAGTCAATTTAGTTAGTTTATGATAAAATTTTTGTTAACAATTGGAAACTTGATTGAGAAAACATTAGTTAGTACCCAAGGATATATCTAAGGATAAGTTTATGAATATTCCAAATTCTGAGAACATGTCTTGGAATGTTGGTTAGGGATAGAGAAAGTGGATTCTACCAAAATACAACCCTATATAGATAATTAATATTGATGGGGCTCTATAATAGTGTTACCTATGTGTAATATCTCTCAAAATAGATTAGTGATTTGGACTTTATCATCACATAGGGCATGTTAACTATCCTTGTTGGACACCTAGATTGAAACATCAACAATACATGTTTTTTAAAATTTCATAAAATATTTACAAACCATAATGAAGCACATGAATAGATGATGAACATGAATGACCTTGGATAAACCTATAGATTCAAATATTTAAAATAATGTCACTTCATTTACATATCCAATAAATAATTTTTCATAACTATATGGTCTCCCACTATGATTTTTTTTCTCACAAAAGGTTTTTGGGATTTATTTTATGGATGGTACCTAAAGGATTCATACTGATGATTAAGGTTGAATAATATGAAATGAATGTGAAAATGAGAAACAAATTTTATGGTAGATAGAAGGCAAAATCCTGCAGATATGATCACTACATCCTCAATCTCATAATTGAACTGAACTTGAAAACTAGATAAGTAGAGGAAAATATTTTATTGATTTTTCCTGTAGGAATGTATAAATTATTTTAGTGGTTCAAATGATACAATAGTTTTGAAAAATTGAATAGTATCATTAAAATTCTTTTTTATAGTATCTATTATTCAAAGAATGAAAAATTTATAATTTTTGTATATCATTTTAAAGGTGATGCAGATCAAAGGAGGAACCATATCATGTATATGATTCAAAATGATGAAATTAACACCATGGAATGAGAAGAGTTTATGAAAATGTTTCCTAAAAAGTACATTCCTAATTTTATTTTTAAAAAATTGATAATTAATTATATGAGTTAATGTATAAAGATGAGGAATTTTTTTTACTTATAAGTTCAATTTTAAAGGTCATGTGAGGGACGTTTTTTGTACTATAATCCATCCTGGAAGTAAGGTAGATCAATTCTATACTATCTTAAATCTATATCTATAGTGGGAGTTGTCTATAAGCGACATCAATAGCTATGATGAAATCATTATATGTGCTATAAATAATGAAATATAGATTGGAATTACATATCAATGTCATGTTAATTATTAAAAAATGATGGAATTCAATTTAAACTATAAAAACCAAGGATATAAGAATATGGTCTTTCCTTCATGTATTAATTGTGGAATGAATCAAGGGGGATTTTATCTTAAGATTAATGCTAAATGTCGTACTTTTTTAATGGAATTTCATTGGGAAAATTATTTCTTACGTGATGTGAAGAGATAATCTAATTATTTCAACATATATAAAGATCAATAGAATGCATTACTCATGATCTAGTGTTTAAAATTCATGGACTATTGGAATTATGTTGATAAGTACCCAAATTCATATTTTAATGATTTTTATTAACATATGAAACCCCTTTAGTTGATAGATAAATAGAAATATCATGTGATCACTATTTATAATGAGAGATTCAATGAAAATGTCGTGAAAGGTCTACTTACCGTCCACTATAGAATTTATAATGTCATATTTGACTATGTATTTTCCCTATATTTTATATTTATGAATTTTGATATGTGTATAATAATGAAACCCCAACTATTATATGTGTAGTTAACATCAAAAATCCCAAATATAATGATGATCACATCTTAAGTCTATGATTCTTCTCTAGATTATTTTTGGAATATATTTCCTTAAAATATCATTATACCTCTTTAGATTAATTTTTTGTTATCATATACCTGGATTTAATTTATCTACATATATCCAAAATCAATTAATGAGTAAAGGAATTCACATTTGATATTCCAAACCAATATATGATCATTTATCAATTTGATGATAAATATGAACATTCGTTGAAAATAAAATCCATTTTGGGTGTCTTGATTCCCTAACAAAAGGGGTACTTATATTAAATTGTTGGGGAGAAACTCATGATCAATGATAAGATATTTATATGGAAATTCGATAATTAAATTATTGATAATTTGTCCAATATTATACCATATAATGAAGTTGTGTTCTCAATTGAACTATTACATGGTTGAAATCTCATTTCAACGAGTCCATATTGAGTATCCTTGATGGAGTTTTTATAATTGAAGATGAAAATGTAGGAGATTATTAATAAGATATTTATTCATCCAAAATTTTAACTATATGGTGAAACCATTATTTTCATTAATTAGAAATATAGATCAATGAAAATATGCATTGATTAATAGGATATGAACAAGATCACAATCAAGAACATGTATCCCTTGACCTTTATTAATTACTTTTTTGATCAAATTAATGGAGCTAAATACTTTTCCCAGATTGACCCTTATTCTAGACATCTTTAATTGAGGGTTTAGAAATAAGATATACCCAAGTCAACATTTCCCATAATGTATGGACACTATGATTATATAGTTATTCCATTTGGGCTTAATAATAACACCACCATCTTAAATGAATTTATGAATAGATTATATAGAGAATACCGTTATTAGATAATTGCGGTATTTAAAGATATTATTATTTTTTATTCAAATAGAAATTACTCACATGATGTTCATTTACGAATCGTACTGGACAGCTTAGGGACGGAAAAACTATATGAAAACATAACAAAGTGTGAATTTTGGGAACAAAAGGTTTATTTTTTGTGTTTTATAATCTCAAGTGAGCACATATTAGTTGATTCATAAACGACAAAGGATATTGAACATTGGTTTATACCAACCACTATTATTGATATCATATGTTTTTGTTGTTTGTATATAAATTATTAAATTGTTAGGGTCCATTTTTTGTGACTATATAATAAACTCACAGTGTTATCTCAAAATGTAGAAAAGTTCTTCTCAAGAGATGAATGTGCATAAAAATTAATGTAATTAAATGGAAGGTTATTCAGAGATCGTTTTATTACATTACCCTATAGTATAGAAGGGTTTTTAATCTACAATAATGTCTCAAAGAAATTATTGTGATGAATAATTATTTTTATAGATAAAGGTGTGATGTATATACTGATCATAAGAAATTATGTTATATATTAACATATAATGATTTTAAAATGTTGCAGAGAAGATGTTTGTAGATGATTAAATATTATGAATGCTCAGTACATTACCAAACTAGAATAGCATACAAGGTGGATAATGGTTTGAGTAGAAAAGGAGATGTTATCAAATCTATAAATATAATCATAAATGATTGAATATTTTTGGATTCGTGAAAGATGGATATGTTGATCATCAAGTAAGGGGAGATATACTATCATTATGAAATGAATATTCAATTGTAAATCTAAGAGACGATTATAGTGGAATAAAATTGATATATATAGATAAATAAAAAGGTGATAGATATTCCTGCATGTATAATTGATTGACATTGAATGATATGGTACATGTTATGTGTATAGGTTCCATCCATAAAATATTTTAAGAAAGAGCTATTGGATGAATCTCATAGTTCTTAATTCTATTTTTATCCTAGAAGTAAAAATGATGTATGAATATCTAAAAGTATGTTGTTGTTAATATTGAATGAGGTGTTATATTATAGATATTTTATCATATATATTAGTATATTGCCATGTTAAGGCTAGGAAAAAATGTCTAATGTGATGTCAAAACCAATGCCCATAGTAGCATTGAAATGTGAAAAAATCAACATGGACTTTTTCATAAGACTCCCTAAAATATATAAATTGTATAGTGTTATATAGATTGTTATCACTAAACATATTAGTTCAAAATAATCATCTCTTTGATAGAATGTTTTTTCCATGATTATCAAGTTATAATAATCCTAAAGTGGTAATATTTCATGGAGTACCATATTCAATTGTATCTTACCATAATTCAACATTTACTTTGATGTTCTATAGAAGTCCTCCAAATTCTATGGAAACATAGTTGAGTTCCATCGATGAGTTTCATCCATAGATATATGGTTAGTATGAGAGAAAAACTAAAAACCGTAAGGATTTTATGTGATAATGTTCTTAAAATTTCAAAGGTGGCTGGGATAAATACTTTCCATTAGATAATTTTTCTTACAATAATATATTTAACTCAAGCATTTAGATAGATCCTTATAAATACATATAAAGAAAGAAGTTTATAAATCCATTGTACTACAATAAATATGGTGATTGTTTTTGGGAAATTAGAGACCATAGATAATGGAGGACAAATTTAGATTTATTCAATGACATATCAAATAAGATAAGAGTCGATAGAAAGGTTATGCTGACAATCCACAAACTGATCTTCAATATTTTGTACCTAAGAAGATTTTTCATTGAATTTATCCCTGGAATAAGGTTATGATATTCAGGAATAATGGAAATATGATCTATATGTATATATTTTCATTTTATATTTTTATTGATTTTGTACATTTTCATATTTTTTTGGTGATTCCACCGATCCTCTGTCAATTCATGATGTGTTCTATGCATCTCTCCATATGAAGTACATACTATAACCTTAACATGTATAGAAATCAGAGGTAATATGATATTATTATGATATTTATTATAAAAATATACTATATAGAGTTTTTAACTTGGTGGAAAATTTATATAAAATAAAACAACTCACTTGATCATGGTTTTATAGAGAATCCACTAACTTGAGAATGATGAATGGTAATATATTGGTATGATGAGACAAAAGTATCGTCATTTGTTCGAATAAAAGTAATATAATTTTAATGGATAAATTAATATTAATAGGGTTTAGAATTTATCACGTATAGATTCTATGAAATAATGTTTTAAATAAATTTTATTTCTCTGATATCTTGGCTTATACCCAACACTGAATTTTAATGCACTCTGATATATATTTAATATTTTTACATAAAAATGACAGTTATCCTCTAGCCATTAAATTTTCTTCTATGAATATGAATAATATTTTTTCTATTTTTAGTATACTAGTTTTATATAAAAAAATATATTCATAAAAATGTATTTAACAATTATTATTGTCTCTATATCTTTTTAAAATACGTTTTCTAAAAAAAATATTTCATTTTTTACCAAATAATAAAATAAATTTCTAAAACTTTTGGATGATTTATATGACACAATGAAAATCATTTTATGAATCAACATGAAATTTTTTTAGGATAATATTTAGGGATTTTTCCAAAAAAATGTTTAATTTTTAATGAAAATTGAAAAATGATGATCTTTAAAAAATAAAAGCATTTTCCATTAAATAATTTAAAATTTATATTTTAAATATGATTTTAATAGTGAAATTAGTGAAATTATTTTATAATTAATAAAATTTAGTTACAGTAATCCATTTTATATTAAATTAATATGTTAAATCATTCAATACTTATGATAACATTTTCCTTGGAATACTATTTTTTCATCACATATGTGGGTTTAATTTAAAATTTAAATCATCAATTTATGTGAATATTTAAATAAATAGATTACAGTTTTTGAATAACCCTAATTAAAATTATTTAAAATTTTTACCTTCCTTTCTCATAATTAATTGTGAAAACATGAAAATTTAATTACCACAGTTATGGTTAAAATAGGTTTTACATTGGTTAAACTAAAAATATAAGGGTGAAAGTGACATAAAAAAATTTCCAACAACAATTTTTTCACTTTCATTCTTAATTATCTCATTTTAAATTCTATAATGGTTTAATATTTATCCTTGTTAAATTTTTATGATATGGATATACCTTTATCTTATCAATATTTCATGTTTGTCCTCTCCCCTGCTTGTAAAAGGGACCCCTTCTCCTCTCAACTTCACAATCTCAAATATATTTTTCATAACATAACTACCAAAATATCATACATAATTCCCTAACTATATCTAAAATACCAAATCATTATTATGAAACTCTCTAATAATGAATTTTGTGCCAACATTGGGAGGATATCTAAAGAAGAAGTTTCGTTTTAAACGAGCATTTTATTTTCTTTACACCTCCTTATAATTTAATTAAGATATGATAATATAATATAATAAGTATATAAAATATTATTTTATTATTTTATTTTAATTACATAACCAATATTGTTCTCTTATTCAACCAAATGGGAAACAAAACCATCAATCATGTGTATGGTGGACTACCGCATTGCTAATCGATGTAATTCACATTCCATCACCGCCTCTCATAGTTGGAGAAAATTATGTATTTTATGATTATATATGATATTTATCACATATTTACACTTCCATAAATATAATATCAAATATACCATATAACCTCAAATCCTTTTAAAAATCATTACATCACTCTGGCGTACGAGTGAACTACTGACTCCACGATGTGATGTGAAGCATTTTTCATTTTATTTTGACAGGGATGGTAATAAAAATAGATTAATATATTATTTATTAAATATATTATTTTAAATTTATAATAAAATAATTAATTTATACTTACACTTCATTCTTTCAATCATTCTCAAAATTTAAAATAGCAGTCATACGTACGTACAACCAATGGTCTCCATGAAAAGTGATATTAATTTTCTTCCTATATATTTAATAGATTACTATAAAAAACACACACACACTTATATATATAATTATATTCATATAATGGTCCAAATAATAGATATTATGTAACCATGATCAATATATAATTACCGGAGATACAAAATCTAAACATACATGAAAAAAGAAGCAGTTATTACTCGAAATTTGATTTTAACAAGATATTGAAAATAAAAATGTAATAAATGGTCATAAATAAATAATATATAATATTAATTATATGATTGTGGTTTTTTTATTTTTTTATAACAATCCAATATTTATTATAAAAGAGGATTTATTGTGTATAAAAAAAAATTGAGACATTATTTTAGTAGATTTTCGTCTTACATCTTTTTCAATGGGATAAATTCCATATTCACCAATTTTTACATTTTTTGTGTATATTCTAAAAAAATGTTTTATATGATACATTTTATTAAAAATATGGTATATACATATCCATATAAATTTTTTTCTTTCATGTTTCATATGATTAAATATTTACAAAATTGGAAAATGTTTTAGGTTATAATCTCATTATTTATAGAGATAATTTATGATTAAGTTTCCAATGATCTAATATTATGATGTACCTCTCTATAAACCCATGAATTTTCTTATCCTCATGTTATTTCCAGTGAAAAATATTTTTCCCATCATTTTCCTATATTAAATGATAAAATAAACCAAAATAATGTTTTATTGAAAAGGGAAATTTATTTATCTATTAGGCCGAAAATTAATTCTCTTGCAATATCTTTATTTTATAAAAATTTTATAATAAAATATTTTACAATTCTCTAATTATTTCGTAAATATTTTTTTTTAATTTCTTTTTATTTTTAACAAAAAATAACTTGAATAGAATATTTTTTCCATTTTCTGAACAAGGATATTTAAAGCTTTTATTGATAATTTGAAGGAAATATTTTAATTAACATGTAAAACTTGACCATTATTTTCTATCCCTATAATCAATCATTGATTTTATTAACCCATTGAAATTATCAAAAATTATTTTAAAAGAATAATTTTTTTAAAAAAATTGTAAAAACATATGTGGTTTAATATGTTATTTAATAGTTGAAAGGATATTTTCCTCATGAAATTTTCCACACAACATTTCAAAATTATTTTCCATATTTGATTACATCATTTTGGTTACTTTAAAATTATTAGGGATATGATCTAATGATACCATCCTTTTTATCTAACTAGATGGTCTATATTAACAATTAAATCATTTTTATGAAACAACATACTCTTAAATGGGTTATGATTGGATGAAACAATTAAATTTGTGTAATCCTTATTAATTATACAAAGGTTATGAGATAACAAAAATGTTAAATTTTTTTGAAGCATATTTCATTTCCATATGTTATTCCATGATGAAATTTTATGAAACCCATCTATATTAATGGTTTCTGATATGATGAATTTATTATTATCTTATGGAATAACATATTTATAGTTTTCATTATGTGAATGTTGGGACATCGATCTCTCTATAAAGAATTGTTAAATAATGATATCCTATGGCATAAAAAACATTAGAATAGGGAGTAAACAAAATTCTATAAGGAACTTTTTCTATTACAATCTTCCTTAGAGTGTGAAATTATTATTATTATAGTCTAGGGAGTAAACCCTATGTACTATGATAGTTTTAGAAACAATTATTGACTACAAAGGAAATGGTTTTCTATTCTTATTTATATTCCAAAAAACTATGACTTATTAAAATTTTATTTTCAAATGGCCCATTTACTTTGATTCCCATATGATTTATGTCTTATGAAGTGACAATATTTATTCCATGAGTCAATTTTAACATATATAATATGTTGGGTATGGTTTTAGAAATTTTAATATCATGTTATCATACCCATGTTCTCTTATTATGTTAATATCTCCCTTGTATACACTTACTAAGCATATAAGATCACGTTTTCTAATGTTTCTCTTCCCCATTTATAAATAAAGGTATTATGTATGATATGTCTAAGAATATATATAGATGTTAATAACATAGTTTGATATTATGTACATTAATTATGATTTAGTTTTTTATGTATCCATTTTTAAGGCATGATACCTATATTATTTCGGCATAGATTGCTACGTTATATAATTAATATCCATCTATTAAGATTTGAAATCTATGTGCTAATATTTTTTTTCAGTATAATTTCATTGATATAACATGTAATTTGTATTTTTTATATTTGACTATTTTTGGATAATTTTATCAAACCCCCAATGAATATCATTTTTTTGGAAACCAAATGTATGTGAGAAGAAATCCTCTATAGGGAGAAGGTGAATCCCTACTAGTTCAGTATCAAAACCTAACTGGTGATGCAATATAAAATAATTCCTCACTAGTTAGTCTACTAATTTTTATCCATTCTTGTATATGGAATGATAATTTTTTCATTTAGTGATATGAGATATAGTTTCCCTTAGGGATTTTACCATGATATCAGTTATTTCATTATCGTATTTTAGTGATCCTTCTGTTATTTCTACTTTCATTATTTCATTTAATTTTTTTAGTTAGATGATATTTCATTTATCATTTAATTTTATTACCTTTATATGTGTTTTTATACTTCTTCATATATTTAAATACTCACATTAATTAATTTTTAGATGATATTAATATTTACATTTTTTTATATATATTTATCTAATTTCACTTTCTTGTTTATTTGGTGAATTTTTTTACAATTATGTATCATTTTTATTCTTTAGGAGTTATATATATTTGAAGCTAATAATTATTTTATGAAATCAGATCACATTTTCAGGTATGAATCTTCATTTTTGTTGTCACGTAGAAAAAGAGGAGATTTTTGTAAATTCCAGGAGTACATGCCATGTACTTATATACATTCCATGTACCGGGTTGCCACTAGTAGCCGAGTGATGGCTAGGTAATGACAATGCACAAGGCCGTGTGGGGTGACTTAGAGGCTGCATAAATCAGGGCTCGCTAATGGAAAGTACATACCGTGTACTTTTAAAGTACACATCGTGTGCTTTATTTTTATTTCATTAAACGGGCCGGGGTCACGTTTAATTGGAAGAACATACTTCTTCACGACCTATCTCATCCAGGAGTGAACGATACCACTGAATCCTCTCCAAGACCCCAACTCGTCGTCCATTCTCCGAATTGACCACTATCGATTGTGTTGTAATCTCCATGATCTACAACGTTCTAGTAGGATTTAAGGCATTAGGTTCATGTATATAATTCGTAAAATGCTGAGGTAAATGTTTTTTCCTTTTCATAGATATCATTTGAGTTATATGTGTAAAAGTACCCAATACCCACATTCGAGGTATTGTGTGTTTAATGATTCAAACCCTGTTAATTCCTTGTATGCCTTCTATGTTTGAATAGAGGTTGTTTGATTGTGAATAGTGTTAATTTCCATGCAATGTATGTCTTTACCCGTGCTTATTTGATTTTGGTTGTTTGGTCAGGCCTTACCTGTTAGTTTGTTGTTTCCTATTCCTAGTGTTGTTATGATGGAATGATTATTTATCTGATTTGATGTGCCATTCCTTTTAGATTATAAGCTAAGTAGTACATTGAGGTTTACATTGTATGTTGATTATTGGTTTTTCATGATTTCTTTACACAGGGCTGCGGAAACCTAGTTTAGTGAGACCATAGGGGAAATTGACATTGAGGGATTTCCCAGAGTGTCTGTTATAATTATCATGCTGTGAGACTATAGGGGGGGGGGGGTTATGTTGAGTGCTCCCATAGAGTGTCTATAGGATCATTACAAGACCACATGAGAAATTGGCATTCAGTACTTCCTTAGAGTGTCTGTAGTTTACCTATAAAAGACTATAGGTGGAATTGATAGTGATTTCTTCCTCAGAGTATCTTTGTTTATACAAGACTATAGGGGGAATTGATGGTGAGTGCTTCCTTATAGAGTCTTTGTTATATCCATTTTTTTTAATTTGAACCAGAGGGGTTAGGCTATGAGAACTACCCATAGTGTTACATGATATTGTCTAGTTAAACTATAGAGGATAGGCGTGGAGATCATTCTAGAGGGTTTCTTGTTTTGATTTGTTGTATACATGATGTATGTAAATGAATGAAATTGAAACTTTAGGAATGTTTAATTTTGATTACATACTTGTTCACTACTTCTTTTTTTCTTATTGCCTGCAAAATATATTAACTAACTATTAGGCATTGATCTTTGGGTGGTTGCATACTATGATTCGTCTCACACACAATTTGGGTCATTCTTTTTTTCGCAAATAGATTATATTACTACACGTATAGATAAGGGAAAGTGCCCTTCTACGTCAGGTACTTAATTTCTATGGTGCTAGGGAGTATGGGACCAATTTGATGCTTGAGATACTATAGAGCATTTTATTTGTTAATCTTTTGTAATATGGTATAATAATTTATTCATAATTGTGGTTTTTTGGATGATTTCCAAGAAATATGTGACATGCATCATTGTATATATTTTCTCTCATTGTTTACTAACTTTCAGTCTTCCACTATTTACTTATTTCATGTTATTACTGTTTTCACTATTATTATCTATTTATTTACTCTATTTTACTCTTCTAATGATGGAATAGTTTCCCCACAATCACATAGAAGGCCCTCACTACTAGTAGGAAGCTTATGGCATTTTGGGAAATGCGCTTGAGGCCATGTGACCAACCGGGTATGGGGCACCCCTGGGCGTCACCCAGAATGGAGACATTACAAAGTGGTATTAGAGGATTGACTTGAGATCCGGTTATCATTAGTTTCATGTTACAACATCAGATAAACCTCTTAAATCCTTTTTTAGAAGGTATAGTCTATACGAGTATGTGGTTATGTCATTCGTTCTCACGAACGCGCATTTAGTCATCATGAAATTGATGACCCGAGTTTTCCATCCATACTTGGATTCATTATTTTTGGTCTTCATAGACGATATCATGTTTTACTATCACACTCGACACGACCATACCATACATCTTGAGAACATTTTGAGTAAACTGAGAGAGCATCAGTTATATGATAAGCACTCAAAATGCAACTATTGTATTGACCAAATTCACTTCTTGGGTCATGTTATCTCGAAGACAAGAGTATCATAAGACCCATAGATAGTAAAGGAATTAGTTTCTTAGGAGATGATGAAGAACGTCTTTGAGGTTCGGAGTTCTCTAGGGATGGATGGTTACTACAGATGTTTCATACAGGTGTTTTCACACTTATCAGTTCCACTTACAGGTTTGAATAAGAAGGGTGTGAAGTACTTATGACTAGATTCTTGTGAGTCATTCTTTTAGGAGCTGAAATGGAGGTTGACTTCATCACCGATACTAATATTTCCAGAGCACAGAAAGCTCTATACTTTTTACTATGATGAATCAGGTATTGGGCTTGGAGAAGTGCTTATGCAGGGGGAAGGAGTCGTTGCCTATGGGTATCGGTATTTGAGGACACATTAGAGGAATTACCCAACACATGATCTCGAGATACGTTTTTGGAGAAATTATATGATGGGATACCATTTTGTGGTTTTCAACAACCACAGAAGTATTAAATATATCTTCACTCAGTGTGAACAGAATTTGAGATAGAAAAGGTTGGTTGAGTACCTTCATTCCTTTGAATTTGAGAATCCTATAAACCTGAGAAAGGAAAAGTTGTGGCTAATGCGGTGAGCAGGATGATGCATATACATGAAGTTCAAGAGGGCAATAGTGAGTAGAATCTTATGGATTTGTTCTCTGAGATGAATTTGGAGGTATACAATTGATAAGGGAAGAGTTTTATTTCTTATGTAGCTATTACCTATACTCTTCTTGATCGAGTGAAAATAAGGCAGCTATTAGATTTTGAAGGCATAGTCCTACGAGAAAGTGTGGAAGGAGAGGACCATATTCTTGGAAAGACCATAAGAAAAGATGAGATCTAGCATTTTCATGGGCGCATATGGATCTCAGCAGACATACGTGAGGAGCTAATGAGGGACTTTCATTCCTCAGTTTTTGATGTTCATCCTGGTGTCACCAAGATTTATCGAGATCTACTCTGTCAATATTTGTGGCCAGGTATAATGAAAGATGTTTCTGGTTTCGTTATGAGGTGTTCCACCTTTCAGCAGGTAAAGGAAGAGCATAAATGACTATAAGTTCTTTTCCAGTAGTTACCCATTCTCTAGTGTAAGTGGATTGATGTCGTGAGGGATTTTGTAACAGGTTTGTCGAGGTCACCTTAAAGGAATGATGCAGTATGGGTTTTCATTGACAGACTCACGAAGGTTTCTCACATCTTACCGATCAAGGAGACCTTCATTTTTGATGAGTTGGGATGTTTGTACATCTGAGAGGTTGTACATTTAAATGGATTTCCACACTCCATTTTTTCATAAAGGGATGAAAATTTTACTTATCAGGTCTAGCAGGGATTAGAGAGGGCCTTGGTAGCACATGTACTTTTGAGTACACCTTACCAAACCTTGACAGATGGCCAGTCTGAGCGTATGATACAAGTAATAGAGGGCATGCTTCAAGCGTGCATCCAAGATTTTGGAGGTTCTTGGGAGAAGCATATACCTCTTTTGGATTTTTACTACTAAATTGATTTCAATAAACTATTCATATGGCACCATGTGAGGCTTTGTATGGTAGGCCTTGTCGATCAACACTATGTTGGTTGGAGGATGGAGAGGAAGCAATGATGGGGCCTCGTCTTTCTCAAGAAACAATAGAGTGTGTTGAATTAATCATAAGATTATGGATAATCCACAGTCAAGACCAAAGTATTATTTTGATCGACGAAGATGACCTCTGGAGGTTGAGGTCGGAGATCAGGTCTTCTTGCATGTCATACCGACGATAGGACACAGAAGGATTATGAGACATGGTAAGAATTTCCTGACATATGTTGGGAAGTTTGGGGTTTTGGATAGAGTCTGCCTGGTTTTCTATTGATTGATGTTACATCATAGGTACTGAGATATGCATGACGTATTCCACATTTCTCAGCTACGAAGTTACTTCTCAGACCCGTATAATGTTTTTCAACCCGAGGAGATTGAGTTGGAAGTGAATGCATATTTCTAGGAGCACTCTATCTAGATTGTTGATCGCATTTCAAGGGTTCTCCATGGCTGATATTTTCCTTGGGTATGAAATATATGGAAGCATGGGTGAGTACAGGATTAGAATTGGGAGAGGGAGGCCGACGTACAATCACAGTGGCTGGATCTGTTCGAGGATTCTTCTTCTACGCCGCCTTTCTAGGGAAATTCAAGGGCAAATTTCGTTAATGGAGGATTTTTTTAAGAACAAGGATCTTTTTTTCAGGTATGAATCTTCTTTTCTGTTGTTTTTTATAAAAATATGAGTTTTTGGAAAATTCATGAGTACACACCGCGTACTTATAAGTATATGTTGTGTACCTAGTTTCCATAGGTAGTCGAGTGTAGGTCGTGTAATAGCTAAGCACATTGCTGTGTGGGGTGACCTGGAGGCTCCCTAAAGTGGTTCCTAGTAATGGAAAGTACATTTTGTGTAATTTTAAATAACATGACATTTACCTTCTTTTTATTTCATTAAATGGACCGGGGTCATGTTTAATTGACCGAACTCACTTCTTCTCGGCTTGTATCATATAGGAACGTATGAGACCACTGAATCATCTATGAGCCCCTGAATCGTCTTCTGTTATTCAAATTGAATGCCATTTATTGCAATGTAATTTCCATTATCTATAGTGTTCTATGGCTATTTAAGCCATGAGGTTTATTCATATCATCTGTACAATTCCGAAGAAAGTGGTTTGTTACTTTTCGTAGTTAGCCTTTGTGTTATATGTGAAAAAGTGCCCAATACCAACAATCATGGAATTACGTGTTTAGGTATTTTAATGCTATTAACTCCAACTATGACTTTTATTTTTTAATAGAGGTTCTTTGATTGTGAGTAGGGTTAATTTTCATACTATTTATGTGTTATCCATTTATTGTTTGATTTTGTCCATTTGGTATAGCCTTTCATGTGAAGGACCCCGGGACACCCTGAGAGGGGAGGGGTGAATCAGGGTGACAACTTTTTCTTTTAATGTGGTGGATCTTGTTCCCACGTTGGTAGGAACATGTTGAACCTGTATGATGATTATGATTAGAAAGAAAAAATTCACATGCATAGAGAGGACACAACACTTTTTACTTGGTTCACCACTAAGGGCTACGTCCAAGGAGCATATGCCGACAAGTTTCCGGCCATACCAAAATCCTATAATCTTCACAAGTTGTGGATTACAATTGTTCGGGCACAGTCACTCTATCCCAGGCTCACTGCATTTACAAAGGTTCAGGGATAGCTCACTACTTCCCTCGGGTCACTCCCATTGACTCCCCCTGGCTCACTGTCGTTGATGAAGTGTCACTCCGTTTATAGACATGAAGGTATCTTCAATAGATTTGCATTGAAGTCTTTGCCTCTGCTCAACACAAGACTCTTCTTGCATCAGAGTCCGAAATAGATGCACTAGAACGCACAGAACCACTGAACCGGATAACCAGAACATGCAGACAAACCTTATTGACAATTGCGTGAAACACCAACCCTTTGTGCACAAAACCATCCTATTGCGCGCAAAATTTACTTTTTGCGCGGAAAAATATTTCTCACAAAACTCTCCTTTTTCGCGCAACTCAGAATATTTCGTGCAAGCCCCTTTACGCTATCCTTTTTCGTGCATCAGACCTCGGATCTTCTCTAAGTCTTCCACACACACGAATGAAGGGGGTCACCTCATATTTCTAGGCGACTGAGACCCCCACGCGCAAAATCCCCTTCGGCGTGGAAAACATCTCATCAGGCGCGTAATATTTCGCATAGGTAGCTTTTTCCGCGCACCTCTCCAGATATTTCGCGCAACCCATGCCTTTGCCATTTTTCGACGGTGTGATTCTGAAACACTAATTGTGCGAAAAACATCGCTCATCTATTTCGCGCACCGCGCTGTTTTTCGCGACCAACTCAAGTATTTCGCACACATCCCATGTTTTCCACGCAGCCCATGCCTTTGTCATTTTTCACCAATCTTATTCCAAAACACTATTTGCGCGAAAAACCTCGATCCACTATTTCGCGCTTCCCACTGTTTTCTGTGCCCAACATAAGTTTTTCGTGCAAGCCTCTTATATTTCGTGCACCACTTTCTTTTTGTGAGAACTTCTTTTTGCAGACAATCCATGACTTCATTTTTTGATTTTGTGGCCCAAAAATTTGGCAAAAATGGGAAACAACGCCACCTTCAATACTGTTGTCTGATTAAACTGTATGATTGCTTTACTGGCACACATTAGGAACTTCCACTGAGGATTGACAACAAACACAAACCAAACTCCAATTCCTGCTTTGAACAGCCATGGTTCCAATAATCTCCCCCTATGGTTTTGTTGGCAATCACCAAATAAATTCAATATATCACCGTCCACATGCATACCAAAAATGCAAGGATCAACTTAGCCAGCACTCTAAGTCTACGTGAGCAATCCTCGGTGTAGAAAACAAGAGAGGAATATTTAATTGGGTTCCCCTATTTTGGAAAGCTCAAAGCCGCTCAAGAAATTTTCTTACACTGAATTCTCATCGTGTCCCAGAAGCATTACATGTCCACAGAGAATCTTGAATTCCTAAATTTATTCCTTTCCTTTCTCCCCCATTTACAATAATCCCAAAGGCCGGTAAATTAATCAATGTTCAACTCAAACCATACTCCCCCTGGATAGTATCTCCCCCATAACCTGCATCACAGCCATAAGCAGATAAAAAAAGTTAAAACAAACGGGGAGAGGGGATCTCCGTAACCTTCTTATGCACTGGGAGGTGGCTGAACACCGAGGTTCAACCGATACTTATCAAACACAGCCGCTAACAATGGCTTTGTCAGGATATCAACTACTTGTTCATCAGTTCCCACGTGATCCATTCTAATCACCCCTTTCTCAACTTTTTATTTGATAAAGTGATACCTGATTTCCATATGTTTTGTACGAGAATGATGATCAAGATTTTTTGTAAGATCAATTGCAATCTTGTTATCACAGTAAATCACCATTGGTTGCTTTACCTCATCAATGATATCTGTTAATTGTTGCATCATCCATAGCAGTTGAGTGCATGCCTTTGTGGCGGAGATATACTCAGCTTCAGCAGTACTAAGAGAAGTAAATTCTTGTTTCTTGCTCAACCAGAAAACACAGTGATTCCCAATAAAGAATGCTCCACCACTGGTGGACTTTCTGTCCACAACATCGCCAGCCTAGTCAGCAACTAAAAATGCAGATAATTCAAAGTCCTTTCCTACAGCAAATTATAAGCCATAATTGTGAGTACCTTAAATATACCTCATGATTCTTTTTACTGCTGCCAAATGTTCCTCCTTTGGATTTCTCTGTAAGAGGGCTGCAAGACATGTGGAAAAGACAATATCTGGCCATGTCGCTGTCAGGTACAATAGGCTCCCAATTATCCTCTTGTACATGGTGGGATCTACAGATTTCTCATTCTCATTCTTTCCAAGGTTGGTTCCAACTACAATCGAAGTAATCATTGGTTTGGAGTCTTGCATATTAAACTTCTTTACCAGCTCTCTTGCATACTTTTCTTGAGAGATAAAAGTGTAGTCTTTCCATTGAGTCTCCTGTAGCCCAAGAAATATGTGAGCTCCCCAATCATTGACATTTAAAATTCTGATTTCATATGATTGGAAAATTTATCCACTGATTTTTGCCTGATGCCAACAAATATAATGTCATCGACGTAAATGAGAACCATGAACGGATCTTTCAGAGAATTATTCACATAGATATTTTGATCTACTCATCCTCTTTTGAATTCCAGCTTCTTGAGATAAGAATCTATTCTAGAGTACCACGCCCGTGCTGCCTATATCAATCCATAAAGTGCTTTCTTTAGCTTGCAGACCTTTGATTCATCAGCACTAAGAAGAAACCCCACTGGTTGTTCAATGTAGACTTCTTCTTCGAGTACACCATTTAAAAATTTTGTCTTGACATCCATTTGATATACTTTATATCCTCTCTGGAGAGCCATAGAAAGGATCAACCTGATTAACTACAATCTTTCCACTGGAGAAAAGGTTTCTTCAACATCAACACCTTCAATCTGAGAATACCCTTTACATACCAGTCGAGCCTTGTTTATGATAACACGTCCATGCTCATCAAACTTGTTCTTGAATATACATTTTGATCTAATCATGTTGTGACCTTTGGGTCTCTGGACAAGATCCCATGTCTAATTCTTGTCAATCTGATCTAACTCATCATTCGTGGATTTCACCAAGGATTCATCCTTTGCAGCTTCTTCAAATGAGGATGGCTTCACAACTGACAGAAATGCAGATGGTGTGTTATTCCTCATCCTCCTTGTCTGTGTGGGTGCATTCCTATCTCCAATTATGTTAGATGGATCCATCTCTGCACTTCGGTTTCTCCTGTGAGGTTCAGTTGCATTCTCACCATCCAAGATTTCCTTTTCATATTCTTCATCTGAGTCAACATCATGATTTGACTGCTGAGTGTTTTGAACAACGTCCTTTATTTATGCATTTTTATTCTCTTCCCGTTCACTTTCATTCAGAATTTCTATCATTTCAGTATATGATGTCTTTTAAGCATTTATACTTTTCTCTTCAATTATCTTAACATCACTGGTTTCCACAATCCTTCCTAAACGATTGTTGAAACACCTGTATGCTTTTCTGTTCATTGAGTAACTGAGGAAAATTCCTTCATTTGCATTGTCTCCATACTTCCCTTGATTTCCTAATTTGTTCCTGATGAAGCATTTACATCCAAAGACATGAAAGTATTTTAAAGAAGGCTTCTGTCCATGCCATAATTCATATGGTGTCTTCGTCTCACCCATATAATGTCCCGTTCGATTCTGAATGTACACTGCAGCTTGAACCGCCTCTTTCCAGTAATGTCATCGAATACGACTCTCAATCAGCATAGTTCGTGCCATGTTGTTCACCTATCGATTCCTACGTTCAACAACTCCATTTTGTTGTGGAGTTCTCACAGCAGCCACCTCATGCTGTATCCCATGCTTCTCCAGATAATTTTCAAAATCAATGGACGTGTATTATCCTCCATTGTCAGATTACAACACTATGATTGTTCGTCCAGTATCATTCTCAGCGATTCGCCAATATGTTATCATGCAGTCAAGGACTTGTTGTTTCCTATGAATGACCATCACACATGCCATTCTACTGTAATCATCTATGAAAAGGAAAAAGTACCTTTCTCCATGAGTTCTGGAAATTTTTATCGACCCACATACATCTGTATGAATCAAATCATGAAGGTGAGATGCCCTTTTCTTCTTTGGACGATATGAACTGCAGAGTTGCTTTCCACGAATGCAAGCATCACAATATTTTTCACGCTCACACATCAGGTTGGGAATATCCACGACAATTCTCAATTTCGAAATTTTCTCCATGTATTGTTGATTGATATGTCCCAGTCTACAATGCCACAAATTGTTTTCCTCCTCAACACTCATGTAACATACATTTTCTTTACTATAAACCTGATATAAGTTGCCTTCTATTCTACATCCCTTCATAAGTGAACTTCATGTCTTTCACTTGATAGTGCAGCCTTTCTGATTAAAAGTAACTATAAGTCCTGCATCACCGAGTTGACTCACGCTAAGGATATTGTGACGTAGGCCATAAACATAAAGGGCTTCAATCATATTTAGTTCTCCATTAGCCAACTCGGTACTTCCACTCCCTTTGATTTTCAGAGCCCCATCATCACCAAATCGTACTGTACCATCAACCGTCCTTTTGATATCTGTTAGTAGGCCCGCATTACCCATCATATGAGATGAACAACCGCTATCTAGAATCCAAGAACTTTTGTTCTTTGTAGCATTGAGGGCCACCTCTGCAATGTTGGATTTCTCAATATTCTTCCTTTACATCCATGAGACATTGGATTGTGTATATAAAACTGATGACCTTTCAATTATCTCTTCTGCATACCCAGGTTCTTCATAGTAAAAATCTTCTTCAATAAGAGAAAACATTTTTGAAAGAGAAACATTGTCTTGCGGACGAGACTTGACTTGTCTTGAACTTCGGTATGAGGTGTCCATGTCCTTTCTCTGCCTGTAATTACCAGCCTTATGACCAATGTTAAAACAATTAAAAAAGTAACCATAAAAGCTATTTCTTCTATAAGATGGAGGATATGAAATCGGTCTCCTTTTTTGACTTCCCAGATCTTCTCCATTCAAGTACCTCCTTGCCTCTTCGCAATATGACATGGTATGGCCTAGATAGGGACAAAATTGACACTTCATGAGAGATAATGTCTTCTCACCTATATTTCTCCTTATACCTTCATCCTTGGGAGAATAGTTGAACTGCCTATAATTTCTGAATGTTTCAGGATAATTGTCAGTTCTCCTTCTAGTTTGGATTGAGGGTTTCATTTCCATCACTTCAGGCAATGTTTCAACATGTTCAACCTTCGTTTTGTCTTTCTTTTTTCTCTATTTATTTCTAGCAGTTGATGTCTCAGATTCGCATCCAATTCCACTATTTCCCATGCAAGTGGGTCTTTGAACACTCAAGGTTTTTTCAACCACATCAAAACCACACTTGGCTCTTGCCAGTAATTCTGCATCTGAGAATCTTCTAAATGGTATTTTCTTCTTTGATTTTTTTGAAAATGATTCAGTCTCAAGTTTACTCCTAAGATTAACAACTTCCTCCTCAAGACCCTCAGCAGTCTTGGACTTTTCTTATAGTCTTGACGTGAGGTCATTGATGACCTTTCCCTGCTATTCAATTCTTAGCTTTAGATCCACTACATCATCATTTCTTTCAAGAATTTTAGACTGAACTTTCACAAATTCTTCCAGACGTTCAATTTCTGCTTCAAGTTCATCAACATATTCTGATGATTCATCCACCATTTTTTCCACTTATTACGTCTCTTACATTTACTATCAAGCTTGGAGAAGGAATCCTTAATTTGAATATTTGGATTACCAATACCAGTAGTCTGATTATCTCTGCCTTCATTGATTGAGGATTCTGATATTTCAGTGGTAGCCATCATGGAAGCATGGTTTCCGGTTTTAAATTCTGGTTCTTCTTCCTCACAAAATTAAATATCATTATCTTCTTCTTCATAGAAAAAACTCTTCCTCTGCATTTTCTTTCCAGATTTGAAGTCACCCTTTTGGAAAAAACCTTTTTTAAGGCTTCTCAATGTCTTCATCTTCGCTCTCATCATCATAAAACATTTTTTGGCACTGATAGGCAATGTGCCCAACTCTTCCACAACAAAAACATGCAAGAGGTAGCTTACCTCAAAATTTACCTTTTCCCTTTTTCAACTTCATGGCGATGAGAGAAATAATTTCTTTTTCTTCATCATCTTCACCACCACTGTCTTCTGACATTTTCAATTTGTCCATGGCTCTGAATGCCATTTCCTTTCTCACGCGAGTCGTGGAATCTTCGAGTTTTACTCTCATCTTATATGCCACTAAACTACTTAAAAAATCATCTAGAGATAGTCTAGATAGGTCTATTTCTTCAAGGGCTGACACCTTTTCATTGTACATGGGAGGAAGTCTTCTCAATATTTTCTTTACGATATCAATGTCTTTGATTTCTTCTCCAAGACCTCAAATTTCTTCCACTACTTCAGTAATTCGATTAAAAAAAGAATCTTCATTCTCATTAGGATGCATATTTAGATCGTAAAACCTGTTGTGTAAAACCTGAAGTTTGGCCTCCTTTACCTTTCTATCTCCTTATGTTTTCATGTTTTTCCCACATAGACTTTGCTGATGTGCAACTCATCACCTTTAGATAGATCTGATCAGAAAGAGCTGCGGTGATTGCATTTTGTGCTTTACCATCTGCATCAAGAATTTTCCTGTCTGTTTCGGTCATTGCCCGGCCTGTTAGATCAGTGACTTGTATTCCTTGCACAGTAGAAAAAAAAACATCCATTCCAAGAGATCATAGATGAGATCTCATCCTGTTCTTCCAGATCTGAAAATTACATCCATCGATGAGAGGCACTCCCCTAGAATTGACTGTATTCTCTATGGCGAAAAAGGATAGATTCAACGCCAACAACCTTTAACCTCACTCTGATACCACTTCAAGGACCCCCGAGACACCCTGAGAGTGGAGGGGTGAATCAGGGTGACAACTTTATCTTTTAATGTGGTGGATCTTGTTCCCACGTTCGTAGGAACTTGTTGAAACTGTATGATGATTATGATTAGAAAGAAAACATTCACATGCACAGAGAGGACACAACACTTTTTACTTGGTTCACCAGTTAGGTCTACGTCCAAGGAGAATACGCTGACAAGTTTCTGGTCGTACCAAAATCCAATAATTTTCACAAGTTGTGGATTACAATTGTTCGGGCACAGTCACTCTGTCCCAGTATCACTGCCTTTACAAAGGTTCAGGGATAGCTCACTGCTTCCCTGGGGTCACTCCTGTTGACTCCCCCTGGCTCACTTCCATTGGTGAAGTTCACTCAGTTTATAGACATGAAGGTATCTTCAATAGATTTGCATTGAAGTCTTTGCCTCTGCTCAGCACGAGACTCTGCTTGCATCGAAGTCTGAAATAGGTGCACTAGAATGCACAGAACCACTGAACCGGATAACCAGAACGTGCAGACAAACCTTACTGAAAATTACGCACAACACCAACCCTTTGCACGCAAAACCTTCATATTGCGCGCAAAATTTACTTTTTGCTCGGAAATATATTTCGCACAAAACTCCCCTTTTTCGCGCAACTCAGAATATTTCGAGCAATCCCCTTTACGCTATCCTTTTTCGCTCATCAGAGCTCCGACATTATCTAAGTCTTCCACACCCACGAATGAAGGGGGTCACCTCATATTTATAGGCGACTGAGACCCCCACACACAAAATCCCCTTCGGTGCGGAAAACATCTCATCGGGCGCCTAAAATTTCGCGCATGTATCTTTTTCCACGCACCTCTCCAGATATTTCATGCAACCCATGCCTTTGCCATTTTTCGACGGTGTGATTCCGAAACACTATTTGGGATAAAAACTTCGCTCCTCTATTTCACGCACCGCACTATTTTTCACGTCCAGCTCAAGTATTTCGCGCACATCCCATATTTTCCGCGCAGCCCATGCCATTGCCATATTTCACAAATCTGATTCCGAAACACTATTTTCGTGAAAAACCTCGATCCACTATTTCGCACATCCCGCTGTTTTCCGCACCCAACAAATGTTTTTCACGCAAGCCTCTTATATTTCGCGCACAATTTCCTTTTTGTGCGATCCTCTTTTTGAAGACAATCCATGTCTTCATTTTCTGATTTTGAGGCCCAAAAATTTGGCAAAAACTGGGAAACAGCGCCACCTTCAATACTATTGTCTTCTTGAACTGTATGATTGCTTTGCTGGCACACATTAGGAACGTCCACTGAGGATTAACAAAAAACACAAACCAAACTCCAATTCCTCCATAGAACAACCATGGTTCCAATAACATGTTAGGTCGTTGTTTCCAATTCATAGTGTTGTTAAGATGGAATTAATATTTATCTGATATTATATGCCATTCCTTCTAACTAATTAACCATGTAGTACTTTGAGGTTTACTTTGGCTTCTGATTATTGTTTGTGCACGATTTCTTGATAGAAGGATGCAGGAACCAGGTGTAGTGAGACCGTAGGGGAAATTGAAGTGGAGGGATTTCTTAGAGTGAATATTATAATTATCAGGATGTGAGAACATAGTGAGGATTGACGTTGAGTGCAACCCCAAAGTGTCTATAGGTACTTTACTATACCACGGGATGAATTGATTTTGAGTGCTTCCTCGGAGTGTATGTAGTTTACCATTAAAAGTCTATAAGGGGAATTGATGGTAAGTGATTCCTCAGAGAGTTTTTTTATACGAGAATTTAGGGGGAATTGATGGTTATTTATTCCTCATAGAGTCTTCATTATTCCCCTTTTAGTAATTTGAACCAGATTGTTTAGGCTACGAGAACTACCCATGTGGTTACCTGATATTGTCTTGTTGAACCATAGAAGATTGGCTTGGAAAACTTCCCGGATGGTTTCTTATTTTCTTTTTATTCTTAATTGATGTATGTAAATGAATGAAATTGAAACTATAAGACTATATAATTTTGAGTACCTTCTTGTTCATGGATTTTTTTCTTATTTCCTACCATATATATTCACTGACTATTATGCACAAATATTTGGTTGGTTGACTACTACGATTCGTCTCACACCCTGTTTGGGCCATGCTTTTGGGCACAAACAGATTATATTTCTGTATGTATAGTTAAGGGAAATTACCCATCCATGTCAGGTACTTGATTTATGTGTATATGGGGAGCATGGGACCAAGGTAAGGCTTGTGATGATGTGGAGTTGTTTATTTTCTTTTCTTTTTTACTGTGGTTTATTACTTTATTAATCATTGTGACTTTTGTAGAAGATTTTTTATGAATTTGTGACGTGCATCATTATATAAATGTGCTCCAGTTGTTTACTCACTTTCAGTATTCTTATGTTTACTTATTGCATTTTATTATTTTTTTCCTCTATTGTTATATGTTTATTTCTATCATGTTACTCTGCCAATGAGGGCCTAGTTTCCCCATTATAACACCCATGGCCTTTACTGCTAGTCGGCAGCCACAGGCATTTGGGGAAATGCACTTGAGGCCATTTGACCAACCAAGTACGTGGCACCCCTAGGTGGAACCTAGAACCGGGACATTACAATTATATATGTATTGTATCACTCATGGTGGAACACAAAAAGAAAATTTTCTGGTTGGTTTATTTACTTTTATATTAAGTCATTAAATTTTTCATGAGGAGTGTTTTTAATCTAAATTCCCTCTATTTATATTTATCCCTTATTAAAACATTTTATGACATGTGTGTGTTGAAATGTACAGAATTATTTATTTTTATAAAATAAATTAAAGGGAATTATTCTTGTTACTAATATTTATTAAAAAGATAAGAGAATAACTTGTAGTTATATTATTGAGCTAGCAGAAAATTGTTTTATTTTTTAATTTTTATGAATGTTGGTGGTGGTGGTTATATATTTAAATTTTTCAACATTCTTATATATAGAATAGGTTTAAAAATAGTTATATTTGGTCTACAGTTGGGTCGTGGGTTTTAGTTTGAGTATAGTTACAATTCTAAGAAAATTAGATTTTCTTGACATGCAGTTATGTGTGTTTGAGTACATTATTATATTGAAGTATTTTATCTATCATATTTATGTAGTCATGTTTTCTATGACATTTTCTTTTCTATTATTTATTCACATTTTATTATATATATGATTTATTAATGATGTAATATATTAGTATGTATCATTTATTTTTGCATATTGGCGGAAGATTCGTATTTGGTATATGTAATAATAGAACAAAAGAAGATTTCAAATTATAATTTTTAGTTGGAGTATCATTTTATTTATTTTTTTCCTATAAACTATTTTCTAATTCATTTTGATGATTTTTAGGAACATTTATCCATCTTATATGGATCAAAAACACCCTTCTAGGTATGTCACATGACATATTGAATACATAAATTATGGGTAAAAATGTTGATTCATTAAAAAAAATATCAACTATTAAATTTTTATGTAAATTATAGATTTTAGGTAGTAAATATATTTAATTATTCGAAAATTTGAGGTAGTATATTAATAGGAACCAAATAAATACATATTATAATAAAACATGGGGTTTTAGTGTAAGTTAGGAATGTATAATTTTATTTTTCATAACTGATTAATGCATATTTCTAATTCCATCCTAACATAGAAGGATGTCGGAAGAAGAAAAAATTAGAGTCATGGGACGGGTGAATAAAATGTAAAAAATATACACATACCATTTAGTTTTTAATTTTATGAAATTTTAATTGTATTTTATTTTAATGTTCTCAATCAATTTTGTGAGTTGGAAGTGATTGGTATGTATGGTGTTTATCTGATTTCATGACGATTTTATCCAAGTTAATTATATATGTAAAATAAATTAAGAATATTTCCTTATATTATATTTATTGTTTTATTATGTTCAGTTCCGTTCATGTGTTTTTTTTATATTTAAAACTATTCTCCCTCTAAAGGATTTCAAAACAAACTATTTTTTTATTTTTAGGTGAAAGGATTTTAGAAAATTTTATATGATATTTATGAATGAAATATTATTCATTTATATTATATAAATGTTTTCAATTGAATTGTTTCCCTTGAGTCAATTATTATGTAATAATGGTTTTAATGGGGAATTTCGATTAGATTTATTAAAATATTGTAAATTTAATAATTTTAACATCATTGGTGACATAATTGTTAATGATGATATTTTTTAAATGACTGTAAAATGCATTTACAGAAAAAAATACTTTTATGTGTTTATTTATTTATAAATTATTTAAAAATTATACCATTTATTATTTATGGTGAATTTCATTCAGTTATGATTTCATGAACTTGATGTTCTTCATTTTTTGTTAGAGGAAATAAAATAAAATTGGACCTATGTCAACATAACATTCCCTATATATGATTAATGGCCAATAAATACAACTTATTTATGTAGAAACATTTAAAAAATATTTATAAGTTCCTTTGATTATTTGATATATTTTAAATATTGGTTGTCATTTGTTTTTAGTTTATCCATGTTTTGATATTCTTGGATAATAATTTTAGATCATGATTGTTGAAAAATGTTTTTATCTATGTTGATTATAGATGATCATGTTAATGAATTTTTTTTACTTTCAATTTCTTTTATAAAAGAAGTATTTTATTATTATTTAAAAAGCTGTTTTGGTTTAAATCATATGATATTTTAACTTAGGTCTTGTAAGGTGAATTTTCAATACTATTATATTATGTGGTGTTTTGAGGGTCATAAACAATTTTTTTCAAAATAAGAAAAATCAATTTCATGATATAATGTATACATTATTATTTTGTAGTACTCATTAGTATATTTAATATTTTATATATTAATAATGATCTGTGTTTTTAGTTGTGTTATACTTTTAATGGGTGACATGTTTAACAATAGTTGGTTATTTAGGATGATTAATTCGTAATTGGATTGTTCTAGTTGATTGGTTTTATTTAAAAGGTTATCAATTCCATGTTTCCGTGGTTGATGTATGAGTTTGATTTATTATCTTTTGGGTGGCAATTTTTTTTGAGTAAGAGTGGGTGTTTGATGGTTCATAGGATAACATATGTATTTAAATGTTGTTATTGCTGATTTTATGACGTTTAATTAAAGTTATCCCTTCTCAAATATGTATTCTCTTCTTTATATATTCAGTAGGACCTTATTGGGACAATCTTTTTTATGGTGGGGATATTTTAATGAAATAAGTCCTTATGAATTAGTGATATTTTAGGATAATATTAAGTAATTATTTGGATCTAGAAATTGTGTTTTTGGTCATGTATTATATGATTTTATACTATATATGGGGTGTTATTATAGTGAAAAAGTAGTTAAAGAAAGTCATGGGTGTCATGAATTATAGTCTGTATTTAGAATAGCTCCATAGCATGGATACTGGGAACTATTCCATTGTATTCTATTCTTAGGGAGGCCCATGGAATAATAAATGTGGTTTCACCATTGACATCATGCATAGTGAAACCATAAAATAGTCAAAGAAACACATTTTAAGGGTGACCAGAAAGGAAAAAATGACCCATATGCATCTTAATAGGTTCTTGTGTAGTGGAATATTGTACATTCCATAATGACTTATATAAATATTCAGGCCCTATCTCCATTGAGAGTGTTTTTTCTATGGTCCAATTACCATTCAAAAATGTTCAAGGGTTAATATACAACATTATTTATTAGGATTCTGGGTTATGATACAAATAGGGGGCATTCCAATGTAGTTTTAATATTGTTTTTAATGGATTTATAATTCTTTTCCTAGTGTTCCTATTTGAAACATGTTATGTTCATTCATCCTAAATCACACGTGGAAATAGGTAGGATCCCACTTTGGATCTCTTATCCATCCCACTTTTATTCCTCAGATATGGGTCTTCCATTATGGATTTGTCACATTGATCAATGGTATGCTAATAATATCTCATAGTACTTATTAATCTTCTTGGGATAATTTATAATATAGATTTCTCGATCAGGTTTTGGGTATTCGATCCCACCAATGACTGTTAAAATTTTCTTCTTCTTGGATATTTCATTGGTATCTATTCGGGGATCTCTCATAAAGACATGTTCACTCTATTATTTTTATTTATCAATAAAGTGCCCATTTCGATTGTTTTATTTAAGGTTTTGGTGATTTTGTGTGAAATTTAAATTTTTCTGAGCGTAGTGACTCTTGAATTTATGTTTCTTAATACCATGTGGAGTTGGTAGTTTAATTCTGATTATAAATCATTATTTTTTACTACTACACGATTATGTGAGATTGTAACTAAATATTCAATTGTGGGACATTGGTTACAAATATCTAGTAAGTTATTTTAAAAGTTTTATAGATTATTTATGAGATTGGGGACCTAGATGAGGTAACTTTTTTCATAGGATTTATATGTGGATAATTGATTGAGATATGAAGCTCCAAGAATATCATTATAAATACACTACATTGATTTATTTCTTTCTTTTAAACCACATTTGGAGTTGTCAAATTTTATTATTCTAATTGAAATATAAACACAACAATTCAATTTTCAATTAAATTACAAAATGGGGTTTTGAGCTCATGATTTCTAAAAACATTTTATAAGTGAGAAATGGGTCGATGAAAAAAGTTTTAAATGACTATTATAAATGAAACATAATGTTTGAGTAAATTGTTTTTGGAAAATTATTAAATTAGTTTCCATAATGTATCCCTTTTATTTTATATTTTTTTGAAAATAAAAATGTTATTTTTCATGGTAATAATTTATGGATGTGGTCTAATATAATTTATAAAATAGTCAACTGTCTAACAAATCATTTATAATTATATAATTTGGTTTTGAAAAACATAATTTAAAATTATTGTTTATTTCTTAATGATATTTCAATGCTCATAGTTTTCGACATATATATTTATTATGGATTCTTGCAGTAATGGGTTATGTTAGGGTGGGATGTGTAGTTTCTTTGAGATATAATATCATGTTTATTATTGACATATTATCACTATTATATAAATTTTATCACATCCTAAGAACAAATTTCATGGGATAACATTTTTATTTTTCTCAGAAATCAAAAATTTGAAGAATATTTTTACCCACTAGTCATGTGTGGAATCCAAACAAGTTATGTAATATGAAATGATACCGCATTATTAAGTTATTTAATTGTTATAAATACCAATTTATTTATTGAAATTTATTCATTAGATGTTGTTTTCCATAGTATCTGGTAAGAGTTCTCCCATGATATCATATATTTCTTTCTCTTGTTTGATTGATGCTACTACCATTTATTCATAGTCACATTCCTCTATTTTATCAATTTAAATTATATTTATTGTTTTAGATTATTTTTATTTATATGTTTTATATTATTAATTATTATATTTAGATACGTATTTAATTAATTTGGCGATGTTATAACGGAACAATTTTTGTCTATATATTTTTCTGCTTTCACCTACTTTATTCTTTAAATATACTTATTCTATGGTTGTCACATATCATTTATCATAGTTAGGATTTCTAATTATTTTAATATAATAATTCTATCTTACAATTTAATTATTTTGTGGAATATACAAATAATTTTTTTATACTAGTTTATTCTCTTTTACATTCAAACATGAAGTTTCACAAGAATATAGGTTGAACCTTTTCTCCATATTTATTCCCATCACTTCATAAAAAATTATAAATTTTACTATTTCAAAAGGATTAAATTATTGATTTGAATAATGTAAATAATGAGATAATTTTTTTATGGTTTTTTTCATTTAAAATAGTAAAAAATATATTCAATGTTATGTATTCAAAATAGCATGAAAATGATTTATTTTTTATAATGTTATTTATAGGATACATGTAGTTTACCAAATTAGAATTTGTTTTCCAAACCAATACACATTACAAGTTCAACATGGGTATTATTGGATCTTGTGGTCAGTCTTAGGTTTCAGCTAAAGTATAGTGATGATCCCATGAAATGGAGTTTTTGTTATCCCAATGAGATGTGCATATTAGCTCTTTATTTTGTTTAATTGTTTTAAATATCTCATATATTATGAAATTTAATTTTTTTTCCATTTTATTTTATCCAAGTTATGATAATTGGGTATTGTATGTGACATATGAGTCATGTTATATATACTTACATCTCTTTTTGTGTGGATATTTTTTGCGACTTATTGTTTATAAAGTGTGGTTGTCCGATGTACGAACTGATTAGGACATAACATAAGGTGAAATTTATGTATTATTTATGTTTATTTAGATGAAAATTCCCCCAAAACTGTTTCATTGTTTCCCATCAATGATTAAACATCTCCTAATGATTTAGAATTTCATTATACATATACCACATCCTTATCCAATGCCCATATCAGGGGGTTGATAAGATGGTTCATGGAATAATGGTATTAATTCTTGATTTTGTTTAATGTTATATGGGAATTCAAGTTTTACAGGATATTGGAATGTAAAAACTAATTTTGAAGGTAATGAGTATGTAATTGATCACCATATTTCTTACCAAATATTTATTTGTTAGTGGATTTAAAAAATTTGTAATTTTAATTTCTCCTTTGATTCCTCATTATTTATGGTATAATTCATTCATTTACAGAATTTGTAAGAGTAAATGATGTGTTTCATGGGAATAATGTTTGGGATGTAGAATTTCCAGACAGTGAAAGTACCTTGAAATGATATTTTTTTGAAAAGTTTCTATTTTTAATAATATTTATTGATTATATTACTTCATTTAGATTGATTTAATTCTTTTTATATATTTTAATGTTATATTTACCATAGTTTATTAAAATTTTAAAATAAATTGAGATAATCTCATTAATATATATATATATTTCGATTTCGTTCATGCATTATGGATTTTGTTGCTTGCTTTCAAAAATGGCCTCTGTAGAAATACTTTTAAAATATACAGGGTTAACCTTTTTATGTGAATTACTTTGGAAACATTTATGTCATTTGGATAAAATAATGTTCAATATATTCTATTATAACATGTTTTTAAAATGTACCTTTTCATTTTCATTTAATTTTTCATTAAATCAGTAATGAAGTTAATGGGTAATTATATTTGGATTGATTGAAATTTGGTTAAATTTGAAATTTGAACTGGTAATGTGATATGGTTTTTATTTTTGAATAGTTTTAATATACTATAAAATATTTTCACTAATATATAAAATATTTTTTTGGAATTTTGTATACTTATAATTATTTCCAATTTCCATACATTATTAATCATAATTAATTTTATTTTGTGTTGGGTTCGCGAACATGATGTTTTAATTTTTTTTGGAAGGCTATAAAAAGAAAAGAGAGTTATGAAAAGTTAATATTCAATAATTATGTTTCATAGCTCTAGATAAATGTATTATTTGTGTGGGAACCATTTTTTCAACTTGTTGTTGGTTCATATATGAGATTTTTATATTTTAAATCATAAGTGTATTAGGTTTTTAGTATATTATCATGTTTGTATGGTGTGATTAATATTATTAGGTCCTGTTTTTCAAAAAAATAATTTTATGATATATATATATATATTATAATAATTTGAATAAATTTTTTAAATTTTAATTATTTTTTATAAAGAAAATAGAATTATGTATTTTAATGGAGTTTTTGTTTATATAATTAGAAATGTTGATTTTGGGTTGTGTAAGGTGAATATTGAAATATGTAATTTTATATATTATTCTTATGGTTATTATCTATTGGGTTTTAAAGATATAAAACTATTTTATTTATTTTATATGATTTACATATTATTAATCTTATGTTTTCGTTTCTATTTGGAATTTTTTATATATTAAAAATGATTTTTGACGTATATAGTTTTCCGAATTTATGAGTTTTTATGTTTATGTATAATTTTTTATATTGGTTGATCTATTTATAATTTATTGTTCTTTTTTATTGGGTTTACTATCATTTCTTTTATTTTATTGAGTTATCAATTGAATTATTAGGTTGATTTCTTCTCTTTTTAGTTATATTTACTTTTTTGTTAATGGGAGGCCTTTTATGGGGAGGAGGATCCCTCTTATATTTGAATGTTGTTACTAATTGATTTTAGAAGATTGATTTTTTTCCATATCAAGTAATTGTGTTCTTATATAGGGATATCATGGTAAATTTTAGATATAAAGATTCATTATGGATTGGTGGTTGTGATGATCAAGTTCATTTTGTGTTAGTTTCATGGTGTTCATGGGTTAGTGTAACATCCCATGTCTTGGTCGATATATAATTTTCAATGGAATTTGAAAATTTCTATTTGGTGTATGGGATGTTTAGAATTGTGGGAATTAAAGTATGGTTCTAGGGGTTTTAACATCCAAAAATGATTTTTTTGGATGTGTTTTTTTATTGGATGTTCTAGGGATTTAGGGGGAGACTAGAAGAAGAACATGCATTTCAGGCTACTAAAAATTTCATTTGTGTTATTTACATGTCCTATAAACCATTTACATGGAATGTATATATTTCACAACTAATGGTCATGATGAGTACAATGTGCCAATTCCTAGGTTCTTACCCCAATGAATTCATGACGTGTATCTAATACACGTTGTGTATTTTCTTCACATCATGTAAAATAAATATGATAGGTATTTTTATGGATAGTTTTATTTAAATGGGATTAAGGGTCCCAACCCCCTATTTTTATTCCCTGACATATGAGGGTGACGGGGAGATCTCAACAGAAACCCTCCCCTTGAACTATGATTTCAAGGATCTCCTCCATTTGGTTTTGAAATCATTCATTATCAGTCCCAGTGGATTTGTTCCAACAGTCTATTCATTCCTCTCAAGTCATTTATTGTTTAATTCTCCCTCTTAGATGAGTAATTTTTATGTGAGATAATTCACCATATATTTAGGGAATTTTTTAAATCGTCCATTTTATCACAAAACAGATTTATTCAAGCCATGATATTGGAAAAGTAGAGGATCCTAAGTATGAGTTATGTTTTCTATATATTTTCCCCATATTGTGTCACAATTTATTTTTTATGTCGTTGGGTCGTGTGTCGAGATTAATATGTTGGTCCTCTTATATGTAATATTAAATGTGTATAACCTAATTCCTTAACTCTTGTAGCCTAGGTATATTATATTGGAATTATATATACAGATGAATCTATAATTTCAACCACCTTTAATGTTAGGAAACTCGAATGCATTTAATTAATTGATTGTTTTATAATAACCACCCCATCTAGGTGAGATGCCTTATAACATGTTTCAAAGCACTATGTTTCCCCTTAGTTAGAAAACCATATCATAACTTTTAATGGACTACTCCATAAAGGAAAAAAATTATGATTCAGAAAGGCCTTCTTTTCAACATGGTATATATTATACAATTGTATTTTTGGTGTTATCATCCATGGGTGGTCCACTTGGCATTAATACAATTATTAAAATCAATGAATTTTTTAGTAATGGAAAGAACCACTTAATGATTTAAATTACATGTTTTGGTCATGGTCATATTTTAGTTTCCATGTCATGTGTTATGGAATGATTATGTACATGGCCTCTATTATTTCTTTAATATAAATGGTAAATATGATTGTCCCTCTTAAATTGAATGACTTGTGATATGGAATTTTATAAACATGGGCTTCTCCTTTATTAACTTGAATGATTACTTGATTTGTTATACTCCTTGAGTAATGCTTGGGATCCATTTATAGATCATCTTGGATGGGGTCATAAAATGTTATAGATTATATGTACCTTTGGAAATACATGGGTCTCTTATTTATGTAACACCAAGGATTGTCTCATAGGTTACTTGAGTTTTGATATACCGTGTGGGATACATGGTATTCTATGTAAGAGATCGACATTCATTTTCTCTACCTATTTATGAGAGATAGAGGTTACTTAGGGGAGACACGATGGATAAACTTAGTGGGTAGATGGTAATATCGAGGCATGATTAACACTCAGTCCCCTATGTGAAATACTAGGGATGGGATCAGATGTTCTTATCTACATTGTATTATGGGAGTGATAATTGGGATTGCATTTAAAGATTTCAATGGATGGACTCTAATGGTTATGTGTATTTATTATTCCCCATAAGAAATAAATTTTATTCTATTTATGGATCACCTCTTACCAGCATAGGATTCCTCTTATGATAATTTTAAGGATTACATAAATGTTAAATTATAAGATTACAAAGATGTTGTACAAGGAACCATTCACTATGAAAAATTACATACTTGGGTTCTTTCCATATTATGATACATTTTTATGATGGGATATATTTTCTAAACCCATATAATATCAATATAGGATCACCCCATTCAGTGACATTCCAACATCAGTAGAAGAAGCTATGGTCGGACATGTGTCCTTGATCAACCTTAGACCAAATTGTTACATTTAGTTATTCATTTATTCCAGGTTTTATCACTATACAATCACACTACTATATTTTATAATCACGTTCAAGATTATTCTCTAGATACCATTGGTGGTGGCCTACTAAATATATCTCAAACCGTTATCAGGCCTCTATTGAAATGGGGTACTCGAGTAGATCTCATGTTCATAGTACATTGGAGTTAGAATGGCATGACTAAGCTATTAATCATGATTCTCATAGAAATCTCCCTTAAGAATTTTTTATTATTTTCTTTATTTTTGAGTTGTTTTTTATTTTTTATTTTATTTTTTCTACTTATACTTGTTGTATAATTTTGGAATGCATGAATAATTGTATATTTTTCAATTATCATTTTTATTCAGATAATTTATTAATCTTCCACAAATCTGTAATTTAATTATAGTATAGATAATGTTTTTTTATTTTTAATTGATCTTATTACACTATTGTGATTCTACAATCATTATGATACAGTCTCCCCCAACATACCGTCATTGGACCCCTAGTACTATTCAACTACCTCTAAAATTTGTGGTGGCGGACTTGAGGCCTTGTGGAAACCATTACAAATATTGGTTTTATATTCATTCGGACTGAAACAGTACAATGTTTTATTAGAGAATTATTTTCCTTTGGATTACTATTTTGGATATAAAGACAAGAGACTATTAATTTGTTAGTTACTGGTATATAGTCATTACTGGGATAGATCAGCCCATGCAAGGATGAAAATACCAATAATCAATGGATGTGATTCTTGTTCATTATATTCATTGTTACCATTGATTGTGATATCGCCTTGAGTGACTAGTGTACATTCCAAATATTACTAATTTTTGGGATTTATGGGAATTATTTCATTTATGGAAAATATTTATTATTACGTGAACCATTTTAGTCACCTAGAGATTCACATGTCATTAATATTCCATGACATATAGATTAGAATTCTAGGTTTCTTGAGATCAGTTGATTTTCCTATCATGTTTATTTATCATTCCTTTCATATAACATCTTATGTATTTTTTTACATGCTTAGTTTTATGCCTATAAATATATTAAATTATAATACATGTTTTGTAACATGGTTTGTGATTTATTTATAATTATTGTTTGAGAAACATGATTCCATGATTGTAGTGTTATAATTATCATGTTTGTCTATGTACCATGATAGGGTGTTTCCCCTATGTACTTAGTGTCCTTCCATTGTTTTTTTTCATGAAATTATGATTATTATTATGTTTTTTATCAAATAATTAAGATATACTATTTATTAACAATTTTAACATGCAATTGGTTAATAATTTTCTCACATAAACCTATAAAAATTCCCACATATATTGATAGTGACATTCTAACTAACTAATAATTATATCCATGAGTCATGAACAACATGTTTCATGGGATAAAACAATTTATTTTTGATTAAGGGGGATCAGATTTTCAATTTATAAATTTTATGGGTGATTTATAAACTGTTAAATTGTGACCCATGCAATTCATCCATCATATATGAGCTTTATATAACTTGAGACTATTTTATAAATTAAAAATCTTTTCATTTTCATGTTTAAATTAATTGGTTAACATTATAATTTTTTTAAACTCTATTTTTTTTGGAATGATGAGCAATCTTGATAAATTCTATATTGATGAACATGTCCCAAGTAGGTTTTTTGGGGAATGTTGATTATGAGATAAAATTTAGTATAATCAAGTAGTTCTATCCTAGTGCTTTTTGATTAGTAAATAATCCCATTAAGTGATTTTTTAAAAAAAATAAATTTTTAAATAAAATGGGGTTTCATTTAGATGAATCCATAATAGTTCAGATCAACCCCAATAGATTACCTAGTCCTTTCCTTCCATAGTACTTAACTCCATGTGGATACATTTTTTCTATATATGGAGGAATATTTAATGTGTATATATCCCTTTATATTGTTTTAAATATATTTTTATGGTTATATCTTACATGTACAGTCCACTAACTAATTAATAAAATTCATTTTATTTGCTTTTGTGGTATACCTTAATGAGGAAAACCATAATTAAAATTCGAAGAACATCTTAAAGAGTGTTCCCCTAAAAATATTACAATTGACATCTTCATTAACTCATAAAATTATTAATGATTATAAATAAATGAGTCATATTTTAAAATGTATTTTAATTGATAAAATACCAAAATATTATAGGATTTTAGATATATAAATAATGTATAAAAAGAAGTTTAATAAAACATACCTTTGTTCAAAGTGGCATCATCTATTGAAAGTATCATATACTTTTTTCTTATCACTAGTGTTAGATATTATTTAAAATTTAGACATTGAATTTTTTAAATAACTATATGTGAGATAGTGTAATTCCTTAAATTTGGTCTTCATGTGGGGTTCCTTTGTTAAATCTTGTGCAAGGATAGTTTAATTGATTCCAAATTTTATATTTGAAATGGGAATCTGAGCACTGTTCATAAGATTATTTTAACTTATGTGGTTAGAATTAGTTCATAGTGACCTTCTAAGATTTGATCTTATCATAAGGTTAATGTTTTATACATTATTAATGGGAAACCGTGAGGTAGTAATCACCCTAAGAACATTGAAAACATTTGTGAATCGTTGAGATTTCTGATGTGAGGTGTCATGTGGGTGTAATTTTTTCATATTACTTCTCTTAGTTATAAAATTGATACCCTTTTAATGAAGGTTGTTCATTAATAGCATGACCCTTTTTTGGTGTTATCATCATGTAATTATTGATTACAATGTGTTATAAATGACTACAGCATGTTCATGTACCCAGTATGTTGTGTGACCCTTCCTCTATTCATTTATAGTGTTGGATGATGTTGAAGGTTGTTATAGATTTTTTATAGTCATATGAGAGAGTATGGTTCTTCATTAATACATTTAATGGTGGCATCACCTATTGTATTCATAGATTTAATATCCCTATGGATGGTTTCATGTAATGTAAAATTGTCAAATTGAACCTCTAGGTAGAGTGCATTGATGCATGTCGAAACCATCATGTTGGTAAAAAGATAAAAAGAAATATTTTTGTTCAAGGATAATTCATTAATCCTTGATCTAATATAATCTAATCATTGGTCATCTATGAGGTAGAGTGACCATGTGGTTAAATGAAATCTTATTCATCCCAATCCTCAAGGATATTTTTTAAAAGTATCAGGTGTTCTTGTTCGATTGGTTTGGGATTTTATTCTTGAAGCTTCTGCTTGCATGAATGAAACTCAAGAGGATTTTCACAGACACAACTGAGGAGAATTTGGCCTAGTGCACTTTTATTTGGATATTTTGCATATCTTATCAGTCCTATGGTGGGAAATGAGTTTCCTTTTTCGATGATAATGTCACTCCTATGGTGGGAAAAGTCACATCATTAGTAGAAGTGTGTCCCTCTATAGATAAGAGACACAACCAATAAGGAACTCATGGAAAAAATTATTTCTGATCATAATTTATATTGAGGGCGGTATGATTTCAATATTTTGGTTCATTCTAGTAATAAAAATGTTGAGATGGTTGTTTGTGTATCAAAAAATAGAAATAATTACAAGCCTTAGATGTAATCTAGTGTAATGACCCAGAACTTTTGAGGAAATGTTTATTCTTAAATACCTCAGAATTTTACGAGTCTGCGGTTTCTGACGGTATCTGATTCCGAGGCCAGTGTTCCCAAAATCAATTTTTGAAGTTTTGTTTCTATAAGTTCAGTGAAAATACATGAAGGTTTTTCTATGATTTTAACCGGTACTCGAAATTGAAATCTGAAGGAACCATTGAACTCACAGCACCAGTATTCACTTATGGGGACCTTTACCATAGTTGTGTTTTCTCGAGAGAAGTTAATTTTTGGGGATTTATATTAAATGAAATAAAATTATTGTACACAATTTTATTGTTTAAGAGTTGGTTATTTCCTTCAAGGGAGAGTTAGTGGTGGGGGCGACACCCACATAACCTCCCATGATAGGATAATGTGTGATGGGGCCCACATGAGCCCCAAACCCTTAAACTCCCCTTTTTCTCCCCTTTATTTAATTTGACAACTCCTCTCTTTTAATGTGAAATCTCCACCTCCTATCTTTTGAGTTTTAAACTCTTCAAATCCTCTTAATTAATACCAACAACTAGGATTGATTAATTTCCACATTTAATTAATCTTTTAATTCTTCTGAATCAATTGGAATTCCATGGAAATTCTATTAAAGTTGGGTAGCTTTTATAATATTTTCTGGGAAAATATTTCGATGGAGAAACCTATGAAGAATTAGAAGAAGGTGTTCTTTTATTAACAAAGAACATTTACTCTCTCCAATAAAGAAATCATGTCCTGCGACCATCATCTTCTTTATTCTACTCCCTCCACGTCAAGGAAGAAGACACCACCCGCGAGGAATGTCGACTATGCATCCTCCTTAGACACGTCCTGATGTCAACGAATCGACGTCATCTTAGTGTCCTCTTACCGTGACATGGAAAGATAGAATTGAAATCAAGGTAGGGGTTTTTTATAATTTATAAGTGAATAAATTATCTCAGTTGTGTTTAATTCTCTAAATTTCTACATCCAACTGCTACCGCCTTACGTGAATTGCTTGGGCCGAACGAACACGGCTCGGTGACCCTCCGATGGTCCTTGTTGTTATTTTGATGGAGGTGGAGATGGAAGATGTGGTCATGACCTAACGGAGCAGATGCTATGTTCCGGCCAGGTAGAGAAGAACTGTGGCCCGCATCCACGGGCCGGTTGGCCGAAGAAGAACAAGCCAGATAAAGCCGGCTGGGTCGAAGGAACCACAGCGCCGCGCCGCGGAGGTCGGCGGGCCGTGCTCTGCAGGCCGTTTGGTGGTGAACCGACCGGCCGCCTGCCAGCTGGGTTGAAGGACACAGCTCCGCCTAGATGCAGATGTGGAGGACAGCGGCCCACAACCGCGGGACACTCGTGTCAGGAAGACCGGTCGTCCTAGGCCGGCGGGACAGGAAGGCGGCGCCGATCGGCGCCACCATTTTGGAAAACCGGGGGTCGCTCCACCCCTGTTTGCTCGTCCAGCTGGCCGAGATTCACCAGTCGGGCCGGGCCGCGACCAACTGGGTCGGCCCCACCGCTCCAGGAGGGGCCGACCTTCCTGCCCATCGGGCTTGACGAGTCAGACCCGTTTCGCTTAAATTCAAATAACTTCTTGACCATGTGTCTGATCGACGCACCGTTAGCAGAACTGGGACCCTTACGACAAGGGAGTCATTTTTTGATTCCCTATGTGAGTATTTTATAACTTTAGAAGACGAAAAGGTTGGAATGAGCATAATTTCAATGGGTCCCCTGGAACAAAAAATCCAATAACTCTCAGACTGAGCGTCTGACTGACGTGCCGTTTGTTGCGTTGGGTTCCTATTGATGAGACAGAACATCAGGATACATAAACTGTGGGATTATTGATTGTTGATAAATCAAAAACTTGGCTCGAGAAGCGAACCCTCTCGGAATTGAGCGTGTTGTGTGTAGGAACCCTAGAGCTGGCTACGACAGCGACAACTACCGTACTGGAATCCTTCGTGGGTTCGAAGACAACGACAAATATACTAGAATACTTTGTGGGTTCGAAAGCGATGAATACTGTACTTTTATTCTAAGTGGGTCCGATAGTTTGACTTCTTTACTTGTATCCTGAGTGGGTCCGACAGAGTAGGTGGTCTAGTATCCTACGTGGGTTCGACAACTTAGTTGGTCTAGTATCCTACATGGCTCTGATATCTTAGATGAATCATTGACTACATGTAATCATCTTTATCACTATATGAATGAGAATACCTTTGTGAGCTAAGTCTTTAAATTCAATCATTATCATCGATGTGATTGATTTTCTTTCCTGTGTGGACTGTGTTGTGCTTGGGCTCGATAGTTGGAGTCGAACTGTGATTGATAACTTAGGTATATGTATGGGAATATTCCTATGTAGAGTTGGTTTATACTTCGTGATTGTATATTTCTTATGTGGTTTATCCTTCCTTGATTATGGGAGACCATTGGGGGTCTCGGGGTCCCTACTGAGTATCGCATACTCACCCCTGCATGGGATTTTCTCACACTACCTTGGGTTGGATACAGAGGATGTACATCACTAATCGAGGGGGAGACTTTTGGAGATGGATGGTACCCGAAGGTGGACCCCTTGGCGAGACATACATGGAGTAGACGAGAAGACCTGAGGTGCATAGGATGTCCTCTATACCCACCCTTCAGGTGGGATTCCTGGAGGATGATTATGTGGCTGATGTTTTACTTTACTGCAGTTGTACTAGCATTTCAGTTGAACCATACTTTATAGTTGGGTTTGTTTACTCTCCCATTCACTTTTCAGCACATACTTTTGTATTCAGTTTTACGTAGTGTTTACTTCCTGTTGAGAACTTTGTTGTGTTTGTTTACTTTTATAATGACAATGCCTTCCTAGATTAGGGATTTAAGTCTTTAGTGCTTGTTTCCAACCCTATCTTATGGAAGGCGGGCTTGGGGTAGTCACGACATGGGCCCCAGGGATGGGTAGTGACACTGGTGGTTATTCCTGACTGTTCATTGGATTCAAAGATAGAAAAATTACATATTGGTCAGTAATTATTGACAACATAGTGGGGTAAATGATCTCTTCTCTGGAAGTCGACCTGTGGTGGTTCAATTATCTTTTACTTTGTGTAGTTTGATTTGGTTGGTTTAGAACCATCTCGAGTACATCATCTTTGATATGATGGAGTTCTATCAGGTATTCATTTTAATTCTTAATATCCTAGTTCTTTCGTGTCTTATTGACTTGAATGTACCCAATATTGTTATCTTCTATTATACCTTTAAAGAGAATTGGATTTATGAAAACATAAAATGAACACTATTGGACATGATAAATCAACTCTTAGGCAGTTGCACTCGAGAAATGTGAATCTCTTATGAAGGCATGGTTTCTCAAGAGTAATATTTGGTTCCATCTGTAAGAAAATCTTTTTGATACTCATGGAAAATAGTATTTTTCATTTACTTGATCACCAGGAATATACTGCATTGGGATTAGTTGGTGATCAATGTAAGTTGATTTTTGGCAATGTACTGATGTATCACTAGTAAACATTGGACTATAGAATACCTTGTATGAGATCCTTGTGTTCTAGTCATCTAATTATGATGTTAACTTGGACATTCCATCATGCTTGGTAAGATGTTTTAATATTAATGATCCATGTGCGCGGAATTAGAAATATATATATATATATATATATATCCATCATTGTGATTCTACATATTATCATAAATGGATGTTTTGACCTGGATACATCATCATATGTTAGTTAAAAATATAAGATGACGTGATCATGGTAAATATGATGATCATTGGGGATAATTTATTTTTTTCAAATTTTGACATTGGTAGTCTAAGCTGACTATTTTTGGGAATAGAATTCTCATAGTTGGTCAACTCATTTCCTCTTTATTGAAAAGATGCAATTACTCAGGAACCACTTCATACACAATGTCAGGACGACACAAGTACATAGCGCAGTCATCTAGGCTCTTTCATGTAAATCATTCATGACTCTATAAATTATGTTCATTTAGGATTCGACTGTTATATTGATTTTTAGACCCTATTGAGAGTGTCATTAGTGTGATAAGGGACTTATTTTATAGAAAATTATAACTGTAGGGATATCATGAAATATAATGCTCCTCTAAAATGATAGGTCCTATGATGGGATGTTACATTGGTTTTTTAATGAATTATATGGTGTTGTGATCATGTATAGGGTTAAACGGTCTTGGTTAATCCCTAACCTGACGTTCTAAAGTTCAAGTCTGAGTGTTGGCTCGATTTTTTATAGCATGTGATCCATACTCATTAAGGGGTTCTTGGTGGTGAATTAAGAATTAGAAATAAAAAACGGTAATTTAAAATAATATTCATGTTCTGAGTCGGTTAAGTATTATTTTCATTATTCCCCAAGTCTTCTTTGGGATAAGATGTTTTATGGTAGGTATATTGTAGTGTATCATGTTTTGGATTGGATCGAATTTTCCAATGTAATTATAAATTTTACTATTTATGGATATGACACTTATAATTTTTGGGGACCAATGTAAGGTTTCTAGGGTTTCAAAATCTAGAAATAATGTTTTTAGATGTGTTTTTTTGTTTGAGTGGATGTACAAGGTGTTTGTGTGAACACTACAGTAAGAATTGGAATGTTTGGATTATAGAAACTAATGATGTGGTATTTACAAATCATGTAAACTATTTACACAGTATGTGATGATTTCATGAATTGTGGAAAGTTTGAGTGTAGGGTATGTAATTCCCAAGGGATTACCCTGATATAATTCTTGACATGTGTCTAATATACAATTTTCAATTGGTACAAATTATGTATTATATATAAAAAATTTATTTTTGTTGGATGTTTTTTAAATGGGATAATGGGACAAGACCACCAATTTTTATTTCCTCACATATAAAGAGAACTAGGGAGATCCCGATCAAAACCCACCCACTATCCTATGATTCCATTGATCTCCTTCATTTTGTGTCATAATCAATTTCTGTTGGTTTTTTTGGATGTGTACTAGTAATATCATTATTCCTATTCAACCATTCGTTTTTTAACTCTCTCTCGAAGTAGTTATTATAATGTGAGCTATTTTTATCTATTTTCAGGGAATTTGACTAATATTATTTTCTCTCTCTATCTAAATCAACTCATGCCTCAGTATTGGGTGACTAATTAATACTATGTATGAGGATGTAGCTCTACAGTTTTTACCCTTAAAGTTTCTCAATTATTATTTTACGTTGTTGTGTCGTGCATTGGTAATTCATTGTGATTCCCCTTAAATTTGATGTTTAATGTGTTGAATCTAACACAATTAATCTAATATCCTTAGTACATAAAATTAGAATTGTTTCTGGGCATGAAACTCTTGTCTGAACCACCCTTAATGGAGTGAACCTTAAATTCCATTAATTAATTTATTGTTTGGTAAGAAAACCCCTCATTGAGCTCATTTGTCTTACAAATCAAAAATTAACTATGTTTCCCCTAACATACCAAATGATATTATATGTGGTTTTGGACTACTTACTAGGCAGAATCATGATTATTAGGAAAGTTATTAATGTCAGAAAGGCTTATCTTTTACAATTGTATGTATGGTATTATTTTCAATGGGATTTCCACCCATCCTTAACACTATTATTAAAAAAATTAAATTACAGAATATTTGAGTGGACCACCTAATTATTTAAATGAAATTTTATGTGGAAAGGACCTCTTTTTGTGTCCTCTTATTGGTCTATGGAATGCTTAAGTTTTTGTCCTCTATTATTTACTTACATGAAATGGTAAAAAGGCTTTTCCCTCTTAAATTGAATTAATAGGGATGTGTCATGTTTATGAACGTGGCCTTATCCTTTCATAATTTAAATGATTACTTCAGTTGTGATTCACATTGAAAAATACCAAGTTTCAATTTATATAATTCCTTGGATGAGATCATAGACTATTACAGATTATATATACCATATAATACACTTCGGTCTCAGGTTTATGTATTGGAAAGGATGAGATCAGTGGTTACTTGAGTTGAGATACACTGTGAGATGTACTTTGTATACTATAGATGAACTCATCGTGCGGTTTATCTACTAATTTAGAGGTTATACTTGTTCCCTATGGTAGACTTCATGGATGGGATTAGTGGATAGATAGTAATAACAATCAATGAGTGATACACAGTCCTCTATGTGGGATATCTGGGATGTACTCAAAGGTTCATGCATACACACCATACAAGGATTGATATATGGTATTCCATTTATGGGTCACCATGGATTGACTTAGAGGGTGAGTGGTATTTAAATTTCCCCTATATAAATGCATGTTATTCCATTTATGGATTGCATTAGATGGGATCATTGTTTCTACTATTAAATTCTAATAATGACTTAAATGTTAAATACTAATATTGTAAAGCTTTTATCACAGGTTGTGACCTCTAAGACAATTCACATTCATGGGTTCAGTCCATCTTATGATACATGTTTTCGGTTACTTATTTTCCCAACAACCATATAATATTTGTACAAGTTAACCTTTTTTGGATACATTACTGCTTTCTCCAAAAAAATATATGGTCATTCAAGTATATTTGAGAAGCATGAGCTCAAATTGTTACATTTAGTAATTCAGTTATTTATTATTTTATCTTTATAACTACACAGTTCTGTATTTCATACTAAAGGATTGGATTATGCTCTAGACACCATTAGTGGTGGCCTACTAAAAATATCTCACACCATTATTAGGATTCCATTACACTGGGGAACCCAAGCATATATCATGTATGTAGATCCATGGATTATTACTAGTTTTATTAATTATACTTGGGTGATAGGACCACATTACTGAGCTATAAATCATGATGATCATGGATATTGTCCTTAGTACATTTTATTGTTTTTCATTATTTATGTATCATATTGTAGTGACTACGGAATTTTTCTTATATATACATATATTATCATTTTTATATGAATTCATTGATGTAAATATGGAATTGGATATTATTGTTCAGTTATTTTATCTATATTGTTTTCCTCTAACTTTTAATAAAAATAATTACTCCATTTTTTAGATTATTTATTCATATATAACACCATTGTGCTACTTTAACCATGAAGTTATTGTCTCACCATAGTGCAATCATTGGACCCTCACAACTAGTCAGGAGCCTATAGAATACAGGGAGACATGAATGAGGATATATATCAACCAATATGTCTACTCATTTTACAATCATTCATCCCAAAACGTTACGGTCAGGGATTAGAATAATTTTTGGGTAAGGGGGTTCATGTGGAAAATCAGAATCCTTATCATATTTTTTTTACAATTATTTAATGGGATTATTGTCATTATAAATGGGTTCCAATTTTTATACCCATAGGTTCCCATGACCATAATCACAATTGGGATAAGACTAGATAAATCACTAGATCTCCCATCATCCCATTCATCATTGGGTTCTGGTCTTCCATAGTTGATTCATAATGTTAATCCTGTGTAAGAATTTGTTTATATTATATTCCTTATTATTCTATATGGTTTTGTTTAGGATTTTTGTTTTATTTTTGGGGTTTTAGGTTGTTGATCCCAAATTTTTATGGTGGAATCATTTTTCTTCTTAGATATTTCTTTTGAAATAAGAAGAGGTTGTTCTGAAATAGGATATTTGAGAATTTTTTTACATTTTTCATTGAAGTGTGTTTTTCCTAGTTATATATATTGTTTTAGTGATTTTGTTCTCAATTATACATTATATTGGGTTTAATAATTAGGTATTTTTTGTTTCATATTATTTGGATGTTGTTGGGGGTTTACCTCAACATGAGGGATGTTGTCTCTACAGTGTTATGCCCTTGAGTTTTTCGGGATCACTATATTTCTATTTAGTATTTTTTTAATGTCTATTTTTTTAATTTTATAGTGTTTATGGTCATGTAAGGTGATTGTGTTTCCAATGAAGTTCACTTAGATCATGGGAACATAGTGTTCATCCTCAGTTTTATATAATAGACTCCTCTTATATATTTCTAAATATAAAACATTGATATCATACTTACTTTTAATTAACTTTTTGTGATTTAAAAGGATATTCCACATGTAAATGTTACATTTTTTATTATAGTTTCCATGTAAATATAAAATGTGGACCAAATATTTTGAGCATTGAAATCCCATTCAATGAGATACTTTTTTAATAAAAATAATTTAAAATTTTTTCAAAAAAGAAAACTAATTTTTCAGTAAATTATTTCAAACTACAGGTGTACTCGGTTGCCTTAATGTTAAATTCTAGTTTGATGTTTTTATACATATTTTTCTTTTATGATTTTTCCAAAATGTGTTCTAATAAAATTCATATAATATTGGAATATTTCCAAATGATATTGAAATATCATACTACCCTTTAGTTATCGAATTGATAATGATTTTCTTTGTCAATATCTGAAAGATATTTTCAATGGCCTAGATGATAACATATATAATGAATATGGATTCTTACCAAAAAGGGGAATGTAAGGGTGGGATACGGATTTTATTTAAATTATTTGTTGGATCTATCATTGATATATATATATATTGAGAAAATGTTACCCATCCCTTTATGAATAGCTTTTTGGAGAAACCCCATATACTTATGTAGGAAATCCTAGACACGAAGCAGGTCCCCTCCCACAAGTTATGTTTGAAAAAAAAATAGTGAAGAAATAAAAAATGAATCCCCACTATCCTATTAATTTATTTCTAGATATTAAACTAGATTTCTCGTGAAGTAATTCATTAGCTAATCCGAAAAAGAGTTTTTCAATATGTGTTCTACCATCATAACAATTATTTATTTCTCTTGTTTTAGTGATTCTATAGTTATTTATTCTTAGTATATTTATTTTATTTTACCTGAGTATATTTTATTTTTCAGTATATTTATTTTATTTATCTTTATTTTCATGATATTATAATTTTTTATATTTAGATACTTCCTTTCATTCATTGGAACCCTATATTTTAGTTTACTTTTTGTTTCCATATATTGCTCTTTTTTCAGAAACATATTTCTTCAGGGCATGTTATTCTATAGTTTATGTATATCATTTACCATCTTTTTGTAGAATTATTTATTTCAAAATAATCATTTTATATAAATATTTTCCTTACTTTTAAAACATAAAATATATTTTTTTAAAATTATATTCTTTTCTTTTAAACTATAATGTGAAATTTTCACCAAACAATCGTTTTGAAAATATTTTAACTCTATTTATAATAATCCTTTCATAAAACATGTTGATACTTGTTTGTATTCAAATATATAACAGGCTTGTTTTAGATAAAATATATTAATGGGGTGTATTGTTGCAACTTGTTTTGATTTAAAAGAAAAAATCAAACATTCATAATTATATTTTCGAACAAGCATTAAAGGGATTTTTCTTGAAATGGATGTAAATGAGGTATGGGGAGGTTTCCAATTATGTATTTTTTCTTCTTCCTATACACATTATAGGTTACATGAATTTTTATTTTAATGGATAATATTGGGGTTCTGTTCATGTATGATGAAAATTCCAAGAAAATAAATTTTTTTACACTAAGTGATGGGAATTTGAGGACATTATTTATTAATTTTATTTTAATTATCATATGTATCATTACATTTTGGCTTATTAATTGCTAGTTACCCAAAATTTTATTTTCAAATAATTTTGAAATTTTATGATTTATATTATATATGATTATGCCTTGTTTTATTCCATATCGTTTGAAATGTTTTATTTTCAATGCTAGATTATCATACCAAAGGTGTGGTCATGAAAATCATACATGGTGGAGATTTATAATATTAATGTTTATATGAGAGGAAACATTCTCAAAAAAGTTTTATTAACTCTTAGGAACAAGTTTTCATTCCACAGTATTTTGTAGCAACCTTCAAACCATTTTACAGTTCATCCCAGTTTCTTGGATTAAAGTTAGCGTTGTTGGTTCATTGATATATCCATTATTATGTATTCATCATTATCGATGGATAAATTTCTCCATAGTCTAGTTGTACTGTACTATCCAAAATTGAGTAACGGTCAGAATAATATAAACTATATTTATTACCACTATCACTATCCTAAATAAAAAAATAATTGGTCATCCTCATAGGAAAAAAGGGTGGTAATTAATTTTTTACTAAGGACATAGAAGTGTAATATATGATTGATTTTATATTGGATAATTTTAAATACACATACCCATGTGTTAGCTAGGTATTTTATTAGTAACCTCTAATAGAATTGAACTTAAAATATATATTTTTTCATTAATACTGGTAAAAATGAAATAGATTAACTAATATGAAACAATATTAATCCCCACTAAAGGAATGATATTTTAAAAACTCCATATATGTTTGGTTCTCATGGTGTGAATCATATATATATCAGTTGAAAAGAGACCCCATTAGTTTTTTTAAAAATATTTAATTTTATATGAGGTACCAATCCTTTTAAATATTAGCTTAATTAAGTATTTTTGACCTAATATGATTCCTTAATATTACTATGGGTGAAATGAGGGTGTCATGGTTTCTTTCGAGTCTGGAACCAAAGTTGGAGGATGAAACCATTGAGATTTATGGTTATTAAAAACCATGAATCATAGTCCAGATGATTTTTTCAAAATTTTCTGGTGTTTCAAAAAATAAGAAAAGGATATATTTTTCACTAATCATGTGAACCATGTGTAGTATTGAAATAATGATGTAGATTCTCAATATACAAGAGGGGGGGGGGGATTGTACACTTTAAAAATTCCTTTGGAACCTTTAAAGATAGTTACAATTAACTATGTTTTCCTTATGAAAAGGAAAATGGTAAGTTTAACAAAGTTAATCTAATAAAATTCACAACACCTCTAACACCATTTGAAAGATTGAAAAGGGAATGAAGTTATAAACTTAATGTCCTATGTACATTCTTAAAACTGGAAAGAGATTCCGAAAGTAGGTTTTGGAAATATGGTTCCAGAAATTGAAACATAACAAAATATTACAATATGATATTCTACCTTAAAGCATATAGAATCTGAATGAAATAGAGTACAAGTAAGGAAGTATAAGAAAGGTATACTTTCCTTATAATACAAAATGCAGCAGAAATAAACAAGTAGTAAAACTACAAGTGACAAGATATAAGTCTTTAACCCAAAGAGAAGGGTATCCAACAACTTTGGATAATGGTCCCTTGATTTATACTTTCAAGCAAGTCTATCTTACCCACACCAGGGTAAGCCCTTGATACGAAGATCAGAATCATTGTCTTTCTATCCCCGCACGCCCTCAACTTCAAGGTAGTTGGCAACCTCTGTCTTCCTCACCATGGAAGCCCTCGAACATAAAGGTAGCCAGAACCTCTGTCTTCCTATCCCTGGAATTCCTCGAATGTAATCACCAACATTCAGAGTCGCACGAACCTTTGAGAGTTAATAAGAGCCTCTCTCTAGAAATTTCTTCAAGCATGGAATCACATGAACCAGATATCAGTCTCGAAGATCAGTCAGCATTTCACCCTTTCATCCATGTGCTCTTTTAAATGAGCTCAAATTAATAGGCAAGGTCAGCCTCGTTTCCAATGGTCATATTTTCCTTAAAAATATGAGGAACATGTACATGTGTAACTTAACCAATGGTTAGTTCATAACAGAATAAAAGACATCATTTTATTACAAAATAAGTGTAACAAAATTTACGACATCGTTTAAAGTCTAACTCAAATGTTCGGAATGAATGTTCGGATTTGTAAACAAAAATAATTTTTCAGAGTATAAAATAAATTTGGTGTTTATACAACAAAGATGATCATATTCTGTTTAATAGGTGAATTCGGAATGAGAATTCAGAATGAGAATTCGGAATGAGAATTCGTCAACAGAATTATTAATGAGAATTCATCATCAGAATTCGTAATGAGAATTCATCATCAGAATTCGTAATGATAATTTTTCATCAGAATTCGTAATGAGAATTCTTATCCAGAATTCGGAGTATAACTTTATCAGAGTTCGTATCCAGAATTCGGAATGAAACTTCATTACAGTTCTCATTTAGAATTCAGTACTTAAAACAGAATGGTTCATATAAAAAGATTCAAATGATTCCGAGAATATATAAATGAATCCGATACTTATACTTAAGAAATGTATGAATAAAAATTTGATAGGGAAAATTTTTCTTACAAAAGCGATATTCCATATAAAAGCGCTTTTCCTTATAAAAGTGATTTTTCCTTATAAAAGCAATTTTCATTATAAAAGAAATTTTCCTTATAAAAGTAATTTTCCTTATAATACCAATTTTCCTTATAAAAGGTGTTTGTTATTTTCAAAACAATAAGGAATGGAAATGTCATAAGGAAAACCTTATTGACTCAACAATCTCCCCCTTTTTGGAAAGCACAAACATCCCTATGAAAAAGAAAGTCTAATAATAATGAAAACATTAAGGATTATCTCCCTTTGTTTATGGATGTTGATGAATACGACTAACTCCCCCTTAGGCTTTGAAACACTAAGGATCATATTCTTGATTTCCGGAATGATATTTCATTATGAATAAAAATGTCTTATTTAATGAAAAACTCTCCCTTAGATAAACTCTTTTAGAGTTTGTTTTCTTTCTCATACTTTGTTAGGATACTTTTTCCCCTTTATTGGGGTTCTTTTCCATCTCCCCATTTGTGATTTTCAAAAAGAATTTGAGGGAATGGAATATATAACAATGTACCTCAAAAATTAGTAGCAACAACAAAGAAACGAGCAAGCACAATTTTCATTATGTTTAAAAGGTCAACAACAACGAAATTTAGATACAACAAAAGATCGGATCTGACTATTTTGGATCTTTTTCCTTCGCCATGAGACCCATAATAATAGTCATTATCTTCTTCAAGTCATTATGATCTTCCTCATATTTCTTCTCTAACACAACAATTCTTGCATTTGGAGCTGCAATATTTTCTTCCTGGGCTTGAAGCTTTTTTCCCTGAGCCCTCAAGATCTGTTATTGCTTTAAGAACTTCTCTTCAAACTCAATCTGATGATCCCTTTCATACTTCCAATTTTGAGAAACAGAATTCAGCTTCCCATTCAAATCTCTAACTTCTTGAATCCGGAAATACTTTTCATCTGTCAACTTTTCTTCAAAGGAAGAAGTAAGTTCATTTATCTTCATGTCTTCTGTCTCAAAGGCATCCTTCACATTATCTTGGAATTCATCAAAGAGCCTCATCTCTTCTATAGCCTTCCTAGACCAACTATTCATCCTCTTGCAAGATCTTTTGTGGGATTCATAGCCGACAAAGAAAGTTTTGAACTGAGCCTCTATCTCCACACATTTTTCCATAACCATGGATACGGAGTCTGTTTTCTGATTCAAACCATGTTGGAGCATCTGGCATCTAGAATCAATACTTGAGAAAGTCAGAATAGAACCTACCAACTTCTTTAAAGACTGAACAACAAAGTCGTGCCCCAATGAGGATGACTCCGAATCTGTGACTTTTCTTAGAGAATTTTCTACTTCAAAATTCTCAACCTTCTTCTTAGAAGAACTACCCACTTCCCTTCTCTTTACAACTACTGAGCTTGGGGTATCAAGAACATGTTGCATTCCCTTGTCCTTTTTCAAAACAGAGTCTTGTTCTAGAGTTTTCTTTTCACAATCAGAAACTTGAACAACATTGTCGTCATCATCAGAATCTTTCTGAGCACCACCTTCTACGTTCTCCATTTGAGTAATATCATGTAGATGTTTTTATTACTCTACATGATAGGCTACTTATTCTTCTCCTTTCTCCTCATCCTATTCTTGAGTGACTAACTTAGAATACTCTTCTTCTGAAGTTCGGAGTGAAAAATGTTCCAAAGGTGTCCCCTTATAATCATCTACTTGTTTCAAAACATCTCCGGTTTCACCACTACCTTCAGAAACTTCTTGTTCCTCTTCCACTTGCTCTATCTGCTCAATTTCCTCAGCAGGCTTTGCTACTGCCTATTCCAGACCGACAAAGATTCTTCCTGGAGTCTCAAGTAGAGATTCCATAGAGAAAGATCTCAAAATAAAAATGTTTCCGAAAGCCATCTCTGTAAACTTTAACAAAGTTTGAACTACCTCAGCTTCAGACATCTTCTTCTTAAGCTTCTTTTATTTCACTTGTTTTTCAAGCTCATCCGCAGTCTTTTCATTCAAGGCCTTAGCCTCCGCAGGATCCAAGCCAAACTGAGGCTCCCCTTAGATTCTATTCTCTTTGATTTCCCTCCACTTTGCAACTACCTCATCTGGGTAAGATTTCTTCTTCTTCAGTTTTGGAGGTGCGGAATGAAATTCCTTAGATTTTGGATTCTCTGCTGCAAGTTCAACTTATTTCAACTTCCTCTTCTTCACTAGCTTGGAGGATTCAGGTTCAGCAACTTTCGGAACCGTTTATTCTTGAGCAGGTAAATCAACAAACTGACCGGTCTTCTTGTCAAAGCCTACATCAATTCTTTTGAGAGTACCATCACTCACCAACATAATCTTGCAAACTCTTGGCTTAGACATGAAAGCCTCCTTGAAGGACTCAAGGCACCGAACAATGAACTTTGAGAGGATTGCTGGATACATTATTATCTCAGCTCTCAAATTATCTTTCTTAACATTCTCAAGAGTAATAAGAATGTGTTTCATCAGATTAAACTTCCTCAGATTTATTAGAAAATCTAGGATATAAATCTCACTCTTCTTCAGACTATCATTGTCACCCTTTCTCAGTACGATAAGACCTTGTACCCATAATTCTAGAATCCGGAAATTTGTAGACAGAGTAGAATTCATCGGAACCTTTTCATCTGCCGGTTTGAGAGTCTCTAATGCGTTTTCCTTTTCGAAACTTCCCATTGAATCCGGCAAAACATGAGAAAAGAACTCGGCTTCTCCTTCATTTTTCAGCCCTACCAAGCTTGTTTCCATGGCATACGAAATTTTATAAGTCTTTCCATAAGACTTAAATGAAAATTTCTCCTTGCTATCATCCTTATAGAAGGAAACTGTCTCATAGAACTCCATAAGGGAATCCGAAAACACTTCATCCTGATTTCTGTGCTTGGATACAGAAAAATATTCCCATCCGTTATGTTTTATGTTCTTGGATATAAGAGAATATTACTTGTTGAGGAAATCAGGATGAACAAATATTTATCTATATGCTAACCACTTGGAAATCAGAATAGAGGAAGACATGTCTTGAGAATCTACTTCCACAGACATTCGGATTTGAAGTCCTCTAAGAAGTTCGGAATAGAGAAATATGATGTTCGAAACAACATTAAAATGGAGAAGTAGAGCTTTGAGACGCCGGAGCTTGAAAACCGATGTGGGACAACCATTTGGGGTCCCCTTTATATAGGCAACGAGAAGACAGTTCAACTTCCTCAGTTGATCGAATGGTTGTGACAAGCTGAGATCAGATCTGACGGTTGAAAACCAATTCTCAAGAAAACTTGAATCCGATCTTTTGAGGTTTTTATTAAAACAAAGAATTAAGAAAACTATAATCCGAAAACAAAATATAAGAAAATGCAAGAAAGTAAAGTATCATTATGAAAACTTGAGTAAGGAAATCATACCTTTCGGATTTTCTTAGGATGATTATTCATAATTGGTAACATTCTTAAGAAAACTATGGAAGAATATTTACTACAAAAAGACAAAGTTCAAAAAACTCACTACAAAAAACAAACTCACTATGGAAAACTCAGTACGAAAATTTCATTACAAAATTTGAAAACGAAAAGCTCATTATGAAAGATTCAGTATGAAAATATCGTTATTAAAATACCAGTACGAAAGTTTCCATTCTGGAAGTTTTCAATACGAAAATTATCCATTCTGGAAAATTTTAGTTCCGGAAATTCCCATTCCAGAATTTTAGTTCCGAAAATTTTGAAAAACTAACTTTGAAAAATTTAGTTACTCTATCAATCAAATGTACCCCCCCTATGAAAAGGATTTTATTATTGTAAGGAGACTTTTTCAACAGAAAGTTAATGAAGAATTATTACCTTATAGTTATCATTCCTATCTATTGTTTAATGTATTAAAATCTATCAAAAGGAAAAGATTTTGTGAAAATATCATCAAGTTGATCTTGTGTTCCAATAAACTGAAAAATATTATCTCCTATTAGTGTGTGATCCCTAAGAAGGTGATGCCTAATATCTATGTGTTTTTCATGAGAGTGATGTGCAGGGTTCTTACATAAGGCAATGGCACTTGTGTTATCACAAAAAATTTGAGTTTTAGTAAAACTCAAGCCATAGTCTAGGAGTGTGTGTTGCATCTACCACAATTGAGCACAACAACTTATAGCTACTTCATATTCAGATTCAGTAGTAGAGAGTGCTACAGAATGTTTCTTCTTACAGGACCAAGAAACTAAATAATCTCCTATGAAATGAAATGTTCTGGATGTACTATTTCTATCCATTCTACATCCACCAATGTCAGCATCAGAAAATATTTTTAGAACAAAATCATTTCCAGAAGTATAAAATAATCCTAGATCCATGGTTCCCTTAAGGTAGAGAAAAATTATGTTTACTACCTTTAAGTGATATTCCTTAGGATTGGATTGATATCTTGCACATATGCATATTGAGAACATTAAGTCTGGTCGACTAGATGTTTAGTAAAGTAAACATCCTATCATACCTCTTAGATATGTTTGATCTACTGGTTTCCCAGCTTCATCAAGATCTAATGAGTTTGAGGTACCGATAGGAGTACTTATACTCTTAGTGTTGTCATAACCATACTTTTTGAGAAGATCATTAATATACTTATGTTGAGATATGTAGGTTCCTTCTGGTATTTGAGAAATTTGAAAACCAAGGAAAAAAGTTAACTCACCCATCATACTCATTTCAAACTCAGATTTCATTAAACTTGCAAAAGATTCGGTTAAAGATTACTGAGTTGAAGCAAATATGATGTCATAAACATAAATTTGAACAATCAAAACATTTTTCATATCTTTATTTATAAAAAGGGCTGGATCTTCGTTTCCATTAATGTAGTTATTTTGATGCAAAAATCCAGTGAGTCTAACATACCATGCTCATGGGGCTTTTTTAAAACCATACAGAGCTTTGGTAAGTCTAAAAACATGACCAGGATGTTTTTTATCTTCAAAGCCAGGAGGTTGTTCAACAAAAAGTTCCTCTTGGACATAACCGTTAAGAAAAGCACATTTCACATCCATCTGAAAAAGTTTAAAATTAAAGAATGCTGCAAAATCAAGTAGAATACATATGGATTCAAATCTAGCTACTGGAGGATAGGTTTCTTCATAGTCTATTACCTCTTGTTGATTATAGACTTTAACAACAAGTCTAGCTTTATTTATAACTATGACTCCATTTTTATCACATTTGTTTCTGAAGAACCACTTTACTCCAATAACAGAAGTTTCCTTAGGTCTTTCAACCAAGGTCCAGACATTATTCCTTTTGAATTCATTTAGTTCATCTTGCATAGCTTTGATCCAATCATCATCACCTAAAGCTTCATCATTTCTTTTAGGTTCTAATTAGGAATGAAATGCTAGATGTTCTACTTCATTTCTTAAGGAACTTATAGTCCCTACAGGTTGATTTACATAACCAATGATACAATCACTAGGATGATTCTTAAGAAACACCTGATTTGGGTTTTGAAAAGCCTATTCATCAACACAGGGTAGAAAGTCTTCTGGGGTAAATGTTTCAGAAGTATCTTCTTGAACATTATCCTTATCAGAAGGTTCTTCTATCAATTGTTGATAATCGGTTTTTGAAAACACATCCGAGGATGTCGGCTGGGATGGTTTAAAAACAAAGTATCAAACTCATGAAATTTTTCATGCACTGTTTCTTAAACAGTACAAGTATTTATATTAAAAACTCTATAAGCCTTAGAAGTTATGGAATAACCTAAGAAAATTCCTTCATCTGATTTTGGTGCGAATTTATGTATGTTATATTTAGTATTCAAAATGAATACTTTGAAACAAAAAACCTTGAAGTAGGATAGTCTTGGTTTTCTACCATTCCATAACTCATAAGGAGTTTTATTAAGAAAAGTTCTAATCAAAACTCGATTTATAGTATAGCAAGCAGTACATACAGCTTCATCCCAGAAATGTCTAGCTATAGAATATTCACTCAACATGGTTCTAGTTATCTCTTGAAGAATTCTATTTCTTCTCTCAACTACACCATTCTAATGAGGAGTTCTAGGTGTTGAAAAATTGTGAGCAATACCTTTTTACTACAAAAAGTATCAAAATCAGAATTTTGAAATTCTCTTCCATGATCACTATAAATAGTTTTTAATGGAAGGTTTTTCTCATTTTTAACTTGAGCTCTATAACTTTTGAAATAAGAAAAATCATCAGATTTCTTTTCTAGAAAATAAACCCAAGTAAATATAGTGTAATCATCAACTAGAACAAACACATAGTATTTGCCTCCAATACTTCCAGTTTGTGTTGGACCAAAAAGATCCATGTGCACTAACTGCAATGCATCAGTTGTTGAGACTTTACCGATCGATTTAAAACTAGATTTTTCTTTCATTCCATATTGACAAGGATCAAAAACTTGAGAATAATAAAATCTAAGCTCCGGTAGATCCTTAACTAGTTTCATTTTAGTGAGTTTACATAAGTTTCTAAGGTTACAGTGACCTAGTATTCTATGCCATAACCAGGAATGATCTTCCATTAAACATAGGCAAGGTAAATCTTGGCTCCTAAGGTCTTCTAAATTTAAGGTGTAAACATTCTCATGCCTATTGGCTGAGAGAATAAATACTTCCTTGGAATTGTGAACTAAGCACTTATCATTCCTAAAATTCACAAGGTAACCTTCATCACATAATTGAATTATGCTAATGAGGTTGTGCATAAGACCCTTAACAAAAAGAACATTTGAAATCAATGTTTTTCCTAAAAAAAACTATATTACCAATACCAACAATCTCTCTCGTAGCATTGTCTCTGAAAGTTACCTTTCCTCCTTTCATTTTGATAATATTTTCAAAATAGATTTTATTACCAATCATGTGCTGGGAACATCCACTATCCATGTACCATGTATTGTTTTTGGTACTCTCTTTATTTTCCTGAAATCAAGAAGAGAATTAGACTTTCAAAATCCAAACTTGTTTGGATCCGAGATTTCCAGATAACAAAATTTTAGGTACCCACAGATTTTTTGAAAAGTAAGCTTTGTGAAATCCTAGAGATTGGGTTTTGTTTAAGGAACAATTCATTGCATAGTGACCACCACATTGACACTTAGTACAAAATGGGGCACATTGAGGAAAAAAATAATTGTTACTAAAAATTGGTTTTTCATGGGTATAACCAAATCCGTATTTATTTCATAAAGGTTGTATTTGAGAATACATTTTATCAAAATTTTCTTTACCATGTGTAATATTACATAAACAATTATTTAAGGAATAAAATTTAGACTTGAGTTTTATAACCATGTTTTTATCATCAAAATCATTAGTTTTAGAACTAGATCTAGGCTCAAAGACACTTTTCATAGATATTACTTTTTCTAACTCTTTAGAAAGTTTTTTCTTCTCAGAACTTACTTCCTCAAGATTTTTTGAAATACTTTCAAAATCAGAATTTTTCTTATCAAGATCTTTAAAATGATCTGATATCTATTTTGTAAGAATATTATTCCTAGAGTTTTCCTTATCAAGTTTTTTATTGAGTTTGGAATTCTCAATTTCAAGAAGTTCAAAATACCTAGAAACTTCTTCATAAGTAGGTAAAGTATTATCTTCAATAGAAGATGTTTTTTAATCTGAAGAGTTATAATACTTACTATCATTATAATTTATTGAAATATTTGTCAATGATTCAGCATTTCTTATGTTAGCCATAAAACAATGATTATCAATAGGTAATATGGCTATAAGACCAAGATCCTTCTGTCCTAAAGATTCGTAATCAGAAGATTCATCTGAAGAGTCACCACCACTGGAACTCCATGTATCATTTGCTTTCATCACTTTATTAGCTTTGGCTTTATAATATTTCTTTCTGTTCCTGTCTGAATGCCTTTTTTTTCCATTCTTTCTTTTTGAGCAAAGGGCAATCTGGTCTAATATGTCCAGCTCTCTTGCTTTCATAACAAGTAACTTCTCCATCTTTCCTATCTTTCCATTCCTTCTTCTTATAAATGGATTGGAAATTTCTCTCACCAGCTATCTTGTTCATCCTTTGAGCATGATTTCTTATCTCACTTTCAGATACTTCACTCTCACGAGATTCGGATTGGAAAATAACTTTCTTAGACTTGGATCTGGTTACTCTCTCAGGATTCGTAGCTTTCATCTGATTTGATGTTGTTGTAAATGCAATGGTACCATTTCCATTTTTCATTCTGATGTTGTCAGCATCTCTCTTCATTCTCGTTTCATGTTGAAGAAGAGTTCCAAATAACTCATCAAGAGAAATTTGGGTAACCTTCCTTTTCTCATCTATAGCAGCTCTTATGGATTCCCACTAATTGGGCATAATATTAATTATCTTATCCACAAGTGCTTCATCATATAACCCTTTCTCTCCCATAGACTGTAAACTGTTGACAATAGTCATAAATCTCTGTTGAACTTTAAAAATTGGTTCACCATAAGGAAAATTGAAGCCATGGAATTCAGCTCTAAGCATATCTCTCATAGTTTCGATCACTTTAGATGTTCCAAAGTGTATAACTTCTAACTTCTTCCAGATACAATTTGTTTCTTCACAAGAAGAAATTTGGATATATATTTCTAGTAATTGAACAATGTAAGGTATTTCATTCCTTATAATTGAGTTGATACTTTTTCATTTCCTAGTTATTAAAAGATCTAACTTCCTTATCAAGAATTTTATAATCACCAGTAAGCATAACGAGGTTTTCCACTCCAGTATTGATAACAAAAATCTTCATTAGATCTCTCAAGTATTCATATTCAATACCATCAATCATTGGTGGTCTTGTAGGATTTAGATTATCAATATAACCAGCATTAATTCTTGTCATACTTAAAAACCATTGGCACACAAATTTATTAGTAGAAAAAGTTCGTAATAACAATGTTCGGAATTGGAATGTTTCGAAATGAGAATCTTTGGAATGAGAAAGTGAGTAAGAAAGACTTATATGTGAGTACAAGTATATCATATGCCTCCTCTGATTCCAATTATAGGATCAAAATAATTATGTATATGCTCAATATACAAGAGGGGGTGAATTGTACACTTTAAAAATTCCTTTGCAACCTTTAATGTTAGTTAAGGTTAACTATGTTTTCCTTAAGCAAAGAAAATATCTATGTTTAACAATGATAAACTAAGAAAATTCAAAATACCTCTAACACCAATTGAAAGCTTGAAAAAGGAATGATGTTATAAACTCCAAGCCCTATGTAATTTCTTAAAACTGGAAAGAGATTTATAAAGTATGATCCAGAAATATGGTTCCAGAAATTTAAACATAAAAAATGATTACAATATGAGATTCTACCTTAAAGCGTATATAATATGAATGAAACAGAGTACAATTAAGGAAGTATAAGAAAGTTATAATTTCCTTATAATAAAAAATGCAGCTGAAATAAAAAAGAAGTAAAACTACAAGTAACAAGATACAAGTCTTTTAACCCAAAGAGAAGGGTATCCAACAACCTTGGATAAAGGTCCCTTGATTTATAATTTCAAGCAAGTCTATCTTACCCCCACCAGGGTAAGACCTCGATACGAAGATCCGAATCTCTATCTTGCTATCCCCGTAAGCCCTCAACTTCAAGGTAGTTGGCAACCTCTGTCTTCCTCAGCAAGTAAGCCCTCGAACATCAAAGTAGTTGGCACCTCTGTCTTCCTATCCCCAGAAGTCCTCGAATGTAATCACCAACATTCGAAGTCGCAGGAAACTTTGAGAGTTAATTGGAGCCTCTCTCTCTAGAAATCACTTCAAGCATGGAATCACATGAACCAGAGATCAGTCTCGAAGATCAGTCAAAATTTCAGCCTTTCAGCCATGAGCTCTTTCAAAAGAGCTCCTATTTATAGTCAAGGTCGAACACCTTTCCAACGGTCATATTTTCCTTAAAAATCAGAGGGATCTGTACACGGGTAACTTAACCAATGGTTAGTTCATAACAGAATAGACGACATCTTTTTATAACAAAGCATGTGTAACAGAATCTACGACATCGTTTAATGTCCAACTCAAATGTTCGGAATGAATGTTTGGAGTTGTAAAGAAAAATAATTTTTAGTAGTCTAAAATAAATTCAGAGTATATAAAACAAATATGATCAGATTATTTTTAATAGGTGAATTCAGAATGAGAATTCGGAATGAGAATTTGTCAACCGAATTTGTAATGAGAATTCATCATCAGAATTCATAATGAGAATTCATCATCAGAATTCGTAATGAGAATTCGTATCCAGAATTCGTAATGAGAATTCATCATCAGAATTCATAATGATAATTTTTCATCAGAATTCGTAATGAAAATCGTATCCAGAATTTGGAGTAGAACTTTATCAGAGTTCGTATCCAGAATTCGGAATGAAACTTCATTACAGTTCTTATTTGGAATTCAGTACTTAAAACAGAATGTTTCATATCAATGTTTCAAATGATTCTGAGAATATAGAAATGAATCCGAAACTTATAAATAAGAAATATATGAATAAAAATATGATATGGGAAATTTTTCTTACAAAAGCGATCTTCCATATAAAAACAATTTTCCTTATAAAAGCAATTTTCCTTATAAAAGCAATTTTCCTTATAAAAGAAATTTTCCTTATAAAAGCAATTTTCCTTATAAAAGCAATTTTCCTTATAAAAGAAATTTTCCTTATAAAAGGTGTTTGTGATTTTCAAAACAAGAAGGAATGGAAAAGTCATAAGGAAAACCTTATTGACTCAACACCATGCCACAAGACCCTAAAAAATATCTGTATTTTTTCAACAGATATATATAACATGTTTTCCGCATAGTTTCTCAAACCACAGGAATGAACCATGTGAACCTCTTATTAAGGAAGTTAATGTAATATAGTTGGTGTATGTTTTTTACAACTATGTGGAAAACAATTTTACCATAGTAAGTTGGGTAAAATAACCAATTTTCTCTAATTGACTTATATTCTTAGACCTTGTTCTTCTATTCTTCGTCCATTTGAAAAACCACAATATTTTATCCAATTGAAGAATCCAAAATCATCATGTTACATTCAAGGATAAATATTCCATCGAAAAACGTATTTTTATTCTAGTAATCACATTAGATAGCTCTTAGTAAGTGCTCCAATCCTTATACAAGATTCACTTTTTTTCATCCGATCGGTGACCCTTTTTTGTTGCAAGCTCCTATGCCTAATTTTCAGGGAAATCAACTACTATTTCATTTTCATATAATATAGCCCAAACTGAAGGTTTATTGTGGATTATTTATCCTTGAGAGTAATAATGTAGTTTATATAGAGTTTAACCCCCAATATCATGATTCTTTATATTATGCATCGTGATCCGCACACTGATTTTACCAGGAATTGAACCAAAAACGAATATGAATTTATTTGGTTACCCATTTTGGAACCTAGTGACACTTATATATCATAAAATATGTTAGAGTTCATTAAAATAAATTTGTGCCTCCCCTTTGTGAGTTCCAATTATATTATTATTTTACCTCCGTGTTTATATAACCCAAACACCTATTCATATTTTTTGTTTGACTTATGAGAAGTGATATCATAATTTATAATGGATATTTGTAGTGGTTTAGAATGGATAGAAAACTAACCTGGAAATATTCAATTATATGGAATTTTATTCGAATGAAAACATGACCTGTTGAATTAGAACAATTGTTATTCCATTGTTAAATGGAATTTCTATTGAACTATGACCTAAATAATTTTATATTCTTAATGACTTCAAGGTATATAATTTATAATTTAGGCATTGAATACTATACATTACTATTATATATGGGTATATTTTCCCCTCTATTTTTTGATTAATGGGAATGGAAACCCTTCTTAATTATGATGAATTGGAAGAGATATCCTTAAAAATAATGATGAATTATCATGGTGAACCTTGTGAATTATGATTAATGGGAATGGTGACGCTTATGAATTTTGATAAATGGTCATGATTAACCTTATTAATTATGACATGGGAATGGACACTCGATCATATTATGATAGATGATCATGTTTACCCAACCGATATTATTTGGGAATGAATAGCCTACTAATACGATTCAGGCATAAAAACAATGTTTATATGATTAAGTTATGAAACCCCTATTCATATTATTCAGGCATGAACAACCTACTACTAAAATATTTTTCATGATATCCCTTTTAGTATTCTGATACTATAAATGAAGTCCCATATAAATTAGATACTGGTCGTGGAATCCCTTTTACTTATGATACTGTGCATGGGGACCCTCGACACTTATGACACTTATGCTGCTGATCAAAATTGACATAGTAATGCATTAGGTCTAGTCTTATAAAAATAGCTATATATATGGATGTAGAAGTACCTACATATTTATCTATAAACAGTGTAACCTTTAAAGATATTATTCATTATAGGGAGATAAAGGCAGTGTCATATTAGTATATATTTTTTAATTGTTTTATTTACAATGCACTTAAGGAAAGAAAAATGAGCTGAGGAATCAACAGCACCCCCCTGTGTAAGTCTGGTATCTTTCAAGATCTAGATCCAACCCTTTATATCCGTTATCATGGATTTCCATTGTATTTTAAAATTGCTCATATCTTATGCACTGATTGCATGTTTATAGACACTATTGGAACTGGACTACTATGTTTTACTAACATCCTATCTGGGCCACTTATGGAACTTTGGAAAATTTTGTCTATGCTGTAAGATATAAGGGCATGTACACATGTTTTGATACTTGATTATATTATGTCTTGAGAGTAAGGAAGCACAAGACCAGGCTGTGGGTCATGATGTTATTGGTGAAATATTTTTTTGTATTTTTTTAATTTTGTTACATGTACTTCATTTATTTTGTATTTAAATGACTACATGTTATCTTTTAATTGCTTCATGAAATACATCATTGTTTATATTCTGTTGATATTATTGATTTTGATTATTTATTAATTCTATATTCATTACCTTCCACTATCAATAATTTGATATTATTTTTTTGTTTACCTCCATAATTCACTGATGTTCTATTATGATCATTAGGTTATAGGATTCCCAATATACCACCTTGGACTATCACTAATATCTAGTACCCTTTGGAATATGAGGAAGTATGCATGAGGCCATGTGTCCAACAATCTTAGGGAACAACATACTGGCATCTGTGTCCGGATATAAGAAAGTGGTATTATATAATGTCCTTTTCTCATGTATTATAATTTTTTAATATTAGATATGAGAATATTAATTTGTCACCTCTTTTAAATGAGTTATTCCAGGAAGTGGAAAACCCATATACAAAAAAAGAAAAATTTACCTAAGATATAATATTATGTTTTTATGACTTTTAGAAAAGCTTTTGTTCCACTATTGGGTGATTCAAATTGTATGGGAAGTTTATCCTTATAATTTATGATTATATTTTACCCTTGGGATAATATGGAAATGAAGAATTAGCCATGCATCAATTTTGAAACCATAGAGGATCCATTTGTTATGCTGAATGACATGAAAACTTTATATTAATGTCTTCATTTATTGAAACATGTTTTTTTTGTATTATTGATATGTCCATGATTTTTTTTAAAATTTCATTATGGTACTTTATAAGTGAGTGGTTGTGAATAAATAGACACCAGATGTCAGTTTTTTTTTGTGTATGGTCCCCAATAAATTGAAAGTGGTGATCCATATAGCTAAAATATTTAGAGAAATTTTTTATATAAATGAGAATGTTTTTAAATGAAAAAGAATTTCAATATGAAATTATCACCATTATATAGGTATTAATATTGAAACATTAAGGGTTTTTCACACTATAAATTAAAATTGAAAATATTTATATTAGATCCTTGGACTTATAATAGAGAACTGACCCATTCTCAACCATAGTATTGGGAAGTACAAAGTATATCTGGTGTTCTTCTTGATCAATTATATCACCCATACTTAAATTTATGTGCATGAACATGGGTGTGACATTTATAAAGAAGGGTTATACCCATCCTATTTTTTTATCTATGGTAATTATAAATATAAATCCAACAGGAGGTGTTAATTTTGAAATTTTAGAGCTATGACAACATGAATTACTCATGTTGTGTGCCATGAGTGTGATGGAGAAAATGATTTCAAGGTATTAGACCCTAAGACACCAGTGATACCTACAGTAGTCCCAATAATAGAACCATTTATTATCCTTGATGTGGTTGATGATTTCCATTTTTATGAGTTTTTATGATGCTTCTACAATCTATTTAGGGAGCTCTATGACCTTCCCACTTATTAGAGAGTTGGCACAAGATTTTCTGCAGCAACATCTACTTACTTCTTCAGGGGATGGTGGCCCCTAGGATATAGATTTATGGATAGAGATTGTATTAACTATCATATCGATCCTTTATATTGTTGCTAATAGTATTTTGAAGTCCACTAGTTAAATTATTCAGTGATCAATCAAATGATGGTGGGATATTTTGAGCCAAGAAGTTCAGTATCTGGATTTGATTTTGAGGTATTTCTAATTGATATTCTTTGACTATTTTATACTTGAGACTTTGAGGGATCATAATTTCTAGAATTTTGTAAACCATTATCAGTGTTCTATGTTCCTTATGGACTATTCATCTCATTATATATATCATCATTTCTTATGAAAAACCTATACTACTATTGATTTTGATAAAGTGAGGTGATTTCAGGATGGGAATAGGAATCCTATTCATTCTTAGGTGATTTTTTTTCTGGTTGACTACCATTTTAGATATAACGATACAAGCTCTAATAAATGAGTGTAAAATGTTAGAAGATGAAGGTGTGATCTCGGGTGGTTAAAATTCAGACAAGTATTTTGATCTACTAGTGGTAGGAAGGGAAACATTGAGAATGTGTGCATGATATGGGTAATTTAGATGATACCCACTAGCAGTTACGATGTTTTTCACCAGTGTAAGAAGATTGTTAATAATAAGCCTTACTTCTCCAAAGACACTGTTATGTGTTGAGGATACGGAAGGTTGTGGAATTATTATAATTTTGTCATGACCTTACCATTAATGCCGAATTGAAGAGGATCAATATCAACTATTCCTTCATGAAATGGATCTAGATAACCCCTCCAAGAAAGCAGTAGATGTACTACTAAACATACAGACATAGGAAGAGTTCATGGATGAGCTATATAGAATTTAGATACATATATCTAGTATATAAATTCCACTCAATATAGTCATGTTACAACACAAGGATGTGGGTCATGCCATATTTATTCAACATATCATACATCAGGGGAGTATTGTGTGAGGTTATCTACCGTTTGAGGTTCAATTCTATATTCCAATATTATTGTTCCTACATTATTTTACAAGGGTTATTTATTTTATATTATCTCTGTGGATATTCTATAAACTATTGGGATTGATATTGAGTAAATTTTTGGCATGATGATACTTGAAACACATTTTTGTATTCATTTAAATTGTATAATACAATCAAAGTAAATCCCCTATAGGCAGGTTGAATTTTTTTCTTATAATAATTACTCATCCTCAAGATGGAAGGCTTTGATGTCACTCTTGAGATGGACCCGTTCATCCCATATCACACATATGTGGGTTATTATCTCCACAAGGTATCATTTACTTCACCAGAGGGTGATAATTGTACTCACATGGGTGAGTGAGATGTATAATAAATTATAGATGGGCCAAAGAATCTAGGGATAGTTGGCATGACCTCCTATATTTCCATCCATTATATGGATCACTAGGGGATACGTCAAATAAAATTACTTCATGTATTCGATTGTTTTAGGCATTGGTTTCCTATTAATTTTATAGAATAACACCTAAAAGATATGTTTAATTTACTATTGATCTAGTTACTGGAGCTGTAATAGTATCAATTTCTTTTTTACCTGACAGTTTCTAATGTGTTTTTTTAGATATAGATATAGTTAGTGGATTTAGAATTCAAGTGTTTTATACTTCCCAGTACTACTCCATGGGGTTTACTGGTCTGTTTCACTAATATTGAGGATATAACACATAGGATTTGTGTATACTATAAGATATTGAATCATCATAATGTGAATAATTCATAACCTTTAAATTGAATATAGTATCTCTTTGATATATGCTGAGGAAAAAGGGTATTCCCGAATATCGATTTGAGATTAGGATATCACCATTTTCATGTTTAACCTTGAAAAATAACACATATGACATTCCATATACCATATAATTTATATTAGTATTTAGTAATTCTCTTTATTCTTGTGAAAGTATTATATTTTCTCATGGAATTAATGAGTATATTTTTACATCCCAATCTATAGTCCCTTTTCATGGTCTTCTTAGATGACATTTGTGTGTATTTACATAAATGAAGACACCTTAGAAAACATATTTAGATCATTTTTATTATACTGATAGAGCACTAGCTATATTATATGATCAAAAAAATTCTAATTTAGGATAAAAAGGATCACTTCCCCCATCATATTATCTCAAATTCAGGAGTAGTAGTTGACCCATAGAAGGTGGGTTCTACAGTTACATGGGAGAAACCCAATATTTTGTTTGACATACAGAATTTATTAGGGGATATATGGTTATTATATGTTCTCAATATATTCATTATCATTTTTATGTTACCCTTTTACGATCTTTACAAGGAAGTTTGTGTTGTTTATATGTTTATAAGAATATGAGAGAGCCTTTCATGTGTTGAAAGGGGGATTGAATTCTACATTGATGTTGATTCATCCAAAGCTAGGAAGAATCTATATAAATTGTTTACATGTATAATGTATCAAGCTAGGATAAGTGATGATGTAGGAGGATATTTCCATTAGTTATGGGTCATATTAGATGAGGCCTCATGAGAAGAACTACCTATCACATGATCTCAAGTTGGAATTTGATGATCACACCTTATGTTGTTGGCGACATTACCTTATGGGATAGAATTTATGGTGTTTACAAACCACAAAAACCATAGGTATATTCTAAAAATAAATTACTTGATCATTAATGAAATTAGTTTTGTTGAATACCTATTGTAATTTGAAATTGATCATGGTTATAAACCTAGGAAAAAGAATTTTTTCACTGATTAATTGATTATATGGACTCAGAAACCGAAGGACCGGTAGGTTAGTAGAGAGTGGAATCATAAGTCCATATTTCTTGGGATGTAAATAGAGGTTCAGAACCATTATAGACTATATTTACATTCATTTAAATCAGATACCTCTTCGCATTTTGTGAGAGTGAATATGTTTTATTTTACAGATACTAATAGCTTTGACCTATGGGAGAGTATTTTATGTCAGAACCTTCCACCGGATTGGTCTGTCAGTGGTGAAAACATCCCACGTATAAATAGGCATGTATGGGATCCTTAAAATTTGATGTTGGAGATGATGTGAGAGTCACTTTCATCTCAATTTTTAGTCCACCCAGGTATCTCTATGATGTATCATGATATGTGCTGACAGTATTGGTGTTTTGTGTTGAAAAATTATATTGTAGGTTTTATCCCTAGGTGTTCCTCCTTTATATAAATTAATGTGGTACACCACTATACCGTTGTCTAGTTACAACATTTATCAATCCCAGAATAGAATTGAGATAATGTTTCAGTGTAATTTCTCTTTTTCTTATTGAGGTATCTTTGATGTAGCAATGAGTTTTGGGTTGTTATGGATTGATTTGTAAAGGTAGCCTACTTCCCTCTTGTCTGATATTTTTTTTTAAAATAATGATTTTGAAGGACTATTCTTCCATGAGATTATATATAAATAGCCGATCCCTGATTCTAATGTTTCTGATAAGGTTTCATGTTTCAAACTGATTTTTTGGGCGGGTTTATAGAGAGATTTGCTTCGGAAGTGGCTTCTTAGCATATCCTTTTACCCTTAGACCAATTTATTGTTAGAACCCTATATATATATATTAGAGGACATTCTATGAGCATGAATCCTTGATTTTGGTGGTTCTTGGCACATTCATATATCTATATTCATGTTTTCCTAAAATAATAGATTTCTATAAATGATTAAAATTTTTCTTTATGAGGCTTTACATGGTAGGCAATTCCATTCATCCATGTTCTGGTTAAAGGCATGAGATACATTTCTACTAGGTCCTCATCTTCTAGAGTATACTTCTGATCAAGTGTAGTTAATTTGAAAATGTATTTCAACTACTCATTCATGATAGAAATCATATGTCTATCACCATCTATGACCACTAGAGTTTGAGGTGGGGGATTTTTTTGTTTCTTTGAGTATCACCCAAACATTAGAATATAAGGATACATATGCTAGGGAAGTATACACCTCATTTTTCTAGCCTTTTGTGGTCTTGGATAGATTCAGGATAATAGAATATTGGCTTCTATTACCTCCAGTGTATCATTCCATGGATGATGTTTTCCATTTCACAAATTCTTACAATTATCAGGAAGACTTTTCTAATACTTTTGATATAGAGGATTTTGAATTGGATACTGATGCTTCTTTTGAGGTGTATAACATAAGAATCACTGATAAGATAATGATGAAACTCTGATCTTGGTATGTCCACTTAGTATAGCATATATGGAAGGATGGTTGTGTACTATATGAGACATGATAGAGGAAGGTTGACATATGTGTTGTTTCACCAAATTTATTCTCAAAAAGTATTTTATAACCCATGGAAGAGAAACTAGATGACATGTTCCATTAATAGGGGGAAATGTAAGAACCTAACTTTTCTATGAGGTTTTGATCCATTTAAATTAAAATTTAATTCATTTTCCCAAATATGAATTCATAGTAATGATATTAATGAAATGACGGTATCTAAGGCATTTTTAGTGATCAAAACACCCACTAGTGGATGAATACAATTGGCCGACATGGTTAGTAAAAACCATGTCGTGCAGCCCAAATGGGTTCTTATAACCATGTTGGGTGTTTTTAAGAGAAGAAAAGGGCATAATGTTTTCCATTACTGTGAAACCTATGCTACACACTAGTGCATAATATTTTCATTTTTTTAATAGACAAATATATCATGGATTGATCATAGTTTCCCAAAACATGGGCATAAAATGTGTGAGCTCTTTCTTGTGGAACATCATCAGGTATGGTTGGGGCACTATTTGACCAACAATTTGGACGAACTATGCAACCCTTGTATGTTGGGTACATTTTCAATATTTCCATTCATTAATTATATTTTTAAATTCATTTATTAGTTTCTTATTCCATTAGTTACCCTCATTATTTTCTCACATTGAAGTATCATCAAGCATTAAGCTAGGATCATAGAAAAATCATCTATCTAACATCTAATTAAACTTATGATCAACTCATTTTATATCTATCGGTATGTTCTCAACTCCATTGGCTTGTTTTTTTCTCTTCCTAGTAGTGATGTTATTTTACTTTATGATATTATTCCCTATTTTCAATGTGTTCATCTATTTTTTAGTTTTATTCTATTCTAGACAAACTAAATGTGGATACTAGATTATTAATCCTAAATAAAAATATTGTGGGTGGTCTAGTATTTATCTCTCAATGTTGTGATTATTTATAATATGAATCATGTTCCACATGCTGGTTTCACCAAGTGTTTCCCCTAAAATGAATTTTTTGTTAATCGTTTTCCCAATTTTGGAATATAATGACACTTACAGATCAATATAGATATTGGAGCTCATCAAACTCAACGTCATCCCTGTAAGGACCCGACCCCAGTTGCCCAGAGCCAGTGCCTTATTTGATTAAGTTGGTGTACAAACAAGGAATACGAATCCTGAAGGACCGAGTATTTTAGTATTATTGGAAAAAATATACATACATAAGTTCATCATTACAACTTGAAATGAAAAACAACAAAGAAACCCCTTAGACAACATACATAACTCCTAGGTTATTTCATCATGTCATTCATAATAGAACTCTTCTTACCCTGAGAAAATAAACATTATAAAGGGGTGATCACAAATGATCAGAAAGATTAAGCAATACAGCGGAAGGTAATATAAACATTATACATGGTGAATAATTGAAAACACATTACCTTAATAAATAAACTTGAACACATTATGGAAGGAATATACGTTGAGTAAATAATGCCATAATAAAACATAATCATGGTTATTCTAAAAATAAAATAACCACATGAAATATAAATAGCTGAACTCGTAATTATGGAATGAATAATGCTAGAAATTTTGAAACATTTTTTCATGGCCTCAGCCAAAATCCATATCACATTGGGAATGGCCTCAGCCTTTTCCACGTCTAGTTGTCTCGTGAGACCTACCAATGCATCGAGGGTCTATAGAGGGCCCCACCCCTCACATAATAAGTCCAATGAATTCCTCATATGATAGGTGATAAACATAAACAAAATATACATTTATATTGAAACTATCATATGAAATGTAACAAACTTTCCTCAATTATTGAACATAAACACTAACCATTTGGAATAATATGGTGAATGGTTTTAGGACAGATCATCCACACCAGAGTTAGTCATAAACCATTAAATAAATTATGTTAGATGACTTCATAAATTATTAAAACCAATAATACCATGGAATCAACAAGAGTGTTAAATTAGACGAAAACACTCTTATAAAATCATTAAGCAATTCTTGATATAAATACTATTTTATTTTGAAATAATGAGTTCTTTTGGAAAAATCATTGAATAAAATCATAATTGAGGTAAGATACTATTTTCATAAAAATTTATTGAATTTTTAAAGATAAAGGTTTCTAAAAATAGATCATAGTGGTAATTAAACAATGAAGGTATCTCGAATGAAAATGGAAGTTTAGGTGGAAAAACCCTTACCTTAACACCAAAAGTGTTCTGATCATTTTCTTCAGCTTATAGAATATGAAATTATACTTTTTAATAAATAATTTCAGAACTTATTAGACACTTATTTAGTTTACCATAATTCTTCTTAGTTCATTTATGTATTTATTGATAAGTTATTGTATTGAATTTCATCGTTCTGGAGTGTTCGTTTCCTTTATTTTAATATTCGATTCAATTATTTTTAATTAATGAAGTTCATGTGGAATGGATATAAATCTACAGGATGGAATTATATATTATTTATGAACATAAATAATTGATAATGGCCATTTCTATCATTTGGTTACATTTAATTAGGATGAATCATTTGATGACAACCACTTTGATTATTTGGTGGTATTTGGATTACTACGAACTAGTTTTGTTGTATAACTTATTTATGTGCACATATTCTGGTTATTTAATATTTATAAGGTTATAATACAAATATTATAGTCTGTTTCAATCATGAATATGGTTTCATGACCAGTAATGAAGAAGAAATTGAAGAATGAAACTTCGTTGTCCACAAATGTTATAAATCGGAACCTCATGGATATCGATTTTTTTTATAAAATAAAAGGGAGGGAGTAAGAATATTTATGAATGTTATTCCATTCACATGATATAAATCAAGTATATAGATGTTACTGGAGTTATCATGGTCATTTGGACAGAGGTGGTGAGGAGAGGATAACAAAATAAGACAAATTGAAGTGAAAAAAAATGAAAAAGAAGGGTACTTTACCTCTTGAAATATCCTCCTTGAGAAACGCCTTATGGGATGGGGTTTTGGACTTCTGGAAAGACCAAAATATTATTGGACGTGGGGAGAGACTAGTGAAAGGTAATCAGGCAGAACATTGAGGAGCATAAAGGCTTAGAGGAGTGAAGATAATTGGGAGTGGTGAGGGGTTTTTATAGTGGAGGAGAGGAGTAAATTTTGAATATTTAATTAATTATTTTATTATTTCCTTGAAGAATCCCAATAGTATTGTTTCATGTGACCCCTAATAGTAATAATGGAATGTGAGTTTGAACCAAGTTTCCTTAAATCACATATGATGTTATAATTAGTGTATTTAACTGATAATTTGTATATATGGTATTTCATCGTATTTAACTATTCAACAAAAATTCTAGAATTTCATAAAAATCCCAAAAATTCACCACTAATGTTTTTCAACATGTAGAATTCAAAAGTAAAATTAATTTTTCAAAAATAATTTTCTAAATATTATTAATTTATTTTTTAAATAAGGTCATAGTTAATTCGAAAAATAACAATCTTGAATTGCAATTTGTTTTTTGTGACTTTGAAAAATTAATGAAGATCCCATTATCATATTGACTTTTGAAAATAAAATAATATTATTATTTTCTATTCATGGGGAATATTACTATTCATATTACTATTCATATTACTATTCACAAGGGTATGTTACTATTCACCAAAAATCATGTTTGTTCTATTAGACTCCAAATGACTTAATGAACACAACTCTAGATGACCATTTTTCAAAATTAAAAACATAGAAGAGGAAATATTGTGTTTATAAAATTGAATTCTATATATATTTTCAAAACCTTGGGGTGTTACATTCTCCCCTTCTTACAAAAATTTCATCCTCGAAATTCACAGAATATTACAGAAAACGATTCGGGTATGTCTTTAACATTGGCTCCTCATGCTCCCATGTTGCTTCCTCCATCTTATGGTTCTTCCATAGAACCTTCAGAAGACGAGTCATCTTATTTCTAAATACTTGTTATATTGTATCAAGAATAATGATAGGATCTTCACAGTAAGATAGATGAAGCTCATGTTCCACTTCTTCATAAGTGAGAACATGTGTTGGGTCTGGCATGTACTTTCTTTACATTGACATGTGGAACACATTGTGAACCTTGGAGAGCCTTAGGGGCATTTCCAAATGGTAAGCTACGACTCTAATTCGGTCCAGAATTTGAAAAGGTCTGATGTACCTGCGACTTAATTTTCTCTTCTTAATGAATTGTATAATACCCTTACATGGAAATACCTTTATGAAAATGTGATCACATTCTTGAAACTAAAAATCCTTCCTTTGGTTATCTGTATAGCTCTTTTTCCAACTTCGAGCTATTTTGATATGGTTCTGGATAATAATCAACTTTTCCATTGATTCTTCAACAAGTTCTGGGCCCATGAGGTTTCTTTCGCCAACATCATCCCATCATGTTGGTGTACGACATCGCCTCTCATATAATACTTCATAGGGTGCCATTTGTATACTTGAATGGAAGATATTGTTGTAAAAAAATTCTAAAAGGGGTAAATACTGATCCCACATGCCTTGAAAATCATGTGAACAATATCTCAACATGTCTCTAATGTTTGAATAGTCTTTTCTGATTTTCCATCAGTTTGTGGGTGGTAGGAATTGCTAAAATGAAGATCTGTATCTAGGGACTTCTGAATACTTTTACAGAATGTTGATGTAAAAAGTGGATCATGATCAGAAACAATAGATAGGGGTACTCCATGAAGTCTCACAACTTCATTAATATATAGTCTTTCTATATTTTCAATTGGTAGATATTCACTTATAGAAACAAAATGTGTTGACTTGGTAAGACGATCAACAATGATCCATATTGCATCGTTCCTTCTAGGAGTATTTGGTAGTCCCATGACAATGTCCATCGTTATATTATCCCATTTCCACTCAGGTATGGGAAGAGGTTGCAATACTCCTCCAGGCTATTGACTTACAGCTTTCACTTGTTGACAAACCATATATCATGACACAAATTTAGCAATCTCCCTTTTCACGTTGCCCCAACAAATATGTTCCTTCAAATCTCTATACATCTAACTGCTTCTTGGGTGTATAGAGAAATTGGAACTATAAGAATCATCCAAAAATTCCCTTTTTTGATCAGGTATATCGGGAACATAGAGTCTCTTCCCAAATTTCAAAATTCCATCTTCATATACAAAGTCACTCAATCTCCCATCATTCACAACATTAATCTTCTATTGAAACTCCCCATCATCAGCTTGATAATTTTTTATCCTTTCTAGTAAAGATGGTTTGGAAACCATTTGAAAAAGAATTGATGTTTCCCCTTCCATGGTTATTCCCGTATCCATCTTTACTAGATCCATGAAAATAGGACCCCTTTAAACTCTCATCTATTTCAAAACTCCATGATCCTTTCAGATCAAGGCAATTTTCGCCTTATTTTCCTTCCCCAATTGGTAGTTTATCATGTAATCATAATCCTTGAGTAGTTCAAGCCATATCCCTTGCCTCCTATTGAGTTCTTTATGTGATAAAATTTACATCAAACTCTTGTGATCAGTATAAATGTCACATTTTTCACCGTAGAGATAATGTCTCCATATATACAAAGCAAAGATTACAACAGCTAAATAAAGATCATGAGTAGGATAGTTTTTCACATGAATTTTTAGCTGTTGTGATGCATAATAAATAACCCTATCATTTTACATAAGGACACAACCAGGTCCTTTCATTGAAGCATCACTATAAATAACAAACTCATCATTCCCTGACGGTAGAGTCAATATAGGAGCCTCGAATAATCTTATCTTCAGTTCATTGAAACATTCTTCAGAATCTGTTGTCCAATAAAATTTGACCCCATTACGTGTGAGCTTCGTTAGCGGGTTAGCTAGTCGGGAAAAAATTTGCATGAAGCACCGATAATATCCTACTAACATAATAAAACTGTGTACCTCAGTTATGTTATTTGGCATGGGCCAATCATGGATTTCCTTTGTCTTCAAAGGATCAACAAGGATTCCATCCTTAGAGACAATATTTCCATGAAAATAAATCTCATAAAGCCATAATTCACACTTTCTAAACTTCCCATGTAATTAATGTCTTCTAAGAGTATTCAGGATAATGCCCAAGTGATTTTAATAATATTCATAGATTTTGGATTATACCAATATATCATCAATAAATACCACTAAAAATCATTTTGATATTCCTTGAAAACTCTATTCATTAGATCCATGAATACAAAGGGTACATTAGTCAATTAAATAGGAATCACTGTAAACTCGTAATACTCGTACCTGGTTTGAAATGATGTTTTCGGAATGTATTCCTACTTCACACTCAACCGATGATATCCATATCGAAGTTCAATATTTGAATAGTATTAATTTCCATGCAGTTGGTTAAATAAATTATCAATGTGGGGTAGGGGATAATTGTTCTTTATTGTTATAGCATATATCTCTCTGTAGTCGACACATAACCTCATAGATCTATATTTCTTCTTAACAAAAAGGATATGGGCTCCCCATGGAGAAACAATAGGGAGAATAAATCCGTTATTACTCAATTCATCATGTTTTTTCTTTAGTTCCACTAATTCCACAGTGGCAATTCTATAAGGATTCTTCGATATGGGCCTTGAACCAATAATTAAATCAGTGGAAAACTCAATTTCCCATTCTAGAGGATGTCCAGGTAAATCTTCTTGAAACACATCAACATATTTTCTCACAATAGGTATATCTTCTATTTGAACATTACTTTTCTCACCCACAGTTATTACATTCTCTTTCTCCCTAATAATTGAATTTAGTTGAGCTACTAGGGTTGGAGCTAGATAAGAATCAGGCAGTGACAATTCTACTATAAAGATAAGGTGTTCTTTATCATCATCATCATGAATTGTAACCTCTTTATTCATGCAATAATTTTTTTCATCATGGTCTAAAAGACAATACATACCGAGTATTATATCAAATTCAATCGTGGGTATGACGATGAGATCGTCATATAAAGATCATTTATATTCCCTAATGGGAACTTATTCACAGATCATTGTAGCAATGATACTTCCCTTAGAGGTTTTCACTGACAACTCCCTTGTTAAATCCAACTGGAAATATCTAATATTCTTATCAATCTGGGAAGATATGAAACAATGCGATGATACCGAATAAAATAAAGAATTGGATAAGTTTGATGAAATGATCAAAGTACCTGCCACCACATCACACAGAACATTAACTTGTGAAGTTGTTATCGCATATTCTTGTCCTTACTCCCTCGGCCTTTTCTGTTGCATATTTATTTGACGTTTTGTAAAATCATTAGCATAGTGTCCCATCCCCCGACAACTATAGAATCAAACATCATTAGATTCCTTCTTCCCATTGAAATCACCAGTAAGATTGCCTCTCTGACCACATTTGTAGCATACTCATTTTTCTTTTAAGCACTCACCAGGGTGTTTCCTTCCACAATTATTACATGGTGGAAATTCAACTCTTCCATTCTTCCCTGTTTCCTTATTTCCTTTCCCATGGTTTTCAAAAGCCCTCTTTATTTCTTGCATTCCCTTAAATTCATAATACATAGAGAATTATTTTTCTGTCTTAATGGCACATGAAACTATATCCTCATATGATTAAAAACATTGGGAGACCAATTCCCACCGGAGTAATCGCTTTAGGCCATCAAATAATTAATCAATTTTTCTCCTAGAATTTCTTATGTAGTATTCAACATGTCTTGATAATCTTGTGAAGTTATCTTCGTACCTTGCAACATTATCAAATTCCTTCTTCCTCATATTCAAAAATTGTCTCTCTATATATGGTCACTGCTCAAGAGGGAAATATTTTTCTAAGAAGATTTCCTTAAAATCCCTCCATTACATCTCTTCTATCTCTTCCTCCTCCTTTGTGTTTTGAATTAATGACCACCACTGACTTGCATCTCCAAATAGATGATATACTGCCATTACAACCTTCTCTATTTCATTACATCCCAAGGTGATAAATATCATTTCAAGTGAACATATCCACTTCTCTAATACAAATGGGGTTTTAGTCCCATTGAATGATGGATGATATAGTCGCATAAAGCGATCTATCATGGCTCCTCCACGTGGGGGATCCAGATGCTCCATACGAGTAAGGTTATTATTCATAACCTAAAAAAGTTGTCATAATATATTTATGAGTTTCCCAGCACCAATCACAGCAGCAGAGCCAAAATCATTATCATGCATCAAGGGAAAATCCCTACAGGGGAGACATGCAGTGGTGCGATTTCCATTCCATCAACTAGGTGACATAACTAGATAATGGAATAAACTATATTAGGTTATTAATCATAATGTATAATCTTGACATAAAAATACTCAGAAAAATTGAGATCCTACACATGGATAACCGCATATTCACAAATATGGTTTCTTTGAGAAATATTTTACATTTCAATCCTTCATAATGGCTTGTAATGAAAATGTGAATTATCCTATGAATATCCCATGGGAGTGTCATAACCAAGAGTGCAGTAAGGCCCATTGCCATGCACCAGTTCCCGTTTGAGTCTATCTCAAAGTGGTCTTTTTGGGTTTTACCCCTAGATACATATGTGCGAGAGCCACCTCTACCTGCTCACTTCCAGACAGGGATGTATTGCATGAATGATTCACATAATCAATTCCTTACCAAAATACCAAGATGTTTTTTTATGTATATCCTCAAAGAATAACTTAGGGACTCTTCCCTAATGATACATTTTCTAAATCTAGTGTCCATGTATTCTACTAAACGTCCTCTAATACCAACTATAACGACCGAACCCCAGTTGCCCAAAGACGGTGCCTTATTTGATTAAGTTGGTGTACAAATAAGGAATATGAATCCCAAAGGGACGTGTAGTGTAAAGACCCGTAAAATTCAAGGGAAATTTTTTCTTAATTTTCTTTAGAATTTTACAAGAGCGCGGTTTCAGACGGCACCTGATTCCGAGGCCCGGAGTGCCCGGAATTAATTTCTGAAGTTTGGCTCAGGTACGTTCAGTGAACGAACGAGCGGGAATTCCTAACATTTGATCCGGTGCTCGGAATTGAAATCCGAGGGAACCGATGAACTCGCAGCGCCGATATTCGCTTAAAGAGACCTTTTCGGGAGTTGCGTTTGTTTCGGGTTGAGAGTTAGTTTTTGGGGGATTAGAATAAGTTAAATAAAAATTGTGTTTACTTTTTTATTTAAACTTATCAGTTTACTTCTCTCAAAGGAAGTTAGGGGTGGGACCCACACCCACTTAACCTCCCCTGAGAGGATTAAGTGTGGTGGGGCCCACACGAACCCCTAACTTTAAATCTTCCCTCAAACTTCCTTAACCCCTCATTAAATGACATGAGTTATTTAATTTTGGAGTTAATATTTTTGAATTTCAAACCATTGAAATTCTTGTGTTATGTTTTTGATTAAATTAAGATCTTCTCTCTTTTTGTTGGGTTAGAAATCTTAGCCAACTTGAGAGCTTTTTGTAGTTTCTTCTTCTTCTTCAAGCTCCGATGAAGAACGCTCAAGCTCCGACGAAGAACGCTCAAGCTCCGACGAAGAACACCGCCTCTCTTCTTCGTCTTCCGTGTCAACGAGAGGGAATGTCGCTTCCTCCTCAGACCTTCTTCGTCGGCATACGAAGATTCGCCAACGACGTATCTCTTCGGGCATATCTCTTCGTCAACGGATTTGACGAACGACGACCGTGACGCCCGACCTCCGCGACATTGTCTTCCGCGGAACGTTGACAAATCCTTGAACTTATACCCAAGGTAGGGGTTGTTGATTTATTGTTTAATTATTTCATTCTTGATCGTGGATCTAGCATGTCTATAGTGTGGCTTTTGAATATTTTAAGATGTGTTTTAATGTGAGGGGTCCGGACCGCATGAACACGGCCGAACCCCCTCCTTCGTTCTTGGTGTTTAAATTTGTGGATGAATCAAGGAGGCGTGGTGCCGTCGCACCACGCGGATATTCGCCCAATCTTGATACGTGACGCCGTCGCGCCGCATTGAAAGAAATCAAGGTGCGGCGGAGGGGCGCGGTGCCGTCGCACCGCGCCGGACGACGAACACCGCAGCCGGTTCCGGGCCGCGGCGATTTGAGAAGGCCGGCGGCCGGGCCGCCGGCGTCGGAAGTCGAAGAGGGGACCGGATTTTCCGGTCCCGTTGTAGAAAACCGGCCGGCCAGCTGGCCGGCCGAATGGTAATAAACCGGGGGAAATTAATCCCCCGGCCAGCGCACAAAACCCCCCTCATTACGAGGGGGGCGGTTTCCATGAAGGGGGGGGGGGGGGCAGCAGCCCCCCCGGTTTTTCCTCAAGCCGGCCCCCACGTGGGGGCCGTTTAATTTGAAAAGGGCGCGACAATTAGCCGCGCCGCCCCTTCCAATCAGTGGGGGAAATGATTCCCCCCGCGCTGCCTCCGTGCGGCGCCAGGCCGCCACGGCCGCCGCGCTGCCGCACCGCCGCGCCGCCGGCCGGCCGGCCGGGCCGGGTCGGCCCGGACCCGTACCCCCCGTTTCGAATCTATTTCGGTCTTTTGGTGATAACTTGAGCCACGGACATCCGATCGACGAACCGTCTACGGAAACGCGATCCTTGGATAGAGACTATCGTTTCTGTATATCGCACTCAAGGATTCGGATTACTTTGAGTTCGGCCGGGTTGGTTCATTCACGAAACCAACCGGGCCTTCAGAGCGGAAACGCTCATATCATGAGCTACGGACGTCCGATTGACGTGCCGTCAGCTCTGTTGTGTTCCTCTTAGTGAGATGGATCTTTTGGCATACTCCGCCCAAGGTTTGGACGCAGGTGGAGTACGGTCGGGTTGGTTTTTCCTTAAAAACCAACCGGGCCCCGGGGACGAAAATGCCAATAACTCTCAGACCGGGCGTCCGATCGACGCGCCGCCTGTTGCGTTAAGTTCATGTTGACGGTATGGAACTTTTGGATACATCAACTCTGGACTTTGTGATAGTTGATGTATCAGCCTCTTGGCTCGTGGAGCGGTACCTCCGAACGAGCTTGCTGTGTGCGGGAACCCTAGTGCTGGCTGCGACTGTTACTGTGACTACTACTGCTACTACTGCTACTACTGCTACTGTGACTGCGACGACGACAGTACATAGATCCTGTGTGGATTCAACGACGACGACTACAGCACTCAGCGATCCTACGTGGATCAGTGCTACAGGTCCTGTGTGGGCCCGATCCTATGTGGATTCGACGATGACGACTACAGCACTCAGCGATCCTACGTGGATCAGTGTTACAGGTCCTGTGTGGGCCCGATCCTGTGTGGGTCCGATCCTGTGTGGGTCCTTGCGCTCAGCGGTCCTGTGTGAACCAGCGCCTACAGGTCCTGTGTGGGCCCGATCCTGTGTGGGTCTTTTGCGGGGGTTAGTTACCTATCGATCCTTCGTTGGTCCGACGACTTAGATGGATCAGTGATCATCTTTATCGTCTTATGAAGAAGTATACCTCTGTGAGCTGAAACCTATTGCTTTCCTGTGTGGATTGTGTTGTGCAATCCTGTGTGGATTACGTTTTGCTTTCCTGTGTGGATTGTGTTGTGCATTCCTGTGTGGATTATGTTTTGCTTTCCTGTGTGGATTGTGTTGTGCAATCCTATGTGGATTACGTTTTTCTTTCCTGTGTGGATTGTGTTGTGCAATCCTGTGTGGATTACGTTTTGCTTTCCTGTGTGGACTAAGTTGTACTTGGGCTCGGAGGTTGGAGCGTATTCGAAATTGATGACTTAGGTATATGTATGGGCATATACCTAAGTAGTTTCGGTTGTTACTTCGTGATTGTACCTTTCTTCGTGGTTTATCCTTTGTGGATTTGAGAGACCTTCAGGGGTCTCGGGGTCCCTACTGAGTAGCTTATACTCACCCCTGCACGGGCTTTGCCCGCACTACGTTGTGTTGGTTGCAGACGACAGACAGCTTTGACCTTAGCTGAGGCTTGCAGAGCGGGACGGTACCCGGAGGTGGACCACTGAGCGGGACGTGTTCGGAGCGGACGGCGGGACCCGTGGAGCAATGGAGCTATCTGTACCCACCCTCTAGGTGGGATTTCCAGTGGACAGCTCGGTGTAGCGGCTTTTACTTTTCAGTTGCTGTTTTCCCTTTCGAGTTGTACTTTACTTTCAGTTTGGGTTTGTATACTGGCCCATTTACTTTTCCGCACTTTCAGTTGTACTCTGCTTTTGTTTAGTGTTTACTTTCCTCTTGCTTACTCTGTGGTGTTTGTTTACTTTTCAAAGGCAATGCCTTCCATTTTTTTCCGGGATTTACGCCTTGGTGCTAGTCGCCAGCCCCTGGCCTATGGAAGGCGGGCTTGGGGTAGTCCCGGCACGGACCCCGAAGGCGGGTCGTGACAAATTGGTATCAGAGGAGTTCGGTTCTACCGCGAACTCTGATCTTTTCTATGTGAAGAAACAATGTTTAGCGTATTGAGTGTGGTTATCAGTCCAGGGAGTCCAGTGTTGGTGCGGCGGCCGACGTATCCGTACACCAAGACCCTGACTTCTGATTTCCGACTTAATTCACGAAAACATTGATTGCGTGTGTGTTTCAAAGTATTCTTTGTGATTACTTTAATCAGCTCACCAGGTATACTGTTTGACCGTGGCGCACCTGTTTCCTTTTCAGGATGGCCCCACGACGGCAGCCAGCTAGGGTTCCGAGAGTCGAGTGTGACGACAGCCCACCGAGCGACGAGGCTTCGGTGCAGGGCCCTTTGTCAGCAGTGGCACCGGCGGTAGCACTACCCGCTGAGCCCCCAATGCTTCCAGCAGCAGCCGCTGACGATGCACGTCGCCTCAGCGCACTGCATTAGTTTCAGTGCTAGCGACCGCCCAGGTTTCGCGGGGAGACGGATCCCCAGGCATTAGAGGACTGGCTGGAGGCAGTGGTACGAGTGTTTAGGCTAGTGAGGACACCAGCAGACCTCATGGTGATCCTCGCTGCGAGCCTACTACATGCAGCAGCAGGACGATGGTGGAGCTTGATGCTCCAGGTGCACGATGAGGCATCTCTACTTTGGACGGACTTTGAGAGCCTCTTCCGCTCGGAGTTCGTCCCAGCCACCCTTCGTGCGGTGCGTATCCAGGAGCTTCTACAGCTGCGGCAGGGCAGCATGACGGTCGCTCAGTACTCGGCGAGATTTACCGATCTCTCGCGCTACTCGACCGACATGGTACGGGACCCATTCTTCCGGGCCCGAACCTTCGAGAAGGGATTGAGACACGAGATCAGGGCATCACTGATCTCCCTCAGTATCCCGACCCAGGCAGGAGTGCTGGAGCGGGCCCTTCTGATCGAGAGCTTCCTTGCTGAGTCTACACCAGCACAGTGACCCACCGCAGGGCGGCACGTGGCAGAGTCATCTGCAGCAGGCAGTCGACGGATGACTCAGGGGTCCAGGCAGACCAGACCTTCAGGCAGACGACCTCAGGGCACTGGCTCAGCAGTGCAGGGCACACAGCGCGGAGCCAGTCTTTCGAGTGGAAGACAGTGCTATGCATGCGGCGGGCAAGGCCACATGGCTCATGACTGCCCGACCCGCCATGCAGAGGAACAGCAGATGGTTGAGGAACCACCTAGGCAGAGGCAGAGGTTCGACCGTGGCGGTCCGCAGGGAGGAGGCGGACGAGGCAGAGGAGCTGGCCGAGCAGCAGGTGGTGGGCGACGTTTTGATGCTCTACCACCACCACCACCAGGAGGTCCACCCCGACCACAGGGAGTATGTGAAGATGCGAGAGCTCAACTTCAGGCAACCGAGGCCTTTGATCATGGAGCTCTGGGAGCCGATGGACAGGAGCAGAACTAGTGGATACATCCTTTGTACTTTTGGTTCCTTGTTGCATTTGTGTAGCGTCTTGTATTATGAGCTGCAATAATAAAAGACGCATACCTTTGTGATTTTTCGTTCCTCTCCTTTTTCGTGATGTTACTAAGAGGTTCTAGTTTTAGCTGTTGACTTGACCCTCACTTGTGAGACATCTACTGGAGGAGACCCAGTTACCACACACTGATGCCGAAAGTGTAACTCAACCCTTGGAGGCGAGAGTAACGGTTGGATCTCTTAGTAGTAGCGTCGAGGCCTTAAGACGTCATCCTTGGTATGGATTAGTATTATACATGTTAGGATTGACTATATTAGGAGAAGAATGTGGTTCATCAGGGGATGAGACCCGATTTCTCTTATCGGCAAAGAAGAAATCTTGCAGCTCTTGTGGGACCTGAGATGGTCCAGGTCATCTAGGGGAGGATGAGTACAGCTCAGAGCCGGCAGAAGCCTTATGCTGACAGGAGGCGGAGGCCACTAGAGTTCGAGGATGGCGACCACGTCATCTTGCGGGTCTCACCTCGACGTGGTATTCGGAGATTTGGCCAAGGCGGCAAGTTATCTCCGCGCTTCATCGGACCCTTCGAGGTCCTCAGTAGGATTGGCGAGGTGGCTTATCGCCTGGCTCTGCCACCTCAGTTGCACCGGGTGCACAACGTTTTCCACGTATCTCAGCTGAGGAGATACGTGCACGACCCGACGTACATCATTGATCATGTGGAGCTTGACGTTGCCGATGGGGAGACTTTTACGGTGGTTCCGGTGGAGATAGAGGATCGACAGGAGCGGGTCCTGCGTGGGCGATCGATTCCTCTTGTGCGCATCAGATGGCAGCACGGGAATCTCCAGGAGAGCACAAGGGAGCGGGAGGCTCAGATGCGTGCTGAGTACCCTCTTTTGTTTCCCTAGTTTTTGATGTATCTTTACGGGGACGTAAAGCCCTGAGGTGGGAGTAATGTAAAGACCCGTAAAATTCAAAGGAAATTTTTTCTTAATTTTCTTTAGAATTTTACAAGAGCGCGGTTTCAGACGGCACCTGATTCCGAGGCCCGGAGTGCCAGGAATTAATTTCCGATGTTGGGCTCGGGTAAGTTCAGTGAACGAACGAGTGGGAATTCCTATCTTTTGATCCGGTGCTCAGAATTGAAATCCTAGGGCACCGATGAACTCGCAGCGCCGATATTCGCTTAAAGAGACCTTTTCGGGAGTTGCGTTTGTTTCGGGTTGAGAGTTAGTTTTTGGGGGATTAGAATAAGTTAAATAAAAATTGTGTTTACTTTTTTATTTAAACTTATCAGTTAACTTCTCTCAAAGGAAGTTAGGGGTGGGACCCACACCCACTTAACCTCCCCTGAGAGGATTAAGTGTGGTGGGGCCCACACGAACCCCTAACTTTACATCTTCCCTCAAACTTCCTTAACCCCTCATTAATTGACATGAGTTATTTAATTTTGGAGTTAATCTTTTTGAATTTCAAACCTTTGAAATTCTTGTGTTAAGTTTTTGATTAAATTAAGCTCTTCTCTCTTTTTGTTGGGTTAGAACTCTTAGCCAACTTGAGTGCTTTTTGGAGTTTCTTCTTCTTCTTCAAGCTCCGACGAAGAACGCTCAAGCTCTGACGAAGAACGCTCAAGCTCCGATGAAGAACGCCGCCTCTCTTCTTCGTCTTCCGTGTCAACGAGAGGGAACGCCGCTTCCTCCTCGGACCTTCTTCGTCGGCATACGAAGATTCTCCAACGACGTATCTCTTCGGGCGTATCTCTTCGTCAACGGATTTGACGAACGACGACCGCGACGCCCGACCTCCGGGACGTTGTCTTCCGCGGAACGTTGACAAATCCTCGAACATATACCCAAGGTAGGGGTTGTTGATTTATTGTTTAATTATTTCATTCTTGATCGTGGATCTAGCATGTCTATCGTGTGGCTTTTGAATATTTTAAGTTGTGTTTTAACGTGAGGGGGCCGGACCGCATGAACACGACCGAACCCCCTCCTTCGTTCTTGGTGTTTAAATTTGTGGATGAATCAAGGTGGCGTGGTGCCGTCGCACCACGCGGATATTCGCCCAATCTTGATACGCGACACCGTCGCGCGCGCACCATGGAAGAAACATCAAGAACGCGACGCCGTCGCGCCGCGTTGAAAGAAATCAAGGTGCGGCGGAGGGGCGCGGTGCCGTCGCACCGCGCCGGACGACGAACACTGCGGCCGGTTCCGGGCCGCGGCGATTTGAGAAGACCGGCGGCTGGGCCGCCGGCGTTGGAAGCCGAAGAGGGGACCGGATTTTCCGGTCCCGTTGTAGAAAACCGGTCGGCCAGCTGGTCGGCCGGATGGTAATAAACCGGGGGAAATTAATCCCCCGGCTAGCGCACAAAACCCCCCTCTTTAAGAGGGGGGCGGTTTCCATGAAAGGGGGGGGGGGGGGCAGCAGCCCCCCGGTTTTTCCTCAAGACGGCCCCCACGTGGGGGCCGTTTATTTTGCAAAGGGCGGGGCAATTAGCCGCGCCGCCCCTTCCAATCAGTGGGGGAAATGATTCCCCCCGCGCTGCCTCCGTGCGGCGCCAGGCCGCCGCGGCCGCCACGCCGCCGCGCCGCCGGCCGGCCGGCCGGCCGGGCCGGGTCGGACCCGGGTCGGGTCGACCCGGTTCGGGCCGACCCAGGGGGGGTCGGGCCGGGTCGGCCCGGACTCGTACCCCCCGTTTCGAATCTATTTCGGTCTTTTGGCCATAACATGAGCCACGGACCTCCGATCGACGAACCGTCTGCGGAAACGCGATCCTTGGATCGAGACGGTCGTTTTGGTATATCGCACTCAAGGTTTCGGCTTACTTTGAGTTTGGACGGGTTGGTTCGTTCACGAAACCAACCGGGCCATCGGAGCGGAAACACTCATATCTTGAGCTACGGACATCCGATTGACGTGACGTCAGCTGTGTTGTGTTCCTCTTAGTGAGACGGATCTTTTGGCATACTCCGCCCGAGGTTTGGACGCAGGTGGAGTACGTTCGGGTTGGGTTTGCCTTAAAAACCAACCGGGCCCCGGGGACGAAAATGCCAATAACTCTCAGACCGGGCGTCTGATCGACGTGCCGTCTGTTGCGTTGAGTTCCTGTTGACGATACGTAACTTTTGGATACATCAACTCTGGACTTTGTGATAGTTGATGTATCAACCTCTCGGCTCGTGGAGCGGGTCCTCTGAACGAGCTTGCTGTGTGCGGGAACCCTAGTGCTGGCTGCGACTGTTACTGTGACTACTACTGCTACTACTGCTATTGTGACTGCGACGACGACAGTACAGAGATCCTGTGTGGATTCGACGACGACGACTACAACACTCAGCGATCCTACGTGGATCAGTGCTACAGGTCCTGTGTGGGCCCGATCCTGTGTGGATTCGACGACGACGACTACAGCACTCAGCGATCCTACGTGGATCAGTGTTACAGGTCTTGTGTGGGCCCGGTCCTGTGTGGGTCCGATCCTGTGTGGGTCCTTGCGCTCAGCGGTCCTGTGTGAACCAGCGCCTACAGGTCCTGTGTGGGCCCGATCCTCTGTGGGTCTTTTGCGGGGGTTAGTTACCTATCGATCCTTCATGGGTCCGACAACTTAGATGGATCAGTGATCATCTTTATCGTCTTTTGAAGAAGTATACCTGTGTGAGCTGAAACCTATTGCTTTCCTGTGTGGATTGTGTTGTGCAATCCTTTGTGGATTACGTTTTTCTTTCCTGTGTGGATTGTGTTGTGCAATCCTGTGTGGATTACGTTTTTCTTTCCTGTGTGGATTGTGTTGTGCAATCCTGTGTGGATTACGTTTTGCTTTCCTGTGTGGACTAAGTTGTACTTGGGCTCGGAGGTTGGAGCGTATTCGAAATTGATGACTTAGGTATATGTATGGGCATATACCTAAGCAGTGTCGGTTGTTACTTCGTGATTTTACCTTTCATCGTGGTTTATCCTTTGTGGATTTGAGAGACCTTCAGGGGTCTCAGGGTCCCTACTGAGTAGATTATACTCACCCCTGCACGGGCTTTGCCCGCACTACGTTGTGTTGGTTGCAGACGACGGACAGCGTTGACCTTAGCTGAGGCTTGCAGAGCGGGACGGTACCCAGAGGTGGACCACTGAGCGGGACGTGCTCGGAGTGGACGACGGGACCCGTGGAGCAATGGAGCTATCTGTACCCACCCTCCAGGTGGGATTTCCAGTGGACAGCTCGGTGTAGCGGCTTTTACTTTTCAGTTGCTGTTTTCCCTTTCGAGTTGTACTTTACTTTCAGTTTGGGTTTGTATACTGGCCCATTTACTTTTCCGCACTTTCAGTTGTACTCAGCTTTTGTTTAGTGTTTAATTTCCGCTTGCTTACTCTGTGGTGTTTGTTTACATTTCAAAGGCAATTCCTTCCCTTTTTTTCCGGGATTTATGCCTTGGTGCTAGTCGCCAGCCCTTGGCCTATGGAAGGCGGGCTTGGGGGAGTCACGGCACGGACCCCGAAGGCGGGTCGTGACATGTAGTTTAGTATTATTGGAAACAATATACATACATATGTTCATAATTACAACTTGAAATGAAAAACAACATCGAAACTCCTTAGACAACTTCCTTAACTACAAGGTTTTTTCAGCTTATCATTCGAAATAGAACTCTTCTTTCCCTGAGAAAATGAAACATAACAAAGGGGTGAGCTCAAATTCTCAGTAAGAGTAAGCAGTATAGTGGAAGGTAATATAAAAATTAAACATGTTGAATAATTGAAAACCCATGCCTTTAATAAATAAACATGAACACATTATGGATGGAATATGAGCTGATTAAATAATGCCATAATAAAACATAATAATTGGTATTCTACTAATCGAATAACCACATGAAATATCAACAGATGAACTCATAATGATGGAATGCATAATGACGGACATTCTGAAACATGTTTTCAATGCCTCGGCACAGACGTCTAGTGATTAAAGTCTCGGCCAAAATGTATATCACGTTGGGAAAGGCCTCAGCCAATTCCACGTCTAGTTGTCTCGTGAGACCTACCATGCATGAAGGGGATATAGCATGCCCCACCCATCACATAATAAGTCCAATGAATTCTTCATATGATCGGGGATAAACATAAACAACTTATACATTCATATTGAAACTATCATATGAAATGTAACAAACTTCCCCCAATTATTGAACATAAACACTAACCATTCAGAATAATATGGTTAATGGTTTTAGGACAGATCATCCACAATAGAGTTAGTCATAAACCGTTAAATAAAATATGGTTGATGAATTAATAAATTATTAAACCCAATAATACTATGGAATCAAAAATCATGTTGAATTAGACAAAAACACTCTTATTAAATCATTAAGCAATTTTTTAGATAAGTAATTTTTTATTTTGAAAAGATGAGTTAATTTAGAAAAATATTTTTATAAAACCAGAAGTGAGGTAAGATAGTATTTTCATAATAAAATGAGTAATTTTATAAAGATAAATGTTTCCAAAAATAGATCATAGAGTTCCCTTGAAAATAGGAAAGAGTTTGATAAATTCCCTTGGATCGGGCCTGTATCTTGGAAACAACTTTGAACGTTCCTTAAAAAATGTGAAAATAGCCATAAAATAAGAAAGTTTTCTGGTTTTTATACATATATATGATACTCAAACATAATATATTATGAGCACATAACAATAAATAATAATTTCATTGAGGTAATTAGACAATGAAAGTATCCAGAATGAAAATGAATGTTCTGGTGGAAAAACCCTTATCTTAGCTCCAAACATGTTCCTCTATTGTATATAAGCTCCTGGAATATGAAATTATACTTGTTAATAACGTATTTCATAACCTAATAGACATGTATTTATTTTAAAATTATTCTTGTTAGTTCATTTATGTCTTTATTGATAAGTTATTGTATTGAATTTCGTTGTTCTGGACTGTTCATTTCCTTTATATTCATATTCAGTTCACTTATTTTTAAGTAATCAAGATCATGTCTAATGGTTATAAATCTCCAGTATTGGAATTATATATTATATATTAACATAAATAATTGTTAGTTGTCATTTATATCATTTGGTTACATGGAATTAGGATGAATCATTAGATGACAACCACTTCAATTATTTGTCGGTATTTGGATTATTATGAACTAGTTTTTTCATATAACTTATTTATGTGTACATATTTTGGTTCCTGAAAATTGATTAGGTTATAATACATATATTATAGTCTTTTTCAACCATTATTATTGTTTCCTTACCAGTAATGAAGAATAAATTAAAGAACGAAACTTCATCATCCATGAAGGATATAAATCGGAACGTCATGGATGCCGATTTAGTTTATAAAATAAAAGGGAGGGAGTAAGAATATTTATGATTGTTTTTAAATTAACATGATATAAATAAATTATATAGATGTTACTGTAGTTATCATTATCATTTGGACAGAGGATGTGAGGAGAGGATAACAAAAGAAGATAAATTGAATTGAAACCAAAAGAAAAAGAAGGGTACATTATCTCTTAAAATATTCTCCTTGAGAAACTGCTTAATGGAAGGTGTTTTGGTCTTTTGGCAGGACAAAAAGCGTCGTGGAAGTGGGGAGAGACTAGGTAAGGGTAATTGGGAAGAAATTTTAGGATCTTAAAGGCTTATAGGAGTTAAGAGAAGAGGGAGTGGTGAGGGGATTTTATAGTGGAGGAGAGGAGTAAATTTTGAATATTTAATTCATTATTTTATTATATCCCTAAAGACAACCAATAGTCTTATTTCATGTTACCCATAATAGTAATAATGTAATATGAGTTCGAGCAATGTGGACTTACATCACATATAATGTCATAATTAGTTTATTTAACTGATAATTTGTATATATAGTATTTTATCGTATTTCACTATTAATAAAAAATCTAGAATTTCAGAAAAATCACAAAAATTCACCCCTACCATTTTTCAACGTGAAGAATTAAAAAGTGAAATCAATTTTTCAAAAATAAATTATTAAATTTTATTATTTTAATTTTTAAATATGGTCATAGTTAATTCGAAAAATAAAAATCTTGAAATGCAATTTTTTTTATGTGACATTGAAAAATTAATTAAATCCCATTATCATATTTCCTTAAGAAAATAAAATAATATTATTATTAAATATCCAAGGGGCATATTAATATTCATATTACTATTCATAAGGGTGTGTTACTATTCACCAAAAATCATGTTTGTTCTATCAGACTCCAAATGACATAGTGAACACAACTCTAGATGGCCATTTTTCGAAATTCAATACCTAGAAGAGGCATAGTTATGTTTATAAAATTTCATTATATATTTATTTTCAAAACCTTAGGGTGTTACAATCCAATGCTTTGGGTTCACATATTATATTATTATTTTACCATCATGGTTTTATAACCAAAATACAAATCTATGTTTTTGGTTTCAATTCCTAAATGTGATATCAGAATTGATAGTGGATATTTTTAGTGGTTTAGTCTTTATATCACAGAATCTAGAATATATTAAATAATATTTAAATTTAATGGTATGACCAGGTAACATATTTAAATAAGAAAAAGGTTAATCTATTGTTAAATATAATTGTTATTTAACTATTAATGATCAAATTGTCTCTTCCTTAAGCCCTGACTGCATATAATATATAATTTTGGCATGGTCTCCCATCTAAAATTTTTATATAAATTCTTGGAATCCAAGATATTTCATAAAAAATTTACATGGAAACCATTATGAATTATGATTAATATGAAGGGAGACACCTATGGATTATGATTAATGGGAATGTAAAACCTAAATAATTTTGTTCAATGGTATTAGAGAGCCATATGAAGTGTCATGAATGGGAACGAAAACCCTTTTTTATTTTTAAATGATCATAGAGACCCCTATAGATTATATTACATGGGAATGGTTACCCTGTGATATGATTCTAGAACGAAGAACCTATGATATGATTTAGGCATAATGACCCTATTGATATGATTCGAGCCTGACAACCTTGTTGATATGATTTGGTTATGTGGACCATAAAATTATGATACAGAGAATAATGTCCCTTATACTATTATGATATTGGTAATGATTTCCCTTATAAGAGTTATATTAGGAATGTTGTCCCTTAAACATGTGATTCTCGGCATGGAATCCCTTGAAACTTGAGAGAGTTATGCTAATAATCATGGATTATAAAGTTACAATAATGGAGAATTCTAGTTCCCATATCCATATATATGCTTATATACATCATTATGTATATATACCATATATATGTATACACATGGTTACTTTTTTTGGATTATTCGGCATAGGAAAAGGAATGTAGTGTCAACGTGGTATCTTTCACAACCAAGAGTCGATCCTCTGTTACTTTTATTATTTATTACTACTATATCTACAAAATTCGCATATTATATGCACTAAAAGTATATTTGAAGACATCCTTGGTAGTAGCATACTGATTGAATCATGAACCATATTTGGGCCACTGATAGTACCTAATAATATTACATGGATGTAGAAAGGGATAAAGGAAAGATCCCAATTGGTGATACTTGATTTGATTATAGAATAGGATAAATGAAGAATAGGGATAAGATGTAAATATTGATTCTATTCAGGATATAATTTTTGGACAAATTATACTTTTGGTATATGTACTATATTGAATGAATTTTTCAGGCCTTCCTATTTTCTTTTTACAAATACATGAAGGCATAATTTTTTATATTATGTTGATATTGTTGGTGTTGGTTATTTATGGAATATAGATTCATTTCCTTATAATATTATTAATTTATTTTTGTTATCATATTTACATCATTATGACACCACTATGCTACTTTGAGAATGACTATATCGACTCCCCCACTGAACAACCTTGGAACCTTGTTGCTTGTTGGTGGCATCTATTGTATGGGGATTCATGCATGAGGCCATGTGGCCCACTAGATAAGGGATCCATTTAGTGGAATCCAATTCAGGATGTCATGGTTATCAAATAATTCAAAGTCGGTACATGGGATGATCATAAAACATTAAATATTATCTCCCACCAAATTAAGATAGATGGATTGTTTTTTCTCACTATGATGATTTTAAAAATGATATTCACAACAAAATATTATGTGTTCCATGTTCAAAATATTTCTATTCCTCAATCCACATAGTTTTAATATGATAAAATATACTCATATGGTTTTTTATATGGTTAACATATGTGATGGGTTCCAACCCGTTAGTGACCAATTGGAAATTCATGTGCATCATCACTACCACAAAATTCATTAGCAATGATCCATATTCATAACCTTAATGGAGTTTAGAACTAAATATGTGATCAATTTTACCATATTTATAGTTTCTCATACTATATTTATATCTATTTCTATTATGTTATGTGTGTATGTGTTTATGAGATTATATTTGAAGCATAATATCCAATCAAATTAGTCACACTTCGTTCATATAGATATAAATGGATGGGTATAGTTTTCTAGTAATTATTTTTTAAAAATCACACCAAAGATAGTGGATAATGAAAATACGTATTGGATTTATATACAAAAAAATTAATTGTGGGCCCATGAAATCATTATGTGTATCCCTATACAAGTGGCCACAAATTTTTATTTGTATGGAACTAAAGTTGTATTACCACTTGAGTTCAACTGACCCTTGCTATGGATGGTAATTTATAAACAACTAAATAATGATCAATGATATCATATTATTTTAGATTAATTGAAATACTTAGATGATATTATATTATAATCATTATTAAATTTCAAGGCCCAAAAGAATCATCTGACATAATATTTTAAAGAACTTCTTTTTTCTCCACTCATTTTTTGTATAATTGTTGTCTTTGATGAGGAAAATAATAATATGGGAAACAAATCGTAATGTAAACAAAGTTTCAATGTCCATAAATAATGCACAAGGTGTTCTTAAATGGTTAACACGATTACATAACCACTAAAAAAGAGTCTTCAGTTTCTTAGGATAGTATAAATTTCAAATTGAGTAGTATAAAAGACTATGAAACCAAAACCAAGAATACCAAACCAACAAAAATGGAATCCATGAAAACTATAAAAAGGTGATAATGGTATGTATACCATGCTTCATTGAGATAATTTTTCATTAATATTAATCCACACTTACTAAATATTATGAAATAAATATTTCTAAGACATCCCATTTTTTTGATGTACCCACGAGTTGTCCAATTCCCGCACTAGTTGAGAGGACCATATTATAACCCAAGGGATGATATTTCCTTGAAAAGGATATAGATAGATGAGGATGAGTTCAACAGTAATGGGATTATATTTAAATCTCCAAAAAACTATCCCAATGGATTTTTCTTCTATTTATAACAACCTTCTTGACTCTCCATTTATCTATGAAATAACTCATATGTTACAAAACAAAGGAGTTAATAGTTCAATACAATTCTTTTTTAACCCATGTATAGAGACAATTACCCATAATTTTATTTAATTAGACACATATTAATTAATATTTTTAACGTATTATAATGTTAACAAATTAATATTTGGATGAAACTAAATTTTAGGATGCAACCAAGTTGTAAAATACAACATGAGATATTATGAGAATTATAATATCAAATATAACAATGTGAAAATGAGTATATTTTTTACATATAAAATTACACATGGTTTACATATTTATAAATTCATCACAACCATAATGAATTTAAATAATATCTCCAAGAATATCCCACCTAATCTAAATAGTTATAAAATTTCTGCCATGTCAACTTAAATTATATTGTGTAAAATAACTTTTGATACCATATAAAAAACATCTTCTATAAATTTTTCAAAGCACATTAGGAAATATATCATGAAATTAACCTTATAACACATCACATGTAAGACATTCTGAATAAACATAAAAATAAATTATATTAACTATAAATGTTTTCTAGAGAATAGATATAATTAAAACAATAATTAATAAATGAACAAAATATTGTTAGCCGATATGCCTTTGTTGTAATTAAAATAAATATAATTAAATGGATTATGAAACAAAAGTAAAAAATCATCCTCTAGAAAATAATAAATGATACTAAAGACATAAATGGACTTTTTGTTTTCTCCATCAAAAACAGGTATTCGTATGCCTATGTCCACTAGTCAAAACATATTCACTTAATAATTATCATGTTATTAATTTATCTTATACATTAAGTGATCATTAGACATATCATTTGTCTATCCTATATATAATATATATAAATTATCTATTCTTTTTGTATATATTTACAAGGTTAATTAATACATCATGTGTCATTCACCTTTATAGATGAGAACATCACAGTCTTATGCATATACAGATAAACATATCATATTTACTAACATGGTACGACCACATACTTCCTTAGTATATCATAATAAATAAACCACTTTCTATAATTTCAAACGATAGAAAAAAGATCCCATCTTGATTATTCTCTATCCAATGACATGATCAGAAACATAAATAAACACCAAAAATTAGTTAATTCTCTAGGACTGATTAATAAATTAATCAATATATAATGGTTATCCTGCTAGGTATTTCATCGACCACAGGTATTGGGGAATAGGAAATGAATAAGTCGTACATAGTATACCAAATATAAAGTTTATGAAACTAAATTTTATATTATTTATGTTTCATACAATGCCAAAAAGTATTTTGTGAGTCCTGACAATATTCTACTTTCTTCATACAAGAATCATACTGACACTATAAATAATATTTCTAATGTCATATGAAAATCCATAAATAAATTCAATTGGTGATACTTCAAATTTAATCGTTGAGAGGTAAATTATTATTTCATTACATTATATATATATATATATATTAATATATATATACAACCAATTTGAATGAATGATAAAATGGATATTTCAATTTTTATAACATGATAAATTTACATAACTAATATCCTCTATGAACGTTAAATTCAATTCATAATCACAAATAAAAAAGTCTTATATGGTAATGTTTCATTTTATATTAATGTTTTCTAATGTTTCATGTGTTTTTTAAACACATTACATATCTATTTTATTCCACTCACATCATTATCTGATAATTTGATAAAACCCTACTAATAACTGCTTATTGAGTAAAATATTTGAAGGAATATTGTTTGAATAACAGTGAGATTTGTGAAATGTAGTCCTAATGTTCAACACAATGAAAATATTCAAAATCATTAAATATATAAAATCAAATGTTTTAATTTTAATAAATTATTTTTGTTTAATTTTGACCCCAACATTTACATATTCATCATTCATGGAACCCTTTCCATACAAATTATTTGAAAAATATATTTTAAATATTTACATTATAAACTTACTAACATATCCTTAAATATTTTTTGATAGGGTTACATTAACTTTTTATTTTCACAGGAATACTATTTTATTCATTAAAATTGATCTTCTATAAGTTCAAACACACTATCACATGTATTTTTTATAATTTATGCTCTTCATAAATAATTATATGACACAAAAAGACTTTGTGTTTATGAAATAGATCTTATATCATATTTGTAGGAATATTCAAGAAATAAACTATTATTTCAATTTATATATAGTATTATATGTGTTTAATTAATATTCTTCAAATTAAAATTATTATTAAAAATAATCCATTAATGATGGTTGAGTCTAAATTACTAATATTATAATATAATTTTTGATATAATTTTTTCATAGATAAACCACTTTTTTCCATTTCCTTCTTTTTGAATATTTTTTGTAGAACATTATTAACAATAAACCATGTGAATTGAATCCATTATCTAATATTTTTCATAAAAAATCCTTATTGGAAGAATATAATAGAAATATAAAAAAATAGCCTATCATTTACCAGGATCCACAAATTACCGATACATTTTATTTTGTTCAGTTACATGATTTAGAAACCCATTTGGTTAACATATTAATAAACTATAAGATATACTAATTATTTATTTAATTTTTAACTCCTATATTATAACTACATTTTCTATTTATTCATTTGGTATAACATACCCCTTAAAAATTTATCTATATAACATTGTGGTTATATGACCCCAAAACACCCTGAGAGGGGAGGGGTGAGTCAGAGTGTCAGCCTTATATTTTAAATCAAAGGATATTCTTCCCATGTTGTTAGAAAATTGTTAGACCTATCTTATGGAATAGTTTAGAAATTAAAAATTCACATGAAGATATATCATACATTTATTTTACCTATTTCACCACAAATTGATAGTCCAAGGAGTATTTTCTGATAGTGTATTAGCCAAAACTAAATCTATTATGGTGTACTAGTTATTTTGGAATATAGACATTCTAAATCATTCAATATTTCCCATGAACACTTTATTAAAAATATTTTTGGGACATCACATAGCATCCCATTGAAAAATTATGTTAAATCTCCCTTGCCCACTACATTATGATAAGTCATACTTAGTTTAACGAATTGATGTTCACTATAGTAGATTGGAATTTATGTCTTTGATCCTGACCAACATGGGACTTTTCTAGAAATAAACTAAATGTTGATTCACTCCAAATATCTATTCATATAAAATTTATTTTCAAAATTAACCGTTGGTAATATACAATATATTTAAAAACCACTTTTTGGTTTCAAATAAAAAAAGACTTCTAGAACCCACAAAATTTCACAATGTTCCTCACCTTCATGATGTAATCAGTCTTCGTAAAGCTAATAACTTTTACCAAACACACCTAGTATATAAAAAATTTAACTTATAATATTCCTTAGCATAAGTAATTAATTATATAATCCTTCTTATTCTTAATCTCATAAAGGATTAATGGTTAGTAAAAATTTCCTAATTAGAAAGAATTTAAATAAATCAGAACAAATCATCCATTTCTCTAATTCTATTCATGTTAGATAAAGTGGGGATAACCACCTATTTATAATCCCATCCGTTTATGATGATTCAAATCACCCAGCATATTTTTCATGAACCTCCAAATTCATGTTTGTGAAGCTTTTTCGTTCTTGATGTTCTACTACAATTTATCCAATTCTGCAACATTCTAATAGTTGTGTAGATTTAACATCATGCCAACACATATTCATGATACTGCTCATAGTCACATTATTTACCAACACCTCAACTTGTTTTTAATTTTTCATATTTGGAATTATTCTCTTCTTCATCATTATTAAACTTTTTTGAATCCTTCCTTTTTAAAACTCATGACTGTACAATATTTCAGATGAGTGAATCCCGAAATGTCACTTTTTGGGATGCTTCATCACGATGATCTGTAACATCATGAAACATGCTCCATCATCCAAATTTCAAGTGACAAAACATGTAAAACAGTTTGAAATGATGAAACCATCAACACTATAGTCATCTTGCCCTATAAGATCACTTTTCTTAAAAACTATAGGATTAACCCATAATGTATTGAAAATAAAAAACTACTCTCTATTTCCAGCTGTTAACTATGATAGGACATAGTTCCAATAATATACACATTTTGTTTTGTTGGAAATCTATTAGATAAATTTAATAAATCACCAACCTCAAATAGAAACCTCAAATTCAAGAAGGAGAAAATTAAATACTAAAAATCTATGTGAGAAAAGTTCAGTGTATAAAACAATAGTGGAACCATGAATTTGGTTCTAATATTTTGAAAATTATAATGATGTCCAATATAACCTATATGAAATGTGAATTATTTCCTCCTAACACCTAATTCACATCATCTCACAACATCATCGAATGGTTTTTCAAAATCATGCATCCAGAAAACCTTTATGACTTTGAATTTTTTTATTATACCCTTTTAAAAATAAAAAAATTAAACATCTATTTATAATTTTATTTCTTAGAAAAAACTCACATGGTTGGTATCTCTACATAAACCAATATATCTTTTAAAAAGATATCAAAATATTTAACAAAAATTTGGAGAGGGGGGAAACCATAACCTCCTCATGCATGGGGAGGTGGTTGAACACCATAATTCAAATGATGTTTCTCAGGCACATGTGATTCCAAGGGATTAGTTGTAATTTCATCCACATGGTAATTAGTTACAACATGCTGAATTTAATCACACCTTGTTTAACTTATTCCCTTGATGATGTGATATATGGTATTAATATTTTTTTTTTGAGAGTGTCAAACCAAATTCATTATTAGATAGATCATCCTCTTGTTGTCACAATGAATCACCATTGGGTTTTTTACATCATTACCTATATCTGTTAGATGTTTCTTCATCCACAATAGATGAGTGTGATCCAATGTGGTATATTTATACTATGCTTTAGTCATACTAATATAAGTGATTTCCTATTTCTTGCACAATCATACAAAACATTTATTTATTATGAAGAATCCTTCACCACTTGAGAACTTTAGATCCACCATAACTGCATCCCAATCAGAATAAAAAACTTCCGAAAACTTGTTATTTCTTCCTACTAAAAAATATAATCAAAAGTTGAGTATGACTTGAATATACCACATGATTAATTTAATAGATTACAACATCTCTTCATTTAGATTACATTGAGATCAGACTGCATATAATGTATCATTGTTGATATATGTCCATGTTGTGGTCATTTATAATAAGATTCTAGTGATTGTCCTGAACAATGTGGGATCCAAATATGTATCATCCTCATGCTTTCCATGTTATTTATCAACCACAATCAGAGTACAAATTGGTTTGTAGTCATGCATGTAGAATTTATTTAGAAGACCTATCTTATATTTTCCATGATAAATGATGTTATAATATATATTTTAAACAACATGAATTCCTGAAATGTATACGGGTTCTCTAGTCAAGGACATTTAAAATTTATATTTCATGTGATTAGAAAATTATTCCAACGATCCCTTCATGCTTCCACCAAATATAATATCATCCATGTAAAAAAGCACCATAAATTGATCTTCATGTGAATTAGTCACATAGAGCTTATGATCAACCACACCTTTTTTAGTTTTTACTTAATTAGATAAGAATCCATCTAAGAATACCAGGATTATAGTTCCTTCATTAGACTATAGAGATTATTATTTAATTTAAAAACTATTTATTCATAATTTACAATCATAGATCCATTTGGTTGTTAAATTTATACTTCTTATTCTATAACTATATATAATAATATTAAATTGACATTGATATGATAAAATATGTATCCTAATTCAATTTCCATAGATATAAAAAACCTGATTGAATCCTATATAGCTATTGTAACAATCATTTCTTCAACATCAATGCCTTCAACCTATGCATATCAAATATACTATATGTTTTCTTTTTCTTTTGATAACATTTCGAAGTCCATAATTTTTTCTTAAATATATTATTTGTTTCAATAACATTATGATTTTACACTCTATTAAGAGGATCCCATATCAGGTTCACATCAGTCTGATCAGGTTATTCATTCATGGACTTGACCAATAATTTACTCGTCCCTGTTTTTTCAAACATGTTTCATTCACAATTGATAAAAATGTGGAATGTGATTAATTCCAAATTCTCCGTATATTTGTCTATGTGGTACAATCACCAATGTCATTTTATGGATAAATTATGTTACTCTATTTCTCATATGAGGTTCTGATGAAGTTTTTTCAACCATCGTTTCTTTTTATGATTATTCTTCTTGAATCGACATCATTTTGTGGGCCCTATATTTTATCAAGACATCCAATATTTTTTAATTTAAAACTATCTCATTTCCACTTTAATCTTTTCTTCTATCATAGCATCATTCATTCTCCTCAAGGTATTTATGGTTTTATGTTAATAGATTCTAACAACACTACATTCCAAAATTCTTCTTTGATGATATTGTATAACATCATTATTTACTCTACATAAAATATCTAATGAATATTCCCATAATCTATAAAATAACCATACTTACCTTGATTACCATGTTTGGTATGAATGAAACATTTACACCAAAAATAAGATAATACTTCATAGTGGTATTTATTCAATTCCATAACTCACATGGTGTCTAGGTTTCAACCATTAAAATCCATATTATATTATAAGTATAGAAAATTATTTGAACAACATTTACCCAGCAATGATGAGAAATATGACTCTCAATCAGTATAGTTTTAGCCCTATTGATAACTAGCATATTTCTGTATTCAAAACTCAATTTTTCTATATAGTTATCACTAATTCACCTAATGGTTTATTCCTTTTCTTGAGGTAGCATTAAAATTTAATGGATTTGTATTCTCCTCCATTTTCAAATCAAATAATCATTATTATGTGACCAGTTTCATTCTGAAGAATTTAATGATAAATATTCAGGAAATCAAGAACCTGTTGCTTCCTATGAAGAATAAATACAAAAAATATTATACTATAATAAAAAATGAAATAATAGATTAAATCTCTTCATTTGTGCTAGCTAATTTTATTGGATCACAATCATTGGTCTAGATAAGATAAAGTAGATTTTATTCCAAATTTTTCTTCAAATGATATGAACTTTTGACCATGTTTCGTTGCATGCGTGCATCACATATATTTTCTCAACCATTTTTATGCTTCAGAATTTTGAAAACTATATTAATTTTAGATATCTATTCCATTCTATATTGATTAATTTGACCCAACCAACTATTCCACAAGTTGGTTTCTTCTTTGGCATTTATGTAAAAAATGATCTTTGTTATCTCAATATGTTACATTTCCATCTATTATGAATTCATTAATGAGATAATTACCTATATTTCCATTGATAGTGCTCCCCTTTAGATAAAATTTCAATATCAATCCCAATTTAGAGTGTTGACTCACACTCAATAGATTATTATGCAAACAATTTACATAGAGAACATCAATTTTACTTAGGACGTAATTTTATGGATCTCTATTGTTTCTGACTTTGATCTCTAAAGAACCATAATTCCCAAATATCACTGTTACAACAACATTTTTCTTAAAATACCTCAACAAATATTTATTTTAGGTCATCTGGTATGAGTATCCGCTGTCAAAAATTCAGTTTCTACTATTACTTGTATCTTATAGGGATATTTTAGCAAGGATGGATTTTTCAATTATATTGTATTCCTCCTATGAGATACCTGATTGAGGGAAGGAAAAATATTTACTTTCTAGTTTCATTTTAATATGAATGGGTTCATCATATTCATATTATTATTCCATAGGAGAATACATATTTTCAATAGAAATTATGCATGATTAATGGGTATGGAATTACCTCAAACATCTGTAGTCATTCTTCCCAACATTCCATTGACTGAAATGAATAGAATTTTATTCATAGTTAGAATAGTGAAATTAATATACATAGAAACTAATTATTCTATATGACAAATGATATCCTCTCATTCTCCATTGATGACTTTCAGGTGCTTCCCTCTTTAGATAGTTCTTAGACTCATTACAGTAGGACATGTTATGGAATAAAAATAAAATGTTTTGACACATTATAATGGGAAAAATATTATAACTTCCATTCCTACACATATCCCATTCTATTATAATGATTCTTGAATGGAGATCCTTTTTTTTATATGAGAATTATTTTCATCTCTCTTTTTGGTTTCGTTTGAAGCATTATTTTTTTGGTACATCAGGTGCCTTTTTGACATGTTTAGATTTTTTATTCCATTTATTTTGGCTCATCCAGTTTCTATCCTTTGATATTTCTACATCATAGTCAATTCCATTTTTTTATCATACATGTGGATCTATGATAATTCATGAAATCTCTACTCCTTAATAAACATGTGTATCTATTTCTAATATATCTGCATCTAACAATCTTCTGAATTGTATTTTCAACTTTTTATCCATTGATTTTTATTTCTATTATAGTTTACTACTTAGAGTAAAAACATCCTTTTCTTGTCCCTCAAAATTATTCGACTTCTCCTCCAGTATGTATGTGATTTAATTGATGAATTTTTCTTGATATTCAATGAAAATATTTAATTCTAGACTATTATATAAGATTTCAAGAGCAATTAATGATTCTTTTATACCTGCTTCAAGTCGACCAATTTCATCTTCAATCTAATTAACATTTATTGATGACTCTTCTATTATGGATCTCAAATTTCTACCTCTCGTTCATTGAATATCAATCCTATCAAGAACAAAATAAATTTAAACCCTGAGATAAACAACACCAATCAAGGTATTACCATTATCCTTCTAAGGATATACCTATTCAAATATAAACATCATGGATGTTTGGATTTCAAATTTAAACTACAGTTCATCATCCTCTAAAAATTAATTTTCATCTTGTTATTATTTACATAAGAAAATTTATCTCGGTAATTTCCTTCCTAATTTGAATTATACAGTTGGGGGAAATTTTTTTTTGAGGCATCTTCATGACTCTTGCTTTACTTTTTTCATTGTAGAACATTATTGATCACTAAGCGACAATGCGCCCAACTCTACCACATTGAAAACGTGCAAGAGGAATTATTCCTTCAAGTCTATATTTTCCTCTCTGGAATTTCATAGAGAAAATTGAAAAAATTCATCTCAGTCATTATATTCATCAAAAAAATATCTAAAAATTTCAATTATTCTATTTATTTGAATTCTATTTCTTTTCTTATTAATTTTTTTCGTCTTTTTGTTTGAATCTCATTTCATAAAATACAAGACATCTTAACAAATCATAATGATATATTTTAGATTAATCCCTTTCTTAAAGGGATGAAAACTTTTATTTTATAAGGGTGAAAGCCATCTCAATATTTTCTTCGTAATGTCAATATATTTAATTTGTTAATGAAATCCTCAAATTTCCCCCGGACAACATTAGTAATTTGTTTAAAAAATAAATTGCATTTTAATCTAGATGAATTTTATGTTTTTCAAACCTCTTGTGAAAAACATGAATGTGGGCCCCCTTTACATTGTTATTTCCCTCGTATACATTTTATAGGTTCTCCCATATGATCTTGGGTAAAGTGGAACTCATCACCTTTAAATATATTTGATGAAATAGAGTATTAGTAAGGGAATTTATTTCATTGGTATATATATAACGTATTTTCTTATCTGTTTCAATCATAATAAAGAATTATATCATTAGTCACCAGAATCCCCAATAAAATGTAAAAAATAGAATCCATCGTAATGGATCTCAAAACAGATCCCATCATGTTCTTCCATATACGGATTTTTCATCCATCAATGTGGGGGACTCCCCTATCATTCAGTAAATTCACCATTAGAACAACAAAGGACATATTTGACTCTAATAACCTATATTCTATGATAGAACTTGTATAACCCTAGAACACCCTGAGAGGGGAAGGGATAACATTAGAATCATATATTTATTTTAAAGAAAAATATCCTTTTCCCATGTCGGTAGGTACTCCTTGAAAATATCGGGTAAAATTGAATAGTAATTAAACATTAATATTGATAGAGACAACACAATGGATTTACTAGGTTCACCAAAAATGGATAATATAAAAAGAATACATAGATAGTTTTTAGAAATAAATAAATACACTGAGCTTCACTAGTTATTGAGGAATACAAATGTTCATACATAGTAACTATATGCCAAGACTATTGTATTGAAAATATTTTAAGGACACACACTACATCCCCCGGAACACATCCATTGAATAACCCTAGACCACTGATTTTGGAGAAGTCTTACTCATTTTAATTACATGATGTTCACTTTAGTATATTGGAATCTAAGTCACTTTTCCTGACTTGTATGAGACTCTACATTCACATATGTTATGATTTGATGCACATGAATACTCAGGTCACATAAACTTGATGCTCAACACTACCATTTTTGAATCTCCAATCATATGATAAGACCATTTACATATCAAAGAAAAAATAACCTTCTTGAACCCACACACATTAAAAAATCTCCAAACCAGCATGATTTAATCAGTCTTCACAAAGTTCAAAACATTTTTGGAACACTTCAAGTATTCATGAAACATTCTATTATTATATTACTTATAATCAATTAGTTCATATCCATTCCATTCACAATTCATAATTTCATTTTCGATTCCTAATTATTAATGACATCATGATTTTATGAAACTTGTAGAAATCATATAAAATCATCTTTTTCTCTAATTCTATTCATGTCAAGTGAAGTTGGGTGTAACCATCTATTTATATGACTAACTTTTTGTAATGATTCCAATATCCTCATTAAATTTTCAGGAACCCCAAATTCATGTTTTCGATGATCTTTTATTCAAAAACCTCTAGTGAAATGTAATTCATTCTTGACCAATCTTGTGGTCCTATAGATTTACATTCATGCCATCACACATTAATTATCCTTCTCGTAGTCACTAATATTCTGCATCATCTCTTAGTTCCATTCATGATTCCTATTCATGATGCTCCACATCATCGTGAATCATTAGCTTCATGGAATTAAGTCTTTGTCAGACTCATTCCGTTACCAAATTTGAGAGAAAATAATCTATATAAATCACTTCTCAGGAAGACCCTTCGTGATTCTTTGTACCTTCATGAAAAATTCCACTTCATACTAATTTTAAGCCCAAAAAATGGATGAATATGTGATATTACACAACCATTAACATTATAGTCATCATGTACTGTAAGGTCACTTTTCTTGTAAATTATATAACCAAACTAGTGTGTATTGACAACAAACACAAACTAGACAATGTTTCAAATTTCAAGCATTGACAGACCTTGGTTCGAACATAGGCCTAAGACGAAAATTCTATGAAGGTTTACATAAACCTTTTAGATTTTTTGGAAAATATCATTTTATAGAATATTTAGTAAATATTCTCAATAACTATAAGTTTTAATAGACCATAATGGATACAAGTGGAATTATTTTTGGACTTTCCATCAAAATATCTTCGTTGGTGTGATCTTTTTCCTACTTTTACTATTAATATAACTATATAATCTAGAAATCACAATCGTAGTCTATCTATTAGAAATTGTTTGAGAATCATATTGTGAATATTTTGTATTATCATTGATATTGTCACAGAATGTACAAAAATGAAAATTTGAATGAATTCCATAACATGAACAATCGTTAATGGATACCTTAAACATCAAATTAATGTATTTATACTCAATCACATTTAGTATATGTAGAATGAAAAAATTTACATAGAATATATAACATATAATGAATATGTTAGAATATTTGAATACATATATTCTACTCAAAATCCTCTAGATTCAACGTGATTATCAAATTCAAAAGATTGTTAATTTTGGAAGGTATTGTTCTATCATATAAAATTTGCATTACTTGGTAACTTTTATTATGCTACCATCCATTAATATTTCTTATAATATGAATTTAATTTGTAAGGATTGGTATTTAATGATTATTTTGATGATTATGATGATATTATATAAAAAATAATATTTTATTATATGAGTACAATGTTATATATTTATTTAAAAATAGATTAAATTAAATATTTTACACATAAAATGATAACCATGCTTAATCAATCACATCTCTTAGTGGACCTTGATATATGTTTCAATACAAAATGATACAACCTTAATTATCATTTCATGACATAATAATTTAGATATCCATCAATCCAATTTTACCATGTATTACTCTTATATAGTTTAGTAGACAACCCAATTTCAAAATCTAATATATTTATATAATTTATGCTCTATTCATTTTGTATCCTTCCTAAGGGTTTCCTGTATTATAATAACCCAAAATCTATTGTAATATTTGGACACAATATTATTTGGGTTTTATATTTTATCCATATCATAAACAAGATAATCTATGAGAACCCATGTTTAGAATAAATATAATCAATATGATAGTTTTGTATTTGAAATGTACCTTCTTTAGGTGTTATTTTTTACTTGTAATATCAAAATGAGATTTAGTCTCACCATATTATATTATGCTATTCCTTTTATCAATATGTGTTGTTATAAAGATTGTTTTAGAATCATATCCTCCCTATAATGTAAATATATTTAATCCATTTTGATATGTAATGCTTTACACAACAAATACCATGTATTAATATCGAAAATTAAAGAAAAATTATATCAATACATATAAAAAATAATAACATTCATAAGTTATATAAAACCCATTCATTAAAATTATTTTTGTTATTTTAATTCAAAAATCCCTATAAGAGTAATCTTTCATCCAAAGATAGTCAAATGTCACTTTTGTAGATAAGGAAGAAGCATCTACTCCAGTGATAAGCCTGACCCATAGTATTTAATCCAATGGATGCATTACATTAATATAAATAGAAATTACTAAATAATTCCAAATCCAAATTCATATAAATCCAAATTGTCAATCAAATTTATATTCATAACTCAATACAATCCAAATTCATGGTAGAAAAAATATTAATCTATTATTAATCATGGAATTTAATTACTATGTTTCTTGTATGATAACATCTAAATGAAGTTAAAACAGATTAAAAAAAACTATACATTAAAATTCATATTATAATAATCACATCTATGGGTAATGTAGGGAGTAATAATTAATTCCATAAATATTTCAATTATTTAAATATACGAAAAAAATTAATGAAAAGTTAACAGATAAATCTAATTATAAAAACATTATAATATTTTTTTATTATGGAAAATCCATAATTAAATAAATATAAAAAATTTATATTCATTTAGAATATTAACTAATTCCTTTTTTTCATTATATAGTATTTAAATTAGAAATATGAATCCAATAAATTACACACATTTTATAGTCCAATCCTTATTATGATTTTTTTATAAAATCTAAATTTAAAAAATTAATAAAATAGAAAACTTTATCAAATCAGTCATCAAATATCATTTTACTATTGATTAAATAATATATAAAATAAGGGTATTAATTTTAAAAAATCAAAATAATAATTTTCAAACACTCATAATTAAATATAATTTTTTTCAAATATTCTTCTTATTTTGTAACATATAAACATTTCATAAATTAATTTTATTGTTTCATCATATAATTTTTTTCCATATAATAATACATGAAATAAGTATTTGAAAAATTCATTCTCAATATTACCAATTTATATTTTTGTATATTTAATAAATTTTTCAAAAAACAGTAAATTGATCAATTATAAGAATTTCTAGTTAAATAATTTATGAACACCTCTATAAGTTAAAAATATATCAGTATACCATTTTTATAATATATAAATAATTAATAAATTACTTTAAAAAATTTATAATTTAGTTTCAAAATTATACGATTTTTTAATTTTACAAGTTAATGGATCAGGGAATACCTCGATTCACATATTTTTAAAAATAATAGGCCAGGGTATGATAAAATCTACATTATTCTCATTAATCTTGTCTATTGTATGTGTATTGTAGAAATAATTCATCATCCATTGTGATATAGACTCATTTCCTATATAAGAACAGTCGAGAAGACAGAGGTCTATATAGGATTTACAGAGTACCTAGGTTTGATTAATCCCAATGCTCAAGTATGATTATATCATGTGTGATAAGCGTTCATGAAATTAAATCAACAATAGTATGAGATTAATTATATATTAATGTACTTATATAATAATAAATATTTATGATATAGGGCATATGTGACATTAACCATATCTTTTTAAAGGAATAATTTCACGTGGCACATTATATTATAAATTCAGTTTCACTGTTTGGTGATTTTTGTGTCCACGTAAAAATAACCTAAGTGATATAAAAAATAACCATTAGTTATTCCATAATGGGATATAGGCCGAGTATGATTTAATTAGATCCTATCATATAATTTGATACCACATTTGAAGTTTTCAAATATTTTCAATTACATTTACTGAATCATATATGCTGATCTGGGGATTTAGTTTCTCCACCATTAATAATTCCAACTTATTATTCATTTTAAATAATTTTATAAAATATCAAATGGAATATAATTACTATGATATCACTTCTAGGATTAATATGATATTATAAAAGTTAAAATTTTAAATTTAAGTGAATATGAAATAAAAACTGGTAATATCATGTGTACAAAACAAAAACCATGAACAATATAAAATTAAGTTAGGGGTATATACACCTTATATTGTTATCCCTTTTCCACATTCACATTTATAAACGATATATAATGTTGACCAATGAAGATTCCAAAAGGATCCATTCATTTATAATGTATCCAAAGGCTAAGAAAATAAATCCATGCTTGATTGGGACCCTCCCATCATCCAATGCATTTGTGTAACTCATCGTTGCTAAGGATGAAAGAGTATGAGTATTATGGGTATGAAATTATTTATGGGGATTTAACCAAACTATATATGTGGTTTTATACCCCTTTCATTACCCCTTGGGAAACTATTCCGGTATCCATTCAATTACTAAAATGTTATGAAATATATAATTCATGCATGTAGTGATAATTTATTTGTAACCCCATAGAATAAACAACTACCATGTGTTTCATTTAATAAAATTAATGATAATGAATGATATTAGAAGTTATGTTAATGTTTACACATTAAATTTTGGAATCCATAGAATTATATAATAAAACCAAGATGTAAAAAACAACTTCCCACTTTTTATTATCACTATATCATATTGTATAATATATTAAAGGTAGGGGAATGTTATGTAATAACATTATATATGATAATACTTTGTATAAATGCATTAATTTCTTATTGGGACTTGTTCCCTAGTTAAAAATACATTATACTATATATTTACATTATATTTATTCAATTTAATATTAAAAAATTTCTTATTTCATATTGTTAATTAATCAATAAATATTTAATTTGATACATTCTTCGAATATTTGTCACAGTAAAAAGTTCATAGAAGTTCTCCAGAATGATGATAAGATTGGTATTCCATGATGATATTCTAAATCATTAATTCATATAGGCATATGATGTCATATGATAGGACACATAAAATGAAAATCTTTATGTGTAAGTATTCAAAGGAGGAGGATATTTCATCTCATATTGTCAACACTTTTTAATATCTATGGTTAGATATTATTAGAAATTACCAACTAATAGGAAATCCATATTCGTGTGTTTTATTGGATATTTTTACCTCGGATCATTTTTAATCATCCATATACACTATTATTATTATTAATAAATATTATGAGTTATACATTCAGATTTATTTTCTACAACAATGGAAAAAAATTCATGATGATGTTAGGTATTTTAGGTGTGTCACAAGATACTTGTTATTAATGAAGATATTGAGGAATAATTTTTACCATCCATATTTATAGATTTTGATATCATGAACCATTAATTATAATGAAACTGTCAAACTAAATTCCCTAGACATGGGGTATTTATGAGTTAATTTAAGAGAGTAAATGATAGAGCTGTTAAGCATATATGATGATGAATTGAGAATGTTACTTGTTTCTTGGAATATCCAAACAAATGTATTACATTAAATAGTGAGTTTTCATATGATATTGTTAATTTTATTTTATAAAATTTCACTTTATGCCTTCTATGATGGGTTTTTATATATTGATGGAATTTAGGAAAACCTTCCAAAATCCACTAGGGACGAATCCATGTGTTCCACACACATATTGTTTATATAGATCTCATTTAAATTTCATTTGTATTTTATGAAATGAATAAATATTATTCTCCACACGATGTAATAATTTTTATTTAGTATTTATTGATCACAAATGTTCTTGAACCAAATTTAAGTATCATATTAATATTAAAATAAAATCTTATTCACAAAACCATGAATAATAAAAAAATATTTATACATAAAATGAATAGAAATTATTATTCAAGGTTCTTTATATGTTAAGGAAGTGCAGGCTATGTGGTTGGATCTTGTATAATTTAATTATAAATTATCACTTTCAAAAATATACATTTATTTCTTTAAATAAAAAATAATTATTTTATCAAAATGTATAAACCATTTCAATAAAATAATAATTATATTAATATTATATTTTATAGATGGGATTAACTAGGGATTATGATAATAATAATTATCCTATGTGTAATTTCTCCCCAACTAATAAAATTTAATACCTTTTAATATCATTTCTTAGTTTTATATGTTGTTGTTAAAAACACATAACCTATAAATATTATTCAAACCATATAGAGATAGTTCCATATAACACACTCAATAATTGGGTAAAAAAATTATTATTACTCCAACTATCAAGAATAAGAAAGCAATACTCAATCCTTAAAGCATGAAGTATTGTGTGGTGATCAATGTGAATGATTCAAGGCGACCAATACCACCATACATATATCCTATGTATTATTTGTGTTGCATTGTGAACATAAGATCATGTGTTTATCAGTAATAGATAGATTTTGTCCTTGGATCCTCATAGTGAAAGGATAGTTCACCCAAATAATTTTCAGATGATCAATCTAATCTTTGAATATATTATTATACGAATAAATTATTATTTATTTTAAATAAACTAAAAATATCACATGAAAAATTAAATCTCTTATTTTAGGCATTCTATGTCAGTTTGATTAGATAAAGTCATTGATAATGACATATATTCTCATGGAAATTGTGGTTTTTTGTGAAAATTCATCAAAATACATGTTTTTCCAACCTGAAGAGGTTATTATATTTTTACCATAACATTTTATTGATATTAGATAGGTTAAATTCAAATTTATAATTAATAAATTTATTGCTCATTATAATAATTTACAACTAAGTGTATATTTATAAAATTAATTATTTCAAATAAAAATATAATGGTCGATTCCACACCTTTATTATCAATCCATCATCCAAAAACCCTAGTAAATATTACATAAAGAAAATATAAGTAAATAATTCAGTAATGATGATAATTTTATCCAAATATCATGGGACTACACAGTATGTAGCTCAAAAGTATATGTTGTGCATCCATGTTCAAAGTAATAAGATGAAGCCAAAATTTAATTCAACATTTCATGCATTGAATAAAATTTCATATAATTAAATACCAAATTTTTAATATACCAATCATGAACAAGGTTTACCTGACTATATTTCTTACAACATTATTACATGTTGTGTAGTCCACGAATTTGATCGAAGGAAAACACTAAGTCCAATAAGAATAATGTATTTACAAAACGTTGTGTTTAAGTGATATAATCACGACATATAGGTTAAAAAACATCTATATATATATATTAAATGATTTATTCCTTCTAAATATCTACATGTAAAATCATGAATAGTAACTAGGCATGTATTATAGACAAATAGAAAAGAGAATAACATTGCATGTAACTGGCTTGTACACACATGTACTCTACCTTTTTATGAAGAATAAAAAATGATATAATTAATAAAGTAATAATAATGAATCTTTTTATGGATTTAATTACATGATATTATACATTTTGTAATGGTTTTTATTACATATTAAATACTTATTTTATTTCTAGATATAATTTGGCACCATATATTATGTATTGTTGTAATATGCTAAATACTCAACATGCATTTAAATCATCACACATTGTGTAAATTAATAAATGTTATGGTTTAATTTATTGATAGTATAGATGATTTAATTATTTGAAGCACTGTGTATTCTATATACAATATCATATAACTGTATAAAACCATAACACATATTGGGTAGTTCAGAAGCATATATGTTCTATTTCCTCCATGTATATGTCTTTTACTTTTTAAACAATTTTTTTTTTAAATTTATTCAATATGGTAATATCAAATTATATTTAGATATAGATTAATATAAATAAATTATTTAATTAATCAATATAACTAATTGATTCAAAATCATTTTATCTTAATATAAAATGACAAAATTTAAGGAAATAATTTTCTGCGTGTATTCTTTATATGAATTGATGATCATGAGTTTCAAAAACATATTTATGAGCATAATTTGTTTTTATTTAACTATTTTATGGGGTTTTTAAATTATTATTATAAAACTAAAATGATGTAATGTGAGTTTTCCCATCTTTTTTTAATGTAAGGAACAACATGTTCATGGTTTATGTTTTAAAAATGATGTAAGCATTACATTAGATCCCCTCACCAATGTGTGAGAAAATAATATGTAAGAAAGAAGATATTGGATGATTATAGGACCTTAATGATGAATCACATGTGAAATAAATCAAGGTGATAGACATTATAGGTGAAATTATTCATCATGTGAAAACACTATTTCATAGTTTTTTTCCAATATGAACAATGCTTTTCTTAAAGACTACGCAACAACAAAAACTGGTAGACGAAATTAATTATAATTCCATATATTTTATTATATATTTTTGTTGATATTTATTTTAAGGATTCTTTATTATTTCCATATAAAAAAATTAAATAAATAAAACACATGATTCGATGGAATAAAATAGAAGGATTATGCATATATATTTTTTCAACACATGGTTAATCAAATAAGTAAAATTAACATTATATTAAAACGACATGATGAATTATAAAATAAAATTATTTATAAATAATAAATAAAGTATATAAATTAATATAATATGTTAAAATACACCATTTATTATTTTATTAACTATAAAACTGAATATCTATTTTTTGGTTTATCCCTCATCAGGACAACTACTTTTATTGAGAAGTTCTGATAATTGATTTTTCTAGAATCATCTATGTTGACATTAATAAGAGTATCCATTTTTAATAAAGTTGTATTTTTGAGGTTTGTGTTGGGGAAATGGGAATATGGATTTTAGTATTGGGGGTTTCTTGTCAATAGATTCATGGTTGTAACCCCATTGTTGGCATCCCCCCTACACAATTTTTTTGTGTAATTTGTCTGGCCCTTTCATTGGTTATTAGAAGGAAAATATGCATCCAAGCCATTAAAATATCAAAATTATATGATATTATTTTCTTAATGGTAAGAGACATATAGAATTTATAAAATAGTGAGATGATTACTAAATAATATATAGTCACATGTATTTGAATCAATATATTATACATTTTTTTATTTTAGATTATTATGGAAAATATAAAAACATAACCATGAGAATTCCATGATCAATCCTTATAATTAATTTCCATAGTAACATGAATTTCATTGACTTGTATAGTTTTTTATTCATGAAAAGTCTGTAGGAATTTTTTAATATGTTGTAATTTAAAAAAAATAGTATACTTCCTACAAAGTGGGAAATTATGAAAATCAAACCAACTAATGATGGGAAGATGCTTACTATTTTTTGCATTGCACTATTAGTTATTTATATATATGTTATTATTTGAGACAATAAAATGGATACATGAATTATGAAATATCATTTCACACGAAAATAAAAGGGATAGAAATATGATTATTGTGTTTTTCAATTCACTAAACAAGTGTAAACCAGAAGACAGAGAATTAGCTAGTAATAATGAATTTATAATGCCAATTCATGTTGATCTATTAGAAAATTTAGGATTTAATATGGTTAATAAATTATCATTAGTCTCATTATATAATTGTTACCTTCTATGGTTTATATATTCAATAATATTTATAATAATAACTACTAAAATATTCCACTAGTAAAAATTTTATATATTAATTCTCAGGAAGATAAGGTTGTGTTAGAATAAGTTTCCATGTTTTTATAGTGACTAGAGTAAAATATAATGGTTTAAGAACCAATAATACTACCAATAAAATGGTTAATTTATAATTTCCTTCGAAGAGGTATCAAATTTAATGGGATATTAATTAAAATTAGGATATTTTATTTTCATGTCAAAAGAAAAGATGCTAGAAGGTAAAATATAATAAATTGTAGATAAAGTGTATAGTTAAATCTTATTCATGTAAATTCATCAATTTAATTCTTCCATATAATAGATTGCATGTTAAATAAAATATGTTTACATAAGTTTATTTTTAAAAAAATTAATCAATCGTGTATTGTTAAACTAATAGATATTATTTTCATTCCAAAATGTGTTGAATAAGACTGATTCCGTGATCAATACATAGAAGTGAAAAACAACACATTTTCTAATGAATTATTGTCAAAAGATTTTTTTTATAATATTTTTCCAAATAATTTATCTAAATTACTCTTTATATACAAATAGGTAATTGTTAATCTTTTAAATTTATATTTTTGTGGAATTCCATACTCAAAACATATTTTTGTAATTATTAGTCAAATATATCCTTAATCAGAAATTAATGATGAATATGAATATAAAGAAATAATGAACCTTATTTTACAAGGATACATCTTAATAAAATATAACAAAATTTTATTAACATTTCTATATCTAGATGGATTTTATAGTATTTATTGAGATTAAAAACATATTATGTGGAAAGAATCAGTATTATGATTGAGTCAATGAAAACATTATATTTAAAATTATTCAACAAGAAAACTCGGTTGTGTATTATAAAACCTCACAAAAAATTATAATGATATGGATAATATGAAACTTAATTTATTCGATGATATTCATTAAGGATATTTTTTGGAATTATTAGTGACGAAATGAAAATAATTAGAATAGAATATAAGAATCATTGGCAGACTTTATCTGAGTGTATAAAAACCAAGATTTCATTGACCACTAAACATTAAGTGATGGTTTTAATTAAATCATGTTATCTTTTACATAAAAAAATAATATTTTAGTATAAAGGAATCAATTAGATATCTTATATGTGTTTCAAATCCGTTAATAATATTTAATGAGACAAGATTCCCACAGAACAACACAGATATAAACCACATGATAAGAACATTAACTAGTTGATATCATTTTAATTACAATATTATAAAAACCATTAATAATATTATGTATTATTTAATGTCCACTATTTCATAAAATCATACTTTAGAGACAGATGAAAATGGATAACAAATTATGATAATCTTCTTAAATTATCCTATATCAACTCAATATATTCCCTAAATTATTTAAATTCAAATTCTATTCTTTGAGTGAAAAATATTTATTTTTTGATAGTGGGATTATGATTAACATTAAATAATATATAGGGCTTGGAATAACATAAAATAGAATTGTATCTTTAAAATCACATAGATAAATTCTAGGATTTGTTCCATAAATATACACTATTAATGAAACTAAGAAAAAAAGTAGTTTTTCTATTCAAAAACACAGGTGACATATAATTCAATATGAATTATTAATCCTATAAAAATCAATAAATATAAACCTTATATGATTCAAAATTTTATATGACTTCATTAATGAAACCCACATACCAAAATTATGGACCATAGTATTATAAAAGTATAAAGACTAGATTCAATAGTTGAATATTTGATAGAAATAGTAAATGGATGGTGAATGTAAGTAAAAATAAAACAATATTTACTATTAAAATTATATCTAACAAATAAACTTATAAAAAATCTTCACACCAAACATCATGGTAAAATCCATTAGAATTATAAATTTCCTAGAAACAATTTATAATAATTTTTTGGTTGATTAGATTCTGAGTCTATTATCAAAAACGAAATACACATGAATTAATCCTCTATGATATAAGTGAAAGGGTTGGTAAATCCAATTAATTGACATACGATTTAAAAAATGAATATATCCATTTCATTATTTTAGAAAGCATAGTGATCATAAAATAATCATTTGAAATTATAGAGTTAATTATTTCAACAAAGGGCTGGTTGATGCACTATTGTATTCAAGGATGGATTTTTTAATAACCAATGATATAAATAGTTATCTTACCAATTTACTAATAATATTTTTTCCCTAAAATAAATTATCATAACATCCTAGTTCTAGGGAATATGATCTATAAATATGGATTATGGTTTTTCAAGTCATACCATAGTACTGTATTTTAAAAGATAAAACAATTCAATACAAAATTAATTCCCATGACACATAGTATAATGTTTCTCCACGATATTATGTGTGGAAAAAATTGGATATCATGATGAAAATTACCCAAGATTAAGTGTTTCCAATTTATTTATTTTCAGTGATATATATTAATGTTTTTTCTTATTTATATGTATTTCATGGTTTTAAAATATCTATCAATAAATACTATATCTACATGTATTTTTAGTTATGACTATTGGAAGGTACTTTAAAAAGTATAAAACGATGAGTTTCTGGTGTTAGATGAAATGGGAATATTAGTTATTATGATTCCATAAAAATAATTCTTATTTAGATAATTTTTTATTTATAATTTTGGTGATGTAATAGTATTAATCATGGAAAACTTATTATTGATTATCGTAACATTGTTAAAATAACCAATAATGTTATAGATTTTCATTCTGATTAATCAGTGGTTTGTCAATAATTGTAAAAATTTAAAGCGGTACCACAATAATATTTTCATTATTATTATGATAAGATTTTGATATGGTATTGTTCAAGATGTTTGATGTATGACAAGGGAATAAAACATGGATACATGGGGATATTAAAACATTATGTATTTTCCTAATGTATTATGTCATAGTAAGAATATTCTACCCAATTATATATATGGATATACAAATTATACCCATAGAATGTTAAATAGACCATAAACTATATACATACTCACTAGAATCATATATTATATGTGACAACTAAAACATATTTGGAGGATGGATCATGGTCATGTGGGTGTTTTCTGAATTTGGTATTCTAGATCCAGATTATTTTTACTTTAGATTTCATATATATTTATAGACATGAATATTAATAAATTCATTATAACATATTTAATTTTCTTATATATAACATTAATGTAATCATGTCCTAGAATATATATCACATTAAAATGTTTAATGAAGTTACCTGATATGATAATAAACAAAATAAAGAAGTAGTATGTCATTAAACTATATTTCTAATGGTCATATAAATTCATAAGTTTGGATATAGATAACAAAATATTTCAGTTTCATGTACTGATAAATAGATGAGACTTCATCTGATGAAGTTCAAAGTTATTAATATCCAACATTAGATATTAAAAGGATATACCCTTCTATATTAAATCCAATTGTGTATGTGTAACTGGATGTTCCCATTAGAGAGCATTTATATTAATTCATTAACATTATGGTCATCATTAACTCATATCATTAGTTTCATGATTTATTGTTTTAATATAATCCATGGAAACATATATTCATGGTAATGATGGGTTTATTGGGTGTGCCATGAGAAATAAATTATTAATTAATAAATCAATGATTTTTCTCTTCCATATATTTGGAAGTTGATATGTTAGCATTATAATTGGAATAAAATTTTTAAAATAAATTTAATTGTTACTCTGTATTGATAGAATCATTTTAGATTTTCAAATAATGAAATGTAAAGAATATGATGTTGATGTCATGTGTATGCATCCTATTTGATTGGATATTGGGACTGAGTAATTATATTATAAAATAGAAATTCATATTTGGTTATCAAGGATAAAACACTAAATTTATCATATTGGGAGCTTTACATAATGGAAAACACTGATATTATAGTTTAGATGAGACATCCTAATGAAACTAAAGAATAATATTATAGTTCTAAACATATTTTTTTTATTGATCTGAATTAAATTTTATTTGTATTTATTTATTAGAATAAATATTATTCTATTAATAATGGAATAATAATTCACTTTATTTATTTAACATAATGATCCATTAAACGTTTTTATTATTTAGTTGAATATTATAATAAATATTTATACTCAAAAACAAGAAAATTATAAATTTTAATTTATTTATCAAAAGAATAATTATTATTATTCAAGGTCCAAAAAATGTTGACTTAGTTTGAAAAATTAATTTGTTCTAGTATGAATGATCTATTAAATATCATAAAAATAGACATTCAATTTTATTAAATGATATTTATTTATTAAACATCAATAGAAGATATTACTTAAATATTATTATTATTAATATTATTATTTAGACATGGGGTTTACTAGGGATTAATATAATAATGAAAGGATGAGTTTTAGTTACTTATTTGACAAACATTCTTTGTTAATACCTGTTTATATAATTTATTAGTATAAGACATTGTTTCACACAACACAACACCTCTATAGTTTATAGAAACTCTAGAGAGATAATTATATAGAATAATGTTAATGACTGATAAAAAATTCCACCTTCCTACACTAATCAACAACATTAATTAAATTTATCAATCCTTCACCTTTGATGTATGGTAGTTTAATTTATGGGAGAGATGTAAGGTGATATATACCACCACACTAAAACCTAATGTATCATTGTTGATGCTTCAAGATCATATTGGAACAAATAGTTCAATATTAGAGTAAATATATCCATGGATCCTCATATCACAATGAGAGTATAACCAAAACGACATTTAAATGAACAACATCACCTTTTAAGAATGTATTTGGGGATGATGAAATTTTTTATTTAAGATTAATTATAAATTTGAAATAATATATACTCTCCCTATATTTCTTGGTGTTATATATTTGTTTCATAATATAAATTAATTGATAAAGACATATATTATCATTCATATTATGTACTTTTCATTTAATCTTACAAAATCAAAATTTGGAAACCCAAAATCATAGTGGTCTCTCTTTTATCTATTGAGGATATGCACTCATATTCACATTACCTCACTTAACCCCTATATAATGCTCTAGTTTCATTATTCAAATGTGTTTATGATCTGATTACACTCTCTATATTTTGGTTTTCTCTTCTTGGTTCCATTATTGAATTCATCCCAATACATTATTATTTTTTGTGAATTCCTCTCTAATACATTTTATTCTTCTGGTTTATTTGAATCCAATGTTAGGGTTCCTAGTCACCATCCTCCTATGATCCTATAACTAGGACCATCATACATGACTCCATCATGTTATAAATGATGATGTCATATTTTTTGATTTTGAATGTGTGGGTTGAATAATTATTTTGGTTTTCATCATATTTATTTTTTTAAGGGTCATTCTTTCTACTACCTCATTATTTTCATTCTATTCATTATCTTGGTAATTCCCTCATTGACCACCCACAACTCTTGATATATGAACAAATTTACATAATCCCATATTTGGTATGATATTATGGTACTCATGGTTGTTTTTTATATTTTTTATTGTAACACATTTTATGTGATACTAAGGGTTTCTATTTTATTCCAAGGTCTCCGGTTAATTTATGTTTTCATGTTCATTCTTTTTATTTAAACCATGGTGAACTATTAAATATATTAAGTGTTTTTATGTTGAGGTGATGACCATGAAACTTATTTGAATTGAGAAAGTTGTTAGGGGGTCTATTTTTCAAGGTTGGTGTTCTATTGAAGTAACATTTTAGTTTTTTATGGTTGAGTTATTATGGTCTCATAAATTTTGTACTTTTTGGTAATATATTTTCTATTCGATGGTGATATTTGTGATCTTGACCTTATGAAGTTATTATTTTTGGAAATTATCCATATAGTGTAAGGAAAGTTCTATTACATAAAAAGAAATGTTTTATGTTGATTTGAGGTGTTATATTAAATTTTTTAGGGTTAGGTAGATTTATTCTTTATATCCTTTAGTAGCTTTGGATATGAAGGTGGAGATGATGATGTGTGTGGTATGACCACCTATGATTGGAACACGAGGCTCATGGATTTATCTGTATCCTTAAAATTATATCCCTATATTACATTTCATATTTCTTAGCTTGTTTCATGTTTGAATTTAGTATTTCAGTTCTATGTTATTGGTTGTGCATTTTAGTGTTTTAAAAAAAATTATAGAGAGAAGCACATATATTGATAAAATAATAAGAAAATTAGTTACATATTTACATTTTTGGTCATTTTTACTAATGTATCGTGGTTGGTAATCACTGTGTCGGTTACTGTAAACCAATAAAAATGAAATTATGATAATTAATTATTTTAATTTTAGGCATAATTAAATTAAAAAATATATTTAATAGATTGTGTATTACACCTCCTATTTAATATAGGTTCATATAGAAATAAATTATATGAAAAATTATTTAATATTCATTTGGTCATTCTCACATGTCCCAAAACTTCACCATATATAGTCTAGTTTACATCATTATAAAATAAATATAGTGTTTAATAATACATGGAATTAAATTTTTTGAATCGGTCCATCCCACATGGAAATAAATAAATATAACAGTCATTCACACAGGACCATAAACTTCACAACCCTCTATAAAAATGATTTTTACCTATATAATATAATTCCATTTTAGTGAACAAATTACAATGTTTGAATCCAATTTTCCATCACTAATATCATGGTTCACCTAACATGTGAATAAATTTCCATTTTCTTGAAATACATGTATCTTGATTCCAATTTTCATAGGATATGGGGTGATGATCATATCCCTTATCAATAGCCTAGTCATATGTATATACTCCACTATATTTCCCCCCATTAAAGATAAAATATACACATCATTTTCATTAAAACACTAATTCACACACATAATGATAACAAAAATTATATTCTATAATTCATGTTCCCATATATGCATGATATGTCTGATCGGATACAAAAAATTTAGCATATATTCCTTTTTTTAAAAAATATGTGTTTATATTATAATTTTTAATTTGATACAAAAAACACCCAAATATCAGATCATATTTCCATGTAACGATCATTCATATATCATTCCCATTTCATCCATTAAACTATTATTAATATATTTTTAAATCTAATATGATTTTATTGTAACTTTTCTAAATTAGGGTCACCATTTCAAAAATACTAGGGTGTTTCATATCAATTTTACTTTATTAAATAACTTAATATATGGTGGGGTAACATAAGAATATTACAGATCCTTTTTGGACATCTATTTCTCACTAAAAAATTCATTATATATTTTCATAATCCCTATATATATTATGGTAATGGGTAATTTTTATCTAAAGGTAACCTTTTTTATTAATTGGTTCCTACTGATAGCATTATCACCCAACCTTAACTTGGTTATCAGCTTATGGATTACCATGATCTTTTTGTTTCACTACAGTCATGTTTTTCTTTACCTAGGGGCCCACTAATATTCTCAAATTGATAATCTGTCTAATGAAAGTATGAAAATTATAAAAAAAAATCTATTAATTTTATTTTCCCCCACTAACCCCCACCATTGAAACTAATAAGTATTTCACCCATCATGACACTAATCTATTCCAATACTAAATTATCTATGAAGATCTAATCAGGCTGCATATTGAAATAGAATGGTGGAGCTAATTAGAAATAGTAATAACACTAGTTATTTTAGCTTTTTAACATTATATGTTTTTATATTCTACCCATATTTAGAGAACAAAATCCTTGTTGGAGACCTAATATTTTAACCATGGTAGTACCCCTACACTTCTAGGAGGGTACCACCTCTCATGAATCTATAAAGACCAGGCCCCATTGAATGTTCATACACCATACCATAACATGGATTTAGGGTCATGGAAATCCAAGATATAATATTTTTCCAATAGAAACATTTTTTCCTCTCATAGGACCCACACACATTACCAATGTGATCATGAGATTAATTATTGTCCCTATATTCCATTAAATGTTATTTTAGTTTGATTTTTTGTCCCTCTATGACACTCTACGAAACATTCCATTGGTTCCCCTATATAGACACTACTCTAGTCCAAACCTCTCATGACAATAGTGTTCCAATCACGTAAGATCTTACAAATAATGCGGCTCAATATTGATATGGGTAGTAACATATATTATTTTAACCAATTAACCTTCTAACGTGTTATACCCTTTTTGAATAATTCTTATAAATGTATCCTCAATTTTACCTACCAATACCATTACACGGTAATATACTTGTCCGAAAAGAAATTATATTTTTATTCCATAATCCTTTTATAGTATTATCAAATAAACCATCATTAAAACATGTATAGTGGTCATACCCAGTATACCTATATAATGGTATGGTATTGAACCCTTCATTCATAAGTGGTTAGTGTTTATTATAGAATAATAATTTTCATTTAACTATGTCTATTTTGATCTTTTTAATTCATAATTTAACATATAATCATTCCCCTGGTCTTACAATTTTAGAATGTCTCTTGATTTTAGACCTTTTTATGTTATTTTTTTTCTTCACATAGTCATTCATGTAGGTGTTATAAATAATTCACATATTGGTAAATTCATGATCATTTAATAATCCAGTATCCTTGTTATAAGATCATAAAGTACTCGATTTTTTTTAAAATCTATGAAAACTAAAAACATGTCACTTTATAATCCATGTTTTATGAAAATAATATTTAGGTCCCAAAATATTTTTAATTTAAATGCCCTAAATTATATATATAAATTAAGTAAAACCAATGATGTTAAGAACATGAATGGGTATATTGAGAAATATTATAGTTTATGATCACTAATCAAATCCCTTTTTGAATTATTAAAATCTTCAACCATAAAATTTAATATGAAAAATAATATAGGACCCAAAATTGGATATTAAAAGATATAATTTAAGCACTCTAAGTCTATGGATTTAGAAAAATATTAGAACAACATGTTATTCCTTTATTATTTTTTATAATATATTACCAAAGTAACTGTGATGTACCACTAGGGTACTCATATCAATTATGAAAATTTCCCCATATTCATCAAATACACATCATTGTTAAAATTTTCATAAGTCTCTCTATGTATTTTATATGAATGTACAAACCATGGTCCACTTTTATTTAAAATGAACACTCAATATAGACCATCTACATATTCCAAATATCACAAATCATAGAAAAAATGAAAATATATTCATTCATTTTCAAAATGAAAAATTTTATTCCCCTCTGACAACACATTCATCCATTTAGATCACTTATTTTTTTTTTAATTTCACCGATCCCATAAGAAATCAAACATTTATTCTTTATCATATAAAATAAATTCATCTAAGGATGATAGAACATGACCCTCACATATGTCACTAGTGTATGTTTTATAGAGCATGTATAATTGATAATCAATCTATCATCCCTTCATATCCTTGAATCAATCATTTTTTGATAAATTTTATAAAATTCACCAAATAATATGATTATGTAGATTCAATTATCCTTTTTGATACTCTATATATTTATGTAAAGATGTAAAATGTATGTTTAAAATAATAAATTCATTTTTTTCACTAATAAATAGAATTGTTGATGAATTCTTGATAGAATATCCTCATGATTCATTACAAAATTTCCTTCCATTAAAATATATATGGGTGTGGTTATTTCAAGTATAAAAAATTATTCTGAAATGTATCTTTTTTTTAATCAATCATAATATATATAGAAACCTTAACATATAGAATCTAATTAATAATTATGAATAAAAAGGTGTAAAAATTACAAATCATAATGGTGACTGAATAAAATCGTTATATACTATGATGTATATATTAACCCATGGTAGATGTAATGTTTCCTAGATTAGTGGATTCAATAGTGGAAATGAATTAAATAATTTAAAATTTTATAAAAATTCCACTTAACTAAATATGTTATGGAGAATCAATGTATGAGTAACTCTTAACTAATATAGAACCGTCTTTATATCCAACTAAAATGATTCAATAATGTTTATATTGAAACAACACTCCAAAACAGATTCATATAAATCAATATATAAATTTATATCTAAAAATATATATTTTAAATAATTGTATTCGGGTTTTTAATCATTATCCATAGGTCTACTAACAAATATTAAAAAAATAAAATCATATAGAAAAATATATGTAAAATCAATTATATTTTAACCCAAAGTAGATGGTGGATCAAAACCAAAATCTAGATGTAACATGTGATGCGATGGAACCTATTCAATAAAAAATCAAAATGAAAAAAACTAATCCCTATAGATTATTTGATCATATATTGTCTACAATAAGTCCTTAAATTCAATTTTGATCGAGAAATTAGGTTATATATATTATATAAATGGTTATAAAACATATATTGATAACCATTATCATAAACTAAAAAATGTAATTATGTTTCTATTTATTGGTAAAAAAATTAGGAGATTTAGATTTTTTGATTTTCAAAATATTCAATATTTATAATTCAGGTATTTTTGATTGTATATATTTCAAAATTACATATTTTTATGTAGAGGTTCTATATATGAACAAAACAAATACTCATCATGTAACCATTTTTAAAATATATTGTGCATTTTTATTCATTTCAACAAGGATATGGAATATTTCATTAAATAAATGAATTATTATTTCATACTTTTTATTAGAATAAATGAAATTAAAATAATATTAAATTAATAATGTAGACAATGAAAATAAAAAAGGTCTCATTCTTTAAAAGTTTATCCCCCTAAGAGTATTCACTATTCCATTAATTCCATTTCTTTATGATCGTATAAAAATTACATTTCTAAATCTTTATAAAAATCCTCCCTCATTTGATATGGAGTATGATAAAGTGAATCAATATGGTTTACTTGAGTGAAACATATATAATGAAGATAAAAAACAAAAAAAGATAGAAAATTTTTGTTAATATTAATAATATTAGTAATTATAAAATTAATATTCCATTTTTATAATTTTTGTTAGCCATTGAACCCCTTCTCTAACTCAGTATTCCCCTATATAATATCTTCCCACAACCTTTCTATATAATTATTTCATTATTACAAATATTGAATTTAGTTTTAAATATTTTTTATCATTTTTAAATGTTTACAAAATATATATTCATAATAATGATAAAATGGATATCCTCATGTCAATAATCTCATATTTTTAAAAATTATTCCTTTAACATTATGCGTTTATCTTATATTTAATTTTTTATTATATAAAATATTGAAAAGTGAAGTAAATTATTGTTCTTTTTAATAATATTAGTATATTTATTAATTTATCTAGCTTAGTTAATGATTAATATTTCTCCCTATTTGTTAATTTTAAAATTACAATAGTTTTACTTCAATTAGATTACAAAATTTATTTTGATAAATGTCTAGAATATAAGAACTTAAAAAATTATCTACACGATCCCATTGAGTTATAAAGTTATAATTTTCAATAAAATATAAAATATGAAATAATAAATAAATAAATAAATAAGTGAAAATATTTCATAACATTTCATTTTCTCTTCTAATTAAGAGATCTAAATGTTCTAATTATCTTGATCCAATTTATGGGATTTCATCTATTCATAATTTTTTAAAATTGATTGACGGTTAATGATTTTTTTTGTTTAGTATAAAATAAATTAATTGAAATTTGTGATTATGAATGATTAAGTTATCCTTATATAAGACTTCATAATAATAGAAAAAAATTCCTTAAAAAGTTCATTTTATCAGAAAATGATTTCCCATAAATATTATATTAAATAAAAAAAATTCTCAATAAAATGCATCAAGTATATCTTACTTTCATTTGAGGTGGAAAGAAATTCTATTTGTTCTCTTTGGACCTATTACCAATCTAGAACGACTCAGAATAGGGTATCCATGAGTAGATATAGATGACAAAATAATTTTTCATTGAAATAACCATATTAATTGTAGTCAACGATTTTTTGAATTGTAACATGATACATAAATAATATAATGTGTTGAATTATTAAATGTTTATTATGATAGTGTCCACCCATAAAACACCCACATAAACCACCATAAATAACTGATATTATCCAAGAACCCTTGATTTTTAATGTTTTTAAAGTATAATCGATACGGTCATGACCAATAATTCTTGATAAATTTGAAAGATATATTTTACCCTTTTTGAATGATTGTATATGATGATATCGCCATGAAATAATTTATTGGTCCACAATAATGTTTTAGTCAATCAATCATGGGGAAAATAATTTAGAATAATTAGCAAGGAATATTTAGGAGATATTCTATAAAGTTATTTAAAATATATATATTTAAAACTAATTTAAATATATATGCATAATTTTTATTGCATATATAATTCACTAAATTAATTTCAATATGAAACTATTAATTCAAAACAGAAATTAAATCTAAAATATTTATTCAATTATGTTAAATAATATTTTCTTTGTTTATTTTTTATTTTCTATTATCCACAAAATCCATTGTGAATTTATAAATAGTTATGAATACTATAATCAAATTAGTATCATTTTATTAATACCTTACAAATGATCATGGAATAAATAAAAATTTAAAAATACCCAAAACATGACTATCACTTTCCCATAATGGGAAAAGAAGAAAGACTATATGGTTGTTAACCACAAAAGTTACATGATTGTGTGACCCTATAATAGACTCAAAACCACATAACCCTTCATGTCTTACAGGAAATATTAGGGAAAACCAAATATAATTTCCATTAAAAGAATTTCACACTGACTCGCTTTTGAAAATAATGCATTATATTCCAAGACAACTAGGCCACTTGAAGGTCTTGCGTAGTTCACATTGTCATCACATTTTTCTCACAAAGACTCATAGACATGTCAATATAATAAAATTATGGTTCTTATATATATCAGCCTAAACACATAAAGGATCTCAAACATGTTATCTTGATCACATGAAGACTCAGTGGAAAATTTTTTAACAACCAAAAATAATATTTTACAATTAATGATGTAAATTATGGAAGCTTATATTATTGAAGTTATGTTTTTATTCACGAGAAGGACTAAAATGATCCCATTATTAGTTTGATGAAAACATGTAGACCCTTAATCATGACGATATGATTATGATAAGACCCTAGGATATGACAACCTTGAACATCATGTGGTAGCCACATGCATCATTGGCCATGAAACACAAACCAATGGTAGTGTTTCCTTTTTCAGTCTTGTCCAGACACATTGTGGGTTCATAGAATTTTTTAAGAATTTACTAATAATATGTTCATTATTCATCTCAATATTATTGGAAGATGTCCATGAGGATGAATGAATCGATCACACAAAGTGCGTGAGTCATTACTGACTTACGTAGAAGATAATTTCACCAAATCATGATAAGGCGTATAGATTTATAAAAATTCGAACTGATATAGATATCAGGGAGAAGTTTCCTAAAAACACTTCCCCTATTATAAAAACCATATTGTAAGACAATAGTGAACTTTATAAAGTGGATTGATCATACGATTACATGGGTCTTCCACATGAAAAAGTAAAATGAGTAATCTATAATAAATATAAAGAGAATGAGTTACATGAGGTTTAATTGGAAGATGACCTATTGATATTGTGACAATTTTATATGTTCATATGACCTATTTATCATGTTACTATGAAATAAGCTTGAAATATCCATTTGGAAATAAAATAAATATATATATTGACCTATCCCCAAGAGATACATGATCGCAAACCCTCTCATCCTCTCACATTTGTGTCACTCCAAAGGTATCACATGAACTATGAGATCACCTTACTTTAATGTGATATACATTACTACCCATCCCTGATGTGATTTTATACCCTATTCCATGATGTGTTATCAGGGCTTAAAAACAATCATGCAAGGTTCATGCCCTTACAAAATTGGATAACTGCATGACTCCTAATATATCATGCAAAACACCTGAATCAAAAATGACTCATGGGACAACCATAATCATCCTTTTTTCATGCAGAGAGCATGACTACACGATTATCATGAGGGTTTTAATAATCTATCAAAATCCATTCTCACACCATAAAGGCCACATTCATTTGTTATCTTATAGCACTCCACAACTCATCGGGTAATGATTTCTATAGGCCCAACCATTATTCCATGATGATTAGTGGGAAATGGATTTTGAACTATGATTATTATGTTATGTATAGAAATATTTTTTGTATGACCCCTTATTAAGGCATGAGCCTTAAACTTGACATACTATAATGTCTATAATCATGATATATAAAACATCACATAGGGAATTGTATAATACCCATAAAATTTAATATCATGACCTCATATTATTCATCTAATCATCCAGTACCTCTTGAATATCACATCGAAGATGAATCACATGGTATTATAGATTATATTCGATTATTCAGTTGGTATGAACCTAATACACCATTACAAACATCCATTTATGTTTATTCCTAGTTACATATTTTCTTCACTAAAATATATATACAACACACATGGATGATTTTGGAAACCGTATATGAATAAGTCACACTAAAACATCTTTTTTCATATGTTTTATGATGAAATACCCTCTAAAAACCAAACTATGAGGACTCTGATTCATATTACAATGAGAATCTATAAGATTCTTTAATATGTCCTGATATCTATAACATAATATCTTTACAATTCTAAAAAACAAGATATAACCCAATAAAAACTCTATTGTTTGTGCATAGACATACCACCTAACCATGTGAACCCCCCTTTTCCCAGGACAAGGTGTATGGTGTGTGCATGGTTTGCACATGTCTATGCAGCCTAACCAAGCGAACTACCCTTTTTCCTAGAATCGGCCAACACCAACTTGCATGATTTGTGCATTACTTGACAAACTGGACGGACAAACCATGTACAGGTTAAAAATAAGTGTAAAATGTCTAAAATTCCCTTATTGATCTATTAATCCCCACCCTTCCTCCCTAATCCGAGATTATGCAGGATTGACCTAGTTCTATCCCAATTTTGGGGTTTTTGAAGATCAAATCATGGAATAAAGTGATATTCTTCATCTGGATTCCTATCGAACGTTTGTTCAACACATTGGATGGGAAACGGTAAGTACTTAAGTCCTCTTTAGCCATACTTATTCTCTTTCACTCTTGACCTAGATATCTCCATGAGATTAGTTTTCACATTTTCTTTGATTTACTCTGATCCTGGGCAATTCAACGAATGATACCAGATGAGGAGAGTTGTATAACCCTAAGTAGGGTGGTCTATAAGTCATCCATAATGTTCGTTGTTTTTGGAATGTTCATCTGGGCCCCACCTGTTTCATTGGAAACTATCTCCCAAATTAACATGTCATGAATATACATTTTAAAATCTTATGATTATTCTCCTTCCAAATATGTGATTAGTTGTTAGTGGTTACACCCACAACTCAATCTTCCTCATGTTTAAGGTTATTCAATAATTAGATTTTTAGTGTTTTGGCATGTTTGATCCACCGTCGAGTGGGTATTTTCTTGACCTTTCTAAATGTGAGTCTACTTATAATATATGGATTTTTGTTAATGATATTTTCATAATGGAAAGTACCATGTATGCTCACCACTAGAACAACCTAAGCTAAGTGCTTACAAATGCTTATTAAATGTGAAACATGAAATATCAAATGGAAAGTATATTAAGTACATAACTTGGACTTATTAAAAAATATTTAGCAAAGGTTACATGTCTGTAGAATACCTTTACCTGTTGATGGAAGGTAGTATAGTGAGCCTCAAAAATTTATTATGCCTCAATGGCTAACTAATAGTAGATTAAATGGTTGAAATGCTACTTGGACAATCCAAACTAATGGAAGAAAAGTATTAGACTGATGGTTTAAACTCTACGTAACCTATCCACACTATTGGAAGGAAAGACATAACCCAATGGAATTCTTATTTGATTACAATATCAAATAAGAATAGACTGACTCGTGCTCTCCTTGGATTTTAATAGGAGAATACATTATGTCTTGAGGACCCCATTCCGATTCAAGGATACGGTTCGATTAGGTTGATACCCACATAGACTGTAGTTCTTGTATATTCCTAAGATGCACAGTATACTACTATTGGGGCCCTTTTTTATTGCATGATACCTTGAAAACACTCCTTGTATCTAGCATTGAATTGTATGTTCCATTTGGAAAGCCTATCATGAACATGTCTTAGCATATCCCCATATTAACTTGTTCAATCACCTTAGACTCGATAGGCAAATTATTATGGAATTCCTTGGATTACACTCCTTGGATTACACTCTTTCCCTTTAGCTAGACTCAGGTACTACTGAGTTAGGTTTCTGTGAGTTTATGTTACTTTGGTTTTTACCCTGGAATTCCCTCACTGGATATCATTGATTGGTTGCCTTGTTTTGTCTTGGGAACTTCATTACTTATACGATCACGAGTTGATGTCAGTGTTGGCTATGCTCTACATGAACTATTATAATAAAATTGTATTTTATTAATTAATGAATTGGTTTCATGTTTAGAAATTATATGAGGTTTGAAGGAGGTACATGGTTATTTAGTTATTTGGTACTGGTTGCATTACTATATATATATGCATGCCTGAACACTGTTATATAAAATTATATGGGCCAAATGTTATAGAAAATTTTGGTTTTGGCCCACTGGGATTTAATACATGCCGTTTTTGGGCATCGTTTGGTACTCGGGGCAGATTACATGGATACAAGTATTGACAAAGGGAAGCAAGCAGCTTCCAATACATGATTCTGTGCTAATAGGATGGAGTGTGATATTAGATTACTGAGTGGGATCTCAGGATTCTTGGAGTAGAATTTCCTTTCTTTAACCTTGTGTAACATGTTATGATTGTTGTCTTGTAACCATGCAATCCAACATTCTAGTGACATGACATTACATCATCACTATTCCAGTTGATACAATTATTGTTCTTCTTTTTTATCTATTCTATCAGTTTTCTTTTGCTATTTATCAATATTTCATCCGTAGTTTCTATTAATTTATATCCCTTCTATTTTTTTCACTCTACTAACAAGGTAATAGTCTTACCACCGACACACCCTAGGCCCTCACTGATAGTTGGAAACCTCTGGTGCTTTGGAAGATACGCTTGAGGATATGTGCCCCACCAGTCTTGGGGTACCCGTTACGTGGCATCCAGGTCCAGGATGTCACAAAGTGGTATCAAAGGGAGGTTTCATTTCTTTCTTGGCTAGTTGGATATAATAGATTGGAGAATATGAACTCTTGGGACTTGGTCATAAGTCATTCTTGGGCGTCATGAACCCATGTTCAGGGTAAAATCCAGGTTACCCATAATGCAATTGTTGATCTATTTTTCCTATTACAGTTGATATTATTTAACTATTTGGTGACTCACATGATGTGTGGTTTGGTTGAGTATTACTCTTTTGGAATCTCTTTAATCCTTGGACTGATGATATGAGGGCAAGGATTATTGCTACATGAATCATTATAGGCACCTAAATTTCACATGTCATGAATATTGCCATACCATATAGGTTCATTTCCCTACCTTGGAATGCTTGATATGCATATGATTGTTGAGTGAGGTTGTGATTGTTGCATTTACTTGTAATACATTGGATTTGATTGAGTGATTTCCTATCTCAATTATTGAGGAGTATGGGACCTCATGGGATGGAATGAGTAATTTACTGAGTCAAGCCATTATGCTATATGAAAATGGGTGTAATTTTTGGTGATAGGTGTATCAGCACTGATTCATCAGAAATGAAAATCCATTATAAATGAATCCTAAAATCTAAAATGAATTTGTTTCACATTATTATCATTTATTGTCATGTTCATGAAACATAAATGAGAGAACCTATAAATTAATTTCAATGTAAAATAAAACTTATACTAGATCACATACCTGGCCGTCTAAGAGAGTAGTTTGGGTATTATTCCTTGTATAGTGAGTTTTATTATGTTCAGCATCCATTAGTTATTCTATCTCATTGATTATATGATTTTATAATGTGTGTTCTTGGCATTTGTAGACCAATACCGCCATGACGTCCTTGTGTCGTTTACTAGGATAGTGGTGACGACCATTCTCCATACATGGTGGGACCTAAGAGGCAAGTCATACTTTTAGGAGTGCCACAAGAAGCACCACCTACTGTACCTAATATGAGCATTGGTTCCCAATTCAGTGATTTTTTAATATTTCTGATGCAGTCCATGCATGGTGGTTTACGGGTTGCACATATGATAGATGATCTGACTCATGATTTCCAGCAGCAGCATCCTCCTACTTTTTTAGGGGACGGTGTTTCTCTGGCTACTGAGTTTTGGCTAGATTCCATGCTGTCTATCGTTGAGCATCTAGAAATTCCTTCAGAGTGGATATTCAAGAATTCTAAATATATTCTACGAGATTCGGCCAAGCGTTGGTGGGATGTCGTTACCCAATCCAGATATCATTAGGGCATGTTATGGGTTGACTTCTAGTCTGCCTTATATGATCAGTTTTTCCTCAGTAATTGAGAGATGATATATACATATAGTTCATGCATCTCGATTATGGTTCTATTTTATTTATAGAATATTCAGCACATTTTACTGATTTACAGAGTTTTGAACTGCTTCTAGCCGGTGATGATCTTTCGTGTGCTAGATGTTTTGAGGATGGGCTTTAGTTCTCCTTTCAAAATCAGGTTAATGTAAATCACCTTTCTACCTTCTCTAAAGTATTTTATCAAGCCCTTATCACTGAGTGTAACATGAGGGATGGAGAGTGTATTGGGTTTAAAGGATGAATTCCATGTCAGACCAATAGTTATTCTGGTGGTAGGAAAAATTCCATTAAGGCTTTTTGTTAGGGAAGTGGAAGCCATAGAAGCCAATTTGATAGCTCTGTAGTGTCATCCATGTGGAAAACTATCATATAAGAATCCCCAGTGTGATAGATAACCTATAAAGTATCGAGGTTGTGGTTGTATGGGTCATCATCAGTTCTATTGAAGGACCTTTCCAACAGCATTGAGTGGGAGAGGATTATCTTCATCTCCAACTTCAAGATTGAGTTCTTTTTCACCACTTTAGGTGGGTAGTTGAAGTAGCATCGGTAGATCAAGAAGAGAAGGAGTTCATGACCATTGTAGTCTAATCCCTGATCAGCATAAGCATCAGCGGATCAGTCATGATCGTGGTAGTCAATCTATTAAAATTGGATTGTGGATCAGGTTAGTTGGATTCATTACAGCCGATAACCGAGGATCAGGCTACGTGACCATTTACAGTATGAGGTACTATTCTAGTATATTCTACTATTTTCTCTCCTTTGTTTTATATATGTGCTTAAAAATCATTTATTTTTCTATCTATAGTGTAATGTCTTGGACTAGATATACAATATCACTGTTGTGCAATGACCCTCGACACATTGGTGGGAATAATGACAGAGGGAATATGATAGTGCATGGATTGTCCCCTTGAGGTTGGAAGATTCCCTTTTTTGTGGAATCTCTTTTTTCTGAGATTACAAACTTTGATTTCATTTTCATGATGGATTGGTTGGTCCAATATTATGACTTTGTAGACTGTTATCACTAAAGGGTTTCATTTACATCACCATAAGGAAACTATTTAATTTTTAAAGGTTTGTGGGACGTCCAAGATATGAGAGTGGGACTGATGAATAATCGGATAGGTGGAGTGACCACCATGATTGAAAATATTTTCATGGAGGACCAGAGTTTTCTCTAATCTAATTTTCCTCCAATAGTTGATCATTTCAGGGAAGTATTTGTTGATTAAATTTATAGATTACATCCTGAGAGTGACATAGAGTTTAGATTTTATAGTATTATATGAGCATCTCATGTGTCCTTTCGTCCTTATAGGATGGAACCTACTAAGATTCAAGAGCTCAAGAAAAATATAGAGGATCTAGAGGCCAATGGTTTAATACGTCCTAGTACATCCTCTTGGGGTTCACCTGTGACTTTTCTAAGAAGAATGATGAAACCTTATGTCTATGGGTGGATTATAGAAGGTTGAACTGGTTTATGGTCAATAAATGGTATCCACTTTCTCGAATAGATGATCTCTTTGACTAGCTATGAGGAGAATAGGTGTTTTTTAAGATCGACCTGAGATCAGGTTATCATCAGGTTTGAGTCAGACCACTATACATACCACATACAGTATTGTATAGTAGGTATGGTCTATATGAGTATCTTGTAATGTTGTTAGATATTAAGAACGTGCCTGCTATTTTCATGGATTTAATGAATATGGTTTTCTATCCCTAAATGGACTCTTTATATATTGTCTTTCTAGATGACATCTTGGTGTATTCATGCACTCATAACGTCCATGCCAAAAATCCTGAGATCATTATATGTACAATGATAGAGAATAAGAATTATGCTAAGCATTCTAAATGTGAATTTTGGATTGAGAAGGTCCACTTCTTGTGTCATATTATTTCAGAATCAGACGTATCTGTTGACCCTAAAAATGATACTGATGTAGTTTCCTTGGAGGAGGCCAAAAATGTGTTTCATATCAAAGGATTCTTGGGGATGGTTGGATATTACAGGCATTTCATAAAAGAATTTTTTAATCATGTTGAACCTCTTACTAAACATATAATGAAGGGTGTCATGTTCACGTGGTAGGAAGCATGCAAGAAATCCTTTTAGGTAGTGAAAGAGAGTCTTGTCTTGGAACCTATTCTCATTCATCCAAAACCTGGTAAAGGTTATATTGTCTTCCACAATGAATCTGGTATTTTCCAAGGATCATTGTTGTTGTTGGAATACATAGTCATTGTGCATGGATCTCGATAGTTGAGTCCTCACGATATAAATTACCTGACACATGACCTCAAGCTAGAAGCGGTTGTCCATGTCTTCCATTTATGGGGACACTATCTGTTGGGTGAGTGCTTTGTGGTGTATACAGATCACAAGAGAATAAATTATATCTTATTATAGCATGACATGAACCTCCGACAATGAATATGTGTCAAATATATAAAATACTTTGATTTTGAGCTTACCTATACCCCTAGAAAAGGAAATGTAGTTGCAGATGCACTGAGTCTAAAAACTCAAACGTAGGCCATACCAGAATCCAGTGATGAATGGAAGTTAATGGAAATATTATCTGAACATCATCTGGAGTTTCATGACAGTCCTGAGCATTCATAACTTTCAACCGTAATAGTAACATCTTCCATCCTTGAGAAGGTGAAGAGTAGGTAGTTTTCAGATCCTGAAGGATTGGTTATCTGGGAGAGTATATTAGGAGATAACCAACCTTCAGATTGTTCTGTGGATAGAGATGATGTCCTGCATCTACGTGGACATATCTGGGTTCCTACATATGTGATAGTGGAGTTGATGAAATAATCTCATTCTTCCTAGTGGGAAGTTCATCTAGGCATCTCAATGATGTATCGTGATATGCGATTATAGTTTTGGTGGCCTGGGATGAAACATTAGATTGCAGGCTTCATCACTAGGTGTCCCACCTATCATTAGGTGAAAGAAAAGAACTAGAGACATGTAGTCTTGTTAAAACCATATCCAGTCTGGGAATAAAAATGGGAAGATGTTTCTATGGATTTTGAAGTTGGATTACCTATGTCGCCAAGGGGTAGAGATGCTAACTAGGTAGTCATTGGCCGACAAATGAAATCATCCCGCTTCATTATTATTTGGGAGACAATATCATTTGATGAGTTGGGAGGACTATATGTCTGTAAGATTTTATGACTACATGAGTATCCATGTAATATAGGTTCCGATATGGATTATCATTTCAATTCACGGTTCTGGAAGGGTTTGCATAATGCTATGGGAACTTAGGTGCTTCTAATTGCAACTTTTTACCCTCAGACTAATGGAAAATCAGAATAGACAATACAGGTTATGTAGGATGTTCTCTGAGGGTCCATCATTGATTTTGGCAGTTCCTATGAGAAGAATATCCATCTCTTCGAGTTCTCCTAAAATAACAGTTTTCAAGAGATGATTCATATTGCTCCTTTTGAGGATATATATGGTAGTCAATGTCATTCACCCATGTGTTGGCTAGAGGCGGGTGAGGCAGCCCTACGAGTTCCTCGACTCATTCAAGAGACTTCAGAATAAGACCAGATTATTAGTAACCATATGACTACTACTCAGTCTAGTAAGAGATCTTATACTAATTGTCATCGATGAAATCTTGTATTCGAGGTCAGAGATCATGTTTTTTATCGAGTATCACTGAAGCTAGGGAATAGATGGTTACGGAAGTAGGGTAATTTTATGCCTCATTACATCAGGCCATTCGAGATTCTAGAGAGAGTCAGGCCAAAAACCTATCAGTTTCTACTACCTCAGAGGTATTATTCCATGAACTCTGTCTTTAATGTCTCACAATTTCACCAATATCATGATTACCCATCTCATACCATTGATCACAAGGTAGTTGAGTTAGATGTTTATGCAGCCTTTGAGAAGTATCCAATACGCATCATTGACTGAAGCACAAAGGTTCTCATAGGCAATTAAGTCCCTCTCGTATGTGTGTTATGGTAGCACGACTGAGTACATGATGATACCTGGGATAGGGAATCTAATGTATGTTCTCAATGGCTAGAGCTGTCCTCAAACAGTGTCTCTTTACCCTTGTAAAGAGAACTCGAGGGTGAGAGATATTTTAAGTGGGGAAGACAGTATGAACTCAGTTTTTTCACTCATGTATGGATACATTATTTATCACTATAAATCATTATTTGGATCTAATATATATGTATAATAAGCTAGAAAATTTTTTTATGGTGTCTGTGGCTTGTCTGGATCTCAAAAAACCTCTTTTTAGGAAAACATGCTAATTTGCATGGTTTGTGCATGGTTTGTGCACGGTTTTCCTAACCATATAGGTTCTGATATATTGGAAAGTGTTTTCCCTCATGGTTTCTTCATGGAAATATGTCCTAATAATGATAAATCCTATTTTTTCCATGCCAAGTCACATGGTTTGTGCATGGTTTTCGAACTGCCATGCGTCCTAACAACGCGAACCTCCCTTTTTCCCAGATTCAATAAAAACCATCTCACATGGATTGTGAACGGTTAGAAAAATAGTGCGGACAAACCATTGACAAGCTAAAGACATGTGTTAAATGTCTAAAATTCCCTTAATGATATACTAATCCCTCTCTCCTCCATTATCTAAGAATATGTGGGATTGACCTATTTCTCTCTTAGTATTGGGGTTTTTGAAGATCAATGCTTAAAATCAATAGATATTATTCTTATAGATTCTGATCAATCTTTCGTTCATCACATTGGATGCACAATGGTACGTACTCAAGAACTTTTTATCAATAATTGTTCTATTTCACTCTTGAACTAGATATCGCCATGAGAGTGTTCTTCAAATTTTCAAAGATCAACTCCAATTAGAGTAAAATCAATGGCTAATACCGGAGGATGAGATTAATACATCCCTAAGGTGGGTGGTCTATAACTCATCCAAAATGATCGTTGTTTTTGGAAGGTTTTTAGGGGGTCCACCGGTTTCATTGGAAACTATTTCTAAAATTAACATGTAATGATTATTCTCATTAGAATCCTTTGATTACGCTCATTCGAAATACGTTATTAGTTATTAGTGGTTACACGCAGAACTCAGTCCACCACTAGTTGAAGGTTATGCCATAATTGGGTTTTTAGTGTTTTTGAAGCTTTGAGACACCATTCGGGTGTGTGTTTTCCTGACCTTTCAAAAGGTGAGTGTCCTTATAATAAATGGCTTGTTGTTAATTATAATTTCATAATGTAAATTACCATGTATGCTCACCACTTGACCCACCTAAGGTAAGTTCTTACAAATGTTTATTAAATGTGAAATATGAATTGTGAAATGGCACGTATACTTAGAATATAACTTGGCCTTATTAAATGATATTGAAAAAAGGTTACATGTCCGCAGTACCCCTTTCTATGTTGATGGAAGGTACAAGAGTGAAACTCAATAATTGAATAATCCTTAATGGAAAACTAACACTTGATTAAATGGTTTCAATCCTACTTGCAATATCCAAAATAATAGAAGGTAAGGCTTGGACCACTGGTTTCAACTCTAGTTGACCTATCTGCACTAATGGAAGGAAATACATGAACCAAATTAATTCTTACATGATTATAATTCAAAATAGGAATGGACTGACTAGTTCTCACCGTGGATTATGAGAGGAGAATACCTTGTGTCTCAGGAACCCCATTCTTATTCAAGGATATGGTTTTCTTAGGATGATACCCACCTAGAATCTGGTCCTTTTCTATTCCTTGGATGCGCGGTATACTACCATTATATCCCTTTCTTGTTACATGATACCTCGAATACACTCCTTGGATTCATCATTGACTAGTAAGTGCTATGGTGAAAACCCATCGGGCCCAAGTCTTTACTTAGACATATTTTACCTTGGACGATAACCTTGGACTCAATAGAAGAGAATATTATTGAATGCCTTGGATTACATTACTTTTATTACACCCTTTCCACTTAGCTAGATTAAGATACTGCTGAGTTAGTATTCAATGAGTTTACATTACCTTTGTTTTTACCCAAGAACTCCTTCACTAGATATCATTGTTTTGTTCCCTTGTTACATCTTAGGACCTTCACTACTAATATTATCATGAGTTGATTTTAGTGTTGGCTATGCCCAGCATGACCTATTAACATTACATGAAAATATATTAATTAATGATCTCGTTACATGTTCAGACACCTATTGAGGGTTGAAGCAGGTACTTGGTTTTTTTTTATTTTGTACTACTTGCTTTACTTTACATATATACATGCGTACACACTATTATATTCCACTACATGGGATGGATGTTATGGACACAATTGGTGGTGGCCCACTGAGATTTATCTCACACCCTCTCCAGTCCCCATTTTTTACTCAGATTAGATTACATGGATGTAGGTTTTGACAAAGGGAAGCCTGCAAATTCCCATACATGATTGTGTGCTTATAGGGTGTATCATGAAAAGAGATGACCGAGTAGGGTCTTGGGATGCTTGGAGTAGAATTTTTTTTTATTTTAACATATGGAAAATGTTATTCTTGTTCTCTTTAATCCATTATTTCCATATTACTAGTGACATGACATTACATCATCATTATTCTAGTTGATACAGTTATAGTTATTCATGTTTATCTATTTCATCAGTTTGCTTCATCTATTTATCTATATTTCTTCCATATTTACTATTACATTATATCCCTTCCATTGTTCTACACTCTGCTAATGGGGGCATAGAATTCCCATGGACACACCCTAGGCCCTCACTACTAGTCAGCAGCCTCTATCAGTTGAAATGATTCATTTGAGGCTATGTGTCCCACAGATATCGGCGCAACCGTTATGTGGCACCCAGGTCTGGGTTGTCATAATAATCACCTCTTCAAATGATAGAAAACTCAAGATCACCCATTCATATTACATCAAATTACAATAAGTCCCTCATTATTATGAAGTAATGGGTTGTAATATTGATAACCACCAAAACATGCATGTGGTGTCTTGAATATGAAATCCCTTACATGTAAAAGGGGTCAACAACCATCTATTTTATTAGTGTAACCATTCCATTTCTAATGCATGGGAGGGATTCACTTATATATCATAAACCAATAAAAGAGTCTGATGGTATAAAATTACTCTCCTCAAATTGGTGTGATGAGCCTGAGATCCCATCCTATTGACCAATAAAATCAATTAAGAGACATGGAAATAAACTCTATTGTCCAAATTCCATTAAAAAGAAGGCATGTGAATCTTTATAGATGTAGAATACATTGGATGATTTAATTAAGAGGTATGTAGTGAACCAAACGCCACTAATATCATTATTAAACTATTAGAAATGAATTCTTTTAGAAGAAAATAATAATAAAAGCTTGAATCAGTAAATTATTATATATATTTATATTTCCCATGGCACGTGTCATTTCATTTATCAAATTAATGTGCCTGAAAAATCGTCAAACAAACAAAAAAATCTATTCACCGTTATGATATAATAAAAAATAGATCTCAATTTCACTGATGTACTAATATATGACCTTTTCTTATTGTTATAATTTTTGTTGTAGACACTATACTAAAAATTTACACCTTGAAATGTAGCACTGGAATCATCAATTATAATTTTTGGAACCTCACTTGTAGAAACAACCTCTGTAGACTTTGAAACAATGTCATCCACATGATGTCCTTAGAATATAGTAGAAAACATGATGTATATGTTGTACCATAGAAAAGGTATGATACTGACCCTCAATGATGAATATAGTGGGCTTTAGGAACTAATTTCCACAATAATGCCTCACTAAGTGAAAGATGCGATGAATACAGTGATGAATGTAACCAATTCTAACTATATAAAGGAGAATATCCATAGAGAATAATAATAAAAAACTTCCTCACCTCAAGAAAGTGGATCAAGGAGTGGAATGTCTCCCTATTATAGTTAAATATTCACTTAAGAGGGATTCGGTTAACCACCTCCCCCAGTGTTAACCATCCAATTCCCTTAAGTTTCTTAATGAGCGCATTACCTTACTGGTATCCACTTTAGAAGCTCAGATGCATGTACCAAGATGATATAGCATGGTGATAAATAATTTAGGCCAAATGGAGTAGTAATATATTCATACATACACCAATAAATCCCAATGAAATATTCATGTATTAGTCAACAATCATGCTCATATTGCCACTCACCCAGAATAATCCTGCTATCATATACTAGTAGCGATAAAGGAGGACGCACATATCCCCACACCATGCATGATTTCCAATGGTATATAATGATTGTTTAAGGATTAAAAGGTTAGTCACATATCCATAATTCATAAAATATTCCTACTAATATGTCTTGGTGATCTTGAGGATAAAGGCCTATATAAATTCATAGACCCTTTTGAAGTGACAATACATTCATGAAGTGACGTAAGATCATAGTTGATATATTCTTGAAATGATACACAGAAAATAAAATATTCATATCTCAATGGAAGGAGGAGTGAATCACCATTATCAACATGAATAGGTGGATACTCAGGATCAACCCCATATTTTTTCCAAATCTAGGACAAATTTTAGAATATTATGATAATAGATGTGGTAAAATATTCGGATAATATTCCCATTCTAAATGGTATTTTCATCCTAGTATAAAAATCTCCTGAGGAAATTCTAATTTTTTTAGAATAATCTAAATGACATGTTACAATGTAATACTAGGATCCAACCCATTTACCAAATCCAATTTTTTTCCATCATCATATTTTAGATATCATCTTAGGTTAGGCTCAAATCAATTTTGTTAAATCTAGTCAGTATATCCAAGAATATTATAAGTGTAAAGAGAATATTCCTATTCATAAAAATTAAATACTACGCCAATATTCTTTATAGGTACTATAAGTGGAGACCCATAATACTTATCACATTATAGAAGTTCATTGAAATATTCCCATATAGAATTCATTTTTGAAATGGGACTATACCCGCATGTAAACCATGGCTGAGTAGTATATTCCAGAAACCTATTAAATATTGGCTCATAATTCTACCGAAAATACAGAATCATCATAACATACTCATGTATCTTATTAGTAGAAGTCTCATATACTTATATAAAAAAAGTATCATTGGTATACTATGATGACCTCCATGAAAAAGGATTATATACAATGTCAACATCAAAAGGTAGTTCGGCATATATCATCCATTACATAGGTTGAGATCCATATTCCTACTCTATTCAATGTCAATGTCCTCGTGGATTTTCAATGAATTTCTATATCATATCAAGGGTTTTCCGACTCTTCATATGAATAAGTTATTGATAACTACCTTGATAGTCCTCATTGTTGTATAAAAATGGATTATAGTAATCCCACCCCTGTCATTCAATAATGACAACCTCCCAATGGTGATATCTCACCTAGAAAATTAAATCACCCAATTGTTAACACACCATTTTAACGATATGTGATTAAAACATTGTGGTTAAGTATATATAATTCTCCATAAACTACTAGAAACACCTCATCCCGGTCAGATGATGACCAAGACAAGAAACCTATTTGGTCTAACTGGTTATAAGAATAATACATTGATTGAGAAGGGAATGGTATGGATTAATGGAAGGATCTGGATGAAAATAACATTCCAAACATTTTCTGGCCCATTATCACAACCAATTATAATTTCATAGATGTGATGAAGTTGTAGTGAATTCCATAATTATGAAAAAACATGTGGGTAAACATTTAATGGTAAAAGTATATATTTCTCCTATATAAGGTGTACAATGAACTTCACTTCACCACAACAACTATGTTGACAGATGGGCTTGGATGTATACTCCATTGTCGGTAACTGGGATCATAGAGGCTCAATAAAATTATACAACACACTTGCATAAATATCCTAATAAATATATGATGAATTATTGGTTGAGATGAATTATAATTCCATATCTAAGGACATATAGAGTATGGATCATTTCACTTCATTGCATCCCCATGAAAATTGACATTCATGGAAACATCATCTCGAAATTTCATAGATGTAGGAATGGTTAAGGGATAATATAATTTTTTATCTAGTTGATCAATCTAATGAATCTCTCTCATTAGAAGAATAAAAAGGCATTGTACGTCATGATAGAGGGCCGCCAACATGCTCATATGGATGGCCTCTCAACAAATGAGGATCATGTCTCAAAATGATGTAGAAAAAGTCTCCAAGTGCCAGAAATATCCTCATATTGGGTGAATCCCAATATGAATATCCATTAAAAACTCCACGTGTGTGAATTTAATTTTAATTTTTTTGAATATTTTAATGACGACCAATATGCAATCCATTTAGTAGATACCCCATCATGTAGGGCTGGGGAAATATTTTTACCACCACCACTACTCCAGGGTCATTGAACCCCAAGAGGGTCCATAAAAATTCATTGGAATCCCCAAATCAACGCCATCCCACATGTATAGGTTTATATTTATCTGAATATTGATCCCAATAATCATAAAATACATATCAATATAATCAGAAAATAAAAATGGAGGCTCAGATTCTACCACATTATGTTGGGTTGGGGGAATTTTTATCATCTACAATTAATATATGAGTCCCATAAAATATATTAAGTGATTACCAAATTATAAAAAACCTCAATATTTCTCTAACCACATTATATACATCAGAAATTATGATCTCACTCTTTATCTATAATTTAACTCTCCATCATGGTCACTATTCAGATACCAAAACATGGGGACCAGCTAGTAAAACAAATCAAATGTCATAAGGTCGATAAACCAAGATATCCTAATAAGAGAAAATGATAGAGAAATGATGATGATATACCCATTAAAGGAGGATATAGAGATATAAAACAACCGAACTACATAGATAATGATATGTTTATTACTGTCATCCATTATGGATATGTGTAATTCATTATAATTAAACAAGAAAATGATGCACACCAATTCAAAATCATAAAGTGCTGAAATTATGAAATAGTGACATGATGGGTAGGTAATGTTGTTGAAAAAAATAAATCTTCTCATATATAGAATTATAGGAGGAACCAGAACCTCAAACATCTTAATGATGAGTTTCCACCTCTCTGATGACATTTTGGTAAAGGTAAAGGGAAATTCATGGATAAATCCCACTCTCCTCCTATAATGGTGGAAATATAATTACAATAAGATTTATTATAATATTAGTAAAGGAATATAAACAATATTAGAAGTATCAAGGATGAATTACTCATGGGATGTATTCCCAATTGGTTCCACCATCAAGTAGAAATGTATATTCCTCCTCCCACCCATCATGATAGAGCTAATTATCTTACAAGGATAGAATTTGAGCACTAGGAAGGCTCTAGATATAGAATTATAATTTACATTATTGTGGCTGTTGAAGAATTTTGTGATCTCCCCCCATTATTACAGTATCATACTCACTATCAGGGTGATCATCTAGACCAAATATGAAATAAAAATTAGTGTGATATAAAAAAGGGCAGTACTGTCACATCTTTCTTGCTTCTTGTATTCAAGGGGTAATCCAGATGAATGTTCCTCAATAAATCCTCCCCACCATTTATTACACATATTCTCATATGAATGTAAAGAAAGGTAGAAATACCCCTATATTGCCTAAGGGGAACCCATATCCTGAATGATAGGATGATACTTTTCCCCCACCCAATTTTTCATATCATATCTTTTCAAACATTTATGGCCTATTGGATCCAAAACATTATCTCATGCACATTTCGTCCATAATTATTGTTGACATAAAAAATTGAAAACAATTTTAAAATGATATAGTATCCATAATTTTTATCATATAGAATGATCTAACATACTTCATAAAAGTATTACTCGTTCAAAATCAATCATTGGAAAAAGTTTCTAAGAACCTTTGTGAATAGAGGAAAATTCATTCGATCCTATTTAAAATTCTTAGTGGATTTTGTGATTTAATTGAAATAAAAAAACTTCTATAATATTCCCTTTAGTAAACTAAGGTAAATTTTTTGTCCATTCCCATGACATAAGGAAAAAATATTGAAAAATAAAAATAATACCACCATCACAGTGAAACAAAGAATACCGCCAACTAGAACACCCAGTCAGACCCTGCATCACCAGATGTCTCCCATTGAGTTTATATAACAACATAACCACCTCAACCCAAGGTAAATAGAGATCGAGGGTTCCCCTGATTTAAGAAATGGAAGAAAAAATTTTATTTTATCCAAAATGAATTGGCTCCGTGTTAATTTATTAAAGCCTTGTAAATCAATCTTTTCAAGATGCATGAGCCACAAAAAATCGATGAGGTCAACCTCATTGAACATCCTAAATATTTCCCTTTTCACAGAAGGTTGCATCACATCATCCAAGAATACATCATCTAAAAATACATTCTAAAATGTATTATTGATTATGGACATGTGATAATAGTAAACTCCTCATCATATGTGAAATTTGTGACTGCCACCCATCTATAAAGAGATAGTGACTTTAAATAATTTTCATCTATGATTAAATAAAAGATCATTTACTATATGTCTCGAAATATAGTTGACCACACTCATGAAACCCATGGAGAAAAAATTTGTAAAATTTTCATCATTCTGGCATAAAAAAGAAACAGTATTGGATACACCTTCCAAAGGTAGTCATAAACATCAAAATCAGGAAGTGGAATAATGGAAAGTGTCTCATTCAAAAACAATAGTTTCCCTGAATCTGAAAGATTTTTTCCTTGAGAATATAGAGTACAAGAACAATACCACAAAATGGGACCCCAATGGATTAAGAGATAATTTTTATCTCCATTAATATTATTCACTTACCTATTCATTTTTTATATGTTAAACATTTCCATGAATATGAGTTCCTTGTACCTAAATAGGGAGTTAGAGGTTGAGGCCACTGAAGCTAAGTGCACATGGGATGGAATGGTTAATAATTAACCAAGTATATTTTCCCCATCTCCACCATGTCCATACAGATAGATGAAACCAATTTGGGAAGCATTCTGCAATCCCAAAAGGATCACGTAGATGCCTCAATTTCTTTTATTTGTAGTTTTCACCTCATTATTTTGGATTATCTGATGGTGGATGTTCATTTATATAATTATTCCAATCAAATAGGTATTTGATAACACTATTATCTATTATTGAAAAAGTATTCCATAACCCTTAACCAAGAACTAAGCCCATATACATCAAGCACATTATCCCATATGACTCATGTAATAGAGAAATCCTAATCTAGTAATAACAAGCCTATGGTATAAAATTATAACATTCTAAAATATTTGGTAGATATGCCAGCCAGGATATCAATCCAAAATTCTCTCTAACTTTCAAAAGATATTAGGGATGCATTTATTGTGGCCCTATGGAGTGCCCATGATTTTGATATAAAAGTCACATAAACCATGGTTTATTAGGTGGAAACCAATCCTATGGAATTTCATACCACCATCTCATTCATAGAGCATGACCAGAAAGATTCTATCCAATGATATTTCAGACTCTTGTATGTTTCAGGAAGGCATGATAATGCAGACATCAGAAGGGATCATATTCCCAATATTTTTGGGATTAACCTAATTTTAGTCTTATCCCTATGATATTTAGGATATGGTGAGGATGATTATCTCTAAAAAATATGATCATTATAGGGTATGATAAAATAAAAAAATTCCCTTTGAAAGAGCATGATCATGGCCCAATTTTGGTACCACAAATCGGATTCCCTATTCATTATTATCTAGTAATACATGACCTGAAATTTACATTTTAGAATACATTTGGTACATAGACACATAGAGGTTCCAAAAAAATCAATAAATAAAATACTTTGAATCTTTTGAATATAGATAAGATGAGTTGATCTTCTATATGAGTGAGAAAAAAATGATGATATAAAATTACATGTAGGATGAAACTCCATATAGATTGGTAAAAAACCCTAAAAAACATTGGAGTATACAGAAGAGTGGTTATATTATTCCTAAAAACTGATTGAAGACATATATATTAGGTCATAAGTCCATTGATGATTGAAAATATCACTAACATATGTATATGTAGTAACAAAAATACTAGCTGATGCGGTCCTATTAAAAGAAATTCTAACCAATGCGCCATTTGAGATCAAAAAATTCAATTCTTCATCGAATAAATAAACAATTCCTTATAGAATACACATTAAACATTGTATTAACATTCCTCTCGTCCCCTGGTAATAGTAGAATGGAAAATAAGAATCTTCATAATCATCAAATTATTTCACTAGTGGTTCATGATGTCTATGTTTCTACCTATATTCTCTAATACATCAACAAATATATATGTAGTAGTGAATTTTCCAAAATGTCTTAACATGTTCCCACTGACACTATGATGGAAGAAGGAGAATATGACATCCGAGACACCCCTATATTTTTTGAGGAAGGTTACTCCACCCCCATTGATGATATAAAGTATGCAAATCTTGAAATAAAATAAGAACCATTCCCTATCTTGATCAGTTCCACCATACCATATGAAGAACATCAGATGTATATTTCATTTTTAATGTAGCATCGAAATGTATTTTCCTATAATTATAAAATTTTTACCAATATTGACTCTAATATTACTACTCACTATCTGGGCTTGTAAGATGAACATTGAGGTTTAAAAGAGGAAGCTATGAGAATGCACACTTATAATTCTACTGAGTTATAATATTAAGTTTAACAATTGATCAGTGACAAATGTTTTTTAAATTTATAGTACAAAAAGTGTCTTTCCAATATCAATATATTGAACAAAAATAATTGGATTATCAATGTCTATAGTGAATTTACAGACCTCAAACCACACTTCTCGAAGGTTTTTTTCCTAGTACTGATCATTGACCTTTTGATCAATGAAATTTCTAAAAACCATGTCCTTTCGTTTATAGATATATTTTCTAGGTATATTGTGATTAAAAAGTACCTAGAAGATAAGGAATCCAATTAATTTAGACTTCCTCAATGAATATTTATCTACAATGCTATTCCTTCAAGCTTAAATAATACTAAAAATACTTATCAAATCCCTATGAATCATATCATTAATCCCTTTCTATGGTGAATCGTGGATTAACACATCAACGACTTGGTGGTTGAATCTAAGGGTCATTGTTTTCACATCAATAATAATAAAAAATCATCAAAAAAATTATAGCATCTCATATTGAAGATGAATCAACTAATGTGAACATATCTAGTAATGTTATGAAAATTACAAAACTTTGTGTTTCACCACTATGATATTATGGTCGATCCAGAAAATAATATTGTAATTATGAATATTCCACTTCCTCAAAATCAAATTGAATTTGGATGTCTCTAAGATATTCTTGATTATATCTTGTCATTCATAGCCAATCTAGAAGCCATATTTATTCCCTTCATTATGGTTGTAATGAATGATACTACCAACTAGTGTGATGAGAACTACCAAGAATATTTCGAGAACCTCATGTAGTGCCTACTACATAAATTGCTCTTAACAATAGTGGTAAAAGGGAATCCAATGATACTATATATGGACTCTAAGGAATGATCAATTGGCCCTATCATCATAAAGAAAGTTGACACGGGGAATGAAAATATTCTATATTTTCATAGTGAGATGATTATAAATAATAAGACTAAATATTTATAAATCGAGAAGAACTACTTCACACCCATCATGATAGATCAAAATCCAAGACATTAACTATATAATAAATAAGTCAACATGGTGTCTCATATCAACATGGTCAAGTATATACTTATGATCCCTTTGATAACTGGTAATTCGTCTCAATATAAGGTCATTATGAAATATTATAAAATTTAATTCAAATCACATAAGGAAATCAAAGTACATGCAGTAATTGATTTCATTGAGTCACATCCTACCCTGGAAAATACACTAGTGAATAGTGAAATTTTATATTAAGAGTATTTAAATGCCCATTATACCTCCGATCATGGGATATGTATTTTTATGGGTCCTCATAAAGTATTATTAGAAATAAAATGAATCAATTTAATCATATCATGGTTAGTACATGTATTGTATTTGTTTCCCAAAATAAGGTAATTTTCTATACCAATTATCGTTGTTATAATAATGAACATATAATGATGTGGAATAGAAAGAACTTATTAATGTATTAGAAGAAACAATATAGCTAAAAATAGCCTAATTTTTTAGAAAAGGCTACCCAAAGATAGTGATAAAATAGATCAATTGTTAATAATCGATTAATAATTAAGAACCGTCACCTATCATCAGTTATGTGGGAGGTATAGTGGAAGAATTAATTTATGAACCAATGTTGCATCATGTTATTCAATAATAAAATTCTAATTATAGTGAATTAGATTATTTTTCCATAGTATTGTATAATCCTAATAATAAAGAGGTAGTATTTCATATCACACCTTGAAAGGTAGTCTCACTAACCATCATCTATAATTCAATGGAGATAAATCAGGTCATAACTTCTCTAGGGGATGATGAGTCAATATTTTCTTCTAGATGATTGAATCTGAAAATATATTACATAAAATATGGGAACATAAAGTTAAATCGATCCAAAATGGAACAAATTCAATGTCGGGAAGAGAACATAACCCTTTGGGGTGGGATAAAGGAATATAAATCCCCATATAATCAAGGATTTAAAGTAGTTCTTATCTGGTTAATTTTAGAAGGAGAGACCTTACATGTTATAAAGTAAGCCTATGTAGGATATAGTAGGGCCCACTAGTTCGGAACCATAATCTCCCTTAAAATATTATGATTTAGTTACTTAGGAAAGATGATGATACATGACTATGTAAAGTAAACTAGGACATGATATTCATGTAAAAACCATGAAATAAAACCCATTAACCACCAAAGTTGTTCCATATAGCTAGATATTCTAGTATAATAAACATATTCGGAATTTAAATCATGGGGCAAAATAGACCATCTACAGTTGAGCCTATTAAGTTCATCCTTAATGCTACAAGTTTATATTAAAATTTGGGAAAGTCCATATGTATAATATAAGTCTATGAAAATAGAATCATCAACTTCATGAAGTCCAATATCATCCCCAAATTTGGTTTCCCCCAAAATGTATTTATAAAAATAATACTAAATGTTTTTATTCTATGTTCAATATGTTGTATTATGTGTATTCCATTGATTCCTACCATTTCACTCACTATTATGTTGGGTGAAATGGAAATATATTGTCCTTCATTATGATACTGTTAAATATACTCTTGATAGTAGTTGGAAAACACATGATTTGTTATCTAGAAAATATCTTGTATTTTTTATGGCCCTATCAAAAATAGAACACAAACTCCCACACAAGTGACCCTATAATCCTTGGAATATGGGACAGAGGTTGAATTACCAATTATATTCTTGTTGACTTTACTCCAAACTACTCTATGTGGAAAACTATCAGATAATGAACTATCATAGAATGGAATGTATGTGCTATAATAAATCAATTTGAAAAGGTTGTGTATAATATAAAACATCAAATTAAATCCTAATCAACCTGTGTGATCCCATAGTAAAAAGGATCACCACCACTCATTTCTAGAAGTATAGTTACTGTGGGTTCTTATATCCCTGATGATACTGGTAAAGAATATCCCAAAATTTTAACCTGTATAGGAAGGACCTTATAATATAAACAAGTTATATTCTAAAAATCCTACTCATTAGATGCAATGGAATGGGATATATCATTCCTCCACACCATTTTACGGGTTTTTAATACATAATTTGTGTAATTTACATTATATGAAAGACTTGGTGGAAAATATTTAAACTGAAAAAAAATTTAATGACCATACCATATGATGTTAAACTACACGATCACATTTTAGTCACCTGACATTAAATTGTGCATCTAATTAGGCCATGTAGGAAAAAATTAAACTACATGAATTTTTGAAATCATTACTTTATTATGTTAAACTACATTGAATATGTTATGGTCATATGATGTTAAATAATTAAACATACTAATTCCTTGTGGAAATACATTAAACTGTAAAAAAATTAGACCCTTTCCACATGATGTGAAACTACACATATCAAATCTCGGTCACATGAAATTAAAATATCCACCCTCATAAAAACAGGTATAAATATTTTAAATTTTACAATACCTTAATATCCTTACTATATGACATTACATTACACATAATGTGTCCATGTCACATGACGTTAAATTGTGAAACATATTACTTCCTGGTGGTAAGACATTAAACTCCGTATCATTTTCACGTCCTTACTGAAAGTTATTAAACTTCAAATAATAATTCATGCACACATGCTGTTAAACCAACAAATATCTTATATCACTGAAGCAAGAATGTAAACAAAAAACATCCATCATACTCTTCATATGACATTATATAACTACCCATACTTTACATAAATTTTAAATACTTCAAAATTAAAGCATACTTATTACAACATATAACAAAACCATGGAAGGACTGTATATGTATAGAGTCTTTAGAAACTGGGAAACATAAACAACTGGTTCATAAAGCGTCTACTTTGCCTCCCATTTATTTCATCACATCTAGAGTCCCTTTTGGGAATATCCTACGTAATAACCTTCTTCCTGACCTGGGGAAATAAAACATACAAAAGGGTGAGCTAAAATGATCAGTAAGGGTAAACAAAAGAAATATCAATCACCTCATAAGAACATAACTTTTGTAAATCATAACCTGCAAAAGAAATCATAATTTCATAACATGGGATAAATCATTGTATTGAAATGTAATCCCAATAATCATAACTTAAAACATGAAACATTTTGACATACACACATAATCATAGATAGTCATTTCTTATTAGTCAAGACTCATTTCCAAGACTATCATAGTGGACAAATTCCATTTCTGAACTGAGTTCACTCCTTGTTTCAGTCCTGTTTCACTGAACCAGTTTAACCTGCCATTCCAGCCATGTCTATCTCATGAGATATAAAAATTTTACCCAATGCATTGGAGGGAGATATAGGTCCCACCCATCGCATAATGATACCATTCAAATGTGTTCCACAAAATAATAAATCATACATCAGTGCATAACCCATGTAATAAAAATGGGAATCTTAAACATCATGACATCATAAAACAATTCTTATATGATAAAGGAATTCATAAAAATAATTCCATCACAACATAAACAAATAAATGTAATAATAGGGATAGAAACATAACCCTATATTATCTTATATGTAAAATAATTTTGATAAAACACTTGAACTCCATTCTTGAGGAAAATATCCTTTATACTTCAAAAACATTTTCCATTCTTAACGTGTCTTACAATTTTAATCTAAAATAAGTTGATTAAAAAATAAACCTGAAAACTTGTAAAGTAAGCTTCTTGTAAATAATGTTTTAAAAATCCATTCATGACGTATAAGTTAAAAAAACATTCTTCCCATACTTTTGTCAGAAAATTCAAAAAGTACCTCGTCGGAAAAACGAAAAAATATTCCATTTATATATTTTACTAAAAACTCACCAAAGGGTAAAATTGGTTTTAAAAAATTGTAGGTGGATGGAAATAATATTAAATATTGAGGAAACATGGATGTGGATGATAATATACACCCCAGTAAAGGAGTGGGTGGATCCATAATCAAATAAAACAATTTCTACTTTAGAGTGGATGGTAAGTATACCTTTCACCACAACATTATCGTACTCCACATCACTGATAGAAATTGCATGTGTCTTTCCTTTGTCTTTAGCCTGATGAGTTTGTTGACGTCGACCATCATCATCAGCCCTTGGATTTGGGCATTGATTGGCATAATGCCCCATATCCTTGCACATGAATCATTGAATTGTAGTAGGTTCATTCTGAGTTTCCCTTCCTTTGATTGTATCATTAGACATCTTATTTCCATCATTGTGGCATTCAAATGCCCGATGACCTTCCTTTACACATTTGAAACATTTACTTGTCCCTTTAAGACAACTACCTCCATGTTTCTTTCCACACATTGAGCATAAGTGAAAGCTCATCTTCTTTTCAGTGTGCTCTTTAGATTTTCCTTTGAATTCCATTTTACTCTTCATATCAAACCCATATGACTGATGGGTTACTCTAATCTCCATATCGACTTTGATAGCACATCGAACGATTTCCTCTTATCTATTGAAGTCCCTTATTGATAATGCCCTTCGAAGGCTTGGTTTTATGCCACTAATGAATCAATTGATCTTACTCTGAGGTTGGATAATAATACCAGAAGTGTACCTTTCATGTCTTGTAAAATTTTCTTCATAGGTACCAACAGATTCATCATCCTTTTGCTTCATTTCAAGAAACTCTTTCTATATCTTTGTTCGGAGAATATGCGGGAAGTACTTATTGAAAAATAAGTTCTTGAACTCGTCCCATTCCATGGACTCAATTTCATCCCTTTTCCTTGTATTCTTAATAAGATTCCTTCATTTATCAGCATCTACTTCCAAACGATACACTGCTAGGATGACATTATCCTATTCAGAACATTGAAAAACTTAAAATATCTTTTCAGTAGTACTAATCCTTTTTTCAGCAACTAATGGATCAGTAGACCCAATGAAAGAAGTTCGACGCTACCTCATGAAGGATTCAACCGAATTTTTCTCCTTCCTTTGCTCATTTAGAAGTCCCTCATGATTCATAGCTTGAGAAAGTTGTGTGAGCATGGCTACAAGATTTTTCATTCCATCTCCCAGAATGTTTGGTTGCTCAGGGGGACAATCATTTCATTGCCCGTCGCATTTCGCATTAACACGGTACCTTCGGGATCTATCCATTGACTAAAACCAAGAAGAATAGTTTGAGAAACACTAATTATAATAGTAAAACCACATAATCAAGAATAAAATTTCACACATAAGGTTATATCATAGGTTGTTCATGGACATCTCTAAAACACTAAGATTGTGTTCTATGCTTAGACTTCTCCTTAGGTTTCTTACTAAGTCTTTCACATCCTAGTTTCCAAAGAATGACTATACCGATTCGTTGATACCAAATATAACGACCCATACATTACATACATTGTAAATACATCAAAATTAAAGAATACTTATTACAACATATAACAAAACCATGGAAGGACCATATAGGTATAGAGTCATTAGAAACTGGGAAACATAAACAACTGGTTCATAAATAATCTACTTTGCCTCCCATTTATTTCATAATATCTAGAGTCCCAATTTGGAATATCCTACTTAATAACCTTCTTCCTGACCTGTGGAAATAAAACATAAAAAAGGGTGAGCTCAAACGCTCAGTAATTGTAAACAAACGAAATATCAATCACATCATAAGAATATAACTTTTGGAAATCTTAACCTGCAAAAGAAATCATAATTTCATAACATAGGATAAATCATAGTAGTGAAATGTAATCCAAATATTAATAACATAAAACATGAACCATTGTGGCATACACACATAATCATAGAGAATCATTTTTATTAGTCAAGACTCATTGCCAAGACTATCTTAGTGGACAATGTCCATTTCTGAACCGAGTTCACTCCTCGTTTCAGTCCGGTTTCACTGAACCAGTTTAACCTGTCATTCCATCCATGTCTATCTCATGAGATATAAAATCGTTACAAAAATTCATTGGAGGGAGATATAGGTCCCACCCATCTCATAATGATACCATTCATATGTGTGCCACAGAATCATAAATCATACATCATTGCATAACCCATGTAATAAAAATGGGAATCTTAAACATCATGACATCATAAAACAATTCATATAAGATAAAGGAATTCATAAAAATAATTCGATCACAACATAATCAAATCAATGTAATAATTGGGATAGAAACAGAACCCTGTATTATCTTAGATGGAATTTTTTTTTGATAAAACACTTGAACATTATTCTTGAGGAAAATATCCTTTCTACTTCAAATTTTTTTTCCTTTCTTAACATGTCTTACAATTTTAAACTAAAAGAAGTTGATTAAAAAATAAACATGAAAATTTGTAAAGGAAGATTCATGTAAATAATGTTTTAAAAATCCATTCATTCCGTATAAGTTAAAAAAACATTCCACCCGTACTTTTGTCAGAAAAGTCAAAAAGTACCTCGTACGAAAAACGACAAAATATTCCTTTTATATCTTTTATTAAAAACTCACCGAAGAGTAAAATTGGATTTAAACCATTGTAGGTGGATGGAAATAATATTACATATTGAGGAAACATGGATGTGGATGATAAAATACACCCCAGTAAATTTCAATGTATAAGCAATCTCGGATAAAAATGAGATTGTGATATTTCCCTTACCTTAGGTCTGATTTGGTTCGTAAGTGCCCGAAACTCCTGTATAGTGATTTAAATAATGTTATTGACTTATTCCAGAATCATAATTATTGTTATGATATCATATATGGTCATATTATTAGCTTCTTAGTAGTAATATTTCATTGCTACTTGTTATTCGGGTGTTTATAACTTTTTGTTCTTATGCGTGTTTTGTCGAATAAATTCTTATTCTTCTCTTTTGTTTATAGATGAAACATTTCTAGAATGGTATTAATATACTATATATCATATTAATTCATTCAATTTATTTATATAATCATTATTCAATGAAGATTATATAGAACGAATCGCATCACATCGAGGAGATGGTATTCCGTACGTACGCACGAGCGATGATATCGTTCCCATGATCGTGGAATTGTATTGGAGTGTATGTATGCTATTTAAGAATCAATATCACTTTAAAATAATCATATATAGTAATTATTTACACCATTATACCCATCCATGTAAGGTGGTGAGGGAAAATAGATTACACCACGGCGTGGAGACAGTATTTCGTACGTACGCACGCACGATGATTTCGTTTTTCGTAGGATGGAGAGATGGTGAAATAAGGTTGCTTCATACTTATAACAACATATCATTATATGAGTGATACTTATGTTATTAATTCATAATGAAACAACTATAGAAGATGAATTTGAAGAAGAAATAATTTGGAAAGGATCGGTAATGGATATTACCTCTTTTTTTGACGGGCCTCTTCTTAACCTCCTCTTATGGCACTAGGGTTGGTCTTTGAAGAAGACCAGAACCTCTAGTATGATTCTAGGGAAGTTGGGAAGTGAAAGTGCTGGTTCTGGGCGAGTTTGAAGGTTCAAATTGGTGTGAGGAGGAGAGGGAGGAGGTGCCCTTTTATAAGGGAGGAGAGGGGCACCTTTGGAAATATAAGAAATATTAGTTTATATTAAATCCCAACCCCACATAAAAACATCCAAAATGACTCATATTCAAAGATTATATGAGATAGGGTTGTAATATCATCAACCAATAATATTTAGACATGTTAGGAATTTATTTTAAACATTATCAACTTGATTTATCCTTATTTATCAATTTAATTTTATTTGTGGTAACAATATTCTAAATATTACATTGTTATAAATAATTATATATGTGTTGTTAATTTTCTATAATTTCAAACTTTATGACATTTTAGACCATATGAATTTTAATTTATAATTTTTTAATATTTTTGTGATTTTTAAACAATTTTATAATTTGTTATTTTTATAAAATAACAATAATGTCAATTTTGACACTATTCATTTATTTGAATTTAAATAAAATATATATAGAAGATATGTTCGAACTAAAAGCTTTAAAAGATTCATAAAATGTCATATGGTTCTAGAAAATTAGTTTATCACATTAAATAGTTCATATAATGTTTATTATAATATTTTTAAAACAATTTATTTGATATTTTAATTAATAAAATAATTTCAACATTACTATTGTGTCATAATTAATGATAATGATTTAATCCCTAAAAATACTAAATAAATTCTTATGATGTATATAATTGTAATATATTTCTAGATACTATTCATGTTCGAAGTTTGATTAAGTTTATCACCAAATTAAAATTATTATACTTATAAGATTTAAGAAAGTGACATGTTGTCACATTCTTTGGTTTTAATAATAATTAAATTATTTTCATAGAAAAAAGTCTATTAAATGAATCTAATCCGACCCTTAGGTGATATGGGTCGACTTTTAGTCATCCAATAGGATTTTGGCATGTGTTAGGGTAATTCTATAATCATATATTTACCCATAATTACCCGATTTACTTTTAACTATGGTAAATAAAATTTTCTGTAGTTACTATTCAGAATACCCAAAAATAAAAAGTTGCATATTAACATAATTTGGACCCACTGATTATGAATATGGAATCCATTTTTCAAATTTCAAAACATATAAGATGCAGTAATTAATTTAAAATAAATACCGTTTTTAAGAAAACGTGTTTTAGAAGTTAAAACATTGCCAATGATTGAAATGTTTTTACCTATGAATTCAATGTGAAATTAATGCCAATGACATACATTATATTAAATGGTAAAAAATATATTCTATCTATACATTAAAACCATTCAATATTATAATTTAACCTTACAAATTATCTCAATGAAAAAAGTTGTTTTTAATTAAAAATTAGGGTATTTTTACTATTAATCAAAATATGAAAGTTATCAGAAAAATATCAAAAATTTATCCAAAATAATTATTATATCCTGATTCAAAAGAAGAATTTTAATTTGTCAAATTGAACTTATATACGTGTCAAAAAATAGATTTAATGTGGGTGCTCCATCAAAAGGCGGCAAAACTGCATTTTTTGATAAATACTTATTTTACCGAAAAAAACTTATTTTGATCTATTACCATGTTCTAGAAAATGTGTAAGATGAATAATAATTTTGTAAAATTTAAAATTCAGTTAAAACTATTCATAACGACTAGTTTATAATATTATAATAATATATCGTTGTTTAGTGGAACTCGGTATTGCCTACTACACATGCTATCGAGGAAGGTCGCAATTGCGCGTTGCGAAAGATTCTTTTGATGATTTATATAACATAAAAACAAAATATTTCTCATAAAATTCTCATGTGTTACACATTAAATAGTAGGGAAACCACATCCTAGTCTCATGATGTAAAATTACAGTACATCATCCTCACCATATAATGTTAAACTATATGGTACCCATCCTAGTTTCATGTCATGAAATTGTATGAGATGTATCCACCTTGTGGGATAGACCTCTATTATTTTGAACTATTTTTATTTATAAATAATGTTTCCTAGATGATATTTTACTTGCTTAGGTTTAATTTTCATCAGTGACCCATCATATGGACATGTAGTCCCACCTTCATCATAGCATTAAAACCTCATCAACATTTGGTTTCTCATTTTATCCTTAATCCAAGACTTTACTACATTGTAAATTTAATATATATTCACAAAAAAATTTAGTAAAATTAAAAGACACAATCTCAATGTGAGATTTATATCTACACAGGGGTCTATATATGCGAACTATGTGTGTCTTGATTCTTATTACCATAGGATACATAGTGATGTTTCAATCTGAAATATCTCACCCATCCAAAATATAATGGAAAAAATGCCCACATACCTGGATATAGGTTACACCAATGTGGGTAATTTTTACTATAATAACTACATTTGGATTTCTTTATGTTATCACATCATATTTTCTTATTCACAAACATTGAATTTTAGGCCCAACCATGAATCTTCATTACTAGTAATTATATTCCTTAAAGACATAAAAAAAATTATAGGGATTCATGTTCATATCATAATGTGAATACTCTCACATATTCCCTATAATTTACTGTCACATGACTCAATTGACTGCCCATTTCAAAAAAAATTCTCATGTTGAGTATGATTTATGGGATCCTAGGTAACCTATAAATACATAATGACCATTGTAACTATGATTTATTTTATTCAAAATATGGAACCAAATCCTTTTCAATATAGGTTGGAATAGCCTTTAGTGATCCCACAATATTCTTGAATTTTACATAGTATGTGAATCCACTTAATAATATTGATATTTATTTGAATACCAACCAATTACTCGAGTTAATAAACTTATCATGGAAGCCGTTGGACCATGATCCCACTACTCATTATTTTCCGCTATAGAATGTTAGTAATAGAAATTGGAAAATTTAAAGGGACCCTTTTAAGATTCACTAGTGAATATTTAAAATCCAATGTTATTACTCTGAAAGGGATGTTCTGTTCCTCGAGGAGAGTCCCCTATAAATCCCTAATGTATTTTCCTGACTAAATTTTATATGGGGTTCCTCCATTTTTATTGCATGACATATACCCACCATTTATTACCTCCAATTTAATCAGAAATTCTTGGGTTATTATTTATTCTTCCCATTATAAAAATATTAATGTAGATTTAGATACCCTCAATGTTTTACATATTATTATTTTACCCACAATCAATTTAAAATTATGACATCATATTCTAGTTCCCTTTTATTTCATATGATGCATCAATTCTAAAGACCCAAATCCCCCAATTAATTTATTCCACTCAAAAATCCCATGTGTTCCATTCTGTAAGTCCTAAAACATCAAAGTGAAATCCATCTAATGAGACCCACATACTAAATTATATCTAGACCCATTAACAGATATGTACCCCCTATCTAAAAGTTTCTGATAGATATGAATATTTCTTCCTTATATCATGATGGATTATGAAAATTCTTTTTAACTATTTATAAGTTTGACCTATACAGGTTACAATTTAGCCAAAAGTGGTGTCATGGATCACCACGAGAATTTGAAAAATCACCCTATGTAAAAAATGAACTAGGTCTATGGATGAGGTCTATATAAGAAATATGTGTGGATTGATACATATCAGCTCATGAAACGTAGTTACTCCAAAGTGATCCACACCGGTCCCAACAAAAAAATCTATCAATAAATTCCTATATCCCTACTCACAAACAAGATCTTAGTTGGGATACTTTACTTATAAGAACTATATATAGATTGATTCATAACCCATAAGTATATTTTATGACTCATGGGTATGTAGTTCCAGACCTAGCCAAAGTATTTCCACTGTCACAATTGTCCTTAGTGTATGCTCCAAATTGACCAAATTTGACTTGCCATAAAACTATGAATACTTATCCACTAATTAAATCCAAACCCAACATAAGATCCTTTGACCTTAATAGTATCACTGATAGTGAGAAATGATACACCGATGTGATTTTGGGTGACCTAAATTTTGAGGTGAAACATGCCCCTATCACTTGGCCTTAATCCATATCCAAGTAGGGGATTTATTAACATCTCCAGAACTATGTATGGATTCATTTATATATTCATGGGATATGTAATGATACTCATATCCTTCCATACATGTAATATCCTATAAATACAATAATAAATGTCCTCCCACTATTGTATGTGATCTTGATTAATGTTGATCAGGTGGATTTCACTGAAATTGATATATATGACCTAATTACTGCACTCATGAGATGTATAAGGATACCAAAGGGAATCCCAACCATTAAAATTTCATAGGACATTAGATCTTTTTCACCTTGAAAGACATTGAAAAACATAAAAATGGTTCATTTATAAAGACATTTTTCTATTTCATATGAGTCAGATCTATATATGGAATTCTTATACATACCTGAGATCTATTGAAAAGGAGGATGAACTTTTTAATTACAAATGTTATGTATATGTAAGGGAAAAATTAATCCTTTTTTTGAATTGTCCCATATAATGCAGGAATTACATAAGAATACATTGAAAAATTTCCACATCAATGATCACTTCATTAGCACCTAATGCTAAAATGAAATGATTACTTTTTGATAATATGATGTTACACTAAAGAAAAATAAAATCATGTTTTCATGATATTTACATTCATATAAGGAATACCACTATTACATGATGTTAAACTATATAGACCATGATACCTCTTCCCACATAATCAATGTACTGTAACAACCTAGCCATGGTCATTTAATTCATGAGGTGGTTCTGTTATTTTTTTAGTACCTCATTCCAAAAATCACACTTCATATATTATGTATCACATGTTTTTGGAAACCTTCATTGACCCTTATTAAGGGGTGAAGATCCCTCTCTTGACCATGCATGAGCTAGATCTTTATAGGGGTCCTTGACATATCAACCTGAGGTGTATCCTCATTGAAAGATGGGATTACCAATCCTTGTTATCCTTGAAAATATCACAATATAATTGATCACCACAGTGTGATTCATAATATTCCATGACTAACCATCTTATACCATTAATCCTGATCCAATAACTATGAACAACTATTTACATCACCATCATCCTCTGATAAAATGTGTGTTAGAGTAGACTTAACCTTTGGAATCAATGTTAGGATATTTTTTATATATTCTTTGATATTTGGTTCCTATTACATAAACAAAAACTAAGTACAATTTGTTCAAAGATGAATGAACTTAACATATTTCCTATGATAGTCTAAATTACAAGACCATAAAATACTAGTGAATGTGACATAAACCATTTTACTTAAAAACTAAAACTAGGTTGTTTGAGAAAAAATAAAGTCTCTTATTTCAAGGTTGTTCATCTCTAGAGTTTAAGAAAAATTTATAGCTTAAAAAGGGTAAAATCTTGTTTGGATAATATAATGAACCTAGTAAAATATAATCAATTATTGTTGGATCCCTCTTTTTTATAAAAATTTAGGAAAATGTTTATCACATCCTCTTATTCTGAAAACATGTTTAAAAGGAGGAAAAACAACTCTTTAGTGTATGTGTGCCCTTCAGGAATATGACATTTCTTCATAAATTATATTCATTTTGTTGAATTATGAGTTAATACCCCAAAATTCCATGATTTTAGAATGTTATTTTAGAATCCCATAGCCTTGATTCATTCCTCTTCGTTTTCCTTTATAGTTTGGTGGTAACAGAGAAAATATAATCTTAGGGGACCCCTATTTATTTAAATGGTAAATAAAACAAATATAGAGTTATTTTTCCTAGGGGATTTTCTATTACTAGAGGAGAGGTCCCCTAAAACTTATGAGCTGTTATCCTGAATGCATGTGATATGGGATTCAACCATTAAGAATGTATGAGATATACCCACTTGTATCCACCTCTCTTTGACTCATATATTATTAGGTTTTGATTTAAAATTTCCTTTACCCATCTATACAAGTGGATTATACATCATCAACAATACATCACTGGGTATTTCAACCATTATCAATATAGTAATGTGTTACCTCATTATTGAAACTTTTCAGTGGATCATGTTACAAGACTTAAAACTATGTGGTATACGACCCGATCCTCATGACCATAAATTAAACTACCTCTAGGGCTATCGAAACCTCCTTATATATAATTTTATCTATTCATAACATCAATATAAAAGTGTTTAAATATTTTAAAATAATCCAATGTCTATGTAAACGAGTGGGGACCCCTATTCTTGACCATACATGTAAGACAAACTAGGCTCAAGAATAAGGACTCATGCATAAAAAACCAGAGGCATCATTTTCATTCCAGGAAGGGCCTCTAATAAAACTGAGACGTAGAAACATTGTAGTGGAACTAATCACCTTAGTGTGTTTGGATATCACCAAATTCAATAAAACACATTAGTAAATGATTTAAACATCCCATTATCCAAGTATAAATGTGGGTTAAACATCTATAATATCACATCACAATATATAAAATCCACTCTTATGATGGTTGATGTTTCTTTTTCAAAACAATCTGGTGTATTCATCCTTCATAACTTTAGCAGGTATGCTAAGTGTATGAACCCACAACGAATATTTAACCTTCATAGCTTTAGTAATGATACATGGTGTCTAAATCCATCATGAATATTCATCCTCAAAATCTTTGGAAAAATGTAATGTTTGAGAACCCTTCATGAATATAAATTACATATCTTTAGTAAATATTCATGATGAATGAACCCTTCATGAATACCAATCCATCATAATATAAATTAGTTTGTAGGTTACAAAAACCCTTCATGAATATTCATTATTTATAATTCTAATATGGACGTAAGGTCATAGAATACTTCATGAATATTTATTATTTATCTATTAAGAAAATAAATAAATATATATATATATATATATGAATTTTGGTCATATATTTCCAAAAAACTATAGAAAAATAAGTTCAGATCTATAAAAATGATAACTATAAAAAAAACAGACCAAAATTATACAACCGTAGACTAAAAAGGTACGATTTTGTAACCCCTAAAATCATATAAAAGAATATTAGAGTGGTTGGAACATCCTTATATTATTTCTCAAAACTCATATTAATTATTTTATTAGAAATATTGATCCTGATTTGGTTACCCAACACACATCCAACAATTTATTAAATATAATTTATACAAAGAGAGTTCATGAGGTGAAATGTGATTTCACCATCAACATGATTAATGTAAAACATCAGAAAACCAAAAGTGCATCACAACAAAACTGAAAATGGAGAAGCAATAGAGAACCTGTCTTTATGTTTCAAAACAAAGTTGGTGAAAATATTTTTTCCTCAACATCCCAAAATTTTAAAATAAGGAAACCTACCAGGATAAAGGGATATAGAACATATGATATGAGATAGAGAAGTATCTTTGAGGAAACCATGGAATAAACAAGTATGACCATTGTATTCAAGAGGAATCCAGTAGATTCATATGATGTAAAGAAGGATTTTATAATTTATTTATACAAAAAAAAAGATGTTAAACATTCATTATAATGAACAAGTCCATAATTTTTTCAACTGGGTCATGAGAAGTAAGATATAAAAACTAAAAAAACAAAATATTTAAACACATAACATCAATATGGATTCATCCTCATATAAATTATAAAGGAATCATAGAACCCAACATATCATTAATCTATCTATTATGAGTTAGGAAGGGTCACTTTCTTTTTAATATAATTGACTATATCCCTTATATAATGACAAAAAACACAAAGAAATTCAAAGGAATAGTCATCTCAACCGTGGAGAAAAAACTATCACTGGAATCTATCACAATAATTTTTTTTATATATGTTGAAAAATAATTCCCAAGGTATGTCTCGAAAGTGAAAATAAATAAGTATTTTGGGTTATTCCACATTCCTAATGAACATAAGTTTCAAAATTTTAAGGTACATCCCAGTTGTAATATCACCTATTCAGAATTTTTGGAATGTAATTTCATCTTCTTCATACATACATGTAACAACTTCTTCTATAACATCCTCCTCAATAAAATAAGTATCTCTATAAACATGATCATTATTTTTATAATATTGATCCTCAAATAAACCATATTTTTGAATAGGTTCAAAAACTATATGTTGTTTTGGATGTTCAATTTTTTTCTTCATACATGCTTCAATTGATCTTGTTTAGATTTTTCCTTCTAGGTTAGAGTAATCCATACATTTCCCTATTTTTTGGATTTAGGGTAATAAATACATAATCATACTCCAATTATTTTTTCCTTCATAGAACATGATTTTTAAAAGGCTTCTTCAATATTTTTATATTGATCATAATCATCCTATAGAGATTCACTGGAGTCATAGAGGGAACACATATCCTTATCTCGTGTATCATGGGATTGAGCAAAAGAGACAACCCAACAATTATTATTCTCATTTTGTGTTTGAGCACTATGTACATCATCCAAAAAATAAGAGAGATTAGCAGGATAAGGAAAATAAATGGTACATCCATTAGGGGTTTGATTGACAATATGATCCCTAAGGGTGATAGAATGGGCATATACCTTTTTAGATTTTTTATTTTAAAACATACAATGTTTTTTCTCAAAGGTGTTCGCACAAAAAATGTATAATCCCACATTACATGGTGTTGTGGACAATTTTAAAACATTTTATCTATTACCCCAGTAAATTATCTATCATTAATTCCATTATAAAAACAATGTATCCATTTTTAATCCATATTTTTGATAGTATGGTCTGAGAGATGTTAATTTCAACATAAATTCTAGAAACAGATGGCCTAAGTGGATTCTTGGTTACAACAGAAAGGATCACAGGTTTCTTAAATGAATATTCATTTGAAATAAAACAATCATATTTAAAAATATGATGATAAAATCCAGGAACACCTAAAAAAATTGGTGCAATGGGGGACTCAAAATAAAATCATTAATTTACAGACCATTTCAACACTATCTTTGAACAAAAACCAAAAGACTGTGTTCCTCTCATACAACAACAATAATAATCACTTATAGATTGAAATAGAAAAATATAATGAGAATAAATCAACAATACTACATGAAATATAACAAAAACAATTGCTTAAAAGGCATTAGTAATGAAATATAGTGATGTTTTTCATAAATAATCTACCAATAAGCACAAATAGAATGATAGATGTAAGAAAAGTAACATCTTCCTTCCAAAAGGAAATCCTTGATAAACCCTTCATTCAAAATTTCCTTTGATCAATACGGCATGAATAATTTACATCATCATTCATGAGAAAGGATTGGTTATATCGAGACATTAAATCAACATTGGAACAAATATATAGATTATGGATTCTTCTATGTGCACTCAGGGGTAAAAATTTGGATACAAATTGAATGGACCAACTGTCAGTCTTTACACACTGCCAGAAAAGAATCCCTGTTAATATTGATTCCCAACTAGATAATACTCACTATTGATGTTGAGTGACCACCAAAATATAGTAACTGAAGATGTTGAGTCGTTGCCAAAAAATACTCAATGTTGAAGATGAGTCACCTCTAGGAAAGAGTGTCCATCAAACGTAACCTACAACCAATGGAGGGTCACCATCAGACTTGATCTACAATAGGATGACCTAAAATGAAAAGGTTCATCATTCAAATAGGGAACCATTGAGATAATTCATCGTTGGTATTAGTTATCTCTGAGACGAGTCACCATTTGAGATGAGTCACTACTAAAGTTAAACCTACCCTAAAACCAGTCACTATTGAGCATGGTTCACTTCCAAAAGTCCTACCACAAGCCTCAGTCATTGTTGGCTTGACTCACTGCCATACATTAGTTGTCACTAGGCTGTCCCACCATCACTATTCTATGATATTTGAATTAAACGATCGCTTTTTTATATTAATACAATTAATGTGAATATTTATTTTCTGTTTATATTCTTAACTATTCTCTAGATATATAATATATGTTTTGGATATAATTATGATGTTGAAGAGGTTCATGATAATTATTATTCAAATGACTGTCCTTACTATTATTCCATATATTAGAAAGATGTTTCCGTCTTGTGAAATAGTGTAATAGTGATATCCAAGAGATTAACACACTAAAAATATGAAGTAATGTTCCAAGAGATATTAAAAATAATATTATTACTTGAATTTAATTATAGAAGTGTGGATCTTACATCTCATGGGAATATTTTCCAACAATTAGAACTTAGAGAGTATAAAAAGATCTATTTTAATATTATTTTCATAGAAATATCTTGAGATTCTCTCCATGATACATCAAAGGATAGTCTAGAATATGAAAACCTTTAATCTAAGAAACAACACCATTTATATACTATTATTAAATTATATTTCTATTTAGTTTTTTATACATTTGAGAAATGTTTTTCTCAACATGTTTATTAACACATAGTATTTCTTGTACTGTAACTTGAGAATACAATATATTATCTTCAATATCTTGTCATCTGTATACCCACAAGTAGGTGGAATTGTTCCCTGAATAGTCAGAGTTTTTTTTTCTTCATACGGTTTTTGAGGAAGTGTTCCCTGCATGGACTCAAATAAATTTAGATATTTTATATACATGATCTAGGTTTTTGATATATATTTTATTTATATAATATTATTTTCATCTAGTGATATCTAAGTTGTTGAAATTATTACTTCGCTTTATATATAACCACTTGCTTTTATCCCAATATGTATCTTTTTATGTTTTTTATCTTTATTGTTTTAAAATACTTTTTTTACTGAGAAAATATATATATATATATATATAATTTAAAAATTAATATTAACCAGTGTTTGTATAAATATTTAATTATGTAAATTGATATCCATAGTTAATTTAAATCTCATTTTTTTAACTGAGAACTAATCAAGATTCAGAAAATATTTTAAATGATAAAGGTTAGGTAACACAACTTGTTTGATTAACAGATACTTTTTTATTTTAACTTCATGGTGTTTTATTTGAACTTTATTTTAATATAATGTTTTTTGGGAACTCAATTATCCTCTATCATGTGATTCGCACTCCAATAAAAATTTTGTATTAGAGATTTTCAAAATATTTTTAGTTATGATTTTAGTTATGTTTTATTAATCCTAAATTACTATTTTGTATACATGTAGTTTTTTAATATGATAATATACAATAAGGTTATTCTACAAATGGACCACATTTATTTAATATTAATTACTATGCCAAATGGAAAATGAAAATGAAAATACATTTTGAATGTATGACTTTTGATATATGGTCTTATATAGAAGATAAATATGAATTTCATAATAATTCTATAAAATATTTTGAGGATGCTACTAAATATTCATATAAAATTTAAAATTATTTCATTAATGTTTTTTATTTTTATTTAAGATAAATTGAGTTTAGTTGAACAATATCAATTAAAAATTCATATGAAATTTGGGATTCATTAGAAATTTCTCATGCATGAACAACTATTTTTTAAGAAATATGATTACACATTTATATAATTAAATATAAAAAATTTAAGATGAAACCTGATGAGATTATTTTTGATATATATCGATGGATTAAATAAATAGTGGATATGATGATTTTTATGGGAGTATAAGTTATATACCAAGACTAAATCATGTGATTGTTGATATTTATTCCTGATAGGTGGAGAGTAACCTCAGAACCCATAAAATAATCTCATGATATTAGTAATATACCCTTTAAAGTGTTGGTTGGGGAGTTCATGATGTATTAAGGACAACATAATGATACTCATGAAGAGTTAGATGAGCATAATACGATGATAGTTTCTTTAATGTCTAAGGTAGAAAAACATAATGAAAACAGTTCAATATTAAATCCATAGTGATGAGGAATCACTAGATCATAGTGATGAGAAGATGGCCCATTTAAGTAGAAGTTTCATGATTTTCTATAGGAATAACAAGTCTGTTAGGAAATAGCGCTACAAGGGATGTATGAAAATAGTGGGAATTAGAATAAAAAGTTGAAATGAAATGATCAATCAAATGAGATAACTCGAATTGTGTGTTAATGAAAAGAACTTGTCAAGGATGAAAATCCCATGATAAAATAAAAAAAATATGTATGATAAAAAGGATAAAAATATATGAATGAAATAAGGGATAAATTCAGTGCCTCTGAGGATTTCTTGAGTGACTCATACTCGACTCATTATGTAAATAATGAATGTGGAAATATTTTAATCCTGAAAAACATATCTAAGGTACTTATTTCTTTCCTGTAAATAATACATATCATTCAGTAGAAGAATATAATAATAAAAACATTTTGAATTAATTTATGGTTTATTTTTTCAGTAAGATTTAATATAATTTAAAATAGATTATAGTTATGTACAATGTTCAAAAAATGCATCATGATTTATCTCCTAATGTTAAAAATGATCTTGTTGTAGAAATATAGAATAATAATCAACTATTAATATAAAATAATGAACTATGTTTTATAATGGGAAGTTAAATATGTACGAAAATAGATTGATTAATTATAGTTAAACTATCACATGAATACTAAGAAACCAAGTTGTACCTATGTACCTCACTTCTCCAGGTTATCAACCAAGACATAGAATAATTTTTTTGGGAACATTTTTTTCTAAAATCTTGTTTTAGATATTTTTCTACTAGTTACTATAAAATAAGACCTATTAAGGTTTCTATTTCCTTGATATTATATAATATATATATATATATAACCATTAGGAAAACATGGGTTTATAAAGATATTACTACAACCATATTGGGACACAAGAACATTGAGGTACCGAATTCATTTTTTGTATAAAACATGTTTTCATTGGAGCCTTATTAAAAAGGTCATATAAGAGTCTATAATACCTAGATAACATACCTTCAAAAAATATGACATAATTTTAGTTAAGGTTTAGAAACCTGATAATGGTTAATGGTGTACATTTTACCTTTGGTGATAATGCTAAATGAAAAATCATTGGTCTTAGAAAAATCAGTAACACTAACTTAGTTTTAATTTCGAATGTATTATTTATTGACATATTAAAATAAAATTCTCTTATCATATCACTACTATGTGAATATGGTATTCATGTGAAATTTGAAAACAATTCTTGTAATGTTTTTAATTTAAAAATGTCTTTTGTATTTACTTTTATAAGAAATTGAAATATCCATGTTGTAAATTTATATTTTTTAACATCTCAAAAATGTTTCTCGACTAAGTAAATTAGATAAGAAATGTGGAAATTATAATAAGAGACTATCCCGTTGTAATATTTAATTGCATATAAAGATTAATATAAAAAGTTTAGTCAAGGATATACATAAACATGAATTCCAAAATGATAAATTATGATAATATTTTTTAAAATGGAAACATCATAAAATATATTTCAATCCAAAGAAATAATTTTCAATTTCTCATTACCAAGAATTCGTTAACATAGTCTTGTTTGGGCCATCTATAGTTTCCAACATAAATGGGATGAACTGTATCTATATATTGTAGATGAGATTAATAGGTATAATTGTGTATTATTTTTAGCTCTAAAAATTGAATCCTTCTATTAATTACCATGTATGAAAAATAAGTATAAAATATTACTGTTCTTAGTATTAGGATCCTATGATGTGACCTAGGTTATGTGTTTCAAAATAAAGACATTGAATATGTTTTCTATAAAATGGATATAACCACAACATTGTTTCTACCAGTACCACCCATATTAATATATTTATAGAAATAATAAATGAAAAAACATCAATATATTTCCCATAAAATACTACATTAATATAAATTTCCAGATTACTTTTGGTAAGTCATGTGAATATTGACATCTATATAAATAATAGAGTATTAATTATACATCGTTTACTTAAAATACCTTATGATCTATGTTGTAATAGATATCATAATATTAATTAATTTAGAGTTATTATATGAATATTCATTATTTTTAATACTATGGAATATTTTGAAAAAACAATTTCAAGAGAGTTGAAGAAATTTTTCTTTGTTATTCAACATCTACTAAATATTATTGACTTTATAACAAAGAATCCAAGACTGTGGAAGAATCTGTGCATGTCTTGTTTGATGAGATATATCGAAATGAGGCTATACCCCAGTATAAAACCTTGAGGATGAATTTCCATATCTATACATCAATTCCAATTTTACTGACACTATTGTAAAACAAGCTGTAAAATCTTTCAATTTTGAGGAATTCCTAGAACCTAAACCAGAACATGTAGAAGAACATGAGGTAAAATTATCTTCTTTTTCTACAGATATTAGGACACAAAAATATGATCCTATATATTCTATTTCAAGAGACCTATAAATAGGTAGACATACTAGATACACTCTAAGGAATCAGGGGAACTTCAAGCATTCATATCACATCATGAACCTAAAAATCATAATTAATGTGATCAATGACAACTTTTGGGTAATGGATTTGTAATGAAAATAATGAATATTAAATAATTATTTTTGGGAACATGTTATTAGACCTAATGACACCTTTAATTTTTGAAAAAAATTGTTATTTAAAAACATGGTTGAGGAAAATATAAATATTTTATGAAATAATTCTGGAATTCTGGGACAATGTTACAGTCAAAAAAAGGCTATATAATATAAGGAAAATATTTCCCCTCTGACCGTACATGATTCCATTAGAATTCATCTTGCTTATGTAGAACATTTATATGTCAGATTATATAAAATGGATGTCAAATGTGAATTACTAAATAGTTATATAGTTGAGTTTTTTCAGAACAAACCCCCCGGTTTTAAAAATGCACATTTTCCGAATCATTTTTCATGCTAATGAATGTTCTATTTTTTATAAAAAAAGACCCTAGATCATGGTATGATAAGATGAACTCTTATATGATTTTAAATGTTTTTCAAAATGTATATTTCATCCTACTGTCTTTATAATAAATGTTTCAAAAGATATTTTAGTTTTTCAAATCTATATAGATGATATTATTTGTTGATCGTCTACAAATACTTTTTGTACTGATATTTCAAAAATTATGAAAAATGATTTATAATTGAGTTTAATGGGTGAAATGAAATTATTTCTTTGTTTTTAAAATATTCAAAATAAAAAAAGAATTATTTTTAATTAATTTATGTATAAAACATATCTATTAAATTTTTTGTCTTGGATAACACTGAATTTAATGAAACTCCCATGATTACCACTTGTATGATTTATCTTTATGAAGCTATGAATCCAGTGGATCAAACCCATTAAATATGTATAATTAGATGTATTCTCTATATATTTTTTAGATGACTTCATATTTTGTTTACTATGTGTACTAGTTCATGTTTTCATGAGAAAAAAATTCACATTTAATTGAGGTCAAATAAATTATCAAATACCTAAAATATACATATAATATTCGATTGTTCTACCATTGAGGAAATGTTTTTGACATATTGAGTTATTTGGGTGCATATTTTTGTGGTTGTAAGTTATATAAGAAAACAAACACTAGAAAAATCTATATTTTGGGAATTTATCTAGTATATTGGAGTAGTAAGGAGAAAATCTTGGTTGCACTGTCTTCTACTGATGCTGAATACATATATACTTGTAGTTGTTGTGATCAAATTTTGTGAATGAAACACACTTTACTATACTATGGATATCAACTCAAATATGTAACTTTATATTCTGATAATAAGTGTAATAAATGTCTCTAAAACCATTTTTATTAATATATTATAAATCATACTCATGTAACACATCACTTTTTGAGAGATCATTTTCAAAAGTGTGATAAAACTCTCGAATACATAAGAACTGAACATCATCTTGATGTTATTTTTACAAATCCATTGAATTCTGAGAGGCCAAACTATATAAAACACGAATTAGGAATTATAAATTTTGGCTAAACATTTATTTTAGAAACCCACCATTGGAATTTACCCACAGATAGATAACACATCCTTGGATTACCCACTATTTTATAACCCATCATTGGAAAATCATTTCCATTGAAATTAGCCTTATGATTCTAATTTTATTTTAAATAAATAAATGTATTCTATTTAAATATATTATTTGTTTTTTTATCTTAAAATTCATTAGTTCTATAAATTATATCCTTAATCTAATTTTGACACACTCACATCCTCGTCCATTTCCTTTTGAAACACTTCACAATGTTTTCTCTCATGTCCATATTCCATCGCTTGACCTCACTTGATCCTTCCAAATACATTGTAATGGTTTGATTTTAGTGTCCTAATGAGTTATCTCCAAAGTATTTGCAACCTTCAAAGAAGAAAGGAGTACATTCTATATGTTTTGTAGCCACGTATCAAAACCCTCACCTCACAAATCACACAATAGCTCCTAAAAAATAACTAATTGTAAAGTGGTTTTTGTCAAGAACGTTGGTCGTTCTTAAGAAAATTCATGATCAATGATGGGTAGAGAAATTATTTTACACGTAGTTCTATCCTATATTACTGTTCCGGTTCTATAATAATTTTGAGTTTATCTTTGCATAATATAAGGACTAGATTCGAAGAAGAATAAATGAACAAGAGGTTGTTTTTTGTCAAGAAAATGGGATAAATGTCATAAATTTCCCCATGAAGGTGTATGAAATTATTATCAATGATGGATTCTGAGTAATAGTGATTAATTTGTGGATAATAATTCATTGGAAGAGATCATGTGATATGAGACTCTTTGGAATACTACTATAGCTAAGTTAGATGTTGAGTGTCATTAAGTATATATTATTCCCTAGAAATGGAGATTTTAGCACAATCTAATACCAGGATGTGTACCACCTATACAATATGAATAGAGGATACAAAATCAACATGTGAAAAATTTCTCTATTTAATATGTTTGAAATGTGCAAGAAATCAACTAGATAAAGATCTCTCATTCATTTTGGCAGTGCTAGAGGCCAATGTTTTTCATGGTGGGGAATAATAAACCGAGGTGATTTTTGGAGGTTTTTGTTTGAGAAAAATATAATGTAAAATAATGATGATTAACTGGGACCCATGGTTGTGAAAATTGGTAGATGTTGTTTAAAAGTTGTATGAGGAGTTTAAACCTGGTGGTAAACCTTCTAGACCAAGGAATCTTCTTACTCATGTATTAGATATAGTTGAGGTTATTTTTATATTCATGTGACGAATAAGAAGAAGAGGTGGTGTCTTATCCTAGTGATGAGGAATAAATATAAATTTTGGAGGTTAGTGACATGGAAATTCCAAAGATTCTAGCTGTTACTTTTGCACCAAGTTTTCCCCATAGATATCTTCCTATTAAAGAACATGTTTAGAGTGATTGAATTCATGAAGTGGAAACTAAAGAATTAGGATAATAAAAATATAAGAATTCATCTTCAAAACCTTTTAAGGATGTTGTAAATGTCTCTAATGATAAAAATGGAAGTGATAAAAGTAATGTAAATGGATAAAGTGATAAAGATGAGGTAAATGGATATGAAAAGGTATAAAATGATTATAGAAGTGATGGAGATGACAAAAATGAAGTGGATGGAGATGGACAAGGTAGTGAAGATTGATATGATCATCATAGGACTGTTTTTTTAACGTTGGGGCCGAAGCCTCAATTTATTATTAAAGCAATGCAAAGACATATTTTAACTGGGTAGTGGGATACCCATTACATAGCCCAAAGTCCCAGTGGGCTTGTAACCCATTCCATATCCCATAGGCCCAAATTTTTGGCCTAAGGCCCATTCTGTGAATAGAAACCCGTCTACTACAGTGCCTTCCAGTGCTACAGTACCCTGCCACCGCTACAGTACCCACCGCTATAATATCCTGCCGCCTCTACAATACCGCTACAGTAATGCTAAAGTACCATGCGCCCCATGGGTTTTGAACCCCAATTTTTCATGTAGGATTACGGGGTGCTTACCACTGAGACAAACCCCAACTACATGTTATAATGCGTGATATATAAATAATTAATTAAGTAATTGATTATGGCATGGTAATAATTAACATAAAAGTAATCATAATATTTAAAAATAATCTTATGAAATTAAATAATTAACTTAACTTTATCAACCTATGAGATAAAGAATGTATTTGGAATATCGGTCTCAAGGTAAGGGGTCTTTCCAACCCACCATTTTCTTCTGGTTTTGACCATTCTATATCTAACTCACTTTCTCTCAATTAAATTTTATTTAATGATTGAAAATTATGTATATATGTCTCTAATATTTATAACTAGTTATTTTACTTCAATTTATGGGGTAATACATACCTTACGACCAACTCTCAACATCCTCCTTTTACGGAATCTCCTTTGATTATTTTATGAGTCAATATTATACAACAAATTTCATTCTATGGATAGTTTAATCATTTATTCATTATGATATATATAATTCTATAGTATGAATAGGCATGTAACTGAAATGAATTTGATGGTTTGGTATAAAATTATATATCCCACTAATTTATTGGGTAATTTTTTGATATCAGGAGATGTCATGTCTGGAATTAGGAAGTGAACGTAATCATTTTTGGGATTTTTTCCACCATGTGAAGTTGTATTAGAAGTTAGCCATGAATTATGTGTATTTTGTGATTTATGTTGTTTCAACATTCCAATTTTTCTATTATCATATGATAAAATTCCCTTTATGTTATGGTTTCTTTTATTTATCATGTCCCATTTCTTAGTTTTGTACTTTGACTAACAAGTTATGCATCCTTATAACATTTTTTACCTACAAGGTAGTTTTAGATCACCCATTATAACATGTATTTCCAAGTATAACTTATTTATATTTACGAGATCAAATAAAATTTAGGTTCTTACTATAGTGAATAAATTAAGCATACCATGTTTTTGTTTTTTTATATATTATGATCTTAGTTTTTGATGACACTAGGCCTTCATGATCATTGTGTTTTATTATGGATATTTATATATAGAAACCATGTTATATTATCTCTAATAGAATAAGTAAGAATAGTTCTATTCAATGATATACATTTACGTCTAGAGGATTAGTATCTTCATATATACCTAAATTAATATAGCTAGTTTAATATGATTTTTCTACCATGGTTCAAATAATTCAGAGATTGTAGTGTGATATTATTCCCCATAATGAGTTTTTAGACAATAAAAAAGAGTTAGATGGGAAATGACTTTGGTATATCTATGTTTTTGGTTTTTGGTCAACTAGTTAGGTGAAAAGGTGGAATAATATATTCCATAATATGAGATTGTTCATAATGTTATGAATGTAATTCTTTCTTAAGTGATAAAGATATGGAAAGAGTAATGATTTTTGATGATGGAATGGGATGGATCAATGAATCTTAATTTTGATAAGGTTAAGGAGGAAATGAATTTTTCACATTAGACTATTAGAGATTCCATAACCACCATGTCCTCATTATCTAATGAGATAAATCCCAAACATTCTTCTGATCCTATTCTATAACCTATTAAAACATAATCTAAAATTTCTTTTAATATGGGATAAATAATTAAAATAAGTTTTTTTTTGTAAATTTTTATAATCATAAATTTCTATTTATAAATTTTTTATTCTTATAAGACAATACAATTTTTAGTATTAGTTTTTTATGACTAACATTAAATTCAATTATAGTTTTTTTCTACATTAAATGTGTTTTCATCTATATATATATTTTTTATTTCAAAAAGTGGGAGAAGCCCAGATAAACACAAACATTGTAAGAATTGTATTAACAAATCAATTTTTTAATCAATAACTGAAGACTATTTTTTATATTTTTATTATTGATTAGTTTTTTTAAAATAAAAGCAATAATATTGATGCGAATATTGGATCTAGATCCAAAAATATAATTATTTCAAAATTGACTTAATGCTCACAAAAACCCTCATTTAATTTACTAATGAGGTAAATTTATGTGTATTTTACAAAAATATATATTGTAAAATTTATTTTTTATATAATTATGGAATAATATTAGTTTAAATACCATAAATGTTTTTTTCTATGTATTCTAGACATTCTGAAGTAGTCCAAAATCATAGTTCAAACCCCTGCATTTAATACGGATGCTAGGGTTAGGAAACTAAATGTTTTAAATATACACTAATATTATAATCTATGATATGCATGGTTAACCTTATATTTTTTTATCAATCTTACAGTATGAAATATACCATTAAATTATCCCAATATATATCAACCCTAATTTTAATTAGTCATATAAAGTATATAAATTTTTTAAATTCTAGATATTTATGCAATACTTTCATCTCAGTAAACATCCCATTAAAAATAATTAAATACAAATTTTGAAGAATTCTAAATAATCTATTAAATAATTCCTTATTTTAAGATATGTTATGATTTTTAGTGGGTGAGTAAATTCAATTTTCAAATCTACTAACAATTTTTTAAAATTATGATTTATTTTGAAATAGTTTCATATATACATGATACTAATAAAATTATATATCATATTTATTCTTTGTAGTCTTACTAGTTGTTTTGGTTATTTCTAATATCTATGAGTTTAGATATTCAACTCCTTTTTAAAAACTATATAAATTTCTGGAGGCAAAATATCTTTATAATTTCAGTGGATATTTTTTATAATATTTTCTTATTGTGTATATTGTACCAGCTTGTAATAAACCTCTATAGTACATAAGAGTTATATTCAGTAAAAATCCTTAAAAATTATTACTATAATATTATATTATTCATCCTTAAAATGAGAATGTATTTTACTACTAATGTTAGTTATGAATTCATTGTTTATAGAAACACAATGATTCTTCAGAAATACTGTTCTAAGAATAAATTCTTATTTTACAATAAAGATATATTCTTTTGTTAGTTTTGGAAGAAACTATGAGTGGAAATATTATTCAACAGTCTTCACCTCATCTATATTATCTTGGTGTGTCATCTTCTCATACTAATAATTATTTTTCAAGGATCCCTATAAAACAACCTAAAGAATCTATAAATTTATTGTCAAAAAGTGTCATCTACATGCACTCAATTATAGAGGTCCCTTGATAAAATGGTATGTTTAGTGAAAATCAAAAAACTCATAGAGAGATTTACAATAGAGTGGACTAGGGGACCATTGTTACCCAAACCACTATAAAAATTCTTGAATTATTTTCTTTATTATTATGAAGCATGATCTATTTAATCAAAATTAGTATTGTATCACATTCTAAATCATAGAGTGGAATTATTTTTAAATTATTAATGTTTTTTTAAAAAGTATACAATTAGTTTTAATTTATACATGTGTTTTTAAAAAAGGATACAATTCTAACCACTTTTCCAATCATGTTTATTCCATCCAATAATACCAATAAAAATTTTGTAAAAATCTAACAACATCATGTCCTCACAAAATGATCACATTAGATATAGATAATTATACATTTTATTAGGGAAATATAATTTCAATAACACCCATATTCATAATATATCAATAATATGTTTCCCATATAGATTATAAATATCAAAATATTATATTCATGATGTTAACCCCTTAAAAAAATGGGTATCATAATGAATCCATAAATATTTAACAATAGTGTCATCAAATAATATTTTAAGAGAATAAGGGAATGAATTATCTTGTTTATTCATTATCATAAAAAATAGTATGTATCATGAATATTGATATCAAATAAATGAAAATTAATAAGAAAAAATTATTAATTAAAAAATTTATGAAATTGGTAACATAATATTTTAAAGGGATATGAGAATAAGTTCTCAAAAACATAAGAAATAAAATAACATATTTTATGTTAATATAAAATTTTTTTAGAAATAGTATAAATAAAACGATCTACATATGAGTGGAATGATATAAGGTAAAATAAGTATTATTTATCTATTTTTCATGCTCAATTTAATGAAAATATTAAAAATAGTACTATAGAGACAAGTATATCCCTAGAAAAAAGGTATAATGAAATTCATACATAATATAATGATATAAATTGAATATAAAAAATTATCAGGGAAATATTAAGAGTGAAATAGATATACATACTTATATATATATATATATATATATATATAATGTGAGTAAGTTTTTCTGATGATGAATAAATACCCCAAGAATAAGAATGAGTTTGAATAACCCCTTACCAATAGTACTATTATGAATTTGATGCTCCAATATCACCCTTTTTAGTCATGAAAATTTAATTAATTTTTTTATTAGAACCTATTTAAAACGTATTTCAACCTATTATTGTATTTAGTATCCTATATTATTTAATTACTAAATAAATATCATATTTATAATTATTTCTGAGGTTTTTGGTTCATGAATTGAAAACATCTTTGATTTAACGGTAACAATTGATTCTAATTTTACAATGGTTCCTTATTCTCTAAAAATATGATGGTACAGGTTTAATAACATTCCATAAGATATAACGTTTAATAGTTTAGTATAATGTTAAAATTTATAAAATTTCCATCCATAATATTTTTTTAGATGGTTAAAATGTCTAGAATTTTTAAATTTTAATATCATTGTTATAATGCATGTTTTATCATTCACAAATCATATAGTAGAAATTTTATGATTATTAATGTTATATTCAATCAATAAATAAATATTTCAAAATATAATTTAAATGATTATGTAAAAAATAAAACAACATCATTAACATAGATGGTATAAAACCAATATGACGGAAAGATGATTTGAAAAGTGTTTAAAAGAAGTAAAATTGATAAATATTTCTGTTTTAAAAAAAATATTATAATTAAAATAATGTTATAAATTACTCTGAATGATCACATATATTATCAATGGTTTAGAAGGATATTTTGAATAGAATACATGAGTTTTTTTTATCCTTATGATTATCTTTGATCACCTTTATTTTATTGAGTCTAAAACCTTCAGAGGGCCTTTTGGAAAGATCCAAGACTTAAAAATGATTCCAAGAGGTTTTAGAGTGGTATTTAAGTATAAGTTTTTCAATTGAAATAGTTTTGGGAGTGAGTAGAAATGGTTTTTATAGGGACATTTATATTTATAAAGGTTAGAGGAATTAATGAATAAAATAATGATTATTTTTTTATTCATCCCTAAGATAATGAATTGTATTTATCATTTGATATTTTATTAGTGTTTTATTTGAAATTACCGGTTTATTTCACCATTAAAAATTGAAAATATAAATTCCATTATAGAAATATTTTTTACAAGGTAATGATTCAAAATTAGTTTTTTATTTGATTAAAATATAACATAGGTTTTCAAAATAAATTTATTGATGTTGAAATTAAGCTTAATATTTTGGAAAAATCATTTTAAACATTAAATATATTTTCTATCATGAATAATGTTTTTAATTTTTTTGATTTATTATTGTGATCATAAAAATTTCATAAAACAAATAGTCTATACAAAAACTATATTCTCATAACTATTCACTTAAAATCAACTTTATTTTGAAAATAAAAAATTCACACTTAGGTAATTAGTACATATTGATTCCAAAAAAATATACACTCTTATAAAAATAAATTTATAAAGTAGGTATTATCAATATATATGTTTTCACATAGAAAATTATATGTTAATGAATATGATAAAATATTCTTTAATAAAACGTACAATCAATTTTCCATTATGTGACATAATTTGAAAAATAATTTTATATATTTATAATATTTATAATTAAATATATTAATCATGAAATTTTTATGTAATAGGTACTTTACTACTCCCAATCATCAGGTAATTATTTTAATGGTCAATTATGTTTCAAATAGTCAGTTATTATTCAAATATTCAGATAATTATTATATGTCCTATAAATACCTCTTATATTCATAATTATCCATTTACCCAAGTTTTACCAATGTTATTTAAATTTTATATAAAAACTCTAATTTTTTACATTTTATTTTCACTTTATAGTGTTATTCATGAATGTAAGATTCATAGAAGACCACAACCTGTGGTTTTTCAAATTCTACATATTTTCTTAACTTTTTTTATTTTCCATTTACACTATTTATAATTTTATAATGTGTATTTATCATTAATATTCAATATATATTTTCATAAAATAAAATAATTTTTATTTTTATTATGTGTTTCGTGTGATTTTTACTAAAATATGATGGGAATATATACTGAGAAATGGAAATTTTTATATTGAGGAGTCTAGGTCATTGCGAAATTTCATTCCTCAATAAATAAGGTAATAAACATATATATACATTAAAATCATAATTTATAACATTCCAACCTAACAAGATTTCTAAAAAATGACACTAAGTCCAATCAAGATGTTTCCTATCCTTAGGCTCCATTCACAGACAAACAAAGTCTTGGTGGATATATACATTCACTACTATGAACCATGAAGAATGGTGTTACCAACCAACCAAAAAAATTCCCCATCACATGTAAAATAATATTCAATAAAAACTACAATTTAATGACTAAATTCAACCATAAGTACAACCAAAATACAATAAACTCTGTTATATAAGATCTCTAGGTACCAAATACTTGACCACCACTATCGACCCATCCTCAAATAGTATCCAAAAGATGAGCATTTTTTAATCATCCAATCACATGAAACAATTTCCAAACAACAAAAAACAAAATGTAACTAAATATTTAGGTAGATTTATTCCCATGTAAGGGGTGAGTACATGAGTAGTTGGGATTTCCCCAATACTCTATGAACATCCAAACAATGTTAAAATCAACCAATCTGCAATTTAATTATATAAAATACCCCCAAATAAATTAAAATTTATTATACATTTTAAAATAATTTTAATAATCGATAACAATTCACTATCATTGTATTTTAAACAATAATAGTGAAATAAGATATCATATTTAAACATTAAATAGGTGAATCTTGTACAAAAATGAATAACAACTCATTTCCAAAACTAACCCATGCATCAATTTCAAAACCAAACCCAAGGGAACCATTACAACATGAGTAATATCATTATATGTGTATAAATAGATCATATGTATATATACATCCCTAAAACATCACTTGTTAACCCTATTAAGGTCCCTATACCCAAATGGAATTTTTCCACCATATCACCTTTTCATTATTGGTGGGTTCGTCACATCCATGTGGTAATTTAAAAAAACACATCTCTAGGAACTCATCAAAAACATGAAAACACATCAACAAAAAAATAACAATCTTGTAAAATAGTTTACACAAAACAAAAAACCATCCCACCTATTAAACTCAATGCACGCAATAAAACCCATAAAATATGCAACATTATTTAGACATAAAAAAACCTAAAAACAATGAACATCCCCAAATACAATCAATTGAGAAACTTATGGAACTTAAAATATAGAATCATATGAGAAACTAAATGCTCAAAATAATAAAATTCATGCAAACTCCATGCCCGTTTCATCAATAATAAATAACAATCCATGGTTATGAAACTATACAATCAACCCATTGGAAATCACATTTTACAAAATGCCCCAATATTACAAAAACCATCCACAAACACACAAAAACTACACTATTTTCATTTACATCAAAGAAACTAAGACAAAATAACACCAATTATTCCTATAATAAAAATATAATCATAATATTATTTTAAATACACAAAATAATATATATCTAAAATATTATTCAATCCCATTTTAGTTGAAAATGTATATAATTAGTGATATTCCACCTTTATCGCTAATTTTTTTCGAGCATAATCAATCAACCAAACCATCATTCCCTCCCCTTAATATCCCCCTCATGCCCTTATAAATAAGATCAATATAAATCAAAAAAAAATTAGATGTCTCTTTGAAAACCAAAATTGAAAACCTAAGATATTGAGACTAGAAGAAAATAGGAAATACAAGGCCCAACATACCTTTATTCCAGCAACATAACCTATAAAATATTACTGGTGAATTTGTATAGATGGATAAACCCGCAAAAATAACCTCAAAATCACTAAATGATCCACATATTAGGTGTTTTTGATTAATTTTGGATAAATAATGGTTTTTTGATTTTAAATTCTAATTTCATGAAAATTTTAAAATGATACATAACTTGACTATATGGTCCTAGGGACTACTCACATACTGTGAACAAATCTTTTTCTACACTCCAACAAAGGATTCACATTCCCATGTCACCGTGTAGATTTCAATATTTGAAAAATCTTTGGAGTTCTAGGAACCATGAAAAAACCATGAAACTACCCATGGACGAAAAAATATCATCTTAAACCTACTCAAATATTTAAAAACACTCTTATGAACATTTCATTTAAATCCCTATTTTTTTAATACACAATGAAATACCCCCCCCCCACCACCATGGACACAAAATTTAAATCAAATGAACCCAAATCACTTCTCTACTTCGAAACATAAGTCATATAATTCATTCCACCTAAAATGTTTTTATTCACAAAAAAACATAACACATTCCCAATAATTGAATAATCACCAAAAAACCTAATTATAATAACTCTCACCAATATCAGTATTCTCATCCCTAAAACGTTATGTACTATTTCGATCTACCAACTCATTTCCATGTATTAACATCCATGAAAATTCTCTTAACCATTAAGAATTCACATGCACTCTCAAAATCCACTAATTCGTGAATGGATACCATCATGTTACTGAGAATATCTACCCAAACATAAAAAAACATTTCATTACATGTTATTCACCAAATATATTGATAATAATATAAAATTAAACATACAATACTGTAATATATATAAAAAGTCATCTCCCTTTTAATGTAAATTATATACTAACTACCAACAGAGTAACTTTTGACACCCATTATATAATAACTGATATTAAATGTCATGCTAAAACGGATTTTATCATTGTATAAAATAAATATGATGTTAAAAAAATCTTATAATATAATTTTTATTTCAATTGTTATTAAAAACCTTTCAAAATTTAAGACTGATTTTTTTTCTTTTCATCTCATTTTCTCAGTGCCTATTTTTTCAAAACCATATGCTATGCCGCTCGCAAGAACACTCCTTCTTTTTCTTCTAACAATATTCCCCACCTTTTGGCCACATTCAGCCTCACACATTGATGTAAAATAGCCTTTGGTAGGCTACCACCTCCATCAGCCATGTTCCAAAACATTGGTCATGTTACGACACCTTCACCCACATTCGACCTCTTCTGGACACATTCTATCAATTTTTACCACATTCATCCCCCATGAATCATGTTTCTACCCCACCAGAAACCAAATTAATTCTTTGATCATACTCCTCCACTATTATTTGTATTCTTTTGTTTTTCTACCATCATATTTCCTCTTCTAGAAACATATATGATTCTTTAAATAATAATTTTATAAATTCTAAATTATTATTTTATATGATTATAAGATTTATTTATGTTGAAGATAGGTTAAATTTTTCGTTAAATTCATGAAAATTATAAATGAATGAGTACATTTTTATATATATTTATATAAGTTTATTTTGTGTGTTGATTGTTTTTTTGGTATTCAATTAATATTACTTTAAAATTAATTATTTATATTTTTAATTTATTTGTTTATCAGATTGATAAAGTCATTGTTACATTTAAATTTTTTAAAACATCTATTAAATTTATATTTGTTCATAAGTTTACATTTTTTGATAGAGATTATTACCTGAATACATGTTCATATATTTGTTTATATGATTATAAATATATTCAAATGTGTTTAAATGATTATATGATTTTATATTTATATATTTTTATAAAATAGTATATGTGTGTGTATATATATTTTGATACATATTTATGTTTTTGTTTCTTTATAATATACATTATGTGCAAATAATAATATTTATATTTTATTTAGTTTATATATTTATATTAAATTTTTATATATGTTAACATATATTTATATCATTGAAACATATATTATTAAAATTTTAATTTTATATATATATATATATATATATATTTATATGATCTAAATTTTTATCTTTTAAAATAATATGTTTAGTTTATTTTTATGTGTGTGTGTGTATATATATATATATTAGATATATATTTCTATTTTATATATTTATATATTTTTTAAAAAATAATTATTTAACTAAATTAATTACTTTATTTTATTATATCTATAATGTTAAAAACTTTATATGTTTGTCTGTTTTACTTTTTTATGTGTATATATAATTTTAGTCAATATATTTTATGATAATTTATTTATATATATTCACATGGTTGTAAATTTACATTTTTTTAAATTCATAATTTTAAAATTTATTTTTTTTGAATATATATATATGGAGGTTTATATGTTTCAATATATTTATAATTTTTATTGTTCCTTTAGGTAATTACTACATAAAAATTGGATAAATTAATTGTGAACCAGTGATGAATATGAGAAACGAGTTCATGATTATTTGTGATTTTCTTAGAGAAAACATAGTCTATAAAGTGGTATGTTTTCTATTAATGATGTGTTTTCATATCGTAATATTAAGGTCTAGTGAAAACAAGTACAATATTATTTTATATGGTTTTAACCATTATCATACATGTTGTATATGGCATAGTGAATTAAAACATAAGTAAAATTTTAACATTAAATAAATTATTTAGTTTTAGAAAGAGGATCATCTTGAAGAAATAATTCATGATGTAACATTTTAAAATGGTAAAAAAATAGAATGTGTTGAATTATTGTATAGAGAAGTTAAAAAACACAATTCTTATGTTATATTAAATTAATAATGTTTTTAATATTTCTACGATTTCTTAACATTAGAAAAATATTTTTTAGAGATAATAGATTTAATAAATTGCATGAATTTTTGAAAGAGATACTATCTTATTGAATCAAGATTATAGATTACAATTTTGATGTATAAAATTTACGTTCACTAGAACTTTAGTATCAGAAGATATATGTTTTCCCCAATAATTGTGTTTTTTATGGGAATGAATATAATGGTTAATAAAAATTTCCTAAATGTGGAACATAATGAAATTAAATCTATAGACATATAGATATGATTCAATACCAGGGATATTCCATAATCATCATATTAAAAAAATCTGAAATATTTATATAAATCCTCATTTTATGTTTTTATATTAAAATTAAAATGATAAATAAGAGGTTGAGATAGTATACAGATGAATGTTTTTAGGGAAACTCTAATGAAACATAATATTAATGCATTAATATTACATATTATTAGATGAATATTTTTTTATATTATAAATATCCATGCCAATACCATAGATGTCTAATATATTTGGCTACATGGATACAAAAAAACATTTTCATAGGATTCTCGCATTATAAAATTCATAACCATTACCCTTATTAAACATATCATTCTACAACAGTATCTTTGTATCCTATGAAAAATAATCATAAAAAGGGTGACCATTGATGCTTTATAATAGTAAACAAGGGAGATATCGATGATCACATATTGATAAATCAAGCATAATGGTATGCGAATATATAATTAATATTTGAAAACAACATGCTATATACCATATATCATATTCCTAAGTCATGGAATAATGATCGGTAGTTTATAAGAAATGAATCATAAAATAATGAAAGAACATGATCCAAGAGAGTATAAAATTGGAATAAAAATGGTATTGTGTCGTATAAATAATCAAATAAAATCAGTTCCATAATAATTATGTATCACTGAAATTACTATCATAGTAAGTTGGGTTCACATCCCAAACCATCATTGTAGTCAAGGTTCACTCTCAATACTATCATATATTATTAGATTTACTCCCCAATCCATTATAATATTCCTTTTTTGGTTCCTATAATATGATATAAAATAGAGTCCCTTAACATGCTTGGATAACATAAAATTCCATCCCAATTTATCTCATGATATATCTATCATTAACCAATTCATTAGAAGAATATATAATTATTGGACAACCTATCTCATAATGAAAATAAGATATATGTGTTCTACATGATCATAAAACAGTCATCATATTAGAACCCATGAAAATAATGTGTTCCATTAATATTTAATCATGGAATAACATATGGAAAAGGAACATATTTCCTTAAAATATTGTCATAAATAACTATCCATTAGAAGATAAATAATGGTATCATTGAATCATATTCCAATTAAAAAATATGTAATGTCAATTGATATTGTCATGGATGATGATTTTATTTAAAATATAAATATTTTATTTCAAGAAAAATTAAATACCTTTTTAATTTTGACACAATCTATTTAAAATATTTTTATTTCCTAAATATTATAAATAAAAATTACATTAAATATAACCATGTAAAATGATAATGGATGTTTTAAATCATTGTGGTTTTTTGAGGTTTGGAAATTCCATTCATGCAATATAATTTAAAAGGAAAACATTCCATTCACATTTTTTGTATAATTTGAAAATGTATCTCATTCAGGGAACAACAAAAATATTCCATTTAAAAAGTTATGTAAAATGTAAAATGTTTGTAAAAATGAAATTAAAAATCATTATTGAATATTAAAAAATTTCCTGAAAACATATTTAAAAAACATTTACAACAAAGAGAAATGATTTTCTACTGAAGATAGAAATTTAGTCTTTTTTACATAGAAACATATATTCAATGTCTTTATTATATAAGGTGAGTATAATGAAGGTAAAATATGTTTTTTCTTGAAATAAACATAAGACAATACAATTCATCAGTTTATTGAGTGGAAGCTTATAATATTTCAACATTAGAGACTTGATGATTGGTCTCGCATATCGTTGATTGAAGTTATATGCATCCCAAATTAATTACCCGTTCTTAAAACATTAGTATAACATAAATTCGGGGTCGATCCACAGGGAACTGTGGCATGCATGAATTTAATTGAGTTAATACATAATTAGGTGAAGTATGAAAAATTTAGAAACGATTGGGTTGATTTTGGGATTTGATTGAAACCAAATTGATTTAATTTGAAGAATGGATATAGTTTGAAAGAAAACAGTGGGTAAATTTAACGAGTTATTAGAAATGATAAGAAAAGACGTGTTGGGGTAGTGGTGAATATGGAGTTCTTATACAAATTATTTAAATGATTGTGTTGTTCATAATAATTCAATCATTCAGTATTTCATTTTGTTACATGATTTCCTTAGTCCAGTTCCTCTTGTTTGGAATTAGAGAAACTGACTCCTTGATATGGTATTTAATGTCCTTAATTCTTTATTACGTCCAGTAAATTATTTGAATCGGTTAAAACCTTAAAATGGTCATGGATGTTTTCACCGTTACTTTTATTTTGTATCGCTGAGAATCCTTCGCTTGGTCCGGCTAAGAATTCTCAATTATATTAGGTAGTGGTTTAAGAAGAGTAGATGAATTACAACGATTCAAACATAACTATATAAAACAATATAAAAATTATGATCCCATCATCCACAGCCCCAACACGAGGGGTTTAGTTACACATAGAATTTAGGAGAGAAACGACACACGTGATACCTGACGGATTCATCATGTAGGGGTTGAGGTAGAGTATCGAAAGGTGGAATGGCGGAGTGATGACACCTTGGTAGCTTTGGGAATGGTGATAGAAGAGTTTCCCTTTCCTATCAGTGTTTCTAAACTCCAAAATACATAGGCCAAGGCCTCTTTTTAAAGAAAAATAAAGTACACGACGTATATAGAATGTACATGCCATGTACTTTTCTTTAACGCGCTTTCGCACCAATTTCCCCATGGGTAAGCAGCCTAACACGCCGTCTTTGACTTTTGAACATGGAGTCGCCTGGTGGTTGGGTGTGCACGGAGTGTAGTGCCGTCATACATGGCGTTTAGTGAACATGTTCTTCCGCCAGCCCATTCTAGAATAGCAGACACGGCGTGTAAAAGTTCAAACACGTCGTGTCTTCATCCACGACCACATGGTCATGTGGACTCTTCATCGGCAACTACTGCTTCTATAAATTAGTACACAGCATGTAGTGCCGCCAGACACAGTGTGTATCTTCCTCCTGGTGAAATGGGTGTGTACTCTCTCCTTCGGTCCATTTCCTTGCATGGATGTACACGACGTGTATAAAAGTACACGCCGTGTAGTTTCAAAATATTCACAGACGTCCCTTGATCTGTGTATTTAGCCAGAAATCTCGTGAAAGTAAAAAGATTCACCAAAATGAAAGAATATGTTCATAAAAACATAGATATTTGCTGAGAACTTGTTTTTATCTTCAATTAAATATATGGAAATGTATACACAAATTGGGTGCATCACTGATAATCAATCTTGGTAAATAGTGGGATTTGGATATATAATCATTATTGCTTTGGTATCATTTCAATCATAATCCACATAAAATAAATAACATCATATGGATATGTAAATCACCATACATTTCATGTGAACTATCATAAATATATTCATGGGTAGTATATAAAACACATAAAATAAATAAGTGGTGAATGTAACATGTGCCTAAATTCCTCAGCATGGTCGAGACATTGATAAAACATGTTTGAACATCATGTTCATTGAAAAATTCTTTTTTATATTCTCTAAATGATTTTAGGGATAGTCTATTGAGAATACTAGTGAGAGATAAATATTTTTCACACTTATATTAATATATAATTTTTTTCACATTAAATGATTAAACATGATGGTATTCAATTGTTTTGTTATTTTGTGCCAAGATACCACATTTTATTGAAAACATGGATAAAAATTGTGAATTCAACTTATAGATGGTGTTTTATAACAAAGGATAAGTCAAAGAATGACCCAAAATCTCAAAACTGAAAAATTATTATAAGGAAGTGTTAAATATACAATAAACTCTCAATTCACATTGCATATACACCATTTAAAATGTGAAATCTTTAGGAATTCTGAGAAAAATTATGATTCTAGGGAAAAATGATAATTCTAATGTATAACGACTTGTGTTAGGATATAAAACATTTGGTCATTCCATGAAACTCTCAAACATCATTTATAAAACATTTAGAGTGTGAAAATATTCCATGATTTATCTAACCCCAAAAGATCCCCAATGTGAAGACAAAATTCATGACATGAAATCACCTGATGGACCCAATAATGGGTTGGTTTGATTAACAATATGATAGAAAGCTCATTATTTGACCAAGGACCACCAAAAACCTTGATGATTAACCTAGAAATATTATTTGGTTAATTATGATTCATTGGAACAATGTTTTTATATCAATAAATAGATGTCCTATAGATATTGAAAGTGGATCGACTCGGTAAGGGGAAGCATTTGATCGGGAAACCCTACTGTAGCACTTATTTTTTCCAATCATTTATATTCTTTTATTTTCGTTCATTTTTTTGATTCATCCTCCCCCTCGAATATACTTGATTACCCTATTCATGAAGGGGTAGTTTATGTGTTTTATTAGTAAATGGGTAGGATAGAGTGATTGTTCGTTGTATTGAGTTTTTGGGGCTTTAATGAATAATATAATTTCCTTCCACTTAATCTCTGTATCAATTTTATGTTTCAGTTTTTAACACCGAATGTGAATCCATTAGGGATAGAAACTATAATATCAAATGAATCAGTTGATTATATATATATCCCTCAAAAAAGCAATCATTTGTATATGATATTATAGAATAGGTTTGGGTGGTGATTTATTAGTTATCACAATCACATTTTTGGAATTATGGATTGAAATTTTATAAATAATTGAATAACAATACCGAATTGTGGATTTTCGTTATTAATAATGTGGTTACACTATAATGACACCCACATAAGAATAAGGGTAAACTAAAATCATATTTTAATATGGGTTATCATCACTATCAACCTCATGGAAAGGGAGAGAGATAAATCAATTGATGAATATCACTCTTACTGGAAAATATAAGAAGAGTTTGTAAAATAGTAAAACCCAAGATAACATTGTAATAGATATATACGAGCCTACTGTGTACATTTCTTATTTAATTTCATTCAATAAATCATATAATCTTTTAGACAAGAAATATTATTCTCAAATCAAATCAAAATCAATTTTCCTAAAATCAAATAATAAAATACTGAAAACATTTTTTTTGTTCAATCCCCTTAGAGAAAATTATTGGGGTTATCCACTAGACTATACATAGGTAATAAAATTGTTTTATCATGCCCCATACTAAGCAGTAAAAAAAATTGGTGTTGTTACTAGGGTGGATTTCCCCAAAAAACAAAAAAAAATTAAAATTAAATGATCTATACCACATATAACCAATTAAATGATTTTGATATAGAAATTAAAATAATGAAAACAAAATTAAGGATAATAAACATAAAAAAATTGTGAAAATAAATCTTATGGAGGCAAGTGATACTCCTAGATTTTATTCTAAATGTTAATCTATGGCTAGAAATCCCAACCAACCCCAAAGATACATAAATTCACCTCAATTTCTCAATAAAAATAACGTACTCAATGTCCCTAACATAGAAAATTATATTTCATTGAACATTAACATGATACAAGTTCTTCTGTAATTTCATGGTCTTGTGATATAGGACATGAATAGTCCTATACAATAATTAATATACGTCTTCTGATGCTTCATTAATTGAAGGGTCACATTGGAAAATTTCATGTTCAAGGCATTCTCATTAACTCTATAGGGATGTTTAAAGGAATTACTCTACAATATATAACCAAGAGAATTAAATTAATAGGTGGTTCTCAAATGGTGATTCATATAGATACCTTTATCGATATCCAAAATAAGAGTGATTTCAAAATAGATTTATAATATTCATCAATTTGTGACATCCTGAACCTGATTTCTACTTAACCCGTACCACAGGACTGGTTGGCCATATGACATCTGGCACATATACCTTATATGATCTAGGCTATGGACTTATAGTGAGGGTGTGAAATTAATAAAACATTTAGTCTATAGCATCATGATAGAACAATGCAATAGATATAGTGAAGAACAATAGTATCGAAATCATAATACAACAGACATATACAGAAAATAGAGGAAACATAAATAAATAATAGAGGAAGACTGGAGGACTAAATATAATAACCAAAAGACCCAAGGGATGAATTTGATAAGGATATTGATGCATGGTATACTAATAATGCATAAAATAACTAGCTGATACATGCATGATATACAACAGTCCAATGGAAATGTAAGGACAAAAATAACTCCTCAAGCCTCTTGAGTCTAAAACCGATCCTCTGTGCTTAAGCTCTAGCTATGTAGTAAAATTAAACAACCTATAAAAGTGAATTTACCATTTCTAATAATAGTGGAATCATAATATTATCAGTTGTTAAGGGTGGACCGAGTAATATGTGTGAAAAAAATATTAGTAGCCCACCACTAATGGTGCATACATGTAATCCGAGTAAGTGCTTATAAGTAAAATTCTTTCATATAATAACAATAAATTAAACCATTTCTAAATAAATAAATAAACCCCCTCTCAGGTTCCCAAATGACACATGAATGTTCCACCTAATTCATACCATGGAAGGTATGTATGATCATGTTACTATACATAAATGTTATAATTATATATATATATATTATAATGGATTAGGCTATAAATCTTAGTCATCCAATAAAACGGAATCTCTCAAGGTATGACCACTAGAACAACTCCAATATATATCATTGTGTCTTGATAATACACAAGGGATCTCTTATTGTCTTCCCTTCCTTAAGGATCTCACAGACCATGGTTCATTAGATAGAATCTCTCACAATCATCCCATTAGGCCTCTCATGGTCCCATTGCACCATAACCAATTATGTGTAACGTTTATAAGTAAAAAGGTCAGGAGTCACACACCTGTCATTCTATTATCAAATCTATATATATATATATAATAGGCACATTCATCATAAAAAATATACCCAATGCATAACATATTTAACATTTACATTTAAACATCTACAATGGAATTATTACCTGAGTAATTAAATTCATGAGGGAAAACCTATCATGAATTTGAATTACAATATTCAATTCCATCTGTTATATTTCAATGAAAAAGATTCCATCATGAGTGAGTTATAATACCCATGTCATTTCACTCAATTTTACAAAACCTGATAAATTCATATATACAGGTTACAAGTGTCATGGTCATTCCATTCAAAGGATCCCACTCTCTCATTTATGTCACCCTATAAATTCCATTTACCTTAACCATATAATATCAGTCAATAAGCCTTTACGGTATCCATTTCAAGGACCAAGATATGTTTCACAGAAACAATTCAAATTCCCACGTGATTAATTCTATGATCAATGAGACCAAAAACCCATGGGGTTTCTTGGGTTCAATTTAATATACATGATACAAAAAACTTTTCACTTTCAAGAAATACAGGGAGATAAAATGACCGTTGAAATATTTTCAAAATATTTTTAAGAAGGAAAATTTGGATGGTCAAACCCCTTGGGTTTCCATATAAACACGACTGATCTCTAAACCCCCTAACAAGATCCGATTTTCATTAATTAAGGAACTAGGTTCATTTAAACAAGAAATAATCTAGAAATTAAGGATTCTCAACAAGGTCTAACATAAAAAAATGATAAAATAAATCTTAAATGAAAAAAATAGAATGGAAAACATCGTGAACACATACCTTAGGGACAGAGAAGAATCCACACTTTATATCAATAATACATTTGATGGAGGTTGGAAGAGATCAATGTTTGAGTCCAATGCCTAGAAAATAGGGTGAAAGATCAAGCATCTAAATCACATAATAGATGAAAAAAGAAACTTTCAGAGTAGTAGAAAGATTAGGGGATCATATAGTTTCACTAACAATTCTTATGAAAGCTCAAGGATTAGACACATGATGGGGGGATTAAACTAAAATCCTTCTAATGTAGGTTTCTTGAGCTCATGGAGGATGATCCCACAATTTTTGGCCATTGTTAACAAAAGAAGAGTTGTCGTTAGACTTAATTATTAAATGGGGGAAAATGGAAAATTTTCTCCAAAATCCCACTATGCACATTTTATGCACACATTTATCAAACCATAAATAATATTTACTAAACATATCTATACCCAATCTGTAGTAGTCCACAAGGTGATGTCCTAAGCCGTACAGTTTCAGAATACATTGTGCTGACATGCAGGTGCCTTGTCTGTTGTTCCATGGTTTAGTAAAACCATGTGGCCCATCCTACAACCCACATTTCTAAAATTCCAGGCTCTGAACAAGCCCCCGATTCTTCTAAGACCTTACCTAGTCAATAGTATTCCTTTTCCATGATTAATGAAATGATTAAAATTAAAAACCAACAATCTGTATCTTTATCAACAAGGTGGGTCGATATAACCTCCCCTATTTAAGGAAACTCATCCTCAAGTTTTCTTTATAGGGGTAAAGAGGTAATATTTGTTATTAGTTCTAGACCATATGATTGTATATCAGCTCCCACTACCAGGTCTCATCCTATACATGGGCACAGTGCCATAACACCTATAAAAAAGGAATGAAACTGCCTCCGAGTGTCTTTATTCTCCGACAAACTATATGACCAAGGTACTCCTCAAAGGAAGCATCCATATCCAGCTCAACCTCGTAAAAATAAAAAACATGATATGGTTATAGATATTATTAGTGATGCTGAGATACATGAAATACATCATGTATAGACTAGAACCTCTGAGGAAGTTCTAAATGGTATTCCACAGGAATAATCCACATACCAACATCAAAGGGTCCAATGGTCCTCTGTGATATCTTACTCTGCTTCTAAATATGAATATTACCCATCCTGGTTGATACATTAAAAAAACATGATCACCGACCTCATACTTGAGGGGTCTATTATTTCTATTATCATAATGCTAATGTTCGGACTAAGCTATCAACATGTGTTTTTTGATCAAATATACTATTTATTTAGGCTCCTTCATGAAGAATAGTCCAATTAAAACTTCTTCCCCTACATCTAACCACCACAGTGGTGAGAAAAATGGATTACCATACAAGGATTATTAGGGAACCATCTTTATGGCCTCTTGAAATCTATTGTTATGTGAAAATTCCACAAGAATAATGTTCATCTTCCATGAAAATCCAAAGTTGAGAACACATGCTTGAATCATGTCCTCCAAGACCTAAATTGTATGTTTCGCTTACCCATTAATTTTCGAGTGATATGATGTAATCAGAAGTACCTGCATACTCAATAACATCTGCTACACTTTCCAAAACTATAATGTGAAACATTATTCACTATTATAAATGATATAATGAAGTGATCTACGAAGACTTACCACCCTTTTAATATACGAACATATAATAACTTCCACCCTGAGGGTCTCTTGCATATAAAAAATATTGTGACCTCCATAATATGATCAATGACAACACATATTGTGTTATTTCACGAAGGTGATTCGGGTAATACATATACTAATTCAATAGTTTCATCATCCCATTTACACTCAAAAATTGACAAAGGATGAAAAAATAATTCTAGAAACAGAAGTCCCCCATTCGCCAAATTACAGAAGGGAAATTGATTTTTGAAACCATCTACCTTAATTTTCATGTCCCACCATTAGTATTTGGGTCATAAATCTATATACATTTTAGTTACACTTGGGTGAACCACCCTTATTATGGCATGAAAATCACCAATGAAATCCTCTATGGTGTCTAAAGGGAACCATACATTCCCAAAGAAAAGAAGAGTATCATTCACATCCACTATCTAATTAGATTATGTATCATCATCAGTGAAACTTTTTGATAGTACAATCCCTTCACGATCTGATAGATTTTTTGACCTTTTTCATTCATTTCAAGAGCGGGTAAAATAGAATGACCATGGTACTTCTAATCCTCAATGTGCCTTACATTGAATAAGGATATAAAAATCCAATAATCATTGGACTCTGGAATTTCCGATTTCTGATTCATTGGGCTTAGATAATCAACTACTGATTTACCTTTCCCTATATTATATAAATCTAAAAATCAAATGATTTTCCCTTTGGCCCACATATACTTCATATGGTTCAGATCATGCTGAGTGAATTTGTACTTGAGTCTTCTTTGCTCTATGAACACCATAAAACACTATTTTAGTGGAGAGTGTCTTTAACTATGTAAGGCATGAACACCTATTATTTTCTTGAGGTCGTGAGTAGGGTAATTCTTTTGTGATGCATCCCGATACATATTATTGGCCCTACCTAGATCCAAAAAATTAATATTATTGATGAAGTTATACTTTCATTCAAATCCTCAACTGATGGTTCATATTCCTCATACCATTCAAATTTCAAACATTTCAATGTTAACTACATGAGTATCACTGAAATGTGTGATAAATACAGGTTGAATCATTTTTAGTATCTAGATATCCCTATGAAACACTGAATTTCAAAGTGGTTCTTATTCTATTTCCAAGAGACCACAACTCGAACATTCTGTAGGTCAACTGAAACTTCTATCTATAAGATGATATGTCTCTAGAAGTGGACTATATTAGTCCAAAAGGGGAATTTACTAATAATTACATAGATATGATCTTATCTCAGTGTATTCAGCATGATCTTGAGATGGGTTTCTTGGTCATGTATTGAGAGATACTACACCAAGAAATAACCAACAAATACAACCACAAATGTATCTAGATACATGTCGAATACTGAATTCAAAAGATCCAAGGATATATAAGGTATTTTCATGAGTCCGAATGACATAACAAACTACTCATAAAGATCATACCTTATCTTAAAAGGTGTGAGAGGTATTTCTAAAGTCATGAAATGCACCTGATGACATCTTAACCCTATATGTTTCTTATAAAACACATTTCCCCTTTAGAACTATTCAAATAGGTCATCTATTATAGGTAGTTGATACAAGTCCATGATTGTGATAGGATTCAACCAATTATAATCTATAAAAAACCCAATGGTACCATTATCCTTCATGAAAAAATAGAGTAGATATCCCTAAGGAGAAAATAGGGGGGTATAAAAACATTCTCCTCTAGATCATACAACTTACTCTTGAGATCAATCATCTCATTTGGTGGTACCCTATAAAGGAGTAATGGTCACACGTGTTGGTCCTAGAGCATGCTCAATTACAAAATCTATCTGTCTCACCAGATATAAACCAAATATTTCATTAGGAAATATGTCTCTTTAATAATCCACTAGAAGAAGAAATTCAATGGGTGGTAACACTTGATCATCAGGTAATATAATGGAGACATATTCTATCACATTACTCAGCCTGTGTTACTCAGGTAATGCTAGTGTAACTCGTACATCCTGTTCTCCATTATGCACATTCATAAGCCAATATGGTGATGTAAAAGTCTCCCTTCTTTGACGTAAGAATATATGAGATCTTCTGATAACTGTCAAGTCCATTTCAATTTTTACGTCAATTCGTGAAATTTCAAGGATGCATAGATTCCTCCCAAATATGTAACCACTTATTTCTAGGGGACAATTATGAATGAGTATTATTCAATTTGAATAGATAAATAATGGTGTATCTAGTATCATTACTTAATGATAGTATTCAATGTAGAAGCCCAATCTATTAGTTATTGACTTTTATATAAATTAATGATACATTATTTTATCAAAAAAAAAGAAACTACTGTTGACAAAATAAGGATAATACATTGTACATTAGATGGCTCGGTGCTCTGACACAACATTGTAGTTTGGCCCGCATGTAACTGGATTTTATATTGACTTTGAGTCCCATCATAAACACCCCAATTATGGCTGATCTATTGAAATTAATAATCATATTTCTTTTTCCCCTACCTCGACCAACTCCTAGGCCTAACAAGTTAGTGGTTTTCCAACTACCTTACCATTTTCATCTTGCTGACCCAACTCCGGACATTGGATTTGGTGAAAATCCCCAGTCACATGGCACTGGAGGGAAATCGAGTAGAAATAATGTAGGTGATCCATCCTAATACATCACCAATGCACAACTGAATCATACTGCCACTTTTCTTTGAAGATCCCTGACTCTCTACACTAATGAAAGATAACAGAACTATCAACGCTATGGGCCTAACTACTACATCCTATATGAAAATCTCAAAGATCCACTTTTATCCAGATGAAGATGCACTAGAATAACTAGGTTCTGAATCACCCTAGCTCACACCATCAACCTCTCATAGGTTTTTCTATATTATTAGGGCCTTCTTGATGATCTCAAAATATTTTGACATCCTGAAAACATTGACCTATGATCAGATTGAATAACAAAACCCATCATATAATCATATATAAATAGTAAAATAATAAGAAACTAGAGAAGTAGAGAATTATCTTTGATCTTGTTGAACTCTTCGTGGAATGGTTATTTTAATAATCACAAATCTTAGTTTAATTTATTTCCTTTTAGTCATTTGTTCAGTTTGTTCTAAATATGTTTAACTCGTATCTAAAAATGTTTATCTATGATCAATGTATGCTTATGGTTGACCTGGAAGTATTATGGATTGAACAAACACTTTATAAGAATTCCTTGTCTTGACTCACCGTTAGTCATTTTCCGGAGTCACCGATGATGAATGGTCGCACCGATGACTACCAAAGGTCCAAAGAGATACCGATGATAAGACACTGATGCTAAGCTGTTGATTATAAGTCATCGACGCTACGCTACTGATGCTAAGACACCGATTCAAAGACACCTACGCTAAGCTACCGATGCTATGACACTGACGCTAAGCTATCGATGCTGAGACAATAATGATAAGGCACTGATGATACTGAGATACTGATGATAAGATACTGATGCCAAGACACCGATAGTAAGACATTGATGTTAACATACCGATGCTAAGACATCGATGATGTTGAGACACCAATGCAGATGCAATCAAAACTGATGTAGATTCAAAATGTCTCACCGATCTCATGACTGACCGATAGTCATGAAAACTGTTTGATCATCTATAAATTAGTATTTAATTCTAACGGTAATAATAGATATTTTTAATTAAATTAATGATATTTAATGTTAGTTGTTGGAATGTGAGGAGACTGTACCTCATACATATGGAAAGGTAATCATTCCTATTGTCGGAGCACGTGGAATAAAAAAGGAGATCGAGCTGCAGTAAAAGTATGTATGCGTGAAAAAGCATAGAGAGAGAATTCCTCCATAAATATACATGCGAGATTGAAGAACACACGACAAAGTTGAAAAAGGGGCATTTGTAAGATCTAAAGAAAACTCTTATGCACGTAATCCAGCAGTACTGAAGAACATACAAAGAACACTGGAAATCAGAGAACACACTTGCTTGTGAAGGACATCAAGCTGAATCACGATATTCTATTTTCAACAGCAAAACCACAGAAGGACTCAGAACCATCTATGCTCAATCCAACGAGTCCAGAGATGCACTACCAATAACTAGAGCTTTATAAACATTGATACATTCTCTCTTAGTGATTATTTTACTTACATTTTTGAGCAGTGTGTGTACTCTATTCATCACACACACACACACACTGACTCATGTGCTAAACTGGAGGATATCAGAATCCTCAAACAAAAATTTTTTTCTCCTTTTTACCCATGACAACTGTGGAAGATGTCCTTATATGGCCTGGTCATTGTTTTGTTTCCCACAAAGAACTGTGGTAGAGGTCCCTATGTGGCCTGGACAATCTTTCACTATTGTTAACCCCAATCCAGGGTGTCGATCAATTTATATAAATTGTTGAGAGGACTATGTCTCGACTTGAGACTGAACCTCTTGGTTAACTCTACTGTGCATTTTAATTTAAGTCTATAAGTAAACTATATATTTATTTTGCTTCTATTACTTTTAAATAAAAAACTATTTTAAAGCTACATTGATAGTTAAATTAGAAAGGGTCTATACTTATTGTAAACAAGTAAGTTAATTTAAAAAATTAATTTAATCTTCATATTAAGTTAACTGACACCTAATAAATCTTCGGGAATCTGATTAAACATTTTCACTCTGTATTGATTCACTACAGTTTAACTTTGTTTTTAATTTGGGGGATTTTAAAAGAAATATTTTTAACAGAAATTCTAATTGGAACTAAATTCACCCCCCCCTTGAGTATCCACTCCGACCAACATTTGGTATCATAGGGTTTGTTTTTGTTAAAGGATTTTTGATATAATCTATTTTTCAACTGTGATTTTAGTTTCATCCTTAAAGATCATAAATTTCTGTTAGTTCTAAATTTAATCTCTTTAAATTAATTTTCTAAATACTAGTTATGGATAATAGACTAGAGGGTGATACTACTAACATTACACCTTTATTTAATGGTACGAACTATGCCCAGTGGAAACTGAAAATGAAAATTCATTTAAAAAGTATGGGTTTGGATATTTGGACCGCTATAGAGTCCCAATATAAAATTCCATAAATTGAAAGAACAACTTGGGATGAACCTACAAAGACTTCTTACAATAATAACTATAATGCTATGAATGCCATGTACTGTACTTCAGGAGAGGAGGAATTTAACAAAATATTTGCTTGCAAAACTTCTTATTAAATTTGGGATACTTTAGGTGTTTCTCATGAAGGAACAAATAATGTTAAAGAAATTCGATTGAATACTTATACTATTAAATATGATAATTTTAAAATGAATACTGATGAAACCATTTCTGATATGTATCTCAGTTTCAATGAGATAGTTAATACAGTGAATTCACTTGGTAAAGTTGTTCCAACAAAGGAACAAATCATGAGAATCTTGAGATGTTTACCAGAACGATAGAGAGGCACATATGTTTCAATCAGATAATCATGTGAAATTGGAGCTCTTCCTATCAAAGAACTTATTGGAAACTAATGATGTATGAGGAAGAAATCAAGGTGAATAAAGAGGAAGATGATGAACCTAAAAAAGATGTCAGTGGCTTTCATGACTACTGGTTCAAAGAGAAAGGACATAGAAAAATCTCAATTACAAACTGACAGTTCAACAAGTGAAAGTTCAGACTCTGATAGTGATACTGAAATGACTCAGATAGCTAGATGATTTAATAAATTTTATAGGAAGAAGAAATTTTTAAAAAAATTAAATTACAAATGAATGTATGACAATAAGAGACATTGGAAGAAGGAATGGAAAATCTATATAAAAGTGATGATGTTGTTTTATATGAGTGAAAAAGAAAAGTTCACATTAAAGAGGACTACCCAAAGCTAAAATTCAAGAAGAAATACGATTACAATGACAGTAATTACAGGAAAGCTATGAACGCTACCTCAAGATCTTCTGAAGAAAGCACAAGTGAATCTAAAATGTCCAATTCTAAATGAAATCGTGCAAACATGTGTTTCATGATGAACACATCCGAAGTAAACTTAGATAATCCTATTTTAAATTTTTATTATTCTGAAGATGATGCAGAATCTGATTCTGATTATGAAAACATGACTAGTGAGGAATTATTTGAATACTGTAATATCCTGGAAGAGACATGCAATGAACTTAAGGATAAATACAAATCATTGAAGAAAAAACATGCTCTCACTACTACTGTTAAATCCGAACTTACTATTGAAAAAGTGAAAAATGCACAACTGTTAAAGGAAAACATTGAGCTGAAAATGTCTAATGATCTAATCAGAAAATACATAGAGAAGGTCACAAATGGAAAGGATACACTAACTCAAATTCTAGGAAAGAATGTGGAACCAAAATACACTACTGGAATATTCTACAAACCTGGACAGATACAAATTACCAAGAATATATTTATTAATAAATCTGGATAGAATACTAGTAGTTCTAGTTCTGGACATTCATATGCCTTAACTAGTGATTCACATAGTCATAGATCAAATAATGATAATCTTTCAAAATCTTTTGATTCTGTAATTTTAAGGAAACCCATAAGACAAATGTGGGTACCAAAATCTTGGATTGCTAACCTATCTGGACCCAATAAGATCTGGGTACCAAAGTCATTTTCCATCTAAATCTTTTTTTAGGAAACCTGTTTGAAGAGTTCTCACAAGAAGGTAGGGTACTTGGAATGTGGATGTTCGAGACACATTTCTAGAGATTACTCATGCTTGAAAATCCTAATCAAGATTGATGGAGGCCATGTCACCTTTGGTGATAATTCTAAAGGAAAATTATTTGCCTAGTCCAAATTGGTAACACTGATTCAGTTTTAATTTCCAATGTTTTATTTGTTGATGGACTGAAATATAATCTGTTAAGTATATATCAATTGTGTGATGATGGTTCTAATGTCAAATTTGAACATTATTTTTTAATTTTTTTAATTCTAAAAATGTTTTAGTCATTTCTGATTTAAGAAATGAAAATGTTTATGCAGTTGATTTAAATTCTTTAGCTAAGAAAAATGATACTTGCCTAAATGCTTTTCATAAAGAGTCTTGGCATTGGAATAGAATATTAGGACACTTCAACATCTATTCACTTAGAAAACTAACTATGAAGAACTTGGTTAGAGACCTACCTAAACTTCAATTCCCAAATGACAAAGTTTTTAATCCCTATCAAAGGGAAAGCAACATTAAGTTTTTTTTTAAATCAAAGAAAGAAGTTTCTACTTATCAACCTCTCATGTTGGTTCACAAGGACTTGTTTGGACCATCATGAGTTTCTAGTTTAAATGGGATGAACTATGTCTATGTTATAGTAGATGACTTTTATAGATATACTTGGGTATAATTCTTAGCTCACAAAAGTGAAGCTTTCTATTATTTTGTTAAATACTCCAAATCTGTAGAAAACCTTAGTGGACTTAAGATTATTACATAAGAAGTGATCATGGTCGTGAGTTTGAAAATCAAGACATTGAATCTTATTGCTCACACAAAGGCTATAGTCACAACTTTTCTTCTCATAGAAAACCTTAGAAGAATGGTGTAGTAGAGATAAGAAATAGAACCCTTCAAGAAATATCTAGAACCATGATTAATGAGTATAACCTGCCTATTTACATTTTGGATGAAGTTGTGAATACAGCTTGTTATATCAGTAATAAGGTCTTAATTACAATAGTTATTAAGAAGACTCCATATGAGTTGTGGAATAATAGAAAACCCAAAGTTAGTTACTTTATAGTCTTTGGATGCAAGGTTTTTATTCATAATACAAAAGAAAATCTGGACAAGTTTTCTTATAAAAGTGATGAATGAATTTTTCTTGGTTACTATTTAACTAGAAAATCCTACAGAGTCTTTTATAAGAGAACCTAATGTGTGTAAGAATCATTTCACACCAGGTTTGATGAAACTGATCCACGTGAGCTTAAAACCTCTCTTGAAAATCTTGAAGAAGATTTATCTGTTTTGGACCTTAATGAAAAATATAAGGAACCTGCTATAAAAGAATTCAATTATGGAAAAATTCTAGAATCTACTTCTGTTGAACCCAAACCTATAGATGAACCTGAAATTTCTAGTCATACCTTTACTAGATCAACAAGGATTTTAAAGAATCATCCTTTGGATGTTGTTGTTGGTAATCTTGATAGAGGGACACAGACTATAGCTTCTCTAAGAAACCAGGTTGAACATCAATCCTTTCTTTCATAGCTAGAACCTAAAAATGTCAATGATGTTATCAATGATGAGTTTTGGGTAATGGTTATGCAAGAAGAGTTAAATCAATTTGAAAGAAAAAAATTCTGGGAATTAGTTGACATAGCTAAGGACACTTTGACAATATGCACAAAATTGGTTTTTAGAAACAATGTTGATGAGTTTGGAAACATAGTTAGAAACAAAGATAGGATATTTGAACAAGGATATAGTCAAGAAGAATGTATAGACTCTGAGGAATCCTTTACACCTGTATCCAGATTATAAGCCATTAGGATCTTACTTGCATATGTTGCTTATCTGAATTTCAAGTTATATCAAATGGATGTTAAATGTTATTTTCTAAATGGTTTTATTGTTGAAGATGTTTTTTTGAACAATTACCTGCATTTATTAATCCTCATTTTTCAAATCGAGTTTTTAAACATTCTAATTCTTTATATGGATTAAAACAAGATCCAAGAGCTTGGTATGATAGACTTAGGAATTTTCTTATTTCAAAAAGTTTTACTAAAGTGATTGCTGATCCAACTCATTTTATTAAAAGAATTTATAAAGATGTTTTAATAGTACAAATCTATGTTGATAATATTATTTTTGGATATTATAAACTTTCTTTATGTACTGAATTTTCAAATATTATTCAAAATGAATTTGAAATGAGTTTAATGAGAGAACGTGAATATTTTCTTGGATTTCACGTTTTTCTAAATGAAAATGGTATTATTTTGAATCAAAGTAAATACAAAAAGCATCTTATAAAATGTTTTGGTTTGGATAGTATTAAGGAAAGTGATACTTCTACGAGTACAGTCTGTAAATTGGATGCAGATGAAACTCGGAAACTGTTGGATCAAACCAATTACATAGGTATTATTGGAGACTTACTTTACCTTACTACTAGTCGACCAGATATTATGTTTAGTGTGTTTATGTGTGCAAGATTTCGAGATAATCCAAAAGAATCATATTTACATGATGTTAAAATAATTTTTATGGATCTTATAGACACTGTAAACATAGGATTCTTTTATCCAAAAATATAGTTTTTTGAGCTAATTAGTTATTCTGATGCTGACTTTGCTGGTTGCAAGTTAGATAGGAAGAGCACAACTGGAACATGTAATTTATTGTGAAAATCATTTGTATCTTGTTGTATTAATAAAAAAAATCTATTGTATTGTCTACTACTGAAATAGAATACATTGCTGCTGGTAGTTGTTGTGAAAACATTCTGTGGATGAAACACACTCTTCTGGACTATGGATATGATTTTAAGCATATTTCAATTAACTATGATAACAATAGTGCAATTAACATTTCAACGAACCTTTTGTATCACTCTAGAACCAAACACATTGATGTCAAACATCACTTTTTGAGAGATCACTACCAAAAAGGTGATATTACTCTTGAGTTTATAGGTACTGAACATCAATTAGCCGATATTTTCACCAAGCCCTTAAATTTTGGAAGGTTAAACTCGATTAAACAAGATTTAGGTATGATAGATCTGTGAAACCGGTCTATTAAACCGATTTTTCAAACCAATCTGTCAAACCAATTTTTCAAACTGATCTGTCAAACCGATCTGTGAAACCGATCTGTCAGACTGATCTGTCAAACCAATCTGTCAAACTGATCTATCAAGTCGATTAGTGCTACCGATTGGGACGTACTATTTTCAAAATTATTTTTGTCTGTTTAAAACGACGCTGTTTTACTTAATCAATATTTTATTATTTTAACCCTAAATGATACAAATAATGACGCACGACTTTTCCATTCTCTTAATACTGTTGGCCTTCCATTTCCCGCCGAACTGTCTCCTCTCTTCTCTGTAACCCGACCCTTTTGAATCTTTCCAAGCCTCATGATTGTCTCAAAACCTCAAAATGGAGATGAAAAAGTGACAGTGTAAGGAATCTGAAGGAAATTCATCTGTAAAGCATACTCTAGGTGAGTCGAGCAGTACGACGCAGAGGTCTGTGAACCTAGAGCTAGAAAAACGAGAAGTTATAGCTGAAAAGGAAATTTTTTCGGAATGGGTTTTATCTAGAAAGTCCATTCTCTTGTAAGTGTTGGAATCTCAAGGTTGGAAGGAGTGGTTCTGTAATAATGATAGAATATTTTACCCGAAGATGGTGCACGAGTTCTATTTGAACCTATATATAGATTTGGACGGAGTAGAGGCTACGAGATTGTCTTCTTTAGTAAAAGGGAAAAAGATTACGTTTTCATCAAAACAATGGGCTGAATGTCTAGGAGTACCTCCCAATGGAAGATACGAGGACTATTCTGGTAATATTCCTCCCAAAACTGATTACTTTTCTTATGACCTAGCCCTAGAGTTTTTGATTGGGATGTCTGAATTGCGATGGATAATTTCTGCTGAGTTGAATGGTGAGAACCGAATCCTATTAAAATTTATTCAACATCAAGTATGTCTGAGAAAAGGTTATTTTGCTGCAGTAAAGTATCATGATGTTTTTCTGCTATTTCTTTTGCTGAATGGTTAAAATATCAATCTATGTAGATATTTTTCTGAGCATATTATTGGGATGATATAACCATCAAAGAAAGATACTACTATGTTTTATTCTAAACAGATTTATGCCATGCTGAAATTCTTAGGTTGTGTGGATGAAGGAGATGAGTGTATCTCATCGGTTAGCTTTTGTTTCAACAAAGTTATTTTAAGAGGATGAAAATCAATTGGAACCCATGGAATAAATCTTGGGTTGCTGATGAAGAAAGTTTATATGATACCTTCAATCCTACTGATCATCCAAGGAGACCAAGGGAAGTAAGAGATCCTAGCTTAAAACCTGGTGAGGAAGTGATCTATTCGGATGAAGAAGATGAAGTGGTTGTTCCTAGAGAAACTGGTGAATCAGGTAAGAAGGTAATAGATGAATAAGAAGAAGATGATGAGAATCTAAATGCTAAAGAAGAGGCTGAATTATCTCCTGATGAAAGGAGTGATCCTCATTCTGTTAGCCCAAAGAGAAGAAGGATGGAATTTGGTTCAGCAATTCCTCCTCTAGATTTACCAGAAATTGAACCGATTTTAAATGATGAAGAAGAAGATGAGACTGATGAATCAACTTCTGAGGAGTACGAATCTGGAAGTACAGATAGTTCAAATGTGAGATCATTTGATGATAATGATGATGAAGGTGGTGATGGTGTTAGTGGTGACAGTGAAAGTAATGGTGATGATGCTGATGATGATGATCATGCTCGACCAATTGATTCTCAGAATGTGATTTTAGATGATCCTCATCCCCAAACTATTGAGCAAGAAAATTCCCTAAGGCTAGGATGAAAGAACATTTGTAGAGTAATGAGGATGGAGAAATTCTTCCTGAAAATTCTGGACGAGCTCAGTTTGTGAAACCAATGTACCCTTCATGCAAAGCAGCTTGGGAAGTGCATCCAGGTCTTGTTGTTCTAGGATTAGACTACCCAGAGGAAGAAGAAGGAGTAGAAGTGGATCTTCCAGGCATAAGTTATTCCGTTAAGGATCAATTTGTTGACGAGTTTTTGAAATGAACAGATGTCAGACCTGATCTTTCAGTGTCTCAAGGTAGACCTGATCCAGCAGTTTCTCAGTCGGATTTTGATAAATTCAAGGTTGAATTAGTTCATGTTGTTAGGGAGACTGTGAAAAGTGAGTTATCTCATATTCCTGCTCCTACTACTTTGACTTTATCTTATGATGCTATCGATGATTTGGCTCGAAGAGTGGCAGGACTTATCAAACTAGACTTGTGAAATTATATTGAATTGATTGGCAGGAATATTACCTATTTGAATCAAACACTTACAGAGTTAGGTAGCAATCTTGTTTCTCTGTCAGGTGAGTTCAGAACAACCATCTCTGATATGATGGATGTTTTATGAAATCTGATCGATCATTTGAAGAAAGTAGATTTGAGGAAGTTAAAAGATGAGATTACTCAGGTTATTGCTTAGACTGGCAATGTCAAGGTGACCATGATCATTGGTCGTGAATTAGATACCTTAAGAGATGTTGTTAGAGAAGATCTGGAAGATCTTGGGATGATTTTAGATTTAGATTCTTTGAAGAAAATTAAATAGTATAGTGATCATGTGCATAAAATGGTACAGTTGTATTCAGATGATGCTACAATAGCTCAAAAGGAGATTAAGGAGATAATAGATCATTATTTATCTAATATCTACACAAAGCATGAGTTGATTCATCATTTTAAAGTACTGACTGATAATTTGAAACTCCCTCCAGTGAATCAAGCTTTTAAAGATCATGTTTAGTAGTTAAAAGATTTTACCCTCACTTCAAGAAATTTCATGGAAAATAAGGATGATTTTAAAAAATCCATGAAGTATGGTGGAAAAGTCATTCAGGACTTCATCAATTTGCTAAAACCCTACCTTCATGTGAAAGCAAAAGCCATTGTTTTTCCTACAGCTGAGACTCTACAATCATCAGATGTTTCTCTCGGCCAGATGTATGTTTCTCATGATCTTTCCACTATTAGACCAGTCATTCAACAACAACCTTCAAAACGAACTTCTATGCTACAGGTGACCTTGGAACCCATAGTTTGTTCAGCTCGGGTCGTCCTACCTCCTTTCTCCAAAAGGCCAGTTCCACCTTACACGCAACAACCATATGTACCTTAAATTCCTCCTACTTCTAAAGGAAAATGTCCCTTACACCCCGAGGAATAGCTGTTACTGTCAATTTTTTTGATAGGGTGTTTTTTTTCTTGAACTATTACCTTTTGTCTATAATATTTGTACTCATTGTTGGTATGTAATCTTCTTTTTTATCTTACTTATCTCTTATATTTTATAATCCCAAAGGGAGAGAGAAATCAAGGAGAGAAAATAGGGGAATTAAGAGAAATCAAGGAGACAAAACAGGGGAATCATGCATGGATATGCGAACTCAGGGAGATCATGTATCTTGATGGGTGAACTGAATGTCCATACGAGCCCATGCTGGCTATTTATCACATGCATGTATACACATGGGGAGAAATTTTGAAAGAAGAGAATGCCTCAGTTATATATATGTTCTGGTTTCTATTCTAACCATGTTTTATCTTTTGTCATATATTCTTTTTTATAGGGGGAGCATAATGAATGAAATACTATATTCTATCTTCATTTATGCCATTGATTTGTGATTATCAAAAAAGGGTAGATTGTTGAACTCTCTGTGGAATGGTTATTTTAATAATAACAAATCATAGTTTTATTTATTTCTTTTTAGTCTTTTGTTCAAATTGCTCTAAATATGTTTAAATCATATCTAAAAATGATTATCTATGATCAATGTATGTTTATAGTTGACTTGGAAGTATTTTAGATTAAATAGACACATTGTAAGAATTCCCGGTCTTGACTCACCGTTTGTCATTTTCCTCAGTCACCGATGATGAATGGTCACACCGATGACTACCAAAGGTCTAAAGAGATAACGATGCTAAGACACTGACGCTAATATACCAATGCTAAGACACCAAAGCTTGGCTACCGATGCTGAGAAACTGATGCTAAGACATCGACGCTAAGCTACCGATGCTAAGGCACCGACACTAAGCTACCGATACTGAGACACTGATGCTAAGACACCGATAATGATGAGATACCGATGCAAAGATACCGATGCTAAGACACTGGTGATGTTGAGACACTGAAGGTGATGCAATTAAAACTGATGCAGATTCAAAATGTCTCACCGATCTCATGACTCACCGATAGTCATAAAAACTGTTTTAACATCTATAAATTTGTATTTAATTTTAATGGTCATAATTCATGATTTTAATGCAATTAATGATATTTAATGTTTTTTCTTGGCATGTTAGGATACTGTACCTCATACCTATGGAAAGGTAATCATTCATATTGCTAGAGCTCATGGATAAAAAGGGGATCGAGATGCAGTAAAAGTATGTATGCATGAAAAGGAATAGAGAGAGAATTATTACATGAATATACATGCGAGACTGAAGAACACGTGACGAAGTTGAAAAAGTGTGATTTTCAAGATCTAAAGAAAACACATATGCACATAATCTATCACCACTGAAGAACATACGAAGAACACTGGAAATCTGATAACACACTTGCTTGTGAAGGACATCAAGCTGAATCACGATACTCTGTTTTCAACAGCAAAACCACAGAAGGACTCAGAAGCATCTCTTCTAAATCCAACGAGTCCAGAGCTACACTACCAATCACTAGAGATTTCTAAACTCTGATACATTATCTCTTAGTGATTATTTTACTTAGATTTCTGAGCAGTGTGTGTACTCTATTCATCATACACACACACTGACTCTTGTACTGAACTGGAGGATATCAAAATCCTCAAACCAAAATTGTTTGATCTTGTTTACCCATGACAACTGTGGAAGAGGTCCTTGTGTGGCTTGGTCATTGTTTTGTTTCCCACAAAGAAATGTGGTAGAGGTCCTTGTGTGTCATGGACATTCTTTCACTATTGATAACCCCGATCCAGGGTGTGGATCAATTTATATAAATTTTTTAGACGACAATGTCTCGGCTTGAGACTGAACCTCATGGTTAACTCATCTATGGATTTTAATTTATGTTTATAAGTAAACTATATATTTACCCCGCTATTACTTTGAAACAAAAAAACTATTTTAATGTGGCTTTTATAGTTAAATTAGAAAGTGTCTATACTTATTGTAAACCAGTATGTTAGTTTCAAAAGTTAATTTAATCTTCAAGTTATGTTAACTGAGACCTAATAAATATTTGTTAACTGATTGAATATTTACACCCTGTATTGATTCACTATAGTTTAACATTGTTTTTAATTTGGGGGATTTTAAATGAAATATTTTTAATAGAAATTTTAATTGGAACTCAATTCACCCCCCTCTTGAGTATCCACTCCGACCAACAGATCCATTAAATGGGAAAATTATTCCATAAAGGACGTGGTCCCCTACTATAGGTTTATAAATTATATACCTTTGTAATCCCTTAAATTTTGGGGAAAGAAGTATTTGTATGAGACTATCTAAAAGTCAACTTGATCCATCCCTTTAGGCCAATGTGCTTGGGTGGTGACATCCCAACACATCTTAGACGAGACAGGTAGCATGTAAACAGTTGGCTAGACCCTACAGGATTGAGTTGTATCTATATGTTCAATCATAGAATGGATATCCTTAAGAAAAGACTCTACATCATGAATTCCTCCATCCCCTAAGAAGGTGGGAGGATGTTTCTGCTGAATCTCATTAGTCAAATATTCCATTCTCCGGGTATGTTGAACTCCACCATTCATCGACTGCATCATATATAAAAAACCTTATCAAAATTTTTCATCAATTCCATGATATTTAACAAGAAAATTAGTGACATGTGTCTTCATAGGAGGAATTATGGGAATCTCATGGGCCACAACCTAAAAAATAATCGTCTCCACATTTAGGGCATGCAGCTAAAGGACATCATGGTGGAATATGCTACAATTCCAAATGAATATCTCATAAAAGATTCAATCCATTTAAAAGACTGTATTTATGTATCTACGATACATACATAATCTTTAATATAAGAACGAACTTATGTCTCTTCCTTCTTCAAAATCAAGGTCTAGAAATTTTAATACACTATAATAGGCCATATGAAGGAGAAACACCCAGTACCCACTACCATGGCTGGGTTCAGGTCATGTTTCTATTCTAGGATTGTGAAAGATGGTTGTTCTCACATTATAAATCACTTCCCGTATGAAAAAATTATAATTTTAAAATCTAAATCATTTGAATTAGATGTATCTAATGATATTCGATGTTATTTTTATAAGGGCCCATACAACTTATGAATGAAATGATGGATCTCACATGGATTTAATTATAATTTTAGTTGTACTTATTGATACAGTGATGCAAATTTTAAAATTGTTCATCTAGATAGAATTTAATTTTTCAATCCATAAGGGACCATAGTAGTTATGAGTCAAAGAGTTTCACCCACTAAACTGACTCCATAGTTCTATCCAAATCCAGAAATAAAAATTCAGCACACTTCTCTATACACAACAAGAAAAAATGACTACACAATAGATGATGCTCGATAAAAAGTAAAAATGGAACGACATAATACATGACCTATGATTTATTTCGTGCCTATGATGGTTCATTTATAATACATAGACCTCATTTCAATAGGTCAATAAAATTAAGTCATTATTCTAATAACATCATTATCAGTAACATCACAAATCATGTGAAACACCAAAGGCTGAAATTATATTTATAATAATAGTCATAAATAGATCAATAATAATTTAGCCAACTTGGACCTTACCCCATACCTGGGTTCATGATGCCCAAGAACAGCTTGTGACCATGTCTCTAGAATTATCATTCTATAAGAAATTTCCAATAAATTATAAATAATGAAAGAAACTACTCCGACACAACTTTGTGACGACCCGAAACCGACATCCACTTAACCCATGCCCAGAGCCTAGTTGGCCACATGACCTCTGGAACATCTTCCCATTTTCAGTAGGGTGACAACTATCATAAAGGGAGTGAAATTAATTCAAAAGAGAGACTATAACCTCATGATAGAGTACCACAATGGTTACAGTAAATAAAAATATTAGTAAAGATATCATACGAAAGTCAAATATGGTTTATAGTGAAAATGTAATGCCCCGAACCCAGAAGCCTAGATATGGTAGATTAATTATTACATTGACATGATTAAAATGAATGAAATCCCAAATGATGGATTTGTTTACTAGTATTGAATAAATAAAGATAGATACACATAACTCATTTGACATTGGGAAATGTAACAAAATACAATACACAACAACATATAATAAACTACATCAATGAGAAATCCATAAATTATCTCCTCATCATAAAATGTTGATGGTAAAAAAATGAAAGGGGTGAGATAAAGTTCAATGTAAGGGTTAATAATAGTAGATAAAATGAATCAAAAAATAACAGAATTATAAACAATTTGGTATAGTCAATAGGGAATGGTTAGTAAATAAAAAACACATGCCATTAATAAACATAGAATGAAACTGAATCCATAGTTTTTGTAATAGTGAAAAACAAAAGGATAGTAATAACTAAAAATTAATAAATAGATATTAATATTAGTTAGACTTCATGTATCTATCACATGATAAAACTATACCATCCAAATAGTTGAATTTTTTGAGTAAAAACCCGCCTAATTCTTGGAAAAACTACAAGGGTTTATCGCCAACTGATTTGTCTCATGAGTCCTGTCAATGAATAAAGGTGAAATAATGGGACCCTCCCATCACTAAAAGTAAAAATAATTCATCATAAATAGATTTATTACGAGTACAATATTCCTTCTCAATATCAGTATGGATTGGAGGATACAAATTCGTCAATATTTTGATTAGTTAAAATATCATTCCAAATAAATATTGTATGTAAAAGGGTATACAAATTAAGAAAATAATCATATCCATTATACTAGAATATGGATATATAATATATTTTAAATTTATAATTAAATATGATCTCATAGAGGATGTCGATACACCACATAAGAATGATTATGTGCATAATACCAAGTAAATGGCAATGAAATGTAAATTGAGACAATGTCCCTTTCGAAGTTGTAATTAATTGAGTCATAATACCAAAAGTTAATTACCACAAAATCAATCAAAATTTTAATGAATATAAAGATAATCATGCTAATATATATCATATATTATTAAACAAAATACCACATGCATGAAATAAGTGGTAATAATGGAAATCTCAGTGAATTAAAAGTGAGATTAGAAACCCATTTTCTTATGCCCAAAATGTGTTCTTATATTGATATTACTGACCTGAATAATTAAATATAGATTCATTAATTAAGAATTATGGGACCACATATACATTTAATTGATTTATTATAAACATATTCAGTTCATTCATGTTATTTTTTATGGGTTTATGAGGTTTAATTTTATTGTTTTGGATGCATTTTCTTCCTTGGTTTTCCACTCGGTTTACTAGTATTTCAAAATGGAAGTTCATTTGAAATGTGGTCAAACATAAAAAATTGTTAAAATATATTATTAGTGAATTTAAAAAGATATAAATTATCTTAAAATGAAATTGGGTTACATTCCATGAGGATGACTTGTTTGATAAAATATAATGTAAATTCTTGGATTAGCTTGGCATTTTTGTGGAAAATGTATTTTTTTTATTATTATTTTATATTATGATTGGGTAAGGATTAATGATCAATAAATAAGATGAAATAAATTTAATATGATTTTTTTCAACCATAAAAATGGTTTCATGACAAGAATTGAATATGGTAATAAAATTCATCATGGAATCTGATAAATTAAAACATCTCGGACGGTGTTTTCATTTTTTAGTATCAGGGGGGAAGATAAATGATGATGAAATATTCCATTGGAATAAAAAAATTATAATTAATTTAATGTACTAGAATTATCATATATTTTGGATGAGGGATATCAGTAATGAATAAGAAAATAAAGGAACTCAAAATTAATGAAAAGTTAAGAAATCCCTCACGAAAATTCGGCAGCCAGACGATGTCACTTAAATTCCCATAAATATATCAAGGAGATAAAAATGGGTCTATAATAATTATTACATAACATGGATAGAATTGGGTATATGTAATGAAATATCTTAGAATAATCAAATTTAAAATAAATGATAATAACATAAATTAATGATTTGAAAATATAAGGGTGGTGGATTCCCTTACCATGTAGAGTAACTCCAAAAACATGATAGTTGGGACATTGGGTGCTTGAGGACACCATATGATGACTCATAGGGAGGTAAAACCAACATATCATCAAGGATAATGAGTTTTAAATGAAATAAAACGAAGGAATGAGTGGGTATTTATAATAAATGAGAGGTAGTGTTTTATTAATTTCAAAGGACACTTCATTAGTGGTTTTTTAAAATCCATGGGCTTGCCCATGGTATTATCCACATGGGAAACCTCATAATATATTTTAATATAAACTATATGAATATAATTTTTTATTAAATATTACATCATTATGATGTCATTAAACATACCAAAAACTCCAAACTGCATTTTTATTATTCACTAAAAATTCATGTATTTTCAAGAAATCCCGAAAACTCACCCTAACAATTTTTAGATGTATTGAATTCAAAATTTAACTCCATTATTTTAAAATAATTATCTAAATAATATTAATTTAATTTTTAAATAAAATCATTATTTATTTAAAATTCTCAATTTTTAATGTATAACTAATTTTTTAACACAATTAAAAATTAATCGACATATCATTACCTTATAACCCTAAGAAAATAAAATAATAGTATAATATAACATATATAAGGGTCATATTATGATTAATATTTAAATTCATAATGGTATGTTACTATTAATCAGAAAAAAACATGGTGGTTCTATCAGACTCCAAATAACATATTGATCACAACTGTAGATGACTGTTTCTTGACATTCAATACACAGAAGAGGAAAACATATGTTTAATGGATAGGTTATGACTTTCCCCAAAAAATATCCATTTTTTGTTTCCTAAAAACTCAATTCTTATTGATAATTGGCTATCTAATGGATATAACGTTTTTAAGAGAAATGTAACAAAAAAATAATTGGAATGTTATAGAAATCATAAAAAATTCACAATGGATTACTGAATAACTAAATATTGTAACCAAAATACACAAGGGTAGTTTCTTATACATATATGTATGTGTGGCATGATGATGATACATAAATTAATAACCAAATAGAAGCATGAAATACAATAGTCCAAATGAAAGAAAAGGACAAAAACTACTCCATGAGCTTCTGGAGTCAATTCCCAATCCTCTTCTATTAAGCTATAGATATATAGTACACTTAAACAAACTATATGAGGTAATTTACCCTTTCTAGTACATGAAACAACAATGTCTTCTCGTGTTCCAGGGCTGTCCAGAGTATGGTGTGAGATAAATCAAAATTTTCCAACACAAATGGGTTTTTAGTGAAATCTGAGTAGGAAATCATAAGTAAATAGTGTGAGTACAATAAAAGGAATGTAAAACAATGATGACTTAATAAATAACCCCTCAATTATGTTAAAAATGGACACTTGGTGAGTCTACCTACTTTAGTCAATGGGTAGTATTTCAGATCAAACTACTATATATATAATATAATTATATATATATATATGTGTGTGTATAAATATATTTGTTTTTATGGATTAGGATGTAACCCTCAAACGTCCAATACCAGGGAATCTATCATGGTATGACCCCTAGTACAACTATAAGAGCTCTCATGATCGCTAGTCAATACTCAAGGGATCTCTCAGGGTCTTCCATACATCAAGGATCTCACAATCCTTATATTCATAGAAATAACCTCACAAAATCTTCCCATTAGTTCTCTCACAGTCCCATATCACCACAACCAATTAAGAGTATCACATAAAAAATCATAGTACATGAGGCATACACCTCTCATACACTCATAAAATACATATCCATATAAGAGGAAAACTCATAATCACTAATATAAATAAGGAATAGTATCTTAAGTATTTACATTTAGACATCTACAATGGCTTGTTCTCCTGATAAATTCAATTCATAAGGCAAAACCTCAATTGAATTTTATTTACCATATCCAATTACATTTGATAAATTTCAATGAAAAACATTCCACCAAGTGGGATTCATCATACCCAAGTCAGTTCACGCGATTTTTCTAAACATTCCAAACTGATATAAAAGGTATAAGATTCATTTTCATTCTATTAAAAGGATTCTTTTGTCTCATTTATGTTATCATATTCACTCCCATTTACATTAACCAAATAATATCACTCATTAAGTCATGGAACATACCATTTCAAGGCTCATGGTAAGTGTCATGTCAATAACTCAAATTCTCACATAGGAAATTCAACATCCAATATGAATATACACCCATGGGGTGTATTGGTTTAATTGTAATACATAATATAAGAATATATTCTATTTTTAAAGACAATCTAGGATATACAACGACATTTGGGTATTTTGAAAAATTGTTCTAAAATGGAAAATTTATCTTGGCACACCACCTGGGTGACAATACAGAGCATTTGAGTTTTCTAAAACCCATAACAAGATCCAATTAACATTAATAAATGAACAAGGTTAATTTATAAATGAATGAATTGACACATTAAGAATTATTGGAAACTTTTGGTTTAGGACATGTTGGAATTATTGACCAAATCTCAAATGGAGAACTATTTGACCACCTACCTGAGGGTTGTAGATGAAGCCTCATATAATATCAAACTCAAATTCGAATCATGTTTAAAGGGATATGAGTTTAAATACAATGCTATGAAAATAGGTAAAATGAGTCTTTATATAAATAGTGAATTATATTTCAAGAGAAACATTTATAAGAGTATAGAAACAATGGGAGCTTACCATTACTACTCCAATGCTTTCGACAGATCAAGGATCAGACACCGAAAGGAGTCTCTATCTGAAATCTTAATATTTTATGGTTCTTAAGAACAAAGAGTATGAACACACTATTATTGAAAATAGTAAATAAATTAGGTTTAGGAATTCAACATATGGATTAAGTGGGGGAAAATTGTATATTTTTTCCAAATCCCACAGCACACAGTTTATGATCATGTTTTACACACCATGTGAAAACTATTTTAAAAATATCTATGACCCATCTATAATAGGATTCACTTCCATACCATATGTATGTAAGAATTAAGAATAAAACATTGTGGACTTGAATGTTTCATTTCTGTAGTCTCACATTTTAGTGAAACCATGCTGTATAGGGAACATTGTTTAAATGAATTGTACGTGCCATCCAGAATCCCACTTCTCTGTAATTTTAGGCTTGAAAAAATCCCTGAACACTCCTCCAACCATCCCTATGTCATAGTTTACCTTCACAATGATTAAAGGAATGGTTATAAAGGAATAATTATGAATCTATTCCTTCATCAAAATGCAGGTCAATACATAATTGGCCATCATGACTCTTTAATGTTTTTGGGAGTGGTTTGAGAAGATTTGTGCAATCTTCCAAAATAAAACCATGGAGGATCACCTCTTATTACTGTTTTTATACCAATTAATACATGATTACTAACAAACCTATATTGAGGACTCATATAAAGTTTCACAGATAAAAAAAATAACCCATACCAACACTACATTTGAATGCGATGAATTCTGAAAATTAAAATTAATTCATCATTAGAGGTACAAGAACAATGGAAATCCATTAGGTTATAATATCTAATTTATATGATTTATAAGGAACCCAAATTGAAAAACTATCCATGCTAGTGAGATAAATTTTTTTAAAGTGACATAACAATAAGGCTCACCCCATGATTGATTATTATGACATTCTACCAATTATTACACTAACCAATGTTCTATGGTACATGGGTTGGAATGTTATTCCACTGCATTCCAAAAATTAAATTCCAAAAGAACTAGGCTAGTCCCTCTTATTCAAAATCAATTAAAACCACATCCTAATTTCTATTAGTAGAAATAAAAAATACATCCACTATTTCAATAACCTAAGAAACCTCCCTACAAACAACAAAGAATTCGACCACTGCATTTTTTATAAAATATAATATAGATAATATAACAAATAAATTCAGAACACTTATAAACTTTTTAACCAGAAATCCTAGAAAAAGATCAAAAGATCAATCTTGAAACCCAAAGAGAGTGTATGTGTGATTACCACATGAAGTATAAAAACACTCAATCATGATAACAAATTAAATACTATCAATTCTATGATGTTTTTTGAACATCCACTGCACCATCAGAGGTAATATAATTTAAAGAAATGTGATGTATGGAACAATTTTAGGGAAAAGAGACATGATAAATTGGTTTAAAATAAAAATTGACAGAAAAATAATATCCCATAACCATTTCCTTCAACATTAATTCAATGGATCACTTTCGAATAATAGGAGATTCAATAATATATTAAAGGGACCTTTTATGATGTCAAGATCAACATCCCACAATTAGAAGAAACCTAAAAAATCAGGAATTATGTAAAATTTATACATTATTTGTGTGTGATGATAAAATGAATAGATGGAAATGAGTACATCGGCCTAGGAAGATGTATTTTTCGACTCCCTCTAAGTGAGTATCAGTGGAATCTAGAATAGAAGAAATACATTAAGGATGACTATAATTTTCTCTGGAAAAAAATGAAGGAAATGTAGCTGAAGAACACAATATCATAAACCAATGAAGGACATGTGATAACATAATAATTTTAATGTCAAGTGAAGTGAATGATTTACGTATGTTAATATAACGACCCTCTGACAAACCCTCGTTCTCTTGAAAAGGCACCCTGATAAGCATTGAAGATCTCATAGATCCCCTAATGGCATGTTTCCCTTTTCACATGATGGAATATTGGGACACCACCTTCATCATGGGGAGGATAAGGGACTTATACATTTTATTATGTGACTCCTGTCCATATCCACAAATTAATTGAGGGATTATCCAAAACAATGCTCACACAAAATAGTGAGACCCAATCAAGATCATGTGATGCACCATAGATTGGCGGAGTACCTATCCATTACAATGATTGTGCATCACTATGAGACAAAAAAATAATTATGAGTCACATGATATTCATGAAGAGTGATTATACCTAATGATTTCCCCACAGCATGGAATGATCCCTTTTCCTTGTGAAATAAAGAATAAAAATAAGATGAGAAATGGTTGAATCCTCATACGAAGAAAAGTTATTCGATTTTTCATGTGAGTTCCCTTTGAAAAGACATCTAGGTCTTGAATACATACCTTAATATCATTATTGATTTCATGAGAGGCCCTTGGTAAATATAGCATAGTATCGTGTTGACCTATCGACAAGTCGTTGTTATCTCATAGAAAGCCCTCAACAAGCCATCATAGTCCCATTAAGGACCCCATAAAAGTATTCTACAATCATCTAAAAGCCTTTACACATCCATAATAATCAAATTAAAACTCTTATAAATTTCATCATAAAATGTTAATTGTATTTTGATATGCCAATATGGTTTGGCAAAATCCCATTGTTCATCAAATATACAATGAAAAGGGATATATAGGGACATTAATATAGTCATTGAATACCATTAAATTCAATGGATAACATCAAATATGATCACGTGAAGCACGTGAAGAAAAAATACTACTACAACACTATCTAATATTTGTGGGATATGTGACACACAATGTGGACTATAGTTGGTGGGTGAGGAAAATAAATCCCTCCCCCACCACACAAAAAAAATATGATCAATCAATAAAATCCATGTAGAAATAATGATGAAAGCATATGAGATGACAAATTGGACAAGAAGGACATGATACCACAAGGAATTACAGTAGTAAAAATATGGGTAAATACCTAAGGGGTTATATAGTATTCTTATGTGCTCTACATGGTCTCTTTATAGGTCATAGTAAAGTGTTCTATTATGTAACCAGATTATACAAAGAGGTTTTTTTATGTCAAAAAGGTCACGCGAAACATAAGAAGTCTAGTTATTAAAAAAACAAGTGACACATATATAAAAAATAATCAAAAATTCAGGGATATATAAAAATACAGATACACTAATCTTCATGTTCTTCACATGACTCACCCATATCAGATGATAGTCCTTGGGCATGGTGCATGTGTCATGTGACACCCTACAAACATGTAATTCAGATTATAAAAATTCCTATTTACATAGCAATAAATTCTTGCAACATCTTAAGGACATGTCCCACAAGTCTCGTGATGACCACCAAACTTATCGTCAAAGTCATACCTCAGCACCAAGACATGCCTATGTTAATAATATGATAGCCTCCCAGACATGTCCTCCAGGTCATTCAAGACCCTCGAGGCTTTCCATCCTTGATCATGTTATTTATTCTAGATGTTCTACATGGATCATAAAATTTCATTTTCACTAGTAAACATTATCATGTTATTTTCTTTATACATGTACATTAAGAAACCAGAAAATATCCAGACATCCTTGGCTATGTCATAAAAAATCTCATGATATGTTAAGAATACATATTTGGACTTGTTAGAAAGAAACATATGACATGATAGGGAAACAAATCTAAGACATGTCAGGAAAACACACTAGGATGTGATAACCTGACAAGTGGACATATTTAAGAATACCCCTACACTAAACTATGAGATTTTGATTCACTCTATAATCAAGATACATCTTACACCTTCCTAAGGACTAAGGTAAATGAGAATTTACCTTAGTGTATCGCCCCCATATCTAAGAAATCCTATCCCTTGGGTCCCAATATCTCAGGTGGGTTTATCATTCTCCATCATCCATTAGTGGAAAGGGGAGTCAATAGAACTACAAAAAATATGATTCCTACTATAACCAAGAAACATTCCTAATGACTATGATCCATGTTATTCACCCAAAATGGGGTGGGCTCAATGAGAAAGTCCCAATTTCATATACAGTGGGACTAATTAAAAGCTATCTATTTTTTCTCACACTGAGTATGGATCACATGAGATCATGGATTTATATTAATCATTATATTAGCAACATGACTTCAAACCATCTAGGGGAACCTCTCCATCTAGGCCGTTCTCAATGACATGACATGAGTTCTATCCCCAATCAAGGGAATCCACCTCAGGGTAAATCCTGAGGGACCAATTGAACTATGATGAAAATTATTCCAATTATATTAAGGATATATAGGAAACCTTTATGTGTCTCATGTGTAATATTGAGTGCCTAAGTGACCAAAAACAATTCCTTTCCACATGGTTCTTAACTTCTTTGTATCAAAAAACTACATGGTTTATTATTATTATTATAAGAAAGACTTGTTGGATGAACCATATCAGTTTAATCCCGTCCACAATATATAATAGCCTCCCTTTATGGCAGAAAAATCCATATAACTTTGGTATATGACTTTAATATATTACCATATCCCCATTAATATGAAATGATGGGAATGCATGAAAAACCCTAGATTCATACAAATACACTAGTTATTAAAACTCACCTCTATAGATAATATTATTCAACCCCTAATAATTTTTTGGGTAAATAGTTTTGTATCATGATTAGAATGATATTCTCCAACATATCCTAAATATATAAGAGAGTCACAGAGTAGAAAAAAATTCCCCCAAAATTGTTATATGACGATGACCTACCATCCTCTCAACCAATCTAAGTTCCTAAGAGTCATTCGTTCTGAAACCCCAAAGAACCACCTAACTTTAAAAAATCTCATCCATATTCAGTTATGGATATGGGGAACCTTGGGATTTTCTTTGAAAGGTAAAGTAATGATAAAATAGAGGTGAATAATTTTACAACAAATTTAGACTCACCCTATCAACCATAAAGCCTCAAAGTATTAAATGGAATCAAACATGAGGAACCATCCAAATAACTTTGGGAAAAAACTGGTGAACCCAATGTGATTCTCTCAAATAAAAAAATGATTGGTTGACCATTCATTGAGAAAATTTAATTTTTTTTATTATTCTCATCTCTTATGAAAAAACAAGTGAACCTGGTGTGAATATCTAAACTGAAAATAATGGTAGGATGAAAAAATTTAATTTATGTTCTCATGAAATAATCAAATCATCACTCTAATAAGCCCACATAAGAAGAATCAATGATATATGAATATAAAGGATATGTATGTTACCCTTTCATATCTGATTGAGCTTGTACCATACATGCAATAATGCACTAATTAGGTGAAATTTATATTTATTATATTTCTGAAAATAGATATTACTCCCACACAAAAAACATTTACCTAAGATATTTTCATCATCTGGTGATTGTTTAAGAAATAATATACAAAAAAACCCATGCAAGTTGTATAGAGACTGCACCCCAAAAAAAACCTTCTTCATCAGGTGGAGAATGAAATTATCTAAAAATACCACATACATGGTAAAATTATGAACCATGATAATGAATTAAAGTGTATCCAAATGATGAAATAGGGGAGTCTCAATCATCCAATAAAAGAAATAGTAAATCTACTGGTGCTTATCTCCACAACCAATCTATTCTAAATCTTATATCAGGAACACAATAATCACAACCTTCTATATCTGAGGAAGGTGGATCAGAGAGTCCACAAGAACACACTTCGGGTTCTAAGGCCATCGAGGATGTATCCTATCAATATTCATCACCAGAACCATCATATTGGAACTCCTCAATCTCATTATGAGGAAATCACCCCATACATTACCTCCTATGATGATCAAGAATGATAACCAAAGAACACACATCATTTGTTGAAGGATATAGACAACTAAGAGTGTGATTATGTCACTACTTCCTCTAATTATGATCTCTAGAACATTTTAGCGGTATCAAACAAGAAGGATAATATCCACACTCGCTCAAATAATGTGTTCATGAATGTTATTGTAGAAGGAATGTGGGAGGACAATATCATCACAACCAAGAACAAATACCATTATTATATTTCAATGGAACATGGAGGATACGAGTGGGATTATATTCTGACTTCAACTAAATATATCATCTAGTATATATTTATTATATAAAATATGATTCATATATTTATTCATGAAATTTTCTAATATTTCAATATATTTTTAAAATAAATGATTAAATCTACTTAAATATTCTAGAAAAAGTATAAATGAAAGGATATATACATATTCCTATCACTACAATTAGAAACGTGAAACACTATAATTTGTATGAATAAGTGTTTTTTCATGAGAAAGTGCACATTACTCATCCCTTATATGAAAATTATCACCATATTCTATTAGAGGATAATTTTGTAAACCATGATCAAATCATCCTTACAACAAGGGATCAACATGTGATAGCATCACCTGCCTCATGATATGTATAATTTCCAATTGATAAAGACTTCATACATACACAAATGTGCTAGATAAAGATCATATCTCAATTGCAACTGGGGATCACCAAGTGAGAATGGAACATTAATCATGAAATTCTAATGGACCCGTCATAAATTATTATTCTCATAATCTAAAGTCACTAGATTGGGCTCATATCCCCATTTCAACTGAGGGTCACCAATTGCGAGAGGAAAATTCCCAAGGAGAGGATCATATTCCTATAAGGGAAGTTATATGGAGTATTCAAACAGCTCATGGAATCTAGGATTATATACCAACTTCCACCAACGAATGACTGCACCAGCATCCTTGAAAGTCCATATAGTATGATACTCATAACTATTATATCATTATTGAATTGCACTATTATTTTCTAGTGGGGAATATAAATTTGGACCGGGATCATATCTATGATTCATCTGTGGTTGACTGACGTAATCTGGAAACCCATCACAGGAAGGTTTATACTCTTGTAGATAATAGAAAAGCATACAGACCTATTCCTTAACATTCTCAATAAAGTTATTGTATTCCCAAGAACCCCATGATTTTCAACAAGTTCCAGTATCCATCGTGAAGAAGGATCATATACCTAACCAACCTGAAATGGAATGTGGGTATATTCTATCCATGATGCATAATGGGGTCCATATACAAGACCTAATCAACTCCATGGTCGTTGAATAAGTTTAACTCATATCTTCAAAAACACAAGGGTTTATAGAGTCTTTAACAGAAGAATAAGTCCATCATTACCGTGATATTTCTCTCTATTTTAGTGGAGAGAAATATCTCATAGATTTTCCTCCTAACATATTTCTTGGTCAACCTACACATGATTATATCTCTATTGAACAAGGGATTAATCACATTTCCTAGACACCTCCATATATATATGTTCTATAAATAATGAAACCATTATATAATTATTTACTCGAAACACAGGGTTCAACCATATATTTACCAATATACTACTTTAAACCCCTCACCAAAGGTTGTAGGAGACCCCAAGAAAAAACATTTGTGATTTGAATAGGTGGAGGCCTAAATATTTGATGGAGTGGAATCCAAGATTTATATATGGGGGTAGTTAACTCAAAACAACCTCCCGCCTTTTCCCCCCGTCAACACTTTTTCATATGATAACCCTGACAAACTATAGATGCACTACATGCCTTACCTATGGAATATTATGTGGGAAAATCATCTGTGGTTGAAGGCTAGACTCAAACCTTATAAATGATATGAGGGTAACCTTAAAAATATAATGATACACTGTTATTAGATACAATTGGCTTCTATCTCCATGTTCCATGACCCAAATCTTGTAAATAACAGAGAAAATATACAACACACTTACCAAAATTACACCACAACTCTACATCAAATAATGGCCAATGACATGTCATGTATTTGTATATGAATATGGGGATAGAGTGGAGAATTTCACTTCTCCACACCCATATAATAGAAAAATTCCCAATATATGGATTCCTTTAATGTCATGTTCTATATATATATCAGGGGACCATGTAATTCATGATCCAGATGGTCACTATAATGTAATTCCCCCACTTTATCAATTCCATGAAATCATGAATGGGCGAGAGGAATTCCAACAGAAAATTTAAATGTTCCCCTTGAAGAAATGTGAATACATTTCAGACTTGGAATCCAAAGTTGGAACCAACGTGAATTCTTTCCTTAGAAAATGCCTCCCATCATTATCTTCTATTTCACCCAAATCATACATGAGCACAAATTCACCTAATAAAAATGGTCACAATATCATCTTCCATCATAGTCTTCCTGGAGAAATCCCATCCCACATGTCATGGGGAAAATTAACCACCACCTCTACCCCTCGGGTCATCAATCCCTAAGTGGATTAAATAATTATTCTTCAAGGGTGAAAAAAACCCAAGCCAATATTTATGATGATATTTGTAATGACCCAGAATTCTATCAACGAAATGTTCAATCAAATAATTATTCCATACAGTATAAATCACCTAAAGTCACTTATTGGACATAAAAAAAACCTAGAAATGATGAATTAATGAAGAAAGAGGTGCTTATAGATGTAAAGGAACATATACCGATGAAATGATAACTTCAAATTAGGAATACTAATATGACCATTAGGAATAATAATAAGGAAAAATGAATAGTAACCACAAGCATTAATGTAAAAAAATAATTTATTCATCTTATAAATAATAGTATGATATAATTATATAATAATATAAGTAAATTATGGTTTTAAAATTTTTTAATTAATTGTTGGTAGTTTTATAAGTAATAAACATTTTATTTCAATTATATATTTAATGAAATTATCTAAAAAGATTTTTTTATCAAATAATATAGTCGTAATTATTTTTACTTCACTATCTTAATAGTTTACGATAATTTTATGATAAATTTGTTAATTTTTCAGTGTTATGAAATCAGTTGTAAATATAAAATCTATATTTTTTTATTAACTGATAATTTTAAGTAAAAATTGTATTTCTAATATTCTAAAATTTATTTTCCTAAAACGAAGCTATATTTTAAATTCTAAATATCATATTATTGTAAGGATGATTTTTTTTGAATTTCGGTAAAATATTTTAATTTATGGTATATATTCAATATAAGTTAAATAAAGTATCCATTAAGTCATTGATAATTTAAGAACCATAATTTTGAACTCCCCTTAATTATTTTAATATATTTATTGATAAATCTAAAAAAAATTGTAGTCTTGATATAAACTAATAAAAAAGGAATAAAATATTCAAAAAATACCCATGTCCACCACTATAAATACAACCCCTCACCACCCCTTCTCCTTACACCTTCCAAGAATTGATCCTGGCCAAATTTAGGCCCAATCATTTTCCCATTCCAAACAACAACATCTAAGAGCATTTGTTCACATCGCAAGACCAAAACCCATCTCATTAAAAAGGTACTCAATGAGGATTAATTAATTGGTAAAAATCCCCTTTCTTTTCTTTTAATTTTCATTAAATTTGTTTTTTTATATTATACTTCCCCCACATCCCCTATCCAAAAAGATATGATAACGAAAGTATCATTAATATACTATAATGATATCATGTTGATGGAATATCCATCATCAAACTCATTACTCTCTCCCTTTTAAACTATAAATGAAAGCATTACTCGTGGTGTGTCAATTCACAAACATCATGGATGATGCATTTTCATCTTACATTAAGGCCTCTAATGATGGTCATAAAACCATTTTTATGGATAAAAAATTAATAATATATTTATTACATGATATTTAATGTTCATAAAAAATTATATACACATGATGTTTTATAATAAAAGAAAACTAGTTTGTGATGATATAAAAGCTAGAAAATTATTCTAAATTACTATCAATAATGTCTTATCTAATGACTCATTATCACCCTTTTACATCTAAATGTAATATATAACTGTATAATGTTATATATGTTCATTAATAACAAATAAGTTTAATTATAGATATATTTTACCATTTATCATTAACTTTGATACTCCTATACAAGTAAACTGATCATGAAAACCATGGAAATGAATGCTCTCGAATTATAAAATTGCATATTATAACTTATCTAAAGGACATAAACAGATGTTAATAAAATTATATTATAATATATTAATATATAAATGTTTATTAATTAATTAATTTATGAATTTGATATTATTATACATGACATTAAGGTCATGTGAAAAAAACATTTAAACATAAGGTTAGGGTTTCGTCCAGAACATACATTTTCATTCATGTTTTTCTTTCTCCCTCTAGAAAAAATTATTATTCTTCTTTATTTATATATATTTATTCATAATTATGTGTATAAATTCTGAAATCATGTATCTAGATTATTTCATCTGTTTTATTTGAATTACATGTTTTACAAGTTTCCCTTCTCAATTCATCCAAATACGCAATCCCGATTATTGGTAACATCTTGATTTCTTACCCATTTTAACATAACATGCATTATAATTTTAAGACACCCTTATCTTTATAAAATTACTAAATTTTTCATTAAAAACAATTTTTTTTTGTTTTTGGGTTAATAAAATCATTTTGAAAAATATTAATGATTTTGTCAAAAAAACTATTACTTATAATGGATAATGGGTGTTTCCCTTAAGAATTCATTGATGATTTTATTAGAATATTGTTATTTTTTAAAAACAAATATTGAATTTTATGCTGGATATATTAATATTATCACCAACCATATTTTATTAAATGTTTTATGATCAACTTTACTGTGGATGTGCTATATTGAAACCATTATCAATACTACTCAGAATAGTTTTTGATTATAATTAAAAATTGGGAATCGTTATTTAATTTAAATATGTATATATTGTCTATGTTTAACCAAATTCATATGTGAAATGCATTTGACATATAATGTTAGGGTTGGGGCCCACTTTATCCCATCAATTCATTTGTAAGTTTATTGAGACAAAACATAATTGGATTTTGGACGACGCCTTAACCATTTATTTTCATAAGTCTTGGTCAAGGCCTAAATAGTATGTTAATGATTTCATATATATTCATTCACTAATTATGATATTATTATTTGATTATAAATTTTAGTATTTGACTAGTAGAATATCTATGATTAATCTTCATTCTTATGTAATTATTTATTTGTAATTATTTATTCAAATTTTATTTTTCCAATATTATGGTAATGATTATTTTCTAATGGCATGTGTTTTTATTCATTAAATGTGACTTTTTATTTATATTTTATCCTAGTTTATTACATACCATCTACTAAGAATATTAAATACCCCTTTTCTATGTTTTATTTTTTCCAAGATTCATTGATATATATTATGAAGGACTTGTAGGGATAATATAAGAGTTTATTTGTGTTTTCGATGGAGTTTCTCTGTTTTTTTACTTCAAGGTGTAATATAATTTTCTTATATTTAATCTAGGGTCTAAAAATACTAATTTAGTAAGTATATTGTGATTTTTTTCTTGTATATATGAAAATTTAATAAAGTGAGGAATGAGATTTAGGAAATTGGGGTTGGGGGTATTTACAGTTGGTATTAGAAAATCTATAGTAGAAACAATAAAAACTAGATTTAGAAAACAGTGATTATGAAACATAAATAAAAGATAGAAATTGAGGATAATAATAAAATAACATTCTATAATTTAGTTATGGTGTAAATTATGAAGGACTTTCTATAAATACATCCATGTATGGATACTACAATTTCATGTGGTTTTAGCATAGATGTGCCTAGGGAAACAACTCTAACAAGGTCTACCGAGCCTGCCTCAAAGAAAAATGGTACATGGAAATGGGTTTACTACACACCTTGTTTGAAAATCATGGGGTATATTATTAGGTTAATTGAAATTTTAATTAAAAAACATTATGAATAATTTAAAATTAAATATGCCCCCAAATAAACTGTGTTTTTATTATGAGATTTGCTATGATTTAAATTTAAATTTATGTTATGTGATTTTATATTCGGAGTTTATGCATATTAATTCATAACCAAATTTATTGTATGCTAGAATTTATAAATCAAAACTTCTTCATATAATGGATACTATATAAACACGTTTATCTAATGTTGGGATTTCACTCATATGGAATATAATTATATTGGTACAGGAGTCAAAATTGTTGTTGATCAACTTTTAACTATACTGGGAAAACTGGATTAGGTTACAATCAATATCCTTACTCGTACAAATTATTCTGATCTAAAATGTAAAGGATCATAGTTAGACCTTTTTATGTGATAATAGCCTATATCATTTAATGGTAGTACACAGTCATTTTTAGCGGAGTATTGGAGATGTTCATTATAGAAGTTATTTCTCACATTGGGATGTAATGAATGGGGGAATTTTTTCATGGATGTATATCATCTCTAAGGAGATACTAATAAATGGTGGCCACTTATTAAAAATTCAGTCAAATGGGAAGATATTTTGAATATAGAGTGGAGTAATTTTAAGAAAATTTTCTATGGGAAATATTTTCCTCGAGAACAACGAGTATATTTGGAAAATTAATTCCTAAGAATGAAACAAATATAGGATGAAAATTTTGCAAGGTATGAAACCTACTATAAGAGAATAGAAAATAATCTCACAGAATACATACATAATCCAACGTTCATGATTTATTGACTCTTTAATGGTTTAAAACCATTCCTCCTAAGAGAATTGTTCTCCCAAAATTTCTCATACTGTGAAGATATAGTCTCATGTGCTATCAAAACAGATAAATAATTCAATATTTCGTATGATTATGAGGGAAAAAAAGGAGAAGACTGTGTTAGGGGAAATAATGGATAAATGGAGGAATAATAATTGGAGTTTTCCAATATGTGATGCTTGTGGCCAGAAACGCCATTGTGCAATGCTTAAAAAGAAAAGGTATCTATTAAAAGTGTGGAGAAAATGCCACCAATCCTTTGATTGTATGGGAAAGGAAAAAGATAACGATGCTCAATTATATAATTTTATATAGATGGGTGAAATTGAAAATAATTATCATATGTGTCAAGTAAACTATCACCAGAAAAGTCCAAGGGAGAAATTCCAATATTATGCAATCACAACTATGGAGGTTGATGTTTTTAATGAGTATTTGGAAGGTACTTTAATCATTTCCTCCAATATAGCTAATTCATTATTTGATTCTGGATCATTTAATTATTTTATATATTCCCAGTTTCCCTAGAGAATTAGAAATTTTCCTTTTCTTTTAATAAAAGAGATGACAATCAAAACTCTTAAGGCAATTATCATTTTAACAATGTTTTCGAGGCTAGTCCCCTTTATGACACCTAAATGATCATTAGTTTCTGACCATATCATCATAAAGATAATTGAATTTGATAATGAACTTGGTATAGAATATATTAAAATATATGATTTGAAATATATTTCCAAAAGAATGAAATTATGAATAGCGATGGTGATAAAGATTCCCTTATCTTTAGAGCCAACACCTCATCATCTGAGTCATATCCAGATGCACATCTAGTATCTCATCAAAATAAAATTATTGGTGGGGGGAGAGGAAACACCATCAATGAATTAGGAAATAAATATTTCAATTGAATATATACCTATTGTTAAATAATATATTGATATATTTTAAGTGGATTTACTTGGAAATCCTCGGGAGCAGGAAGTGGGGTTTTTTATGGATTTAAATTCTGATGAAAGACCAATATGAAAGACTCTATATAGAATGGAAACTATGGAATTAGGAGATTTGAAAATAAAACTAGATTAATCTAGTGATAAGGGATTTATTCTCCCGAGTTTTTCACTATAGGGAACCCATATTCTCTTTTTCAGGAAGACATATGGAAACATGAGGTTGTTCATTGATTATATAGAAATCAATGCTATTAAAATAAACAACAAGTATCCTCTACATCGCATTGGTTATTTATTGGATCAAATTCATAGAGCTCAATTATTTTCCAAGATTTCCCTTCGATCTAGATATCATCAATTACATGTGACATAGGAAGACATTCCAAATACAATATTTCAAACTAGGTGTGGACATTATGAGTTTACAGTAATACCTTTTGGAATGAGTAATAAATCCTATATTTTCTTGAATATAATGAACATAGTGTTCATGGAATATATTTTTGATTTATTATGTTATTTATTGATTATATTTTAATATATTTGAAAATCTATGTAGAGCATGTGAATAAATTTTTTGTTATTTTGGAGACACTTTGATAAAAAGGGTTATATGGGGAGTTCATAATGCGTGAATTATGGCTTGAAAATATTTCTTTTCAGGGAAATATTGTCTCTACATGTAGAATATTGGTTGATCAAGTGAAGAAAAAGGTGGTTCAGTAATGACCTACACCAACAATCATAACATAGGGTTGTAGTTAAATTGTTTTTTAATATTACTATCAATGTTTCATTTCAAATGTTTTCTAATTATCTAACCTATTAAACAATCATACTCTCAAAGGGTTTATGTTTTTATGGACAAACTAATATGAAAAATGTTTTGATGAATTCAATATGAGATTAGTGAATTATTCTATATTAACTCTACCATGATGAAATAATGTATTTTTTAATTATAGTGATGCATCAAAGAAAGGACATTGTTGTGTCATTTTTAAAAATGATAGATTTGTGGCTTATGGATCAAGGTAGTTAAAAACTCATGAATAGAACTATCCCACTCACGATCATTAGTTTCTAGCTATAAAATTCTCGCTAAAATGTAGATCAACTATCTCAATGGTGAGATATGTAACATATAAACAAATTAAAAGAGTTTGAAATATATCTTCTCATAGAAAAAACTCAACATCATGAAACATTGATGGTTCGATCTACTGAATGATCTGGAATGTTCAATACACTACCACCCTAGGGTGGTGAATAAGGTGTAAGATATAATATCAAGAAGGTTAATTTTGTTCTGGACAAAATTTGGACTGAGAATTATCTTGTGTGTATGGTTGTAGAAAAGATGGATATGATAATTATTAAGGAGGGTGAAACAAAATTACTTCTCGATATGGTTTTGGATCCATCATTATTTGAAATCATTAAAATTTATTAGTCTGTTAATGATAATATTTAAAAGAATATTAATGCTTTGAATGATGGGAAGTTGAATGAAAACATGCTTGAAGATTGAGTTATGAAATTTGGGAAGAGGATTTGTATTCCCTCTACACCCAAGCTAGAAAAGTAGATATTGGATGATTCCCATAGCTCAAATTTCTCTATCCAACTAAGTTTCACTATGATGTATATATACCTGAGGGATCAATTCTGGTTGGATAATATGAACCGGGATATGGATGATTATGTATCGATATATTTATTATATCAATATGTTAAGTATGAACGACAATATAATAGAAGATTCATACAACCTATGAGTATTGTTACATGAAAATTTGATGATATTACTGTGAAAATTTTCACTATATTTCCAAATCCCTCATGAAGGAATGATGGAATATGGTATATCTTTTTATCAACCTACCATATCTGAACACTTCCTTTTCTATAAGAGTGGTTTTCTATGAGATCACATTTCACGAATCCATATTGGTGATGTTTAAAGACATCATGGAACACCTTTTTCAAATGTGTTTGATCATGATCCATGATTTACATCAAAATTCATGAAATATTTTCATAAAAATTTTGAAACCGAACATAATTTGTGTACAACATATCACCCTCAAACAGACATGCAGTCTAAAAGGACCATCCAAACATTAGAAGACAAGATGAGATAATGGTCACTAGACATTCTATGTATGTGGTATCAGAATTTACCATTGTAAGTGTTTTCCTATAATAATAGTTTCTATTAAATTATTAAACTGGAACCATATGAAGAATTCTATGGAAATATATTTCATAATCAAACTTGTTGGGATGAAGTTGGTGACATAAATATTGTTGTCCGAAAACATGTGCAGAAAACAATAAAAAAAGGTCAATAAAATTCAAATACATATAAAATAATCTTATTATAAGGAAAATACATATTATGATAATCAATGTATGGATCTAGAAATTCATGTGTTTTATCATGTTTTTTTGAGAGTATCTCATTTGAAGGGTGTTATAATATTTGTTACGAAAGGGAAACTAAGGCCCAAGTACATTGGATCATCTGAAATCGTAAAGAGAGTTGGAGAATTGGTGTATCATTTAGATATTTCATCGAGAAATTTTAATGTAGACAATGTGTTTAATATCTATTTATTAGGGAAGAACATGTTAGACCCATCACATGATTTAACCTATGAAGGAATAGATTGGGAACCAGATTCATCATACTATATGGAGACTATAATGATTATAGACAGAAAAGAACAATTGTTGCTATTTTGGAAGACTCAACTAGTAATGGTACATTGGTAAAATCATAAAATGGAATAGGTGACGGCGGAGACCAGGGAACAAATGATTAAGAACTACCCACATATTTTTATTATATGAAAATCAAAAAATTTCAATGATGATATTTTTATAGGAGGGGAGAATGTAATGACCCATAATTAAGTCGGTGAAGTTTCTTTTCTGATAATTTTTTTTATTGTATAAATTCCATATTATCACATAAAGAAGAAAATAAAATATTTATAAATGAAAAATTAATAAAATAAGAAATATTTCTAGATGTTATAGATCTTATATCGATGAAATAGTAACCTGACCTTAGGAATAGTAATATGAAACTTATAAATAATAAACTACAAAAAATGAATAGTAACATTACCAATGAAAGTATTAATTTAATTTAGTCATCTTATAAATTAAATTATGATATAATTATATTAGAGTTTAAGTAAATGACTATTTTCAAAAATTCTTAATTATGTGTTGGTATTTTTTGAAGTCAAAAATATCTAGTAATAATTTTATAATTGAAATAAATGATTTGAAAATAATAATTATTTTCTTAAAAAGTATTCATAAATTAATATTTTTATTTCTTATGATGTTTGGATAATATTAGAGTCCTTAATTTATTTTTCAGTGTGTTATAAAAATAGTTATAAATTCAAAATCTATATTTTTCGAGTAAATGATGTAATAAAAAAATTAATTTTCTCATATTTATAAAATTATTTACATAAAATGGATAATATATTTAAATTTTACATGTTAAAAAATGATATGGTTTTATTTTTCAATGATTTATAAAATAAATTAATTTATAGTGAATTGTAAAATAATATAATTTACAATATAAATAGATTATAATTTAAATACACTATTCCTTGTGTCATCGCAAAGGTAAGATCCATAATCTAGAAATATCCTTCATAATTATAATATATATAGTTATAATTAATCAATTAATCATAGTATTGATCACAAATAATAAGAATTGAATAAAATATTCAAAAACCACCCCTCTCATCCACTATAAATACCAACCCTCACCACCCCTTCTCCTTATAAATTCCATGATTTTAGCCAGACCAAAATTCTAAAAAAAATTCTTCCCATGTCCCTCGGACATGTAGAGGATATTATGTTCCCATAAAAAGACCAAAACCAATCCCGTTAAGGATATTCTCTAGGCGGATAAATAATGAGGTAAAAATAATCTTTCTTCTATTTTAATTTCTTTTAAATTTTTTAATTTTCATATCCTCCCCTGAATTTCCCTATCCAAAGATACATGATATATCCAGTATAATTTCTATAATACAATGATAACATGTTAATTTAAGATACATCATAAAACTCATTCCTCTCTTTTATTTTATAAATGAAAAGGTCACCCTTGATGTGTCAATTTACTAACATCATGGATGCTGATTTTTTATTATCCAACGCCTTTATGTATATTCATAAATAAGATTATATGGTTAATAATAATATATGTATATATTACATCCTATTTAATGATATTTAACCATTATATACACTGGATGTTAGTTAATAAAACCAAACTACTTTTTGATTATCGAAATACCTCCAAAACAATCAAAACAATTATCACTAACTTATTATATAATATTTCACCATCTCACTGAATATAAAAAACGAACTATATAACCACTTTATCATATGGAAGTTAATTAATAACATATAAAATCAATTATAGATATATATTACTTCTTTACATGATCTTCTATACCGATAAATAAGTAAACTAATCATGAAAACCAAGTAAACAAATGATATTGAACGATAAAATTTTATCACATAACTCATCAAAAAGTCTATAAACAAACAACATAAAATTATATTAAATCAAATAAATTTAAAAAAGTAAATAAATATATTAATTAATGGATTTAAATTTATTATCCATGACATTATGTTCTTGTACAAAACACTTTCAGACATAAGGTAAGGTATCTTCCCAAACATCCATTTTCATTTGGGTTATTCTTTCCCCATCTATTCACCAATGAAACTATTAATTATTTTAATAAAATAATTCAAAATTAATTCAATATGGTAAAAATCATGTATCTATATCATTTAATCATTATTTTATGTAAATACATGTTTTACAGGGTTCCCTTATCAATTCATCCCGATATATATTCTTGATTAAAGGGAACGTCTAAATTTCATACAATTTTTCATGTACCATACATTATTTTTTCATTTAATCCCACCAAATAATAATCAACCAATATTATAAGGAATAAATAATTGAATATGGGCATTACTTTCCCCACCAGAGTAATAGAACTATGACTATTTTGTTTCATGAACCTCCAAGGGACTCATGATCTCATGACCATTTCATGGTCACTGAAAGACTTCGTGAGCATCATATAACCTATGATAATACCATAGAGTCCCCTTTAACGAGACATCCTACTATAATGAAATCTCTCTTGATAACTGATGTACATGTGATGATAATTTAATGATCACCCTTATGCCACTTGGTTTTTCATTGTCAAGTGCATGAAAACCCATCTGAAATTCCTCTAGAAATAAGGAGGAATATTTTCCAAAGGGAGACACCCCCAGTGGTCATAAATACCATGATCACTATAATCAATTTTAAAGGATACATTTCATTAATTATATATAATAAAACTCATGAGATCTTCAATCCTTTGTCGAAAAAAATGAGATAAAAATTAAAATGTGAAAGGTACTCACAACTGCTGATGGACATACGGCGTGCCCCCTGTGAACCCCAAGACACCGCAAGACCATGGCGACACATTTTTCACATTTTGAAAAACCACTTTCACTATTTTTTCACACCACATGGATGTCCTTAGGAATGTTTAGGAAAACCAGAACATTCCCCTTCAACGCTCTAAGGGAAAAAATAGATTTTCCATCAAACATTCTGACACACCCCCATATGTCCCATATTGGTCACCCGATGCATCATCAGAAAATCAATGAAATTTCCTTGACATTACTCATTCAAATTCAAATAATTTCCAAAACTTTGTAAAATTAAATTAATGGGATAGTGGGTAAGAGGTGAGATATGGTTGCAGTCATTGAAGGGCATGTTACAAACCCATAGAGATCCAAAATACACCGTATGACCTCGACGAAAAGTCTGCCTCATCTCATGAAAGCCATTTGTTTTGTTATCCATGCCATAAATATGTCATCGGTAATGTCCAAGAAACACTATGATATCCACTTTATTACTCTAAGGAAAAAAGTATATATATATTTCTATTAAATTCACATACACCACCACATTACCGATATCAGTCATGCGACACATCCCCAAAAAATAGAGTAAATCCCCTTGACATTACTTAAGAGATCTATCAAGAATTATGACGTTTATCACATAATACAAAAGGGATAAAGAGGAAGGAGGTGAAAAGAAATTTATTTCATAAAAATATTGTAATGTGCTATGTAAGTCTACACCATGGGGACCGTAAAACCCCTAGAAAATTCAACCTTGTCTCACGGAAATCTCCATACATGTCATCAAGAATATCTCAAATTCCATTCAATAGGATGATTAGATATTTCAATGTACCTAGGGAATTTCCATAGAAAAATATGAAAATCCATTTCATATGAACATATGATCAAACAAGTCTTCATTAAGTGACAATAATATGATGAAAGAAGAATTGACAGAAGTGACTTCGACCATTGAGAATCCAGAGATACACTTAAAATGACCAATGACAGGTACTCGTGAAACAACATGGTTCTAGACCACTTCACTGACTCCATCATGTTTCTAAGATGGATAGGTCGCATAAAGTGCCAAACAACTAGGGTGGTGATGCCTATAAATTCCCCACCGCATCATGAAAAAGGGACATAATAATATTCATTGGATACTCATGAGTGAAAAAGTAACAAGCATATAAGTGGACTTCTTGGAACAACCAATCACGTGAATGGTCATCCATCTATCATGTAATATACTTGTTGGTGGAATGAGTAGTCATCCAATAGGATAAGACACTTCATGTGATCATTGGTAAATCATAAAAATTATCTCTGATATACTATGAAAAGAACATCCCACCGACCAACTAGATCATGATAAGAATTAAAATAAATTGATACTAAACAAACCTATGAAATTCACAATACGAGGGATTGAACCAATATCAAATTTGGAAAATGTAAATGAAAAAATGTGTGTTTTCCCTCTTGCGATTCCCATGAGTCATAAAATAACACATGAAAACACTACGATACTTATCAAAGATCTATCAACATTCCTTTATCATGTTACTTGGGACACGTGAAATATGCCTGACATATCAAGTCTAGTCACATGACCCCTCTGGGCACACCACATTGGTCTCATGAAACTATATGGGTATATCACCTGGGACCTATGACGTCCTCTAGATACATAACCTAACTCATATAATGTCATTTTCTAATTTCATTCAAGTATCTTCATTAAATATGGGCATGGAAACCATGTTCTAACTACGACTTCTATGAATGACATCCAAGACCTAAAAACCCCCTTAGGAAAGTCACCTGAGATTCATGACACCCTTTCGATGTAATAGCCAGTTCTCGCGATGAACTCCAGGGATGTTTACTAAGACACACAAAATCCTTCGATACTTGTCACACTAACTCTTGAAAAACTCCCCATATGTGTCCAGATAGTTCATGTGATGGTTTCCAAAATAGGCCAACCAGGTCATGTAATGTCCTCTGGACAAGTCAATTTGGTCATGTGACACCATCTAGAAAAGTATTCTCGTACATAAGAGATTCTGAGGATTTGATACCCATATCCATCCTTAGTGTGCAATCCCAAAATATAAGGGAAACCTCAACGTGAACGCCCTGATTATGAGAACTAATACGACTCTGATTCTATCCATATTCGGGATACGTTTTCCACCTATTCATGGTTTGAGATCCATATTGATCATCTATAGAGATCCCAGTATCCAATCCTTTATCCAGAGAAATAGCACTGAAATCATTCTAAGCCTTGTTTATCACAACGAGCATAGCTCACAAGAGAATAGGGAGTCGTATTGATCATGTCATTTGTACTACACACCCTAGGGTTACAAGGGAATCCCAAGTGCGTAATCCTAAACTAACAGTATCATATAGTATGTCCCATATTAATACGTAATCCTACTTGGTATGATCCCCTAGAATTCTTGAAACCCTGAGAAAATTCATAATGTCTCTGACTATGATCATCCAAATAAGCCTATTGACAAGCTAAGGGATAGATGTAATTCATGAACAATGATTCCCTCCATAACTGCGATACGTAGGATGCCTTTACATTGCTTAAGTACTATTCAAAACATCCCATGGATTGACCTAGTGTACACGTACCATATATATATATTCCATGATATTGATCATTTGTTCCACCATGTTTATCAGATATATCATAACTTATGTGGTTATAGGTAAATGAAATGAAAATCTCATTGGAAATAAGGAATATCCACTCACTAGGGAAATAACAATAGGTAATCCCTGATGAGTGATATCGTATGAACATTCCTTTTATAAGGGTATTTACCTTGAGGCCAGTTCCAAGTGAATATTTTAACTATGATGACTATTATTCCCCCCATAACTAGGATATATAGGAAATATTATTGATACCTAAGCTCAATCATTTGGTTTCTCGGAACCCTCACATATTTCCTATCTAGATGATTCTAAAATGCATGAGATTAATGAACTATGTGGGTTTTTATTCCTACAATAACCATGATTCATTGGATTCCTTATAATGGATTAACGTCATCCTTGAAATATTAGTTGCCTCCTCATGAGACAACAAATTTCAAAGCATTTGTTCATATTTATTTATCACATAACATGTGTATTCTACATTAGAGTGATGGATAATGAACCATGGATACATAAAAATGGATTCACCAATGATATCACACTTCCCTTAGTTGATCAATGTGACCCAATTTATTTTTAAATAAAAAAACTAGATAATGAATCATTTTTTCAGGGTAACTAGTATCGTATCGAGACTAGGGAGAGACTCAAGAACTCATTAAATATATAAGATAGTACCGAAGTAAGAAAAAATTCCCACCAAATGGGGGAGATGATCCCGAACACTCATCCTCTCATCCAATGCAATTCCCCAAGAGTCGTTGGGAATGAAATCCCATATGACCACCGACCATTGGAAAGTAGATCTATACCCAGATACAGATGGGGGAACCATTTAGAGTTTTTTAAAAAAAAATAATGGTGTCCCAATGAGCGATACCCATTCTACACAAAAATAACCCAATGGAAAAAATGGTGAACCTGAAATGAATCTCTCCAATGAAAAAATGATTGGGTATTGTCTTTCGGGCCATTTCCTTTGCCCCTACATGCCATCAAATCGAAAAAATCGATGGGAATATCGGTAATAAAATAATGATTGGGTTAGAATGTGTCAAACAACATTTTTTTAAAACACTATTCATACAAAGTTGTAATACCAACATGATCTTATAGATGGTACTATGTAACCAATGTTCACATTTGGTATGTTCATCCACGTTTTGATAAATCCAAATGATCATAATTTCTGAATAAAAAAATGTCATGTATATTGTTTTAACCGTTCATATTTTACTGAGCACATTATGGTAACCATATTGCAATAATTGGTGTACCTTTTCCATATTGTCCATATGTTTTCAGTTATTGACAACATCCTGATTCGAGACAAAGTCTTCATCATCCATCATTCTCTACGTAAAATCCTATTTCACTACAACATCTGTGTGTTGTATGATAAATTCTTATACTCACCAACTCTAATGAAATGTTGAGAATTTGATGGTATGGGAGTACCAACATCATTGAATGATCTTAGATATGGATGTTTCTCCTGAAGATGTACAAAAAATGACTAGTATGTCTGCATCACCCAGGAAAGGATACTTCTATGCGAATGGATCTCGTCGCCACGAAAAATATCTTCGGGAGCTTATCCTTAGGGCTCAAAAACTACCATATTCCATATTTATTGAATGTAGTCCTGGAGGAGATATACAGATCCCTTATGTTCTTGTACCACCAAAAAGGGTACTTGTCAACTATAATCACCAACACCATCCCACTGGGACCCATCATTTTCATGATGTGGGAACCATCCAAGACACAATCGCATCTGATGGACATGAACTAGCTATAATAAGACTCATAGGAGGATAAATGAGTTGGACTTCTAGGAGAGGGTTCATATCCCGAATCTTTCCAATGATGAATGCTATCATATTCATAAAGGAAATAGAATGAGATCTTATATCCATACTCGTTCGAAACAAGTCTGCAGGCATATCCTCATATTAGGCATGGGGAGGTTCATACTCAAACCCGTGTGCATGAATCCCATTGGCATATTCTGGTGGCACATGGATGAAAAATGATGGAACATATTCCAACTTCAATTGAATACATCTTATAGTTACTCATGGAGACATAAAATTTTCACAATGATATTCCAACACACACTTTTCTAAAATGACAATATTATTTAGTGACAGCTAAAGAACTGTGCCAATATAGTCTAGATGTGTTGCAGATCAAGGGGATGAAACATACTCATATACCAAAATCAAGGATAACTCAACACTCTGGTCATCATGAACAAGTGGTTATACTAGAGAAAGATCACATTTTCCCTCAAGTTTAGGATGATTATCTGATTATTCCAATGATAATCATTGCATTAGACCATCCTTGTATCCTTATTCCAACCAGGGCCAACCATGTAAGATTGGCACATGCCTCGAGACTGAGGAACAATCATATTGAAGATGGCCAATATAATATTCCATTGTTCCATGATCTAGATCATATCCCCATTTTAGTTAGGGATCACCATGTGGTATGGGTACATTCCTTAGGAAATTCTCATATTCCCATCATACAAGTCTAGAGGTATAATCCAAAGACCTATGAGTTAGATTATATCCATGTTCTGGTTGGGGATAACCATGTGAGAATAGAAAAAGTATTTGTACATGCTCAGAATCCTATCCATGAATCTTCTTATAATATTCTAGTAGATCCCAAAAACAAGACATGTATTCCAAATTCCATTGATGTCTGACTACAGTAGCATCATTCCAAGGAAGCAGAGGGGGACGCTCATGCTTCTTCTCCCATTCCGGAGGTTCATCGACATATTTCTTCTCGGAATGAATCTTTAGACTTGGATTTTATTTCTTATTCAACCAGGGGACCCCACGTGAGAGTGGAACATTCCTTTGGGTAGGCTCATATTCCTACGAAGAAAAAACCACATTATATTTCAAAATCCCATTATTGAGCCAATATTCTCATCATGGCTGAGGCTCACCAAGTGAGAAGGGTACATACCTCCATAAATTATCACATTCATTTCCACAATGAGACAACTAATTAGAATATCCATACAACATATTAGTAGTTGAATCATACTCTAGATGCACCAGGCAGTTACAAAAAAGTTGTTGGAAAATACCATAAAATAGTACCATATCCCTTCCCAATCCCAAAAGGAAGGTCACCATATTCTTACCATGATGTAGAACATGGGACCTATTTCTAATATTCTCAAAACTAATGTCCTTGAGTTCATTCGAGACACATTCTCAAACCACAAGGGTATGTTGACTCATCTATCAAAGTGGAAGAAGAAGACATTTGTTATCATGATATAACTCCTTCTGGTAGTGTAGAGATGAAACGCATGGACCTTACTCCAGAAATCCACATTGTTCAACCTCTATATAAAGATATATACTATGGTAAAGGCAATCATCTATCTTTCATGACTACTCCATATATAGAGGTGAACCAAACTATGAATCCTTCGTATAGAAAGGATCACAAATCATCAGGGACAAATGAATATGCTTCCCATTCAATTTCTACCAACAGTCCACAACCGTCAGCAGGAGACCATAAAATCCTTATTCTATTTTATGATCGGATGGAGTCATGTATGTCTAATGAGATGGAAGTTGACATTGAAATATGGGGGGAGTTAGCTGGAAATAATATCTTTATCATGTTATGTAGCCTCTTTATTTCTAACTATGATATCACATATGACCTATAAAAGGAGTGAATTACTTAACTATGACAAAATATGTGGGCTTCTCATCAGTGAATGACGGATCAATATCTATCATATTCAGGATACGAGTGTCACCATTTGGAAATCATTATACACTGTTGTCAGTTTTACCGTGCGGTTATCTCCATGGACCATGATCCAAAACTAGAAATGAAAAATAGAAATATACAACATGATGGATTACATTGAATCATTTCAATTTAATAGATGATATCTGAATCCACATAATGCATCCATATTCTATGATGGGTATAGAATTTAGTGTGACACATTTCTACTCCACTGTAATAGAAGAACCCCTCTAATATTGAATCCTACAATGTTAAAGACTTTATAAAAAACCAGAGAAAAGATAATGCACGGTCCATTTAGTCACTACAATAGAATTCCCCACTTCAATAGTTCTTAGACACAATATGTGGGGTGAGATAATATCCAAAATTATTTTGAATTGGGGCCCTTAAGAAAATATGAAGAAATTCCAACCACATGGACCAATGTTGCGATCACTCAGACAAAATCTCGTAAGTAATTGTTCTCACCAAGGGATACCATTGCAGCCAACTTCCACATGAGTACAAAAACACTACATGACATGGACCACAATATTATCTACCACAAAATCCATCCTGGAGTAGACATAGCCCCATATGTGGGGATAATATCTACCACCTCCTGAACCACTTAGATATTAAATCCCATGAGGATATGAGACATACCCTCAGCATCCGTAAGATAACAATAGCATGATGGGATATCGGAATTTATATCTCAATAATCATATTCAGGTTCATCACCCCATAACATGACCCCAGATACATCAGTGATGATTTCATATTTTTTCCACCCTAGTGGACTAGGGGAATTTATATATTCATGTCCATCCTTGAATCGTCTAGTACTTGACTGGAGTCAATGGATCCTCAACAATATGACCAATCAATGCCAATGGCATCCAAATATGACCCCCACTCATTATGCCATAGGGTATTATTTTCATCATTACAACATATAGAAAATGTATTATCACAGTTGTGAGGAATAAATCAATAGTTAGTGTGCCACCAGCTCCCCCCATGATATAAAAACCCTCAGTTGGTTTGGACCATATTTGAAATCATTACCAAAAACACCCTCAAAGCCACTATTCATAGTAAAATATGGATAGAGCCAATGGTAAATGCAATCATACCCCATTGCGGGTAGAAGAAAAAATGGGCCACCATAGAAATGGGTTGAACGGATGACCTAGATGGAAGCTGCCCTGAATCAGCATGTTTCTCAGGAAGGAATGGCATGAACAACATAGACCAATATACCAATTTTAATTTCATCATCATCATCATGGAGGATATTTATAAATATGAAAGTGGAGATAGACATGACACAAAAAAATATTAGGAGGATAGTGATTTGGATGCACAAAATAAGGTTACACTCGCCAGGAACCAAAGACATCTCCAAAACAAAAAACCTTTTAATACTAATTTTCCAACTATATGGATGAATATTACTAAAAGTAAGGGTAAAACCAAATATGTATAACCTCCTAGAAGAAATAGGGTTCTTTGTCTAGAGTAAACATTGTTACAATATGTGGGAGAAATAGAAACTCTTAGAGAACTCAAAGAGGAACTACTCAAAGGAAATATTCTGACAGTGTATCATCTTCATGAAGAGATGAATGTAATCCTTTCCATGATAAATCTTCCAGTAAGATTAGTATATGAGAATAAATTTGTCTCTTGTTCTAGAGAGCCAGTCCACATAAATGAGAAAGTAAAAAATGACCATGACTTCAATCCATTGCGACAAAATCTCTCTCACATGGACAACCATTCTTTCATGGGTTGAATAAAAAATTAGAAGATATAAAATTGGTAACACATCATTAACCGTCACTATATCCCTATAGAATGGATATATATTTTTAAATTATTCCCCCAAAGATTATTAATATCATTGAGTACCCAGATAGTTGAATGAAATCCATGATGGGGTGACACACACCTATGACGCTTGGGAGGAAGCCATTTCCTGACTGATTGAATGATATGTTGCCTCCACTCAATTTCATCAATCCTAAATTCTCGACACATGATGTCATGGGTGACCCCAAACAACCTCTCATATAAATCGCATCCCAATGTTGGCCGATGATGGGACCTTGAGATCAATATGTGGAATATATGTTGAGAATTTTCTTACAATCTCTTAAACGACCATCCTTCATTTGGTATTATTGTCTACCAATAGGTTCACTGTTAGGTTTTATAATCCTTCACAATCAATTAATTTATCATTTCAGTTCTAAAAAATGGAAGAATAATATCACAGACCTAAAGAAATGAAAACAATGTGAGAATGATAGGTTGTGTGACATCATTGTAAGGTGGAAGTGTTTGACCTACTCCCTCAAAATCCCTCTCCCACAAGAGAATCCATTGGAAAACATTGCTGAAAATATAACAGATTAGTTGAATATTCCTTTTATTCCAGTGAAATATCCATGTGGATTCTTTGGGTATTCATAAACGAAACAACATTTAAAAGAATCTATATATTATAACAGATCCAAAACATGACTCATACCATAAGAATAGAAAAATGTACAGACATAGTAGAAGATGTAGATGTCACTCTCAAGATAGAAACAGTTCCTCTCCAAATACCTAGGCATTCTCCAAACTACCTAGTACCTCCTATCATGTAGCGAACACCCTATAGTTTCCCTCTTATAGATTTTCATAGAAATATTGGTCACTTGAGATATAATCAAAGGTTAAATAATGAATACTCATTCCAAAATGAACATGTCCCTGGTTATTTATTGGAATTCATGGATAATAATCTGGCCACACTCTCGCATCCCAAGAATCCTAATGAAGTAATCCTCATGGACCATGTCAATTGCATCCTATTCCACAGAAGGATGGGTCATAATATCCAAAATAGATTCATCTTCAAGGGAATCCATCATGGCATGGTCGACTCTAAAAAGGTTATGCAAGAAAAATATCCAGAGTACGTGTCTTGTCTAACCTTGACCCAACCAAAAGAAGAGGGTTATTTAAAGAATGTTTTATCCAAACATGTATGAAAATTAATCAATTGGATTCCTTGAATGTTATTTCATCAATCCCACCCCACATTGATGGAACATTTAGGAAGACTCGTGATAGCTCCACCACCCAATGAGGGAGAATGTTATATACATCCCATTGGTGGGTGTGATCACCAATAGAAGGAAGAAAGAGAAGAGGAAAAGTCATATTCTCCTACAAAGTGAACAATATTTCTCACCAAATTCTTCCCTATAATATATGAAACACCGGAACTGTCCCACCAAATACAACCCTCATTAGAAAAGGATCTTATATTTGGTTCTTTCAACAAGATACACAAGTCATACCCCTTCAATGATGATGATGTTCACTAGAGCATGAGTTTACCGCACATAACCAGGGAAGAGGAGTCAGTATTAACTAGAGGAAAGGATAACAAAGACAACACCGATGTGGTCAGACTCAATATTCCAGTCATCTCCCCACGATGAACATATATGAAATTGTGAATTGTGAGAAAAAACTCTTGTAGGCTCCAAAAAGAGAGGAGGTGCTTCAGGTCCCTCTAATAGTTTCCAGAATCCAATTTCGTAGAATGACCACTTAGTGGTCATCCAATATGATCAGACTAAGAAACATGGAAGGACAGTTCGACCTGTTCTACTGGTAGAAGATACTCCCTCAAACTCTGGACATGCTCCTAGTTAATCCATCACAAATTCCACAACTCCTCATCCTCACATCAAAGAACAACCCCATATTGAACATCATTGTCCTCTGGAAACCAAATACGACGGTTTGAATCAACTAGCTACATTCCCATCATAGCTCTCATTCATATATTCACTCCATATTTCAAAAGATCTCTAGGAGGAACTTATCAAACCCCTATGGAGTACACATGAGTTCTAGATAGAATTAATTGTTGTTGATGTATTTTGAGTGGAGACCATTTCATCAGAATGACATGTCACCATATCATTCACCGATCAAGATCAGGAAGAATCCATTCAAGGACACATCATACCCCAATATGTATTGGGAATAATCAAGAACATAAACATAAAAAGGTATCTGATTGAGAATGGTTCTGGGAACATTCTTATCCATGTCTGAACCCTAAGATATTTGGGTTATGTTGAAGGGGATTTGTATCAAACTATGCTAACCATCCAATGTGCTGATAAGTGTGAGACAATAATTAGTGGGGAAATTAATCTTGAAAAATAGTTTGGGAGTATCATGTTAGACTCTGAATTTATGGTAATCCATAAGGAAACCATGTATAACATCCTAATCAGAATTCACTGGATCCATATCCACCTAGCGATACCTTAAACATTCTACCAATATATGAAGAATAATGTTAAATGAAAATTTTTCATAGTGGTGACAATTCTCCCTTAGAGACTTGAAGGAAAACATTTTTCAATGAATATTTGTATAAAAGGGGATGAAAAACCAATGTTGGATGATGATATACAGGTTTCCACTCCCAATGGTTTGGGGACCACACTTGTTAATCCTTAGAGTATTATTGATATTGACTATGTTCTCCCCCTAAACCTGGTTGAGGTCGCAGATATTACCCATGAGGTCTAACATCATTTTTCCCTAATAATATCATAGAATACTATTTGTTCCATCATCTCTCTATAATGAATAAATCACTATGGGATGACAATGTCTCCTTGCATGGCTCATATCACCCTGATAATGATAGCAAGGCCCCCTATTTCTTTCTTTATTAGAAAAAATCTCCATGAATTATTATATGGGATAAGATATGGATAAAATTAGTAATACCACTCCTGCATTCGATGAAGGTGTCTCCACCACCATCGATTAACCCACATAGATAAATACAGGAAGAGAGGAAGACCCACATCATACCCTTATTAGTGTCTACGTTCCCCTCAAATAGAAAGATATGTACATCACATTACAGAATCAAACATCGATATGTGTTGGTATAGAACTACATCAAAATTCTTGGAATAAACCCAGATGTGTGTATACACCATCTCGGGCTACTATATGAGTGTTGAGGCTTCATGAATGTAGTTAGGAGGAATCAACCCTTTCACAAGACGAATATTGAGGCAAAATTTAACTATTTGGTCGAAGTGAATCTTTTTAAAAAAGTATAGTGATAGAGGTTGATTTCAAACATCGTCTATGTCAACAAGAAGAATGGAATGTTTTGGTTCTACCTTGAATTTTAGACAACATAATCATCATTTCCCAAAAAAAATATATTCCATTAACAATCACAAAAATCATGATCGATTCAACTACTGGTTTCCAATCCCTTTCATTAATGGATGGGTACTTAGGGGGAAATCAGATAATGACTGCCCTTGGGGATGAATATGAAACTAACATCATAGTGCCTCAAGGGATGGTTTTATTTCAATTCATGAAAATTGGCTATGAGAATTATGGAGCCACATATCAACATACCATGAACCATACCATGAAGCCATTATTTGGAATGATATTCAATTGTTAGGTCAAATACCTAGTAGTTAAATCTCAATGACAACATGATCAATTCACGGACCTTCAATCATTTTTCAAAAAAAATCGACAACATAGTCTATGGATGAATCCATTGAAATGAACATTGGGGGAAAAATTAGGGAAATTCCTTTGTTGTTTGATATTCCATCGTGACATAGAGGTTAACCCAGAGAATTCTACATCAATCCTAGAAATTTCACCCCTAGAAATATAATAGAATTTAGGGGATTCTAAGGGAGCCTTTCTTACATTCCTTGGCTCATTTTCAACTTGGTCAGAAAATATCTCCCCTTCACTAGGATAATGAAGAAGGGAACAACCTATCAATGTGATAATGATTTCCAAAAGGCTTCAAATGTATCATGTTCTATCTACTTAACTAACCAGTCCTAATGGCTCTGGTGGAAGGGTGGCCACTCATCTTGTATGTGGACACCATGGAGTGCTCACATGGTTCCTTCCTCAAAAAAAAAAGAATGATACGGGGTGTTATAATAGTCTCAATTACCTCTGATAGACGTTTCTCGGAAATGAGGCATGATAATATAATGTCGATAAGAACGGTCTCAAACTCTTCATTGTAGTGAAAAATATTTGGCATTACATGCAACACAATGAATCCCAATTAGACTCTCATGTTGATTCTCTAATGTAAATATGTAGTCTTCCATTATTTAATGAGTGCTTGGCCTGATGGGTGGTCATTATTTAGAAAAATGGAATTTATTTTGTTTCACAGAAGTAAGTGTAACGACAAGACCTAACTGATTTCCATGCATCAAATCCTACCGCAGATGATATACTGAAATACACTGGGCATCCAAATGATGAGGTATTTTGTTCCATGAAACTCTTCATACGTGGGAGGTGTATTTTGATGGTGCCTCATGATTTTATATCAGAAAAAATATAGAAAATCAGAAGATCAATCAGGTTTCCTTGGGATTTTATTATTCTCTCCTGACATATAGATTTTTACCCAACTCTTTATAATAATCCAAAGGCTACAAGAATAACAAGGTAGAATACAAATCCCTCATCGCTGGCAAGGAATTTTCAATAAATCTACAAATAGCATACCTGAACATGAAAGGTGATTCGAAGATAGTGAAATAAAGGTCGACGGTGAATATTCCATTAAGAAGGATGAAATCCCCCCTCTCACTAGATATGTTAGCGGACTAATGGAAAATTTCCCTTTCAATCTCATGTTTCGTTATATTCCCGAATCACATTATTCTCATGCTGACACATTGGCCAATGCATTCACTATATTTTCCAATTCAGATCAAAAAATAATAATCTTTTGCATTACAAATTGAAGAATGGTCTCAGTAATTTTCATTTGAGACATAAAAGATATAAATTTGGAAAACACCTCCCAGAGCATGATGCACCAATAGTCATCCCTGGATTGATGGAACCCATTATCAGATATCTACATTATGTCTCTCACCCTACAGATAGACCCAGATGAAAATATCTTTGTCATCATCCAATGAAATTTACCTTGCAAGATATCCAATATGAGAAGAAAACTCTCCACAAGAATGTATTTAATGTGATCCATATCATATGAATAACAAAATGAGATATTTCAGCTACAATGGAAGGATTAATTGTGTTCTCTAATAGAGACCATAAATCCAGGACTAGGCTCTCTCATCATATCAGGAGGTTAGGATATTACTGAAAACCGATGATATGAGAGTGTTTGGAATTCACTAAGGAATGAAATGCATGGAAAATATATGAAAACTTCATCAATAGAGATCTATAATTTCTAAATTCATCCAAATATTCTTGGACATTTTCTTTTTGGGGGATTGATGTCATGGAGTCATATCCCACATCCAAGACTCTGTAATTGAAGTACCTACTTACTTCCATTAACTTCTTTTTGAAATTAGATAAGGCTATACCCCTATAAGAGGATGGGACAATTAATATCATAAACTTCATGTATTAATATATAATTACTAGATTCAGAGTCACTCACACAATATTAATGAAAAAAATAAATGACATATGTTCGACGATGTTGATGAAGATGTACTAGGAGTACAACAACACATACAATCACTCATCTCACTATCCTGTAATGAATAATTTATAGATATAGGTGTTAAATAAGTCTCTATAAAATATACTTCAAAATATTATGTACATGGATAATAACTCTTTTCCATATATACACTTCCATGCTTTATTTTCCTACCATACCACCATGTGCAATGCTACACAAGAAACATCGTATTCACTAGTGTACATGAACAAGGAATTATTACCCATAGAATTCCATATGCCCTCACATTGAATATCCATTTTCCAAAAACTCTCACATGAGGAAGAATCAAAACAAGTGTCTGGATGAGTTGGGATTACTAGATTAGAAGAGGTTACAGATAATGAAAAATCTAGAAATTCATCACAACCAGATAGCACAGTCCTTTTATAAAAAGGCCTGCCTCTGTTCATTCATTCAATGAGAATTGGTGTTGTCCCTAAGATCACTAATGATATCAGGAAAAAAGCCCCCAAAATTGGAGCCAATGTGGGGATGACATTATGTAATACATGTGGTTTATCATAATAGAGCTTATTCATATGACACTATCAATGTAGAGTGTGTCACACTCCCACCAATGGTTGTTTTCTCAAGAAATAAATTTCATAAGCTGTGAGAATAGGCATCCACATCAGAGTAAGTTGTGTCATTTGTCCTGACCACTTGAAGTTAAACTCTATACAGATTGTCCTTACCCCAAGATGTTAAAATTAATTGTTTCATAAGAACAATTCATAGCTTGATTCATGCCATTACAGAATACATAGTGATACCCAAACCTCTATTCTTGGTTCTGGCCAAATGAATATTTACATTCCATAAGTTGTGACACAATATCTTTACTACATGATGTAAAACTGAATAGATCTGTGATGTCCATCTGCATTATTGATGAATCTCATATGTCTTTTCCACATTAAATTAATCTAAATGGTCCTTCTAGAACTATATATGGTTTGATTCATATTTCCGATGAGAAACGTAGGGGCGCCTTGATCATATATCTTGGATGATCTACTACATGATATGAAATTACCTTATAATACCCAAATCTATCTCTACTGTCACAACCCATCCACCGGGGCCCATTTCGTGACTACCCAAATCCCGCCTTCCAAATGCCAGGGGCTGAAGACTACCACTGAAAGGTGTAATCCCTAAAATAGGGGAGCCATTGCTTTTATATCCTATAAACACACCCAACCAATCAAAAATAATGTTATGAACACAAGTAACAATATAGTAATAAGAGTGATTACAGTATGAAAAAAGGGATAGAATACAAGCCCCAATGGAATTTATAAGAATACAAGAAATTACAAGTAAACTGAACATATCTTTTGAACACCCACAAAGTATCCTACCTAAAGGGTAGGTACATATCTCGAAGGGTCGTCCCTACATTATGACTCATATATAGTCCACCTTCAAGCTGCCTCTTGTCCTGGTGCCCTTGTCCTCAGTCAGTACTATCCGTCATCTACACCAAACACAACAATGTGCGGGAGTAGCCCGTGCAGGGGTGAGTATAATGATAATCAGTAGGGACCCCGAGACCATCAAAGGTCTCTCAAAATCCACAAAGGATAAACCACAAAGTATTAAAACAACTGAAAACCCTATTTATTAATATGCCCATACATATACCTAATTTATCAAGTATACCAATCTTATTCATGAGGAAGCACAAGGCACAAATCCTTATCCAAAGTTCAATTGTTCCATGATGGAACGAATAGCACGAAGGTAACACCATACATTTAAGTATCACAAAGGTAATTCCACATTGAAGAATATCACAATGTATCGCCATGAAGGTAAATACCACAAAGGTAAAGACACAAATCACACCAGGTATAGGTACAATTTTAAAGATGATTAGATAAAACTACTGAATCATCTTACTCTGTTAAGAGGAAAACCAACATAGGATCCTAAATAATCAGAACCACGTCGGATCCTAGTATAGCAGACCCACATAAAATCCTATAGTTGTCCCACGTGGATACCTAGAGAGGATGAAAGTAGAAATCGTGAACAAAGATCCATGCATGATCCAAAAGAAAAGACCCACATAAGATTCGAAAGAACAGAACCACATAGGATCCCAGTGGACAGACCCACATAGGATCCTTTTCTCATGTTACAGCCAGCTATAGGGTTCTCGTACTAAGATATCCTGATGATTGGAAGGTCTGCAACTCTAGCCATTGGTCAAATACTGCAACTACAAAATAGTCCCATGAAGAAGTACCCGAACATACTGCCCCGTAAAGGGGGTCTCATAAAAATAGATGATGCATCAATTAGTTGCCTGGTCTATAAGATATTAACCTTTTAGTCCTGAGCGCCCGATTGGATCTGTGCTCGATCCAACCTACCCATAACCAAAAGTTATCCAAAACATAACTGGGGTATACCAAAAGTACCATCTCGATCCAAGGATTCTGGCACCGTATATGGTTGTTCAAATGGGAACCCATAGATTCGGATATGGCCGAAAGAAAAAAAGGGTTTGAAGTTGGTCCGGGTCCGGTCCGACCTAATCAGACCGACCCAGCCTGGGCTGACCCGAGGCCAGCCCTGGTCCAACCCGGCTTGCTAGGTCCGGTCCAATGGGCAGAGCACTGTGCGGCTCATTTTTCGGCCTCATGGTGCGGCCTCATAGTACGGCTCGTGGTTCGAACCTCAGTGCCGCTGGCGATGTGGCCCCACGGTGCGGCCCGCTGTGTGGCTCACATTACGGCCTCGAAGTGCAACCTGTGGTGCATCCTGGCTAGAATGTGGCTGGGTGGCTCCACAGTGGGGTCCTCCCTAGCCATCACCCAAGGGGGATGTGCCCCATGGGTACCCCGAACGTCAGAGCTATTCGAGTTGGGTAGCCGACCGGCCGACGCCACGTGTAACCGGCAGCTGGCACGTGGGACTCGGGGTCCTGCTCAGCTCCCCGACTGGTAGAACGACCATCCCACCTAGGAGGCGTAGTCACACGCCATGCCGTCACTTGAAACTGGCAGCGAGCCGGTCGCCCTTCCATCACCGCCGCAGCATCGCGCCACTGCCCTTCTCTGTCAGGCGACGAGAACACGAGCCGCCGCACCTTCGTGCAGCCAGCCACCACCGATCGCTACCCTTTCTTTGCCATGGCTGATGGACTCTAGCCCTTAACTGGTGGCGCAGTCGCACCGCCGCCTTCTTCAAGGCCGTTCGGAGTGTCGTCCACCGTTCTTGATCCCCACTGGTGTCGGTCACCTGCACGGTTGCCAGCGATGCTCTTCGGGTCACCAGGTGCGCCCCGGTGGCCCGTTCTTCATTCTGCAGAATCATGCACTCATCTCGGGACATCTTTATCGATTCAGAACCAACCAATATTACACAATGGTTGCGTAGGGTTCAAACTATGTTCGTTTAGCCTGCACCCTCCGCGTTTGAACGGTAGCCAGTGGCAATATTGTTCTTGAGTCAATGGGGGATGTTAAGAACATGGAAAGGGGGTATAAATCAACAATAAAACATATATTTAAGGTTATTTAGGAGTATGTGTGAGGAATAAGACTATGTCATTGAAGAGTCAACATTCATTGCTTCCATAAGGTGCTTCTGATCCAGGCTCGGGGTAGGTTCCTTGTTCTTCCATTCCGGAGAAAGTGTTCTTCATTGGAGAGTTTGTTTCTCCACAATTCTCCCAATCTCTCCTTTTCCAACCAATCCTATCAAAGCTAAAGATGATCCAATATAATAGAATTAACTCAATCTATTTAATTCCTCATTGTCACAATTAAGGTTGACACATTTAATTAATTGTAGTTGGCTCAATTAATTAAATGGAGAGTTGATAGTTTTTCCCTCACATTAATAAAGGGTTCAGGTGGTGCCCAAAGTTAAATTCATATTGGGAGGATTAATTCTCTTTTGGTTCCCACATCTATAAATCTAAAGGAGGTTTCAAGAATAATAAAAATTTTAAATAATTTTATTTTCTTATTTCTTCACGAAAAAGTGAAAAACTAACTTCCACCCTCGACCTACTGCGGTCGAGGTGAAGGTCTCAATAAGAGATTATCAGCACTGAGAGTTCACCAGTTTCCTCAGATATCAATTCCAAGAACCAATTCAAAAGTTACAAAAAACAATCACACGTTTAATGAACATACCCAAAAAAATGTACAAAAATTTATTCTGGGCACACCGGGCCTCGGAATCACACCCCGTCAATTTTTGCGGACATGTAAAATTCCCATATAATTTAAAAATATTACATGGAAATTTTGTGTCTTTACGTCTACATTGTATGGAAATATTTTTTATTCCTTATTTCTCACCCCGAGCATATATCATGTGAGATTAGGAATTATGTTTCGTACTTACCCTTGCAAGAAAGGAATAATGGTATACAAAATGTCTATTAAGAGTCTTCACCACATGACGTTAAAATGAATGATCAATGTCATTTCTCTATGAAATTAAACTACAGGGATTTCGTAGATCAATGTGTTGTTTGATTCTCATAATCATGAGATAAAAATCAATTCAAAGAAATCTAGACAAGGGGCCAACTGCAGTGTTCCCATCAATTCATTTTGGTTTTTCTCTATCATCACTGCATGATGTTAAACTGAATGGAATTTATAGAAATATGTATGACATGATTCTCACCGTTTATGAGATACATAGAAATGCACAAATATCCATTCTCTGACCCAAAACAATATTTCAATTTATTCACATTATCCAACCTTCTTCCTCAGCACAAGACATTAAAATGCATGTAATATCACAAACTGCCTGTAGCCTGATTCCTATCATCACATGGTATGTATTGATTCTTTTATCTCCAATGTTGGGCCCAAATAAAATGGTCAACAGAAATAATTCCCACCTATACATATGGGTCAGAACTATATATAGTATTTTCCATTCATGAACTATGTGTGACTTCATTCCTTCCCTCATAAGAGACATATTGAGACAATAATTTCTAACTCCTATCCCGATCATAGCAAATAAATATAAAAATTATATCTTCCTTGTTTACGGGATTGACCTTTGTAGTAAAATTCATTAAGAACTATGTGTGTATTTATTTTCAATCTTATGGGATACACAGTGATTCCCATGTATCTATCATCAAGAACAGCCACAACATTTCCACACATTCATGTCAGTCCACACATCCTCAGTGCATGATGTAAATTTTCATGGAACTATGTTCTTACCACCTAACGTTAAACTACATGAAAATAAGTCCTTACCCCATTTTGTTAAACCTCATGGAACTACACACTTATTGCATGATGTTAAACTACATGGATGTACATTATTACTACCTCGCACGAAGATACATTGAGGTACGTCATTACTGCATGACATTAAACTGCATGGTAGAACACCTTTACCGCACAATGTTAAAACTACCATGAGGCATGTATTCCCTCACTACATGGCGTCATTGTGAAAACCCCATCACCCAATTTTCACCCATTATAAATGTACCATAAGATACTTACCTTGGATTATCTGAGAATGGGTAACTTCAACTATCTTTTAAAGCACTTCAATCCATTAGCCACACTCCATGCCTTGGGTGTCTCAGATCGCTTTAACCTTCGATGGAAATTAAAAAGGATATGGCTTCAAGGACCCATTTCATGCTAATGAATACATGCCAATTGATCCTGCATATTTTCATATGGTCATCAACCCAATGAATCATTCTGAAAAGGGCATTCCAATGATCTTGATCCAGGACATCATTACAGCAACAATCAACACCTCATCATGTTTGAACTACTCTATATATGACTTTCCCATGTCATTAATTATGATCCAATAACCTTGATCCATTATTTACAACATTTCCATATCCTTCTCAAATGGAAATTGGGGTGCTCATTACCCAGGGTATTCTAATTATTCTATTTTCTAATGTCTCCCATATCAAGTCCATGTGATTCATAACCTAAAATACCAGTACATTGGTCAAAGCTATATAGCCTTCAAAATCTGACCTATAATGGTCTAAATCATAATACCTTATACTAAAAACGAAAGAGACAAAAACATTCTAGGATGAAAATTGTAAAAGGGTTACATGGGAAGAAGATGATTATCTGCCTTGTATATTCATCATTCTCATAGTTTAGTAAAACATTAGGACATAAAAAGATACTACATAAAGGATCTTAGGGTATACCATTTAGCCCTAGTAAAATTCATGATATTATTACTAGACCCCTATATGGATTTTACACTTTCCACATATCACACATGATGAGTTTGGGTCTCTCGGATCATCAAAACCTTCAATGGCCCTTCGAATGGATATCCAAATTCAGGGAACATTTTATTGACTATGCATACATGGCCTTGGCTCCTATATATGTGGTTATGAATGTAAACTGAATTTATTACTCTGTAAAAGGACATTTTGATCCTCACGAGCCTTGAAATAATCACAACATTACTCATAACCTCAGTGTGTCTAAACTACTCTGTGTATGATTATCCCATATCATCCTCCTGACACAAACACTCTAGTTCATCATTTAGAATCATTGCAAAAAACAATCCAAGAAGATTTTATATCCTTGACATTACATCACATTGTTTCGTAAACATTCTCAAGTATGTGTTGTGACACATCATTAGAAATACTTTTCTAGCCCACACCTCATTATTTGAAACCATAAGTCATAGGGATCAAGCATAGGGATTTATCAAGTAATTTATATATGGTTCTATAACACTTCTTGGATAGCCTTCGTTTGGTATCTCACTTCATTAAATGGATACCTCAGTCTTCACAAACCTTTCATGGAACTCAGTGAAAAGTGGAAGTCATATGTTTTTGGTATTCTATCACCGCATAACGTCCTTAACTCAGCATCTAAAGGAATCTTTTACATTCTATAAAGGATATTCAGTCCTTGTGAGCCTTAGAATCACCTTGATGGAACCTAGAATCTCATAATGACATGGAAATACCTTACATTTCTACACCATCTCATGTTCAAAAAATCAATATTTCATGTTATGATTTCAATAACCCACATTCCATCTATATTGGCGGATATTGCTTACCTAATATTCCTCCGTCAACTAATATCACCTCCATAAGTCTTACATATCCATTCAAAAATATATCCCTCTTTAAGAGACCATTTTCTTGAGTATGCATGAATGCCTATGGATTCTACATATGTGCATATGGTTGTCAACCAAATGTCTCACTATGAAAAAAGGGCACTCTTATCATCATGAGCATCAGCAACACCATAGTAGAACCCAACACCTTATAGAATCTTAGATCATTTTATCCTTTTCTACACCATATCCGAAGATCATATAGAAGGTACAATCTACAAGATCCTAAACTAATAGAAACCTCTTGTCTGAGAAAAAATTCTATAATCTCGAAGGAAAAATTAGTTTTGACATAAATGAAATTAAACAAAATATATATTATGTCTGAGCTAAAATACCATAAATTAAAGAAATATTAGTTCTGAGATAAATCACCCTAAACAAAAAGAAATATTAGGTCTAATCTAATAGACTCTAAATTAAAAGTAACATTAGGTCCAAGTTAAAACACCTTAAACTAATATAATATTAGATCAAACCTAAATATCCTTAAAATAAAGCAATATTAGGTTTAAGATAAAAGAATCAAAATTAAAATCAATAAAAGGCCTGAGCTAAAAGAACATAAACTAATAATATAGAAGGTATGAGATAAAATACCATAAACTAATGAAATATTAGGTCTAAATTGAAATACCCTACACTAAAAGAAACATTATATCCATGATAAAAGACTATAAACTTAAGAAATATTTGGAATGACCTAAAATACCTTAATCTAAAGATATATTTGGTCCGACCTAAAAGACCCTTAACTAAATGATATATATGTTTCGTGCTAAAAAAAGATAAACTAAATCAATATAAGGTTCAATATAAAATACCTTAAACTAAAGAAATATCATGTCCAAGATAAAACACCTTAAACTAATGTGATAGAAGGTCCAAGCTAACTATATCCAGCTGACCGTCTTCAGCAACTATTGTCTAAATGTAGTCAACAGAACCATACACCCAATGGGATGGATGATTAAAATAAGGAGGAGGTGATAGTAGAATAATCTTGTAAATTGAACTAATACAGAGGATTTTGATAAGATAGTGGATAATTTTCGACATCATGGAAAAGGAACCTCTTCTCGGTCTCATTATCAGTATACACATGGTAGAGGGGATAAACATTACAGTTTTTGGAAATCATTTACATTTTATTGGACGCATTTTAGGAATATTGACAAGAACCAAAGGCCATCTGAAAAAGGTAAATGGATCATTTTATATGAAAAACATGATTATTGTCAATGAGTGATGAAGATCAGTGGCATCAGACACATCATAATACTCAATAATGGATTCACAAATCACATAAGGAGTTCACAAATCGCATGATCTATAGATGAATCTTGTAGATCATAATCCCTATAGTGAATCACCCAAACCAGAAGACTCCCTTGGAGACATGCGACCACATGATCTGAATATGGTCACATGGGTCACAAGAGATTGAATGATCAGGTCAATTAATCTCTCAAAATTTTTAAGATAACTGCAACCCTCGTAGATAATGTTTTAGAAGTTATCGATGTATGATTTGAGGTTGGATCAGAAAAATTTCTAAGCAAGAAATGATACTTAAGGAGATATATGATGAGATGGAATTTTGGTGCAGAATCTTGAACAAGGCACACAATAAGCGTTTATAGAATGGTCTCGCAATGGAGGTACTCTACAGAGGTGAAAATAATAGCACTCTAAGAAGGAGTGACTGGAGTAATGAATTTTCCTCCACCCGCAATATATAGGATATTTATTATAAAACTAAAATTCTCTTGGTATACCAAATTTCACCTTAGAAACTGGTTCATGAGACATTCAATGACTATTGAGAGTATTTTTTTTCTTTATAATTGAGTCCCTTCTCCCCACAGACGCTGCTCCTAAAGGGTGGGGGATATATTGATACCCACCAAATAAGAATAATAAAATTCAAAAAGGAGGAATAACTAAATATGAATATTACAGTCCCAACCAAAAAAATGGATCTGAGACATGCATGATTTATTAAACTCTAATGGAATCATGATCGTGCGATCATTTCAAGGTCATAAGAAGACTCCATGCACTTCACATAACCTACTGAGAATCCCATGGAGTTCCCATAAAAAAATAATGCTTCTCTATAGAAATATCTCTAGATAACTGATTTCTTCATGATTAAAACATAATGTGGCCCTCAAACACTTATTTTTCCACTATCATGTACCTAAAAAACCATCCTATATTCTTCCAGAAATAAAGATAAATAATATCTAGCGGGAGAATCCCACAGTGGCTATAAATATCATGCACTCTATCATCATTTGAAACATTAAATTTTCTTTAATAATATCCAATAAAATTAAAGATACCCCATAACATTTGTAGAATAAAATAATGGAGATAAATAATAAGAGGTGAGAGGTATTTGCAGTTGTTGGAGGACATACGATGCACCCCTAGTGAATCGTAAGACACCGCAAGACCTCGATGACATGTATGCCTCAACTCATGAAAACGCTTTTCCATTTCATCCATACCACTCGGATGTCCTCATGATTTTCCTATAAACTCTTAAATTTCCCCTTTGGTACTCTGTGGAAAAAACAGAGTGGTTTTCCTATAAATATACTTGTTCAATCCTATATGATGCATTAGACACATGAGGAATCATCATTAAATTGAGTAAATTTCCATGACACAGATAATGAAAATTCAAATAACTATTGAAAAATTGTAAAATGAAAGAAATGGGATAAAAATAAGGAGGTGAGAGGTCCTTGTTGTCACTGAAGGAAAATTGGCACACCCAAAGTGATCCAAAATAAACTACATGACCATAGTGACATATATGATTCATCTCATGAAATCCTTTTAGCTTTTCATCCACATCGTACAAAATTCCTCGAGCATTTCTAGTCAAATCTATGTTTTCCCCATCAAAACACTAATGCTAAATCAATATATTTTTACACAAAATTATTTTTCACCTCTACATGACCCATAATGGACATGAAATGCATCACCCAAAGATAGAGTAATTGTCCTAGAAATTAATTATGTGTTCTCGCATGACTCCCAACCTATGTCACATAAAACAATGAAGATAATAGAGGGAAGCAGAATAAGGCACTCAAAGTCATAAAAATATTGAATGAGTTTATGAATTATTCTATATGGTCCCATGAGACCCCCAGACATATCATCATTGTCATAGGGAAATCCCTAGACAAGTCACCAAGAATATCGTGAATACCTTTCAATATGCACCTTTGAGATCATGAAGGACCATTGTGATTGTCCATAGGACATGATAAAAATTATTTTGATAAGATTTCATGATAAAAAACTTATTCATTAATTAGATATAATCTGAAAATGGATGAATTTAACGAAGATAATTGAGACCTCTGAAATTCAGGAGACACACTTGGAACGTCCCATGGAAGACACTCATTAAACCACATTGTTCCATACCACTTCATTGACTCCATCCTAGATCCTCACAAGATACACCGCAAAGAGAGCCGATAAACATGGCTGGTGATGCCTATAAATTACCCCACCCAATCCTAAAAAATAGACTTGATACTTAGTGAAGGAATGAGTGAAGTAAACAATCCCAATAACTATAATGGACTTATAAGAGAGAACAATCACATAATATTCCAACATTCTATAATGTAATATACAGAAGGGAAATTGATGTAGTCAAGAGATAGACAAAATTCACTTTGTGTAATAATTTATAAATCATGAAAAGGATCTATGGTTGGCTAAGGTAAAACCATCCCTCCAACCCACTAGATCACACAAAGACATAAAATAAATTGATACATATCAAACTGAAGGCATTCACAATACAAGGGGTAGAACCAAGATCAAAAGTGGAATATATAAATTAAAGACATGTTCACTGGCCCACATGAACACCACATGAGTCATAAAAGGACCTGTTAGAGAATGAGAATACATCACATAGATATCACAAAATTCGTTCAATATGATATTACAGATACATGAAATCCTCTGAACATGTGAAAGCATATCAACGTCCCCTATAGGCACACCACCTTTGTCTCACGAAACCTTATGGGTCTATCTCCTGATCCCTAATACATCTTTTAGATACATCTCTTGACTCATATAATAATGTTAAATCATATATTTATGTATCCCTCTCCATATGGACTTGTAAAACAGACATCTTGTAACACATTCTAGCCAAGATAGAAGAGACACACGACACCCATTGGAGGAGTCACCCGATATTTGTGATTCCATTCATATGTAATGGTCGTGTCTCATGATGAACTCCATGGATATTTTCTAAGACAAATGAAATCTTTAGAATAATATCTCAATGAATATTGTGACCCCCACATGTGTCTAGAACGGTCATGTGATTATTTCTAGGACATTCCAACTGGGTCATGCAACGCCCTTTGGAAAAGTCAATAGGGACTTGCAACTCCCACACGAAACGAAGGCCAGGACACAACAAAATCCTGGGATTTGATATCCCTATACATATTTAGTTTTAATCCCAAAATAAAAGAGAAACAGAAATGTGAAAGCCCCAAATAAGAGAAAATTGATGACTTTGATTCCATATATATTCAGGATACATATACCACCTCTCCAATGTCCGAGCTGCATATTTATCATCCATGTTGATTCCAATATATTCGCCTTTATCCAGAGTAATGAAATCGATTAATTGATAACCATTGATTCTACAAATGATCATAGATCAAAAGAACTTATGGAGTTTTTCTAATCATATCATATGTACTATAAACCCCAGGGTTACTAGGGAGACCACACTGTGTAAGCCCCAACTATTGGAATCATATAGTGTTCCCTTGATCAATAGGGATTCTATAATGGTATGTTCTCCTACAATTACTAAAACCAAAACTATGGTCATAATGTCTCTTATTGTGATCATCCAAATTATCCTATCTGTATGTTAAGGGAAATAAACTATGAGAATTGAGATTCCTACCATAATTTGAATATCTAGGATGTCATTCCATGGCCCGATATCTCTACAAAACATACCAAGGATTGCCCTAGCATACAAGTCCCATATTTAAAGGTCATGAAATTAAATCTATGTTCTCCACTTATTTTTAACATTGACTGTAGATCATGTGGTCTTAGGGAGATGCAATGAACATCTCATTGGACATCATGAATCTCCAATCATCAAGGAAATCCCAATATCTAATCCCTAATGAGTGGTATGGTATAAGTACCCCTCATATAAGGGTAAATACCTTGGGGACAATACCAAATGTGTAATTGAACTATGGTGACTCTGATTCCTTCCATAACTAGGATTCATAGGATGATTCTATGAGACCCGAGCTCAAATATTTTTGTATCTTAGTACCCGCAAATATGTCCTCCTCACATTATGCTAGACTACAAGGGATTAATGAACTACATGGGTTTTTTACTCTTACAATAACAATGTAAAAAGAATTCCTCATAATGTCCCAATTCAACCCTCAATATATTATTCACCTCATTATGTTGAAGAACATTCCAAAATATTTTGTCATTCGACTTCAGCACATAATGCGGTTATTCTCCATTTAGTGGATGGATGAAGAACCTCATATACATACAGATTAATTCACCAATGATATTACTCTCCCCTCAATTCATAAATGAGACTCCATTTATTTTTTTATGAGATAAAAAGATATTTAATTTTTTTTCTAGGTAACTAGTCAAATATCGTTATTAGGAAGAGATACATTAACATATCGTAAATCTGTTAAAGAGTCATCGAGAAGGAAATAGTTCCACCCAAAAAGGTCATGATGATCAAGAAATACCATATGCTTTACTAATGATACCCCCATGATTTTGTGGTACTAAAATCCCAGATGACCGCTAGATATTATAAAGAACGTATATACATAGCTACAAATGGGGGAACTATTGGGAGTTTCTTAGAAATGATGTAATGGTAGCCTAATGAGTGTAACCCATTCCATGCCCAAAATCCTGATAAATAAATGTTTTAATACACCATTGTTTTTAAAAATTAATACCTTTTCATGAAACAATGTATTTTTTATTTTCATGTTTCTTCTAAAAAATTATAAAAAATATAAATGAATTTTCCAAAAAAAACTCTTCATTGCAAAGAAAAAGGGGTATTACTCTCAATAATTCCTTGACGTTTTTATTAGATTCATTTTATCTATTTACACACCTCTATTGAATTTTATTAATTATCTATTATGATTATTATTTACCAAATTTTAATAAATTCGTTATGATCAGTTTTATTTTTGTTGTTCTATATAAAAATCATTCACCATACTACTCATAATGGATAGTGATTAATGCTTACATATTGGGGAATGCTATTTACAATTCATATGTATATGTTTTATATGTTTAACCACATTTTTATGAGGAATGTATTCGAATTAGTAAGTTATGGGTGGAGAACTCTATAGCCCCTCTATGCATCTTTGGGTCTCATGACACTAAATAGAAATGTATTTTGGCCAAGGACTAAACCATTTAATTTAAAAATTATGTATCAAGGTGAAAATGGTATGTTTATGATGTATGAAATTTTCACTACCTCATTATGATAATATTATTTGATTATCCATGTGAATATTAAACTAGTAGAACATCCATTGTTAAGATTCATTCACATGTCATTATTTATATGGTATTATTTATTCACCTTTTATTTTTGTAATATTATGCGCAACATTATGTTATAATGGAATCATTTTTAGTCATTAATTATGCCTTATTATCTATATTAGATTCTTCTATATTACATTCCCATACTATGCATCTGATATGACCCTTTATTATGTTTTATTTTTTCCTAAGATGTGAATATGTATATTTTTAATGTATTATAATTAAAATATATGAGTATATGGATGTTTCCAATGGATTATCAATGTTTTTTTCATTTCAATTTGTAAGGTAATGTTAACGTATGAAATATAAATTCAAAAACACCTAAACTAATCGGTCCTTTTGATATTGTTCTCTTGTCACTATTCTAATGTAATAATGTATAGAACCAACTCCGGGCTACTGGGGTCAGGGTCTATCAAACATTTATACCCTAATTTCTATTACGAGGATCATCACGTTCAATGATAATCCTAGAGAAATCAGTGGAGGTTCTAGATCAACCCCAACTATATAGGAAGGTGGATTTATATCTCAATTAACATATCAGAAATAAATATAACATCAATAAAATTCATCATATCCACATCAACACTATCATAAAATTCCATTAGAGGCCCCGAATAGTCACCAACCCATAGATTTTATTCATCATCATCATAACATTTTAGGGAATCAGAATACTCTACATTGAGAGGTAAACATCAATAATTGACATGATATTTTTTTCTACTATAACAAGAATAACATTTTCAATTTGAGGATCATTCAGAAAACCTGATCACAACCATATTCAGGGTCATTGATCATAGAAATATATGTGATTACAAAACCAAATAGGCAATCATACTCTACAGGGGGAATATGATAACAAGTTCCAAAAAATATATAGAGATCATAAAATATTCCGTGATACTAGTATTGTAGAATCACACTTTTGTGTTGACAATAATAGTACAGATACAATTTCTCTATAAACCTAAATAAATTTAATCACCATTAACATATTAGATAATGTGGATTAATGAAAAAATACTAGGATGAAATATGGAAAACATACCTTGAGAGGATGGTGATCTAGAGGCACGAACTAAATCAATGTGTACATAGAATAAAAGGGTAATCTTAAACAAAGAACCTCCAAATAATGAGCTATAACCTATAAGCAAAAACACATCCAACAATAAAAGGAATGGTTTGTCTATATCCATATCACCACATAGAAGGGAAAAAATACTTCTATAGAGGAACAAATAGTACAATATGAGAACGTGATTCAAAATCTCATACCAACAAATGAGGAGCTACATAGAGGAAGCATTCCCACTGGGTAACGTCTTTTAGATGAGGTGAATATCCCACATCCCACATATCAAGAAACATCTGATCTATCTATAAGATCAGCATATAAGTGTCTGGATGGCTCTAGATCTACGTAGCTAGTATATTTGAAAGATAATGTCATAGTTGATCATGGATTCTATCCATTATGAAGATTGCCTCTTTGTCACTATGATGATCATTCAGTATTTTCAATGCTATAAAATCACAACGATATGAATTTTTCACCTCCTCATCAGCCCCAACCACTCCCTATTAAAGGGAGATGGCCCAAATAGTAGAATAGCTGGAGTTTCTCAATGACATTGTACCCCTAGATGATAGAATGGAATCCATAGAAGGGAGACATTCATATGTGCAACCAGCAAATAAACCATATCTTGAATGTGTGGATGACACTTTTCACACGTCAACTTTTTTAAATCCATCCATCTCAACTATTGATTGTGTAAGATATATACAATAGAATATTACATATTTTTCCCCCCAATGCGGACCGATGATGGGCCCCTATTATTTTCAGGGGAGAGAAAAATGAGGGGTTTTGTGTAGAATCTAATAGGGTCAGTCTTTTTTTGTTAAACCATTCATCTATTAGAATCCATTTCATTATCAGAAGAAATTGACCTTAAATTCCTTTATCTGTTTAGATTTATGCTATAAAAACTAAAAATTGACAACCCTACAAAGTGCATGAAATGAAAAATGAGAGGTTTGCTAACTTCATAGCCACACTGATATCTGTATACTATTTACTCAACACCCATTTCTTATTGGAGCAGTTGATATAACTTAGTTCTAAAAATCACTATGTTGGGCTATAAACACCTCTGATATTAATGAAAATCCAAGAAGGTTCTATACTTTTTTAGAAATAAGGAAACATTTTGATGATTCCATTCACTAGATCTGACATAAATATCATCTCATGTGATTAGAATATGGGAAAGTCTATGAATGGAATAAATTTCAATTATTAACCTGAAACTAATTGTAGTTCCCATTCAAGAAACTATGTTGTCCCTCAATTACATGGATCATACAATTGAGTGGAAACAATAAAAAACCTACCCTCAACAATAAGAAAATATAGATTTGGGTCTCTTGGGATTTAACAAATGAATAAATAAATCATTCTCCTTCCAAAATGATAAGTTACTTATGTATTTTAATGTAGTAAGAGAAATAACCTACTCAAGTTGTCAAATACAAGGAAAACTGATGAGGTAAACTTCATTGATCACCCTAACCGCATCCCTTTACATTGGATGATGTTTCACAATATATATGATTTCTTAGTCATCAATGACATCCTCAAAAAGAAGAGATGATTCCGGGTTGATGATTTTGGATAATTCTCAGTCTTTGGTGACCTTCAAAACTATTTCCCAACAAAAATAAGAGGGTGATTGTAATGATGTTTTGGAAATTAATGGACATGATTTTGATAATTATATGACTTGATTGAAATTTTACCAAGATCATGAAACCCAAAGAGAACATATTTGAAAACCCATAATGATCCTATCACATAGGGAGGTGACATTGAAAACACCACTCGAAGGAAGATACAATTTCCAGACATAGAAATAATGTAATGTGGAAGATTCATATTCAAATCATACATGGGCCCCAAAATTGACGATTCCATTCCTTAAACTTCCAATAAATGGGAACCACCCAAAAAATGGAACTCTCATCAGACAATGATATCTTATTTACTTATGTAAATGTAATAGACATACGAGTTCTCATATCTAATGATGAATACGTCTCAGAATATGTGTTCACAGTACCTAACTGGGGAGATAAAGGACAGAGTTGTGGGAGATGATGACACAGAGGATAGCGTGATAATGGTCATTCTTGATATCCTAGTCACATCCCAATGAAGGACATATATGAATCCTAGACCCATAGGAATAAATCCCATGATCCAAATAGAAACATGGATGTTTCCTAAAACCCTCTAGTGGTCTTCAAATCCTAATCATATTACACGACCAACTGGATGGTTCATGACGTTCTAATTATATAAGACAAAAGGGTTGTAAGGAACAACCCATTCCATTGGAAGTAGATTCTACTTGAACCTCTTCTCAAGAACCCAACCCATACACCAAGAATGCCTCATGACAAGAGAAACATAATAAGAATAATCCTCACATTGGGAGGCACCAATATTGGGCACAAATGTACGAGATTATAAAAATTCTAGATGTTGTACCAACTAAACTCCCAATCCCATATACTATAAATACTTCCAATGAACTCATAAAAGAACACATTGAGGCATGAAAAATCATGTTAGAGTTTGATATAGATGTTCTTGTGGTCGAAGTTTATCAAAAGGATATTATCCTATAAAAATTAATTGTCACCAACTCATTCACAGAGCAGAATCAGGAGAAGGTCTTCTATAAACACATAAGACTCTAATATGTTATATGAAATCTTGATAATAACCACACACAATGGGTTTTGATTGAATGTAGTTCCATTATCAACCTCATACTTATTTAGACCCAATAAAATTTGGGATATAGTGAGGGATATTTAATTCTTACAAAGATACCCATTAAAGAGTATTATTAGATATTAGAAAGGAATCTCTAGAAGATTATGACCAAATCTCAGTTTGGGGAAATCACATAAAACGATAAGTACATAGTCATATAGTAAGGCACAACATATAATTTCTTTATTATAAGTCCTAGTCCTAATTTCTACATGGTGTTAGATTCAACATTTAACCAATGTTTTAAATACAAAATTGATGTGATAGTCGACATAATACATAGTGAAAAAACCTCATTCTAGTTTTATGAAGAAATATATTATATAGTAGGATTTATCAAATGTGATGGAAAAAAACCATTGGTGGATTAAAATATAAAAATTGTATCCAACAATGTCTTAGGGACCACCCTTAATAATCCCTATAGTGTACTTGATAGTGATTAGGTGATACACATAATTATGATTGAGAAATTAGTGTTAAAATCAGATATACCATAACCTTATATCCCAAGAGATAGTGTAAAATAAAACAACCATCTCTAGAATCTATATGCAATGAATTTGGAAGTTCAAGATCGAAATCTTTCTTCCCATGGCCCCACTCAACATGACAGTGATAGATATGCACTCATATTACCCACCACGTGCAAACTTTTATCCCGAAAATCAATGGTGTATGAAGAGGGAGATGGCCTCAGGAACACACTTCCCACATTTGGGGAAGGCATCTCTACCACCATCGATGATCTCAAGAAAGTTACCATGATAAATAAAAAATAACTATATGATACAGTGATTACTACTATGATACAATTCAAGGATAATGAGTTGTAAATTTCATTTATAAATAAATGTTGACATGTGTTTACATGGAATTGGACAACAAATATTGGAATAGAAACGGATTTGGCCATGCCCTTCTCATAATACAAGATGTCCATTGAGGCTTCCCGAAGGTAGCCATGACAATGAACCCCTTCCACACTACTAATGTAGATCATAGAGTTGAAAATTTGATCTTATAATTTTTTTCCGGGAAGAAAAATATCGATTATGGATTTCCAATTTCATCCCTATAAAGAAAAAGAAAAAGAATATTTTAGTCATTCTTAATTACAGAGTTTTTAATCGATGATTCCTAGAAGAATATTTCGAAATTCTATTTGTAGAGCTCTCAAATGATTAACTACTGGCTTTGAAGCACAGTCTATTCTAGATGGGTATTCAAGGTACAATAAAATAAATATTTTCCCCTAAATATGAAGAATCCAATGTGTTCTAAGAGACAGAAGTGTTATTTTTATACTATGTGATTCTATTTGTATTAAATATTTTTGGTTATACTTATCCACACACCATGAAACCCATCGATAATCCCTTATTCAGACACATATTAGAATATTATGTCAAAAATATGGTTATAAAATATTGAGAGCAGTGTGATCAATCCATGGATCATTAAAAATGTTCACCATGTTTTTGTAGGATATTTTGTAGATAATTCTAACTATGTACAATTTTGGGTTGACACCAGGGAAATTCCTTGGATTTGAGGTATGACACCATGACATTGATGTCTTTAACAAAAAGACTAGTGAAATCCTAAATATGTCACCACATTAGAATCTATATGAATTGAGTGGTCTCGAAGGGAATTTTTTTTACATGTGATGTTTCATATCTAACCAATCCAAAAATATCCACCCCCATCCCCGAGATGATGAAAAGTGGATCCATATATCCCTGGGATGAGGAATTATATGATTTCTATTACAGTCTAAACAAATACAATTTTCAACCAACATTCTAGATGTCACTGGAGGAATTAAAAACACTCATCTTATATTTATAAACCATGAAACAATTCCTTAGTTCTCTCATCAAACATAAGAATGTTAGAGGTAGTATTAATTGTCCCCGCAACCTCAGTCAAACTATTTAGGTTTTGTGACATGGTATTTCGATGACGAGAATAAATACCTCTCTCTCGTATTTATAGTGAAAACTATGAGGCATTACTTGTAGAAATAAGAATTATAATTGGTATCTTATATTTAGGTACTCAAGTATATCCTTAGAATACCTATGTTGATTTGTAATTTGAAATTATGGGAAGTTATTCTACAAATGTATGATATGCAGTTCATATCCTAAAAGATAGTGAAAGAGAAGGCCTTCCTTGATTTCCTCATGGCACATAAAACCCTGGAAAAAAAACCACATAAACTTAACTTATAGATTAATAGATTTCATAAACCCACAATACTGAACAAAAAATGGGAGATGTATTTTGATGGCCCCTCCTGAAGTCATGTTTCAATGATATTGGAAAACTTGAAGATCAACCGGGTTAGTCAACAGATTTCATTTCTTTCTCCATACAAAGAAAATTTCATAACTCATTCTCAATATCATAAGGTTTATATAATAATGAGGCGGAATATGAATCCCACATTTCTATATTAGAACTAGATGTACTACTATATATATCCTACCATAACATCAAAAGGGATTTGTAGCTAGTGATAAAAAAGTTAAACAGAAAATATTCCACAAAAAGGAAGAATCAGACCCTATTCCTAGTTATGATAGACAACTTATGGAAGAGTTAAATATGAAAACATGTTCCATCACTTCACTTGATCATAGAATTACCATTAAAACATTCTAGCTAAAATCCCACAGTCTTGGCCGACACTGATAAGGAAGAGGTGGTATTATTCATCTCTTAATGAAAGCTACTGTCATCATTCATTATCTATGACATAGAAAAATCTATCAAATCAAAAATATCCTATAATATGATAAAAATATATCCACCCATTTATTTATGGATCCCACAATTTATTATCTCTAAAATAAGACCCTTCTAATAGAACAAGATGAAAGGGTATATATTCTACACCGAGTAGTAAACATTTTCATTCAGTACAAGAAAAATGAGAGTAGAGTCCTCTAAAAATGAGGCTTCAATGGAATCCTCTTCATAGAAATAGATAAAAGAGTGATTATCACAATTATATAGTAATTCCATGCATGCTATTATGGATCACATCATTTTGAAATTAGATTGTCCCACCAAATCGTATGCATTGGTTAACACTAGTCATCAAGGACACAAGACTATGTGGAATTCACTAGGAAATGTTAGTCATGCTAGATTCATAAACAATCCATCCTTAAACCTCTAAAATATCTACATATAGATAAATATTTATGTCCATTTTCCATATTGGGAATGTATGATATGGGGATATATCCCCAAATAATAGGAAAGTAGTTTAAGTACATCCGTACAACTACTAAAATCATTTCAAAATGGGTTGAGGAAATACACCCAATGAATTTTGGGTAAAAAATATCATTAAATTAGTTATGTCTTGTATCATCACCATATTAAAATTCCCTCATAGTATATTGATGAAAAATGACACAAGATTCTATTTTATGAAGTTTATGAAATTATACATGAAGTATAACATTGAGTTTATCCACTCCTCTCACAGTCATGTGGTGGGAAACGGATACACTGAGGCATTCAATATGTCTCTATTGAATATACTCCAGAATATGGTTTAAAAACACAATAAGTACTGACTGAACAAGGTCTTCTATTCATTATGGGCTTATCATACCACCACGTGCACTCCTACACATGTGACTCTGTATTAATTGGTTAATGGGATCAAGGAAGTATTTCCAATATAATTCCATATTCCCTTTATTTGAATTGATATCAATGAAATGCTATCAAATGATGAGAAATTACAAAATTAGTTACATGAGTTAGAATGGATTGATGAGAAAAGGTTGTCACACTTCAAAACATTAATGCCAATTAGAATAACAATTCAAGTGCCTTCAATAAAATTGGTTTCATATATTAATTATTTTATGTATAACTAGTATTGGATCTCAAAACCCAATTAAAACCTAAAATTAAGCCTATATATACAGAGCCCAAATGAGTGGGTCCATATATTATACATATGTTACATAAAAATGGAGCTTAATCACCATCTAAAAATTATGGGGAATGCGTCATGACCCCCACCAATGTTAGGTTTCTCTAGAAATATGTTTCAAAGACACCAGAAAACCTTCCAACACAATGACCACATAGTGTTAAATAGTGTAACATATATCTTGGGCACATAATGTTTAATTATATACAAAAATTCTTGTAAGAAACATTGTAAAATTCATATAATATCTCTTCCATTCCACATAACATAGAACTACACAAATTCTTTCCTCATCACATTACATTAAATTGATTATGGATCATTGTATCACCAAATATTCAATGTACATGAGCTAGATCAATGTGAATGAAAAAATATGTCCCCACACATATGTGTGTGAGTTAAATACACAAAGGGAGTCACCAAATCTAGGAACTACATGCAGCATCATTTGTATGCCTACATGATATGTTGTTCTATGTAGGTCCCCAGTCTTAGATCCAACCAAAATATTTCTTTTTTAATATTTTGTAACCTCCACCCATACTAAATGATATTAAACATCTTGTATTTATATCATTTCTCATATTCCTCATCGACTTACCTTCTTTCATACCACAATATTCTAAACTGAACAGTTTATATCCTCATCTCATGACACTAAAAACATAGTTTTTCAAAACTATGTACAGATTGATTCTCATTAAAAGGAGATAAATAGGTATGTCTAGATATTTTTTATTTTCCCATCAATAAAATTATAAAAAATAGACAGATCCTTTCTTTCAATTAGTTATACATGGTTAAATTAATGTTTTTCATTCAATTTTTCTAACACAAAACAAAAATCATATGATGTTAGGATCTATAGTAAAGGACTTTCAACATTATAACAACATATAGGTTCATATTAGGGTCAAAATAGTCTTAAATGCTAGAAATTAAATAGAATTCCAAATTCCCTTACCGTATGACATTAAAATATATAGTTGATGTATCTTCAATGACAAAAAATAATATATTACCACATTCCTCGCCTAAGAGGACCACTATCCTTGGTGTTGGTCTCCCACCACACCTACATTTCATAACTATTTGTGGATTGAATATTTACATTATAGGATACATAGTGAAACCATGATCTTTAGTTTTGGGTATAGATACAATTTTTAATTTTCACATTGAAGAACCTATAACCTGGCTACATGATGATAAGATTCGTAGATTCTCATAAACTATGTGTGGATTAATTCCTGTCACCACATGATATGTTTGGCACTTATATATCCAATACATGGCCTAGCTGAAAAATTCAATGGGGAAATTTCTTTCATAAGTGTATGGTTCATAACTATGAGGAAAATTTCTCATAAAGAACTATGTGTGTATTGATTCCTCTCAACATGGGATATGTAGTGACGCATTGATCTCCAATATTGGGACCAGATGCATCAATAAATGGAAAACATCCCCCTCATTATAAAGACCAAACCTACATTGGGACTTTCTTATTGACAAACAATATATTTCTTGATTCCTGTCATCATGTGATATGTAGTTACACTTAGATATTCAATACTAAGTCCAATGTCAACAAACATTGGGAAGAATTCCATTTTTTATTATGGATTGGACCATCATAGAAATTTTATGATTTAAGAACTATGTATGTTTTGGTTCCTATCATCACATGATATGTAGTTATGCCTATATCTTCAATCATTTTCCAAATATCATCAATCAATGGGAAGAATACCCCCTATACATATGGGTCAAACATGTATAAGGATTTTCTTATTCAAGAACTATGTGTGGATGGATTCCTATCATTACAAGTTATATAGTAACACCCATGTCTATAATCCATGTTCTAGAAAAAAAATAAAAAGAAAAATATCCCCCCATTTCTATGTTCGGTTCAGACCTGAACATGAATATTTCACAAAAAAACTTTTTGAGGCTTGATTTCTGTTATCATGGGTTATGTATTGAAATGTGGGTCCTCAATCCTAGGTAAAGACACATCATAAAAAATCATAAAAATTAACCTCCACTAAATATGTGTTGGAAAAATGTAGTAAGATATCTGAGACCCATGCATTGCATAATGGACTGCCAATCTTTCCCTTGTTTCTCATGCAAAACATCACTCTTATAAGATTATGGAACCTATAATGTTTCTTTGGCTAAAATAATTGAAGATAACTTTATATTGAAAACAATTCCTTTCCACTTGTCATTAAAAAGTATAGAAAAAGTACTTATCACCTGATGTGAAGCTGTAAAGAATATGTCTTTACCGCATGATGATAAATTGAATGGTAAAACACTTCACCACTACTTGACAATAAAATGTAAAATCTGTCACCCATCATCATAACTTATCAATGAACCATAAAAAAATTAATGTGTTCAACAATATAATGTTGTTATTTTATCATCATTTAATCCTCCTATGCAATAAATCACACATCATATCTTGATCACCTCAAGTGCCCCAAAACATTCATAGCCCTTGGAAAAGGAAACTCGGCTTCAAGGGACCTTTTTTATTAGGAATGTCTTCCTATATTTCCTGAATATGCACATACAGTCATTAATTAAATTCATAAAATGTTAAAAACATTATCTTTCTATCCTTTTTATACCTAGAATCACTATGGAATAACTCAACACCTTGTATTGTTTTGGGTCATCACAATTTTGATTGTACCAAATCCTTACTCATGACCCTATAACCTTATGCCCGGACATACAACATTTTATAATCATTCCCAATAAGATATTGGATTTATCGTTTCCATAGGTATCCTAATAATTTTTTTGTAACATTACCCTCATACCAAGTCCATGCGCATCAAGACCTTAAACTGAATTCACTTTACACAAAACCTAACAACCTTAAACATTATCCTTTAATGTTACAAATTGAAATACTATATAATTATATTGAATGATACATAAAACATGTCGGTCTAAAAACCTAAATATGGTTTAATGATAAAAATTCATCTATATTCTCACTAATCTCTTTATCTCTATCGTACATTAAAAATATATATTATAAATAAATAAGGCATAAAGATCATATAGACCACCTTATATCCCATGTAAAAGATAATCCATGATCTCTAGACTCCCAGGTCCAAGAAAATGAAATATTAAGGATTTTTTTAATATCATTAATATAATAATGTGTTCAATTTATAGTGAAAGAAATTTTAGGTGTCTATATCCTTATATTAGTATTACATTTTCTAGGAAAAAAACTTCAAAATTTGAGAACCTCGGGTCACTGTAAAACATTGATATCCCTTATAAAGGGATACCTAGCACAAAGGTCCCTGTTTATTGACTTTTAATATATTCCTATTATTTCTATATATACACCTATCATTATAAAATAAAAAATGGATTTCTGATTATTGTGAGCCTGGATGTCACCATGACAGAACTCATCACCTTAGAGTGTTTTTGGTCATCCCCATTATGATTGTCCCATATAAGTACTCCTAAACCAAAAACATTAGACCATGATTAAAACTCTTTATATCAAAACTATAGAATTGGATTCAACATCTTCAACATTATGTATCCAGGATTTATGTCATTTATCAAAGAAGGAATATGATAAACCATTCCTGAACCTTCTAACAACACATATCTCGTGACTCCCAACCACATGGCATACAACCCTATTCTCCAAATAAACATATAAACTGTTGAAGGGTTATAGATACCTTATTGTATAACATTAACTTCATACCAAACACCGAAACCCAAACTTTTTAGTATTAATAAATCATTCTTGGTCCTCAGAAAAGAGTAAGGACACTCTTTTCTTGACAATTATAATGACAAACAAGGTCTTTAACCCACTGTTTCCTCCAAAAATGGAGATGACCTCACTAATTTAAGGTTCAAAAATTAAAAATGGTTTCTAATTGGTTTGTTCATAGATCCGAAAACATCCAATGATTCCATATCCATTTGGACAGGCTTTCCAATGGTAGGTGCTCACTAGTTATGAACTGATGAGGCTTAAGAATTTTCATTGGTCGAGAGGATGTGAAGTCAGACTCATCACACCCTTTTGGGGGGAATTATTGTCTACTCTAGGACTCTCTTTATATATTTATGTTACGTTCATGAATCCTTATTACATTACCAAGTATGAAAATGTTCTTTCCTTTAGATCTGACAATCTATGATTAGTATGTATGAGATTTAGAGAATATTTTATATGTATTCGAGGTTCTTCATCGATAGAGAATCATCTGTATTTGTTAGAGATTCTTCGTCAATGGTATCCTTCGGCACATTATATAGAAATCTATTGGTTATAATGATAACCATACTAGTTTTAATGCCACTCAGTGGGGAACTTGAAGTTTATTGTCATTCAAAAGGACAAGAATTATTTCATAGTTGGGATCTTACCTGCAAGTGGGCTACCAATGTATCCTTTATTTGTGAAAAGGAATCAAAACCCACATAGTTTGAGTAATGAAGTATGAGGTCTATGCACGATTGATGGCTCAAAGAAAGATTTCATAATTACTTTTACACTCTAAGATCACAGGAGTCATGTTTGGTGTGAGAAACAAGGGGTATTGGTGAAACTAGACAATTGTGCCATGAAAGATGCAATTATAAGAAATGATTGGGTCTTATTTATGTATGACATCCCAAATAGATGAAGATTTTGATTTACATCAGGGAAGAAACCTAAGAACAAGGTCCATAAAGGTATATGTGATTTATGGAGATTTGGATGCTCTAACTTGGGGCTTATTCATGAGGAGGATGCCCAAATTTGGAGGGGACTTATGATTGGGTTTTACTCCTGAGAAGGAAGCCCATGTCAAAAGTAAAATAAGACTGGTTAAGAGAAATTATGACTGGGGATTACTCTTAACGAAGAGGGCCAGGTTAAATGGAATTATGACTGGGGCTTACTCTTGAAAAGGAGGCCCAGGTTAAGGGAATTTGTATATTAGGAACTTGGGGCTTACTCCCAAGGAGGATGCCCAAAATTAAGGGAACTTAATGACTTGGGATTACTCTTGAAAAGGAGGACCAGGTTAAGGGGACTTTAGACATGTGACTTATTCAGGAGAAGGGGGCCTACGTTAAATTGTATTTATGAGTGGGGCTTATTCCTAAGGAGGATTGCAAAATAAAAGGAATTATGACTGGGGCATAGTCCAGAAAAGGAGGCCCATAATCAAGGGGACTTGGGGCTTACTCCTGATAAGGATGCCCAGGAATAGTCTTCTCATTTTTTAATGGATGAGGTTGAATGAATGGAATCTCTAATATTAGTGACGTAAAGATATGTAAATCACTAAGTCTTGAGATATTTTCTTTATTATTCCATTCAAACAAGGAATCCAATCAAGTAATCATGCCAAAAATGGATTTGAATTGGATTCTGAAGGCTAAACCATGAAGAAGAGAGGTGAATTTAAAGAAAATAAGTGAAATAGGATGGAGGGGCACTCAAAAAGAGAGAGTTGCGCAAGTCCTAGTGGTGCAAGTATACTTGCAAGAAACATGAGTAATTGCACGATGGTTAACCATTAGGGTAATACATGGGCCAGAGTAGGCTCAAGCCCTTAGTACTATCCATAAAAGCTTCCAAAAGAGTTGCGCAAAAGTTCTGTTGAAGGGATAAGGCAGCGCGCAAGTGTGGCCATTTCCCATAAGGGTCTGGAAACTTAGGCGCTCAATTGTTGATGATTTTCAACACCTATGCCTTGTTCCCTCTCTTTATACCTTCCCTTATAGGTAATAAATTACCTTATAAGTGTATGGAAGTCTTTGAGAAGAGACTAGGGCACCGGGAGCTCGAATCTAAGTTTCCAAATTTTTCCGTCCTGAAATGGAGGGCCCACCAGGGGTATTTATTGGCCAGGGAAGACCCTGGAGGAAAACTAAAAGAGGGTGCACGAGTCACTTTCATGACCATTGGGCGGTGCACAAGTATACTTGTTCGACCATGGTGGAACTTGAGCGACACAAGTGGGAATTTATTCTTGTTCAAGCCTTTGTCTATTTTTGATGTTTCTTCCAAGGATGAATCACTTTGTCCTTAGGTATTTCCCTTTTTCAGTCATCAGACTCTGTGACGGAAAGAAGAATCAACAAAAGTCCCCCCTCAGAGTTGGATCCAGTAAGAAAAGAGTATTTGACTCTGATGAAAAAGGAGATACCAGGGGTCTTTGTGGTTATTGGCAGTTTAAAGTCATGCATGCCAGACATAAAAAGTCTATTGTTTAAGGTTGAAATATCTTTGACAGAATGGATTAACATTGACTAAATTCCTTGATAATTTATCTGAAATCATATTACCATGTTCATGTATGATGGAACATATGTAAACAATGAATTAAGAACTTTTGAATCTAAGGAATGATATGAAAAATGGCTAAAATGCATTAGAAGAAGTAGTACCCATGAATGAAGTTTCCACTATTTATCAAACCATTTAGGGGGATGAATTATGCAGGGCCACCTAAGGGTATTCATTGCATAGTCAAATAATAGCATCTTTTGTCTTAAAAGTCTGTTATGCAAACTACTTATGCAAGGCCGCCTAAGGGAACGTGCTGCATAGTCAAGCAAAATAACTCTCAGAAATTTACATTTCTACTGCTAAAAATCCACTAGAAGTTTAGGGGGATTCAAATTTTCCAAATCATATTGTTTGATGGATGGATAGATGTACTTGAATATGGAGAAGATATATCCAAAAAAGATTGTCTAAGAACTGGATGAATGTCACTCCTACGAATGTCTGACCCAAACATAGAGAAGGGAAATATAAACCATATACTTGAATACATTTAGATCATGAAAAAGAGTACATGATAGCTATGTTAAGGATGGCCATTATTTTGCGGATCCATACATATTTTCATTAAGACAACTAATGAAAAAAGAGGTTTTATTCCCAAGAATAAAGTTACCACTATTTGACAAACCCGTTAGGGGGTTGAATTTTGCAGGGAATCCTAAGGGAATTAACTGCATAGTCAAATAACATCATCTTTTGGCTAACACATCTTTTATGTAGACTGTTTATGCAAGGCCGCCTAAGGGAACGTGCTACACGGTCAGGAAAAAGAATTCTAAAAAATGGGACATTTTGTGACTAGAAGTCATGAAAAGTGATATGGAGCTCTGGAAGTCATTATGGTTCGGAGTATGACACATAAAAATGGGCATTTGTTCCACACATTTAGAGATACATAGACCAATGCTAACCATAATCATTTTGTGGATGGGTCCTGAATTGAAATGTTGTACTTCACTACGTATCCCATAAGGATGGAAGTCAATCCATACATAGTTGTTGAAATAATGTTTACCGACATGTGGGATAAAAGTATGGGAAATCTTAGTTTAGGGTCATAGAACTCGGACCACAATAGTGAATACACTATGTGTGTTTTCATAGGGACTTTTCAGCCAGGGGACTGAAAGTGTAATTTCAGGTACACCATTTTTTTTCCTCTGGAAATGGGTATGACCTCATTGATTTAAGGTTAAAACATTCCAAGTAGTTTCTAACGGGATTGTTCATAGAACCGGAAAGATCCAATGATTCCATAGCCATTTGGACCGACTTTCCAAAGGTAGTTACTCACTAGTTATGAAATGATGAGGCTTAATAATTTTCATTGGTTGAGAGGATGGGAGGTCAGACTCATCACATCCTTTTGGGGGGAATTATTTTCTACTCTGGGACTCTCTTTATAGATTTAAGTTATGTTCGTGAATCCTTATTACATTAACAGGTATGAAAATGATCTTTCCTTTAGATATGAAAATCAATGATTAGTATGTATGAGATTGAGATAATCTTTTATATGTATTCAATGTTATTCATTGATAGAGAATCATTTATATTTTTTAGATATTATTGGTCAATGGTATCCTTCGAAAAATTATATAGAAATCTCATGGTTACTATGATAACCATACTCATTTTAAAGCCACTCAGCAGGGCACTTGAAGTTTATTTTCATTCAGAAGGACATGAATTATTTCATAGTTTGGATCATACCCACAGATAGGCTATTTACGTATCCTTTGTTTTGAAATAGGAATTAGAAACCACATAGTTTGAGTAAAGAAGTATGAGGTTTATGCATGATTGATGGCTCAAAGAAGGATGTCATAATTACTTTTACACTCTAAGATCACATGAGTCATGCTCGGAGTGAGAAACAAGAGGTATTGGTAAAACTAGACAATTGTGCCATGAAAGATGAAATTATAAGAAATGAGTGGGGCTTATGTATGTTAGAATGCCCAGATGGATGATGATTTGGATTTACTTTAGGGAAAAAAGCTGGGAACAAGGTCCATAAAGGTATATGTTCTTTATGGAGATTTGGATACTCTAACATGGGGCTTATTCCTGAGGAGGATTCCCAAATTTGGTGGGGACATATGATTGGGTTTTACTCCTAAGAAGGAAGCCCAAGTCAAAAGTAAATTAAGACTGGTCAAGAGAAATTAGGACTGGGGCTTACTCTTAATGAAGAGGCCCAGGTTAAAGGGAATTATGACTGGGGCTTACTCCTAAAAAGGAGGACCAGGTTAATGGAATTTCGATATTGTGTACTTGGGGCTTACTCCTAAAGAGGATTCCCAAAATTAAGGGAACTTGAAGACTGGGGATTACTCCTGAAAAGGAGGCCCATGTTAAGGGTACTTTAGACTTAGGACTTATTCCTGAGAAGGGGGCCTATGTTAAATGGAATTTATGAGTGGGGCTTATTCATGAGGAAGATGCCCAAATCAATGGAATTAGGACTGGGGCTTAGTCTTGAAATGTAGTCCGAGAGTCAAGGGTACTTGGGGCTTACTCCTGAAAAGGATGCCCATGAATTGTCTTCTCATTTTTTAAAGGATGAGGTTGAATGAATGTAATCTCTAATATTAGTGACATAAAGATTTGTAAATCACTATGTCTCGAGAGATGTTCCATAGAATTGCTTTCAAACAAGGAATCCTATCAAGGAATCATGCCAAAAATGGCTTTGAACTGGATTATGATGGATAAACCTTGAAGAGGAGATATAAATTTGAAGAAAACAGGTGAAATAGGCAGGAGGGGCACTCAAAAAGACTGAGGCGTGTAAGTCTTGCATGGGCGCGCAAGTACTGGTCACACAAGTATACTTCTGTGACACATGGGTACTTGATCTATGGTCAACCCTTAGGGTAATACTTGGGCGTGACTTGGCTCAAGCCCTTAGTACTATCCCTAAAGGCTTACAATAGAGTGGTGTGCATATTCTGTTGAAGGGAAAAGTCGACACACAAGTGTGGACATTTCCCTTAAGGTGATGGCCACTTAGGTGCACAAGTGTTGATGTGTTTCAACACCTAGGAATTGTTCCCTCTTCTTATACCTTCTTTTTAAGGTAAGAAATTACCATAGAAGTGTTTGGAAGGCTTTGAGAAGAGACTAGGGAGCCGGGAGCTCGAATCTGAGTTTTGGAATTTTTCCATCCTGAAATGGGGGCCCACCAGGGGTATTTATAGGCCATGGAAGACCCTGGGGAAAAAATCAAAGAGGGAACACAAGTCACCTGAATGACAATTGGGCGGCGCGCAAGTATACTTGCACGACCAAGGTGGATCTTGCACGACCCAAGTGGGAATTTATCCTTGTTCATGCATTTGTAAATTTTTTATGTTTCTTCCTAATATGAATCACTTTGTACTTAGTTATTTCTATTTTTTGAATTGTTAGACTCTGTGATAGAAAGGAGCATCAACAAAAGTCCCCCCTCAAAGTTGGATCCGGAGAAAAAAGAGGATTTGACTCAGAGGAAAAAGGAGAAACCACAGGTCATTGTGGTTACTGGTAGTTTAAAGTCATGCATGTAGGACATAAATAGACTAATGATTACGGTCGGAATAGCTTTGACCGAATGGACTAACATTTAATCAATTCCTTGACAATTTATCTGAAAACATATTACCATGTTCAAGTACGAGGGAAAATATGTAAACGATGACTTAAGAACTTTTGAATTTGAGGAATTATATGAAAAATAGATAAAAGGAATTAGAAGAAGTAGTTCCCATGAATGAAGTTACCAATATTTAACAAACCCATGAGGGGGTTGAAATGTGTAGGGCCACCTAAGGGCATTGGATTAATTGTCAAATAATATCATCTTTTGGCTGACAAGTCTATTATGTAAACTGTTTATGCAAGGCCACCTAAGGGAACGTGCCCCATAGTCAAGAAAAAGAATTCTTAGAAATTTACCTTTCTAATGCTAAAAAGCCAGTGGATGTTTATGGGGATTCAGATTTTCCAAATCATAGAGTTTGCTGAATGGAGAGAGGTACCTAAATATGAAGAAAATATTTCCAAACAAGCTTTTCTAAGAACTAGATGAATGTGACTCTTACAAAGGTCTGACCCAGACGTAGTGAAGGGAAATATAAACCATAGACTTGAATACATTTAGATCATGAAAAAGAGTACGGGACAGATATGTTATGGATGGAAATTTTTTGCGGATCCCATCATATTGTCATTAAGGAAACTAAGGAAATAATAGATTTTCTTCCCATGAATGAATTTAACACTATTTGAAAAACCCTTTAGGAATTTAATTATGCAGGGCTGCCTAAGGGAATTGTCTGCATTGTCAAATAATAGCATCTTTTGGCGGACACGTCTGTTATGTAGACTGTTTATGCAAGGTCACCTAAGGGCACATGCTGCATGATCAAGAAATATAATTCTTAGAAATTAGACATTTTGTGACCAGAAGTATAGAAAAGTGTTATGGAGATATGGAATACTTCATGGATAGGAGTATGAAACATAAAAATGCGAATTTGTTCCATGCATGTAGAGATACACAGACCAATGCTAACCATAATCATGATGTGGCTGGGTCCTGAATTGAAATGATGTACTTCACTACGTATCCCATAAGAATGGGAATCAATCCATACATAGTTATTAAAATACAGTTTAACATCATGTGGGATGAAAGTATGGGAAATAATAGTTTATGGTCATATAACTCAGACCATAATAATGAATACACTGTGTTTGATTTCATAGGGACTTTTCAGCCAGGGGACTGAAAGTGGAATCTGGGGTTAGGCCCAACAACTTGGGGCTGGATTCAAGGGATGCTCAAAGGTTCCTACGTATCCCATAAGTATGGGAATCGAGACACATGTAGTTCATGAAATACCCTCTATACAGATTTGGTTCCTACATGTGAAGGGTGAAAAGGGGACTTTAGAGAAATGACGGTCTAACCCAAGATAAATGTTCATGTATTGCTATGTATGTACATAGTCTTTAGAAGATATCATGAATAGAGATCAATGTAAATAATTATTCCCTCTAAGGTGAGGGTATCAAAGAATGTTGTAGTTTATTTTTGTATAGGACAAATGTTTTGTACAGTTTAATCATCATGTAGCAAGGACAATGGTAAACAAATTTAATAAGTATTGGTTCTGAGTCTGCTACACATATCAACATCATATGAGATGGAGGTGAACCGATGTGAATAGATTGGTTTGGGGCTTGAACCTAATAAGGTTTCCTACGGACCCATCCTAGAAGGAAAGGATCAAAGTCCATGTAGTTCAATTAAAGAATGAATTAGTGATCAAGTTGTTCTTAGGGACAACGACCGAAAAAATGGTGTTGGAACATAAGCATTGTTAGTGTCCCAGATAAGGTATTATGGTTGAAGTTTACTCTAAGCTCGCGTGAGACATATTCGGTGTCAGAAACAAGAGGAAGCAACAACATTAACAATGCATAGTTTATTGTCATGTAGGACATATGAAGGGACTATGCAGTTTAAAGTATTGTGTTGAGGACTATTGGTACTGTATAGTTTAGTGTCATGCATCAGGGGAAAAATATAGTTTAACATCATGTTGGACTTATAAGGGACATTATTTAGTTTTACATCCTGTAGGACGAATGCAGGGACACAGTTTAACATCATGTTGGACGTGAACACAATTTTTCATCATGTTGGACAATAAGGGTGCTCTATAGTGTAGCATGTTGTAGCTAAGATGATGGGGACAATGCAGTTTAACGTCATGTTGGAAGAAAAGGGGACTATGTAGTTTAATGTCATGTAGTGAGGTCAAAAGAGGACACCATTTAACGTCATGTTGGACGTATTAGGGAATTTTTCATAGTTTAACGTCATGTTGGATGATGGTGTGAACAGTTTAAGGTTATATGCATGGACCAAAGATTATGCAGTTTAACATCTTGCTGGACGTAAGGGACTTCTGTACAGTCTAGCTTCAGGTAGTTAGTACGACACAGTTAAACTTCATGTTGGATGATATGGATACAAATAGTTTAAATTCATATGCATGGACCGTGGATGGTGTAGTTTAACATATTGTTGGACGATAGCACAGTTTAACGTCTTATTGGACGATGGTGCGAACCGTTTAAGGTCATATGGGTGGACTGTTGATGATGCAGTTTAATGTCTTTCTGGACGTAAATGACTTCTATACAGTTTAGCGTCATGTAGTTAGGACGACACATTTTAACGTCATGTTGGACGATATGGATGCAAATAGTTTAAGGTCATATACATGGACTGTGGATGATGTAGTTTAACATCTTTCTAGATTATTAAGTATTTCTCTTTCACAAAATACTTATTCAGAAATCGTGCATTGGTTGGAGTAGTGATGAGTTCTCCATCCATTGAGATTAAAGGATAAGCTCCATTAGATTAGACCTTATGTATTGAATAAGGCCCTTCCACAAATTCCTTTGTTTGATATAGGTAATTCAGGCTCATCAAGAACAAAACTACGAATATAATAAGGATCTATTAAATGAATCATATTAACAGAACCAAAGATCAACTCTTCATCTGATGAAGACTCTGCCTGATTAGCTTGTTTAGGCTTTGTCGTTTGGCGGGGCAGTTCCCATTACATTAAAGTAGATGGCATAAAATCTTATAGAGTCAAAGACAATTTGGGCTTTGACAAAATTTCATCTTCTTCTGATTGTTCCTATTTTTTTGAATTATGCCGTTTCTTTGAGGATTTTCTCTCTGATGAATGGGGATTTTCTGTGGCATCCATATCAGAAGACAAAATTGGATTCTTCAATTGCTTTCGCAAAATTTCATGTGTTCAGTTGATTATTTTTCTGACCATCCAATCATCATATTTTTGAGCATTTTTGTTCAAGAATTATTGACATTCGCCTTCTTCCTCTGGATTTGTAGCAGTTACACATGCTACCTAAGCTAAAGAACCTTTTAACATAACTTGTCCCGAGTCCACCATTTTTTATAGGAGTTCTTTGAAGATAAAACACTCTTGAATGGGATGCCCTAAAATCTGATGAATTGGGAAATAGTTGGGACGGTCTTCATCTCTTTATTTGTTTGGCCTCTTGGGCCTGGTCAATTGATGCAAACTATTTTCTAGAGACGAAATGAAGTAACCAGTAACTTGTTCATTTCGGAAAGAGTATAATTTTCTCTTCAGATCCTCAAATTTTTTCTGTCTTTGATCTCTTTGATCATCTTAAAGAAACAACCTATGTTGTTGACGCTCAAGAGGCAGAGCCCTTCGAGAAGATGAATTCCTTGAAGTAGAAGAAAGTACAGTTGCTTGTTTAAGCATAACTGTAGCAGTTTCTGCTTTACCCATTCTCCATCCTGGAGCTGATTGAATTACACGAGCATTATCCTTAGACTTTATAAGAGAGTATTCAATTTGTTGAGCGATTGAAGTAAAGACTTGAAACCCTCTTGTGTATTTCACATGGATCAACGGTGTGCGCAACTCATCACCCAAATTTTCCACATAGATTGGCAACAATTATTCTTAAGGGAGTGATAATCATAGGGAATATATTAATCCCTTCCAGCAAGCAATGAAAAATTAAACACTTTCATTATCCCTTTGATTACAATTTTTATGATCAAAAATTATTTTCTTTGGAAAATTTGAGCTAAATTGAAGAAGGAATATTTGACGAATATCCTCCCACCCGATAATTGACTGGGATTGCAAGCTTGTATACCAGACAAAAGCAGGCCCCTTTTTCATGACTGTACAAAACACCCGAGCTTAACTACTTATTTTTGCTGAGGGGTTCCCATCATAGGATCACAACGAGAAACAAAATGTGTTAAGTGTTTCTCTGGGTCTCCTGAACCATTATAGATTGAGAATGTGGTACTTGTAAAATTTGATGGGGGAGGAATTGTGTATACCCATTCAGGGTAAGATCTCTTCTCTAGTTGAACCGGTGAACGGTTCCCTTCAATAGCTTCCAAATGAGATTTTATGAATCAATGGTAGTCATTAATTTTTGAGAAACATCCGGTTGAGCTCGGACTTGTGCAGGTGCAATAACTAGAGCTTGGATAGATGTGGTGACCGGGACTACCACTGATGGTAGTATTGCTGGTTGTTATTGCATATAACCCATAGGATTAGTACTCTGAGGGTTTACTGGTAAAGGAGGATACTCTTGATCCATCTCAGTAGCCGCAACAAATTCCCTTGGCAGACTGACTTCAGTACACTTAGGAGGAACACTCACTTGAAGTAGTTCTGCATTCAACCTCCTTAATTCTTTTATCTCTTCCTCTTGTTGTGCGAATCTTTGATCTAGTGAGAGTGATTGGACTTCTCTACAAGAAGGTTATGTAACCTGATTCTTTCCTTTCCCCTTATTGGACACCATTTGTAGAGGGGGAAGTGGGTTACTTGAAAGATTACCTAGGTTTTGAGTAATCCTTTGATTTTGTGTACGCACACCTTCTTCATTTGTGTTTGTGCATAAAACCTCTTGGGTAGGAGCTTCCCCATCTGATCCCTATGAGTGAGCCTCATCTGGTGGATCAGCAATAATGGAATTTATGACATTTATTGATGCATAATGCATTGCATCTCTTTTACCGACATTTCTGCGATATTTCCTTCTTCCATGTCCTTCCTGAGACACTGCCTTTTACTGATTTGAACCCTCAAGAACTACTTGAAGAACCATAATGTGGAGGGAATATCCTAGTAATTCGAATCTTCGTTCCTCTTGGGGCCTCTTCCTTAATCTAGAGAAGATTGGCTTTCTCTGAGGAAAAGATTGTGGATTTGAAAAAGTCCCTAGTCTTGTGGACTGGGGATGTTCCTGGTATTTCTGTTCAACTCCTCGAATATTATTTTTTGATTCTGAGGGTTGGGTTAAAGGAGTCCCCAGTTTGGAAAGATGGGGTGGTTCTTGAGTTGCTACATCTGAGAACTTATTAAAATCTCTTATGATCTTATGAAATTTAGTCTGAAAATTGGCTGGATGCATTAACCTGCATCCACTCTTATCACCCAGCTCGAATGACCGTTGGATGATTTATGACACTTCTGTCACTTGATGATGTGCTTTCTCTAAATGAGAGGAAAGTTCAATATTCTCGTTTGCTTGATATAGGATTAATTTAACAACTTGTTCTTTGTATACTGTATTTTGAGAAGAACTAGTTGAGGCATGTTCTTGAGCGACCCTTTGATTACAAACAAAGCCATTTGGTTTTGGCCAGCCACGGGAAATAACATTGCATGATACCATTTTTGGTGGGATTTGCTGAATGGAGAGTATAGTGAAATGTAGTGCTCCATGAACACCCCATTCCCTGATATGAATACCAGATGGGGCATTGGAAATTAACTGGTGCAACCTTCTTAGTGCGCCAAGGCATGAATGCTGAAGGGTTCTCTGATGCTTTTCAGCCTTCAGATATAAAGAAACTGAGAGAGATACCAAATTAATTTGGCATTGTAACCCTTCTATTATATTGAATTTATTTTCATATTAATCATAAGATAATATTTTCTTTTTCAACTAAGAAATATATTTCCACATGTTGAGATGAATATCATGAATTCCATCTCCTATCAATATCTCTGGAATTTCATACTAAGAGTCAGCCAAAGGCCAAAACATAACTGCAACTTCACCTTTTTCCAGTTGTTTTATCATATTCAGTACTTCCTATTTATCATTCAATAAAGATTCTTTTACCTATTTAGACCGAAGCTAGTTCTTATTTGTTACCTCATCAAATTCAACAATATCGGTAGAGAATTCACTTATAAACCTAGAAGATGCATGACTTAGCAGTGGTTCAGAGAATGAACTACACCCCAGGATATCTTATGATTGAGAATTTATTTCACCTACTAGTTGTAAAGCATCAAACATGACTGGCTTCACATTTTCAAGTGCCTCAAGAAAAGAGGTATTTCTCATCACTACATTGTCCATTGGTGCAATTTCCAGGCAATGTGAATTACAACTACGGAGAGGACTTTCATAGCTAAATTCATCATCATGGGAGGACCACCATGGTGGGTTAGAAAAAACGATGAAACATTTATCTCCTTGATCTTCTGGCCACACAGAGGGTTCTTGTGGCTCTCATCTAAAGATGAAACTTCGAGATCAACCAAATTGTCATCAATCAAGCCTTCATGAGGAAGAATCTGATACAAACCTTTATAATTAATGTCCTAACTATTGGGAACTGAGAGAGTAGAATCTTGAGTTTTCAACAGATAATTGTCTGGGTGCATCAAGAACTCCAGCATCGAGTAAAGCCTTGTTACTAATTGTCTCCTGATTTATTGACTATGTTGAATGAGCCTTTTTCTTAGATGCCTTCTTACTCACTTTAGTACCCACTTGTTGATGAAATTGGTTATTATGGGCAGGTGTATGTGCCTTCTTAGGAGAAATAATTAGGTTAGGATGACTATCTCCGCTCAAATCAGGTGTATGTGCATGACTTGGTAGTCTATATGATATGGGGGAGTTTTCCACACAACCCTCTTGGACTAGAAACAGAGGTGTGTGTCTGTTAGGAGTGAACCGTTGATGTGTCACTCCATTGGTAGTGATAGATCTTCATTTCTTTCCCTATGATGCTACTGATGTTGTTATAATATCCTGGTAGGCATCCAGAATATGAGTAGAGATTTTCTTCTTCTCTTTCAGCATAGATAGAATATGCTTGGTGACTTCTGCTTCCAGAACAAGAATATATGTCCATTTCGTGCTTGGAGTAGGTGTGTGTTCCTGCTCCTGTCCTCCTTTTCCTGTTAGTGAATTTTGACAGTACTCATGTGTGGGGGAGGAGTGTTGAGTCTGCCTCTTGTTTTTCACTAAAGATTTCCGACTGACTTCTCTGAATGCTACCAAATGTGACTGTTGGTTGACTTGATTAATACTAGCAGGTGTATGTGCCTACTGATTGAACTCCACCGAACGTGGTTGAAAATATTCTTTCAATACTAACAGACGAGGCTGGTGGAAGGATTGATGACTATATACAGGTGTGTGTACTTGTTTACCAGTTGTCAACACATTGGGTTGGAAGGCTTCATCATATGTAGTCAGATGAGCCTGCTGACTAGCTGATGACTTATAAACAGGTATATGTTCTTGCCTATAGTACTCTGCCAGAATTTCCTGGCGGGATTGACGTGTTGCTGCCAGATGAGTTTCCTGAATAGCGAAATTAAAACGGACGGGTGTGTATGCCCGCTCGTTGCTTTCCACAAAGTTTGGTTGGTGGACTTCTCCAGAAGTGGAAGATATGAGAACCTACTCATTGTTAACTGATTGACTCCTGTAGTTGTCTGTCTTTCCTGCTCGGGTTCGAGTAACCTGAGACGAACGCCTCTAGATGACACCCTCATCATGTTGAGGGAGCACTGTCGCACGAGTCTAGAGGTGATTGTTGGGGGGAGTCCTCAGGAAGGACTCCTATCTCTTAGAATTAAGGCCCTGAGGGACCTGCACATTCATCTCCCTAGAATACAGGAGTGAATGGTTATTGCGTTCCACAGATAATGACCCGAAACAGTTGGAGACGGTAGTTAGCACCACCTGCTTCTTGATCGCTGGCCGTCGTTGTCTGGACGACCAGGTTGAATTATTGACTTGGAGGTCTTGTCTAGAGACTTCCAAAGTCATAATAGTACTTTTTTGATGGTACTCCCTAACCAGTGCATTTGATACCCAGTGTTGAAAATGTTTAGTAGGTTATGTTGTCCTCAGAGTGGACAAAGATCCAGTAGGAGTAACAGTAGATGCATTCATAGCAGAGGTTTTCATATCAGAGGTATTCACAGACGTAAATTTAAGAGAATCCATTATTGTAATGCAGAAAATCGTGGAAAAGAGTTCCATTTTGATATAACAGACATAATGAAGATAAGTTCGGCTGCTACATCTTTTGGATGAGCCCATATGTTACTGATTGTTCTACTGGACCTTTCATTGAGTTAAAATAGGGGCCTAGAAAAATAACTAAAACATAATTTTAACTTTGTTATGGATTCACATCAGGTTCACCATTTTTTGTTTCCTTTGGAAATGGGGATGACCTCATTGATTTAAGGTTCAAACATTCCTAGCGGTTTCTAAAGGGTTTGTTCGTAGAACCAGAAACATCCAATGATTCCATAAACATTTGGACCTCCATTTCAAACGTAGGTTCTCACTAGTTATGAACTCATGAGGCTTAAGAATTTGCATTGTTCGAGAGGATGGTAGGTCGGACTCATCACACCCTTTTGGGGGGAATTATTTTCTACTCCGGGACTCTCTTTATAGATTTATGTTATGTTTGTGAATCCTTATTACATTACCAAGTATGAAAATGAGCTTCCCTTTAGATCTGACAATCAATGATCAGTACGTATGAGATTTATAGAATCTTTTATATGTATTCGAGGTTCTTCATCGATAGAGAATCATTTTTATTTGTTAGAGATTCTTGGTCAATAGTATCCTCCGACACATTATATAGAAATCTCTTGGTTATTATGATAACCGTACTAGTTTTAATGAAACTTAGTGGGGAACTTGAAGTTTATTGTCATTCAGAAGGACATGGATTATTTCATAGTTGGGATTGCACCCGTAGATGGGCTACCTACGTATCCATTTATTTGGAAAAGGAATCAGAACCCACATAGTTAGAGTAAATAAGTATGAGGTTTATGCATGACTGATGGCTCAAAGAAAGATGTCATAATTAGTTTTAAACTCTAAGCTCACGTGAGTAATGATGTGTGTGAGAAACAAGAGGTATTGGTAAAACCAGAAAATTGTGCCAAGAATGACACAATTATTAGAAATGAGTGGGGCTAATGTATGTATGACTTCCTAGATGGATGTAGATTTTGATTTACTTTTTGGAAGAAACTAGGGAACAACGTCCATAAAGTTAAATGTGATTTATGGAGATTTGGATACTCTAACGTGGGGCTTATTCCTGAGGAGTATGCCCAAATTAGAATGGGACTTATTATTGAGTTTTTCTCCTAAGAAGGAAGCCCATGTCAAAAGTAAATTAAGACTGGTTAAGAGAAATTATGACTGGGGCTTACTCATAAAGAAGAGGCCCAGGTTAAAGGGAATTTTGATTGGGGCTTACTCTTGAAAAGGAGGCCCAGGTTAAGGGAATTTGGATTTTGGGAACTTGGGGCTTACTCTTAAGGAGGTTTTTCCAAAATTTAGGGAACATCAAGAATGGGGCTTATTCATGAAAAGGAGGACCAAGTTAAGGGGACTTTAGACTTATGACTTATTCCAATGAAGGGGGCCTAAGTTAAATGGAATTTCTGAGTGGGCCTTATTCTTGAGGAGGATTCCCAAATCAAAGGAATTATGAAAGGGGCTTAGTCCTAAAAAGGAGTCCCAGAATCAAGGGGACTTGGGGCTTACTCTTGAAAATGATGCCCATGAATAGTCTTCTTGTTTTTTAAAGGATGAGGTTGAATGACTGAAATCTATAATCTTAGTGACCAAAAGATATGTAAATCACTACGTCTTCATAGATTTTCTATAGAATTCCTTTCAATCAAGGAATCCAATCAATGAATCATGCAAAAAATGGCTTTGAATTGGATTCTAAAGGCTACACCTTGAAGAGGAGAGGTGAATCTGAAGCAAAAAAGTAAAATAGGTAGGACGAGAACTCAAAAAGAGAGAGGCGTGAAAGTCCTTAATGGGTGCGCAAGTCATGGTCGCACAAGTATACTTGCGCGACACATGGGTACTTGCCCGACGGTCAACCCTTAGGGTAGTACTTTGGAGATACATGGATCAAGCCCTTAGTAATATCCCTAAAGGCTTCCAAAATAGTGGCGCGCAAGTTCTGTTGAATGGATTCAGCGGCCTGTATGTGTGGCCATTTCCCTTAAGGGGTTCGCCACTTAGGCGCGCAGGTGTTGATGAGTTTCAACACCTAGGCCTTGTTCCCTCTCTTTAGACCTTCCCTCATAGGTAAGAAATTACCATAGAAGTGTCCAGAAGGCTTTCAGAAGAGACTAGGGTGCCAGGAGCTCGAATCTAATTTTTTTAATTTTTCCATCCTGAAATGGGGTGCCCACCAGGGGTATTTATAGGCCAGGGAAGACCCTGGGCAAAAAATCATAGATAGTGTGCAAGTCACTTGCATGACCATTGGGCGGCACACAAGTATACTTGCGCGACCAAGGTGGAACTTGTGCGACCCGAGTGGGAATTTATCCTTGGTCATGCCTCTGTCGATTTTTGATGTTTCTTCAAAGGATGAATCACTTTGTACTTAGTTATTTCCCTTTTTAGTTGTTAGACTCTATGACGGAAAGGAGCATCAACACCCACCAACCAGTGGTATCATTTACTTAAATCAAATACACACAAATACATTGATCCCTATACACCAAATGGAATAATTCATCACCTAATGGTGATTTAGGTCATCCCAAATATGTATGTCTCAATCCAAATTCCTCAATTCAAAATTTTGGGGTTGAATTACAAAACCCATATTTCAACTATTTTTGTGGACTCATATTCTATCATTTTTATATCCCCAACCAATACTATCCACATAAATATCATATTTTTATTATAAAAGAAAAATGATTATATTTTTGTGACTATGATAATGATTCATAAGGTCTTTGACCCACCAACTAGAGGAATATTCACTTTTAGGAATGAAACTCCAATCATCATAAGCCCTAGAAACAATATAGAGGAACTCAACACCATAGATTGTTTTTTCGGGGAATACTAGGTATGTATATCACATTATATATTGCTCAATACTATAATAGAATAATGACTACTAAGTAGAAATCTTTTTACATCCTTAATATATGGAGTTAAACTACACAGAAGATATCCTTACCACATTATATTTAAACTAGTAGGCATAAATCATTACATCATGACATTAAACCACATGGAGAATTATTCTTTAGATAGTTTTTATTACAAAGAAAAAAAGGTATTATTTATTAGACCTTTATCTATAACAGCATAAGGTCTGATGAAAATGATCATAAACTAAAACAACATAATGTATAAGCTGGAAGAACATAACTGTATCACAACAGTGCTCTATTGTCCAAAACCCCAAAATATCCTACCAAATGAGACACAATTCTCACTAGTTTGTAAAGATGATAAATGAACCCTAGAAAAAATTAATTCATTGTTCCCTATACATGCAATTTATGTGATATAAGAAATATCGAGCCCCTATGAATGGAAAATTCATAACACTTTTTATCTTGATAACATGTAAGAGGGTGGACTGAAAAAATACATGTCCATTCCAACAAGAAATACCATTATAAAAAGCTTATGAAATTTTTTGGTAATATAAAAAAAGAATTAAAAATATTATTGGGACCGCCATATAACCTTATTTAAAATAAAAATATTCCTGCTAGGTCCATTTATTTTCACAAAATATAGAGCATTCTCAATCAAATATATTCATGCGATACCCAATATATCATTTTTAATCAAGTGATCTCAATAAAAATGGATCAGTATATTGATAAGGATTCCCCTATTGGTAAAAATTCATTAGAATTTTCAATTAAATACCATTTTTGATTTACTATATCAGAATTGGGTGTCTAGTTTTAGTTGATATAACATGAAGGATTGGTATTGTTAATGATATATATACCATCAGATGAATGGTACATAACACACATAATGATAGAAAAAAATTTATATAGTGATATTTAATGTTCAAGAACATTCATTCATTAATTTTGTATACAGAAGGAGGAATATTAACATTTCAGAGCCTCTCTAAGGATCCCATAAATACAAAAACATCGGTGACTGAAATATAACATGATTTGATCAGCTTAATTTACCATGTTTCCCTAAGCCTAAGGAGAAGCGTTGACTGAATGCAGAAGTTCCACCCTCCTTGCTTCCTCTACTACAACATGAGGATGAAGAGTCCGATAAGAGAATAAAAATCTTCAAATCTTCACTGAGTGGAAATTAATGGTGATTATGATATCAAAAGGTAACATTTTGAGTGAGATATAATCTCTACATGTATCCAAATCTTCATTTCAATGGAATCCATGTAGGTTTACAAATGAAAGATACGATGATTGCCCTATTCTAAGGCCCCGATACTTTTCATTATTAGATATAGTATTATATTCGCATCATCAAAATATTTTTGGACCTTGTCACTATCACAAATTTCATTTTTAGAATAGAATGGTTTGTCTTATGATATTATATAGTTGTTTGAAATCAATGTCACTAGCCCCCAAATAATGAATGAACCAGTGAAGGTGTTACTCACTATCATGAAATGATTATATGGGATTCTTAATGATCATGGTTTGAATATGTTTCTAGATTATCTTGCATCATACATGGTCATATAAAACTTCTATGGTTGTAATGTCATAGGTGGGAGTGGTTGGTATAGATAATAAATTATCAAGGGAGGAACTTTTATATTTCATTCTATCAAATTGTGGATTAACTAACACTGGAATTGAAGGAAAATCATCACCAAAAAATTCATCCCACTAATGGAATGTTCGTCTCAGTGACCTGAATTGTTACTCAAATACTTGTGTTATGTTGCAATAAAATATATGGTTGTTACATGCATTGGAGTTGGTGAGGCACCTGGAATATCCACCTGATGGATCAATCTATTCAACACTCCACATAAGTAGGATTCCTCCTAGGCATCAAAATAATCATAAGATTGGAAGGTAGGGGTGACAATAGGGGAAAGGATAATCTTGGCATTTAATATCTTCATGTTCCAATATAGGACAATATTGGAGTATAATCTCGAGAGGTTATTCTCTCCACACACCTGCTAATTGGAGGTAATATACCATTTTAATAAAAATTAAATGATGATAAAACTAATATGTGGTGTAGTGTTTATAAATAATAATTTCATCCATTCAGGACATAAGAACCCAATCTCGATGAAATAATTTGAATGATTGAACATCAAGAGATAAACTAAAATTATCAAAATCTATCCTGAATGGAACTTGATAACAAATATATATGAAATTATCAGACGTTCACTTCATGTCAATGACTTTTAGGGTCTAGTGGCATTTCTTGGACCCCAGAAATATTCAGAAACCTTAGACTAAAAGATGCATCAGGGATCACAATAGTGTATTAATGATTTTATATTGAATATTATCCTTGATCGACCCATATAATTAATGGAAAAGGCTAAAAATATTATAGAATACATTTCCTTATTGATATGGACATAGACCTAGTATAGGTGTAAAAGATTTATTATAGCTAGAATAAAAGGATTCACCTCAAAAAATTGATCTTCCATCACCAGTGTGCCAACTCAGATTCCTGGGTGTGTATCCCCATCCTTGAAAATCCACCAATTCATAAACATGGACAATAATTTTTTATACAATGTATTGTGGATATCCTCTATCTCACTTTATAATTCAATGTTTTATACTCCCCATCTTCAAGTATTACTCAATAGGATCCCGAACTATCACAAACCTACCGGGATGGGAATCAGTGTGGCTGTATATTGGTCGGACGATCTCCACTATGTAATTTAAATATTTTGATCTATTAATTAAAGTATATAAGAAGTAATATATTAAAATCCATTGTTAACTTCTATTTAACAATGATAAAAATTTCCCTTGAATTGAATTTAGTTTGGGGGTCATCCAAGACATCAATAATAGGAAGAAATTAATCGTACATATCACAAAGAGGAGATATCCCACTTCGTCAATACAATTCCTAGAGTCCCAAAGCTACTTCAACATGGTATATATGAAATGAGATACTTCCAAGTAACCAATGGTTTATTAACACTTCAATTACCTTTAATTGGTGATAGATGATGAACTATGAACCCCACGCTACTTCATAATGGTGAATGACATGTAGATGGCCTAAAAATAATCAATAGTTATTCTTAACTCAAAATGGCTACGCCTGTACATTATAGAAATTTAAACCCTCTAGTAAGTACCATTTTGATCTCAACATATTTTTTGGGTTATTTAGAGATTTGAAAAATAGGTTAAATATATTTGAGTGATCATCTGGTGAAAAAACTCACAACCATCTGGACCACATTGGGAGTTCACCTACACAATAAAAAAACTCCCATACCGTCGCACATCCAGTTTACTATATTCATATATTTTATTTTAATATAATCAAGGGATGATGATATCTAAAAAATGTAATATTTTAGTTAGGTGTGGGAATTATATCAATATATGACATACTAAATCCAAACAAAGGAAGCCGATGAGACATGGGATGACTATAATATTTAGGAAAAGGAATCCCCATAAAAATTCATTATTTGTTCACTTATAGTAGCAATGGTTAGTGTTTTGATTACTACATATCATGGCCCTTTGGTTGGACTTTCTAGATGCTTCATGAGAACTAGAATAAATTATTTACAATGATAAGATGATAATAAAAGATAAATGGTGAGAACCTATTGAAAGAGATTCAGGATTATGGAATCATAATGTGTTCATAATCACCATGAAGGGATTCACCAACTCATGAATTAAGAAAGGCCTTTCCACCACATGATCCCTAGAGATAAGATGAACCACATAACCCACAGAGGTCTCACGGAGTTGTTAGCCTAGTACATGTATTGTAAACTAAATGACCAGTAGAGATCACATGAAGCACATAACACATAGATGTACAACAAAGCGCATGAACCATGGGGAATCTCTCCACCACATTAGTAGTCATAATACTCATGATCACACAACCATTATGTGAACAGTTGAATCACTATATGATTGAGTAATCACACGACTAAGCCAGTTGGTCATATGAATCCATAAATTAATCCATACAACTGAGGATATTTATCAATGTTTAAGAAACTAACAAGAATTTATTCATGATTTGTTTGAACAGGAACAATGGAAAAAAATATTACATGACGATATTTCATGAAACAGTTCCTGAGAACAAAAACTCTTGCGATTAGTTCTTGTAAAAAAAATTCTGTGTTGAACTCGTGTCGAAAGGTCTTGTGATAAAATCTTGTCAAGAAGACTTGATAATGAGATCTTGAGAGGAGATCTTACAGAGGGATCATATGATTATAGTTATCACAAGAGCCTTGGATTTTGTGGTCACTGGTGAAATATTCTGACAATCACTCCCCGATTTATATGATGCTATGTTAAATACAAAGAGTCAACCAAAATACCAATCATCATGGAGAACACCGATTAGTAACAGTGCCAATTACTCATGTGGAAATATACTCTTTTCGGAACTAAGTTATTATCCCATTGGGCATCGATCCCATGGGATGAAAGTTTTTGATTCCTTGGAAGTCATAAAAAAAATATATAATGGAAGAAATACCCTAAGGGTGGTTATTATAATCACCACCAAACAACGGAAAAGTGGCTAAATTTCATGGACCGTGTATCCCTCAAGAGGACACTCAATACCATTGTAAGAACCTAGACCTTAATTTTTTGTATTTTTATCCTTTTCTTCTGTTTTTGAAAAGAAGAGGAGTTTCTAGAATTTTTTGAAGTACACATCATGTAGTTTATAAGTAAATGTCATGTACTCTATTGCCGTTCGTAGCCGTATGTTGGTCGTGTAATACCAGAGCACACAACCGTGTGTAGTGACCTAGAGACTGCCTAATGCAGGTTCCTAGAAATGCATTTACACAATGTGTACTTCTAAAGTACACACCGTGTACTTTATTTTTTTCATTAAATGCACTGTGGTACATCTGAAGGACAAAAAGGGATTCTTCTAGGTCTGGTTTGTCTAAGAGCATTTGTATGCCATGAATCATCGCTGAGCCCCCATCTTAGTGTCCATACATATATTGGAACACCATTGGTTGCATCGGAATCACATCGGTGAGTTCTCTCTTCTCCTAGAGCACCATCCCTTGATTTCACCTTTTCAAGAGTTATCTTCATCTGAGCATTTTTGAAATTTTTTTTATATCTACGTTGTTCATGGGATATTCAAGGCTTGAGGTTCACGTATAACGATCTCCTAACATTGAGGTATCTGATTTTTGCCTCACCATTGACAATCATTGAGTTATATGAGCAATTGTTCCCAATACCCTTGAAAAGTGTATTATGTGTTAACCATTTTGACCCTGTTAATTGATTCCTATGATTGTATTCATGAGTATAGGATAATGGAATGTGAATGTGGTTAATTGATATACATTGGAAGTGTTTTCCCATGCATGGTTGTTTATGAAAATTTGGTCCTACTTAGCTTGGTAGGCATCTTTTCTTGTTTCCATGCTTAGATTATAGGATGGAGTGTTATTGTTTTATCTGACATGTTTGATATGTTTTAGATTGTTAGCTAAGTAGTTCTGAGGTTTACATTGGATGTATTGCATTGATATGATAATTTAACTTACACAGGGCCATGAGAACCTAGTGTAGTTGAATATAAGAGGAAATTGACCATGTGAGCATCCTAAAACTGTCTTTAACAACTTTATTATAAGTGGAATTGACCCTGTGAGATTGCTCAGAGAGTCTTTAATCAGTTTTGACTAAAAGGGGATTTGACTATGAATGCTTCCTCAGAGATTCATTATTATATACTGATAAATGAACCAGATTGGATAGTCTATGTATACTTTATAGAGGGTTACCTACTTGATTAGCTTATTACATGATACATGGAATTAAATTCATTGAAACTGTGTGATTGTTAATCCTGGACACTTATTTGTTTACTGCTCTTTTACTTATTTCATGCCATATATATTCACTGACTATTAGGCAGAAAACTTTTTTTGGTTTCCTAATAGGATTAGTCTCACACCCTATTTAGGTCATTCTGTTGGGCACAAACAGATTATATTACAACTGTTATAGATAAGGGAAAGCACCCTTTCACTTCAGGTGCATTAGGACATGCTGCGAGCATGCATTCTATATTTTGGAGGTTTTTTGTAGAAGCACATACATCTTATGGATTTTGTCTATAAAAATAGTTTTCAAGAAACTATATAGATGGAACATTATGAGGATTTTTATTATAGGCCATTCTGATCAAACTTATGCTAGATGGAGGCAGGAGAGGAAGCTATGTTGGGACCTCGTCTTGTCTATGAGACCATAGAGAAGATAGAGTTTATTCAGAAGAGGATGTATATTTCAATGTCTCGATAGAAGTCTTATACTGATCGACAAAGATGACCTCTGGGTTAAAGGTCAGAGATCATGTTTTCCTGTGTGTCACACTGAGGTTCAGACATAAGAGGATTAAGATGATGGGTAAGCATTCACTGATGTACATCGGTCCATTTGAGGTTTTAGAGAGAGTTGGGATGGTTTCTTATCTGTTGCAGTTACCTAAGAGGTATCGGGGTATGCGCGATGTTTTCCACATTTCTCAACATCGACATTACTTATAAGACATGTCTCATACTTTCCAATCTGAGGAAGTATATTTGGAGGTGGATGCATCATTCGATGAGCATCCTATTCGAATTTTTGATCAAAGTACAAAGGTTCTCTATGTCTGGTCTGTTCCTCTGGTACGGGTGCTATGGAAGCACATGCGAGTACATGAAGAGACTTGGTAGAGGGAGTTGGATGTATGATCGTAGTGGCCAGAGCTCTTCGCGGTTTCTTATTCTAGTCCACCATGCTTGGAAAATTTAGGGACAAATTTATTTAAGGGAGGAAGTTTGTAAGAACCTTGACCTTCTTTTCAGGTTTGTTCATCATTTTTGGTGTTTATGAGAAAACGATGAGTATTTGGAAACTTTTGAATTACATTCCATGTAATTTATAAGTGTATACCGTGTACTCTGTTGCCACTCATAGCCATGTTTTGGCCATGTAACGGCTGAGAACACAACCATGTGTGGTGACCTGGAGACCGCCGAATGTGGGGGCCGGAAAAGGAAAGTACACACTGTGTACTTATAAAGTACATGTAATGTACTTTCTTTTTTTTCATTAAATTCACCAGGGTCACGTCTGACAGAAAAAAATGGATTCTTTTACGTCTGGTTCATCCGAGAGCTTCTGTATGCTACGAATCTTCACCAAGCCTCTGACCGAGCGTCGGTCCTCCAATTAAAACACTATTGGTTGCGTTGGAATCGCATCGGTGGTTTCACTCTTCTATTAGAGGACCATCCCTGTATTTTTCCTCTTTCAAGAGTTATCTCTGGTTGAACGTTTTAGACGTTTTTGTTGATCTATGGTGTTCTTGGGTGATCCAAGGATTGAGGTTCACGTATAATGATCTCCCAACACCGGGGTAGGTGTAATATGCCTTTGTTTTGAATTTATTTGAGTTATATGTGCAATTGTTTCTAATACCCTTAAATGAGGTATTGCCTTTGTACCATTTTGACCCTAGTAATTTCCTACTATGCTTGTATACATGAGTAGAGGATAATGGAATGTGAATAGGGTTAATTGATATGATTTGGAATTGTTTCCCCATGCATGGTTTTTTATGACCATTTGGTCCTCCTTAGCTTGTTAGGCTTCTTTTCCTGTTTCCATCACTATTATTTTAAGATGGAGTGTGATTGTTATATCTAACATGTTTGATATGTTGTGGAATGTTAGCCAAGTAGTTCTGAGGTTTACTTTGGCCTTATTTCATTGCTATGCACATTTTACATACACATGGAAGTGAAAACTGGTGTAGTAGAATATAAGGGGGAATTGACCGTGTGAACTTCCTCAAAGAGCCTTTACCAAATTTTGACTATAAAGGGAATTGATCGTCTAAGCTTCATCAGAGAGTCTTGTATCACTTTTGACTATATGGTGAATTTAACGTGAGTGATTCCTTAGAGAGTCATTGTTGTCTCCAGATAACTGAACTAGAGGGGATATGTTGTGTGTAAATCCCAAAGTGTTTCCTGCTTGATTAGATACTTACATGACATGTGGAATTGAATGCTTTGAAACTGTGGGATTGTTATAGATGAGTACTTCCCTGTTTACTACTCTTTTACTTATTGGCTATCATATATATTCACATACTATTAGGCACATATCTTTTGGTGGTTGCCTACTAGGATTAGTCTCACAGCCTTTTTGGGTCATGCTTTTGGGACAAAGCAGATTATATTGATATAGGATTTGATAAGCTCAAGCACCCTTTTACCTCATGTAATTGATTTTTGTAGAGATGGATAGTAAGTGACCAAGTTATGTCTTGTGATACTAATGAGTTATTTAAATGTTTTTCTTTTGTACTTTGGATTAGTACTATACTCAAAAGTCCCAATGATGAATCAAAGATCCACCCCTACCAAATTTTATTAAAATATAATGTCAATTAACAAAGCATCAGAAAGAAGATTTACAATGTCTGGTAAACATCGTGCCACAAGCGTCTGCCTCAACAAAGCACATGTAACATTTAGGAGCCATAAAAGACCATTCATAACTTGAAACTTCAACATCCAGCTTTGATAGAGCATCATCCACTTGATTGGACTCCCTGTAAACATGTTTCACATCAAAGATAATATCATCAAGAAGGTGACGCCATTCAACCCAATAAGGTAGCATAACCCATGGGACATTCCTGGATCTCCGTTTGAGTAATTCCACCGCCACCAACGAATCAGATTCTAGCCATATAAAACACCAACCAAAATGAACAGAATATTTGATTTCTTTGATAATAGCCTATAATTCAGATTCAATAGTGGATCCATGCCCAATGAAATGGTAGAAATAGACTTTAACAGATCCTCGATAGGTGCGAAAGACCCCACCTTAGCCTGAAGGTCCAGGTGTCCCTACATCCGCCCCATTAATAATAACTTTCTACCAAGAAGGGATGGGGTGAATCCATCCATCTAATGGAATTCATCAATAAGGTTTTCTTGGTCTTCCACTAACACCAAAATTAATCAGAATAATAATGTCATTTAACTCATTTTTCAACAATGTGACTTGTTTGGTTTTTTTCCAAGACTTATGCATCATTAATAATTTAATATATGTGCCCCAGTTATTTATTAGTTTAGCTACCTAATTATTGGATGTTTACTACTTCCTCTATTAACATTTATTTACTTATGATGTGTTACTCTACCAATGATGGCATAATTGTCCCACTATCACACCCAAGGTCCTCGCTGCTAGTCATCAGCCTCTAGCATTCGGGGAAAGGCGCTTGAGGCCATGTGGCCAACCGGGTATGGGATGCCTCTAGGTGGCTTCTGAAATCGGGACATTACACACATAAACTTCACATGGTATTTCTAATTATTCATTAATCCCACATGTTCTAATTATGATCATGTGAGGACCCTCTAAAAATGATCCTACTCATAGAAGGGCTCCTAGGTAAGCACTAGAGATCATAAAATTCCATTATATAAATGTCTACCTTTTCTCTCAAGAGAATATTGGAACAAAAGCATCATGATGTGAAGGATCACAAACTTTTACATTCGATTATATAATTTACTATTGGATCCAAAGAAAAATTTATTATTTCTTTTTGTGAAAGTGCCCACACATCCTCGCGAGACCCATCATTGATCACGCAATGCATTACAGATTGGTGGAGGGATAGTCCATGATGATGCTCGTACATCACTGTGAGACCCAACATTAATCACTACAAGAACTTCATATATGAAGATGGATAGTCCATGAAGTTTTTCACACATAAATTAGAGACACAAAATTGATCATGTGACATGTCATAGACAAGAATATTGAATTTCCTAGATAATTATCACACAAAACCACTATTTCACATATCCTTGTAAAAAAGAATGAAAAATAAAATAAGAAAAGGAGGATGGAAAATGTGAAAGGGTGTTACATTGTTTTTTAAAAGAGGGCCCTTTGAAAATCTATATTGTTCTCCTAGAGCACCTTATAAATAATTATTCATTTCATGATTGTCCCTTTGATTAGATACACTAGACTTGTGATGACCCATTTATAAGATGACATGATCTCACATGCATCCCTTAACAAGACTTCTTAGTATCATTAATGAAAAAAATACAATTCATCTTTGATCATTTTATATAATTTCCTTGGGAATCCATATCTAATGAATAATCTAGGACATGTCAACCTGACCTTGTAAAGGTCTATTGACATTTGAACAAGGATAGGAGAAATCCCTATGATAGGCTGAGGTCTAATTAACTGTGAGATGGTGGGACATTCATGTGGTTGTTGACTATAATGCAACGCCCAGGATGACCAGTTGTAGGATCATGAGGAGTGCATGAAGCAAAAAACTCTCCACTATATCAAAATCAAATTTATGATATACAATCCACTCATGGTAGTGAAAAATTAGAGAGTATAGGACTATTAATCCATCCCCCTATTCCCAAAAAATGATTCATAAATAGAACACATTTAGATATCATGCAACTCGAACAACAAAAAACTTCTAAGAGAGGACCATCACATGGTCATAAGTTATTCACCAAACTAAACTTTGACGATAAACCTAAGGGCTCTCATGAAATGAATATTTTCTCCCCATGATCACATTTTATACCACATGAAGGAGTTTCGTCATGCATCTATATTATGAACAGAGGTTTCCACATTGTCATTGCGTCATGAAAACCCAAAAGAGACTAGTGAATGAAAAACCATGAGACACATATACAACAATGACTGGAAAATTTTGACAAAAAATGAAAATAATGATATTTTAATATTAATTCTCTCTGTATAAATCACCTAGATCATGGGATATCACCAGGTCATGCCACTATTATTATAGGAAACCATCCAGACTTGTAGTCTAGATTATTTGATGTCTTACACACATATCAACCAGGTCTTATGGAATCATCAATGTATACCACCAATGTCTTTTTAATCACTTCATACATGTCATCCAAATCATGCGGAAACACCAAGATATATTTCTGTAAATCAAGAGACATCCACAAGAACCAGTAAACCGTGTCTTAGGACACCATCCAGACATGTCATCCTTGTTTATGTGAGGTCTTCTAGATATTACACACACATGATGTGATGTCCTTCATATATGTCAATTGGATAATACGATTGTCTTTGTTCTTGTCTGTTAATAAACTACGACATGTATAGAAATTATTTGACATTACATGTATTCTCTCAAGAAATTTAATGTTGATAAATTTGGACATGTTAGGAAGACACTCATGACATGTCGAGCATACAACCTAAGATGGGTTACGCAGACATCCCAAAACGTTTATAACCAAGATCGATAGACATATTTGGGCAAACCCCAAAACTAAACTATGGGAACAATGATTCCATATATAATCCATATATGTAGGATTCCTTCGTAAGTCCCAAGATCAATGATAATCTACCTCAATTAAAATTTCCCCATATTTATTACACCCAAAACCTTATGACCCAATCTCTATTATGGGATTATCATCCATACTAATCCATCAAGGTGTCTATGAGACATGTAAACTATGTAGAATTTGAACGATGCTATAACTTGGATATATCAGACTCTATCCTAATGTCTAAGCTTTATGTTAAACATACTAGTGGGGTTTCCTAATTGTGAATGTCCTAAATTCATATGAGGTGATACTTATTATGTGTTATCCATTAATTCTCACACTGATCATGGATGATTTGGGATTATGGACTGAAAATAAAATTATCATTTCCATTATGAATTTCCACTACATATGGAAACCATAGCATGTAATCACCACTCAATACCAAGAAATGACTTATCTCTTGTATAAGGGAACACACATTATGTTTAATTAGAAAGGGCCAACAATACTATAATACCAATGATTCATTATATAAATAGAATATATAGGACACCATACTAAGGCCTAAGATCAATTCATGGTTCCTAAGTTCCCACTTATATCTCTTATATGAATTATATAAAAATGTACATTTTATTTGAACTATTGGGGTTTTGAATAATTTTATAAATAGGATATGTACGATGCCTCATAGAGGTTTAATCCCATCCTCAAGATATAAATCCCCTCCTTGGATGGAAGAAAACTCAAGATTTCTTAGTTATATAGATTCAAAATATAAAAATATCACCATTAATATGTAATTAAGGGAATTAATGATGAACCCAGACACATATAAATAGACTTTTTAATATAAACAACCTATAAAAATAAATGGACTCAACCCCTGATCATTTTTAGGGTAACCAATTTTGTATCAAGAATAAGAAGATATTTATGAATAAATATTAAATCTATAATAGGATCATAGATTAGGAAACAATCCCCCCCATGGGTGTGATGTGCCCAACCAACCTTCATCTTGAACAAAGTGAGTTCTTACGTAGCGCTCAGTCTGAAAAACCAGAGGACCGTTATCATTTAGAATTTAGTTCTGTTTATAGTTATGGATATGGAAAGTATTGATATTTTCTATGAAATGTAATGAAATTATAAAACTAATGTGAATCATTGTGAAAAATATTCACCCACCATAATCAATCATCAGTCATTAGAGTCAATAAAAATAATCTTGATCAATAATCCACATATTAATATGAAATAATGTCTCAGTGCTAATCATATTATCAATAGCACAATATTTATATAAATCTTGGTACATTCCCTACCATCATATTTTTAAATTTTATATATGACTAATAAAATTTAGGTTCTTTGATATTTTTTCCTCATTAGGTGTTTTTATCATTATAGAATCGAGAATTGAATCAAAATACGTTAGTTGTGAAATTAAAAAATAGTTCCAATGTATTCCATTATGGAGTTGTAGGATATTTAATCATAAGAGTAAGAGGAAAAATATTTTTATCTGACTTATATGTCCGAAAATGGATAAAATATAGGACACAAGGCCACTCTTACTTCCTTTTGGGGACACCATTCTCAAAAATACCCTAGTTGAGTGCATTTGAACCTAGTTTAATCTATAATGATTCTGTAAAGCATTCAGTGACTGAATTTCAGATCCTAGAAAGATGATATGTAAAAAACATAAGAATCCCCTATGCTTCAAAAATAATTATCCTTATAGGATCATTATCTCAGCAAAAATAAATTGAAATTGGTAGGTTCCAAAATATCTAAAAATTTATTTCATTATTGATGAAGAGATAACTTCTAAATTTTTTCTATAGTTTACTAAAAGAGGTTAAATAATCAAAATCAGTATCAACATAAGAGATCAATAATTAAAAACATAAATAAGATGAAACTTAATATATTATCAAAAAACTCTAGAAGGAAATGGTTATGATTGTAGAAGAACTAGCAGAAAGACAATCCATTTATTTCACTGTATAACTCAAATTGACAATTCCTATAGAAAATTTTATAAATACTGTAGATGTATGTAGATTATTTTCTTATATTGTTGTGAACAATGGATTACATGGACAAAGTAAATATTTACACAATCAAATTTTAAATACACCTTTTTTATTTAATAGTGTAGATTCAAGAAAAAAACTATGTTTGTTTGGGATAAAAAACTGATCGGATGTCTTGAAAAACAAGTGAAGGGATGAAAAATCCATAGTGGGAACCCCCTTTGAGTAAAATGAGGTTCATATTTCAAATGAAAAGTAAAAAAAACTAATATGACCATAAACCAACCTAGAGGATCAAAATATCAAGGATTATGCTTGTGTTGTGGTTGGAATGGATAAAAAGTGTTTTATTATTAGTTTATCGTGTCCTTACTAGGATAGAGGTAAGAGATAATCGATTATTATGGTGAATTATATATAGAAAGTATGGAAACAAAGTTTCCCTATGCTATGAATTGAATGAGGGTTTATAAGAAATCCCATGGTAAGAATTAAACCAATGAGTTCCTATTTGTCTCGCCAACTTTATTATAATTCGATAAACACATGGAGAAAGCTAAATTAATTTCCCAAAATATGGGAAATAAAATTGATTCCAAAAAAGGAGAAACCATATTCACTATAAATGTTCACATGATAAAGAAGCACCATGGTCACCTACCTTATAAACCATTGAAGGTGATAATACTATAAAATTTATTATCAATAAAGACCCACCAAGATAAATAATTCTATTATATTTGATTAAGTTCATTAATTATGTTTTAAATATATTTTTATAAAAAAATAAATTCATTTTCACTATGTATAGTGAAAAAATTTAATATCAGTGGAGGGAATCTTATATGTCTAGGATTTCATTTTTATTTTTTAATAGAACCAACAATATTAAATAAGATCACTTTTGAGATGAAACCCATGTTTTTTCCTCAATACACATTTCCCCTAGATTATATTTATGAAAAAATGAATGGGCATGCATTATCATCTTTTTTATGTGTATTTTTAGGCACACAATAATGTTCACAGAAGGCCTGAAATGAAATTAGAGAAACTATAGAGAGTTCACATAATGAAATTGTATTTGGGGGAATGAAAATGGTACTCAACCTATTTGAATAATAATTTATAATGTGATATTATATAGAATAGAATCATGAAATAAAAAAATCAAACATTGGAAATTATTAACAACAATAAAATTGTATACGATAGAACAGAAGGAACATTACCTGTACAACCTTAATCAAACATTATTTTTAAGGGTATCTTTATATTACATTAATTATCTATTTTACCGGCTATATATTTCATTGAAAATATATTTTTTATCTATTAAAATAAAATTTCACTACCATATATATCATTATTTCTTTACTTCAATAATATTTAGAGAATGATTTATTATGAATAACATGATTCCATATATAAAATTTCTAATTTAGTGACATTTAATGAGTGAAATGGGGAACTAAAAAATTAGAGGTAAAATTAGGATGTTAATTTTCATGAACCATGATTAATTGGAATGATTGGAGTTGGATAAATAAAATTTAACAACGATTTGCAGACATTGAATTTATAAAATTAAATTTGGATTGACATTTTATCATTATTTCATGAAATGAGTTATTGTTATAAATTAATATGTTCCATTTATAAGAGGCTTTCTAGGCTAATTAAATTATATATTATCTTGAACATGTTTCTTATGTTATCATTGGGCATTCCACATGATATAACTTTAATTGGATCTTGTCAATGTTATGACCTTGAAAAACCACAATTAACATGATTGGGGTTATTTTTATTGTTAATCCATTTTCCTTAAGAAAACCATTTACATCAACAATTGGGTATCCCGTAGAATCTATTAATGGACTCACTAAGAGTGAGCTATATTACAATCAATTTATATATATTTCAACTCTACTCTACATATATTGTACGATATGTTAATGTTTATGTATGGAGGTCAAACAAGTGAAGGATGAAGTGATGTAATATGTTTTATAAAAAAAATATCATTGATATAATTTTTCTATTAAGAAAGGATCATATTATATCTACTGTAATTATTTTTTTCTATTTTTTAAATAGAAAATAGAAAATAAAAATTTAGAAATTTTTTTTTTCTGTTTTGGGAAAATAAAAAATCATTCATGTCAGAAAAATGATATTTTGACTGTATATGGTTTGATGTTTGATGTGATATATCTTCTCATCATAATTTTTAAAAAACTCAATAAATAAATATAAAAGCATCCAGGGGGTTAAATTATTTCATTATGGTTACATGAATCATGATCTTACTCTTATTTATAGGAAGAATGAGTTTAAATTTTGTCGAATAAATTTTCATTTCACTTTACCTTGCATATCATGTGGTGTGACATAGATATAACAGTCTTTTTAAAAATATTATTTTTAACATTTATGTCAATTAAACATGAGGAATTGTTATGTTTAATTTTTTAAAAATTATTTATCATTTTATGTGAAATTTGTCTTTATAAACTGTCGAATGTAGATTACAATATTATAGTTGATTAGTTTTTTTACAGTGTGTAGGTGAATTTATTTTGTATACGAAACTAGAGAGATTTATCCCCTTTGATATTCATTTGATTAAAATAATTTGGAATTTTAATAATGTGATCATGGTGTCCCTTTAAAATTTATTTGGAGGTTACATGCTTGAGGACAAGAAAATTCTAAATGTTGTGGAATTGGAAAATAAATATATTTCATGATTATTTTAATATTAAGAAAATTTTACATGATCTATAAATGATTTAACATTACTATTTTAATATAATTCTAATTTTATTGTAGGATAACATGACAGATTGAAAATAAGCATAAAATTGATGAATTCAACATGTATATGATATTTCTTGAAAAAGGATAAGTCCAGGCCTAAGCTAGGTGCTCCAAACTGAAGAATGATGATAATATGGAGTAAAATATGATGAGATTGTATAATTGAAATTGTAAATTCATCATTAATAATGGGATATATATGGGTAATATGGGGGATATTTTGATATAATTGAAAAAATGGAATTTGTGTCATGATCCACATGTGTCACTATGTAACACATATAGTCATTCCACTACACAAGAAAATAATCTAGAGAACATTCAGAGTATGAAAACACAACATTATTTGTATGTCCCCAAAATATTCATGTCATGATAACACTACTCATGATGTAAAATCCTTCAATGGACCCATAAAGGGATATAATTGATGAATTTGATGATTCAGACCACTTTATTTGACATGGGACAATAAATAACTCATAGTATTGACCCTAATCCCTTATTTTGGATATTAAGATAACCTAGGACTAATTATTATCTATATAAATAAATTTCATAGGATATTTAAAGGTCTTGTACACCATAAGGGGAAGAATTGGACAAGGAAATCCTACCATTAGGAAACAATTCTTCTTTTTTACACTTTTATTTCCATTCATTCATGTGGTGTCTCACATCCCCCAAATAAACTTTACAACCCTATCCTGGGAGGGGTAGATTTTGTGAATGATTGGGAAAGGGGAAGGCTACTACAATTTTTCATTGTTTTTAGTTTTTTCAAAAATTAATAACAGACATTCTTTCAACTTATTTAGTTTATAAATTCTATGTATCTATTTTTTAATACCAAATTTGGTAATATTATGTTTAGATTTGGTAATTTCAATTTCCTCACTCGATGATTAATATCATCCTCCCCCAAATTTTTATATGCATATGATAGAAATAATTAGGGATGGGTAGTGGGTTCAAACTGATCTCTATCGTGTACGTAGAATTTTTTGGAATGTTTTTTAATTAGGGAATAGTAATTCCGGACTGAGGATTTCCCAAATTAATCAAGAAGATCCACATCAAAGACACCAATATAAAAATGATGGCAGAACAATGTGATATTTAAATATGGGATAAAATCACTCTCATCATCTGGATAAGGGATAGTGATGAATCTATAGATATATATCTCTCTCACGAGACATGTGAAGATTTATTTGTAGCAATTAAAAAATGAGGAAAACATTGCAATAAGTCATTAAATGCATACTATAATCACTATTTTTAACCAGTTATTCTAATTTAATAATTTAATACTCTTTTCAAGTTATAAATTTCTCAAATAAAACACAAATATGTTATTTTATAGTCAACTTAATAAATAGTCGTACAAATCGTTGTGTTCACTCATCTTCAAGGGACTAGCACGAGTAAAAGTTTAGACTATACTTAGTTAATAATTTTTTTACAAAATCCATGCTAGAAATGTATCAACCATACCCTTTATAATGTGATTAACGAAGTTAACAATGATTTTTTCTGGAATGGTTGATAAAGAATGCACAAAATGTGTGAAGAAGTGAGAGTTAGAGGTGAAATTTTATAATCGAGGTGAGGGGAACATTTGAAATTTCATAAAAAATTAAATATAATAAAATAATTCTAAAACCAAATTATTCCAGAGGATTGGGGATTAAAATATATGACTTTTGGGGTTTGAAATACCATCATCCAAAAAAATTTGGAGGGGATTAATTAATGATTTAATCCTTATAGTTTGGTTTATGCCCTTGTTTAACTCATTTTAACATTAATCATGGTAACATATTCATACTCTTAAAGGGTTTTTATTTTATATATAATGTAAAAAATGTATCAAAAATGGAAAAATGTGAAAATTTTAGACAATATCTCATCCACCTTGTCATATTTCATTTTTTGAAAATTTAATAAAATCCTATTTTGATAAAATATCATTTATGTCAATTTTGACACTAATCATTTAATTTGATGTAAAATACATCTATAAAAATATTGAATTCATATATAATCATTTAAAACAACCCTAATATTTCATATTTTTTTACAAAATTTATGGAACAATATAAATCACTAAATTTATTTTTCTTTTAACATTTTTAAAATCATTTATTTTATTTTATTAATAATTGAATAAATATTTTACAAGTGATGCAAAATAATTTAAGGTAATTATTTAATCCCAATAAAAAAAATGAATTACTATAAATTATATAATTTAATTGGACACAAAATGACTATTTATATTCATTTACCACTTTCTTTTTTCCGGACATGAAATAATATTTTACATTTAAATGACAGAGAGTGGCATTTTTTAATTTTCATTAATTTAAATATTATATAAGTAATTTTTGTGGAAATGTTTTTATTAAAAAAATAAATTTCAAGCCTATGGTTACAAGGGTTGAATTGAATTCATCCAATAAGAACTATTAAAAAAATATTATGTTTTTGTCACTACAATATAATTGAGATTAATCCCATATTCTCTTTACCGAGGTGATAAATTTTACCACATTTCCTATTTATATTGACCAAAACTACAAGAAAAAATATTTATTAATTTAAAATTAATGATATTAAATATTGAATCCAATTTATAATCATCAATTTTTATATTTTTATGAAATTAAATTTATAAATATACATACAAAATACAATGAATATAGTTTTTTTAGAAAAATACATTTTTATGCATAAAACATGTTTTTCTTATCCCATTAGTAAATTTTTTAAAAATTAATGTTAAAATATTTTGTTAAATAAATAATATATAAATATAAATAAATTAATTCAAAAATAGTGAATAAATTAATATTAAAATAAATTTTTAACATAAAAAATGTTTTATAGAAAAAATAACACTTTATTTTAAAATGAGTTATTTATTTCTAATTAATTTATACCCAAAGAATTCATTTTTACATATGTAACCTTAATTTTTTCATAACACATTATGTCCTATCCATACTCGCCAATTAAACATCTAGGTGATAACTGTCATATAATAATACATTAAAATTATATTGCAGGTTTTGTAAACTCGATGTTATATATCACCCATGCTATGGAAAAATCATATTATTTAATGAGAAAAACATTCTAAATTATTTGGGTGTTTCTTTCTACCGCCTTTAAATAATATTATACCTCAACATTTATCACTATGATTAAAACAGTTGAAGAAGACAATGTTTCATTACATCCTTAGGTTCCGAAGTAGCTTCTTTGAATTTTTTTTATTTTTCCATAGAACATTCACTATGTGAGTAGTCTTATTCTATAGAACATTAAATTTATGATCCACGATTTTAAAATATTTTTATTCAAAAGAAATATAGTGCTCTATATGTACAAAAAATTATTTCTATATAAGAGCTACACAATGTATGTACTTCCTTAGGATAGATACATTGAACACGTCATGAACTAGAGAGTGGTTAATTGGAAGTGCCATGTGATAAGCTACTATCCTTCTTCAATTCTCTTACGGATGAATACATACATGGTTCCTGAAAATTATAATTCCTTCATAATCATGTTTAAGCTCAAGAATCTTTATCTCATACTTTTTAAACTCTATATATTAATGTTGTTCATCATTAATCTTAACTTATCTAGATAAATTAACAAACATGTGAAAAAGGTAACATTTTCCCCTTTCTTTTACATATCAAGTTCCATCCTTTGAAAATATAAAAATATTATATCATTTTTGGTCGTTATCATAGATAATAAAGAATTATCCTTTCAAATCAAATATTTTTTTGACCTTATTCACTTTCTCATGGTGTTATTCTATGACATATAATTAATAATTATTTACCTCCTACCAACATTATGGGAACATATTCAATAGTTTTTTTGTATATATACTTTAATCATATATTATTATTACATATCATGATTTTCTCTAACAATATAATCCATATATATATATATATATATATATTTTAATTTAACATAGCCATATCAAAATCATGAGGTAGGTAGTTTTTCTTATTATGAATCAATTATTATGATGAATAAGGTATCATCATATCAGTATACATGAGATCACATCACCATCACTTCTTCAATCTATCACTATAGATTATAAAACCTTATCCACTATAGGGTAATGTAATCATGAATGCACTAACAAACCTTCTCTTTGGTTCCTTGATATTTTCCTCACATTTATATGTCTAAATGACCTTGGATACCTTCAAAGTTGAATTTATTAGTGAAGTAGAAATTCAAGTGAAATTCTCTAAAAATCATAGATAATATCCTCCCAAACAAAGAATACTATTTATCTAAATAACTATTTTGGTCTGGCCAATGTTAAATAACTTCTATATTTGAAGGATCCCTAGATATACCCTTACATGAGATTTTATAATAAAAAAATATAACTTTTTTTGTCGATAATTAAAATTTATTAAATATTTCAACCGTATTATCCTTTCTTAGGGTCTTCAACACAACATCAAATTATCATTATACTCTTCATTGCACATTGAATAAGGAAGAGTATCATATATAATGACTACCACAAATGGATTATTGTAATTTGAAAAGATTATATTCATTAAAACCACGATGATAAAGGGGGACTTATTAAGAGGAAATAGAATCACTATAAATTCGTAATGTCTATACCATGTATGAAATGTTGTCTTGGGTATATCCTCTTTCATAATCGTTAATTGAGGATATCTATTATAGGATATCAATCCTAGAAAATATTTATGTTTTTTCATTTGATCAAATAATACATCAATATCTGAAAGATAATAGATATTCATGAGTTTAATCTTATTATGTTCTTGATAGTTAATGGATATACACATTAATCCAAAATTCATCAGAATAAAAATAAGTCGTGTTATATAACGATATGTACCTATATGAATGGATCCTTTTTCATGTTTCTCCAAGAGTTTATTTCAATTCCAATAATTAAATAAAAACAATTCTATATATAGTCTTTTAAATATATGTATTCTATGTTTGAGTTCTATTGATAACTAAACTTCACAATTCATTTGTATAATAGTAAACTATTATGGGAAGACATTAAAAAACTCTCAAAAAATAAGTATATCATTAATATTGAGTTTATCCCCAACCATGTGAGATGAAGTACCATTTTGAATAGGAACCAAGACATATTCAATGGATATATGTTCATTCAAATGCTAATATTTATTGTCTCAATAATAGAAGATCATATATTGATTCAATATATAATCCATAACTTCCCATTATTAATTATTTATGTCGAACTTATATAGAAAAATCTAAACCATTATTAATATATCATCAAATTAAATAAGTGGGGGAGTAATATGATTTTATAGAAGCACATTCATGTGAACTTCAACTAGAGACAAATCATAAATGAAAAAAAAATCTTCATACCATTAGGTTTTTTATTATTAACCCAATACATAGTCTTTGATGTGGTATTTTTATAACTATATAAAATTCATCAGATATAAAAGCGTGTTTATATAATGAATCAAATAATACATTAGTAGTTTTAGAGAGGTTGGTATGTCTACATTTCACCACTAAGATATCATACTCTACATCTGTAATAGTAATTGCATGAGATCTAAAATTTCTTCTCGACTTAATAGTTTTATGATTTTGATAATTTTCCTTTTAATGTTTTATGATAATACTAGATACAGACCTTATAAATCTCAAAACAATTTCCTCCTAGGTAGTAATAGATTCATTTCCATTATACCTTAGATCAACTAATTCATTATCCATTTTTATATGAATAATATAAGTAGTGTATTTGTTGAAGAGAGGTCTTTTAAACTCATCCAGCTCCATTGCGTCAATTTCATATTTTTACCACTTATTATTGATAAGTGTCTGCCATTGATTTACATTTATTTCTAAACGATAGAAAAAAATCAGTCTATAAACATTATGTATTTTTAAAATATCCTTTCAATGGTATTGATCCATTACCCAATTAATAGTGGATCAATGGGACAAAAAATAATAAGTTGGGTGTTTCCTTATAAAGGACTCAGTAGAACATTTTTCCCTCCATTCCTCATTCGAACGATCGATATGATTCATAGCTTTAGAATATTGTTTGAGAATTAAAATGAGATTTTTTCACTAAAACTCCCATAACATTTGATTTCATAGAGTGAAAATCATTTAATTTTTTGTCACATTCAGCATTATCATGATTCATTTAGTTTAAATAAATTGACTAAAAACAGTACTATATGATCAACAATAGTAATAGGGTAAAATCAAATAATTATGAAGTATAATTTATAGTATATATTTTTCAAGAAACATTTTTTCAATTTTTGAATCCTTAGGTTTAACGTAGGTTATCAATGATCACTAATAATACTTTAGGATTTCATCATATATATATATTTTTTTTCCCATAGTTCTGACTATTGTTTTCTCATTTTTGGTTCCAATGTTTAACTAAACCTTCAACATATTCAAACTATTACAAAATAAGATTTTAAAATATATATTACATGTGATTACATAAATATTAATAACATTTCATAAAAATAAATTCTACAATTATATAGGTATATTATCATTATAGTCAAGGAAACAAAAATGATTAGTTCATTAGTGTCCCCCATTGAGTTCCTAATAACTAGAAACCTTTTATGGATATCATTCCAGAAAAATATATTACTAACCTTAGGGAAATAAAAATAAAAAATGGTGATATCATATGCTTAGTAACAATACAAAAGGGAGATATCAATGAATACATAATAATAACTTGAACATAACGGTATGTGAACATGATATTAATATTTGAAATCCATACCTTGTATATAAAAGATCATAATAATGAGTCATGGAATAAACATTGGTATTTAATAATACCCAAATAATAAAGGAATCAAATATGAATATTTATGACAACATAGTAATGGTGTAAGATATGGAATTGTTTTATACACATAAGCATATAAAATCATTTCCTTAATAGTTATGGCTTGCTATTGTGACAATCAGAGTGGAATTTTTTACTCTCTAAATCATTGATGTAGGAAAGGTTTTCTCCAAATACTATAATAGTGGATAAGTATCACTCCCAAAACCATAATAACAATTATGTTTCACTCCAAATACTGTCGTAGTGGATATATTCCCTTATAGAACTAGGTTCACTTACCCTTCCAAATCATCTTATCTCAGGAGATGTCTTTCATTACACAATGCATTGGAGTGAAATTTATTTCTCTCCAAACATATATTGTAAGGAAAAAAATATATACTTGTTGTAAAATATCATAAAACAATCATCATATCATAACCCATGAAAATAAATTGGTCTTATAAACTAGTAACCATTTAATCATAGCATATCCCTTAGAAAATGAACGAGTTTAATAAACATATTTTCAACATAAAAAATATATATAAAGAACAAGGAATTTACAAGGGGATCATATACCTAGTAAAACATAAGTAACATCAATGTATGTTATTATGGATGAAATATTTATTTAATAGATCAGTAGAATATTTCATGATGAAATTACTTTTTTCATTTTGAAATCATTTCCGTAAATTGTATAAATTTCAAATATATTATGGTAACAAATTTATTTGAAAACATTAATGAATAATTGTTTAAGAATATTCAAATTATTGACTGTTCATGAAGTTGGGAATTTGATTTCATTTCATACAAGGTTATATAAAAACACCCCAATCACATTTTTGTAAAAAATTAAAAAGTACCTCAGTGGAAAAGTGAAAAGATGATTACTTTTAAAACATTTTTAAAAAATAAAAACACATCTATAAATAAATTAAAAAAATCAATAGATAATACAAAATTTTTATTTTAAAAAAATTAGAAACCATTAACATGTAAGATGGATGATTTTTTAAATAAAGTGTGAAATGAAATCGAGTTTCCTAAAAAACGTATAGAAAATATCATGAATAAATATGGCGATGAAAATGAAATCAAAAGATGTATTTTATAAAAACTAGGGGAAAGGAAAATCAAATCATTTATTGAGATGTTTATGATAATATTTATTAATAAAATACCTAATCATAATCAATTTAGATAAACAATTTGATTATGATATAAAATACATAAATCTTTAGAAACAAATTAACATAAATAAAAAAATAATATTATATTTAAAATTAGCGTTAATATTCATTAACCACTTAATTTTGTCTATATATGTACATACAACAGATATTTAAAAGTATGATAGGACATTTTGTAATTTTCAATGCATTAATTATTATATTGGTTATATTCATGAAAAAGAGTCCATTAAACAAACCCATTTCGTGAATATGTTGATATGGGTTGAATTTTATTCATCTAATAATAATTTGGATGAAAAATTATGTTTTAATCACTTATAATTATCCTAGATTAACCAAATTTACCCTTTACTAAGGTGATAAATGTTACCGCACTTACTATTCATTTTGACCAATAATAAAAGGGACCTATTTAATAAATTATGAAATAATTACTCAAAATATTGAATCCAATTTATCATAAAAATTTAAATAATTTGTAGAAATTAATTTCAAATATATGACTGCAAAACGTGATGAAAACCATTTTTTAGAAAAATATGATTTTACTATAACACATGTTTTATTATTATCCCAAGCATAAAAAATATCAAATGAGTAGTGAAACATTTTATTTAATATATATAATATATAAAATACATTATAATATTTCATCAATAGTGAATAAATAAATATAAAAATAAATTTTATGCATAAAAATAGTTTTCCAAAAAATATCTCATTTATTTTTTAAATGAATATTAATTTTAATTTATAATTAATAAATATCCAATGAATTAATTTATAAAATTATAACCAAGATTCTTTATGATTCAGTTATCTATATTCATACCCTTCAATCCAACATCTAGGCAATATTTGTTATATAATAATATTTTAACAATATTTGATGATTTTTTAACTTGGTGTTGGGTGTAATAACAGATATCAAAGAAATCAATTTATTTAAAGAAAAATATATTCTATAATCTCATGGTGTTATAAAAACCTTTTTCACATTACTAATTCCACCTAAATAATGATATTTCATTAATAATTTCATAATTTTTGGAAATAATGATAGAATTCTCATAATTGGTTTGTGCATAGATGGAATGAATCCATATTAGAGACTCAGTAGTAAACATATTTTATGGAATATTATGTTGATGGTTTAAACGTCCACCCATGGTTATTTTTGAATAATAAAACATATTATATTGCTCTTGATGATTTTTAGACCAAAAAATTATGAAAATTATATTTAATTTTATCTATCACCATCAATTGATAGTTTTAAATTTCATTGTCAGGCAGGTGTTAAAGTGTGTAATGTATTCATTAACAAGTATTTTATTTTTTGTGTTATCTTATTTTTAACAATTAATGAATTTTTTCTCATGTAAAATATCTGGAAATAATTTTATGGGGTATAAATAATACCTAATTCATAAATTAAGGACTTTTTATCATAAATTTTGTACTGGGTGAATGATAGTGTAAATGTTTTATCCAATATTTCTTGAAAATGGATCACCTTTATTGATTATTAACAAATTATTTTAATGGTTTATAAGAGTATGATTTCTCCCAAAACCATTTTCAATTTAATAAAATATTAAAAAAGGTCAAAATATTGATTTAACATTAAAGAAGATAGACATTTTGGTTTATTAAAAAATATATCAGAAAAAAATTCCATCTTATTCTTTATAGCATATTAGATTTTTTTTAGGTGACACAAAACATTATTATAATTCATCAAACAATATGTTAAATTTTGATAAAAATATATATATACAAGAAAGAAAATAAAAATATTTTTTTTCATGAGATATTTTAATTTATATATATTGGAATATATATGGAGTTAGCTTCTTGAGTGAATGAAAATATAAAATTTTTACAACTAGATACTGAATCATTTAGAAATAGTACAAAAGTATAATTTATATCATTATTTATTTGGTAATAATTCTCTTATTAAATATTGTGAAATTATAAAAAAAATTGGTGTGATTGAGGTATAAAAATTTATTAGGAATGAAATCTAATGATTGTTACATATTGATGCAATAGCTATATCTAGTTGCACTATGAGGCTCGTTAATGATTCCTGTTAGAAATTTTATCTGAATGTTCTAATACAGTTTTCAATTACATTTGTAGAGTATACTTGGATCCCAATATGTTAACATTATTATATAATGAATCTATCCTCAATCATTTTTAATTGGAGATGAATTTTCCAAATTACATTGTAATATAATGGATTTTTTGTGATTCATTAGGTGTGAGAGATAAGTTTATTATATCTTGAATATTTTCATTAAATGAACCATTTTGACATACATGTGAAAATTTTTAATGTATATGTTAAAAATATTTATCAACTATAAAAATATATTATTCATTAATATATATTAGATGAGGTGTATATTTATATATTGATTAGTTTTATGAAGATGATCATATTTTTCTCGTTATATGTCTGTATCCTTGAATCAATAGAGAATGAAATTGGATATGTTGATAAAAAGAAAATTTAATTGCCCATAATGTAGTGATATAGACACATTTATACTTTTTCAACAATAAAATTGAGATTCAACCATATATATATTCGTATATTATTATATTATATATTTCATATTTTAAAAAATTGGTTAATGAATGAGAAAAAAATATTTATTAAATGGTTTAATGATAAATTCAAAACTGAATCATTTACATAAAAAACCATGAATTAATTAGTGCGGGGACCATGTGTTAATGAGATCATATAGTCTGGTTTTTAAATTATTGGTTTCAAATTTTACTTAAAAATAATTATAATAAGAGTACCATTGAAATTATTGGATTAATGTTCATTAATGATAAAATAAATTATTTGAGAGACAAATATAAAGCCCCAATTTATGAATAATTTATTTTTGGGTTTAGGATATATGTAAAATTGATTATTTTAAATATCAAATAAAAACTAATAATTTTGAATTTGTTTATAGTAACATTGGTGTGAATATGAAGATAATATATTTACACTTGTTTATTTTATAATATTTCATTTCTGATAAGATCTTAATTTTCTAGAGATGCATGAAATATAGATAATTTATGTCATTAGAATATTTAATGATCTATGGTCTATCATTTTATAAATGAAAAAATTTCATTCAAGAGATGAGGATGTTCATAATGTTGTGGGATGTTGTTATATTTTTTATCTATTATAAAATTACATATGGAATTAACGACTACAATGTAGATATGTTCCATGTTACATGAAATTATCCTGTAAAAGGTATTTGGGTAAAAACTCTATTACTATCATAATTATTAAGGTAAATATATATATCTTTATACTTTAGTGAAACATCATCAGGTAAAAAAAATTATCTCGGAAATGTAAAAAAATAAATGATTATCATTTCTAAAATTTTTGTTTAAATTTTTCTTTTTTTCTATTCCAGTTACACATTTTTTAGTCTCAGAAGCTTAAAATAATTATCTTTTTATGACTATTAATTTGTATTTAACATTTTTAGGTATGAAATTTCCATCAGCTGTATTAGTTACCAAGATAGTTATAATTATATTATTATTATGAAGAATAAAATTTCTAGTTATAGTAATCATTTCATTCTAACAAAATACATGAAAATTAAATTTAATTAATGTTGAATAATTCTATTTAATTGATAGAGAAAGTGGAAAAATAACAACTTCTCAGGTATGTGTATGTCTCTGTATGTAAATATATCTATAATAATAAAATTATTTATTGAAATTCAACATTTTTTCATTGAAATTATTCACAAAAATACCAGTGATCATATTATTGGTTAGTTCTCTTCTTCTATAGAGAAAATGATATCCAATGTTTTTAGATATGTGATTATATATTTACTTAAACATTCACATCTACATTGGAAGGAGTGGATGAATTTAATTAAATTTAGTGATAACAAAACAGAGTAGGATAAATTTTAAAATGTGTAGGATTTTATTTTTCATGAATAATTAGGGTGATATTATCATATAATATCTTAATTTGCGAATCATTGACTAGATAATTAATGATCAATTTTGGGTGTGTGTAAAATATATCAAAGTGGTTTATTTTTTAAATTGTTCAAATATTATATATTTCATATGTCTCACATTTTATCTATTCAATTAAAAATGACTATATTTTTTTCTAATATGAATGAAGGTAATAATATTTGTACTACTTTTAGATATATTGGATAGAGATGTTTTAAATCAATTTTAATTTTATTTTATATTTTAATTAAGCAATATAATAAAAATTCATCACTCAAATTTGGGGTTTTACATTCAAATAGAGGGAAATGGATTACCACTAGCTCGCATGAGGATCCCTTTTGGTATGATAATTGTTGTTTAAAAAATAAATCTAAAAATTTATTTTTAATGTATTTGAAAATAGTTCCACATTTTAATATGTAATAGGTATCCTAAATATCATTCCAGGAGATCCAGTCACATAATGTATACCCTCATATTTTTTGACATTAAGGTAATTCATTACTAAAGGGAACACTTTGATAAAAATCACAAGGAATTATGAACTAAATCAAATATTACAATAGAATAGGATTAGTTTTTTCTTTTATATCTCCCCACTAACCATAAAAAATGGAAAAGTATGAGAATAAAAAAAAGTTCAGGTTTCATATATATACATTGAAATATTTAGTTTATAAAAATTAAATTATTTAACTATTAATTTACAGCAATATTAGTATTTTTTAAAATTTTCACAATTATATAAAATTTACAAATTACATTTTAAAATTCCCTTAAATATAAAGTGACGTAGGGGGAATTTATCCTTGAGGGTAGGATGGAAAATTTTTGTGACTGTTGTAGGTAGAAAGACCACCTGGGATAGATAATAGTATTTTTATTTTGAAAAAGTATAATAAAAATTATTAGATCATGAATAAGGGATATAATCTGTTCCCAATGGAAATCCATGAAATAGATGTTAAATATTCAATAAAACTAAAATGATTAATATTGTAAATAAATATCAAAATTTACACCAAATATATGTCACATCATTATTTATATCCTTCACATGTGTTTGTGACACATCACTAATGTGGAAAAAAATTCAACTCATCCCCATTGTGTGTTAATTGGATTCACTAGATCAGTCAATGTTCTAGTGGGATCTACATCCTCTATGGTGTGATAGTACCTCAAAATAGATAGGAGTGAGATGAATGAGAGAATGGGGGTGATCTGATACACTAGCTGAACTTCCTTCCATAAAATGATGTGGTATAAGGGTTTATAAATATATCACGAAAAATCCTTGATAGTTAAATAATTAACACTTGTGTTTAAAATTAATTAGTTAAGGAAAAATCCCTTCATGAATCATATTGATAAAAGAAGAGAACCCACTTGACACTATAACTCATGAAACTATTTATTAAATGATTGATTTTAGGTGATTTGAGTTATTTCAATATTTACACTCTTTAATATTTTGTTATTTATATCATCAAAGGTAGTATCATGCATACATTCTCCTTTCATGCATACATATAAATATATAAACACTATTTAGGATTAACTCTATACACTTTACGAAATGCTACCTGAGTCAAAATAAATCCTCTTTAAGATGACCATAATATTTAACACCACATGTATTTATAGCATTGACAATAAATATGAATCATCATATCCATCTATGTTGACAAGGATCAGCCATTGGAAAAGAGTCCGTAAAACTCAATATATATTGGTATCTATCAAAATTACCATCAAACACACATATCCTTATACCTATATCAACTAGTCTTCATCATATTCAAATATTAATTCACAAATTTCCCCTTTTCCAAGTCATTGAGTTAATGTGGGACATAGGGCTTTCCAATCCCATATATAGAAATCATTTTTATAAAATCTCAGAGTATAGACAAATATGATCGATGAATTTAACGTTTTTCATAAATCCTTATGGTTAATCACATCACATGTACCTCATAAAAATTTATTTATAATATCTAGGTGTGGTCTCACACAGTAATAACCCTTTTCAATAAAAGCCTCTAATGATATAATAGTTATATGATAGGAAACAACTCATACTGGTTAATCTCTATTCGATGACATGATCAGCAACATACCCAATAACCCATTTATTAGACATGACAATATGTAGACTTGTGTAAGTAGGATATCAAAGTATAAAAGTTCATATCATAAGTATATATCCAACCATAGGTAGTGGGGACTTTATTCTTATACATGCACCCCATGTTATACCAAATACATTTTTATGACAGTAAATACAGTATACATGGTGATTCAACTAGTGCACACAATGATTATATTTTTTGTTGTGTACCACTTGAGCTTCTTTCAAATCTCTATACAAGAATCATAATAATGAAATCCTTATCATTTCATTATAATATATAATACATCATGATAAACATCAGTACCTGATAAACTCAAATTTATACATGTAGAGTTCAATTATCATTATACATCAAAAATTCAAATCAATATATACATTTATGTATCCAAAATGAATGAATGATATTACATTGTTTTGATTTTTTATGATACATTATAATATTCTTAACCGATTTAAAAATATTTAACAAACTAAACATAAGAATCAGTTTATCATCTCATATTTGTCAATCTACTTGATAAGACTTATATTTTCAACCCTTTCTATTATTTTTTAAGAAATTACGAAATATGATATTGATGTCATATATCTATGTGATGATCTGGTAAAACTACCCCACTACACCATTTAGCGAGAAACATCTACAATGAAATAATTTTTAAATAATGTTGAGATTTATGAATCATATTCTTAATTATTCATCTTTGGATGATATTCTATCTTATTATGATAACAACATCAAATTTTTCTATGTTAAATTATATTAATTATAAGTTCATCATCATCTTCTTTGTTACCTTTTTCTATCAAAATTTCCATGAAATAATGTTACTAATTAAATTTTTATTTACTAATACACCCTATATATCTTATGACATTAATAAAAATTCACATTAAACATATATTATGGTAATTATTTATTTGTTAAAATTTAACTTTTTTAGGTCAAAATATTCTCTCACTATCCTCTTATATAATACGATTTTCTTAATAATATCTTACTAAGATACCTAAAGCATTTTTTTGTTACAAAATAAAAGTTATTTATTTTAGGTATTAATATAAAAAATAAAATTTATATTTTAGTTATCATAAATTTATTTCTATTTGGATGGAATTTTTTTTCATTTTAAATAAGAATTATAAAAAAATACCATTGATTAGAGATATGAACACATTCCAACATTTTTTATTAAATAATTAGATAATTACTTTTATCCTATATAATGTATTTGAAATTCATATACTCTTATCAAAAATTTTTATTGAAACTGATAAATCATAAACAATGTGTATGAAATTAATCATCCCATAATTATTCACAATAAATAATTATTTTCAATCATCGTATATTTTCAAAAGGGATGTATGATATGAAGATTCACATCTTTTAGAGAGATTTATTTTATCTTGAAAAAATCTTTTAAATTATAAATATTTATGTATTAATTATTTACTATATCTAATTAATTCAAATTGAAATCATAATCAATTTTTTTATTATGAATCCCATATATATTTAAAATAATTTATAAAATATACAATTTATATCACATAGCTTCAAAAATTAAAGAATTAATTTCTATAGTATATATACCTAACATGGACATTACATGGGGTCTCAAAATAGTTTTCAAATATTCTCGATAGTCACAACATATATATTTCATATTCCTCCACCAAAATAAACCAAGGTTTCAATGACCATTGTTTTATTCTTGAGGAAATGTTATTGATTATTTAAAATGACTTTATATCTTCTAGTTTGAACCTTTAACAACACTTAGAGTTCATACAAAACCAGTATCAAAATATCATATTCACAGTTCATCTATTAGAAACACATTGAGAATATCATGTAACGTTTTCCGGAATTATATCATATTTTGGGTATATTTAAATAGATGATAATAAGATAACTTCCATAACTAGAATAATAAATATTTTATATAATTCCATTTTAAACATGAATGGATCACTCTATGGTTCCATAATAATAAGGATTCACTTGTTAAAAAAATAAACAATTGTTTATTCATGAAGGGATTGTTTTAACTTATAAAACATTCCTCAGAAATAAATAATTGATCATAAATATTTCATAAATACGTTTCTTATGTAAAAAGTAAATAAAGTATCTTGCATTATGCTTATCCTTTCAAGGATTAATATCAAATTTTGTATTGATGATAATTATGATACTATTTAAAACAGATGAATTTATCTGATGAGTATCATGTATTATTAACCATTTAATAAATAATTTTATTAAATGGGATACCATAACAATTATGGATGATTTTTTTAAAAAAACTCATACCCATTGGTGGAAAAATATCCATATTTCGCTATGAAATGAACACACTAAGGTGTCTATCTCACCACTTATTTTTTGGTAGGGAATTATCCAAATAATATAATATTTGATTCATCGTTATCTGATTGGAAATCCATTTTCCCCATCCATCATATGGATTAACTCTACTCAATTTCTCTGGTATAATACTACTTACATTTTTTCAACTAAGTGTTATCCAATGTGAACATAACATACCAGCTAAAATTATAAAATCTAGGGGCTGTCATATTTGAAATCAAAATACACAAGAAGGAAATATAAATTGACAGATCATTTTATTTCCATAGACAAGATGACCCAGGGGAACACATATTTGGAAATAAACTACCAATTTTTATGGTACATGTCTTAAAAATTACATCTTTATAAGGATTATTACACTTTATATGTGAATGGGATTTTATGTCACAATTTTCCCACTTTTTATTCCACTTATATATGAATGAATTAAGTAATTTATTTTGTATTTATATTTCATCCACCAAATAAATCATTTAAAAATATATTAATGTGTAACTCTTTACACAACTAATAAGTTTGTGTTACATGCCCAATAATTAAATTCAAACACTTTATATTTTTTCAGATGAATCATATGAATATGTTACGTGAACTATTCATTTAAAGGCATGAAATTATATGAGATTGCAAATATTTACATGAGTAAGCATAATTTAGTAGATACACAAACTCATTCACCATCTTATATAAGGTATAATCTTCTATATAGGTTCATAGTTCATCCCCATGTCCCCCTTCCTAAGAATAATTTTCTAAATAGAAAATCCAATTCATCTCAACTCTAACCCATAATATGAATAAACTATATTCAATATATATATTTATTTTCATAACATCAATTACAATCAAAGTTCAATATAGATGAAAAACTAAATTCATTATAATGAAATTTTTATAATTGAATGCAAGTATCTATCCTAGAATTTGTTTTGAATTTAAATTAAGCAAGAAAAAATATTCAAATTTATTAAAAAACATAATAAATAAGAATATAATAGGGAAAACCCACTAAAAAAATTAACAATTCAGATATTTATTCATTAGGTAAACTTTTACAAATAATTCATAAATAATATATAATTATGAATATTTTATAATTTTTGCTTTACTATTATGGAAATATAATAATATAATAATTTTATATTTATTAAAATATTATCCCTTTCATATTAATAAATTTATAGAATTTTTATTTTAATTATATGATATTATATTAATTATAAAAATATTAAAATTCAACATCTATTTGTAAACATTTTATATAATCTAGACAACATGTACATAAACATTATTCAATCTTTTATCATCTCAATCATACAAAAATTAATAATGCGTCTTATATAATATCCATATACCCCATTAATTTTTAATAATTCAAACTAAATATTTATAAAAAATCATAATTTAAATATAAAAATTTTATTTTTTTCCTCATTTCATAATTTATAAACCATTATAAAATATTTCTTATGATTTATATACACACACTTTTATTTTTATATCATAATACATAACAAAAAAAATTTAATGTAATTTCGAAAATTTTAACAATTAATATTTTTGAATATAATGATTCTTATTTTTGTTTGATTATTGATTTTTTTTTTAAATTTAATTCGTTTACAATGATTTTAGAAATTAAAATACCCCAAAATACCTTTTATAATAATTTGTAAACATTTTTTAGACCATTAATAAATTTTCATAATATAAAAAAATTATTAATCCTTTTTGTTTACCAAAATGGACGAACCCATTCCTATGTAAAGGTTTTCTCATTCTACCCTTACATAGAAACTCTATGTAAGAGTGATCTAATTCTGGAACCTTTTTCAAAAGGAATGTCACATTCTACCTTTATATAGCTTGAAATTAATGTGATGTGTAATGGTAATATGAAAACAAACTTTAAATAAATCATTCTACAAAAGGATAATAACATTACATAAACAATTCAAATATAGGTAAGTCATGATATATCTTTATACGCCCTTTTGGAACATAATCCAAAAGGAAATACGCCATTTTACCATTATACAGCTCTGAGAAACCACATTATGTAAGGGAATGACCATTATATAGCTATCTTGCTTACGGTTAAGCATATGGTTACATTTATATAACCTTAGAAAAATTATATAACCGTGAAATGGATTTAGGAGAAACTTTATTTCCCTAACATGACCATTTATGCATAAGGTCAAAATTAGGAGACCCTTATGTAGAATGATATTTTTATTATAAGGATATATGAAACTTATATATACCACTAATTTTATGGTTAAATCAATGGTTACCATTATGAATCTACAATGTTTAAGGGTAAGGATTAATTATTCCTTTACATAACCTAGTATGTAAGGGTAAACCCTTTTATAGATATTTCAATAACATATTCAGCAATGCACTATTTTCACAATTTTAAATCACTCTGACGCAATATTTTATACGTCTTAATAATTGATCACACTTATTCATGTATATTTTTTTAATAAAAATTATTAGATAATATGGAATTCATATAGAGCCTTTCCAAAGGATATACATGAATGAAATTTTAAACATGTGATAAAACCAAAAACAAGATTATTTTAAAAAATGGCATAATTGTCGCTGAAAATCAACTACATAATTTATGATCTCATTCACATGTGTTTGATCCTGAACACAATAGTTTAAAAAAATCAACCCACTCCCATAGTGTTTCCATGGTCCACACTAAATTTCTCGGCATTTTAATGTGATCAACTATCCTCCTTGGTCTTCTAATACCTCTAAATGTAGAGGAAGATGAATGAGATCATTGGGTTCTGGTTATTTACTAGATGAATATCATTCTTCCCCATTGTATCGAAATTTAATTTAAAAATACATCCTACAAAATCCTTGATAGTAAAATAATTAAATCATGAATTTAAAATTCATTAGTTTGTAGAATATCCATTCATACATCATATACATGAATGAATAATGATACCCTTATATAAAAACACATATAAGGATTTAATAAAAGATAGATTTTATGAGAGTTTAAATATTTTAAAATTGTCTCCATTTAATATTAATCGGTTCATATGATCAAAGGAAATATCATTCATGAAATATCATTTTATGCATGCATATCAATATTTCATGCACTTGATATATGATGCACTCGATATATTCATGCATCATTAAAAGGATAATTATTTAAGTTATATATCCTTAGAAAATAGTATGGGGTAGGTTTCATTATAATAATTGTTTTTAAATAAGAAATTCGAGCATCAATGTAGGTATATTACAACAGAGAAAAATATTCCCTACAAACTAATCATTTGGAGATAAATCAGTCGATAGATAATAAAATAAAATCTTCTATTAATTTTTTATAGATTGGTGTCTTCTCCCCCTCTACTCAAACTCAATAATGTTATTCCATATATAATTTGTTGTTTCTAAAATACATATTTTATGGATTATTTATCTTAACTAGAGTAGTATGTAGTCGATGATACGGAATATAAGGTTAGTAGTCCATCATCTATGGAATTTCCATTACCCTTAACTCTCTATTTCAAATCAGATATTTTTTATTAATCTATATATTCTTTTTCACTGTTTTCACCACCATTACAATCATTTTTATTTCACCAAAATACTTATGTCTCATTGATGGAGGATCTCAATTCTCCTTGGAAATAGATGAATTCAACATGGATTTAGAATACCATAAGTGGAAATTTATTATTACTCTTGGAATAGAAAAATGAATCTCTGCATGATTTATAATTTTATTAAATCTCATTGATTATAAGATCAATTAGTGATATCCTGTAAACAACAATATACCTTTCTAATTTTTTTTCATAAAATATGACTTCATTCCTTCCTGGGGTACAAAATTTAATATCTTCCCTAATATATGGTCTCTTATCTAGTAGTGGTTTATGGATCCTTATGAGGGTAACAATTTTCATCAATGGAAGACTGGGTTTATCTTTCTTGTCTTCCTCTCCCACTAATCAATATATAATTTCTCAAAGGTAAATAAGACTCCATCAGTAGGGTTCTAAAGGTGGATTATGTGACATTAAAATTATATGTGTGATGGAATATTGTATTTGTGTATAATTGGAAATTGTCTATTCTATTCCTCAGTGAATCATACGCTGAGGTGGTTCCTCCATCTCCATCTGGAATAATTTTTTTCCAATAATATTGGGTTTATTCACATTAGTTAGATCTAAGACTAGTTTTTTACCATTTTTAGATGATCTACATATCATATTTCTTGAAATTTTGTCGATCATATTTCATGAGAAAAGAATGTGTTTTGGGTGAATCCATCCCAATGTAAACAACAGTAAAATTACAATTTATGGATTTCTATAACACACTAGGATGTAACTCATCATGATGAATCATAATATGGTCATGGTTATTGGTTTAAACCTACTATAATTATTCCATAAGTACCCTTAAATATTCAAGTTGATCACTCTTACTTATGTCTGAAGGTAATTTCATTGGGAGAGTTGGGTTTTTGGTTTGTCCCACCAGTATTTTAATATGTGCTAACCATAAAAATTGTCAATGAGAAACAATATTTTAAATCCTAAGATATTATTCTTACTTTCCTATTAGTTTCCCACCCTTAAAATTATGGAGATGTGGATGGGTAGAGTTTTGTTCTCTCTGGTATCGACACACATTCCATAAACCCTATAGAACCAGTAGCTTTTTTGAGCCATTTTCTTCCATTTTAGATGGATACTTAAAATAGGAGGCCGCATTTTTAGGTCTCTATGGATCATGTAGTGACATATTCCACCATATTTACAAGAACCATAGGGTAATTGAAGGGAATGATAGATATTAATAATTCTAATGGAATGGCTACTTAATTTTGATCAATGAAAAAATCTAATGGTAACTCCCCTTCTCTAGGGTCAGCTTAGTCTCTAATAAACATAAGATCCACATTACCACTAAATCATGTTCTCCATTTTCATTTTATAATTCCTAGGTAATATTATCCTCACTAATGTGAAATTTTATTTATTAAGAAACTAATGAAAAACAATCTTTCTATAATGTCTATTATTTTCCTAAATAATGATATATATTCCATCCATGAATTCTCTTCAAAAATCTATTCCAAAAACTATGTGAATGATTTTCCAACCAATTTCCACATTTTTACCTTTTAAATAGATAATATAGTAATATATTTCATGAAATCCACTCTTCAATTTTTGATTATCAAGACATATTAAATATCTCAAAAAAAAATTCGTTCATTGATGATAAATGTGATATTAGGGAAATAGAATGTCTTGGGAAAATCCTCTCTCCCTATAACATGGGTCAACTTATGTGCTTAGATAGAATATAGATCAACTATATAATAGAATGATCATATAATAAATGTGGTTAGAACTCTACTTAAAAATTCTTGCCTGGATTCAAATATTTATTATAGTCCTACAATGATGTATACCTAGGTTTCAAGGGTGAACCATAAACAAATTGAAACAATAAATATAGTTATTAGAGGATTTGAAGCCACCCTGAAAAATTACTCTGCAACCTCAAAGTGATTTTTTTCATAAATAATTAATCAGTGTCTTATTTACCCTAGATTTTATTAGTCTAATCTCTCATCCTTCTCAACAATTATAATTGAAGTGGCTTCACCCAATGGTTCAATTTCTCTAATATATGGATAAATTTTTTGGACTTCATGAATGTATTCCAGTCGTCATATATTTTACAATCTCCAGGATAACCATATGATATCATCCATTTAAATTGTAAAATATGTAAAATTTTCCATAGATTATGGGTTAGTATTAAGAATAGAATCCAAATAGAATTTAATAATTGGATCATGAAATTAATTAGATCAATAGTTTTATTTGGGAACATTGGAATGAAGAGATTTTAATATACCTAATTGATAAATTTATGTAATTATATGATAGAATAATCAATTAGGAAGGAATAGAAGAGGAAATGTATTAGATTTATTGAATCAATGAAATATATATGATAAATGCTTATTATGAAGCTTGTGTTATGAAAATAAATTTCATTGCTAACCATAACCTCACATGTGAATATGTTACATTCAATTGTGATATGAGTATTATTCATCTATGGGATAAAAATAATAATTATTTGTTTCATTTTGAGTATCATCTTGACATAATGGGAGGATTTCACCCAAATTATAGTGAATTTGATAATATTATTACATTTATTCATCACTCAATTGATTAATTTTATGATTCTCATCATAAAGACATTCACTACGAAGTGGATATCATGAATGTGAATAGTTCTATGAACCTAGATAGTGTTTTAGGCATGGATGGGTTTATAGGATCATTATATATTATATCATGGGATAATATTGACCACGTTATGGATATCCATGATTTATTCAAATTTGTATCACTTATTAGAGTCAACGACACTTCCAATCTAGCGATCATTCTAAAAGATAAACACTAATTGTTTTTTGAAAATATAATCTGATTATTATATGAAAATATTTCAACACTATTTCTGTGATCATTAACTATATACACTCAAGACTTATCCACTCATTGTTTCCAATGATACAACATGTATTTATCTGAAATAAAACCTTCATGGATTTTACTGAGATGTCTCAAAATTCAGTCCCTGACATAAACTGAAATGTTTTTGGCATTAATATTATAAGGAGGATCAGCATGGAAAAATATTAGGAAAATATTGTTTTGAGATTTTTTATCAAGACCATATCAAAATTTATTTTCATTAAGTTGTTTTTCTGAATGGTGTTGTACATATTCTCCTCCAAATGGTTCTTGACGAACCTATTATGATGTAATTATAGTTTCATAAATTATAATAGAGTCCTTCATCTAGGAAATAAGATTTCCCCAACATTATATTACATCTACCAAGAATATATTATTAGGGTATTTCAAAAATATATTTCATTTATCCTAGTAACATGCTTTTAATGTAGTTATAGTTTTCTCTGTATATCAAAATTAAAATTATTATATGATATTATCTTGATTCTGAATTGTGATAGCAAATCAATTTGGGGATTCAAACATTTATTTATTAATATTAAAAAATGAGTGATAAATTGATGAGAATCAATAAAATATGCATACATATCTATCATATTTTCTCAAGAATGATGGAATCATAGATCATGAGGTGTCTTGGATTCCCTATAGTCTGTTTCCACATGAAATACCTCAGACGTCCCTTATCTATTTGAATTATTCTCAATCAATATTTTTCTTTTTTGGAAAAGAAAACCATAACGAGCATCACAAAATAGAAAATGAGTCTAGACTCTTTTAGATGCAGGATGAACCTAAATAACATTATTATCTCATTTAACCCCTTTCATGTTTTCTACATGATAAAATATCATTATTTTGTTATCCAGTATATCAAAATCATTCTCAAAACATTCTTGTGTTCATAGCATATTGATGGGAAATTCATTTAGGAGAACTATGGTTCTATGGATGAGGTCTTTAAATAATATATTATTTGTCTATGATATTTAGATGAATCCATGAAACCAATAAAAACAATTATATCTTGAGAGGTTATCACTTATGACTCTCTAAGGATAATGTATAGTAGTTAAAAATATGGAAAAAAATTGGATCATGCATAGGGTGATAATCACTGAGGGATGTGAATCGGCGATTATAAACCACTTCAGACCCAATTTTACACATAATTATTCAACACTAAAACTATACCAGGAAACATAAATAAGAAATACACATTTTATAATGATTTTCACAACCCAAAATGATAACTACATCCTCTTTCTGTTGTTGTTTTTTAGGACATCAGATCACCCTGAGAGGGGAGGGGTGAATAAGGATGTCAAGTTTTTCTTTTAAAGTGATGGATGTTGTTCCCACATTGGTTGTAACCAGTTAAACTTGTATGATGGATAAGAACAAAAATCAGAAACTCATTTTAAATGATACCAGAAAACACTTTTACTTGGTTCACCACTAAGGGATTCATCCAATGAGCATATGTTGACATTGTGTTGGTCATACCGAAATCCAAAAATCATCACTAGATGTGTAATAAAAAGGGTCAGCCATAGTGACACTATTTTAGAAATAGATAATTTAAAAAAAAAATAGGGATGGATCACTACATCCATCTGATCAGATCCATTGACAATCCCTATCTTACTACATTGGGAGAAGTCTAACTTGGTTTATCGACTTAAAGGTCACTTCTATGATTTAGCATTAAATCATGCATCCTCAACTAATAATAGATTCTCTATTGAAGTAATGTTTTTCATCCACATAAGTATATCATTTTTTCCAACATAGGTTGGCTGCAGAAACTACTATTGAAAACTAATTTGGTCACTATACAAGCCTCCTTGTGTGTTCTGCATACCACTCTGCTCTTTTGTGTAATGTGTTTCGGGTATACCACGTTGATCACCTCCTCCACATACGACTAATGTTTCCGCGTACCTTCCACCTCCACAACGTACTTCCCTATCCCTCCACATACCAGCCCAAATCCTCCACATACCAGCCCTACTCCTCCACACACCAGCCTTATTTCCCTACTCTGCCACATACTATAAGAACTTCCACTAAAAACCACACTCTCTTCCGTAGAGAGTTTTTCATACGCAGATGGTTCTCTCAACATACCATCTTCGCCTCCATGAGACACTTCAGTATTCTTCATATTTATTCCCTAACATTTAATTTTTTGCTTCATCAACCAAATAAAGGGGATTATTTGGTCTTTATATAAGAACAAATGGATCCAAAGAATCTTTTAATCCAAAATTGACCAAATCATTGATTTGGAATAGCCTCCACCATGTGCCATTCCTTTTTTGTGAACTACAACAATCCTGTGAACCTCCAAGATTCTATGTACCGAACGCCTTGGATGTGAACCATCTCCACAAACAATTTTTTGTTCCTCCAACTACTCTGCATACCATTCCTACTACTTGGTATGCAGTTTTGAACCAATCTTGAAAAAATGGTACGTGGTCCGTGTTCCAATGTATGCGGTAACCTGATTTTTCTAGATTTCTTTTCCATTTCATATACATATCACTCCTACGTGAAATTTTTTTTACTAAATAAAACTCATGATTTTGGGTCCCAAAAAATTAGAAAATAATATGAAACTATGCCACCATCAATAATACTTTCAACCTCAATCATACGACCACATTCATGGAAATCTCCCTGGTTATCCATGTTCATATTGAAAAAAACCACAAACCAGAATCCATTATTATCAATGAATAGCCTTGTCTCCAACAATATCTCCCAATGGGGTTTTTATAAATCTCTAGAGAAATTCACTAAAACACCATCCAAAATAAAAAATTGAAACATCATGAAACAACTAAACCATCACTCTAACTTTACGTGAGTAGTGATCAATGTAGAAAAAAATAGCGTGGATATGAATTGAGTTATCATGTTTTTCATTTCTCCCCCATTATGGAATTTTTTTGTTTATGAAATTCTCCATATTTATTTTATCATGAAAACCATTTCACATTTGTTGAGCCGTTGAATTCATCTAGTCTCTCACATTGGTAACAAACCCAATGAATAAAATTTTTAACATTGTAGTGATGAGAAACATTCTCCCCATCGATCCTATCTCCCCCATAACCCTACATCACATACACAAAATGATTAAATAGTAAATAAAAATAGAGGGAGGGGAGGTTTGTAACATCCTAATGCATTGGGTTGTGGTTGAACAAAGAAGATCAACTGATGTTTCTCAAAGGTATCTACTGCTAGTTACTTGGTCATTATTTCATCAATTTTCTCACCAGTTCCGACATGATCTATATAAATAACCCTTTTTAAAAAATTTTCCATTATGAAATTATATTTCATTTCAATACGTTTCATATGTGAGTTATGAATAGGATTATTCATATGATCAATAGAACTCCTGTTGTCAATGTGAATCACCATTGTTTATTTTACCTCATCACCAAAATTAGTCAGATGTTGCTTCATCCAAAGTAGATAAGTGCTGGCCTTTGTAGAATATATATATATATATATATATATATATAGATTTAGTAGTTGTGAGAGAAGTACATTTATATTTCTTATTGAACTATACCACACATTTATTTATGATAAAAAACATTCCAGCACTTGTGTACTTCCGAAGGATTTGTTTAACTACCGCCATATGTTCTTCCTTTAAATTACTTTGAGAGGGAGATTCTAGCGATAATGAAAATACAATATCTATCCATGTTTTAGTTATGTACACCATAATTTTGATGATTTTTTGTGCATGGTGGAATCCAAATAATTCCATCCTCATTTTTTTTCATTTTAGTTTCATCGAAAATCAAAGTTGAGATTGGTTTAGACTCATGCAAATTTATCTTTTTCAGTAACTCTCTTTCATACAATTCAAGATGAATGAAAGTTTAATCCTTCTTCTGAATCCTATACAGCCTGAACAAAAATTTGAGTTAACCAATCATGCATATTTCAAATTATTATTTCATTAGACTAGAAAATTCATCCACATATCCATTCCTACCACTGCTATGTATAATATCATCCACGTACTCAAGCACCATAAAATTGATCTTCCTCTAAATTTTTCATGAAGATATTACGGTCAAAACCTTCTATTATGAATTGGATATTATTTAGATATGAATCCATATTAGAATACCATGCTCATGTGTCATTCAATCAATTTAATCTTCTACATGAATGTTTTTCATGAATATTGTCCTCAACATCCATATGATTGACTCAAGTCTCACCATTATATAAAATCTCCCTTCAATACAAATTCCTTCAAACTAGGAACATCCTTTTAACACTATGGATTCCCTGTTTCTGATCACATTGTGTTATTATGGTAATGTATCTTGTTCCCATGGTTGGTCCTTGTAATGACCCAAACTTTCTAATTGTATTTGTTTCCTCAATTTGGGTGTTATTTTATATTATACTCAACAAAACTATATCCTTTAAATAATGATGTGGGTATAATTAAAATGATACCATTGGGTTTCAAATTTTATATGATAGTTAGTCAATATTATAGTTATAAACTATAATCTTAACGCTGTGTTTTTATAAATACAGTTATCTTGGTTAATTAATACAGAAAGAAGATTGAATGGCCTCGTCTAGTATACTGAAGTCATATGAAGCCTATCTGTTGGAGTTTGGTAAGGAGGTAGCGTCACTGGGCTTTAATCTGGATGAATCCCAAGACGAACTTCAACATATGAATCATGAATGGAATCACGTAAGGGAGAAGTTCAACATGATAGAAATCACCACTCGGGCAATGTCGGCCGAGCCACCCCAAGATTCTATCACCATAGAACACCTTACACTTAGGTCATAAACTGGTGTTATAATGGGCTATGTAATGAGACCTTAGCTAATTTTTGTAATCCTTATGTAAATAAAATTGTTATTTATTCTTATAGAAATGTTTGGGAATTTAAAATACGTGGATAAATATTGGATGTGTATTATTGATGAATTTAGGAAAAAAGGGGTATTTTACAATTTTTATATAATCTTTAAATAATAAATAATATTAAATGATTTTTTTTAAAAATGGCCTTCTATAGTTATGATTAGTGATAAATTTAGTGTCTATTAAGATCAACTTAATTTTTAGTGAACATTAAAGTATGAATAGTAACTTACCCTTATGAATAGTAATGAATAGTAATTTGGCCAAAAAATATAAACATCACCCATGAATGTATAAATAAAATTTTTATCCCTTAAAAGTGAAAAGTGATCATAGTATATGTTTTGGTATTTTTGAATGTCGTAAATATTTTATTGAAAATTTTATAATTAATTTAATAATTTAAAATTGAAATTTATTTTCATAAAATGTAATAATATATTGTTACATTACTGTCTTATGGTTCTACGATAATTTAATGGGACCTTCATTACTTTCGTAAGGTGTTACAAAATGAGTTATAATTTTAAAGATGTTTTTTGCAGAATAAATAGTGATTTTATTTAAAAATTAAATAAAAAATACAATGAAAATTATTTTTATAAAATGGAGTTCTTTTTTGAATTCATATCATCGATATTAGGTAAGGGTGAATTTTTTGGATTTTTCTGAAATAGTTGATTTTTTGTTGAATAGTAGAAATGCAGTTTTGAGTTTCGGGTGTTTTATGACATCATTAATGATAAAACAATGATGTAAGATTTCTGTTAGACTTATTAATAGTGCTATATTCTATGAGCTGTCCCAAGTGGCCAATACCATGGGCAAATACCATGGTAAATCCCATGGTTTTGCAAATACCACCGATGAGGTATCCCTTGTAAATTAATAATTTATTCCCTCAATTTTCCTATAAATACCAAGCCATTTACCTCATTCATTTCGATCCAAAATATTCCAAAACTAATTTATGGCCTCCTTACCTTCCATGTATTCCTCAAATGGTTCCCTCAAGATTCCAAAGATCCGGACCTTCATGCTTTCAATGTTACTCTTCAATGTAAGAGATTCTTTCACGGTCCTCTTTTAAGTCAAGACTTCATTATGTTATGCCTTCTAGTTTCAATTTTATTATGTGGGGGTATGTTATTATATATCTTTACTAGATTAAATTAAATTTTAATATCATTATATATCCTTTCCTCTATAATCAGTTGATTTTATGAATTTTTATGTGACGCCATTAGGTTGCCGAATTTTGGTAAAAGAAATCACATTTTTCTTTCCGTTCAAGTTTCCTTTTCATGTGGTATGTCATTAAATTTCACACACCATGATATTATTTATTTTTAATTATATACCTCTAATATAAAATTATTAATTTATTTAGGGGAGACCCTTTTCCCATCTCATTATATTTTTTTCTAAAACCATGTCATATTGCCGTCATGGTACTGAAATTTCTTCTCAAAGTTTATCTCCCTTTCTCTCAAGGAACTCACTTGTTTTATTAATGTGAACACTCAGACCGATTTAGTTACTATGTATGTTCATATATATACAAAAATGATATAATTTATTTTGTAATTGACATAAATTTAACCCTCACTCCATTTCTATGGGTTAAAAATGACATAACGATATTATTTTTTAGCACTTTTAAAACATCATGATTTTTAAGTGAAACCCATTTCTTTTACTCTCATTCTGATATTTGTAAAATGTATGGTTATGATCTGTGTGAATCACATGAAAATAAATACAGATTAAGGTTATGACATAATAGCGCTCCAATGCATTGGGTAAATTATTAATCTCCAGAGATGACAGGTTTCACAATACCTTGGTGAATTACCTTGGTAAATTTTGTGACACCTCAGGGATAAACCTCGATGATATGATCATGAAATTCTAAATAATATGTTTTAGACACATATTCACGTTATTTATATTATTATATTCCAATTCTCCCATTTTCATTACTTTATGACTTTTATCATGTTCTTATAAATATTTCTCAAAATCACATGTCAACTGTTTCACATGTTTTCCTTACTGAGCCTTCTTTCCACCCTTTCCATTTGATGTGTGTCTCTTGGATATGAGATGCAGTAATTTTACATAGTATGAACCTATAATGAATCCTTACGAGTGGTTTAGAAGAATGTTTTATGTTGTTTTCATTTATTATGTTCCTGATTTCCAAGACACTAGTCATTAAAGATCCTTTGTCTGTAAAATGTATTGAAAAGTTATGTAATAAAAATACAGGATTCCATAGTTGGTATCGAAGGATAGTTTAGTTATTTATGGAAATTAGGATATGAAAATAATAGGATGAATCTTATAGAAAAGTTTAAATATAAAAAAACCTTCCTTGTATTTTTGTCAGTATAGAGTATGAGGTTTGTCAAGAAGAACATCCCTATCTGGATAAGAGCAGGTAGAGGCGGCTCTGGCACATAGGTACCGAGGATTGAAAACTCCAACAAGGAGTTTTGGTCTTGACACGAGGTATCCTTGTACACAAAAATAAACCTTGACGTAATCTGGGTTATGACACTCTTGGGGTATATGTTTGGTTAATAATAAGCTTTTTATAAATCATTATGAATGAATTATAGAGAAATGTAATTATTTAAACTTGAATCATTAAGACATAAAATCGTTTATAGTTAAAAGATTCTTAAATGAAATAATATTCTCACTATGGTTTTATTCCATTAGAAATGGAAGGAAATATGAGGATCCATGAAAATAGTGATCATAATAGACCATGTTCTGACAGTCCGTCGATGGAAGCTGGAATGGAAACATTCATGCGAATAATAAACCAACTGATTCAAGATATGGGAAATAACTTGAATCAAGCTAATAGACTATTCTCACCAAGAGAGGAACAACATTATGTTGAGTCATTTATTTTTCAATGACCACCAACCTTTAGTGGATCAACCGACCCATTGATTACTGAACAGTGGATCAGCTCTATAGAGAGTATTCTTTCTGTGCTTTACTGTTCAGAGCAAGAAATGGTCACCCTTGCTGTCTATCTCTTAGATGGAGAATTTGATCAGTGGTGGTAATTTATTATAAACATGAGAAAAAGAGTGGAGGTTGAAGCTATGGAGTGGTAAGAGTTCATAGGGATCTTCTTTAGTAAGTATTTCCCTCATTCCATGAGAACAATAATGGAGAATGTGTTTCTTGTGCTGAAGTAGAAGGAGAATGAATATGTGGGAAGCTACGAGATGAACTTCACAAGGCTTTCACGTTACACCTCTAGATTTTTCATGGATATAAATATCATGTTTGATAGATTCTTCAGTGGACTGAGACCTAATCTGCGGAATAATATTTCCAACCGAGATTATGACAGCTATGAGTAGATCATACGAAGTGAGATGAAAGTCAAACTAGACATTGCTGAGACACAATGGTCTCATAAATCCAACTAAAAAAAGAGATCAATGGAGCTAAGATTATGGAGGATCTTTGATCAAGTAAGATGAGGTAAGAAGGTGCAGCATCCCACGTGTATTAAATGTTGGACGAAGCATTCATGAAACTGCCTGCTTAGTAGTGAGAAATGCTACAAGTGTGGAGTAGGTGGCCATATTGCGAGGAATTGTCATAGTGAGGTGAAACCTCAATATCCAACCACTGACGATAAGGGGAAGATGGTGCATGCCCTACCTGATGTCTAGTGCTTTATTTGTGGACAACTTGGTTACTTTTCCAATCAATGTACAAATCTGAGGGTGGTGGAGGGAAACCACCATCATCTTTAGCATAGGCCAATAGAGCAAGATAATTATTTTTCTAAAACGATAGCTGAAGATGAAGCTCCAAATGATGTAGTAGTAGGTAATATTATTTTTCTCTCAAATATATAATGTTCATTGTTTGATTCTTGTTCGACGCATTCTTTTATTTCTACCATGTTTGTAAATATTTTGGAAGCAACCCCCGAGTTACTAAAAGTTGATTTATCTGTCAAGACTCATGCTGGGATTATCCATGCATCATAAGTATTTAGAAACTCTAGTATTTATTATAGTGAGCACATTATTATCGCAAATCTAGTAGTCATTCCCATGGTGGAATTCGACATAATACTAGGGATGGACTGGTTGTCAAAGTACAATGCTAAGATCAAACGTAGAAGTAATTAAATCTCAGTAGCCTTGAATGGAAAACCAATAGTTATCTTCCAAGGAGAGATATCTCAACCTGATAATTCCCAAGAAAAACCTCTAATATCTTTATTTATGGAATTGATCAATGAAGAAGAAGAAATAAATGAGATTTTGAGGATAGAAAATGTCCCAATAGTCCAAGAATACGTTGACTTATTTCCTAAAAAGTTTTCATGGACCTCCCCAGAAAGGGAGGTAGAGTTCTCTATTTAAGTCGTACATGGATCTCACCAAATATCAAATACCTCATATAGTATGGAAAATGGGGAGCTGGAGGAATTAAAGAAACAACTCCAATATCTTTTGGAGAAGGGGTTTATCCGACCGAGTGTGTCTCCTTGGGGAGAACATGTTCTCTTTATGAAGAAGAAGGATGGATCAATGCAATTATGCATTGATTATAGAGAACGGAATGGGATCACAGTAAAGAAAAAATACCCTCTTCCAAGAAATGATTACTTATTTGACCAACTTCATGGTGCAAAATTATTCTCTAAGATTGATCTTCGATCTGGTTATCATTAATTGAGGGTGAAGAAAGAATATATTCCAAGAACCATCTTTCGATCAAGATATGGTGATTATGAGTTTGTTCTTATGCCTTTTGGACTAACTAATTCACCTACCATTTTTATGTATTTGATGAATATAGTATTTAATGAATACGTGATAACTTTTTGGTAGTTTTTATTGATGATATTTTGATATATTCCAAAAGTTGTGTGGACCATGAGGATCATCTAAGGGTTATTTTGGAAACTCTATGGAAGGAGAGGCTGTTTGGAATTTTCATTAAATGTGAATTCTGGTTACCACAAGTTGCTTTCATGGGGAACATTGTTACCAATGAAGGAATCATAGTTTACCCTACAAAGAAAAACGTTGTAGAGGAGTGGCCTCAGCCTATAACAATAACCGAGATTCGTAGTTTCCTTGGATTAGCAGGATAACATAGGAGGTTTATGAAAAACTTTTCACATATTTCTAATCCATTAACCATGTAAACTTGAAAAGTGGTCAACTTCGTCCGGAAAAAAGAGTGTGAGGAATGTTTTCAAGAGCAGAAGAAGTGACTTGTTACTGCACCCATGTTAACTCTTAACTCATGTGGGGAAGGATTAGTTATTTTTAGCGATGCATCTATGAAATGGATTGGGTGAATCCTAATGAAAAATGGAAAGTTCATTTCTTATGCATCTCGACAGTTGAAGACTCTTGAAGAGAACTATCCTCTGAACTACATAGAGCTGGCTACCGTCATTTTTTCTCTTATGATATGGAGGCAATATCTTTATGGGGATAAATGTGATATATACATATACCATCAATGCAAGATGTATATTTTAACACAAAATGAATTGAACATGATACAAAGGAGATGGTTTGAACTCTTTAAAGACTATGATTGTTCCATTCATTGTCATCCCAAAAGAGCAAACAATTTCACTGATGCATTAAGAAGGAAAGACCCAGTTGTTCTCTCCATTTTGAGTATTCAAAGAGATCCTTTGATCAATGACCTAGTAAAACTGGAAATGGAGATTATAAATGAAGGGACGTCATCCACCCTAACCCAAATTATTTCTAAACAATCACTATTAGAGAAGATCAAGAATACTCAAAAATAAGATCCTTCGTTACAGAATAAGTTTGAGGCTGTGAATGATAGGAAGTTTCCTAAGTTCAATACAGATCAATAAGGTGTACTGAAATTTCGTACAAGACTATGTGTTCCATCTATTTTTAGAATAAAGAAGGAGTTGTTGGATGAAGCTCACAACTCTACGTTCTCTATACATCTTGGTTGGAAAAAAATTTATAGGGACCTTCATGATCATTATTGGTGGGATAATAAAAAAAGGGAGATTGCTTACTACACATCAAGGTGCATGGTATATCAGCAAGTGAAGGCAGAGTGACAACTTCTCAATGGGGTATTCCAACCACTACCCATACCAGCATAGAAGTAGGACAATATCACTATGGACTTTGTCACTTGTCTCCCAAGAACATCCAAAAAACAATTCCATATAGGTTATTGTGGACATCGTCACCAATACTACCCATTTTATCTCCATTTGGGAAGATTTGTCTCTTGATCAACATTCCAGAATTAACGTGAAGGAAGTGGTAAGGCCGCATGTAGTTCCACTTTATATCATATCTGATCATGATCTAAGGTTCACATCATAATTTGGGAGAAGACTTCACCATGCTCTGATCCCTAAATTGAATTTCCGTACGATGTTTCACCCCCAAAATGATGACCAATCTGAATGGACTATTCAAAAACCCGAGTAAATTCTAAGAACATGCTCAATGGAATTTAAAGGTGTATGGGATCAACATTTCTCATTAGTTGAGTTCTCTTACAACAATAGCTTCCACTCGATCATTCAAATGGAACCCTATGAAGCTCTATATATAGAAGCGATGTTAAACTCCTACTTGTTGGGATGAAGTTGGTGAGAGAAAGATTCTTGGGCCTAATCTTGCACAAGAGATGATAGAAAAGGTCCATGTCATCCAAAAACACATTAAGGATGCTTAGAGTCGGAAAAAGAGCTATGCGGACAACCGTCTAAGGGACTTGGAGTTTGATTTTTGTGACAAAGTCTTTCTTTAGATTTTACCTTCGAAAAGAGTCATGAGGTTTGGGAAAATAGGGAAACTCAAGACTAGGTACATTTGACCCCATCAAATACTTGATCTTTTGGGAGTAGTGGCCTATCGTCTTGCAGTTCCTCCAAATCTATAAAATGTTCATGATGTCTTCCATGTATCCCTCTTGATGAAGTACATACATAACCCTTCACATGTACTAAATCCAGAGGTGGTATAACTGGAACATGACATCTCTTATGAGGAGCAACCGATGGAGATCTTGTATCGTATAGACAAGGTTCTAAGCCGCAATAATACCCACCTTTTTATGGAGTTGTCGAGGAACCACAAATGTGAAGAGTCCACGTGGGAACCGGAGGAGACTATGAGATAGAGGTACCCACACCTGTTCCCATCAGAGGGTATGATATAAAAATTTGTGGAAAAAATTTCTTAAGGGGTGAAGAATGTAATGACCCAATCTTTTTTATTATACTTGTTTCCTAAATTTGTGTGTTATTTTATTTTATACTCAACAAAACTATATACTTTAATTAATAAAGTGGGTATAATTAAAATAAGACCATTGTGTTTCGATTTTTATATGACCATTGGTTAATATGACCATTCGAAACCATAATATTAACATTGTATTTTTATAAATAAATTTATCATGGTTAGTTAATAGAGAAAAAAGATAGAATGGCCTCATCTAGTAGACTCAGGCCAAATGAATCCCATCTGTCGGAGCTTGGGAATGAGGTAACATCACTAGGCATTTCTCTGGACCAAGCCCAAGATGAACTTCAACATATGAAGATTGAAAAAAATATCCTAAGGGAAAAGATAAAGATGATAGAAATCACCACTCGAGCAATGTTGGCTGAGCCACCCTAAGATTCTATCACTATATCACACCTTACACGAAGGTCCTATGCTGGTGTTATAAGGGGCTATGTAATGAGACCTTAGCTGCATTGTGTAATCCTTATATATAAATAAATATTTTATTTATTCTTATGGAAATGTTTGTGAATATAAAATATCCGGATAAATATAGGATGTGTATTATTGATGAATTTAGGAAAAAATGGGTATTTTAAAATATTTATGTAATCATAAAGTAATTAATAATGTGAAAATATTGTAAAAATATGGTCTTCTACAGTTGTGATCAGTGATAAATTTAGTGTCTAATAAGATAAATATATTTTCTTGTGAATAGTAATGTATGAATAGTAACATACCCGTATGAATAGTCATGAATAGTGATGAATAGTAAATTGGCCAAAAAGTAGAAACATCACCCATGAATGTATAAATACAATTTTGACGTAATAAATGTGAAAAAACTATCATATTATAAGTTTTGTTATTTTTTTAAGTCATAAATATTTTATTTACAATTTTATAATTTATTTCACAATTTAAAATGGAAATGTATTGTCATAAAATTTAATCACGTATTGTTACTTTATTTTCATATGTTTATATGATAATTTTATGGGACCTTGATTACTTTATCAATGTGTTACAAAATAGGTTATAATTTTAATATTGTTTTTTGGAATAAATAATGATTTTATTTAAAAATTAAATTAAAAATACATATAAATTTTTTTCATAAAATGGGGTTAATTTTTTAATTAAGAGCATCGATATAAGGTTAGGGTGAATTTTTTGTATTTTTCAGAAATAGTTGAATTTTCAATGAAAAGTAGAAATACGGTTTTTGAGTTTCAGGTCTTTTATGACATCTTTAATGATGTAATAATGATGTAATAATTCTAGTCGACTTATGAATAGTAATATATTCTATGAGGTGTCTCAAGTGTCCAATACCATGGGAAAATACCATGGTAAAGCAAATGGTTTTTTGAATACCACCGATGAGGTCTCCCTTGGAAATTAATAATTTATTCTCTAACTTTTCTTATAAATACCAAGCCATTTCTCTAGTTCATTTCATTCCAAAATCCTCCAAAACGATGTTCTGGTCTCCTTACCTCTGAAGTAGTCCTCCCAAGTTTTCATCATGCTTCCAATGGTCCTGAACATCAATCATTCTAAGTTACTCTTCAAGGTAAGGGATCCTTTCACGCACGTCTTTTATGTCATGACTTCCTTTAGGTTATGCCTTCTACTTTCCATTTTATTATGTGAGGGTATGTTTTTATATATATTTAATACTGTACATTTCATGTCCAAATGATGAGAGATCATTTCCACTCTCATTAATTGATTTTATGAATTTTTAAGTGACGCCGTTAGGCAGCAAAATGTTCATAAAAGAAATCACACTTTCTCTTTCCTTTCAAGTTTCCTTTTCATGTGGTATTCCATTCAATTTTCCACACCATGATATATTTATTTATTTTGTAACTCTACTATAAAATTATTCATTTATTTATCGGATACCCTTGTCCCCTATCTTAATATTATTTTCTAAAACCATGTCATACAGATGTTAAGCTGTATAAATTTCATCACAAAATTTCTCTCTCTTTCTCTCAAGGAATAATATGGTATTATTTTTGAGAATACACAGACCTATTTCATTTCTATCAGTGTTCATTGATTTTAAAAATGATATATTTGATTCTAGAATTGAAATACATGTAACCCTCACTCCCTTTCCATGTGTTATAATTGACATAACGATCTTATTATTAAGCACTTTTAAAATGTCACGATTTTGAAGTGAATCCCATTTATTTTACTCTCTTTGGGTTATTTATGAAATGTATGATTATGATATATGTGTATCGCATGAAAATAAAGACATATTAAAGGTTCACCCTGATAGCACTCCAATGAATTGTGTAATTAATTAATCTATAGAGATGACAAGTTTCAAGATACCTTCATGAATAACCTTGGTAATTTTTATGACACCATGGTGAAAAACCCTCTTGATATTTTAATAAATGTCTAAATGAAATGTTGTAGCCACATATTCATGTTATTATTCAAGTTCTTTTTATTATGATATTCCTATTCTTCCATTGAACATTCAATTATGTATTTTATCATGTTCTTATTAATATTGCTTAAGTTCACATGTCAACTGTTTCACTTGTTTTCCTTACTAAGCCTTATGCTCACCCTTTCCTTTGATGTATGTCTCGGGGATATGAGATTAAAAATTTTTACATAGGATGATCCAATTATGAAGCCTTATGATTGGTTTAGAAGGATTTTTTAATGTTGTTTTCATTTATTATTTTTCTAATTTAAAAGACACAAGACTTTAATGATCCTATATCTGTAAAATGTAAGGAAAAGTTATGTAATAAAAAGGCTGTATTACATAGTCCATATCAATCTAATAGAATTATACATTCATGAATTTATTAAATGATTCAACTTAAAAAACTTCTTCAAATGTGTATGGTTTCACCATTTATAGTAAGATATATTATGCATCATTCCTCCTTCCACTTGTAGGTGTAGGTGTGGTACAATCCTAAATGATGTTGTATTGATCAATATCAGCACTTAAATTTCTCATCATAGTGTTTTTCAAGCATTCATAAACTTGTGCATTTGAACATGTTCCACTGATCACCAAAAAACCATTTCCAACGACATAATCTTTATGATGTTTCTAGAATAACTAGGTTAAATGAAAATTGAAATAATGATTTTGGAAGATTATTCCTCATTATTCATTGGTCTCCATCTAAAGGGAAGTGAACCTCAACAACTTCATAATGGTGGATCTCATCATGAATGGTTTTAAAGATAATTTAATATGGAGAGAACACCATAATTATTCATCATATTGTGACTATCCATATCGGATAATATTCTCAGCTTTACCATATAAAAACATCATGAACACTTTTTCATTAGGATACCAGAAATAAGACCAAGTCAAAATGATACCTTATGTATCCTAGTTATTTAGAAAATATTAACTTCAGCTTCGTCCAATAATGATTCTCCAAAATACATGCATTTGAATATCAACTGAGGAATCATTAAAATATGATGAATTTTTCACCTTGGCTATAAATAATTGAAATCCCTATATACTTCTTAGGTTTTTATCCCAATAATATGATTTACCATCAATTCCCAGCATTAAAAGAAAAATAAAATACAAAAAAGATTAAGGGAATAAGCTGTATTATCCTTTCATCATCAATATGACATGTATGGTTGAGATTATTTTCATAACCAAGTTCATCAATTTACTCTAGTTATCATACAAGAATGTATAAAAAAAATTCTTGACCTTTGTTGATGTGGCATGGCTCTCTTTACATTCTCTTCTGATTTTTGTCGATAATTGTACTTCTTAACATCAATGATGAATGACACATTTTTTCACCACTTATGGACTACTTCTTTCTCTAGTATTAATTTTAAGAATACTGTTTCAATGTGATTGGATTTCATACATCTATCATAAAAAAACTTCATTGGAATGAGAATTTTATTTTTTTTTCACAAAAACTCATGACCTTTGTCCTCATCATGGGGGACCTATTATTTTTCTTTTTTCACTATCCTTATCCTATGAAATTTCATTTTTTCTTAATCCTTCCAAATCTCCTAGCTAAATAACCAAAATTTTGTTATGAAATGTTGCATAAGGTTTCAATCTTCCACAGGAAGTATTTTTGAGTTTCATTCACATTTGTATTTTTTTTTGACTGCTTTGCCCATAAAATTCTTGGTCATAACATCCATGGTTTCTCATCATTACTCATTGATATCATTATGGGATTATTTCTATTTAAAAAATACATCTAAATTTTTTCCAAGGTAGAATCTTCACACATAGTAAGAATTTATTGTATTATTTTATTATTGAGAATCAATTTTTTTGAGATAAACTTGTACCATCCTTGTGGATACATCCACTGAAAACATCACAAATGTTATCAAGAACTCCAAATATGTTTTCTGTAAACATATTCTTTTCTAAATTTGGATGTTTATTCTTCTTATTTGGATTCCTCCCCCATGAGGTAGTATTCTTGTTCTCATTTATATTTTTTTATTGTACCAATAATTTAATTCGCTATGCGCAAATATGTTACAACACTAACATTAACCAACAAATGTTGATTAATTTTTTTCTCTTGTATAATGTTGTTGGATGACTTTTTTGTTCATTATGAGAAACCAGATTTAATTATATCATTCCTATACACCCTAGAAATGGTGATAGGTTTCATATCTCTTTTCCTCATCCATACATTTCCAATATTTTCCCTACAACCTGCACTATTCATGATAAAAGGTTTAGAAGAATTGGAACATGTTGGATTGGATGGTACATGTTTCCTCTTAGCTACTCGGGATGGATCATCAAAATACATCTTGACCTTCAAATGACATTTTTTTGGTATTTTGGTTTTTGAATCCTCCAGATATCATTGAGTAGCTATAACACCTATTTCCATCTTCTGTGATGTATTAGTAATTTTCTTCTCCAGATTGACCCACTAATCATATAAATCAATACATTTCATATTTATAATGATTTTTTGATCTTCAATCATAATCACATTTTCATCATAGGACTTCTATAGTATGAAAACGTTGTCTTCATACATATTAAAATTGTTCTAAATCAAAGAGTTGTGTTCCGTAGTATTTGTGGATATTTCACCTAAATTAAAACCCTTTTCATAGTTTCTTTTTTTTTCAATTCATAAATATGGATTTTTTTTTCAAAATTATTTTTACTCCCTATTTCTCTTCTACTGCATTGATGTATTTTTAGGATCTTATTTCATGTTTCCTCTTTGTTTCTTAAAAGGTTACAAACTATTTAGAGAGCTTATAACATTCTATAATTTTTCTTTTCAATCCTTACTCCATAAAAACATCTTCTTTTCAAAAATGGGTGACTTCTTCTTATATACATTGAAATAATATACAATCTACGACTAAAAATTATTTGGGAATTCCAGGAGGATATTTTCATAGTCTTCCAATTTCATTTGATGTAATAGATTGATTGAAATTCCCAATTGTGTTAGGATATTCAACATGAAGAGAACATTCAAAGGTACTAACACGTACCTCCTGATAATTTGAGGATTTAGAATTACATCTGCATGAGAGGTTGTCTAGTTCATTAGTGGAAACTTGAGAAATATTATCATTACATACCAAGCCTGATATAACATCATTTTTAGAAGGGCATGTAGAACCAGATACTAACTTTTATATAGATAACATGGACTTCTTTAACATTCACTTATCTTTATATTTTCATTTTTTCATTGTCTTGTTGGATATAGACTTATTCTCAGAGATAACAGGTATTCATCATGAATGTACTTCATTGTTGACATAGAAAACAAATTAAAATCTTCAATAGATAATAATTGTACTATATAGTATCCAACATATGTGAACTTCGCTCTGATACCACTTGTAGGACCATGAAACACCCTGAGAGGGGAGGTTGAATTAGGGTGCCAAATTTTTCTTTTAATGTGATGGATCTAGTTCAAAAGTTGGTAGGAACTCATCAAACCAATATGATGTATACAAATAGAAATCAAAAAGTCACATACAAAGATACCATGAAAAACTTTTAATTGGTTCACCACTAATGGCTTCATCCCAGGAGAATACGCCGATTGTGTGTCAGCAATACCAAAATCCACTTATATTCTCTACTAGTGGAATATAAATGTTCAGTCGTAGTCACTCTTTTCTAGACACACTACCTTTATAGAAGTTCGTGTATAGTTCACTACATCTCTCAGATCACTTCCATTGACTTCCCCCAACTCACTACTATGAGATAAGTCTAGCTCAGTTTATCAACTTCAAGGTCACCTCAATGGTTTAGAAATCAGTAATGCATCCTCAACTGCAAATGGATCCTCTCTTGAAGTCATGTTTTCATCCATAGATTTATATCATTTTTTCCACACTAGTATGTTATAGAAAATACTATTGAAATTTTTTTTGGGAACTTTACAGGCCACCTTGATTATTCCACATTCCACTCTCCTCTTTCGCAAATAGTTTTTTGCATATTCTATGTAAATCACATCCTCTGCATACTACTTATGTTACTAAATACTGTCAAACTGTACCATGTGCTTCCCTGCTCCCCCGCACACCATCCTTACTCCAATGCATACTAGTTCCATATACTTCATTCGAAAACCACCATCGGCAAACATCCCTTTCTTCTTGTACTTTCTCAACATGATACGCGTGAAACCTTTCCTACTATGCATACTATCACACTCCGTTGTATAATGCAATAGCTTCCACTATGATCCGCACTCTCTTCCGCTGACAGTTTTTCTTTATGAAGATGTCTCTCTCAGTGTACCATCTTCTCCTCTACTAGCCACATCATTATTCTCTGTATTTCTTCCTGAAATTTTTATTTTTCTATCTATCCACCAAATTAATGGGATTACATCCCCTCATAAAGGCATAAATCTATCCAAAAAATATTTTGATCCATGATTTACCAAATCATTGACTTGGTACAACATCCACCATGTACCGCCCCTTTCCTACAAACCACAACAATCCTGCGAACCTCATATATTCCATGTTCCATACGTCCTCACCATGAAACATCACTTCAATCTTTTTTTTTGATCCGAAAACCGCTCCACGTTCCATTCATACTAACTGATATGTGGTGACGAACCCTTCCCACATCATGGTACGAGGTCCATGTTCTGAGGTATGCAATTCCATTATTTTATTGACTTTATTTACTGTTCCTCATATGGTTCACTACTACATTAAAACATTCTTTTTCGAAAATCAATCATCTGATTTTTCATCCCAAAAATATGGAAAACATTTGGAAATTGTGCCACTTTCAACCTCAATCATACAACCACATTCCTCGTAATCTCTCTGATAATCCATTTGTAGATTGACAATAAACACAAACCTGAATCCATTAATATTAATGAACAAACTTGGTTCCAATAATTTTATCCCACTTATAAACTAATTTTTATTTATTATAACGAAAGAACTCAATGAACCGTGTGAACTTAATCCAATATAAATTCTTCTAGTAACCAGTTATTTATAAAATCACCAACTCACTAGTATATTCTGAATGATAAAAATACAAATGGTAACATAGAAAATTTAAGATCATAAGGATCATTTGGATGTGGTATTCTTCACTCTCGACTCCAAAATAATCTTTAGTCTTGTTTCACTAATTCTTTATTTGATACTCAATTACATTCTATAATAAAGTATAATTTCTATTCTAAAAAAATTATTTTTCCACTTCTCTTTTTTTAATATATAAAATTACAAGATCTTATAACTACATTTTAATATATAAATTATTACTTGGTTTGTGATTGTGATTTTACTCTATAATTATAATTAATATATCATTAAAATCTTATTCAATATCTTCAATGAAACCATATATAAAACATGGGATATTATTATATAAAAATTTCTTGGGTTTATCACACTTCTCCAAGATTCCACACATATTCATAAATATAAATCACTAATACAATATTAATAAATGATGTGAAACTATCATAGTCATGTAATATTAAATTTGGGATAAATTCTCTTCCATAACCCCCCTCTTGCAATAAGCAATATGGAATAGAAAAATAATCACTGTATATAACTATCATAGGTTCTTTTATTTTATAAGTAACTAGATTGAATCATTGATTAAATATAAGATTATTGATATGCATAATTTTAATATTATAATAACATCATAATAATATAAAAATGTTCATAATTATGTATTTTTGAATTCCCCTCAAATTTTTTCAAACTTATAGATTATATGTAATATTATAAGTATATTTCATATCCTAGTAAATTAATTTACATTGTCACATTTACTCAAATAATGATGAATATGTAATATTTGGAAAATCTCGTGTAATATGTAATGTGTTTTACTTGGGAATATATCTTCTTGAGGTTTAAAAAAATGCAATTAACCTGAAACACGTTACATATCACAATAAAAGTTATGCATGCATTGAATTTTCTCAATATTCATATAATTATAAAATACTATGCACCACGTCTAGATGATGAACGGCTTAAATATTTTATGGAAATATGTTATTCATGATATTAAAATTTTGCGTATACATGTAAGTAGAATCCAGAATTCTAAAACCTTCATAGTCTAGTAAAATATATATGACATATCAAATATATTTTCTAATACTGAATAGTATGAAAATATAATTTTCAAACACATATTCCTAATTCACAAGCCTTCCAAAAACATATCTAATAATCTTGTAGCTACTACAACTTTATTGTAAAAAATTTCTCAACAGATCAAAAAAATATTTTGAAAAAAATACAATATCAACCTCACAAGGGTTTAACAATCTACCCCTTTGGATTTTTTTGTCAACAGATATAAAATATATATCAATTTCAAGACATATATGATATTTTTCTCCCATAATCCATGAAAGTAAAATGTAAATTATTTTTATCATATTTATTGATAATAATTACAAATTGAATATGTTACATAGTTAGTATAATCTTCATCATAGTAATGAGTCACCAAAAAATGAACTCTATGTATAATTTATCTATATCATTATATTAATCAATATTATCTAACATAGAAAACAAATGTTTTTCATTAGAATATCCCTAAGAGATACCAACTGAAATTGTACAGTCGGTAAAAGGTAAAAAAATTCAAACAATTTCATGCACTAATTAAATGAAAAAATCAATAAATTTTATAAATTTTTAGGTTTATCTATCTATAAATTATGTTTCCTATTAATTAAATATTAGAATAAGAATAAATAAAGAAGTAATCTCGAAACATATCATTCCTTGGCAATGGAATATGGGATCCAATCCCATTTATAGCCACAAATATTTAAAATATTAAATTGTAAATGGAATAGTTAGTATATAAGAAATTTATTCCTTATATAGATTTAATTTTAATTTCTATAATCCTTTATCTACTTTTTCTATTAAAAAGTGACATTTATTATGAATATTTTTAGATCATAAATTTTGCATTGGATTATTGGACTAATTTTTTGAACATTAATTATTATATTAATCCATTCAAATATCTTTTTTTAGTATTTTACCATCAACCGAAATTATTTAGTAGTTAATACAACTTAAAAGTCAGTAAAATTTATAAAAAATAAGTAATTATATATTAAAAAAACTAAAAAAATGAAGTAATAACAAAAAACTATAAATAGTCCACATAGAATGAAAAAACCGTAAATAAAAGATGAAAAAAATATGAACCACTATTGTTCATCACTTTTATTTCCTATAAAATGATGTATGAACCATGATGATATCCAATTAAACACAATAATCACAATAATTCATCACTATCACACCATCTTCTCATGTTCACTTTAAAAAATCATCGATTCTTCCACATCGTTCTAATGATTGACACCACCACCAAGAAATATATCATTATCAAGAATAAAAATCCACCAGCACACCTTAACATAAATCCATTGACTACATCCATGGATTATAGAAGAAGATATACATGCATTGGAGACTACACACAAATCATTGATACATGATGATGTTAGAGAAGTGTCAACCTTTATCCACTATGATAAACACCGGGAACCAGATATCACCAGAAACATGGATATCAATTTGGGAAAAATAATCATACATAATCTTAGCCACCAAAAATATTCCAAAAATTTCTCAACCACACCATCCATTACCAAGATATTTTATTGAGAAATGGGTTTGCACTGTATAATGGTAGATGGGAATGAAAAATTTGATGATGTTGTTAGACCTTGAAGCGCTAAAAGGGGACATGTCAATGATTGTAAATTCATGGGGAAACTGATTCACCTTCATAAACCCTAGACATTGATCACAATACAGCTCTAGTACAATAATGGTTTTTTAAATGAGGATGATAAATCCAATAGGTAAATAGGGAACGAGATACAACTGTTTCTCCAAACTGTGTGGAATAGTGGGTCTATACGTGTTTCAAAGCCACTGAAAGCCAAATATAGTAACAAAGAAAAAATAAAAAATACCAAGAAACCAGAAAAAAGATAATTAAAATAAACATGAGAGGTGGATAATGGTATGATGATAAATCTATGCCATTGAATAATGGCTATTTAGTAATAAACATCATTTATTCATGATGTGTCTTCAACCAACTGATCTATGTTGAAAAATAAGACGCAGTTATATGTTATGACTTAGTTGATCAAAAGGTAGATTATAATTTCCTCTTTTAGTTCCATGAATCATATATTTAATATATAATTATTTTCATTGGTTGTGAATTTCATATCCTGAAATCCTCCTACCATGTAAAAATATATAACCCAATTCATATCCATCTCAACTTATTTTTTATGTATAATCCAATTATTTAATCTTTTTGAGATATATCTCATAATTATTTTTTTACCAAAATAATTTATTAATTTTATTTGGATTGGTACTTAGAAAAAAATTGTATGTTAATATGAACTATCTATCATTAAATCTATCATATATATAAAAATGTTGATTAATCATCTAAATTAATTTTTCTTCTACATCTTCCAATAATGTTTTAATTAGTAGAAGAAAGTGTTATAAAAAATTGAATTATCTATAGATTGAGAAAATATTTCTTTTTATCGAGTAGTGTCACATAGATTTTCTTTTTCATCTGCTTAGAATATTTTTCAAAAAAAAATTCATTATTTATGGAATAAATAATATCATCAACATACACAATAATAGTGTGATATGGTGTCAGTCTTATTAAAATAAAAATTTCAATCCAACATTCCTTTTTCTTAATTCCATGATCCACACTTATTTATTCATATTTATTTTATATTATCGTTAATATTTTTTCAGTCAATATATGCCCTAATTTATTTTTCAAATCATTCTTCCATTAAAGTTAAATATAAAACCTAGTAGTCTTTCGATGCAATCCACTTAATATTACTCACCATAAAAGAAAAGGGATTTTACAAACATTTTGAAAACAATGAAGAATCTGTGGGTTATAAGGGAAAGGAATGTTATGATGTACTATTTTCTAGAATCGTGATACATAGTTTCATAAAATTTAATTCCTAAAATATTGGAATACCCTATTAATAAAATCCTTGATTTTTTTATAATAACATCAATTTCTCAGCCCTCCTGTTATTTAAAACCCATCCCACCAATGATAATTTTATACTATAGTCTTATAATCGTCTCCCATATTATATTCACATTAATTTTATAAAACCCTTCATTCATATCATCAATACAATCTTAGTTATCAATGTTTTATTCAGCTATTTATTGTTTAATACTTGAATGTAGAGTAGTCTGACTAATTCTCAGCAATCTTTTCCTCATTTTCACCCCTTAATTCTGATCTCTGGTAATGTTTTCAATATTAATATGGCTCCAAAATATATAATTTTTTCATGTGGACTTTTCATCGATAGAATTATTAATTGAGTAATAAGAGACTATATATTTAGTTCGAATTTATATATTCACAATAGTTTCATCAACATTTTTAAACTGATAACATCATCTATTTCATCTAAAATTATTTTTCTATACTTTTAATCATTCTCAAGAACTAACACATCATAATTGGCCATAATCATCTCATATATTTTTAATCTATAAGATATTCTGTTTTGATGTATAACCAAGGAATGTCCCATCTTCAGATTTATCATAAATTTTTTCACCATTTTTATCTTCTATCTTGATCAAACAAGGAATCCCAAAAACCCTATTGTTTTGTACATTTTTAATCTTATTGAAATATATATTGTTGGGAGTAATATCATAATCTTTTCATGAATGTAAATATACAGTGAGTTATTATATCTACAAAAATTTCATGTGGATTGAAATATCTTTTTGTTTCTTTCTTTGAATTAATTTTTCTATCCATATCCACTTGAAATGTGTAATTACATCCACCAAGCCCACATTATTGAGGAGAAAATGAATAATTAAAATAATTCATAATTCTATGTTAATAAATATATTTAGAGAACTTTTTATCGGCATACTCAATACCATTGTTTAATCAAAATCACTTTAATGATAGAAAAATTATTTCATTGAATTTATTATATAACATTGAACATATCCAATGACGCACATCTATAAGACATGAATATAATAAGTTTTATTCTTATGAAGTAATAAATGAATGTGATGAAGTATATTTCTCCAATTTATTGATTCATTATCATTTCTCCTCAAACATTAGTGTAGGACTTTCCAAATGTTAATTTATTTTTAATGTCCCCCTAATTGTGACTTTTGTTTACCAATTTTTACATTATAATATGTTTTAAAAAAAACTAAATTGGTCTTTATATAGGACTAAGACATTTATAACAACCTCTTATATAATTAATAACATTATATTCTTGTAGAAATATTTTTTAGTACTTCTATAATGAATTTTTTTTCTACTTATAGACTTAATTTTAAATATATAATAGTAATGGTCTATTAATATTAATTAATACTTTCCTGTAATTAAATATCACATGCGTATCTTTTCTTTCCCGCAACATTTAACTAAATTAAAAACAGTGTTACCTTAATAAAATTTTAAAACATTATCATAATATTAAAATAATTAAATATGTGGGTATAAGTATAAGTATCCACTATAGAGATACTATATATTAATGTATAATGATATAAATTTCGTTCAATTTTTAAAAGATAATTTTTACTTATAATTTTTATGAGTTTTGAATGGTTATAATAAAATTAATTTTTCTCTCATTTAAAAATTGAATCATATAGATATATTTGAATAAATGAAATATTTATTTTCAAATTAATTAATGGTATTAATTTCATTTTGGCTAAAAAAAATAAGTTACTAAGGAAAATATTTGTTACCATGATAAACAAATTTTTTCTAGAGAATCATAATTTTCTAACTATTTTTGTAAAAAAATTACATCAATTTACATTAATAATATAATATTATCAATAAACATATATTAAAATTAAATAAAACATTATTATTTAATAATCAATGATAAATAATATTAAAGGCTCTAAAGGATTAAAACAACATTTTTTAAAAGCAACAGTTTTTTGTAATGTAATATATTTTATTTAAAAGTTAATTTTCTCATTATTATAAATTAAATAAGATAAAATATAGTCAATATTTTGAGTGACATGATGATTTTTTATGATAAGGGTTATATTATTATTTTAGTGAAAAAATAAGCATTCATAATTATTAATCAAGAAAAATAAGTGTTAAAATAGGTAATCGAATATAGCTCAAATTTTACTAAAACAATTTGATTCCTAGACCATATAGAATATATTTTTTAGGAGAGAAATTCATACCCAAAATTATCTCTATAATTCCTCCTTGTAACTAATATATATCCAAAAAATTTCATTATTACCCCTTACCTAATGTTCATTTTAAAAAACACATCCCTCTTTTTCATCTATAAAAGATGTCACTTACACCCTCTTCAAATAAACTCTCCTAATACAAAATTATCATGAAAATGTAGCCAATTAAATTCATATTGATCCCTCTATATATTTTTTATCCCCTATACTCTAAAATTTCATCAATCACATCATTTAAAAAGGGAACTTCGGTATTAGATCCAATTTATCAATGTAAGTATTAATTGCCATTTAACATCCTTTTTTATCTTTCTCAAACACCCTCTCCAAGGAAATTTATAATAACATTTATATATAAACATCCGTAAATATAATATTATTAAATTATATTGTATTTCTGGTAGAACCATTATATATTCATCTCCATTTTATTCAAAATAATGAAAATATTCCATGTGTTCATGTGTTGATTAATGCTTTTATGAATGAGACATTTCATATTTGATCACCTTTTTTCAAAGATGGTTCTAAAAATGGTCTTAGAAAATAAATATTCTAAATATTCCATATATTATGTTATGTATATAAAAATTATGAATTATATATGTGATATTAAAAATAACCAATCAATATAATGTGAACCTCCTAAAAGATACATATTAAGAGAAAATATGAATTATTAATAAGTGAAAACTTCTTTTAATTTACATTTCTCTTATAAATATTCTCAGTTTTGATTCATAAACATCATAATCTCTAAACAATGTCATTATACATTTTTAATTATTATAATATGACACAAAGTTCACTTATATATCCACACTAACACATATATTATAACACAATCATGTTTTGATTGTTTAACCATTACATGAAATGATATTAAGTATGGTATTGGAAAATTAATATTTTATATAAATTAAAAAATATTGTTTTCGTTATATTATAGTATTTTAAAATATGAAATTAACTCATTAATTTATTTACCACTATTTAACTATTTAAAATATCGAACGCATTCTCATATCCAATTTCATTTACAATAATAGTAACTAAAAATCTCATTGAAAGAAATAATATTTTCATAAAATATGCTAAAAACATAAATTTTATTACCAATTATGATATGGGAATGATTTTATTTTTCAGACGAATTATCTCAACATCATTATTATGAATATAGCTAAAAAATAATAATGATTATCACGTTAGAAATTGAAAATAGATATGAAATAACTAATATACATGTAATGAATAATTATAAATAAGATTTATTAATGATTATAGAAATGAATAAGTTTATTAATAGTATATTAATATAGTTATTTTGTTATATAATATTTTAATTGAATTCTATGGAAATTAAGAATAAAGGTAAGGGTCTTTGGTAACTCAGATCACTTTATTTGAGTATTTAATTTTCAATTGAATAATTTCCAAAGTAATTATATATATTTAATGATCTCATTTTATATATGATTTTAAATTTTATCTACCTAGGGAAATGAGTTTTTAATGAAAATTATCTTCCAAAAAGTATTTATTTCCTTAAAATTATAATATATTTTTCATAATTCTCATCCTCTTAAGTGTTAATTTTCCATAAATGGAAGTTTCATCCATGTCTATGTTTTCAGTTTCCTACAATTTAATCCTTTTTATTCTGAAATCATTATATATATATATATATATTACATTCATTTAAAAGATAAATCTTATCACTCTCTTCAATGGTTTTTCTATAATTATTATATAAAAAACGATTTATTTTTTTATGATTTTGTGCTTATAAATAACATTATACATCATTTTATGATTTGATTTTTTTACGTGATTGAATTTGGTATAAATTTATCTAGTTTATGTAATTATTCATATTGTTTTTTTAAATGTTAAATTGACCCCATTATTATTCATTAGTTTTAATTATGGTACGATTAGATACTTTCATGTGTAAAACATGCGTATGGATAGTCATGAAGTGGTTGGTGGACCTATATAGACTTTTAATGGATCATGAAAATATTTACATTTCATGAGTAAATTATTAAACAAGTATTTATTATAGATCCAGAATGGGAATTATGTTGTGTTTCATAATCTACTATGGGTAAAGGCTTTTAAGGCATGGTCAAATTTAAGAAGAAGGTGGTGATTAAAGATCTATAATATTTTGATTCTATGATTATTTCTACCCCACGAACCTTTGATATCTTACTATTCTATACTCACTGACTAATGATTTATGTCTCATGTTTTCCAATTCACAATTACGTGTTACTTATTTGATCATATAGAAAAATTTATTCCCCTATCATACCATATGAACTATTTTTATGTTCCTATTCTCTATTAATTTCATATTTATTTTATAATTATGTTCTCCCATATAATTACGATCTCACCCTCATTAACATATTGTTATTTTTTCTGTTATTTGATGTTTTAGGCCACACCTATTTTATGATTCAATTTTCGAGGGAATGAAGATGAGCATAATTTTTTAGTTGTTTAGAAAAATATCAAGACTGTTTAAATTATGAAGAAATATTTACAAGCATTATAAAATATTTTAAATTTTTAGCTAGTCTCTGAAGGCACTAAAGCTCTCAATTGTTAAAATTTTAGTTTATTATTTAATATAGGGTACTTACGAATATAAATGATTTATAATAAAGGCATATTTATTCTTTTTAACATTATTTGTTTTCAAAAAAGTTGTTTAGTTATTAATTTTTATATTATCATCATTACCTATGGTTTCAGTATTAGAGATCCTTTTTGAAAAACCAAGAGATAAGTCTATGTATAGGATGATATCATATAATATTTCAAAACTATTTAGAATGATGTTTCCTTGAAATACATCCATATTTATATATTAGAATGTGTATGTGGTTGTGGAATAGATACACCTAGGAGTAATCGCCTGGAAAAGTGTTTGTTGAGCATTGAATCAGTTATCACTCTGATGCATGCTAAGTATTACTAAGATTTCACACCCAATTATACACTCCCAAGGGATATGATTTGGTTAATAATATGATTTGTACAAACTACTGTAGACGCCGGAAAAGTCCGTTGTTCCCAAACGAAGCTCCGGATGCGGAAAGCGAAGTGATATTTGGAGTCAGAGGCACGTTCCGGAGGGCCCGGAGGGCTTGCGCGAAATTTCAGAGGCCCGCGCACAAAGTTGAGTCGCGGCGCGCAATCCGCCCGGGATGCGCGCAATGCGCTGGGCCGGCGCGCTATTTTGCGCGCCCGTCGCCTGCGCGGCTCCCTTGCGCGACGGGTCCTGATTCCGCGCCCGCGAAGGGAATTCCGTGCCCGAGACCGGATTCCGCGCCCGGGGTTGCCTATAAATATAAGGCGACCCCCGACGTTTTGAAGGTTGCCAGAATCCAAAGCGTCGCTCGTTCGCGCAGTCCAACCCCTTCCGCGCGCAATGCCGATCTTCAGGTAACCTCCTTTCTTTCGCGCAATAGAGCCTTGGGGTTCGCCTTCGCGCGCAATCCCCTTGGCTGCTTCCCTTTGAATAATCCTTAACCTGAAGGCCTTTGCGCGCAAAAGAAGCCTCTTGCGCGCAATTGCCCCCGGGTGCGCGCAATCCAGCCCGATTGCGCGCACCCCCCTCTTCAAAGTGGCCGTTCGTTAGAGAATGAGCTGTTGCCCCCGCGTGCTGTCCGAGGCCCGGTGCGCGCAATCTCAATCATCCACGCGCAAAGGGCTGGCCCGATTGCGCGCCAGCCCGCCATTTTGCGCGCCGACCTGCTGTTTTGCGCGCAAAGCTCCTCTTTTGCGCGCAATCCCCCAGGGTCGCCCCCTTTGACCCCCTGAGGTTACCCGCCTGCGTGGCGCCCGATGATCTTCGTCCTGGGTGCCCGCACCGTGCGTTTTCTTTCCGTGTGGCCCTCCAGGCTTGCGCGAAGTGACACGGACCCATCGGTGGCAACATATGTCCAGCATGACGTTAAACTGCACATACGTCCAGCATGACGTTAAACTGCACATACGTCCAGCATGACGTTAAACTCCACATACGTCCAGCATGACGTTAAACTGCACATACGTCTGGCATGACGTTAAACTGCACATACGTCCAGCATGACGTTAAACTGCACATACGTCCAGCATGACGTTAAACTGCACATTTGTCCAGCATGACGTTAAACTGCACATTCGTCCCGCATGACGCTAAACTGCATCCGTCCAACATGTCGTTAAACTGTACTACGTCCAAGCTGCACGACGCTAAACTGCCTAGCCCCTATCGTCTGTGCTGCAAGACGTTAAACTGCCAAGCACCTTCATCCTCAACACACGACGTTAAACTGTACTTCGTCTGGCAAGACGTTAAACCGTCCTCTTCGTCCTCAGCACACGACGTTAAAATGTACTTCGTCCGGCAAGACGTTAAACCGTCCGCTTCGTCCTCAACACACGACGTTAAACTGTACTTCGTCTGGAAAGACGCTAAACCGTCTGCATCACCCGATCTCGTGCCTCGCACGCAGGGTCCCCCCCCCGGTTTGGATGTGGCCCCCACCCGCTCGTCTCTGCAGGGATGTCGGGATTGCCACTCTTTAGGGACGATTTAATGGGAGCGGCTTTTCCCTACGGGGGTAGGGTATTACAAACCCCTAGTTTCTTGTGGGGGGCTGCACATGTGTATCTCCATTGCGCTCCCCCACTGTCGAAGCCAGTAGAGGGTGTGACTGGGATCGAGGTGTCTCCTACTTTTGGTCCAAGTCCCTTCCAACTGAGTTTTTCCGCATCCGGGCTGCCTCAAGTGCGTAAGTCCTGACAGAATGAACTACGTGGACTTTGATCCCTGTCTTCTAAACAGGGTACGTAGGAAGCCTCCCTGAGGTTCAAGCCCACCACCTGGTCGTCCCAGTCGTATCCACGTCGGTTCGTCCATCAGTGGACCCCTCCAGGGTTCACGCTTGCGTCGATTCACCTATGAATCCGCCCCTGTGGGAGACTGCCCGTGTGTATCTCCACTGTGCCTCCCCACAGCCCCTTTTTTCCATCGTCCAGCATGACGTGAAACTGTGATCCACCCGGCCGTTCCATCCCCCTCTGTGCGAGGTGGTTCGGTTCAATCCTCCGCCCGGCGGCCTCGACCCCTTCGTGAGTCGGTTTGCCAACGTTCAACATGACGTTAAACTGTATACCCGAACTACGTTGACTTTGATCCGTGCTAGCGCGCGGTACGTAGGAAGCCTCTACGGGGTCCAAGCACTTCACTCCATCATCCATCCTGATCCTTACCCGGGCCGCCACATCCCGATGGGGTCATGCCACTTCTCTCCACTCCACATCACTTGGGAAGCCTCCCATGCGCTGGCCCCAGCGTCGGAGGTTCCCCGCAAGGGGTTCTGTCATCTGATCCACTTTTCGTGTTGATCGGTCCGATGCCGTCCCCGCTGGACGTTAAACTCGCGGCATACCCCGTGTTAAACATGGGAAGCTGAGGAAAACCTCAGGTGACACAGTTCCCCGCACCCAGTGCGGGATGCCTCAGGCCATCATGCCTTCGAGAAGCCCTATTAGGGACGGAAGACAGACATGCAGAGCCGCAGTGTTACGACACGCCCCCAGCACCCAGAGCCACCAGGCCTTCTCACCGCAGGTTGCTGCCCCGACCAGACTCCTTGGAGCGTCCGGGCAGAAGCAGCGTAATTAACCGGTGTCCATGAAGATATGGCGCCGGGAACGAGATTCACGAACATTCTTAAATCTATGAGGGAGACCCGGATTAGGCGATGAGTTCCGAGGAGACGTCCAAGGAAGGAGGAGCCGACATCCCATCATCCCGGTTTCGATCAAGGAGCAGACGCCCCTGAATAAGGGACGGATGCCGCCCGCCTTTGGAAAGCGGGACCGCGGGACCACAAGCCGCGCGCCCATCCCCTCGGGTTGACGGGTGCACGCGCGAACGCGTCCTGGCGGAACAGCGTAACCCGACGCACATCCGCACCGAAACAGAAAAATGGTGAACCCGACGTGAATCTATTCTCATCGATACGAAGACCGATGGCTTTCAGAGGTGTTGGAAGACCGGCATGTTGCCCGGCCAAGCATTCAGTCTTACCCGCCAGGGGCTGGGGAAGGGAAATCGGGCACTCCGTCTCGCAACGTCGAGGGCCTGGGTTCCCCCCACGGAAGGCGTCGTGGCACTAATGGTTGGTGTCGATTCCTTTTTCCTGTCAGTGTTAATGGGTCTTTCTCCCTGCTTTCAGAAATCAGGTCGCCCGATCCAGTGCCCGATCGCCACCCGCCCACTGGCGCAGGAGTAGGGGAAACACCGACGCGGCTACTCCGCGCGGTCCCGCCCGTTCCACAGCCGTCCCAGCAGCCGCAATTGCGGGACGACCACGCCCTCTCTCCCCCTCGGAGGTCATCCAGAGAAGGGTGATCAACACCCTGGTGCGGAGATATGAGGAAGAGGGAGTCATCCCCACTACGGACATGGCTCGCCTAGACCTTGAGGAGGCTGCACCTCGCCACCACCGCCACCCCCGAGGGCCGCGCAGGGAGGCACCGCTGCCTGCCTCAACCTCCAACCGCTTCGGGAGCTTATCCCCGGAGCGCTCTGACAGTTCCCTTCCCTATGCGAATGAGGTGGAAGATGTCCGGGATCACCCTATCCGGGATTCTCTCCAGGGATCTACGGTAAGGGATCCCGCCAGGCCACGGCGACACCGCCGCCAGGCCTCTCAAGTCGAAGAGCGGGATCTCCACCTGCCCGCGCCGCTCATCCCGACTCGTTTGTCCCGACGCCAACGTCGGGCACGAGCGGAAGAGGATGCCCACCTTTGGGCCCTAGCAACAGCGGCCGCATTGGCCCAAGCCACTGTTGGCTCCAGTCGCCAGGCCCCTGTGCATCCTGAGCAGGGGAACTTCTATGCCCGACCTGGATCGAGGCCTCGACCGCCCCAAAGGCAGGTTGGGTCGACTCTCCCGGTTGCTGGTGCAGGCAGTAGCCACCGCGGACCACCTCGCGGTAGCGCTATTCACCAGCAGGGTCTACTCCGTGTGGCCGATCTAGGAGGCATGGGTCATCCCACCTTCCGATCCCGGCCCGGAGGCCTGCCCGGAATCATCTCTCCCCGCGTCCCCTTTGATATCTGTCCCGGTGCCCCTCGCACCTTGGTTTCCAGTCCTCTTGGCCCCAGCACCAGTGCGGCCGGAGGACGCCAGGACAGAGATCAACCCTGCCCCGAAGAACCACCCAGGGGAAGGAAGGCAAGGCGTCGACGCCGAGGGAAGAATGTTACGGAATTCCGGACAGAGATCCGACCGGTTCGCTTCTCTGATTCAGAGGCGGAGTACGATTCGGCGACAGAGCCCTTCCCCCAATCCCGCCAGTCAAGGGCAGGGGTGGGAATGCGGCACGTCAGCCTCGTGCTCCCCGAGAGTGAGATCGATGTGATCCCCGCTTCTCTCCGAAGGTATATCCGGAGTAACGAGGGCCTGGTAGACCCCCAAGGATCAAGCTTGCGGTTGGTACCGGCCCCTCCGGAAGTGCCTTCCGTCTCGATCGGAGAAGCCGGAGACTTTTTCTGGGGACCAACGGTCGAACCACGATCTAGTGCACCCTCGGCGAGCACCGATGCTACGGCAGGATGTTCGCTCGCCGGCCCGTCCTATCGTGATGTGGTAGCCAGGGAACCGCCACCCTCAGAGGGCGGCCCGGGATATAGAGGCCAATCGTCATGTTCGCCGTATTCACCGCCGGCCAGCCCGTCGGCCCGGCGGCCCGCCTCGGCACCACTGCCAGTTCCCCGTCCGTTCCCAGTCATTGAAGAGGACCAAGGAGACCTGGGTCCCGAGTTTGATTCGTGGAGCTTCTGGACCGTCCTTGCAGAGGGCCACTTCCCTGAGAAGTTTTGGCCAGTCGTAGGACCGGGCTTTGATGCACCCGAATCGCTCACCCCGGATGAGTTCGAATGCTTCCGCCGAACTCTCCGGGAGACTCGCTCCTGTCTTCACCGCCTACAAATGCCATACCCCGGGAGTCAAGCGCACTTGGAGGATATTGGTGAGCAGTGCCGTCAAATTGACCTGGCCATGCTCCCCGCGGTTCGGCGCCCCGGGTCATTTGAGCACCACGAGGCCCTCCAACAACGATGCGTTGAGTGTTTTCAAGTACTCCGCAAAGTTATCGAGGAAGCCACTCCCCACGTGTATATCCGTGGATGGGGGCAGTACGCTGCCCTACGCTTCAGTGTGATTCGCCGACAGCCCGATTCACTGGGTGGCCCTGAGGGTACATCCCCAGGGACGGAAACGGTCAATATGGCTGACCTGTCGGGAGAGGGGAACGACTTGGAACATCTCGACGGGGGCTTCCCCCCCGAAGACAAGCCGTCGTCAGAGCCATCGGTGAGAGTCACTCATCATCAGAGGAACCTCCTGGGGCTCCCTGCACCCACTGAAGCACTGACGTTGAGCCGAAACGTCAGCAAAGGAAAAGAGCACAGCGAGGCTATAAAGCCCGCCGACCCATCTGCCTCCATGCAGAGGGCAGAGGAGGATCCCGAGAAGGCTACGCTACGTCAGCAGCTCGCCGAACAGAAGAAGCTGGTTGACCAGCTCTTCGCCGAGCGCGCTGCAGAACAGCGGCCTGACTACGGTGATCCTAGGCCAGGACAGCAGGGACCGGAACAACCGCTCCTCGACGAGACTCTCCCGGGCAACCGTGATTACGCCGTGTTCGCCGACAGGAGAGAGGCCATTGCCTACGGCAAGAGGGCGCGGTATGTTTCGCCACACCCTCCCGAGCGGCGTGACTATCTGAGAGACCCCGCTCGGATTCCTCCCGCTGCCCTAAGGGCCGCTCCGCCCTCCATCCCACGAGCTGCCGAGTTCGACGACCCGGTCGACGACCCGATTGAAGGGCCATGCAATGCGCTCGTGGTTAGAGATCCTCGCCAGGACTAGAACCCATGTCCGGACGATCCGATGGCGGCACTCATTGCCCGCTTGGAGGCCTTGGAGACTCGGCAGGTGGCGATCCCACCGGACGGCAAGCCCTACCCAGCATGGGTGGATGACATGCCGGCGCCTCCGGGATTCGGGAATCCCACTTTTTCCCCCTTCAACGGGACTGGAGATCCGCCACAGCATTTAGCCCACTTCAACTCGAGGTGCGGGCCTATGTTGGGGACTCCGGCGCAGCAAGAGGCCGCTAAGCTTCGCTGCTTTGTTCAGACACTGGAAGGGCCAGCATTTGTCTGGTACAGCCAGCTCCTCGTCGGGTCGGTAACCAGCTGGGAGGACCTCCGTAGACAGTTCCTTTACCAGTTCAGTTCCACGACCCGGAAGACAAGTATAGCAGACCTCTTAAAGTGCAAGCAGAGTCCTGATGAGCGAGTCGCGGACTTCGTCGCCCAATGGAAGGGTCTCACGTATTCCCTTGACATGCCATTGACTCAGGAGCAGTTGCTGACAATGTGCGTCGGGAACATCAAGACCGAGCTGGTCCCTTCCCTGATGACTCAAAATTACCCCGGAGGTTTCAGGGACTTCTCAGACAAAGCTCAACGTCTTGAGGAATCCCTGCAACAGGCCAGCCAGGCACACCCGCTGCCTCCAATGATTCCTGCAAGGAGAGTCAGCAGGGCTGAGCCCGCTGCTGTTGCCCAGATAGAGGCCCCCAGGCCGTTGGAGCTGCTGCCGGCGAGGCCAGCTCCACAGCCTCACAGGAATCCGCCTCCACGGGCTCAGTTCCCGGCCCAGCAGCGGCAACCCCAGAACCGGCCGGCCCCTCCGCGTAATGTACCGCCACAACCCAGGCGAGATAATCAGGGTCCACCTCCTCGGCCGGCCCCTCCAGCCCCTCGTCAAGACCACGCTCCCAGGGGCCCGCGACACCTGACTTACTCATTCCACGAGGATCAGGTCCCCGATTATTTCCGTAGTGCCCTGGAGCAGAGGATTGTGCGACTGCCTGAGTGTTGGAGGCCAGAGGAGGCACATCTTACGAATAACCCCCGCTACTGCCCCTACCATCGGGCCCTGGGGCACACCATCCAGCGGTGCTATGTGTTTAAGGATTGGCTCCAAGACCAGATTAACAACAATGTAATCAGTTGGGCCCAGCTCCAGCACAAGTGGCGGGCGTGTTCGTGGGATCAGATGACGGTAGTGGCAACGAGGACGAATGGCAGCTGGTCTCCGACCGCGGATCCCAGAAGTATAATAACTGGATGGACCGCAAGACGACCATTCGCGCCCATGGAATAATCCGTGCGCGCTTGAATCAGCCTGAGCCCCCAGAATCTGCGGGTGCTGCTTCGGCATCGTCGTCCCAGCCTGCCTCTTCCAAGAGGAGCAAACGGCGGCATCGCAAGAAGGAAGAGCGCGCCCCGCCGAATCCGGCACTATCCCGCACTCTCGGCGATTTCATGCCCCGGAGATGGGGGTCCCTCCTTGGATCCGCCCGGTGATGGATGATTCGTCCGATGACGGTGTTGGGTACGCTTCGGTTAACACCGTCGAGCTGGTAAATCCTTTTTCGGTTCCCGACGTTGAAGAACACCAGGTGGACCTCCCTAGTGTCCCCGGTCGTCGCCACCGTCGGAAGAACCGCGGCAGCAGGAGTCGCCGGGGCACAGCCGTTGGTACCTCCAGCCAGGCCGTGCACGCCACTGAGACTAGGCAGCAGGCTCAAAACCGAGCACAACGTGCGCCGCCCCCCCATTCGGTGATGACGGATTCGCCTCCGCCGCTGTTTGTGGTGTGGGACCAGGCAGAACCGCCTCAGCCGCGTCACGACCAGCTCCGCCCTGCCACGAGTCCATCCCGGCCTCCTGACCCCAGTACGGTGACCATTTCCCGGACTGCAGCCAGTGAACAGCGAGATGCGCCAAGTACCAGTCGGCCGCCGATCCAACCGGCAAGTCCCGTCATGCTTCCAACCGCAGAGCAACCTCCTGCAACCAGGGGCTCACGCTTGGCCAAAAAGTATGATGTCCTGAAGCACTTGGCTGACATCCCAGCAAGGCTCTCCATCCTTGAGGCTCTGCGCATGTCATCTGAGATGCGCGAGGCACTCACTGAAGCCCTGAAAAGCCCCCTCCAGTTTGAGACAGAGGTTGCGGCTGCAGAGGCCTTTCACGCCGGAACGATCGAGGACGCCGAATGTCAGGCAGTTATCTCGTTCTATGGTAAGGATGAAGACCCTCCTATACAGGGACATATTCGTCCGATGTATGTCACTGGCCAGTTCAATGGCCTTGAAGTCCGGCGCTATCTTGTCGACACGAGGTCTGGGATTAACCTGATTCCAACTCGGACGCTCCGGAGATTGGGGTTGTCTGAGGATGACTTGATTCCCTCCGACCTCAGGATCCAGAGGTACGACCGCACCGAGCAAACCCCGGTCGGCAAGATACGTTTGAAGACCCAGTTCGGTGACTTGGTTGCCAACACCAAATTCATGGTAGTCTCTCAGGACACTGCGTACAACGCATTGATGGGCAGGCCATGGCTCCACCTTCACGCGGCGGTTCCCTCGTCATACCACCAATGCCTCAAATACTCCCTTAATGGTCGAGTAGGCGTGCTTCAAGGAGATGCCTCTCCTTTTGCCTCATGTGAAGCCCGCTATCTGGACGCGGACTATTACAAGAGCAAGGATAAGCAGATCCTGGCAGGTGAGGATGAGGCTGTCGCTGTTGCAAGAGATCCCTGGGCAAGTCTGGATGACGCTTACGTCCTCCCTGTTCAACGGTTGGACGTGGCCATGGTCTCGACGGCCCGCGAGTCTCCTAATGAGATGACCGCGACCACCCGTGCCAGCACCATTGGCCCAGCAGGATCTGGTAGCCCCAATGCAGTTGCCAACGCAGTCTCTCCCGTGGACGATCCCTCCCCGAGTGGAGAGGACGTGGAAGACGCACCCCCAGCCTTTGAGGAGGGCGTCCCCGCCACGGTCGATGAGTTAATACAGGTGAACCTTGGAACCGAGGCCGATCCAAGACCCACATTGGTCAGTGCCGCCATGCCCTCTGAGGAGCGGCAGCAGTACGTGGACTTTCTCAGGCAGCACCGTGATGTGTTCGCTTGGGGCTATGACGAGATGCCGGGGCTAGATCCTCAGGTAGTCGTCCACCGCCTTGGTCTCCCGGCGAACCATCGCGGGTTCAAGCAGCCTCCCAGGAAGATGCACCCATCCCACGGTGCCATGGTTGAGGCCGAAGTTGACAAGCTTATCAAAGCCAACCTCGTGAGTGAAGTTCAGTACCCCAAATGGCTGGCCAACATTGTGCCGGTCAGGAAGAAGAACGGGCAGATCAGAGTCTGCATCGACTTCCGCGATCTCAACCGCCACTGTCCGAAGGATGATTTTCCCCTTCTAGTGACAGAGCTGTTGATTGATTCCACGGCAGGGTTCCAAGCCCTCTCCTTCATGGATGGATACTCCGGAAATAATCAAATTCGGATGGCCCCTGAGGATGAGGAGTTCACTGCCTTCAGGGCCCCCCAAGGTACCTTTTGCTACCGGGTCATGCCTTTCGTCCTGAAGAATGCAGGTGCCACCTATCAACGGGAGATGCACCGCATATTGAAGCCAATCCTCGGCACACTGGTGGAATGCTACGTCGACGACTTGGTGGTCAAATCGCGCCAGCGTCAGGACCATCTCAAAGATCTTGAGAAAGTGTTCGGCTTCCTCCGGTCTCGCTGCCTGAAGATGAACCCGTTGAAGTGTGCCTTTGGGGTCACCTCCGGAAAGTTCCTTGGATTTGTGGTAAGATACCGGGGTATTGAGATCGACCCAGAGAAAATCAGGGCGATTATCCAGATGACTCCCCCAGGTACCGTCCGGGAACTGCAAGGGTTCCAAGGCCACTTAGCCTATATACGCCGATTCATCGCGAATCTGGCCGGCAAGTGTAAGCCCTTTTCTCGGCTCATGAAGAAAGGTGCCACCTATGTATGGGATAAAGAGTGTCAGACCGCTTTCGAGGAAATCAAGCAGTACCTGTTTCAACCTCCGGTTCTGATGCCGCCTGTATCCGGGAAGCCGCTGGTCCTCTATGTGACCGCCCTGGAACGGTCCCTGGGTGCCCTTCTCGCCCAGAAGAACAACGAGGGAACGGAGAATAGCCTCTATTACCTCAGTCGGATGCTCCTCGATGCGGAAGTTAGGTATTCCCCAATCGAGAAGAGCTGCATGGCGCTCGTATTTTCCATACAGAATCTACGGCACTACTTGCAGCACCATGAGGTACAGTTGGTTTCTCGGGTAGACCCGTTGAAATATATCCTGAGCCGACCTATGTTGACTGGCCGTCTAGCGCGGTGGGCTGTGATTCTCCAACAGTTCGACATCAGGTATGTGTCTCAGAAGTCCATCAAAGGGCAAGCATTGGCAGACTTTCTGGCAGCTCACCCGACCTCCGCGGATCAGCCGCTGGATCTAGGCTTTCCTGATGAGACCATTCTCTCGGTTGATCGAGCCGATCCATGCTGGAAGATGCACTTTGACGGTGCCTCCCGGAGCCCCACCGGTAGAAGACTCGATAATCCTAAGCTCAACAGAGTGGGCTTGGGCATCGTCTTCATTACCCCGGAGCGAGCCGTGCTGCCATACTCGTTCCTGTTGTCAGAGGGCTGTACCAACAATGAGGCGGAATACCATGCCCTCATCACCGGCCTCGAGTTGGCTCTCGAGATCGACGTGCCCCATCTGTGCGTGAAAGGGGACTCCGAGCTGGTCGTTAAGCAGATCAATGGCGACTATGTTGTCAGGAAGCCGGAACTTGTGCCATTGTTGGAGTGCACCCTCCTTCTGATGGCCCGGTTCCCTTCTCGGCCGGAAATTGTCCATATTCCCCGGTCGCAGAACGGTCGAGCAGATGCTTTGGCCAGCCTTGCTGCGTCACTTGCGGAGCCTGAACAGGACAACCTGATCGTCCGCGTGACGCACCGCAGGCTCAGCGCTCCCGTTATCCCGGAAGAAGATCGCGGCCCGTTGGTAAGTAATCTCAGCACGGTTGCCCCTATGCCCGGAGCCCCGAGTACCCCAGATATGACAGTCGGATCAGCCCATGATTGGAGGAAGCCTTTGGTTGAGTACCTCCAACATGGAATTCTTCCATCGGATCGGGCCGAGCGCGAGCGAGTTCGACGCCGCGCATCGCAGTTTGTCCTCCAGAGCAGTCCCGGCCTGGAGCAGATCCTCTACAAATGCAGGTTTGATGGTGTTCTCCTCCGTTTCCTTCAGGGAGTTGAGATCCCACGAGTCATGCAAGAGGTTCATGCTGGTTCATGTGGCGCCCACCAAACTGGACCGAAGCTGTCCCACCAGATTCGGAGGTTGGGATACTTCTGGCCCTCCATGATCCATGACTGCATCGAGTATGCCAGGAGGTGCCATGCGTGCCAGGTTCATGCGAACTTTGTGCATCGGCCGCCGGAGCCTCTCCATACCACTAGGTATTCTTGGCCCTTTGCAGTCTGGGGGATGGACGTTGTGGGACCGTACCCGCCGGCGACGGCTCGCCAGTGCCGGTTCATTCTGACCGCCACGGACTTTTTCTCCAAATGGGCAGAGGCGATTCCGCTCAGAGAGGTCAAATCCTGTTCGATCGCTGACTTCGTGACCTCCAACATCATTCATCGATTTGGAGGGCCTCACGCTATCCTCACGGATAACAGAACCAATTTCCGGGCAGCCGAGTTGAAGAAGTTGTACGCCAAGTATAACATTCGCTCGAACCATACATCTCTCTATCACGCGCAGGCGAATGGACAGATCGAGGCGTTTAACAAAACCCTCTCTAACATTCTGCAAAAGATGGTTGGTCAGAACAAGAAGAGTTGGCCGGACAAGCTCCCCAACGCCCTCTGGGCTTATCGGACGACGACTTGCAATTCCACCCAGATGACCCCTTATTCCCTGGTGTATGGAGCTGAGGCCGTCCTGCCCATCGAGATCCAGTTGCCGTCCTTGCGCACTGCGGTCTACGACCAGCAAGCGCCGGACAGAGTTGCTGAAGCCCGTCTAGTCGAGTTGGAAGCACTGGATGAGAATAGACTTCGCGCTTTGCACAACTTGGAGAGGCATCAAAGCAGAATGGCTCGAGATTTCAATAAGAAGGTTCGCCTCCGCTCCTTCCTGCAGGGTGATCTAGTGTTATCCCTAAGAGCACCGATGATCCCCGGCTGGAAGCCGCCCAAGTTGGAGCCCAAGTGGGAGAGACCTTTTGTTGTCCACAAGGTCTATCCCAATGGCGCGTACTCCCTAGCGACTATGGATGGTGAGCGTGTCACTCCTCCCACCAATGCTAGGTTCCTCAAGCAGTACTTTGTCTGAGTGTACCAACGTCCAGCATGACGTTAAACTGCACATTTTTCCAGCATGACGTTAAACTGCACATACGTCCAGCATGACGTTAAACTGCACATACGTCCAGCATGACGTTAAACTGCACATTCGTCCAGCATGACGTTAAACTGCACATTCGTCCCGCACGACGCTAAACTGCATACGTCCTGCACGACGTTAAACTGCATACGTCCAAGCTGCACGACGTTAAACTGCCTAGCATATCGTCCGCGCTGCAAGACGTTAAACTACCAAGTGTTTCGTCCAACATGACATTAAACTGTACTACGTCCGAGCTACAAGACGTTAAACTGTTCAGCATTCGTCCTTCATGACGTTAAACTGCCTCTCGAGAACTACGTGCGGCTTGATTCCCATCCTTATGGGATACGTAGGACCGCCTGAACCTTCATGTTTCAGGCCCAGCCCCATCCTTCGGGAATTTCCATCCCATCTCGGGCCCTTGGCCCAGTTGCCCCCGGGTGTGCGGCGTATGGTGTGAGCGCGGGGCTATGCCCTCATTCACGTCGGTTTGCTCGTCACGCTGTACGCCCCCCCCCCCCCCCCACGTTTGGGGATGCCTTCTGCTCCCCCCTTCCTTTTTTCTCTCTTTTCGTCCTGCACGACGCTAAACTGCTCTTCAAGAACTACGTGCGGCTTGATTCCCATCCTTATGGGATACGTAGGACCGCCTGGACATTCATGTTTCAGGCCCAGCCCCATTTCCCGGGAATCTCTATCCCGCGTTGGGCCTCTGGCCCAAGTTCCCCTCCTTTTTGTGCGAGGCGTATCGCGTGAGCGGGGGATCATGTCCTCATTCACGTCGGTCTACTGGCCGCGCCGTACGCCTCCCCCGTGTGTGGGACCACCTCACACCTCTCATCGTCCTGCATGACGTTAAACTGCCTCTCAAGAACTACGTATGGCTTGATTCCCATCCTTATGGGATACGTAGGACCGCCTGGACGCTTGTGTTTCAGGTACAACCCCGTCTCTTGGTTGATCACGGGGATCTTCCCTCTTTTGGTTGCTCTCAGGGTGAGTCCTCCGACCCTTCCCGGTGATCTGTTAACATGTTTTGGGTACTTCGGTCTATGACTCGTAGTGTCAGATTCAATCCCGACAAGTCCTGTGTTCCTTGTCAGGCCTCGCGCTTCCTCTTGTTCGAGCCTTCACTCAAAGGGATCCTCGTTAGCGGTTTGGGTACGATGCCTCAGAGCTCTCCTACCGCTCCAGGTCGATTTACCGGCGGGTCTTGGGTCGCAAATCGATATGAATCCTGCGATTGAGCGGTCGATGCTCGTTTGCTTGACCCGTCTTAGGCTGACGCGATCGGATGTTGTGTTGCGAATATGGTCAGCAACGTCCTTGATCGCCATGTCGGCTCTTGCAGGCTCTGAACATTGGTTGTGCAGTCCTCATCACACTCCGCCTTTGTGCGTTGTAGTGGAATCTCGACACTCTCTTCATACTGACCTTCAGTACACCTCTACACGTTAGGCAGACCAACCAGGGTAATGATGTCGTTCGAGGCTCCCATAATCTGAGCACCAAGGATATATGCGGATGTCCTCCCTAAGGGCCATGCGTAGCTGGACCCTCGTCCCCATAAGGAGGAAGGAGTCGCCCGAACAATCGCGTTCTGGGCCCAGTATATCTGGAGGCTAGCATCTCTGCCCCTCGGGTGATGGACATACGCAGGCCCCGATCCCAAGACTCTTCTCTTGGAATCGTGCGTGACCGCAGGGCTGGGTATGTTCCCACCTCCGCCGTGTCCGCCATACCGCAATAAGCGGGTTCCTCCATGGTCTGAACCACACGACCTTAAACTGTGTTGTCTGGTCCTACCACACGACCGTAAACTGTGATCGTCTTGGCCGCCCGACGAGAAACGGCACTGCATCGTGATGTCCTCCTCAGGGGACACTCATGTTGGGCGCTGGTTAATAACCACGCCATTCATCAATGCCTTCCGTGGCTTGATTATTGTGGCGACGCCAGAGATTTCTCAATCACAGGCATGTCGCCGCACAAAGAAAAACCATTCATTTTTAAGGACAAACAAGAAATATCAAATGCCGCTACTTCTGTGTGCGAGGGTCAGACCCGCACTCTTCCCCGCGCTGGTGCCCGATTGTGTTGCGCCGCGCTTCAAGAACTACGTGTGGCTTGATTCCCATCCTTATGGGATATGTAGGAATGCCCGGATGTTTGAAACTTCGGGTCCAGCCCCCCACCTCTTAGAGATTCCCCCTTCTCTGGGGAGTCCGCCGCCTTCGGGTCACCCTCAAGGCGTGTCCCTCGACCCCTTGCAGTGGTCCACCGGTGTCAAGAGTACTCTGGTTTATTGCTAGGAGGGTCAGGTTTAGCTTGGTCAGGTTTCCTCCACTTTTCAGGCTTCGTGCTCCCTTTCATTCGGACCCATTGTCTACGCCCTGGGTGGAGCCCCCATGAACGGTTCAGACACAATGCCTCAGTGCTCTCCCACCGACTCGGGCCGGTACCCCCAATGGCCTCGGGCAGCAAATCGATATGAATCCTGCGATTGAGCGGTCGATGCTCGTTTGCTGCCTCATTCCACCAACGGTTAGTGCGATATTGATGCTGCTTTTCCGCCACGGTCGGCAGTACTCCCATATCGTTACTCTGGTGCCCCCAGTCCTTGAGTGAATGGCCGCATGATTCACATTTTCCACCTCCCATTCTGACCACGCGAAACCTCGACACTCTTGACACTATCCCTCAGTGCATCTTCGCATATCCAGGGGATAGGAACACGATGTGGCGTACTTTGAGGTCCTTATGGTCCGAGCTCTAAGACCTTAAACTAAGATCTCCCCTTATGGTCCGAGCTCTATGACCTTAAACTAAGATCTCTCTTTATGGTCCGAGCTCTAAGACCTTAAACTAAGATCTCTCTTTATGGTCCGAGCTCTAAGACCTTAAACTAAGATCTCTCTTTATGGTCCGAGCTCTAAGACCTTAAACTAAGATCTCTCCTTATGGTCCGAGCTCTAAGACCTTAAACTAAGATCTCTCTTTATGGTCTGAGCTCTAAGACCTTAAACTAAGATCTCTCTTTATGGTCCGAGCTCTAAGACCTTAAACTAAGATCTCTCCTTATGGTCCGAGCTCTAAGACCTTAAACTAAGATCTCCCCAAATGGGATTCTACGTCCTGCATGACATTAAACTGCACTCTCAGAACTACGTGTGGCTTGATCTCCAGCCTGATGGAGTACGTAGGAACGCCCGGGCATCTCGACTCGGGTCCAGCCTCAGGGATCGTTAAGTCCCGTCCCTCCTCATCGCCGGCCGTCTGGCCTGGCTTCTGGTAGAGTGGTGCAGTTGTGATATTCTCCCCGATTCAGTTCGGGATGCCCCATCGCAATGATGGGAAGCGACGGTTTCCTCGTCAAAGAGGTGCTGTCTGTGAATTGGGGTGACTCACGGCCAGATTAGTGCATCTGCCTAATACGCTTTCCCCACGGTGGCACAATTCTGAGAGCGTTGGATTCTGTCCGAACAATCGTCACTTCGCCCCACGCTTCGCATGCCCTGTTGATCTGGATTTCCACCCTTGTGTCTGAAGGGACCCCCAAAGCGGTATTCATGATGACATGTGGTTCGCCTCCTGCAATATGAATGATGACCTCCGGTCCGTCTATTGCAGTTGTTATGGTCGATACACTATCCGCCTACCGTCTTGGGCATTTCCTGGAAGGCCGACCGTTGTGGATGTCTGGATTCGGGACACGCGATTCACCCTTTCTCATTTCCCTATGTTCGGATAAAATCTCAACGCCCCTAGCATTGTCCCGCTCATGCGTTGGAACAAGTTGGGGGATGATACATTGATTAGGCTTGAGGTCTCCTTTCCTAGGAATGACCTCCCTCTTTTCTCCAGCAATCCAGGCCCAACTATGGATGCCTGATGCTTGGTTAACGCTCCCGCAAGACAGTGAATTGTGGTTGAGCATGTTAAGCCAAAAGATGCAGATAAATATATTGGTTCATACAAATGGATCAAGGTAGAAGAAGCCAAATGTTTTGGGAACGGCAAAACAAATCCCTTAGGGATTAGCGTGCTGAATGAGTCTTTCTAATGCTGCTACCCTTTGGCTGGTGGCCTCCAGAGCTGCTTCTCGCTCTCTGCGTACCCTCTCTTCGTCAGCGGTCGCAGCACGCAGTTCGTCGATTCTGGCATGTGCACGCTCCCGTTCGACCTGAATTGTGACCATCTGTTGGCCCGCCTCCGTCAGCTGTACCTGGGCGTCAACCAGCTGGGCTGCTAGTTGCTCCACAAGCTCGGTACACGCTGCGACGAAGGCCTCCTTCTCTGCCGCCTGCCCTTCGAGACGCCGAACTTCCTGCTCCGCCGCGAGGAGCGCCCGCGTGCTCTCCGACATGTCCCGACCCTGTGCGACGTCGGCACGCCGGCAGCTCTCGTGCATCTTTTCGGCCATGAAATCACGGACCGTCAGATGGAGGCGTTGAGCATCAGCTCCCCCGGCACACAGGAAGCGCAGCCAGGTTTGAAGTGATCCCATGCGCCCCAGCCACTCCGATGGGTATCGCTTGAGGAAGCGCTGGATGCACTTACACCCCCTTCGGCGCGTTATCCGGCTCTCCTCGACCGCCTCCGCGTCCGAGTCGTCCATCTCCTCGGGGTTGGCAGGCCGGTAGGCAGGGAAGGCAGCCAGCAGGTCTGCTGCAGGGTCCGCCCCTGGGAGGTCCTCATGAGGGATAGGTTCTCCAACATCTGGGCGACCTTCTTCTCTCTCCCCAGCGGCGCTGACACCCTCGTCAGCCCCCGACCTCTCTCCGATGTCAGCACCACCGGCGTCCGCAGCCCCCTGATCAGCAGTTGGTGGGGCCGGCTCGGTTTGGGAAGTCTGTTCCGGAGCAGGCGGCATGTCCACCACTGGTCCACTCATAGATGGCCCGGGTTCGGCAACCCGACGAGCCTCCAGTGTTGAGATCACTGCGCGGCGCATGCCATGGTTATTCACGGATCGTCAACGGCAGGCACCAGCAGTAAAGCAAGGAGAAGAAAGGAGACTTACGGGAGTTCAGAGCGTCATCTTCCGCTATCCCGGCCGCCGCAGGAACAGTTGCAGCAGGGGGCCCTTCCGCGCCTGTCAATTCGATAATGGGTGCCTGGCCCCCGCCTTGTCCTGCTGGTGCCCCTCCTACTCCCGCTGAGGACGCCTGACCAGCATCCGTGCGCTCCTGAGAAAGATGGAGAGATGGGTTAGAAGCTGCATAAGAGAATGGATGAAGCAGATTGAGTAGGGATAGAAGCGGACCTCGAGGAGCTCAGTGACATCAACATTGTCAGAGCCGGCCACCTCGCCGCTCTCCCGCGGACTCCCCTGATGGGATCTTCCCTCGGAGCCTTCATCCTCCCCCATCTCCTCCTCTTCCTCGGAGTCGTTGTTACTGTCGTCTTCTTCCGGCGGCATCTGTTCTGGAGCGGGCTCTAGACCAAGCATCACCTTTACTAGAAGGGATGGCTCCGCACGCTGACCACGTTGGCGCGCGTAATCGTCCATGGCCGTCAGATACGCATACTGCCGGTTGAAGTCCACCCTGTCGGCAATATGGAGGCGCCCGACCTCTGGCAGATGGATTCCTTCTCTGAGAATCTTTCGCCAGATGGCGTCGGTCCCCAGTGACTGCCGCAGGGTCATCCAGGCCGACCACAGCGCCGGGAAGACTGCATCGTGGGAGTGTTCGAGCAGACGTCTCACCTGCTTCCCGGGCCGCTCTTCGACCACCGCGCGTGCCCCCTCTCTGGGCGCCGAGGTCGTAGCGGCAGCCTGCGATGTGCCGGCCGCCGAAGTCCCTGCTCGCGCCGGCTCCGCTGCTTGGCGCGCCTCCGTTCTCCCCCATGTGGCGGCGCCTCGCCTCCTCCCTTGACGCCCGGTCTCCGCACGGGTAACCTCGAGCCGCCGAACTGGCTTCCGTAGAAGCCCCTCGGGGTACGCGATTGCCCAGTGTTCGGCGTACTCGGTTGCCAAGCCTGCGTCAACCCCGGTAGGAGGGAGAGTGATGACGTCGCCAGAGCCGAAAGCGGCAAACATCAGCCACATCTGGCGAAGGACGCAAGGGTTCGTCTCCTCCCGGACAGCAGTGAATACCCTCTTCGGCATCCGTTGAAGGCACCCGAACTGTCTGGCGAACTGGGTTGGCACGTAAGGCTCACAGATCACCTTCCCGTCGATCCGAGCCACGAGCACTCCGCCCCGCATGTTCAGGAAGTATTCATGCTGCTCCAGCGGACCCTGCCCGTTGTCGATCATCTGGCCGACGAGAGTGGGGAACAGACTGAAGTTGAAATTGGCATGATTGCCAATCCGAATCCTCACGCCCTCCTCACTTAGGGTCATCGGAGCGACCCCCGCGATTTTCAGCAGTTAGGGTCGCAGGCCGTTGCCCAGAGGAATGATGGCGTTCGGAAACGTGTACCCACCGAGGTGAGCAGCCACCCAGCCGTGGAAGAACTGAAAGGACCCACAGATCCTTCGTGGCGACCCCCGTCGTGAGATGTGTCCCAGGATGGCATACAGCCTCGCCAGCACTGGGACCCCGAGGTTGTATCTTTTGTTGGCGGCCATAGCGCCCGCCACCGCCAGTTTCGCCGGGAGAACGCCCATTCTCGCGTCCCGCACTGGCAGAAGCCACCCACTCAGAAAGGCGGCCAGGAACGCCGCATACCGAACATTTGGGTCCCGGGCCTCGATGACGCGGTACCCCCATGAGCGGTAGTCTCCCGTCTCCAGGACCCGCCAGTACGACCCGTTCCGTCTCCTCTGAGCTGCGGTCGGGCACCGCTTCCCCCTGCCTGGCATCTTGACCGCTGGGTCATGCTCCAAGAACTGGCCGAACCACTCCTTGTAGGCTATGTCCTTCTGGAAGTCCTTGACCCCGAGCCGCTCTGTAGCCAGGTCCAGCAGATGCCACGTCAGGATGGGAGTCCGTGACCTGTCACCCCAGGTGTTCCTCGGAGGCTGGAACTCATCATACTGGTAGCCCTCCAGCGGGATCCCTCCGATGCAGTGGATGTCCCAGAGACCGATGCCGACCTCCCCATGGTGAAGATGGAAGGTGTTGGTATCCGAGGACCAGCGGGTGAACAGCTCCGGCCCGAGCTCGGACTGCTGGTAGAAGTGGAACTGCGACGTCCACACCGCCTCAAATATGCCGATGTACCGCAGCTCCTCTGCGAAGTGATCGCAAATGTGGCGTACCCAGAACGCCCAGGCCCACTCGCTGGTGAAATTGCCCCCAGACCGCAAGTCCCAGTCCATCAGCCAGCCCTTGGTGTCGTCAGTGACACTCTGGCGATATGTGCTCGATTAGAGGGCTGGAGAATTCTCCGCAGTAGGCTCACCCCCGTCAATGGTTCGCGTCCTCGGGTTCAGGACGTAGACGTCCAAGTGCCTGGTCTCCCTGGCAGGATGCCCATTGTTGGTGATGTTATAGCGGGGAAGCTCGTCCTCCCGAGTCACCCAGGTCCGTGGCGCATCAACCTCGAACCCTGGCACCGGAACCTCATCTAGGATGCCGAAGTTCCAGAGCAGCAGGTTGTCCGACAGTGGATATGTCTTCTGGGCCGGCGTCAGCAAGTCGAACAGGGATTGATTGTTGGAAACAATCTCCTTGGCTCCGTAAACCTCCTCATTCGTCGCCATCTCAGCTCTGCGAGTGGCGGCATCCCCCTCATTTCCTTGATGCGCGGCCATCTCAGAAGTTTCGGGAGTCGTGCGGGTTAAGGGATGAAGCGTGCGGGATCGGACGAGGCTGGTAGAGAAGTTTGAAGGTTGGCGCGCAATCCAAGTGGACGGCGCGCAATTGGGAAGAATGTCGCGCAAAGTTCCGGGTTTTCGCGCAAAGACAGGCGAATTCCGGATGGTTTTGCGCGCCGATCGGGGGAATTTCGCGACCGGAAAAGGCAATTTCGCGCACGAGAGCGTTGAAGCTTATCGCGCGGAAGGCCTGTGTATGGAACGCGGAACCCTGGACCCCTATTTATAGATCAGGCCGGGATTCCGCGCCGCGCGGAATGCTCGATTGCGCGACCGCGGCTGCGAATTGCGCGCCCGGCGCCCCTTTTTGCGCGCCTAAGTCCCGCGCAGCCCAGGTCTTCGGCATTCCGGCGTCTCCCTCAGAACCCGATCGCTGCGACCTCTCGCCGATCAGATTCCGAGGGGGGGCTTTTGTAGACGCCAGAAAAGTCCGTTGTTCCCAAACGAAGCTCCGGATGCGGAAAGCGAAGTGATATTTGGAGTCAGAGGCACGTTCCGGAGGGCCCGGAGGGCTTGCGCGAAATTTCAGAGGCCCGCGCGCAAAGTTGAGTCGCGGCACGCAATCCGCCCGGGATGCGCACAATGCGCTGGGCCGGCGCGCTATTTTGCGCGCCCGTGGCCTGCGCGGCTCCCTTGCGCGATGGGTCCTGATTCCGCGCCCGCGAAGGGAATTCCGCGCCCGAGACCGGATTCCGCGCCCAGGGTTGCCTATAAATATAAGGCGACCCCCGACGTTTTGAAGGTTGCCAGAATCCGAAGCGTCGCTCGTTCGCGCAATCCAACCCCTTCTGCGCGCAATGTCGATCTTCAGGTAACCTCCTTTCTTTCGCGCAATAGAGCCTTGGGGTTCGCCTTCACGCGCAATACCCTTGGCTCCTTCCCTTTGAATAATCCTTAACATGAAGGCCTTTGCGCGCAAAAGAAGCCTCTTGCGCGCAATTGCCCCCGGGTGCGCGCAATCTAGCCCGATTGCGCGCACCCCCCTCTTCAAAGTGGTCGTTCGTTAGAGAATGAGCCGTTGCCCCTGCGTGCTGTCCGAAGCCCGGTGCGCGCAATCTCAATCATCCGCGCGCAAAGGGTTGGCCCGATTGAGCGCCAGCCCGCCATTTTGCGCGCCGACCTGCTGTTTTGCGCGCAAAGCTCCTCTTTTGCGCGCAATCCCCCAGGGTCGCCCCCTTTGACCCCCTGAGGGTACCCGCCTGCGTGGCGCCCGATGATCTTCGTCATGGGTGCCCGCACCGTGCGTTGTCTTTCCGTGCGGCCCTCCAGGCTTGCGCGAAGTGACACGGACCCATTGGCGGCAACATATGTCCAGCATGACGTTAAACTGCACATACGTCCAACATGACGTTAAACTGCACATACGTCCAGCATGACGTTAAACTGCACATACGTCCAGCATGACGTTAAACTGCACATACGTCCGGCATGACGTTAAACTGCACATACGTCCAGCATGACATTAAACTGCACATTTGTCCAGCATGACGTTAAACTGCACATTCGTCCCGCATGACGCTTAACTGCATCCGTCCAACATGACGTTAAACTGTACTACGTCCAAGCTTCACGACGCTAAACTGCCTAGCCCCTATCGTCCGTGCTGCAATACGTTAAACTGCCAAGCACCTTCGTCCTCAACACACGACGTTAAACTGTACTTCGTCCGGCAAGACGTTAAACCGTCCACTTCGTCCTCAGTACACGACGTTAAACTGTACTTCGTCCGGCAAGACGTTAAACCGTCCGCTTCGTCCTCAACACACGACGTTAAACTGTACTTTGTCTGGCAAGACGCTAAACCGTCCGCATCACCCGATCCCGTGCCTCGCACGCAGGGTCCCCCCCCAGTTTGGATGTGGCCCCCACCCGCTCGTCTCTGCAGGGATGTCGGGATTGCCCCTGTTTAGGGACGATTTAATGGGAGCGGCTTTTCCCTACGGGGGTAGGGTATTACAAACCCCTAGTTTCTTGTGGGGGGCTGCACATGTGTATCTCCATTGCGCTCCCCCACTGCCGAAGCCAGTAGAGGGTGTGACTGGGATCGAGGTGTCTCCTACTTTCGGTCCAAGTCCCTTCCAACTGAGTTTTGCCGCATCCGGGATGCCTCAAGTGCGTAAGTCCTGACAGAATGAACTACGTGGACTTTGATCCCTGTCTTCTAAACAGGGTACATAGGAAGCCTCCCTGAGGTTCAAGCCCACCACCTGGTCGTCCCGGTCATATCCACGTCGGTTCGTCCATCAGTGGACCCCTCCAGGGTTCACGCTTGCGTCGATTCACCTATGAATCCACCCCTGTGGGAGACTGCCCGTGTGTATCTCCACTGTGCCTCCCCACAGCCCCTTTTTTCCATCGTCCAGCATGACGTGAAACTTTGATCCACCCGGCCGTTCCATCCCCCTCTGTGCAAGGTGGTTCGGTTCAATCCTCCGCCCGGCGGCCTCGACCCCTTCGTGAGTCGGCTTGCCAACGTCCAGCATGACGTTAAACTCTATACCCGAACTACGTTGACTTTGATCCGTGCTAGCGCGCGGTACGTCGGAATCCTCTACGGGGTCCAATCTCTTCACTCCATCATCCATATTGATCCTTACCCGGGCCGCCACATCCCGGTGGGGTCATGCCACTTCTCTCCACTCCACATCACTTGGGAAGCCGTCCATGCGCTGGCCCCAGCGTCGGAGGTTCCCCGCAAGGGGTTCTGTCATCTGATCCACTTTTCGTGTTGATCGGTCTGATGCCGTCCCCGCTGGACGTTAAACTCGCGGCATACCCCGTGTTAAACATGGGAAGCTGAGGAAAACCTCAGGTGACACAGTTCCACGCACCCAGTGCGGGATGCCTCAGGCCATCAGGCCTTCGAGAAGCCCTATTAGAGACGGAAGACAGACGTGCAGAGCCGCAGTGTTACGACACGCCCCCAGCACCCAGAGCCACCCAGCCTTCTCACCGCAGGTTGCCGCCCCGACCAGACTCCTTGGAGCGTCCGGGGGGAAGCAGCGTAATTAACCGGTGTCCATGAAGATATGGCGCTGGGAACGAGATTCACGAACATTCTTAAATCTATGAGGGAGACCCGGATTAGGCGATGAGTTCCGAGGAGACGTCCAAGGAAGGAGGAGCCGACATCCCATCATCTCGGTTTCGATCAAGGAGAAGACTCCCCTGAATAAGGGACGGATGCTGCCCGCCTTTGGAAAGCGGGACTGCGGGACCACAAGCCGCGCGCCCAGCCCCTCGGGTTGACGGGTGCACGCGCGAACGCATCCTGGCGGAACAGCGTAACCCGACGCACATCCGCACCGAAACAACTACTATGAAGGATGTATTTACTTTTTACTTTATGAGAATATTGGGGGAAATATAAGATAACCAATCTTAACGTAACATTGTTTAAACTATGATTAATATTGGTTGGCCAAATGGAATTACATGATATCAAGATATTGAAAAAGGGTAAAAGGTTTTATGGTTGAATCACTTATATGTTATTAATTATGGTAATTACCCATTTGGTGTTAAGTGTTTTTCACTCATGTAAAAAAAAATTTTAAATGACCATTGGAACAAGATGTAATTTAGTTAAAAATGGGTTTGAGGGACAATTTGGTGACTGTATAAATGATCATTATATTATAATGGAGGATGTGCTGAAAAATATATTTATTATTCCAATACAATTATCCTAAAAAAATTAAATATGTAACCATATTTTAAATCTTGAGTGCACTAAATAATATAAGTATGAAGGCTCCTTAAAATTATGGTAATAAATATGATGAAGGAATAAATATTTAACCACCAACATGTGAAAACTATTGTATATAGAACCAATGTAATTTATTAAGATGGCATGTTAGACGGTTTAAACTTGTTATAGTGGGCTATAATGGTCGTAAAATATGAAAGGATGAAAAAAAATCTACAGAAGACAATTGTATCCCCAATAATTATTTTCACACTCTTCAATGTTTCTAATGAAAAGAGTTTTGTAATTATACAAATCAATTCCCTACACCAAGAGATAATTAAGAAAATATTCCTCGATGACCAAACAATTGTTGGAACCATGGTCTTCTATTCATGATTTGGAGTATCGTTTGTGTTTTTATTCATTCAGCAGTGGATGTTTAGAATGTGTACCCGCAATGAGATCATACAGTTCAAGTAGACAATAGTATTGAAGGTGGAGCCGTTCGCCAGGGTTTTCCAAATTTTTGGGGCTGAAAATTTAAAAATGTAGAAAAGTGTTTTTGGCAAAGAGACTTGCTCACCGTGTACTGGATGAAGATGAAACTTGCGCGCCATATGTTTTTCAAGATCAGAACTTGGGAAAATGGAAATGGGATAAGGGTCACGCAAGTTTTGGGCTGGTCGTGCAAGTGACCTGCGCGCCGTGAAGAGAGATGGGCACCGATGCCTAGGAGGACTGGAAACTTGCATGCATATTTTTTTTCAATATCATAAATTCAAAATATAGTAATGGAAAGAAGGTCGTGCATGTATTTGTGTAGGTCGCGCAAGTGAGTAGCATGAGAGAGGCTCGGGAGGATGAGATGTGTGCCAGAACCTACGCACCGAGGGAAGGCTTGCACACCACCGCGCATGGGTTCCAGTTTTCCAATAAATAGAGGACCCCATCCTCATTTTTAACGATGTTCAAGACTTATAGATTTTTTGAGATCTCGTCGCACAAGTGGTAGAGTCGCGCAAGTGGTTTTTGGGTCACGCAAGTAGAGGCTGCACGCCGATTGTGTGCTACACAACCAAGGCAGTTGGGGAGTTAAAGGCGCAACATCACGCACGTTTGGTGTTGAAGGAGGAAGTGTCGCACAAGTATTTTGGTGTCACCTACATGCCAAATTTGTACCACGGAAGTGACTTGCGCGCAGGGATTGATACTTGTGCCCCGGTCTTGGATAAGCGCACCAGGGTTGTTAATGTTCATCTGTCCTTTTGAAGCTGCATGAAAGCTGGAAGATCACCTGGTACCCTCAGGGAAAAGTGAGATTCGTCTTATGGTTAGAGTTGGAATTCAACAGAGCATCTGCATATGATAGAGGATGCATTCTTATGCAATGATGAAGAGACCTTCACGTCTATAAACTGAGAGGGAATTCAACTAAGAGCAGTGAGCCAGGGGGAGTCAACAGGAGTGACCCAAGGGAAGAAGTGAGCTATCCCTGAACCTCTGTAAAGGCAGTGAGCCTAGGACAGAGTGACTATGCTTGAACCTTTTTAATCCACAGCTAGTGAAGATTAGTGGAATTAGGTGCTGCCGAAAACTTGTCGGCGTATGCTCCTGGGATGTAGCCCTTAGCGGTGAAACAAGTAAAAAGTGTTGTGTCTTCTCTGTGCATGTGAATGTTTTCTTTCTAATCATATTCATCTTATAGGTTCAACATGTTCCGACCAACGTGGGAACAATATCCATCATATTAAAAGAAAAAATTCTCACCCTGATTCACCCCTCCCCTCTCAGGGTGTCCCGAGGTCCTTTAAGTGGTATCAGAGGCTAAAGGTTGCTGGTGTTGAATCTGTCCTTTATCATCATGGAGAATGTAGTCAATGTTAAGGGAGTCCCTCACATCGATGGAAGTAATTTCCAGATCTAGAAGAACAGAATGAGATCTCATCTAAGATCTCTTGGAATGGAAGTTCCCTTTTCTACTGTGGAAAGAATACAAGTCACTGACCCAACAGGCCTGCCTATGACTGAAATAGACAGGAAAATTTTTGATGCAGATTCTAAACCACAAAATGCACTTACAGAAGCCCTTTCTGATCAGATCTACCTAAAGGAGATGAATTGCATCTCAGCAAATCAATGTGGGATAAACTAGATAATATTTTTGAAGGAGATAGAAAAGTGAAGGAGGTGAAACTACAAGTGCTGCACAATCGGTTTGATGATCTGAAGATGCATCCAGAAAAGAACGCAGAATCTTTCTCCAATCGAATTAATGAAGTGGTTGGAGCAATTCGGGGTCTAGGTGAAGAAATCAAGGGCATTGATATTATAAAGAAAATATTAAGAAGACTTCCACCTCTGTACAATGCAAAGTTTTCAGCCCTTGAAGAAAGAGATCTTTCCAAACTTTCTCTGGATGATTTACTTAGCATCTTCGTTGCATATCAAATGAGAGTCAAACCAGAAGATTCTACGACTCATGTGGGCAAGGAAATGTCCTTCAAGGCCATGGATAAACTGAAAATATCAAAATATAGTAGTGGAGAAGATGATGAATAAAAATAAATTATTTCTCTCATTGCAAAGAAGTTCCAGAAGGGGAAAGGTAAATTCAAATGGAAGTTACCTCTCACATGTTTTCGTTGTGGAAAAGTTGGGCACATTTCCTCTCAGTGCTTAAGAATGATAAATGATGAAGATAGTGAAGATGAAAGCATCTAGAAGCCTCGGAGATGGTTCTTCAAAAAGGGAGACTTCAAATCTGGAAAAAAATGCAAAGGAAAATTTTTCTCTGTGAAGAGGAAGAAGATGATAATGAATTCTATGATGAAGAAGAACCAGAATTCAATACTAGGAACCATGCTTCCATGATGGCCACTGTTGAAAAGTTAGAAGATACTGGTGGAGAAGAAAAACTGTGAACTTGTGTATATCCTGATATGCAACTTAAGGATGTCGTTAGTAAGCTTAAGATTAAATGTAAGAGTTGTAATAAGTGGAAATCAATTGTAGAAGAATCAACTGAATACTTTGATCAAATTGAAGCTGAAATTGAATGTCTGGAAGAATTTGTGAAAGTACTATATAAAATAATTGAAAGCAATGATGATGTAGTGGATCTAAAGCTAAGAATTGAAGAGCAAGAAAATGTCATCAATGACATCACCACCAAACTTGATGAAAAATCCAGGACTGTTGAGGGTCATGAAGAGGAAGTTGTTACTCTAAGGAGTAAAATTGAGACTGAATCAATTCCAAAAGAATCGAGGAAGAAAATATAGTTTAGATGATTCTAAAATGTAGAATTACTATCAAGATCCATGTGTGGTTCAGATGGGGTTGGAAAAATCTTGAGTGATCAAAGTCCCGCTTGCAAGGGAATGATTGGAATTGGCTATAAGGCTAAGACATCAATTGCTGGAAGTGAAAATATCCAAAATAAAGATAAGATGAAAGTTGAACATGTTGAAACATTACCAAAAGTGCCGAAAAAGGAACCCTCAATCCAAACTAAAATGAGAACTGAAAATTCTCCTCAAACATTCAGAAATAACATACAATCTAAATATTCTCCCAAGGAAAAAGGTATGAGGAGAAATTCAAGTGAGAAGAAATTTCCTCTCATGATGTGTCAGTTCTATGGCTATCTGAGCCATACCATGTCTTATTGCGAAGAGGCAAGAATCTATCTGAATGGAGAAGATATAGATGTTCAAAAAAGGAGAAAAAATTCATATCCTAATTCTTATAGAAGAAAAAATTTCTATGGATATTGTTATCATTGTTTTAACTTTGGTCATAAGGCTGTTAATTGCAGGCAGAGAAGGGACATGGGCACCTCATACCAAAGTTCTAGACAAGTCAAGTCTCGTCAGCAAGATAATGTTTCTCTTTCAAACATGTTTTCTCCCCTCAAAGAATATTTTGACTATGAAGAACCTAGGTATGCGGAAGAGATAATTGAAAGGCCATCAGTACTATATACTCATTCCAATGTCTCATGGAAGGAAATGAAGAATATTGAGAAATCCAACCTTGCAGAGGCGTCCCTCAATGCTACAAAGATCAACAGTACCTGGATTCTGGATAGTGTTTGTTCATCTCATATGATAGGTAATGCGGGCCAGCTAATGAATATCAAAAGAACGGTTGATGGTACAGTACGATTTGGTAATGATGGGGCTTTGAAAATCAAAGGGAGTGAAAGTACCGAATTAGCTAATAGATAACTAATAAAGACTGAAGTCCTTTATGTAGATGGCCTACATCATAATCTCCTCAGCGTGAGTCAAATATGTGACTCGGGACTTATAGTTACTTTTAATCAGAAAGGTTGCACTATCAAGGGAAAGAAAGGAAATTCAATTATGAAGGGATACAGAAGAGAAAGAAACTTGTATAAGGTTGATAGTGAGGAAAATGTATGTTATATGGCTGTTGAAGAAGAAAACAATTTGTGGAATCGGAGAGTGGGGCACGTCAATCAACAAGACATGGAGAAAATATCAAAATTGAGAATTGTCATGGACATTCCCAACCTGATGCGTGAGCGTGAAAAAGGTTGTGATTCTTGCATTCATGGGAAGCTGGTCTGTAGTTCATATCGACTCAAGAAGAAAATGTCATCTCACCTTCTTGATCAGATTCATACAGATGTATGTGGTCCGATAAATGTTTCCAGAACTCATGGAGAAAGGTACTTTGTCTTTTTCATAGATGATTATAGTATAATGGCATGTGTGATGGTCATTCACAGGAAACGACAAGTCCTTGACTGCATGAAAACATATCGGCGAATTGCCGAGAATGATACTGGACAAACAATCAAAGTGTTGTGATCTGACAAAGGGGGAGAATACGCGTCCAATCAATTTGAAAATTATTTGGAGAAGCATGGGATACAGCATGAGGTATCTGTTGTGAGAACTCCACAACAAAATGGAGTTTTTGAACATAGGAATCGATAGGTGAACAACATGGCACAAACTATGCTGATTGAGAGTCGTATTTCACGACATTACTAGAAAGAGGTTGTTCAAGCTGTAGTGTACATTCAGAATCGAACAAGACTTTATATGGGTGAGACGAAGACACCATATGAATTTTGGCATGGACGAAAGCCTTCTTTACAATACTTTTGTGTCCTTCGAATTATATTCTTCATCAGGAACAAAGAAAAAAATCATGGGAAATATGCCGAAAATGAAAAATAAAGGAATTTTCCTCAGTTACTCAATTAACAGCAAAGCCTACAAATGTTTCAAAAAGCATTTAGGAAGGATTATGGAATGTAGTGATGTTAAGAAAATTGAAGAGAAAACCACAAATGATTCAAGGAAATCATATGTTGATGTGATAGAAAGTCAGGATGAAAGTGAACGTGATGAAAATATAAATGTAGAAATGGGGGAAGTTGTTCAAAACACTCAGAAGTCACATCAATATGTTGACTAAGACGAAGAATATGAAGAAGAAACTATGGCTGAAGAGAACTCTACTGAACCTCACAGGAGAAATCAAAGAGATAATATTGATCCATCCAATACAATTGGGGACAGGAGTGAACCCACTCAAACAAGAAGGATGAGGAATAACACACAATCTGCATTTCTATTAGTTGTAGAGCCATCCTCATTCGAAGAAGATGCAAATTATGAATCTCGGGTGAAAACCATGAATGATGAATTAGATCATATTGGCAAGAATCGGACATGGGATCTTGTCCTGAGACCCGATCGTCACAATGTGATTGGTACCAAATGGATATTCAAAAATAAGTTTGATGAGCATGGAAGTGTCATCAGAAACAAGGCACGACTGGTATGTAAATGATACTCCCAGGTTGAAGGGATTGATGGTGAAGAGAACATTGCTCCAGTGGCTAGAATGGAGTCAATAAGGCTTTTCCTTGCCATGGAACTCCAAATAGGATATAAAGTATATCAAATTGATGTCAAGACAGAATTCTTGAATGGTGTACTTGAAGAAGAAGTCTACATTGCACAACCCGTGGGCTTTGTTTTGGGTACTGAGGAAACAATGGTCTCCAAACTGAAGAAAGCTCTATATGGTTTGAAGCAGGCACCACGGGTGTGGTAGTCACGGCTGGATTCATATCTCAAGAAGTTGAAATTCAAAAGAGGAGGAGTTGATCACAATCTATATGTAAAGAATTCTCCAAAAGATCAATTCATGGTTCTAGTCTACGTTGATGATATCATATTTGGTGGTAACAGGCAAAAATCAGTGGACGAATTTTCTAACCACATGAAATTAGAATTTGAAATGTCTATGATTGGGGAGCTCACATACTTCTTGGGGCTACAGGTGATTCAAAAGAAGGAATACACTTTCATTTCTCAGGAAAAATATGCAATAGATCTGCTGAAGATGTTTAATATGCAAGACTCCAAACCAATGTTAACTCCGATTATAGTTGGAACTAAACATTGAATGCATGAGGATGGGGACTCTGTTGATCCCACCATGTACAGGAGGATCATTGGAAGCTTACTGTACCTGACAGCGACCCGACCAGATATTGTCTTTTCCACATGCCTTGCGGCCTGCTTTCAGAGTAATCAAAAGGTGGAACATATGTAGGTAGTAAAAAGAATCATGAGGTACATTCAAGGTACACATAACTTTGGGTTATTATTTTCTGCAGGCAGGGACAGTGAATTATCAGTGTTTTCTAATGCTGACTGGGCCGGTTATGTAGTAGAAAGAAAGTCCACTAGTTGTGGAGCTTTCTATATTGGGCAGAAATGTGTTGGCTGGTTGAGCAAGAAACAAGAAAGTACTTCTCTTAGTACTGTTGAAGCTGAGTATATCTCTACCACAAAGGCATGCACTCAACTGCTATGAATGAAGCAAAAATTAACAGATATTGGTGATGAGGTAAAGCAACCAATGCTGATTTACTGTGATAACCAGAGTGTAATTGATCTTACGAAAAATCCTATTCATCATTCCCGTACAAAACATATTGAAATTTGGTATCACTTTATCAAAAAAAAAGCTGAACTAGGGGTGATTATAATGGATCATGTGGGAACTGCTGAGCAAGTGGATGATATTCTGACCAAACCACTATCCGCGGCTGTTTTTGAGAAGCATAGATTGAACCTCGGTGTTCATCCACCTCCCAGTGCATAAGGAGGTTACAAAATACCCCTCTCCCCATTTGTGATAATTTTTTTATATCTATTTATGGATATAATGAAGGTTTATGGGGGAGATACTATCCAGGGGAAGTATGGTTTGAGCTGAACGTTGAACAAATTACTAGTCTTAGGATTTTTTGTCAATGGGGGAGAAAGGAATAAATTGAAGAAAGTAATGCTTATGTGATGAGAAGAATGAGAAGGAAAACATTGTAACCCAATTCAATATTCCTATCCTGTTTTCTACACCGATCATTGCTCACGTAGACTTAGAGTGCTGGCTGAGTTGATTTTTTCATTTTTGGTTTTCACATGGATGGAGCTCTATTGATTTTTTTTTAGATTGCCAAAAAACCAAAAGGGGGAGATTGTTGGAACCATGGTCTTCTATTCATGATTTGGAGTATGGTTTGTGTTTGTTTTCAATTTGCAGTGGAAGTTCAAAATGTGTACCCGTAAAGTGATCATACAGTTCAAGCAGACAACAATATTAGTGGTGACACCTTTTCCCAGTGTTTGCCAAATTTTTGGGCCCGAAAATCGACTAATGGAGAAAAGTGTTTTTGGCAAAGAGACTTGCGTGTTGTGTACTGTATGAAGATGAAACTTGCGCACCATATTATTTTCAAGATCAGAACATGGGAAAATGGAAAAGGGATAAGGGTCGTGCAAGTTTTGGGCTGGTCGCGCAAGTGACCTGCGCGCCGTGAAGAGACTTGGGCGCTGATGCCTAGGAGGACTGGAAACGTACGCGACTATTTTTTTTCAATATCAGAACTTCAAAATATAGTAAAGGAAAGATGGTCGCGCAAGTATTTGTGTAGGTCGTTCAAGTGAGTAGTGCGATAGAGGCTAGGGAGGATGAGCTGCGCGCCGGAACCTGCACGCCGAGGGAAGACTTGCGCGCCACCGCGCAGGGGGTCCAGTTTGCCTATAAATAGAGGACCCCCTCCTCATTTGTAACTAATTTCACGACATATAGATTTTTCGATCTCTCGTCACACAAGTGGTAGAGTCACGCAAGTGTTTGTATGGTCGCGCAAGTAGAGGTTGTGCGCCGATTATTGGCTGCGTGACCAAGGCAGTTGGGGAGTTAAGGGCGCAATGTCGCGCAAGTTTGGTGTTGAAGGAGGCAGTTTCGCACAAGTATTTTGGGGTCACCTGCGCACCAAATTTGTACCTCGCAATTGAATTGCACTCTGGGATTCAAACTTGTGCTTCGGGCTTGGATAAGCTCGCCAAGGTTGTTAAGGTTCATATGTCCTTTTAAAGCTGCACGAAAGCTGGAAGATTGCCTGGTACCCTCAGTGCAAAGTGAGATTCATCTTCTGGTGAGAGTTGGACTTCAACAGAGCATCTACATATGATAGAGGATTCATTCTTATTCAATGATGAAGAGACCTTCACGTCTACAAACTAAGTGGGAATTCACCTAATGGCAGTGAGCCAGGGGGAGTCAACGGGAGTGACTCGAGGGATGCAGTGAGCTATCGCTGAACCTTTGTAAAGGAAGTGAGCCTAGGACATGGTGACTATGCCCGAACCTTTGTAATCCACAGCTAGTGATGATTAGTGGAATTAGGTACGACCGACAACTTGTCAGCATATGCTCCTTGGACGTAGCCCTTAGTAGTGAACCAAATAAAAAGTGATGTGTCTTCTCTGTGCATGTGAATGTTTGCTTTTTGATTATATTCATCTTATAGGTTCAACAAGTTCCTACCAATGTGGGAACAATATCCATCACATTAAAAGAAAAAGTTGTCACCCTGATTCACCCCTCCCCTCTCAGGGTGTCCCGGGGTCCTTGACCAATCCCATAGAATATGGTAGAACATTCAAAATCACTTCCACCATGGTTGATGAAAATAATGGAGAGATGTGATGTACTCGTATTCCAAATTTAATATATATGAATTCCATATTTGTTTAGGTTTATTAAAGTTATTTTATATCATAATGTTTTTATTATAATATTGAATCATCGCCACATTCATTGGATATATTAATATCTATGTAAATACTTCAGGTAATAATAATCACATCTATGATATAAAAACCCCTCAGATCAAAATTTTACAGATGGTAACTCCTATAGATCTAATTATTCTCCCCTTGGTCGAAATTTAAATAATACTGCATAGGGATTAGTTTTCCCTATATATATTACTTTATAATTATAGTGGGAAGACTATCTAATTTAAAGTCCCAATAATGTTATTCTCAATTATTGATATTAATATTATATCCCCTCTGAATAAAATATTATAATATGGGATTTTAAAACTATAAATTAGGGATTTCTAGCTCAAATGATCATACATGATATCATTATTGATGAAACATTAATTATAAGAGAATATACATATATATTATTGAAAAAATTGTCCAGTATTCCACTAGAGCATGAATCTAAGTTATTTAGTGAACATATACATATACCTTGGACTATCTCAAAGATTATATATGTGATAGATTCTATTAAATTAGTGAAATTAATGAGGAAACTAAAGGAGAATATCTAAAAGTGTTTTATCCATCAAATTAGTCTTCTATGATGAGTAACAGACCTCATTATGAAGAAGAATGATGTATGAATGAGTCCTTTCATTGAATATCATGAGCTTAAAATTACCAAGATTAAGAATAATAATCTTTCACCGCATATTGATGACATGTTCAATCAAGTCAAAGGATTTATGAACATCTCGAAGATTGGAAATCAATCTAGATATAATCAGTTAAGAATCAAAAGGGAGGATATTATCATAACATCTTTCTAAATGAGATTAGAAATCTATGAATTTATAGTGACTCCAATCAAGAAAAATTATTATCCTACTATATTCAAGGTTCTAATAAATGATTTCATCAGGGAATTACTTAATAAATTTATAGTTCTTTTAATAGATTAGATTTTATATTATTAATGAGAATGTAAAATCATGTAGATCACATATATATTTTATTAAAGATACTATCAAAGTAGAAAAGGTATGTAAAATTTAGAATGTGTGAATTTTGGATGCTTAAATTATCATTATTGAGTAATGAAATCATAAGAAAGGGAATATTGGTTGATCTATAAAACATAGATATTATCCCGAAATGACTTATACCATATCATGTAACAAGGATCCATTGTTTTCTAGGGTTTTTATCAGATTATTGATGCATTTTGAGGAATTACTCATGGATATCAAATCCTCTAAACAGTTTTTTCTGGAATGTATTAAGGATATTTTGAATATAGGATTGTGTAGAAATATTTAAGGAACTGAAAAAGAGGATAATAGCATCTCTTGTGCATATATTACCTTGTAGTGGGGAGGGTTTTTTAATATATATTGATTCTTTGAAAACAATAATGTGTTGTTTTGTCATGTATAATGATATGTTACATTCTTATATTTCATTCCAATTAAATACTAATGAGTATAATTACTCGAAATATGATTTAGAGTCATAGAAAATGAAATTTTAATTAATTATTTCGTGAAATTAGCTATATGGATATAGTGGGATATATATACTAATAAAAAGATCATAAAATATATATTCACATAAAATTAATTGAATTGGTAAAAAAAATAAATTGTTTAAATTGATGAGATATTAGGATTAGTTAATACATTTCCACCCTAATAGTTGAAATAAGGTGGATAAAGTTATGAGAAAAAAAGAGATTTCTAATTTATCCATGAGATGGATTTAAAAAGGAAAAATTGTCATGTATTGAAAAATTATTAATCCTGATATCATTATGAAAGTTGATAAATCCTATCTTTCCAAAAATACTACTCAAACATTAATTCATGAAATGATCAAAGAATCTCCTAAAATTGATGTAGAGATTCAAAAAAGTAATTGAATGATGTGGAGTTGAAAATTTATAAATATAGAAATATAAGGCTTGGAACCTGGATATGTTTCCAAATAAAATTGAAAAAGAAAATGTATCTTTTCGACGATACACAGATCACATCCATCTACATTCATCTCGGATTTATGGAGAAACATAAAGACCTAAATCTAGAATTATCATGGGATATCATGAAGAATAAAACAAAAAAATTTATAACCCAATTATTTATATTCTATTATTTTAAGAATGAATGAAAACATTATGAGGGTATGTTATAACCATTTTCTATATTATTATAGGAATGGGGGAAAACATCCATGGATTTCATCATAAGACTCCCCAAAATATTTAAATTCTATAATTCTATTTTGGTTATAGTCGATCACCTTATGAATTTATCATAATTTATTTCCATTAAATAAAATTTATCCTTTTAAAAAGTCACTGAAATATACATAAGTAATGTTATGAGACTGCATAATGAACCACAATCAATTTAATCTGATTGGGATATGGGGATTACATTGAATTTTTTATAATACATTAAAAATAATTAGAGAAAGAGATAATTTATTATTATTGATTATAATCATATGATGGATGTTCATAATGGATGAACTATTAAAACTATAGATGATATGTTGAGATATTTTTTGGTGGATATATAATGTTGTTAGGATCAGCACCTCCCCTTGGTAGGGTACTAATATAGAAATAGTTTCCATTCTAGAATTAAAATCCTACCATATGAGGCTATATATGTGAAGATATGTAGGACTCTCAGAAGAGGGGGTGAAGTTAAAGAGAGAATAGTGACAATTATTCACATTTCCTAATAATCATAGAAATGTTTCAAACTATTTAGAGACATATGAAATTACAAAAAATTTGATAAATGATTTTTAAAATAATTGTTGATGAAATATTGAGTTTGATGATAGTGATAAAGTGTTCCTTTGGATATCTTGATTGGGAAAATTAATGATGTCTATAAATAATGGAATGATTATCCCTAGGTATATCCGTCCATTTAGGATCCCTAATCATGTTGTGGTGATAACTTATCTATTTGTGCCACCTATGAAACATTTTTAATTTCGTAATAGGTTCCTTGTATCTTTTTATTTGAATTAAATACCAGACCAATCATGTTTACTATGTTATCAATGTGTGAATCTATAATGTGATCTATTATATGAATTGAAAAATAGTGTAAATTCTAGATTGAAGAGATAAGGTGTTTCGGAAAAAGACCCCTCATATGTTCATTGATCCATGGTGGAATAATATTTTTGTGGAAGATATGTAGAAACATGAGGATGTATTGAGAAAAATTAAAACCAATTATTTTAAACATCATAATAAATTTTTAATGGTTAAATTATTTTTATGGGGCATATAATGTAATGCACCATGATGTTTAGTATATATTTTTCCTTAATTAAATACCATGTGAGTATCATTTATTTCGCATAACACTAAAAAATGAAAATAGGGATACTAAAATAAGATTATTAAACACAACCATTATATTATATGCATTAAATATGTTAGTATCAATATAAGTATCCACTTTACAGAAACTGTTTTAATGTACATAACAAAAAAAGCATTAATATGAATAAAATATACATGTTTGATAATATTATTTAACATGTTAAATGCACTTATATTAAAATTTAATTTTATAATTATTTAAAAATTTAATCATATATAATGATTTTAATATATTTATTAATACTTTTTAGATATGGTAATGTGTTAATTTAATATTATATGCATATCATTAAGTTACAAAAGAAAATATTAATTACATTAAAAAATGTTGTTTTTCAAAAATAATACTTTTCTACATATTATATTCTTTCAAATAAAATAGATATATTTTCAATGAAAACTATAATATTATGTTAAATCATATATATAAATGAATTCACAATCATTTAAATGTTATATACAATTAATGATAGGTAAAAATTAAGATTCCATTTTTTTTAAAAACACATTGTTTTTCAAAAACTTATATGTTTTAAATTAAAATATATTATTCTCATATATAGATATTTAATAAGAAAAAATAATTTTCAAATTAAGATTATTTATGTCAAAATTTGGTATGAAATGTCATTTTATGTATTTAGTGAACAAATAATAGCCAAGATTAATAATTATTAACATGAGTAATAAAATGTGGATCGAATTTTGATAAATTAGTTGGACAAAGTTAACTTATATAATATATTTTATAGGTTTTAAAGAAATAAATAATTTTATTATCAAATGTTCCCCATCTAAATAACTTAGAAATCAAGAAATTACATTCTTACACCTTATCTATCATTTTTTAAATATCATTCATCTCATTCACGAATAAAAGGATTTAACTTCCACCCTTTTCAAATCCACACACCTAATCTTAAATTCAAATAAAATATTATAAAATTTAGTTCTTATATACCCCATTACATTTTATTGATCATATATATTAAAAAAAAATGTCCCAAGTCCTTCATTTATATAGGATACCTTATGAGAAGATCCAAATTTTCACCAAACGTATTAATTACACTTTACGCCCTTTCTTTATCATTATCTCCAACCCTACTAAAAAACCATTATAAACATATGTATGTAATAACATAAATATAATTAATATACATTAATGTTATTATATTTATGGTATAACCATTATTTATTCCCCTCTCATTCAATAAAAAATGAAATATGCTGCTCATGTGCTTGTGTGAACTACCACTTCAATGAACTAAATATTTCATTTTTCAACTACACTATTTATGGATAGTTATTGAAATGTGTTTATTAAATATATATGATATTTTTTTCATTATTTATATTCTCAAAATATTATGTTACAAATATATATATATATATATATATGTTATTATCAATAAACGATCAATATAAAACTCTATGCATAAAAGAAAATTCTATGAGGAAAATTCATATACTTAAAAATGAAATATTATTTTTAATGCACTATTTTATTCTATATGTCCCAAATATTGATTCATCACCTTAATGAAATATAAATATTTTCATTAAATTGTTTTGATAACAATATTATAAGTAAAATATCTCTTTCATAAGCATACTCACAAATATATTGTAACACTCTCTTGTTGTGTGGGTTTACCCAACTACATGAAAAATGATATGACTTATGGAAATGAAATTTAATATTCCATTTTACTAAGTTTATAATTAATTTTTCTTATTTATTTTTAGTAATATAAACACTTATCTCATTAATTAATTTACCACCTTTCCTTTTTTTAAAAATCTTCGAAATGTTTTTTTCAACTATTTAATCTACAAGGTTCATTACTAAAAAGATAATGGAATTAAATAAAGAGTTATTAAAATATATTCAAAATAAATTATATTACATTTCATGAACTGGGAATAATGAATATTTGGATAATAATAAATGAGAATACTACTATTATGAAACTATTTCAAGATGATAATGATTACTGGAAACCGAAATCGAGAAGAGATAAGATCTTACTAATATTCATGTTGAGTGTAATTATAAATTTATTTTATAGAAGGGTATGTATATGAATTTTTTTAATATATTATTAATATAGTTAATTTTTTATACTTGATGTTAAATCACATCTATGTAAATCAAATGTAAATGTAAAGTACTTAGGTAACTCAAATACCTTTCTTTGAGTTTATAATTTTCTATTTAAATTTTACCTAAAATATTCGCTGTATATAATTATCTCAATTTACATGTGATTGAAACTATTATCTCTCTCTGTAAAATGATTTTTTAATTAAAATATCCTTACATATATGATTTTAATTTCCAAAAAATTATAATATGGTTTGAGTAATTTTCATCCTCTTAAAGGTATATATCTTTTAAATCGGTTGTTCTTTCAAGCCTACATTTTCACATAATTTATATTCTATCCTTTATTATTTTGAAATTCAAATTTTTTTTAAGTTCATATAAAATTAATACTCTTCATTTAAAGATTATTTTTTACTCAAGGTTACTTTTTGGGGTTTATATTCCTCATCATCTCAAAAGGCATATATTTTCAATGTTGTTATATTTCATAAACCAATATCTAAATGATTTAATGAAGTTATAATTTAGAGTGTTAGTAATTTGATTAATTGATCTAGTTTATGTGGTTGTTAATGTGTCATATTTTTTAATTTAATGTGAATACCATTATTATTCATAGGTTTTAATGATGTGATGATTATATGTTTTCTTGTGTAAAACATGTGTATAGTTAATATTTAAGTGAAAGGTGTTCAGTATATAACCCTCCAATATATTGGGTAAATTTATTAATCTCATGAGATATTTGTCAAATGAGTAGTGATGCTCGATCCATAATGGGAAACATGTGGTTATTCTTAACCTTTTATTCGAAAAATGGTTTGACAATTGATCCTCTATAAAAAATAGATATTGATGACTAAACCAAACTTATGTGTTTATACGATTATACTGTTTCCACACTCTGTTGATATGTTATTATGATATGATACTTGCCTCGTGATTTCATTGTCATGTTATTTTAGTTTTTACACCAAGTTAAATGTTTCATCATTTGAGATTATTTTTCCCATATATTTCAATTTGAACCATTTTTATGAGTTCATGTTCTTTTAACATGATATTTCTCCCCTTATTATGTATTCATATACTTATAATATCACATTGTGTTATAAGATGATACATTAATTTTTCACTTATTGGTCATTTGAGCTCTCCCCTTTCTTAATTTTCCATTTCCAAGGACATTAGGATGAGTTTAAATTTGTAGATGTCTATAGGAAAATCTAATATGATTTAGTTTTGAAGAAATATTCATAACAATTTTAAAATAAGTATCTTATATAGATATTATCCATATACATAATACCTATTGATTTTTAGGATTTAAATTTATTATTCAATAAATTTTTTTAAATTATAGAAATCATTTTGAATATAATCATTTTTAGTCTGGGTTTCCTTAGACATGGATTCTCTATCTTGAATCATATTACCTAGGGTTTTCAATCCTTTTGTTATAACTGATTTTTTTTCAATATCTCGACTAATTATTTTTATAATATTACATTTATTTTATATCAGCAAAAATATATGATAAAATAATTATATTATGCTTAAGTACATAAAAAAACAAAACACTATCTGGAATAAATATTTTTTTCAATATTTTTTATCTATCAATGATAAGAGCTATATATCATCAATCATGATTACCATCATTTTTTATATTTATCAAATACAATATCATGTGATAAGAACAAATACTATTCATAACCTAGGGATTGTCAAATTTGTATGATTTAAATGATACTTCATCAAAATTTTCTTATTGCATGTTCCAGAATTGATTATTTAAATTTGAAAATCTCTTTAAATGGTTTAATTTAGATTGATTAAATGTAACCCATTCATCTGAGATGTATCCTTATCAATAAAAACTATGAAAAAATTTTTAAAAACACCAAAAAATATTCTTAACATTAATTTTATTTTGATGATTTTAAAATTTTTAATGATTTTAATTAATACAACATACTCCCCTTGATTATTACTATATTCAAACTCTTAGAAGAGAAATTTTATACCATAAAATTTAAAATTCTTCCAAAAATACTCCTGAATATTATTAATAAATCTGTAAATTCCATATTTGATATCAATTAAAATCATTATGGAGTTAATTTTTACACCATTTTTAGATATCAATTGATTTGATGTAATAAAAACATTTTTTTTCTTATTAATCTTTTTAGACTGATATATGCTTCATTTTGATATTTTTATCTTCTAATTCTAAAAAACATTAGTCAATTATTAAAAAAAATTAATCATGATTGTTTTTTATCACTAGTTTTTCTATTTGTATTTACTTTTTGGAATATATTTACTATATTCCTCTTCTTCGATACTATATTATTTACAACATAGGAACTTGGTTCTTTCTTCTTAGAGAAGTCACCTATTTTAGCAGTTGCATTATTAAATTAAATTTTATATTTCTTCTTATGTTTCACTAGTTGACTAATTTTCTTCCCTAATATGTCAACATATTTATATTTCATATTAATTATAGAAGTCATTTCATTTGTTATGTTTATTTATCTACAATATCAAGCTCTATATTTTGAATTTCATTTTTTATTCCCTCTTTCTAAACATGATTGTATCTTAATTTTATTTTCCTGATATGAGAATTTTATTTTCTAATACATTCCAATCATTCTACCATATTTTAATATTAATTTTAATATTATATTCATTATTTATTTCATGTTGTTCTAAAATTTACTCAGTATTGACTTTCGATTCATCTACTAATGAATTATTTTCATCCTCATAATATTATTTGAAAACACTATTGGACTCTTCTCTAGGCGATTCATGATCATTACGAAATTCTTTTCTATCTGATAAACATCATTCAACTAACATAAATTTCATCCTATATAATTTGGTTGAAATTATTTTCTTGGCCATTTCTTGATTTTTATTCATAGAATTTCACTTATTGGTTTCCATCAAATATTTTTATTTATCATTACTTTTTCCTCCATTTTAAGGTATTATTCGATGAAAAATGGTAAACATTCCCAAAGTCAAATCATTTTATTATATTCTTTACATTATGCATACATATTCTTCGTGTAAATTTATTGACACTATGGATGATTTCATATCATAATCTTTCATACCATCTTCTTTATCTAAGAGAATTACATTATCTATTTTCATAAAATGATTGAATTTTTTCATAGAAATTTCTTTAACATTCTTTTCATTTATTTTTAGTTCTCCTATTATCATATAATAATTGATGTTTCTGTTATATATTTCATAAATGGTGAAATAAACAAAATATATATATTTATGTGTTTAGATAATAACATAAAAAATTATTTTAATGTACCTATAATCATCTTTAGCACAAAATAATCATCAACAGTTTTTAAAATGCTCTAATGGTATTACAAATAAGGTTAACATTATTAAATAATTCATAAATTTTTTATCTTTTTTAATTATAATGTAATAAATATAATATCATCTTATCATCAATTTAGATTTAATTCAATTTTCATTTTCTTCATACATACAATGATACATCATCAACATTACATTTTCTATTCTAAACCCCAAAAAATATTTATGTTCATTTTCTAATAAAGGGGATGGAAAATAATTTCTTAAAATTACATCACATTCAATAATCTTTTAAACAAAATGATTCCACATTAAAGTTTCACCTGGATCTATGAACCCATATTATACATAATAAAAACATCAAAACATGAAAAGATAAAGTAAGGTACTATTATATCTTTTATAATTATAAAAGAATTTTTCATAATGTGTAAAATCACTTTAATATTCATTAATTGTTTAGGATATATTAGAAACTCTAATAGACACCCTATAGAAATTAATGGATATTATACTAATGTTTAACATTACTCATAGTGTGTTAAATAATGAGAGAGGTGTAAATCAATATTTATAAACATTTTCAAACTCAATAAGTCTCATGATTTATTAACAAAGTACTAAAAAATCAATGTTGTATATGAAATAGAAATAAATATTCCATGAATTTTAAAGGGGGTATCTATCTAATGTGATTACTTCATCCCTTGTTTGTTGTTGTTTTTATTCCACACTCATAGTTCTATTATATTATTATCAAGAATAATCCCAATAAAGTGTATGACTTTAAACATTTCTAGATTATGTGAGTGACCATATATTAATGAAATCAAAAAAATTCTCTATTATATTTTTATGTAAATATCATTGAACAAGTATATCATATAAAAGTTATTATCACAAATAAAAAATAGTTGTGGTCTTCTTCCTCCTAGAAATAACTAGAATCCACAATATTCTCTCACTTCTTATTTATTTCATACATAATTATTTTCTAGAATATATTATCAGGACCCTTTAATAAAATATATTATTATCTCGATAATTATTTTTATACCCCAAAACTCATAATAATATTTCTATAAATAAATAAAAAAATTATTCCTTGGTTTATTGTAGTGAATTTAACAAATCATTATCATTCAAATTATGGTCAATATATTCTCTAAACAGTTCCCAGAACCTTCAGATATTTTTCTAAAAAAGATATTTCTCTCCTCATTATTATTCAAATTTTTAAAAAATCAAAATGTATTTAAAACACTGAAACTACATAAATATATAATGTGAAACTGTCACGGTGATGAATCTTTCTATTAAAGGGAAAATAAATTTTGTACACCTCCTTTTTCACCTTGAATTATTCATTGGAAGTCACATTATGGTGTATAGACATTACAATATACTTTATTATTAAAATCCTAATCATATATCATGTCTTGAAAGGAGAATCGAGATTTTTATAATTTCACAATCAATATAGTATCTTCCCAATTTAAGGTTCATCAAAAGTCTAAATTATGGAACTCTCCGCAAATTTTTTTTAAATTTATAGATCATATTTAATATAATAAATATATTTTTTATTTAATTATAGTCCTTTACTTTATATATTTATGAAACTGATGATCTATTAATAATATTTTTTAAACCTCATATAACATATATGTCTTTTTACATTGGAATAATTATACGTAATCATTAAGAAAAATATAAATATCATGAAATATGTTATGTATCTCTAGAAGAACTTATCCATGCCTCCCCTTTAATAAAATTTCATAAGATTTAAAATCATACACATTACTTATATGGGATTAATATCTTTCATTTTCTTAAGAAATATATTATTCATGATAAAAAAGTATAATGTATACAAGTAAGGTCATAAATTCCATTAAAAACGTTAAATTTTGGGAAAATATATATTATTAAACAAATACTTTGAAAAAATTTCAATAGATTTTAACAAAATTTCCAGAACCATACTCTAGGATCTCAATCCTTCCTAAACCTTCAATAACATTCTCATGGAAACTCTATCATCATTGAAAAAGTGTTCTTAAATGATAAGAAAAACCTCAAAAAAATGTAACATCATCCTTATTTTGATTCAACACAAATCCATTGATTTCATCCTAAATGGTACTTATACTACATATACATTATGGAGGATCATATAATATCCTATTTGATGACTCTGGGATCAGTACCCATAGATTATCAAATGTGGTGAACTATCTTACTAGAAAGATAAGTTTTTGGGAATTTTATTGTTCCTTAACTCCTATTAAAACACTACCTAAATGTTTAAAGAGTTGGAAGATCACCCTACTCTATCCAACCGAATTCTCAATATCTACCAATTTTTTTTAAATAAAATCTAACTAGTGGAACAATTGTTTTTTGTTTCTCCACCAAATATTTTTCTCATCTATTTAAAAAGAATGGTTATAGGAAATATAGAACGTAACCCTTGAGAATGAAATTGTATGTAAGTATTATAAGGTTGATTATATTCCCTATAAATACATATTGTTATTGTGTAATTATCTTTGAATTTACCTTCCCACAATCATCGTTATTTAATTGAGTGTTATCTAAACAGACATTAAATTAATCTTTAAATATTACCATCAAGTGGTTTTGGAGGGGAAACTAATTCCATAGAGAGATTAATATTCTTTCATTTGAAAACCCATATATATTATATTTTCATCACCCTCAAACTATGAACCTTCCAAAAAACTAGGTCCATTATTCCAAGGTGCATATTTGATCTCTGACAAATGAAGGGTCTTAAAGGATGATTTTTATATAGGACGTTGGTCTATCTGGGATAGCCCTAAAAACTTAAGAGAACAAATTTCTCATACTAGCATCAAAATACTAAATATTATGATACAATGCATTATTCATTATATAGTGTAGATTGTTGATAGTTATTCTTGATAAAATCTATATATAAACATCACAGATTACAATCTTCATATATGCAATGGATTTTATAGAAACATTGTGTTTTTATTTGTCAATATTCATGTATCATTATAAATATAGATTTGGAATATTAAAATGGAATCATGAGAGGTTTAGATACCATCATTTATGGTCATCAGTTTTTAATTGTCACCTTGGTGCGTAATATGGTTAAGGGAGTTTATTGAGAGTAGATGAGCATGCCCTGCCGAGTGACATCCTTGTTTCCAAGGATAAATATCACCTCAAATTTTTTGATAAATAATATTTAGCTCTAATGGTTGATTTTATGAAAGTCCTTTATAATACACCATAGTTTTTTATCACATTATATAATGTACGAGACCAACGAATGAGGAAGATATATTCCACAATATTTCATGTGATGGGAACATAGTGGTGGCTATATTCATAAGGTGTGGAATATTCTTTCATCATCACCTATTCCTCTCTATATTCCTTGAATTTGTATTGTAATGAAATATTTTGTGGGGATTACCTTGAGACCAATCACTTCATATCTTTGTAACTATTTCTTTTTTCCCTCATTTTAATAAAAAATTAACATTCATCTAGTCTATATAACCTATGTTTATATAAATTGGGAGATAGATTCCACAAAAAATCTATCCTGTATATCATTATTTATTTCTAAATATGTATTGTGAGATTTATGTTAAGGATAATCAATTATATATTATAGCATACATAATCATACATAATCGGATTGATTATATACATCATCAGTTTATTTATTTGGATCAAGTAAGAGTAACAATACATGATATTAATGATCCCATTACTCTAATGTTATTTACTACATAGATGGTGGCCACTATTGGATAAGGAATGGTCTATTTACTAATCAATAAATCTATCCATGTTCTTCTGTGGTAATTTGAGGTATTTTTTTATCTATAATTTTATTTACATTTGATTTAAAATTACTAGAAATTTTTGTTAAACATACATTATATATAACTATTTTAAATTTAAATAATAATGGGAAAGCTAACAAAATTTTTGCGAACTAGTATCATAGAATATATCTTATGTTTCTCAAGTGAAAAAAATTAACAATGAAATATTTTATAACATTGTATTTTAATGATTTTTATATCAGTTATAACATATATGGTAGAGAACATATGTAAAAATTATTTAAAAAATACAACTTGTATTTTTCTATTAAAGATAGACTCTCGATACCCGTATTTTCATTTTAAAAATTATAATTAAAATGAAATTTTAATTTTCATTTAATTATATGAATATAAATTATATTTTGTAATTTTTTAATTACTTAATTTCTTCCTTACAAACCTTTTCATTAAAATGATGACACATTCCCTTATGGATTTATGGATATAGAATACATTTCGACAATTTCAAAATACATATGGATTCCTTTAATAGTTAAATATATCTCTAAATGATTAAAAAACATAAATATTAGGTGTTAGTTTCATAAAATCCTAAATCAATATGAATACTTATATAATTTTTATATAATAATAATTATATTCATGCTAAAAATTTTATATTTTAGTGTACATTGTATGTTATGTGTATTCCACCCTCATGAATGTAAACATATTTATTATGCTCCATACTTGGTGATGTTTGTGAAAGAATTGAATATTTTTTAAATTTAGAATGTTTACTCTATTATATTAGTTATTTAATTTTAATATTTTCATGTTAAATTTGGTTTATAAATTAATATATAAAAGTAAAATAATACACATATGGTGTTTAACAGGTTTAAATTCTCAATAAATATGTGAAATTACATCTTAATTAATTCATTTTTTCTTATTTATAGATATAGTGTTTCCGATTTTCTGTGTTTTGATTCATTACTACATCATAATCATTTACAAAAAATGTATAATTTAATTATAACGTTTTGTGATTCATTTTTAGATTGTCATCGCAACAATGATCATAAAAAACACAATCCTAGTTCCATTTCAACTATTATATTTCAAAAAAATATATTATATTGTAATTTTTTTAAATGAATCAGTTTACTGGTGTTTTTATGATAATTCATATCATTCAAAATATTACATAAAAAATATTTAAGGATTAATTTTAAACTATTTGATATGGTTTATTTATATTAATACATATAATTAAAATTTTATTATATGAGTTTTACAATGGAAAATGGTATTTTAGTAATGTTTTTATTGATTTATTATATGATGTTTGTAATTTTATATTTGTAACTATATTTATGGTTGCATGGATTGATTTATTTTATATTAAAATATTCTATAAAAAATAATTAGGTTTCAGTGTATATTTTCAAACAAAAAATAGAATGGCACTTTCAAAATAATCAATCATGAAAAATGAATTGTAATGTGAATTTAAAAATTAATTTTTATGAAAATTTTTATTGATAATCATTCTATATCAATAATTTTAATATATTTGAATGCCTGTTTCAATAAAAATAGAATTTTAAAGTTAATTTTGTCATTAATTTTTATTAAATGATGTTAAAAGTAAAATTTTAACATCAACTATATTCTCATAGATTTTGAATCAATGTTAAAAAAAGATTGTTAAATGGGTTAATATTAAGCAGTGATAGGTAAATGAATTCACCAAAGTTTACAATATGAAATTCAACTGTAGAAAAGAATTAAATCCATACTTTACCCTTATTATAAATACTTACCAATACGAGACATCAAAAATGATTCTAAAAAATCATTATATATGATGTATCATTACTATAATATTCTAAACACTAAATCCATGTTTCATAATTACTCATTTGGTCAAAGTGTAACATAATAGATACACCAAACTCACAATAACCATATGAGATAACTCAAAGGATAATTATTCCACAAATACATCATGAAATGAAAGTGACTATATAATCAAAAGGAAACCATTCGAACCTCTATCTAAAATCAAGATGAAATTTCACCAATATATATCCCAACTCTGAAATATTAACCATATTTATTCACATTACCAAAAGGATTTATCCAAAAATCACATTAATATCACCTTAGAAAATATTCATTTTTTGTATACTCATGCAACATTTTTCAATTGGGTCAATTCAAGGTGAATCATTATCATCATATTATATGGGTATACTCATCAACTGTGACACATATGAAATGAAACCAAACATTCACAAAAATGAAAAAAACCATTAAATATATCTCAAACCCTATTTACCATAATAAAAAGTGTGAGAACAAATTCAAATGATGCATTAAATCCATTAATCAAATTGAAATATCAGAATTTGATCACACACTACCCAAACTACTAGAAATAAAAGTCATAAAGAAATCAAAGATCATTAAATTATGAAGAATTTTTTTACCCCCTAAAACATTGATTTCATACCATGAACCAAGAGGAAATCCATTCATTAATTTTTTCTTTGAAAAAAATAAATTCCATTATTATTCCACTAACATGAATCACTATTCTTTCCATACCCACTTGAATAGATAACTATCAAAAATTATCTCTTATACGTTGTAAAAATATAATGTAATTTTATTTTTTAACCCTAGTGGTGTGTTTATTTTGAGAAAATTATATTAGATTTTAATTTTAAGGATTTAAAAATTATAATAGGTTGTTTTTGGATGTATAATGGGGGCCTAGTGGTTTTTAGAGGGCTTGGATTGATGGTGGTGTGATGTTATGTTAACATACTACTGAATTTAACTATAGGTGAAAACAATGGGGTGGAACATTTCATGGTAGACCCCATGGTAGAGGGTTAAAAACCAAGGATAGATGAAGTGGTGTATTATAAGATGTGTGGTTCATAGGAGAGGAACATGTGATAAATAGGTAGGTTGAAATTAATGTTTCTATTTTCAAATTTCATGGAAACCTATATGGATGTATCCCCTTTGGCATGGTGTTGTATTTTTTAGATTTCCAATAGATGTGATGAGTTGATGATTCAAATTGTTGGTTCTTGGGATGAGTTTTTGCCACATGAGTATTATCATAATTATAAAAATCTTGTAAATCAGACTGTGGTGATGTCATGGTGTACATTTCGAGGGACCATGGGGAGAACCACACTGTAAGACGTTATGTGGTTGAATTGGGAATACCCTGTCAAAAATTTCCAATGAATACCAGGTTGAGGTTCCCATAAGTGTGTGCTTCACCCATTTTTGGATATACAATTTTGATATAAATTCCATGTATATTTTCATGGTGATGGGGAGGGATACCCGATTTGAACTAGTAAGAATAGAGGAGGGGGCCTCGCTGTAGGTATTTCCATGCCTGGGGATCATGATGGGTTTCCTATAGCTAAAAAATTATGTGGTGTGTGTCATGATGAATTTCACGGTGCACCCATTAATAGATATATTAATGGGTAATTTAAACATAAAAACCTCCCAAAAGTTTTTATAAAAACTCTCATGCACTATTCTTCTCTCTTCTATGTGGTTGATCGAAGAAGAGTTCATCCTCTTTTATCGCTTTTGATACCATTAAATATGGGGTATATTTCAACGATATTTTTTCATGTTTTTAGTGATATATTTTCCATTATTCCAATTTTATCATCAGTTTATTATTTACATTTATGTATATAACTTTGATTGTCTCTAGATTAGGGTTTCTTAATTGTTTTATGGGAGCATATCCCAATTTTTATGGGCTTTTCCCATATCATAGATAGAGGATTGTATGAGATTATTTCATCAGGATAGTTCTTTATCTTTAAATTGTAATGTGGTTTTATTTGTGGATTTTTATAAATAAACTGATGATTCCTATTTGATCAATGTTGGTTGTTTGGGATTCTTATTTGGACAGTTACGATAGTACACCACGATTCCTCAAGAGTATTCGGTCACTATTTTGGTGGGATGATGTTTACCATTGAGGTTTATGAAACTATTCCTAATTGATTTATATAGGAAAAAAATTAAAAATTAAATAAATATTACAATATTCCAAGGAGGGGTATTTCAGTGAAATAATTTTTTCTATTGTGCCTACATGTCCTCAAAGAGACTCGACCCAGAGAACACGCATGATACCCCTCAAATGAGAAACCACTTAGATAAACCACTGAGTTAATTTTTGTTGTTATAAATAAATAGATTAATTATTTATAAATTCTTTCATAATTAATTGTTTTTCATTATTAGTTGAGATAAGGTCTATGGTGGTTAGATGATAGTAATTGAACATTGACAATCTCCATTGAGATTTTTCATGTTGATATAAAATGAAATAACTCCAACAGAGGTAGGATGTCCATTTTATATACCCCATTGGTAGTATTATTTATTAATGTGGAAAGAGATATATTTATTATTTTCTCCTGAAGTGATATATCTTTTTAAATTATGTATGTTTTTTAATTAAAATGTAAATTCTTACGAATGAGGTTAATAATGATCCAATCCCAATAATGGAACCTTGAAGAATAGATATACATCTTGAATGCTGATAGATGAGATAGTTTTTATATTCTCATGAATTTATATATATATGAAACACATAAGTCATGTATATTAAATATGTTTAAATAGTTTTAATATCTCTTATAATTGGTTACCTTGATGCAATATTGTATACCTAAGAATTGAAATAATAATTATTGGCCCATGTATGAAATAATGAAACTGTGGAATTACATAGAGTCATCAAGTTAGATAAGATAAGTGTGGGGTTAGTGATACTCCCCTTTTGATATGAAAGTACCTAGATTTACATGGCCTTTGTCAGATTTATGTATTCCTTAAGTTAGGATAATGGTCATGAATTGTTGGAGGTGAGATGGTATTTATTCAAAGTTCAATTTATGACATTTTTATAAGGCGGGTATGGTCATAATAAGATATGATAATTCCACAGGAAATTATGACCACAGATTGATGGGTGTTAACCGTAAATATGATATTGGGATTAAAGATCCCATGTAGGGCATGCCTATTATGTTAAGTCATAGGGGACTCTACTGGGATATCGAGGGATATGCTTTCTCTATATAGAGTATCATTGGATATGGGTATAGATGACTACGGGTGTAACTTTAGCACCCAAATAAATGAAGTGATCATGATATGATAGTATTGAATATAGAAGGTGGTTCACATTATTGGTTCCTTTAACTTATGTGTAGTTGAATTTTGTGGTCTATTAAACTAAATTATCATTATTATCAGTGTGAGATGCTATTAGAGAAATTCACTACCCTCGTGTCTTTATAATAAAGTAATATATTAGAAAAAAAATCATGGGGTTTAACCAGCATTCAACATATATACCTCACATAATGTAATGATATTAAAAATACCCATAGATTTGGTTTTCATGAAAACCTATCTAAAATTACCTGGGTAATCCCCTTATAATTTTATATTAGGTTTATTTATTTAAAATTGATCTAGATATCCTTTTAAATTTGTTATGAGGCTATCGTATTTATAATTCCTTGAGAAATCCCCTTATATTGGGAAATTAAGATTATACTTTAAAAGGCCTTGGGAAATCCCTTTTGATTTATACAGAGGTAAACATATTTAAAATACCATGTGAATACCCATTGTATTCATATTTTTTTACTAAGTGTTATGTTATTCTTAGTATACTATATAGGATCTGACTGTTGAGACCAGTACTATTTGATTTCCTAGGATCTCCACATATAAATCATTTCATACACCCAATACATTAAGTGCACCAGGCCTAGTACTAGTTGGAATGAGTATATGAACATCTCAAAGACACTGCGGAATTGGTATATGTATGTGGATTCTAGAATAGGAATCATTTCGTACCCCATGGATCGATAATGTTTACTTATTTTTGCTTTTAACCAATATTTATTTATTTTATTTTGTTGAAATATTTATTTATTTATGCTATGTGTTTTACCTATACATACAATTCGTTTACTAGTAACTTATGAGACCTTATTAGTGGTTCCATATTGAGTTTTACACATACCATTATTAGGTGGAAATGGAACATGTGTATCTAATAAGATTTCATAGTTCATAGTTTCAATAAAGGAATGGTCTCAATGTTTCATGATTGGGTGGGAAATCTCTAATGGCATTAGAGAAAGGTATGTGATGAGGCTAAGGATGGTAGAAATTCCTCCTTGTGTTTTACAATATTATTTGTCTTTTAATTGTGATTTTCTATGTGATAGATTGATTTACATATTTCGGTATTAAAATTTCACACAGAACTACCACATAGTGTAGAAAAGCTACTATTTATATTTTTCATAGTGTAGAAAAATGGATTCCCAAGGTCTTCTCACATTGAGATTTTCAGATTTATTTATTTGAAAATTTCAATTCAATTAAAATACTTCCTCTTATATTTTTTTTAATTCATAAAAAAAATTATAAAGTAATGTAAAATGAAAATGATGTCATGGAATAAATAACATGTCCTTATGGATTGGTTTTGTTTTCCTTCATTATTGATGTTCATTGTTTAAATTCATCTTGATTAAACAATTCTAATATCTCACCCTTTAACTACTATTCTAAAAATCATTGATTTTGAAATCTATATTTTCTAGGATTATTATTTGGAAAACAACCCACCACCTCTTTTTATAATCAAGGCTAACAACACACTTTAACTGTGAGTGTGTAACTATCCAATAACAAACTCCATCATATTTTTTCTCATCCATTGAACTGGTTAAATTGATCTTGTGTAGATATATCATTTAATGGAAGGGGAAAAGATATAAAATAAATAATAAAATTTTAATATGTATCTTTGTCATGGGGGAACATATATGCACTCATACATATCAACCTCATTCACCGAAAATAGATTCAAAACACTTAAGAGTTAAAAGTATAATTTAAGAAACACATACATCATCCCATAATGAAAATCCTCAGTTATGTAACTCAATGTTTACTATAAGAGATCTCCATTGGAGAATTATATGGATAGAGAGATATAGAATAAATATAATGATAGATAATGAGAATTAGTGAAGTAAACAAGTGGAACATTTAAATGAAAACAAAATTACGTTAAATAAAATAGAAACGTACTTATTAAATTATTTGTAGAATAAAAGAAATATATATGGGGTAGTAATCATGTTTAGTATCCCATCCCTTAATCAATTAAATTTTTTCAATCCCCAATATTTATTTAGAGTAGAATCCCTTCTATAATTCATCATTCAAATCTTAAATATATCTCAGTCAAGGTTGGAATATAAATTTTTTTAAATTTATTTTTAATATTCATTGATATTGAACGTATCGAAATTTCATTGTAGACTCATACTATGACATAGAGAGAAATATTACGGCATATCCAGATTATTTTATCATTTAGATGAATGGGTTTTGGGGTATCTTATTGCACTAGATATTTATGTCCATCTTTATGTTATTTCTTAAAACATTTCCTACATCCCTCAAGGATCACTCCATGGCATAGTGGAAAATCTAATGAAAAACCCCACTTATTCACACTTTGGGTATGGTGAGGACAATATATCTTTGTGTAACTCCGTATAAGAAATTATTACTTTAAAAATATTCCATTGCCAAATTGGAACCCAATATGGTTAATGAATACTTTTATGCCGCAACATCAAAAATAAATTTCATCATTTAAAAGTATAAACATCCAAATATAGATCCCCCACAACGTAAATTCTTATCCACTATGAAAAATGTGTTCATATAGTAGAAACATAAACTTAGTGTTAGGGGAACAATGTAGTCATGTGTGTTGGCACTTCATCAATAATATTGATCCTACATAATGGATAGATCAACATATATTCCAGTCATGGATTTATTCATCTAAAAAATGTTATTTGTTGAGGTATACTGAGGGTCCATAAGTAACTAATATTGATCCCTAGACCTTGTAGTATTATTTTTCATGAGCCATTACTTTTCATGTGGTGGAAATGGTGATCTTAAAAAATTTTATATGGTGTTCTAGTGCGATTGAGTGGTAGAGGTTCATAGACGAAATGTCTAATGTGAGGTGTAGAGATAAGGCATGAATAAAAGTTGTACATCTTAAATGATTAAATTTAACTTCATGTTCTCATCCCAAATCATAAATTAAGGTGAATTCAGGTCTCCATATATAATAATCCAGAACATATATGGCTCATAAGCCTAATATTGAGATGGTATCCCATATACACCTCACACACTCACAAGGGTTTTTTCCAACATGCACAGTTCACATGGACTGTAGGTCACTCACAATGATTTCTCCAACATGCATGGTTTGTAATCTCTTTTTGTTGGAATGGCCTGCCTCTTAGGCTCCCATGGTTGGAAAAGCATTCATGGGATAGACATGTGGCTTTCAACGCATCAGTTGAGGGATATTCTAGATGTCTTAATTTTTTGGATATAAAATATTTCACAGAAATTATAATTCCCCCAAAATATCTCATGTAAAATTAAATATTTAGAATACTCATTTTTATTCATTTTTATATATATTAACTCTTTATTATTTATTTATCCAGATTATAAAAAATAATTTAACTATATGATATTAATAATTAATACCATTTATAATCATTAAATTGTTTTTAAAAATTTTCTTGAAAAATGAATATATCAAAATGTGTATATATGATTGAATTCGTATTAGTTTCATTTGATATACCAAAATTAAGTATATTGGTTCAATATGATCTTTTTATTTTGATGAATGTTTTTGGGATGATATTTTTATTATGATATGAGGTTATTGACCCCCCATGGTAACACATTAGAACCACAGCACTAGTCAGTAACCTCTAGAGTAAGACGAGGTTCATTTGAATCCATGTAGAAACTACTAAACCTATCATATGTCAAGTGGTATGGGATAGAAATGAATTATAAAATTTTATCCAAGAACTATTTTTTTCTTCTTCATATTTTGAATGATGGTTGATAGGTGATATATGAATATGGTTTAGCTTTTGATGGGCCTCAAACTGGTGTATTGTGAACACATTTTCTAATGGAATGTACACATTACATGGTATTTGGGATTGTTGTTCATGGTTTTCATTTTTATCATTTTATAATTTCACCTAGAATGATGCACTCATGTTTTCATGTATAACCATCCAAAATAAATTTTTATTCAATGAAAAGGGGCATGGAACCAAATGGACCCCATGCTTATGGAGGTCTAAAGTAGTGCAGGGAGAGGGCATTCCATCTAATTATATTTATATCATTTGGTTTCATGTAATATTAATAAAGAAGACTACTGTGGATGGAGCCCTGATATGCTAAGTAAGCCATATAGTCTGCTACCTTATTGCCCACATGAAATGTGTTGGACACTTGGATGGAATCCCAAATCATGGTTATGGTGGAATTATATTCACTTGATCTATAGTATATTTTCTATGATGATTGGTCATGTGGATTCTATGGTGGAATGTTCCTTGGTAATAACTATATAGAACCTCTAGTGTTGTTTTCATATTCCTTGATAATTTGGATGATTGGGATTTTAGATGGTTGGATATATTGTTGATAGAGCATTGGTAGATTCTTTTGATTTCTGAACAATTCTTATATTGATGGGTGGTCATGAAATAGTCCATTTTATAGGTGAAATTACTTATTTTTTGGAGGATCTCTATGGGTAGATCTGGATATATGTGATTAAATGAAAGGTTCTTTGTCAGTTGAGTAATTATAAAGGTCTTCCTAGAATTTATTAGTTAAGATAACACATGTGAATAAAATGGATTTATAAGTTGGTATATTTTGAAACAACATATTGATAAAGAGATTTTGGTATGTTATGGAGTGGAAATTATTTTCTAAGGTTTGTATGTGGGTTATAGAATTCACACTTGAATGAGAGGTATCACTGAATATGGATCAGGATTCATGCTATGGTGAAACTGAGTGTGTGTTTTGATATCAACATTTTATAAGGCGTGTAGATCAAACCATTTAATGCTTCCCACAAAGATAGAGATAAAAATTTTTTGGTGGGCAGTGAAACAATGTCTATTAGAGGGTGTAGCATTGTTTACTAGAAAAAATTTCAAGGGAATCCAAGGGTAATTTTCATAGTGAGTCAGGAATGTTATATGATTAACATTTCATGGATGTGTTAAAGTATGAGTTAAGAAGACAATGTCTCATTAGTGTATATGATAATGTATAGATCATGGGCCATTGAGGCGTTTCACGTATGTTAGTCGGTCCATGGGTCTACTGATACCAGTTATTGGATGGTCATGGTTGATATTTATACTAGTTTTTAGATAGATCATGTTTTATCTATTTTTTATTGAATACAATATTTTTTATTTGGGTGTGATGATGGATGGATTTCGTGGATTGGAATCGGGCATGAAAATAGTTAACAATATCTTAGAGTGAATTAGATCATTGATGTTTCATAACCCATTAGTGTGTTATGATTCTGTGTTTGGTTAAATAATGATCTAACTAGGGAGTTTTACTATATTTTAGTTTCAAATATTTGTGTGGTCATTTTTCTGATATCATGATGCCTTAAAGATTTAAGTCATTATGATTGGTTGATGTGGCAACAAATCAATGGTTGTTGTTGATTTTTTTGGAAAAATATTGGATAAAAGTTGTAAACAATGTTTTTTATTTTTTATTATTTTATTTGATATAGAAAACATGTTGAGTAGATCATTGGACCAATTCATATTAATTTTGATGGATAATTATGATGGTGGGGAGCACCATAGCTAATAATAATACCATATTAGTTGTGCTTTATGGTGGTGAGTTTCATGAGCCTGAGAATAAATCAATAAATGGAACATAAGTATCTAAGGGTATGTGGGTTTTCTTTTGAACCATATCATTATTAGTGATAGTATTAAGTTGTTTTATTGGCATTTTATGAATAATTTTCCATGTGTTTGGACATGCATAGTGAAATCTCATTTGGTGTTTTAAGGTAAGAAATTATGAGCCAATAGGGAATGGATAAAAAATTTAGGTTGAGTTTTATGCATAATGTTTATTAATGAATATTTTAGATGAGAAGATACATTGTGGGGATATTGTAATTACTCATGTCCTATAAAATATGAATATTTATAATGAATTTTATTTTTTAATTTTTTTAGGGTTTTTTTTGTGAATAAAATTATAGATTTGAATTTTTATGTTTGGAGAATCTCAAAGAGAATTTTATCGATTTCTAATGAGGCCCAATAGTTTTTTTTGTTTCTCAGGTTGATAGTAGAGTGAAGTTGGGTGAATTTTCCATTAAATTTTGTTGTAGGTGAACTACTACGGGGATGATCATGCCGTGGTGGATCTCATAGTGGAGGGTGAAAAGTCCAAGCGATAGGGTATAGAGCACTGGTTAATTCATAATGCCTAATATAGGAACCTAAGGGAAATGTGAAGGTCCTAAAACCTGTTTACATGGTTGTTTTTTGTAGAAAAAAGTTCCTAGAGGTAGCCCTTCAGAATGGTTTTGGGTATTTTGGTTCATTGGGAGAATTGATGCCTATGTGTCTCAGAGGACATGGCACATAGATTTAATGTGTGTGTCGCCTGGGGATTGTACATGTTAGAAACAACTAGGAGACCAAATAATGGATAAGTCATAGTGTCCATTTTGATAGACCATGGTGAGAACCACAGCTTGGTGCATGACATGTATCAATGTGGGAAACATATGTTCAAAATATCTAGTACGTACCACATCATTGTACTCATAAGGACATTTACTTCCTATTTTGTTCCAAACCAAAATTAGTTATAAGCCATGGATATTATCATAGAGAAGAGGTAGTGCCAACTATGTGAAATATAAATATTATGGGAAAGGTCCTCTTCATGGGGTTGGATATGTTAGGGGGTGTTGGAGGTCGTCTACAAGTTCACCACAACGTGGTTCATTCTAGGGACCACCCTACACTTATATTTTAAACATTTATTATACCAGTTTCCCTAATGATTTTTTATGTCAACCATCATCATATTTAATTCTCCCTTACATGTGGTCAATATAGTGGTGTTATTTACATTTTATTAATGTTCCCCTACAAAATAGGGTCAGTTTTAGGGAGCTCTGTTAGTGTTTTAGTTTAGTAATTTTCTTCTCTTTCATCAATATCATCCATTTTTGTTTCCCCTTATAACCAATAATTTAATTATCTTTGTCTAATAGAGAATGGATAATCCCATGAGATCATGGAGAAATCATCCACTTTAGATTTCTATTTCATGTGTCTTGGCTAGTGGATGTATTATGATTATGTTTTCAAACCATCATACATTGTCTCATATCAATCAATTTGAGATACATCGCAATGTGATTTTATTTATGGGTTTGAACTTTATTATTTGATTATTTATATTTAATTGGGGTTGATTGTTAAGGATTTTTTTGAGGGTGGTTTCAATAGAATGTGGTTGTTCTTTCACTAGTTATTTTTCACCATCTTGGGGTGATGGTTTTGAACATTGAGTTTTATGAAATTTTTCCTAATTGATTTAAGTTCAAATTAATTTTATTATTTTATAATTAAATTCAATAATTAATGATATTATATTTATAATTAAGTTTTCAGTTTTGTGACTAGGCATTGGGCCTAAAAATAGATGGATTATGGTTATTGGAATTGGATGAGCTCAATTAAAATTTTTATAGATATTGTTAAAGGAATTAAATACAAATGATGTAGGTTTTCCTTTGTATATACCCCAATGGACTTTTTTTATTAATGTAACATGTTATATGTGTGGTGTAACAACACAAAAATTCATTAATGAAAATTTCTCCTAATCTAATCCAATTTCATATTATGTAGTATGATCATATAAAATGTATTCACTTCCTTGGTTTTATTTTTTTGGATTTCAAAATACCGTCAAAAATTGTTATTATTTCTAATATTTCTAGCGAATAGTGATCACATGATTAGTATAAATATAGGACTTTATCAAGTCCAATTTACTCAGAAAAAGGAATTTATGGCCTTATATAGTATAATATCTCTGTACGAGGCCCATTTGTCGGAGATTTTAACGGAGGTTCCGTCATTTGGCTTTTCTCTTGAACAAGCCCAAGCCAAGCATGATCATGTCAATCTAGAGAGGAATCGCTTGCAGGAGAAGTGGAAGTTAACAGATTTTACCACCCATGAAATGATATCCGAGCCACCCCAAGAGTCTGTTACCATCACACACCTTACCCTATGGTATAATGCATGTGTTTTAAGGGGATATATAACAAGAACCTTGCACTATGACGACATACAATATTTTTGTATAAAGAGTATACAATCATTTTATTATTGTCACTTCGTAAGAAGTTTTTAAAGCACAAATTGTATTTTTATTTAATATTAAATTAAGAAATAGATGTTGATGAATTAATGGATTTTTTAATTAAATAATAATTTAATAAAATTTTATTACTATGTAAATTATTATTAAATATAAACAATCATTCAATTTTTATGAATACAATTGTGATTTTTTAAGGTATGAAATCCGTTTTTGTCAAAACCCATGAATTTTTTATAAATGTCGGTTTTTATTTTAAAAGTAAAAATTTCACATATTTATAAAATTATGTAGATATAATTAATATTATTTTTTGGAATATATAGAAATTATCCAACAGTGAATTTTTCATAATTTTCTAAGACATCCGAATTTTTGGGTAAATGAGAAATATCGTCTAATTATATAATGTGATTTATTACATCATGATGACCCAATAGTGATGTAATAGAATAATATAAATGGTAAATTCTTCCAATATATTTTATACCATTAATATAATGTGATTTTAGGTTTATTTTATTTATTTTTCAATGTCTTAGTGAACCCTCTAAGACTTATAAGAAATTTTAACATTTTAAATAAATTTCCTTGAGAGTGCGACTCACCTCCACATAATCAACAAAAAAAATTTATGAAGTTAGGCCATTGGCCATATAAAATAATTTTTTACACCCCCCTTAGGAAAATCCATTTTAAAAAATCCATGGGATGGTTTCTGGTTTTTACTCATTTAATGTGTAGGGTCCAAAACCTAAATATTAAATAATTGTCTCTCATTTCCTATATAAATCCACCCCACCTCCCAGACCCTCCTCACTAAATGTATTTAAAGCTCAACCAACTCATTCCCTCATCTCTCTCTAAAATCCCCAAAGGTTCCCCAATCTCCCAGGAAGCCTCTCTCAATCCTCTCCCAAGCCTTTGGGATCACACATTCAAGTAAAGGATTTCTTCCTTTCTCTTTTTTTGTCAAAACTTCATTACGTTGTTATGCCCTTATATTGTCAATTAAAAATTTTGGGTTATGATTTATCACCTCTAATATACTTATATACTTATGTTCTAATGATGATAGAACCCTTTATATCTCATTAATTTTTCCCACGTACACATGTTTCCATGCTGAAATTCTGTAATGTATTTCTCTCTCCTAATTTACATTCATGAAATTATATTTTTTATTATGAATCTAAATTCCACAACCTATGTTGGTAAATGTATCTATATGTCCCCCTTACATTCCATTTCATGTGAATATGATGAGACCCCTTTTCTCTCTCATCAACCATTTTTAGTAATTCTTATTTCACACCATTATGCTGCCGAAATTACACTGTGATTTTCTATCCAATGTAATTATGTAGTGAATACCATGCCCATTTCTCTATCATCGGTATTAACCTTTATTAACATTTACATATTGATTATATAAATTCATGTATTAATTTAATATTACTTTATCATGAAATAAATTATTATGATTAATGAATCCACGTTATATGATCCATGTGGCACACTTATGCATGAAATGAAAAGATTAAGAAGGGTTCACAGTGATATCCCTCCAATGCATTGAATAAATATTAGTATCATGATACATCAAGTAAAATGGGGGTTTACTCATGATAATTATAGTCAAATAAGGGATTACGCATTCTCTATGTGCAATGATCCCTATCTCATGCTAATACCATGTTAGGTGTTATTTCTATAATTCCATGTTATGAGAATCATGCTATATCATGCCTTTACGTTCATGTTTCTCATATGCTCCCTTGATATTCATATTGACTAAAATGTGTTGTATTCTTAATTTTATTCCTTTTTTACTCCCCTAATGTTATTTATAGATCAACTTTTTATTATTCATGTCCTCAGGTTATCCAATACAATGCTAAGTACGAAATAATGATGTGGTCATGTAAAAGAATTTTTCAATAAGATGTTGCATTTTATGTTTTATGTTGTTATGTAATGTTCCTAACCCCAAAATAAACTACTCCACTTGATCTTATATGTTGTATCAAGTTATGTTTTCATATAATAAATCATATTTATCTTTCTAATAAAGAGTAGGGTTATTATAGTTGGAATTAAAGTATATGTTTACTTATATTTTGGATGAGGATTAGAAAACCCTAGAGAAAGCATTAGGGATAAGAGTAAGTATAATAAAAACATACCTATATTTTGGTGAGTATTGAGTATACAATTTATAATGAAAATACATTCTTGTCTATATATAAATATCTAAAGGTGGCTCTCGAAGAGATATACTAAAGGTAAGACCCAAAAACACTGCATTGATCTTGACTCGAATGGGAACTGGTGCATTGAAATGGGGCTCTCTGCAATCATGGTTTCGAAACTCCTGTGGGATATTCAATGGTAAATTCATAATCATATTATGAACCATTATTAAGGGAACAAAAAAATCCAGCCTAAGAATATATGTTGGGAAGTTGATAATGGAAAATAAAGATTAAACTCTATAAATTCATATGTTAAGGAAATAAAATTAATTTATATCTCTTCCATTTTTTTCTATGATTACCCTTTGTGTGTTACCCCTAAATTTTCTTTTATTCCATCCAATGTCCTTTAATAGGAGGACTTGGGCTAACAACCGTTTTGATGATCAATGTTGTTATTTTTCTAATGAAATGCCCAATATGATAGGAGCGGGAATCATGAACATTTTCACGATACTCTCTATGTTTACTCGTGTTTTGAAAAAATCATTAGGTCACGAGGAACATTCAACCACCCCTAAAAAGAACAAGTCATAATCATGAGCTTCATGAGGCGAAGGCCTCATACTTTTAATGGATCATCTGATCCCAAAATTTTCTAATAATGGATCAATTCCATTGAGAATATCTTTTTCATTATTCAATGTTCCCAACCAAAGAAGGTTCATCTATATGCTTATCATATGGAGGATGAAGTTGATCAATGGTGGACATTGATCAAAAATACAATGCCTGGGGAAGTGATCGAGGCACTGGAATGGAATGATTTATAGAAGATGCTTTTCAATAAATATTTTCTTTGCAACCTAAAACTTAATATGGAATGGGAATTCTTAGACCTCAAGAAAAACACTATGAATCTATCAGAGCGTACGAGAGAAAATTCACAAGGCTTACACGATATGCCTTCGTCTTTTTTGTTACCCCCAAATGAAAGTTTGGATACTTCTTTGGTGTGACAAAATCTATCATATGAAAATCCCTAGTGATTCTTGACCTCGAGATCTATGATGAAATTGTATGATGTTCCCTCAAAGTCAAAATATAGATCCGAAAATTTTAGGGGTATCATAGGGATAAGAAGTGTAAGGTTGAATTTAATTATTGAGGTCCGATTGATAAATCCAATGTTTCCAAGAAAATACATCACCCCACTTTACAAAGGTGAAAAGAAAAGAACCCCATAAATTTATTGAAGGGGATGGGGAAGTGATTTAGTTGTGGAAGAGAAGGTCGCCTAGATATTAACTGCCGACAAGAGAATATCGCAGGTGCGACAGAGGAGATGAACACACAGTTTGACCCTGATTGTGTTGTTCATTGCTGCGACTACAATTAACTGGGGAACAATTCAAATTATTTCTCTAAGAAAATGGTTTTTTGAGTTAACCAATAACCTCCATGTTTTCAAGGGAGAGTGTTTTCCATCACTACCACAAAAGTAAACCACAACAAATAAGTTGTGAAAGGTAAACTAGTTATTCATTCATGATAGGAAAAGTAATTTTTTATTATGCTTCTACACATTATTTTATATCCCAAATGATTAGTAGACCAAGACCAACACCACAAAAAAACATTGAAGTAATGATATTAGTGAGTATAAAAAATGGAGAAATCATTGAATCCCATGAATATAACTCCTCCCCCATCATAATTTGTGTATTGGAATTCCCGACGATCATCTTCAGATTCCCTCATGTGGAATTTGATGCAATTATTGGCATGGATTGTCTTCATTTATATTGATCCAAATTTAATTTTCATGAGAGGGAAATCACTCTCCATATGGAAAATTGACCCCAAATTTAGTACAAGTTCAAGGAGGAGTATGAATCTTTTTTATCACCATCATCTCAAGAATGGATATTACTTCCTTATGAGCATGTGTACCTGGAACAGATGATTGGGTCTAAGGAAGCAAATATTCTTGAAGACATGCTTATTATGATGGAATTCACTGATGTGTTTCCCAAGGAATTGAATCGTTTTTTCTCCAAGAAGTGATGTTGAATTATCAATTGATCTTATACCCAGGTCATTGCCAATATCCAAGAATCCATATAGAATTGATGTTGTGGAGCTTGAGGATCTGAAGAAATAACTAGCAGAGAATCTGGATGAAGGATTTATACGACCAAGTGCTTCACTATGGGGTGCACAAGTCCTCTTCATGAAGGAGAAGGATGGGACAATGTGGCTTTTCATTGATTATCATGATATCAATAGAATCACGCTAAAGAACAAGTATCCTATTCCACGAATTGATTAATTTTCTATCAGATACGTGGAGAAAAATACTTCTCCTTGGTGGATTTACGGTCAGGATATTACCAATTAAGGGTGAAGGAGGATATCCCCAAGACTTCTTTTCATACAATGTATGGGCACTAGAAATTCATAGTAATTCCTTGCAGACTCAGTAATGCTACAGAAATATTCATGGACTTGATGAATATAGTCTTTAGATATTACCTCAAATAATTTTTTGGAGTCTTTATAGATGATATTATAATATACTCCAAAACCATGGAGGATCATCATAATTATCTAAGTATTGTACTGGAGACCTTGCGAAATTAGAATAACAATTCAATGTATAGAAAGTGTGTGTTCGGGTTAAAGGAGGTATCCTTATTGGGTCATATAATCAAAAGAAATAAGATATATATGGATACCTATAAGAAAAATTCAATAGATGTATGGAGGAGGCCCATATCAGTAATGGATATACATAGATTCCTGAAGTTATCTGGATATTATCTCCAATTTTAGAGAAATTTATCATTATTGTAAAACCCTCTTACCAAGATTACTTGGAAGGGATTCAAGTATTCATGGAGTGATGAATGTGAAGATATCTTCAAGGAGTTGAAAATGAGTCTTATCAATATACATGTGCTCACATTACCAATAAGTGGAGAACAATTTGTGGTATTTAGTGATTCTTAGAATAATAGCATGGGCTATGTGTTGATGAAAAATGAAAAATACATTTACTATACTTCATGGAAATTTAATTTTCATAAGTAGGATATTACCACACATGATCTACAGAAGGCTGTAGAGATCTTCACTTTAAAAATTCGGTGACATTATCTCTTTGGGGAGTAGTGTGAAATATACATTGATCACAAAAGTCTAATGTATATATTCACATAGAATGAGTTTAACATGAACCAACAAAGATGGTTATAGAAGATCAAATACTATAACTGCTAAATAAATTACCACCATAAGAAATAGAACGGTGTAGAAGATGCTCTAAGTAGAAACGACCCAATAATTCAATTATTGATGAGAATTGAAAAAGATATTATCTTCTTATATTTGATGAAGATAGACATGGGAATCATAAATAAAGAAACAAAATCATTTCTTTCACAAAAATATTTCTCAACCATGTCTTTCATAAAGGTTAAAGGATGCTTAAAAGGATTATGTGGAAATTCATAATAAGTTGGAAAATACCAAAAAGGGAAATCCTCAGAGTTCAATGTCCATGAAGATGTAATTGTGAGATTTGGGAAAATAATATGTGTTCCATCATGTCTGGAGATGAAGAATGATCATTTAGATGATGCACATAGTTTAAATTTAACCATTCTGTCAGGAAACACACAGATGTATCGAGATCTATGAGACCATTATTGGTGGGATAAAATGAAGAATGAGATCACTGAGTATACATCAACGTTCCAGGTATTTTAGAAGGTGAAGGCTATGAAGTAGAAGTCTAAGGGGATGATGAAACCATTACCCATACCAACCTAAAAATGGGAGAACATCACCATGGACATTTTTACCGACCTTACAAAGAAATAAAAAGGAATCAATGAAATCTGGGTAATTGCGGATTTTCGTACAATGATTTCACACTTCATTTAAATTCGTGAGGATTTCTAATTGGATCAACTGGAACAGATATACATCAGAGATGTGGTAAGGATACATGGAGTACCACTATCTATTGTATCTGATCGAAATCCAAGATTCACCTCTATGTTTTGGAAGAGTGTTTAAAATGATCTCAATATTGAGCTAAAAATTAGTACGGCTTATCATCCTCAAACTAATTGACAATATGAGCGGACTATCGAAACAAAATAGGACATTATGAGAGAATTCTAAAAGGACTTAAAATGAGTATGGGATCAACAAATTCCACTAGTTTAGTTCTCATATAACATAATTTTCCATCCAAGCAACCAAATGGATCATTATGAATCCCTGTATGGGAAGAGGCATATAACACCAGCATATTAGGATGATGTTTGGGAGTGAAAACTCCTAGGTCTAGAAATGGTCTATGAAATGGTGGATAAGGTTAAGATTATCTAAAAACACATTAAAGCGGCATAGAGTCGACACAAGAGTTATGCTGATAATCATTAAAAATATGTAGAGTTTGATGTTGGGGACATGATATTCCTCTACATATCCCCATGTAAAAGATTTATGAGATTTGGGAAGAAGGTGAAGCTTATTCCAAGGTACATCGGCCCTTTTGAGATCCTTGATCGCATTGCAATAGTGGCCTATCGACTATAACTCCCATAGAACCTGTCTTAAGTACATGATGTATTGCATGTATAACTATTTAGGAAGTACATACCCGAACATCACATGTACTAAATCCATACGGGGTACCACATGATAATGAACTCTCTTATGAAGAGAAGCCGGTGAAGATCATAGATCACTGGGAATAAGTTCTATAATATAAGACAATGACCCTAATGAAAGTGTTGTGGAGAAACCACATGTTTGAAGATGCAATGTGGGAACCACAGTAAGTGATCAGGCAGGGTTACACACATATGTTTTAGTGTGGGAAAAGACAAGTTCAAGGGAAAAAATTTCTTAAGGGGGTAAGATTGTTAGGACCCAAACATTCATTAATGAAAATTTCTTTAAATATAATTTAATGTATTATTATGAATAATGATAATATTAAATGTATGCACTTACCATGTTTTTGTTTTTGGATTTCAAAAAACCATTAATTTTTTAATCATTTCTAATATAGATTAGGAACCATGATCACATGATTAGTATAAATATAGGGATTTAACAAATCTAATTTACTCAGACAAAGAAAGTGATGGCCTCATCTAGAATAATGGTTCCATACGGGGCCCTTTTTTGGAGCTCAAAATGGAGGTGACGTCACTAGGCTTCGCTATTGACCAATCCCAAGAAAAGAATGACCATGCCAATCTTAAGCAGGACTGCCAATGGGATAAGTGGAAGTTAAAAGATATTAACACCCTTGAAATGATATTCGAGCCACCCCAAGAGTCTGTTACCATCATGCACCTTACCCTAAGGTCTTATGTAGGTGTTTTAAGGGGTTATGTATTAAGACCCCATCACTATGTCTATGTAAATTATTTTTTAATAACAAATATACATTCATTTAATTATTCTTACTTTGTAAATAGTTGTTAGAGCACAAATAGTATTTTTAGTTTATATTCAATTAAGAAATCTACATTAATGGATTAATGGATTTTTTAATTAAATTATATTTTAATAAAATATTATTACTAAATTAAATTTCATTAAATATAAATGATCTTATAATTTTTAATAACACAATTTTAGTTTTTGGTAATATTTGAAAGCCGTTTTTTTTCAAAACCAATGAATTTTTTATAAATATCGGTTTTTAATTAAAAAGTAAAAATTTCACATATTTAGAAAATTATTTAGATAAAATTATTATTATTTTTGGAATCAGGATTTCAAAATTATCCAATGGTAAATTTGTTATAATTTTCTGAGATAGTCGAATATTTGGGTAAAAATTAAATATTGTTTAATCATATAATGTGTTTTAAGACATCATAATGACCCAATAGTAAAGTAATAAAATAATATAAATGGTATCTTCGGACAATACACGTTTTAACATTGAATTAATGTGAATATAGGTTTATTTTATTTATTTTACAAATACACAATGGACCCTCCAAGAATTATAAAACATTTTATCTTTTTAAATTTATTTACTTGAGAGTGTGACTCAACTCCAACTAAGAAAGCATAATATTTTAAGAATTTAGACAATTTTACTTATAAAAAAAATTCTAAATCCCTTTGGAAAAAAAGATGGGGAATAACCATGGAATGGTGTGTTATTTTTATTAGTTTAATGTGTAGGGTCCAAAACCTAAATAATAATGAATTATCTCTTGTTTCTTATATAATCCAACACAAGAACCCACTTCCCTTTTACTAAAATACTTTGGAGAACAAAAAAACCATTCCCTAATATTTCTATAATCTTCCTTGGTTCCCAAATCTCCCAATAATCCACTCTCAAGCCTCTCCCATGCTTTTTGGATGACACTTCCATGTAAGGGATTTCTTCCTTTCTCATTACTGTACAAAATTCATTACGTTGTTATGCCATTTTATTTTCAATTAAAAATGTTGGGGTATGATTTCAAACCTCCAATATAAATCCCTCATTATTTTATAATTATGATAGGCCCCTTTAACTCTAATTAATTCCATTCAGGTACACCCGTTAGAATGCTGAAATTCCATATGGGATTTCTCTCTCCTCAGTTACATTCAATAAACTATTTTGTATTATAAATATAAATTCAATTACATATGATAGGAAATGTATATATATATAACCCCTACTACTTTTTATTTAATTTAAATTTGATTATATACCCCTTTCACTCCCTTTGAAAATTTTTATGAATTCTTATGTTACATCGTTATGCTACCGAAATTGCACCATGATTTTCCAAGCAAAATTCATTGTGTATTCCATACCATTCCCGTTTATCTTTCAAGCGTATTCACCTTTATGGAAATTTACTTATTTATTATAGTGTATCATGTATGAATTTCACAATAATTTCTTTTTTAATAATTTTTGATGATTAATAAATCCATGTTTTATGATCCATGTGGCACACTTATGCATGAAATGAAATAATTAAGAAGGGTGAACCCAGATAGCACTCCAATGCATTGAGTAATGTTTAGTATCATGATACGTCAACTGAAATGAGGGTTTAATCATGTTAATTAATGTCCAATGAGTGTTTAATCATGATCCTTGTGCAATGAGATTGGATCATTCTTATATTTTGTTTAGTGTTGTTTCCATATTTCTATGTCCTGATAATCATGCTGTATCATTCCTTTACTTTCATGTTGCTTTTATGCTCCATTGAGATTCTTATTCACTAACATGTATTATATAATTCATGTTACGTCTTTTTTTCCATTATTGTTCTTTATATTTCTCTCTTATTATTCATGTCCTTTGGATGTCCCATGCAATGGAAGTACGAAGGAATGATGTTGTCACGTAAAAGATGTTTTCAATAAGATGTTATATTTTATGTTTTAAGTTGTTCTGTAATGTTCCTGATCCCCAAAGACACTAGAACTCTAAATATATTATGTTTTTCAAGTTATGTTTTTATGTAATACATCATGATTATGTGTGTTATGAGGAGATGGGTTGTTATATGTAGTCTCACCACCTCAACCGATTAACCGTTATAAATTAACAAATTATTTAATAAAATTATAAATTCATTATAATGAGGTGAATAAATTCTCATGATCCATGATTTAATATTTTTCACTAGATTTCTCAATCACTAATCGATGTGAGTATATGTATAGTTGTATTCCTTAATTTTCAGGAACCTCGTGAGGAGTATTTACTAAATAAGATGAATTTGAAATAGTGTACCTTATAACTGTTACCTTGATAAAACCGTGTAGTGGTACAAGGTATACATAGAATTATTGGACCATGTTGGCCATGATGTTACTGTGGAATGCCTTATAGTAATTGGCCTATTTTACATGAGTGTGGGGAGTGTGATCCAACCCCTTGAATATTGGAGTGCCTTAGTTGGGATCCCATGGTTAGAATTGAGGGGCTCGTTGGGTTAGTGGAAAAACCATGGATGGTATGAGGTGAGATGGTATTTATGCTTCATTAATTATTGAAAATTTCCTATGAGGCTCGTAATGTTGTAAAAGGATATGATAATTTCAAGGGATGCTATTCCCTATGAGTAAATCATATCAACCCTAAGGATGAGTTTAATATTAAGGATTCTATATAGGGTTCTCATTCTACAATGAGATCTATGGGACCCCATAATGTTCCCTTGTGATATGTTAACACTAAAGAGAGTATGAAAAGATGTTGGTAATAATTATTTTGGGTGTTACCATAGAACCCCTATCGGATGTGAAATCCTAATATAGTTGTTGCGATAATGACATGTCTTATACGTGAGAGTCCTACTTCGGTTTAGTTAATGGGTTTGGGTGGTAGGATAAACCGAATTACTGAAATTATTAGAATAAGATATTATAAAAGGGATGTTCTATATTTGAGTCTTATTAATTTATGTCATTATGATATATGGGATGGTCGGGTGGTTTTCCCTTATTCAACTGGTATGTTGAAAACTATGGAATTCTTTGGGAAATAATGTTATATTTAGTTTCGATTCCTACCTATTTAGAATGCTTTGGTAATTCCCATTGGATCATGTTATATTTTCTTCTATTTATAATGAATTTTGAAATAATCTTAGATTTAGATTCCATGCCTATTAATTTATATCTCCTTGTGAAATTTCATTAGATTAGGCTAAATTCATAGATGTTTAGAATTCCTTTTGATATCCCCTTGGATTAGTGTTCATGCCTAATGATTATGTGATTCCTAAGATACCATCTAGTATATAGTTGATAATCCCGGTACGATTATATTTCCCTAGACTTGATCATAGGAATCAGTGACCACTCTGACTAATATATGCTTGTTGAGCCTATAACGGATTGGAATAGTTACATAACATGATTCAAGACACTCTGTCATTATCTGAAGCTGGTATAGGTAACCACATGTATCACTTTAGACCCTATGGATTGATATTGATCATTTAATTACCATTTAGAATCTATAATTATATAGTTATTTTTATTTCATCTACACATAGTCTACATTTATAGGTCACATAATAACAACTTTTGGTGGTTTCTTAACAAGTTCACTCAAATCATACATAGGAAACCATGGAACCTGGGTACCCAATAATATATCATTGTTCTATGGTTTAATTAGATATGATGACCAATGTTATATAATCGAGTAGGATTGAACATATGGGATAAGATATTTGGATATTTTGAGGCTTAAGGATGGTAGTAGATCCCCCATATATTTTACTATTTTTTATTTTATTTTTTATTTGATTTCTGGGTTATTGATTGATATTTTCTATTGTGACATTTTTTCTATAAGAATATATTTTTTAATATTTTATTTTACAAATCATGATTGTGTTTATTAATTTTTTATTATATGATTATTAATAGGGGTGTTGTTTGATTTGTTTCATGTTGTTGTTGACTCTGATGATAGAGTATAGTCACTACATAATAACACATTAGACCCTCCCTTCAAGAGTAAAGCCTCTAGCATATAGGGATGTGCACTTGAGTCCATGTGAAACTATAAGTCTTATCACATGTTGAGTAGTCAATAGAGGAGGTACACTATATAGTGAAGTCTTATACTTTTGGTTTCTTCTTACTATTTGCAATGATGTTAGATAGGTGACATAAGAATGTGTCAAAATATGAGATGGAACTCAGACAAGTAAATCACATGATCATTTCTTATGAAAGTTCTATGTTTCCATGGATCACAAATTGATGTTCTTGGTTTTCCCTTTTGCAATTATATGATTTTACTTGTCGTGAAACAAAAGAATTTTTTAAATACAATTTATGGTTTTTTCTATTTCTTGGTTGGAAAGAGGCCGGTGTGCATGCATCATATTAGGTATGTAGGATTCACATGACATATATACGATTTTTAACAATTTATATCAATTAAAATATGGGGTTCAAATATTGATGGTGAAAAAATAAACTTATATAGAGTTTTATCATATAACATGCTTTTGGAATTTTATTCAGGTGAAATATAGAATATTTTATATGGTGATAGGTTATGTGGATTCTACAAATGGATTTTCCATGTTTATTACAATATATTCAATATATATAGGGGATGTATAGTTAACCTTAGTGGATCGGTTTTGGAATCGGATTCCATCAGGATGAACCCCTTGTGCATAATTATGATATTTTTTGAAATAAAATAGGTTTTTTCTTGATGATTCAATAATTACTAATATACTACATTAACATATATCAACATGGTATAATTATTCTCAATTAAACTATATAACTATGGATTAATTCTATATAGATTACCATATAATATTATTGTTATATATATGTGTGTGAGTGTGTTTGTGTTTGTGTTTGTGTGCGAGTGTGTTTGTGTGTGATCCTATCGATTGATTAGATCATAGTCCTCAAGGGATTATACTCATATGAAGATGAAAAATGATGATTATTTCCTTAATGGGATGATGAATTACTATATGATATAAAATATTTTTATATGCGAGTTCAAATAGTTTCTGTTTTGGAATGAGAGTTTTCTGGAGATATCTAAACTTGAAGAATGAATGTGCCCTGAGAGTTGTGAAATCCTCCCATTGGGTTAATCCATGATGTAAATGAGGTATCATAAGATATTGTTTCGTTTGGGGATTTTGAGTGTCTTTGGGGATGAGAAGCATGAGTGGATTCATTGGATTATGATTTTAGTGTGTGTGAGGTTCTACTATATATATGGAAGAGGTTTATTGTATTCTATAAATTTTCGTGGATAAAGAACATTAACATACTGTTCTGTAGTACCAAGGATAGACTTAGATGATTTCATTGGTAGGATTGTTTTCCCTAATTTTTTAATAGTGATCTTTCATGACATATCATATCATGTTCCTAAATTTCCTTATCTATCATTAATAAAGTATTGGTAAATGCTTGGGGGTTTCTGATGACTCTTATGTAAATGAGGGGTCATGCGGTGGACCATAGCATATGTGAAATTCATGATTTTTCAGAGTATTTTTTAGGGTGATTTTAGATAGATGAAATTGATACGTGAGAGGCATGGTAAACTAAGTAAATATAAAAATAGACATATGATTGAATAAATTATCATACATGTGTTCATGAAATGTATTTATATGTATGTTTTACATAATATAACTCATGGAGTTATTGATTTTGATAAGGTTTGGTAATCAATGATTTCCATATGATTTTATTATGACTATATGTGAATCATTATGATTAAACATGTCACTGGACATGGATAGGGTCTCATTACATGTTTGACCAAATTTTGTCCCTTGATATTGATATTATGGAAGGAATGTTGATTAAACCTATTGAGGTTTCACTTGAGGAAGTATATAAGAAAATTTGAAAAGTTGGGGTGTACCATTATCTTTTATAGGGTGCTTACGTCATTAATATATGAAATTTTAGTGGATTATGAGTATGATTTTCAGGATGACTATATAATTTTAAATGATTTTCATTTCACAATATCTATCAAGTATTATTGGGTAAAACAAATCTATCCAGTACATAAAGTAATTGGTGAAGATTTATCCATGGAGGTATAGCCCTCATTATGGCAGGGTCATAGGTGCGATGAGACTGATATTTGGACTATTATGGAGGATTTTAGCTATCAATGTGAAAATAGATCAGGTTTCATCTTGTTCCTTGGTGAATTCTTGATTCGATGATTTCATGTGATGTCGAATGGAGTTGGTACATTTTCATCAGGCTCAAGTCGGGATAATGAGATCAGAGAGTTATTATAATCTGTGATGTGTCAATAATCATATGCGGAGTTTGAAAAAGGGGTTTTATATATAAGTATATGACTATAAAATTACACAAATGTTTGTGTCAGTATTTTTTGTATATTTTTAGATGATATATGAATGAATCTAGGAGTTAACGTGTCATAATTGGGAGATTTGGAGGGACATCGGTGGGTGCGTACAATAAATTTTTTTATTGGTATTATTTAGACGTTATAACTAGAGTGTTCATATGTGGTTGCATTTGGGGATATTGAAAACATGAAAATGGGTTGATGGACCACTAAATATGTGTTTTAAACGGACATAATGATGGTTGAGAGAACCTTGGGTAAAAATTATCAACTGTGAAATGAGCTTTATGGTGGGAAGAACCATGATCCTAAGAATGAATAAATTGATAACATTATATTTTATTGGGATAGGAAGGGTTGGTTGTGCACTGTGTAACTATTGGTGATGGTAATGAGTGGTTGCACAATTTTTATAAATAGTATTCTTAATATTTATATATTTACTATGTAATACCATTTAGAATTATACGATAGATCACACTTTAATGTTCATGAATTGATGATCAGGCAAGATTAGGTTTTATGACTAAGAAATGTTGAGATTTATAAGGGATGAGATTTGCTATGGAGGAGAGGTTGTAGAGGCCTATGTCATCTGGGTTATGAGAATTAATAATTAATTAGGATTTTTGATGGTGTTGATGAGTTTTTTATTGGGGCTCAGATTAGATTTTATGGGTTCTAAACGTATCAAGGAAATGTTTTTTAGATTTGGAACGATTCTTGGGAAGTATTTTATATAACAGTGTGGATGATATTGTAATTTTGGGTGAACATACACCTGAATTTATCTGAAGGTGCACTTCCACGATGAGGACCACACACTATTAGAAAATATTGTGGAGTTTGAAACAAAATTTCCAGATCACGTGAAGCACTATATAAGGAATGGTTCATAATACATGAAGTCATTAGAAATTTTTAGGGTCAAATAAATGTTTCTATGGTCATTTTTATGGAAAAATATTAATAGGTAACATTTTCTGTTACACCATAGTGTTCTGAAATACTGACATAGGGGTGCATTGAGTCATTAAACATTGACCAACCTAAAACCACCCTATGAATATGTTTTTATCTTTTACCACTCTTCTTAATATTATATATAGAGTAATATAATAGAAAAGAAATTAAAAATATATAATATATTTATAGTGGTTCATGGAACAAATATCCATGTATCCACTCTGCCAACACTCTCTCTTTGAGTATGATGTTTTTTACTAAATGAATCATTTTCCCAGGGACCATGACAGTTGAGTGAATAAAAATAAAACATGTTTCGAAGGATATAGGAGAATTCATAAAGATATACCTTTGCACATTTCGTATCCATGTACTTTACCCAAATATTAGTATTGGGGGGGGGGTACCTACATACAATAATAAGGAAAATGATGAAGAAAATATTACTAGTTTTGTGCATAGTTCCATAATGAAATATACAAGGGATATGGAACACTTCCATAGAAAGAATATTAATTAAATTACTTGTTATGAAATACGTATTCTAATTAAACATATATATTCATTAATTCAAAACAATAGATTTATTGGTTTTAGATGTGTGGTAAATATTTCTTGAAAAACATTGTATGGGATTCTCAGGTTCTTGAGTATATAAATTTTTCATGAGTTATAGATCTTATTATACTATAGTATTTATTGGAAGATACAATATATATATATCAACAGTTAAGAGAATATAATATTATCAAAATTGAATATCATATATTTTACGTGAACTTCTTCCCTGAAAATGGTAAAACTATAGGAATATATTGACAGTGGTTATAGAATTACATATAACTATACATTTTCCTAGAAATATAAGATATATTTAATTTGGAATTAAATTTTTTCAACATCTCTATTTATTATAAAATAAAATAACAAATACATTACTCTAGATACAATAACAGTAAAATTATTCATTAAAAAAAGAAAAATATTGAAGATATTTTTCATATTTATATTATTTTTAATTCAAACATATTTAATTCACAATCCTATTGATTGATTAAATTAATTGATCTCAAATTATACTTGGCCTACTTTATTCAATCATTTTCCCCTAGAATATTCTGATTTGGGGGTGATATTTGAACTTCTTATATGATAATACCATCATCTTAAGATAATTTGATCTATAAATGTTATTCTTATAAGATAATTCTTCTGTAGTAAAATAAATTGATAATTTTTAAGATTAGTTTTATCTGTATATGATAATTCTAAAATTTTAAATGTAAATGACATTCCAATCTATCAGTTATTTATCTTTTTAGGATCATAATATAATCATCTTTACAAAAAAATAGCATGTAGATATTTTTGTATTTGTAAGATTAATTCCATAATAAAATTATTCTCATTTTATATTTTACATATGATGTCCCGTCATAAGGAAAAAATTATTTTTTACCAAATAGAATGTTATTATAGAGACTCCTATAATAGAAATTACGTTTTCAAATAAAAATTCTTGAATAAGAAACAATGTGTTCTTATAAGTGAAATACCATTAGAGGAATTTATTTTCATTACCTATAATATTATTTAATTTTTATGTAGGATTAATTACATAAGAAAAAAATTTTCAAAATACCACCATGTTAGATAAATTCCCTAATATAATTTTATTACACATTAATAAAAGAGATTTAAAATAAAAATATTATAAATGAAATGAAACATAAATAAATATATATTACTCACCTTAAATCGAATAAGATAATCATAATAGTAAAATAAATGGATATTTTTTAGCATCAAAACATATGAATTATTGCTATTTATTGAAACAAAATTAGCATGATAAAACATATCCCTCTTTTGATGATTAGAAAACCTTTAACAATTTATACATATATTTTATAGTTTTTATAGATATAAATATAAAAACCATATATAATATATATTTTCTCCCTTTTTGTTAACTTATCTCATATTTAAAAAATTACTCATATCTTTTACAACCTTTTTTCTCTTAATAAAACTATGGATTAAGATAAATTACCTTTAATATAGGAGACTGAAAGAAGTAATGTTGTGGTAATACAATGTACTGAACTTATTAAAAAACAATAATTAACATTTAAAAAATACATTAAAATTATAAATAAAATAAAAAAATTTAATCTGTAATTAATCCTAAAACAATATAAAAAATATGAATGGAACTTTTAATTTATAGTCAAATTAGATAAACATTAATGAATACATATCAAATGGAAAAAATAAAAGTGAATATAATTTTTTTTGTTATTAGGTGGATTTGGAGTAGCTTTATAGTTAAGAGGAAGTGGATAAAGGGAGTAATTTAGTTTTTATTAAGTTTTATGGTGTTAATATTGATGTGAAGGTTTTATAGGTCTTCTACCTCAAAGCTTGTATAGTTCACCAAAACATCAATTAATCAATTAGATAACTTATTAATTTTATAAATCATAAATAATAAATCGCATTCACACTATTTATCTCTAAAAAACATGAAGACACTCCTCAAATAGTTATCTATGTGCTCACTATGATACCATAATTATCAATGTATTTATATGTATAACTAATATTCTAGAAGAAATAGTAGTGGATAGTTAAATAAAAATAATATTCGATATAACCATAAAAATCCCTTTTTATATATCCATTATAACAATAAATGATTTTATAAAATACTAATCATAATATTTATTAGAATAATAATTAAATAAATTTCCAATATCTATCTTGATCTCATTGAGGTTTATAGAAATAAGAAAAAATTAAAATTCAATGAAGGATAAAACTATTTCAAAATGGTCAAAATGTGTTCTTTGGATGATATATTATCTAAATAATTCTTGTTTATAGAGGCATTAAATTCTTTAACATAGTTATTCAAGAAAAAAATTGATTTTTCAAGATATTGAATTCAATTAATGGATTCAGTTTAGCTATCGATAATCTTATAAATGACATCTCATTTTAATTTTTTAAGTTATTATAGAAAAATTGAATCATATTTAAATTATTGAATTCTCCCTTATAATATAATAATATCATATACCCAATTCTTCAACTATTTTAACATTTAATCAGATGCACTCTTACTATAATAAAATAAATATATTTGAGTTGATGGAATCATCATGATATGCTCAAAATGTGATATCACTATTTTAGTTGTAGTATTTTTATTTTATTTTAGTTTATATATGAAATAAATTTTCTTTGAAAATAATAATTTAGAGAAATTTGATTGCATAATATTTATGTTATGTAATATTTTTTTTAAATCCAATAGAATTTACTTTTTGTTACATAATTCAAATTTAAGAACTATGTTCTCTTTCATGTCAGCAACATTATCTTTTAAGCTTCTAATATTTTCTTTTATGAAAATTATTTCTAGATGGATATTCTTAGAAAAACACTTTTTTGTTTATTTTTTGATTAATTTCTATCCAATTATAATATATTTTATTTAATACTGAGGGGCCAAATAACAAGAATGTCAAAAATAACTAAAATAATGTAGCACCAATTAATTTTCATTGAAGAAGTAATCTTGGTCGATGAAAAAGAACCTTTTCAACCACTATATTTAATAGTTTCCACTTAATAATACATCTTCAATAGATCCTACTAATACATTAAAATTCCAATGTGTCTATAAGTAATAAAATAAATTAAGTCGTTAGGGTTAAATATGAAAATCATTTTCCCATTGCCTTATATAGATAACATAATTCAGATAGTATCTCTCAATGACAATATAATGGTAGATTATTAACCACCAACAAGATAATCTAAACAAGGACTCAGCTATGAACTTTCGACAACTTATGGGGTTGTGTATATGGTATATCTCATCATTAAACATCATTGTCTCAGTATTATGCATTGAAAAATGTCATCTCTCCTTTAAAAATATTTCTCTGATCTTCTATCCATTAATATATTAACATCTAACACTAAAAAATACTACATTGAATATTAATAATACATAATTTTCAGAGTAAATAACATAAAAATCACTCCAATTGGACATTCTTCAATAACTAGAAGAAGATCAATTGAAGGGGTATCCTAATGGGGATCCTACTTACTAGGATGTAGGAACTATTATTCTAGTGTAGGATATAGACACATCGATATATATATCCTATCTCAATGAGCAACATATTGAGTACTAATAGAAAAAAATACATGGTAAATCCATCACACAAACCAGTGGCCCTTTTATAGTTGGAAGGGTATACCTCCAAAGAGAAATTATATAATAAGATAAGTAAGGAGTTGCAGATTTTTTAATTGAATCCACCCACCATCACATCTAGGTGGACCATGAGAGCCTCATTATGGATTTTATAGTAATGGAACGATGTAGGAAATGGATGTCTTCGAGTAGGAACAACCTGGAATGGTTCGAGGTTCGATTTACATTTCCACTACCTTAGAAATTATATATATCAATATCTGTGTGAGTCATTCATTTAATTAATTATCAATTATCCATGAGCTATATATCCCACTAGATCTCTTTGATTTTCCACTTTGATTAGATACTCATACTAGTAGTGTTCATCCTTTCATTCAACTTTCTAATCAATATGAGATTACTATCAGTAAAGTAATATTATATTGGGACCTCATTATAACATATATGACACCATATCTCATCAAAAATGTCATAGAATAGTCATTTATTGTTTATAATTAGGTATATTTTCATTATCATGATGTTATAATTAATCACGTCAAAGGGTCAAGACTCATCATTACCAGTGAATTGAACCCCCATAAAAGATGAGAAGGGATAACACTTATAGGGAAATAGATGATTACTAATATATTTGGTATCCAATCTCTACGTACCACTAACACTATAAAGATTAAATTTCATTAATATGTAGTGTAATATGTTGATGTTTTTTTGGAGTTTACAGGTATCCCCTCTCATTATGAGTTCAATTTTAGTATTGTTTTTCATATTGTTACTCGACCAATATTACTAATTACTTATCATAATTCCTCGAATATAGTAATGAAATAATGGTTTAATCAAGGGACCATTTTGAGAATGTTTTTTAGACAATGTGTGTCCCTTGAGGTATCTCTTATTAAATTGTCTAAGAAGTATAATGGGAGTAATATGATTTTTCTTTACTATATTCACATGAATATACTGATAGTGAAGAAAAAATATCCCCTTCCAAGGATAAATTTTCTCTTCATTTAGAAAAAAACTAAAAAGTTGTGTATTGTAGATTGATCTCACGATTAGGTATCACTAGCGTTGAGAACTTCAGAAGGGTATCGTAAAGGTGTTATTTATGTCCCTATATTATCACAATTATATCATTGATATTTTCTGAGAATTCATATTACCGATTTAGTGTTCATGAGACTCATGAACTATATTTTTTATTCATAGCTAGACCTGTTCATGGTGAATTTCATTGACGATATCCCTTTTCATGTTTATATAGTAGAGGAACATACCATGAATTATAGGATTATCCAAAAATTTATTTCTATTAATCAATATATTAATGTCTATTTATGTTCATGTTCTATATTTGAGATTTATATTTCTATGGGAATTTCTTATCAAAGGAAGGTGTTTTAAATAATCTTGTGTTTGTTTCTATAGTGATGTACTGATATCCTACCATGAATTTTTTGAGATTTTCATTTTCCTTATAATATTAGGATACATGTGGAGATTTTTGGTGGTTGTATTTATTGTTAGATCTCTCATGACATCGCTTAAATAAAAAATGGAAGAAATTCATTATTTTATATAATTTCTATGGAGCAGAAGAATGGATTTACGAGTGATCTGGAGTTAAATTTTATGATGAAATAAGTAGAGTATATGTTTCACTATAATTCATCAAGGTATGGTCTAGGTTGATTCTGGTTAAGTGATGATCTATTATTTATTACATTCCTTGTAAATTGAGAGCACATGAGTGGAACTATGAGACTCCTGACTTATAACTTTTTTTGTTCCATTTTCATTGAATATTTGATGAAATTATATTCTTTATGTGACATTTATGGTATTTATGTATCATAAAATCATTAAGTATATATGTTCACATAGGGACTTCAATTTGAGTTATATGTGATAGTTGTAGTTTTAAGAATAATATGATTTAGAGATGCACTATACTCTAGTGAAGAGAAATATCATATTTGATTCCCTTAGATGAAAATCTCATGCTCAGCTACTGATAGAGGTATTCAAGAAGTATTATTTGTAGTAGTTTCTATGTGTATATTAAGAAGGAACTTTATAGACATAGTCAATGGTGTTGAACCCTATAGTTCATCATTAGTTGAAAAAGGTTATTCTTGTACAAATTTATTGTGAGGAACTATTAGATCAAATTTTATATAAATATTCACTTGAGGGGTTCTCTAAAGTTAAAGAGAAAAAAATTATTTTTTTGGGGATAATGTTTTTCATAAATTGATACCAAAGTGGGTATTATGGGAGTTACATGTATCGCTCCGACCCTAGTTACCAAATGTTTGTGCATTATTACATAACATTAGAATGATCACAAAATGTCATGTCTCAAAAGACCGATTAGTTTTGTAGCCTTGGAAGTACTAGATACATTCATATGGTTTATATTATATCATAAAATGGAAAACTAAAACAACATTGTTTCCATGAAAAAACTGAGATCCCATAGACTATCCCTACAAGTCAGTCATAAAATACTTCCTTGATTCCTGAAAAAAAATAAAACATAGAAATGGTTGATCTCAAATGATCTGTAAGGAGACAAGTACAGTGGAAACATTCATAAATAAGCATAAACTTTTAAGTAAATTTATTGAACTAAAACAAAAGCCTTTTCAACATAAATTTCATCATAATATGGAAAATATAAATCAAAATAATGCTATTTACATACTCAGTTGGATATTATACTACTAGAATAATCACATGATATATCAATATACAGTTTCATGATTATTTAATTAATAATTTGAAACTTTAATTGATATGTCAAGGCCTCATGCCAGGTCCTAGGGGATAACTGTAATCGTTCCCCAACCTAGAGAGCCTTTGTAACTGGACTCAATCCCAGAGAGCCTATGTAACAGGACTCCAACCCGGAGAGCCTCTGTAACGGGGCTCCATCCTGGAGAGCCTCTATAACTGAACTCCTTCCTGGAGGGTCTTCTATAACCATACCCTAACCCAAAGGGATTTCTTTTACTGGTCCACAACCTGGAAGATAGTAGTTCAATACATTCATCAAAAGAAAATGTTGAAATATAACATAAACACTCGTATAAAAACTATAATATTAATTGTCAATTCTTTAACCATAAAACACTAATGGAATAAAAATAACTAATCCATAATCTAACATATCAAAAATCCTTAAATACAATATAGAAGATCTGTATCATAAAAAATCAATATCAATCAAGTGTACCCTTTATCAAAGGAAGTTTACATAGATGAAATCAAAACTATTTGAGAGAAAAATATCATTCTATTTTGAAATCATTTAAGAGTCACATAATTATAAAGAAAAAATTTATTTTGAATATATTCTTATAAGATTGTAAGGGAAGCTTCAAAGGTGTTATAACAACAGAGAATAATCTCACCCTATGTATATGTTAAAAAACACCATTTTACCTTAATTTTTCGAAAAGGTTATAAAGTACACTGTTTGGAAAATGATGGAAAGACTCATTTAAAAACATATAAAGTCAAATATGTGTATAAATGACTTTAACCCATAGTTTAGTGAATAGTAAATATGTTTATTAATATATTTTTAAGAAAACACGGATGTGGATGGTAAATAGGTCCCACTAGATACTTACTTAAAAACAACCACAGATAATAAAGAGATTGTGAAATTAATCCTTACCTTGATATTTTCCTTGTTTGAGGGTTGGTTAAACTTCTTTATAATGGTTAAATAATTTTTATTAAATTATACAAGAATCATGTACATTATTATGATTTCATATATTATCTTTTAACATTTCTTTGTTAATAATATCTTAGTATTATCATCATTTCGGGTGTTACAAGATTCCTTTTCCTTTATATTAATTGTTATTTGAGTCATAATTGTTATGGATGGGATGTGTATTATACATATCCAGAATTATATCAAGTATCTATAAATTAATTTAAATCATCTAATTAAAAATAGTCTTGAATGGATGCGATGGGGAATGTATCTCATTGCGTTCAAGGAGACAGTAATCTGTACGTACGCATGAGCAACAATGTCATTCTTTTGATATTAAAGTAATATATAATTCAAGGGTATATAATATATATATAATCATTAACATGTTATATTAACTCTTTACACTAATTACACATCATTTTTATAACCCATACAAATAATAATGTATTGATGAACAATTACACCATGATGTGGAGACAGTAAGCTGTACAAATGCACGTATGGTTACATATTATTCAAAGGATGGATTGAATAAAGAATTTGGTTGTACCATATATATAATAAAATCACAGTATATAGAAGATAATGGAGTTACTATTTTATAATGGAAATAACAAAGAAATTTGAAGTGGAAGAAGAAAGGAACTTTAAAGAGGTTATGAAATATTTACCTCTTCATTGGGTTCTTCCTTTTGATTTGATCAAAAGGTATCCATAGATTGGCTTTCTTAATAACGGAAGGTCTCTAGGATGAATTTAGGATAGTTGAGAGGGTATTTGGGTAGGGTTTTTCCAAGCTAAAAGGCTTTGGAGATGTGAATTTGAGGGAAGGGGGAGTAACCTTTTATAATAGGGGTGAGGGACACCTTACGAAAAGCTGTAAATATTGTTTTATAATAAAATAATTATAGGTTTCTAATGGATCAAAAATTAATTATTTAAACTCTAAATTGGTGATGGGTCAAAAACCACTCAACCAATAGGTTTTAGACAAATTTGGGTCTCTATATTAACATCTACTTTTAGATTTAACTCTTAGTTAAATAGTTTGACATTTACCATGTCTCTTTTTATTTTAATATAATATGGTCAATAAACATACTATAAAATTCCAATCAAACCCCAATTGGTTCATTAAGGTAATATATATTATTATATATGTCGTTTGGCCTATCCTTAGATTTTTAAAACCACTATATCAATTAATAATATAATATTTGTTTTAAAAACTATTCTATGTCAATTTTGACACTATTTGATGTTTTGTTTTTTCTAAATTTATCACAAGATTAATAATTCAAAAAAAATTAATCTAACCAACCCTAATATGTCATATTAACCTATAAAATTATTTTATTTCATAAAATGTTTCAAATTAGATTTATTTGGATATTTATAATATCAATTATTTTAATATTTTATTAATTAGTTAATTATTACATCATCATTGTGTCACAAATAAATTAAATTATTTAATGTCTCAAAAATATAAATAAGACACCATTATGTATGAAATATTTTAAGATTTATAATGAATAATTATATTATAATTTATCTTATGTGTAACCCGATATTAAAAATATTTTAGTTATTAAACTTTGATTTTAACTCTTTTAACTCTTCATTGAATTAAATAATAATAGAATTCCTAATCTAATAAAAGTGAACCAAAGTGGTTCATATTATATTACTATAGTTTCTTTTGGTCGAATTAAACTTACCCAATAGAATTATAAAAAGTGTTAGGGTAATAATAATATCATTTTTACACTTAATTACCATATTTACTTTTAACCGTGGTAAATAAAAGTTAAAAGTTACTATTCACCAAAAAAAATATCTTTATCTTATTGAACCATATTTTACTCCTTGATATTAACCGTGACTCTCAGATTTTTTTAATTCAACTTAGAGAAGAAGTAATATTATGTTTTATGTAAATTTAAAAATGCAACTAGGAGGTGGGTAAAAGACGGTAAAAAGTTAAATAAAATTTTTATATGTCTAAAATTATTATAAACTGACTCCAATGAATTAAATTGAACTTATATAGGCATTATTTATCTCTTTTGACCTAAAATAAATTTTAATAAAATAAATAATTATTTAAATAAAAAGTTAGTTATAACCAAAAACTCAGTGTTTTCACTATTCATCAAAAATTGAAATTTTTCAGAAAAATACCAGAATTTCTCCCTAAGCTAATTTTAATATTATGAATTAAAAAATTAAGTCTATTTTACCAAATTCAAAACATTTATGTTTCATTTATTAATTTAAAATTTATTTTTGTGGTAAAACCAAAAAGCATGTTTTTAAGAACTAATAACAACAAAAGGTTGATATATGTTTATGTTCAACGTCAAAGTGAAATTATTTCCAATGAATAACATTGGATTAAATGGTAAAAATATAATCTATTTATACTTAACATCCATTAAAATTTAAAATTAAACACTATAAATTATTTCTATTAAAAATTTGTTTTCAGTTAAAATATATTATTTTTTACTATTCACCCAAATATAATTTTTTTTATAAAAACACCATAAATTCATTGAAAATAAATTCATATGTCCCGATTCTAAAGATTATTTTTATTTTTTCAAATTGAATGTATAAATGTTTCAAATATTAGATTTAAAAAGGGTTCCCCATGAAAAGGCGGTAAAATTGAATTTTTTAAAAATACTTCTTTTATCCGAAAAAATGAATTTCTTGTTACATTATGTCTACGGAACTCATAATATGGATTCTAAAATTATGAGGATTATATAATGTTCAAAATTAAGTTAATACTATTCATAACCTCTTTTTAATGGCTAGTTTGGTAAGTCGTGGTGCACTTGAACTCAGTGTTGTGTGTAGTGCAAGTTATTGAATTTCGTTGAAAAAATAACGTACTATGAAATCTTGGGGTGTTACATTATTCCATACTTTTATAAATGGTTTCCTCACAATATGAAATTGTTCTGTGAAAATAAATGGTTGAAAACAAAAACTTCCTTTGTGGGAAAACACATATCAGAAATTGGGTTAACAAAATATATTCTTATTAAGAGAAAAGGGGAATGACAAAGTCCCCATAACATTATGATCTAGATTAGGAGAAAATTTGTGTAAATTAGAGACAAATAAATGGAGGTAAAACATAAATATTTGTAGAAAGTGATTGAGGTCATCAGTCAGAAAATATTGTAGAATTAAGTTCCTTAAATCCATCAATCTATGATGATTTAAAATATCATCGGTTCAACAAAACATAAAGTATGAGGATAACACTTTTTTAGTTTTAGGATACCTTACCTAAAGTTAAATAATTAATTTCATCATATAATAAGATAAGAAAAATAAATACTTGACATGTGGAGTTCCATCCATTAACTAATTTCTACCTTAAACTCATCCTTCACTATAATAGATAATAGAACTTAAAAAATATATTCTATTTTTCTTATTCGTATAAGGTTCCAAAAAATGACTTAATAATTCTCCTATCAAAACCTTTAAAAAGTAAATTATATAGTCCAGGGACTTCACGTAGTCTAGTGGTAGCTGATAAATTCCAACAACACTATGATTGTGGGTTCTATTTCCACAACATTGTCCGATGAGACAGGTTGTCACATGGTCTGTGTGTTGTCCTTTTTATGAAAATCCAAAAATAACCTTAACAATAGTATCCAATTCCAAACATAATCCATTCCAACCTTTAGAATTATCTAAAATAATTATATCCAAACTCACAATTCAAAATTTATAAGGAAGGTAAACACAATGGGGATCATTTTTCCACGTAATAACATGCGAACACCTTCATCACATATTCTTTTAAAACACTGCAACATCCTGAATTACCAAAAAACATATTGATTACATTCAGGATCACTTATTCCTTATAGAATACTGATTATACTCCTTCTATCCAAAAATGTTATAAACTCCATCAATGATGGAATATTCAAATCATTAATCAGTTTCAAGGTAGTAAAAAATATCCAATATAATTTATCCTAATCAATCATGTATTATTCCAAAAAACACAACCTCAGTATTAGAACTATATTATGGTTTATCTTTCTCTCAACCATATATTTTCCAAAAAATAACCTTCTATTGAGTCAATTTTCCATGTTCCACACAATCTCAAGTCCTTAATGAAATAGTACTACAGTAAAATCCTTATATACTATATAATTATTATAACATGTACATCATTAATACAATACTAAAATGACACAATCCTTTAATAACAACATAAGAAATCTAATCATTCTCTTTCATCTTCGGTAGTATCATATCATTATTATTATCCAATAGGAAAATTTGGGGTATACTATGATGATTTGTACATTGATTCGCATAGTGTCACAACTCCTTGTAGACGAATCATTGTACATTTGAATCATTTTTCTCACCCTTGGAATCACGTAATTGGTGTCCTTTTTCTCCACACTTATAAAAAACTACCATTCCCTTCTATAATTTACCAAGGTGATTCATTCCATAGTTATCACATATAGGGAAAATCCTTCTTTTCCCTCTTCCCTTTGTCTATCATTCTCTCTTTCATCATTTTCATCTCTTGCTACCCTTCAAAGCCATATGACACAAAGAATTCATTACTTATCTTATTAACACATGATATTATTTCCTCATATGTTGAGAATACATGGGTGACTATTTCCGTTCTAAATGGTTTCTTAATACCGTAAAAGATATGATCCTTCTTACTCTTTGGATCATACGTATTATTAGAGTACACAATCCTTTTACTGGGCGCCATTTCTATATAATGGAATACACTTGGTCAGTTTATGAATTGAAATGAATAATTACAAAATTGTAAAATACCTAACTTAAATTTAACAGTTTATGGATATAATCCATAATCATAAAATTGTTTTCCTTATGGATTTATATACTCGTAAATCCTTCATAATGATTTTTAAATAAAATAATATTTATCCGAAGCATGTCCACCGAGAGTGTCGTAACCAAGAGTGCAGCAAAACACTTTGTCATTCACAAGTTCCCATTTGAGTCCAGCTCAAAGCGGTGTTTTCGTGTTTTACCCCAAGTTATATCTGTGAAAAAAGCCACCTCTACCTTCTCGTATACAGAAATGGATGTATTGCTTGTAAAACTCACAAAATCACTACAACAACAAAAATTATAGGAAGTTATTCAATACTAATCCTCAAAGTTTATCTTAGGGCTATGTGATCTAATCAGATTTTATCAAAATCTAGTTTCCAAGGTTTGTACGAAACATCTTTTTATACCAACTATACCACCCGACCCTAGTAACCCAGAGTCGGTGCATTATTACATTACATTGGAATGATAAAAAAAGGACAATTCTTGAAAGGCTGATTAGTTTAGAAGCCTTGGAAGTACTAGATACATTCATAAGGATTACATTGCATAATAAAATGGAAAACTACAACAACATTGTTCCATGGAGAACACTGAGATCCCATAGACTATCCCCGTAGGACATTCATAATATAATTCTTCGTATCCTAGGGAAAATAATATATAGAAAGGGGTGAGCTCAAATGCTCAGTAAGGATAACAATACATCAGAAACATTCATAAATAAGCATATGAATTTAAGGAAATGTATAGTACTAAAACAAAATATTTTTAAATATAAACATGATCATAATATGTAAAATATAAATGAAAATAATTCCATTTACTTACTCACATAGATATTCTACTAGTCGAATAATCACATGCAATATCAATAGCAACATTCATAATGATGGAATTCATAATTCCGAACTGTAATTTGTCAAGGCCTCATGCCAAGAAGTAGGGGATAACTGTAACCAGACCCCAACTCAGAGAGCCTCTGTAACCGGAGTACATCCCGGAGAGCCTCTGCAACCGGACTCCAACCCGGAGATCCTCTGTAACCGAAATCCATCCCGGAGAGCCTCTGTAACTGGACTCCATCCCAGAGGGTCTTCAATAACCAAACCCCAACCCGGAGGGCTTACTTTTACTGGTCACCAACCCAGAACATACTAGACCAATACATTCATCATAAGAAAATGTTTAAATATAACATAAACATTCGTATTAAAACTAGTATAATAAATGTCAATACTTTAACCATAAACCATTAATGGAATAAAAATAACTCATCCATAGTCAAACTTATCACAAAACCATAAATAAAATATAGAAGATTTTTATCATAATAAATCAACTTCAATCAGGTGTACAATTTATCAAAGGATGTTGACATAGATGAAATAAAAACTATTTTAGAGAAAAATATATTTATATTTTGAAATTATTTAAGTTTCACATAAATATAAAGAATAAATTTATTTTGAAAATATTATTATAAACTTTTATGGGAAGCTTTAAAGGTTTTAAAACGGCCGAGTATAACCACACCGGCCGTATATGTTAAAAAACCATTCTTACCTTAATTTTGTCGAAAAGGTCATAATGTACCTTGTTTGGGAAATGATGGTAAGATTCCTTTCATAACATATAAGTTCAAATAAAGTTATAAATGAATTTAACCCAGAGTTTAGTAAATAGTAAAAATGTTTTCAAATATATTTTTAAGAAATAACAGATGTGGATGATAAAGAGGTCCCAGTAGATACTTACGTAAAATCAACCTCAGATAATAAAGAGATTGTAAAATTAACCCTAACCATATACTTTTACTTGGTTGATGTTAAGTTAATATCCTGTATAATAGTGAAATAAATGATATTAAAATATACAATAATCATATACATTAATCTGATATCAGATATAATCTTTTAACATTTCTTTGTTAATAATATCTTAGTATTATCGTCATTTTGCGTGCTAACATATTTGTTTCCATTTATATTCTAAGTTATTTGAGTCATATTTTTTCTAGATGAGATGAATTTTATTCATATCTAGAATGATACAAAGTCTATAAACATTATTTTTAATCATCTAATGAAAATTAGTGTTGAATGGATACGACAGGAAATGAATCTCATCGCATTCGTGGAGACAGTAATCCGTACGTACGCACGAGTGACGATATCTTTGTTTTGATATTAAAATAATATATAATTGGATGGTATATCATATATACAGATTCATTATTGTGTTATATTTATTATTTAAAACGATTACACATCATTATTACACCCATCAAAATAATAATGCATTGAATAACAATTACACCACGACGTGGATACTGTAAGCTGTACGTACGCACGTATGGTGAGATGTCATTAATAAGATATATATATTAATGAATATGGTTGTACCATATTTATAATAACATCATAGTATATAGAAGATATTGGAGTTACTATTTTAGAATGGAAGTAAAAAATAAAGAGGAAGTGGAAGAAGAAAGGAACTTGAAATAGGTGATGAAATATTTACCTGTTCTTCAGGTTCTTCCTTTTGATTTGATAAAAATGTCTCATAATGTTGGCTTTCTGACTAAAGGTGGGTATCTATGATTAATGGAGGACAGTTTAGAGGGTATTTGGGTGGGGGTTTTTTGAGCCAAAAGGATTTGATGCTGTGAATTTGTGGGAAGTGTGAGTGCCCTTTTATAAGAGGGTGAGGGGAACCTTAGGAAAAGATAGAAATGTTAATTTATAATAAAATCATTTTTCGTTTCTAATGGCATAAAAATAAATTTGTTAAAGGATATGGTGGGGATGGGTCAAAAACCACTCAACCAATAGGTTTTAGATAGATTTTGGTCAATATATTTACCTTAACTATTTGATTTAACTCTCAGTTAAATACTTTGACATTTACCATGACTCTTTGTATTTTTATATTATATGGTTAATAAACTTACTATTAAATTCCAATAGAACCCCAATTGGTTCATTTATGTCATATATATTATTAGATAAGTATTGTTTCTGAGCCATATAGTTTTAGGACCATTATATGAATTAATAGTATAATCATTTTTTTAAAAACTATTTTATGTCAATTTTGACACTATTTGGTATTTTTTCTGAATTCATAACAGTATTATTAATTAGAAAAAAATTCCTCTAACTAACCCTAATATTTCATATTAACCTATATAATTAGTTTAACTAATTAAAAGTCTCACATTACATTTATTTGGATATTTATAATATCAATTATTTTAATATTTTATTAATTATCTAATCAATGCATCATCATTGTGACATAAATAATTTAAATTATTTAATGTATAAAAAATATAAATAAAATACAATTATCTTGTAAATATAGTTATCTTTATAATGAATATTTATAGTAGAATTTATCTTATGTGTAACCCTATATTACAAATTGATTAGTTATTAAACATTATTTTTAACTATTTTAACTCTTCTTTGAATTAAATTATAATAAATGTATGAATATAATCCATGTGAACCCAAGAGGTTCATATTTTATTCCTAAGGATGGTTTTGGTATATTTAAAATTATCCAATAGAATTAGGACATGTGTTAGGGTAATAATAATATCATTTTTACCCTTAATTACTCTGTTTACTTTTAACCATGGTAAATAAAAGTTAAAAGTTATTATTCACCAAAAAATATTTTTATCTTATTGAATCACATTTTACTCATTGATATTAACAGTGTCTCTAAGATTTCCAAAATTAAACTAACAGAAGCGGTAAAATTAAGTTTTAGGTAAATTTGCCAATGCTCCTAGAGGTGGGTAAAAGATGGTAAAAAGTTCAAATTTTTTTTATATATCTTAATTTTTTATAAACTAACTCTAATTAATTAAATTGAACATACATAGGTATTATGTATCTATTTTTACCTAAAATAAATTTTATTAAAATAAATAATTATTTAAATAAAATATCAGTTTTAACCAATAGATCAGTGTTTTTCACTATTCATCAAAAATTGAATGTTTTCAGAGAAATACCAAAATTTCACCCTTAGATAATTTTGATATTATGTATTAAAAAATCAAGTCTATATTACCAAATTATAAACATATAAGTTTCATTTATTAATTTAAAATTAATTTCTGTGGTAAAACCAAAAAGCGTGTTTTTTAAGAAATAATAATTAACAAAAGATTGATACTTGTTTTTGTTCAATTTCAATGTGAAATTATTTTCAATGAATAACATTGGATTAAAAAGTAAAAATATAATCTATTTATAATTACAAATCAATAAAATTTATAATTCAACACTATAAATTATTTTGATTAAAAAAGATGTTTTCAGTTAAAATATAATATTTTTCACTATTCACCCAAATATGAAAATTATCAGAAAACACCAAAAATTTATTGAAACTAAATTCTAATGACCCGATTATAACGAAAATTTTATTTTTTCAAATTGAATATATAAAAGTTTCAAATATTAGATTTGAAATGGGTTCCCCATTAAATGGCGGTGAAATTGCATTATTTGAAAAAATACTTCTTTTATCTGATAAAATGAATTTTTTCTTACATTATATCTCATAATATGGATTCTAAAATTATAAAGATTTTATAAAGTTAAAAATTCAGTTAATAATATTCATAACCTCTTTTGAACTTATAGTGTGGTAAGTCTTGGTGTGCTTGAACTCACTATTGCGTGTGGGGCAAGTTATTGAATTACTTTGAAGAAATAACATACTATGAAATATTGGGGTGTTACATTCATCCCTCCTTCAATAAATTGCTTCCTCACATTTAAAAATTGTTCATCGATAATAAAAGTTTGAAAATATAAAATACCTTTGTGGGAAAACCCACATCGGAAATTGGGTGAATAAAATTTTGTTTGAATAAGAGGAAAAGGGGAATGAAAAAGTCACCATCATTTTATAATCTTGATTAGGAGAACATTGGTGGAAATTAGAGACACATAAATGGAGGAAAAACATAAATATTTTTAGAAAGTGATTGAGTTCATTAGTCACAAACTATTGTAGAATTGACGGCCTCAAATCCATCAATCTATAATGATTTAAAATATCATTGGTTCAAAAAAACATAAGGTATTAGCATAACACATATTTAGTTCCAAAAACAATTTTATAAAGATTAAAAATTTATTTCTTCATATAATAAGAGAAAAAAAATATATACTTGACAAGTAGAGTTCCATATATTAACTAATATCTATAACAAACTCATCTTTCACTCTAAAATATTATAGAACTTAAATAAATAATCTATTTAACCTATTCGTATAGGGTTCAAAAAAAATGAATTTATAATTCACGTATCAAACCCTTTAAAAAATAACATTATGCATTCCAGGGACTTCACATAGTCCAGTGGTAGTTGAAAAATCCCAATCTCACTAGGGTTGTGGGTACGATTCCCACAGATTTGTCCGATGCGACGGGTTGTCACACGGACTCTGTGTTATCCTTTTTATAAAAATCCAAGTATAACCTTAACAAAAGTATCCAATTTCGAACATTATCTATTCCAACCATTAGACTTATCCAAAATACTTCTCTCCAAACATACAGTTCAAATTTTATGAGGATGGTAAACACAATGAAGATTTTTTTTCCAACGTAATAACATGTGTACACCTTCATCATGTATTCTTTTAAAACACTGAAACATCCTGAATTAACGTAAAACCTTATTGATTACATTCATTCTCCCTTATTCCTTATAGAATACAGGATATACTTTGTCTATCCAAAAGTTTAATAAACTCCAAAAATTATGCAATATACAACTCATTAATCAGCTTCAAGGTAATCCAGAATATCCAATATAATTTATCTAAATCAATATTGTATTATTCCAAAAATCACTACCTCGGTATCAGAACTATATTATGGTTTATCATTATCTCAACCATATATTTTCCAAAAATATAACCAGATATTGAGAAACTTTTCGTGGTTCCACACAATCACAAGTACTTAATGAAATAGTACTGCAGTACAATCCTTATATAATATATAATTCTTATAACATGTACATCATTAATACAATAATCAAAAGACGCAATACATTAATAATAACATAATAAATCTAATTATTCCTCTTCATATTCGGTAGTATCATAACTTTATTATTATCCAATAGCAGTATAATATGATGATTTGTACATTTATTCACTTAATTTCCCATCTCCTTAAAGATGAATCATTGTACATTTGAATCTTTTTTCTTACCCATTCAATCACGTATATGGTGTCCTTTTTCTCCACACTTATATCAAACTCTAATTCCTTTCATGAATTTACCAAGGTGATTCTTCCACAGTTATCACAAATGGGAAAATCCTTCTTTTCCCTCTTTCATTTATCTATCTTATTCACTTCCATATTTCTTCCCTTTCTTCCCTTCAAAACCATAGGACTTGGAGAATTATTTACATATCTTATTAACACATGATACTATTTCTTCATATATTGAAAATACATGGGAGAATATTTCCCTTTTAAATTTTGGCTTAATACCATGAAATATATGATCCTTCTTAAATGTTGGATCATATGGAGTTCACATTCCGTCTACAGGCCAAAATTTCTATACAATGGAATACACTAGGTTAGTTTATGAATTGAAATGAATAATTACAAACTTGTAAAATACCTAACGTAAATTCAAATGTTTATTGATATAAACCATAATCCTAAAAATATTTTCTTTGAAGATGTATATACTCATTAATCATTCATAATTATTTGTAAATAAAATGACAATTATCCTATGAATATCACTCATGACTGTTTTAACCAAGAGTATAGCATCCCGCCATTTTATAACATAAACTTTCATTTCATTACACGGAACTGAGGATCATTAAGGTTTAGTGTCTTGGAAACAAGGATCATAATACATAAAAAAAACATAAAAACATTCTTCTTAAATACTTGAAAGGCTTCTCCTTTAGTTCATCCTATGTTCATTATGCATCTCATAACCTGGGGACATACATCAAAAGAAAGGGTGAGCAGAAGGCCCAGTAAGGGAAACAAGAGAAACATTTTACAAGTGAACTTGAGATACTTCAATAAGGACATGAAAAGAACTTTAAGGCATGAGAAAGAAATCATGAGGAACATCATAATAAAAATAATCATTTTTCATAACTTGAAGATGTGGCTACAACATTTAATATTGACAATCGTTTCGTTTCACCAAGGTCCATCCCCAAGGTGTCGTTAAAAATTACCAAGGTTATTCACCAAGGCGTCGTTAAAATGGTCATCTCTAGAGATTAAGTCTTTACCCAATGAATTGGAGCGCTATCAGGGCGCACCCTTAAATTTGTCTTTATTTTCATGTGAGCCACATATATCATCATCAAACATTTCATACATAACCCATATAGCATAAAACAAATGGGTTTCATTTCATAATCATAACGTTTCAAAAACTGCTTTAAAGACATGATCTTTACGTTACTTTAAACCCACGGAAAGGGAAAGCGGGTATCATGTATGTAAATCCCAGAATTTAAAATAGATCATTTTTATATATATGTGAATACCCCTTTTGAAATAGGAGCTTTGAGTATTCACTTTATAACATAAAATAATTTTGAGAAAAGAGAGGCATTTTGAGACGAAAATTCTGCAGCATAACGGCTATGTTACAAGGTTTTAGAAACTTTGAAAAGAGAGGGAACATGGGTTGAACAATCATAATTGACCCATTAAAAGGTAAAGGGACAGAATAAGAAGGATATATGGACATGGTGATGCAATTTCAAGGACATACCAATTGAAACGAAAAACATGGAAGGAAGACAAAAATTTGATTTCTCTTATGAAAATTCGGCAGCCTAACGGCGTCACTTAAACTTCAACAAAAATGAATTGGACAAATAAAATAGGGTCTCTCATCATATGATCATAAGAGATCAGTATGATAGATATAGAGATCATACCCCAACATAATAAAAAGGAACTTGAAATATTTGACATGAAAATCGAACTTGAAAAAAAATGAGAAGGGTGAAAGAATCACTTAAACATTCGGCAGCCTAACGGCGTCACTTAAGCTTTCATAAAACGAAATGATGAGAGTAAGAGGGGATCTCTCATCATATAAACATGAAATGGCAGTAAGAGGAATATAAAAGAACATCCTCTCACATAATCACATGGAGCATAAAAGGAATGACATAAAAGAGATTACACGAAAAGAAAGAGAGGGGTCGGATCCCTTACCTTAAAACGTGACTCTTGAAACTCAGATGATTGGACCTTGAGGGCTTGGAGGCACCTTGGGAGGACTCTTTGGAAGGTAAGAAGACCATAACTTCGTTGGGGAAGAGTTGGGAGTGAAAACCAAGGGAGGAAAGGGTGGGTATTTATAGGGAAAGTGAGGGGACAAAGCATTAATGGCCAAAGGACACCTCACATGTGCTTTTCTCAATCCCATGGGCTCTCCCTTGGCATTTATCATGGAGTTAGGCCACATGGGGCCCCCAAAACAATAATTCATCACCCTTGGCCGGCCAACCCTCAAAATATCTCATGACATCATCATGACATCATTATGATGTCATTAAAAATACCGAAACCCTAAAACGGTATTTTTACTATTCACTGAAAATTCAACTTTCTCAGAATAATCCCAAAATTTCACCTTAACCAAATATCAATGCTCTGATTTCAAAAATGAAATCCATTTTATAAAAATATTTTTCTAAATATTTTTAATTTAATTTTTAAATAAAAACACTATTCATCGAAAATTCATTTTTTTTCAGAAAAATCCCCAAAAATTACCTTAACATAATATCGATGCTCTGAGTTCAAAAATAAAGTCATTTTTATAAAAATAATTTTCTAATTATTTTTAATTAAATTTTTAATTAAAAACACTATTCATCCGAAAAAACTAATACTTGATTAATAATTTATGAAACCGTTATTTACCCATTTTATTGAATCACATTACTTAACCAAGGTGTCTAAATTATATTAAAACTTTATTTAAGTGAAAATTACTAATCCATTTGGTCACATTACTAATCCTAAGCGTAAAATCACTATTCATAATTTACTATTCATCAAAAATTAAGTTGATCTTATTAGACTCCAAATTCCTTAATGAACACTTTTGTAGAATACCATTTTTTGAAAATCATTACACATCATTAGTTATTTAGGGTTTACATAAATATTTCAAAATATCCCTTTTTCAAAATTCATCAATAAAATACATTCTAAAATTATCTAGGCATTTGAAATTTCACAAACATCACTAAAGGAAGAAATCTCAATTTATTCACCCGAGAGGATTACACAAGGAAACTAGGGTCTCATCACATAGCCCCTTATAATACTGGCATAAGACCTAAGTGTAAGGTGTGATATGGTGAGAGAATCTGAGGGAGGCTCAGATAACATTGCCCTAGTAGCAATCTCCACTAACTTGAACTTCTCCTGCAAGCGTTTTCGTTCAAGCTTGACATGCTGGAGATCGGCTTGGGCTTGGTCCAAAGCGAAGCCCACAGATGCTACCTCCTTCCCAAGCTCTGATAAGTGGGCTTCGTAAGGGTTGAGTCTACTGGATGAAGCCATCGACTCCTCTTTCTGCATTAACCATTAACATCTTATTAAATCAATAAGAGTAAGTTAATATACTACTCAAAAAGATTGGGTCGTTACATTCTTCCCCCCTTAAGAAATTTCGTCCCCGAAATTTACACCTGAGGCCTAGTCGAAAAGGTGAGGGTACTTTTGCTTCATTGTTTCCTCAGGCTCCCAAGTCGCCTCTTCATATTTATGATTCCTCCACAACACTTTCACAAGGTGGGTAGTCTTGTTTCGTAGGACCTTGTCTCTACGGTCTAAGATCTCCACTGGCTGCTCTTCATAAGAGAGGTCATGTTCAAGTTGTACCACCTCTGGGTTCAGTACATGCGAAGGGTCGGGTATGTACTTCCTCAAGAGAGATGCATGGAAGACATCATGAACTTGATCTAGGTTCGGTGGAAGTGCTAGACGATAGGCCACTGCTCCTATGCGATCAAGGATTTCATAGGGGCCAATGTACCTAGGGCTGAGCTTCCCTTTCTTCCCAAACCGCATGACTCTCTTCCATGGAGAGATTCGAAGGAAGACTTTGTCACCCACCCCAAACTCCAAGTCTCTTCGACGATTGTCAGCATAGCTCTTCTGCTGACTCTGAGCAGCCCTTATGTGTTGTTGGATGGCAAGAACCTGTTCTGTCATCTCTTGCACGAGATCAGGCCCAAGAAGCTTCCTCTCACCAGTTTCATCCCAACAAGTAGGAGTTCTACACCGCTTTCCATATAGAGCTTCATAGGGTGCCATCTGAATACTCGAATGGAAGCTGTTGTTATAGGAGAACTCCACTAATGGGAGGTGTTGATCCCATCCACCTTTAAATTCCATTGAGCATAATCTCAACATGTCTTCGAGTGTCTGAATAGTCCTTTCAGATTGGCCATCAGATTGAGGATGATAGGCCTTACTAAAATTCAATTCAGTATTCAGAGCATGCTGAAGACTTCTCCAGAATTTTGATGTGAATCTTGGGTCACGATCAGATACGATGGATAGTGGTACCCCATGCAGCCTTACCACTTCCTTCACGTATATCTTGGCAAGCTGATCTAGGGAGAAATCTTCCCAAATAGAGATAAAATGGGCTGTCTTGGTGAGACGGTCCACAATAACCCATATCGCATTGTTTCCATTGGATGTTTTTGGGAGACCAGTTACAAAGTCCATGGTGATATTATCCCACTTCCATACTGGTATGGGTAGTGGTTGTAATACCCCCTTAGGAAGTTGTCTTTCTGCCTTTCCTTGCTGACACACCAGGCACCTTGTAGTGTAATCGGCAATCTCCCTCTTCATGTTATCCCACCAATAATGATCACGAAGGACTCTATACATCTTAGTGCTTCCCGGATGTATAGAGAAAGTAGAGCTATGAGCTTCATCCATCAGTTCTTTCTTTATCTCCGGAATAGATGGAACACATAGTCTTGTACGAAATTTCAATACACCTTCTTGATCAATATTGAAATCAGGGAACTTCCCATCCTTTACAGCCTCGAACTTCTCCTGCAGCAAAGGATCTTCTTTTTGAGCCTTCTTGATCTTCTCTAGTAATGAAGGTTGAGAAATCATTTGGGATAGGGTTGATGATGTCCCTTTCCTTATAATTCCCATGTCCAGTTTTACTAGATCTTTAATCAAGGGATCTCCCAGGATCCTCATTGTTGCCAGAACAACAGGATCTTTCCTGCTTAACGCATCCGCGACTTTGTTCGCTCTTCCAGGGTGATAATGAATTGAACAATCATAGTCTTTAATAAGCTCCAACCATCTCCTTTGTCTCATGTTCAATTCTTTCTGAGTGAAAATATACTTTAGACTTTGGTGGTCAGTGTATATATCACATTTCTCCCCATAAAGATAGTGCCTCCATATCTTTAGAGCAAAAACAACTGCCGCCAGCTCTAGATCATGCATAGGATAATTCTGCTCATGAATCTTCAACTGTCGAGATGCATAAGCAATTACTTTGTCATTTTGCATGAGGACGCACCCAAGACCTTTCAGAGATGCATCGCTAAAAATAACGAATCCTTCTCCGATAGAGGGTAGTGTTAACACCGGTGCAGTAACCAATCTCTTCTTCAGATCTTGGAAACTTTCCTCGCATTCCTTTGTCCAGATGAACTTAACCCCTTTTCGAGTCAACTTGGTTAGTGGATTAGAAAGCCGTGAAAAGTTTTTCACAAACCTCCTATAATATCCCGCTAAACCAAGGAAACTACGAATCTCAGTTACTGTTGTGGGTTGAGGCCACTCCTCCACAACCATTGTCATTGCAGGGTCAACCGAGATTCCTTCATTGGTTACGATGTGCCCCAAGAAAGCCACTTGTTGTAACCAAAACTCACACTTGCTGAACTTCCCAAAGAGCCTCTCCTTCCGTAGAGTTTTCAAAACAACCCTCAGATGATCTTCATGCTCCTCACGACTTTTTGAATATATCAAAATATCATCAATAAAAACTACCACAAAGTTATCAAGGTAGTCCTTAAAGACTCTATTCATCAAATCCATGAAAATAGCAGGAGCATTAGTCAAGCCGAAGGGCATAACAGTAAACTCATAATGCCCATATCTTGATCGGAAGGCAGTCTTTGGAATATCTTCCATCTTCACCCTCAGTTGATGATAACCAGATCGAAGGTCAATCTTAGAGAAGAATTGAGCCCCACGAAGTTGGTCAAATAAATCATCAATTCTAGGAAGAGGATATCTATTCTTCACTGTGATCCCGTTCAGTTCTCTATAATCGATGCATAGCCGCATTGATCCATCCTTCTTCTTCACAAAGAGAACTGGTGCTCCCCAAGGAGACACACTCGGTCGGATAAACCCCTTCTCCAACAAGTCCTGGAGTTGTTTCTTTAACTCTTCTAGCTCCACATTTGCCATTCTATACGGAGTCTTTGATATCGGTTGAGACCCAGGTACGAGTTCAATGGAGAACTCAACCTCTCTTTCTGGGGGAGGTCCTGGTAACTCCTCAGGAAATACATCCATGTATTCCTGAACAATCGAAACATCTTCAATTTGTATGCTCCTTTTCCCTTCTTCCTCATCACCGATTAACTCCATAAAGAAAGCTATAGGAGGTGCTTCTAGATAGGGATCAGTTCGGGATATCTCTCCACGGAAGATAACTGTAGGTCGTTCATTCAAGACTACTGAGATTTCCTTACTTCTGCATTTGATCTTAGCATTATACTTTGAGAGCCAGTCCATCCCTAGTATAACGTCGAATTCCATCATGGGAATGACTACTAGATTTGCGATAAGATTGTGCTCACCAAAGTAAACACTAGAGTCTCTAAAAACTGTTGATGCATGGATAATCCCACTTGGAGTCTTGACTGACAACTCTGCCTCAAGAAATTCGGGGATTGATTCTATATTCTTTGCAAACTTGGAAGAAATAAAGGAATGCGTAGAACCAGAATCAAATAAAGCACTTGCTAGTTTTGAGAGGACAACAAGAGTACCTGCTACCACATCGTTCGGGACTTCAACTTCAGCTGTTGTGATAGCGAAAGCACGACCTTGCTCTCTTGGCCTCTGCTGAGGTTGGTGGTGATTCCCCTCCACTACCCTCGGATTGGGACATTGGTTAGCAAAGTGCCCAAGCTGTCCACCCTTGAAGCATGTGACTTCGGGTAGGGCCAGAACCATCTTTCCTCTGTCGTTAGTGTTGGGAAGCTGAGGCTTCACCTCACTATGACAATTCCGAGCAATATGGCCTCCTCTTCCACACTTGTAGCACTTGACACTTCCGTTCAAGCAGTTCCCCAGATGATTCTTCCCACATTTATTGCATGTGGTAAGTTGCATTTGCTTTCCACCTCTTCCTTGATCAAAAGACTTCCCTAAACTGGGCTCCAACGATCTCTTCTTTTCATTTGGCTTATGAGACCACTGTGTCTCACCAAACTCCAGCTCGACTTTCATAGCACTTCGAACTATTTCTTCATAGCTATCATAGTCCCTGTTGGCTAGATTCTTCCGCAGATGAGGTCGTAGTCCGTCAAAGAATCTATCAACCTTCCCATTAGGGTCCATGACAAAGCTTGAGGTATAACGGGAAATCCTTGTGAAGTTCATCTCGTAGCTTCCGACAGATTCGTTCTCCTTCTGCTTCAGCTCGAGAAACTCTTTCTCCATTTTCGTTCTCATGGAACGAGGGAAATACTTGTTAAAGAAAATCCCCCGAAATTCTTCCCATTCCATAGCTTCCATCTCTCCTCGTGGCTTCGTGTTTTTGATCAGTGACCACCACTGATCAGCTTCTCCCTCTAGGCGGTAAACAGCAAGGGTGACTTTTTCTTGTTCCGAACAATGCAGTACAGAGAAGATCTTTTCAATGGAGCTTATCCATTGTTCCGCAACCAATGGGTCAGTAGATCCACTGAATGTTGGCGGTCGTTGACGCATGAAGGACTCAACAGAGTGTTGTTCCCTTCATGGTGAGGTCGGCCTCTCAGCTTGATTCAAGTTATTACTCATAACTTGAGTCAGTTGGTTCATCATTCGCATGAATGTTTCCATTCCGGCTTCCATCGGAGGGCCGTCAGCACATGGTGCATTGCGGTCACCATCGGCACGGTTCCTCCTATTGCCCGCCATTTTCTAAAAGAATAAAACCTTAGTAAGAAACTTATTTCATTTATGAATCTTTTAACTAAGACTTAATGCTTAGACAATTACACTTTTCTATAATTCCTTCATAATGATTCATAGAAAGCTTGTGATTAACCAAACATATCCCCCGGGAGTGTCGTAACCAAGAGTGCAGCAAGACCCGTTATCGTGCACCAGTTCCCGTTCGAGTCTAGCTCAAAGAGGTGTTTTCGGGTTTTACCCCTATGTACATCTGTGCCAAAGCCGCCTCTACCTGCTCGTATCCAGACAGGGCTGTATTTGTTTGATAAACCACTTACTCAATACTTACCAAAATACCAGGAAGTTTTCCTATATTTAAACTTTTCTATAGGGTTCTTCCTAAAGTTTTTATATCCTAATTTCCACAAATAACTAAACCATCCTTTGATACCAACTATAGCATCCCTCCATTTTATAACATAAACTTTCATTTCATTACACGGAACTGAGGATCATTAAGGTTTAGTGTCTTGGAAACAAGGATCATAATACATAAAAAAAACATAAAAACATTCTTCTTAAACACTTGAAAGGCTTCTACTTTAGTTCATCCTATGTTCATTATGCATCTCATAACCTGGGGACATACATCAAAAGAAAGGGTGAGCAGAAGGCCCAGTAAGGGAAACAAGAGAAACATTTTACAAGTGAACTTGAGATACTTCAATAAGGACATGAAAAGAACTTTAAGGCATGAGAAAGAAATCATGAGGAACATCATAATAAAAATAATCATTTTTCATAACTTGAAGATGTGGCTACAACATTTAATATTGACAATCGTTTCGTTTCACCAAGGTCCATCCCCAAGGTGTCATTAAAAATTACCAAGGTTATTCACCAAGGCGTCGTTAAAATGGTCATCTCTAGAGATTAAGTCTTTACCCAATTCATTGGAGCGCTATCAGGGCGCACCCTTAAATTTGTCTTTATTTTCATGTGAGCCACATATATCATCATCAAACATTTCATAAATAACCCATATATCATAAAACAAATGGGTTTCATTTCATAATCATAACGTTTCAAAAACTGCATTAAAGACATGATCTTTACGTTACTTTAAACCCACGGAAAGGGAAAGCGGGTATCATGTATGTAAATCCAACAATTTAAAATAGATAATTTTTATATATATGTGAATACCCCTTTAGAAATAGGAGCTTTGAGTATTCACTTTATAACATAAAATAATTTTGAGAAAAGAGAGGCATTTTGAGACGAAAATTCTGCAGCATAACGGCTATGTTACAAGGTTTTAGAAACTTTGAAAAGAGAGGGAACATGGGTTGAACAATCATAATTGACCCATGAAAAGGTAAAGGGACAGAATAAGAAGGATATATGGACATGGTGATGCAATTTCAAGGACATACCAATTGAAACGAAAAACATGGAAGGAAGACAAAAATTTGATTTCTCTTATGAAAATTCGGCAGCCTAACGGCGTCACTTAAACTTCAAAAAAAATGAATTGGACAAATAAAATAGGGTCTCTCATCATATGATCATAATAGATCAGTATGATAGATATAGAGATCATACCACAACATAATAAAAAGGAACTTGAAAGATTTGACATGAAAATCGAACTTGAAAAAAAATGAGAAGGGTGAAAGAATCACTAAAACATTCGGCAGCCTAACGGCGTCACTTAAGCTTTCATAAAACGAAATGATGAGAGTAAGAGTGGATCTCTCATCATATAAACATGAAAGGGAAGTAAGAGGAATATAAAAGAACATCCTATCACATAATCACATGGAGCATAAAAGGAATGACATAAAAGAGATTACACGAAAAGAAAGAGAGGGGTCGGATCCCTTACCTTAAAACGTGACTCTTGAAACTCAAAGGATTGGACCTTGAGGGCTTGGGGGCACCTTGGGAGGACTCTTTGGAAGGTAAGAAGACCAGAACTTCGTTGGGGAAGAGTTGGGAGTGAAAACCAAGGGAGGAAAGGGTGGGTATTTATAGGGAATGTGAGGGGACAAAGCATTAATGGCCAAAGGACACCTCACATGTGCTTTTCTCAAACCCATGGGCTCTCCCTTGGCATTTATCATGGAGTTAGGCCACATGGGGCCCCCAAAACAACAATTCATCACCCTTGGCCGGCCAACCCTCAAAAGATCTCATGACATCATCATGACATCATTATGATGTCATTAAACATACCGAAACCCTAAAACGGTATTTTTACTATTCACTGAAAATTCAACTTTCTCAGAATAATCCCAAAATTTCACCTTAACCAAATATCAATGCTCTGATTTCAAAAATGAAATCCATTTTATAAAAATATTTTTCTAAATATTTTTAATTTAATTTTTAAATAAAAACACTATTCATCGAAAATTCATTTTTTTCAGAAAAATCCCCAAAAATTACCTTAACATAATATCGATGCTCTGAGTTCAAAAATAAAGTCATTTTTATAAAAATAATTTTCTAATTATTTTTAATTAAATTTTTAATTAAAAAACATTATTCATCCGAAAAAACTAATACTTGATTAATAATTTATGAAACCGTTATTTACCCATTTTATTGAATCGCATTACTTAACCAAGGTGTCTAAATTATATTAAAACTTTCTTTAAGTGAAAATTACTAATCCATTTGGTCACATTACTGATCCTAAGCGTAAAATCACTATTCATAATTTACTATTCATCAAAAATTAATTTGATCTTATTAGACTCCAAATTCCTTAATGAACACTTTTGTAGAATACCATTTTTTGAAAATCATTACACATCATTAGTTATTTAGGGTTTACATAAATATTTGAAAATATCCCTTTTTGAAAATTCATTAATAAAATACATTCTAAAATTATCTAGGCATTTGAAATTTCACAAACATAACTAAAGGAAGAAATCTCAATTTATTCACCCGAGAGGATTACACAAGGAAACTAGGGTCTCATCACATAGCCCCTTATAATACTGGCATAAGACCTAAGTGTAAGGTGTGATATGGTGAGAGAATCTGAGGGAGGCTCAGATAACATTGCCCTAGTAGCAATCTCCACTAACTTGAACTTCTCCTGCAAGCGTTTTCGTTCAAGCTTGACATGCTGGAGATCGGCTTTGGCTTGGTCCAAAGCGAAGCCCACAGATGCTACCTCCTTCCCAAGCTCTGATAAGTGGGCTTCGTAAGGGTTGAGTCTACTAGATGAAGCCATCGACTCCTCTTTCTGCATTAACCATTAACATCTTATTAAATCAATAAGAGTAAGTTAATATACTACTCAAAAATATTGGGTCGTTACAAAGAGTGCAGAAAGGCCTGTTGTCGTGCCCCAGTTCCCGTTCGAGTCTAGCTCAAAGCAGTGTTTTCGGGTTTTACCCCTAGGTACATCTTTCCCAGAGCCGCCTCTACCTGCTCGTATCCAGACAAGGATATATTTCTTGTAAAACTCTCACAATATCTACAATAAAAAATTTCTAGGATGTTATTCTATACTAATCCTCAATGTCTATTTTAGGGATATGTTCTCTAATCAGAGTTTATCTAAATATAGTTTCCATGTTTTGTACTAAACTTTCTCTCATACCAACTATGACGCCCTGACCCAAGTTACCTATAGTTAGTGCATTATAACATAACATTGGCATGATCACAAAAGATCAAGTCACAGAATACCGATTTGTTTATTATCCTTGGATGTAATAGATACATTAATAAGGTTTACATTACATCATAAAAGGGAAAACTACAACAACATTGTTTCCATAGAATACACTAAGATCCCATAAAATATCCTTATTGGTCAATCATAATATACTTCTTTGCATCCATTTAATAATAAAACATAGAAAGGGGTGAGCTCAAATTCTCAGTAAGGAATACAATACAACAAAAAATTTCACAAATAAGCATAAACATTTAAGGCAATGTATAGAACTAAAAAAAATCCATTCCAACATAAACTTCATCATAATATGGAAAATATAAATCAAAATAATTCCATTTAATTACTCACATAGATATTCTACTAGTCGAATAGTCACATGCAATATCAATAGCCACTTTCATTATAATGGAATGCATAATGCCAAACATTAATTTATGTGGCAAGCCCTCATGCCAGGCCCTAGTAGATTACTATATTTGCACCCCAACCCGAAGAGCCTCAGTAACCGGAATTCATCCCGAAGAGCCTCTGTAACCAGAAGCCATCCCAGAGAGCCTCTATAACCAGACTCCATTCCGGAGAGCCGTTGCTACCAAACTCCATCATAGAGAGTCTGCTATGACCGGACCCCAACCTGGAGAAATTACTTTTACAAGTCCCCAACTGGGAACATACTATTCCAATACATTCATCATAAGAAAATGTATAAATATAACATAAACATTCATATTAAAACTAGCCTACAAAATGTCAATACTTTGACCACAAACCATGAATGGCATAAAAAAGATTTGTATCATAATAAATCAACATCAATCGAGTGTATAATTTATCAAAGTATTTTGACATAGATGAAATCACAACGATTTGAGAGGAAAATATCTTTATATTTTGAAATAATTTAAGTGTCACGTAATTATAATGAAAACATTTATTTTTAGAACATTCTTATAAGCATGTAAGGGAAGCTTCAATGGTGTTATAACAGTGGAGAATAACCACACCCGATATATAAGTTAAAAAACATTCTTACCATAATTTTTTCGATAAGGCCATAAACTACCTTGCTTGGAAAAAGATGGAAAGATTCCTTTCAAAATATATAAGGTCAAATAAGGGTATAAATGACATTAATCCATAGTTTAGTAAATAGTAATTTTTTTGAAATATATTTTTATGAAAACACTGATGTGGATGATAAAGAGGTCACATTAGATACTTACGTAAAAAAACCTCGGATAATAAAGAGATTGTGAAATTAACCCATACCTTGTACTTTTCCTTGGTTGATGGTAGGTTAACATCTTTTATAATGGTGAAATAACTATTATTAGATTATATAAGAATAATATACATTAATATGATGTCATATATGATCTTTTAACATTTCATTGTTAATAATATCTTAGTATTATCGCCGTTTTGAGTGTTAACGGATTCATTTTACATTATATTATTTGTTATGTGAGTCATATTTGTTATAGATGGGATGTAACTTATTCATATCCAGAATGAAATCAAGTATCTAAACATTTTTTTAATCATGTAATGAAAATTTTTCTTGAATTGATACGATGGGGAATGAATCTCATCGCGTTTGTGGAGATGGTAATCCGTACGTATGCAAGATCGACAATATCAATTTTTTGATATTAAAATAAAATATAATTGGACGGTATCTCATATATACAGACTCATTATCTTGTTATATTTATTAGTTACATTAATTAAACGTCATTATTATACCCATCCAAATAATAATGAATTGAATAACAATTACACCACGATGTGGAGACAGTAAGCCGTATGTACGCTTGTATGGTGACATGTCATTAAAAGGATGTATAGAATATTGAGTATGTTTGTACCATATTTGTAATAAAATCATATCATATAGAATATATTCTAGTTACTATTTTATAATGGAAATAACAATGAAATAGGAAGTTGAAGAAGAAAGGAACTTGAAAGTGGTGATGAAATATTTACTTCTTCATTTGGTTCTTCATAATAATTTGATCAAAAAGGATTTTTAATATGGCTTTATGACTAAAGGAAGGTATCTAGGATGAATTTAGGACAGTTGAGAGGGTGTTTGGGAAGGGATTGGCTGAGCTAAATGGCTTTGAAGATGTGAATTTGAGGGATGTGGGACTGACCTTTTATAAGAGGGGTGAGGGGCACCTTTGGAAAAGCCAAAAATATTATTTTATAATAAACTCATTTTCGTTTTATAATGTCTACAAAATAAATTATTTAAATTCTAAGGTGAATATGGGTCGAAAACCACTCAACCAATTGGTTTTAGATAGGTCTGGGTCACTATATTAACCTTAATAATTAGATTTAACTCGTAGTTAAATAGTTTGATATTTACCATGTCTCTTTGTATTTTTATATTATATGGTTAATAAACTTACTATAAATTTCCAATCAAACCCCAATTGGTTCTTTAATGACATATATATTATTATATATGTCTTTTGGATAATCCTTATATTTTTAGGACAATAATATCAATTCATAATATAATATTTGTTTTAAAAAACTATTTTATGTCAATTTTGACACTATTTGGTATTTTGTTTTTTCTAAATTCATAACAACATTATTAATTCGAAAAAATTCATTTAAAAAACCCTAATATATAATATTAACCATGAAAATTAGTGGAATTTATGAAAATTATCAAATTATATTTATGTGGATATTTATAATATCGATTATTTGAATATTTTATTAATTAGGTAATTACTACATCATCATTTTGTCATAAATAAAATAAATTATTTAATGTCTAAAGAATATAAATAAAATATAATTATATAGGAAATATCCTTATATTTATAATTAATATTTATATTCAATCTTATCTTTTGTTTAAACCAATATTAAAAATGTTTTTGTTATTTAACTTTGTTTTTAACTCTTTTAACTCTTCTTTGAATTAAATAGTAATAATTGTCCTAATCTAATCTAAGTGGACCATAGAGGTTCATATTTTATTCCTAAGGTTTTTTGGTCGAATTACACTTATCCAATAGAATTTGGACTTTTTAGTGTAATAATAATATCATTTTTCACCTTAATTACCCTACGTACTTTGTACCGTGGTAAATAAATGTTAAAAGTTACTATTCACAAAAAATTATTTTTATCCTATTGAACAAAATTTTACTCCTTTATATTAACCATGTCTCTCTGATTTTTCTAATTCAACTCAGGGAAGCGGTAAATCTATGTTTTATGTAAATTTGCAAATGCTCCTAGGAGGTGTGTAAAAGACAGTAAAATGTTCAATAAAATTTATATATATATAAAATTATTATAAACCGAATCCAATGAATTACATTAAACATATGGAGGTATTATATATCTAATTTTACCTAAAATTTTTTTTAATAATATTATTAATTATTTTAATAAAAATTCAGGTTTAACCAACAACTATGTGTTTTTCACTATTCATCAAAAATTGAAAGTTTTCAGAAAACTACCAAAATTTCACCCTAAACTAATTTTGATATTATGAATTCAAAAATTATTTCTATTTTACAATATTCAATACATAGATGTTTAATTTATTAATTTAAAAGTAATTTCCGTGGTAAAACCAAAAAGCGTGTTTTTAAGAAATAATAACTAACAAAAGATTGATACTTGTTTATGTTCAATTTCAAAGTGAAATTATTTCCAATGAATAACATTGGATTAAATGGTAAAAATATAATCTATTTATACTTACAAACCATTAAAATGTATAATTAAACACTATAAATTTTTTTGATTAAAAAAGTTGTTTACACTTAAAATATAGTATTTTTTACAATTCACCCAAATATGAAAATTATCAGGAAGACACAAAAAAATTATTGAAAATAAATTCTTATTTCCCGATTATAAATATGTAGTTTATTTTGTCAAATTCAATATATAAAAGTTTCAAATATTGGATTTAAAAAGGGTTCTCCATTAAAAGGTGGTGAAATTGCAATTTTAAATAAAATACATCTTTTATCTGAATAAATGAATTTGTTTTTACATTATTTCTAAGAAACTCATAAGATGGATTCTAAAATTATAAGGATTATATAAAGTTCAAAATTCAGTTAATATTATTCATAACCACTTTTGAACGGCTAGTTTGGTATGTCGTGGTGCGCTTGAACTCAGTGTTGCGTGTAGTGAATGTTATTGAATCACTGTGAAGAAATAATGTACTATGAAATCTTGTGGTGTCACATAAATACCTAAATTTTTGGAATATATACATTAATTATGAATATGAATAATGATCACATGCATCAATTATGGTGGCCAGGTATGGATCATATTGTTACTAAGTTTATTTTTTATTGCCTCACTTGTCTATGGGTGAAGGTTGGTCCCTTTCTTCCCACCGATCTAAACTAGATCCTTGCGGTTCTGAAGTTTAAACAGGATAATATATTTATGGATTTCATGAATGAAATTACATGATTGTGTATTATTGATAACACTATTTTTTTACCCTTCCCTATAATTTGGGTCACATTCATCCCATTAAATAATATAGTTCATTGGAGAACATGGGAAATATTATCATAGATGTGATTATGGGATTTCATTGAGAAACCTAAACAATTTTCATCTATCATGATGCTCATTTCACATAAATATTGTGTATTTTTTATGAGGATTTCAAGACTAATATATGATTGAGACTAGACTGTTACCCCAAAATAGAAAGTCCAAATAAAAAGACAATTTGATTTCTTGATAATTTTCAATAATATTAAATATAATATTATTATAGGAGTAGGAATTATCATATATAATAAGTGTATTTTTCATAATGAAAATTTTTTCACTCTATTTTTGGAATGTAACTTTCCAAGGATTTTATAAAAGACCCTATATGCCACCCATTTAAAGGATAAAAATTGTGGAGTGATCTGTATTGGGATTGATATGGTGATATAGATGGTGGAAAATGTGATATTTATCATTGAGTTTATAAGGATAGCCCAGAGTTATCAGAAGATCTATATATCCAAAAATGTAACTCCTTTTATTTTGAAAATAGATGCCATGTATTCTTGAATGTCTATCTTTTTTTGGGTTTGAGTATTTTTTGATGATGAATCAAATAATCACAATGGTTTGTTAGACCATTCCAATTTATATGTGGAGTTTGTGAAGTGGATTATCATCTAGTGTTACCCTCATGAATGGTCCAAGTGCAAAATATTTCCCACATGTTACAATTGAGGAGGTATCTACATGATCTATCACACATTATTAACTATGGAAACATAGATGTAAAGTAAGATACAACCTTTATGGATTACCTAGTAATTGTCCATGATTTATATTCAAAATCCCTTTATGTGTGACTTATTTCTTTGCTCAGTGATTAGTGTCAACATGGGAACATTCATGAGAGATCATCAGAGTGTGAGAGTCTAATAAAAGCCCAGTACTATCACTATTTTAGTGAATTTTTATTTTCATTGGGATTATTTTTGAATGATGGGAGGACAAAAATGATATTTCATTTTTAAAATGGATTTTAAAATATATAATAATATTTTTTTTAAAATGGTCATAAAGCAGATTAATTTAAATATTAATATCCTTGGATTACATAAATTAAAAGAATATTAAATATAATTTTTTTTTAAATTTTCATGAAATTATTTAATAAATCTTAAATTAATTCCCAAATATCAATTATTACACCTCAGTTGTGTACGAAATGTGGATTATTTCTATGGGAAGATATAATTTTTACGGACAGTATTCTCACCCCAAATCATTATTTTATGAGCTTCAGTTCAAATTATTTTTTTTTCATAGTGATGAGGTGATGGCATGTAATGGGGTCATGTAGTTTACATTAAATAGTGGAAGTCATGTGGTAAATATAATTCATGAACCTTATATTGTAATTATTCAATGTATATAATGATAGATTTTAATCCTGGTTTGTAATGATAAAAATTATTGTCTGTTTAGAGGTAGGAGATCATGGAATGGAATTATTTTTCATTCCCCTAAAAAATTACACTCGCTATTAAAAATTCCATTTCCAAATATCAAATTCTTCATTAATGGAACATCTTTTTGATATTATTTCCCTTCCCAATCACTTTATTCTTACAAAAAAATAGATTTCCTCATAATCATTGTGTTCCTATTGGAGGTGGATACAATGAATGTGGATGGTGATATATTGGTTGAAGCAATGATTACTTCCAATTGGTTAGGAATAAATATTATATTTTAATTTTCCTCATTCATTATTATTTAAAATTTATAACTTTCAAAAAATATAGTTTCACAGATGAAGACTATTAGTTAAAATAAATTTTATTTGAAAAATAAATATATATTTAAATATAGAATTATTTTATTATATTATAAATTTAATTTGATGGTGTATACTATGAAAAAAAATCACTAATTTAAAATATTTTCATTATAGAAAACAATTATTATTAAATAGTTTTTAAAGTTCAATCATAAGGGTTTTATGTAATAATAAAATGGACAAATGAATTGAATTAATTTAGTTTTTAATATAAAGTATAGTTTGTTATTTTTTGAATATAATTTCCTTCTGATCATGATATCTTGATTATTTAAATATTTTATCTATAAAATGGGATGAATGTGGGGATAAATGTTATATATTTATAAAGAATTTTTGTTTCAATAATTATCCTTGGATTATTTTTGAAATATGGTTTATTCTTGGTGATGACCATTAATATTACTTTCAATATTTGATAAATTAATTTTTTGATACCTTATTTCTATTTGAAATTAAATATTAAAAAACATTTGTTTTCTAGTGAAAAATTTTCGTTCATGAACAACCACAATATACTTCCCTCATACTCATGTTATTCAACAAAACCAAATGTGATCCAATTCATGGGTGTATGGTTATTCCACCAACCACCAACTTCACATATATTATTCTCATGTTAATTACATGTGGTTTTGATTATGAAATAATAATGATACAATCGAATAAAGATGAAGACAATATGATCATACACATTTTATTTATATATCAATGGGTTTCATGAATGTTTCAACGAATGGTAGGAAAATTATGGGATATATGAAAATTAATCTTCATAAATATTTCTATTAAGTTGTGTTGGAGGCACATTGGGAATCTATTTTGGCTAGTAGTGAAGGGATGATCGATCCCAATGGTGATAATGATGCTCACCATTTCAGTGTAAATATTTTTGGATTCATCAAATAATATGATTACACCATGTGTAGTCTATGGTTATAAGCCATACAATTCATTAATTAAATTTTCACCTTGGAATTAATTCCACTTGAAATGTGACCATAAAATTCCTATAATGTGACTTAGATGGAGTATTCATGGGTAATATATTTGGTTTTAAGTATCAAATATCATGTGAAACGTGTAACAGAACATGTTTATCAAAAAAACACACTGTAGTATGAAATAATTTACAAAATGAGACAACACGATGAACCCATAACGTGTACCCCATTATGAATTTCATGTTTTTCATGATATAAGGTTTAGTGTGTACACTATCAATATATAAATATCATACATGTGATTATAAATTGATTATTTAAATGTGAAAACATGTACAGATGATCTGGTACTCTATATATTGTATACCCAACTACAACAACAACAACTACTACTACTACTACTAATACTACTACTACACACACACTGAATATTTTATTCAATAATATTGGTCAAATATAGTACAAGTCCAAACCTACCTGAGAGACATACACATCATGTTCCCTCCTATAAATAATCTTTACTTGACTATTCTCAATATCGAGTGAGATTTCATATCTAGTTTTTAATTTTTGATCAATAAATAGTGAATTATTTATATTTTTTCACATAGAAAATGAAAATGTGATCCTCTCGATCATGGAATAAAAGTAACAATTTTTCTGCATAGTTCTAGGATCTTAACAAAATTGAGATGATGTTCGAGTTTAAATGAAGTGTTTGGAGAATACATAGAGTGATTGTACTCCCCTTTGATTCAGTCTGTCTCCCTCTATGATGATTTTCATGTAATCTCTTGGACACATAATCATGACAGGTCACAGTCCACTATGTGACAGATGGAGTCAATATTCATTTATTTTATAGGGTGAAGTCCTATATATCATTGAAGATATTATTTTCATTTATATCATTACTATTAATTATTTACTCCCCCACATGCCATGTTTTTATTCTACATCCCTATATTTAATGTACTCCTCATATTAAAAGGCGTGGTCCTTTATTCATATATTTCATTTAATCTCCAATGTTTCATGAGAGGTTCCTGTTTTAGTGGAGTGAGTACTCCCCAATATACTAAGATATGATTCACCACTTAGGGTTCATGTAATCCCTCAGCAAATACCTTACATTTGTAAATGTATAGGTTCTCTACTATTGATTCATATAGAAATTTCATTGAGGTTTTTGGAGTTGTTGAATCTTGGTTATGATTATATTGGTTACTCAAGATCATTTAGTTGATAAATCCAGAAGATCTAAGTTTTGTGGGATAAAAACCTACATGATTTTTGGTTACATGTTCCCATTAATCATATTTTGATACTTTCTGATGAGTTTATTAATACTTATTATTTTTCCCTATGTTTCTAGGGTTCACTTATGAGTATATTAATACTCACCCCTACATATGATTCATGTACACAGATGTATTCTATTTATAGAAAATGAATTTCATGGTTTTAGATTCGATGGTCGAGTGGATGATGTGGCCATAAAAGATGGTTTATAGAGAAAATTCATTCTTCTAATTGTAGGTGATGATCATGTTATTATTGACATGACAAGGAGTTCATTTGTTCCAATAAATGAGGTTAGTTTTTTAGATGTTAGGTTTTGTACATTTCATTGTTTACATATTTTAGTTTGTTTTATTTTTGTATTTGTATATTTACATTCTTTATATTGAATAGCTGGTTATTTTATTCACGGTCTTTCATGGTTATATTTTTCTATAATGGAGATGTATGGATGTTTAAAAGTTTATAGGCTATGCTCTTCCATTTCTGTGATATGTTATCTCATTACATGTTTCCATCCATTGGCCTATCTTATTTGGGATATAGGGGGACAAACTAGGATTATCTCAAGCCTAGGTGGGGTCCAGGTGTGTTGTCTATGTCAGCCACCCTATTCGAAGTAAATACATCATTATAATATTGAGTTATCCATAACTACTTCCCCAATGGAACTCTATATTCTTTTCCTTCTCACACTAATTCGTGAAATGTTTCATCAGTTTACTGATTTGACAGTATCATTAATAGTGAAAAGATATTAATGTGTATTATAAATGGACATAGATTGTTTAAATATCTTATATCCTTGATTATAGAATAAATTATTTTTTTATGCTCCACATCATTGTACTTATAATTCTATAAAGTCAGATGAGATTAACTCTTTATATATTTTTGAGCCTTTGTATTCCTCTTCTAATGATATATTTGAATTAAATCTAAATTTGTGGGTAAATTATATGTCTTCTACTCAAACACAGTAGTAGAAATACCTCTTTAAGGAAAAAATATATATATAAACTAGAATTATATTTATTTGGCACATCAAACTATAAGATGTAGTTATGTAATTATGTCATTTTTTTCTTCTTCTCTCCGAAAACTAGATCTACCAATATCAAACTCTAAATAAATATATTCAATAACAAACATTTTATTACTTTTAATTCATCTAATATAACTGATGTAACAATGATTTCTCCATTATTATGGGACCATTTATCTTTTTTTCATTATACCATATATTTCGATTGCTTATTACATTTCCATAACTACAATGAATAGTTCTTGTAATGTATTAAATACTCCAAACCTTCCATAAATTATTTGTATAAATTATTTTACTCTATCTCTTAGACATTAATCCATGTTTCCCATAGTTTGAATATTTTCAAATAAATACTATTAAGTCTAAGAAACCCAAAAAATATTAATCCAAATCACATTAATATTTATTTTAAACGGATTCTTTAGTAATTTTTGGATTTATATAGTCCTCATATTGATTCATTTAATTAATGAATGACCTTATTAACATTCAACAAGATTGTGGTGTGATTTAATATGTCATAACATGATTCTTAGTCAAAGTCAAGCTCAAAAAAAATATATTATAATAACATTTTAAAATGACATGAATATCATAAAATAATCCTAAAAATGTAACCAAATCATAGGTTGTTTGTAGTACGATCAACCAGGTATGGTGTGGGATCATATTGTAAAATTATCTAGTATTTCAACCCATTATAAAAAATTCACCTATCACTGTTAAACTATCATGTTATGATGTGTCTCCACTTTGATATATTACCTTTAAGGAATGTTATCTTTTTATATGATATGAATCTCACAAAATATTATTTCACAAACTATCCAAAACCACTCAATATATAAAGGCATCATCTTGTAATCCGAAATTTATCATATTTTTATTCTTATGTATAAATATTTTTTGTGTGATGTTTCTTTTTTAGCGTGGGACTCAAATATTTATACATAAGAAACAATTAATTATTCTTATGCAAGAAATGTTATAGTGTGGAAACCTTCTTCATGTAATAATACTAATCAAACTCTAGATTTTTTACCCATCAAGAATAACCCATGTAGAATTGAATATTATCCTATTTGGAGACTACTCTATAAATAATCTTATGTAGAATAATATTGTTATTTTGTGATATCCCTTATGATGTGAGGTAAACCATTATTGTATGATGTTCTCTTCCATTACCAAAACTACCTCCAGCCTTTTCCAAATAACTTTATGCATGATCCTATTTCATCATAAACCAAAATAAAAAAATCAATGGTTTCCGCATAAAACATTCTCATATTATAGATTCAATAGTATTCATGCTTATTATGACATGTATTTGATATGTTGAACTATCATGGGGTATCCTTACAATATATATACAATACAATGGATCCCAAAAATCCTCATGAGATCTTTCAAAATCAATTTCAACCTTCACTACCATGTTTATCATTTCCACTCCACCTTTACATGTTTGGTTCACATATATCATAAAAATTATCATCTTGATAATAGAATCTTCATGACCCATATCTTTTAATGAATTCCTTACTTTACAGTTATAAAATCCATTAGTAATTAATAAAAAATTAAATATATATTATTCGGTTGTGAGAAAGCTGACTATTCCATCACCAAAGTCTAACAAAAAAATAACAACCCACATGTAAATATTATTCCAATTAAAGTAAATAAAAGAGGAAAAACTATATAAAAAATTATAGTTCTTACCCTAATAAATGAAAACAATGACCTAGTTATTCAGAGATTTTCCCATAAATGGGATAAATAAAGAAACATTTAGTTCTATAACTAATATGACAAAATCATTAACCAAACTATCCAAAAACCATATGTTGGTGATTTTCCACCTCCATATACCAATTATCCCTTATAACCCCCAAGAGGTATCCATACTAAGTTAGTTTAACCATATATACAATCAATATATCTTTTGTGGGTACAGTAAAAAATTAATTCTCTATGAAATCCAATGACATGACATACTTTATGTTGTGTTAACCCACTCATTACAAATATCAAACATGTAAAGAAACCATTAAAAACCCTTGGATATATTTATTTTTATCCAAAATTTTACTTCCAAATATTCATCACCTCTAGAAAACAACCATACTATAACACACCATGATTTTAGGTTGTGTTTTTCTAGAAATTACAACTAGGTTTAATAAATTGTTTCACACCCAACACCAAACTAAAACAAGACTCAACATATTAGATAAATATTACTAGGAAAATACAATAATAATAAAACCTTTAGTAAATAAAAAAGTGATAATAAATTATAAATGAATAAAAAATGTTACACCATGAAATTCTATACAATATTTATCTTTAAATAATTTTATGTATTTGATGGCCTGCATTACATGCAACACTGAATTTGAACAAACCACATTACACTATTTAAGTATTATTATTTTATCTGATGGTCATAATCTTAGAATTAATATGGTAGGTATTAATAGGATTAAATACTTAATTAATTATATTAGAAAAATGTACTAAATATAAATACATGGAAATTAATCGCCTAATTTTTAGTAAAGTCATTTTATTCCTAAAAAATGATTCCCTAATCAATAAATATTTTTTTTCTTTTTTTGAAAAAATATTATAATTAATATTATGAAATTTTTGGCAAAATATTGTAAAAAATTTACTTATTGTTTGAAATCAAAATATAAATATTACTCTTTGTTGAAATTATGGTATTTTTCTGAAAATAGTGACTTTTTAGTGAATAGTGAAAATTATTGATTTTAAAAAAAATTACATTTTACTTTCATTATAACTATCATAATTATTTTAATTTTAGTTAAAATTATCACAAGTATCATTTAAATATATATAATCAAAATAAATTCATTTGAATGAAAATTAAACATGAAATTCGTATAATTACATTATTTTGCATAATAATACATTTTTCTAAAAACTGTTTTTTTATTTTTTATGTATTTTCATTTATATTAATTTCATCCACATATAGAAATTGAATATTGAAAAAATGAGTCAATATTTATAATTAGTAAGATCATATAATTACCTAACATTTAAAGGAATGTATCCTCTAAATTAAATTCATTTTATTCAATATCTTACATTTTTCTCAAAATGATTTCATAATTTATTTTACAAATAAAATAACATAGAGAGAAAAAAAACTTTATAATGAAGAATGTGTGAAATGTGAGGCTTTTCTTGAAATTAAGGAAAATATACCGATAAAATATTAACACAACCAATGGAATAATAATGTGACCCTTATGAATCGTAATTCGGCCCACAGATTAGTAATCTTACCTATGAAATTATAAATGAAAAATAATTATTTAATAAATGAAAATAATATATAATTATATCATAGTATAAGTAAATAAATGTTTTTAAAAATTATTAAGTAAATCATGTTTCTTTCAATTCCATAAATATTTAATTACAATTTAATTAAAAATAATATTATTTAAAAGAAAATTTATTAACATTAAATGTATTAATAAGTTAATATATTGTTTTTGTATGATATTAGTATAATTTTATTAGACCTTAGTTAATTTTTCACGGTGTTTTAAAATTAGTTGTAAATTAAAAAAAATTATTTTTCTATTAAAAGATAAATTGAATTAAAAAATTTATTTTTTATATTTAGAAAATTATATTCATAAAAAAGTTCATATTTGAATTCTACTTGTCAAAATATTTTGAGGGGGATTTATGGTTATTTTAAAACTAAATAATTTTTTTAATGTATAATAAAATATAGTATTTTACATTATAAATAGATTATAAGGTAAATATAATATTACTCGATTCACTCTGATGTATGAACCATAATTTATAACTAAAATTCATGAATTAAATATTTATAGTAATTATTGTCAAACTATTATTAGTCTGGGGTAAAAATAATAAACTAATGAATAAAATAATGAGAAAACATCCATCTTCTCCACTATAAATACTACCCCATGCCACCTCTAATCCTCAAACCTTGTAGGATTTGATAATTTTTTAAGTTATTATTTATAATCATCTTAATCCCATACATAATGTCAAAGATCCATTTTAATATCCAAAAGACCATTCTTATGTTCTTTAAGGAGGTTCTCAAGGAGGCAAATTAAAGAAAAAATTACTCTTTATTTTTCATTTATTTTCCATTCATTTACATTTCTTTTGTTTTTTATACTCATATCCCCTTATCCAAGAGGTATTATAAATACACTATTATATATATTATTTATTTTTATTCTGTTAATTGAATAATTCATTGTCATTTCTCTTTCACTATTCTTTTTTACTGAAAATGAAAACATCATCCATGAGGTGTCGATTCACCACCTTTGTGGACATTGACTGTTTATTTTATAATTTCTCCATCAAGGCTTGTCATAAAACAATTTTTTTATAATTAAAAAAAAGTGTAATATTTTCATTATAACTTATTTACGGGTTTTCAACTTGTATATGTACATTATATTAAATCATATAACATAACTAGTTTGTGAAGATCAAAATAATGCTTACGTAATTTAATAATTATCACTAACCTCTTATATAATGATTCATCACCATACCATATTAACAAATTAAATATATAATAGTTAAATATTATAAATCATTATAAATAACATAAATTTCAATTCTATAAAACAATTGTCATTTTACATGATTTTTCGAGCCATATATACAAGTAAATCGATCATGAAAACCAATAGAATGAACACTCGTGAATAATAAAATTGTACTTTATAACTCATAGAAAAAGAAAAATATGAACTTTATTTAATTATTAGAAATAAAATAAAAGGTGAAAATATTTTTAGTTATCATTTTATAGATTTCATCGTATTATCTAGGACACTAATATCAATTGCTGAAAACATTCATACATAAGGTAAGGGACTTTGTCTCAATTTGAATTTTATTGAGACATAAGTCCTATTGAACTCCAAGCAATTGTTATGACTTGTATCTATGGAACCTTTGATTTCATTTTAATTTTACATTATATTTAATTCTATATTATTTTATCATTTATATTATTATGTTCTTATCTATATAACATTTTACATATAGTGTTTATTAGGAATGTGGTTTAAACTGGGGAAATATTGATGAATCAATTTCCTCTACTCAAAATGGATATTAATAACGAATAATTTTCTGGGAGTAAATATATGTATGGAGATTTATATGTACTTGCAGTTATGGGTGGGTCATGTTATATCACATCAATCCTTTGATAGGTCTCATGATGAAAAACGGTTGGTGAAAAACCCTTCTTGTTTGTTTCCAAAACATAATCAGATGAGTATCTATCCATAGAATAAATATGTCATTACAGTGTTTTGGTTCATGTTCTAGATATATGACATCCCATAATTAATCAATTCATTCTTTCATTATTTTATTATCTTTTTCTATAGGATTTTTACTATAAAAAATATATTGATCCATTTTGATTCTCAATAAATTGATTTATTTTGTCCAATTATTCCCCGTGTAATTTTGATTATGTCGTATTGATTATGATTAACTTATTATTGATTCATGATTCACTATTTGTAACCCTCACTGAGAATTTGATCTCACCCAATCATTATTTTCCTCCAACATGTTTCGATGAAGAAATTGTTTAATGAGTTTTCAACGATGCAATGTTTGTTATGTATTTTCCCCTATATAAAATAAATTTTATTTATATATCTAGTTCATGAAGACCACTAAACCAATCAATCCATAGTGATGTGATATCTTGAATTTATTCTATTATAATAAAAAATCCACCAACTCTGAGCTATTGGAGTCAGGGTAGTTACTGTTGGAATAAGAGAACGTTTAGAATAAACCATGGTACTTAGATTTAGAAAAAATATATTAGGGAACATAATACCATAATAGACTCTAAGGATAAGAACAAAATAAAATTATAAAAAAATTTAAGTTTATGTTAATTATTTTATCATCAAAATACATCCATGTCAAGATACTACAAGTTGATGTGGTTCTGGAATATATGTACATAGGGGTAACAACTCTAACAAGGTGTCATGTGCCTAACTCAGGGTGACCTTGTGCACAAAAATGGTCCTTAATGTTTGTATAAACCCGGGTTTTTGGAATGGGTCAAAATCCCAACCCGGTTTAAATTTTTGACTGGTTTCCGAGGAAACTGGATTAAATGGGAAGTTTCTAAAATTTCCAGACTACACGCCGTGTATGTGTAGGTGAGTGACCGACCATGTGCTCGCCGAGTACATGTCGTGTAATGACCATGTAGTAGTTTCTTACTACATGACGTGTAGTTTTGAACACGCCGTGTATACCCTCAACCGTGTGGGCCATACATGGCATGTAGGCCGTTGGCCGGGTAGAACCAGGTACATGCCGTGTTCCCCTTGGACACGCCGTGTAGTCTAGCCATGTATAAGGGAAACACATGGCGTGTGAGTACGTAAGCGATGAAAGGAAGTGGAACCATGTACACATCGTGTACCCCTAGCTACATGTAGTGTACTCATTTCATTAGGTTCGGAAAGGATGTCGGTGGAATCTTGCTATCATATGAACAGTTAAATGAACCATACATGGCATGTAGTCCCAAATTACACACCGTTTACTTTCTTTATTTTGCTTAAAACGATCAGTAGCCTTGTATTGAGGAAGAACCTCAATACATTGGCTGTTTTTACCGAACCAAGTCGGTCAGATCTTCAATATCTTCCTCGTTCTTCGTCCAAAATCCAATCTGATCTCAGTTGGAAGCGTTGGAACCCCCTCGGTAAGGTCTCAATTCCACTTTGGCCATTTTGTTTTCTTTTCGTTCTAGAATGAGTTATCGGAATTTGAGAGGGTTTGAATCTTTTGTAGATTTAACACATTTTAGACTGAATTGGCAGGTGTTACTGGAGGAGTATCATCATGCGAGTCTCAGGTAGGTGGTTCATACTTCATTTTGTGTTTTTGTGGTTGTTTGGGTAACGCGGCATTAGGCGCATTTTTGGGTTTTTTGAGCGGGACCCATTTTATCTGTAGTTTCATATTGTATTGTTTATGGGACCTCTGGGATGCTTTTGGGTATGCCCGGATACCAGTTTGCATGAGCAGGGACGGGTGAGGGGTCGTTACACATCGGGGCATTTTGGACGGGGAATTCCAAAATGGTTTTAACTAAAATGTTAATGTTATAAACTGTTTAGTTTAATTTATTATTACCTGTCATTAATTGTTGGAGGCATTTAAGACCTCAGTGCTGGTATGGGACAACACCTGGTTGAGTTCAATTCAACTGTTTAGTTTGTTTTTCCATGATATGTTTTCTATTTACTTTTTTATATATGAAATTTCTGAATTGAATCTATTGGACCCTTTGGGTTGTGTTGGGCTTGGACCGATTAGGCTTGGGTGATACGAATCACAAGATGGGGCTTTCCCCAGGTTACATTCGGTGGTTTTGACCGTGGGATTGGGCGTCATGGGGGTCGGCCTGAGGCAGTGTGACAGTCAGGTTGGGGCATGGCCCGGCTACATGGATGGTGAGGCCATCGGACTTGAGAGGCATAGTCGTGGGGACACAAGGTGTCAGATGTTTCGGTGGATTCGGTATTATTTTTCCAATTTCCACTCACCTGGGACATTGAGTACTGTGCACACAGAGATACTCTGTGATGAGGAGGTTTTGACCACTCGTGTGGGTTGCAGCCCTTGTAGTTGTGGTTAGTTTTTCTGGTTGGGGGTGCTTGCTGTAGAAAGCCATGTGGGTGGTGAGGAGACTTCAGGGGATGGGCCTTCCTTTGGGACATCGGTACATGAGACACGAGGTTTAAGGAGGCACGTGGTGCCGGGTTACAATTTTTGGGCGTTCCATTGAGACATTAGTATGTGACACATGTGGTGCCAAGAGGCACGTGGTGCCGGGTTACTATTCTTGGGCTTGCCATCAGGACGTCGGTACTTGAGACACGAGGTGTCAGGTGGCACATGGTGCTGGGTTACACTATAGTGAATCCAGCGTTTTCCGAAGCAGGTGACGCTCTATGGTGGTTGTTGAGCACCAGTTGAGTTTGTGTTTAATTGTGCATTATGATGTTTACTACTTTCCTTATAAACGCATGACTACTTAAACACATATATTTGGTACGCACCGTTGGGTGGTATCCTACTAATATTTGTCTCACACCCTGCACTGGCCCTTTGGGACGCGTGCAGACTTTATGGATTTATATGCAGGAAAGAGGCCAGCATCAGGAGCTGGGCTGTGTTAGTTATTTAATGGAGATGGTATGGACCATGAGGTCATGCCTAGCTGGGAAGATTTGTTTTTTTTTTCTTTTCTTTATCGGCATGCTTACTTGTTGTAGCTATGGTTGGTTAGCCATTATCGCCCTTTTATATTCAATTGTGTATTACCTTCTTGGATGCATGTTTTACTGTTCAGTAGTAGTTAAATGTTTCAGCATGTTGTTGTGATTATTACCATTTCTACTGTTATATTTACTGCTTCTGCTGTTTTTCTATATTTATTATGCTTCCACTCTGCGGGTCTTATTCGAGTCTGTTGAGTCTTTCTTTCCACTTCATATTTATTATTATTCTCAGACCAGTACCCTTATTATGATCCTCCGAGAGGTAATAGCCTCCCCACTATACCTAACAGACCCTCAATGCTAGTCGGAACCCTTTGGCGTTCGAGGAGGTGCGCCTAAGGTAGTAACATCCGACCCGTTCGAAACTATTCGGGTGGCTGGCCGGGTCCGGGATGTTACAAAGTGGTATGAGAGGAGTCCTTGACAGGGATTTAGTAGCAGAATTTTACTGGATATTAATTAGTTTTAGGATTATCGTTTCATTCTTCTGGTTTTACTGTTTGGGATATGGTGTACTGGAGATATTTTGTTACAGGGACTAGGTTTCTTGCTTGTGCTTGGGTGCCTGCAGCCCCAGGTATGAGGGATGGACCTAGTTGCTGTGGGTGGAAACTGCTGTTTGTTTTGCTCAAATTACAGTTGATATGATTTCCAACTCAGTGGCTCACTTGATGTGTGATGTTGTTGACTGTGATATGTGACCCATGACCTAGTATGGTAAGGACGAATTGGACCTTGGCCCAGTATGGAAATGCTGGGTTGATTGGCTTTTGATAGGCACATTTTAGGGTATTTTAATTTCATAATTGCATGTATGATTTGTGAAGTGATAATACCATGTGAATGAGTTAACAATTACCATGCTTTATATGATTTGAAATGTGAATGGGTAAAATTTCTGATAGAACTGCTAGTTACGCAAATGTGTATGCCATGCTTTATATTTGTAGAATTGCATGTTGTTGGATATTTGGGTCTGACTCTTATGAGAGAAGGCATGTACTATGGGTGAGGCAGTGTAACATTCAGGATTGGGCGACTTGGTCGTTGGTTTGAGGCAACGTGAGTTGTCGGGACGGGCATGGCCCAAGGTACTTTTGATACTTGGCTCTGTTGAGGACAGGTAAGGAGGATGTGAGGCCGGGATGCCGTGAGGCATGGGTTGCGGTGAGGGGGAGTAAGGGTAGTTGTTATGAAATGCCTTTTACGTCTTTCCTTATCTACGTAGAAAATATTATTATATATATATGGGTTGTCTGACCATTTATGGTCTTCAGCGGGTTACTCCTTCACGTCTTGGTGGAGCGTCAGGCAGGAGATGATACAATGCCGAAGGATCAGGGTCATACTTCGGTACAGGCTGAGCACGAGCCGCAGGTACATGCTTAGGGACATGAACAGGTTCAGGATCCAGTTCAGGTAGGACAACAGCCGGGTTTGGCATCATTTGGGCCGTGGATCGACGAGCAGCTCCGAGCTAGCCCAGTACGTGTCTTGTAGGGGATTGATGGAGGCGTGTAGGGTACAAAGCCTTCTATGGAGTATCTGACGTGTGAGTTCCTGTCACAGCACCCACTAATTTTTCAGGGTGAGGGTGGTCTGCAAGTGGCTGAGAACTATATATAGAGTATACATATGATCTTTTAGCAGCTCGAGATGCCTCCAGGGAAGAGGGTCAAGCTGGAGACATACATGCTGAGAGGACCGGCGAAGCGTTGGTGGGATGTACATGTACAAGCTTGTAGGAACGAGGGACAGGCTTGGAAGGACTTCAAGGGAATGTTCTTTGAACACTTCTACCTGGAGACATTGAGGGTAGAGATATCTCAAGAGTTCTTGAGCCTTCAGTAGGGAGACATGTCTGTCATAGACTACACAACTACTTTTACTGAGCTATCACACTTTGCACCTGGTATGGTAAGCGATGACGCAACTAGGGTGAGGCGCTTCGAGGATGGATTACGACACGCCATTCAGGTCCAGGTGAATATCTTCAGGCTAGGTTCTTTCGTTGAGGCAGTGAACCAGGTGCTCATAGTTGAGGGAAACGAGAGAGGGAAATATCGTTTGGGTAGGACGACAACTTCAGGTGATGGTTCTGACAGTAGGAAGCGAGGATGGGATGAGTTCTATTAGGGCAGTCAGGCCAGTGATTCAGCTAGACCACCTCGTGGTAGTTCATTGGTGATTTGCTTTCAGTGTTTACAATCGGGGTAGTTTCAGGCTTAGTGCGATAGGCCTCCGAAGGAGTGTCAGGCATGTGGACAAGATGGGCATCTGGAGAGGTTTGGCAGATAGCTTTCTCAGATAGCTGGTAGGTAGGGACTAGGACAGACTGTAGCGTCTGAAGTTAGTTCAGGTTCGGTACCCGGAGATGATAGTCGAGATCCATATGTGCACGGAGGTCATGACAGAGATGGTGGGCCCCAGTTGAGGGGTCAGTGGCTGGTGACTGGAGCAGCATCGGGAGTTCGGGCATCAGGCAGCCATGTTTTAGGGCAGGTTCACACCGTGTAGTTTCCAGAGGCTGAGCAGGCCGATGAGGTGACGACGGTTAGAGGTACACCGCAGTGTGGTCATGATCTCCATGTTTCCTTTTTGGCATGACTTGCATATGAATGTCTGTTTTGAGTGCACATAGTGTACAAGATCTATGTGGACTGACTAGGTGCTAGTTAGTGGGATTGGCCCCATATCAGGTGCGTGATATATTATATATAAATGTATGAGATATGTAGCATCATGTCATTGAGGATGCGGGTTACTTGAGGTACCAAGGGCATCGGGGCATCGAGGATGCAGGTTACTTGAGGTTCCATGGCATCAGGGCATCATGGAAGCAGGTTACTTGAGGTTCTAGGCATCGGGACCTCGAGGAGGCAGACACCGATGCGGTGCAGGATTCATTGTGTGTACACGTGAGCGCCAATGAGGTTCAGGGGTGAAGATGCATCAAGGGAGGACTATGGGTCCGGAAAACAGGTTAGTAAACCTTTTTTTCTTTAATTTTTTTTTGTTTGAGACCGAGTAGACAATTCCTATGGTATGGAGCCCATTGAGGAATTTAGCCAGAACCATGGGACCAGGGTAGTCCAGGTTGTTTAACTGGTATGGGCGTGTTTGGTGCCATCTCCGGGTTTCTTTTGGTAGCTCGGGGATGAGCTATGTTAATGTGGGGGAGTTTGTAAGAACCTGGGTTTTTGGAAGGGGTCAAAATCCCACCCCTTTTTAAAATTTTGACTGGTTTCTGAGGAATCTTGATTAAATGGGCAGTTTCTGGAAATTTCCAGACTACAAGTCGTGTACTTTAAGTACACACCGTGTATGTGTAGGTGAGTGACCGGCCATGAGCTCGCTGAGTACATGCCATGTAATGACCATGTAGTAGTTTATTACTACACAAGGTGTAGTTTTGAACACACCGTGTATACCCCCGACTGTGTGAGGTGATACATGGAATCTAGGCCATTGGCTGTGTAGAACCAGGTACACGCCGTGTTCCCCATGGAAATGTCATGTAGTCTAGCCGTGTATAAGGGAAACACATGGCGTGTGAGTACGTCGGTGAGGAAAGGAAGAGGAACCAAGTACACCCCGTGTACCCCTAGGTACACGCCGTGTACTCATGTCAGCAGGTTGAGAAAGTAAGTCGGTTGAATCATGCCATCTTATGAACAGTTAAATGAACCATACACGGCGTGTATTCCAAAAGTACAAACCTTGTAATTTCTTTTTTTCTTAAAACGATCAGTATCATCGTATTGAGGTAGAACCTCAATACTTTGGCCGGGTTTACCGAACCAAGTCGTCCGAATCATCAATTCCTTCGTGGTTCTTCGTCCAAACTCTGATCCGATCTCGGTTGGATGTGTTGGAACCCCCTCAGTAAGGCATCGATTCCCCTTTGTCTGTTTTGTTTGATTTTCGTTCTAGAAAGAGATATAGGTTTTTGAGCAGGTTTGAATCTTTTGTACATTTACCACATTTTAGACCGAATTAGTGAGTGTTACCGGAGGAGTAGCATCGTGCGAGTCTCAAGTAGGTGGTGCATACATCATTTTGTGTTTTCGTTGTTGTTTGGGTAACACAGCCTACGACGCGTGTTCGGTTATTTTGAGTGGGACCCATTTTATCTGTTGTTTCATACTATATTGTTTATGGGACCTCTTGGATGATTTTGGGTATGCCCGGTTACCAGTTTGCATGAGTAGGGCCGGGTGAGGGGCCATTTCTCGTAAGGAATTTTGGACGGGGAACTCCAAAATGGTTTTAACTGAAATGTTAATGTTATAAACTATTTATTTGAATTTATTATTTCCTATCACTAATTGTTGGAGGAATTTAAGACCTAGGTGATGGTATGGGACAACACCTGGTTGGGTGCAATTCAACTGTTTAGTTTGTTTTTCTTGGATATGTTTTTTGTTTACATTTGTACATATGCAATTGGTGAATTGCATCTACTGGACCCTTTGGGTTGTGTTGTGATTTTCCTGGTTATGCTTAGGTGATATGAATCACAGGTTGGGGCTTTTCCCGGGTTACATTGAGTGGTTTTACCACGGGATTGGGTGTCATGGACGTCATCTTGAGGTAGTGTGACTGTTTGGTTGGGGCATGGCCCAGCTACTTGGATGGCGAGGCCATCGGACTTGAGCGACATGGTCACGGGGACATGAGGTGTTAGTTGTTTTGGTGGCTTAGGTATTATTTTGGTGATTTCCACTCACCTGGGACATTGAGTAGTGTGCACACAGAGATACTCCGTGATGAGGTGGTTTTGAGCACTCATGGGGGTAGAGTCCCCCATAGTTGCGGTTAGGTTTTCTGGATGGGGATGCTTATCGTAGAAAGCCACATGGTAGGTGAGGAGCCTTCAGGGGATGGGAGTGCCTTCAGGACGTCGGTACATGAGACATGAGGTGTAACGAGGAATATGGAACTGGGTTACTATTTTTGAGCGTGCCTTCGAGACGTCGATACTTGAGACATGTGCTGTTAGGAGGCACGTGGTGCTGGGTTACTATTCTTGGGCGTGCCTTCAGGATGTTCGTACTTGAGACATGAGGTGTCAGGTGGCATGTGGTGCCGGGTTACACGACAAAGATTCCAGCGTTGGCCGAAGCAGGTGACGCTCCATGGTGGCTGTTGGGCACCAGTGGAGTTTGTGTTTAATTGTGAGTTGTATTGTTTACTGCTTTCTATGTAAACACATTACTCCTTAAACACATATATTTGGTACGCACCATTGAGTTGTATTATACTGAGATTTTTCTCACACCCTGCACGGGCCCTTTGAGACGCGTGAAGACATTATGGATTTACATGCAGGAAAGAGGCCAGGATCCGGAGCTGGGCTGCGTTAGTTATTTCTTGTAGTTGGAATGTACCATGTGGTCATGCCTTTATGGGTTGCTTTGTTTTCTTTACTTTTCTCTATCGGCATGCTTACTTGTTATAGCTACGGTTGGTTAGCCATTGGACCCCTTTTTATATTCAGTTGTGTATTACCTGCTTTGGATGTATGTTTTACTATTTAGTAGTAGTTACATATTTCATCATGTTGTTGTGTTTATTTCCACTACATTTGTAATATTTACCGCTTTCACTGTTTTCTATATTGATTATGCTTCCGCTCTGTTGGTAACATTCGAGTCTACCGATTCTTTCTTTCTGCTGCATATTTATTATTATTCTCGGACCAGTACCCTTATTATGTTCTTCTGAGAGGGTATATCTTCCCCACAATACCTAACAGACCCTCGCTACTAGTCGGAAGCCTTTGGATTTTAGGGAGGTGCACCTAAGGTAGTAACCCTCGACCCGTTCGGAACTGTTCTGGTGGCTGGACGGGTCTGGGACATTACATTCACCTAGTTTGAAACTTCCATTAGATATTCATAGGAAAAATCACATTATCATTACAAACCATTTTAATTGATTTACAAATAAATATGTTCCCTAAGAAACCATGTTTATGATTATGAGATTATCAATATGATTAATGTTTTTCTCATATGTAATTATTCAATATGATTGGTAATCTAATTTATTGTTTTCCATTGGTTAGAAATGGATCATAATGGATGGAATGTAATAAACACCTTAAAAATTTAAGTATTTCCCCAAGGAGAAATTCATCAAATCTAGTTTTGGAGCTAAGAGTATCATGCCCGTATTCGGATATCTTCATCAGGATATAAATAATAAAAATACTACACCTATGTTGGTTAATTTAATTCAGTAGTATCCACCATATTTTAGGTGGATTAATAATCTTATAGTTGATGAGTAGTGGATCAACCACATTGAGAAGATATTTCTAGCATTGATATGCAATGAAAATTAAAATGTTTTTCTACCGATATATTATATCAAATGTGATACTAATCAATGGTAGTCTTTGATCGAGAATACTACAGATGATGAAGAAATCGAATATATGGAATTGAGATCTATTGAGAAAACATTATTTGACAAATACTTTCCTCGTGAGAAAAAACTGAAATGAATAGAAAATTAATTAGATTAAAGAAAAGGGACAGAGATTGTATTTTATAGTATGAGGCTAACAAAATAAGAGCATCTAGCTATTATATAAATTACATATGTTATTCAAAAAAATATATTTATAATTTCATTAATGATATTAAATCTATTCTCTGATGGGTACTGTGATCCAAAAAATTTCCACCATATGTGGAAATAGTATTAAGTTCCATCAAAACCGATAAGTAATTTTATTGATATTATATGTTCAAGGTAAATCAATAAACGAAGAAGAATTTTAATAACCATGGAAAATGTGAAGCATTAAACAAGAAAAAAGGAAGTGAAGAAGTTTCTATTACGTGAAAACTATGGAATTAATCATCCTGGGAAATGCATGAAAGGCATGAGAGTTTTCTATAAGTGTAGAGAAAAGGGACATTGATAAAATAAAATCAAGGTAATGTAATAAATCAATAATGTTAAATTATTCTAGTGAAATGAAATGGAGAATTATTCTAATCATTATCCCATGCTTTTGGAGAATATACCAAATAAGAGGCCAAATTACGATGGCCAAGCTAATGAAATCACCGAAACTAAATAAGAAGTACCCAATGATATGGTGGAAGATATATTAATCCTATCTTCAAAATTTTCCATTTAATTTTTTATCCTATATTATCATTATCTATTATATATACGCAGTTTACTATGAATATTAGTAATTTCCCTTTTTATTAAGAAAATGATTATTCAGTCAAAACCCATAAGGGATATATCATTGCAAGAAAAATGTGTTGATCGGTCTAATTTATAACCCATAAATTGGCTTTAAATACTGACATAATCACCATACCAACAATTTAATTTCATATAATCCTATATTTGGACTATCTTTCAACGTAAGATGTAAAAATTTACTAAGAAAACAAGGAAATTAAGATCTATAGGGAAGATGTATAACACCCATACATTAGAGAAGAAAAATTATCATATGATTAATATCTAGATCCACCACAACCAGCTCTACTAAATGAATTCCATGGGATGGAAGAGAAAATATCATATAGGTTTGAGGAAAGTAATCATCAAATTGAGGATTAACCAATTATGCAGAATTACATTGATGTCCTTTCTGAGGAATTACCTAGGCACCACCAGAGCATGAAGTTTAATTTACCATTGATCTGGTCCCTAATGCAACACCAATTTCAAATACTCCTTATAAAATAGAAACTATCGAATTATTGTAGATTAAGAAACAATTATATGAATTGAGTAAAAAGGGAATTGATCACTCTAGTTTTTCTCAATGGGGAGACTTATTAATAGTTATTAAAAAAATAATATATATCATTGTGTTTTGGCACAATATATAGATAAATAATTTCTATTGAAACAAAGAACAAGTCTCTTCTTCCATGTATTGATGATTTATTTTATAAAATTCATGGAGCTCAATATTTTTTGACGATTAACCTACTTTATAGATATCATAAATTGCATTTAAAGATTTATGATATTCTAATAAAAATATTTCATACCAGTTATGGACATTAATAGATTATAGTAATTCTATTTGAACAAACTGTCTCACACTCTATTTCTATGGATATAATGAATGGAGTGTTAAAGGAATATCTTGAAAATTTTGATGTGGTATTTATTTATACTACATTAATATAATCCAATAGCTATGAGGATTATGAGAACAAATTCCATATTGTTATGAAGACTCTTAAATGAAATGATTTATATGTGATGTTTAGAAAGTCTGAATTATGGCTTTAAACTGTTTCTTTTCATATCCAAATTTTCTCTAATGATGGGATATTAGTTGATCCTATGATGAAAATTGAAATCCAAGAATGGCCTATTTCAACAAACATAACAAATGTGTTCTCATTTATTTTTTTACAAGATTACTATAAGTGCTTCGTTTAAACCTTTTCATGGCTGGGTAACCTATTGACCAAGCTCACACGTAAAGGCGTTAATATTATATGGACAAAAGAATGTACATAATGTCTTTAAAAATTAAAGATAACATTATTCAATGCTCCAATGTTCACTCTTCCATTATGAAATTATTGGATTTTGATATACAATTATACATCGAAGAATATATTTGGATGTGTCCATATGGAAAATGATAATGTTGTTTCTTATGAATCAAGGGAGTTGAAGACTCGTGATCAAAATTATCCAACTTGTGGTCTTGAGTTATCAGCTTCAATATTCTCTTTGATTATATAGATAAAATAACTCTATGATGAATGATTATATATATATATACATATCAGAATAGTTTGAAATGCATATTTATACATTATTAAATGAAAAAGAGTTAATGGAGATGGCTTGAGTTACTCAATGTTTATGATTATTAAATACACTATTAACGAAGGAAGGAAAATAAGGTTGTAAAAGTATTTAACAAGAAGGGTTATTGACTTCTGACCCAAATGAGGATTTAGATTGATCATATATTAATGGATTTTGTAAATATGGATATAGGAATTTCTACGGAAGGGGAAAAATCATTCCATTTTTAAATGATCTCTAAACGATCTTTTCTATATAATATAAAAATATCTCTATCTGATGACATCAATACTCAAAAAAATTAAATCCATTATGGATGGAAGATTAGAGGAATTATTTAATGAAGATGGAGTTTTGAAATATGGAAATAGATGATCTGTTCCATTAATACCTGATCAAAATGGGAAGTATTATATAATTATTATAGCTTAAATTTCAAAAAACACCAAGGTAGAAATGATATGTATCAAATATGAAGGAACAATTTTTGTGGGAAAACATAATGCAAAGAATTGATGACTATGTGTCAAGGTTTCTAGTTTTTTAAAAAGTAATTTCTAAGAGAAAACACCATAGAGGATTCATCCAACTTATAACTATTCCTATATAGATGTGGGATAACATTATGATGGACATTTTCATAGGACTACCTATGATACCTAGAAGGAATTATGAAATATGAGTTGTTATTAGTCATCTTAAAAAAGAATCACATTTCCTTTGTTTAAATGATGATTTTACACTTCATCACCTTGCATGAAAATATTTTAATGAAGTTATAAGACTTCATGGTGAACTAATTTCAATTGTGTCTAATTATTATCCATGATATATGAAAATATTCTCGAGGAGTCTTCATAAGGCTTCGTATAATGATGTTTATAAGAGTACTACATGTGACCCTTAAACGAAGAGATGGTCTAAAAGGACAAATCAAACATTGGATACATTTTGAGATCTTACTCACATGACATTCAAGATATGTGGGATCAATATATACCATTGGAGTAATATTACTAAAAAAATAGTTTCTATTATTGTATTCACATGGCACAATATTAAGCCTAATATGTAAAGAGATACCAGACTCCAACATATTGGGATGAAGTTTTTGGGAGGAATTATATTAGAACATAACATATTGAAGATACAACTATAATGTTAAGAATAATTAATGATCATATTAAAGATGAAAAAGTATGAAAATAGTTATTCTAATAACCAGAGAATGTATATAGAATTCCAATTGGGATATCACGAAGTTCTAAAAATATCCTCATGTAATTCTATCTTAAGGTTTGGTTAAAAAGGCAAACTAAGCCTTAGGTACATAAAATCATTTGAAATTATAGAATGAGAATGAATTTTAGATTATCTATTAGCAATTCCTCCATGAATCTCCAATGTTCATGATGTGTTCCACATGTCATTGATACAGATGCACATTCTAGAACCAATTCATGTACTCACATATTAGTAAATTGAACTGGAACCAAATTTATCTTACTATAAAGAGCTTATTGAGATTCTTGACACTAGTGAGTGGGTGTTGAGGAACCAGATGACTAAGATAGTAAAACTTATTTGGAGAAACCAAAAAATAGAAGGAGCAATGTGGGGACCTGAGGATGTTATGTATAAGAACCACCCAAATCTATTTAGAGGTCATTATTTATGAAATATTTGAGGAAAAAATACCCATAGGAGGGAATAATATAACACCCCATTACTTCACGATATGTATCCTCTAAAATAAACTCAATTAATTTAATAGCTTACATTGCAAAAAAATCCATATAGTACAAATAATATTAAATCACATAGATAACATGAAACAAACTCTATAATAAATGATTTATGAAAGAAGAGTATTTTTCTAGAAATTGAGGAACATATACCAGTGGAATAGTCACATGGACATTAGAATAGTAATGTGACTATTTTGACTAGTAATTCAGATAATTGAATCAAATCCTTACCTACAAAATTATAAATAATATTTACGTATATTATAAATTAAAATAATATATAATTATATCATAATATAAGTAAATAAATATATTTAATGATATTAATTAACTATCTATATATTTTTAGGTCATAAATGCTTAATTAAAATTTTATAATTTTTAAGATGGATTAAAATATAATTTATTTTTTATAAAATTTAATCATAAATTAATAATATGTTTTATTATGAATTTTATGATAATTTAATGAGACTTTAGTAAATTTCATAGTGTTTTTTTAATCAGTTACAAATTTAAAATATATATTTTATGAATAAATGTTAAATTTTATTAAAAAATAAATTTCTTAATATTTATAAAATTATTTAAAAAAGGGCGTTTTCTTAATCCTACATATCAAAAAATTATTACATTGAATTTTTGAGAATTTTCTAAAATACTTGAATTTTTGGTGAATTGTAAGATACATTAATTCACTGTATAAATATATTATATGAAAAATACAGTATTACATGACACATATGTGATTTAATAACCATAATATAGAACCCTACTCCTTATTTTATTATATTTAGTGATAATTCCAAAACTATTCATATTCTTGATATAGAATAACAAACTAATGAAACAGATAATGAGAAAACACTGTTATCCTCCACTATATATCCCACCCCTCATCACCTCTTCTCCTCATACCATCCAAGATTTTACCCTTGTTAATGTTATGAAAAATAATATTCCCAAGAACCTCTCACACATCTTAGAGAATTTGGTCAGACCAAAATAACAATAACATATTTTGTAAGAATGTTCTCAAGTAAAAGAATTCAAAAGGTAAATTTATATTTATTTTTCTTCTATTTTACTTTTATTTTAATTTATTTTATTTTTCTATACACATTAATCCTTATCCAAGTGGAATTATCAAAATAGTATAAAATTTATACTAAATTTTTATTAGGTTAATGAAATATTCAATTATAATTTCTTTCCCCTCTCTTTTTGTACTAAAAATGAAACATCATCTGTGAGGTGATGATTCACCATCTTCGTGCATAATGATTGTTAATTTTCTCTTCTATCTTTCATGGAAGGTCAGATAACAATTTTTATAGATAAAATAGAAAATAATATATGTATTATAACTTATTTATGAATTTTACCTAGTATGTATTCTTAATATTAATTCACACGACAAAACTATTTCATGAAGATCAAAAAAATGTCAAAATAATCTAAACAATTATCACTTATATATTATATATTGATTAATCTTCAAACCATATATAATAATGAATTATATAACCATTTACTCTGATTTTATTTCATTAATAACATATAATGTCAATTCCTGACAAATATTCTCATTTTACATGATTTTTTCCATACATGTACCTATGTAAACCGATCATGAAAAATAAAGAAATGAATGCACCCAAACTATAAAATTATACTATATAACTCATTAAGAATTCAATAAATAAACATAATAAAATTATAATAAATAAAATAAATTTATAAAAGTTTTTAAATTAATTAATTTATATATTTAATATGATTATTCTAGACATTGAGATCAAGTGAAAAACACATTTATACCTAAGGTAAGGGACTTCGTCTCAATTTCAGTTTTATTGACTTACTTGTATTGTGATTCTAATCAGTCTTTACATGGTGTATATAACACCACTTTCAGAACACTTTTTAGTTTAAATTATATTAATTTCCATATTCTTATATCATGGATCTGATTATTATTTTTTGAATAACATTTAACAGACAATTTTTTTTTAATGTTGTTTAGACTGGGAAAATATTGATGAATCTATATCCACTACTAAATAATGATATTGAAATGGAATATATTTATTGAATTAAATATATTAATGATAAATTATTTTGTCATTAAATTATGGTACATTCCCTTTACATCCCCTTTATGCATTTGTATATCTCATTAGACAAAATAGGTGGTGACAATATCTTCATTATTGTTTCCAAAACATAATTAGACATGTATCTACCTAAAGACCTAAACTATCTCGACTGTATTATGGTTCATGTGACAACTACATGACATCCAATAATTCATTATTTTATTCTTTAAATATTATTTTATCATTATCTTTAGCATTTTCATTATGAAAAAATCTGTGGATGAATTTAAATTATCATTGTATTGATGGAGGGTATTTTTCAGTTATTTAACATAAAATATTGATTATGCCAAATTGATTATGAAACACTTATTATTGGTTCATTATTCCTCATTATACAACCCTTTCTATGAATTTTATCTCCGCCCTTCAAACTTTTCATTCCCCATGTTATGAAAAATAAATCATTTAATGAGTTTTCACGGATGAAGTTTTTATTTTTTATATATTTTATTTTCTTTTTTTTTCAATGTAAAATTGGTTCTATGTATATATGTAGTTCTTAAATACTACTAAAACTATATATCCTTGGTGATGTTATCACTTGTATATAGTTTATTCTAATAAAACTACCACAAACTCTAGTCTATTGGGGTTGGGGTTTTTATAGATAATATTTGTTAAACAAATACCTTTTATTTTTTTGTGATAATGAATAGTAACCGTGGTAAAATTTATCACCATAGTATAGTGTAAATAATTAAAATATAGATAAAAACTATTTATGATAATATTTTATTATAATTATGAAAACAAAATGACAACCACCTTTCCCATAAAATAAATATTTAAAGTATCACTCATCTATAAGTACTGCATAATATCACCATATGGGGATACAATTATTATTTCATAACCCTAATTTGTAGATGAATTTTATTTTTGTTTTAATAATTATATATGATATTTATCACATATTTAAATTTCTAAAATGATAATTTCATATTAATATTGATACTTTCAAAACATTTGTAAAATGATAATGCAACTCGTGTATATGTGTGGAATACCACTTCCATAAAGCAATGTGAGTTTTTTATTTATATTATTGATAGATGTTAAAGAGGATGGATATGATGAATATATATGATAAAAATTATTTAATAATGATTCAAGAATGGGGAATTATTATTTACCTTTCTTTTCATCATTTTATCAAGAAGGTTAATACAGTATTCATGTTTGTGTATGACTAACTATCTTCATGAGTGGTGTAATTCATTTAAAATCTATTTTTTATAAATACTTATAAATATGTATATAAGGTATATATATTATTCTTATACCATCATTAACGTTTTTTTAGTTTTGGTATAATGATCAAAGTATAATAACTTGGTCTAACAAACCAAAACATACTTGGAAAAGGAAGTAGTTATCACCCAGGACATTAATTTTGATAACAAATTATTAATACATGTTCAACATCCCCATCTTATGATACACTAAAATGTACACCAATCCAAGTCACCTCATGAACTCAAGAATGACTCCCCTTAGACCATTGGTTTTTGACTAGTATAGAGGGTTTAAATAAGAAACATTGGCGGACTATATGTTCGTTACTAGAGTTAGCCACATAAAAAATTAATAGAAACCATATTCTATAGTCAGATAACATGAATAAGAAACATCCTCCAAGACACAGTACAAAACATAGTCAAAAATAAATATGATATGTCTTGTTAATTAGTTCTTACTAAACATAACCCAAAATAAATACAAACAAAGGAATTACCAAAATAGTCCCAACCCAAGTCTGAAAACTCATCCATGCACATCCCAAGCCAAACTCAACTCTCAAGAAAAAGGAATTTTACCATTTCCTAACCTAAAAAAATGAATTGTCCTATGGTACCCAAACGCGAACTAATTAGGGTGATAGTACAACTCTGTAGGACACCGCCAATAGTGTCTATAAAATATACAATCTACATAGATAGAGAAAGAATCTAAAAAAAATTTAATGGTAAATAAAACATTATTCATGTGAAATTAATTAATAGGGTTCACTTAATCCATTCATAGCACTATTACCAATTTCAATATTTATACCACCTTCATTACTTAATTCATTTACACTATGTGTTCTATATGGTAGGCATATTCATAAAATATCAATGCATAAGGGAAGTAAGTCATGTTCCCTGTCACTACAGATAACCACATTATCACATAAACAACACACTCTCCATGAAATCTCAGTGTAGGTAGTGTCATAAATTGAAACTATTAGGGGAATAAAACACATTCTACTTCCCTAATACATGCATTTTGGGGGGAGTTTAGAGCCTCAGTGAAACTCGACCCTTGGGTGTAGAACCTCATGTCAATACCCCACTCTACCAAGCCATGTGAACATGATTTTTTATAGCTTACACACATATAATCTATTAAATCCAACACAACCTATAATAATAGAAATCATAAAGAATAATAACAACATGGGAATCAGTATCATTCCAAATCTCATTATAACATTTACCATTTATTCCATTAATACCTTTAGTATGATTCCCACTTCATATTAATCTCATCTAACAAATTGTTTTAATTCCAAGCCACACAATACCATATCCCTTTTCCCAATATAGACACAAATAAAAATATTCCTCATTAAACATCACATTAATCTATTGAAATGTTCATAATGGTCTTTAATTAATCATGAGTCAATTTTACACTTAGTTTTTTCATTAACCATGTTTGGGAAGGTCGGCGCAATCCATGGGTGGCCATAAATCCATCAATTCATCCTCGTGCATCCCTAGGAGATGATGAAGAATTAAATTTGTCATTAAAGAACCCTTTTTAGAAAACTCTACTATCAACACAAAGAAACCCATAAGGGGAATATAAGAGGAGATTCTTATATGCATAGATACTTATAAAACATATTAGATATAACATGTAGACCACCTACATTTATTCTGATGATGAATACACTCTTAACCAACAATTTAGATCTTTATTCAAACCCCATTTTACACCGTAATCTATATTCCAGTGGAAAATGAGGGTTTTAGATCTTAATAAAAAGATCACTGAAGATAAAAACCCTAATCATGATAGAGAATATAGGAGAAGATAAGACTTATCAAAATCATTGATCTATAACCAACCGTGCTCAAAATGAAATATAATTAAGGAAGATATATCTAATCTAAGATTTTGGATCCTTGGATTATTCATAGGGTTCAATGGGAGGAAATGGGTGTGATATTAGTGTGAGGATTTAGAATCTTGTAATGTTAATTTAGTAACATTTTCAAATAATAGATGGGTAGAGGGTTTATCTGCATGGTTTTCCAGACCATGAAAAAAAATATGCAAGAAATTTTATAAGGGAAAAGTGTATTTATAGTTAAATTATTTTTTCTACATGGTTTAAATACAGTTTTCAAACCATGCAATATGAAATTTTATCATGTTTCATGGTTTGGCCCTCCCCTCACACGGTTTTTACTAACAAGGAACAAACCGTTCATCATTCCTAGATAACTCATTTTTTCTTCTAATTCATGTCCCATACCACAAGACACCCTTGAGACTATTATTCATCTTGGTAAATAATTATTTAACCAAATAAATGAGGCTTAAAATGAAACATATATAAAAACCTTCCTTAAGAAAATCCAGGATCTTACAACCTCCCCACATTATAATAGATCATCCCCAAGAAATTATTCCATGAATTATTGAGTTTCCAAAAATAAGTTTTGGGACACTTGTCCTACACATCTGAATCTCACTCCCATGTTTTGTCTTATCCTTTTCCATGTTTCAATAAAACAAAAAATAATGGTATAGTCTTTCTCTTAAATACTTTGTCACTCTTATCCACAAATACCAATCGGATGCCCCTCAAAGGATAAATCATCCACAAGCTCTACATCCTCAACATTGACCACATAATATGGATTAGGGTGAAACTAAAAATGTTTTGAATAATGAAACACATAGTTCATGCCACTAAACTACTATAGAAGAGCCGGTCTATAGGCCAATGATCTAGTCCTCTCCCAAATATGAAATAGACCCACGTACCTAGATGGAAACTTTACATGTTTCCAAATTCTATACTGACCCATCCTTGGTAACAACCGATTACAAAATCTATCAACACATGTAATATCAAGAGGTCTATTACACAAATATTCATTTGAATACTACATATTTTGAGTCGGTGTCATGTGTTTTTGAATCAGTTGATCCTTTGTTGATGTCTCCAACACAATACTCGGTCCACAAAATTTTGATTCCCATGCCTCAAACCAAAATAATTTAGATATACATGACCTCCCATAGAGTGTCTAAAACAGTACTATTTAAATCATATCCTAAAATATGTTTTTGTAAGAACACATACTAAGTGATAAGTGTCTTTCCCATGAACCAACAAAGTCCAAAACCGAATCCCTTAACATATCCTCTAGAACATTGATCATAAAATCCTACTACCAATCCATTTTTTTGTAATAGATGTTATAATAAAACAACTGACTACAAATATCCCTATGAAGTCCTGACTAAAAGCGTGATGTAAAACACAGATCATGATCTGAATCTACGGACAATGGTACCCCATGAGACCACACTATTTCCCAATCATACATCTCACAAAATTGATCAATGGTAAAAGTCTATTGGATTGACCAAAAATAATCCAGTATACAAAACTGATCCACAACCACCAAGATCACATCATTATGTGGACGCATCGTTAGAATTCACACATGAAAATCCATTATTAGATCACCCCATTTCCATTTTAGAATATTAAATGACATTAATAACCTACCTAAGTGATGATGTTAAACCTCCACATACTGATAGGTAAGGAAGAATGCCTCAAATCTTGAAACAACCTTTTTATTCCCATTCAAAAATAATAACATTGAATTTCATGGAACATTTTAGTCAAAATAGGATTTAGAACCCACCTCGATGAATGAAACATACACATAAACTCTTCCCACACACCCGATGGCACTAACACATGACCACGAACTTGAAAAATCCCATCAACACCAATGGTCCAACTGGAAGGTGACTCCCCACCTTTAATAAAATCTATAATAGTTGTACACTCTAGATCATTAAGCTAACTATCCTTTATCAAACGTAAATATATAGAGTCGCATAATATGGATTCATGGTTTATCTTCCCAATCCCACCATGCACCTTCAAGAGTATCCCAGAATACAAGTCCACCATTATCCACATGGAGTTGGATTCATGAACAACCTGATTATGAGTCTTCTAGATCAAAGCGTCCACTACACTATTCCCTTTTTCTGGTGTGTAAATTGACTCAAAGTTAAAATACATCATATATTAAAATCATCTTTATTTTTTGTATAGTAAAATCAAACATAGACAAAATATACTTAAATATAATATGGTTATAAAAGACTATGAATATCTATCCCAAAAGGTTATGTATCTTAAACTTTAAGGATTAAATAACGGTAACAAACTCCTGATCTTGAGTAGTGTAATTTCTTCGATGAGACATAAAATATTTTGACCCGCAAACTAAAATCAGATCATCCTTCATCAACACATACCCATGTCTATCATAGAATAGCTCAAATAACAAGATTTACCTCTTACCCAACTCAAGAAAGATTATGATCGGTGTGGTCTCTAACCACATATTCGTCCCTTGATAAACATTCTCAAATGTCTTAGTGTATTAAATCATTAAAAACATCTTGGTGAAGCCCAAAATAGGCTCTACTAAATTAGATAAACATTTAATAAACCTTTAGTAATAACCAAACAATCCTAGAAAACACCAAACATAAAAACATTCTTTGGAAACTCCTTGGACACCACAACCAAATCTTTATCTGATCCATAGAAAAACATGCCTCGTAGATTATGTGACCCATGAAATGAACCTTCTTAATCCAAAATTTTTTATCTTTTTTATCTTGGATTATATCCTAATATCTCTTATTATTTTATGGATGATTTCAAGATGTTTGGAATGATCAGCATGAGTTATAGAGTACTCCAATATGTCATCCAAAAAAGAAAACTACGAACTGATCCCGATAAGGGTGAAATATTTAGTTAACTAATTCCATGACACATCTAGTCCACTGGTTAACCAAAATGAAATCACAAAAAAATCTTTCAATTCATACCCTCTCTTGAAGGATGTCCATAGTATATCAAAACATATCACCACCAGCTGGTGGTACACCAATCATAGATCAATCTTATAAAACATTGAATCACCTCTCAATTTGTCCAATAGATCATTTATTCAAGGAATAAGGTATTGGTTCTTACCTATAATCTGATTCAATATCATGTAATCAACAAATAACCTCAAAAAACCCGTCATAAATCATATAAAATATCATGGGGGAGCCTGAAGGTGGTGTAATGGACTGAATAAACCCTTTATTCTTCAATTACTCTAACTAATATTTATTTTCCTAGTGTTCTGATTCTGCAATTATATAAAAAAGAGTGAAAACTAGCTCCAAAACCAGTAGAAAATCTACTATAAACTCAACATCCCTACTGTGTGGAATCCCCAAGATCCTTAGGAAATACAACCTCAAACCAATCAACCACTGGATGAAATTCATGATTCAAAACTCTCCTATCATCCAACATAAGAAAAACCACATCGGGAATGAGTTCTATAAACAATTGGAAAACTGGCCATATACACCTTGATCGAAAATCCCAATCACCATGATGGAAATATCTATCTCCCTTAAGAGATGTGAACATCGCTCGGGGATGGTAAGAGTCAATATGACTGCAGTATAACACCATCCAATCAATGAAAAAAATTTGGTCAAAAATTGTCCTGTCAAGAATGAACAAGTCCCACAAAAAACGAGACCCACCAAAATCTAGAGAAAAAACACTTACATTTTCTAATATCATTAATCACACCAAAAACAGAGTGTCAATTGACATAATATTACACAAACAATGAAATTCTAGTACTAAAACAAATAGAAATCATGAAAAGATAAAAACATTTGTGGGGGATGTGTCAAACGATGAAATAGAAATCCTGGAGGATATAAGATTAATACCTCAAAATGTAGATGGCCAAGACTCATAACCTCCATATGTATAAATAACTATATAAAGAGGGAATAACCCTATGCCCTGGGATCTTTCCTGAATCCCTATCACTGCAATTATCTACTTATAAGGATGATCTCACAACAAAGTACCACATCCCCATACTTAAATATTAAGAACATTAAATCTCCATAAAACTTCTTGATACAGTATAAATCACTCACATACACAATTTGAACCTCCCTCAAACCATCATACATGCCCAACTATCAATGGTTCCAATAGTTCCTATGTTTGTTCCCCAATTTGCAACATGCTTAGTACTCAACTGGTGATTGGGGACACAAACATTACATGCTCCCTGAACATCCTAACTTTTAATAGAACACTTGATCTCCTCCCTGAGAAGTTAAACCTTTCATCGGATTATTCTATGGACTTCCACAAAAATGAAAACATCCAAATAGATTTTTCATTCCCTCAAAAGCCATGCCACTCTCTCATCGAACTAGAATGACTAGTTCACTAACTGAGTCCCCCTTCTGGTTCCAATCTGAGATAAAATAATGATCCACTAACTCTAAGAAATATTTCATACAAAAGATGTTCACCTATTATATGATCTCGTGTCTCATCCTATCCTAGAAATTTTTTTCCATAGTTGTGGCATCTCCTACTAACATTTTAATAAAGCATTGAAAATCGGTGAAATTACTATCATAATCTTTATACGATATTTATCCATGGGTCAAACTAATAAAATACACAGCCTTCCCATACGTCAATGTTTCTATATAGAAATTCTTCAAAAATATTTCTTATAATTACTTCCATAATATTCCTTTATCTTTCTCAGTCTACACCATGATATCCCACAAAATCTTTTCCTTACCTTTCAACATATACGATGCCAATTTTACTCAATTTTCAAAAGGATTCTCTGAATGATCAATAATCATATGGATGAAATCTTATAGAACATGGATACCTCTGGACCAACCTCTAAAGATAGGTTGGTGGGTGATGAAAAAGAAATGTTGTGGTAATCTCAAACATGCTTGGCATAACACACCCTAGTCCCTATTCCATCAGTTGCATGAAGTGAGAATGAATATCAAAGATTTTATATTATCTCTTATCCTAGATCACCACATTCTAATCTTCCACTACTGGGGGAGAATTTTTGACATCATACACTTTTCTATTTATAGTAACACATCTATGTGGCAACATTTGTCTACATTCCAAACATGATCCTTAGATCACATTACAAGAAGAGTTAAAAAAATTATAAAACAATACTCTCTTATTTCCATAAAAATTCATTCTCACACACTATCACAAATGGCATCGACAATATTCTGAACATTACCCCCAACCATTTATATAGTGGGTCATGAATAATCATGGGGAAACCCTACTAACATGGTTATAATCTTACATTAGACAAAATTTCAACTCACATTGAACCATTCATCAAATCAATTATTGATCCATTATTATAAAATTTTCTAATTTACATCAATATATTAGACACCATATTTCATAAAATTTCAAATGACAGAAAATACATCCCACATTTCATTCCCCAGACACCCATCATGTGTGTGTTTATCGTGATGCATGTTACTTATATAACAGAGTGCCTAAAAATTTGATTAAATTTTCAATCTAATGAATTTGAGTTCATAAAAAATACTATAAAACTCTAATATCATAAAAAATATGTATCAACCAATATTGTAATGTCATGAAGTGTAACAATGCACAACAGGAATAGAAATTACCACTCAATTCACTTGGGTTTTCCCTCGTATATGGGTTAGCTACTCCCAAGCACGACCTCATTACCAAGGCCTAACATACCTAATCTCACATCATCCATCACTAACACTAATTCCACAAAAATAAACTTCTATGATACCACTTTGTAATTTATATATCATGGGATCCACTAAATGGTGCCCCAGGTTGAGTCACCACATGACCTTAAGCACGCCTCCCTAAACACCAATGATTTTTAACAAGCAATAGGGTCAAAATAAGTCACGTTGTGAGACTATAATATCTTTATTAAAGTAATCCACAATAGACAACAAAATTAATATTAAAACCCATATAAAATAATTAGATAACGTTCATACGAAACATATCATATGATTGGGTAAAACCCATAGTCAAAAATAACAATTCTAAGTCATGTTACATTGTTCCAAGTGAATAAAATCCAAAATAATGAAAAACATTAGAATTCCACAAAAAGTACTGACCTAAGAATAAACCTCTACCATGAACATCTAAAGCCCGACTCAACTCCAAATAATAGGGCCCTTTCACCTTACTAGGAAATCATGCATGTGGTTGTCCTAGGATCCAAATGGTGGCTACAGTATTGTGTGCGTACAACTAAGTGGGAAACCACCAACAAAGAATACCAAATACATTGTTTAAATATATTATTCAAGAAAGAAGAAAATAAATTATAAGATTATAAAATACAACATGGTTTCCATTAGTTAACAAGGTTTACATAATTCATTCCTAACATTATTCCCAACACCAATACTTATACCACATTAATTACTTAATTCATTTACACCACTTGTTAAATCTTTTAAGAATATTCATCAATATCAATTCATAAGAGTAGTAAGTAACTTTACTTATCTTACTAGGGATAACCACCTCATCACATTTACATCACTCTAACCATGATGCATCAATACATGTGGTCTCATCATATAAAACCATTAGTTGAATATAACTAAATCCCCTTCCCCAATCCATTCATTTTTGTGTGGAGTTGAGATCCTCATTAAAACTCCACTCGTGGGCATAAATCCTCATGTAAATACCCCACTCTACCATGACTTTTAATGATTACTATTTATCTATTCCAAAAATATATAATATCAAATAAAACACATGAAAAACTAATAAAAAACATAAAACATAATAAAAAACTGGGAATCAATGCCATTCTACATCCCATTAACACATTTACCATTTATATCATTTGTCCCTTTAGTCCGATTCCCATTTCCTATTCCTAAATCACTAAAAATATTTATTTATCCCATAAATTAACCCATATGAAATATAAAACCATTAAAATATTTTATTTCACTTTAAACAATTATAATTACATAGTATTAGTCCACATATGCATTTCAAGTACAAAACACAATTCATTTTTCACATTAACATTAATCAAATATGACCCATTTTTTAAGGATAAGACAACCAACATCTTAGACATTTTCCTAATCTAGATAAATGTACCAATATTCATATTTTATCATCACATTCACCGTTTAATATTTTCATCATGGGATTTACTTAATCGAGAATCAATTTCACACTTAATGCTTTAGATAACCATGTTCGAGAAGGTTAGCTTACCCCATAGGTTTACCTAAATCTGTAAATTCATCATTCATTAATCCCATAGGGATCGTGAGGGTTTCAATTATTCATTTAAATACCCCGTTTACTAAAACATTCTAATATCCCCATGAACACCACAAGGGGAAGGAAAGAACAAATTCTTAAATGCACAAATCATTATAAAAACTATAGGATATAACATGTAGACCACCTACATAAAATATAACAAAAAACATACTCTTATTAGTAACCTTAGATATATTTTCATACCCCATTTAAATCCTTAACCAATATTCCATTAGGAAATGAGGGTAACAGAGCTTCCGAAGATTATCTTCCCCTATACAAACCCTAATCTAGAAGGATAATCAAGGAGGAGATTAGAATTAACTAGTTCTTCGATCCGCATCCACTAGAACTCCAAAAGGCCTATAAATTAATAATATTTATCTACTGGAATATTTTGTATCCTTGTGTTATATCTAGGGATTTATGGGAGTAAATGGGAGAGAAATTTGTGTGAGGATATAAAATCCCATAATAGATGTTTTGTAATTTTTCTAACCCTTTCTGGTGTTCATGTTTTACCGACAAAATATTCTACACTAAGAGAAAACAATATGAAATACACATTCTATGGGAAATGGGTCCACATGGTTACCTAGTGAGTTCATCATGGTTTATAGACCTCACACCAAACGTGTGATATTAAATTTTCTCAATTCGTATGGTTTTTCTATCCCCTCTCAGGGTTTTCGCTAACCATGCTCAAACCATGCATTAGGAAGAGATTTTTTTTAATTCTATTTCATGTCATGAACCACAGGGGCACCACTGATCTACATCATGTACTTGGGAAAAATTATCAATCCAAATAGAAGAGGCTTAAACCAACACATAAATAAAAACATACCTTATGAAAAAATGGGAACATACAACACATGTGATAATATGTTTTAAAAAAATTACAAATATATTCATTGATATGTGCATATGGAATACATGTGTAATAAATATAAATCTATAATACAAGAATTGGAAATGTTAAAAACTAAATATGATACTTGAGGTAAGGTATTTTTGTCCCACTTTCACATCTATAAGACATATTATAAACTAATCGTTTATTTTTTACTGTACATACTTTCCATTAATTAATTTTATTGTACATATTTTTAAGATTATTATTATATACATATCCATATATTTTTATTTATTTAATGCGTTTAATTATTAAAATGTTACAAAAGTTGTAATGTTTTATTTCAGAAGCTCTTCTTTATTCAGGATTGATAATGGTTATGTTGTGGAATGTTTCTCCTCCATGTCTAAGTTTTATAAAAATATATTAAAAAATGGTTATACTATTCTATTAAGATTTTTTAAAATAATTTTATTACATAATGGATTCATAAGAATATGTTTTTCATTTTATATATGAGGCTCTTTGTGACTTTTCCAACAAAAATATTTTAGGAATTTTATTCACATATATGGAAGGAGTGGGATTTACAACCGTCATGTTGCCTTAGTGTTGTGAAGATTCAGTTAAAACGTTTCATGTTTATTTTCAAATAGAAAAATTTAATTTATATGTTTTTATATTTTTAAAAATATAATTGGTTTTAAAATAGATAATTTACGTTCTAATAAAATCATAATAAGTGATCTTTCAAATTAAACTTCTATATAAGATGACATCTGTTGAGGTTACATCTATATTACAGGGGATATGATTCAGGGATACAATACTTATTTCTTATTTTGATGTTTTATGTTTATAATGAAAATTTAAATGTTTATGAATCCAATTATTTTTATAGGGTTATGATGTGATTATTTTTTATGGTTTTGTGGAACCAATAAATATGGTTCTCAATATTTTTTGTGTAACACCCCAGGTAAATGAAGAATAAGACATATTTTATATTTATTAATATTTATGAATTAAATATTAATTTTACATTAAATAGGTTGCTATTTTCGATAGCATACCCGATACGCAACAAAGGGTTTCTTGGGAATCATACATTTCACACTAAAAATATAATATTATTATTTTAAATTGTAGTTAACACCTAGACATTGTATTTGAGGGAATGAATGAAAATAACTAAAATATGATTATACATTATTTTTAAATTTGTTTACATTTATCCAATAAAATGTTAGAGGCATAAAATATGAATGAATCTAATTTTAAGAATAAATTACATTTAAAGGCCGATTTACCAACTTTTAATGGAGATCCCTCTTTAAATATAGTTTTGGTAACTTTAATACATTATAATTGACCAAATATAATACTTATTTAGAACGGGGACATGAAATTTTACTTTGGGTAATTTTTTGGTATTTTTCTGATAATGTTCATTTTTAATGAATACTGAAAAATACTGTATTTTAATTCAAAAGTGCCTTTTAATCAAATTTATTTATGTGGTTAGATTATCTTATTAGTTGGTTTTCAAGTGAAATTTAAATATATTTTTACTATTTTATCCAATTTTGGTCATTGTAATTAATTTCACTTTGAAATTGGACATAAGAAAGTATCAATTTTTTGATAGTTATTATTTCTTAAAAACACGCTATTTGTTTTGATAATGGGAATAAATTTTAAATATAAATAATCCACTTATATGTTTTTAATTTGAAAAAATAGACATCAATTTTCAATTCAGAATATCAAATAATGCTTAGGCTGAATTTTTTGTATTTTTCTGAAAAACATCAATTTTTGATGAATAGTGACACCACTTACTGGTAGTTAAAAAACATGATTTTTCATTTAAATGAAATTTTACCGCTTCTATGAATTAAATTTCCAAAATCTAACATACATGGTTGTTATCAGGAGGTAAAATGTGGTTCATTATGTTGAAAATGATTTTTGGTGAATAGTAACTTTTGACTTTTATTTACCGCAGTTAAAGATAAATAAGGTAATTTAAGGTAAAAATAATATTATAATAATTCAAAATTACCTTAAAACATTTCCAAACCTTATTGGTTGAGTCATTTTCGACAATGAGCATCTTTTGGTCGATTTTGGGACCCCTTTGATCCACATGGGAGTGATAATGACAATTTAGATTAATTAACTTAAAGTAAAGGCAAAAATGACAAAAGCAAATATCTTTTAGTAAATTAATTTTTAGAAGGGGTTATATATTATTATCATTTATAATATAAATATTCATTAAATATATATTAATAATTCCTACATGATCGTATTTTTTTATAATTTTTAGAGGTCGAACAAAATAAATTATTTATGAGACAATAATGATGCAGTATTTACCTCATTAATAAATGAATTAAATAAATAAGATTATAATGATTAAAATATTATCCAAAACATGTCCAATTATGATTTAATGATTTTCATTCGACCACGAGTCATCTTTTATTCGACTATAATGTTTTTTTGACCTTTAGAAACTGAATATCATAATATAATAAAATAATGTTTTCACACATTCCTAAAGAGCCCCTCCTCTCCCTTATAAATGGAGTCCACTTCTATCTAATTCCTCACACCTCTCAGGCAATTTGTCTTATCCTTAATCTGTATAATTAATCCCCCTACATACCTTTCCTCCTCTTTGAATCCTTACCATAGGCATAAGTCACTTCAAGAAGTCCATTTGGTTCAAACCAAAGGAAGTTACCCAAATTAATGGTAACTGTTTCTCTTAAATTGTTTTCTTTTATTTTACTTATCCAACCCCTAAACTCTTTTTTATTCATTTATTTTGTAACAAAACCAGTATCTTCAATATACATGGATGTTTTTATGAGAATTATTCGAACTACACTTACACAAACCTCAATCTAATGGATGAAAAACATTATATTTCTGGGGATGGAAAACTAAGGCCCCACGAAATGATGATTGTTCAATTACATCATACTGCCTCTCATGGTGGCCATTATGATGGAACTATATTTATATATGATATATATTATTTTTATGATTTTCTTATTCTTCTGTACTTCACATTATAACACACCTTTAGGGTTTCCATAGTGGGTAAATACAATAATCTCATTTGAGGAAGTGCGGACTACCGCACCCTCAAAGTGATTTCATTCGTTAATGCCTTATGTGGGATGTATAGAGGATGGATTTAATGATATTATATATTATATTATACTGGAATTATAATATAACTATGTATCATTATGTTTTATTTCCATTAATATAAAAAATAGAAATGAAAGTAGAATTCATGCGTACGTACGACTTACCGTCTCCATGAATGGTGCGTTTCATTTCTTACCTCTAAATGTTATGTACTATTATAAAAAAATTTATATACTGGATATATATGACATATATGATATCTAAATAATGAATATCATTCTGGATATAATGAACCTTTGACCACATGGACAACATGTAAATATATGGTGTTTATTTTTACTCAAGAACCAAATATCGACAAAATGAACGTTATTAACATAAATGACTGAATAATGTTTAAAACATGGTAAAAAGTGATATAAAATGAATAATAAACATTAAAAAGTTTCTTAAGAAAGTTGAAAATAACTTTAGTTTATTATTCAGGAGATTAAATAACGATCGAGTCAAGTCATACGCGAGGTAATGGACTTTGTCACAATCTACTTTTATTGAGGTATTTTTAGTTTTATACACGAATTTATTTTATAAGGTGTATAAAACACTTTGATTTTTAATTTTATTCCAAGGGAATATTTTTATAGAAAGCGTTTTACTAAATGAAAAAAAAGAATGTTTTTTTAACGTATGTGATGACAACGACCTTTCCGCCGCTGCGAGTATTATTTTATCTTTGGCTTCCTTAACATGCCAGAATGTTTTTATAAGGAAAAATAAATACCATATAGGCTTTTTATGTATTTTTGTATTTAAAATGATTTTGAAAATGGATTTATTATTTCACTATCTTGAAATGATATTTTATTATTCCAATGTGGAAATTTTATCTTTCCATTTTTCATATGTTATGTGTTATGATCATGTTACGGTTCTTGGGAATTATTTATGTATACGGGTGGTTCCGTGATAATCCTATGGCAGGTGGCCCCAAGATAGCTCTCCAATGCATTAGGTAATGTGATGGTGGTGAACATGAATGTTTCTCCTATGAGATTTAGGGAATATACTGTGATGGTTATTCCAAATTAACTTTCTATGTAGTTTTGATAGATACAATGTAAGTATGATATTGATGCCACAAGTTAACTTTATGATTAATGATTTCTATGTTTCTTTTATAAATATTATGATTTAATGAGGTAAGTAAATGATTTCATGTTTTATATGTATTTATGAACAAATGTTTTCATTATTTGTTTTATAACACTTATTGAGATTTTTATGCTCGTCCGATGTTTTGAAATGTTTTCATAGGACTTAAAGATGAATAGGGTCAAGGATGTGATCAAGGAAAAGTCATGTTATCTAAAACATGGAAGTAGACATGAATCTTTTTTTTCAAGTGTTTTTATTTTATGAAAAAAATGGAAACTATGTAGATATATCTACCTAGTAATCTTTTGAGATGTAATAGTTATGTCATAATTCTCTAAAACACTAAACCTGAAAAGATCCTCAATCTGAATTATTCATTTAATTCAACATTATGTAATGTTTAAGGTCGGGTCCTTATAGTTGGTATCAGAGGTCGGTTTAGATAACTTTAGGAGTTAGGGTATTGTTAAATTAATGTCCCTAAAGTAATTTATGTTAATGTTGAAATCATATAGCATTTACACATTACCATGTTGCTTCGCCTAAGATATTTCTATGTTCAGAATTTTTTTTTGCAGAGGAAACAACGTAGCTATGTTGGGACGAAATCCAGAGGAAGGAAAACATCCAAATCAGCCACCTGAGATGGTCAGAATGGGAACTTAACAGTTTGTTTCAGTGATGGAACAGTTCACTCAAGCAATAAATTGGGGTGGTATCCATGTACGAGATCAGCCAGATCAACCACAAAAGAACATGTCCATATTGGATCATTTCATGAGAAAACATCCCCCATCATTCAGAGGATTATCTGACCCTGTGCTAGCTGAAGGGTGGATTAAAGCATTGGAGAAGTTTTTTGATGTCATGGGTTGTTAATAACATCAAAGGGATAGTCTTGTTGTTTACTGTTTTGAAGGTGAAGCTGATCAGTGGTGGTCGATGGTGAAAAATATCAGGGATAGTGAGGAGATTGATGCTCTCTATTGGACTGAATTCAAAGGTTTGTTTCTTGAGAAATATTTTCCTAAGGTGGTTAGTCTTTGGATGAAAAAACAATTCCTGAAAATGAGGCAGGTGGATGACTCAGTGGCTTCTTATGAAGAAAAATTCACTCGACTCGAAAGGTATACTCCAAATTTCATATGATATCTTGATAGTAAAATCAATCATTTTTACTCAGGATTAAATCCAAAGTATCGAAGGGATTTAGCTTCTTGTGAGTTAAATAGTTCTGAAAAACTAGTTCGTTGTGTGGAGAAGGTGGAAATGGAGTTTGTCGATGATCAGGTGTTGTTTGAAAAACAACAGAATAAGAGGACGAGGTAGCAGGAGAAAGGGTAGAAGTCTTCAAAAAGTCTGATGGTAAGAAACTTACGTTTACAATTTGTGAACATTGTGGTAAAAAGCATGATGGGGAAAGTATTATGAATTCTGGAAAGTGCTACCGATGTTTTAGAATGGGACATAAGGCTCATAATTGCACTGAAAAATATCAGGGTAATGGGAATACAAAATATGATTTACAGTCAGTAAAATATTTTTAGTGCAATGAAATGGGTCATTATGCAAATGAGTGTCCAACAAAGAACTCAACCGAAGTAAATCATCCAGACTACAAGAAAAAAGGGGTGGAGAAATCCTTTGAAACTACTTCAGTAGATGTTGGGCCATCAAATGAAGTTCTATCAGGTACTCTGTTTGTTTGTTCAGATTATGCCAATGTGTTGTTTGATTCGGGGTCTACAAACTCTTTAATTACTGAGATTTTTTCTAGTAAATTGGTAATTCCATCTCAAGACATGAATGCAGAACTTACGATAAAAATACCTGGAAGAAAAGGTGGACAAAAAAATAAAACATAAGAACATTCTTTTCCTTGTGTGCGGAAATAATCTACCTGCAAACCTTATTATTTTTCCTCTAGTAGTGTTTGATGTTATTTTGGGCATGTATTGGATTTGTCATTATCATTCTAAGATTGATTGAAGATCTAAATAGGTTTCTTTTTATAATTATTTTCAGTTTGTATACAAAAATGAACCCTTGCTGTTGATAACAGATCAGGAAGCTAAGAAGCTAGTATAAGATGGAAATGAATGTTACCTTTCACATATTGTTGAAAACAAAAGAAATGTTCAGATTAATTATGTGTCAGTGGTAAAGGAGTACCTTGAGGGTTTTCCTGATGAGTTGCCTGGTATTATACGTGATCGGGAAGTTGAAGTTACTGTTGACTTAATTCCTGATGTTAAGCCAATTTCAAAACCCCCTTATCGAATGGCTCTAATTGAACATTTAGAGTTAAAGAATAAATTACAGGAGTTATTAGATAAAGGTTTCATTTGACCTATCACGTCACCTTAGGGGGATAATGTCTTGTTTGTTAAAAATAATGATGGTTCAATGAGACATTGCATTGATTATAGAGCATTGAATAACATCACTGTTAAGAATAAGTATCATTTTCCTCATATCGATGATTTGTTTGATCAGCTCCATGAAGATCAGTATTTTTTGAAGATTGACTTGAGGTTAGGGTACCATCAGTTGAAAGTAAAGGAAGAAAATGTTCCAAAGACCGCGTTTCATACTAGATATGGCCATTATGAATTTGTAGTTATTCCTTTTGGGTTAACCAATGCACCTGCTGTATTCATGGATCTTATGAATAAAATTTTCTGATAGTTCTTGGATATGTTTGTGGTTGTGTTCATTGATTATATTTTGGTTTATTCAAAAATTAAAGTGGAACATGAAAGTCATTTAAGGGTTTTCTTTCAAACTTTAAAATAAAAAGAAACTTAATGGGAAATTTTGAAAGTGTAAGTTTTGGTTACAAAAAATTTCTTTCATTGGTCACATTGTTTCAAAAAATTGCATAATTTTTGATCCTACAAAAATGAAAGTTGTTGAAGAATGGCCAAGACCAACAAATATAACCAAGATCCGTAGTTTTCCTGGTTTTCTAGGTTATTACTGGAGGTTTGCTGAAAATTTTTCAGAGTTATCTAGTCCAACGACTATGTTAACTAGAAAAGGTGTTAAGTTCATCTTGACAAAAGAATGTGATGATTGTTTTCAGGAATTGAGAAGACGATTGGTGAATGCTCCAGTATTGGCACTTCCTTCCAGAAATGGTGAGTTTGTTATCTATAGTGATGCTTCATTGAAAGGATTGGGTTGTGTCCTAATGCGAAATGATCAGGTAATTTCTTATTTTTTATGTCAGTTGAAACCACATGAGTTAAATTACCATACACATGATTTGGAATTAGCTTCAGTTGTTTTTGCTATAAAAATATAGAGGTATCATTTGAATGGAGTGAAGTGTAAAATATATACTGATCACAAAAGATTGAAATATATATTAACCCAGAAAGAATTGAACATGAGATAGAGGAGATGGTTGGAAATAATCAAGGATTATGATTGCACGATCCTTTATTATCCAGGTATTGCAAATAAAGTGGCTGATGATTTGAGTCAAAAATGTAATTCTTCATTAGCAATGTTACGTTTGGAACGAGATCCTTTGATTTTTGAATTGATGAACATTGGCATCGAAGTTGTTTATGAAATAAATTCTTCTGTTTTGTTTTAGGTGTCAGTGAAATCATCTCTATCAGACAGAATTAAGTAAGTGTAGAAGGAAGACAGTGAGTTACAGGAAAAGGTTGTGTTGGTTCAGAAGGGTATGTTTCCTGATTTTAACGTTGATAATGATTGTGTTTTGGGATTTGGAAAGACATTATGTGTGCCTTGTGATTCACAGCTGAAGAATGTGTTGTTATGTGAAGCTTATAGTTCCATATTTTCATTTCATCCTGGAAGTAATAATATGTACAGAGATCATCGAAAGTATTACTGGTGGGATGGAATGAAAATAGATATTTCTAATTTTACTATGAAGTGTTTAACTTTTCAGTAGATTAATGTAGAGCGATAGTTACCGAAATAAATTTGTCAGCATTTACCGGTGCTAGAGTGGAAATGGGAAAATATTTCCATGGACTTTGTTGTGGTATTACCAAAGACATATCGAGGTAATAATGAAACCTGGGTTATAGTTGAATGAATGACTAAATCTTCTCATTTCTTTTTTATTAGAGAAACTTTGTCTCTAGATCAACTTGCTTGTTTTTATGTTAAATAGATTGTAAGGTTGCATAGAGTTCCCCTCTACATCATATCTAATCGTGATCCCAGGTTCACTTCTAACTTTTGGAAAGGCCTTCAAGAGTCATTGGGTACTGAATTAAATTTTAGTACAGCTTTTCATCGTCAATCAAGTGGGAAATCATAACGAAATGATCAGACATTGTAACATATGTTACATGCTTTCTTGATGGATTACTAGGGAAGTTGGGACTAACTTCAATCATTGGTTGAATTTTATTATAATAACAAATTTTATTCTAGTATATAGATGGCTCCATTTGAGGCATTATATGGAAAGCATACTCGAACACCAGCTTTTTGGGATAAAGTAGGTGAAAGGAAGCTGATGGGACCAGAATTGGTAGAAGAGATGGAAAAAAAATTCTGTTGATTCCGAAGCACATGAGAATAGATCCGAGCACACAAAAAAGTTATGCAGATAACCGGAGGATGGATCTTTCCTTTGAGGTAGGTGATCATGTCTTTCTCAATGTTTTTCTCCATGGAAAAGTGTGATGTGTTTTTGTAATAAGGGAATGTTGAGTCTGAGGATCATTGGACCTTAAGAAATTCTGGAAAAAGATGGATCAGTTGCGTACAAAGTGGATTTACCCCCATGTTTATCCCAGGTACACAATTTTTTTCATGTTTTGATGTTGATAAAGTATATTCCATATTCATCTCATGTTTTTGAGCCTAGAGGTAGTTCAGTTGGAAGATAATATATCTTATGAAGAACAACCAGTCCAGATTCTTGACGGTAGAGAGCATGTGTTGTGGAATAAGGTAATTCACCAAATAAATGTTTTCTGGAAAAACCATATGGTTGAAGAGGAAACATGGGAATCTGGAAATACTATGAGGTACAAATACCCCCACTTGTTTTGATAAGTGAATAAAAATTGTGAGGACGCAATTCCCAAAATGGGGAAAGGAGGTAACACCCTAGGTAAATGTGGAATAACACATATTTGATATTTATTAATATTTATGAATTAAATATAAATTTTACTTTAATGGGGTTTCAATGTTCGATAGCGTACCCAAAATTCAACAGTGGGTTTCTTTGGAATCTTACATTTCACACTAATAATATAATATTATTTTTTTAAATTGTAGTTAACTCCTAGTCATTGTATTGGCGGGAATGAATGAAACAAACTACAATATGATTATACATGATTGTTAAATGTATTTACATTTATCCAAGAAAAAGTAAGAGGTTTAAAATTTGAATGAATCTAATTTTAAGCATAATATACATTAAAAGGCCTATTTACCGCCTTTTAATAGAGAAAACTATTTAAATATAGTTTTTTTACACTTTAGTACATTTTAATTGACAAAAAAATCCTTCTATAGAATGGGGACATCAAATTTTACTTTGGGTAATTTTTTGGTATTTTTCTGATAAAGTTCATTTTTAATGAATGGTGAAAAATAATGTATTTTAATTCAAAAGTTCCTTTTTAATATAATTTATTTATATGGTTAGATTATATTATTAGTGGGTTCTAAAGTGAAATTGAAATATATTTTTAACATTTAATCCAATTTTGGTCATTGGAATTAATTTCACTTTGAAATTGGACTAAACAAGTATGAATCTTTTGATAGTTATTGTTTCCTAAAAACACGCTATTTGTTTTGATAACAAGAATTAAGATTTAAAATTAATTAATTCCACTTATATCTTTTTAATTTTACAAAATATAGATCAATTTTAAATTTGGAATATAAAATAAAGGTTTGGATGAATTTTTTATATTTTTATGAAAAAAATCAATTTTTGATGAATAGTGACACCACTTAGTGGTAGTTAAAAAAACCGAATTTTTCATTTAAATGAAATTTTACCACTTCTATGAATTGAATTTCAAAACTCCAACACACATAGTTGTTATGGAGAAGTAAATTTTTTTTAATTAAGATGAAAATAATTTGTAGTGAATGACAACTTTTGACTTTTATTTACCACAGTTAAAGGTATGTAGGGTAATTCAAGGTAAAAATAATATTATAATAATTCAAAATTACATTAACACTTGTCCAAACCATATTGGTTGGGTCATTTACAACCATGATCATATCTGGATCGATTTTGGGACCCCTTTGATCCACTTTTGAGTGATAATGACAATTTAGATTAATTAACTTAAACTAAAGGAAAAAATGACAAAAGAAAATATCTTTTAGTAAAATAATTTTTATAAGGGTTTATATAAATTATATTTTAGACTATAAGTATTAATTGGAAATATAAAAATATTTCCTACATGATAGTATTTTGGTTTTATAATTTTTAGAAATTGAATAAATTAAATAATTTATGACACAATAATGGTGCAGTATTTTTCTCATTAATGAATGAATTAAATAAATAAGATTATAAAGATTAAAATTTTATCCAAAACACGTCCCATTCTGATTGGATGATTTTTTTAGAGCATGATTTATCTTAGCCTTGACTATAATGATTTTTGGACCTTTATAAACCGAATATCAGTATATAATAAAATAGTGTTTTCACACTTTCCTAAAGATCCCCTCCTCTCCCTTATAAAAGGAAACAACTTCTAACCAATTTCTCACACCTCTCAAGCCATTTGGATCGTCCAAACTCTATAAAATTAATCTCCCTACATCTCTATCCTCCCCTTAGAATCCTTACCTTAGGAATAAGGCACTTCAAGAAGTCTTTTTTGTTCAAACCAAAATAAGTTACCCAAATTAAAGGTAACAATTTCTCTTAAATTGTTTTCTTTTATTTTACTTAACCAACCCCTAACATCATTTTTATTCCTTTATTTTGTAACAACACCAGTATCCTCAATATAATAATATGTTTTTATGATATTTATTCGAACCACACTTACACACACCTCCATGTAATGTATGAATAACATAATGTGTCTGTGGATGGAAAACTAAGGCATCACGAAACGATGATTGTTCAATTAAATCTTACCACCTCTCATAGTGGCCATTATGGTGGAAATGTATTTATATATGATATATATTAGGTTTATTATTTACTTATTCTTGTTTACTTCCCATTCATATCACACCATTGTGGTTTCCATAGTGGTAAAATATGATAATCTTGTTTCAGGAAGTGTGGACTACCACCCCCTCAAAGTGATTTGATTCGTTAATTACTTGTGTGGGATGTATAAAGGATTGAGTTAATTATATTATATATGTTATTATACTGGAATTATAATATACCTTTGTATCATTATGTTTTCTTTACATTAAAATAAGAAATATAAATGAAAGTAACGTTCATGCGTACGTACGACTTACCCTCTCCATGAACAGTGCATTTAATTTCATACATATAAATGTAATGTACTATTATAAAAACATATATATAATGGAAATAAATGATATAAATGATATTTTATTATTTCAATGTGGAAATGTTATCCTTATTTTATGCTTATGTTATGTGTTATGACCATATTATGGTTCTTGGGAATTTTTTATGTATACGGGTGGTTCTGTGATAATCCTAGGGAGGGTGAGCCCGAGATAGCTCTCCAATGCATTGGGTAACGTGACAGAGGTAAATGTGAATGTTTCTCCTATGAGATTTAGGGAATATAATGTGAAGGGTATTCCAAAGTAACTCACTATGTAGCTGTGATAGATACAATGTATGTATGATATAGATGCCACAAGTTAACTTTATGATTAATTATTTCTATGTGCCATTCATAAATCTTATGATTTAATGAGGTAATTAAATTATTTCATGTTTTATATGTATTTATGAAAAAATGTTTTCATTCTTTTTTTATATCCCTTACTGACCTTTTTATGATCATCCCAAGTTTTTAAATGTTTTCACAGGACGTAAAGATGAATAGGGTCAAGGATGGGATCACTGAAAAGTCATGTTGTCTAAAACATGGAAGTAGACATGACTCTTTTTTTTCCAAAGTTTTATTTAATGAAAAAAATGTAAACTATGTAGATATTTCTACCTTGTAATCTTTTGAGATGTAAGAGTTATTTCTTAAATCTCTAAAACTCTAAACCTGAAATTATCTTCAATATGAATTATTAATTTAATTCAATATTTTGTAATGTTTAATGCCGAGTCCTTATATTTTGGGTGAGAACTATATATCCTTTAAATTAATAGTGCAATGTAATATATATCATGATATAGTTACGGAAAAGGCGTTGATGTGATTAATCCATTATGAAAAATAAGTTTATGTTATTAGACCATTATGGGAAACATGTCAAAGTGCTTGGTTTGTTATGGGAAAAGAGTCAACATTCTTGATCTATTATGGGAAAAAAGTTTTAGTGAATGATATGTTATGAGAAAAAGTAGATATTCATGATCTATTATGGGAAATAGGTTTATGTTATTGATCCTTTATGGGAAACATGTGTTGAATCTAGATACATTGGTCATGTTAGTTAACCATGATATATAAACTAATATATATCCTTTTGATTATGCCACAGACATATATGAAATGAACTTATGGTTAATTATTTAGTTATGATGATTTCTCATGATTAAGATTCTTGTTTTTTGAAAAGTTAATGTTTTATGACATAACACATGTTTATGAGATTTTATAAAATATGTATGAACATTGTATGGTATGGTCAAGATCTAAATATCTTATTCATAAAATATTCATTTATAATATCATAGATTGATATATATCATGACTATAATTAATGATAATCTGATATTACCCTTTATTATGTTTCCTTTTCTATGGTTATAATGAAATATTTTAGTAGCATATTCCTATGAAGAGTAACATCAGTGTAGAAATTTATAACAGATGATGAAGAGGTTTTATTAAAATAATAAAACAGATATATAATTTATTATAAAAGTAAACATATATGATCGGGTGTGTTTTTTTTCATAATGTACTGAATAATAATATATTTAAATTTAATATTTATGTTTTAAAATAATATGTTGTTATAGTTCATATCCGAGTATGGTATTGTAAACCATAGGATATTAGTTTTATAAAAAATTGTTGAAAAACCTGTTGATATTTCCAAATATAGTATACCATCATAATATTTTATTAAGATATATATTATATTAATTTAAAATAAATAAAATCCTTATGTTGATACTACATGTGGATGTGGATCTTGAATAGTGAAACCGTAGAGGTAAAAACTTCAAAAATAGTGCGTCGAGCTAGACTTTATCGTCACCTGGAACACAACATTGTTTCTTGATCCACACCTGTTTTGACATTATCGTGGGATATTATTTGTGATAATATATATTTTTTTATAATATTTATTATGTATATCAATAGATGATAATCTTAGATAACCTAGGTAAATAGTAGTGTTTCATGGAATAAAAACAAATTATCATAATTGAAATAGACAATAAATTATAATGTAGTTTCATACAATGATTATAGTTTCTCACATAGTGATTTTCTTTATTTATAATAGTAGTTACGCATAATGTTAGATTTAATGGTGAATGTAATAGGAAATGGAATTATTTTTCTTTTGATAAAAAAATTAATTTTGTCCTGGAAGAAGAAACCTTGTAATTATATTTAATAATAAATCTCTTACTATGACCAACAATATTAACATAGGGCAGTTTCCTAACATAAAAAATAAGATGAAAAGTTAGAATCATGATTTCTATAGAGGAAATAATGTTAAATTTTAATCATTTGAAGAATGTGGGAAGAATAATGGAGGATAATTCCTCAATGGAATATGAATATGTTTCGGGTGTGGAAGAGAAGGACATAGACAATGTAATTTTTGATAAATATTGAATGTGTTGGTGAACAAAATGGATTGGGATAATGGTTTCAATAAGGTATATTATAATTTTTTATGTTTTAACATTTTAAATTATGGACATTATAAAAATTTATGTCCTATGAGTAAATATCAAGAAAACATTCAGCAAGGTAGTACGATTAATAGTTTCACTATTGATGATGAAGTTACAATGAATGATTAATAAAAGGAAATTACTTTAAATGAATAAAAAGAATAATATTGGTTAATGGATTAAAAACGAAGTGGAATTATTGAAATTAATATATATTGGGATTTTAGATTTTTTTTACGAAAAATATTATGAATTATAAGAATAATGAAACAACTATGGGTTATTCCTCAATCATTTTACTTTAATGAATTCATATTATATGTTGAATAGTACCAATAACCTCGAAAAGTGATTTAGTAGAAATATAATATTTTTGGAAAATATGTGATTGAGATAAATTTATCCCTTAATAAATATCCAATGTTGAGAAAACAATGTTTATTTTGGATAATGAGATGTTTTACAAAAATAAGATATTATTGGTAACCTATAAATTGGTTAGTGGTTTGGTAAAAATATGATTCATTTCATAATTATTAATATTTATTACATATTATATTTTAGAAGTATATTCAATAGTCTGTTATTCTTTTTGAGGAAAAAATATAATTTTAATTTTTGAAACATTCATGTTTTCATGATGGTTTTATGGTAATTTTGGTTATTACCAAGTTTCCATGGAATATATGAAATAATGTGGTCACACATTAGGTATGTGGCATTGAGTACTACCTTTAGAGATTAATGTTATAATGATTTTGGAATTGTACTATCATTATTTCTATTTAATTTTGTTGTTTTATTATGTTTGATATATTTTGAGGATTGTTATGATTAAAATATTTTGGATTAGATGATTTTTAACCATGAGAATTATTTTCCACGTTTTAGATATTAATGTATTTATCTATATCAGATAACATATTCTGACCATTTTGGTTTTGGAAAATATCTAATGATAGTAGTCGTATCCATTTATTATATTGTCTATTATGTGATCCATTATAAGTTGATCATAGTACTTGAGTCATGAAATATTTCTCATATTAATCATTTATATAAAAATATGAGATTGTAGGGGAAATTTATTATTGGATGAAATTATACATGTTAATTAAGAAATACATGAACTCAAGGATCATGATCTTGTGAAAAAATTGTTGTACTACAACATTTTTTTTGATAAATTGATTCTCTTTTTGACATATATGATTTATGATTGTGTGATTGATAAATTTATCAAGATCATTCAATTTCTTATGATCAATGATCTATGGACATTAGTTTTCTTCCATGTTAATATATGCACATCCCACTTATATTATTCTATTTGGAAACCTAGTGTGTGTAATCCTTGATGACCTTCAAACTTCCCTTTCTCTCTTTAAAGGATCATTTTTATTAACCCTTTATACAAAGTGAATTTCCATAATAGTATTTTAAAATGAAAAAAATGATTATTGAGAATAAATTTTAAGGATAATGTTTATTAAAGTGGTAAAGTGTAACAACTCTATATTTGAAAAAAATATTTCCCTTTTAATAAATTTATTTCTTTAATGTCTTGTGATACACCCAACACGAACCTTAAATGAACCACTATACACTATTAAAATATTATTATTTAATGTGAAATTTATAACCTAGATATTAATTTTGTGGGTATGAATATTATTAATTATTTTTAAAAATTATTTAAAATTTCCCTAATCAGTATAAATAATTAGTATTCAATCACTGTATTTTTGGTAAAGTCAATATATTATTCAAAAATATGTTATCATTAAAAATGTTTTTATTTTATATTTTTGAGAAAAAATATATTTCATAATTGGAACATTTAGGAAATATATTTTATAAAAATAAATTAATTTTTAGAAAATAAATATAAAAATTATCCTTCGATGAAATTTTGGAAGCTTTATAAAAAAGGATGAGTTTTCAGCGAATAATGAAAATACTGATTTTTATAAAAAAAATTATTTTATTTTCATACAAAGTATTATTATGGTTTTAATATTAATTCAATGTAACATGAGTATTATTTATTTATATATAATATTATTAACATAATTTGAATCGTCATTATACATTATTTCTTTATAATTACATTTTTGGGTTTAAAACATATTTTTCTAAAACCGTTTTTTCTCTGTGTTTTACGATTTTTTTAAAACTAATTTATTACAAATTTAGAAATTTAATTTTGAAAGAATAATTCTAAATTTTTAATTTGGAGTTTTAAATTTGGTAAGGTGGCCACTCTTATATATTTTTCAAAATTATTAGTAATCACGGTCAAAAAATTCACCTCGGTAATGTGTAAATAAGGAAAATCATTGTTACAACTAAGTGATAAGGACATATTATTTATAATGTTTCTTATTGGATGAATTAAATTATACACATATAAATATTGTTTCAAATTTTACTCATTTTGTTAAAAATTTTCAATGGAAGTGAATTATATAGTATTTAACCCAATGGAAGTGAGAAAATGTCACTCTCTTGGTTTTAAATATAATTTATGCATTTAAAAGGAAAAGTATTAGTTATTAATGAGTATTAGTATTAATTTTGTGAGTTACTAAGTTATGTATAATATGGTAATTTATTTTTTTATTGTTTATAATAATATAATTACCCTGAATACTTATACAATGTAGATGTAGTAATTATTCAATTAATGGAAAATTAAAATAAATGAAATTGAAATAAATAAAATAATTTTAATTTGAAATAATTATGGTGATACAATAATTTTATAGATTAATTTTTTTTTTAGAAATTTATTAAAGGAATGTTTCCTAATATATATTTTTGTATTGATGTTTTTAATATTAATATTATAAATATGGTTCAAATTGAAAATAATTAAATTTTATGAAACTATTTTCTTATTAAATTGTTTAAAAATAAAAAAAATTAAATAAGCATAAATGGGATATTATATTGTCGAGAAGTTAATCCAATATATATTAAAATTGAATATGAAATTAATTTTCTAAGTACTAGTCTTATTATGTTTTTATCTTTTGAGAAATTCCAATGTTCCCCTCGACTTAATTCTAGCAGAAAATCTCCACCCTCACTTATTTACACCACATTGACAATATAGAAAGACTATAAGAGAAAATTTTTTATTTTAAACATAGTTATTTACATTTTATAATTTCCATTCTTCCCGAAATACGAACCATATAGACCTTTAAAGGCGATATAAATGAGTCATTTTAAAGAAGAGGTAATCATCATAAAAAATCACTTTATTTTTTACTCATATATACCACCTATAATTCACTGATTTTTTTATTAAATAATATATTAGTTTTAAAACATATTATAAAATTTTACTATCATTTTTAAAATACCATTATACACCATCTTTCCCATTATATAAGAAGTGAAAATATCACTTTTGTGAATGTATGACTACCATCCCCATGTAGCGATACAATTAATTAATCTATACTAAATTTTGTAAATGTGTATTAATATGGATTTAATTGTAATAAATATATAAATATATATACATAACTTAATTATACATCTTACATTATGATATCATATCTACCTTCTTACAATATTAACCGTTGGAAAACCGCGACAACTGTATTGTATATGTGTTGACTACCACCTCCATGAAGTAGTGAGAATCATTTTTATTTGTATTTTATTTGGATAGTAAGGATTATGGATAAAATTAATATAATTTTTATAATTTTTTAATAATTATTATATTAATTTTAATTATTATTTACCAATATTTTCTTCAATCTTTTAAAAATTGATTACACCTTTATTATTTACTTACGACATACTATCCCATGAATGGTGTAATTCATTTTCCTAATAAATATTTTTATGAATGGTAATAAATAGGTATATAATAAATATATATGATTTTTATAAAATTATTAACATTTTGTATATGACTTTACCCTAATCAATGAACATGGATCAATATTTATAAATAGAAATATTGTTGGAAAACAATATAGTTATCACTAAAAAAACTAGTTTTAAAAAATAATTATTAATATAATAGTGATAGTATGTTATAAATTAATAAAAAATTGTATGATAGAAATATTTTAATGTAATTCTTATAAAGTTAATCCTTATTTATTATATAGGGTGAATGAATGTAAACATGTAAATTTTAGACATGATGTAAGCTATTTTCGTGTCACGTTTATTTTTTTGGGACACATATATTATAAAAAAGTTGTTTCTATTGTATTGTATATATTTCCCATTAAATAGTTTTATTGTAAATATTTGTAATATCATTTGGATATAAAAATCCATGGAATATTATTTATTTCATAGGGATTATGAGTCAAATATTAACAATGTTTAAAGGATTTATATCACAATCTCATCATTATTTAGTATTATTTATGGCTTTGCTAGGTAAGATTAATCTTCCATGTGAGTTTTTTCCAAAAATAATTTCAAAAGGTTTTTTACTATTCTCCAATAGTTTTTTACAATATTTTTTACCTATTTTTATTTTTTATAAAATGATTTCAAATGAATATTTTTGTCATTTATTAAATGAGGCTATTTGTGAATATTCTAAAAAAAATTAATGGAATGTTTTTTAATTTAATAAAAAGAGATAAATTTCATTAAATTATACCTTAATGATTTTATGATTAATATATAAGTGTACAAGATTATTTTTATTGAAATTTTTTCATTTATAAATGTCCAACTTTTGTAAAATAGAATTTGTTAAAAGATATAAAAAATATTTTTATCAAGAATCATTCAATATGATCTTCAAAAATAATTTTCCATATAATATGATATCCTTTTATGTTAGTTATACTTTTATATATATATAAATAAAGGATAATATACTTATTCTTTGTCTGGATGGATTATATTTATGATGAAAATTTGAAATGTTTATGAAACTATTTTTTTGTCAGGGGTTCTAATATGATGAATTTTTTATGGTCATGTAGAAGACATATTTATGTTTGTAATTATTTTATGGGTGGGAAATATATATCCCACCAATGAATTGGGTAATTTATTATATTTTATAAGGGAAACTAAAAAAATTACTGATATTTTATGGGAAATAAGTCGAAGTGCATGATCCATTATGGAAAACATGCCAAAGTGCTTGATCTGTAATGGGACGATTTTTGTTGTGATTTAAATGTTATAAAAAATAAATCATTTTGTTTGATACATTATGGGAGTCAATTAAATTTGCTTGATCTATTATGCATGCTTCAATGGTTGGAAGGCCTTATTTTTGTATTTATTTCTGATAACCCCCCTTTCAAGGGATCAGGGGAAACCCTTACAAGGCCTTAGGATTTAGATATTACATTTTATTTTGGCATGAAGACATTACAGGACCCATAGGTCTTAAGTAAATCATACAAACTATGACTAAATGAAACCTCCCCTCCCCAACATCTTTATCGTGATCAGCATTCCACCGTTCCATGGATGTTCCGCTAGTTGTTTTGTATAGAGATGCACATGCCCGGTACTGATGAAAATTAAAAACCCTCTAATTATTTCAAATATTGTATCCCTGCTCTGGAAAATGATCCCTGCTCTTGAATATTACTCTGAAGCTGGTTCATTGATGAATATAACTGGAAATCTACATATCAGGTGGCTCAAATGCCTTGAGGTGGCCCGAACGCCTTGAGGTGGACTGTAGGACTTAATGGTGGCTTAAAAGCCTTACTAACCCGAATTCATGGGTGATCCAAAGGCCTTAATAACTCTAAGCCCTAACAAGAGGACCAAGTTGAATATTCCCAGCTGGTACAGTACAAAAAAATACATACTCTAGTACCTACTAAAATACTTCTACAGTAACACAGAATTAAGCCTCCACCTGGATTTGAACCTAGGTCTCGTAGATGCACTTAGAGAAACCTCGTGAGTTCGGATGATGCTCATATGCATGGGAAATAGGCATTGATGCAAGATCTGATGATCATGGTTGTTAACCATGAAATATGAAATTGTATTTATACATTTTATGATGACACACACATTTATTAAGTTTAATTATAATTAATTATTTAGTTATGATTAATTCTCATTATTTTGTTTCATGACTTTGAAATGTTATTGTTTTATTTTATAATGTAATTTTATGATATTTTACAAATTTGGTATGAAATTTGTAATTTATGGTAATTATCTCATGCTCTTATATTTGTCTTATGTTTTCATATAATCATGGATTGAAATATATCATACTATCCTTTACTACGAATCTGTTCTCACCATTATTTATACTTCATTTCACAAGGTTATGAATAATTTATTAATTAGGGTATTTCTATAAATTGTACGATGCAGGAACATCTTAATTAGCGATGTTGAAGATCATTCATTAAAATAATAAAAATGATAACTTATTTCTAATAAAATTAAACATATACATTCCTCAGGTTTTGTTTCATAATTTTTTGAATAGTAATCTATCTAAATGTAGTAATTATGTATTAAAATACCAGGTCATTGTGCAAAATCTGATTAATAAATTGTTATGTTTTAAAAAGTAATCATTCATCCAATGTAGTTTTCCTTTATATTTTGTATATTCAAATAAAATATGTTTTTATTAGTTTTTAAATTTATATTTTGTAAAATTGGCTTCATCCTGTGAATATTCATTTAAAATTTATCTCCGGTTGGTTTTTTTTGAATCTTTCAAAAATTGTTTTTTTAACTCATTAGTGTAAAATATAGATATTACAAAAATTGTAAATTATAGGACTATATCATTATATAAGAATGAATAAAATTTTTTTATTATTTTTAATTAATAAATTATTTATTTAAGGATTAAATTTAGTTATTTTAAATTTCAATATAAACTCATAATTCCTATGTTTAATTTTAATAACTTTGGTATTGTTTTATTAATATTTAAAAATATATTTCCGTTAATTATTTTAAATAAAAAATTTAATGATAAAATGTTTGTTTTTATTTATTTAAAAGGAACAAACAATTTATTTTTTTTATAATAAATCTATTTTTTATATTAAATTTTAACATCCCAGTTCATGGGCTAGTCAACTAGAACCCGGGACTAGTGTGCCACATAACCATAGGTGTTACTTGTCGAATGCAAAAGGTCATCAACCAACAGAAAGGGGATAAGGAGATATCATCGAGAGGATAAAACCCATATATCTAAAATATAAAATGTAGTGTAAATAACCAAGTATAACATATAAAATAATAACCAATATAATTAATGCAATAAATATAATACATGTGAAAATAAAATTAGATGAAATATACAACTAGAACGATCATTGTATGAAATTTAAATATAGACACATATCCAATTGGTTTAATAAATATATAAAAAAAGAATGAAAGAATAAATTGAATGTAAAAAATTATCATCACCAATTCAATACATACGCTATCCTAGGATATAAATCTAATATTCGATTACCTATCTTGATCTAGGCTCTTGTCCCATCACAACCTACGCCTACAATATGCTTCAGAGAGCTTCTCAGATACCCTTATCCATCAGAATCCCATGTAGGATTTGAGTGCATAACTCATTATATCACAACCAATGTTGTCTCATACTAACCGATATATGTTGTGATATGTCCACGTGACATTCCTGATAGAAATAAATAAATACATGGAAAATAAATATACAAAACCAATAATACATTCTTTCACATGATGCGAAAATGTCTCTCACACATCACATGGACCATTTTATGTTATGTACTAAAATTATACCATAATAGATCATTAGTACTTTGTTCTTGATCAACCATACCATTGGTACCAAATATAGGGGTTCCAATGAGCATGTCATATGACTATGCCTCCAATAATGTATTACATAGTGTCCTAGGAATTATCTTAGGAATCCCTAAAGCTCTTTCTTAAAACACCAAATAGTTTATTATGAAAGGACCAATATCAACGTCATATCAATCCTTGGAATCCCTCAATACTATCATATAATAAATATTTCAAATCCTTTTTAGTGGCATCCCATGAAGAAAGAGTCAGAAGGACAATAACCCTGTAACCATGCCAACAAGACTGACCCAAAGAATCATGGGAATTTCCATTAGATGTGATTAATATTATGGAGCTCTACTAATTATATTATAGTGTTGACTGATGTATATCATAATAATAATAATCAAAATATTAATATGCATCACTGAATATAATGATCACAGAATTACTATGCATTTAAGTGAAAATCCATCACCTAGGAAATCCCATGCGTACTTGAGGTCAATTCTCAGTGTCCTAGGATTTCTTCACATGTCTCAATAGTTAGATCCTAGGATACAAACTAGGTATACATGAGTAATTTAATGCATTGAAACCATATCAAAAAAGTACAACATGAGTCTGAATGTTTGATCCCACATAGCACCTGTGGGAATCCACACCATACCATCATCACCTAAATCCCATTGGATAGGTCCTCGGAAGAAATTACGGACATATATAGATATATAAATAGAAAAATATTTTAAAGAATAAATGAAAGGTAGAGGTTTTTTGAACACCTAAATTCACCACAACTATTCATATACCCCATGCCTCATAAGTTTGATACGATTTCTAAGGTGAAACCCGATACCAAATCTACCAATGTTTCAAAAAACTCACTCATGGTTGGTCAGCCACAAGGGAATCCACTAGGATCCTATGGGTCATAGAACAGTAGAGAAAACCCAAAAAAAACTCCTTGATTCAAACTATATCTCAGCAAAAAACATGATGCTCAAAGGATTTTCCATCCTAAGGAGTCATTATTAGAATAGATTAGTCATATCGACTATATAAGAAATGTAATATTTCAATTAGACAATAGATGTTTCATCGAACATATCAGTCATTAAACCTGCAATCGGTTGGTCCAGTAATCGATCCTGATTCTGTAATACCTTTTAAATTTCCACGGAGGCTCAGTAAAATCTCCCAGTACTTCACATAGCCTAGTTAGGTTATCCAACCCAGTTTATGAGACGCCTCTTTAGGGATGTGGTCATGAGACCGTACACAAGGGTCACTAGGTCATGTTGAGCCCAGTACCACCTATATTGGGGTGTAAAACTCACAATAAATCATAGTTTAATCATATTATACTTAATTTAGTGGTGGTCAAGAAAACCAATTAGGGGACAAGAAACTATAATGGACTTGGAAACCTTTGGAAACTACCCATGGTCATTTCAAAAAATTAAATTTTACAAATTCAATAATTATTCTATTTCAAATTAATTCGTTCATTTTGAAAATCCCTTTAATTCATAGGTTTATGGATATAAGGTGGTCCAGACACATTAAAAAATATATAATTTGGTATAAAAAATATAGGTTGTGTTCATGAGACCAACTGCCTCATTTTAATCCCTTTCAAATTCTGTTACCATCCAAAAACTCACTACCTAGCCTCACCCATGCTCACATTTGAACCACTGGTCATCATCTATACTCCCAAGAGCCTAATTCACTGAAAATCATAATATAAAATTTAATTATAATTAATTAATATTATTTAACGATGTTATCCATAGGGAAAAACTGAATTTCTCAATGAAAACCATTGCCACACTAAAACCACATAGAATGTTACCCTAAGGACAAATGTCACCTCCATATCCAATTTTAAAGAAAAATATCCACAAATAAATTCAAAATAACTAGGTATTTATATTTAATTTAAAATTAATAATCTTAAAAAAATTCACATAGTGATGGTCCATTTCTGAAATTTAGAACAATGGAATTTTATATAATCTTGGGATATCAATATATAATGGAATAATAAAATCCCCATTATCAATATCCAATTAGACAATTATCTTGTGGAATTAGCATAATGTTTTGTAAATAGTGGTCTGAAAATTGAATTCAATGGATGGAAGATAGAAAAAATGTTCACCAGCAGGTGCGGCATACCTCAAATCACCAAAAAATTCTCAAAATACCCTACCAAATAAGGGGGTGAAGGTGGAGAAGGGGGTTCAGACCCCATGTCATGAAAGAGAAACATAGAGGGAGAATAGAATTCCACCTAAAGACCCATGGGGGTAAAAATGTAATGTCCCCACTATTTCACAGGTCCACTCCATAGTTGTTACTGGGCCATCAACCACCTATTGTTCTCCAGCAATAATTCTTTTCACTGGTCTTCCCCCCAGTGAGTCAGTGGCTAGCTAGTAGCTATAGGTTGCAACCACCGTGTAGCCCAAAGACCCCATCCTTATTCCAATTCTTCCCAAAACTCCCAAAAGAACTTATTATTTCCATTACAAAACAATTTAATCCTATTTCAGGTGCTTAAACTCTTTGAATTATTCTGAATTTTTATTAAAAATCCATCCCACCCACTAATTGAAAATTTATGTTTATCATGGTTTTAAAGGGGCCATAAGGATACGTGGCATTACAAACACCATATCATAACACATATATTATCAGACATGTGTCGATTGTTATCCAACTATATAACATGCCCTACCTGCATAGTTTACATACCACAAACCAGTTGTGTCACAACCTAAACCATCGAATGTGCTTCTAAAGCATAACATCAAAATTAAGGCACTAACACTACCAAACCATGATTCGATGCTCATAGATATAACAAAAAACTGAGACGGGATTACCTAAGATGTAATATAATAAAAAATGATCACATCATTATAAAATTCATTATCTGACATATAGTTATCCCCACCATATGACATAGCTATTGACTACTCATTCAGATGCCTTTGAGCTTCAACTATGGGAATTTCCCAATGGAACTCTGCAATAATGTTCTATAAATGTAATTAGAAATACTTTCTATCCTACCACACCCAAAAACAATTGAATCCACCTGCACAAAACTAGTTCTTTTCATCATTATCAAATTCCAAAACAAATAGATGATCCTGACTCACCGTTACGCAACACGAGCATATTAGGAATTACCCAAACAACCATTCCAGATGCATATAACATCCCATCATATCCTATATAACTTTCCTTGTGATGTTCACAACTGACATCCTCTAATTTTAGGTAAAACAACCATTCATATAACCTCTTGATGACCTACCTCAAAAGCATCTTCTACCCACACCATCACATTCTCAAATTACATTATCTTGATACAACCACTCAATGAGGTATTTGCTGAGAACCCAAACACCCCTAACATCATTCATATATAACACTTATTGTGATATCATTTATTATATAATTTATTTATTAAACATTGTCACACATTCCATAAACTTCAACACATTGTGGATCGAACACATTTCGTCTGTCAAAACCAACCAGAACCCAATACCCATAATCTGGATTCTCATTATACCATTTGGAAATTAACTTTAGTCACTCACCTATTCATTGGATTCCATTTTTAATCAATACCATGTTCCAATTGGTCTCCAAAACCCATTAAAATACCCCCAAGGAGTTCATCACATATGAAAAACATTATGCTTCCCACCATATGATTTTTTTGTCACATCACTTGATCAAATCATAAACCATCACTAACCACACTCCACCTATACCCACAAGCAATTGTTAGATGGGGATGAACCAAATGATACCGAATTGATAAATTAAAACATCATTAAAACCTCATTACCACTTATGATAATAAATTATACCTTATTTTTTGATATCAAATACATGATTAGGGAATCACTCTACGATGGTCGATGGTGCAATTTCCATTGTATAGTTTCCCATGTACTACTCCTTATGTGTATCCCCAGTAGTTTCTCTTTCCAAATATAAATGCCACTTCTCCCGATCCACATTAACCTCATAATATCCACTACTATCCAGGTTCAACACCCTAATCAACCATGTTATTAACTTTAGATCCATTTCTATGTCACATATTCCCTAGAATGATGTTTACCATTTCATCAAAAATCTCATTAAAATATTCCCACAACATTTCATAAAATACATCGATCCTTGACCTAAATGGAATAAAAAATATACATGAGTTTACTTGTCTATTTCATAGGTGAAATGGGATCCAGATCAGGGTGTGTGTGTACAATTCAGTTGGGAACCACCAATGTAGTCTATTATTAACTGATAATTTATCTGATATGTGCATGTGACATTATTGATATAAATAATTAATCTATTGATTAAAAAATAAAAAAAATACCTACATTGGATCAATGATGGAATTTCACAAAGCATGTCACATGAAATGTGCCAACCCATGCACTAAAACCACATCGTCTTCAATCCTTAGTTCTATGACCCTGATAGAAAATAATAGTTTGTTCTTGTGGTATAATTTATGTTAGAAAATCATGATTATTCTTCCCAAAATTGGAAATGTAACATATCCATGGAATTATCCAAGGAATCCCAAAATCATAGAATTGAATATCTATATATTTATTAATTAAGGGATCTAAATCTAGATCCTATGAATATTAGTAATACCTCCAAACATCTACATAATATGCATCTTGAAACCAATACATTGGAATCCTTGGAAGTCAGCTTCTCATGTTCAATCTTTATGCCACCATGCTAAACAGTTGGTTCCAATGCATCCTTGGTATCCCCATCAAATACATATAATGTCATTAGGATAAACTTGATAGAACAAGGGTTGAAATATTCATATCATCATAATAATAATCACTATAATAATCCCTAATCAATAATAGTTGGATCCTATAAATTCTATGAATCTTAGTGAATTTTTCCTTTTATAGAATCCCATAGAAATATGAACCTAAATCCTGACATCCAAGGAATTCTTCATATGGATCAATATCCGGGTCCGAGTATACAAAATGGTAATCTAATGTGATGTAAAAACATAAAATCTGTATCCCATAGTACCTCATGAGGCCAAAAGTAAAATACCAGAAGTCACCTATAGACATCTACACCAAACCATCTTCAAATGAGGCTGAAAAGACATGTCCCAAAAAGTATCTTTTCGAATAGATTGTATCATAATAAATAGAAAATGTGAAATTATATATTCACTAAGGATTCGGTCAAAAATCTAAACCCACCACCAATGTCCACATCCCCTCACACTCACAGGTTGGTTTGTGTTATGAAGTGATACTTGCAAGAATCACAACCCCAAACTAAATACACTTTCTGAAGTTAGATCAGCCACTGGGGAACACACTAGGATCCTCTGGGATAATGCATTGTATAAAAACTCATACATGGAACAAAATTCATGAACATGTTCTTGAGTCAACTCTAGAAATAAATAGGATGTCACTTCCCAATCCTTCATTGTTAGAATAATCTATTCTTACATGATAAAAAAGTTATACCAATTTGGTATTAGTTATCTAATGTCCAATGACCCATAACAATTTTTATGTCTCATTATTTTGTTTCACTCACCCTAAATGATTTTAAACTTCATAAGGTTTATCCACCTATATTTTTCCACTTCTCATGATTTCTTATACATCTCAATAGGTACTTCTATGTTAGTTCAAGACACTCAACAATTCGGTGTTATATGAAGACTCTTACTCAAGGGTAAATATGTCATATCATGGAAAATTACACCTCTCTAGAGGGCTTAGAGGAATAGGGAATAATAGTATAATCACAGAAGCCTTAATCCACCAGTGGAAAAGAAAACCATCCATTGTACATATAACTACAGTGGATGTGGACACCTCGGGCAGCAGAACCATTAATATTTAATTTATATAATTTTAAAAATTCATTAATTATCCAATTTGTAGTTAATTTAATCTATTTTAAAATTCATCTATTATAAATCCAAATATACATAATCTGGTGATTCAATATTCCAAAATGTATATAATCCACTTTATATAATATAATATTTTTGTAAGACCACCTACCTCATTTGAATCAATTTTTAATTTTTAACACTTCCTGTAACTCACTGATAGCCTCAGTGATGTTCTTGGTGGCTCAACCAATCACCACCTATTCTCCTGAGTACTATTGAAACACCATGGAATTATATATATGTAATTATAATCATTTAAAAAAAATTATACTATTATAAACAAAATGAAATTAGGACCAATTTTTCAATGAATGTCGTCGCTACACCGGAACCACATCCAAAATCACCCCGAAGGCTCTATCTCACCTCCCCAACTATATTTTCAGTGAAATACCTAATAATTAACACAAAATAAATTGGAAATTCAAATTAATTTAAAAGGAAACAACATTAATAATTTATATTGTGACACACCTATAAAGAAATAACAAATTGAATCACTTGAATATCATCTCATGATGTCATTTACAAGGTCAAAACTAAATCCCCTTCATAAAAATCTTATTACAACATGATCTAGAGAAATCAGAAATAAAGTACCATTCCCATAGATATCAGATTTTGAAATGAGTAAATGAAGAAATAAGAAAAGATTATAGGAGGTAATGGATAGGCTTAAATATCTTTGAAAATTTCTTAAAATACTTTCCGTGAAAAAGGGAAATGTTGGTGCAGAAGAAGGTTTAGACACCTTTTTTGTGAGGGAAATGAGGGGGAGAGGGGGCTACACTACCAAAACCTGAGGCTGTAAAAATGTAATTATCCTATTTTAATGCGCCAATGTCTAGGCAATATTGAGACACCAGTAATTATATAATCCAAAAACATATGACCAAAAACTAGCCAAACCACTAGAAATTTGATGGCTAGCCCACAATAAGCTGATGGTTGTAGGCTAAACCCACCATACTGCCCAATAACCTTGACCATCATCCAGAAATTTTTGGGCCTATTGGATTATCAATTGAAGTCCATTACACATCCAAATATGCCTATTTGAGGTTCTTAAACTCTTGAAATGAGTTTTTTAATTCTATTTCAAAATTAATATAAACCACTAATGGAAAATTAAAATATATATTGAATTTACAATGACTGTATTGACATGAGGCATTATAAAATTTAATTAAATGATAATTTTAATATAAACATATATTTTAATATTTAGAGAATACCTCTTCATAAAATATATGCATCATGTACATTAATTATAAATTTTACTTTTCTGAATCAAATATAATTTATTTTAATAAAAATTAATATTTTATATAATCATATTTAAATTTTTTAATTAATTAAATTATAGTTTTTATTCTTCAAAATATTTAATGATGATTAAAAAATAAGTTACCATAGTAAAAGATAAAAATTATTAAAAGTGGTTTACTGTGTGTAAAATACATAAATCATATAAAACATATTCATCAACGTGTGTGTATTATAGGCGGAGAATCTACCCTCTCCATTCAATTATTTTACAATTTTGTGCCTTTGACCAGTGAATAATGACATTCCATTATTGGAATGTAATTCGTACATCCAAAATTAATCTTCTCCTCACTTATGAAAGAGATCACCTCAATCACATTATTAAACTCTTATTGTAATACTTTGAGATCCAACATTAGCAGGTAAACACTACATCCTGAACTATCACATAATCCGGCCATTAATGAGATATTATTCAAGAGTGTAATAAAAAAATTTAATTTTTTAGATTATAATTTTATTTTTAAAAAATAAATTCAAAATTTTTCATCTTTATAAAAGCATTAAATTATCATTATATGTTTTGATTTTTTAATAGTTGGTTTTTAGGTCAATAGTGAAAATAAATATCTTAATCAAAAATCTATTTCTTATGAATTTACCATTATATTAGAAATACCTATATGTTTAAAAACCCTTTAAATGATGATATATGTGTTTAAGGATTAAAACTATAAATTATTTAACCACTATTATTAATTTATAATATTTTTGTTTAACTTTTTATAAACATTAGTAATATTTCCAAATAAAGAAAAATATTTTTAGTTATTTACATTGATCAGATAATATTTTGGTAAAATTCGATTTCATATTAAATTTTAATCCACATAAAATTTATTTCTTTTATTATAAAAAAATTTATTTTATGAAAATAAATATATTTTATATGTTTAATTCTATACAAAATTTGTACTTAAAAATTACACGATTTAAAAAAAGGGTCTTTCGTGTGCTAACGATAAAATTAATTTTCTATTAATATGTTATTTTATTCTATAAAATGTAATTTATATTTATAAAAATTAGGACTGTATTATATAAAATTTACAATTTTAATTTCTTTGAATTGAAAAAAATTACATAGATTGTTGATTAATTAATATAGTAAAATTAAAATGGCTGTTTTTTACCTATTAATTTTACAATAGTTATATAAATTTAATGTAATTAAATTATAAAAATATATTTCTAATTATAACCTTAACATGTTTTTAAAACATCTAAAAATATATATTCACTCATTCAATTAAAATTAAATGTTAATAAAAATAAAAAACACTTAATGTATTGAATGTAAATTTTCAATAAAAACGGATTTTCAAATATCTTATGTTTAAATTTAATACTCTATTTTATCATATTCATCAATTGCATTACATGAAATGGACTTTATTTTCAAATTAATTTTTTTAAATTTTAGTAAGAGTGGTCATCATATATTTTTATTATTAAAATAATTTCCATTATAAATTTTTAATAAAGATAAATTATGGTAAAAAGTGTAAATTATGTATCTTGTTTTTTAATAAAAACATGAAAATAAACCAAATAGATATAATTTTTACATATGAAATTAATATGAAAATTCCCCACCTATAAAATATTATCTAACTCACTTGACCCACCTAACAACCTTGTGATTTCATTTTTACACCATACCCAACTTTAGTTTCCTTGAAAAAGGCATATTTTTCACATATAAAAGGATATCACTCCTTCCAATAATCTCGTCCCAATAAACTAAAAAGATATCGATACTGAATTTTCCTTCCCTATCCCTCTATAAATAACTCCAATTTGTCTCCTAGAGTTCTTTGTAGACCCCCAAAGAATTAATATTCTACTAATAAATGTAAGAGATTCATGTCCATATCTTTCTTTTTTAACAGATTTATATTATAATACCATTTCCACACAATTAAATCATTTTAATTTCATGGTATTATCCCCCATTTAACATTTTTAATGAGGTATTAATTATCCTCTCTATTTATATCATTTTTCCTATATAGTTATTATGTCCTCAAAATGGCTAACATATACCCCTTCCATTTTAACTTACAACATTTATTTTATTATCATCATTCAAGTAATTGAATTTAATTATAACTCATTTGATATAGTTATAATGATATTCCATATCATTAAATTATTTTCATTGTTCTTAATAATTCACAAAATCCTAAATTTTCAAAAAATAATGATTGTATGGTTTTCATAGAAATGAAATTTCTATCTATATATTATCATTTGCATATGGTTTGGGAAAAAATGAAGCTTGGAATATTGAAACCACCATGGTATTGATAGAATAAAAAAATTTATTCAGTTTTAGTATATCATATTTGTATAGTTATATTTATATTACATATATTAATTATTTATTAGAATCAAAAATGAAATTGTTTTATTAATCTCATTTCATATAAGATTTCATTGAAAAGTTAATTTATTAAATTATATAATTATCATTGGAAAAATTAAATTAAAATTTTAAATTATTCATTTCAAAATAATCATAGAAATTATTTGTTAATAATTTTATTAAAATATTAATTTTTATGAATAGTGAAAAATATTTTTTTAAAGAAATATTTATTTTATTAACAAAGTCAAATTATCTTTTTGATTACCATTAAATTTTTATTAGTTCATTTTTTATTTAAAATAATCTATTTATGGTTAATTGTTTTTTCATTAAATTATTAAATAAACATTTTGTATTTGAAATAATTTATTCCCAAGAATTACTTTCTATTGCATTTTTTAGATTAATTTTAAATTAAATTTTCCATATTTTTTTGTTTTAAATTTTTAAAAATTTAATTCTCATTTGAAATTATCGGTTACAAATGTAGTTAATATGAACATTTTGATTTTACATTCAATATGAATAAAAACCTAGTAATTTTAGTTTCCAATGTAAAGTAAATAAGGTATTTAATGGATAAAAAAATTATATGTACTTTAAAATTAATTTAACACATGGTTAAATTTTACTGCTTTATTATATATTAAACAAAATATTAAATGAATCTAATTTTTGAGTTTTTGGGGCCAATAGGATAAGATTATAAACATTGGAATATTCTATTCAAAGAAATGTCAAATCCTTTATCTCACATCGCATTCCTCAAAGCCTCTCCCACACAGATATAAAGTGTTGTAACTATGATGATTTTCAATGTGTGGATGGGCAATCTTTTGTTCCCCACGTGTGACACTAATCAATATTCTCTTCTAGAATGGTTAGTGGTTTGACAAATTTTTTTTTGTTTCTTCTATAAATCTAGAATGGAATATTTGATGTGTTTTTTTAACATGAGTTTTTCAATTATTTTCTCACCTAGTGAATAGTAGATTTATTTATATACTTTTATTGATTGTCATTTCTGGTGTGGTGTCAGATGTTGGTGATGACAATGATGATGAGGATAAAGTGAAAATTATGCATCGGTGTTCGGTGATTGAAGATATGGCAGGACGATCTATGATGGGGTTATAACGACCTATACTTTTCATACATTGTTATTACATCATAATTGAATCATACTTATTACAACATTTAACAAAACCACAATAGGACTGTATAGGTTTAGTGTCTTTAGAAGCTAGGAAAAATAAACAACTAGTTCATAAAGCATCTACATTGTCTCACTTTTATATCATCATATCTAGAATCACTTTTTGGAATATCATACTTAATACCCTTCTTCATGACTTGTTTAAAGAAAAAATACAAAAGGGTGAGCTCAGATGCTCAGTAAGGGTAAACAAAAAGAAATATCAATCACATCATATTCATAAGAACATAACATTTTTGAAATCATAACCTGCAAAAGAGATCATATGTTCATAACATGGGATAAATCATAGTATTTAATTTTAATACCAATAATCATAACTTAAAACAGGAAACTTTGTGTCATACATACATAATCATTGAGAATCATTTCATAGTATTCAAGACTCATTTCCATGACTATCCTAGTGGACAAAGTCCATTTCTGAACCGATTTCATTCCTCATTTCAGTCCTATATCACTGAACCTGATTAACCTGTCATTCCCGCCATGTCTATCTCATGAGATATAAATATTTACCAAATGCACTGGAGGAAGATATACGCCCCACCAATCTCATAATGAAACCATTCTTATGTGTTCCACAAAATCATAAATCATTGCATAACCCATGTAATAAAAATGGTATTCTTAACCATCATGCCGTCATAAAATAATACATATAAGATAAAAGGACATCATAAAAATAATTCCATCATATCATAATAAAATCAATGTAAAAAAATAGGGATATAAACAAGAACCCTATATTATATTATATGGAAGATAATTTTGATAAAACACTTGAACATCATTCTTGAGGAAAATATCATTTCTCTTTCAATTTTTTCCTTTATTAACATGTCGTAAAATTTTAAACTAAATGTAGTTAATCAAAAATAAACATGAAAACATGTAACTGTGCTTCATAGAAATAATGTTATAGAAATCAAATCATGACGTATAATTTAATGAAAAACATTCTTCTCGTACTTTGGCCGGAAAAGTCAAAAAAGTACCTCGTACTAAAAATGACAAAATATTCCTTTCATATCTTTTACTAAAAACTCACCGAAAGGTAAAATTGGATTTAAAAATTTTTAGGAGAATGGAAATAATATTACATATAGTGGAAACATGGACGTGGATGATAAATATTCCCTAGTAAATTCTGATGTATAAACAATCTCGGTTAAAAATGAGATTGCGAGAATTTCCCTTACCTTAGGTCGGATTTTCTTCATACATGTCCGAACCTAATGTATAATGATTTAAATAATTTCATTGACTTATTACAGATTCATATTAATTGTTATTATATCATAAATGGTCATATTTTTATCTTCTTATTAGTAATGTTTGGTTGCTACTTTTTATTCGGGTGTTCATTACTTTATGTTCTTATGCATGTCTTGTCAAATAAAATATTATTCTTATTTTTAGGTTATAGATACCTCATTTTCAGAATTATATTAGTGTAAAATATATAATATTTATTCATTCAATTCATTTATATAATCATTATGCATTGAAGATCGGGTAGAATGAGTCACATCACATTGTGGAGAAGGTAGGCCATACGTACTCACGAGCGATGATATCGTTCCCATGATCGTGGAATTGTATTGAAGTGTATGTATACTATTTACAAATCCATATCACTTTACAATAATCAAATATAGTTATTATTTACACCATTATACCCATCCAAGTAAGCTGGTGGTGATAAACAGTTTACCCCATGGCGTGGAGACGGTATTCCATACGTACGCACATGCGGTGATTTCATTTTCCGTAAGATGGATAGAAGGTGAAATAGAATTGTTTAATATTTATAATAACATATAAGTATATGAGTTATAATTATTTTATTACTTCATAGTGAAAATAATAAAGGATAATATGTAGAAGAAGAAATGAAGTTGAATGAATCGGTAACGGACATTACCACTCCTTTGATGCGCCTGTTATTAACCTCCTATTAGGGCACTAAAGATGGTCTTCGTAGAAGACCAGGACCTCTAAGATGTTTCTAGGGATGTTGATAATGAAAATTGGTAGGGTTTTTCTGATCTTGAAGGCTCAAAGTTGTGTAAAGAGGAGAGGGAGGAGGTGCCCTTTTATAAGGGAGGAGAGTGGAACTTTAGGAAAAACATAAAATATTATTTTAAAATAAAGTAATATTTGGTCTTTAATAGCTCTAAATTGATTTATTTCGATGCTAAGGTGGGGATGGGTCAAAATCCTCTCAAACAATATATTTTATACAAGTTTAGGTTACTATTTTAACCTTATCATTTAGATTTAACTCTAAGTTAAATAATTTAACTTTTATCGTGTCTTTTTTTTTCTTACACTATATGGTTATTGAACATACGATAACAAGACAAAAAACCCCAGGTGATTCATTATTTATATATAAAACTTTATCTAATTCATTTGGAAAAACATTATATTTTTAGGAATAAAATAACAATTAATAATATAATTTTTTTAAACTATTTTATTTCAATTTTGACACTATTTGGGAATTTATTTTTGTGAAAATGATAACAGCATGATTAGTTAAAAAACTAATTAAATCAATAATAATATGTCATATTAACCTATAAAATTATTATAATTCATAGAAAGTCTCAAATTACATTGATATGGGTATTTATAATATCAATTATGTTAATATTTCCTTAATAAGGTAATTACTGCATCATCATTGTGTCATAAATAAATTAAATTATTTAAAGTAGAAAAATTAAAAATAAAATACCATTATGTATGAGATCATATTATATTTCTAATTATTATTTATAGTCGAATTTGTCTTATTTATAACCCTATATTAAAAATGTTTTAGTTATTAAACATTTATTTTAACTATTTTAACTCTTCTTTAAATAAAATAATATTAAATGTCCTAATCTAATCCAAGTTTACCTAAATGATCATATTTTATTCCTGAGCTTTTTTTGGTCGAATTAAACTTATCCAATAGAATTAGGACATGTGTTAGGAAAATAATAATATCATTTTTACCCTTAATTACCCTATTTACTTTTAATCGTGGTAAATAAAAGTAAAAAGATACTATTCATAAAATATTATTTTTATCTTATTGAACCACATTTTACACCTTGATAATAATTGTGTCTCTCGGATTTTTGAAATTCCACCTACAGAAGCAGTAAAATTAATTTTTTTGTACATTTTCAAACTGTCATAGGAAGTGGGTAAAAGGCGGTGAAAAGTTCAATAAATTTTTTATATATCTAAAATTATTATAAAATGAATCCAATGAATTACTTTGAACTTATATAGATATTATCTATCAATTTTGACCTAAAATAAATTTAAAGTAAATAAATAATTATTTAAATAAAAATTTGGTTTTTAAATAGTAACCTAGTGATTTCACTATTCATAAAAAATTGAATGTTTTTAGAAAAGTACCAAAAATTCACCTAGGCTAATTTGGATATACCGAATCCAAAAATGATGTCCATTTTGAAAGATACAATTTATAAAATTTCAAAAAGTGGGAATTACTACTCATAATAGCTAGTTTTAATAATATTTTAAAATCATATCGCTGTTTAGTGAAACTCGGTATTGCGTACAATGCAAGCTATCGAGGAAGGTCGTGATTGCATGGAAAGTAAGCCAAGCTAGTGTGGTGTGTAGTGAAATATTCTTTTGATGATGTATATAACATAAAAACAAAATATTTATCATAAAAATCATGGGTGTTACATTCTACCCCCCTTAAAATGAATTTCACCTTTGAAATTCGTCCCTTTGTAACAAATAGATGAGGATACATCTCCCTCATCATATCCTCAAGCTACCATGTAGCTTCATCTAATTTCTGGTTCCTCCGCAATACTTTTACCAAGCGAGTGGTCCTGTTCCGTAGGGATTTTTTTTCTACGATCCAAAATCTCTATCGGATGTTCTTCATAAGAAACGTCTTGCTCTAGCGGTACAACTTCTGAGCTGAGTACATGTGAAGGATCGAGTATTTACTTTCTCAAGAGAGATACATGGAACACATCATGTACTTGAGTGAGATTCTGGGGAAGCACCAATCGGTAAGCTACCTTCCCAAAATTATCCAATATTTCAAAAGGACTGATATACCTAGGGCTCACCTTTCCCTTCTTTCCAAATCTCATTACTCTCTTCCAAGGAGATATTCATAAGAACATATTATCACCGACTTCAAACTCTAGGTCTTTTATTCATTTACTGAAATAACTTTTTTGTTAACTCTGAGCTACTCTATGTGTTGTTGAATAGATCAGACATTTTCTTCCATCTCATCAACAAGATAAGGTCTTAATAGCTTTCTTTCCCCAACTTAATCCCAGCAAGTTGGAGTTAGGCATTTCTTTCCATAGAGATCTTCCTAAGGATACATATGAATACTAAAGTGAAATCTATTATTAGAATAAAATTCCACCAAAGGTAGGTGCTGATCCCAACCACCTTTGAAATCCTTAGAGTAAGATCTTAACATATCTTCTAGAGATTGAATTGTTCTCTCTGACTGAACGTCTGTCTAAGGATGATAAGCAGTGCTGAAACTCAACTCTGTAACTTGAGTATGCCGAAGACTTCACCAAAACATTGAGGTAAACCTCATATCCCGATCAAATATAATGGAAAGTGGTACTCCATGAAATCATACCACATCCTTTACATATATCCTGGAAATATGACCAAGAGATAAATCCTCTCTAACAGTAATGAAGTGTGCCGATTTCATAAGACGATCAACTATGAACCAGATAGAATTATTGCCTTTGGATGTTTTAGGACGTCCGGTGACAAAGTCTATAGTGATGTTTTCCCATTTCCATTCGATTATGGGTAATGGTTGTAACATACCCTTAGTCTTCTGTCTCTCAGCTTTAACTTTTTGAAAAAACAAGCATCGAGAGACATATTCAACAACATCTCTTTTCATGCCATCCCACCAGAAGTACTCGTTCCAGTCCCTATACATCTTCATGCTTCCAGGATGAATAGAGAGTGAAGAACTATGAGCGTCATCCAATATTTCCTTCTTTAATTCTGGGATGCGAGGAACACAAACCAGATTCCTAAACCTTATTATCCCATCACAATCAAGGTTGAATTCAAGAACATTTATCACCTTCTTTTGTAACTCTACATCTTTTTTTGCGCCTCTTTAATCTTCACATGTATAGGTGGTTGAACCTTCATTTGGGAAAGATAATATTTTTCCCCTTCCATTATAATTCCATGATCCATTCTTTGTAAATCCATAAATATTGGATCTTTTGTGATCGTCATCATGGATAAGATAACATGCTCTTGTCGACATAATGTATCTTCCACCATGTATGCCTTCCTAGAGTGGTAATGAATTGAGGAGTCGTAGTCCTTAATAAACTCCAACCATATTATTTGGCACATATTCAACTCCTTTTGTGTGAAAATATATTTTAAAATTTTATGATCAGTATAAATATCACACCTTTCTCCATTAAGATAATGCCTCCAAATATTTAACGAAAAGATTACCACAGCTTACTCCAAATCATGAGTTGGATAATTTTGGTCATGGATTTTCAACTATCATGAGGCATAAGCTATCACCATATCATTTTTCATGAGAACACACCCCAATCCCTTATTGGATGCATCATTATAGATCAAAAACCTTTATCCACTACAACACAGTGTGAGAACAGGTGCACTGGATAACCTTATTTTTAACACCATGAAATTATCTTCACACTCCTCTGTCCAAGAGAACATAACTCCGTTTCAAGTAAACCTGGTGAGTGGATTGAATAATCATAAAAAATATTTCACAAAACGTCGATAATATCCAGCCAAACCCAGAAAACATCAGATCTCAGTTACTGTTGTTGGTCTCGACCATCCTTTGATAACCTCTATTTTTGCTGGATCCACAGATATCCCCTATTTTGAGATTTTGTGACCCAAAAATTTAACTGTTTAATGCCAAATTTCACACTTGGTAAATTTGGAATAAATCTTCTCCTTTCTCAGGGCCTTCAATACAATTCTCATTTGATCTTCATGTTCTTCCTTGATATTTGAATAGGCAAGAATATCGTCAATAAAGACTACCCCAAACTTATCAAGATAGACTCTAAAGACTCTATTCATCAGATCCATGATGATAGCAGGGGAATTAGTAAGACCAAATGGAATCACTATAATTTCATAGTGTCCATACCTTGTACGAAATGTCTTCTTTGGTATATCCTCCCTTTTGGCCCATAATTGATGATACCATGAATGAAGATCAATCTTGGAAAAGTATTGAGCTTCCCATAGTTGGTCAAATAAGTCCTCAATGCGTGGGAGGGGATATATTTTCTTGATAGTGATCTTGGTTAGTTCACGATAATCAATGTAGAGCCTCATTGATCAATATTTATTCTTAAAAACAGAACAGGTGGTCCCCAAGGTGACGCACTAGGGCGTATTAATCCCTTATCAAGATTCTCTTGGAGAATCTTCTTCAATTACTTCAACTCAATTGGGACTATTCTATAAGGTGTCATTGAAATAGGCATAGCACTCGATATGAGTTCTATTGAAAACTCAACTTCATGATTTGGTGGAAGACCTAGAAATTCCTCTGGAAATACATCATCAAACTTCTGTACAATGGGAATATTCTGAATCGTGAGTTTCTCTCCAACCATTTGAGATAAATAACCTTCATTTAGTGGAATTACGACCCATAAGATGGAAGATATTTCCACTGGAAGGTTATGTTCATCCTTGCATCGATAAACGATCATAGATTGATCTGAAATATGAAATGTGACTTCCCTTATTTGGTAATTGATATGAGCTCCATATAAAGCTATCCAATCCATGCCATGAATCACATCAAATTCTATTATAGGAAGGATCACATGAATTGTCTGAAGCACAATCCCACAAACATCAATCAGAGAAGAATTGTAAACTTTTCATGAGACTGTTGTGCCATTAGGGGTTGTCACAGGTAACTCAATATCTAACTGCTGAGGTAATATGGAGATACCCTTAGAAAATTATTTAGAAATAAAAGAGTGGGTGGATCCAGAATCAGATAAAATATTTGCTACTTTAGAGTGGGTGGTAAGTGTACCTTTCACAACTTCGTTATCATACTCCACATCGGTGATGAAAATTGCATGTGACATTCCTTTTTCTTTATCCTTAAGAGTTTTTTGATGTCGATCATCATCAATAAACCTTGGATTAGGGCATTTATTAGCATAATTCACCATTTCCTTGAACTTGTCACATTGAAGTGTATGAGGTGCACTCTGTGTAGCCTTTTCTTTGTTCGCATCACTAGATATCTTCTTCCCATCATTGCGGCATTAAAATGCCTGATGAAGTTATGTTCCACATTTGAAATGTTCACTTGTCCCTTTTAGGCAATTCCCTACATGTTTCGTTCCACACTTTGAGTATAAGGGAAAACTCATCTTCTTTTTAGTGTGGTCTTTAGATCTCACTTTGAAATCCATTTTCCTCTTCCCATCAAACCCATATGACTGATGGGTTTCACCAATCTCCATGTCAACCTTGAGATCACATCGAACAATTTTCTCATAGCTATTGAAGTCCCTTATGCATAATTCCATTCAAAGACATGGTTTTTTAGAAACTAAAGAATAGATCGATCTTTCTCTCAGGTTGGATAATAATCCCAGAAGTGTGGCTTTCAAGCCTTGTAAAATTTTCTTCGTATATACCAATAGATTCATCATCCTTTTTCTTTAGTTCACGAAACACCTTCTCCATATTTGTTCAAAGAATACGATGGAAGCACTTATTTAAACATATGTTCTTGAACTCTTCCAATTCCATAGACTCAATTTCGTCTCTTTGCCTCATATTCATGATATGATTCCACCATTGATCAGCTTCACCTTCCAAACGATATACTGCTAAGATGACTTTATCATGTTCAGAAAATTGAATAACTAAAAATATATTTTCAGTGGTACTACTCCTTTGTTCAGCCACTAATGGATCAATAGACCTTCTGAATGAGGGTGGACACTGCCTCATGAAGTATTCATCAGAATTTTTCTCTTTCCTTGGCTTTTTTGGAAGTCATACACGGTTCATAGCTTGATAAATTTTGTGAGCATGGCTATAATATTTTTCTTTCCATCTCCCATAACGTTTTGTTTCTCAAGGATACAATCATTTCATTTCCCATCGCATTCAGCATTAACACGGTTCCTTCGGGTTACATCCATTGACTAAAACTAATAATAATAGTGTGATCAACACTAATTATAATTGTAAAACCATATAATCAAGAATAAAATTTCACACATATGGTCTTATCATAGATTTTTCATGGCCATTTGTAAAACACTATGATTGTGTTCTCTTCTTAGACTTATCGTTAGGGTACTTACTAAGTCTTTCACATCCTAGTTTCCAAAGGTTAACTATACCTTTCCTCTAATACCAACTATAATGACCCATACATTGCATAAAGTGTTATTACATCATAATTAAATCATACTTAATAAAACATATAACAAAACCACAATAGGACCGTACAGGTATAGTGTCTTTAGAAATTGGGAAACATAAACAACTCGTACATAAAGAATATACATTGTCTCCCATTTATTTCATCATATCTAAAATCTCTTTTTGGAATATCGTACTTAATACCAATCTTCCTGACCTGGGGAAAATAAAACATACAAAAGTGTGAGCTCAAATTCGTAGAAAGGGTAAACAAAAGAAATATCAATCACATCATATTCATAAGAACATACCATTTTGTAAATCATAACCTGCAAAAGAGATCATAATATCATAACATGGGATAAATAATAGTAGTGAAATGTATTCCCAATAATAATAACATAAAACTTGAAACTTTGTGTTATATAAACATAATCATAGAGAATAATTTCATAGATGTCAAAACTCATTACCATGACTATCCTAGCGGACCAAGTCCATTTCTGAACCGAGTTCACTCCTCGTTTCAGTCATGTATCACTGAACCAGATTAACCTGTCATTCCAGCCATTTCTATCTCATGAGATATAAATATTTACCCAATTAATTGGAGTGAGATATAGGTCCCACCCATCTCATAATGAAACCATTCTTTTGTGTGCCACAAAATCATAAATCATATGATAACCCATGTAATAAAAATGGGATTCTTAAATATCATTCCATCATAGCATAATCCATATAAGATAAAAGGACATAGTAAAAATAATTCCATAATAACATAATCAAATAAATTTAAAAAATAGGGATAGAAATATAACCCTATATTATCTTAGATGGAAGATAATTTTGATAAAACACTTAAACTTCATTCTTGAAGAAAATATCCTTTCTACTTCAAAAACATTTTTTCCTTTCTTAACATGTAATACAATTTTAAACTAAAAGATGTTGATTAAAAATAAACTTGAAAACTTGTAAAGGAATATTCAAGGAAATAATGTTCTATAAATCCATTCATGCTGTATAAGTTAAAGAAAAACATTCTTCTCCTACTTTGGCTGTAAAAGTCAAAAAAGTACCTTGTACTAAAAAAGACAAAATATTCCTTTCATATATTTTACTAAAAACTCACCGAAGGGTAAAATTGGATTTAAAAAAATGTAGGAGGATATAAATAATATTACATATTGAGGAAACATGTATGTGGATGATACATATTCCCCAGTAAATTCTGAAGTATAAACAATCTCAAATAAAAATGAGATTGCGAGATTTTCCCTTACCTTAGGTCTGATTTGCTTCGTGCGTGTCCTGAACTCTTGTATAATGATTTAAATAATGACATTGTCTTATTACAGAATCATATTCATTGTTATGATATCATAAATGGTCATATTTTTATCTTCTTATTAATGATATTTGATTGCTACTTGTTATTCGGGTGTTCATTGCTTTATGTTCTTGTGCATGTCTTGTCGAATAAATTATTATTCTTCCTTTTAGGTTATAGATACCTCATTTAGAGAATGGTATTAGTGTAATATATATCATATTTATTAATTTAATTCATTTATATAATCCTCATACATTGAGGATCATGTAGAACGAGTCGCATCACATCGTGGAGATGGTAGGCCTTACATATGCATGAGAGATGATATCGTTCCCATGATCGTTGAATTGTATTGAAGTGTATATATAATATATCCGAATCAATATAACTTTAAAATAATCATATATAGTTTTTATTTACACCATTATACCCTTCCATGTAAGGTGGTGGTGGAAAATAGGTTACACCACTGCGTGGAGACGGTATTCCATACGTACGCACGGGCGGTGATTTCATTTTCTATCGGATGGATAGATGGTGAAATAGGGTTGTTTAATATTTATAATAAAATATAAGTATATGAGTGATAATTATTTTATTAATTCATAGTGAAATAAATAAATAAGAATAATTAGAAGAAGAAATAATGTTGAAAGAATCAAAAACGGACAATACCTCTTCATTGAAGCGCCTCTTCTTAACCTCCTCTTAGGGCACTAAAGATGGTCTTTGAATAATACCAGGACCTCTAGGATGTTTCTAGGGAAGTTGATAAGGAAAATGGGCATGTTTTGGCCGATCATGAAGGCTTAAAGTTGTGTAAAGAGGAGAGGGAGGAGGTGCCCTTTTATAAGGGAGGAGAGGGGCACTTTAGGAAAAACTTAAAATATTTTTTTATAATAAAGTCATATTTTCTTTCTAATAGCTCCAAATTTATTTATTTAGAAGCTAAGGTGGGGATGGGTGTATATCCTCTCAAAAAATAGATTTTAAACAACTTTAGGTTACTATTTTAACCTTATCATTTAGATTTAACTCTACGTTAAATAATTTAACGTTTACCGTGTCTTCTTGTTTTTTACACTATATGGTTAATAAACGTACTATAATAGGGAAAACTAACCCCAAGTGGTTCATTATTAATATATATAACTTTATATAGTCATTTGGACAAACCTTATATTTTTAGTAATTAAATAACAATTAATAATATAATATTTGTTTTAAAAACAATTTTATGTTACTTTTGACACTATTTGGGATTTGATTTTTGTGTAAATCATAACAGCATGATTAGTTCGAAAAAATTTAATAAAATAAATAATAATAATATGTCATATTAACCTATAAAATTATTGTAATTCATAAAATGTCTCAAATTACATTTATTTTGGTATTTATAATAACAATTATGTTAATATTTCCTTAATATGTTAATTACTGCATCATCATTGTGTCATAAATAAATTAAATTATTTAATGTCTAAAATTAATATATAAAATTAAATTATGTTCGAAATATTCTTATCTTTCTAATGAATATTCATATTCAATTTTATCTTATTTATAACCCTATATTAAAAATGTTTTAGTTATGAAACTTTGATTTTTATTATTTTAACTCTTCTTTAAATAAAATAATATTAATTGTCCTAATCTAATCCAAGTGGACCTAAATGGTCATATTTTATTCCCATGGTTGTTTTTGGTCAAATTAAACTTATCCAATAGAATTAAGACATGTGTAAGGGTAATAATAATTCCATTTGTACCCTCAATTACACTATTTACTTTTAACCGTGGTAAATAAAAGTGAAAAGTTACTATTCACAAAAAACTTATTTTTATCTTATTGAACCACATTTTAATCCTTGATATTAATTGTGTCTCTCGGATATTCAAAATTCTACTCACAAAAGCGGTAAAATTAAGTTTTATGTAAATTTTCAAACTCTCCTAGGAGGTGGATAAAAGAGGATGAAAAGTTCAATAAATTTTTTATATATCAAAAAATTTTATAAAATGACTCCAATGAATTACTTTTTACTTATATAGGTATTATGTATCAATTTTGACCTAACATAAATTTAAATAAAATAAATAATTATTTAAATAAAAAGTATGTTTTTAAATAGTAACCCATTGTTTTCACTATTCATCAAAAAATTAATGTTTTTAGAAAAATACCAAAAATTCACCTGGGGATACTTTCGATATTCTGAATCCAAAAATGAAGTCCATTTTGGAAGATAAAATTAATAAAATTTCAAAAAGTGGTTTTTATGCTTTATACTGTGAAATTTACATTAAAGTGAGTTATGGTTAGCTTTGATTATCTCATATTTTTTTAAAAGGATGATCCATTGACCTAAGTGGCCAACACATAAAATTTATTAAAGGAAATTTTACAAGTATCGAAAGTACAAGATCGTATTACAATCTTTCACATGGAAAGGAATAAGAGAACCATAGAGGACGTTGCACCGGGTCATGTCTTCATTAACTGTCAAGTTGGCCAAGCCATCAGCAACCATGTTTGCTTCCCGATAGACATGTGTGATGGTGTAGTTCATATTGGTGATTGAATAGTTTCATTCCATCTAATGGCTTGTAATCAGCCAACCTAGATGAGTTACACCATTCCAAATAGCATGAACGATTTTCTTTAAGCCACTTTCAATCCAATGGTGGTTCTATCCAATGACCATGGAAAATTTTATCTCATAAATCAACCCCTTCATCGCACCTTCGATGGAGGTGGAAATGCCACAATGACCCATAATGCAGCCTTGAATCTGGCCGCACTGGTTCCGGATGATAAAACCACACCATGCAGGCCCCGGATTTCCATTGTAGGAACAATAAATGTTGATTTTGATCTATCCAGGGAGAGGGGCTCTCCATAACCCCTCGAGAGTGTGATTTAGCTGACATAAGATTCCATTGATCTATATATGTTTTAGGATTCCAAAATCATGTATGGAGTTTTGGAAATGACCTTTTTGTAACAATGTAGCTTCCGATATGTAAATTAGGATTTGAGTCCAACTTGCATTGAGATTGAGTGAGTAGTTTCTATGAATAATATCATTTTGACCATACCAGATCACATGGTGGAGTTTAGGAACTGCAACAAGGAAGAGATTCCTGATTTTCTGAGATCCCTCCATCTCTCCTCATTTCTTAAGTTGAGTTTTGATAGAGTCATGTATCAACCATCTATAGTCAAGGATGTCAAAAATATAGTTCCAAAGAGAAGAAGTAGAAGCAAAACAACGGAATGGGTGTTTAGAATCATCTTTGTGTGGGGTACATATTTTACATTTAGAGAAAAACTGAATTCCAAACGATTGAAGACAAACCTCATTGGGGATTTTGTTGTGAAAAAGTCTCCAGATGAGACTGAATCTTCAGGGCTTTATCCAAGGTTAGTTGAATTTTGTAATCCATCTGAATTCATTCTCGTTATTTCAGAAAGTATGATTTTAGTAATGATTTGATGTAATCATACCATTTTGAGTAGGCTCCCAAATTAAGATATCGTATTTGTAAGAAAAAGTATAGTTTTCAATGAGATTCAAAATAGGTGCAGGAGGATGATCATGTTGAAAATTTAAAGTGTCTTTGATATTGCTATTAGTGATTTAAAATGTTTGATATATATGTATCATAGAGATTAAAGGCTGGCCTTTCCAGTTTTCTAGCAAGAAGTTCATGAAAGAATCTCAAGAAACCCTCCATTTGGAATTATTTATAATGCTAGTGAGAGAGCGCTTGAGGGTGGGCCAAATGAAATAACTAATGATGGTCAAGTTGCCATTATTATGTTTCTCGAGGAATCTATTCATGAGAAAGGTGAAAGAATCTGATGTTTCACGAGAAATGTCCCAAATGAGCCGATCAAGAAGATATTCATTAAAGGACATTATATTTTTCATACTAATACCACCATTTTCAATGGGTTTGCAACAAGTGAACCAAGGGCCCATCACAACATTTCTTCCTAGAATACTACTGGTCCGAATGATATTTTTAATAGTTGTGTTATTTTTTTAAGACCAATAGGCCATTTGTAGACCATCCTGGAGTATACCATTTTGGGGAAAATGGTTGATTCAACAAGGTAAGTCTTGTCAGCCATAGAGAGAGCCATACCCTTATTGGAGGAAAATTGGCTGAGAACTAGATTAACAATATTCACAAAGTGGCAAGACTTGGGTCTAACCCAAAATATGGGGACGCAAATTTATGTAAATTGGGAGAGCCTTCCTTCAACCCCAAATCACTGATGATGTTACATTTTCTGTTTCGTGGGATGTTCTTTCCCAAATAAGATTCAAGATTTGTTCCAATTTATGTTTCGGAAAGAAACATCTTCATAGTGAGATAAAAAATTCTAGAGGTTAAGAATATTTCTTTTTACGCCTTAGAGGAAAATTATGATGTCGTCAACATAAAAGTTGTGAGTGGGGCATTTACATTCTTGGTTACATGAATGGGTTTTAGTTTATTTTAGACCACCAGACAATTGATCAGACTATTGAGGTAGTCTTCTAGTGTTGAAAAGAGAATAGAAGCGAGGGGGTCACCTTTTCTATAACCTTTGGTGAATGTAATGTTACCTTTGGGAGAACCATTGATCAATTTGAAGATAGTGACCGAGTTGAAGAGAGTTTTGATAGTAGTGATAATGGATTCACTAAAACTGAAACGTTGATGTAATATAAAGATAAAGCTTCGATACATGGTGTCAAAATAATTTCTGATGTCATGATTAATAGCTATGTTGCCTCCTCTATTAGGTTTATTCAAGTTGATGATACACTCAGGGGAAATATAGATACAATCATGAATTTTTCTTCCCTTTATAAAACCAAATTGATTCCAAGAGACTATTGTTTTAGTAATAGTTGAGAGATGATTTAGGAATGATTTTGTTGATGATTTTATAAAGTGTGTTGATATGAGAAATGTATCTAAGAAGGTGAATTTCAGAGGCATTATCCACTTTAGGGATCAAGGTGAGGAACTATGAATTAATAGCATGGGTAGGACCCCATTATTGAAAAAGAATTTAACTAGATTACAAACATCGATATGAACAACATACAAATAGTTTTGGAAGAAACCATTGTCAAAACCATCAGGACTGGGAGAACTATCAGGATTCATACTAAAGGAAATATTGTTAATTTCATGATCCAGCTGTGTGTAAAGAAGGAAATATTTGTCCGCATCAGGGATCATTGAAGGAATGACCTCAGGGGGGAGGTATTTTTTATTATCTAGTCCATTGAAGTGTGTTACATAGTAGTATACTATATGATTAGTAATGTCATATTATTTTTCAAGAATCATATCCACATCCTTTTGAATTTTGAGTGGTCTACAAGAAATCCTTATTATTTGTAGAGAGTTGTAGAAGTTGGTTTTTCTGTCACCATCAGTTACCCATTTGACTTTATAATATTTCTTTCTCATATTGTCCTTAAAAGTGATCACATAATTGATTTTGACTTCCATGTGAATTTCTTGCGTAGGATTGGTGTGGATATTAGAGATGGTTTTTTTGTTTTACACTTTATTGAGATCTTTCTCAAGAATAGTAATGTTTTTATTGATTTTTTTGGCTTTGGAGTTACACCAAGATTTGAACATCTATTTGAGGTGTTTTCGTTAGAGTTTACAATCAAAGGCCCTGTTGTTGTAAGACATTGAAGGCCAGAAGTTGTAGATGACATGATTACATTCATCATTAGAGACCCACACATTGTTGAAATGGAAAGGTAACAAAGGTTTCATGTTTTTGGAGGAAATTATTACCAGGATAGGATGATGATCAGAGTTCAATCTGCAAAGAGTGATGCTGGAGATAGTGTCCCACTTTTCTAAACTAGGGACATTCATAAAAGATCTGTCCAATTTGGAGGAAACCAATTTTTTGTAATGACTTCTATACCAGGTGTATTTTTCACTAGTGAGGTTAATTTCAATAATATTTTTTCCTTCAATATGGGTTTTGAATATTCTCATGGAAACAGTTGTGTGAGATTGGCCAGTTTTTTCACTATAGCTAATAATAGCATTAAAGTATCCCAATAAAAACCAAGGGTCAGTGATGTTTGATCATAAATAATAAATTTCATTCCAAATAGTTCTTCTTTATTCATATCTATTCATAGCATAAAAGAGGAAAAAAAAGTGTGAGTACCATCAATAGTAAAGGTACCAGTGAGAATCTGATCAGAGATTTTAAAAACACTAAAATCCTATAAAGAAACGTGCAAAAAAATATAAAAAGAATCATCATTGAGATTTTTATTTGTTTCACTAAAATCATAATTGTGTTGAAAAAAGTGAAAATATTTAAATTAGAAAGATATTTTCAGTTCTATAATATCAAAATGGATAGGGTTATGCATGCTAATAATTATTTTCAAAACATTGAGGGTGTTAGAGTTGGAGATACCCAGAAAATTCCAAAAAAGGATCTTCTTAAATCTGATTTTGTAGTTAGAACTCTCTTTCTTCTTTTTTACAAATCCCTTATTTCTAGTAGACTTTCTAACCTTAGTGTTAGTGGTCATTTACTGTACATTTTAAGAGATGAAATTGATCTTATTTGTAGGTTATTTTAATTGAGAAGTCATAGTTGAATCATTATAATCCATTGAACCAAGGGACTTTGTATCCACTATGGAAAGTATCATGGTAGTATGCTTATGTTCTAGGGAGTACTTAGTATCCTTCCTATTAGTTTATAGATGAACTGGTGGACTATAATGAGTGGTGGAATCAATTTTCTTTTTAGTATGTAGTGTGTGCTCACCAATCTTTGACTTGGGTTATACTGCCCTGTTATGGTGGGTGGTGTGAACCGTGAGAGATGTATTTGGATTATGGTCATGAGATTTGGTCTCAAGCTTCTTTTTAATTGTGGTCTAACCTGTAGTTAAAATCGGGCTACTATCCATAGAAGATGCATTTCTTTTTACAACACTACAAGATTGGTGGGTAGTGGCCAAGTTGCACGAGTTCAATGAAATATAATTCTTAGAGAAAACATTACTGTAATAGTCATTTTTATCACAATGCAATTTTCATGTAGCATGGAATATTCCTTAGATACATAAGAAAGGGGAGGATATGTACAAGGGATAGGATGATCCAAAGCAGATTGCTGTTTGACAGTGTTCTAAGAGAGACTACGCTAGTGCTTCAGGGGAACATTTTAAACCTTCATATGCTTGGGTCCTAGAACCAAAGCTGAATTATAATTTAAAACATATTCTAAGATCCATTTCATGCCTTCTCTAGCTTTTAGGTCCATGGAGGCAGGTTTAAGCATGAATATATAAGACCGGGGGTTTCATTATTGTCTTTTTGAGTACCTAAGATAGAAGTGCTAGTAATCTTTGTCTGCTTGGTACCTAAGTCTAGTGTGTCATCAACAACTTGAATTTTTTTTTGCATAGACATTATTATTGTGGGTTGAAGTACCAGTGTTATAGGCTATATTCTTTTATTTTTAAGAGGAAATTCCCTATATCCATGATTCGATGCTGGATATTATGAATTTCTTGTTCATGTTTATAGCTAGTAAAATTTTCCTGCTCAGTTAATACTCTAATAGTGTCTGGGAAATGATTTGTAATGTCTATTGAGAGGTTTGGATCATTAAAAGAATTCTATTCTTCTTCCACTTTATTAACCCAGTTAGTTCTTGAACTATCTCTTATGTGTGTAAAAATGTTTTTTTACCGAAACATCAATATTCTTTTTCGATGTTTCATGTATGTCTATAATGGGGGATTTATATTTTTAGAACTTTTTATTTCTTTCCAATCATTCTCATATGGTTGGATTACCTGATTCCTAATCACCCTATAGTTGAAGATGGTGTGCCCTATGATTTTACAATGGTCACAAAATGGAGTTTTTCACTCATATTCCACACTTATTTAATTTTTTTATTCATTGGAGTTGATGTTAATTGAGTTAGAAAGTTTTGAGTCAAGGTATATTTCAACCATTACTCGACAAAAGAGACCCATGCTATCATTTAAGTTCCTATGATCAATTTTAAGAGGATTTTTTATGAAAGACAAAATGTCATTCAGTATTTTGGGGTTCCAAAAAAATAGTTAAGTCCATGAAATTTTATCCAGACATGTGCCAATGTGTTTTTGTGTGTGTTCAGGTCAAATATGGAGTCCCACTCTGAAATTTTATGTATACCCAACACGAGGATGAGGTAAACAGTCTTCCAAACTCATTCAAAATCATCTTTTTATCTTAACAATATGTGAAAATATCCTATTCTTATGGGGATCAGTTTCTAATTTTTTGTATTCTCACAATGTGCAATACATGACTTATTTTTAGTAAGGGAATAAGGGTCATTACCTTTGTGGTAGGAGATACGATCCATCACCGAGAATTTGCACAGTTGTGTACGTTGTTGAAGGGAATCCAGGTCCTCTTCGACTAGGTAACCAACACCATCCACACTCTTAACCAAGGGGGATTCATCATGAAATAATTTCCTTGGTGATAAATTTTTAATGAATCTAGGAAAGAAATCCCCTAGGCTCGACTGGTAGAAGAATGGTTGTGGGAGACATCATTGGGAATCTCCACTCTTCGAGTAGCCACAAAATTATTATGCACTGGGGGAAGCTATGTCATCTACGACATCGTGAAATGATGAGAATCAAATTTCCCAGGCGTAAGGATGATCTCTATAGGATTGACAGCGTATCGACAGGGATAAAAAACCCTAATCATTCGAACTTTATCTCACATTATTTCAAATACAATTTTTTAAAAAAAAATTTAGCACTAGATCCATGAGTGTGGTTATGGGTATACTTAGTTTGTATTAGGTGACAATTGGTGATTTTTTATGATTAGTTTATTCATTAAAAGTAGATTATTTTTGTTATTTTTTGATATTATGATAAGTGAAATTTAGTGAAAACCATAATGATAAGTCCATTTATCGGATAACATCCTGGAATTTTTACAATGTACTGATTATATGGTTTCCTAAAAATTAAATCCCTACCTATATATTATAATGTGACTGGAAAAAAGTCTAGTGGAGTATCAAATCATTCTTTACTCAATGCATATTTACTAGACCAATGACTATACACCACGATAGACATGACCTAGGGATATAAATTGGTAAATCTCATTCACATTATGAGACATTTTTATGAATTTATTATGTTATGGAATCTGTTTAATGAGTAGGAGAGATCCCATCCTAATGAAACCAATATTTAACTAAAATTATTATACGTTAAAATAACAGGTTTAAAGGATAAGACATCGTACTATTTTTTTTCATATTCACATAGTCATTTATACGAATATTATTATATGGGATCATAAAAATATAGTATTTATTATATTTTTAAGAACAGGATAATAAAAATGAAGAAATTACTGGTATGTACCTAGAAACATCTCAAAATTTGTTCTCAAAGAATATTTGGAATGAATATATGAGATTCATGATATTTTTCTATTATAAGGGAAAAGTTATGTTTTGTAGCCTTATATAAGATTGAAAGGATTATATCTCTTTAGAAACGGAATCTTGATTCATGATTGTTGATTCTTACCAGATAAGCATCAGAAATTATAGGATTGGATAAATATTCGAACCATGGGTGTTTTTTATTTTATAAACAAATGATGGAGTAACATGAAGTATTTGAAGAAAAATCTAACAAATCATGTCACCTTCAAAAGTACACCAGATCGCATGACCATGTGAAGGTCATGTGAAAGGATCTTTCACTTCACATGACCTGCATATGATCATGCAAAGACCCTATGAAAAACCTTCATCCTATTGTGATGGAATCCATGAAAGATATTATTATAATGTGGAGTATTCCAGGTGAGTAACTATGATCATGGAACTTGACTATTAATGAAAAACCCTAATATAATAATAGAAAATAATGTTATAAGCTTCATGAAATTGTGAGTTAAATTATTATTCATGGAACCTACTTGTGTGATTATCAATACCCTATAGATCCCCTGATGACATTGCCACCATATCATGTGAGATAATTTTAGCGGTCACCATTATTATGTGAAGGAACTTAGATAGGTCCATTCAAACATGTTATTCCCTAGAGACTCCATAGACAAAATGAGTTATTTTATATGGAAATGAAGAAGCCTCATCATTATATTTATCATTGATCATATGATTCATCATATAATGAAAAATGACTATATAATACAACACTCTAATGTTTTAAAAAGATCCCCTATCCCAATAAAATAAACAATTAAATAAAAATAAAACCATTGGAATCTTATATCAAAAGAAAAAAATACATTTATCATATTTTTAATGAGTTTTGAACGTCATGCCATTTCCATCGTTATGAAAAAGTCATTTAACAAGGTTGTTTGGTTATATGAAGGCCCTTTGACAAGTCAACACGGTCACCTGAAAGTCCATTGAACAACAATCTTGGTCACGTGTATTCCCTTTGGAAAGCTAGATTGGTCATCAGAAGACCCTTTAATCAGATATATTTATCTCATGAGAGTCCCCTGACAATCCATCATAGTCTCCTAAAGAACCATGGAAAAGTCAACTTTGAGGATTATAAAGCCTTTCTATATGCGTCTATATCTCTTGAAGGCTATCAAAAACATCATCTCAATATTTAAAAGGTCATTTTACATGTAAAAATTATTATGAAAAATACATTTTGGGGGTGAGGGTCCAATTAATATGGCAATGAAATAGATTTATTTTAGTCGATGAATATCATGTGACACCTTGAAAAACATGTTGAAGGATCATGCAAAGCGCATGATGTAATGTTCCCTAAAATGACTCCAACTCATATCTATGAGATACACTCCACGTTGAGTGGTGTATAATTGGGGTAGTGTTTCCAATAAATCCCTCACACTCGGCACTAAAAACACACACAATAGAGAATACACTAACATGACTATAAAAGAGTTGACATCATAGAGTAGTGAGTCACATGATTGAAATATTCTTCCATGAGGTAAAATATGTGGAATAAAATAAAGGATAATTTGACATTAATATGTGCATAATTTGATAACCAAATAGATCACAGGAAGAAAATTCAGTATTTTAATAGGATTATGAAAGGGTTGTTCAACTTATTGACTTGATCTTAAAATAACTAAACAAGTTAATTCTTGATGGATCTTATTGAATGTATGATATAAAGACTAAAAAATATGGGAGATTTATTTGAATAGGGATATGGTAAATTTCATGTGAAGGAATTATGTTCTTTTCATGACTTATCCCGATCATGTGATAGCACAAAGACATGACAACTTGGACATATGATTCCCTCCAAACATACAATACAGATCGTGAGACATCCTTCAGGAATATAATCAATGACAAGGAAATTCTATTGTACAATTCGACCATGTCATAAAATACCATTAAAAAATGTCTCCCAGATCATGATATGTCCTCTGGACATGTCTGCCAAATCATCTGATGTCTTCCAAACTTGTTATAAATTTATTACAAACACATACATATACATCATCCATGTATAGATACACCATTAAGACATATCACATATATATTGTGAATTCATATCAACATTATTTCCATTTCATGTGATGTCCTATGAACATCTATCACAAGTAATGCGGAAAAACGTTGGCATGTCGCCCAGGTCATGTGGCATCCCCGGGACAAGTCAGATGGATCATGTCATTGTCTTGGGACATATCAGTTAGGAAACTAGGACATGTCTATACATCCTCATCCATGTCAAGTAGATAGTCTTGCGTATAATAACATTATTCAGTAGAAATATTATGTAATATCCTAGCCTGAACTATGATAACTCTAATTCTTGTCTAAACAGGTTATGTAGGATTCTTTCTTGGCACCCATGTTATAATAGGAATCCCCCACGGTGTAAGTCCCTCCATTTTTTAGAAACTCTATCATGTGGGACCCTAAATATCCTATGGTTTTATAATTCTTCCGGATCCATCAGTGGAATTAAGATCTAACTAAACTACAAACACTCTGATTCTTTTTATAAATATGATATATTGGATGTATTCCTAAGGCATGAGCTCTATGTCCAATACCCCATAAGGGGCACCCCAATGCATTATTAACAGATATATATATATATATATATATATTGATACTGATTACGTGATATACAATATTATCCAAATTATGCATGGATCACATGAGATTAGGTATTCTCAATGATCATATCATTCCCTCATGAGTTCCCTCAAGCCAGTGAAACCTCAAATGGTAAACCGCATCTAGTGGTATGTTATTATTTCTTCCATAATGGGGATTTCACCTCAAGGTATGTTTTGAATGTACATAGAACTATGATGAATATAATTTCGTTCATATAAAGGATTTATAGGATACCTTCCTAAGGCTCAACCCCTATACCTCATGCCTACGTGACCTTATATATGTATTATCATCATGATTTTAAAATTCACTAGTTATATTAATTACAAAGGGTTTGATTCTAATGTTAAATAGAATAGGCCTAATGCCTTATAAAGAATAGATCATATCCTTGAGGTACCAATCACCCCCTTTTATGGAGGTAATCACCATAGTGACAGGTTATATGGATTAAAATTATAATATGCATCTGATTTATCAGAAATAAAAAAAAGGATAAATAACCTCAAAACATACAGGTTGAATCATTAGTAAAACCCCCTTTTACACTATGGATGATTCAACTACAGATCAATTTTTTTTGGGTAAATGGTCATGTATTGGTATTAGTAATAGATTCATGAAAATATATTAAATCTAATAGAGGGTCTCATAGACGAAAATAATTCCCCCTAAAAGTAAGTGAGGAGACAAACCACACATCCTCTTGATGAATGTGTTTTCCAAATCATTAATGGGTTGTAATCTTGTTTTGGATGTGGGAGCCATTTCTAGTTTCTATTAAATGAAAATGTTGAACTATGAATGAGTAATTTTGAAAACATTCTTGATACCCCAATATTTACCCACATTAAGAAAAAAATGGTGTACGTAGGGTGAATCTTTGTAATGAAAGAATAAAAAAATCCGTACAAGTGTCAGACACCTTGTATATTAAACCCATAACACCAGACATTATCCGATAAAAAAATAATGGTGAACCCTATGTGAATAGCTGAAATAAAAAAATGATTCATTAATCATATGTCATTACATGTTTTTTTAAATGAAAATTCTTTTTCCAGATCTAATATACTTTGTAACTAAGTAACCCATGAAATGATTCCAATCTCACTATGACATGTTCATGTGAGAAAAATGGAAGAACTGGGAATATGAAAAGACAATTCAGTAACCTATGCATATCTAATTGAGAAAGTATCATATCTGTGATGATGAAATTGTTGGTGACCTTATTATTTATTATATTTTTTAATGCAAATATCTCTTCCAGAAACACACTCACATGAGATCATTTCTTAATCTAGATATTATTCTTGAAAAAATATATGTCTACACCCATGTGGGTTATTGAACAACCACACCAACCCTACATCATTATATTTGGGTGGATAATGAAAGAGTTTTGGAATAACATTAACATGGTAATATCCCAACCATCTTGTCTACAAATAAGGGACTTCATATGCTGAAACCAATTAGTTGATATTATTCAGATAATGTTTTGGAAAGGCCATTGGTACTTATTTCCACCACCAATAATATCAAAATATCATCAATGGATCTTGATAATAATAAACCTCAGTATTTGATGAAGGTGGATTAGGGATTTGAATTCATCTTCATTACATTTCATGATACACTGAGGAGGGATCCTGTCCTAAGTCATCAACTTCTTTATCCCAGTAGTTCACCTCAGTCCCCTACTGAGGGAACCACCCGAAACACTTCCACCCAAGATTCCAAATTGTGATCATCAAGGAAGTCATATAGGGATAGAATTATATGTATAAATGAGAGTGTTATCATATCAATACTTCTGATGTTGAAACCTTTTATCATATTCTGTAAGTATCCAATGATCATACACATATCCATTCTCACATTGACCAAGTATTTAAGAATATTCATGCAAAAGTCATTGGAGAGGCACATATCCCATCCTTATGTATGAATCCCTTGTACATATTCCAATGGAAAAATTATGAAAGGAGTGGGATTATATCCCTATTAAAATAAATGATATATACTAGAATATAATTGAGATAGAAAATGTATATAACAACATTACTACCCTAACTTTCCCAAAGTGTAACTACATTTTGGAAGAATAAGAAGAACTCCACCAATATATTTTTGGACTCATTAAAATTTATGGAGGTGAATATATTCCTATACAAATAGCCACAACAACAAAACACAATGACATGGTTGAATAGGTTGATAATCTATAGGAAATTAACATTTTTTCTCCTATATGGGATAATTATCATCATATTCTAGTAAATTACATGGATCCAAAATGATCATATTACAATTCTTGTCGGGGATCACTACGTGACAGAAACACATATCTAGGGACATGAGTATACTACTATCAAAATAGGCATGCGAATGTCTCTAATGGAATTGGACCTAGCTCATATCCCCATTCCAATTGGGGATCACCAAGTGAGAGTGACAAGTTCTTATTGACATGGTTATATTATTATAAGAAACATAGATATTCTCCAAAGCACATCACTAAGATAAAATCTCCATTTAAATCTGGGATCTACAGGTTAGAGTGGAACATTCCCTGGGATATGATCATATTCCTATCATTGAAGCTGCTTGGAATATTTCATCATCTCATGGAAGTTAAGGACATATCCTTACATAAAATGATGAATTACTATACCTACATCATTTAGAGGCTATGCAAGAGGAGGATCATATTCCATCAACCATTCTGGAGGTTTTCCCACATAATAAAAATAACAATACATATTTAAACCTGAGTATTTTCCCCGATTAATCTAGAGTTAACCAATATATTTTGAGAACCACCCACAAGTGGGCTCACACACTTACTTATAATATAGAAGCTCACCGGTATACTTCAGTAGCTTCTACACAGTGGGATCATATTACTATAGCACTGTATGTTTATCCACATGTAACAGTAGCCATCATTTAGCAAGTTCAGATCTCTAATCAATCCAAAAGGTAGCTGAGTATATGTTAATCATGATGTATAATGAGGCTCATATCCCAAGTCTTAACAATGATATTGTCATTCAGGTTGTTTGATGCATATATAAAATAACTCAAGGGTCTTTCCACTCTTCAACTAAAGGAGAAGGAAATCATTACCATGATATCCCTCCTCATGGTAGTGTGGAGATGGATCACAATGAATTTACTCCTGACACATATTGTTTTAAAATTATCTATGATGATATATCCCTCAGACATTGAAATCACCTCCTTTACCACAAACATTCATATAATGTGTTTCTAAAAAAATAAGAAACATAATATAGGGATGAGTTCAAAACACTAGAGTCAATCTTATATAGTTCCCATTAACTACAAACATCACTTCAGCACAATAATTTGGTGACTGAGAGAAGTAACATATGTGGCCAGACTAGGTGGAGGTTTGTATGTAAGATGAGGAGGAAGTCCACATTACTATATGGAGAGATTCATTTTAAAAAACCACCCAACCAAGTTATGACCCCTATCCACTCTGAAAAAATTATATATAATATGAGATAGAGAAGGAATTCATAACATACCTATTCCACGATATGTGGGAAACTCATCAGTGGTTAAATAATGGAATTCTCCTCGATCAAGGATATCAGGGATTCCTTCATACCAAAAACATAATCTATTATTTAATGGACATGGATGTCATGTACATGGAATGGGACACAAAATCCGTAAATAATAGTAAAAATATATGAAATTATTATCTCCATTTCACCACAACTCTTTGGTAACTAATCACTGAAGCCTTACTAGGTATCCTTATCTGAGATTGGGGAATTTTTTTTTTCACTTAACTACACCCCTAGAATTTTTGAAATTCATAGATAAGGGTTCCATAAATTTCATATCTTTTTATGAAATCAAGGAACTATGTAATTCCCATGCCAGTTGGTCAATACAATGGAACACCACTGCTTTAACAATGAAATGACTTTTCAAACTATGGGAGAGAAAACCAAAAATATTCTTAATATAGGTCACTAAATATAATGTGAATTCATTTCAAACATGGAAAATGTAGTTGTGGACAACCTAATAACATCCCATAGAAAATTTCTCCAATCATGCGGTGTTATTTCGCCCAGCTAATACACAAACACAATCGATCCAAATGAAATAGTTCACAATAGGAGCATCCATTGAAAATGTCTAGGATCGAACCCAATCCCAAAATATGGGGGGATATTTACCACAATCTCCACCACTTGGTCGATCAATACCTAATAGTATTTATTATATATATGTGTCAGATATAGAAAAAATAAATCTTACTAATATGGGAAAATTTTTATCCAAATCAAAATCACCATGTCTATCACACCCCATTTGTGTCCTGGGGATATCAAAAATGGTTCATGTTCAACCTAATCCCATTGGTATGGAGAAATTGATATTAAAAAAATAATAAGAGTTACCAAAACCTCAACAATAAGATTAAACGAATTAAATTTTTTCCCTCAATAGTCCACAACCCATAGAGTTTAGGCCATTTTCATAATTATCATCAACGTGGAGGGAATCAGTATTGTACAAATTAGAATATATATATCAAAGGTTTTCATCCCATATATTCCTCCCACAGAAAGTTAAACCATTTTTAGTTAAGGAAGGTTAAAAAACAATTGAAACTCTATTAAGTTAACTATTAAGAGACCAATACAATAGGAATGTATAAAAAAGAGGTCAATCTTCATAGGGGCCATAAGATAAAATGGTCCAATAAGTCCAAGGGATAGATAAATGAACCATATGTATTAGATATAGTATCACCCTATTACATTGAAAGTGATTGAAAAAATTCAATTTCCCGATACCTGTTAGTGAATATTGTCACCATTAAAATAAAAGATTATACAGGACAATATGAAAATGTATAAGGAAAAAATATGGAACGCATACCTCAATAGGAGGGTGATTGGGATGCACCAACAACAGCTAAATATATATGGAATAAAGGATTAATCCTAAACGTGGTGCCTCCAAATAATGAGTTTCCACATATAGGGTGGAGAACTACAACAGATAAAGGAAAATGTTAGGATACATACCAATCACCACCCAAAAGAACCAAAATTAATTTCATGTAGGAATGGTTGGAAAATTTAAAAAATGAAAATATAGATATATGGGAAATCAATAAGGAGCTACTCATTGGAAAAAATTACCAATGTTTATCACCATTAGATAGAGAAAAATATCCCCCTACCATGCATTGGAAATGATCTAATCTGCATGTGAGAGTAACATCTAGCTTTCTAGAAAAATCCATACCAAGGTAGTTTTCCTACAAAAATGTGGAGTTCAGTTTTGATTGCATCATTCCTCTATCATGGTGAAACCATCTCCCCTATAAAGTTTATCATTCATCATTAAAATGTATTAAGACATGTATATGGAATAAATCAATTCCACCTTATCAATCCCTTCTTGCTCCCTATAGATAAGATGCTGGTCGGACAACAATACCTCCAGAACTACAAAACTCCATTAAATCTATGCATGCCTGACTTGATGCCTTGGATGGTTTGTACGTACATTTGAATCTCTAAAAGAAGCGATATCATTAATGATAGGACGAAAATTAAAAAAAAATTGAAAATCATATTCTCTCAACCATAGATAGTGTGGGAGATCCAAAAAAATATATTATTCACTCAATGTATAGATTTATTATGATGATGGGACCTATGTAACACCCCTGGTAAATGAAGAATAAAACATATATCATATTTATTAATATTTATGAATTAAATATTAATTTTACTTTAAAGGGTTTTCTATGTTCGATAGCATACTCGATACGCAACATCAGGATTCTTTGGAATCTTACGTTGCACACTAATAATATAATATTATTATTTTAAATTGTAGTTAACTCCTAGTTTTTGTATTGGCGGGAATGAATTAAACTAACTAAAATATGATTATACATTATTGTTAAATGTATTTATATTTATCCAATAAAAAGATAGAGGATTAAAATATGAATGAATCTAATTTTAAGCATAATTTACATTAAAAGGCCGATTTACTGCCTTTTAATGGAGAACAATATTTAAATATAGTTTTGGTCACATTAATACATTCTAATTGACCAAATGTAATCCTTCTTTATAATGGGGACACAAAATTTTACTTTGGGATTTTTTTTGTATTTTTATCATAAAGGTCATTTTTAAATTAATAGTGAAAAATACTGTATTTTAATTCACAAATTTCTTTTAATATAACGTACTTATATGGTTAACTTATCTTTTTAGTTTGTTTTAAATTTAAATAGAAATATATTTTTAGCATTTAATCCAATTTTGGTCATTGTAATTAATTTCACTTTGAAATTGGACATAAATAAGTATCAATCTTTTCATTGTTATTATTTCTCAAAAACACGCTTTTTGTTTTGATAATGGAAATTAATTATAAAATTAATTAATGCCACATATATGTTTTGAATTTTAAAAATAGACATCAATTATTAATTTGTAATATAAAATAATGCTTAGGCTGATTTGTTGGTATTCTTCTGAAAAACTTCAATTTTTGATGAATAGTGACACCACTTAGTGGTAGTTAAAAAAACTGACTTTTTCATTTAAATGAAATTTTAACACTTCTGTGAATTTAATTTCAAAAATCAGACACACATGTTTATTGTGAAGAAGTAAAATTTGGTTCATTAAGATGAAAATATTTTTTGGTGAATAGTAACTTTTGACATTTATTTACCACTGTTAAAGGTAAATTGGGTAATTCAAGGTAAAAAGAATATTATAATAATTTAAAATTACCATAACACTTCTCCAAACCTTATTGGTTGAGAAATTTATTACCATGATCATATTTGGGTCGATTTTTGGACTCCTTTGATATACTTGGGAGTGATAATGACAATTTAGATTAATTAACTTAATGTAAAGGAAAAAATGACAAAAGAAAATATCTTTTAATAAATTAATTTTTAGAAGGGGTAATATAAATTATCGTTTTGACTATAAATATTAAATAAAAATATAAAAATATTTCCTACATGATAGTATTTTTTTATAAATTTTAAACATCGAATAAATTAAATTATTTATGACACAATAATGATGCAGTATTTACCTCATTAATAAATGAATTAAATAAAATAGATTATAATGATTATCATATTATCCAAAACATGTCCAATTTTGATTGGATGATTTTTTTTCGACCATGAGTCATCTTATCTTCTACTATAATTATTTTTGGACCTTTATAAACCGAATATCATTATATAATAAAATAATGTTTTCACACTTTCCTAAAGAGTCCCTCCTCTCTCTTAATAAAGGAGACCACTTCTAACCAATTCCTCACTCCACTCAATCCATTCGGATCGTCCAAACTCTACCCAATTAGGTTACCTACATCCATCGCCTCCTCTTATAAGCCTTACATTAGGCATAAGTCACTTCAAGAAGTCCTTTTGGTTCGAACCAATGGAAATTACCAAAATTTAAGGTAACAATTTCTCTTAAATTGTTTTCACTTATCTTAATTTTGCAACCCCTAAAATCTATTTATTCCTTTCTTTTGTAACAAAACCAGTATCCTCAATATACTAGGATGTTTTTATGAGAAGGATTTGAACTACATGTACACACACCTCCATCTAATGGATGAAGAACATAATGATTCGGTGGATGGAAAACTAAGGACTCAAGAAATGATGATTGTTCAATGACATCTTACCGCCTCTCATGGTGGCCATTATGATGTAAATGTATTTATATATGATAAATATTATGTTAATGATTTCCTTATGCTTCTGTACTTCCCATTTATTCCACACTTTATGGTTTTTATAGTGGGTAAATACGATAATCTCATTTGAGGAAGTGCGGACTATCACCCCATCAAAGTGATTTGATTCGTTAATGCCTTATGTGGGATGTATAAAGGATGGAGTTAAAAATATTATATATGATATTATACTGGAATTATAATATACCTATTTATCATTATGTTTTATTTCCATTAAAATAATAAATAAAAATGAAAGTAGCGTTCATGCGTACGTATGGCTTACCGTCTCCATGAACGGTGCATTTCATTTCATACCTCTAAATGTTATTTACTATTATAAAAACATGTATATAATGGATATATATGATATATATTATATCCAAATCTTGAATATCATTCTAGATATAATTAACCTTTGACCACATGGATAACTTGAAAATATAAGGTGTTCATTTTTACTCAAGTACCAAATATCGACAAAATGAACATTATTAACTTAAATGATTGAATAATGTTTATAACATGGTAATAAGTGATATAAAAGGAATAATAAACTTGAAAAAGGTTCTCAATCAAGTAGAAATTAACTTTATTTTATTATTCAGGAGATTAAGGAACGATCGAGTCAAGTGGGACACGATGTAAGGAACTTCGTCTCAATCTCCTTTCATTGAGGCATTTTTAGTTTTATACACGACTTTATTTTATATGGTGTATAAAACCAATTGATTTTTCATTTTATTCAATGGGAATCTTTTTATACATATAGTTTTACTAAATGACAAAAAGGAATGTTTGTTTTAACATAAGTGGTGACAATGACCTTTCCACCGATGCGAGTATTATTTGATATTTGGATTCCTTAACAATCCAAGAATGTTTTTAAAAGGAAAAACTAAATACCATATAATATTATTATCTGTTATGGTATTGAAAATGATTTTGAAAATGGATTTATTATTTCAGTATCTTGAAATGATATTTTATTATTGCAATGTGGAAATGTTATCGTTCCTTTATGCTTATGTTATGTGTTATGATCATGTTATGGTTATTGGGAATTATTTATGTATACGTGTGGTTCTGGGATAATCCTAGGGCGGGTGAGCCCAAGATAGATCTCTAATGTATTGGGTAATGTGATGGAGGTAAATGTGAAGGTTTCTCCTAATAGATTTAGTAAATATACTGTGATGGGTATTCCAAAGTAACTCCCTTTGTAGCTGTGATAGCTATAATGTTAGTATGATATGGATGACACATGTTAACATTATGATTAATGATTTATATGTTTCTTTCATAAATCTTATGATTTCATGAGGTAAGTAAATGATATCATGTTTTATATGTATTTATGAACAAATTTTTTCATTCTTTTTTTCAAAACCATTACTGAATTTTTTATTCTCATCCCATGTATTTAAATGTTTTCACATGACTTAAAGATGAATATGGTCAAGGATGGGATCAAGGAAAAGTCATGCTATCTAAAAAATGGAACTAGACATGACTCTTTTTTTAAGAGTTTTTATTTTATGGAAAAAAATGGAAACTATGTAGATATTTCTACCATGTAATATTTTGAGATGTAATGGTTATGTCCCAATTCTCTAAAACTCTAAACTTGAAAAGATCCTCAATTTTAATTATTCGTTTAATTCAATATTATGTAATGTTTAAGGATAGGTCCTTATAGTTGGTATCAGTGGTCGGTTTAGATAACTTTAGGAGATAGTGTATTGTTAAATTAATTTCCCTTAAGTAATTTATGTTAATATTGAAATCATGTAGCATTTATAGATTACCATTTTGCATCGCCTAAGATATTTCTATATTCAGAATGGACTTTTGTAGAGGAAACAAGGAAGCTATATTCGGACGAAATTAGGTGGAAGTCAACCTTCAAAATCAGCTACCTGAGATAGTCGGAATCGGAACTAAACAGTTTGTTTCAGTGATGACATTGTTGAATCATGCATTAAATGGAGGTGGTATCCATGTACGAGATCAGCCATATCAACCAAAGAGGAACATGTCAGTAGTGGATCATTTCATGAGGCAACATCCCCCATTATTCAGTGGATTATCTAACCCTATCCTACATGAAGGGTGGATTAAATCATTAGAGATGATTTTTGATGTCATGGGTTGTTCAGAACATCAAAAGGTTTGTCTTGATGTTTACCATTTTGAAGGTGAAGCTGATCAGTGGTGGTCGATGGTGAAAAATATCAGTGATATTGAAGAGATTGATGCTCTCGATTGGGATGAATTCAAAGGTATGTTTCTTGAGAAATTTTTTTCTAAGGTGGTTTGTCTTAGGATAGAAAAAATTCCTAGAATTGAGGCAGGAGGATGACTCAGTGGATGCTTATGAAGAAAAATTCACTCAACTGGCAAGGTATTCTCCAAATTTCATACGAGATCTTGATAGTAAAATTAACCAATTTTTACTCAGGATTAAAGCCAATGTATCGAAGGGCTTTATATTCTGTTAGTTAAAAAGTTATGAATAACTTGTCTTTTGTGCAGAGAAGGGGGAAATTCAGTTTGCCGATGATAAGGTATTCTTCGACAAACAACAGAATAAGAGGAAGAGGTGGAAGTTGAAAGGGATTAAGTCTTCAAAAAAGTCTGATGGTAAGAAACTTAAGTTTACAATTTTTGAAATTTGTGGTAAAAAGCATGTTGGGGAATGTCTTTTGAATTTTGGAAAGTGCTACCGATGTGGTAAAATGGGACATAAGGCTCGTAATTTCACTAAAAAATATCAAGGTAATGGTAAAGAAAAATCTGATTTACAGTCAGTATAATGTTTTTAGTGTAATGAAATGGGTCATTATACAAATGAGTGTCCAACAAAAAACTCACCCGAAGGAAAGAAGCCAGGCTACAAGCAGAAAGTGGTGGCGAAATCCTTTGCAAATGCTTAAGTAGATTTTGGTCCATCAAATGAATTTGTATCAAGTACACTGTTTATTTGTTCAGATTATGCCAATGTGTTGTTTGATTTGAGGTCTACACACTCTTTCATTTCTGAGAAGTTTTCTATTAAATTGGGAATTCCATCTCATGATATGAATATAGAACATACGGTAAAAACGCCTAGGAGAAAAGTTGAGACAAAAAGAAAACATAAGAACATTCATGTCCTCGTGTGTGGAAAGAATATACATGCAAACCTTATTGTTTTGCCTCTATTAGTGTTTGATGTTATTTTGGGAATGGACTGGGTTTCTTTTTATGATGCTAAGATTGATTGCAGAGCTAAAGAGGATTATTTTCAGAATTATTTTCATTTTGTATACAGAAATGAACCCTTTCTATTTATAACATATCATGAAATTGAGATATTAGTAAAATATGGAAATTAATGTTACCTTACACATATTGTTGAAAACAAAGGAACTGTTCAGATTAATGATGTTCCAGTGGGAAAAGAGTACCTTGATATTTTTACTGATGAGTTTCCTGGTATTATACCTGATCAGGAAGTTGAATTCACTGTTGACTTAGTTCCTGATGTTATGACAATTTCAAAACCCCCTTCTCGCATGGCTCAAATTGAACTTTTAGAGTTAATGAAGAAATTACAAGAGTTATTAGATAATGTTTTCATTTGACCTAGAACGTCACCATGGGGGGATCCTGTCTTGTTTGTTAAAAAGAAAGACGGTTCAATGAGACTTTGCATTGATTATAGAGAATTGAATAACATCACTGTTAAGAATAATTATCATTTTCCTCATATTGATGATTTGTTCGATCATCTCCAGGGAGTTCAGTATTTTTCAAAGATTGACTTGAGGTCGGGGTACCATCAGTTTAAATTAATGGAATCAGACATTCCAATGACCGAGTTTCAGACCAGATATGGACATTATGAATTTGTAGTTATTCCTTTTGGGTTAACCAATGCACCTGCTGTATTCATGGATCTTATGAATAGAATTTTTCGAGATTTCTTGGATAAGTTTGTGGTTGTGATCATTGTTGATATTTTGGTTTATTCTAAAAGTAAATAGGAACATGAAAGTCATTTAAGGGTTGTCTTGAAAACCTTAAATTAAAAGAAACTTTATCAGAAATTTAGAACATGTGAGTTATGGTTACAACAAATTTATTTCCTTGGTCAAATTGTTTCAAAAAATGGCATAACTATTGATCCTGCTAAAATGAAAGTTGTTGAATAATGGCCAAGAACCACAAATATAACAGAGATCCGTATTTTTCATGGTTTTTCAGGTTATTTTCAAAGGTTTCTTGAAAAATATTCATGGTTATCTAGTCCAATGACTAAGTGAACTCGAAAAGGTGTTAAGTTCATCTGGACAAAAGAATGTGATGATTGTTTTCAAGAATTGAAAATAATATTGGTGAATGCTCCAGTTTGGGTACATGCTTCCAGAAACGGTGGTTTTGTTATCTACAGTGATGCTTCATTGAAAGGAAAGGATTCTATACTAATGAAAAACGAGCAGGTAATTTCTTATGCTTCATGTCAGTTGAAACCATATGAGGTAAATTACCCTACACATGATTTGGAATTAGCTGCAGTTGTTTTTGCATTAAAAATAATGAGGCATCATTTGAATGGAGTGAAGTGTGAAATATATACTGATCACAACAGTTTGAAGTATATATTCACTCAAAAATAATTGAACATGAGAAAGAGGAGATGGTTGGAATTAATCATGGATTATGATTTCATGATCCTTTATCATCCATGGAAATAAAACAAAGTACTTGATTCTTTGAGTTGAAAATGTAATTCTTCAATAACCATGTTTCATTTTGAATGAGAACCATTGGTTTTTGATTTGATGAATATTGGAATAGAAGTTGTTGTTGTAGGAATTTATTCTATTTTTTTAGTGGTCGGTGGAATTATCTCTATCAGACAGAATTATGCAAGCACAAAAGGAAGATAGTGAGTTACATGAAAAGCTTGTGTTGGTCCAGAAGCTTAAGTTTCCTAATTTTAACATTGATAATGATTTTGTTTTGAGATTTGGAAAGAGATTATGTGTGCCTTGTGATTCACAGTTGAAGAATGAGTTGTTATGTAAAGCTCATATTTGTCCATTTGCAGTTCATCCTGGTAGTACTAAGATGTACAAAGATCTTCAGGACTATTACTGGTGGGATGGAATGAAAATAGATATTGGTGATTTTATTGTGAAGTGTTTGATTTGTTAGTAGATTAAATCAGAGTGACAGTTACCGATGGAGAAATATGAGCTTTACATAAATCTGCTCATTTCCTTCCTATTAGAGATACTTTGTCTCTAAATCATCTTGACCAGTTTTTTGTTAAAGAGATAGTCAGGTTGCATGGAGTTCCCCTCTCCATTGTATCTGATCGTGATCCCAGGATCACTTCTAACTTTTGGAATGGCCTTCAGAAGTCATTGTGTACTGAATTAAATTTTAGTATAGCTTTTCATCCTCAATTAGATGGGAAATAAGAACGAAAAATTCAATCATTGGAAGATATGTTACGTGCTTGCTCAATGGATTACCAGTGAAGTTGGGACCAACATCTTTCTTGGGTTGAATTTTCTTATAATAATAGCTTTCATTCCAGTATATAGATGGCTACATTTGAGGGATTATATGGAAAGCATTGTCGAACTCCAGATTTTTGGGATGAAGTAGCTAAAAGGATGTTGATGGGACCAGAATTGGTAGAGGAGATTGCAGAGAAAGTTTAGTTGATTTAGAAGCACATGAGAACAACCCAGAGAAGACAGAAAAGTTATGCAGATTACTAGAGGAAGGATCTTTCCTTTCAGGTAGGTGGTCATGACTTTCTCAAAGTTTCTCCACGGAAAAGTGTGATGCATTTTGGTAAGAAGGGAAAGTTGAGTCCGAGGTTCATTGGACCTTATGAAATTCTGGAAAAAGTTTGATCAGTTGCGTAGAGAGTAGAATTACCCCCAATATTATCACAGGTACACAATGTTTTTCATGTTTTGAAGTTGAGAAAGTATATGCCAGATTCATCACATGTTTTGAGCCCAGTGATAGTTCAGTTGGAAGAGAATCTCTCTTTTGAAGAAAAAACAGTCTAGATTCTTGACCGTAGAGAGAATGTGTTACGGAATAAGGTAATTCACCAGGTAAATGTTTTGTGGAAAAACCATATGTTTGAAGAGGCAATGTGGGAATCTGAAAATGCTATGAGGAATAAATACCCCCACTTATTTTGATAAATGGATAAAAATTACAAGGACGCAATTCCAAAAAGGGAGGAAAGATGTAACACCCCAGGTAAATGAATAATAAGACATATATCATATTTATGAATATTTATGAATTAAATATTAATTTAACTTTAAAGGGGTTTTTATGTTTGATAGTGTACCTGATACGCAACAGCAGGTTTCTTGGGAATCTTACATTGCATACGAATAATATAATATTATTATTTTAAATTGTAGTTAACTCCTAGCCATTGTATTGGCATAAATGAATGAAACCAACTACAATATGATTAAACATTATTGTTAAATATATATACATTTATCCAATAAAAATTTATAGGGTTAAAATATGAATGAATCTAATTTTAAGCATAATTTACTTTAAAAGGCCGATTTACCGCCTTTTAATGGAGAACCATATTTAAATATAGTTTTGGTCACATTAATACATTTTAATTGACCATATATAATCCTTCTTTATAATGGGGACATCAAATTTTTCTTTCGGTAATTTTTTTGTATTTTTTTGATGACGTTCATTTATTAATGAATAGTGAAAAATACTATATTTAAATTCAAAATTGCCTTTTAATATAATTTATTTATATGGTTAGATTATCCTTTTAATTTTTATTAAAGTGAAATCGAAATATAGTATTACCATTTAATCCAATCATGCTCATGGGAATTAATTTCACATTGAAATTGGACATAAACAAGTATCAATCTTTTGATAGTTATTATTTCTTAAAAACATGCTATTTGTATTGATAACGAGAATTAATTTTCAAAATAATTAATTCCACTTCTACGTTTTGAATTTGAAAAAATATACATCAATTTTGAATTCAAAATATCAAATAATGGTTAGGCTGAATTTTCTGTATTTTTCTGAAAAACATCAATTTCTGATGAATAGTGACACCACTTAGTGGTAGTAAAAAACTGACATTTTCATTTAAATGAAATTTTACCACTTATATGAATTTAATTTCAAAAATACGACATACATGGTTGTTATCAAGAATTTAAATCTGGTTCATTAAGATGAAAATAATATTTGGTGAATAGTAACTTCTGACTTTTATTTACTGCGGTTAAAGGTAAATATGGTAATTCAAGGTAAAAAGAATATTATAATAATTCAAAACTACCATAACACTAGTTTAAACCTTATTGGTTGAGTCATTTACGACCATGATCATCTTTGGGTCGATTTTGGGACCCTTTTGATCTACTTGGGAGTGATAATGACAATATAGATTAACTAACTTAAAGTAAAGGCAAAAATGACAAAAGAAAATATCTTTTAGTAAATTAATTTTCATAAGGGGTTATATAAATAATATTATAGACTATAATTATTCATTTGAAATATTAAAATATTTCCTACATGATAGTATTTTTTTTATAATTTTTAGACATCGAATAAATTACATTATTTCTGACACAATAATCATGCAGTATTTACCTCATTAATAAAAGAATTAAATAAATAAGATTATAATGATTAACGTATTATCCAAAACATGTCCAATTCTGATTGGATTATTTTTTTTTACCATGTTTCATCATTTATTCGACTCTAATGATTTTTGGTCCTTTAGAAACCGAATATCATTATTTAATAAAATAATGTTTTCACACTTTCCTAAAGAGCCCCTCCTCTCCCTTATAAAAGGAGACCACATCTATCCAATTCCTCACACCTCTCAATCCATTTGGATCGTCCAAAATCTGCCCAATTACACTCCATACATCCATATCCTCCTCTTAGTGGCCTTACCTTAGGCAGAAGGCACTTCAAGAAGTCCTTTTGGTTCAAATCAAAGGATGATACCCAAATTAAAGGTAATCGTCTCTCTTAAATTGTTTTCTTTTATTTTACTTCTCCAACACATAAACTCTTTTTTATTCCTTTCTTTTGTAACAACACCAGTATCTTAAATATACTATGATGTTGTTATGAGATGGATTCGAACTACACTTACACACACCTCTATCTAATGTTTGAAGAACATAAGGTTTCTATGGATGGAAAACTAAGGCGCCACGAAACGATGATTGTTCAATTACATATTACCTAATCTCATGGTGTAAATTATTGTGGAAATGTATTTATTTATGATATATATTATGATTATGATTTCCTTATTATTCTGTATTTCCCATTTATAGCAAACCTTTATGGTTTCCATAGTGGGTAAATATGATAATCTCATTTGAGGAAGTGCGGACTACCACCCCCTCAAAGTGATTTGATTCGTTAATGAATTCTGTGGGATGTATAAAGGATGGAGTTAATGATATTATATATGATATTATACTAAAATTATAATATACCCATGTATCATTATGTTTTCTTTCAATTAAAATAATAAATAGAAATGAAAGTAGCGTTCATGCGTACGTACGGCTTACCGTCTCCATGAATGGTGCATTTCATTTCTAACATCTAAATGTTATGTACTATTATAAAAACATGTAAATAATGGATATATATGATATATATGTTATCCAAATCAGGAATATCATTCTGTAAATAATGAACCTTTGACCACATGGACAACTTGTAAATATAAGGTGTTCATTTTTACTCAAGTACCGAATATCGAAAAAATGAACATTATTAACTTAAATGATTTCATAATGTTTATAAAATGGTAATAAGTGATATAAAAGGAATAAAAAACATCAAAATGTACTTAAGAAAGTAAAAATTTAGTTTATTTTTTTATTCAGGAGATTAAAGAATGATCGAGTCAAGTCGGATGCGAGGAAAGGGACTTCGTCTCAATCTCCTTTCATTGAGGCATTTTTAGTTTTATACTTTACTTTATTTTATACGATGTATAAACCACTTTGACATTTCATTTTATTCAAAAGTAATCTTTTATTCAAAGCATTTTACTAAATGACAAAGAGGAATGTATTTTTTAATGTAAGTGGTGACAACGACCTTTTAGCTTCCACGAGTATTATTTGATCTTTTCCATCCTTAACAAGCCAGAATGTTATAAAAAAGAAAAATAAATACCATATACTATTTTTATGTATTTTGGTATTGAAAATGATTTTTAAAATGGATTTATTATTTCACTATCCTGAAATGATATTGTATTATTGCAATGGGGAAATTTTATCTTTTATTTATGTTTATGTTATGTGTTATGATCATGTTATGCTTCTTGAGAATTATTTATGTATACAGGTGGTTCTGTGATAAACCTAGGGCGGGTGAGCCCGAGATAGCTCTCCAATGCATTGGGTAATGTGACATAAGTAATCGTGAATGTTTATCCTAAGAGATTTAGGGAATATACTGTGATGGGTATGTCACGACCCGTCCTCGGGACCCGTGTCATGACTACCCCAAACCCACCTTCCATAGGCCAGGGGTTGGCGACTAGCACCAAAGGCGTAAATCCCGATATAAGGTAATTCCTTGCCTTTATGTAAGAAAAAAAATACACAGAGTATGCAAGAAGAAGTAAACACTAAGTAAACTGAGTACAAGTAAGTGGGCCAGAATACAATCCCAACAGAAAGTAAAGTACAACTGAAAGAAAGTACAGCAGCAGAAAAGTAAATCAGCAACTCCAAGCCGTCCTCTGGAAATCCCACCTGAAGGGTGGGTACAGATAGTCTCCTCTGCTCCTCGGCTTCAACCATTTTCTCTGTTTATGTCTCGTCCAATGATCCACCTCCAGATACCATCCAAATCCACGAGCTTCTACCTCGATCAGCATTTTCTGTCGTCTGCACCCAACACAACGTAGTGTGGGCATAGCACGTGCAGGGGTGAGTATACGATACTCAGTAGGGACACCGAGACTCCCGAAGGTCTCCCAGAATTCACGAAGGATAAGCCACAAAGGAAAGATACAATCACGAGGTAACAACCAACTCTACATAGTAATATCCCATACATATACCTAAGTCATCAATTCTAGCTTGGCTCCAGCACACGATACCAAGTACAACTCAGGCCACACAGAAGAACATAACCCATTCCACATATGAATTCACTACCCAATCCACATAGTAAAGAACAACCCAATCCACACAGGAAAGCACAAAAATCCTATCGACGACAATGATTGTAAGTTAAGACTCATCCCACATAGGTATACTACTCACGAAGAGGGGTTGAGATGATTAAATGTAGCCTATATATCATCATCCCTAATGAACCCATGTAGGATCCACGTTTAGTAGTCGTCGCTGCCGAACCCATGGAGGATCCAAGTATAGTAGTCATTGTCGTCAAACCCACGGAGGATCCCAGCACGGTAGTCGAACCCACGGAGGATCCAAGGACAATAGTCGTCCTCGACGAACCCACAGAGGATCCCAGTACGGTAGTAGTCCACGTCAATCCCATGGAGTATCCCAGTATGGTAGTCCTTTTCTTCGAACCCATGGAGGATCCCGGTGCTGTAGTCGTACTCGTCGAACCCACAGAGGATCCCAATATGGTAGTCATCACTATCGAACCCACGAAGGATATCAATACAGTCGTCGTCATCACAGTCACAACCAACACTAGGGTTCCCGCACACAGCATGCTCGATTCAGGGAGGGTCCACTCCATGAGCCAAGGGGTTCAATAAATCAACTGAGATGATGTCTAGAGTTGATTTATCTCAATGTTATGTCTGATCAATATGAACTCAATGCGACATACGGCGTGTCAATCGGACTCCCGGTCTGAGAGTTATTGGAGTTTTCGTCTTAGGGGCTAGGTTGGTCTTTAAGTCAAAACCATCCCGACCGTACTCCAACTGTGTCCATATCTTGAGCGAAGTAAGACAAAATAACGTATCACTAAGATTAATAAAAACAAAGTTGATGGCACGTCAATCGAACATCCGGAGCACAAGTTATAAGTGTTTCCACTCCGAGGGCCCTGTTTGTTGGACATACCCAAAGTTCTCAGAAACCTTGACTGTAATATACCGAAACGACCGCCTCGATCCAATGATCTCTAGGCAACTGACGGTGCATCATTCAGAGGTCTGTATCCAATGTTATGGGTGTTTGAATAGATCTGTCCGGAAATCAGGGGGTTCAGGCCCGGTCCGACCTGGCCTGATACCCCCAGGTAACCCCGAACTCGATTGACCTGACCCAGGTCCGGGTCTGGCCTATTTGGGAATGGACCAACCTAGCCGGCGTGGCCCAGCTCTGCCGGCGGGGCCCGACCCAGCGCGGGGGTCCGGCCTGGCGCGAGTGGCCAGTTCCGGCGCGGGTGGCCAGACCCGGCGCGGGCGGTCCGGCCCAGCACGGGCGATCCGTCCCAATGCGGATGGTCCGACCCGGTGCGGCCGGTCCTCTCCCGTGCGGGCATCCACGCTAAGCAGAAGCAGAAGGGGGGCGGGGGGGGGGGGCTTCCCCCCATGGTTTTGAAACGGCGGCCTCCTACGTGGAGGGGCCCGCCCTTTGCCAGCCACTGGGGGTTGACCCCCCAGACTTTCCGGATCCGGCCGGCCATAATGGCTGGCCGGTTGTGCTGCGCAGGACCTGTTGGTCCCGCCTCGTGGAGCACCGGCGGCCGGCGGTTCCGGCCGCCCTCCTCTGCACCGCTGCGACCTTAGGTGGCAGCCCTTGTCCGACCGGCGCGGCGCAACGGCGCCGCACCCCTACGACGTGGCCCGCCCTAGTGGTGGCCCTCTATGATGCTCCAGCGCGGCACGACGGCGCTGCGGCCCGACTCCGGCTACGACCTCTTTCGGTCTCAACGATGTCGCGCTCCTTCCTCATGGACCGCACTGTTCGCGGTTCCTTTGTTTCCACACTGTGCGACGGCACCGCGTGGTCTCTGTTCCAAGCCATGAAATACAACAACAATGGGGAGGAGGGTCGGCCATGCATTTGTAGTCTGACCTTCTCTCATTATACCGATAGCATGTGGCTACTTATTTAACGATAAAACTCTACAATAATTCCGAACGTAAAAACAAACCCCTACCTCAACAACGATGTCAAAAGTCGGTGTCATGGTTGACGGCACTGGCGTACATTCAATGTGGATGGCGTCTCACACCAGCTGTGGAGAGGAGAAGAATGGCACGTTGATCACTCCTTGCGGTGACAGCGTTCTTCATCGAGGTCATGACGTTTTTTGCGTTCTCCAATGAAGAAGACGAGTTCTATCTCCTCCAATTCCCCACACAACCAACCAACCCCAAATAAAATAAAACACTTTTTATTTTATTACCCAACCCATGAATTTCAAAAATTCAAAAGTTGAATTAAATTAACTTAATTAATCTTGATCATGTCAAAATTAAATGAATTAAAGTGGGAAAAATTAATGTGAGGGAGTGTCACATAATTAAAGTGGGGGTTTTTTAGAGATGTTAGGGAATTTAAAGGGATGGGGCTCATGTGGGACACACCTCACAAAATCCTATCAAGAGGATTTAGGTACAAGTGGGTTCCACCCAACTCCCACACCTGGGGTTAAATCACTTGGATGTGAAATAATGTCTTACAAAACATTATTTCACTTAACACTTAATCAATTTTTTATCAACTCTACCCGAGAAAAGGCAACTCCAGTGAAGGTCATCGTAAGCAATTACTGGCACTGCAGTTTCATCGGTGCCCTCAGATTTCAATTGTGAGAACTTCATTAAATGTTAGAAAACCCGCTCGTTCGTTCCCTGAACGTACCCGAGCTAAACTTCAAAAATTGATTCCGGGAACAGTGGTCCTCAGAATCAGTTGCCATCAGAAACTGCAGACTCATAAACTTTAAAAGAAATTAAGAAAAAAATTTCCTTGAAAATTCCAGGTCTTTACATTACTCCCACCCCAGTGCTTTATGTCCCTGTAAAGATTCAATACACACTATGGAAAAAAAAGGTACTGAGCACGCATCTGAGCCATCCTCTACCATGTGCTCTCCTAGAGGTTCTCAAGCTACCATTGAAAGTTTACCTGAGGAATCGACTGTCCACTTAGGACCCGCTCCTGTCGATCCTCATTCTATACTAGAACCTCCACAAGAGTCACCCCATCATCAATATCCAGCTCCCCATAGTCGATGAGAGGAATCGGGTCGTGCACGTATCTCCTCCGCTATGATATGTGGAAGACGTCATGCACTCAGTGCAACTGAGGTGGAAGGGCCAGGTGGTAAGCCACCTCGCCTACCCGGCTGCGAACCTGGAATGGTTTGAAGAATCGCAGAGGTAGTTTTCCGCCCCAGCCAAATCTCCACAATCTTTGTCGAGGTGAGAACCATAAGAATACATGGTCGCCACCCTCGAACTCTAGTGGTCTCTGTCTCCAATAAGCATAGGACATAGTCTACTCTGTGTAGTCTTCATCTGCTCATGGATGATCTTCACTTTCTCCACCGATGCCTGAACCATCTCCAGTTCTACACGTACTAGCTTCAACACTATCCATAAAGGATATATAAAAACTGCTAGCTGCTCCATCGCCACTCCAAGTAGTTGGATGCCCGACCTCCTGTTGAGAGCATCTTCTACTACGTTCCCCCTCCCAAGAGTATAGACTATCTCAATGTCATAGTCCTGGAAGAACTCGATCCATTGTCCCTATCTCAGGTTCATGTCCTTCTGAGAGTGGATACACTTGAAACTAATGATTGTATGAGATTCATAAACCGTTCGATCAATGAACAATGAGTGAGACTAGTTGTTTGTAAGTACTCATCTCTACCCTTGTTCATCTACGATCTACCAGAGCTACTGAGATTCCTCCTCTACCGAATAGAGAAATCTGGTCTCATCCCCTGGATGAATGACGTTCTTTGCCTAATAAAGTCAATCCTGACTTGAACGGTATTATTTTATGCCATGGACGACGTTGTAAGGCATCGACGCTACTACCAAGAGATCCAACCATTACTCTAACCTCCAATGGTAGAGTCACACTGTCGGGAGTAGTGTGTGGTTACTAGGTCTCCACCAGTAGGAATCTCAGAAGTGAGGGTCAAGTCAATGGTTTTAACTGAAACCTCTCAGTATCAACTACATAGATAGGACAGGGAAGAAAACATCACAAGGTAATGTGTCTTTTATTACTGCTGCTCAAAGTACAAAGACACAAAGCATCAAAAACATCAGCAAATCTAGAAGAATCAAGAACAAAAGTCTCCATGTCTGGAGCTAGTCCCGCTCCTGTCTATCTATTCCCAGAGCTCCATGGTCATAGGCCTCAACTTCCTGAAGCTGAGCTCTCCCCTGTCCACCCATTCCCTATAGTCAGGGTGGTCTTCCTGGTGGTTGTGGTAGGGCCTCAAAGTCACGCCCACCATCCACGGTTCGGCCAAATCCTCTGCCACATCCACTTTCTCCCTACGGACTGCCACAATCGAACCTCTTCCTGGGAGGTCCCTCTACCGCATGCTTCTCATCTACCGGGTGGGTCAGGTAGTCTCGAGCCATATGACCCTGCCCGCCGCATGCATAGCACTGTCTTCTCCTTGTTTGGATGACACTCCTTCATGTGTCTTGTACAATCGAATATGAATCCTGAGATTGATCATCTGATGGAATGTCACTCTTGGACCTATTCCTCAACTTTCTATTGCCAGCTGCATAAGACTCCGCTACGGGTCGTCGTGTGGACGGTCTCACCACTTGTGTCTGCTCAGCGATAAAACACTCCACTTAAAGTGCTCTCTCCAGCACCTCCGTATGCGTCGGGATTTTGAGGGAGATCATCGCAGCCCTGATCTCATGCCTCAGTCCCTGCTTAAAGGTCCTGGCCAGGAAGAATGTGTCCCATACCATGTCTGTGGAGTATCACGAGAGATCAGTAAACCTCGCCGAGTACTGGGCTATCGTCATGCTGCCCTTCCGCAGTTGTAGTAGCTCTTGAATACGCACCGCATAGAGGGCGGCTGGAAAAAACTACAAGTGGAAGAGGCTCTCGAAGTTCGTCCAAAGAAGTTATGCCTCTTCGTGCACCTGAAGCATTAGGCTCCACCATCTACCTTCTTCCGCGTGCTGGAGACTCGCCGCAAGGATCACCATGAGTTCAGATCGTGTCCCTACTAACCTGAAGACTCGAACAACTGCCTCCAACGAATCCTCGGCTACCTGAGGGTCCATCTATCCATGGAACCTGGGCGGTCTCTGACACTGAAACTCGCGTAGTGCACTCAGGCGATGTGCACTATCATCTGTTGGGGCTGGTAGTATCGGTGGCTCGCTGGGTAAAGGTATTTTCGGTGCCTCCGCTATAAATGGGCCATGCACCGTGGCCTCATCACTCGGTGGGCTGCCATCTCATACATAACTGGGAACCCCTGCTGGCTGCAATTGTGGGGACATCCTGAAAAGAAACAGTTGTTCCACGGTTAATATAGTATACTTGTTGAGCTGATAGAAGTAATCACAAAGAAAACATTGAAACACACATGTAATCAATGTTTTCGTGTACTGAGTTGGATATCAGAAGTCATGGTCCTAGTGTATAGATACGTCGGCCGTCGAACCAACACTGGACTACCTATACTAATAACCACACTTAATACCCTTAACACTACTGTTTCACATAGAAGAAAGGTTAGAGTCCTGAGTTCTGCGGTAGAACCAAACTCATCTGATACTAATTTGACACGACCCGTCCACAGGACCCGTGTTGTGACTACCCAAAGCCCGCCTTCCATAGGCCATGGGTTGGAGACTAGTACCTAAGGCGTAAATCCCAATATAAGGGAAGGAATTTACTTTATGTAATAAAAAACTCTATAAAGTATGCAAGCCGAATTAAACACTATGTAAACTGAGTACAAGAAAGTGGGCCAAAATACAAACCCAACAGAAAGTAAAGTACAACTGAAAGAAAGTATCGTACAACTGAAAGAAAGTACATTAGTAGAAAAGTAAATCCAAAACTGCAAGTCGTCCTCTAGAAATCCCACCAGAATGGTGGGTAAAAATAGTCGCCTCCACTCCACGGCTCCAACCATTCTCTCCATGTACGTCTCTTCCAGTGATCCACCTCCAGGTACTGTCCAGCTCCACGATCTCCTACCTCGATCAGTGATGTCTGTCTTCTGCACCCAACACAATGTAGTGCGGGCCTAGCCCGTACAGAGGTGAGTATACGCTACTCAGTAGGGACCCCAAGACCCCCGAAGGTCTCCCAAAATCCACAAAGAATAAACCACAAAGGAATGATACAATCACGAGGTAACAATAAACTCTACATAGGTATATGCCCATACATATACCTAAGTCATCAATTCAAGATCGGCTCCATCACATGAGCCAATGTACAAACCAGTCCACACGGGAGAACATAACCCATTCCACATAGGAATTCACAACCCAGTCCACACAGGAATTCACTATCCAATCCACGTAGGAATGCAGAACAATATTATCGACGATAATGATTGTAAGTTAATACTCAGCCCACAGAGGTATACTACTCACAAAGAGGGGTGGAGATGAGTAGATGTAGCCTATGAATCATCCTCTCTGCCGAACCCACATTGGATCCATGTTTAGTAGTCGTTTCTGCCGATCCCACAGAGGATCCAAGTATATTAGTCATCATCGTCGAACCCACAGAAGAACCCATCACGGTAGTCGAACCCACAGAGGATCCTAGTATGGTAGTTGTCCTCGTCGAACCCACGGAGGATCCCAGTACGGTAGTCCTCCTCGTCGAACCCACAGAGGATCCTAGTACAGTATTCATCCTCTTAGAACCCACAAAGGATCATATTATGGTAGTTGTCGTTGTCGAACCCAAGGAGGATTTCAGTACAGTCGTCGTCGTCGCAGTCGCAGCCAGCTCTAGGGTTCCCGAATACAACATGATCTATTCCGGGAGGGTCCGCTCCACGAGCCAAGGGGGTAGATAAATCAACTGACACTAAGTCTGGAGTTGATGTATCCCAATATTCCGTCTCTTCAATAGGAACTCTACGTGACAGACGGAACGTCCATCGGACGCCGAGTCTGAGAGTTACGAGATTTTTCGTCCCAGGGGCCCAGTTGTGTCTTAATTCAAAACCAACCCGACAGTACTCCAACTGCATCCAAATCTCGAGCAGAGTAATCCAAAAGAACCTTCTTACTAAGAGGAATCCAAAAAAGTCAACGGAACGTCAATAAAACGTCTGGATCTCATGTTATAAGCATTTCCGCTCCGAGGACCCGGTTGGTTTTGTGTTCGAACCAACCCGGTCGTACCCAAAGTTCTCCTAAACATTGAGTGTAATATACTGAAACGACCGTATCGATATAAGGATCTCTACAAAACTGACGGTACATCAATCGTTTGTAGCCCATGTTATGGGCGTTTGAATAGATCTGATAGGAAATCAGGGGGTTCGGGACCGGTCCGACCTGGCCGGATACCCCCAGGGCCGGACCGAACCGGGTCGACCCGACCTGGGTCTGGGTCCGGCCCGTTAGGGTGTGGACCGACCCATCCGGTGCAACCCAAACCAGCTAGTGCGGCCCATCCTGGTGCGGGGGTCCGGCCCGGCGCGGGGGGCCTGGCCCTGCACGGGCGGTCTGGCCTGGCGCGGGCTGTCTGGCCCGATGCGGGTGGTTCGGCCCGGTGCGGCCAGTCCGGTCCCATGAGGACGTCCGTACTAAGCGGACGCGGAAGGGGAAGGGGGGGGGGGGGTTGCCTTCCTTTCTTTTGAAGTGGTGGTCCACTACATTGATGGCCCCGCCCTTTTCTAGCCGCTGGGGAATGACCCCCCGGACATTCCGAATCCGGCTGACCTGCCAAGCAAGACCAGTTGGTCCCGCCTCCAGTAGCACCGGCGGCCGGTGGTTCTGGACACCCTCCTTTGCACTGCCGCGACCCTTGTCTGACCGGCGCGACGCGACGATGCCGCGTCCGCGACCCTCCATGATGCTCTGACGCGGCGTGACGGCACCACGCCCTTCCGCTGTGGCCCGACTCCGGCTATGGCCTCTTTCGGTCTCAACGGCACCGCGCTCCTTCGCTGGGCCCGTAGTGGTTGCGGTTCTTTCGTTTCCGCATGGTGTGATGGCACCGTGTTGCCTCCGTTCCAAGCCACGAAATACAACAACAATGGGGAGGAGGGTCGGCCGTGTTTGTGCCATCCGACCTCCTCCCATTATACTGATAGCAAGTGGATACTTATTAAACGATGAACATCTGAAATAATTCCGAACGTAAAAACAAACCCCTACCTCAACAACGATGTCAAAAGTCGGTGTCGTGGTTGACGGTGTCGGCCTACGTCCAATGTAGATGGCATCTCACACCAGCTGCGGAGAGGAGAATAACGACACTTCGATCACTCCTTGCACTAACGGCATTCTTCGTTGAGGTCTTGACGTTCTTCGCGTTCTCTAACGAAGAAGACGAGTTCTATATTCTATAATTCCACACACAACCAACCAACCCCAAATAAAATAAGAATCTTCTTATTTTATTACCCAACCAATGAATTTCCAAAATTCGAAAGTTGAATTAACTTAACATAATTATTCTTGAGATTGTCAATATTAAATGATGTAATTTTGGCAACATTAATGTGACGGAGTGTCACATAATTAAATTGGGGGTTTTAGATATGTTAGAGAATTTGAAAGGATGGGGATCGTGTGGGCCCCACCTCACAAAATCCTATCAAGAGGATTTAGGTTCAATTGGGTTCCACCCAACTCCCACACATGGGGTTAAATCACTCAGAAGTGAAATAAATTCCTACATAACATTATTTCACATAACACTAAATCCATTTTTTAACAACTCTTCCCAAGAAAATGCAACTATAGTGACGGTATTCTTAAGCAATTACCGGTTCTGCGGTTCCATCGGTGCTCTCATATTTCAATTCCGAGCACCAGTTTAAAAGCTATAAAAACTCGCCCGTTCGTTCACTAAACGTACCCGAGCTACACTTCGAAAAATTGATTCCGGGAAAACCGGGCCTCAGAATCAGGTGCCGTCAGAAACTGCGGACTCGTAAAATTCCATAGAAATTAATAAAAATGTTCCTTGACATTTCCAGGTCTTTACATGGTATTTCAATGTATATCCCTATGTATCTGTGATTTCTACAATGTAAGTATGATACAGATGCCACATGTTAACTTTATGATTAATGATTTCTTTGAGTCTTTCATAAATATTATGATTTCATGAGGTAATTAAAAAATTTCCTGTTTTATATGAATTTATTAACAAATGTTTAAATTCTTTATTTTATAACCCTTACTGAGTTCTTTATTCTCATCCCATGTTTTGAAATGTTTTCATAGGACTTAAAGATGAATAGGGTCAAGGATGGGATCAAGGAAAAGTCATGCTGTCTAAAACATGGAACGAGACATGGCTCTTTTTTTTCACGAGTTTTTATTTTATGAAAATAATGGAAACTATGTAGATATGTCTACCATGTAATCTTTTGATATGTAATAATATTGTCCTAATTATCTAAAACTCTAAACTTGAAAATATCCTCAATGGGAATTATTCATTTAATTCAATATTATATAATGTTTAAGGTCGGGTCCTTATACCCTGTGGATTAAAATGAGGTGAAAAATATGGTGTTTTTATAGGATCTTATTGGAATATCCTTTATTTGGTACATAAGTCTTATAGTATTTTTTTTAAGATTAAAAGAGTTTCATCATCAATTATGGTACCAACTCATCCTTATTCTATAAAAATACAATTATCATCCTCCAAAACACTAAGCAATTTAAAAATGACAGGGTTCCTAAGCTCATCACTATATGGAAAGGATTAACCTATAAACTCCACTTCTCTCACTATAAGGAGAAGTTTTTGGTACTCTATAATGAAAATATTTTCAATGGGAAACAATCATCATTGATTCCAATGAAGTATCCAATAGAGTTACATAAATTTTTTTAAAATTCACAAAATTTGGAATATTCCATTCATTAGACTGAATCTATGTTTTGACTCATGACCCTGGCATGCTATAAAATGCATGGTAAGGAATATAATGTTTTTGTTACACTCAATCCTTTAGTAGTTCCCACTCAATTAACAAAGAGATCCCCAACTCATCCAGTGACTCCTATCATGCAGTAAAAACTAAAAATCACCCTTTTCCAAAATAAAATAGTGATTAGGGTCCCCAAAAATTTGAGGAACACATGAATAATGAGTACACATTACCAAATGAGTAGATACCTAGTGATTTCCTTGCATCCCTAAAAAATAACATACTCGACATACCACATTTGGTGATACTCAATGAGGTAATCCTCACTAATCTTCTTCACTAATTCCCTTTCAATAGGAGGCTGGGTCACATCATCTAGGATTTATTTATCCTCAAGTAAATCCTCCTAATCCAGGTTTATTTTGGACATGAAATTTTGTACAATACCCCAAAATATGTGACTTTTGTAGCCATCACCCAACCAGAAGAAGAGGGTGGTTGGAAAGAAGTTGAGGCAAAACATGGTAATAAGGTTGATAAATAAATGACTACAAAGAAAATCAAAAAAGATTAGTCCACCCTAAGAGAACATGATTTCAATCCCAGAACAGTTTCATCACCTTTGAAGGTGACATTAAATTCACATCCTATAGGTGACATAATTGTCAGACATAGGGAGAGAAATATAATTGTCATATTTAGATCTTATAAAAACACAATGTCATGCATAATTCTTCCCCTCTACATAATAAAATGGGAACTACCCCACTAAATAGAACCCTAATCAGATGAATATATCATATTGGTTAAGTTAACATAGTTCACTTATAAAAAAATTACACTTATGAAGGATATGCCTCCAATCAAATGTTCCTGATACCTCACTATCTAACTGGTGGCTAAAGGCATAATATCTGAGGTTATAATAGGAGAATGTTGGCATGATCAAACCTAATATTGTGGTCACATCCCTGTAGAGAAAATATATGAAACTATGACACCTAGGAAAGAAATCCTATGATCCCAACAGAAACATGGTGTTGTCTCAATTCCCACCAGTGGTCATTCGAGGCCAATTATATCACATGACCGCATAGAATGGGAGTTAGTTTTTTTGAGCAGACTAGATAGTGGGGATGGCCTACGTGACCTACACCACTAGAAGAATATTCTCCATCAACATCTACTCTTGTACCAAGATCTTAAACATCAAATACCTCTTCTCCTGATCAATGTAATAAAAAGAATACTCACTTTAGTTAGAGTGGACCTTTGGCACAAAATTATGTCATAATGAAGTAGTTTACAGTCTTTATATATAAACACTAAATAATTATATATATATATATATATTTTAAAATAACTCAGAGTGGCACTTATCGTGGCCCTATAAGGCCCATAGATTTTTGAGGCATAGTTTTTTGTAGAAAAAAATTCTTTATTAGAGAGTACTCCATAATAATTAAATATCTCAATCTCATACATAGAGAAAGATAAAGAGAAGTTTGTCCAGAGAAATATCATACCCGTATATGTTTTAGAAAAAATTTAAAACATAAATATCCAAATATATATGATCAATAATGATTTTCGAATTAAACTCACCCTGATTAGAGCCCTTTGACATTTTCTATATATCAAAGGATATTTTCTACTAAAATTATAACTATGAAAGGGTATGATAATGATCAATGATTAATTTGGGGACCTCACATTTAATGATTTGTTCATGATTATTATTTAAGGCCAATCATATAATTTCCTTCTCTAAGGACGTTATATTCACAAACACATGGAGGTTCCATAAATAATTAATCATTGTTTGAATTACTTGATTGATGGGAAGTACTTGAATACATTACAGTAATAAAGCCCCCTCCGAGTCTAGTGAAAACACATATTCCATGGATGGATTATACAAAATGAAATGGAATTTACCAACGGTGGATGATAATATATATATTGGACCCCCCAATGTCATGGGGACCACCTGTAAGAATCTCAAGATTATTCTCAATGGAGATTATGTGAGACTCATAAAATTCATTAAGGAAGTCGATTTAATCATAGATGTTCATGACCCTCGTGTACACAATGAAAAGTTGAAACAAAATAATCTTCTCAAGAATCTCTCAATGATGACTTTGTTAGTCCTGTATGTCAATGTATCTTCCCTTGGACTCTCTCACCACGATAAGAATAGATATGACCCCATAATACCCGCCATGATTAAAAATCTCTCCACTGACTTGGAGGTTTAATAAGGAGAGAATTATTTCATAAATTCCCCTCCAAAATTTAAGGAAGGAATATCCACTACAATTGATGAGCTCAGGCAGGTGAATATTGAAATATAAGAAGACTTCTGGAATACATTGATTAGTGTATCCATGTATCATTAGAAATAGAATATGTATATTAAATTTATAAAGCAAAATCTATATGTGTTATCATGGAATGATACAAAAATTATTCAGATGCACCCTGAGGTGGTCCCACACCACTTAGGATTCCCAGATGACCATTGAGGTTTTAAGAAGGAATCTAGGAGGATTAACCACTCTCATTCTACTAATGTGGAGTTTGAAGATGAAAAACTAATCAAAGATTTATATTATAAATGAATATAAATAACCAATATGGATCTACAACGTCATCCCTATGATGAAAAATAACATGAAGATTAGGGTCTGCAACAATTTCAATGACCATAATTGAAACTACACTAAAGTATAATTTTTATTACCGATCATAGATATCATGATCAATTGAAATACTTGCTTCAAAGCCCTTTCATTCTTGTATAGTTATTCAGGGTATAATAAATGAATGATAAAACCTAAAGATTATGAAACCACCGCCTTTATAGTTATTTTGGGGATCTTTATCTATCTATTCATGCCCTTTAGATTAAAGAACACTGGCTATTCATACTAATGTTCCATAGATCATACCTTTAATCCCTTCATAGGATGAATAAATGGATGTTATGTCGATGTCCTAGTGTAAAATCTCGATAGTTAATTTTTTATCTCAAGTACCTTCAAATAATACTCAACAAGTTCAAAAGGTAAATTTTTTTTATGAACTCATAGAAGTGTTCATTTTTTGTAACATATAGGATTTTTTTGGTACCCCACTATGGAATCACGGTCAATCCTGAAAATGCTAGTGGAGTTCTATCGATGTTATCCCATCATAATCTTAATGAACTAATGAATCTCCATGGGTACCTCACATACATTTGATTTTTCTTTTCTAACCATGTTGTAAAATCACTCCCCATCCACAAGATAATAAATAAGGTAGACACCTATAGATGGGATGGGGACTTCCAATAATCTTTTGAGAGTAGTAAGTAGTACTTTATCTTACCACCATTATTGATTCCACAGTTGGTGGGAAATCCACTCAGAATATATATATTTTACATATAATGACCATTGGGATCTCTCCTCACACACAAAAATGATTAAGGGAATGAAAAAAGTGTGTACAACATTAGAAAAATGATGATTGGTAAAGATATCCTCTGTTATTTTGACAATAAGAATTTCCTCTAACACATATTTGCAGTGAAAAAGATGAGTAAGTACACAAAAGATTTCAAAATTTGTTTTGTGTCCCGTATTGAAAAACTCAGGTACATTATTAGAATCCTAATGATGACCAGGTGTTTGGACCGATGGTTAGTTTTTATTCAGAAAAATGAAATCTATTTTGTTTCTTAGAAGGCAGTGAATCAATAGACTCTGTCAGATGTCCTTATGGAACATCCTTCCCCAAGAAAGCAGACCAATTCCTCATCGGTGTCTTAGAACTAGCCCAACCTGTAACACTCCAAGCTTCCATGGTATGCTTCTCTTTGAATAATACAGTAGCGTGTGTTGTACGCAACTTCGAGTTCTAACACACACCATGACCAATCAAACTAGCCATTATGAATAGTAATACCCACTTCGTAAAATTTTATAAATATTACCTTTCAAAATGGACTTCATTTTTGGATTCAGAATAGCGAAATTATCATACAGTGAATTTTTTGTATTTTTTTGAAAACATTCATTTTTTATGAATAGTGAAAAAACACGAAGTTATAGTTTAAAACTGATTTCTTATTTATATAATTATTTATTTAACTTAAATTTAATTAAGGTAAAAATAGATACATAATACCTATATAAGATCAATGTAGTTCATTGGAGTTTTTTTAGAATATTTTAGATATATAAAAATTATATTGAACTTTTCACCATCTTTTACCCACCTCCAAGGAAAATTTGGAAATTCCCAGAAAACATAATTTTACTGCTTCTGTGAGTAGAATTTCAAAAATTCAAGAGACACAGTTAATATCAAGGAGTAATATGTGGATCAATGAAATGAAAATAATTTTTGGTGAATACTAGCTTTTTTACTTTTATTTACAACGGTTAAAAGTAAATAGGGTAATTAAGTGTAAAAAGGGTATTAATATTAACCTAACACATGTTCTAATTATATTGTATAAGTTTATGTCAACCAAAACCAACCATAGGAATAAAATATTATCATTTATGTCCACTTGGACTAGATTAGGACATTTATTATTATTTAATTCAAAGAAGAGTTAAAAGAGATAAAATTAAAGTTTAATTACTAAAGAATTTTTAATATAGGGTTATAAATAATATAAATTAGATTATAAATATTCATTAGAAAGATAAAAATATTTCCCACATAATGTTATTTTATTTATAATTTTTATACATTAAATAATTTAATTTATTTATGACACAATGGTGATGCAGTAATTACTTAATTAATGAAATATTAAAAGAATTGATATTATAAATATCAAAATAAATGTAATTTGAGACTTTTTATGAATTACACAAATTTTATAGGTTAATATGACATGTTAGTATTGTTTATATATATATTTTTATAAGTAATAATGATGTTATAAAATTATCAAAAACAAAATACCCAATAGTTCCAAAATTGACATAAAAGAGTTTTTAAAACAAATAATATATTATTAATTGATATTCTATTCCTAAAAATCTAAAGATCGTCCAAAGGACTTACATAATGACAGTTTTATCATTAATGGACCACTTTGGGGTCTATTGGAGCTATATAGTATGTTTATTAACTATACAATATAAAAATACAAAGAAACATGGTAATTGTCAAACTATTTAACTAAGATTTAAATATAGATGATAAGGTTAATATAGTTACCCAAACCAGTATAAAATCTATAGGTTGAAATTATTACAACCCATCCTCACATTAAAATTTAAATAATTTAATTAGGAGCTATTATAAACCGAATATGAATTTATTATAGAATAATATATCTAGGTTTTCCAAAGGGGCCCCTCACCACTCTTATAAAAGGGTACTCCCCATTCATTATAATATACACATTAAACGCCTTTTGTCTCATCCAAACCATGCCAAATTATTCTATATACTTCCCTAACATCAACCTAGTGTCCTTAGTTTGATAAGAAATCCAACCTATGGATCCCTTTTGATCAAATGAAAAGGAAGAACCCGAAGAAGAGGTAATGTTTTCACAACCCTATTTCAAGTTCCTTTCTTCTCGAAATTCTTCTTTCATTGTTATTTAAATTATAAATAATAACTCCAGTATCTTTTATATACTATTATATTATTATAAATATGGTACAACCATATTCAGTATTCTATATATCCTTTGAATGACATGTCACTATACATGCGTATGTACGGCCTACCGTATCCACGTCGTGGTGTAATTGTTATTGACGACATTATTATTTGGATTGGTATAATAATGATGTGTAATTCATGTAAATAATAGGTATAACGTGATAATGATTCTGTATATATTATATAATATCCAATTATAAATTATTTTAATATCAAAATAATTATATTTTCGCTCGTGCGTACGAACGGACTACCGTCTCCACGAACGCGATGAGATCCATTCCCCATCGTATCCATAAAAGTATAATTCTCATTTTATGATTAAAAATAATGTTTAAGAACTTTATATAATTCTGTGTATGAATAATATACAACCTATCCATAACAAACATGACTTATGAAACAAATCATATAAAAGACAATGAGTATGTTAACACCTGAAACGACGATAATAATAAGATATTATTAACAAAGCAATGTTAAAAGATCATATATGATATAATATTAATGCATATGATTCTTTAATAATTGAATAAATATTATTCCACCATTATACAAGAGGATAACCAACCCTCGACCAAGGAAAATGTTCAATGTAATGGATTTGTTATCTCACTTTTAATTCAGTGAGATTTCCATTGTTCACCACTTATTTATTGCATATGGTGTGTATACAGCCCTTGTGTGTATTCATTGTGTAATAAAAATTAATTCATGTATATTTAAATCATCATTTTATGATCCCTCTTTCATGGGTGTATGATATTTAAGTTACCAAATCAATAATGGAATTTGAAATTTCAATTTCTACTCATTCAACTTTACGCATACATCATTGATTATTTTACTCCATGATTATTTGTAGAATCACTATTCATTTGGTAATGTCATAATCTCTACTCCCCTTTATTTTTATATACTTTTGATACACATTATCACTCCATTGATAAATTCTCAATTCATCCGTATGAACTTGATAAGAGTAATTTTTACTCAATCTCGTTTTGTTTAGTTAAACATCCAATTCATTGGTGTTCTTTTTACAAGAAAATACGTGAATGTCCTTTGATTGTTTTACACTGAATATAAAGTCATATTGAGTGTATTTATATTTTTAACACATAATTATGTCGTTGATTTATCCTTAACCTATGGATATGGCCTTTATGAGAGATTCCATCTCAATTTACATTCCATTGAGACTCCTTCGTTGTTATACACCAAATCACTTTTATATGGTGTTGATAATGTACGTTGACATAGTATATTAGGAATCCATTTATTCTAATGATAATAAAAGGTTTTTATTGCCTCAATTATTTGTATTCAATTTTCTCTCTTTTGGTTAGGAACTCTAACTAAAATATCATTTTAAAATGTTTTAATGATTTATTATTCTAAATATTTCTCATTAATGTCCATGTTTTAAAACTGGTTTTAAATATTTATTTATATGGATATTAAAGTTTTAAAATAAAAATTAATTTTAAAAGTTTCAAAGTGATATGGGAAACATTGACTAAAAAATATATTATTAAATGGCTTACTGACAAATAGTGTGACTTTTTAATGATTTCAAGAAAAAGGGGGATATTTCTCTCAAATTGTTTTGATGATTATTTTCACCTATGTCAATATCCTTCATTATTGTCGATTGAGGTTAATATGTTAGAATACAATCTTCCATACTGTATTTAATGAGTTACGTTTGATTGTGGATGTGCTATTTTTATACCATACATGGTTTGTGGATAATGTATTGACATTTTGTATGCAAGATTTAATACGAATGTTTATGTTATGTTTAAACCTTTTCATATGAGGAATGAATTAGACTTAGTAAGTGATGGGTGGAGCCCTCTATAGCTCTCTGATGCATCCGTAGGTCTAATGAGACAAAATAGTGTCCTAGCACATGCCCTTGACAAAATAATATTTATAGTCTTTGCATGAGGCTTTGACTATGTGGTTATGATAGTCTGGGATTATGCATTCCATCATCATGAAAGTGGTTATTGATATTTTATGTGGTTATTCGACTAGTAGAATATCTATGTGAATATGTAACTGGAATTATTTCATTTTATCTTTGACATATTATGCTGAAGTTCGTGTTTAAAAGGCATTTTTTTAGTTATACATTTCATTAAATGTATATGCTTATTTATGAATGTTTCTGCTATATTGTTATCCTTACTAATAATCTGTGCTCACCCCTTTCAATGTTTAATTTTTTCCAGGATGTGAAGAAGTAATTTATAAATGACCTGCAGGGATAGTATGAGGGGATATTAAGAAAATACGTTGTTGTAGGTTTTTGTACTTTATGATGTAATGTAAGACATATGAGTATTTGTAGTGTTTCCAAGACTACTAAACTAATCGGTCTTTCGAGTCACGATCTTTTGTGATCATGCCAATGTTATGTAATAATGCACCGACTCTGTGTAAATGGGGTCGAGGTGTTATAGTTGGTATCAGAGGAAGTTTAGTACAAACCTTGGAAACTAGATTTAGATAAAATCTGATTAGAGCACATAGCCCTAAGATAGACATTGAGGATTAGTACAGAATAACTTCCTAGAATGTTGGTATTGTATTGATTTTATGAGTTTTCCATGAAATACATTCATGTCCGGATACGAGTAGGTAGAGGTGGCTCTCGCATAGATGTACATAGTGGTAAAAATTGAAAACACCTCTTTGATCTATACTCGAATGGGAACTGGTGCACGACAACGGGCCTTGCTCCACTCTTTATTTCGACACTCCCGAGGGATATGAATAGGATAATTAAAATTTTCATTACAATCAAATTTGAAGTATTTTAATATAAGATGAGAATAAATGACCTTGGTTAATTATTAGGTGTCTGAAATTGAGAATATGGTGTCATGATATTTTCTAAATTCTTTTTTGACTACTATTACTCACACAATGCTTTTTGGTTTTAGTCAATTTCCAGTGTCCAAGGAAGTCATAGTAACATTGAGAATTATGTACAAGGTGGGAACAGTGGAGAAAATGAGAAAAAATGGAATTTTGATAGGTATAAAAGATATCATGTTCATGCGAAATCAGTTTTCCAAAAATATGATCAACAACATATATATTAACTAACTCTCGGACTAAAAAAAGAAGAAAAACGGTGATGAATGATAAGATCTCTAGCAGTGGAGACCATGGAGAAAAGAATCCTAAATTTCCATTATATAGGAAATGTGGAAGGAGACACCCAGGAAAGTGTCTCAACGGAACAAAGAAATGCTTTACATGCGGGGAAAGAAGGACATAAAGTGAAGAATTTCCGAGGAAAATTGAAGAGTTCTATGGAAGAAAATAATAATGGTTTGAAAACTCAATTTACAGTCATTTTCCATAAATGTAGGGAACTTTATCATTAATTGAGTGAATGCCCTACTATGTAGGATATTTTCTTGGTAATAGAATAATCTATGTGGAAATAAATGGTTGGAGAAATGTTTGAATGTATTAGTGCTCCTTGTTGATGGGATTACATCAGAATAATTTTCTTTAGTATTTGTAACCACACAGTTTTCCATGTGTGAATGATATTTGAAGAAGAAAGATCTTTTCCCTTGTGGATATAGTTATAAATTACCAATTGGATTAGTATTATCATTAGGTTTGAGGAAATTACAAGTTATTATATTTTGAGATGAAAATACTAGGTATGAGATAACATTTCTGGTTAAAATTATGTTATGGTTATTTTGATGAATTTATCTCATTTTGGTAATGTTATAAAATATAGTTTTTGAAAAGGGAGAACACGCAAACTGTGTTACAACCCATCGCATCAGACAAAGCTGTGGGAATCGAACCCAAAACCAAAGTGAGATTGTGATTTATCACCTACCACTGGACTACGTGAAGTCCCTAGTTAGTGTGACTAATTATTTTTAGTTAAATTATTTTATTGATCAATAATATGTTGATTTGGGTTATTATGTCTTATCAAATGAATACCATTAGTATAGGAAACTGATTTAGTGATTAAGTGATAAATGTTATTTTGAAATAAGTTTTCTTAGTTGGGAACACTATATGCCCAAGGAAACTAGAATACTATGGGATTTCATTTGAGAAGTAATGGTGGATTTTATCTACATTTTTATTGTGGATTTATAGTGATTTGAGTTATTTATTGAAATTATTAACCTATAATAGAGAATATGTGATTATGTTAATTACATTTAATTATTTGACATTAAGAGTAGTTGATGTCATTTGGATTTACAATTTAACGTGGAAGACTACAAAACCAAATTCTTCTATTTTTTGGGTTACAATATTAGTTGGGATTATATTGAAGGATTTTAAAGACAATTGTTTATTTAATGATATTTATTTAACATTTGGGTATTGTTGGTTTAATTTTAGAAATTAAGATTTCTGTTTATTTCTCTAAATTAATGTCCTTTTGGGGGATCATCAGATCTTGTACTAACTATTTTGGTTTGGATTAATCTCTACAGAGAAGGTAAATATATAGTTTATCCTTTGAGGATCATGTGATTCTATAGAAGTTTATTCTAGCTCTTCCTTTGTGACCAAGTCTTCTTGAATACTCATCGTTTAAAAAAAATGAGTTACTGGTGGAAATTTATTAAAGAATGAAACACTACCTAAGAAGTAAGTATATCTCTTTATTTTCTTAGTCAATCTCGTAAATGAATTTCTTATCTTTATGTAATGCTACTTAAAAAACGTTCCCGTAGACTTTTCTTACTGGGAAAATGATGACCGTTTTTCCAATCACATGTCTGTGGGTTTCTTGTTGTTAACTTTATCCTGATAATGTTTTCTATCCTTCCATATCAGAACTTGACGCTTATTTTATCTTCCATATCCATGTTTTCCTTCTTGTAATCATAGTATGAGTTATCTTGGGTGACCTTTATACTCCTCTTTCTTTCTTTTAAGGTGATAGTTTTATTTAATCTTCTTCTTATGTGGGACATTCCATTATATTACCAAGCCCAATTTTAAAAATTTCAAGGACGAAATTAATTGAAGGAGGGGATAATGTAACACCCCATGCTTCCACGGTACGCTTCTCTTTGAATAATACAGTAGCGTGTGTAGTACGCAACTTCGAGTTCTAACACACACCAAAACCAATAAAACTAGCCGTTATGAATAGTAATACCCACTTATTGAAATTTTATAAATTATATCTCTCAAAATTAACTTCATTTTTTGGATTCAAGAATATCAAAATTAGATTTGGGTGAATTTTTGGTATTTTTCTAAAAACATTCAATTTTTGAAGAATAGTAAAAAAACACTGAGTTATAAATTAAAACCGAATTTATATTTAAATAATTATTTATTATATTAAAATATAATTAAGGAAAAAAATAGATACAAAATACCTATATATGTTCAATGTAGTTCATTGGAGTTAGTTTAGAATAATTTTAAATATATAAAAGTTTTATAGAACTCTTCACATTCTCTTACCCACCTCCTAGGAGAATTTGGAAATTCAAATAAAACATAATTTTACCTCTTCTATGAGTGGAATTTAGAAAATCCTAGAGACACGGTTAATATCAAGGAGTAAAATATGGATGAATGACATGAAAATTATTTTTGGTGAATAGTTACATTTTGCATTTATTTACCACGGTTAAAAGTAAATAGGGTAATTAAGGGAAAATGATATTAATAATAACCTAACACATATCCTAATTCTATTGGTCATGTTTATCTCGACCAAAAAAACATTAGGAATAAAATATTATCATTTAGGTCCACTTGGATAGATTATGACATTTATTATTATTTAATTAAAATAAGAGTTAAAAGACATAAAATCAATGTTTAATAACTAAAATTTTTTATGTAGGGTTATTCATAAGATAAATTAGATTATAAATATTAATTATAAATATAAAAAGATTTCATACATAATGTTATTTTATATATAATTTTTAGACATTAAATAATTTAATATATTTATGACACAATTGTGATGCATTAATTACCTAATTAATGAAATATTAAAATAATTGATATTATAAATATAAAAATAAATGTAATATGAGAATTTTTATGAATTAAAATAATTTTCTAGGTTAATATGACATATTAGTATTGGTTATATAAATTTATTTATAAGTAATAATGCGGTTATGAAGTTATCAAAAACAAAATACCCAATACTATCAAAATTGACATTAAAGTGTTTTTAAAACAACTATTATACTCTTATTTGATATTATATTCCTAAAAATATAATTTTAGGCCTAAGGACTTATATAATGATAGTTGTATCATTTATGGACAACTTGGGGGGTCTCTTGGAGGTATATAGTAAGTTTATTAACTATATAATAAAAAATACAAAGAGACATGGTAAATGTCAAACTATTTAACTAATAGTTAAATATAAACGATAAGGTAAATATAATGACCCAAACATATCTAAAATCTATTGGTTGAAAGTATTTCGACCCATCCCCAACTTAACCTTTAAATAATACACTTTGGAGCCATTAAAAACAAAATATGAATTTATTATAAAGTACATTTTCTATTTTTTTCAAAGGTCCCCTCACCCCTCTTATAAAAGGTACTCCCCCTTCTCTCTAATTTACACATTCTAATCCTTTTGGCTCGGCCAACCCCAGCCCAAATATTCTCTAAACTTCTCTAAAATAAACCTATAGTCCTTATTTTTATCATAAAGCCATCATAAGGATCCCTTTTGATCAAATCAAACGGAAGAACACGAAGAAGAGGTAATGTTTTGAAAACCCTCTTCCAAGTTCCTTTCTTCTTCAACATAGTCATTCATTGTTATTTCCATTATAAAATAATAACTCTTGTATATTTTATATACATTGATATTATTATATATATGGTACAACCATATTCAGTATTCTATCCATCCTTCGAATGACATGTCACCATAAGTGCGTACGTACGATCTACCGTCTCCACGCCGTGGTGTAATAGTTATTCAATACATTATTATTTGGATGGGTATAATAATTATGTGTAATTCATGTAAATATTATGTATAACATGATAATGATTCTGTATATATGATATACCATCCAATTATATATTATTTTAATATCAAAAAAAATGATATTATCGCTCGTGCGTAGGTACAGACTACAGTCTTCACGAACACGATGAGATTCATTCCCCATCGTATCCATAGAAGTCTAATTCTCATTTTATGGTTACAAATAATGTTTAAGGATTTGATATAATTCTTTATATGAATAAAATAAAACCTATCCATAATAAAAACGACTTATGTAACACAACATATAAAAGAAAACGAGTAAGTTAACACCTGAAACGACGATAATACTAATATATTATTAACAAAGCAATGTTAAAAGTTCATATATGATATCATATAAATGTATATGATTCATGTATAATTAAATAAAAATTATTTCACCATTATACAGGATGCTAAACTACCCTAGGCCAAGGAAAAAGTTCAAAGTAATGGTTTTCCTATCTCACTTTTAATTCCATGAGATTTCCATTGTTCACCACTTATTTATTGCATGTGGTGTGTATACTGCCGATGTTTGTATTAATTTTGAAATATACTTCAATTAAGGTATATTTACATCATCATTGTATGATCCTTCTTTCTTGGTTGTATGTTTCATATGTTACCAAATCATTAAGTGAATTTGAAATTTCAATTTCCACTCATTCGGCTTTACGCATACTTCATTGATTATTTTACTCTGAGATTATGTGTGGAATCTCTATTCATTTGATTATGTCATAATCTCTACTGCCCTTTATTTTTATATAATTTTGATACACAAAATCACTCCTTTGATAAATTCTCAATTCATCCATATGAACATGATAAGAGTAATTTTTACTCAATCTCTATTTGTTGAGTTAAACATCCAATTCATTGGTGTTCTTTTTACAAGAAAAATTGTGAATGTCCGTTGATTTTTCTACACTTAATATCCAATCATATTGAGTGTATTTATATTTTTCAATTATAATTATGTCGTTGATTTATCCTTAACATAATTATATGACCTTTATGAGGGATTTCACCTCAATTTACATTCCATTTAGACTCATTTGTTGTTATACACCAAATCACTTTTATATGGTGTATATAATGTACTTTGACATAGTATATCATGAATCCCTTTATTATAATGATATTATAATTTTTTTATTACGTCAATTATTTTTATTCAAGTGTCTATATTTTGGTTCGGAAATCTAACTAAAATATCATTTTAAATTGTTTTAAATATTTTTTATTCTAAATCATTATCATTAATGTCCATGTTTTAAAAATGGTTTTATGGATTTATTTACGTGGACATTAAAGTTTTAACATAAAAATTCCTTTTAAAAGTTTCAAAGTGTTATGGGACACTTCGATTCAAAAATATATTTTTAAACGACTTCTTGATAAATAGTGTGACTTTTAAATGTTTTCAAGAAAAAGGGGGATATTTAACTCAAATAGTTTGGATGATTATTTTAATCTATGTACATATCCTTCATTATTCTTGATTGAGGTTAATCTGTTACAATACAATCATCCATATTGTATTGAATGAGTAACATTTGACTGTGGATGTGCTATTTTTATACCATACATGGTTTGTGGATAATGTATTGACATTTCGTATGCTATTTCTAATATGAATGTTTATGTTATTTATAATACTTTTCATATGAGGAATCCATTGGAGTTAGTAATTGATGGGTGGAGCCCGCTATAGATCCTCGATGCATCAGTAGGTCTCATGAGAAAAACCAGTGTCTTGGAACAAGGCCTTGACAAAATCATATTTGTAGTCTGGGCATGATTCCTTGACTATGTGGCTATGATAGTCTTGAATTATGAATTACATCATTATGAATGTGGATATTGATATTGTATGTGGTTATTCAACTAGTATAATATCCATGTTAATAAGTAAATTGCATTATTTGATTTTATCTTTTCCATATTATGCTGAAGTTCAAGTTTAAAATGAATTTTTTTAGTTATACATTGCCTTAAAAGTTTATGATTATTTATGAAAGTTTCCTCTATGTTGTTATCCATACTGAGAATCTGAGCTCACACCTTTCAATGTTTTATTTTTACCAGGATGTGAAGAAGTAATGTATGAATGACTTGTAGGGATAGTATGAGGGCATATGAAGACATGATGTTGTTGTAGTTTTTTACATTTTTGATGTAATGTAAGACAAATGAGTATATCTAGTGTTTCCAAGACTACTAATCTAATCGGTCATTCAAGACTCGATCTTTTGTGATCATGCCATTGTTATGTAATAATGCACCGACTCTGGGTAACTGGGGTCGGGGCGTTACTGAAGCACTGCTTATATCCTAACTAAACCTCAAAGGATTTTCTAAAACAGTGACAAAATAGAACAACATCAAATATTCCATAAAATAGAAATAATATTCCCCTCCAATAATCTATATCAGGGAAATAATGATAGAGTTAATTTTTGAACTAACAATGAATCATGTCCACCAATCACAAAATGATTGTGCTGATGGACTGGGTAATATAGCTACAGTTCGGAAAAACCCTGATCAAGATGAGGTGGTCTTCTGTATCAAGAACCGAAGGATTATATCATCGATCATAATTTGAACATGCATGAAGTAGATAAGATCAACTCCACCCTATAGTATGGTGAACTATTATCCACCTCTCGATTGATAGAGCCCATCATTTATTTTCTCCAAAATGGGACTGTTCTGTTAAAATCACACTAGAGGGACCATATATGACACTGAGTAAAGAAATTTACCCTTTAGGATAGCCAAAATGAAAAAACCCTACACAAATGAGGATTTTATGGAATAAACCTTAGAGTCCTAACAAAAAAAGATATCTGCCATCCGGGAAGAAGTCTGTGTAGGCTATTGTGGTTCTCATCATTCTAGGATTAAGTTATCCTATCAAATCATAATACATGGTTCCTACATGAAATCAATGATATAGGACTGTGTGGAATTCACCAAGGTTTTTTTTCATTCTAAATTAATGAAAATATCATCTACCAACCCCATTAATTCAAAAATAAATCTAAATATTCTTGTTTATTTTACATATGTGGAATGGATGTTGTGGCACCATATCCTTACAAAATATGTACATCCATATTATTATCGACTTCTTTTAAAAAATAAATGAGTAAATACCCCACAATTAATTTGGGATGAGTAATATTTTTGACATCATAATTTCCAATATCAACACTAGATTTTGAGACCCTCGCAAAATATTGATGGAAAATGGAACCAAATTATTTTATATCATGTTAATGAAATTGAACTGGGGGTAAAATTTTGATTCCAACCATTCATCGAACTATTATGTATAAAACATGGGCTTATGAAGGACTTAATTAATATTATATCACATATACATTAGAATATGGAAGAGAAAGACAAGAATCCCTTAATATAAAATCTCTTTCATGAATTATGGGTCTATTATACCACCTTACACAGGTACACAAGAAACGTTTTATTCATTATTGTATGGAACCATGGGTGTGTTTTCCATATAAATCATGTTTCCCTCTCTTCAAATATATTTCCCTGGATAATTATTAGATGATGAGAAATCATATTTTTGGTTGGATGTCTTGGAATGATCATTGTGAAAAGGTTATGTATACTACCAAACCTTGAAATACGTTATAATTTAATCACATATGTCATAAATAAAAATGTTCTCTGTCATTCATTCTTTCATGAAAAACTTGGATTGGATCTTAGAGCACCAATAACACTTTGAAAGAATCCTCCAAAGACGGAACCCAAAGGGGAAGGGACTTGTGTCGTTGATAAGGTTTATCCTAATGGATCTTACTCATTGGCCATAATATATAGGGAACATGTCACTCCTCCACCAATTAACTTTTTCATGAGAAATAATTTCTATAGATACTATAATGAATTATATATCCAAGTTGTTTGAAATTGAACTACATGATATGTTGTTACAAGGTAATATAAAACTATTTGGATGACATCCTCACCTCATGATGTTAAACAACATTGGGAAGATCATTTTTCCTACAATTAACCACACTTGATATAGATATATATGAAATTGAAATTAATTGTCTTAATCCCTGTGTGTGTGTCAAATTCATATAGGGAATATATATATTCAAAATCTATGTATGGATTGATTCCTATCATTATATGATATGTACTGATGTCATGATCTAAAATAATGGTTCCATTTACAATATGTATGTTCCATTTATAATACGTCATAATATGTTACAATGTATTTAGCACATGATTTTAAAATGTAGTCTTAACCTGGGTTCTAAGCAGATGATGCCTTGGGATGATAGCATAGAAATACACACATCCCAAAAATGGGGTACCTATCATGAGATGATTTCATTAATGATTTGAAATCATTTATAGGCCATAAATCCTTATTTTTTAACATTATGAATCCTTCTTCCATACCACATGATGTTAAATTTCATGGCTAATGTTCTCTCCAAATGATGTGAAATTACACAGCTTTCAAAAATTATGTATGGTTTGATTATCATTCCAATGAGATGAATCAAGATTCCAAGATCATGTATCTTGTATCATCCACCTCATGATACAAAAAATCTATGTCATTCCCTTTAATATCTCATTTTTGGTGAATGAACCCTTTTTTATTTTGTGTTTCTAACAGCACGTTTATTTCATGTGGGCTTAAAAATTATGGTGTGTACCTTCCTGCATGATCAAGAAATTTATGTTCATTTTAGGGTTATCATGGTCCTAGATGAAATTCCATAAAAGGGACACCATGATCCCATTTTACACGATGTTAAACTATATGGTTGATGTATTTTTCATGGTATATAACTAAGCATTACTATGAACCTCTCTTGAGAGGACCATTATCCTTGGAGTTGGCCTCCCACCACAACTCCATTAAAAAGATTTGTGAGCATTGGTTCCAATAATCATAATATATATACTGACACCTGAATCATTAATACTGGGTCCATCTTCCAAAAACAATTATAACAACTCTCCCTCTGTATATGGTTTAGAACTTCTCCGAGTGCCTCCCATTAAGAACTACATGAGGATTTATTTATATTTTCATAGGATATGTAGTCACACAAATATCCCAAATACAGTGTCCAATAGAAATATTAAATGTGAAAAATGTACTCCCCTTGTGTATGGGCCAGACCTTTATGGAGGGTTTCTCATTCTAGAACAATGTGTGGCATTATTATTATTATCACGTGATATGTAGTTATTAACAGAACCCCTATCTTATGACCATATGTAATAATCAATGTAAACAATTACAATACCAATATGGGAAAAAACTATAAGGAGAGTTTTTCATACAAGAACTACACGGGGCTACATTCCTATAATCACTAGATGATTTGCGATGAACAGATCTCCATTCCCAGTTATAGTGGTAACAATCAACGTAAAAATGTCTCCCTACCGGCATATGGGTCAAACCTACGTATAGTTTTTTCATGAAATAACAATGTGTGGATTGATTAAATACATCATAGCATACATAGTGACACACAGATCTTCATTACAAGTTTTGGCTTCCATGTTTAAAATGATAAAAAAATACACCCTTGAATGCATATGGTCTTGACTAATATAGTGAGACATCTATGACACACTCATTCATGTATTATTTGAATACCCACTTGTCCCATATTCCTCACATCGAGCATGGATCATTTGAGCTTAGTGAACCTAGAAATAAACTCTGGATAATGCAATCGAGATTAACCTAAGATTGAGAAAAACTAACTTACCCGAATATGATAAAATAAAATGAAAACCTCCTTACAACATGACAATAATATTCAAGGATGATCTTATTACCACATGATTTTAAACATCAAGGATGACCTCCTTACCACAGTTAGTTAAATTTAAAGGAATTCATTCTTGTCACATGACATTAAAAATGAATCAAAAAAATCCCCACTACGTGAAAATAAAATGTTTAGTCCATCATTGATCATTATTTTTTATTAAATAAATAAAATAACATGACCTCGTTCAACTACAGTACATGATGCATTCATCATCATTTAATCCCCTCAACCCATAAATCACAATTCATTTTTTGAGAACCATAGGGTTCCAAAATCCATTTGTATCCCATATATAGGAAAATATATCTATTTATATGACTATGGATGTGATGTATAAGGGAATTGACCCACAAACTAGAGATATTGTGGACCTAAAAAAGGATTTATAATCATTTTGAACCTGACTTCATTATTAGAAACTTCAGCACCATAGGCTATTTCATGTTATCCCCAACACGAATTTCACATATTATTACTCATGACATATAAACAGTCACCCATGATTTTCAACATTTTTAACACCATGTTATAATAGTTTTTGAGTACTCTTGACAGCGGGTATCATAATTAGGTTTTCCTGTAACAATCTCCTCATACCAAGTTATTGTGCATTACAACTGTAAACATCATGCAGTTTGGTATGAGATGTATGACCGTATACATTATCCTTTGATGATATGAATCTCATGAATCTAAACTACTTTTAGAAGATACATAAATCATTTCTGGTTTAAAACCCACAAAGTGGAATCTTAGGAAAAATTCAAATATCTTCTCACTAAACTCTTCTTATCCATATTTTGAGAAACAATTATATCATAAATAAAAAATTTATCAATCTCATAGGGACCACATTATAGACCTAGTAAAATCTGATCCACTCTCTATGGACCCCCTCATCTATGTAAAATTTATAGTAATAGTTTTTTTATCTCTTTACCAATATACTATTTTCATTTGGCGACAACAAAAAAATTTGGTTGTCAAGACCTTAATCAATTTTACAATTTATATAAACCACCTTAATGTATTTAATATTTAATATATCATAAATAGTTCCTTGAGTGTATATCCTTTTCATGAAAGAAAATAAAATCCGGGGTACCTTACTCTTGGATATTCCATATATAAAATTGGTAATAGAGACGGTTTCATCCAAATGGACCCTTGTATCCCTGGAAGGCCCCATTAAATCTAGGATTTATTGTCCTAAATTTTTGGAACATTATAGGCTACTTAAATTACCAATAGTGGATATTTTCCCTTTGGTTCCCACCTTTAGTTAACTCATATATTCCAAGAAGATGATTTAACATCTCCATAATAAGACTATTCAAATGGATTCTACATCCTTAACATTAGTTCACTGTGAATTGAACCCTTCATCCAAGAAAGAATGAGACAATATATTTCGGATCCTTTTTATAGTCCACATCAACCGACTCATAACTACTTGTCCTAGCGCTCATTCTTCCCAACCAAAAGCTAAATTTTCTAGGGTTTTAAAACCCTTCCTGGATATATTTTTTCTGCATACCCACATTATAGAAAAGATAATTGAGTGTTCAAAGATGTTTCCTTGCCTTTGGAATAGATAATGGAATACTCAACCTGAATATGCATATAATCCCTATGGGATCACTCATAATAGATTAAAACATACAAAATAGAGTCATCTACTTTATGAAAGTTAGGAACTCTGATCCTTGTGAGCCGTGAAAATACTAAAGAAAAAACCAACACCATAGGGTGTTTTGGGTCATCCCCAAAATGTCTAACCCATTCCATAGTCATCAATTCAAGATTTTGGGTAATTAGTTACACCACCAATATTTAAACGGTTCTGGTAGCCCCTGATTCCCTAATATTTCAACAGCCACCAATATGGTCTTTGTAAATATTTCATGGGGCATGGGAATGAGTGGGGATCTCCCCTACTTGTACATAAATTAACACCTTATCATCTAATGAATAAGGGGTTATGAATTAACAAATGGAGTAATTAATTCCTTAAAAGAAATGGGATCCAATCCTTGTGAGACCTAGTGACACCGTGGTAGAACTCATCACCTTAGAATATTTTGACTCTTCATAGAAATTTCTTCTCCATACCATATTAATAAATAATTTCCTTGAAGAAATAATTTAAAATAAAAATTATCTTTCATCCATAACACATGATGTTAAACAACACAGAATATTTTCATATAACAAGACATTAATTCACATGGAACACTTCCCTACCGAATGAAATTAAACATCACAAAGAACTTGAAATGTCTTGTATTATTATTATATATTATATGAAATAATGTCGAGACCAGGCACGAAGTGGCACATCATTCTGAGGCCCAGAGAGTCTGGAATGGTGGTTTGAAATTTTATTAATTAATTGAGTTGGCACATGTGCACAGTTATGGAAGTTTCCAGACAGATGCCCGAATTAAAAATATTAGGTCACCATTTCATGGAAGAAGATGACATTACATATGAACGGGTTTAACCTCGACTGACGCGGGTCAATGGAAAAAGTTAATTTTTGGATGTTTTAATAATATAAAATAAAATAAATTTTCTATGTTTATTTTATTTTATTTGGAAACATTCACTGTAGCGCAATGACGGGGAAGTTGTTTCGGTAATTAATGACATGCCATAATCAGTCTAAAACAGCAACAATGACTCATTAATACCACGATGTAATGGAATTTTGAAACATGTTCCCCCTTTTTATGGGTTAATTTAATTTTGGTCGTTGATGGAAAATTGAGAGAAAACTCTGGTGTAAGAGTGGAACCTGGAGTGAAATCTTGACGATGATCGATGACAAATAAAAGTCTTGAATCACTACTCTAACCAAGATGAAGGATATTGACGATGATGGTAGTACGACCCCTTCATCAGTTATTGATCCCTTCCTAAGGTAGGGGTTATTATTTCGATTCTCCTCTCCCCATTTTGGAATTTAAATGATGAACGTGGATCAAACATGAACATGTTGATCCGCATATTCGTACGTTCTTATGGGACTATTTTTTATTGGGATGATTTCGTGGAATTAATCCATGTTAAATTGTTGTTGATTTATGCTCTATTTAAGTCTACTAATGAGAGTGGATCAACGCCGTGACGAATGACAATGGAAGTTCGTTCCTCGATTTTTCTTATAGGATTTCTCCCCCATTTTCTTTTCTCCGTGCATTATTCACATTCTTCACGGGGTGAGGAAAAATGGATCATTTCGCATCCGTCTTATGACATAACAATCCCAATTTGAAGATATGGTGTCATGAAGAACTAGAGGAGGTGCGATGATGATAGTGGACGATGAGTCTGACCGGATCGGGAAAGACTGTTCTTCGAGAATTCTTCATACGGGTGGATCACTACATTTTTTCATGACTGATCGTAGGCCTGAAAACAACGAGATCAACTTTGTGGTATCTGGGTGAACAAAACCTGAAAGTTTCATGGAGATCGGACGGTGGGTTGGACGAAAGGGGTGACATGGAAGGTGTGACGACAGAAGTCCATGATTCTAGAATTTTCCAGAATACACGGCGTATATCACAAAGAACGTGTTGTGTGGACCGACTCAATGGCAGCTAGGGTTTCAGGTTTCAGACATGTATCACACGATGTGTGACCCCAATCACACGACATGTTGGACCTTCCCCTAAGATCAGTGTGTATTCTGGGAAATACATAGACATGGGATGGACTACACAGCTTAGGAACATGTCGTGTAGACCCTATGCTGCAAGGAAGAGGGAACTACGAGGGACTCAGCATGTATCCATTGGATACACGAATACGGGATGGAGTACATGACCATGTACTCCACCACACGGCCAGGCATGGCTAGTAACGCGTGTCACCCAGTGTACCGATTACACGGGTAGATGTACATGGGATGAGGACGTGTACGGGAACATGGCGAGCGTACACGGATATGACCCCAGTTACTCGGATGTGACATGTAATCCATACCACATTTTGTGTACTAAATTTTCTACATGACCGCCCTTATGACACTGGCCGTTGTACACGGGTAGTACTTGGAGTCTAAAGGAACGACGTGTTACATTTCTATATGTCTTGTACTTTTTGGAAAATGGCTTGGTCTTCTTTGTCCACTGTATCTCAGAAATGTTTCATTTGGGTTAGTGCCCCTTCTTCCCGTTCCCCCGAACATCAGGAATTGTCTCCTTCTACTGGAGTATGACCCCTTTTGCAGGACATTCTGTGATAGAGTCAGGCATCCATCCGAGAATCCCAGATCAAGATCCCTTATCCATTCTTTAGCCTAGGTTAGGTCTGGAATCGACGTGACCAACTCCATTAGGCATCGATCCTCTACCTAGCAGGTGAATCCAAATGGGTCGAGGTATCCTCCATGGCTTTGGAAGTTATCCTCATCTGTGTATCATGATCTTTCCCACTCAAGAGTGTGTCTCCCATAATGAGTTTATCTATCTCTCGTGAATTTTACCAACAAACTGTGCTTCTCAGATGGACATTATCAGAGCTATCAGACTCATGTAGTGAGTTATCCTGGAATGAGTGCTTCATAGAGTCTTTGACCTGAATCCCTAGAGGGGGGGGGGGTATGTGGTTGTGCGACTTGTCTCTAGATGGTGGGTTTGGGAATTCAGTATATCTAATTTGTGTTTCTATGCTACATGTTCTGTAGACACATAATATGTAGAGCTGAAAATACCTTTACTTTCTGTATTTCATTGTGGTTTTTGGGGTCTCATACTGAGTATTGTTATACTCACCCCTGCATGGGCTTTGCATACACCTATCATGTCTTATAAAGACGAGAAACCTTTTGACAGAATCTAGGGTGGAACAGGATAGGACCAAGCTTTCTGAGTTCCCTACTGGATGAGGCATTCCTATGGCTACAATCAGTAGTCCCAGTACCCCTTTGTGTTTATATTTTGGAATTTGCAGTTGAAAAAATCATGGTTTTGGTGGGCTTGTATTCCGGCCTAGTTTTCTTTCAACACTTTACTTTTTGTTGCACTCTATTGGTTGGGTTTAGTTGTATGCATGCATTTTTTTCCTTAGTGGTTTTGTTACATTTAATAATATGTGGGCTTGGAGTGGTGTGTGTGGTACAGGTACATAGGAAATGCCTCTCATGTTAGTAATATTCCTACTCGGTGCTAGTCACCAGCCCACGGTCTTTTAGAGGAGGGCTTGGGGAGTCGTCGCATGGACCCCACTGGGATGTGTTGTGACAGAGTGGAATTAGTGTTAACTGTTTTAAGCTCGGATTTCGAGCTAGAGACTCCAGTGATGGTGCAGGCGGCCAGCGTATCCATAAACCAGAACTCTGATAACCTGATTTGTGACTCGTTACATGAAAACACTTGATGCGGGGAAGTAAAATAATGGTCCAGGAATCATATAGTATTGGGTTATTTCTTCCATTCCCTTTGAGTTAGCTATCCAGATATACTCATTTAAAATGGGATATATTGTTTCCGTACAGGATTCCTCCACAACACATATCTTCTAGTATTTAGCAGTGCAATAATGAGGATTCCCCCCTCAGTGATGAGGCTGCGATACAACGACCAGTTCCCCAGGCGTTTCCACCAGGTGGTGCACCTACTGTGCAACCACAAATGGAGAAACCTGTTGTACCTGTACTACTGAATGATGAGAGGCGTAGGATGTCCGCACTCCATGAGTTCTAGATACAGAGACCCCTCATATTCCAATGTGAGCCCGACACTCAGGCAGCTGAGGACTGGCGTTAGGAGGTGAACAGTGTTTTCCGTCTACTGAGGAAACCAGCAGACTAGATGGTGATCCTAGGAGTGAGCCTTCTTCAGTGTTCGCCAGGTCTATGGTAAAGTCTTACCACATAGACTCCTAATGAGGAGACTCTTTCATGGACAGATTTCGAGCGACTCCTTAGGGAGGAGTTCTCTCTAGTTACACTAAGATCAGTACGTATCCAGGAGCTTCTTCAGCTCCATCAGGGCAGTTTGACTGTAGTTGACTATTAATTGAGGTTTACCAACCTCTCTCGGTACTTGATTGATATGGTCAGGGGTCAATACTATAGATCTCAGAACTTCGATCGATGTCTACAATAGGACATCTGAGCTAGTGTTATGCCTCTATGCATTTCTACTTATGCTAGTGTGCTCGAGAGATCCTCGGTGATCAAGAGCTTCTTGGAGGAATAGAGATAGCTGACGTCAGTCAGTAGTAGGCAGACAGGTGAGGAGACCTCGATAGAAGGGATCTGACACCAGGCACAATGATTTGAACGTGGGAAACATCATAGGAGGACCCATGACAAATGATTGGTAGTCCATGGCTCTCAGGATGGATCTTGTCATCCTAGAGAAAAGCAATGTTACACGTTCGATGGTAGGGGACAACTCTCTAGAGATTGTCTGACCCGATGAACTGCTGATAGGGAGGCTGTGGATGGACCACCGAGGTAGAGGAGTTGAATTGAGTAGGAATACATGCTAGGAAGAGAACTCGGAAGAGGATCTGGGAGAGTTGTGGGTGGTGGTAGACACTTCAATATACTTCCAGCACCTCTCCAAAGATGTCTGCAACAAGCTCCTAGAGCTGGGGGATAAGGGCGGGGACAGTTTCATGAAGTTGAGGCGTACGACCCAGAAACTATAAGGATGATCTGATGTACGATCTTTTTCTTCTCTACATAAGCAGTCGTACATATAGACACAGATTCAGGACATTCATTCCTCTCCACATGGCTTGTGCGAAACCTTGAAATTCTTGTAGAGTCGTCGACTCGATCATTACACTTGGAGACACCTACGAGAGGAGACTCGACAATCATGCACCTTTTTTAGACAGTGTGATCTTACCCATGGATGTGGGAGTTTCTACTGGAACCTATTGGTGGTAGCCTCGAGGCCTTACAACGTCATTCTCAGTATGGATTGGTTATCTTTGGTCCATGCCCAGATTGACTGTTTTAGGAAAAAATTGTGGTCTGTTTGCATTGATGGGATGAGGTTTTCCTTTTTCGGAGAAAAGGAAACCCATGCAACACAAAATGGGATCATTCATAAGAGGGTGTAGACTATCCCTCATAAATGGGCTAGCATTGACATCAGAGTAGTAGATGTCAGGACATCTCAATTCCCAGCAGTAGTGGTGGAGTATGATGATGTCTTTCCAGAAGATGTTCTAGGATTACCTCCCCTTAAAAAATCAACTTTTTCATCGACTTACACCACATGATGACACCGATTTCCCCACCAGCATATCAGATTGATTTCATAGAGCACTGAGAGATTGGGGTGCAGTTGGAGGATTTGTAGAGCAAGGGTTTCGTAAGACCTAGTGTTTCATCATGGGAGGCCCCAGTATTGTTTTCCATGAATGTCGACGAGAGTTTGAGGTTTTGAGGGGATTATTGGTGCCTGAATCAGGTGATGGTGAAGGAAAAGTTTCCACTACCATGAATCAATGACCAATTTGATCAGCTTAAAGGGGAAGAATGGTTCTCAAAGGTTTACCATCAATCAGGTTATCACCAGTTACGAGTATGGGATGAGGATATACCAAAGACGACATTCATATGCTGTTATAGTCACTATATAGTACATGTCGATAACTTTTGGCCTGACAAACACCCCCACAGTTTTCATGGGACTAATTATCCAGATCATGCAGCTGTATTTTGAATGGTTCGTAGTGGTCTTCATCGACGACAACCTTGTGTACTCGAAGTTAGAGGAGGAGCACTCGAGACACCTGTGGATGGTTCTAGATGTACTCTGGGAGAACCAGTTTTATAGAATACTATTGAAGTGCCAGTTCTAGATTCAAGAGGACCACAATTGGGACATGTCATCTCAATAGATGGAGTAGCTATGGACCAAGCCATGGTTGAGGCAGTGTTAGCATGGGAGCCACCTCGGAGTATGATGGAGGTGTAGAGCTTCCTTGGGTTGGAAGGATATTGCTAGAGATTCATTCATGATTTCTCTTGGATATTTGCACCTATGAAAAGCTTGACTACGAAGAGGAAACCCTTCGTGTGGATAGAGATGTGCCAGCAGGATTTTGAGCAATTGAGATAGATTTTGATGAGCACCCCAATTTTGAGATTACATGAGGAGGGTGTCGAGTAAGAAGTTTTCTGCGACGTATCAGGAATAGGGCTTGCTTGTGTCCTGATGTAGGGACTTGTAGTGATATCTTATGATTTTCAACATCTTAGGCCACATGAGCACAACTATGTGAACCATGATCTCGAGTTGGAACTGGTATCCTTCGCATTAATGATGTGGAAACACTACCTTATGGGCAAGTAGATTATCCTCTACTCTGATCACAAGATCCCCAAGTACATCTTTTCATAGAAAGATCTGAATATGAGATATAGGTGTTGGCTATAGTTCCTCTAGGACTCTGATTTTGAAATCATCTACACTCTTAGGAAGGGGAACAAGGTGAAAGATTCTCTTAGAAGATGGTCGATCTCACAGTTGCTGAGTGAGGTGAGAGATCAGTTAGCTGTGTTTTAGTTATCCTTCTTAGAAAGAAAAGATGCAGGTTACCTACAGTCGATGGTTTTCGCCCCTCTGATCTTACAGTGAGTTTGGGAGGCAGAGCTAGGGGATATCGACTGTGAGGATTTACAAGCTCTGTTATCCACAAGACATTCTTATGATGGATATTCAGACGGTGCAGAGGACATACTTCTTTTCAGGGGACGCACTGTTGTAACAGTGGCATTGCAGGAAGAGGTATTGAGAGAGTTTCATAAATCCCCCTTGGATGTACATCCATGAGTGGAAAATCTGTAATAGGATCTTTCATGGTAGTTATGGTGGTCAAGCATGAACGAGGAAGTAGCATAGTTCGTTTCCCAATTCATCACATGACAACAAGTGAAGGATGAGCACTAGGTTCTATCGGAATTACCTGACTCCCTGGAAGTTACAGAGTGGATGTGGGATGGAATATTGATGGACTTTATGACAGGCTTACCACAGAAGTCCAAGGAGAATGATTATGTCTGTTTGATCATTGACCATCTCACCAAGTCGGCCCACTTCTTAGCTATCAGGGAGAAGAGTTCCGAATAAAGCTTGGGACGCCTCTACGTGCAAGAGATAGTTCAACTACATGATATCCCCTTGAAAATAGTCTCAGACTGAGATGCTATTTTCACTTCCTGTTTGTAGAATGGATTGCAGGAGGATTTTGTGACTCAGTTATGATTGAGCACAGCGTTTCATTCCCAGACAGATGGTCAGATGAAGGGGACCATTCAGGTTCTAGAGGATATATTGTGATCCTATATCTTGGACTTTGGTCGCAGTTGGGTGGACCACCAACCACTAGTGGAGTTTGTGTACAACAATAGCTACCACTCCACCATTGGAATGGAACCATTCGAGGCTCTATATGGGAGATCCTCCCAGACACTGCTTTGCTGGACCAACACCGGAGAGTCTGCACTCATGGGTCCAGAGTTGGTACGAGCCACCACCGAGAAGGTGCAAATCATCTGGGAGCAGATGAAGACAACAAAGAGCTGACAAAAGTCTTATGCTGAAAGATGATAGAGACCTATAGAGTTTGTAGAGGGAGACCACAATTTTCATTAAATCTTACCTCGGTGAGGGTCATGGATATTTTACCAGGGTGACAAGCTATCTCTGAGGTTCATTGGACCATTCCAGATATTCACTACTACAAAAATGGCCAATATCAGCGCCCATAATGGGCTTTAACAATGCTAAAAAAGCATTGTAAAGATCAGTGCTAATATAGGGGGTCCATTTTTCCTGCACTATAAAAAACACTGATAAAGGAAGCTTTTATCAGCACTAAAAAACTCCATGATAAAAGACCCCTTTATAAGTGCTTTTTTTAGCGATGATAATGGTAAAAAAAATTAAAAAAATTATGCGGGGAGTGCTTTAATCAGTGCTTCACAACCCCTTTATCAGTGCTAGGATGTCTCTCATTCCCTTCCCTTCCCGCGCATCCTCATATGCATGCACCCTCTTCGCTTCCACCTGAACTCGAACCCGGGGCCTCCCCCCTTTCGCGACTGCACCTTTACCAATATGTCATTACGTTTTGTTCTCTATTCAATGATATATATATATATATATAGTTATATTTATTCATATATGATATAGATTAATATAAATATAAATATATTTATTCATATACTAGTATATATATATATATTAATTCGTATATTAATATATTAATATATATATATTTAGTTATAATTATTTAAACATATTTTTTTTATATTAATATATATTTATAAGATTATTTTTAAAAACATTTATGAAAAAATATGTTTTTTATGTGTGTTTATAAATAAATACATACATAAATACATAAATATATACAACACACAGACACACACAGAGACACACACACACATAAACATATATATATTTATGAATAAATACATATCTATGTGTATTTGAAAAGCCAAAAATGTACTTATAAAGATTAGTTTTAAATACATTTATGAAAAAAAAAATATGTTTTTGATGTGTGTTTATAAGTAAATAATTAAATTCATACATATATACATATATAAAACACACAGACACACACATAGACAACCACACACACACAGACATATATATATTTATTAATAAATACATATATACGTGTATTTGAGAAGTGATATAATGTTAAAATGACCATACCATATAAACTAGAATTCCCTTTCAATTCCATAACCAGTAAAATAAAAGAAAATGAAACAATATTTGATAAGATATGTGGTACAAGCCTAACGGAAATCCGGATTAGAAGTTATACTTGTTTTAATGTTAAACAATTGGGGTATCCAGACTAAAAACCTTGTTTTGGAGACCTTCTTGGACTTTTTGGGCTTGAACAATTTGACAGAGGCTTCTCTTGGTTCACCAGCGTGTACAGCTCCTCGCAGGCTTTGATTTGATATGCTGAATAGATCAAACGGACACTCGGATCCAAAGTTAAGGCTGTTTAAAGTTTGAGTTACATTTTCAACATATTTTTACTCCTTTATTAATTGTTTTGATTTTTTGTGTCCTCAAGTTGTTAATAAATGATTTTATAGCGATAATAATTAAAAAATTATTAATTGATAATATTTTTTTAAAATATTTTGAAGACATTTTTCCTAAATTTCATATATATTAAATGTAATAATGTATTTATACGTATATATAACATATTTAAAAAATATATATTGTATTTATATCAATATAAATATAATTATATAACAAAATATAATTTATCATGAAAAATATTTTTTTTGAAACTTAACATTTTTCAGCGCTCAGGAAAACCGCTGATATACCCCCCCCCCTTTATCAGCGATACTAAAAGAAGCACTGCTAAAGGGGACCCCTTTATCAGCGATAAAAAAAGAGCTGATATAGGGGGGGCCGATATCAGCGCTAAAAAAATGCTGATAAAGGGGGCCTTTATCAGGGATTTTTTAGCGCCGATAAAACTGAAGCACATCCCTTTCCCTTTTTGTAGTAGTAATTGTGCAGAGTTGGTGAGGTGGCGTACTGCTTAGATATACCTCAACAGTTGCATCAGTTACATGATGTTTTCCACGTGTTGCAGCTGAGGAGGTATGTTCATGACCATCGCACATCATCGACTGAGATGAGCTGTGCATCAAAGATGGAGCGGCCTTTGGTGAGTACCTAGTGTAGATCGAGAATCGGTAGGAGGGGATCTTTACTGGGTGATCTATTTCTTTGGTGTATGTTCAGTGGTAGCATGAGAATCATCAAAAGAGCGCGTGGTAGAGGGGGGCTCAGATCTGTGGCCTGTACCCACATCTTTTCGAGTGGCCTTTTTTTTGTATTCCTTAACGTATAGCCCTATGGTTGGGAGAATGTAATTTCTTTGATTTTCTATGTATTGTTTTTAAATATTATGTGGAATTATTTTGAGACCAGGCATGAGGATGTCTCATCATTATGAGGCCTAGTGTGCCCGGAATTGTGGTTCGAACTTTTTTTAGTTATGTGAGTTGGCACATGTGTGCGGTTGTGGTAGTTCATGGACGGATGCTCAGATTAAAAATATGAGGGCACCATTGGTCCCAGACGATGGCTTTACCTAAGAATGGGTCTAACCTCGACCGACACAAGTCGAGGGAAAAAGTTAATTTTCAGACATTTTTAGTAAAATAAAATAAAACAAATTCACAAAGATTATTTTATTTTATTTGGAAACATCTGTTGCAGCACAAAAACGGGGCAGCTATTTCATTAATTAATGGTGCGCCAGAATCAGTCTAAAATATCATCATTGACTCATTAATATCACAATGTAATGTAATGATGAAACACATTCCCCATTTTTATGGTTCAATCTAATGTTGTTCATTGATGGAAAATTGAGAGAAAACTATGTTGGAATCTTAAAACCTCACGATAACTCTCGGAGACGATCGATGATAAATCAAAGTTGTGAATCGACGTGCCAGCAATGTTGAAGGACCTTGATGGTGACGGCAATGCGACCCTGTTTTCAGTGTCCCATCCCTTCTTGAGGTAGGGGTTGTTATTTCGATTCTCCTTTACCCAACTTTGAATTTAAATGACGGATGTAGATCAACCACGAACATATTGATCCGCAGATTCCTATGTTCTTATAGGATGGTTTTTAAAGGGATGATTTTGGGGAATTAATCCATGTTTAATTATTATTTATTTATGCTCCATTTAAGACTACTAACGAGAGTGGATCAACACCATGAAAAATGATGGTGGATGTTCGTTCTTTGACTATGCTTATTGGATTTCTCCCAATTTTCACTTCTCAGTGCGTTCTTCGCATTCTTCGTAGGGCGAGGAAAAATGGATCTTTGCACATCCATCTTGTGACACAACAATCCCAAATTGATGATCCGACATCACAATGACCTAGAAGAGGTGTGATGATGATAGAAGACGATAAATGGGACCAGATTGGGAATGACTGTTCTTCGAGCGTTCTTCACACAGGTGGGTCGCTACATGTTTTTGGGACTGATTAGAGGCCCAAAAACAACGAGATCAGCTTCATAGTGTCGTGGTGACCAAAAAATAGATGTTTAATTGTGATCGGATATCCAGATCGATGAATGGGGCAGCATGGAAGGCGCGATGGCGGAAGTCCATGATTATGGAAATTTCTAGAATACACAGCGTGTATCACGAACAACACATCGTGTGGACCGACTCAGTGGAGGATAGGGTTTCAGGTGTCAAAAAAATATCACATGGCGTGTGACCCTGATCACATGGCATGTCAGACCTTCCCTGAGTCTCTACGTGTATTCTTGGAAATACACAGACATGGTATGGACTACATGGCATCAGAACATGACATGTAATACCTATATGGAATGGAAGAGGAACATACGGGGGACTCAATGTGTATCTAGGGGATACATGGACATGGGATGGAGTATACGACCATGTACTCCACCACACAACCAGGCAAGGCTAGTAATGTGGGTCACCCCTTGTACTGATTACATGGGTTGGCGTACATGGGTTGAGGCCATGTACAGGCACAAGTCCAGGGTACACGGTGGAAACCCCAGTTACTCGGACACAATTTGTAATCCATACCACACGAAGTGTACTGTATTTTCAACATGACTAGACTTACGACATAGGTCGTTGTAAACGGGTAGTTCCTGGGGTCTAAAGACATGGTGTTTTACGTTTCTACACACCGTGTACTTTTGGGAAAATGGATTTTTCTTCTTGTCCACCGTATCTTTGACATGTTTTGTTTGGTTTAGTTCCCTTCTTTTAATTCTCCCTGTGGTCAGGCATCATCTCCTTATACTGGACTATGATCCCTTCAACATGACATTATGTGATAGAGTCAAGAATCTATTTGAGAGGCCCGGATCGAGATCCTCAATCCATTCATGATTTTAGGTAGGGTTAAGCCTCGATGTGACCAAAACCACCAGCTGTCAATCCTATACCGTGCAGGTGATATTTGATGAGTCGTGGTATTCACCATGGTCCTAGAAGTGATCCTCATATATGTATTGTGATCTTTCTTAATCAGGAGTGGGTCTCCCATAATGAGTGTACCTATCTCGTGTGGCATTTAACGATGAACAGATCTTCTCAGATGGACGTCAACAGAGAAATTAGACTCATGGAGGGAGTTCTCCCATAATTAGTGCTTCGTGGAATCTTTGAACTGGATACCTAGTGGGGGTATGCGGTTGTGCGACCTATCTCTAGACAATGTGTCTAGGATTTGAGTATATGTAGTTTGTGTTTCTCTGTTATATTTTCTATAGACACATACTGTGTAGAGATGACTGTACGTTTACATCGTGTATTGCTTTGTGGTTTTCAGGGTCTCCTACTGAGTATTGTCAAACTCACCCATGCACGAGCTTTTCATGCACGTGTTGTGTCTTGTGAAAACAAGAATCCTTTTGACAGAGTCCAAGTCGGACCAAGACTGGACAGGGATGTTTGAGTTCCCTACAGGCAGGGCCATTCCTATGGCTATGATTAGCAGTCCCAATACCTATTTGTGTTTACAGGTTAGACGTTGCAGTTTACAGACTCTTGATTTTGGTGGGCTTGTATTCCGACCCATTTTTCAATTAGCAGTTTAATTTCTGTTGTGCTCTATTGGTTGGGTTTAGTTGTATGCATTCATTTTTTTTCATAGTGTTTTGTTTACATTTAAGCATTTGTGGGATTGAAGATGTGTGTGTGCATACACGTACTTAGGAAATGACTCATTTTTAGTAATATTCCTACTCGGTGCTAGTCACTAGCCCCTGGCATATTGGAGGTGGGCTTGGGGAGTCGTGGAGCAGGCCGCATTGGGACGGGTCATGACTGAAAATTACTTTTTAAATGGTAAATTTCTATCAATGAATTTATAATATAAAATTACCTAAAATTATCCAGATTAATGGTCTAGATAAAAATACATTATAACAAAAAATAAAAATAAACACAGTTCTCATCAGGTTGAAAACCTGAGAAGGGAGTCCTGGGAAAAATTCAATTGTAGGCTCGTTGGATATGAACATTTAGTGATCCATGAAAAATTTATCACTCATAATATAAAATAAGCATAAGACCTATCATGTAGAAAACTATAAAAATTGAGGTATGAGAAAAATAAATGTCCATACATGCTATTATTTTTCTTATATGAAGCATATGTTAAATAAAGGTTAGTATAAAAATAAATGTATGAAAATATTGTCGGGATAAAACTTTTTTATATAAAAAATCGTAGTAAATTCTTTAAGTCCATCAACATTGGATAAAATTATAGAATTCTCCCTCTTGTAAATAAATCTTACAGAAATTGTCCTTGTAAATCAGGTGATATCAACAGAACTAGATTAGGTACCTCAGTGATTAATCTCATGATGGTTGTCAATCATGACCATTATTTATAATTGATGCTTCATGCAATATCTAATCAATGAAATGTCATATAATTAACTTATAAAATAATTCTAAAATATGATATGTAAAGTTAATTAGATTTATTAATTTATAAAGTTCAAAAGAGGAATGAATATCCACATACCATTTTTTATCCTATGAATACACAAATAAAGGGAGAGTCATTATACTACAGTCATATCACATCATGAATTTATAAGAGTGTGTCAGCTCTATATATTGGCTCCTTATTTAGAAAATAGATTGGTATAATTGATCAAAAAATTATGTTCTTGCCTTCTTAATTTATTACAATGCCTTCACCCTGGAAATAGGTTCATGAGTGGCAATCTCTGGCATGTTTGAGAGGACTTATTGATAAGATACAATTTTTTATAATATTTGATGTTCATGATGAAATCATGATAAATTTTCCTTAAGGTGTCTAATTTCATTTTTTAAATGGATTATTTATACCTTCACATCACTGAAAATGACATGGTGAGATACTAACTCAACTACACAATAGAAATATTTTCTCAAGGAGTCAACCAAACATCATATTACTGATGATGAAGATTCATCCACTACTATACATTATTCAATGGTCCTCATTTCACCCTCTGAGAGATCTCTTACATTACTTGGGAATAAAGGAAAGTATAAAAAAAACCATAATCACAATGGGTAATAAACAAAAATATAAAATTTCTATGTCAATACATAATCTCTTCCAAAGGGTCCTCTAAAATAATGGTCCATATCTCAAAACACAATTACCACTACATCAGCTGATATCGTGAAACAGACTCTGAGCCCATAATCATGCCCAACCTCAGAATATGAATATTTTGAAGGAATAATTCATTATGTAAAGTAATCAGACATGTGTTCTACGATGAATTGGGTATAGGTTCGTTCTCTACATTGTATGTCTTGGTTAGAGGAATTACAAATTAAGGAATGACGAGAACTTATAGGCTCTCAGGTGAAGGAAATACAACAATAGGAATGATAGTTTACCAATTGAAAACTAGATGGTATGATTCCATCACAGGTGATTAATTTGAGGAAACAACTATTCTCAGTTGTGTCGCTATAACATTATGTTTCCCCATACCCATCTTCATGTTGTGAGATAGACTTTTGTAATGAACAACCTGTTAGAACCACATGTGATTTCACATACACTTCACCAAAGGAGAGTTGTGGATTTGGCCCAAAACCCTTTCCATCATGGAATCAAGGTCTCAAAGGATTTCCATGACCATCCTGGGGTATTATATTATAGTTACACCATTTTTAGCATTAGTAGGTGAAAATTATTATAATTATATCTATTCCTAGTGAAATATTCCCCAAATATCAGCATATGAGGTATTTCTCACACACACAATTCACCACTGAAATAAAGTGGGATATAATATTGCATGCATGGATTTAATCACAATTTTATTTTATCATCACCATCATTATTGTTGAGGCCTCTATCAGCAATCAAACTGATAGTAAATGTTCTAATTCCTTAGGAGTAATTATTGGGATTATTTTTTCACTCTAATCAAGCTACTTTCAATGGCATAGATGGTAACACCCTGAGATTTTATGATAAATATTATTTTTAATTTCTTTGATGTATTTTTTTGTACAGTACACCAAGATTAAATTTCACTATACGCAACATCGTATTATCTTGTATTATACAAAAACACTATTATTGGCTGGTGTTGCAAGCAAGAGTGACCTTCCTCAATAGCGTGTGTTGTACGCAATGCTGAGTTTCACTAAACAATGATATATTGATATAATATTTTTATGAACTAGTCGTTTTGAATAGTATTAACAACATTTTTAATTTTATAACATTATCAATCATTTTACACATATTCTAGGACATTGTATAAGAACAAAATAAATGTTTCGGGTAAAATAAGTATTTTAAAAAAAATGTATTTTTTCTTCTTTTTGATGGCACACCCACTGTAAATCTAGTTTTGACACGTTTATATTTTCAATTTGACAAAATAAACCTATTCATTTTAATAAGGATATAAAAATTCACTTTGTATTATTTTTTAATTTTTTTTGTTACCTTTCATATTTTGATGAATAATACAAATACGCTGAATTTTATTAAAATAAAATTCCTCAAGATAATATATATGATTAAATTATAATATTTAATGGTATTAATGTATAAATAGAATATAGTTTTACTATTTAATATTATTTATGTCATTATCATTAATTTTACATTGAATTCATAGGTAAAAACATTTCAATCTTATGCAATGTTTTAACTTTTAGAACACATTTTTTCAATAGCGGGATTAATATAAAATTAAATACTAAATCTTATGAGTTTTTAAATTAGAAAAATGGATTCCATATTTGGAATAAGTAGGTCCAAATTATGTTAATATGCCACTTTTTATATTTAGGAATTTCAAATAGTAACTACTGTAAATTTTATTTACTAAAGTTAAAGCTAAATCAGGCAATTAAGGGTAAAATTAATATTATCAAATTACCCTAACACTTGTATTACTATAATTGGATAATTTTATTTCTTCCTAAAATATAATTTGGTAGAAATGGTATCTTTTTGAACCCACTTGGATATGATTAAGACCTTTAATTTATTTTATTTATAGAATGTGAAATATGTCTCACTCAAACATTAATAATTAATGTATCTTTAATATACGGTTATACAAAGTATAAAAAAAATTATAATAACTCATTTTAAAGATAAATTTTTTACCTTCTTCATGGAAATTTATTTGTGATTTTTAAGAAATATATTATTACCTTAATAGGTTATACATTAACGATGCATAAATTATTTATTTTGTGAAAACTCAATAATATAGTTTTTATTAAAATAATAATACCCATCAAAATAACCAAAAAATTAACCAAACCATATTGGTAGAGTATATATATTCCGTAAGCATCCAAGGGTCTACTTTTGGACCATTGTGAGCCTTATAAAACATATTATGACATTTATGTTAATTTATTTTAAATGATGTCAAAGTTGTTACCTTCATACTTTAATAAAGATATCATTTTAAAAGATGGTTGTTTTAGAAGATAAATTTGACTAAAAATATTCTTATGATATATAATAGATTAATATTCTTCATAGTATTTTATTTATAAATTAATGAAAAAAAAGTATATTAAATAATTATACAAAAATGTTGTAGTAATTCTTTTATTAAGCGAAATATCAAATAAATGGTTTTAGAAATATTAATATAAATATTATATGAACTATTTAATGTTATACATGAATTTTAGAGATTAATATTACATGTTATGAATTTATTAAATATATTTTTTAAATATACACTGTGTGTATTTTATTTAAATTCAAAAAAATGAATAGTTCCAAAATTTAGAATATTGATATTTTATAAACATAACATGTTATTAAAATGTTTAAAAATCACAAAAAATATTTCAAAAATAGAAATTTATTTTTATATATTATTAAATGTGATACCGTTACCAATTATGGAAAATTCACAACAGATACATAGGTATTTATAACAATTTAAAATTTAGAATATTATTATCACAAATAAAATTAAATAAATTAAATAAGGATAAATCAAATTAATAATGATTAAAATATTTTCCAACTTTTCTAAATTTTTATGAATGATGAGATTACAACCCTATCTCATCTCATATTCTAATTTGAGTCATTTTTGGGGTATTTAGGTGGGGTTTGAGTTTATCATAAATTAATATTTTGGAGGTTTCCAAAAGATCCCATATCCTCTCCTATAAAAGGGAACCTCCTCCCTCTTCTGTTCACTCCATTTTGAGCCTTAATTCTTATAAAAACCCTTCCAATTCCTCTTCTCAACCTATATTTTTATATTATAGAGGTTCTAGTCTTCTCAAAATCTCAACCCTAGTGCCCAAAGAGGATGTTTAAAATAGACATGTCGAGGAAGATGTAATCTATTCTACCAATTCATTCAAGGTTCTTTCTTCTTCTACTTCCTCTTAATTGGTTGTTTCATTATAAATTAATAACATCCATATCACTAATATACTGAAATTTTATTATAAATATGAAATGACCTTATTTCACCTTATATCTATCCTATGAAAAACGAAATCACCGCGCGTGCGTACGTACGGCTTACTGTCTCCTCGTCGTGATGTAATCTGTTTTTCCACCACCAAAAAATTTGGATAGAAATAATGGTGGAAATTATAACTATATATGAGGATTATAACATAATACTGATTCTGAGATATTATATCATCCACTCTAATTCCATTAAATAATTATGGGAATGTTATCATCCCTCGTGTGTATGTACGGATTACCGTCTCCACGACGCGATAAGATTAATTCTCCATGTTACCCATTTGAGAATGTTTATAAAGTATATATAATAAATAATCATCAAATAAATTAAATTATAATGACACATGATTTATTTATATGTTATTTACTTACTTCTATTCAATTTCATAAGGAAACAAAAATAACGTTCATGCATACGTACGGCCAATTGTCTCTATGAATGTGGTATTTCATTCCATTTATCGATATTATATATATAAATATATTATGAATATATATTATATATAAATCATGTTTTACATTATGGTGGTATGTAATCATGATATAAGTAATAATATAAAAAAATTACAATTGAAAACACATACGATAAAATAAATTATTTTACCCAAAATGATGGTTTAACATGGAATTGACAAATGAAAGGGTAATATAAAGTCGTAAGTGAAACATATATGATATAATAACTATTATTATGGTTCTGTTTTAAGTTCATAATATATTTAATCCCACTATACAGGAGTCCCGGACACATACAGAAGAAATTGGACATAAGGTAATGGATACTTATTCCAATCTCGTTCTTATCCGAGATTGTTTATTTCTATGTATTTACAGGAGTTATGTTTATCATCCATATCCATGTTTTCTCAAAATGTTTTCATTAAATATTTACTATTCTTCCATGTTTCTTTTAAGTATTATTTACCCTTTTTGTCTTTTACCACATGATATGGAAGGAATATTCCTTCTGTTTACCATACGAGGTATATTTGGAATTTTCTAGAAAAATTGCGAGAAGAATGATTTTTAACTTATATAGCATGAAGAGATTTTTACAGTTTCATAATACCTTATTTCCATGAATATTCCACTATAATATTTCATGATTATTTTCACAAAAAAATAATTTTCCTTTAAAATTTCATTGAATTTTGAGAAAATAAAATGATTTTGAAGAAGAAAGGATATTTTCCTCAAGAATTCATTTCAAGTATTTTATCAAAAATAATTTCATCTAAGATGAAATTATTTAATATGTTTATGTTTCAAGTATAAGGTCTTCATTATTTACATGGTTTCTTTTTTTGATGAAATGATATCTGTTTAATCTATATAGATTATGTTATGATGGGATGATTTTTATGAAACCCATTTTATTCATTTTGTTATGATGAATGATTTATGTTTATTTTGTGGCACACAAAAAAATGATTTCATTATGAGATGGGTGTGACCTATATCTCCCTACAATTCATTGGGTAAAGATTTCTATCTCATGAGATAGACATGGCTGGAAGGGCATGTAATATCTGGTTCAATAATACAGGGCTGTAACAGCATGTAAGCCCAGCTGAGTAATGGACTTTGTCCACTATGATGGTCTTGGTAGAAATTACATTCCTACTATGGAAATAAAATCATGTGATTAATGGTTTTACACAATTACATGTTTTGTTCCCATGATATTTTACCATGATTAATATTCCTTTCTGATCTATTCCTTTTGTACTACCATGATTTAGGTCATTACTCATGTCTTATGTTCATGTTTTTACATTCAAATGTTTATTGATTGTTTTATGTTCTCCATGTTTACCCTTAATGAGCATTTGAGCTCACCCTTTTTATGTTTTCTTTTCCCCATGATATAAAGAAAGGTTTTAGGTAAGAAAACAAAATGGGAAGATCTTTATGTGAGATGTTAACGATCTTTCACCATGATTAGAAGATTATGTTCCATGTTTCAAAAGACACTAAACTAATACAGTCTTTGGGCATATGTTTTTGTCATGTATTAATTATTCCACAAAATTAATGTATTTTCCACGTACTTCAAGATTTGGGTCTCTACAGTTGGTATCAGAGTGAATGTTAAGTCAATGTTTGGAAACAAGGATGTGAAAAATTTAGTGACATCCCTAGATATATTTTTAAGTTATGTCTAGGTATGTCCCTAATGATATGTATAAGTATAAGTTAAAGTCCTATAATTATAGTAACAATCTTATAATTAATCCTATGATGTTAGATATTGAAGGTACTACCTCGTTATTATGTTGTTTTCCTAGCACTCTTTTTTTCCACTCACACTTTTTTTGGGTTTTAGATGATGGATGGAACTAAAAGGAACCGTGTAGATCAATGTAATGGAAAATTCAATGATTGTCCTCCTGAACAAACCAATGTTATAGGAGATGGAGTGAAAAATCTTATTTTTATACTTACAAAATCTATGAATCATTCTAGTCTTCAAAATGAGCATAGAAGGGAAAAATATTCTATTGAGTTTTTCATGAGGAAACATCCACCTTAATTAAATTGGTCTTTTGATCCACTTGTTGCTAAAAAATGGATCAATACAATTGAAAAGATATTTTCCATACATCACTCTTGAGAACATGAAAAATTAATTCTGGTTGTTTACTGTTTAAAAGGTGAAGCAGACTAATGGTGGACTCTAATTATCAATACAAGGCCCCATGATGAAATTGAATATGTGGAATGTGATGAGTTCAAGAACATGTTTTTCAATGAGTACTTTCCTCATATTCTTTGAACAAAGATGGAAAAATAGTTCCATGAGGTAAATAAAAAATATGATGAATCTATTGGTATATACAATGACAATTTTATAAGGCTTTCAAGGTATGCATCTGTCGTTATCATCCATCCTAAAAGTAATGTTAATTGAATAACCAGTGGCTTAAAAGCATGTATTCAAAGGAAATTATCTATAAGTGACTTCAGTATCTATGAAGAAATTGTACATTGTGCTATCAAGGTAGAACTAGAAGTTGGTCTTACATATTCATCTAATGGTTTTGACATGAAACGATATATAGAGTTCAAGGAAAAATCTCAGAACTATGGGGAAAAGAATACAAATGTTTTGATATGATCAATGCGTGGATAGAATAATGATGTAGATTGTCTTAAAAGGACTAGAAAATGTTTTAAATGTGGAAAAGAAGGTCATCTAGAAGCTGAGTGCCGATGTAATGGGAAAAAGGTATCTATTGATGTGAATAGAGAAATGACTGTAGAGAAAACACCACCAAAACATCAATGCTACTAGTGTAGGGAAGTGGGGCATTATGCTAATCAATGCCCTAATCCAAGGGTTATTGATGATCAAAATCAAAAACCTCTTATGGAAAAGTACAAAAGGATGTCACATGCAATCAATATTTTCAATTTTGAATATGAAAATGAAGTGGTGTAATGATTAAGTGTTTATGTAGCGGTATTCCAAAGTAGTGTTGTGGAATCTCATTTATATTATCATGGAATTTTTTGAATATCTATGTATTAGTTTATTTTGGTTTTCAAAAATAGTTTGGTACCGATATCCATGAAAAGTGATTCAAATATTTTTGGGAAGCAGATGATATGCACATATTGAAGGTATAAGGAGAAAATAATATGTTTGATTGTATTAATGAGCTCATGATTGATATAAGGACAAAATGATATCATGGTTTGAGTATATAGAAATTTAGGGATTTTGGTATGTGGAAAGTGGTATCTTTTGACAACATTAATGTTTTAACTAAGGTTCTATGATAATTCATGTTTCAATAGAATACGTGATTATGGAATTCACATGTTTTGAATGTCACGAACAAGATATGTCTTATGATATATGTGGATAAAGGATGGTATTTACATTCTTGGTAGACGACCTATCTAGAAATATTTTTTCTTTATACTATGTGATAGGACAAAAGTATTTTGGATAAGCCTAAATATTGGAATAGATTATGTTAGACATTAGATAGTACTTTTTTAGGCTAGAAAATTTTGATATAATTTCTAAAATTTTAAAATAGTGTAGTTTTAGAAAAAGGACAACCCGTAGGATGGGAAACAACCCGTCACTTCAGACAAGACTGCAGGAATAGAACCCACAAATGAATTGTGACAGGCCTTTATCACCTACCACTGGCCTACAAGAAGTCCCTGGTTTGTAGAAATTAGTATTATTATATTAAATGGTATGATAAATGAAGTATAAGTCCATTTTTGGAACCATATACGATTAACCTCACCATAGATGGACTTCTGTATATTTAATATCTTATGATAACATTTTTTTGATAGAGACATGTTGAATGACCTATCATTCTATCGCATGATCTGCTAATACTTCAATAATGATAAATTCAGCTTCGTTTCTTTGAATAAGAGATGAGGTGGAAATTTTCATGGAATGACCGACGATGATTTTACCCTAAAATCAAGTATGTATTTATCTATGGAAAAAAAATTATCAACTTTATGGAAATGATCTTGAAAACAAAAAATGTTTTCCTAGTACACTCAATTCTGATGAATCAGATGGAACCTTAGATCATCACAAATTTATGTCTTTTTTATTTTTTATTTTTTCATAGCCATGTTCTCTACCACACTTCATCAGAACATTATGGTTATATTTCTCTTCCATATCAATATTTTCACCTATATTCACTTATGTGGAAACCCAGTACTGAGTTACATTGGGTGACCATTATTTTTATAACATTACTTTTGATAATTAAGTTTGAATATTCATTTTTAAGATGTGGGTTTCTATGAAAGAAACTTTCAATTAGGAAACGATTTATAACCATGATGAATTTTGAGGGAGAAATTCATGTTAATGGGGGTATAATGTAACAACCCAAGATTTTATGAGAAATATTATTTTTAATTTCTTTGATTTATTGTGTTTTACTATACACCAAGATTATCTTGTACTATACACAACATAGTATTATCTTGTAGAATATGAAAACACTATTCTTGGCTTTTGTTGCATGCAAGAGCAACCTTCCTCAATAGCGTGTGTTGTACGCGATTCCGATTTTAACTAAAAAATGGTATATTGTTATAATATTATTATGAACTAGCCATTATGAATAGTATTAACCACATTTTTAATTTTATAAAATTATCATTCATCTTAAACATATTCTAGAACATTGAATGAGAACAAAATAAGTTTTTTTTGGGTAAAATAATTATTTTTCCAAAAATTCTGTTTTGGAATTTTTTTATGGCGCACCCACTATAAATATAGTATTTGACACGTTTATAAGTTAAATTTGAGAAAATAAACTTATTCATTTCAATAAATATATAAAAATTACCTTTTTATAATGTTTTAATATTTTTTTCTTAACTTTCATATTTTGATGAATTCCAAAAACACGGTAAATTTTAATTAAAAACAACTTTTTCATCAAGATACATTATATGGTTTAATTATAATATTTAATGTTTTTAATGTAAAAATCGATTATATTTTTACCATTTAATATTATTTATGTAATTATCAATAATTATACATTGAATTCATAGGTAAAAACTTCTCAATCTTTTGCAATGTTTTCACTTTTAGAACCTGTTTTCTCAACAGCGGGATTAATTTTAAATTAAATACTTCAAAATCTGTGTTTTAAATTTGGAAAAATGGATTCCATATTTGGAATCAGTATGTCCAAATAATGTTAATAGGCTACTTATTATTTTTAGACAATATGAATAGTAACTACGATAAATTTTATTTACTACAGCTAATGGTAAATCGGGCAGTTAAGGGTAAAACTAATATTATAAAATCACCCTACCACTTTTATTAATATAATTGGATGATTATATTTTATCTAAAAATATACATGGGTAGAAATGGTATCTTTTGGAACCCACTTGGATATGATTATGGCCTTTAATTTATTTTGTTTAATGAAACTGAAATATGTCTCACTCAAACTTTAATAACAAATGTATTTTAATATAAGGTTATACATAATATAAATTCAATTATAAATACTCATTTGAAAGATAAATTTTTTTCTTTATCATGGCAATTTATTTGTGAACTGTATGAAATATATAGTTATCTTAATATCCTATACATTAATGATGCAAAAATTATTTATTTAGTGAAAAATCAATAATATAGTTTTATTAAAATAATAATACCAATCAAGAGGACCAAAAACTTGAGGAAACCTTATTAGTATAGTTTATCGATACCCTAAGAATCCATGGGTCGACTTGTGGACCATTTGGAGACTTATAAAACAAATTATTGAATTTATATTATTATATTTTAAATTATGTCAAAGTTTTCCCCTCCATACTTTAATAAAGATAACATTTCAGAAGTTGGTTGTTTTAGTAGTTAAATTTGACTAAATGTATTCTTATGAAATAAATTAGATTTATATTCATCTTATTATTTTATTTTTTATTTTTATGAAACAAATAATTTTATTAAATAATTATAAAAAAATGTTGTAGTAATTATTTTATTAAGAGAAATATCAAATAAGTGGTTTTAAAAATATTAAAATAAATATTATATGAACTAGTTAATGTGCTACATGAATTTTATAGATGAGTATGACATTTTATAAATTTATTAAATGTTTTTTTCGAATATATCCTCTTTTTTTATTTTATTTAATTTCCAAAAAAATAAATGCTGTCAAAATTGACACTATTGATATTTTATAAAAATAATATATTTTTAAATTGATTAAAAATCACAATTTTTTTAAAAAATTATAAATTCAAATTTATATTGTCGTAAATATCATAAATTATCCAATTATAGACAATTAACAACACACAAGTAAGTATTTATAACAATTTTAAAAATAGAATATTACTACAACAGATAAAATTAAATAGATTAAATAAGGATAAATCAAATTGATAAGGTTTAAAATAATTTCTGAACTTGTCTAAATTTTAGTTTCTGATGAGATTAAAAACATATCTCATATCATCTTCTAATTTGAGTCATTTTTGAGTTTTTTAGTTGGTTTTTGATTTTATTATAAATTAATATTTTGGAGGTTTCCAAATATGCCCCTCTCCTCTCCTATAAAAGGGAACCTCTTACCTCTTCTCTTCACTCCATTTTAAGCCTTCATGCTCAAAAAACCCCTACCAATTCATCTTCTAAACACTTATAGTTATAGTATAGAGGTAATGGTCTTCTCAATAGGCCAACTCTGGTTCCCTATGTGGAATTTTAAAAGAGGCATGTCGAGGAATATGTAATCTATTATACTGATTCTTTCATGTTTCATTCTTCTTCTACTTTCTATTCTTTAGTTTTTTCATTATAAATTAATAACATTAGTATCACTGAAATACTGAAAAGTTATTATAATTATTAAACAACCCTATTTCACCTTATATTCATCTTACGAAAAATGAAATCATCGCGCATGCGTACGTAAGGCTTACTCTCTCCATGCCGTGGTGTAATCTGTTTTTCCACCACCACCATATTTGGATGGTAATAAAATTGGAAATAATAACTATATATTATTATTATAATATAATATTGATTCTGATATATTATATCATCCACTCTAATTCCAATCAATAATTATGGGAATGATATCATCGCTCGTGCGTACGTACGGACTACCTTCTCCACGACGTGACGAGATTCATTCTCTATGTTAACCATTCAAGAATGATTATAAAGTATATATAATATATAATAATGAAATATTTGACATAATAATGATACTAGATTTATGAATATTTTATTTACTTACATCCATTCAATTTAATAAGAAAACAAAAACAGCGTTCATGCATACGTAAGACATAAAGTCTCCATGAACGGTGTATTTCATTCCATTTATCGATCTAATATATATATATATATATTATGAATATATATTATATATAAATCATGTTTTATATTCTGGAGGTAAGTAATCATGATCTATGTAATCATATGAAAAAATTAAAATTCAAAACACATACGATAAAAGAAATGATTTTACTCAAAATGATTTTTTAACATGGAATTGACAAATGAACATGTAATATAAAGTCATAAGTGAATCATATATGATATCATAACTATTATTATGGTTCATTTATAAGTTAATAATATGTTTAAGCCCACTGTACAAGAGTTTTGTACACATATAGAAGAAATTGGACATAAGGTAAGGGATAATTATTCCAATCTCATTCTTATCCGAGATTGTTTATTCGTAAGTATTTACTAGGGTTATGTTTGTCGTCCATATCCATGTTTTCCCAATATATTTTCATAAAATGTTTACTATTCTTCCATGTATGTTTAATTTAATTTTTACTCTTTTTTACTTTTACCACATGGTATGGAAGGAATCTATCTTTTGTTTACCAAATGAGGTACTTTTTGACTTTTTCGGCAAAAGTATGAGAAAAATGTTTTTTTACTTATATGGCATGAACGTATTTTTACGGTATCATAACACCTTATTTCCTTGAGGCTTCCTCTACAATATTTCATGATTATATTCAACAAAATAGTTTTCTTTTAAAATTTCGTGGCATTTTGAGAAAATAAAATTATATTGAAGAAAAAAGGATATTTCCCTAAAGAATTCATTTCAAGTGTTTTATCAAAACATTTTTCAATCTAAGATGACATTATTTAATATTTTTATGTTTTATGTATAATGTCTCTATTATTTACATGGTTTTATTTTTTTATGATGAAATGATATCCATTTATTCTATATGGATTATGTTATGATGGGTAGATGTTTATGAAACCCAATTTATTCATTGGTTTATGATGAATGATTTATGTTTATTTTGTGGTAGACGAATAAATGATTTCATTATGAAATGGGTGGGACCTATATCTCCCTAAAATGCATTGGGTAAATATTTATATCTCATGAGATAGACATGGCTGGAATGGCATGTAATATCTGGTTCAGTAATACAAGGATGGAACAGAAAGTAAACCCGGTTTAGTAATGGACTCTGTCCACTATGATGGCCTTGGCAGCAATGCCTTGGATACTATTTCAATAATTTATTGTGATTAATGTTTTGAAGAAATTAATTGTTTTATTCCCATGATATTTTAATATGATTAATGTTCCGTTGTGATCTAAGCCTTATTTACAGCAATGATTTATGTCATTACTCATGTTTTATGTTAATGTTTTTTCATTCAAATGTTTATCGATTGTTCTATGTTCTCTAGGTTTACCCTTACTGAGCATTTGAGCTCACTAATTCTAGGTTTTATTTTCCCCAGGATATAAAGAAGGCTTTTAGGTAAGGAAACAAAATGGGAAGATCTTTATTGGAGATGTTGAAGATCTTTCAACCTGATTAGAAGATTATGTTCCAGCTTTCCAAAGACACTAAACTAATTTGGTCTTTAGGTTTCAGTTTTTGTCATGTTTTATGTATTCTTAAAAAGTAATGTATTGTCCATGTACATCAAGATTTGGGCCTCTAAAGTTGGTATCAGAGAGAAGATTTAGTAAAACTTTGGAAACATGTATTTCAAAACATTATTGACATCCATAGAGACATTTTTATGGTATGTCTAGGGATGTTCCAAAGGTTAAGTATAAGTATAGGTTATATTCCTACAATTACGGTAATGATCCTATAATTAAACCTAAGATATTAGATATTGAAGGTAATCCACCTTTATTAGGATGTATTCCTGGCATGTTTTTTGACCTCTCATACTATTGTTTTTTTGGTTTTAGATGACGACTGGAACCCGAAGGAACCGTGTTGATCAATGTAATGGAAAATCCAATGATTGTCCTCATGAACAAACCATTGTTATTGGAGATGGAGTGAAAAATATTATTACTATACTTACATAAGATATGAATCATTCTAGACGTCCAAATTAGCTGTAATGGGAATAATATTCTATGGAATCCTTCATGAGGCAACGTCCACATTATTTCAGTGGGTCTTCTGATCCACCTGTTGGTGAAAAATGGATCAATACCATTTAAATCATCTTTTCCCAAATTCACTGTTCAGAACATGAAAAATTCATTATAGTTTTTTACCATTTAGAAGGTGAAGTAGACCAATGGTTGACTATAATTATGAATTTAAGGCCCAAAGATGAAATTGAATCCATGGAATGGTATGAGTCTCAGAACATTTTTATCAATAAGTACATCCATCATATTCTTCGAAAAAAGAGGTAAATGAAGTTCCTTGAGCTTTAGAAAAAGGATGATGAATCTTTTTTTATATAAGAGGTGAATTTTACAAGGATATCAAGGTATGAATTTGGCTTTATCATCCATCATGAATGTAAAGTTGATCGATTCTTCAGTGGCTTAAAACCAAGTCTTTGAAGGGAATTAGCTATAAGTTTCTTCAGTAGCTATGAAGAAATTATGCATTGTTCTATCAAGGTAGAAGTAGAAGTTGGTGTAACATATACATATAATTGTTTTTGAAAATAAACAAATGATGGAGTTCAAGGAAAAATATCAAAACTATGGTGAAAAGAGGACAAATGTTTTGTTATGCTAATAGTGTGGAAAGAAGCATAATGGAGATTGTCATAAAGGGACTAGAAAATGTTTTAAGTGTGGAAAAGAAGGTCATCGAGCCGTTGAGTTCCAAAGTAATGGGAAAAAGGTAGCTAATTATGTGAATAGAAAAAAGACTATAGAGAACACACCACCAACACTTTAATTCTACAAGTCTAAGAAAATGGGGCCTTATGCTAACTAGTGAACTAATCTAAGGGTTGATGATGATTGATATCAACAACCTCTTAAAGAAAATTGACAAAGGGAAGTCACATGCGATCACTATTGGGGATTTTTATTATGAAAACTAAGTTATGGAATGATTAAGTGTTTATGTAATGGGATTCTAAAATAGTGTTTTGGAATCTCATTTATTGTATTTTCGAATATTAGAATATATATGTATTGGTTTATTTTGGTTTTAAATAATAGTATGGTACTGGTAACCATGAAGAGTGATTGAAATATTTTTTTGAAAGTGGATGATATGTTCATAATGATGAGATAAGGATAAAATTATATGATTGATAGTATTAATGAGATCATGAATGATATAAGGACAAAGTGATATCACGGTTTGAGTATATAGAAATTTTGGGTTTTCAGTATGTGGAAAGAGTTATCTTTTGAGAGCATTCATGTTTTCACTAAGGTTATATGGTAATTCATGTTTCAAGAGAATACATGATTAAGGCATTAAATTTTTTGGAATGCGACTAACAAGATATATCTTGTGATATACGGTGATAAATGATGGTATTCACAAACTTTGTAGATGACCCATCTAGACATATTTTTCATTATTCAATGATATTGGACAAAAGTATTTTGGATAAGCCTAATGATTTGAATGGATTATGTTAGACATAAGATAATATTGTTTTATGCTAGAACATTTTGATATAATTTCTAAAATGTTATAATAGTATAGTTTTAGAAAAAGGACAACGCGTAAGATGGGTGAAAACCCGTCGTTTAGGACAAGGCTGCGGGAATCGAACCCACAGCCGAAGTGTGACAAGCCTTTATCACCTACCACTGGCCTACTGGATGTCCCTGATTTGTAGAAATTAGTTTTATTTTCTTAAGTGGTATGATAAAAGAATTAGAAATCCATTTTTGGAACCATATACGATTAAACTCACCATATATATGGACTTATGTATATTTAATTTCTTATTCTAACCTTTTTTTTGATAAAGATAGATGGAATGACCTATAATTCTATTGCCCGATCTACTAATACTTCATGAATGACAAATTTTACTTAATTTCTTTAAATAAGAGATGAAATAGAAAATGTTAACGGAATGACCGATGATGAATTTAGATTGTAATCAAGTATGTATTTATCCTTTTACAAACATTCATCAACTTTAAAGAAATGATCACGAAAACCATAAATGTTGTCATAGTACCCATACATCAGATGAATTAGATGGTACCTTCGATAATCAAAAATTTATGACTTTGTGATTATTGGATTTTTCGTAGCCATGTTCTCTACCACTCTTCATAAGAACATTTTTTTTAGATTTTTCTTTCATATCAATATTTTCACTAATATTCTCTTATGTGGAAACCCAGTGCTGAGTTACATTGGGTGGAAGTTATGATTCTAACTTTCCTTTTTAAAATTATGTTTTAGTATTCCTTTTTACGAAGTGGGTTTTCTATGAAATAAACTTTTAATTAGTAAACTATTTATAACCCAGACGTATTTCGAGGGTGAAATTCATTTTAAGGTGGGTATAATGTAACACCCTGAGATTTTATGAGAAATGTTATTTTTAATTTATTTGATGTCTTATGTTGTATGCTACAAAATGATTAGTTTTTACTATACATAACATCATATTATCTTTTAGTATACGCAAACACTATTCTTGGCTTGTGTGGCACGCAAGAGAGACCTTCCTCAATAACGTGTGTTGTACGTGACACCGAGTTTCACTAAAAAACGATATATTGTCATAATATTACTATGAACTAGCCTTTATTAATAGTATTACCCACATTTTTTATTTTATAACATTATCATTCATCTTAAACATATTATAGAACATTGTATGAGAACAAAATAAATTTTTTAGGAAAAATAAGTATTTAACAAAAAATGTTGTTTTGCCTATTTTGATGGTGAACCCACTGTAAATCTAATTTTTGACATGTTTGTAAGTTCAATTTTACAGAATAAATATATTCATTGAAATAAAGATATAAAAATTAACTTTGTATAATTTTTTAATATTTTCCTATTAACTTTTATATTTTAATGAATAATAAAAACACGGTAAATTTTAATTAAAAACAGATTTTTTCATGAAGATAATTTATATGGTTAAATTATAATATTGAATGGATTTAAATTATTGAAAAAATATATTTTTACAATTTAATAATATTTATGTCATTATCATTAATGTTACATTGAATTAATAGGTAAAAACATTTCAATCTTTTGCAATGTTTTAACTTTTAGAACCTGTTTTCTCAACAGCGGGATTATTTTTAAATTTAATACTGCAACTTATGAGTTTTGAATTTGGAAATATGAATTTTATATTCAAAATCATTACGTCCAAATAATGTTAATAGGCTACTTTTTATTTTTAGACATTATGAATAGTAACTACGGTAAATTTGATTTACTACAATTAATGGTAAATCATGTAATTAAGGGTGAAAATAATATTATAAAATTTCCCTAACACTTTTATTAATATAATTGGATGATTATATTTGATAAAGAAATATAATTGGGTTGAAATGGTAACTTTTGGAAGCCACTTGGATATGATTAAGGCAAATAATTTAATTTATTTAAAGAAATTGAAATATGTCTCACTAAAACATTAATAATTAAAGTATTTTTAATACAAGGTTGTAAATAATAAAAATTAAATTATAAATACTCATTTTAAATTTAAATTTTTTTTCTTCATCATGGTGATTTATTTATGATTTTTAAGAAATATATAATTACCTTCATATCTTATACATTAATGATGCATAAATTATTTATTTAGTAAAAAATCAATAATATAGTTTCTATTAAAATAATAATACCCATAAAAAGGACCAGACACATGATCAACCCTTAATGGTAGAGTATATCTATACCCTAAGCATCCAAGGGTCTACATGTGGACCATTTGGAACCTTAAAAAACAGATTTTGGCATTTATATTATTTTATTTTAAATGATGTCAAAGTTGTCACCTATATACTTAAATAAATATAACACATTAAGAGTTGGATGTTTTAGAAGTTAAGTTAGAATAAAAATATTCTTATGAAATATATTAGATTTATCTTTATCCTAGAATTATATTTTTAATTTTTATGCAAAAAATAAGTATATTAAATTATTATAAAAAAATCTTGTACTAATTATTTTATTAAGAAAAATATCAAATAAATGGTTTTGAATGTATTAAAATAATTATTATTTAAACTAATTAATGTGCTACACGAATTTTATAGATTAATATGACATGTTATGAATTTACTAATTTTTTTATCTAATGTATTCTTTTTGTGGATTTTATTTAAATTCCAAAAAATGAATGGTGTCAAAATTGACACTATTGATATTTTATAAAAATAACATATTATTAAATTGTGTAAAAATCACAAAACTATTTAAAAATTGTAAATTTAAATTTATATACTCATAAATTTCATAAAGTATCCAATTAAGGACTATTCACAAGACATATGTAAGTATTGATAACGATTTAAAAGATAAAATATTATTACCACAAATAAAATTAAATAGATTAAATAAGGATAAATCAAATTGATATGGTTTAAAATAATTTTCTAACATTTCTAAATTTTATTATCTGATGATATTACAAAACAATCTCATCTCATATTTAAGTTTGAGTCATTATCAGAGGGTTTTAGGTGGGTTATGATTTAATTATAAATTAATATTTTGGAGGTTTCCAAATGTGCCCCTCTCCTTTCTTATAAAAGGGCACCTCATCCCTCTTCTCTTCACTCCATTTTAAGCCTTCACGATCAGAAAAACCCTACCAATTACTCTTCAAAACCTCTATAGATATATTATAGTGCTTCTAGTCTTCCCAAAAGGCCAACTCTAGTGCCCTAAGGGGAAGTTAAAAAGAGGCATGTTGAGGAAGAGGTAATTTCTTCTACCAATTATTTCAGGTTTCATTCTTCTTATACTTCCTCTTATTTAGATTTTTCATTATAAAGTAATAACATCATTATAACTAATATAATAAAATGTTATTATAAATATTAAACAACCCTATTTCACCATATATCCATCATATGAAAAACAAAATCATTACACCTGCGTACGTACATCTTACCGTCTACACGTCGTGGTGTAATCTCTTTTTCCACCACCACAATATTTTAATGGGAATAATGGTGCAAATAATCCCTATATATGATTATTATATCATCATACTGATTCTTATATATTATATCATCCACTCCAATTCCATTCAGTAATTATGGGAATGATATAATTGCTCGTGAGTACGTACGGATTACCGTATCCACGACGCGATGAGATTTATTCTCCGTGTTAACCATTCTAGAATGATTATAAAGTATATATAATAAATAATAATGAAATATATGAGTTAATAATGATATTGTATTTAATTATATGATATTTACTTACTTCCATTAAATTTAATAAGCCAACCAAAACATAGTTCATGTGTACGTATGACCTACCATATAACAACACATACTTTACATACATTGTTATTAATTCATAATTGAAGCATACTTATTTCAACATATAACAAAACCACAATAGGACTGTATAGGTATAGTGTCTTTAGAAACTGGTAAACATAAACAACTAGTTCATAAAGAATCTACATTGTCTCCCATTTATTTCATCATATCTAGAATCCCTTTTTGGAATATTCTACTTAATACCCTTCTTCCTGAACTAGGGAAAAGAAAACATACAAAAGGGAGAGCTCAAATGCTCAGTAAGGGTAAAAAAAGAAATATCAATCACAACATATTCATAAGAACATAACATTTTGAAAATTATTACCTTCAAAAGAGATCATAATTTCATAATATGTGATAAACCATAGTAGTGAAATGTAATCCCAATAATCGTAACATAAAACATGAAACATTGTGGAATACACACATAATCATAAGGAATAATTTCTTAGTAGTCAAGACTCATTTCCAAGACTATCCTAGTGGCCAAAGTCCATTTCTGAACAGAGTTCACTACTTGTTTCAATCTTGTATCACTGAACCGGATTAACCATCCATTCCAGCCATGTCTATCTCATGAGAAATAAATATTACCAAATTAATTGGAGGGAGATATAGGTTCCACCCATCTCATAATGAAACCATTCTTATGTGTGCCACAAAATCATAAATCATAGCATAACCCATGTAATAAAAATGGGATTCTTAAACATCATTCCATCATTACATAATCCATATAAGATAAAAGGACATCATAAAAATAATTCCATCATAACATAATCAAATAAATGTAAAAATTGGGATAGAAATAGAACCATATATTATCTTATATGGAAGATAATTTTGATAAAACACTTGAACATCATTCTTGAGGAAAATATCCTTTGTACTTCAAAAACATTTTTCCTTTCATAACATGTCATACAATTTTAAACTAAAATAAGTTCATTAAAAATAAACATAAAAACATGTAAAGGAATCTTCATACAAATAATGTTCTAAAAATCCATTAATACCGTATAAGTTAAAGAAAAACATTCTTCTCGTACATTGGCCAGAAAAGTCAAAAAAGTAACTCATACGAAAAATGACAAAAGATTCCTTTCATATCTTTTACTAAAAACTCACCAAGGGGTAAAATTGGATTTAAAAAATTGTAGGAGGATAGAAATAATATTAAATTTTGAGGAAACATGGATGTGTATGATAAATATTCCCCAGTAAATTCTAAAGTATAAACAATCTTGGATAAAAATGAGATTACGATATTTTCCTTTACCTTAGTTCCGATTTTCTTCGTACATGCCCAAACCTGTTGTATAATGATTTAAATAAGGTTATTGGCTTATTAAATAATCGTACTCATTTATATGATATCATATGTGGTCATATTCTTAACATCGTATTGGTAATATTTCATTCCTACTTGTTATTCGTGTGATTATTTCTTTTTGTTCTTATGCGTGTTTTGTCGAATAAATTTTTATTCTTATTTTTTAGTTATAGATAACTCATTTCCAGAATTTTATTAGTGTAATATATATCATATTTATTAAATTAATTCATTTATATAATCATTATTCATTGAATATCAAGTAGAACGAGTCGCATCACTTCGTGGAGACGGTAGGCCATACATACACACGAGCGCTGATATTGTTCCCATGACCATGGAATTGTATTTAAGTGTATGTATACTATTTCAGAATCAATATCACTTTATAATGATCATATATATTTATTATTTACACCATTATACCCATCCAAGTAAGGTGGTGTTGGAAAACTGATTACACCACAGCGTGGAGACGGAATTCTGTACATACGCACGTGTGGTGATTTCATTTTCCATAGGATGGATAGAAGATGAAATATGGTTGTTTCATATTTATAATAACTTCTCCATATATTAGTGATACTAATGTTATTAATTCATAATTAAACAATTAAAGAAGAAGATGTATAAGAAGAAATAAAGTTGAATGAATTGGTAATAGACAATACCTCTTCCTTGAAGCGCCTCTTCTTAACCTCCTCTTAGGGCACTAAAGATGGTTTTTGAAGGAGACCAGGACCACTTAGATGTTTCTAGGGATGTTTATAAGGAAAATGGGCTATGTTTTTACGAGCTTTAAGGCTCAAAATTGTGTAAAGAGGAGAGGGCGGAGGTTCCCTTTTATAAGGGAGGAGAGGGGCACTTTAGGGAAAACATAAAATATTATTTTATAATAAAGTCATATTCGGTTTTTAATAGCTCCAAATTGATTTATATCTAAGATAAGGTGGGGATGGGTCTAAATCCTCTCAACCAATATATTTTAGGCAAGTTTAGGTTACTATTTAAACCTTATCATTTAGATTTAACTGTAAGTTAAATAATTTATCTTTTACCATGTCCTCTTGTTTTCTTACACTATAAGGTTAATAAACATACAATAACAAGACAAACGAACCCAAAGTGGTTAAATATTAATATATATAACTTTATCTATGTAATTTGGCATAATCATAGATTTTAGGAATAAAATAACTATTACTAATATAATATTTGTTTTAAAAACTATTTTATTACAATTTTGACACTATTTGGTAATTTATTTTTGGGAAAATCATAAAAGCATGATTAGTTAGAAAAATTTTAATTAAATAAATACTAATATGTCATATTAACCTATAAAATTAGTGTAATTCATAAAAATTCTCAAATTAAATTTATTTGTGTATTTATAATATCAATTCTGTTTATATTTCCTTATTAAGGTAATTATTGCATCATCATTGTGTCATAAATAAATTAAATTATATAAAGTCTAAAAATTATAAATAAAATACCATTATGTAGCAATGATTTTTATATTTCTAATGTAAATTTATAGTTTATTTTATCTTATTTATAACCCAATATTAAATATGTTTTAGTAATTAAACTTTGATTATAACTATTTCAACATGTTTTTAAATAAAATAATATTAAATGTACACATCTAATCCAAGTGGACCAAAATGGTCATATTATATTCCTAAGGTTGTTTTTGGTCGAATTAAACTTATCCAATATAATTAGAACATGTGTTAGGGTAATAATAATACCATTTTTATCATTAATTACTCTATTTACTTTTAACCGTGGTAAATAAATGTAAAAAGTTACTATTCAAAAAAATTATTTTTTTCTTTTTGAATCGCATTTTACTCCTTTATATTAACTGTGTCTCTTTGATTTTAGATATTACACTCACAAAAGAGGTAAAATTATTTTTTATGTAAATTTCCAAACTCTCTTAAGAGGTGGATAAAAGACGGTGAAAAGTTTAATAAACTTTTTATATATCTAAAATTATTATAAAAATAATCCAATGAATTAAATTGAACATATATAGGTATTATGTATCAAATTTTACCTAAAATAAATTTAAATAATATAAATATTTTTTTAAATAAAAGGTCGGTTTTTAAATAGTAACAAAGTGTTTTCACTATTTATCAAAAATTGAAAGTTTTCAGAAAAATAACAAATATTCACCCTAGGATAATTTCGATATTCCAAATCCAAAAATGAAGTCCATTTTGAAATATAAAATTTATAAAATTTCAAAAATTCGGTATTAACATTCATAAAAGCTAGTTTTAATAATATTTTAATAGCATATCGTTGTTTAGTAAGACTTGGTATTGCGTATAACACAAGCAATCGAGGAAGGTCAAGATTGTGTGTAATGAAATCCAAGATTGTGTTCTGTGTAGTGAAATATTAATTTGATGATGTATATAACATAAAAACAAAATATTTCTCATAAAAATCATGGGTGTTACATTCTACCCCCCTTAAAATGAATTTTTCCCTCAAAATTCGACACTTTGTGACAAACAGATGAGGATACCTCTCCCCCTTCATATACTCAATCTCCCATATAGCTTCTTCTAATTAGTGGTTCCTCAATAAAACTTTCACCAAACAAGTGGTCATTTTCCATAGGACTTTTTTGCTACGATCCAGAATCTCTATCGGTTGTTTTTCATAAGAATGGTCTTTCTCCAACAGTACAACTTCTGAGCTGAGTACATGTGACGGATCGGGTATGTACTTTCTCAGGATAGATACATGGAACACATAGTGAACATGAGAGAGATTCAGTGGAAGCACTAATCGGTAAGCTACCTTCACACACGATCCAGTATTTTGAAAGGACAGATATAACTAGGGCTCATCTTTCCCGTATTTCCAAATCTCATTACTCTCTTCCATGGAGATATTCGTAAAAACACTTTATCACACACTAGAAACTATACGTATTTTCTTCGGTTATCGACATAACTTCTTTGTCGACTCTGAGATTCTCTAACGTGTTGATGAATAGACCACACCTTTTCTGCCATCTCATCAAAAAGATCAGGTCCTAATAGCTTTCTTTCCCCAACTTCATCCCAGCAAGTTGGAGTTCGACATTTCTTTACATAGAGAGCTTCATAAGGAGCCATTTGAATACTGGAGTGAAAGATATTATTATAAGAAAATTCCACCAAAGGTAGCTATTGATCCCAACAACCTTTTAAATCCATAGATCAAGCTCTTTACATATCTTCTAGAGTTTCAATTGTTCTCTTAGACTAAGAATCTATCTAAGGATGATAATTTGTGATGAATCTAAACTATATATCCAGAGAATGCGGAAGACTTTGCAAAAACAATGAGGTAAACCTTGGATCCTGATCAGATATAATGGAAAGTGGTACTCTATGAAATATACCACTTCCTTTACATATATCCTGGCAAGCTGATCAAGAGATATATCCTCTCTATTAGCAATGAAGTGTGCCGAGTTCTTAAGACGATCAAATATGACCCAGATAGCATTATTGCCTTTGGATATTTTAGGAAGTCCGGTGAAAAAGTCCATAGTGATGTTTTCCCATTTCCATTCGGGTGTGGGTAATTGTTGTAACATCCCCTTAGACATCTGTCTCTCAGCTTTAACTTGTTGACAAACCAAGCATCGAGAGACATATTAAGCAATATCTCTTTTCATACCATCCCAGCAGAAGTACTCTTTTAGGTCCCTATACATCTTCGTGCTTCCAGGATGAATAGCAAATGAAGAACTATGAGCTTCATCCAATATTTCCTTCTTTAATTCTGGGATGGGAGGAACACAATCCCGATACTTGAACCTTATTATCCCATCATAGTCAAGGATGAATTTAGGAACATTTATCAAATTCTTTTGTAACTATACATCTTATTTTTGTGCCTCTTTAATATTTACATGTATAGATTGTTGAACATTCATTTGAGAAAGATATGATTTTTCCCCATCCATTATAATTTCAAATCCATTCTTTGTAAATCCATAATTATTAGATCTTTTCTGATCCTCACCACGGATATGCTAGCATGGTCTTGTCGACTTAATCCATCTTCCACCTTGTTTTCTTTCGTAGGGTGATAATGAATTGAGAAGTCGTAGTCCTTAATCAACTCCAACCATCTTCTTTGGAGCTTATTCATCTCCTTTTGTGTGAAAATATACTTTAAACTTTTATGATCATTATAAATATCACAACTTTTCTATACATATAATTCCTCCAAATCATTAATGAAAAGATTACCGAAGCTAACTCCAAATCATGAGTTGTGTAATTTTTCTCATGGATTTTCAACTATCATGAGGCATAATCTATCACCATATCATTTACATGAGAACACACCCCATTCCCTTCTTGGATACATCACTGTAGATCACAAAACATTCTTCACTACAAGGTAGTGTGAACACAGGTTCACTGGATAACCTTCTTTTTAACTCCTTGAAATTCTCTTCACACTCCTCTGTCCAAGTGAACTTAACTCTTTTTCAAGTCAACCTGGTGAGTGGATTAAATAATCGTGAAAAATCTTTCAAAAACGTCGATAATATCCAGCCAAACAAGAAAAATTTGGATCTCAGTTACTGTTGTTGGTCTCGACCATCTTTCGATAACCTCTGTTTTTGCTGGATCCACAAATATCCTATCTTTTTGGATTATGTGACCCAAAAATGCATGTTTTTGAATCCAAAATCCACACTTGGTAAATTTGGCATAAATATTCTCTTTTCATGGGGTTTTCAATACAATTCCCAAGTAATATTCATGTTCTTCCATGTTCTTTGAAAAGACATGAATATCGTCTATAAAGACTACCACAAACTGATCAAGATAGTCTCTAAATAATCTTTTCATTAGATCCATGAAGATAGCAGGGGCATTAGTAAGACCAAAATGGAATCACTATAAATTCATAGTGTCCATACCATGTATGTAAAGCCGTCTTTTGTATATCCCCCCTTCTGAACCTTAATAGATGATACCCTAAATGAAGATAAATCTTGGAAAAGTATTGAGCTCCGTGTAGATGGTCAAATAAGTCATCAATGCGTGGGATAGGATATTTTTTCTTGATAGTGATCTTGTTAAGTTCTTGATAATCATTGTAGAGTTTCATTGATCCATATTTTTTCATAAAAAACAGAATAGCTAATCCCCATGGTGATGCACTAGGGCGTATGAATCCCTTATCAAGATTCTCTTGGAGTTTCTTCTCCAATTCCTGCAACTCAATTTGGTCCATTGTATAAGGTGTCTTTGAAATAGGCATAGCACCCGGTATGAGTTCTATTGAAAACTCAACTTCACGATTTAGTGGATGACCTGGAAATTCCTCTGGAAATACATCATAAAACTCCTGTTAAATGGGCATATTCATAATCGTGAGTTTATCTCCAACCATTTGAGATAAATAGAATTCATTTAGTGGAATCAATACCTATAAGAAGGAAGAAATTTCCACTATAAGGTAGTGTTCATCCTTGCATCGATAGACAATCATAGATTGATCTGGAATATGAAATGTGACTTCTCTTCTTTGGTAATTGATATGAACTATATATAAAGAAAGGAAATCCATGTCAATAATCACATCAAATTCCACTATAGGAAGGATCACAAGATTTGCAGGAATCACTTTACCACAAACTACAATCAGAGATGAATTGTAAACTTTTGATGCGACTGTTGTGTCGTTAGGGGTTGTAATAGTTAATTCAATATCTTACTACTGAGGTAATATGGAGATACCCCTAGAAAATTCTTCAAAAATAAAATAGAGGGTGGATCCAGAATCAAATAAAACATTTTCTACATTAGAGTGGATTGTAAGTGTACCTTTCACCACTTAATAATCATACTCCACATCGCTGATAGAAATTTCATGTGAATTTACTTTACCTTTATCCTTATGAGATTTTTGATGTCGATCATCATCAACAACCATTATATTAGGGAATTTATTGGCATAATTCCCCATTTAATTTCACTTGTAACATTAAGGTGTAGGAGGTTCACTATGGGTAGCCTTTTCTTTGTTCTCATAACTAGACATCTTCTTCCCATCATTGCGGCATTCAAACACCCAATGACCTTCCATTCCACATTTGAAACATTTACTTGTCCCTTTAAGACAACTCCCTCCATGTTTTTTTCCACACTTTGACCATAAGGGAAAACTCGTCTTCTTTTCAGGGTGGTCTTTAGATTTCCCATTGAATTCCATTTCCTCTTCTTATCAAACAAATATGACTGATGGGTTACTCCAATCTCCATCTCAACCTTGAGATCACATCGAACAATTTCCTCGTAGCTATTGAAAACCCTTATGGTTAAATCCCATCAAAGACTTGGTTTTAAGCCACTAAAGAATCGATCGGTCTTACTCTCAGGTTGGATAATAATCCCAGAAGTGTACCTTGAATGTCCTATAAAATTTTCTCCATAGGTACCAACAGATTCATCATCCTTTTTCCTCAGTTCAAGAAACTCCTTCTCCATCTTTATTCATAGAATACGAGGCAAGTACTTATTAAAATATAATTTCTTGAACTCTTCCAATTCCATGGATTCAATTTCATTCCTTTGCCTCGTACTCTTGATAATATTTCACCATTGATCATCTTCACCTTCCAAACGCTATACTTATAATATGAATTTATCATGTTCATAACATTGAAGAACTGAAAATATCTTCTCAGTGGTACTGATCCATTGTTCAGCCACTAATGGATCAGTAGACCCGTTGAATGAGGGTGGACGCTGGCTCATGAAGGATTCAACTGAATGTTTCTCCTTCCTTTGCTCGTTTGGAAGTCGTGCATGATTCATAGCTTTAGAATGTTGTATGAGCATGGCTATATGATTTTTCATTCTAGCTTCCATAACGTTTGGTTGCTCAGGGGGACAATCATTGCATTTCCTGTCGCATTCAGTATTAACATAGTTCCTTTAGGTTCTAGCCATTGACTACAACCAGGAAGAACGGTGTGAGAAACACTAATTATAATAGGAAAACCACATAATCAAGAATAAAATTTCACACTTAAGGTCTTTTCATAGTTTGTTCATGGCCATTTCTAAAACACTAAGATTATGTTCTATGCTTAGACTTATCCTTGCGGTTCTTACTAAGGATTTCACATTCTAGTTTCCTAATGTTGACTATACCTTTGCACTGATACAAACTATAATGACCCATACTTTACATACATTATTATTACTTCATATTTGAATCATACTTATTACAAAAAATAACAAAACCACAATAGGACCATATAGGTATACTGTCTTTAGAAATAGGGAAACATAAACAACTGTTTCACAAAGAATCTACATTGTCTCCCATTTATTTCATCATACCTATAATCCATTTTTGGAATATCCTATTTAATACCCTTATTCCTAACCTAGGGAAAATAAAACATACAAAAGGGTGAGCTCAAATGCTCAGTAAGGGTAAACAAAAGAAATATCAATCACATCGTATTCATAAGAACATAAGATTTTGGAAATCATAACCTGCAAAAGAGATCATAATTTCATAACATGGGATAAATCATAGTAGTGAAATTTAATCTCAATAATCAAACATAAAACATGATACTTTGTGGTATACACACATAATCATAGAGAATCATTTCTTAGTAGTCAAGACACATTGCCAAGACTTTCCTAGCGGACAATGTCAATTTCTGAACCGAGTTCACTCCACGTTTAAGTCATGCATCACTAAACCGGATTAACATAAAATTTCAACCAAGTCTATATAATGAGATATAAATCTATAACCAGTGCATTAGAGGGAGATATAGGTCCCACCCATCTCATAATGAAACCATTCTTATGTGTTCCACAAAATCCTAAATCATATCATAACCCATGTAATAAAAATGGGCTTCTTAAACATCATGCCATCATAATACAATCCATATAAGTTAAAATGACATCATAAAAATAATTACATAATAACATAATCAAATAAATTTAATAATATGGATAGAAACCGAATCCTATATTATCTTAGATGGAAGATAATTTTGATAAAACACTTGAACTTCATTCTTGAGGAAAATGTCCTTTCTACTTCAAAAACATTTTTTTCTTTCTTAACTTGTCATACAATATTAAACAAAAAGAAGTTGATTAAAAATAAACTTGAAAACTTCTAAAGGAAGCTTCACGGAAATAATGTTCAAAAAATCCATTCATGCCGTATAATTTAATGAAAAACCTTCTTCTCGTACTTTGGCCGGAAAAGTCAAAAATGAACCTCGTCCTAAAAACGACAATATATTCCATTCATAACTTTTACAAAAAACTCACCGAAGGGTAAAATTGTATTTAAAAAATTTTAGTAGGATAGAAATTATATTACATATTGAAAAAATATGGATTTGGATGATAAATATTCCCCAATAAATATTTAAGTATAAATATTCTCGGATAAAAATGAGATTGTGAGATTTTCCATTACCATAGGTCGGATTTGCTTCATATGTGTCTTAACCTCTTGTATAATGATTTAAATAATGTTATTGACTTATTCCAGATTTTTACTCATTGTTAGGATATCATATATGGTCATATTCTTAGCTTCATATAAGTAATATTTCATTGCAACTTGTTATTCGGGTGTTTATTGCTTTTTGTTCTTAAGCCTGTTTTGTCGAATAAATTGTTATTATTATTTTAAGGTTAATGATACCACATTTCTAGAATGGTATTATTGTAATATATATCATATTTATTAATTCAATTCATTTATATTATCATTATGCATTTATGATCATGTTGAACGAGTCACATCACATCGTAGAGACGATAGATTGTACGTACGCATGAGCGATGATATCGTTCCCATGATTGTGGAATTGTATTGAAGTGTATATATACTATTTCAGAATCAATATAAATTTATAATAATCATATATAGTTATTATTTACACCATGATACCCATCCAAGTAAGTTGGTGGTGGAAAATAGGTTACACCACGGTGTGGAGACGGTATTCTGTACGTACGCACGCGTGGTGATTTTCTTTTCTATAGGATGGATAGAATGTGAAATATGGTTGTTTAATATTTATAATAACATATCAGTATATGAGTGATACGGATTTTATTACTTCATAATGAACCAACTAGAGAAGAATATGTAGAATAAGAAATAAGGTTGAAAGAATCAGTAACAGACATTACCTCTTCTTTGAAGCGCCTCTTCTTAACATTCTCTTAGGTCACTAAAGATGGTCTTTGAAGAAGACCAGGACCTCTAGAATGTTTCTAGGGAAGGTTAAAATGAAAATGTTCAGGTTTTTTCCAATAAGGAAGGCTCAAAGTTGTGTAAAGAGGAGAGGAATGAGGATACCTTTTATAAGGGAGGATTGGGGCACTTTAGGAAAAAACATAAAATATTATTATATAATAAATTCATATTCGGTTTTAATAGCTCCAAATTTATTAATTTAAACGATAAGGTGGGGATGGGTCTAAATACTCTCAACCAATATATTTTATTCCCATGATATTTTATCATGATTAATGTTCCTTTGTGATATATGCCTTATGTACTGCCATTATTTATGTCATTACTCATGTTTTATGTTCATGTTTTTATGTTCAAATGTTTATAGATTGTTTCTTGTTCTCAATTTTTACTCTTACTGAGCATTTGATCTCATCATTTTTATGTTTTCTTTTCCCCAGGATATAAATAAAGGTTTCAAGTAATAAAACAAAAGGGGAATATATTTATGGGATATGTTGATGATCTTTCAACATGATTAAAAGATTATGTTCCGAGTTTCCAATGACACTAAACTAATACGGTCTTTGGGCGTCTGTTTTTGTCATGTGTTATGTATTCCACAAAAGTAATGTAATGTACATTTATGTCATGATTTGGGTATCTACATAGATTGGATTTAGTAATGGGATTAATCCTTATAGCATCTAGTAACAACTCATATAATTCCACATTAGGATAAAAGAAGACAAAAATATCATATTAATTCCAGGACTATCTAATATTACCATATCTTGTAAGGAATTATATATATACTTGAGTCTCATCCCTTGTAAAAATTATATAGAACTATATATCCAACATCATATGATTCTCAAATTGAACATAATAATAGTGTGAATGTTTTCTAAATACACCAAATCTGATGGGTAATCTGGAATGGTGCATACTATTTATATAGATTTCTCCCATAAATGTCTATAAATAATATTCCCTGATGAATTGACATTATATATTCCTAGTCCACAGGGATCCCCCAATTATTCAACGATACTACCTCTGGGCATTTTATAATATGGTTTTATAGAGAATTGATCATAATGGCTGAGTAAATCCCTGATTTTTCAATCCTTTAGCATTATGGGCCTCACCCCACTAATTGCCATCAAAAAAGGTTTGAAATTATTTTTGGGAATTCTCTAAATAATCAAACACTCATATCCACCTAGATAATCCCCTATACAACCTCATAATACCTGAAATGGACTAGAACATCTATGTGATCATATTCCCCTATAAATGTAGAATAATAGGTGATATATTTTTGCTAACAAATTAATGGATATCCTAATGATAATCCCTACTTCCATAGAGGATTCCTTAATATAGCTTGAGACTCTATCTACATCCTTTTTCTATATTAGGAGTAGGTACCAGCTTAGGTACATAGAAAGAAACATGACCAATTGAATAGTCTATTCAACATCAAGAAAAACCAATCATCCATAGTTTGTAAATGGTAATTCATAAACTGTGGCACAATATACACATTTAGCAATACGAGAGTCCTTAGTGGGACAAGAATTTTTCCAGTCGTATTTGGGATCAGAATGAACTTTCATCATGAAATATCCCACCCTTTTATTAAATATGATATCTTCCCAAGAAGTAGGGCCGACTCAAATGTATTTTAAGCTATCCTGAAAAACTCCATGGAATAGGGAGGTCTCATCTATATATCATCCCATGTATATGATTGGGTAAAACTCATCATACATATCTCCTAAATTGTGTGAGCTAAAAATTTACTCAACATCATAGAGACTGATTCCCACCTTACCATGTTTTAGGTGGAATGTGTTTGTATCAGTACTCCATCAACAAACCAATCCCTGGTTATAGTAGGTGACGTTTGGGATATCCAAATGGGTTTTTAAATCATGATCAATTTTATTTCCAAATAAAATTTAGACACAGTATATTACACCAAAAATGTTCATCCCCAATCCATTCCAATGATTCCCCTTATTAAAGGTCTAAATTCAAGAACCACTTTAACCACTATCTTTTGAAATATATCTAATAATCGAGTGTTACATATGGATATATAAATTAATCTTTTGATTGTTCATTACAAATTATATGTGCATGAATTGTAGAATATACCCATCATAGAATTTTTCCACCACAGTAAAATGAATAACATGGGAGATGTTTGACCAGAAGGTTTTATGTTTCTATAGAATCCAAAAGGTAGGAACAAGGGTGATTTTATTGGAAGGTTAGGTGTTTCATTTGTAAGAATGAACCCATATAGATGTAAGAAGTAAAAAAGATAGTATTTTATAGGGGTTATTCCCTCATGTATATTAGCCATATCGACAATGACTCTACTACATGATGATATATAACATCCACCCTTTAAATAATGTCATTTCATTGATCCACCGTTGTTGAAACCAATTTAGTTTGAAACTAATGGAAACTAGAATTCATAGATATGAAATATTAGCAGAACGGGTTTGTTGAATGATAAATCTTGTGAATAGTGGTGGATGACTCTAATAGCATCATGCCAATTGCATTAACTATGATGGTATTTGTGATGGAATGACTTGGTAAGGGTCTTTTGAATCCGATGACCCATAGAGAAACTTATGAATCTCATAAATGATTGATGTATTGTGAATCGCATGAACCAAAGAGAAACTTGTGAATCACATAATCCATAGGGGTTTTGTGAATCACGAAACCCACATGGCTTCTCATGACCACATCATATTTCATAAACCATATGATTGTGTAACCCTATGATGGTCACACATAACACATAATGATTGAACGATCATGTGACCATGATAGAAGATCATGAAAAACCTACATGACAGCTATACAGACGATTACATGTTTCAAGGTTCAAGAAAATTACCACGATTCGAATCATTGTTCGTTTGAACAAGCACAATGGAAAAAAACTTGTGAAATTGACTAGTGATTTGTTCTCCCAAGACAGAAACACGAAATTGACTTTTGATTATCTCTCCTACAGAGGTCTTTTAAATGGGATCTTATAGTGAGTTATTGATAATAAATCATGTGATGGAATAAATTGTGAGCGATATGGGGATTCCGATTAAATAGTTGAATGAGTCACCCTTTACAAATTTATTTATATTATAATCTATGTAATACAAAACTTCACCTAAAAGTCAAAATTTCACTAGTGAAACTAATTCACAGAAGACCCAATGATTCATGCCATCATTTAAATTCCTCATATCTGATTCCCTCTCTAAGAAAATATCACTCCCAAGGGAATAATTTTTTAAATCCATCCATATTAACTTCATCAATTCTATGATTAATGAAATATCATAAGAATGGATATCATATTATCTACAAAGCAAAATAAATTATAACATGATATCAAAGGGACCAGATAAAATAGATCATGTAACCATCATAAGAAGATTTGATCGTATGACCCATGTAAGGTCATGTGAATGGATCATGTTCCTTCTAATGAACCCACAAAGCATATCTGACAAATATCTTTTTCTTAAAAATACATCTAGGAAACTGTTTATTATTATGCATAGTCTACCAAAAAATTTTCTCAAATCATGAATATTATTAACACATAATCACCCAAAAATTATCCAAAACTCATTATAAAATTACAAAAATGATATGTGATAGATTCATATATTAGAGATTTTAGTTTATATTCGTGGAATGTTATAATGTGATTCTTAAGACCCCGTATATCCCCTAACAGTATATCAACCTTATTACCTGAGAAAATGACGGTTTGTCACCTTGTTCCTGAGAAGAATCTCAAACATGTCAATTCAAACATGTGATTCTCATGAAACTCTATTGAAAATAAATGGGACTCTATTCGACAATTCTATCATATCATCATGATTTTTTTTGTTTATTATAGGACACGTCATATTGAAGAAGAGAAACTATAAATGAAATCACTCTAATGATGTTTTGATATCCTATGTCCTTGTTAAATTTGTATGGAAATAAATTAGAGAAAAAGTGGAAGCTTCTTGTGAATGTACAATACATTGACCTTTATAAGTAGGAATTATATGTAACATGTGATTACCCTAGTCCATGTGAAGGAAATTAGATAAGTCTTATTAGTTACATGAAGGGAATTTTACATGCCATATCAGTAACATGATGTCCTTTTTAAAAACTAGATTGTTCATGAAAATTGCATTTGAAAAGTAGGATTACTGATGCCAAGTCTCATTGAAAAGCCAGTTGGGTCTTATGAAGACCTTTTTACAAGCCAGAGTAATCTCACAAGAGGCCTCTAACAAGTCATTTTAGTCTCAAAAAGGACCCAACACATGTCCTCTTAAATTGTGTGTAGCCATTCCACATACATCTTAATCACACGAAGGTTGTTGGACATGTCATCTCATTATATAATCGATATTTGACATGACAACAAGAAAACATGAAATAATTTTTTAGATCATCATCAAGTAATAATGGTTATGAAGAAATGTTCTCATTGTCATTAAATATCATGTGATTCCTTGGATGATGTGGGATAGGATTATGTAGGGCGTGTGACAAGATGCTCCCTCCGCTGACCCCAGCTCATATTGTAATGATACGTGCCACATATGGAGTTTTTTATATTTGGTGGTGATGACTATAAAAACCACCCCCTCAGAACTAAAAAACACAAATATTGGTGACTAACCAACATGAGGGCAGATGAGTAGACTTCATGGAGCAGAAACTCAGGCGATTGGTGGATTCTTCAACAAAGTAAACTTTGGGGAATGAATTAAGGAATCGCATGGTATAAATCTCTACATCACATGATCACTCTATAGATCATGTGGACTGAATTTTGGCGTAATAGTTGATTATGTAAGGGATATTACACATATAGAATTAGTAATGAAAGATCTAAACAATTTGATGGTTGATGTATCTTGAGACAAATATGAAATAAAGACTGAAAATGATGGGAGACTTATTTGAATATATTTACACAAAATTTTATACGAAAGAATATTGTTTTTCACATGACCATTAAAGATCATTTGAAAATAGTAAGACATGTCTTCTAAGTAATATAGTACCATCAATATATACCATCCCAATCATAGGATGTTTTTCTCTCGTGTCAGGTGAGCCTGAATATTTCTTTCATATATACCATCTAAATGATGTGATTAAATTTGGGAATGTCTATTGAGTATTAGAAGTCCTTTGCACATGTCACCCAAGTCATCGAACACCCTATGGAAATGCCACCCATGTCTTGTAATGTCCTCTGGACATGTCTCCCATGTCAGGTAATTCCCCCTAAACATTTTACCTAAATCATGATAAATCCTCTTGACATGTCACACATGTCTTATGAAGTCCACCGAACATTTATTCCATGTCATTCAGATCCCTCATCAAATGTCACCAATGTTTTGTGAATTCTTACCGACAAGCCATCTAAGTCATAAAATATCTTCTGGACGTCTTGACCAAGTCATGAAACAACTCCGTGGAATATCTCTATGGTCATGAGGCATCCCCCATTCAGGTTAATTAGATCTTAAGATAGTCTCTAGAAATTTCCATTTACAAATCATGACATGTTTAGACGTCCCTATACATGTCAGATAGACACCTCGTGGAATGATAACACTGTCTAGTAGACATATTTGGGAATACCACTAATTGAAAAATGAGAGTTCAAATTCCTGTCCAAAGAAGATTTGTATGACTCCTTCCTAAAGAACATTTTCTAATAAGAATCCACCTTAGTGTATGTCCATCTATGTCTTACAACCTCTCACTCGTAGGGCTCATGCTTTCCAATGGTTTCATCATTTTTCTTCATCATTCAACAGTTTATGAATCTAACTGAACTAAAAAAACTCGTATTATTATTATAATTACGACAAATAGGACTCCTTAATAAGGTCTGAGATCTATATCCAACACCCTATAAGGAAATTCCCAAGAGAAAAATTCATGCATCCATATGTAGTGAGGTTGATTACTTACTATACCTTGTTCCGCACACATTGCATGGATCATGTGGGCTTTAGGATTTGTAGTAATCCTAACATTCACATCATGAGTTTCACCAATTTAAGGAATCCTTGTTGTGTAACCCCTATGTAGTGGAATTAAATGGATTCCCCACATAATGTGACCCACCTCAAAGTATGTTCTGAAGGCATAACAAACTACGATGAATATGATTCCTATCATAAGCAGGATGCATAGGATGCCTTCTAAAGGCTCGAGTTCCATACCCGGTGCTTATTTTCCATAATATAGGTACATTCACATGATCATAAAATGATATATTTCATCATAGTATGTGGTTTTTTTCCTATTATAATCAAGTTATATAGGACCCCTCTATAAAATAATATGTTATCCTCAATATATCAATCACCTCCCTAGATGGAAGTAAAATCTATAGTGCATTCATAAATATAATAAAAATATAAATAACTTCCCATTTCTATGAAATGAGAGAAATGGATGAATGTTCATAGAGACATACAAATGGACTTATAGGTAGATCCCCCTTTTACACACAAAAGGATTCAACACCCGATCACTTTGTTAGAGTAAATGTTCCCTTATTTGGTTTAGGAATAGATTCATGAACACATATAAAATCTATTAGAGATTATCGAAGTAGGAAATACTTCCACCCAACTGGATTTTATGAGTTGGACCTCATCTCCTCTCAATTATTGTTAGTTCCTAAGAGAGATTATTTTTGAAACAATAATTGACAGCATACCTTTGGAAAATATGTCTGTACTTTATTATGGATATGATATTCATTGGAAGTTTCTAAGAAACGATCCTTGTGATTTATGAGTGAGTGATTTTTTAATCATAATTAAAGCCCCATAATCAACTGTAATATTGAAAATAAAATGGTAGACACAATGTGAAGGAATGTAATGATGGAATAACTGAATCATTATTAGTGTCAAACACCATGTCTCGTAAACCCAAAATACCATATATTATCTGAGTGAAAAAATCTGTAAATTTTATAAATCATATGGTATTTTTTATTATGAATTGATAGTCAAAATTTATAATATTAAATATATTTATGGGGTTAATTCGGCACCATGATATTTAGGAGTATATTTTACTATAAATTAAAATTATTTTCAATAGCTTATTCCACATGCAACACTGAATTAAAATGAGGAAAGAGGTATTAGACATTTATTATTATGGAAAATTAATAATAATAACACATATAATAAATAATTAAATTATAGTCCATTAGAAATGAATGTAAAATTGGATTCATAAAACTTTTAGTTTTAAAAGGGTTTTTTCAAGAAATGGATTATTCATTTATATTTTTTGTTTTCAATTAAATGTTAAATTTATAAATTGTAGAATTTTAATTTTGTAAATTATCATCATTTTTTAATTAATAATGTAAATTTTATCCAAGGATTATTTTTTTGTTATATTTCTGAAATAGATCCTATTTAGATTAATAGTGATAAATACAGTTTTTACTAAGATTGTAAATTTTATGAATACATCACTATATTATAATTTCCAAAAAAAATTAAATGATTTTAAACAATAAAAAATAAATTTAATGGGAAAAATTATAAATTTGTTGTATTATTATAATCTTACAGAACATATGTATTATTTTTAGAATAGTAGTAACCTTTTATTCGAGGTTGAAATGTGTAGTCATTATATTATTTTAATTAATCAATTTTATGGTAAAATTAATTTTTTATTTATAATAATTTTAAAAAAATTATTTTTTTATAATCAACAAATTATTTTCAAGTAAATTAATAGTGTTGATAGTTGTATCACACAGAAAAAATTAATATTTAAATTATTTGTGAAAATAGGTTTTACGAATCTTGGGAATTAAATATGAAATTATATTTTCAATAAAATAAATATTTTATTTGTTGAAATATATTTATTTATCTTTTTATAAATGTTAAAATTATTTAAAAAAAATTAAAAATAAAATTTTCATTTAATTTCATTATTAAGGTTAAAAAAATTTGATATCATACTGAATGTTTAAATGGTTAAAATAGCTTAACTAAGTGAAAAATATCTAAATTATTTAAAAAATATTCCACCAAGTGTGTGTCTAATATTTTGATAAGACAATACTTCTCTATTAATAAATATTAAACTTATTATCCTTTAATTCATGAATAGTGACATGCCATTTCTATGATATATTGGGTACTTCAAAAATTTACCATCTTGTTATAAATGAAAGGGAATAACTTGAAGAACTTCATGGCACTAATATAACAAAAAATTTCTTCTTGATCCTCATTAATATTTTTCCATTACTAAAAATCTCTAAATTTTATAAGCCTCTTTTCTCAATTAGTTAACCTAAGGCCTTCAGTTCAAAGGCGATTTATAAAAAAATATCACATTTTAATCCTGATAAATTCTTACACCTTAGTCTTTTCTTCTTGATCTTCATCTTTCAAAATATTTTGAGACTCAATAATATAATTATTTTACTAATACTTATGTAATGTAACTTAATATTTTTAATTGAGAAAACATTTTTCATTCATATCCATTCACAAATAAAAACAATAATATCTCAATTCTGTATATATGCGCACTACGACCTCAAAAAAGTGATGGGGTTCATTATTCATCAATACCCTTAATGGTGGGTAAAAATGATGTATTTTATGAATTAATATTTATAATATTTAGTGTCTATAATTATTAAATGATATGTTACCATATACCTTTATTCCATACTATTCTTGGAGAAATGGAATCGTTAATCGTTCTTACATGCCCAATATTTCCTTACGAATGCTAAATTTCATTTATCAAAATAATACAACATTGATTATTCTAAGAATTAATTTAATGATGTAAAATAATATTTATGAAATGTTTAGTCATTTGTAAAACATATTTGAAAATTATAAAAATTCATTTTCCTACTAGTTAAATCATTATAACATACTCTCATTTTTATTAGTTTTAACATTTATGTAAATGATGTTATAAATGTTATTTACTGAATCATTAAAAATGTTATACAATGGTAATATAATGGAATATAATTTATTTAATTTTTTCTAATTATTTAGGAATGTTTTTATTAATATTTATTATATTTATTAATATACCACACTTTGTGTGTAAAACACACTTAAATGAGTTTATCACAAATTACGTTTTTAGAAACTATATCTATGTATTCAAATAATGAAACATGAATTATGGAATCATTGAAAAAAATAATTATTATATATTGATTAATAGTAGATTGGTGAAATTTGAACCAATATAGTTAATGGACCAGACTCTTTCATGTAATTTTTTTAAATTATATAGGAATTTTACAAGTCTGTGAATATTGAAGGTGTGTGATTCCAGGGACCAGTGTGCCTGGAATTAATTTGTGAAATTTTTTAGGGTACATTCAGTAATCACACATGAGGTGTTTTGAAACTTTTGAATAAGTTCATAGAATTAAAATCGGAGGGCATGGTTGAACTCGTAGCACCGATATTCACTTAAGGAGACCATCACCTCGACCGTAGTAGGTTGAGGGTAGAAGTTATGTTTTTGGATTTTCGTGGGAGAAAATAAAATAAACATGCTTTATTTTATTTTTGAAATTGAAACCCCCCGTTTGAAACATAAGGATGGGGACCACCTGAGCATCTTTTTTAATGGGAGGTGACTGTTGGTTTCTTACCCAAATTAAATGTTCCATCTTAATTTAATAAATGCGCTAACATTAATTAAATTAATAAACTTAATTTAATATGTTGGCTCCTCATCTCATGGTTGGGGAACTGTTGGAAAGGAGAGAACATGGAAAAGGAGATCCTTTGGAGAAATAACTTCTTCAATGATGAACACCCTCTCCAATGAAGTGACCCCTCCAGAAATGAAGATCGAGGACATCACAAAAGCCCTGATCAGAGACGTGTTACGGGAGTGACAAACACCGACGTCCCCTTCACCAACTTCAACTCCTTCCTCGTGACATCTCCAACGAACGTCAAGGTAGGAATTTTTAATAGAAATATGATTAAATATATATGTTGATTCCTCATATTCTAGATTGACAACGACGATGGCCAAAAAAACATGGTCATCGTCCCACACATATACCTTGCCCCTTTTTCTTTTTTTTTCGTGCGTTCTTCATGCGTTCATCAAGGAAAAATCTTTAACAGCACTGAAAACACAATGTTTTATTGAGAGTGACATATGTACGCGGAGCCCTCGACCCAAGGATCGTGAATATATAATCGTTTAAATTTTTGGGCTTAGAATTGAGATGTGGTGAATCGCATAAGAGGAGGACAGTCGCCACACTGGTCGACTGCTTGGAGAGAAGGTAGTGTGCGTCTGCGCCACCGGATGAAGAAGATGTTGTGGTCCTTCGGCTGCGGTGGAGCAGGATCGCACCTGGCATTCTGGTCGGCCGTGTGCTGGAGTGAGGCACGCGACTGTTCTATCTGTGGAGTAGGAGGCCGCTACCGCTTGGCCATGGATGAGGCTGAAGGTCGGACATCACCCGACTGACTACGGAGGGTAGCGGTGCCACCACGCCGCTGGGAGGAGGACATGTTGGCCGTAGTGGATCAGCGGGATCTGTTGGGGTCCAGTGGGTGACATGGCAGCCCATATGGGCACCACCCATTGTTGTTCCGAAAGGAAGTGGCCACTCCCACTTTGGTGCCAGCCCGGGCAGATTGTGCTATCGGGCGGCGCCATATGGGCCGCGCCACTAGGCCACGCCATCGGGCCGCGTCATCGGGTCATGCAACCGGGCTGCGCCCAACGGGATGGGCTGTCCCCTTCGTGATTCAGGCTGGACTGCGGCCCAACAGGCCAGGCCCGGCAATTCCCAGGTCAGCCAGGCCTGGTCAGTCTGACCGGGTCGGACTAGACCCGAGCCTGTCCGGACCCAGTTTCGCCTTTTTGACAATAACATGTGATTCAGCAGTCCGTTTGAAGAACCGTCTATAGAACCAGAATCCCTGGATCGAGAAAGTCCTTTTGGTATATTCCACTTGAGTTTTGGATAAAGTTGGAGTATGGATGGGTTGGATCAAACCTGAATCCAGTAGGGACCTCGAAATAGAAACGTTAATAACATACATAGCGTGTGTTTGATTGAAACATCATCACCTGAGTTGGGTCCCTTTTGAAGAGATAGACCGTTGGGATATTTTTCATCATGGGACTTTTTGTCAGTTGATGTATCATCCTATGGCCTGAAAAGAGGAACATCACAGAATCATGAATGATAAGTGCGGGAACCCAGTTGCTGGCAGCGACTGAGAGGTTTGAGATAGATCATACGAAGGTTAGTACCAAGAATTTTGTAGTGGGTAAACACCGATCATGAGTGGGTCATATGCTATGTGGGTCAGTGTTCAGTGATCTTGTGTGGGTCAGGGCATATCGATCCATTGTTGGTTAGATGTTGTGTGGGTCAGTGCTTAGTAATCCAGTGTTGGTCAGCACATACTGTTCTTGTTGGGGTCAGGTCTTTTATTGGTCATTGTGGGGGTTAGTATCTATCGATCATGTGTGGGTCAGACTCCGTATAATCAGCAACAGTACCACTTGAATGAATAAGATGATCTGTCTTCGTGACTAATCATCTATACTTCAATACTTCACTCAAAAACTGGTTTGAGCTGAGACTCATTGGGAGATGAGCCGTTATCTTGTGGTAATCTTTTGGGTGGTGTACCTTTATGGTACTTACCTTTTCGGTGTTACCTTCATGGTATTCATTCCTTTTTTGAATAGTTGATATTTGGGCTAATGAGTTGGGCCTTGTGTTTTCCTCATGAATGAGATGGGTATACCTTATAACTTATGTATAAGTATGGGCATATAACTAAGTAGGGTGGACTGTTTGTCCTGTACATTGTGTTTTATCAGTTGAGGATTTCGAGAGACTTTTGGGGGTCTCGGGGTCCCTAGTGTGTATTATTATAATCACCCCTATACAGGCTACACCTACACCTTGTTGTGTCATATGAAGACGATGTACAACATTGATGAAGGACGAGGGTACAAGGAGTAGAGGATGCTCGGAGGTAGACCATAGACGAGGCGTACCGCAGTGATGACCGTTTGAGATATGTACATACCCTTAATGTAGGATCCTTGATGGGTGTTCTAATGAGTTGTTTTTTAGTTTTACTTTTAATTTTCAGTTTTCCATGTACTTTCCATTTGCTCTTGTATTTCGGACTCATTCTGTTTTCAATATAGTTTACTTTGTGCTCGTATCCTACTTTGTGCTTGGTTGTTTGAGTTTATAGGTTATAAAGGAAATGTCTTCCATGTTATAAGGAATACCCATTTCGGTGCAATTCACCATCCCCAGGACTATGGATGCCATGCTTGTGGTAGTTGCGGTACGGGCCCCAGGGGACGGGTCGTGAAAATATGGTATCAGAGGAGTTTGGTTCTACCGAAGATCTTGTACTCTGATAATTTCTATGTGGGAATAATGATAAGTGTGATGAGTGTGATTTTCAGTTCAGGGAGTCCATTTTTGGTTTGACGGCCGACGTATCCATATAGCAGGACCCTATCTTCTAATTTCTGACTAAGGGCATGAAAACACAGATTCCACTTGTTTCATTGAAAAGTTTTCTTTGTGATCTCTTTGATTTAGCTCACCAGGTATAACATATTTACCATGTCTCACCTGTTTCATTTCAGGATGCCTACAAGCAGAAAACCAGCTAGGGTTCTAGGTAGAGTACGTGATGACATCCCACCGGGTGATGAGGATTCAGCGCATGGCCCCTTTATGGAATTTTTACCATCGGGTGGTGTACCAACAAAAAAACTATTCATTGGGAAGACGATGCCACTAGCCCTTGCAGCAGAGGGTGCATGTCACTTGAGAAAACTGTACGTGTTCTAGTGTGAGAGGCCACTCAGGTTCTGGGGCATGACAGATCCACAAGCGGCTGAGGATTGGTTGGAGGCTGTGGTTAGTGTTTTCGACTAGTAGGGACACATGTTGATATCATGGTGATCCTTGATGCTAGTCTTCTTTAGGAAGAAATGGAATAATGGTGGAGTTTGATGCTCTTGGTTCACGATGAGGTGAGCCTCATCTGGGAGGATTTCATGATCCTTTTCAGGGTAGATTTCATCCCATTAACCCTACGATCAGTGCGTATACAAGAGCTTCTTCACTTGTATCAGGGTAGCATGACTGTGTCTTAGTATTCAGCGAGGTTCACTGTCCTCTTGAGCTACTTCACTAATATGGTGCAGGACCCTTTTTTCAGGGCCCAAACCTTAGAGCATGGGTTCCAATGGAAGATTAGAGCCTCGATGATTTCTCTCAAAATCTAGACGCATGCGGGGGTGTTAGAGATAACACTCTTAGTAGAGAGTTTCCTTACTGAGCAGTCATCAGCAGTGATACCCACCACCGGACGACATGTATTAGATTCATCTACAGCTGGCAGAAGACAAATAATGCAGAGGTCCATGTGGACCAGAGCTATAGGTGGACAATTGTAGGATACATGGTCAGTGGTGTGGGGCTCTTGAGACAGAGTAAGACAAGCGAGGAACATGCAATGTTTCACATGTCACATGGCTCACGACTGCCCGTCCCGCCGTACAGACGACCAACAGATAGTCAATGGAATACCTGGGATAAGGAAATGTTCGATCGATGATGTCCATAGGTAAAGGCAGACGTGGTAGAGGAGCAATCCATACAGCATGCGGTGGGTGGCGATTAAATGTTCTACTGCCACCACCACCAGGTGGTCCACCTCAACCATAAGGAGTAGGTGGACAGGGAGGAGCTCAGCTTCAGGCAGCTGAGTTGTATGACCACAACACTCCGGAGTTGATACGACGTATGATCTGTATCTACTCTACCATAGATATAGTACTTATTGACATAGGTCATGGTTATTAGTTTATTTCCACGGCCCTCATTTAGAGCTCAGAGGTTCTAGTGGATCTTTTGGCTTGATCCTTACGGCTAGAGTCACCTACGAGAGCATATTCGACGATTAATTATTAGTTCCTATAGTGTGAGCTTATTCTTAGAGGCGAGAGCTTCAGCTGGAATCTTCTAGTAGCGTCGTCGAGGCCATACTACGTCATCTTGGGTACGGACTGGTTATCCAGAGTCCATGCTTAGATCGAGTGTATTAGGCACAAAGTGTGGTGTGTCTGCACGGATGGGACTAGGTTTTCCTTCACCGGTGAGAAGGTTACCTCTACAGAATGGGATGGAATTACCATGTTGATGGTGCAACCAATCACACATCATTTGGATAGCCTTACTACCCGAGCAGTTGATGTTGAGAGTCTGATATATCATGTATCGGTGGACCAGTACGATGATTTTTTCCCAGATGATGTTCTTGGTCTACCTCCTCATAGAGAGGTGGACTTATATATCGACTTGTACCTAGGGACATCACCGATATCTACTCAAACATATCGTATAGATCCTACAGATCCACGAGATTAGTGAGTACATCTGGAGTACTTGCAGAGTAAGGGGTTCATTAGGCCCAATGTTTTTCCATTGGAAACCCCAATTTTGTTCTCCATGAAGGAAGATGGGAGTTTGAGAGTCTATATGAATTATTGTCGCATGAACCAGGTGACCAAGAAGAATAAGTACCCACCCTTGAGGATTAAAAATCTCTTTAATCAGCTGAAGGGTTCACAATGTTTTTCAAAGACAGATCGTAGGTCAGGATATCACCAGCTCAAAGTACGAGATGATGATGTGAAGAATATGGCCTTCAGATGTCCATATGGTCATTATGAGTTCTTGGTTATGCCATTTGGGGTGACAAATGCCCCAACAATGTTCATGTAAATCATGAAGAGGATCTTCCAGCCATACCTTTATTGCTTTGTTGTAGTCTTCATTGATGACTTGGTGACGTTTTAAGAGGTTTCAATTGAGACTGAGGATGGACTAGAGAGAGTCCTATTTGGGATATCGATACCTCGGGAACGTGTACATTTGTAGCCAAGGAATCTCTAGGATATCACGTGGGAGATGGGGGCTCAAATTCGTTTTTAGTACGCCAAATTGCATTCATAGTTTGTGTTGTGGATTTCGGGGATGCAAATCCCTGAGGTGGGGAGAATGTAAAGTCTCAAATTTTTTCATGTAATTTTCTTTAATTATATGTGAATTTTACAAGTCCACAAAATTGGAGGTGTGTGATTATGTGGCCCAATGTTCCTAGAATGAATTTTTGACCTTTTTTCAGGTACAGTCAGTAAACGCGGAAGCGGCGTTTTGTAACTTTTGAACCGGTGCTCAGAATTAGAATCCACGGGCACTTTTGAACTCACAATGCCGATATTCTCATAAGGATACCTTCACCTCAAATGGAGTAGGTCGAGGGTAGAAGTTATTTTTTTTGGATTTTTCATGGGAGAAAATAAAATAAACATGATTTATTAAATTTTGGAAAATGAAACCACCCATTTAAAACATATGGATGGGAACCACCCGAGCCTCTCTTTTAATGGAAGATGACTCGTGGTTTCATCCCCAAATTAAATGTGCCAAAATAAGTTAATTAATGTGACAACATTAATTAAATTAAAAAACCTAATTTAATATGTTGGATCCTCATCTCTTGGTTAGGGAATTGTTGGCATGGAGAGAACATTGCAAAGGAGTGCCTTCAGAGAAATAACTTCTTCAATGAAGAACACCCTCTATAATGAAGGGAAACCACTATGAAATGATGAATGAGGAAGACACACGAGCCCGTGTTAGAGATTTATTTCTAGAGAGACAAACATCGGAGTCCCCTTCACCGACTTCAACTCGATCCTCGTGACATCTCAAACGAGCGTCAAGGTAGGAATTTTTAATTGAAATATGATTAAATATATTTTTTTATTCCTTATATACTAGATTCACAATGACAATGTCAAGAAAACATGGCCATCATCCCTCACATATACCTTACCCCTTTTTCATTTTTTCATCGTGTGTTCTTCAAGCGTTCATCAACGCCAAATATTTAACAGTGTTGAAATCACAATGTTTTATTGAGAGTGACATATGGACGCAGAGCCCTTGACCCGAGGATCGCGAATATGCAGTCATTTAATTTTTTTGAGGGATTATAATGGAGATGAAGTGAAATATATAAGAGGAGGATGTCCGACACACCAGCCGACCGTGCGGAGATAAGGCGGCGCGTGTCCGCACCGCCGGATCGATAGGATGTCGCGGTCCATCGGCCGTGGCAGAGTTGGTTCACAGTCAGCATGCCGGTCAGCAGCGTGGCAGATCGGTTGTGCGTGTCTGCGCTGCCGGTGGAGAAGGAGGCTACCGCAAATGCCGAAGGGAGGCCATCACCTAACTGGCTGCGGAGGGTAACAGTGCCGCCGCACGGCAGGGGGTAGGACCATCCGGCCGTAGCGGATCATGGGACCCGATTGGGTTCTGTGGGAGAAATGGTAGTTCCTAAAGGCGTTGGCCATTGCTGTTCTGAATGGGATGGGGGCTGATCCCCCTTCTACAACAGATCAGGCAGACTGCGCTACTCGGCTGCACCACCAGGACGCACCAAGTGGGCCAGGACGGATTATCCCATTTGTGGGCTGGGCCCGTCGAGGCCCATGCCAACTAGTCTGGACTCAGTCGGCCGATGACTAGGTCGTACTGAGTCGGTCCGACTGGGTCGGACTAGGCTTGGGCCCATCCGGACCCAGTTTCACATTTTTGACCATAACATGTGATCCGCACATCTTATTGATGAACCTTCTGTGGCATTCAAATACTTGGATTGATATGGTCCTTTTTTGTGTCTCTACTTGAGTTTTGGATAAATTTTGAGTATGGATGAGTTGGATCGAACCCGAATACAACTGGGCCCTCAGAATGAAAATGTTAGTAACATACATACTAGGCATTTGATTGGAACACCGTCAATTGAATTGGGTGCCTTTTGACGAGATAGACCACTGGGATAATTTTCTTCATGGGACTTTGTGGAATTTTATGTATCAACCAATAGATTGAGGAGTAGAAATTCCTAGAATCTAGCATGCTTAGTGAAGTAACCCAGTGGCTAACATTGATGCAGAGGTTGGAGACAGATCAAACGGAGGTTAGTACCAAGCGATCCTGCGTGGGTCATCACCAATTCTATGTGAGTCAGATCATGCGTGGGTCAGCGCTTAGTGATCTTGTGTGGGTTAGTGCATACTAATTCTGTGTGGATTAGATCTAATGTGGGTAATTGAGGGCGTTAGTGCCTATCGATCCTGTGTGTATCAGACTCCGTATAATCAGTAACAATACCTCTTGACAGAATAAGATGATATAGATTCCTGACTAATCATCTGTAGTTCTACACTTCACTGAAAACCAGGTTTGAGGTGAGACTCATTGTGAGATAATTATTTTCCTTTGTGGTAATCTTATATATGGTGTACCATTATGGTACTTACCTTTGTGGTGTCACCTTCATGGTATTTGTTCCTTCATGGAACAATTGATCTTTGGGATAATGATTTGGGCCTTCTGTTTTCCTCATGAATGAGACGGGAATACTTGATTATTAAGGTATATGTATGGGCAAATACATAATTAGGGTTGATTTTTGTTTTTGTAATTATTGGTTTTTCCTTTGTGGATTTTGAGAGACCATTGGGGGTCTCGGGGTCCCGACTGAGTATTGATATAGTCAACCCTACACGAGCTATGCCTGCACCTTGATGTGTCTTCTACAGAAGACAGACAACGTTGATCGAGGAAGAGGGCACCAAGAGTCGAGGCTGCTCAGAGGCAGACCATAGATGAGGCATACCATAGTGGTGACCATTTGGGAGATGTACCTACCCTTCAGGTAGGATCCTTGATGGGTGTTCACAGGAGCTGTTTTTCAATTTTTCTTGTACTTTTCATATTTCCTTGTAATTTCTAGTTGGGATTGTATTCCGGACCATTTTACGTACTGTACTCACAATGAATACTATATAGTTTACTTTGTTCTCTTATCCTACTTTTTTCTTAGTTGTGTGCGTTTATTATTTATAAACGAAATTCCTTCTCTGTTTTAGGTAATACGTCTCTCGGTGCTTGTCCCCAGCCCCTTGCATATGGAAGGTGGGCATGGGGTAGTCACGGTACCGGCCCCGGGGGATGGGTAGTGACAATAATTTATAATATACCCTATCTTTAAAACCTCCATATTTTAGAATATATTATTTAAAAGTGTTCGATACCATTCATTACACACAACCTAGAGTCCAAATGAATAATGATATAGTTCAAAATTATATGCTAATACTTAAATTGAAGGGTATCAATAGTAAAAACCACAATTTTTAAAATATTTAATGGAATAAATAGTAAAAAATTATTTATAAATAAATAATAAATAAGAACTCATTTTTTAGTGAAGTCATTTTATTATTCAAAAATTTATTTTCTTCCAAAACAGTTTTTATTCATTCCATATGCATGATAATTATATTTAATTTAAAAATATTTTTTTAAAAAAATAATAATATTATCAGTTTTTAAATAATAATAATAATATAATATTTTTGTGATATTTTATAATTTTTTTAAAAGTATTTATTTTTTACTGAACATAGAAAATTATAGGTTTTATAAAAAATATAATTTTCTATCAAGTAAATGCATAATAATTTTTTTTAATTTGTTATTGAACCACTAGTTATAAATAATATAATTAATTACATAAAAATCATCATTATACTTTTTTTTGGTATATATTTAATTTTGAGATTTAAAACACATTTTTCTAAAAACAGGTTTTTATGAGCGTAATGCATTTTAATAATAATAAATTAAATTAAAGTTTATTTAATACTATTTTTATTGTCTTTTATATATTATATATTTTATAATTAATGTTTACATTATTTTTATTTGTTTTATGAAGAATTTTTTTTGTTTTTTAATGATTTAATATTCGAAAATGTGATTTAATTACGAGTTCCATGCCTATCTAAAATTATATTATGATAATTATAAAAATTGAATCTAGAAAAATGTATTAAAATTTTTGAATAAAAATTTAAATATTATCAAATAAATTCATCTTAATTATTTTTCATGGTGAATAGAAAATATTGTAAAATTTTGTTACCACGGTAATGGTTAAACAGGTTTACTGGGGGTTTAACCAAGATAACTGGGTATTATTTTCACCCAGAACTATATAATTGTTATTATGAAAAGATATTTACACATTTTTGTATATTACTGTGGAATCCCTTTCTATTTGGAACAAATTTCCCATATTACTGACCATATATTAATGAAATTTGTTATGAAATTATATGTGTATCCCTCCACTAACATATAAAAGGGAATCACCCCTCCCCATTGGTCAATACATTTTAGACATCAATATAATTAAATCACTACTAATTTTTTTTTATTTCTTCCCTTCATCCTAGATCTTCTGGCCTTTTCATAATAACAACCTTTAAAGGATTATATTATGAGCCAAAGGGGGTCTCTAAAGAAGAGGTATAACTCTTAACCAAGCTCTTTCAAGATTATTTCTCATCACACCTTGTATAAAACTATTGTGTCTCTAAAAACATGATTATTATAGTATCATATATATATTTAGATTTTATTATTATGAAATAATAACTATTTCCACCACTTCTCTATCAAATAAGAAATAAATGTATCACTTATGCGTAAGTGGGGACTACCGCCTCTACGTAGCGATATGATTCATTTTCCATCACCTTCATTCATGGGTTCTTATAATGTTGTATTTAATTTTAATATAATATATTTATTACATAATTATTAATATATAGTTATATTATCATATATACCTTCTTCCCTTATGATCTATTGGTAAATGATAATTGAGCTTCTACATACATATGGACTACCACCACTATGAAGTGAATTGTTTTTTTATCATTTATGAATATTATTTATGTTAATAATGGTATACTTATTGAGCATGTATGATATTTAATAAATTAAAAATTGTTCTATAAAGGTGTCCAATCATTTAACATTAGTTTTTTTAATCCATTAAAATGTAGAAACATCACTCTTGTGTAAGTAGAGATTATCGTACTTAGGAAGTAATGTGATTACTTTTTCATCACCACATAATATGAGTGGTTATAAATACATAAATAATGAAAATATATTATATTAATATCATGATAAATATTTTTTCAATAGAGAATATATGATAAATGTGGAAGGACTAAATCCCATGAAGTAAACCATTCATGAATATATTATGTGTTCTGTCAATAGGAGACAAGAAGAAAGAGTTTCTGAAAGAAGCTCATAATACATCATTATATATTCATCCAAGACATATAAAGATGTATGGAGATATGATAGGGAATTTCTAGTTGGATAATATGATAATGGAAATTTCAATGTATATATCTTGATAATTGATGTGTCAATAATTTAAGGTTAAAAGGTAATAGTCTAAGGGGATGTTATAACCATTACCCATACCATAATAAGAATGGATTTTTTCCCTCGATTACCCCATCATACTCCAAAAAACATTGAATGGGAAAGCTATATTTGGGTTCTAGTGGATAACTATATGAAAGCAGTTCATTTTGTCACTATTAGATAAATTTATCTCTTTATTAGATTGAATTACTATATATTAAATAGGTTTTGATATTGAACATAATACCACTACAATTTTATCTGATCAGTATCTAACAATTACCCCAATGCTCCGGAGATGTCTTCGATAGGATTTGGATATATAGTTGAGTTTCAATACTTAGTATCTTTCTCAGACAGATGGTTAGTCTCGGTAGACCATTACAACTCTAGATATTATTTGTAAATATTTTTCCATGGGCTTTAATGGTGGTTAGAATAAAAAAATTTATTTTTGTATAATTATATTAATATAATAGCTTCACAGGAGAATTCATAGTGATACTTATGAATAACTTTATGGAAGCAGGTGAAGAAATACAATTCATTGGATGATGTTTGTAATGGCCCAGTTTTTTGGAGGACTATTACATAGGAAAAATCTGATGTTTGAGGTGTTATGGGTGGTCTGGGAGGCCATCCCATCTTGTCAGTGACGTTTGACCCAGGGTAGGCCTACCGGTAGTTCGGTCTACCGATAGCCGCATCCTACTGGTAGATTGGTCTACAGGTTGCTGCAACCTACCTGTAGCTCGGCTACCGGTCGCTCTTGCCTACCCCATAGGTTTTCCAGTAGCACCTCCTTTTTGTGAAAATTGGTTTTTAAACCATATTTTGACCACTTTAATCTTGTTTTAGATCCCATTAATGCCAATAATGGGGTTTGGTTAAGTTAGATACCCTGGTGTGCATTGGTTTAATCCTTCCCTAAAGGCGGGAACCCTTTAATGACGTGTGGGGAAACATGGTTAACCCACGCCCCTGCTCTTTACGCGGTTTCACATTCTTATCTCAACTGTCCCATGCCCTTATAAACCAAAGGGTTATCCCGAGGTTTCTTTTTCTCAATCAACCTCCCATCAACTCTTCTGCTCGTCCGTGAGTTGCCGAGGTCACACCCCTACAATTTTCACATCGCGCATCAAAACATGTTTTGATCGTTGATCAATCAAGTAAGGGTTTCACCTTCATCTCTTTTTTCTGCGTATCTTGCGGGGTGGGTACGGTACTGTTTCTATTAGAATTGGATGAACCAAACTTTAATAAAGATAATAAATAGACCCTAAATGAAGGGGATGGGTGTGATTGATGATGCTGCTCTATTTTTTATCCATGATTGAAGATTTCAAAATTGTGTGGGCTTACGCCCACTAAAAATCATGTTCGTTGGTGGTTTTTTTTGTTCCCTAATAAATTGGTTAATTATTTATATTAGGCTAAATAAATTGAAATCACCAGGATCAAAGCTTTCTGTGATCACCCCTGTTAAAGTACACATTAGAATTGGAATCATGGAGTGTGTTAAATCTTTTAAATATGAAAATACCGACATAATCCATCTTTGTGTTGATGGTAATGGTTTGGTAGTTTTTCATTCGTGGGCCGATTTCTGGGTGATGTGGGAGGGGATGAGATCCCCTGTTGTTAGGATTTCACTTGTCGTGAAATTTTGAGGCCGTGTGGTTACTTTGTTTATATCACAAATTTGGGTGGGATCCTCTGATGGTGAGATATCATTGACTCCATGATTTTGGGGACATGGTGCTATATCTTGGGGTTTTCTTTGGTTCCAGTACTTCTAGGGATCTTCCTTATCATTTTTTTATTGTGGGTTTGCAAGTGAACCAAGTGTGAAGGATTGAATTACTGTTGGGTGTAAGTTTTTCCCTTGGTTTGTGCTTATACTGTTAGTTGCCCAGTAGTGCAGAAACATATCTAAACATTATTGTGGAACACGAAACAAGGATGGGACAAATGTGTTTTGTTTTGGGGTGAGTTGTGACTTAGTCATGGGTTCTTTTGTGTTCTTTTGGCTGGCTGAAGAAAAACCTAGATTTGTGTGAGTACTTGTTACCTATACATATACTTCTAGTTTTTGTGTTTCTTATTCGTTCCCCACCCAAGTTGATCACTTAGTGCCGAACACCCCCTTTTTATGGGGGAGGGTGTTTTTTCCAACACTACTAATAGTGGTTGGTTATTAGCTCCTTTCTGCTCCCTTTCACGGATAGCCCAAGTGTCTTCGGGCAGGCTGTGATGGCATGAGGTCCATTATTAGCCCATTAATCTTTAGGAAGGGTAGTGTGGTGGTTTCCCCAGGTGTTTGTGGGCAGGTGGCTTCCCATGTATCTTCGGGATGAGGCCCAGGTATCTTCGGGCGTGGCAATGGTTGTTCTGGCCTAGGTGTTTACAGGCGTGGTTACGTATGACAGTTGTGGCCCAGGTGTCTGCGGGCGGAGTTTGGTAGTGGGACTGCGGTGAGGTTATGTCCCAGGTGTGTGCGGGCAGGGTTTGGCAGTGGGACTACGATAAGAATTGCGGGATTGGTTTGATGCATAGGATGTCTTCAATAACCAGTGGGAATGCGTCGCGGGGTACCCAAACATCGATGTGCTACAACTATAAATTACTTGACTTGCGTTATTTGGGTATTGTGCCTTGGTGAGGCTTGGGTGGTTAGTTTCCTTTCTATGTGCTTGTTTTTCTCTTTTTCCACGGGTAATTAGCATGCCTCCCCACTTGTGCACAAGAGTCTTTGGTTTTCCCTACTGAGTATATTTGTATGCTCACCCTACGTATATAAAACTACTTTCAGGTTTCCAGGAGGACTTTGGGGATTGTGATGGACTATACTAGCTCGGACCTTGTGACGGATCATTGCTGTTTCTATTGTTCTTCTTTTGGTACTTTTCCTTGTAGTCTCTTTATACATTTTGGATTTTACTTTTGTAACAAGCATTGGGAATGGTTCTTGGCTTTACTTTTTACTTTCAGTCTTGGTGTTCTGGGACATACTACCTTATCTCTCGATCCTATTAAAATAAAAATGGTAATGCCTTCAATTTAGTGTGTGAATTTATACCCTTGGTGCTGGTCGACACTTCGGGACCTATTGAAGGTGGGTTTTGGGGGTCATTGTCTCTCCTTCAACTTAAATAAGGAAGGGCCTGGAAATCAGCTGACCCTTCCCTCCTTTTGGTGAAGGCGGGTCGTGACAGAATGGTATCCGAGGTCAGGTTGAGAGATAGGATGGAGTCTCGAGATAGGCATAGTGAGGATTGCGTGGGATGGTAGAGAAATAGTGTTGGGTGACCGTGGTGTGTGAATTAGGCTAGGGAAGACTGGCTAGGACACGGGGTTTTAGGGCCCCTTGTGATCAGATGCAGGAACTCTGGACCTATTGAACGACCAAGTGAGGCCATGATGATTGCAGGGTAGAGACCCAAGTAAAGGTACATGCATCATAAATGACTTGTGTACTCATGTTTTTGATGTTTTTTGGGAACTTGAAAAAAATAATAAGTTTAATATTTTTAAGAACAATATTCTGCACTACTTGGGCTTATTCATTCGTTGTTTACGTTGCAGCTATGGCACCCGGGAGATGTCCCCGAGTTGTATGGCTGATCAAGGCCCAAGAGGTCTACCTGACAGATCGACATATGGCTAAACGAGAGGAGGAAGATGATCAGTTTCATAGGATGCATCAATCCTTCCAGCGACAGACCCTTGAGAAGTACGAGGGAAGCACCTCAGACATGATGATGGTGGGTTGGTTAGAGGAGCTGGTAATAACCTTCGTCTTGAACCATGCTCCGACCAAGTACTGGGGTCCTTTGGCCATCAGCCAGATGTGAGGAGTAGTGCGTCATTGGTAGACGTTCTACCTGGGAGAGAGGAGAGAGGCTGAGGTGGCATGGGCTGATTTCGAGAAGGAGTTCCGGGCGGAATTCCTCTCTTCTATGATGAAGACAGAGACGAGACAGGAGCTACTCTCACTCCAACAGTGGAGTATGTCGGTAAGGGAGCTAGGTATCAAGTTCAAGGACCTCCTCCACTTCTCCCCGGACCTCTTTCTAGAAAAAGAGTCTCAGGTGAGTCATTTAGAGGAGGCGCTCCGACCCTCTCTCCAGTACGTTGTTACCCCTTCACCTTGCTGAAAAACATGGAGGTCCAGAAGAAGGCCAAAGTGGTGGAGAGGATGAAATCTCTAGGAGGTGTATCATGATTGGGGATCTAGGTGGGATCATCAAAGGGGAAGGCTTTCAGCACCAGACCACCAACATCAGGACCCTCTTGGTTCCGACCGGCAGGGAGCATGCCGCAACAGTTCCAGTTCTGGTCCCCCGGTCCTCGCCCTTTCCTTTCGGGCCCAAGACCGAGGTGCTTTGTCTGTGGGAGCCATGGACATCTCCGGAATCACTGTAAGGACCAAGTACAGTAGAGTGGTGGTGGACATGCCTAAAACCCGCCCCAACAGTAGCTTCCTTCTAGGCCCTTCCAGCAGCAGCATCAGGGGCAGCGATCTCCCACTCCTCCGAGGGAAGACGTTGTAGGAGGAGGCCAACCTCGGGGCCCTCATCATGGACCTCGACCAGGGTGTGGTCAGGGAGGTAGCCGATAGCCGAGAGGAAGAGGAGCTACGCGTGGGTAGTTTCATGCCGGGAGGCAGAAGTCCCAGCAGGACCGGAGTTCGTTCGAAGTACGATCAGTTTGTGTAGCACCCTTTCTTATTCTTTGTTAGATACCAGAGCTTCACACTCCATTGGTGCACCATGTCTATCCCGTTATTTGGGTCTGGTTTCCGAGCGACTTCCAGTTCCCCTGATGCTGAGAACACCAGTCAGAGGTCAGACTGGCTTGTTATATGTTTTTTGAGGATGCAGACTGATGATAGGACAACATTAGTCGGTCAGAGATTTATTGCTAATACAGATACAGCCATACGATGTCATTATAGGCATCGACTGGCTATTCTCTGTGGGTTCCATCATAGACTGCTATCGAGGAAGGGTTGTGTTCTCAGACATGGGTGGCCGGCATGTTACATTCACCAGTGAGCATAGTAGTCCGAAGGGCAGCAGGCGAGAGGAACCCCTCCTCTCCATGTTATCCGAGCTGTCAATAGAGTCAGGGGATGTTGAGATGGTAGAGGTTCCAGGAATCGTCAGTGAGTTTATGGACGTCTTCCCTGAGGAGGTAACGACTCAACCCCCTCGACGTTATATCGAGTTTGGGATAGAACTGTATCATGGTGCACATTCTATTTTGATGGCTCCTTACCGAATGGCACCTTCGGAGATAGGAGTGTTGGGGATTTAGATAGACGACCTGAAGAATATTGGTTATGTTCGACCAAGTGAGTCATTGTGGGGTTATCTAGTCTTGTTCTCAAAGAAGGCATATGGTGGTCTCAGGTTGTCCATAGACTACAGGAGGCTGAATCAGGTAATGATCAAGAATCGCTACCCTCTTCTGAGGATAGAAAATCTCTTTTAACAGCTGAAAGGGGTAGGATGGTTCACGATAATCGACCTACGATCTGGATATAACTAGTTGAGGTTGAAGGAGGGTGACATCTCAAAGACGACCTTCAGGTGCAGATATGGTCACTTCGAGTTTGTAGTCATGCCTCTCGATGTTACGAACGCCCTGACTGTGTTCATGGGGCTTATGAACACTGTCTTCCTGGAGTACCTGGATCAGTTCATAGTCGTGTTCATCAATGACATCATGATATATTCAAGGTCAGAGGAGGACCACGCATAGCACCTGATGACAGTTTTGGAGATCCTCTGAAAACACCAGCTCTACGGGAAGTTTTCAAAATGCACGTTCTGGATGGGAGATGTGCACTTACTTAGGCACGTGGTGTCTGAGTAGGGGGTAGCGGTAGACCCATCAAAGGTTGAGGTCGTTGTTTCTTGTGCAGCACCAAAGAATTTGGAAGAGGTCTGTAGCTTCCTCGGGCTGGCGAGTTACTATCGAAGACTCGTACCCAACTTCTCTCGAGTTGCAGCCCCTTTGACAACCTTGACCAAGAATGATCAGGTTTTCATGTGGAGTGAGCTGTGCGAGACAACCTTTAGCTATCTGAAGGAGAAGTTGTTTAGTGACCAAGTGTTGAGACTACCAGAAGAAGGGGCGGCGTATGAGGTGTTCTATGATGCTTCATGGAAAGGTGTCAAATGTGTGTTGATGAAAAAACAAGGGGTGATCTATTATGGGTCTAGGAAGATACACCCTCATGAGCGTAATTATTCCACCCATGATCTAGAACTTGCAGTGGTCATTTTTTCACTGACTTTATGGTGACAATACCCCATTGGAGAACACTTTGTGGTCTTCACGGATCACAAAACCTTGAGGTATGTCTTCTCCCAGTGGGACATAAACTTATGGCAGCAGAGGTGGATGGAGTTCCTCTAGGATTATGACTTCGAGACTTCCTACACTTCAGGGAATGGGAATGTAGTGGCTGATTCCTTGAGTAGGAGGTCGCAGAAGGATGTTGTCCGAGAGTCAGTAGACGCCAATGGAGGAGTTGGCTGCCATGAACCAGGATGTGAGGATAGATAGTGGTAGATGTTTCCTGTATCATATGACAGTGAATTCTTCTTTATTTCATAAAGTGGAGGAATCTCAGTTGGGAGACCCAGAGTGTGATGTCATGAGAGACTAAGTTGACCAAAGCAATGCTCTGGAAGGATGTAGGGAGGATGGTCAGAACAATATACTTTTCCAGGAAAGGCTATTTGTTCCAGAGGTAATTCATGGAAAGGTTATCAGTGAGTTCCAAAACACACCACTAGAAGAGCACCAGATAGTTTCCAAGATATAATAGGTTCTGAAGACACAGTTCTAGGGGCCCAGAGTAAAGCGAGCAGTGGTAGAGTTTGTGGCCAAGTTCCTATTGTGTCAGCAGGTTATGGCTGAACACCGTGTTCCAGGTGGCCTGCTGCAATCCCTTGATGTCCCCGAGTGGAAGTGGGAGGAAATTTCGATGAATTTCATCATAGGAATACCCAAGGATCAAGAGGGAAATGATGGAATCTAGGTAATAGTGGACCAGTTAACAAATTCAGCTCACTTTCTGGCGATTAAGGAGTCGAGTGCAGTGGATGGTTTGGCACAAAGGTACATGGATGAGGTGGTGTGGTTGCATGGAGTTAAGAGGTCCATAGTCTCGAATAAGGATGAACTGTTTACCTCCTGAGTATAGAGAGGATTGAAACATGCTTTTGGAACCCAGCTACATCTTAGTACTGCTTTCCATCCCCAGACAGATGGACAGATACAACACACCATCCAGACCATGGAGGATATTTTGCGGGCATGTGTTCTGGACTCGGGAGGATCATTGGTGCGACACTTGCCTCTAGTAGAGTTTTCCTACAATAATAGCATTCTCGATACCATTGCTATGTCCCCGTTTGAATCTTTGTATGGGAGACCATGCCGCTCACCTGTGTGTTGGACCGAAGTCGGAGAGGCGGGCATCCTTGTCCTAGAAGTGGTGCAGAGCACGACAGAGAATGTCCAACTAATACGGGAAAGGATGAAGGTGGACCAGGACCAACAGAAGTCGTATGATGATATCAGGAGAAGTCCCTTCTAATTTGAGGTTGGATACCATGTGTTCTTGATTGTCTCCCCTCAGCGTGGACAACGTAGGTTCGGTAAGGGGAGTAAGCTTCCTCCCAGGTTCAGTAGACACTTCGAAGTGATGTGGGGGGTTGGAAAAGTGGCTTATCAGATAGAGTTACCACCACCGCTACTGAGGATACATGACGTATTCCATGTGTCCCAGCTTCGTCGGTATCAGCATGAAGATTCACACGTCCTCGTCTGGGGAGAACTAGACATCGAGGAAGATGTAACCTTTGTGGAAAGACCAATGATGATCGAGGATTGTGAGGAGAAGGTGTTTCATGGGAGAACCATTCCATTGGTTCGTGTGTTATGGAGAGATGGTGGGCTTGGGGAGAGTACGTGGGAGAGGGAAGCACATATGCGTGCCCAATACCCAGAGTTGGTTTGAGTTTTTTGTTGTTCTGTTTATACTTATTGTTGGCTATGAAATATGTGGTTCTTCATTCCTTTTTTAATGTGTGTGAAAAGTCCTGGCTATGGGGAGGGGAGGATCAAACCCCTAAGTAAGACGTATTAAGGTCGATGCAATTAAACTTGTGCGGGAGAGTCAGTTTCGCCCAAATCAGAAAATATCATGACAAGGGGGAAGAGACTCCCCAACCCACACGACTGGGCAGTTTGACATGGTGTGTTGCTTGATTGTTAAGAGGAATGTGTTTTTAGTTAACAATGGGATTCACTCCTGAGATGTATCTTTTGAGGTGGTTGTTCGGACCCTATCTTCCTTGTGGGTTGTTTTGATTCTTGAGGGCGAGAATAGTTTGAGAGGTATCTGATGTAATGGCCTGTGTTGTTGGAGGTCCATTACTTAGGAAAAATCTGATGTTTGAGGTGTTATGGGTGGCCTCAGAGTCCACCCCAACATCTCGGTGAAGTTTGACCCATGATAGGCCTACTAGTAGTGTTAGCCTACCAGTAGTAGGCCTACCGGTAGGTCGGTCTACGGGTAGCCACCGCCTAACGGTAGCTCGGTCTACCGGTAGCCGCAGTCTATCGGTAGCTCTACCTACCGGTGGTTTAGCGACCGGTAGCTCGGTCTACCGGTAGCTGCAGCCTACCGGTAGATCATCTACCGGTCACTGTCAGCCACATGTAGATCTCGAGTACCAGTAGCTACAACCTACTGGTAGCTCGGCTACCGGTCTCTCTTGCCTACCCCCACAGGTTTTCCAGTAGCACCTCCGTTTTGCAAAAATTGGGGTTTAAACCCTATTTTGACCCTTTAAAGCATGTTTTAGGTCCCATTAATGCTAATTAATGGGGTTTGGTTAAGTGAGATACCATGGTGTGCATCTTTATAAACCACCCATAAAGGCAGGGACCCTTTAATGATGTGTGGGGCCGTATGGTGAACCCATGACCTCGCTCCTTATGTGGTTTCATGTTCTTATCACAACTGCCCCTAGCCCTTATAAACTAAAGGGTTCTCCCTAGGTTTCTTTTTCTCGATCACACTCTCATCGATTCTTCTTCTCGTCCATGAGTTCCCGATGTCACACCCCTACAATTTGCACATCGCGCATCAAAAGAATCTTCGATCGTTGATCAATCATATAGGTGTTTCACCTTCATCCCTTTTTTCATTGTATCTTGAAGGGTGGGTACACTACTGTTTCCGTTAGAATTGGATAAAACAAACATTAATAAAGATAATAAAAGGACCCTTAATGAAGGGAAGGGGTTTGATCAGTGATGTTGGTCTATTTTTTTATCGATGATTGATGATTTCTAAATTGTGCGGGCTTACACCCACTGGCAATCATGGTCGTTGGTGGGTTTTATGTGCACTAATAAATTCGTTAATTAATTACATTTGGCTAAATAAATTGAAATCACTAGGATCAATCCTTTCTGTGATCACCCTGGTTAAAGTACACAGTAGAATTGGAATCAAAGAGTGTGTTAAATCTTTTAAATTTGAAAATACCGTCAAAGGCCTACTTTGTGTTGATGGTAATGGTTTGGTTGTTTTTCATTCACAGTCTGATTGTTGGGTCATGTGGGGGGTGGGGGATGTGATACCTTGTTGTTTGGATTTCACTGGTTGTGAAATTTTTAGGATGCATGGTAACTTTGTTTATATCACGAATTGGGGTGGGATCCTCTGATGTTGAGAAACTGTTGTCCTAGATTTTGGGAACATGGGGATGTATCTTGGGGTTTTCTTTGGTTCTATTACTTCTATGGATCTTACATATCCCTTTGTTTTTGTGGGTTTGTAAGAGAACCAGGCGTGAAGGCTTGAATTACTATTGGGTGTAACTTTTTTCCCTTGGTTTGGGCTTATGCTGTTAGTTGCCCAGTAGTGCAGAAAATTAACTAAACCTTATTACTGAACGTGAAACAAGGATGGGACATATGGGTTTTGGTTTGGGGTGAGTTGTGACTTGGTCATGGGTGTTGTTGTGTTATATAGGCTGGCTGAAGAAAAACCTAGATTTGGGTGTGTTCTTGTTACCTATACATATACTTGTAGTTTTTTTGTTTCTTATTCGTGCCCCACCCATGTTGAGAACTTAGTGATGAAAACCCCCTTTTTATGGGGGATGGTGTTTTTCCCAACACTACTAATAGTGGATGGTTATTAGCTCCTTTCTTCTCCCTTTCCCGGATAGCCCAAGTGTCTTTGGGTAGGCTACGATGGCGTGGGGTCCATTATTAGCCCAGGAATCTTTAGGCAGGGTAGTGTTGTGGTTGGCCCAGGTGTGTGCGGGTTGGTGGTTTCCAAAGTATCTTCTGGATGAGGCCCTAGTTTCTTCGGGCATGGAAGTGGTTGTTCAGGCCTAGGTGTTTGCAGGTAGGGTTACGTGTGACAGTTTTGGCCGAGGTGTCTGCGGGCGGGGTTTGGCAGTGGGACTGCGATAAGAATGGCGTGATTGCTTCGATGCATAGGATGTCTTCAATAACCAGTGCGAAAGTGTCGCGGGGTACCCAAACATCGATGTGCTACTACTATAAATTACTTGTCTTGCATTTTTTGGGAAGTGTGCCTTAGTGAGGCTTGGGTGGTTAGTTTCCTTGCTTAGTGCTTGGTTTTCTATTTTTCCACGGGGCATTAGAATGCCTCCCCACTTGTGCACGAGAGTCTTTGGTTTTCCCTACTGAGTATACTTGTATGCTCACGCTACATATATAAAACCACTTTTAGGTTTCAAGGAGGAATTCAGGGATTGTGCTAGACCATACTAGCTCAGACCTTGTGACAGACCATTGTAGTTTCTTTTGTTCTTCTTTTTGTACTTTGCCTTATAGTCTCCTTATACATTGTGGAAATTACTTTTGTAACATGCATTGGGAATGGTTCTTGGATTTACTTTTTTACTTTCAGTCTTGGTGTGGCAGGACTTACTACCTTATCTCCCTATCTTATTAAATGAAAAAGGGTAATGCCTTCCATTTAGTGTGTGACTTTATACCATTGGTGATGGTCGCCACTCTGGGGCCCATTGAAGGCGGGTTTCGGGGGTCATTATCTCTCCTTCAACTTAAAGAATGATGGGCCTGGAAATATGCTGACCCTTCCCGCCTTTTGGTGATGGCGAGTCGTGAAAATGATGGATAATGAAATCGATCAAGACCTAATATTTCTTAAGAACGTATAGGGAAGGTTATTTCCATTCAAAAACAAATAAGGACATATTTTTGTAAATAAAAAAGTTATGTGGATAATCCTCAATGAGGCTTAGAGTTCAAAATCAATGATAAGGTACTCCTACAAAAAATATCCTTGTAAGAATATTATGAGATATATAAAAGGATTAATGCTAATATCTAGCTATAATATTCAATTTGAAATTATTATTCGTAACGAGATAATATCTTATCAAAAAAAATTTCCACCAAATCACTCTTAAAATTACAATGTATTCCATGAATCTATCATGTAGTATCACATACCTGATCCATAAAATTCACTAAAATAAATGGTAATAACATTGGATTAGGTTATTTATTTTAACGTACACATTTTTTAGTTTATAAATTAATGATTAAGATTTCATTGAAATACGATCACACATCTAGTCAATGATTTGTGGAAAAGAAATAAATCAGACAAAGATACAAGGGAAACCTAGGTTGAGATTAGACATCTGTATCCTCAATTGTTTATATCATAGTGGAGGAATTTAAAGGGTCAAATTATTTTAAGGGTGTATAATATATTACATAAATAGTCTATGATATATTTCAAATTAAATATTTAAATTTCATTGATGACATAGTTCACACACAACAATGAGTTTAAACTAACCATGACAAACTATTGAAATATTATTATATTATAGTTATCACCTACACATTGAGATGGAGAGTATAAATAGGGAATAAAATATTGTTAAATATATGCACATATATTTTATTTAGTTTAAATTTACTGATTGACTCTTATGAATTAAGTACTCAATTTCCAGGATCACCATTTTATCATTGAATAAAATATTTTCTTCAAAAATATGTTTTATTACATTTTATTTATGGACATATTAATTAATTGGTTAAAATATTTCATTTTTAAAAAAAAATTATATCATCTTTTAAATATAAATTTCAATATTATATTATGTTTAATTTTTTGTACTTTTCCAAAAAGATTTAATTTTTTTGTGAATAGTTAAAATACTAATTTTTAAACAACCATTTCTTTTAATAGGATAATTTAAAATACCAATTATATTTTAGATTTTTTATTAATGTAATTTACTATCAATTTTATATTAAATAAATCTAATTGATTCCATTACTATAATCATCTTAGATGGTTTTGATATAAGTTAATGTTTAGGCTAAAACTCGTTATTATGGAAAGTCCATTTCAACACACATTTTGGACTTATTTAAAGTTAATTTATGAATTTTATAGAAATTTAATATGATAAAAGTGATTTCATATTTTAATTCAGGTGTTTTAAATTTTTAAAATAAATGTCTTTTATTTTTAGTCAATATTAATAATATTCTTGGTATATATTTATCACCTCGAAAAGGGTAAAATAAGGTTAAGACATTGATGTAGGATTTAAAATATATATGTCACCTTTGTTTATCTTATTGGAGGATTAATTTTTATCCATTAGCATAAAATTTATTAATATATGTCATATTCGGGTAATTTTTCTTTGATTATTACCATTATAAAATTTTGTGTAAAGAAAAACACAAAATGTAACTCTCTTGCCTTCAAAATAAAATTATAGGTTCACAAAGGGATAAGAAATTTTATTCAATTAATCATGAAGGTTATATAATTTTAATTAAATTATCTTTATAAAAATAATTTTTTAATAATTTTTATTTATTATATAATTATGTTAAATGCTTATTCATTGAAAAATCAGTTCTTCTACAATCCGTTAAAAAATCAATGTAAATAATTTTAAATCATTAATATTTATGTTTTTGGGATGAATTAGGGTTCCAAAAAATTTTTACAGTTACAAAACCTTATTATTTATGGTGAAAATTGTAATATTTTAATTCCATATTTTTATTATTGGCTTCAAATTTAAAAAAAATTAATATTGTCAACAAAACATTAATGAGATATTATGTTACATAATATTTTATTATATTATTTAAGAATAATAAAAATAATGAAAGATAAAAATAAGGATGTGAATATGTTTATAATATCATTCATTTTACATTTTTTAACAAATTTAACCATATAAGAATTATTATAACCCTTTAAGATCGAAACAGTTCCTACTACAGTTTAGGCCAAAAAAATTAATGAACCAGTTAAGCCAAATGATAAGGATTAAAATTGAACATAAATTGGACTAGTTTTTTTAGTTAATGTTATTTATACCATATAATATATTATATATCAATTTATATACACATGGTTCCACTCTCACATGAAATTGAATTAAATATATTGAAATCAATTTATTAATTCCACGTGTGTAATTTCATTCACTACAAAAAAGAAACCTCCTCTCCTCTCTTATTTACACTATATAAATCTAAATAGCATGAAAAATTCATGAAAAAATATTTTAAAAATAATTATTAATGTTATATATTATTTTTAAATCTTCTAATATCAACCGTAGGTCCCTTATCAGTATATCTAGAGTTTCTCTTTCGATGAATAGGTACTCATCTTCATCGAGTAATTTTATTTTTCTTATTATTTTACAAGCATAAATTATGTTGTAAAGAATAAATTATAATAAAAATATTATATCACATATAAGTAGATATTATTTTATTTATTTAATAACATTTATCCATCTTCTTCTCATTTAAATTGGATTCAAAACCATCGATCGTGTGTACGATAAAATACTGACACCTGTACCGATATAATGTTTTTCTTTACAGCCTCGAATGGATTTTTCTAATGATATAACTAATGATTATATAGATTATCCTTAAGAATGAATAAAAATTCCTTACATCCAATATATCATCTAATTCCTTAGCATTCCATGAATTAAAAAAAATGATAATATAACTCGTGTGTGCAAACGACTTATCATCTCCACAAAGTGATGATATTCATTTTTCATGTTTGTTTCTCACAGATGATTTAAATTTTGTATATAATGAATATTTATGATAATTATATCATGATTAATATTATGGGTATTATATGACCATGACTAGTATTCAAGGAGTATATCTTCTTAATCAAAGAATACATGTAAAACAAATCACTTAACACCTTAAACATGGATAATAATAAAATATTGTTATAAAACAGTTTATATGATCACACAAATGGATCATATATGACATTATAGATATTTGTTTTCTATTTTTTACTTATATTAAATGAAAATTTATTATACCCATGGTTGAAATAACTTATGAGGAATGTTGAAATTGAGTTAAGGGTTTTATTAACACAATTTCAATTCATTTGTTTTTAATTATACCACGTTGAATATTTTAGTCTATGATTATATGTGAAATTTACTCTGATTTTTTATATTATACTTCTATATTTTGTTATTTTTTAAATTTTATACACATAATAATATCATTTATTAATTCTAACTTCAATGTTATGATATTTTTAGGTGATTTTGTCTCCATTTCCCCTCCATTGAAATATATTTGGTATTTTTAATGTATTGTTTTCATGAATTTCATATATTAATATTTTTATGAATTCATAATTAATATATATTTATTTAGTATTATTTAATTCTCAATTAAAGTTTACACTTTCATGGAATAATAATTTAAAATTCACCAAAGATGATAGACATTATTTTTAAATCCTTTGTTTGTGATTCCTCTTATTTTAATTTGAAGTAATATCCTAATATATTCTTTATAAAATCCATTTATTCTCATATACAATGGATATTTATGGATTTTACATGTTTTCATAAAACACTTCTACTATTTGGGATGTGAATCTAGAAATGACGTTTTTAAATGAAAAAGATGATATTTTTTCAATTTTGATGAGATATATTTTTATTCCATGTCTATATTTTTCAAATTTATTTTACAAAAGTTTCCTTTATTCACTAAAAGGTTTTTTGTGGAAATAATTATGTTATAATTTAGTTTTTATAAACATTTTAGGTAATATTTTTATTTTTCTCCAATAATTATTATTTATTACTTCTTTTACAAAAAGTAGAAATAATGTTCATTTTTTACAAACATAGTGTTAAAGGATATTCCTGCCACCATAACCATTTTGTACTATTTATATCCTTTGATACTTTATCAACGTTACTATATTGAAAATACTTTAGTAAAAGTTTAGATTAAATTTTTCTCTTTCAAATTTATATTCTCCATAATACTTTGGTTTACTATAAAATCTATATTTTTTTATGATTTTTGGTCATATTTTATCTCTTATTAGTATTTGTGGCCACAAAAATTATCTTGAGTCATTCAATTTCTTCTGAAAATTATCCATTGGCTAGTAAATTTCTCCAAAATATAAATAGTTTATACCAATGATCTGATTGTATTCCAAAATTTATTCCATTTCATTATAAGTTTTTTTCTACGAACTTTATTTGATTGATTGGGAAAATATTATTATTCCACAATATTTACCCAAAAATAATATTTATTTACAGTTCATATTTTTTATTAATTAAATGCATTATTCAATATATGAGTAAAGAATTATACAAATTTTTATTCGTGGGGACTTGTTATATATAGGGATTCAATGCATCACAAGGTCTCATGATACATTCCAATTAAACAAACATATTAAATGGGTTTTTTCGTGCATACCTACGCATAAAATAAATTTTATTCTCAGAAGTTGTTGGTGGTAAATATATCAGAGTGTATGAGATAATAACATCCAAAAAATCCTTTTGTTCATTAATATTTTTTATTATCGATTATATAACTACATTTATATTATCCATGGTTTCATTTTTTGGTCATGTTATAGATTAAATGGAATGTGTTTATAGTTACTTACCTTTCCATATTGATTATGAATTTCTATTCATGATAGATTCTAATATACAGACCCATTAATGAGAATTTTATGTCATGCTTTATTTTTTTACCAAAGGATATGAATATGTAAATATGTTCAATATCAGGGATTACATAATGTTTCTTATTCAAGGATTCTTTTATATATCTAGTGTAATATGGGAATAAAGAATGTATTTGGTTCTCCAAGACTAATATGTTTATTAGTCTTTTCGGATCAGATCACATGTATATCATTCCAATGTAATAAATAGATCACTAAATCTATGTTATAAGTGTTCAGTTTTGGTAAACATTCCCATGAATGTAACCTTATATCATCAAAATCTTTTAAAATGTTCCTTATGTGTCCACATCCTCACATATAAGAGGGAAACTCCCCTCCTCCATTTTTCAAACCATTTAAAAATTATATATGATCCAAAAATTTATAAAAAACCATCCTAGATTTATTACCCTCACCATAGAACATATTTTATTCTATTAAGATCAATCCTTCAAGGAATAAGGTGAAAGCCAAAGGGGGAATCTCAAATAAGAGTTATCAATCTTAACCAAGAACATTCAATTTTATTTATTGTTGATCCTTGTAAAAAAATTATATCCAAAAAAATATGATAAATATATTATCATAAATATACTGATATTTTATTATATTTATTTCACAACTATTTTCCACACCTTCTCTATCAAATGGGAACTAAAAGTATCGATTGTGTGTATATGTGGACTGCTGCCTCAACATAGAAATATGAGTCATTTTCCGTTACCATATTTAATTGGTGTCTATAATTAATTATTTAATGCTTATAAAAAATAGTTATAAAATAATTAAACATTTATAATTATAATATATTATGAATATTATTACATTATGATCCATTGGTAAATGATATTGTCACTCATACGTACATGTGGACTGCCATATCCATGAAGTGATGTGATTTTTTATCATTTCATGCATTACATGAATGGAAATAAGTATAGATTTTACAAAAATAAAGAATATATATGATAAAATAATAAGTATTATATTTGGAATTATCATGTAACATTATTTAGTTCCATCCATTGAAATGTAGAATCATCAATCTTGTGTATGCACATATTACCATATACATGATGTAATGTAATTCATTATTAAAAACTAATTAATATTTTTTCCTATGAATATTTATATAATTAATATATATGATATTTATATCAATATTATTATTAATTAGACATTTGAACCATTATCCATGTGTAATTATCATAACTTTTGATCTAAAAGATAAATAAAAATGATACAATTTACACCTAAAATGGCGACTTTAATAATGAATTTTCAATAAAATGGTTTTAAAATGATACAAGTGGATCATATATAATATTATATGTATTAATATAAATATTATATATAATTATAACTATTATAAATTTATTCTAAAATATAGTAGAGAGATTATGAATCATGTCAGATAGAAGGTAAGGGTTTAATATAAATTTCCCTTCATTGAAACATGTTTAATGTTATAAACCAATTTATTACTTCTATGGTATATAAAATTCCACATAATGTATTTTATAATACTCAGTGACTTAATTCATGGTATTTATAATACCATATTATATTTATGCTTCAAATTAATTTTTTTAATCTAATAATGTAGTAAGGGTTATTTTTCTAAATTTTTTTCCACTGATACATGTTTGATGTTATAATGATGTCTTATTTTATGATTTTTGTCTACTATAAAATTGATATTTTTTATTTTAAATATATTTATATTCTTTATATTTATTATTTCAATTGAATTTATATCTTTCATGGTGTATAGGATTTAAATTTTACCATAGCGGTAAGAGTTTTATGTTGGAATCTCAATTTTACTAGGATTGATTATCCTTCAATATTATGATAATGAAATTGAATGTAATATTTCTATAAAATTAAATTATATTATTCTAAACTGTTCATTTTTAAATAGTTCATGTTTTTCTTTAGTTTCTTATTTTTTATATTCTCAAGATACTAATGGAATGTTTTTAATGTAAACTTACATTGTTTTTCACTTCCACCAAGAATATTTTATTCTATATCGATATATTCTTTAAAAAAATCAATAATTATTTAACTATTATTAGAAGATTATTTAATGTAATATTTGACTGTATTTTAATTTAATTATAATTTTTAAAAATAAACTTTCATAACATTTTTCAAATGTATTCATTTTGACTATTTTCAAAAAATATGAAAGTAATTTATTTTAAAATAAACTACATGAACAATATTACTCAAAATCAGGAATAATATTTTATTTAAATATTACTTATTATTTTTTATTTTTTATTTTAAAACAAATTATTTTCATGCATATTTCAGAAATTATTAGATTCTGAACAAGTTATTTCAAATATTAATTTTATTTTCCTCATGAAATTTTCTAATTATATGTTACTAGTATTTTTATCTATAACAACTTCATTTCATGTTTCATAAATTTTAATTGGAATATAATAAAATTTCGAAATATTTATTCTCAATTTTTGTAGATTGATATTATGATTATGATATGATTATGAAAATCATATTCCATTAAATGGGTCATTGTTTGACGATATGATCAATGTTTTATGATCCATTGGAACACATATACATGTTCTTCATTATGTGATTGTTGAGATTGAAATTATATATATTTATGATAAATTGGGTAAAGAAGGAAATCTCATTAAATAATAAGTATTGGAATGGGGAGTGGACCCAGATTATTAAGGGATTTTATCAAATAATATAGTCCTAGTAGTGTACCTCCATTAAGGAAATTATGGAATGGAGAGTTAACCCAATCCAATTTTGTAGTATTGGAAATGAACCTTAACTCATGAAATAATTTTCTTTGATTATTTAAATTCTAGAATCTTATGTATAAGGTTTTTGATTTTTTATCATGACTCATGAATTATTTTTGATTATTAATAAATCTTATATTTTATTTATTATTATTGATAAAGAAATATTTAATGTCTCATGATTTTGATATATGAATTCATATGGTATCATTTTTAATTATTATGCTTATGATGTGAAACTGTTATGTTTATCTTATAATATTTTTCTTATCTATATTCTATTTCCCCTACATTGAATTTTATCTCACCATTTATTATGTTTACCTACCCCATGTAATGTATAAATGTTTAAATAAGATATGCCTAAGAAGGTTTCTTGTTCTGATGAAGTAAATTGGAAATTATTGAGATCATTCATGTACTAGTTTTTTATGTATAAAAATAACCAAATATAATAAACCATTATGGTATATGAATTCATAATATTGATTTGTAATGAATATTCATACAAAAAATATTTAGTATTTATATATGAAATGTTTGTATCTTTATTCCTTCATCGTGAGACTTATTGAAAACCAACAATAACAAAATCATAACATCAGTTGACAAAATTAATCTATAATAGTGTATGAAATTTGGGTAACTAAGACATCCATTCATAGATTTCATATATTATTCAAAGAAAATAATTATTCTACTTTTGATAAATTCTCTTATTTCCTTTAAGATAATATATTTCCTAATTCATCTCTTGGGAAAAAAATCAACTAAAATATTTTCTCTTGATGAAATTATTTGTCATTAAAGTGATAAAATTTTAAGAAACAAACCATATCTACATTAAAGGCACTTTTCCCTCCATTACAAAGTATATTATTCCCAATTTTTTCCCCTTTATTACTTTGAAATTTATATTTTCTATATCCTATTTTCAAAAGATTTTTTGGATTCACTTTTTAAAATGCGGGTTCTCAAACAAATTTTTTTAATATATTATAATTTTTTTCCGTTAAAGCTATTATTTTTATCATCCAATAAAAATAAACTTTAGAATATATTTAAGTATTTTTTGTGGATTCATTATCATAATTGTTTTTAAAACTAAATGTTTTAAAAAAATTCTTCACCTTTTTTGAAAATGACTTTTGAATTTGACTTGTAACTTCATCTTTATTAACTATGGAAAAAAAATTTTACAAAAAAACTTTTAAGACTTCTTTCACAATTATGAGAATGATTAATTATCAATAATCCTTTAAATACTTTTAAATTGTTATCAAAATTCATTAAAATCGTTTTTTTAAATGAAATATTCTTATTTTTTTAACAATTAAGTGTTTGGTTTTAAAAAGTAATTTGAATAGCTTATATTTTTACAAAATAATTCATTAGAGTTTCTATAATTTATAAATGAATTCAAATAAAGGTATATTTATTATATAAAATATATTTCCTAGAAATAATTATTTGGTTTTTAAGTATAATGTTTATTATTATCATATGATTTCATTTTAATGAAATAATTTTTGAGGGGTTTTATGCCTTTTAAAAAATGGGGTTGACTACTAGTTAACAACATTTTATCTAATGAATTTATATCTATACAATTAATGTATACTGAATGAAACTATAAATAATCTTATCAAATCCATTTTTTGTGGCCTAGTTTTGGGTATATATCGTTTACATTTATAAGGCAAGTTTTCGTGACAACCTTTGGAAATGTTATAAATTAAAATTTTAATTCCATGGTTTCTTTATGTGGCGACGAATTATAATATTTTTATTCACCTTATTTTTCATGATATATTGAATTGAATTGTATTTTATGGAATAAATATGTATGGATAATGATGTGTGGGGACCTATATATCCCTCTAGTTCATTAAATAAGGTTTCATATCTTATAAGAATATGAATATTGTACATGAATGGATTTTTTCACAACCTAAAGGGTAGATATTCTAAGATGTTTTCAAAACATAACAAGAAGAAAATATTAGATTTTTCCACAAAATAAATAGTGGAAATGATTAGATTCGTTCATAATAAAAAACATGAACATGATTGTGTTTTTTAACAACCTAGATCATGTACATGCTTTTATTTTTTCGTAATTTAATTTGTGGACAAAACTTATATTTTTCTCCCAATATAATATATGGACATTCATGGTTTTCTTTCATAACATAAAGTCTATAAATTATAGGACTTGTTTAAAACATAAATGGTGGACATTTCAGGATTTATTCAAAACATAAAGGGTGTAAATACATGAATTTTTCAAAATATGATGTTTTTTATTCTTATAATTGTGACATATTTCATTAGTATAAAATGATTCAGTGACATTTCATGTTTCTAAAAAAATGATATTTATTATGATCTATATATCATGTTTAAATATAATACTCTTGTTCGATGGAAAATGTTTTTTATTTGAGATTCCATGTCCTTATATCATGACTTATTGATATCTCTAATTGGTCCATATTATTTTTAATAACACACTTCTCCCCTAGTAATTTATTCTCATTTGTATTGATGTTAACCCATTGGAAAATATTTATGAGTTTTTCCCTATACTGATATTTTTTTCTCATACATTTATTATTTTTACATTCCCTAGGATTTGAAGAAGAGTATATTTTTATGAATAATAGAAGAAAGTATATTGTTTCCCAATTATGGAGAATGAACCACTAGTGTTCCAAAATAAAATTCTTATGTAGCTAGTCATGGAATAAAATATACCTTCCATTATAGGGATTGTGTTATTATTTTTTACTATAATGTTTATGATATGGAAATAATGCTTTATATAGATATTTTAAGCAAGGATCATCTCACATTTTATCAAATAAAAATTTTAAAGCATATGTTTTTGCAAAAAATCTAGGAGTTCATGTCTAGGGTGCCTCAAATGCCCTTACACATCAATGTCAATCAAATTTATCAAAAATATTCCATGAAACATTAATCATTAAACCCAAAACCACATTTCGTGACATTATGATTTACCAAAAACAATTTTCACATAATGTTTAAAAGATGTAACAACTCCCCAAAATATGGCTCATAAAATCAAAACACATGATCCAAACCATTTGAAATGCACATTATTACAAAACATTTCACTTTAAAATCCATTCATGTTTTAAATAAAACAATTGTAAAATTAATAAAAATATTAACCCTACCTATTCCAAGGGTTTTTAATAAAACGTTTAACATTAAACAATTGAATTGTTAGGAAACTACACTAATTTCATTAACATGTTTTTGATAAATCCCATTTTTTAAAACCTATCTATCAGAAAATACACAAAACCCATGGGTTAAAAAACAATTTTCAATAAAATCCCAATATATAGAAGATAAACCCTGTAAAATTTAATAAAAACAACATAAAACACTATTTTGTTCTTAAAGGTTAAATAGTTACCATAAATTCTAACTTGGACAACATTTTATTTTTGAATAAAAATTGGATTCCACATGAATATAAATACCAAATACTTCCCTTTAAAAAGATAAATTATCTATAACTTTGACAGAGTATAAGTGAGAAAGAAAATAAATAGTCATATCGTTATAAAAGTACCAAGATTCATTAAAATCCATTCAAACCACTATTAATTAATAACCATTATAAAAATCATTGTTTTATATATTTAAAAACCCGATTTTAACCCATTATTACTTAATAAATAATTATTCCAAACCCAAAATGTTAATCATGTTTAAATATCATATGAAATTAAATTACACATTTTATTTTAAAAAACCATTCTACCACAAAAAATTCATAAGATCAATACTAATTTTTCCTTTAAAAGGATAAAGAAGCCCCAAATAAATTTACATAAAAACATTAATTTCCAAAAAGAATCATTTAAAAAAATTTAAAGTAAAGCGTCATTTTAATGACTCAATGGGAAACATGACAAGTCACACCGAACAATTAAAAAATAACTTTCATCCTATAAAATATGAGGTTGAATTTGAAAAAATTAGGGTCACACAAAAATAACTATATAGCCTTATTTATATAATCTTTTTTTTAATTTTAAATTCATATTTAGCCTCACATTTTATAGAATACTTGCCTTAAAAACCAAGAATCAATACTAGTGAACTGGATAATCTTCTGTGAAATACACACTCATATAAAACATATGAATATTTTGACCAATATCATAACAACAAAAAATATTTCATAATCATATAGTTTCACCAATTATGTTTTTCTGAATTTTACATAACACAAACATAGTGAATATTCCTCATCAGGGCTCGTTTATTTTTTTAATTTTACAACAAGTAAATTTCAATTCCATTAAACAATTTTAAAAATAATTTATTTAAACAAAACCTCCATATTCACACATATTCAAAAATATTATATGAAATTCCTATCATGATATTACATGAGGCATAAGACACAAAACTAATCATAGAAATTTGTGATCGAGATGAACCACCTTGTAAAAAATGAACATACCTAAACATGTAGTTATCATTATACAGACATTTATTGGTCATTTTTATCGTTTACCTTTTGATTATTGACACATCCTATGTCCATGCACTCTAAAACCAAACTAATTCCATTTATAGCATCTTGAATTAACCCGACAAAAATTTTTTGACCCCAAACTGAGTAAGAAAAGTAATCCTCCCATATCATTGTACCATGAGTATCAATGTATCTATGTATACTTATATTCATTGTTGTAAACTAAGGAGGTCAGTGTACCCTTCTAATGACGAAAATTCCCTCACTTCTATAAAAGAACACATTTTATAATCACTATGAATTTAATACCTAAATAAAACCATAAGTATAACCACAACATGAAATCCTACAAGATGAAAACACTTCACAATAAATAATACTGGATCATCATCATCAAACCATCTTCCAAGAGTTTCTACTGGATAACCACCACAACTCTATCCAATACCATTATATAATTTCCTTGAAAAATGTAACTCAAGTAAAATAATGTGCATAGGCACCATGATTCCCATGTAGGGGGTGAGTAAATTATATATTTGGATATCCTTAATACTCCACATACACTCCGACCTTGTGAAAATAAAACATGATAAAAATGTGTTTTCAAAAACATAATAAAACCCCCTAAAAATTATAAAACCATTTGAAATAAATTTATCAATACATAATATTTCACTAATCCAAATATATTTTAAAAAAACTGATAAATTAAAACATTAACCAAAATCATTCTTTAAATAAATTTTTCTTAAATTTCAATATAAATTCATTTACAAAACCAACCCACACACCCGTTATCACAACAAAACATAATGGAACCATTATGCTTACTCAATAGGTGTAGTGATATATTTGTTACCAATAAGAATTGTTTTCAATATTTATTGAGAATAAAATATGAGATGTAATATATTTAAATACCTGTAAAAAAATTTGAACTTGTGTTTAGTTGATAAATAACAAAAAGGGATCCTTGGATCTTAGAGATTTAAGTACCTATAAGTTAAATTCATTCTAATGAAATATTATAATTAGGCAATAACATATGTGTTTAATGTTTTTATTGAAAATCATCATGATATGAGTTGTTACCAATGACTATATTTTCATAATATTATGCATATTTTATTGATTGGTATTTAGTTTCAAGTTTGAGTTGTTCATATTTATTTCATGAGAAAAATATATGTAACAAGTTGAGTTTGTTGAAAAGAAGATGATGAGTTGAATAGTGTATAGATCATGATGAATAATATATCTCTATAAAGATGATTGAAACAAGATGAGTAATTTTTTAATGAACTAATGGTTAACTGAGAAGTTTTCCATCATTGAATATGAATAAAAATCGCTTGATTTTTGAGAAACCATCCTTCTGTTTATAATCCATGGAGGATCATTATCAAAAAATAAAATAAAAAATTCTCGATTTCTTTTTAATGAAGGTTTGGATCCAAAATTTCATCATTATCATATATTTTATATTTTTATTGGTTTCATTTATGTTTTAGAGGACTAGTGTTTAATATTTTATATATAGGGGATTTTATCTTTTGTGCATGGTTTCATGAATGATTTGGGGGGAAAGAAGTAGTTACCATTTTTTAATTTCTTTTTAGTATCATTTATATATTTCATTGTTGGTATTTATTGCTACCATTAATATTAGTCTAATTCTTACAAAACATATGCTAACACATGATATACCCTTCGTGTGTATGCGTACTAGCATATATCAAGCACATGGTTCGGTCAAACCATGTGAAAAGCGTATAAAGGGTGTATATATTTTTACACTGTCATTTGTAAAATATAAAATACAATAATACTAGACATGTGGACCCCAAATGGGATAATATGTGATTTTATTCCATGTTAGTGGTTTATACATGATTAGGGCATTGTTTGGTAAATCATACATCGAATTTTGAAATCAACCTAGATTTCAATAATGTAGTGTATTTCTACAATTTCCCCCTCTTTTTTGTGGTGTCCCTCCCCCTTACTCCTCCTTTCATGATCAAACGTTGGGACTTTCGACGAGCTTTCTCCAATCATCCTCCCTTTATTTTGATCTCCTTCCTCCTTAGATTTCAAGCAGGTAAGCCCTTCATCCGTTATTTTTTCCTTGTCCTATCTTTTTATTGGGCCCTCTCTATCATTTTTCATAAATTATTGAACTCTAAATATTTTTAACATTAATATTAAAATTCATATAGGCTATAATGATTGGTATTTATATTTTTATTGGTGGAGGGGGAATCCTTTGGAAAAAATATGAATCCAACATCATAAGTAAAGAGTTTTTATTGTGATTCATAATTAAAGAGGAATGTGTTTCTTTAGAAATATCCTATAATACATGTTGTAAATTGGATTAATGAATTTAAATTGTTTCATGTGAAATTATAAGAATATTTTATTCCCATTTTATATATATTAAATGGTATTTAAATTTATTTTTCAATGGCATGGACATGTCACATGCTCAGTGTTTGTGAACATGCATAATTTATTTTAGAATTATTTATATATGGAATAACCTTGTTTAAAAAAATGGGTATAAAATGGTTTAAAAAAATGACATAGAAATAATTGTAATACCAATTATATGTTAAAATTCATGAATTTCATTCTTAAATGGAATAAAATGTTTTGAATGAACTTTGATGTCAGTTTCATTTTAACATATTGTGTAGGGTATTTTAAAGGAACAATTTTTAAAATAAATGATCTTAACTTAATTATCTATAAGTTATCTTTAAACTATTGGGTCTCATAGTGTATTATGTATTTTAAAAGGGAAATTTAGGTTTTTATGGGTTCTTAGAACCATTTTATTTCATAAAATAATGGTTTCTACTAATTTTAAAAGATATTTATTCGATGTTTTGGGCTACCAAATGGATGTTAATGTGATGTTTGTTTAATGGTTTTCAAAGGTAAAATACAATGTAATTTTAAAATGTTCTAAAATGTGTTGGATAAACATTTATGGATTCTTGGTTTTCACTTTTATTTATTTTTTCTTTATATTTGTGAGATACCCTAAATTTCTCCCCATGTGAATATTGTTCGTATGATTGATTTTGAACCCCGGGGTGAATGATTTATATTTTGGTATTGTGTTTTGATACTTTTTTCAGGAATATGAAATGTAAGATTATTAAAATAATATTTATGTGATTAACTATTGTTTGATTGGATGATATTTTTTTTTCAACATTCCATGGGATACCAATAAGACTGGTCGGGATCCAGATAAGTGAAATCCCTAGTGTAGAGTACGCTTCATAGGGTATGTACCCGGTTATACCCAATAGTATAATAGGATTTTTTTACGGTCCCAATACATAGTGGAGGGTCTACGGACAGAAATTGATCTCATTGGTGATGATAGAGTTTTTTATATCTATAGGACTATCAAGACATGATAGTTTTATTATTTTCAACATATATTCCTTATTTCTAGTATAGGATCTAGATATGTGAGTCTTATGATGTCGCATGTTCTATTTAGGTCTGTCTAAGGACACATCAGTGTATTCACTTTGTTCAATTTTATTCCCCAAGTAAAATTTAACATATATTACATTTTAATTGTTTTTCTCTTAGATTGGGTTTCCTTGTTTTCATATTTACTATTTTTTATTTGTGTCTCACCTTGAGTGAATTTTTGTTATCATTCAAATGTATTTTTTAAAAATAGCTTGAATGTATGGTATAAAAATCCTATTCAATTAGTTTTTTCTTAGATAATTTTTATGAAATGTTTTTTCATTATGATTGTTAACGAAAATGGGGTTTTCAAATAATATAGTGAAATACATATATATATTTATTTAGATTATATTATGTAGTTTTAAAAGGAACTATTTATTTGGATTGATATGTTTAATTAATAATTATAACCACCCATATTATTTGTATAAAAAGGTTGGTTATTTAAAAATAAGTTTGTGGAATGTTATGGAACATGATTTATATGCATCTAAGAATGGATATATTGTGTCTTATGTGAAAACTAGTAATTTATAAACTATATTGAAAATATTTTTGTATATTATATTTGTTTAGATCCTATTGGGAAACATTATATCATAGAATACCTACGCATTGGAGACTGGGTATGTATTCACCACTATTGTTTCTATTTCAGGTGCCTAGATTTCTTCTATTTATGAGGTTTCGGGTTTTCAATAGATGTATGATACTATATAATTAGTGGCCATGGTTTACAAGTAGGGATTTTATAGTTTTTTTGGTAATGTTTATTTTTTAAATATATTTTTGGATGTAGTATAGGTTATTCAACATGGGATGTTTATTGTATTATCTTAGAGTTTATATTTATTTCTGTTATTTATCCATTTAAGAATGTTTATTATTTTTTACTTGTTTTTTTATTCATTAGTTTTATAGTAATAGTTTATTTAAAATTTTTGTTTATTCTAATATCAATCCCAAGCCAAATTCTTGATACCCAAGCACTAGACGTCAACACATGGGGATCCAGCACTCCATTCAGGCCAGTGGAAAACCATGTTGGGATATAATTTGGATATATGTAACGGGTTGGTGTGCTAAAAGAGGTATCTGAGCCTAGGATTTACAATAAATTCCTATGTTAAAGAAACACTCTCTTTCTAATTGATTTATCATTATTAAGTGGTGTTAGAATTGGCATCAAGACATAGGTGGTTGGTCATAGTTGGTCTTTAATCACCACCCATTGTGAAAACCCTTGAGTTACTTTGGGAGGTCAGGTTTGAATATTGAATTTTCAGTTTAAAAGTATTTAACATTATTGGTATTATGATCCTCATGGAATTTTATGAGTTTCCTTGGGGGTTGTTTTGATTTTTTCGAATGGGAATAAAAATTGGATCACTGGAGTGTGGTTAGTTTGCATGGCCTAATAAACTAGGCAATGACCAAATGAAGAATATTGAGAACATTATTATTACTTTCACATGAATACCCATATCCCATCAAATCACATGGATGATTTTCAAACTGTATTGAATTTAATTTTACTTTTTTATTAGACTCTTCTACAAAAATTTATAATATTAGTAAATGAATCAAGTGTATTTTTGTTATATTAGTGATGTTGGATTAGTTATTTTTTAGGATTTTGGTATGCCTCTCTTTTAGAGTGATCAGTATATAAATTTTCGTTTATGGTTAAAATGGGGAATTTTATGAAAACTATTTTATTTGAAAGGAATCCTTGCAGGTTGTCTATGAAACAGATCTAGATTTCATTAAAATGTTTTACATTGGACATGAAGACCTCAGACATTTTTATAAATATGAATATGTTTTCTAGACCTATTTTGGATAAATTTTTTCTCTAAAGAGAATATTTATGGAATATAGAAAATGTTTTATTTTTAAAATTGTTTGATGGTTTATTTAAAAGGGGTTTTTAATATTTTAGGGTTATTTTAAAAGAGATTGTTTTCATTTATTGATAATGAATTTTTAAATAGATATAATATTCTTTAAAAATAGAGTAATATATTTTCCAATTTTTTATAATGGTTAAGATATAATAATCATGGTGGATTTTATTATTTTTAATAGGGATTCATGGTTTTTAAATAATTAATAAATGGTATAGAATTCCCCTATAAAATTGTGAATTTTGAAGGAAGTGAACTGTTTTCAAAAATGTTATTGATTTTATAAGAATGAGTGTGTTGGAAAAAGGTGTTTCAATTTTTATGAGAATGTGATATATTTTATAGAAATGGGATTGTTTCATTTTAATTTTCCTGATTGAATTTCTTTTCATTTTTTCGATCCATGTGTGTATGTATTTGTTTCTATATTTAGAAAACATGACCAAATTGGGTCCGCGGTTCATTTTATTTAATGTATTAATAACATAATGTTACTAATTAAGTTGGGATGTTTGTTTCTAAGGGTAGTAATCTTACCAATCATTTTGATTACCTATACTTCAATGGAGTGGAAAAATTCATTTCCCCACTTTTTATTTTTTAGTTGTGTGTTTACCATCAGTTTATTTGGAAGAATGGGGAATAGTTTCCATTGATTGTGAGTTGGGTAAACTAATTTGGAAAAATAAGTTTGGGTGTTTAGTCGATGGTTGGATTGATGATTACACACTTGTTGTTTTATATCGTTATAAACATGGGTGGTTTTTGTATGGAATGTTACTAGGGTGTTATGTTTCTTTCTCTTTTTTGAGTTTTGGTTGATATTATTTTTTAGTACCTTGTTTTTGTTTCTTACATGGTCATATAGAAAATTATTTTCATATGGTGAGGTTAATGAATTATTTTCAATTCATTTTTCGGATGTGGAAAATTGTTGGATGTGTGATCTAGATGTCTAGGATAGGCATATAATAATTTGAGATAGTGTAATGGATGGTTTCATTTAAAATTAAGTTAGGAATACCGTGAGAGGTTCTCCTAGGTGTATTGAATTAATTCAATAAGTTTTATTATATATATGATATAAGGTTATATACCACATTGATAATTAATTGTAGAATATTTTATCCATTTTTTTATTTTTTTATTTGGATATGTGAGGGCTTTAGGTTCTTTCTTTTATGGAATTTGTATTTCTTGGAGGTAATGGTTGTGGATTATTCTGGAGGCACAATTATATGATCTTGTATATTCATTGGTTTTATGGTGTTTCTTAGTTGGTTCTCCATTTTGTAATTGATATAACTAATGGATGTCAATGGGTGGGGGAATATAAATATTTATTTTTTTATTTATGAAATTATAGTTAAATAGGTGGATATTTATTTATACGAGATGTTGTTTGTGTTTCACCAATTTTGATTAATTATAAAGGGTGGGGATACCCCTATTTGGTATACCTTTATTTATAGTTCTTTATAGGTTTTTGTAGTTGATTCATGCTAAAAATTGGTTATATTGTATGAGGATTTTAATTTATATTTATAGAATTAATGGTTTATTGTTCTTAGTATCATTTAGTTTTCATGAACCTTCCACTTCAGGAAATTGGGTAACAATCACTAGTGTAGAAAATGTTTTGTACATCGGTTATTTTTAATTTTTAACGTCGGTTTCTAGCCGACGTTAATACGGGCGATGTTATAAATAACGTTTTTTGCGTCGGTTATTTAAAAACCGACGTCAAAAACAAAAATCGGGATGTTTATCACGTCGTTATTTTACAACCGACATTGATAAAGAAAATGGGAAGGGTTTATAACATCAGTTATTTAATAACCGACATGATAAAAGGCCTGGTAAATCGTTTATCACGTCGGTTATTTAATAACCAACGTGATAAAAGGAATGGGAAATGGTTTATCATGTCGGTTATTAAATAACTGACGTGATAAAAGGCTTGGGAAATCGTTTATCACGTCGGTTATTTATTAACAGACGTGATAAACCACCCCCGGACTGGTTTATCTCGTCGGTTATTATATAACCTCCGTGATAAACCGGGGGGGAGTGTTTATCACGTCGGTTATTATATAACCGACGTTATAACCCCCCCCCCCCCCGTGTTTCACATCGGTTATTGAATAACCGATGTCATAAACCGGTCCGGGGGTGGGGTTTCTCACGTCGGTTATATAATAACTGACGTGAGAAACCCCCCCACCCCCCTGTGTTTCACGTCGGTTATTGAATAACCAGCGTGATAAACCGGTCAGGGGGGTTTCTCACATCGGTTATTCTATAACCGTTGTGATAAACCGGGGGGAGGGGGGTTTATCATGTCGGTTATATAATAACCGACGTTATAAACCCAACCCCACATGTTTCACGTCGGTTATTTAATAATCGATGTGATAAACCATTTCCCAGGCCCTGTAACACATCGGTTATTAAATAATCGATGTTAAAAACCATTTCCCAGGCCTTCTATCACGTTTTTTATTAAATAACCAACGTTATTAACCCTTCCCATTTTCTTTTCCACATCGGTTATTAAATAACAAATGTGATAAACCATTTCCCAGGCTTTTTATCGCATTGGTTATGAAATCACCGACGTGATAAACCATGCATGTTTTCTTTATCACGTCGGTTATAAAATAACCGATGTCAGAAACAATTTTTGTTTTAAAAAAATTTAATGCAGCTATCATCTCTCCCCCAGAATCAACCAGAAAACAAATCAAGAAATCGTACCACAAAAACAAAAGGAGATCAAATTTAAGCATTTACATTGGTAACATATAAAACTTTCCCCACTAGACAGCCCCCACCCTCATCTACACCCCATGGACAGCCCTCACCCACCCCATTGGAGCCCCCACCCTCATGTATACCCCATGAACAGCACTCCCCCACCTCATTGAAGCCCCCACCCTCATGTATACCCCCTAGACATCCCTCCCCCCACCCTCATGTATACCCCCTGGACAGCCCTTCCCCCACCCCATTGGAGCCCCCACCACACCCCTGGACTACCCCTCGACCCCCTGGATAGCCCCAAACACCCTTCAAAAACCCCCCACACTCCTGAACAACACCCCCTCACCCCCTCACCTTTCTTGATAGCCCCCGCCACACCCCTGAACTGCCCTAAACACCCCTGGACACCCCCCCACCCTCATGTATACCCCCACCCCCTGGACATCACTCCCACACCCTTGGACCGACCTCCCACACCCCCGGACAGCCCTCCCACCCCCTGGACTACCCCCCCCCCCACCTCACCGGATAGCCCTCCCAGACCCCTGGACACCCCCAACCCGATTGAACACATTCTCATACCCTTGGAACCCATCCCCCACAGAGCAAAATCCATACCAGAAAAACCATCATAAGTATACCAAAACAAGAAGTAGAGCTAAATTAAACATTCACATATATAACATTCAAAACTTACACTGTCAACTTCAAAAAACTAAATCTAACCTAAAAAAATACCAAATACTCAATTACAACGACAATATTCAAAATTACATTTTACATTACAAACAACTAAAATTCAATCAAACCTGTAAAATGACTTGACGACTCCACTTGTAAGTGTTTGATGTATTCAACATTATATGGATGAGGGTCATCAATAAGCTACAAATGAAAAGGAATGTAGTTAACGTGTATAATGAATAAATCAAATTGAAATATTATGGAAAAGTTTAAGAGGAAATCGTACCAGGTCAAAATTCACAACTTTCCCAGTTGTTAGTATTTCATACATAAATCTTAAAATATAATATCCGCATTCGATGAGGCCTTGTTGTTCATGAAAATTCATTTTGAATGATTGTAAATTCAATATATTATTTTTATGTAATAAATCAAAAAGTACAAATTATAAATGGATATTTTTCTTCACATTTACATATTTGATCTTTGAATTCCTTTTCTTTTTGTTTCTTCGAAAGTAGGCCCATGCACTATTAGAAAATAATATGAATGTGGTAAATTTATGATTCATTATAATATATAAAACTATTGATAAATTGAAACTTACTTTTCCAATATATTCTTAAAACTTTCCCACACATCACCATGGACAGAGCATATCCAATAAAGTGCTTTCTCCCTTGGGAAAAAACCCATAACATCCAATGATCCCTGATAAAAGGAAATTAAAAATTAGTAGTTTTTTATGTTAAAATATAATTAATTATATGAGAGAAATGGGTTTCATACCTCTCACAAAAAGGCATCATCCAACATTGTGTGACTATATTCTTTTCATGTCTTTCAAAAATATAAACCAGTCTTTGTTCCTCATTCAATGCACATGATTTAGGGGAAATCAATTGAAGGTCCATGAATCCAAATACATCTGTCAGCTCATTCCTCTCACAAATTTTATAAAGATACATAATAAAATACATACATATGTATATATTTTTAATAAATATAACGCAGGGAAAAGGTGTTAAGACTTACATGCAAACAATTTGCACCACATTGATGAGCAACTTATCTCTAGTAACAAGCTCCAAGATATCTGTGTTCGTAATCCCCACACTTATTTCACGTCCACAAGCATGAAATTATATTAGAAACTCATAATAAACCACCATCAAATTTGTATATCTTGACAATCTGTCAAGACTACTAGAATATGTATCTGATGTCATAGCCATTTGTCTTTGTTGTTGTATATACAGTATTTATTTACCTTTAAAGTATTCCTGTAAAAATAAATTGAAAAATATATTATTTTCAAATGATAAAACAACATTAATAAAAATAAAAATAAAATATATAACATTCATACCTCTATGGTAATGAGTCGAAGAAGTCTGGATGGCCAAATTAAAAAATGGTCGATACTCGGTCCAACTGTCGCCACCTCATCTATAGGTATTGGAACCCTAGCTGATCTATCTATAATATCATGTACAGTGACCCTCTGATTCTGTACCTCTAATTGTTGATGATGAACTGTATATCATATACAGTATACCAACACATATGATACTATATGATGTTGATAATCATCAACAAACAACTCTAAATAAGTAGGAAGATGCGGTAGAGGACTTGGATAAAAAATGGGGTCCACAGGCTGAGGTGGGGGAGTGGAAGCTACTGGCGGTGGTGGGGGATAAATAATGGGGTCTGTAGGGGGAGGTGGAGGAGTGGGAGCTGCAGTCTGAAATTGTCTTTGCATTTCTGCAAACATAGACTGCACCGACACTCTAATCATGTCCTCCATCGTCGCATTAATATTTTTAACTTAATCCTACAAGGATTCTATTTTTTTTATAAACCCCCTCAACGTTAGATGTTGAAGAACATGGAAACACTTTTCTTACCGATACACCTGCCAGATATCCTCTTACACGACCAGGATGTTCGGGCCTTCCCAATGTTGTAGATAAAATATCTTCCCTCCCAGTAGCAGTAAATGTCTCCTGTGAACTCTGATCCTCAAGAGAGTCCTATATTAATTAATTGAACATTTCTGTAATGATTGAAATTATATGAAGAAAATAGTTAACTTAAATAAATAAAATAGATATCCTACAATCCTCTCAGCTACGATTCTCGATTCTTCCGAAAGACATTGCCCTTTTTTCCCTTCTGAGATCTCTTCCATTTTTCATGTCTAGATGGAGGGGATGGAGGGTCCAACTCTCCAGAACATGAAGACTCAGCTATTAGTTGTTGAAATTTTTCTGCCATCATTTGTTCTTCCAATAATTCATACGCTCCCCATGATAAACTGTGAGGGTATACATTTTTAGATTGGATATCCTAATGAGATTTCCTTGTTTTCTGTAATTTAGGAATAATAAATCATTAACAAAACATTAATAAAATAATTTATATAATAATTTTTATAAAATTATACATTGCCCTTACTAGAAATGACTCTTTTCTTCTACTTTAAAAAAACTGTCTCCATGTGTCTTCATCTATAAAAGGATATATAAGACATGGATTGTCATGACTCCTACGAACATAAATGAAATCAGATGAGAGAGTTGATTTGAAATCCCTCCATCTCCTGGCAGCCAATGATAAGAATTTCTTCCTGACTCCTCCAGTGTCAGGAATATCAAATGTCATCTGATAAAGAAGAGTATAAACATATTATATGTACTAGAAACATTAAATGAATAGTCCAAAAATGACAAAATATCTTACCAAAATCATTTCCCATAACTGAGAGATTATCCATTTATCCAAACTTCTCCAATCATCATACAGAATGATTACTTTTCTCTTAGCCTGAGTTCCTACAAAACTCTTAAAATATTTTGCATTCAGACCTCTAGGAATATCATGATCATCAAACTCAACGACTATCCTCTGATCCTGCATACGGGAAAGTGATAATTTTGGTAAACGTGTGCACCCACGTTTACTAACCATTGAACTCTTTGTCTTAATAGGATAATGTGAATGTTCATCCCCAGAGGTATGAACAGCAATATTCTCATCTCCAGATTCATGTGGTGGATCAACTGAATGATCTGTCATTATCTATCAAATCAAAAAAACAAACGTCAGTTCACAAATATACAAATTCAAATATTTTAAAACTACTGTAATCAGAAAATAGAAAATTGCAATACGTTACGTAAAAGTAAACATTGGTGATATGGTAAGCATGTTAAACAATGGTAAATATGGTATAGATGGTAAATATGGTAAACATGGTAAACCTAGTAAACATGGTAAACATGGTAAAGTAATTGTCACTGAACCAAAATAATAGATATATAATTCATGTAATGGTTATAAACATGATGAAGTAAACTAAACAAACTTAAAACAAACAAAAACGTATATAATTTTTTTTAAACATGTTTTAATAAATAAAGAACTTACAAATATACAAATTCAAATATTTTAATACCACTGTAATCCGAAAATAGAAAAGTGTACTAAGTTACGTAATAGTAAACATTGGTAATAAGGTAATCATGTTAATCATTGGTAAAGATAGTCAAGATGGTCAAGATGGTCAAGATGGTAAACATGGTAAACCTAGTAAACATGGTAAACATGGTAAAGTAATTGTCACTGAACAAAAATAATAGATATATAATTCATGTAATGGTTATAATCCTGATAAATTAAACTAAACAAACATAAAACAAACAAAAACTTATACTTATTTTGTTTTAAAACATGTTTTAATAAATAAAGAACTTATAATATCTAGAATTTATGAAAAAAATAAATGTAAACAGGAAACAAACATATGTTACCTGTAATTTTAGAAATGTACAAATGGATTCTTTTCCCAAATCCCTTCATCGTGATCGTTTCTTATGGCACAAACAATGTCTTCAACATGATCATCATTATGTTCTGTTAATCTTTCCATGTAAGTAGGGATCTCACATAAATCAGCATCATCATCAAGTTCATCCTCACCGACATATTGTTTTTTCCCTTGTAAAATAACATCCCACTGCATATCTGATTGATCTACTACATAGAAAATTTGTTTTCCATGTGTTTCCATTATAAAATAATTAGTTGTGTCTTCCAATCTATTCATATTAACAAGTGTCATTCCAAATTCATCGTGTCTGACACTGTTGTTACCGATAAACCATTTACAGTTACAAACATGAACTTTAATTTTAAAGTAATCAACCTCCCATATGTCCTCAATCAGTCCATAATATCCACTTGATGCAGAAATTGGGTTTTTGTCCATAGCACTCGAAAAATGCATCGCTTCTGCGAACACCAATACACCACTATTCTGAACTGCACTTCTTTTTTGATGAGATTTCGTATGAAATGTATAACCATTAATGTCATAACCAGACCATGTTATCACATTTAAACATGGACCACCCACTATCCAATTTAATGTCTCTGATACATCTGATCTACCAAGCAATGTCTTTTTAATCCATGACAAAAAAAAAATTGTGCTCATTCAAAATACACATTTCTTTCTTCTTTGGATGACATAGTTTCAACTCATTAACATGAAATGTGATATATGGTTGAGAATTAGCTATGTTATTAAAGATGTATGATTCTAACTTCTTCATCTGTTCAGCTGACAATGATTTGACTTTCACGCCATGAATCCCCTTTCCCTAATTAATAACTCATTCATGTGAGATGGAGTCAAACCTATGTTTTGCGCCGCAGCCAAGTAGCTCGTACAAAACATTGCTACCTACTCAGAAATATACTTTTCAATAATGGAGGCTTCAGTTCGATATGGATTTCTAACATACCCCTTTAATATTTTCATATACCTTTCAAAAGGATACATCCAACGAAGATATACAGGTCCACAAAGCTTTATTTCTTGAACCAGATGAATCATTAAATGCACCATTATATCAAAAAAAGTTGGAGGAAAATAAATTTCCAATTGACAAAGTATAAAAATTGAATCCTTTTCCAAAAATTTCAAATCATTCACATCAATCTCCTTGTTACAAATTTAATTGAAAAAATAACACAACTTCATTATAGACTTTCTGACACGAATGGGAAATATTCCACGCAATGCAACTGGTAGAATTTGTTGCATCATGACGTGACAATCATGTGATTTCATACCTATCAACTTAAAGTCCATAAATGAGAAAAAAAAATTACATTAGATGAATAACCTTGAGGCACTTTGATATCATGAAGACATTGAGAGAAGCTAATTTTCTCCCTCTTCGATAATGTATGACAAGACGGGGGACAATATGTTCGTCTTCCTTTAGGAGTGGGAGCTAACTCCAAATTTATTCCCATTGATAGTAAGTCTAATCTTGCATGCAACCCATCTTTTGTCTTTCCTTTAATATATAACAATGTTCCAATCAATCAATCACATATATTCTTCTCCACATACATGAAATCAATATTATGTTTAACATCATGATACCTCCAATATGGTAGCTCAAAAAATATTGATATTTTCTTCCAAATATGTCTATCATTACCAGATTTTTGTGTCTTTCCCAATGTCACGTCAATGTTTTTCACCCTCTCAAAATACAGATCAGGGGATAAAGGTTTTGGAGTAGTATTAAATTCTTGTGAGCCATTGAATTATTCATTTAGTCTTCTATATGGATGATCCATAGGCAAAAACTTTCGATGACCCATGTACACCGTTTTCCTCCAATGATGCAATTGACAATATGACGTTTTTTGTTCGCAAATTGGACATGCTTTATGCTCTTTAACACTATATCCAGAAAAATTTCCATACGCTGGGAAGTCATTTATAGTGAATACAAGAACTTCATGTAGTTGAAAATATTCCATTTTATAAGAATCATAAACCCTAATACCATCAGCCCATAATAGTTTCAAATAATCAATCAACGGTGAAAAGTAAACATCGATATCATTGCTGGTTTTCTTTGGACCATAGATCATTATACTCAACATGACACATTTGCGCTTCATACAAACATCAGGAGAGTGGTTGTAAATTACCAATAAAACCGGCCATGAACTATGTGTGCTACTGAGGGTTCGGTATGGATTCATTCCATCTGTGCACAACCCTAGTCTAAGCTTTCTAATTTCATTTCCAAATATAGAATATTGCGCATAAATTTTCTTCCATTGTGGACAATCAGTTGGATGACTTATTTTTCCATCAAACACCTGCCCATCAGCATGCCAACTTAACCTTTTTGCATCATGTGAATTAGCGAATAAACGTTTGAAATAATGAAATATAGGAAGATACCAAAATACCTTTGAAGGGAGCTTTGTAATCTCTACATCAGCCTGTGATTTTTCTTTTACCTTATACCGTGATGTCCCACATTTAGGACACTATGATAGAAATTCATATTCCTTCCTATATATAATGCAGTCATTCGGACATGCATGTATTTTCTTGTATACCATTCCCATCGGGCATAATACTTTCTTGGCCTTGTAATATGAATTTGGAAGATCGTTATCTTTTGGATGAATGTCTTTCATCTATTGTAGCATCTCTGTAAAAATTTTGTCACTCCATCCATGTTTCTCCTTCAGGTTAATCAATCTTAACACCTCCGAAAAAACCGTAAAATCTGTACAACAAGGATATAATGGTTTTTCAGCATCACCATATAGACGCGCAACTGTCGGTTCTATCTCAATTTGTTCTGCTACAATATCGCGAATCATTTCTTCAATTCCATCAGAGTTACCATCTTGTGCATCATCATCATCAGTGACATTTCGTCCAGTTTCACCATGCCAAATCTCATGGCTATAACTCGGAATAAAACCATGACATATCAGATGATCTTTTATTTCTCTAATTTTCAACTTCTTCATATTCAAACATTTCAGTCATGGACAGAAAAAAAATATCACTACTTCGAAAATTTTGTTTAGGAAATTCCAAAAAGGCATCAACACCTTCCTCATATTCATTTCTCATTCGATGTTCCGTAATCCAACATCGACTCATTATTACCGAAAAAAATTATCAAAAATATATATATTTTTAAGATAAGTCAAATATAAGTTTATATGAAAAAAATCATAAATTGAATGTCAAAAAATTTTCAAATATAAAACAAATCTATGCGTATTTAAAAAATATGCTTGAATATTACTATTAAAACAAAATATAGTCAGATATAATAGTTTTGAATTCCATTGAGTAAAATAAAACCCTGAGCGCCTACATGGATGATAGAAAATAGGAGAGAATGTAAAAAACCTTAGAATCAAATCATATTTAAAATAAAAATTCAGATGGAGAAAATCACAATATAAATCCAAACACCCCTGGACACCCCCAACCCTCTGGACAGCCCCCCACCCCCCGGACAACCCCCAAAACCCTCTGGACAGGCCTCGACCCCCTTGGACAGCCCACCCACCCACCCCCCTGGACACCCCCCAAACCTCTGGACAGTCCCCCAACCCCATGGACAGTCCCAGACCCCTCTAGACAACACCCCCACACCTCCTGGACATCACCCCCACCCCTACCCCCTTGGACACCTCGCTGGACACCCCAACCCTTTGGACAGCCCCCCACCCCATGAACAGCACCCCACCCCCTGGAAAGCACCCCACCCCTCTAGGCAGCACCCCCACCCCTACTGGACACCACCCCCACCCCGACCCCTTGGACACCCCCTAGACACCCCAACCCTCCGGACAGCCCCCACCCCCCGGAAAACCCCCAAAACCCTCTGGACATGCCTCCACCCCCTTGAACAGCCCCCCACACCCACCCACCCCCTTGGACACCCCCCTAGACACCCCAACACTCTGGATAGCCCCCCACCCCAGGAAAACCCCCAAAACAATGGTTTACATATAAAACTAGGGATGTTGAACAATAAAAAACACATGCATTTAATATATACTTCAGCATGAAATAGAAAGAATTGAATATTATTAAATATGGGTACTTAAATGATTGTATGATAATTAAAAATAGTCATTGATATTCAACTAGTCAAATGATCATAATTTTCTCGATAACTAATATCATAATTTATTTTATCAAAAAAGACACACAAAATAGTCCAAAAACATGTTTCATACCAACATCACAATTTAATAAAACAATTCCTCAATTTATAAAACATTCTGAAAATGCTTGACATCTTAAATCACCTCTTTAACTTTCAAAAACCCTTATTAGGTGAATAACATCGCAAAAATATTGCATTTACACCATTTTATAACTATTTTTAACTCACTAAATCATTTTCCATTATTATAAAACAATCCCAAGAGGAACAACCAAGTTTTACACATGAAAGACATTCCAAACCCACATTCAAGAAAAAAATCATACCAATACAAATCCAAAATATAAATTTCATCTCAATACACATTTATTAAACCACCCCCATATTTTAATAATTTACCTCAAATAATGTCACAAACAATACACATGAAAAACACACTATTTCATAAAACACCTTCAAGAAGTGTGAGAAGGTTTTACACATAACACCCATTCAAAACCCCCCTTTTGAGGCCCACATGACAACAAAGAATTAAAAAACTATAATTGGATTCCCCCTTCAAAATTAATGAATCACTTTCATAGGTTATAAAATACACCCAAATATTAACCTATGAGTCACACATTAAAAGCACCCAATTTCAAGATAAAATGAATATATAATATTAAATACATATCCAAATCCATAAAAAAAATTTGGGACCACAAAAAATATACGATGTAGGAAAAAAAAATGAAAAAAAGGATACAAAAATATAGTGTTGCGAGTTGAAGGATTACATGAAATGGGGGTTTTGGAATGCCTTTTGTGTTGCGAGTTGAAAGCACACAAAACAAGTTGAGATGATAGATCTGGGAAAAAAATCACACAAAAATCGAATGAGTTGAAATAAAAAAAACGAACGAAAAAAAATCACACAAAAATCGCAAAACATAAATATAGACTATCTGGGAAAAAAACAAATGAAATAAATTATTTGAAGGCTTACTTGAGTGTTGCGAGTTGAGATGATAGATCCGAGGTGAGTAAAGACGATAAACGTTGTAGGAAAAAAGAGTTAAACAGCGAGATCGACGAGCCTATTAGGGTTTATCGTGCGAGAGAGACAAGCCGCCGGACTGTCGAATGAAAATTTGTAAATGACAATCCTCAGGGATTGTTAATTTTTTAAATGTTTTTATAATGTCGGTTATTTAATAACCGACGTTATAAACTGTTTTTTACAATTATAATGTCAGTTATTATAATAACCGACAATATAAATGTATCAGATATAGATATTTTTATATCTGTTATTCTATAACCGACGTAGAAAACCCCCGCGCTTTGGTTTTTTACTTCGGTTATAACATAACCATAGAAAAAACCGAACACGAGCGATTTGTTACGTCAGTTATAAAATAACCGACGTAAAAAACCGCGTTTCACAGATTATCACGTCAGTTATATATAACCGACGTAAAAAATGGTGACGTAAATAACGTTTTCTTCACTAGTGAATATTTCAATAATTTTTTGTTACATTTATTCTTACCATGAAATTCCAAGTTAAAGAATGTGTCTTGGTTGGGTGAATTTTGACACTCACATGTCATTATTTTCTAATATTTTATATTTCAATATATTTTTCATAGTATAATTTAATTTTTGGATAACTCCAAGTTAAATTTTTATGTTTATATATTTATTCTATCTATATAATATTTTCACATACCATTTGGGGGAAACCATGTGGTTATCCTTAATTTTGGAAATTTTTTGTGAATGATATATTGAACATGATTGGTTTTTCGGAGTAGCATAAGTTTGACTCTAAAATGCTGGGGACCTATAATAAGCTATGAATATTTGTTGGTGTGTATGTATACTAGAACACGGCTTGTGCATGGTTAGATGAAATTATGTTACATTCATGTAACGTGGGTTTGTATTTTGACTTTATAGTTTTTCATGGTCATCGAATACTTAGTCTCGTCATGTATAGTCCCTAAGAGAAACTATGTGGTGTGTTTTTTCATAACCAATATCTCCTGAATGGTTGGCACAGAGTTTTTTAAGTTATCTGACCAAACTATGTGACATTCCACTCTTTAATTAATGTTTTAAAATTTTCATTTTGATTCACAATTATTTTTGGTTTTGACCTCCCACATCCACCTCCTTACTTAGTTACATGTGGGTTGTGAATTTGATCACTCTCCCTCATTTCCCATTTGATTTGAATCACCTTCTTCATCAAAATTCAAGTGGGTAAGTCCTTCATGAATCCACTTCTATTCTCCTCTCGCATTAACATACCCTCCCTCTTGATTTTTCTTAACCACAGTAATTGTAACCACTATTCATGTTTAGATTAGGGTTTGGGGGGATTTTAATGATTGTGATTTGGGATTTTTGGGTTTTTGAAGGATGTATCTTATGATGGATCCTTTTTCTCACAGGTTCCCCCTCCCACTCTCCACCTATGATTCTCAACTTCACCTTGGGTTTCCCTCTGAAACCCTTTGCTGCTGGTCTGGCAACACATCTTTATGTCATCCATTTCTGCCTCTCTTCTCTTCTTCGCCTCTTTTCTCCTGCCCTGAATTCTTCCTTCCATGTCATGTGGCTTCTTCAAGGGATCTTCCCCCATTGTTATTTCATAGTTGGTTCAGATCTCACTAGTTTTCCTCTCTGGTTTCATCTTCAGCCATGGCTTTTGGGATTTCTTGTGTATTGGTGCTCTAGTTTTTCTATCATCATCTTCTTTCTTTAGTGGGTTTTCGGAACTGATAAAGGTTGTTTCGAAGACCTCGGTCACTCAGATATTTCCCTAGCCTCATGATACTCGGGGGATCTCCCTAATAGAATTATAGCGGTGTATACAATGATGTTTTTGGATTTGGGTTCTGGTGGTTGATGGTTTTCATGTGCTTCCATAATCTTCTTGGTTTTTTTGTTGAATATGGTTTTTGATGGAGGATCGATGCAACAGTAACACAAACCACACGCACATACAGATCAATGGAAGTGATCGAAATAAAAAAAATGGAGCATCAACAATAACATATTTATTTCTTCACTATTCTAATTTAATACAACACACACACATGCATAGTTATATCACTACAAAACACACACCATACCAAATGAAAAAAATGTTAAAGAAAATTTGGCAGAGTAGGTGCTGCCCATGTATTCAGATCCACACACGTAAAGATGACTTTGTGCTGCCTCCATTCCAACAGTGAGGTAGGTGCAGACCAAGGAAACATTTTTAATATCCAACATCCCCCCTTAAACATGTTTTCATTGTGACCCATGATTTGTATCATATATGGGTGGTTGTCCAACTGGTGCAATGACTTCACCATATTCAAACCCTTCCTTTTTCATGTAGCCTTTGGTTGCATTAGTGGGGTATATTTTCACATCTATTATGCCTCACCACATTTCAGTGGTTTTAGATTTCTCAAAGATAACTGAATTGAATGTCGCCTATTGAAAATAAAAATTTATGTACTCCTCCATTGGTTCTGTTCTCCCATATATATCTGAAAGGCTTCGGACTTTTTGAGGACGTATATGAGAAAGTTCTTGTTTGATGTCTTCTGATGTAGTAATATTTGAAGATGGTGTCAGTGGTTCTTTAGTTCTTTGTTCCTCCAATGGTACTTCGTTATCTATTTCTTCATCTTCTACAGTGACTCGTACCTCTCTAGAATCATCATCATGATTACACTTCCATATCTCCTTTTCATCAAAAATAATGTTTCTCCTGAATATAATCTTCTTCATGATGGTATTATACAAATGATATCCCATTTCTCAGTCTTCGTATCACATAAGGACACATTTCATACCTTTTTAATTGAGATTTGTTCGTTTTTCCTCCGTAATCATGACGTAGGAAATAGAAAGAAAAACTCTAAGATGAGTTACACTTGGATTTTGAGTACTCTAGGAATCAGGCAGCGTCACTGCATCATGTTTTTTGTTGGGAATCTATTGATTATATATGTCTCACATAGGGCAGCTTTATCCCAGAAAGTCGTGGGCACTCTTTTTTCTTTCATCATGCTTCTCACCATGTTGAGAATTGTGAGATTTTTCCTCTAGGCTAGTCCATTTATTTGGGGTGTGTAAGCAGGTGTTATCTGGTGCTGAATTCCGTACTACTTCAGGTACTCTAGATAAATATCAAAGGTGTACTCCCCACCTCGATTAGATGACAATGTTTGTATGTGATGCATTCATTGATTTTCACCTATTGCCAGAAATTCTTTGAAGACACCAAACACTTATGACTTCATTTTGAGAAAATATATCCATGATTTTCTTTTGTAATCATCGATAAATGTCAGAAAATACCACATTTTTCTATCTGATTTTGGATTCAATGGACCACACACATTGGTGTGAACTATCTCTAGTGGCGCAGCAGCTCTCCAGTTGGCCTTCATTGCAAAGTTCTTTCTATGTTGTTTCCTTAGAACAAAAATTTCACATATTTGATTCGGGTGTCAGATGATATGAATCCCATTCACTATCTTTTTACTTACTAATAATCATAAACTTTCAATGTTTAAATTTCCGAACCTGAGATGCCATAGCCAATATTTATCATCACAAACCATCACCAAACATCATGGTATGTTTGGTTGGATCATGAGTGGAAACATTTGGTTCTTCTCCATCAGTACTTTTGTTATCAACGTTCCTCATTCATCGACAATCACCATTTTTTTTATTTTGAGGACTTTTGTGAAAGCCTTTTTCCAACAACTAGCCAAAACTCAAGATGTTGGTCTTCATGTCGAGTACATAGTAGATGTCAGAGATGAATCTCTGATTTCCATCTTTTTTCATGATCCTATTATAACCTCTTCCATATAAAAATACTATCAAGAGATCTCAAAATGAAATTTCTCCTCGAACCCACTTTTCTAGGTTTGTAAACTAGTGTTTGTGCCCTCTCATTTGATTGCTAGCTCTAGAGTCAAGATACCACATACCTTGATTTTCTATCCATGTTTGTCCTATCAACACATGTGACTCGTCAAAAAATCATCTTCTTTGACGATATGTGCTTCAACGGTGTTATTATCCATTGGTTTCTTATTCCATCATTCCTTGTTATAAGGTCCGTATTTTTGACAATTATAGCATTGAATGTTTCTTTTCTCCGGTTGGCGATTATTGAATCCACCCCATCTTCCTTGTCCATATTATCGTGGAGTATATGTTTGATATTCATGTCCTCCATGAGTTGGACGTCTTCCAACACGTCCCCCTTGTCCTCCTCTTCTTGGATCAATGTTTATTCCATGGAATCCTCTGCCTCATTTTCTTCGTGATGTCCACTCTTTCTCATTCTTAGAGTTGTTGATATGCAACTTTGATTTTAGGGAATTCTACACTCCATTGGTATCGCTCCAATAGTTTACCTTTAATTCATGGGATTGAATAGATCCCACAAGTTATTCGATATAGATCATCTCTAGGTCCATTTTTTCATCCATGAAAATGACTTTGTAATCAAATCTTTGATCATGTGATCGCAAAATTTTCTCACATACCTGCATGTTACCAACATCTTCTTCATAATTGTTCTTCATCAGCTTTGGGATCACAGTTCTTGAAAATTAATTCACCATGATGATAAACAATTTTTTTTGTTGTTGATAAAAACAAATGCAGATATCCAGAAGTTGTGTCTATATTTTTTTAATTTCAGTCTGATATTTTAGCATGAAATGTAGATTTTTTTTGGATTGAGACTCCAACAATACTTTTTTGGATGAAAGGTGGTGTGGATCCAAAGGTGGGAAAAGTTGGAAAAAAATTGAAAGGGACAAAGAAATTTGTGGCGTGAGGATAGGTAGGAGAGAAGGGGAGACAAAAAAATGGGAAAAGGGAGAACCCACTTTTGACTTATGCAAAAGTGGTGTGGATATTGGAAAAAAAGAACTCAATTTGATAAATAAAAATCAAGTGGAGAATAAAATAATCTCACACGGATTCTGAATAGTTATAAATATTATTCATCTTCATCACCACTACTTCGGTCCTCCCCTACTACAAAATAATCAATTACAGATTTCATGGATCGCTCTCGACACAACACACCTTCAATCCCTCTAATATCACTGATGGAGGATCGATGTAGTAGTAACACAAACCGCACGCACATACAGATCACTGGAGGTGATCGTAACAATACAAATGGAGCAACAACAACAAGGTATTTATTTCTTCACTTCTCTAATTTAATAAAACACAGAAACATGCATATTTATAGCTCTACCAAACCACACACCAAACCAAATGAAAACAGAGATATTGAAAATTTGGCAGAGTAACTTCCGCCCATGTCTTCAGTTCCACACACGTAAAAATAAATTTGTCCTCCCTCCATTCCAACAGTGAGGTAGGCGTAGACTAGGAAAACTTGTTTAATATCCAATAGTTTTTTCAGCCTCATCGACAATTCGCTTTTGGATCCCTCATCCACCCTTTCCATTTTCTGGACTCTTGATCCTCTATTCTTTTCCTTTTCTGATTGTGTGTGGTGGTAATGAATGGGTTTTGGGTGTTTAGTTCAGCTAATGGAGGCTCTCCAAGAGAGAATCCCATTGAATATGTTTTTTAGAATGATTCATAATCATATTCATCTCAACATATTTTATATATTGTCTATTTCAATCAGTATTTCATCCTTTTACACTGGTGAAGGTCTATTGGTTTTCTTCTACGACGCTTGATCTCATTGTTTTCTATTCCGGATTACATGAATTTTTTATTCGGTGGTGTTCCATGATTTTTTTCTTTAATGGTGTTGTGTTGCGATGTTTTGCATGTTTTCGATGAAGGGGATGGTTTCCAACATGCTTTTTTCTGTGGGATGGTTTTGATGATGGATGGATCGTGTTAGGTTGTAGTCCCGAGGAGGTTAAGATGGTCACTTTTTTTGAAATTTGAAAAATGTGATGTGTCATGGTGAAAATATCAAGGTGGCGATGATGTCCTTATTTTAAAGTTTAAATCGGGGTGTGTTTTGAAGGATTGTGGCATGGTGTTGCTGGTTATGTTTGAAAATTTGAATTTTGAAATCATTAATGCATGTAATTTGTCTTTTGTGGCTTTTCTATATGATCTCACATACCCTTAAAGTAGTTTCATTAATAATAATAAATGAAATTGACTATGGATGAATTTTAATATTATCTAATTATTTTAAATTTATTCTTATGAAATTATAGGCCTATTGTATGACCATAGTAGTAATGAAATGTTTGGAAATGGATTTTTCACTTTGTACAGATGTTTTGTCTACAAATATTTTTTAAAAAATTCATGAGTTTCTCTTATAAAATGAATTTTGAGTTTTGAAATATTTTATTATCTAATTAAATGTGTATGGAATACCACTATTTTTTAATGGTATTTAAAAAAATTTAAACACATTGTCTGGAATTTTGTCACATGCAACATTTCTTTTAATCCCAAATTGGATTTCATAAAGGGATGTGAATTTTTTGAAATCTCTTTGGTTTTAGATTCAGTTCAATAAGGTATGTGTGTTATTTTAAAGGAATACTTTTAAAAAAATTTGTATTTAAATTTAATCCCATTAAGTGATTTAGAGACAGTTGATTCTTATGGTGTCTTGAAATGTATTTTCGAAAAGGGGTGTGTTGTTTTGTGAAAGGGTTTTTGGCATTGCTCGATTAATTTAAATAATAGGGTTTGTTATTTTAAAAAGTTATTTGTCAAATTGGTTGGAATTATTAATCAGATTTGAAGTATGGTTTGATGAGTCGTCTTTAAAGGAAATTTAATATTTGTTTTTTAAATTGTTTAAAAATGGATTGGATTCCTAAGAACATTTGTGAAAGATTGGTTGTCCCTTTAAGTGAAATATTTTTATTAATATGTGGTAACATCAATTATGCCTCAAGTGAATATTTTTCTTGTGATGGATTCTGTAGAGACCTTATTTTTACCTTTTAATACATTAAAAATATATCAAATAATACTTTCAGAGCTATGTGCTCAGACAACTAACTGATTCTAAGGCCTAGTGTGCTTAGAATTAATTTTTTTTAAAATTTTAAATATATTTATATTACTAATGAATATTTTTTCTATAAAAATTTCATAACTCTTGAATGGAGTCTTGATTATAAAATTATAAGACAAATGTAAATTTATAATGTGAAGTTTACTAGAGGTTCACCCTAAAGTTGGTAAACATTGAGAGTTCAAATAAAATAGTCGTTGGTCGGTGCATTTAGTGGATTAATTAATTAATTAATTAATTAAATCACCATAACATATTTTCTATACAAATATTTTGTTATGGAATATATCTAGGGTTATCTAAATTTTTTTTTACATTTTAGAAGATAATTATGTGTTCTTAATTGGTTATTTTAGATTTGATAATGGAAATCCTCTAGATCTATAGGAATTGAGACACAACGAATGCAAAAGACCTTCTTCTTTCGTTGGCAAGAGCGTTATTCATCAAAAATTGATCTGAATCAAGATAAGACTAATAATATGTTTATTTACACCTTATAATTATATTATTGACATTATCAATTCCTTTCCATTAACCAACATTCATGTTTACCTTTTTCATGTTCCTCCTTATCTGATTTCATTTATTAATTCAACAAATCCCTTATGTGAGATGTTTTTCACCATGACTATCCCCAATATTGTTCATTTGATAATATTTTTTGGAAACCTAGTTTTTATAATTTTATTTGATTTTCGCCACAATTATTCTCATTCTTCATAACTCGACCATGGAGTCACAATTCCACTATAATCGGGTGGGGCCAAGCCTGATCGAACCCCTGTGTTCGTGGTTGTTTCATGTGATATGGAAAATTAATTGTTTTTTGAGAATGTATCGTGATGTTTCAAGAATATTGCTGAAGATTCTTATGAATTTGGTATCCACAACCAAATTATAATGATGGTAGGCACCTCACGTTGTGGTGTCTCATCCGACTTCTTACTCTGATATAGGATTTTGATTTACGATCAACAGAGGGGAAAAATCTTCAATTCGATGTGAATAAAACCATTTTAAGATTGTATATAGGTTGAATTTGTGATGGGATTAGAGGATCCATGTTCCAAAATTCATATTATCAATAAATTCTAAATCATAACTACATGCCATGTACTCTGAATAAAACATGACATGTAGCCCCTTTGTTATGGTTGATAGAGTTTTGGGTGAGAAAAGAATGTAATGACCGTAGTATTTATAGAATGATTATTTTTTATTTATATTAATATTTATGTATAAGATTATAATTTAACATTAATTTGGATGGTTTTCTGATATCATACTTTATATACAACAATGGTTTTCTGTGAAATCTTACGTTGCACACAACATTGAGTTATACTAAAAAATAATACAATAATATTGTTATTATTTTAAATGGTTGTTAACACCTATCTATTAGAATATAAGGAATGAATAGAATAAAATTAAATTTGAAATATGGTTTAAAAATGTTTGAATAATGATTTATTAGTTACCAAATATTTTATAAATTGCAATGAAAACGAATTGAATAGAAAAGAAGTGTTCATATGAAAACCAATTTTAAAAAAGATTAATTGTGTTTAGAAAATCATATCTCACTATAAGGATTTATACATAATGAAAAATATATGTTATATATTAAATTAAATTTTTTAAAAGTCATCTAATATATTTTCTAGATATGATATACGAATAAATTAAATTTTTCAGATGAAAGAATTATTTTTCAAAAAATATAGTTTTACCGACTTTTGATGGAGTACCCTTTTTAAATTTATTTTATGTCAATTATATATATTATATTTGAAAAAATATAATTATTCTATAGATTGTGGACACCAAAATATACTTTGGATATTTTTTTGGTAATTTTCAGATAAAGGTCATTTTTTAATGAATAGTGAAAATAGTACATTTTAATTCAAAACAGCATTTTCACATAAATTATTTATACAGTTATATTGTCATTTAAATTTGTTTAAAAGTATAATTGAAATTTTTTATAATTTAATCCAATTATGGTTCTTGTATGTAATTTCACATTTTAATTGCACTTAAACACCTATCAATCTTTTTACAGTTTTTACTTCTAAAAACCATGATTTTGGTTTTGATAATATGAAATAATTTTAGATTAATAGCTGCAAATTATTTTTTAGGGATTTGGAAAAATGGATTCTATTTTTATTATTATAAGGTTTAAAATTCTATAAATAGGTACCTTTTATTTTTGGAAATTATGAATTTTAACTTTTGTAATTATTTTATTTACAATGGTTAAACGGTAATTCTGGTAAATAAGGGTAAACAATACTATTATAATAATATTAAACTACCCTAAAACATGTCCTAATATAATTGGATGATACTTTTCCTTCCATTATCATCCATATTCCAAATTCTTTTCATTTGGGAGCCACATGGGTGTGAAAATAAAATTTTATAAGAATTAATTTAAAATAAAGTGAAATATAACATAAATATGCATCTTTTAACAAAAAAAATTTATATGGTGTAATATAAATTTTTTATTTGACTATAAATATTCATTATAAATATAATAATATTTCATACATCATGATATTTTATTTATAATTTTTTTATATTAAATAAATAATTTTAATTATGACACAATGATGATGCAGTGATTGCTTCAATAATAAAGGATTAAAATAAAAGATATTATAAATATTAAAATAAATTTTATTTAAATATTTTGATTCCATCCACCAATTATATTTATTATATTGATGTATTATATCTTATTTAATTCATATGTTTCTAAGGATTCATGTTTTTTTGACTTTAATAGAAATAAATTACGTTATAGTGTCAAAATTTACATAGATGAGTTTTTAAAATACAATACTATTTTATTAAATGATATAATATTCCTAAAAATCTAATATTCTCCCAAAAAAATTATATACTTATTTGTAATTCATTAATGATCCCCTAATGGTCTTGTTGTCATTTTATTGTAACTATAGTTACAATATATATTAAGAAAATTGAAGAAGACATGGTTATAGTTAATGTTTTCAACTACGGGTTGAACCAAAAAGATATGGACAAAAAATATTGTAAACAAGTATTAAAATTATTGGATTATGGATATTTGAAATAAAATAATCTTATCTATAAAATAATTGACTTTGGGGCCATTTGAAAATAAAAAACAATTTATAATAAATAAAATTTCAATACCTTTCTAAAGTGACCCTCCTCCCTCTTATAAAAGTCCAGCAACTCTACCCTCTTAATAACACCTCTCAAGCCCCTTGGATCATCCAAATATGGATAATATAAGATCCCAGAATCCCTCCCTTACTCCAAGAATCCTTACCTTGGGGAGAATGTATTTCTAGAAATCTTTTTGGCTTAAATCAAAAGTAGATACCCGATTTAGAGGTAACATATTCTCTCAAGTTCATTTCCTTTATTTTCCTTATCCACTCTGTATTATATTGTAATAATTTTATCACATAAAATCAATAGTATCGTTAATATAATAAGATTTTTTATGATAAATATTCAGCTACCCTTACACATACATCCATCTAATGGATATGAACATACCGTTTATGTGTATGGTGTAATACTACCTCATTAAATGATGATAGTTCAATCTTACCGTACCACCTCTCATGGTGACCATTTTGATGGAACTGTATTTATATATGATATATATTATTTTTATATTGTATCTATTCTTCTATATTTTTCATTTAAATCATACCATCATGCTTTCCATAACGTGTAAATACGATAATTCCCTTTGAGGAAGTGAGGATTACTGCCCCCTCAATGTGATATGACTCATTCATTCCATACATGGAACGTATAATGGATGGAGTTAATGAAATTATGGAACCTAAGATAAATATTTTATTATAAAATTATTACAATATTCTTATGTATCATTCAGTTTTTATTTCATTAATATGAAAAATACGTGAAAGTAACATTCATGTCTACGTACGACCTACCGTCTCCATGAATGGTGAATTTCATTTATTATCTCCAAATGATATAGAATATTATAAATCTATATATAATATATATATATATATGATATTTAAATCATTAATACAATTATAGAGATGATGTAATTTTGACTAATTGACAATTAAAAACCAAAAAAGTTCATTTTCAACTCAAGTACTGAATATCGACAAAACAATTAATATGAAACTAAACAATTATGTAATTTATATAACATGATGATAATTTATTTAAAATGAATAATAAAATTTAAAAGTATTCTGAAGAAAGTATAAATTAACCAATGATTATTATTCCAGAATATAAAGAATAAATGAGAGAACCCAGACTCTTGGTAAGGGACTTCGTCTCAATCACCTTTAATTGAGGCATATTTTCATGTCATATACCACTTCATTTATAGTGTGTATACATTGAAATTTTTTATTTAAATTCAATGGTTTTCAAAAGTAATATTTTTCTATGAATCCTTTTACTAAATTACAAAAGGAATGTTTCTTTTTAACATAAGTGGTGACAATGACCTTTCTTCCACCGCGAGCATTATTTGATATTTGGCATCCATAACAAGCTTTAAGTTTTTATAAAAGGAAAATAATTAATATATAACATTTTTATGTATTTTGTTATTTAAAATATTTCTTAGAAAGAATTTATTATGTCAATGTCTTCAAATCATATATTGTGATTGGAATGTGGAAATGTTATCTTTCCATTATTCTTGTTTTATGTGTTATAAATATGTTATGGTTCTTGTGAATTGATTACAAATATGTGTAGTTCCATGATAAACAGAGGGCAGGTAAGCCTGAGATTCCTCTCCAATACATTGGGTAACATGACGGAGGTAAACTTTAATGTTTCTCTTAAGAGATTTAGGGAATATACTGTGATTGGTATTCTAAACATAACTACCTATATAGCTGTGAAATCATAAATGGAATTATGTTATGGATGACAGAAGTTTCCATAATAATTTTTGATTTTTATTTGTTATTAATAAATATCATGATTTCATGAGGTATGTTAAAAATATTATTTTTTATGATTAAAAAATATGATTTATTTGTTTTGTATGTATTTATGTACTACTGTTCTCTTCAATTATTTTATATCCATTACTGAGCATTTTATACTCATCCCATGTTTTTGAAATGTTTTTCATAGGGTATAAGGAAGGGTAAGAGAATGTAAGAATTATAAAATATTTATATCAAGAATAAAATTCTTGTTTTATTTAATGATTTTTATTATTAGGCAAAAATTGGATATAGTAGAAGTGTATACTTTTCAATTTTTGAGATGTAATATAATAGTTATGGTCTAATTATCTAAAATTATAAACCTGAAATGATCCTCAATGTGTAATTATTGGATTAGCTCAAGGATATGTAATGTATAAGGATATGGAGTTATAGATGAGATCATGTGTTGGTATATACAACTTTGTAGATAATGATTTTTTCTTAAGGGTTAGGGATATCATCATGAGTTTATAATTTTAAGGTAGATCATGAGTTCAATGTATTAGAATACCATTTTAGGATTTATGATATAAAATTTTAAGGTTAATAATGGTATTTTTGGATACATTAACCTTTGAGGAAATTATGAGTTTTTAATTTTTGGTATTAAAAATGTGAGTTCTGAGATAATCATTGAGTTTAAAACATGATTTGGTTATTTTTTAGTATTTTTTATGAGTTTTTATGGTTTTTATAGTTATAAAAGTTTTGAAAATGGAAAACAAGAAGTCCATGTGGCAACCCGTCGTGTTATAAATTCTGGTAGGAATCGAACCCACAACTGAAGTGAGGTTGGGATTTATCACCTACCACTGTCCTATGTGATGTCCCTGGTTTTTATGAATTTTACTTTTTTATTTTAATGAGTTTATAGAATTAGAATATGTTGATTGTGGGAAATTATGATTTATCAAATAGATATATTTAGTATAGAAAAATTATTTAGAGATTAAGTGATAAATGTTATTTTAGAAGATGTTTTCTCTTTGGGGAACACTATATACCTAATAAAAATAGAATACTATTTGATTTCATTTGTAGAGTAATGTATGAAATATTATATTGGATGATTCTATGTTTTTATTACGGACATATATAGATTTTGGTTATTAATGCAAATTATTAACATATTATAGAGAATATGTGATTAGGTTAACTATTTTTCAGTAGTATACTTTAGGACGAATCATTATTATTTGGGGATAAATGTTAGTATTTATCGTTGAAGACTATGTGATCAAATACTTTTGAATTTTTGGTTTCAAACATATTTTGTATTATTATGAATAATTTTAAGGATAATTTTTTAGTGAATTATTTTTTTGATCATTGGGTATTGTTTTTTGAACATTGGAGATTTAGAGTAGTATATCATTTTATAAAGGATTAGCCTTTTTGGGGATTATCTGATCTTGTACTAACCATTTTTTTGGATAATATTTCAAGACAAGATGAATATATAGATAATATTTTGAGCATTATGTGATTCCCTGTAATTTTATTCTAGTGCTTCATGTGTGACCAATTCATCTGAATAATCATCATTTGGAGAAAAGATAAATTTGTGGTAGATATTTATTAAAGTATGAAACTCTACTTGGCATGTCAGTATGTTTCCTTATGTTTTAGTGACGCTCTTAAATAAATTACTCAACCTTTTGAAAAGGAACATAAAAAATTGTTTTATTTTAAACTTTTCTTACCTGTTAATCAACGATCGTTTAACCCAACACTACTTTATAGATTTCTGGTAGTAGAATTTCTCCTGATCATGTTTTTTATCACTCTCAATCAGAATATAAATGTTAGTTTTTTCTCCAAAATCCATGTTTTTAACATGGAATCCTAGTTTATCTTATCTCGGGTGATTTTTTTACTTATCTTTATTTCATTTAATGTTATCATTTTATTGACCCTTTTTCTGATGTGGGATTGTATGTGACATTTCTGAGCCTAATTTTAAAATTGCGAGGACGCAATTTCCAAAAGGGGGAATAATGTAATGAACCAGGTATTTATAGAATAATAATTTTTATTTTCTATTAATATTTTTGAAAAATATATTAAATTTACGTTAAAGTGAACATTTTTTCTGATATCATACTCTACATACAAAAATTGGTTTCTCCAGAATCATACGTTACACAAAACATTGTGATATACTAAAAAATAATACAATAATATTATTATTATATTAAATGGTAGTTATCACATAGCCGTTAGAATTATAGGAATGAATAATATCATCTATTTTTATAAATATGTCCTACACATATCTAAATAATTATTCTTTTGTTACCAAGTTTTTTTATAAATGGATATAAAAACCAATTGAACATAAAAGTTGTGTTTTTATAAAAACCTATTTAAAAATAGAATAACTGTGTTTAAAATCTCATATCACTATTTATGGAATTTTCATTAATTAAAAATATATTTTATATATTCAATTCAATGTTTTAAAACCATCTTATATATTATATAGATATTATATAAGAATAAATTCAATTTTTCTCATAAAAGATGTATTTTTCTAAAAATTCTGTTTTACCGCCTTTTGATAGACAACCCATTTTAAATTTATTCTTTTCCACATATAATAGTTCTAATTCAAAAAATTAAATTTCTCTATAGAATTGGGACCTCAAAATTTACTATTATTAATTTTTTGGTAAATTTCTCATAATGTTAATTTTTAATTAACAGTAAAAAATACTACATTTTATATCAAAACTACCTTTTCATATAATTTATTTATATAATTATATTGTCATTTTAATTGGTTTTATAGTATTATTGGATTTAATTTTTATAATTTAATCCAATTATTGTCATTAAATGTAATTTCAAAATTTAATTGGACATAAACACATGACAATCTTTTAGTAGGTTTACTTCTTAAAAAACATTTTTTGGTTTTGAGATCTGGGATTAATATGAATTTATTTTTTGAAAATTATGTGTTTTGAATTTGGATAAATGGTTTCCATATTTTTAATATTAAGGTTTATTTTTTTTAAATATGTATCATTTTTTTGGGCATTATGAATAGTAACTTTAGTAATTATTTTATTTAAAATAGTTAATGGGTAAATCTCATATATAAGGGTAACAAATAATATTATAATTAAAAAAACAACAACACTAAAACATGTCATAATCCTATTAAATGATATATGATCTACCATGACAATCTTTAGGCCAAATGGTTGGATTTTTAGAGCCACATGGGTGTGAAAATAACTATTTAGAAGAATTAATTTAAAAGTAAAGAGAAATATAACATAAACATATATCTTTTACAACAAAATTTTTTATATGGGGTTATATATCACTTATATTTTACTATAAATATTAATTATAAATATAATTATACTTCATACATCATGATATTTTATTTATAATTTTTAGACATTAAATAAATAAATTTAATTATGACGCAGTGATGATGTTTTGATTGCTTCTTTAATAAAAGATTAAAATAAATGATATTATAAATATTAAAATAAATTTAAGTGTAATATTTTTATTCCATAACCGTATTTTATAGTAGATATTGACAGAATTTATTTTATTTAATTATTTTTTATATTTAATAATGTTTTTAGGTCTTTATAAAAAATAAATTACTTTATAATGTCAAAATTGACATAAATGAGTTACAAAAAACAATACTATTCTATTGAATAATATAATATTCTTAAAAATCTAGGATTAATAAAAATAACATATATAATGTTACATATTTCATTAATGATCCATTTATGGTGCTATTTTCATTTTATATTAACTATAGTGACTATTAATTATGAAAATATAAGAAGTCATGGTAAGAGTTAATGATTTTAACTAAGGGTTAAACAAAAACGAGTAGGATAAAAAAAATTCAAAACATGTATAAAAATTATAGGATGATAGGTATTCGAACAAAAATCAACTCATATTTTAAATAAATTAATTTGGGACCATTTTAAACTGAATTTAAATTTATAATAAAATAATATTTCAATATCATCCTACGATGCCCCTCCCCCCACTTATAAAAGGCCACCACCTATACCAACATAATCACACCTATCATTCCCCTATTATAGTCAAAATATTGATTAAATAAGCTCTCAATATCGCCCCCTATTTCCTATATGACTTACCTTGGGAATAAGGCATTTAACGAAATCCTTTTGGCTTAAACCAAAACAAGTTACACGATTTAGAGGTAATATATTCTTTGAAGTTCCATTCTATTATTTTCCTTCTACAATCCCTATGATTTCATATAATTTGTTTTGATAAAAACACCAATATCATATATATATATATACAATGTTTTTTATATGAGAATTATTTGAACTACACTTAAACGCACCTCCGTCAAATAGATACGAATATACTCTTTCTGGGTTAGGTGAAATAGTGTGTCACGAAACGATGATTCTTCAATTTTCTCTTAACACCCCTAATAGTGGCCATTATGATGAAACTTTATTTATATATGTTATATATTATATTTTATACTGTCTATATGCCTATGTATTTTTCATTTACAGTATACCTTTATAATTTCCATAAAGTGAAAACTCGATAATTTCATTTGAGGAAGTGCGAACTACCGCCCCCACAAAGGGATATGATCCGTTCATGCCATATATAGAATGTATAAAAGATGGAATTAATGAATTTATGTCACATATATAACATATCATATTATACTATGTCTACGTATCATTTCTTTTTCATTTCACTAATATGAAAAATAAATGAAAGTTGTGTTCATGCGTACGTACGACCTACCATCTCTTTGAACGGTGCATTTAATTTTTTATCTCAAAATGTTATAGACTATTATAAATTCATGTATACTATGTATATAATATATTTATATCATTAATATAATTATTTCAATGATGTAAATTTGACTACATGGACAATTTACATGAAAACAAGTTCATTTTTGACACATGTAATGAAAATCAACAAAACGATGTATATAAACATAAATAATTATGTAACTGTTGTATCATGATTAAAAGTAATATAAAATGAATAATAAAACTGAAATAGGTTCTGAATCATGTAGAAATTAACCTATGTTTATTATTAAGGAATATTAACAACGAATGAGACACGTTAGACTCAAGGCAAGGGACATCCTCTCAATCTTCATTCATTGAGGCATATTTTGATGTAATACGACACCATATTTTTTTAAAATGTATAATTATACCCTTTTACTATTAATTCAATTTAATTGTTTTCAAATGGATTATTTACTATGAAGCATTTTACTAAATGAAAAAAATCAAATTTTCATTTCAACGTATGTGTTGACAACGACCTTTCCGTCGCTGCGAGCATTATTTGATATTTTGATTTTGTAACAATCCGTAATGTTTTTAATAGGAAAATAATTACCAAATACCCTTTTTACATATCTTGGTATTGAAAATGGGTTGGATAAATCAATAATTATTTCAATATCTGGAAATGGTATATTTTTATTGAAATGTGGAAATATTATCTTTTCTTTAAGCTTATTTTATATGTTATGAATAAGCTATGGTTATTTGGAATTGTTTACGTATACAGGTGGATCCATGATAAACCAAGGCCATGTCAGCCTGATATATCTCTCTAATTTAGTGGGTAAAATGACAGAGGTAAATTTTAAGGTATCTCCCAATAGATTTTGGGAATATATTGTGATGGGTATTCCAAACAGAACTCCATATGTAGTTGTGAAAGCTATAATGTATGTATGTAATGGATGAAAAAAGTTACCTTTATGATTTATTATTTACATGTGTTATTTTTAAATCCTATGAATTCATGAGGTATGATAATTATAATATGATTTATGATTAAAAAGTATGATTTCTTTTATTTGTATGTATTTATGGGCTAATGTTTTCTTCCCTTATTTTATATCCCTTAATGATATTTTTTTGCTTATCTAATGTTTTTTAAATGTTTTCCACAGGGTATGTAATGCCCCGACACCATTTACCTAGAGTAGGTGCATTATTACAAAACATTGGCATGATCATGAGAAAGATCAAATCTCGAAATACCGATTGTTTTAGTAGTTTTGGAAATACTAGATATATTTATAAAGTTTTACATTACATCATAAGGTAAAAAACTACTACAACAACATATTGTCTCCATAGTCTACACTATTATCCCCTCATAATATCCCTACAGTTCATTCATAATTTACTTCTTCACATCCTGGGAAAATATAACCTAGAAAAGGGGTGAATTCAATTGCCCAGTAAGGATAACAATATAGCGGAAGCGTTCATAAATAAGAATAATCATGTAAGGCAATGTATAAATAAAACAAAAGCCTTTTAAACTTGAACTTCATCATAGTATGGAAAAAATAAAATGAAATAATTCCATTTACTTATTCACATGGATATTCTACTAATCGAATAATCACATACAATATCAATAACCACTTTCATAATGATGGAATGCATAATGACATACTATCATAACCACATAGCCAAGGCCTCGTGCCAAGACTACAAATAATATTTTTCCAAGGCCTTGTGCCAAGACACTAGTTTGTCTCATGAGACCTACCGATGCATCGAGGAGCTATAACGGGATCCACCCGTCACATATTAATTCCAATGCATTCCCATATGAAAAGATTTAAACATAACATAAACATTCGTATTAAAACTAGCATAAGAAATGTCAATACTTTCACCATAAACCATGAATGGTATAAAAATAGAACATTCAAAGTCAAACATATCACAAAAAATTCAATACAATATAGAAGTTTTGTATCGTAATAAATAAACATCAAATTAGCGTAAATTCCATCAAAGGATGTTGACATAGATGAAATCAAACTCTTTTTAGAGAAATATTTCTTTCTATTTTGAAATTATTTAGGAGTCATATATTTATAAAATAAAACATTTTTTTGAAAATATTCTTATAAGATTGTAAGGGAAGTTTCGACAATTTTATAATGGCGTAAAATAGTCACACCCGCCGTAAAAGTTAAAAAAACATTCTTACCATAGTTTTGTCGAAAAGGTTAAAAAGCACCTTCTTTGGAAAACAACAGAAAGATTCCTTTTTAAACCTCTTATAAAAATTAAAACAAGGGTATAAATGAATATAACCCATATTATAGTAAATATTAATAATGTTTTGAAATAAATTTTTATGAAACATGGATGTGGATGATAATGGGATCCCAGTAGATTTTTATCTATAAACAACCTCAGATAATGAAGAGATTGCGAAATAAACCCTTACCTTGTATTTTTCCTTGGTTGGGGGTAGGTTAACCTCCTGTATAATGGTGAAATAATTGTTATTAAATTATAAAATAATCATATACATTAATATGATATCATATATGATCTTTTAACATTGATTTGTTAAAAATATCTTAGAATTATCATTGTTTTGGGTGTTATCTTACTCGTTTTCTTTTATATGTTTTTTTACATAAGTCATGTTTGACATGGATATGTTGTATCTTAATCATATCCAGAATTATATCAATTCTTTAGATACTACTAGTAATCATCAAATGAGAATTAGACTTGAATGGATACGATGGAGAATGAATCTCATTGCGTTAGTGGAGATGGTAGTCTGTATGTACGCACGAGAGAAAATATCATTCTTTTGATATTAAAATAATATATAATTGGATGTTATATCATATATACAGAATTATTATCATGTTATATTTATTATTTACAAGAATTTAAATCATTATTATACCCATCAAGTAATAATTTATTGGATAACAATTACACCACGGCGTGGAGACGGTAAGCAGTACGTACGCACGTATGGTGACATGTTATTCAAAGGATGGATAGAATACTGAATATGGTTGTAAAATATTTATAATAACATAATAGTATATATAAGATACTGGATTCATTATTTTAGAATGGTAACAACAAAGGAAGATGAAGTGGAAGAAGAAATGAACTTGAAAAAGGGTGGTGAAATCATTACCTCTTTTTCGGGTTCTTAATTTTGATTTGATCAAAAGGGCTTCTTAAGGTGGCTTTATGACTAAAGTAAGGCCTCTTGGATGAATTGAGGGAAGTTGAGAGAGTATTTGGGTAGATTTTGGCTGATCCAAAAGGCTTTGAAGTTGTGAGTTAATGAGAAGGTAGAGTGCCCTTTTATAAGAGGGGTGAGGGGCACCTATGGAAATGCTAGAAATATTATTTTATAAAAAAATTCATATTCGGTTTCAAATTGCTCCGAAGTGGATTATTTAAAGGTTAAGGTGGGGATGGGTCGAAAACCACTCAACTAATAGAATTTATAAAGGTTTGGGTTATTATATTAACCTTATTGTTAAGTATTAACTCTTAGTTAATTAGTTTCACTTTTACAATGTCTCTTTGTATTTTTATATTATATGGTTAATGAACATACTATAAACATCCTAGATACCCCCAATTGGTCCATTAATGATAAACGTATCATTATATATGTCTCTTGCCCGAACCTTATATTTTTAGGAATTTAATATCAATTATTAATATAATATTTGTTTTAAAAACTCTTTTATGTCAATTTTGACACTATTCAATAATTTATATTTTTAAAAATCATTACAGAATGATTAATTCTAAAAAGTTAATTAAATCAATCCTAAAATGTCATATTAACCTAGAAAATTAGTTTATGTAATAAAAGGTCTCAAATTATATTTATTTGGGTATCTACAATATCAATCATTTTAATTTTCCACTATTATTGTAATTACTGCATCACCATTTTTTCATAAATAAATTAAATTATTTAATGTCTAAAATTTATAAATAAAATACCATTATGTATTAAATCTTTTTATACTTCTAATGAATAATTATAGTATAAATCCAACTTATATAAACATATGTAAAAACTATCTTTCTAAAAGATATATGCTTGTGTCATTTTTGTAATAATTTTAACTTAATTAAAATAAAGTGTCCCTATCACTTACAAGTGGCACCATGGGGTACAAAAATCGACCCAAATACACCCATGGTCGAACTTGTATCAACCAATAAGGTTAGGACACGTTTTAGGGTAATTTTTGTATTATTATAATATTATTTTTTAACCCTTATTTTCCGGATTTACCCTTTAACCATGGTAAATAAAATATTTACCAAAGTAATTATTCAAAATGTCTAAAAATAAAAGTTACCTATTTACATAATTTGAAAATCCTGATTACAAATATGGAATACATTTTTTCCAAATTCAAAACACATAAGTGGCAGAAATTAATTTAAAATTAATTCCTGCTATCAAAAGAAAAAAGCGTGTTTTTAAGATATAATAACTCTCAAAAGATTGATACTCGTTTATGTTCGGTTTAATTGTGAAATTATGTCAAATGACCAACATTGTATTAAATGGTAAAAATATATTCTAAATATACTTTGAAACCACTCAAATCTATAATTTATCACTATTAATTATTTTGATTAAAAAAGTTTTTTTTAATTAAAATTTAGTAATTTTCACTATTCATCAAAATATTAAAGTTATCCGAAAAGTACCAAAATTCACCTTAGGGTAAATTAGATATTCTAAATCCAAAAATGAAGTCCATTTTTGGAGATAAAATTTATAAAATTTCAAAAATTAGGTATTACTATTCATAACGGCTATTTTGATTGGTTGTGGTGTGTTAGAACTAGATGTTGCGTACAACACATGCTATCGCATTATTCAAAGAAAAATGTATCGTAGAAGCTTGAGGTGTTACATTCTACCCTCCTTCAAATAATTTCATCCTCGAAATTTCCAGAATACCACCACATGAAAAGACTCGGGTGGTTCTTCATCATAAGTTCCTCGGGTTCCCACGTTGCTTCGTCCATCTTATGGTTTCTCCACAAAACTTTTACCAGACGCGTCGTCCGGTTTCTCAGTACTTGTTCTCTCGTATCAAGAATCTTGAAGGGCTCTTCATAATAAGAAATATCGGGTTCCAGTTCTAATTCCTCATAGGTGAGTACATGTGTTGGGTCAGGCATGTATTTCCTCGATTGAACACATCGTGATCTTTGGAGAGACTTGGCGGCATTGCCAATGGGTAAGCTACAACCCCAATTCGTTCTAGAATTTCGAATGGTCCGATGAAACTGGGACTCAATTTACATTTTCTACCAAAACATATGACTCCCTTCCATTGATATACCTTCAGGAAAACATGATCACCGACTTGAAATTCCAAATCCTTCCTTCGATTATCGACATAGCTCTTCTGCCTACTTTGAGCTGCTTTGATGTGATTTTGGATTACCTTCACCTTTTCCATCGTTTCCTCCACCAGTTCTAGGCCTACATGTTTTCTTTCACCAACTTCATCCCAACAGGTTGGTGTATGACATCTCTTTCCGTATAATGCTTCATATGGTGCCATTTAAATACTCGAATGGAAACTATTGTTATAGAAAAATTCTACCAGAGGTAAATATTGATCGCACATACCCTGAAAGTCAAGTGAGCAGGATCTCAACATGACTTCTATGGTTTGAATAGTTCGTTCTGATTGTACATCTGTCTGAGGGTGGTAGGATGTGCTCAGATGAAGTTTAGTATCCAAGGATCTCTGGAAACATTTCTAGAATCTTGAAGTAAAACCGTGATCACGATCAGAAAACATCGATAGGGGTACTCTATGAAGTCTCACAACTTCATTAATATATAGTCTTGTTAGACGTTCTAGTGGTTGATCTTCTCTTATAGCAAGAAAATGTGCTGACTTGGATAGACGATCAATAATAACCCATATTGCATCATTCCTTATAGGAGTTTTTGGTAGCCCCGTGACAAATTACATCGTAATATTGTCCCATATCCCTGCAATTGTAGCACTAGACATTGGTATCTTCCTTCTTCCCTTTGCAATCCCGAGCTTGGTGGCCTTTTTCACCCCACTTGTAACAGACACCCATTCCCTTTAAGCAAGTACCAGGGTGTTTCTTCCCGCATTTACCATAGGATGGATATTCAACCTTTCCCTTCTTCTACTTATTTACATTCCTAGATTGATCATCTTATATCTTCTTCTCTTTCTTTTCTTTAAAGTCATAAGACATAGAGAATTCCTTTTCGGTCTTAATAGCACATGAGACAATGTTTTCGTACAATGAAAAGTATTGTGAGACTAATTCTCGACGGAAAAATGGTTTTAACTCATCAAAGAAAACAATAAATCTTACTTCTTGGGTTACGTATATAATCTTCAACATACATTGCTAACCTTGTAAAGTTAGCCTCATACTTTGCGACATTCTAATCCTCCTTTTGTCTCAGAATCAGAAATTGCCTTTCCATATCTGCTCAATGGTCACGAGGAAAATATTATTCTAAAAACAGATCTTTGAAATTCCTCCATTCCATATTTGATACTTCATCATCTTCCTTCATGTTTTGAATCAATTACCACCATTGATCATCATCTTCAGTGAGGCGGTAAACTACCATGATAACGTTTTCCCTTTCACAACTCCCCAAAGCCTGAAATATTTTCTCTAGGAAATTTATCCATTACTGAGCTACTAAGGGATTTGTACTCCCATTGAACATTGGTGGTTTTTTCCTCATGAATCGATCTAACATTGATCCTCCACACTACGGATCAGGGTGTTCCATACGGGTAAGGTTATTATTCATCACCTGAGTGAGTTATCCCAGTATGGTGATTAGTTGATCGGCACTAGTTTCATCACTGGCTCCACTATAATTATCTTTAGCAGGAGGGAAATCTCTACATGGAGTGCGTACATTGATAAGATTTACATTTCTTCCACTAGGCTCCATTTTCTAACCAATGGCATAAACTAGATCAGTTTATGAATCAAAATACATAATCCCAAACTTCCAAAACACTTAACATAAATTGAACTATTTATGGATATAATCCATAATCATAAAAAATATTTTCGTTGAGGAAGTATATACTCATAAACCCTCCATAATGATTTATAATGAAAATGAGAGTTATCCAAATAATGTCCCCCAGGAGTGTCTTAACAAAGAGTGCAGCAAGGCCCGTTGTCGTGCACTAGTTCCCATTCGAGTCTAGCTCAAAGCGCTGTTTTCACGTTTTACCCCTAGGTACATCTGTTCCATAACCGCCCCTACCTGCTCGTATCCAGACAAGGATGCATTTCTAGGAAAACTCACAAAATCTCTACAATAACAAAATTCTAGTTAGTTCTTCTATACTAATCCTCAATGTTCATCTTAGGTCAACGTGCTCTAATCAGAGTTTATCTAAATCTATCTTCCAAGGATTGTACTAAACTTCCTCTGATACCAACTATAACACCCTGACCCCAGTTACCTAGAGTCGGTAAATTATTATATAACATTGGCATGATCACAAGAAAGATCAAATCTTGAAAGACCAATTGGTTTAGTAGCCTTGGAAACCCTAGATATTTTTATAATGTTTTACATTACATCATAAGGTGAAAAACTACTACAAAAACATATTGTCTCCATAGTCCACACTGTTATCCCCTCATAATATCCCTCCAGGTCATTCATAATTTAATTCTTCACATCCTGGGAAAAATAAAACATAGAAAAGGGGTGAGCTCAATTGCCCATTAAGGATAAAAATATAGCGGAAACATTCATAAATAAGAATAAACATTTAAGGAAATGTATAACTTAAAAAAGCCTTTTAAACTTGAACTTCTACATAGTATAAAATAATAAAATGAAATAATTCCATTTAGTTATTTACATGGATATTCTACTAATCGAATAATCACATGCAATATCAATAACCAATTTCATAATGACGGAATGCATAATACCAGACTATCATAACCACATAGCCAAGGCCTCCTGCCAAGACTACAAATAAGATTTTTCTAAGGCCTTTTACCAAGATACTAGTTTGTCTCATGATACCAATTGATGCATCGAAGAGCTATAGCGGGCTCCACCCGTCACATATTAAGTCCAATGCATTCCCATATGAAAAGGTTTAAACATAACATAAACATTCGTATAAAAACTACCATACGAAATGTCAATACTTTCACCATAAACCATGAATGGTATGAAAATAGCACATTCACAGTCAAACATATCACAAAACCTTTAATACAATATTGAAGTTTTGTGTCATATTTAATCAACTTCAAATAAGCGTAAATTCCATCGAAGGATGTTGACATAGATGACATCAAACTCTTTTTAGAGAAATATCTCATTCTATTTTGAAATAATTTAAGAGTCATATATTTATAAAATAAAACATTTTCTTTGAAAATATTCTTATATGTTTGTAAGGGAAGCTTCGACGATTATATAATGGCGGAAAATAGCCGCACCCGCCGTATACGTTAAAAAAACATTCTTACCATAGTTTTTTGGAAAAGGTTAAAAAGCACCTTGTTTGGAAAATGGCGAAAAGATTCCTTTATAAAACTCTTATAAAAAGTAAAACAAGTGTATAAATTACATTATCCCCTAATCTAGTATATATTTATATGGTTTTGAAATATATTTTTAAGAAACATGGATGTGGATGATAAACAGATCCCAGTAGATTATTACGTATAGACAACCTCGGATAATGAAGAGATTGAGAAATAAACTATTACCTTATACTTTTCCTTTGTTTGGGGTATGTTAACCTCCTGTATAATGGTGAAATAATTTTTATTAAATTATAAAAGAATCATATGCATTAATATGATATCATGTATGATACTTTAACATTGATTTGTTAATAATAACTTAGTATTATCGTTGTTTCGTGTGTTAACTTACTCGTTTTCTTTTATATGCTTTGTTACATAAGACATGTTTTTCATGGATAGTTTATATATTAATCATATCCAGAAGTATATCAAGTCCTTAGATACTATTATTAATCATTAAATGAGAATTATACTTGAATGAATGTGATGGAGAATGAATCTCATCGCGTTCGTGGAGACGGTAGTCCGTACGTCAGCACAAGTGACAATATCATTCTTTTGATATTAAAATAATATATAATTTGATGGTATATCATATATACAGAATTATTATCATGTTATATTTATTATTTACATGAATTATTAATCATTACTATACCCATCCATATAATAATTTATTTAATAACAATTACACCACGACGTGGAGACGGTAAGCCGTACGTACTCACGTATGGTGACATGTTAATCAAAGGATTCATAGAATACTGAATATGGTTGTACCATATTTATAATAACATCACATTATATATAAGATACTGGATTTATTATTTAGTAATGGTAACAACAAAGGAAGAAGAAGTGGAAGAAGAAAGGAACTTGAAAAAGGGTGGTGAAATCATTACCTCTTCTTCGGGTTCTTTGTTTTGATTTGATAAAAAGGGCTCCATAAGTTGGATTTATGACTAATGAAAGGCCTATAGGATGAAGTGAGCAATTTTGAGAGAGTATTTGGGCAGAGTTTGTCTGAACCAAAAGGCTTTGAATGTGTGATTTAATGAGAAGGGAGAGTGCCCTGTTATAAGAGGGGTGAGATGCACCTTTGGAAATACTAGAAATATTATTTTATAAAAAATTCATATTCGGTTTATAATGGCTCCAAAGTGGATTATTTAAAGGATACGGTGGGGATGGGTCGAAATCCCCTCAAATAATAGAATTTAGACAGGTTTGGGTTTCTATATTAACCTTATCTTTAAGTATTAACTATTAGTTAATTAGTTTCACTTTTACAAGGTCTCTTTGTATTTTTATATTATATGGTTAATAAAATTACTATAAACATCCAAGGGACCCCCATGTGGTCCATTAATGATAAAAATATCATGATATATGTCTCTTGGATGACCCTTAGATTTTTATGAATTTAATATCAATTAATAATATAATCTTTGTTTTAATAACACTTTTGTGTCAATTTTGACACTATTCAATAATTGATTTTTGTAAAACTAATAACAGAATGATTAATTCGAAAAAATTTAATTAAATCAATCCTAACATGTATTATTAACCTATAAAATTAGTTTAATTCATAAAAGTCTCAAATTATTTTTATTTGGGAATCTACAATATCAATCCTTTTAATTTTTCACTATTATTGTAATTACGACATCACCATTGTGTCATAAATAAATTAAATTATATAATGTATAAAAATTATAAATAAATTACCATTATGTAGGAAATATTTTTATCTTTCTAATGAATATTTATAGTCGAACTCCAACATATATAAACATATGTAAAAAGTTTCTTTCTAAAAGATATATGCTTGTGTCATTTTTGTATTCATTTTAACTTAATTCAAATAAAGTGTCCCTATCACTTACAAGTGGCACCACAGGGTCCCAAAATCGACCCAAAGATGCCCATGGTCGAACATGTATGAACCAATAATGTTAGAACACGTTTTAGGGTAATTGTTTATTATTATAATATTATCTTTAACCTTTATTTACCTGATTTACCCTTTAACCATGGTAAATAAAATATTTACCGAAGTAATTATTCAAAATGTCTAAAAATAATTGTTTCCTATTTACACAATTTAAACATCCTGATTCCAAATATGGAATCCATTTTTTCCAAATTCAAAACACTATTGTGTCTGAAATTAATTTAAAATTAATTCCCGCTGTCAAAACAAAAAGCTTGTTTTTAAGATATAATAACTATCAAAATATTAATACTTGTTTATGTTTGGTTTAATAGTGAAATTATGTCCAATGACCAACATTGAATTAAATGGTAAAAATATATTATAAAAATAATTTAAAACCACTCAAATTCATAATTTTTCACTCTTAATTATTTTGATTAAAAAATATGTTTTTAATTAAAATTTAGTAATTTTCACTATTCATAAAAATATTAAAGTTATTCGAAATGTACCCAAATTTCACCTTATGCTAAATTCGATACTCCAAATCCAAAAATGAAGTCCATTTTGAGAGATAAAATTTATAAAATTTCAAAAATTAGATATTACTATTCATAATGGCTAGTTTGATTGGTTTAGGTGTGTTAGAACTTGATGTTGCATACAACACACGCTATCACATTATTCAAAGAGAAACGTACCATAGAATCTTGGGGTGTTACATTATCCCATCATTCAAATATTTTCATCCTCGAAATTTCTAGAATACTACCACATGAAAAGACTCAGGTGGTTCTTCATTATAAGTTCCTCGGGTTCCCACGTTGCTTCTTCCATCTTATGGTTTCTCCACAAAACTTTTACTAGACGCGTCATCTGGTTTATCAGTACTTGTTCTCTCGTATCAAGAATATATAATTGCTCTTCATAATAAGACATATCGGGTTCCAGGTCTAATTATGTATAGGTGATTACATGCATTGGGTCAGGCATGTATTTCCTCAATAGAACACATCGTGAACTTTGGAGAGACTTGGCGGCATTCCCAATCGGTAAGCTATATCCCCAATTCGTTATAGAATTTCGAAAGGTCTGATGTACCTGGGACTCAATTTACCTTTCTTACCAAAACATATGACTCCCTTCCATGTAGATACCTTTAGGAAAAAATGATCACCGACTTGAAATTCCAAATCCTTCCTTCGATTATCGTCATAGCTCTTCTGCCTACTTTGAGCTGCTTTGATGTGATTTTGGATTACCTTCACCTTTTCCAACATTTCCTCCACTAGTACTAGGCCTACTACTTTTCTTTCACCAATTTCATCCCAACAGGTTAGTGTATGACATCTCTTTCTGTATAACGCTTCAAATGGTGCCATCTGAATACTCGAATGGAAGCTATTGTTATAGGAAAGTTCTACCAGAGGTAAATATTGATCCCACATACCCTGAAAGTCAAGTGAGCAGGATCTAAACATTTCTTCTATTGTTTGAATAGTTCATTCTAATTTTCCATCTATCTGAAGGTGGTAGGAAGTGCTCAAATGAAGTTCAGTATCCAAGGATTTCTAGAGAATTTTCCATAATCTTGAAGTAAAATGGGGATCACGATCAGAATCAATCGATAGGGGTACTCCATGAAGTCTCACAACTTCATTAATATATAGTCTTGCTAGATGTTCAAGTGGTATATCTTCTCTTATAACAAGAAAATGTGCTGACATGGTAAGACAATCAACAATAACCCATATTGCATCATTCCTTCTAGGAGTCTTTGGTAGCCCCATGACAATTTTCATCGTAATATTGTCCCATCTCCCTACAATTGTAGCACTAGACATTGGTAGCTTCATTCTTCACATTTCAATCCCGATCTTGGTGGCCTTTTTTACCACACTTGTAACAGACACCCATTCCCTTTAAGCAAGTACCAGGGTGTTTCTTCCCACAATTACCAAAGGATGGATATTCAACATTTCCCTTTTTCCCCTTATTTACATTCCTAGATTGATCAGCATATCTCTTCTTCTCTTTCTATGATTTAAAGTCATAAGACTTAGAGAATTCCTTTTCGGTCTTGATAGCACATGAGACAATGTCTTCGTACGATGAAAAGGATTGTGAGACTAATTCTCGACGGAGAAATGGTTTTAACCCATCAAAGAAACGATCAATCTTACTTCTTGGGTTACGTATATAATCTCTAGCATACCTTGCTAACATTGTAAAGTTAGCCTCATACATTACGACATTCTCATCCTCCTTTTGTCTTATACTTAGAAATTGCCTTTCCATATCTGCTAGATGGTCACGATGAAAATATTTTTCTAAAACAGATCTTTGAACTCCCTCCATTCCATATTTAATAATTCTTCATCTTCCTTCATGTTTTGGATCAATTACCACCTTTGATCATCATCTCCAGTGAGGCGGTAAACTGCCAAGATAATTTTTTCCCTTTCACTACTCCCCAAAGCCTGAAATATTTTCTCTAGGGAATTTATCCATTTCTCAGCTACTAAGGGACTTTTACTCCCATTGAACGTTTGTGGTTGTTGCCTCATGAATCGATCTAACATTGATCCTCCACGCTGCAGATCAGGGTGCTCCATACGGGTAAGGTTATTATTCATAACCTGAGTGAGTTTTCCCAGTATGGTGATTAGCTGATCGGCACCAGTTGCATCACTGGCTCCACTATAATTATCTTGAGTAAGAGGGAAATCCCTACATGGAGTGTGTGCATTGATGCGGTTTCTATTTCTTCCACTAGGCGCCATTTCTAAACAATGGCATAAACTAGATTAGTTTATGAATTAAAATACATAATCTCAACCTTATAAAACACTTAACATAAATTGAACTATTTATGGATATAATCCATAATCATAAAAAATGTTTTCTTTGAGGAATTATATACTCATAAACCCTTCATAATGATTTATAATGAAAATGAGAGTTATCATAAGCATATCCCATGGGAGTGTCGTAACCAAGAGTGCAGCAAGGCCTATTGTCGTGCACCAGTTCCCATTCGAGTCTAGCTCAAAGCGGTGTTTTCGGGTTTTACCCCTAGGTAGATCTATGACAGAGCCGCCTCTACCTACTCGTATCCAGACAGGGATGTATTGCTTGGAAAACTCACAAAATCTCTACAATACCAAAATTCTAGGATGTTCTTCTATACTAATCCTCAAAGTTCGTCTTGGGTCTATGTGCTCTAATCAGAGTTTATCTAAATATAGCTTCCAAGGTTTGTACTAAACTTCCTATGATACCAACTATAACACCCCGAACCGAGTTACCTAGTGTCGGTGCATTATTACATAACATTGGCATGATCACAAGAAAGATCAAATCTTGAATGACCGATTAGTTTAGTAGCCTTGGATACCCTAGATATATTCATAAAGTTTTAAATTACATCATAAAGTGAAAAAATACTTCAACAACATATTATATCCATATTCCACACTATTATACCCTCATAATATCCCTGAAGGTCATTCATAATTTACTTCTTCACATCATGGGAAAAATAAATCATAGGAAAGGGGTGAGCTCAAATGCCCAATAAGGAGAACAATATAGCGGAAACATTCATAAATTAGAATAATCATTTAAGGCAATGTATAACTAAAACAAAAGCCTTTTAAACATAAATTTATACATAGAATGGAAAAAATAAAATGAAATATTTCCATTTACTTATTCACATGGATATTCTACTAATCGAATAATCAGATTTAATATCAATAACCACTTTCATAATGATGGAATGCACAATGCCAGACTATCATAACCACATAGGCAAGGCCTCATGCCAAGACTACCAATAAGATTTTTCCAAGGACTTGTGCCAAGATACTAGTTTGTCTCATGAGACCTACCAATGCATCGAGGAGCTATAGCGGGCTCCACCCGTCACATATTATGTCCAATGCATTCCCATATGAAACGGTTTAAACATAACATAAACATTCATATTAAAACTAGCATACAAAATGTCAATACTTTCACCATAAACCATGAATGGTATAAAAATAGAACATTCACATTCACACATATCACAAATCCTTCAATACAATATAGATGTTTTGTATGATAATAAATCAACATCAAATAAGCATAAATTCCATCAAAGGATGTTGACATAGATGATATCAAACTCTTTTTAGAGAAATATCTCTTTCTATTTTGAAATCATTTAAGAGTCATATATTTATAAAATAAAACATTTTCTTTCAAAATATTATTATAATCGTGTATGGGAAGCTTCGACGATTTTATAAGGGTGGAAAATAGCCACACCCGCCGTATATGTTAAAAAAACATTCTTACCATAGTTTAGTCGAAAAGGTTAAAAAGCACCTTGTTTGGAAAACGAAGGAAAGATTCCTTTATAAAACTCTTATAAAAAGTCAAAAAAGGGTATAAATGACATTAACAAATATTATAGTATATATTAATAATTTTTTGAAATATATTTTTAAGAAACATGGATGTGGATGATAAAGAGATCCTAGTAGATTATTACGTATAAACAATCTCGGATAATGATGTTATTGCGAAATAAACCCTTACCTTGTTATTTTCCTTGGTTGGGGGTAGGTTAACCTCCTGTATAATGGTGAAATAATTGATATTAAATTATAAAATAATCATATACATTAATATGGTATCATATATGATCTTTTAACATTGATTTGTTAATAATATCTTAGTATTATCGTTGTTTCAGGTGTTAACTTACTCGTTTTCTTTTATATGTTGTTTTACATAAGTCGGGTTTGTCATGGATAGGTTGTATATTAATCATATACAGAATTATATCATGTACTTAGACACTATTATTAATCATCTAATGAGAATTATACTTGAATGGATACGATGGAGAATGAATCTCATCACGTTCGTGGAGACGGTAGTGCGTACGTACGCACGAGTGACAATATCATTCTTTTGATATTAAAATAATATATAATTGGATGGTATATCATATATACAGAATTATTATCATGTTCTATTTATTATTTACATTAATTATAAATCAGTATTATATCCAACCAAATAATAATTTATTGAATAACAATTACACCACGACGTGGAGACGGTAAGTCGTACGTGCGCACGTATGGTGTCATGTTATTCAAATGATGGATAGAATACTGAATATGGTTGTAAAATATTTATAATAACATCACAGTATATATATGATACTAGTGTTATTATTTTAGAATGGTAACAATAAAGGAAGAAGGAGTTGAAGAAGAAAGGAATTTGAAAAAGGCTGGTGAAATCATTACCTATTCTTCGGGTTCTTCCTTTTGATTTGATCAAAAGGTCTCCTTATGTTAGATTTCTGTCTAATGGAAGGCCTATATGATGAAGTGAGGGGAATTTAGAGAGTAATTTGCCAGAGGATGTCCGAACCAAAAGGCTTTGATGGTGTGAGTTAATGAGAAGGGAGAGTGCCCTTTTATAAGAGGGGTGAGGGGCACCTTTGGAAAAGCTAAAAATATTATTTTATAAAAAATTCATATTCGGTTTCTAATGGCTCAAAAGTGTATTATGTAGAGGTTAAGGTGGGGATGGGTCGAACACAACTCAACTAATAGAATTTATACAGGTTTGGGTTACTATATTAACCTTATCTTTAAGTATTAACTCTTAGTTAATTAGTTTCAAGTTTACAATGTCTCTTTGTATTTTTATATTATATGGTTAATAAACTTACTATAAAAAACCAAGAGACCCCCAAGTGGTCCATTAATGATACACCTATCCTTATATAAGTCTCTTAGTCGAGCCTTAGATTTTTAGAAATTTAATAATAATTAATAATATAATATTTGTTTTAAAAACTCTTTTATGTAAATTTTGACACTATTCAATAATTGATTTTTGTAAAAATCATAAAAGAATGATTAATTCTAAAAAAGATAATTAAATCAATACTAACATGTAATATTTACCTAGAAAATTAGTGTAATTATAAAAATCCTCAAATTATATTTATTTTGGTATCTACATTATCAATCATTTTAAATTTTCACTATTATTGTAATTACTACATCACCATTATGTCATATATAAATTAAATTATTTAATGTCTAAAAATTATAAATAAAATAAAATTATGTAATAAATCTTTTTTTATTTCTAATTATTTTTTATAGTCTAAAATCAAACATATATAACCCTATTTAAAAAATTTCTTGCTAAAAGATATATTCTTGTGTCATTTTTGTATTCATTTTAACTTATTTAAAATAAAGTGTCCCATCACTTACAAGTGGCACCATGGGGTCTGAAAATTGACCCAAATATGCCCATGGTCGAACATGTATCAATCAATAAGGATAGGACATGTTTTAGGGTAATTTGTTATTATTATAATATTATTTTTAACCCTTATTTACCAGATTTACCTTTTAACCATGGTAAATAAAATATTTACTGAAGTAATTATTCAAAGTGTCTAAAAATAAAAGTTACCTATTTACACAATTTGAACATCCTGATTCCAAATATGGAATCCATTTTTTCCAAATTAATAACACAGAAGTGGCAGAAATTAATTTAAAATTAATTCCCGCTGTCAAAACAAAAAACGTGTTTTTAAGATATAATAACTATCAAAAGATTGATACTTGTTTATGTTCGGTTTAATTGTGAAATTATGTACAATGAACAGAATTGTATTAAATGGTAACAATATATTCTAAATATACTTAAAAACCACTCAAATTCATAATTTATCACTATTAATTATTGTGATTAAAAAAGTTGTTTTTAATTAAAATTATTAATTTTCACTATTCATCAAAATATTAAAGTAATCAGAAAAGTACCAAAATTTCACCTTAGGCTAAATTAGATACTCCAAATCCAAATATGAAGTCCATTTTGAGAGATAAAATTTATAAAATTTCAAAAAGTATGTATTACTATTCATAACGGCTAGTTTGATTGGTTGTGGTGTGTTAGAACTCGATGTTGCGTACAACACACGCTATCACATTATTCAAAGAGAAACATACCATGGAATCTTTTGGTGTTACAGGGTATAATAAAGGGTGTGATAAAAAACTAAATCAATAAGATTTATATCAAGAAAATAATTCTTGTTTTATTGATGGAGTTTTATTATTGTGAAAATAATTGGATAGAGTAGTAGTGTCTACTTTGTAATTTTTGAGATGTAATATTATTGTTATGGCCTAGTTATCTAAAATTATAAAATTGAAAAGATCATTAATTTTGAATTATTGAAATTACTCAAGCTTGTTTAATTTTTATGTATGTGGCCTTATAAAGAATGAAAATCCATTAAGGGACCCCACACACCATGTGAACTGGTGCAATAAACATAGGACATAATCTAGGAGTACACAGACATTGGCACTGCCTGGTACATGACAAGTGTACATGTATATTGCTAGTTTACATGAACACGACCTATGGAACATGTAAAGGACCATGTTTGGTAGGGAAAACCATGTATCAAAGTACATGTTCATAAGAAATATTACACAAACATGGACAAGATCATGGGAAGAACCTCGAGTGGTCGAGGAAAAAAGTTTATGCCCCTAAAATTCCATTTAGGGGTCATGGAAACTGATTTTTCTAGTATTAGAGACATGACCACACAATATTGTTGGACCACACTCCATGTTGGTCCTCTTACATGCTGTGTACCCTCCTTTTGTAGGAAACTTCTCCTAATCATGCCTCATAAATTTGGACTCATATTTTTATCCATTATTATCCTATCTTGAATATTTTCCCTGTATAATGTGATTGTGGAATTCATAGTGTATTTTGGGATATGTTTTGAGATGTTTGGAGAGTGACGCTTCTTATGGAACAACTTTAGGATGATATTTAACAAATAGGATCATCAATGCAGAACCCCCTTACTGGGACAATGCATGGTTTATATACCTATAGAGTGTACATATCCTAATGGCATTGGAATGTATCATGTATCTACAAATATTTAGAATGGAACCCTTCTTTTTAGTCATAACATGATTCCCAAAATTCTATAGTGGAACTCTCATGCTGAGTAAAGGAATTACTCCCCTATTTCTCCTCTTTTAATGTATCCATCTGATTGAGTAACGTCATGGGACCTCTACAACAAAAGAGGAACCTCTTGTAGAGTTTGGCCATGGGTCCTCTACCACCATAGTGCGACCCACTTTTGGAATAGGTCATGGAACCTCGGTCTATCCATATTTATAGTGCAATCCTTCTTTATATTAAGGAAATATGTCCTTTATCAAGAGAGTGGAAGCCCCATGTGGAGTAAAGTCATGGGTACTCTACAAACAGGGTGGAACCATTTTGTTGGTATAGGGAATGGGTCCTCTATCAGTCTATATAGTGTAACCCTATGATTGTACTATGTTATGTTCCCTCTAGCTAGAGATTATGTCTCCTTGAAAATAAGTCACAGTAGTGGGGTGTTTTGTTTTATGGATAGTTCTTTTGTATAAATGTTTAAGAACCTGGATCTTCGTTTTCAAATATGCTTTTTTTTTTCTGGAGTTTTAAAGGAAAATGATGTTTCTAAAAAAAGTTGAAGTACACGCCATGTACTTTCTGAGTACACACCATGTAATCTTTTCCCCTTTGAAGCCATGTGTTGTCCGTGTTCGGGCCACACACACGGTGTGTAGGGGTGATGTGGAGACCGATTTTGGCGGAGTATAGAAAGACATAGTACACGCCGTGTACTCTAAAATTACACACTGTGTGTTTTTTTTCATTAATCGGACCGAGGTTGTGCCCGATCGCCATAAACATCTTCATCTAGGTCTGGTTCGACTGAGTGTCATCCTACGACCACGAAACTTCTTCCAGATTCAGGAGCCTCCATCTGTTGGCCAATTCGACCGCTGTCGATTGCGTTGGAATTGCAGTAGTGAGTTCTTCCTTCTTCTTGAGTTTCATTCCTTGATTGTTCCCCTTTCTCAATTTATCAAGGTTTGAGATTTTTGGATGTTTTATCAGATCTATGACGTTCAAGGGGGAATTAGTCATTGTGGTTCAAGTATATCGATCTCCTAGGATCCAAGTAGGTGATTTGTGCCTTATCTTTCAAAGTCATTGTGTTTTATGTGCAAATTCCACCAATACCCACGAATGGGGTATTCTGTGTTTACCTTTTCTCCCTTGTTGTCTTCCTACCTTGCTTTTATGCTTGTGTAGAGGTAAATTAATCTTTTTAGAGGATAATTTGTTGTGCTTTGATGTTTTTCCCATGCTTTTCTATGTTTACGATCTTTGGGGTCTTGTTAACCTTTGGTCGTTATTACTGTTTCCATGCCTTGTGTCTATAGGAAGGAGTGTTTTTCATTACATGCTTGTTGCCGTGTAGACTATTTATCCAAGTATCTCTATAGGTGTAATTTGGTTAGACAAGTAGCTCTATAGGTGTACTTTGGCCTTATAGCATTAGTATTCACTAACTGGCATGGGACTAAGAGAACCTGATTCTATGGACTATAAGGGATAGACCGAGTGAGCTTCTCAGATATTCCTTGATTTTATAGACTACATGAGGGTAGACCGAGTGAGCTTCCTAAGTGAGTCTTAGACATTATAGTCCATAGGGGATAGACCGAGTGAACTTCCAAGAGTGCCTTCAGATTTTATAGACTACAGGAGGGTAGACCGAGTGAGCTTCCTCAATGAGTCTTACCTTGTTTGTTTTCTCTTTAAGAACTTTCCCAGGCTAGTAGAGGGATTGACCGAGTGATATTCCTCAGAGAGTCTGTGGTATACCTGAGGCTATAGGAGGAATTGACCACGATAGGTTCCCCATAGAGTCTCTAGAACTTGGGCCTAAGAGGGTGAGACCGCGTGATCTTCCTCAGAGAGTCCCTTACTACCCTATACTATAAGGGGAATTGACCGAGTGGGATTCCCCAGAGAGTATCATAAATTCATATGACCAAAACAGAGGGGATAGGCTCAGTGCACTTCCTAGATGGTTGTGGTACTTCATGGTTAGGACTAGAGGGGATGGTTACAGGTAATTCCCAGAGGGTTTCCAGTTGTGTTAGCTGATTTGTTTCACTATTGTTGTTGGTTGGGGATTGATAAATATTGGGTATCATCCTACTTCACTACTTAATGTTTAATTCCTACTGCTTGTTGTTGTTATTTACTGCTTATTGTACTTTTACCTGGCATATACTCACTGACTGTTAGGCACAGATCTTCGGGTGGTTTTTTTCAGGGATTTTTAACTCACACCCTGTTTGGGACATGCTTTCGGGCCCAAGCGGACTATATAGTTGCAGGTATAGACAAGGGGAATCACCCTTCAAATTCTGGTACTTTATTTCTTAGAGTAAGATAGCATGGGACCATGCTTTGGCTTGCGATGCTGTGGGGCTGTTTACTTTTTAGCATTGTGACTTGTTTGGCTACATTACCTAGAGTGGTATCTAGCATCATTCCATATATAAATATGTTCTCTAGTTTGTTGATTTAGTATTCTGATGTTTATTATTGGTGTCTATTCAATGCTTCCTCTATTGCATGTCTTTCTATATACGTTGTGTACTTTACCAATGAGGGCATAGTTTACCCACTATCACACCCAAAGCCCTCGCTGCTAGTCGGCAACTTCTGGAGTTTGGGGAATTGTGCATGAGGCCATGTGACCAACTGGGTACAGGGCACCTCTGGGTGGCTTCTAGAACCGGAACATTACAAAATGTGCGAGATGTTGGTCATCGTTAATGGTCCTCCTGGAACTATTGTAACACTTTCCTTGGTTGGTCTGTGAGATGGAGATCCCATGAAACTCTTATCAAATATTATTTAGAATAATATATATATGAAAATATATATATATATATGAATATATATATATATATATCGAGTTATTGGATGTTCTTACTCTCAATCTATGGGTTATGCTATGTTTTCCTGTATTGTCTCTTACTTCTCCCACTTCACCATTCAGTTCCCCCTACTAGGTATGTTTATTGTCACCCCTCCATGAGTTTTTCTGTAAAATATTGTGTCAAATGTTAATGGAGGACTAGTCTAATGTGATTATAGAGGATCATAGTGATACCTTAGTTCATTTGTCCATGTATTGTGGTCATGTCTTGGAGAACTGGAGATGTGATCTCTCAGCTATGCACTTTTTTCAGTTTTTTATGGTTGGGAAATCATTTACATTGGGTGTGTATTTTCCAGTTTTTCATATTACATTATTTGGTGATACTCTAGTACTCCCTAGAGGTTTAACATGCATGGATTATTTTCTCGATGTTTCTTGTATTTTTATTATTTATCTTCACATTAGTAAATAGATGGTTGGGTGAATGTGTAATGGTACATTAAGAGAAGTACTCTCATAATATTTATTTCTTTATATACGTTTCTCCAACTCCATGCCTATAAAGTCAGGCTTGAAGTATTTGTGGATCAAGCCCTATTGGTTTGGGTCGTGATAGATTCGTATTAGAGTAGGTTATTCCATAGGATGGTTTTTGGAATTTTCACAATTTGAATATTTTTTGGGACTTAGATAAATAGTTTAACAGTGTATCTAGTGTGACATTTACGACATGAAAACATGTTTTGGTCTGTGTGGCTGACATATCCAATCATTATGACTCAACATAAATTCTTATTGACTATTCATAATTATACATTTGTTTCAGGGATCAATGGTACATGCATCATTTCCGTTTAATTGTTTTATTTTATTTCCTGTGTCATCTACCCATATAAATATTTTATCATATAACAATGTTACATCTTGATATTTTTTTTGGATTCCAACATGAATACATCTATCTAGGTTACTGGTATTGGATCATGATGACGATCCATTGAGTAATAATTCCTCATTTTAGGTTCTATCACACTATATTATTCCACCAATTTGGTATGTAGTAACACCCCCACCTTATGAGTATTATATTTTACTAGGAGAGTAGTCTAAGGGTATGTGTTGGCTTAGTTCACTCTATTAGTTCTAGCTCCAGTTGTTGTTGAGGATCTGTAGTGAACATGATCCCCATGTAGCAAACGATTGGCTAGAGTTAGTGATATATGTTTTTAAAACTTTCTAAACATTTACTAATCTGTTGGTTTCAATAGTATATAGTCAATTATATAATGAAAATAGGAGCTGGTGGTGTATGATAATGTAGATTCATGATGAGTCGAAACTACCAAAGATGAAATTACAGTTATTGACTCATCAGGATTACTAAACCTCATGATTGTTCTCAGTTCAGATTCAAGATCTTCTAGAGACTGGTCACGGAAGGATTATAGTTTTTGAGTATCTCTCAAGGATCAAAGACAGTACATGGTATTTCCCTGACATGTTTCTACATGGCTACTTCCATGCATGGAAGTTTGCGAAGGGACTCAATAGAGACATCTATGCCAGTGTGGTGTCCTTTTTCATTATCATATATGTTGGCGTCTTGGAGAGGGTACAAGTGTTGTAAATATTTTGTCATAGGGATTCCATAAAGATGGATATATAAGAGGGTTTCATGGAGATGAGTCTTTTATAGTAGCTAGTAGGTTATAATTGGAAGGATATCAATGTTGGGGATCTTATTCTGATCAGACACAGACACGCGGATGTGTTTCATATGGACCGTACCGAGAATAGGGTTAGCATAGAGATTGGAATTTCTGTTTATGTGATAGGAAAGGTCACATGATATTTTATTTTCTAACTCGATGTGTTGTAGAGGGAAGGAAGATAGTGTAAAAACTTCCTTAGTAGTGGAAACACCATGACTACGGATCTCATAGATGAGGGTAGGGCACCCCCCCATAGATGTGGAGCAAGCATAAGAGAATTTGGGGATCCTGATGAGTTTTTGTTGGTGTACGAAATTACGATTTAAACCAAACACAACTACTAGGCATCCCAAGTCAGTATAAAGCATGTGACAGTCATGGATATGGGAAGCTACAAGCTACAGATTCTTATGACACATGGCTCATGAGATGTTCAAAGGTATAATTTGTGTTTATTCTACCCATGTTTTAGTACTACTAAAAATATGTGTGAATAATTTCTTAATATCTTTCCTCAGGGTTCAAGAGATGGATCTCTATGTTGAGATATTATCCATGAATATTTTCAATGAGGTTCTTACGTGGAATTTTACTTCAATATCTTTTATTTATTGGTATTTTGAGATATCTTTGGGTAAAAATATGTTCTCTTGCGACGTTATAGTAGTTATGATTTGACCATATGATTTTATATTGGGTATGGATTGTTTATCTATTTCCCATGAATAGAGAGACCTTCAACATAGAATATTCAGATTCCTTTTCAATAATGGGATGGGATTTGACTTTCTAAGAGAGAGATATCTCATGTAAAGAAAAAGTGATTTTTATGAGAAGGAGGCTTTAGACCATAACCCATTAGTTGGTCAGTGTATCACTTAGTGAAGAAGGCTCTTCAAGAATATGGATTCCATTATTTTATGGGGATTTACCTATGTTTTTAATAAGGATGTTTTGGGACTACCATTGAGGTGGGAGATGTAATTTTTAGTAACATGAATAATGAAGACACTTTGATATCTTATGTGGAATATCAGAAGGCCCCTACTAATCTTCGATATTTGTAGTTACATTTGGAGGTCCTTTGAGAGAAGGGTTCTATCAGAACTAATTTTTCCCCCTGGATAGCTCCATTGTTGTTTGTGAAATAGGTGGATTGGGGTTTGCAACTTTTTGATAATTGTAATCAACTGAACATTTCCATGATAAAAAACATGTACCCATTTTCATAGATTAATAACTACTCTGATTAGTTTTGAGGTGTGAAAGGGTTCACAAATATCAATATTAGGTCCACCTACAACCACTTGAGAGTTCAAGAAGATAATATTCGGAAACTTTCATTCAAAGGCTTCTACATACACATTGAGTTCTTAGGGATGTATTGAAATGTGACAAATTACACATCTGTGATTATAGAATTGATGAATTGTATCTTCTACCTATACATGGAATGATTTTCTGTTGTCTTTATTGATAACATACACATATATTATACATTATTGTAAAATAATTAAGAGAACATGAGTATAGTCCTATATTTTTTTCCGGATCACCAGTGTTATGGTAGGATATCAAATTACCATATATGGATCCATGATGTTCAATTTATAAGTAATTTTATTTCTGGGAATGGATAATACGTGGACCTGGTGGAGATCGATGAAATACGTTTTTGGGAGAAATAGAAGAGTGTGTCAAAGTTGGGTAGTTTTATTGGAAATTTGGGTACTATAGAAGGTTTAGGGAAGACTTATATGGGATTGTTTCTCCTTCTAAATCCATGATATGGAAATGTTATCGTTTTAACTATACTAAATATAGTATAAAAGTCTAAAAGGAGTCATGGATGATTCTGATGAGTCATCCTATTTTGATACTATAAGTGGAGGGAATGCAGTAAATAGTTTATTGTGATGCCACAGAAGATGGGATCATATGTGTTTTGATGTAGAGGTAGGATGTTGTCACATATTTTTTTGGAGAAGTTGAGACCCCATGAGAAGTACTATATGACTCATGAATTATACATATTTGTAGAAATCTTCATAGAAGGGATGTGGATAAACAAAATTCTATGAGATTTCATTATTGTTTACTCGGACCATAAGAGCCTTTGTTATGTTATCGTGCTGAGAGAATTCATCATGATAAAGAGGCCATATTTTTAGTTTCTATAAGACTATGAATTTCACATAGTTTATACTCTAGGGATGAGAAACACGGGAGAAGATTCCCATAGAAGAAGTCCAAGGATTGTTTGGTGTATGAGGCATCAAATCAGTTGGGTTCCATGAAGTGGACCCTAGTTGAGGATGAGGGTTTAGGATTACTTTAGTTAATGGTGTTGACTCTTCAACTCCTCTAGTGTTTGATAGATTCCCATTTGGGAGACATCAACTATGAGGTCATATGAGATTAAATATCTTTATGAGATTCACCATAGGTATTTTTTGAAGGATTGAATCATATTATTATTTTCAAGGTATAGATGGTGGAATTAGTCATGAAGTAGGAGGATGTGATGAGAAAGGTTCACACATTTCCTTTGGATAGACACTATAGTGTCGAGAAGATGTAAAGATAAATTCATAGGATGTTTTCTATGGATTTCATGAGATGGATCATTTTTTTAGTTCAACTCTAGATGTATCACATGTCAATATCTAAATGCTATGATCCATATTCTAGAAGGTATGTTGCCTCCCATTGAGTTCCTGATGTAGAAATGGGGTGAATCATCCATGTAATTCATGAAACTTATTATCCAGATAGTGAGATTCCACAATTTTGTCTAGGTAATATTTGACCAACTTACAATGTCCGTACACATCATTTCTATCAGGGAGGAGAGTTTAGGGGAGAATTGTGGGATGTTTTACTTGGTGATATCATTCACCTTCATGGTGTTCCCAAGAAAATTATATCTTTCTATGATACGTATTATAGATCACAGTTTTGGATAGTTCTAGAGGTGGAATTCAGGACCCATATGAGGATGGATATTTCCTTTCACCTGTATAAATATGTCAAGAATAAAACACTATCATGGTAATGGAGGATATGAGGAGAGATTATGTGTTAGACATTGGACGAAGCTAGGATGATAAGTTTCAATTTTTAGATTTTTCTTTTAATAATATATAAAACTCATCTATCAGAATAGAACCATTCAAGTACCTATACAGGAAACCCTACATGGGTCCCATATTCTTAACCGAGATTAGTGAGGAATATCTTGTTGGGAAAGAGATAAAGTGGGTGATAAAATATAATTTTTAGGTAATCCATGAGTGGATGAAGAAATCCCAATGCAAGTAGAAATATAATACAGATCAACCTCATAGGCCTTTGGAGGTCTTGTAAGAGGCCATGTTTTCTTGATATTGTCCCCACATTAAGGATTGAAGACATTACTTAAATGAAGAATGTTATACATGAGATTCATTAGAAAATCCATGGCACTACATTGGGTTGGAGATATTTTTTACCAACTCACCGTACACTAACAATTGGAGTTGGTTCACAATGTCTTTCATGCATCAGAGGTTTGTAGATCTGTGCATGACCCCACACAATTCATTTTGTGGGGTGATATAGACTTCGTGGATGGAGAAAATTTTATAGAAAACCTAGTGGAGATAAGGTATCATTAGGAGAGTACCTCATCTGGATGGACCATTATCTTGTTTCATGCAATTTAAAATCATGGGAGCATTAATGAGAGCTCGTGGGAGTGGTAAATTTATATGCATGCTATGTAACTCTTGACCTTATTGCTTGGATTTACTTTTAAAGGTTGAAAATATTGAAGGATAAAATAATTTAGAGACCACCTTTCCGCATTTTATGACTTTTAAATATATGAAGCAGTATTTTTGAAACCATACACTATGATGACTTGTGATTTTGAGGGTTTGTGATTGAAAATTAATTTTATAAAAATATTAAATATGTTTTATATTTCATGCATAATTTTTTTAAGAAAAAATTATTTTTTTATTATATGGAGTCTCATATTTAAAATTTGATAAACGCTTGGATTTGGAATGTTTGGTTTAACCAAGGCATGACTGAATGTTGGTAGGTATAAGGTTTTTGAATAAAATGGTCGTTAGGGGGTGCATTCTGTAGTTTAATTAATTAATTAATTAATTAATTAAGTTTCCTATACATATTTTTCTCTATTAATAATATATCATAGTGGTTCTATAAGGATAGCTTAATAACCTTGGGATTTATTTAGAGAATAGTTCTATATTCTCCTTTGGTTATTTGAGGTAAGATGAAGATGAACCTCCAGATCAAGGTGAGTCTGTACATATGGAATTCAATAATTATTCCTCCTTAGTTGGTGAGTTTGTTCATCTTAAATAGTAAATTTTAATTGAGCTAGGAATCATTATATATGTATTTAATAACTTAATATTAAATTATTTAAAATGATTAAGTCATTTTCTTTCAACATCATTCATTTTAATCCTTTTCGTGTGCTTAGGTATCATGCTAATTTTATTTATTCTATAAACAATCATTTTCTATGTTTTCTCACCTTTGATATCCCTAATCTAGTTCATTTTCCATGAACACTTTCATAATGATTATGGGACCATTTTTTATGTTTTTTTCCTACTATTCTGTATGTACTTCATCGTTGGACCATTATGTCCCGATTGGACTATTTTCATGCGATATAAACAATGATTTAACCCCCAAATTCATTGAAGATTCACGTGTGGCGAACATAGTCATGGGTTTGGGGATGAATCAGGATGCGTTTTGGGATTTTTAATCCTATGATGATGATGTGAGGCACCTCGAGTATCGGCATCACGTCCTTCTTCTTGAAAGAGAAGATGGACTCTAATTTTCATTCAACGAAGGGACACAATAAATTTTCAGACATGAATTCCAAAATTTTCAGGTTGTTAAAAGGAGGAATTGGAAATGAGTGTAGTGTATTAAAGGTTTTTATTGAAATTATGAATTTCTATAAAAATTCCAGACTAAACACTAGGTAGTTGGAAGAACACAGATCATGTATCCCCTAGCTGAGGTGGCTAGGGTTTCAAGTGTGATAAATATAACACATTGTGTGGGGCTCCACACAACTTGTGAACTTGTTATTAAAACCTAACATTTACTATTGATGTACACAGACTTAGTCATGGCCATTAAAAGGATAGTGTGTTAAGAAAAGTCCAAAATATATGAGCATAACATGTAGGACACGATCAGTCCCCCCATGTGAGATGACATGTCATGTATCAGAGTAAAAAATAACATAAAATATTACACTGACATGACTAGGAGAATGGGTAATACCTTGGGAAGATGGGGAACATCATGTAGTCCATTTACATATCATTTTTGTTGTCAGATAATGATAGAATAAATAAATCAAGAGGGATGGGGTGAATTGATTTCTGAAATGATTATTTGAAATACAGACCACCACCTTCAAACTATGAATATCAAATATTATTTCATAATTGTATATGTATTGTATATGTAAGAAATATATAAAGTAAATTAAATATAGCGGGTTGTAGTGCTTTGGGGAAAATGAATCCCCTAGTCATTCCACTAACGCACTACTCCATGAGCCTAGTGATTTTCACAAAACAACCATTTTACTAGGGGGCTTCGATATATGTACAATAAGTTTTCACATAACACAATGTTCCAAGATCATTGAACAGTGATATCCCATTGAAAGACCTATCCTCAGTTGTATCCACACTAAAAAACAATGTGAAAATACATTATAAAATATTCAAGTATTGAGTAACATTTTCATCATATAGTTGCATGGATTAACTGATAGTAAATGAATATTTGTCTAGAAAAGATAACATTTATGTGTAGCTAGGGATGATCATAAGTGAAACTATTGAGGTATATAAGAAAACCATATGGTGAATTGATTTTCAATATGTACTTATCTCCAATATTAGTTCGGGGAATCATTATTATGTTCTTTATATATTATTTTTTCATCACATGTATCAATTTATGTTATTATCAAATATTCCTTGTATATTCTTATTCAAATTTAATTATAGGATAATTCTAATAATCATATTATGTACACAATGGTCTTGATAATATAAGATAGTTAGAGTATATTTTTTCCTTGTTTGAATATGGAATTTCATTTACGACCATAATATCATACATTTTCTCGCTCTCTAAAGTATCATATTTCATGATGTCTTGAGTAGATAAATGATTCATTAAATTGATAATATTATTTTGATTTACTCAAATGGTATAAAATTAACTATCCTGATATTAGAAATCATTGTCATGAAAATCTATCCTAATAGATCGTTTATGAATATTGGATGATCATACTTCTCATGTTCGAATATCTTTTTTGTAAGATAAGATAGTTTTGTATTCATAAGATAATCTGAATTTAGTCAATCGAAAAAATATTTTCTGGCATAAGATAAAGTGTTATTGATGGGGCATTAACTATTATTCAACTTATTTTGGATAATAAAAATCCTCATAAGATGATATCATACATTTGCAACTCTATTTACAAGTTAAAAAAAATTTCCCTTGAGCTTCGTAATATAATATTTTTTTATATGATAAATACATGATCATTCAAATTAAAATGAATAAAATCTATAAGGCATAAAAATCATAGAATAGGAATATTAGGGATATTTTGAATCATCAAAACACAGAGAGAATGGATTTGTTGAAGCAATTCACTTTAAAAAAAATCTCCCCTTTTGGAATATCACAAAACCAATGTGATTGAAAAACAAATATATCTTATATTTGATTAAAATTTAATTAAAAAGGAAAAAAATGTTTTCTTTTTGAATAAGAAATAATGGTATAACACAAGTGATATTTTATATTTTCCTCTATGTATCCCCCGTTTTGTGATATCAAAAATAAGTGTGTGAAGGAATGGTTTTCTATTGACCATAAATATTTGTTAGTATTCAATGTTTTGGTAATGATAGTATTTCATAATGAGATAGTTGACAAGAAAGAATTAGAGAAATATGAAATATTTAAAAAGTGAAATGAAATTATATTTAAAATATATATAAATGGTAAATGTAAAGTCATAACAATGATAAAATTTACTTAAAATATAGAAGGTTGTAAATGTAGGAAAATAATATTATAAAAATTCATAGAAATTTTTTTAGTAAATTGAGAAAGATGATTGAAAATGATGAAAATGTTTAAAAATCCATAAAAAACATTTTCATGGTTAATTTTTTTTTCATGTCCCATCCATTAGGTAATGACTCAAGGAATGATCAACCAATGGTCTACAAGAAACATCTTTTAGGGTGTGGTTTACTGAATGGGAGGGGTTTCTTGTTAGCTAATGAAGACACCAACAATGGAGATTCAGATTTTGTACAAACAACATCTTCTAATGCCAATGTGGAAGCACAATGACCATCAGAATCTTCATGAGAAACCCTTACTGGTGTTGATTGGATGATTCAGGAAACTAGCTATGCTCTCACTATACCAATTTCATATTCATTTGTGAAGGGATTTTTAATTAATGGTTATGGGAAGGAATAATATTTATCTAATTCAAACCTTTGGTTTTCCCTAGATTTATTCCCTGATGGATCAAATATTCCTTTGATACGGTGAGACGTATTCTAATAATGATTGGAGATTTGGGGTCTAGGAAGCCTTTAGTAACAAATATGAGATAGTGCATCCACACATTCATCAATTATTCTCCCCAAGATATTTTTTTATAATTCTTAAATTCATATAAATCCATTCCACATACTTTTATAAAAAATTTAAAATAAATTTATTGAGATCCCCTTTCTTATCACAAATATAGATCATGTTATTCAAAAATTCCACCTTATTATTGGGCATCGACATGACAAATATCATTTCATTTTCTATTGATTGATCTTATCTATTATATAATTATTCAAAGGAATACACACCAACTTCATGATCATCTGAGAAATATGGCTTGAGTTTTTTCATGAGTACATCAGGAACATTATCAATATTGTTCTCAATGTAATCTTATTTATTCATAAATCTCAAGCAGTCATTTCTATAAGGTTAAAAAAACAACTTTTAATCTTCACATGAAAATAGATTTACTTAGATTCTGAAATGCATTTACTAAGTAGATAATTTAACTCTTGGGTTTACTCATTAACACTTCCAAAACTTATCCTATTGAAATAATAAATATTCTAACATGATCAGCAACTTATATCAAAAAACTGTAACATAATTATATTTAAAAACATCACACTATAGTGAATCGACAACAACAATGACAGTGTAAAATACATGTTATAGTTCTATGATTCATGACAGAACATTATAAAAGAGAATGATTATAAAAAAGGTCCTTATGAATATTTTTTGAAAACAAATTTTACCAAAATCATAATTTCATGAACATTATCCTTAGAGTAAACATGTTCCCAAAGGTCTATTTTCTGAAACATTAATTTAAGAACATGCAATTTTAGAATCTAAACATTAGAGCATAGCCTTGAAAAGGTTCATTCAGATCCTGGCACTTCATCATTATGAGTACATAAAGAGTAGGGGAATCCCTTTCATGATGAACTTTATTACACTTTTCTTGAACATGTTTATTTTTTTGCAGAATTTGGTCCATCATCCTCATAAAATGATTCCTGTTAATATTTTTATATATCTATTTATTCATTAATTCTTTATACAACTTGAGAGTGAGAGAGAACTAAAATCCATAGCATTCTTATCCTTACAGATATATAATTCTCTTGAATAATAGAAAACATATGAGTGATAAATGTTTTTATCCTTTCATTTGAATTTTTATCTAGAGGAGAGTTATAAATAAGATGCATGATTTCATAATCAACAACATGAGAACATGAAAGAGTACCATTCCGAACACATATTCTCAAATAGAGATCATCTTCTTCTACATTAAAACTTTTTCTAGTCTCATATATATGAGATGATTGTGATAAAATTATGGGAGTTTTATCTAAATTTGAACACTCTCCATGAATCCTAGTAGGGAACATTTATGGAATAGAACTGTAGGGAATATTTTTTAATAAAATAAATCACAATTCAACCAAATCATCCTGAAAACACATGTATTGATTTTCTTAAAACCATGACATTGAGTTGCATCATTATCATCAAAGAGAACTCCATTTTTTCAAAAGACTGAGGTAAGGGTTATTCTATCAGGAAAACAATTTAGGTACTTATTCTAAATGTAACACATATACCTCAATATATATCATGATAAGTAGATAATTTAATAAAGAATAAATAAATAAATAAAATAAAAAACCTTAACGAAAATTTTTTATAAAAAAATTTTCTTTGGGAGAGTCCAGATTGATTGAACATGATCAAAAAATTTCTTTCTGGTTCAAGAGACTATACATGATACTTCTTTACAGAAGACATTTCAAAGGGTGATTTCATGATTTCTGTAGGATTGGAACAATCTATGGAAGCTAGAATGGTGTAAAATAATTTATTTACTTTGTGAGATACTTTTATCTTTATTTGGAGCTCGATTGATGTGAGTGACAGCTCATTATTGTTGACTATTATATTGAATGATCCTTAATATTCACCAGATATAAAATTTATAGGCTCATAGAAATCAATAATTCCATTCTTAGAATCTATAGGGGTTCATGACGGATCAAAAACCTATTCCCACCCTTGAAAATTTATTACCTCTATCAACATCATATTGGTCCAATCAAACCAGTTGAAATAAATAGCTCTTGTTCTCAACTATTTCCTTGATTTCTTCTACCATATCATCCTAGTGGTGGATCCACCATTGGTTCATTTGTTTTTGTCTATTGGTAGAGGGTTTAGTGACTGGAATTTCATGTGGGATAGGGTACAGAGTGTTCCAAAAAAAGGAAATAAGGGTTCAAAGAAGTTAATAGTAGTTTTTCACATACAGTTGATACTCAATCTTATTTTTTTGTTTGCGTTAAATGAGGGGTCTCAAAGGAATTTCAATGTAATTAGGGATATGTATCTATGATGTATCCTATGATATGTTAATATTACTCGAAAATGAAACACAATGAGATATTGATGTAAATAAAATAACATTCTCACTAGAAATAGATATATATAATATATCATATTACATTTAAAAATTAATCATACCTAATTTAGATTTAATAAAATAAAATCTAATAGCTGAAAAGGATTTATAAATGATATCTTATAATTAATTACTTATGAGAAAAAATTATAAAAAGATATTTCCTTTTTGTGGATCATCTCTTATGAAATTATGTCGTAAGACAATGTTCATTGTTCTTGAGTGGTTTATAATATTTTTTTGAGATGATGATAGAACTAGTAAAATCACAATTTATTGTAAAATTATTAAAGCTAAATCCATAATCCATTAAGGTGTGTTTCATCCACAACACCAATGTCAAAATGCTTCCAACAACAATGTATTCAGATTCAAAAGTTAATATTGCTAATGAATGTTTCTGTTTACTTGAACAATATATGAGTTATTTTCCTATAAAATTATATTTTCCTGTAGGTATTTACATATTTAATATACATAAATTAAATTCGATATATAATTATAATATAAAATTAAATTATGAGGTTTTAAAAAAAAATAGAAATATTTTTGGTTCCCTTTTTGTAAATAAAATTAATTCCACAATATTAAAATTTGATTATTTTGGATTTGACTAAAATCAGGCACTAACACAAACTAAAAACATAATTTATGTTCTGGTTGTCATAAGGTACAATAACCATACACATAATTCTTTATACAACTGGTTATCAACTGCTACTCTAGAGTCAAATGAGTCATGTTTGATATTATAACTCATTGGAGTTGAGTGTGTCTTAGTATTTTCAAGTATAAAATTCATATGAATATAAAGTATGTATTCTATTTGATTTAAAATATTTCAAAAATCCTTTTATAAACATAAAATACTATAAAATATTTTAGTTCTCCAATCATTCTCATTTTAATTATTTTAACATAAGCTTCGAAAAAATCATTGCAATGATTTCGATTTGTGGAACATAGGATGACATCATCTATGTATATTTGAACTAGTAATGTATCAGTTGATTTTTTTTGAATTGGGTATGATATTTTGTTATTACTATAAAAACATTTTATAGAAGAAAAAAAATTCATTTCACTCCCTTAGAGATTTTTTATGTCTATAATGATCATTGGTATGTTGAAAAATTGAATTTTAAAATTAAGGATCATAAAAACCAAGAGTGTTTTCTTTGTAAAATCCATCTATTAAAATACCAATTATGAAATAATATTTTATATCTATGGGATATAATTTAAAAATTCATATTTTATGATTAAGATATAATAATTCTAATGGAATCTAATCTAGATACATGGGAAAATGTTTCCACATAATCTACTACTATTTATGGATTATATCCTTCGGAAGCCAATCTATATTTATATCATGTTGGTACACCATAGACATGTTTCTTATTTCTAAAAACCCATTTTGTATGAATTAACGGATGGATCAGGGGTCTTTCAAATAATTTCCATTATTTATTTCATTTAAACTCACATAGTTCTTCTTGTATTTCTAATAGCCTAATTCAGTTAAATAAGGCTTCTTTTATATATTTGGGTTCTAATTGGTATAAAAATGTAGATGGTTCTAAAAAAATCCTACATTTCTTATAGTTCTTACTCCTTCATCTAGGTGTTTTATAACTATTTCTAATTGAAGGACTTTATGAATTAGAGGTTTTCTAGGAAACACACATTATGTTTCTCTGGTTTCTTTCCTAATTGGATTTGGTTTATGTTTTGATGATATAAAACAATACCCTTATTGTCATGTACAAATGTACTAGGTCTCATATTTCTAGATAAATATATTTGATCATCATTATGAGTCATTTTCAGACCTAATGGATCAATTTCATTAAATATCACAATATTTTATACTCAAAAAAACGTTGTCCTTTTATTTGAAACCAAATAAGAATTAGATGTAGAAGCGAAACCCTGGAAGATACCATCAAAATCCTTGGGAATGATGTTTCCAAGATTATCATCAGTGTTCAATATGTAAAATTTTCATTCATATACATTGAAGTATCCTATATTTAAATTTTTATCATTCCAAAACCCATAGGGTTTTTCATTAAAATAGGTTTTATCCATAATCTATTAACTATATAACAATACCTGTTTACAGCTCCATATATAAAAGGAGTAGTCCTATTATATTCACATAATATAGCCCTGAAAATTTCAGGGAAATTCCTATTTCATATTTGGAAAACACCATTATAATGATGTGTCCTATGGGTAGACAATGAATGTTCAATTCATTTCTTAGATAATTTAAATTTAAATTCATGTTTCTCAATGTCACCTTGATAATCAATTATTAAAGACACAATTTTGACATCCTTTTCATTTCACAAAAGTTTTGAAAAATCCATAAACACTGAAAAATCCTCACATTGAAGTTATAAAATAAAAACCCATATAAATCTACAAAAATCATCAATTAATACATAAAAAAAATTTTCTAGTGGGACTTTATGCTCTAATTTTTTAAAAAGAATAACCTAGAAAATCGTAAGAGGAATAAAATTAGAAAAATCTCAATTCTATTAGAAAGATAACTTCTTCTGCTTTCTAGTTTGTCATGAATCACATAACTTATTTTTGTTTAATATATGATCAAAAAGTTAGAAACCAAATGATTTTTATAAAATTTTCCTAAATAATGAACAGTTTAGTTTCTATGAAATTTATTCCAAATCCATGATTCATCAACTTCTTCATTCAATCAATTTACATACGGCTTAAAAATGAATTGATATCTAAATTTTCAACATGGTTGGTTAAAGGTGCATTAAATATAAGATATTTATTTTTGAAAAATAAATATATATTATTTGAAAAATATACAGAATATCCATCATCATAATGTTGATAAATACTTATTAGGGTCTGTTTTATACCATCAATGAAAACTATATTATTGATATGGATAAACAATGGATTTATAAATGATCAAATCACAACTATTGTTTCCATTTACATGTTCTCCAAACATAACAAATCCTCCATCAAATTTAGAAAATAAATTAAAATTGGAGTAATATTTACTCATATTTCTTGAATAGTCACTGTCCATGAACCAGTTTTTGTTGTTGTTTATACATACATTTTCCTACAATGACATTTCAACCAATAGAATTTATTAGTACTAATTTTTTTTGGGTCAGGATATGTTGTGTATTGTATATTTATGCCACCAAATTAGTTTCTATTTCAGAAATAATTAAATTTTGTTTTGAAAATTATTTTTAAATAATTTTATTATTCAACCAATATGTGAAATTTTTAAATAAAAAATATTATCATAATATTCTATTTCACCACAATTAATAAAATATCATTAAAAAGATATCAATTTTTTTAATAGTGCTCATAATATTTTCTGTAATGTTTGGAATATTTTACATTACGTATGATTCCTAATTTTTTGTTTCTAAGTGGATGTTGAAAATGAAATTTTTAAATAGTATTCTCATTTTGTAAAAACACATGTATAATCATTAAAATTTTGATCTTATTTCTTTCGGTTTAAAATTTTTATGACTTTTTCATTATTCAAATCAGTATCTTTTTTTCTGATCGTTCAGTTCTTAAATTAGATTTAGAATATTCACCATTCATTTTTTGATTATTGATATGTACTATGATTCCTCTTCTCATGATATTATTTATTTTGAACATTCATGAAAATAAATAAATATATATTTTTGATTAAACATTACATGAGATGTCTTATTCATCTACACTTCAATGATGGGTTTACTTCTTCTATTTTTTTATTTTAAGTTTTCTAGACCTTTAAGGAAACATTTTCACTTATTATTATTCCAGGATCTTTATTTTCATTTTCGATATCAACTTCATATATCATTAGAGTTACAATAACATCATTTATCTTGAAATATTTATCTCCTTATACTGTCTCATAGAAGTTGTGATTCTACTATACATTAGTTGTAATACTCTAGGAACATTTATTTCTTGTTCAGGCTTAGTGATAGGTGTTCCTAGAGTGGCATTTTTTTTTCTGATCTCAGTAAGTCTTCTATTATGTTGATTAATACTCTATCATTTAATTTTTTTAAAAAATTATCCAATTTGGACTTTGAGGTGTAATATCTAAGAGATTTTTTATTTTTAGTAATATCAGATTCTACTACTATAGTATTCCACGTTTCATGCATTGTCTGATATTTATAGACTCGATTAAACTCAAATGGTAGTAACCCATAGATGGTTCTATTCAAATATTTATAATTTTTATCATAGTTTTATTCAAATTATGAATCCATAGATTTAGGTTATTTCTTATGAATTTGATATGGATTAACTACTTTAATTTAGACCTTAAAACCAATATTTTTCATATAAATGACCATGAAAACTTTCCAGAAAACCTTTTTTCACCATTGAAGTACAAATATCTAACCATTGACATAACATCTCAATTACCATCCATAGTACCCATTTGAATACTGATATTTGGACTTTTACTTTTAAGAATTTTGAACTATTAATTCACAAGAGATGATACCAAATGTTGTCTCAGATAATGATTTTCCTAATAAATCATAAGGATGGTCAATTGAATTCTAAAAATAATATTTAAAACATAGAACACCATTATTAGTTTATACACAAGAAATTTTATTTTTTAAGTGTATATGCTGTGGAAATGTAAAACATTCAAAAAAATTGGACAAAAAGGCTTATAGTGGTTTGTGGAAAAATCCCCTATTCCACTCCCCCAATTTTCTAATCCATTAGTTGTTTTTTTCACTAATAAACCCTTTTATTGGGGGATCCCAATCGACTATAAGCAATAGTTACTTAATAAAAGGGTTACAAGAGCTTCACACTAGTATCTCCCTTTAAGAGACATATCCTTGGTCATTACCACACTCATACATAGATTGAAAATATATTTAAAAATATTAAAAGTTTTAGAAATGTTTTCCTCACATAGTTGGAGGTAGCAACTGGAAGTATACGAAAATTCATCCTGATAAAAGATAAGCATCATTCATAGACCGGGTAGATCATTAGTGAAACCGATGAGGTAGATAAAATTATTAATAGAAGAATGTATTTTCTATATGAATATATCTGCAGTGTTATATAGGGGAAATATTATTTTTTTCTCTTCATATTCTTGGTTCCACACATGTATATATTTGAGGTGTTTCAAACAGTTCCTTATATAGGGTGATTCAAACTTAATCATAGGATATTTCAAATGATTTAATGATCTATATGAAATCATGTTATGATAGGATAAGGAGAGTATATATCCATTTCATTCAAATATATAATTTCCTTAGTGACCTAAATGTTAGATATTTTTTTTCTAGATGATGGTTCTTATTTATTGAAATTTTGAGTGGACCAATATTTCCTTAAATTGATAATAATATTTTGATGTACTCAAAAGGAATAAAATAAATTATTACATGATGATCAATGATAATAATGATAATATTAATAAGATAACTTCGAAGGATAATGGATGATCATACTATTCTCTAGAAAATATCTTTTTTATAAGATAATGTTTTTTTTTCTTTGTAATATAATCTTTAACCAAGAAATCGTAAGATAGATATTTCGTGTATGATAATGTATTATTGATGAGGCATTTACATTTCAACATCATCATATGGATAAGAAAATTCCTCTTAAGATCATGTATTATAATAATATGTCTATTTATGTGTAACAATAGGTGTTCCCCGATCTTCGTAATATAATATTATTTCGTAATATAAATAAATGAGAATACAGAATATGTTAAATATAATCTGAAACACTTAACAAACTTTTCAAAATAAGTGTATGAATTTTTTGAACAATCAAAACGCATAGAGACGAGATCTATTGGTGGAATTAAATTTTCAACAATGTGGGGCTACATGGTAAGTATGTATTGTAATACCATCAGGGTTGGACCACATTCCATGTTGGCCCCTTACATGTCGTGTACCCAATATTATGTGGAATATTCTACCTCTTTTATCTCCATCGTTTGGACTCAGATTTTATCCCATGGGTAGCCAATCCTGAGTTTTTTTCATATAAAACATGATTGAATCCTTGATATTAGATTTTGATATATGATGTGAGAAGTTTCAATTGTGATACTTAATATGGAGGTACTAGTTGATGATAGTGATCAAATGGGATTATCAGAGTGGAACCCTCCTATAGTTATAGGGAATGGTTGTTTAACATATAGAGTGGAACCCTCCGGTTGCCACATGTAATGTTTCTTCAATCTATCCATCATTAAAGTAGAACCCTCATGTGGTGTAAGGAAATGGGTCACATACCTATATAGTGGAACCCTGATATAGTGTCAGAGCATGGGTCCCTTACTAATAATTTTTTTTGAGTGGAACACTCCTTAAGTGTAATGGAATAGGTCCATAACCACCAGAGTAGAACTCTTATGTGCAGTTAGGTCATAGTTCAGCTAAAACTACATTGTAACACTCATGATGGTTGTGGGTGTGGGTCCTCTATTTATCCATCATTATAGTATAACCATCTTTCATAGTTAGTGAATGGGTTCTATATCTTTTTGTAGAGTGTAACCCTCTTGTTGTCCCTGGGTATTGGTCATATACCTAGAAATTGTGTCACCAATAATAAGAGAAATAGTGGATCAGAGTGTGTTGGCATGGATTATTCATCAAGACAGACACAAGGTATTATTGGAATCATTGATCGTCCTCTTTGAACAGTTGAAAATCATCACTATGATGAGCTATGTTATTGATATACCCATTCTCACTCATCTAGTCTTGTTTTAATGAATATATATATATTTGAATCAATGTTGGTAGATTATCATACTCTCTTATTACAGGTTATGTTTTCTATTCATTTAATGTCTATTACGACTCCCCCATCATATTTCTAGGCATCCTACTGAGTACGTATATATTCAACCCTTGATGGTATTTTCCCACATGTGTTTTGTCTTTGGTAGATGATTTATGGGTTAGTGGAGATTTCAAAAGAGTATTGGGATACCCTAATTCATTTGACCATGTATAGGTGTCTGGGCTTGGTGATATGGATGTTGGATCTCTATGTACATTACTTTTTTTATGTTTTTTCTGTTGGGAAAACATTATTGTTGGGATTATATTTTCTCCCTTATTCATTAAATATTATGTTTTCATACTGTTGTTATCCATACAGTTTTTATATACATGACTTATTCTCTTGATGTTTCATCTGTTTTTATTATTCTACTCCACTTCTTCATGGAGATGGATGGGTGTGTGCATATATGCACATTAGGTAATTTCCTACCATATTATTTATTTATTTCCACAGTTGTCTCTATCCCCAACATATGGATGTTTTCTTGGGGTTTTTGTGCCTCGAGCCCTGTTGGGTTGGGTTGTGACAACTTGTGACACATGTGGGGGTTATTCTTATTGATGTGACTTGTTGTGATATTCTTACTGATATATGTGATTGATGTTGTTTCTTTCGAGTGTGAAGAAGGTGAGGTGAGGTTTATTTTCAACTGATTAAATTATTATTCATTCAATGATTTGTTATTTAAATGGTTTTTTAGAACCATTGTTTTCTTTCGAAGGTAGTTATAGGAGACTAATAGTGATTTAGATAATTCCACACCCTAGTCTAGAGTATACCTTCTAAGGCTATGATACTATTAGACCTTCTAAACTAATAGTATGTCATTCAAGGTCTTGAAATGTATTGGAAGATCCCAGGGATTTATTTTGAGATTGCCGATCAGGATGAAGCTCAGTTATATATAAAGGACTACTGGAACATGAGATGTCCAGTAGTGTCATCCTTGGTTCCTCATCGATAGTTTATGATCTAAATACTTGAGTTTTAGGATTTTTTCCATGGTTCATATGTTAATATCAGAATAGTTTAATGGAATTATTTCATTATATCATTCGTTTTTATTCCATTGGATTGTCTGATCATATGGTACCTTTGTTCAGTTGTTATCTTCGATTATGATTCCATGGTTGGTATGTGCTATTTTTGATTCACCTTGTGTGTTTTTCGATTACTTTTAGATAGATTATTTTGAAATTGTTTGAATGTGTGTTTTGAAAATTAAATTTGATAGGTTACTTCATCAATATTTTATATGAAATGGATTTTCATATATCTTGTTTCTGAAAAATGAGTTTTTATGAAATTGATGGAAAAGGGATAAATAGTGAGTTGCCCGGATTTCTATGGTTTTGAAAATGAAATATTTTATCGGTTTGAGATATTTCATTAAAATGTTTAACCATCATTATTTTATGTTTTAAAATGTTTGTGTGGTGTGTTATTGCACTTAATTTCTTCTGAATGAGAAAACTACTAATTTAAATATTTTTTTTAAACTAGAAATATATGAACTATATTAGGAAGGGATTCCCATTGATACCATGGTGAAATTATAAAAGGCACATTTAACTCCTACCATGTATATGCTCTGGTGAATTAGTGTGTATCCATCTCTTATGTTTTTGTTTCATGTGTCCAATTTTTCATTGTTCTTTAAGATTATATTTTTTCATGGATAGATGGTGGGATGTGATGAGTGTTCAAGGGTTCATAGTGGTGATGTGGAGTTTTTCAGGATTCATTTTTCTTCTAACTGTAAATTGTTATGTTTTCTCAATTTTCCAGCCTGTGATGTTTATTGTATCAACATTCAATTTGAATTTAATTTATTTTGTTTAATATTGTATAGATTTTTATTTCTTATATCACGGTTGGTTTACATTTTTTATGTTTCAACTATTTTATTTATATTATATTATTAATGAGGATGAAATCATTCCCAAAGATAATTCTCAATACCCACACGATTTGCAACCATAAAGAATCAAAAAATATCATTCTCGCCACTGGCCACTGCTAGATCATTCTCCCCTATCAAATCCCCTCTCAGGATTCTGTTGTTGGAAGGACTTTGTGAGCACCATGGATCTACTATCAAGGCCCCCACATTATCATATATCATCATATTTTCCTCAAAACATTATGGTTATCTCCACTCTGTCACAATCAACAGCTTCCATGAAAGATCATGATCGATGATCATGGCCTCATTCTCTAGATCCCCTTTATATCCTCAGACTCGTCACATGAATTCTTTGAGCCTATGTGTTTATTCTGGTGACATCAAGGTAGTTGGGGTACATGGAAGATCATGGTTGAGGTGATTCACTTCTCTCATTGGGTAGTGGGTGTCCCCATGAATTTTGGGCCCTTATCTAATACCAAAGGATTTTCTATTCACTTCAAAAGGGATTTGTGGTTTTCATTATTTCCGTCAATGGTGTCGGATCTCCATATATTTTTTTTGTAAGCCACTCCTACAAGGGTTATGTTTTTCCACTACTACTATGGTTCTGTATGAGTAATCTTGACTCCTCATAAGTGTGAAATATAATCTCAAGTAAATAATAAGATTCAAATTCCAAATATTATTTTTTATTCTTGAAAAATAAATATCAATATTTTTGTTGGTTGAATCATGTAGGAGCAACGTTTTTTATTGAATTTTAGTAAAGAAATTTCCACCGAGTAATGAATATTGACACAAATTCTTTCATGAATTGTACATGGGTGTGGGATAACTACCACCATACAATGAGAACTATATCATACATTATGAGTGAACCTCATAAAAATATATATGACATTACTTTATGTTTTTGTTTTAATTTCATTTATATATTTTTATAGAGGCAGAAAAGACAAGGTTTTGAGGTCTATTCACCAAAATAAGTGCATTGGTAAATGAAAGTGTTTAAATTGGTAAAAAATATAAATATATATTCAATTCCCATATTAATATTGTTTCTGTTAGAGTTGGTGTTATATGAGCAACCAAATGTAATTTGATTATATGTATATTCGATGTGTTGATTTTAATTAAATATATTATTACACAATGTTCATTGTTCTCCATGAAATTAATGTAAGAAAGTAATAGAGTATGTTTTAATTTAATTATGTCATAGAAGTTCCCACTATGATGAGAAACTTTATTTTCTTTGATAGTACTCTTAATATAGTCCTGCGGTAGGATAACATACTATGATGGGACACAAAATCTGTAAATCATCAGGTGCGAGTAATCATATACAGATAAATATTCTTCTGATAATCTTAAATCATGGTAAACTCCAAGACAATAGATTATGAGAACATACCCACCAGTAGGAATACTATAAGCTTTTGTGACATTAGATATTCTTATCTGCAAACATGTATAATTTTCTTTCTACATTTATATTATGATTAATTAATGTGATGACTCATACATGTTGATTTACTAACAAAATCCAGAATTCCATATGTTGGTGGGAAGAAGGGTATGTTTGGTGTGACATGATTGACATGCCATTAATGTATAATTTTTTGATGTATATTTCCATTCTACATTTTTGGGAGTTGATATCACATAAATTAAATAAATATGCATTCAATAGTATGTGAATAAAAATATATATATATTTTTTGAATATTTAATAAATATTTATTCATTGTTATGTGAATGGAATATTTATTTATGAATAAAATTGTTATTAGGTAATTTTAAGAACCTGATATTTAACTCTGTTATGTATATTTTCAAATTTTGGTCTAATTATTTATTTTGGACCTAATATGGATGCTTAATGAGGTTATATAGGATACAAGGGTGTCTGAGGCTTTTTTAGATCTCATAACCCATACAAGTAGAGAGAATCACTATATCATATGGATATTAGAATCTACGCGGCCATGCCCATATTAACTATCTTAACAATGCTTGGGGGCATGACAGTGAGCAATAGGAGGGTATACAGTTTGAGGAAACATTGCGGATTAGATCTCATGGTCATGAATATATGCTTCTATTTTTAGCAGATCAATTTCTAATAGTTGGTTCATGGTTTCTTAAACCATTAATCATATCCCTACGGATCCCCTCTTGAGGTAGTTCCATGAGCACGGTTGGCGCATGGTTTGGACAACGATGTGGCCAAAAAGTGTGACCACTATTTTAGATAAATTTTATTAAAATTCCCTTAATGATATATATTAACCTTACCTCAATCATCTATTTTATCACCAGTGAAAAAAATGTATCCTTTCATTTGTACGAGGATCTCAAGCCCACTTTAGTAGTAATTTTCCCTTTCATTTATCTGATTTTTGATCAAAACATCATTCCTCTTGTTAGATTCCTCTTGGTAAGTATTCGAATCCCTTCTATCATTTCTTTGTTTCTCTTATCCTTGATAATGTTATTGAGTAAAAGGTTCATATGCACTATTACCGTGGAGTTGGTATGTTCTTCAGATCTATTCCAATCCAGGATAAACTAAAGGCTGATACAAGATGAGGAGAGTCATACGATCCTACGGTATGTGGTATATAACTCATCCCTCAAGTTTTATCACTTTATAAGTTTCTATGTGTTTAAAATAATTTCATTGGGTGTTGCCTACTAAATTCATGTTCGTTGATTATAGTTAATAGAACAATTTTATAAGACCCTTTTCATTAAATTTATCCACCTTTAGAGTTTAAGCCTTCAGCATGACTTCCCCAAATATTGTATTTCTAATAATTATGCTTCTAGTATCTGATTAATCCTATCTGACCCACCGTTTGGGTGTGCTTCAACATGACCTTGATAAACCTAACATTACTATTAAATTAATTAATTTATATGTGATATTATATTTAAAATACATTACTTTACCCTTATAAGGTGTGTGTTCATATTAATTAGTGAATGTTTTATTTGTTAATAGGAATGTATTCTAAGTGTATTACATAGAATAATTGAATATGTATGTGAGACTTATTTGCATTTCTGTAGAATACCATGCAATATTTAATATAATAAAATAGAGTGAAAATAATGAAAATAATATGAATAATATGAATAAATTAAATGGATGAATTTCCTATTAGCCTTTTCATAGAAACTAAATAGAACAATGTGAACTAAATGAGTTATTTCTTGACATGAGTATTATGTGGAATAATTTATTAAATAAATTTATTATAAATTTATTATTTAATAGGGACTATGAAATTTTTATAGGTGTTTTTAGACTTGATCCATCAGTGGATTTTAAATGGAATTCCTTTAGCACTCGTGGATTCCATTTTGATTTCTTGATGTCGGTATCCATGGTTGATTCCAACCTTCAAACCCAATAATTGTATAAATTAAAATGCCTTCTATGACACTGTAAGACCCATACATTTTCATTATACTATTCCTTGGATATACTCCTTTGATATGTTATGACATTTCAGACATGAGGCACCATAGATACACCCTTTGGCCAAGTCATTTCTTGTCCTATTTAACATTCGATTAATTTATTCGACTCAGTATTAATTATATTATTGTGGAATGTCATGTAATAATCAAATTTGATTATATAGATAAATCATTAGTGAGGCTATATGTTATTACTGATCTGGATCATCCCATGAGGACATAGATTCCTTGGTTATTACCTTGGAACCTATTCATTATTAATATCAATATGATTCCATATTTGATTTTAGATCCTTATTTATTATTTTCATGTTAGTATTTAATTTCGGGTTAAACATCAAGTTAATTAATATATAAATTGGGAGATAATTAATTAATGAAATGATTTCATGTTCAGACACCAACAAATTCTAAAGAAGTTACTTGTGTATTTAAATATTTCCACTTATTTACTTTTATATATTTTATCTTTCACTCTATTTCAGTTTACATTAAATGGAATAGATGTTATGGATGTTGTTGGAGGTGGCCTAATGAAAATTATCTCATACCCTATCAGGGTATCCATTGGTACCCGAGAAGAAAAACATGTATTCATATGTTGACAAAGTGAATTTCCCCTTTTGGGGTACTTGATTGATTTCATACATTAGGATGAAGCTTAGTAGAAGATGACCAGAAGGGAGCTCAGGATTCTGGGGATTTTTTTATGTTTTCCTATTATGTATATCGTGTATTACATACTTATTGTATTAATGTTTTCTAGTTTTATAGAGACATGAAAAGTATTATCAACTTTTTCATAATATTATCCTTTTTCTTGTTGTTAATTATTATATATTCTTCTATTATGAAATATGTTTACCAATGATTCTTCTATTATTGACATATTATTATATGTATATGATGCGATACACTCTGGTTAGAAGTGTATAGTCACCCGATGGAAAAACCATAAACCCTCACTGCTAGTCAACTGCAAATGGCATTAGGGGAGATGCACTAGGGGCTATGTGGCCAACCGTGCTCAAGGCACTATTGAGTGGAACCCGGTTTCATGACATCACAATGTGGTATACAATCTTTTCCTTTTTTACATTACTATTTTGATAAAATATCAAATAGATTAGAAATTCTTTGCAACATGTTTATAATTAATTATTGGGCATAGATAAACCCATTTGGGGTAAATAACATGTTTCATGAATAACTACTATTGTTATGATTTTTTCTAGTATATTTGATATCATTTCACTGTTGGGTGAAGAAAATGATGTGTGATGGTTATTATTATTATTTTGATTCATAAAATTAATGAATCCTTGGACTGATGATATGAGTTTAAGGAGAATTATTACATAAATCATCTCTGGATCCTAAAATTCACATGACATTCATATTCTATTTCATATTGGGGAATTTCTGTGCTTGTATTTCCATTTTAGGTTGGATACATATTTATGATTTGGTTTGAGGATTTAGTAAGCTATTTTATATTGTTCCTCCAACCAGACATTATAGAGTGGCCTTAAAATTTAATTGAATAGTTGAATTAAATGGAATTTAGTCCTATAGAGTTTCCCATTAGTTCCCTTTAGATTTTTGGAGGTTTTTTGTTACCCAATGACCCCCATGGGGTGTACCATATTCCTTTTACTCGTGTTGAACAACCAATGGTTCTATTTTAGTGCATTCCTCATTACCAAAAAACTATGTTTCTACTGGGACACCATTTAATAGTGCTAAAAAATCCCTGATAAAGGGACATGGGCTTTATCAATTTTAAAAAAAGTGGTGATAAAGGGTCACATTTAAGAGCACTTATTTTAGTGCAGTTAAAAGGGCCCTTTATCAGCGCATTTTTAGCTCTGATAAAGCACCCCCATTTATCAGTGCTTTTTCCTGGAGCAGATAAATTTCAAAAAAAATTGTGGAAAATAATATATTGTTATATAAGAATATTTATATTGATAAAAAGATAATATATAATTTTAAAATATGTTTTATATAAGTATAAATAGACTATTATGTTTAATATATATCAAATTTATTGAAAATGGATTTAAAATATTTTAAAAAAAGTTATTAATTAATAATCTGATAATTATTATCAATTAATAATCATTTAATAACATTTTGATGACACAAAAAAATAAAAAATAAAAATAAAATAAAAGTTCTAAAATAGGGTTAAAATGTTACTCAAACATTAAACGGCCATAACTTTGGATCAGTGTGTCCATTTGAGCTCTACAACATATCAAATTGATGTTTGCGACTACCTTTACATGCTAGTGAGAGAAGGGAACGTTCTGTCACATTTTCCAAGGACCAAAAGGTCCCATAAGGACTCAAAAACTGATTTTTTACTGAGGATACCCCAATTTTTAACATTCAAACAGGTATAACATATGATCCATATTTCATCTAGGCTTGTACCACATATCATATCAAATATGGTTTAATTTTCAGTGATTCTACTTGCTATGGAGTTGAAACAGACTTCAGTATTCGGTGTTATGGTCATTTTATCATTCTATGGCTTTTTTAATACACATATACATGTATTTATTCCTAAATATATATATATATATATATATATCTGTGTGTGTGTGTGAGTTTGTGTATGTCTGTGTGGGTCTCACTGTGTATGTGTGTTGTATATATGTATGTATTTATTTATTTATTTATTCAAACACACATAAAAACATATTTTATAAATGTATTTTCAAATAACCGTATAAATATATATTAACATACAAATAAATATACGGATATAAAATTATAACTAAATATATATATATATTAATATATGAATAAAAAAAATAAATACTAATACATGAATAAATATATATGTATTAATATATCTAAATATATTTATATTAATACGAATCTATATTAATATATGAATGAATAAAACTAAATATATATATAAATATATATATATAAGAATAAATAAATATATATATTAATATATGAATAAATATATATGTATTAATATAACTAAATATATTTATATTAATATGAGTCTATATTAATATATGAATAAATATAACTATATATATATTAACATAAATATATATTAATATATTAATATATATATATATTAATATATGAATAAAAATATATGTATTAATCTAACTAAATATATTTATATTAATATGAACCTATATTAATATATGAATAAATATAAAGATATACATATATAATTATATATATCATTAAGTGGTGAAAAATACTAAATGACATAGTGGTAAAGGTGCAGGCATGTAAAGGGGGAGGTCGCAGGTTCTAGTTCAGGTTGAAGCAAGGGTGCGTGGGAAATTTGGAGGGGGTTGTGCGGGAAAGGGAAGTGTGTGGTCGGAATGAGGGGTGTAACACCTGAAGATTTCATAGTACATTATTTTTTTCAATCTAATGCAATAACATGCACTACACGCAACACTGAGTTCAAGCGCATCATGACTTAAAAAACTAGCCGTTCAAAAGAGGTTATGAATAGTAATAACTAAATTTTGAAAATTATATAATCCTTATAATTTTAGAATCCTTATTATGAGTTTATGAGTCAAAATGTAAGAAAAAAATCAATTTTTCGAGATAAATGAATTATTTTTCAATAATTGCAATTTTACCGCCTTTTAATGGCGAACCGTTTTTAAATTTAATATTTGAAACTTTTATATATTCTTTTTGACAAAATAAACTTCTTATTTAGAATCGGGACATAAGAATTTAGTTTCAATAAATTTTTGGGGTTTTTCTGATAACTTTCATATTTGGGTGAATAGAGAAAAAATACTCTATTTTTACTGAAAACATCTTTTTAAATCAAAATATTTTTTACTATTAAATTATACATATTAATGTTTTGAAAGTATAATTAGATTATATTTTTACCCTTTAATCCAATGTTGTACATCAGAATTAATTTCACATTGAAATTATACATAAACAAGTGTCAATATTTTGATAGTTATTGTTTTTAAAAAAACACTATTTGTTTTGACAATGAGAATTAATATTAAATTAATAAATTAAACTTATATGTTTTTTAATTAGGTAAAATAGACTTCATTTTTGGATTTGTAATATTGAAATTGTCATAGGGTGAATTTTTTATATTTTTCTGAAAACGTTCAATTTTTGATTAATAGTGAAAATACACTGAGTTATCATTTAAAACCGAATTTTTATTTAAATAATTATTTATTTTATTAAAATATAATTTATGTAAAAATAGATACATAATACTTATATAAGGTCAATGTAATTCATTAGAGTCAATTTATAATAATTTTAGATATATAAAAGTTTTTATAGAATTTTTCACCGTCTTTTACCCACCTCCTAGGAGAATTTGTGAATTCACATAAAACATCATTTTACCGCTTCTGTGAGTGGAATCTCACAAATCTGAGAGACATGGTTGATATGGGTATGTAAAATTTGGTTCAATAGGATAAAAATAATGTTAGGTGAATAGTAACTTTTTACTTTTATTTACCAAGGTTAAAAGTAAATAGGGTAATTAAGGGTAAAAATGGTATTATTATTACCCTAAAACATGTCCTATTTCTATTGGATAAGTTTAATTCGACCAAAAACATCCTTAGGAGTATAATATGACCCTTTATGTCCCCTTTTATTATATTAATAGATTTATTATTAATTTTTTTAAAGAAGAGTTAACAGATTGAAAATCAAAGTTTAATAACTAAACCATTTTTAATATAGGGTTATACATAAGATAAATTCGACTATAAATATTAATTAAATAGCATAAAATATTTCCTACATAATTTTATTTTATTTATAATTTTTACAGATTAAATAATTAAATTTATTAATGACAATGATGATGCAGTAATTACCTTATTAATGAAAGAATCAAATAAATGGTATTATAAATATTAAAATAAATATAATTTCAATGTTATTATGACATCCACGAATTTTAATGATTCATATGAAGTATTTGGATTAATGAAATGTATTTTGATTGTTGTAATCAGGCTGTTATTATCTTATCAATAAACAAATACCAAATAGTTCTAAAATTGACATAAATTTTTTTAAAACAAATATTATATTATTAATTGATATAATGTTCTTAAAAATCTAAGGTTCTTCCAAAAGGTTTATATCATATATATGAAATTAATTAATCAATTGGGGTTAGATTGGCAGTATATAGTATGTTTATTAACTATATAGTTTAAGAATACAAGTAGACACTATAAAAGGTAAATTATTTAACTTACAGCTAAACCTAAATAATAAGGTTAAAATGGTAACCTAAACTTTTCTAAAACCAATTGGTTGAGATAATTCCAACCCATCCATACCCTATCCTCTAAATAAGTCACTTTCAAGCCATTATAAACTAAATATGTATATATTATAAAATAATATTTTAAGTTTTCCCAATGGTGCCCCTCACCCCTCTTATAAATGGGCACTTCCCTTCCGCAAATTCACACCTCCAAGGCCATTTTCCTTGGCCAAACCCTTCCCAAATATCCTTCTAAATATCCTAAATTCATCCTAGAGGCCTTCCTTTGGCCAGATATCAAACCTAGGGGACCGTATTTATCAAATCAAATGGAAGAACCCGAAGAAGAGGTAATGATTTCACCACCATTTTTCTTGTTCTCTTATTCTTCCACTTACTCTTTAATTTTTATTTCCATCATAAAATAATAACTCTAGTATATTATAAATATTGTGATGTTATTATAAATATGGAATAACTATATTCATTATTCTATCCATCTTATGAAAGATAATGTCACCATGTGTGCGTACGTACGACATACCGTCTCCACACCGTGTTGTAAATTGTTATTCAAAACTATGCTATTTGGATGTATATAATGATGAGTAATATCTATATAAATACTGAAAATTACATGGTAATGTTTCATTAAAATTAATATACAATCCACTTCCACACTTTTGAGGAAATGATATTGTCGCTCGTGCGTACGTACGGATTACCGTCTCCACGACGCGATGAGATCCATTGCAACATTCACCATTCATAGATGATTAAAAAAAAATATTACTAATAAGAATGTAATATATGAAATAATAATGATACTGGAGATATATATCTATATATATATATATATATATATTTACTTACATATATCTTATTCACTTAGTTCCGTTCAATACGATATGATAATGGAATCAACGTTTATGCATACGTAGTTATTACCATCTCCATAAATGGTGTTTTTCATTTCATATATATTTATATTATACATATTTATATTATAAATATATATGATATATAAATCTTGTTTTATATTCTAGATGTATTTAGATCTTGATCTATGTGATACAATCAAGTGTATCATGTTAAAACACGTACGATAAAGAAATCGATTATTACCCAAAATGTTAATTTATCATTGAAATTATTATTAAATGGTTAGTATAATGTCATAAATGAATAATGTATGATATCAAAATTTTAATATGGTTCTTGTATAATTTAATAACATACTACTATCTTCATACAGGTGGCTAAACGTATCTTCAACTAATGTAATGTTCAGGGTAAGGGTTAATTCACCAATCTAATTATTATCTGAGATTGTTTATGTGTAAGTATTTTCTGGGGAACTTTTATCATCCATATCTATTTTTCATAAAAATGATTTTAAAATGAATATTTTAAGGATTTGTGAATATTAATCTTTATCAAGATCATAATTGTACATGTTTTAATGATTTATCTTTCTAAACCTTTTTAATTAATGTCCTTGTTTTCAAAATGATTCGAAGGATTTATTATATGGACATGAATGTTTTGAAATGATAATTATTTTCAAAAGTTTCAATGTGGTACGAGATACTTTGATTCATAAATATCTTTTAAATTCCTTCCTTTAAAATTTTTTTACTTTTAAATGATATTACAAAAATGATATTTCTCTCAAAAAGTTTTACTCTTCGTTTTCAAGTATGTCAGCATCCTTTACTTGATATTATTTTTGATTGAGGTTGATTTATTATAACACAATCTTCCATGTTGTATTGAATGTGTTATGATATTTTTGACTGTGGATGATCTATTTTTATACCATTCGTGTTATATGGTTAATTTATTGACATTTCATATGATAGTTTTAATATGAATGTTTATGTTAAGTTTCAACTTTTTCATATGAAGAATGAAGTGGACTTTGTAAATGACGGGTGGAGCCCACTATAGCTCCTCGATTCATTGGTAGGTCTCATGAGACAATCTAGTGTCTTGGCACAAGGCCTTGACAAAAAATGTTATCTGTAGTCTTGACATGAGACCTTGACTATGTGGTAATTATGTCTGACATTAGGCATTCCCTCATTATGTAATTAGTTATTACAAGTGATTGTTAGACTAGTATAATATCCATGTGCATGTTTATATAGTAATGTTTGATTTAATTTTTCCATAATATGTTCCTATTTATGTTTAAAAATACTGATGTTTTTTTTACAAATCATGGCTTAAAATTTTATAGCTTCTTTTAAATTATTTACCCTTACCGAGCATCTGGGCTCACCCCTTTCTTAAGTTTTATTTTCCCAAGATTCCATGATTTGTGTAAGGATTGATATTGATGGTTAAGCTTGGGTATTAATTGAATTTTCAGAGGAACATTTATGTTCTGTTTCATTTTCTAATGTGTAATGTAACATTCATGTATGTAATCTATTTTCCAAGACTACTAAACCGATCGGTCCTTCGAGACACGATTCCATGTAATCATGCCAATGTATAAAAATAATGCACCAACTCTGGGTAACTAGGGTCGGGGAATTAAATTTGGTATCAAAGGAAGTTTAGTACAAACCTTGGAAACTAGATTTAGATAAACTCTAAATAGAGCACATATACCTAAGATAGACATTGAGGATTAGCATAGAATAACTTCTTTAAATTTTAGTACTGTAAATATTATGTGTGTTTTCCAAGAAAATACATTCCTGTCTGAATACAAGCAGTTAGTGGCGGCTATAGAACAGATGTACCTAATGGTAAAACCCAAAAACACCACATTGAGCTAGACTCAAAAGGGAACTAGTGCATGAAAACAGCCCTTGCTTCAGTCTTGGTTATGATAATCCCAGAGGATATGCTTAGGATAATTCTAGTTTTCTTTACAAACAACTATAATGGGTTTATTAGTATATACATTCTCAAAGAAGATATTTTTATGATTATGTATTATATCCATAAACTGTTCAATTTACGTTAGTTATTTTACAAGTTTGGAATTATTCATTGCAATTCATAAACTGACCTAGTGTATGCCATTGTATAGAAATGGCTCCCAGAAAAAGGAATTTGAACTCCAACAATACGTATTATCCAAAGAATAGGAAGGATCATATATTTCCCAGTATTAAGCCAACATTTATAAGGGAAATAGTCTCCCATGTATTCTCAACATATGAAGAAATAGTATCATGTGTTAATAAGATAAGTAAATAATTCTCTGAGACTTATGGCATTGAAGGAAAGCAAGATAATTAAATGATAGAGGAGAGAAATATGGATAAATGGAAGGCGGAAAAAAATAATTTTACCATGTGTGATAACTGTGGAAAGAATCACCTTGGTAAATTCTTGACGAGAATGTGAGTTTGTTATAAGTGTGGAGAACAAGGACACCAAGTATGTGATTGCAAGGGTAAGAAAAAAGTTTCAAATGTACAATGCTTCATCAGCAAGGAGTTGGGACACTATGTGTATCAATGCCTAAATCATCAGAGTATACCAAAAATGATTCAATTTGAAAATAATAAAGTTACGTTAATACCGAAAATGATGAGAAATGATTAAGAGTATTTATGTTGTTACTATAGTATTGTGTCATTTTATTATTGTATTAATGATGTACATGTTATATGAATTATAGAGTATATAAGGATTGTACTGCAGTACTATTTCATTAAGGAAATTAGATTGTGTTGAACCAAGAAAAGTGGCTCAATAATAGGTTATATATTTGTAAAATATATGGTTGGGAGAAAGATAAACCATAATATGGTTCTGATACCGAGGTAGTGATTATGGAATAACAAATTATTGATTTGGATAAATTATATTGGATATTCTTGACTACCTTGAAACTGTTTAATGATTTGTATATTCCATCATTGTTGGAGTTTACAACATTTTTGGATAGAAGGTGTATATCTAGTACTATGTAAAGAATAAGGGAGAAAGAATGTAATCAATTAGGTTTTCTGTTAATTCAAGATGTTGTAGTGTTTTAAATGAATACATGATGATGGTGTCCACAAGTTATTATGTGGAAAATAGGATCTTCATCGTGTTTACCTTGCTTAAAAATTTCGGACTGTGAGTTTGGACAGAAGTATTTTGGATAATTTTAGTTTGATATTATTTTTGGATTTCCATAAAATGGTTATCCCGGTAGTTGGGCAGCAACCCATTGCGACTGGCAAGTCCGCGAGACTCTAACCCAAAACCGAAGGGCGACAAGGGTGTATCCCATACCGCTGGCCCACGTGATGTCCTAGATTGAATAATTTATATTTTTTAAATGTTTTGGTAGATTAATTATAAATTCATTTTTTGGAACCCACTACGAATAAGATAAATAGAATTTTTTATGTTCTATTATCTTTGAGAGTGAAAGATGACTTTGTGGTAGAAATTAGTTAAACGATGGAACTCTACTTGTAACATATATATATATATATATATATATATATATATATATTTGTCTCTTACACTATGAAGAAATTAATTCTTAAAAATTAGGTAAATGATCTTAAAACTAATAATGTGTCATCCTAATAACATATGTTTTGTTGAACCGATGATACATTAAGTCATCATAGATTGATGCTTTTGAGGCCGTCAATTCTACATTTATTTGTGACTGATGACCTCAATCACTCCCTATATATATTTACATTTTTCCTCCAATTATGTTTTTCTAATTTCCACCAATGTTCTTCTAATTGTGATTATAATTTGGGGGTGACTTTTTCATTTCCCTTTTCCTCTTATTAAGACTAAATTTTATTTACCCAATTTAGGATGTGGGTTTTTCCACAATTGTATTTTCTATTTTCAAACTTTTATTTTTGAAGAATGATTTTAAATTGCGAGGACGCAATTTATTGAATTATGGATGAATGTAACACCCCAATATTTCATAGTACGCTATTTCTTCAATGTAATGAAATAACTTGAACTACACGCAACACTATGTTCAAGCACATCACGACTTACCAAACTAGCTGTTCAAAAGCAGTTATGAATAGTATTAACTAAATTTTGAACATTATATAATCCTTATAATTTTAGAATCCATATTATGAGTTTTCTAGACATCATGTAAGAACAAATTCATTTTCATTCAGATAAAAGAATTATTTTCGATAAAATGAAATTTTAACCCCATTTAATGGAGAACCCCTTTAAAATCCAATATTTTAAAATTTTATATATTAATCATGAAAAAATAAACATATTATTTTGAATCGTGAAATATGAATTTAGTTTCAATAAATTTTTGGTGTTTTTCTGATAACTTTCATATTTGGGTGAATAGTGACAAAATACAATATTTTAACCGAAAACAAATTTTTTAATCAAAATAATTTTTACAATTTAATTATACATTTTAATGTTTTAGAAGTATAATGAGATCATATTTTTACCCATTAATTCAATTTTGGTCATTGGATATAATTTCACATTGAAATTATACATAAACAAGTGTCAATCTATTGATAGTTATTATTTTATAAAAACACCCTATTTATTTTGATAATGAGAAATAATTTTAAATTAATAAATGAAACTTCTATGTTTTCAATTTGGTAAAATGGTCTTCATTTTGGGATTCGGAATATCAAAATTATCCTACGGTGATTTTTTCTTATTTTTCTGAAAACGTTCAATTTTTTATGAATAGTAAAAAACACTAAGTTATCGTTTGAAACTGATTTTTTTTAAATAATATTTTTTTTGTATTTAAATTTATCTGAGGTCAAAATACATACATAACATCAATATAAGTTAAATTTAATTCATTTGAGTCAATTTATAATAATTTTAGATATATAAAAAAATTTATAGAACTTTTCACCGTCTTTTACCCACCTCCTAGGAGAACTTTCGAATTCACATAAAACATAATTTTACCGCTTCTATGAGTGTAATTTCAAAACTCAGAGAGAAATGGTTGATATCAGTAAGAAAAATGTGGTTTAATAAGATAAAAATAATTTTTGGTGAGTAGTAACTTTTTACTTTTATTTACCACAGTTAAAAGTAAATAGGGTAATAAAGGGTAAAATGATATTATTATTACCCTAACACATGATTTAATTCTATTGGATAAGTTTAATTCGACAAAAAACAACCTTAGGAATAAAACATGACCCTATAGGTTCCATTGGATTAGATTAATACAATTATTATTATTTTATTTAAAGAAGTGTTAAAAGAATTAAAATCCACGTTTGATAAGTAATCCATTGTTAATATAGGGTTATACATAAGATAAATTCGACAATAAATATTAATTAGAAAGCTAAAATGATTTAATACATAAGGAATTTTTTTTTTATAATTTTTATTGATTAAATACGTATATTTTTTAATGACACAATGATGATGGAGTAATTACCTTATTAATGAAACAATCAAAAAATGGTATTATAAATATTAAAATAAATTTAATTTCAATGTTTTTATGAAATACACTAATTTCATAGGTGAATAGTACATGTTAGTATTGATTCAATGTATTTTTTTTCTGTAATCATGCTCTTATTATTTTATCAATAAATAAATACCAAATAGTGTCAAAATTGACATAAAATAGTTTTTAAAAAAATATAATAATATTAATTGATATAATGCTCCTAAAAATATAAGGTTCCTCCAAAAGACTTATATAATATATATGAAATTAATGAACCAAAAAGGGTTCAATTTTCTATATATAGTATGCTTATTAACCATATAGTGTAAGAATACAAGAAGACACGATAAAAGTTAAATTATTTATCTTAGAGTTAAATCTAAATTTTTAGGTTAAAATGGTATCCCTAACATGTCAAAAACATATTGGTTGAAATAATTTAGAACCATACCCACCCTAGACTCAAAATAAGTCACTTTGGATCCATTATAAACCTAATATGAATTTATTATAAAATAATATTTTATGTTTTTCCAAAGGGGACCCACACCCATCTTATAAAAGGGCACTTCGCATTCTCTCAAATTCACACCTCCAAATCCATTTGTCTCATCTGACCCCTGCCCAAATATCCTCTCAACTATCCTATAGGTCTTACATTGGTCATAAAGAAAATCTATGGAGACCTTTTGATCAAATCAAAAGGAAGAACCCAAAGAAGAGGTAATAATTTCACCACCCTCTTTCAAGTTCTCTTATTCTTCCACATACTCTTTCTTTTTTGTTTCCATTCAAAAATAATAACTCTAGTATCTTATACATATTGTGATGTTATTATAAATATCTAATTACTATATTCAGTATTCTATCCATCTTATTAATGATAATTTCACCATGCGTGCGTACGTATGGCTTACCGTCTCCACGCTGTGGTGTAATTTGTTATTAACCACTATGTTATTTTGATGGCTATAATGATGAATAATATGTATATAAATAATGAAAATAACATGCTAATGTCTCTATAAAATTAATATACCTTCCAATTCCACAAATTTATGTAAGTGATATTTTCACTCGTGCGTACATACGGATTACCGTCTCCACTAAGCGATGGGATTCATTTCCACATTCACCATTCATCGATGACTATAATAATATATATTTCTAATAAGTATGTAATATATGACATAATAATTCTAGTGGTTATATATATATATATACATATATATATATATGTACTTACATATATCTTATTCATTAAGTTCCTTTCAATACGATATGAAAACGGAAACAACGTTTATGAGTACATACGGACTACCGTCTCCATAAATGGTGTTTTTCATTTCATATATATGTCTATTATACATATTTATATTCGAAATATATATTATTTATAAATCATGTTTTATATTATGGAAGTATTTAAATACTGATCTAAGTGGTAGAATCAATAGTAATATGTTAAAACATGCATGATAAAGAAAGCGATTATTACCCGAAATGTTAATTTAACATGGAAATTATTATTAAATGGGTAGTATAAAGTCATTAATGAATAATGTATGATATCATAAAAATTAATATGGTTCTGGTTTCATTTAATAACATAATACGGTCTTCATAGAAGAGGTTAAACGTACCCTTGACTAAAGGAATGTTCAAGGTAAGGGTTAATTCCCCAATCTCATTATTCTCTGAGATTGTTTATTTTTAAGTATTTACTGGGACTTTTTTATCATCCATGTCCATGTTTCATTAAAATGATTTCAAAATGAATATTTAATGTATTTGTGAAAGGGAATCTTTATCATGATCATAATTTTAAATGTTTTAAATATTTATATTTCCAAACCTTTTTAATTAATTTCCATGTTTTCAAAATGATTTTAACTATTTATTTATATGGAAATGAATTTTTTGGAATGATAATTCTTTTAAAAAAATTCAAAGTGGAATGGGACACTTTGATTCAAAAAACTTTTATTAAATTACTTTGTTTATAAATGTGTGACTTTTAAATGATTTTACAAAAAGGATATTTCTCCCAAAGAGTTTTACTCATCATTTTCAACCATGTCAGCATCCTTTACTGGATATTATTTTTTGATTGAGGTAAATTTATTATAATACAATCTTCCATGCTGTATTGAATGAGTTATGATATGTCTGACTATGGATGTTCTATTTTATACCATTCGTGGTTTATGGTTAATGTATTGACATTTCATATGCTAGTTTTAATAAAAATGTTTATGTTATGTTTCAACTTTTTCATATGAGGAATTTAGTGGACATTGTAAGTGACGGGTGGAGCCCACTATAACTCCTCGATGCATTGGTAGATCTCATTAGAAAAACTCGTGTCTTGGAACAAGGACTTGAAAAAAATATTATTTGTAGTCTTGGATCAAGGCCTTGACTATGTGGTAATGATGTCAGGCGTCAGGAATTCCCTCATTATGAAATTATTTATTACATGTGATTATTCGACTAGAAGAATATCCATGTGCATGTCTATATAGAAATGTTTGATTTATTTTTTCCATATTATGTTCATGTTTATGTTTAAAAATGTTGTTGTTTTTATTAAAAATCATGCCTTAAAGGTTTGTAGCTTCCACTAAATTATTTACCCTTACTGATCATCTGATCTCACCCCTTTCTTATGTTTTGTTTTCACAGGATTCAAAGAAGTGTATTATGATTGATAAGAAGGGTTAAGCTTGGGGATTAATGGAATTATAAATGGATCATTTATGTTGTGTTTTATTTTCTAATGTGTAATGTAACGTTCATGTATGTAATCTATTTTACAAGACGGCTAAACTGATTGGCCCTTGGGACTTGATTCCTTGTAATCATGCCAATGTATTAAAATAATGCACCGAATCTCGGTAATTGGGGTCCTGGCGTTACAAGAAGGCTCTAACTAGCACTGATAAAAGGGGGGTCAAGATCTATTAAAAGCTCCCCCATGCAATATATATTCATTTTAATTGTTATTTTATTTTTTTTTGACATTTATCAGTTCTAAAAAAAGTACTGATAAAATAGGTCTTAACAGGGCTAAAAATAGCTGATAATGGACCTTTTTATCATTTTTTTTCTAGTGTTGTTAAAACAATCCTATTATCAGCGATTTTTATTAGCTCGGATTAAAGGGGCCCTTATCAGTGCGTTTCTGAGTGCTGATAATGGGGACCCCCTTTATCTTTTCCTTGATAAACAGTGCTTTTTATGCACTATTAATTACATTTTATAGCGCTGATAAAGGAAATATCTGCATTAGTACCAATTTAGATAAAACCTAATTTTTATTAAATGGAATTGAATTGCATGACTATAAGATGTTCTAATTCCTTTTATTTTTAGAAAACGTTACTTAAATTTTTTAAATGTTGAATTATGATATGTTATATGGGTAGGTATACCCATTTTTTTTTGAATGTAAATGTTTGAATGAGTTGGTATAGTCAATGATTGAATTTAATGTGAATTGATGGACGAAATGAATTGATTTATCAATATAATGTAAGTTGATTAATTAGTTATTATATCGTTGATCATGATTCAATTTAGATTCCATGGTTTCTTCACCGATGGACAATTTTTTTTATTGTAAATGATTCTTTACACCAATATGACTTGTGGATCTCAATTCGGTATGATTCCAAGGGAATTTATACCCCTTGGACCTGTCTTGATGGAATCTCATTGAACATTCTCTAGTGAGATGATCCATGGACTCCCCTGGTGTCATTATTGAGTTTCCAATGATATGCTCAATGGACTTGATGAGGATTCTATTGTCTTCTAACCCATGGACCCAATCCCATGGTGTTAATCGTTAATGATTTTATGGAACTACAGTGGGAAATGTGATATGTATTTTTATATGAATTGTTTCTTGTTTTTTGGACTTTTCTAGATATATGGTAAGGTCATGGTTGAGATGATATGTACGGATGTACAGTGAGGACGTGTTAGATCATTATTCACTATTTGTAGATGCATTGTTAAAAGATCTTGAAATGTGATTTCTAGAGATCCTTGAGAGGATATTCAGTATAACTTATTCTATAGTATTCATGAGATATGCATTTTAATTTCATAATGCATACCTATTTTACATTTCACTCCACTTTACAATGTTATATTGCACATCCAAAATTGTTATAAATTATTGGTTGTCTACCTACTGGTATTATATCTCACTCCAATTTTGGACCACCATTGGGTACCGAGAAAGACATTATGGATGTAGTTAGGGACAAGGTATTGACCCCCTTGTTTGATTCATGGTTTTGTGTCATGCTTATGAGAAGGAGAAAACATGACCGAGATAAGGATCATTGTGCTATTTAGGTATAGTAATTTTTGTTCTTTTTGTTATTTTGATACATGGATTTTATTATTATTATGACTACATGTTTTAGTTTATTTGTTGAGATATGACATATATCATCATCATCTATATATGAGATTAGTTATGTCTTTGTTTATATATTCATTCCGTGATTATTAATCAGTTGTATGGTTACTGTATTTCTTTCCTCTATTGATTGATATTGATATTTTGTTGTGTTACACACTGGTATTAAGGGAATAGTCTCCCCACGAACACATCACATACCCTCACTTATAGTTGAAAGCCTCTAGAATTTGGGGAGACACGCTTGTGTACATGTGTCCAAATGTGCTTTGGGGAATATTAATTTGTATACAGGTTTGATTCATTGAAAATTGGTATCATGGACTTTGTTTTATGGTTTATTATTTGGCGATAATATACTAGGATTATAATGAATTGGATTTTGGTAATGATATTTCCCTTAACATAGCTGACCCCTGTAAAAGAAAAGGAAAATTTTCCTTGAATGGAAACTATTTGTTTCTAGGTTTTGACTAATATAGTTGATTTTATTCCCCTATTGGTTGATGAATATGAATTGTGATGTTATCATTGATGTTATTGAGGGTTCTATTTTTATTGATACCTAATGAGATAAGGGTATCCAATATCATACATCATTTTAAGGACATGTTTTAAATCACATGCCATGAATTATTCAATGACCTATTGAATTTTGTGAAGTGGATTGAGAAACATGGTTAGTAATCATAGTAACTGATGTAATCTAAGTAGTTTTTTCATGATTGGGAAATAATAGACACCATGAGTAGCCAATTGTGTCTTGTTGATTCATCAATCATGAGTTTCATAGACTGGAACGTTTTATGGTGTGGATTGGTTGGGCACCACATTTAAGCTCATTAAAGGCATGTGACCTCGTGGATTTGAATTTGGTGAACCATTTGGCTCAAACAATTAAAATTAAATTTTAAATTGAACTAATGAATAGATTCTGATCTTTGATTGGATTTCGAGTGGGAAAGAGGTGGTTTCTCTAGTGAATTTTATGTTGGTTTCTAATTTATAGTCCTATATATAGGATCAATTTGTATTATGTGACCGATTTATAGGAATTTTTTGACATACCCTACAGTTTGGAACATTGAACTCTGATTTAAAATATTTTTGAGGAATTTGTCTTTCATTGTATTGGCATGAAACCATGATAACCTCTAGTTATATTCCACAAGGGTGGTGAAGGTAATGTTATAGAGGAGGTGGGACATGGGATATCAGTGGATAATTTTTTAGTTCCAGCTATGTCACTATCTATTATTCAATATATAGATGTTGTTACAATGTTCAGAGATGGGTTTTATTGCTTCATACAGACTTTCCAGGGAGCACCAAAAACTATCTTGTCTATGGATAATTATACATTTGTGAACTCAGGTACATTCCATATAGGAATCCAGAGATGAATGGAAATTTATTTCCTTATTTGATGAGATTTATTTGGAGTTTATTTGAAGAAATGAGTATCCATACTTCTAAGACTTGAAAATTACATATTCCTTACTTAAGAATGTGAAGGTGATGCATTTTTTTATCCCGAAAGGTTGGTTCTCTGTGAGAGTATTTTAGGTGATGACCCGCCTCAAGATTGGATTGCTGGTATAGATGAAATCAAATATATATATAGACATGGTATGTTTCTATATATATGAGAGAGGGACGTATGTGTGAGTCCCACATGTCTCAATATTTTGTTCATACAGGCATATCTACGATGTATCAAGATATGTGATTCTTGTATTGTTGGTCTGGGATGAAACCTCAAATTGAAGAAAATATTACTAGGTATTCAACATGTTAGCAGGTGATAGTGGATAACCAACAACCTACATGAATGTTAAAACCACTTCTTGGTCCTTAATGGAAATGGGAGGATGTTTCTATAGATTTTGTAGTCATAATACTAAGGCCACTAATAGGTAGAGAACCAACTTGGGTATTCATTAACCAAATGAAAAAGTATCCCACTTACTTCATATCAAAAATACATCCTCAATTTATTTGCTGTGAATAATTTATGCTCGCGAGATCATCCAAGTACACAATGTCCCTCTTATAATCATTTTAGATAGATATGATCGTTTCACATCATGGTTATGGAAGGGGTTGTATAAGGGTATGGTTATACAAGAACTTTTGAGCATAAAAATTCACCATCAAACTGATGGTCAGTTGAAATGGATGATACAAGTTCTAATTACAAGTTATAATCATGTTTCTATGAATTGAACGGTTATTGGGAGAAGAATACCCATATCATCTTGTTTTTCCAAAGAAATATACTTTATGACTCAATTTAGAAAGATCATTTTAATTCCTTGTATGGAAAAACATGATATTCACCCATGTAAATCTTAGAGGTAAGAGAGGCTTCCCTATTAGGTAATCACTTCATGAAATTGATTTTGGAGCTGGTTCATCTGATTATGAATCATATGTATACTACTTTCTATAGAGATAAATTTTATGACGATCATCACTAATGTACTCTATAGTTCGAGGTGGGGGATCATGTTTTGCAGAAAGTATAACCAAGTCTTAGGCACTTGCAAATTTAAATTTAAGGGAATGTTTCACCACATTATGTATACACGCTTGAGATTCTAGAGGGATTTTGGATGTTAGTCTATCATCTTCTGTTATAATGATGATATTATTCAATATAATACATCTTTCAGGTTTCATAGTTTTGTCGGTACCATACTGACCCATCCCAGACATTTTTCCCAAGGAAGATTAGTTTGAATAAATTCATTTTTAAGGAGTATCTAAAATTCATCATTGAACAAAACCTAAAGGCTCTCTATGGTCGGTCTATAAATTTAGAATGGGGTTGTAAGGAAGCAAAACCATGTACATGATGACACTTGGGAGTGAGAGGCGAATATAAATTCCTAGTTGACATATTTGTTCATAGGAATTGTTTCCCCACCACTATAAGGTGAACACAAGGACGAGTTCATTTAAGGGTGGAGAAAGTAAGCACCTTGTTGTTCACATAGGTATGGTTTCTTTTAAATTATGTCTTATTTAATTATTATGGAACTAATATAAATGCCTAATGAGATTATAAAAGCCATGGGTGGGTATGGAGATTGTTCATATCTAAAAACCTTGGAGTGTGGAGAAAATCACTTGGACACATGGTTAGTAGAAACTTTGTGACCTAGCAGACTCAGAATCTCATAATCGTGTGCTTCTTGACTATGAGAAGCATGAGACTACATGGTTTGAGAAAACTATACAGATTGGTTATCTTGACTCTACATAAGGTCTACCATTTTTAACAGAGCCATTTTGTATGGTTATCATAGGGTATCTCAGATCGTGTGGCCTAACATTAAGGGTCCCTTCTTAAGGTACTTCCATGCGCATTCGTTAACGGAAGGTTTGGCCAACCGTACAACCAAACTGTGAGACCCATATTTATATGAAAATTTACTAAACAAACCTTAATTAAATTTTCTAACCCCACCTCCTTCCAATATTATCTCTCCAAAAAAAATATTTTGTTTCTCCTGTAAGAGGTTCTCAATCCTTGATTACATGTATTTGATCTCGTTTATCCATTCTGGTCCAATCAAATAATCATTCATCAAATTGGATTCCTCTTAGTATATAATCAATTAATTTTTAATCATTCTTCATTTATATTATACTCAATAAATTTATTGAGGAGAAGGGTAATATTCCCTATTTTTAGGTCATTGGTCCTTTCATTATATCTCTTCCAATCTAGGCCAAAATAAATTCTAATACTAGATGAAGAGATTTGTACGAGTCTAGGGTAGGTGGTTTATAACTCATCTCTTAGGTATCATCATTTTATAAACTGTCTTTTGTGCATGAATATTACATTGGTAATGAACTATTAAACTCATTTACCTTTATTATATTCATTAGAACCATTTTCTAAGAACCTTTTCTTAAATTTTATTCACCAGTGGAGGTGATGACCTCAACATCAACCACTCCATGTAAGTTGTTCCCATTAATTATTGTTTTAGTATACCAATAATCTTATATGAGCCACCATTCATGTGTGATTTTACTTGAACAAGATAATGGAAATTTTTTAATTAAATATATGAAATTATAATGGATATTACATGTGGAAGACATCACTTGAACATTATAATTTATGTTTTAAAACTAATTAATGATTTCAAAAGTGGTTAATTGAAAAGTATACTATGTATATGACTTTTCCTAAATAATTTTAAATGCAAGACATATTTTCATGTCCATATCACACCATTCTATGTTTATTAAACGGAAACTGAGTTATCCTAATGAAATGAATATGACTTATATGAATTAATTATATTTTTTCCTTCCATTTTAGCCTTCTCGGGCTAAGAAAATTAAATAATCTGAAACTAAGATCTTAATAAATCGAATTAATATTACAAGAACTAATATATTAAATAAATTAATTTTATGTTTCCTCATTCATATATAACGTGAAATCATTATAAGAGTGGTAAGACTTGATCTAACATTAGAGTCCTAAGGGAATTCCTTGAGAAATCATCGATGTCATTCTGATTCATCGATATGTGTTTCCATGGTCAATAGCCACCTCAGAACATGATCATTGACTACTTTTGGATTATCATTATGACACCATAAGATCGTTCAATTATAATTATAGGATTTCTTAAATACAATAATTTAATCTAATGTGAGGTCTAATAACATGAGGTGCCTTGATTATGCCCTTGGGCTTAATCTGTCATTATCCTGTTTTACCATGTATGAATTCCCAAGACTCTATCATAATTACATTAATATTAAATGCCTTGGGTGATGCCTCTTGGATTGAACTCTTAACTCTTTAGCAAGGATATAGGTTATTATAGAGTTATCTTGAGCCCTGAGTTCATGGATTCATTGGTTATTACAATGGATCACCTTAAATTGTAATATCAACATGATTCCTTGATATATATTGGGTCATTATTTGTTATTACCATTACAAGATGTAAGTTCTAGTTATACCTCATGTGGATTACTATATAAATGGTAACAATGTTAATTAATGGAATGATTACATGTTCATATAATTGTTGCGGCTAAAGTAGGAACGTTGGTATTTGAATTACTATACATATATAATTTTTCATATGAATTCCTACATAGTGTTTTAGTTAATATTAGATTGACATTATGTCATAGCCACCATTGGTGTTGGCCTATTGAGATTTGTCTCACACCCTATCAGAGCCACAATTGGTACCTCAAAATATTGCATGTATGCAGGTGTTGATAAAGGGAAGACTCATGCTTTAGACACTTGATTTATTGCTTTATTTAGAATGGATATTGGTGGATAATAATTGAGATAGAGCTCATGATACTTGGGATAATTTATGTATTTTTTTACTTCTTTTGTATAACATGTATTACTACTACTTGTATCTATGTTTTCAAGTATTACAGAAAAATGAAATTTATAATTAGTTGATCTATATTATTATAAGTTGTTCTATTATTTATTATTCCATTTGATTATGTTATGAAATATATTTAACAATGTTTCTACTAAAATTTACCAGTTATTATATTTATCAATTGTGCTACACTCTGGTTATGAGGGTATAGTCTCTAAACAGACGCAAATGTGGCCCTTGCTGCTAGTCGGTACACTCTAGATTTTGCGGAAATACGCCTGTGGCCATGTTCCCAACCAGCCTCGGGGAAATGTTGAGTGAAACACAGGTTTGAAACTTCACATGTATTTAATAAGTACCAAGGAATTCAAATGGGACAAGATCGAGTTTGGTGATAAATATTTACTAACAAGATACTAAATTATATTTATCAATTACACCATGTTGGTGTGCACCAAAAAATAATAAAAATATTATTATTATGTGGCATGTGGTATCAATAAGTGTAAAATATTATTTAATAGTTGTAATGAAAAAAAATATTATTTTTTCATAAACCCTCTCTCTATTTATAGATAGTTAACCTTATTTTATATGGTATATAAAATCAATCAAAAAACAGAGAATTATTGTGCGTGAAAAATTCTCCTTACACTCCCTCGTATCTCTGACCCGAAAAAACAAGAATGAATGATATATTTTTTAAAGACTGAAGAACAAGCGATCAAGAATGGGAAATTTAAGACATTCTATTTGTTGCGTTATCCCCTGGAGATCATGTGGAATTTCATGGAGATCATTGGAGCATGCGTGGATGACCTATAGATGGATTTTACTATTAGAACATCACGAGATAAATAAAATCAATATGAAAGGGTCCTTCTTAGTTACCAGTATTTATCGATGATCAATTATCCTAAGCATAGATGTTTATTCTTTGGGATGTTAAATAAATTAATTATAAATTTTACATGCAATATAATCGCTCATGGTTTCGTACATATATTATTAAAAGAATCATTAATATATAAATCACCACCACAGATTTCCTCTATGCATAGAACGAACAAGTGGTACCATATAACCCATGTTAGAATTTGTAATTATTTATTTTATTATTGATCTACGAATTTTTTTATATTAGGTAATCATTTCTTGTTATTAATTATTCAATTTAAATTGAATTATTACGCTTGAACATATTAATAATGTTTGTTCAAGTGTTTTTATTTTCTTAATAGTCTAAGAAATAATGAATACTTATCAATGTTTCCTGTAGGAATATATTGAGTTTTGGATGGTAAGACTTGGTTACACAGAGCGTAATCGAAAGTACATGTCGTGTACTCTAGTGCACTATATTTGGATGCACCGAAGGATACACAGAACACAACACAAAAATTAAAGTAGTGTATTCCGTGTTTTTACTGAACATGGTGGCATGAGGTTGTTAGATTACATGATTTGAATCAGAGTACATGCTATGTAGTCTACACAGGTTAGCATCATAAAATGTGAAATCTTTATGGTCATTAAAAACTATCAAAATTATATGAGTATGAAAACATGGATTCTTTATGATATAAAAACCTATATGTAGTGTAAAAATATTTTATTTCACCAATTATAATGTTATAAGAACATGCTAAGAGACTGTGAAATAATATAAAATCATGGATGAATGGGATACATTGGATACATGGGGTGTAGCTATGTTGTACACACTATATAATCTGTTGAGACAAATGCCGAATGCCCATGCATATATCCCAGGATGATGAAAAGAGAAACACATGGCATGTAGCAGGTATGTAAACATCGTTTATTCCAACCATGAATCATTTCGTAGACCAAAGTGTGTATCCTATATGTTCGACGACAGAGACACATGGCATGTTGCTTCATGAACATGCAGTTTAGTATCCCATTAATGTAAATAAATTAGAAATTACATTAAAATGAAAATTTTATCATTAAATCTTATTTTGTTTTGATTGGGACACCATTACATTTTTTAAAACTTAATACTGTTATTAAATAATTTTAAATTCTAAATTAATTTACGGTAATACTTATGACCTCATTGGTTTTACCGTTTATATTCCATGAATTCTATAAATGATAAGTATCTATAATTATGTTTAGATTATGATTAAGACAAAATGTAACTAATTAATTCATTCATTCAAGGAAATTCTTATTAATAAAAAATGATTAATTAAAAAATTAATTCTGGTCAATTAATTTTATATATTCATTTCATGTATGATCATTAATGACCCTGACCAAGACCTGTGTATGTTTTAAAATTTGTAATTTAATTAATTTCTGTGTTTTTTATTTATTTAATATTCACTTAAATGATGGCATGTGAGTCACTCATCCATCCAATATTTTGTAGGACCATCATTTTACATGATGTTTATGTAATCACCCTTAATTAACCATTTGGTACCCCTCACATGCGTATTAGTATTAAATATTTTTATTAAATAGAGCATCTGAATGTCCAAGTAGGTGGTTCAATATAGAACCATGATGAATCCAACTTAGTGATACATAACTTTATAGGTAAAATTCTATAACCCATGCAATCAATAAAAAATATAGTTATTTAGCAATTTCATAGGTTGATTTAATATCAATTAATTAAATAAACCATTAGATAAACTCATGGTTGAGTCATTGACTTTATATATTTATTTCTATATATGAATTATTTATTTTATTTATTCAAGGACACGATCATATAAATAAATGAATAAATTTGAAAATATGAAAAAAACAATTATGTTTAAATGTTTTATCCAATAGGTTTAATTAATTATGTATCATCCACTTAATATTAACAAGTCATTTAATGAGTACACAAGATTAAACTTATGCCTAATAAATTAAAAACCCATAATGAAATATTATGTTATAAATAACATTACATTACTTGATTAGTAATGAAACAAAATAGAAATAATTTTTAGAAAAATCCTTGTTGGGTCACATACTTTTATAAGGGATGTTCTTATATAGGTTTTGGGCTGAATTTACATCTATACATCAAGTGGAGTATCCCTTTCTAGACATCATTTATTTTGGAGGCATGTACTGAGGAAATGAATATCACTATTTTAGGATAAGAGTGTCAACTCAATAGATCAAGTGGCTACACATACATAGTTGTAAAAGACAATCCTGCCTAATTACCATCATGTAGATTTACTAAATCATGTTTCTATTATGAAATGTGCAATATGGATCATTTCTATAAGAATTTTATAGCTAATAGACATTCTGAGTTCAATGGTGAGAGATTTTGGAACATGATAAAAATATTGTGATATTATATAAAATCAATTATTTTATTATATCTCACCCATTTTTTAATAAAGAAAACCATTAATAATATGTAAATTTTAATTTCAGAATAAAATTGAAATATCATCATCCACATTATCCCTTTTATAAATATTGTATATAGAAAACTTCCAAACTGTATGTAACTTATAAGAAAAGTATATATTCCTTCAGGTTATTTTGTTCCATGAACAGAAATCAAATGTTCTAGAATATTCATTTCCTAATCATCATACTAAGGAGGAGAGTGATGAAGTGTTACTCATCTCTATGAAACATATTAACAATGTAGTTGATGTTCAATTTTTATTGATTTCTTCAATTTCTAACAAACCAATGATGTCTCATGAAAACATGGATGTGTATCGCATGACTGATAGACTCCATTCTTATTACCAGGATAGAGAATGAAATTAATGTATTCAGATTTCCATAGCTATATTTAAAATATATTTGGTATTGTTACTTATATAAGTCATATATCGTCATGATCATTAACGACATTGAGCACTTAGAGGTTCTAGGGTTTAAACTTCGTAATGAACTGGGAACTAAAATCATTTTGGAATAACTCCATCATAGATTATCATGATTTTTCATATATTTTAAAATGAAATACATTAACTAGTCTATACCATATTATCATACTCTCATTATCCATGTATATAAGGATATGAAGAATAAAAAGACTTCACTCCTTATACAGAACAAATATAAAGAGAAACAAATGATATTTAATCCCAGAACTTCATTACAATATTTTATGTTGAGGATGATCGAAAGGATTGAAAGGGTAAAATATTTTAGATACATTTCATGTGAAAAAAAGGACACTGAAATAAAAACTAAACCTACCAAGAAGTAAAGGGGAATCATATGGTGTGTTTTTTATTGAGTGAAATTTATTATTTTCTTCAAATTTGTTATTAGGTACAACTTGTGGTGTTCACATATGTATTCAAACACATAAACCAAGTAGATTCAAGAATGATTGGATATGGGGAAGTGGAACTATGATAATCCAATGGAGCTAAACATGAATTTATCGTTTCTGGGGACTACAACCTCACGTTGCTGACCAGAATAATATTACTTCTGAAAGGTTTTTATTATGTTCCATTTATCACCAAAAACATTATTTCGACCCCATTATTTGATATCAATGGACTTTTTTCATCTTCTAGAATAAAAGTTTCTTCTTTTATAAATATTTAACTTGTTATTATAAGTAACATTTAAATTATTGTCATTATGTGTTGGATTACATGAACCAAGTAATTTAAATCGATAATGATGTTACTCCACATGAATATTAATATACAAAATATTGGAATCCCATGCTAGGTCACAGAAAGAAGAATATATTGACTTAATTACATCAAGATGGATATTTATTTTCCAATAAAATAAGTACACTAGTTGTATGTCATCAAATATTACATGAAAAAATGGCCCAATCCCCATTTACTTTAAAGTGATAAAAGGTAAAATAGTTTCTTGATTTAGTTTATACAAATGTGTTTGGGCTATTTCTTATTAAATAAAGGGGATGTTACTCATAGTTCGTAACTTTTACTGATGATTTTAGTAGATATAAAAATGTATACTTAGTTATTTATAATTCAGATTTTTTTGGTAAATTCAAGGAATGGAAGAATGACGATTAAAACCTTCTTGTTAATACGATAAAGAAAATCTGCTTAGAATATAGTATAGAATATATTAATAAATAAATCATTAATTACTTTTTGGTGTTTTGGATACTATCCCAATCCACTCCTCCTTACATGCCACATTATAATGGTGTAAGTGAAAGGGGAACCACACTTTCTGGACATGGTGAGATCATGGAAGATTAATGTGATTCTTCTATTATCATTTTGGGGATATTAATTAAAATTAGAAGCACATACACTAAAATAATTACCAACTAAATATTTAAATGGGTTTTCATATGAATTTTTTTATTGGAACGAAAATGATTATATCAAATTTATAACTATGAGGAAGAAAAAAATTTATAATTCCTATTTTGGGAAAAATATTTCACCCAGGGGAATAAAGTTTACCTATATAGGATACCTAAAGAAATAAAGGGATATTACCTATACAACCCCTCATAAAAAATGTTATAATAGAAATGAAAATCATATTATTTTAGAGGTATCACATCTCTAACATATATGGTCGGATCATGATAAACATTTATGTATTCAAGGATCAGGGCACATAAGAGACGTTACATGAAAATATTTCAAAAATTTCCATTGAATTATAAACTATTTCAGATAAAAAAGTACTAAAAATGAGAAAAAGGGATCTTAAATAACTTGAACATTATGGTTTTTCTAGTTACTCAGGGTTTTGAATCATTATTAATTCATCATAATGATCATATAACCTATATGGAATCAGTGAGTGGTACATATGTTTCCATGTGGGAAAAGCTATGAACTATAAAATGGATTCCAAGAATCATAAAAAATATGAATTTTTGTATACCCTATAGTAGATGTAAATCTCATTGGTTGAAAATGGAAATTAAAAATTAAACAACACATGAATGAAAAAATCAAAACCTATATAGTGAGACTTCAAGTGAGATGGTTCAAGAATTTTCATAGTACTGACTATGAAAAACAATTCTCACTAGCTTAAACATTAAATTCCATCATATTATACTTTTTACTGTACCCTTTGATGATTATAAAATCTGGAAAATTGATGTTAATACATATTTTTTATTGGGGTCCATAATGAAGATGTCTATATGACATAAATCGAAGGTTTTGTGACTCCAATGGATTCCAAAAATGTATGAATGTTGGAAAGATATAATTATAAATTAAATAAAAAATCCATTTCAGGGAACATTCATTTTCATGGTGTCATAACATTATTTGGTTTCAGGATGAATGAATGTGATCCTCATTACTATAAATGGTTTAGTGGGACTGTAGTCATTTTCTAAATAGTATATGTTGATGAAATATTTCTCACTGAAAATAAAATAATATTCATATATTATATTATGGTATGGATTAACATATGATTCTTTATGAAAGAATTTAACTAGGGTACATATTTTCATGGTATCAAGATCTCTCGTTATAGATCCAGTTAGTTGTTGTACCTAAATCAATGTACATATATTGACAAGTCACTGAAGATATTAAATTTAGAACAATCCAAGTGGGGATTATTTCCATTGTCACATGGAATTCATACATATAGGAAAATGTGTCCACAAACACCTGATTAATGAAACAAAATGTAAAGGACTCCATAGATATCATTGATTGGGTCGTAGTGTATGATATTTTATGTACCACGATTGTGTTTCCTTTGCATTGAGTGTGGTAGGAAGATATCAATATGAAAGAGGTGAACACCATTGGATAGATATGAGTATTATCCTTATGTATCTAAGGAATACATAAGATATGTTCCTTTTATATGGTGGAGATGATAAACTAGTCATCAGATGATTTGGAGATGGTAGTTTCCAAACTGATCAAGATGACACGAAGTCACAACTGGAATACCTATTCACATTAAATATAGGTTTTTTGGCTTTAAGATATCAAATAAGGTAGTTCTGCTGATTATATAGTAGAATTTGAGTAAATTGTGTCTTTATAGGTATCTAGGAAAGCAGTATGGATAAACAAAATTATACAATATATTCACATGGTAAATACTAGTAAATAACTATCACACTCTATTGTGATAATAATGCAATGATGGATCACACAAAAAGGAACAATGTCACATCATCATAAGAAGTACATAATTTTTATTTATCATATATTGAGGTATTTTTTCTCAGATATTTGATATTAAAATGATTATTATACCAAATAAAGACATCATGACAACCCCCTTGACTAAATCCTCAACTGTTTAGAAATATTATTTTCATGGGAGGTCTAGCGGACTGAAATTGATATGTATTAGGATCTATTCCACCTTGGAATTATTTTAGAGTTAGTTTCCTAGGACCAATTGTTTGTAAATTGATTAAAATTATATTAATTTTTTTAATATTAATTAAACAACTTATTACATTTTTTTCATTTTTCATCCTGAATATTATGTAATAATATCCTGTATTATTTTTCACATTGATAAGGTCATAGATCATCCAATATATAATGATAACTATTAAGTGTAATGAAAATATTTTTACTATGGTTTTATGCTTAGATAATGTAAAATTATGGGTAAAATAGTATTTATACTTTTAGGTTAAAGTACTCAAAATCACATGAGGATTCTTCTCATGAAGTTCATACTTGTTAAACTCTACTAAGGGTGATTATGAAAACATACCCTCTAGTATAAAATCTGCAAGATTTGGTGTCATCAGATATTCCTATCTATAGGTGTGTGTAATTTCCCTTAGACTTTCATATTATCATTAAGACATTCTATAAACAATTCACTAAGATTTACTGAGAAAATATCACACTATATGTTGGAGGAAAGCAGGGTATGTTGGGTGTGTCATGATTGAAATATAATTAATGGATAAGTTGAGGAAAGATTTATCCCTTCAATAATTATGTAAATTTATATCTCATCCCTTTGATTAAAATATAACCATTTACTAAATTCAATGTCCATAGTTTATTAGTGTGTTTATTTTAGATAATAAAAGAAATATGTATCAATGAAATTGGTTGAAGAAACTATCATGAGACAATTTTTATGAGATATTGTGATAAATTAAATATTCTACATTGTGAGAATTCATATGTGGTTGTCGTATTTGTAACATTAATTTTTTTCTTTGGGTTCTATAATCGAATGTTAGAAATTAATCTTAGATGTGAGAAAAGTCTGCCAAATTAAAATGGGAAATCATCCAATAGGGTCACAGAGAAAGTGTTTCTATTTATATAAATTAAATTAAAATTAAATTAAATTAATGGAATATATATTATTCTTAAGACTGAGGACTAATTTTATACATGTTTTATTGATCACCTAAATAAAATAAATATTTTTCTTTCACTCGAATGTGAAAATAAAATAAAATTGTATACATTATTGTATAGTCAAGAAATAATAATTCGTAGATATGTGATAGAAATATTTACTCATGAATAACTATTTTATTCAGTTATTAAATGAATATCTAGGTGGTCAAACAGACTAAGACCACATCTGGTGGAAAATAATTATTTATTATTTAGTAAATATTGTTTTTAAATTTTCACAATTTGACATGAGGTGCAGAATAATAATAATATTATATTTATGTGTAATGGGGTTTCATTAAATTTTAAATATTATATAATGGTCCCTAAGTCGTAAAATTACAATTTTAGCCTAAAATCATTGATCTATAAATAGATGATTATGTTTATTGTATATAGTATCTAAAATAAATCAAAAGGGTCATAATTTTTATACACAACAAATCCTATTTTGAATCATCCATCTATATACCTATAAAGAATGACAATTCAAGTGATATTTCTTCAAGAATGAAGAATGTCTGATCATGAATTAACAATACATGACATTTTATTCACCACACTAGTATCCAGATATCTAGTGGCATTTCTCAGAGATCATTGTAGAGTGTGTGGATCGACTCTAGGGGGATTGTTGTCTTTAATCCTCATAATCGCAATGAAGGAAATATGAAAGTGTCCATTCTGATGATCAAAATTCATTGATGAAGAAACCTTTGTTGTACTGTGTATTTATTTTTTCAGATATTAATTTTTTTTAATATGATGTTCAAGATCATCACTCATGGTTTCGAGTATAACATTAAAATATTTATCACCACAACATTATTCTGTTACACTTGTAACTAACATATTAATGAATCATGTAGGAACAATAATAGGAATATAAACTCTAGGTTCTAAACTTGATTGGATTCTCAAAATTTTAATTTTTAATGTTTTTATTTTCTCTTCAAAAAGAATCATGATGTTTATACTTAGTGAAGATGTAACTACTATTAACATGAAAAAAATTTATTCTAAAAATCAAAATAATAGAATAAATGAATAAAGTAAAGGATGAAAAATGAGAACCTCTTGAGTAAATTAGAATAAATATTAGCATCCACTAATATGGATCCTAAATAATTTAAATATTACATGGATGGATAAGTCCTTGTCATAAAATCCACTAGTTAGAAGATGGAAAATAATTCTACCTTTGGTGTTTAAATTAATTTACATATATATTACGTAACTATAACTTCATTAAAATATTTTTATTTTGTTAAATCATAAATAATTGGGTATGATCAATAATTAAATGATTTATATGTTTAACCTTATTTTTTTAAAAAAATTCACAAAATACTACCCTTAATTACATTTTCTCTTTTATTTATGACTCTTTTAAATTATGGCTGAAATTATTCAGCAAACATGAAAAAGGTTTTGAAATAATTGAGGAAACATTGGTAAAAAAGATATTATACAAAAAAAACTCACAAAACATGTTGATTCTAATAGTTATAAAAAATGATTATTGTAAATTTCTTATCCAAACCTAATATGGAATTTTATAATTAAATATACAATGGAAGAATCCAAGAAAGGTTTTAAAGGTAATTTTTTTGAATTGGAATAAACAAATATATTATTGATGTAAATAATAAACAACAAGAAAACACATAAAATAATACAAACAAACATTAAAATTCTTTCATGATAAGAATAATAAGAATTTGTATTGTGAGAAGAATAAAAATATGATATATATATACTTAATATAGTTTAAAGTCTCTTAAATATAATAAATAAACTCATAATATAATGTGTCTTGATCATGAAGTAAAATTGAAAAAATCTCTATATAGTTCAGGCTGAGTATTCACTTGAATATGAGAAGAGTTGCTTATAATCATTTTTCATACGTGGATAAATACTATATAAATACTTTTTCTATTTTCATGAATATCCTAGGATCATCTAATTAGAAATATATTTTAGGCTCAATGAAAAAAGAAACCCTTATTCTAGAAAATCATGTTTGATAATGTTTTTTTTCAAGGATTTTTCATATTAAAATAATAAATTTTCACAAATATGGATGTATAGAATTGTTTAAAACCTCACCGCTATATAATTTATATATGGGCGTAAATGGAAAAACTGGTTTCCCCAATAAGTTCTCAAATGTAATGTGTTTTAAAAAAAAAGAATAAATGGATTTCCATAATGATTTTAGAGGTAATTTAAAGATTTTGTGGATACTATTGGTGACTTTATAGATTTAGGAACATAACTTTTGATTATTGGAACAATATGACAATTAAAGGGATAGAAATTTACAAAAAAATATTGGGATCAAAATTAAACTAATTAAAAAATACACGAAAGAATAATGTTCTATACATTATAAATAAATTTGAATGTTTTGGAATTTTTTTTATATGAAAACATTTGGGCCACTATTATGGGGAGTTCTTGTTCATATCTACTAGGCATGATTTAAATACTATTTATTAGAGACATTTTCGTAATGTGAATTCTATTAAAGCTACCATAATATGATTGGAAGAAGAAAATATAAAAATTAGCTTGACCAGATCTGATAGTGGAACCCATATCTTTAGGAGAGGTGGGTTATTCAAAAGATACAGTCTTTCAATGGATGTATAGATGATTCACGATATGAATTTTTTCAAATGGATGTTACCAAAACAATATGTTGTTTATTGATAATGATACATGAGGGGTTTTTCATGTAATGGTTTTCTAGTAAAATTAAATATCAGATAAGATCCACTCATTTAAATATAAGAGAATATATTACTATTCATTGGAATTGAGATGTTGTATTTGGATTTTCTATAAGTAATTTGTAGTCATTAGCTATATAGAGTGACTTCCAAAAATATGAGCAGTTTCCTTAAGTGGATAATTACCTAGGACCTGTTATATGTAGATGGGACCACTAGCACAAGTATGACATTACAATTGAGGTATTACTTGTAATTACCCATTTTATGTGATTTTAATTGTTTTTAATTTTAATTGAAATGAAAATGTAGTATTGTTATCCTAGGTACATTGTACTTTCTATCTGAACTATGTTAAATTTTTCCTTTACTTTGCTTCCATTTTATTCTTATAGTTTTTCTTGGGTGCAGGTGAGGTTTAAAATAGTGTGCTTATTAGGGTATGAAGGACATTCTATCATATGTTATATTAACAAAAAATGTAGTATTATAGTTATGGTAGTTTTAGATTTGGTTACACCTTTTCAACCACTTGGATGGTGTCTCATCTGACATTCGGTCGTGCCCCCCTCCATAATAGGTGATATCAAATCTTGGTCCAGGGATCATAAATGCACTATAAAAAGATATATGAGGTATATTCATTAATTTTTTAAAATTATTTTGATTAAATATGATACATTTTTCATAATTTATCAAGTATGATTAAAATATGCGGCAAAAAAAATTTGACAATACAAGCTTCTATAATGTGGAAATTCATATGGAGGATTATCTCATAAAAATGATAATGATGTTCTCTTGATGGTTGTAAAGCATGTGAAAATGGATAAGGATGAATATTAACATATTAATATAATGTCACTTGGTGTATTCAGGATTTAATTGGATTAAAACATAGCCTCTAATATAATAGATGTCAATAACATAATATAGTTGAAGAAGACTTTGGTAGACATGTATGAATAGTATACAACATTGAATGAGGTGTTGATGATGTTGAGGTTATTTAGTATGATATTATTAAAGAAGAATATTTATAAGATAACATGAATGAGTTTGGAATGATTCTATGGAATCTTGAAATAGTGAATATCATGTTCAGAAAAGATGTATAGGTGATTTTATTGTTATAATCATTACTGGAATCATGGTATGAGATGTTTACTATCATGGATAACTCTTGAGGGTAATAACACATACTGTTTTATGGTCTCAAATTTATCATCTTAAAAAATCAACTTATACTAGTGGAAGAATAAGAGCCTACCATTAAAAATTGAAATGTTGATGTAACAGGGTAGTCACCTCAACAATATTTATGCCAGATTAAATTAAAAAATTATTCCACAGATAAGATTTAATGGAAATTTACCAAAATCTATAATACATGTAGGGACAATGGGAAAACATATAATATAAAGAATGAATATTTTTATTTTGTAGTAAAATCTATAAGGAAAAATTTTAGTATCTTAATTTATTTTAATCATCTAAATTTTGTAGAAGACTAATCTTGAAATTCAACATCCCATTTCCCTCATGCATGACTTATTTTGGAGAATCGTTTCCTTATATGATAAATCAAGTATTTATATTCAATTAAATAATAAATTTGTTAAAAACAATTAACACTTAGCTAATGATAATGATCATGAAGTCATGAGAAATGTTGATTTTACATCTTGAAATCAAATGGGATCTTTTTGTATTTGAAAGTAGTTCAACACATACCAAGATTATGGGAAAATCTAATTTCCATTGTTTTTATGGATGAGTTTAGATTCAGAATAATATTTTCTAATGGATAATGGAATTTTAATCATAAATACTTGGTCATTGGAAATGTGAGTAATGTATATAAAATTTTATTTGACCAAAATATCATATGGAGTGTTAATTATCTCAGATAAAATTCTAAATATATGGAGTTATGAGATTGTAAACTAAGCCATTTTAGTGAAGAGAATTTGAATGTTATAGACTGAAAGGGTATAAAAAAGTTTGATCACATTGAATTTATATTTTATGAGAGTCATATATCCTAGAAGTAGATAAAGTAATCATTATACATGAATAAAAGGAATCTAAGATATCAGATGTTAGAACTTCTTCACATAGATATTTGGGGACCTATCCAAAAATATTCTCCTAGTGGATCCTTATACCTCATCCCCTTCATTGATGATTAAACAAGTAATGATTTGGTATGATTCTAAAAACCCATGTTTTTGGTATACAATGTGATTGTAAAATAGAATCCCTTGGTAGAAATGGAAAGTAAGAGTAAGCTATAATTAATATGATTCAATAATGATGGACACCGTAGAGAAAGGGACTTCAGGAACTACTGCTTGAAGAAGGTAATCGAGATGGAAAATATTTTTCCATAGACACTAGAGTAGAATAATGTGGATGAATAAAATATGAAAGGTTAATAGAAACAGTGTAGAACATGAGGCTTTATTATGGAATGTCTAAGGTGATTTGGGAAGAAGTGGTCAACAATGTATTATACTTTTTTAACTTAATTACTTTAGTATAAATGTGGTAGGATAATCCTGATATAGTATGGTATGAAAAGTCATTATATCATAACCACAAATATTTTTTAAATATACTTTTATATGTCTATGTGGTTTCGAAAAAAATGACAAACTCAAAGCAATGTCATAGAAAAGTTTCATTGTGGAATAAAATTATGAAAACATTTGATTTTTTTATTGTATGATCAATATTGTTATATAGTTATACGATAGAGTATTTTCTTTAATGATAATGTATTATTGAAATATTAGAACACAAAGAAAGTAGAATTTCATGGAAAAGAATCAATTGTGTAATGATCCCAAGTTTTCTAATGGAAATTTCCTTCTTATAAATATGTCACATTAAAACACAACATAATGAACTACCAAGTGCTAAGTGACCTTTAAACATAATTTTTTCACTTTTGTGTTTTGAATTTTGAAATTCCGACATACCCGGTTGTGTTCAAGATGATTTTTGGAGTCTAATGAAAAAATACTTTATGGTGAATAGTATAATACACCTGTGAATAATGACACACCCTTATGAATAGTAATATTACCCTTATGAATAGTAAATCATCCAACATGAGATTAACCTTATCCATGAATAATTAAATAAAATTTATACATCTAAGAAAGTGACAATTCGACCTTAGTAAATGTTTTGGTATTTTATAAGTCATAAATAAATAAATATAATTAATTAATTAATGTAAAAGAATATTTATTTTCATAAAATGTTTTCATTAATTATAAAATCAATGTATTATAGTTTTTAGATAATTTTATATGACCCTAAGTAATTTTTGAAATCACTATAAAAGAAGTTTTAATTTTTAAAACTGTTTTTAAGTAAAATATGATTTTAATTAGATATAAATTAATCATATTTAGAAATTTTTTTATAAAATGTGGACTTCATTTTTTGATTCTAAACGTCAAAAAATTGTTGGGGTAAATTTTTGTAATTTTTCTGAAATACATGAATTTTTGATGAATAGTGAAATACCGTAATTTACAAAAATAAGCTAAATAAGATGATTATAGAGTCATGTGTGATATTCTACTGATGTAAGCCCACTTGTTTCGAGATCAAATGATAAAATTACTGTTCTTGGTCATTCCAGACTAACTATTATTTGACTTAGGGGAAATTAATAAACTAATGAATTTTATATTAATGAAAAACCTCACCCCCCCCCCCCCACTATAAAAACCACCCTTCACACCCTCTTTTACTCACACCTATAATTCTCCAATCATTATCTAAACTCTACCATAACATCTTCCCTATCCCTTCTCCGACATCCAAGAGCTTCTGGTCTCATCAAAAGACCAATCCTAGCTTCTTTAAGGAGGATATCAAGAGGAGGATTTAAGAGGTAATTTCTTTCTCTCTTCTCCTTTATTTTTCCTTTCAAGTTCAAGTTTATTCCCTGATCTCTCCCCATCTATCATCATCCAAAAGGTATTTTAACTCCATTATTATACATATATTTAACTTTTATGATGAAAATATCATCCAAACCCCTTTCCCCCATCCTTTTATATTATTAAAGAGAAGGTTATTCGTGAGGTGTTAATTTATCACCTTCAAGAATGACATGCTTTCTTCGTCCATTTCTACCTTCAGATCTGGTCATGAAACCATATTTTTGGTTGAACCAGAACATGTTATATTTTTTATCTCCTATTTAATTTTCTATAACTGACTTATGCCCATATTACTATGTGATAAATTAAAAAAAGTTCACTGTGAACGAAAAACCGCCCAAATTAACCCAAACAATCATCATTTAATTATTATCTAATGATTCATCCACATGGATATATTATGATTCATTATAAGACCATTAAAACCCATATAATATCATTTCTAACATGTAATATCATTTCTGGATGTTTACTCATGTTCTACCTGAACATCAAATTAATAGTAGAAGTGAACCACTCAAGAAAACCATGCAAAAAAAACATTCTCGAACAACGTTTTTAAACTATATAACTCATCCAAAGGGACATAAAACCACTTAATGAAACCATAATGAACCATATTAATGTACAAAAGTTTCTGGATTTCTAATTCATGAATATAATGTCATTATATAGGACATTAAAGAAAAGGAAGCATTCTGATAAAAGGTGAGGCGAAGTTCTAGAACCCACCTTTCATCCTTAGGGTTCTCCCTCTTTCACTCCATTATTTTTGATATAGATACTCCTAAAAAAACTTTTTTCATAATTTTATTTCCTTTTCTGGGATATAAATGTTTACCACTATTTTTTTTGTTAAACAAAATGTTTTCTAAATGAACTCTTCTTTCAAGAACACACCTGTTACTTATCATTCACGATTTATGGTTCTTGTATGTTATTCCCTCTTTCTTTTGAGAACCCAAAGTTTATGAATGTGTTCTTATTAGATGAAACCAATTCATTTTCATGGGTTATTTTTGTTCATTTATGCTATATTTTCATTGTGGCATGCATGATAAATGATAATGTTATGGTGTGATGGGTGAACTTGGAATTATATATCGCAATATGAATGATTAAATGTGACGGGTGCACCCGAAATTCTACAGCGCTTAAATGCATTTGGTAATGTTATGAATATCATGAGTAAATGTGAAATTGTATGTGAATAAGATGCTAGCTTGGTTCACAAGTACGTGTGGCTGATAACAACTATGACATGTTGTTTCATTTTTATATATTGCCACATTTCAAGTCTTATATTTAAGCTTCCTCTCATGTTCATGATATTTTTCCCATGTTATGATTATTCTCACCCCATGATATATTGTTCTTATCTATCCTCTTACTGGGCTTCTGTCTCACTCCTTTTGATGTATATCATCAGGTGGCTACCTGTACTAAGGAGAGGACAGGTTCCAATAAGAAGCTAGAGAAGAAGAAATTAAACAAATGATTATGCTTGATGGTGTAATTCTAATGTATGGTGTTAGTTTTCCCAAGACACTAAACCTTTGGATCCTTAATGTGTGATACAATTAGGTTTTTTATATTTAAAATGATTTAATAGTCATTTAAGAAATGGCATGGTCTCTATAGTTGTTATCAGAGGGGAGGGTTAGTTAATTTGGGATTTGGGATTTCTGAACCCTAGAGAAAACCTATAGCATGAGACTAAGCATAAATATGCACACAAGAATATTGACATAGGGATCCCATATGTTATGTTTTTGGTATAAATGTATTAACTGAACACATTATTCATTACATTATTACTTATGTTTTGTTCTATCCTTTTCTATTTTAGAAAATGGTGGGAACCAAGAGAAATCAGGCCAACAACTCGTGTGAGGGTCGATGCAACGATTGCCCGAACGACATCCCCAATGATTTGGGTGGTGGAGTTAAAAACATCATAGAGATGATTACCTAATTATCTCAGGTTATGAACAATAACCATAATAATGGGGAACGTCCACCTTCTCCAAAGAAGGAGAAATGACAACTGACGTTTAGTGGATCTTCCCATCCACAAGTTGCAGAACAGTGGATGAACTCCATGGAGATGATCATTTCTGTTCTTCACTATTCTGATAAGGAGAGGTTTACCCTTGCCATTTATCGTCTAGATGGATAAGCCGATCAATGGTGGTCTTATATTAAGAACACTAATCCATGGGAGGAAATTGAAGAGATGGAATGGGAAGACTTTATGAAAATGTTTCTTAATAAGTACTTCCCAATAACTCTTCGCACAAAGATGGAGAGAGAAATCATAGAGCTCAAGAAAAAGAAGAAGAATATTTCACAAACTACGAACTGAATTTCATAAGGCTTGAAAGGTACGCTTCAGGTTTTGTTATCAGTAATGATAGAAAAATTGATAGATTCTTTAGTGGATTAAAACCACACCTTCGAAAGGCTATTGCAATTCGAGACATTGGGAGTTATGAAGAAGTTGTTTGATTTGCCCTCAAAGTGGATATGGAGTTTAAAGTATGGTCCCATGGATATGGTGATATGAAAATAAAGATGATGTTTTAAGCTTGTGGATCTAATAAAAATGGTGGGATGAAAAATCAATGACCCACATGCCAAAAATGTGGGAAGTTGCACCATGGGAATTTCCTCAAAGGGATGGGGAAATGATTCAAGTATAGGAAAAAAGAAAACCATGTTGAAGAGTGTCAAAAAGAAATGATAAGGAAGGGGAATTTAGCTGATGAAAGGAGAGAACCACTCATGGTTCAATGTTACAACTGTAGGGAGATAATGCACTATGAAAACTAGTGCACTAAACCTCGAGTTCTAAAGTCTAATCAGCATCAGTAGCCGCCAAATCCAAAGGAACAAGGGAAGTATTATTCCATCACTACAGCATAGGTATAGCATGATAATGAAGTCTTACAAGGTACACTTACTATTCACTCAAGAATGGAAAAATTATTATTTGATTCTGGTTCTATGCATTCCATTATATCTTGGAAGTTTCCTAGAACAACAGAATCAAATGCCCGAAACATTGAAGTAGATATATCTGTAAAAACACCAAGTGGTGAAATCATTGCAACCCATGTGTTTGAATCTTATCCTGTTGGCATATGTGGGAAAATTATTTCGGCAAATCTCGTAATACATCCCTTGGTGGAATTTGACGCTATAATGGGAATGTATTAGCTCTTGTTATATTGAGAAAATATCAACTATCGGGAAAAGGAAATATCTTTTCATATTTCGAACCATCCCATTATCCTATACAAATGAAAGGAAGATCTTTAATCTCCTATGAAAAATCCTTCAATGTTGTGGGTGTTGATTACCTATGCAGAATCATACCTCCCCCAAATGGTTGAGTCAAAGGAAAGTTCCAACCTTTAGGAAATTACCATTGTGAGGGAATACAAAGATGTACTTCCCGAAGAGTTTCCTAGAATTACCCTGGATCATGAGGTAGATTTCTCAATTGAACTCATACCTGGAGCTACTCCTATCTCGAATTTCCCACTTGGATGACTTTTATCGAACTGGAGGAGTTAAAGAAGCGCCTTTAAGAGCATCTGGAAAAAGGGTTCATATGCCCAAGTGCATCACCTTGCGGTGCGCCCGTGCTCTTTGTGAAGAAGAAGGATGGAACAATGCGGCTGTGTATCGATTATAGGGAACTCAACAAGATCACCATAAAGAACATGTATATTATCCCAAGGATTGATAACTTGTTTGATCAGTTAAGAGGATCTCAATACTTCTAAAAGGTGGATCTTCATTCTAGATATCTTCAGTTAAAGGTGAAGGAGGAAGATATTCTGAAGACTACCTTCCGAACGTGGTATGGGCACTAAGAGTTTTTGGTGATTCCCTTTGGACTTACTAATGACCCTGAAATCGTCATGTATTTGATGAATATAGTATTTGGAAATCACCTTGGCAAATTTGTGGTAGTGTTTATCAATGATATTCTCATATACTCTAAGAGAAAGGTGGAACATGAAGAACATATAAGACTTGTGTTGGTGACATTGAGAAAGGATATGTTGTATGCCAAGTTCAGAAAGTGTAAATTTTGGATGAAACAAGTCACATTCTTGGGATATGTGATCAAAAGTGAGGGAATTTCTGTGGATCCTTCAAAAACAAAGGTGATCGAAGAATGTACTAGGCTCTCTAGTGTCACAGAAATCTGTAGTTTTCTTGGATTAGCATGTTACTACCGACGTTTTTTGAGAAACATCTCAAGATTGTCAAGACCAAAAACTAAGTAAACAAGGAATGGGGTAAATTATGTCTAGATGGAAGAATGTGAGGGAAGCTTCAAGGAGCTAAAGAGATGGATTATCACTGCAACTATACTCACAATACCGAAAATTGGATAATGTTTTAGTGATATACAGTGATGCTTCAATGAAAGGATTGGGTTGTGTACTCATGAAAAATGATAATGTGATAGCCTATGCCTCACAACAGTTGAATATCTATGAGTAGAACTACCCGACGCATGATCTAGAGCTGGAACCCTAGATTTTTGCCTTGAAAATTTTGCGGCACTATATTTATGGAAAGAAGTGTGACATATACACCAACCATAAGAGCCTAAAGTATATATTCACACAAAGGGAGATCAACATGCGTCAATGGAGATGGTTAGAGATAATCATGGATTACGATTGCTCTATTCACTATCATCCTGGAAAGGCGAACAAGGTAGCTGATGCTCTAAGCAGAAAAGAACCTGATACTCTATCCATGATGCGGATTGAGAAAGACCCTATCTTCTTGGATATGCAAATAATGGATTTCGAAATCATAAGGGCAGGGGGTACATCCTACCTTTCCCAAATGATTGTGAAACCATCCATCCTGGAGAAGATTAATGAAGCATTGAGGGGTGATGTGAAGATACAGAATAGGGTGAAGGAAGTAAAGGAAGGGAAGCTTCTAGAGTTCCAAATTGATGGTGATGGTGTGATTCAGTTTGGAGCGCGGCTTTATGTGCCTTCATCACATGTGATAAATAAATATCTATTCTAAAATGCACATAGCTCAACATTCTCTATCCATTATGGGAGTACCAAGATATACCTTGATCTCCGAGAACACTTCCGGTGGGATAACATGAAGATGGAGATTGTAGAATATATATGAAGGTTATTGGTATGTCAGCAAGTTAATGTTGAGTGACAAATGTCCAATGGCATGACGTAGCCATTTCCAATACTCATGTGGAAATGGGAAAATGTTACTATGGAATTTGTCATGGGTCTCCCGAATACGTCGAAGCGAAATAATGCGATATGGGTTATGGTTGACTGACTCACCAGGATTGACCATTTTATTTCTATTCGGGAAGATCTCTCACTTGAAAAACTTACAAAGATATATGTGAAGGAAGTAGTGAGACTGCACTGTGTTCCACTCTCAATTGTCTCTGACCGTGGTCAAAGTTTGACATCTAAATTATGGAGGATCCTTCAACATGCTTTGAGTACTGAATTAAATTTCAACATGGCATATCACCCCCAAACTGATGGCCAGTCTGAAATAACTATTCATATGCTTGAAGATATGCTATGAGCCTACTATCTAGGATTCAAAGGTGGATGGGATTAGCATCACCCATTTTTTGAGTTCTCATACAAAAATATCTTCCACTCGAGTATTCGGATGGCTCCGTATTAAGCTCTTTATGGGAAACAATGTAGAACTCCAACCTGTTGGGATGAAGTTGGAGAAAGAAAGCTACTTGGACCTGATCTTTTTCCAGAGATGACAGAGAAGATTCAAGTCATCCGAAAACACATAAAAGCTGATCAAAGTCGGAAAAGGTGCTTTACTGTCAACTGTCGAAGGGACTTGGAGTTCGACGTATGAGATAAAGTCTTTCATCGAATATCTCCATGGAAGAAAGTCATGTGATTAGATATGAAAGGGATGCTAAGACCAATGTATATTTTCCCTTTTGAGATTCTTTACCGCGTAGGAGCTGTGGCCTATCATCTTGCACTTCCATCAAATATGGCTCATGTTCATGATGTGTTTCATGTATCACTACTGAGGAAGTACATACCAGACCCCTCACATGTAATAAACTCATAGGTGGTGCATCTTGAAGATGATATCTCTTTTGAGGATTAGCCAGTAATGATTCTGGATCGGAGAGATAACATTCTACAGAACATGACAACCCATATTTTCAAAGTGTTGTGGAGGAACCATATGCTTGAGGAAGCCACTTGGGAATCAGAAGAGGCCATGAAGGATACGTACCCCCACCTGTTTATGTAAAGTGAAATTTCGAGGGTGAAATTTCTTAAGGGGGGTAGAATGTAATGACCCAATGTTTTTGAATAGAAATTATCTTCATATAAATATGTCACATGAAAACACAAAATAATGAACTACTATGTGCTAAGGGACCTTTAAAAATAATTTTGTCACTTTTTTGTTTTGAATTTCTAAAATCCGACATACACGGTTGTGTTCAAGATGATTTTTGGAGTCTAATTAAACAAAAATAATTTTTAGTGAATAGTAGGGTACCCTTGTGAATAGTAACGTACCTTATGAATAGTAATATTACCCTTATGAATAGTAAATCATCCAACATAAGTGTAACCTTACCCATGATTAATTAAATAAAATTAAGATATCTTAGAATGTGACAATTCGGCCTTAGTAAACGTTTTGGTATTTTATAAGTCATAATTAATTAATTATAATTAATTAATTAATTTTAAATAAAATCTATTTTCTAAAAATGTGTTAATTAATTATAAAATCATTTTCTTTTAGTTTTTAGATAATTTTATAAGACCCAGCATAATTTTTGAAAGCACTATAAAATCACTTTTAATTTTAAAAACCGTTTTTAAGTGAAATAGGTTTTTAATTAAATATTAAATTGATCATAATTACACAATTATTTTGGAAAAGTGGATTTCATTTTTGTATTATACACATCAAAAAATTGTTGGGGTAAGTTTTTGGGAAATTTCTGAAATACTTGAATTTTTGATGATTAGTGAAATATCGTAATTTACAAAAACAAGCTAAATAGGCTAATTATAGAGTCATGTGTGATGTTCTACTGATGTAAAACGTCTTTTTTCAGGATCACATGATAAAACTACTATTCTTGGTCTTTCAATACTCTCTATTATTTTTCTTAGATAAAATTAATAAACTAAGGAATTTTATATTAAGGAAACCCCTCTCCCCTACACTATAAAAACCACCCTTCACACCCTCATTTCATCACACCTTTAAAGATACGATAATTCTCTAAACTCTACCCAAACATCATCCATAGCCTCTATCCAACGTCCAAGACATTATAGTCTCATCAAAAGACCAAGCCTAGCTTCCTTTAGGAGGATCTCAAGAAGAGGATTTAAGAGGTAATTTCTCTCCCTCTTCTCCTTTATTTTTCCTTTCAAGTTCATGTTCCTTTCTTGATATCTCTCCATATATATTCAACAAAATGGTATTTTAACTCTAGTATTATTCATATACTTAAATTTTAATGATAAAAACATCATCCAATTGTCCAAGGATTTAGTGCCAAAAAATAATGGGATAAGGATTGAGTTATACAATAATATATGAATCATGGTTTTTTCAAAGAAGGAATAAATTTGGATGAAAATAAAAAGTCCTATAAAGTTTGACTGTAAACCGATATCAAATATTTTTGTCTAGCGACATCAAATTGTCCAAGGATTTAGTGCCAAAAATAGATGTTGAGGTTGTGTACATATAGATAAATACATTTTAATAATTTAATGGTATCCAAATGTATGATATGTTATATTATCACTTGAACATTTCTTTTACAGTGGAATTTTTAATCAATTTAATGTCAAACCATTGGAAAGAAAATTTTGAATCTAATAAATGGTTGATCTAGTATCTCAATTGACTGTAAGATAAAATCACATGTTTTTGGACTAAAGATCCATTATTAGTGTTTTTAGATGTATAATTTATTGGATATCCAAATATTCATAAAATTACAATGGGTTCTTCTATTCAATTTTAGTGGAACAACAATTAGCTGGATGTTAAGGTTATACTCACTGGTTGATTTATACACAATTACTATAGAATATGTGGGAGTAATGAAAGTAGAGAAAGAACTAGGAAAGAAGATGCCTTTATTATAGTATCCAATAGGTAACTAAGAGGGTATATTTATTCATTTTTTAGTCCAAATGTGAAACATTTATTCATGGATTTGGTGTTTCCCTCATAGAAAAAACACTTCGACCTAAAATATCCATTCATTAAAAGGTTTCAAATGGACTGTGAGTTTAATATTTAGATGATATCATTTAGATAAAATCTGGGTGACACATTCTCCAAAGTAATAGTCCATAAATATATGAGTAAATATTATGAATATGCGGTAATACGTTGAGTAGAAGGTAGTTGAGACAATAGTATTTGTATAAGTAAAATGATTGTTTTTTCTCATATGTATTTTTAATTTCTATGGTTTTTATTTAAGAATCATTAAAGCGGTATATTTTTATGAATGTGAATTATATTTAATTTCTAGTAACAATATTTGGAAGGGAAGCATAAAAAAATAGATCAAATTTATTAGATAGCCACATAAGATTCCTTCTATGAGGATGGGTTATTCTGAAGACGTGATATTATGAAGGGTCTGTGGATGGTCAGTGGTATGTAAACTCGTGAATGGAAGTTATGGAAATATTTTTTGGATCATTAATGATAATACATGAAGGGATTTTCCTATCATAGTTTGGGTAAAATGAAATCACATTTAAATATAATTTAGTGGAATGTTTTAGGGGATCATACCATTCAAATATTGTTGGAGGATGTAGCAATCCTATTTGATGGCATTTTCCAATCACCATGATCAATGGAAACACTTATTTGAATATCGTATGTTTGAGAAATTTTATAAATGAATAGAATCTATTATAATTAGGTAGGAAAAGTGTACATGTATGGTGAATTGATTGTGATATAACTTGAAATTAGTGATATTAAGTGCTCATAATTTTAATAACTTCCAATTGAAATGAAAATGCAGTAATAATTCTTCTTTTGTGAATAACATAAGTTCCAAAAACATAATATTTGATTCATCTACATTTTAATTATTTGTCATCTATAAGTTTATATTTTTTTGTCTGAGGTTATACTCTGTGCTATGATTACTGTATAATGATATACTAATCTTTTAGTAAATTGATGTCGAGGGGTATCTTCTTGACACATGATTGTCGATGTTGGTTTATCTATTTTATGTACTCAAATGGTTTAACTCTTGGTGATAGATTATATAATACCCAATAATAAAACCCCAATTTTTTATAAATAATTAAGGAAAGAATGAATTAGAGATTCTTTTTGGTCACATGAAAAAGAAAAATGTATAATAATGAATTCCCTAGATGGATATGAACTATGATACACTGAAAATAATAATCTTATTGTATTGTTGGAGAATTGGACACACCAAGAACTTTTTTATTAAATCCATGAGTATTGGTTTTGATAGTGTAAATCATGATCAATAATTAAAATAATTAACCAATAAATGAAATTAATGAAATGGTTTTCTAGAATACCATCATGGTAATTAAAATAAAATCAATGTTCTTGACAATTTTAATGAATATTGTAACTATACGATTTTGAAGTAGTTGTGTTGGTGGTACATGAAAGATAAAAAAAATTATTAATATTGAATTATTTTACTACATGATCAGAATGATATTTTTAATGAGAATTAATCAAGGAAAAAGTATTATGATTACTGATGTAAATAAGAAAATTCTACACAATGAATGAACTATGAAAGAAAATTCTATCATTTTACCTATGCACTTTACTAAATGGAAAACTAAGGGGAAAATCATGAAAAATTATCTATTTTTTAGAGATAAAATTGAAGGATTTCATGGGTTGAGAAAAACAATATTATCCATGTGGCTCTCACTGAGGTAGTTTGGAGGTCAACATAATCCATATATATTGTGAATGTTCATCTATATAGGGCAATAAATGTCAATAATGCATTTATGGGGTAAATATATGTGTTCTATATTGTCATTACTTTACAGATATCTTTAAGTATCATACTTGATGTGATAGTTTAAATTTTTGTATTGGATTTTAATTTTTTGAAGGTATTAGCCTTAATTAAGAAGTTGTCGGTTTTTACCCTTTGATTGGGATAAGATATAAGATATATTTATGAATCAATATTTCCTCGAAACTTCATAAAAATTTCATTGTTAAGGTATGTTTGTTTCATTCCCTCACACTTGTTTTTAGTGAACCATTTATGAAGTTAATGTGGATAAATTTTATTGCTCAATGACATTAAATAAAAAGGGTTTTAGGAATATTATAATGTGAATATATTTTTGGGACGATAGTTATTAACTATTTTTTATACAACTATTATTACTCATGTAGACCTAGTTTTGATTAATTAATTGTTAAAAATTATTTTAAACATTTTTTTAATAAATTGAATATAGGATTATAATTATTAGACATATTGACATACAATTTCTATATGGGTATTTATAAAAATATAGAGGGGGAGTTTGTTGATCCAATTTCTATTGTGTTGTATTTTTTTAACAATATGTATTTGTGTAAATGGGTTTTGATAAGATAATATGAGAATATAGATAGTGATGTACCCAATAAAGGGTTCATATTTTAGTTAATTTGATAGAGAATGAAATAAGACTTTATATATGGGATACTAAATTAACCGAAACATCTATTCCTATTAATGAAATATATTAAATAAGGGGGATAATTTGAGATTATATAATTCTTCACATGGAAAATATGTTTTATAGGAGAATATGCCAAATATTATATTGTATGAATCATTTTAATATTTTTTTCATTGAAAGTCTTTTTTATGTTTGATCATAATGGTGTTTATTATTTGATGTGAAAATTCAATGTAACATGATAATTAATTGAATAATTGGATAATGAGTTACATTATATATTAGACTTTATAAATAATAAATCACTTTAAAAATTAAAGAAAATATCCTGGGAATATTTTTATGAAATGATAAGTAATTGATAATATTGTTTGGATTGACGAAAGAATAAAAATGGATTAAGTAGTGAGAAAAATCCATTATGTTTAACTTGTTTGAAAGTAATTGATTTTTTGAAAATCATATATTTATGATGATGTGCCGAAGAATATTATTTGAAACTAATACAAGTGTTGTATTAATTGATAAAAAAGTGGGAATCAATTCTAAATAATTAATTGATTTTAATGGAATTTGAAATGTTAGAAGTTTAGGTTGAAAATTATTTAGAATATGTGATAGAGAATTTTTGAGAATGATTAATAATTTTATGAAATTATTTCATGTGATTTAGGATTAATTGATATCTCTAAAAAAGATTAGATCATATTCCATTTTATTTAATTAATTATGATAATGTTAAATTACAATATCATTGATTTTATTATATGATTGTTCTATATAATACAATATATTTTGGTGTAGTTGAATGTAAATGTATATCTATGTTTATATGAATATGTTTAAAGTTCACACATGATTTGAGAAAAAATTAAATGGATAGAGATGATTTAAGTAACTTTTCAGTTGTTTTAAAGAAATCTAAGAAGTTTGGAATTCATACATATGAGATTTAAGTGGATTTATAAATCAATATAAGAGTAAATCAACAAAAAAGGGATCATATAAGAATAAAATAGAACAAAATAATAGTTGTTTAGAGATTTCATTGGATATATATAAATAAATCATTGAAAATTTTTTATTTTATATTATCTAGAGCCTACAAAATATTAATTTTGAATTTTAGAATAAATTGTATGAGTAACCTAAACTATATGTAAGAGTAACATATATTTTTTAATGGCTACCCACGAGAAACCCTGAATCTTCATAAAAGTAACCTAATATTATTGAATCATCATAAGAGTAATATGAGTCTGAAGTGAAATCCATAAGTGGAACCAGAGAGAAACATAAGTTTAATATAATTATATGTAAGAATATGTCAATGTTCCACAGGCCTTTTATTATTAACCTATATGTTATGAATTATTAATTTGATATTTTTTTAAAAACATAGGATTAAAATAAATTTTTAGGTAAATCATTTGACGAAAATTCAAAAGATACTATATTTTTCTTACTAGATTAATGTATCATAATTATTATTAATTTATTATTTATTCAATAAATTTTTTTTGTGGTGTTTCTTATATTTATAAATCACTTATAGATGATGATTTACACTATCATTTTATTCATACATGTCAGCATGAACATGTAGAAAAAAACTGTGGGTTTTTTGTGATTTTGATGAGATTATAAAGGTGAAAATTTTCGAATGTTGAGAAAATAATGATGTAAAATTTATGGGGATATAATGTGGAGATTCAAAGAGTTTGAAAGATGATATTTTATTTGATATTTAACATAATGTTGACTATTAAAAATCATTAATAGAATTACATAATTAAAAATGGTGATTGTATCTCCAAAATTCAAAGAGATAACCAATTTGGATGATAAAATAATTTTAACTTGATATTTGACCAGAAAATAAATAATAAGTAAATGAGATGAAATTTGAGAGGAAAAAGAAAAATGCACACTTCTAATGGATATTGTATTATTTCATGTGAAATGAAAAGACGAGAGAATACCGTCCAATAAATCATTATATCATCAAGGTCGATGAAAAAACAAAACAATAATTGTTGTGGTAGTACAAATATATAATTGAAGAAAATAAATACCTCAAGGTGAATATCTTTTGTTGAAGATTATTATTTTAATCTTTTACCAATAAAAGAGAGTGATATACAATATGACTCTTATTTCTTATCTTATATGTTTATGTTACTAAAAAATAATTGATATATGAAAGTAGAATATTGATGTGTAAGTGAGAAGAAGCTCTAATTTTTGATTTCTATAACTAAGGAAAGATATAATAATCTATTCATGTTTAAAAGAGACTAAAGAAATTCTTTTAATAATAAATAAAGGAGATCATGTAGAATATCGGTATTAGAAAAACAAATGGTTGGTGTTATATTCTAGATAAACAACTGGTCCGTCATTTTTATAGTTGTTTGGTGTTATAAACATATCTTTGTTAGTTATAGGTTTAATGTGTTTACGGAAATCCCCTCAAACTTGATTGATTATTATATTAAAATATAAGTCTTGTCTGCTTGGTATAATATCCACTATACACCTAGGACTAGATCACACATTCTGGTAGAACCTCATAAAAAGTTTTATTCCTTTTTCCATTAAAATTTTTGTTTATTACAAGAATTTCAATTGAGAGAGAGAGATATATGAAGTTTTAATGTCCACTCACCCTAATTAGTTTAGAGTTAAAATAATGTGTTTAAATTGGGGATATTTTTGTTATATTGATTCACTGACAACTTTCAACGAAACAATAAAAATTTTATGGGAACAAGACTTTATCCTTTGAGTAATATCCAAATTTGGGTAATAATAACTCATTAGTGGACCAACATTCCTCAAACATCACCTTATCAATTTTTAAAACTTACATACACCCAATTATAAGTTTACCACCACATAAACACTTCATGAATGAGGAATTTACTACACCCATGTGGTAGTTTTCCAAACCTTTTTATTGGACCTAATCAAAACCAATAACCCATAGTAATAAAAACTAATAATTCTATAAAACTCAATGAAAAAACCACAACAATATCCTACTCATGAAATGATATATGCACATTAAAAATCATAAACTCTTCGTCTCAATTCAGACACCAAAGACCATCAACTATGAATCTCAATGAAAAAACCAAAATAAAATCATATGTGACACTAAACACAAATACCACAATAATATAATCCATAATGAAATTAAATGAATGAAACAATAACAATTAATAAATCACATTCCCATGCTATTATAATTCAACCAAAAATGATATTAAAGTATCAATTTAATCAACCCTTTCCAAATAAATCATTCAATAATCCCTTAATATTATAAAAACCACCTATTCACATGGAAATCCACCGATTTAATTTTCAAAAAAAAAAATTAACACTAAACCCCCTTATTCCTGTATCAATCACAACCATCACAAATTTATTTTAAATACATAAAATAATTTATTTAAAAACCAAGATTCATTCACATGTTATTTGGATGATAAAAAAATGATTGACTATCCTCAAACTACAATAAAACATTCAGATCCTAAAAACTCATCCTAAATCCTAAATTATTTATCCTGATGGCCTTCTAAAACCCCTAGAAAAAAATACACATCAATCAATGCAATTTTTCTTTTTTATATATGAAACCATGAATTCAATATAAAATTTCCTAATAAAATAAGAATAGATTAAAGTCATGGGTAATCATATCATTGATATAGAACTCCGACTTCCACAGATTCATGATAAAATAAGTATTCAAGGATAATTCCACCTATAGTTTCCCAAAAGATATCCCACGAAGACACTTATAATGAGTTAGGTATGAAAGATGGCATAGAGAATTGATTAAAAGTTTAAAATACATTTTTATGGAATTTTTAAAGGTTATGTGGACTAACTACCAAGTCTCACATATCATGAATTTACTATGTATCTATATATATCTGATCCTAAATGTAGGAATCATAGAAAAAATGAATCGTCCTTGGTTACCATGCATCAACTGTGCAGTTCCATTGTCTAGAAGATCATGGGTATGCAAAATCCAGTTACATGGTTCAATGGATTATGCATCGATTGTGAAACTCCCACATGACATCAAAATTTTACCTGATCAAATCCCAATACTCTCATAACGTTCCCCAATACATATAATAATTTCTAAAACATAATGAAACCACACTAAATAAATAAATCAACTAAAACATAATTTATAGCCTAATTTTATGCTCATGTATTACATCATTGATATAGAATTGCTGAAAATATGAGCTCAATCAAATGATATTTCTCATATTTATTCCACATTGGACAATCACTTCAATTTAGTTCCCATAATATGATAATTATGTCGTATTGTATTTATATTAAATATATTAGAAAAATAAAATGGTTAATTTTATGTAATATTAAGTTAACTATTAGTGTTATGAAAGAAGAAACATCAGAAGTATATAATCTTGAAAGAGAACCCACTAGAAGTAGAAAGAACTATATATGAAGGAAGATATATTTGTAATTTCTAATGGATGATTTAGGAGGAATTCATGGAAATAATTTAACTCTAAAGTATGTATGTACATTAGATGATTTTTTGAGCTAAACCATAACATATTTGTTACGAGTGATGAAGGATAAAGAATCACTATCAACATCATTTATTGTTCACGAAATAAATAAAAAAATGAGTTATTAATGAATTAGATGAGGGGATTACACATATAGGTTGTTTTAAGAGAAAATGTGTTCATAGAGAGAATATTTGTGACTTCCTCAAAAGTAGATTAGTTTATATAAAAAATGATATTTTTCAACTTCTAAAATATTTTATGGATGTGGAGCTATGATACAGTCATAAAAATAGTACAATAATTGAGGAAACATCTGTTTCTACAAAAATACATGCTGATAAAAGTATTCTTGAAGGTAAAATAATTAGAAGAAAACCAGTAATGAAATAAAAAACAAGGATGAAAAAAATAATTGACTAAATTAAAGAATTAAAAAATAATATAATATTGATTATTAAGGAATGTATTTTTCCTTTAACCTTAAATAAGAGTTTCTACACCCAATATGGAAAATTCAAGAAGTAAGGCACCACTATAAGATATGTTGAACATAACTTTCTGAATGATCCTTATAGATTATGTAGTAGAATAAGTTGTGAAACCCATATTACTAAGGTTGATGAAATTAAAAATAGATATAAAAAATGAGATTCTTGAATGGGTGATATGAGGTAAAAAATGAAAACTATGTAGTAGTTTTAGCATAAATATGACATTCTCTTAAAGTTATTACGAAAACAAGTTGGGAAACCTGATAGACTAAAGGAATTAGAATAATAAAGTTTGATGATTATAATTTTTTCTATCATAATAATAATATCACTTTGGTTTAAGGCCAACAATGATCCAATATGAGTTGAATTTAAAAAATACTTCTCTATAGTAATTTTGGATGCTTGTAATAAAACATGGAGTGTTAATGTTACTGGAAGGAGGAGAATCAAAAAATAATTAATTATTCACCATAATAATTCATGGGTGTATGAGAAGAGTCTGAATCATTGTAAAATAGAACTATAATATTACAACTCTTATTGGGACTAATGATGAAGTATTTAGAAGTTCACATAATTGATTTTCCAAATAAATATTTGTTTATGTTAATCCAAATTATTAAATGTATTCCATGTTCAAGTAATTGATCCAAAATATGGGTCTGAGGAATCCCAAATTCTTAAAATCAAATCGTATAATATGCATGAAGCTGATATAATTGGAATATGAACTGATCAAAATATGGGGAAGACCATATGTGGGAAATAAATAAAATAATCTAATTTTAGTGGCTTAGTCGATCATAATTAATAAGATGAATTAGTGAACAAAAGGTTGATCAAAAGATAAATACAAAGTAAAGAAAATATAATGAATATATAAAATGTATGTTCTTATAAGGATAGTTAAATTAATGAGGATGAGCTAATATAATGTACATGTTTATGAATTATGTTCAGTTGATTCTAGATAAAGAGAAGTTCAGAGCATCAAAAATTGGAATAGATTAGAATGATAATCATTGAATGAGTTAACCAAAAAAAGATGTTGTAATCTGAGTTCAAATTGAATGAAAGTGAATCAGATATATAGGAATTAAAGCTCATGAAATATTTTTATGGATATTCAATTTAGTAGTGGATGAAAATATTTGAGTTATAATGAAGAAAAAAAAAATTAAAAGGATCAAATTGACATCAATTGATAAATATTTACCAAAAGATACCATAGGGACTATAAATTATTGTAATGTATTTTTTTTATACTGTTTAGTTGTATGTTCAATGAAAAATATTCAAGTAAGAAAATATTGTGATTCAAGATATATTTTATAGAATAATTGAGTTTTTTTATTCTACATTTCATAGGGTCTCTAAAATTGTCAAAACTAGATAAAATAAGTTTATATTAAAGGAAGTTAAATAAGGGTTTGAGAATGTGGGAGTTTCAAAATAATGACTAAAAATTTACTAAATTAATTAGGGGTATAATGGATATATAAAGTGGAAAATACATGACTTTTATGAAACAAAAAGAAATTAACTGAGATATTTTTTGATTATCAATTAAAAAAACAACCAACAAAGAATTTCTAATATGATGTTTTATGCATTGAGGAGTTGATAAGGACAGATCATGAAGTTCTAATGTACTGAGTGAGTTCTCTAAATCCATAATACTAGAAAGGGGGATTTCATACTGATGTCAAGAAGTGACTTACATAATCTCCGGACATTGATGTTCAGTGCAATAAGAGAATTGTAGGATTATTCCACCATAAATAGGATTGGGTGACATAATTACTATATAAAATAAAATATAATATGTTACAATTTATTCATGTATTAGTAATTTCAAGGATAATCCTTAAATATTAGTTGTTTTATTATAAATAACATCATATACTTGTAAGGATATATGAGGATATTTTTAATAGAAACATCCACTTTTTGGATTCATGTATATATATCTAACTGGGAAATAGTATATGGGTGATGAACAATGGGTGAAATATAATAAACTCCAAAAAAACATTTAATTATTTAAAATATTATTATTCTTAAAGATAATACTTGATTGGAGTCGATGTGATAAGGATGAGGTTCTCACATTAAGGATGAACCTTGTAAAGACCACTTTGTGCTGTTTAATTTAAACTGATTTTATAACATAGTGGAACAATGGTGAGGTCTCATACATAATATGTATAAAACCTAACCAATAAAATAGGTTTTCTCTACATAAGATTGTAAGGAATGTATGTTGAGAATAATTAGTAAATATTTGACAACCCTGATTCACTCCCTTATCAGGGTGATTGTACGATCCCCTAATAGTATCAATTAGTATTAGAGCATAATTTCCCTAGGTGTAAATATAAACATTTACTCATAATAGAGTTTATAATTTTCTTATTTAAATTGAATATTTCCAAAGGATATAGAGATATATCAATTAGAAGATAATCCAAATATGATGTAAGATAAACATATATCTGGTTACATAAAATAACAGCTTTAGCCAAAACATTGAAAAAATAAAAAAATAAATGGTCTTTGAAGTAGAGAAATTTATTCTCTTGAAATTATTAAAGTAACCATTATATGTATTTATATGTGGGAGTTATTTAGATAATTCCATTCAAAATAATATCTTAAACCAAAAATCATGGTCAATATTTGAAGAGTGTGAATCTATTTAAATTGATGAAGATTTTTACTCTAAAATCCTCGATCATGTGAAAAAAGTACATTTTGATGTGGTTACATATATACATTCCAATATCAAGGGACAATATAATGAAATAACACATATAAAATCCAAATATATAAAAATGGAAGATGAATTGGCTTGGAAGCTCCATAATTTATTGACTCTCATAGAACTCACAAAAGATAAGAAATAGTTACTGATACATTGAAATAAAAACATTTCTTAGTCAAGATAAATTGCATTTGAATGTTTGTGAGAAAGGTGATACTTTGAATGTTTTCAAAATTATTCCATATAATTTATGGAATTATGGAAACCAATATAACTATTTTATAAGTAAATATTAGAAGAATGAAATATCATGAAAACTCTCTACAAATTAAATTAAAGATATGTGAAGATATGATTTAGAATTTTGAAAAAAATGTGAAGGGAATTTAAGTTTAATTGAAAAACTAACGAAAATTTTAAATTAATATTATCTACAGTTGGAAGTAAACTTTAAAATCCTTCATTTTTTTCAGGTAAAATATACATATAAAATTTAGAAGGAAGCCACATCCAAATATTCTTATGAAAGTCTTAGATCACATAAGACTAAATCATGTATCATAAAATGCTTGATGAGGGATATGTCTCCCATTGGAATTAATAATAAGGTAATCCATCATTTTTCTGAATATGTATGAACTAATTTATACACATTAAATAGTGTAGGATTTATTCAGAGATGAATATTAGTGAAGAAAAGTTTGGAGAATCACACCTTGCTAGTAAAGGTGGATGAATGAAGTAAATGAATTAGTGTCCCCTAATATTTCAAGAAGATAGATGTTTAGGAATAACTATCCCCCAGTCAAATTTCAACAAAATGAAAGAAACCATCGATTAATATCTATTGTTGGGGCTACAAAAATTTAAAACACATGTCTATCGACTATTGGAATAATATGGTAAGGTATGATGAACAGAGGGCCAACATTACGTGGGAGTAAAAAATGACAATTATGAGAAAATTAGTAAAGTATAACCAAATGTCATAGTTAAATGAAAATATATTTACATACAATTTATTTTAATTTCTAGGAATTTCTATTGAATTTGTGGAATATGTGGTCATGATAATTAAGAGTGTTGGTTTACATCTACCATGACTGAAATTAGAAACTAATAATAAAAGTAGACCAAAAAAGTGAAAATATAATTAATGGAAGATAAACTACAGTTCTATATTCAGGTGAATGAAATCAAAGGATATAAGTAATGTTTCATAAAAGAGGAATTTAATGTGTGATTTCATTCATATAAAAAATTTCTACTTTTATGGATGTATATTCTACATCATGGATAACAGTAAACTTTCCATGAGTTTCTATGATAATAGAGGAATGATCGTGATGTAATGAGAATCAATAAAATAAATAAATAATAGTATATAAATTATTTATGAAACCTTTAATGATGAAGTGTGAGTTCATTAGAATATTCATACATAGAGAAACTTAGAAAATTATTTTTACATATTTTGATGTTGTATGCCTGCTAAGAACAATCTTGATAATTTCACGATAATATTACCATGCTTTGAATTTTTTTGAATAAAATAAATTTTTATCTAGAATATATAATGAATGATATGAAATAAAATTCATTATGGAAGAAGAAAAAAGAACATATTCTAATGGATTGGATGATTGTATGTCTAGAACTATAGGTTGAAGAAAAATGGTTAGAAGAAAAATAAAGGAATAATTCAAGTTATTTGGTATAATTATTTAAAAATATATCACCACACAATGTAAATATTTAAGGTGATAATAATCCTCTTCCACAAAAAATATTGGTTTTTGGACTGTTAACTATGAAATAATAAAGAAAAATGATGTTATTGAATGATAATTTGTGTTAATAAAAAATTCAGCCACGTTTCTTTAATTGAAGTAAATAAGAGATCCTATTATTTCTAAATGATTAAATATTATTTTTCATTGAAAATGGAATTGAAGGTGATGTAATTCATGGGTATCCTTGAATAGAATATAAATCTATTTATTTCAAAATCATTATTCTTTTATGTAAAATTTCTTATTTGGGAAAGCTAATGTGCTCCAAAACTAGAACCTAAAAAATATAAAGAATTTAAGGTTGAAGTACAAGGAAGAAAATTCTCCCAATGATGAAGAAAGGCTCCAAATAATTAAAATCCATTTAATCGAAGTTGATTCTATCATTCAGGTTTTTTATTTATACTCTCCCATTTTTGTACGAAATATTATTTTTAAATACATAAAAGGGAAAAAATAATTTTTTGAGGACAATATAATATTTATCTTGAGAATTTGGAGAAACAAATTTTCTATAATATAATATTTTGATTTGTTTTTCAAGAGTTATTAATAGAATACATTGAATAAAAATATAATGAAAATACCACTAAATTAATATTTTATAAAAGTTAGCATCACTTGGTGAATTTTTGGGAGAAATTTAATATCTAATATAACTACTCTTGTTTTCTACCCCAAGAATGTCTCATTGATACATAGATTTGGTTGATTTATGATTTATTACATTAATTAATGGTATGTTATCATTATCATTAGAAATTAAACCTTAAATTTGATTCAATTGAATAATGGGATAACAATCAAATTATTGGATAATGTTCTATACCTACCCAAATATGTCAATATGGGGTTGTCAAATTCAAATCATTAAGGCAAGAGAAAATAGCTGATGATGATACCTCACATATAATATAATAAATTTATTTTCAATACAGGAGAGAAAGAAAAATTCATTGTCTTTTAAGAATAATTTAGTATTGAAATAAAATCTATAGGGGGTATTGAAGTTACAATCAGATAATGATTAAGATGTAATACCTTTATTATCAATGTACAATGATAATTCAAAGAGTAATTCAAATTAAAATTAGTTTCCATATTGGTGTTCAAAAATTAGAAGATTCATAAATACATACTCTATAAGGAGAAAGAATTTTAATTATTAAAAATTTTTGATGGATGAATAGAATAATGTAAATGACGTTGTGGATGGGGGAGTAAGTCATGGAATTAATATTTTCTTGAAGATTCCATATATATTAGATGATTTATTGATCTAAATAATAATATATTTATAACCAGTGATGAAGGATGAATAATCGTTTTCTACATAATTTAGAGTTGGAAAGTTATGTAACTTTATATGGGGAGATTAATGACCCCAATAAGGATATTTTATATATGAGTTATTATTTGAATATTTATGTTAACCAGAAGAACATTTGTGATATAACCTAAATTAGTGTTGTAAATAACATGAAAGATGATTTTGAGAACACATGGTAGATTTCATGGATGTAGATTTATGATACAATTGGTAAATAATAATCAATAAATTAACCATAAAAATATATAAAAATATAGAATGAATAAACTAAGATCGATGAAAACATCATCGAGAGATAATTAATGAATAAATAAGGAACTAGGATAATCATAAGGATGAACCAAATTGATGAATTTAAAAATTCCATATAATTGATTCATGATATATACAAGCTGATTTTCACATTATTAGTGGATTTTCAACAACAAATATGGAAAACAAATGGTGTGAAATTCCTCTCAAAGAAAAGTTGTACATAATATATAGAATGATATCCATAGATTATACTATAATGTTTGTTTTGAAATCCAAACAACTCATATGTTATGAAGTAAAGAGGGAGATTTAAAAATGATATTCTATAATGATTATTTTGAGTTTTAAAAGATAAATTAAATAGTAGTTATAGATAAAATATGAATGTCTTTGGAATATGATGTTTTTTAAACAAGATGATAAACTCGATCCTTTAAAGGTTTTAGAAGAACACTGTTAGAATATTCTAAACCATATATTCTTTTAAAGAACATCATTTTGGAAGAAGAAAAATAATGGTGAAAGATGAGTAATTTTTTTAAAAATCTCTTTATAAATTGTTTAGGATTCATGTAAAGAATCATGTAGTTTTGAAGTTACATGAGGATAAAGAATAAATTTAAAAAACAATAAAGAACTATAAAATTTAGAAGGTTCTTGAGGAGAGTCCTATGCGAAGAATAATTAGATGATGGAAGAACAAATTTTTGTGGGACTAGAGGTCATGTCCTCAAATATTAGTATATTCAGTTGTTTGGAAAAACATTATTTGATAAAAAAAATTATGTATTAGTGGAAATTAATATATAAGTTACAGATATAATGAAAGGAGATGAGGAATATAAGATGAAAGAAAGTTAAAATTATCAAATGTTGGAATCTAAGTCGATCATAATATGATATGGTTGAATAATAAATTACAACTATATGCATAAATAAAAAAAAATATTGAATAGTGAAGGGTGAGTCTATTAGAATCAAGACAATGAGATGCCTAACTCAATATTTATTTGAAGATATAACATTATAAAATACTAGGTGAATAATCTAAAAAAGTAATATTTTTTAAAGGTGCAATTAGAGGCATGTACCGATCTTATTATAGGTTGAATATATAGGACAATGTTTAGTTGAGTCCGAATAAACATAATTTCAGAGCTTTAGAAGTTGGTTTTGATTACAATGTAATTAAAATAATGACTCAATGAAAAGAAGAAGATTTGATGTGAGTTGGAACTGAATGAATGTGTGTAAGATGGATACTACTAAAAAATATTAATTGAACTAAAATATTTATGTAGTACTGAAGGATGAAAATGATTGCATTGAACTAAAGAGAATGTAGAACCAAAAGGATCCAAGTCACTTCTATGGAATTAAATTTACAAGAACATTCCAAATAAAAATTACATTATTATAAATTATAATGTATTTATAATGATGAGTTGGATATTTAATGTGAAATATCCATAGATGGAAGGTTCATGATTCAAGATGAGTTTTAAGTAATAATTATATATTATTGACTCCTTTTTTTGGATATCTAATTAAATAAATACCTTATATCTTCAAAAGGTATTAAATGTGGTCAAATTAAGAGATTGTGTGATTTTAATATTAAATCCCACACATTAAACAATATTATTAGAGGATTCTTGGATATATAAAAGGGGAGAACATTAGTTTTTTATAACTAATAGAAAATAATGGAGAGTGTTTCATATTATAAACCAAAGGAAGCAAGTGACCAAGAACTTCTATAGGAATATTATAAGGGCCAAAGAGTTAAGAACAACAGAACATTATGTTTTGAAGTACTAGGTGAGTTCTTTGGAATTAGAAGATTAGAAGGATGAAATCCATACTAACAGCAAGCACCAACTTTTAAATGATTCATAAGCATGTGTTCGAGGATTTGGGAGATCTATAAGATACATCTATTGGAATGAGGAATGATTAATGTGAATGTAGAGTACAATTTAATATAAGAGCTAGTCAAATTTACAATTGTAGGGAAGATAGAGGATATTACAAGAATACATTGGGATCCATTACAAATAACACCACATTCCTATTATGATATATATGGATCTTTTCAGGTGAGATAAACAAATGGTTGGATGCTAGTACAATGATACTTTCAAGATGTTGTATATGCCTGATACATAATTGGTTATTGATAATAACATTCCAAAACAAATTTAATCGTTGCAAAAATTATTATTGTAAAATACATGACTAAATATTAGTCGACATGGAGAAGAGAAGTTTATTGAACTGAGGTCAGACATTGTAAAAAATTTCATTTACTACTTATTTAATTTCTTTTATTCATAACATAAGTTAAACGCGGTGAGGACTCATATGTAATATCCATACATCCTTACTAATAATAGAGTTTTTATCAAGTTAATGTAAGGAATAATTAATTTTGAAATTAATTGATAAATTCATTCCACCCTTGATTCACCATCCTCTCATGGTGACTACATGACCCCATATTACCCTTATCCTCATGTTGACATTATAAAAATTCATTGAACATTTATATATTAACTCATAAGATTAATTTTCTTTGAAAATAAATAACTTATTATTATTTTATTTTTTTCAAAAATCAATATATATTATATATATCTATATAAAGGGGGAGATATATATTGAAAATAAATCAACCTAATGGGAAGATATTTTTGGGGGACGGAATAAAAAGAGACACACGATACATGTATAGAGAAGAAGTGGAAATATTTTAGTAAATTCATTATTAATTATAAATTCAACATTTTAAATTTTTTACACATTTCTCATGATGGATATTTTATAAAAAATATCACCATATATGTTTTATAAATGAATAATTATTTCCCTTACATTTATTTTTGATGCATGTCAAAAAACTATATTGATAAATGGATTTAATAATGCGAAATAATAAAATTATTTAACTAGATTTATCATTTTCACTCATGTTTTTTTGGACACATCCATGATTAATCCTATAAAAAACGTATAAATTTGTGAAAATAGATTATCCCATGGGTTTTGGTTAGTTTGAAAATTTAATATTTAGGCCCATTTAAATTTGAGTAATGTTTGATCAGGACTGAAAATCTACAACCCAAACTGATTATCCTATCAGAAGATCATGATCCTTATTAGGAATACATTATATAAGTGGGATACCAAAATTATAGAAATAAAAAATAAACTAATATATAATAATAATAAAAATAAACATGTGTATAGAAAAAAAAATTAGAGGTTTAGACCCACCTTGTCCTTACATACTTGAACAATATAATATATTGTTTATTAGAAATTATATCCAAAATTAGTTCTCCTAACCCCATCCCAATCAATATTCTCTTTACCATCTTATATTGCCAACCAATAAAAAAATTATTATTATATATTATTTCTTAATTATATAGACTAGCCCATTAGTTTGTTGACCCTGTGTAGTTAGGAATATATCCTTTAGATTTTAATCCCTCATTCATTATAGACTGGGCTGATATTCTTAACAAAATCCACAACTCATATGACCAAACCCTTGCACCATCCAAGCCCCCGTTAACACCTTTAGTTATGTTTGAGAAATTTGGCACCCACCATGAATCTACAATTACAATTTTTTGTGAATTTGAAAAGATTAACAATTGCAATATTCTATATATATCATTCCATATATATATATATAACAGTTCTAAATAAATTTCAAAATTTAACCTCTTGAATGGCATGTGGTCGGGGTACTTCTCCACCTAGAAATGGATCTTAATGGGTTACATGAAGGAAAATGTGAGCTAAGGCCACTTTTACCGACATAAAAATAATGATCCATTTAGGTTCAGATTTAATATGAGGTCAAAAAACAATCGATATAATGGTTCACATTTTAGGAAGACCAACCCATAGTCTATCCCACATTTTAGTAAACTTTAGAAAAACCAAAAAAGTAAATAAATGCTTACTACTAATGAATATTAAATATTAAACACATAATTTTTATAACATAAATGTTAATTTAAAAAAATATTCATCAAATACCTAAAATATATATATTTCTAAAAAAATGTCATATTAAATTAAAATAATATTAAAATATAAAATGACTTTTTTCAATTACACCATAAGGTAACATGAATTTGTTTAGGTTGTTCCACATAAACCCATATACTTTTTACTAAAACCATTTATTTCCATTTAAGATATAGATTATATTTTTCTAGTATAGTAAAGTATATATATGTGAGTTCGAGTGCCAAGGTCACGAGCCGAATGCCAGTTAAAAAATCACATATTTCAGATAAGATCCCCACCCAATAAACTATAATAAAAAATATTTCAATAAAATAAAAATAATTGATTTTATGTTCTTGTGTGTTATTATCTCATAAAACCCTATGCTTCATAACCCATCATTTATCTATCATCCCTTGGATATCATTCTTTTCCCACAGTGCATGTTACACTTCCAACATCACACCACTAAAACTACCTATAAACCATCACCTCACACACACTTTAATCACTGTGGTAGTATCATTGGATAGTTTTAAGGATCGGTGCCCTTGGGTGGTTTCACCCAACACTTGGGGTGACAATAATGTAATTTTTGTATATCGGTGATGTTATATAACAGTTACCACTCAGAGACATGAAATAAGTATCAGAAAATGATTTAAATATTAAAAGACATGTTTCATTGTTATATAATTGATTTCGGGGACACATGTAATGATCATAAATGTTTCATAAATCATTCATATAATAGTAATGTTTTAGAGTCTATTCAGATGAAACCATTAAAATAATTGCATAACAGACTTTTTAAACCACCTTTGTGTTGAATGGATGATGGTGAGACGTCTCTGACTTGGTCAATAATTGTGAATGATTTAGTCAATCCGGTGTAAATAATCAAAAAGAATATGAGTATGACCCAATGAATGCATAAATCATAAACACACAAGATACACCAATCTCTAAAATTCATTGCAAGTGGCTTTATGTTTATTTTGGTTTCACCTTGATTAGTACAGTAGAGGTTATGAAGGAAATGGGTTTCAATTCCTATTTTTATTGTGTTTTTATGATATTTAATATTATAATATATATTTCATATTAGATTCATTTTTATTCCCTATTTAATTCATAATATTATGAATTTCATGCCACATAAATGATTATTTATGAGCCTTTCATTACCCAATCATGATTATATCCCACCCACGATTAGTATAAAAATTAGGTGTGACCCAAAAAATGCATATACAATAGAACATGGGTTTGTGACTAGTGGTATGTCTATAAATGTCAAAATTAGTTTGTAAAAGAAAATATAAAACCAAAAACATAAACAATAAAAAAATATATGACCAATATAAAACATAAATAATGAATACATAATGTAATGAAACATAACATAAATAATCATATGATCTATGGAAAATAATCACTAACCTATAATTTGTTTAACATATATAAACACTGAATATACATAATCTATATAGAAATAAATTCCCAGAAACCATGTCCTAGCTATCTACCGCAGTCATCGAGCTAATTCTCCCTATTATCTCTACCAAATGAATCCCAAAGACCTCTGTGTCAACATAGGTATGATTATATAAGTAAATAATATAGGTCATCCCCTAAGGATTAATATTATTTTAAATATCATATATATAAATTCATCAATGATGTAAAATCATAATACACTATTTTTTTCTGACCAAAAAAACATGTACAATGCAATATTGGTCAAATCTTAGAAAGTGAAACATATCACCCTTAAAACCTCATCCTATATTTCTCATGAAACCATTTTATTATAAATAATTATATTTCATCATTAACATTTATTATTATTAGAGTATTTCATTCCAAATTTCATCATAATCATAACTCACCAAATAAATAGTAATGTATAGTATTACATAATACATATAAATATTGAAGATCCCCTATATACCAACTCCCACCATTTAATATCTACATTAATAACCTCTAATTTATTTTTACACATATTTTCATACCAAAACTAGTAAGTCAGTGAAATATGTAATATTGAGAATTTCATCTGGTCAGTCTCTTAACTAACAAAGTGTTTCTTAAAAACTATGAAAATCATCACCAGGTGGTAGTTTCATTGAAAATAGTACTTTCATCACTAAAATATTTTTAGTAATAAAATAAATAATCACTAGAGTAATTATATAACTGTAGTAAAATTACACTATAACCCATCATAATACCAAATATACATTCGTTGTCCATAAACATATCTTATTCCATATAATCATGGAAGGGTATCAAGATAATATACTATGGAAATTAGTTACCAACATTTTTTAACATCCCATCATAAAACTACCATCCACCTATTTATATATCTTTATAAAAATCCATTTATACAAATGTTCGAACATCTAATCACAACATTTACATACACCTAGGTAGACACCTCAACAAAATCCATCTATACATAGATGTTACAGGTTTTCCTCATCATTATAAGAATTTATTTCTAGTTATAAAAAATTTACAGGTCAACCCCTATAGTTAAATAAGTTGTTCAATGACCTTTGAAAATATGTCTCTACCAAACATTGATCATTAATGAAGTTTATATAGTGAACCATTGAATCATCACCCACCTATCAAAGAACAAAAATATTTATTATAAACCTAAACATTTTTATTATATTTTAGGAAAAGTATAATTATTATTTATAGGGAAAATTCTATTTTTTAGATTATAAAACAAATTTATTTTTTTCATTTTAATTTTCATTTATTAAATTTGATGTTTTTGGATGATATTTTCATTGGTTCTGGTATAGTTTAAGGTATTGTAGAGGTTATGTAATATAGGATGAGGATAATATGTTTTTGGATGGAAAATGAGAAAGGGGATGTTTCATGGGAACCACCGCAACTCAGTTAGAATTCCACAAAATGTTTGATGGATAACTATTGTCTTTGTATCCACTAATGCACCACCAAAACTCTGGTAGACACTAAAGTAGTTTTTTATAGAATTAAAATTAATGGAATGTTGGTAGTTTTATATTATTACCATTTTAATCCTTGAACCTTTTAATATTTGATACATTTTATGGTCAAATTCCCAATAAGGGATCTCCCTTTCCTCAGTTCAATTTCCTCTCATCTCCCTTGGAGATAAACCTTGTTTTTATTGTATTTTCCATGATTAAGGATTTGTGATCCTTCTCTATACATTTAAATCTATTTTTATTTATTATCACTTTGTAATAAAATTATAAATATGTTTTTTAATTTTGGAATTCACTAATATTGTGGTGAAATCCATTTGAATCAAATGGGTATTCTTTAATGTGTTATAGAAATCCAAAATGGGTGATTTCCTTACCATTTTTCTTTTATTAAATAAATTTACATTATACATAAATTTTTATTATAGTTTATTGGTATTTGAACATTATTTAGGTTTTTTGCCTTTTATATGGGTCTTCCATTAATATAATGAATAATATAATTTTTATAGGAATATTCCTAGGATTCAACAATATTTTATTTGAGTTATTTATATTGTAGGATATGTTTCATGAATAATTTATTATAAATGATTATGGATTTTTGGGGATATTTTGAATTTTTTATTGCATGTATTAGGGGTAAATCGTTTTTTACGCCCAACATTAATTACAATAGGGTAGTGACAACACATTGATTGAATATTTAGGTTAGGATAGAGACATATCTGCCACTATATTTATAAAGATAACCATAAGTCCTCAAGTATATATTCATAACTACAAATTGATGGATTTAAATAAATTTTTTGCTATTATTTTATACTAAAAATAATATTCTGATATTTTATGAAATGAAGTTAAATGGAATTAAATAAGACCATTAAACTTTTGGAATATAATTAGGGGAGAAATTGGTTTTTTATAATGTTTTAATTGTGCAAGACTAACTTTATTATGTAGATTCCATTCTTGGAATTTTATAAATCTATTTACTAATAGTAAGTGCTTATTTTTAAAAATTTCACGATCTTAGGATCAAAACATGAATATATAGTTGTTATGTTGCTTCCTTTTTTATGTGATTATGCCTAGTGGTGTGTACTACTGATTTTTGGATATATTTACATGGATGTGGATGATCATTCTATGCCCACATGATCATAATTATGAACATGATATGATCTCAACGTTGGAAGTAAAATTTTCAATCAATTTTTAACTTGGTATACCTTTTTTGTAACTATTATATGTTTCCAAAATGTGATTACTTTTCATTAATTTAGACTAAATTATTTATAGGTCACAATCTATACAAAACCCTGATTAAGACATGAATAGTTGATAACATAATTAATATGCTAGTTTTATATGAGGATGTGACATATATTTTATTTAAAAAAATCATTCCATTAATTTTTTTACTTAAATAACAAATTTGTGTATTTGTGAAATAAACAATATTGACAATACATGGAACCTCATTTTCAAATTACCATATTTTTATAGATGTTATGTTGTTTTACGGAATTATGCCCCCTTCAGAAACTAAATCATTAAATAAATTTTTAAAAACATGAAATATACCTAAACTATATAAAACTATTCAAGGAAATGAGGTCCATGTGGGAAATCATTATATATATATATAATGAAATTATCTCAAGAAATCATTTTTCATAAAATTAATTTCCAAAAATATTTTAAATGAAATATTGTTTTGAGATAATAATATAAAAACACTTATGTATTATATTATCCCATTATATGAGCCACTCTATGGAAACATGGATAAAGACCACAAGTGAACATTACTTTAACCTAGATTATATAAAGTGTACATTTTCCGGCATATTTACCATGCCTAGTATTGTGTCAAGAAAGAGTTAATAAAATATTCAATCAAATCTATTTTAGGTTTTCTGTTAGATATGATTTGTACCCAAAGAACACCAAGGGAATATGATTATACCACTTTTAAAATGTTTGGTATTTAAATTTTATACTCGATTTGAATTTATGGTGTTATACTCTTCATTTCTGCATGCCTAATTCCTTGATTATGTGTATCCATAAATTAAACCATGTTGAAAAGGTATTTTTCATTGTATAAAGATGAATATTTATCCTTTTAGGTACCAATCATGATGTTTCTTTGATTAATGTGTTTCTATGAAAGTGATTAAAACATTAATAGATGATAATAATGCTATTAGATATATATATATATATATATATGATGTTGATATATAAATTTAAATCTTATTAACTAGATATTGATGTGAATATTTTTAAGGGGAAGTCTATAATACTTCCTCTCTATTGATGTGGGATGGGATCACAATGTCGGGACTCAATATACCTATTACCTTATTCCCTTGGACATGAATAAATATTTACCTTAATATATAGAAATAATTTTATAGTCAATATGTGTCTTATGGAACATGAATTATTTATTAACATATAATCATTTTTGTGGGTACATATGTGTATATGTGAATGATATTTATATATAATGGTGTTTCCTCCCACCGGGGATATCCCTAAATTAATGAATCATATTATGGGTTAGGTTAAATGTATATATAATATGTATGGATCATATTTTTTAGGGGAGTTAGTAGATATTTTTTCATATTTTATTGAATGCTTATTTGTTTCTGTAATACACTAATCTATTCAGAAATAGCTAAAAATGTTTTATCATATATATATTATTATTTAAGTAGAATTGTTCATGTATATGTATATTTTTTCATAATTTAGGTTAGTAATATTAGTGGTTCACGGCTATATATGTAATTTATTATACCCTTCATATATATATCGATGGACATATAACTTCATGTGATTAATTTCATGTACCTTATTAGTTGTGGAATGTTCATCACTCAATTGGTGGTGGGTTTTACTGGAGTGATCATGGATAATGTCTTTCTGATAAGAATCAAGAGTTGGTACGAATTGGATATTCTTATTTGGGTTTATATAGATTTTAGATATGATATTACCCACCTCCAAAAAATAGGATATGTTCAAATTGTATTATTTATGAAAAATGGGTTTATTATTCTTTCTCTTACCATATATACATTATATGACTTTTGGTCTAGTTGTATATGCTTGTATTTTATCATAAACATGGTTCACCTCACATTTCTCATGGGCTATGTTGTTCTACTATGTCAATGGTGGTAAATTTTGTTTCATATTTAGATGCCCACTTACCCCAAGGGTCGTGCTATGATTTCGATAAACTAGATATTTATTTTATTCTTGATTTTTAGGGAGATTGTTACACATCAAGTTTTTATGAATTATTAATATTAAAATAAAATAAGTTTCTTTAATTTGTTGTTTTTTTCACTTAAAAAATATCATGATTTTTTCAAATTCAACTTCGTCTTAGCTTCTTTTACACATATCAGTGAGTTTTTACAAAAACCATGACATATTATTAATATTGTTTTTTAAACAATACATATATAAACTGTAAATTGAAATTAGTAACATTCATAGTAAAAATTAATTTTTAAATATCAATTATAAGGTATTCATAAATGTTGACACTCCTTTCATCACAGAATCTAAAGATTGGAAAAGGGGAATATCTTAGCTCAAAATTGATTCATCCTCTGAAGAAAACATCAAAAATTGACAATGGCCTGAACAAGGCTTCAAAAGCACATAGTTCACACAAGTTCCATCACTGTCACACAATTCCACTCGTGCGACACCTAATGGTCACGCAGGTGACATGCGTGCCCTAAAGGATAACCGCCCGGGGTCTTCTCAAGCCTATAAATAGACCATGTGGGCCCCCCATTTAGGGGAGGAATTTTTATCCAGAAACTCTGATTTGAGCTCCCGGTGCCCGAGTCCTTTCTCAAAGCTTCCGAAACACATCTACGGTAATTTCTTACCTAGAACAAATGATCTAATGAGGGGAAGGAAGGCCTAAGTGTTGAAACTCATCAACACTTGTGCGCCTAAGTGGCCAGCCCTAATGGGAAATGGCCACACCTGTGCGCCTCCTAACTCCTTCAATAGAACTTGCGAGCCACTCTTCTGGAAGAACCTCAAAATGATTCTAATGGCTTTAACCAAGAGTCGCTCAAGTATTACCCTATTGGTTAACCATCGCGAAATTACCCATTTGTCGCGCAGGTATACCTCAGCGACCAGAACTTGCGCGCCCACGCAGTACCCGCGCACCTTACAGGACTTGTGCGCCCCTGCCTTTTTGGGTGCCCTTCTTACCCATTCCACCCCTGTTAAGCCATTTCACGTATCCTATTCAAGATTAAGTCTTCAAGACACACTTCAATTCCATTTATGGCATGATTTCATGATTTTACTACCTTATCTGAAAGGAATTCTGTGGAATATCTCTCAAAACCTAGTGATTTACACATCTTTATGTCACTAAAGATTCAGATATCATTCATTAAACCTCATCCTTTATGATGGGAGAACTCATTAAATTTGGGCCTCCTATTCAGGAGTAAGTCCCAATCATAATTCTCTTAACCTGGGCCTCCTTTTCATGAGTAAGCCGCAGTCCCCTAATGTTGGAATCCTTTTCAAGAGTAAGTCCCAATCATAATTCTCTTAACATGGGCCTCCTTTTTAGGAGTAATCACCAGTCCCCTAATTTGGGAATCCTCCTTATGAGTAAGCCCCAACCATAACTTCATTACCTTGGGCTCCTCTATCAGGAATAATCCCCAATCATAAATATGGGCTTCCTCTTTAAGAGTAAGCCCCAAGTACCTTAATGTTTCAAGTCTCTTAACCTGGGCCTCCTTTATAGGAGTAAGCCCCGGTCATAATTCCCTCTTAACCAGTCCTAATTTACCTTTGATATGGGATTCTTTTTTAGGAGTAAGCCCCAAGTTAGTGTATTCAAATCTCTGTGAAGCACATATACCTTTATGGACCCTGTTCTTGGATTTCTTCCCTGAAGTAAATCCCAATCTTCATTTATCTGGGTAGTCATACATACATAAGTCCCACCTTATTTCATATGATTGCATCTTTCATGGCACAATTGTCTGATTTTTACCAATACCTCTTGTTTCTCACACTGAGCATGACTCATGTGATCTTAGAGTGTAAAATCAATTATGACATCCTTCTTATAACCATAAATCATAAACATCATACTCCCTTACTCAAACTAGGTGGTTCTTGATTCCTTTTCTAAACAAAGGATACATAGGTAGCCCATCTGCGGGTTTGATCCCAACTCTGAAATAATCCATGTCCTTCTGAATTTCAATAATCTTCAAGTGCCCCACTAAGTGTCTTTAAAATCATCATGTTCATCATAATGACCAATATACTTTTACGTATCAAAGGATACCGTTGAGGAAGAATCTCTAACAAATACAGATGATTATCTATCAATGAAGAACCTCGAATACATATAAAATATTCTCTAAATTTCCTACATATCGATCATTGATTGTCAGATCTAAAGGAAAGCTCATTTTATACTTGGTAATGTAATAAGGATTAACCAACATAAAATAAATATATAAAGAGTGTCTCGGAGTAGATAATAATTCCCCTAAAAATGTGCGATGAGTCTGACCTCCCATCCTCTCGAACAATGAAAATTCCTTTGCCTCATCAGTCCACAAACAAATGAGCGCCTACCATTGGAAAGTAGGTCCAAATGGATGTGGAATCATTGGATGTTTCCGGTCCTACATAAAAACCCATTAGAAACCAATTGGAATGTTTCAACCTTCAATCAAGGTGGTCACCCCCAAATTCTAAGGGAAACAAAAAATGGTGAACCATACGTGAATCCTTATCCAAGTTAAAATGATGTTTTACCTATTTGTTATGCCCCTATTTAAAACTAAATTAGAGGGCCAAAAAAACAATCATTAACATATGTTCTCATCAAAAGATGTAGTGGATGAATTTATTTTGATTACGTATGTTATATCAAATAGGAACTCTTGTCCAATATCTTCTGCATTTCTAGAATGGCTTCTCTCAAGTTCAAACATGGGAATACTTATGCTGGAAATTCCACTGCTGCTACTCCTAGTGGATCGTCGTCCGCTCTGAGGATGACATAACCTACTCAGTGTCTTCAATGCTGGATATCAAATGCACTGGTTAAAGAGTCCCGTCAACAAGGTACCATCCAAACTCTGGAGGCTGCCCGACAAGACCTCCAAGTGAATAACTCACACTGGTCGTCCGGACAATGACGACCAGTGATCAAGAAGCAGGTGGTGCTGAATACCGTCTTCAACTGTTTCGGGTCATTATCCACAGAACACAATCACCATTCGCTCCCTTATTCTGAGGAGGTGAATGATCAGGTCCCTCAGGGCCTTAATTCAAGTAGATACGAGTCCTTCCCGAGGGATCCCACCAACAATCTCCGCTAGACTCATGTGGCAGGGTGCCCTCAACATGATGAGGGTACCGACTCCAGTCATTCGGATCAGGTTCCTTGAACCCGAGAAGGAAATACGAATCACCAGAGGAGAAATACGATTAACAGTGAGCATGTTATCATCTATGCCATCTCCGGAGAAGTCCACAAACCTAACTTGGTGGCAAGCACTGAGCAGGAACACACACCTACACGTTTTAATTCCGCTGTCCAACAGACTCGTCTGGAAGCAGCACGCCAATCCCATCAGGCAATTCCGTCAGAGTATTATAGACAGGAACATACACATGTTTATACATCATCAGCAAGTCAGTAGGCTCATTTGACTACATATGATAGATCTTTTCAACCACGTTCTGTGAAGTGAAATCATCAGGCACATACACCTACTAGTATTAATCAAGCCTACCAACAATCTCTCTTGGTAGCATTCGTAGAAGTCAGTCGGAAAGCTCCGGTGACAAACAGGAGGCAGAATCAACTCTCTGACCCCACACATGAGTACTTTCAGGATTCACTGACAGGAAAAGGAGGACAGGTGCTAGCACATACACCTACTCCTAGCACGGAGTGGACGTATATCCCCGTTCCGGTAGCTAAAGTCAACATGCATATTTTATCGATTGTGAAAGAGCAGAAGAAAATCCCTGCTCATATTTTGGATGCTTGCCAGAATATTATAACAGCTTCAGCAGAATCTCAGGGAAATACACATAAATCTATCCCTACCAGTGGAGTGACACAGCAACAGTTCATTCCGAAATAGACACACACATTTGTTCCAGTCCAAGAGGGTTGTGGGGAATACTCCCCCATATCATACAGACAACCATTTCAGGCACATACACCTGATTTGAGTGGATATCTTCAGCCTAACCTGTACATATTTCCTAATCAGGCACATACACCTACTCAGAGCATCCACATTCGTCAGCAAGTGGTTTCCAAGGCGAGTAAGAAGGAGTCTAAGAAAAAGTACCGCCCAGCACAGTCAGGAGATCTAGATCCAATCTGTAACAAGGCCTTGCTCGATGCTAGAGTTCTTGAAGCCCTTAGATAGTTATTTATTGAAATTCAAGATTCTACTCTCTCATTTCCCAATAGTGGGAACATTAATTCCAGTGGTCTTCAACAATCACTTCCTCATGAAGTCTTGCTTCCTGACAATTCGGTTGATCTCGAAGTTTCATCTTCAAATGAGATCCATAGGAACCCTCTGTGTGGTCAAAAGACCAAGGAGCAAGAGATCTCATATTTTCCTGTAACCCACCATGGTGGTCATCCCCATAATGATGAATTTTTCTGAGAATGTCCTCTCCACGGTAGTGATGCACATTTCCCGGAAAATGCTCCAGTAGACAATGTAGTGCCGAGAAAGACCTCTTATCTTGAGGCACTTGCACATGCAAAACCAGTCATGTATGATTCGTCATCGCTAGCAGGTGAAATACTTTCTCAATCAAGAGATAACCCAGTATGTAGGTCATTCTCTAAACCACCCCTAAGTCATTCATCTTCTATTTTGATCAATGACTTCTCTACCAATCTTGTTGAATCCGATGAAGCAACAAGGAAACACCAACTCTGGTCAAATCAGGTAGATGAATCTTCATCAAATGATAAAGAGGAAATGCTGAACATGAGAAAACAACTGGAGAAAGGTGATGTGCCAGTCATGTTTTGGCCTCTGGTTGAATCTCAGAATGACATTCTAGAAATGTTGAAGGAAGATGGAATTCATGATATTCATCTCAACATATAGAAAACTCTTTGGCAGTTGAAAAAGAAACTATTTCTTATGATGAATATTAATATCATCTTCAGATAATAGAAGGGTTACAATGTCAGATTGATTTGGCATCTCTATCAGTCTCTCGATATCCAAATGCTGAAAAGCAGCAGATAGCCCTTCAACGTTCATGCCTTGGCGCACTAATAAGATTGTGTCAGTTAATTTCCAATTCCCCATCTGGTATTCTTTTTAGAGTATGGGGTGTTTATGGAGAACTACATTTCATGGTGCTCTCCCGTCAGCAAAGCCCGCCGAAAATGGTCCCATGCAATGTTATTTACCATGGCCGGCCACAGTTAATGGGCATTGTTTGTAATCAAAATCTTTCCCAAGAACATGCCTCGACTAGTTCCTCTCAAAATATAGAACACAGAGAACAAGTTGTTGAACTTATCCTGCATAAAGAAAACGGTAATATTGAACATGCCTCTCGTATGGAGAAAGCACATCATCATGTGATAGAAGTGTCAATAATCGTCCAATGGTCTCTTGAACCAGGTGATAAAAGTGGTTACAAATTAATGCATCCAGCTAATTTCTGTACTAAGGTTCGTAAGATCAGGAGAGATTTAAATAAAGTCTCAGACATAGCATGTCAAGGGCCACCCCAGCTCACCATGTTGGGGACTCTTTTAAATCAACCCTCAGAATCAAAAAATAGGATTCGAGGAGTTGAGAGGGAATAGCAGGAACAGCCCCAGTCCACCGGACTGGGGACTTTTTCAAATCATCAATCCCCTCCTCAGAGAAATTATGTCTTTTCTCGATTGGGGAAGAATCCTCAAGAGGAATGAGGAGCCAAATTATCAGGAGATTCCCTTAAAATTACGGTTTGTCAATAAGTTCCTGAGGGATCGAATCAACAAAAGGTAATGTCTCATCAAAGACATGGAAGAAGACAATATCATAGAAATTATGATATAAGGGATGTGATGTGTTATGAATCAATCAATGTCATCAATGTAGTTGTTGCTGATCCACCAGATGAGGGTCACTCAGGGGACTCAGATGTAGAGGTTCCTTCTAAAGATGATGTATGCACTGACACAAATGAAAAATGTGTACGTACATGAAATCAAAGGGTTACTCAAAACCTAGTTAATCCTTCGAGTAACCCACTTCCCCCTCTCCAAAAAGGATCCAAAAAAGGGAGGGGAAAGAATTAGGTTATATATCCTTCCTATAGAGAAGGCCAATCACTCTCACTAGAGAAATGTTTTTCACAACAGGAGGTTGAAATGAAAGAATTAAGAAGGATGAATGCAGAACTACTTAGAAGTAGTCTTCTTCTTAAGCGTGCTGCATTCATTCAGCCAAAGTAATTTGTTGCAGCTATTGATATTGATCAAGGATATCCTCCTCTATCAGTACACCCTCATAGGTTTAATCCTATGGGTCAAGTGCAATAACAGTTGGCAGTGCTACCATCAGTTGCAGCACCAACTACCACATCTGTCCAAGTTCCAGTCATTGCACCTACCCATATCCAAGTTCAACCGGATGTTTCTCAAATGTTAATAACTACTATTGAGTAATTAACAGCTCGGTTAGAAACTATGGAAGGGAAACATGTGTAGGTCCAACCAGAAAAGAATGTTTAGCTTGAATGGGTAGATTCAATCTCTCCTCCATCCAGTTTTGGAAACCTTGTATTCCCTATTTTCAGTGGATCGGGTGACCCTTAATAGAATTTGATGCATTACGTGTCTTGTTGTGATCATATGATGGGAACTCCGGAGCAGTAAGAAGCAGTAAAACTCAGATGCTTCGTACATACATTGCAAGGACCAGCCTTTGTCTGGTATATAAGCTTGCAATCCCGGTCAATTACTGGATGGGAAGATCTCCGTCAACAATTCCTTCATCAGTTCAGCTCAACTTTTCCAAAGACAACTGTTTTTGGTCTTACAAACTATAATCAAAGGGAGAATTAAAGGGTCTCATATTTCATTGCTCGCTGGAAGGGATTAACATATTCCCTATGATTAGAACTCCCTTAAGAAGAATTGTTTCCCATCTGTGTAGAAAATTTGCATGATGAGTTAAGCACGCCGTTGATCCCTGTGAAATACACAGGAGGGGTTCGAGACCTTACTTCAATCAATCAGAAGATTGATGATTCCATTATATAGGATAAGGATAAATCTTGTGTAATTACATCAGCTCCAGCAAGGAGAATGGGTAAAGAATAAACTGCTACAGTTGTGCTTAAACAAGCACCTGTACCCGTTTCTACTTCAAAACCTTCATCTTATCGAAGGGATCCACCTCATGAGCGCCAATAACAAAGTTTGTTTCATCCAGATAATCAAAGAGATCAAAGACGAAAACAATTTGGTGATCTGAAGAGAAAAACATACTCTTTCTGAAATGATCATGTTCCTGTTTACTTCATTTCGGCTCTGAAAAATAATTGGGTTCAATTGCCAAGGCCCAAAAGGCCAAACAAGGAAAGAGATGAAGACCGTCCCAATTATTTCGCCTTTCATCAAATGTTGGGGCATCCCATCCATGAGTGTTTTGTCTTCAAATACCTCCTTCAAAAGATGGTAGACTCAGGACAAGTCAAACTGAAAGGTTCTTCAGCTCAGGTAGCATGTGTTACTGCTAGAGTTCCAGAGGAGGAAGGCAAATGGAAAGAAGTAAAAAGAAAAAATTCATAGAAGTATGATGATTGGATGGTCAGAAAGACAATCAACCGAACTAATGTTATTTTGTGAACATAATTAAAGAAACCGGTTGTGTCTTCTACCATGAATGTTGTGGAAAACCCCACCTCATCAGAGGGAAAGTCCTCAAAAAAACGACATGATTAAATGAAAGAAAAAGAATCAGAAGAAGATGAGTATGTGTCAAAGCCTAAATTGTCTTTGACTCTGGAAGACTTCATTCCATCTACTTCAAAGCCATGTGCACCGCCCCACCAAAGGGCACAGCCTAAACAGGCTAATCAGGGAGAGTCTTCATCAGACAAAGAGTTAATCTTCAGTTCTGTTAATATGATTCAATTAACAGATCCATATGCCAGTCGCGGTTTCTATTTTGATGAGCCTGAATTCCCTATATCAAACAAGGGAATCATAGGAAGTTCTAGAGGCTCGGGATACAGGGGAAGACGTGGATCTTTCAGAAGCCAGTATTCCAATTCTACCTTTTCTAGAACTGTGTACGCAGCAGAAACTCATGGTAGAGCCCTTCAGCGAGCTCAGCAAGAACAAGCAATTTCTTCTGCCAATAGGAAATTCAGTCCTGGCATAGTTATTTTGGAAGACTAGTTGAAGGTTCCATCTTCTTCCTCTCAGCAAGTAGATGGATCTAATCGGTCTAATCTTCCAAAACCAGGAATATTTCAATCTCCTATCCCAATACAAGATTCATCAACTTCCAAAGCATCTTCTACCAAGGTACCTTCTAAAACACATATTGTTGTTGGGAAAAGCAGACCTCTAGATCAAAAGAATGATATATTGAAATACTTGGCCCATGTGCCTGACAAGTTATCAATTCTAGATGCTCTGAATCTGTCAAAAGATCATTGGAAAGCACTCATCGAGGTTTTTTCAAGTCCTCAAGAGTTCGAAACTGAAATTGTTGCAGCTGAAGTATATCACATAGAGAATAATCCTACAGAATTCCATGCAATAATATCTTTTACTGATGAAGCTGAAGATTATGTTGTGCATGGATATATCAGACATTTGTACATATCTGGAAAGGTCAATGGTGTATACGTCTGAAGAGCTTTCATTTAAAATTGTTCAGGAGTCAACCTCATGCCCATTCGTACACTTCATCGATTGGACCTCACAGAATCTGATTTATCTCCTTCTACCATGATGTTACAAGGATGTGATAAAAAAGAACAAGAACCACTGGGCGAAGATACACTCAGAACTCAGTTTAGAGATCTTGTATCCAATTCGGATTTCATTGTAGTTGATCAAGACTCAGCCTTCAACATCTTTCTTGGAAGACCCTGGCTACATAAATATGTGGATATCCCTTCATCATACCATTAATTTCTCAAATATTGTTTCGATGGTCAAGCTGGGACATTGTATGGTGATAAGGCCACATTCAAGACATGTGTGTATCAATACATTGAGGTGGAATTCTATCACATAAAGGGAAGGGTGAAATCCACAACAAATGAGATTACCAAATTTAATTCTCTATATGGTTTTGAGAAGATTCCAGTCAATCCATTTACACATGTGAGTACAGATTATGCATTGCATATCAGTCAAATTGACATGATAGACCCAAATCAAAATACTCTTATGGAAATATCCATAATGTCAGTTATGGAAATTGAGCCAGACAACATGGGAGAAATTGGTAACCCACCAAGAAGTAATGAAAGCACAAATGGTGATGTCTTAATTTCATCTACTGAAAACCGACAAGTCTATACTTTGACAATAAAGATATAATAGGTTTTTGAAGCAAGAGAGGTGAACAATGATGTCGATTCTCAATCCATCATCTCCTCTTTATTACCCAAAAAAGACCCTTTATCATCAATCAGGTTGGAAATGTATGCTTCTTCTTCAAGATGTGCATATTTTGACATCTCTTCTGATCATGAAAATTCTGCTATATCATCTACTATGCAAGTTGAAATGGAAGAAATAATACATGATGTAGAAGAAGAGGAAGATCTCAGAGATGCTCCTCCATCATTTGAAGAGGGTATCTCTACCACTGTGGATGAACATAGAGAAAAAAATTTGGGTACAAAAGAAGATCCACGACCCACTTTAATCAGTACGGCCAGGACTCTTGAAGATCAAGAGATGTATATTTCATTTATAAAGAAAAAAAAGAGATATATTTTCTTGGAACTATACAGAGATGCCCGAGCTTGATCCTGATGTTGATACTCATCATTTGGGTTTACCAGAAGAACATCGAGGATTTAAGCAAGCCGCGAGAAGAACACACCCAACTTATCCTTATAAAATTGAAGCTAATGTGGATAACCTTATCAAAGATAACTTTGTCAATTAAGTTTAGTATCCCAAGTGGTTGGATAATATTGTCCTTGTAAAGACGAAGAATGGAAAATTTAGTGTTTGCATCGATTTCAGAGATCTTAATCGGCATTGTCATAAGCATGATTTCTCTGTTCCGATTACAGAACTTTTAATTGATGAAACAGCTGTCTATGAAGCACTTTCCTTCATGGATGGATATTCTGTATATAATCAGATCCGAATGGCCCCAGAAGAATAGTAATACACATACTTCAGAGACCCTCATGGTGTGTTTTTCTACCGGGTAATCCCCTTTGGCTTAATGAATTCAGGTGCAACATATCCGTGTGACATGCATAGTATCTTCAAACCCTTCTTAGGGAAGTTTTTTGAATGATATGTAGATGATTTGGTGGTTAAATACAGACAACATTCTAATCACTTGGCTGATTTGGAAGTCATATTCTGCAAGCATCAACAACATAATTTGAAGATGAACCCCTTAAAATGTTCCTTTGGGGTAACCTCAGGAAAATTTCTTGGCTTTGTTGTACGCCATCGTGGTATTGAAGTCGATCCAGAGAATACAAAGTCAATCATTGGTATGTCACCTTCTCAAAATTTGAAAAAATTAAAAGGACTTCAAGGACAGTTAGCCTATATTTGGAGTTTTATTGCCAATTTGGCAGGAAAAAGTTTACTCATCACCAAATTGACAAAGAAGGGAGTCACTTACCAGTGGAATGAAGAATGTCAAGAAGCATTCGATATTCTCAAGAAATACCTATTGAGTCTACTGGTACTCATACCACCTGTTGAAGGAAGACCACTTATCCTCTACGTGACATCTCTAGAGCGATCATTGGGTGCCTTTCTTTCTCAAAAGAATGATGCTGGGAATGAAAACAACCTCTACTATCTCAGTTGAACTATGCTTGAAGCAGAAACCCGATATTAAAGTATTGAGCTGTGCTACCTGGCATAAATCTTTGCAGTTCAGAAGTTGAGACACTACCTGCAACATCACGAGGTCCAATTGGTATCTCGCAATAACCCACTCAAATTCATCCTTAGTCGTCCAATGATTACAGGACGTCTGGAAAGGTGTTAAGTTATTTTGCAGCAATTCGACATTCAATATGTGTCTCAAAAGGTGATAAAGGGCCATGCTCTGGCTGATTTCCTGGCTGAACACCCTTCAGTAGAAGACACATCTCTAGATATTAAACTCCCGGATGAGGAAGTCTTCTCTATTCAAGAAAGTTCTCAAACATGGGAAATTTATTTTGATGGTGCTTCTAGAAGTCCAATAGGGAGGAAAATGGAAAATCCTAGATTCAACAAAGTTGGCTTAGGAATTGTGCTCATTTCTTCAGAAAAAGCAGTGTTACCTTATTCCTTCTTATTGTGGGAAGGTGGTACCAATAATGAAGTAGAATACCAAGCTCTCATCACATACCTGGAATTAGTGCTTCAAGAACAAGTGAATCACTTAAAGGTGAGAGGTGATTCAGACTTGGTAATCAAACAAGTCAATGGGGATTATGCCATCAGAAAGAAAGAACTAATCCCTTTGTATGATTGAGTCAGATAGTTAATGGCGGAATTCCCTTCGGAACCAGGTTTTTCTTATGTCCTAGGATCACAAAATTCTCAAGCTGATGCACAGGCTAATCTAGCCACAGCTATAGCAGATCCAAATCGGGATGAGACAACCATCAGTATTTCCCACCGTCGTGAAATTTCACCTTATGTTCGAATCAGAACAGAGGAAATTAATGAAATTAGTCCCATTCCTGAACTGTATGGTCATACTACAGGATGGATGTCACCTATCAGGGAATACCTTTAAAATGGAACATTTTCACCTGATAGAGCCGAGAATGAAAAAATACGGAGATGTGTGGTGAATTTTACTCTTTATGATAGCCCAGATCACCTAGTGAAAATTCTCTAAAAACGTGGTTTTTATGGTGTTCTCTTCAGATGCATTGATGGTGAAGAGACAATGGCTGTTATGAAAGAAGTGCATGCAGAAGTCTGTGGTGCCCACCAGTCTGGACAAAGACTGTCTGATCAAATTCAAAGGCATTGATACTTTTGGCATTCAATGATTCAGGATTGTGTTTCTTTCACAAAGAAGTGTCATTCATTCCAAGTACATGACAACATCATTCATCAACCTCCAGAGTTTCTTCATGTAGCTAAATACTCATGGCCATTTTCCACATGGGGAATGGATGTGGTGGGACCTTAACCTTCGACTATGACCAAGCAGTTTAAGTACATTCTTACTGCTACTATATTTTTTTCCAAATGGGCAGAGGCAAGACCTCTCAAGGAAGTCAGTTCTAAATTCGATGTTAGCTTCATCAAGTCTAGCATCATTACCAGATTTGGTGTCCCTCATACCATATTGATGGACAATGGCACCAATATCTGTTCATCCGAGGTGAATAAGTTGTATCAATAATAGAACATCAAACCCAACCATTCATCTCAGTATCATGTAGCATCCAATGGCCAGATTGAAGCTTTCAACAAGACTCTATCAAATATACTACAAAGGATGGGGTCTAAAGATAATAAGTCATGGCCTGATAAACTCTTTCATTCTTTATGGGCATATCGGACTACCACACTCACTACAACACGGTCAACTCCATATTCATTGGTATATGGAACAGAAGCAGTGTTGCCCATTGAAGTTCAACAACCCTCTCTCAGAGTTTCCATTTGCGATCAATCATCTATAGATGAACAATCTCAAAAGAGATTGAATGAATTGGAACAGTTAGATGAGAAAATATTGTGAACTTTTCACCACTTAGAAGTCTATCAGAATCGAATAGAACATGCTTTTAACAAATTTTTTTGTCTTCATTCATTCACTCAAGGAGAATTGCTATTAGTTCTCAGAACACCAGTGATACTAGGAATGAAACCTCCCAATCTTGAGCCAAATTGGTAAGGACCTTACTCAATACATAGGGTTTACTCCAATAGAGCGTATTCATTAATCTCGATGGATGGAGAATGCATCACTACTCTAACCAATGCCAGATTTTTTAAGATGTATTTTGTATAAACAAAAAATATATCATTTGGTCCAGTATGACTTTAAACTGCAACTAGGACCTGTATGACCTTAAACTAAATCAATGTTCTAGTATGACCTTAAACTGCAACTAGGTCCTGTATGACCTTAAACAACATCAATGGTCCAGTATGACCTTAAACTGCAACTAGGTCTTGTATGACCTTAAACTACATCAATGGTCCAGTATGACCTTAAACTACAACTAGGTCATGTATGACTTTAATATACATCAATGGTCCAGTATGACCTTAAACTGCAACAAGGTCCTGTATGACCTTAAACTGCAACTAGGTCCTATATGACCTTAAAATGCATCATCAACGGTCCATGTATGTGACCCTAAACTATTTGAAAGTTCATTATGTCTAGAAAGATGGTAAACTGTGACACCCTAACTACATGACACTAATTTGTATAAAATTCCCTTACATCTGGAAAGATGCTAAACTACATAATCATCAAAGGTCCTGTATGACCTTAAACTACACCACCGTCTAGCATGACATTAAACTGCACCATCCATGGTCCATGCATAAGACCTTAAACTATTCGCACTTTCTTAAAACATGACGCTAAACTATATCATCCCTTTTTCATCCAACATGACATTAAATGGTGTATTCTTTTGTCCTCACTGCATGAAATTAAACTGTACAGTCCCCCTTTCGTCCAACATGATGTTAAACAATATTGTCCCCATTGTCCTAACTACATGACAATAAACTGTACAAAAAAGTTCATGATATGTCCTACATGACATTAAAATGTACCTTGTCCCTGCTACATGACATTAAACAATGCAGCACCAATAGTCTTAACTGCAAGACTTTAAACTGCATAGTCCCTTTATATGTCCTACATGACATTAAACTACGCATCATTAAGATTGTTGTTACCTCTTGTTTCTCACACCGAGTATGACTCACGTGAGCTTAGAGAAAACCTCAACCATAACACTCTATTTGGGCTACTAACCATGTGTAAGTCCCAACAAAATCATTTTTTAGGCCGTTTTCCCCAAGAACTACTTGATCATTAATCCATTCTTTAATTGAACTACACGGACATTGATCCTGGCCTTCCAGGCTGGGTACGTAGGCAACCTCCCATGGATCAAGACCAAAATCAATCTCTTCACATCGGTTCACCTCCATCTCATACGATGTTGATTCATGAAACCTCCCCTAGAATCAATATATGTACCTTGGTTCACTTCCGTCCTTGTTATACGACGTTAAAATATAAAACAATTTTGTCCCGAATGACAATAAAATACAATATTCTATGATACCCTCACCTGATAGGGAACCATTATTTACAATGATTTTTCAATCATGTTTCATTTCAAAGACTACGTGCATACATGGAAATGCCTAAACCTTTTATCTTAGGTTAAACCATCGTTGTACTAAAGTACCCTTTCACCCTTCACATGTATGAACCAAATTTGTACAGAGGGTATTTCTAGAACTACGTGGGCTTGATTCCCATCTTTTGGGATACACAGGAATGTTTGATTGTCCCTCGAATCCAGCCCCACGTTTTTGTGCCTAACCCCAAATTACACTTTCAGTCCCTTGGATGAAAAGTCCCCATGATAACACACACTGTGTATTTCTTACAATTGTCCAAGATCTATGACCCTAAACTAAGATCTCTAATCCTTTTGTCCCGCAGGGCGTTAAACTGTAGTTTAAGAACTACGTATAGATTGATTCCCATCCTTATGGGATACATAGTGAAGTCTAACATTTCCATTCAGGACCCAGCCACAACATGATTATCCTTAGCATTGATCTGTGTATCTTGGTATACATTGAACTATACCCATCTTTATGTGTCATAATACTAACCATAAATATTTTCAGATCATCATAGCCCTTTTCTTGACATCTAGTCACAAAAATGTCAATCTTCTGAGAGTTCTTTTTCCTGACTATGTAGCACGTGCCCTTAGGTAGCCTTGCATAAACAGTCTACATAACAGACTTTTCAGCCAAAAGATATTATTATTTGACTATGCAGCCAATGCCCTTTGGTGGCCCTACATAATTCAACCCCCTAACGGGTTTGTTCAATAATGGTAACTTCATTCTTGGGAAGAAATCCTCTTTTTCCCTTATTGGTCTTAAATGACAGAATATAGGGATCCGAAAAAATATCCATCCTTAACATATTTGTCCCATATCCTTTTTAATGATTTGAAAGTATTCTTGTCTATGGTTTATATTCTCCTTCCCTACATTTGGGTCAGACCTTCGTAGGAGTAATATCTACCTAGTTCTCTGATAATCTTATTTGGAAATATCTTCTCCATATTCAAGTACCTATTTCCATACAACAATCTCTATACTTTGGAAGATTTTAATCTCCATAAACGTTCACTAGATTTTAGCACTAGGAAAGTAAATTTCTGAGAGTTCTTTTTCCTGACTATGCAGCACGTGCCCATAGGCGGCCTTGCATAAAAAGTCTACATGACAGACTTGTTAGCCAAAAGATAATATTTTTTTGACTATGCATCCAATTCCCTTAGGTGGCCCTGCATAATTCAACCCCCTAATGGGTTTGTTAAATAATGGTAACTTCATTCTTGGGAACTACTTCTTCTAATGTCTTTTAGCTCTTTTTCATATCATTCCATAGATTAAAATATTCTTAAGTCATAGTTTACATATGTTCCCTCATACTTGAGTATGGTAAAATGTATTCAGATAAATTGTCAAGGAATCGAGTCAATTCTAATTCATTCTGTCAATGCTATTTCGACCTTAAAAATTATCCTTTTTATGTCTGACATGCATGAATTTAAACTGCCATATTTCCTTTTGATTCTTGATTTCCTCAGAGTCAAATCCTCATTTCTTTTGGATCCAACTCTGAGGGGCGACGTTTTTTGGTGCTCCTCTCGTCACAGAATCTAATTATTGGGAAAGGGGAATATCTTAGCTCAAAATGATTCATCCTTTGAAGAAAACATCAGAAATCGACAAAGGCATGAAAAAGGCTTCAAAAGCACATAGGTCACGCAAGTTCCATCACTATCGTGCAAGTCCACTTGTGCGACCCCTAATGGTCGTGCAAGTGACTTGACCGCCCTAATGGATAACTGCCCAGGGTCTTCTACAGCCTATAAATAGACCTTATGGGACCCCCATTTGGGAGAGGAATTTTTTCCAGAAACTCAGATTTGATCTCTCGGTTCCCTAGTCCCTTCTCAATTCTTCCGAAACACTTATAAGGTAATTTATTCTCTAGAACGGAAGATCTAAAGAGGGGAAGGAAGGCCTAAGTGTTGAAACTCATCAACACTTGCACGCCTAAGTGGCCAGCCCTTTAGGGAAATAGCCACACTTGTGTGCCGCCTAACTCCTTCAATAGAACATGTGTGCCACTCTTATGGAAGAACCTCAAGAGGATTCTAAAGGATTTATCCAAGATTCTCTCAAGTATTACCCTCCTGGTTATCCGTTGCGCAAGTACCCATGTGTCACGCAGGTATACCTGCGCGACCAGAACATGCACGCCCACGCAGTACCTGCGTGCCTTCTAGGACGTGCGCACCCCTACCTTTTTGGGTGCCCTTCTTACCCATTTCACCCCTCTTAATCCATTCCACCTCTCCTATTCAAGATTAAGTCTTCAAGACACTTTTCAATGCCATTTATGGCATGATTTCTTGATTTGAATTCATTATCTGAAAGGAATTATGTGGAATATCTCTCAAAACCTAGTGATTTACACATATTTAAGTCAATAAAGATTGATATTTCATTGATTCAACCTCATCCTTTAAGATGAGATAACTCATTAAATTTGGGCCTCCTTTTCAGGAGTAAGTCCCAATCATGATTCTCTTAACCCGGGCCTCCTTTTCAGGAGTAAGCCCTAGTCCCCTAATGTGGGCCTCCTTTTCAAAAATAAGTCCCAATCATAATTCTCTTAACCTGGGCCTCTTTTTCAAGAGTAAGCCCGAGTCCCCTAATTTGGGCATCCTCATTAGGAGTAATCCCCAACCATATCTTCATTATCCTGAGCCTCCTCTTTCAAGAATATGCCCCAGTCATAAATATGGGCATCCTCTTCAGGAGTAAGCCCCATGTCCCTTAATTTTTCAAGTCTCTTAACATGGGCCTCCTTTTCAGGAGTAAGACCCAGTCTTAATTCTTCTCAACTAGTCATAATTTACCTTTTATCTAGGATTCTTTTTCAGGAGTAAGCCCCATGTTAGAGTATTCAAATCTTCATGAAGCACATATACCATTATGGACACTCTTCATGGATTTCATCCCTGAAGTAAATCCAAATATTCATTTATCTGAGCAGTCATACATACATAAGTCCCACCTTATTTCTTATGATTGTATCTTTCATGGAAAAATTGTCTGATTTTTACAAATACCTCTTGTTTCTCACACCGACCATGACTCATGTGATATTATAGTGTAAAAGTAATTATGACATCCTTCTTTGAGCCATCAATCATAAACATCATACTCCCTTAATCGAGAAACATGGGTTCTGATTCCTTTTCTATACAAAGGATATGTAGGTAGACCATCTGCGGGTTCGATCCCAACTCTGAAATAATCCATGTCCTTCTGAATGACTATAAACTTTAAGTGCCCCAGTGAGTGGATTTAAATCCGCATGGTCATCATACTAACCAAGATACTTTTACGTATCAAAGAATACCATGGACTAAGAATCTATAACAAATACAGATGATTCTCTATCAATGAAGAACCTTGAATACATATAAAATATTCTCTATATTTCTTACATATCGATCATTGATTGTCAGATCGAAAAGAAAGCTCATTTTATACTTTGTAATGTAATAAGGATTCATGAACATAACTTAAATCTATAAAGAGAGTCCCATAGTAGACAATAATTTCCCTCAAAAAGGTGTGATGAGACCGACCCCCCATCCTCTCGACCAATGAAAGTTCCTAAGCCTCATCAGTCCACAAACTAATGAGCACCTACCTTTGGAAAGTAGGTCCAAATGGATGTGGAATCATTGGATGTTTTCGGTTCTACGAACAAACCCGTTAGAAAACGATTGGAATGTTTGAACCTTCAATCAAGGAGGTCATCCCCGAATTCCGAGGGAAACAGTATATTAAATACTTATTTATCAGAAAATGATTAAATTTTGATAAAGTCATTATTTGTTTAAAAAATATCAGTTCCTCAAAAAATATTCTTTTTATGATTTATTTTGAAAAAAATATATAACATTTTATACCATTTTAATATTAAATTGATAAAATAAATATAAATTATTTATTTTCTAATTTCAAAATTGTCTTTGGGAAAATTTTTGTGAATTTTTTTGAAAAGATTTATTTTTTGATGAATAGTTAAAATTACTGATTTGTAATTACAAAAAACCATTTTTGATTATTTTATTTTTAAATTAAACTATATTTTAAATTGTTTTTAATGAGAAATATAGATTAATTATAAATAAATCAGTCTAATTTAGTTTATTGTAATTAATTTCTGATTCAAATTGGATAAGAAACCATTGAAAACATTGTAATTTTTTCACTTTAAAAACCACATATCTGGTCATGTCTACCAGATTAATATTATATTAATTTATTCCACTAATATGATTTGAATTTTTAAATATATATTCTATATTTGGATTAAAAATAGTTTATAATTTCAAACAGGGACAACATATCTTTTTACCAAAATGAATTGTAAATGCAGTAAAAATTAATTTCCAAGGTAAAGGTAAAAATGGGTTTACCTGAGGGTTAAACTAAATGAAAAGATTAAAAATCACTTATACACTTGACTAAAAATCATTTTATGAACATATATATACCATTTAAACTCTAATGTTATTGAAAGGAATAATTTTTCCCTTGGGAAATATGAAAAATGAGGGTCGAATTTTCTCTTTGAAATATTTATAAGTCTGTCACTAACCACACTTATAAAATGCGACCCCCTGCCCTCCCTTATTAACTCATCATTCTTTTGAATGGAGAAATATGAGCTTGAGAACCAACATCATTCATTTTTTTCATTATAACTTAACTTGGTTGTGAATAATAAAGGATTAATTTTTGTTATAGTACAATAATGATTTTATCGTTATTTTTCAATTATTTTATCACGTATAACTTCATTATTTCCATTTTGTGAAAATATGATAATGTCGTTCATGTGTACGGTGGAATATCTCCTCAAAAAGAGATGTGATTGGTTCATTCTATAAATTTAATATATTAAGGATGAGTTTAATAAAAATTTGTAATATATATAACATAAACATGAATAAGAAATTAATAAATATAACATTTACTTTTATTTCCCTCAACCTAATTAAAAATTGAAAAATATGGTTCATTCGTATATATGTCCAACCATCTCGAGGAACTGTGTATTTCATATCCTATAATTAGATTTTTTTTATATTAATATAAATACATATATGATGAATAAATATATATGATATTTATATAATGGTTATCATTCAGGATATTATGGAACCATGATTAATATAAGATGACATAAAATATAATTAATAAAAAAATATATGAAAAACAAATCTATTATTACCCAAAATGAAACATTAACATGGAATTTTTCATAAATGTGTAATAAAAGGTCATAAGAAAATAATATATGGTATGATTTATATGAATATATTTCAATAATATATTTATAATCAACATATGTGTTTTTATAAATGATGTTTGATCGAGTACGATGGAAATAAAGACATTAGGTAAGGGATTTTTTCTCAATTTTATTTCTTTTAGATGTATGTTATGTTATGAACCTATATTATTTCTCAAGTGGTATATATATCTTACATTAAATTTACTATCATGAATTCATTAATCCTCATTATATTTTATGTTTTATTTCTCCTTATACTTTCATGGGGCTTATGAATCAATGATTCCAAAGTGTTAAAGATTTTATGTTAGAATATTTTTCTTTAATGGGGTTATATTTGATTAAATATCAATTGTTTAAATGTTATGATATACCTATCAAGAATTCCATTAATTTTATAATCCTCTACTTTTTTAGGATATATTCAAGTAATTGTTCAATTTTTTCACTCATTTCTACATAAAATTATTATGAAAAAGATTAAATTTCAACAATATTTTTCCTTTCAAAAATAACTATGTTTTCGTTAAAAATAATGTTTCAAAAAATGTTTTCAAAAATGTTTTATTACTATAATATATATTTAAAAGTCATTTTTACCCTTGTTTTACTTGTAAAAAAAATATCAATGAAATATTCATTTTCTTTTTTAAAAAATTCTAATTCTGATTGTACTAACATTGAAAATTATTTATTCATTTTAACTTCTATAGAATGAATTAAATTTTAAAATTTCATGAAAACCCATTGATTGAACTAATCCAATATATTTTTTAAATATATTTTTATTGTTTTATTTTCCAAATGTTGTATGTTTTCTTTAAATAAATTAAAATTATATTTTCATCAATAAAGGTTTTAAATGGCCGATCAAAATCATTATCCATCAAAGATGAATCCTATGGATGATATCTATGATTTGTTGTGGATAAAATCCAATGATAAAATTATTATTATTTCTCTTAACTATTTATTATTATTATGACATGTTGTTTATGAACCATCATTCTCTTCTACATGTTATAAAATGATAAAATTATTTTTAAACTTGCTTATTTTCACATGTTAATCAATAAGTAAATTAATATGAATCCAACCTATTTTCTACAAGTTATTATATGATGAAATTAATATAATACCCATTTCATATTAAGTGTTATGATATGATTAATTATTATAATAATTTTCAAAAAAAAAATATGGTTTTCATTATGTTATTGGTGGGACCTATATATCCCTATAATTAATTAGGTAAATGTTTATATCTCATGAGATATACACGATTGGAATGAGGTGTAAACTCAGTTCAGTAAGGTTCTTCATCCAATATAATGGTCTTGGGATAGTCTTTGAAGACTACAATTTTTTGGGGAGTGATCTCATTCTAATAACATGTACATGTATGTGATCATTAATTAATATGGAAATTATTTTCTATTATTATGTGTATTCCTTAAATTCTATGTCATATGACTAATTTATTCTCTCATGGATCATGTTTTTTGATTCCCTTATGATTCATTTCATATGAAAATCCAATCATTAGTCCAAGACTCAGGATCATGATCTTCTATTTGAATGATATGATTTTGAAATGTAATTTTCATGTAATCATAAATTATTCTCATATTATTATTATATTTCTCTCTTGTATTCCCTTACTAATCATCTTATCTCAAAATTGGTTATATTTACTTCCCAAGGACTATTTATATATTTATTATATATGATATTTCTATGAATTTTTCTAGTGGTTAAGAATATAGTGTGAGATAATGTATCTTGATTATGGAAATGTGTTAATATTTCCATGATTCCAAAGGCAATAGACTAATTTAGTACTCCAAAATGTGTTTGTGTAATGTAATGAATATTCCCCAAAAAAATACTTAATTTCTTTATATGTTATGACTATATCTTTTTAGTTCGTTTAAAAGGGTAGATTTAGTTATACATTGGATATTAGGATGAGAAAACCTTAGTTTGAAACCTAAGAACATGTATGAGGATAATTATAAGGATGAGCAAACTCATAGGATAATGTCATCAAATTTGTCTACAGTATAGAGTGAGTGGTTTCCACAAATTACATCCATGTTTTGATATTACCAGCAAATGTGGATTTGGAATAGATTTACTTATTGGTATCAACTATAAAAACATTTTATTTTTCAGATTCGATCATGAATTGGTGCACGAAATTGGTCCTCACATCACACCATCTTTGACACACCTAGTGTATATGCATTTAAATTACAAAAGTCTATATGAACTATCATAAAGGATTTAAATAGAACATTTCTATGAATGAACACCAATATACACAATGTGATGGAGATTATAAAACACCATTTCAATATTTTGATATCTAATAAGTTGGTGTTTATGACTATCTGGTTCCCCACCATAATTATTGTTTCTTACACTGTGATTATTGGATTTAATTAACGTATGGAACCCAAAGGAACTACTTTAATGATCATTTAGGCATTCAATGAGATGATTATCCTCTGGAGTATCCAAATTACATGGGATCTAGAATGAAATATCTCATTTCTATGGTCACAAAACATAATGAAGCATGAATCATGTCATGATTAAAAAGGAGAAAAGGAGGGAAAAATATTCTATTGATTCTTTCATGAGGTAAAAACCACCTTGTTCCAATGAATTTTTTGATCCAGTTGTTTTTTAATAATGGATTGGTACTGGAAAAAAGTTATTTTTCAATATTCTATGTTCAAAAGATGAAAACGTTGTCATGGATATATAAAAATTTGAAGGTAACTGATATCAATGAAAGAATCTTCTCACAAATATGAGGAAACACAATGGAATGGACTCCATGGATAGTGATGAGTTCAAGAACAAGTTTTTTCCATCAGTACATTCCTTGTGTTCTTCAAAAAAATATGGAAAATGAGTTTATTTTAGTAAAATGATATGTATAATGAATCTATTGGTGCCTATAAAAAATTTTAAAATAATTAATTGGTACAATTTTGATATTATCATCCAACTATATATTAAGGATGATTTATGATTTAGTGACTTAAAAACAAGTATCTGAAGGTAATTACCCATAAGATACATTAGTATATATGAGATATATTGAATTGTGACATGAAATTATAAATGGAGGTTGGACATACATATCAATCTCATTATTATAAAAATAAAATGAAGCTGAAGTTGAAATGAAAATTGAATAACCATAGAGAGAAGAAGATGAGATATATATTATGATAAAATTTTTCAAAGAAGAAAATATGAAATTTTCTTAAAGGGAATAATAATTTTTTTATTGTGTATCACAAGGTTATCATGAAATTGATTGCTTATGTTATGAGAAGAAGTTTTGTGAACGTTAGAAATGATGAAATGTGGAACATAATGCACCAAAAACACATAAGGGTTTCAAATGCATTGTGTTTTTACATTGTTCTAACAAATCAACAAATTTTAAGGTTAATTATGGTGATCGATTTCTGAAACCACATAAGCCAAGAGGCAAAGGGAAATACCATGTGATCAATATTTTTAGCGAATTTTGTAATAAAAACCTACTTATTGGCACACTTAAAATCCAATCTAGAACTGATAAATTTTTTAATTGACTTATGATCTATCAATTAATTCATATGTAAATAATATTGTAAAAGTATAATGATTCCAAAAAATAATTAGATGTTTAATTAGTAATGATTCCAAATTTTAAAAATTTCCATCCCTGAAGAAGATGGATATGGAGGAACCCTATATGGTCACCCTAATAATGGTCACCCATTTTGAGAAATACCCCTATAGTGTGACCCTAACATTTGTCACATTCAGGTAAAACCCTTACATGACCAATACTATATAGTGATAAATCCCCTTCTGTGGTGAGATCCCCTCTTGTGGGTTGACATTCACATTGGTGTGAGTCCCCTTATATAGGGTAACAATTTCATGGGGAATCCCCTTATGTGGGGTAAACTTCTATGTGTAATACCCATATATATAGCCTTAAATAGACCATTACATTAGGAAAATTGAGCAGTGATTCCATATTACAAAAATATAAAAAAATTATAAAATTCATTTTCAGGCATTTATTGTTGTTTCGCTGCCTATACAACATTGGGATCGACTATGAAGGGGGTTTCACCACCCCCTACATTTATATGTGATTTCCTCTAATGATTTTTATGGTAATCTAGTATGGTCTCACCTAGATGATAACATGTTGTTAATCTAATATTATATATTGATATTTTCTTAATTCATTTCCCTTTCAACTTGAAACTGTCTTTTTTTGGTTAGGTGTGGTTTTCTAGTATGATTTTACTAAATCATGGTTGAATCATCCAAAAAGATTTATGTTTTACCCAACATAGCTAATGGATGTTCCAAGAGGGTGATCAAACAAGTTTTTAAATAGATATAAAGTGGTAAGTTGTTATCATGTTTTATTTAGGGTTTTTACTCCAATAAAATAATGTATATTATTGGTCGGGTTTCAAATGTTAGGGAGTTTTAATGGGATGGTGTTTAGGGTATTTTAGAGACTTTTTATGGGAATTTGGTAAAAAAATTTGTGAGTTGGTATCACCGACTTAGTTTTTAGGTTTTATTCTTATTTAAATTAAGTCAAAAAATTAATTTTTTTTATTAATTAATTTACATAAATATTAGGTCTTTAAATAGGACCTCAGGTTTTGATGCAATCGTGGGAGAGGCTCAGATGATCTTTAGAGAGGGTGGTTTTGCATCACTTATAAATGAGGTACATTTATAAATGAGGTAGGTGATCCCTATAAAAACCCTTTTGAATATTCATTTTCATTATATAAAATTTAATATGTTGTCGAACTATAGAATGAAATTAACATTTTATAATTAAATAAAAAAAATTATTAAATGAAAATTATTATAGAAAAAATGTATCAGTCAAGGGCCAAGATAGGTCATTGGAATCTAGTTGATGCCTCATTCACTGGTAGTTGATGAGCTACATATAAATGTATGTAATGTGAAACTTATAAATTGGAGGGATATTAATTGAGAAAAATATATAAGAAATATAATACCTTGTGACAGTCGTGCGTAGATCCCATCATATGAGAGTGGCGATTGACCCGACATGAATAACCTCGTGTATAAACATTGAACCTAGTAGTAAACCATGCAATACATGGGCATCAGATTGAATCCAATTCACTTTATTGATAAGGCCCTAATTTTAAACATATTCCTAGATATTTGTGGACCATTGGAGCTATATTATTCCCTCATACATCAATGATTGTGTGAAATAATATGAAATTGGATACCAGTTTGTTGGGACCCAAGGAAAAAATAGTTTTCCTCCACTAATATCTTGTCATCACTTGGGTGTGTACTCCCTGTATTGTTTTATGATTATTTGGGTGTTTTGACTAACCTAGGATGACTAGGGATGTTATATGGTCATTATCCCATCTCCCATAACTGATGACAGGAGGACTTATCCTACAAATCCAGTGATTCTATAATGTGATCATGATGATGTTAAGATATGATAATCAATAAACATGATAGGATTGTCCTAACTGAAGGGATTATAATTGAAGATCCCATATTGGGTGTTTTTTATATAATTAATCCCAAGGTATGTCAGTGGTTTTCAAGTGTTATGTTGAGCTAGGAGAGTTATAGGATAATGGTGCATGTATTTTCATCTTTGGGAGTCACCATAAAACCTAATGTCTGATGGTGGTATAATAATGTAGATACAATTACAATGGTAGGTTTTGGAATGTGTAAGATAGTATTAGGGTAGTGTGAATGTCTCATCCGTTAACCAACAAATGTTTATTATTTCTTCAAGAGATAGTACTAGAGGCACACACTTCGCTTGAGTTATTAAAAATGAGATGGCTAGTTAAAGTCATGTGATCTTTGGATGAACCTAATAACATTGGATTGATTATAGTTACATACATGTACTCTAATGTATACCTAATGGTATTAGATTTCCTAATATTACCTCTTACTAATTATTTTTTCGCCTAATTCGAGTAGATTTCCTAGTATTACAACATAGGTCTTGAATTATGCTTGATATTACTAGATTTCCAGTGATTTCATTCATAGAGTTTGTTCTTTAACATAATAATATATCTTTATTGATCTTGATATGATCTAGAATGATTATTTCACATTCTGAAAGGCATTATAACACTATCCAAAGAATGTATGGTTGAGCATGAGTGTTCCTTTTAAAATACCAAGGATCTACGGTGGTTATTTACTGAAGTTTCAATATTTTATTTATTTATTTAATTAATCATATCACATGTGTATGAAGCGATATACTATTTATTTTTGTGACTCTTCATTGGTTTCTTTCTGAGTTATACTAACACCCTTTTTATGTAGAAAATGATCTTATGTGCTCAAGTTGAATTCATTGCTCTTCAGTTTAGGCTATCTATCAGCCCAATATTTCTTTATTAATAAGGATTAATCAAGTTATATTTTATACAATGAGATGTGATGAAGATAATGTATTTTATAAAATGAAATTGTTTTTATTATTTAACAAATCTTCTATATGTGAATGACTTGGTAGGGTGTCTGTTTTTATATGATGGTATGACCATGTGTCTGTATGACTGTATGCTTTTGTATTTCATTTGATACAACATTTTATTTTTTTATCTTCTATGTACATTGATTATTCTTGATGGATTGTTTTTTGTTATTTTTATATCTTTTAAACTATTATATGAGGTTATAATGTACCAAATTTAACACCATGGACCCTCACTTCTAGTCAGAAGTCTTTAGAGTATGGGGAGGAACATCTGAGATGAAGTAGAAATTGTTGATCTAAACATTGGTTGTGTGATTTTGGGTGGATAAGTGTTAAAATTTTGTAACATATAATAATTTTATTTGTCTAATCTCATTGGGATATGGTATATAGTAATTTAGGGCATGCCATATATTTTTATTGAACTCAAACTGGGAGATCAAATGTGGGATTCACCTGAAATATGTGCACTTTGATGTGACTGATGTCAATGATGAAAAGAGTTCAGTTTTATAATGTATAAAAAATTTAAACGGGGTTTTTATATAACTTATTTGATTCATTCCACTTATTTGAATTAAAATATATTTCTATTTGATATTAGTTCATGTGTATATTATAGAGGGATTTTCTATGACGATGACATTATAATAGAACTTGTAAGAGTTGTATATAAGCTCTTAGTGGGATGATAAAAATAATTGGATAACATTATCATAATCCATTTTTTTGGTGATTGTGATGTGGTTTTGTTTATTTTATGTGTGACTAACAAATTATATTTTTCCCATATAGATTATTTGTATAATTATACTCAACTGAATGATATGGATATGGTATAAAAAACATTGATCATCTTATACAGATTCTAATTTACATATATGTATGATAATATGATACAAGATGGGGTAGTATTGTATACAGATTCATAGTGAGGATTATTTCCCTAGTGGGATAATGAATTGTTATGTGATTCCTAATATGTATATATATATACATATATATATGAGAACACTAGAGTGCGTGTTTTGGTACATGATCTTCCTGGCGATATTGCAACAAGAGAATGGATGTTCACAATGAGATATAGACTATTTGAGATATATTATTTATAGGATAAGAAGGTGAGACCTATTCATTGAGATATAACTTATTATATTAGTGAATAATTGATTTTTGATGTATGAAGGTAACCTATGAGAGGTGTTATCCCATACTTGGGACCTCATTTAGATATGAGAAGAATGGATAGATACATGCAATTAGATTAACTAATGGGACATGTTATCAGATATTTTGAATAATCATGGGGATTCTAGGTGTATCATGATGTAAATATCCTAAGGGTTTTGAGAAAAGTATAATTTTTGTGTTAGGATAGATATTTAAATAAAATAGGGTTCCTTTGGTATCATGGTTGGATTTAATGGGAAAGGTGGATGCATGGTTTTTTAATTTTCGTTATTGTTATTAAATGGATAATGAAATTTTGATAATATATGGTCATGTATATGATGCATAATTTATGGTTTGTAGGAGATCATGTATCAGACCATGGCATCGGTCAAACCCCAACATTTTGAAGAGGAGTGCAGAAGGTGCTTCTGGTTAGATGAGATACAAAATTAGTGAGTACGGTCAGAGATTTAAGAGTGTAGTCATAGGATTAATGAGATAGGATGAGAGGTTGTCTGTGTTGGATGATATGGTTGGGTATCACCCTGATGTAGACCTACATGGTTATTTTTGTAATGGGGGGTTTTGAGAACCATTATAAAAATATTCTTGTGTAGTGGCATGTGGTGTACATGAAATTGTTTCATTAGTTGCTTTCACTTTACATGGATCATTGATATTATTTAGGTGTTTTTAGTGTGGGAATATTTTCTTGATGTTTTGATGAAAATTTTATGGTTTCACCCAGTGGTGAGAATAAACCATATAGATGGATTGGAGTACCATGGTACAATCTATAAAATCCTTATCCAAAAATGTATTTTCATGAGACTATAATTTTCAATGTTATTGATGGTGTGTTCATGGAGGATTATAAATGAATCAATGTGATTGGGAGTAAAAAATTTATTGTAGAGGGTGTGGCCATCATTTAGAGTGTTAATATTCATAATGTCAAGGTTTATATTCCTAGTGAGCTACAAATGAGCAGTAATGCATGTTTTTGTATAGATCTTAAGTATGAGTGGGATAATTATGTATAATAATTATGTTCAGAAATTGATGTAGTACAGTCCCAAGAAGATACAACCCTAGTAATAGTAAGGTTCACGGGTGTGATGAACCAAAATTTAGACAATTGAGGTGAAATTAGTGTGTTATTATGCTGTTAGATCCATTTTTTTGGATGTGTAGAAATTATGAGTTTTGGGATTTTGATGAAATGTTGGATAAATTCTATGTGTTCAAATCAGAATCAGGACATAATTTGATAGGATATGATTGTGTGTTAGATAGAAAATGTGTCAGTTCTTGTCAGTGGAGTAGGATGGTGGATTTTTTTGTTGATAATTAAACTATTGAGTTGAACCATATTATTTTATTTATCAATATAATTTGTTTTTGGAGATCTTGGAATGAATCCAATGAGTTAATGAATCATGATTAGATAGTGTTTGGTATATCGATAGAAGCATTCAAGAATTTTTATAATGTTGAGGTTGAGGAGGACAAACAATTAGTTTATCATGAGAGTGGGTGTGGTGGCTTAGAAATAGATTTAATTTGGTTAATGGACCATTTTAAATCTATTTAAGTAGGTGATTATAATAGTGGACAGAACCCTAGCTGAGAATCAGAATTTTTTTAGTTATGTCTTATGGTTGCTAAAATCATAATGCTAAGGATATATTTATTCAAACACACCACCATCTCTTGAGATATATGGTATTGGGAAAGTGTCACCTTTGTATTGATGATAATGGTAAGTGGGGGGCTCATGTATTGACGAATTGCACACTATAGTTATTAGAGTTTCATAGTGGATGATCTATTAGAATTTAGGAGTAGAACATGAGGAGTATGCTATGAATAGATGACAAGTATGGGTTATAATGGGTGGTTAGAGGACATCCAAGGCATATATTGGATGAGTAGTGTTATGTTGGAAAGGTTATGAATGCATTTTTTTGTATATTTTATTGACGTTTTTAAAAATAGTGATTTTTAGTCCGAGTGAGTGGTGTAATTTTGAGAACCTGATTCAGATAAAGAATATTAGAGTTAAGATATCACCAAGTAATTTTTAAATATATGTTTTTGAGTATTGAAATATGACTAATGTGCTCAAGAGATGTATTTTAGGTTGAGTCTGAGGTATTTCATTCATTTTATACATAAATATTACACTATTTTATATTACTATTCAATACATATCATAACCATACATTCCCTAAGACTATACAAGTTTCGTGTATTTGCATACAATATACATAATCATATTATTTCAGGAAATATAATTTATATATCAAACAAATTTCTTTTTAGAAAGTATATTTTTTCATACAAGACTTTTAAAACATTTATTCAAAACCATTGGAAAGGAAATATAAGAAGGGGTGAGCTTAGATGATCATTAAGGGTAATCATAATATGTTTCAATAAAAGATCATAAATGAGAATAAGATAAACATAATAGAATGAGAACATGATCATAATTTATAAAATTACGGATTTATTAGTAAAAAACATCATTGATAAAAAATCATGGAATAATGATTTTTCCTAAAAAAATCATTAGTCATATGTTTGTATAATTATCAGTAATGAATCACGATCTAAGAGAAAATATCATATGATTATGACATAAGCATGTGGAATATAAATAATCATAGAAAAAAAATTCTTTATTTGATGCTCACTACCAAATCTATCATAGTAGATTAGGTTTACTCCCAAGTCCATCATTTCATTTCGAAAGGATCACATCTAATTCTATTATAGTAGACATAATCGCTTATATAAATGGTTTCAATCCTAATTCATATATTTATTTTCTCATGATATATCATTCATTTACCGTTGTATTAGAGGTAAATATAATTCATGATACACACGTCACATAATGTAAACCCTACATATGTGTGCCTAAGTATCAAAAAATATTTATCAATTCATCATATATTAACCCATGGAATGTATATAAGATTCATTCCATCATTTCATTATAGAATAGTCTATGGAAAACAAATGAGTGTCATAATGATTTAATAATAACATATCTATCCAATGGGAATGAATCGAGTTTCACAGAATCATTCATTAGTCATCATCATCATAAGTTATATATAAAAAACAATTTTATGATATCATAATATTATATCCCCAATAAAAGATAAAAAATGTTAAATGAAATATATATAGATGAAATATATACTTGTATAATATCATTTGAACATTTCATTGAAAAGAAGGCAAATCCCATTTTATCTTGGTATCACTAAAAACAAAAAAAATTACAAAAAAACTGAATGAAATTATCTACAGAATATTGAATAGAAAAATTCAAATTAGAGAATATGTTGGTCTTCTTGGAAATTTATTCCTATGGTAAACGTTAAAATAAATTTTGACTCCACACTTTTTTAAAAAATACATAAATAAACAGTTTAGATAACATTGTAGATACTTTTTTGTTCCTTCATAAAAACTCAAATGTGGTTAAAAATGAATTCAAATGATAATTGGATTATAGAAAATATTATTTATGAAAAAAAATAATGAACAATGACTTGGAATAAAAATTTCGTCAACCGAAGAAGAAATATGGTGAGTTTTTCTTAAAAATAATATCTCAGCCATTTTATGTTCCAAATAGATGGAAATGTAATTATTAATTTAATATTATATTAATAAACATTGTATAGTAAAATATATGTATTGTAAAAGATAATATCAAAATAATTTCCCTCAATACAAATTTTGCAATGAGAAACCTGAAAAGAAATTGAATTATAACATAAACCCTTTCCTCAAGTCATGTCCTCATTTACATGAGTTAAGAAATCACACACAATAAATATATTTATATTATAAATATATTATATAACTATATTCATATTTGAATTAAAATTAATCATTTATTTATAAATCTAAATTGTCCTTTTCTAAACAATTTCTTCATTAAAATGAACATTAAGTTAAAAACTAGTCCACCTTCCATGTGTGTTTCATTTTGATGGTTCTATTTCTTTAACCAATGTCATGTTTTAATAATTTTTATAATATTAATAATTATATAATTATAATATTTATTCATAATATATATTTTTACAACCATTTATAAAAAATTGTGTGGAAAAATTAATTACATCACTTCATGGTGTTCAGAGTCTGTATGTATGCATGAGTGATGGTTCTAATATTTGATTGACGAAATGAAATTAGGGTATAAAATAAATCACCATTCTATAGTCATTATTATATATTTTAATAAAAATATATTTTATTTATGAATGGAAAATCATACAATGGAAAAGCGGCGTGGAGCCAAAGAAGGAAAAAGAAAGAGAACATAAACAATGAAATAATGAAATAAGAACCAGCTCATGGGGTCAAAATAATGAAGCCAAAGGGTGGCACCATGAATAATATTATCAAACTATAGGGGAAAGGATCCAATGTAGGGGAAGGAAAAAATCATCATCCTTATAGAACCAGGAGACACGGAAGTCTTAAACTTTATTAACCTTACACCATGTATATATTTTACATGTTCTGCTGTCGAAGAGAAGCCTGCAATGCTGGAAATGGTATAAAAAATTTTCCATTGAGTGGAGATGTGGTCCAAACATGTTTCAGATAGAATTTTTGAATTATTTTCAATATAAGAGAGAGGAATTTATTTTTATGTTTAAACTAAATCCCTTTGAGAAGTTCCCATGCCTTATCCTATAGGGAGTCTCCATGACTGATGCTAGAACTATACAAAATAACCACCCTACCCCTTGAGTTTTGTATAAAACCACCACCCATCATAATTATTAAAGGATATGTCCCATCAATATTGGGGTTTATACCTTTGGATGGGGTTCTCCAGTAGATCCAACGACCCACTAAAACCCTGCTCTTGTCTGGATAAGCATTATACATGCACCGAATCACCTGTCTCATCGAAGGGGCATCTTTCTAATTTTTAAATAAAACACATAGATCAACAATCACCCTTTTTCTAGAATATAGATTCTCATTTGAGTATGATAAACCTTAAAATTGATATATATTCCTTGCCTTCCAGATACACCAACACCCAGGAAAAAATATGATTGCTCTCTCCTTCTTCATTGTGTTTTTGGATCTGTCTTCATAGAACCACTTATATAAGAAGAAATCTCATAAAAAACTAGGGATGATAGGGTTGTGAACTCCCCAACGTCATCCTAGAAAAAACTATCTAAATAACTCTTAAATAATAAATGGGATTTAGTCTCAACATAGAGTATTTGGAAGCAATAACATTTGTAAAGAACATTAATTACATTACCAAGGATCTAATCATCAGTAGAGAGGGAATGGTGTCATAGTCTCCAAGTGAGAAAATTATATATAAGTGGAATTTAATTGTACCATGGTGTTGACTCCATAATTCATGATCATCTGGATCTTGAACAATTGTCCTATATGACATAACAGAAAAATAACATGAAGAGGTGTCCTTGAAAACAGAAATGTATAGGTCATCCAAGAATTTGATGAGATGGAACACGATGCACAGATATTTATTTTATAATTCTTGGATGAAGTTATTATGATAAATCACTTTTTTGTAGGTAATCTCTGCAACTAGACAACTAGGAAAGATGAAAACATCCCTCGACCAGTTTTCATAAAAAAACTGACTTCAACGCGGCTAATAATCTTTCTCGAATGATTAAGAAGTTGATAAATATGAATCTAAACAGTAATACAAAGGTATAAGGGGTTGTTGTTCATTATCACCATGTTTTACCCAAACATCTACATTATGAACAATGACTATATAGTATGACCTTACAATATCTCCCACTTTATCCTTGGATGAATGTTGTACATCAATTCGGAGACACTACATAGACCTATACCACCTTCGCTCGTGGGAAGGGCCATTTTAGACCAAAGAAAAAATGGAAGAAGCCCTCAAAATGGAAATCCAATATTAAATATTTTATAATCATATCATTTTTATTAATAATTTTCATTTCGAACCTATGAACTGAGAGAACGTTCATGGGGATCGAAGTAAGAATGCTATTATCTAGGTTAATCCTCACTCTCAAATAATGGATACAATTTTTTCAATTTTTTATCTAAGAATAGATTTTACCCACCATTTTATCAATATGTTTGATACAAATCCTCTCCAATGTAATGGGGGGCCCATGTTAGTAGATAATAAGCTCCAAATATTGCCTCCCAAACATAATTCAATTCCACACGCACGTCTTTTCGAGAAGAGCCTAGATATGTAGATGTTACTTTTTATCTTTATTAACATGTTTCATGCTCCTTTTTTTGTATTCTTAAAAAATTGTATTAATAAAATATATGTATCTAGTGCTAAAAAAATTAATATTACCATATGATCTTCAAACATATGGTGGGACAAATTATAAAAATGGAAACTATAGCGAAAATGCTGAAAGATTCCCTCTTGTGATTGGATTTAATGGATCTGCTCAGAGCATCCTGAGCAATAATAAACATTAAGGTAACATTTTATCCCCTTTTCTAAGATCATTAATAGATTTAATGAAGGATTTATTAATTATCATAAATAAAATTGGGAGCCACAGTGAACTCAAACATCTAAACAAGAGGTCGATGGCCCTTGAAGAAAACCCATTTATTCTTTGAACATTGATAATGAAGACCCACTCTAGTTTTTCATTGTAATATCCATATACATCATAATTACCACATTCAAACCCTAATATTTCTTATTTATATCTTCAATCATCTCTCTCACAATCTTGATAGCTCCCTAGATGGACCTACCACACACAAACACATGATGTTCCTCTTATATCCAAGATAGAAGATGGATGCCAATTCGCTTGTTGAGCACACTTGTAAGGGTTTTGTAAGATAAGTTACACATATTATTGGACTATATTGTTTAATTGAATAAAGGTCATTCAATTTAATAATAAGTACTATATTAGACACACTAGCCACCAGGGGAAGGCTACCCCTGCTAAACCCTTTCAACCTTATTAGTATAACAAATTTTGTAAAACTTTTACTAATCATTATGACCAAAAAAATGAAAGAAAAAACATTAACAAATTTGGAATCAATAATTTTTAATAAGTAATATATTTTATAAAATATAATTTCTCTAAGTTGAATATGTTATTTTTAATTTATATGTGAAAATTTTAATGAAACCTATTTTTATAAATACTCAATGAATTTTTAAACATAAATCTAGATTTAATTTCAGTACCTAAATATACAAAGCCTCTAAATGAATGTTAAAATATTTTATTGAATATGTAATTTGTAATTTTAGTGAAATTAATTCATAAATAGTGATTTAGTTAAGTTATTAATATAAAACAAAATTGTGTGCATAAAAACGATTTTCCCAAAGAATACCTTTTTTAATTTTTAATAAATTTATTTTCATTTTTAACCATTCTATAAATGATTATTCATAAATTATAAAAACATTTTATTAAAATAAATTATTAACAATTATTAGTATATTTTTATTATAAAAAATATGGAACACATATCATAACAAATTACTTTATTAAAATAGTCATTTTAAAAATAAAATGAATTTATTTAAATTTTATGGTTATTTCATAATAATTAATAAATATATTTCAATTTAAGAAAAAATTTATATATCTATTTTATAAATTGGTTATTCCTATTCATACATGATAATATAATTTCTAGGATATTATTTCCACAACAAATAATAATATGTCATCAATACATCATGGTTCGTTTAAACATGATGATGTGTGTAAAACAAGATATCAATGACATAAAGATTATTAAAATAGAAACATATCATAACATCTTAGTCTGTTATATCCACACCGTTATAATAATTTCACCCTAATACATTCATCAATCTAATATAAAAAACCGATGTTACATTAACCTCATCACATACCTAGGTTATCACATAGCTTCCTCAAATTTTTGGTTTTGCAACAAAAATATTACCTGGTGAGTGGTATTATTATTAAACACTTCCTCTAGCTAGTCCAGAAACTCCCCAATTGTTAAAAATAAGAGAGATTATACACTTGTGGTATGAACTATGAGATCTGTACATGTTATTTATTGGTTATGTATTTAAAAAGTAAATTTACATGGAACACATTGTTAACATAAGAAAGATTCATTATAAGAATCATCAAATAAATAGCTGTCTCGATATGATTAATGATTTTTAGGGGATCATAATTTCTAGATTTCATATAGTCCTTCATTCCAAATATCATAACCTTATTCCAATTCGATGTTCATGGGAATAACATGAAAATAACATAAAACTCTATATCTATAGAATGATTATCAGTATAACTTTTTTCTTAAATTGAGCTACCCTAATGTCTAGATGAATGGATATACATTTCTCTCCCATTACCTCAACTATCCCAGAACATAATTGATTTCATTCCCCAATGATATCCATGGATGTTGTATTTCCCCACTTCCTATCATAGTGGGCTTCATAGAGATCCATTTGAAATCTATTATTATAAGAAATCATGACTAGATAAACATGTAGTTCAATAAAACCATTGATGTCCATGGAACATTCTCCCAAGGGGTTGAATAGTCCTCTCAGACTAACTATTTTTTTATTTATGAAATGAAATGCTAAACCTCAATCCCACATTCAGTGCCTACCAATTACTTCTATAGTACTTCATGGTAATACTTAGATATCAAAGAGATATTATATAATGTTATACACCATACAACCTTACCCCTCCTTCAATACATATCCTTGAAATATAATCAAGGTGGAAATATTCTATGATTTCAATGATATTTGTTGACTTCATAATATGATCTATTACAACACAAAAAACAGTATGGCCTTCATATTTTTTATGGAGTCCAATAATGAAATCCATGGTGATGTTTTCTAATTTCAACAATGGTATGGGTAATAGTTGTAACATCCCCATAGACTTCTGTTTCTTAACCTTATATTTTATGATATGGAAAACATCATGATACATACTCTATAATACCTTATTTCATGTTTTCCCACTAGAAATAATCTTTTATATATCTATACATTTTTATACATGAGTGATTAACATAGTATAATAATCTTTGAGCTTCATCCATTTCATATTTATTAAAATATAGTATATACGAAACACATACATGGTTTTTGAACCTTATAATTGCTTCCCAATGATGTTTGAACTTTTGAACATTCCCCAGCTTAAATTTCTGTGCACATATTTCCTTTGTTCCTTATTAATCCTAACATGGATGTATAGTTTAAAATTTATCTCAGAAAGATAATATTAGTCCCTATTACTCATGATTGAAAGATATATCTTCTAACAATAAATATGTGTTATTTATTTTTTAGTCCTCATCATGGAAATAATTTGTCGTCTTTTCAACTCATCGCATCAACCACCATAATCACATTCAGAGGGTGGTAAAGTATTAATTACTCATAATATTTAATAAAATTTAACTTTATCCTATGTAACATGTTTATATCTCGTTATTTTATTATATTATTAATCCCTTTATCATTAATATATATCACAACATTCACTATCCATACAATTCCTACATATTTTCCATGAAAAAATATCCTGCTATGTTCATGTCATAGGTCCTGTGATTCTTCTCATGAACATTCAAATTGAATGAGGCATAAAAAATAACCATGTCATTATGTCTATGTATGCATCCAAGTACCTTATTTTATGAATCACTATATATCAAAAACCTAACTCCACTATAAATTTTTGTAAGAAAAAGTGTTCTATCAAACCCTCTTTTCAACTCTTGAAATTTTACTCACATTTATCTGCCATAAGGAACTATGATTTTTATATTTAAAATTGGTTAGTGTATTATATACATATATGAAATCTACCATAAATAATTATCGGTATCTATCCATCATAAAAAAACTATTGATCCTAGTCACTATGGTTGATATAGGATGATTTTCAATAACATCACAGATTTAAGGAACCAAACAATCTTTAAATATTCTCCATGATCTTCTTGGACTCTATGTATATAAAAATATCATCTATGGAGAATCAAAAAACAAGTCATTGTATTATTTAAATAAACTATACAATTGTTCCATACAAATAGAAGGGGAATTATTATGTCAAAATTTTGCCACTATAAATTCATAATGGTTATAACACATACAAAAGGTTATCTTGGGTATATCCTTCTTCATAACTCTCAATTGATGATATTAAAAACAATTTTAAATCATTTAAAATATTTTAACTCCCAAAAGATGAAAAAAATTCATTAATACGAGGTAGAGTATACTCGTTATTAAAAATGATATAGTTATGTTCTCAATAATCAATGCATATAACCAGCGACTTATATTTCTTATTAAAAAAAGAAAATGTTCCCCACATGATTATTTTATAGGGTGTATTAGTCAACTATCATGATTAACTTAAGTTTACTTGTAAATTTTTTATAATTTAATCTGGTCATTTGATAAAGAATCATTGGAAACGTTAAAACACTGCGTATGAGTTAAATTAAAAACTCAACATTATCATTTGAGGAAAGGCGAGGAGGTTCCACAAAAAATACATCAATATATTGATAAAAAATATGAATATGATCTGTGTTTAATTTCTCCCCATCCATGTGAAATAAATATTACTCATGAATAAGAAGTAAGACCCATAGAAAAGATGTAATTTCAGTTTTATGTTAATATTCATTCTCACGCTGAAATACTATCATACGGTGATTTTAAAATAAAAAATCTGATGTCCTTATTCAAGAAATTAAAATTGGATAATTGAAGATATATATTATCAATGATCAAAATGAAAAAAAAATCCATTAAAGTATGAAAAAAAATATTTTTATAGGGAATATTCTTACAAACATTTACTTTAAATCCCCAAATATGGAGTGAAGGATAAGTGTGCCTTAAATATCTTAAAACACATTAGTCATTGAAATAGAATAGTCTATTCCTTGGTATAGGAGTTAGAATTTCGATTATTGAACTATCTCAGATAATTCAAAAGTCACCCATATATAAGACATTAAATTATAATGGTTACTATAGTGTGTAATTTGTTTTCCTCTATGGAATTCATTATTTTTCCATGGAAATTACTTTATCTATTCCCTTATTTTCCAGCGATTAAAATATATTCTTTTTCCATTTAGGAATTTATATGGCTTCTTATTCCAACATTCTTGACATATGATATAGTGACCCACATTATTCATACACGAATATTATATTTTATTATGGGAATATTAATTTTAGAACAACATTATCCATGAAATAACAAGAATATATTTTCTCTCTTAGAGACAAGATACATAATACTCTTATACCATGAAATATATTCGATGTATCCATCAAAGATATTATATTATATAAATATTTAAATTCATTCCATACATAAAACCTTTATTCATATCCTTGATAATGGAAACAAAATAGTGGGTGATATAATATGCTCAGAATGGGAAAAAATAATAGATATAAATCAAATAACCTAACTGATTATACGATAATCCTAACACTACGTGAACATGATAATTGAATACAATAATAAAAATTATTTTTTTAATGAACATTGATAATAATTTATGTAACATGGATTTATTATAATGAAATAAACAAGTGATATGTTTTTGGAGTCATTAATAATCATTCATGAGTCATGAGAACATATCCTAATCATAAGACTTATGTTTTTTAAATAATCGTAACCATCAAAACATCATTTCTCAAGGATCACTTCGATGATGATCATAGTAGATTTGGTCCACTTCAGCTTAAATAACTTATTAATTTAATTTTCACTCTATAGAATATTATAGTGGATAATGTATCTTACTATACTGAGTTCACACCCCATTCCACTTCTTATTATCCAATGATACATCCATCTTTACCCAATGCATTTGAGGGATATATAATTCCATTTCCACCTACAACATAATAATATTACATTAATATAATTTCAATCATATCATTAAACATTCATTATATTCATATATCATAACATGAGAAAAATAAATGGGTTTCATAATCATTTTAATATTTAATCATTTCATAACCCATGAAAAATAAATGGATTTGATGAATATCTCATAATAATAATAATAAACCATATATAAAATTAATATATATGGTATCCTTGTTTCATTTCCCCAACAACGAATAAGTAACATTAAAGGATTTTATCATGGAAAAATTTTATTTAAAATATTACTAGAATACTTATAGGGGAAAATATCTACTTTAATTTTCAACCACATATTTAAAATATAAAAAAAAATATTAAAAAAAATTTCTTTGAAAATAACCATGGATGTTTTTAAATTATGATTCAAAACATTGGGTGGCTATGATGGTATAAAGTTTTTTTTATACTGATATCATAAAAATAAATGATTTTAGTCACGCAATTAGTAAAAATGTACACTTTTTAGAAAATAATAATAAGATTATTTTAAAAAAAAATATGAAAAAATTATTTCATGGTTAAAAATTAATTTCAATACGAATTGATTAATAGATAAGATGTTATTTGAAATAGTTTAGTAAACATGAATATTAAAAAATAATTACCCTCCTAAAGAGGAGAAATATTGTTGGATTTTTATAGAAACATTTTTTGAACCTTTTTATGATCAAAATCAATAAAATTTTTAATAAAACATCCAAAATATAGAAATAAATATATTATAATAAAAATTAATGTGTTTAGTCATATAATTATCATATAAATTAATCAATGTTAATTCAAGAATAAACAATCCGAATTAAAATGTGATTGAAACCTCAATCCCTTACCGATTTGTTTTATTTTTGAATTGAAATAACCATGAAATAATTAATTCAAATAAATAATTAAATATAATAAAAATAATAATATAAGTGACATAATATTTCAAAGGATCTATATATACACTTCATAAATGAATATATGTTCATAACATAACATGTGTCCCAAAGAAGTCAGTTGGAGATGATAAACCCTAACCTCTTTGATAACTCATGAATTAAAAACTCTTGGATGAAATTTTATTAATTGAAAATTTCAGTAAGATTAATTTATAATTTTAATTGATATAATGTATAAATTAGTTAGTATATACACCTCATAAACATAAATTGGATCCAATCATCAAACAAGTCTCAATGGAACAATATTGTTATGAATAACACTTAGAGATTTGGTAATATATGTATCAAAGCCCAATGAAAGAGATAAATTTATATGGGTTTTAAAATCAATATATATTTCATTATAATAATCATAAATTTTATTGATGGGTGGTATATAGTGTACTAAAAAATAAATAAGTGTTGAATAAGACATATTTCTCATAGAATTAAGAGTATGACATGAGACCCCTACCTGAAGTCATCATCTACTCTCTATGTGTTAAAATATATTTTCTAATACTGTTATATATATTTATAATAAATATATTATAGAACATTATACATAAAATTAATACCATATTTTGTTTACTTAACATCTTATCACTTGTTTATTAACAATTCAGTACTAAAATAATTATTATGGGTGATAATTGCATCATTTTTCATGAATGTTTTGGATAGATGGTTATCATACTTATACTTTGTCCATGGTTTAGTCATTTTTGAAATATTATTACATATAAATGTATCATATTTATTCTTCATATATAGTTTTTCAATTATTCATATAAATGGGGGATAAAAAATTATTACATCACTTCATGGAGATGGTAGTCTATTTGCACGAACAAGTGGTGTTTCCACCTTTCAATGGTTAAAAAATATTCAATAATAATATAAATTTTATAAATAATTTTTAGATTATATATATAATATATATTCTTTTATAATTTCCTTAGTACAACACATTTAATGTAAATATGAAAAAGAACTCACATCGCTTCATAGATGTGGTAATCAACACGTACGGAGGAGCGATGTCATCATTTTACAATGGATATGATAGTAAAAATGTATAAAAGATATTATGATTAATTATTCACAATTATTACATAATTATAATATATAAAATTTATATCAATTATCATAAACAGCTGTGATAGGTGGTGTTGAAAATCTATTTACATATGTTTGTTATATGGTAGCATATTGTGCAACAGAAAAATGGTTTTTTGATTCCCATTAGATGAAGAAGCAGAGAGAATTTGTATAATAGATAAAATAATAAAATCTATTTATATTAGAGGTAATATTATTACTATATCACAATGTTTACAAGTGTATTTAAGGAAATAGAAGAAGAAGAAAAATTTAAACACTCGACAAAAAACTATAACTCTTATTTGAAAAACCATATTTTTTCAACACATTATGACCTATATGTTTTATATTATAAATAAATAACACCTATAAGATTTATTATTATTATGAGTGAAAATAATCACTTTAAATAAAATGTGGACATGTTTTCGGGCTGTTTTCACACTTATAGTTTAGTTTTAACACCCAAGATAACTGTTTTTATCATCAATCATAGTAACACATTTTTCCATCATTAAGTGTAAAAATTTTAATTGTAATGTAATATTTGGAATAAAAATGGTCATTTTAGGACTATTTAGGCTATATTAAATCATTTTTTCATGTTTTAATATTTTTATGTTTTTAATATCATTTAATAAATTGACAATAACATAAAATGTTGTTAATTATATTTTTGGACTATTCATGTAATTTGACTCTAATTTTTGTAAGATATCAATGAATTTACAGAATAAATAAATTAAAAATCATTATTTTTTATAATTACCAATAGTATTCATGTCAAACCACAATATAACCAAAACTAATTTTTTATGGTATGTAATAGTATTGATTAAATTGTATCTATTACTTACACAAACAGTTAGTTGTCTTCACATAAGAATATCAGTTAATTATACAATCAAAAAAAGTAATAAATAAATTTCCATTATAAAATTAATTTCATTTTTATTAAAATAATATTTAATATTCAGTCAAATTTTTTATCACTATGAGATATTTTAAGAAAAATTTAAAAGAATGAAAGTGATATTTTCATGTTTTCTTCAATTAATATAATAGATATGTTATTATCAAAGAGAAATTATTAAACAATTACATAAATTAAATTATTTTATTATTATACTATATCCCAAATCATGCAATTGATTAAATGATAATTTTGGAGTTTTTTTAAAGTGTTATCCCGCAGTTTTGACCTTATATTACATAGTTTACCTATGGAAAGGTGGAGAATAATTTCTATGGATACTATTAATACTTATAAATAATAAAAATAAATTATTTACCAAATATTAACATCAAGATATAAAAACTATAATAAATTTTTAAATATTTATTGGCAAGAATTGTTCGAAATTAATTTATGATACAAACTCAAAAAGAAACAAAAAAAATTTATAATTTTTTATCCCAAAATGGGACATAGACAAAAATCAGGTGTAATGATAATTCCTATATAATTATTTATATTATTTATAATTAAATAGAAATTATATTATTTTAATATGAATTTTTACTTTTAAATTAAATTATTTAATGAAAATAAATAACAGTTTTATGTTAATCTGAATTTTTAATAAATATATCCTTTTTATCAAATAGAATTTATAAAATTGGAAAAAATTATTTATAATTTTCTCTCATAAAAATTAAAACATTTTTATTAAAAAAAAAATTTATTTATAATATAACATAAATAAAAATTGAGAGATAATTTCCTTATCATTAATCAATATATTTGTATTGTTTAACATCGTTACAGATATTTTTACAGTATGGTTACCATTATTCATACATTATAATTTAATGGTTAGGTAATTTTCATAAAATCTAAATAATCTTAATTCGTTATTATATAAAAATTCATTTATATTCATTTTTATGCATCATTAAAGCTATGAAGCACATACAATTTCTTAATGAAAAAATATATTCTTAAATATCGAGGTGTTGTATCCACCCCCTTAAATAAAATGTGTCCTATCAATTTTATTTTTGTCATTAATGGTCTAATATATAAAAATTCCTTTATTTAAACCCAAAACATACAAATGGATGAAAAAACTCCTTTGAAATTGGATGTGGGAGACATAATAGTCCCCCAAAAAATACATATTCGGCTCCCCATATTCAGACAACATTATTAGGAAGTTAAAAAAAATATTTCTAGTGGAAAAAAGAAACATCCAAGTGTTAATATAATGTGATAGAGAAATGGTCATGAGAAAGTTAATCACTAAAGAATCAAAAATTATTAAGGTATTAAAATACCACCATTTCATCATAAATAAAGTTAAATGAATATCAATTTTATTTCGAGATCCATTTCCATGATTTGTGGGTTTCTTTTAATATCAATAACCAGAAAAAAAAGAAAAAAAAATTATTTATTTACATTTAACAATGTGTAATTTCATTATTTCGTTGTCTCATGATCAATTTACACTTCATATTTTACAATATAAATTTAATATTAAATATGAAATGTTATTTTCCTAAAGAACTAAAATTAACTACTAACATGTCCCAAGATAAATAAAATAATGAAATATAATTCCTTATGTCTTTAAATATTTTATAAAAACAAAATCTATAGCACAATTTATCCAATATGGATAAATATTATACATTAATTTCTAAAAAATCAATAATAACACATAATTTTAGTCATAAACCATTAAATAGTTTGTTAATAATAAGACTCTTCCAAAATAATTCTGACAAAATTCAAAACCAATATATTTAAATGATTTGATCAAATATATTTTTTCCATGGACAAAATAAATATTTATCTCAAATTAATATATAGAATTTTATAATTTCACATACTAAATATGTGAATACATTAATCATAAAATTTTACCAATATAGTGTACTTATTAAAAAATAACCTTAATCACTTAATCACCAAATTAATTTTTTATCCCATGGTTTTCTATATTATAGAAATATGTGTATAGAATGTAATAACACATTAATACCAATTTTCCATAATTACAATAAAATAAAAGATAATATTAACCATAATGTTTATCAATAAATTTATTTATATCTCCAACAAATTATAAAATAATTATTCCTCAAATACCATTTCACGAAAAAAACATAGTAAACCAATGTTTTGTGTTCCAATAAATGTCTCCCAAAATATACATGACCAAATTAAAAATCAAATTACATAAAACATAAAAAGGGATAACAATGATTTTAAACATATGATGGACCATAAAACTATCAATCCATATAAAATATCATAAGTTTCCATAGGTTCAATCTTCTTATTCAACACAATGATCAATAAATAAAATGTGATTAAACCATCTATATTCTCTAGTGGTGACTAGCAAGGTGTGAGGTACTAGCCTCCTTTATCCCACACTCATGATGACATATTTAATACTCAATCTTAAACGTTTTGATTTATTACCCCTATGTGTATCAGTGCTACAATCACATCCCCTTACAATTATCCTAAAAAATATGTATTTTCTAGGAAAAAAACATCCTTATTTACCATATGTTAGTATTTTAATCTATACATAGGCTTATCCTATAGGGTTTAACAAAAGTATTTAATAATAATATTTTATGGTTAATGATTCCATACTTTGATACCAATTATATCAATCAGTACATTATGTAGACAAATATTTCATCATATTATATGAAGGATTAATACATCATATCATGATCTATTTCAAAATAATAATTGTTTAGTATTTTTAGATCAAATGTTCATAATCATCTTATTTCATGAATGGTATTTAATATATACCACCACTGTCTTCTCACATATAAGTATTTTTATATATACCATTCATGAAACCTTTATTCATAACATGGGAAAAGGAAATATAAGAAACCATTTTCTTATATTCATAGTATGGGTAAACATAAGAGATATCAATAAATGATCACAACAAAGCATACAATAAAAATAAGGGTATGTGAACATGATTATTACCTAGAACAATCATACAAAATAAATAAATGATCATTATTCATTAATCATGGAATAATAATTTTTCATAACAAATGATGTATGTCATAGTGTGTGGTATCATTGAAAATCATTCTTGATCCATGAGAACATATTATAAGAATAAGACATAATTTTTTGGCATACAAATAAGAATATAAAATAATGTCCCTAGTCATGGAACACTACTAAGATTGTCATAAAAAAATTTGTTCACTCCGCATATATCATATCTTAAGATAATGTTCACTCCCAATACTATCAAAGTGGATATATGTCTCTTAATGAACTAGTTTCACCCTAAAATCTAGTTCTTATTATCTTATGAGATATCTATCATTACACATTGCACTATATGGATATATAAATATGTTCTTACCCATTATATAATCATAATAAATTCATATGTGTCCTATAATATCATAAAATATTAATTATATTATCACATCATAACCCATGGATGGGAAAACAGTTTCTTAATCATTTCTCCATTTCATAATTTCTTCATTTTAACATAACATAACCATTGTAAAATAAATGGGTTTTGTAAAAATATCATCTTCATAATAATCATAAAACATTTCGAGAAATTATATGTATAGACTCATTGGATCATATACCCAATAAATTAAAAGTAACATTAAATAATGTTATCATTGGTAAAAGTGAATTTATAATATCCGTAGAATACATCTCGAGGTAATTAAACTTTTTAATTTAAAATCTAATATTTAAAATATAATAATTTCAAAAAATATTAATGAATCAATTTCTTAAAAAATATTCATGGAAAAATATACTAGATTTTTTAAAATGTTTATCAGTCATGAAGATAAAAATTCCCTTCATTTAAAAATCATTAAAACAAATATTTTATTCACACCTTTGGAAAAAGGATCCTTATTCCAAAAATAACAAGATGGTTCATTTAAATAATTTTTATTCAAAGTAAAACATGAATAAAAATTAAGTGTAGAAATATTTAATAATAGTAAAAGCATTGATTTTTTTTATCAAAATGTATATGTAATAAAAAAGGATTTCCAACTGAAAAAAGAGAAATAAGGTTTGCTTTCTATAAAAATAATTTGGAAGAATTTTGAGTACCAAATAGAGAAGAATTGTAATAATATTAATAAAATATTTAAATAAAAAAGGGATATTAAAAATTAAATTATTTTATTATATAATTATAATATAGTTAATTCAATTGAAATTCAAGCATACGATATCTTTATTATAATGTGATTAAAACATAATTCCCTTAGTGCCTTGGTAACATTTGATCCTAAAGAATGAAGAATGAATACCTCCAAAAAAACATTAAATACTATAAACATAAGGATATTCATGATATAACATGTATAATGTTATATATATACAACTCATAAAATAATATTGGTGCGTAACATAACACATTTCACAAAGAAGAAAATTTAAAACAATAATCCCTTTTCACTTTGATAACTATCGAATCAAAACCCCATGGATGAAATAAATTAAATTAAAACATTAAATAACATGAATTTTGAATTTTATATGATACAAAATGAATTTGGATAATTATATAAACCTTAAAAGAAATACTGTATAACATGAATTGTATCTCAGTAAAACAATATTGAGATGAAGAAAACTTACTACTTTAGTAATCATTGAATAAAAATATAATGAAAGAGACAATATTATACATATTTATAATGACCCATAATTTTTATGATAATATTAATAAAATTATATGATTTTTAATACATCGTCGTCAAAAAAGAAACCAGTGGTGAATATAACATTTTTCTCACAAAAATAAAATCGATATGGGAACCCATTCCTTTAAGTATTGTTCTACCATATATGCATTCAATTATATTTTATAATAAATATATATTTAATAAATATATTATAGAACCATATTCATATATATAATACAAATTTTTATTTACTTATAAAACCTCATCAACCATTGATTTCCCATTCTTTTTTAAAATAAATGTTCTCTGTGATAATTACTTCATTTTTCATATGTGTTTTGGTTTAATGGTGTCATTACTTACTCATTGGTAATGGTTTTATAATTTAAAAAATATTATTCATTTCATAAGTATCTGATTTAATCGACATATGAAAATTATTTACTATTCATTTGAATTGGTGATGAAAAATTAATTACACCATTTCATGGAGACTATCGCATGGCTAATATTTACACTATTCAATGTGTGGAACAAAAAAATTTAAATAATAAATTCACATTGTAAAATAATTTTTATATCATATATACAATATATATTCATCAAATATATCCTTAATAAAATCCATGTAATGCATAAAATGAAAAAATAACATCTCTTTGTGGAGGTGGTAGTTCAGAAATACACAAAAGTGATGTTATCAATTTTGAACGGATAGATGTGGTAAGACGGTAAATAAGATATAATAATTAAATATGTATAATTATAACATAAATATCATATAAAAAAATTAAATTCTTCATAATAACCATCCATAAGGGGTGGTTATGTAAAAAGAAATTCATTTGTTCATGAGGTGGTAGACTGATGTACACACATGAAATGGTTTCATTTCCTATTCGATGAAGATGAAAATGTATTAAGATTAATAAATAAATATAATAACATATAAAAATATTTGAGATATCTATATAATGATTTCATAATAGTGGGGTGGTTTTTTAGGGAGGTATATAACTAATAAAACTAAATCTTTCAGCTAAAACTTATATGTATTATATGGAATGCCCACTTTTCATAGCAACATAAGCCATATAATGTTGTGATTAATAAAAAATATAATATCTATAGTATGTGGTGAGGGATTTTAGAATTTTATTTGGTAAATAATTTTCTAAAAATTTCCTCTTAGGGATTAGAGAGGATAGGATATGGGTGTCCTATTATAAGTGAGGGGAGGGGAACTCTTGGAATTGTGTAATGTATTAACATAATATAAATTAATTTTCATTGATAAGATGAATGAAATTAATATATTCTAAATTTCGAAATAGGATAGTTTAAAATAATCCCATTAAATAATATTTGGACATATTTATGTGATATTTTTACCTTTATCTCTATGTTTTAACCCCCCGTCCCCAATTAATAATTTTTATCTTTAATCACGGTAACACTATTTTCAATATTTAAGGGTTGTAATTTTTAAAATAATGTAAAAATTGGAACATAAATGTTGATGGAAATAAATTATAGACCATATACCATCACTCTTGTATTGTTTCATTGTTTTTTTATCGTTAAATAATCTAATAAAATATTATGAACTAAAAATATCATTAATGTTATTTTTGGGACTATTAATAAAATTTGACATTAAGGATACGTAGAAAAAAGGAATAAATAATATAGACCATTTAAACATAAAATTTTCATTATAATTAACCATAAATTATTTTCACACCATAATCTTGTAAAAATATTTAATTTAATGGTTTTTATAATTATTTAGTATATTTTATACATAGCTTGGATAACCATTATGTCGATGTTCGATAATAATTTAAGGTAATTATAAAAAAAATAAATTATATAACTAACTAAATATCATTTAAAAAATAATTATTCTCAAAATAAACTTTTATAATCTTTCATAGCATATTTTTATCCTTATGTGATGTTATAATATAAATTTGAAATCAAGAGAGAAATTTTTTTTATTTTTAATTACATAAAATAATATATTAGTCTTTATCAAAAAAATTGAACAAATTTCCATAAATTTAAATCTTGGATGAGTATTTTTGAAAAAATATCACCTAATATTTTAAAATCATGTTTTAGGGATTTTTATATTTTTATCTCAATCTTTTATCCCTGTTTTACCTATTTTACCCTTAATGAGTTCAAAAATATTTATCATCGTTACTATTCATAATTAACAAAAATAAACACGCCCTTAATTTTCAAATAAGAACATATTGATTCCAAATATATGATAATTTTTTAAATTTTAAATTTTTATAAGTTCTAGATATCAAATTATGATAGAAACAGAAAATGGAATGAAAATTTGTTTTTGGAAAAATCTATTTTAATCCTGAAAATGAATTTAAACATAAATCATGTTTAGTTATTATTACTATATAATTAGCTAAATTATTTAAAATATTTGGAAAATTATATTATTTTAATATAATATTGAAATTTTGAATTAATATTTAGGTGAAAAAATTATAGTTTTATCAATAATAGTATTTTCACTACTCACTGAAAACACATTTTAGAAAAAACCCTAAATATTCACCCTATAATAATTTTGTTATGAATGTTTAAAAAATTATATCCTTCTAGAGTGTAATATTTCATAAATTGGTATAATTATATTATAATATTAACTAAAAAAATGAAATAAACCAATATTTGGAGGAAAATTAATTTCCGATTAATAAATTTTCATTTCAAAAAATTTAGAACTTATTTAATAAGAATTAATAAATAAATTTTATTTTAGAAAACATTTCTTCTAGTGATTAATAATATGGTCATTAATATTTATAGCATTCAATTTGTTGGCTTTTTTATAATGGTCATATTTAAATAATCACAATTCAATAGTATATCATGGTTTATTTAAACTCTGTTTTTCATGTCAAGAAATCTATAAAAAACAAGAAAATTATTTTACGAAAAATATATATTATAAAATCATGGGAGAATTAAATATGGGAATACGAGTATTATTTTATTCATTTACTTTATCATCATAACTACTGTGATTATCTATTTTTCTTTTGTTATGTTTTTTTAGGAAACACCCCAATGGGTAGATTGTCAATCATATATTAGGATATATTGAAAGTTATAATCGTAATATTTCACATTCCAAGCCCTATAATATTTGATTTTCTAGGAGTAAAATCAATTAACATTACATAAAACTCATTATTAATATGATTCCTCCTTGTTATATCAATTTAATAAAACCAAAAAACATTGTTTGAGAAACAATAGTCCAATATAGTAATCATATAATCCTGGAAAATCATTCGTAGTATTTTTAAATAATAAAACATTATTTAAATTCAATGAAACCATAGGATTGTACTAGGTTATCTGTGGTCATTATCTATTCAAATTATTCTAATTATATTATAAAGAATATTTAAATTTACCCATGTGTATCCCCTAGTTTTTCTATAAAAGTGTCTAGTCTTAGTTCCACTCATTATGCACCAGTGATGATACAGTTAACACCAAATCCTCCAATTTTGGGTGTTTTCCCATGGGTTCAACTATTACATAGGCCCATACACAATCTAATATCCAAAAATGATATATTTTGTATAAAAACCACACAATATCTAATTTTTCACATCCTCAGCATGTTATCTCATACTCTAACTTATTCTCAGGGTTCTAATTTATGTTCTAATATAACAATATCTAAAAATAACTAAAACCTTCTATGACACTAATTGATATGAAATAGACTTTTCATACATAAATATAACATCATTTTAGAGGAATATTCATTATATCGCATAAAAATACATTCCATAGAACCATAAAGGTTTAGTGTGTTTGTATACTAGATATATAATATTATTATTTCATGAAAGATCTTCAACAACTCATACGAAGATCATCTCACATAGTACACTTCATAGGAATAGACTACTTAATGAAATTCATCAAAAAAATGGGAAATGAAATATACGAAAGTGTGATATCATATGCTTAGTATGTGTAACCATAAGATATGTCAATCAATGATAATAATTGACAACAAGATAAGATAATGGGTATAAGAATGTGTTCATAAATTATTAAATTCATACCCATGTAGTAAAATATAATTAATTATAAATCATGGAATAATGTGTTGTTATAAAAAATATATAAGTCATAAATTTGTGGCATCATCAATAATTAATCAGGATACATGAGATTATATCATAAGAATAATACATCTGTTTGTGGAATGACAACACTTTCATGTCATGGGGTGTGGAAATAGCTAATTAATGTTTTAGTAAATGTAGAGTTAGTGGTAACCTTGGTTTTCTATGAAGAAAATTTTTCAAAATCTAGTTTTATTCATTGAAAAAATAAAATATAATTGATGATGAATTTTTGGACTAATAATGAATGAAAAAATATGTTATTATCCAAATTTGGAAATAAAAAATTAGGTTAGGTCGGGCATTCGAATTATTATTATATGATGGTATTAAAAATTAAATCCATATTTACATGTGAATTGATAAATGAAATGTTCCACAATAATTTACCCTTTTCACTCTTTCTTATGTTTCATAATAGTGAAAATTGTCCTAACTTTTTTCTTCATTAAGAATAATCAAATTTTTATGTGTGAAAGATATATTGAATCACCCTTAATTCCATTTGGAAATTCCAAATTAGTTATTTTCATTCCCATGAAATAAAATATAACCATTGTAACACCCTCATTTTTCTGTAATCACTAAACACTTTTTTACGTAGCCCAAGATCATTCAATCAAGAAAGTATATGGCCAAATAGTGGGATATTATTATTCCATAACAACAGAAAAACATAATATATCAAATTAACAAAAAAATTTATAATCAAAATGTAATTCCGAATTAATTATTGAAACCAATAATGAAGGAAAAAAAATCAATGAAATCATTGAATCAAAATTATTAAAAAAGGATAACCATTCAATCCACAATCACTCAACAATTCTGCCCCACCATTTGATAGGAAAAATAAAATAATATAGTAGTCCATGATATATCAAAATATAATAGAATGAAAATAAAGAAAAAATCTACAGAAGATGATAGAAAAGTCTTCATGATTATCTTCTCTATATGTGTTCATATGTCCTTACTATTTAAGGTAATTAGAATCCCAAGGTCTGATCATTTTACATATCCAAAATCCATCATCAAATATTCAAATCATTCTACAATTCAATTAGGAATATTATACCCTTTTGGTTTCCATGTGGATATCTGCATATTTTATATATCTAAGAGTGAGTATGAAACTTTTTTCTTCCCCTTGTTCCCTAATCCTTATCTTTGGGTATATCTTAATTTAATTTTCCTTCATTATACATTTAGAATATAAATATATGAAATTAATCCTGACCCCCATATCCATTTTTTTCAATGTTAATATATATATCCAATTCCTAGTGAGGAAATTTATGTAGTTGATGTTCTCCACAAAGAATATATTCGCAATATAGATAATGGGCTAAAATGTATCTATTTCATTATTCTATTTTCAAACCCAATCCCACATGTACATGATGTGATTATTCTTAAACATTTATTCATTAATCATTATAAGGTTCAATTGAAGAATAATGGGGTATCCATATTGATCTAAGTCATTATGATGGCATTTTGGCTCAAGCCCAAGCTGAAATAGTTTCAGCCATGGATTTCTATGTTGTCTCTAGAGAACTTTACTTTGAAATTAAAATTTAATAAATTACCATTATGTGTCATTAAGAAAAATATTGTTACCATTATGTATCCCTTTTAATACCCTAGTGTCCCCTTAAATATCATTTTAATACCATATGTTTCCTTTACATAACTCTAATGTTACCATTACACATCTCTTTAAAAAAATATAGGTACCATTATACAACCCCTTTACCTTTACAAATCTCATAAAACTCATTGGTACACCAATGTATCTATTGAAATCCCTAGTTTCCAATAGTCACGGATCATCTTAACTTTAAGTAGTTCTGTATTAACTTTATTCAACCTCCAAGAATATCATGTTACCCTTATGATGCATTGGATAACCATACACAATGGTTTTCATACCATTCCATGTCATATGAAAACATAATGGTAGCCTTATGAATTATTCAATTTACCCTTATGCATCACCTTAAACAATATACCACATATAAAAATGTTTCACATTTCATTACATAGCTCTTGATTTTACCTATATATAGTGCATTAGGTTCATCTTAAACCCTTCTGTAGACATAAGAAATTGAAGTATAACCATGTGTGGATCCAAAAAAAAATCACGTGTAAAGGAAAATAATTTTTTAACCATATATAGGCCTTAGACCATGCATAACGTTAAAAATAATTAAGATTTATTTTAATTTCAGAAAATTAAGCATTCTATGCTCTTTTTATGAAAATTAATTATGAAATTTGAATCACTTATACTTTAATAAATCAATTAATTTATGGAAGAAAATCTAAAAATAATGGAAAATTAAAATATTTTTTTAAAACAAATTCATGAAAATTATATTCCCCAAATCCATCCACACTTGAACTATCCTTATCCTTAATAATCAAATATAATAAATAAAATCAATAAGAACAAAAAAGTTGGAAATATTTCAATTTCAATGGAATAAAATAAATTGTTACTAAATTTAAACTAAAAATTCATGTTTTAAATAAAATCTCAAATTAACATCACATTTATCACATAAAAAACCTATCCAAGTTTTTTACTTTTTTCCATTGGAATATTATGGGTCTTATCTTCCCTTCCATTCATGTTTCTCTATTTATTCTAGTTAAAAATTATAAGTTTTGATCTACATCACAAAAAATGATTCTTTCTCATATCACTCATAGTATAGATCCTAGTGGATAATGATCATACCATGTGTACATGCTCTATTTATATAGGATTATGTATGATCTACATCCACTACATTATAAAGACAAAATACACATACAGTTATGAGGAATATTCAATGACAGTTCAAATGACTCTGAGGCTTATGGTTGGTAGGTATTGAGGTGAAAAATATTCATTCTCAAAGAATAGTTTTATCTCTAATACATAGTACATGATATAAAATGTAAATTTTAATGATGAAACCCGTACAAAAAGAAGAAAAATATCAATTCTCAAAATGAAAAGTAAGGATATGACCTGTGTGAGAATAATAAAAAACTTGAACCCTCTTCAATTTTCGATATTTTTTGATTTTTTATTTTTTTCTAGATAATTTATTATTATTATTTAATTTTTTTGAATATTGTTCTTGAAATTGTCTTAGATTCCTTCTCTTAAAACCATATGATAAAAATGATTGATATATTAATTTTAATTTTAAATTTTTTCAATTCAAATCCCATTTTATTTTTGGTTTTTTTATCTTTAATTTTGTTTAATTAGAAGAGGGTAACTAATAAAATAAAAATGAATAAATTATTAAAAATTCGCAATACAAAATATAGATTAGAGAACACTTATTTAATATAATTTAGTGTATCCCTTTTACAAATACTTCCTTTACCCCCACACATTAACATTTAAATATCATGAAATAAAATTAAAGAAGGGTATGAATAAGTATTATTGTAATGGATTTTGGAAAATCTCTAATAATGTAATTAATTGATTATTTTAGACAAATAATTATTATTGTATAATTTATTCTCAAATATAAAGTCTTATTAATAAAAATTCATCAATCATATTCAATGTGACTTTGTGCAGTCGTATCTTTGACAAGTTATAATGAAAGGTATAATATGTTACATTCCACAAGCTGAATTGAAGAATATCTTCAATCTTCAAATAAAAATTATGAGGTACAAAAATAATCTATATACTGAAAAATATGAATTTAGATAATCCATCATGGCATTAATTAATAATAAAAAATAAGTCTATATGGTTTTCAGAGATTCAAAGAATGAAAAATGGAATGGAAATTTCATTTACATGAATCAACTAATTCGCACAAATTATTATTCTTCCAAATAAAACCTATGATTCCTTTTAGACATTTAATTCATAATTTAAATAATTAAATAATATTAACCTATAAATCTAAAATTTTTTATGGGATTCAAAATAAAATTATGTTTTCACGTTTTGTTTATAAAATCATAAATTAGATTTCTGGGTATTAAAATTCTAATTTTAAACATAGATTATATATTAAAACACAGTATAGAGACAAAATATAATTAATATAAAATTCAACTCCCATTTTTCATGAATTAATTTCCTCTCTTCTCCGACTCATTTTGATGTTTGTATAATTCCTTATAACTAACGTTAAATAAAGTCTTACAAAAGATTGTAGCTCGTGAAAGTGTAAGAACCATTTCATTGATCTTAAATGGTGTCAATGGGTGAAGTGACTATATAATAAACTCATAAATCCAGAGAGCCATTAAAATAGGGTTTCCATGTAAAAGTGTTTTTTTAATTTTTTTGGATTAAAATTACCCCATAATTAGTGATAAATTGTTAGGTTGGGGTAGTATTAGATCCTCAACTACTTCACAAGGTAGATTCCCCTAGAAACTTTTAATCATCCTATAATTGACAGTGAATGGGCTTCCGTCTTATTCATTAGTGATCTAAATTGAATTAAAGGGTAAACCTGAGTAAAAAAATGGTCCTTCCCACCTAGAATGACACTTACCAGACATTAACTTCAGTATGGAATTGTAGAGCAGAACATTTTTTCGTGTTAAAAGAATATTGCTTAATGAACTTCACATATTTCACTCAGTTTCCCTCTTTGACTTTTTTTGAATTTTAAAAAGGCTATGGTATAATTTATTCCAAATCCTGATGTTGTAATTTCCTCCCATTCCTAAAACTATATAGGACTAAATTTATCTTCTTTACAACCGAAAATACTTGTTGTTTCAACTTCACTTGAAGACAATAATTCATTCAATAAATCAACTGGTATGTGGTCAAATATATGGGTTTCTTGTATGCTATCTAATATATATATAAAGTTTTGTTATGTCTTTCGACCCAATCCTTCTAGTGTGGTTTAGTTATTATCTCCAAAATTCTGTTAATTTTATAATTGGACACTTTTTCATGAATTTTTTTCAGGGATAATATGAGGTAGATATCTTGCAATGAACACCATACATTTTCAGAATTTCCAATATTATTTAATTGAAAAAGTGGGTCCCATTGTCAATGATGATATATCTTATTACTCCAAACCTAAAAAAAGATGATGGACATGAAAAAATCAAACAAAAATTTGGCATCATCAGTTTTCATTTCCTTTGATTCCAACTATTTGGAGACATACTCGATAGTAAAATGAATATATGAATTCTAAATATACATTTGATAATTTAAAATAAAAAAATCCCATTAGATTAATTATTTCACAAAAGAAGTTGGTTTTTGAAGGATCATTATCTTTTTATTATATTTACAAAAATATTAACAATTTTCACACTTCATACAATATTCATGATCATATTTAATAAAATTTGACTCATATATTCTATATTTTAAGACTTTTCGTTCTATTATTTGAGATATAAAATAGATCCCACAATAAACTATGTGATATAATTTTGAAAAATATTTAGTTTCAATTTTCATAAAAAACATTATAATTACTTGTTCATTGGAAAATTTTCAAATTAATAGATCCTATAATATAAAGAGTCTAAATTAAGGATGAATACATTGTTTTATATGGGAATTATGATTAGATAATTTTGATGAAGTCACTAAATGATCGATTATGTTTGGAATACCATGGTAAATTGCCTTTAACAATGTAGATTTTTTCTCTGGGTATGTGTTAATTTAGTTGGTACGATTCTAGAATTTATGCCTCATGAGTGTTGGGTAGATTGCTGACCTCTTCTACCACCTAGTTTTCATATCCCTTATCATCCTTCATCTCCAAGTTGAACTCTTGAAAAATTATCATCCATCTCATAGATATTATCTTGAACCAACATTCATCATCAAGTACTTATGTGTTTCAATAATAGAAAATGAAACTACATTAATTCTAATAAAATAAGAAAAATTATCTAATGAAAAAACAACTGGGTGAAATTTTTTTTATTATTAAAACACATTGAGGAAAAAGTTAGAAACCATATAGGACGTAACCAAATTAGAGCTTCACCACTTCACCACATCAAAATTTCACTAGTTAACCACTTCACCACATCACCACTTCACCACAAAAACCATACAAGGTTTCACATCCATTGAAGAATTCATACTAACAAACCCACACATTTGGTTATAAAATCATCAAGTGAGGCTGAGGTAACATAATATAGGAAACATGAACATCAAAAAATCATGACAAACCATAGAACTGTATCCTCAAATTTCCACTAGTGTGATTGTTAATACAATCCCAAATCCACAAACTTTTCAGCGGACTCGAGCCAGATTTCACTGAAACCCTCAAGCGACGTGAGATGAACCCAAAGAGCACATCCACAAAGGGAGAGGAAGAAATTAGAACTAGGAAGAACATGTTATCCAGAAGTCATTCCCTACTCCACAGACAACTATAACTCTACCTTGAATTAAATGACACTATATAGACCCCTTTTCCACCAGTAAGAATCCAATGAGATTTCACCGAAATTGATAACTAGAACCGAATCTAGATCTCCACCGCAAAACCATTCTACACCATAGATCATGGAAAAACATTAACCAAAAATGAAATCCACGAAAAATTAGAAATCCGAACCAAAAAATGGGACCTCTCAAGAAGTAAAGAAAATATCATCTTTCACGGAGAAGGCTGCCAGAAATGAACTGAAACAAAATCTCATTTCCAACATCACTCAAGGATCCCACATATCCACCCAAATCTCACAGATGAGACACGCAACTACAACCATAGACCATAGTAAAACATCTCTCAACCGAAGATTCCACCACCCCACCAAGGAATCTGATCCCATCGAAGATCATGGGTCTTCAACATTACAAAAGCCTGTTGTTGGCTACCACCATGACACCGCCAGAGATCCCCCTAACCTTAAAAAAGGATCCCAAACCATAAGTGTTACTGAAATATGAACTCGATCCCGGAAGTCACCATAGTAGGAGAATCATTCCACGATATTGTAGAGGACTAAGGAGAAGAGCTACAGATGACTGATATTAGGATGGTGGATATGGGGAACCATAGCGTCATAGAGATTCCCCTAACGGGCTCATATTTCCTCTTATTGTTTCATCCAATCACAACAGATAATAAAAAAACTAAAAGGAACTCATTTTCCAATTTTTTTTAGATTATAGTAAGAGAATATTATATCTATGATATATAATCTATCAATTATGGTCTTCCTTCAATTACTTTATAGAATTTTACTCTTAGATCTTAATTAAATGCATCACAAAGATACTTAAATTGATGTTCCCAATCTGGTTTTATATTATAGGTGGGTAGTAATCCTTTCATTATGATCATAAAATCAATTTGTATGATCATCAATGAAAATAATTTCAAATAATTTTGAATGTATTTTGGAATGGGGAAGAGAAATCATAATAAAATCCATAATGAATATTCTATAAAATCTTACATAGGCCAATAAAGTTCCAATATGTTTCACACAAGTGGGATATGGAAAATAATTTATCACCATAACATTAAATTTATCTACCTTAATTCATTTTTATTAAATGATGAATATTAATACTATACCATTCTCTACCACAAATTTAATCATTTCAAATTATAAAAAATCAATCTTTTCAATGATTTTTCTTAAGAATATTTATATATTTGTCACAAAACATTAAAAATAATTACCAAGGACATTCAATTCATTGTGAAATACCAAATGGAAAAATTAAATATAATCTTAAAAGATTTTTACCATTCACCTTTGAAATAAACCATGGGAGTTTCATAACCCAAACAGAATGATTTTTCAAGGTAAATGTGACATAATGACATGTGAATGTTGTCTTCTCTAGGTATTTCTGAGAAATGGGTTCCAGAACATATTCTGAGAATCCTTCTAAAAATAGTTATCCATTCTTTCGAATAACCTCTCTAGGAAGTGGTCAGTGAATGAAATTGAAATGATATTTTTTCAAATGGCTTGGTTCAACATCCTATAATCAATATAGAATCTCCAAATATTTTTGGATATCATGGAAATCGGATCACATTACACATTTTCAAAAAAGGTTAAACATAATTTCATGGGAATTTCATAGATAAGGATGACCCGTCGCGAGTCGTAAATTGGGTGTATGGTGTTACTTTACAATAACCCATATATCGTTTTCCTAACAGCCTACTCTATGGTGAAAATTATCACTATTGTGGAATCATAATGGGTCTAGAATCCTCCAAGAAAAATATCCTTTGTGAGATTATTTTGGATTTAATTCCCAGGATATTTCCCAGGATCTACCTTATGGCTCAAATGTTTCATTTTAGAAGGTCAATCTAGGTTTGTTCTTGGGTTTTGGATTATATTTTTGTAATTATTATTGGTAATATCCCAACATATATATGGTAAACATATTGAAAATCACATGGGTGTGGTTCCAATTCATGATTTTGGGGTTGTTCAAGAGATGAGATCAAAGTATGGTTCCCCACATAAAAATCCCGAATCTACTATGTACATGGAATCATATCATCTTTTCATCATTAAATAATTTGTTAAATAAATTAGATGTTATCACATATTACACATTAAATTTAGAATTTCTATAATTTTTGTAACTCACCAATATCATGGTATTTTAAATGGTTTCACACATATATGAATTCATAGAGTATACACGAATGTTCAATGGGTACAATACCTTCATCATGGGAATATCAATAAGGGAATGATTAGTTAAATTGTTTTTCTTGGATTTAATAATGTTAATGTGTATTTAATTATCTTCAAGATTCAATTTAATGGTTTCCTCATAAAAATTGATTATTATCTTGACCAAATTCATGAAATATTTTCCAAAAAAGTTTGGGTAAATGCTATAGATATTTTCCTTCCTACATGGTAAGAACATAAAAGTTTACTGGAAATTTAAATCCTTCAAATAAATGTAGAAATTATTCTAATACTGCCCATTATAAAATAGTGGATCTTTGTTATAATTTGACCATCACTCCAGTGGGATTAAATTATACTATTTTTAAATATGATAATGTGGAGTGAGACATGATATTTTGGGAAGAAACAAAACAAATAATGTATTAAAAAAATTTAAATAACCAATTTTTCTAAGAGTAGATAAAATCTCCGGATCTTGAAACGTTTTATGTAATGGTTGTTTGATAATCACAAAGAAGATCCCCTTAATATTATTCTCACATTACTATGAAATATATTTCGTTTAGTTCAAATATAATTGAGAAAATTGGAACCTTTTGGAATTTTCATATGGAATTCAGGAGAAGGATTTTGATTTAATAATTTTGAAAGGTTTCTTTAATATATCTTTGAAGTTTCTTTTATTCGAGACTCATTGAAAAATAAAATCTATAAACTCATGAAACTATAATATCCTTCTTCTCTCTTTATATAATTTTAATAGTTTTTTGGGGTATTGCCATTCTACACAGTTTCATAATTTAGCATTTCATATTTTCTTATCATTATCGGTAGGGATTATTTTTAATTTTGTTTTTTAGATTTCCATCCTTTATTCCTTCAGGATTAGATTAATCATCCTTGGTTTTAGGTAGATAAATCTCTTTTACACTCTATATAGTGATAATTATTACACATTCCTTTGGTTTTCGGATTTTGTGAGCATGTTATTTTCTTAGGTTTTTAGAAACCATGATCATGAAAATTTTAAACAAACATGAATAAAACTCAATTCATTTATTTCTCTTAAATCACTAGCCCATGATTGTATTATTCATAATGAGTAACTTTTAAGTGGATTTCTATGTGTTTTTTTGTTAGAATAGATTCTTATAATGTTTCTAGAATGTGGGGGGTTCAAAATATTTTTATAGGGGATGATTTGGGTATTGGTTTGGATAAACATTTCTAGCTTTAGTTATTTGGTTTCAAAATTATAGTTAGAATGGTGGGATTTCAATTAATTGATGATTTTGTTATAATTTCATTAGTTGGGGTTGTATTATGTAACTCTCCACCCTCTTTATTTCAACACATTGATTTTTAATGTTATGGGATGTGGAAAATTAACTACATACCATGAGTTGGGTTTATTGTTTACTCACATTCTTCACATCTATTTGTCTCATAATAAAATCTATTTCATTAAGTGTGTCTTAAAGAAAAGTTTATTAATTTTATGTTCCTACCCCATGAATATATATTATACCCATAACTGTTGTTCCGAATTTATTGGAATTTTCTACCTTCTCAATCAATAACCTAGATTCTATTGGTTATTTTTCAATCAAATATACTTTTAATGATACATCCACATGATTTTTAAAATTTTGTCATATTCAATAGTATAATAATAATATAAAGGGATGTTCTTCCATAGTCCGATAAGATAATTGTTCATAAATATTCAGGCATCTTTTAGAATACCCATAAATACTTCTTCTAGATTATATTTATATGGTTTAGATCTACTTTTTTATCTCTATGACCCGTAATGTTGGGAACAACCATTGAATAAATATTCCTTAAAGGTTAACCTACTCATGAATTGCTCTTATTTGTAGACTATACAACCACTCCTTGGATCATCCTTCATTTAAAATTGAAATTCACTCCACTTAACTTAATCATTATCCACCTTTAATTTTTTGAATCTTTAATATTTAAATCCTAATTATTGAATATGCCAGTTTGGATCTTCACCTGGAAGGCCATGTAATTTATGTAGGACTACAATCATATTAATATGAATCTCAAAATCATTTTTTACCCCAAGAATAATAAGTTTATATCATTAATTAGAAAATTTTGTGGGACACAATACCCTTAAGGTTTATTTAGGTAAAATTATATGACTGTGGGTTTGGAGAAATCACTAGAAGATCCACTTGATAATTTAGGATTATTTTCATCAATGTAATTAAATAAACTATGGTCCCTAATTATCGTTATAAAAATTTCTTGTATTTACATATCTAATTTAAATCATTAATCGTTAGAGTTACTAGTCATTTAATTTAAAAGGTTATATAGGTGCTACCTCTATTGAAATGGTTCCATATTTTGAAGTATACCTGTCATGGGGTGTGGGAAAGGTAACTAATTTCTTAGTAGATGTAGTTTTAGTTATAACGTAGGTTGTGTCTAGAGGGGTATTCTACAAATCTATATTTCATGGGTGTAAAAATAAAATAGATTTGATAATGACTTCTAGGAAATGTAAATAAAGGACAATGACCTCACAATCCCAATTGAGAGATATGTGATTAGGTTAGGAATGTATACCAAATGATGATGATAACTTGGTATGAAAAATAAAATAATTTTTTCCATGTCAATTAATAAATGAAATGTCTAATAATCATTTCCCCTGTTAATCCATGATTAAGTTTGATAATAGTAATAATAGTACTAACAATTTCATTACATTAGACATTATATCTTCCTATTTTAGAAAGATATAGTGAATCAACCTTAATTCCCTTATGAAATATGAAATTGATTATCGTAGTCCCCATAAAACTATGTATGACCACTATATATTCCCCATTTTTTATAAATCCATAAAAACATCACCACATAGCCCTATATCATTCAATAAAGGTGACATAACACAAAATATGTAGTCCTGATTAATCCAAGAATAATTTATCACATAATAGGAAAACATTTAGTTAAACACAATAAGATTCAAGATTAAATTTTCAATAAAATATCAAAACAAATTAATAGTGTTGAGGACAAAATAATTTTATTTAAGGGTTGAAAACACATGAATCAAAAAATGATAATTATCCCTTACCAAATCACTCAAGAGTTTTAAGACTTCATTGGGTATGAGGTATATAATAATAGATGACAATATGAAATATCAAAATAAACTAGATTATATAAAAACAATAATTTGGGGAAGTGTCCATCCATGTATTTCAAGATCCTCTTTTCCCTATGTGTTCATATGTCCATAGAATTTATAAGAATTAGAAGCCTAATTTTGTTCCTTTTGACAGTCAAAAATCCATATTAAAATATTAAAATATCTCTCTCCCTGAATCAAAAAGATTATTCTCTAGTAATTTTAACATGAATAATTCCATAAATTATATAATGATTATAGAGTATGTGAATTTTACTTACCTATGTTCTCGAATCATCAACTTTGGGTACATCTAAATTTAATTTTCCTTCATCATACTTTTAAAATAAAAAATTATTCCTTGTGTATCTTGATCAACATTGTGCTTTCTGGGGTGTAGTTGATTTACGTAGTAGAACCATACTAAGGAATTTCATGTTTGTGATGCTCTCCTTATTGATAATATTCTCTATATATTTGGTGTGGTGTGAAGTATCCATTTTTTCTTATTTTTAAATATCATGTCCCACATGTGAATAATGGTATTCTTCTTGAACATGGATTCATTATTCATCATAGGGTACATGTTGAGATTTAGTTGATAGCTATGGTTATCTATGTCCTTATTGTGGCATTTTGGATTGGTCTTGGGCTCCAATAACATCTAATATGGTGCCCTACGGTGTCTCCAATAACCCTTACATGACCTAAATAAATATAGAATTAAACATATGTGACATTAAAAAAACATTACTTAGACACATCTATTTTAATATCTTAATGTCCCCTTATATACAATTTTATAACCACATGGTATATTACATATCTTTTGTGTTACCTTTAAAAATACCCTTAAAAACAAATTTTATCTTTACATAACCCAAACATACCATTATATAACTATATAAATTAATGGGTAACCTTACATAAATATTAAATAATAAATTTTAGCTTTACATATGGATTTTGTTGGCTTTATTAAACACTGTATTAAATATACACATCCTTTTAGAAATTCATGTTAGCTTTTTGCAGTGATGAATACACCTTGGCAATGTTATTTGTACCTTAATATATCTTATAAAACCCCAGGGTACACCTAGCATCATGTAATGTACCCATACAAATCCCCTTATCCTTTATTCAATATATTAGAATGAGTCACATAACCTTACATATCTCAAGAGATTACATTTACATAAAAAATGACGTACGTCAGATACCCTTACATAGAGTGAATAAATTTGAATTTACCTATATATACCCCCTCAAAAAGACTCATACATAATTATAAATCATATTTTACACTTACGTATCCCATCAGACAAGTTTATGGGAAAACAATAAATCATATTTTGTATAATTTCCTTAAATTAAGCATTTTTCTCTCTTTTTTTGAAAATTAATTATGAAATTAAAATAAATCATATTTTCATAAAATAATTTATTCATGGAGAAATGACTAAAATTCATTAAAATTAAATATTAAAATTATCAAATTTAATTCCCTAACTAGATAATCCCAAAGCTAGTGCCTTACTTTATTACATTTTCATGATTATAATAAATAAAATGCTGAAACATATACTATTTTAGTTTTTTTGAAAAAAAATACCTACAAGAAACCCATTTTACATTAGCAAGAGAAAATAAAACATAATGCATAATAAACTCCATTAAACTGAATCCTTGAATCTCATTCCATGAATTCATCTTCTTATCATGGTGAAAAGAATCAGAATAAGGGTAATCTCAATTAATAAATAATTATTAAAAATTGAGAAAGTAATAATTAAACAATTTCAATCTTAAATATTTCAATTTCAATTACTAAATTGATAGTTTAATTTAAAAATAAATCGGTAATTAAATGTATCCAATTAATTTTTCATAGTGAAAATTGTGTAGATAATAATAACTAAATAGAATGAAATTTTTATTTATCAGACATCTTATTTCCAAGAAACTGAATCCTTTACCATTTAGACCTTTCAAAATATGGTTTAATACATACTCGATGCAAAGCTATTAGTTTTGTCCAAAAATAACTATACTATCAAGACCACTCATAAGATAGTTATAAATATACTCATTATAAATGCATCGGGTTTGTTCAACATGATTTCATCTCATGAGACTTATAATGTATCTAGAGGATTATATTAACTAGGATCAAACCTATGTAGAACCATTATTAATCATTCCATAGTTGTAATATAATATATTTAATTCATGAACAGAACACCTTATAAAATATTAGTATAGAGTCCAATATACAGATTTCACAATATTTTCCCAGTTAATAAAATGACATTACTAGTGAACAACATATTTAAAAATGGTATAAAATTTAGGAAATAATCATATCCATCATATATGAATATGGATATATAATAAAATTTTATTTTACAATGAAAAACAATTATTATAAAGTAATTGTTTCAATATAATGTTAAAAGTCATAAAATAACATGAGATTCTTTAATAACTTTTACCACATGGGAATTTTCAAAAAAAAATCCCTTAAATGAAATTATTGTAATTGAAAAATAAAATTGCATGAGAAATTAATGTATAAGGAAATTATATTTCAAATGGATATTATATACACCACATATAATTTAATTGTTGCATAAATAACAAATATGTCTCAATTTGAGTAAATTTATTTTCCCGAGATTTCATTTTTATTATGATGCACTTTTCACTCAGGTCACTTGAATTAGCATAGTACTTTGCGTAATAAATTTTATTTTCCTGTTGTGCCTGTAAAAATAGTTCATTTACTGTAAGAAGACTTTTATATTTCATATTGACGATTCCATGAGTCGGATGAACATGCAATCCCCTCTCAGTATCCAAACACTGAAATTTAAACATAGTTATGTAATTTTATACAAGATAACATAACTCAGTAATTTCATCCATAATGCCGTAAAAGTCAACTTCAGTTTCTCTATGATGTGGTCCTATCAAACAAAATCCAATGTTCATTGTTTTTTTATACCCCATATTCATGTGTATGAAATTGAAAACCATTCACCACATATGCATTATAAGATTTAACCATTTTCGATGGTGGGTTACTCAATATACACATTCACTTATCAATTTTATCAGTATGTTGAGACAACAAATTTTTTTTAAAAAAAATTATCAATATAATAAATAGTAAACTGAATTTATATTAAACTATCAATAGTTTCTGTTAGCATTTTTTTAAACCATTGAGAAATTTTTTTGGCCTGCTTTTATCAAGAGAAGCTACTGTAATTTCTGGAAGTTGTTTCTTGATATGATTATCATATAATCTACAAATAAAATAAGTTTATATACTGTAACATAATTTATATAATAAGTGATAGAATCACTCACAGTACATATGTTGTCATTTATTCACAGTTGAGAAGAAGATATGTATGAGCTCTGCTATGTTCATCGTCGAAAAGCTATTTTTCATCAACTCCATTGAAGCCAGGAATTGGAAGATTAAAAACTGATAATTTATTGTTTATTTCATCGTTAACATTTACCTCATTGCATACCACTAGGTTTTGTATGGAGGGATATTCAGATTCAAAATAGTGATTTCAGAAAAATGTAATTTACTCTCGCAAATAAGATTCATAAATTGAGCCTTCAACTGATGCTTTGTTACATACTTTTTTCTTCAATTTCTGCGTGAATCTCCTTAATGGATACATCCATCAAAACTTTACTGGACCTCTACATTTAGTTCCATATAGAAAATTAAATATGAGATGTTCCATTGAGTCAATGAAAGCAGGTCGAATGATTTTTTCTAGTTTACATATAATTATAGAAACATAATTTTCCAGTTTTCCTCGCACATCGTAGTCTGTTGTCGCTGCACAAATTTATTGAAAAAAATATGATATATCTATTATCAAATCTTAAATCATAGAATTCAAAAAACCTTCAAATCCAATCATCATAAGTCTTTCCATTTTGACATGGAAATCATGGCTTTTTAATCCGGCAATATGACCATTCTTAACACATCTTCCCAAATTGGATGCATAGACATCTAGAAGCCTCAAATATGCAATACATTGACAAAATAATAAGCGACTCTCTTTGGACAGTGTATAATCTGCTTTTGGCATCATTAACCTCTATGATCTGACATTTTTAAATATTTCATGTTCTGGTCGCCTGCAAATTTGGCCAAGAACTAATCATGCTTTTACAGTACCTATGGTCTCACCTGCTGTATCCAAAAGAATATGAAATAAATTATCAAATAAACTCATCTCAATATGAATGAAATTCAACATGTGTTGGACCAACAAATCAGACCAATATGGGAGATCCCAAAAAATGCTTCATTTTATCCAATTATGTTCTTTCCCAAAGCCATGAATTTTCTGTTGGTTTACTGTTGGCCCAAATTTGATGAGAGTTAATGAAAATACAACTAATTTTAACTCCATACCTGAGATCATTTTTGGAGGTTCATCCATTTCAATTGCGCCTTTTCTGAAATGAGATTTGTTCATTCAAAAAGGATGATCGGTTGGAAGAAATCTGCAATGATAGTCAAAATATCAAGGTTTTTTTCCATTGACGTGCATAAATTATTTGTTATCTTTCATACAGTAAGGACATGATTTCAGACCATGTGTACACTATCTAGATAACATTCCATATATCGGAAAGTGACTAATCGCCCACTTCAATGCAGCTTTTAATGTGAAATTTTGTTTTACAGCAATATCATATGTACTAACACCATTACTCCACAATGAATTTAACTCATCAATCAATGGTTTCAAATATTCATCAATATTCTTTTTTATGTGTCTGGAGATTAATAATTTCAATAAGATACAGGTCTCTTTCATCAACAACTATGGAGTAAGATTGTTTGGAGTTATAAAGACAGTCCAAAATGAATACCAACTACCATAAGAACCAAACAGACAAAAACCATCAGTAGAAAGATCCAAACGAATGATTTGATCTTATAAAGAAAGAGATGGATGCAGAAGATCAAAATGATCCCTGAATCACCATCAGATGGATAGTTCATGATTTTTCTGGTTGAAATATTTGTTTTATGCCATGACATCATTAACATCGTGTTATGAGGCATAAATAAATGTTGCATCCTGGGTGTAAGAGGGAAATATATCAACTTTTTTACAGGAATCAATCCAGACTTCCATTGTTGTGCTTTTTATACCTTGATTTTCAACATGTGGGACAATTATCCAACGACTCATTTTCACCAGAATATATTATTCAATCATTTTCACAAGCATGAATCTTCCTATAACTAAGGACTAGATTACAAACCACCCTCTTGCTCTCAAAATAATTTGTAGGAAACACATTTCCTTAAGGTAATAGGGTTCTAACTAAAGAAAATATCTGATCAAAACAGTTGCATGACATTGCATTATCAGATTTAATAGCCATAAATTCTGCAACTTCTTTAATTTTACATATCTTGCAACCATGATATAATGCATCCTCAACAGACCTCAACAACTCATAAAATTCGAATAGTTCCAACTCAGGAGTTGAGTTAATATCATTGTGAGTTTCAGTTTGTTGAACAGAGATGTATCCAGAATCATGTTATAAGTCTCTTCTTTGGAACTTCATTCACCGTTTTGATACAAAAAATCATAATCTGGTTGAAAACCCCTTATTATTTTCAAATAATCCATTTCCACCGCTAGTATTAGATGAAGAGTCACGTAATCATTATAACAAATATTTAATTTGTGTGAGTAATTAACTACTACTTTATTATCTTTCATGAGAAAAATCCCAGTACTTTCTATGATAAAACATTATATATCACAGACCCTTCTCTATTGTATGGTAGTGGAAGCAGAGGTGCACTGACCTACCATCACTTCTAGTCATTGAAAATTACTTTTTATAAATTTCTCTTATGAAATCTTTGTTCCATTTTGAATCATTTTTGGTTATGATATTTGAAATCCATGAAATTTATTCACAAAGTGTTCAAAATATCTAGTCAATACAAAAACACCCAATGAATCTCAGTCCCCATGGTTTCCCTGACCCATTTTTTAATATCTTCTTTCTTCGAAGGATCCATCGATATAATCTCAATTATAATTAAATCACCCATGAATGATAATTCCTTTATCCAAAAGTATCACTATAAAAATTTGGAATACAATATATCTTTCCTTATGGTATTCAAAAAAATCCTCAAATGATCTTCATGATCTTATTTACTCTTGGAATATATGATAACAATATCTATATGGTCTACCATAAACTAATCATGGTAATATTTAAAGACTCTATTAATTATATCCATGAATATTGTGTGGGAATTGGTATATTGAAATATCACCACTCAAAATTCATATCTCTCATACCTCATATGGAATGATGACCTTGGTATATCATTCTTTTTTACCCTTAAATGATGTCATAAATATCAAATATCGATCATATAATGTATTGATATCTAGTAAGATTATCAATAAATTCATCAGTATTGGGTTCATAATACAAGATATTAATAATTAATTTTATATATTATCATTAATCATTGAAAATAAGTGTTAAATCATATTTCTTCTTAAAACAAATAATTGATGCACCCCATAGTTATTTCACTAGGGAATATGAATCGAATTTTATATTCTACTATAGTTGTATCTTCAATTCCTACAACACAATTGTGTCTATTGTATATGGAGTCTTTGAAATGGATGTATCATTGCTTATATGTTTTACTGAAAACACAAAATCATGATTTGAGGGGATATTATGACAGTACTTATGAAATATATCAATATATTAATAGAAAATAGGAATATCCAAAATGTTGAGTTTTTCCCCAACCATTATTTATAGATACTCCTCATTAGTAGGTAGTGAGACCCATTAATGAATGTAATTCCCATTAGAAGTTCATGTTAATTTTCATATTGATATATAGTCATAAGTTGATTCAGGATATCCAATGTGACATACCTTCCTCAGAAATTTATATTTGATTTATATATATTGTCATGAACTAGGATAGGATGCCTTCAATCCCGTCTTCCAACCCGCTCCAAAACATGGCACGAAGGGTATTCCCAATCCCCACGGTCTGCCAAATAATTTCATGAAATAATGTAATTACTGTAGGAATGATTTTTTCCCTATAAACAATGATCATATAAATCAATAGATATTTTAGATTAACCAACGACAACTGAATCTCAATAAAAATACCAACTAGTCCAAATAAAACAACTGTTGAATAAGACTGAAACTAAATAAAAAAAATATAAAACTCAACAATGCAACACGATCTCAATGTGACCTCCTATTATCCAACAACCACAAGAATATCCTACTATAATGGTGGGAATCCAAACCAGTATCCTACATAGAAAAAAAATCATGTCTACAACTGTTGAGTGGCACATGTAGGGTTTGAACATTAACATATCAAAAGGAACCCTGCCATGAATACACACATTTCCATCACCAAAATAGTCCAAAAAACCTAGTTTGAAAGAAAATTTAGAAGATATTATTTTAAATATATTAAAAAACTAAATATATATTTCTAAAAATTCACATTAAAAAAACTAAATATCCAACATTCTAGTTTTATCTAATTTCACTCACCACATCTGATTTTAAAAACAAGGCTCAAATAAGAATTTATATCAAGTGATAGGACATGGATTTTTAGAAAGTAAATAAAACAAAACAAGAAGAGATAATATCCAAAGTACATTATAATTAAATATAAAATATAGATAATTAATCATGTGTTTTTACTGAACATCTGTAGAGACATCCTTAGATGTAATCAGATTAGACTCATATTCTGATATATGGTGTGACTTTACAGTTAAAAACACACCAGACATTCTATCTTCCGATCAAATTATATAATTCCACCTCACCCTTAAATCACCCAAGGGTAACTAATCCATCTAATCTGGGGAGATAGGTAACAACCACATGATTTTCTAAAAGAGGCTTAGGAAATCATTGGTAATATTACATGGTGAAAGGATGAGGCCCTCACAAATGTGAATCACCTTACATGCCACTACCACACTTGCCTACCACAAACACTTACACCAAAAATGGGATAACCCACATTGGGAAAATCCTTTATAGGGAATCTTATCTCATAATAATCATTTCACAAGTGCCAACTAGTCCATCACATCACATGATATTTCAATCCATTTATGGAAAAATGATAAAATTTTAATTGAGGATTTTTATATTCCAAACCACAATTCATTTCCAAAACATTATAAAGTTCCATTCGATCTTCCACAATTAAAATTTCTAATACATTAGAAAATAATTACTAAACATTTCCAAAATAGAAAACATCTCCACTTTACATTCACAATGAAAAATAGTCCTTTACATTTCCAATATATTTTCATCTTCAACAACACAGAAAACCAAAATGAAAACAAACAAAATAAATTAGGATTCCAAATGGGTTTTCATATTATATAAACACAAACCATCCCTTAGAAGGTAGTAATCATGCCATAAATTTGAATATATTATGTATAACCACATTTGAATCGTTTGAATCTTTTTTTACCATCCATGTGTGCACCATGTAAACACATGGATGTGCCGAAATCCAATAGAACAACATATGGATCCATGGAATCACATGATAACTTTTTTAAAGGAAAAACACATACTATACAGCAACGCAAAAAAAACATCCATATGTAAAAAAAAGCAATGAAATTGATTTGAATCCACATGAAATTATAATATAACAATCAACCAACACTATTAAAACATATCAAAGACCAAAACATTCCAAAATACCAAATTTTATGCAAAAAATGCTACTTGATAATTTATCAAACATGTTGAGTGAATATAAACATAAGTGTATTTAATGTATACCTTTGAAACACATTTTAACCAATATTCAAAATCCAAAAAGAACAAAAAAGCAAACAAACACATGAAATCATGTGAAACCTAATTATAGTTTATTTAGGAATTCCAAAGCATCAAGTAGATTTCATCATAATGTTAATGGATGGAAACACCTATCTCTAAAAAGTGTGGATGTAATGGAATTTTTGGAGATTGTATATCCATGCCTAAGATGAGATCCAAAAAGACTTACCTTAATGAAATAGTACCACACATCAGCCCCATTCATTAGGGTTCATCCAAAAAGAATCCCAACCAAGGAAGAACCATGAAATCAAGAGAGGAGGGGAAGAAGATGATAAATGTGAGAAGTAACCAAAGGAATATTACCCACAAACCATATTGGGGATTTAAAAATGGATGGAGAATATGTAATGAAGAGTTAGGAGGGCCCCAAAAATTTTCTAGGTCAATCAGGATGGAATAATACTAATTCAGGGTTAAAAATATAGGGGAAACATGTAATTTATATTTTTTAAGAATTTGGGTTTCTTGCACGGTTTCAACAGAAATTTTTATAAATTGTGCACAAAACATGAAGTCACCACTATCCAAACAAACATAACCCATCACAAGGATACCACATAGTTTCCCAAACAATGCACTTCTCATGTTTCATACACCTCGACCCCAAAAGAATCTTCATGGTTAACTACATAAAGCTGCAGAGTTTACCCAAATCATGCGCTAACCATGCACATGAGAAAATCCCACCAAAGACATCCAAAATTAAAGAAAAATTAAATTGAAGCTCAACCCTAACAATGACCAAATGATCAAAGTATGAGATAATAATGAAATAATATAATTAAATAGGTTATGGGGTAAAAATTCTCCCCACCAAAAATACATTATTCCCTTAGAAATTCACCATATTGAAAGATAAACAAAACTCATTCCAAAATTCAAAACAAGATGAACAAAACCAATAAACTCATGGTGACTATACACAGCACACGTTAGAAATAAAAATTTCTAGAGAAATACATAACATAAAGAACATTGGGAAAACATGAGAGTGCTCTCCCCACTGCATTAACTTGGATAACAACACCATCATTAAATATCATACAAAACCACATTGGGGTGACCAATGTAGAAACGATGGAAAAAAACTCAAATTAATGTGATGGAGGAAAAATATTCCAAGCCAAATTCGATTGGATTCTACCCTTCCCTATCTCTCCAATTGTGTTTTATGATTTGGCGACTTGGAGGGAGAGAACATTGTTAGTTTTGGTTTTGTTTCCCACCCTGCATCTCTTCTTGGTCTCCCCTCTTCAGGAATTTCTATGGATGAACCCTTCTACCCAGAGTTTCTCCCTACTGTCTCCCCATCACCAGAAACTATTATCTTCTTGTCTTCATTCCCCTAGAATTAGTTTCCCCAGGTGCATGTCTCTGCAGATCCCAGCCTCATGTGGCATTTTCTATCCATATCACCCCAAGTCCCTTCCCCAGTGATAACGTCAGACCTCCTTGGCAAGTCTTCCTACCCTGGGTGGCATCGATTGACCCTTGATGATCTTGAGAAATTTGATTTCTTGTCTAGTGTATCTGTTTTGGTGTTTTATTATCATTGGTGGAGTTACCAGAGCTACTCTGGTGGGGGATGAGTAGGAAGTAGGATCCCTTGTTTCAGGCTCATTTTGGAGGTCCTAGTTGATGTGGCTCTTGGTAGTGACATGTTGGTCCTGACATTGGCATTGTTCTATGATGGTTCCATGATTGGAATGAAGTCAAGTTGATGGTTAATTTGGTTGACGATCATTCTATGTTGGTGAAATTTCTATATGGTTGACTCTTTTATTGGAACTGAACAGATTTTGTGGTATTTTGATTTTTCTCGTGCCCTCTATGGTCCATGATCAAGTTATTTTAAATCATGTTCTTCCTAAATGGGCAGCTTCAGATGGGGTTCATATCATGGAGTTTCCTCTAGCCACTACGATACATATTTGGATTTTTTTGAGAGGGTATGTCTTGGTCTATCGGTATCAGGGCCATGCATTTTTGTATAGGACAACATTTCAAACTATGATGAAAGGATGAAGTTGGTATTAATGTTTTGGATGTTGGATGGGTCTTTTCAATGTTAGGAACTTGGGAACTTATGGTATTTGGTTTTATACCACTGAGGCATTTTTTCCGTCAATCTTTAAATCAATTTTGGATTCGCCCTCATCCCCTAAAAGGGGGTTTATCATAACAGAAAATTAATTTTTATTCATTTTCAATTAACTCAAATTAAACCAATTTTTTCTATGGATTCTGAACCACACAACCATCAGACCTCGAAGTGGGAATATTGAACTATAAACATTACCCAAAAACCAAAATAATATGGGGAAAATCATTAAAAAATTGATCTAAAGGGAAAAAAATAAATTCCTCAATTCCAAAAAACTCTAGCTCTTCCAAATGAGAAAAAATAAAATAAATACCCACCCACATAGAGGATAAGAACATAATAAAGTGGAATAGTCAATTTAATATCATACATTTAGATTAACATAACAACTCAAAATACAAATTTAAAATCCCATCACACAATTATAATGAAAATATGAACTTATAATTGAATTAAAACAAAAACAAGGAATCTTAAAATGTGTCCACCCCAATATGGGAGAAAAGAGAAAGGCCAAGGTTTAACCAAATCCACCATAAATTTATGACTACATGAAAACATTCACTCTAAGGCCTATAGAAAGATCCCAAGAGTCTCAATAATATATTGCGTTAATTCCAGGAACTTGTATCCTATGATAAGGAATTGTTGAAGAATGTTTTCTTGTGAAACTTCTAAAAATGATCAAAACAACCACAATGATGGTAGACCCTCTAAGGATTACAATAAGAAGGCTTCAAATTCATGAACTGACCACACTGGAAACACAGAAGAAAAGGTCAGATGAACAAGGACCTAGAAAAAATGAAGGAGGTTTTTCTAAAATAGTTTCCTGTAGAACACACTTGTTTAAAAATGGGGAACCATCACATGAAACTATAGTATTCGGGTTTCCAACAACATGAGATCTATGAACAATATTAGCTAAGAATTCTGCATCTACTAAAATCTCAGAATGAAGATCCTTTGATGATTTGGATTACTCCTTGATATCTTGGTGAAGGACCATGATAAAAAGAAAAGCCTTCAATAGATTCTATGAATCTATCTTTAAAAAGAAATAAACCATCTCCTTGAAGTGCTCAACTTAGGCCTTCACTGTCTGATAGACATGTTGAAAATTCTAGAGCTCTTACACCTTATTTATATTAACATCCTCAGTTATAACCCATCAGAATAAAAGGATTAATCACTTCCTACCTCATCCCAACATGCATCAATGATGGAGAAAAAATCTTCCACTGGTCCATATCTAGAGCCTGAAACAAACCATAACAACTTGCACTCTCAAAGCTTCAGTAGTTCCCAATGATCTGAGAAGAATCTCAATATCCTCAAGATATTATACCATTTCTATATGACCTTGATCACTATGATAGAGAGGTAACAACCAAGAACAATTGAAAACTAGTCATGAATCATAATAAATTTTGTGTACCTTTCTGGGAGACATATTTTGAATAACACAAATTTCATGAAAACAAAACCAATGTCAAACCAAGGAACATTGAATGGATACACTATGAACAAAAATAGAAGGCTCATGATCCATACATTGAAAACATAACCAAAATATCATTTAAAAAAATTACCATTCTCATTTTAATTTCAAAACCTTTTTCTTTAAGTCCACATTCAAAATTCCAAAAGGAATTTTAAGGGAAAATTAATTTATGAAACCATTTTACAATATAAATTCCACTTTGTAAAACACAATCTACCATTAATTCTAAATTCCCAGAGGTGGTACTCTATAAACCGTCACTTATGTGTTCATCCACATCCACATATATAATTTATGCACACATACCAACATGAAATTTACACACATACCCATACATATGAGAACATCAATAAGGGCCCAAGCATTGCACCAATCATTTCATAATCAATTGAAAAAAATTTACCAAATAACTAATAAAATTTTTCCCCACATTATCCAATACATTTATAAATTACATATCTCCATTAATTTTAAAATCCATTATTTCCACTCAGACACCACATTAATGAAGTCATCTCCGTTTCATAAACCATTTTCAATTTCAAATACCCCTCATATCAAACGAAATAAAAAATACATAGCTCACACAAAACTAACAAAATGAGGAACTACTGGTCCTACCAATCCTGGTGACATGGTTAGTGGGACATGCCCCATGTATTAATTAACCTCTTTGAACCGTGAATTCAGATTCCACATGGTCACTACTACACCTAAGATAAAAACATTATATCAGATCTCTTACATTATCATTCCTCAACAAAAAAAGTCAAATGACTCATATTCTAGACATCCCATAGTAACTTGATGATTATAACAAGAAAGTGTTCATGAATTCCATAACATACCTCTCAAGTCCTAAAATTTATAATGTCCTACAATGTGACACCCCAAATTGTAATGGACATCTCTAATTCAATTTTTGTTACAAACTAGGCTAGGATTCCATCTAACATGAAATCTATCATGGTCCTATAGATGGCCTGAAGGGTGATCCCGATCTCCTTAAGATAGAAACTGTGTTTGAGAATCAACAGAATCATTGCGGGGATGATTTTTTCCCAATTAACATGCAACATGTAAAATATGATCATTTGGAACAACCTTCAATAACTTAATACCAATAAATTTACAAAATAATTCCAATAAAACATATTCTAAATTTAATAGAAACTAAATACCAAGATGAAACTCAATTGTGAAACATGATCTCCACGTGACTTCATGGTCACCACGAACTGCAAAACCAAACAGCTCTAAAGCCGAGAAACTAAACCAGAATCACGCAACATCAAATCATCTAAGGTCTATAGATGCCAAGATGAATAAGTCGTCCATGAGATTTTACAACTTAGTAATTAATCACCATAGATTCCATGTGTTTCCTTTACTGAAAAAGTCCACAAACAGTAGTTTGAGAACACATTGAAAGGACAGTCTTTTATATAGTTTAAAAAACTAAATATTTATTTCTAAAAATTGTATTAAACAAAAAACACACTTCATTCCATTTTCAAATAATTTCACATACCACAAAACATTTTAAGAAAAATAATGAAATAAAAATTTATATCATGTGATGAGAAATGGTTGTGCAGAATGTATATGAAACAAAATAGGAAGGGATAATATAAATTGTGTAGCCGAAACAAACACAACAATTAGATAGATAATCCTGGGGTTTTTCTTAACATACATAGATAAATCCCTATATATTCTCACATTATACACACCTATCAGTATATGGTGTTGATCCATAGTCAATAACTCATAGACAGCTCTAACCACCAATCTAATAGCACAATCCACCTAGCATATAAAAAATCATAGGGGTTTGAAGCCTTATAATCGTGGTTGAAAGGAAACCTTCACATGATCCTATAAAATAAGCTGTGGAATCCAATGGTAAATGTACATGGTGAAATGAGGATTCCCTACCATGTGGGTCTCACCTTTCCTACCACCCCACACTTACCTACACCAAACAGTGATACCTCTATTGTAATTAGACACATATGGAGATCCCCATTGGGGTTCTCATCTCATATCAATCACTTCACAAATTCAAAATAGGGCATAAAATCATAGTATCATTCAATCCTTTTATCACAACATGATAATATTACAGCCATTCCCTTATACATTCAAAATTATTGTTCATTTACAAAAAAATATGTTTACAATGGGGCCTTCAACGTTACCATTTCTGATACATGTACAAAAAAATCCAAAAAAAAATCCATATACAACATAAAATACCACATTCATGTTCACAGTTCCAATTGGTCCTTTAAATATAAATTTTTATTTCATCTTCTACACTATATCCAACCAAAATGAAATCACATTACATACTTCGAGATTCCATGTTGGCCTGCATATTTTTTTAGAAACCAAACATCACATCCATGTTATGAAAAGATCCATAATTTTGAACATAAAATTTAATACCAAATATGTATCATTTAAAACCATGAAACATTTAATAAAACACCAATGGTTATAAAGAAAAAAACATGTGTTTTAAAATATTGGTTATATAATAAAAGTATGTATCTAAGACCATTATCATTTGTCTGCCCATCAACGTGTGCACCCCATGCATACATGGATGTTCCCAAATCCAATTCCACATTAAAATTATCTATAAAACCACCCAGACACCATGTTTAAATAAACAACCCATATTCTACATTAATGCAGCATTCCATATATAAGAACTAAGCACAGAATGCCACCATAATACACCTCTGAATATCATATCACAATAAAACCACACCATAAAAACATAAGCATGATAAACACATGATAAAAAAAATCATCCATATATTATACTTGGAATTTTTTCACATAATATCAGGGCATATATGAAAACACATATATAAACATTCACTCTGAAAATCATTTTTTCCAGTTTCTACCAACATGAAATAACCACATTAAAACTAAAAATACACATCACAACCATGAAAAGAATATTTAAAAATTATTTATGAATACTCAATCATCAAATTGAATGAATTAGAATTAAAATAGAAAAAAACAACAACCTCAATGAATTATAAATATATCAAATCATCGGGAGATAGAAGATTTCTTACAGAGACGAAATATACAAACCCTATCATAAATGAAATTGAACCACTGATCACCCCCATAATTTATGGGTTCGGAAAAAATGAATCCCCATAAAGGAAGAACCATTAATCAAATAGAGAAGGTTAATAATATTAGAAAATTTATCAATAACTAAATAAATCTTACCTTGGAACATTAAAAGGCTTTCAAAAATGGAATTATTTAAAGGGAAGAGGAGTTCGGAGGACATCGACTATGCCTAGGTCAAAAAAGGAGAAGAATACCAATTTAGGGTAAAAACCCGAGGGTAAAACAATTTATTTTTAAATTTTAAGAATCTGGGTAGCTTGTTTGATTTAGTCACATGGTTTGAAAAATTGTGTGGATGTTGTGTGGTCGGCATGGTTCAAATCGAAAAAACCTCTCATAATGTTTCCACACAGTCTCCCAAGCCATGTGTATCCCTTGTACCTTACCCCTAGACCCAAAAAACAGCACAATTACCTAGTAAAATCCTGATGGTTTAACTATATCATGTAAAAATAGTGCACATTCCAAAAACTCACTACGACATCCAAAATTCAAATATTTAAATTGTGGCACAACAAGAACCTAGAAATAATATCCATGGTTGAGAGAATAATAAACGAAAATAATTCCAATGGTTAGCGTGGGACATAGAGGGATCCAACACATGCTTAAAATTACATCAAATCTGACTATTGGGAGAAAAATAGGATATGTATGAACTGTATTCCTACAACATTCATTTTAATATGAGCTATATGCATGATATGTAATCATTATAACATTAAGATTTTTTATTACTAAATAAATCTGTAAAAATTTATGAGGTGATTTGATACTATTAATATGACACTTAATGTTAATAAATGAATAATAAGTATAACATTATCTATTATATAAATTTTCACATCTTTTAATTTCTGAACAAGGATTAACATGGGCATATAATAATAATATTAAAATAGATATTTTATAAAATATTGAAAATCATTCCTATTATTTCCTAAATAATAACCCATTATTATCAACCTATGAGACTTCAGCTTCAAACAATATCACTTTTTTATTTTAGGTTTTAATAGGGTTTTTCCTCTGATTTCAAAAAACCTAATCTATAAATTAAGTAAATCCAACATGGACACCAAATTTTGGGACTTTGGATCTACATAAAAGAACTCATACATCATTTTATATTAATATTAAATAAATCCCACAATAATATATGCCAAATGACCATACATGTATAATATATTTATATTCTATTCACATATTAAACTTATTTCATCAAATATCATCAACGTATCCCATAAATATATTAAAAAATAATTCCCTAATTAGAATGATCATACAAAAAACTATCTTCAAGACTAAGGGAAATTAATACACATAAAAGGTTGGGCTCAAATTCACAGTAACGGTAAACATGGGAGATATTAGTTAGTGATCATAATAAAGTATAAGATAGTGTCATTGGTATGAGAACATGATCATGACATATGTTAGTATACCCAAAAAATTAAAAAAATTTAAAAATGACTCATCAAATAAGGCTTTCTTATAAAAAATACAATAGTCATAGGAGTGTAAAATCTTTAATAATAAATTATGAGCCTTTAGATCATATCATATTTGAAATATATATGTTTTCTCATAAACATAACCATTAAAAATCATTTCTTTAGTCAATTATTACTTCCAAAATTATTATTATGGACAATGTCCCATAGTGTATTGGGTTCCATAATCATTTAATAAACAATGTGGACAATTTCCTGAAGTAAATTAGTTTCAGTCTTCATTCCTATAAAAATAGTGTAAAATTTACCATAGTTGATTGGGTTCACTTCAAAGTCCATTTCATATTATTCCAAGATATATCAATATTTACCTAATAAATTAGATGTATATATAATTTTGGTCCCACCCATCACATAATGAAAACTATAAAAAAGTGTTCCACTATATTAAAAAAACACTTATAATTTAATCATTAAAAAATTAAACCATGGAGAAAGAATTTGTTTCATAAAAATATCTATATAACATCATCGTCACACACCATGTAGAAAAATAAATTGGATGGTATAACTAGTGCTTATCCCTAGAGAATCATACCAATGCGAAATATCATTTTTTCTTTATAATTTTGAAAAACTAAAAATTCAAAAAATAATGAGAATATTATTTACATTCAATTATCATGTAAAGTTGTAAAATAATATTCATGTTAAATAAAGAACATGACAGTGTGAAAATAATTTCTTGTTTAATACTTTAAAAATAATTCATCTCCCACATTTATAATGAATGTAAAAAATTAACTCTTTAGAAAATTACAAGAATAGTATTTTAAAACATTTGTAAAGGATGTAAAATATTTTATATAAATATTTTTATCATTTACATTAAATTATATAACAACTTTTATTAAATAATTTTGAAGGAAATTGATAGAGAGGATAATGATTCCTTTCCAAAATGAGCAATAAGGATGACTTTTATTGAAAAGTAATGTTGGATTTATTGAATAATAAAATGTAGAAATTAGAAGAAAATTGAAAAAAAATGAAAATGTGTAGAAGATAAGAAAATAGATGGGGTTTTATAGTTTAATAACACATAATATCTTATAATGTAAATTCAAATATAATCAATACAGATAAATAGTAAGACTATAACCTAAACCCTTATCCGTGTCCTAAATTGATTTTCACACACATTAACCACCTATATAATATATTTGAACATATTATAAATCAATACCAGAACAATATTCAAACTAATATTACAATATATCATTTTATTATAATTTATAATTACCTGTTTATTAGTAATCATACAACGAAATCAATATATAGGTGTTAATTGTTTTTTTTGTATATGCGGGTCTTGATTTAGGGATTTTGGTCCCTATAATTTTTTCATAGGATTATCATCTCAAAAATATTAATAATATTATAAATACTGTATTTATTCATCATATAACCTTTTGTAACCAACCATGTTAATATGTGATTATAAATGAATTACATTACTTTTGGGAGACAATAGTTTTCAAATACAAACATGTGATGTTTTCATAATCAATGGATATAATCAAATGTATGTAAATATAAATTTGTCTTCAAAAAAATATAACAAAAATATATTATATATTAATAAAATCAATATATAACCTTCCATATGAAGAGGTGATGCAAAATTAAACACATCTCTTTGTGGAGGTGGTATTTTTCATGTACACTTGAGAGAATTTTTAATTTTCCATTAGATGGTAAGAAAGTTTAAATTACTTTTTTAGTCATCACTATAAAATTTATGTATAACAAATTTCATGATTTCCTTAAAGTTGTATTCTTATAATATATTTATAGGGGTTATAACGCTTTATTGGATTGGTCTCTTATTTTTACTAGGATTATAGGAAAATAGTATGATAGTTGGTATGTTATTTGGAAAGATAATGGTTGATAAAATGTTCTCAAAGTATTTAGATAGTTATTGGAGAGAAGGTTCTCTTTTATAAAGGAAAGGAGTTGCACCCTTGTAAATACCCTTTACATTTAATCAATATAGTTTTGTTTTCATTGTAATGTGTCACCAGATTATAATGTTTTGTAAGATAGGATAATTTACAGTTTAAATATAAATATCTAATCATATTAGAAAATTTAATACTGATAATTGTGTTATTATGTTTAAGGTTAAACCCCTTTTAATTCTTTTACCTTTATCGTGGTGAAATGTTTTTACCATGGGAACTTATTTTTATACACAAAATTATAATGAACATATTAACTAATATTTATTATTATGATCCCAAATATTTAATTAGTTTTAAAAAAAATAATTTATAAAATTGGTAAAAAAATATTTATAATATCCACGCACAAGATGCATAAAACCCATTTTAGGAAAAAATTTATTTTTAAGATAAAAATTAATTTTTTTTCATTACATGCCTAGACAAAATTAATAGATGAATATTAAATTTATTTTATTAAAAATATATTACAAAATTTTCATTTAAATAATTTTTCGATAGTGATTAGATCAATTTATTAATATAAAATTATATTGTGCATAATATAAATTAGTTTTACAAAAAATATTTCATTTTACCTTCATCTAAATTTATATTTATTTAAAAGAAATTGAAAAAAAAATAAAATAATAATTAATTTTTAAAAATGAATAAATTATGATATTATATTGGTTTTATTATAAAAATTGATGAAAATATCTTTTAATTAAAATCATATATAAATAAAATAGTGTTTACAAAATCATTTCCATTTTTACCAATATTTGTTATAATTATATTTATTATTATTATTTAACTATTTAATGGATATCCATAATTAATTTCATTAGTAATTACATAAATTTTTAGATAATATCATTGATATCATCCAAAAAGGTATTAAATTTTTAAAAAATCATAATTCTTCAAAATAGTTCAAAATAGTTTCTCAATAGTGAATGTTATTTCTATTAATAAATTGGGAACATATTGAAAAGTCATTTTTCTCAAGTAAATTTCAATATCTAAAATTTATTACATATAATATTTTAAATATTCATTATTCATTTGAGTTGGGTTTCACATTCATTTCAAACTATCCAACAAATCAAATTTTTTAACAAAAAACATTCAAAAATCTCTTGGTTTTTTATTTTACTCAATAATATAAATTTCACTCTAGAAATTGGGTTATTTGAATGGAAATATATGAGGATATTTCAAACTCATTAAATCAAGAGTTTCTCATATTGCTTCCTAAAATTATGGTTTTTCTACAAAACCTTTATAGGTTAGTGTTCTTGTTCCATAAAACATTATATATTCGATTTAAAAACTCTATATAATCCTTCTCATATGAAATATCATTCTCTTGGATTATAGCCTCTGAGCTTAGTACATGTTAAGGATAAGATATGTACTTATTCGAAATCAACACATAGAACACATCATGAACTTGAGATATAATTTTTAGAAGCATCTAGTGAAAATATACCATCATAATATAATGATGAATGTCATAGGGACTTCTATATTTGTGGATTAGATTCTTCATTATTCAATACATTAAAACTAACATCAAATTAATTATTCATTATAATTAATTTTCACTATCTTCATACTCTAGATAACATTGATCATTGTATTTATAACTCATTTATCAGCTTCGAGATTCCCTGATATGATGCTGAATGGATATAACTTTGTTTAAATTTTCCACTATAATAATAGTTACTCTTAACATTAATTCTAGGACTTTATCCCAAAATGATTCATTTACTCACTTATAACCATAGATGGATTCATAAGGAAACATATGAATTCTAGAGTGAAAGATATTATTACAAAAAAATAAAATATATGTAGATATTGAACCCAACCACATCTGAAATCAATCAAACATGATCTCAATATATCTTCTAGGGTTTGAATAGTTTTCATAGACTGGAAAATATTTGAGGATGATATACAGTGATAATGTTCAACACTGCAATGAATTTTTGTTGAATACTACTCATAAACATTGATGTAAACCTCAAATATATAGTAAATATGATATAGACTGGTACCCCAAGAATACATACCCCTTTCATAATGTATATACTAGAAAATTGATCAATAAATAAATCTTCCCTTATAGAAATGAAATACGATAACCAGTTAATGTAATCTACTACATCCCAAATATAGTTATTGAAATTATATATCTTGGAGGTTCTATAATGAAATAAATTGTGATGTTTTCCAATATCTATATAGTTATGGGTAATTTTATCATGAATACCGCATGATTTTGATGATAAAATGTAACTAACTACCATAATAATTATCATGATATGTACTCCTCAATTTCGTTTTTCATGTTTTCCCTCCATAAAATCTTTTTACATTTCCTATACATTATTGTACTTATATTATGGATACATAATGAAGATATTTGTTCTTTTTAAAATAGTAATTTATCCAATTTTAATATTTTAGGGACATATATCTTATTCCTAAACCAGATCATTATTTCAGGTTCAAGTTTTATCTTTGGAACACTCCTTACCATATTTTGTAGATCTACGTATTCCATATATTCCTCTTTAATCCTCACAATGATGGATAGTTAAACATACATTTTACCAAGATATGATTTATCCCCATTCATTATTACCTCATGTTCTATTCTATGAGAATCAAAAATTATTTTATCTTTTTCAATTTATTTCATGGACAATATAATATTGTCTTTTTGATTTAGTGCACAATCTATCTTGTTCTCTTTCCTAGGGATGTATATATTTAAGCAATATAAATCTTTTATAGATTCCACCCATCTCATTTGGTTTATATTAAATTCTTTCTTCATATATATATATATATATATACTAATCATTTGGGTAAATATGTTTATAGAACCCCGTACACCAAAATGATAATGAATTCATATTTTTAAAGAAAAAAATACCACATCTAGAACCAAATCATGATTTTGGAACTTTTTCTCTTGAATTTTCAATTGGAGTGTTTCATATCTAATTAAATTATCATTATACATGAGATCTAATCATCTTATATTATTTAATGCATTATGTTAAGGAAAAATACACAATAAAAGTTAGTGTGAGAAGAGGATCAGTTACCAACCTTCTCTTCACATACTTGAAATGTTCATTACATTCTTCTATATAAAAGAATAATGATCCCTTTAGAGTAAACTTGGTAATTGGATTTTATACTCATGTAAAATTTTTAAGAAACCATAAAAAATATCTATTAAATCTGATAAAAATATAGATCTTAGTAACCATGGTATGTCTTGTCTATTTTTTGATAACTAATATCATTAAATTATCCATTTATATACTCTTAGTTATAATTAAATGTTTTATGAATGATACTCTATGTATCTAGAATTTACACTTTCTAAATCCGGCATATAATGACTCCTTACTAAAGGCTTTCAACACAATCCTCATATAATATTCATTATCATCCATACCCATGGAATATATGAGAACATATTATAAAATGACATAAAAACTAACGAAGTTAATATCTAAATAATATATTCATTAAATTCATAAAGGTAGAGAAGGAATTGGAAATTATAAATGGAATCACTGTAAAATCATAGTGTCCATACCTCCTATAGAATGATGACTAGAGTATATCATTTATTTTCATCCAAACTAATGATCTCTATATCCAAGATAAATCTTTTATATGTATTTATATGTATGTAGGTTATCAAATAACTCATTAATACATGGCATTGAATACAAGTTCATTATAGATATCTTGTGATGTTCTTAAAAATAAATGAAGAATGCATTTGAACCCTATGGTGATTGAATAGATCATAAAGATTCCTTTACTATATTATAATGGTTTTTTTCTTTAATACATACAACTATAATTCTTTCATTCTATAATGATTCATTAAAATAGGTGTAACATGAGATATGATTTTAATTGAAAAATCAAAATAATGATTTGGGGGATGACTATAAACATATTTAGGAAATACATCACTATATTACTAACCAATATAAATACCTTAAATTTTTATGTTCACCCTAACCATTTGTGATATATACACATCATGGTTAGGTATTAAAAACCATATAATGGAATTAATTTACATTGGATATTCATATTAATTATCACACTAATGGAAAACCCCAGGATAATTTGGGATTTCAAATGTGACTTCTAGTCATTAGAAGCTGATATAGGATATGTATACAGAGAGATAATACATTCCTAAAATCACACTATATTGGTCTATATGAAGAATAATAATATTTCAAGGAAGAAAATTCGTGCAAACATTTATTACATAGGTGCTATAGATATGTGACTAAATCACTATAGTATTATAATTTTCCCGTAGTAAATAAACATATAATCATTAAGGTATTAATGTGATACACTTATAAAATTATTCTAATATAATATATTGGTTATAACCATGTTCACATATGAAATCTAAATTTCATAAATGCATAATAAGCATACCTTTCTCACATTAGTTCAGTTTATCATCATTTACATACATAAAAAGTGCATGTTGATCATATAAGAATATTAATCATAGTGGGAAGTCATATAGTAGTGAATATAATTCCTAAGATGTCATAAATGATGACTCAGTTTTATTAAAATATGATAATCTTGGTTCATACTATATCAAATTGTTTACAATAGGATGCATCCTTCCGTGACAAATAACGTAATCCCAACAAATAACAGAAGCCTACTATTATACCAAATGAGGTGAACTAACCATCACTTACATAAATATTACAACATGTTAGATGAATTTTCAATCAATATAACTATAATACATTCCCAATAACTATATTGTTTTAGTGACTCCAAAGACTATAGTTACCCTAGCATTTTATATATAAAATTAAATTATTTTAAGCATAATCATACATCAGAGTAGAAGCCAAGGATCATAATGTATAGTGTCTTGGAAGATTAGGTACATATTAAAACATTATAAAAAACATTTTATTTAAACTCCATAATGAGATACTATATACAATTATGCTCATACATATTATTAGGATGACATAGGGATAACATAGACAAAGGGATGATCTAAAATCCTCATAAGAGAATGACCATAACAAAAATTAATTGGCACAGGGGAAAGAAGGCCTGACATGATTATATAAAAAACATGTTATATAAATATTAATAATAATATAAAAACACACAATTATATAAACATGGGATCATATAAACCTATAAAAAATGAAAAGAACAAATTTAGTACGAGTTAAGGCAAAACTCAAAGACTGGGTTGCATCATAGCACAAGCCAAGGCTAACTACCATGATCGTTGCACATAGTAGCACAAGCCAAGGATATCTGTCAAGACCACCGCACATAACATATCATGAGACTCAACATTACCCAAATAACTGGAGAGATATCTGGGCACACTCATCTTATCTTTATCTGAATATTTTTTCCACATAATGAATCATACATAATCAATCATATAAAAACATAAAGGTTACACATGGATAGGATTGGGTACTAATATCCTGACATAAATCATAACAAAATGATGTATCATAAAAGTGAACTTGAAATAAAGGAACCAAAATATAAATTCACATTCATAAGGGAAAATAGGAATGTATCACGGTATTTGATGTTAAGTATAAGTGAATATATGTATGAAATGTATTTTATCATTATAACATTTTTTAGTGGTTTTAAGGAAAATATTATAGACCCTTTAAAATAAAAAAGTGGAAAACATTATAAAAAATTAACTGAACACGGATGGTTTTAAAAATTAAAATTACTAATTTTATAAAGAAACGGGTGGATTAAAACATAAGTTAATGTTCACTAGAAATTAGGTAAAAATTCAATAATTTCCCTCAAAACATGTTTTCTTGTCAAGAGTTATTGAGGATGGAATCACTGAACAACATGTATATCCAAAAATGATAAAAATTTAAGGGTCTGAATAAATAAATTTTTTACATGTAAAAAACATTTAGAAGATGTATATAAGTAGATAAGATATCTTTAATTTGGTATAAATAAAGAAAAGGAAACCTGAAGGAGTAAAGGAGATTATGGTAGAATTCCTTACGGATTATCGGCATGGAATTAGGTGTACTTGAGAGAGATTCAATATAGATAAATGAAATTATCATCACTTATATATCATGAGAGATGTATTGGGAGGTTCTAAATAATATCCAATCATAACAGATTAAACACAAAATTGATTAGTAGATATGACATTCTTGAATAAAAGTGAAATAAAAAGGATCATTTACCTTAAGTATGATGGTGTTCCACACTTGATATTAATAGATTGAATAATTAAATTATGTTCATTAATTAATAATTCCATAACATATTATATATTTTAAATTTGTATTATTGGATTTTTATGATCATTTAAAACCATTTTTATTGGTTATGAAGTTCAATTTCATTGTTGAGGTATGTTCTCCTTCTTGGCTATAATGATTTGTTCATTTTCAGATAGACATGTTTGATGAAGGTGGTTGTCTAGAATTAAAGTTATATATTATTATTTAACATCCAAAAGGTAAAATTTCTGAATACTTAATATTGTTACTTGTATGGATGTAGAATCATTATATAATACATTAGTGATAATCAATTGGGTTAATTAGTAGGTTTTGGCCACAATGAATAGGTTTTGTTTTATAAATCAAAACTATGAGTAAAAAAGGATTATATAATGATAAATGAGACATAATAGATATATTATGGTATGTGTCAACAATTAAAATGGTTTCATGAGAAGAATTTAATATGGTAATAGAACTTGAAAACCCATCGTCCTTGAATGTGGTAATTTATCACATCTCAGATGGTGTCTTTACTACTAAAATAATTAGAGAAAAAGGGAAAAGATAATAAATTATTCCACTGTCATAAAAAAATACTATTACATTTAGGTTAATGGAGTTTTGATAACAATTGTATTAGGTGTGGTATGAATAGAAAAGAAAACAAATGAACCTGAAAATAAAAAGAAAGAAAAGAGAAGAGTAATTTACCTCTTGATTTGATATTTTTTGAGAGCCTCTTGAGGGGATTGGATTTGGACTTTTTAGGAGATCAATGGATATTGGACGTGGGGCAGGAGTTTGAGGACAAATTTGGGAAGAATAGAGGAAAGACACAAGGCTTTACAGGAGTGAAGAAAAGAGGTATGGAGGGGTGGTATTTATTGCGAAGGAGAGGAGGGTTTTCATAATATTATAATAATTAATTTATTATTTTTCCATGAGACAATACAAAGTTATGATTCCATGAACAAGAACAGTAATAAGGTAATTTTAGTTCTAGTTTTGGGTGCTTACATCAATTATGATTTTAGGAATAGTGGATTTAAATTATAATGTATTTATATAGTTAATTAATGTATTTTACTATTCACTAAAATTTCAAGTATTTTAGGAAAATCCAAAAAATTCACCTTAATGATTTTTCAATGTATAGAATATAAAAATGAACTCCATTTTTCAAAAAAAAATTCTAAATATGATTAATTAAATATTTTATTATAATCATAAATTATTATAAAAACCCAGTTTTAAAACATTTATTTACTTATTCCAAATTTTCGGTACGTCATAGTTTCACTTAAATATTATTTATATACTATCATAGGTAAGGTTACTATTTATTAGGGTATATACCTATTCATAAGGGAAATATTTCTATTCATAAGTGTATGTTACTATTCACCAAAAAATATGATTGTCTTATAAGACTACAAACATCTTACTGATCGCAACCGTGAATGTTAGATTTTTGAAATTCTAAACATATAAGATTAAAAATCATGTTTAAAGGTCACATTTTTCTTAAAAGTCCATTGTGTTGTGACTTCATGGGATTATATGACATAATCATAAGAAGGAATTTATATTTACAAACTTGGGTTGTTACATTATCACCCCTTATGAAATTACTCCCTCAAAATTTCATTTTACATTATAATCCATAAACAGGTGTCGGTACTTTTCAATAATTTCCCCTCCAGTTCCCATGTTGCCCCTTATTACCTAGGGTTCTCCTAAAGTACATTGACCAGGTGATTAGTCTTGTTATGTAGATGTCTGTCACAACGATACATGATCATCACCGGATGCTCGTTATATGAAGTATCATTCACTAACTGTACCACCACTGAAGATAGTAAATGATAAGGGTCTGGTGTGTACTTCCATAAGAGAGATACATGAAAGACAGAGTGTACATTGGATGTGGTTGGAAAAAGTTCCATTTAAGAGGCCACAACTCCGACACAATCAGGGATCTCTAATGGGATGATATACCTTGGACATAGCTTCCATTTCTCCCCAAACCTCATGAAAATCTTCCTTGGAGATATTAATAGAAATACCATGTCTCCAAATTTTAACTCAAGGTATCATAGACGATTTTATGATTAAATCTTCTATTAAAATTGGAAATCTATTATGTTCTTCTAAATGGTTTTCTCCTTCTCCACCATTTCATTGACCATTTCAGGTCCTAATAGCTTATGCTCCACATCTTCATCCCAAAACACCATTGTTATTCACCTTTCCCCATAAAGGGCTTCGTATGGTGCCATTCAGATGCTCAGGTGGAAAAGGTTGTTATAGGAGAATTAAACTAGTGGAATATGTTGTTCCCACCATCCATTGAATTATATAGAATATGCTCTCAACATCTCTTCCAGTGTTTGAATTTCCCACTCATATTAGTCATAATTTTGAGGATGTTATGACTTAATGAAGATCAATTCAATGTTTAGATCATGTTGGATACTTTTCTAGAACATCAAGGTGAATCATGGGTATCTATCAGATACAATAGATAGTAGTACTCAATGAACCCTTAAAAATTATTTTGATATATATACATGGAAGTTGATCCAATTATAATTCCACTCTAATTGTGATAATGTGATATACCTTTGTTATAAGATCCACAATAACCCATATATAATTGTTCTCTACAGATGTCCTTGGATGTCTAGGGAGAAAGTATATGGTCATGATAAACCACTTCCATATTGGTATGGGTAGTGGTTGCATCATCCCCTTATAATTTTTCCTCTCAACCTTCACTTGCTAACATACTGGGCACTTTAATGTATATTATGATATATCACTTTTCATATTGTCCCAAAAAAGGTACTCTCGAAGATCTCGATACATCTTTTCTCTCCCTGGGGGATAAAGAATGTTGAGCTATGTGCATCATTCGGAAGCTATTTCTTGATCTCTGGATCAGATGGTACACATATCTATGACCCAAATTTTAAAAATCATTCTTCATCAATAATGAACTATGAGTATTTCCCATTTCTGATAGCTTCCTCCCTTTTTTGAATTTCCACATCTTTTCTTTGATCATCCTTTATTTTTTCCATAGGAGGTGGTTAAGAAATAATTTGAGATAGGAATGATGATGTTCCTCCCTTAATGATTCCCATGTCCTTCTTCTAATAATCTATGAAGATTTTATCCTTTTCAATTCTCATCATTGATAAATATGTAGGATTTTTTATACTTAGAGCACCCTGCACTGTGTTCTCCTTATAAGGATGGTAGTGGATTGAGCAGTCATAATCCTTGATGAGATCTATCCATCTTCTCATGCACATATTAATCACTTTTTGTTTGAATATATATTTGAGACTCTTTTGAATTGTATATATCAAAAACTTATCCCTATAGAGATAATGCCACATGATATTTAATGTAAAGATAAAAATACCAAACTCTATATCATGTGTAGGATAGTTTTTCCTGTGTATTTTCAGCTACCTTGAGTCGTAGTCTATCACATTATCATTTTTCATCTTCATCTAGCCTAATACCATCATTTATGCATCACTATAAATGACAATTACTTCTCCACTTTTTAAGAGTGTGAGTACTTTATCAATGATTTTTCTCGATTTCAACTTCTTAAAACACTCATCACATTCCTGAGTCGAGACAAACATCACTCCCTTCTATGTAAACATGGTGATTGGGTTTGACAATCCTCAAATGTTCTTCACAAATAATCGATAATACCAATCTAGACATAGAATGTTTCGGGTCTCTATTATATATGTTGTCCTGGGACACTCTTCAATTGACTTTTTCTTGCAAGGGTCCACATATATCCTTTTTCTGGTGATAACATGCCCCATGAATGATAATTCCTCTATCCAATACTCACTTTTACTATAATTTACATACTAATTCTCCCATCACAATGTCTTTAACATAGTATTCAAATGCTTCTCGTGTTCCTCCTTTCTCTTTGATTATATTAGAATTCCATCGATAAAGACTACCAAAATGTTTACTAAGTAGTCCTTCGAGACTCTATTCATTAAATCCATGAAAATTGATGGAGCATTAGTGAGTCTGAATGGAATCACTATGAATTCATAGTGTCTATAACTTTATGAAAGTAAATATTGTGAATTTATTACTTCCACATCTATAATTGGTGATATCTTGACCGCAGGTCCACCTTAAAGATATAACTATCCCCATGAACCAAATGAAACAAGTCATCTATCTGTGGCGTGGGAAACATGATATTTATCATGATCGATATCATGATAATAAATGTTGAGGCACATTGATAAATCCTTATTATTGACAAAGAGTAATGGAATACACCATGGTGAAGCACTCAGGCATATAAAACCCTTCTAAATATTATCATATAACTACGTCTTCAGCTCCTTTATCTCTATAATGACTATCCTATAAGGTTTCTTTGATATTGGTAGAGATCTAGGAATAAGATAAATTGATAACTCAACATTTCAGTCTAGAGGATGACTAGGGAACTCTTTAGGTAATACATTAGTGTAATCCCCCACGATAGGAATATCTTCAAGAATGATTCTCACCTTTGTTCCAACAATTTGAGCTAGACATGCTTGCTCATACGGAATTAATAGCCACATTTGAGGTAATGATTCTAAAGAATTTTCATCTTCCCCCTTACACTTTAATATAATTGGAGGAATCATTGGGATGTGAAAAGTGATCTCCCTTCCCAATAGTTGATGTTGGATTTATATAATGATATCCAATCCATTCCAAATATAAAATTTAACTCCACTAAATGAAAAATGAAATTATTTTTTGGTAGATTCAGTCAATAAAAATTAACTAGGGAGGATTTATAAACCATTGACGCAGTAATTACCACTTTCATTATACACAAAGTTAACTTGTCCACCAGATTTTGTAGTGGTTCCTGAATAGTTATACTAAACTTTCAAAATATGAAATAATGTGTAGAACAAGAATCAAATAGTATGTTCACCATTCATAACTGAATAACTAGCATACATATCACCATTTCATTTTCTGCCTCCACCTCAACATTAGTGATATAATAAGACCTTACTTGTTTCCTTGGAGGTTGCTGTTGATTTCCTATGAAAATCCATGGCATAGGGAAATTATTAGTATAATGTTCATGATCCTTGCAGTTGTAACACTGCACTATAGGTTGAGTGTTGATATGAAATATCCTTTCTTCATCCCCATTAGCGGGATTCATCATATCACTTCGATATTTCATGTCCATATGTCCCATTCATCTACATTTGAAGTAATACTTGGTTCCATTTAGATAGTTCCCCAGATGATTCTACCCACAACTTTTACAAGTTGGATATTAGGGCCTCAGTCCATCATTGGAATTTTTTTGATGAAAAACTAATGTTTTTCTCATTTTTTATCTTCTTATCACCAAGCCTACAAGACCACTATGAATCTCCAAGATACATTTCAACCCTGGTGACACAATAGAAAATCTCCTCATAACTATCAAATTCTCAAATCCCCAATTCTTTTCATAGAGTCGTATTTAGTCATCTAAATAAGTTATCCTACCGGAATTCGATGTTCATGACAAATCCAGAGTAATACCTTATAGAACATGTAAATTTTTATTCATACGCTCCAATGGACTAAATATTCCTTCTTCTAGACCGAGGAACTCTATTTCCATATTTCTATGGAGGGTTTGAAGAAAAAATTACTAAAAAACATCCTCTTCAATTCCTCTCAATGCATAGAATCAATTTCAACATCAGAATTCGTATTCTTGATTAGTGTCCACCACTTAAGAGCGTCCCCATCAAAATGATATAACACCAGTACAATTATCTCTTCTTTTCAACCCTGGAGGAAATATATTATATTTTCAATGAAGTTAATCCACTATTCCGTGAGGAGGGGATTAAAATATTTTCTAAAAATGGGAGGCTTTTTCCATATGAATGATTCAATGACAACATTCTATTTCTATAGAGGATAAGGGAGTTTCACATGATTCAAGTTAAATTCATAACATGAGCCAACTGAGAAAGTATTGTCATAATGTTTTGGGCACCTGTTCCCATTATATAAGGCATATCATTATCTAAATCTTTACATTTTCTATCACATTGGTTGTTCTAATATGTTTCTCTTTTTCCCACCATTAACTAAGAAAAATAACGTACAATTAGATGTCTTTCGCACTTAGTTATTGAACATAAAAACGGAAGCTTTTGAATATAAAATTATAGACTTGTAAATGACAATTATATCATAACTTTTGATTCCCTAGGTTTAAATATAGGTTATCCTTGATCTATTTCATAACATATATTATTATGGTATATTTTTATTCCCTTAATAATATGTTTTACTATGCTCATTAATTTACTAAATCATACCCCTAAGGATTGTCAAACCATGAGTGTAGTAAGACCCATTGTCATGTACTTAGATACCCCGGGTCTAGCCCAAAACTCCATGTTAGAGTATTCACTCATAGGTACATCTATTATGGAGTTGTATCTACCTATTTGTATATAGACAATTATTTATTTTCATGATAAACCACATACTGTTTAATTACAAAAAATTAGGGATGTTTTCCTATACATAGTCTCACCATTAAGGTCTTACTAAAGTGCTCCAATTCTAATCTCAAAATATAATTATTCCATCCTATGATAACAAATATAGTGACCCTATACATTTATATATAACATGACATTATTTTTGAATGATTATACATCAAAGTACATTCCAAGGATCATAAATTATAGTGTCTTGGAGATGAGGTAAATATTCAAACATTTTAAAAAAAACTTTTTATCTATTAACTATAATGATATCCTATATTCCATTGTTCTCATACATCTGTAGAGTATAACCTATGTAAAACATAAAAAAGGGATGAGCTAAAATCCCAATAAGAGAACAACAATAAGAACCAAACATTGGAATGTGGGATAGAAGGCATGACATGATGATTTAAAAAAACATGTAACATAAGGAATGAAAACATATAAACATGGGATCATATAAACATGTTATCATATAAATGTGGTAGAAACATATAACTAGAGTTTAGAATGAGTCAAGGCTAACTTCCAAGATAGTTTCCCAAAGTATCACAAGCCAAGGCTAACTGAAAAGATTGTTTCACATAGTAGCACAAGCCAAAACTATCCATCTAGACCATCTCAAATAGCATCTCATGAGACATAACATAACCCAATTCAACAGGGTGCTATATGGATGTTCCCATATTAGCATTCCATGAATATGTTTTCACAATAATTAATCTTACATAATCAATCATATAAAAACATAAGTGTTACCCATGGAAAGGATTGGGTACTATAATCATGACATAAAGCATAACAAGTAGGAATATCTTAATTGTTTCCATGTAAGAGAGAAACAAAAATAATCATGGACATTCATAAGAAAAAATTGGACTATATCATGGGATGTGATTTCAAGTATAATCGACCACACATAAAAAACTTATTTTAGCATTAAAACATTACTGATATGTTTTAAGGAAAATACTAGAGAGTCTTTAAAATAAAAAAATAAAAAATACATTATAAAAATAAGAAGTGAACCCAAAAGGTTCTCATAATAAAAAGGACTGATTTTATAAAGGTAATGATTTATTAAAATAGAATATATAGTGCACTTGAAATCATGTAATAATTGAAGATGTTCCCATAAAATAAATTTTCATATCAGGAGGTATTGAAAAGGGAATCACTTAAAAACATGTATATACCAAAAAGAGAATCACTTAAGGGTATCTATAAATAAATTTTGTACATGACCCAACAATTAAAAGATTCACATAAGAAGATAATATAACTTCTTTTTGTTATAAATAATGATAAGAAAACTCGAAGGAATAAAATAGATTCAAATAGAATTTCATACTGATTATTAGCATGGTATCACATTTACTTTAGAGGGATTCATGAGATATAAGGGCTTTCTAATCAATTATTAATAATTAGGGAAGTATGGTGGAGGTGAGGAATCATTCCCCATAATTAGTTATTACACATAAAATTCGATATCATAGAATAAATTTTTGAATAAAATTGAAATAGATTGGATCCCCTAGCTTATGTACAATGGTGTTCTTCACTTGATATTAATGACATGAAAAATAAAATTAGGTTCATTAATTAAAAATTCTAGAACATATTCTCTATGTAAAATATTTATAATATCAATTGTAGTTTATTTATACCCATTTTATTGGTTTGGAGGATCAATTTCATTGTTTGGGTTCGTTTTCTTGGTTGGTTTTAATGATTGGTTCATGATTGGATAAACATGTATGATGAATGTGTTGGTCATGAATTGATGTTATATTTTATTATTGATAATAAAAGAGGTTACATGGTATCAAATTGAATTTGGTTACTTGGAGTGAATATTGATCATTATATAAAACATTAGTGATAACCTTTTGGGTTAATTGGCGATTTTTTTCCACAACGAACATGTTATGTTTTATAAATCAAAACCTTGTGTACAAAAGGAATAAAGAATAATGGATGAGACATAAAACATATTTTATAGTTTTTTTCATCCATGTAAAGTGTTTTATGTCCAGAATTGATGATGGTAACATAAATTGAAAACCCATCATTTTGAAAGTGGTAATTTAACACTTATAGAATGGTGTATTTACAACTAAAATAAAAGACGATTAAAAGAGAGTTGATAATAAATTATTCCATAATAATAACAAAATTCCAGTACATGGTAGTTACTAGAGTTTTCCTAACATTTGGATGAGGAGAGGTATGGATAGAAAAGAAATCAAATGAACTTGAGAATATATAAATATAAAAGAAAATTGGAATTTATATCTTAATTAAATCTTATTGGAGAGCCTCTTGAGTGGAGAGGATAAGGTATTCTGAGGAGAGAAAAGGATTTTGGAAGTGGGGGAGGACCTTCATGCAATATTTGGGCATAATATAGGCAAGGTACATAACTTTAGAGGATTTAAGAGAAGTGGTTATGAGGGGTGGTATTTATGGCAGAGAGAAGGGATTTCATAATATTATAAACATTAGTATATTATTTTTCCATGAGATAAGAAATAGTGGTAATTCCATGATCAAGAATATTAATTAATTAACATGAGTATGTTTTTTGGGTTCATACATCACTTATAAAGTTAGTAATAGTGGATTTAAATTAAAATGTATTTATATGTTCAGTTTATGTATTTTACTATTCCCCAAAATTCAAATATTTCATAAAAATCCCAAAAATTTACCTTAACCATCTTTAGACATGTAGAATAAAACAATTAACTCCATTTTTTTAAAATAAATTTCTATATATGATTAATTTTCAATTTAAAAATAATAATTTATTGTAAAAAACCAATTTTAAAACATTTATATAATTATTCCAAAATATATGTACATCTTACATTCACTTAAATCTTATTTATATACTATAATAAGTAAGGTTAAAATTAATTAGGGTATATCACTATTATAAGGGTATCATTACTATTAATAAGATAATGTTACTATTCCCCAAAAACTAAAATTTTCTTATCAGAATCCAAACATCTTACTGATCACAACCATTAATGTCATATTTTAAAAATTCAAAATAAAGATGTGTCAAAATTATTTTTAAAAGTCACAAATGTAGTTCCATGACCCTAGTTTCCTAGTGTAAGTGCATTATTAAATAACATTTTCATGGTCAAAATATATGAATTCACGAAAGACCAATTAGTTTAGTAGCTATGGAAGTACTAGATATATACATAATTTTTACATTTTATCATGAAATAAAAAACAAAAACATTGTTTCCACATTGAACACACTCATATAATTTTTCCTATCCCTATAGGATAATCATAACATACTTCTTCACATCCTTGAAAAAATAAAACAAAGAGAGAGGTGAGCTCATATGCATAGTTAGGATAACAATATAGGAGAAACATTCATAATTAAGTATGAACATTTAAGAAAATGTGTAAGACTAATACCCAATCCTTTAAAACATACACTTCAGCATAATATGGAAAATATAAAAAAAATTCTATTTACTTATTCACATGGATATTTTACTAGTTGAATAATCACATTTAATATAAATAGATAATTTCACAATGATGGAATGCATAATTACGAACATCATAACCATATAGTTAAGGCCTCATGCCAAGAAAACAAATAATATTTTGTCAATACCTTTTTCAAAGACACTATTTTGTCTCATGAGACATAACAATGCATCATGGAGCTATAGAGGTCTCCACCAGTCACATACTAAGTCCAATTGATTACTTATATGAAATGGTTGAAACATAATATAAACATTTGTATTAAAACTAGCATACGAAATTTGAATACATTAACCATAAACCATGAATGGTTTAATAATAGAACATACAAGTTATATCATATCACAATACCTTAAATACAATATGAAATATTGTATCATAATATATCAAATTCAAAAAAAATGTAATATCCAATGAAGGATGTTGACATAGATGAAATTAATCCAAAAACAATTTGAGTGAAATGTTTATTTCTACAAACAAGTCATTCAAAAGTAAAGAAAACACTTATTTTGAATATATTTATAAAATATTTTAAGTGATTTTAATAAGGTGATATAATGGTGGAAATTAGTCTCACATTCCATATAATTTAAGAAAAACACTCTTTCCATAATTTGTTGAAAATAAAAGAAAGTACCTTGTTTGGAAATAGACAGAAATATTCCTTTCAAACCATTTTATAAAAAGTAAAACAATGATATAAATGAATTTAAACCATAGTGTAGTAAATATTAAAAAAAATTTGATATAAATTTTTAAGAAACACGGATGTGGATGATAAATAGGTCCTAGAAGATACTCATGCATAAACATCCTCAAATAGTAAATAGATTGTAAAAGTAACAATTACCTTGGACTTTTCCATGGTAGAGGGTATGCTAACCTCTTTTATAATGGTAAAATAATTTTTATTAAATTATAAAAGAACAACATACATAAATATGATATCATATACGATCCTTTAAAATTTCATTGTTAATAATATTGCATTAGTATTATTGTATCAGGTGTTAATTTTTTAATTTTCATTTAAATTCCTTATTACGTAAATCATTTTTGTTATGGATAGGATGTATCTGATTAATATCCAAAATTATATTACATTATTAAAATTATTTTAAATAATAAAATGAAAATTAATCTTGAATGGTTAATAAGGGGAATGAATCGCATCGCGTTCATGGAGATGATAATCCATACGTACGCACGAGTAACAATTTAATTCTTTTTATGGTAAAATAGTATGTAATTAGATGGTATATTACATATAGAAAATAATTAACTTGTTATATTTATTATTTAAATATAATTTACTCATTATTATACCCATACAAATAATGATGTTTTGAATAAAAAACTACACCATGATGTGGAGATGGTAAGCCGAACATACGCAAGTATGTTGACTTTGTCATTCATAGCATGGATATAATAATGAATATGGTAGTAAAATATTTATAATAAAATAAAATTATTCATAAGTTACTGGTGTTATTATTTTGGTATGGAAACAATGAAGAATGAGGATGTGGATGAAGAAATGAACTTTGGAAGAGGTGGTGAAGTTATTTCCTCTTCTTTGGGTGATTCCTTTTGTCTTGATCAAAAGGGATCATTAGGTTGGCTTTATGGTAAAATTAAGGACTCTATGATTAATCGAGGGTAGTTGGGAGGATATTTGAGAAGTTTTTGGCCGATCTAAATGGATTTTGAGGTGTGAAATTAAGATAAGGGGATATACCCTTTTATAAGAGAGGTGAGGGTCACTTTTTGAAAAGCATGAAGTATTATTTTATTATAATATTATTTCCAGTTTCTAATAGATAAAAATGGATTAATTTCAAGGATAATGTGGGGATGGTTCAAAATATTCTCATAAAATTGGTTTTAGACAATTTTATGCAACTATATTAATCTTATCTTTTTTATTTAACTCTTAGTTAAACAGTTTAACTTTTACCATGTCTTCTTGTATTTTTATATTAATTGGTTAATAAATATACAATAATATTCCAAGAAAACCTGAAGTGGTTAATTAATGATATATCTATCATTATATATTTAATTTATCTGAAATTTAGAACTTTAAAAAAATGTATCCTTTAATAAAATAGGATCTATTTTGTAAACTCATTTATGACAATTTTGAAACTATTTTGTATTTGGTTTTCGTGAATGTCATAAAAATCTAATTTATTTTAGAAACATAAATTGAATCGACTCTAACATGTAATAATAACCTAGAAAAGGTTTGGAATGCATCAAAAGTCTCAATTTATATTTATTTTAAAATTTCTAACATCAATTATTTTATTCTTTCATTAATAAAGAAATTACTTCATCGTCATTGCGTCATAAAAAAATTTAATTATTTAATGTCTAAAAATTATAAATACAATTCCAGAATGTAGGAAATAATTTTATCTTTCAAATTATTATTTATATTCTAATTTATCTTATGTGTAATCATAAAATGAAAAAAAATTAGATATTAAATTTAGAATTTAACACTATTAACTCTTATTTAAATAAAATATAATAAATGTCTTAATCTAATCCAAGTGGATCAAAATGTATCATATATTTTTCATAAGGTTTATTTTGGTCGAAATACACTTATATAATATAATTATGACATGTGTTAGAATAATTATAATATTATTGTTACCCTTAGTTACCCTATTTACTTTTAATCTTGGTAAATAAGATTCAAAAGTAACTATTGACCAAAAAATATTTTCATCCCATTGGACGGAATTTTACTTACTGATGTCAACCATGTCTCTCAGATTTTGGAAATTCAATTCATAAATTCAGTAAAATCACTTTTTATGAAAAAATTTTAATGTTCCTGGAAGATGGGTAAAAGAGGATAAAAAGTTCAATAAAATTTTATAAATCTAATCTTATTATAAAATGACTTCAATGATTTACATTGAACTAATATATTTATTATGTATATATTTTGACATTAAAATATATTTAATGAAAAATCATAATTATTTAAATAAATGTAGTTATTAAACAATAACTCTGTGTTTTCACTATTCATCAAAAATTCCATGTTTTCAAAAAAATACAACAAATTCACCCTAAGATAATTTGGCATTCCAAACACAAAAATGAAGTCCATTCTAAAAAAAATTCATAATATTTTAAAACATGGGTATTACTATTCATTACCTCTTTTTTAAATGACTTATTTGATTAGTCGTGGTGTTCTAGAACTCCATGTTGCTTATAGTGAAAGATATTGCATTATTAATAGAAAAGCATACCTTGGAAGAATGGGGTGTTACATTATCCCCTCCTTCAATTAATTTCATCCTCAAAATTTTTAGAATATTACTGGAATAAAAAAATTTAGATGGTTCTTCATCATAAGTTCCTCAGGTTCCCATTTTTTATCTTCCATTTTATGGTTTATTCCAAAGAACTGTTACCAGATGAGTCATCGGGTTTCTCAACACCTGTTCTTTGGAATCATGAATCCTGACAGAATCTTCACAAAAAGACAGATCAAGTTCATGTTCTACTTCATTGTATGCGAGTACATGTGTTGGGTCAGACATGTATTTTCTGAGCAGTGATACGTGGAACACATCATGAACTTTGGGGAGACATGGTGACATTTCCAAACGGTAATAAAATCTTTAATTCATTTTAGAATTTCAAAATTCCGGATGTACACTAGACATAATTTACCCTTCTTACTGTATCGTATAACACACTTCCATAAAGATACCTTCAAGAAAACATGTTATCCTACTTGTAATTCTAAATCCTTCCTTCAGTTATCGATATAGATCTTTTGACTACTTTGAGCTGCTTTGATGTGGGTTTGGATAATCTTATCCTCCTCCATTTTTTCCCCAAGAAGTTGTGGGCCTACAAGTTTTCATTCACCAACATCATCGCAACAAGTTGGTTTACAACATCTCTTTCCATATAATGCTTCATATGGTGACATCTAAATACATTAATGGAATCTATTAGTATAGAAATATTATATAAAAGGTAAATATTGATCCCACATACCTTGAAAGTCAAGTGAGAAACATCTCAGCATGTCTTCATTGGTTTGAATTGTCTGTTCTGATGGCCCATCAGTTTGAGGGTGGTGGACAGTGCTCAAAAAAAGTTCAGTGTCTAGGTATTTTAGAATAATTTTCTATAATCTTCATATAAAATGGGTATCATTATCATAAAAAATCTATATGGGTACACCATGAAGTCTTACAACTTCATTAATACATAGTCTTGTTAAATGTTCAAGTGGTAAATCTTCTCTAATAGCAAGATAATGAGTTGACTATTTGAAGATGAACAACCATGACCCATATTAAATCATTCCTTATAGGATTCATTGTTAGTCACATGAAAAATTCCATTTTAATATAATTCCATTTACACTTAGGTATTGGAAGAGGTTTCATGACTACCCCAGGATGTTTCCTTCTAGCCCTATCCTTTTAAAAAACCATATATCTTGACACATAATCAACAATATCCCTCTTTGTGTTGTACCACCAAAAATTTTCCTCCAAATATCTATACATCATTGTGATACCATTCTATGTTGAGAAATTTGATCTATGAGCATCATCCAACAATTCCGATTTTAGATCTGGTATATCAGGAACACAAATCCTTTCCCAAATTTTAATATTCCATCTTGAGATACAAATTCGATCAATCTCCCATCATTCAAAGCTATAATTTTCTTTTGAAACTCCTCATCATAAGTCTAGGAACATTTTATCCCTTTTGTAATGATGGGTTGGCAACCATATAGAAAATTATTTATGGTTCACCTTCCATGATTATTCCCATATCCATATTTACTAGATCCATAAACATAGGATCCTTGTCAACTCTCATCCTGATCAGAACTCCATGCTTCTTTCTGCTCAAATCTTCTGCCACTTTTTTCCTCCCCTGGGTGGTATTTTATAGTGGAATCATAATAATTTAGTATTTAAATCCATTTAATTGTCCTCTTGTTGAGTTCTTTCTGTGAGAAAATACAAATGAAACTCTTGTGATCAGTTTATTTCACACATTTTCACCACAAAGATGGTGTTTCCATATCATCAAAGAAAATAATACAGATTCTAGCTCAATATCATGGGTTGGATAGTTTTTTTCATTATGTTTTTAGCTTCCATGACACACAATCAATAACTCTGTCATTCTGCATAAGGACACAACCAAATACTTTCTTTGATGCATCACTATAAATAAAAAAAATACATTATTCCCCGATGGTAGAGTCATGATAAAATCATAGACTAATATTCATTTCAGTTCTTCAAAACATTACTCATATTATTTATTCCACACAAAATTAACCTATTTATGTATGATCTTGGTAAATTGGATAGCCAATCAGGCAAAATTATGGATGATACACTGATAATAATCTGCAAAACAAAAACAAATTATGTACCTGAGGTATACTCATCGGTGCTGGCCATTCTTGTATTTCTCTTGTCTTATAATGATAAACATATATTACATACATAGAGTAAATATGGAAAAAAATAAATCTTTTGAGTCCATAATTCACACATTCTTAACTTCCCATATAATTCATTTCGTCTAAGAGTATTTAGAATAGTGCGCAAGTGATTTTCATTATCATCATAGATTTTGGAGTATACCAAGATATGATGAATAAATACCACAAAAAAGTAATCAAGATACTCCTTGAAAACTCTATTCATTAGATCCATCAAAATATAGGGTTCATTAGTTAGTCCCAAAGGCATTACTTTAAACTCGTAATGCATGTACCTAGTTCGAAATACTGTCTTTGGAATGTCTTCATTTTTCATGCACAAGTTATGGCATCTAGATTGAAGGTCATTATTTGAAAAATATTAAGCATCGTGAAGTTGATCAAATATATCATCATTTCGAGGTAGGTGATACTTGTTATTTATTTTTATAGCATTGATATCTCTGTATTCAATGCACAATCTCATATATCCATATTTCTTATTTACAAAATTAACAGGGGCCCCCATGGAGAAACACTAGGGAGAATAAAAACATTATTACTCAATTTCTCTAGTTGTTTATTTAATTCCACTAATTCTATATTGGTCATTCTATAAGGGGTATTTGGTATGGTCATTGAATCAGAAATTAAGTCAATGGAAAATCAATTTCTCATTCTGGAGGATGTCCAGGTAAATCCTTTGGAAACACATCGACATATTCTAGCACAATAGGTACATTCTCTATTTGAAAATTTTGTTCATCACCCATTGTTATTTCACCCTCTTCCTCCATAATAATTGAATTTAGTTGCGCTACTAGGGGTGGATCTGAATGAGAATCAGATGGTGATGTTTCTACTCAAAAGATAAGGTATTCCTTATCATCATGAAATAGTGTAACATCCGTCTTCGTACATTAATTTTTTGAATCGTGGTCTGAAAGCCAGTCTATAATGTCGATTATATCATATTCAATCATGGGTATGATGATGATATAACCAAATAAAGAACGATTATATTCTAGAATGGCAACTGATTGAAAAAACAATATTGCATTGATAACTCCAATAGTAATTTGTACTTAAAACTACCTCATTAAATAAAATAAGAAATAAGTAATTTCCATGGAAGACTCAAAAGATATTAAAGAATGCGAAGATATAGAATCAAATAATTCATTGGCTGAAGTTGAGGAAATTATTAAATTACCCACCACCACATCATTAGGAGCTTCAACCTTAGCAGTAGTTTTCTCATAAGATTGGCCTTTCTCCCTAGTCCTTTTATGAGGTAATTATCATTGGATCTTAGTATATTCATTTGAATAATTCCACATTTCTCTACAATTGTAGAATTCATCATTGACAACATCTTTCTTTCCCATGAAATCAAAAGCTTGGTGGAATTTTTCAACACACATGTAATAAACCCTTATTCCCTACAGGAAAGCACCGTGTTGTTTCAACCCACATTTACTGTTGAATGGAAATTCAACTTTTCCCTTCTTACCCTTATTTCCATTTCCATAGTTTTCAGTAGATATCATCTTCTCTTTCATATCTTTAAAGTCATAATACATAGAAAATGTAACACCCCGAGCTTCCACGGTACGCTTCTCATTCAATAATGCAATAGCTTGCATTGTACGCAACTTCGAGTTCTAAAACACCGCGACTAATCAAAGTAGCCGTTATGAATAGTAATAAACACTTTTTAAAATTATAGAAATTTTATATTTCAAAATGGACTTCATTTTTGGATTCGGAATATCGAAATTAGCCTATGTTGAATTTTTGGTATTTTTCTGTGAACTTCTAATTTTTATGAATTGTGAAAAATACTTTAAAACAACTTTTTTAATCAAAAAAATTTATAGTGATAAGTTATACTATTTAGTGGTTTTAAGGTATAATTAGAATATATTTTTACCATTTTATCCAATGGTGGTCATTAGAATTAATTTAACATTGAAATTGGACATAAACAATTGCCAATCTTTTGATATAAATTGTTTCTTAAAAATACGCTATTTGTCGTAACAACGGGAATTAATTATAATATTAATTAATGCAACTTATATATTTGGAATTTTGTAAAATAGGCATCATTTTTGAATTCGGAATATCAATTATAGCTTAGGGTGAAATTTTGGCCTTGTTCTGAAAAACTTCAATTTTTGATGAATAGTGAAACCACTAAGTGGTAGTTAAATAACTGATTTTTTGTTTAAATGAAATATTACCACTTATGTGATTTGATTTTCAAAAATCCGACATACATGGTTTTCATTAAGAAGTAAAATGTGGTTCAATGAGATTAAAATAATTTTTTGGTGAATAGTAACTTTTAAGTTCTTAATCGCGATTAGAGGTAATTAGTGTAGTATAAGGTACAAATAATGTTTTAATAATATGAGATGAGCATGAAACTTGTCCTACTCCTATTGGATGAGTCATGGACGACCAAGACAACCCATGGGTCAACTTGGGGACCCCATGGAGCCACTTTAGTTGGAAAATGACATTAATATATATTTATTTAATGTTAAAAGTAAATTGACACAAACATGAGTTATTTTACTAAAACAGTTTTTAAGTGGGGTTACAAAATTCAAAATTTTGACTATAAATATTCATTAGAAATCTAAAATTATTTCCTACATCATAGTAATTTTTTTATAATTTTTTACATTAAATAAATTAAATTATTTATGACATCATTATGATGCAGCGATGACCTCATTATTTAACGATTTAAATAAAATGAGAGGATAATGCAAAATCCAAGGCTTAAACTTGTCCAAAGCCTATTGGATGAGAAGATTTAGAAACCTTATCACCTTAGCCTCGAATTATATAAGTGTGGGACCTTTAGAATCCGAAAATCATTGTGAAATAATATAACATTTCAATCTTTCCAAAAGAGCCCCTCCTCTCCACTTATAAAAGGCCCCCACCTCTCCCACCTCATTTACACTTTCAAGCCATTTGGCTCGGCCAACCTCTGCCCAAATACTCTCTCAACTTCCCCCTCTTACTCCTAGAAGCCTTACGTTGGTCAGAACTCTTCCCAAGGAAACCTTGGATCAAATCAAAAAGAGTTACCCGATTTTGAGGTAATGTCTTTTCTAATGTTGTTTTGTTTTATTTTTCTTCTCCAACCCCCCTAAACTCTTTTTATTCATTTCTTTTGTAACAACACCAGTATCCTCAATATACTATGATTTTGTTATAAGATGTATTCTAGCTACACTTACACACACCTACATCTAATGGTTAAAGAACATACGGTTTCTGTGGATGGCGAATTTCTGCCTCACGAAATGATGATTGTTCAACACTCATATAAAACCTTCAAAGGTGGCCATTAAGATGTCACTATTTTTATATATGATATATAATATGTTTATGTTTTACTTATTCTTCTATATTTCTCATTTATGGAATACTTTATGATCTCCATTATGGGTAAAACGCGATAATTTCATTTTAGGAAGTGCGGACTACCGCCCCCTCAAAGTGATTTGAATCGTCAATGCCATATGTGGGATGTATAAAGGATGGAGTAAATGGTATTATACACTATATTATACTGGAATTATATTATACATTTATATCATTATGATTTAGTTCCATTAAATATGAAATTGAAATGAAAGTAGCGTTCATGCGTACGTACTGCTTACCGTCTCCATGAACGGTGCATTTCATTTCTTACCTCTAAATGTTACGTAATATTATAAATGAAGGTATATACTGGATATATAAGATATATATGACATCTAAATCATGAATATAATTCTGGATATAATGGATATTCTACCACATGAACAACTTGTAATTATAAGAAGTTTTTTATTGACTCAAGTTACCAAAGATCGAAAAAACGACCATTATTAACTTGAATAATTAAATAATATTCATAACATTGTAATAAGTGATATAAAAAGGATAATGAAATTGAAAATGGTTCTTAATAAGGTAGATATTAACTCTAATTTATTATTCAGGATGTTAAAGAACGGTTGAGTCAAGTCGGACACAAGGTAAGGGAATTTTATTAACCCAATATCCTTTCTTTGGGTTAATCTCCTACTTTCAAATTATGTAATGATATTATTATGTCCTATTTTGTATTTTTACTTTCTTTATGTGTACCTATAGTGAATACACATAATAGATCTATTTTATTTTAAAAATGATCTATTTAAGGATTTTGTCTCAATCCCCTTTCATTGAGGCATATTTGGTTTTATACACAACTTTCTTTTATACAGTGTATAAACCCCTTTGACTTTTACGTTTATTCAAAAGGAATCTTTTTTATACGAAGCGATTTTCTAAACGACAAAAGGGAATGTTTTTCTTTCCGTACTTATGCGGCGACAACGACTTCTCCGCCACCGTGACCATTATTTGAGTTTCGGCTTCCTCTACAAGCCATCATTTTTTAATGAAAAATAAATACAAAGTTTTAACATTCTTTTATTTTGGTATTGAAAATGGTTTTGAAAGCATTTTTATTATATCAATGTGTTGTATTGATATCTTTTGATTGAAATGTTTAAATGTTATGTTTCCTTTATGCATGTTTTATGTGATACGATTATGTTATGGTTTATGGTATGTTTAAACCTATTCATATGAGGAATGCATTGGACATAATAAGTGACGGGTGGAGCCCGCTATAGCTCCTCGATGCATCGGCAGGTCTCATGAGAAAAACTAGTGTCTTGGCACGAGGCCTTGACAAAATATTATTTGTGGTCTTAGCACGAGGCCTTGACTATGTGGTTATGATAGTCTGGCATTATGCATTCCATCATTATGAAAGTGGTTATTTATATTGCATGTGATTATTCGACCAGTAGAATATCCATGTGAAGAAGTAAATGACATTATCTCATTTTACTTTTTCCATATTATGTTGTAGTTCATGTTTAAAAGGCTTTTGTTTTAGTTATACATTGCCTTAAATGTTAATGTTTATTTATGAAAGCTTCCGCTATATTGTTAACCTTACTGAGCATCTGAGCTCACCCCTTTCAATGTTTTAATATTTTTCCAGGATGTGAAGAAGTATTTTATGAATAACCTATAGGGGTAGTCAGAAAGGGATATGATTGTGGACTATGAAGACCATGTTATTGTAGTTTGTTTACTTTTTGATGTAATGAAAGACTTATGAATGTATCTAGTGTTTCGAAGGCTACTAAACTAATCGGTCTTTCGAGACATGATCTTTTGTGATCATGCCAATGTTACGAAGTAATGCACCGACTCTGGGTAGCTGGGGTCGGGGCGTTACAGTTGGTATCAGAGGCAGTTTAGTACTGACCTTGGAAGATAGATTTAGATAAACTCTGATTAGAGAACATAACCCAAAGATAGATTTTGAGGATTAGTATAGAAGAACTTCCTAGAATTATGGTATTGTAGAGATTTTGTGAGTTTTCCGAGCAATACATCCATGTCTGGATACGAGCAGGTAGAGGCGGCTCTGGCACAGATGTACCTAGGGGTAAAACCCGAAAACACCGCTTTGAGCTAGACTCGAACGCGAACTGGTGCACGACAACGGGCCTTGCTGCACTCTTGGTTACGACACTCCCGGGGGATATGCTTAGGATAATTCTCATTTTCTTTACAAACCACTATGAAGGGTTATGAGTATATACTTCCTCAAAGAAAACATTTATTTTTATGATTATGGATTATATCCATAAATAGTTCAATTTATGTAAAGTGTTTTACAAGTATGGAATTATGTATTTTGATTAATAAACTAATCTAGTTTATGCCATTGTTTAGAAATGGCGCCTAGTGGAAGGAATGGAAACCGTAACAATGCACGAACTCCGTGTAGGGATTGCCCTCCTGCTCAAGATAATTATTGTGGATCTGGAGATACAACTGGTGCTGATCAACTTAATACCATACTGGGACAACTCACTCAGGTTATGAATAATAACCTTACTCGTATGGAGCACCCTGATACGCAACGTGGAGGATCAATGCTAGACCGTTTTATGAGGCAGAAACCACCAACCTTCAATGGGAGTACAAATCCTATAGTAGCTGAGCAATTGATAAATTCCTTAGAGAAAATATTCCATGCCTTGGGGAGTAGTGAAAGGGAGAATGTTGTCATGGCAGTTTACCGCCTCACTGGAGATGCCGATCCGTGGTGGTCACTGATTCAAAACACAAAGGAAGATGATGATGTATCGAATATGGAATGGAGGGAGTTCAAAGAGATTTTCTTAGAAAAATACTTTCCTCGTGACCATCGAGCAGATATGGAAAGGCAATTTCTGAGTCTGAGGCAGAAGGAGGATGAGAATGTCGCAAAGTATGAGGCTAACTTTAAAAGGTTAGCGAGGCATGCTGCCGATTATATACTTAACCCAAGGAGTAAGATTGATCATTTCTTTGATGGGTTAAAACTATTTCTCCGTCGAGATTTATTATCACAATCCTTCTCATCATACGAAGATATTTTCTCGTGTGCTATCAAGACAGAAAAGGAATTCTCTAAGTCTTATGACAACAAAGTAAAGCAAGAGAAGAAGAGAACGGGGGAACATGAGACAGATAAAGGGAAAAAGGGAAAGAAGGATTTTCCATTATGTGATAATTGTGGGAAGAATCACCCTGGTACTTGCCTAAAAGGAATGAGAGTTTGTTATCAATGTGGAGAAAAGGGTCACCAAGCTCGTGATTGCAAGGGAAAGAAAGAGGCTGTCAATGTTGAATGCTACAATTGTAGGGAAATGGGGCATTATGCAAATGAATTTCCTAAGCGTCGGGGAAACTTACCTCAGAAAAGTCCAAGGGATCAAGGACAATCTTATGTTGTTACTATAGTTGAAGTAGAATAACTAATGTATTGGTGCTTTTGGACTCATGGATTATATTCTGGTTATTAGAATAATGTGATATACATATATAAGGATTGTACTGCAGTACTTTTGATTTCATTAAGGTTTTAATATGATTAAGGTAAACATATTTTTAATATGTGACAATAAGAGAAACTTTACATTGTTTGGGGAATCTGATGTTACAATTGATTTTGGAATTTAGAGACCTTTTAGAGAAAGTCTGGACGGAGGTATTTTGGATAACTATTAAGGTTGGAATGGATTAAGTTGAACCATGGATAGTATTGTTTAAGGTTAAAGAATTTCTGAAGATTATTTTTGGAATATTATAATACTATTGTTTTAGGAAAAGGACAACCTGCAGGGTGGGGCATAACCCGTCGCGTCGGACAAAGCTGCAGGAATCGAACCCACAACCATAGTGCGACAAGCCTTTATTTCCTACCAGTAGCCTACAGGAAGTCCCTGGTTATTACAAAATAGATTTACTAATCTTAATGGTATGTGTTAACATTTTGAACCTTATACAATTAGGATAAATAGAATATTTTTGAGTTCCGTTACCATTTGGAGTAAAAGTTGGGTTTGTGGTAAAAATTTATTAACGAATGAAAGTATACATAACAATTATGTATATTCCCTTACGTTCTTAGTAAATCTCCTAAATAAATTCCTCATCATTATAAAAGGTAACTTAAAACAAAAATGTTGTCGGTTAACTTTTCCAACTGGGGATTCAATGACCGTTTAACCAATCACAAGTTTGTGATTTTCTTGTGGTTAAACTTTCTCCTAATCCTGTTTTCTGTAGCTCTCCATCAGACCTTGATGGTTTGTTTCTCCTCCATATCCATATTTTCATATAATCCTAGAATGGGCTATATCGGGTGACCTTTGTACTTATCCTTCTTTCTTTTAATGTTATATATTTATTAACCTTATTTCCGATGTGGGTTTTCCTCAAAGGTATTTTCTTTTTTCAACCTTTTATTTTCAAAGAAAAATTTCAAATTGCGAGGACGCAATTTATTGAAGGAGGGGAGAATGTAACACCCCGAGCTTCCACGGTACGCTTCTCATTCAATAATGCAATAGCTTGCATTGTACGCAACTTCGAGTTCTAAAACACCGCGACTAATCAAAGTAGCCGTTATGAATAGTAATAACCACTTTTTAAAATTATAGAAATTTTATATTTCAAAATGGACTTCATTTTTGGATTCGGAATATCGAAATTAGCCTATGTTGAATTTTTGGTATTTTTCTGTGAACTTCTAATTTTTATGAATAGTGAAAAATACTTTAAAACAACTTTTTTAATCAAAATAATTTATAGTGATAAGTTATACTATTTAGTGGTTTTAAGGTATAATTAGAATATATTTTTACCATTTTATCCAATGGTGGTCATTAGAATTAATTTCACATTGAAATTGGACATAAACAATTGCCAATCGTTTCATATAAATTGTTTCTTAAAAACACGCTTTTTGTCGTAACAGCGGGAATTAATTATAAAATTAATTAATGCAACTTATATGTTTGGAATTTTGTAAAATAGAAATCATTTTTGAATTCGGAATATCAATTATAGCTTAGGGTGAAATTTTGGCCTTGTTCTGAAAAACTTCAATTTTTGATGAATAGTGAAACCACTAAGTGGTAGTTAAATAACTGATTTTTCGTTTAAATGAAATATTACCACTTCTGTGATTTGATTTTCAAAAATCCGAATACATGGTTTTCATTAAGAAGTAAAATGTGGTTCAATGAGATTAATATAATTTTTTGGTGAATAGTAACTTTTATGTTCTTAATCGCGATTAGAGGTAATTAGTGTAGTTTAAGGTACCAATAATGTTTTAATAATATGAGATGAGCATGACACTTGTCCTACTCCTATTGGATGAGTCATGGCCGACCAAGACAACCCATGGGTCAACTTGGGGACCCCATGGAGCCACTTTAGTTGGAAAATGACATTAATATATATTTATTTAATGTTAAAAGTAAATTGACACAAACATGAGTTATTTTACTAAAACAGTTTTTAAGTGGGGTTACAAAAGTCCAAATTTTGACTATAAATATTCATTATAAATATAAAAAGATTTCATACATCATAGTAATTTTTTTATAATTTTTAGACATTAAATAAATTAAATTATTTATGACATCATTATGATGCAGCGATGACCTCATTATTTAACGATTTAAATAAAATGAGAGGATAATGCAAAATCCAAGGCTTAAACTTGTCCAAAGCCTATTGGATGAAGAGATTTAGAAACCTTATCACCTTAGCCTCTAATTATATAAGTGTGGGATCTTTAGAATCCAAAAAGCATTGTGAAATAATATAACATTTCAATCTTTCCAAAAGTGCCCCTCCTCTCCACTTATAAAAGGCCCCAACCTCTCCCACCTCATTTACACGTTCAAGCCATTTGGCTCGGCCAAACTCTGCCCAAATACTCTCTAAACTTCCCCCTCTTACTCCTAGAATCCTTACTTTGGGAATAACTCTTCCCAAGGAAGCCTTTGGCTCAAATCAAAAAGAGTTACCCGATTTTGAGGTAATGTCTTTTCTAATGTTGTTTTGTTTTATTTTTCTTCTCAAACCCCCCTAAACTCTTTTTATTCATTTCTTTTGTAACAACACCAGTATCCTCAATATACTAGGATGTTGTTATAAGAATTATTCGAGCTACACTTACACACACCAACATCTAATGGTTAAAGAACATACGGTTTCTGTGGATGGCGAATTTCTGCCTCACGAAACGATGATAGTTCAACACTCATATAACACCTTCAAAGGTGGCCATTAAGATGTCACTATTTTTATATATTATATATAATATATTTATGTTTTACTTATTCTTCTGTATTTCTCATTTATGGTATACTTTATGATCTCCATTATAGGTAAAACGCGATAATTTCATTTTAGGAAGTGCGGACTACCGCCCCCTCAAAGTGATTTGAATCGTCAATGCCATATGTGGGATGTATAAAGGATGTAGTAAATGGTATTATACACTATATTATACTGGAATTATATTATACATTTATATCATTTTTATTTAGTTCCATTAAATATGAAATTGAAATGAAAGTAGCGTCCATGCGTACGTACGGCTTACCGTCTCCATGAACGGTGAATTTCATTTCTTACCTCTAAATGTTACGTAATATTATAAATGAAGGTATAAACTGGATATATAAGAAATATATGACATATAAATCATGAATATAATTCTTGATATAATGGATATTCTACCACATGAACAACTTGTAATTATAAGAAGTTTTTTGTTGACTCAAGTTACCAAAGATCGACAAAACGACCATTATTAACTTGAATAATTAAATAATATTCATAACATTGTAATAAGTGATATAAAAAGGATAATGAAATTGAAAATGGTTCTTAATAAGGTAGATATTAACTCTAATTTATTATTCAGGAGGTTAAAGAACTGTTGAGTCAAGTCGGACACAAGGTAATGGAATTTCTTAACCCAATATCCTTTCTTTGGGTTAATCTCCTACTTTCAAATTATGTCATGATATTATTATTTCCTATTTTGTATTTTTACTTTCTTTATGTGTACCTATAGTGAATACACATAATAGATCTATTTTATTTTAAAAATGATCTATTTAAGGATTTCGTCTCAATCCCCTTTCATTGAGGCATATTTGGTTTTATACACAACTTTCTTTTATACGGTGTATAAACCCCTTTGACTTTTACGTTTATTCAAAAGGAATATTTTTTATACGAAGTGATTTGCTAAATGACAAAAGAGAATGTTTTTCTTTCCGTACTTATGCGGCGACAACGACTTCTCCACCGCCGTGACCATTATTTGAGTTTCGGCTTCCTCTACAAGCCATCATTTTTTTAATGAAAAATAAATACAAAGTTTTAACTTTATTTTATTTTGGTATTGAAAATGGTTTTGAAAGCATTTTTATTATATCAATGTGTTGTATTGATATCTTGTGATTGAAATGTGGAAATGTTATGTTTCCTTTATGCATGTTTTATCTGATACGATTATGTTATGGTTTATGATATGTTTAAACCTATTCATATGAGGAATGCATTGGATTTAATAAGTGACGGGTGGAGCCCGCTATAGCTCCTCGATGCATCGGCAGGTCTCATGAAACAAACTAGTGTCTTGGCACGAGGCCTTGACAAAATCTTATTTGTGGTCTTGGCATGAGGCCTTGACTACGTGGTTATGATAGACTGGCATTATGCATTCCATCATTATGAAAGTGGTTATTGATATTGCATGTGATTATTCGACTAGGAGAATATCCATGTGAAGAAGTAAATGGCATTATCTCATTTTACTTTTGCCATATTATGTTGAAGTTCTAGTTTAAAAGGTTTTTGTTTTAGTTATACATTGCCTTAAATGTTAATGTTTATTTATGAATGCTTCCGCTATATTTTTAACCTTACTGAGCATCTGAGCTCACCTCTATCAATGTTTTAATATTTTTCCAGGATGTGAAGAAGTATTTTATGAATGACCTACAGGGGTAGTCAGAAAGGGATATGATTGTGGACTATGAAGACCATGTTATTGTAGTTTGTTTACTTTTTGATGTAATTAATGACTTATGAATGTATCTAGTGTTTCCAAGGCTACTAAACTAATCAGTCTTTCGAGACATGATCTTTTGTGATCATGCCAATGTTACGAAGTAATGCACCGACTCTGGGTAGCTGGGGTCGGGGCGTTACAGAAAATTCCTTTTATGTATTGATATCACATGAGACTATATCTTTGTATGATGAGAAGGATTGTGGGACTAATTCTTGATGGAGAAATTATTTTAACCCATCGATGAATTGATCAATTTTACTCCTCGGGTTACATATATAATATATATCATGCCTTGATAACCTTGTAATGTTAGCTTCATTCTTTGCAACATTCTAATCTTCCTTTTTCCTCAGACTTAGAAATTTAATTTCTATATCTGCATGATGGTCACAAAGAAACAAAGTTTCTATGAAAATATATTTAAACTCCCTCCATAACATATTTTATACTTCTTTATCCTCATTTTTGTTTTGAATTAACAACCACCATTAATCTGCTTCTCTAGTGAGGTGATAAACTGCCATGACAACTTTTCCCCTTTCACTACTCCCCAAATCATGAAATAATTTCTCTATGGAACTTATCCACTAATCAGATACAAATTGATATGTAGTCCCATTGAATATTTGGGGTTGTTGACTCAGGAATCGGTCTATCATTGATCCTCCACGTTGTGAATCAGGGTTCTCCATACAGGTATGGTTATTATTAATAACATGAGTGGGTTTTCCGAGTATGGTTATAAGTTATTTAGCACCAATTGTATCACCATATCCACTATAATTATGTTGAGTAGGAGGGAAACCCCTACATGGATTACGTGCATTAATACAGTTTCCTTTACTTCCACTAGGCACCATTTCTGAATAATGGAATACAGTAGATCAGTTTCTGAATCACAATACATAATTTCAAATTAGTGAAATACCCAACATAAATTAAATAGTGTATGAATATAATCCATAAGATAAAATAATGATTACTTTGATGAATTATTTACTCATAAATCCTTTATAATGGTTTGTAAAGAAAATGTGAATTATCCTAAGAATATCCACTACAAGTTTCATAACCAAGAGTGCAGGAAGGCCCATTTTAATGACCTAGTTACCGTTAATATAACGACCCACACTTTACATACATTGTTAATACTTCAAAATTGAATCACACTTATTACAACATATGACAAAACCACAAAGGACCGTATAGGTATAGTGTCTTTAGAAACTGGGAAACATAAACAACTGGTTCATAAATCTTCTACAGTGTCTCCCATTTATTTCATCATATCTAGGGTCCCTTTTAGCATATTCTACTTAATATCCATATTCCTGACCTGGGGAAAAGAAAACATAAAAGGGTGAGCTCAAATGCTCAGCAAGGGAAAATAAAGGAAATAAAAATCATATCATATCTTTTTGAAAATCAAAACCTGCAAAAGAGATCATAATATCTTAACATGGAATAAATCATAGAAGTGAAAATGAGATCCCCAAAATCATAACATAAAACTTGAAACTTTGTGGCATGCACACATAATCATGGAAAATCATTTCTTGTTAGTCATGACTCATTGCCAAGACTATCTTAGTGGACAAAGTCCCTTTCTGAACCGAGTTCACTCCTCGTTTCAGTCCTGTATCACTGAACCAAAATAACCTTCCGTTCCAGCCATGTCTATCTCATGAGATATAAAATCATTACCCAATGCATTGGAGGGAGATATAGGTCCCACCCATCTTATAATGAATCCTTTCTTATGTGTGCCACATAATCATAAAACATGCATCATCGCATAACACATGTAACAAAAATGGGATTCTTGAAACATCATGACATCATAAATCAATTCATATATGATAAAGGAATTCATAAACATAATTCCATCATAACATAGTCAAACCAATGTAAAAATATGGATAGAAACAGAACCCTTTATTATCTTAGATGGAAAATAATTTTGATAAAACACTTGAATTGAATTCTTGAGGAAAATATCCTTTCTTCTTCAAAAATATTTTTCCTTTCATAACATGTCATACAACTTTAAAATAAAAGAAGTTGATTAAAAATAAACTTGAAAACTTGTAAAGGAAGCTTCTTTGATGTAATGTTTTAAAAATCCATTCATTCCGTATAAGTTAAAAAAACATTCTTCGTACTTTTGTCGGAAAAGTCAAAAAGTACCTCGTACGGAAAAACGACAAAAGATTCCTTTCATATTCTTTACTAAAAACTCACCTAAGGGTAAAATTGGATTTAAACTATTTCAAGTGGATGGAAAAAATATTACATATTGAGGGAACATGGATGTGGATGATAAAATACACCCTAGTAAATACTTACGAATAAACAATCTCGGATAAAAATGAGATTGTGATATTTCCCTTACCTTAGGTCCGATTTGCTTTGTTCGTGTCCGAAGCTCCTGTATAATGGTTTAAATAATGTTATTTACTTATTCCAGAATCATACATATTGATATGAGATCATATATGGTCATATTATTAGCTTCTTGTTAGTAATATTTCATTGTTACTTTTTACTCGGGTCTTTATAACTTTTTGTTCTTATGCGTGTTTTGTCGAATAAATTCTTATTCTTATCTTTAGGTTATAGATAATTAATTTCCAGAATGGTATTAGTGTATTATATACCATATTCATTCATTCAATTCATTTATATAATCATTATGAAATGAAGATCATGTAGAACGAGTCGCATCACATCGTGGAGACGGTATTCCGTACGTACGCACGAGTGATGATATCGTTCCTATGATCGTGGAATTGTGTTGGAGTATATATATATATTATTTCAGTATCAATATTACTTAATAATAATCATATATAGTTACTGATTACACCATTATACCCATCCTTGTAAGGTGATGGTGGAAAATAGATTACACCACGGCGTGGAAACGGTATTCCGTACGTACGCACGCGCGGTGATTTCATTTTTCCGTAGGATGGATAGAAGGTGAATTAGGGTTGTTTCATATTTATAATAACATATCAGTATGTAAGTAATACTGATGTTATTACTTTATCATGAAACAACTAAAGAAGAAGAAGTTGAAGAAGAAAGAAATTGAAAAGATCGGTAATGGATATTACCTCTTCTTTGGAACGCCTTTTTGAATCCTCCACTTAAGGAACTAAGATTGGTCTTTGGAGAAGACCAGGACCTCTAGGATTATTCTAGGGAAGTGGAGAAGGGAAAATGGCAGGGGTTGGCCGAGCTTGAGTGCTCAAATTGGTGTGAGGAGGAGGGGGAGGAGGTGCCCTTTTATAAGGGAGGAGAGGGGCACCTTAGGAATATCTCAAAATATTATTTTATATTAAAGTCAAAATCGGTTTATAATGGTTCCAAAGGGTCTTATTTCGAAGCCAAAGTGGGGATGGGTCGAAATCCTATCAACCAATAGAATTTAGACAAGTTTAGGGTATTATTTTAACCTTATCAATTAGATTTAACTCTAAGTTAAATAATTTAACTTTTACCATGACTTTTTGTTTTCTTTCACTATATGGTTAATACACTTACTATAACATGCCAAACGTACCCCAAATTGTTTATTATTAAAATATATATCCTTATCTAAGTCATTTGGCCGAACCTTAGATTTTTAGGAATAAAATAACAATTAATAATATAATATTTGATTTAAAAACTATTTTTGTCAATTTTGACACTATTTGATATATGATTTTTGTCAAAGTCATAACAGAATTATATGTTCGAACCAAGTTGATTAAATCAATACTAATATATCATAGTAACCTAGAAAATTAGTGGAATTCATAAAAAGTCTCAAATTACATTTATTTTGGTATTTATATTATCAATTTTGTCAATATTTCATTAATAAGATAATTACTGCATCATCTTTGTGTCATAAATAAATTAAATTATTTGATGTCTAAAAATTACAAATAAAATACCATCATGTAGGAAATCTTTTTAGCTTTCTAATGAATATTTACAATCGAATTTATCTTATGTATAACCCTATATTAAAAATGATTTACTTATTAAACTTTGATTTTAACTATTTTAACACTTCTTTAAATAAATTAATAATAAATGTCCTAATCTACTCCAAGTGGGCCTAAATGGTCATATTTTATTCCTAAGTTTGTTTTTGGTCGAATTACACTTGTCCAATAGAATTAGGACATGTGTTAGGGTAATATTAATATCATAATTACCCTTAGTTACCCTATTTACTATTAACCGCGGTAAAAATAGTAAAAAGTTACTATTCACCAAAAAATTATTTTCATCTCATTGAACCACATTATTAACCGTGTCTCTCGGATTTTTGAAATTCCATTCACAGAAGCGGTAAAATTAAGTTTTATGCAAAATTCAGTTTTTAACCTACCACTTAGTGGTTTCACTATTCATCAAAAATTGAAAGTTTTCAGAAAAATACCAAAATTTCACCCTAGGCTAATTTCGATATTCTGAGTCCAAAAATGAAGTCCATTTTGAAAAATAAAATTTATAAAATTTCAAAAAGTGGTTATTACTATTCATAACGGCTAGTTTTAATAGCATATTGTTGTTTAGTGAAACTCGGTATTGCGTACGACGCAAGCTATCGAGGAAGGTCGCGATTGCGTGTAAAGCAAGCCAAGAAAGTGTTGTGTAGAAAAAGATTCCTTTGATGATTTATATAACATAAAAGTCTCGGGTGTTACATTCTACCCCCCTTAAAAAGAATTTCTCCCTCGAAATTCGTCACTTTGAAACAAACAAATGAGGATACTTCTCCCTCATCATATCCTCAAGCTCCCATGTAGCTTCTTCAAGTTGGTGGTTTCTCCATAAAACTTTCACCAAGCGAGTGGTCTTGTTTCGTAGGACTTTTTCGCTACGATCCAGAATCTCTATCGGCTGTTCTTCATAAGAAAGATCTTGCTCCAGTGGTACAACTTCTGAGCTGAGTACATTTGAAGGATCTGGTATGTACTTTCTCAGGAGAGATACATGGAACACATCGTGAATTTGAGAGAGATTCGGTGGAAGCTCCAATCGGTAAGCTACCTTCCCAACACGATCCAGTATTTCAAAAGGACCGATATATCTAGGGCTCAACTTCCCCTTCTTTCCAAATCTCATAACCCTCTTCCAGGGAGATATTCGTAAGAACACTTTATCACCCACTTCAAACTCTAGGTCTTTTCTTCGGTTGTCGGCATAACTTTTTTGTCGACTCTTAGCTGCTCTTATGTGTTGTTGAATAGATCTGACCTTTTCTGCCATTTCATCAACGAGATCAGGTCCTAATAGCTTTCTTTCCCCAACTTCATCCCAGCAAGTTGGAGTCCTGCATTTCTTTCCATAGAGAGCTTCATAAGGAGCCATCTGAATACTGGAGTGAAAGCTATTATTATAAGAAAATTCCACCAAAGGTAGGTGTTGATCCCAACCTCCTTTGAAATCCATAGAGCAAGCTCTCAACATATCTTCTAGGGTTTGAATTGTTCTCTCAGACTGACCGTCTGTCTGGGGATGATAAGCAGTGCTGAAACTCAACTCTGTATCCAGAGTATGCTGAAGACTTCGCCAGAACTTCGAGGTAAATCTCGGATCTCGATCAGATATAATAGAAAGTGGTACTCCATGCAATCTTACCACTTCCTTTACATATATCTTGGCAAGCTGATCTAGAGAGAAATCCTCTCTAATAGCAATGAAGTGTGCAGACTTTGTAAGACGATCAACTATGACCCAGATAGCATTATTGCCTTTGGATGTTTTAGGAAGTCCTGTGACAAAGTCCATAGTGATGTTTTCCCATTTCCATTCGGGTATGGGTAATGGTTGTAACATCCCCTTAGACTTCTGTCTCTCAGCTTTAACTTGTTGACAAACCAAGCATCGAGAGACATATTCAGCAACATCTCTTTTCATGCCATCCCACCAGAAGTACTCTTTCAGGTCCCTATACATCTTCGTGCTTCCAGGATGAATAGAGAATGAAGAACTATGAGCCTCATCCAGCAGCTCTTTCTTTAATTCGGGGATGGGAGGAACACAAACCCGATTCCTGAACTTTATTATCCCATCACAATCAAGGTTGAATTCAGGAACATTTCTCACCTTCTTTTGTAACTCGACATCTTCTTTCTGTGCCTCTTTAATCTTCACATGTATAGATGGTTGAACATTCATTTGAGAAAGATAAGATTTTTCCCCTTCCATTATAATTCCAAGATCCATCCTTTGTAAATCTATAAATATTGGATCTTTTGTGATCCTCATCATGGATAAACTAGCATGGTCTTGTCGACTTAATGCATCTGCCACCTTGTTTGCTTTCCCAGGGTGGTAATGGATTGAGCAGTCATAATCCTTAATCAGCTCCAACCATCTTCTTTGGCGCATATTCAGCTCCTTTTGTGTGAAAATATACTTTAAACTTTTATGATCAGTATAAATATCACACCTTTCACCATAAAGGTAGTGCCTCCAAATCTTTAATGCAAAGATTACCGCAGCGAACTCCAAATCATGTGTTGGGTAATTTTGTTCATGGATTTTCAACTGTCGTGAGGCATAAGCTATCACCATATCATTTTGCATAAGAACACACCCCAATCCCTTCTTGGATGCATCACTGTAGATCACAAACCTTTCTCCACTACAAGGCAGTGTGAGCACAGGTGCACTGGATAACCTTCTTTTCAACTCCTTGAAATTCTCTTCACATTCCTCTGTCCAGACAAACTTAACACCTTTCCGAGTCAACTTGGTGAGTGGATTAGATAATCGTGAAAAATATTTTACAAAACGTCGATAATATCCAGCCAAACCAAGAAAACTTCGGATCTCAGTTACTGTTGTTGGTCTTGACCATCTTTCGATAACCTCTGTTTTTGCTGGATCCACAGATATCCCCTCTTTTGAGATTATATGACCCAAAAATGCAACTTTTTGAAGCCAAAATTCACACTTGGTAAATTTGGCATAAAGCTTCTCTTTTCTCAGGGTCTTCAATATAATTCTCAAGTGATCTTCATGCTCTTCCTTGCTCTTTGAATAGACAAGAATATCGTCTATAAAGACTACCACAAATTGATCAAGATAGTCTCTAAAGACTATATTCATTAGATCCATGAAGATAGCAGGGGCATTAGTAAGACCAAATGGCATCACTATAAATTCATAGTGTCCATACCTTGTACGGAAAGTCGTCTTTGGTATATCCTCCCTTTTGACCCTTAATTGATGATACCCTGAACGAAGATCAATCTTGGAAAAGTATTGAGCTCCGCGTAGTTGGTCAAATAAGTCATCAATGCGTGGGAGAGGATATTTGTTCTTGATAGTGATCTTGTTAAGTTATCGATAATCAATGCAGAGTCTCATTGATCCATCTTTCTTCTTAACAAATAGAACAGGTGCTCCCCAAGGTGACGCACTAGGGCGTATGAATCCCTTATCAAGATTCTCTTGGAGTTGCTTCTTCAATTCCTGCAACTCAATTGGGGCCATTCTATAAGGTGTCTTTGAAATAGGCAAAGCACCCGGTACGAGTTCTATTGAAAACTCAACTTCACGATTTGGTGGAAGACCCGGCAATTCCTCCGGAAAGACATCATCAAACTCCCGTACAATGGGCATATTCTTAATCGTGAGTTTCTCACCAACCATTTGAGATAAATAACCTTCATTTAGTGGAATCAATACCCATAAGATGGAAGAAATTTCCACTGGAAGGTTATGTTCATCCTTGCATTGATAGACGATCGTAGGTTGATCTGGAATATGAAATGTGACTTCCCTTCTTTGGCAATTGATATGAGCTCCATGTAGAGAAAGCCAATCCATGCCAAGAATCACATCAAATTCCACTAAAGGAAGGATCACAAGATTTGCAGGAAGCACTTTCCCACAAACTTCGATCGGAGAAGAATTATAAACTTTTGATGCGATTGATGTGCCATTAGGTGTTGTCACAACTAACTCAACATCTAATTGTTGAGGTAGTACGGTGATACCCTTAGAAAAGTCTTCAGAAATAAAAGAGTGGGTGGATCCAGAATCAAATAAAACATTTGCTACTTTAGAGTGGATGGTAAGTGTACCTTTCACCACATCGTTATCGTACTCCACATCGCTGATAGAAATTGCATGTGACTTTCCTTTGTCTTTAGCCTTAAGAGTTTGTTGACGTCGACCATCATCATCAACCCTTGGATTTGGGCATTGATTGGCATAATGCCCCATCTCCTTGCACTTGAAACATTGAAGTGTAGCAGGTTCATTCTGTGTATCCCTTCCTTTGTTTGCATCATTAGACATCTTCTTCCCATTATCACGGCATTCAAATGCCCGATGACCTTCCTTTCCACATTTAAAACATTTACTTGTCCCTTTAAGACAACTCCCTCCATGTTTCTTTCCACACTTTGAGCATAAGGGAAAGTTCATCTTCTTTTCCGTGTGCTCTTTAGATTTTTCTTTGAATTCCATCTTCCTCTTCTTATCAAACCCATGTGACTGATGGGTTACTCCAATCTCCATCTCGACTTTGATAGCACATCGAACGATTTCTTCGTAGCTATTGAAGTCCCTTATGGCTAACGCCCTTCGAAGACTTGGTTTTAAGCCACTAAAGAATCGATCGATCTTACTCTCAGGTTGGATAATAATACCAGAAGCGTACCTTGCAAGTCTTGTAAAATTTGCTTCATAGGTACTAACAGATTCATCATCCCTTTTCTTCAGTTCAAGGAACTCTTTCTCCATCTTTGTTCGGAGAATACGAGGGAAGTACTTATTGAAAAATAAGTTCTTGAACTCGTTCCATTCCATAGACTCAATTTCATCCCTTTGCCTCGTATTCTTAACAAGATTCCACCATTGATCCGCATCTCCTTCCAAACGATACACTGCTAGGATGACTTTATCATGCTCAGAACATTGAAGAACTGAAAATATCTTTTCAGTAGTACTAATCCATTGTTCAGCAACTAATGGATCAGTAGACCCGCTGAAAGATGGTGGACGCTGCCTCATGAAGGATTCAACAGAATGTTGCTCCCTTCTTTGTTCGTTTGGAAATCCTGCATGATTCATAGCTTGAGAAAGTTGTGTGAGCATGGCTACAAGATTTTGCATTCCAGCTCCCATATCGTTTGGTTGCTCAGGGGGACAATCATTGCATTGCCCATCGCATTCCGCATTAACACGGTTCCTTCTGGTTCCAGCCATTGACTAAAACCAAGAAGAATAGTGTGAGCAACACTAATTATAATAGGAAACCACATAATTCAAGAATAAAATTTTCATGCTTAAGGTCTTATCCTAGGTTATTCAAGGCCATTTCTAAAATTGTGTTCTATGCTTAGACTTATCCTTAGGGTTATTACTAAGGCTTTCAAATCCTAGTTTCCAAAGGTTGACTATACCTTTCCTCTGATACCAACTATAGCGGTCTAGAATTACATCCAGTGGACTACAATTGATACCTATCAGGGCACTCCATGGGCGGCTACACCCCCTGGGCGGGACACACCACCATCCCCAGTGGCAGCCATTTCCTCATGAAGCCCTTGGGCGGAGATCCATGCTTCGTCCAACGCTCACATGTGAGAGTTCCCAAGGATCGGATACATTCCTACCTCCTTTCCCTCTGATACCAACTATAACGACCCACACTTTACATACATTGTTAATACTTCAAAATTGAATCACACTTATTACAACATATGACAAAACCACAAAGGACCGTATAGGTATAGTGTCTTTAGAAACTGGGAAACATAAACAACTGGTTCATAAATCTTCTACAGTGTCTCCCATTTATTTCATCATATCTAGGGTCCCTTTTAGCATATTCTACTTAATATCCATCTTCCTGACCTGGGGAAAAGAAAACATAAAAGGGCGAGCTCAAATTCTCAGCAAGGGAAAATAAAGGAAATAAAAATCATATCATATCTTTTTGAAAATCAAAACCTGCAAAAGAGATCATAATATCTTAACATGGAATAAATCATAGAAGTGAAAATGAGATCCCCAAAATCATAACATAAAACTTGAAACTTTGTGGCATGCACACATAATCATGGAAAATCATTTCTTGTTAGTCATGACTCATTGCCAAGACTATCTTAGTGGACAAAGTCCCTTTCTGAACCGAGTTCACTCCTCGTTTCAGTCCTGTATCACTGAACCGAAATAACCTTCCGTTCCAGCCATGTCTATCTCATGAGATATAAAATCATTACCCAATGCATTGGAGGGAGATATAGGTCCCACCCATCTTATAATGAATCCTTTCTTATGTGTGCCACATAATCATAAAACATGCATCATCGCATAACACATGTAACAAAAATGGGATTCTTGAAACATCATGACATCATAAATCAATTCATATATGATAAAGGAATTAATAAACATAATTCCATCACAACATAGTCAAACCAATGTAAAAATATGGATAGAAACATAACCCTTTATTATCTTAGATGGAAAATAATTTTGATAAAACACTTGAATTGAATTCATGAGGAAAATATCCTTTCTTCTTCAAAAATATTTTTCCTTTCATAACATGTCATACAACTTTAAAATAAAAGAAGTTGATTAAAAATAAACTTGAAAACTTGTAAAGGAAGCTTCTTTGATGTAATGTTTTAAAAATCCATTCATTCCGTATAAGTTAAAAAAACATTCTTCGTACTTTTGTCGGAAAAGTCAAAAAGTACCTCGTACGGAAAAACGACAAAAGATTCCTTTCATATTCTTTACTAAAAACTCACCTAAGGGTAAAATTGGATTTAAACTATTTCAAGTGGATGGAAAAAATATTACATATTGAGGGAACATGGATGTGGATGATAAAATACACCCTAGTAAATACTTACGAATAAACAATCTCGGATAAAAATGAGATTGTGATATTTCCCTTACCTTAGGTCCGATTTGCTTTGTTCGTGTCCGAAGCTCCTGTATAATGGTTTAAATAATGTTATTTACTTATTCCAGAATCATACATATTGATATGAGATCATATATGGTCATATTATTAGCTTCTTGTTAGTAATATTTCATTGTTACTTTTTACTCGGGTCTTTATAACTTTTTGTTCTTATGCGTGTTTTGTCGAATAAATTCTTATTCTTATCTTTAGGTTATAGATAATTCATTTCCAGAATGGTATTAGTGTATTATATACCATATTCATTCATTCAATTCATTTATATAATCATTATGAAATGAAGATCATGTAGAACGAGTCGCATCACATCGTGGAGACGGTATTCCGTACGTACGCACGAGTGATGATATCGTTCCTATGATCGTGGAATTGTATTGGAGTATATATATATATTATTTCAGTATCAATATTACTTAATAATAATCATATATAGTTACTGATTACACCATTATACCCATCCTTGTAAGGTGATGGTGGAAAATAGATTACACCACGGCGTGGAGACGGTATTCCGTACGTACGCACGCGCGGTGATTTCATTTTTCCGTAGGATGGATAGAAGGTGAATTAGGGTTGTTTCATATTTATAATAACATATCAGTATGTAAGTAATACTTATGTTATTACTTTATCATGAAACAACTAAAGAAGAAGAAGTTGAAGAAGAAAGAAATTGAAAAGATCGGTAATGGATATTACCTCTTCTTTGGAACGCCTTTTTGAATCCTCCACTTAAGGAACTAAGATTGGTCTTTGGAGAAGACCAGGACCTCTAGGATTATTCTAGGGAAGTGGAGAAGGGAAAATGGCAGGGGTTGGCCGAGCTTTAGTGCTCAAATTGGTGTGAGGAGGAGGGGGAGGAGGTGCCCTTTTATAAGGGAGGAGAGGGGCACCTTAGGAATATCTCAAAATATTATTTTATATTAAAGTCAAAATCGGTTTATAATGGTTCCAAAGGGTCTTATTTCGAAGCCAAAGTGGGGATGGGTCGAAATCCTATCAACCAATAGAATTTAGACAAGTTTAGGGTATTATTTTAACCTTATCAATTAGATTTAACTCTAAGTTAAATAATTTAACTTTTACCATGACTTTTTGTTTTCTTTCACTATATGGTTAATACACTTACTATAACATGCCAAACGAACCCCAAATTGTTTATTATTAAAATATATATCCTTATCTAAGTCATTTGGACGAACCTTAGATTTTTAGGAATAAAATAACAATTAATAATATAATATTTGATTTAAAAACTATTTTTGTCAATTTTGACACTATTTGATATATGATTTTTGTCAAAGTCATAACAGAATTATATGTTCGAACCAAGTTGATTAAATCAATACTAATATATCATAGTAACCTAGAAAATTAGTGTAATTCATAAAAAGTCTCAAATTACATTTATTTTGGTATTTATATTATCAATTTTGTCAATATTTCATTAATAAGATAATTAATGCATCATCTTTGTGTCATAAATAAATTAAATTATTTGATGTCTAAAAATTACAAATAAAATACCATCATGTAGGAAATCTTTTTAGTTTCTAATTAATATTTACAATCGAATTTATCTTATGTATAACCCTATATTAAAAATGATTTACTTATTAAACTTTGATTTTAACTATTTTAACACTTCTTTAAATAAATTAATAATAAATGTCCTAATCTAATCCAAGTGGGCCTAAATGGTCATATTTTATTCCTAAGTTTGTTTTTGGTCGAATTACACTTGTCCAATAGAATTAGGACATGTGTTAGGGTAATATTAATATCATAATTACCCTTAGTTACCCTATTTACTATTAACCGCGATAAAAATAGTAAAAAGTTACTATTCACCAAAAAATTATTTTCATCTCATTGAACCACATTATTAACCGTGTCTCTCGGATTTTTGAAATTCCATTCACAGAAGCGGTAAAATTAAGTTTTATGCAAAATTCAGTTTTTAACCTACCACTTAGTGGTTTCACTATTCATCAAAAATTGAATGTTTTCAGAAAAATACCAAAATTTCACCCTAGGCTAATTTCGATATTCTGAGTCCAAAAATGAAGTCCATTTTGAAAAATAAAATTTATAAAATTTCAAAAAGTGGTTATTACTATTCATAACGGCTAGTTTTAATAGCATATTGTTGTTTAGTGAAACTCGGTATTGCGTACGACGCAAGCTATCGAGGAAGGTCGCGATTGCGTGTAAAGCAAGCCAAGAAAGTGTTGTGTAGAAAAAGATTCCTTTGATGATTTATATAACATAAAAGTCTCGGGTGTTACAGTTAAAGTCTAACTCTATGTGGTGTTTCCAGGGTTTACCCATAGGTACATCTATGCCAGAGACGCCTCTACCTGCTCGTATCTAGATTGGGATGTATTTCTTGGAAAATTCACAAATTCTCAATATTACAAAAATTATATGAAGTTATTCTCTACTAAGCCTCGATGTATATCATAGGGTGATGTTCTCTAAACAACGTTTTTTCAAATGTAGTTTCCATAGTTTGTACTAAACTTCCACTAATACCAATTATAAATCCTCGACCCTAGTTACCCATATTTGGTGCATTACTACATAACATTGGCATGATGAAAAGAGATCATGTCTTGAAAACCGATTAGTTTAGTATCCATGGAAATACTAGATACATACATATGTTTTACATTGTATCATGAAATAAAAAACCACATTGTTTCCAATTTTATCACACTCATATCCTTTGGTTTATCCCTATAGGTTGATCATCATATACTTCTTCACATCCAAGAAAAAATAAAACATAGAAAGGGGTGAGCTCAGATGCTCAGTAAGGATAAAAATATGGGAGAAACATAAATAAATAACCATAAATATTTAAGGATATATATAAGACTAAAACACAATCCTTTTAAAAATTAAAATCAACCTAATATGGCAAATATAAATAACAAAATTACATTTACTTATTCACATTGATATTATATTAGTCAAATAATCACATGTAATATCAATAGCTAATTTAATAATGATGGAATGCATAATGTCGGACATCATAACCGCATAGTCAAGGAATTGTTCCAATAATACAATTAAAATTGTGTCAAGGCCTTGTTAAATGAAAATATTTTGTATCATGCTACCTAATGATGCATCGAGGGGCTATAGCGGGCTCCACCTATCACTTACTATGTCCAATGCATTCCTCAAATCAAAAGGTTAAAACATAATATAAAAATTTGTATTAAAACAATCATACGAAATATAAATACTTTATACATAAACCATTAATGTTATAAAAATATCAATCCAAAGTCAAACATATCACTAAACCTTCAATAATATATGGAAGATTTGATTATAATAAATATACTTCAAATAAACGTAAAATCCAAAGAAGCATATGGACATGCATGAAATCAATCAAAAAACTATTTGAGTGAAATATTTAGTTCTACATTGAAATATTTCAAAAGTCATGAACACATTTATTTTGAAAATATTCTTATAATCTTGTAAGGTAAGCTTCGAATGTGATATAATGGCGGAAAATATCATCACCCACCATATATGATAAAAAACATTCTTTCCTTAATTTGTCAAAAGGGTCATAAAATACATTGTTTTTGAATGAAATGAAAACATTACTTTCAAAACATTTTTTAAAAAGTTAAAAAAGGGTATAAATGACATTAACCAATAGTCTAGTAAATATTAGAAATGTTTTGAAATACATTTTTAAGAAACACAGATTTGGATGTTAAAGATGTCCTAGAATATACTCACGTATAAACAACCTCAGACAATAATGAGATTGTAAAATTAACCCTTAGCTTGTACTTTGACTTAGTTAAGGGTAAATTAACCTCCTTTATAATGGTGAAATAATTTTTATTAAATTATACAGGAACCACATACATAAATATGTTGTCATATACGATCTTTTAATATTTCTTTGTTAATAATATTTCATTAGTATTAATTTTTCGAGTGTTAAATGATTCATTTTCCATTATATGTTGTGTTACATAATTCATGTTGTTAAAGATAAGATGTATTTGATAAATATATAGAATGATATTTTGTTCTTAATAATTAATTTCAATCATAAAATGAAAATTATTCTTGAATGGTTACGAGGGGGAATGAATCTCATCACGTTCGTGGAGAGGGTAATCCATACATACGCATGAGAAACAATATCATCCCATTGATGGTGGAATCATATGTAATTTTATGGTATATTACACATAAAAAATAATCAACATGTTCTATTAATTATTTAAATAAATTATACTCATTATTATACCCATGCAAATAATGAACTGTTGAATAATAGACTACACAACGACGTAGAGATAATAAGTCGTATGTATGCACGTATGGTGATTTTGCCATTCATAGGATGGATAGAATACTGAATATGGTGGTAACATATCAAAAATAAAATAAAAGTATGTATAATTCATTGTATTTATTATTTTGGTATGGAAACAATGAATAAAGAGGATGTGGAAGAAAAAAATAACATTGAAAGAGGTGGTGAAATTATAATCTCTTCTTCAGGTGCTTCATTTTGATTTGATCAAAGGGATATTTACGTTGCCTTTCCAAACAAAGAATTTAATCTTGATTTATGTGATGTTTTTTGGGAGGATATTTTATAATGTATTATCCAAGACAAATGGTTTTAGAGGTGTGAAATTGAGGGAAGGTGAAGTACCCTTTTATAAGATAGGTGAGGGTCACTTTAAAAAAACATGAAATAATATTTTATTGTAAAATAGTTTTTAGTTTATAATGGATCCAAATGTATTTATTTAGAGGATAAGGTGTTGATGGGTCTAAATCTTCTCAACCAATAGGTTTTGGGCCCATTATTTCACTATATTAACCTTATATTTTAGATTTAACTCTTAGTTAAATAGTTTAACTTTTACCATGTCTTCTTGTATTTTAATATTACATGGTAAATAAAATTTCATTAAAATTCCAAGAGAACCTCAAGTTGTTAATTAATTATATATATATATATATATCATTATATAAGTCCTTTGGCCGATCCCGATATTTATACTAATATTATATCATTTAATAAAATTATATTTGTTTTAAAATCTCTTTTATGCCAATTTTTAACATTGTTTAGTATTTGATTTCTGTGAAATTAATAACAATTTTATTTCATATAAAAAATAAATTTAATAAACCCTAACATGTCATAATAACCTAGAAAATTTCTGTAATGCATAAAAAGTGTCATTTTACATTTATTTTAATATTTATTACATAAATTATTTTATTCTTTCATTAGTATTGTAATTACTACATTCTCATTGTTACATAACTAAATTAAATTATTTAATGTATAAAAATTATAAAGAAAATACCATTATATTGAAAATTGTTTTATCTTTCTAATTATTTATTATAGTGTAATATATCTTATTTTCATCCCTATATTAAAAATGTTTTAGTTATTAATCATTTATTTTAACACTTTTAACTCTTCTTTAAATAAATATAATAAAATTCCTAATATAATCCATGTAGATCAAAAAGGATAAATTTTTTTCCTAATTTGTATTTTGGTCTAAATACACTTATAGAATGGAATTAAGAAATGTTTTTTGGTAATTATAATATTATTTTTACCTTTAATTACCATATTTACTTTTAACTGAGGTAAATAAAATTCAAAAAGTTACTATTCACCACAAATTATTTTCGTCCCACTAAACAACATTTAACTTACAGATGTCAACCATGTCACTCATATTTTTGAAATTCAATTCAACGAAGCGGTATAATTACATTTTATGCAAATTTTCTTACGTGCCTAGATGGTGGGTAAAAGACGATAAAAAGTTCAATAAAATTTTATATATTTAATCTTATTATAAAATTACTTCAATGTATTAAATTGGAATAATATAGGCATTATATATCGATTTTGAATTTAAAATAAATTTCAATAAAAAAAATTATTATTTAAATAAAATTTAGTTTTAAACAATAACACAATGTTATTCACTACTCATCAAAAATTTCATGTTTTCAAAAACATACCAAAAATTCACCCTAATAAAATTTTGATATTTTGAATAAAAAAATGTAGTCCATTATGAAAAATAAAATTTAGATAATTTCAAAAAAGAGGGTATTACTATACATTATATCTTTTTAAACGGCTTGTTTGATTTGTCATGGTGTGTTAGAACTTGATGTTGCACACATCGCAAACTATTTCATTATTCAAAGAGATACGTATCGTGGAATCTTGGGGTGTTAAACATACTACTTATTAGTCCATTGTGTTGTGATTTCATGTGACTATATGACATATTAATAATAAGGAAATTTCAATTGAAATCATTGTGTCGTTATAGAGACTATATACATAATCAAATTATTTCATGAAATATGATCAATATCTCAAAAAATGATCTCTCATATAATACACATTTTAGAAATTTAAACATTAAACATTTCTTCACCAGTTAATGGAATGGAATCAAAAGAAAGGATGGGTTCAGATGACCAATAAAGGTAAATATGATTGAAGTCAATTGATGAAAATAAGTGACATAAAATAAGATTATGTGTATAAGAAAACTATCATAACTAACAAGTCATAAACCATAATTCATGAGTTGTTACATAAATATTTTCAATAATAAAAGGCATGATTTAAATGAATGTAGAATCATTAATAATTAATAGTGAGTAATGAGATCAAATCATTATCATTGGACATAAATTTATTTCATCAACACATAAGCATAGTAAATCACTTTTGTGTTGAATGATCTCTAAAATTACTATTATAATGTAAACATTTCCATAGAGGATCGGGTTCACTCCCCATTCCCAAAAAAATAGTAGGAAGTCTCTCATAGTGGATTAGGTTCACTTCACATTCCAATAAAAATAGTTGATAGAGTCCCACTATGGATTGGGTTTACTCATGATTCCCTTTTATATTATCACAATAGGTTTTAAGCTTTACCCAATGCAATAAAGATCTATTTAATTTTTTCCAACTTTTCAAATAATGAAAATCATACATGTGTATTTCATAAGATCATAAAAATATTTAATATTTTATAATAACATTATTAACACAAGGAATGTAAATGGGTTTTATAAAAAACATCCACAAAACACCAACATTATTAGCCATAAATAGAAATAATTTGAATGGTATCATGAGAAAATGTAACCAATTAATAATAACTATCTTTTATGGATATTAACACATATGAAAAATAATTTTATTATAAATATTTTCTAAAAGAAAAAGAAGAAATATATTTCAATTCTCAACTTTTAAAAACAAAAATGATACAATATAATAATAGGAATAATGTTTTCATATATAAACCATAGAATATTTTAATATAATCATTATGATAAATAAAATAGAGTATGTAATGAAAATCAATTAATTTCATAAACTCTAAAAAACCTTATTTTCACTCTTTTGTAAGGAAATTGATAAATGATACATTAAAAAATGATACAAAGATTTCATTAAATAATTTTTAAATAAATTTAATGTTATTATAAAAAAACATTAAAATAATATAAATCTAGATAAGAACTTCTATTGCACAATTATGATGAACATGGTTATGGAATAGAAATACTCCTAACCAATATGAAGAAATAATGTAATATTTCCTTAAAAATATTAATTTGAATGTTTTTACTACCAAATTTAAGGGAAATAGAAGGAATACTAGAAATAAATAGAAATAACTAAATAATAATAAAATAGATTTTTATAATAAATAAATAACATAGAATTTACAATAATATAATAATACTATTAAAAAGTGACATTATAAAATAAACATTGACCTCAAGTCCCAACTTGCATTGTACAAACATTGATCTCTGTATAATAAATTTTTAATTTTTATATAACTATACATGAACCATATTCATGCTTTTCTAAATATATTACATTTTATAATAATTTAAACTTACCTAGTTATTAATAATCTTTCATTTAAATCAATATCCTGGTTTCAAATGTTTTATTTTCCAAAAAAAAATCGGTTTAGTGATTTCTTTCCTTTTATATTTGTCATCATTTGATCATATATGTAATACTAATATTTTAATAATAACAATATTTACTCATTAAATGTACTTTTATAACCATCCATGTAAGGATGTGATGAAAAATTAATTACATCACCAAGTGGAGATGGTAGTTCCCACATACGTGTGGGTGATGTTTTCATCTTTCAGTATATGGAAAGAAAAGAAGTTAAATTCTAATTTATCATTATATAAACATAATCATATAATAAATTTCATAAATATTCATTAAACTTATATATGTAACCATCCATCAATGGAAGTGATGAGAAATCAAATACATCACTTTATAGAGGCAGTATTATGCACGTACGCACATTCAACATTTTCATATTTCATAGGGTGAAAAGTTGGTATAAAAATGTTGTTTGAAAAACATATATATTTGTTTATATAAAATATATTTATTTAATTATTTCAATTTTTTTATATTATTATTTTTGGGACGTATAATAATAAATAAACATGAATAAATTCAGTTAAGACTTATTCACCCTCCTTGGATATCTTCAATTGGATTACACATTCAGATTTATAGGATTGGGTTTTTGGTAGGAAATGGTAAACTTATATGTGTAATGGATATTTGTAAATTCATTTAGGGTGATATTGTTAATGATAATGTACTCAAAAAATGTTGATAAATGAGGTGAGGTTGTTTCTATTTATAAGTGTAAGGAATGAAACCCATGCTATTTCACTTAATAATAAACTTATAGAAATATATTTTCAAGGGAAAGTGAAAAAAATATATTTTTTTAAATATTAGAATGTATGTTTTAAATACAATAAATCGTAAAATTGGTACATTTATTATTGGAAATGTTGGTCTTATATCTTATTTTAATTCCATTATTAACCCTTTCCATGGTGACAAACTTCTACCATGGTAACTTATTTCCATGACAAAAAAATTGAAGTAGACTATATTATATAATTAGAAATTTTTTTATATAAATTTTTTAAATAAATTTTTTAATAATAAATTTCTATAGGTTTCATAAATTAATTATAATATCCACGTATAGAAAAAACAAATACAATTTCTAGAAAAAATGTGTTTTTAAGTATAAAATTATTTCTTTCTCATTTCATGTATAGTAAAACTATTAGATGAATTTTAATATATTTTAATGAATATATTTTCTATAAAATAGTAAAATTATTGATTAATAATTATTATTTAAATTTATTTAGGTAAAAATACATTATAAAAAATAGTTTCTTGAAAAATAACTCATTATACATTCAAATAATTTAATAATTGTCTATAAAAAAATTATCATAAAATTACCAATCATAATTCATTTATATAAATATATAAAAAACATTAATGAATATTATTAATAATAAAAATATGATTTATTATATTTAAAGTAAAAAATATGTAAATAGAACATAATTTTTATACCAATCATTTTTATTCAACAAGGAATTATTATAAAAATATATTTTATCATTATTTAATCATTTCATGGATATTATAAATTTATTTTTGTAATTATTTATTTACATTATCAAAATATATTTTATCTATATCTTTACACAAATATATTAAATTTAACAAAAATTAAAAATTTAATAAAATAGTTAAAATATATTTTCTCAATAATTAATGGTATTTCCTTCAGAGAATTTGACCATTTTAATAAATTCATTCATTTAATAAACTTATTTTGAAAATATAATAACTTATTTCATTGTATAATTTAATAAATAATTCCACATATAATTTTGGTATTTTTTTATCACAATCAATCAATAATATAAAATTTAATAATCAGAAAATATTTTGAAATCTCTTGGAGTTAAATGGGTGCTTTAGTAGAGTATAATATTCACATGTTATGGTAAAGCACATGGTTGGTGTATCATGATCGAGTTGGACATAATTAATGGTCTTTGGATACAAAGATGTGATTATGTTTTGTGATTCTATTAAAGCATATCAGATTTTTTATTTTTCCTATATATGTGATTATCTTGGTGGGTGGTTAGTTTTTATATGATTTTATGAATATTTGTCTATATATGTATATTCTTTCATATTAAATTTTATGTATAATTCTATGTTTTATTTCTCATATTTATATTGATTATTCATCATTAATTATGTTTGGTTAGTTTCCTACCATTTTTAAAATGATATAAGGGTATATTCTTCCCAATGTAACACACTAGATGCTCTTTGTTAGTCTGATACCACTATATTACGGGGAGGAATGACTATGGTAAAATATTAACCACCAATAGAGACACCAAACAATTTTTTTAGGGAGGATGTATGCTATAATGATTCAAGTTATAATATAATTAAAATTCCTTGTATTATATATATAAATGTTTTCTCTATCAGCCACCACCAACTATGTCCCTAAACATATTTGGTATATATTGGTTCATGATGATATGACATTTTAAATTTATTAAAGCATCATTAAAATAAATACCATTGTATCCTCATGTTATGATTTCACAATTTAGATCATCCATACCATCTGTATCTATGTTAGGGGTTAATTTTGAATATCTAACATTGTATAAAAATTGTTTGGTATAATATATTCTCATTATATCATCCCAAAATCTCCTAAATTTTTTTTTTCAATACACTAAACAGTAACATAACTACATCAATCTATGGCTATAATTACAATTAACCTCAATTATAAAACCCCTTTATGATTGTCACTACCCAAAACCCAGATCTCAACGCTATTCATGGTTGTAATTACAAACAAACTACTTCTCATGTATGTCTATGATTGTCATTACACCCAACCAATATCATTGGATAATCCTTAGTTGGATTGAGATCCAACATTATTTATTAATATTTCCATAAGGTTCTTTGATGGAAATATAGCATACTACTCAACATGAAATTACACCATAACCCTTTCCATAAATACTCATGACAGGAATTACACCCAATTGCATCTCAAACACATTCCTAGTTGTAATTACACCAACATATTTTTAAATAAAAACTTGATTTTTCATTACAAACAAACCCTTACAATCTATAGTAACAAAAAAATTCTAAACATTAACAAGATGTTAATAAAAAACACTTATTGATAACACATAAAAATGACAGAAGATGTTAATAATGACACAAATATAATAAGGTTTAGTGTGGTTTGGTAGCTCTCCAATAACCAATACACACATTATATTTAGTAAATACTTATCACACACAACCTTTTTAAAATTCCCATATATCCAATGTTACCACTATGTTATCCATTCACTGTTATGCCTTAAATTATAAATAATAAATTTTAGAAACATATCATTGTCCAATATGTCATAATATAAATAGGGAAACCTATATTGTGATCATTATTCAGTTCGATATAACTTTGGTCAGAGGAAGGGTAATTGGTGACCATGGTGTCAGATAGAACTCAAAGGTAATTCCATATTATTTTATCTCGAGTTAATTGATTTATTTTGTTCCGGTAAACATAATGTAGTTTTATTTCAATACATACTCTCATTACTTGTGGATCACTTATATCAAAACATACATGTCATACAATAAACACCATGTAAATAATATCATCCTCCTACCTCATATCTATGAGATAATCCTTGATAAATATCATTGGTATAACTAAATTAAATCTAGATATATAAACTAACTTGAAAAAATCCCTTAATTTAAGGCATAAATATTGTAAAATTGATTAATCATGAGAGAAATAGGGATTCAATGTTATAATAGTGTTGGAAATTCACACGGTACTCCCACGGTATAAAATAACCGTGAATATTACTATGAATAATGTGAATCGAAGACGTAGGAGAAAATAATAGAGAGAATAGGGGAAGAGGATTCATGAATTCTTTGAGGGAATAAATGAGAAAAAGTATAATTTAATTAAATTTATATAAATTTGAATAAATTAATTATATTTTATAAAACACTAGAACGGATACTTCCAATTACTCAGTTAGATTCCATCGAGAACCAATTAACTCACTGAGCACCTGCTCTATGGTCATTATTCGCTTAGTATCACACATGGATCTATTTACACTCTCATCCAATATTTCAAGATATCCATTACCAAACCTGACACTTCTAAATAAACCAATGTTCACCCAAAAGCATATAAAATTGGGATAAACCACCAAAATACTTAATTTTTAAAAAATATTATAATTAATTAATAGTTAAAAATATTATGGGTGTTATATGTTGCATTCGATTGGACAATTTTCCCATGTAGAACATTGGTTGTTTCACGTTTATATTAAAACAATTCCTTTGATTGTTTTTTTTCTATCCATTGAAGATGAAGTATCTAAAATATTTTTTAACATAATTTTTTTATAAAAAAGGCCCATTTAATTCAGTGATTAATAAATGATATTAAAATTCCTCAATGAGACCCATAATCATGATCCTAATTATAATGGACTATACATATCACTATTTTCTCATTAAAAAAAGGTTCTGATGATGTTATTCATAATGATGATCCATGATAATTATTTTATATGTAATGTATCTTAGGTTATGATTGAATAAAAATTTGAGGTTCTTGATGTGAAATGATATGGAAAGTTGTTGTGTGATACATTATTTATTCTTGTAATGAAAATGTGACATTTTCAATTTAGTGATATATAATTGACAAGGTGAATAATTATAATTAATATAATGGTGGTTTAAAATTGTGGTACAATTCAGCATAGCATGGTATCTAGGATCTGGTGTTCTGTAATGATGTTAAAAAAATGTTTTGATATTTGTATTTCTCATTTTTTTTTGTTATAGGTGTGTGGTGTAAAAATATTGTATAGAACATGAACCAATTACCCATATGATATCAGGACAGGATACAAAAATACCATAGTCACCAATTCTAGACATAAGAGTATGGTGTAACACTGGGGTTTTAATTTGAATGAAGTGGGAGGTGGTTCCCAAAAAGACATGATATTGAAAAACATATAAAGTAAACAATTTTTTCATAATATTCATTATTTAAATAAACACCCACATGAGTACCATAATATTTTAATTCCTTTTTCAAATTGGAAACATAAAAGTAGTTCAATAAGTCGGCTACATCATCTCCAACTATGTTCCATCCACTATCACCCTTATTAGTAATATCAAACATAATACATATCTTCATAATTTGGATAAAGGAATTACAAGAATGGGTGATCTCAGATGCTCAGTAAGGGTAAACAAGGGTGATATGTAATAATTACAAGATAATAAGTGTGGGAGAACTAGATAATTACATTTTAAAAACACACCCAACATATCAAGAATCATAACACGATTCATGGAATAATGATTTGATCATAATATGAAATTCATAATGAAATTATAGAACATAATCCATTAGAGCATAACATTGTTATAATACACATAATTATTGGCATAGACATAATCATAGAAAAACCATTTTCATAATAGTTAAGGATCATTTACAAGGATATCATATTGGAATGGGCTCACTCCACAAATCATCATAGTATTCAATGTTCAATACCAATACAATCATAGTGGACAAAGACTCTTACATAACCAAGTACATTCTTCATTCCCATATTTTATATCTTGTTAGATATAAATCATTACCCAATTCATTAGAGATATATATAGGTCCCTTCCATAAAATAATTAAAAACTTGTTTATTTTTTCTAAAAGATAATAAAAATTCATTATATCATGACACATTTATAGAAATAGGTATTATAAACATTTAACCATATCATCACCTATGGAAAATAGATATGTTTCATAGTTATTTCATCATACAATAACCCATGAAAAGAAGTGGGTTTTATAATCATTTTGATATGTTATAACCCATGTTAAAAAAACTTTTTTCATATGAAACATGTCATCATAAACCTAAAAAATTATGAGAATAAAGAAGAATAATATCCTTGGATTATATCGCAGGTAAGGCATATGTAACATCAATGAGTTTTGTTGTAGTTGGAGAATTATTTATATTAATCATTAAAAACATTTCCTAAAGAAAATATCATTTTTGATTTGAAACTTTATTAAACAGAAATCTTTTCAAAAAACACTTTTATTTGAAAATGTATTTTATATTATATAAAATATTTATCTAATAAATGATTATTCATGAAATCAAAAAAATATGTCAAGTTCATATATGTTAAAATGAGAATTGCTTTCATATCATAGATAAAAGACAAAAATAAATTTTTAGAAAATGACCTGAAAATTCCTTCCAAAATAATTTCAAAAATTAATTCATGGGTAAAAATTAATTTTAACAATCATAATATTATAATAAAACATTTTTTAAATCATTTTATAAAACATGGTTTCGTAGTAAAACCAATTGATGTCGTAATATATAAATAAAGTTGAATTTTATTAAAAACATTTTCTTAATAATATTATATTCTAAAGAGTAGAAAAAGGGTATAATTAATTGAATAATTAATTAATAACCAATTTATAAGAAAATACATGACATTTATTGATATGTATATCATTATATTTCAATACTGGACACTTAATTATAAACAATTCTGATAAACAACGAGATGGTAACATCTAATCATTACCACTTTTGTAAAATTGATCCAAAATATGCTTGGAAGAATAACATACAATGAGACATAAAATTTCATGAATATGAATAATTTTAGTATATTACCGGCCAAAATTTCAATATATATACCTTGTGAAGAAATATAGGTGCATACATAATGTGCGTCTCAATGAAGTCAAATTGAGAAAAAAACTCTAACCTAAGTCTTCATTTATATTATAATAAGTCAAAAATCATATATAATATATATATGTTTATTATACATACATTATTTAACCATATAAATATATATCATACCATATAGGATTTTCAAATAAACCTTTTTTACTCATTTATAATCAATTCCATGTTAATGTTACATTACTGGTAATAACTTCATTGTTTTTTGTACAAGTTCTGAATTTTTATATTTTTGGTCTTTTTATTTGATCATGTCTCCAAAATACCGTAAAATATATCCTTGATACAAAAATTATATATTATATATATATGTATGTATTCATATTAATCCATTAAATTTAGTGATAGAAAATTAAATACATCATTCGTGGAGATGGTAAAATGTACATATTGAAGATCAATGTTTGTCTTCATGTTGGGTTGAAATAATGACATTTAAATGAAATAAATTATAATTAAAGAATAATTTTTATATTATATATATAAAAAATAGTAAAAACATCCTTAATAAATTCAATGTATTGTGTGAACGAATCACATCACTTCAGGAGGCAGTATTCTTCTCTTCACATAGTTGATGTTGTCGTATTAAAAAAATGAATGAATAAAGGTATCTGTGATATAAAATTTCTATAATCAAAATATAACAAAAAATATCATTTATAAATACTATATTAGAAATAAATGTATCATTATTACCAAACACGATATGTGGTAACGAAAAAAATGAATTACATTGGATCAAGAGGAGGTAGTCCGCCATATAAACAAATGATGATTTCAGAACCAATTTGATGATACTGTGTGAGGTGTAGGATATACCATTAACATAAAAACCTAAAATTATATGGAACATATTTATGATATTATATATTCCTTATATAAATATAATTTAAGGGGTAAAAAAATTGTTGATGAAAGTTACATCTTCTTTGGGTATCCTCCTTAGGGTTACACAAAATCCTTCCTTGGATGGATTTATGTCCAAAATAATTTTGCTAATATGAGAGGAGGGGTTTTGGGAAGTTGATTTAATAGGGTTTTTTCAATCCAAAAGTTATTAGATATGTGAATAGGGGAAGATAATTGGTGGAATTTTATATGTGAGGTGAGTGGAAAACATATAAATTTTTGAAAGAGATAATTCTTCCCATGTTGTTCATATGTCACAAGTGTCCTAAATAGTCCAATATCAAACCATATATATGTAATGCTGAAAATATGGTTATATAATCATTTTTATTGAATTGGATATGTGATTTGTGCACTTATCGTTTTGGATTAAATTCTGGTAATCACATTTTTACTTTAACATCAGAAATTAATTTTTACTACATTTACTATTCATTTTGGTCAAAACATAAGTTCAAATTATAATAAATTATAAATTATTATGATTCCAAATATTAAATCCATTTTTATATAAATCTATTCATATGATTAGAAAAAAATATTTTAAAATTAATCTCACAGACGTAATGAGAGAGTCGGTTTATAATTGGTAAATGATAAAAAATTTATTAAGATTTTACATCCAATTTAGATACTAAATAACTTCTAATAACCTATATTGAATTAATTGATGTATAATTGAACTTATTTTTCTATAAATAAATAAAATATATTTTATCTATATAAATATATTAAAGGTGAAGGCAGTTTTCCATTAATGTTTAGTATTTTTCAGTATTCATTAAAAAGGAAACCATTATGAAAAATCTAAAAAATCCACCCTAAGATAATATAGACATTAAAATTTAATAAATAAAGATGATTTTGTAAAATTTCTTTTGAAAAAATTTCAAAATTATATTATATTATAATTCATAAGAATACATGAAATAGAATTTTTTTTTTTGAGAAAATAGTTTTTCAAAAACATTTAAAGACATTACCAAAATTAATATATTTTATTATCAAAAGGAATTTTTTATATAAAACCATTACACATTATTATTTAAAACAAGATATTACTATTAATGTTACAATGTTTAGTGGATTTTTTATAGTTGTTGTGTTTAAATAACAATAAAATATATATCATGGTTTTCTTCAAACTCTGTAATTCATGTAATGAAAGGTAATTCAATATTGCGTGTAACACAAGCTTGAATTCATGTTGTATATAATGAATGTTGTTAATAAAATTTTATATATAAAAAAAATTCATAAAAACTGTGGTTGTTTCATTCTACACCACTTAAAATGAATTTATCCTCAGATTTTATTCACTATATTAAATTAAAATGATGAAAATTCTACTTCATCATACCTCTTGTTTCCATGTAGGTTTCTCAAACTGGTAATTTAACAAAATAAATTTACCAAATGAGTGTTCCTATTTTGTATAATATTCTATGAATAATATAGAATCTCCCTTGTTTGTTCCTCATAAGAATTTTCATGCTCCAGTTGTATGAACATTGAGTTTAGTACTTGTGAAGGATCAGGTATATAATTCCTCAAGAGAGATACATGGAAGAAATCGAGAACTTTAGAGTGTTTTTGTGGAATAACTAAGCAATAGGATACCATCCTGACGTGATTAATTATTTCAAATGGTATAATATACATTATTATTAGTTAAAATTTATTCCTAAATCTCATAACATTTTTCCTTCTATAAATTATTTGAAACACCATGTCACTAACATTAAATTCTATATCCCATCGGTGATTATCATCATAACTATTCTGTTGACTCTGTTCTGTATTTTTGTGTTTACGAATGGATATAACCTTCCCGGTTTTTCGATCATCTATTACAGGTCCCAAAATTTTCATTTATCTAACATTATTTCAATACACTAGATATCTTAATTTCATTTCATGGAGGCATTTATAAGGAGTCATTTGAATGCTTGAGACATGACTATTGTTGTTAGAAAACTTATTTATAGAATGGTTCTAATCAAAAAAACATTTAAATCTAATTAACATTATCTCATCATATACTATATGGTTTAATTGTTCTTTCTGACTGACCATTGGTAAGAGTATGATATGTAGCTCTAACGATTAGGTCTGTATCATGTTCTCATTGAATTCCTCAACATAACATTGACATAAATCTCATATATCAATTAGATATAACTGAATGTGGTACTCCATGAATCCTTACCACATCTTTAATGTATATCCCATAATGCTGATCCAGATAAATGTATTCTATAATAAAGAGTACGTGTGAAGAATTAGTAAGGAAATCGACTATAACCCATATTTCATTTTTACTTTTAGTGGTTTTGGGGAGTCTAATAGAAAAATATATTGTGATGTTTTCAGATTTCAATTCTGTAATGGGTAATGGATAAAAAATAACCTTATAATTTTTTCATTCAAATTTAACTTGCTGACATACCAAGAACTAAGATACCAAATCTATGATATATCTCTCAACTCCAACCATCTATAAGTATTCATTCAAATCAATATGCATATTCAAACATCCAAGACGAATAGGGAATGAAGAACTATGTGAATCATCTAACTCCTTTTTCAATTTTAGTATGGAAATAACACTTACTCAATTTTGTAACCATATCATTCCATCATGATCAATATTAAACTCTTGAAAATTTATAAACATCATTTTCCACTCCATGTCTTCCTTCTCTACCACTTTTATTTTAACTTATTTTCATGGTTTAACATTAAATTGAGAAAGGTAATATTTTTTCCTTTTATTCAGGATTTCCAAATCCAATGTTTGAAAACCAAGAAATATTGGATTACTAAAAATGTTAATTATGAATAGTCTTGCATGATCCTTTTGACTAAAAGTATTTTCCCCCTTTTTGGATTACGTATGGTTGTAATGTATTGAGAAATCAAAATCATTAATTAGATATAGCTATATTTTTCAACACATATTAAATTAATTATAGGTAAATATATTATTTATTATTTTTTATCCATATATATATATCACACTTTACCCTATAAATATAATTCCTCTATGTATTTAAAAAAAATAAAGCCTGTAACCCCAAATCACAAGTTAATTTTTCTCATAAATCATTATTTATCAAGTGTCACAGTCTACATCCTTATCATTATTCCTAATAAAATATCCACGTTCATTATTAGATGCATCACTATATATTAGAAACCATTCCACGCTATATATTATTGTAATCATAGTTTCATAGACTAACATATTTTTTAGTTCTTTGATGTTTTCCTAATATTTATAAATCCAGAGGAACTTGAATACCATCCAAGTAAACTTGTTTAGAGGATTACATAGATTTGAGAAATTATCCAAAAACCATAGATAATATTTATATAAACAATTAAAACAATTGATTTTAGTCACCAATTTTGGTGTAGGAAAACATTCAATTGCCTCTTTCTTAGATATATCAAATGATATACCCTCTCTTGAGAATATATGACCCAAACAATGTAACCTTTTTTATCCAATATTTAGAGTTTGTAAATTTTTTATATAGTTTCTTCTTATATAATATCTTTAGTACAATTCTATTCTATCCTAATGCTACTCCTTAATCTTTGATTAGATAATAATATCATCTATAATGACTACCACAAACTCATCAAGGTAATCTATAAATAATCATTTCATTAAATCAAAAATGATAAAATTGAGATTATAAAGTCTCAATGGAATCACTATATATTCATATTTTCCATACATTATGAATAATGTTATATTGGATATATCCTTCTTTTAACCCGCAATTGATGATATCAAAAAGGATTGAAATCTTGAAAAAGTATTGATCTCCACAAAATGTATCAAATAAGTCATCAATATGAGGAATTAGATATTTCTTCTTAATCATGATCTTTTTATAATCTTAATAATAATTGAATGTTTTTATAAATCCATATGAAATTTTGAAAAAATGTATTGTTTTTTCCCAAAGTGAAATAATATTAATAAAGAATAACTTTTCATGGTTTTCCTAGAGTTTTTTATATAATTCATGCAACTGGATCAAGACAATTCTATATAGAGTATTTAAAATTGATGTGGTATCACCTATCAATTCTATTCATAACTGAAATTCACATTTTGGGGGAATACAAGGAAACTATTCTACAAATAAATCAAAAAATTCCTAATCAATAAGAATATCATCAATGCGGAATCTCTCCCCAAAGATATGAGATAAATACCCCACTGAATGTGAATTAAGATCTATACAATGGATGTGATCCCTATAATAAGTTCATAATTATGATAACATTAATGATGTTCATAGGTAGGTGAAAAATATCAATTTGGAATTCCATTCCTCAAAAAATATGTGATACTTATGTTGATAATGTCATTCCAGGTTTAAGATGACATCAAATTTCACCAGATGAAGACTGAAAATATTTTCCAGAAGTATAATCATTCCGACATAAACATGAGAGGAATCATATACCTGATATAAGGCCTCAGCCTTAAACCTTACTTAATCTTGAGTTATTACAATATTACACATTGAGGATCTTTTCGGGTTTAGAGTTTTAGAGAATTAGATCATAAAACTTTAATTACATTCCACATATAAACAAAGTGGTTACATAAAGTTAGTATTCTTCATTCCCATCAATGGAAACATATTTAAAATAAACAAGGATTCATTCTGGACACTTCCTTGACACTATAATCATATCATGTACCTTTCCCTTGACCTGTGAAAAACATTTCAACAAAACTTGGGATGAGCATAAAAAGCTCAGTAAGGGATATAAAAATATTGAAAGGAAACATGGGTACATACATACATAAGGATGTGAAGATACATTACCCATAAAACATAAGCACTTTAACATACCTCATCAAATAATGAATAAATCATAGAAATTATAAGACATAAAGGTAACTTGAGGCATTCATAACATTCTTACGTAGGGAGTAACCCTCTTGGTTATGTTTGGAATACCCATCATAGTATATTCCCTAAATATGTTCGGATAAACCTTAATGTTTCACTCCTTCACGTTACCCAATGAATTGGAGAGCTATATCGGGCTCACTCGCCCTTAGTTTATCACGAAACCACCCGTTTTCATAATAATGCCCAAGAACCTCAACATAATCATATCACATAAAACATGCATAAAGGAAACATAACATTCCCACCTTTCAATCACAAGATATCAATACAACACATTGATATAAAAACATTATGAAAACAATTTTCGATACCAAAATAAAATAAAAGTAAAACATGGTATTTATTTTTCTTTTAAAAAGAATGTATGTCTAGTAGAGGAAGCCGAAACTCAAATAACGGTCACGACGGTGGAGAAGTCGTTGTCTCCACATACGTACGACAAAAACATTCCCTTTTTTCGTTTAGTAAACGCTTCGTAAAAAATATTCATTTTGAATAAACATAAAAGTCAAAGGGGTTTATACACTGTATAAAAGAAGGTTGTGTATAAAACAGAATATGCCTCAATGAAATGAGATTGAGACGAAGTCCCATACCTCGTATCTTAATTGACCCGACCGTTCTTTAATCTCCTGAATAATAAACTTGAGTTAATCTCTCCTTTATTAAGAACCTTTTACATGTTCATTATTCCTTTTATACCATGTTATGAACATCATGTAATCATTTAAGTTAATAATGTTCATTTTGTCAGTATTAAGTCAAAAATAGACTTCTTACACTTACATGTTGTTAATTTGGTCAAAGGTTCGTTATATCCAGAATGATATTAATGACTTGGATAAAAAATATATCATATATATTCATCATATACTTGTATTTATAATATTACATCACATTTAGAGGTAAGAAATGAAATACCGTTCATGGAGACGGTAAGCCGTACGTACGCATGAACGCTACTTCCATTTCTATTTCGTATTTCCGAGAATGGAATCATAATGTTATAAGAGTATATTATAATTCCAGTATAATAACATATATAATATCATTAACTTTATCCTTTACACATCCCACATATGGTATTAACGAACCAAATCACTTTCAGGGATGGTAGTCCGCACTTCCTAAAATGAAGATATCGTGTTTACCCATAATGGAAACAATAATGGTATGCCATAAATGAAAAATACAGAATATTAAGGAAATAATAAACATATTATATATCATATATAAAAATAGTGACATCATAATGGCCACCTTTGAAGGTGTTAAATGAGTATTGAACAATCATCGTTTCGGGAGGCAGATTTTCGCCATCCACGGAAACCATATGTTCATTAACCATTTGATGTAGTTGTGTGAGAGTTTAGCTCGAATAAATCTTATAACAACATCCTAGTATATTGAAGATACTATTGTTGTTACAAAAGAAGAAAATAAAAATAGTTTAGGGGGTTGGAGAAGCAAAATAAAACAAATGAACATGAGAGAATGAATTACCTTTAAAAGTGTAACTCCATTTGATTTGAGCCTGAAGGCTTCCATTGAAAGGATTATGCCCAAAGGGAATCCACTAGGATGAGGAGAGAGATTTGGAGAGAGTAAATGGGATGGGGATGTCCGAGCCAAAGGCTTGAGGAGTGTGTGAAATGAGGTAGAGGTGGGGGCCTTTTATAAGAGGAGAGGAGGGGCACTTTTGGAAATCATGAAACTATTATTTTATTTTCAAAGGTGTTTCGAATTTCTAAGGTCCCACATTGATATATTTCGAACATAAGATGATAAGGCTTCTAAATATTCCCATCCAATAGGTTTTGGACATGTTTAGGTTTTAGATATTACATTATCTTTCCATTTTATTTAAATCGTTAAATAATGAGGTCATCGCTGCATCATCATGATGTCATAAATATGTTAATTAATTTAAAGTCTAAAAATTATAAAAAATACTATGATGTAGGAAATATTTTTATCTTTCCAAAGAGTATTTATAGTCAAAAATATGATTAGTATAACCCCATATAAAAATTGTTTTAGTAAAACAATTTATGTTAGTGTCATTTTCACCTTTATTTAAAAAAAGGCATTAAAGTCATTATCTCACCCAAGAGGCTCCATAGGGTCCCCTAAAACGACCCATGGGTTGTCTTGGTCGGCCACGACTCATCCAATAGGGGTAGTACAAGTGTCATGGTGTTTTCATATTTTTATAATATCATTTTTACCTTAAATTACACTAATTACCCCTAATCGCGATTAATGAAAAAAAGTTACTATTCACCAAAAAAAATATTTACATCCCATTGAACCACATTTTACATACTAATGACAACCACGTATGTCAGATTTTTAAAATTCAATACACATTAGTGGTAAACTTTCATTTAACTGAAAAATCTGTTTGCTTGATTACCACTTAGTGGTTTCACTATTCATCAAAAATTGGAGTTTTTCAGAAAATTTCCAAAAATTCACTCTAAGGTATATTCAATTTTCCGAATTTAAAAATGATGTTTATATTACCTAATTCAAAGAATATAAGTAGAATTAATTAATTTAATAATTAACTCCCGCTGTCAAAACAAATAGCGTGTTTTTATGAAACAATAAGTATCAAAAGATTGACACTAGTTTAAGTCCAATTTCAAAGTGAAATTGATTCCAATGACCACCATTGGATTAAATGGTAAAAATATATTCTAATTTCACTTCAAAACCAATTCAAAAGATAATATAATCATATAAATAAATTAGATTAAAAAGCAGTTTTGATGTAAAATAAAGTATTTTTCACTATTCATTAAAAAAATGAACATTGTTAGAAAAATACCAAAAATTTATCCAATGTAAAATTCAATGTCCCGATCCTAATGAATATGTTTATTTTGAAAAATATAGATTATAAAATTATCAAAAGATTGATTTAAAAAGGGTTTTCCATCAAAAGTCAGTAAAATAATCTTTTAAGAATATTAGTGTATTCCATGCTTAAGATTGGATTTATTTTCATTTTAAGCCTCTAAAACACTATCTAATTCCTAAATAGACAAAGATAAAAATATCTATTATTCATTAATTACTTGAGATGATACATCATTCCCCCTTTAGAAAATTGTGTCCTCGCAATTTATTTACTTATCAAATAAATGGGCGTACTTATCCCTCATTGCATTTTCAGATTCCCATGTTGCCTCTTCAACCATATGGTTTTTCCATAAAACCTTTGCCTGATTAATCATCTTATTCCGTAACACTTGCTCCCTGTGGTCAAGAATCTATACCGGTTGTTCCTCATAAGATAGGTTCTCTTCCAGCTGAACTAACTCTGGACTCAAAACATGAGATGGATCTGGCAAGTACTTTCTCAACATCGAAACGTGAAAAACATTGTGTACCGAAGATAAACTCGGAGGAAAATCCACTCGGTAAGCAATGGATCCAACTATCTCCAGAATTTCATATGGTCTAATAAACCTTGGACTCGTCTTTCCTTTCTCACCAAATCTCATCACACTTTTCCAAGGAGAAACCTTGAGAAAAACATGATCACCTACCTCGAAAAATAGATCCTTCCTCCGGTTATCCGCATAACTCTTCTTCCTGCTCTGAGATGTTCTCATGTGCTTCTGAATCAGCTGAACTTTTTCTACCATCTCTTCTACCAATTCTGGTCCCATCAACTTCCTTTCACCCACTTCATCCCAGAAATCTGGAGTTCGACACCGCTTCCCATATAATGCCTGAAATGGTGCCATCTGTATACTGGAATGAAAACTGTTATTATATGAAAATTTGACCAAAGAAAGATATTGTTCCCAAATTCCATGAAAATCTATAGAACAAGATCATAGAATATCCTCCAATGTCTGAATTGTTCGTTCCGAATTCCCTTCTGATTGAGGATGAAAAGCTGTACTAAATTTTAATTCAATACCCAACGAATACTGATGGCCTTTCCAAAAGTTAGAAGTGAACCTGGGATCACGATCAGATACAATGGAGAGAGGAACTCCATTTAACCTGACTACCTCTTTGGGACACAAACGGGAAATTTGATCTAGGGAAAAAGTATCTCGTATAGCAGGGAAATGAGCAGACTTGGTCAAGCGGTCAACAATAACCCGGATTGCATTATTACCTCGAGATGTCTTCGGTAATCCCACAACAAAGTCCATGGATATATTCTCCCATTTCTACTCTGGCACTGGTAATGGCTGAAGCATCCCTTTCGGAAACTGCCGCTCTTCTTTAACCTGTTGACAAGTCAAACACTTCATAATAAAGTCAGCAATATCTCTTTTCATTCCATCCCACTAGTAATACTCCTGCAGATCTCTATACTTCTTAGTACTGCCAGGATGAACTGAAAATGGAGAACTATGAGCTTCACATAACAAATCTCTCTTCAACTGTGAATCAAAAGGCACACACAATCTCTTCCCAAATCTCAAAACGCAATCATTATCAATGTTGAATTCAGGCAACTTACCTTTCTGAACCAGCTCTACCTTTTTCTGCAACTCACTGTCTTGCTTCAGTGCTTGCTTGATTCTATATGATAGAGATGATCTCACTAATACCTGAAACAAAACAGAAGAACATCCCACACCAACAACTTCTATGCCAAATTTCATCAAATCCTTAACCAAAGGATCATGTTCCAAATGCAACATTGCTAATGAAGCATTACTTTTTCGACTTAAAGCATCAGCCACTTTATTTGATTTTCTCGGATGGTAATGAATTGTGAAATCATAATCCTTGATTAATTTTAGGCATCTCCTCTATCTCATTTTAAATTCTTTCTGATTGAATATATACTTTAAACTTTTGTGATCAGTATATATTTCACACTTTACTCCATATAAATAATGCCTCCAAATTTTTAAAGCAAAAACAACAACAGCTAATTCCAAATCATGTGTAGGGTAATTTACCTCATGAGTTTTCAACTGTCGTGAAGCATAAGCAATTACCTGATCATTCTGCATTAGGACGCAACCAAGTCCTTTCAATGAAGCATCACTGTATATAACAAACTGACCATTCCTGGAAGGTAGTGCCAAAACTGGATCATTCACCAATCTTCATTTCAATTCCAGAAAACAATCACCACATTCTTTTGTCCAGATAAACTTAACACCCTTCCGAGTTAGCTTAGTCATTGGACTAGATAACCGTGAAAAATTTCTAACAAACCTTCAGTTATAGCCTTCCAAACCAAGGAAGCTACAAATCTCAGTTACATTTGTGGGTCATGGCTAGTCATCCACAACTTTTGTTTTTGCAGGATCAACAGTTATTCCATCTTTAGAAACAATATGACCAAGGAAAGAAATTTGTTGTAACCAAAACTCACACTTGATGAATTTTCCATACAGTTTCTTTTCTTTTATGGTTTTCAAGATAACCCTTAAGTTTCCTTCATGCTCCTCTTTAATTTTTGAAAACACCAAAATATTATCAATGAAAACCACCACAATCTTATCCAAGAACTCATGGAAAATTCTATTCATTAAGTCCATGAATACAGTAGGCGCATTGGTTAGCTTAAAAGGAATTACTACAAATTCATAATGGCCATATCTCGTACGAAACGCGGTCTTCGGAACATCTTCCTCCTTTACCTTCAGCTGATGGTGCCCCGATCTCAGATCAATCTTTGAAACAAACTGATCTCCCTGGAGCTGATCAAACAAATCATCGATATGAGGCAAAGGATATTTGTTCTTAACAGTGATGTTATTCAAGGATCTATAATCAATGCAAAGTCTCATAGAACCATCTTTATTTTTAACAAATAAAACAGGATCACCCCATGGTGATGTTCTTGGTAAAATGAATCCTTTCTCTAATAAATCTTGCAATTTCTCTGTCAACTCTAAAAGTTCAATTTGAGCCATTCGATAAGGGGGTTTTGAAATTGGATTATCATCAGGAACTAAGTCAACAGTAAACTCAACTTCCCGATCTGGTTTTATTCTCGGCAACTCATCAAGAAAAAACATCAGGATACTCATTTACCACTGGCACATCATTAATCTGAATAGTTCATTTATTCTCAATGATGTGTGCAAGGTAACATTCATTTCCATCTTTTACAAGTTTATTGGCCTCTTGAAAGGATATCAATAGTAAGGGTTCATTCTTGTACACAAACTGAAAGTCTTTCTGAAAAGAAACTTCTTTAGATCTACAGTCAATCTTAGCATTGTAAATAGAGAGCCAATCCATACCCAGGATAACATCAAACTCTACTAGAGGTAGAAAAATAAGTTTTTCAAGTATGTTCTTTCCAAAGATAAGGATAGGAAGATTCTTATAAATTCTTTTTGACTCAACATTTCCCCCAGGTGTTTTTACAAAAAGATCAGCAGTCATTTCTTGAGATGGTATTCCCATTTTACTAGAAAAGGTTTCAGAGATGAATGAATGTGTAGACCCCGAATCAAACAACACACTGGCATAATCTGAAAAAACAAACAAAGTAACTGATACAGCTTCATTTGATGGCCCGAAATCTGCTGAAGTAGTTGCAAAGGATTTCACCACCCCTTTCTGCTTGTAGTCTAACTGCATCCCATCACTCAAGCTCTTTGTCGGACACTCATTTGCATAGTGACCCATCTCATTGTACTTATAACATTTCACTAACTGTAAATCAAATTTGGTCTTACCTTCACCTTGATCCTTTTATGTTCAATCACGAGCCTTATGTCCCATCTTACCACATCGGTAGCACTTTCCAGAATTCAGAAGACATTCCCTAGCATGCCTTTTTCCACATTTATCACAAACTGGAAACTTAGTTTTCTTACCATCAGACTTTTTTGAAGAATTCTTACCATTCTCCTGCCACCTCGGTCTCTTCTTCTGTTGGTTGTTATAGAACACTTGGTCATCGGGAAACTCCATTTCCACCTTCTCAGCACATCGAACAAGCTTTTCATAACTTTTAAACTCACGAGAAGCTAATTACCTTCGATATTTTGGCTTTAATCCTGAGTAAAAATGATTGATTTTACTATCAGGGTCTCAGATAAAATTTGGAGCATACCTTGCCAATCGAGTGAACCTTGCTTCATAGGTAGCCACTGAGTCTTCCTCTTGCCTCAATTCCAAGAATTGCTTTTCCATCCTATGTCGAACAACCATAGGAAAATAATTCTCAAGAAAGATTCCTTTGAATTCATCCCAGTCGAGAGCATCAATCTCATCAGCGTCCCTGATATTTTTAACCATCGACCACCACTAATCTGCCTCACCATTCAAACGGTAAATAGAAAGAGTATCCTTTTGATTGCCTGAACACCACATGACATCGAAAATCTTCTCCAGTGCTTTAATCCACCCTTCAGCTAGCACAGTGTCAGATGATCCTCTGAATGATGGGGGATGTTGCCTCATGAAATGTTCAACCACTGACATGTTCCTCTGCGGTTGGTCTGGCTGATCTCATTCATGGATACCACCACCATTTATATCCTGAGTCAACTGTGCCATTACTGTAACAAACTGTTCAGTTCCAATTCCAACCATCTCAGGATGCTGATTCGGAAGGATATTTCCTTTTGTATGCCTTCCTAGCACTTCTTCCCTGTTTCCTCTGTGGAAAACCATTCTGAACAAACATGTCTTAGATGAAGCAACATGGAAATCATTAAATGCTATATCATTTCAAAAAAAATATTTTTGTATAATCATTTATTATAATTCTAACTCCTAAAGTTATCTAAACGGACCTCTGATACCAAATATATGGCCCCAGCCATAAACCTTACTTAATCTTAAGTTATTACAATATTACACATGGAGGATCTTTTCGGGTTTAGAGTTTTAGAGAATAAGATCATAATACTTGCATTACATTCCACATATAAACAAAGTGGTTACATAAAGTTGGTATTATTCATTCCCATCAATGGAAACATATTTAAAATAAAACATGGATTCATTCTTGACACTTCCTTGACACTATCATCATATCATGTACCTTTCCATTGACCTGTGAAAAACATTTCAAAAAAACATGGGATGAGCATAAAAAGCTCAATAAGTGATATAAAAATATGGAAAGGAAACATGGGTACATATATACATAAGGATGAGATCATACTTTACCCATAAAACATAATCACTTTAGCATACCTCATTAAATCATGAATAAATCATAGAAATCATATGACATAAAGGTAACTTGAGGCATTCATAACATTCTTACGTAGGGAGTAACCCTCTTGGTTACGTTTGGAATACCCATCACAGTATATTTCCTAAATCTCTTCAGAGAAACCTTAACTTTTCACTCCTTCACGTTACCCAATGCATTGGAGAGCTATATCATGCTCACCCGCCCTTAGTTTATCACGGAACCACCCGTTTTCATAATAATGCCCAAGAACCTCAACATAATCATATCACATAAAACATGCATAAAGGAAACATAACATTCCCACCTTTCAATCATAAGATATCAATACAACACATTGATATAAAAAGATTATTAAAACCATTTTCGATACCAAAATAAATGAAAAGTAAAACATGGTATTTATTTTTCTTTTAAAAAGAAGTTATGGATTTTAGAGGAAGCTGAAACTCAAATAACGGTCACGACGGCGGAGAAGTCGTTGTCGCCGCATACGTACGAAAAAAACATTCCTTTTTTTGTTTAGTAAACGCTTCGTAAAAAAGATTCCTTTTGAATAAATGTAAAAGTCAAAGGGGTTTATACACTGTATAAAATAAGGTTGTGTATAAAACAGAATATGCCTCAATGAAAGGAGATTGAGACGAAGACCCATACCTCATATCCGACTTGACCCGACCGTTCTTTAATCTCCTGAATAATAAACTTGAGATAATCTCTACCTGCTTAAGAACCTTTTTCATGTTCATTATTCCTTTTATACCATGTTATGAACATCATGTAATCATTTAATTTAATAATGTTCATTTTGTCGATATTAAGTCAAAAATAGACCTCTTCCACTTACATGTTGTTAATTTGGACAAAGGTTCGTTAAATCTAGAATTATATTAATGATTTGGATAACATATATATCATATATATTCATCATATACATGTATTTATAATATTACATCACATTTAGAGGTAATAAATGAAATGCACCGTTCATGGAGACGGTAAGCTGTACGTACGCATGAACGCTACTTCCATTTCTATTTCGTATTTTCTGGAATGGAATCATAATGATATAAGAGTATATTATAATTCCAGTATAATAACAAATATAATATCATTTAATTTATCCTTTAAAAATCCCACATATGGTATTAACGAATCAAATCACTTTCAGGGGGCGGTAGTCCGCACTTCCTAAAATGAAGATATCGTGTTTACCCATAATGGAAACAATAGTGGTATGCCATAAATGAAAGATACAGAATATTAAGGAAATAATAAACATATTATATATCATATATAAAAATAGTGACATCATAATGGCCACCTTTGAAGGTGTTAAATGAGTATTGAACAATCATCATTTCGGGAGCCAGAATTTCGCCATCCACAAAAACCGTATGTTCTTTAACCATTTGATATAGTTTTGTGAGATTGTTTCTCGAATAAATCTTATAACAACATCCTAGTATAATTAAGATACTGGTTTTGTTACAAAAGAAGTAAATAAAAAGAGTTTAGGGGGTTGGAGAAGCAAAATAAAACAAATGAACATGAGAGAATGAATTACCTTTAAAAGTGTAACTCCTTTTGATTTGAGCCTAAATACTTCCTTTGAAAGGATTCTGCCCAATGAGAATCCTATAAGATGAGGAGAGGTATGTGGAGAGAGTAAATGGGCTGGGGATGGCCCAGAAAAGTCTTGAGGAGTGTGTGAAATGAGGTAGAGGTGGGGGCCTTTTATAAGAGGATAGGAGGGTCACTTTTGGAAATCATGAAACTATTATTTTATTTTCAAAAGTGTTTCGAATTTCTAAGGTCCCACATTGATATATTTCTAAGATAAGATGATAAGGCTTCTAAATATTCCCATCCAATAAGTTTTGACATGTGTAGGGTTTAGATATTACATTATCTTTCCATTTTATTTAAATCATTAAATAATGAGGTCATCGCTGCATCATCATGATGTCATACATAATTTAATTTATTTAAAGTCTAAAAATTATAAAAAAATACTATGATGTAGGAAATATTTTTATATTTCCAAATAGTATTTATAGACAAAAATATGACTACTATAACCCCTTCTAAAAATTGTTTTAGTAAAACAATTTATGTTAGTGTCATTTTCACCTTTATTTAAAAAAAGGCATTAAAGTCATTATCTCACCCAAGAGGCTCCATAGGGTCCCCTAAATCGACTCATGGGTTGTCTTGGTTGGCCATGACTCATCCAATTGGGGTAGGACAAGTTTCATGGTGTTTTCATATTTTTATAATATCATTCTTACCTTAAATTACACTAATTACCTCTAATCGTGATTAATGAAAAAAAGTTACTATTCGCCAAAAAATTATTTTCAACCCACTGAACCACATTTTACATAATAATGACAACCATGTATGTTGGATTTTCAATATTAAATACACATTAGTGGTAAACTTTCATTTAACTGAAAAATCAGTTTGCTTGATTACCACATAGCGGTTTCACTATTCATCAAAAATTGGGGTTTTTCAGAAAATTTCCAAAAATTCACTCTAAGGTATATTCGATATTCTGAATTCAAAAATGATTTTTATATTACCTAATTCAAAGAAAATAAGTATAATTAATTAATTTAATAATTAACTCCCATTGTCAAAACAAATAGCATGTTTTTATGAAACATTAAGTATCAAAAGATTGACACGAGTTTAAGTCCAATTTCATAGTGAAATTGATTCCAATGACCACCATTTGATTAAATGGTAAAAATATATTCTAATTTCACTTCACAACTAATTCAAAAGGTAATCTAATCATATAAATAAATTAGATTAAAAAGCAGTTTTCATGTAAAATGCAGTATTTTTCACTATTCATTAAAAAATTGAACATTGTTAGAAAAATACCAAAAATTTATCCAATGTAAAATTAAATGTCCCAATCATAATAAATATTTTTATTTTGACAAATATAGATTATAAAATTGTCAAAAGATTTATTTAAAAAGGGTTTTCCATCAAAAGGCAGTAAAACAATCTTTTAAGAATATTAGTGTATTCCATGCTTAAAATTGGATTTATTTTCATTTTAAGCCTCTAAAACACAATATAATTCACTAATAGACATAGATAAAAATATCTATTATTCATTACTTACATGGGATGTTACACCTGAGATGTGATCGTCATACCATTTATCCTTTCTATATAAAGTTCAATGTCCTATATATGGGTGTCCTACTTGAGGGTCACCCATGTAATGATGGATCATGTATGAGTCACCCCTTATAGGGGTTTCCTTTAATAATATTCCAAAAACTTATCACCCTAAAATATAACTTCAAATAACTTGATTCATCACTCAGGGCACAAAATATATCCATTCACATTTTGTAGGGTTGTGTCAAGTATCATATTCATGACCTGGATTGTTATTCTTAGAATTCCCACCTCACCGTTGCCAAAAATTTATATTTTTTAAAAAAATAATAACCCATGTAGACATTATCCTTTAAAATACTTATTCATTGTGGGTAAATATCACAAATTTAGTATATCATATTTTTCCAATATTTGGTAAATATAGATTAATTATTGATCATTTTTTACACAATTATAAAATAAAATTCCATATTTTGATTATTTTAATTATAGGAAAAAATTATTTTATCAGAGTTTTGGTGATTTTTATAGAATAACGTGAAAAATATATTTAAAGCATTTCAAATTAGAAACAGAAATAGAAAATTTTTAAGGGTACTTTACTCTTAAAAATCGTGTGTTTTATTTATATAATGGAATTTAAGGGATAACTTGTTGCTAAATTTTTTGGAAAAGGACAGAGGATATATAAACAATAACGTTGAAATATCAAATATTATAATGATTGTGGTTGAAACCATATAAGATTCAAGGGTACATGTAATTTTTTAGATAATTTTAAAAAATTGGTCATCCAAGAAGTCTGATGTTATCTGAGAATCTAATCACTATGAGATAGTCAAAAAATCTCAAAGGAAGCACCAATATGGAATGGAAAAGAATAGGAGCTGACCGGGAATGGGGTGGTTCAACAATGAAGAGAATTGGTGAGGGGTGGCCCATATATAGGGTATGGTGTTTGGAGGGTTACAATGGTGACGTAAAATTTGAATAAAATGTGGCCAGTTTGATGTAACAAATGAATACAAATAGAAACATTATGGGGGTACTCTACACTTATGATAATATTGTTTCTTAGAGTGAAAAAATTTTCATTCGACTCACCTTCCTCACTTTTCTCTTTAGGTTCAAAATCTTGTTAATAATCACATCTCTCTATAATATTCCATGATCATCCATTGATAATTGGTGAGAATCGATTTGAGCATGATCTTGAGATGTTGTACTACTTTTAATCCCATTTTATACCATTGAATTCAAAAAATAAATTTATCTACACTATTATAATGTATTGAGATGGTTTAAGACCCCGTATATGAAAATGGCTTCTCATTAATGATCATTGGTGAAGATATATGGTCAAGAACCTCTATAGTAAATGCTAGAGTGCTCAAGTTTCATTTATTTTGGTAATTGTATATCATTGGAAATTACTTCTAACGATCTAATGAAACATTGAATATGTTGAATTAAAAATCTCCAGGACTTCAAGGATGCCAAACATAGTGTTTGGAACCTGAATATTATGTAACGTGAGTTTATTTAGTAGAGTGAAGGAGTGCATATCTTTTGTAAACTGATAATAATTGTCACTATAATGTTATATTTCAGAGGTTTTTTAATGGAAGATTAAATCGTATGTGATTTTTTGAGTATATTTTTCCTTTTTAGCTACATCACATGGAGAAAATATTTTAAAAAATTACTTTGCTACAAGGGGGTTTTATGCCTCTAAATAAGCAACTACTATTAATGAGTTTGGGATTTACTCATATATGTTAGTTGGATTTCCATCCAAATGATTTTTTATTTAGTTATTTTATATTTAGTTCATGATATATTCAAATTTTATATATTCTTATTAGAAAATTCATTAGATTAATATCCCATCTCACTCTCTCTCTATTGTGATCACTCAAACTCATTTTGTTGGGTGAAAAAATAGTGTCATGGAATTGGGGGCAGTTTTCTCAAGGCTTATTAAATTATAAATCTTAATTTCATTATGATTAATTTTAATTTATAATATAAAAATGTGCTTATTGAGGGTTTATGTGGATATCATCTATAATTTCAATATATTATGCATTTAGTTATTCTATTCCCAACCAAATATTCAATACCATTATTATATCAGGCATTCACATCATATGATATATTTCAGTGTGTTCATGGGGTGAAAAATTATTCAATGGAGCCAGATCATAGAAGGATTCACATTATTGGTTGAGGTATGTTAATCATTTTTTACTATGGTATGAGTCGAGAATTGATTTCTCAAGAAATATCCAAGGATTTTTATGTATGAAACTTAATGGCGAGGATAATAGTTAATTTATTATGGGAAATACAATAAAATAGAATTTTAAAAAATATATATTAAAAGAACCTGAATATCCAAACCATGGAAAAATTAATTTCGTTCTAACCCCATTCATTATGTCTATATTTATAATACATATATAGTTAATTTCATTTTTTCTTACATATTCAAAACCCCCATGTTTTTTTGGTCTCCAAATATATTAAAAATAATAGTATTATAATATGTTATTAATTGAATAAAAATATCATTATGTGATATAAAAGTGGTCCAACATTGTGCTATAGTATGAAAATATAAATAATATTGTATACCACCCAAGAATGGGAGTGTAACATTTTTGTGAAGTTTTAGTGGAAATAATATTGTCATTCATAGATTTTTTATCTTCATTTTTATAAATATTTTACTAATTATTAATTAATATAAAAATATAAAAAATGTAAAACCATTTTTAACTCGCTCGCATTGATGGATAAAATAATTTATTTAATTTCTATGTTGGTGAGGGGAAAATATCAATCCAAATATAGAGAGAAGAAAATACAGTATATTATCATGGACATATAATAAGACCTTGAAAACGGGTTTTATAAGACATATATTAGGAACTCAATAAATTCATTAAATATGTTTTATATTTATATTAATATGTGCCTAAGGTAAAATAAGAGCTTATCCCCCCTAAATTTTTATAATACATAATGGATTTGAAAACAAAATTGAATAACTTCTATCTAACATAAATAGTTATTCATCTTCATGAAAATTCAATGAGAACTTATACCTGAAGTTAATAAATTTAAGGGAGTGGAATTAACATAGGACGATCATGTTTTCGATTTTATAATATTATAAAAACGAATTTACTACCCTCAGGTTTCATTTTTAGAATTAGAACTTATCCTTTCCCTAAATAGTGATGAATAAATTAAATAAGTCCCCTTTGTAAAAGAGGATATACTTAATTAGGAATACACAAATCATACTGAAACGATTGAATATATTCTTAAAGAGTAAACAGTGAAGTTCCCTATGAGTTTTTCAAAATAATATAAATTAAAATATTTTTACTTAATGTGGGATGGATTTAAAATCAATTCATATTGATTCAATTTTATATAAATAAATTTATTCATTAAATTTTGATTTAATAACTATGTTGATAAAATCTATCATGAGATGTATGTATATGGTTATGAAGGGAATAATGAAGATATGAATTAACAAAGGTATTAGGAATAACTCTATCACTTACCCCACCATGCATCCCCTACTTTATTACAGCGAGGACGGATCTATCATATTCTATCCGTGAGATCCTAAAGAATCATTGTGATTGATTGGAAAATAGAGGAAGATAAATGTCATTGTTTTATTAAATAAAATTTTTCCCACCATAATATTTTAGATAAAATTCATAACCATCATTATTGGTTTTGAAAAATCATATTATCAACTTGGGGGATAAACTAATACTTCTCCCCTTTCATTCCACTCCCATTTAATTTAATTTTTCATATTTATAAAAACATTATTTTTTAGTTATTATTTTTCCTTATAGGTTTTATGTGGTTTTTATTTAAGATATTAACTCAAATATTTCACTTCCAATCATACCGATTCTATCAGTAATTTCCCTTATTTTGTCAATTAAAATAAATTTTATGTGCATGGTTGTTTTCATTATCCATCAATCAAAAATTGGGTAGTATGTAAAATGAAAAAATTAATTATAGTATGTAAAAATGATATTTTAATAAAACTATAATATTATTAAAATTTTAACATTTAATGAAATAATATAATTTTATATGATGAATGTAAAATTTTATCTTACTTGTTCGAAATAATCCTAGAATGAATATTAAAAATATTCTCTTAAAAATAAGATTATATGATTAATTGAAAATAATTTTTTTAAATAATAATCACTTCATTTATATAATATTTAATATTATGTATAATTAATCATTTATTTATTATTAATTTTATATATATAAAGATAAGATTATATATAGGTAAGAATGAATATTTTTCAGAAAACATATACTTAAAAAGAGAATAATGTAGTTCCATTTTAATTAATTTAAATAATATTTATTAATGATTTATTGTAATAAAATATATATATTATATAAAAATATAACAAATTAATTCAATATATTTATTTTCACCAGTAATACAGTTAACATAATATCATCATACTATTTGAAAATTAATTTCATCACAAAACGTTTTTGACATGTATTACAGGGTTATTTATAAATTAAAATTTTCCAATAATATGAATAGAATTTTATAAAAAGAATTAAGTTTACAGAATATGTATAATTAATAACATATAATTAGTTAAAATTATTTATTTATCATAACTAATAGTAAAACAGCAAACATTAATTAACATTGTTATAGTTAAAAGGTGTTTACTGGGGGCGGTTAACCTCAAAATATAAGAGTTATATTGAGATAAAAACTTAATAAAACCAAAATTCTGTAGTGTTATTTAGACCTCAAACTTATCAATTTCAATTATTTGTAGCTTAGGATCTATTCAATAATTAATGTGGCATGACATTAATTTAAAACATTGAAAAATAACAAGTGTGCCACTGACCTCAATTATTAAAGGTCACCGCCTCACCTCAACTATTCACAACTATTAATAATTTTATATCAACCAAAACCAACCAAAATACATCCCCGACATCAGTAAACATGTCATAGAGATACTTTTCTTCCTAAAATACTCTCATTTTTTATTAGTAATAGTTTAAATAGGGGTTTTTCTAAGCCGATGATATCATTTTCACCAAGTTCTTTCTTTTTTAGCACTTCTTTTTCCAACTTCAATTATGTAATAAAAATTAAATGATTAAAAAATAGTATCTACCCTATTGTTGGCGCCAAAAATAGGGCCCGAAAGGAAGGAACGAAACAGACAGCCGGCGTGCTGCATCGCGAAGCACCGCCGCGAAGCCCCTCCGCGAAGCGCCCCAGCCCTGGCGGCGCCGCGAAGCACCAGAGGCGGTGATCCTCCGCGAGCGCGTTTGACGTTCGCGAGCCGCCGCGAAGCACCAGAGGCGGTGATCCTCCGCGAGCGCGTTTGACGTTCGCGAGCCGCCGCGAAGCACCAGAGGCGGTGATCCTCCGCGAGCGCGTTTGACGTTCGCGAGCCGCCGCGAAGCACCAGAGGCCGTGATCCTCCGCGGGCGCGTTTGACGTTCGCGAGCGCGCCGCGAAGCTCAAGAGGCGGCGCGCGAGCCCTGCTTCGCGGCGCCCCTTCCCTATAAATACTCGACTCCCCCTGAGTCCACGGGACGGACAATCCGACCTTTCGGCTTCTCCTCTCCCGAATCGCGAAGCAAGCTTTGCCCCGGGAATCATGAGCTCCGCGAGGTATTTCTACTTCGCGAGACGACTCTGATTTGTTTCGTTCTGAGCCCCTCTTCCGAGAGGGATGCCCTTCGCGAAGCCCAAGGGCGTTCGCAAAGGAAGGGGATTCCCAAGGGAACCCGGGCAGCCGCGGAGCACTCGTGCTTCGCGAAACACCCAACCCATGCTAGTAATCCCTATGCCAAGGCAGGATAACTATGCATCGCGAAGCACTTTGCTTGGCAGGACCCTGCTTCGCGAACCACTCCTTCGCGAGGCAGTGCTCCGCGAACACTGTTCCACTTCGCGAAGCACCTTCCACTTCCACCTATGCCCCATGCTAAGGCCAAGGCACCCCACTTCGCAAAGCACACTCCTCTGCTTAGCGATTCCTCCTTCCGTGCGACCCTCCAGGTTTGCACGATGTGATTTCAAAGTCCCATGGACAACACCTCCCGTAGCGTTGCTTCGCCCAATGCTCCTTCGCATAGGCACGCTAACGGCTATTGCTTCTTCGCATAGCCACGCTAACGTGGACCCCTCGATGATTCCTCCCGCGACCCCCCTTTTACCATGGCCTTACCGACACCTTCCCTTCCCCAAGGACCAGAGGGTACCGGTTATGTAAGCCCTAGGGGTGTGGAGTGAACCCACCTCGTCCGAGCTGCAGGACGTTAAACTGCCAAGCACCACGTCCTCAACACATGACGTTAAACTGTGACCCAACCTCGTCTCCCTCACGAAGGGTTTCCCCACGTCGAACATTTTTTACACCGCTCGTCTCCACGGGAATGGAACTCCTCCGCACATGGAATGAGATCCTCCTTGTCGGAGTGGTGTATGTTCGCAGGGGGGGGGGTCGCCTCAGAGCGTAAATCCCTAACCTTTGGTACGGATGATTGCACCCGTGCATCTCGGTACTTCCCCACTACCAAGGTCAGTGGAGGACGTGATAGGGAACGAGGCACCTCCCATTGTCGGACCAAGGTCCATCTTCCCCGCGCTTTGTCGCGCCATGGGCCTCCATCCTGGAGTAAGTCCCAACACCATGGGCCGCTCAACGCGTAAGCCCCATTTCGCTTCTCACGGACGCACCCTTCGCGACGTGATCGTCGGGTCCCTGCGACCTCTTGTTTCTCACACCGAGCATGACTCACGTGGGCTTAGAGTGAGCACCGACCCTGACAAACCCCATTTGAACTACGAGGTCTTTGATCCGTGTCAAGGCATGGTACGTAGGAAACCTCCATGAGGTTCAAGCCATATTGCTCGGTCGTTCATTCACGTCGAGTTTCGCCCACGTCCAGCACGACGTTAAACTGTATGCCCCGTCCAGCAAAGACGTTAAACTGCACAACCTGAACTACGAGGTCTTTGATCCATGTCAAGACATGGTACGTAGGAAGCCTCTACGAGGTTCAAGCCCACCCGTCGCTCTTTCACGTCGGGTCTCACCCCGGTCCAGCGGTAAGCCGTTGTGACCAATCTGAACTACGAGGACTTTGATCCATGTCAAGGCATGGTACGTAGGAAGCCTCCACGAGGTTCAAGCCCACCATCAGTGGACCAAGGTTTGCTTTCACGTCGGTTTACCGACGAACCCCCCATCCGAACTACGAGGACTTTGATCCGTGTCAAGGCATGGTACGTAGGAAGCCTCCACGAGGTTCAAGCCCACCATCAGTGGACTCACGAGTCTACTTTCACGTCGGGTCACACCCGCGTCCAACACGACGTTAAACTGCACCCCGGTCCAGCGGTAAGCCGTTGTGACCAATCCGAACTACGAGGACTTTGATCCGTGTCAAGGCATGGTACGTAGGAAGCCTCCACGAGGTTCAAGCCCACCAATAGTGGACTAAGGTCTACTCCCACCAATAGTGGACTAAGGTATACTCCCATCAGTAGTGGACTAAGGTCTACTCCCATCAGTAGTGGACTAAGGTCTACTCCCACCAAGAGTGGACTAAGGTCTACTCCCACCAATAGTGGACTAAGGTCTACTCCCACCATCAGTGGACCAAGGTCTACTCCCCATTTGAACTACGAGGTCTTTGATCCATGTCAAGGCATGGTACGTAGGAAGCCTCCACGAGGTTCAAGCCCACCCGTCTTTCACGTCGGGTTTCACCCCCGTCCAGCACGACGTTAAACTGCACCCCGGTCCGGTGGTAAGCCATTGCGACCCCCCATTTGAACTACGAGGTCTTTGATCCATGTCAAGGCATGGTACGTAGGAAGCCTCCACGAGGTTCAAGCCCAACAATAGTGGATCAAGGTCCCTCACTTATGTCGGCTCACCGACACCCACCACCCGTCGTTTATTCACGTCAGGGTTCATTACCGTCCCGCATGACGTTAAACTGTATCATTTGAACTGCGAGGACTTTGATCCATGTCAAGGCATGGTACGCAGGAATCCTCCCAGAGGTTCAAGCCCAACCCCCACCGGACCAAGGTCCACCCTCATGTAGGTACGCTGACGATGCCCATCGGACCAAGGTCCACCATCACGTCGGTTTACCGGCACCATCCCGAACTACGCGGACTTTGATTCCCTGCCACGGGGATACGTAGGAAGCCCCTTTAAGGCTCAAGCCCAACTTCGTCGTCACCACCCCTGCGATGGTCCCATTCCATTCTCAACCGTCTCCGCGAGACGTTAAATTCGCGACCTACCTCGTGGTAAACACGAGATGCCTGAGGAAAACCTCGGATGGAACGCCTTTGGCGTGACCGTCTTTGCTAGACGTTAATCTTGCAAACATACCCTGTGTTGAACACGGGAAGCTGAGGAAAACCTCAGGTACGTGTCTATGACATGTAACCCCCCGCGCTCGATGTGGGATGCCTCGGGTTTCCACGCCCTTGAGAAGCCTCGTGATCGAGGATAACAGACAGACATGCCAGGTACCCCAGCATCCAGACACGCTACCGATGCCTCGAACGTGATTACTCCCCTGACCGAAGGTAGCTGCCCTGACTGGACCCTTTGGAATGTCCCGACAGAAGCAGCGTAATTAACCGGCGTCCATGGAAACATGGCACTGGGAAGAGTTTCACGAACTACGTATTAAATCTATAAGGGAGACCCGGACTAGGTGACGAGTTCTGAGGAGGAATCCACAGGAGGAAGAACCGACATCCCATCATCCCGTTTCGATCAAGGAGCAGACGTACCTGAACAAGGAACGAATGCCGCCCGCCTTTGGAAAGCGGGAATGCGGGGCAACGAAGCCGCGCGTCCCCCTCCTCCGCGGACGGATGCGCGCGCGCCCCGGCGAAAGCGTCGGAAACAGAAATGGTGAACCCGACGTGAAATTCTTCTCCTCAGCATGGAGATTAGTAGCGTTCGAGACACCGGTAGATTGACGTGTCACCGGATCCAGGTATTCGGTGCCTGGCCCCGCCAAGCAAATGGCGGGCCTATCGTGGAACTCACCAGAAGTCGGGGTAGTAGAACGTGGGGCGCTCCGCTCTGCAGCGTGTTGGCGTGGATCCTTCTCACAGACATGGGGATGGAAGAATGCTGGGGCACTGGCTGTCAATCACTCTCCTCTCAGTACTGATGAGTTGATCCCTTCGTTTGTCAGGAATCAGGTTGCTATGCGGTCACCATCCGCTCCTCGCCCGCGCAGGGGCAGGGGCGACACCACTACGACCACCCCACATGGCGCCACTACCGCCACGATGGCTGGCACGTCGCGGGAGGCGGGACGTCCACGTCCCCTTTCCCCATCAGAGGTCATCCAACGAAGGGTGATCAACAGCCTCGTGTGCAGGTATGAGGAACAAGGGGTCATCCCGACCAGGGATATGGCCCGTTTGGACCTGGAGGCTTCCAGGCCCCGCCGTCAACGCCGCCCTAACAGGCCGCGCAGGGAGCCCCCGCTCCCCACCCAGACATTCAATCGTTTCGGGAACCTATCCCCGGAACGCCTTGACGACTCTTCGCCTTATGCTGAAGAGGCAGGTGCGGTCCGGCTCAGCCCGCTCAGGGCCCCGACCCAGGAATCCCAGGTGAGAGCTCCCGTCCGGCCACGTCAGCGCCGCCGTCCGGCCCCGCAGGAAGAACAGGTAGACTACGTCCCTGCACCACCTGCACCGGCCCGCCTGACCCGACGTCAGCGCCGGGCCCGGGCTGAGGACGCTCGCCTAGCCGCGTCCACGTCGACAGCTACAGTGGCCCGAGCCACCGCCGACGCACATTATGAAGCCCCCGCCTACATTGAGCAGGGGCACCCCTTCGCCCAACCAGGATCGAGACCCCAACCGCCCTGCGGGCAGGTCGGGTTGACTCTTCGGGTTGCAGGCCCAAGTAGTGATCGCCGCGAGTTAACCCGCGGTGATGCCACCCCGTACGGAGGTCCTCCCCGTACCACCACTCCACAGAGCGTGGGCCTTCCCCGCTCCGAGGTTCGTCGTGGAGGCATGCTTCATGCCGCCCCCATCCTACAGGAAGACCTGCCCTGGGGCAGTGATGCTCAGCGCGGAAACACTTCCCGCGCCCGCGGTACAGGGTATGAAGTCCGTCCTTCTGAGGGCATCATCCATCCGGTCCTTCGACGTGGGGGTCCCCCCTACGTCCTCTCTGCGACTGACGAAGGTCCTCCTCGCCCCAGCAATTCGAGGAGTGAAGGTCAGCCTCGCTCCACTCGCGTCGACCGTGGAGGCCTTCCCCATGCTCCTGCCGGTTCCAACAGAGGCCCCGCCCACGTGGGTACTGTTCATGGAGGTCCTCCCCATGTACCCTTTGATATTTGCCCTGGTGCCCCTTGCACCCCGGCTGTCTCAAGTGGGGGCCCTCTCCGCCACGTCGCTAGCGCCGCCCCAGGGCTGCCTGATAGGGGTCAACCCTGTCCCGAAGAGCCACCCAGGGGCAGAAGAGCGGGTCGTCGCCGCCACGGGAAGAATCTTGGGAAGGCCCAGGGGGGGATCAAACATGCCCGCTTCTCCGATTCGGAAGCGGAATGCGATTCAGCGATGGAACCTTCTCCCAGCTCCTCCGTATCAAGGACTGGGGCAGGAACCAGACGCGTCAGCCTCGTTCTCCCCGAATTTGAGGTCCATCGGATTCCCGTCTCTCTCCGCAGGTACATCCAGGAGGAAGAAATCCTGGGAATTCCGCAGGTTTCGACCGCGCAGTCACCGCCACCGTCGCCCGAAGCGCCCTCTTCCTCTACCCGGGATCCCAAGGAGCTGTTTTGGGGGTCAACGGTGGTAGAGCCACGACATGACCGGACACCGGTAACGGCGATTCCCGTACCCGAAGTAGCGGCTATTAGCCCGTCCTATCGTGACGTTGTGGTCAGGTCACCTTGCTCTTCAGAGGAAGGCCCAGAGTACGGTGGCCAGTCTGCTCGCTTGCCGTATTCTCCGCCGCCGAGTTTGCTATCCCAGAGGTCCGCCTCGGTGCCGCTACCGGTCCCTCAGCCACCCCCGGTTGATGAGTGGGGAAATGTAGGGCCGAGCTCTGAGGATGAACCCAGGAGCTTCTGGAGTATTCTTGCAGCGGACTATTTCCCAGAGAAGTTCTGGCCCGCGGCAGCGTTGAATTTCCGCATACCCGAGTCACTTACCCCTGAAGAAGTAGGATGCCTTTGTCGGACCCTGTGGGCGACGCACTTCCGCCTCCGTTGGGAACGGGTAGTGTACCCCAGGAGTCGGGAGCACTTCGAGGAGATTGGCAAACAGTGCCGCCTGATTGATGCAGCGGTGCTCCTTGTGGCCCAGCACCCCGAGTCGCCCGGTCATCAGGGTGCCCTCCAACGAAGATGCGTTCAGAGTTTCAAGGCACTCCGCAAGATTGTCAGGGAAGCTACCCCCCATGTGCAAGTCCGTGGTTGGGGACGCTATGCCGCCCTCCTCTTCAACCCTATTCTACGACAGCCTGATTCGCTATGCGACATTGAGGATATGCCCTCAAGAGGGGTCACAGTCCACATGGCCGACGTTGTGGATAAGGAAGATGAGATTGAGTTCCTTGATGGGGACTTACCACCCGAGTGCGTACCGCCACTACTCGACCCATCAGGGAGAGTCACCCGTCATCAAAGGAACCTGCTAGGCCTCCCTGTACCCACCGAGTCACTGGCGCTCGGTCGAAGCACTGGCAAGGGTAAGGAGCACGTCGGAATAGCCAAGCACTCCGACCCGTCCGCCTCCGTGCAGAAAACGGACGAAGATCCTGAGAAAGCCACGTTGCGCCAGCAGCTTGCTGAATAGAAGAGGTTGGTCGACGAACTCTTGGCTGAGCGCGCTGCAGAGCGACGACCCGACTACGGTAATCCCAGGCCGGGACAGCAGGGGCAGGAACAATTTCCCCCTGGTGAGATGCCTCCGGGCAACCCTGATCATGCTACTGCCGCGGACAGGGTGGAAGCCGGAACGTACGGCAAGAGGGCGCGATACGTCTCGCCAAACCCCCCTGAGCGACGGGGCAATCTGAAGAATCCAATCCGGGTTCCCCCAGTCGCCCAACAGGTCATTCAGCCGGTTGACCCGCGGGCAGCGGAAGCCGTCTACCGCGTTGAAGAACCTGGCAATGCGCTTGTGGTTAGGGATCCCCGTCAAGACAGGGACCCCCACCCGGAGGACCTTATTGCGGCACTCACAGCCCGCCTCGAGGTGTTGGAGACACGGCAGGTGGCGGTCCCACCCGATGGCAAGCCTTATCCCGCGTGGGTGGATGATATGCCCGCGCCTCCGGGTTTTGGGAACCCCACTTTCTCGCCTTTTAACGGGACAGGGGACCCACCCCAGCACTTGGCTCATTTCTCTTCCAGGTGCGGCCCCATGTTGGGGACCCCGGCTCAGCAAGAAGACGCTAAGCTCCGATGTTTTGTACAGACGTTGGAAGGTCCGGCATTCGTCTGGTACAGCCAGCTCCCCATCGGATCAGTGACCAGCTGGGAAGACCTTCGCCGGCAGTTCTTGTACCAGTTCAGCTCCACCACGCGGAAGACCAGCATCGCGGACCTCTTTAAGTGCAAACAGAGGCCTGATGAGCGGGTTGCGGACTTCATCGCCCGGTGGAAAGGACTTACGTATTCTCTCGATATGCCACTGACTCAGGAGCAATTACTGACGATGTGTGTGGGGAACGTAAAGACAGAGCTGGTACCCTCCCTGATTACCCAGAATTACCCTGGGGGGTTCAGAGATTTCTCGGATAAGGCCCAGCGCCTCGAAGAGGCCCTGCAACAGGCTAGTCAGGCACGTTTGCTGCCCCCAATGATCCCAGCCAGGAGGGCCGCCAGGGATGAACCCGCCGCAGTGGCTCAAATAGAAGCCCCGAGGCAGCTGGAATTGCTACCGGCGGTACCACCCCCGCAACCCCGCAGAGGTCCTCCACCTCAAGCACAGGCTCCTGCTCAGCAGCGACCGCCTCAGAACCGACAGGTTCCCCCGCGCAACGCGCCACCGCCACCTAGGCGAGACAACCAGGCGCCGCCCCCTCGGCAGGCCCCTCCGGTCCCTCGACAGGATCAGGCCCCCAGGGCTCCTTACCCGGAAAGAAAATACCATACCTATTCGTTCAACGAAAATCAGGTCCCTGGTTACTTCCGAAGTGCTCTGGAGCAAGGGATTGTGCGTCTGCCTGAGTGCAGGAGACCGGCAGAGGCGCATCTCACTGATCACCCCAACTACTGCCCTTATCATCGGATCCTGGGGCACACCCTTTAGCGATGCTATGTGTTTAAAGACTGGCTTCAGGACCAGGTCAACAACAACATAGTCAAGCTGGGCCCAGCGCCAGCTCAGGTGGCAGGCGTCTTTGCAGGATCAGAAATCGGCAGTGACAACGAGGGTTAGTGGCAGCAGGTCCCTAGCCGCGGGTCCCAGAAATACGACGACTGGATGGCTCGAAAAACTGTCATCCGTGCCCAGGGTATCATCCGGGCACGCCTGAAGCAGCCGGAACCTTCAGAAGAAACAGCCGGTGCCTCAGCATCGTCCTCGCAATCGACCTCTACCCAAAAGGGCAAGCAGCGACGACGTAAGAAGAAGCAACGTGCACCGCCAGTGCCGTCGTCATCCCGCACTCTTGGCGACTTTATGCCTCCTGAAATGGGCATTCCCCCCAGAATCCGCCCAGCGGTGGATGACTCTTCGAGTGATAGTCAAGGGTACGCTTCGGTTAACACCGTGGAGCTGGTAAAGCCCTATATGACCCCCGATGAGGGGGAACCCCAGGCAGACCGCCCCAATGTTTCCAGCCGACGTCAACGTCGGCGGAATCGCAATTGCGCCGGTCACCGAGGTGTGTCAGCAGGCACTTGTGACCAAGCCGTGCACGCTACCGAGACGAGGCAGCAGGCTCAGCGCAGATCTCAGCACGCGCAGACCCATTCAGCACCCTCGGCTCTACCTCCACCGCCATTCGTGTTGCTGGATCAGGGAGAGCCGCCTCGTTCGTATCACAGCCAGTCTCGCCCGGCGACGGGCCAGCTCCCGCTGTTCAACCTTAGCCCGGCGACTACTCCCCAGGCTTCTACTAGCAGGCAGCAGGATGTACCCAGTGCTAGCCGACCTCCAATTCAGCCAGCAGGACCCGCTATGCCTCCAAATGCCGAAAAACCCCCTGTAAGCAGAGGTGCGCGTTTGGCACGCAAGTATGATGTCCTAAAGCACTTAGCCGGCATTCCGGCGAGGCTTTCCATCCTTGAGGCCCTGCGCTTGTCATCCGAGATGCGCGAGGCACTTGCCGAGGCCCTAAGGAGCCCCCTCCAGTTCGAGACGGAAGTGGCAGCCGCGGAGGCCTTCCATACCGAGACGATTGAAAACGCCGAATGTCAGGCGGTTATCTCGTTCTCTGGTGAAGACGAAGACCCTCCTATACAGGGGCACATTCGCCCACTGTATGTCACTGGCCACTTTAACGGTGTGGAAGTCCGTCGCTGCCTCGTTGACACGGGTTCTGGAATCAATCTAATTCCGACCCGGACGTTGCGAAAACTGGGTTTGTCTGAAGGTGATTTGACTCCCTCTGACCTCAGGATTCAGGGGTACGACAGGACAGAGCAAACCCCGGTCGGCAAGATCCGCCTGAAGACCCAGTTCGGTGGCTTAATTGCCAGCACCGAGTTCATGGTTGTTTCTCAGGACACCGCCTACAACGCACTGATGGGTAGGCCATGGCTCCATCTGCATGCTGCGGTCCCCTCATCGTATCACCAGTGCCTTAAGTACTCGCTCAACGGTCGAGTAGGCGTGATCCAAGGAGACGCGTCCCCCTTTGCTTCTTGTGAGGCCCGCTATCTGGATGCGGGTTATTACAAAAGCAAAGACAAGCAGATCCTGGTCAGCGAGGATGAGCCCGCTCCAATCACAAGTGATCCCTGGGCAAGCATGGACGACGCCTACATCCTCCCGATCCACCGGTTGGAGGCCACGACCCCCGACATGGGACAATGTTTTGTTGTTTCGGGTACGCAAGGAAGGCATGTTCCCGCGTCCAAGCGACGGCGGAGAATCACCTCGTACTCCTACACCAACCAGGCTCGGGTCATCCCGGAATCTCCTACCCCTGTACGGTACCGGGATGTCAGGCTCATGACAACAGCGGTGCGCCATACGTGTCTATTTCGCCGGGATGGAATCAACCGACTCGGGCCGACACGTCACCACTGCTTTGATATCGTCAAGCGTGGCCCCTTAGGCCGAAGGCCGGATGGGATAGGGTCAAATGCATTCATTGCTATGGTCTCCACGACGAGTGAGTCTCCTGATGTGATGACTGCTGCTGCCCAAGCCGGCACCAGCTGCCCCTCGGGTTTTGAGAGCCCAGAAGCACCTTCCGTCACGGAAAGTTTCCCCCCGGCTGGGGAGGAAGACTTGGAGGATGCTCCCCCAGCCTTTGAAGAAGGCGTCTCTACCACGGTTGATGAGCTGGTACAGGTGAACCTTGGCAGCAAGGCAGATCCAAGACCCACATTGATCAGTGCGGCCATGTCCCTCGAGGAGCGACAGCAGTATGTAGACTTCCTCAAACAGCACCGCGATGTGTTTGCCTGGAGTTACGATGAGATGCCAGGACTGGATCCCCAAGTGGCCGTCCACCGTCTGGGCCTCCCGGTAAAACATCGTGGGTTTAAGCAGCCTCCCAGGAAAATGCACCCTTCCCATGGTGCTATGGTTGAGGCTGAAGTTGATAAGCTAATCAAGGCCAACTTCGTCAAAGAGGTCCAGTACCCCAAATGGCTCGCCAACATTGTGCCAGTCAGGAAGAAGAATGGGCAGATTAGAGTCTGCATCGACTTCCGCGATCTCAATCGCCACTGCCCAAAGGATGACTTCCCACTTCCAGTGACGGAGCTGTTGATTGACGCCACGGCCGGGTTCCAAGCCCTCTCTTTTATGGACGGATATTCCGGGTATAACCAGATCCGGATGGCCCCCGAAGATGAGGAGTCCACTGCCTTCAGGGCTCCCCAGGGTACCTTTTGCTACCGGGTAATGCCATTCGGTTTGAAAAATGCAGGTGCCACTTATCAGAGGGCTATGCATCGCATATTCAAACCGATCCTCGGGACATTGGTGGAATGCTACGTGGATGACCTTGTAGTCAAATCATATCAGCGCCAGGACCATCTCAAAGACCTTGAGAAAGTGTTCGATTTCCTCTGTTCCCGTCACCTGAAGATGAACCCGCTGAAGTGTGCCTTCGGGGTCACCTCCGGGAAGTTTCTGGGCTTTGTTGTCAGATACCGAGGTATCGAGATCGACCCGGAGAAGATCAAGGCCATCAGCCAAATGCCTCCCCCGAGCAACATTCGGGAGCTTCGAGGCCTGCAAGGCCACTTAGCCTATATACGCCGATTCATTGCGAATCTGGCCGGCAAGTGTAAGCCCTTTTATCGGCTCATGAAGAAAGGCGCTGCCTACGAATGGGATGAGGAGTGTCGGATCGCCTTCGAGGAAATCAAGCAGTACCTGCTCCAACCTCCGGTCTTGATGCCACCCGTCTCTGGAAAGCCGCTGGTCCTTTACGTGACCGCCCTGGAAAGATCCCTCGGCGCGCTGCTCGCCCAGAAGAATAACGAGGGCACTGAGAACAGTCTCTACTATCTCAGTCGCATGCTTCTCGATACGGAGGTCAGATATTCCCTTATCGAAAAGAGCTGCCTTGCGCTCGTCTTCGCCGTGCAGAAGTTGCGACACTACCTGCAACACCACGAGGTGCAATTGATCTCTCGGGTGGATCCGCTGAAGTACATCCTGAACCGCCCCATGCTGACTGGCCGACGAGCACGGTGGGCAGTAATTCTCCAGCAGTTTGACATCAGGTTTGTGCCTCAGAAGGCCGTCAAGGGACAGGCATTGGCAGACTTTTTAGCTGCCCATCCAACCTCCGCGGATCAATCCCTGGACCTGGATTTCCCCGATGAGACGATTCTCTCGGTCGATCACGCTGTCCCGTGTTGGCAAATGCATTTCGACGGCGCCTCCCGGAGCCCCACCGGTAGAAGGCTCAACGACCCCAAGCTCAACAGAGTGGGTCTGGGTATTGTTTTCATTACCCCGACGCAAGTCGTCCTGCCGTACTCCTTCCTGCTGTCAGAAGGTTGTACGAACAACGAGGCAGAGTACCAAGCTCTCATCACCGGCCTCGAGTTGGCCCTCGAGATCCATGTACCCCATCTACATGTGAAAGGAGATTCTGAGCTGGTAATCAAACAGGTTAATGGCGACTACGTCGTCAGGAAGCCAGAGCTTGCACCGTTGCTGGAGTACACCCTCCTCCTGATGGCCCAGTTCTCTTCTCGGCCAGAGGTTACCCATGTCCCGCGGTCGCAGAACGGCCAAGCGGACGCCCTAGCTGGCTTAGCCGCATCGCTCGCAGAACCCGAGCAAGATGATTTGGTCATACACGTGGCCCACCGGAGAGTCATTGCTCCCGTCACCCAAGAGGACCGTGATAGCCTGCGGGTAAGTCATCTCACCGCCGGACCCTCCGTATCGGAAGTCCCGGGTTCGTCGGATGCAGTGGTTGAAACGACCCCCGATTGGAGAGCACCTTTTGTCGAGTATCTCCAAAATGGTCAGCTCCCGGACAACCGGGCCGAGCGCGAGCGAATTCGACGCCGCGCGCTTCAATTTACCCTCCAGAGTGGCCCCAGTCTTGAGCAGACCCTCTATAAACGGAGTTTTGATGGTGTCCTCCTCCGTTGCATCCAAGGAGTAGAGATACCTCAAGTTATGCAAGAGGTTCACACCGGTTCCTGTGGCGCCCATCAAGCTGGGCCAAAGCTGTCCCATCAAATCCGGAGGCTAGGGTACTTCTGGCCCTCCATGATCCACGATTGTATTGGATACGCCAAGAGATGCCACGCGTGCCAAGTGCACGCCAACTTCTTGCATCGGCCGCCAGAACCCCTCCACCCCACCAAGTACTCTTGGCCATTTGCGGTATGGGGACTCGATGTAGTGGGACCGTACCCGCCGGCAACAGCCCGCCAGTGTAGGTTCATCCTGACTGCTACAGATTTCTTCTCCAAGTGGGCAGAAGCAGTTCCGCTCAAAGAGGTCAAGGCCCGTTCCGTCGTTGACTTTGTGAGCTCCAACATCATCCACCGGTTTGGGGTCCCTCACGCCGTCCTCACTGACAACGGCACCAACTTCCGAGCAGCTGAATTGAAGAAATTGTACGCTAAGTACGACATCCGGTCAAACCATACCTCCCGCTACCACGCACAGGCAAATGGACAGATCGAGGCGTTCAACAAGACCCTCTCTAACATTCTGCAGAAGATGGTTGGTCAGAACAAGAAAAGTTGGCCGGACAAGCTCCCCAACGCCCTCTGGGCTTACCGGACGACGACTCGCAACTCTACCCAGGTGACCCCATATTCCCTGGTGTATGGAGCTGAGGCCGTCCTACCCATCGAGATCCAGCTGCCGTCGCTACGCACGGCCGTTTATGATCACTAGACATCAGATGAGGTAGCCGAGATCCGTCTAGCTGAGCTAGAAGCACTGGACGAGAACCGGCTTCGTGCCCTGCACAATCTGGAAAGGCATCAGGACAAGATGGCAAGAGCTTTTGACAAGAAGGTTCGTCTCCGCTCTTTTCTACAGGGTGACCTGGTGCTGGCCCTGCGAGCGCCAATGATTCCCGGAAGGAAGCCGCCCAAGTTAGAACCCAAATGGGAAGGGCCCTATATCATCCATAAGGTTTACCCCAATGGAGCTTACTCCTTGGTGACCACAGATGGAGAGCGTGTAACCCCTCCCACCAATGCCAGATTCCTCAAGCGATACTTCGCCTAGGGCACAAGATGGTCCCGCATGACCCTAAACTGCGAGACGGTCCCGCATGACCCTAAACTGCGACTTGGTCCCGCATGACCCTAAACTGCGAGACGGTCCCGCATGACCCTAAACTGCGACTTGGTCCCGCATGACCTTAAACTGTATTTCCGTCCTCACTGCAAGACGTTAAACTGCAAGTCAGTCAGTTCTTCCTGACCGAGGCTCCGCCTCAGGCCCCTCGGCCTCTTTGGGCCCCTGGCCCCGTCTCCACCGAGGTCTGGCCCCAGGCCCCCCTCGTTTCTCTCCGACTTACCCTCTTACGGGATTGTACGGTACAGTGCAGGACTACGTTCTCACGTTGAGATCATGACCATGCCGCACACGTCCCCGAACGAGATACCCCTCGTCCCGCATGACGTTAAACTGCATGTCAAGAACTACGTACGGCTTGATTCTCATCTTTATGGGATACGTAGGAACGCTCGGACGCCTCGTCTTGAGCCCAGCCCCAAGCTTCTCTCTTCCACTATTCCCCCTGGGAATGGTCTCCTTGGAGGATCTTTGTGTAGCAGGGCGTCGGCCTTCTTGGCCCCACTCATGCAACCCCACTCACGCAAAGATTGTAAAGGTCGCACCATGCGCCCGCTCCGTTCTTCTACCCTCCCACGTCCTTACCGCATGACGCTAAACTGCATGGCCTTCAAGAACTACGTATGGCTTGATTCTCATCCTTATGAGATACGTAGGAACGCCCAGACATTTCGTCTGTTGGCCCAGCCCAAAAGCCGAAATCTTCCCCTCGGGTTAAGACACGGCAGGGCGCACATTTTTTGCCCCGGCCCATGTCGAGCAAGCCTCGACCCGGATGCACATCCCCCCCTGGAGGTGTTTGCCCCTTTCATGGATAGATTCACACCCGGAGGGACCCCCCAAGAACGGCCGGGATACAAAGCCCAAGGGCTCTCCTACCGATACGGGCCAACGCCCCCGAGGGTTTCTCAAGCAACAAATTGAAACAAGTCCCGCGTTGCCAATTTAGTCAGCGGTCGACCCTCAATTGTTGCCCCCATGCGGGTCACAATAGGAACGCTGTGTTTCGACTGTGGTCAACAGTGATTCATTCTGCCCCATCCTGAGATGATAAACTTCCCCCAGGTGGTGCTAGTGATCGGGACCACAGCCCACAATTCCTCACCCGGAGCGTACGGTGTGGTGTGGGACTACGTCCTCATTTACGTCGGGATCATGTACCATGCCGTACAACTCCCCTTACGAGGCTCAGCCTCAGGCCCCTTGGCCTCCTTGGGCCCCTGGCCCCCCGTCCTCATGTAAGACGTTAAACTACAAACCGGTCAGGCCCTCCTGACCGAGGCTCAGCCTCAGGGCCCCTCGGCCTTTCTAGGCCGCGGCCCAGGACCTATCTTATAGGATTGTACGGTATGGTGTAGGACTACGTCCTCATTCACGTCGGTTTTTCGCCATACTATACACCTTTCTCAGGAGTATATTACTCCCCACCCAAGTCCCGCATGACGTTAAACTGCACTTCAAGAACTACGTGTGGCTTGATTCCCATCATAATGGGATACGTAGGACCACCTGGATGTCCAAAATCCGGGTCCAGCCCCATCTCTCGGGAATCCTCATCCCATCTTGGCCCCTTGGCCCATCCTTCCTCCATGAAGAGATCATATGGTGCGGTGTGGGATTATGTCCTCATCTACGAGGATCTTGTAGTGACCACGCCATGTTTCCCGCACCACCGAGCTGTTTCGTCGATCCCTCTTTCGGCTGTTCACCAATGTGCTTAAGAGTACTCTGGTTCATTACCTGGAATGCCAAGCTTTACTCGGACACGTCCGCACCCGCTTTCCAGGCTTTGCGTATCCCCGCATCAGGGCTTTCACCATTTTCCACACCCGGAGGGACCCCCAAGTACGGCCTGGATACAAAAGCCCAAGGGCTCTCCTACCGATACGGGCCAACGCCCCCCGGGGTTTCGGACGACAAATCGATAAAATCCCGCGTTGCGAATATGGTCAGCGGTCGATGCTCGTTTGCTGCTCCCACCTCAGGCTAACGCGATACAGACGCTGTGTTTCCTTCAAGGATAACAGTTTTCCTCTGTCGTCACGCCAACCCATTAAGCCCAAATGTCGGGTACACAATTCACACCCTTCATCACTTCATCGTGTCCAAGTAGAATTTCGGGACTCTTGGTACTTTTTTCCCCCGTGCACGTCTGCACGTTTGAGGAACAAGCTACATCAAAGGTGTCCTTCGGAACTCTCTGCTGACTCCCCTTTAATGGATGCCCCAAGTGTTGCAATGAGGGTCCCCCCCTTGTTTCCCACACCGAGTTTATCTCACGTGGGCTTAGGGATTGGGTTGACCTCTGTGCTTACTTGGGAGTTGTCACCATCCACGGTCCGAGCTCTATGACCATAAACTAAGACTCTCATCTGGAACTACGTTCGAGGCCCCTTGCCCCCGAGTCCAGCTTGAGTTCAGCGAATTTATCTCTCTAATCCTGCCTTCAGGACCCTGATCACGGGACTGCGTGGCGCAGTGTGGGACTACGTCCTCATTCACGTCGGGTACACAATAGCTGCACTACGCACGCCCCATTCTGAGGTTCAGTCCTCCTGTCCCCTGTCCTGCATGACATTAAAAGGCACCCTTCAGAACTACGTGTGGCTTGATTCCCATCCTAATGGGATACGTAGGACCACCTGGATGTTCAAGATTCGGGTCCAGCCCCACCTCTGGGAGATATCCTGATTTCCCGGCCACCTAGACCACTTGGTCCATCCCTCTCCAGCGGGGGGTGCGTAGGTATGATACGAGGTTGTGGGCATCATGCCCCCCCCTTCCCCTGGGAATCTGCCATCTCTCGATCACCCTCAAGGTTGAGTCCCTTGGCTCCCCGCAGTGGTTCACCATGTATTAAGAGTACTCTGGTCTAGGACCAAGAGTGTCAGATTCAACTTGGTCAAGTTCCTTCCACTTGCCAAGCTTCGTGTTCCCATCTATTCGGACTTTCATCATCTTTCACACCCGGAGGGACCCCCAAGTACGGCCTGGATACTACGCCCAAGGGCTCTCCTACCGATACGGGCCAACGCCCTCCAGGGTTTCGGACAACAAATCGATAAAATCCCGCGTTGCGAATATGGTCAGCGGTCGATGCTCGTTTTGTTAGTCCTCATTTCAGGCTAACGCGACAGGATGCTGTGTTGCGAACATGGTCAGCAGTAATCCTCTGTCGTCACGCCAGCCCCTTCAGTCCTTGAATGTTGGTTGCATGATTCACATCATTTTCCACCCCATCATGTCCAGGTGGAATCTCGACACTTTTGGCGCTATCCCTCAGTGCACCTTTGCATGTTAGGGGGACAAAGCTGCAATCTGGCGTCCTTCGGGACTCCCTGGTACGAGCTCTAAGACCATAAACTAAGACCCATTCGGGACTACGTTCAAATTCCCATCCTCATGGGACACGTAGGACCGCCCAGACGCCCTGTCTCTGGGTACAACCCATTCAGGAAGCCAGTCTCTCTCCCTGTTTCACCTCCGGATGGCGTACGATTTGATGTGGGATCATGTCTCTGTCAAATGTGTTTTATAAACACTGTGCACATTTCCCGCCTAGCATCGTCTCTGCTACGTCTGCGCTGCATGACGATAAAATGCATGCTTGGTCCTATCATACGACCCTAAACTGTGACATTATCGTCCTGGCCGCACGACGAAAAACGGCACCGCATTATGGTGACCTCGCTGTAGAGGACATCACGTTGGGTACTGGCCACGCGCCATGCCATTTGTCAACGCCCATCACGGCTTGATTCTTGTGGCGACATCACGACCTACAGTTCTAGGCCTGTCGCTTCACAAAAAAAAAAAAAAAAAAAAAAAAAAAAAAACCATTCACCTCGAAGAACAAACAAGATACATCAAATTCCGCTTCTTTTAGTGCAAGGGCCACGTCCGCACTTCCCCTTTCCCCTGGCACTGGTACCTTACCCTGCCACCTTCCAGAACTACGTACGGCTTGATTCTCATCCTTATGAGATACGTAGGAGCGCCCGGGTACTTCCCCGCGGGTCCAGCCTAACCCTTGAGTTCGGTCCCTCGACTCGAGCTCATTCACGTCAGGTTGTGATGTCATGCGTCCCCTGATCCCCTTTTTCCAATCCATGGTCCGAAGTCTATGACCATAAACTAAGATCTCCCCAAGGGAAAGGAATCTGCTCCCTCTCTCTAATACGTTTCGTTGACGTATTCAGATGTGTTTTGACAAAAAGCCCGAAGCATGGGATTTTCACAGGGACATTCCCCTCATCCCATGACCAAGCTTCGTGAGCTCACTATTTGGATCCTCATCCTCTTCCACATCCAAAAGGACCCTCAGACGACGTGGATACTAAGCTTAAGGGCTCTCCATGAATGCTGGACCTAAGGGCCCTACAATCGTTTCGGGCCAACGTCCCTGCGGATATTCGACAACATTTGTGACACGGTCCCGTGTTTCGAATACGGTCAACGGTCGACCCTCATTTGTTTGTCCCCATTTCAGGCTAACGCGATAGGATGCTGTGTTGCGAATATGGCCAGCAGTAGTCCTCCATCGCCACGCCGTCACCATCATGATCCGAATCTCGAGCGTCATGATTCACACATTTCCACTCCCTCATGTTCAAGTGGAACTCCACCATACTCGGCTCTTTCTCTTCGCGCATCTAGATGCGCTGAATGATCATGTTAGTGTCATTGGGCCGGTAGTCACCGAGCATCCCTTTACCCTCACCTGCCCCTCTCTGCATCGGGAAATTCCCACCACTACTGCTTGTTTCCCACACCGAGCACGACTCACGTGGGCTTAGTAGTTTTGGCTGGATGTGTACCAACACAGTCAGGCTGCTCCTCGTCCTGCATGACGTTAAACTGCACCTTCAGAACTACGTATGGCTTGATTCCCATCGTCATGGGATACGTAGAGACACCCAGGCATTTCACCTAGGGTCCAGCCCCAGGAATCGCAAAATCCTATTCCTCCTCATTTCCAGCCCTCGCCAGAGAGGCCCTATCTGGAAGAAAGAATGATCTGTGATCAGGCCGATGCGCCCATCTGGCGTACACCCACCATGGTGGTGTAACTACTGAAGTGTTGGATTCTGTTTGAACAAACCATCACTCCATATTCCACGCTTTGCGTGCCCCTTATTCGGACCCTCGTCTTCTTTCATGTCTGGAAGGACCCCCTAACAGTAAGGATGTCTGACCTATGGTCCACCAACTGTCCTGGGCCAACGTCCCGAAAGATTAATCGACAACAAATTGATAAAATCCCGCGTTGCGAATATGGTCAGCGGTCGATGCTCACTTGTTGTCCCCGTTTCAGGCTAACGCAGTAAGGATACCGTTTCTCCGCCACGGCTAACGGTTGTCCTTTATTGTCACGCCGCCTCCATAGCGTTCCGAATTTGGGCATCGTGATTCACACTCCCCATTTTCATCTGTTTGAACTGATTTCAGCGCCCCTGGCGTTGCCCTGTCCGTGCATAAGAGCACGTCGAAGAGACAGTGGTTCGGCTATCCTGGAAATTCCTCCTCCGATCAAGCCTTCCCCATCTTTCGGGAATCTGGACTGGTTTGAGAGAATTGTCGTCAAACGTCCCGCAAACATTGCAGGGATGTAACAAGGCAATTCAACAGTGGATATTGTGCGTACTACGGAACTCAAAACAAAGGAGAAAGAAAGAGTTGAAGCACAAAAGTGTTAATAAAAGTTTCTTCGGGTTCGCTACAATACTCGGGGGTTGACTTCCCCCATGGACGGGTTGACTCCGTCAAAAGAGCGTTGCAGCTCCGCCACCCGTTGACTTGCGGCGTCTAAAGCCTGTTGCCGCTGATTCAACTCCCGCTCCTCTTCAGCAGCGGCGGGGCGTAATCCGTCAACCCTGGCCCGGGCCCTTTCCACCTCGGCCTGGACGACAGCCATCCTTCCAGAGGTCTGCTCCATATGCTCCTCAGCCTTTGCCAGCTGAGCCTTCAATTGTGAGACCAGCTCAGACTGCGCATTGAGAGTGGCTGAAAGTTCGTTGGCCCGGATCTGCATCTGATGGGCCTCGCCCTCAGCCTCCTGGAGCTTCCTAATGTTGGTCGCCTTCCTCCGCTGCCATCCCACGCTCAGCCCACGATCATGCTCCCGGATCTTCTCAGCCATGAGGTCTCGGATGAGCGCGTGAGGGCGTTGGGCATCCACTCCCCCGGCACATAGCTCGCGCAACCGCGAACGGAGTCTATCCATTTCGGCCAGCCATTGCGCTTGGGGAGTGTCCCTGATGAAGCGCGTGATCAGCTTCCACGACCGGCGACGGACTATGCTGCTGTCTTCCTCGTCAGAGGCCGTTTCGTCCCAATCCGCGTGGTCGGCAGGCTCGTACGCAGGATATGCCTGCAGAAATTCCTCAGCGGGATCCGCATCTGGTGTTGAGTCTGGTACGACGCCTGACGCCGGCGCAGGCACGGCGGGACTGGGACTGACCGGTTGATCCTCTTCCTCAGAGTCCACCTCGATGACTTCAGGTATGGCCCTACTGGTGGTCCCACCAGTGATGGTGTGCGCCGCAGCTTGAGGAGGTGAAGGGACTATCGACACCATCACCGGCATGCCCCTGGGAGGAACGCCGCCAGACATCCCAACCAGCCTCGCCGCAGCAGCCCACGCCAGTCGGAGAACTGTATGACAGAAAGAGACATAAAAGTTAGTCGACATGGCCCACGTGTGGCAACGAAGAGACCGGTGGAGGAGACTTACGAAGATTGACCTCCGAGCGCTGCTCCCGGACCGGTACCGATGGGACTCCAAGACGAGGCCCCCCGTATACTGTTGGAAGGCCCGGAGAGTCCGGAGGAGCCACCTCAAACCCCCCGGTTCCACCAGGTGCAGAACTGGACGCAGCCATAGGCGCGGGTTCTGAAGGCCCCGCATCGTCACCCGCCGAGGAGCGAGAACGAGGCCTACGAACAAGTTCCTCCTGCACGACCCAAACATTGGTGAGAAGTCCGTATGGATTCAACAACAGATCGTAAGAAGAGAGGTTCGGAATGCTACCTCGAGAGCCTCCGCGGAGTCATCGGATTCTGAGCTTCGGTCTCCGACCTCGCCCTCCTCTAACGGGCTCCCTCCTCCCGCCTCATCCTCCCGAGAAGAGCCCCCTGATTCCTCCGGCAAGGGGAAGCGCTCCCTCAGGTCGGCAGCCGATAGCTGTGGAGGGACCGTCTGATTCAACAGTACCCTCACCCGGTCTGTCATCGGGCGAGGAACACCGCTGGAGTGGACGTAATCCTCCAGCTCGTTCAAGTATTGCTCCGCCTCCGCCGGAGACGCCATGAATCCGGCCCGAACTGGGCCTATGCCCGGCAGTCTCATCCCGAGGCGATTCAGGTGATCCCACATCTCGGTTGGGCTGAGAAATTGCCGGTTGACATCCCAAATGTCCCAAGCTTCCGGAAAGATGGCATTTTCTGCCATGTCGACGTGACGCAGTCGCTTCCCCGGAGCCTGAGCGGATACCCGACGGAATCCCCTCGGTGGCCGCCCCTCCGGATGACCCTGCTCTTCCGGAACCACCGGATCCGCCGCTGCTGCCCTACCTTCAGCCGGTGCGGGTCTCTCTGCCACGGCAGCCCCGCTGCCGCGGGCGGCCCTAGCTGCCCTCCGACCCCGACCTCGAGATAAAGGAGGCCCACCGTCACCAACCCGGATCGTTGGCTGCTTCAGCATCTCCCCGGGATAAGCAGCCTCCCAGCTGATGGCGTACTCCTTCACCAAGCCGAAGGCGGCGGTGGATGGAGGCAGTGTGATCTGCATCTTCCCATCCTCACGCGTGAACATGAGCCACAACTGCCTCATCACGCACGGGTGCTCCTCGTGACGCACCTCCCAGTATACCTGCGGGGTCAGCCGCTGGAGGCACCGGAACTGCCTCGCGAAACGATGCGGGGTGTACGGTTCACAGATTGGCTCACGATCTATCCGAGCCACCAAAACGCCACCTCGGAAGGCCAGGAGGTAAGCCCGATGCTCTTCCGTTCCCCGTCCATCATCGGCAAGCCTTCCCGTCGGCAGTGGAAAGGGATGAAAGTTGAACTCGTCCGCCCTCCACACCCTATTCAGCACCATCAGAACGGCCAGTTTAAATGGGAAGCTCCCAGCTGCGTTCAGGATGGAAGGGCGAAAGTTTGATCCTGGCGGCGAAATGGGGTTTGGATACTCGTAAATCCCCCTGATGTGCGCCGCGATCCACCCATACAGGAGGTGGAAGGGCCCGCATATTCTTAGCGGCATCTTGCTCTCGCTGATACGTCGCAGCAATCTGTATAGCTTGGCGAGCATCGGGATCCCCAGGTTGATCCGCTGCCCCATGGCCAGCATCGACGCCATGATGAACGAGCTGGGCCGTACCCCCATGCTTGTATCTCTCACTGGTAGGATCCACCCACATATGAGGGCCGCGATGAACGCCGCCAGCCTAACTATTGGCTGTTGTTCGGTGCTGACGCTGAAGCCCCAAGTCTTCCATTGGTTGTCCTCCAAAACCCGCCAATACGAGTGCCCCTTACCCCGCTGGGCTGCCCTCGGACAAGTCCGAGGCCTTGGAGGGAACTCTCGATTCTCTGGAAAGTTCAGGAAGCATTTGAACCATCTTCTGAAGTGGACGTCCCTCACTGCTTCCTTGTCATCCGCGGGGACAAACGCCATCAGCGCTGACGCCAGTCGCGGCATTTGCTCCGCATCTTCCCACACACTGATGACGGGGAGGAACTCGTCGTACATGGCCCCCAAGATCGGGACCCCAGAAACCTGGTGGACATCCCACAGGCTGATGCCCACCTCCCCGTGATGCAGATGAAAAGTGTTGGTCCTGGACGACCATCTACTCAGCAGTTCCGGCATCAGCTGCTTTGGCTGGTAAATGTGGAACTGGGAGGCCCATGCCGCCTCGTACAATCCCACTCTCCTCAGCTCAGCCTCGAACTCCTCGCATGAGGCGCCTACCCAGTAGGCCCAGGCCCAGTCGTCGGTAAAATTGCCGCCCTGGCGCAGGTCCCACTCATCAGACCATCCCTTCGTCGGATCCTGCAGAGCCGCCTTCAGCATGGTGCGGTAGAGAGGAGGGGACGTCTCCGGTTGCAGTGGCCTCCCGTCAATGTCGTTCACATGATTGTAGAGACAATCGGCGGTGACGGGTGTGAAATCCTCCTGTGCATGGCCATCGGCCGCCCTGAACCATTGGCGCTGGCATGGTGTGCTCCTGAACCAGCAAGCTGGTTCATCCCTTCCCGCCTCAGGGATGAAGACGTCATCCCTCAGCCCAAAGCCGTACAACGGCAGTTTTTTGCACTGTGGATAATCCCTCTGGCCTTCCGACAGCAGATCTGTCAAGGAAGTGTGGTCCGAGTGGTTCCGGACCATTTCCCCCAAGCCCGGGCGGTTGGCCATCTCATCCCGGCGAGCAGCATCTGCAAGCACTTCCCGCACAGCTTCTTGATGAGCCATGTTAACTCTGGCCCTCAGAAAAGGATTCTTCCGGATGAATCGCGAAGCTCGGTCGCGAAGCTCGGTCGCGAAGATGGATTGCGAAGATCGGTCGCGAGATCAAACCGCGAAGTCCGGCCAAGGCAGGCACGCAAAGATTCGCTTGGCGCGGACGCAGAGTCAGAGACTCGCGGTTCGCCGCGAAGCTCGATTCGCGGAGAGCTGTCGCGGAGTACGCGGAGCTTCGCGAAACCGAGAGCGCAAGAAGACAAGGAAGGCGCGTAAAGACAAAAGAGGGCGGACCCCCTATTTATAGACGCCGACCCCGGAGCATCGCGGCGCGCCTCGCCCGCGCGGAGCATCGCGGCGCGTCCGGATCTGCGGCCCCGACGAGCATCGCGGGCCTCCTTCGCGATGCCGCATCGCGAACCACCGACAGTTTTGGCGATCTTCCCTCAGACTTCGACCCTTCACCCTCCGCGGCTCCAACTCTGAGGGGGGGCATTTGTTGGCGCCAAAAATAGGGCCCGAAAGGAAGGAACGAAACAGACAGCCGGCGTGCTGCATCGCGAAGCACCGCCGCGAAGCCCCTCCGCGAAGCGCCCCAGCCCTGGCGGCGCCGCGAAGCACCAGAGGCGGTGATCCTCCGCGAGCGCGTTTGACGTTCGCGAGCCGCCGCGAAGCACCAGAGGCGGTGATCCTCCGCGAGCGCGTTTGACGTTCGTGAGCCGCCGCGAAGCACCAGAGGCGGTGATCCTCCGCGAGCGCGTTTGACGTTCGCGAGCCGCCGCGAAGCACCAGAGGCCGTGATCCTCCGCGGGCGCGTTTGACGTTCGCGAGCGCGCCGCGAAGCTCAAGAGGCGGCGCGCGAGCCCTGCTTCGCGGCGCCCCTTCCCTATAAATACTCGACTCCCCCTGAGTCCACGGGACGGACAATCCAACCTTTCGGCTTCTCCTCTCCCGAATCGCGAAGCAAGCTTTGCCCCGGGAATCATGAGCTCCGCGAGGTATTTCTACTTCGCGAGACGACTCTGATTTGTTTCGTTCTGAGCCCCTCTTCCGAGAGGGATGCCCTTCGCGAAGCCCAAGGGCGTTCGCAAAGGAAGGGGATTCCCAAGGGAACCCGGGCAGCCGCGGAGCACTCGTGCTTCGCGAAACACCCAACCCATGCTAGTAATCCCTATGCCAAGGCAGGATAACTATGCATCGCGAAGCACTTTGCTTGGCAGGACCCTGCTTCGCGAACCACTCCTTCGCGAGGCAGTGCTCCGCGAACACTGTTCCACTTCGCGAAGCACCTTCCACTTCCACCTATGCCCCATGCTAAGGCCAAGGCACCCCACTTCGCAAAGCACACTCCTCTGCTTAGCGATTCCTCCTTCCGTGCGACCCTCCAGGTTTGCACGATGTGATTTCAAAGTCCCATGGACAACACCTCCCGTAGCGTTGCTTCGCCCAATGCTCCTTCGCATAGGCACGCTAACGGCTATTGCTTCTTCGCATAGCCACGCTAACGTGGACCCCTCGATGATTCCTCCCGCGACCCCCCTTTTACCATGGCCTTACCGACACCTTCCCTTCCCCAAGGACCAGAGGGTACCGGTTATGTAAGCCCTAGGGGTGTGGAGTGAACCCACCTCGTCCGAGCTGCAGGACGTTAAACTTCCAAGCACCACGTCCTCAACACATGACGTTAAACTGTGACCCAACCTCGTCTCCCTCACGAAGGGTTTCCCCACGTCGAACATTTTTTACACCGCTCGTCTCCACGGGAATGGAACTCCTCCGCACATGGAATGAGATCCTCCTTGTCGGAGTGGTGTATGTTCGCAGGGGGGGGGGTCGCCTCAGAGCGTAAATCCCTAACCTTTGGTACGGATGATTGCACCCGTGCATCTCGGTACTTCCCCACTACCAAGGTCAGTGGAGGACGTGATAGGGAACGAGGCACCTCCCATTGTCGGACCAAGGTCCATCTTCCCCGCGCTTTGTCGCGCCATGGCCCTCCATCCTGGAGTAAGTCCCAACACCATGGGCCGCTCAACGCGTAAGCCCCATTTCGCTTCTCACGGACGCACCCTTCGCGACGTGATCGTCGGGTCCCTGCGACCTCTTGTTTCTCACACCGAGCATGACTCACGTGGGCTTAGAGTGAGCACCGACCCTGACAAACCCCATTTGAACTACGAGGTCTTTGATCCGTGTCAAGGCATGGTACGTAGGAAACCTCCATGAGGTTCAAGCCATATTGCTCGGTCGTTCATTCACGTCGAGTTTCGCCCACGTCCAGCACGACGTTAAACTGTATGCCCCGTCCAGCAAAGACGTTAAACTGCACAACCTGAACTACGAGGTCTTTGATCCATGTCAAGACATGGTACGTAGGAAGCCTCTACGAGGTTCAAGCCCACCCGTCGCTCTTTCACGTCGGGTCTCACCCCGGTCCAGCGGTAAGCCGTTGTGACCAATCTGAACTACGAGGACTTTGATCCATGTCAAGGCATGGTACGTAGGAAGCCTCCACGAGGTTCAAGCCCACCATCAGTGGACCAAGGTTTGCTTTCACGTCGGTTTACCGACGAACCCCCCATCCGAACTACGAGGACTTTGATCCGTGTCAAGGCATGGTACGTAGGAAGCCTCCACGAGGTTCAAGCCCACCATCAGTGGACTCACGAGTCTACTTTCACGTCGGGTCACACCCGCGTCCAACACGACGTTAAACTGCACCCCGGTCCAGCGGTAAGCCGTTGTGACCAATCCGAACTACGAGGACTTTGATCCGTGTCAAGGCATGGTACGTAGGAAGCCTCCACGAGGTTCAAGCCCACCAATAGTGGACTAAGGTCTACTCCCACCAATAGTGGACTAAGGTCTACTCCCATCAGTAGTGGACTAAGGTCTACTCCCTTCAGTAGTGGACTAAGGTCTACTCCCACCAAGAGTGGACTAAGGTCTACTCCCACCAATAGTGGACTAAGGTCTACTCCCACCATCAGTGGACCAAGGTCTACTCCCCATTTGAACTACGAGGTCTTTGATCCATGTCAAGGCATGGTACGTAGGAAGCCTCCACGAGGTTCAAGCCCACCCGTCTTTCACGTCGGGTTTCACCCCCGTCCAGCACGACGTTAAACTGCACCCCGGTCCGGTGGTAAGCCATTGCGACCCCCCATTTGAACTACGAGGTCTTTGATCCATGTCAAGGCATGGTACGTAGGAAGCCTCCACGAGGTTCAAGCCCAAAAATAGTGGATAAAGGTCCCTCACTTATGTCGGCTCACCGACACCCACCACCCGTCGTTTATTCACGTCAGGGTTCATTACCGTCCCGCATGACGTTAAACTGTATCATTTGAACTGCGAGGACTTTGATCCATGTCAAGGCATGGTACGCAGGAATCCTCCCAGAGGTTCAAGCCCAACCCCCACCGGACCAAGGTCCACCCTCATGTAGGTACGCTGACGATGCCCATCGGACCAAGGTCCACCATCACGTCGGTTTACCGGCACCATCCCGAACTACGCGGACTTTGATTCCCTGCCACGGGGATACGTAGGAAGCCCCTTTAAGGCTCAAGCCCAACTTCGTCGTCACCACCCCTGCGATGGTCCCATTCCATTCTCAACCGTCTCCGCGAGACGTTAAATTCGCGACCTACCTCGTGGTAAACACGAGATGCCTGAGGAAAACCTCGGATGGAACGCCTTTGGCGTGACCGTCTTTGCTAGACGTTAATCTTGCAAACATACCCTGTGTTGAACACGGGAAGCTGAGGAAAACCTCAGGTACGTGTCTATGACATGTAACCCCCCGCGCTCGATGTGGGATGCCTCGGGTTTCCACGCCCTTGAGAAGCCTCGTGATCGAGGATAACAGACAGACATGCCAGGTACCCCAGCATCCAGACACGCTACCGATGCCTCGAACGTGATTACTCCCCTGACCGAAGGTAGCTGCCCTGACTGGACCCTTTGGAATGTCCCGACAGAAGCAGCGTAATTAACCGGCGTCCATGGAAACATGGCACTGGGAAGAGTTTCACGAACTACGTATTAAATCTATAAGGGAGACCCGGACTAGGTGACGAGTTCTGAGGAGGAATCCACAGGAGGAAGAACCGACATCCCATCATCCCGTTTCGATCAAGGAGCAGAAGTACCTGAACAAGGAACGAATGCCGCCCGCCTTTGGAAAGCGGGAATGCGGGGCAACGAAGCCGCGCGTCCCCCTCCTCCGCGGACGGATGCGCGCGCGCCCCGGCGAAAGCGTCGGAAACACCTATACTAATATTTTATTAAATTGTTTGAATAATATTTATCCCTCTCCTTCTCCCTAAAATTGGAATCCAATTCGTTGTTCATTTGTACAGATTACTACTATCTCACGAACCTAAGTGATTTGTTTTCCAAAACGGAATCACATAGATACTCATAAATATTGAAATAATGAATATATATGATAAAATGAAATAATATTGATTCTTAAAATTTATTAATCATTATATTTTTTACCCATTCACCATTAAGGAAATGATAATATCGCTCGTGTCTACGAATGACCATCTATCTCCTTGAAGAAATGTGAATCATTTTCCATGACCATATTTCAAGAATGATTGAAAAAATTTATATAATGGTCAAAAATAAAAATTATAAAAATTATATAATTATGTATATAATGGAATTATATGATATTCTAATGAATGGGAACTTCCAATAAAACACATTGATGAGAAAACCAATTAGTTAACACTAGAAAAAATGTCAATAATAAAATATTATTAGTGAATGTGTGATAAGATTTTATAAGTGGATAATACATGATATTATAAATAATAATATATTCTTGGTATGAATTAATTAACTTTTTAAATACATTATATATTAGTCAAAATATTTGTAATCTAAATTGAATCATGATGTAAGGGATTTCATCTCAAATTTTACTCAATTAAGACATATTTGATATTATATAATTAATTAATTTAATGTGGGGTATATATTGTCCCAATTATATATTTAACATGAATAAATATTTTATCATGATGATTAATGTTATAATTAATGTTTAAAAATTTAATATAATATTTTTTAAATGTTTCCCAAGGGATAATGATTTATTTTCCAACATCATATTTTGTGATATCCTTAATTTTTATTAACGGAATAACACTATCCATACGTCATAAAATAAATCAATCTAATTTTTATATAGATATTTATTGAGTTTACTTATTTTATTCTAACATTTACACTATTTTATAATTTTATAAATCAATGAAATGTTTAACTGTGAATTAAATCTTATGTACTTTTTTGATCATGTTTATTTTTCTTCCTAATTCCTACTTTTGAAATTTTTTTTACAAAAATCATTTTCTTTAATCATATATCATATTTCAGAAATATTTTCTAATCTACTAAATATTAAAATGTTTTAAAGGAATGTTTATAATGTTTTTATGGAGGGTAATTTTTTAAAATCTTTAAAAAAATGAAAAAATCATTGTTTTTAACACATACAGGATTAACTGACATCCAAGAAGTTGTAACAATTTTATGATATTCACCTTCTTCTATGCATATTAAATTACTTTAAATAATCAATATTTTTAATGGCATATTATTTTATATTTCACTTTTATTTTATTTATTTATCCAATGGACATTATTTTATTAAATTACATTAAATAATCAATCTGTTTAAATAATAAATCTATTTACCATTATTGTCACTACATTTCTCTTGAAACATTAAATACTTTATGATCATTAGAAATAATGTCCCTCTAAAATAACCATAATCTTTTTTATCATGGTAATTGTAACATATAAAACTATAATCCACTAAATGGTGCTAGATACCAGCGGTTCACATGGCCTCAAGCATGCCTCCCCGTAATCGTAGGGGTTATAAATAGAAATAAAGGCATAGGTTGTTTTTATGGAGCCACTATGCCTGTATTTAAAAGTGTAATGTAGAGGTATAACATATAGATCAATATTTTTTTAATAATATAAATCACTAAAATAATTTAAATACACAAGAAAATTGTAATATTCAGTAACAATGTACTATCATATACAATATTATGAACATGTCATGTCTCTATAAAAATGTAATGAAATACATGTAAATAGGAATACAATACAATACATTTATAAAAAACTAAACACAATTTCTAGAGGGAATCATGAGTATAACTCAGAGCTTTTCTCCCTACTCCTAAGAAGCGATCAAATAAAGAATCATAAACTGGGTGCTTTACATGATCCCTACCTACATCCATAAAGTCATTATAGAAACCCAACGGTAGCCTGAATAGGCTGTGACATAACAATTAGTATTCCACCAAAAATAATTTTTATAACATGCCTAGTCTATGAAATATAAACATAATGACTGTGAATTATATCATCGGTATAATAGTAGTCAAAGTAAGTTAAATATCAAGTTGTAATTCTTTTTATGAAAGATGGATTCCTATGAACAATAACTAAGCCCCCATAATAAGGGAAACTATAAACATAAATAAAAATTTCATGATATTATCCATTCTAACAACTGGAATCAGATATCGATACTATAATGCCCTAACCCCAGTTTTCCAGAGTTAGTGCATTATTATATTACATTGGAATCATCATATAAAAATAAATTCCATAAGGTCATATCGGTTTAGCAGCCATAGAAATACTGGATACAACCATAATTTTTACATTACATCTTGAAATAAAAAAGAACATAATTTCTCCTTTGAAAACATTCATATCCCTTAGAATATCCATTCAAGTCAATCATAATATACTTCTTTTCATCCTAGGGAAAATTGAAAAATAATAATGGGATGATCTCATATTCTTAATAAGGATGGACAAGATATCATAAGATATCATAACTTAGAATAGAATTTTAATGAAATGTATTAAAGAGAGTAAAAATCTTTTTAAACATAATATAATGAAAAATATGAAAGAATAAAAAAAAATTCAATTTAATCATTCACATGGATATTCTATTAGTCGAATAATCACCTAAAATATGAATAACTAATCTCATAATAATAAAATACATAATGGCAGATATCATAACCATACTATCAAGGCCTTCAGCCAAGACTATTACCATACCGTCAATGAATTATTCCATGACTATAGTTTGTATCATCAGACATACTGATTAATCAAGGGGATATAGAGGGTCATGCCCATATCATATTATGCCAAATGCATTCCTCTTATGAAAAGGGTGAAAAATTGAAAAACATTCGTATTAAAAATTTCATATGAAATATTAATACTTTAACCATAAACCATTAATTTTATAAACCTAGAACATCCATAGTAAAAAATATTAAAAACTATTAAATACAATATAGGAGATTATTTCATAATAATTTAACCTCAATGAAGTGTAAAATCCAATAGAGGATGATGAAATAGGTAAAAATAATTTTATAAATTCATAAAAATTATTTGAGGGAAGTATCCCTTATTTACTTTAAATCATTTTGATGCTGCACAATTATAAAAGAAAACATTTCATTTGAAAATAACCTTGTATGACTGTAATAAAATCTTCAAAATGTTAAGGCATCATAAAAATGTAAAATAGAATCTTGTTCCGTATAAGTTTAAAAAACATTCAGTCCTTAATTTGTCAAAAAAGGTTATAAAGTACCTTATTTTTTAAAATAAAAACAAATTCCTTACCAAAAATTTTAAAATAAAATCAATAATGGGTAAAAATTATGTTAGAAAATTGTCGATAATATTTTTAATTACATTTTAAGAAACATGGACATGGATGATAAGGATGTCCTAGTAGATACTTACATATAACAAATCTTAAATACTAAAGATATTGTGATATTAACCCTAACCATATACATTCCTTTAGTAGAGGGTGAGTAAGCCTTATATATAATGGTTAAAAATATTATTAAATTATTCTAGGACCATATCAATATTTTTGATATCATATATGATCCATTTATATCATTTTGGTAATAATATTACATTATTACCATTGTTTCGGGTGTTAACTGTTTCATTTTCCAATTCTTGTTTTATCTTGTAGGTCATGTTTGTTATGAATAGGATATATTATATTCATATCCATAATTATATTAAGTTCATAATTATTATTTTTTACTAATCATATATATATTTTATAATCATTCTTGAATGGTTAACGTGGAGAATTTATCTCACATAGTCATGGAGATGGTGGGTCGTACGTACGCACAAGCCATGATATCCTTCCCTTGGTGTTTAAATGGTATAGAATTGGATGGTATATAAATTATAGATAATAATTATCATGTTATATTAATTATTTATATCCATAATAATCCTCATTACACCCATCCAAATAATGTTATGTGGAAAAACCCATTACACCACGACATAGAGATGGTAAGTCGTACGCATGCACACATGGTAATATTGTTATTCGTATGATAGAGAAAACAAGGAATATGGGTGTACCATTAATATAATAAAATTTCAGTATAAAAATTATATTGGAGTTATTATTTTTATTTGTAATCATCATAGTAAGAAGAAGTAGGAGATGTAAATGACATTGGAAAAGGTGATAAACAAATTACCTCTTTTTGGGTGTCTCGTTTTAGTTTTCACAAAAGTTCTCCATAAGATGGATTTCCACAAAAGGTGTGGCCTCTAGGATAAATTGAGTGATATTGGGAGAATAATTGTGAAGCATTTTTTAGAGAAAATTTTTTGGATGTGTGAATTGCTGATTAGGAGATGTTTCCTTTTATAATAGAGGTAAGGGGTACTTTTGGAAATTTCGTAAAATATTAATTTATTATGAGTTCATTTTCAGTTTCAAATAGTTCCAAAGTGATTTATTTCAAGGATATAATGAGGATGGTTATAAATAGTATTATACAATGAATTTTAGGTCACAAAATTTACATTATCTATTTTGTTTAACCATATGTTAAACAGTTTAACTCTTACCATGTCTTCATATATTTTTACACTATAGGGTAAATATAGTTACTATAAAATGACAAAAGAACACCAATTTTTATGATTTATGAAATATTAAAAACTACCCTCGTTATTTTAATCAACTTAATTTTTTTTAATTTTATATCATTTAATTAAATATTATTTATTTAAATGTATCATTTATTTAATTTTTGATACTATTAAAAATATTCATTTTTAAAAATATCAAAAAAACATGATAAGATAAAACAAATAAATATAATATGTCATTGAAATTACTATGATATCTGTAGAATTCATTGTTATCTTTAATTAAAGCTTATTTTATTTATTTTGAGAATTTTAATAACATTTATTTTATATCTCAATTAATTTAACAAATACTAAATCAACATTGTGTCACCATTTAATTTAATTATTTATTCTATAAAAATTATATGTAAAATATCAAGAAGTATATAAATTTCAAGGATTTGTAAATTCTATTTATAGTTGACCATATCACCTAAATAACCTCATATTAAAAGTACAATAGTTATTAAAATTTGAAAATGACATTTTTAACTATTCATTAAATACAAAATAAAAAATTACTTAATCTGACACATTTGGTTTAGAAAAGATCATAATTTCAAAATAAGGTATATTTTTGTCTAACAACACTTATCCATTTAAATTAAGAAATGTTTTACAGTAAAATTATGTTATTATAATATTAATTTTACCATTAATTACCCTATTTATTTTTAACTACGGTAAATAAAATCCAAATATTTTTATTCAAATAAAATTAATTTGATCATATAAAACCAAAATTTTAAAACTTATTACAAACATATATGTCTGTTCTTTGAAGTTAAATTGATAGAATTAGTAAATTTCCATTCAATGCAAGTCTCGTTGATGTTGCTAGATGGCGGGTAAAAGAGACGTTTCAAAGTTTAATAAGGTTTTATATCTAATTTAATTATAAAATGATTACAATGAACTAAATTGGATTAATATATATATATATATATATTACTTATATATTGTGACATTAAAATCAATTTATCAAAATATAATGATTTAAATGAAACAATCAGTTTTTGACAACAATGTATTATTTTCACTATTCATCAAAAATTGATTCTTTTCTAGAAAATTAAAAAAATTTAACCCTAAGAAAATTTTGATATAAATAATTAAAAAATTTAATCAATTTTGAAAAATAAAATTTATAAATTTCATAATTTGTTTAATACTAATTATAACACCTTTTAAAAGGCTAGGTTGAAAGGTCATAGTGCTCTCGAACTCGTTGTTGTGTGTAGCACAATATATTAAATTATTTAAGAGGAAGCATACAAAAAATGATTGGGGTGTTACATACTTCCCTCTGAATAATTTCACCCTATAAATTTCTATAATATCACATCATAAAAATATTCAGGTGGTTCTTCATCATAATTTCTTGAGGTTCCTATATCTCCTCTTCCATTTTAAGTTTCTCTAACGAACCATTACCAGCGGAGTCATCCAATTTCTCAGCACTTGTTTTACGTTATCAATACTCTTTATAGGGTCTTCAAAATAATACATTTTATGTTTATGTTCTTTTTCATTGTAGGTAAGTATATGCATTGGGTATGGAATGTATTTTCTAAACATTAATATAGGGAACACACCATGAACTTTTGAGGGACATTTTGGAATTTCCAAACGGTAAGTTATATCACCAATTAGTTCTAGAATCTCAAAAGGTCCAATGTGTATGTGACATAGTTCAGCCTTCTTTCCAAATTGTATTCCAAAAATCCATAGAGATGGTTATAAGAAAACACGATATCTCACCTGGAATTCCAAATTCTTTAATTGGTTATTAGTAGATCTCTTTTTCATAAATTTTACTATTTTAATAGGGGTTAGAATAGTCTTTACCTTTTCCATCATTTTATCAACATGTTTTGGGCCTCAGAATTTTATTTCACCAATATCATCCCAAAAATTTATTGTACAGAACCTATTTCTATATAAGGTTTCATATGTTTCTACTTGTATACTGGAATGGAATATATTGTTATAGAAAAATTCTATCAGAGGTAAATACTAATCCCACATATCTAGAATGTCACAAGAGCATGATATAAAATTGCCTTCTAAGGTTTAAATTTTCCTTTCTGATTGTCCATTAGTTTGGGGGTTGTTGGATGTTTTTAGTTGATGCATTGTATCCAGGTCCTTCTGAAACCTTTTCATAAATTATGAGGTAAAAGGGAGATCATGGTGAGAAACAATCGATTGGGGTAAACTATTCTGTCTTCTAAATTCAATATTATATATTCTTTATAATCATTAAAGAGGTAAATATTAACTTATAACAATAAAATGGGTTTATGTTCTATGATGATCATCAATAATCCATATCGCATCATTTTTTCTGGGAGTAATTGGTAGCCCCAGACCATGTCTATGGTAGTATCACCCCATTTACACACTAGTATAGGAAGAATTTTCATGGCTCTGCTCGGATGTTGTCTTACATCCTTCACCTATTTACAAACAAATCATCACAACACATAATCAGCAGTATCCATCTTCATGTTATCCCATAAAAAATATTACTTCAAATATCTATACATCATAGTGAAACTGTGGTGTATAGAAAAATTAGAGCTATGAGCATCATCTAATATTTCATTTTTAGATCATGTATGGCGGGAACACAATGCCTCTTCTGAAATTACAATATTTCATCTTCAAATAAAAATACAAGAAATCCCCCATCATTCAAAACATTAATTTCCTTTTGAAACTCTTCATCATTAAACTGTGAACATTTAATCCTTTCTAGTAATTATGTTTTGGAAGCCATTTGAAAATGAATTGGTGTTTCAAATTTCGTGATAATTATTATATCTATCTTTACTAGGTCTCTAAATATATGATCTCTTTCAACTATCAATTTGACTAGAACCCCATGTTCTTTTCTATTAAAAGAATCATCCACCTTATTTTCATTCCCAAGGTGGCAGTGTATTGTGAAATATCAATCCTTGTGTATCTGAAGTCATCTCATTTGTCTCATGTTGAGTTATTTCTCAGAGAATATATACTTCAATCTCTTTTTATCGGTATATATCTCACATATTTCACCATAGATATAATGACTCCATATCTTCATTGAAAATATTACTCCAACTAAATCGACACCATGACTTCGATAGTTTTGTTCATGAATTTTTAATTTACTTGTTGTGTATGCAATAACCCTATCATTATATATAAATAAGTAAGTGAATCATTTCCTTGATGAATCACTAAAAACCAAGAATCCATCATTTCAAAATGATAATGTCTTTATAGGAGCATCCACCAATCGTATCTTTGATTTTTCAAATAAATTATTTTAACTCTTTTATCCAAATTAATTTATACACATTATGTGGGAGCATAGTTAATTGGTTTTCCAATCAGGAAGAATTCTGAACTAAACACTTGCAGTAACCAGTTAAACAAAAAATACGGCATAACTCAGTTATACTCGTTAGTTCTGTCCATTCTTGGATTGATTGTTTTATGGATCAATTTTGATTGCATCTATGGATATAATATTGAAATGAAAATAAATTCCTTTAATCCATAATTCACACTTTCTAATCAACCAATATAGTTCATTTCATCTAAGATTCATCAAAATAATCTGAATGTGGTTCTCAAGGTCTTCATTCCTTTTACATTATACTAAGATATCGTCAATAAATACTACGTCAAATTCATCAAGATATTTTTCAAACACTCTATTCATTAGAATAATGAAAAAAGAGGGTCAATTAGTCAATAAAAATTGAATAACCTTCAATTCATAATGATCATACCTCGTTTAAAATGATGTATTTGGAATATCTTTCTTTTTTTACACGCAGTTGAAGATATCCTAAAAAAAGATCTATTTTCAAAAAATATTGAGCTCTATAAAGTTGATCAAATAAATCATCAATGTGAGGCTTGGGATAAATGTAATTTATTATAAAAGTAATGATTTTTCAATAGAAAATTAATATCCTCTATGATCAATCTTATTTAATAACAAAATTAATTGGGGATCCCCATTGAGAAACACTAGAGTGAATAATTATCTTATTAATCATCTCCTATGGTTGTGTTTTTAGATCTAATAATTACACAAAGGAATTTTTATAAGTAGTTTCTGATATTGGTCTTACATTAGGGATTAAATCATTTGAAAACTCAACTTCATTCTCTAGGGGGTACCTTGGTAAATCATTGGGAAAACATCAATGAATTCCTTTAAAATTGCTACATTATCAATTTGAATAGTTCATTCTTCATGCCTAAATGATATTTTATATTCCTCCAAAATAATCTCATTCAATAAATCAATTGGGGTTGGATTTTGATAATAATCAGGTGATTAAGTATATACTCTATAGATAATGGATTCTACACCATCCTAAAAAAATTTAGCATCCTTCTTCTTGAAATAAATTTTCAAAACATATTTTGATAGTCATTCTATACCAGGGATTAAATGAATGTTAACTATAGGTATGATAATAATGTCAGCAGATAATTCATGTTTATAATCCACAATGGGAACTACCTAACACATCTTTGTGGAAATGAGACTTCCCATATGGGTTTTGACTAACAAATCCCTTCTTAATGTGAATTTGAAATATCTAATTTTTAAAGAAAACTAGGAAGATATAAAGGAATGTGAGAATAACAAATCAAATAAATGTTTTCCTAAGATTGTGGATATGATTATTGTGCCTACCAAAACATCAGTAGGAGTTTCAACCATGACAGTTGTGATCGCATAATGTTATCCTTTCTCCCTTGGTCGTTTTTAGGAATGTTTCATTAATGCTTAGGAAAATAATTTTCATAATGTAAAATTTATTTACAATAGTTTCACTGAAAAATGACATATTCATTATTCCTCGTGAAATCAAAAGCACGGTGGAATTTTTCCCTACACTTGTAATAAGATCCAATCCCTTTTAGGCATGTATCATGTTGTTTCTTTCTAAAATTACAATAGGGTGGAAAGTTACCTTTTCTTTTGTTCCCCTTATTTCCTTTCCAAGATTGTTCAGCAGGCCTCTTCTTCTCTTGATTCCTTTTAATTTTATAAGACTAAGATAATCCCTTTTTGTCTTGATATCAAATGAAACTTTATCTTCATATAATGAGAATGATTATGAGACTGATGCCCATAGGAGGCATAGTGTTAACCCATAAAATAATCAATCAATCATACTTATTGGTATGTATATGTAGAATGTTGCATGAATTTCTAACCTTGTGAAGTTGGCCTCCTACATTCCAATATTCTCATCCTATTTTTTCCTCAGACTATGATTTTTTCATTCCATATCATCTCATTTTTTAGAAAGTAAGTATTTTTCAAGGAAAGTTTATTAAACACACTAAATTAAAAATTTACTACTTCTTTATCCTCTTTCTTATTTTAAATTTATATCCTCCAGTGATCTGCATATTTGTAGATATGATAAACTACCATGAAAACATTTTCCCTTTCGTTACTCCCCAATGAACGAAATATTTTCTCTAAGGAACATATCTATTTATCAGCACCAAATGGATTTGTTGTCCCATTTATTGTTGAAGGTTATTGTCTCATGAAGAGGTATAACATTGATCCTATGCATTGTGGATCAGGGTGATCCATACAGGTGAGGTTTTTATACATATACTATGTCAGTTTTCCCAGTTTTCTTATAATCTTTTCACCACCAGCTGTATCAGCAGCTCCACAATTATTATCTCCCAAATGAGGGAAATCCCTACATTGATTATGTTCATTGATACAATTTCCATTTGATATACTATGATCCACTTATAAACAATAGAATACTATAGATTAAGTTATGAATCATAATACAAAATTTAAAGGAAGTACAATTCCTAACATAAATTGAATTTTTTTGAATATCTAATCCATAATCATAAACATGGTATACTTTAGGACATAGTTAATCATAAATCATTCATAATGGTTTGTAATGAAAATATGAATTATCCTAAGCATAGCCCCCAGGAGTTTCAAACCAGGTGCATAGTATGGATCGTTTTCATGTAACAGGTTACCTCGAGTTTGGCCTGGAAAACTTTGTTCGTGTTTTCCCCCTAGATGCATATGTTCTATAACAACTTCCACATGTAGTATTCAATCAGGGATATATTTTATAGTAATAACCACATAATATATACAGTAGAAAAATTTGAGGATGTTCACTTATATTAATTCTCAACGATTATCTTAAGGTAATGTTTCCTAATTAAGGTTTTTCGAAATCGAGTTTCAATGTTTTGTACAACACTTCCTCTGATGAAAAATGTAATTACCCAATAGCAGTTTCCTAGAGCTGGTGCATTATTACATTACACTATTATGATCATAAGAAAATTAAATCCTGAAGGACCAATCAGTTTAGTTGCCTTGGAAATACTACATACAATCCTAAATTTTATATTACATATTGAAATGAATAAAAACATATTATCCCCAGTTAATACTCTCATATCCCTTAGAATATCCCTAAAAACAATCATATTATACATATTCACATCCTGGTTAAAAATGATATAGAATAAGGGATGTTCTTAGATACTCAGTAAGGATAAACAATATAGCAGAAGGTATCATAAATAAGAATTAAATTTTATGGAAAGGTATAAAATTGAAATAGAAGATTTTAAAACAAAATATTAGGAATAATATTTAAAAAAATCAAATAATTATATTTAAACTTTCACATGGATTTTCTACTAGTTGAATCATCACTTGCAATATCAATAACTAATCTCATAATGAGGAAATGCATAATGCCAGACATCATAACCATACCGTCAAGGCCTCATGCTCAGACGATTATCATACAGTCATGTCATTCATGAAAGATTGTATTTTGTCTCATGAGATGTACTGATAAATTTAGGGGATATAGTTGGACCCCATCACTTACTATGCCCAATCTATTCCTGTTATTAAAAGGGTGAAACATAACATAAACATTCTTATTAAATCTAGCATAAAAAATCTTAATACTTTAACAATAAACAATGAATCGTATAAGAAATTCATATCTAGGGTAAAATATATCATAAACGCCTAAATATAATATTTATTATTATATCATAATTATTAACCCTCAAAAAATACTAAAATCCAACAAATGATGTTGACATAGATGAAAATAATTTAATAAAATCATTAATAGTCATTGAGGGAAATGTCCCCTTTTTTACATTGAAATCATTTAGAAGCCAAACAATTATAAAAATAAAACACTTATTCTGAAATTTTTTTAATGTTTTAATGAAATATTCAAAATTTCAAGGCGTCATAATGATGGAATATAGCCACTTTCATTTTATAACATAAAAACAGTCTTTCCTTAATTTTTTGAAACGGTTATAAAGTTCTCTCTTTAGAAAATGATGGAAATATTACATTAAAAACATTTATTAAAAATTAAACCAAGTATAAAAATGAAATTAATCAGTTTTTGACAACATTTTGAATTCCATTTTATGAAACACTGATATGGATGACAAGGATGTACCATTGGATTCTGAAAAAGAATAAATCTCGAATAATAAAGTGATTGTGAAATTATCCCTTACCTTATATATCCCTTTATTTGAGGGTGAGTCATCCTCCTGTATAATTGTTAAATCTTGTTATTAAATTATACCAGGTCCATATCCAAATTTATTATATCATATATGATTCTATTATATCATTTTGGAACTAATATTTCAGTATTACCATTATTTCGGGTGTCAACTGCTTTGTTTTCCCGTTCCTCTTTTATCATGTTAGTCATATTTGTTATGAATAGGATATATTTTATTCATATAAATAATTACATAAATTTCATAGTAATTATTTTTTACTCATCATATAAATTTTATAAAATTCATGAATGGTTAATGTGGAGGATGAATCTCACCGCGTCGTGGAGATGATAGGTCATATGTACGCAGAAGCGACAATATCATTCCATTTATGGTTAAATGATATGAAATTCGTTGGTATATTAATTATATAGAATAAATAAATGTTATATTCATTACATATATCCATAATAATCATCATTATACTTATGAAAATATAGTCGTGTTGAATAACAAATTACACCACGGGGTAGAGACGGTAAGTCATACGTACCACATATATGGTGATATTGTTATTCGTATGATGGATGACATGACGAATATGTTTATTCCATGATAATAATACCATAATAGCGTATGGATGATACTGGAGTTATTAATTATATATAGAGACTATATAGAAATACGAAGTAGAAGAAGAAATAAACATTTAAATAGGTGATAAAAATTTACTTCTTTTTTCGGTTTCTCTATTTGTTTTTCACAAAAAGACTCCATATGTTGGATTTATTCCCAATTTGTGGAATCTATGATGAATTTAGGGATGTTGGGATAGTAATTAGGTAGTTTTCGGGAGATAAAAAGGGATTTGGAGGTGTTAATTAAGGAAAAGGAGAAGTTCTCTTTTATAAGAGAGGTTATAGGAACTTTTAGAAGATATTAATATATTAATTTATTATAAGTTTATTTATAGTTTAAAATAAATAAAAAGTGATTTTTATAATGTATAAGATGTGGATCAGTCGAAATTCTTTCATATAATGACTTTTAGGTCACAAAAATATCCTTATATTTTGGGTTTTACCATTAGATATATAGTTTAACACTTACTGTGTCTTCATATATTTTTACACTATAGGGTAAATATAGTTACTATAAAATGCCAAATGAACTGCAGTTGGATAATTTAAGAAATATTTAGTACTATACAAGTTAGTTTTACTATATTGATATTTAAATTAATTTTATATAATTTAATTAAATATTCTTTATTTTAAAACATCATTAATGTCAATTTTGATACTATTAAAACATTTCAATTTAAAAAAAACCAACATCATAACTTTGACCAAATACTTCAAAAATATCACTATAATTTCTATTATATCTATAAAATTAGTTTATTTCATTAAAGAGGTATTATTATTTTTATTTTAATATTTTAAATCATTTGATTGGTATCTAAATTAATTAATCAATTACAACATCATCATTGTGTAGCCATTTCATTTAATTATTAAATATCTAAAAATAATAAATAAATTATCATTATGTATATAAATTTCATATATTCTTAAATACTATTCAAAATTTACCTTATCACCTTCATAAACTCACATTTAAAATACAATGGTTAATCAAATTTAAATATGACATTTTTAACTCTTCTTCAAATGAAATATAATAACTGTGTTAATCTTACACAAGTGGATTAAAAAAGTTCATAATTTTGATATGTGGTTGAATTTGGTCAAAAAACACATATCCAATAAAATTAGGAAAATTGTTAGGGTAATATAATTTTATTGTAATATTAATTTTACATTTTATTACCCTATTTATCTTTAACTCTGGAAAAAAATCCAATAGTTACTTTTCACCAAAAATAATTTTGATCATATTAGAAAATATTATTCATACTGATAAAAACCGTGTTTGATCATTTTTATAAATTCAATTCAGAGATGTGGTAAAATTAGGTTTAATGCAAATCACGTATATGTGGCTAGAAGGCAGGAAAAAAGACGTTTCAATGTTTAATAATTTTTTTTATCTAATTATAATATAAAATGATTCCAATATAATATATTGGATTAATATATTTATTATTTAACTATAGTGACTTTAAAATTAATTTATCATAAAATAATTATTTAAATGAAATAATAGGTTTTTAACAATAATGCATTATTTTTCAATACTCATCAAAAATTGAAATTTTTTAGAAAATTACTAAAATATTACCCTATGCTAATTTTGATATTATGAATTAATGAATGATGTATCTTTGGAAAAATAAAATTTATAAATTTCATAATTTCATAATTTCGTTATTACTATTCATGATTGCTTTCTAATGACCTGATTGAATTGTGATGGTGCGCTCGAACTCGATGATTTATGTAGCACAAGCTATTGAATTATTTAAATTAATAATATCATAGAAGAATGGGTTGTTATATATTACTAGGAAATTTTTAATTCATAAAACAATATCCACAATTGCAATGCCATGTAATCATGTTTCAATATCCACAATAGCATGTGATGTGTCATCCGGTGTCGGACAACGAAGGACCAGATCCAAGGAATAGAAGATCGAGTAATCCTCATTGATTCCACAGATCATCTAGATGGAAACTCAGATAATTATTGAGATGATTTCAAGTAGAATGTAAATAGTGAATTACCCTATGAGCTTAAGAATTATTGTTCTAAGGGGTAGAAATTCCCTTGGAATTATATGGAACCATGGTCCTTGGATCTCTTCCTAGTAATCAACTACCATAATCAAGATCCATGTAGTAGAAATTTCCACAAAATCTAATGTAATTTGGATCCAAGGAGAAAGTACAGTGAATCCACTACCATATTCAATTCACCATCTAAAATTGTTCATCATTACATAACCTTTCAAAATTCTTGATTTCATCCAACCCATTTACACATTTTTCAATTTAATAACTAAATTTTTTTAATTATTAGTAAATCACATTTCAATAGAGTCATAAATTTACCTATCAATTCAATTAAATTAATTAATATCAGTTACAATTGAACATGTATAAAATATTCTCATAACAATAAATAATATGTTAATTTCTCATTGAGTCTCTCACTAATTTATTGAAATCACACATACCAAATATGGTGGAAGAATATAGGGAAGATACATGGGAACACCCCATGTGTGACATGAGTTTAGGATAACCACCTCCAAATATAATATAATACTCAAGTGTGAAATATAAAAGGATCAAATTAATTAAATTAATTTTAGGTCCAACACTAGATGTTATTGCATATGGTCAAACTGAAATAGTTTATATAAAACACCAAAACATTATTGAAAGGTATATATCATTTACTATATACATCATGTAGATCACTCATCCAGTATCGACCTATGATTCAAATTATATCATGAAAAAAAGAATGAACATGTAGAAAACCAGAAAATATTGAATATTTTCTTGAACCAAAATAATAATGTCGATATTAATAAAAATAAAACACAACAGAATATGAATAAATAACATATCAGCAAAGATCCAGTGAGATTACCAACACTGGAACATGAGATTGGACAACGAAATTAGAGCCAAGTTTGTATTGAAGCCTTCAAATGGAACTCTGATAGCTGTGAAGGTTTTCCACTGGAATGTAGAGGAAAAAGAATTTAGGTTTCATGAAATGTTTAGGGAAAAATAATAATTTCCCACATTTTAATTAGGTTTCAAGGTTTGGCCACAAGGTTGTCAAAAACGTTCCCAATATTATTCCCCCCACTGCCACTTTATAGAACACACACGGTTCATTTTTATTGTTTTTTAAAACATAAAAAACACATGCTTCCCACCTATGATAAAAACACATTGCTTCATGCATGTGGATGAGTTCCTAGGAAAATAGGTAGGGAAAAACGTTTTCCCTTTTCGGTTATATTTCCAACCCCAAAAAATTTAATCAAATCATGTGGTCAGGGATGCATGGTTTCTAATAACCATGATTCCCAACATCATTTTCAGGAAATTGATACATTGGGCATCAAAAAAATCCTCTTTCACCCACAAAAATCTCATAACATCATTAGGCATTGATATTTGATCCAAACTAGGAAATTAATATTAAATTAAAATGAATTGTACCTCATATGAAAACCTAGTATCATACAGTATCCCCCCTTTAATGTAATTCCTCCCTCAATTAAGCTTCAAAGGGTGGTCAATAATCTCTTGAGAATATCTTTGGAAAATGAACACATAAATCACCTTCCCAATCCCAAGTCTCATCCTATAGACGATTGTGTTGCCATAACACCCACACTAGAAGAACTTAATGGCCTTAGTAAACCATGATACACCTTTCAACAAAAGGAAAAGTATTATTCTTGATGGAAACATTTACGTGTAACTCCACTATATCTAGTTTCATAGTGTGACACAATTTTGATTGATAAAGACACATTTGAGATTCATGAATGATATCATGCTTGGATTAGTGCCTTTGTGGTAACTAAAACTAATCACGTATTTGTCCAACTATTTCTACAATATCCAATGTCCTGACATATCAGGGTAAGTGATTTACCTATCTACTTGTCCCACTATGTTCTATCCTTAGTGAGATACATAAAAACACTTCATCCTCAACCATGAACTCCAATTGTAATATATGGTGATCATCATAGGATTTCTTTCATGAATTTATAATATCCATATGCCTCTGAATAAACTAAATATAATCTGATTTCTCCTACACTTAAGGTATTCCAATGAATTCTAGGCCTCCATCATCTATCCAGGATATAGGTTAATATGATTGACTACCATTAAAATCCTAATGAGGTGTCATTTGTATTATCTCTTTAAATTTATTGTTGTAGGCGAATTTAAATAGTGGTATATTCCTCTACCAAGAGAAAAAAAAATGGAGGATACATTAAATAATAGTGTTCTCTAAGACCTATATTGTTCTCTCTAACTAGAAATCATTCATAGGGTCATATAATATTCTTATAATGACCCGTGTACCCAACACCCTCTGCAATATCATTCTAAATAAAGAAGTAAATCGAGCCTCCCTATCTAATACAATAGTATGAGGAACCCCATGAAGGTAAACTCGATGGAGAATATAAAAAAACTAAATAACATGTACTTATAAGGTTTCCTTTATTTGTAGGAGTTGATCAAACTTCATGAACCTATCCACAACAACCTACAAAACATCACTACCTCGAGGTGACCTAGAAAACCAAGTCCTAAGAAGCATCTCGACATCATCCCATTTGCATTTAGGCATAGGTAACTATTGTAAAGTCCCATATGAATGCTGGTGTTTCACCTTTAATTACTTATAGGTGGAATAACATGTGAAAAAACCCTTCCCTACTAACTTCATCACTAACCACCAATAATGGCCATGAAATTATCATTCAAATCTCTATAACACTGGGATACATTTCCTATGTTAAGGCATGAATATCCTACATCATCTCCTTGAGTATAGCATCTGTAACCCACATATGATAATAAATATGTAGAATATCATCCTCTAAAACATTCCAATATGGAGGAGTTTCCTTACATACAACAATATTCCATCGGACTACACCCTCAACATCTAATAACTAACTCATCCTCACTCTATCCGGAAGAGTGTAATTCACTAGTTGGGATATGTGAAAAGTCTATCTAAGACAATCCATCACATCCCAGTGCATTAATTAAAGAAATTATATAAGATACATCTCACTAATGGCCTCTAAAACTGTATGTTGATGAATCCTTCAGCTTAGTGCATCAAAATATTCATTTACCTTTCCAGGTTTGAATGAATGATCAAATTAGAAGATAGTGGGTACTCATCCCACCTGTTTCCCTCATATTCAAGCCACTCTTTGTAAATATATTCCTAATAAAATTTGGGTCTAGCACACCACAAAACAGTCTCCCATTAAATAATGTCTCCAATAGCACAAGGCGTGAACCATAAGTATTTACTAGATATTGTGTTTTGGTTAATTTATCTTGTGTGGACTGAACGGATTAGACATATACAACATGAGTAAAACATCTGCATTATAATTTCCCCTATAATGACACCTAATGCATCAAAATACACTATATATATTCTTCCCAACACTAGTTGATTCATGACTGGTGATGAAGTTAGTATCCCTTTCTTCTCATAAAGGTTTGTCTCATAGGTATCCTATCATAATAACTCCACCCCTTCTTAGTAAATCTTAGAAGAGGTTCTTATAATCATGATATGTTCTATATGAAAGGCCAATAATTTCCAGATATCCACATGAAATTCTATATATAATATATATTTTTGATATTATATCAGAAAAATATAACTCTCACCTTCTCTGTGTGAATTTATATCATTGTCTTTGAGATAATATGACCTAGGAAGTGACTATTATCCAACTATAATCTACACTTGGTAATCACAACATATAAATGATTCTCTATCAGTGTATCAACAAAAATATCAAGATGTTTGGCATGGTCATGTCAATTGAGATAATACACCAAGATATCTTCCAGGAATACAACCACAATAGAATCCAATAAGAATTGAAAATTAGTTCATCTATTCCTTGAAAATGATGTATGGGTTCACGATAACGAACTATATAAATAGATAATCATAATTCTCATACCTACTAAAAAATATTTATATGGAGTGTCTTTAGATTGAAAAACACCAAGTGATAACACAATATCATACAAACCTATGAGAAAAACCAATCTCCTCAGAGATGTAGGAATAGATCATTTATCTATTGAAAATTATACCAGTTCATAACCATCATCGAGTTCAATTTGGGATAATATGCACATATCCCAAGGGTTCTGTATTAATTTTTTGAAAAAAATGACTAGTGAACCCCATATAGTGGTACTTGTTCATATCAGACCCTTTTATATAATGTCCTCAAGCTAGGAATAGCTCAATAATAATCATCTACTCTCTCTCATGAGGTAAAATAGAATATTAATTAGGAAAATTTTATTGAAATGATCAACCATTGAAGGAAACTCTGACTATCATGTTCCCTGATCATCGAGATATATTCTATAAATCTTGGTTTTCTTCCCGCCTACCCCAAGAATCATTGGTCAACATATCATTTTTTGTACATCCTATTCAGTCTTGTAAATAAATACCCTACCCTTTACAGATGTTATGGTCAACCACTAATAGTTGAAATTGAAATTATCTTGCAAAAAACATGACATTCAATCCTGAGTATGACGTCAAACCCATCCATTTTGAGTAAGAAAATATCACATACAATATGACACCCACCAATCTCAAGGATGATCTACCTCAACAAGTGTATACAATCCATACTAACCCCCAACAGAGTATCAAGAATCAAAATTCCATCAAAAATCAAAAGAAAATCCCAAGGATCTCCACCACATGAATATATTTTAAACATTGTGAAGCACCTATATGTAACATAGAAGATACTAGTGTAAAAGAGACTAAGATCATACCTATCATAATAGATGGAAATACACTCTTATCATTAGAATAAATATCTATTGAATATATCTGGCATTAATAACTACTATATGAAACAACCACGCTACATATAGTAGGTCCACTATATTGTCGTGGTACAACTGGTGCATGTCTATCTCATCAATGAACACCAAACTATCCTGAATATTTTCCACCACTCTATCTACATTCTTGATGTGTAATTCTGAACCGTTAACCTAAACCTTGATATTGAGTTGATATCCTTACACAAAAATCTAGAGGGAATGTCCTGCAGAAACAATATACATGGCCCATTCTAACACATACTTGACACTCTACAAGTTCTCTCTCACACTGAGTCCTTATATCTCCCTTCTTACACACTGATAAAATAAGACACAACTACCTACACAAATATCCTATATGGAACTCCCCTCCACTGAATCCTCAATAAAAACCTATTGTCACTTGATACTAAACCATTAGGTTGATATAATTAACTACACTGCTCTATGACCAAAGCATTCCTTATGTTCCATTCAATGATATAATTCACATTCACGATTTATTTAATATTAGTCAACTAAACACATTGAAATGTGATGAAATAGAATTCCTCAGACCTTCGTTGAAATATATTTCTGTTGATATCTCATCAGTATGAAAAATTGGAACAAATCACTAAATCGTAGTAAATTAGGATGAGTACACTATAACATTCATAGAACCATACTCTAGATGTATATAATATTTGATACATTCATCTCTCTTGGTATGAATAAATTTTAATAATAAAATACGGATTTGAAGTCAATCAAAACCATATCTCATAGAATGTCATCCTAGGTCATAACATCCCACCAGCACTTAGCTTCCCATTTTATGATATACATTATGAGAATTACACACTCCACTAGAGCTCCCTCCAGATAACTGACGATAGAAAATAAAACCTCATGACATTGATTAAAAGCATTTGGACTATCTTCCCTATAAACATGATGGAATGATGGTTCTAGAACACAGAAGTCGGTTATTCCATTGATGAGGTTGACTGCATGGCTACCTAAAATGTCTGTATTAGGTTTAAGAAACCCTTATGGAACCAATAATCAAAACACATAACTGCTAAATCCAGTGGTGTGAAAAATGGTACTACTATAAGTTTTGTAGTTCTCTCAAGTCCCACCACCTCTAAATCATGTTTGTTAGCACCCTCCCAGTGCATGACTGGAGGTCATTTTGGTGGAATGTGTCTACAATTACAATCACACACCTCTTAAATGAATCGTTAAGGTCAAGATCACAAATATAAGAATAGGAAAGGTTGAATCCATCCAATAAAAAAGAAACACCTCCTAAATTTCTTTATATACCAAATTATATAATAGGAACTACTATAATAAGTACCAAAGAGACTTCCTACTGCCCACTCAAAATATGAGTCTAGTATAGACTGTCTATTTTAGATACTAAATTCCATTTAAATTCAAATTTATTTACTATAACCATTAAATGGTTAAACCAAACATGTCACTAATTATTATCAATAAGTGACTATAAACATCATGAACTAAATTGTTTCATATGCTTAATCAAACCTATACCACATTCTACTAAATGTGACCAATGGGCCATGAATCAGTGTTCCATAGTTGACTCCTTATGGTGTCTCTTATATATTATATTGGAAAACACTATTTATTTTATGACATGAACTCTATGTACAAATAATTTTTTTCAACTCTATGTAAAAATTATTTATCATTCAATGGGTATATCACTCTAGGCACCCATAGTAAATTTCTTGAAGTCACACAATACATCCTATATGTCATGACATAATGTATGAAATTTAAATCCAATAAGTTTCCTAAAATTATTTAGTTTATGATTCTTTCTTCGGGGTGTGCATTCGTCCATGGGGATGTGCTGTCTGTAGCCCTGCATTCCCGCTTTCCAAAGGCTGGTGAAATCTGTCGCTTATTTAGTGATGTTTTCTCATTGATTGAAATTGGATGATGGGATTTCAGTTTCTCCTTCCATTTATTCCTCATCATGATTCATTTCCTATTCTGAGTCTCCATTAATGATTAATACATTGTTCATGAAACTCTTCCAGGTACCATATCTTTGTGGATAGTTATTATTTCACTACCTCTGGTAGAACATTCCATGGGGTCAAGCTAGGGTAACAACCTTTGGTTGGAGTAGATTGTAACATCAGGTATTTCATTTTATATCTAGATGGGTAAAAAAAATTCAAATGTATTCTTCATTATAATAGGGAATCTCAAGGGTGCAAAACCTATGGCATCCCACATCGGTCAAAGGGTATCTTATGCCATAGGTATACCTCTATGGTTTTCCTCAGCTTCCCATTTTTATCAAATGGTATGCCATGATTTTAACCTCTTTTGGAGATGGTTACATCGAAGGCATATTTTTTAAGGTTTTCCTCAGACATCCCATTTTCAACATAAGCTAGGACATAGATTTAACATCATCCAAAAATGGTTATTCTAAAGGCGTAGTTTCTGAGGACTTTTTTGTACATCCCATGTTCAACATAAGGTTGGCCGAAAGTTTAATGTCTTTTGGAGATGGTTACGCCAAAGGTTTAGTTTTTGAGGTTTTCCTTTTACATCCCATGTTCAAAATGAGGTAGGAAGCAATTTTAATGTCAGTAAGAGATAGTTATGATAAAGGCATAGTTTATGAGGTTTTCCTTAGACATCCCCTATTCAACATGAGGTAGGCCATGCGTTTAACATCTTTTAGTGGCATTTTTGTCAGAGTCATGGTTTCGAAGGTTTTTCTCAGACATCCCATGTTCAACAAGGGGTAGTCCACAAGTTTAATGTATTGTGGAGATGGAATGAGAGTGATAAGAGGACCCCATGGATGTGGATCAGATTGTTACATCCATTATATGGGGTTCCTTGAAGAATTACTAGATTTATGTATAATGACAGCAAATAAGAGTAGACCCATAGTAGTGTGTCCTGTAAAGGGAAGATATCACACTGTGAAGGCTGATATGAACACCATTGAGAGTGGATCAGGGAAAGTTCACCCTTGAAAGGGGGACACCAAGGATTACCATTGACTAGGATTTAACCTCATGGAGGTTTCTTGAGTACCCTATGGAGACGACATGGATCAAAACCCATATAGTTTGAATGGAAAGACTTGTAATTGGGGATTAAAAAATGGACAACGACCCATAGACATATCAGGCCTTACAATTTGATAAAGGCCCATTGTCTAAAGGAATATCTTGGTTGGAAGAGTATGGATTGATTATGGGGGAATATGTATGGTTAGATTCCTAAGGAAATAGTGTGATCACCCTTGGATTTGCCAGCCCGAGTAGGAATCAGGATGAATGATGGATGGTTGAACGAAGTGGATGAGAGTATTGGGATGGAGGTGATGAGTTGATAATAGTGATGTTAGGCTTGAACCTAATGGAGATTTTATATGTATCGTCATTGAGGGGAATCCAAGTCAACGTAGCTTAGTGGGGCGATGAGACACCTAGGAATGTGGCCTGTGATATTATGGTACATGGATGGGGACTCAAAAGGGATTATAAACTCTAGGATGGGAATTATCTTCCTAAAACATAATATCTAAAATGAAAGACTATGATGAGACATGGATGATGGGATTCAAACTTACAGAAGATTCCTCTATATCCTCATGGATGGGAATGAATGTCCACATAGTTAAGTATAGTGTATAGAGTGTCGGTGTACATAAAGGACAATGACCCAGATATATGTTGGTTATTACATGTGGTTAGTGAACAATCGCAAGAGGGACACTCTTGTTTGGAGATGTATGGAATGAGTGGGTGGATTATAAATGTATTGCTAGACGAGAATAGGTCTGACACCACTAATGGACGGACAAATGATGTGGGTCCCAACAAAAGAGATGCTGATGTTTATGAGTGTTTTCGGTTTAACCATGAGGATTCATCCTACGTACCCTATCCTGGGAGATGGAGAAGAAACCCCACATAGTTCAAAATATTTCAGTATAACATCATGAGGGTTTAAAGAGGCATACAATTTAATGTCATGTGGGATGAGGGTAAACTGACGTGATATGGTTGAGACTATTGGTTGATGATATTGAACCATAAAGAGGCTTTCTACATACCTAGCTTGGAATGGGAAAAGATAAAATTCAATGTAGTTTGGTCAGGAGGGATGGTACATACACACTATTGAATCCAAAAGAGGATTTCATGTCCACTCTTTACTCTATGATAATGTAAGTCATGCTCCTTGTGAGAAAAAAGATGCAATAGTATACCTAATGACCATGTTGTAAATGTGTAGCCATGAAAGGTGTTGAATGGTTCTTACACATGGATGTAGCCCAGGTTTCACTAAGAAGTGGAAATGTTGGATCATGCTTACACATTGATGTTTCATGGGTTCTGTTATGGAGCGACAATGGTGAATGGGGCTTATGAATGGAAGCTGATAGGGTGACGCTATGGAGTGAAAATGGAATAAGGGGGATACAAATTGAATTATAACAGGTTCTACTAAAGAGATGAAATGGAGGATTGGGCTTATGCATGGAAGCTTCTACGTTCCCCTAAGAAGTGGAAATGGTGGATGGGGAATAAGCATGGAAGATGCCCGAGTGACACTAAGAAGCAATGATGGTGGATGGTTCTTACTCATTGAAGATTTTTGGATGCTTCTAATGAGTGGTGATAGTGTATGGGTATTATGCATGGAAGCTTCCTAGATGCCACTAATAATTGGAAATGTGGATAGGGCAGACGCATGGAAGCTTCCTGGGTGTCGCTAAGGTGCAGCGACAATGGATGAGGATTACACATACAAGCTGCATGATTTTTGCTAAAGAATGATAATGGTTGATGGTGCTTTCACATTGAAGCATCTTAGGATTACCTTAGGAGAGGCATTTTTGGATGGGGCATACATATGAAAGGTCCCTAACTACCAATAAGGGGAGGTAGTGGTGGATGGGGTTATTCATGGAAGCTGACTGAGTCCTGCTAAGGAGAAGAAATGGTGGATGGGGGTTGTGCGTGGAAGTTGTTTGTGTGATGCTATAGAGGGGAAATGGTTGATAGGGATTACACATGCTAGATGCATGGGTGAGGCTATGGAACGACAATGGTGAATAGGGATTATTCATGGAAGTTTCTTAGGTCCCGCTACTAAGCGGTAATGGTGGATGAGGATTATGCATGGAGGCTTCCTGAGTGCTGCTAAGAGTAGAAATTATAGATGGGGAAAATGCATTGAAGCTTACGGGGTTCCTCTATGGAGGAGAAATGGTGGATGGGGCTTATGCATGGATACTTCCCATGTTCCACTATGGAGTATAAATGGTGGATGGGGCTTACGCATGGAACCTACTTGAGTGCCGCTAAGTAGGAGAAATGGTAGATGGGGCATACTCGTGGAAGTTAACTAAGTGCCAATAAGGAGGGGAAATGGTGGATAGTTTTTATTCATGGAAACGTCCCCAGTTCCATTATAGAGAATCATTGGTTGATGGGGCTTATGTGTGGGAGCTGCCTGAGTGAAGCTAAGGAGAGGTAATGGTGGATGGGGCTTACGCATTGATGTTTCACGGGTGCCTCTATAGAGCAGCAATGGTTTATGGGTCTTACACATCGAAGATACTCTGGTGACACTCAGGAGTGGTAATGGGGGATGGGGCATACACATGGATTCTTCCTGAGTAGTTCTATGGAGGCGCAATGGTTGATGGGGCCTACATATTGAAGCTACCTGAATGCTACTATGGAGCAGCAATAGTGGATGTGGCTTACTCATGGAACCTTCCTGAGTTCCACTACGGAGAGGCAATGGTGGATGGGGAATACACATGTAAGCTTTCTGGGTTCTGAAAAGGATCAGCAACAGTGGATGGAGCTTACAAATGGAACCTACCCACAATGTATCCCTCATGTTTGACCATGAGGGAATCCTAATGGATTGAAACTAATAATTGATAACTACACCTATGCACTAGTGAAAAATTGGGATAACACCAAAGGTGTTGGAATCAATCTGAAAAAAGGGAGATGGAATGTTTGAATCACATCCCAAACATTTGGAACACAATTGGGGTGGCATGGTGATGGGAGATAACTACAAACCATATTTCAATCAACGCATGCACTTCACATTAGCCTGGGAAGGAAACTTACAAATGAAGGCCAACTTCTGATTGTATTGGATTCATGGGGACAAACTCGTTGTTTCATCTAAATTCTTTTGGGGCATTTTCCAAGAATGTTATGTTATCCAAAGAAGCATGGGACCAGTTTGATAGGGGTTCCCTTCAAACAAGAAATATGATGATGATCCAAATGAATGACATATAAAGAGTGAGGTGGAGTTATGGAATGTATAAATAGATTCTAATGATCATGAAATTATGCCACCAGGGTCAAGGAATATGACATATAATGTTTTTCACATAAGGAATGTCTTATTTGGAACAAGAAGAAACCTAGTATTAAATGATAGGGCATGCTACAGTTTACTGACATGTAGTGAGGACTATTGACATCTTATGATTGGTGAATAAGGAATCTCTTATTTGGACCAAGAAGAATCTTATATTTGTTCGTTAGGGTATACTATAGTATATAGTAATGTAAAAAATACTATTGTGAATTAGGAACCTCACTATTGTTGGTGTGGGACTTATCCAAGAGCGTCCCTTTCTTGTTAAAACTAGAATATGTGTTAGGTGATTGGCTTTCGATGAGGTTCTTGAGGAGTGGTTCAACTGAATGTACTAAGGGAATTGATGATGAGAATCTGATCTCACGACACAGGAAATGACCCAAGATGAAAATTTTGACTCAAGGTATTACATGAGGTGTGGATATGTATCTTAAATCATGGTATTCCAATGGTAGAAGGTAGGTGCTCATAATCACTGAAAGTAAAATATTGGTGACCGATCCGGAAAAGATCATGGTGAAACTCTCCATTTTTCATGGGGTTCAATGACGGTAGTGAAGGGACCTGCCTCAAGGGTTAGGATAATAGGAAGGCACTAATCTCGAGTGGGAGTTGGGGTGGAAGCCTCTGTGGTTTGAACCAGTGGGAAGATGCATGGGAACTATTCTGTGCATGATGGGATAACCACAAGATGCACTGCATGCAATATTGGGATATGCAGCACAGGAGCATGAAAGATGGTCACACTGGCACTGTTGAGTGCAAGATTTATGTATTGCGTGCAATATTGGATGTTTTTCATTTAGGAATGGAATCTTGCGTGAAAGAGGAAATAATGTTTACATATGATATATATAAAAATGAGTTCATGCAAGGGTAAAACCACTGTTGGCATGCGTGAAGGTGGACCCATAAGGTACCCATCAGGAAAAATATCACATGGATTATTCCATTCTTCTACACATGTGTGGAAGAGGTGGTCTTATGAATAGAAGAGTAGAGTTCGACCTCCAGAGACTTCCCCGAGGGGTGGGAGGTGAAATTGTATTTTTTGGAGAAATTGTGAGTGGTTGCGCGAAAAATTCCAAGTGTGGAAGAGATCTTCCGTGCACCCTGTGGTGTGTGCCCTCACAAAGGGGAGTTTGATGTTGCATTGGGCCTATAAAAATCTTACGTGCATATTCTAATCTTATGTATAGATCAACAACCTTGCACGCCCCTTCTTTATCCATTTTTTATGGACTTAACGAATCATACATGTCATATGTTGCATTGGGTACATAAGATTGTTGTTCGTGGAAGTCGATCATCTGTGCACATCTAAAATCATTTATGAACCTTACATTGATGTTTTTCGGGTGGACAAGGAAAAAGATTACATGACATTGGGAATGTTAAAGGTCAGTTTTATAGGATGGACATAATATATTTTTGTTGCACACAATATTCTTTTCATGCATGGAAAAAATCCATTTTATCCTAAAAAATTTTCTTTCTTGCCCACAAAAACCATACATTGAAACAGAATCATCCTAGATGGCCATTTATTGTAGTTTGACTTCGAATAGACACAACTTTTGATCCATTAATCTGTTTAGGCTCCCTGACTAGTCAAATAGAAGAATTCAAAACATGATACACTCTAAGATCATGTTTGGAATCAATTAGTAAATTAAGTGATGTGTTATCTAGTTACAAAAGATTCATGATATAGAATACCCTCATCTTAGTTTGAGACAGTAAAAATACTAATCATAAAAATCATAAAAATTCCTAAAAAATCATTTCTATCACCCAATGGTGTAATCAAATCATATACAATGTGGAAAATATCGAAAATCATAATTTCCATTATTATCGATTTAGATTTTTCATGTACGTGGGTTAGATACTCCCAAGAAAAATCATTAACAAATTATAATTCCTTATTAACATCTTATCTATTATCTCAAAATAGTATGACCAAATAATAAAATATTTGATACCACAATATAATATCCCATCCCGAAATCTAGAAAACAGTTCCATGAGCTAGTTGACCCCAAGGGCTCATTCATGCCACATCGTACTCTATAGGGTTTCTACTAACAGAAATGGACTAGGGTGTGCCCATGGGTCTAATATTACCGCAGTTCATAGTGTAAAACATAATTATACCATATAGATAAATATATAAATCATAATGTAAGTCAATGTTAGAAAATAAATATCATATGACAACAAAAATAATCAGTACCAAAAGAATTTTCATATACGATATGATTAACATGTGATGTATCTACAAAAATGGTTGGGAAAACATTGAAACCTGAATACATGACAATACATATATCAAAATATGAAAAATTCCAAAAATAACTATCTCTAGATACCATCATGAGAAAATATCGGTACTGTGATCCCCTACTCATAATTGGTGACCAAATCCAGAGTCATAAAGTGCGAACATTACCCAATCTCTACATGCATCCATAATGTCTATCTGGGTACCAAAAAATGACCCATACGACACTTAGTAGGCCCCCACTAATGGTTTCTATTTCATGTCCAGTATGTGTAAGATAAAGAGAGGAAGTGTAAAATATATCACGGGTATAAAAGTAGTAAATGTAATTTATATGAGAATATATATTCCTATCCAGCCAACAAGAATCCCTGTGAACAATAACCAAAATCCCATAACAATGGAAATGATAAAAAATAAATAGGTTTCATATTATCTAGTGTAAAAATTTAAATATGATTCCCGAACTAGGGATACCTGTAAAGTACAAAAAAATATCCACAATGTCCATACTATTTTCTTAACTAATGACATCTACAATGGAATTTACTATTTAATCAAATATAAGAGCACACAGAGATAAATATACAGTATTGAATACAAATGTATCCACATTCAGTCAATAGATAATATCTACAGAAACTTGTTAAAGACATGGGTGGAGTCTAAGGATCATGTATCCAGAGTATGTACATTGTGATTCTATGAATGACAAATACAAGGGGTGATAATGCCCTTAACATCTCACTGAATTAGGTTGCAAGTAGGCCTTCCATGGAATACGATACCATAATCAAGATATATAGAGTATAAATTAATATAAATATTAATGGATTCATGATCCAAGGAACTCATCAAAGGAATAAACTACCATTATCAGTTCATTATATCATTTCATTCATCATTACACAACCATTTTCAATTATTCTGTTCATTCATACCATTTAAACATTTTCCACTTTAATTATTTAGAAATTTAATAATCAAGAAATTATATTTCAAAGGAGAAAAAACCATTTCTAATCAACTCTATTCAATTAATTCCTTTAGTTTACAAATGGATATGTAAAACAATGTGCTCACAATTTTTTTTATAAATATTATTAAGAATCTCACTAGATTTGGGAGCATGCACACACCCAATATGGTGGTAACACATAGGTAAATTTACAATGGCACACCACATGGGAGGTTTGGGATTTGGATAATAACATCAAACCATAAAATGATTTTTATAAGAGAATCCAAATAGGTTCTAATTCATTAAATTTATGATTTCAATAAATTTTATAGGGAATTAATAATGTTTCAATGTGTATTATAACTATAATGGCTATATAAAACACTAAACCTTGCAGTAATGGTATAAAAAACCTATTTTAAACATTCTCCAGAACACGGTTCCCTTAATGACCTCTTAAACAGTCTAGACCAAGATAAAATAAATGAATATATTTAAACATTGAAAATAGGGCATATTATCTTCCACCTAAATAACTACATCAATAAAAAAATTCTGAATGTTGAAATATGAATGAAAACAAGATGGTTTAGATCCAATGAGATAAAGTTTATTGAATATGATTTTATAAGATGAAATAGGATACAATCCTAAAATGATGTTTTTAAATGGAAAAACTAAATCCAATGAGTTTTTCCAATATAATAAAGAGGAAAAATATTTTCATTTTAAAACAATTTATGGGAAAAAAAACCATTTCCCACATTTTAGGTGGGTCTCATAGTTTGTACACAAGATTGAAAAAACCATTTTCAAGTCGTGTTCCCCAAATTGTGTATTCAGGGAACCCTCATTGGTTCATGCACACAGTTTCAAAAACTGTGATGTGTGCCTCTGGTAAAAACTAAAGATCCTATTTTATGTGCATGAAACCCTAAAAACAATGTTATAGAAAACAATTCTACATGTTCTTCTCTCTCTCTCATTCCCCATATGGTTTACTCAAATAATGCATCATTGGTCACACAATTCCTACTATTATTGTGTCCTGGTTTTATTTTCATACAATTTAGCCTTCAGGATCCGAAGAGGCCTCCCACACTCCCAAAACACCCATCACCCCATTAGGCATTCATATTTTGTCAAAAAAAATTGTAATCAGAAATTAAAAATATATTTACCTTACAGTAAATCTCGAGATATTAGAAATATGATTATTGGATAAAAATATATCATTTTTAAATACGATGTTTTACTATGAATGATAATTTATTGACTGATGAAAATATTGATAAATCCATATTATTTAATGTATACATATATTTATTATTAAGAAATATTATTCATAAATTTAATTGTTTATTAAATTTATTAGGTATTCATTTGAAATTCAATGATGGGTGGGGCTCAGTTATAAATATTCCCTCAATTCATCAACAAGCATCATGAACAAAATATTTTTCCCAAATTAAATGGAATTTTTTATACCTACTCATTAATCAAAATGTCATAGAATTATGTCTTCAAGATATATATATATATATATATCATGATTTATGAGATAATGAAATCCAAAAATATGAATTTAATTCACTATGAATTTATTTATTATTATCAATCAGATTACAATATTTATATTGTCTATAGATTTATTTCATGCTCACCTTATTGACTAAATGATATGTATTTAGGCTATTTATAGGTGAATATTTATAATTAATTATTTAATCCTAAAATTTTATACTGTAATTATATTTAATGAGTATTTGAGCTCACAATTATTTGGTTTCATTTCCCAAGGATATGACGATGAAATCATTGAAATTTTTATATGGATGGTGAACATTTTATTTTCTTATATTGTATATTCTATTCCCAATATAAAATTTCAATTATATATATATGGTTATCAAATAATATTTAAATGATTAGTACATTGGGATTAGATTCTAAATATCTATTCCAATTTAATAAAATAAAAAACTATCTCTAGGTTGCTGGAGTTGTGGTTGTTATAATTAGTATCAAATGATGATTAGTATAAACCATGGGAACAAGATTTAAAAAATCATATATTGGGGGAAATAAAACTATGATAGACTCTGAGTAAAATTCTATTAATTGGGAAATATCCTCAAATAATTAAGGTATATAATATGTTTTTTTCATATAAATATATAAATGTTTGATATAATCCATAGTATGGTCTATATTTTAATATATTATGGAATTATTTTTGACAAAGCGAAGGAAATTGTGATTTGTGACGAATATTTTGGAATTACTTATCATTTGAGTGGAGACTTCATTATTTGGTTTGATTACAGATCAACCCATATTATCAATTCTAATTGATATTATTTGGGAAGAATAGAAAAATAATCTTCTTATGGATAAGGTAATATTATAATTAACTATGTACCTATTTTAAAAGAATACATTATTGTATTCCATAAGGAATTACTTTAACATCCATCAGTGTGTGAAGTTGATTTTTTTTGCATACATTATTCTTCATGCAAGGCCTATATCAAGGAATCCATATAGAATAGAAAATATGAAATTAGTGTAGTTAATTGAAAAACTAGAGGACTTTTGAGAGAAAGGATATATACACCCAAGTGTTACACCTTTGGGATCCCCTACTCTCTACATTAAGAAAAATGATGGATCAGTGAGGATATACATTTATTATAGTGAAATAAATGCTATTATAATAAAGAAAAAAATACTATTTACATAACACTGGTTAATTATTCAATAAATATCATAGAAGATAATAATTTTCAAATATTTACCTTCATTCTAGGTATCATTATTTTTGATAAAATAAGGTATATTTTATGAATACAATATTTCATATATGGTATGGTCATTTCATGTTTATAGTAATTCAATTTTGACTGACTAATTGACCATTTATTTTTATAGATTTAAGGAATAGAGTATTTGAGGAATATGTTGAAATTTTTTTGGTATTAATTGATGATATCATGATGTATTCTAAAATCTATGAGGACTATGATAATCAGTTTCAGATTAATCTTAAGACTCATAAATGAAAATATTTATATGAAAAATTTTAAAAGTATGAATTATGACTTCCAAAAAAAATTTATTGGATTTATTGCTTATAAGGATGGAATATCATTTTATCTTATGAAAACAATATAGTCATAGAATGGACTATTGAAATGAATATAACCGAGGCAAGTAGTTTCATTGGTTTGGTGAGTTACTATCCGCAGTTTTTTCAAAACAAAATCATGATTGGATAGCTTAATTCAGAGCATACCCATAAAGGGTTAAATATCAAAGGGTTAAAGTGATGTGGATATTTTTTTGAATAAATAAAAAGTATATTGGTTATTTATTTTATTTTGAATCTACCATGAATTTTTTATATATTAATCCATCAAAAAAGGGACATAGTATTTTGGTTATGCATATTATATATTTACTACCTATGAATAAAGGCATATAATGTCTCATGAGAAGAACATTCCAAATCATGATATTTATATTGAAGTCATAATAATTAATTTTAATATATGAAGACATTATATTTTTGAAAAAATATGTGAGATATACATAGATCATAATTTTATGGAATTCATATTTTCATAGAATTATGCGAACATGGGGAAAATATAATGGCTCAATCTTCTCATTTCTTATGATGTATCAATACAGTACCACCAGGGATGGAGAATAAGGTAGAAGATTCAATGAGAAATAATGATCAAAGAATTCTCACAAAAATATTGATTTATAGGGATCAAATGTTCTTGGATATAGTTAAGATTTATATAGGGACTACTAATGAAGGGGACATATTACTCTTTTTCAAAAAACATATTTATTAAAAAAGATGAAAATTTATTTACCTGATGATTATAATTTTTCAAAAGAAAATTAAATCTGTGAATGATCGGAAATTGGAATAATTATTTTATGAGGATTACGTTCTAAAATTTGGAATGATACCATGTGTTCCATCAATTAGTGTGATAAAAAAATAATTTTTTATGATGCTCATAGCTTGAATTTCTCTATTCACTATGGTAGAAATAAGATTTATAGGTATTTTAAGAAACATTTTTTATTAGATAATATGAAGTGGGAAATTGTTGATTATGTATCATGATGCATGGTTTTTCAACAGGTGAAGGCTGTGAGACAATATACTAGTGGAGTCAGGAAACCTCTACCTATTACCTTTTGGAAATGGGTTGAACTTACTATATAAATTTTCACTGTATTATGAAATAATCCTTGAAATAAATATGCAATATAAAGTCCATAAAAAATACACTCATTCATTAGATTTAGAATATTAATCACCTCTGTTCTCCATTCATAACTCTATATTAATGATGTTATATAAATTCATTGATCACCTCTACAAATTGTGTATAATTGTTATCCATGATTCAAATAAAAATTCTGGAAAATTTTACATAATTATCTTGATACCAAGCAACATTTATGTTTTTATTGTCACCCACAAGCATATGAAAAATCGGAAATGAATATTCAAACACTATATATCATGTCGATGTCATTATCTATTGACATTAATGGTATGTGGGATAATTATTTACTGATTGCAGAGTTATTCGTTAACAACATTTTTTATTAAATTAATTATATAGAATGGTATTAATTAATATATGAAAGTGATTTCGTACTAAAACCGGATAGGATGAATTTAGTGAAATGAAACTTATAGGCTTGGAACATATTGATGAGACTGCAAAAAATGTATATACTCTTTATAATTATATCATAAAAGCTCAATGTAGGTTAAAGAATTATTCCAATAACTAGATAAAATATTAGGAATCTAAAGTGGGATATCATATTTTTATAATTTTATCTCTTTAGAATGTTTCTATGAGGTTTAGTAATAAAAGGGAAAACACACCCCAGGTTCATCTATCATTTTTAAATTCTAGAAACAATTGGAGATATGGTTTATGATTTATAAATTCAATCAAAAATTTTTAATGTACATGATGTGTTCTATATCACATTATAAAGGATTAAATTATAGACTCAATTCATGTTCTATCCGTTGAATAAATAAAATTGGAACTTCATCTATCTTAATTTGAATATACTATCAATACTCTTGAAACTAGAGAGAATTTATTGAATTATTTTTCTCAACACATCTTCCACAAATTTCTCCTTTTGTTCAAAATATTATTAATCACTTCATCTCTCTATATTGTTACAATTACATCCAAGTTTAATAGTATGGAATCCATATGTTATTGATTTTATGATTTTGTACTATGGTTGCGTCCATTGTCTTCAATTGAAGTCAACAAACATTGAGCCACATCATTATAATAAATTATGAAGGTTTATGTCCCTATATTTGAAAAAAAGAGCTCATTGATATCCCTTGTTGAATCTATATGACTAGGAACATCCTTGTGAAATTTTAGGGAGATTGATTTACATTTTTTGTGAAGAGAATCTCATTTGATACTACTTTTAATGATCTCATGACATGTTGATTATATTGAATGAAACAACTTTTGGGCATAAAGGGAGGCTATATATAGAACTTTGAACATGAGGATTCTGCACCCTGAGTCAATTAAATGGATTTACATAGTTTATATGTTTTATAAATAGATTGTCACTTGCACTATAATGTTATCTATCGTGGGTTTTTAAAAATAATATTCTATCCTATGTGAGTTTTGGAGGAATTTTTCCTGTTTAACCTAATAATAATGGGGGGGATATATTTACAATAATCATTTAAAAATAGGGGTATATATATGAAAATAAATAAGTATGTACTATTAATGAGTTAGGGATTTACACTAAGATGATAGATAAGGGTTCTACCCTGACAAAATTATGTTTGGTTTTTTTGATATTTTTCTTTTGTGATATATTAACAATTTATATATTCATAGTAAAATATTCATTCATTAAATCTATAATATATTTCTCTCTGTTCACTGTGATATTTTAGACTCATGATAGTTTGTTAATTATAGTTGGTTTGTCCTTGGGACATGTTTTTTTGTCAATGTTTCTTGAATGTTTTTTCTGGAATTTTTATGTTTATTTTCTATTTTTAATTATGAAATATGTTTTTTGAGGGCTGATAAGGTGATTATATATCATTAAAATATATTATTCATTTATTTACACTATACCCTCCCAAATATTCAATACATTTATTTTCTCAAGAATTTTATTTAAATGGTAGATTTTATTTTTTTCATGAGAAGAAACTATATATTATTGAGCCTGATATTAGAAGGTGTCAAACTCATGAGTGAGGTATATTATTTATTTTCTAATATTGAAAGAAGTGATAATTTCTATTATAAAAAATTATTCTAGGAATTTTATGTATCAAAGTCAATATAGGGGATAATAGTTAATTTGTAATGGGATAGACCATAAAATAGTGTTTCTAGAAATCAAACTGATATTGAAAGAACCTCAATATCCAATCCATGGACCAATTTAATTCTTTCTAACCACATTAATTATGTCTTTTTTTTATATTTATGTTTATTTTCATGTATTTATATGTATATATATATATATATACTCCTAAATCCCATGTTTTTATTGTTTCCAAATATATTAGAAAATATGACAATAAATTTCGAATGTTGATTCATTGACAAAAAAAATATCATTAAATGAAATGACCTTAGTAACCCATTTTAGTCCATTGGAAAAATATAAATAATAATTTATACCAATATTTAATAGGTTTTTAAAAAATTTATTCCATTTCCAAGAGACTATGTCTATCATTAATATATTATTTCTTTTGAATATGAACATTTTTACTAAATTTAAATTAAATATAAAAATAAAAATAAAACATTTTTAACCCCCACCACTGATGTATGATATCTTTTCATTAATTTCTATTTAGGTTAGGGGATTATATCAATCTAGATATAGAGAGTGGAAATTTCAAGATCTTATCAAGTACTTAATAGAGGACCTTGAAAAAACTAGTTTTAAAATCTATATCTAATTAACATATTAATTTCTTTCACTCTTTTATATAGTTATATTATAAATTTAATAAGTTAGAAGAAGATAATATACCTCGTAAATTTTAATAAAAAACATTTAATTGAAAAAAATTTACAAACAATCTCTCAAACATAATTATAGAATACTCTTGAAACTATTATTAGATGAACATACACTTGAATCCATTCAAGTGATTGGAGTGGAAATAAAACTATATGATCATGTTCATAATTTTATATTTTTACCAAAACTAATTCACTATCCTTGTGTTTCTTTTTCATAATAAAAACTTCTCAGTTTTGTAAATAATAAAGAATAAATTAAATAAGTTACCATTGAAAAAGAATATTTACATAAACTGGAATAAACGATGTTATATAAACCTATTTAATATCTTCTCGAGGGAGAAAAATATAGTTCAAAATTGAATTTTCTAATGAAAAAAATTTCAATATTTCCACTCAATTAAGTTATTTTTTATTATTAGTTAATTTTGTTTCAATTTTATTCAAATAAAATTATTCATTGAATTTAGATTTAAAAAATTTTCAAATTAACAACACCAGGAGTATCACTAGGATGGTTAAGAAGTGTCCAATAACTCTAGGTCTAAAAAAGGATGTGTAAGAACTCTATTTCTTACTTCCATGATTTTATATTCACTTTATTATAATAGATATTGATCTGTTGTAATATATACATGATATTTTCAACAATTACTATTATAGAATGAAAGATTAAAGAAAATAAATAAAGTAGTTTAAATAAATTAAACCCCACCCACCATCATATTTTTAATAAAATAATTATCCACTATTCAAGGGTTTGAAAATTATGAGTACCCAATAGGGGTAAAGCTAATATTTATCCCTTTTATTCCCCCTTCCTTGTCATTTCATTGCATTTGTGTTAAAAATAATCTCATCTTTTATTCCATAATATTATATGTATGTTTTATGTAATTGTAATTAATGTCATCAAATGAAATATTTTACTTCTAATAACTTATGTTTTATTACTCATTTTTTCCTCCTTTTGTTTGATACCTTTCTAAATTTTCTATTCAAGCTTCTTCTGATTATCATTGAATCATAATGTGGGTAGTATGTTACTCCCTATAATCATTATTGTAATTGAATATTATATTTTCATAAAACTAACACGTGATGAAAATTTTAATACTTCATGACATAAATTTATACTTTTTTAGTTTGGATATAAATTTTTAACCTACATTGCTTGAATATGCATAGGTGGAATTATCCAAATTTTCCCTTAGAAATAACATTTTTTTAATAATTGAAAGTATATTATTAAAATATTAATCTTTATATTTATAATACTAATTTATTATATTTAAAATTATACATTTATTCACTACCAATTTTTCATAAATAATGATAATATTAATTAGTTATTAAAAGGGTATTTTCTAGAAAACAGTTTTCTTGAAAAAAAATAGTAATGTCTTTCTATTTTAATAAAATAAAATAATATTTAATAATGAATTATTTTAATAAAATTTATAGATTATGAATATTAATATATTAATTTAAATCTGTATAATTCGTATTTATATATAAATATTTAAGGTAATATCATGTTATGATAGAAATAATGTATTTCATGATAACCGAATTTTTTTTACATTTTTCTAATATTATTTTTAAATTAAAAGTTTCCACTTATATGAAATGAAATTGATAAAATGTATTCCATATTTGGAATTAGTATAATTAATAATTGTTAATATTATTTACTAATTATATTTATAATTAATACTAAAAATAATAAACATTAACTACTATAGTTAAGGTTAAAAAGGGTTTACTACAGGGAGGGGGTTATCCGACAAATATAAGAGATAATATGAAATAAAATATTACTAAAACAAAATTTGATAGTGGTATTTTGATATTAAACTAATAATTTTTAAATGTGATCATTTTGGGGTAATTTTGTTATAAAAATAACGTTACATTATTTTAAAACATTGAAAAATTATAAGTTCTCCACTGGAGACAATTATAAAAGGTCACCTCCTCCAATCACTTATTCACACATATTAAAAATTTACATCAACCAAAACATAAAATATTCCTACCCAATATACTAATACATTTATATAAATAATTATGTTTCAAAAAAACCAACTCTATGGTTTTTGGTGATAGAACCAATGTGGTTTTTCTAAGTTCATGTAATCATCTTCACAAAGATCTCTCTTTTCTACTTCTCATTTTACAATATTCAATTATTTGATAAAAACTAAAATACTATAAATATATTATATAACATATAATAAGAAATTATTATTTTGGTTTCATAGTATTTATCCAATTTCTTCTCTATAAAATGGGAAACAAAACCATCAATCATTTGTATAGAGGTCTACCGCCTCATGAACTAATGCAATTTTTTTTCCATCACTGACTCACAAAGATAGTCATAAGGATATAAAAAATTATTATATATGAAAATTATAAATTAATAGTAATTATTTAAACATAATAAACCTTCAAATTCATTACCCTTTCACACATTTAAGAAATTATAATTGTTCTCATACGTATGTACAACCATAAATCCTCACAAATCTTTTTGATTCATTATTCATGTCTAAATTTCAAGAATGATTCAAAAAATATATATATTGAGTAAATATGATATTTATAAACTTAATATAATTCTGTATATGATATAATTATATCATATGAACAAGGACCGAAACATCTATTTGAAAACATTCATGAGAAAACCTAATAGTAAATGCCTGAAATAATGCTAATAGTGAAATATGTTTAGCGAACAAGTGAAAAGATGTTACTAAAGGATAATATATGAAATTAAAAAAAATGAATATAGTATTTTTATAAATTTATAACATTTTTAAAACAATTATATTCTTTATTAAATAATTTTCAACTAAACAGGCGATTAAGATAATGGATTACACCAAAATTTCAACTCCATTGAGAAATATTTGATATTATACTCCAATTTGCATATATGTTCTCTATATACATACCCTTTTATATAATTAATATGACTAACTATTTATTAATTATGATTAATGTTTAAATTATTTTTTTAAATTATAATAGGTCAATTTTAATCTTTCTAAATATATAAGGATTTATTTGAGAATATCAATTTTTCGGACAACCTTAATTTTCATTAGTGGAATATCATAATATAACCTTCATAAAATCAATATATTTTATTATCCTTAAGATACTTAATCGGTTTAGTTATTTTATTCTAAATTTTCTTTACATTGGTACTTTAATCAACCTAATAAATTTTGAAATTAAAAATCACTCTTATTTCTTTTTTCAAATAGGTATATTTTTCCTACATGGCCATATTCTTCAAAAAAAATTAAAATGAAATAATTTTTTTTCGAATGATTTATTAAGGAAATTTTAATTTATCACATAAATTTTTAAATAATTTAAAACAATATTTTTAATGTTTTCCTAAAGTATTATTTTTTTAATTTCATTATAAAATATAAAATGGATTATTTTTTAACGTATATAATGTTAAAAAACATTCTGTCTACTGTTACTATTTAATGATATTCAAATTCTTCTAAAACATTTAGTTATTCTAGAAAGGAAAAATATTTTAGGAGAGATTATTTTTTATATTATTCATATATTTTAGGTATTTTTTAAGAGGACAATATTATATTACAAAACCTATATTTATAATCAATCGATGGTCATCTATTATCTATTATTAACATCGTGGTCATTATTATTATATTGAAACATCTATTTCATATAATCAGTTGAAATTATATTCTTCTCAAATATCAATATTATTTTTATCAAGGATATTATTTTTGGAAAAATCGTGTACCATTAATATATAATATGTTCTATTATGAAATATATTTGATTTACTAGAGAAAATATTGACATATAAATATTCTATAAAAAATATGGACATTTATTGATAAGAGATATTGTTTATAAATTCAATTAACAATTAAAAATTATGATAAAATCATTGGAAATACAGTGATGGGTGGGTATCAGTTATAGATAGTCCCTCAATGCTTCAATGGGTCTCATGAGACTAATCAGTTTTCCAAATTTAAGGTATTTTTGATGTAAATCTAACGATAGATAAAAATGTCATGAAATTACATATTATAGTTATATATATCATGATGTATGAGTCAATGGAATCAAATATTATGCATGTTACTTCATTAATAATTTTTTTATATCTATCCATAAGATTACTATATTGATATTATCCACAGATTCACTTCATTTTCTTGTTATTCATTAAATTACATGGATTTTAAGTTACTTATTTTTTCATATTTATTTGTAATTATTTACTCAGAAAAAACACAATTATAATCACTATTACTGGGCAATATAGCTCATGCTTATTTTCTTCCTTCAATTGGATATTAAAATGAAATATCTGAATGAGTTTTAAGGATATTGATCCTTTTATTTTTTTCATCATTTATATTATATTCTATATGTAAAAAGGTTATCATGAATAAATATGGTTCTATAAAACTAATAAAGTGATAATATCAAGATTCCATGAATCTATTGCAACATAATAAAGTAATAAATGTATTTTAGTTACGGGAGTTGGGGTTATTATAGTTTTTATTAAAATATGATCAGGAAAAACCTGGGGAAAATTATTTTGAAAAACATATATTTGAGATAATAACTCTATGACGGAATTTGAGAATAAGTTTGAGAATACGATAACATAAAAATATATTGTTAAGGATTATATTATGTGGTTTTCCTATAGATACATCACTGTTTGGACACAATATGTGAAGGTTGTTTTTTCATAGATGCATTTAGGGGTAATAAACACAAAAGAGTTGGTCGAGTAGTTATAGATAATCATTCTATTGGGAAATTAGTGTTCCCTTACTGTGCACCAAGATTGGAACTATCGTGGAATTTTCTTGGGTTAATCCACATTTTATTAACAAACTATTATGAAATATTTTAAAAATTAAAGGAATCCCCAATGAAACAATGTTTTGATTTTGAGATTAATAATTCCTATATTTTAAAAATCTATTAACAATTACACATAATTTAGATTTATGTATTATGATTTAAAATTAAAAATGTTATGAAATAATTAAATATATTATATTTATAATAAATGGTTTTTGTTAAGAAAAATAGTATCATTACTGGTGGTCAATATAGAACTTTCTTTCTTGAAGAATCTAATATAACTAGTGTTGTAGCTGGGAAGATCATGGCCATATTAGGAAATATGACCCTGGTTATCAATTAAAACCTTGAACATATGGAGGGATATTATGTTACATAGTTTGATACACCTAAATTGTATCCTTTTATGTGATATAAGCCCATATATGGTTTATAACTAATAATCTAATCGTAGCTAAGTAGTGGACTGAGTCCCTCTAAAAGATATTTTTAACCATGGGTTGTGATAAAAGGGATAAGATTATAGATGTTTTATATTATCACAATGTATATACTAATAAATGGAGGTAATTTATCCATAATACTAGGGAGGAATAAAATATATATTCTAAGGAAGAAGAGATTTTAAAGAAACATTATCAAATAAATATTTCACTAACGTGAAATGAACTAAAATAAAGAGAAAGTTCAACAACACAATGAAAAAATAAGAATAATTTATTGTGAAGTAATATGATAAAATTAAAATACTATCCATGCATTCTATTGAATACATATGGAATAATAAACATAATATTCACCATTTCATTGAATGGGTGAATTCAAGTCTATATTAGTCACTAGTTTCTCAAAGTATTTTATCAGGAGATAAAAGAGTTAAATATTCCATCCAAACATGAATGAAATTTTCTAGAACCTATATATTTAAGTAAAATCAATATAAGAATAGTAAAACTAGACACTAAGAAAAAGTTAATGTGTCAAATAAATAAAAGATGAAAATGATGAAATTTATATCAAGATAAAATTATGGAGAGAAATTTCTTAGAAACCATTAAAATGGAATGCGAGTTTGTTATAATTACATAGATAAGATAAAATTAGAAAATTAATGTATGGAATATAAAGATTCCACTTCTATCGAGTTCCTCAATTATAATGAAATGGGTAATTACTCATAATATTTTCCCATGCATCAAGGGAATTTATCCAAAAAGAAGTCTAAGGGAGAAGACCATGTTTATGTGATTAATATAACAGAGGTTGAAGTTCCTAACGAGGTCATGGTATATACATTAATCATATATTGAAATTTATATAATTATTTATTTTATTATATATCGTCATACGCATTTATATCTTTAATGTTTTCCAAATAAATTAAGGATTTACCAAGAAACCTAATAAGGGAGTTATCAGTCAGAACTCCATGTAGAAGTCACACTACAATAATGATGTTTCAAGATGTTCCAATTATGAAACATAAATAGGAAATATTTATGAGATTTATTAAAATATCTATTATTGACGTTGAAATAATCTTTAATATGATTTTGATTTAAAAATATGATGCAATGGTTTATTGAAAACTGAAGTAAATTATGATTTTTGATGAAGATATAGAATTCCTTATCATTATAGAATATACATATTCATCTGGGACATTTGAAGACCCTTAATTAGATTTTTAGAATGATATTAATGTGTAATAATAGAAGTATAATCTACATATGAAAAATATGATATTAAAATTGCGGATGTACATATTGTATGTGAATACCATTATGAATTTCCTATGAAATTTTCTGAACATTGATCAGAGTGTGAAGTTGATTTTTTCTATTTATTTAGTCCCCGATTCAATACCTATACCAAATAATCCCTATAGAATTTCAACTATGTAATTAGTAGAGCTGAAAAATAACTATAGGAGTTATATGAGAAGGGTTTTATACACATGAGTGTTTAACCATGGGGATCCCCGGCTTTATTCAATAAGAATAAAGATAAATTGTTGAGGATCCACATCGATCATGGGGAAATAAATTATATTACAAAAGGAGAAAAAGTACCCTATAACATGAATTGTTTAAATCTTTAATAAATTTAATGGAGAATAATTTTATTAAAATATTGAACTCTTTTCTAGGTATCATCAATTGTTTGTATTTAAGGATGATATTCAAAAGACAATATTTCATATACGGTATATACATTCCAAGTTTATAGTCATTCAATTTGGATTGACTAATTGACCCTATATTTTTATAGATCAAATGACTATAGTATTCATGGAATATATTGATTATTTATGGTGGTATTTATTGATGATATCATGCTATATTATAAAATATAAGAGGACTTTTGTAATAACATTCAGATCACTCTTATGACTCTTAGAAGAAAAGAGGTATATAATAAATTTATCATGTATGAATTATGTATTTCGAAATTTTATTTTAATAGTATAATTGTATCCATTGATTGAATCTCAATTGATCTTATAATGAAAAAAATCAGTTGTAGAGTATCCCACTCTAGTGAACACAACTTGAGTATATATTTTTAATGGTTTGGATAGTTAATATTAGGGGTTTGTTCAAAATTGTGTCTGCCTAACTATCTCATTAATCCAGAATACAGGTAGAAGGTAAATTTTCACATGTATAAATGGATTATAAAAAAGTGTAGAATATTTTTAAAAGGATATTTTTAAATGATTATATTTTTAATCTACCATCATAAAATGAAATATTGTTGATATATAGTAATGCATCAATGAATGGAAATAGTTTTTTCCTTATAAATTTTTATAATGTTACCCCTATGAGTCAAGGTAGATAAAGGCCCATGGATAAGACTACACAACTCACCATATTGATTTGGAGGCCAAAATATATTCTTTTAAGATACAGAGACATTATCTTTGAGAGACAATATATGACATATACACATATCATAAGAGTATGAAATAAATATTTTCAATTAAAGATCTAAGCATGAGGCAAAAAAGGTGTCTTGAGTTACTTAGTAATTATTATTTATCAATATACTACCCTCAATTGAAGGAAAATAATGTTGAAGATGCATTGATAAGGGAATATAATAAATATCTTACTATATTGAGTATTTATATAGACATTATATTCATGGATCTAGTAAAGAAAAAAATACTTAATATTATAAAAGGGGGTGAATTACTTTTAATAAAAAATCATTATTCAAAAATATAAAATCGTATCAACCTGATGATGATAATTTTCCAAAGAAAATTAAATCCATGAATGATGGAAAATATTCAGAATTATTTTAGCAAGATTATATATGAAAATTTAGAAAAGGGACTATGTGTTCAATATTTAACACAGATGAATATGAAATTTTTAGTGGATTATAATTTCATAAAGTTCTATATACACTATAGTAGAACTCAGATTTTTATGTATTTGAGGGAATTTCTTTCAGATAAAATGATGTATGAAATTACTTATTTTGTTTCAAGATTCTTGGTTTTTAAATACATGGAGTCTAAGAGATAGTATCCTAGTGGAGTCCAAAAACCTTTAATTATTCCCTCTCAGAAATAGTTTGAAAATACTATAGAAATTTTCACTATATAAACAAATAATACATCAAATAATTATTCAATATGGGTTATTTTTTATTTCCATAAAAAATAAAGACACTTCCATTCTATAAGAGATGATTTACCTTTTGAGTGCCTTTAATTAATCTATATTAATGAAGTTGTATAACATTGTTGAGGAACTATTCCTATTTTTTCTGGTCATTATCCATGATTTGTACCAAAATTATGTTAAATTATTCTTCTGGATCTTCATACTGAGGTGAATTTGGGCACTTCATGTTACCCACAAACCGATGGAAAGTCTGAATGGATTGTTCAAACATTATAATACATGTTAATGTTGTGGTTAATTGACATTCAAGGTATGTGTGGTCATTATTTACCATTTGTAGAAGTTTTCAATAATAATATCTTCCATTAATATATTTAAATGGAATCATATGAACAATCATATGGAAAGAGACTTCATACTCAAAAGACGTGTTGGGATGATGTTATTGAATGGAATCTCGTATGCATGGAACATATTGATGGGACATTGAAAATGGTAAATATTATTCATAATTATACTAATGAAGCTCAATATAGTAAAAATATTTATTGTTATAACCATATAAAGGATTTTTAAATTTATGTGGGAGATAATTTTTCAGGAAACTATATCCATTGAAAGGTGTTATGTGGTTTTTAAAAAAAAGGAAAAATATGTCTCGGGTACACTCGACCATCAAATTTTTTGAATGTAATTGGAAATTAGGATTACCATTTAAAAATGGCACCAAGTATCACTAATTTAAATGATTTTTTTCTATATCTATTTGTTATGGAATACTTGACCGAGCTTGTGCATGTTCTAACCTCTAAAGGAATCAAATTGTTTCCGGATATATCTTACTCGTAATAGATTATCAAGACTCTTGGGATTAAAGATCAATTATTGAAGAATCATGTGACATGAATTTTAATGTATGTTTGGATAAGTCCTAAAATTATGGAAGATACATGGGAACTAGATGATGTTATGAAGAAAAAAACCCTCACTTGTTTAGACGGAAACATTTGTATAAATTTAGAGATTGAAATTTTTGAAAGAGACAATAATGTGATACACAATCATTAATTATTGTATGTGAAAATTATATAATAATAAAAATATAAATAAATTAAAATTTTAATATTTCATGGAATTTTTTTTATAGTATTAATATCTATTTTGAAATTACATGGCCAAAATAATCCTAGAATGTTTTTTTTACAAAAATCCATTTGATATAAGCAATTATAAATAATTGAAAATGAAGTACATAAATTTTAAAAAATTTATTTATAAAAATATTATATATATATATATGACCATGTATTTACTATCAAATTTATATAAATTAAGATAATATCATTTGTAAGTAAAATGGATATTTTTTCGAAACCCGTTTTCTTTAAAAAAAGCATAATGTATTAACAATTTTAATTAATAAAAAACTATTTAATGATAAATGATTTAAATGAAATGTATATATAATATATTAAAATAAATTAATTTCAATCCATATAATTGTTCTTGGTATTCATAAAGTTAATGTAAGATCTTTTTATTCTAGAAAATTGTGTTTCATGAAAAACTATTTTTGACACGATTTTTAGGTTTATTTTGAAATTAAATAAAACAAATATATGAATATATTTTGATAATATGGATTAAATATTTGGAATAAATATATATAATATTAGTTAATCCGGTAAAACAAATTTTATTTAAATTACTAGTGAAAATAAATAAAAATTATTTACTAATGGTATAGTTAAAACTAATTTACCATGTAATTATCCTAAAAATAAAATATTTAAAATCACCTAAAAAAATATGAAACAAATTTTTTTATTTTAATTTATTCCTTACCCTAATAAACATTAAATATAATCTATTTTGAGCCATTTTTTCATGAATGTGGCTTGAAATTATTTTATTATATTTAAAAAATACAAGTTATCAATTCAATTCAATTAGAAAGGGTAAAATCATCCCATAAATTGTTCAAACCTAATAATCAAATTATATAATAAAAAATATGATTAAATCCATTCCCTTAATCCTTAGACATGTTATAGATTAACATTCCGTCCAAGATGGCAAACCCTAAGTCCTTAATATGAGATCAAGAATTGGTTTTTCTATGAAGTGGTAATCAACATCTCTGAAATATTTCTTTTTCTACAACTTCTATTACCACTGTTAATAATATATTAGTAATTAAATTTCAATAACACCATTATATAACATATAATGATTTTTTATACTTGTGTAATAATATTTAGACATTTACCTCTCCATAAACTGGGAAAAATCCCATCGCTCTTATGTAAAGTGGAGTACCATCTCGTGAAACGATGTAATGTTTTCCATCACCGAATCACATGGATTGTCATAAATGAAAATAAAAATTTCATAATTAAAGAATTTTTTTTATTATTTTTTATGATATCATAAATCCAATATGTTTTTATTACTTAATTGATGAGTAAATTATTCTTGGATAATTTTTATGGATTGATTTAATAAAATCGGATGTCATGTTTGAGAAATTATCCTTATAATTATTGATGATTCTATGATTCTTGTATTCTTCATGGTACAAAATTGATGGAATTTTATTACATTCACCATAAAAAAGTCATTATACAAATTTGATTATTTTTGTACGTACCTCCAAAATAATTTAATACAAGTGTTTATAGTAAAAAAACATTGTATACAAAATATAATTGTAAAGATTATATAACTAATAATTAAAAGTCAAAGGCATCTAATAAGTAATTTTTTACAATTTTTACATCCATATTATAAAGGACATGAAAGGTATTATTTTTAATGATGTGGTTATAATGGTTTACAAATTTTATATAATTATAGTTTACTTGAGTTACATACTAAATTTTCTAATATCTAGATAGCTTTTTAATGGGATAATACTTAAAACATTTATACAATATAACCACACTAACTGAACCACATCCACTAATTAGGTGGGAAGGTGAACCCCTGTAAATCCATTGAAGTGGCATGGTGAGATCCTACATTGGAATGTAATACAATAGTGTATGTGGATGAACACTGGGAAGAAAATTGGTGGCATAATCATACGGGGCATTAAGGTAGCAGTGGAACCGTCATGGGTCAGTACTAGTGGGGGTTTGAGAGTGGACCCTAATACATTCCTTTGGATGAAAAGGGATTTGTATTTTATTATTAAAAATCATAAAACAGAAGAAATCATTAATGTGTTATGAGTGATTTAGGGGTTATTTTTCCAAATTTAATAAATTATGCAATAAAAATTCTTTGCCTAATCGAATCAGTGTTATCTATCTGATGAAACATGAGATCATCATTAACCTTTGATGTTGATAGCTTATAAAAATGATTTTTTTCATGGTGAGATAATATCATATGATACGAGATTATTTGTGTTTTTATCCCAATCATGAATATATATTTAAAAATTACTATTTCTGAATTTACAAAAAGAAAAAAATTGATATGTGGTGTTGGGTTTATGGAGGTAAAGATGCAATTTAGATGAGAACAATCTAAAAAAGAATAATGGTTTACAGATATATGTTAGATCATAGAATCCTCCATTCGAGCTACAAATTATGAAATGTTTAATTGGATCATGCATGATTGAAAAAATATTCTATGTATCAAAATCACAACACTATAAGTGATATGTAGAATATTATATGGGAACATGCTACTTTGCAATCAATTTTTTTTGCGAATGAGGGTTACTTTTTAGATATTATATGCACTATACAGAAGATTCTATGAGGTGGTTTCAGTATGGGAACATACATATAATTTTTAGGTTAAAATGATATTTAATAAAGAATATGATAAATGTTGATTACATTTTTTACCATGAAAAATATTCCATGTAAGAGGATTCTAATCATAATGGGTGTTGAAAAAATGGGTATATATTGTTTTCATCATAGAAAAAAGATTTAATGAGAATAAAGTTTCTATATGAGGAATAATATTTTTTTTATGGGTACTTGAAAATAACTTGATAAAAAAATAACTTAATGTACCATGAATATGAGTTCATGGATTAAAATAAAATATGAAAATAAACTAATAGAATGCTAAGTTAATGATTCAGTATGTGGAGGCAAACCGTTTTTCAGAGAAAGGTGATTTGTTTTTTGGAACAACATAATATTAAACTATAAATCATATTTTCCAGTATTATCATGTGTTAACACTATTTTTTATTACTATAAATAATGGATTAACACATGCATTATTATTATCATTTAATTTGGAAGAAATATTTTATCAAGAGAGAAGGCTCTTTTACTTCTCATATAATGATCCAGAAAGCATTTTTTTCTTTTAGGAATGTATAATATTTCACCGAAATAAGGTATTATAAATTAAATATATAAGATATTCATTGATAATTAATCATTTTTTATTTGTTTAAAGGGAATACAATGTACTTGAAAAATAATTTACATGGGTTTTCAAGCATTAGTGCACTAAGAATTACGGAAGTGAACAAAAATTACCTAATAAATCATATAATCTATGTTATAGTCATGTGATTTGCATTAGAATAATTTCATGTAATATTAGAGTAATATAGAATTATAACTAAAAGTGTTGTTTATATTTTTTTAGCATCATAATTGTAATTATTGAGGAAGTGGTCCATAAGTATTCAAGTTATCAATCATGGTATGGTAGGATAATGTAATAAACAAAGAAAAGAGTTAGCATCCTCTTTTTATCACATAAAGTGGAGATGAAAAGTATGTTCACACCAGATAAAAAGTCCATGAAATACCCATGATATACTTAGGTACATGTAAGTTGACTGAAAAAAGTTTAATTATGTTATTCAACATTTAAACTTGTATAAAATAAATGTGATGAACATTTTTGTATCATTTTCACACATCAAATAGAGTAGGGTAATTATCTGATAAAGAAATGAATATTTTCATAATAATTTGAATAAATAATATCTGATCAATCACTAAATATCATAATATGATGATATTGATGATAGAGTATTTTTGAAATAGAATATTATCACGTTTGAGAATTCAGTAAACTGAGAAGAACCAAATCATTCAAGATATGGTGTGAATGATTTTTTATTCCAATATTCTTATTTCATGAAGATAGTTATGATCCTGAAGTTTTACAAGAGAGAATACAATCCAACAAACTGGTGGACGAAGATATATCTGATGTGTTATAGAATAAACCAAGAGAATCAAAATATATTACTATATATGGATCAAAACATTGAGATGAAATTATTTTTTAAAAGGGGGAGATAACTAGTTACAGAAGAGGTTCAAGGTTGTTGTGTCTAACTATTCTAGAATAATGAAAAAAATTGGTTGGGTGTCTAACCAATGAATGAATATGAGTTCATTATTAGTATTTAGAACTATAATCTTCTAGGGAATTGACACCTGGAGTGTGTACATAATGGCTTACTTAACCATTATAATCATTGAAAATGTTACTGTGTAGAATACATGTTGGGAGGAATGACCAATGTGTAAAGGAGTTGTTATTTCTATCAATACTTTTATATAACATGTCTTCTACTCTCTATTATAATTTATGCATATGAAGTGTAACTATTATATATAACTAAGTGAGTCATTAACCTTAGTATGTTCAAGAGATTTAATTCAATAGAAATAAATTATAAAAATTAAACCACTGATTGACCCCCTGTTAATGGTCAATCCATCATGGGGCACTACAATTGGTATCAAACTTCATGTTCCTTCTAAATATCTACATGTTTTTAAGGATTGGTTTTTATTTGATTTATTATGTGTATAAAATAATAAGGGTATGATTTTATTGATATGGATAAAAATAAAGTGACACATGAGGATAAACATTTATAGACGTCCGAAAAGACTTAGATAAATCAGATGAAAATTGAGGGAAACAATTTGAAGAAGAATGTAAAGGTTAATGGAGAAAACCCACTAACTAAAGATATTCAAAGTGGAAAAAATTTAAATAAAGTTATTATTATTATTTTGTTATTGAATCATGTTCAATATTTTAGGATAATGAATCAATTAGTGAATTTCATTTTCAATTTATATAAAATTTTATGACAGTTCATATAGAAGCATATAAGTGTATTTATTTGTACAATCAATCGAATTCTTTTTTATTAATCATACCTTACTATATATGTTTAAGAATTGGTGGATGTATAATGTATAAAGTTCAAAAAGTCTATTGATCTCACATACCTCATAGAAAAGATAAAAATAAATTATTCATATTAAATATTAATTGAAAAAGTATTACTTTGAAAAAAAATTAAGATTGTTTTTATATATTCTATTCATGAACATGAAAAATTTATGAAAATATATATGTATTTCAAGAATGATAAATTGGATATAAAATCCAAAAATGATTAGGAATCATAAAACATTTCTCAATTAAGAGGGGTCATTTCATGAAGCGGGCGTTGTAAGGATGTGTAATTATGGTGATGATCGAATTTCACTTGGTTAATATGAAGATAATTCCTTAAGTTCGTGACGTATTTACTAGGAAATGAAATTAGAAATTATTATAATTAATCATGTTGAGACATAAAAACCAAAGATGTATTTTTTTTCTTTCAAAAAATTTTATTTGGATAATTATGTTGAACAATAATATCCCTCATATATGAATAATATCATTACATCGTCTAATGATTATTCCAATGAAATTGTGAATAAAATGTTACCATCAATATCTCAATGAAATAATTTATATATATATTAGAAATAGTATATTAAAATATAAATTATATAAAAATATGAATCATGTGATTTAGTGAATATCCTTCCACCAGGTATTTGGTGTATAGAAGAATATTCACAAGTTCAGGTTCCCTGTGAGAATCTCAACAAGTGCTTAAAAGGGCCCAAAAACATATGTTATGAATATCTTGAATTTTTGTAAAAAAATAAAATGATTTCATGTTTTTTGGTTTAATGTCGGTTTTTTAACAAATCAAGGAATTATGCAGTAGATTTTTTTTACATTGATTTAAATGTACAATCACAAAGGAATTCCATTTCAATGGGACAAAACTAGATTTGAAGATGCATCAAAATTCATAGAATCAGAAAAAAAACATAACGCTATAAATAGATTTTTTTTCATAATCATTTCAGTGATGTTTTCAATAAAACATTTCACTGAAAAAATATCAACATATATCAAGAATGAATGTGAAGTTAAGAAAACATGATAATGAAGTGAAAACATTGAGAATAAACCTAAAAATTATTTAAATAATATTTCACAACATTCTTTTCAATAGTGTTCATCCATAGACCCAATAAATAACAAAGATCATACAATAATAAATTCCAATAAGATATATAGGAGTGTGACATCTCAAAAGATATATGTGAAAAATGAACTCATGTGAATACATTTGGAAACTCCAAACATGAAATCAATACTCTCAAATACATTCATTTGATTCTCCCAAATGATTTAGACAAATATATAAAAATAAAATAAGATATGAAAAAAACATCTTCTAAATGTAAAATTATGATTCCAAATGATGAATAATAGTTTCATGAAATATATATAGTAAAGGATAACTCTTGTTATGAAGAAGTTATTTGTGAGAGGATATAATAAATCTGGACACAATAGAAGAGGGTGATTAATGACATTTACATCATAAGAATAATCCTTGAAGAGAATAAATATTTCATGAGGAGATGCATTTTATTTGGTCAATAATGAATGAATATCCATTGTAGACAGTGAAATTGTTTCTATCGTATCATCCACACTACAAAATAATAAATCTTATTTGATAATCATATATGGAAGCGTGATGACTATGTAATGTGGAGGAACATGGAAAAGAAAACAATCTCAAATTTTCTATTCACACTGAGGAATAAGTAAATCCCACTTATTCCCTTTTATATCTTTTCTATTTTACTTGTGAATATAATTTAGGGATTTAAAGGTGAAGAAAGTACTTAAGGGGAGAGTTTAGGAAGTGGTGTGTGCTATCATATTCCTGATAGTAAATAGATATGGAATCTTTCCAAATTTGTTAACCACATAAATAATTCCATATTTGTTTGATATCTTATATAAACATTTTGAAAAAAATTTGAAGAGACCATCCATGATGAAGAGGATATGTGTTTACCTTGAGGGAGAAAAAAATTTAAGTTAAGAGGCTTCAAAAGTTTTTCATTATGAATCTGAGATTTTCTATACAACATAGTAAAACTAAAATTTCATGTGTGAAAATCAAACTATCGTCCTCTATTCTTAATTATATTGATTTTAATAATTAAGGGGGTGTTTTTTTCTTTTTAATTTTTCACATGTATGGTATTTAATGGAAAATTTATAATTTCTTGGTCATATGTCTCAAGTTTTAAACACAATGTTATCCCACATAGACATATAGTTGAATAACTAAAGGGTCATTGTTAATTGAACCACATGATATCATCCATCAGTTATAAGTGTTCAAAAAACAATTTTCGAAGGGAGGATAGTATTTTTTGGGGAAGAAATATGATATTATAAGACGTAACCTACCCTTTAAATTTATAATCAGTAAGGATGATAAAAATATTGGCTTCATAAATATAATATGTATCGATAAATTATATAAAGGGGATAATGAATAGAAAAAAAGTTCATAATTAAAGAATGATTGTTATCTACTATGTCAGTATATCATAATGTCAATATATGTTGAATAATTAATTTAGGAGATGATGAATCATTTAAAATTGATACATATTCATTTAATGAAATTTTATGTCATGTTTGAGAAATCATCTTTGTAATTTTTGATAATGTGATGATTATTAGATAATTATTATGGACTCACATGATGGAATTGGATTTCATTCATGAAAAAGTCTAAATGATATAAATGTGATAATTTTTATATTGATATCCAATGGATTTCAAGACAAGTAAATATGTCAAAGAAACACTATCTATAAAATTTAAATGTGAATATTATTGAACCTATATTCAAAATTTGAAGACATGCACTGATGAATTTTAAAACTGTTTACATTAAGATAATTATGGCCATGAAAAATATTATTTTCCGTGAGGATAGATAATGGATTGTAAATATCAGATAACTTTTTTAATATAATTTTTTATAACTTGGTGTGATATTTGGATATCATTTTAATGGGCCTTTAATTTAGAAATGTCTAACCACCTACCCATCAAAAGGTTACTAAAATCGATGTTATGTTGGGAAGGTGGAATTGTAAACAACTATGGTGGTTGAATGATGAGATCCTGCATGGATAGGGAAGGTAGGTGTGCATGCTAAAGTTCACAAGGAAGCATAATAGTGGCATACCCATGAAGGGTATCACGATAGTGTTTGAGCCAACATGGGTCAGTTCTAGTGAGGGTTCATGAGTAGACTATTGTACTTAATTTTGGCTAGAAATGGATGAAAATATTATTATTATGTTCTTCACATGCGAAAAAAATTTTGTGGGATGATCACATTGCAATTTTCTATTCCCATATTTGAAATTTTATGCACAATGTATCCACCATCCAATCTGTTCAGTTTGAGTTTTCTAATTACGCTTGTGATTGTCTTCATCAATTGATGCTATAAGATTCTTAAAATTATATTTTCATGGATATTTTTTCGCATATGATATTGGGTTCCCTATAGGTTCATCCTACGATTGAATTCAGTGTAAAAAATTGACTATGTATGAATTTCTCAAAGCATAACAATGATAGGTGAAAAATAGTGTTAGTTGATGAAGATGCAATTCAGATTAGCATTATACAAAATAAAATTATGGTTTCTAGATATATGTTTTTTCAAAAAACAGATAATTAGATCTAGATAATATGTGAAATTTTAGTGTCTCCTACATAATTGAAAAATAATATAATTATAAAAATCAGCCTACAATGAGTTCAATGATGAATATTCTTCGAAAACAAGCTGATTTGTAATGAATGTTGTTAGTTAATTAGGGTTACCATTGTGGATTATATGAACTATGAGGAATATTATATAGAGTCAATGTAGTATGTGAATATATACATTTATTTTTCAAATTAAAATTTTATGCAATGCATACTATATGAAATTAAGAGTGAATTCTTGGACATGAAAAAAATATCATGTGACTGGATCATAAAATTGATGGGTGTTCAAATAATTTGTATGTATATTTTTCCTCAAAGATTAAATATATTATTTGAAAGAATAAACTATGAGATGAATAAACATTTTTAATGGAAACCTAAAATCTACAGGAGAAATAAATAACAATTTTTACATGAAGAACGATACACACATAAAAATACTATAAATAATTATTTTAAGGGAATGTTATGTGAATATTATCATTTGTGAGGGAAAATACATTTTCAGATAGTGGAATTGTGTTTTTGGTCATCACATAAACTTGAATAGTTAATCATATTTTATATTATGATCATTTGTTAATTGATTTTTTGATGCATTTAAATTCTAGATTAACACTTGACAAATTGTTATCAGGAAATTTTGGGAGGATTATTTTATCAAATGTGGAAGATAATATCTTTATTCAGTATAGTTCCACAGAGAATGTTGTGTTTTTAAAGAAGGATAAAATTACACGATGAATAGGGTATTCTAAATTTTATATTGATTCAATTATATGATAATTAATTTTTTCATTTTATAAACATAGTACCACATTCTTGAAAAATAATTAAATTCACGTTTCAAGCATCAGTATGTGAAATGTCAAATAAGTGAACCAATAATGTGTAATAAATAATATTTTATATGTTATAGAAATATGATGTGCATTGGAATAATTTCATGTACAATTTGAGTAAATTATTGTGATAAATAAAATTAATTTTTAAAATGATATAAGCATAAATACGCTAAACATTGCAGATCTGGTCATTTATTAAGTGACATGTCATATATGATATTCAATGATCATTTCATTTTCATAAAGAAAAATTCAGCATACTATTTGAATCACGTATAGTGCATATGAAAATAATGTTCACATTAGTTATAAATTTCATGAAAAATTGATTATATCATGGGATACATCTATGTTGATTGATAGAAGTCGGATTGAGTTTGTGTACGTTTATTATTTCAAAATATAATAGTGAATAAAATGTGTGTATCATTTTCACACGTCCAATAGAGTCTATGAATTCATATGAAGAAAGCCGAATACAGTCATGAGAATTTGACAGAGGAAAATCTGATCACTCTTTGACTATCCTAATAATATACATGGAAGAAAATACCATTAACTCAAAGAATTCAGAAAACTAAAACGAAATAGATCATTCAAGATCTGGTGTGAATTTTTTTCAAGACCAATAGGATTTTTTCATGAATCGATTGAAGATATTTAAGTTTTCCATGAGTGAAAATGATCCAATACACACTTATATGATGTTATATTTTTGGATTTTCATAATAAACCATGTTCATATAGTGATCTTAACATTTTTGAATCAAAACATTGATTATAAAATGTTATTGAGACATTGGAATATAACTAGTCAATCTAGAGGATTGAGGCAAGGTTGTCAACAAGTCTTGAAGAAGTAGAAGAGACGAAAATTCATATTTCTAACCAATAAAGGAATAAGAGTTGGTTGTTGGGGTGTAGAACTTGTATCAACTGGAGGATTGACTACTGAATTATACTACTGGTTTTTTACATATCCATTGTAATCATTGATAATATTGTTGAAAATAATCTATTATGGGGTTATTACTAAAATTTAAAGGAGAATTTATTATTATTTGTTCATAAAAAATGAGGATATGTGATATAACTAAGTGGATCAATAACGCTAACAAATTCAATAGTTCTAATTTAATAGAATGAATTTGTAAAATGTACACCACTGATTAAACCCCCTCTAAGTAGACAATATGACTTGGGGAACTATAATAAGGATACAAAGAATGCATATTTATGATTCTTATTAAATAATATATATTATTAAAAATAATTTATCATTCATCTACTTACCCCCTCACCAATTAAAAAAATTATAATGTCTCTCATTAGTACATACAACCAACCATCTCTATGAAGCTATGTGATTCGTTTTCTTTGTACAAATATCAATATTGATATTATTTTAAAACACGGGATAAGATATTATAATATGATTTCATATGATATTATAAATACTAATATGTTCCTAGGATAAATTGAAAATACGTTTTTAACTATCATACATGATGTTAAAGCATGATGAACTAAAGGGAAGCGTAGTGTAATGGATTTCGTCTCAATTTCCCCTGTATTGGGAAATATGTTATATTATCGACCTATTTAATATTATGTGGTGTATATACTAACCATATTTATAGTTGACATTAATAAAAATTTATTCATGATGATTAATGTTTCAATTTAGGTTTATTCTTCTAATATGTTAGAATTTAAATTTTATGAATGAGGAAATAATTGACTTTATAATCTCGTTTTCTTGGGATTGCCTAAATTTTAATTGATGGAATATCATAATCCATATTTTATAAAATCCATATATTTTCATATCATCTATATATATATGATAGTTTTTTATATTTTATTCTAAAATTTCATTTCATTGGTACATGAGTCAATAAAATAAATATTTAAAAGAAAATCTGATCCTTTTCATATTTTTATCGAGTATATTTTTCTCTACGTCCATATTCTTAAAAATTGATTTAAAAAAGTAATTTTTTTATTGAAAGTATATATTAAGGTCAATTTAGTTTATACATGACTATTTAAACATTTTTAAATAATCATTATAATGTTTTATAAAATTTTAATTTTAACATTTTTTTTGAGAAATTTGAAAAAATGTTTTTTTGGCATATATGATGATAAAAAAAATTCCATATAACACAAATACTTTATAATATTCAGATTGTTATACACATATTCCACTATTTTTTCAAAGAAATATATTTAATGAAATAAAATTTTAATATTTATATTTCATTTTATTTATTTCTCAAAATTATATTTTTCTATTACAAAAACTTATATTTCCAACAAATCGATAGTCCTCATTTATCTCTTATTAACTTTTTCGTAATTAAATGTCTCTTGAAATGTTCACTTTTTGTGATCATTATATATTAAATTTATATTAAATATCTATATTATTTGGTTCATCGATATGATTATATCCTAGATCATATCCCATTTATACCTATGGTGTTTTACTGTGATTGGTATCTGATTAACTGGGGAATATCTTGATAATTTGATATCCTTTACAAAATTTAGATATTTACTATTATGGAATATACATTTTAAATTGAATTAATAATTAAATATAAAAGTAATTCATTGAAAATGTAGTGATGGGTGTCACTTAATTATATGTTTCCCATCAATGCATTGATAGATCTCATGAGAAAAATAAATTAAACAAAATAAATGGCTTATTTGGTGTATACCTTCCCATAGATTAAATTATAGTGGTGTATGGGCTTGAAAATATAGATATCACGATGTTTTAGATTCAGATATTTATTATTATTCATTTACTTCATAGATAATTTAGTTATCATTATACATAATATTACTGTATTGATATTATACATGGATACATTTCATGGTAAATTTATAGAATAAATGTAATGTTTTAAATTAGTTGTCATTTATATATTTATTATTCAATAATTACTCACAATTTTATTTACTCAGCCTTAATTTTCATTTTTTTCACACCCGTAAATTTTCCCTTTTTATAGAATTTGAAGATGAAAACAATGAATGATTTTAAAGGATGATGAAAATTTCATTTTGTTATGATTTATATTTTATCCCAAATGTAAAATTGGTATCATGTATATATTTGGTTCTCCATGAATGATAATATAATCAGTCATTATAGATTTGATCACTTTTATCTATTCTAATGTAATAAATTAGACACCAACTCTAGGATTCTGGAATATGGATTTTTACATATAAATTTCCTATGTGTGGTAGATTTGGTACTATTTAGTTTATTATTTGTGTTTTTTTTTGTTTTTTTATTTTTTTGACCTTTTGATCTTCATTGAATATTTTTGAAAAATTCATAACAGATTTTTGTTTTTAAAATAACTTCATGAGTTTAATTTTAATGGATTTAAATGATTTTTAAAATATATATTTCTTAATTTAAAATTTGTTTATATAAAAAATGATCATGTACGAAAATCATTTTCATATGTGAAATCTAATGTCTAATTTTACCAACAAATGAGGGTTACAAAAATATTTCACATCTTCAATCCATTTATCTTCGTCTTGATAGTTTTGATAAATGGTGAGATATCCAATTTTTTTATCTTATACATTGTAGATAGAGTTCATGAAATGTGTTAAATATGTTCAAGTCAACATATTTAAAGGAAATTTTTTACATTGAAATTTTATTTCATTCATAATCCTTATATGTAATATTTTGATTCATCACCTATTATCAATTAAAATACATTGAAAAAATGTTTCAATCCATATATCCCTTTCTAACCCTATTGGGATGTAATTTCATAAACATGGATGGAATCATGTGTATTTCAAGGAGCCAAATAATATAATTTGATGTTATTTATGGGTGATGTATATTATTAATGATTCTTTATGAAATTATCGTTAATTATTAAAAAATGAAAGGACAACCAAGAATATTATTCAAATATGGGTATGGGAGTTAATTACTATTTTAATAAAAAATGATACCTTATTTTCTCTCCAAAATACAACTATTCAAAAAAATTCTATATTTGAAATGATTAATTTTTTTTTGATATAATTTGAAGAAATTGGGAAGAAAATATTTTAGCTATTGAAATTTCTATGTTTGTACAACCTGAGATGAATATTAAGGTGTTTATAAGGTCATTTTTTTAAAGGGGTGTGAGTAGAGAACGATTATTGAGTGAATCCTATTTTCATGAATTTTACATCATTTTTTAATAAAACCCTCATCACTATTATTATGAGTAACTATCTTTTATAAAATTCTAAATTCCACAATAAAAAAAACATCGTAATTTTCTCATGAATAGAAAACTTTTGTGAAATTTTGAATTAGAGATTATATGAAGGAATCAAACCTATGGAAATAATGCATGCACATAAGAATAATAAATTCTCCATTATAAAATTATTGAGGGAAGAGAGATAGACATACAAATAGGTAAGTAAAATATTCACATGAGGATTAATCTGAAATTGAATATAATTTTATGTTTTGTGAGGAAATGGATAATTGGAATCTATGTAGGAGTTATGATCTTTCTTTTGTTGTTTAAATATAATAGTGCATTCATTGATATATTGAAAATTTAAATTGACCTTAGTATAGATGATTGACTAGGTGTGAGATATCTGTGTATGGGGGAATTGATAGAGCTAATATATTCATATATGTCATTCTTTTAATGATTTATGTTTGACTATCTTAGTGTTCTTAAGGACATTATCACATATTTAGTATATATGAATATTTGAGACTTTTTCATAAAATGGATTAGTTATTTATCATTGATTTTGTATACTAACTTTTAAATGTATAATCTATATTTTAACTTCTGTAAGAGTAGTAAAAATTTTTATCATTGAGTTATTACGAGTTTTATAGAAAAGAAGAAGAATTTTCTTGAAATAGTTGAACTTACAAAAGGAATTAGAAATTTTATAAGTCTTTTTCTCTTATAATGTATTTTTTCTGATGAGATTTTGGACATCAAATGTGTATATGCTATTTTTTGGGAAAAGTACACAGGACATCAAAATAAAACCTATGATACTTCAAAATATTGCCACATGTGTTTGAAAACATGTTGAGAGTAAGGAATGATAGTAATCTGATCATTGAAATATAAAAATTTTTCCATATTCCAATGCTAGATCCACATATAAAGCTATCCATTATAAGTTAGTTATTTAATATGAAAGGTTTCACAGATCTGGGTTGTTGGGGAAGAGGATCAAACCCAGTGAAAGGAATTTCTTGTTTGAGATATCTATTGGGGGAATATTTTAAAGGGGGATTGTGGTATTATGATGTACCATAATGAGGTAATGTCTAGAATATATGTATCTTGTATGATAAAAATAATGAATACCCATCAAAAAACCAATTTCAGATATGTTCAAATGGTATGTTTTACACATAATCAAATAACATACTCATTGATGCAAATATAATCATTAAACTCATCTTCCTAAGAATTATCTCCGAGTTTTCAACCATTTCAAGACACTTGCCTCACCATACCTAACCATGATTCACAGTAGCTGGTTGTTGCAAATTTGTTAGAGATTTAGTTTGATACTTTTTTTCCATTTTTAAACCCATTATCCACTATAGAAGATGGGATGGATCTTGACATGAAACATTATGATGTGATATGTCCATAAAAGACACTATTCATGAAAAAGGGAGATCATTACTAACCCTTTATAAAGCATCAGGCACATGTTAAATACTAGGGATCCCATGTTGAATTAATTTTATGATGAGAAAATTTTTATCCCCTACTTGTATCTAAGGTAATCCTGCGAATATAAATATGGGGAATAAAAAATCTCATGAAAATTTTGGGAATCTATATATAGATTATGTAATATTAAGAGTGTGTCTGCCACACCAATGAATATAATTTCTAGGGAATGTATGTTTCAAACATGGATGGTCTCTACCACTAAGAAAATATCAGTCAATGTTTTTTTAAAATGTTTTTATCGTCCTAGAATTTCAGATAATATGTATTCTATTTGACTACATAACATGGATGGGTTATTTTATAAATAATGTATGTTATATAAGGGTATTTTTGTGCCTATAAATAAGAAATTATTTTTTGAGTTAGAGATTCAGTCAAGAAGATTATTTTTAGGGTTTTAAATAAGAATGTAGTTTAATAAATTTTCATTATTTTACTTTGATGATATATTCACACATTATATGTTATTAATAAAATATTATTTATTTATCTATCATAGTTATGTATCTATCTATCTGTGTATTGAAATTTATTTATATGGGTATTTTCCTTGATGGAGATTTTCATAGGGTTTCATAAATTCAATCTATAAATATTTTAAAAATTTATTTTCTGTATGTTATAATGAAATGGATATATTGAAGTGTTATTTAGAGATCATTTATCATTCCATAATATTATCTATTATTTTATTTTACTCCTATCCAAAATTTATATCCCTTCCTTCCATTGAGCATGATCTTCATGTTATAAAGTAGTGTGTGTTTAAGGTATGAAATGGAATATGATGTGGATGTGTCTTGGAATATCGAAAATAGTCGACTGAGGTGTGTTCATAATTCATGATATTTGGGAGAGGAAAAAATTATGATGAATATATATCCTAGGCCGGAAAATTCTTGTACTCAATATGGTGGATGGTGTTTCATGTACGATAGTACATTATATCAAATATTGTTTTGTAAAATAAAATGAAAAATGACATAATTTATGTATCCATCCAAAGTACCAAGTTATTTCCTATTAACCTCATTTATTTTTTATGTAGTTTTAACAAACTTATTTCATTTAATGTTTTCATACATATTTAATATAACAACATTAATCATTATTACATATATAAATATGTTATATTTCATAGATTTCCATACAATAAAACCCAGAATATCATGTGGTTTAGTGTTTATGGTTATTATGAACATTAGATTAAAACATAAAACAGAAAATACAAAATATTTAATGAAAACAATTCCACATGAATAAAAAAATCCTCTGTACTTAACACTTCAAGGGATAACATGAGGACGTACATAATAAATGGTTGAGATATAAAGACCAGTAAGGGTATTATCATGGAATAACATGAGGAAGAGAATAAATTTAATATAATAGGGATATAAATAGATGATAAAAGGAACATGAATATAAATTGATGATAAATCATGATAATCATAACATTCAAATGTGGAAACAACTTAAAACACTACATCATAAACAAAAACGAATCAAGAAATCATATGTCCCAACATGGTGGAAAAAATAATATAAAGGAACCATTTAAACTCATATCCCAACATGATGTTTCATGATACTAAACATTACCCAATACATTGAAGCACTATCAGTGCGCACCCTATATAATAATTTCAACACTGTGATTAAGTGTTTCACACATATCATATAACAAGGATTCATTAAACATCATGAATTATTCCACCATCAAGGAATGTGGAATAAATACATGTTAGTCATCCATCAACAAGTATATGTGCATAAAGGTGAATACCCTTGATGTAGGAATGGGTATGGTATTCACTATACAAGTATTTTGCCATGGAAAATCACAATGTAATTGTTTAGTATAACAACATCATATGAAAATTCATAAAATGGGTTTATGATAGATAAATGGGTCCCTCATCATTTATACATTAAGTAAATAGTAATGGGGTCATAAAGAATAATATCCCAACATATGAAATGTAATTTATGATACATAATATAAATAGTGCTTCAAGGAGAATGAGGAGAGATAAATACCGTACAGAATTTCGGTATTGTAATGGCTTAGATAAGGGTACAATTGAGGGGGAATAAGTGACCCCAAATTCACATAACATCAAATGGAAAATAAGGAATTAGTTATAAAATGATTAAAATATAACCAATTGAAATTAAAAAGAAAAACATCAAATAGGGTTCTTGAATTGAAAAGGAAGAGAGGACGTGGGGATGCCTTTTGTGGATGTGTGACTCCAATGGATTAGAAGAGGGAAGTGGGTGGTCGATAATCAAAGAGTTTTAGTGAAGATAAATGGGTATTAGGGTGTAATTATATATGAAAAGAGGGGGATTTTGTTATTATTTTTGTTTATGGTACTACACAATAACATATTCAAAACCACAAAGAATACCATGATTTATTCCAATGGCTTCATGAAAATGTCAGTGGTATAAATTATTTAATATGTATAAGGGCCAATGAAGTTAAATTATTTCCCTTTCTTTTGTGGAGTTGAGTCATACTTTCATGGAAATGGTTTTTAAATTTTAAAAAATATTGTGTGTTGTGAAGGATTTAATATGGATTAATAAAATAAATCAAATGAACTTTAAATTAAATTATTCTAAAGTAAAAATATTTATTTTACCAAAAATAAATTTTATAGTATTTATTAAATCACTATTGTGGAAATATGATGTCATAAAACACTCTTTATATTGATGCGATATTTAATTTTTACCCAAAAATTTGATTGTCTCGAAAAATTAAGAAAAATTTACTGTTTGTTAATTTCAACATCCTGATTCCAAAAATCATACTAATTTTATATAAATAATTTTCTATATTTTTGAACGTTATCTTTTAAAATAAAAATCAACATTTATTAAAAATTGATAGGTTTCGACAAAACCAGATGTTAAACCTTAATAAAAACTAGTTTTAACTTAAAACAATTATATGGTAATTTAAATTTAACAAAACTGATTTAAAAATAATATTTTATTAGAATATAATTTATTTCAAAATTCAATTAATTCATTAAAAATATATTTCTAAATTGATTTTTAATACTATTTCTGCTTTAAAAATCATTCCCAATGTAACAATAATAAGAAAAATATATTCATTTTTCTATGAAAAAAAATTACATATCATTATTTCTAGGATCTTATTTCACATGCCATCAGTACACCAACACATACCCTAAAAGATAGGTGTGTGATGGTGTGCCTTTCATGGTGCCAATCCATAAACATGGTTTGGAATGTGATCTCAATGACCTTGAAATTCTATCATAAACAGTTTCACTCATGCTTATATTGCTAGATCTCAGCTTGGGCTCCATCTAATAAAATGTCCAGAAATTCTATCTCCCTCGTTAACTCTTATAAATGGTCTTCATAGAGAATGATCATACTAGTTGAGGCCACAACCTCCCTTATCTTTGTCAGAATGATTTTTTAAAACCCTTTATTTCTACAAGTCATGTGATTACTATTAAACAGTTATATTATCAATAGTAAAGACAGTTAGTGGTCAATGATATAATATTGGATACAATAAAACAAAATAAGTTCATGTGTTTTCTATATATACAAGATATTTAATTAAATCTAAAATGGGTAATTTTATTCAAAAAATTTCATGTCATTACAACATTCACCCTTAATTAATTTCTCCTTCGATTTTCTCAACTCTAAAATAGATGATGGTAATTATGATTCATCACCTCATTCAGTTCCCACATTTCTTCTTCAGACTTTTAGTTTCACCAAAACGCTTTTATGAGGGGAGTTGTCTTTGTCTATAGAAAATTTTCTATATGATATCTGATCTTCACCTGCTTCTCCCCATAGGAATTTAATAATTCAATAGAACAACCTCTATATTGAGTACATATTATGGGTTTGGAATGTACTTTCCTAATAGGGAAAAATGGAATGCATGATGAACTTTAGGCAATTTTAGTGGGGGTTCTAGTCGATAGTCTGCAACTCCGATGTGATCAAGGACCTCAAAAATTAACATATACATTGGAATAAGACTAAAAATATTCTTAATACTCATTAATATCTTCCATAGAGATATGATGAGGAATACCATGTCTCTAACATAAAACTCTAGGTCATGTGGATGCTTTTAACCATAGATATTATTTCAACTATGAGCATCTTCGATATGTTTCTGGATATTCTAAAACTGCTCCACCATTTCATCAACCATTTTTGGACCATGATTTTTTCATTCCCCAACTTCATCCCAACATGTCATTGTTATACACCTATTCTCACAAACTCCTTCATAGGGATCCATTTGGATGCCCTAATTGAAACTTTGGTTGCATGGGAACTCCACCAAAAAAGGATGTTGGTCCAATAATCCTTATAATTCCATTGAGAAAGCTCTCATCATGTCCTCAAGTGTTTGGATATTCCACTAAAATTGGCCATCCTATTTTGGGTGATAAGCCATACATAATTTTATCTAAGTGTTTAGAGAAATATGGTGACTTTTCCAAAAAATAGAGGTCATTATTGGATCTCGATCGAACATAATCTTTAGTGGTACTTCGGCAGGACTTACCACTTATATGATGTATATATGTTCCAATTGATCTAGTGATAAATCCTCTCGAATTTAAAATAATTGTGCAGTCTCTGTAATATGATCCACAACAACCCAGAAAGCATTTTTCCTTTGTATGTCTTTGGAAGTTCTTTGACAAAGTCCAAGATGATATCATCCTCTTTTCATGTTGGTATAGGTAATGGTAGCATCATCCCATTAGACTTCTTAATCTTATCCTTCACTTTCTGATACACTAGGCACATTGATTTATATTTAACGATCTTCTTCTTTATTTTATCCAACCAATTGTACTCTTATAGATCTCAATACATCTTTTTGTTTCCTGGGTGAATGGAGAAATTGAAACTATGTGCATCATACAAAATAGCTTTCATTAACTCATGATTTGATGAAACACATAACCTCGACCCAAATATCATAATTCCTTCTTCATTCACACTGAACTATTAGGATTTACCTTCTATGATAGTTTCCACTTTCTTCTGAATCCCCACATCATCTTTTTGATCATCCAATAACCATTCCAAAATAGACATTTGGGAAATAATTTTTGAATTTATTGATTATGTTACCTTAATTATGATTCCTATTTCTATCTTCATCAAATCTATGAAGATTAGATCCATTTCAATTTTCAATAATGATAGAATTATTGCGTTTTGTACACATAGATCATCTTCCACCTTGATATCATTCCCAATATCGTAGTGGATTGAGAAGTCATAATCCTTGATGAGATATAACCATCATCATTGGTTCATATTTAGATATTTATGTGTTAATATATATTTGAGAATTTTGTGATCCATATTTATTTCACACATCTACAAAAAGAGATAATTCCTCCATATTTTCATTCCATATATCACAGCTTCTATGTCTAGATCAAGCATGGGATAGTTTTTCTTAGGAATATTCAACTACCTTGAGGCATAGACAATGGATTTGTCATTTTTCATCAACACACATCTCAATACCTTCTTTTAAGCATCACTAAAGAATAATAAAATCTCCCCCCTTTTGTGTAGTTTGAGCATATGGTAATTTATAAGACTCTTTTTCAAATACAAGAATCATTCTTTACAATCATCATTCCAAGAAAACATGACTCCCTTCCAAGTTTTTTTTATAAGAGGGTTTTCCAAATGGGAGAAATTTATCTATAATTGGAGATAATATCTAACTAACCCAAGAATGATATAGATATACCTAATTGATGTTGGAATAGGTCATCCATCAGTTTCTTTTTCTTGGAAGTATCCATAGATATCTCCTTACATGTAATGATATGCCCCATAAATGAGACTTCATACAACAGGAAGGCATATTTGTTGTACATTGAATTGATATTATTCTCTCGTAAGGTCATTAGCCTAGTACTATGATTCTCCTCATGATCCTCTTCAGTTTTAGAGTATATTACAATAAAATTTATAAATACTACCACTAAATTTTTGGGGTAATCTCTAAAGACTATATTCATCATGTCCGTGAAGATTTCTGTAGCATTAGTGTGTCCTAATTGCATCACTATTAACTAATAATGAATATACCATGTATGAAATGTAGTCATGGGGATACGATCCTTCTTCATCCATACTTGGTAATATCCAGACCGTAGATCCACTTTGGATATGTATTGTGGTCCACATAGATGGTGGAAAAAGTCAGCAACTCGTGGTAAATGATACTTGTTCATTATTGTGATTTTTTTTAGATCATGATAATCAATGTAAAGGTGAATTGAACCATACTTATTCCTGATGAAGAGGACAAGTGCACCTTATGGTGAATCACATATGTATATATAAACTTTATCCAGATTCTCTTATAATTGTTTTTTCAGTTCCTTATGATCTCCAACATCCATTCTAAATGGAGTCTTTGATATTTACAATGCCCTAAGTATATGATAAATTGATAATTCAACATCTCCAGTTGAAGGAAGACTAGAAAATTCATTGGGAAACACATACTTGAATTCTATAATAATAAGAATGTCATCAAGAATGGTTCCTTCTTTAGAATCAATCATCTGAACAAGATACACAGGCTCATTGGGAAGTAATAACAATGCCTTGTATGATGATAATGAGGATGATTCATCATCATCCTTTCACTTGTATAGATTTGGGGGTTGATTCACCATATAAAGAGAGATTTTACTGTCACAAAAATTTAGGTATGGATCTATATAGGTAAAGGAAATAAATTCCCATTATTGCATAACATTTCACCAATGGAAGTATAAAAAGGATAAATTAGTTGTTTAATCAAAATATTGTGAGAAGGGAAGAGTTTTATTCATCAGATGATATAATTTCTTCATTTTTCATTTTCACTTAAATCTATACTTCTATTATTTGTGGTGTTGTTTGTATTTTTCTAATAAAAATTAGAGATATAATAGTATATGAAGAACATGAGTCAAAATGCATGTTTTCTAATGTTGAATGTATAAATAGAATACCATTCACCAATTCATTATTGGTATTCACTTCAGATGTTGTGATGAAAAAAGAATGCCCTTACTGCCTCAGAGGTTGTTGGTTGCCTCCAAAAACCCTAGGCTTAGATATCATGTTTGTAGTGTTCCATGGTTCCTTGTTGTTGTTGAAATTAACAACACATTGAGGGTCGACCTGGGTGTTCCTTTCCTCAGTCATATTGATGGGTTTATCCAGGTGGAAACTATTTTCCAAAATACCTTATTTTCTGGACCTAATGATTTTCCTTGATCCCCTTAGGCAATTTCGGGGGTGATACTTTCTGAAACTTTGAGAACTAGGGTGATTAAATTTATTACCATCGTTAGATTTACCAAACAGAACATAATAATTAAATTCCACTTTCCACTTTTAACACTATGATACTCCGGAGATTCACTGATATCCATCTCTACATTGAGGGCACATCGGAGTATGTACACATATATTTTAAGGTCATTGACTTCTAGGTATTTTCATAGGATATGATTTATCCATCCAAAGAGGTAGTCAACATTGCATTCATGTGTAATGACAAAACAAGATGTGTGCCATGCAAGTCTGCTGATGGTTTCCTCATACTGCCAATAATGTTCATTTTCTTTTTTCATGAGTGCATGAAAATCTATTTTCTTCTTAAGATGGATTGTGTGGGGAATATATTTATCTAAAAATGTATTATGAAATTACTTCCACTAAATTGTTTTTATCTTCCCTCTAGGATTTTTATTCTTGATCAATGTCCACCACCGATCAGCTTCACCCTCCATACGATAAATAGACAAAAGAAACTTTTCATTTTTGTTACATTGAAGGATAGTGAATATATTTTTTATGGAATTGATCCATTCTCTACGATTCGGTGATCAAATGAACCATTAAACATAGGAGGACTTTGTCACATGAATATCTCAACTGTGAGTTGATATCTCTTATGGGGTTTGACTAATCATCTTGATCTAGTTTTCATTTCATAACTTTAGTTAACTACTACTGTATCATAACAGAAAATTTTGATTCCCACTCCCATCATGTTTGGCATATAATTGGGTAAATCCCCACACATCCCTTTATATCAGTTGTTAACATGATTCCTCATATTATCGGTCATTATCTATAAGGAAATGAGGATTAGGGATGAGAATCATAAATTGTTAAACAAATAAAGGGAATCCAATGATATTCAATGGATAAAATATAAATTACATTTATCTTCTAATCTTATGAGTTTATAAGCTTTAGTTTATGTTACAGATGATCTACATCCTAACATAATGTTTATGGGAATTTTTTTGTGTTCCCTTAATAATGGTTCATAATGAGCTTATGAATTTATTAAAGCATATACCCCAGGAGTGTCAAACCAGGTATGCTGCAAGGTCCGTTTTGTGCTCCAGTTCCATTTTTAGTATATCTCAAAATGGTCTTTTCATGTTTTACTTCATGATGCATATGTGATAGAGCCACATACACGTGTTCATATCCATATAGGGATGTATTTTCTTGATAAACAACTTACTCCATAATCACAAATATTTTGGTATCTTTATATAAACATTCTCTTATCAATAAGGGGGTTCACTAGGGTTTTATAATCATAATACCATAAATAACTAAAGGTATCCTATGATACCAACATTGACAACCCTGATCTTTATTACATATTTAAACATTATTCATTAATAACATAACACATAATTATACCATAGGGTCGATAGGTTTAGTTTATTTTGGGATTAGGAACATTACATAACAACTTAAAACATAAAATAAAATATCTTTAATTGAAACTTATTTTACCCGGCCACAACATGCATTCATACTTAACACTAAATGTGTTTACCTGATGACATTCATATTAAAATGGTGATATATAAACCCCAATAAGGGAATACACCTCACATAACATGAGTAAGACAATAAATGTTAAACAATGGGCATATAAATGAATCATAAAATAAACATGAACATGAAGTCATTATAAATCATGATAATAATAACATGGTAAAGTGGAAACAACATGAGACACTAACCTTAAACAAAAAGAAATCAGGTAAACCCTTTTCCCAAGATGGCGGAAAAAAGTCCCATAATGGAATTTTGGTTAACCCCTATCCCAACATGATGTATAATGATAATAAAAATTATTGACATTATTGGAGCGCTATGAAGGTGCACCCTTCATAGTCATTTCAATCTAATGCTTAAGTGTTCCACATAGATCACATAAAATGGATTCATTCAAAATTATAATTTTTTCCAAAATCAAGGAATGTGAAACAAATATATATATTTCATCATTAAACATGTATATGTTAATGATGAGGAATAACTTTGGTAGAGGAATGGGTATGGTATTCACTACATGCTGATTTTGGCATGGAAAATCATGTTGTAATTTTGGAGCTATAATGATGTCATATGGAAAATCATAAAATGGGTTGATCAGAAAGAAAGGTATATCTAATAATTTATACATGAAATGTATAATAAGGGTATCAGTAAACATAATATACCAACATATGAAATGGAATATAAGATGAATAATATAAAATAAGTTCTTTATTGGGAATGACGATAGAGAAACCTTTATAGAATTTTGGCATAGTAACAGATTAGGTAACGGACCAAATGAGGGGGAATAAATAATCCATCATTCACATAAAATAAAATATATTTTGTTTAATTGGTTATAAATTTTTGTAAATATAATCCATTGAAATTAAAAAGCCATATTTCAAAAAAGGTTCTTGAATTGAAAAGGAAGAGAAAAGGAGAGGATCCCTTACTTGGATGTTTGACTCCAAACTCTTGGTATGGGATTAATGGGAGCATGGGGTGCCTTGGGATGACTCTAGGTAGTAAGTGGTAGATTTTGGTTGATTTTAAAATAGATTTAATTAAGATAAATGTGATCTTGGTTGGGTTTATATAGGAAGGGATGGGGAATTAATTGTTATTTTTTTTAGACCCAAAAATATAAAATATTCAAACCCACCAACCATCCCATGGTTTTTCCCATGGTTTATGGAAAAGGGGAGTGGTAAAAATTGTTTTATAAGGATAAGGGCCAAATATATTAAAATATTTCATTTATTATGTGTATGGGAGTCATAAATTTTGACAAAATGATTTTAAAATCCTAAAATGTGTTATATGTTTTTGAGGATTCTCAAAACCTTTATAAAATATACAAAATAAACTTAAAATTAAAATATTTTAAAGTAAAAACATACATATTTCTGATTATACCATTTATAGTATTTATTACATCATTATTGAGACATTATGATATCAAAAAATAGATTATATATTTTTATGGTATTAACTTCATAATAAATAATTCTATGCTAAAAAATTGAAATATTACCATCGGATAATTTTAAAGATTAAATTAAAAAATAATATTTATTTTTTCCAATTAATTTTACATATATTTGAATTTTCACTTTTAAAATAAAAATTACTATTTATTGAACATTGACGGGTTTTTACAAATATAGTTTTTAAATATTATCAAAAATTACTTTTAACTTCATATTAAATATATTATCAGTTGTATTTAATAAAATAAATTTTATAATAAATTTTTTTTGGAATATATTATATTTCCAATGTTCATTAATTCTATAAAAATAGTTTTCTTAATTTAATTTGAATACTATTTTTACTTTAAAAGTCATTATTAAGTAAATAATAAGTGAAAAAACATATCCATTATTCTATATGAAAATAATATACATATATAGAATACAAGGGTCATGTTACATATCCCCTTACTACACAAACATACACCCTGAGAGTAATGTTCTTGATGGTGAGGTTTTCATTGGGCCATTTGGGTAACATTGTATGGGTCGTGACTGTAATGAGCTTGAACTTCTCATATAAACTAGTTGCTCATTCATAAGTTGATGTATCTTGGGTTGGGATTGGTATAGATAAAAGCCTAGAAATTCTATCTCAATCTGAATCGATGATAAATGGGATTCATAGGTGAGTATCATACTGGTTGAGGCCAGCACTTCCTTTTTCCGTGTCGAAAAGATTTATTAAAACCATATATTCATACTAGTCATTTGATTACTATTTTGTGGCTATAATATCAACGATAAGGAAACATAACGGTCACTGATATCTAATTTTATATATTAAACAAATAAGTTCTAGATATTTTTATATCCACAATATATTTAATTAAATCAAAAATGGAAATTTTATTCATAAATTTTTGGGACGTTTCATTTAAAACCATTTAATTTATCTTATTTCTAAAAATATATGAACTAAAAAAATTTAATTTATGTATTTGAATAATGAATGATTAAATGAAAACTATCCTCAATAGATATCATCCAAGTCAACCACAATGTTGTATTAGGAAAATATTAATAATATTTTATACCACCCAATGATAAGTGTGTCACTATCCTACTCGGTTTTACTCACACCGTATTTTGGATCCTCAAAATCCAGGATGATACAATTTTCATGATTCATATAAATAAAAATGTCATATTGTCGTGGATAGTTGAGCTTAAAGAAAATTATTACAGTTGAGATATAGTACTGGTTCAAGACACGAGACTAATTTTTTGGATTTTTCAATAATGTTGTTTATTTTTTGGCATGGTTATATATGATCTAATTATGGTGTATCTAATTCATTTCTATATGACTCGTCTTAACATATGGAAACTTATTTTATTTTAACATGTGATATGATATTTAAATGTTATTAAAACTAAGATGTGATTTCTATCATTACAATGTTTTTATAATGTTATGACTATTATTGGTATATCCTATATTTTTTTATGTTTCTCTATATAAGAGGTAATTGTATCCCAGAAACCAACAATAAACTCTCATAGTTAGTCGATAACCTCTTGTATATGTTGAGGTATGAATAAGGTCATGTAAATTTCTAGTTCAGTCGCGATGAGGTTGAATGAGTCCAACAATTTTACACAATTGATAATCTATATATCTTGTATTGTTAAAATGATAAACACATATTTTAAATAAACAGAAATTGTCTTGAAAATATTATCATTGTAATTTATATGAAAAATAGTAAAATTGAATATTTTATAAGATAAAAAATGTCATGAAAAAATATGTTTCCCCAATAAATAAACTGAAATGATACAAAAATATTAACGATAGTGAATTTAACACAATAGAAAACCATATAGATCATCATGAAATGAATGCGTGAAATAAAAGGTTTAGCATAATTTTTTAAATGTATCTACACCTCCCCCATTGAGTATTATACAAAATAAATGATTAAATAGTCAATTAAAAATAAACCTGTTATTTCTTTGAGTGTAAATAGAATATAAAAATCTAGCATAACCTTCCCATATTTTTATATACACACACTCCATTCCAGGATCATACCATCATCCACCCTATCTAATCATCACATACACACTAAAACACTCATGCTAAATAAATAATATATTATATTTGAAAATATAAATATTAATATATCAATTTACTTTATTATTTTAACTAAAAATATATAATAAAAAAATAATACCATCTTCTTCCTCTTTGGGAAACCTATCATGTTTTATAATTAAAGTAATAACACTAACCAAGTCACCACATGACTCCAAAATGATTGATTTTTTTGATTCATAATATATCATCACCCATATCACTCCCCATTCCACTAAATATGGGATCATTGAACAAATAATGTAAATATACCATTTTTATTGCATGTCAATAACTCTCATCTACCACTGAACCACCATATCTCTTTTAATGGAACATTTTTCCTGAAAAAAATTATTCTCTATACAATATTTTAAAATTTTAGACCTATGTTTCTAAAATTTTACAATTAAAAAAATCTTAATCAATCCACTCATTATCCATCATTAACCTTATAACATTATTGGGAATCACCATGATCAATGTATATATTATGATTTCAAAATGATAGTCACTGTGAGGATGAAAGATTATTGTTCCAACAAGAAAAACATGATTATGTGGTATCCTACCACATAATATATTTTTCGCACTATAACTATGATAAAAATTTCTAAAATACATAATGAACATAGTTTTTAATATTGAAAAACACTAGCATAATCAGACTATATATTTCAGAAAAATCATTTTTTATAACATAATAACATGATGAATATGGGTTTTCAAATCTACTTCAAGGGACTATCATAAAATCCAACATCATTGGAAGAATTATTTGATTATCTTTACCATAATTGACATTAAAAAAATATCATTAATGGGCGATAATTTCAATTAATAATAAACAATTTGAATTATGTTTTTACATTATGTAGGTGTCAAATGTATCATTGTATTTCATTTACTACTATATTAAAAAAATTTAGGTCATGTCCCCCATTATCACAAAATCCATGTTTATTCAAAAAATAATATAAATAGATTGCTTCATTTAATTTATTAAATAATAAAATTTAATTAAAATTTAAAAAAAACTCATTCTATTCCTTCAAAAAATTTGTCCAATAAAGAAACAACAAGGTCTCCCCTCAATGAATCATTAAAAAAATATAGGTATTTTAAAATGTTAGTTTACCATTTGAGGTTTATTAAGATATTGTTAAAATTCCCTCAAAACCTTCATGAACACTGACACATATTTTATTTCTCTTATGATTGATATGCCTTTAAAACATTTCATCACTAAAAATCCAAAATTCATCCTTATAACATCATGAATTATTTATCAGGATCATTCAATTTTTTAATAAATGATTCCTTATAAACAATTCACTTAAAAGTCCATATCTATAATTCAAGACGGTAACAACAAATTTATAGAGTTATAACACAACCAATATTTCATTTAATTTATATACATACATCACCTACACCATAAACTACCACACAATTAGAAGGAAATAACTTTGAAAAAATAATGTTACTATACACTCTCCTGAATGACCCATTCTGAGGTGTGTTTCCTTCTAACTAAATGATTCTACAGACCTTGTACCAAAATAATAGTAAGATCTCCCATATAAATTATGTGTTATTGGACAACCGAATTTATATTACAAACCACTTCTAAAGGATAGGAATCCAAATAGGATTCACCAAGAATATTTAATATTTCATTAAATCAATCATGTTTCATAACTCTACATGAGAAGGATGATGATGATACTTACGTAATTAAAGTGTGAAATATATCATACATCCTATGAAAATAAGATCCACTTCCCTATCATGATATAAGATCATAATTGGTTATTCAATCCAAATATATTGCCTACAATTCTCATAGAATCCTGAATTATTATGGAGAAAAAATAAGTATATTGATCTAACATTACCATTAATAGTACTCTACAAAGCCCAATTATATCATCTATAAAAGACCACACTAATCCAAAACACAAAAAATTAATGTATAGGTAAAATAATTCTTCTTTTTTAGTAAACAGGACACTGATTTAAATTCCAAATGATCATAAAAACATGTTTTTAATGTCCATTTTAAAACAACAACTAATCTTGTAGTTGGACTGGTCGCCACATGAAGGATGCCTCCCCATCTTCGAAAGGCTTTCGACAAGTAGCGGGGGTCTAACCAGGTGATAATGGGGAGACAATACCCTCATGATTAGAGTATCATAGTGGTATAACACAATCAAATAACAAAAAATAGTGGAATTATTAATTAATGAAAGGAAAATTAGTGGATGAATAATATCACTTGAATATAAATGGTCATCACCATTATACAATAATGAAATCATATTAATACAATGATATAAAAAATAGACAGTTAAATGTCACGAGGAAACACGATGCAATTCAAAACACAAATAAATAGTAGATATAAAATTCCATAGGGTGAACTCTCGAGCATCTTGATTCCCAGCTCATTCCATTTCTCCTAACTCATGTTTACAAGAATAATAATACATACAATAATACATTGTCCTATGAACATGAGATATTCTTGGGAACACCAATGCAATGGTGTCCCAAGAAGGGTGTGATATAAAGTCAATGTCATCCACCACCAATAGTGTCAATAGATAAATCATTTATGTGAATATCAGGTAAACCAATGTGTTGGTATAAAGTATAATAAAAAATATTAATAAATATCAGCCATCCTACTTAGGTTACTGAATCACACCTTGAAGCTCTACCTACATTGGATCATGGCCATAATGAGTGTATGATATGTAACTATGTAAATATATAGTAATAATATTATGCACAATAGTTATATTTTTCAATAAATCGATATGGTCTAAGTATGTCCTGATGTACGTAGCTATATACCTATAATACTAGGTTTCCATTGGAATAGTGAATACCTAAGTTATCCATATCTAGTTAAAATGATCATATAATCTCAAGAAATGTGTACAAGATAAACATATCATAATAAATGAGAATCTTCATGAACATTACTCAATATTTTTGTTGTGACTTTATTCCAACAACCAAAACAATGGATGTGGTGTCTCATGCACACCGTCCACATAGTTTTAATAGTGTGAGACATTATGCTCAACACCTGATGTATGGGAGAGTTAATTTCTATGATCAACAAGTCACTTAACCATCATATCATTGATAATATTGTTGGATTATTAATATTAAAAATAAGTAAATACTTATTAATATAATCTATAAACACAATATAACCAAGGGCATCTCATTTTTTTCAATTCACATAATCTATTCTCAATTAAATATTGAATGTGGTATGGTCATAAAACCCAATTAAATTACATTTAATTGAACCAATTCAATTTAAACAAGTAATTTCACAGATCAAGGATTGGAAATTTGTAATCTAGGATTTCCGACCCGTTTACAATGTTTTTATTCATTGAATTGACTAGTTACAAGGATGTTCATACCCCCTATGTTAATCCATTTAAGATTATCATTTAGGGCCATGTAATAAGAAATCCACATATCTAGTAATAACATAAAGGTGTCCTATAAAACCAATGAAATATGTCAATCATTGTTTAAATCACTAGTAACCAATTTTTTGTCTACAAGACATTGCATCCCATCCAAGGGGTTTTATTATAAAACATGAAATTATTAACAAACAACAAATTTAGCTCATCCATGAGTCATATTCAAGATTCATAACTAAATTCACTAAAAAGCATCATTTAATAATGCTACTAAACATGGAATGTCAATTACAAGGTTCATCATGGAACTGAGGAGGATATATTATGAATTGAAAAATATATACAAGTTGAAATTCCATTAATTATTAAAGTCAAATTCTATCAGGACTTTGAATATTTTACGAATTAATTTAGAATATAAAATATCTCTTTGACCACCCAAAGGGGACTCTAGAACTGAGGTCGAAAACCTATAATAATATAGATAGTTTCAAAGGGAGTAATAATTTATGCACGTAACAATTTTTAAAGTAAGAAATAATTTTATGGATACAAATGACCAAGGTTAGCATGAAACATGAAAAAAAATTGTAAATCAATGGAATCTTGGGGAAATAAATATAAACCAACTACCTTATACCGATGATTATTTACATAACCAATACTTAGGTTTAATTTTATTTGGATTTATGGAAATAAAAGAAATGTAAATCCTCCTTGAAAATATGGGAAATGATCTCTATCCCAAATAGCACAACATGTTAGAATATAAAATTAGAATGGAAGAAATCATTGTCAACAACCTCCCTCAAGCTATCCAATCCTTCTAATGAATCTCGATTCGAAGTCTTGATCCATTGTATATCAAGATCCCCAGTTTTGGGAGGAGGATAGATCCACAAGGGAGAAGATATGACCCATCCCATGTAATGGGAGGAGGAAATAAAGACATTAGTTTATACGATTCATTAACAAGAAATTCAAATTTCATCCTAAAAATTGGGGGTGGACATTTTAGTTATAATGTTTAGCCAAACCATGATAATCCACAATACAAATAGATACTTCAAATGGTTATGTTTCATGGTTTTACTAATCATTTCAATCCCATGTGAATAACCCCTAACAAAAACATTCATCCAACCGCACAACCACGAAGACACACTCTCCTGGTTAGAGTTAACCATGTGATACCTCTAACTCCACTGGTTTTTTCTATATGGTTTTTTCTGTAGGGTCTCATGGTTTCATAAAAACAGTGAACCCCTATAAAACATCACCGGTTTTATGTTTTTAGGGGTTTAATGCTTACTAATCCCAATAGAACTCCCATTTAGCCTCTCTGTCCATTAACCAAGTCTAAAACAATAGTTTTGTGTATCCCAATTGTCATAATTTCATTCCCAATCTTCGTTTAGAGAACAGATTGTCCACCAAACAAAAAAAAATTAAACTTCTTGGAATTCTACCTTTGATAAAAACATGGTTCATTAAAAATGACAAACTGTAGAACTTATCATCCCCGAAAGCCATAGTGAAAACAATGAAAATATCACCCAACCTACAAGGGTCATTATGTACCATTAAAAAAGTCACATTGCATTACAAAATTCCCAAAATACCTTAAATAAATACTTAAGTGTACAACAATTAAGCTAGGAAAACTTGAGCCAATGCTCATTTTAAAACTAACTCATCAAAATATTTCATATTCAATAACATTTAGTTAGAGATAGAATCATTTTATTTTCTATTTAAAAATCTAGAAAAAGATTCTTCCCACTATATGTTTTTATTAATTTATGTCCAATTTCACAGGATATTACACCCGAACATTCGATTTTACTACAAGGAACCCGCTAAGATTTTTTGATTCTCATGTCGTGATTTTAAACGTATCAAATGGTTGATTCCCTACAAACCTCATTTAGCTAGGTCAAGTTGGGTCTCTATGAAACCCTTGAATAGTAGCTTCAGGGCGTAGTGGAAGCGTGTTGGTGGGGTGTCCCAACATTGATTTTAGCGTCAAACAACGTTCAAACCGAGATCTATCACGACATAAAATGTCAGATCATAGGAATAGAATGAAGAATGTAAATACAAAAGAGGGAGTCCCAGAACCATAGAGATAATATCATCATATATTGGTTATAATTAATTTAATTAATTCACAAGAATTACGTTAGTGAAATTCTTTCTTCATTGATGTCCCCGGTCACGATCTTGTGATCCGTCATTGCGTCGTAGAATCCAACTGTAGGATTCCTCAAGCAGTGATCCATGAGGGTTCAGGGCCCAGCAGAAGATCATGGTTGGTTGTGCACACTTGAATTTTTTTCATTAGCAATGATCAATCTGGGATCAATATGATGATAAACACCATTATCCACAGATCGATTCACATAAATAAACAAAGAAGAAGAAAGGTCCCAGAACCACAAAAGTTTATCGTCACGGGTTGATTAGAATTAATTTAATTAATTAAAAGTATGTACCTTTTGGGTGTTCTTTATTCATTGATATTATTGATCACGTTCTGATGTGATTCGTCATTGCGTTGCAGAAGTCAAGTGTAGACTTCTTCTAGTGGGGATTCACATGTCCACCTCGTATCTCTGGACGTCAACAAAAGAGTCTCAGGGTGCTAGTGTAGAGAAACCTTTTCTTGTGTTGTCATCCTTCGAATGTATTGATCTGAAAGAAGAGGATATCTCTTGGTATTGAGAGCGTTCTTGGAAGAAGGAATTCTTTTGGCCTTGAGAGAATTATCCGGAATTGTTGTGCACAACGATTCTCTTGGGAAAATGGTTGGGGTTGTGAGGATATTTATAACCGGGTTTGAGGTTGTAATGTTTAGAAAATAAATAAATGATTTACGCGTTTTATTTATTTCATTAACTCTTTTGAAAACCGCACATAGAGTCATTAATTCCTTGACATGCTCCCACACTGATTATAATAAATATCATTTAATAAAATGATATTTTTTCCTCAAAATCCAGAGTGAAAAACTACATGGCGTGTAATAATAATTACACATTGAAAGATATATGTCGTGCACATTCAATGTACATGAAATGTATATCTTGTTTTCATTTATTCATTTCCTTTCCAAAATGAAAACTACACGGTGTGTACTTTCAATAATACACGACGTTTACTTGTTTTCAAAATAAAAACTACATAGCGTGTAATTATTAATACACGACGTGTACTTTTTTCATTTTATTCCTCCTCTACCATTAAAAAGATTTAGGATTCCTTGAATAATTATTAAACCATGTATAGGAATAATATGTATTCTACTTGATATACTTGGATACACATAGTGTGTGACACTCTAGGCTTCTTTCTCATTGGCAATAGGTGGGCGTGCCTACAGTCCAAGATTACTATCTTGTAATGGTTCATGGAACCCAAGATAAAGAAGGTGATGCTGCATTGATGTTTCACCTCATAAGAATGATTACCTTGTAATTTAATCCCTTTCTCTCAATATCTTATCAAGAAGATTTCAAGGCAGTTTCATTAACCTATATACTTGATCTGTCGTTCATTGACTACCAGAAATAAACTCGCTGTTACAACATGTCCATGAAATTTCATACAACGGTTCTATTTCAATCAAAGGTCCGATATTTCAACTTCCATAAATGGATGGGAAAATTCCTTCCTCAACTTATCCATTAACAACATGTCACTCCTGACACATCCAATGTACACTAATTCCCACCAACTACCTGCGTGAAGGTTTTTTTCAGTAAATCTAATTGTGCGAGTCGTGACATGGGTTATGTTAGTCTTCTAGTCTAAGAACAATTAACGATGCTCATAGATAGCAATTTCTGATGGAAAAAAGACATGCAGAATTTTTTCTGGAGGGTCTATTCTCAAAAACACCCATTGTAGAGATTACCAAGTGCGAACTCCATGAGAGAGAGTCTCATATTATTTCGAGTACTTGCACATGAAGATCTGAATACTATGTATCCTATCATAATATTCCATCCAACTGTAGAACATTATTTATGAATATTGTTATAGCATTTCAAGGTTCCCATCATAGTGGAGATCTTCCATGACCTTACTAAGGCAACAAATACACTTAGACATTATTATATTATTGTCATGCATAACAAAGAATAATATATAATAAGAGTAAATTCATGTAATAAAAGTACAAAACACTTGGTTACCAGGACACCAACCCTTTCAAACTCCCACTTGGACTAGAGCCCACTTCCTATGAGTTTTTGTCCTCTAGACATCACATGATGATCATGTTTCTGTTGAGTCAAGGCTTTAGTCAAGGGTTCTACCATGTTGTCTTCCATGGAAATATTTCTCAATGAAACATCACTGCTCTGAGAAAAATCCATCAAGATATGATTCTTCTAAAGTATGTACTTTGTCCTCTGATGTGACCTTGTCTCTTTTTCAAGTTCCACCACTGCAGTATTATGACAATATAGTGTGATAGGATCTTTACTACTAGGTATTACATCTAGCTGTTGGATGATGCTTCACAACCATACTAGTTCTTTAGCTGCCTCAAAAGCTGTGATATACTTGAACTCTACTATAGAATCTGCAACCACACTTTTCTTTGAGCTCTTCTTGCTCACTGCACCTCCATTAAAATGAATGATGTAACTAGTCTACAACTTCATGTCATATTGATCAGTCTGGAAACTAGCATCTACATGTCCTCTGATGACTAGTTCCTTATCTCCTCCATAAACAAGGAACATATCTTTAGTACGCCACCGATACTTAAGGATAGTCTTGACTTCAATCCAATGGTAGTCTCATATATCATCTTGATATCTACCTACTACATTTAATGCGTAAGAAACATCTAGCCTTTTACACAACATGGCATACATGACTGACCCAATCACAGATGTGTAAGGGATTTTTGAAATTTTCATTCCTTCCTCATGTGTTTGAGGACACATTTTCTTAGAAAGATTAATGCCATGTGACAATGGAAATAATCCCCTCTTGGACTGTTCCATACTTAATCTCTTCTTTATCTTGTCAATGTATGTGATTTTACTCAGGCCCAACATTCTCTTAGATTTATCACGATGGATCTTGATCCCATGAATACATGTTGATTTACCCAAGTATTTAATAGAGAATAATTTATCCAACCATACCTTAACGGATTGTAAGACATGTACTTTATTTCCAGTTAGTAACAAGTCATCAACATATACTATTATGAAAATGACTACACTTCCAAAAAACTGTTTTTAGACACAAGGATGACATTCATTATTAACAAAGAGAAATTCCATTATGGCTTCCTCAAAACGAATGTTCCATGACTGTGATGCTTTATTTAATCCATATATTGATTTTTAAAACTTGAATACCTTTTTGCAATCCTATGGAGTCACAAACAGTTTAGTGTGTGTCATGTAGACATCTTCCTGGAGGATCCCGATTAGGAATGCTATTTTGAAATCAATTTTCCTAATTTCATAGTCATGTTAAGCGGAAATGGACAATAATATTTTATTGGATTTCAACATTTCAATCAGTGAAAAGGATTCATCATAGTCAATTCCTTGACATTGTCTAAAATGTTTTGCCACCAGTCATGCCTTATAGGTGTTGACTTGTCCCTCCATGTCCAGTTTCTTCTTGAATACCCATTTATTACCAATTGGATTTACATCAACTAGAGGATCTACCAAAATCCAGACATGGTTTTTGTACCTGGAATACATTTCAGAATTCATGGATTCTTTCCTCTTTGAAGCATATGTGCCTTCAACTTCTTCCTTATAGGTAAGAGGATCATCATTGCCAGTCAATAATTAGTCACCATCCTCAGTGACAAGAAAACCATATCGTTCTGGTTCTCTCACATCTCTCGTGCTCTTATGAAGGTCTTGTGTCTCTGGAATAGGTTGTTCTTCCATGGGTCTTTGTAGAATCTTTTTTTGTTCCAAATCTTGCGTAGCTTGAGCTTCAACTTCATCAGATGTCTATCTCGCTCCCACTGTCTCTTTTGGAGATGAGCTCCCTCTTAAAGAATATGGCATGTCTTGCCACTATTATCTTATTATCTGAGGGGTTTTATACGTAATATCCCCATTTTTTCTTGGGATATCATATAAAGATACACTTTGTGCATCGGGGTGCAAGTTTTTTACCTGAAGAGGGATTAAGAAATTCTTCTCTACCCTAAAAATGTAAATTTTATAACATGGATTTGCATCCACTCCATAACTCATATGGAATACCATTTATCGATTTAGTTGGTACCCGGTTTAGTATGTGTGCTGCTGTTTATAATGAATATACCCAAAAGGATAATGGAAGGCTCACATGACTCATCATTGATCTCACCATGTCCGACAGGGTGTGGTTCCTCTTTTCACTCACACCATTCCACTGAGGCGTGTAAGGAGGAGTGAATTGAGATAGAATCCCAAAATCCTGTAAGAAATCAATGAAGTCCTGATTAAGATATTATCTTCCTCTATCTATGTGGAGTTTATTAATCTTCATACCAAGATGGTTCTCAACATCATTATTGTATTCTTTGAACCAATCAATATAATGTGACTTATACCTCATTATGTAAATATACCCATATCTACTAAAATCATCAGTAAAATTTATGAAGTAAAAGAACCCAACCCTTGATTCAACTGGAAATGGTCCACACACATATGTGTGAACTAATTATAGAATCTATTTATCCCTTCCACCTTTCCCACTAAATGGGGATTTGGACATTTTTCCTTGTATACATGCATGACATACACCACGTTGTTTTAGTTCGAAAGAACATAAATACCAATCTTAATATAATTTTGTCGAATATTTCTCATTGACATGACCTAGGAAGTGATGCCAAAGATGGGTGTGGTATGAGTCATGTGAATTAACTTTTTCATTGATTTAAATTACTTGGTTTGTGTAGTCTAACACATAATGGTCATTATATAAATGTGCCCTACCAAAACAAATGATATCTTTATAAAAGTAGCAACATTCATTTCCAAACATGAAGATGAATCCATCAGTATCTAATCTGGATACTAATATAATGATTTTGGTTATACAGGGTACATAATAACATCCTTTTAACACCAAGACCATCCCAATAGGCAATGTGAGGTGGTAGTCTCCGACAGCTACAACAACAAATTTGGCTCCATTGGCAGCTCGTATATCTACCTCACCTCGGTCAATCATTCTAAATATACATGGATCCTGTATTTGGATACATATGTGAGCATGACAATAAGTATCTAATACCCAATTTGTATATACATATAAACTGCATTCGATAACAAACGCATCTGAAACTTCCCCTTACTTCTTTGGTGGGGTGCAGTTTTTCTTCCAGTGGACCTTCGTTCCACATGAGAAATAACCAACCACATTTTCTCTTTCCTCCCCTTTGATCGTCCTTTTCTTGGAAGGCCATGAAGAAGCTTTGGTCTTAATGCTCTTCTTCTTCCCTTCCTTTTTATTCACCATGAGGACAGAGGTTTTTTCATGCTTCATGTCATTGTCCACGTGGTGAATGAGGATAAGAAGATCAGACAGAGACTTCTCAATGTTGTTAATGATGATGTTCACAACAATGTTTGAGAAGCTCTGGGGGATTGATGTAAGAATGAGATCATAACCCAGTTATTCGGAGAGTTTATACACTACAACCTCCAGGTGCTCAATGTAGCGAATGAGCTTGACTACATCAGTCCTGGCTGAGGCACCCACTCCAAGATTTCTTTGAAATAGAGCCTTGGAGATCTCAATCCATTCATGTATTTCTCTCTCCTAGTATAGACCATGGTGGTTCTCGAACATGCTATAAGCATCCCTGTATTCATGAGACTTCATGAGCTCACAAGACATTGATTATAGCATCAAACATTGAATATAGAGTGCATCGTTCAAATGTTGATCATAGACCAGAAAATATTCATCACATGACCCTTGGGCAGGTGAATTAGGATGTGAGGACTCCAGCACGTAAAACTTTCATTTGTGGAGTAGGATAACCCAAAGGTGCCTAAACCATTCTTGAAAGTTACTGACGATGAGGATATTGTCTTTGTCCAGAATTGATCGTTGACAAAATGTGGTTGATGATTTTGTCATGTTGATTATACAAATTTAAAGAGTATATTTATCAGTACCTTTTGATTACATTTTATGAAAAATAATAAATTAATTTATTAATTCTCCCAATATTTTATCAAGTCCCAATGGCCCTAACCATTGAATTTGGAATGTCTAGTTGCTTTGACATTCTAGTGTCAAGTATCCATATTTCCCTTCACATAACCCCAACAAGGGTTGTTCAAGCTATTTGAAGGTATTTGGGTAGGCAGGTCATTTCCAACGATGAGCTTATATTTCCTTAATCTATTGAGTGGACTCCCCAATCCTGAAATCCTAACTTGGATTTCATCAACTCTTGCCTCCAATATTACATCAAGTCTAGCAGGGGCTACTCCTCTTGATGTAATATGGTTAAGTTAACCTTAAACCTTTTATAAGGTCATCCTTTATAAAAGTAAGTGTCCCAAAAATGGTTAGTCAATCACATATTTTTTTGATTCTTTCCCTTAATCAAGTAACAGAAGGCATGGTCTGACTTAATATGGTATTGAGGGATTTAAATCCATTATACATAGTTTCGCATTATCACGTGCTTGTTAATATGATCTGATTCTTACCTAAGTGATTAACCATGTTCTGATAATGTTTACGCATAGTCCAGTTTCATTTTATTCCATCTTTGAATGCTTGTTTATTTCATTAATTATGTGATCACAACAACACATACATAATAAATAAACCATGCAATCATAAAGAAATACAATAATATGGTATGATCATGAGCTTCTATTGGTTAGCTTATCCAGTGGTTTTGATAAGCCAGCCCTAACCTAGGGAAAAACAAATTGAACCTTTTGGTTTATGTTTTGTAGCTCCCACATGTCCACCATTGTATATTATTGGGTAAGATTCGCCTCAGCTTCATATTTTTAACTGTCTCCTCTGACTTGGGAGATCATCCATTACATGGGATTTACATTAAAGAAACCATGGGCACACATGCCCTACATTTTATTGGAAAAAGGCTCACAGTCCAACGGATTTAATTTAAACAAATTTAAGTGAAACCAAACACACACAAAAACGGTCTTTGGTCTAGCTCATCATCATCCATAGCATGCAACGACATTTACACATATTTGGAATTCAAATTCATTTAATCATTATATTTATTCTAGATAATTCAAGCATGAATTCAATTAATTATTATCTTATAATTAATCAATTATTTATCCTAAATTCCTTTCTGAATTTCCTTGAGATTCTTCTCATCTATAATCCTTGTACGGGTGGTTTTACTTTGAAGGAAACCCGATGAAATTCCATTTCTATAAAGTAAATGGTGTATAGTTTATATTTACACGACATGTATTTATTTTCACTCTTTATTGAAAGTAAACGCCAGGGGATTTGGCGTGTTTTCTCTAATTTGGAAATTTTAGAGTAAATGGCATGTAGATTAATCTGACATGGTGTGTACTTCCTAGTTACACAGTTACCAGCTTGGCAATCCCGTGTACGTGAAACACAACTTATCCTTGTACACGGTTTCCCTTTTTCCAGATCATAGTACACAATGTATTGATTCAACATACACGATGTGTATTCCAGTTCCATGTGCTATTCATTTCTAGTCAGCACAGTGTAATAAAACTCAGGTATACTCAATTCACACATTGTGGTTTGGTGGACCAGAACCGGTTCGTTGAACCTAAGTAAACGACATGTAGTTTTCATTACACGCCGTGTATTCCGGTGTTTTACAGATAGAAAGAGCGGCTCCTTCGGATGAGTTCCTCATTATTATTTTAATCAAAATTAAAATACAATGGTTGTTTCTGTGATGTGAATCGAGAAATGAAAAAGGAAGAACAAATATCGTTTATTCAGTTTAATTGAATGAATTATCACGAATTTAATCAAATATTAATGCCTAAATTATCAAAGAATATTAAATAACTATATTCAATGTTTTAACCTCGCTCTGATACTAATTGAAGGTTCCGGGCGTAGCGGATGCTCGTGTGTGGATGTTCCCACATGGCTTTTTTTCATTAGAAATGATCAATTCGGGATATATATGATGATAAATGTCTATCTCCATGGATTGATTCACAAAAATAGACAAAGAAGAAGAAAGGTCCCAGAACCACAAAAGTGGATTGTTACGGGTTGATTATAATTAATTTAATTAATTAAAAAGAAGTACCTTTTGGTTGTTATTTATTTGTTTATATTATTGATCATGTTCCGATGTGATTCTTCATTGCGTCGCAGAATACATGTGTAGAGTTCCTCTAGCGGTGATCCACACATGAACCTTGTATCTCTGGACGTCACCAAAGGAGTCTCCGGGTGCTATCATGGAGAAATCATTTCTTGCTTTGTCTACCTTAGATTGTCTTTATCTGATGTAAGAGTATCTCTCTTGGTCATGAGAGAATTCTTGGGGGAAAGAATTCTTTCGGCCTTGATAGAATTCTCTCGAATTGTTGGGCACAATGATTCTCTTGGGAAAAGATTTGGGTGGTGAGGATATTTATAATCGGGTTTGAGGTTGTAAAGATACGAAAATAAAAAAATGTGTTACACGTTTTATTTGTTTCGTTAACTCTTTTGAACACACCATGTCGAGTAATTAACTCCTGTACATTCACCCTCACTGATTATAATAAATATAATTTAATAAAATGATATTATTTCCTCAAAATCTCGACTTGAAAAACTACATGGTGTGTAATCATAATTAGATGGTGTGTAATAGTTTTTCATTGAAAACTACACGACATGTATGTTAAATGTACATGGCCTTTATATCATGTTTTCATTTATTCATTTCCTTTCCAAAATAAAAACTACACGGTGTGTACTTTCAATAATACACGGAATGTATTTGTTTTCAAAAAAAACCTTCACTGCGTGTAATTTTTAATACATGGCATGTACTTGTTTTAATTTTATTTCTCCTCCATTATTAAAACGATTTATCCTTCCTTGAATAATTATTAAACCACGTATGAGAATAATCTTTATTCTACTTGAGATACTTGGATACACATAGTGTGTGACCCTCTAGCCCTCTTTCTCATTGGGATTAGGCGAGCTTGCTAAAAGTCTAAGATTACTATCTAGCAACGGGTCAACGAACCCAATAGAAAAAAGTTGATACCGCATTGATGTGTCACCTCATACTAATTCTTATAGTGTAATTTAATCCCTTTGTCTCAATATCTCATCAAGCAGGTTTCATGGTAGTGTCATAAACCTATATGCTTGATCCGTCGTTCTTTGACTACCTGAAATAAACTCGTTGTTACACCATGGCCATAGAATTTCATGAGATGGTTCTATTTCAGTCAAAGGGATGAGATATAAACTTCCATAAATGTAAGGGAAAACCCCTTCCTCGACTTTTCCATTAACAACATGTGACTCGTGACGCACCCAACGTACCCTACTTCCCGCCAACTGTCTGCATGATGGTTTTCGTCAGTAAGTATAAGTGTGAGAGTCATGACATGAGTTAATGATAATCTTCCATTATAAGGACAATTAAACATGATCATAGATAACAATGTATGATGACACCAAGAAATGTGGTATTACAACAGGCATGTCTGTTCACATAATCTCCCATCTTGTAGATTACCAAGTGTGAACTCCATGCGAGATAGTCAAGTCTTTGTACGACTACTCACACATGATGGTCTGTATAATATATGTCCTATCATAGTATGTCATCCAACTGTAGAACTTTATTTATTAATATTGTTATAGCATTTCAAGGTTCTCATCATAGTGGTGTTCTTCCATGAACATATTAATGCAACAAATATTCCAGGACATTATTATATTATAGTCATGTAGAACAATAAACATTATATAATAAGAGTACATTCATGTAATCAAAGTACAAAACAGTTGGTTCTCATGACACCAACCCTTACAATCCACACTTGTGCCATGTATCTCTGGACGTCACCGAAGGGGTCTCCGGGTGCTAACGTGGAAGAACCTTCACATGCAATGTCCACCATTGATCACCTCTATCCGGTGGAGGAGGATCTGTCTCAGTCTTGAGAGTGTTCTTGGAGGAAGTATTTCTTTTGGCCTTGAAATATTTCTCTAGAATAGTTGTACATAATGATTGGGTAAAATTGTTGGGGTTGTGAGGATATTTATAATCAGGTTTTATGTTATAGAGTTATAATAATAAATAATGGTGTTACACGTTTTATTTATTTCATTAACACTTTTTGCAAATCCCCATATTGAATTATTAATTCTATGACTTGCGCAAATGCTAAATATAATAAATATCATTTCATAAAACAATATTATATCCTCAAAACCCCGATTGTAAAAACTACACGGTGTGTAATCATTAATACATGGCATATGCTCATTTTCCATAAAACTACATGGCGTGTATATATAATACACACGATGTGTAATTTTATTTTCTATTTTTCTTTATTTCCTCCACCACATTTATTAGACCTTGTGTAATGGATGTTTATTTATTAAATAAATGAAACTGCATTACTCACTAATAAATATATTATTCCCCCCCCAATATATTCTCTCAAATAACTAGTGTCGAAATAAATGTGATTAGGAATCCTTAAATAATAATTAATCCACAGTCGGGAATAATATTTATTTAACTTATTAAATTAATATTTAACTAAGACACATGGACACACTTATATTGTGACCCTCTAGGTCTCTTTTTCATTGGCATTAGGTAGGATTTCCTAAAGTTAAATATTACTATCTAGCAACGGGTAATGGAACCCAATAGAATGAAGTAGACACCACATTGATGTGTCACCTCATACGAATGCTTACCGTGTAATATAATCCCTTTGTCTTGATATCTCTAATCAAGAAGGTTGCATGCTAGTAACCTCAACCCATGTGCTCAATTACTCTTCTTTAACATTCCGGAATTGAACTTTCCCATTCCTTACCATGGTCATGGATTTATATAGGCTATGTCAATTCCATCAATGGTCATGAGATGTCTAATTCCGTTATGGAACAGAAGGAAAACATCATTTCTTGAATTATCTATAAATGCGGTATTACTCGTGATGCACCCAACGTATCCTACCTCCATACAAACAGTGTGTCGTCATAGTTTTCTTCAATACATCTATGTGCGCTAGTTTAAATACCCATTAATAATAATCTTAATGTCTAAGGAACAATACACACTAACGCTGATAGGAACATCCAATGACACCATGAAATGTGGATTTCCTACTGGAGGGTCTCTTTCTCATAATGTCTTCCTTGATATTCCCAAGGAGCACACCATGAGAAGGTGCCTCAAAGTTTTATGATTTCTCACCCCTAATGGACTTTATTATTTGTGTCCCTCAAATAACATCATTCTTCGATAAAACATATATTCATGAAAAATGTTATGGAACAACTGGGTTGTCATCATTGCATGGATCCGCTCTGACCTTTTAATGCAACAGCTATCCTTGGGTCATTATCACATGTATTGTAATGAAGAAGAATAATCAAGATGTGATAAGGCAATAATTAATGAATAATGTACAATGTAGTTGGTTATAGGCCACCAAATCCAATATAAATTCACATGGAATGGAGATAACTACTAAAAACCATTAACCCACTAGCTCTCATTGTAATTGGATATTTACTGTTAGAAACCACATTAAGATCCTAGATAGAGATCCAAATCCAGGCGGCTTCCTTTTCTACATCATAAGTCGCAATATATTCGGACTCCACTATAGAATCGGCAACAACTAGCTTCTTTGAACTCTTCCAGCTCACAGCTCCTCCATTGAGACATAAAATATATCCAAATTGTGACTTCAGATCAGTCTGATCTGTCTAAAATCCAGCATCAGCATACCCTCTGATGACAGGCTCCTTGTCTCCTCCATACACCCGGAACATACCCATAGTTATTATCAAATAATTAAGTATATTCTTCACAATAGTCCAATGTATTTCTCCTGGATCAACTTTATATCTTCCTACCATGCTCAGTGCATAGGAAATATCAATCTTGATACATAACATGGCACACATGATGGATCCTATAGCCGAAGTGTATGGTATCTTACTCATTCTATCTTTCTCTTGTTGTTTCTGAGGACACATTTTCATAGAAATATGTAGGCCATGTGACACTGCAACCAAAGCCCTTTTGTATTATTCCATGCTAAATCTCTTGTGTATCTGGTCAATATATGTACTCTGAATTAGTCCAGGCATTCTCTTGGATCTATCACGAATGATCATGATCCCTAGAATATATGCTACTTCACCCAAATCCTTCATAGAGAAACACTTGTTCAACCAGTCCTTAACTAACATTAAGACTGGTACATCATTTCCAATAAGCGATATGTCGTCAACATATACTACTAGGATAAAGACCGCATTCCCATTATACCACTTTTAAAAACATGGCTCACATTAATTCTTATTGAACCCCAATTCCTTTATGGCATCATCAAATCAAATGTTCCATGACCTGGATGCTTGATTTAATCCATAAATGCATTTCTACAACATGAAAACCCGTTTGGATTCACCTGGAGTCACATACCCTTCTCATTGTGTCATATAGACATCTTCCAAAAATTTCCCCTTAAGGAATGTTGTATTGACATCCATCTACCAAATCCCATAGTCATGGTAAGCTGCTATGGAAAATATGATCATTATGTATTTAAACATGGAAACTAGAGAGAAGGTTTCATCATAGTCAATTCCTTGACGCTATCTGAATCCTTTAGCAACTAGCCTTTCTTTATTGGTGATAACATGACCTTCCATGTCCATTTCTCTCTTGAATACCAATTTTCATCCAACAGGCTTTACATCGACTGGCTCATCGACCTGAACCAAGACGTGGTTCTGATACATGAAATCTATCTCATAATTCATAGGTTCTAGACATCTTGCATCTCCTAAGATTTCTACTGGTTCTTTGTTGTACATAGGTTCATCATTGTCCAACAATATTGATTCACAATCCTTGGTGACTATGAAACCAAATCTCTCTGGTTCCCTAACCTATCTTGAGCTTTTACACAGTACTTGTGTTTATGGAACCACTTTAATGGGGACCTGTGGAACTTTTTTCTATACCAACTTCTGTGTATCTTGAGCACCAACTTCAATGATGTCAATCATTCTCTCACTATACTTCTTGAGGATGTGATCCGTCTCAAGAAAGACGACTTGTCTTGAGACAATCACTTACTTGTCTGAAGGGTTATATAGGTAATATCCTTTCGTTTCCTTGGGATATCCTATAAAGATACACCTCATTCTCCGAGGTGATAGTTTGTTTCCCTTGAAGGCCTTAACAAATGCCTCACATCCCCATACACATGTATGCGACAAAATGGGTTTCTTTACATTCCATATGTTAGAGGAAATTCCATTTTTTCGTCAGTTGGTACTCGTTTTAATGTGTATTCTGCAGTTTGTAATTCATATCCCCAATAGTATATTGGATGATCCGCATGACTCATTATCAACCTCACCATGTCTAATAAGGCATTGTTCATCCTTTCACTAACACCGTTCCATTGTGGTGTATAAGGAAAAGTGAACTGAGATAGAATCCCAGACTCCCTTAAAAGATCGATGAACTCTTGGTTCAGATATTCTCCACCATGATCCGATCAAAGATTCTTTATCTTATTACGAAGATAATTCTATACTTCATTGTTGAATTCCTTAAATTTCACCAGGGCCTCTGACTTATACCTAATTATGTAGACATATCCATATCAACTCAAATCATCGGTAAAAGTAATGAAGTCATAATATCCACCATTAGATTCTACTGGAAATGGTCCACACACATCCATGTGCGCTAATCCTAGAAACTCTATGGATTTTTCACCTTGTCCACCAAAGGGTGGCTTGGTCATTCTTCCTTATAAATAGGTGTTACATCTATCAAGTGGCTTTAGCTCACTAGAGTCCAAATAACCATCTTGGTAGAGCTTTTTCAAATTATTCTTGTTTACATGACAGAGATGGTGATGCTACAACTGGGTGATATATTATTCATTTGAGTTTGTTTCGTCATCGATTTCTAACACTTGGTTTTCGTAATTTAATACATACAAACCATTATTTAAATGTGCCATACCATAACATACATTGTTTGTATAAAAGAGACAACCCTTATTTCCAAACATGAAAATAAATCCATCTATATCAAAACAAGATACAGAAATTATGTTATTGGTAACTCTGGGCACATAATAACAGTTATGTAAAACCAAATTCATCCTAGTCGGCAATGAGAGGTGGTAATCTCCCATAGGTAATGAATCCAGCCTTGTGCCATTGGAAGCTCGAAGATCCACCTATCCTATAGAAATCATTCTAAATCTACTTGGTTCCTACATTTTAATATAGATGTGAGCCCGACAAGCTGTATCTAATACCCAATGTGTCGAAATAGAAATATTCCACTTGATAACGAACATACCTTTATCATCCCCATGGTTATAGGTGCAGTTCCTTTTCTAGTGGCTTTCATTCCACATGAAAACAAACCGCATCCTATTCCTTTTCCTTCCTCTGGATCTCCCTATTCTTGAAGGGCGACGCTCGGGGTGATTCTGACCATTTTTATGTCTTTTTCCCCTTTGCCTTGTCCTTCCTTTTCTTATTCACCATCAGGACTCTAGGTTTGTTATGCCCCATGTCCTTATCTACCTGTAGAATTAAGGTCAGAAGTTCTGATATACTCTTCTCATTGTTGCTCATGTTGTAGTTGACAATAAAGATATAGAAGGTCTTGGGTAGTGATGATAGGATGAGATCCGTATGCAACTCATCTGGGAATTTAATCACTATGATGTCCAGGTGTTCAATGTGTCCAATAAGCGTGACTAAATGAGGCCCAGCTGGCTCAGACTCTCCAGGCTTAGTTGTAAATAGAGCATTAGGGATCTCATACCTCTCATGTCTCTCCATCTCTTGGTAGAGATCCTTAAGGTGATACATCATTCTATACGTGTCCATGTTTTCATATTGCTTCAAGAGCTCATAAGACATGGCTGATAGCCTGAAAAACTGGAATTATGTGGCATCATCCATGTGATTCATGTAGAGATATAGTTATTCATCACTATCCTTCTTTCAAGGTGTAACTATAATAGGCTCTTCTAGCACATACGACTTCATTTCGTGGTGAAGTATGGCGCATAAACGCCTCTGGAACTTCTGGAAATTGGTACTCGTGAAAAGGTTTTCCTTCTCGAGTATAGTTCACAATGATATGTTTGAAGTCATTTTTCTCATCGTTCCTACAAATTTAGATGAGAAAAGGATTTGTACTTTATGATAAAACTGGGACAAATAATTAAATTAATATTTATTAGTCTCCCACTATTTTATCGAAATCCAATAACCCTCTCCATTAACTTAGGAATATTTTGTTTCTTGAATATTCTAGTGGAAAGGATCAATATTACCCTTCATATTACACCAACAAGTGTTGGTCAAGAAACATGAAGGGTTTTAGGTAGGAATTCCAAATTCCAAATGTATTAACTCGTAGCTCCTTGATCCACTGAGTGGACTCCCCAATCCTGAAATCCTTTTATTTTTGATTTTCTCAACCTTTGCCTCTTGGTCACACCAAGTCCTTCAGTGGCAGTAAACCCTTGATGTGAACCAAGTGAAGTCAACCTAACACCTTGAATTACAATTCCAATATAATTGAAAGTACCCCAACTAGGCTTGGTCATGTACATTGAACTATGGTTCGATTCTAACCAAGATTATGGAAGGCTATACCGACTTAATATTTCCTTGAGGGATTTTATCCTTATACATAATTTTTCATTTTATTATCATTGATTACATTCTTTTTAATATTAAGTGGGATATAATTAAGGGTTTAACAATGTCTAAGATAATATTTATGCATAAGGTAGTATTTATTTTAGTTCCATCTTGCATGATTGTTTAATTCATTAATTGTGTGATCATGGAAACACACCCACAATAAATAAACCATGAAACTAACACAAATAAAATAAATGGTATGATCAGGTTCATGTTTACAGCTTTCCACCTGTCCACCTTTGTGTCTCCTTGGATTTGTTTTTCCTTGGCTCCTAACATGAGCTGCCTCTACTAGCTTGGTAGTTCCATCCATTTAATATGCATTTATCTCACACACAGTTGAGGAGTAAAAAGGGGGTTTTGCATAAAATAATCATTGGGTGTGTAGGTCCTACATATTAATAAATAGAAGGCTCAGAGGCCAAAAAAATTAATTTAAATAAATTAATTAAAATAAACAATTAACATACAATTGTCTTGGTCTAGATCATGATCATCCATAAATGCAACGATATTTATGCATAAATAAATCTAACATTAAATTTTTTAATCATTCTTGTTTAAGAGAAATCACACTCGAATCAATTAATTGTCTTTAATAAATCAATACTTTTATTTTAAAAACCTTTTCTGAATTTTGTTGAGATTCTCATCCATCATAATTTGAAACAAATAAATTCATTTAATATTATAATTGTACATAACTTGTACCTTGGAGGCATCCCATTGAATTTCCATTCATTACGCATATGTTAAATTAAACACAGATATATAAAACACCTATCATGTGCTGTGCATTAGCTTTATGCCAACACCATGGTACATGTCTCAAGGGTTTTTATAATATAATAATAAATTTTAATAAATCTGCGTAATTTGGATGTGTACACAGCGTGTAGTTCTGACAAAACGAAGTGTACTTTTGTTCACTGTCCATCTGAAGTACATGCCCAAGGACATGGTGTGTCGATGTACTTTAGAAATTTTCAGAGTACACAATGTGTTCTTTTGGACACACGTCGTGTATTACCCACGTTACACGGTTTCTAGCTGGTCAAGCCATGTACGGGGTACATGGTACATCCATCACCCAAAGGGACTACATGGCATGTTCAGTAGGGCCACATGGCATGTAATCTGGAAACCATGTGCCACCTATTCCAGGTCAGCATACTGTGTCATAAATTACTTAGATAAGATCCAATACATGGCCTAATTTGGAGGATTAGTCAACGTATTGAACCTAGACTACACATCGTGTACTTCCGAATACATGATGTGAATTCTAGTGTTATATGGCCATGAGAGTTTGGAACCTCCAGAAGAGTTCCTCTATATTTTTTTAATCAAAATTAAAAGAAATTTTTTTTTCTATAAGTTGAACGAGAAACGAGAGAGGAGGAACAGATCTCAAGACTCCGATTTTTAAGAATGATTAACATGAATTGAAACAACTAAATTTTTAAATGTGTAAAAGACCAACGAAAAACTAAATAATTATAATCAACGATATGAACCCTCTAGTACCACTTGTTGGTTCTGGGCACAGCGGAAGCACATTGGTGGGGCGTCCCAACTTTGATTTTAGAGTTAACCAACATTCAATCCGAGATCTGTCATGATATAAAACACCGAATATTCAAAATACAACATAGAATGAAAAAAGTGGGAATCCCAGAACCATGTAGATAGGATCATCATATGTTGGATATAATTAATTTAATTAATTTACAAGAATTACCTTGGTGGAATTATTTCGTCGTTGATGTCACTGCTCTCGATCATGTGATCCATCATTGCGTCGTAGAATCCATGTGTACGATTCCTCTAGTGGTGATCAACACGTGTGACACATATCACTGAATGTTTCTGAAGGGATATCCAGTTTATAGCATGGAATATTCTTCTCATGCGATGTCCTTCTTCGATCGCCTCTATCTGGTGGAAGTAGATATCTCTAAGTATTTAGTGCGTTCTTTGAGGAAGTAGTTCATTCAGCCTTGAACGAATTCTTTATAATTATTGTTCACAGTGATTGGTGAAAATTTTTGAGGTTGTGAGGATATTTATAATCAGGTTTGAAGTTAGAGAGTTATGACAATAAATAAATGTGTTACACATTTTATTTATTTCATTAATGCTTATTGAAAACCTCCGTTGTTGAATTATTAATTCCTTGACATGTTCCCACACTGAATATAACAAATATCATTTAATAAAACAATATTATATCCTCAAAATCTCGACTGGAAAAACTACTCTTGTGTAGTCATTAATACATGGAGTGTACTCATATTGTATAAAACTACACTATGTGAATATTTAATATACACGGCGTGTAATTTTATTTTCCATTTTTCTTTATTTCCACTAATACATTTATTAGGCCTTATGTAATGGCTATTTATTTCCTAAATAAATGTATCTGCATTAATCACATATAAATATATTATTTTTCCCACAATATATTATCTCATATAACTAGTGTCGAAATAAATGCGATCAGGAGTCCTTAAATAATTATTAAACCAAAGTTGGGAATAATATTTATTTAACAAGTTAAATTAATATTTAACTGAGATACATGGAAAAACATAGTGTGTGACCCTCTAGGTCTCTTTATCGTTGGCATTAGGTGGGCTTGCCTAAAGTCCAAGATTACTATCTAGCAACAGATCAAGGCACCCATGAGAATGAATTTGATGTCGCATTGACTTGTCACCTCATACGAACACTTACCGTGTAATATGATCTCTTTGTATCGATATCTATAATCACGCGGGTTTCATGCTAGTTCCATCAACCTTTGTGCTTGATTATTCTTTCTTTGACTTTCTGGAATTGAACTTTCCCATACCTTACCATGGCCATTGATTTACTTGGGCTATATCAATTCCATCAAAAGGGGCTGAGATATCTACTTCTGTTATGGAATAGAAGGAATAAATCCTTTCTTGCGTTATCTATTAATGTGGTATTACTCATGACACACCCAACATATCCTACCTCACTGCGAATAGTATTTTGTCACAGTTTTTGTCAATAAATCCAAGTGTATGTGTTGTAATACCAATTAATAATAATTTTAAAGTCTAAGGACCAATACACATGTTCGTAGATAGGAACATCCTATGACACCATGAAATGTGGATTTCTTTCTGGCGGGTCTTGTTCAAATAATATCCTCCTTGATATTACCAAGGGAGCACACCATGAGAAGGCCCCTCAAATTTTTATGAGTCCTCACCCCTAATGGACTATATTATTTGTGTCCCTCAAATAACATCATCCGACCATAGATCATATATTCAAGAACAGTGTTATGGAACTTCCGAGTTCTCTTCATAGCAGGGATCCGCTATGAACCTTTAATGCAAAATCTATCCATGGGACATTATGACATGCCTTATCATGCAAAAGAACAATCAAGATATGATAAGGATTTTATTAATGAATATATTACAGAGTAGTTGGGTCTAGGCGACCAAATCCAACACGAACAACACACCCAAAAATCATTTCCATATGATGAAGTTCAAGAAATGGTTCTTCACTGACCATATTCCATAATAAAAAATCAATAAACATATGTCTTCCCTTTCTCTAAATGATAGTCTGAGACATTATATGTAATACAAACTAATATGGAATTCATTATTCAATGGAATCAAGAGCCTTAAATGAGCATGTTCACTGAATTCTATGCCTGAATTATGATGATGTTCCTTGATCAATCCCTCACCTAACCATTTAATCTGTCATGTATCAGTAGCAACAACGGTGTAACCCAGATACAACCCACTAGAATCATCACCCATTAAGTATTATCTCAAACTATGACAACAAGTCCAAGATAACTTTGAATATTTAAAATTATTCTAAGAAACAGACCCAATATTTTCCATACTATATTTTTACAAGTGAGACATTGCTTCAAGGGCCCAATGAGCACATAATATCATTAATTGATCCTAGTATATAATTGACCTAGTGGTCAAGTCATGGGAAAATAGATGGTGTCCAAGAATCCATCCAATGAGTTCCTATACGGAAACCCATAAATTACTCAGGACTAAACATGTATGTTTAAACAAACTTGTATATAATAATAACTCCCATGGATTTTACATATTTGTACCTATAAAATTAAATTTAGGGTGGTCTATAACTGATTCTCTCTCAGTGCAACAAGGATGACTTCAAGATATGGAATTTGATCATTGATAAGCATGATTACACTAAGAGGATATCATAAATCCCAAAATTGTTTTGAGTTACATATATCACATCCAAGATGATGTTCTATGTTTGAATTCCAACTAACCGTATCCATCTACCAAAAAAAGAACATTCAAACCACTACTAGTGGACCTATTGAAAGAATCCTGAACTCACCAACCAACATGTCATAATTAACTGATCAAAAATAATTTACCACCCGAGGCATTGCATGATTTCCCATGCTTAACTGGTGAATTTTATCTACGACCAATGAATTTTCCAAAGAAAATATACACAACCAACCATTTCACTATCATACTACATTGTAATCACCAACATGTTTCAAAACTCACAAGTCTCATAGGAATATAATAATAGTAACCATTTTCAAATGGAATTCCTCAGTTGTGTTCCTCCTACCTAGAAGGACATTTTTACATAATAACTGATGCAGAGATCCAAACATTAAGAGTTTCCAAGATATCCAATGGATAAATAGAATAACCATTAATAAGATAGGTTAATAGAATTCACCATAATGCTTGTATGACACTTCCTTGAGTCACAATCACACAACTCATAGAATTTTTCATGAATGCCAAAATCAAATGACTGGAAAGTTAGAACACTCGTCCCACTTGGATCAATACATCAAGCATTGGTAATAATTGATTCCTTTAACACCCAAGTCACTCTACTCTATAGATGATCATAGAAAATACTCATTATCACAAGGGTAAAGTATTATATTCAACAAAACTGGTTTGGTATATCATTATGAAACTCTAAGGGTACCATGTATATGAATGCACACTACCCCTATGGTTTCAAAAAATAGATGGCATCACCTATATACCATCGATATCTTATCACCCATATTCATCCAAGTATCTGGTGGTCCATAGAAGTGATTTATCCTAGAGTCATATTTCCCCATACAACCACTTAACATGATGATGACCTAGATATTAATCCATCATTGAGGAATAAGATAGGGTCATTTTACCTATTATGAGGCCAAAAATTCTCTAGTCATTTCTTACCTGCTGAATTTGAGTATTATCCAATGCACTTTCCCATAACTGGGGTTACTATTACCATGACCACCCATACCAAAAGAGGATCATATAGAGTCTATGTGTCATACTAGGTCAAATAGAACATGAATATTTCTATACATTAAAAAACTCACAGCATTTGGTGCGGAATTTATTCTCTAAGGGTGAAACATACCTCAGGATATCCCCTTACAAAATAATAAGTGTCAACCCTATCACTAGGCCACAGTAAACATATTTCACTAGGCCTTATGCCAATCATTTAAACCATGGAAAAAATAGTAAAAGTCCTACATCAAATTCTCATGTCTTTGTTCTATGTATACTCAAATAGTTCTTTAAACTACACATACATGAGGATATAAACTAATGATACCTCCTAAATTTCTATTTTAATTCAATAAATTGATTGACATTAAATATTAAAAAAATTAATTTTTAATTGATAACATCATGTAAAAATTGTAAAATAATAATTTTTACTTATATTAACTAATTACTCAAGGAAAAAGGGTATGAATAATCATATATCCTTCTAAAACATAAATCATTTGTTGAAATCCTATCATAATTAGGAAATTTATCACATAAATTCATTTAAATTATAAAATATAATGACAACTAAGAGGGTCCCATTATACCAACCTAGGTTATTAATAACACAACTAAATAACATTTGTTTAATTATTAATGTTTCAAAACCCCCTTCATGGTTTATCACATAGAAAACATGCCCAAATTACCTACATGGTTCTAGCTGTGGATTTATATATTTAACCATATTGATCTCCATTCTTGTGTGATAGTGTCAAAATAATTTATAGAGGAAACCATAAATAGTTTATATTTTAAATAAACCTAAATTGTTTTTATCTTGTCAGTTTATATATCACAACTGACCTATTCGTTTCTAGTTACGTTATTGGTCCATAAGAAACCAATTCATTTTTTATCATGGATAAATGGAATATACATTTTTTTCCATCTCAAAGTACATAATTATCTTATATAATTTTCTATTTATATTGGTTTCAATCTCGAAAAATATAATGCGCACATACACATAATAGACTAGAATTTGAATCTCATTAATAAGGACCAAATCACTTTAAATTTTTAATTATACCATGTTTTATATTTTAACAATGGTCTCCAGGTATATTATAAGCTCCAGATTTTGTTCAATTACATGAGTTACATTTCCCAAATTTATAAGGATCCCAAACAGCTTACAACTTAATAATGGATCTCGTTTAAGTGTAACCACTATGTTTCATTCCATGAAACTAGTTATATATCAAAATAATAACTAGGAATGTTGTCTAAAATAGTAAAAATTTAGTAACATTCTAATGAGCATTGAAGCATGATACATCAAAAAGAAATTCTAAATTAATCACCAATAATTTGATATAAATAATCATGCTAAAGAAATACCTGAATATGTACAAAATTAATAATATGAATAAAATACATAACATTGTATATAATTGTAAGGATAATAATAACAGAAGGAACATCATCGCAATTAGTTGTTACCCTACAAATTCAACTGCATAGAATAGAATATACAGGAAATTTGAACCTCTATGTGCATATAATGATTCATATAATGCTACTTCCTTTTCATATTGAGCCAAGGTAAAATAACAAATATTTTATAAATCAACAATAAGTGGAATCTACCCTAGTCTCTCAAGGTGAAATCATAATCAAGTATAACAATATAAAACATGAACAACCATCCCATCCTTATCCACTTAGAATTTTACTTATGTCTAGGTATATCACTCCTTAACATGAATATTTACCATGAACTAACACATTACTAGTCTTCTATCTACCATCACCGAATAATAATAAAATGGAAAAAGAACCCCTTTGATAAAAATTAATAACTTTCTGACCTGAATGACCACTAAACTATAAGCTGTAACTATCACCACTTGGCCTAAAGAAGCCTCCCCAAACACAAGAGGTTGTCGACTAGTAGTAGGACTCAAAGAAGGTGATAGTGGGGAGACTATAACATCATTACTAGAGTATCACATCTATATATCAACAAAAAATTACAATAGTGGAAGTAGAAATAATGATTGTTAGAGAAATTGAAGAATAATATCAAATAAATATAAATGTATAATGTCAATATGACACAATGTATTCATTTCCATATGATGATACATAAACTAAAACATTAGAAGACTATAGGAAACTCGATACAATGAAATAAGCTAATCAAAAAAATAAAAGCCACGAGGGAGAAAGCCTTGATAATCTTGTGCTCTAACTCATCCCATTGTTCCTAACTCATAAGTATAGGTATAACAACACAATAAAAAATCATGGTCTAGTGAACATGAGATCTTCTTTGGTACCCCAATGTAATGGCCTTCCGAGTAGGGTGTGAGATTAAAATGTTGTAGGTCACCACTAATGGTGACATTAGATAAACATCATCCATGAATATAAGTTAAAGTAGTATGTTGGTTTAAATAATAATAAAAAATATAATAAATAAAAAACTTCCTGCTCATGTTATTGAATGACACATGGATGCTCGATCAGCTTCGGATCTTGGCCAAAATAAGTGTTTGATTTATAACTATATATATAGTAGTAATATTTTTCTATTATTTTTATTTATTTCATCCACTTACTTGCACTAATTAAGTGTGTATGTGAGTATCCATACACCCAAAATACTTTCTGGTGGTTGGACTAGGGCATAAATTATGAATCCATAATCTATCTAAAAAAGAAAATAAGCTCATGAAAATAGTATAAGCCCTATAAATCATAATTAATTAGATATATCATGATCATCAATTTATATGATTGTCGTGTCTTCATGGAAAAACCCATAAAAATGGATGCGGTGCATCATTCCAACCCTCCAAATATTTTAAATGGTGTATGATGTCATTCTCAACACTAGATGTAAGTAGGATTGAATCCTCATGCCCAAAAATACCCTTAGTCATCGTATCAAAACCAATATCAATGGTGTGGTAATATTAATAATAATTAATTACATCTTAAGAAAATCCATAAACCCAATATAACCTTGTTCCTCACATTTATTACAATTCACATAAGACATAATTTTTAAAATATTACACGTGGTGTGATCATATGACCCAAATCAATTCCATTCAATTTAAACTGTTCGGTTTAAATAACATAATTTACATATCAAGGCATGAAAATTTATAATATAGGTTTTAAAAAAAACATATAAGGTGGTTGGGCTTTGAATCAATTGGTTAGAAGGAATTCCATATCCCCTTATTCAATCCACAAAATATTATCTTTCAAGGCAATGTACTAAGAATGGAACATTTCTAGAAATAACCTAATGGTATAGGAAAATAGATGTTCAATAAGGCCAATCATTATTTGAATCAATAATCACCAATTTTTTGTTTAGAATACAATGCACCTCAGTTGAGGGGTTTTATTGTAAAACATGAAATTGTAAATAAAACCCATTTTACACAACAAAGCGTCAAATTTAAGAGGAATAACCCAATTCAACAAAAATAATAATTTTGTAAATATAATAAAAATTTAAAATTATTTAAAAGGTTAATTATTTCACCTAATAAGTTATATCATCAACTATGAAATTACTTACGTGGGTAAATTTCATTCATAATAAAATACAAACTCATAAAAGTTGTTTCAGGATTATGAAAAATTATTTAAAATAAGAAAAATCAAATAGAACACCCAAATGGGTGTCTAGAATTGAGGTTTATAACATCTAATTACATATAGAGGCTCTAATGTATTAATTCATCATGTGTATAAAAATTTAGAAATAATGAACTCATTTTTGGGTTATGCATAGAAAAGGTTGGCACCTGAAATAAAAATATATATATAAATAAATAGAAACTTTGGAAATGATTTATATACTGCCTTCCTTATACCAAGGATGATTCACTCATAAAAAATAAATGTTTGATTTTCTATGGTTTAATATTAATCAAATATAAATACATCCACCATTAAAATAGGGTGAATGACATCACAAAAAAAAATTAACACAATAGATCAGAAGAGAAACTTATAAAGGATGAAAGGGGATTCGATATCCTCCACTTATCTATCCCATGCTTCTAACATATCAGGAATCAGAGTCTATATCGAAAAGATATCATGATCCATATGTTAGGATGGTTGATAGAAAAATGTGGAATGAGGTTGGAACCATTCACTGGAATGGGAGGAGGAAATAAAAAAATTAGGTTATAATATTCATTAATGAAAAAATGTATATTTTGCCCAAAAAAATTGGGGACCACGTTTTGGAAAAACCATGTACAACCCATGTTATGCCGAGTTTCCAATGAGAGAGACCGCATTGTAAATCCACATTGTTTCCTTAATTGTATAAAAATTGTGTGAAAATACCCAATCCAAATCCTATAGAATATCTCATAGTCATGCAGCCACACTCACATGGTCAGAAAAAACCATGTGATACCACCATCTTCTCCAATTTAGCTGCATGATTTCTACCAGATCGTCTCACAGTTTGAAACAAACCATGTTCCCTTTTCATCCTTCTCTAGTTTTGTGTTTTTGGGGGTCCAAAGCTTCTAAAACTCAATAGAATACCTAATAAACTCTCGGTACATTAAACAATTCTAAAAAACACTTTTGAGTACTCCAACACTTATAATTTCTTTTTGAAGATCAGTTTGAAGAACATCTAGTCCACCAAACATAAAAAATTCAAATTATCTTATAATTCATACTTGGCTCGAAACATGTGTCATTACAACCTTCCCAACTTTGAACATATAATATTCAATAATATTTGGGGAAAAAATGAAATCACAACCAAACAATCCTGGGTCATGAAGTCTCATTCAAACGATCATGTTGTTTTCACATGTTCCCAACACACATCAAATAATTACTTAATCATGTGATATTTATGCCACCAAAACATGAGTGAATTCACATTTTCCAATTGAGACAATGAAATAGTGATTACCTGAGCTCATTTATATAGAGAAACCCTCATGTTGTTTTCTATTTAATCATATGGCCAAATATGTTCACCAATATAGGTTTTTAGAATTTAAAATCCTATTCCACACCATGGTATTTCACACTATTGGAGTAACCTACAAAGTACTCCCTAGGATTTATAGTGACCCTCTAGGAATAATTTTTAACTAGCCAAATGTATAAATCCTCAGAGACCTATTTATCTAGGTTGATACTAATATCTATGAAAAAACTATATGACCCACACTCCACTTGTATCCACGTAATTATGTTCTAGAAATGGTTCATTATTGATATTATTAATTAAGAAAAAAACAAAACATGTCATTACACTTCCAACTGGCAATTCTGAAAATCATAGTCGTAGATAGTTGGAATAAAACAAAATAAACTATAACATCGTATTCCAAGGAATCACACATCTACCAAAACCACATTAACATAATCCAATACTTGACTACATGTGACGTTCCCTAATCAAATCAACACATGGACATTTAATATTTTATGTTTCTATACAAAAAAGGTTTTAACCTAGATCAATCCCACTGGAGTTATCACCATTAAATCATTACCTCCAAACCTAAAAAAATTCCAGGATAACCTAGAATTCATTAAATTTTAGTCCATGGAAACTACCCATGTTAATCAGTAATCCATGTGTATAAGGTATACATTTGTAAAAGGAAAACATGTTGGAATCAGAAAAATCACTAAGCCCGAAGTGGTATCCTCATAGCGGTCAAGTTAGATGAGAATTGTTGGTGTCCATAAATATGTACAAGGAGTTCCAACATAGGAACCTAGGTATCAATCATGACTAACCACGTATTCTTAAACAACCAGGTTGAAAAAATGTAATTCTCATGGATTTTACTTATTAGGACCAATAAAATTTAAATTTACTATGATGTATGAATGAGGCACTCTTAGTGAACAATGTAATACAACAATATAGGGACTTTATAATCTCTAAGTAATAGTGCACTAAGAGGATATCAAGAATTCCAAAAAATTTAGATACACTTCTATCACATCTATCCAAACATAACCATATACTTGAAAGAATTGAACCTAAACACTACAGGTCGACTTCATAGAAAATGCTCGGCTTCACCCACTAATATGTCATCATTAACCGAACACTAATCTTTTACCATTTGAGGAATCCCATTATCACTCAATATTATGAACCAAAGGCTATATATTACCATCAAAATTTATAATTATTTCAAAAAAACCTACCATATAACTTTCTCAATAACTTAAAATCACTAACCATTTACAAGAATTACCATCCATGAAAGCATTTAAAAACAACATGTGGAATTTTTGAATTGTATTTCTTGGTTGTGTCCCTCTTACCTGAAAGGAAACACATTAACTTGAACTAATAATATGCTCTTCATATTATGAATATGTTAGTCTTAAAATGGATAGAAAGTCTTTCTTCTAAAAAGTGTGCTTGGTCATATTCAACTTAAACACATGAAGAACACTACATGGATTCATGATCACAAACTTCATATTATTTGGAATGAAATCAAAAATCATTTTAAATGGTGTGTCAGAACACTCAATACTCTTCGAACACCATCCCGAGCATTGTGACAAATTGATTCCTTCATCTTCTATATCACTAAACTCCAAATATGACCCCTTAATGTACTCAATATCTCCAAGATCAATGATTACACCAAACTCAACTGATTCATTAATTCATTTAGCAAATCTATTGGTACAGAATATATAAACACACACTACCCCGAGGTCTCAGAAACAAGAAAAAAACATCTTAGATATGATCAATAGTCTATCATTCCTAAGAATATAAGTATCTGTTGGTCCATAAAATAGAATTAGCCTAGAGTCATATTTCCCCATACGACCACTAATTGTGATAAGCACTTACCAAGTTTTCTATCATTGGGGAAGGTGGCTGACCTATTAAGTGGTTGATCATGCCCTAACCAAGTATAGCCTACTAAAACCATTAGACGAAGATCACACACACAAAAAGGGTAACAGATATCATGACCACCAATACCATAAAGGGTCTAATTTAGTATCTAAGGGTCCTAATATGGAACAATACATCATAATGAAACCATATGTAAGAAAAATAGCAGAATTCAGTATGTCATTTAAGATATAACGGTGATACCAACCTCAAATTATCCACTTACAAAATAATAAGGATTCACCCTAAAATGAGGACAATAAAAATATATTTCATTTGTCGATAATCCAATCATTTAACAAATTTCTAAAAAGAAAAAGGGTATATAAAAAACTCTAACCCTTCCAATCATATGAAACTCAAATATATGTATAAAGTGTAGTTACATAAGGGTTTTAAACTAAGTATACCACATAAGGTTCCAATTTAAGTAATTACATTTATTCAAATTCAATCTCTAAACATTTAAAATATGTAATTCAAAAACATACCAATTATAAGGAAAAAGAACATGGTACCTGCTTTATAAGAACCCTTCTAATCATATCTCATCTTATTGACCAAAAGATATGCTTTATGTTTTCTCAACCTTGAGATTTTTATCAAACACATTACATATTTAATAAAATATGATCACATATCTATATGAAAACCCAAGGAAAAAAATTCAATTTAATGGTAGTTTTTCAAAATAACTAGGAATACTTGTGTCCATGATTATTTTAGTATCATCTTAAAAATTTGTCTTCAATCATTTGGTGATGGTTTTTTAGTGGTAGCTTTTGTGGTTTAAAAATATTGTTTTTTAATTTTTTAACAAATTATATTATATAATGTTTTTAATATATATATTTTTAAATGGGTTTTAATGAACCTTCCCTCTAACAGGTCTTGGTTTTCATGTATAATTTTAATTTTTAATTTTTTGGTTGATTTTTTTTGATATCATGGACTCAGAATGGTATTCTACGAGTCTGGTAACTGAAAAATGAGGTTTTTGGATTGGGAATGAGGTTTATTATGTAATGCCCCAAGATTTTATGATATATTTCTCTATATATAACATTAATTTACTTAATATCTTTCTTTACATTCAACAAGGACTTTAAAAAATCTATTCTATATTCTTTAAATATTATTATTTAATGTGTGAGTTATCTCATAGTTGTTGGATTGAAGGGTACGAATATGAATTAGTAAATTTTTATTTATTTATATAATAAATATCTATAAAATTAATTCATTGGTAATCAATTTAATAGAAATAAAAATAAAAACCATTTAAAATTAAATGAGATTCTTTTTATAAAAACTAAATTATTGTACAAAACGTTTTTTTATATCAAAATATTCACTATTATTAAAATAATTTAATTAAATTTATATATTTTTTATTCAATAATTTTTTTAACGTTCATCAAAAAAATTTTATAGGGATGTGATAAGAATAAATCCACTTTTAATCTTATATTTTAAATTTTCGAAAAAATTTATTTTCATCACGATTTGCAAAATTATTTTAAAATAAATTTCTACTGATTATATAAAATAAATCGTAAAAATTGATTCCATATATAGAATCAGAAGGATAAACTTTTCTAAATATTTCCCCTTTTTTGGTAATTATTAATTGTATCCTTATTATTTTTTTGTTACCTAAGAAGGGTAAAACTGGAAAATAGGGACAAAACATTGGGATAAGGCTTCAAAATTACTCGAGAACTTTCCTTTATCCAATTTTATGTATTTATTTAGACCATTTTTATCCAGTACTCAATTATATTTCTTATTGGTAGAAATGATCTACCATTAAGACATTGGTATAAATTTATTAAATATATAAATACAAAATCTCACTCTCTTGATATTAATATATAAATTTTTGTTACCTATGGATAAAAATAGTATACATTAAAATATAAATTTATATTTTTAATATTTATTAATTATTTTATCACATTAATTTATTTGTAATTTTTTGGGACTGAATAATTACCAAAAATTCATACAAAATAGTGTAATTTTTTTTATTTAATTAATATAAAAATAAAATAAATTATTTTGAAATTATTGTAATTATTAAAATATGGATGAATTTTTGAGTTCCATGAATTTTGATTTAAATATAACATGTTAGGAATCTTTTAATTATTTATATTTTTTTGACATGATGTTTTCACTGTAAACGTAAACGACAACTTCCAAAATCTCCATTAATGATATTTTAAAATAAAAATAAATTAACTACATGATTTAAAATTCATAAAATACCTATAATCAAAAAATTGAATGAGACATGGTTAAAAATATCAACCATGATCCAATTGTGGGTAAATTTTTATTTTGTGGTAAAAATATTGACCCTCAATATGTAAAAAACACTAATGTCATGGTAATTTTCAAAAGGGCTAACAAGTGATTAAAAAATGTTAGAATGAAAAAATAACCAAAACTTGTCCAAAGTTTACTTTATGGGAGTATTTAGACGTATAATATTATTATCTCGATTCATAGTATAATTCATTTTTATATCTCTATCTTTTATGGATGATTTATAAAGTATATATTAATATTATATTATATATTTATATCATTATTATCATTATTTAGATTATGGAACCACAATAAAAGTATAGATATTTGAAATAGGAAATGGAAATATCCATAAAAAAAATATTTAACTTAATTAAATGACCATTTTATTGAGGATCTATTAATAAATAGGTGTTGAAATGTTATAAGTGGATCATATATGATATTATAAGTATGAAAATGACTATTTAATGTAATTATTATAAATTTAAATTAATTATATTATATTCTATATCAATTATTGTGGATATATAACTTGAGGTAAAGGATAATCATCTCATTTTTACTTATATGAGACTCATGACATATTCACCAAATTTATCTATTATGTGTTGTATATATTTTGAAAGAATGTATTTTATGACGACTCATAGGAAAAATATTGGATATAAATATAAATATATGGTTCTTAATTTAAAAAGAATAATGATTCAACAGTTACTAACATAGTAAAGTATTTATATCACAATTATAATGGTTATTGGGATGGTTTATAATTAAGTATCATTGAGAAAATTTTATGATCTACATCTTAATTATATAATGATTTCTTTTCTCCTATAGTTATTTTTGGATATTAAAGAATTTCTTTTTATTTTTGTCTTTTTAAGTACTCAAGAGATGTAAAGAATATTTTTTAACCAAAACCATTAATGTTTTACTATTTATTATGGAATCACTTTCTTCCATATCCATGTTATCTAAAAAGAGTTTAATTTTTTTAAATTCAATAATGATTTTTAAGGTTATTTTTTGGAATGTTTTACTTATTATAAAAACTTAACAGTATTCTTCTTATAATTTTCTAAAATATGTATTTTTATAATTCTATTGAATATGTAGAAGGGATATTTATTATAATATACATGGAATAAATGGAGTTTCCAACAATTATAACTACTCTGTACTTGAATATTTTTCTATAATTTCATTTTTTAAAATATATTTTTATCTTTAATATTTTGGAATTTTTCTAGTTTAATTTAAATTATTTCAAAGTAATAAATGATATCTTCATCTAGAAATTTTTCATGTTATTTTTTAAGGGCATATTTTGAAGATTTATATCATTTTTTGGGGATATGATCTAATGATACTATTCATATTATTTATTTTTATTGTTTATGATTTTGATAAAATGTTGATTATGAATCCTCTTAATTTATTATATGTTATTCTATGATAAAATGTTAAAATTTTTATGAAATATGTTTCCTTTTCATGGTATATGATATTATGAAATGATCTTGTGGAACACATATGCATAATTTTATCATGTGATGGGTGGTACCATAATTTAATTTCTCACTAATGAATTTTTGTAAATATGTATTTATCATGAGATAATTAGGATAAGAATTGGGATTGATCACATTTTAGTAAGGGACTCTATATACTATGATAGACATGGGGGAGAACATTCAAAAGTACAATAAAAATGGTATTAAAACCAATCAACTTTAATATCCTTGAATATGAAACATAACGAATAAGGTAATGATTTTATATGATTATGTGTATTTCAATAACAAATACCCAATGTAATTTTATTCACTTATGATTAATGTTATTTTAATCCTTTATAACCAATGACTTGTGAGCTATAAAGTTTTACTTATGCTTTATGGTTATGATATATTATATGTTGGGTATGGTTTCCAATTGTTAATCACAGGTTCTCATACACTTATGATCATGTTATTTATACATGGTCATTAATATCTCCTTTATTTACCCTTATTTAGCACTAGATATCACCTGTTTATCTATTTCCTCCCTCCAAAATACTAAAAATTATTTTATGTATAAAATTTCTAAGAAGGGTTCTAGATATTAAATATTTGTTATAGATAATTTATATCTCTTATGAAAAATATATTTATGCATCCAATTTATCAAAAATTGTAGATGTATATGATTTTTATGAATATTGTAGTGTTATGTATGAATATTTATCTAATAAGATGTAATATTTATGTATGAGATATATGGGTCACCATAATTAGTATCAATGAATGGTTTAGTTTCCTTTGTAAACTAAGAATCATGATTGATAAAGATTTGGATAATCCTATATATAAGAGAATGTCTTAATTTATTGTAAAGAAAAGAGTATGGATTTTTTAGAAAAACATATCTATCTAGATAATATAATGGATGTGGTTTTGGAAAATATGTATCATGGGTTATTAACCCTAAAATGATTTTCTTAGGTATACCTTACCAATCATTATAGTGCATAGTGATTATGCACTTGTTGTGAACCTAATTTGAATCTCTTTGGGATATTCATATGTTAATCCTCATTTTCATTTTGATCCATCATAAAGGAACCTAATAGATGATGATAATAATGACCCAATGTTTTATAAATGAAATTGTATTTTCAAATGAATTATTACCTTATTAAGGGTTTAGTTATGGAAGAAAAATACACTACATTCATTATTTTTACCATTATAAGTTATACACTGACAAATCGAAATTAAATTCTAGTATCATAAATATTGATATTATATTCATTTTATAGTGACTACTAAAAATATATATATTAAATGTTATGATATCATCTAATTGAAATGGATTGAATAAGTGATAACCTTAACCAGTAAGAGAATACCTTATAGATATCATTTATCAAACCTTCCATCAAAGATAACATCACTGGGATTTTTTCTTGACAAATACCATGTATATATTCAACAACTAAATAATGAGAAAAACTATATATAGGAAATTCTCAAGATTTTCGATATCATGGTGAAAACCATTTTTTTAGAACCACCCACTAGAATGTGTCACCATTGCACACCTCATCCATAATTAATATAATTGTGTAATATGGTTTTATGTATCTAGACACCAATACAATAAATTTTTATATTAAATAATGATTAGATTTATCTATTTTTTATTACCTTATAAATTGTTGAATGAAGAGTTTGATAAGAAATTTTGATACGATGGAATAAATTTTTTTATGGAAAGTATATTGATTCAATCAAGATTCTATTTTTGAATAATTAATTAGTTTTTTAAAAAATATATATTACTAAAATATTATTATTAAATTAAAATTTCTCAAGTATAAATATTAATATATTCTTATGAATTCAAATGTAATTTTTTATAAGGTTTAGGAAAATTTTATCTTCATGAAAATCCCATATCCATAAATGAATATAGATTTTATATTCAAAATTTCAAAATTTCATATTTATAAAGTGATTTTAAAAATATATATATATATTATTTTTTAAATTATAACATCATAATTATTCATTTATGAATTTTTCATACTTTTCTGAGACAAATGAATATTTATGTAAAACATATATAGGATATAAATATACAGTATGTATTGTTACATATTTAAATTCCAAAAGTGATATAATAAATACTTTTAAGAGTATCGATGAACAAATATATGTTCCCTTCTAAAATAATGTGTGTTTATGTTATTTTAATAGTTTTAAATAACCTAAATGAATTCTCTAAATCCTATATTATAATTTTATAGTTTTAAAATAATTTCCCTATGAACATGAATCAATTATATATCACCAAGGGTTTTATTTTAATTATTTCAGTTCATACAGTTTAAAAATATTATTAACCAATCTAATTTGGTATAAAACATGGTAAAACCCATGGTAAGGTTTGTGATTTTGATTATTTTATCATATAGAGTCCAAAACATATGTGTATAAATTTTTAAACAATTCCCCTTGATTTATCTATAAAACACAACAAACATATCATTAAACATTAGTAAAAACCCTTATGGAATTATTTTATATTAACTTTCTTATATAGAGTCTTCCCATAGTGTCCCTAATCTCTTAGGAAGCTCATACATGTTTATAGACATTCCAGTTCAATGAATGGGATCCCCTCCATCTCCTTTATCCTATAATCTTATTTATATTATGACTTTTATTTTAAAATTGTTCATTTTGGGATATGTTTTTACATATTCCTCTTACTATAATAATTAATTACATGACTTTATAAATCCCTTTAATTCCCATTAATCATATGAAAATTTATTTTCCCTTATTATGCTGATGAAATTATCATTCAAATTTCCATGACAATTATTTATATAGTGAATAACCTTACCCATTTACACCTTAGGGTATTCATGTAGATGTAATGATCCTTCATTAATGGTTTAATTTCATGTTTGTATCCCAAACTCCTTAGTTATGGGATTTAATCATTACGAATTGAATCATTTTTTTATGATCTATGTGCCACACTTTTTCATATACATGATATTTAATGTAACTAGTGGTGCTGGAATTATATATATCTTCAATGAATTAGGTAAAATTGTTTTCTCAGGATAGAACATATATTTTTCATGAGAGGACATCCTAAGAACACTGTTTCATTCGGTTTTAGAGGTGTAAAATGTGTTTCGCTCATCAGACTACCATTTTCACTTTTCCCAGAAACTCCAAATGATTCCCCCATCTATATCTAGGTACAATCCTTCTTTCCAAATGCTAGTGGTCATATGGGTTTTCAGTTCGAATGAATATTTGGGACTTTCATTATTCTATAGGATGTGAGTTCGAGCTCATCATACCCATTTGTGAAGAATTTATTACTACTATGGGACTATCTTATAGATTTAAGTTATGTTTTTTTATCTCTTCCTAATCCTGATATTCTAAGTATTACATTGAAAAAATGATTCATTGGACAACTATTTTTTTAATCAAATAAATAGAGTCTCATTGATTAAATAAGAGGATTTTGGTCTCCTTATTGATTCCATATTTATGTATCCTATGTTATTCTTCCAAATCCTTAATGGTGAATAACTACTTTGTGTGTTGAATTCATATCAAAAAATGGTTGATAATGTGCTTCCATGTGAGGAGCCAATTAATATTATGAAAAGTGGACTAAGCCATTATGAGGCTTCCTAAATATCATATCTATTAAAGGAATCAAAACCCATATATTTCATTAAACTCATTTATTTTAGGATCATACAGAGAAGGAATATGTGTAGGTAATAAGATCCCAAATGATTGAGCTCGGGTCCCCAGTTGAAATCATATGTATCATTGTTATATAAGGAATCAAATTCATCGTAGATCGATCATTCCTAGTGGACTAGAACCAAACTATATGATATAATTTGGGGGTGTTTGTACCATACCACTCATCGGGGATTATATACATGGATTTCCCTAGTGAGTGAAGATTTGTAATAACCAATGAGGTGTCCATTGCATCTCCACAATCCCACATGATCTGTGGTTGATAAGATAAACAAGGGGGAACATATGTTTAATATCATTGAATGTAGATATTTATATATGAGGATTATTTACTTGGAAAAATCATTGGGTTATTGGTATAGAGATCGGGACATAAGAAGTTGTCTTATGTATCCAATGATTGGTAGGAATCAGATTCATCATTGTCTCAGTCCACTAATGGTCGGGGTAGATTAATTATCTCATGGGAATTATTAGGTCCAAATGGTTTCCATCTCATATATTTGATTCCTACATATAATTAGATTTTAATTAGGGATTAGGTCCTATAAAGTAATCCTACATATCACGGTAATTATGGGAATTAGAATTCTCTTAGATAATTTATCCCTTGACATGCTAATAGGATAAGGTGGATGATCACCCATAGAGGAATTATGAACGTCCCCAATGTTTCATGAATTAAAGGTGATTATACCAAGATGGAGTCCATATTAATTTGGGAAAGACAATATGATTTTGGTAGTTGGGTTTACGCCTTGAAGTTTCTATTGTAACATTGGAGTGTATAGTGTAGATGACATGATCAGCGCAACTCCCTAAGCCCTTGTGATCCATGCATATTGTGGGAAACAATGGGTATAAAGTGATCAGAATCATTTATCTATATAAGAGATTTGATACTAGGGTCATCTTGGATGTTTATTATTTAGGTCAATCCTCAAATATGTGGCCTATGTATGATGAATTCTATAGGAATCTGAGCCATAAATGCTCCCATTATATTGGGGATTACACAATAAGGGTTCCCTATTGATTGGGGCATCCACTCTGAGATTTCCCATTTAACCCTAGGGTGTATGGTGCATATGACATGATCAGTTCAAATACATAATCCCACATGATCCATGCTCATCGAAAAGAAACATGGGTTAGAAAGTGATCAATCTCATTGGTCAGGATATGGGCTTGGATAATGGGATCGCCATGGATGAATAATATGGATCTCAAAACTAAATTAGGTGTCCTAAATATCCTCAATATTTTAGGAATCAGATTTGTCTTCATTAAATATATATTTGTTCTTACACACTGAGGATTTCCTATTGATTAGGGCTTTCATGTTGAAGTTGACCATGTAACCTGGAATGTTTTTCTTATGGAGGTTCCCAGACCTAGTTGAATTGTCTTTGAAGCCATAACATGAATAGTCTTGGCACATATGGGGGTGTCTCAAGAGTCTTTTCAAAAAGGTTCAAAGGATGTCACTCTTCCTGAATGATATACCCAAAGGTCATTGCAAGACCTATCTGCCATTTCTGGATGACATCGTGGGTCTCAAGAGTCCTGTCCAGAGAGTGCCTCTAGAGTCTGGTTTTCATTCCTATATAAAATAGTGAGACTTGATTGATATGATAAAATTATATTATATGAGTCTATAAATTTATCTGAAGGACGTCTAACGGCTTAGGTGGTAGATCCTGAATTTTTCATGAGACTAAGTTTTTGTTCCCAGGGGGACCACGTGACTTTCTTTGACATGTTCTAAGGATTTTACGTTTCCCAAAATGCATGATAAAGGAATGGCATGATATCTTAGAGACATGTCTTGTTGTTTTCGTGTGTCCCTATATAACTCATGTGAAATTCATGAGGGTCATTGAGTATGTATTTCATTTAAGTCTTTCACTATTTATATTGGTTCTAGCCCTTTTATTCTGATATCCATAGGGTTGTTTAGTATCAATTAAAATTTAGTATCACATGATATGTAAGGCATGTGGCATACACTTTTTCATGCTTTGTCATTATCCCTTTGCATGATCTTGTAATAACAATGTGAATCAATTTATGTATGGTGCATAATTTCTCTATATTTTTATCAGTATATTACATAGAGGAAGACTTTTATGTCATGTGATTGATTACTCTGAGAAGTATACTTTGATTCTTCTGATGTTTGTGCGGAAGAGTTTCCTTCATATAGTAGCAAGTGAATTTTTAATATTGGGGTGGGGATTTTATAGGCCTCACCACCTTGAATTCTCGGATATTTTTGTGGCATATTTGGTGTGGATCCAGGCTAGAGTCAGTGAAGTGGGATACCAGGATGTAGTTTTTTGAGACTTTGTTGTGGGTTATTCTCTGTGCATTTTCTTATTTTCAACGACCATGACTCTCTTTCGTAAATGCATCCTTTATTAGATTATATCGAATTAATGAATATTTTGTTGATCATGTGGGTCATGTCAAAAGACATTTTATCCTATCCTATGGGCATGCCCATGGGCCTTTACAAGAGCTTGTTGTCTTGCCTGGATATTTAGAAAGGCACGGTTTAGCATTTCTGGAGGTCTCATGAGGTTGTACTGTGGAAATATTAGGTGTTTCATAAGTCATTAAATTACCAAGGGTTCTATCACCTTCTCCAATTTTAACCCCTTTTCATTGTATTAAAAATATATATGGTTTACGCAAGTTTTCATGATTAATTTCTAGGATATATACTCAATTTTTTGTTGATTCCTCGTTGGACCAATATGTATTATATGGGGATCTAAATGAATGTTGTGGAAAAAAATTCATTATTCCTTAGAGAGTCAAAGGGGAAGAACAGAGTTTCTTGTATATACATGATGGCTTCCTTTCCTCAAGGATAACAAGCCAAAGGGCTTTCTCGAGACAAGGAAGACATATTGTTGAAGTCTCATAGTGTCTTATGGGGTTTCAATGGGTAGATAACATGTATTTCAGTGACCATGAGTATCTCTCTACTTCTCCATTTTATCGATTTTTTTATTCAATAATGTTTATTGGGTATTTCGAGTTATCTTAGATTTTATCAAGGAATTTTATTCTTTAAAATGATGATACAATGCATGATGTTTACAACCACAAGGGTTATCTACCTATTTCTATTCATCCTCCATATTTGTGGAATAATTTGGGATGGTTTTTAGGAACCTTCCAATGACAAACCATATGGACTATTTCCATAATTCTGTTTTATGGAGTGAATTAACCGTAGAAGGAAGGTTCATTGAAGGGGGTTCTATTAGATTTTTAAAAATGCTACGTGCTTCATGTGGATTCTGTAAGTGACCATGAAAATTTCAGGCGATCTCGAGTCCCTTGGATTCTTATGATATCTGCAAGTCTCAATTACATTACCTTTGTGGGGAAGGTAATTCCCATATCTATGTATTCCTTCCTTTACAATTTTTTTATTATTAATTGGTGGGGGTCAAAAAATGCCCCACATTAAGGGTGACATCTATGGGGACAAGGACTTGGTTCTGATGAAAATTGATTCATGCATTTGTTCAAGGTTGTATGGTAGGCCTTTCAAGATTTTGAAGACTAGAGTGCTATTGTGCTTCAGTTTGGGGTCTTTTAGCTCATACCAAATGCTTCTTTACTTTATCGTCTTTTAGCTAGTACCTAATGATACTTTTAGTTTGTGGTCTTTTTGATTGAACCTGATATTACATTAGATTAAGATATTTTATCTCAAACATTCAACTTCCTTAATTTATGGTATTTTTTCTTAGACATGATATTTATTTAGTTTATTGTCTTTTATCTCGGACATTCTATTTATTTCTTTTAGGTTCTCTTATATTGGACCTTCTAATAAATTATTTTTATGTCTTTTAGCTCATACCTGATACTACATTAGTCTAAAGTCATTTATCTCTTACCGTCTATTTATTTAGTTTATGTTATTTGAGATCAGACCTTATATTGATGTAGTTTACGGTATTTTAGATCAGACCTAATATATGATTGTATGATATGCTACAGACATTCCAGGAATGACCTAAAACAAACCGAGATGTTGGGTTTGTTCCATGGGGTTGTAGAGGCACGCAAGGATATGAAAGAACTTTTTCATAGTGACTCTTTTTTTAAAGACCATAGGTGCATATTCAGGACCCATATGCATGCATTCGTAGTAAAAAAAGGGTACTTGAAGTTAAGAATCATTTATAAGGCCTATGGAAGAATCATGGAGGTAATAGTTGTTGTGGGATAAATAATAAAGAAGGTAGATCTGCCTGGGTAGATGGAATATGGGTGATTTAAATCAGAATCCGCAACTATAAGTCCATGAATATGAGATGGTGCAGACATGATGGGTTTATCACATGACATTATGAAATTAATGGTTTTACCATAGTGTTACTATGGCTCACAAGGATTGAAGCCCCATTCTAAAAAAGAGAATATTCCTTTAATTTTTAGGTTAAGGACCTTATGCATTGATATCATACCAACATAAATATGATCTCCACTCCTCAATGGGGTACATGAATGGGTTTTGAAGGCACATGCAGTACGATGATGATGATGAATATGGAAATAAGGCTATCCAGTAAGATTTCTGGTACCCTAAGGATATTATCCCTTAAATCATAAATCTCAAGACCTATGAATTTTGGCTTGGAATCATGAGGTGTGGTACATCAAAGGATAAAAAATAAAGTTTCATTGTCTATACTTGATAAAGGTTATGAAACATGGTGACGTAATGTCATGGATATATAATACACATGGATATTTTAGCTTTGTGGACTATAAATCACAAACTAGAGCACTTGACTTAGGAGAATGATATGGGATATTCATACGAGGGTATGTTCACACACACTTAGGTATTGAGTGTTGTTGCAATGATATTAGTATCATGAGAATTGGAATTCTATTTTTCAAAATAACAAATTTGGTTGCTGACCATTGGAGCATACGTTGAATACATGGGAATGCATGCATAATCGAGAAAAGGGACCTTGAAGCTGGATATCCTTTCCAAGGGCCATGGAATGTTATGGTGATTCATGATACCCAAAATCATGATGTGTGATATGTGGAATGTGTAAAATCCATGGTGGGTGAAAGTACTCTAAACTTTATTCCATCACCTAACAAACACATTCTCATAGAGATGATATGTGACAAACCATTACTATATTGTATTCTTGGATTTGGTGGTCCCGCAAGAATATCATAGATTTTATGAGGGGAGAATGTTATACCCAATGATCATCATGCCTTATTTATTTATGCTCTAATTTTCTCCTAAACTATGAGAATGAGTGCCTAGCCGTTGGATACATGAATTTTTATTAGTTATCCTTTTGTGAGTTTTTAACCTGACATGTTTTGTGTCTCTTTAATTTTTATTTTTTGGACTTCTGATTTGGACCATTATATTATTGATCATCAAGGTCATATAGATTTTACCAATAGTACAAGAAGTTTTTGGTCATGATGCACATGGTCCTAATATATTGTATGATACCAAAGATATATTGTATGATTACCATGGTCATAAATAACTCCAAAATCATTATGAGGGAATGGTAAAAGAGTCTTAAAGCATGGATCAAGGTTCTCAAGTAATGAGTGATGATATGGGACATCCATATTGGTATTTTTTCAAATACAATGAGCTATTGAGTTCTACCATAGTGATATTTGGGCTCACAAGGATTAGAATGTCCTTTTATAGAGTGACACTTTGGGTTGATATCTATAGGAACATATGTAGGAACCATTGGAATGTATTGATAGTTTGGAAAGGGGATCTAAGAGACAAATATCATTTCTACGGGCCATGTAGGTTTGTGGAAATTCCAGAATCATAAGGCATAAACTGTGTCTTATTTATTAAGTTTCTATAAAAGATGGTGGAAGCACCTCATACTCTGGTTTACCGTGGTAAGACTCTTATGGACCATTGATAACAAATGAATAATGAGAAATGGTTTTTACAATTTACAATCATGTATTTGGAATTTACTAGACTCTATACAGTTTTAACATCATATGTAATAGACATTCATCCATGCAGTTTAATGTCATGTGCTAAAGATATACTTCTATATAGTTTAACATCATGCGATAAGTACATAATTTTGTGAAATGCAATTTCATTAAGCATAAATGTAATTCCATGTAATTTAATGTCATGTAGTAAGGACATGGTAGCCAATGTGAAAGTGTGGAAATATTTCGGTCGGGGCCAACGATAGAGGCATGGGTTTTAATAAATATCTCATGAGGGTTTTTATTAGTCCACATGTAGTTCTTAGTTATGATTCCTACATTGGTCTGGCCCATATGCAATGTGGGAAAAGAATTTATATTCATTTTTTGTGACTAGGATCATAGTTGGAAATTCATGCATTACAAAATATACTTTGAGAGATGGAATCAAGTCACATTTATTTATTAAAGTTGAAAACTATATAGAGGTCTAACCCATATTAAATGCTAGGAATTATTTATTTTTACTATTGAAGTCAGGAATGATGTTCTATTAAGTTTAACATCATGCGGTGAGGAAGAAGATGAAAAGATGTGAATTGATGCGAGTAATGTGTTTGGGACCATAGATGGATGTTTGGGAACCACTATATTTCTCACGAGAATGAGAAGCAAACCACACGTACTTCTGATGAATCGTTTAGTTCATATTCATGCGTTTAATACATTTATCGTTCAGCTTATCATCATATTGTGAGGAATCACGGTATTCCATTTAAGGTCTTTCATTTAGGACCATGAAATAAATGTTATGTTCCTTTATGCCTTTATTCTATGGGTAAGTACCTACTTCAATTCTTATGCTCATGTGATATTTTCTCAATGTGGTAAAAAAGTAATGGAAGGGGTTTTCCTACAATGCAGAGATGGTTGAGGGTACAATAAGATAATTTTGTATCATTTAGTGGTTGAACCAAGATATAGGATCCAGGATTCCCTTTGATGTCATTGGAAATGAGAATCAATCCATACATAGTTATAAATTAACAATGTGTTTTAACATCATGTGGATATGACATTGGTGGTTCGACATTAATAGAGATGGATATGATAGATCTGTTTAGTTTTATTTCATCTGTTAAAGGAATTGGTCGTGTAGTTTAATTTCTTGTGGTAAATACATTGTCCTTGTAGTTTAATTTCTTGTGGTAATGAATTAAGGTTTCGTGTAGTTTAATGTCTTACAAACAGGATGATAGGGGCTATGAAATTTAACGTCTGGCTTCCAGGATGAAAGTGTCGTGTAGTTTAACGTCTTAATACAAGGATGAATTTTTACAATTTTACATCATGTATATAGGAAGAGATATGAGACTTAAATAGATGTGTATTTTATTATGATGAGAGTTATGAAATGATTTTTTTTGAAAAATTACATTGGTGGTAGGTGTGGCATGGTCCCCATCTATTGTGGGCAATGAGTTAGACCCATTGTGGTAGAACTAATGTGAGATATAATTTCTATACCATTTGAGTTCCATCTTTGGGGTAATATTTATTGGTATAATTGGTGCTTTGAGTACCAACACTAGTTCCCCAAGGAGGAATGAGTGGAGGGAAACACATTTATTAAACGCTCATGCAATCCAATTATGATGGAACTCATGTTTTTTAAGTGTTCACAACATGTTCTCATCAATCCATTCCAAATCATCAAGTCGCTTTTGTGATTACACGTCAACTGAGAGTATCCTACAGATGACTACTCGGAACTAGGGTTTTTTGACATACATGTGTAACACTGCCTCACTCCCATACACCAATGAGAATGGAATTGTTTGTTTTTATATACACATAGTTTAATGGTAGGCCCACAATGAATGGAGGTGATTTTCTAGACAATACATTTTATCCGTGTTCACTATTTAATGAAGTATATTTGATATTGTTTTTTTAAGGCCCTTACCAGTCCATTTGTTCTTGCATGCGTGGGAGATGAGTGGTTGGACTTGATATTTTATTCTTCGTACAACTTCTTCAATATGTTGGAATAGAAAGTTGTTTCATTTTCCAACAATATTGTATGAAGGAACCAAAACCTAGGGATGATATGGGACTTTATGAAGTTGATTATGTTCATTTTCTTGACATCCATGATGGGTATAACCTCATCCATTTTTGTAAAATAAGTCTATAGTAGTAAGGATGTACTAGAACTGCTTAGTTGTGGCGGGGGGATATAGCCCCACGACATCCATCCCCCAAACAACTAACATCCAGGAATATCTAGGTATACATAGTAATTATGGAGGTTGGTGGATGAATCTAAAATGGATTTAGAATGCATGAAAATTATTATTGAATTCCTCGTATTCATTTATCATGGTTTTCTAGTAATATAATAGCCCCATAATCTGATGGGAGATCCTTGTCACATATTGATGGGCATTGAAATACCCCTCATGGAATTTGTCCATGATGGAAAAAATATCTCATTATTTTATGCTTCTGAATAATATTTATTTGAATCCATTCTTGTATATATGTTTCTTCTCATTTGTTAAATCCTATAGGATAAAGTTCACTACACAATGTTTAATCTATTCACCTCTATCTTTATCTATTTGGAGCATCCCATTTTTCATATATCTTATTATCGGCTCCATCCATCTGTGAGTTATTATCGGTGCATCACACTCTAGGTCAGTGTTGAACTTATTGATATCTCCCATATCCCAAATGATTATTTCTAAGACCATTCTCTTATGTGTGATACGGAATATTAATTATACCTGATAAGGATCTATCGATATGGTGGTCATATTGTCTAGTGCATCAGTGTGAGAATTCTGTGATAGTGGAACATGATGAAATGTGGGCTCAAAGGGGAATTGTACCACCATTCCCCTAACATAGAAAGAAAGAGGGCACAGTTCTACCTTTTTTGATGGTGTAATCTGCATTGACCTAGATTATCACTAAAACTGAATCCCCTTCGATGATCAGGTAAGCTATTCATATTTTTAGGGCTAGTTCTACGCTAGCAATTTGGGCATGGAATTCTACCTCATTTTTTGTACCCTTCAGATAGTGATAATGAGAAAGGAGAAAATTATTAGTTATGAGAGAAAAATTGAATCCCCAAGCCTACCTAGTTGAGCTTCAAGATTCCCTCCTTGTGAGAATAAATCATTGTGATGTTTCAAAAAGAAATATATCCCATGTCTATAGAGTGTCATGGGCATAGAAGATTTCTTAATCTATAATATTGGTGTCTTTCAGAATATTTGATAAGTCAATATATGCTATAAATAGTGAGCCTTGGATTTTCATTTTAATAAATTATACAACAAAAAATAAATGGCATACTATTGAATATTGACCACCCATCAATCCATGTTCCCAATCCACATTGGTCTTCCATGGATATGCTTGAGAAGTTAAATACATGAGACGAGTTGGACTTCATGGTGCTTCGTGTAATTCATCATATTTTGTAATATGAAGATGAGTGTGTGGTTGTTCATCCTGAAATCAAATTATCAGGTATCAGTACCTATCATAGACTGGCAGAGCTAATAAATGCAATTCCCACATCACACAACATCATTTTCTGCGAGTAGGGTTCCCAATGAGCATTCCATGGTGGACACATATAATATGAGTGGCCTCCCTTCACCCAATGGAATCAGAATTGGTGGTTATAGTAGGTACATAATGTAAATTTTGAAGGATTTTTGGAAATCATCATCCCATTAGTAGGTGATTCCATTATTAATAACCTGGTTAAGTGAGGGTATTTTCTGACCATGTTCGAAATGAACAACCAAATGCCTGAATGGTTCCCTTAGAGCCCCCTAAATTATTTGAGATTTTTGTTGGTGAAAATGATAAGATAGTACTATTCTTCTTTGATTCATACTTAATTCCATGTTGGCATACCCCAAAACCAAGTAATTTTACTAATGTTACCCAGAAATTGAATTTTAGTGGATTCAACTTCAGACTGTGCTATCACAGCTTGTTGAATATTGATTTATGTTCTATGAATTGATAACATCACTATCAATATTTTACCACTTGTTTGTAAACATATCATTTGGATTTCCATCCTCAGAATGAATTAAATATATGTTTCATGGATAGTTCATTTTTGGAATAAAATTTCATCAAACCAAATTGCAAGACCTGATAGAAAAAGAACCCCTCAGGTTCTCTAAAGAAAATTCCTCCATCATCATCATGAAATATATTTATATTATTATACCCCGAGCACTCATCCATGATGGAAATGGATTGGAAACTATCATTTTCATTAATCAAGAGTTCTATAATGGGGAATGATAAATCATCATTTGGGAAATGATGAATAATGTCCATGAAATCATTATACATCTTATTCAAACCATTCTTCTTATTGATGAATATGATGTTGGAAAGACATCTCGAGTATTGCACGTTTCAGATGAAGTTGGATTTGATCAACATATCAACCTCTACTTCTATATTGGTTTCATGAGTGGGGTACATCATTATGGCTCCCTACTTAAAGCCTTGTTGATCATTGGATAGCCTAATATGGAGTATATATACATCTTGATTTAGTTCAGGACTTTTTGTGTATTTCCATGCGAACACATATCATTGTTAGTTCAGAAATATGATGTACATCTATTTATATTCAAGGGTTATGAATGAACTAATTAGTGTAGGATGTCGGTCTTCCTCCATTACCAAATTTTATTTCTTGATTTCATCAATGGTGGTAGAAGCACCTTCTTCAAATGTTTGAGGGGGGTTCCTGAGGTCAGCCTCATCTTCATCCATCTCTGAGTATGTGAAATTATTTTTAGATGGAGTTTTAAATCCGGGTATCCACTATTATTATAAGGGGGATATGGTCCATCATAAGAGACACTATCATTCATTGTTGACTAAGTCATTACTATGAAATCTAAGAGAAGGTAGTATTTATTTCTCTTACTAGGGAAAATAGGGGCTTGAACCTCCTAGGTTAAATATGTGACCATGAACACATTTATAGTGACCACAATTTTACTATTGAGCACATTTGAGGTATTCCTCAGGGTAGTCCCCAATCCATTTGGAGTGGAATCCTGTATATCATCATAAATTGTTTGTTGTTTTTCCTCCCTTTTATAGAAATATGAATCACTATATATTGACCCAATGTTCTCTAAGATAGGACTATCACCATGTAATATTGAAAATTTTATATTAATGGGATACTTCATACACTGGTGGAGTGTTGAAGGTATTTCTAGGTGTCTATTGATGTAGGGCCATCTAACTAGGATGTTATATGTGTTTTCTTGTTGGATTACCATAAACGTAGTGTCCGATGAAAAATCCCCAATCTAGGCTTTGAGCATAATTTTCCTGATAGGCATTTTCTCTCACTTATCATACCCTTGTATGGTTATCTCATATGGAGACAAATACCATTCACCATATCCCAAATATTGTAGGGTTCGGACTAAGATAATATTGATCTGAACACAATTATCAATAAAAACCCATTCGATGTTGACATTTTATGTTTTCTGAAACATTTAGTGGCCTGATGTTCCCTTGAAGGTCCTCTTTTGGATCATTCTCAGTGAATGATATGGTGAAGTAAAATTTTGATGTAATTTCCTCCACTCGAAAGACCCTGGCTACATCAACTTCTGTCATGAACTATCATGGGAATTTAAGTGGTTCAATAATTTCATATGAAATTAGTTTTTAAAGAGAAACCACATTAAAAAATGAGAGATTAGTCAGACTACCATCAACTATTTCCAGACATACTATATTTCCCATAGAGGTCTACACATCAAAATATGGGTTTTCACATGGATGTGCGGATGAGAAACTGAGGGTTTTTTGGTGGAATAATAAGTTGTTTGTGCAGAGGTTCAGAGAGTACCTACTAACAGTGGTTTAGGTCACACTGACCTTCTCCATTGCATGGGTTGATTGGATTAAACCCCCACTAAGCACTCATGCATGATTATCATATGTGAGCGACTGTTGTAGGGATCTATGGCATTTCCTTTCCTATTTTGATACTACTAAAGTTCTTTCCTAAGAGTAGAATCTACATATATGAGCTCCATGAGGATAAGAAAAGAATATTGAGTCTGAAAATGTCTACATTTTACCCTGTATCCTTGGATATGGGGCATAAAACCATTAGTTACCCTTTAATTTGAAGGAAACTCATGATATGGGGAAAATCATCATCAAATAAGGGGTATGAAAAGTGTATCATATTGATAGAACCAAAAATGATTACTTTTTACAATGACGGTTCCATTTGTAAAGATATTGAACATTCCTTTGATGTTGTAGGGAATAAATTGGTGAGAGTTAAGGGAAAATTTGGAGGATAATATGACCCCTTATATTTTTTTATTCTTTATTGTTGTGTTCACACCCAAATTTGAGAGGCACATGTCTATGTTCTGTCTTGGTTTGCGCATCTCTAATGGTTCTATGCAACTATACTTTCAAAGTGTCTTAGGCTCGATCATTTTCTTTTTGAGTCATCCTGTTGTCGAATCATTTCACACATCTAGAGGGGACCTTATTCCAAACTCCCAATTCTTCTAGTGGGACTGTGGTTATACAAGAAACCTTATCTTTTCAGTAATCTAGCACCCCATGTATGGAATCAATTATTTTTTGAAGATTGACTTTGAAGATGAATAAATTATAGATATTATAAACCATACTACTATGGACATGCTAGTATTCAAGAACATCTATGAGGTCGATCTCATCAAGCATCCTAGGTTACGGATGTGTGAGTAGATCATTTTCCATATATTCTAACAAATAATTGGAAAATTGTTCCTTCTGGAAGGACCATTACTTATTTGTTTGTTCTTCAAATCTTGGATGACCATGTTTTGTCTTTGTTTCTGGTTGAGGGTGGTTCTATGGTGGACGCCACTTGAAAGGAGGTGTTGGGTGGTTTAGGGACTTCTTATATATTTGGACAGGCACTACTATTGTCTTGAGAGGGATAGCTCTAGATTCTAATCTGGTCAGCCTTTATCCTATTCTATGGGAATGAGTTGAGTTTTAGAAATGTTCCACTAGATTTTTGCTTCCATACATTGGGATATTTCATCATACTAATGTAATCCATATGAATTTTCATTGTAATCAAAGTATTCTATAATTCATCCAAATTATTTTCACACATAGTTCCAATAGTGGATCATGCAAGAGGGGGATGCTGAGTCCGAAGTTCAAACTATTAGACCATTCCATAAATGCATACACCCTCTAATTCTCGTGTTGTTTTTAGTTCTTCAGGTTGATTGGAATCATCATCATTAGTGTAGAACTGAATTGATAGAGTAATTGACATTTTAAATTATGAGGATGGTCTTCACATCCAATCATATATTCTACTGGAAGACTGTTATACAAAAGAGTGGTTTTTTCCACTCATAGTCTTTAAAAAACACCTCATATTTTTCCATCATATTGATCTTGAGGGCCCATCATCGGCCCACATTTGGACAAAAACAGTTTTATATGTGGTGAAAGGTCACACACACCATCAAATGTAGAGAAGGTATGATTGCTGAAATTGGATGGAGGAAAAGTGTCATCCACACAATCAGGATATGGCTTCCACTTAGGTTGTATAGGCATGCATCTCCCCTCTATGGATTCCATTTTAATATCCAATGAATCAGTGATGTGAAGGATCTTTAAGGCCATCATTCCATGTGACATCTCCCACCTATAGGGAGACATTTGGGGCCGATTATGTGGCCCAAATTTTATCTCCTTCATATTTTCATTTCATCCAATGATTGAATGGTTATATTGGAGAGGTATAGGTTGTTTCTATAGTAGAGAGAAGTCATGATCATTTATAACATCCCCATTTATGTTGACTGGCTGCCTATATCCAAAATCAATTTGATACTAATTTACCACTTTTGTTGTATGATCAGACATGGTAGGGAGAAAACATTACTCCTACCAAAGAATATACGCAACAAGAATATTTCCTCTGAGTAACTCCTTTTATTGTTTTTAATTTTTTTGTATTTCATTATCATATTTTGGAAATAATTCATTCAAGGAAGGAACATCTCTTCTCCTAGGAGGTGACCAGGATGTGTTTAAACTATTTACCTTGGCAATATTCTGTAATGGATGTGGAAACTCAAAATTTTGAGGTGGCGTGTTTTAGATCCATCTCTGTTTCCTAGTGTGTGTGTAGCCTCATTTGATGCATCCATGTCACCCTCAAACTGTGGTATGTTTTCGATCTTGTGGCTTTTTCACTTGCATCTTGATCAATATATTTCATATTGATAGTGACAATACTTATAATGGGATACCAGGAAATATTGTTCGCTCCATTATTCTCAACGCAACCAGATTATTCTGCACTATTTTCTTTATGTTCATTATATGAACCATCGTCTTTGTAATCCAATTTGGACTTTTACCTTTGTAGGTTCTTATTTTTTTGTCATTTGTTCCACCCATTTTTATTTTTGAATAGTGACTCTAAGGGAGTTTCTGGACATGGTTTCGGAATGTGACCCAACCAGAAGAAGTTTGTCTTATTATGAGAGGATTTTGGGGAATGTTGATTGTTAATTTAATCATACCAACCTAGAAAAGGCCTATTCTCTATGTGGTGGTACTTATAATAAAACTTTCCTATGACTAGTGGGGTGGGGGTCATTTGCAGCGACAATTGGTAAGAATTGGTCATATTATTAAAGATCTAATGACACCATTCAATGACTTGGTGATTCCAAGGATAGAGGTGAAGATATGAATTCCCCCATCCCAATGGGGTGGGGGTGATGTGGATTAAAAATTGATGTGAATGGGGTCCTCTCATGGTATAATGAACATAGTGATTTTGTTTGGGGCATAAATTACCCCCCACCACTTTGGGTTGGGGTTCACATGCAGCTGTTAGGGGTATGTCCCCAATCATCTTAATAATTGATGATCTGAGGGGTGAGGCAGTGTTAGATATTCTCCTGGACCACAGGGCATAGTCCACTCCAAGATGGATGCTATGGTAACTGCTACTACGGTGTGCATGATGTGGTGGAACTATGCTAATGTTGGATCAAGGTGAGAAAGAATTCCGTAGTAACAACCATTTCCTACAGGATGTTATCTATGTAATCACAGTTTTACTCTTAATTTATAGAATTTCCTCATAATTTCATGAGGGGACATGTTTGAAATGATGTTTTATATCCTATCTCCCCATCCATGGTATCTAGGCACTGTTGAATAGGAGGAAGTATATTCTAGTTACTAGCATCCCTATGTGTTACCTAGTGTCATGATTTCACTAATGAATATAGAATTATATGATGTCGTATATGAAGAAATTTTTTGTTCCAAGGGGAATCAATGTGTAATTATACATACTCTCCTCATCCTTAAATGGGTATTCATGGCATGAATTTGGTGATCAGCTGCCAAATAGCTATGATGCAATGGAGGCAATCATGTTACAAATTTTCATTTTACTTTTATAGATGTGGATCCCGGGCCATGGGGATAGTAGTAATTTCTAGTTCATTGCATAGTATATTGATTTTATTTAGGCGACCCTCATAGTATGGATAATAGGTATTATGAAACTTCATTCAGTGATGAGTATCCCACATATTCTCACATAGGTAAGGCATGCACTCATTTTCTATATTATCTTGGATCTCGTAGATAAATGTAGTTAAGGGACATAACATGATGAGATAGTTGTTTCTATATATCTCTCTCTATTTTTAAATGTTTGTGGCCTCCTCATCAGGTTTACACACATCCATCCATTCAGACCATAGTAGATTGATATGATGGTCACCTACTAGTGGGAGTGGGGTGCTACTGGTAGTTGATGGGGAACCATATATAGTCAACCCCAATGTTTCGAGCACATATAAAAATTAAATAGGTATAGATTGGTTCACCTATATATAAAAGGGTTTCTAGACATTGGGAGGACTTCCTTGACCGTGGGGGATATCTTCATTCAGAAGTTGACCATAGTGGATGTTTGGAGTAATGACTATGTGGTCCATCTCCAAACTACCACGAGGAGTACTATTGTGGTAACGAACATATTATTATTCCTCTTCTATAGTAGTGTTTAAGGCACATTTTGGTGTTTAGAATGTGTCTCTTACTGCATAAATGAGACTATTATTGAGAATATTAGCAGTATGGGATATGTTCTACATCATTTATGGGATAGACATACATGTCTTTTTGGATTTTTTATGGGTATGAGACTGGTGAACAAAGGATTATAGAACATTTATTTAATCGTCTAGTGAAAAAATAAAATTATTCTACTGCTAAGAATCTACTAGAATAAACTGATAATCTATCTCATTATTGATAAGAATGTAATCTTGTTTTGAGGCATATACCATTCTCACTTGGTGAGCCTCGGTGATGACAAAAATTTAAACCCAATCCTAAGCCGTTGGAATATGATGCTAGAATTTCATGGTGGGAATATGATCCTTCCTAGAGTTTTCATTAACTCTCACATGGTGATCCCTAGTTGGAATGGGAATATGATCACAATCCAATTACAATCACATCCTCAATTTAGGCTAATAATCCTCCTAGGTGGGAATCATAATGCGTGCTTAGTTCGATATATCCACTTTTTCATGATGATTAAAGTGTTGAGATGCCCTTGGTTTTGGGATAGGATTTTTTGAATATCCCTTTATATTCAATAGTTCTAGAATATTTGTCATATTTCTTCAGTTGTTTCTAAAATATATTTTAATTCCAAAAACGTGTTTGTAAGAATATGAACATGCACATTTTATATCTCCATGATAAATGGTCAGATGTAGTTGATTGATGCATGGATATGATCCTAATTCTATACCCCATATGCCACCATAATATTCCAATGGGTTTCATGCAAGGGGGTATGAGTATTAGCTTTCCTTATGCCTTTTGCGTGGATAATCCCACAGACATGTTCCAATCAAGAAGGGATATGAGCCTGCTTTGTAATTCTTACCTGGATATGATGGTAGTCAAAGTTGAGAGAAGTGGGGGTATGACCCCCCTATTGGATATCCAACACCTTCATCTTCTGATGAGACTTACTCGTTTCTGATGTATTGGAATAACACTTGTTTGTGTGTCGGATATTACCCTCAGTAGGCGACTAATGGGTACTAGCGGTATTGTCTTGGTAACATTTATTGATAAGTTCCCTATTTGATGGAACCTAAACTAAAAGGGATCCATATCTGGACTTATGGTCTAGATTCATATAAGGTGGAAGTTGGAGGTTTTCATTCATTTGGGATAAGCTCCCATAGATGTTGGTTGTAGAAAAAAGGGCTACTAGATTAGAAAAATATTTTCCCGGGGGATTTGGACTCACCGGTCTACATGTTTGGAGAAATTCAGAAGAAACTCCCATTTTTTTGATTGAACTATGCCAGTGGTACTATCGAACCATCGTATTTACAACCTCTTAAAGGAATTATCAAGAAGTAGAAATAATTGTGTTCCCCATAAATTTTCAGTCACAGATGATTTTCCGAAGCAAATGTTGGATGATGAAGAAATTGACTTTAATCAGGATTTTTTCAATATATACAGTCATGAAGACAATAAAGACCAAGGATTTCAATTAGTGTAATATAATTGGAAACTATTTCGCATTCCGATATGAATGGTTAACACAATTTTCCTAATATCCCTTAATTTGTTTGTTCTACATGTTTGGACATGTTAAAATGGTGATGAAAATATTTCATTAGAACCCTGGTTATATAGGATCATTTATGAGATGAATCCATTCTAAATAATTTGATTTTATATGTTTAAAAAAATGTGGCATGATTAATTATAACCTAATAACTCTATTATTACATTTATTTACATCAATTACACCATTTTTTTATCCGGTTTTAGAGGCGTGAAATGGGTTTTTATTTTCAAACTACCATTATCAATTTTCCTAGGAACTCTGAATCATTTCCCCATATATAGCTAGGTGTAGACCTTCTTTCCAAAGGTTGGTCATCATCTGGGTTTTCAATCCCAACAACTCTTTGGGAATAACATTGTTCTATAGGAATGGAGTCCGGGCTCATCGCATAGTTTTTGGGGGAACTTTTGCCTACTCAGGGACTCTCTTATATATTTAATCTATATTCGAGTATCAATTCCTAATTCCATATGAGACTGGTTCCCTCATAGGATGATTCAATGGTTAATTATCTCATAAAAACAAATAAATTGAGTCTCAATGATGAAAAGTGGGGACTATGGTCACATTAGAGAATGCATTTGTATGTATCAGATGTTATTCATCCATTCCATTAGTGGAGAATAACTGCTTTTTGTGATCAAGTCGTACGAACAACTACTTTAGAATGAGATTTCACATGAGGAGGAAATTAATATTTTGAATAGGGGATTCATCCATTAAGATTCATCATACATATCCTAGATATTGAAGAAATAAAAAAACAACATTATTAGTTAATCTCATGAATTTTACTATCCTGAGAATATGACATATACGTAGGTACTAAGAGACCAAATCTTTTATCATGGGTATCAAGGAGACTTCCTACATATCCTAGTTATGGAAGGAATTAGATTCATCGTAGTTCAATCAACACCATTTGATTGGACCCATGGTATATTCCTTTATATGAGGGGTTTTTTTACCATACCACTCATCAGGGCTTACATACTAGGATTTACCTAATGGGTGCAGACTCATAATGCACAATGAGGTTTTTATTCAGTCTCTTTAATCCATCACGAGCATTGCTCAATGTGAGAAACAAGGGGGAATAGATGATCAATATCATGGAGTATATATTTTGAATGTATGTGCCTGGAAATTCCTTGGGGTGTTTGGTGAAAAGATCTGACCTTAAGAAGGTGTCATGAGTATCTTGAGTATGGTAGGAATCTGAGTGATCATATTTCAGTTCATGTCTCAATCCAATGAATAAAAGCATAGAGTAATAAACTCTTGGGAATGATCAGGGCCTAAGGGGTTTCAATTTATAGATATTATTATTACATCAATGTGGATGTTTATTAAGGATTATGCCATTGAATTTCCTCTTACACATACTATTTATGACATGAATCAATGTTTTCAGAGTTCTTTTATCCCTTAACACGTAGATAGGCTATGGTGGATGATGACACTCAGAGACATTATGACTATCCTTGAGATTTCATGAATTTTAAATACTTATACTGTGATTAACTTTCTATCAATTAGGGATATATCACATGATATTTGTAGTTACGGATTACACACTGATGTTTCCCTTGTAACCTTGGGGTGCATAGTGCAAATGATATAATCAATGAAACTCCCTAAGCTCATGTGATCCATGCTCATTGTGAGAAACAAGGGCTATCATGTGATCAATGACATTTCTATAGATAACATCCTGAATATTCGAATCACTCTAGATGACTAATATGGATCATGAACCACATTTATGTAGGCTACATTCCCTAAATATGGAAAGAATTAGATTTTTCATAGTTCCATTTATATTTGGGCTTACACACTGCGACTTCCCTATTGAACATGGATTATACTCTGAGGTTTCCCATGTAACCCTAGGGTGTATGGTGTTGATGACATGATAAGTGAATCTCCAAAATCCCAGTTGATCCATGCTTGTTTTGATAAACAAAATTTGGAAATATATCAATGTCATCTCCATCGATAAGAGATTGGATCTGGGATCAACATAGATGATTAATATAGAGCTCGAACATCAAATAGTTTTCCTACGTATCCTGAATAATGAAGTAATCAGATTCATTATAGTTCCATTTATATTGGGACTTACACAATAGGGTTTCCCTATTGATCAGGGCTTACACTATGATATTTCCCTTATAACATGTACTTCTTATCTAGAGGGTGTTTCATGACCCAGTTGACTTATCCTAGATTCTATCACATGACCTATATTTTCACATAAGGGGGTGTCATAAGAGTCAGTGATACATGGATCAAAGGATGTCATGTTTCTTGGCTGACATCCTTGAAGGTCATCGTGATACCTGTCTATCATGTCTGAAGTGAATTTATGGTCTCATATATATTGTTTAGAGGGTTCTGTAAGATCATGGTATTCATGCCCAGATAAATATTAAGACTTGAATGATATAAGGGAACTTCGTTATATGTTTCAGGTAATTGATTTGACATAATTCAAAAGGATCAGGTGATGGAACCATAATGTTTCGTGAGACCAAGGTGGTGTGCCTATGGGGACCCTGAAAATTTCTTTGACATGTCCGACGGATTTTGTGGGTCCCAAATAGCATGCTCAAGGAATGTTGGGAGATCTAATCAAAATGTCCTAACATTGTTTTGTGTCTTTATATGACTCTCGTGAAGTGCATGGGGGAGAGTGAGAATGTATTTCATATAATTATTTCAATTTTGATCTTGGTTCTATGCCTTTTGTTGTGAATTCCTTAGTGTTATTCATTATCAGTTAATTTTTGTTGTTTCTTGATCTGGAAGACATATGGTATGCTCCTTGCACACCTTGAATATATCCCGTTATGTGGTCTCAGAATGATCATATGAGCAAACATATATATCATGGATGATTTCTGTAGTTTTTTCAAGTATATTAATTAGATGAAAAATTTCCATCCATGTGATCAGTTGCTCTGAGAAGCTCGCTTCGATGCTTGGGACTTTTTTTTGAAGAGTTTCTTTCGCGTGGTAGCTGGTGAATTTTTCTTGATGGGGTGGGGAATTTATTTTCCTCTATACCCTAGATTATCACCTATTTGTGTGTAATATCTAGCCTAGATCAAGGATATAGTCGGTGATGTGGTATGGCATGAAATGATTTCACAAGTCTTTTTCCTTGGTTTTTCTGAGTTTTTCACCTGATCTTCCTCTATCACGAGCCTCTTCTATCAATGATTTATTTATTGGATAATATCCAATTAATGAAGACATACTTTATTATGTGGCTCATATAAAAATTACTTTCATCTTTTCTTATGGACATTCTCATGGTACTTCATGAGATCTCAAATCCTTTATTGGTATATTTTGTAAGCTAATGGTCAGGTTATCAGGCGGTCTCACGGGGCCGCATTGTGGAAATCTCAGATGCATTGCATTTCATTCAGTGATTGTGAGTGTTATCTCCTCTATTTGTTTTCCCATATCATTATTTTACAATGGTCAAGGATAATGGTATTTTTCAATAGTAATTGTAAGGATATTTAATAAATTTTTTATGATGACTCACATGACAAATATGGGTCATATGAGGATGTGTGAACATGTGGTGGAAAAAAATATATTTTCCCATTAGAGAACCGAAGTGAAAGCATAGTGTTTCATTAAAATAACAAATAAATTCCATGTGCTAATGATAACATGAAAAAGGAATTTCACCAGATGAGGAATACATATAAATTAAGTCTCATAGTGTCTTATGAGATTCCAGGGGTCCGTCTCATGTCTATCAGTGACTGTGATCTTGTTCGTGCCATCTAGGACGTCTTTCAGGGGGGTTTCTTCCTCATATTGCATGTGAAACCAAATTTCTTCTCATTCATAAGGTGATTAATCCTCAGTACATTGACCAATACAGGCCCATTAGCATGTGTAACACATCATTCACAATCCTGTCCAGCATACTTAATAAGAGAATGGCCACTCACTTGGATTCATAGATTAATTCTGTCCAGCACGGATTCATTAAAGTTGGTCAATACTGGGTGTGATTGGTTTGGCCCAAGAAATTAAAAGTGGTATTAATAAAAATTCCATTGGAGGGAAATCATGCGGGAAAATTGGATATGATCAAGGAGTATGATAGAATGGATGGGGTCTTTGTCTTAAAAGTTTTAAAGTGCATGGGATTTGCCAACTGGACAATTGATCTCCACTTTCAATGCTTCATATCGGCGTGGATCTCTACCTCATTCATGGGTAAACAATTTGGATTCTTGAAGGCATGTCGGGGTCTCAGGAAAGGGGTTCCTTTTTATCCCACCATCTTCATTCTTGCTCAAAATTATTTTAGCTGCTACATCAACAGGGGCATTGACACAGGTCTAATACTTCTATATCATAATAGGTATTCCATGAAGGGAATCTCGCAATTGATGTTTGTGGATGATGCAGTATTGTTCATTAATGGTATTAGAATATCAGTGAAGGGGATGAAGAGGGTTCTTAAGGAATATTTCAAGTGCTGCGGACATGTGGTGAATTTTGAAAATAGCCTTTTCTTCACAGCGAGGAGTGCCTCTTTGAGTAGGGATCGGGACCTAAGAGCCAGGTTGAATATGAATAAGGGTTTTTCCCATGGATTACCTTGGAGAACCAGTCATCCCATCTTTCATCCAGGTGAGGCATTTTGATAAGCTCATTACCAAAATTACTAGATGTATTCAAAACTGGTAAAACAGGTTTTTATCCTTTTGAGGTCACATTACACTGGATAATTGTGTGTTAGTCTCCACAACGATTCATGTTTTGTATACTTTAATGGTTCCAAAAACTGTGAATTCAAACATGGATATAATAATGGTGTATTTCATATAGGATGGGAAACTGGAAGGTCATCATCACTGGGCTTCAGGTAAACTGTTGGCTAGAACCCTTTCTGAAGGGGTAATTAATTTACGGATCTTGTCCTCAACCATCCAAGGAATGTATGCCATGCTCGCTTGGGAGGTCCTTGAAAGCTGAACACTATGGGGAAGAACAATGCAGAACCTCCACGAACATAATGGAACTAGACAGTGAAGGAACCCCTCAATGATATGGAACCTGGTTCAACCACATATGGACACTCTACAACAACACCCTCGATGGATTATCGGAAGGGGGAACATTAACATCTGGCAGTAGGATTGGGGGGTATGGAGGCTGTGGTTTCCAAGATGCCCAGCTCCAGATATCACCTTCAAAGAAGCTTCGTGGCATATGAGGTTCATCAAGGCCCTTCTCAACGACAACCAAATGTAGGTGTTTAATTCTATAGTCCCAAATGATGATGTTGATCAGTTAATTTTCACAGGTTCTTCATCGAGTGGTTTCTCCATAAAAGGATTCGATAATGTGACGAGGGAGGTGGTGAACATCGATCTGTGGGGGGAGACTCTGAGGTGCAAAATGTTCCCTTCCAAATCAAACTTTTTGATGTGGAGAGTGTGACACAAGGCTCTACCAACGGATACTAACCTCCAATGAATGGGAATTCCATCAGTTTCTCGGTGCTGGTTTTGTAGGGCTCTGAGCACACAGTCTGTGGGACATATGTTTTATGAAAGTGAATGTTAAAGGGGGTCTGGAAGACCTTTGGGGATTCATCTGGATGGAATGGATATGTTGGTAACTCATATGACTTCCTTAATTTCCGGTTTATGGGAGCTAAAAACCAAGGTAAGAAAAGGAATGAAAGGGTGATCATACTCATTACTGGGTGCTGGACTATTTGGCAGGCCCAGAATAACAAGCGCCATAGTAGAGGCTCGGTTTCTCAGGTCAGTATACACTTAAGGTTGAAAAACGTTATGTTGGATATTCTATAGATGCGCTTGGACTGGAAAAATGCTTCCTCCATGTGCATCATTTCTGCTGGAAGCAGTGTAGATTAGCGGGCCGACCCTCCAAGCAGGGGCAGTGGGTGAGGTGGAAGCCACAGACACATGTTTTGAAACCTAATTTTGATGGTTCGTTGCTCAGAGGGGAGATACGAGGAGGGTGCACCGTGCATGACTAGAATGGATTTGTTTATGCAGCATTTGCTGCTTCGTTTGGGGGAGTTGATGCGCTTGAGGGGGAATATTGGGATTTGGAAGCGGGTTTGCATATGTGTGTGTGCAGGGATTTAGTGGTGTCTTCGGTGGAAACTGATTCTATGGTGTTGTTAAATGCACTACAAAAAAAGGTAGGATTCCATGGAGCATAATTTATAATGTCAGGCGATGTCAGGTTGTAATAGGGGCGTGCATGGAGATCTCTCATACCTGGAGGGAGGGTAACATGGTGACGGACTTTATGGCGTCGACGAAAACACCATGCAGTACTTTTTCTTCATTCGCATATTTGGGTTATTTTCCTTATGATGGATTGAAGTTTTCCATAAATGATGCTTTGGGGATGCATTACTTTAGACATCTATGAATTGTTTCCCTATATTGGGATTATTGTTTTAATAAAAATGTTAACTTTCAAGTCAACAATGGTTTTGGGGTATTGTGACTGTTCATCAATATCATCAAGGTATTTTATTCTTCCCAATTATGATATGGTGCATGAGATTTACGACCAATGGGGTTCACTCCCATTGTATATAATTCCTCCTTATTCTCTGATGAATTTCGGATGGTACGTTAGGAACTTGACATTGAAAATCCATGTGGCCAGGTGTAACTCATTCGGTTTTCTAGAGAGGTTTCTCAAGAGTACGATGGTTCATTAATGTGGTCTATTCTATATTTTGCAGAGTTTATGTACTGCTTGTGTAGTCTTCTCATGACCTTGGAATAGTCAGGTGATAATAAGTCCATTGGAAGATAATGTTCTCTTCAAGTCTCATTTCATTTTCTGTTGTGTGGAAGGTAATCCCCATATCTAGGTAATCCTTCCATTTCTATTGTACTAATTTATATTTTGCAGGAATCAATAAACACTTTAATATAATGTCTCGGATGTTATCCTTTCATTATGTTTATGATTTAATGTTTAATATTGTTTCCACATTCCTATGACTCCATTTTGTTATAATCTTGTAGAATTATTATATTTTCATGTTTATGAACCTCAAACTTATTATGATTCCTCGACAAGACTATTGAGACACATGTGTTACTTTCATCATTGTATTATTTGATTATTCCCTTACTAGGATTTATATCTCACCCCATTCTTTTCAATTTCCAAAGGCTATCCTACGTAGTTTTAAAAGAATCAAGGAAATTTAAGGGATTGTTATGGATTTTTTGGTTATTTAATTTTATTTCAGTTTCAAGTAATAATGTTATTTTCCAAATTAACCAAATACACTAGGTTTTACACTAAATTGTTTTTTAATCTTCAACATTATGTAAAAAAATGAAATAAATTGTAATAAATATATGGATTTCCAGAATGATAAAGTATGGTGGATGTTAGACCAATGATTCATTGGATTTAAAAGAAGGTTTTATTATTTAGACATACAATAAATGAATTTAAATTATTACGTGGTTTCCCATATTGATTATTACTGATCGTACTGTTATTTTTAGTTTTAGTCAATGCCCTAATCCCAATAAAACTATGTGAATGTTGAATGTGAAAGATGACACATTAAATTATCTCTCGAGTAACCAAATTTTATAGGATATAGAATAAAAAATCTCATTAATATGAATATAAAACATTCTTAATCCATGAATCATACCGATCATCCAAAATATAATTTGAGGGAACATCGTTTCATTACACCCTTTATGATGAAACACCCATAATATTTTAGTTGATATGTTGATACACAAGTTTTTTCACCATGGATAAATTCCATTTAAATGGTATTTTTCATTATCTAGGGTTTATAGCTTGAGAAACATCAGATGGGATCTATATCATTTGTATGAAGAAATGGATCAATAGTAGACTCTCATAAAAAACATGATGAAATGTGATGAAATTGACTATATAGAGTGGGATGAGTTTATATGTGTATTTATCGATATCAAGATTCCCCATGTTCGTTTTATGAAAACGGAGATAGAATTTCTCGATATAGGGAAGAAGGATGATGAATCCATTACTATATATGGGGAAATTGTTTATAAGACACTCAAGGTACGATTCTTATATTATCATTGAAACATAAATTAGGATTGATAGATTCATCAGTGTTATAAAATATTTTATTTGAAGGGATTTAACCATAAGATACATTGGTAACTATGAATAAATCATTCAATTTTATACCCAAAAAAATGTACATTGTAGTTTCCCATCAATGTATTTTTTTTATTAGAAAAAGAATTTGAAATTAAATGTAAATTCTAATAATAAAAACCATGGATAAAATAAGTTGAGCCTCCCATTATCCTTGGTGTGTGGAAGGAGACATGGAGTAAATATCATAAGTGGACTACTAAATTATTTAAGTCTATAAAGAAGGTTATCAGGATATCAAATGATGATGTGATGGGATGATTATAGATAATGATAGAGGAAAATAATAATATAATGAAACACCCACACTATAGTGTTTCAAATAAAATGGTTTTTGAAATTATGATAATTTATTATTTAATATGGAGGATAATGAGGATGATCAATATTAGAAATGTCATAATCCTAGAGAGAAATTTTGATATCATATTATCATTATTTTTTAGATGGATAATGATGTGGTGAACTGTACACATACTATACACTCTAGAAATCAAAATAAATAACTTGATTTTGGATAATCCCACTCTTTAATTACTGAATAATTTTCTAAGGGTATCATAACTGCACCGTAATGATTAGATATTTAATTACTATTTAGAAACCCTACTGTTATGATTATCACATATAATGTTTATGATTGTTCTCTTATTAATGTTTTTGGGAATGTGCTTCCTGAAAATATTTTTACTCTACCTCTAGTTTGATTTGATATTATATATGGAATTTATTTACATTAATTAAATAAATCCAGAATGATTTTCCATGGAAGGAATTCACATTTTATTTTACAAAAACCCTATGATCATCTATTAGTTTTATTATTAATATAAAATTATGAAGGAAATCACATCCATTATATGAGACTTAATTCATAATCAAAAGGGTGTTTTATCATATATAGTTCAATGAAAAATCAACATCATAGATATGCTTATTTTTTTGAGATTGATGATGTTTTTTATGAAGATATTATTTGTCTTACAAGGAATCTTGATGTTTAGTTTTCAATAGAACTTGTACTTGGTTCTACAACATTTTCAAAGACTACATATAGAATATTCCAAAACACAATACTATTATTGAAGAACAAACACTATTAGAATCTTGAAAGGGGATTAATTGAGCCATTTCTACAACCATTAGGATTGTATATTGTTCTTGAAAATAATTATGATGGATCAATGTGACTCTAAATTATTTATCAGGAACTCAATAAGATCACTATAAATATAAACTATCCTCTACCCCGTATTGGATCCATATTTTATCAACCAATAAAATATCAATACTTTTCAATGATTTTACTTATTTATGTGTATTATTAGTTGATTTTCATGATGGTTGATATACCCAATACAACATTCTGTATAAGGCATATAAACTATGAATTTACAATGACTCTTTTTGGTCTTACTAATTACACTACTATCTTGATTGATTTAATGAATTAAGTATTTAGAGATTACCATAACAATATTGCTGTCTTTTATAAATATGATATTCATATATATTTAAATAAAAAATAAGCTAATGAAGACCAATTAAATTTTTTAACAAATACCCAAAAGAAGGATACAATATATGAAAAATATAAAAACATTGAATTTTTTCTACAAGAAGCTTCATTCTTGGGTAAATAATCTCAAAAGAAGGTATATTAGTGGACCCATAAAAGATGGATGTTATTAAACATTTTACTAGACCAACCATTGTGATTGAGGATCTGCATTTTTCTTTGTTTGGAAAAATATTGTTGAAGCTTTATAGAGAAATTTTTTTTAAATAATCCAATCAACATGTTAATTTGAATGGGATCCATGGTTTTTTTGATACATGAAATTGAAGAAAATTTAAAGGAAATTATGGAATGTTTGAAAAGTGCAGATGAACATACATTACCGTAAAATGGGTAAGGGTTAGTGATCTATAGTGAGAAATTGATGAAGGGACTATGATAAATACGTATGGATAATGAAATTTTCCTAGATTATACATCATGAAAATTGATTCTAAATAAGAAAAATTACAAAAATAATTATTTGGAGGAAGCTATGGTGATTTTTCATTAAATAATGAAAAATATATGGTTAAAATATGTATAAAATTAATTCATTTTTTATAAATTGATTATAAATGAAAATAAAAATAATTTTAAAGTAAAATATATAGTTTTCTGATAAAACCATTTGTATTCAAGAAATGTGTTTAAATTATAAATTAATCACCCTTATTTAATAAATATTATAAATATTATATGTTATGTGTTAAAATACTTTTTTTTAAAATTAAACTAATGTTTCTTCTATGGATGATATAAGAATAAATCTAATTTTTATTTTGAAATATACGTTTATAATTAAATTTTTTTCCTCATGTTTGGATAATTTTTTTTAAAATAATTTATTTTAGATATAGAAATTGAATATTGAAAAAAAATTTCCATAATTTTGTTTGGGAGGATAAAATTTCATAAAGAAAACTCTTTTATTTATTTTTTATTGTTAATAGTAACCTTGATATTTTTTTGTCACATTGGTAAGAACATAAAGCTAAAATAATGTTAAAACTATTGGATAATGCTTTGAATATCCAAAAAAACATGACTTAATACTATTTTATGAGTTTATTTAAAATATATTAATCCAAGAAACAAATATATGTCCTCTAGGTTTCATTTTTATTTACTTTTTACCTTTATATTAATTTTAGAAAATAATAAAGACAAAATGTAACTCTCTTATCATTAATATCATTAATGTTTTTACATAAGGATAAATTGAGGATAAGATAGTTTTTTTTAAATAAATTAATAGAAAATAATTTATTTTATTGTGTTAATTTTTTTATATTTTAGTGATTGAATAATTAATATAAATTATTAAACAACACTCACACATCGTTTATTTAATTAATTCAAAAACAAAATAAATGATGTCAAAATATTAAAAATAATACAATTTTGGTGAATGGTTGTGGTAAAAAAAATTAGATACTTATAACAGTTTATAAATGTTTTGAAGGGTCATATTATATTTCCTTCCCAGTCATGATGTTTTCAAAGTCAAAGTAATAATTCCAAAAAAAGTTAATGATATTTTATAACAACAAATATTTTATTAATTGAATTAAAATTATGAAAAATCATATATCCAACAAAATATTATTGTGATACAGTTTAAAATATTTACCATGGATCATTTATGTGTCAACTTTGTTTTTATGGAAATATTTTTTAACTTTAATCTATAAAAACCATTAATATCCACGTAATTGTCAGAATGGTTAGTAAGGGAAAAAATGTTAAGGGTGAAAACATAACTGAACCTTTTCAAAAATTCATTTAATGAGATAATTTTTAATTATACTCATATTATATTCTAATTATATCTATTATGATAATTATTTCATTAAAATTAATTAATTTTAACATCATACAATATTTAATTTCAATAATTCCCCTCCCATCACATATAAAAGGAATCCATTTCTCCCCTCATTCATACACTTTTTGAGTATTATATATAGGAAAATATCTACCACAATACCTCCATATTTTTATTAACAACATCCTAACACTTTTGTATTTCTATAATATGATCCCTTTATGGATTAATATGAATTCCAAAAAAAATATTCTCAATGAGGTGGTATAAATATTAAATGAGCATTTCCAATTTTATTTACTATCTAACTTCATAAAACTTCATAGAATACATTTTAAAATAATGAAATATGTATATTATATTTTATGAATTTTTATTATTAAAATTTATAAATCATTATTTACCCTCTACCCATATATTATAAAATGATAATTTCAGTCGTGTGTACATGTTAACTACCACCTCTATTAAGTGATGTGATTAATTTTTAATTTCTAGTATTAATGGATGATAATTTGGATATATTTAGTGAATATATATGATATATATTATATAATAATTATTTTTAAATTTTGATTGATCATATACCTTTATTTCATTTTACACTTTGAAAATTAAAGACATTATTCATGCGTATATGCAACCTACCATCACTATAAATGTTGTAATTCATTTTTGAACACTATCAATTATTAATAAAAAAAATTATATAATATATATATATATATATATTATAGTTTTATCATGATTCATGTTATAGATATTATAAATACATGATCAATATATAATGACTAGAACTACAAAACAGGAATCCCCATGAAAAAGGAAATAATTAACACATAGAAATTACTAACTCATTAAGTAATTATTAATAAAGGGTGTTGAAATGTAATAAGTGAGCCATATATGATATTATAATCATGTAAATGATTCAGTTATATAATTATAATAAATATAAATTTGTTATACATTCGGATAATGTTCTTTTGATGTAAGTGGAATTTTATTTAATGGATTTTCGTGTCACTTTTACTTCTATGAGGAACATGTTATATTCACCAAATATTTCTTTTATATAGTGTATATAATTCTGGTGAATGAATTTTATGATTATTATTAATAAAATTACTAATATAAATATCTATCAGAGGTTATTTCTTCCATTGTGGTTATGATTTAAAATTTACCAAAACAATAAGGGTTTTATGTTATAATTTCATTGTTTACTATGATAGTTTATGATTAAGACTCGATGATGTAAATTTTGAATATAGATCTCAAGTATATAATTATTTTTCTTCACCTATATTTTTTATTTTATTTTATGTTTTTATAATTTTCTTCTCTTTAATTTCTCACGAGCCAAAAATAAAATTTATAAGGAAAGCTGACTTTGATTTACTATTTACTAAGAATTCATTTTTTCAATGTCTATGTATTATAATAATGTATTGAAAATTATTTCAAAATTATCTTCTTATTTTTTTAAAAAAATTTATCCAATTATTTACTTTTTGAAAATTATTTTAAAATTAATCTTCATGTATTTTTATGAATGGGGATCTTTTATAAATTTTAACGAATCTGAGAAAGGAATCATTGTTTTAACATAGCTGGAATGAATTTAATTTCACATAACTATGAACACTAAATACATTAAATATTTTTAAAAAAGTTTACATGTTTAATTTGAAATAAAAAAAATCCTTATTTTTTGTGATATTTTGGAATTCTATATAAGTGGTTTCAATGTAGAAAAGGATTTTGGTTCATAAAACATATAAAATGATATTGTAATAAAATTTTCTAATGTTACATTAGATTTACCAACTATATACTCTAATGATACCATCCTTATTATTTTTCTAGATTGTTTATTGTTATGATTAAAATCATTTTACGAAACCTATTTTCTTATATTGCATATTATATGGTGAAATTATAAAATATTTTTTATGCCAAATTCATTTTTACAGGTTATGATATATTGAAATAATCTTTTCAAACACATATGTATAATTTTAATATTATTAATGGTGGACTTATAATTATATAGTTCTCCATTTCAGTGGGTAAATATGTATATCACATAAGATAAATAGGATATGAATGGGGAGTGAACCTAGTTTAGTAAGAGATGTTATAAATTATGATAGTCTTGGGAGTGAAACAGGACAAATACGATGGAATGGGTAGTTAAACCATCACACTATCTATGTCTTGTCAGTGATCCTTGAATAATAATGAAATGATGTTATATTCTTATGTGTATGGTACAAAATTATGACTTTTCTAATGTTATTCTATATTGACTCTCCTTATTTGTTACCATTAAGATTCTTGTATTTTGTACAATAATGTTTTATTTCATGTTCATGGTTATGATCTATGATATGATAGGAATGGATATATATGATTAAGAACAATCTATTATACCATTATTATTATATTACTATTAGGTGATCAGTGATATCATCATTGTTTATCCTTACCGATCATATGAGATCACCCTTTCTCATGTTTGATTTCCCATGGATATGAAGATAAATTTTAATTATGATATTTCTAAAAAGGTTAATTGATATGATGAAAAAGGTGAGATATAATGTAGATCAATTATGAACATGTTTCCATAGACACTAAACCCATATGATTATGGAGTGGCTCGTAATGATATATATTCAATATTAATATAATAATATATGATATAAATATATGAATAGTATGGGTTGTTATATGGTAGAAGGCCATGAGGATTGATTTAGTATAGAAGGAAGGTCTGAGTGGCTAGACTACAAGTTTTTAGTATCCTATAGCTTCCAGAAATCCACTCATACACAACTAGATAGCCAGTGGTAGGGATAGTACCCAACACCACTTCTATGGCCATATGTTATTCGTTGAGCCGATGGTTATCTAGTGAGCCCAAACTGGTTATCTTGTTGTATCTTTTAATAGAGGAAATAATCATTTTCATCTTTGGATTTTAAGGAGGAAACTCCCCCTTTCCCTCATATTTCTTTTGCGCGACTTGGATGGCCTCCCCCTCGCCACTGTATTACCCCATTAAATTTAAGATGGATTTCACATGAGTTTTCATTGATTAATGAGATTTATCTCTATATGTTAGTCTCATTTACTCTCTCACTTCTTTCAATATTGTTTTTTTAGTAGGATAATGTTTAGCGATGAATATACCATATATTGGAGAAATCATATGATATGTTAAGGATTTTATACAATATGGATATAGGGAATCCTTATATTTTCCCTGGTGTTTCTTCTTTATATTTTGATTATGTATGTCACCTTTGATGTGTTTATAATATTGTGTAATTAATTAATTAGTTGAGAGAATGGTCAAATTCTGGTGGATTGGGCCATTTGGCTAGTTTGTCTTAGGGGTGTGTTTCAGGCCTTTTTTATGTGGTTGGTCATGTTTCTGACCTAATTTTGATGCCCAGTTAGTTTTTGAAGATCATACAGGTTTTTAATGAATTTTTTTAATTAATTAAAAATTATATAATGAATTGATTTTGAATTTTTATCATGATTTAGGGCCTTGTGTTGGGTGTCGATGGCCAGATGAGATCGGATGAACTCATTGGGACATGGGTATCCTTAAGAAGCCTATTAAGAGTTAGTGTACTATGTAATTCATGGTTTTGGATTCTTAAATAAGTATATGGTATGCATTGCATTCCCTTTGGTTTATACATTATGTTATTTCTGTGTGATGTTGAGTCTCATCATTAATGATGATTGAACTATTTAATTATAAATTTATAAATTAAAAGAATTATTTTTCATACTTAATTAGGCTTTTTGAAATAAAATTAAACACATATTAAATTTTATTAGAACGTGTATTATGATATTGAGGACCCCGTGAAACTGGATGGATGCCTAGCCCACTGATGATTTAGGGTGTATATGGTCAAATAGATATAAAGTGACACCTAAACCCCCTTGGGGGAATATAATTTGTAAATTTAAATTAATAAAATTATCTCCCCCTATATTTGGTACCATGACCACCTCTGAATATAGGTGTTAACTGAATGAGTGTTCATATCCATAGTATGCCTTAATAGACTCATTTAATTGGAATAAATAGAACATCAATGTAAATGATGGTGGTGAGTTCATACTACTTGTACCTCATAGGATTTCATATTATTTTATACGAACATTTATACCTACCTTATGAAGGAGGGTTGTATATGAGTGTTTCAAGCCACTATAAGCCTTTTATAAAAAAATGATGTCCATAATAGCCTCTATTATAGATAAAATGACATGAGATATAAAATAAGAATTATTATATTTCATAAATGAATCTAATGGGGCTTCAAATTATGTGGAATGTAATATTATAATTTTATAAAGTTATTTTTGATGGATTAATTGGTTTTAATGTCCCAAATTAGGGTATTATTGTTGTGACATAACTAAAGGAAAACATATAGGTTTTCCATGTTAAGTGGCGACCTTGAGAAAAACCATGTTGGATAACTTTATTATATTCATACATAGGGTACTCTAGGAGGTTTCCTAATGATATGATAACCATGTAATGTTAATTGATTATCATGAGTGTCACCATGGAACCCATATCAACGTTTTTGTCTTGTTCAGCCGGGGGAGTTGGGTTGTACTCCTGGGAGTCTGAACGTTGTTTTTGTGATGGATTTAGAAGATGACCACCCATGTTTTTTTCATGTTCATTTTTTTTCCAATTATCACCTATTGACCATTCAATGTTCTGATTCTCTTCTATAATGTCTACTGTATCACTTGCAATGAATCCTTGATGATGGTAATATATTTTTGAGTCATTTTTTTTCTTTGACCATTCTTATTGGGGAGGGATTGAAAATAAAAGATAAAATTATTAATTGAGGAATTTAATTTAACAATATAATAATTATTATGGTGATTTCATTATTAAGTATGTAATCTTATCATTTCTTTGATATTTTCGATATAGTTCATTATATTTACACACACTTCATATAATGATTTTAATCATAATTAAAAATTGTTTTATCTTTAATCCAAGCCATATACAGTGTTATAATATAAATCAATACATGTTTATGTAAGTGTATTTATGGTTCTATTAATATATGTAATCCATATGTAAAAAATAATATTTTCATCTATTTGGTGGAATTTTATGTGTTAACATATAAAATGTTAACCTCAAGAAGATTTAACGACCAACACCTTAGAATCACATCACATCCGAAAATGTGAATCAACCATATGGATGATTTAATAATTCATTTAGAGGGATACTAGTATGATTAGAATGTACATGGAGATGAGATTAAAAGAAAAAAAATAATGGGACTATACAAGAGTTGTGTTCCAAACCTAAACATGAGTTAGGAGGAGAGTTAAGCACATACTTTGGATTAAACAATAAAGTGTAAAAAAGGAATTATTAATTACGTGATCTAAAAAAATAAGAACATTCATATTACATAATATATGATTTATGTGGATAATAGATAATGAATATGAAAAATTAATTTAAAGTTGGATAAAATTATAGTAAAATATATAATATTACAATTGAAAATAAGAGAAAAAAACATTTAATGGCAAGTGGACGAGGGATTTCTCTTGACAAAAAAGACTATAGAATGTAAAAAATAGACATTTAGAAGTGATATTTTCAATATAGTTCTCATAAATTATTTCTGACATTCCAACCCATTGCAACTAGAAGAGGAGAGTGTATTTATAGCCTAAGGTAGTGGACTATTTTCATTCTAAAACCCACCTTTATGTTTTCATGAAAATTTGACAATTAAGAAATAAAAATATTAATAAACACATTTTTGAAGTCATAAATTTGAATGATTTAATTCCATCCAAAAAATTCTTTATCCATTGGACTATTATAGTAAAATACATAGCCATTTTCTTATGTTGTTTGTTGTTGTCCAGTTTTGCCCAGAATTTTTCAATTTTCACTATGTGAATGGGTTTTATTCCATGAAAATTCCCTGAAATATTAACAATTTATTATATAAATTTTGGAACTTAAATATTTATTTTATACCATTAAAATATCATCTCAATTGGTCTAGTGTATTTTGATAAAATTCAATAATTATCGAATTTTATCAAATCATAGGCATATATGTAGGTTGGAATCTCAAGCATCAATTAGGATTCTTATTTAGTAATATGATCATTAATGTTTTTATCCATGTTATAATGTTGTTTATTTATAAATATATTGTAGTATCAAACAATTTGTACTTATGTATTGATACTATAAAATATAACATCACATTTGGTCCAGTTTCATTAGCATATTCGTTGGGTCTCCTTGTGTTGTCTATATGGCCCTTCAAATGGATGAATTGTCCAAATTTATATGTGAGTAATTTCTTCTAATATGATTCAGGAACATTATAAATGAAAAATAAACTCATTTTTATCATTATTTTGAATTATATGATAAAAATATTATACCAAATTATAATTTAATGAATTCAAACTATTATCTTGAAAGTGTTTATGATCAAAATTGGTACATTAAATATAAAATACTCATTATCAACAAAAAATTAGTGATGAGAGAAATTTGAAATATTGAATATGTAAAAACAACTCCACAATATTTATTATATTTTCTGTAACTGGGAACAAATATATAAAACCAATAAGATAATTAATTTCTCTCATGAATAAATATTATAATATTTTTTTCACCAATCACGTGAAGAAAAAACTAGTTCACTCACTCTTAAATAATTCCACCACAATTTGTTATTAAAAATATGTGTCTAAAAAGTAATTTTTCATTATTAAAATTTTAAATGGAATATATGGGCACCCAAAACATACTGCATGAAAGATGATGAAAATTTATTAAAGGAAGTTCCCTCATTGACCGACCAAAATTGAAGAGCATAGAGTTTTTCAGACCTCTCAACTTTTGTTACCAATTCAAAATTGGATAAAAATAAAAAAAAAATTATGTGGTTTCAAGTTTCTACGGTATAGTAGGAATATAATTTCCAAGACAGAGGAAAAGAGTGGGAAACATAAATATATGAAAAAAAATCACAGTCTCTAAAATAATAGATGGAAGTTTATTGAAAAACAAATTTAAAAGTGAATAAATATGTTAAAGAATAAATAAATATGATATAAAATTGGAAGAGGATGAAAATATGAAACATGTAGAAAACTAAAAATATCTCCCAATAAAACATGAAATGATTATTTGGGTTTCTTTTTTATCCTTTTTCAATTTTTTTAGTAGATTAACATGGAATAAAACTCACACTAATATCCTAAATAATTATCGATGTCCACATGAAATTAATTATAATATTCATAAAAATATAATTGGTTTTGGAATATTTAATTTTAATCCATACAAGACCCAAAGATATCATTTTTACCAGTTCTTCTACTTTTTTCAATTTTTTTGAATAATTTTTAATAAATTTTGTAAAAAACAAGAAAATAAAATATAAATTTCCAAACCACACTAAATTTAATCCACTCCCATACAATTAAATAGATTAATTCTCTTAATAATATAATGAAACATTAAAAAACAAGGAAATGATACCCAAAATTAAATCCATTCCCATCCAAAATAAATATCAATATATCATTAAATAAAAATCCATATAGATGTTGTGTGGGAGATGGGGTTGGAATTATAATGTGGAAATAAAAAAGGTTTTCATAAGATAAATGGAAGTTTCAATGTTTGGATCAATTTAAGTTTAATTGGAGTATTTTTTGATATTATTATTCTCATGTTGATCAAAAACTGTCTCGATCATATTAATGGCCACCAAATTAGAAAATTTAGCTCAAATTTAAACAACCTCATGACCCAAAATATAGGGGATGAGAACAAACAATATTTTTATATACCCATAGGTGACCTTCATATGAAATATAATGTTATTCCTCACTGGTTGGGGGGGAATTGCAGTAAAAAATTTTCCATTCAAAACAAATTAATCTTGAAACAATTATTTTTATCTATTTTATGAATAAAATAAAAGATGTTGTCGATGAAAAATAGTCTCTTAACTCCCTCAAATGGTTCAAAAAAATTTTAAAAATTAATCATCAGTAATTGTAACTATTTTTTAGAACCAAAACCACACAAAAGAAGATTGATAAATTTGGATGAAGAAAGTGCTAAAAAGGGAGAGAAGGTCTGAATAATATAGGAACAACAAGGAGAGAAAAAGATAGTGAAAGAGTGAGAGGATGTCAAAGGGAAATATAATCCCTTGGTTTGGATTTAGTTTGTCACTATCACCATCCATTACTGATTCTAATATACTAGTTTGGGATATTGTGGGAGAAGATGTTGTCCATGGGTTTTGTGTCCCCTCATAGTGAAGCTTTAACCGATATACATTAATAGTGAATAACATTTTAAAAATGGGGTCTTGGACTTACACTAAAAAAATGTGTAATCATTATTAATAATGAATATACCTTCCAATTTACAATTAAAATTTACTATATAAAGAAGAACTATATAATTTAAGCGAATTATCTTTTTATATTCATGAAATAGTTTTTCTATGCTATGTTTTTATAGAGTACCTTATGTTTTTTTATAGATATTGAAATTTTCATAAGAATAAAGTTGGTGATCCTTTAATTTATTCCACTAAAAAAACAATATACATCATAATTTCCATAATTAATATCTCAGTTTATTCACAAACCAGAATTAATTATTTCTATATCATCTAATAAATGAAACAATTTACCACAAACTAACCTAAAAGGATACATCATAATGGGTGTTTTATAGTCATTTAAAGAAGCCCAAAAAGCTTCACTATGTCTTTTACGCTAGTCTTTTCTTGAGGGATTAAAAATTATATCAATATCACTTTTAAAATATTATTATGAATGTTCATCCATGTATTTTTTTAGGGGTGATATGATGTTTAGGTTTGATGTATAACCCCTTTATTTTTTAAAAGTTATTCAATGGTTCGATTAGAGATATGAATTCATAAGTTACTTACCAAAGTGAAAAAAGTTAAAAATCAATAAAATATATGGGTTTTGAGTAAGTCACTAACAGTATGTTCATCATTATTTCTAGTGGGGTTGGCCTCAAACCGCCTATAAATATATTCAACTATAAGAAAAATGTAGAACACTCCATTGGAATGGTGAATTATCACATGAAATTGATTTCCCATCCCTCGAATATCTCATACATGATTATGGGATTTTGGGTAATCAAATTTATTTTGGAAACTATGTAAATGTTATTGAAAATGGGACAAGATTGAAAGAAATCATGTGAGTCCATGATTATTTAATTCCATAGCAATCATGAGTTACATACCATTCTATAGTTCCTTTTTGTCTAATGTGTCCATTATCGGGCATTGAGTGGTAGAATTATAATACAGAGGATTGTTCATCTTCATTAACACATCTCCTAATCACTATGTTAGCAATAGTTTCCCAGGGTTTATAATCATCCCGAATATATTATTTTAATACACATTCATTATTCAATTTTATTCTTTGAAAAAAAATCAAAAATTCCCTCAACAATGTAATTTAAGATTGTGGTATAACGTAGTTACTTTAGAGTGAGGGATGATAGGTGTTCTATGGGAAATTATGAATTACTGATTTTAGAATTATAATAATTAAAAATTATACTGAACTAGTTAGACACATGGTTTTATTTTATAGTTATAACATTTATCTCATGGTAAAACTGTCAAAAAATTAAGATCTATCTTATTATATTCAGTTTGGAAATATTTTTTTTAAGTAAGAACATTAATGATGAATAGTTTGTGAAGATAATGATTTTTTCACCTAAGATATTGGGATTAAATTGAAACAAAGAAAACCATAGCTCAAATTTACTTTTGAGATATAATTTAATGATATTGAGTTTCATTAAGTGTTTTTGAGGAAAAAAAGATATCGTGAGGAATTGATTCTTTTATTTGACCATGTAAATCCCTAACGGCCCTATCAAAACCATCAATCATAAATGTGATGGAAAATGAAGAATATGGGGGTTGGATTGACATGGTATATATTATAAAAACATTCATTTAATTGATGGTTCTATTTAAGGCAACATCACAATAGAATATAATATCATTATGGAATTACGATGTGAGGGGGACGGAAATCCTACTGATGTTATGGATGAATCTTTCATAGAAACTATCATGAACAATGAATTATTGAATGTATTTAACTAATGTGGATTCAATAAGTTATTGTATCACCTCAATCATAGATGGATAAAATTTATTACCCTCTGGAAAAATTATGTGTTCTAATCCCATTATGAACCATGATTTTATATTTCTCAAAATTCATCACATTGTAATGCTTGACACACTTTTGTCAAACTATATATATTGAATACAAGTATGATTTAAATGGCTGACCAAAATGGTAAATTTATCAGTGAATACCTCCTAAAATTATCCAAAAATATAAAAAATATACACATAGTACACCTTTAGAATGTTTTAGGATCATTTAGAATTCCAAAAGGAATTCATTTATATGAATATGTTATAAATATCTATGTGAATGTTGTCATTTATTTGTTCTGATGTGTGATTTGGATTTGGTGGTATCCAGTGTATCCATAATGAAAGAAATAATGTAACATTCTAGTGAATCATTCTAGAATTTTATCATGTAAAGGAAGTGGTATGTGATATTTTTGTGTTTTATCATACAATTATTGATCATTGATGCACACATGTTATTTTTTCACTTGAATTGTGACCACCTCTCCATGTTCATTTTTAAAAATAGGTATCCCACCATTCATACGAACCACATGAATTAGACTAAAACATTCACTATCAGAAATTGGGTTGTTAATATTGGCATGAGGAAGAGTGGTGATCTTCTCCCTACCTAACTCAACTATATGTGGATTGAGTAATTTTTTTAGGTTTTTTAATTGGTTATTTTGATTATTTTATATGGATATGATGCTCAAAATGGTATGTTTTGATGTTTGGTATGTTATCATGTGTCTAATATATGGCTATTTATCTTTCCTCTAACACCAATACATGTCCTCAATCCTCAGTTTTAGTATGTGTAGCAGAGAAAACAGAAAGATAATAGTGATGATCAAAAAGTAATTCAAACTTCTTGTGTTCATGAAGGGGTTTCAGATTAGTTTCATCTATAATTTATGGGACATAAAAATTATAAAACCGGAAATGGATTCTAGTTGGTTTTGATTAATTTTCCTCAATAATGTCCAAGTTTGAATAATATATATTAGAGGTGAGAAGATATTCCAATCATATTTCATGATTATTTATACTGATAGAGTCTATAAATGAAAGTTCGAAATAAACTTCTCTATTTATTAATTTCATAATGAATGTAAAAAAAATTCAAACTCCTCTAACATTAAAATATTAAGAAGATGTTGAAATATGAAATAAAAGACTCTCAGAAGTTTCCTCGTAAGTATGGATAATGAATTTATATTGATCCTATCATGGGTATCCTATGGCCTAAACCATTATAATATTTAGCAATTGGCCACCAGATTCGATTGATAAGATGTAGATGTGGAAATAAATATTAGTTTTTGTTATCATGATGAATTATATTCCAAGAATCTAGGGATATTTAAAATAAAACATCTCAAATTTTTTTGTAATGGACATTTAAATAATCTAAGGATAATTATATCATTGACCCAGACAATGATTTCCTTCACTATAACCATAGGAAAACTAGTAATTTGATTTGAAAACTGGAGGAAAAAACTCATTGGATGAAAGGGATATAAAATAATTTTCAAAACATTGACTTTTCCCTGACATTTATTTACTCATCTAGGTATATGTGTACATAATCAAAGTTGGAACTACATATTTGACACGGAATAGGATACATGAATTGGTTATTTCACTTACTAGGAATGGATTGTTGGGTTAAAATATCATCAGTGGTCCGAAGATGTATCTTATGGGTAAACATTTATTTTTTAATGGTTTCATTAATTGGATTTTTTAGCTAATATAAAAGGGAAATGAGGAAAAAAAATGTGTAAAAATGTCGAGCATTTCATAATAAAATTAAAATTCAATCTTAGGATTAGTGATTTCATGAAAAAACGATTGGTTACATAGAGGAATGGAATGGGGTGAGAGAGTGAATTCATGTTCTTTTTGTTATGTTGTTTTTATATCTTAATATTCAAAGTTTCTTTAGAGGAGCCATCATAAGGTAAGGAAATTTATTTTACCGATCCAAGTGATATTGAACATACATTACCATTGGGGTAGGGAAATGGTTGAGAAAATAGTTGGGAATAATTGAATTGTTTATTTATTTACTTATATGGGATTAAATTTGACCAATTTAGTTCTTACTATTTTTTAGTATAGAATGGGTGAATGAGGAAATATCATACATAGGACTTTCCCATTGTCTCTTAGAAGAAGAGGCATGTCCCGAATTGGGATTTCGTTGATTTAGGTTATTAGAAAAGTGATTGTGCTAGTTTGGAAATATATGAGACTCACAAGAGAATTGGAAAGTAGGAGAGGAAAGAGCAGTATTTCTCATTTTATGTGGATGAACACAAGGATATTTTTGTTGGAATTTACAATCACCATCACCATATTGAAATTTGTTTTTATTTTTTGGATGTAACAGAGGGTGTTGGGAGATGTTATTACGATACCTAAATCTATGATGGCATTTCTGGCCTAGGTTATATGTAGGAAATAAGGGGTCATAGTGGGGTTATTTTGAGGTTTCTAGTGAACTATCATAGTTGTTGCGGGTTGGTGTTCCATTTAGAAAATTAAATATTAATATCAATTACACTTGATGGATCTGGTTGATCATACATTATTTGTGGACACATATCAATAATAGGAGTAGGTGAGCTAGCTATCCCATACTTTTTGACATGTTAAAGAAATCGAGATTATGAAAAAGAATAGGTTGGGGTTTTTGAAGCCACGAAAAGTTGTTGCACATGACCAATAATCTCACTCATATACTCAATCATTTTATTGTTCTCTCTGGATTGATTCTCTTTGAATTTTTTGAATTTACCATGTATTTTAGTATGATATTGAGGAATTATTTTTTCCATGTTGAATATTAGATCTTATATAAGTATATTTGTGTTTCAAAATAGATCACCTCCACATGCGTCACATATTAGATTACTCTCAAATGATAATAACCCCTCATATAAGTGTTAGATAAATATTTGATCATATATTTAGTGGTTTTGGAATGATTCCAAAAGATTTTAATACCTATCATAATACTCTTAGAGTAATTCATTGGGTAATTGAAGGATACCTATAATTTCCATTTAGATAGAAATGGTTTGTGAACTAGGGAATAATTTATCCATTAAGAGTCACATCATGTAATTACATGTGTTTATGGATCCAAGATGGAGGGTTTAAATCCATGTTTTGTTTGATTTATCTATGGATAATGGTATTTCTCATTGTTTTAAATTTTCTTCCAAAACCCCATGAGGATTTATGGTAGTTCACACCACATGGGTTTTCTGAGGTGAAGATGAGGGACCTCACTAGAAAGCCCATAAAATTTGGAAAAAGATGAATCAATTTTAATTTCAGTTCAAAAGAATACTTGGTGTTTTTATATTGACTTCTAAGGGGTTGTTAATTCATATCATTAATAGTGAGTTTTTATGTTTTATTTCCAAGTATTGGATTTATCTAGAACAATTGGATGGGAATTTAATGAGTCTTGAGTGTTAAAATTACCCATAATGTCCCTTAATGTTTTAAAAATAATCCTATGAATTTATGGGTCAAAAAATTTGATAGAATATCTATGAGGATAAGGGGAATTCCTAGAAATTTTTTAAGGATGAGGAGGGTAGGTTTTTATTTATTTAATTATCCATAATATTTTTATTTGTGGTTTTTTTATTTTATTACCAATACAAACAAAATCTCTAATAATTGAATCAACCACAAAATGGAACCACGTGAAACAAGGATGATTTTAACATATAGACCATTTATTGGTCAGGTTCTCTATAATAACATATATTGAAATGTTCATGTTGAATCCTCACATAGTCTACTATATTTTTGAGTCAGTTGTTTGTTTCTTTCTCTTTTTTTTAAATTGAGGGAAGGGGGGTTGTTTGCAGAGATCAGGTGAAATAATTGATTCATTAATTTAATTGAATAATTTAATAATGATTTGTATGAGATCATTATTAGTGTTTTATTCTTATGTTATCCATGATCAGTTCAATAAATTTCATTAAATTAACACCCATTTTACAATATTATTTTGATCATATCTTCATGTTTTTTGGATTTAATGGGGGATTTTACATTGTTTCTAATACGAATAAATATCTTTTATGAGGGTTTATTTGTGGTACAAATAATCCATGTAATCCACATGTTCATCCAATTATGTCATTAATTCATTAAATATATTTTTTTAACATACACAATGTTAACCTAATGAATATTTAACGAGAAAAATATTTCAAACACATGACATCGCCAAATTATGACTCATTAAAATTGATTACTTACTAGGGCACTGAGATTTTTAATAGTATGGTTTATGATCTATATGGTGATGAGTTCAAAATAAAATAAAAATAACATGACTAAAAAATATTTTTTCACCAAACACACACACAAATGGTGATGAGATTTAATCACAAAGATTGGATTGACTAAGAAGTGTAAAAATACATAATTATCAATATTATAAAAAAATTTAATTAAAATTAATGTGATAAAATATTTATTTTATTAGGATAAGATATGACTAATATGAAACATGAAAAAAATCAAATGAAATTACATTGAAACATGAGCAATTACAATTTAAAACAAGAAAAAAATAAACATTGAATGGAAAGTGTAGGAAATGATTCCATTGTTGAATAAATAGTATAGAAATTCCTCATAGTATCTTTTCTGGATATGGTCATTGAATTCTCTACCTTTAATACTGAAGGTCCAACCCCTTGCAAGGGGAATATGGGAGTTTATTTATTTCTCATGGTTATTGACTATTTTCCTTCTAAAAAATTTCTTCATGTTTTCACAACAATTTAACCATGAATACAATGAAATATCAAAAAAAATGCATCTTCAACGTTTTTATTACTAAATTTTGAATTCTACCTTCCAATTCTGTAAAACGTTGGAAATTTTCATCCTAATAAATGGATTTTTCCTAAACCATGTGTTGTTTTTTAGTTTTTCCATAAGTATATAATGTAACCAATATTAATTTGTTTTAGTCTAGGATGATTACATCAAAAGAAAAAAATATTATGCAAATTTTGGATCTTATAAATTTAATTTCTCCCCAAAAAAATTAGATCATATGGGAATGTTTACTAGGAGAATAGTTAATAATTGTTGGTTTCTATCAACTCCTGGAAATAATTGTGGGATGGACTTTAATGTAAAAATAAGGCCACTTATTGGTTGAATTGGGACTTTATTTTTAAGCCAATATTTTATTGAATGTACATGGAATTTATATGGAGTATAAATTAATTTCAAATTCTAGATTCATCCCAAATAGTATAACATTATAAATCATCTTGTTTTGTTTAATGATTCATTGAGTCTTCTTGTGTGGTCCATATAGCCCTTAAAACGGTATATTGGACAATGATCTAGTTGAATTACTAGTTGGAATTTGAATCGAGAACACTAAAAAATATTTATTAAATCATTTGGGTTAGTAGTTTTAATTTTATAATCAAAATATTAAACAATAGTGTAATTGAATGAATTTTAAAAATTCTCTTCATATGTGTTTATGATAAAAACAAGACCTATAAATATAAATCAATCATTTTGTCTATAATATATCATTTATGGGAGTAATGTAATATATTAAACGAATATGTAAAATAAACTATAGTTATTTATTCTAATACTCAATATGGTAAATTCCCCATTAGGTGTTCATGACATTAATATCATGTTTCTTAGATGTTTTTATGATGTGATATGACATATTCCCTTATATATCTATTCTGAAGATTCATAAAAAATTTCCATTTGTTAGTCATAACTATAATGGAAAAAACTACTTGTAGGGTTGTTTTAATACTAAAAATAACACCCCCACCATTTCATGGTTTTTGATATTAAATAAAGCACTCCTCCAAGGTGGTATATGATACTGATCATGGGGATCCCTTAGAATTGTATCACGATTTATGTTGTTTTGTGGGTAGATGATAGGTCCTATAATAAGTAATCTTCCTGGCCTTGTTGGGTCTTTATCAGGCATGGTAGAGTTCCCTAAACTGCAAGTTCTCTATAACTGGGAACCATTTGGTATACTGAGATGGATCATTTCACAAGTTGTTAAGTATAAAGGACCATTACCCCTATCATTATCATTTATACTAGGGTATTTTTATCCCCCCAAGTCATTATTATGTATACGAGAGTGAGTTTATCCCCATGTTCATGATCATGTATAACTTGTGGATTATGGACTACATTTTTATCTTCTATATTTTCGGTTAAATACCCCTTGGTTATAATTATGTTGGGAATTTTCATAGCGATGTTCTCAGATATGATGCATCAATGGTCAATGCATGCATGGTTCATCAGGGCCAAGGTCTTGAAGATCAATTGTGGTGGTTTTTTTTATTTATTTTTCGATCATTATCTTTAATAATCAGAGAATTAAACATGCACCTATCATTAAAATATGTGGTTATGTATGGGGAATCCTTGGTGGTTACATATTTAGTTATCTACTCATACAATACCCAAGTGACAATTTCAATTGGGTACCTGATCATCCCTCACTTGTTGCTAGTTCAGTTTTGGACAATTCATTGTATTACATGACAGTGCTGGTGGAACTCAAGTGGGAAAAGATAATGGTATATTGTATGTCTTGGTGGTGTAGTAGGTCATCTTTTTTATTTTATTTATTTATTTTAATTTTTAAAGGTGATGGTTCTAGTGGTTGATCATTCTTGAATGTTGGAAGCACCATTTGAGTCTATATGTAATATTTCATTTATTATTGGTAAATATGTTTACATGATTAGTAATATTTTATTATTTTAATGGAGTATCATTGGAGATTTTTTTTATGACTATGCACATTGATACAATGTGAATAACATCATCACTTAGGAATATTATAAGGCGTACATGAGGCCACATAGAACCACTAATCTATATGTTGATTATAGTAAGCAAGTATGGGATGTTATAATGTGGTATTCATGATATTTTTATTTTTCCTACAATTTTAGGTATTTTAGATTTGGAACATATTTTTTTGTGGGGATAATAATGAAACTGAAGATTTTTTGTCATGAAAATAAATTATGACAAGATATTTAGGTTAGCATAGAAGTGATTATTTCTCTTAGATTTCACTATTTTGGTTATATGATTTCACTTCAAGGGATTCACATGATGTTTTTGGTTTATGATTAATTTTTGATTTTTCACATGGCATGTAGAGGAAAGATAAATCTATTGCATTATGAATCATCATATAGGGCTTCACATGAAATATATGACATCATTTCTGTTATTTATTCACCGAGGTTGAGGTGGATCAATTTAAAGTGACCAAAATATCCCATGAGTCATTTTCCATTATATGTTATTAGAGGAATTCCATTCAAATGGACCAATATGAATATTTTTCTCTTCTAATGGAATGTTATATGGATCTTCCATAATATTCTCATTGATGATGATGACATTATACCTCAATGCATGGGACATGGTTGGACCCTAGTTTGTTGGTACAAGCATACATTGCCTTATAAATATACACCATGTGGGTTCTTTCTCAATAGGTTTAATTATTTATGGTCCTAGAATAATCCTATGTGGTGTTTTACCATTAAAATTGGAATTAAATTATATATAACCAAAACATGTGATTAGGGTTCCTTTATAAGAATCACTTTGGGAGATACTGTTACAAATACATTTGATGTCTAATGAGTTTGTCAGTCTTGAGGGAGGAATTCCATATGTGGATGCTCGGTGAGAATCGGTTCCTAGAAGGTTTATGATTATGGAATGTGATACTAGATGTGTTATATGAGACACATTAGTGGCTGGTTGGGAATCATGGATTATGTGGATTCTTGAGGACAAGAGTGATTATTTTCACATGACATGTGACCTTCTATGTGACCTAATTTATATGTCTAGGTGGGATACCTAGTAACCTTAGAGATGCAACTCATGATAAAGGATAATCGATGAGGTGTGATTTATGAGGGTGACTTGAGAGAGGGGTTACCCATCATTTGTGATTTCATTATAGTTTTGGATCATGGTTATATTATTTTTTTTGGAAGTGGATCATAAGATGTGTTGTTTTCCTCTTGTTGGGGAATTAAAAAAACATAATGATATTTGATACATGTTGGACAATCCTAGATTATGTGATTTGACCAGGATTGAGATTTCAATAGGATTTGAATACCATATTAGGGTTTTGGGTTAATTAAAATGGTTTCAATGGGTTTTAATAGAATCAATGTCGGGTTTTCATTGGATAAATCGATCGAGGCCTTGGCCCTATTTATTTGGGAGGATATTTTAAATGTAATGGGTGCATGGATAGACGCTCTGAATATTCGGAAGGAAACATTTAATGGGTGTACATGTGGTGGAGCTTAGCATAAATGAAGTTCCTAATTTTGAAAAGGAGTTTCAAGGGAACTTATAGTTAAGTGAGACAATTTTATAAATGTTTGTGTTCAGTGCTTTTTGTATCTGACCCTAGTTTTTATGTGATGAGACTCATACAAGTGTCAGTATAATTTTATAATTGGGTTAAATTAAATAAATGTTGATATGTTTGGATGATATTGAGGTAGTGAGAATGGGTACACATGGTTCTTGATGAAATAACAATAATGGTGTGGAAATGTGTTAGTTGATAGTTAATGAATATCTATGTGACACTTATGAACATGGTTTCATAAGGTTTGATGGTAGTGAAAATTGTATATCTATAGTGACAGATAAATCATAAATATATTGAATGTGATGGGTTGGTTGAAAGTAGTATCTTTTATGACACATCTCTTTAGGGAGACATATTGTCAAACGGTTGATAGTGGATCAGTGTGAATCCAAAAGGGAAACAAGTGTTCGGTAGTGAAACCTGATGGGGTTGCATTCAAGGACCAGTATAAGGAATGGTGAGGAGTGGGGAGTTCACCAAACACCAATATAGTGAGTGGCAATCATTGAGAATGAAGTTTTGGAAGTGGCTATGAGTGATAATCCTTTTAGCCCAGAGTGGGTTTTGAATTGAATATTATTTATTCCACATGAGTATGAATGAACTTATCTACATTTGTCCATTATGTTTGGTGATCTGTGGGAGGTGGGTTGTAAAGAATATATTTTGATCCAGTGGATTAACTATAAGGAAAATCTTATGGTGGGTGTGTCATATATATCGTGTCCTTGTTACCATTGAATTAGAATGGCTTTGAATATGAGATTTTGAACTAGGAAAGGCGGGGTCTTTCATGAACCCCTCTTTTTAAAGATACTACAATTGATGAAGATAGATAATTATCTGCCGATTTTCACCTCTGGTAGGCCTCAAGTTGGAGACATGCTTATAGGGTATAAAAATATGTAATATATTAGGTATTTCCCTCTATGATGAAATATGATTGGGATATATTATAAAAACCCACCAAAATCTCCAATAAATAATTTAAATGTAAACACAAAACCATCGCATGATGAATGAGAAGAAATGATCCAATACAGAAAAAATTCTCCAATATATACTAAAATAATATATAATGGTAGAAACTAAAAATGAGATGTAAACACATTATAGAAATACAAAAGAATTTCTTAATTTGCTCATAGAAACATGACAAAATCATATATAAATAGGGTCAATATAAAATTTATACTTGGTATGATCATACGCAATGTATGAAGTGCACGTAATAAAACATAACACTAATTCATCAATGAAAAAATAGAACAAATAAGCACCTAAACAGGTCAAATTACTAATCCTAGCATCACTATGGAGTTCCCAGCAAATGACATATTCATTATAATAGCCAATTGACTTAAACCCAACAACAAGGTTACCCAAAGCGGCTTCCCCTTGATTTTTTTCTCTCATTCCCAAACATTTAATTTCATTTGGCTTATCCATTCCATAAATATCAAATATTAAAATATCCCCCTGATTAGTCATATTCGATATATGATGTGTTTCGGGATGCATCCCTACCTACCCCAACCATGAAAGTTCTAGAATACCATTATTACATGAGGTTACATCACATCACATCTCATAAAACACATAGATACCTAGGTTATCATAACACAACTCATGTCATAAACAATTTCATATGGTCTCATTAACGTGATAGGAATTTACAAACTTCCTTAACAATACAATACATGATCCCCATTACATATCACATTACATAAGTACCTGATCAATGAAAATATCTTCCCAAAAATATTGGGCCTGCACATTTTGGGAATCACTAACACCAACATGTATCATCACTACTACTAAAGGAAGAGAGGATAATAGGGGGTAGATGGTCATCCCTATCCCCACCATACAAGATGTTGGGCAAAGTACCTAGAACTAAGAAAATTTTATATTTCTTATGGATATACATCATGGGTGGGGGAATATATAAATTACATAAAATACATGATATATAGATAACAGAAAAAACCCATCATATGGGTTCACAAAAACTACAGAAACATACCCCACCACACTACTACTACAGCACACATCTGTTATCAAAACTACAACCTCCACTATAAGAAACACAACACACAACCACCAAAAATAGTCGTATATCACCACATTGAATTAATGTCTTAATAATTATAAATATTTTAAAAACATAAAAAAACATCCATTTATATTTCATGTAGTACACAATTCTTCAACCTATTCATTTAATTTAATTCACCCTTTACCAAATATCAATTTCAACCAATTTTATTATTCATTTACCAACATATTAATTTATTCATTTCATTCAGAGTAATATTTTATTGCATTGATAACATGAAAACTAATGTAACCCCACCATAAATATCCCACTACACTAAAAAAACATCACCACAACACCACACATCAACCATATTATCCACGCCACATTGACCAGGACATCCTTCCCCAACAATCACACATCTCATCCACTGAAAAACCACAAATACTTCACCACATGGATCACCACAACCTCATCTCACAAAATCACCACATGATGCAACAGAACCATGAATCATCTCCATCACGCATCCCCACAACACATCTAAAATTATGAAAAAAAAATTATATATAATGTTTGGTTTTCTTCAATTATATTTGACTAAAAATATCTCATGTTAATGATCAAATGTTTATTTCTCATCATAAATTTTTTTAGAAAAATCTTAAAGTATAAACATATAGAATCGAAACCATATTTCCACTCCCATTTCGTTGAGAATAAATATTTAAAATAATAAAAAGGGGGTGGATGTTGATCCCATTTTTTTTGTAAAATTTATTGGATGTTTTCTATATCTCCAAACATCATGGATAGATGTTGTTTAGATTTTTACACTTAATTAATATTTTCAAATTACAAAAAATGAGTCCAATTTTGTTTTTGAAAAAAGGATTATATGATATATTAATAAAAAAATTGTTTAAGGTTGAAATATGATTGAAAATGAAAGTTTTATCTATTTATTTATTTAGATATAGATTGGTCAGGCTATGTTGATGATATATAATTCATATTTGGTGTATTTTTAATCAAAAGTGAAAGGCTTGTGTGGGTTAAAACACTAAGAAGAAATGTTATTTGATACTAATCCCCGATGGGGATAATTACATATCTTTGGAGATAAATTAAATGAATTTGGAGTCTATTTCTACAATGGAAAAAATCATAATTCTGTTGTCTAAGACTCTATATAAGGATACATATTAGAATCCCAATTTGATGTTGGGAGTTCAACCTCACCCATCTCATTGTTATGGTATGGTTCTCAATTCCCCTCTCCCACCATATCCTCTGGAATATGATTTCAGTAAATGATATATAAAAAAATTATTCGTATGTTTATTTCTTATTAAATTTATAAATTATATAAAAAAATATGGGGGGGTAATTAAATATATATGTGTCTCACTTATTATAGTAGAGCATGTATTTAGTGGGAGTAAAATGGTTAATATTTAAATTGTTCCATATGTATGTGTGAACTTTTTTAATGGGTTTGATCCAATAATTGGAAAAATATTAGCTGTTATTGAGTATGAACTAGTTTAATAAAGGGAATTAGAGATTAAATATGTTTAATTTAAATCTATAACTTACAAACAACATTGTATTGTCATACAATATTCATGTTTCTTACACCAATTCCTCATAATAAGGATTAGAAGTATTGGATAAAGTTTAATTTAAATTTTTTTATATTTTTATGGTTATTTATATTCCTTGGTTTACAATAAAATAGAAAGGTTGTGATTGTTGAGACCAAGGGTGAATAGTGATAGTAATGATGAAGGTGGGAGTAAATATAATTTTTTAATTTTTTTTGTTAATTCATAAAATATATTAAAAGATACATGTATTGTTTATGAGTAGGTTATTACATAAAATAAAGGGAAATAATTAGTGGATGTAGATAAACAATATACAACATGTTAAAATAGGATTTATGTTGTTTAAGGATGACTAGAGTTAGATTGAGGAGTTTCAGGTTTAAAAAAATGTAGTTTGAGATTTAATGATAGAGACCTACATGTTGGTTATAAAAATAATACATATAGTTAGTCTAATAATTTTTCCTCTCATAGTAAATTATATTTACTCTTGTGCTCAATTTAATTTAATAATTTGGTTGATTGACTGAGAATAGGATTTGTATTATCCATCCATCATTGTTAACATAGTCAATCTGTCCTATAGAAAAAAATATAGAATTATGTACCCTGGTCGGTAGAATTTTTCCTTATTATTGATTAGATTTAAAATGCACTATTGATATTTTTCTTGTGGTCAATATCTTAATACGATTGATATAGACATCGATACATTATTTGATGAACTTTCTAGGTGAAATGGTTAGTCTCTAGAATTCATAAATTCTGAAGAATATAGAATTAGATAATACAACAGAGTCGTTCTTTATGGTTTATCTAGCACGATAACATTACATGATTATGATCCTTTTTATAAAAAATTGATGCATAAAACTAGAGGTGGTGATTTTGATTTAAAGATATTTTCATAATGAATATGGCGAAAATAAAAAATGACACTCACTTGAGATACATGATGGCCCATAAGATTTTTGAGATATTTTAAGATAAATTTACGTATGATCACCAAAAATTAACCTATAGTGGATTGTCCTATTCACATGAAAAAATATCTAATGGATAATTATCCTATTGAGTTTTATCATAAATGGATGAAAAATATTCATATATAGAATTATCTTATGGAGGATTATTCTATGTTCATAAGAAACTATACTGTTGGGAATTATCCTACTATGTTGAAAGAAGATGATACGATTTACACTCTAAAAAATAGAGCACTGTGAGGAGGTGATGATTGATATCATGACCATGTGAATTTAAATAAATTTAATTTTTAGATTTCAGGTAGGTTTTTTTTGGAATGATTCTTGGGATCTTTGGGGATTTATGTGGATGCTTCTTCAATGTATATTAAAAACAGCATATATGTTTTAAAAGGATGATGTTCAAGGTAATAAAGATGGAGTTTTTAACTCATTATAATGAAAGTTGAACAAGTATAAATAAGAGGTTATCTCAATTCATATAATAATTATGATTCCATATATTATAGAAATAATTGTCTCGATATTTATCACTAAATATATATATTCACAAAAGATGGAAAATTCATTCATTGTTTCAGATACTAATGAAACCCTAACGTATATTCAGTTTTTTATCAAATAAAAATGAATAGTAAAAAGTAATAAGAAAGAGTTGTTATTACTCACTGATTTGAAATAGAATGATGATGGAGAAAATAGTACTTTCTCCGGTGATATTTGGGAAGAAGGAAGTAATAAAGTAAAAATATAGTCATTTTTTAATATTGTTATATACATTATTGTTGTTGTAAAACCCATTGAAGTATATTTTATATCTATGATGTATAAGAACAAACATGAGACTATGCTGTATTTTAAATTAAATGGTATCTCAAACATATTTTTGTCTATAAGATTATTTGTAGTGTATTTTTTTATCTTGAGTACTTCTAGATCATAGGATGGAGTAAAAACTCTTATTGAGTATAAAACCTTATAAATTCAGTTTTTACACATTTTTATGTGAATAGTGGTTTGTTTATCATCGAATCAATTTTACTCAAACAATTAACAAAGGATTTTTTGTGGAAAAAATTAAATAATAAATTTTTAATAAATAATTTAACCATAGCGTTTTCATTTATATTAGAGATGGATTTTCTACACAAATCATGAGAATTACAGAAGTTGTATTATCCTTTCTCAACTTTTCACTTATTCTCTGCCTGTTTTTATCAAAGAGGGATATCATAAGACAAGAATAATCTATTTATTATACTTTATATTATTTTTTTTCTCCATTTACAATATTTGGCTATACACTCATTAAACTCCTCCTCATTATATTTTTCTTCTTCCTACATAAATAAGATGTCCAGTAGTGCATGGGGTCAGTTTTTCAAAAATTGTTATCATTATTTCCACTTTATATATGTTATATTATAATTTAATTATGGATATAATAAAAAGGTTATATTCCATATGATGTAAAAAAATGTATCCTTAATATTTCATATGTACATATCTTCTCATATAGAAATGATCGATAGTATTCTTGAGAATTCATCAATATTTGATCTTCATAAATGATTTCAAATACTATATTTTAATTCAATGATTTATCACATCAAGATCATCCCAAATTATTATTATTAAAATATCCATTTGACATATCCTATATCCCTAATTAATTATAGATATTATCATGCTATTTTTTATTCATATAACTTAACATCATCAAAATTGATCTCTTATACTCACATTTTCTTAATTTTTTAACAGTTATGTATGAAAGTTTCACTCTTATATATATACTAGTAAATATATTTTTCCCTTAAATACCATCTTGGTATTCATCACATATCCATTTAAATTTGTACTCTCCATTATATATCATTCAATAACTTAGAGTCACCCTTACGTATCATTGTGTGTCTCTAATACATTTTCAAATCTTATTTTCAGTATGTATTATTTGATATTTATAGTAATTAATATTAAAAACCTTAAAAACCATGAAACTATCCTTTATGTGTCATAATAACTAGAGAAATTTTCAATTTCCAGTCTCCATGGTCTAAGGAACCCTTACTAATCTAGTATATGGTTTCTTTTCAATAGGGACTTCATAAAATATGTTATATATAAAAAAACCCATATGTGTCAATATAAGAAATTTATTTTTTACATTTTAGTATATGATGAAGATGTCTTATAACATATTATTTGAGATATGTTATGTATCATAGGAAATTCTTATTCACCATATGAAATATTTTTCATATTACATTGTAACTCCGAGTGTTCCTTTGAACATATTATTCTTATGATAAAATCTTAAATATGTCATGGAGTTAATAATATCTCACCATTAATGATGAAATTTATAATTTCTAAAAAAACAACTCAGATCCACTTAGAAAATTTTATGGGAATTATAAAACACATTAATTCACCACAAGAAAATTAAATTAATTTATAAATATATCAGTATTTTTCCAAATATCATCATATTCATTTTGAAAAGTATTTAATCATATGAGTACACGGCATTTATTAAATTATTGGATATTTCATGCCTCATGAATACAAGATTCAAATAACCATTATCTAACCATCATCAAAAATATATTATCCATTTAATGTATTAATATTCATTCTTTTTAATCATAGTATAGAGACTTACTCTTCCAACCAGTTTTTATGCTTCTTTAATCATTACTCCATTATATTTTCAATATCTACCCTCTCACATTAATAAATAAAATATGTTATATATATATATATATCCAATAAAACCTTATATTAATTCAATAAAAAAAATCATCATAGATAATGGGATGCTTTCTTGAATCTATTTATCCAAGAGCTCCAAGATGCATCACATGATTCCAATTTTCAGGTGAGGTTATATCAATCCTCATTATCCATTCTAATAATTGAATAGATCTCCATTATCATGTATATTTATAGTAATTATACACACAATTCAAAGAATATCTATGTTTCATCTCATAATCATTAATTGTTTAGGATCTTAATCATTACCAAAAATATAATAACCTTTCATGTTAGTGAAATATTAACCAAAATACAAAAAATAAAACACTATTAAAACTCAATCCAATCAGGAAAATCAATCTATAATTTTTATTTATTGTTAATACACAATTAAATTCAACCAATATATTTTCTAAAGATAAAATTATCCTACTACTTTTTGATAATAAATGCAAAGATAGAAGGGTGGGGGAATGTTCTACATATCAAATGCTTCTACCATAATCTATCGCTTTTAAAAACGTGATCAACTTAATGGATGGGTTTAATAACAATTATCATAAGCTGGGAGTACTAAATTAATCAATTATAAGCATATGTGATCTACCTCAGTGTATAAAACAATAGTGATTAAACTAGATATAATGGTTTTTTATAAAACTAGTTAGCTTTTGATACTAACTAAGATAACTCTTTCCATATGTAATTCAACAAAATTTTTAGGAACTTAAAACCTATACTCATCTTAAAAAATATCCATAAAATTCAAGTACAATAATTCTTCAACCCTTTCATGAAACTATACAACTCACCAGACCCCCCTAATAATATAATTGTATATAATCAAACAAGGATTTGAAGTTGAATTCTATAATAAAACATCTGTATTCTCAATGAGATATCCATAATTATATATTTTCTAGATGTTACTCATCTACAACCCCCATCATGGGATGAAATCTAACTATATTCACTATATTTGGTCATCATTAGATATCACCACTAGGAATATATTTCAAATAATAATTAATGTGTTTTAATGTGGTGTCATGATTCTATTTATAAAACTCCAGAATATATAATGATTCATATCATATAAGACATTCATATAATTCTAGATGTATTCATATAAAAATTTATATCCATTACATGGATAGAAGAAAAAAAATAATATAAGGGAATAAGTTGTGGCACCATAGCTCATTTGGGAGATAATTATTGAAAATATTATTTTCTAAACCATGGAACTCCTTTTGTCTTGTCTATAATTTTTTTCAAGCTTTCACCCTTGATTTTCAAAACACTAATTTTCTTGGGAAGAATGGTTTTCTTATTATTTTTAGGTTTATTATATTGTTGAATTAATATCCTCATATAATCCAACAAGACACATTAATTATTTTATTATTTCTCTATTTTAATTTCTTTCTCCAATTATGATGGCTATCTGATTATACATTCCATTAGGTTATGCTCATTTTTTGGGTTTTTTATATGACGTAAATTGATATTTTATTTATTTTAAAACATCTATTTTTTTCTTAAAAGATTTTTCATTCATTTTTTAGGAGAATGTAGTGTTTATTTCCAACTTCTATACATATTCACAGATACTTTTATGTTACTATATGTTTAAATTTGTGTAATTATTATTTTTGGATGTATTATAATAAATAAATACCCCTATTTATTTTTATTTATCTGATTTATCCAATTTTTATGTTCACGTACTATGAATAATGGTTCATGATATGTATTTTTTCTCCTAACAATTATATATATTTCTAGGTGTAGCATCATTCACAATAATATTTTTAGGTGCATTTTGATTAATATTGTTATTATGTTTACATGATAAGGTTAATTAATCCCTATTTCTTACTTGATTATTCATTTTTTAAGGTAATATACTTTCATCGGTGTATGAATTATGACTGGTAGTTTTATACCATCATTATTCAATATTTTGACCATCATTTTTTTAAACTACAATGATATTTCCCATGAATTCATATAAATTAGAAGTGAAAATATTTCACTTTTTATATGAGCTTTTATTTTATAAAAAAATATTTATAATTTCATTATATTAAACCCATTTTTTAAACATATTTTTACTTTAATTAATTGAAATAATATGCCAAAACTAATTATTCCAAAACCTTCCACAGTACTAGTACATATTGATAAAAAATCATTTTCATTTTCACTCCATGTAGACATATTTATTTACTTTATATTTTTAGACTAAATAAAACATATTTTGATATTAATTTGGGGTGAAACTATTATTTTTCTTCTTTACATCCACCCTTATATATTTTGGTGGGTTGCTTAGTAATTTGTTTCTCACAAAATTTCATATATTTTTAATTGTAACCTATTCTAAAAGTTGAACTAGAATTAATAAAAATAGGTCATTGTAGAACATGTGTTAAAATTATCTATAATATTTTGTTAATTATATATTTTTTTGTTATCAAGATAATATACCCACTACTTCATGTAATTTCGGAAGTAGGACACTTATTAAAACGTTTCATGGAAGCACTTCAACTTTAATCAGTAGTTTGAAAATATCAGTCTTATATTGATTCCAGATTTCATAGTTTGACATCCAATTCAGGGAAATCAAATTTGAAATAATTATTTTCAATATCATACTATTTCATAATTTCATCGCATTTATTTTCCATATTTTAAATTTTATCCTCATATATATCTATTTTAAATAATTTTAAGGGTCCTTAATTTTTTATTCTTTGATTTCCTATTTGGAATCTTGACACCAATGGTAAATTTTTAATTTTATTGTAAATAATATATCATATATTCACCATATTTGTTTGTTCTAATTTTTTCATATATTATAACTTTATGTCCTCTTGATATAGGGATTATTTTCCATTATAACACTAAAAGTATATTCCTTAGATTATACATATTTCATATGAGTTCTATTATTTCCTAAATTTTCTAAAAAACTATTTTCCACTACACATACTTAAAACAATAGCTAAAATTTATCATCTGGTAGTCATTTGATATATATAACTATATATGTAAAATCATTAATAATTAATTTTAAAATATAATTTTTTTTCAGAATAAAAGTTATCCCACGATTCACTACAAACACATTCATTACTATGTGAAATTTATTCTTCAAAAGGATCATTATTAATGATTTGGATAGATAAAGTATCACTTTTATTACATTAAATTATTGGATCACCCTATTTATCAATTGAAAATTTACTCAATTTTTTTTCCTCATTCTCTTTCACGTTCTTTAAGGTTATGAATGAAATCTCCAAATATTATTTGGTAGTTATAGAAATCATATTGATCATCTGAGAAAACTCTACACCATATTATAATCTACAATTTATATTTATCTAATAAAAATAATTTGGAAATAAAATTAGTTACAAGAAGTCATAAATCTATATTAGCTTTGTTACTACTTATAGTTTTCCAATAGGATAATGAAATTACAATGGGGGTGAATCTGTGTGACACTTTTTTGAATAATTTTTTTCTTTTAATTTCTATTCATTGTATTAAAACCTCTATCTCTATTTATATATATTTTTATTATAAATTATTCCAAACATGACACATGAAAATTATAAAATAAACAATAGACACCAAGACATATTATTTTTAAAAATTCTGATTGCAATGTGAGTATCTATTACTTAAAATGTTCATGTCCAGTCAAAGACACAAATTATATAAATAAACTATTTTATTGATTACAAAATTTGGCAATGTGTAATTTATAAGAAAATTATAATAGATGGGATGGAATTATCCTTGACCTTTGCGATGATATATTTAATGTACCAATATAATCACAGGACACATGTTATCACTTAATAACTCTATAGACTCTTGAATAATTTTTTAAAATGATATTATATCCCTATAATGTAATGGACCTCTATATTGTTTTCTAAAAACGTCATCTAATTTAATTAGGGATGTCACTACGTCCCAATAAAAATATATTCTTCCTCGAAAATAGTTCTTCTATAGTCAATCTATCTTCTACAAAAATAGAAAAAACTTTATCCTTTTAGTATCAACTCAATCCCAGAATGACCAATTCATATTGACAACAAGTTTATTCAAATTGAATTCTTCCACATTATACTTTAATTACCTCAACACAGAGATTAGAATAATGTATGAAACAATGTCTTCCTTACAAAAATAACCACTTCCACATTTTCCTTCAGCTTCTATGATACAAATACATCACAGGTTTAAACATCACACTCACTTATCCTCTTCATTCATTATTTTTTCCCACCATCTATATCAATATATTATGTAGTTTAATTCCCTCTTCAGACTCATTATCCACATTATCTAAATATTATTCCCTGAAATAAGATATTTTTATCTGTATACAATATACTTTTTCACACACTCTTAATAACTATCTTTCGTATTCTCTTTGAAAATAAAAATAACATGACTAAATATTCTGAGAAATCCATATTATTTGAACATCCTAAATGATTTAAAATATTATATTTGAAATACTATATTTATCACATCAAGATCATAAAAAATTATTCTCTATCATATATACATTCATGTGGATTGAATCCTATATTAATCTCTGACACCATCATGATATTTAATATCTAAAGTACAACTAACTATCACCTGAATAGACATCCAATAATAACATTTCTTCAAACTATTAACCATTAAATATATATTGATTACTCTTACATATCTCCTTGTAAGACTAGTTTATCCTTATATATACTCTTAATAACCTTTACATGTCCATTAAAACATTAGATTACCCTAATTTATCCTCATGTTAACCCTTAAGTATATTCTGGAAACAATGATTCACTATTACATATCATAATGTGGCTCAGGTACTTTATCAAATATTGTGATCAATAATAAATTTATGTATTTTTATGAAAGACTATAAAAACCCTTACAAAACAATAAACTCACTATTACACATCACAATGGCTCAAGAATGTTTCTATTTCTTATGTTTGAAGACTAAGTAACCCATACCTATGTAGCGTATGGTTTTTTCTTTTTACATAGTTTAGTAAGAACATTTATAGAATTATAATATATACATAGAAATATCTTTTCTATCAATATATAATTTTTCATTTACTATATTTTATTATATGTTATTTCATGTATATTATATATGAATTGGGATATTCATTGTATCATAGGAAAAATTTAAATAACATATGAAATATACCTTGTGTCATTGTGTAACTCTTGGGTTTCCTTTTTATTTATATTCCACTTTAGATAAAACCTTTTATATTACATGTGTTTGTTAATTTTTTATCTTCACCATAGATTAATAATGCTTCTTTAAATCATCTCACAACTTCTTCAGACCTTCTCTTGGAATCGTCAAACACTCTAATTCATCTTAAAATAACATATATATATTTATGAATGTATAAAAATGGAAACACCATGAAATTCTAAAAGAATAAAATTTTATTAAATATACTATGAGACACACAACATTGAGTTTATTTGAATCATAGAAAACACTATGTTAAACTAGCAATACACACAATACTACGTTTTACTGAACAAAAATAAAATATTATTATTATTATTTTCTATGATAGTTATCTTCTAGATGAAGGAATGGAGAGAATTTATAGTATTAAATAACATATGAAAATATATGGTCTACTCAAGTTTATTAATTATTCATTTATTATTAATAAAAAAGTATAATTTAAAATAAAAAGAAATGTTTTCAAAAAAACTATATTTCTTCGAAAAGAAGGATTAGTATCAATTTTTGGACATAATTTAAATTAAAATTTTTCTAATTTTAGAATAATTATATTAAAATATAAGCATAATTTTTAAATTCATAATATAATTGTTATTTTAGGGTAATAGGTTTGGACTTTTCTAAAATGCATCATTTTTTAATAATAAAAAATACTGGATTTTCATTAGAAACAACCTTCTCTTCTATATAATTTATAATGTTATATTTTATTTTTATTAGGATTAAAAGTAAAAATATTTAAATGTGAAATATATTAAACTAATTTTGGTCATTAAATTCATTTTTATATATAATTTACATATAAAAACATTATAATCTTTTGAACATTTTATCTATAAAAACCATATATCTAATCATGTTTATGGGATTAATATTAATTTATTTGTTTTAAATAATTTTAATTGAAAAATTATATATTTTTTTCAATATTTGGAATCATCAAAATTTATATTTTCTAATAATTTCAACTTAATTTTTGACCAAAAATAATTCTGATGACAATTTAAAATAACTTCCATGTTTAATGTAAAAACATGTTTATTAAGTGGTTAAACATAATAAAAATTGAAAAAATAACCTACCTATATGTAAAGAACCCATTTTTTGGCCATATTTTGACCCATAACTCCTTATGATATATTCTTAGGGGTTAACTGAACTATATTCAATGAAAGTGGCTTATATAAAAACTTTTGTAAATAAAAATACAAAAAAATGAACCTTCCTAATTTTTAATATATATATAATGCATTGGGATAAGAAAGAAATTACTTCGTTTATACATATTGGGTTGAAATATAAATTTTTTTCTGAAAAATGTAACTTTATTTTTTTGAGATTAATTCGTTGCTTAAAATGATTAATAAATTCCAACACAATTCATTATTTAATTAAAAAATAACTTAAATAAATGACACTAAAAATATTAAAAGTGAAATAAATTGAGGTAATTAGTGTCTATAATTAATTTTTAATATGGATATATCATGTTACTAATTTTTAAAATTAATGTATTGAAATTCCATAATTTTATTTATATTTTTTAATTCAAATTAAATGAATTATATCCAAATTGTCATTAAAGTATTTATAATAAAAAAATATTTTATTAAATAATTTCAAACTACAATAAATACTATTTTATTCCAACTAATTTTTATAAGATAATAAATATAAAATATATTCCTTCCAAGGAACTAATTATCTTTTATAATTAATATATTTAAACCAAAATAATAAAAAATTGTTTGTTCGGTTAATTTTAAAGTGGTGTTTTTCTTGTTTCATGCACTTATGTTAAAATAAATTTCCAAAAAATAAGGAATTTTTATTATATAAATTATATATAATATGTAGAATAATTTTTTCCATGTTATATAATATTTATCACTTTAATCTAGTCTTAATGGATAAATTACAATGGTTAAAAAACTAGTTACCCTTGATAACCCCGAAAATAAAAAAATATGGAAACTTTGATGTTATGAAAAGAAATGTGAAAAAGATAAATTTTATTATATGGTAGAGGTTTTTATTTGTTTAATAAAAATTATAACACATTACTTATAAATATTACATCCATATGAGTATAAGATACCTCCAAATAATGAACACCTTTGATTATTTACAAGAATGCCACTCCTCCTCAACTATAAAAGGCACTCACTCTTTCCCATTATTCATAGTTTCATTAAACATTATTTTTTCCAATACCTTACGAATTACATATATAAATTCACAACCCCTATTCTAGAATCCATATTTTCTTTATTAAATCCATCTTTTCAATGACATAGTGAAAAACAAAAAGGATACTTGAAGAAGTGGTAATGTTCTTCAACGAGTGTCTTTATTTTATTTCCTTCTCCACCTCCTTCAATTATTTTCAAACCATATTGATATTTAAACATCAATATATTCCATAAACTCTGTTTTATTTTTGTTATGTTTAATATCTAAAACCACCAACACATCCATCAAAAGGGTTATAGAACTATCATTACTATGTTCACCAGACATTCGCCTTATGAACTGATGTTGTTGGTTTTTCCATTACCACCACTCATGGTTGGTTATAATGATAGATATAAATTATATATATGAAATTTATAAAATATTTAAAACTATTTATTTATTATATCATATATATCTTTTCAACTTACTTTTCAGAGGAGATAAACTAAGAGCGCTCATGTGTATAGCGAACTACCACCTCACAAAGTGATGTCATTAGTCTTTCACTAAAGCATCACATGGCAGGTGATTATAATGAATATTAGTGTTATAAAATAAATAAATATTATATTATTTTTATAATAATAATTCATTAATGATAATATGATACTTTATTTGTTACACATAAATATGATAACGTCATTCATGTAGATGTGTACAATCACCTTCATGAAGCAATACGACTCTATTTTCATCACCACATCACATGGATGATATATATATATATGTGTGTGTGTGTGTGTGTATTTAATTAAATATTATGCTATTTAATTTATTATTATCATTATTTAAAGTTAAAATTTTAATTATATAATTTCCCTATAGATCATTGAAAACTAGAAAATGTTACTCATGTGCACATATGACCTAGTGTCTCCATTGTTGTAACATACTTCATTTTTCATAACCATATTTTATGATTCGTACTAAAAGTATAATTTAATTTTAAATATGATTATTTTTTCATGATTATTATTATTTTGATGATGAAACTTGTATTATGTGAAATAATATGATATAAAATGACAAAACATGCAAGAGAGAACATGGAAACTAACACATGAAACAACAAAAATAATTAAATATTTTTAATGAAAATGAGATTAGAAGTTATAAAATGATTATATATTTAATTATAAATATTAATATGGTTATATGATAATTTAATATAATGTTTAAATCCATTATAGATGAAGTTAAAAAAGGGTTACCCAAACAGATGCATGAGGTAAGTGATTTCATCTGAATTTCATTTCATTAAGGCATATTGAACTATTATGCACCAAATTTATTTTATATAGTCTATATACTATCCTTTTTATGTTTAATATCATGAATACATCATTATTTAGGGTATTTTACGTTTCTATTTTAATAATTTAATTTTATGGGATTTAACATAAAGCTTACTAAATGGTAAGGGATTTTATAACTAAGTTTTCTTTCATTGGGTGAAACTTATACATCACTTGTTATGTCATTATAAAATTCTCTATAAAATGGATTTTTGATACCTTTTGTTTTCTTTAATCATGGTTTAGGGAAGTATGATTTTTTTAAATATGTTTTTATGGTAATTCTATTTATTAATGTGTTTCAAGAAAATAATTTATGAATATTTCACATATTTGGTATTTGAAAATTATGAACTACTTCATGTTGAATGATTAATAATGAAAATTTATTTTTGTAAGTTCAGTGACGTTATTTCAAATGTGTTGGATCATAATATTCTGGAAAAATTTAACCATTTCTGATATTTTTTTTATTTTTATCATTGTATGATGTTTTATATATTGATTTATTAATTCACCATATAATCAAACTAGTACTATGAGATGATGTTGAAATAGTTCAATGCACATCCATTTGAAAATATAGTGCTCATGAAATAGAAACATATCAAGTAAGTATATTTCCTTATATTCTTAGAAAGTTAAAAAATTACATGAATATTTAAATAGCGTATTGAAATAAGAAATAACTCATATTATCATCAAATTTTATGATATCAATATTCATTTTCAGACCTTTGGTTACTGGATTTATGATTCTAAAACTTATCTTGTTCATTTTCTCTGTCACTATACCTTTGTATTTGAGTGTCATTTTTCACGTCCATGTGTATTTTTTAATTTACCACAATGTTTATCCTATATGGAAACCAATATATGTGATTATTCTTTCTTTCATTTATACATACCTTTCTATCTAATTAAATGGTTATTTTATTAACCATTTTAATATATGGAATTTTCTACAAAGTGATTTTATAATACCAACCCCTGACTACAGATATTAGTTTTAAATTGAAAGGATGCAAGTTATTTACGTAATGATGAATTAAAAGACCCAAAACAATATAATCATAACATTAAATTCAAAACTGTGTGATACACAAATAACACCAATTTTAGCATGTTCTTTATAATGTCTGTGTTTTATCGAACAATAAAACACAATTAACATTATTATTTAATATGATAGTTGTATCCTAACCATTAACATGAAGGGAATTAATAGGATTATATATCCTAATTAAAAAAAATATATATATATTAAAATTTTTATTAATTAACTATTTATTAGTAAAAAATCAAGTATCACTTGAAAGAAAAAAAATGATTTCGGGAAAACATTATATATTTTAAAAGAGTATTTTTAGTTCTTTGTGAAAATAATTTAAAATTAATATTTATAAATTTTAGAAAACTAATATAAATAAAATTAAAAATATTTTATAAATTTTAATATTAACATTATTTAATGGTTTTTTTAAGAGTTTTTGCTTTGGGGGAATCTTGAAAAATATTAGATTTTAATTGAATATTATCTTATCATATGAAACATTTATTTTACAGAATTATATTCTGAATTGGTTTTAATGTAAATATATTTCAAATTTTAAAATTATTAGTCCAATGTAGGTTATTTGGGTACTAATAATATTAATAATTTGTATAAAAACATTTTAAACATTATCACTTTAAAAAACTGATTTTTCATCACAACCCTGTGATTAATTTTAAATTATTTTTTCCACTTCTATGAAATGAATTTGGAAAAATTGGTTCAATATATAGAATAATAATAATTTATAATGTATAATTTTTTCAACATAATTTCTGACCAAATTGAATAGTGAATGCAGTTAAAATTAATTACAATGATTCAGGTAAAAAATAGTTTATGCAGCCGGTCAAACATAATAGAGATGTGGAAAAATAACATACCAACAATTAATAAATCCAATGGTTGGATATATTTGAGATAATATCTTTCCTCAAGATAGTTAGTTTTATTTCCATTATCCGACCCCTAAACTATTATTATTACATTATTATATAAAAATAAAAGCTTCTTAAATATAGTTTTATTTTGATCTTAATTATTCCACAATCACTTACTAACACATCCATCTAATGGGTAAATAACTTATCATTTGTGTGTGCGTGAACTTCCACCTCACGAAATACTTATGGTTCTTTCTTCCTTTACCACTCTCATAGTGATCATTATGATTGAAACTATATTTATAAATGATATTTATGATATTTATAATGTATTTATTATTAATTAATTTTTATACATTACATACCTTTATGATTTCTATCTTGTGGGAATAGGATAACATCGTTTGTGGTAATGTGGACTATCGCCTCCTCAAAGCGATGTTATTCGTTCACCCTATATAAAAATTTATATAATATGGATTTAATAAACTTATATAAAATATATTAAATTAATATAATATTTTAATGATAATATAAATATGTATATTTTACTTTTTATTCTTTTAATTTGAAAAAATTGCATGTGGTGTTCATGTGTATGTATTTCCTACAATCTCTATGAAATGTGTATTTCATTTCCTATCTCCAAACATTATAGATTGTGATAAATAAATATATAATGAATGTATGTGGTATTTAAATAATTTTTGACATTATATATATCATTAAACCATTATCTACTTATTAATAACAATAATTAACAATTTAAAACATAATCTACAATCATGGAAATTAACACCCAAAAATTGTAAAATAATGAAAGGTTGTTAATAAACAAGTAATAGGATAATATAAAAATATATTATATTATATTATAAATATGAATATATTTCTGGTATTATTTATGGACATGTTTTAAACCATTATAAATGAATCTAAATAAATTTCACCCAAAAAAGAATTGAAATGTAACTAATTTCGTCTCAATTTTCATTCCACTGAGTCTTACATATTGTTATGCACCTAGTTTCTTTTATATGATGTATATATTTCCCTTTGAAATGATATAGCATGAATATATTTATTATCATTATATATTTAGTTTCTTTTATGTTTATTCATTCATGGATATTGGGATTCAAATTTTTCAATGTTTTTTGGGACACTTTGGAAGGTTTAAAGATTATTATCATTGAGAATATTTGTAATAATTACCTTTTCAATATCACTTACCTTTTAATTTTAACATTCTTTTGAAAAAATTACTTTATTTTTGTGCACCTAATTTTTTATATATGGTGTGCATACTAAAATATTTCTAAAAAATATCATGATTCATTGATTCTTCATAATATTTTGAGTTTCAATTTAAATTATTTTATCTAAGGGAATTTAAGTTAATAGTTACCATGTAGAAAATAATTTCATAACACAATTTCTTTTCAATGGTTAATATTAATTCCTCATATTAGTTAAAATTATAAAACTATGTGCATAAGGAATTTCAATATCTATTGATGTATTTCAATTCCTATATGTGGTTTTAAATTTGATACACATAATATATTCATTGATTGATTCTCACAACAACATTATAATCATTTAAATGGTATACTTTACCATATCATTTTTTGGGATGTTTTACACATTAATTTCCATCAAAGGAAATTATTTAATCATTTTTTAATAAAACCGTTTGTTTTATTCTCCTCTGGTTATTCATAACTTCTTTAATGTAATAATATAATATTCTCACCCGTTGGTACTAAAAAAATTATATAATTTTTTTTAAGAAATGTCGAATTCATTGTATCATTAGTTAGAGAACCAGTTTTCATTTAAAATTATTATTTTATAAAAATGATTTCAAAAAAATTTAACCTTTCCAAATTTATTTACGAAATTCATTTTTATCCTTTTTTCTTTATCCAATTTTGTCAAAGTAATATTCATTTTTCTTTCCGAACAAGTCATTTTTCGAACCTTTTACCCTAAAAAATGAATCTTCTTTTTACCTCACATAGCATGTATATTTTTACCCACCGTCATTTATTTGAATCATCTGTTACCTGTTTAAATTTTAACATTTTAAGGAAAATATTTTCCAAAGTGATTTTCAAAGAAAAGTTTTTTTCAAAAAATAATTCAAAAAATAATGGATATTTTCCTGAACAATTTTTTTAAAAAAACATTTTATAGTTTTTATATTCTTCAATGATAAAAACCCTCTATTTTTATACTAATTGGGTTATATTATATTGATACCATCCTTATTCTTCCTCTATATGGTCTATTACTGGTCAAGTAAAGTATACACATTCACTCTCATGATTACTTTGTAATCCCCTTGCAATATTCAATTTATTATGACCATTATAAATTGAATTTCCCCTAATTATCTATATCATTTATCATGGATATTTTTATTTCCTAATTGTATGTCATTTTACATACGGTGTTTACTTTGATGGTTATTTGACTATCTGAGAAAATATTGATAACTCTATACTCTTTATTCAATGCGAATATTTGATAAGGTCGTTTATTTGACATGAGGAAGGCTTTGGACATGCATCGATGGGTGGGTCCCAGACATTAAATATCCCCTTAATGTATTAATAGGTTCTGATGAGAAAAACAAGTTGCTAAAATTAAACAGGTTTCTACTTATACATTTAAACTGTATGGAAGATGGATCCTAATAGAATATATTTTCATATGCATTAGACATAACATACAATTATTAAGCATTTCCTTAGTATAAATGTTTATTATCATCATTATTATACATTAGGTTGTTATATGAAAAATTATGTAGATTCATTTCATTCTCAGTTTATTTGTTAAAAAATATGTGTATTTAGTTTTTTTCCTTATCATATAGACATTTTGTAATCCAGTTATTTTAATGGAATGTGTTTCCATTTATTACCATGTCATATTTTTTATTCACATCCTTCTCAGTTTTTGGATTACATTATATTTTTGTTCAGTTATTTACCATTCTAAAATTATTATTCTCATTGATTAATTATTTCTTCCACTATACTTTACCGTTACTGGGCATTTGATTTCACCATTATTTTTTTATTTTACCTGGGCTTCCAATATCCATACTATGAAAGATATGAAAGGGTATACTAGATGGAATAATGTTATCCTTGAAAGAAAGAAAAAAAATTATGTTCAAATTAGTGTATTAATTTTTAATATAGGACTTGTGTATGTATCTAGTTTACAAAGAATTCTAATCTCTTTAGTCCTTTGGGATTTTATTCTCTGTAATTATGCCAATGAATTGGGAGTAGACATCAGCTCCATGTTCTTATATGGTAGGATGAGTAAATTTATTAATTATTATAAAAAAATGAACAGAAATAATTTATTTTGATCAAGGTAATTTACTTACATTTTTTGTGATACTATAATTACCTTAAATTCATACAAAATGATTAAAATGTGCTTAGCAAAAAAGTATAAAAATAATAATAAATTATTTTAAAATTTATAAATGATATATGTTTTTTATTCAATATTGTTTCAAATGAAATCAATCTTAAATGATAATGTATAATTTATGTCTGAAGAGTTTATATTTGAATCTAATTCCTATATTGAATAAATTCACCTCAAAAAATGTGAACATTTACTAATATTAAATTAATGGTATTTTATGATAAATAATATTTTATTAAACAAAAAAGAAACCAAAAAATTGAAATAGTAAAAAAGGTATGAGGTATTGCCTAAAATTTCATTAAATGGCCATTTTTAGTCATTTGTGACATTAGATGTAAATTTATAAGCCTTTAATTTTGAAAACGTTTATAACATCTTTCTGGTTAAAATTGGTTAATGATGGGGTTAAAACAATTGGTATTGTTTAAAATAAAAAAGATTCCCATTATAATTTTATTTGATGAAGTTATTTCACCATTATACTGTTTTTTATTCGATTTTTTTTCGACTTTGATCCACATTCACTTGAAAAATACTTTATTATATATAAATCATTAGTTAAATAAAATTGTTTCTTTTCCTTCATCATTATAGGAAAACACCTCTCCTCTATATTTCATCTGAGTATGAGGAAATTATCTTGACCAAAACCTGATAAATCCTATTCTAGAAATAATTATAAATTTTATAGAGGAGCCATTCAGCAAAACAAATTATTAAGGCCTCGGCAAAAACCATATATCAAATTGGGAAAAGGCCTCGGTCAATTCCATGTCTAATTGTCTCATGGTTCCTACCAATGCATTGAGGAGCTATAGCGGTCTCCACCCGTCACATACTATGTCCAATATATTCCTCATATGAAAAATTTGAAACATAACATAAACATTCATATAAGAACTAGGATATGAAATTTCAATACTTTAACCATAAACCATGAATGGTATAAAATTAACACATCCATAGTCAAACATATCACAAAACCTTCAATACAATATGGAAGATTTGTATCATAATAAATCAACTTCAAACAAGTTTAAAATCCATATATGGATGTTGACATAGATGAAAAGGATTTGTAAAACTTTTGAGAGATATCACTTTTTCAGGAAATCATTTAAAAGTCATGCAAGTTAAAAAAAGACATTTAAAGACCTTTTTGATTAAAAGTGTTCCATACCACTTAGAAACTTTTCAATGTAATTAACAATTTAAAAACATTCATGTCCATATAAATAAATCCTTAAAAACAATTTTGGAAACATGGACATTAATGTGAACGATTTAGAAGAATAAATATTGAAAACATTTAAAATGATATTTTAGTAAAAAGTCCCATAAAAATAATCCCTTTGAAAACTATTATAGAAAACATGGACATGGATAATAAATATGTCCCAGTAGATAATTATGAAACAACAACCTCAGATAATAAAGAGATTGTGATATTAACCCTTACCAATTTGGTAACATACAATACATACACCCCACGCTAAAATTATCATACAATGAATATGTAAATAAACATAAATTAAATTTTATTACACAAAGAATACAATTAAGGTTAGTACATACACCACACAAAAGGTAATAGTGGAAATATTGCATGAATCTCACGGGAATAAGGAGTGAAATGAAAACACCTTACCTTGAACATTCCTTTAGTCGAGGATTCATTCATCCTCATGTATGAAGATCATAGTATGTTATTAAATTATACCAGAACCAAATTAATATTTATTTTATCATAGATGATTCATTTATGACTTTAAACTACCGATTTAATAATAATTTCCATGTTAAATTAACATTTTGGGTTATAATCGCTTTCTTTATCGTTCATGTTTTAACTTGTTACCCTTGATTGTATCACTTAGATAAATATTTAAATACTTCAAGAATATAAAACATGATTTATATATCATATATATTTAGAATATAAATAAGTATAATAGACATATATATGAAATGAAAAACATGGTTTTTGGAGACGGTAGTCCGTATGTACTGATAAACGATGTTTCTGTTTTCCTATCATATTGAACGGAACTAAGTTAATAAGATATATGTAAGTACATATATATATATATATAAATATATATATCACAAGTAGCATTATTATGTCATATATTACATACATATTAGTAATATATATTTTTATAATCGTCAATGAATGGTTAACATGGAAATGAATCTCATCGCGTCGTGGTGATAGTAATCTGTACGTACGCACGAGCGAAAATATAATTTCCTTAAAGGTATGGAATGGAATGGTATTTTAATTTTATACAGACATTAGCATGTTATTTTAATTATTAATATACATATTACTTATCATTATATCCATCTAAATAACATATTGTTGAATAACAAATTACACCATGGCGTGGAGACGGTAAGCCGTACGTATGCACGCATGGTGACATTACCATTCATAAGATGGATAGAATAATGAATATAGTTGTTATATATTTATAATAAAATCAAAGTACATATAAGATACAGGAGTTATTATTTTAGAGTGGAATCAACAATGAAAGAGTAAGTGGAAGAATAAGAAAACTTGAAAGAGGGCGGTGAAATCATTACCTCATCTTCGGGATCTTCCTTTTGATTTGATCAAAAGGCCTCCATAGGTTGGATTTCTGACCAAATTAAGTCATCTAGGATTAATTTAGGATAGTTGGGAGGATATTTGGTCAGGTTCTGGCAGAGAAACATTCCTTTAGAGGTATGAATTTGAGATAAGGGTAAGTTCCCTTTTATAAGAGGGGTGAGGGCCACCTTTGGAAAAACTTAAAATATTATTTTATAATAATTTCATATTCGGTTTATAATGGCTCCAAAGTTACTTATTTCAAGGATAGGGGGGGTATGGGTCTAAATCCTCTCAACCCATAGTTTTTAGACATTTTTATTTTACCATTTTACCATATCATTTAGATTTAACTCTATGTTAAATAATTTAACTTTTACCATGTCATCTTGTATTCTAACACTATATGGTTAATAAACTTACAATATACTGCCAATAGAACCAAAATTGGTTCATTAATGTCATATATATTATTATATAAGTATTTTGGACGAACCATAGATTTATAAGACCATTATATTAATTAATAATATTATATTTGTTATAAAAACTATTTTACGTCAATTTTGACACTATTTGGTATTTGTTTTTTTAATCAATAACAGCATTATTACTTCAAAAAATACATTTAATCAACCCTAAAATGTCATAGTCATCTAAAAAATTCGTGGATTTCATAAAAACTTTGAATTTATATTTATTTTAACATTTATAATACTATCTATTTGATTCTTTCATTAATAAGGTATTTACTTCTTCATCATTGTGTCACTAAAAAATTTAATTATTTAATCTCCAAAAATTATAAATAAAATACAATTATGTAGGAAATGTTTTTATCTTTGTAATTAATATTTATAGTCAAATTTATCTTATGTATAACCCTATATTAAAAATGGTTTAGTTATTAAACTTGTATTTTAACTCTTTTAACTTTTTTTTAAATAAAATAATAATAAATGTCTTAATCTAATACAAGTGGACATAAAGGATAATATTTTATTCCTAAGGTTGTTTTTGGTCGAATTAAACTTTTCCAATAGAATTATTACATGTTTTAAGATAATAATAATTTCAATTTTACCCTTAATTACCCTATTTACTTTTAACCGTGGTAAATAAAAGTAAAACGATATCATTCACCAAAAACTATTTCTATATTATTGAACAACATTTTACTCCTTGATATTAACCTTATCTCTTGGATTTTTGAAATTCAACTCACAGAAGTGGTAAAATTATGTTTTATGTAAATTTTCAAATGCTCCTAGGAGGTGGGTAAAAGACGGTAAAATTTAAATAAAATTTTTATAAATCTAAAATTATTATAAAATTACTCCAATGAATTACATTGAACTTGTATAAGTATTATGTATATATATGGTCCTAAAATAAAATAAAATAAAATAAAATAATTATTTAAATAAAAATTTGGTTTTAAACGATATCTTAGTGTTTTTTCATTATTCAACAAAAATTGAATGTTTTCAGAAAAATACCAAAAATTCTCCCTATGTTAATTTAAATATTAAGAATCCAAAAATAGAGTCTATTTTACCAAATTAAAAACATATAGGTTTCATTTATTAATTTAAAATTTATTCACGTTGTCAATACCAAAAGGCATATTTTTAAGAAACAATATCTATCAAAAGATTGACACTTGTTTATGTCCAATATCAAAGTGAAATTAGTTACAATGACCATAATTGGATTAAATTGTAAAAATTTAATCTAATTATTCTTCCAAACCATTAAAATGTATAATTCAACATTATCAATTATTTTTATTAAACAAGTTGTTTTCAGTTAAAATATAGTATTTTTCATTATTCACCCAAATATGAAAGTTATCAAAATAACACAAAAAATTTATTAAAACTAAATTATTAAGTCCTCATTCTAAAGAAAAAGTTTATTCTGTCAAATTGAATATATAAAAGTTTTATATATTGGATTTAAAAATGGATCGCCATTTAAAGGCGGTAAAATTGCATTTTTTGAAAAATACTTATTTTATCTGAAAAAATGTATTTGTTCTTACATTATGTCTAAGAAAATAATAATATGGATTCTAAAATTATAAGGATTTTATAATGTTCAAAATTCAGTTAATACTATTCATAACCACTTTTGAACGGCTGGTTTGGTAAGTCGTAGTGCCCTCGAACTCAGTGTTGCATGTAGTGAAAGTTATTGAATTACATTGAAAAAATAATGTACTACGAAATACAGTGGTGATATATTATTCCCTCCTTCAATAAATTGCATCCTCCCAATTTGAAATTGTTCTGTGAAAATAAATGGTTGAAAATAGATAATACCTTTTGGGGGAACCCACTTCAGAAATTATGTTAATAAAATTTAGTCTTAATAAGAGGAAAAAAATTATATATATATATATACTTGAAAATTAGAGTTTCATATTTCAACTAAATCCTACCATAAAATCATATTTCAATCTAAATGATTTCAAAAAAAATTCTATTTATCCAAATTGTTTAAGGTTCCAAAAATAATGAATTTATAATTCATTTGTCAAACTATTTAAAAAAACTAAATTATACAAACTAGTACATCACGTAGACCAGTCATAGGTGATGCACCTTTGTCGCTCTTTAGTTGCGGATTCATGTCTCGCAGCCTTGTCAGACATGACTAGTTGTCAGCCGACCACTGGTTTTTCCTTTTATAACAATCCTAAAATAACATTAACAATTGTATCCAATTTCATACTTAATCCATTCCAACCTTTAGACTTATCCAAAAATACTTATATCCAAACTCTCAGTTAAAAATTTATATGGAAAATAAACACAATAAAGATCCTTTTTGTCAGGTAATAACATGTGAACACCTTCATCATGTATTCTTTTAAAACACCGCAACATCCTAATTACCATAAAACCTTATTGATTACATTCATTCTCCATTATTCCTTATAGAATACTATATATACTCATTATATCCATAAATTTTGTAAACTCCAACAATGATGGAATATACAAATCATTAATCAATTTCAATGAAGTCATGAATATCCAATATAATTTATCCAAATCAACCATCTCTTATTCAAAAATCACTACCTCATTATCATGACCATATTAAGGATTACCTTTCCATCAACCATGTGTTTTTCAAAAAGTGTAGCTTACTCTTAAGTCCCTTTTCCTAGAACCATATAATCTCAAATCCTCAATAAAATAGTACTTCAGTACAATCCTAATTTACCTCTATAATTCATATAACCAGTATATTATTGATACAACACTCAAATGAAATAATTCTATATTAACTACAAAAGAACACTAGTCATTCCTCTTCACATGAAGTTGTAGCATAACTTCATTATTATCAAATAACATCATTTAAGGTATACACACATGACTGAGACATTGATTCGGGTAGTATCCCAATGCCTTATAGATAAAGAATTATACATTTGAAAAAAAATTTCTTACCCTTGCAATCACGTACTTGGTTTCCTTTTTCTCCACACTTATAACAAACTCCCATTCCTTTCAATCGTTTACCATGGTGAATATTTCCATAGTTATCACACATGGGAAATATTTATTTTCCCTCATACCTTTATCCATCATTCTCTATCCCATAATTTTATTGTCTTGCTTCCCTTTAAAGCCATATGACTCAGATAATTATTTACTTATCTTATTAACATATGATACTATTTCTTCATATGTTGAGAATGCATGGGAGACTATTTCCCTTCTAAATGATAGCTTAATACTATAAAAGATATGATCCTTCTAACTCTTTGGACCATACGTATTACTGGAGTTCATATTCCCTCTATTGGGCGCCATTTCTATACAATGGAATACACTAGGTCATTTTATGAATCACAATTCATAATTCCAAACATGTAAAATACCTAACGTAAATTGAATAGTTTATGGATATAATCTATAATCACAAAATTGTTTTCTTTGAGGAGGTATATACTCATAAAAACTTCATAGTGGTTTCTAAAGAAAATGTGAATTATCCTAAGCATATCCACTGGTAGTGTCGTAACCAAGATTTCAGCAAGGCACGTTGTTGTGCACCAGTTCCCATTCGATTCTAGCTCAAAACGGTTTTTTCGGGTTTTACCTCTAGGTACATCTGTGCCAGAGCCACCTCTACCTGCTCGTATCCAGAAATGGATGTATTTTATTTTGAGAACACACAAAATCATTACATTACCAAAATTCTTGGAAGTTCTTCTGTACTAATGTTCAAAGTCTATCTTAGGGTAATGTTCTCTAATCAGATTACATCTAAATCTAGTTTCCAAGGTAATTGCTAAACTTACTATGATACCAAATGTAACACCTAAACCCTAGTTACCCAGAGTCAGTGCATTATTTTAATACATTGGCCTGATTACAACGATTATAGTCCCGAAGGACCGATGGTTTAGCATTCTTGGAAAATAGATTACATACATGAATGTTACATTACACTTTATAACATTAAACACAACATAACTAATCTTTTATGAACTCCATTATTCCCATATCTTAACCCTGAATATCAATCACAATAAACTTCTTAGAATCCATGGAAAAATAAAACATAGAAAGGGTGAGCACAAACATTCAGTAAGGGTAAGAAATATAGTGGTAGATAACATAAATATTAATCATGGTGAATAATTAAAACCACATAAACATGAATACTTTTATGGAAGGAATATGAGCTGAGTAAATAATTCCATAATAAAACATAATCATGGGTATTCTACTAGTTGAATCACCACATGAACCATAAATATTATTTTCATAATGAGGGAATGTATAATGTCAGACATTCTAAAACATTTTGTCAAGGCCTTGTCCAAGACATCTAAAAATGATTAAGGCCTAGGCCAAAACCATATATCAAATTGTGAAAGGCCTCAGCCAATTCCACATATAATTGTCTCGTGGGACCTACAGATGCATCGAGGAGCTATAGAGGGCTCCACCCATCACTTACTATGTCCAATACATTCCTCATGTGAAAAGGCTGAAACATAACATAAACATTCATATAAGAACTAGGATAAAAAATGTCAATACTTTAACCATATACCATGACTGGTATAAAATAACACATACACAGTCAAACATATCACAAAACCTTCAATAAAATATGGAAGACTAGTATCATAATAAATCAACTTCAAACAAGTTTAAAATCCATTAATGGATGTTGACATAGATGAAAATGATTTGTAAAAATTTTGAGAGAAATATCTCTTTTTCATGAAAACATTTGAATGTCACCCAATTTAAAAAGGAAGTCGTTTAAGGACATTTTCGAATCAAAGTGTCACATAACACTTTGAGGCTTTTCAAAGGATTTAACATTTTAAAAACAATCATGTCCATATAAAAAAATCCTTAAAACCCTTTTTTAAAACATGGATATTAATGAGAACGATTTAGAAGAAAAAATATTTAAAACATTTAAAATGATGTTTTAGTAAAAAGTCCCTTAAAAATAATCCCTTTGAAAAATATTTTAGTAAAACATGTACATGGATAATAAATATGTCCCAGTAGATACTTACGTCACAACAACCTCGGATAATAAAGATATTATGAAATTAACCCTTTCCAATTTGGTAACTTATGAAACACACACCCCATGAAAATAGTATCATACAATGAATATATAAATACACATAAATTAAAGTGTATTACACAAATAATACAATTATGGGTATTACATACACCACAAAAAAGGTAATAGTGGCAATATGGCAGGAATATCACGAGAATAAGGAGTGAGATAAAAACCCCTTACATTGAACATTCCTTTAGTCGATGGTACATTTAACCACCTGTATGAAGATAGTAGTATGTTATTAAATTATAAAAGAACCATATTAATATTTATGATATCATAAATGATTCATTTATGACTTTATACTAACCATTTGATAATAATTTTGATGTCAAATTAACATTTCGGGTAATAATTGCTTTCTTTATCGTACGTATTTTAGCTTGTTACTATTGATTGTATCACATAGATCAAGATTTAAATACTTCCATAATATAAAACATGATTTATATATCATATATATTTAGAATATAAATATGTATAATATACATATATATGAAATGAAAAATATCATTTGTGGAGACGATAGTCCGTAAGTACGCATAAACGTTGTTGTCGTTTTCCTAGCGTATTGAATGGAAATAAGTGAATAAGATATATGTAAGTACACACACATATATATATCCAGTATTATTATTATTTCATATATTACATACTTATTAGTAATATGTATTTTTATAATCATTGATGAATGGTGAACATGGAAATTAATGTCATTGCGTCGTGGTGATGGTAATCTATACGTATGCACGAGCGACAATATAATTTCCTTAAAGGTGTGGAATTGGATGGTATTTTATTTTGACAGAGACATTAGCATGTTATTTTAATTATTTATATACATATTACTCATCATTATATCCATCCAAATAACATAGTGTTGAATAAAAAATTACACCGCGGCATGGAGACGGTAAGCCGTACGTACGCACTAATGGTGACATTATAATTCATAAGATGGATAGAATAATGAATATAGTTGTTCCGTTTTTATAATAAAATCACAGTATATATAAGATACTATTTTTATTATTTTAGAATGGAAACAACAATGATAGAGTAAGTGTAAGAATAAGAGAACTTGAAAGAGGGTGGTGAAATCATTACCTCTTCTTCGGGTTCTTCCTTTTAATTTGATCAAATGGGCTCCATAGGTTGGATTTGTGACCAAAGGAAGGCCTCTAGGATGAATTTATGATAGTTGGGAGGATATTTGGGCAGGTTTTGGTCATGAAAAATGGCATTGGAGCTTTGAATTTGAGAGAAGGGGAAGTTCCCTTTTAAAAGAGGGGTGAGGGACACCTTTGGGAAAACTAAAAATATTATTTTATAATAAATTCATATTCGGTTTATATGGATCCAAAGTGACTTTTTTAGGATATGGTGGGGATGGGTTGAAATCCTCTCAACCAATAGGTTTTATACAAGTTTAGGTTATCATTTTTAACCTATTAATTTATATTTAACTCTATGTTAAATAATTTAAAGTTTACCGCTTCTTCTTGAATTCTTACACTATATGGGTATTAAACATACTATATACAGCCAATAGAACCCCAATTGGTTAATTAATGTAATATATATTATTATATAAGTCATTTTGCCGATCCTTAGATTTTTAGGACCATTATATCAATTAATAATATAATATTTTTTAAAAAATTATTTTTTGTCAATTTTGACACTATTTGGTATTTTTTTTGTTAATATAATAATAGCATGATTACTTAAAAAACATTACATTGAATCAATACTATCATGTCATATTAACCAATAAAATCTGTGTATGTCATAAAAACTTTTAAATTATATTTAGTTTAACATTTATAATACCAATTATTTTATTCATTGATTAATAAAATATTTACTGCATCATCATTGTGTCAGTAATAAATTTTACAATTTAATCTCTAAAAATTATAATAAAAAACCATTATGTAGGAAATATTTTTATCTTTCTAATAAATATTTATAGTAAAATTAATCTTACATATAACCCTATATTAAAAATGGTTTAATTATTAAACTTTGATTTTAACTCTTTTAACTCTTCTTTAAATAAAATTATAATAAATGACTTAATATAATACAATTGGACCTAAAGGGAAATATTTTCTTCCAAATGTTGTTTTTTTTAATTAAACCTATTTAATAGAATTAGTGCATGTGTTAGAGTAATAATAATATCATTTTTAACCTTAATTACCCTGTTTACTTTTAACCGTGGTAAATAAAAGTAAAAAAGTTATTATTCACAAGAAATTATTTTTATTTTATTGAACCACATTTAAATCCTTGATATTTACTTTGTCTCTCATATATTTGAAATTAAACTCAAAGATGCAGTAAAATTATGTTTTATGTAAATTTGCAATTCCTCCTAGAAGGTGGGTAAAAGATGATAAAATTTAAATAAACTTTTTATATATCTAAACTTATTATAAAATGACTCTAATAAATTACATTGAACATATTTAGGTAGTATTTATCTATTTTGACCTAAAATAAATTTAAATAAAATAAATAATTATTCAAATAAAAATTTGGTTTTAAATGATATCTCAGTGTTTTTTCATTATTCATAAAAATTGAACGTTTTCAGAAAAATTCCAAAAATTTACTCCAGGCTAATTTCAATATTCTGAATCCAAAAATAGAGTATATTTTACTAAATTCAAAACATAGATGTTTCATTTATTAATTTAAAATTAATACCTCTTTTCAAAACCAAAAGTCATATTTTTTAGAAACAATATCTATTAAAAGATTGACACTTGTTTTTGTCCAATCTCAATGTTAAATTACTTAAAATGACCATCATTGGATTAAATGGTTAATATATAATCTAATTATACTTCCAGAACATTAAAATGTATAAATCAACAATATAAATTATTTTTAATAAAAAAGTTGTTTTAAGTTAAAATATAGTATTTTTCACTATTCACCCAAATATGAATGTTATCAGAAAAAACCCCAAAAAATTATTGAAACTAAATTATTATTTCTCGATTCTAAATAAGAAGTTTATTTTTTCAAATCGAATATATAAAAGTTTCAAATATTGGATTTAAAAAGGGTTCTCCATTAAAAGGTGGTAAATTTTCATTTTTTGAAAAATACTTCTTTTATCTAAAAAATGTATTTGTTCTTACATTATGTCTAAGAAACTCATATTATGGATTCTGAAATTATACGGATTATATAATGTTCAAAATTCCGTTAATACTATTCATAACTTCTTTTCAACAGCTAGTTTGGTAAGTCGTGGTGCGCTTGAACTTAGAGTTGCTTGTAGTGAAAGTAATTGAATTACTTTGAAGAAATAATGTACTATGAAATCTTGGGGTGTTACACCCACTACGACCCTTTACCATATTCAGCAATATCTTTGGCACTAGGTGTCGGTTTGACAAACCTTCATCGGCCCTGGTAATCTTGGAGCATAACATTACTTTTGAGTATACCCTACTAGATTTCGAGGGTATAGTTGAGATACAGTCAGGTTGGATCGTGCACGAATCCAACCGGGCCCTAGGAAAAAAAGGAAAATAACTCACAGATCGGGCGTCAGATTGAAGCGTTGTCTTTTGCGTTGAGACTTATATGACGCGGCGGACCTTTGAGATACCTTTTCGTGGGACTTCGTGATAGTTAGAGTATCAACTAATAGCTCATGGAGTACATCCTTATAGAGATGAGAAGATAGAGTGTGAAGAACTAGTAGCTAGCTTAGACTTGACGACTGCTAACCGATTGACTCAGAGTGACTCAACTGGCCTAGTGGGGATCACCTGGTAGTGGTGGCAGACCCACGGTGGAGGAGCGCCTTGTTGTGGTGCCAGACCCATGATGGGGACCACCATGGTGATGTAGCAAACCCACGGTACTCGATAGGAGGAGTACCTCAGCAGTCCAAGGTTAGTGGGAAGCACCATGGTGTCGCAGAATGCCCACTGTACTCAATAGAGGAGGAGTTCTCCAGTAGTCGTGGTTTCGATAATGTGAATAAAATCCTGGTTGAGCTGAGTCATCAAATTTTGGGTTTTCCACATGATTGATATTGATTACATAATAACATAGGTATATGTATGGGTATATACCTAAGTGGGGTTTTCTGTTTATTTCTCACATTCTAGTTTATCCTTGTTGTATTTTCTGAGACCTTGAGGGTCTCGAAATCCCTACTGAGTATCATTATACTCACCCCTCCATGGGATATGCCCACACCTCATTGTGTTGGATGCAGATGATGGACAACACTGACCGAGGATGAGAGTACCAGGACTGGACAGTACCCGGAGGTTGACCTTATGGCGTGTTGGTACATGGAGGAGACAGACGGATGTGGAGTGATGAGGAGGCAATTTGTACCTACCCTTTAGGTAGGAACCTCAGAGGACGACCCAGTAACTGTTTTTCCTATTTCCCTAGTTGTACTTATACTTTCAGTTTCTTATACATTGCATTTGGGATTGTATTCTGGAAAATTTTTACTTACTGTACTCACTTTTCCGTTATTCAGTTTACTCGTGATCGTATCTGATGTGTGTGTTTACAGGTTATAAAGGAAATGCCTTCCCAGTTTTAGGGAATTACGCCTTTGGTGCTAGTCCCCAGCCCCTCGCCAGTCGAAGGCAGGCATGGGGTAGTCACAGCATGGGCCCCAGGGGATGGGCCATGACAATAATAACATCATTATATACTATATAATAGGGTGTTATTATTTTTACCAAATAAGATTTATCCATATATTTTCCATCATGTGAGAAACGAATGTATTTCTCAGGTGTACTTGTAGACTGCCACCTCTGCGTAGTGATATGGTTCATTTTCAGTCAACATATTTCATGGTTGGTTGTTATGATAAATTTATTAATTATATATGATATTTTTGAAAACATTATTCTTAAATAATGATAATATCATATCTACCTTCTTACAATCCAATCCATTGAAAAATTATTATGTCACTCATGTGTACGTACGGATAACCACCTATATGAAGTGATTAGATTTATTTTGTATTTCATCACTTAATTAATGATAATAATGGTAACAAATTTCAATTTATATTATTTTTATGTCACTATAATTATTTTAGATAAATAATTTATAATTTACATTTCTTCTGTTCCACCCATCAAAATGTAACAGCATTACTTGTGTGAATGTAGAGATTTTCATCTCCAATAAGTGATTTATTTCATTTTTGTCACATCTTGTTATAAATTATAATAAATATGTACATATTTTTTAAATATTATATATACAATATTATCTAAATTAGTTATATGATGAAACAAATATAACGTTCCATGAACTAGAACCATCAAGCTGATACCTGCATTGAAATCAGAGCAGTTTTCACCTGAAATTATATTTTAAAGAAGTATTATCAACAAATGGATAATTAGAAATTATAAATGAATGATTCATAGTAAGTTATATATTAATATGGTTATATAATATGTTTTTAAAAAATATATTTATTATACTAATGGTTTGAAATAATATGAATAAATATGAGACAAGAGGTAAGGGAATCTTGTCTAACTTTTGTTTCACTAAGACATATGTTATATTCACAATTTTTCTCCTTAATTTGGAATATTAGCCACCCATTTGATAGTATATGTTATTAATTATTTAAATTCATGTTATTTAATTATTCAATGGATATTATTTCTTTCATTGTGGTTATGATCAATAATTTCTAATATCATGAATGTTTGTGTCACGTTATCATTTCTTTTCAGGATTATTTATGAAAAATCCCATTGAGGGAAATTATATGGTTCTTATCATATAAATGATATATAATTTATTATTCTATTTATATTCATGTAATACTCAATTTATAGAACATTTTTTCTCTCTTTGTTACTAAAAATGAATGTGAATTTTTTAAATAAAAACTGAGATTATCAAATATCCTATCGAGAATCATTTTCTAAATTCCCATATTTTAATTAAAATGTTTTCATTAATTATTTTAATATTAAAAAATGATTAATTAAATTAATTTTTAAAAATTATTTACTTCTTATAAAATAATATAAAATAATTCTTCTTTTCATTTTCCAAACAATGTATATTTTACTATTTGTGTGAATTGGATCATTATTTTAATTTACATCCTGGAAATGAATTTCCCACAATCCTAAATTATATTTTCACTAAATCATACCTTTAATTTTTCCATGTATATTTTTGAACTTAATATTTTTATCAATATTTATTATTTATTTTTATTTTAAATAAATGATTTCAAAATTAAATGTTTCTTTTATTGAAAAATTATTTTTATAATCTTTGAAAGGATTTTTACATCCATGATAAAAAAAATTATTATTACTTATTCTTCAGTGGTAATATGATCTTATGATACAATCCATATTCATTATATGGATGTTTCATTATTAGTATATTGATATATTGGTGGAAAAATATTATTTTTCAGGATTTATGTTATGATGAAATGATAAATGTTTTCATGATACCATGTTGTACATATGAATGGATTATGATTAAGTAACAGGTGGGTCCGTTATTTCCCCAATGTAACTTGTGTAAATTTAGATAACACATGTTATGAATCTGTTATGTGTGAACCTTATTTCATGTTCACAATACTATCGGTGGACCTAGTATCATGTCAATAGGTTTATGCATGGACATGGTTTCTCATCCATATATTTATGTGAGGACATAATTGAATTTTTGTAACTTAATGAGTGAACCTAGTACTGTTTATAAATTTTTAAAATGATATATGATTTTCCCTACATTAATATATTTATGATATCCTCTCAGGGATCAATATTTATTACTAATGATTATATACTCTTATGAATTTTTTATTTTGGTATGAATATTACTTTTTTTGAACTCATGATTAAATATATTTAATTGATTGGGTATGAATTTTCTATTTTATGTTCTTACTCCCCTTCACTTATTCTTAATTATGGTCATTTATTAGTATTTACTATGTATACCCTTACTGAGAAGATAATATCACTCTTTAATATGTTTCAATTTTCCCTAAATTATGAAGAAATATTTTAAGTATGGTATGTTTATGAAATATTCTAAGATGGAATAAGTTTCATGGAATATTTATGATTATTTATGTAAAAGTTGTTTTTGTATCCAGGTTTATAATGTCACTAAAAAAATTATTTTAGTTTTTTGAAAAATGATATGTAATTAATGTTAATGAAATAAAATGTATTATGTGGGTATTAAATTCATGGATCACCTCAATTACTAACTATCCCATTGTCCACCATGTTCTTCGAATAATCAGTATACATATAACAAATTCCCAATATCACATGAATATGATATTTTGAAATACACATTAAATTCCATTTGAAATCCCTTTTTAAAATTTAATTTAAAATAATTTTTCTTATTTAAAACATTTCATCATGAATATTCAATGAAAAAATTTTATTCTCAAGGATATCCATTTGATAAGGTATATAAATCCATATCATTCTAATAATATCAATGACCAGTCAAATAACAACCCTTAATAATTCATAACAATGATATCCAATTAATTTAAACCAATATAATAGAGAGAACTATGAGTATGTTATGAGAATGTCCCATTTTGCAGTAACCTAGCTCAATTCTTAAGAAAACATAACAACTTAATTAGAAATCAAATGAAACAGTAAGGGAGGAACCTTAAAATTGTAGACCAATAATAAATTCAGTAAAAATCTACCAAATAGGTTATGTTTGGCAGCTGAGGGAATGTAGTGCTTCCAAAATTAAAATATAATGGTGGAATAAGTTGTTAATAAATTAATATAGGATAAAACACTGAGAAAAATATGTTTACATCAATAGAAATCAATAAAGATCAATCTTATTATCCAAGGGAAAAATGAGAATAGGGAAAATCATTTGGGAGGAGAATATTCAATGAGTTGGGGGATGGGGGATAATATATGGTTATAAATCATAGGGTAAAATTATAAATTCCATATTTTTAATAAATTTGGAATATCATACGATTTTTACATATTAACTTCCAAAACATAAACCAACATTATAGGAATTTTCCCATAATATTATTAGGTTAAACTTATTTTCTTGATCATCTACATTGTTTAAGAAATAATTATTAAACTATAAAAATGGATCTAGACTCCCCAAACATTTTCTCAAGAATTTAGGTTCATGGATTAAACTAGGGTTATATTAATAGTTTACATTCAATTGATTCCCAAAAATTCCATACTTTTTCCCCTCAACTCTACATAATTTTATTGTAAATATATGGAGAATAAACTATAAATTACATAGATACAAGTGATTATAGGGTTGTAACAGTAGTGCCTAGATATATTCTAGGGAAACTACAAATAGGGGTATGCTCAATAATTTTTTGTTCTTTAGAGACATAATCATGGGTAGATGATTTGAGTTATGAAATATGTACATGGGAGTTTATCTGAATATCTAATATAGGAATGGATATTTATCTATAGTTTTTTGTATAAACAACAATGATTCTTTTTCTATATAGGTTAGGTTATGATAGAAATATCTATTGGATCCATTTCTATATTTATTTCATGTGTGTTCCTTGATGATATGGAAATTTTTATCCTAGACGGTTATTATATGATGGATAGAGAATGTGTAGGTTTTTTTATCGTTAATGACTATTGAATTGAGGTTTAGGTGTGGTTGCACTTTGCATTGTTGTGACTACTCTGTTTTGGAAAATAACAATTAGGGTGATCATATTTATCTAAGGCTGACCTGAAAGAGAATTCATAGTGAGTGGTTTAGGAAAATGGACATGGGTTAGATTATTTTTTAATCATGGGATCCTGAGATGGAATATGTGCCCGGGCGATGCTGGAGAATAATATTTTTCATTTTTTTTGTGTTAAATGTGTCACATAGTGGATATATCTAGTGCACATTGTTATAAATCATTGAGTTTCAGTGCATTAGATGCTGATATAAGCTTTTAATGAAATATTTCTGGGTATGGTTTCACAATAATTTTATTAAAATGAAATATGTATCTTTATGGTGATATTGGACATAATAGTTTAATTATCATCCCATGGTACAACCAATCAATCCATGTTCCCTAATATAAAAATAATGGGTCGTTGGGGTTGTGTTAATATTCCATGGTAAATGAAAAACATGAATGATTATTCACTTTGTTAAGGATTAAATTCATGAGTAGTGTATAAGGGATGATGTATGGTAGGGATTACATCATTTTTTATTAGAGTTTGTGAACATGTATTAAAAAAAATTAATATATCTAGAGATATTTTCTGGGTGATATGGGGATGGTTGGTAGTTGATATTTTATACAAGTGATTGGGTATTATAGTTAAGGTTATATCCATTCATTATATATATATAAATGGATAAAAAATTGTCATGAATGTAAGACCCGGTTTTGTAGGGATATGGGTGGTGAGACTAGTCATTGGATAGTCGAGATGAGAATTGGATCTTTGTTTATATATGGATCTATTTTTTTTGGATCCTTACTGAACATAAGATTTTGGGTTTTGGTGCGGTGTTAGATGGAAACCATATATTTACATCTGGAATAGGAATTTTATTGATGTTATATGATCATGATATGATATGAAATGAAATGGTTTTCGAGGAGACAAAATAATGATTTGAATGATTATTTTAGTATCCAACCATGTAATTAGATTAATTATTTCATTCATATACTGTATTGGGTGTTTTAATTATCATATGATTTCTTCTGGAACTATGTCACAATGGTTACATATTTATATAGTGTATCACTAAGTGAGAAATATTATGTAGGAAAATATTCTTCCAATTGATGTAAGATTAGTTTATTTGGATATTATTGGGTGTGTTGAGTAACAAAATATAACATTACTGTTGATGGACTGTTGAAATTCTATTTCAGTTGGAAATTTTTTGGTTGAGAGCACCTTAGATTACAATCGACCATCGATAGTTAATTGTTTCAATTTTGGTCTCTTTAATATTATATTGGAATCTATTTATGGAAGATTAATCTCAAGGTAGATCGGTGTTATTGAAAATCATCTCAATATTAGTGATGGTTCCAAGGTGGTGGATCATGTTTTTTTGGATAATGTTCTTCATTGTTATAGTTATTTATGTGAAATATAGATTGACTTTTATGAATGGAATGATTAAAATAAATCTATAGTCGATGATTAAGGTAGGTCACAATTATAATTTAAATGTACAAAAATTATTCATAGGTAATATCATTATCATGGTGGATATGTTATAAAATGCTTTAACTTTTGGGGTTGAAAATTACATAGCGAATTTGAAATATTAATTCAATTAAGATTCTCATTTTTTGAACTGGGATTCATATTATAGTATCATTTGATTGAAAATATAAATGAGTAGTTTCTTGATGTGGAATGAGGCCCTATTGTTTTTCTAATTTACAAGTTGGTGGTGGTTATTTCTTGGGAGGGCCAACACTTAATATTTTAGATACATGATACCACCACATAATTTCTAAGAGTTATTAAATATGGGGGAACATGGTTGGGGAATACCATGAAATATTCATGTAGTGATAAAATATAGTGGATTAAATGTTATTTGAGGTTTTCCATGGGATATGGGTTCATACTAAATTATAGTCCTGGTGGCTACAACACTGTGTGTTCCTTTCCTGGTCTAGAGGGATCACAACACTTTCCCAAGCATCTCTATTTTGGAAGGAAATTGGTTGGTTGGGAATTGGGATTCCCATTGGTAAAAAAAATTATGGATCATTTTTCTATAATATTATTGAGTAATTCGTAGTGGATTTCTCCATATCCCTTGTGATCATGTCAAAAAACATCCTCCACCATGTTTTCTTATATGGGTTCACTAGTAATTTTCCTATAGGACCACTCTAATTTTTAGAAGGGAGAGACACTCAATGAGGGAAATATATCCCCCCTTCCTCCTAACGTACCCTATGTTTCACCCATTTAAGAGGGATTTGTATTCGCAAAGTGGTCATATGTATACATATCTCATCCTCTATTTCTATTTTTATTACCACTATAGCCCTCTAATTTTTCATGAATTAATCTAGGGTTTTATTTTATATTGCACTAGGGAATAGTGTGATTATATTAGAATAATCAGGAATATTTTTTGGGTGGGAAAAGGTATTCCCTTAGATTTGATCGCATATCATGCCATGTCATTTCAATGAAGTTACATAGCCTAGTGAAGTCTCATATTTCTTTATTCCTAAATATAATAAAATTTATTGGTGAATTGGTATTACTTCATTTTTATTTTTCCATAAAAAATATCAGGAGGGTGTTGTGTGCCTTATACAAGTTATTGATATCTGTTTTAGTTTAATTGAATGAAAGGTCGAGTTATTTTCATTAATCATAATTGATTAATTTTTTAATTAAAAAATTTTTTATATTAAACTTTTTTATTAATTATTGACAAATTATTATATATAATATTTAACATCATGGATAGTGATAGGTTCTACAGAGTTTTTGTGAGGCTTCGAAGAGCCTAAGGTGTATTGGTTTCACTTGAATTGATTGTATATTTTTTATTAAATGAGGTTGGTTTTCCATGGATCATTCCACATTGGCATATTCATTTTGTATATTTATACTTGTGATATATTTTCGTTCCACTGTGGTTGAAAGACCAAATTATGCAGAAGAATTTTTTATTTATAGTAAAATGCATATGGGCTAAAAAATGTTCCAGTGGCCAAAATAGCCCCTCAAGTTGTAGATTGATAACTTGGTGGTCAATGATTTAGGATGTGATTATAAGTGTATTCCATGAGATGTTTTCACCCCACCAATTAAAAAAAATAAATTTAATGAATATCGCATCTCATAGTGTAGGGTCCATTATATCCACCATGTAGAGGATATATTTGGATTGGAATAGGTTAGTTGAGTAGGCCATGAGAGAAATTATACCTTCCATATAGCATGTGAACTAGTTGAGATGAATTTCAGTGAGAATTTATCCCCTAATAAGATGTGTTTATGATGGTTTTTATAACCTTTTTAGATTTATAGATAGGTTTGATGTGTGGATAAACCATATTTTGAACCTGGAAATTGATATGGTATTATTCCGTCCATCTAGATGGATTCCATTATATCTTATCTTATAAGTCCAATGAGGTTGTAATGTGATTATGATGATGTCAATGGATACTATTCCCACTGAGTTTTTCATGTTGACCAGAGAGATGAGACATAGATCAAGGAACCCATATATGGTGTTTTTTTATGGTTCTCACTTGGGGGTTCCTAGCAGGTGGCCCCAAATTGTGTTTCTAATTATTGGGTTACTGTGGGAATTAGATGTCAATATATTATGAGGCATCGTCAAATATGGATTAATAATGTAAGCCTGATATGGATATAATAATGTAGATTAATCCAATTTTTGATAGGTTTACTAGGATTTTGTGATATTTTTTTGATGATTTCCAATAATTATGAGATCTTTCATCTATGATATTAAATTTAGGATACACATACCTTGTTCCATTTTAAATAATTCTAAATACTATTAAAAATGGAGGAGCGGTTACCCAAGATTCATCTCTTGTGAGTATTTGATTTCAATTCCTTGGGAAGTTCCCTTGGATTCATAATTTTTCCTATCTATTAAAAATTATCTTTGTTATCACCGTGGATTTATCTTGATGTCTATTGATATAAAATTCTTAGGTTAATACCATTACATTCGTCTTGATTCTTATCTCTTTATAATTTCTTTTCCAATATCCTTTAATTTGGATTATATTACTGTTTTAAATTCCTGTAATACTATATCAACATCATATTTATGTATTCTATAAATGAATTAACATATTATTAAATATTATTGATTAATTCAACAGAATCATATATTGAATTCCTATTGTATCACTTGTAATTTAACACAAATTCCCATGTAGCATAATATCCAAACGCATTGTGATGGGAGGTGAATCCCCTCAATGGTTATGTTATTCTTAAAGACAATTAGGAAAATGATAAATCATGTTTGTCCAATCCCAGTTTTCATGTAAAAACCCAAGGATAAATGGATATTATTTATTTAATATTAAAAAATAAATGCATTTATTTATCTATGAAAATCACAAATACATGTACTCTGTTACCTATTATGTTTTAGACCATGTTGTTGGTTCCTAATTGTGTTTTAATCATACACTTATTTGGAATTAGTGGGACTTGGATTCCCATAAAGAAATAAATGATTAGATAATTAGGTAGGTAAAAGGCAATAGGTTAAAGATCATATAAGATAGCTTAAAAATATTAGATATTTTAATGAAGTCAGTCACATGGATGTAAATATAGACATTTTTTATTTTTTTACTTTATTTATTTCTGTATATGTGATTAGTTTTGTGGGTGATAAGTGGTTGAAAACATGAATTATTTTGAGTCTATATTAGCATATTATTCTTAATTATTATTGATTGATATATATTTGGTAACTTGTCTCTAATAGATGTTGATTCTTTTTACATGATGTTTATTTATTTTTACTATATTTTGAACTACGTAATATATGTATATAGCCAATATGGTAACACCCAATAACATCAATGAAAATAAAAATACTCTGGAATATGGGGAGGTATGGATATTTTTATCTTGTGACTGCATGCTAAGATATATTATTGTATTATGGGCTGGTAGGAAGTTACATGGGGAACTTGCTTGATCATTTCCCCATTTTAATGAGAGGTTTTAGGGTTTATCATAGTGGGAATACTTGTATGTTCATCCAGTTATATATTTCTATTTTCCATTCCTGTAATATTGATATTTTTAAATATATATACTCTACAATATAATGGAATTAAATGATGTTATTAGGTGTCTGGGATTTCCATTCATAACATCTATTTATATTATTTTTCCTTTCTCGAGTATTAGATTCTGTTTAAAATTGAATTCATGTTGGTATGGTATATTTATGTTTTATGGATTTCAATGGTGGTTTTTATTTACTCCTAAAATTTATATGGTATGTTCTTCCCTCTTTTATTTTTCTATACACTCTATTCTGGTCCTCTTCTAGTAACTTATTAGATACATGATTTAGGGGTCACATTTAGATTCACTACTGGTAATTATATATTTCAAGTGTGTTATTATCCAAAAAATCATCAATGTAAAAATAATCGTATATATTATTTAAATTTATACGATTTTCGTGGTGTATTACTGAGTTTTATTCTCACAACCATCATGTGCGCAGTATTGGTGTTAATATATCATATCTTATGATACAATTTTTTGAAAGGAACCAATTATTGGTTATTGGTATTTGGAATATCATCAAAAGATTCATTATTGGATCAATTATAATAGGTGATAATCATATTTGACATTGAATTATACAAATTTATTCATTAGGTCTACTATATTATATCTATTTTTGACTTAATGAAAATATGTGTTTTATATATATTTGTAACTATATATAATGACATTATATATATTTATTAGTTATTATTTCAAGTTTTTTGGCCATTCATTATAATTCAAAAAAATTTCTATCAAATTTTATTTATATTAATAGTTTAACGTATTTTCTTTTTAGGAAAAATTCTACCTAATGATAAACAAAGATACCATCATGAATAGTTGAAAACTGCAAAAGATTAGTGAGTGAGCCCAAGGCATAAAAATGGTCTATCTGGATCTTTAATATTGATGTTGGGTTATTCTGTACCCTATAAACTATTTAATACAAATGAATTACTGATCTCTAAATGATTACCTCAATAAATTATAAATCCAAAATTGATTTAATTTTTTAATTTCTTACCAAATTGGGTATCATATAATTCAAAAATTTATTAAAAATCATAAAATCCATCTTCATTTTATTAAAAGGATAAAATTAATAATTTCAAGATCCATACCCCAAATATATTTAATTAAAAGGAACTCCATCTGGGATCACAATAAGATCCTTATTACAGTTCTATTTATTCTAGAGGCTTTCAATAAGATATGAGATTCTTTAATAATCATTATAGAGACCATATTCTCTATATCATATACAACAATAATAATAAGAAACAAATAATCATCCACTATAAATAATTATTGTACACAATTAAAAAATATTAATTATGTATCATGTTATTACAAATTAATATTCACATTATAGAGTTGTAAACCGAAAATCATCACTAATCGGGATGATCTAATATCTAGATAAATAAATGAAATAAAATATACAATTAACACATCTACTACAACCATTCCCCACCAAAACCCAATATTCAATTGATATTGATCTTTTTTACTTTTATAAAATGTGATTCATTTTATTTAAAAATATACCAGACATAAGGTATGCATATGCACCAGGGTGATTTTATAGGGTGTGAAACATAAATATCACTTTCTTCTAACTATGTTCTCATAATATTATCCAAAATATAAATGTTTAATTATATGGGAATATAAATAAACGAAAATATGATATAAAATCATATACATAAATACTTCATGTGCTGTCAAGACACAAATACAATTTACTATACCTTAATCAACAAAAAACAGATTGGAGAATGTTTCCAACACATAACCCAACAAAAACACCATCTCTATGAGAACATGTCTATAACTGGGTCCTCAGCACTAACTTTTCAATAAATGTGTGTTCTCATACAAAACATGATCTCACATATTTCATATTAGTACCAAACTCTCACAAGTGGTGTGGTCTTATACCATATCAAATCCCACATCTAATGTCACTAAAATCACACTCATGGTGAGGTTCATAGAAAATAATATACAATATATCATACCACCAAACATCATCATATGATGATATATCATCAAATATCATAAAATATCTCATAGCTCCACCCTCTCAATGGTGTGTGATCAAAATACATTTCATGATACATGATTCATGCCACCACCCTCTCACTCTAAGAGAGGTGAAAATACATATCATGTGCCATATTTCATACCACTATCCTATCACTCCGAGTAAGGACTCATAAAAAACCCTAATTGTTACCCACTCACTTGTGGTAAAACTCATGAAAAATATTAAATACTACCCTCTCACATAGTGAAGGGTTCCATACCTACTCAATCAATCCTCTCAAACAAAACATGATTTATCTCATGTTCTAGTAAAATTTATAAATTCTATAACTATATATAGATCTAAGGTATGATTTGGATAAAATTTTCTTGAAACCACTTTTATTAATTCATTTATTCAGTATTTTATATTTTGAAGGGGGTCCTTGGGACTCATTTACTGGAAAGGATCACGTAAGGAGACATATTTTCTAAAACAGATGCCCCTACGTATCTGATAGGCTGGTATCAAGTAGTCGTTGGGTGAGATAGTTAACGATTTACATCCAGGATGGTCATTATTTGGTCAGTGACTATTAGGAAAGTACATTATTCCCAAAGGCTACAAAATGATTATCACCATAGTTCTTGGAGTATTCCTTATTGGTTATTCTTTTTTAAGATAAAAATTCATTATATAATTGAATTAGTTTATAGAAAATGTGAAACATTTTTAATTTTTATTTTAATATAATTAAATTTCGTTCTCTACTCTCCCCCCCCACGTATTTACTAATTAGATTATCACCTTTATTCAGTAATAGGCCAAATACTCATTTTTCATATTGGTTTCTTTGAGAAAAATATAATGCACGTCCTCTATTTATTTCATTTACTCATCATTGTTTCATCATAGATCATTGCTTATATATTTTTTTGATATTTTTGAATATTTATAAATGTTTAATATTTAGTATAGAATAAACATATTTTCTACAAGAAGCATGACCCAACTTTTCACATGTGGTCGCTTTCTTTACTTATGGTATTTACAATTTTTTGTGCCTTATTAAATAAAAGAAACAATTTATTTCAAGAATTATCCTAATAAAATTGAAATTGTGTTCATTATTTTCCAAAAAATGGAACATAATAAGTAGAGAGTCTCCCAAGTTAGGTGTGAATTAACGCTGATAATCTCTATTGAGAAATTACCTTATGAATTGAATTTGAAATCATGAAATAAGAAACATTATTGGTTATTTTTTGTGACTTAAATATAGTAGACATGTCTCGGGTTCTAATATATTCCATATTGAGGAATATATTGAGTATATGCATGTGTAGTGGAGAGATAGACTGGGTGTAGGACTGTGGGGTGGATATTAGCTTATGTGTGTGATAATTGATGTGTTAGTTACTTTTACATGTTCTAATTTTATCATATATGATTTATTTCTTGACAAGAACTACCATAAAATCATATATATTATATAATTTTACAAAATACATATTAAATATCAAAATAACCCACATCCCTTAGTGTCATTAGAGACTTGATAAATAACCAAATTATTTTACAAACATTCATAATCATCTCTAATAAATATTCTTTACACTAGATACCCTTTGAGATATTTAATCCAAAATATTCCACATAATAACCTACGGAATGAAATAATGAACAATGGTGATATCAAATGTTGTGTAAGGGTAATCATAAGAGATTATAATTGAATAATATAAGTGAGCATAAGGGAAGCATACAGTCGTGTGTACATAGAAAGATACATTGACATATAATGGAATATTCTTACCCATTACATAATTTTTTTAAAACCAAGATTCATAGAATATGTATTTCCATATAATACAATCCATGGATAATATTTGAGAAGAATCATGACTCAAAAATCATGATCCATGAAAATAGAAAATACCTTGTAGAATGTGCCACATACATAAGCATATATACTCATTTTTTATGTTATGAATAATTCCAAAATCATTCATCAAATAGTTAATAGAAATCATTAGTTTATTGGGTTCAAGCCACATTCCTATAAAAAAACAGTGTATATATCCCCATATTGTATTTGGCTTACTCCCCAACCATGTATTTTTTATCGCATGATATATAAATCATTATGAAATAAATTGTAGGGTTATATAGTTCTGGTCACATATATTTTATAATGAAAACCATATATATGTATACCATAATAATAAAAAATTATAATTAATCTTATCATAGCATAATTAACCCAGGGGAATGAAACAAGTTTATGAAAATATCCACAATAAATATTCATAATTCACCCATAGTAAGAAGGTGAATTCTTTTAATGTATTATATCATCACTAAAAAATACAAATCACTAATGTATATTTAAATATTATTATTGACCATTAATAAAAACTATAATAAAATTTCATGATAAAAATAAGAAATATTCCCATATTTAGATAAAAATTATTTTAAAATAAATATATTATTAAAATATTTTGTATAGAAATTGATTTTGAGAACCATAAAAAGAATGATTTTCGTATGTGTTTGTAAATGAAGAGAGTATGATAGATATATGTGTTATGGTGGAAAAAGTAAAAATTTAGATTTAAGTCGAACTTTTTAAAGGGGTTAAATTCTAAAGAATAAGACTTGTGTGGAAAATTTTATAAATTATTTATTTAAAAATATCGAAAATATAGTTAAATTTATTAGAAATGTAACATTTGTGATCGTTAAATTATATAACTATACATTCATGAAATGATATTGCGAATTTGGATTTGTATGAGAATGATTTCACTATAAAAGTAAGAGATAAGTTTACCTACACTTACAAGAATCCATTATATTGATTCTTTATCAAGAATATAGTGAAAATAAAATAAGAAATGTAAAATATATAAAATAAATATAAGATAATAATATACTTATATTTTTGTATTAGAAAATCATTTTGGATAATTAAAATTTAATGGGGCATTGAATTTTATATAAACATATATATATTTATAGGTGATATTCAGTGTCCTATTACCTATTTTTAGGGGGTATTTAGGAAAAGAGATTTTTGGGACATCTTATTATAATATTGGTGAACATAAATGTGTGAATCATGCGAGGGAGAGAATTTTTCCGTAGATTCTAGATAAATTTGAAGAAATTTCTGGGGTCGAGGTGGGTATAATATGTGTTTTTTATAGGTGTGCTTTAGTTATATTTTCAAAAATACATATTACATATTGTAATATTTTGTCATTTTAAAAATTAATGTGGAAAAAATCAATATGAAAAAGATATTAGATGAGGGTTGTCATACTGTGACATCATCCATCCATTTATTGATAATGTTTTTTTATATTTTTTTCCTTTTCCCCTTATTTCAATGGTTCCTAATTACATTAATCTTAGACTTTTTCACAAATATTAACATTTGATAACATTATTTTATTATTCAAACTAATATTTATGTTATTTCCATTTTTGTATATGATTATTCCATTTATAAATCCAATTTCATGATTAAATTTCATAAATTTGTAAAATTTTATTTGATAATAATAAATTTTTAATTCATAAAATCATTTTCCATTAAAAATAATTTAATTCATAATATATATATATATATATTATTTATCCATCAAAAAGATAATCATGAGATGAATTCTACTCTCTGGTATTATATATATTTTAAATAAGATTCACTAAATCCTTTCTATAATAGTGAATAATTTATTTATCTACATAAAAATAGAGAATAATGAAAAAAACATTATTTAAAAATTATACCCTTTAAAAGTAAATGATTTTAATATCATACAAATTAACTTCTGAACACTAAATTTTATAAATCCATAAACACTATAATACTTTAATAATTAAATATTTATTTAAAAATATTATATAACTAATAAAATTTCTATTTTTTAGAAAATTTTGTAATATTTTTTTCATTCAAGAATCATTTTTTATGTGTGAATTATAGTTTTTTTACAATTTCATTCCAACACTACTTTAATCTAGATAATTTATTAATGTATTTATAACAAAGATATGTCTAATGGATCTATATTTCCAATAACTATATGTCCAATAACAATATATCAAAAGATTGTATGTATACTGATCTTATAAATAAATATTATATTGGATTCTTATATATAGACATAAATACATCTCTAGAATCATTCATACTATTTACTACTATCTCAAAATGTATATTATATTTCAATTTTATCCCTTTTGTTGAAATATATAATAAGAATAATGGTATTCAATAAATGTAATAAGGATAATGAATCCATGTTTATGGTCTTTTTTTGATGTTGCGCTTTTATTCCTCTTTGAGTTTTCATAATGGTGTTTCATATTTAGTGAAACAAAATATTTAATTCATATCATGATTTCAAATATTTTATATTAATTATCAATATCAAGGGTTTTTTAGCCTGGTTCCATATGTGTAAAAATCTATTGATCAAAAACAATATTTAAAGAGAAATACATACTAAATTTGGGGATGTAATAATATACCCTGATTAAATTAATTTAGCATTGAAATTTAGTTCCTCTACTAAATATATTTAAAACTAAACATCCCCTTCATACTAAAAAATATAAAAAACAACTATGGGAATATTAGGAATATATTTTCAATGAATAAAAACTCAAACTGTGATATATGATATTCATTTCAACTCTTCTAATATCCATATTCTTTTTTAATGTTTCCCTGAATTCTTTAAATGTTCTAAAATTTATTGATAATGATTTAGTCTGAAAATATTTTGATCCCAAACATTATATCCACCTATCAATGTTTTTTACCACGTCCCATGTAGAGCCTCATATGTTTTCATTTAAATTATAGAATAGAAACTATTTTTTTCGAAACTTCTAGGGGAATGTATAAATCTAAAGCACGTTTGAAATCCATTGAATATTATCTCTCTATATATTATAAAGATACTGAATTTTCCTTTAAGTTAGACTTATAGTTTGTAGATGATAATATGTCCTAAATATTATATTTCTTTTTAGTTCATAATTAATTCATCTATATAAAATGAATCTAGTCTATGAATATTTTTTATATATAATGGAAATTGATACCCCATGAAACCTTAACAATTCAATTATTAATTTCATGGCATGTTGATCCAGAATGAATATTAATGAATAGAAATTAAAATTTCATATATTTTAAGTATAAAAACAACAACAAAAATATAATTTTAGACATCATATTTCTAAGGATGAAATTAAAAAATATGTAAGGATAATATTCTATTTGAATAAAGGTATGGGAAATAGTTACATCACCCCCTTAGATATCATTCATTCTATATTTAACATAGTGAAACACCCAATATAAGGATATATAATTATCAATATCCCTATTAATGTTGTTCCATATGAAATTATTTCTTAGATATCTACATATCATTGTGATTATAAGTTGTATATAAAATGATTAGATTTTCTAATCATCCAAAAAATTTGTAAATAATTATAGTATCTTTGAAACACATTTTCTCATTCATGAATCTTATAATTCCATCATTTTTATGGTTGAAATATAAAAATGTCAGGGAATATTACCTATCTTTATATCCTCATTTTATGTATCCTTGGCCTTCACATTTATATATAGGTGATGTGTCACTTGGGTGTGATAGGATTTCATCCATTTTTTAAATATTTCATGATTATTCATTACAAATACCTTAGTATTAGTCCTCTATAAATTCACATCACCGATTATGTATCATGATCAATTCTAATCTGAGTAGAATATAACATGTTCACATACCTGGGGTGCTAATGTGCTAAGTCGTCATTGTCCATTATCAAATCCAACTATCCTCTTTAGTTCATAATAAATTCATTCCATTTTAATATATACATTAAGATCTAATGATCATTATCTATTTCAAAATTTTAAGCATTGGGATAATGCATCCATTTTTTATAGAAAATATTATAGTTTGTATCTCTAAATATAACATAAGAAAATATTTATCATGAATCATTAATTTGTTTGAGGGGTATGTTATCATCGTGTCATTATACATGTTCCTACATACTAATCCTTTCATTGATGCATCATTTTATATCACTGACCATTAACTAATAAATCGTAGTTTGAGTATATGGGTATTGAAACATTTTCTCTTAGTATCCAAGAAATTTTATTCATAGTCATCAATCCTAATGAAATTTCCTCCCATTGTAGTTAAATAATTTATTAGATTAGTAAATTCAAAAAAAAATATCAAAAAAATAAGTATTTTCTAAATAATAACAATAATCTATGGATAATTGTTAAAATTATTCAACTGATCCATTATTTAATTTCCCTTCTATTTAATGGGTAAACATATTTACACTATATTATTATTATATTAAACATAGATGATACTTTTTGTAACTAGAATTAACATGTACTAAATTTATTATTATTTTTAACATTTTTCACTTCCATCATCATAATAGGAAAATGATCTTCCTGGTTTTCTTAAATCATAGAATATATAAATATACCAACTATAAAGACAATAAAAAATTGATTGAGGTAATATAGGAGAGTTATATTCATTAGATCAGTGAATATAGAGAGGTATTTTTAAGTCATATTTTAATCACAAAAAATTCATAGTGTCACCATCTTTTGGGAAATTTTTCCATGGATATACATTCATTTTTAATGTCCAAAATAGGATATCTATTTTGAATTTAATTCAATAAAAGTTTCTTTATCCCCATATAGTTATTTGAAAAATACATCAATTTTGGGTGGATGATACATTCTCTTGAACATTATTTCTTTAACATAACGATAATAAATATAGAAACACATTGATATATTTATCTTTTGAACAAAGTATTCGGGTAAACCTCATGGTTAATTAAAGTGTAATAATAACCACTAATCATTATTATCTTAGATGGGATTCATAAATTCTTCATATTCTATTATTAAAATTTATAAAATGTATTCGATATTTCCATAGAACCAGTATGATTTCTTGTTGAAGACTTTACCTCACAATTATAGGAAAGATTAGAAAACAATTACGGAAATACATTGAGATAATCTCACATAAAATATATTTTAAAAATACTAGGTCTTTTAAAGTATTTAGTTATATATCCCACACAAATATTTTACAAGACACATACATGGGAAACAACGTCCACAATGAGTTTTTATTCTATATTGCATCAATATACAATAATGGGATGATTTGAAATATGAAATATTATCTCCTAAATCTATAAGATGATATGTGAATTATGTAAATACAATGAATCAACCTAAAATATATCACTAAATGTTTCTAAATGGCGAGAAATATAATATTAAGGTATAATATTCACACAAACACAAATTGAAGAAGTGTTATAGACTTCAGATGCAATTGTAGATCCATTTGAAATTTTCACCAATATTTCAATATTTAGTTATTACAGTGGTGATTCAATGAACATAGAAATTTTTCCTAATATAAATGAATTGGTAGAACCAAAATCAAATAATTCACTTTATATTCCTCTATGGAATCATTATTTTCCTTTTACTATGTCATTTTAATGATCAAATTCTAATTTTGTGATTTTATAATCAACTACGTTATACCAAGGAATATTTTGTTGCTAATGATTATTTTCATCAATAACCCATGAATAAGTGTAATGGTTTGTGTAATATATATAATACTTACATTTTAATAATTAGAGTGTGGGTGGTGTGTTATATTGAAATTTATTTCTATCCATTTTCTTAATTTTAATAAACATATATCTTCCAAATTAATTTGAATGATCGATTTATTTTCCAAAATCGCATTTATTACTATCCCATTAAGGTAATTTCACTCATTTTTGTTCCCTCATTTTTCCCATTTCGGAAGAATAATTTTCATTAATCCAAATATTTTTTAGTTTTTTTCCATAGGAAACCATGTTTATATTTTTCCCCGAAAACTAAATGAATAATATGAGTCTATGTTTTATATTTTCTCCTTGATAACACATTGATAACATTCTTCATACCTATAAATTTATATTATATACAATTGATTTTAGATACTTAGTATCAAGACACTAAAAATTAATCAATTTTCAATTCAAGTTCATTGACAAGACTATATTCTCTCTATGATTGACTTGTAAATTTTGATTCATAGGTGCCAATAGATACAACCCCTTTCAGATTTAGATCAATGATTTATTTTTCTTTTTTAGTGTGAATAGTTTGAGGTGAATATTTATTGAACTGTTCCTTTTTAAAAACCAACTATTTTGGTATAGTAAATTTATTCATCATGAATCATGTTCATAATGATTTTACAACATTGAATAGATTCAGCTTCAAAATGATAAATCGTAAAAATGGTCAGTATAATCCTCATCACTATAAAATGGAAAATATCATTTCTATTGTATTGATCCATAGATCAATAATCAATGGACTATATGATATACTAATAGAGGGTGTATATTTCTAAATAAATTACTCAATGGAGTTTTGTTCATTACATTGAGAATTTTGGATTTTAAATGACTAAATTAATTTTTCAATTATTAAAAGTGTTGGGTGAGATTTTCCATTTCGTTTTTCATTTCACCCCTATAACATTTATTTTCACATTAGTATATTCATTTCATTATCCATAACAAACATAGTTAACTTGATTAATATGAGTTCCAAAATTTACTAAAACTAAACATATTCACGTGAGAATAAATACATAATATGATTAGTAAATATTATTATAAAGAAAATCAATGATAAGATTTCTTTAATTATGAAACATTTATAAAAAACAATGACATGTTATGTTGATCCTATGCCATTTTTCATGATAGGAAATTTTTATGTTTTATTTTTTTATTATTCACATCCTAGTAAAAAAAATAAAAAATCCACTCTAATATTAAATGATATTTACCAACATAAAATAAATAAATATTACATCCTTTTATAGGAATACACATTATATTTCCAAAGAAATCACACTCCAGAACCACTTTTTCTATTTTCATTAATGAATTGATAGAAACCTGGCCTATTTTAAAACCATTCATCAACATCTATAATTTATATTATTCACGTAGTATTTAATAATACGAATATCATATTTACTAATCTAATTTATAACATTTTAAACTGATACATTTGAATGGGTGAGATCAAATTCTGTATAAGAGTAATCATATGGGATAAAAATAAAATATCCTAAAAATTATATGAGTTGGGAATTTGGGAAAAACCTAATCATTGAATATGAAATTAACATAAGATATTAAATCATGATAAAATCCATATCCAAAAACATGATTTATGGAATAATTATTTTTCTAGAAAATATAATATGAATCATAAGAGATTTTAAACATGGTTCAATAATCATAATATGGGAAAAAATGGTGTAATAATTTGGAATATACATAAGAATAGAAAATAATTTCTTATATCATGGATTAGTGACACACCCTTCATTATATTGTGATAGAGTATTGTAGTTGATTACATTCACTACCCATTCCCATAAATAGAGTTGATAATATCTCAAAGTGTATCAAATTCACTAATGATTCACTTATGTAATCACATGAGATATAAATAATTACATAGGAAATTTTTTTTTCTATTTAATTTTGAGACAACTTGTAATTTAATGATAATATAAATATGTGTTCCATATGAATATTATGACATTTAAAATCTCATCATGGGTTAATTAAAATATATAATGAAAAGGAATTTTCTAAAACAATTTACAATATACTATAAAAAACATGAAAATAAAGACGGTGGAGAGTATCAATATTTAATATCTATATTGAATCATCATAAAAATTAATTGATATTGTGATAGATAAAAGGAAATTTTATATGAACAGTAAAAAAATTCCTTTTAATATATAAAAGAAATATAATTATGTTTTGGTAACATTTAATTTTAAAGTAACTATATTCTAAAACCATATAAATTGGAATTACATTATAAATCCAAGAAATACAAGGAATGAGATTTTTTAAAAAAATAACAAATAATATGTATGTAAAATATATTCAAGTGTAAAATTTTATAAAAAGATATGAATATTACATTTTTTTAAGATTGTCAATGTCAACAAAAAATGAACCTTATGAAAAACATTAAAATAGATTTTTTATATAATATTGAAATAAATATCAAAGACAATAAATAGTAAGATTTTTTAATATATGGAGAATATATATCAACTTTTATAAATTAATCAAATTTAATGACATAAAAGAGAAAGGTTTCTAATTGAAAAGGGTGATAAATTTTGACTCACTTGCAAGCATCCCTTCTATTGATTTGTAAACCAAAAGGAATTGAAAGGGTAAGAAGACATGGAAACCCAAAAACATAAACAAATGGGATAAAAATACATGGATTTAGGGAGAATGATTAAAAAAATTCCATAATGGAAATTTTAAGTAATAATCTTTTATTTCTAATTGAGATTTAAAATTATACCATTAACTCAAATATTATTTTGGTTAGAAACATTCTAACTCCATGAATAAAAACATTATGTTCATTATTCAAATGAATATGAAAATTATTACTACTTATTTCACTAAATAACATCAAAATGTAATTATATATTTTTGGTATATTAATTATTTACAGTTAAAATTAATATTCTTTTTTATGTAGTTCAATTTTTGAACAAACGATGCAGTTTAGAGTTCTGTGGAATTCATAATGGATCATGGGTATAAAAAGATATATGATGTTCATAAATATTTCATATATTTTTCTTCATAATTTTGAATATTCCAATATCCATTTCATTGAACCTATGGTTATAATTTACATTAAAGTATTCAAAATATCTTTTCTGTATTTGGATGTCTTAAAAACTAATCTTATTAATGAATATACATATATATTACATTTATAGGTTTATTATCACATTAGAAATTAGTAATTATAACATAATATTAAATTTATTTAAATTTTTATTGTAATTCAGGATGTAAATTTCATAAAATCATCCATATAGGTCATAATAATAGAAAAAACAACACTATGTTATATCGACTGAATGGGTATGAATGTTGTTGGAACCACCTTGTTTTAATGCTCAAAAATCATGTTAATTATGACTTTAATGGTTTTATTCATTATGAAATAATTTAATAATATATGTAAACTTAGATTTATATTTTCTAAGAGATGAAAATTCCTACAATCAGATTTTACTCACCACCAGAATTGACTTGTCGTTGAAGTTGAGTCACCACCCTGAATGACCCACCATCAAAGTCAATTCAACATAAGGATAAAATTTTGGATGAGTATTGAGAATTCATACAACTAGAATGGATTAACTATTTATTATGTGTAACCACAAAAATTATTTCACCAACATATGTGATTCACCATTTAACTAGAGTCACTTTTGAAGATGAACTACTTTCAAAATTTACCCACCACTAAGAAATTTGGAAAGGCATTGAAAAGGCCTACCTCCATATAATACCCACCCTTGAGATGAGTTAATATAGAGTTTGACCAACAACTAAATGAACTACCATCATCCTGAAAAACTGTTTAACTAACTCACTTCCGTCTTAAATCACTGCCAAAATGAGACATGGTCCGATTTGTCTCACCGCCAGGATAGTCACTATCATTATTCTGTTTAATTTTAATTAAATGTTTCCAATGTCTATAATAGATAATTTAATGAAATTAATTACTTTATAATATTTTTATTAACTCACTCCAAATCCATTTTTTTATTTCTTATAGTCTTTTTATGGTTAAGAGGTAACCACACATCAAATAGATAAAAATCAAACAACCCAGATTAGAAATTTTAAATCACCTAAATCAAACATCATAATGCACAACCAAAATTTGAAATTCAAAATATCCACCCATAAACATCAAACCAAAACAGGTGATTAGATCTCGAGTAGTGATTCACCTTGATCCTCTCCCTCAAATACACATTCTAGATATCTCCCTTAATGGTTGTGAACTAAGAATGTATAGAAAATGATGATCTATATGATTAATACAACATAAACTTCATTGATTTTGTGGTTTTTGGGATACAAAATTATTTCATGAATATAATAATTCCATAATTATCAATTTAAATATATATTAAATTCCATACAAAGTTCTATAACATGATCTCTTCATTCTGTGCCTCCTTGACCATCACATGGATAGATGATTGAGTATTCATTTAGGAAAGAATGGATTTCTCTGATTCTACTATAATTTAAAAGGATATAATTTTCAAATATAGTAGTATTTGGTTCATTTTAAATTATTTCAATTGATATGGTATAATAATATTTTCTTTCTAGAGTTTTATCCACCACTTTCCCATTATAAGGAAGGTAATGTATTGAATAGTTATAGTCCTTTGTCAACTAATTCCACCTCATTCAGTTTTTATTAAACTTAATCAATATAAATATATTCCATATGAAATATTTTATATATTTTTATATGATAAATTTCACAATATTTATAATTAATTTATATTTTTAATGTGAATATTAACAATGTTATCCCCAAATCAGGCCACAGTAGATTTTCCAAATTAGCCTTAAATTGATATGAATCATTTTCAACAACCATGTAAATTTTTATTAAGAAATATTCTAGTACCTTAACGGATTCATTATAGAATATCTGAAAACATTATATATTTTTGTTTAGTGTTATTATATGTTAGTGACCAACCTTCGCTTAAGAACATTGAAATTTTATTCATATTAATCATTCCAATATATGCAAAATCCCATCATAATTAACATGGTCAGTGGATAAATAAGTCTATTAAAATTTATAAAAAACAATTGATAGTATTTATAGAATCCACGAAATAAATGAATCAATATTATTATGGTTGGCTTGTGATTTTCATCAATTACCACCTTAATTGAAGGATCATTATATATACTCTCAAATATAATTAAATGACCAAAGAATAATACTTTGTTTAGCTAGAATTCAGACATGGTAAATTTATGATAGAGTTTAACCTTTTTCAAGGTCTCTAGAATAATCCTCAAATAATTATGAAGCCCAACCTTAATCATATATTATATAATAATATCCTCTTCAAAAACTATAATGAAATAATCAGGCTAATCTATAAATATTCAACTCATTGGTAGACCTGAAATAGATCATTATTTATTCACACGCTCCATATTATATATAGAATGTAGTCTTGGGTATAACCTATATTTTCAACCATAATTTATAGTATCCCATAATATGGTCAATCATTGATATTTATTGAGGCCCAAGAAGTTTACGTAAAAAATTATTTACATGGGTTAAAGGATACTTATTCTTGATCATTATTTATTATATTTATAATTATCAATATAGATATTAATTAGTCCATATTTGTTACTTAAAAAAGATAACTAGTTTACCCAATAGTGATGTAATTGGTATTATAAAATCCTAATATATATTTTCATAATGAATCTCCTATATTTCTATTTATTCAGTTGGGGATATTCTATAAGGGGTTTTCAATATTGACATAACACCATGTATGGGTTCTATGGAAAACTATACCATGTAATACAAGTATATCCATGAATATATCTACAAATACATTGAAAAAGTCTTGAGTAATATAATTTATTTTCATTATAGTGATTTCCTAAAACTAATTGAATATATACCTCACTAACCAGTAACAAAATAAATATCAGGGAAGTCACATCTATATAGTGTTAATATTCATCCTTATATTAATGAAAATGAAAAGATTTATTTGAAATAAGAAATGTGATTTCTTGATCAAGATAATTTATATCAGATCTAGGTATAGAGATATAATATAGGCTAGACATGAAATAATATTTCAATAAATTAAAAAGGAATATGAATTGCATGAAACATATTCTTACAAACATTAATCATACATAGTAATGGATATGGGATGTAACATCATACCACTGGTAGTTTTCAATGATATTTTCATATCTAGTTGTTATTTTTTCATTATTATGATAGAAAATGTTATAAATATGAATGGATGGGTTTATTTAGAATAAAATAATAAATTTTTAGTTCTATCATGGTTGATGAGTGTTAATTGTTTAAAAAAAATCACCCATATCAGCATTTTTTATTTTATGGCCATTCCATTTCTCCCCAATATTCGGTGGATGCTAACATCAAATTATATTATTATCTTTTTAATTGGTGTACTAGTTTTATTAATAAAAATAATCCTTATAATTATAGAATTATAGTGTTGGTGGTGCACTAATTTGAGTTTATTTTAATTTACCTCATTTTTTATCATCATTATATCTCTCCTCCATTCATGTTCCTAGTGGCCTTATAATCTATAATGGATGCATTTACCTTTCCTATTAATGAAATTTCATCAACTTGTCTTACATTTTTTTGTAATATAGGATGATTAATTTTTATTTAATTATGGGTATTATGATTTGAGTTAGCCTGAGACACTATTTTTCTATTCATTAATAAAAAACAAAGAAGAAAATTAGAGTCTCCAATTTCCCTATCCACCTTCAGAGCATATTGAAATATTTCATCATTTTTATTAAAAATCCTTATATGTAATGGGTATTGAAGACATGATTTTTATAAAATAAAGAAACATTTTTTTTTATATCAAAGTTAATGGTTAAAGAAAAAGTGTACTTTGAAATTCATGGGATTCATTCATTATAAGATGAAATGAATTAAACTTCCTTCTATTTCACCTCCATGAATTATATATACAATATTTGTGTGAAGATTTCATGTATAATATTTATTCGAAAAACATTATTAAATACCTTATAATATATTGAGTGAATTTATTTATCTTTCCTCAAGTTCATTATTAAATTCTACCCATGATCGACTTCACTATCCAAACAATAAATAGATAAAATACACTTTTCATGCATCAAGTACCATTGAATGGGAAATATAATTTCGGCTAAATTGATACACAATAATAAAATTACTAGATTTATTGTCCCAAAAAATAATATTGGTTGTTGTTCTATAAAAGAATAAATTTAGGGTATTTCAATACTTTTAGGATTTGGATATAGAAGATGAATGAAGCTATTTTTCATATATTTAGAGAGTTTAGAGAGCATATCCATAATGTTTTTCATTTTATATCACATAAAATGTTTTTTCTCATAATGGTAATAACTACATATCCCATCACACTTTTCTAACTCATTTCCTCTAGGTTCCATCCAATAGCTAAAAAAATGTATGTGTGGTTATCAAGAAGTAATCATAGAATAAAATTGTATCATAAGAAAAATTATTCATATGATGTATTTAATAATGACACAATCATTTCAACAAATGAGATGTTATGTCTATCCTATATCACCTTTTGTTCAACATACATTGTATTCGGTTCTATCCATTTACTATTAATTATATAATCCCAAAATATAAATAAACCCCACATTGATACCTACTAAGGTGAACAACCATAAAATAAATAAATATAGCAATATTTTTCATTAATACACCAAACATTTGATAATAAATTAAACTCCACAATGTGGAATATTAATTTCATTGGAGATTATAAAATTGAAAACCCTATTTTCCAACCATTATTCATCATATTCTTAGAATATTATTCATACATGATATGAATCTACTAATTTTATAAATATTTATTTTCTCCATAACAATTTGAAAGAAAATATGAGGATGTGTTACTGAAATTCTTTATACGAGTAAAAATAATATATAAAATATTTTATTAAAAACTGATAATATGGTGAGAATATGGGTATGATAGAATAATATTGGTATACAGAAATAATATAACAGATTAATACCAAATAAAACATATTTGATATACCACGATTCCTCGATTAACACTTTTCAAATAACATACAACAAGAATTGAAGAGAGCTAAAACATTAGTTTATAAAGATGAGCTATGAAAACATAAAATAAGAGTAAGAATAAGCAACATAATTAATATTAGAAAAAAATTGTATGCGTAGAGGATCACATCTTTGCCTATAATAATATAGTGGAAATAATCTTATTGTGTATGGGGTTCAATCCCCATTAAATCATGGTTAGTGGACTGAGTCCCATAGAGGAATGAGTGTACATCAGAGTCCCATACATGTCATATCATGAGATAAAAAAATTTAGAAAGTTTTTTTGTTTAATAAACAATTTCCTAACCATATTTCCCATAATGAAAACCATACATTTTTTCCCACAAATACATGAATGATTTTATAATATAATAATAACCAAATAAATCTATGGTAATGAAAAAGGTTTCAAGGAATCCTACATATAATACGATCGTATTCCATCTAAATTAATAAGGGGGTAGTCTTATTAATCAATATAATCATTAAAGTATAAAAAAAATTATTTATATTGAAATTAAATAAAACATAAATTACATGAGCAATAGAAAATTGATTTGAAAAATATGAAGAAAGTTACATTAAATTTGGTATATATTATTTAAAAATAATATTAATGAAATAATGATAATATAAGTTATTTTGGAAAACCATGAAATCATGGTATGAATATTTTTAAATAAAACTAATGTTAATAGTTAAAAAATTAATTCATTTTGAAAATGAAAAAAGGGAACATACATTTCACACATCAGTAGTGAGATTCAATTTTAATTGAAAATTAAATGTATGGAGAATTATAAAAACATATTCCTTTCTTTATTTTGTAAACAATGTAAATGAAAATATAATATTATCTTAATAAATCATTTATATACATAGAATAATATTCTTACAAAAATTTGATTTATTAGGACAATGAGAAGAATGATTATTATATAAAAATATAAGATATGGTCATTCATATTTTAAGAATCATATATATTAATTTCCATACTAAATGGAAGTTAATCTCTAATAGTAAATAAAAACTATTTAAAATACATTGAGGATATGAATATAGATATTTATTTATATATAACTAAGAAATAAATTCTCTAAGTTTAAATTTATCATAAAATCCTAGTATTCAATGTGAGATTTCAAAAATTAAAACCTAATATAAAACATCTTCATAATGATAAATTTAACAAAATCCCACTATTATAAATGTAAGTAAATTTATAATATCAAATAAACCCTCGTTTATATTATTTTTATACTGATATTCCTCATTATGGGTTATGTAATTTTTGGGTAATTTTAATTTTCTATCATGTTATAAGGGAAATTTTGTGAAAAAAAATTCTGATATGGATTTTTGGAGTTGTAAGATATCAAAGAGATGTCCTTAACATGGAAAGAGTTATGGACGGTGTTTAATTTGATCGGATGGATATTGGATCTCATGTTCTTATGACGGGTAAAATTATAATTTCCTTTAGTATATAAATTTTTAATAATTCTTAGATAGTTTTTTAGTATATATAATATGTTTACTCGTTGTGTAAAATTTTAAAAGATTTTGAGTTGAACATATTCTTCTATACACATAATATTTATTTATGATGTATTATTTATTCTTGAATGTTTTAATGTTGATTTCTCAAAAAATGGATATCAGAATTGAAATTATGTCTTCGTGGTTGTATCATGAATTGACAGTTTTTCAATGGTGGTCTGTACTACTTTTTTGGTTCTGGACATTAGTTCAAGCATGTAAATTGGTGTTTATATATATTTTAATTTTTTAAACTTATTATGAATTGTTAACCCAAATATTCTCTCCCTTGAATTCAAGAATGTGGGGTGGAATATTTATATGAATAATATTTTTCAGCTATGATTTGAACAAGGGGTAGGTATGACAATCATTTCTAGAGGAGTCTGATCGAAGTCTAACTAGAGTGTAGTGAACGAGGAGTATATATCGATGATCGATACATAATATTTCACCATGAGGTATTCCGTTATTTTTATTTTTCCCTCTGTGTATAATAGATCAATTGTTTTTAATTGTTTTGATAAATTAGGAAAACAAGGGATAAATAAAGTCATGTAGTAGGGTCATTCACATTAAAATACTTCGTTTAGTTGACATTTAGGGGTGTTTATTAAAAAAACATGATCACATGTCATATTGTTAAAAAATTGATTAAATTTTTAGTTCATTAATTGTTGAAGATGATTTCAACATAATGGGTTTTCCACAAGTACATTCCATGTTGGATGGCTGGTACATGACCCAAGGTGTGTCCATTTATATAGAAATAAATATATTTTGAGGAGTCTATTTTATTATTTTACACTATGAAGTACCCCCAAGAGAGATACATAGAATATATTATTATATTTAATATTTTTCTTCATGGTACAATTGTTTTTGGGTACACGGTTTTTCACCTTCTTGGTCTTTAAAGTGATGTTTTCCTTGGAATCACACCATTTACATTAGAAATACATTGCATTACAGTCTGAGGAAGACATATTGAGTAAGTAATTGGATTTCAACACCATGTTCATGTATTTTATTTTTCATTATAAGTGTATCTTCATGTTATCTTCCAATATAAGAGTAATTGAAAATTTTTGTAGAACATTTTGATTGTTATTCCACAAAGAATGATATGTTGAGTCCCTCATAACTATCCTTAGTGGATTTAATGATTAATTTATTTTTATGTGATATGATATTGTGGATTCAATCTTTGAGGGTTTTATAAAGAGATCTCCTAATTGAGGTGTAATATGATACTAATATATTTATCAAATGTATTGTCTAGAATACTTGGAACAAGTATTATAATATCATAGTGTGTGTCACAGCCTCAAAATTTTAATATCTAATTTCTATAAATAAATTCTACACCAAGATATTTTTCAAAATAAACATAAATCTAAACGTATAGGTTATAATAAACTTTTATAGTTATAATATAGCAGTTTAGTTAGCATGTACTAAATGATGTTACCATATTTAAAAACCAACAGATAAAAAATTAATAAATTGAATAGGTCAATAGAAGACACCCATAGGAAGAATATTTAGTAGGGATTTGAAAGGTGGTACTGTCACTTGGGTTTTCAGTACACAAATCCCTATTTAATCTCAATAAATTTTTGTTTATATAACATAATATTTGAGAGAAAATTATTCGTTTTGATACAGCCGCAACATCAATGTTGGCTGAATGTCTATCCTTGATTATCACTACAAGATAAAAGTTTCATAGATTTGATGTAAAGATATTAAGAGTCTATGTAACAAGAAATTAACACTATTCAAAATTGTATTTATTAAAGTAATGGGTTATTTATCACAATTATTTTACTCAAAAATAATTTTGACTTTAAAAGAAATAATGATAATTTTTCAAGAAAAATTATTCATCTATATATTTTGAATTTAAAAAATATATATATACATTAAAATAAAAGTTATATAACACTAATTTTTTTTTTGATTTATAATTTCAATAATATTTTACTACGAATTTTTTGGATTTATCAAAAATAATCATTTTTATGTGAATATTGTAAAATAATTTTTTTACCAAACCTGTAAATTATATAAGAAAAACCATGAAATATATGAATCGTTATAATTATCTAAATGTGTATTTTTTATTTAAAACTATATATTTTAAGAATACTCTGATTAATTCAAAATCCCTATGAGTAACATTTTTGGAACTTATGTTTTTTCAATAAAAATAGTTTTTTGTATTTTATTTAAATTAAAGAATATCACTGTAAAGATTTTTCTTATATTTTTTAGCACAAAATTCAAATTATGAAAAATCAATTTTTATTATTAAAAAAAATTACAATGATAATTTTTCCATACAAAAATATTTTATTCAAAAAATTAATTTTTTCTATAAATGGGTTTTTACACATTACATTTGCGAATGTTAAATTAGATTTATCATAAAAATAATGATGTTTTTTTGGTAAAAATATATTCTAAATATTGAATCATTATTTAAAAATTATATGAAATTTATCATGATAATTTTATTCTTAAATCTATGCTTTCTAATTTTAAAGTTAATTGTAGTGTTAATTTTGAAACTATTATTCTAAGAGATTTGATTCATTATTATTGTGTAATATTTATCTAATATATCAAAATAATATATTTAAATTCATTAAAATAATTTATTTTTAATCTCATATATAATTTTTTCAACACACATTTAATTCATTATAAATAGTAAATAAAATTAAGCACATGAAATAGACAAAACCTCATTTTTTATATAAAATTGTTTTTCTATATATGTAATGTTTATATTTAACAATTAATATTAATTTATTAATAAATTTAACTATATTAGATATATAATAATTTTAGGTTTGAAACCCTGAATTTTAGTATGAGTAATTTCTTTATATTTTTAATAAATTATTTATTACTTCGTTAAACACTAGTAATCATGGTAAAAATTAAAAATGTTATAATGAAAAAAAGTGGTAAAAGAATTGAAACAAGTTTAACACATTTGTAAAATTAAGATTTAGAATATTTTTTAAACATATATCACAAAACATTATATTTTTTTATCACTTTTGGAAACATTGAACCTTGAATTGTTTCATTATAATAATGAAAAATAACAAGTGTTCACAAAAAATCCCTTTTCATAACTTATAAAAGTGGAAACATCCATCCCTTATTTATAAACTAATTAAATAGAATTTCTTCCTAAAAATATGAAAACAAAATCTTCCTATAATCCTTAATATTTTTCATAATCCTATGGTATCAATTAGTTATCATATTTCCTATATTTCCAAGAATACCTTCAAGAGAATGTTTAAGGTCCTAAAGTGAGTACTTCTTAATCCTTCTCTTTTTCTTCTTATTCACACTGTTCCAATCTATACTAACCACGGTTACACAATAACCTAGTTTTCATTATTATACTTATGAATCATTATATTTATTGTATTCCATTACGTATTCCTTCAATCCATATATAATAACAAAAGAACGTTGATCATGTCTTGTGCGGGCTGCAACCTCCACGAAGTAACCATTTTCATTTTTCATCATGACTTTCATACATTATTCATTCCTGATATAACATGATAGAAACCCATAAAAACATAAAAAAATATAATAATGATTTTATAGTAATTAAATTATATTAAAAAAAATAAGTTTTTGTCCCTACTCACACAATAAATTATGGTATGTTAATGTTTAGGTAGTTCTAGCCACCTACTTAGACAATTAAATAAAAATATATCATGGAAGACATTGAGAACAAAAATAATGATATTATTATAATTTGATAAGAATATAATTTTAATTTTCATGTTTTTTATTTTTTTTATTAATTATTTTACTAGGTATTAAAATATCGTCTTTGATCACTAAAATTAAAAAAAACAAGATGACACTGATTATATTTTCCTGAAAACTTAATAAAAATATATATATTAAATAAATTTAATTTCTCTTTAAATTTTAGTAATTAAATTAAATATAGATGAATAATTATAAATTTAATTAATCTTATAAACATTATTTTAATATTCAAGTTGTTATCAATGATCACATAATGAATCAAGACCACAGTAATCATTTTTTATCCTATTTCCAACTCTATGGGACTAGTTTGATATTGTGTACTATATTTGTTTTCAATGTGGTGTATTCACTACCCTATTCTATTCAAATATTAAAATATATTCCATTTTAATGGATTTTGTTGTCAATTTTTTCGCTTCCTTTTAACATCCATTGATTCTTTTATAACAAATACAGTAAGTGATTCATTGAATAAATTTATGATTCATTGGTTCATGGAAATTCATTCTACAATACAACATCTTTTAATTCATTGATCCTTTCATTTCCTGATTATATATGATATATCCTCTTTTTTCATTGGAATTAAAATTTTTAATCAATAACATATTCTATAATAAAAGTTTCTCTGAAATAAAAGTATAACATTTGAGATAATAACTTGTATTCTTATCAAATAATATTTTTCTCCATGAAACTATTTTCCATCCAAATTTTCTTTCTTTCATGGAATAATTTTTTTCCGTTTTTATTCCTCAAATTTTCATTTAGTTGTTTCATGAATTTAAATTATTCCAACATTTCTCTGATTTTTATTTTTTATTTATTGCTACATAAAATCATTGTAAAATCATTTATTTTTATTATTTACCACTTAATATTTATTATTTTTATTTTATATTTAATTTAATGGTTTCCTTTTATGAAACTATTTATAATATGGTTTTTTTACCATAACATTCATTTCTCAAAAAAATGAATGAAATTTTCACTTAATATTTTAATATAATTTTTAAAAGAAATTGTGAATCATATTATATTAAATTATATTTATTTATAAATAATTTTATCATTTGAAGGGATTTCTTAATGACCATTAATATTTTATATTGATATAACTTTTTGATAAATTGATATTTTTTATATCCAATGATTTGTTGTCATCATTTTTTGTGATCTTTTTAAAAATTATAAGAAATCATGTTTTCATGGGTTCCTTAAGATGTGATGAAGATTACTTTTTAGTAGAATGCATATGTATGGGTTATGATAGGTGTATTCTATATGACCCTCTAATACATTGGTAATTCATTATATCTCATGATAAAATAAGTTATGTACATAACTAGTTTGTTAAAACTATTTTTGGTATAATGAGTTATCTCAACATTTCAGGACAATACATAATTATTTTGTTCGCATATGCAAGGGTGTATTGAAATTTATCATATTGGTTTCCCTAATATTATTATTATTCCATATTTCCATTTTTTTATAATATTATAACACATTTGAATTATTATTTTACTTGTTTTAATATATCATTGTTTCATGTCACTTTTTATTTTTATAATGTTCTATAATTTTATGATATGCTTACATATTTTATGATTACTAACATATATTTTGTACCATTTTATAAACATTATTATTCAATAATGATATTTTCATGATTTTTGTTTCTCTACCATGTTTTATTATTTTCATATATAGACTCCTTTTTATTTAATTATATATTTATCCACTACTCTTATTCTAATTTTTTTATGGTTTGATATGTTATTATATGTTGTTCCATTATATTTTTCATGAGTTAAATAATTTATTATTTTTCCATTAAATAGGTTTTAAATATGACTATATCAATTTAAATGTATTGAAAATTATTGTAATGGAGTTTTATTATAAGAAATCCTTGAATGTATTATAGAATAATATTTTTATGTACCTAATCTCAAATACCCTACACCTTTCATCCCTCAGGTTATGAAACTATTAATGTGATGTATTATCTAAATATTGAAATTACTATATAATTTTGGTTATTCTTAGCTTCAGTCACAATATTGGGTATCATATGTGGTTTTAGTTATTTATTGATATTGTTTTAGTTATTTTGTTTCTTATTTGTGGAAACATACTAAAACCCCAAAGTATAAGTCCACAATATATCCCTTTGTATAGGATAATGTCTTGAAATTATGTTAATGTAAATATTTTGTTCTATTCTTCGAAATGATATCCCTGTTTGGATACTAAATTTAGATAGATATTTACAACATACATATATATGGGGAGTAACCCTAAATTAGGGACAATGGGAATTAACACAATCTTCACCCAATTCATGAAAAAGATGCCTGAATTCAACAATGGTTATACACTCCTAGGTTATAGTGTTTATTAAATCACATTATATTTATAAGAAAATAAAAAAAATCAAGGAACAAGGATATGAGGTATGATATAACGCATCCAAAAAACATATATTGAAAAAAAATCTAATTTAGTTGAACTGGAATATAATTTTATGGTATCAAATATTATGTAATTTCATGGTTTAATTTTTATGATATATTTTATGAAAATTTGAAATTGATATTAATTATTTAACACCCTTGTTAACTCCTTTTGGTTCATATAATGGTAGAATAAATACAGAATAAAGTTTACACTACATGCCTTGGACAATTCAACTATTGTCCCATCCATAAAAAGAATGGTATATGAGTTGAAGATAAAAATCATATAGTTATTCCAAAACTGATCAAATTATTTAATAATACTAATGTGAACCTAATTAAAATCCCAAAAAATACAAAAAAGTGAGGGATGGATTCTCATAAAAAAATTGAGAATGATAATGAAATAAATATTGTTGAATATCATTATTCCAAAAAAATGGAAGGTACACCAAAGAGAATATCTCAATAAATCTAGAATATGTATTTTATATGATAAACATTGGTTATGGTTCCCTATAACCAAACTCTATATACGTAATGATTACCTTTAATCATGGTTATTTATATTAATAAACAACTTATCATAGAATTATTTTTCTTCTACATGATATAGAATGTTAGCATGTTCTAAGAGTAGTTTTCACACTGATTGGTCATTAAAATTCCATGCTATGATGACAACCCATAATATACATGAAATTATTTTTAAAATAAATATATGATCTATATATGGATGAAATAATTTTAGGGATATAAATTATTCATGTTTTCCATGGGGAAGACTCATATGGATTTGATGCATATAATCATGTTGTACACCCTTGGTAATTTCCAATATAGTATATTAAGAGAACACGACCAACAAGTAGGAATTATACATTTATATGTGTCAATTAATGTTCATATTTACAGATGTGTGTATTGATACTTATAATGTATTATTATTATTAATGAGTATTGTAAGTTATTTACTTTGATGTATTCATTAAAATCATGATGTAATATGTTCTCGGTGATGTAGAATATATTTGGTGCATCTCGAGTAATATTTAACTAATGAATAATGTGTAAAAGGATTTCTCCCCCTCTTGTTCATTGATGAAATTTAATATCCCATTCTATTCAATGAAATTAATTGACATAAATAAATCCATGTTCATGGTGATTTGTAGGAATTTTCTATTCAGGAAATATCAAAAAATATACATTGATAACAAATGTGTATGGAACTAGCGTGAAACCATCTTTATTTGAGATTTCTTTATAAAGGTATTATATTACATATTATTCATCCATATGAGTATTTATGTCTTTATATCATTGTCTTCATTGTCAATAGTTGTATGGGAAAGTTACTAGTTTCGATCCTTTTACATTAGGATACAGTTTTGAGTCCCATTGAGAAACATCCCTAGAGGGTAAATATTCTATGTGGAAAATTTGTTTTGGTTAGGAACAAAATGGTTTCATGGTGGTTGAATGTTGTGAAATCATTTACGTAAAATCCACTATTTCTGAATGGTTTTCTTTGGGTTTGTTTATGGGACCAAAAACACCCAATAGTTCTATATCTAAAAGGGGCCTCCATTCTAAAGGTAGGTGTTCATTAGAATGTTTTTCCAATGAATCTTAAGAACTCACATTGGTTGAGAGGACGGGAGGTCGGTCTCATCACCCCCTTTTGGAGGGAATTTTCACCAACTCTGGGACACTATTATAGTTTTAAGAATGTTCATGAATCCATTATTAATTACCAAGTAATATGTGGGTCACCCCTTAATTTAAAAATTATTATTAGCATGAACTATGTTAGGAATCATCTATATGTATTTGTTCTTATTCAATGTAGATATTAGTATGTATCTAAGGTCCTCCATTAATGGTATCCTTTTATGTACTGATTAGAGATTCTTTGGTCATTATTTCTATGATTTTATTTTTTAGCCACGCAGTGGGGTGCTCTGGAGTGTATCCTCATTCAGGTAGACATGATTTGTTTTGATGTTGGGATCGAACCTGTAAATGGGCTTCATATGTATCCTTGTGAAAGGAATCAGAACCCATATAGTTCAATTATGCTTGATGGGGAACATCATACATTTTATGTTCATGTGATAAGGACCTAATTGTGAATTTTAGGGTTATTCAGCAAGTAAGTATAGGTGAAAGGTTCCTAGTCAATTTTTGGTGTGGTAAATCTACCAAAGAATTCTAGAGAACCTTAAAGTGATATGGATTCCCATGTTGAATTATATCCTACCAAAAATGTGACCTGGAGAGAATAGGGTTGATTTGTATTATTGGGTTTGCACATCAAGGAGGCTTCTTATGTATCCCATTTGGATGGGAATAAAATCCTATATAGCTCAATTAGGAGGACCCACGCCTATGGATACCCTTATATTTGTCTCATAGAGGTGGATTCCCTTTGCGAGGATTATGTTGGGGTTTAATCCTAAAATTTAGACCCTATGAATGAGGTTCCAAGGGGGATTTCATGACTCATGGTGATTTGGAGGCTTTTGTAGGGAATATACCTAAGGAGGTGGACTATTATTCTTGATCCTTAGGAGGGAATCATATGTTTCTATACTATAGAAGGAATTAGATTTCTCATAGTTAGAGGGTATAGGGATTACACACTATGGTTTCAGTGGTTAATGGGTGTTATAATTCCAGCTTCTTCTTAAGGTGTATTCCATGGGATTGGTTGGTTTTGGGGCATACTACTTAGAAGAATTCTGATAGGTTAGATTGTGTATTACTTGTGAGGAGGACACCCTTGATTGGTTGGTATTACACATGGAATTAGGCACATTAATTTGGGATCATGTGGATTTCATGACCACTATAAACATCTAATACCATGTGATTAATTCTTGGTGTCTTAAAAATATGAGATAGAAAATCCTAGAAACCACATAATTCATTTTTCTATGAGGTTGGATACACAGCCTTGATGACCCTCTCCTATCGAGGCCCTCTGAAGGGAGGTAAGTGGAATATCATGAATAAGATTCTATGCCCAGAAATACATCATATGAGGTGGATTTCATGATCAATATATCCTATAATACCTCATGAGTCCTAATGAGTCATGCTTGATGGTGAGAAACAAGAAGAAGTGTAAAATCCACCCAACCATACACTTCACCTAATGAATTATGGAAGAGGGAGGGGTGATGAGAGATAGGAAGTGATTTGGTACCCATCCCCACTATGATATTCATATATGGGATATTCATATCATAGTAAACACTCAGATACAACCTTGGAGGAAAATAGGAACATGATCACATCCTTTTGTAACAATGTATTGGGGATTACTCTATAAGGGACTCACTAAAATTAGTTCCATAGTGGGAGAAGAGGATCTCATTCCATGTTGAGTGGAAAGGAAAGTGTAGTGCTCACCATCTCTTCTAGTACCTAGAGGCTCCAGGTCTTAGATATGACAAGTTTAGGACATGTACCTAACCCTTATGCCTAATATCGAGAAAACAATGACATTGTTTATAGGGTATGGGTCCTTGTTATCATGGGAATACATATCCACATGCAACACGAGGATCCTAACAATCTGGTGGGACAAGTATGGGAATCTTCTGACCATAGGAATACAAATAAAAATTGGAGACAAAATGGTGTGCCTTTTCACATGTTTTTTCATGTTTGTTGTCTTTATTTGGAGTTTAAACATCCTTTTGTATGAGGGGGCCAAAGTTAAATTATTGCTTCCATCGGTGGATTTGAAGAGGACTTAAATAGGGGATTGCACAGGTCCTCGCATAAAGGATAGTGATACCTCATACAGGTACTCAGAGGAACTAGAAGTGCTTCATGGGGGAGGGTACATGGCTATGTGAGCTAAGAATTCCTTGGTAAATAGACCACCTAGGTAACAATAATTGGTTGAGGGTTTATCCTGGGCACCACAGGTCTCTGCAGGTGTCGCCGGATTGATCTCACACAGGTCCTTGGTTAGGGAAGGGTCCCCTTTGGAGTTTTTCTACTAGTGTAAAATGTTTCCTCATATATTTTTCATTTTTTTAAAACCCTGAAGGAAGTATTATCTCACTTATACCCTTTAATTCTCTCTTTTCTCAAGTTTCATAGAGCTATATGTGGTATTTTTGATGATCTGGGCAAAGGGGCTACATGATCATAGCGTGGGGAATATTTTAATTTTTCTATTTATTTACATAAGTAGCTAAAGGTTCCCATTTATAAGAATATAGGGGACCCTATTTTAATGATTTTTTCCACATAGGTCTTGGCTGCAGGTTCTCGGTGAAGGTCTCATGTGTGGGGTTGTATTTTCTTTGGGTATCTCATAGGGGGTTGCATTGAACGTCTGATGCACAGCTGTGTATACGTAGCCTATCATGTGAACTTCCTTTCATTATCAATAGGAATCATTATCACTTTAACATGGATATGGTACTTCTAATAATATTTATATTCCCCTTGACAAAACAATGTTTCAACAAAATCCCCCCCCCCTCAGGATTTGATTCAATATCAGGAAGAAGGTCTTATCCTGAGGTAGAATTGGGGAAAAAATTATGAAGGGGGAACCAGTTAGCTATACAGGTAATCAGTCTAGGTAAACCATGTAGGTCGTATGAACACAGTTAGGTAATAGGTCGATGATTTATTTCTGGTGTGCAGGCCAGTAGATTCTATAATTACTACTAGGACCTTTTCTAATTTTCATCATTTTGGGTTTTTGGATTTTTTTTCTCGCCGCGTAGGTTATCTTCTTAGTTCTTTTTCACTTCCATTTTATTGAAGGTCTCCAATTAATTTACAATGTCATGAAAAATTGAGCGATAGTGTTGTATGGGGAGGACCTTTTTGAGGATATTTTCTGAAGGACCTGATCGTGGGGCTTGCACATCACACGATGTCAAAGGAATTGCAGACAGGACTTGGTCAAAGGGTCTGCATGTTAACTTTCCTTTTCGAAAATACGGGATTCTTACAAGTGAAAATTTTAACTTTTATAAGCTAATATTTTAACTTAATGGGATAACATGGGGCCTTCTTGTATTTTTTTCATGTCTAAATTTTTTAATTCCATTGAACAATCTGATGCATGTTCTTCCGAGATGATCAATGTTGTTGGGCCAGATTACTATGACTTATTTGAGGATTCTCTTTATTATATACTGATGCATTTGGCATTATACCAATATTATTACCCATAAAGTGATTACCAACCATTATATGGGCATGGACTTCTGAGGGAAACTTTATTCCCTAGGGTTAAGAGTTACTTCCCAATGTATTGGTTTGTAAAGAACATCAACTTCTCTTATGGAAAAAATTTCAACCAAGGTTGTCTTATTTAGAATGGAATGGTTCCCATAAACTATATCATGGATCATTGTGGCTGAACTCAAGATATAAATCCATATATCCAAGAATTTAATCCTTGATGTTATGACTCAACCTTTGAAGATTCACAGACAGATCTGACATAAGGCTAGAAGGAGGACTAAGATTTCTGCTCTAGAGGGGGAGTTAAGGCCAAGTTGTTGGGAAGGCCTGTTTTTAAATTTTTGGGTGAATTTATTTGATTTCAGGGTGGATTAAATCACATTTTAGTTCATATATGGTTCTAAAATCAGTTAAAATCCATGATATATTATTTTTCCTTTTTATTTTGGTTGTCTCTAGAATATAGACATTGAACAAAATGTGTGATGAATTCCTAAAGATACTAAATGTGTCTATAGAATTCAACTTATTCTATCATGGAAACCCACTGATAGTGATGTTTACCAATGATATAATGGAAGATAATTATGAGCTAGGGTCACACATGATAGAATTCAGAGACAGGGTACTGGAGGCTCTTATGGACAAAACAAATCATCAGTAGGGATTATATTCCATGGAGATTTTCTCACTAGTTTAAATTTATCCAATAAAAAATAACCCCCCCTATGAATTTTATGCTGGAGAAGAATATGATGATAGAAAGATAGCAATGGATCCTGATGGCCATAGAGATATCCAAAATGTTAATCACATTACTTCCATCAGTTGAATCAATCGGGCTGGGGTCTAGGTATTCCAAGGCATGGATCCCTTCATACCCTCATGGGGTTTTGATGAAATACATTTATTGGGTCAAGTCCACAAAGAATAATGGTCATAGTTTTCATGGTAGAAAGTATTTACTTGAAGATGATTATATTGAGTCTCTGGAGACTTCAAATCAATCTTGAACAATGACCACCATCAGGCTTGGGGTGAGAATATTACACATCATGTACCAAGTCAGTCCAGTCATCACTAATTGAAGGTACTCCTGCTTCATCCACCCATTCTTCCATAAGAAAAAAGAGTCCTAAAAAGGATTCTAAATAAAGGGTTTCACGTTTTCCTCATGGCCAACCACATCAGAGTCAAATTATGTGTAATCCTTAGCAACCTGAGTTTGGGAGATCATAACTAACGATGTTAGAGATACATGGGTTTTTTTCTAGGCCGGATTGTGAATCCCAAAGTTGGGAGATATCACAGAACCCACCAATATCCACCCTAACTGTGAGTTTTCTGAGGTGATGTGGTATCTTCATGAGTTGGAGGCTTTGATATATGCTACTGATGATCAGACACCTATAAAAAAGAATGTGTCCAAAAAATTCGGTTAATAATTGCTTGGGGGTATATTTTTGCATCCCAATGGGGAATGGGATATCTAACATAACCATGCTAATTTATTTCCTTTTTCCCCCTTCCCTCTTCTTCTCTTTCATCTTCTATCATTAATCTTGAGGGGAATTTATTTTGACATTCATAAGAGAGGAATAAGAAAAATTACTTGTTGAATGAGTAGAAAAAAATTTCTTAGGTAACCGATATATAGGTCCATGGTCAACCCTCATTAGGGTAGTGGACGAGGACCTTGGGTCCCTTGAACTATCTATGTGCCAGAGGACTGTGATGGAGGAGGTGTTTTTGGGTACTTCTTTCTTGTCCCCTAAAGTCTATTTTCCAATAGTACTGAGATAGAACATTCGTCATCTCAATATAGGAAGCGAATGTGGTCATTAAAGTTGGACAAGATCATACATCGTAGTATGCCTTTATACCATAATTTGATATCATGGCCTGTTTGATATACCATTATGATTATATTTTCTCTTTGTAAAATCTTTTTCACTTTCCTCTTGTAGTGGATCTAACACTGGTCGTTCAATAATCAAGGATGATTACCCAAGGGGGTGTGAATCCTTGTTGATGAATCCATTATTTTAATGGATGAAGCATCAAGTGATGCAACCACGTCTGCACCCACTCCTGTAGAGATGAAATAGGGTCGTGTTAATGTCAGATGTTCTCCCTTAGGTGTCATGTTATTTTTCTAACATTCCTTTCCTCGTGATATTATATATTCATTTCCAACATCCTAGGACTATTTAGTAGTCATCTTTGGTCTTTTTTTACCATAAATGGATTGATAGAATTTTGGATGAACCAATAATTGTGTGGATGCAGACATTGATTTCATAGGGCATGATGATGATCTGTTTGCTGAGAAGTCAGCATATAGAATCAACAGTGAGTCTAATTTGGGTCCAAAGAAACACATCTCAGATAATCTTACTAGTGATGATAATATGATACATGTGATTATGTATCATGAATTTATGGATCTTATTAATCAAAAAAATTATATTTTAGGTTCCCTCAAGGATTTCAAGGATTTGCATAGGGAATTGAATTGGTGTGAGTTTTATCATTCATGCATTAAACGTAGTTGTCTTTCCTTCACCCAGGGCTTCACATAAAATCTCAATGTGTGTAGATTTTTTTATATATAAAATGGAGAAGTCACTTCAAAAATGAGGCATCCAAGTCCACCCCACAAATTTTATCGAGGGGGTGATGGTAAATAATCCAACAGTGGGATATTTTTTAAGAGTCTCTGATCCAGGTTGTAAATCAAACTCATGATAATGCTCCCTATCATGAGTTTCCCACTCCATTTTTAGGGATGAAGAGTTCTATGGAGGTAACAATCCCAACGGTTTTCTAAAAACAATTTCAGTGTCAACAACTATTTTTGTTAGTTCACTATCATTTTTATGTTGAACTCCTAATGTTGACGAGATGTGTCATATTTTATTCAATTCCATTGACTTCGGCGACTGGGCATGAGCTAGGGGATTCCATGATAGCTCCACCAACATTATTAGGTAAAGATAAGTATGTTTCATAGGTAGAGGAACAAGAAATATCATATAATTCTTGGATCCAATATTATGTCTCTCCCTCATAGAGTGGTTTTGAGTCTGATCTAGAGTCTTAGTAGTCTTTCCAAACTATATTCCTTTGGGTCTTGTAGGATATCAAGAAGATAATAAGAGCGACTCCTCTTGAAAAAATGTGGTTTTGACTTCACTGTATTCTCTTTAATCTTGTAATATTTGGATATAGATAATTTATTTACCACAAGATCCATGATGTGGTGAAGGTGATACTCATTCAATGGGATGAAGACCAAAGAACGTACCAAGATGAGGCTTAACTGGTGGGACAATTTGAGAAACCCATAGATTTTGTAATCCAAGTTGATTTTAGCCACTCCCAGAAGGTGGAGGTGTACCGAGATCAAAGATATGAGTAGCCTTTTTGGATAATAGACCTTGAAGAATAATTACATGCCTCAAAGTAATAGGTAGTCCAACTCTATTGATCCTTGTCAGGGGATTTGGCATAGAAAAGAGACAATGTAGGTGCAAAGTAGAAGAAGCTTCATACTATTGAGGAGTTAATTGTTGAACAAAAAAAACAATCTTTTGAAAGCTATGGAAATTTCTTGTAGCCTAGTTTAAAATAAAAAATATATTATTTTGGAAAAACATTAAAACCTAGAAGATATTCTCTTATTTTGGGAAGTTCCCCTATGTTTTGAAACATAAATGAAAAAGTATTTTTTTCCAATAACATTTTATTTCATTTCTGTCCTTACTATAATAAAAATAAAACATTAAATAATGAATCATTATATTTAATATCAACATTCCATAAATTTAGTTTCTTAATCTAAGGGGACTAGAAAGTGTATCTTGACTATTACTAAACTAATATTTAATAACCTTACAAAATTTGTGTATTTTGTTTATCAAACTTTTTTTCCTATGTCCAATATAAAGGATACTTAATATGTTAGACTTGACTTCTTCTTATATGACCATTTTCATGGTTTCAAAATAAAAAGTTTTATTCCTTTTAATTTTTTTCATTTCATTATTTTTTTTAATCTAAATCATTTAGAGTGAAGGCCTAGCAAGCTTAGACTCTACTTTTTCATAGAGGTATCAATTTATATTTTTAATCTGGTGAGTACAACATCTCTTTTTTAGTCAGTTTTAAGTAATTCAGTCTGGACTAATGAAATTTTGTTTTATATTGAACAACACTGACCAATTTGTTTTAAATGATGACCTAAAAAATATTTTTGGCTAATAATTTTCCAATAATATTTTGATACCCGATGAGAAATCTTGAGCCATTATTTTTTCATTCCCGAATCTAAAGCAAGATATTTGGAAATAGATGAGGTATTTTTTAAGAAACATTTTACCAGAATTTAACAAACCTATTTTGTGGGAGATTGTATGCATATCCAACTTATGAGTGTTACTGCATAGAAAAATAGTGGCATCCTTTGGATGACATACACGTTTTATGGGATACATTATGAAAATCCAACTATAGTATGTTGCAACATATTCGGGAAAATTAATTCTCTTGAATTCTGAAATTCTACTATTGATAACCAAATAATGTTTCTAGAGATTCAAATTTCACAAGAGCATGAGGGGTAGTTTTTCTAAGGAATTATGTCTAAGAATGATCGGAGCATTTTTGTTGGAATAATCTATGAGTGGGAAACTTCTCCCACATGAATCTTGTTTATGCGAAGGAGGGAATATTTTGTTTAATGTTTGATGTCATGTGGGGGAGGCCCCATTCTGAAAGGGTTTGAAGAGTCACCAAGATTAATGGTGTGTGACTTGGAAATTGACCATGTAGTTTCATTTATTATGGAAAGTATGTTGTCATACAGTTTAACATGTATCGAGTATGATGTTATGTTATACAGTTTAATGTCATATAGCAAGGATGCTATGATTTTTAGTTTAAACTCATAAAACAAGGATATTATTCTATAAAGTTTAAAGTTATACAGTAGGGATATTATTATATTCAGTATAATGTCATATAGTATGGACATTATGGGGTATACATATTAAGGTGTTTATCTTTGATTGAAGGGTTAATGATTCTCCGAGCCTTGGTAACTATTCTGGGAATGTACCATCTTATTAAGGTATGAGGAATAAAATTTTATATGTTATAATTTAATGATTTATGAATCCAAAAGTTTTAAAGAGAAAATGGGCTCATAGAAATATATAAGTTCTCTCAAGAGTAATAAGTTTCCATAAATTAAAAAACTCATTTTACAAGATTTTTTATGAAAAGATGATTGGGGCGTGCTATAACATAGTCAATAGTGTCATCCTTTGGCAGACAAAAATCATTTTGTGAGATAGTTTATGAAAATCCAAAAGGTTGTTTTATAGCATAGTCAGGAGAATAATTTCACATGAATGTTGGAATTCTATTTCTAAAAGTTGGTGGGTGTTTATGGATATATGGATTTCCTTAGTAATAGAGTATGGTTTTTGGAAATAAACATACATGAATGTGGGGGGAGAAATTTAAGGAAAAATCACTCAAGAATAATTGAAAAGTTTATTAATCCAGTATGACCCAAGAGTGGTAAATATTATGCCTATATTTTTAGGGCATATTCCCAATATCAGAGTATTATGAAATTAATAGGTAAAATGTGGCCTATCAAACTAAGGTCAATCAAGAATACTCTATGAATTAGGAAGGAAATTGTAAACCATTACCTTGGGGGCTCTCGGATTGGGAGTTAGTAAAAGGTAAAATATGAGAGTGATGACCTCAAACTATTTCAAATCATGGGTTCCAAGATATTTTCCTGAAAACATATGATGATAGAAGAGTCTTCTCCCAAAGAAGAAGTTACCACTAGTTCAAAACATCATTTTATGGGATAGTTTATGCAAATCTAGATAGGGTGTATTTTTACATAGTCAAAAAATGTAATCCATTAGCTGACAAGCCCATTTTGTGTTCAACAAATAAAATGAAAAATGGGATGTGTTACGGTATAGTTAGGAAAAGGAGTCCTTGGGTGTCATAAATTCTATCACTAGAAGATGAAGAAATAATTTTATGGTCAGAAAGTTCCCAATATTATGAGTATGCCATGTGGAGGAAATTTTTCTAAGCATAATGGGAAAATTTGGACTAAAATTGACCATGAACTATAGTGTCTCTTTCATAAATTTGACTCATATGTAGAAGTGGGACATCTATTTTTCCTTGGTGGACCCCCTAATTAGGGGACCAAAATTAAGGGCTTTTTCATGGATATGTGTTTACATATGGAGAGGAAGAATTTGTCCTTACCCCATAGATGGGACCAGGACATGAGGACATGATGTCACTATGTATCTCACTAGAATTTGAATCATGGAACATGTAGTTCTTGAATAAGGATCCTCTACACTAATTGAATTCACATGTGGATGAAATATGGGGGTTTTAGTATGGGTTCATTCATAGGATTAGAACCCAAAATTGAAATCTCTTATATAGATATAACTTCTACATAGGAAAGTAGGGGAATTTCACATTATTTTTTGGTTAGACATGGGATTGAAGATTCCGAAATCACTAATCCACATGTAGTTATTCAAATCCCATGTCATTAATATCATGTGGTTAGGATGAATATGAACCAATGTAGAAGAGGGTAAATTTTATTGTTGGGTATGAGGATGGAATCTAAGTATCACTATGTAGCTCATTATAATGAGAATCAATCCCAATGTATTTCTTGAAGAAATAATCTAGTTTACTATCATGTGATGACAACATGTTGTGTGTATTTTATGTTCTTATATCTCGGACCATAATAACCCCAATGTGAATTGATATTCCAGACAAACGTAAAGAATTATTTTACCAAATCTCATAATCCCACATGATCTATGATCAATGTGGGAAAAAATAGTGGAAAATGTTGATTCCATGGAATAAAGGAAACATATGTGAAGGATAGGAGTATTTAAACTTTTGTGGTGGTTGGCCTAGGAGATATGATCCTGATGTCACTATATATCTTGTCGAAATGAGAATCAAGCCACATATAATTCTTGAATGATTCAGTGTGTAATTTCAGCCCATTCATGGAGGAGGAAATTTTTTCTCATTTTTTATTATTGGTCCCATGATTAGAGATTTGGGTGTCACTATATATCTTTTTAGAGTAAGAATCAAGCCACACATAGTTCTTAAATTCCAGATGAAATTCGGATTCATACATAGGTAAAAGGGGGGATTTTTTTCATGCATGGCTGGATCCATGATTAGAGATCTAGGCATCACTATATATCTCATTGGAATGATAATAAAGACATAAATATTTCTTGATGTATTCAATTTTCATATATGATTCATCCATAGGGATAAAAGGGGATTTTCTTTTCCTTAATCATGGATGGACTCGGGATGTGAGGTGTAGGAATCACTATGTATCTCATCAAAATTAGAATCAATCTTCATGTAGTTCATGAAAATGTTTGTTTATTTTTTTGTCATGAAATGAGGATGTTATAATGTTGGGGATTACACCCATAAAGGGGGAACAAGTTTCATTATAGATTAATAGTTATGTGAGTGGGGTTTATTCTTGGGAGCTGCCCATATTTTATTCCTCGTGTCTACCCAAGAGGATATCTCAACCCGTTGATCGGTTAGAGGGATGTGATTGATATTTATACCTAAGATGGAGACCTAAATATAAGTTCCAAGAGAGAGAAATTTCTCTGCCCATAGTATTTTTAGGGTTTCCTAACATCGAATGAGAGGGATTTTAACCATGTAGTTTAATTTCATGTGGTATATAAATAGTGTATCTTAAATTTTTAGGTCATATGACTAGGACCATATGTCAGGAACTTTATCTTCATGTGATAATGATGATGATGCCGCATAGTTTTGTTCCATTAATCTTGGACATTATTTAATGCCTTTTATGGTCATGTGACAGACACTAACTATGCAATTTAACATCTTGCAGTTGGGATGACATTCACGTGGCTATACAAAATAATCATTTTAGAATCATATATTTGTTAGGGTCTTGATGATCTTTACAACCATTGAGATTAAGGAATAATATCAATTAGATTAGACCTTGTGTATGGATTAAGGTCCTTCGCATTTTGGTTCATGATTTGGACGCTTCTTTCCCAGCATCATTGGAGTTTTATGAACCAATACATGTTCTCCAAGGAGAAAGGAGCAGAAGCGGACCTTCTTGGTAAAGGCTAGTGCTATCTAAATTTGATATACCTCTAAGTGATTCATGTTATGCAATAATTTTTCATCCAATTCCTCCAATTCATCCAGTAATTTTTCAGACTTCTCATCTATAGATAGCTAATCACAAATGGAAACTAGATCAATGGAAACTGGACCTCAAAGGGAATAACAACTCCAATTTTGAATACTAATGAGTATAGTGTTTCTCATGTAGTAATGAGGGTTGTTGTCCGATAATCACCTAAGGTGTGTAAGATTTTATCCGGATAAGACTTTTTATCATTATCCACCATATTCTATATTTTATTTTAAAAGGTTTTATTTAAGGACTTTATTTATCCCTTATCCACTACGTGATAGTGGAATGAATGTTTGGATTTGATATTGTACTCTTGATATAACATTTCCACCTTATAAGAACCAAAATTGGTTCCATTTTCTATCAATATTGTATAAGGGACACATAATATAGTAATGATGTTGGTTTTAAAAATCCAAAAATGTTTTAGGTATTGACTTCATTAATGGGTATTTCTTCATCCCATTTAGAGAATAAGTCAGTTGCAGTTTATATGTATTTGAACTGCTTGGTTGTAACTTTAGGGTACGGTACCAAAAGATCCATTCCCCTTATAGAATATAGAAAGTAGTATTTGTATATATGTAAAAACATTGAATGTACTAATATGTTGAATAAAGTCACTAGAGGAGGAAGTGTGGCCATTAAACTAGACATCAGGAAAGATTTTGACACCATGCATTGGAGTTTCACTTTAAAGGTTCCCAAAAACTTTGGGTTTAATGATTCTTTTACTACGATGATTTCCACCTTATTTGATTTAGCTTCCATCTTTGTGCTGGTCAATTGGACCCCTAAAGGCTTCTTCAAATGCACCAAGGGGTTAGGCAATGTGATTCTCTTTCTTCCATAATTTTTTCTATTACTCAGGATTATTTAAATAGAATTCCCATGAGCCTTGTGAATCAAAAAAATATTAATCCCATTCAATATTCTAGAAACATAAATGTTCCTACACATCTTTTATATGTTGATGATATTATTTTGTTCTTTAAAGGTAATAAAAGGAACATCCAGAACCTCAAGAGTGCCCTGTCTCATTATGATGATATTTCATGCCAAGCAATAAGTTGGAACAAATCCTTTGTTTTCTTTGGGAAGAACTTTACCCCAAATAGAAAAAGTCACAACATTAATTACATAGGAATCAAAGAAGGCTCTTTCCCTTTCACATAACTGGGTGTTCCTATCTTTTGGGGAAGACCAAAATCCAGCTATTTCCACAGCATTATTGATCAAATTACCAATAAACTTTCATCTTGGAAGCGTAAATCTCTTTCTATGGTCGGAAGAGTTTGTCTTATTAAGTCTAAAATTGTTTCCAAGATGGTTTACTTGATGATGGTTTATAATTGTCCTGCCACTCTTCTAAGAAAATAAATTTTTGCATTAAAAATTTTGTTTGTACTAGTAGTACAATTGATAGAAAACTTGTCACCATACCTTGGGTCACTTTATGTAAACCTCTAGACAAGGGTGGTCTTGGAATTAAGAATCTTAAGCTTTTTAATGAATCTCTTCATGCTAATATGACTTGCAATTTGATTCATAAGAACTCTTAATCCTTTTCTTTTCCCAAGAAAATATTTGTTACCAAGATTCAGAATGGAAACTTGGGTTACATCACTTCTTACATCTGGCCATCCATTAGACATTATTTCCTTAATATCATGAACAACTATAGATGGATGTTTAGCACTAATAACTCATTGAATTTCTGACTGGACAATTGGACTGGTGTCTCCTTAATCACAATGCTGACATCCACCACTTCTCCTGGCAACCCCAACTCCACTATTAAATATTTTGTTAACTCCCATGACATCACCCATCCAAATTACATCAGTCAAATCATTGACAATTATCTTTTCTCTAACACTGATTATTTCCTCATTTGGGAATCTACTTTTAATGGAGTCCTTGATTCCAAAAGTTTCTATAAATACAATTTCAAAAATTTTGTTTCTAACTTTGTTTGGTTGAAAGATTTTAACAAACCGTGGATCAAGCCCTTGAGACTTACTCTTATTTGGCGTGTTCCCCATAATAGGGTCCCCATAGATGTGTGCCTTCAATCCTTTGGGATTCTTCTTTTCTCTAGATGTCATCTTTGAAATGAACACCACTCAGATGCTAATCATTTTTTCTTGTCTTTTGCTATAGTTGTAGCTCTTTGTAATTACCTTCTTGGCATTTTTTGTTGTAGAGGGTCACTTCCTCTTGCTATCATCTCTCAATTATAGCACTATTTTAATTGGTATTCTTCTAAGAAAATTAAGAATCTTTTTCTGGCTGTGGTGGAGGAACTCTTGCATGTGATCTGGTATGATAGAAATAATTTTCTTCATAAAAATTTCTCATTCGGTCTCAATGCATGTAAAATTAGTATTCTAATTGCCATCAAGGATGCTGCCACTCTTTAGAAAGATCTTTGTGACAACTCTTTTGGTGATTTTGAGATCGTTCACCATCTTCGGATTGTGGGATCTTATAGGCAACCTTGGCGCACCTTTGAGGTCTTCTGGAAATATCCGCTTCTAGGATAGATCAAAGTGAGTATCGATGGTGCCTCTAGAGGAAACCTGGGTCCAGCAGGTTGTGGTTCCATCTTTAGAGTCTTTTTAGGAAGATGCATTGGCTGCTTCTTCAGTGGATGTGGTGTGGCCTCGGCTTTGGAAGAAGACATGTTGGGAGTGATTCATGCGGTGGACTTTTCCAAAAAAAAGTGTTGGAAAAAGTTATGGATTGAATGTGATTCAACCACTATTGTTCAAGATATCTAGAGGGGGGTGGTTCACCTTGCATGGACGCTTACCTCTCAGTGGATGAAATGTATTTCCTTACAAATGGATCTCAACTACATTTCCACACATGTGTTCTGTGAAGCGAACATGGTTGTTGATAGTCCTGCCAACAAGGTGGTCAACCAGGATATTACTGGGGTGGATGATTTTCTTGATGATTCGTTCCCTTTTTATTATAAGGATTGTAATAAGATTCCATCTTTCAGACTTTTGTAACTCCCTTTCTTTTTTGAGAAATAAATTGTGCCTTGGTCTTTGACTGACGAACCACCTCTTAAAAAAATATTAATTCCATACATCTCTTCTCGATATCAGAATAATGAGTCTCAGCATCATGCATGGTTAAATTTTGATAATAAAGGATATTTTCATTCTCATCATTGTTATTTTGAATATGGAAGGTTCCCAATGATAACTATAGAGATTCCATATATAGTTTGAGTGGATTTCTCACAATAAGTGGTATCAATACTGGCAGGTTCAAAATGTATTTGTTGAGGGTGTCAAATAATTCTTATTAGTCCCTAGTCCATTAATACATGACCCCCTTATTTATCAGTTTGGTGATGGGAAAATACTTTCCTGCAAGATTGGATATGAAGTTCCAGATATTTTCCATGTTTCCTTTATGTGACCTCAGTTATTTCAAGTTTCAAAGAGGTGAAATGATAAGGATATAATTTGTATTATTAGGGTCATCTTAGATTCCACAATGGCATAGGATGAATCTGTGGAACATTTCTGAGCATAAAGAAAATTCACATTTAAAGGGTTTTATCTTCAGACTATGTTGTTGTATTTTAATGAAGATAGTCTCTAGGTTATTCAGGTGTTAAGAATGTTATAAAGAATTAACCAGTAGATCATCTACATAGAATATAACAAATATCCACCAAAAATGTTTGAATATGTGATGAATAGAACGTTGGTATTTGGTTCTAGTGTTCTTTAAGGAAAAAATAATTTACCTGATAGAATAATACTCCCTAGGTAGCCCTAAAGGAAGTGGATTGTTCATCTTCCAAGGCCATCTGATTATTTTGTACCCTGAATACCTATCCATGAATGAGAGGGATTTGTAACCAGCTATTGTATCATTAAATATTTATATGATTATAACTGAGAAGTTATATTTCAGATAGTTTCAGTTTAGATCTTTGAAATTGATAAAAACTCTGATTTTTTTTACTTTTCTTCATCACATGGACAATATTGGCTAGAAATTATGGATATTTTACCTTTCATACAATGATAGAATTGATGATTTTATCCTCTAAAGCATCAATTTTGGAGGTTTGATTCGGTTGTGTCATTTATTCTTCATTCTTGTATCACCAATAATCTTCTAGAAAACACAAATGATGGGTGGCCACCTCAGGGTCAAAGCCTGGAATCTCTATGTAATTCCAGGAAAAAACATTTTAGTGATACTTTAAAAAGGATTTTTATGCCACATATTCATTTAAATTCATGTATGCATTGATCAAAGTGCTTCGTGGGTCTTTTTTTGGATAGATTTATTTCTCTATGTTTATCCCCAGTGGTAGAGATGTCGTCCTCAAATGTTGAAGGTGCATCCCTGAGGTCTTCCCCCTCTTACTCATTCTCATTTTTTCCTATTTTTTATCTTACTAGGAAATATGATATAAATATAGTTCCTCAGAGTTAGGGGGAATTTACATTTAGACATCTGGAAGATGAAGAAACCATTTTAGGCTCGCTTGCTGGTATGAGGACTTTTTAAAGCATCAAAGTGGAAAAGGGACTGATAATGAGAATATTCATTTTCCTCCATTGTAATGAAAAATTCTTCCAACCCAAATGATTAAAAAATTCTTTTTTGTAGCTCATGGGATATAATTTGTACCTATTTATCTAGTCCTCCATCACTTTTTAGAGAGTTGACATCTTCTCCAATGATATCAAGCTCAGTTGTCACGATTTACATCATAGAGGTCATTGGATGTGAACTTGAATTTCAACCCACATTTTTTAGTTGATTTATGGGTAGCATGTACTCTACATTGATCTTATTTAAATGATTAGTTTGATTTATATACAAACCAATTGAGGCATTTATTCATGTGACACCTTCATCCATAGATTGTTTCCCTCCCTTATTATAGATTCTTGTATCAATTTATTCTGATTCACAAGAAATAAATGGGGAACCTTCCCCCATTAAATGTCCAAATTTTTAGATTGATACAATATTTAAGGAATTGGTGGTTTAAAGAAGTGATAGATGCATGCTGATGTAGCCAAGGTCTTCCCAGAAAAACATTGAAGGCAATATCATGTTTGAAAACCATGAATTTGGAGTAAGTCACAATATTCCAAAATGAAATTATGAGAATGATTTCCCCAAGTGTATTTGTCACATTATTTTGATAACCATGTAACATGATACTTGAGGGATATAAGTGAGATTTATTGAAACCATGCTGGAGAAGTGTTCAGATTGTAATGAGGTTGAATCCTAGTCCATTGTCAATGAAGGCTCGTCAAATATAAATTTCATTTATCATGTTGGATATATAAAATGTTCTGATGTGCTCTTTTATGATGGAAACCTCATTTTTTCTATGAAAGAGGTGACTATGTAGAATTATACAAGCTTATTCTCAATACGATATACTTCAATAGCATCAACCTCAACATCAATGTCTTGTGGGATAGACAAGGCCTCTATGAGAGCTACCCATAGGTCTTTTTATAGACACAGAGAATCTCTGATTAAAAACAATTCCAAAAATAGGGAAAATTTCGTTAAAAGGTCATAATTTTTGTCTAAATGTCTATGATTTCTAGCATTGAGATTCTCTATTTTAGGATCCTTAAGGGATAAAGTGTTTTATGTGGATGGATCAGCCCTTGGGGTAGGATATGAAGGTTCGTATGCTCTTGGTGTATTATTTCTTCTAGTTCTTCATACAGGTTGAGGTTGGTTAGGTGGTGGAATGTCCTTTAATCAATCTGTTGACCTCACCTGGTTTGATAATCCCAATCGTGTATTTATATGTTTTGATAATCCCAATTATGTGTTCATAAATTATGCTATTCTCAATTACTGTTGATCTACATTTTAATTCTTTCAAATTAGTGATCAAGCTAATAATAATGTTTAAATAATCTCTGATTTCTGTTAATCTCGATTATCCTTGTTTATACAAGCTTTGAAACAATTCTAAGTCAATTAGATGTGGTTTTCATAAGACCCAGAGCTACTGATAGCCAGAGCTACTGATAGCCAGAGCTACTGATAGCCAGATCCACCGATAGCCAGAGCTACCGATAGCCAGAGCTACCGATAGCCAGAGCTACCGATAGCCAGAGCTACCGCTGCACAGAGCTACTGATGGATAGAGAGCTACCGATGCATAGAGCTACCAATGGATAGAGAGCTACCGATGCACAGAGCTACCGATGCACATAGCTACCGATGGATAGAGATCTACCGATGCACAGAGCTACCGATGCACAGAGCTACCGATAAGAGTTTGAAGAGCTACCGATGGAAGATCCTACACCGAGTCAACCGTACACGTCTACAAACAAACGGCTACCTATAATGAACTGTGCAGTCAAATCCTATATCCTCGACACTATTTGTTTATTATACTAACAGTTACATTTGTTACTTTTGATGCATTTAATGTTATTAAATGATTTATGTTGCCATTTCAGGAAACTATACCAAGTACGATCAAAAAGTATAATCATTCCTTCTTCTCAGAAAAACAAAAAAAGGTCATAAAAAAGGACATCGTGTAGTTATCAAAAAGGTGGTTAGACAAGAGACTTGAAGAGATCGAGCACACAGAACACACTTGTGATCAAGCTCAAAACGTGCCAAGAACAACTGGAGAACTTGCACTCAAGAGACTACTACTACCAGCCTCCAGAACATAGAGCATTCATCGAGCAATCTATGCTAAAGAAGAACTATACAAAACTCTTCATTCTTTGAGACGATAAGAAAGCTGAACCTGGACGTCAAGGAAACAGATGATACTCTGTTTTCCAGACAAAAACCAGAAGAAGACTCAGAACGAATTCTAATCAACAAAAGGAGTCAAGAGCTGCACAAAGATCACTAGAGCCATTTCTAAACTCAAAATCCTTATCTCTATGATTTACTTTTTACATTACAAGCAGTGTGTGTTGTCTGTTGTATTTTACACACACACTATCTCCTGAACCTTAACTGGAGTATTTGTAAATCCTCACTCACTATCTTTTCATTCATTTTCCCACTGTGGATAGTGGTAGAGTTCATGTGTGACCTGGACAGCTGGTTGTTGTTGTTTTGTTTCCCACAAATAATAGTGGTAGAGGTCTTGGACCTGGATAGTTGTAAACTGTTGGATCATCTTTATAAAAACTTTTGAGAGGACTATGTCTTGGCTTGAGACTAAACCTCTTGGTTAACTCCTCTGTGTTTTTAGTTAACGTTTTTATCCATACAATACATATTTATTTCATATTCCGCTTCTATTACTTTGAAATATAATTTATTTTCAAAGCTACTTTGATAGTTAAACTCGCAAGTGTTTATATTTATTATAAACCAGTAAGTTAGTTTCAAAAGTTAAATTAATCATAAGATTAAGTTAACTGAGAACTAATCAATATTTGAGAAACTAATTGAACCTCTATAATCTGTATAAATTCACTATAGTTTAATCTGTTTTTGAAATTGGTGGATTTTAATAGAAATTGTTTTTAACAGAAATTTTAATTGGAACTCAATTCACCCCCCTCTTGAGTGTCCACTCCGACCAACATTTGGTATCAGAGGATGGTTAATATCTTCTAAATTACTCTATTTTCAACTGTGATTTTAGTTGTATTTTAATGTTCTTAAAATTTCTGTTATTTATAAATTTTTATCTCTTTAAATTTTGTTTATAATGGATAATAGACTTGAGGGTGCTGCTACTAACCGGCCACCTTTCTTTAATGGAAATAATTATGCTCAGTGGAAACATAAAATGAAAATTCATCTAGAAAGCATGAGTTTTGATATTTGGACTGATATTGAATCTAAATACAAAATTCCCACTACTGATAGATCTACTTGGGATGAACCTACAAAGACTTCTTACAATAATAATTGTAAAGCTATGAATGCTCTGTACTGTGCTCTAGGAGATGATGAATTCAACAGAATTTCTGCATGAAAAACAGCTTTTGAAATTTGGGATACCTTGGATGTTTCTCACAAAGGAACAACAAATGTTAAAGAAATGAGATTAAACACTTATACTATTAAATATGATAATTTCAAAATGAAGCCTGATGAACCTATTTCTGACATGTATCTCAGGTTCAATGAGATAGTAAACACAATGAGCTCACTCGGAAAGATTCTTCCTGCAAAAGAACAAATTATGAGAATACTGAGATGTTTTCCAGATAGATGGAGAGGTACATCCATTTCAATTAGATAATCCTATGACATTGGAGAACTGCCTGACAAGGAGTTAATTGGTAAGCTGATGATGTATGAAGAAGAGCTTAAAGTAAATAAAGAAGAAGATGAGGAACCCAAAAGAAAATCTGTAGCGTTTAAAACTACGGCCTTTAAGAGTAAAGACAAGGATAAACTACAAATGGAGATTGAGAGTTCAACGAGTGAAAATTCATAATCTGACAGTGATGCCGAGATGGCTCAAATAGCCAGGAGATTCAAGAAGTTTTATAGGAAAAATAAATTCTTTAGGAAAACAAATTAAAAAGGAAAGTATGATCAACAAGGAAAATGGAAAAAGGATTGGGAGAAGGCTGACAGGACTGATGAAGTTATCTGCTACGAATGCAAGCGAAAAGGACATATCAAAGCAGACTGTCCAAAGTTAAAATTAAAAAAGAAAAATGATCACAAAGACAAGAAGTAGAAGAAAGCCATGAAGGCTACCTGGAGTGCTTCAGAAGACAGCACTAGTGAAGCCGAATCTTCGGACTCTGAAATGAATCGAGCCAACTTGTGTTTCGTGACAAATACTTCTGAGGTAACATCTGACACTCCTGTTTTAAATTCATATTATTCTGGAGATGATTATGATTCAGAAAACATGTCAAAATCTGAACTATTTGAGTACTGTGATAGGTTGGAATAAACCTGTAATGAGCTTAAAGTCAAATACAAAGGTTTAAAGAAACAGTATGCTTTAAGTGTTAAGCATAAATCTGATCTTGATATAGAAAAGGAAAAGAATGCTCAACTACTAAAGGAAAATATAGAACTGAAACTGTCAAATGAGAAACTTAGAAAGGATTTAGAAAAATTCACAAATTTAAAGGATGCTCTAACTCAAATGCTAGGAAAGAAAGTTTCACCTAGATATGCTACTAGTTTAGGATACCAACCAAAACAGAGATAGATCACCAGAACCCGATTTATTCCTAAGTCTGAAAAAAATATTGCTATTTCCAGTTTTGGAAATTCATATGCTTCAACAGGATATTCATATGGTTATAGACCAAATAAAGTCTATCTTTCAAAATCTGTTACTTCTGTTAATTGTATAAAACCAATAAAACAAATATGGGTACCTAAATCCCTGATTGCTAACCTATCTGGACCCAAGAAAATCTGGGTACCAAAGTCATTTACTGTTTAAATCTGTTTTATAGGATACCTTCTTGAAGAGTTGTCACAAGAAGATATGGTATGTAGACAGTGGGTGCTCAAGACACATGACTGGAGATTATTCTTTCTTCAAGAGCTTAAAAAAGGTTGATGGAGGTCATGTCACCTTTGGTGACAACTCTAAAGGAAAAATCATCGGCCTAGGCCAGATTGGTAACACTGACTCGGTATTAATTTCTAAAGTTTTATTCGTTGATGGACATAAATATAACTTGCTTAGTATATCTCAATTATGTGACGATGGTTTCAATGTCATGTTTGAAAATGATTCGTGTGATGTTTTTAACACCAAAAATTCTTTAGAATTTTCTGCTCTAAGGAATGAAAATGTTTATGTTGTTGATTTAAATTCTTTAGCCAAACAAAATATTTCTTGTTTGAATGCTTTTCATAAAGAATATTGGCTATGGCACAGAAGATTAGGACACTGCAACATTCACTCACTTAGAAAACTGGCTAGGAAAAACTTAGTTAGAGACTTACCAAAATTAGAATTCCCAAATGACAAAGTGTGTAATCCCTGTCAAAAGGGAAAACAACACAAAATTTCTTTTAAATCAAAGAAAGAAGTCTCAGCTTCTCAACCACTTCAGTTGGTTCACATGGATTTGTTTGCACCATCAAGAGTTTCTAGTTTAAATGGGAAGCATTATGTCTATGTCCTTGTAGATGAATTTTCTAGATATACTTGGGTATACTTTCTAGATCACAAAAGTGAATCTTGTCCTTACTTTGTTAAATATTCCAAGTTTGTAGAGAACCTTAGTGGACTTAAGATTAAAACCCTAAGAAGTGATCATGGTTGTGAGTTTGAAAATCATGAGTTTGAATCTTACTGCTCACACAATGGCTATAGTCACAATTTATCTGCCCCTAGGACACCCCAACAAAATGGTGTAGTAGAAAGGAGAAACTGAACCCTTCAAGAAATATCTAGAACCATGCTCAATGAATATGAACTGCCTATTTACTTTTGGGCTGAAGCTGTTAATACAGATTGTTATGTTTTCAATAGAGTCTTGATCAGACCTGTTCTTAAGAGGACTCCTTATGAGTTGTGCAACCATAGGAAACCTAAGGTTTTCTACTTCAGAGTTTTTCGCTGCAAAGTCTTTATTCTCAATATCAAAGACAATCTTGACAAATTTGCATCCAAGAGTGATGAAGGAATTTTTCTGGGCTACTCTATTTCAAGTAAATCTTATAGAGTTTTTAATAAGAGAACCAAATGTGTGGAAGAATATGTTCACATAAAATTTGATGAAACTGATCCACATGATCCTAAAACCTCTCTTGAGAATCTTGAAGAAGATTTGTCTATTTTGGACCTTAATGACAAATCTAAAGAAATTGTTATAAAAACATCCAGTTCTGTACTTTTTCCAGAATCTGCTTCTGTTGAACCCGAACCTATAGATGAACCTGAAGTTTCTAGTCCAACCTTTACCAAATCGACTAAGATTCTAAAGAATCATCCTTTAGATGATGTTGTTGGTAATATTGATAGAGGAACACAAACTAGAGCTTCTCTAAGGAACCAGGTTGAACATCAAGCTTTTCTGTCACAGCTAGAACCCAAAAATATCAATGATGTTATCAATGATTAATTCTGGGTAATAGCCATGCAAGAAGAGTTAAATCAACTTGAAAGAAACAAGGTCTGGGAATTAGTTGACAGGCCCAAGGACACCTTGATAATAGGCACAAAATGGGTTTTTAGAAATAAAGTTGATGAATCAGGAAACATAGTTAGAAATAATGCTAGACTAGTTGCACAGGGATATAGTCAAGAAGAGGGTATAGAATATGGAGAAACTTTTTCACCTGTAGCTCGACTGGAAGCTATTAGGATCTTACTTGCATATGCATCACATCTGCATTTCAAGTTATATAAATTGATGTCAAAAGTTCATTTCTGAATGGTTTTATAATTGAAGATTTTTTTGTGGAACAACCACCTGGATTTACAAACCCTCTTTTTCCTAATCAAGTTTTTAAACTTTTTAAAGCTTTATATGGTTTAAAAAAAGCTCCAAGATCTTGGTATGATAGACTCAGCAATTTTCTTATTTCAAAAGGTTTTACTAAAGGGATTGCTGATCCAACTCTTTTTATTAAAAGAATTTCTAAAGATGTTTTAGTTGTACAAATCTATGTTGATGATATTATATTTGGATCTTTAAAACACTCTTTATGTACTGATTTTTCAAAAAGTATGCAAAATGAATTTGAAATGAGCTTAATGGGAGAGATTAAGTATTTTCTTGGTTTTCAAATTTTTAAAACTAGAGATGGAATTATTTTAAATCAAAGTAAATATAAAAAATATATTTTAAAACGTTTTGGATTGGATAGTATTAAGGAAAATTATACACCTATGAGTACTACCTGTTAGTTGGATACAGATGAAGCTGGGAAACCAGTGGATCAAACCAATTACAGAGGTATGATTGGGAGCTTACTTTATCTTACTGCTAGTCGAACAGACATTATGTTCAGTGTATGTATGTGCTCTAGATTTCAAGCTAATCCTAAAGAATCACACTTACTGGCTGTTAAAATTATTTTTAAATATCATAAGCATATAGTAAATTTAGGTTTGTTTTATCCAAAAGGACAATCATTTGACCTAACTAGCTATTCAGATGCTGACTTTGCTGGATGTAATTTTGAAAGGAAGAGCACATCTGGAACATTTCATTTACTTGGAAGATCCCTAGTGTCATGGTGTAGTAAGAAATAGAACTTAGTTTCATTGTCTACTGCCGAAGCAGAGTATATAGCTGCTGGTAGTTGCTGTGCACAAATTCTGTGGATGAAACACACTTTATTGGACTATGGATTTGAGTTTAAACATGTTTCAATTAACTGTGAAAACACTAGTGCAATAAACATATCTAAGAACCCTGTATCTCACTCTAAAACCAAACACATAGATGTAAGACATCATTTTCTGAGAGATCATTATCAAAAATGTGATATTACTCTTGAATTTATTGGAACTGAACATCAATTGGCCGATATTTTCACTAAACCTTTATGTTCTGATAGGTTAAGTTACATTAGGCACGAGCTGGGGATGTTTAATTCTCACTGATGTTGAAATTCTCACCGATGTTGAAATTCTCACTGATGTTGAAATTCTCACCGATGTCGAAATTCTCACCGATGTTGAAATTCTCACTGATGTTGAGATTCTCACAGATGTTGAAATTCTCACCGATGTTGAAATTCTCACCGATGTTGAAATTCTCACCGATGTTGAAATTCTCACCGATGTTGAAATTCTCACTGATGTTGAAATTCTCACCGATGTTGAAATTCTCACCGATGTTGAAATTCTCACTGATGTTGAAATTCTCACCGATGTTGAAATTATCACCGATGTTGAAATTCTCACTGATGTTGAAATTCTCATCGACATTGAAATTCTCACCGATGTTGAAATTCTCACCGATGTTGAAATTCTCACCGATGTTGAAATTCTCACCGATGATCAATTCTCACTGATGATCAATTATCACTGATGCAATGTTTTAAAACTTCTGTCTACCGCCAAGAATATAAATCATTTTATTTTTATGTTATTTTACTTTATTCGTTTATTTATGATTCCTACATGATAAAACTAATCCTAAGCTGCTTCTCGCTCCACCGGACCCAAAACCTTTCGCCTTCGAATCTTAGCTCCCTAATCGACTAAGAACCCTAAATCTGTGATGGAAAAAACCAAGATTTTTGCCAGCAGAGATGATAGTGTAGAGCCTAAAACAAAGAAGCAGAAAGTGCAGCAAGAAGCTAGTGGAAGTAATGTCAGAACTAGGTTGGGAAAGCGACCAGTAAACCCTCATTTGCAGAATAGAGATATTGTGATTGAAAAGGAGCTATGCGTAGATTGGCTGCTCCAAGAAAGTCGTTGGTGCTTGAAATTCTAGAAGATCAGAGATGGGTAGATTTTTTTTCAAATAACAATGGTCCCTACTACCCGAAGTTAGTGAAACGGTTCTACGAATTCGTATGCTTCGAGAAATCTGAGAATGAGAATCAGGTATGTTCTTTTTAAAATGGAAAAGAAATGTCGTTTTCTTCAGTAGAGTGGGCTGAATGTTTAAAAGTCCCACATGAAGGTGTATCCGGGTATGTCTCAAGAGCAATTCAACCTACCAGTAACATCTTTGACTATGAGGCCGCTTTAAAAGAAATAACGGGTAATGGAAGTCAAAGGCAAGTGGTTGCTACTGAATTGGATGGAGAGAACAGACTGCTTTTCAAATTTGTTCAACATGTTTTGATACCGAGGAGAGGAGATTTTTCTAATATGAGATATCAAGATATATATCTTCTACATCTGTTAAGACATGGTGTGAATGTTAATCTATGTATACTGCTGTTGAGTCAAATGGAAGACATGATTAGGCCGAAATCAAAGACTAATGCTTTATTTTTTTCCAAAATGATCTCTGTGATGATAAAAGTGAAAGGGATAGCTGAGTCTCAAGATGAGACAGTTGTAGTTAAGAATAACTTCTGTATCACTACTACAGTTTGTACGTACATGAAAATTAATTGGAACCCGTGGAAAGGAAAATGGGTCAGTGATGACCAGAAGGTGTATGATAAATTTAATCCTATGGATTATCCTTCAAGGACAAAGGATAAAAGAGATCCAGGTTTAGGACCTGATGAAGAGGAACCCGAGTACAGTGATGAGTCAGAAGAAGAAGAAGAAGAGGAAGAAACTCCTATGGATATTAGAGGAGATCCAGACTTGCCCCCAAGTCCTATTACTGAGTTTGTATACTCAAGAAAAGGAAAAGTATAGGAAGTGTTATCTATTCATGAGGAATCCATGCCAGTTCCTCAGCAAGAAGGAGAAAAAGAGAATGTATCTGAACCGTCTGATTCTGCTAGGTTGAGTCTGAGTCCATTGATTGGAAACTCAGTTGTGCCTACTACTGAAGTAGAAAAAGAAAGAGAAGAAGCTGTACCTTTTTCAGAAAATCTCCTTACTGCTGCTGAGATGGAATTTGTTGAGGAAGATTATGATGAAGAAAGGCCAGCAAGAATGTAGTTGTTGTACATAAGAATGAACCCATTGAGGGGGATCATCATTCCAATCTTGGAAATGTTACAGTGGCTATTGAGGTTGAAGACTGGGTAGAAGACCCAGGTTTTATAGTCTGTGGTTTGGATTATCCTGATTCATATAATGAAGTATCTTTGAATAGACCAAAGATCAGCTATGACATCAATTCTGAGTTATTACCTGCTGATGTGGTCCGAGTACATGATTTAGATGTGCTGAAAGAAAATCTCAAAGTCAGTTTTGTAGAAGAAGTAAAGACAATGGAATCTTTTTTAGTATCCTCGATTCAATCAGTCATGAATGATTCTGTAGTCAGTTTAGCTTCTGCAAGAGTATTTACTACAGTTTCTCCTACTGATTTTGTTACAAAGTCTGATCTCGAATCCCTAAAGCATGAGCTGAAAGAATCCTTCAGTGCCTCAGTTGCAGAGATGAAGCACTGTTTTAGTGAAGAAATGAAGTTGTTAGAACAATATTTTGAGCTTTCTCTTAGTTTAAATCTATCAACTATTATGGGTGAGCTGATGGAAGCAGTCAAAGAGTGCCAGACCCAATCTTCTAGAATAGAAGCAGATCTTGAAGCCTTAAATAAGTCTGTTACTGCTTTAGATTCTTACATGAGCTCAAAGCCTCAAGATGATAAGGATTTAGCCTATGTGAAAAGTGTTGTAAGCCAAATGGTCTCAGTATTTGAAGATTTCAAATCATCTATAAAGGATCATGTTAAAAATCAGGACTCTAAACTGCAAACTCTAATTAGTGGTTTGACCAAAAGTTTCAAAGAAACTGTATCTTTCTCAGTTGGTCCTCTAGCTTCAAAACCTGCATTTGATTTGAATCAATTACGAGCTATGATGAAGGTGGAGCTTGGTTCTATTTCAACTAGTGGATCTGTGGACTCATCAGATCTAAGCCGAGTAGTGCTCTCTAAAAGAGATTCAGTCAGGGAAATAGTGAAAATCGTCCACGACCATATGAAAGAGGCCTCTGCCTCTCAGGAGGAAATCAAGAACACGGTGGATTATTATTTCCAAAGGATTTTTACCAAGCAACAACTCAACCATAATTTCAAGCTGATGTTGGAAAACATGAAGTTACCCCCTGTAACTCATGCCTTCCGAGAACAAGTGAGAAAGCTAAGGCAGATGACTCCTGCCTTAGAAAAATTCATGGAGAACAAAGATGATTTTATATCTGCTATTGAAAGAGGAGGAGGAATCATTATGGATTTCAGAAATCTGTTACTGCCCTTTTTGCATGTTGATGCCAGACCAGTTATTGTCCCTCCTGCCTTACCTGCCTCTGCCTCTACTGAGTCTCCCATCCAGATGACTCCTGCTCAGGCCATTAGAAGCCTCACACCTGTGATCACTCAACGAACATCCCCATATAGTCCAGGCACTGTATCAGTGGCTCAGCCTCCTGTGATCATTTATGGAATTCCAAAGCCCTCACACACATCCTCACCTCCTGCATCCTCTTCTGATCCACAAGGAAGATCTCATGTTGAAGATCAGGATTGCTAAAGTGTCCAGGATGTTTGATAGGAATTTTTTTTTCATTCTTTTCTATTCTGTTTATGTAAGTTTTGTCTGGTCCAATGCAAATGGTTTTCTTTACACAATCTCTATTTATTAGTTTTCTATGTATGCTTTCCCACTTTTTTATTATCACAAAGGGGGAGAAAAATATAAAGAAAGGGGGAGAAAAATATAAAGAGAGGGGGAAAATATAAAGAGGGGGAGAAATATGCTATAACAAGGAGGAAAAATATCAAAGGGGGGAAATTTGAGCCTTGGATACTATTTCTTACATTTCCTTCTTTGGTACCAATTCTTTCAAAGCTTATATCTGATACTATTGTATTTAATACTAACTATGATAATTTTTAATCTATCTCATTCTATTACTATTTCCTCTATTTCCTCTGATACTGATTTCTTTGAGAAATTCGAATATAAATGTTATATTCTCTTATAATATATTCTCACTATTTTTGGTCATATCATAAGTTGTGATTATCAAAAGGGGGGAGATTGTTGACCTCACCTGGTTTGATAATCCCAATCGTGTATTTATATGTTTTGATAATCCCAATTATGTGTTCATAAATTATGCTATTCTCAGTTACTGTTGATCTATATTTTAATTCTTTCAAACCAGTGATCAAGATAATAATAATGTTTAAATAATCTCTGATTTATGTTAATATCGATTATCCTTGTTTATACAAGCTTTTAAACAATTCAAAGTCAATTAGATGTGGTTTGCATAAGACCTAGAGCTACCGATAGCCAGAGCTACCGATAGCCAGAGCCACCGATAGCCAGAGCCACTGATAGCCAGAGCTACCGATAGCCAGAGCTACTGATAGCCCGAGCTACCGATGCACAGAGCTACCGATGGATAGAGAGCTACCGATGCACAGAGCTACCGATGCATAGAGCTACTGATGGATAGAGAGCTACCGATGCACAGAGCTACCGATGCACAGAGCTACCGATAAGAGTTTGAAGAGCTACCAATGGAAGATCCTACACTGAGTCAACCGTACACGTCTATAAACAAACGGCTACCTATAATGAACTATGGAGTCAAATCCTATATCCTTGACACTATTTGTTTATTGAACTAATGGTTACATTTGTTACTTTTGATGCATTTAATGTTATTAAATGATTTATGTTTCCATTTCAGGAATCCATAGCAAGTACGATCAAAAATTATAATCATTCCTTCTTCTCAGAAAAACAAAAAAAGGGCATAAAAAGGACATCGTGTAGTTATCAAAAAGGGGGTGAGACAAGAGACTTGAAGAGATCGAGTACACAGAACACACTTGCGATCAAGCTCAAAACGTTCCAAGAACAACTGGAGAACTTGCACTCACGAGACTACTACTACCAGCCTCCAGAACATAGAGCATACATCGAGCAATCTATACTAAAGAAGAACTACACAAAAATATTCATTCTTTGAGCCGATAAGAAAGCTGAACCTGGAAGTCAAGGAAACAGATGATACTCTATTTTCCAGACAAAAACCAGAAGAAGACTCAGAACGAATTCTAATCAACAAAAGGAGTCAAGAGCTGCACGAAGATCACTAGATCCATTTCTAAACTCTATATCTTTATCTCTGTGATTTACTTTTTACATTACGAGCAGTGTGTGTTATCTATTATATTTTACACACACACTGTCTCATGTACCTTAACTGGAGGATTTGTAAATCCTCACTCACTATCTTTTCATTCATTTTCCCACTGTGGATAGTGGTAGAGGTCGTGTGTGACCTGGATAGCTTGTTGTTGTTGTTTTGTTTCCCACGAATAACAGTGGTAGAGGTCTTGGACCTGGACAGTTGTAAACTGTTGGATCATCTTTATATAAACTTTTGTGGGGACTAAGTCTTGGCTTGAGACTGAACCTCTTGGTTAACTCCTCTGTGTTTTTAGTTAATTTTTTTATCCATACAGTACATATTGATTTCATATTCCGCTGCTATTACTTTGAAATATAATTTATTTTCAAAGCTAATTTGATAGTTAAACTCGCAAGTGTTTATATTTATTATAAACCAGTAAGTTATTTTCAAAAGTTAAATTAATCATAAGAATAAGTTAACTGAGAACTAATCAATCTTTGAGAAACTAATTGAACCTCTATAATCTGTATAAATTCACTACAGTTTAATCTGTTTTTGAAATTGGGGGATTTTAATAGAAATTGTTCTTAACAGAAATTTTAATTGGAACTAAATTCACCCCCCTCTTGAGTTTCCACTCCGACCAACACAATCTTCTAGGATAATGATGTTTGGGAAGACCTCATTATGTGTGGGGGAATGTCCTTGTTCCTACTGAGATCGATAGAGATCTCTCCTATGAGTGTCAGACACATAGACAGTTTGAGTAGGGACGTTGTTAAAGTGGTGACTCATTGAATGGCATCATCTTCCTATATATCCCCAACTCTAATGGCCTCCTCCCCAGTTTCCAATTCATGTGTAGGGAATCCAAGTTCATATTCAATCTCATCATCTTAGAAGTGATTCATTAAGTGAATAACATTAATTGAGACTAAGATCAACTCCTCATATGATGGATACTATCTCTGGTGAATGGACCGTTATTGTACCATTTGGGGACGCAGTTCCCTTACTTTGGGTAATGTTTTCCTAAAGTCCTCTAAATTCAAAGAAAACACCAGCTTTGGTACATATTCATATTCCTGTTTTTTATTCTTACTCTTTTAGAACTATCACTTTTCTCAAGACTAGATTACATAGGACCAGGCTACAGAAAAATTTGATTGTGTTTTAGTCGATGTATTTCATGAAACAATTGGTTGTTTCAACTATTTTTAGATGATATCATGAGTCTATATAATCATCTTTCTAACCATCAATTCATTGAACTTATGTATACCTCTATTTTTGACTTCCATCAATTAATTTTCCACCTCTAGATTAGTGGTGGAAATATATTCTACCTGAGAATATGCATTTTTAAAAAAAAATCGCCTTTATTCCACCATTTTTTTAGGATTTATTTAAAAACAAGTCACTCTTGAACATTATGCCCCAACATTTAATGGAAGGGGAAATTATTTTGGATATCTTCATCACCCTCTTTTTTTTAGATTCTTGGTCTTTGTAAACATGATCGTAATGTTTTCCAATGATAATATGAAGTAGTTAGAGACATGTTCATTTGAAAAAATAATAGGCCTTTTTTTCATCTCCTCAAAATACTTTTATCTATTCTCGTTTTTTCATCCAGATGAGGTAGGCGTTGTTAATCGTGCTTGGGAGGAGCGACCAAATGATGTGGGTAAGGCTTCAATGAAGAAGTGGGTTCATGGGCTTACTTAAGTGTAACAATGGAAGCATTTTCTTTCCCTTTTATCTTTCCCTAAGTCAATGTAATTACTCAATACTTTTCATTAGTCTTTGATATTGAATCCTTCACTCTTTGTGCAATTTTGAGAAGGTCCTCAAACCCTCCTATGAATGTTTTATGGACAAGTGGTGTGCACAACTCCTCACTGATATTTTCAATGCATGTAAGAAAAAATCTTCTATAGGGAATGGTATATTCAAGGATTATGTCAATCCTTTCCACTAAGAAATTATATTTGATACCCTTTTATTCTCCTATTTTATTCAATTCAATAGTTCAAGGAATGTTGTCTTCTATAGTGGTGGGTTGAATTGGAAGAGAAGCTTTTAATGAATGTCTTTACACCCCATAGATGACTAAGACAACAAGATAGTGTACCACAAAAGGGTTTTCCATTACAGTTATTACACAAATAACCTAAGTTTCATTGGCTCCCATTGTTCATGGGTCCCCATCATTGGATCATAATGATTGAAAAATAGGTAAAATGCTACTATTGGTCTCTTCATCCCTTAAAGATGGGAAATGTTGGGTTTCTAAAGTTTAGCGGGGGAGGAGTTTCATCCACCCATTCTGGGTGGGGCTTCTTTTCTGGTTGTATCGGTGTCCATTGTTCCTCCATGGATTCCAATCGAGATGTGAGTAACTCATGAATGTTCTTAAGCCCCCAGGGAATGTCTGGATGAGCCCGATCTTGAGTAGGTGTTGTTGCTGGTAGGTCCATCTTTGCAAGCGCTGCTGGTATCTTCCATTGGTATCCCAAAGGGGAATGCCTATAAGGATGTTCCTAGACCTATTTTTTTGTGCACCCAAAAGAGGTAATTCTTGATCTACATTCACAGGATCCAAATATGTTGGTGGTTGGTACCCCACGTTGATCAGTTGTTCCAGTTCAGCTTCAGTCTCCACAATAAACCTCAGTTACTAAGGTATGCTAGTTGAGTGTGCAAGTTGAGGATATAATAACAAAACATATACAATTGGATGGATTCTATAGAGAAGTTCAGTATTGAGTCTCAATAGTTCTTTCATCTCTTCCTTAGGATGAGAAATTTTTTTCTAGTGAAAAGGTTTTGACCTCTCTAAGAGGTAGGTGAGGAAAAATATTACCTTTACTCTTTTCCTGGTTGGATACCTTCTGAGGAGGAGAAGATGGGTTTTTTTTTGAAGGATTTCTCAATTTCATGGATATATTTTGGTTTTAGGTGTTCTCACCTCCTTCAATGTTTTTAGTGTGCACCACATTATGAATCGGGACATCATCCTTTGACTCCTCTAAATTGGCCATGTGTTCAATAAAATCTCTGAGGGTGACATTGATGACATTAATAGATTTATAATGCATTACAAGAATTCTAATAGTGTCATGGTGAGATAGACTCTTTCTATGCCCTCTATAAGGCCTTTGCCTCTCCTTTTAAAGTTCTTTAGGATTTTTTTAGAAGATGGTAATCTGAATGGAATCTTCATAAAGTTCAGTCGTGCACATCCCTTGTGAGGATAACATATCACAAAAAAGGACGAACTGGGAGGCATTATTTTTTGAAATTTTCACTAATCGGGAGAAACCAGATACCCAGATTAGAGGGGATATTGAGTTGAAAAATCTACAATCCCTAAGGGTTGGGGATACTACAGTCCCACTGTTATAACTATAGGGGCATGGTTCGTTTAACTTGAAGTTTTTGTAAAAAAAATACCCTAGCCCTGTGGGCTGGGGTTTTACCCAAATTGTAGTGGATGATACTATCATAGATTCCCTTCTGATTCTATAGTGTTATCCCGAACATGGTATGGGTGAATTAAATGGGATTCACCTAAATCACCCACCCTCATATCCAAAAGACTTGATCTATTTTTTAAATTTGAACTATCTCTTGGCTAAATAATCCTAAAATAAAGTCATGCTCATTGTTTTCATATGTTTGATGAAAAAATATATCAACATCCTTCTCCCTTCTATCATGAAGTTGATATGAGTTAGTTGGAAACTATTTTTTTAATCATGTCCTCAATTATTAACAAATTCTGTTTGTTTATTTCATATTGAGGCTATAACATTTCATGATACCACTTATAGTGGGCTTTTCTAGTTGGGGATATCGATGAAATGAAAGGCTCCATGAGGACCCAATAATATGTTATGAACACCATAATGGGTATTGGTAATCAGCTATCATAATCTCATTTGGGCTCCAAGGCATACACCATGAAGGGATCCTTTTTGTTTCAAAATCATTGGATATAGTGAATTCATGAGAGCTTCCAAGTCAATTTTTCATTACAACCCTTCTATTGCCTTGATGAAACTTTAATGCCCATTGTAGGGTACTGCCTTTTATTTTAAGTAAGGAAGAGTTGTTCATATTTTGAGGTAGATTTGTTTCCCATCTTATAAAAATTAGATAGAAAAGTTAATTTTATTTTTATAAAGGAGAAGAAGTGGGACAACCTTAATGGCAGGTGGAAGTGATAAATCCCATGGGATTTTCCCCTAACAATGATCCTATAATTCAATGGAAGTGACACCATACATAAAAATAAAGTGATTTCATCACATGGGGACCCTTACTAGCTAAGGCATCAGTATAAAAGACTCCTTCTTTCCAAGTGTGACCATCCATTAAGCCCGGCTCAAGGAAGCTCCTTTCCTTTAGAATAAGATAGACCATCTCCTCATGAGGATTATAAGAACCATGAAGGAGACTAACTAGAGTTTTAGAATTTGTTTCAACTTCCTTTAGAATGATATTGTACAATTTACATAGTTGTAACCTGCTAAGAATAGTCCTCACTTATACGATGAGATCATTTCCTACACCATAAAAATCACAAAACCCTATAATGATAGAGCCTCTACCATCCCTAAGAATCCTAAAAACATGTATACAAAATATATCACATGATCCATATGCATTCAATTTAAATCCATTAGAGGGTGGTTTCTTGAAAACCCACCTTCCATTTTTGGTAATAGTACCCTCGTTCTGAAGCACTTCCCTTCAGTTGATCATCCTGAGAGACCTAGATGAGGACACCTAAGGTTGGAGCCCACCCAATTCATCCACCAACGATCTCAAGCGGACCTGTATGAGTTCTTGAGAGTACAATCTACCCTCTATAACCTTATTATGGTGTTCCCAAATTATACAACATGCCATAGTGAATAAAATGCTCCTTGCCTTTGACATCTCGCTACTATCCTCCATTCCCTAGAACCAAGAAGATATAAAATTAGCAATAGACACACCTAGTATTTATAATTCAATAAAATCACAAATATCAAACCAAATTCATTTCACCACATCACTCTTGAAGAACATGACCCAAATTTATTCATTGCTCTGTCTTTCACACCACCAGCACCGAGAAGCCATTGAGATCTCGTTATAATTGATGTTTTTTTCTAGTCAGCATTTCCCTATTCTGAAAACTCCAGATTAGAAAATTCATTTTAATTAGAATCCACTTAAACCATATCATATCCTTCCAAGCATCGGTACCACTCCTCTAATACAAGCACTTCTGAAGAGCTTTCCCAATGAAGCCATCAGAAGAAGAAATGGAAAGAATTCATCTATTTAGATGCTTATTCAGAACAATATTTTCAACTAGCTCCAGCTACTATGAATCGAGCACAGTGTGTATAAAATCAGGATAACCAAAAGCCTCTCAATCTGTAATATTCAGTTCTGGAAATCCTGGGAGAAATAGGTGTGTGCCACACACGTTCTCCTTCGAGTACATAATATCACCATGTCCCATGATCCCTCTAACTTTGTCCTTAAAAACATCAAGTATATCGATCATATTTTTGCATAGTTTAGACAGTTTCCTCATACCAATAGCTCATTCCATCCAGTTTTCAACATACATGTGATGCATGAACCTTTCCCAACGACTTTTTCCATCAATGATCTCCAAATCTAATTACCCTTGCATGGAATAAAAGTCCTCTAAAATACTACAATGGTTGATGCATCCCTCCTCCATTGGTTTTCCATCCTCCTCCACACAGCCCAATGACATCTCCTTCCATCATTTGCATCCCTTAAGAATCTGTTAATAAGTATATCATTGAAATCAATGGTACTATTTGGGGATTTTAGAATAGATAACCCATGCATCTCCATCAAATAAAACACACCATTGATCAACGTAATGTGCTCACCGAAGGAGAAGAGTGTATTTTTCTCAATTACAAATATAGAAGGTAATTTTACTACTAATGTCCTCGAATAGGCACTTCTTAACCCTCCCATTTGAAATAGGGGCCCCCATGTAAAGAAAGGGAAGTTTCATCCAAATCATGATTAGACAGTTTGGGATATCTCTATCCTGATGTGAATGAATTTTTTTTTATATATAGATGATGATTTTTCAAGGAATTGTCCTCTTCCAACAATGGTTACTATAGACCTCCATCGTGGCCTTTAAACCCGTAATGGGTTTATTCCTTCCATTGATAAAGAAAACAAGTTCATCCACAAACATCAATTGGGAAATAATGTTATCCCCCTCCTTGTTTTTTGTAAGGCCTAATAATCCCCTCATCTATGTTTCATTTGGTATACCTCAAGAGCACATCCTAATCCATGATAAAGAGGTTAGGAGAAATCGGATCAGCCTGCCATGGAGCACGCACTATTATGACGAATCAAAAGTTTTTTCTCATCAAGTAAATGGATAGTCATGGGGAAGTAAAGCATCTAAAGGTCAATTCACACACTCATTCACTTAATCCCAACATCCTCATGAAATTATTAATGAAACACCACTCAATAAAATCATATACTTTTTCCATGTCAACCTTAATGATATTGTTTGATCCCAGGGTCTTCTTATTGATATCCTCCACCATTTCTCAGACAATCCTTATCTCACCTTAAAGACCTCTCCCTTTGATGAACCCATGTTGCTCATCTGACACAATTCTAGGTATGATACATTTAATCCATTAATCAAAAATGCTAGACATATGTTAATAGAAAAAATTACATAAAAATAAGAAGATACTACTGAATCATCTTAGGCTACTTCACTTTGGGAACCAAAAACAATCTGGATGCATAGGAAATTCTCAAGAGCACTCCCTCTTTAAAGAAATCCCACACTGCCTCCTTGACTTGAGAACCCATAATATCCCAGGTATCCATAAAGAAATAACTAGGGAAGGAATCTGGCCCCAAACCATTATCAGAGTTCATAATAAAAATAACCTCTTTGATCTCCTCTACATTAGGAAGAGACTCCATGTTCTTATTATCTTTCTCTTGAATAAAGTTGTGATTGTACTGTCATAACAAGTCAACATTCCCATAATTACTCAAATGTGGATAGTAAGTGACACTAGATATGGACAACAAGTTCATAAATTTCATTAAAGATAAATTACCAGTCACAACATCATCATCTGTGTAGGATCCGTCTGGAAGCATGAGATTGATTTTCATAGTCACCCTCCTCTCCTTAATGCATGCTTAAAAGTAGGCTGACTTTCTATCATCCTCCTTAATCTAAGTGACCCTTCATTTTTCCCTAACGAAATGTTCGATTTTAAGAATTTTTTAATCCATGAGGCTTTACTAATCATTGAGTGCAGAAAAAATGTCATCATACCAACATTGTTGAATATGCAGTTCAAACCGTTCAATATCATCTTGGATAGAATCCAAGGATGTATCATCATAAGGCATTCTTCAATTCCAATCCCACAGATCCTTCCTCAACCCCTTTATCCTCACTAATATACAATACCTAGGACATTCCACCATATGAAGAGACCATGAATGTGGAACTATTTTCATCAAGTCATCCTTTCTTTCCCTACATGGAGAATACCCAAACCATTTTAAACCCCACTTCCAACACTAAAAAATGATTACCAGTATTGAATGGTCTGAAAGGGATCTAGGAAGATGAGACATAGTCGACTATAGGAAGGAGTCCAAGCATTGTTCATTACCCAAAAAAAGAACAAGTCTACTCCAAATGTGTCTGTTTCCCCTCCTCTTGTTGTACCAAGTGAAATGGCTACCAGTGTAACCAAAATCTAGTAGACCACTTCCTGGTATGGCATAGATGAAATTATGCATATCATAACTAGAGAACTCAATGCATAGTTTCTTCTCCCTAGTATCATCTATGGTGTTAAAATCACCTACCACAAACCATACCATATTCGCAACACTGAGATCCCCAAGAGACTTCCATAAATCCCTCATTCTCAAAGTCTCATAGCTCATATAGAAAATTATAAGGAACTCCACACCCCTATAATTGAAATTGATTGTGGCATGTTGGTATGAATCGTTGACTATTTCCACCTCCACAACATTCTTAATAAACCATTTACATTGGTTTCATGGGATTTCATGAAATTAATCATGAAAACCCATAGGCTTGAAAGAAAAATTAATACACTCAACTAGTTGTTCAGTCTCTATAATAATAATAAGATATACCTAAATACAAAGAGCTTCATTGAGAATGAAAGTTCTCTTACGCCTCACCCCTAATCCCCTAACATTACAGACAATTATGGAGATCATTGAAAAGGAGTGGGAGAGGCTTTCCAGCCAGACTAGGAGCGCACATAATTACCCAAATATAGATAAAACACTTCCTTCATGATAGATCATGTTAGGGTACCATTGCTCACTAGAGTCACATGTGATTTAGAGGAATATATAACTTTTGTCTTAGGGGAACTCACATACTCTTCATAGTAATCCAGATCTTCCAACGTCACAAAATGATTAGGAAAACACTCCCAGACACGCAGATGACCCCGTGAGGGGTCCTCAAAAAACCTACCATCAGATAGATAGAAAATTGAGGGAAGTTTTAGAAGGAAGAAAACCTCCACCACTATGACCACATGCATAACCTCTAAAGACAAACCCAAAAACCCCATAATATCATCACATGATGAGAACCTGGCCTCCTTATTCCCAGAAGAAGAAGGAACCACTACTTTGTTTGATACCAAGTTAGCCGGAGAGTAAGATTCCACCATGAACAAAACCTTCGGAGGACCATCTAACAGAAACTGCCACCCCGGAGGGTATAGGATAGAAGATAATGCCAAATACCTATGTTTCAGGATAGTATCCAGCACTACCTCTGACACATCAATTGGGGAGAATCCTGATTCCGAGCTGAAAATTGCTTCCCAAAAATATCATGAGAAACCCGACGAAATATAAAAGCAATATGAGAAGAATAAATAAATCAGCATGCCGATTTTTTTATCGTGGAAAAACCCTCCCATGAGGAGGATTAAAAAATCACGAGGAAATTGCCAGTAATATCAACTACAAATCAAAGAATATAGGATTCAAAGTAATGCCTAAAATTGAATTACAAATGATAGAGCATAGAAAACCTGTGTGAAAACCACACCTTGACATGCCTCTACCATTTCTCTGATAAACATCCCATTGACGCCATGTATCAGAAGATAAATCTGTGACAGAATTTCACCATTCTGTCAATGAAAGATCACTACCTCATGGATATTCACCAGAAAATGTGTCAACCTCACACCAGCATGCGACACCCAAATGATCTCTCCATCATGATGTACCACTGATCTTCAATTAGGACATGCCACCTAATCACTACTGTCAGGAAGTCTTCTGATACGTGGCCCTGACCATCAATTGTGTCGCTACTACTCTGCAAAAATAAAATGCTGACGTGCCGCACATGATACCACTGATGAGGCAACCCCCTTCTTTCTCCCAGTAGACTTCATCTTGAACACCCCACCAATAACGTAGACACACATACAAGATCATTTTTCGATCTTCGTTATGACACACGGGCCACTGCAAACACGGAAACCCCTTCCTATGTCTCCATTTCCAGGTACATCTTGCTGGCACACCCCTTAAAAATATGTTGTTACGTCCTCCTTATATATACAACAAGTCCATAATGGCCAATTAATACAGTCAACACCCATTATTTCATCCATTAATATTGGGAATTAAATATATATTAATTTTGGGAGAAAATCCTCAATTAATGGTTATATAAATATCTGCATTAATAATTTTTTCTCTCTTATCAATAAATGTGATGAATCCCAACAATCTCCCCCTTCATCGCATTAATGAATGAAACCATCCAACAAACCTAGTTGGAAATAAAAAATAGGTCGGTACCACACCAACCTTCATCATTTGTAGAAAATATGATGACCTACTTTTTCACTTCTGAAAAAATAAATATCATCTCCCCCTGCAAAAATTAAAATCAAATGGTGAAATCTTCATCACATTTGTATTTTCACCATCTTGCTGAACAAGACCAGAACCAAAAACATCTGGCTCCCCCATAATTGTCATCAACACATAATCTGGAGCACCTATATGAATAAACTTCTCCCCCTTCTCAACATCCCCTGATCCGACATGTGCATCGTCTCTCTTATCCTGCTTTAATTTCCAAACCATATTCTTCTACATGCATAAATATATTATCCTCTTCGAAGATTATATAATTATAATGTTAAACTACAAGTATGAACCAACCGCCTCTAATACCACTTTGTTGGGGAGAATCTCAATTCCAGGCCAAAAATTTCATTCCAAAAATATCATGATAAACCAGATGAAATATAGAAAGCGATATGAGAAGAATAAATAAATCAACATGCCAGATTTTTTATCGTGGAAAAACCCTCCCATGAGGAGGATTAAATATCACGAGGAAATTCCCAATAATATACACTATGAATCAAAGAATACAAGAATCCAAGTAATTCCCAAACATGAATTATAAATGAGAGAGCGTAGAAAACCTATGTGAAAACCACACCCTGATACGCCTCTTCCATGTCTATGATAAACATCCCACTGATGCCATGTATCAGAAGATCAATCTTTGATAAAACATTGCACTTATGTAAAAAAACATCACTAACTCGGAGATCTTCACCCAAACATGCATCAACATCACCCCATATTGTGAAACATGAATGATCTTACAATCATGATGTACCACCGATATTTAATCGGGACACGCCACAAGATCAAATCCCTCAGGAAGAATTTCGATACGTGGCCCCGAAAAACAATTGTGTCACCCTTACTCCACACTGATAAAATGATGACGTGTAGAACAAGCTATCGCTGACGTGATATCCCCCATCTTGCTCCCAGTGGACTGCATCTTGAACACCCTTCCAAGAACATTTCCACACATACAAGATAATTGTGCAGTTATCATCATGACACACGGGCCACCGCAAATGCTGCAACCCCTTCCGGGTTCACCCTTTCTGGGTACATTTTTTTGTCACACCATTTAAAAATATGTTGTTTCATCCTCTTTATATAGACACCAAGTCCATAATCACCAATTAATGCAGTCAACATCCATTATTCCATCCATTAATACTGATAATTAAGTATCCATTAATGTTGGGAGAAAATACTCAATTATTGGTGGTATAAATCTCTCCATTAATAATTTTATATGTATCATCAATAAATGTGATGAATCCCAACAACAATCACATAAAAAAGAGAAAAAGGATCAAGCCCATGAGGCGTGTTGCCTAAATTTTAAATAATTAGACCATTGTAACCCACGTTTGTGGAATCCTTGGCCGCCTCTACCACTATTGAAGCACCCCAACTCTGGCAGAGTCTTATTCATTCTAGTCCCTACCCCCATCTCAAAAGATGAATTAGGCACTTGATACCCCATCACCTCCTCAACCAAAGGTGAAAGCCAGAAGTTACCCCCCCCCCCACTAGGTCACAACCTCCATCTACAAAATCCTGCAGAATTTCCCTTACAACCACACTTAGAGAAACCCCTAGGGAGATTCATATAAAAAACGCATTGCCACAAGGAATATCCATCACCACCACTGATGATCACCCAATATGGAAAGAGAAAAAAACCCATGATCCACATCGCCTCCAAGCTAGACTCTCTTCCATGATGGGTATCCCAGGACAAGTGGGAAGGAAAGAAAACCCAATATCCACATTACTGCCCTACACTGATCCAATCCTTCACAAAGTCCTCCATACAGAAAATGTGGATACTAAAAGTAGAGCTGGATAACACTGAGACTACAGGTTGTTGAAGAAGACTCCAAGAAGCAATGAAATTTTTAAGGATCCCCAACAGTAGTTTATCGCAACCGAAGGTGGAAACCAAATTTAATTTATGAAAATATACTGGCTTCCAAAATTTCTCATCTAAAAAATATACCGTAGGAAAACCATCCACACGATCCATATACCGAGGAGCAACCACGATCAGGGGAATGCAAGGGTGATGACTAGTCTGGGAAAAGGAGTCTTTCCCCCCACCAGCACCTCCTTAAAGGATCAAGAATCAGGATCACCCACCAACCCTGGAGAATCCCCAACAACTGCCTAGAGAATCCTCACCCCAGCCTGAACATCCCCAAAAATAACCTCACCCAAAGATAGCTCCAACAATTCCTTTGAAGAACCAGGAATATGGGGGATCAGCAAGCCATGTGATGGGAGAGAAAGGTAGTTAGAATCCATCCTATGAAAACACCTATGTAATGTTATATTGAGGGATTAATAAAGGTCAGAACGGGGCTAGTATATCATCTTTATCCAAATGTTTCCTCATGTTTATCATGTCTTCTTTGACATTAACAAGATGTTCCTCTACCTAGCCTGACTAGAGTGCACTCTTTCCTTCAATTGTATTAAAATTTGTGTGATTGTTTTTGATTTTGTATGTAATTTTTGAAGGAAGATGGCAAAAGGTGGTTTGGAGAATGACCATCAAATTGGTATGTCTTCTTGTTAAGACAGAATTTCACTTGTCGGTGATAAGGTTTCAAACATGACTTTCCATGTTTTCTTATGTGACTAATAGTATGAGGGATTTCTCATCACTACATCCCCAAGGAGAGGATCCTTCTAACAATGTTAAAAACTCTTATGGAGAGAAATATTATAGTGAAATCCGTCATGGGGAGGATTACCATGGTGTATTACAAAAAGAGTAATACCCTCTTACTTCATGATCATCTAGCCATGTAAAAGGTTTTCAGGCATCTCATCGGGAGATGGGATCTCGAGAACCACTGGATTTTAGTCATAAATCAATCATTTATGATGTATTTCCCAAGGAGGACCTTCTAAATTACTATTCCTACCCCCCTAATTTTGTAAGAGGAGGTTAGGATCTTTTTCTACCACATATAAATGTCATAGTGCTTTAAGAACCCTATTATCGATTAGAGAGGGATCATGGATAAAATCTTTTTTCTAGTTGTATTTAGTGAGGCTTATTCATGGATTCCTTTTTGAGAATGACTAAGGCCACTTTTGGGGGGGAGTGGTTTTCATAGACATGGGTTTCTCTTTCCTTGGAGAGGTTGTTGGGATAGAAAGATTATCTCTTTTTGGAACAGGTTTATTTTCCCGATACAGTTTTATGTATATCATGGAGGAGTTTACCCTAAAACCTAGTCTAGAGAAGAGGTGTGGGTTTTCTCCGGGGTGCCATGTTATGAGATTCCCCACTTGTGAGGATAGAGTTCTGTGTCCATCCCTCAATAACTACTTTCATTGTCATTGTGATGTCCTGAAAAGTATGTAAGATGTGGGTAGGGCTTTTCTTCTTCACTACCACCGCTATTAGTATATGATTAGTGAATTTAGTGATCATAAAGGGAATATATTCTCATTATATATTTGGATTAGGGGTCTGTTCTTTCTCCTTTCCTCCCTTTATTTTCAATGCATATTCACAGTACTCATGTGTGGGGGTAGAGAGTTGCTTCTACCCTCAATTTTCACTAGGACTTTCTGACTGACTTCTCCAGAGGCTGCAATATAGATCACCTAGAAGTCTTGATGAATTCAGAAATGTGTGTGCACTAGCTTTCAATTTTCCACCAAACATTTCTTGTCGGATTCTACAAGTGTTGATAGAGGAGTATGCTGAAAGGCTTGACTAGTGTGGGTATGTATATGTTCCTACCAAAAGTTTTTCACTATATTTGAAGAGAGTTCTTCCTTGGGTGCTTCTAGGAGAGCCTACTGACTAGTTGTATTAATGGGGGGTGTATATGAATTCTCATAGTTTGCAACAAAATTTTATTGGTTGGATCCTCTGAAGTTGAGATGAGGTTAGACATGCTCCATGTTGACCAACTACTATTTTTAGTGGGATATCTTGTGTGCCCTTGTCTGGATGAATGGGTCCAGGTCATTGAGAATGTTAGCCTCAACATGATGAGGGTTTACAACCACATGGCATTCACTATGGTGATTTCTTGTATGAGCCTTTTGGAAGGACCCCTACATCTTATGGATGAGGCTATATATGGAATCTTTATCCAACTCCCTATAGAAAGGGAGGGACTAATTATTACGTTCTAATGATAGGATCCAGAAATGGTTGAAGGTGGTAGTTGGTTTCATCTATTTCAGGACAACTGTTCATCACAGAAAAGATTATTGGTGGGGATTTGCAAGTTGGAGGGATTGTCTGAAGACCTTCAGGGTTGGGATTGTACAGTTTTCATGGTACTCTAAGACCAACGAATTTGAGACCCATCATTTAAGATGATAGTGTAATATCCTAGGTAAATAATGAATAAAACATTTTAATATTTATTAATATTTTTTAATTAAATATTAATTTTACTTTAAAGGGTTTTCTTTGTTCGATAGCGTACCCAATACGCAATAAACAGTTTCTTTGAAATCGTACGTTGCACACTAGTAATAAAATAATATTATTTTAAATGGTAGTTACCATGTAGCCGTTGTATTGGCGGGAATGAATATAAATAACTAAAATATGATTACATATGTTAAATGTTTTTACATTTATCCAATAAAATATAAAGGCTTAAAATACGAAAAGAATTCAATTTTAGGCATATATACTCTAACATTCACAAAAGGTCGACTTATCGCCTTTTGATGGAGAACCATCTATAAATATAGTTTTGGTCACTATTATACATGATATTGGACCAAATAAAATTCTTCTTTAGAATCGGGACATCCAAATTTACTTTGTGTAAATTTGTGGTATTTTTCCGATAAAGTTCATTTTTTAATGAATAGTGAAAAATGTTGTATTTTAATTCAAAACCTCTTTTTAATATAATTTATTTATATGATTAGGTTATATTTTTAATTTCTTTTAAAGTTATATTTGAATATATTTTTACCATTTAATCCAATACTGGTCGTTGGAATTAATTTCACTTTGAAATTGGCCTTAAACTAGTGTCAATCTTTTGATACTTATTGTTTCAAAAAAACACGCTATTTGTCTGACAGTGGGAATTAATTATTAAATTTATTAATGAAACTTATATGTTTTGAATTTTTTAAAATAGAATTCATTTTTTTATTCAGAATATCAAATATAGCTTAGGGTGAAGTTTTGGTATTTTTCTGAAAAACGTCAATTTTTGATGAATAATGAAACCACTAAGTGGTACTTAAAAAACTGATTTTTCGTTTAAATGAAATTTTACCACCTCTGTGTTTTGAATTTCAAAAAATTTGACATACATGGTTGTCATTAACAAGTAAAATGTGGTTCATTGGGATTAAAATAATTTTTTGGTGAATAGTAACTTTTAAGTTTATTAATCTCGATTAGAGGTATTTAGTGTAGTTTAAGGTAAAAAAAATGTTTTAATAATATGAAATTAACTTGACACATGTCCTAACCTTATTGGATGTGTCATGGCAGACCACTACAACCCATGAGTCTATTTTGGGGACCCCATGGAGCCACTTGGGTAAGATAATGACATTAATGACTTTTTATTTAATGTTAAAATTAAAATGTCACAAACATGAGTTGTTTTACTAAAACAATTTTTAAATGGGGTTATAAAAGTCATAATTTTGACTATAAATATTCATTAAAAATATAAAAATATTTCCTACATCATTGTATTTCTTTATAATTTTTAGACATTAAATAAATTTAATTATTTATGGCACCATGATGATGCAGCGATTACATCATTATTTTACGATTTAAATAAAATGAAAAGATAATGTAAAATCTAAGACCTACACTTGTAAAAAACATATTGGATGGGTATATTTAGAACCCTTATCACCTTATCCTAGAATTATATCAATTTGGGTCCTTTTAAATCCAAAACGCATTTTAAAATAAAGTAACATTTCTTTACTTTCCAAGAGTGCCCCTCCTCTCCTCTTATAAAAGGCCCCCAACTCTACCTCCTTACCCACACATACAAAGCCTTTGGCTCGGCCAAACCCTACCCATGTTTTCTCTCCACATCCCTCTATAACTCCTTGAAGCCTCACATTGGGTATAAGTCTTCCCAAGGAAGCCTTTGAGCTCAAATCAAAAAGAGTTACCCGTTTTAAAGGTAGTGTTTTCTCTTATGTTCTTTTGTTTTATTTTGATTATCCAACCCCCTAAACTATTTTTATTCATTTATTTTGTAACAAATCCAGTATCTTAAATATACTAGTATGTTTTTATAATAATAATTCTAGGTACACATAAACAAACCTACATCTATTGGTTAAAGAACATACTATTTCTCTGGATGGAGAATTTCTGCCTCACGAAACGATGATTGTTCAATATTCTTCCAACACCTTCAAATGTGTCCATTAAGATGTCACTATATTTATATATGATATATAATATGTTTATTTATTCCTTAAGATTCTGTATTTTTCATTTATGTCATACCTTTTTGGCTTCCATTATGGGTATACGCAATATCTTCATTTTAGGAAGTGCGGACTACCGCCCCCTCAAAGTGATTTGATTCATTAATGCCATATGTAGGACGTATAAAGCATGGATTTAAATTTATTTTATATAATGTATGTTATATATAAATGATGAATATAATTCTGGAATTAAAATATACGTACCTCTCATTTAGTTTTAATTCCATTAATATGACATAGAAATGAAAGTAGCATTCATGCGTACGTACGGCTTACCATCTCAATGAACGGTGCATTTCATTTATAACCTCTAAATGATTATGTAATATTATAAATACATGTATATGCGGGATATATATGATATATATGATATCCAAATCATTATTATCATTCTAGATATAATGAACCTTTGACCACACGAACAACGTGTAATTGTAAGAAGTCCACTTTCGACTTAAGAACCAAATATCGATAAAACAAACATTATTAACATAAATGATTACATAATTTTTATAACTTGAAAATAATTGATATAAAAGAAATATTAAGCTTGAAAAAATTTCTTAAGCAAGTATAAATTAAAACTAGTTTATTAATCAAGAGATTAAAGAGAAATCGAGTCTCGTCAGACACGAGGTAAGGGACTCCGTCTCGATCTCCTTTCATTGAGGCATATTTCGTTTTATACACAACTTTATTGTATACCGTGTATATACCCCTTTGAATTGTACTTTTATACAAAAGGAATCATTTTCTACAAAGCGTTTTACTAATCGACAAAAAATTAATGTTTCTTTTAACGTACGCGGTGATAATGACCTCTTCTGCCATCGTGAGTATTATTTAGTCTTTGGCTTCCTCAACAAGCCATAATGTTTTTAAAATGAAATAAATACCATATACACTTTTATATATTTTGGTATTGAAAATGGTTTTTATATTAAATTTTTTATGTCAATATATTTATGTGATATATTGTGATCAAATTGTGGAAATGTTTTCTTTCCATTATATTTGTTTTATGTCTTATGATTTTATAATGGTACTTGGACATTTGACGGGTGGTTACGTGATAAACCATATGACGGGTGCTACCATGAATACCAGGGCGGGTGGTTAGATTATAACCTCCAATGCATTGGGTATGGAAGTTGGCTGTATGCCTATTCTATTAAGTGATATGTGTGGAAGTCGACCATATAGTTATTCCATTTAAGTATTTTTATGTCCCAAGTTACCTATATATGTTATGTGATCTTTATATGGGTTTTATGGTAATATTTTGGTTAAAAAAGGGTACGTAATGATCTTTTATTTCAGTGAATAATTTTTACTACTTCATAAAGGTGAAAAGTATTACTTTGATAAAGTATACATGGTTTACTTGTTGTTTTGAAAAACTAACAGTTTTCATTCCTTGTGTATCCCTTACTGAGCTTTTTATGATCACCCCATGTTTTTTTCGAAATGTTTATCACAGGACTTAATGTGGAATAGGTTCAAGGATGGGATCAAGGGAAAGTCATGCTATCTAAAACATGGAACTAGACATGTTTCTTTTTTAAGATTTTTTATTTTATAGAAACTTAGTAGAAGTTTATACTTTGTATTCTTTTGAGATGTAACAATTATGTCCTAATTCTCTAAAAATATAAACCTGAAAAGATCCTCAATGTGAATTATTCATTTAATTCAATATTAAGTATGGTTTAAGAACAGGGCCTTATAGTTGGTATCATAGGTCATTTTTGACAACTTTTAGAGTTATACAATTGTTAAATTATAAATTAATTTCTGGTATGATTGAAATGATATAGCATTTGAAGATTACCATGTTTCTTTTCCAAAGATATTTCTGTGTTAAGAATGGTTTTTCATAGAGGAAACAGAATAGCTTTTCTGGGAAGGCATATAGATGGAAATGACCTTTCAAATCAGTATCCTGATATTATCAGAATCAGAACTAAACAGTTTGTCACAGTGATGGCTCAGCTGACTCAGGTGAAAAAAGTTGGTTGTTTTTACTGATGATATTTTGGTGTTTTCTACAAGTAAAGAGGAGCATGAAAGTCATTTAAGGGTTATCTTGAAAACCATAAAAGAAAATAAGTTGTATGGAAAATTTAGAAAGTGTGAGTTTTGGTTACAACAAATTTCTTTCCTGGGTCACATTGTTTCAAAAGATGGCATAAATGTTGATACTGCTAAAACAAAAGTTGTTGAAGAATGCCCAAGACCCACAATTGTAAGCGAGATCCGTAGTTTTCTTGGTTTGGCAGGTTACTACCTAATTTTTGTTGAAATGTTTTCATGGTTATCTAGTCCAATGACTAAGCTAACTCTGAAGGGTGTTAAGTTTATCTAGATAAAAGAATGTGATGAATGTTTTTAGGAGTTGAAAACAAGATTGGTGAATGCTCTAGTTTTGGCACTTCCTTCCAGGAATGACGAGTCTTTTATATACAGTGATGCTTCATTGAAGGGACATGGTTGTGTCCTTATGCAGAATGATCAGGTATCAGTGAAATATTCTCTATCAGACAGAATTAAGCAAGCACAGAAGAAAGATAGCGAGTTTCATAAAAAGGTAGAGCTGGTTCAGAAGGGTAAGTTGTCTGAATTTAACATTGATAATGATAGTGTTTTGAGGTTTGGGAAGAGATTATGTGTGCCTAGTTATTCACAATTGAAGAATGAGTTATTATGTGAGGCTCGTAGTTCCCCGTTTTCAATTCATCTTGGTAGTACTAAGATATACAGAGATCTTTGAGAGTATTACTGGTGGGATGGAATGAAAAGAGATATTGCTGATTTTACTGGGAAGTGTTTGACTTTTCAGTAGGTTAAAGCAGAGTGGCAGTTACCGAAAGGGATGCTTCAGCCATTACTTGTGCCAGATTGGAAATGGGAAAATATATCCATGGACTTTGTTGTGGGATTACCGAGGACATCTCGAGGTAATAATGCAATCTGGGTTATTGTTGATCGATTGACTAAATCTGCTCATTTCTTTCCTATTCGAGATACATTTTCTCTAGATCAACTTTCTCGATTGTATCTTAAAGAGATAGTCAAGTTTCATGGAGTTCCCCTCTCAATTGTATCTGATCGTGATCCTAGGTTTACTTCTATCTTTTTGAAAGGCCTTCAAAAGTCTTTGGGTACTAAATTAAATTTTAGTATAGCTTTTCATCCGCAATCAGATGGGAAGTCAGAACGAACAATTCAGACCTTGGATGTTATGCTACGAGTTTTCTCTATGGATTATCAGGGAAGTTGGGACCAACATCATTCTTTGGTTGAGTTTTCTTATAATAACAGTTTTCATTCCAGTATACTGATGGCACCATTTGAGGAATTATATGGAAAGCGGTGTCAAACTCCTTCTTTTTGAGATGAAGTGGGTGATAGGAAGCTGATGGGACTAGAATTGGTAGAAGAGATGGCAGATAAAGTTCAGTTGATTCAGCAACACATGAGAACAGCTCAGAGCAGGCAGAAAAGTTATGCGGATAACCGGAGGAAGGATCTATCTTTCGAGGTAGGTGATCATATTTTTCTCAATGTTTCACCGTGGAAAATTGTGATGCGATTTGGTAAGAAAGGAAATCTAAGTCCAAGGTTCATTGGACCATATGAAATTCTGGAGAGAGTTGGATCAGTTGCATACAGAGTGGATTTACCTTCGAGTTTATCTTAGGTACACAATGTTTTTCATGTTTTGATGTTGAGAAAGTATATGCCAGATTCATCTCATGTTTGGAGCCCAGAGGTAGTTCGGTTGGAAGAGAATATCTTTTATGAAGAACAACCAGTCCAGATTCTTGACTGAAGAGAGAAAGTGTTGCAAAATAAGGTAATTCACTAGGTAAAGTTTTTGTGGAAAAACCATATGGTTTAAGAGGAAACATGGGAATCTGAAAATGATATAAGGGATAAATACCCCCACTTATTTTGATAAGTGAATAAAATTGCAAGGACGCAATTCCCAAAAGGGGGGAAGGATGTAACATCCCAGGTAAATAATGAATAAAACATTTTCATATTTTTTAATTTTTATGAATTAAATATTAATTTTACTTTAATGTGGTTCCTATGTTCGATAGCGTACCTGATACGCAACAAAGAGTTTCTTTGAAATCTTACGTTCCACACTAGTAATAAAATAATATTATTTTAAATGGTAGTTAACACGTAGCATTTGTATTGGCAGGAATGAATATAAATAACTAAAATATTATTATATATGTTAAATGTTTTTACATTTATCCAATAGATGATAAAGGCTTAAAATACGAAAAGAATTTAATTTTAGGCATATATGCTCTAACATTCACAAAAGGTCGACTTATCCCCTTTTGATGGAGAACCGTCTATAAATATACTTTTGGTCACTCTTACACATTCTATTGGACCAAATAAAATTCTTCTCTAGAAAAAGGGACATCGAAATTTACTTTGTGTAAATTTTAGGTATTTTTCCGATAAAGTTCATTTTTTAATGAATAGTGAAAAATGTTTTATTTTAATTCAAACCCTCTTTTTAATATAATTTATTTATATGATTATGTTATCTTTGTAATTGGTTTTAAATTAAAATTAGAATATATTTTTACCATTTAATCCAATAGTGGTCGTTGGAATTAATTTCACTTTGAAATTTGACTTAAACTAGTGTCAATCTTTTTATACTTATTGTTTCATAAAAACACGCTATTTGTCTGACAGCAGGAATTAATTATTAAATTAATTAATGCAACATATATGTTTTCAATTTTTTAAAATAGACTTCATTTTTGAATTCGTATGATCAAATATATCTTAGGTTGGAGTTTTCGTATTTTTCTGAAAAACATCAATTTTTTATGAATAGTGAAACCACTAAGTGGTATTTAAAAACCTGATTTTTCGTTTAAATGAAATTTTACGACCTCTGTGTTTTTAATTTCAAAAAATCCGACATACATGGTTGTCATTAATAAGTATAATGTGGTTCAATGGGATTAAAATAATTTTTTGGTCAATTGTAACTTTTATGTATTTTAATCGCGATTAGAGGTAATTAGTTTAGTTTAAGGTAAAAATAATGTTTTAATAATATGAAATGAACTTTACACATGTCCTACCCTTATTGGATGTGTCATGTCCAACCAATACAACCCATGGGTCGATTTTGGGGACCCCATGAAGCTACTTGGGTAAAATAATGACATTAATGACTTTTTATTTAATGTTAAAATTAAAATGTCACAAAAATGAGTTGTTTTACTAAAACAATTTTTAAATGGGGTTATACAAGTCATATTTTTTACTATAAATATTTATTAGAAATATAAAAGGATTTCCTACATCATTTTATTTTTTTATAATTTTTATACATTAAATAAATTAAATTATTTATGGCACCATGATGATGCAGTAATTACCTCATTATTTAACGATTTAAATAAAATGAAAAGATAATGTAAAATATAAGACCTAAACTTGTCAAAAACCTATTGGATGGGTATATTTTAAACCCTTATCACCTTATCCTTGAATTATATCAATGTGGGACCTTTTAAATCCGAAACTCATTTTAAAATAAAGTAACATTTCTTTACTTTCCAAGAGTGCTCCTCCTTTCCTATTATAAAAGGCCCCCACCTCTACCTCCTTACCCACACTTCCAAAGCCTTTGGCTCGGACAACCCCTGCCCATTTTGGCTCTCCACATCCCTCTCTTACTCCTTGAAGCCTCACTTTGTGAATAAGTCTTCCCAAGGAATCCTTTGAGCTCAAATCAAAAAGAGTTACCTGTTTTAAAGGTAGTGTTTTCTCTTGTGTTGTTTTTTAAATTTTGCTTCTCCAACCCCCTAAACTCTTTTTATTCATTTATTTTGTAACAACTCAAGTATCTTCAATATACTAGTATGTTTTTATGAGATTAATTAGAGCCACACTTACACACACCTACATCTAATGGATAAAGAATATAATGTTTCTGTGGATGGTGAATTTCTGCCTCACGAAACGATGATTGTTCAATATTCTTCCAACACATTCAAAGGTGGCCATTAAGATGTAACTATATTTATATATGATATATAATATGTTTATGTCTTCCTTAAGCTTATGTATTTTTCATTTATGGCATACCTTTATGGATTCCATTATGGTTATACGTGATATCTTCATTTTAGGAAGTGCGGACTACCGCCCCCTCAAAGTGATTTGATTCGTTAATGACAAATGTGGGATGAATAAAGGATGGATTTAAAGTTATTATATATTATGTATGTTACATATAAATGATGAATATAATTCTGTAATTAAAATATACATACCTCTCATTTAGTTTTAATTCCATTAATATGACATAGAAATGAAAGTAGCATTCATGCGTACGTACGGCTTACCGTCTCAATGAACGGTGCATTACATTTCTTGCCTCTAAATGATTATGTAATATTATAAATACATGTATATGCTGGATATATATGATATATATGATATCCAAATCATGAATATCATTCTGGATATAATGAACCATTGACCACACGAACAACATGTAATTGTAAGAAGTCCACTTTCGACTTAAGAACCATATATCGACAAAACAAACATTATTAACTTAAATGACAACATAATTTTTATAACATGGAAATAATTGATATAAAAGGAATAGTAAGATTTAAAAAGGTTCTTAAGAATGTATAAAATAACACTAGTTAATTATTCAAGAGATTAAAGAGCAATCGAGTCACGTCGGAAACGACGTAAGGGAGTTCATATCAATCTCATTTCATTGAGGCATATTTCGTTTTATACACAAATTTCTTTTATACTGTGTATAAACCCCTTTGAATTTTACTTTTATAGAAATGGAATCTTTTTCTACGAAGCATTTTACTAAACGACAAAAAAGAATGTTTCTTTTAACGTACGTGGTGACAACGACCTTTTTTGCCGCCGTGAGTATTATTTAGTCTTTGGCTTCCTCAACAAGTCGTAATGTTTTTAAAATGAAATAAATACCATATACACTTTTATGTATTTTGGTATTGAAAATGGTTTTTATAATGGATTTGTTATGTCAATATATTTATGTGATATATTGTGATCAAAGTGTGGAAATGTTTTCTTTCCATTATATTTGTTTTATGTCTTATGATTTTATAATGGTACTTAGACATTTGATGGGTGGTTACATGATAAACCATATGACGGGTGGTTCCGTGAATACCAGGATGGGTGGTTATGTTATAACCTCCAATGCATTGGGTATGGAAGTCGGCCGTATGGCTATTTCATTAAGTGATATGTGTGGAAGTCGACCATATGGTTATTCCATTTAAGTATGTTTATGTCCCAAGTTACCTATATTTCTTATGTGATCTTTATATGGGTTTTATGGTAATATTTTGGTTACAAAAGGGTATGTAATGATCTTTTATTTCAGTGAAGAGTTTTTACTACTTCATAAAGGTGAAAATTATTACTTTGATAAAGTATAGATGGTTTACTTGTTTTTTTTGAAAAACTAATAGTTTTCATTCATTGTGTATCCCTTACTGAGCTTTTTATGCTCACCCCAAGTTTTTTCTGAAATGTTCTTCATAGGACTTAATGTGGAATAGGGTTAAGGATGGGATCAAGGGAAAGTCATGATATCTAAAACATGGAACTAGACATTTTTCTTTTTTAAGAGTTTTTATTTCCTGGAAACTTAGTAGAAGTTTCTACATTGCAATCTTTTGAGATGTAATAGTTATGTCCTAATTCTCTAAAACTCTAAACCTAAAAAGATCCTCAATGTGAATTATTCATTTAATTCAATATTATGTAAGGTTTAATGCAGTGGCCTTATAGTTGGTATCAAAGGTCGGTTTAGACAACATTAAGAGTTAGAAAATTGTTAAATTATAAATTAATTTATGGTATGATTGAAATGATATAGAATTTGGAGATTACCATGTTGCTTCACCTAAGATATTTCTGTGTTAAGAATGGTTTTTCGTAGAGGAAACATAACATCTTTTCTGGGAAGGAATATAGATGGAAATGACCTTTCAAATCAGTATCCTGAGATGGTCAAAATCAGAACTAAATAGATTGTCACAGTGATGGCTCAAGTGACTCAGGTGAAAAAATTTGGTTGTTTTTATTGATGATATTTTGGTGTTTTCTAAAAGCAAATAGGAGCATGAAAGTCATTTAAGGGTTATCTTGAAAACCATAAAAGAAAATAAGTTGTATGGAAAATTTAGAAAGTGTTAGTTTTGGTTAGAAAAAATATCTTTCCTGGGTCACATTGTTTGAAAAGATGGCATAACCGTTGATCCTGCTAAAACAAAAGTTGTTTAAGAATGGCCAAGACCCACAAATGTAACCGAGATCCGTAGTTTTCATGGTTTGGCAGGTTACTACTGAATGTTTGTTGAAACTTTTTCACAGTTATCTATTCCAATGAATAAGCTAAATCGGAAGGGTGTTAAGTTTATTAGGACAAAAGAATGTGATGATTGTTTTCAGGAGTTGAAAAAAATATTGGTGAATGCTCTAGTTTTTTCACTTCTTTCTAGGAATGGCGAGTTTGTTATATACAGTGATGCTTCATTGAAGGGACTTGGATGTGTCCTTATGCAGAATGATCAGGTATCGGTGAAATCTTCTCTATCAGACAGAATTAATCAAGCACGGAAGCAAGACAGCGAGTTGCAAAAAAAGTTAGAGCTGGTTCAGAAAGGTATTTTGCCTGAATATAACATTGATAATGATTGTGTTTTGAGGTTTGGGAAGATATTATGTGTGCCTAGTTATTCAAAATTGACGAATTAGTTGTTATGTGAGGCTCATAGTTCCCCATTTTCAGTTCATCCTGGCAGTACTAAGAAGCACAGAGATCTGCGAGAGTATTACTGGTGGGATGGAATGAAAAGAGATATTGCTGATTTTACTGGGATGTGTTTGACTTTTCAGCAGGTTAAAGTAGAGTAGAAGCTACCGAAAGGGATGCTTCAGCCATTACCAGTTCCAGAGTGGAAATGGGAAAATATATCTATGGACTTTGTTGTGGGATTACCGAGGACATCTCGAGGTAATAATTCAATCTGGGTTATTGTTGATCGATTGTCTAAATCTTCTCATTTCCTTCCTATAAGAGATACATTCTCTCTAGATCAAATTTCTCAATTGTATCTTAAAGAGATTGTCAGGTTTCATGGAGTTCCCCTCTCCATTTTATGTGATCGTGATCCTAGGTTTACTTCTATCTTTTGGAAAGGCTTTCAGAAGTCTTTGGGTACTGAATTAAATTTTAGTACAGCTTTTCATCTGCAATCACATGGGTAGTCAGAACAAACAATTCAGACCTTGGAGGATATGCTACAAGCTTGATCTATGAATTATCCGGGAAGTTGGGACCAACATCATTCTTTGGTTGAGTTTTTATATAATAATATTTTTCATTCCAGTATACAGATGGTACCATTTGAGGCATTATATGGGAAGCAGTGTCGAACTCCAGATTTTTTGGATGAAGTGGGAGAAAGGAAGGTTATGGGACCAGAATTGGTAGAAGAGATGGCAGAAAAAGTTCAATTGATTCAGAAACACATGAGAATAGCTCAGAGTTGGCAGAAAAGTTTATGCATATAACCGGAGGAAGGATCTATCTTTCGAGGTTGGTGATCATGTTTTTCTCAAACTTTCACCGTGGAAAAGTGTGATGCGATTTGTTAAGAAAGGAAAGATGAGTCCAAGGTTCATTGGACCATATGAAATTCTGGAGAGAGTTGGATCAGTTGTATACAGAGTGGCTTTACCTCCATGTTTATCTCAGGTACACAATGTTTTTCATGTTTCGAGGTTGAGAAAGTATATTCCAGATTCATCTCATGTTTTGAGCCCAGAGGTAGTTCAGTTAGAAGAGAATCTCTATTATGAAGAATAACCATTCCAGATTCTTGACCGAAGAGAGCAAGTGTTGCGAAATAAGGTAATTCAACAGGTAATGGTTTTGTGGAAAAACCATATGGTTGAAGAGGCAACATGGGAATCTGAAAATTATATGAGGGATAAATACCCCCACTTATTTTGATAAGTAAATAAAATTTTGAGGATGCAATTCCCAAAAGGGGGGAAGGATGTAACATCCCAGGTAAATAATGAATAAAACATTTTTATATTTATTAATATTTATAAATTAAATATTAATTTTACTTTAAAGGGTTTTATATGTTCGATAGCATACCCGATACGCAACAAAGAGTTTCCTTGAAATCTTACGTTGCATACTAGTAATAAAATAATATTATTTTAAATGGTAGTTAACACGTAGCCATTGTATTGGTGGGAATGAATAGAAATAACTAAAATATTATTATATATGTTAAATGTTTTTACATTTATCCAAGAAATGATAAAGGCTTAAAATACGAAAAGAATTCAATTTTAGGGATATATACTCTAACATTCACAAAAGGTCGACTTATCGCCTTTTGATGGTGAACCGTCTATAAATATAGTTTTGGTCACTCATATACATTATATTGGACCAAATAAAACTCTTCTTTAGAAAAAGGCATATAGTAATTTACTTTGTGTAAATTGTTTGTATTTTTCCGATAAAGTTCATTTTTTAATGAATAGTGAAAAATGTTGTATTTTAATTCAAAACCTCTTTTTAATCTAATTTATTTATATGATTAGGTTGTATTTTGAATTGTTTTTAAAGTTAAATTAGAATATATTTTTACCATTTAATCCAATAGTTGTCATTGGAATTAATTTCACTTTGAAATTGGACTTAAACTAGTGTCAATCTTTTGATACTTATTATTTCATAAAAACACGCTATTTTTCTGACAGCAGGAATTAATTATTAAATTAATTAATGCAACTTATATGTTTTGAATTTTTTTTAAAATAGACTTCATTTTTGAATTCATAATATCAAATATATCTTAGGGTGAAGTTTTGGTATTTTTCTGAAAAACTTCAATTTTTGATGAATAGTGAAACCACTAAGTGGTACTTAAAAAACTGATTTTTCATTTAAATGAAATTTTACCACCTCTGTGTTTTGAATTTCAAAAAATCCAATGTACATGGTTGTCATTAAGAAGCAAAATGTGGTTCAATGGGATTAAAATAATTTTTTGGTGAATAGTAACTTTTAAGCTTATTAATCGTGATTAGAGGTAATTAGTGTATTTTAAGGTAAAAATAATGTTTTAATAATATGAAATGAACTTGAAACATGTTCTACCCTTATTGGATTTGTCATGTCCGACCAAGAAAACCCATGGGTCGATTTAGGGGACCCCATGGAGCCACTTGGGTAAGATAATGACATTAATGACTTTTTATTTAATGTTAAAATTAAAATGTCCCAAATATGAGTTGTTTTACTAAAACAATTTTTAAATGGGGTTATACAAGTAATATTTTTTACTATAAATATTCATTAAAAATAACAAAATATTTCATAAATCATTATATTTTTTTATAATTTTTAGACATTAAATAAATTAAATTATTTATGGCACCATGATGATGCAGCGATTACCTCATTATTTAAAGATTTAAATAAAATGAAAAGATAATGTAAAATCTAAGACCTACACTTGTCAAAAACCTATTTTATGGGTATATTTCGAACCCTTATCAACTTATACTCTAATTATATCAATTTGGGACCTTTTAAATCCGAATCTCATTTTAAAATAACGTAACATTTCTTTACTTTCCAAGAGTGCCCCTCCTCTCCTATTATAAAAGGCCCCCACCTCTACCACCTTACTGAAACTTACAAAGCCTTTGGATCAGCCAACCCCTACCCATTTTTTCTCTCCACATACCTCTCTTACTCCTTGAATCCTTGTTGTACATCTCGAACCTCTCGTTGTTTGATTTTCATGATCACAATCACTTTCATTTTTATCTAACATTGTGTTTTAAGTGTTTGTGTTGATAGGCATTTGATTGCCAAGAAGTTGACCAAGGAAGAGGCAGAAATGGACTGAAATTCAGTCCACCGGCCGACCGGTGGCTTCACCACCGGCCAGCCGGTGGCACCCAGACTCAAGGGGTAGCTACTGCCTCCCCACCGGTCGACCGGTGGCTCTGCCACCGGTCGACCTGTGGCACCCAGCTCAAATAGTGTTTGCTACTGTCTTGCCACCGGCCAGCCGGTGGCTCTGCACCGGTCGACCGGTGGAGCCTGGACCAAGACTCTTCTTCTCATCCAAGGCACCGGCCAACCGGTGGGACTGTACCGGCCAGCCGGTAGCCCAGTCAAACTAGCCGTTGGGGTTGACCAGTCAACCTTCTTTTGGCCTCCAACGGCTCCAAAGCCTTCTCCAACGGCTCCGAAGCCTCCCCAAAGGATCCTAGCCTATAAATAAAGGCTGAGGAAGCCCCGGACACCACCCGGAACATTTACAAAGCCACTATACTCATTTTCCATCTATTGGCCAACCTCCGGTGGACTTCCTCAAAGGATCCTCTAGTGCTCAATCCAATTCCAATCCAAGGAGCACCTCAAGAAGCTTGGGAGAAGCACGCTACATCAGCTCCACCAATCATTTGGCGCCCAAGTCTTCCTAAATAACGGTTTTTATTGTTTTATTTCTTTTTGAGCTTTAAAATTGAGTTTGTGCCTACAAACCCCAAACTCTTTCCTCATCTCCCTTTCTTTGGGTTCTCACACCACCAATAAGGTGTGAAGAGGTTTTTCAAGCCTTTCCTTTTAAAGGGCTTGAGTTGTCGGTGAGCTAGCCTTCACCCGTTAAAAAGGCTAGTGGGTTATTGCTTAACCATTAAAAGCATTGGGTTCTTGCTTAACCAATAAAAGCAAGCTGTAATAGGTCCTAGTGCTACCTCAAAGCCTAGTGGGTTTCTTGCTATAACCATTGAAAAGCAAGCGGTAGGAATCTCTCAACGGTTGAGTTGGGAGCGGAGACGTAGGCCGGGTTTTGGCCGAACTCCGTTATCAATTTTGTGTGTCTTGCCTCCTTTATTTCCGCTGCATTCAACTTTGATTTTAAATTGTTAATCTTTTTTTTTAAGGCAATTCACCCCCCCTCTTGCCATCATTCCCTCCTTGGGGTGTTCTTCCGACCCAACAATTGGTATCAGAGGGAGGTTTTTGAATAATTCCCTAAACGGTTTCAAATTAAAGATCCTATTTTTTGATGGCATCTACCTCTTTCGCCCCCGAGGGCTACTCATTGGGTCGGGCTCCATTTTTTGATGGTTCCGACTATAATTATTGGAAAACCCGCATGACCACCTTTTTAAGAAGTATAGGATATCCCTTTTTTAAAATAGTCATGCAAGGTTACACTCTCTCTTCCCCCGACGAATCCAAATGGACCCCCGCCGATATTAAAAATTTTGAGCTTGATGGAAAAGCCATGAATGCTCTTCATTGCGGGTTAGATAGAAATGAATTTAATCGTGTATCCACTTGCACCTCCGCACATGAAATTTGGAAGCTTTTAGAAGTGACCCATGAAGGCACTAATAAAGTCAAGGATACTAGATTAGATATGTATAGACAGGATTTTGAATCTTTTTCAATGCATCCAAATGAGTCTATTTCTGAAATGTTTACACGATTTACTGACGTGTGCAATGGGAGAAAGTCCCTTGGTGATGATGTTTCAACTGAAACTATGGTGAAGAAGATCCTATGGATCCTACCAAGCAAATGGGCACCGAAGGTCATGGCGATTCAAGAAGCAAAAGACATCAAAAATATGCCGGTAGAGGAGCTCATCGGATCTCTCATGACTTATGAGATCACGATGAGGAGACAAGCACAAAAGGAGGGTACACCGATCAAGACACCAAAGAACATTGCCCTCAAGGTACAAAAGGAAGTAAGCTCCTCCTCATCCTCATCTCCTTCCTCATCTTCCTCATCATCAAGCGGCGACTCGGAAATGGAGAATCTCGCCCGCCAAATGCATAAATTTATGAAGAAGCACAAGAAAAAGAAGAAATCCCGCAAGCACCGAAAGCAAGAACCCACCGCAAGATCCGAGCCCAAGGTAAAATGCTACGGGTGCGGCGAAAAGGGCCATTACAAGCCCGATTGCCCACTCAACAAAAAACGGGCCAAGGAAAAAGGAAAGAAGAAGGTCCTCAAGGCAACATGGAGTGACACCTCCTCTTCATCATCATCCTCCTCCTCAAGCGACAACGGTAACAAATGCCTAATGGCATTTCATGAGGTAACATCTTCCGATTCCTCTTCCTCATGTTCTTCAAATTCCAATTCTTTAAATCATTTATCTTATGAAGAACTCTCACACGCTAGAGACCAACTAGAAAAAGGTTTTCATGAGCTTTCTTCAAAATTCGTTGCTTTGAAAAAGTCTTTCAAAAAACTCTCCTCCGAAAAAGAACAACTTCTCAAAGAGAAGGAGGAGATGTCCCTAAAAATCCAAAATTTCCCAAATGTTGATTCTTTGGAATCAACAATCAAGGACCTTAGAGAATCCCTAGCTAAATTTACCCAAGGGGAACAAAATCTTTCAAATTTGCTTGGTTCCCAACGAATTTCAAGAACCACCCAAGGGCTAGGATATACAAATGTAGCTTCCTCCTCCCATGCTCCAACTATTTTTGTAAGGGGGAGCTCTAGTCTTAAATTCTGTAATTATTGTAAGAAAACCGGGCACATGATATATGAATGTAGCTGCAAAAACGCCCGGTATGGTAGGCCCAAGTCTATTTTCTTTTCCGATGAATTTTATAGGAGAAGACCCGCTATGAGACAAGTTTGGATTGAAAAATCCCTTTTGACGAGTCTCTCCGGACCTAAAATTGTCTCTTTTCAAAATCCCTCTCCCCGATGATTCATTGTTTTTATTTAGGGGGAGTTAGGATCTTTTAGCCTTGTTGTGTATTCAAATTTTTCTTTTTCAACTCTTTGTTTCAATTCTTTTTTCAATTCAAACTGTTATTCATTTTTTGATTCCAAAATTTCAAAAATTTCATTTAGTTTCAAATTTCAAAATTCAATTGATTCTTGATTCAAAACTTTCAATTCAAACTGTTATTCAAATTTTCATTTCAATTTCAAAAATCTCAATTGATTTTCAAATCTCAAATCTTGTTTTTAAAATCTCAATTTCCCTCAATCAAGTTTTATGCCCCATTCTATTTTGATAATCACAAAGGGGGAGAAATTTCTTGATTGATTGGGGGAGAATCCTTTTTCATCATGCTTTGCTTTTCCTTTTAATTTCATTTTTACTTTAATTGTTTTGGTGATTGTGATCATCAAAATAGGGGGAGATTGTTGTACATCTCGAACCTCTCGTTGTTTGATTTTCATGATCACAATCACTTTCATTTTTATCTAACATTGTGTTTTAAGTGTTTGTGTTGATAGGCATTTGATTGCCAAGAAGTTGACCAAGTAAGAGGCAGAAATGGACTGAAATTCAGTCCACCGGCCGACCGGTGGCTTCACCACCGGCCAGCCGGTGGCACCCAGACTCAAGGGGTAGCTACTGCCTCCCCACCGGTCGACCGGTGGCTCTGCCACCGGTCGACCTGTGGCACCCAGCTCAAATAGTGTTTGCTACTGTCTTGCCACCGGCCAGCCGGTGGCTCTGCACCGGTCGACCGGTGGAGCCTGGACCAAGACTCTTCTTCTCATCCAAGGCACCGGCCAACCGGTGGGACTGTACCGGCCAGCCGGTAGCCCAGTCAAACTAGCCGTTGGGGTTGACCAGTCAACCTTCTTTTGGCCTCCAACGGCTCCAAAGCCTTCTCCAACGGCTCCGAAGCCTCCCCAAAGGATCCTAGCCTATAAATAAAGGCTGAGGAAGCCCCGGACACCACCCGGAACATTTACAAAGCCACTATACTCATTTTCCATCTATTGGCCAACCTCCGGTGGACTTCCTCAAAGGATCCTCTAGTGCTCAATCCAATTCCAATCCAAGGAGCACCTCAAGAAGCTTGGGAGAAGCACGCTACATCAGCTCCACCAATCATTTGGCGCCCAAGTCTTCCTAAATAACGGTTTTTATTGTTTTATTTCTTTTTGAGCTTTAAAATTGAGTTTGTGCCTACAAACCCCAAACTCTTTCCTCATCTCCCTTTCTTTGGGTTCTCACACCACCAATAAGGTGTGAAGAGGTTTTTCAAGCCTTTCCTTTTAAAGGGCTTGAGTTGTCGGTGAGCTAGCCTTCACCCGTTAAAAAGGCTAGTGGGTTATTGCTTAACCATTAAAAGCATTGGGTTCTTGCTTAACCAATAAAAGCAAGCTGTAATAGGTCCTAGTGCTACCTCAAAGCCTAGTGGGTTTCTTGCTATAACCATTGAAAAGCAAGCGGTAGGAATCTCTCAACGGTTGAGTTGGGAGCGGAGACGTAGGCCGGGTTTTGGCCGAACTCCGTTATCAATTTTGTGTGTCTTGCCTCCTTTATTTCCGCTGCATTCAACTTTGATTTTAAATTGTTAATCTTTTTTTTAAGGCAATTCACCCCCCCTCTTGCCATCATTCCCTCCTTGGGGTGTTCTTCCGACCCAAAAATCCTAACTTTGGTCAGAAGTCTTCCCAAGGAAGCCTTTGGGATCAAATCAAAAAGAGTTACCGTTTTAAAGGTAGTGTTTTCTCTTGTGTTCTTTTTTTTATTTTGCTTCTCCAACCCCCTATAATATTTTTATTCATTTATTTTGTAACAACTAATATATCTTCAATATACTAGGATGTTTTTATAATAATAATTCTTTCTACACTTACACACAACTACATCTAATGGTTAAAGAACATATTGTTTCTGTGGATGGCAAATTTCTGCCTCACAAAACGATGATTGTTCAATATTATTCCAACACCTTCAAACATGGCCATTAAGATGTAACTATATTTATATATGATATATAATATGTTTATGTCTTCCTTAAGCTTCTGTATTTTTCATTTATGGCATACCATTATGGCTTCCATTATGGGTATATGTGATATCTTCATTTTAGGAAGTGCGGACTACCGCCCCCTCAAAGTGATTTGGGTTGTTAATGACATATGTGGGACATATAAAGGATGGATTTAAAGTTATTATATATGATGTATTTTATATCTAAATTATGAATATAATTATGGAATTAAAATATACGTACCTCTCATTTAATTTTAATTCCATTAATATGACATAGAAATGAAATTAGTGTTCATGTGTACGTACGGCTTACCGTCTCCATGAATGGTGCATTTCATTTCTTACATCTAAATGATTATGTAATATTATAAATACATGTATATGCTGGATATATATGATATATATGATATCTGAATCATGAATATCATTCTGGATATAATGAACCTTTGACCACACGAACAACATGTAACTGTAAGAAGTCCACTTTCGACTTAAGAACCAAATATCAACAAAACAAACATTATCAACTTAAATTATTACATAATGTTTATAACATGGAAATAATTGATATAAAAGGAATAGTAAGCTTGGAAAGGGTTCTTAATCATGTATAAATTAACACTAGTTTATTATTCAGGATATTAAAGAGCAATCGAGTCACGTCGGACACGAGGTAAGGGACTTCGTCTCAATCTCCTTTCATTGAGGCATATTTCATTTTATACACAACATTCTTTTATACGGTGTATAAACCCCTTTGAATTTAACTTTTATACAAAAGGAATCTTTCTCAACGAAGAGTTTTACTAAACGAAAAAAAGGAATGTTTCTTTTAACGTACGCGGTGACAACGACCTTTTCCACTTCCGTGAGTATTATTTAGTCTTTGGCTTCCTCAACAAGTCGTAATGTTTTTTAAATGAAATAAATATCATATACACTTTTATGTATTTTGGTATTGAAAATGGTTTTTATAATGGATTTTTTATGTCAATATATTTATGTGATATATTGTGATCAAAGTGTGAAAATGTTTTCTTTCCATTATATTTGTTTTATTTCTTATGATTTTATAATGGTACTTGGACATTTGACGGGTGGTTACGTGATAAAATATATGACGGGTGGTGCCATGAATACCAGGACGGGTGGTTACGTTATAACCTCCAATGCATTGGGTATTGAAGTTGGCCGTATGGCTATTCCATTAAGTGATATGTGTGGAAGTCGACCATATGGTTATTCCATTTAAGTATGTTTATGTCCCAAGTTACCTATATATGTTATGTGATCTTTATATGGGTTTTATGGTAATCTTTTGGTTACAAAAGGGTAAGTAATGATCTTTTATTTCAGTGAAGAGTTTTTACTACTTCATAAAGGTGAAAAGTATAACTTTGATAAAGTATACATGGTTTACCTGTTGTTTTGAAAAACTAACAGTTTTCATTCATTGTGTATCCCTTACTGATCTTTTTATGCTCACCCCATGTTTTTTTTGAAATTTTTTTCATAGGACTTAATGTGGAATAGGTTCAATGATGGGATCAAGGTAAATTCATGCTATCTAACACATGGAACTAGACATGTTTCTTTTTTAAGAGTTTTTATTTTATGGAAACTTAGTAGAAGTTTCTACTTTGTAATCTTTTGAGATGTAAAAGTTATGTCCTAGTTCTCTAAAACTCTAAACCTGAAAAGATACTCAATGTGAATTATTCATTTAATTTAATATTAAGTAAGGTTTAAGGTCGGGGCCTTATAGATAGGTTGGTGATGGAATCCTCCACATTGATGAAGACCCAGCCTGAATAGTAGTTATGGTGTATGTTGTTGAAATCTATAAGGACATCATTGGATTGAAAGGTGTTCTAAAAAGATGTTCTAGAATATATAACAAACAAATACAAGGAAGCCCTATCAAAGTAGTATTTCATTTAAATGAGAACATACACGACTAATTGTCTTTTCTGGCCCTCATCTATCAACTAGAAGTGTCTTGGTAGATGGCTGACACTATCATCTTGGTTATGGACTCACGTCAGGTTCAAAATTTTTGATCCCCAAGGAAAATGTGTTTTGGTCCGGAAAAAAATGGTTGTAGGGGATGAATTTTTTTGCAATCATTTATATTGGATCAACTATTTATGAATGTTTTCCAACAGGTTTAATCATGGAACATAAATCACCCAACTGTTATATATCCATAAGTGACCTACTTTCTGAAGGTATGTTCATTAGTAATTTTTTCCAATGATGATCTTGAACTCACATTAGTCAATAGGATGGGATTTCAGGCTCATCAAACCCATTTAGGGAAATTTTTCCATACTCCAAGACACTCTTATATATTTAAGATATGTTTATGAATCATTTATTAATCCATAATTATGATTTGGTTCACCCCAAAATGAAAATTTTATTATTAGCATACTTAGAGATTGGAGTAATCTCTATATATCTGAAGTTCTTCGTTAATGGAAATATATGTATGTTTTCAATGTTTTCCATTAATGGTATCCTCATATATACTTATTAGATATTATTCTATTGTTATTAAAATGACTCAGGTTTTCTAGAAACTCAGTGGGGTTCTCTAGAGAGTATTTTCATCCCAAAAAATGGGAGTTGTTTGGATGTTTGGATCAGACCCACGAATGGGATTCGTATATATCCTTTTTAAAGGAATCAAAACCCACGTAGTTTTGTTCTCCATAATGGTTCACATAAAACCTTTTATGGTCAATTGATATGGAACTAACCATGTAGTTTAGCATCATGTGATAAGGATGTCTTGGCAGAAGGTGCCTGCTCAATATTTGGTTTGGGACTTCTGCCAAAGCAGCCTAGGTAACATTGAAGGGATTTTGATTATGAAGTTTAATTGGACCCTAGTTAGAATGTGACCTAGATATAATAGGGTTGATTTTTGGGGTTAGGTTTGGATCTATGAGAGGATTCATACATATTTCATTTTTAAGGGATGCAAAGCCCATGTAATTCAATTGGTACAACCTATGTCAATGGATGCCCTTATATATGTCTCACAGGGACTATGGCCATTTAATAGGACTAATTCTGGGCTTACACCTGAAGAGGATGTCCTTTGAAATAGGTTCCATGAAGGATGTATAAACTCATGGTGATTTGGAGGCTTGTTTTGGGATTATACCTGAGGAGGAGGATAATTGATATTGGGCCTTAAATAGGCTTCCTATGTATCTTGATTCTTTTAGTAATAAGAGTTGTTGTAGTATGATACCTCAGGTATTACATACTTAGGTTTCCATTGAGAATGTGGGTTATAATTGGAACTTACTCCTAAGGAGGATGCCCATGGATTGTTTGGGTTTGGGACATACATTTGAGGATGATTCCCATAGGTTGGATTGGGGCTTACTCCTGAGGAGGATTCCCTTTATTGTTGGGTCTTACACATGGAATGAGGACCATTGATTTAGAATCATGTGGAATTCGCAACCACTATTGACCTCTAATACCACATGATTCAGGAATGGTGTGGGAAATAAGATGAGATAGAAGATCCATAAAACCAAAAATATCACTTTACCCTAAGGATGGATACATAGATTTTAGGACCCTCGCCTATAGAGTCCCTCTAATGGGGGAAAATAGGAATATCTAGAAGAATATTCTCTTCCAAAACATGAATCTAACTGGGTGGATGTCCCAATCACTATTATATTATAATCCCACATGATTCATGATGAGTCATTATTGAACATGAGAAAAAAGAGGAAGTGGAAGTTCTGGAAAACTACACACTTCCCATCCTCCACTAGTGGTAGAGGATGGGGTGATGATATGTGGGAAGGGATCTAGTTCTCATCCCCTCTTTGATCTTCATTTTCCTAGACAGTAATATGAGACTAACCACCTAGATACGGCCAAGGAGGTGAAGAGGTCTAAAAGTTCATCCTCCCTCAATAAAGGCTAGGGGTTTACTCAATGAGGGATGCCCTAAAATGGAAATTTATCAAGGGAGGAGGATCTCCTTCCTTGTTGAATGGAAAATCAAGAATAATCATCACACCATTCCAATGGTCGGGGCCTCATGACCATGGGTATAAAAATCTACACACACCCCAATGATCCTAATAATATAGTAGGAAAAGGGGTGGAAAACATCTTACTATATGAATAATAATCCAAATGGGAGATATGATGGTGTGCTATTTCCCATGTTTTTCATGTCTAGAGGCTTCAATGGATGTTTCATCATGGTCCCTTCTGGATGAGGGGTCCAAAGGAAAAGGATTCCTTCTATCGGTGGCTTGGAATATCACTTAAAGGAGGGATCAGCTATATTATGGTTTAAAGGGAATAGGTGCCTCATGCAGGATTGGGAGGAAATTTAAGTGATTCACGAAAGGGGTACAGGCCAATGTGTGCTAGGTATTCCTTGGGAAATGGACCACTCGGGTAACAATACTTGGGTGAGGATTTAGTCTCGACACCAAATTTCTTTGTAGGTGTCCCTAGATCAGTCTTACATAAATCCTTAGTAATGGAAGGGGCCTAAGATAAGTGTTTTTCTACGGGGGGAAAATGGTCCTCATACAGTTTTCTTATCTTTAAAATCCTAAAGGGACTTTGTTGAAACTTATCCCCTTTAATCATATCTTCTCTCAAGTTTCAAAGAGATACTTAAATATTTTTCTGGAGACATGGGTGAAGGGGTTGTGCGATCAAAGCTTAGTGAATCTTCCATTTTTTCAGTTTAATGAATGAGGATCCCAAGGGTACTATTTATAGGCAGATAGGGGGCCCTACTTGAATGAGGTTCCCTGCATAGGTCTGGGGCACAGATGTTTGGCATTGGACTCCTGCATAGGGTTGGTCTTCCTTTTGGTACCATGTAGGGGGTTTTGTAAGATGTCTGATGTGAAGGATTATGGATGTAGACTGACAGGGGAAAGTCCTTTGATTCTCCTTTGGACTCTTTAACACATTTACATGCTTAAAGTTCCCCACGTAATCTTTTCATTCCCCCTGAAAAAATAATTTCAACAATAACACACTATGTGTATCAAAATATTAGTTAAATAATATTATTATTTATTTATTTAACAAGATGACTAATTATTATTCTCACGCTTAGATTGATAATTATTCATGCTTTCCTAATCAAATATATTTCGTCAACTATTATTCAATAAAATACTTTTTGAGGTGAATATTTAACAAAAAATTATTTTTTATTTAGTGAAAATAATATTTATTTTTTTATTATGGAATAACGAAATGATATTTATTAATTAGATAAAAATTCATCACTTAATGGTTGATAAATATTATATTGGAAGGACAGACTAGGTTTAATGGAATTGTGAGAAATAATATATATTGAATATTATTTGAATAGATAATATTAAATTCAATTATCAAGATTCACACATGTCAAGGAATAATAATAATATTATTATTATTATAGACATGTGGTTCCAAAGGGATTAAAGAAATAAATATAATGAACCATCATTAAAAATTATATAATCCTGAATTTTAAGCCAAGTATCTATTCTCTTACATTTGAGGGTATTTTCATGTTTGGTGTTTGAGAGAATTATTTCCTAACTCATGCATAAAAACCATATAATACAAAGTGGACACTTCATATGACTATCCATCTTCCCCCGACAAAAAAACTTTTAAAACTAAAAATGATCTTTTTTCTTGAAAACTCTTCAACACGTTCAACATGAACTCTATGTTTCCCTTACCCATCATCAATCCTGTGTTTTTTTAAATGATGGATGATCACAAAAATATCAGAAAGGGACATAAAAAGAAGAAGATTGTTAGTACATTCAAAAACTAGGAAACCCATGAATGTTTTTTGTTAAAAAAATAATTGTTTACCCAGAAAGAGAATTATCATGTTTTTTAGAAAATAATTTATATTACCATTGGAAAATAAGAGATTTCCTTGAAACCACCTTAACAAGAATAGATATTTCATGCATTTTTCTTCGGATATCATCTCATAGAACCATTTCAGAACCCATTTAGAACCCTTGAAAATCGTAATAACCATATGACCAACTTCAAATATGATTCTTTTGAGAACATAATCAATATACAGTTCATTACATAATTATCTAGGTGCACCCATTGTATATTCTATAACAATCTCACCTGGTTCTATCTAGGTGCAGCCATTGTAAACAATGTTAAAGGACCATAACATGAATATAGCATTTTATCATTCAACGTTTTGTTATAAATAATTTAAAAAACTCTTTTAAACTCATATGAAAATCACTTTTTAATATAAAAATACCCAATCCTTTTGAAAACCCATTTTAAATAAAAATAATTTTTTCTTTTAGAAAGACATTTATAATTCTAAAATACCCAAAAATTGGTATGTAGTGTTTTTATATGAAGAAAAAGTGAATTATTATAAAGGAATAAAAATTTTAAATAATGTTCATGTTGGACGAGAAATAATTTTCATCATATACATAAAAATAGAACATTCATTTTGTCATCTTGTCAAAACATTCCGTGTAAAATACGCAAAAAGATTACTTTTCCAAACTAATGGAATAAAGTCCAAATATAAATAATATTTCCTTTATAGATATTTTAAATTCATATAAAACATTTGTAAAATCATTCTAAAAACATGAAAATGGAATAGAAAAGGAGTTTTAAGGTAAACTTTTAAAAAGATATTTTTTAATAAAACCCTCTTACCACATCAAAACTATTTGAATCATAAGACCCATGACATAATAAAATTAAATAAAATATTAAAAGAAATTATAATAAAGTAATTAATTATATTACATGTGGAATTTTCTTCATATAAACATCATAAAATAATGTAGGTTCATAACATCAAAATAAGCCTCAATGAAATTAAATTGAGATGAAGTCCCATACCATGAGCCAGACTTGTCAGGTACATTCATTATATTCCCAAATAATAGACTTATATTAATTATTTAATTTCATGATAATATCATCAAGTATATTATTTCTTTTATTTCACTTGTTACAATGTTATATACAATTAAATAATTAATTATGTTTTTGTCAGGTATTTTGATGATATTTGGCTTCTGTGAAAAAATGAATTTGTTTAGTTAGTCATCGGTCAAAGTGTTCATTATTCACCATCTCTTGAATATTAATCATAAAATAATTATCATATTTTTAAATAAATTAGTATTTTTATGACCATTCATGAATAATGTTTATGAAAAATGAACTACATTACGATCATGGGAAAGGTAGGTCATATGTACACTTGAGTAATGTTTCATTTTTCAATGATCATAATGGAAAGAAGGTATAAATTATTTTTTCATTACCGAATGATCATAATATGAGAAATATAATGTTATTTATTTAAATAAACTTATATAAATTGACCATGTGATTTAGTGATGAATACACAATCACAACACTTTGTGAAGGTGGTTGTCCACATGTCCATGAATGACATTATCATTCTTCAATGTAAGAATGAAAATGAAATATTATCAATTCTAGATAAAAAATTAGTCATTAAAATAATTATTATGTCATTTATATCTAATATATTCATTAACATTAAACTTATTCCCATCCTTATTAAGCGTAAGTAAAAAATGAATCACATCACTTCAGGAGGTGGCAGTTTTTTGTACTCATGAGAAAAATTATCATATCCCCCACAGAATGAAGTGTAAGAAAGTATACGTGAGATCATAACACCATAATTATAAATATTTTATATTTATCATATATATACTGTAAATCCATCATTAATAAATACATGAGAGGTGATGATGGAAAATTTATGACATTGGTTCATGAGGTGGTAGCCATTCGTACTCACGAATGATGATTTGTTATCCCATTTTATAGAAGATGAGATGGATTTATGTTATTACATTAAAATAAAATAATCTTAGTATATTTGAATTTTTTTTACATAATCACAATTTAATCATATTTGAAGGAGGTGAAAGAAGAAATAAAATAAAGATGCTTGATTAATAATGATACCACTTTTTCTGGAAACCAATATATCTAAGAAATAAAATACTTCCTATGATTTCATTTTTTTCAAAATATTGAAACTAGTTCATGGGTATAGATATTAAGAATATATTTGGGTTGTTATTGGGAGATCCAATATGGTTATAATATATTAAGTGGAGAGGAGAGGGGTGAACTTTTATAAGTGAGGTGAGTGACACACTTGTAATTTTTGAAATGAAAAAGGTGTACCCATGTTATTCACATTCTCATAATCTTAAAAATATGCCATAATATATAATTAAACAAGAAAATATCTAAATATGGCCACCCAATATAATTTAGACACATATTTGGGCCATTTTAATCCTTTTCTTTTTAGTTTAACCCCAAGGTAAATCCATTTTTACCTTAACAATAATAATTAATATTTGTTGCTTCCACTATTCATTATAGTAAAAAGTTATGTTGAACTTCTTAGATAATATAAATTATTATGATTCCTAATATGGAATACATTTTACCAAATTCAATTCATATAAGTGTAAAATTCTAATTTCTAAAAAATGCATAAATGCGATAAAATAACATCTTTTTATATATTTTATTTTCAAGAAAAATATGATTTCATATTAAAAATATAATTAATAATAATTAGTGTCTGAATATAAGTTAATAATGTTGGGGATAAGTTGTTCAGACGTTGTTTTGGTAGCAGAAAAATGTATTTACTGAAAGTGTTGTTTTTTTTCAAATATAATGAAATTAGTACACTTTGTAAGAGTTTTTAATAAGACTCTCAATTATAATAATATTATTATATGAAAAATTCTTAAGAAAGTACATAGGTTTGAGATGACGTTTTATGAGAGAAAAGGCTCAAAAGACTCACCTTGGGTCCAAAATATAATGTTTTAATCGTAATAAGGAATCGTATCAGAGTCTAAAAGTCTCTAAGGAAAATTTTATGATGCTTTTTTGTTAGGTAATTTATCAAAAATCATAAGTTTTCTAGTAAAATTTTGATTCAAGATATAAGAAGGAAATGGTGAGAACAAGTTCTTCCAATCTAATTGAGATTTGGTTGGAAAAAAGAAATTTATGGAATGATAGGAAGTCATAATACTTTCCAACATAAATGAAATTATGCAATGTTGATCTTGAAGTTATCATAGTGATGAGTAAGTCATGAATACAATAAGGAGTTTGTGTAATAGGAACATCTTCTATGAAAAATCATTCTAGTTTAGTTTATCACTATGAGATCATCATATGTAGAATTTTTTGAAGGATATGATGTCTTGTTTGAAATGTGAGAAGATGAAGGTGTTTTTTAGTGATACCAATAATCTAGAAGATACAAATATTTGGAGAAATAAGTTGTTCAATGTTAGAAGTCTGTATATGCTATAATCATAAAGTGAATGAAGCTTTTGATTATATACGTTTATGAGACATGGTGTACCGCTGATTTTTTGTGGCAAGAATGATTACATTGGGAGTTTCTAGGACCAATGAAAAAGAAAAAAGGTGTAGTTTTTTTGGGACCATTTCAAGTAAGAAATTAAGATACTGATAAATTATATGAAGATAAACCATGTAGTCAACCATTTTTATCAGGTTTAATTGTTCTTCTACCATTAGATTAAGAAGAAAATAAGCCATACTTTTTTTATCAAGTGGGTCAAGACAAAAGAGAAACTCTGATACGTTTTCAATTGGGTCAAGATTCATCAGAAATGTAGTGGTATTGACTCATCGAACTAGAGTTTATACTGAGAAATCAGAGTAAAGAATATATTGATCCATCATACACAGGATGATACCAATAACTTCATCAGACACAGGATCATCAGTCTTATGAAATTAAAAAAAATTGATTTTTTTGAAGTAGTTGCAGAAGTGGTTGTCAAATAAGTATCTAAGTATTTTTTTTTGTTTCTAAGAAGTGATAATATCATTAGAATAACTTAAAAATTTTATGGAAGAATTGTTTCGATTTTTTATGTAACGCCCCGACCCCAGTTACCCCGAGTCAGTGCATTATTACATAACATTGGCATGATCACAGGAAAGATCCAATCTCGAAAGGCCAATTTGTTTATTAGCCTTGGAAACACTAGATATATTATTAAAGTTTTACATTACATCATAAAAATGAAAACTACAACAACATATTCTCCATAGTCCACACTCTTATCCCCTCATACTATCCCTGCAGGTCATTCATAATTTACTTCTTCACATCTTGGGAAAAATAAAACATACAAAAGGGGTGAGCTCAAATGCCCAGTAAGGATAACAATATAGCATAAACTTTCATAAATAAGGATAAAAATTTAAGGAAATGTATAACTAAAACAAAAGCCTTTTAAACATGAACTTCGATATAGTATTGAAAAATAAAATGAAATAATTCCATTTCCTTATTCACATGGATATTCTACTAATCGAATAATCACATGCAATATCAATAACCACTTTCATAATGATGGAATGCATAATGCCAGACTATCATAACCGAATAGCCAAGGCCTCGTGCCAAGAATACAAATAAGATTTTCCTAAGGCCTTGTTCCAAGACCCTAGTTTGTCTCATGAGACCAACTGATGCATCAAGGACCTATAGTGGGCTCCACCTGTCACATATTAAGTCCAATGTATTCCTCATATGAACAGGTTTAAACATAACATAAACATTCGTATTAAAACTAGCATAGGAAATGTCAATACATTCTTCATAAACTATAAATGATATAAAAATAAAACATCCACAGTCAAACATATCACAAAACCATCAATACAATATGCAAGTATTCTATCATAATTAATCAACTCCAAATAAACTTAAAATCCCTCAAAGGATGTTTACATAGATGAAATCATAACTCTTTTTAAATATATATATCATTCTATTTTTAAATCATTTAAGAGTCATATATTTATAAAATAAAACATTTTCTTTGAAAATATTCTTATAATATTGTAAGGTAAGCTTCAATGATTTTATAACGGTGGAAAATAGTTGCACCCTCCATATAGGTAAAAAAACATTCTTACCTTAATTCTGTCGAAAAGGTTAAAAAGCACCTTGTTTGGAAAATGAAGAAAATATAAATTTATAAACCTCTTATAAAAATTCAAACAAGGTTATAAATGACTTTAACCCATATTCTTGTAAATATTAAAAAGTTTTTGAAATACATTTTGAAGAAACATGGATGTGGATGATGAAAAAATCCCTATAGATTATTACGTATAAACAACCTCGGATAATGAAGAGATTGCGAAATAAACCCTTACCTTGTACCTTTCCGTGGTTGAGGGTAGGTTAACCTCCTGTATAATGGTGAAATAATTTTTATTAAATTATACATTAATCATATACATTAATATGATATCATATATGATCTTTTAACATTGATTTGTTAATAATATCTTAGTATTATCGTTGTTTTGGGTGTTCACTTACCTGTTTTCTTTTATATGTTTTGTTAAGTAAGTCATGTTTTTCATGGATAGGATGTATCTTATTCATATCCATAATTATATAAAGTCCTTAAACATTATTTTTAAATCATCAAATGATAATTATGCTTGAATGGATACAATGGAGAATGAATCTCATCGTGTTCAGGGAGACGGTAGTTCGTACGTACGCACGAGCGACAATATCATTATTTTGATATTAAAATAATATATAATTGGATGGTAGATCATATATACAGAATCATTATAATGTTATATTTATTATTTACATGAATTAAAAATCATTTTTATACCCATCCAAATAATAATATATTGAATAACAATTACACCACGACGTGGAGACGGTAAGTCATACGTACGCACGTATGGTGACATGTGATTCAAAGGATGGATAGAATACTGAATATGGTTGTAACATATTTATAATAATATTACAGTATATAGGAGATACTGTATTCATTATTTTAGAATGGTAATAACAAAGAAAGAAGAAGTTGAAGAAGAAATGATTTTGAAAAATGGTGGTGAAATCATTACCTCTTCTTCGGGTTCTTCCTTTTGATTTGATCAAAAGGGCTCCATAGGTTCGATTTTTGACTAAATAAAGGACTCTAGGATGAAGTGAATGAAGTTTATAGTGTATTTGGTCAGGGTTTGTCCGAACAAAAATGATTTGAAGGTGTGAATTAATGAGAAGGGGGAGTGCCCTTTTATAAAAGGGGTGAGGGGCACCTTTGGAAAAGCTAGAAATATTATTTTATAATAAATTCATATTCAGCTTATAATGGCTCAAAAGTGGATTATTTAAAGGTTAAGGTGGGTATGGGTCGAAAAAAACTCAACCAATAGGATTTAGACAGGTTTGGGTTACTATATTAACCTTGTCTTTAAGTATTAAATGTTAGTTAATTAATTTCACTTTTACAATGGTTCTTTGTATTTTTATATTATATGGTTAATAAACTTACTATATACATCCAAGAAACCCCCAAGTAGTACATTAATTATACAACTATCATGATATAAGTCTCTTGGACGAACCTTAGATTTCTAGGAATTTAATATCACTTAATAATAAAATATTTTTTTAAAAACTCTTTTGTGTCAATTTTGACACTATTCAATAATTGATTTTTGTGAAAATCATAACAGAATGATTACTTCGAAAAAAGTTAATCACATCAATCCTAACATTTCATATTTACCTAAAAAATTATTTTAATTCATTAAAAGTCTCATATTATATTTATTTTGGTATTTATAATATCAATTATATTAATTCTTTACTATTATGGTAATTACTACATCATCATTGTGTCATAAATAAATTAAATTATGTATTGTCTAAAAATTATAAATAAAATATCATTATGTAGGAAATATGTTTATCTTTCTAATAAATTATTATAATCTAAAATCCAACATATATAACCCTATGTTAAAAATGTTTTTCTAAAAGATATATGCTTATGTCATTTTTGTATTTATTTTAACTTAATTAATATAAAGTGTCATTATCACTTACAAGTGGCCCCATGGGGTCCAAAAATCGACCCAAAGATTCCCATGGTTGGAAATATATCAGCCAATAAGATTAGGACACATTTTAGGGTATTTTATTATTATTATAATATTATTTTTTAACCCTTATTTACCCGATTTACCCTTTAACCATGGTAAATAAAATATTTACCGAAGTAATTATTCAAAATGTATAAAAATATAAGTTACCTATTTACACAATTTGGACATCCTTAATCCAAATATGGAATCAATTTTTCCAAATTCATAACACAAAAGTGGTAGAAATTAATTTAAAATTAATTCTCGTTGTTAAAACAAAAAGTGTGTTTTTAAGAGATAATAACTATCAAAAGATTGGCACTTGTTTATGTCTGGTTTAATTGTGAAATTATGTCCAATAACAAACATTGAATTAAATGGTAAAAATATATTTTAAATATACTTTAAAACCACTCAAATTAATAATTTATCAATATTAAATATTTCGATTAAAAAAGTTGTTTTTAATTAAAATTTAGTAATTTTCATTATTCATCAAAATATGAAAGTTATCCAAAAAGTACCAAAATTTCACCCTATGTTAATTTTGATATTCCAAATCCAAAAATGAAGTCCATTTTGAGAGATAAAATTTATAAAATTTCAAAAATTAGGTATTACTATTCATAATGGCTAGTTTGATTGGTTGTGGTGTGTTAGAATCTCGAAGTTGCGTACAATGCACGCCATTGCATTATTCAAAGGGAAACGTACCATGGAAGCTTGGGGTGTTACATTCTCCCCTCCTTCAACTAATTTTGTCCTCGAAATTTCTAGAATAATACTTCATGAATAGACTTGGGTTGTTCTTCATCATAAGTTCCTCGGGTTCCCACGTTGCCTCTTCCATCTTATGGTTTCTCCACAAGACTTTTACCAGACGAGTCGCCTGGTTTCTCAACACTTGTTCTCTCATATCAAGAATATTGACGGGCTCTTCGCAATAAGAGATATCGGGTTCCCTTTCTAATTCCTCATAGGTGAGTACATGCGTTGGGTCAGGCATGTATTTCCTCAACAGAGATACGTGGAACACATCGTGAACTTTGGAGAGACTTGGCGGCATTTCCAATCGGTAAGCTATAGCCCCAATTCGTTCTAGAATTTCGAAAGCTCTGATGTACCTGGGACTCAATTTACCTTTCTTACCAAAACATATAACTCCCTTCCATTGAGATACCTTCAGGAAAACATGATCACCGACTTGAAATTCCAAATCCTTCCTTCGATTATCGGCATAGCTCTTTTGCCTACTTTGAGCTGCTTTGATGTGATTTTGGATTACCTTCACCTTTTACATCGTTTCATCCACCAGTTATGGGCCTACAAGTTTTCTTTCACCAACTTCATCCCAACAGGTTGGTGTGCAACATCTCTTTTTGTATAACGCTTCATATGGTGCCATCTGAATACTCGAATGGAAGCTATTGTTATAGGAAAATTCTACCAGAGGTAAATATTGATCCCACATACCCTGAAAGTCAAGTGAGAAGGATCTCAACATGTCTTCTAAGGTTTGAATAGTTTGTTCTGATTGTCCATCTGTTTGAGGGTGGAAGGCAGTGCTCAAATGAAGTTCAGTATCCAAGGCTTTTGGGAGACTCTTCCAGAATCATGAAGTAAAATGGGGATCACGATCTGGAACAATCTATAGGGGTACTCCATGAAGTCTGACAACTTCATTAATATATAGTCTTTCTAGACGTTCCAGTTGTAGATCTTCTCTTATTGTAAGAAAATGTGCTGACTTGGTAAGACAACCAATAATAACCAATAATGCATCATTACTTCTACGAGTCTTTGGTAGCCCCACGACAATGTCCATCGTAATATTATCCCATTTCCACTCCGGTATGGGAAGAGGTTGAAATACTCCACCAGGATGTTTCCTTCCAGCTTTCATTTGTTGAAAAACCATACATCTTGACACAAAATCAGCAATCTCCCTCTTCATGTTGTCCCACCAAAAATTTTCCTTCAAATCTCTATACATTTTGGTGCTCCCAGGGTGTATAGAGAAATTTGAACTATGAGCATCGTCCAATAATTCCCTTTTTAGATCAGGTATATCGGGAACACAAAGTCTCTTCCCAAATTTCAAAATTACTTCATCATACACAAAGTATCTCAATCTCCCATCATTCACAGATTTAATCTTCTTTTAAAACTCTTCATCATCGGTCTGAGAACTCTTAATCCTTTCTAGTAAAGATGGTTTGGAAACCATTTGAAAAAGCATTGATGTTTCACCTTCCATGGTTATTCCCATGTCCATCTTCACTAGATCCATGAAAACTGGATCCCTTTCAATTCTCATATTGTTCAAAACTCCATGATCCTTTCTGCTCAAAGCATCTGCCACCTTGTTTGCTTTCCCTAGGTGGTAGTGTATCATACAATCATAATCCTTAATTAATTCAAGCCATCTCCATTGCCTCATGTTGAGTTATTTTTGTGAGAAAATATACTTTAAACTCTTGTGATCAGTATAAATCTCACATTTTTCACCATATAGGTAGTGCCTCCATATCTTCAAAGCAAATATCACAGCTGCTAACTTGAGATCATGAGTAGGATAGTTTTGTTCATGAATTTTCAACTGTCGTGATGCATAGGCAATAACCCTATTATTCTGCATAAGGACACAACCAAGTCCTTTCTTCGATGCATCACTATAAATAATGAACCCATCATTCCCTGATGGTAGAGTCAGTATAGGAGAATTGAATAATATTCTCTTCAGTTCTTCGAAACATTCTTCACACTATTTGGTCCAAACAAATTTAATCCCTTTTTGCGTGATCTTTGTTAATGGGTTAGCCAACTGGGAAAAATTCTGGACGAAACGTCGATAATATCCTGATAAACCAATAAAACTATGTACCTCAATTATACTCGTCGGTGTAGGCCATTCATGGATTGACTTTGTCTTAGAAGGATCAACAGAAATTCCATCCTTACAGAAAATATGGCCAAGAAAAGAAATCTTTTGAATCCAGAATTCACACTTGCTAAACTTCTCATATAATTTATGTCTTCTAAGAGTCTTCAATATAATGCACAAGTAATTTTCAAGATCTTTGTATCTTTTGGAGTATACCAAGATATCATCAATAAATACCACCACAAATTCATAGATATATTCCTTGAAAACTCTATTCATCAGATCCATGAATATAGAGGGTGCATTAGTCAATCCAAAAGGCATTACTGTAAACTCGTAATTCCCGTACCTGGTTCGAAATGATGTCTTCGGAATGTCTTCCTTCTTTACACACAACAGATGGTATCCAGATCGAAGGTCAATCTTTGAAAAGTATTGAGCTCCATGCAGTTGGTCAAATAAATCATCAATTCGAGGTAGGGGATACTTGTTCTTTATTGTTATAGCATTGATCTCCCTATAGTCGATACAAAACCTCATAGATCCGTCTTTCTTTTTAACAAAAATAATAGGGGATCCCCATGGAGAAACATTAGGGTGAATAAATCCCTTATTACTCAATTCCTATAGTTGTTTGTTTATTTCAACTAATTCTATTGTGGCCATTCTATAAGGGTCTTCGATATAGGCCTTGATCCAGGAATTAAATCAATGGAATACTCAACTTCTCATTCTAGAGGATGTCCAGGTAAATCTTCCGGAAACACATCTACATATTCTTTCACAATAGGTACATCCTCTATTTGAACATTCCTCTCCTCACCCACAGTTATTTCATTTTCTTCCTCCCCAATAATTGAATTTATTTGAGCTATTGGGGGTGGATCTAGATAAGAATTAGGTGGTGATGATTATGCTCTAAAGATAAGGTACTCCTTATCATCATCATCAAAAATCATAACCTCCTTCTTCTTACAATAAATCTTCCCATCATGGTCCGAAATCCAATCCCTACTGAGGATTATATCAAACTCAATCATAGGTATGACGATGAGATCAGCGAATAAAAAAAATTTATGTGCTCTAATGGGGACTGATTCACAAAACATTATTGCAATGATAATTCCCTTAATAGTTTTAACTGACAACTCCCTTGTTAAATCAAATTGGAAATATGTAATTTTCTAAGAAAACTGGGAAGATATGAAACAGTGCAATGATCCAGAATCAAATAATGAATTTTCTAAACTTGAGGAAACCATTAAATTACCTGCCACCATGTTTTTCGGAGCTTCTACCTCAGTAGTAGTGATAGAATAAACTTGGCTTTGATCCCTTGGCCTTTTCTGAGGTAATTTCCCCTGACTCTTCAGACATTCATTTACATAATGTCCCATCTCCCTACAATTGTAGCATTGGACATCGGTAGCTTACTTATTCCCCTTGCAATCAAGATCTTGGTGGCCTTTTCCACCACACTTGTAATAGACTCTCGTTCCTTTTAAGAAAGTACCGGGGTGTTTCCTCCCACATTTTCTACAGTATGGATATTTAACTTCACCCTTATTCCCTTTATTTCCATTCCCATATTTATCAGCAGATCTCTTCTTCTCTTGCTTTACTTTAAAGTCATATGACTTAGAGAATTGTTTCTTTGTCTTGATAGCACATGAGAAAATGTCTTCGTATGAAGAGAAGGATTGTGAGACTAATGCTCGACGGAGAAATAGTTTTAACCCATCAGAGAAACGATCAATCATAATTCTTGGGATACGTATATAATCATCAGCATACCTTGATAACCTTGTAAAGTTATCCTCATACTTTGCGACATTCTCATCCTCTTTTTGTCTCAGACTCAAAAATTTTCTTTCCATATCTGCTCGATGGTCACGAGAAATTTATTTTTCTAAAAACAGATCTTTGAACTCCCTCAATTCCATATTTGATACTTCATCATCTTCCTTCGTGTTTTGAATCATTGACCACCATTGATCAGCATCTCCAGTGAGGCGGTAAACTTCCATGATAACTTTTTCCCTTTCACTACTCACCAAATCCTGAAATATTTTCTCTAGGAAATTTATCCATTGATCAGCTACTAAGGGATTTGTAATCCAATTGAATGTTGGTGGTTTTTTCCTCATGAAGAGATCTAACATTGATCCTCCACGCTATGGATTAGGGTGCTCCATACGGGTAAGTTTATTATTTATAACCTGAGTGAGTTGTCCCAGTATGGTGATTAGCTGATCAACACCATTTGCATCACCAGCTCCACTATAATTATTTGAGCAGGAGGGAAATCCCTACATGGAGTGCATGCATTGATACGGTTTCCATTTATTCCACTAGGCTCCATTTCTAAACAATGTCATAAACTAGATCAGTTTATGAATCAAAATACATAATTCCATACTTATAAAACACTTAACATAAATTGAACTACTTATGGATATAATCCATAATCATAAGAATTTTTTCTTTAAGGAATTATATACTCATAAACCCTTCATAAAGATTTGTAATGAAAATGAGAGTTATCCTAAGCATATCCCCAGGAGTATCGTAACCAAGAGTGCAGCAAGGCCTGTTTTCGTGCACCAGTTCCCGTTCAAGTCTAGCTCAAAGCGGTGTTTTTAGTTTTTACCCCTAAGTACATATGTTCCAGAGCCGCCTCTACCTACTCGTATCTAGATGGGGATGTATTTCTTGGAAAACTCAAAAAATATCTAGAATACCAAAATTCTAGGAAGTTCTTCTATACTAATCCTCAAATTCCATCTTAAATCTATGTGCTCTAATCAGAGTTTATCAAAATCTAGCTTCCAAGGTTTGTATTAAACTTCCTCTGATACCAACTATAATGCCCCGACCCTAGTTACCCAAAGTTGGTGCATTATTACATAACATTGGCATGATCACAAGAAAGATCAAATCTCAAAAGGCCGATTAGTTTAGCAGCCTTAGAAACAATAGATATATTTATAAAGTTTTACATTACATCATAAAAATGAAAACTAAAAGAACATAGTCTCCATAGTCCACACTCTTATCCCCTCATACTATCCCTGCAGGTCATTCATAATTAACTTCTTCACATCCTGGGAAAAATAAAAAAATGAAAAGGGGTGAACTCAAATGCCCAGTAAGGATAACAATATAGCGGAAACTTTCATAAATAAGGATAAACATTTAAGGCAGTGTATAACTAAAACAAAAGCCTTTTAAACTTGAACTTAAACATAGTATGGAAAAAATAAAATGAAATAATGTCATTTACTTATTCACATGGGTATTCTACTAACCAAATAAGAACATGAAATATCAATAACCACTTTCATAATGATGGAATGCATAATGCCAGACTATCATAACCACATAGCTATGTCCTCATGCCAAGACTATAAATAAGATATTTCCAAGGCCTTGTGCCAAGACACTAGATTGTCTCATTAGACCTACCGATGAATCTAGGAGTTATAGCGGGCTCCACCTGTCACATATTAAGTCCAATGCATTCCTCATATGAATAGGTTTAAACATAACATAATCATTCGTATTAAAACTAGCATACGAAATGTCTATACTTTATTCATAAACTATGAATGGTATAAAAATAACACATCCACAGTCAAACATATCACAAAACCATCAATACAATATGGAAGTATTGTATCATAATAAATCAACTACAAATAAACTTAAAATCCATCAAAGTATGTTGAGATAGATGAAATCAAGACTCTTTTTAAAGAAATATCTCTTTCTATTTTGAAATAATTTAAGATTCATATATTTATAAAATAAATCATTTTCTTTGAAAATAATCTTATAAGATTGTAAGGTAATATTGAACGATTTTATAACGGCGTAAAATAGCCGCACCCGTCGTATTGGTTAAAAAACATTCTTACCTTAATTCTGTCGAAAGGTTAAAAAGCACCTTGTTTGGAAAACGAAGAGAAGATTCCTTTATAAACCTATTATAAAAAGTCAAATAGGGGTATAAATGACTTTAACCCATATTCTTTTAAATAGTAAAAATGTTTTGAAATACATTTTGAATAAACATGGATTTGGATGATAAATAAATCCCAGTAGATTATTACGTATAAACAACCTCGGATAATGAAGAGATTGTGAAATAGACCAATACCTTGTACCTTTCCTTGGTTGAGGGTAGGTTAACATCCTCTATAATGGTGAAATAATTTTTATTAAATTATAAAATAATCATATACATTAATATGATTCATATATGATCTTTTAATATTGATTTGTTAATAATATATTAGTATTATCGTTGTTTTGGGTGTTAACTTACTCGTTTTATTTTAGATGTTTTGTAATGTAAGCCATGTTTTTCATGGATAGTTTGTATCTTATTCATATCCAGAATGATATCAATTCCTTAAACATTATTTTTAAATCATCAAATGATAATTATGCCTGAAGGGATACGATGGATAATGAATCTCATCGCGTTCGTGGAGACGGTAGTCCATACGTACGCACAAGTGACAATATAATTCTTTTGATATTAAAATAATATATAATTGGATTCTATATCATATATAAAGAATCATTATCATGTTATATTTAATATTTACATGAATTATAAATCATTATTATACCCATCCAAATAATAATATATTTAATAACAATTACACCACGACGTGGAGACGGTAAGCCGTACGTACGCATGTATGGTGACATGTCATTCAAAGGATAGATAGAATACTGAATATGGTTGTACCATATTTATAATAATATTGAAGTATATAGGAGATACTGGATTCATTATTTTAGAATGGGAATAATAAATAAAGAAGAAGTTGAAGAAGAAATGAATATGAAAAAGGGTGGTGAAATCATTACCTCTTCTTAGGGTTCTTCGTTTTTATTTGATCAAAAGGGCTCCATAGGATGGATTTATGACTAAATAAAGGAGTCTAGGATGAATTGAAGGAAGTTTATAGAGTATTTGGGTAGGTTTTGGCCAAACAAAAAGTCTTTGATGGTGTGAATTGATGAGAATTGGGAGTTACCTTTTATAAGAGGGGTGAGAGGCACCTTTGGAAAAGCTAGAAATATTATTTTATAATAAATTCATATTCGGCTTCTAATGGATCCAAAGTGGATTATTTAAAGGTTAAGGTGGATATGGGTCTAAAACCACTCAACAAATAGGATTTAGATAGGTTTGGGCTACTATATTAACCTTATCATTAAGTATTAACTCTTAGTTAATTAGTTTCACTTTTTCAATGTTTCTTTATATTTTTATATTATATGGTTAATAAACATACAATATACATCCAAGATTCCCCAAGTGTTCCATTAATGATAAACCTATCATTATATAAGTCTCTTGGATGAACCTTAGATTTTTATGAATTTAATATCAATTAATAATATAATATTTGTTTTAAAAACTCTTTTATGTCAATTTTGACACTATTCAATAATTGATTTTTTTTGAAAATCATAACAGAATGATTACTTCGAAAAAAATTTATTAAATCAATACTAAAATGCCATATTAACCTAGAAATGTATTCAAATTCATAAAACGTATAAAATTATATTTATTTGGGTATTTAAAATATCAATTATTGTAATTCTTCATTATTATGGTAATTACTGCATCATCATTGTGTCATAAATAAATTAACTTATATATTGTCTAAAAATTATAAATAAAATATAATTATGTAGGAAATAATTTTATCTTTCTAATGAATATTTTTAATCAAAAATACAACATATATAACCCTATGTAAAAAATATATTTCTAAAAGATATATGCTTTTGTCATTTTTGTATTTATTTTAACTTAATTAATATAAAGTGTCATTATCACTTACAAGTGGCTCCATGGGGTCCAAAAATCGTCCCAAAGATGCCCATGGTCGGAAATGTTTCCGAAAATATGGTTATGACAAATTTTAGGGTAAATTGTTATTATTATAATATTATTGTTTGACCCTTATTTACCGGATTTACCCTTTAACCATGGTAAATAAAATATTTACCGAAGTAATAATTCCAAATGTCTAAAAATAAAAGATACCTATTTACACAATTTGGACATCCTGAGTCCATATATTGAATCCATTTTTTCAAATTCATCACACATAAGTGGCAGAAATTAATTTAAAATTATTTCTCGTTGTTAAAACAAATAGCGTGTTTTTTAGAGATAATAACTATCAAAATATTGGCACATGTTTATGTCTGGTTTAATTGTGAAATTATGTCCAATTACAAACATTGAATTAAATGGTAAAAATATATTCTAAATATAGTTTTAAACCACTCAAATTCATTATTTATCAATATTAATGATTTTGATTAAAAAATTTGTTTTTAATTAAAATTTAGTAATTTACACTATTCATCAAAACATGAATGTTATCCGAAAAGTACCAAAATTTTACCCTAGGATAAATTCGATATTTTGAATCCAAAAATGAAGTCCATTTTGAGAGATATTATTTATAAAATTTCAAAAAGTAGATATTACTATTCATAACGGCTGGTTTGATTGGTTGTGGTGTGTTAGAATCTCAATGTTGTGTACAATGCACGCCATTGCATTATTCAAAGGGAAATGTACCTTGGAATATTGGGGTGTTATATTTTATGCTTACAATTGATCATTGTGTCGAAAAGTTTTTTGTTTTTATTTATTAACCAGTGGGTCCAAAAATTCATATTTACTATATATCTTCATTATAATGGAGAAATCAGAATCAGACTGAAGAATGGGTAGAAATTTTGAATCAAGATGATGTTTTGAGAAGATTTTAGAAGGATAAATGAGAAATTATAACGTATGTGATGTGATGAATAAATTAAAAATGTATCTTAAATGAATTGAAAATTTAGTTTTTGAGAAATTTGTTTAAGCGGGAAAACTTTTCAGATTCCTGCATAAAAAAAATTAGAGCACCAATAAAAGGAGAAGAGTGTATTGTACTTTCTGAAGAATTAGAACACTATTCCTGTGAAGAAGAAGAGAGGGAAGATTTGAAGTTTTCGAGAGAAACAGTTTCCAGAAAAATCATTCATGAGGATTTTTTTCTTAATATAAGAAGAATAATTTAGCTTTTATTCAGTAGTTTCTCAAACAAGACTGGGCCACTGGATAAGGAAATTGGTCTGAGAATTTTGGACTGAGATTAAATCGGTTCAGAATTGTTTCATTTGTATTATGGTAGATATATATTTCTAGTCTGAGTAATCAGAATGAGTAATCTGATTGGGGTATCACACTACCAATTATTAAGAATTCCACATAAGTTCTTACCTACTAATGGGTAGAAAAGTGAATAATTTTTTTAATGTTCATATTTTTGAAAGTTGACAAGGGAACATAATAAAACTTTTTGAATCAACTTATGAATGTTTTTAAACTTTTTACACAAACCTGTATTACATAGTTCTATTCTACAAGAATCACAAGAACCTTTTTATTGAGCACAGTGTTACACACGTATAAGGATATATCCTACTTGTTTTATCCCCACAAAAGGAATCTTTTCTAGTTTATTTTGTGGTATTAGACTAGTTATAAAACATTCCAAGGACATTTCTACTCTTGTTTAGTAGTGAACCTTGAAAATTCTTATATCTTGTAGTTTTATTATTGTTTATTTTCATAAATGCAGATAAATATGTAAAAAGATGTGAAGGATGCTTAAAATTAAACGAAACCTAAAATAAAAATATATCACTAATTCACACCCTCCCCCTATTAGTATTACTTTAGTCATGGATAGGAATTATCAAGTTGTATCATTGGGAAGTTTGCCTTTGTTTTTTCAATTTTTGTGTTTTTGAACTGTAGTTTTTATGGGAAGTATAAATTTTGTGAATAGTAACCTTGTCTTTCATGGTAGGAACTATAATATCTATAAAGATATAATCTTTTGTTATCTTTTGTCTCTTGGGTATGATTCTCTTGAAGTTAAATAATATGTATTTATTATTATTGATAAAAAATCCTCTTAAATCAGTTGACAAGAATAATATTGAGAATGATGGAATGTATAAGAAAACATTACTCTCACCACCTTCTAAATGTTAGTGTTTATGAGTGAAGGGTGTTTATACTTCCAAAGGTCTCTGGAAAAAGTTGAATAAAATTTATAAGGTGTTACTAAGGTGAAGAAATCCAAGTTGTAAAATTGGAGGCTGAAGTATGAATATTTGAAAATGCATGAGTATGAATCTATTGTAAACCTATTTATGAGTGTAAATGATATTTTTAGCATCATCAGATGTCTTGGTGAAAAGTTAAAATACTCAACTATTGTTGAAAAGATTATTATAATTATTCCTAAAAATTTTAATGAGAAATGTTATTCATTAGATGATAGAAATCCTAAAACTTTATCTTCAGATGATCTACATAGTACTCTCAATACTTATGAAATGACAAGGTTGAAGGTTATGAAACAAAAATGTGATGAATTTTTATCCTTGTTTTCCAAAAATGTGGTATGTAAAATTCTTGATGAATTTTTATCCTTGTTTTCCAAAAATGTGAAAATATGTACATGTGAATAAAAGGGTAGAATTCCCTTTAAACGTTATGAATGTGGATTTTTTGGGAACTGTGGTGCTAATTTTCCTTAAAGAAATAAAGAATAGGATATTGATAAATATTAAATAAGGATGAGAAGATCATTGAAGAAATAGGGTGATAGGGCTAAATCATATTCCAAAGGGAAAGATAAGAAAATCTCCAAATCGAAAATGATAATATTTTTATCTGAAGGTGATGAAGATGATGATTTTAAAGATAAATCTTAAAATTACTATGAGAATATTGTAGAGAGTAATTTAATTGTAGCATATAACAATTAAAAAATTTTAATCATCATCTTTGAAGAAGAATAAACTCGATTAGAATTTCATCTAAAATAATAATTGAAAATATGTATTAGAAAGACTGGAAGACTTGAGAAAAATATCAATAAATTGGAAAATTAATTTTACTCAACATATAATTAGGTATGTTTTCATGGTGATAAATTTATGATCGTAGAAGAGAATTATGATTTGAAGAAATATATTGAGAAAGAAAATAATTGGAATGAAAATTTTTAAGTAAAGATGATGAAAAAAGAAGAACAGTTGGAACTTGTCCAAAAAAATATTATATCTAACCATAGGGTTACAGGTTTCAAGAAATATATCACGAAAGTTGATGATATTTCTCAAAAGGGTGAACTTGAGAATGTAAAATGTTGATAAGAAAGTTAAAATTGTTTCTGAGAAGAAGAAAGCTGGGAAAGTTATGTATGAGTCCAAAACCAACAAAGTGGATAAGAAAGAAGTTTATAAAAATTATGAGTCTGATAAAGATCCCAAAAATTTTGGTTTATATAAGAATAAAAAGAAAACTGATCTGAAAAATCATATTATGGTCGATAATACAAATTTTTATGGTAAAAAATGATCTGATAAGAAATATAATAAGGTATTTGAGAAACATGTGCACAACTCGAGAAAGTATGGAAGTTACAGAGTAAAATATTATTTCTTTAGATACTTATGTTATTTTGGTGTATTATAACATACATAAAATATGTATTTTTTTAGTCAACAACATCACTACTGTTCTACAATGTACATAAGGAAACGTTTGATTGGGTGCCAATACTCTCAAAGAAATTATTATAATAATGATGTTTTGAATAAACCTGAGTAAGTTGGTGTGAAAATTGAAAATAGGCTCCAACCTTTGGAAATTATTTCTGGAATATGTGATCAACCTTAACATCATTAAAACATTTTTCCTTTTTTTACCATCACAACAATATATTTTTAACAAATCATATAATTTCGATATAAAGAAAGATAAAGAGAATGAAAAATATCTTCTTATTGAAACCGCACTCAAAGATACAAAAGGATAATAATATTGGATCTTGAATAGTGTGGGTTATATTTATATGGCTAGAAACATAAATTTTTTGATGAATTTTAAAAAATTCAAAGAAATAATAATTTCGTTTGGCAATTATGATTCCCTCAGAATCAAAGGTATTGTATCTTCTATTATTATGGAAGAAATGTTAATGTATAATAAATATTTGTTTCTTGATGGGATGAAACACAACTTTTTAATTATTTTAAAACATTTGAATAAAGGAAACAAACTTATATTCAAAAAATAAATGTTTTTATGAAAATAGAGGAATATGGAAATATAGTTACCAGAGGCCAACATACAAATTGAAACTTGTTCCATGTTGATGTGATTTATAACTCTTAATAATAAGGCATGGTGGAAGAGAATTAGTTTTGGATGAAAATTTGGGGACACATATGTAAAAGAATTATGATAAAGTTATAAAAAATATATAGTGCCCATGGAATTTTGAAAATTTCAAGAAGAAGATATTGGTCTTCTATAATTTTTTAAATAAAAAATATTAGAAACTATGTACCAAAGAAGGTTAGAAATAGTTAAAAATGGACCATGTATCTTATTCATTATAACATCATTTAGATGAAGAGAAAACAATAAAATCAAATAGATAAGTACTTCATTAAATTCATTGATTAATTTACTTGCATTACTTGTGTTATGTATATGAAACATAAGTTATATTCTTTGAAAATTGTTAAAATTTTCAGGAGGAAATATGAAAATTAATTTGGGTATTCAGTTCAAAAGTTTAGAAAATACAACGGTGGTGAATACAAGAATGATGAATTTAAAATTTATCTTTAGAATCATGGATTTCATTGTGATTTCCGTAAACCATATACTCCTAAATAAAATGTTTTTGTCGAAAGGAAGAATAAAAGTTTGGTTTAAATATGGGAACTATGTTATTTCAACATGGTCTCTACCATTAATTTTGGAGGCAACCCATGAGATCTTTTTCTTATATTCCAAACCAATGTTCCTACGGTCCAACTTCACATATGACTCTATATGAAATATTTTATGATAAAACTCCAATTTTGAAACACATAAGAGTTTTCGAGAGTCCATGCATCATAAATAAGATAGGTGGATACCTTATAAAATATTAGCATAGAGTTGAATATGGAATTTTTCATGGATATTCTCTGTAAGAAATGTGATATAGATATTTAAAAAAAGACATATGAATATTAGTTGACTCTGTTGATGTAAATTTTGATGAAAAAGTTGAGAAACATGATAAAAAAACTTGTGCAGATAAAGTAGATGAATAGGATGGAAGAATTTTTGTTAACAATTCAGATAAGTATGTAAAAACTACAATCCTACTCAAGAATAAGAATCAGAAAAAACTATTTCTAGTTATATGGAAGAATCATAAAAATCTCATCCAAGGCTGAGGAAGAAATTGGAAACTCAAAACAAAATTGGTTATCAATATCAAAAGTTTCAAACAAGAAGAATATAAAAAGATATCACACATACATCATTACATTCAAAAGTTGAGATAAAATATTTGAATGAATCTTTTTAGTAGATAAAATGTGTTGAGGATATGAATGAAGAGCTACATCAGATATAGAATAGTGATACTTGGTAACTCATATATAAATAAAATAAAAAATGTTATTTGTAAAAATTGGGTTATATGGAACAAGTAGAATGGATAAGGTGAAGTGGTAAGAAATAAATCAAGATTAGTGTGAAAAGGTTACTCAAAGATAGATGAAATTGAATTTGATGAATATTTTTCTCTGTTGGAAAGGTTATAAAAATCATAATCTTTCATTCTATTTCCTCATAATGAAGTTACAAAAAAATTCAGATGGATGTGAAATCAATATTTTTGAATGGATAGTTTTATAAGGATGCTTATATTAAATAACCATGTGGCTTTATTTTTGGTAATAAAGAAAGTTATGTGTGTATGTGAAATAAAGAGTCATATGGGCCAAAGAAATAACTAAGATCATGGTATTCCAAATTGGATACATGCTTAAGAAAGATTATTTTTAAGAAAGGAAGGGTTGATTTTAATCTTTACATCAAAGAAAGGCATGCTTATTACCCCATCATAATTGTTTACATTGATGACATTATCTTTAATAGGAATGATGAAATAACCTATGAAATATTTTCTTATGAAATGATTTCTTTTGAGATATCCATACTGTGTGAAATGAAATAATTTCTTGGGTTACAAATCTCACAATAGAAGAAACATATTTTCCTATCCTATGAATAGTATACGAAGGAACTTTTTAAGAATTTTGGAATTGAAAATTTGAAACCATCTTCCATATCTATTTTAGTGGTATCCTAGTTAACTAAAGATGGAGAAGGAGAGGAATTTTTCCTTAAATATATTCATAAGTAGATTGAATGTTTCTTGTATTTGAGTACCTTAAGACCTGACATTGATTATGTTGTTACCTTTGGTGAATGATTTTAGATTTCTCCAAAACAATAACTTCTAATTTCTAATAAAATATTTCTCAAATATATCAAAGGAATAATTAATTTTGGAATCAGGTATGAAATATCATAAATTATTGACTTTCTTGGGTTGTCATATGCTGATTATGAAGAAATATTGAAGATAAAAGATCCACATCTAGTGTAGTTTTCTTTCTAATTTTTTTTATTAGATGTCCTATTACGAATCAAAATTTAGTAACTCTTATCATGGATGAATCTCGGTGTGTTACTACCACTCTAGATACAACCCAAATTATGATGATGATGATTTAATTGGAAGACATACTTTTTGACGAAAAGTTACCCTTTCTCTTGGGTTGTGATAATAGAAGTGTCATCAACCATACAAGAAATTCAGTATAAAATTCTTGTTCAAATCATATTGATATCAAATATAATTTCATCAAAGATAATATAGAGAATAATGAATTGAATCTAGAGTATGTTTCTATATCTTAACAAGTTTCTAACATATTCACAAAACCCATACTGATGGAAGACTTTTATAAATTGATGTTGAACATTGGAATAAAAACTCTTTCTTATCAAGGTATAAGTATTTGTTTTTGTCCCCTATATCATCTAGTATTTGGATTGTGTTTTCAAGGGGGATAATTGTTTCATAAATCAATTCATTAACAAGTGGTCATCCTTTTAAAAAATCATGTATGTAGGGGGAGTTGTGGGTTAGCTATGAATTCAGCATGTAAGTGTGTGAACAATTAATAAAGTCTATTTGAGTCTTCGTTGAAATTTTTTTTCTTATATTAAAGTTGATGAAGTCAATCAAGAAGTGAAATATGATGTGAATAAAAAATGAAGATGGTTCATGAGTGCCTAATTTTGGACAGCATGGTTTTCTTAGTGATTCATGTTCCCTACATTGAGTTATCTCATAGTGGCTTAGAATTCATTGATAAGTAATCCATAGAAAGAGGTTTCAAGGTTCATTATTTTATGAACCATGGTTGAAAAAATCATCCAAAGGGGATGAATTTTGGGGAAAAGTTGGATGTCAGTTTTTTTTGGAAGCTAAAATAACTTCTTACTAAAAAAATGTCTTTTATTTTCAAACAGAAATGAAATCACCTCACTTTTTAATAGTTGGTAATTAGACTCTCAATCAAAATAAGATGATCAAATGCAAAATTAATAAGATATTTAATAGGTTTATGAATAAGTTTTCCAGGAGAAAAGGATCATCATACTCACCTTATGTTCTAAAAGAAAGTTCTAATCATAATATAGAGGTTTATCAGAGTCTAAATGTATCAGATTAAAATCTAATGTTGCTTAATTGTTCTGTAAGTTATCAAAAATCATAAGATGTCTATAAAACTTATGATGTAATATTTATGAAATAAAGGTGGATAACAAGTGATGATAATTGAATTGAGGTTTTGATAGAAAGAAGGAAGTGTTGTAAGGATATTAATTCATAATACATTCCTTCATAGGTCAGATGATGTTACACTGATCCTAAAGATCTCATAGTCATGAAAATGTCAAGATTATAATAGTATAATTTGGAAGAATAAATTTTGAAAATAAAAATATTTTTGACCTCAATTTATTGGTGTGAGATCATTCGATGTTTAATTGGTTGAAGGCTGTGATGTGATTTTTGAAACATGAGATGGCAAAGATGTTATTTATCATTCAGACCAATAAGCCAAAGGATAAAAATATTCAAAGAAATAATTTAGTGAATGGTGGACCTGAATAGCCCTAAGGCATTCAATTTTCTATTTTTGATAATCACCCTTCCAAGGGAAAGGGGGAACCCTTAAAAGGAATGAAGGCTATATGAAATTTACAAGACCCATATGTCATAGAGGAAATTATCTAGACAAAACAACTTGGAACTACCTTCCCAAAAAAATGTTTTAGTATCAGCACTCCACCTTTTACAAGGATGGTTCACAGTTTTCCTCTGCATAGCTATACAGGCCTGGTACTGATTGAAATGATATAAACTCTCAATCTTTTAATTTCAGTTATCTATTCTATGATGAATGAATTTGGTGAATGGTGCAGGTTTTTTATTCCATAGTCAACAAAGGAAATAATTTTCTACTAATACTAGTTTTTGAGACATAGTGTGATGCTGATTGTTTGGTGGAACAATTGTTTTTGTTGAGAGTTTCTGGTAACAATTAAAAAGAAAATAAGTTGAGTTTTTAGGACATATTCATATAAAAAAATTAAAGACAGATTAATCAAATGAAGATCCGCAATGTATTAAACCATTTTCATCAGGTTGAATTTTTATTTTTACAATTGTTTCAAGAAGAAACTAAGTCATGCATTGTTGTGTTTCAATTTGTTCAAAAGTGAAAGAATAACTATGATATGTTTCCAATTGGGTAAAGAGTCATCAGACATGATTTGGTCTTAATACATCAGACTGGATATGAGATCGAGTAGTTGTAGTGAAGACGAGACTAATATATCAGACGCCGGATGATCTTTACAACATCATCCGTCAGAGGATCATCATTATGAAGAAAAGAAGAAAAGTTGAATTGTTTTGAAGTATTTGTCAATGAATTTTCAAAGATATTGTTAAAGTTATTCTAAAAATTGATGATATGTTTAGAATTATTCATTATGTTTATGTTAGAATAGTTTTAATTTTTTTTCTTTCAAGTGGTTATCTTATTGATATGTCTTCAGTTATAAGGTATTATCTAGTGGGTCAAAAAAATCGGAGTGACCATATATCATCATCTAAATGAAGTCATTAAAATAAAAATCCGAATCTAACTGAAGAGAAAGTATAATTTTTGAAAAAAACTAATGTTTTGAGAATATTTGAGAAGGTTTGAGAAGAATTTAGATGATTTGAGAAGTGATGAAGAAGTCAAAGATGAATCTGAAATGAAGGGGAAATTTATGTTTTTGAAAATTTGGTTATGTGTAAAAACATTTCATATTCCCTCCTAAACCATATTTTTTACACCTATAAAAGTAGGAGAGTATATTTTACTTTCTAATGGATAAGAACATTGTATATGTGTGGAGTCGGAGAGAGAAGTTCTAAATTTTTAGTGAGAATGAGTTTGCAAACAAATAATTCCTGAGTAAGTTTTTCATACATAAGATTAAGAAGGAAGATCATATTGAGTAGTTTCTTACATTATACTAGGCCATCAAATAGGTAAATTGGTTTGAGATTTCCAGACTGAAACAGAAGTAGTTATAAATTGTTTCAATGGTATTCTAGTATATATATTTTCTTGTACTGAGTAATTAGACTGACAAATCATAATGTGGTATCGGACTGAGTATCAATACGTTGTCCAGATAATTTCTTACCTATTGTTTGGTAGGAAAGTGAATAATATATTTTTTGAATTTTTTACTCTTGAAAGTTGACAAGTCACCTTAGTAACATGTTTTGATGATACTGGTGAATGTTTCTTTACTATTTACAAAAACTTGTATTACATCATTTTGTTCTACTTGAAGAACATGAACTGTTGTATAGAACATAAAATCACACAGGTGTAATGGTAAATCGAACTTGTTGTATCCATTCAAAAAGGATTGTTTTCTAGTGTACTGTGTGGTATTGGATTATTTACAAACCATACCAAGGATATAGAAACTATTTTTTAATATTGAAACTTGTAAATTATTGTGTTCATGTGGATGTGTGATTGTTTTTTTAAGAAAATTTGATAAATCATTAATTGGAGGTTACAATTGTAGCAAAATAGAGAAAACATTAAATAAAATGATATCAATGATTCACCCCTCCCCTCTCAGTGATATATTGATCCTATATTGGAAATATCAATATCTTTAAAAATATAATATATAAATACATTATTTAAAACATTACTGATGAAGTATTATTTTAATAAATTAATATGGACAAACATTATGCAATTAAAATAATTTTATGAAAAAAATTTAAACCCAAAAAACATATAGTAAAATCCAATATAAAGTTGATTCAAAATTAATTAAGTGGATTAAATTTAACAAAATGTCGCTTTTAAATTACCTAATTTGTTGAAGAGAAATGAGATTTTTCAAAAATACTAATATTTATCTATTCACTGAAAATTGTATATTTTTTAATAAAATTCCAACATATCACCCACTGAAAAGTTTTATATGTTGATTTAAAAAATAATATTCATTTTTGAAAATTTACATTCTAAAATTTATAAATTACATATTTAAATAAGAACATATAATAAAAGAGTTTAATTAAAATTATTTCTCTTTTGATTTAAATATTAAATAATATTTTATAATGAATACAAATATAAAATGTATATTAATAAATTTTAAACTGCTTTATTATATTATAGCATGTGTTGTTACATTCATTACACTTTAGAAAACTTTTCCACACAACTTTATTAACTTATTAATTAAGTGGAGATATGTAACACTCTAAGGCTTTTTTAAGTACTTTTTAAAATAAATTTAATAATTTAAATATATTTTATTACAACAAATATTATTTTATCTTCAATTAAATGCATCACTAACTTTATATTTCATTACATGCAACACTGAGTTTAAAGGAAACGTTGCATACTATTAAAATATTATTATTTAAAATGACACTTATCACCTAAATTTTGGAGTGGAAGGTTTGAATTGGATTAACTAAATTATAAAAATTTATTATTTAAAGAATTATATCAAATGAATTATTTGGTACCGTAAAATTTTTATTGAAAATAAAATCTATCAAAAATAAGAGAAAATATTTTTTTTATAAATATATTAAGTAAAAAATAATCATTATACCTCAATAAATAAAAAAAATAGAATTATTTTATGAAATTTATATATAATATATTTAATAAAAAATTTAACATGAATAATATGTGTTATTTATATATTAGATAATAATAAGTCACATTTTAGGCATAAAACTGCATCTTTCTAGAAGACAGTTTTGTCTCCTTTTGTGCACTTATAATAAAATTTCTTTATAAAAACTATAGAATATTAATTAGATAAATTATAATTAATTATTTTAAATCATAATGAAAATATGATATTTTGGTGAATATTTTAATATTTTATGAAAAGACTACTTTTTTTATGAATACTGAGAAATACTAAATTTTAATTGAAAACTGCCTTTTAGTTAAACTTATATTTAATGTAATATTATTTTTTAATTTTTTTAAATTAAAATTAGTTCATATATATATCTAATAATATAATTTTGGTTATTGGAGTCATTTCAAAATTGAATTTTTTTTCAAAACCTTCGAATGTTTTGAGCATTTTTTCTTTGAAAAACCAGTTTTCTCACCTCATCTACTGTATAAATTTTGATTTAAATTTTTTCACTTCTATGAACATAATTTGAAAAAATGTATTCAATTTTTTTAATCATAATAATTCAAAAATTCTTATAAGTTCAAATTTAATTTTCAATATAATTAGTGGTAAAAATAGTAAAAATTATTAACCACGGTTATCGTAAAAATTGGTTTACTAATGAGGTAAACTAAAAAGATAAGCGTTAAAATGACCTAAATAATTTATTAAAATCTATTTTATGAAAATATTTATACAATTTAATATCTAATTATATAAAATACTCTATTTTGGACCCTTTTTATGTTTAAAACATGGGTAGACCTTTTTTCTTTTCAAATATTACAAGTGTTTTACTCACCTCACTTATAAAAGGAAACCCCTAATCATATCTTCTTTACTACATTGTATCTATTTTTATCATCCAATACCTACCAAAATAACTTCACTACATCCCTCCTTATATAATAAATCCCTTATTTTAGTTATAAATCCATCCTAGGGAGGCTATTCGTACAAACCTAACGAGGTTTCCCCAAGAATAGGTAACATTCCTCAATGAGCATTTTTATTTTATTTCTCCCTCCATCAGATTTAGTTATTAGAAAAACAAGATGATATAAGAACCAAATTATCTATAATATACTACTACTATGTTATTTTAAGTTCATGGACAATAAAAATCCCAATTCTATCAAATGTCATATGAAATCATCATATGTGTGTACGATGTACTACTACCTCGTGAACCGATGTCATTCATTTTTTCATTACTATATATCACGGTTTGGTATGATGATGTACATAAACTATATTTATGATAATTATAACATAATTATAACATTTTAGTCATTTTATCATATATTCATTTCTTTAATTTTCATTTCATAGGGGATATGATAATGTTGCTCATGTATACGTCGGACTAGAGCCTCATAAAGCAATGTGATTTATTTTTCACTAACTCTTTACATGGTTGATAATAAGGATACATTTAATAAATATATATGATATAAAAGAAATATTTTTTATACTAATGGTAAATTTATTATTCTTAAAATAAAATATATAATTTTATTTATTACCTTTTCACTAACAAAATGATGAAAATGTCATTGGTTTACAAGTGAACTACCACCTTTATAAAGTGATGTGACTCTATTTTTTCACCACCACACCACATGGATGATATATATATAAGTATATTTAATGAAATAAAATTTTATTCATTATGTTATGATATTTCTATAAAGTTAAAATATTACCTACAACTTTCCCACAATGATTATTTAAAAATGGAAACGTTACTCATGTGTACGTACAACATAACCTATTTGTGATCATAACATAATTAATTTCTCAAAACCATATTTAATGAATAATATTAAAAGTATAATTGATATATATATTATAATATATCAAGATAATTATTATTGAGATTATATAACCTTGATCAATGTAAGTGGACTGAAAATAAAAAATGAAAACATATATGATAAACAGAGCAGTTATGACCCAAAACATGATTTTAGCAATGAATTTGTAATAAAATGGTAGTCAATGGTCATAAGTAAACAATATATTTTACGATATATATAATTATGGTTATATAATTTATTTATAATAATCTTATATTAAATATTCAAGAGGTTCAAACAAGTATGAAGGACGTTGAACCTTAATGTAAGGGATTTCTTATCTCTTTTATTTTTAAAAGACAGGAAAAATCACCACTCATTTCTTTGTTGTAGAGTAGATACTAAGCCATGAAAATTTTATATCATTAATATCATTAATTTAATTAAATTTAAATATTATTTTTATTTTATGAATTATTAGGGATTTTTATTGAAAACATTACTAATGTTGTATGTTATTTGCAGTCACTCTTGTATTTTTAGAAGACATATGTAATATCACAACTCGTTTATTTTTTGGGGTATATAAACTTCCCCAATTATATGTTATATCATGAATATTAAACTTTTAATGAAAATTTAATTTTAATTTGATGTTATGATTTACTATGTATTGTGATTCAAAAGATTACTGAAGCAGGAATGGATTTCTAGTCTCTCTTTTATTTTTGGGATACATATGAAAAATCACCACACTTTTCTTTTATGTGGTTTAGATACATACCATTTGGAATGTTATATCATTTATATATTAATATTCATGACATATAATGTTTCCTTTGATGTTATTTTTTATTTGGTATTATGATTTAAAAGATTACTAATGTCGTAAGTGATTTTTTCTCAATTTTCATTCCTTGATACATATGTTAAATTATGCACGTGTATTATTTTATGAGGGTAATATATATCCCCTTTGAAAAATAATATTTTGAATTTATTTATTATAATTATATTTTACATTTTTTTATTTATATTCCTTCATTGGTCTTATAATTAAATGTTACCCAATGGGTGATGAATTTTTGTTACTATCTCATCATTAATTTTCATTGATCTAGATTATGATTCCAATGATGATGTTATATACATTATCTATAAGTGAAATCAATTCCTTTTTTATCATCTCATAATTCAAGATACTTTCATGTAATATTTTCCTTTTTTCACACATGGGTACTTGTAATAATTTAGATATTATTATTATGATAATCCAACATAATTTCTCACTTTATGAAGAAAATATGTTTATTTCCAAAACTATGTTTTATAAAAAAATAAAATTTGTCTTAATATTATGAAATTATTTTTAAAACAAATTTTTAGTCTTTTTTTCAAAAAATATAATTTTCATGTCATTTTCCAAAAAATTATCCTTTTTATTTCTCTAAAAAGTATCATATAATCTTTGTTTTAACATTTACGGTATGAAAAAAAATTGCATTATCATGACTATTATTTTCACTGATGATTACATTTTATTTTTCATGGTGATATTCAAAGAAAAATATTTTCTAAATGTTTTTTGAATTTTTAGTTTTGAAAAATGACTTCTAAATAAAAGATAATTTTCATAAGAAATGATCAAGTGTTCATTCAAAATCATTATCCATCTATGATAAAAATAATTTTATTTTACTTATGAATTACTGATCATATCAACAAAGTATACTATAAAATATTATTTCTATGATTTTTTATGATGAAAATATAATCATGAAAAGTCATTATCTTCCATAGGTCATACTATAATAAAATTATTATGAAACTAGCTTCATTTTTTTAGGGGTTATGATATGATTAATGTTTATTGATATTTCGGTGTACATACATTTGATTTTCATTATGTGATGGGTGGTACATATATCTCACTACAATGCACTCAGTAAATATGGATAACTAAAAATTAGAAATATTATGAATAAACATGATTACATTTTCACAGTGTTATTTCTGAATTTTATTACAGGTTGAAAATGTTATCCATGAACCTGATTACTTGTTCAAAATGCTTTCTATCAATGGGATAACATGTTCATAGTGTTATTCATGGACCAGTATTTCAGGTCCATAATGTTATACATGGATTTGGTTGCATGTCCATATGTTTATGTGGGGGAATCATTTCATTTCTTTAATGTAATGAGTGAAATTTTATCTATTTATACATATTCACAACGTTATAAGTTGATGTGTATTATAAGATTCCATACCATATGTCAATGTTATTCTCTCTTGGATCGTGATCACTGATTTCCTTATGATTCATGTCTAATTTACTACCAATATTTACGTCATGTCTCAAGGATATAATATTTTATATATGTGGAATGGTTTTCATATATTATATCCATGTTCTCGTACCCTTATTTTCATTTTAGTCTTATGTATCTCCCTTATCTACCCTTAATGAATATCTTGTCTAATCTATTATTATGTTTCCTTTCCCCATGTTTTGAAGAAAGGTATTAAGTTGGTTATGTTTTTTAAGAGTACAAATAGGAAATATCTTTATGGTATATGATTAATATCATTCACCAAATTAGAATATTGTGTACTTAGTATCCAAAAACAATAAAATATTATCATCCACATGTGTGTGTTTGTGTAATGTATTCAATATACATCTAAAAAGATGTAGTATATATCTATAAAAATCCTGGGTCACTATATATGGTTTCAGAGAAATTTTATAGTCAACATTTTTAAACATGGAATGAAAAAAAATTAGTAAGATACTTGTGGATATTTCTATGGAAATTATAGGGATATTTCTATGCATATATCTAATAATTTGTTAAAATATATAAAAATGTCAGGGAATTTTGATAAAAGAAATATTGAGTAGTTTTAAAGAAATTTCATCCCTTTCTAGATAATAAAAGTGGTTGTAAATTTTGCACAGTCATAACTTTAGATAACAACTACAAAAGGATGCATTGAGATGGACTTAATCATTACCTGGTATACACCAATAATCCTTATAGCACATCTGGCTAGACACTTATAGGGGATTTTCATTGAAAATAAAAAAACACTTTAAAATTTTTCATGGATAATTTAAATAGATTATAATCATTGATGGATTGGGTTAAAACTAAATTTTCATGGATTTAAAAGAAATGTGTTAGTATTTAGAAAACATATATGTGATTTTTCTTAATTATGTCGTTCATTTCCTTATTATTGTTTCCAACACTTTGATTGTTGGTTTTAGTCAATGGCTGGAACCCGAAGTAACTGTGTTAATGGAAAATGTAATGATTTTACTCTTGAGAAACTGATTGTTATGGGAGGTTAAATGAAAGAACTAATTTCTATTATCACACAAAATTCCTAAAATATGACTCATGATGAACTTATAAATGAGAAAAGAATGGAGCAACATTATTTTCAATCCTTCATGAGGAAACACCAACAATATTTTAGTGGTTTCACTAATCCTCTAGTTTCCTAGTAATGGATTAGAACCATAGAAAATAAATATTTTTCATTCTCTATTTATCAATGTATAGAAAGAAAAATTGGAAAGCCTACCAATTGGATAGTTAAGAATATCAATAGTGTACTCTTACTAAGGATATGAGGAATGTAAATGAAATTGTCTCCATGAAGTGGTATTGATATACAAAAATATGTTTCAATAAGTACATACCCTATATTATTCATAATTTTTTTAAAGGAATTAGTAATTAAAAGGATGACAAATTGGTAGGTACCTATGAATAAAATTTTCAACAATTTCTAGGTACTCATTGTTTATTATCATTCATCCTGAAATTGTCGTTAACATATTCAAAAGTATATTAAAACCATATATCTAAAGCTAATTATCCATACAGTACATTAGAATATATAATGATATAATTCGATATGCACTAATAGTATAAATAGAAGCTAGAAACCCTCATGGTTTAGTGGCAAGAAAAAGAAGATGGGGTACTATGGAAATTCTAATGATATATCACATGAAAGGAACAAAACATTTCAAACTATTACTTTCTAAACTATTTGAAAGAGAACTTATGTGATACACTAAATGGAATAATGAGTTTTTTCAAGTGTGGGATCCTAACCATTGAGAAAAATAATATAGTATTATTGTGAATAAGATAGCCAATGAAATGAAAGGAGAGAGGTATCATCAAAATAAAGAACTCACACACCAGTATTTCAAGTGTAAGTTGTATGGTAATTATGAAAATTGATGTCCTAAGGAGAGAGCACATGAAGAGAACCAAAAAGGTTGTACGAGTAATGGTTTTCCAGTTGATAATGAAGAAACCACAAATAAAATATTAAATGAAATAGGTATTAAATAATATGATTATTAATCCTAGTTAATGCATTAAAAATGTGGAAAATTATATAAAGTAATTATGTATTGGAATTGTATAATTGTGATATATGAATATATATGGATTATTTGTAGTTTTTTAGTGTTACTTTTCATTAATATGTTGAATGGTATGGATAACCTATGAAATTTATTTAACAAGAAGGTGATATTCTATAGAAAATACATTATTGAAAAATTATAACCCCTAATATGTTTATGATGTAGATATAAAGATGATGGGAGAAAGAGATGATTGATATGGATAAACTAAATTAGATAGTACTAATTTCCTTGGAACTAATTAATAATTTTTTTTAAAACTATTTTATGCTATCATTGATGGAGTTTACATCATTTTTTATAATTAAATAACATATCCATTAATAAATTTTTAATTTAAGTAATAAGAAATCATGTTTTCTTCAATAAGTTTTTATTGAAAATTCTGTTTATTACCACAATTCAAGGTAAAACATGTTAAAGTTATTCACTTGTTTAGTATGTTATAATCAATAGCCACATTATTATATAAAGGTTATTAATGTTATATTGATTTTTGAGAAATTTTGTGACCTTATTTAGAAATTATGAATTATTGAAGTTTTATAAGGTTAACCATTTATGAGAATCTTTATGTGGATCTTTGATGAGGTTTTTGGGATTAATGAATTAAATTATCACATGAAGAGTTATACATATTTGAAAACAATGCTATAATTTTTATTATTATTATAACTAGAGATAGAAGAAATATATTATAATTATATTATTGATTTTATGATCCATTGGTGTATTGGGAATAAAAAAATTATTTATATTTATTGTAGTAAGATATCATGTAGATATTGATCAAACCAAAACCAAAGGATAATAATGTGATTATAATATATAAGAAATCTATGTCCTGGGTATATCGGTCCCTTTAAAATTCTTTATTGTATCAGGAATATATCCTATCAGTTGGAAATTCCCCCAAACCAATCATAGGTAAACAATGTGTTCCATGTACCTCTCAAATGGTTTTATATACCAGATCCATCATAATTATTGAACTCATAGGTCATACTATTGGAACATGATCATTCTTATAATAAAAAAATGGTTGAGATTCTGGATCATAGAGAGAAGGTTTTATGAAACAAGAACAATCACCTGGTAAATGTTTTTTTTAAACCACTAGCATGAGTAAGCTATTTGGGAAACTGAGAATGTAATTAGCTATACTTTTTCTCAGTTTTTGGAACAAAAGTAATGAATTTAAATGGGAAAACACATTTTAAGAAGGCTTGAATGTAACAACCCTAGATTTTGTAAAATATTTTATTCAAATAAATTTAATACTTTTGATATTATTCATTACATGAAACACTGATTTTATCTTTAGTTACATTCAATGTAGATTTTATCTTGTGTTACATGCAACCTAGAGTTAAAAAAAATGTGACATATTATTAAATTATTATCATTTAAATTGAAATTTATCACCTAGCCATTATAATGGTGGGAATGAATAAAATGAACTAATTTTTTAAAATAAATGGTTTACACATGAATATAAATGAAATTATCTAGTGAAAATTTAATTATAAATAAAAATAAAAACTATTTTAATATAAAAGAAATATTATCTTAAAAATGTATTTTTTTTTAAAAACCAATATTAACTCAACAAATTAATCAATAAACTTATTTTAAATGATTTTAATTAATTTTATAAATTATAAATTCAATCAAATTTATAACATTCATCTTCTATTTTTTCTATACAATAGATAATAATAAATCCAATTTTACTCTTAAAGGCCCCATTTTTATGAAAAACAGGGTTTCTCCTTTTGCGTATTTATAATAAAAAACATTTGGAAAATTTTACAAACATAATTTGATAAAATATGATTAATTTTTAAAATTACCATGTCAACATTATATTATGGAGAATGTTTGGTAACCTTTTTAAAATAATAAATATTTTGTCTAATAGTAAAAAATACAAAATTGTAATTACAAACATTTTTTTGTTTCCATTTTTTATAAAGTTATATTATATTTAAAATAAAATTAAAATTAAAATTAGTTAAATTATATTTCAAATAGTCTGATTTAGGTTATTGGATTAACTTTCATGCTGTATATTAATATAAAAATGTGGTAATCTTTATAATGATTTCTCTATGAAAACCAACTTTCTCATCATGTCTACGTGATTAATTAAGAATTAGGATTTTACAATTTTGGAAATGGAATTTTTAAAAATGGATTCAATATTTGTAACCAGTAAAATTTATATTATCTATTTTTTTAACTTAATTTTTGTCCATAATTAATAGTAAAAAATAGTAAAACTTATTTACAGCGGTTATGGTAAAAATAAGTTTACTAAGGGTTAAACTAAAAATATAAGGGTTAAAATAACCTAAAAAGTTATCAAAAATACATTTTATGTCCATATTTTGACCCTATTACATATAAGGCTATATATTACGTTATTATTGACCCTTACAGAATTGAAAAATGGTGGGTTGAATATTTTCCTTCCAAAAAATATAAGTGTTCCACTCACCTCACTTATAAAAGGTCACCACCTCTTCTATCCTATTCACACAATCGAACCCAATTTTTTCAGCAAATACCTACCCAAATAACTTCCCATAATATCTGATATTATTTTATAAGCCTTATTTTTTGTATTATTATAACCTGGGAAGGTTTTCACTACAAACCTAAAAAGGTTACCCAAAGAATATGTCACGTTCTTTAATGAGCATTGTTTTTTCATTACCACCCCTCATAGTTGGGTATGGTGATGGATATAAAGTATATATATGATATTTGTGACAGAATTATTCATGTAGAGTAAATATATAATATATACCTTTTTACATTCCATTCCACAGGTGATATGATAATGTATCTCATGTGTACAACGGACTACAAGCTAATTAAGTGATGTGGTTCATTTTTCACGAACGCTTTACATAGTAGATAATAAGTTTAAGTTTAATGAATATATACAATATAAATGAAATAATTATGATATTAATGAAATTTTTAATATTATGAAATTATAATATATCATTTTTTTCATTTTCACTCACCTATGAATGATAAATTCGTTCACGTACTTGTGGACTATAACCTTCACAAAGCATTGTCATTATCTTTTTTCTACACCAAGGCACATGGATGAAATGTAAATTTATATTAAAATAAATAATATGTTATTTATGATATTATTATCATTATTTAAAGATAAAATATTACATAACTTCCTTTTTATAATGGTGGTTTAAAAAAGGAATCATTACTCTTACGTACGTACGGTCGACCGTCTCCCTGATCGTATCATACATCATTTATCAAAACCATCTTTCAGGATTTTTTAAATTCTAATTGATGTATAAATATTATTGTTATTTCATCATTATTATTATATATATTATGTAACCACATTAAAAGTATGTGAAAAAAATAACAAATCAAAACATATATAAATAAAAAGGCAGATATTTCCTGAAGCATGTTTTTAATAATGAATTGGTAATAAATAGGTAATTAATGGTCAAAATTAAATAATATATAGAATAATATATATAATTAAGGTTATATAATAGATTTATAATTAACTTATATTTATTATAAAATATTTTTGAATGTGTATGATGGACGTCAATAATTAAGCTAATTAATTTCTACTCACTTTTATTTCTGGGAGACATATAAAAAAACAAACCTTTTTTCTTTTCTATGGTGTAGATTCTGACCATTTGACATGTTATAACATGAATACTATCCTTTTTTAGATATTTAAATTTTTATTTTTTTTGTTATTATTTAGTGTGTCTTATTATTCGAAATATTACTAAAGTGGTAATGGGTTTCTAGTCTCTCTTTTATTTCTAGAATACATATGAAAAATCACTAATAATTTATTTTTTGGGTGTAGATACTTCCACTCAGACATGTTATATCATGAATATCCTAATTTTAATTATATTTAATCATTCATTTTACTTGATTATTTAATTTGGATTACGATTCAAAAGATTACTAATGCAGTAAAGGACTTATACTCTCTCCTTTATTATAGGAATTCATATGAAAAATCACCACTTGTTTTTTGTATGGATTAGATTCTACCCCATTAACATTGTATATCATGAATCCCATAATTTTAATGATATTTAAATATTCATTGATATTAGAATTTATTGGGACTTTCTCTTTAAATAATTTAAAGTGTGGTAAGTGTTTTTTATCAACTTGCAGACATTAAGGCATAGGTTATCTTATGCACTGATCTTCTTTTATGAGATGAATATACCACCACTTTTAAATAGAATATCATTAATTTATTTATAATTATTATGATTTAATTATCATATATTATTATTCCTTTGTAGTTAATACCATTAAAGGTTACCAAAGTGGTAATGATTTTATGTTACAATCACTTTATCTCATTTTCCAAACAATTCCCATGTGGTTTTTACTAAAAATGATAAAGGAATTGTTGTTTTAATGTGTACTACATGAATGGAATTTTTCATCATCATGTACATTATTTTCATTGAATCTTAATTTATAAGTTTTCAAGGATATTTTCAATGAAATGTATTTTTATAATGTTTTAAGAATTTTTAAATTTAATATTTTTCTTTTATAAAAAACTAATTTACCTCTAGAAGTGTTCCAAGTTATCTTTCAAAATCAATATCCATATATTATTACATCCTTGTATGTAAATTATTATTGGTGGGGATAATAACAAAGGATAAAATTATTGTTCTTTATATGATTTTTTTATTATGAAAAGTTTTTTATGAAATCCATTTCTCATCATGGGATATTAGAAAATAAAATTATTTTTGAAATCAATTTATTTTTAGATGGGTTATGCTATGATTAAATAATGGAAAGATTATGAAATATGTCTTCTTTATATAGGTTGTGGTATGATTAAATTTTAATGAAACCCATTTCATTTCATTGGCGGTGATATGATAAAAGTTTTTTGATCTTGTCTCACACATATATATGATTTTCATTATGTGATGGGAGGGTCATATATATCCCTCTAATGAATTGGGTAAATATGGATAAATAAAGAGTAAATATGTAATTCATGAACCTGATTACATGTTCACAATGTTCTTAGTGAACCTAATTACATTTTAACAATGTTATGTGTGCACATGATTACATGTTCACCATATTTTACGTGAAACCAGTTACATGATCGTAGTATTTTCCACGGACCTGACTATCATGTCCATAATATTATGTGTGGACCTATTTTAAAGATTATAAGTATATGTGGGGCTGTAATTTCATGTACGTAACTTCATGAGTGAAAATTTCCCAATTTATACATGTTCTAATGCTATAAGTCGATGTATATTCTACAATTCACTATCTTATACCAATTTTATGCTCTCTTGGATCATGATCTTCCATTTAATTATTATTCATGTCATATTAACTACCAATCCTTATGTAAAAACTCAATATTAAGATATTTTATATAAAGGGTATGTTTTTCAAATGTAATTCTCATGTTTTCATAACCTCATGTCCATGTTTTTCTTACATGTCACCCTTTTTATGCTTATTTAGTATTCGAGCTCACCCTTTATTATGTTTCCTTTCCTTGGGCTATGAAGATAGGTTTTAAGTAGGGTTTTTTTTTAATATTATTAAAGGGGGAGATATTTGTTTGGGATGTTGAAGATATTTCACCAAATTAAAGGATTGTTTACCTAGTCTCTAAAAACACTAAAATATTATGGTTATCACCCATTTGTTTTTTAATGTATTGTATATTAATATAATAATATGAAATATCTTTGTCTGGAAAGCCTAGTTCACAATTTTATATCATTCACTCAGATAATTTTCATATTATGATGTCTCCTCATAAACGATATAGTTTTCCATAAAACTATAACCTGGTTAATCAAATAATTCAACAAAACATTATTTCTATCATCAACAATATCAAAGAGAGGTTACTCATAGAAAAACGCCTCTTCTAACTAAACTAATTAATGGCTCAAAACATCATAGGATTAAAGAAAAAAAATTTGTAACATCAAGAAATAAAAAAAATATTCATGGGAAAAACATTGATTTCAAGCCACTATGTAGGAAACTAATCCATATCTATCTAGGATTTTATATAGTTCAATGAAATTACACATAGATTTACCTTTTTGTGGAAACACATAGCACTTTTCCAGGGGGATACTTTGAGAAAGACATGATCACCTACCTCAAAACAAATATCATTCCTTGAATTATATTCCTAGCCTTTATTCATCCTTCGAGCCATCATTATAAATTTCTGAATAAAATTCACCCTATAAACCATTTTCTCTCCAAAATCTAGTCCCATCAACTTCCATTCACATATTTCCTCCAAAAAAAGTTGTAATTTGACACCTCTTTACCTATAATGCCTAAAATTAGGCAATCTATATTCTAGAATGAAAACTACTAATATAATAAAATAAAATAAAATATATTTTAAGATCCCATCATCCCTAGTAATCCATTGAACAATGATCAATCATATATTCAAAGGATTGAATTGTTCTCTCATATTGTTTATCATATTAATTATGAAAAGTATTACTACAATTTCAATCAGTACCTAACATCTTCTGAAGAAATTTTTAAAAATTAGACATCAACCTAGGATCACGGTTTGATAAAATTGATAGAGGTACACTATGTAACCTAACAATCTATTTTAGATACAGTCAATCATGTTTATGTGAAGACACGGTGTCTTGAATGGGAAGGAAATATGAAGATACAGTAAACCTATCAACAATATCCCATATATCATTATTAACTCAATATATATTTGGTAATCTCACCATTAAATCCATTGATATATTTTCTCATTTACACTATGTCACTAAAAAAAGTTAAATCATTCCCTTTAGAAAATGTAATTTTTTTAATCATGCTAAAATTTCAAACACATCAAGTTAAAGTCATCAATATACATTTTAATTCCATCTTACTAGTAATACTAATGAAGGCCTATGTATGTCCTTTTTATGACCTAATAAATAGAAAATGGATTAATATGACCTTAGATGAATATAAATTTCGTAAACTGGGAATCAAATTGAACACAAAATATTCTTCAAAATCATTAAATAGCTTCATCATAAATATTAAAATCTATTAATAAATATTTCCCAATATATTAAACATGTTATAATAAAGTTTAATCCTCTTATGTTTTCTTAATTAATTCTAAAAAATTGACTTCATTGAATGCTAATACAAAATTGAGTATGTCACTCCATCCACAAATACCAAGAAAAAATATATCAAACCAATGAACAAGGGGGTCACACTCTAAATGTAGCATGGTTAATGTAGCATTATTTTTTCAACTAAATCATTAAATACCATTTTCATTTCCAGGATGGTAATGAATCGTACAAACATAATCCTTAATCATTTTCATCCATCTTCTTTGTAACATGTTTAATTATTTATGATTGAATATATACTTCAAACTTTTTGATCAATATATATTTCATTCTTTAATGCATTAAAACAAGGCCACAAAATTTTTAATGCAAAAATCATTGAATCTAATTATATAACATGTTTAGGTTAATTTAACTCATGAGGTTTCAAATGAAGTGAAGAATAAAGAATTACTTAATCATTTTTAATTATGACACAACATATTTCTTTTGATGAAGAATAATTATAGATGACGAATTCTTTAATTCTAGAAGGTAGGGAAAGAGTTGGAGCATTCAAAAATCATATTTTTAGATCTTGAAAACAATAATCATATTTTGTTTTTCTAGGTGAATTTAACTCCTTTTTGAGTTCACTTATACAGTGGTATAGGAAATGAAGTAATGATTTCAAAAAACTATCTGTATCACTAGCGATTCCAAGAGAATAATGAATCTATGTGATATTTTTGTGACTTTTCCATTCTTAAAAAAATTATCATCTTAAAAAGTTATGTCCTCTTTAAAAATAATAATTCTAAGGAAAGATATTGTTCTCTAAATAAATTATCACTTAATAAAGTTCCCATACAATATCTTTTATTTTAAGGATTTCAAAAAATCCTTAGGTTTCATTCGTGTTCATAATGACAATTATAATATACAAAAATTCAATCAATAAACATAACCAAAAACATTCCCCTGAACTCATGAAAATATCAAATCATAAGGTCCACAAATAAAATAGGTGCATTGGATAATCAAAAATGCATAAATATAAACAAATAGTTCACATATCTTTTCAAAAACACAGTCTTCATAATATCTACATCCTACACATTCAACTGATTGTACCCCAACATGAGATTATCCTTCGAAAAATACGGTTCCTCTTGGAGCTAATGAAACAAATTATCAACATGAGGAATATAATACATGTCCTTAATTGTTATTTTATTTAAAGATATATAGCCAATTCAATATATCATTTAACAATATTTATTTTTAACAAAAAAATTAAGGATAACCCCATTATGAAGTTCTAGGGCGAATGAAATATTTGTCCAGTAAATCCTATAATTTCATTTTCAATTATAAAAGTTCCACTTGAGACATTTGATAAAGGGGTTTAGAAATAGGTTGAGCATATGGTACTTCAACAACTATAAATTCAAACTACCAATATGGAATAAAATCATGAAAATCATCCATAAAAACATTCATGTATTTATCTACTATTACCACATCTCTATTTTTAATAGTTTAATTATTTTCAATAGTATGAGATAGGTAAAATTCACTAACATATCTCTCAATTTCTAGTATTCTAGTTATGTAATAAAAGGAATGAAATAATTGAATAAAAATTATTAGCTTTGTAATATATCCTTTCATGATAAATTGAATGACAACCAATACCCAATATGATATGAATTTGTACTATGGAATGTTCAAAATGATTTTCAAAAAATACCATCCCATAGATGAAAACATTAATATTATCATACATCTTGGTTTCATTAATATTTCCACCTAATGATATCACCAAAGCATATATCTTGAATTAATGAGGTGATATAAAAAACATAAATGGGAAATTACAAGAAATCAAAGATTAAAAATATACAAAGTTAAAAAATGTATATGAATAATTCAAATACATAAGTAAAATATCTAACACCACTTAATTTTATGGACCAACATCAAACGAATTTGTATAAAAATATTTTTCCACACCATTTATATTTTGACCATGATGATTGCCATCTTGAGTTACTAACTTTAGGAACACGTTAGCATAATGGACCAACTCATTGAATCAAAAAACAGATCACCATTATATGGCTATCAGTTACCTTTTAAATTGATTTTTCAAGCTTCTTCTCCTTGAAATCACAGGCCATATGTCCAACTTTACACACCAATAACACTTCCATGATTTCATAAGAAATTATCTAGGTTTCTACTTACCACACATACCACAATATGGGAACTTAATTTTCTTACCAATATATTTATTTTCAGTATATATTCATATAACAAGACTTTATGACCAATTTTTACATTCATATTTATGAGGCACATAAGTGTCAAAAAAATAAATCTCAATTGTTTCATCATAATGAAAAAACATCTCATATTTTTAAATTATAATGTATTCAACATTTATTGGATACTTGGATTCAATCATGAATAAAATATTTTTATTTAAATATCAATTTCATATTTAAAATAATTAATTTACTTGTATTGCCTTGTAAAATTTACTCTAAATATGGAAACATAATCTTCATGTTTTTCCTTAATTATAATAATTTTTTCCATATAGAGTTTAAAAACCATAGAAAAATATTTTTTTATGGAAAATAACATTATAGAATTCACATTCTATAGTTTCTAGATCATTTCCTCTTTAGTATTTTTAAACAAATACTAATATCATCCATTTTCATATTTAAAATGATAAATGGAAAGTTTTTCCATTTGAAGTTACAAACATCCCATAACATAAAATTTCTTTAATTGATAATGGATCCATATTTCGGATACCACAGGTTATGATATTCTACAAAATGTTGAGGACCTTTTACTTGTTAAATTCCCCAATATAGAAAGTTTATTTAATATTAGATCTGGTTCCTATCTAGAATGGATACCAAAACCATTAATTTGTTGTTTTAAATGATCCATCACTAAAACATACTATTTTGGCTTATTTATGACAATATTGAGATACTGATTTGGAAGGATAATTTCCTATATGTTCCTTCCTACTATGGTTTCCCGATATCCTCCACATAAAACCATTTAAAACAAGCATATTTAAGATGATTCAACATGGTTATCATAAAATTATATATCTTCTCAATATAAACATAATTTATAATCAACCAGGGGTAGGATATTAACATTATCTTAAAATCTAAAGTTAGAAAAACATTCCTCTGATAAAACCAATAAGGACATGACCTTAAAAATTACATAATATATTTTTTTAAGTTATGAATTCATGGTATTACATTTGAGGATATTTATAGGTATAGAGTTCTAGATAATTAACTCATAACTCATAACTCATACATATAAAACCATATAATACAATGGAGATATGTCCTATCAGAATCTGTTTTTTCCACTATATAAATTTTTTAAAACAAAACATGATTTTATTCCATGAAAAATCTTTATGATGTTAAAATAGACCTCTTCCTTTCTAATACCAATCCTTAAATCTTGTGAAATAAATTCTAAAAATAAGGGATGTTCTTAAAAAGTTTAGTAAGATACATAAAAAATTTGAAAAACATTATTCTTTTAAACACATAGAAAATAATAAAAATCCTTTTCTTAAAGACATTCTATTTTACATGGAAATGGCATTATCATTATTTTAAAAATTTCATTTATATTAACTTTTGAAAATAGATTTTTTCTTTGAAACTCATTACCAATAATAGAAAATTCATCTGGGTTCCTTGAAAAAGAATATCATAAAACCATTATATAACCCTTACATTACCCTTATAAATTGAATTAACCAAATAGTCATCTTATAATATAATTATCTAATGAACATAATCATTAACCATTGAATTGGAGCACTATCTAGGATTACCTATTTTAAACAATTTATAAGGACTATGTCATGAATAAAAATAATTCTTCCAACTTTTCATCATAAAATATATTAAAAACCCTTCTTAACTCATATGAAAATCACTTTCAAAGATCAAAATATTTATTTCTTTTAAAACCACATTTTCAATATCAAAATATAGTTTTCATTTAAAACCCCAAATTTAATACCAAATTAGCTAGAAAAGGTTTTGGAGGGTTTTTTTGTAAATAAAACATGAAATATTTAGAAGGAGTCCAAACTATAAATAATCATCACGATGGTAGAAAAGTCAGTATCACCCTATACATTAAAATAGAACATTTATTTTGTATTTTTTCCAAAAAGTTTCATATAAAACATGTAAAATTATTCACATTGAAAAGATTTTTTATAATGTCAAATGAGGCATAAAATTTATTTTATAAAACATTTATGTCTATAAAAACATTTCTTGTATCATTTTAAATAATTGAAATTTAAGAGAAATATATTTTTAAAGAAAACATTAAGATGGGGTTTTTTAATGAAAAGTCCCCTATTACATTGGAAATACTTGAATGATATGAACCATGAAATTATTACATTAAAAAAGAATCAACAACCATGAATATAGATTAATTAATCATATAAAATGTAAATGGGGTTGTATATACATCTCTTAAATGAATATCGGTGCATAATATCAAAATATGAATCACTATAATTAAATTGAGATGAAGTCTCTTACCTTGAGTCCGACTTGTCAAGTACATTATTTAGAATCTTGAATATAAAACATAAGTTAAGTATTAACTTAAAGGAGATCATTTTTCATTATTATTGTCACGAATCGTCCCCTAGGGCCCATGTCATGACTACCCCAGGCCTGCCTTCCATAGGCCAGGGGTTGGTGACTAGCACCAAAAAGGCGTATCCCAATAATGGGAATGAATTGCCTTTAAACCTGTACAAACACAAAATCCCAAAACACAACAAGAAGCAACCACGAAGTAAAATACAGTAGTGAAAAGTGTACTGAATGTAAAGGGTCTGGAATATAAGCCCAACTGAAAAGTAAAAGTACAACTACAAAGAGAAAGAGGTCTTGGATCATCCACCAAGGATCTTACATGAAGTTTAGGTATATATCATCTCCACAACACTCCACATCATCTTGTCTCCTCAGTGTACTGCTTGGTCCTGGCTCACTCAAGTCTCAGCCCAACTGCTCATCATCTGCACAAGACACAATAAGGTGCGGGAGAAGATCGTGCAGAGGTGAGTATAACAATACCCAGTATGGGACACTGAGGCACCCAAAGGTCCCTCAGTGATCCAAAATGGAAAAAATCACAAGATATATCTCAAAGGTAATATCACAAGCATGATCTAAATCATGAAGCACAAAACAAAAGAGACAGCTCACACCAGGTATACAACATAGAGTTTAGGAATACATATGATTAGTTCTATGTTATATCATCTTATTCCACTAGAAGTTCTAAAAATGATCCATAAGAAGTTTTTCTATTATCAGTCCACTCTTGGATATATGTCTCTATTCTACAATGGGACACTATAAGGTAGTTCTTCATCATGTCTAGCCACTATTGATCCACACAGGGTCACTAGAATGTTTATCCACATGGGTTCATAGGAATGATGATCCACATAGGCTCACTAGAATGTATATCCACACAGGGTCGCTTGATGATGATCAACATAGGGTCGCTAGTCTCTGATCCTTGATGGGCTTCTCTAAAACTGGTCCTCGTTGGGTAGCTACGATGTAGATCTACAGAAGGTCGCAATGATGCTGATCCACACAGGGTCGCTACATCCAAGACAGCCAGCCACTGGATTTCTGCTCATAGCACACTTGATTCTTGGAGAACCACTCCTCATGAAATCATTCGTATTTCAACTAGTAAGAGGTCCCGCAAAAATAATACCCAATGGTATGCCCCGTCATAGGGGTCCCAACTTGACAGATGGTGCGTCGATCGGACGCCCGGTCTATGAGATATGGGCAATTTTGTAAAAAGGTCCAGATTGGATTCAAGTTATATCCAACCCAAGTCACATGTCAACCTCTCTCAAAACACACTTAGAGTATCTCCAAATGACTAGCATGTCACAAGGGTCCATATTCCACAAACGGTGTGCCAATTAGATGCTATGTCTTTTAGTTACACCTCTTTCCATGAATTGGGGGTGATCGCACCTCAGTCCAGCCCAGCTCGGTTCGCCCCGCTGGAATATGCCAAAGGGACCGCTTCCCAAAAAAGGTCCCAACGCCACTGATGGTGTGTTGAATGGATACTTATTTCATCAGTTAAGTGCATTTATTTATTAATGGGTCAGTTGGGTCTGGGCCCGGTCCGACTCGGTCTGACCGGCCCGACCCAATGGTTTTTAGGGTCTACCTGACCATGCCTGGGTCTGTCCCATTAAGGTTCGGTCAGGTCCACTGGGTCCGACACATTGAGGTTGGCCCATTGGCTCTCTGGATCAGACCACGGTTGGCACGGATAGCAGGGTTGGGCTCGGCCCACCCGTGTTGGCCCGATGGGCCACGGGTCCGGCACAGTCTGCTTCTATTGGCCCTACAATTACTGGATCATTTCACCCATTTGGTGGGGCATTACCCCCACAGCATGAAACATTTGGTTGTTTTTTCGACCGGCATCCACCAACACAACATGGTGCGGGGCTACGACGCACCCTCCTGTCGTGGCCTTCTGGTCGGGGCTGCTATCACCACCGACACCTGCAGGCACCACTCTTGTCCCATACGGCTGGCTCGGGTGGGCCGTCATGGCACATGACGGGGCACCACTTCTCACCACCTGCAGCTGATCTCCGCGTGTCTCCTCCAGCCGTCGCTGATATGGCACACCAACGGTTTCTTCTAAGGGCCACCAAACGCGCTCATGTGCTTCGTTTTTTGTGCCATCAGTGCCTATGAAACTCTTGGGTCACTATCGTTGTTGTGTGTCCTCTGGTTTTATCATGACTCTCAATTTGGATAAACATTCCAAAAAAACAACACAAATCCTGAAAAGGCGGAGGGTTTGGGCCTTGTTTTTTTGGCCCACGCCCTCCTTGTTAGCGTCGTAGCAGGCGATCAAAAGGTTATCTCCGAAAGATGAACTTTACAATAATCCCCCTACCTGGAGAAGACGTCCACTGACGACAATCGACAAAACTTCCTTCATCTTTGTCGTCATTTGTTATTCGATGGTGCTCATCACTGCTTGTTGAAACTATTATCATCCTCCAAGTGGTTGGTGTCGTGGTACTTCTCTAGAGCTTCATCGCTTGGTGAGGTCGTTCCAACACCCCTCCCCGGGCTCCATATAAATAGTAGTGGGAAGAGGTGGTCGACATTCCGAGGAATTTATGAGGTTCATTTAATTAATGAACCTCCCAAATTCCAATGGTACAGTTACAAACAAGATGGATTCAATCCAATTAATGTCTTGACATGTTGTCAGTCCTACCACCGCCACTTATCCACTCGAGAAAAAGAAAATAAATAAAATAACATAACATGTTATTTTATTAATCTTTGAGAAGTCTGCAAAATTTACTTTTTCACCTCAACTACTGCAGTTGAAGTGATGCTTCCCTTAAGAGAATCATGGTGCTGCTGATTCAACGGTGCCCTCGGATTAATCTGACCACTGGTTAAAAATATGGAAAACTCCACCCACGCATTTACTGAACATACCATAAAAAACATCATAAATTCATTCCGGGAACACCAGGCCTCAGAATCGTGCACCGTCAATTTTTTCAGACTCGTAATAATCCCAATTAATTAATTAAAATTACATGGAATAATTCGAGTCTTTACATTATCCCAACCTTAGGGATTTTCATCCCCAAAATCCACAACTTTGACTGAGGAAGTGAGTGGGGGTATTATTCACGAATCTGAGCCTCCTGCTCCCATGTGCTCTCCTTGAGTTCCCTTGATTCCAGCAAACAAGCACCATAGATATCAATCATTGATGAAGGACCCACTCTTATCGATCCTCAATCTCTACTGGAACCTCCGTAAACATTTCCCCATCATCAATGTCCAACTATCCTCGGTCAATAACGTGTGATGGATCATGCACGTAATTTTTCAGCTGTGACAAGTGGAAAACTTCATGCTCTCGATGGATCTGTGGGGGAAGAGATGGGTGATATGCCACCTCACCAACTCTGCTGAGAACCTAAAAGGGTCCATTTAACCTCAGAGATAGCTTTTCACCCCTACTAAATCTCCACAAACCACATCAAGGTGAGACCCGTATAAAGATACGGTCTCCCTCCTAAAACTCCAAAGGACTCTGTCTCCTATCAATAGAAGACTTTTTCCTGCTCTGTGCAGTCTTCATTTGCTCCTCGATGATATGTACCTTCTCAGTGGTAGCCAATACCAACTCTAGACCCATAAGTGTTGACTCCCCTGGGTATGTCCAGCATAGAGGTGATCTGCATGGTCAACCGTAAAAGACCTTAAATGGTTCCATATTGATGGTGGAGTGATATCTATTTATGTATGTGAACTCCACTAGGGGATGGTGGCCCTCCCAACTATGTCCAAAATCTATGATGCAAGAATGAATTATATCCTCGAGTGTTTGTATGGTCCGCTCCGTCTGACCATCTGTCTAATGATGAAAGGCGGTGCTCAAACGTAGTTCAGTCCTGAAGGCCTCCTATAATCCCTTACACCACTAGGATGTAAAACTTGTATCACAGTCAAAGATGATCATCAATGGCACCCCATGGAGCCGTACAATCTATTATATGTCAAGTCGTCCCAAGACCTCTACAGATCCCTACTCCCGGATGGATAGGAAGTGGGCCGACATGGTGAGTCAGTCAATGATCAACCAGATGGAATCAGGGATCTTGGAAATATGTGGTATACCTATCATGAAATGAATGTAAATACCATCCCACTTCCACTTAGGTACCTCTAATGGTTATGCTAAGCCTACTGGAACCTGATGCTCGGCCAACACTTGCTGAGAAGTGAGGCATCGTGAAACAAACTCTACCACTGCTTTCTTCATCCCTGGCCATAAGTATTGATGTCAGAGTTCCTAGTACTTATTTTCCACAATATAATGTACCACCATAGGGTACATATATAAATCATTCAACACCTCCTCCCATAGTACCATTGGTACCATGGTGTGTCCTCTGAAAAGGATGAAGTTCTCCCCACCTTTAGAAAATCCATCTGGTGCCTGTCAAGAGGATATCAGATCACGTCATGCCTTATAGTCAATGTCCCAAAGTTGTGCCTCCCAAACTCATTGAAGAAGTGGGGGAGTGACATTCATAGACTAAAGGTAAGTTTCTCCGTATATGTCCACAAAGGATATCTGCAATGCGAGTAGCGGCTCTTTGGCCTCACTCAGCAACTGTTGACCAAACCTCCTACTGAGTGTGCCTGCTACTACATTCCCCTTCCGAGGAGTATAGAATATCTCAAAGTCATCGTCCTGGGGGAACTCTATCCATCATTTTTGACTTAGGTTCATGTTCTTCTATGGAAAGATATACCTGATACTCTTCTGATCATAGTAGGCTGTAAAATTTTATCCCATCAAGTAGTTTCGCCACATCTTCAAGGCAAAGACCATTGTAGCTAACTCTAGGTCATGGGTTGCATAGTTCTTCCCATGTTGTCTCAGATGTCGTTAACCATAAGCGATCACTGCTTTCTCCTACATCAGGACACATCCAAGATTGGTCCTTGATGCATTGAAGTAGACTGCATACCCAACGTCCTCTTCTGGTATCCTCAAGATGGGGGCACTCATCAGTCTCTATCTCAGCATCAGAAAACATTGCTGGCATATCTCTATCCACAAGAAGGGTTTTCCATTCTTCATCCAAGATTTAAAGGTGTCGTAACTTTGGAAAATTTAGGTTCGAATCTCTGGTTGTACCCATCCATCCCTAGGAAACTCCTCACCTCAGTCACACTCCTGGGTGTATCCCAAGCAAGCACATCCTCTATCTTCACTAGATCCACTTCAACTCCAGCATTTGTGTTAACGTGTCCCATAAATTGGACCTCATGTATCCATAAATGGAACTTGGATATCTTACCATAAAGATAATACTCTCAGAGTCTATCCATAACTATCTGTATATTATAGGAATGATCCTCCTCCAATACCGAGTACACCTAGATGTTATCAATGAAGATTACAACGATGTGATCAAGGAATGGCTAGAAGATCATGTTCATGAGTCCCATGAACACTAAAGGGGTGTTGTTTATTCGAAATGGCATAACCAAGAACTCATAGTGTCCATACCAACATCTGAAGGTTGTCTTCTTCACATCCTTCTCTCGAACCCTGAGCTGATGATAGACTGAACTGAGGTCTATCTTTGAAAACCAATGATCTTCATTCAGCTGATGGAAGAGATCATCAATCCTCAGTAGTGGATACTTGTTCTTTATGGTCACCTAGATCAGGTGACGATAATCCAAATAGATCCTCAAACTCTCATCTGCCTTCTTGGTGAACCAAATCAGGGATGCCCATGGAGAAACACTGGGCCTTATGAACCCCTTCATCTACAAGCCCTCCAACTGTACATGTAACTCAAGAAGCTCCGCGGGATCCATCTTATATGTTGGTGTATATATTGGTGTTGTCACAAGGTATAGGTCAATGTAGAATTCCACTTCCCTATGAGGAATTAGTCCCAGAACATAATCAGGGAAGACATTGGCATACTAGTCCACCACTACATGATAGCTTATACTCTCAACATCAACTGCTCCAAGGGTAAGACTAGACAACTGATATGTGATCGGTTGCCCCTTCCTCTGGGAAATTCCATCTTGTGCTACAAAGGTTCCCTTCTCATAGGTGAAGGAAAACATGTTCCCATCCTCACTGACACACCGCACTTTGTGCCTAATGTAGTAAATTTGAGCATGGACTTTAGATAAATAGTCCATACACAAGATGACATTGTAAGGCCTCGACACCATTACTAGAAGATCCTAGCTGAATATCTTGCCTCCGAAAGTAATCTCACCCTACCAGCACCAGTGTATAATCATAGAATATTCTCTCATAAGAGTGTCTAATGAAAAGGATCGATCCAACAGCTCCACTAGAATCTTTGAGCTCTAAATGAGAGCCATGGAAATGAAATAGTGACTTCCACTTGTGTCTATAAGTACTACTTCTGAGGTGGAGTAGACATAGATCATGAATCAAATCATCTCTGGAGCATCGTGGTTGTATGCCTCAGCTGCCTGGAGATGAGCTAGTCCATGTCCACCTGATCACTATGGTCGGGGTGGACCACCTGGAGGTAGGGGCGGTAGAACCTCAAAACATTGTCCACCACCTGCTGAATGACCTGCTCCATGGCCACAACCTTCTACGGCTTGCAGACCTCCATGCTCGAACCTCAACCTTGGCCTCAGGAATACCTTGACCATATGTTGGTCGTTAGTGTGGTTGTTCGAGTAGTATCGAGCCATGTGACCCTTCAATCCACACGTGAAGAACAGTTTTCTCCTCTACTGGCCTGCTATACCTCGTGATCCTCACACCTCCGACCCTATGTCCTGGGGTCATCCAATAGAAGGTCATGTCCTCTTGGGATTCGGTTTCATCTGTCTACTACCAACCGTAGATGACTCTGCTATGTGTCGCCTGGTGGTGGGTCTCGCTGTCAGTGTCATATCATCCTGGAAACTCTCCACCATGAGTTCTCTCTAGATCACTCCAGCATGTATTGGGATGCTGAGAGATACTATCGAAGCTCTGATCTCCCACTATATTCCATGCTCAAAGATCCAGGCCCTGAAGAAAGGGTCCAAAACCATGTTTGTAGAGTAGCACGATAGGTCAGTGAACCTCACTGAGTACTAGGCCGCAGTTAGGATGCCCTGCTATAAGTGTAGAAACTCCTATATATGCCCAGAGTGTAGAGTCACTGGAACAAACTCTGTCTGGAAGAGTCCCTCAAAATCTGTCTAGGTTAGCGTCGCCTTGTCATGTTTCTAGAGCACCATGCTCCACCATCTCCCTACTTCTCCCTGCAAATGACTTGCAGCTATGATCACTATCCAGTTGGCTGGTGTCCTAACCAGGAGAAAAACTCTTTATGTAGCCTCCAGCCAGTCCTCAGCCACCTACGGATCCGTCTCGCCTCAGATCCTCGGAGGCCTCTCCCACTAAAACTCATACAATGCGCTCAGTCGACTTGCACCATCTTCTAGTGGGGATGGTGGAAACGGCTTCCCAATGGGTATTGGAGCTTTTGGTACACCACCTGATGGTGCTATCATCGTAAGAGGGCCATGCACTGAATCCTCGTCGCTCGGTGGGCTGTCATTTCAAATTATCACAATAATCCTTACTGGTTATCTACATGGCGGCATCCTTAAAGAAAAAATATGGTCCACGTTCAATAAGTTATACATAGTTAGCTAACTCAAGAGCTATTGAAGTAAAAAAAAATTCAAAACACATGAAATTCGTGTTTTCATTCACTGTTTTTGAAAATCAGAATTCAGGGTCCTGGTGTATGGATACGTCGGCCACTGCACCAACACTGAACTCCAAGAACTGAAAACCACACCCCAAACACTAAAACCTATTGCTCCATTGGAAAGATCAGATTCATATTTCATTGGTATAACCAACTCCTCTAATACCACTTTGTCAAGACCCGTCCCCTGGGGCCCATTCTGTGACTACACCAAGCCTGCCTTCCATATGCTAGTGGTTGGCAACTAACAACAAAAGACGTACGCTATAACGGGAAAGAATTACCATTAAACCTGTACAAAAACACAATCCAAGAACACAACAAGAAGAAACCATGACGTAAACTGTTTTAGTAAAAATTGTACTGAATGTAAAGGGGCCGGAATACAAGACCAACTGAAAAGTACAAGTACAACTGAAAAAAGAAAACAGGTCTTGGATCATCCACTGAGGATCTTACCTGAATGGTAGGTACAGATCACCTCCAAAGCACTGCACGTCAGCCCATCTCCTCTGTGTACCACCTACTCCTGGCTCCCTCAAGTCTAAGCTCAGCTGTTTGTCATCTGCACAAGATACAACAAGGTGCGGGAGAAGCCTGTGTAGGGGTGAGTATAACAACACCTTGTAAGGGACCACGAGACCCCTGAAGGTCTCTCAGTGATCCAAAAAAGAAAACATCACAAGATATACCTCAAAGGTAATATCAAAAGTCTGAACTAAATCATGAAGCACAAAGAAAAAGATAATCCTCACACTAGTTATATGACATAGAGTTTATTAATAGAGATGATTAGTCTTAAGCTATATCTTCTTATTGTATTAGAAGTTCTACAACTAATCCACATGAAGTTGTTATATTATGAGTCCACTCTTGGACGTATGTCTTTGTTCGAAGATGGGCCACTGTAAAGCTGGTCCCCATTAGGTCACGCTACTGCTGATCTATACAGGGTCACTAGAATTTTGATCCACACAGGGTATCTAGAATTTTGATCCACATAGGGTTGCTAGAATGTTGATCCACATCGGGTCGCTCGATGCTAATCCACACAGGGTTGCTAGTTACTAATACGCAACATGCCTCTCTAAAACATGTCCTCATCTGGTATCAAGGATGTTGATCCACAGAGGGTCGCTATGATGCTGATCCACACAAGGTCACTCCTTCCAAGATAGCCAGCCACATGATTTCTACTCATAGCTTTCTTAATTCTGGGAGAACCACCCCTCAAGCCATCAGTCATATTTCAACTGGTACGAGGTCCCACAAAAATCATTCCCAAGGGACCGTCCCATCATAGGGGTCCCAACGTGATAGAGAGCGTGTCGATCGGACGCCCGGTCTATAATATATAAGCACTTTTGTAAAAAGGTCTTGGTTGGATTCAAGTCTAATCCAACCCAGGTCACACGTCAAACTCTTATAAAACCCACTTTGAGTATCTCCAAAGGACTGCCATGTCAAATGGGTCCTTATGCCATAGACGGAACGTCGATAGAATGCTCGGTCTATTAATTCAACCCATTTCCTTGAAATGGGGGTGACTGCACCTCAGTCCGGCCCGGATCAGTTGGGGCCACCATAATATTCTTAACGGGTCGATTCCTAATAAGGGTCCCAATTCCAATGAAGGTATTTCAAATGGAAACATGGTTCTTCAGTTACGGGCATTTATTTATTCAGGGTAAGGTTAGGTCTGGGATCGGTTTTACTTTGTCTGACCGGCCCAATACAATGGTTCCCAGAGTCAACCTAACCCTGACTGATTCCATCCCATTGAGATTTGTCCTGGATCAAAAGGTATGGCCAGTCGGGTTCATTCCATTGGCTCATGAGATCGGGTCACGGTTGTCCCTACCCACCGGGTGCGGTTCAGCCCACCCGTGTTGGCCCACTAGGCCACAAGTTCAGCCTGAGCCGTTGGTGGGTTCGGCCCACTAGGCCACCGGTCCGGCCCGATTCTCCAGCAGGTTGACTGCCTTCTCCACTTGCATTGCAGTTGCGGGGCCATTTCACCCAACCAGTGGGGCGCTGCCCCAGCGTGTGAAACGATCGGTCGTTTGGCTGACCGGCTTCCGCCAACGCAGTGAAGGGCGGCATCACGCCCTCCTTTCACGGCCTGATGGTTGCGGCTGCTGCCTCCACCAGTGCCACTCTTGTCCTACGCAGCCAGCTCAGGCCGGCCTTTGCAATGTGTGACGGTGCACCACTTCTCACCGCCGGTGGCCGGTCACCACGGGTCTCCTCCGGAAACCACATTCCACCATCGACATGGCGTTTCAGTAGTTTCTTCTACGGGCCACCGAACATGCTTCGGTAGTCCTTTTTTTTGTTTTCCGTGCCTATGGGGCTCTCGAGTCCCCATCGTCATGGAAAGTCCTCCAGTTTCATCATACCTCTCCGTTTGGAAAACCATTATAGAAAAACTACACAAATACTAAATAGTTTGATGGTCTAGGCCTTATTCATTTGGCCCGCATCATCCACGTTAGCATCGTATCATGTGGTAAATATGTTATCTCATAATGATGAAATTTGCAAAAATCCCCCTACATGGATAAGACATCCGCTGATGACGATCGATGGAACTTCCTAAGTTGTTGTTGTCAATTTGTAATTTGGTGGCGCTCGTCATCGCTAGCTAAAACTGGTCTCATCCTCTATGTAGTTAGCGTCATGGTACTTCACCAGAGCTTCGTCACTTGGGGAATCCATGCCAACAACCCTTCCCAAGCTCCATGTAAATAGGAAAGAGAAGAGGTGGTTAGTGTTTAAAGGAATTTATGAGGTTCATTTAATTAATAATCCTCCAAAATTACAATGGTGCGGTTACAAATAATGAGGATTTAAGCCAATTATTGGCTTGACATATCGTTTTTCCCACTACCACCGCTTATCTTCTGGAGAAAAATAAAAGAAAAAAATAACATAACATGTTATTTTATTAATCTTTCAAAAGTCCACAAAATTAACTTTTTCACCCGACCAACTACGGTCGAAGTGAAGCCTCCAATAAGAGAATCCTGGCAACATGGATTAAAAGTTTCCCTTGGATTTTTAATCTAAGAACCAGTTCAAAAGATTTAAAATTCAACCCATGCATTTACTAAATGTACCTTAAAAAAGTTTAGAAATTCATTCTGGGCACATCGGACCTCATAATCACGCGTTGTCAATTTTCACAGACTCATAATAATCCCAATTAATTAAAAAACTACACATAAAATACCATGTATTTATAATTATTATTTTATTAATTTCATTAATTACTATGTTTTATACAACTACATAATCAATTAAGTTTTCCTTCGGTGTTTCAATGATATTTTACATATGTGTCAAAAATGTCTTTGGTAGGTCGACCATTGGAAAAAGTGGTCATTATTCAATATATCTAGAATAATAATAATTAATTAATTATCATATTTATACATTAATTATAATATTTAAAATCAATAATGAAATATGGTAGTGAAAAATGAACTATGTTACTATCATGGAGATGGAATGCCATATCTACGAAAGAGAAATATTTCCATTTTTAAATTATCATTGTGAAAAATGGAATGAAATGTTTTATATTAAAAAATTATAATAATATCATATATATCAAATTATTTATTTAAATATATGTATTTATATCATCTATTTAATTTACTAATGAAAAAAGAAACACATCACTTTATGGAGAGAGTAGTCCGGACGTCCACGAACGACGATATCATTATTCAGTGTAAGAAAGAAAATGATATATGATCATTTTAAAATGATTATTATTTCATGAATATTATTACTATTTCATTTATATCTTATATATTAGTTAAATATATCTTTATTACATTACATTTAAGAATTACTAGAAAATTTTACATCACTTCACGAGGCGGTAGTCCGACGTACACACGAGTGACGTTATCTTAACCCACATAGAATGGAAAATAAGAACATGTATGTTGTTTAATAACATTAGAAGTGTAAATTTGTAAAAAAAAAATATAATATAATATAATATATATAAATAAATTAACTCTATCATTACAACAATCTGTGATAGGAAATGATGGAAAATAAATGACATCGGTTCATGAGGCGGTAGTCCGCCATACTCACGAATGAGGATTTTGTATCTAATTTGATGAAGATGATATGTATTTATGTTATTTCATTAACATAATAAAATATAGTTTTATGGGATATAATTTTTATTTTCTGTTATCATTTATAAATAATATTTTGTGGAGGTTGAAGAAGAAATATAATACAAATGCTCTGTTAAGCATGATACCTTATCTACAATGAAACCTCCTTAAGTGAGAACAAAAATAATTATTATGATGGATTTATTATCATAATAAGGGATATTGTTCATAGGGAGTTATTGTTGGAATATATTTAGTGATGTTATAGACTAGGAAATTGGATTTTAAGGTGCGAAGAGGATATGAAAGGGGTGGCCTTTTATAAGTGAGGTGAGTGGCACACCGGTAATTTTTTAAATAATAAAGTTGAACTCTCATTATTTACATAAAAAGAAGGCTCCATAATGGGTAATTATCAATATTTAGACATTTTAATATCAATATATGGCGATAAAAAATATTTTTTACTTGTTTTAATTCATTTTAACCTTATCATCTTAGTTTAACCGCTGGTAAATCCATTTTTACATTAACAACGATAATTAATTTTTACTTTTTTTAGTTTTAATTATGGTCAAATATTTTCATATAATTTCTGGAAAATATAAATTATTAATATTAAATATACTGATTCTATTTTACCAAATTCAAATCACATAAGTGTAAAATTTTAATTTAATACAATAGTTGCATACTCGAATAAAAAGTGGGTTTTCAAAATGTTTATTTTCCAAGTAAAATATGATTTTATATTAAATCATTGATTAATAATAATCATTTTATGAATCTTAATTAATATTTATTAACATATAAACTATAAATTTTATTTTAAAATTTCCTCATTATGGTTTATTTTACTTAATTAAAATGGAGGAACATTTTTCACTTCAAATTTGTTTTAAGAAATAATATCTTTTTTAAACCCAAATAAAAAATATACTAAAACACAACATAAAGTTGATTCAAAAGTAATTAAGTTGTTTTAATATAAAAATTAATACTGATGTTACTTTATATTATATTAAAAACTTGATTTAAATTTTAAATTTTCTAATTTATTATAATTAAATGACATGTAAAAAATCATTATTTTTCACAATTCATAGAAAATTCAATATTTTCGAAAAAAATCCAAAAATTTAACCATATGTAAATTTTTATATCCTATTTTTAAAAATGATATCATTTTTTAAATTAAAATTCTTAAATTTGGAATTTAAAATTTTTAATTAATTTTTATAATATATGAGTTTAATTAAAATTATTTCCTTTCTTATTTTAATATAAATTAATATTTTTATAATGAATATAACATTATAATTCCATATAATAAATTTGAAAATGATTTATTTTATCATTACATGGGTTACTATAATAATAAAATCTAATATTAAATTATGTTTTTCTAACCCAAGTAATATTTAAACCCAATAATATTATTTATCAGGGGTTGGTTGTCAATTTTATTAGTTATACACCACAACATCAAGTGAATATCTCTAAAGGTTTTAAAGAGGTGCCTTATCTAAGAAATATCTTAAGAATTGAGAGAGATATCCCTACATCACCACACTTAATTCTATATTTTCCAATTATAATCCTTCTTTAAGTTATTATTAGAGAGATAAAAGGAGAACGACACAAGCGTCAGGATCTACCATGTTAGCACAATAATATTCTTATGGTTATGATTAGTTGTTCGTAAATAACATGTGGATCACCACTATAGGGGGTATATACATTATTCCTAAAACACAATTATAATTCAATGTATATATGTTTTCATATCCATCATAGAATAAATAATTCATCGCAACATATTTCATTAATTTTTTAAATTAATTATCAATAATATGTGATGATCCAAAATCTTCATTAAAATGTTCAAAAATATATTAATATTTGATTAGATTTTGTTGATCAAGACACATATCATCATATAAACATTAGATTAATCATCAATTACAACAAAAGTACATGTTTGTAATTCTCCATCTAGAGCATCTTCTATGACCAGAACATCATAGTGGTATCATACCAGTCACATATTTTTTTATTATTATTAAAATATCATTGACTGATTTAAAAATTTTGCAATAGATTTCAATTCCAGTTTATTCATTCCTTAATTTGAATCATGAGATTTTATCTTATTCTAATTCATTACCACAAATATAATCATATCAATTAATTTTTTGAATCAATAACATTTGATGAAAACATCCATAGGTGTGGATTATTCAGGTTGGATATCACAAGATTACACATCATGTAGCTCATAGGTACACACTATGTACCCATGTTTAACAGACAATGAATTAATTATAAATAATTTTATCCCTATAAATGTATTATACACATTGTATTTCTATACACAATTCATATTGATGAAGCCAGTTTAGTCCATATTTTGCCAAACTATATGGAATATTACATCCTTACACAATGAGTAGTCCTTTTGTCATATAAGGGCCATGTATTTTCATTCACAGACCACTTGACTATAGACTATGTAGAGTGAATACAATAATATATTTATCCCATATGCACATTGTGTAATCCATTAAATTCCATGGAATGGTTACACAATGAGTACCTAGGCATGTACCATAGATATATGATGAGAAATATACAAGACACATAATTGAAGTGTATATGTAGTGAACATTACCAAACTAAAAATAATTAAAAAATAATTTACTATACTATATAATCCTTATCAAAATATGTTCATTGTGGTAAATATAATGATATTGATGTTATATCCTCTATATTTTGCACCAATCGTAATACAGTAATTAGTCTATGCACATTGAAACTAAAAATTCTATATAAATACCATGTTTTCCTTATGGTAATTGAGTTGATTATACATTCCATGAAATTATGTGATATATATTGTATTTAACATTTAAAATGAGTAAATATTATATGAATATAATACACATTGGGTAGTTCAGAATGGTACTCACTGTGTTTCCTCCATGGTATATTTTTTTACATAGTAAATTTTATATTAATATGATTACTTTTCTTAAATTACTATATAAAGGAATATAATAAAATTCTTGATAAGATTTAAGATAAGACAATGTATTAATTATGAAAAGTAACAAACTAATTCAAACATGATGTATCTTTAATAAAAATGATTAAAATTAAATTCTTTATGTATGGTCTTTCTTCTCATGGTTTGTTTTTTGTAAACCACTTAAACAATCCTTTGGTTCCATGAACCTTCAATTGAGTAAAAAAATATTTAATTGACAAGGCTCAAAAAGATATTGGTGGTGGTTCATGGTTAAGGATGAGATGAAACCAATACATGTGAGATACGTATGATGATTGGTGGAAAGAGACAACAAGAACCATAAAATTATTTATGGTGTTTCCCCAAGGACAACAGGTAGTTTATTATCCACTATGTAAAATAAAAATAAAAATAATCTCATCATCATACCAATTTATTATTTTATTTAAATTGTGTATCATGGATATTTCATTATTGATGATTTTTCCCAATCACATGAATAAATAAAATAATAATTATGCTACACAACACTAAAATAAATTGGAATATGTGTAAATTTTATCTAAGAAATGGTTAATTACATAAGTAAATCCACTTAATATTAACATAAATATAATAAATAAATAAATTTATAAGTATGTATAAAGTTAAAAATTCCATAAATTATATTTTTTTAATTCGTTATAGAAATATGCTAAATTAGATAACTTCAAACCATAGTTCAAAGTGCTTGACGGGTCAATGTTGGGGGTGCTTTCAAATATTGGGGAATTCTCATTTAATGTGTTGGGTTGACTACTCTTGGATTAAATCAGTGAATGAATAACCAATTTAGACGAGGTTTAACATTGAATAAAATTTTTAGGACATCCATTTTAAGTGTTTTGGGATTATGTATTCCACTCAACAAATAAATTAACTAAGGGTTAATGAAATTTTAATTTTTAATTCCTACCTAAAACCCATCAAATATTTTGACAAGATAAATAATGGGTGATGAGTATGATAATATGTATCCTGTTTACAAGAATTTTAAGTAATCAATAAATTCTGATTATAATAGTGAGGTCTATTCATTTTCGATAAAATATTCATAGTTTAATAAAATAAAATAATATGTATATATATACTTTTTATTAGGTTAAGGGGTAAAATAAATCTTATATTATTTTAAAAAGGGATATAAAAAATTTCATTAAACATATCAATATAATCCATACATGAAAAGGATAACCATATCACCATCAGAGATTTCCAAGAGTGTAAAAGTCCCTTACACATTATCATTTTCCATGAAAATAAAGTTTATGTGCTGGAAGAACCCATTATTGGAGCTCCAATTAAACAAGTTAGATAGAATGATTTGTATATCTATGAGAAACATCTGAATTATTACACATATGTTCAGGGTTTCATGTAATCATCCATAACCAATGATCTTATAATGCAATATGAAAACATGGATACATATTGAATGATACCTCACCTTTAGGATCACTATTAAGAGAAGGAAATACAAGAGTGATGAAATATCCCTAATGATATGTTTACAGACAATATTAGAGAGTTGAAGTTAGTTTGGAATCATATAGTAATATATATTGTCTACATTGAATTCTTAAAAAACATAGGGATTTAATTCCCAGATGACTTTTCTATAGATATCATACATTCCTTCCTATCCAAGTCATTTTCCAGTTTTATTATTAGTTATAACGTTATGAATAATGATATCCGTCTTTCAGAATAACATAAATTGATTTTCCAATTTGACAATGACATGGGTTTTGACAATCCCATGGTCCATAAGGTGAATAAAAAATGGAATAATATGGAAAAGGGGCCCATGGTTCATTATAAATCAAAATATCCCAAGAAACTTCCTTCCAATAAGAGTAAGATCTTGATACAATTAAAGGAATTGGAAGTAGTACATTTTACATGGTCACACAAGGCCACTAGAAGAGTAATTTCACCCAAAAGAAAGGGTAAGCTACAATTGTGTTCATTATTTAGTGTAATCTTTAAATGTTTATACATTGGTTATTCGATACATCTTTTGGTCCTCAAATATATATCCAATTATATAAACCAAGTAGGTTACTAAATATTTTCAGAGGAGTGGTGGATTTCATATCTTTAGTGGTGCGAGGATGGATGATCTATCCATTTGATATAACAATATTTCATCTCCAACTATAATGGTATTATTTTTATAATATTTATATTATGAGTCTATTTTTTCAATTGACATAATTTCTATATGTTTACCAAATATATATTGTTTTATTTTGATATCTAGAAATATATTATGAACCTATTTTTACAGCAAACATAATTTCTATATGTTTCCCAAATATAGATTGTTTTATTTTGATATTTAGAAATAAAAGTTGTCTATTTTATAATGAAATCATATGTTATGTAATGGAACATTTATATAATTTCTAAAAAGTATTAAATTATGAAAACTAAATATTGAAAATTGATAACAACTCAAGTCCACATGAATCACATAACACACATGAACGACATCACAATATTGGTCATGTAAATGGAAATATTTTGAAAACCCATAGTAAATATGTGTAATGTACTAGACCTAGATGCCACTCAACTGGGATCCGATCATGGTTGGCCACATGGCCTCAAGTATATCTCCCAAAACTCCAGAGGCTACCTACTAGTAGTGAGGGCCTATGTGATTCATAGGAGATATTATACCCTCATCACTAGAGTGTAGCACAACGGAATAATAATATAATTATTGGAATTAGTAAACCATACAAGTAGAAATAAATAGTAGAAGACTAATGATAACAATACCAAAAGTCATATCATAACCAAAATGATGTTACATATCATATGATTCAACAAAACTTCCAAAAAATTTATAAAATTTAGATGTAAAATACTGATAATAAAAGTAAAAAATAATTTAAATGTATCCCAGTAGCATTCCAAGCCTCAGCTTGGTCCCATGCTCTCTTTCTCTTAGGCAACAAATCAGGTACCTGTAGTAGGGAATTATCCCTTATTGACACCTACAATCAAATAATCTTTCTGGGGCCAAAAGGTGACCTAAATAGGGTGTGAGATATAATCTCAATAGGCAACCAACCATGTTATGTGCTAAATAGACAATGAATATATACTACAAGTGTTCAGGTAGTATAAAAATAATCAAGAAGGTACTTAAAAGTAAACATCCAAATTATTTATTCAATTTTATTTTAAAAATTCAGTCTCATTGAATTTATAAGTCTTGAAATTCTTCTCAATCCATGCATCCCTTGTATAGTATATATCACAAAAGATGCCTGAGAAGGCCGCCTAAAAAGATATAATCCAATCCCAAATAAAATATTGTGATTTGGGTTAACAAGCGGTTCATATTTTCTTTAAAATCAATTTTTTAGCATGTTCTTGTCCCTAACATTCTTAAGTTAGAATTCAGATATTTCTATAGGTATTATAACACATTTTACCCTTCCTTGATATTCCCTTGATTGAATTCAAGTATCTCACATCCACCAACACCCTATAAGCCCTTCTTGAGAACCTCTCAGGAACCCGGTATCGTTTTAGGTGAGGTATAGTGTCCTTCCAATCATGTTCATCCCTGATGGTCCTATAGGGAGCATGAGTATCACCCATGGAATAAAATAGGTGATTCCCACTTGATTCTATCCATGGATCCTTCATTTGGATCCATTATTCACATAGCATATAATTCAAGCCTCAATGAGTCCATCAATGGAATTCTTTATTTGAATCCATGATTCAGCCATGGCATAATCAATTTTCAGACCATTGAGTCCATCCAAGGAATCCCTCAACTGAATCCCTGATTCACCCAAGGAATAATCAAGGTTCATTCCATTGATCCATCTATTGAATCCCTCAAATGGATCAATGATTCACCCGAGGAATTCAACTCACTTGTCCAATGAGTTCATCCATGGATTCCATCAATTAGATTCATGATTCACCCATGGATATTAAATATTTCATCAATTTAATTCCATTTTAAACATTTCATTTTGAATTCTATTAAAAAATGACATCTAGATACATCTCACCTCAATAGGGGACTCAAGCATTGGCCAACCTCAAAATTCTTTACTCTTCAATTAATCATGTGGTCATTCTTAATACAAGGGCCACTCGAGTTCTCACAAGTCCATTTTTCATATAACAATCTTAAAAAGTCAATCAAGCTATCACATTTCTTAGTTATTAGTTATCTCACATGGTAATTTCAATAATAAGGGTAATTATAGATTATTCATGTTGTTGCATATTATAGCCATGTCTTAAATCACATTGGAAATCCATTTAAGGAAATAAAATCATAACCAAGCTATTACTATGCCAAGGGACAAGGTTTATTCCATTAAACCCTTCCCATTTAACTCAATTCACATAATAACCAATTCATTAATTTATTATTATATAATTACCCATGTAAATACAAAGGGACATATCAATTGCATCAAGGGTGAAATATATAAGCCATCAAAATGGCCATTATAGCCAACACTCCCAAAGTGGTTGTTCATTCATGGTTTTAAACATATAACAAGCATGAAAAAACTTATTCAAATACCTAGAACATGCCTAGAAAATCTACTAGTTGAATTTCATTTCAAGTGACACGTATAAACTGCTCTTGTGGCACAAGGACATATATAAATAGTTTGATATTAAGTGAAAGGAACAACACTGCCTAACTTAGGTCCATAATAGATATCTCATCCAGTATCAAGTATGAATTCATCCTAGATTATGATAAATCAAAATAATGGATGAAGAACATGAAATTAAGGAATATGAACCTAAAACCAAATAGAAAAATTGATAATTAGAAGAATCTAGAATAAATAAAAAGGAATTTACATCTTATAGTTAAAGATATAAGGAGACAAACCACGCATAAATCGGAGCCTGGATGGAATATTTATCTCAAAATGAATAATATCCACCAGTTTTGGCTTTAATGGGGGGAGGTCTGATGTGCATATGATAAAAGAACATAAAATTAGGTTTTAATATATTTTTAATTTAATTAAATAAAATTATAAAATTTTCAACATATCATGGGTCACATGGTTTCGACACACATTTTGGTAAAACTATACAATGATCATGTATAGGTGAAGGGGAAGAGACATGGTTTACTGATCATGCACAAACTATGATAATATTCACTATTAAGTTTTGAAAAAACTACAAAACTATTTTCATGGGCGTGTGCCTCATCCTGCATGGTTTCCCCAACCTGTGCGGCATTTACATCCCATCTCCCCATCCTCAAACAGTTTTTTCAAACCATGCATCCTGCCCCAAACGATTATCATTAACCATGTACCAGGCTTTAATAACCCCAAAAACTAGTTCTGGGCTCTGAAAAATCCCTAGACACCTTTGAATTACCCATAACCAAGTTGGGAACTCATATTAATCCATATTTAAGCAATTAAAGAGATAATTCACAAATAAAACATGAATATTTACCTCATAAAAACATGGTTCTCACAATATGTTCCTTTAGACTCTTTTCAGATAATACTACATGGATTATTTCATGCTTGTTTAGAGGAAAAAATAACAAACCACCATTTGGTGGATATGGGGAAAAGACCACAGAGTTTTTATTCTTTTACACACTGATGTGTGTGGACCATTTTTGGTAGAATATAGAGGTTGATATTCTTACATTGTAACTCTTACAAACGAATTGATTCTGTATTGATATGTCAACATGATGGTGTAGAAGTTTGATTCCTCTAAGAAATTCAAATTTTCAATAATGAAGTAGATGATAAAATTAGATAGAAGATATAATGAAGCTTAAATATACTGAGATGGTGAGTATATTTACCCAATGTTTATCAACATTTTACGGTTGTTTGGGGTTCTATCTCATCACAATCTGTATCACCCATAATTTTTACTAAATATTTTCAAATAAATTTATTTTATATGATAGCTTTTGTTACACATAACACTAAGTTTTAACGAACCAAAATATAAAATTGATATTATTATTTCAACAAGACTATTATAACCTTTTCATTAAACATGGAGGTATGAATAAAAATAAATAAATTTTGTAAATTTAGTATAAATGTTTTAGATAAAGAAATATTTTTTATAAATAAGTACTCAAATTTTTAAAGTGATATTATTTTTTTCGAAAATGAAATTATTTTTTGAAATTAGCATGTCAAAATTATCTTATAGTGATTTTTTGGGAAGTTTCTGAAAATATTCCTTTTTTATGAATAGTGATAAAACAAGATTTTTATTAAATACTTCATTTTCATTTAATTAATTTAAAATTTAATTTATTTTATTATATTAAATGTAAAATTAGTTTAATTATATTATTATTTATCCAATTTATGTGTTCGAAATAAATTCTAGGTTCAATTTGGATATAAAAATTTGATACTCAACTGAATTAATATCTTTGTAAAATCACTTTTTCAACACCATTATGGGTTTACATTTTATTATATATTACCAATTCTATGAATTAAATATAATAAAATAGATTTAATATTTTTATTCAGAATAATTTATATTATTTAATAATTTAAAATTAATTTTTTCATTATGATTAGTAAAAATTTAAAAAAAATAATGACAATGGTTAAGGTTAAAATGGGGATTCATGTGTTACATGCACAACTGAAAAAAGTAAATTTTACATATAGAGAAATTTTTCATTGATAAATTATATTTAATATTTAGAATCAATGGGTAAAAATTAACATATAATGATAAATGTACTTTAATGTATAAAGTCCAAATTACTATGGTAAAATAATAGTTACTGTGTTGAAAACTAAAATGGTAAAAACAAGTAAGCTTATTGGTTTAGGGAATAAAATGTTTAAAACAGGTGTCTTTATTTTTGTTATAGGTTTTTCTCGACCATATCATCCCTACCATACATTATTTATCAATTTCATAGGGACATGCCTTGAGATTGTTTTTTTTCATTAATGAATATATTTTGGTATTTACCAAAATGCCACTCTTTCTCACTTATAAAAGATAACCTCATATCTTCTTTTATTCACACTTAAATATAATTTTGGTTCTTAAATTACCTAAAATATATCTTAATAACATATCATTCCATGTACTAGGGGCCTTGGATTAATTAAGGAACTCTCCTAAAAAGGCTTTATGTGTCATATTAAAGAGATTGTCCAAAGAAGAGGCATAGTCCTTAAACATGAATTTTTTATTTTTTTATAATTTTATATACTTAAAATATTTTTAAACCATTATAATATAATGTAATCAGTATCTTACATATTTTAATATTTTATTTTTTTAATATTATAACCTATATCTATAATGTCTTCCATCAAATGGGAAATTAATCCATCGATCGTGTGTATGGAGGACTCCAACCTCACGAACTAAGGTGATTCATTTTCCATCATATCCTTTCATGAATATATATAATTACATGTTTGTATTATATGTATGAAATTAATAAAATTATTATACATATATAATTTAAAAGTCACATCATCCTTATTACCTTACAATCCATTGGAATACAATAACATATCTTGTGAAAATGTGTGCACTACCACCTCCATGAAGCAATGTGATATTATTTTTGTGATTGATTATAATACGGATTTATTTAAAGAATATATATGGTATCAATGAAATAAATATGATTATTTAAAGGTGAAGTAATTTTTACCTATCATTTGTTCTTTCTATCGATAAATGAAAGCAACATTCATGCATACGTATGGCCTACCATCTCCATAAATGGTTTAATTCATTTTTATAACACTAATTTATATGGATTTATTTAAATATTTTAATAAGTAATATATATGATATTTATATCCTTATTTTGATCTATGATATTATGGAACCATGATCAATGTAACATGGAAATAAATCATAACTTACACATACATAAGAAATAAAGTAATTATCACCTAAAATAGTGACTTTAATAATGAAATGATAACAAAGGGGTTTTAAAGGGTTATAAGTAAATCATATATGGTATGATATGTATGTGATTATGGTTCTATAATATATTTAAAATAAACCTATAATTGTTATATAGGATTATCTAATGTGTACAATGAAAGTTGAGTCTTTAGGTATGGAATTTTTTCTTACTTTTACTTCACTAAGACACGTGTCATATTCACCACTTGATTATTTTATGTTGTGTATATACATCCCATGAATAACTATTATTCTAAATATTATAGAACATTTGTGGATTAACATTACCATATATGGTTCTTTCTTTCATGTGTCATATGATTCAAAAGTTACTAAAGAAGTAAGGGTTTAATGATACAATGTCATTATTTATCAGAATTATTAATGACTACCCATAAAATGATGAAATATTATGGTATAACTCTCATGAAATGAATTAATTTTATTTTCCTATTGTTATTTATAGATTATAATTTTTTTGTTTCATTTTTCTCTCTTTAAAACCTGAAGATACAAACTAATATTTTTATGTAAAATCAACATTATTTCAATTTTCAGTTGAAGAACCATTAACTTCCATGTTCGTGATTTATAAGAATGTTTTCTAGAATGTTTTTACTATTTTATAAAGATTTATAAATACATTTTTAATTTTTAATTTTTAATTTTTATACAATTACAGAATGGAATTTTTTATTGTTTTTTAAATAGTGTACCTTAAAGTTTTTAGAAACAATGTGAATAGAATATTTGTTTTAACTTATGATACATGAATAGTATTTATCAACATCATTAAAACATAGTCATTTAAATATTAAGTTATAATTCCCCATGTATATGTTCAAATGAAATGTTTTCAATGATGATTTTGGAATTTTAAAAAATATTTTTTAAATGGAAAGTGTACTTTTATTGGGTATGTTTTCAATGATTTTTTATGGTATCTATTCATCCATGACAATTATATTTGGTGTTTCTTATGTTTTAATATGAATATGATCCAATAAATCCATCTTTATTAATTATATATATTATCTATTATTATGAATATGAGTTGTTTATGAAACCTATTTATTTTCTATGGGTTATGAAATGATGAATTAATGAAATTTTTTTGAAAACCATTTTCTATGTACAAGTTATGATATGATGATTTTATTATTGGTCTTATGGAATAAATATGTGTATTTTTAATTATGTTATTGGTGGATCTAGAATTATATGTCCATATAATACATTGGGTGGTGTTTTATATCTCATTAGATAATTATGGTAAACATGTCGATGTGCTTAATCCTCTATAAGAATCATGTAGATATTGTTGATCAAATCTGCGAAAGTGTTGACGTGCTTGATCAATAATGGGAAACAACTATTGATTCACGACCCATTATTATTTTGTCATCTCTATAGTTAACCTTTACATAGGAAATATTTTTTATACTTATGATTGTTTCATATATATATGACACGAACTAATGGTTTGTGATTTATGTAGGATGATTTCTCACTCTTATGTTTCATTTATTTTGGAATGATATATATTCATGCCATTAATCATGTTTATGGTCCATGATAGATTTTTTATAACATTTTATGTTATATTCAGGATTTCAGACCTTTATTATTATCTTATGTGTTCATATGATCACTAATTAATATTTACCCTCTTTACACTAACTGTGTATCTGAGCTCTCCCTTTCATATGATTCTTTCCATGACTTATGAATAATGGTTTTAAGTATGGTATTTATATAAAGATTATTAAAGGTAATGATATTTATTGGATGTAGTTATGATCATTTATGAAATTAAGAAATTATCTATCTGGTCTCCAATGTCAGAAAACTAATACACTCATAAGGTGAATATTTTTAAAATGTATTGAATATTCATCTAAAAACATGTAATATTTATGTATAAAAATCCGGGGTCATTGTAGATGGTATCAGATAAGGGTTTAGTTAGTCTTTATATATTATGGTTTCAAAACATTTCTAAAACCTTAGGGGATAAGTTTATGTATTGTGTAACATCCTATTATTTTGGTAAGAGAGTGATTTTGTGGTTTTCCTAGAAATACATCCCTATCTAGATACTACAAGTGGATATGAATCTAGTATAGTTTTAACTATGGGAAATAACTCAAAAATGGAGTATTGGTATTTGAATCAATCATCACCATGATTTAGAAAAAGGGCCTTATTGTAGAACAATTTTCAAACTATCGGTGGATATGTTTTGGAAATTTACATACTCTTTAAATGTGATCATGAAATATTTGAAAATATGATTACCATATATGAAAAAGGTTTAACCTAATGAGTCATAGGATTAAAATGAGGTTTTAATATTTTAAAATATTATAAATTTTTCATTATTATGAGGTTTCCCATTATGATTATTTTTTAACAAAAAATTATTTTTGGTTTCATTAAATGGATAGAACTAGAATAAATCATGATAATAATTAATATTATAGAAAATGAAATGAATTTCTACCATAAAAACAATTTATAGAAGGGGATGGAATTCAGAATCATGTTTCTATTCTTAAGAAACTATCTCAATATTTTAATCTTGCTGAACTTCAAAATGAATGAAGGAATGCTCAACATTTTTCGAGTACTATATGAATAAATATCCACCTATATTTTGTGATTCAATAGATCCATTAGTTTCTAATAAATTTATCAGTAACTTGATAAATTATATTTTTTATTCTCTAGTGATTGGATCTTGAAATAATCATTATATCCATCTATCATTTAGAATGAAAATAAAATAAATGGTTGACTCTTATTAACAATATTAGATGATAGGAAGAAATTGAAACCATTTATTGGGATGATTTTAAAAGAATATTTTTTAATATGTACCTTCCTCACATTCTTCATAGGAATATGGATAAATAATTCCTCGATCCAACCTAAAAATATGATGACTCTATTGGTAGATATGAGGTCAATTTTATATGAACTATGAAGTACACTTCTAGAATTTTCATCCAACTTGAATATATGTAGATCAATTAATTGGTGGCCTAAAACCGATTCTCAGAATGTTGTGTGTAATAAGAGAATGTAGTAGCAATGAAAAAATAGTTTGATGTATACTCAAGGTAGTAATGGGTATTAGAGATTACAACCATTCTCATGTATTTCATATGAAAATAAATATTGTGTTTCATAAAAACATGAATAAATAACATATAGGAAACAAATTTCATCCTTATACATGCCAGAAAATAGGGATGAAACGTCAATGAAACTACTTGAATGGATATGTGATGTGATTTAAATATGGATGGGTGGTTCAAAATCTTAATAATATCTGAAATGAAATAAATAGTCTAGTAATTAAAGTGAAATAGAGTAAGACACCCAATAATTCATTACCCATACTTTGTTTCTTTAATAGAAATGTGTATGGGAATTATTCCAAACAGTTCTTAATTTTGATGATTTATGATGATGATCGACACTATAAACCTATTAAGATCAATGAAAATTTGAAATCTCATGTAATCACGACACCTAACATGGGTTATAATAATGATGTAGATAATGGTTCACTTATTATACACTCTATAGAAAAAATCACTTTTTAGATTATCTATCTACCCATATTTTTTTATCTAATTAATTTGTAAATGATATTTAAAAACTAGATAAATGTTTATATATTGAGTTAGTAGTGAAAACATCTAATCCTATGATGGTAACATCTCATGTCTATATTTCCATTATGATAGAAAATTATAGGAATGTGATTCATGTAAATTTTATGAGTATCCCATTAGTTGAATTTGATGTCATTATAGTCTATGATTAGATTTCATTGTATAGAGACTATATCATTTTCCATGGGAGGGTAGAAAATTTTCATATTCAGGATGATCTTATGCTCATTTATTGTTGAATGGGTGAATAAATAATCCCATGAATAATTCATCCATTTAATGGGTATATATTCGAAATTAAAAGGGGTTTTTATCCCATATGGTTATGGAGAATGTCAACATCAATGATATGCCTCTTGTACTTGAGTTTTTGTATGCCTTTCCAAAAGAGATTCTTATTATTCCACTAAATTGTGACATTGAGTTATCAATTGAACTCATACCTAGTGTTATGCCAATTTAAAAGTCTCTATATATAATTAATGTGATTGAGTTTAAGGAATTGAATAAAATAATATAAGGAAATATTTATAAGGGATTCATTTGTCCATGTGTGTCACCTTGGGGTGAACATGTCTATTTTATTAAGAAAAATGATTGATCAATCTGATTCTACATTGATTATCAAGAAAATAAGAATATCCAAATCTAGAAAATGTATCATCTACACCATATTTGATGACTTGTTTGATCAACAACGTGGATCTTAATAATTTTTAAATATAGATCTTCATGCTAGATATCGTCCATTTAGGGTCAAGAATGAGGATATTCCAAATAAAATATTATTACATCACTCGAAGAGGATGGGGAAACAATTAAAATTCAATATTAATATTCCTTAAAAATACTTACCAAAAGAAATATTCCTTAAACGGTAATGACACAATGAATATATAGTGATTCCATTTTGTTTTACTAATGCCCAAATTTTCATCATGGATTTAATGAATAGAGTCATTAAAGGTTACCTAGATTAGTTTTTGGTTGTATTAATATATGATATTCCTATATATTCATAAATAATAAAAGATAATGTAGATTAAATAATGATTTTAATAATGACCATTATTATGGGAATGTTGTGTGAAAATTTTACTATGTGTGAATTTTGGAAACAAAAAGGTTATTTTTTGGGATATATAATATCAAAAAAGGGTATATTGGTGGATCCATTAAAGACAGAGGCTATTGATTGTCTTCCCAAACCAACCATGGGGACTATGATCTATATTTTTTTTAGTTTGGATAGATATCATTCTGTCAATATAGAAAACTAATTTCAAATATTTAATCCAATCAATATGTTCACTCTATTGGCAGACAAGTTCATTTGGAAAAATAAATGTGAGGATAATTTAAATGGACTAAATTGGAGCTTAGTCAAGGCTCTTGTTCTTACATTACCCTACTATAGATAAGGTTTTATAAACTATAATTATTCTGCAAAGAGGGGACTGGGATGTATTATCATGAAGAATAAAATGGCTATATCTTATGCATCATGCCAATTGAATGTTCCTAACAACAATTTCAAAACTCATTATTTGGAGTTAGATATAAGAATTTATTCATTAATAATATGGAGGAATTATAATTATATATAATGGTGTAATATATATATTTATCATGAAATTTTAAAGAGTATATTTTCATAGAAGTTTTTTAATATGTACTAGAGAATGTCGTTATAACATATAATAGATTATGAATTCTAAATACATTAGCACCCTGGGAAATATAAGAAGGTGTTTCATGCTTTGAGTCAAAAGGATCATGATAGCATATAAATGATGACGATTACAAATGATCTTATATTTATGAATATCCAAAGGATGGATATATAAATCATAAAGGAAGGGGTGATATCGTATCTTTCTCAAATGAATTTTTAATCATCTATCCAATTGAATATTAGAGAGGCACAGAAGTAAGATGTAGAGCTATAGAAGGAACAGAAGTACATTCATTGTATTATTCGTATGAAAATTTAAAATAATTCCTTGATATAAATTATAAATATGATAAATATTTTGGTACCTATGAGTCATATTTTAAATCACATATAATTTACGCATTTGGTATTATCATTCAAGCTAAAAGTAACTTTGATCGACTCATAGGTGACCTAAAAAAAGTCTTTGAAAGGAATTATACACAAGAAAATTTATTGCCTGTAATGAAATCATTCTTTATTCACTCATGTTAGAAATTTATTTTTTTATTCCCACCATTCACATGGTGTTTATAAGAAAATGGAGATAAACACTCATGAAATGTTGAATAAATTACATTATGGTAAGAAATTCTAACAATCTACATGCCTGAAATGTAGGATTAATCATGAATGGATCTTCTTGAATAGAATTGGGATGTTTTTTAGATGTGGGAGGGTGGGTAATAAATTCCATGGATTTATAATGGAAATGAATGGGTTAGTTAACAAAGTAGAAGAGAATAATATTCCTAGTAATGCACAAACATCACTTCAATGTATTAAATGCGAAGACTATGGTTATTATGTCCACTAGTGCACCAATCTGAATGTTTTTTATGATTATCAGTATCATAATAAACTTAATATTAATGAAAATGGTAAATATAATTTGATCATGGTTACCAAATTGGGTTATGAAAATGATGTGGTGAAAGCTACACTTATTATCCACTTTGGATAAGTTAATATTTTATTTTATTATAGATCTTCCCACTCTTTTGTATAATTGAATTTGTAAATTGTTTTTAATTATGAGATTAATGATTATATGTGAAGTTAGTATTGAAAACTCATAATGGTTTGAAGGTCGCATCTCAAGTATACACTTCCTCTTTAATTAAAGTGCGTGGGAAAGTGATTGCTGAAAATCATATGATTCTCCCTTTAGTTAAAATAAATGTGATTATAGGCATAAATTAGCTTCCTTTATATAGATTAGATATCAATTATTGAGGGAGGAAAATAAAATTTCATATTTCAAATGAACCCAAAAACCTTTATCTATATGAATATGAATAAAAACTTTTAATGGAAACTACATTCATGTTATTTTCCTTGATTCATATTCAATATTATTTGTTTATATAAAATTGTTATGTAGAAACACAATAGCAATGATATTACTCTTGTGTGAGAGTTTATTAATATATCTTGAGAATATATTCATAGTCTTCCACTGAATTTTTAATTTTATTTCTCAATAGAACCCATAACTAGTGTTATACCTATTTCAATGTCTCCATATAGAATTTCTCTAATTAACTTGTAGGGATTAAAGAACTGACTCCATGATAATCTTAACAAGGGATAAATTTTACCATTTGTGTCTCTCTGGTTAAAATTTTTATTATCCTTAAGATGAATGATGAATTGATAACATTGTGTATTGATTATCAAAAATTCAACAAGATCATAATCAATATCAAGTATCCATGACCAGTATAGATGACTTGTTTGATCTAATGTGTAGATCTCAATACTTTTTCAAGATTAATCTTAATTCCTGATATCGTAAATTGAGGTCCAAGAAAGTGGATATACCCATGGAAGCATTACATTCATGGAATGGAAACAATGAAAATATACTGATGGTAATCGGTCTTATTACATCCATGTAAATATTCATGGATTTAATGTATAGAAACTTTAGATATTATCTTGATCAGTTTTTGGTAGTCTTTATATATGATATTTTTATCTATTCAATGAGGAATGAAGTAAATTATTTTTTATTTAGTATTTTAACAAAGACCCTATGTATGGATAATTTATATGATGAATATAAAAATTGTGAATTTCTGTAAAAAAAATGTTTCATTTTTTGGGTCATATAATCTCAAGTGAGGGTTTATCTGTTGATTCTACAAAGATGGAGGCCATTGTACACTGGGGTAGACCAACCATATTGACTAAGATTAATATTATTATTAATTTTTGATGGATATTATATGTGTTATGTGCAAAACATATCATGGAGGTCTAATCCCCTCACCATGTTAACATGGAAGGGAGCCATATTCCTTTGGACAGATGAATGTGTGGAAATATTCATGGAACTAAAGATAATGACAATTAGTGCACATGTTATTACCTTACCCTACTATAGATAAGGGTTTATAATCTATAGTCATTCAAAAAATAAGGGTCAAATATGAATTATCATGTCTAATGTCATGGTTATAGTATATACTTCTCTCTAATTGAAGGATCATGAGATAAATTACCCAACTCATGTTTCGATGTTAGTTGTGTTAATTTTTTTGAGGCATTATATTAATATATAGAGGTGGGATATATATATATTAATAATAAATATTTAACATATAAATTAACATATAATGATTTTAATATTCACCAGAAATATTTTTGGTAATAATTAATGGTTTTGAATTCTCAATACATTATCACCCTTGGAAAGATAACATGGTGGTCATTACTTTGAGTCAAAATGATCATTATATATTTTATATGATGAGGAAAACAAAAGATCATATATTTCTGTATCAAATTATAGATCTTGAAATCATTAATTAAGGGGTGAAATATTATCTTTCTCAAATGAGTGTTCAACTATCTATCATAGTGATGACTAAAGAGGTGCAGATGTAATATGTAGAGCTGCAGAAGAAGGTTAAAAATGTTCCTAAGTTTATCCTTAATTAGGATTGAATTATAAGGTTCATGAATAATGTATAGGTTCCATCATACTATATTTTTAGATGTATATGTTTAATAAGGATTGTAGTTTTTCAATCTCTATTCATCCACGAAGTAAATCATTGTATAGAGATCTGAAGGATCCTTCTTGGTGGGATGGCATGAAGAGAGATATATCATATTTTACATCTCATTTCTTGTTATCCATAAATTTAATGTTGTGAGACAAATTATTTGTGTAATTTTACGACCATTACCCATAATAGAGTGGAAATTGGAAAACATCAATGCGTATTTTTTATTAAAACTCCCTATACAATTTAAAGGGAACAAATTTATATGGGTATTATTCGATCACCATACAAAGTCAAAATTAAAATTTGTAGGGATGACATTGTAGAAATAAATATGTTTATACTAGATCTAGTTGATAAAATTTAATATGAGGATAGATCCATTCAAAAACACACTAGGGTAGAAAAATGTTGATAGAATAGATATGTTAACAATAATTGAAGAGATCTGGAGTTTAAAGATGGTGAAAAGGTGTTTCTGTGAATTTATCCATAGAATATGGTTATGAGATTAAAATATAATGGAATTTATATCCCTAGTTATAATTTCACTTTTTATATTATTTCTTGATTATGGATAATATCTTACCACTTTTAGCTTCCACCATACCTCTCTCAAGTTCCCAATGTGTTCAATTTATCTCTCTTGTGAGAGTTCATACCTGATACTTCACATGTACGAAACTCATATGCCATTCCACTAGAGAAATAATACTCTTATAAAGAAAAACTAGTGGAGATTTTCAAAAATAAGGATAAATTTATAAGAAACATGGCCACGTTCCAGGTCAATGTTTTATTGTGAATCCACCAATTTGAAGAAGAAAAATGAAAATTCGAGGATATGATGAGGTAGAAGTCTCATTAGTAATTTGTATTAGAGTAATGCAATTTTGAGGGGGAAATTAATTTTAAGGAGGTTTTAATATAACACCACAAATATTTATGAAATATTTTTTTCAAATAAATTTATTTTCTTTGACAAATTGCATTATTTACAACACTGAAGTTTATTAAACTGCAATATATTAATAATGTTATAATATAAATTAGACTATTATAACTTAGTAATTAAACATAGAGGTATTAATAGGTATACAAATATGTTGAAAATGAATTATTAATGTTTTAGGAAAATAAAATATACTATTAAATAAGTACTCAATTGTTCAGTAATGTCTTTATATGCATAAAAAAGTGCATTTTATTCCTGAAAATGATTTTATTACATTATTTGAAAAAATAGAAAAATTAAATTATCCAAATTTTGTAAAAAAAAATGGAAAAAATTAATTTTTGATATCAACATGAAAAAATTAGATAGAGATTATTTTTTATAATTTCTTGAAAATATAAATTTTTTGAGGAAGAAACAAAAATGTTGCTTTTAATTATAAGCTGTATATTTTTTAATTCATTTACATGTTTTATTTTGTATTAAAATGGTTTAAAATATAAAAATAGTACAATTATATAATAAATAATTAAATTTAGTTCATTAGATATAATTTTATGTTTAATATTTTCATAAAAAATCTTTGTACTTATGAAAACATTTTCATTGGAAACCCACTTTTTATTCGCGATTTTGGGTTTAAACTTAAATTAAATTCTTCTAATTCAATGTTTTAAATTTGATAAAATGGAATCAATATTTTTAATTATCATTATTTATATTTTTTATAGTTTCAATATTATTTCTAGTCATAATGAATAGTAATAATAATAATAATAAATTATTGCGGTTAATGTTAACCCATGGTTTGACTCATTGCATGTAAGTGTGTTAAAATTAATTTTCCACAAATATTTTTTTTTTAATTATTAAATTTGATTTCATATTTAGATTAAATTATTTTAAATTATCTAATATTTATAATTATATTTTTAGTCTCTAAGAATAAATTACCCTGGTAATAAATATGTTACCATGGTGAAAACTATAATGGCAAAAGTAATTGAGCATAGATGTCCAGGGAATAACATGTTTCAAAAAAAATTTATTTTTTGTTGGAGATTTTTATTGACTATATATTTCATATAGTACATTATTTATCAATTTTAGATACATTTTTCTTGGTAGTGACAACCCATTATTAAATTGTGGTTAGTATTTACTAAAAGGACACTCTTTTTCCATTATAAAAGATAACCTACTCTCCACTTTTTTCATAATTAAAATAATTTTGGTTTATAAAAACTCTTAAAAATCCATTAATTATATAACATAAAAATTCTTATAGGCCATAGTTTGATTAGGAAACCCTCTTTATACGAATTTAACTATAATCCTCTAGAGGTTCTCCAAATAAAAGGTATTTTCCTTAACCACACTTTTTCATTTTAATTATTCCCCAATATCCTCCAAATCATCATCAACCTTTTTGACATTACAAAATAATTACCTTACATATAAAAATATGTTATCAATTTAATATCATGAATTATATTGATATCTTATTCCATAAAATGGGAAACAAAATTGTCGATCGTGTGTACGGAAGCCTACCACCTCACGAATTGATATAATTTTAATTCAATCATTGACTCTAATGGATGCATATAATGATATATTTAATATATATATAATAATAATTAAATAAATATAATTTTTAACTATACTATCATATCAACCTTATTACATTCAAATTCGTTGGAAAATGATAATGTTACTTTTTCGTACCTGTGGACTACCACCTCCACAAATTGATGTGATACATTTTTCATTTTATTTTGACATCTATGGTATTATGGATAGATATAATGAATATATTATATATATATATTATATAAAAATGAATTTTTTAAAGATGAATTATTATTTAAATGTTTTTTTCCTTCATCAAAAAATTGAAGCAGTGTTCAAGCATACGTATGGTCTACCATCTCCATAAACATTTCCATTCATTTTTCTACACTAAAAGTTATTGATTAAATTAAATATGTATGTTATGAATAGATAGATATTTTATAATTATTAAAATTCTAAATATGATGTAACCATTATCAATGTATATGCAATAAAAACTATAGTACCAAAACATTTATGAAAGATGAAGTATTTATAATGTGAAATGGTGATATTAATAAATAATTTTTCATAAACTAGTTGAAAATTTTTATAAGTAAATAATATATGTCATGGTATATATTACTATGTTTATGGAATAAATTTATAATAATGTTTCATTCATGTATGATGAATTTATAGACTTGAGGTAATGTATTTTCATCTCACTTTTACTTCTATGAGACACATGTCATATTCACCAATTTTTTCCTTTATGTGTATATATACTTCCCATGAATGAATTTTTTAATGATTCATATGAAAATTATGTGTATTTACATTTTCATTAAAATTTCATTCTTTTATGGAGATTTTCATTCTAATTTTAACAAAGTAGTAAGTGTATTATGAAACAGTCTCATTTTGTATCAGGATTTTTTTTATTTTTTTTATGATGATAAAATATTATAACCTATCAACCAAGAAACATACATTTTTTCATCTACTATTGTAATTTTTAGAGAATACATGAACTCTAAAATAATTATAGCTTCACTTACCAGTTTCTAAGGAAATACGAAACAGAAATTTTTTCTTTAATGTTTGGGAAATTTTTAGGTCTTAAAAATTACTTTAAATGTTGAAAATTTATTTTCCTCGTGATAATTTTCAATGAGTACATTATGGTTTTTAAATTAATCAATGATAATAACCATTAGTGTTGCCTATTTTTAATGGGTATATGATCCAATGGTATCATATTCATTCTTTCTCTATATGGTTATTGATTATTATGATGATGTGTTTATGAAACCCATTTAGTTTTCATAGGTTATGATATAATGGATTGATGAAATGATTATAAAACCCATTTTATTGGAATATGTTATGATATAATCATATTATTAATGATCTTAGGGCACCCAAACATATGGTATTCATTATGTGATGGTTGTTATTAGAATTATATATCCCTATATATTTATTTTTTAATTTTTTATATCTCATTATATAATTTTGTGAAACAAATCGATGTTCTTAATCTTCTATGGGGAAAAAATATGAGGTTTTCGATCCACTATAGGAGAACAGTCGATATGATAGATCTGCTATGGTTTGTTGGTGGTGATACTTGATCCTTTATGACTTGAGAAACACATAAGAATACCTAATACACTATGATTTGATGGTCACTATTGTTAACCTTAACATATGAAATGGTTTATATAAAAATGATGGTTCAACACTTATATGGCATTAAAATATGGTTCATGATTGGTTTTTGATTATTTATCACTCTTATGTTATATGTATATTGAAAAGATAGTGTTTTTTCTTTAGGACATGTGTTTATGATCCATGATTGATTGGGTATACAAATTTTTTGTGACAATCATTATCTCACAACTTTATACTTATCTTATGATTTTATATATTCATTGATTGATATCTCCCATGTTTACCCATAATGATCATTTAATCAAACCCTTTATTATGTTTTATTTACTAAAGGTATGAAGAAAGGTTTTCAATAGCGTATGTCTATGAAGAGTATTAATGTATTGATCATTTTGAGAGATGTTGTGGTTCTTCCATGAAATAATAATATTATGTATCTAGTCCCCAAAGACAGTAATCCATTATAGTCTTCAGGAATGTATTTGTGAAATGTAATAGATATTTATCAAAAATTTCCTTATATTTATAAATTAAAATACAATATATTTTAATATGGTGTGTCTAAATAATGTTACAGTAGTGTTATTTCCCATAATCTTCCTTAAAACTCAGATAGTTACAAGGGGAATCTTCAAGGTTTACCATAATATTTATCAATCTATAAACTATAAAAATAGATTCTAGAACACTCTAAAGCTTTATCAATATCATATAAAACAACCAAATAATTTTATAAATTAAAAAAATATAATAAAATATCAAATAACTAAAATGTAGAGGTGTTAAATATATTTTGGGATATATGGATTCTTTCTTTCTATTCAGTTTTAATATAATTTTTCATGTTTATTATTTATACATACAAAGATTATTGGATAAATTTTTTCATTTTTTCATTATTCTTTTACTATGATATGAGGTTATATTTTATCCAACATACACCCTATACCCATACTATTATTTATAGTCCTCTATTGTATATGTAGGTTCATTTTTAGTCACATAAAAACTCTAGAATAGATACTAGTGAGTGATACCTAGATGGGAATGTTACAAAGTGGTATCGAAGTATATTTTTCTATGAATTTTTGTTTTTGGATATAGTAAATAGATAATAATTATGTGTCATATTTTCTATGGAGAATGGATTGGTGCATATTGATATGAATTTTTCAAGATAAATTTTCATTACTAGGAATATTAGATCGTTGTTCAAGTTTTTCATTTTTTATTTTGAGAAATTTATTCAAATATGATGTGTATTTATGAATTTTTTATTGTTTTTTTGAATCTTTCCCATTAAAAATTGGCATGTCTACATGAATCATTATTACCAAAGAGGATTCTCAGGTAATTCATGAGCCTGTTTTTGATTGATATCACTAAATAATGAGATGTCACCAATTTGAATTGTAAATTTCAACTTATATGGTGTTTTCCAAAAACCATTTTTGTTATATACTACTCAACTAAACTATAATATTATCCCTTCTAAAGAATGTTCATTTTAATCATATAGAGGGATAATGTTTGGTGATAGTAATATCATCCCTCTATCTAAGGAACGTCATGTAACCCTTATAGGGTTAGTTCTGGAATTAGATTCCTACTTTATGAGCCCCTTATGAGGAACTATGATGTTTTTTCAATTAATTAAAGTGTGAAAGTAAACTTATATTGTGTTCTCCCCTAAATATTCATGGTGGGGGAATTCAAATTTACTAAACCACGTGACTATGTTTTTACTTGATATGAATCATCATTATATGATGTAATCAAGTTAGAAAGGATGATATTACGATCAGTGATGATTAATCATGTATAATAATTCCTCATGATGATTAGTGGATATGATTTGAAAGATTACATTACATGGTATTCCTAAAATATATATATTCATATTCGGTCCTTTCATTTTTGGGTTTTTTGAATATATGTTTGATAGTGTTATGTTTAGAGGGAACAACTATGTTTCCCCATCCGTTGTGATCTCTATAACCTATGATTTGTGAACAGGGTGGTATATAAATGTTCCTCTATTTTTATCTTCAGATATTGGTGATTTGAGTTATATGAATTTGTGGCATGGAATAATACTCCTTCAGTTCAAATGATTTTTTTATATCATGTTATCCTAAGAGAGGGGTTATCCCATTTTGTTGAGTGCCTTAGATATGTGAATAATATGTAGATTAGATTCAGTTTTGATTAATGTGTTTGAATTTCTATTAGATATTTTTTATAGGCATGAATATTCCATGGGATTTTGAGATATAGAGAATATAGAGTTCTTTGAAATTATTGAAAGGTTTTGAGGATAGGATCACTAGGATGCCTATCCCTGTGTATTCGGGATTCATTTCAGAGTGAAATAGAAAAATAATGGATGGAAATTTAATTTTTTTGGAATAAATAATGAGAGTAATAAGTTCATGTAATTTTCCATGGAATTATTTAAATTTCTTTGGATAGTTGGAAAAAAGCATTGAAGATGACTCAAGATAGATTAAATATATATTCAAGAGTATAACAATTTGTTTCTATGATGTGTGATCTTGTGTTTAATTATATATGTATTATTTTAGCATTATTTTTGTTCTGCAATGGGGTGGTGTGAGAGTGTAAAATAGTAGGTATTGGATAATATCGAGGTAATAAGAAAATGTTATCGGTTATTTTATATATTCACTCTATAATAGATAATTAGAGTTTTTATATGAAATATTTTTTGGAAAACCCATTATGTGTGAGATAATTTGATCTCTATTTTTGATATGTGTCATTTTTAATGTATATTAATTGGAAGATATGTTTTATCCAAGGTTGTATGGATTTGATGAAATTCATAATGTAATGAAGGTTTACAATTATTATGAGAATAAAGGTGTCCCAATATAGTAATATTTCTTATTTTGAAAAGACTATATTGTTGTGGAGTGGTTAATCCTACCCTATGTAATGATAGGGGTTAACAGGATTGGTAAACATGGGTCATGTGAAGAAACTATCTTATGATAAAGGACCCTGTAAATAATTTTACACAAGGTGTGGAATAATATGATTTTTATATCTTGGAATGCATCAATAGAAATTTGAGGGTGTCACAAATATTATGGATGAATTTATATGGATGATGAGGATAGAAATATGAATCATGTAAGAATGGGTAGTGATTTGTGTCTCATGTTGGTCCCCATGTATGAGAGGCTTCGAAAAATCTATTCAACAAATTTAGGAATGGATAGAGCAAGGGAATAAGATATAACTTCTTAGTTCAGTTGAATAATGTTAAGGATACTCATATAGTATGGATCATCTTATGGATCAAGGAGGTATAACCATAATGTTAGTAGTATTGTTGATGTTTTATTATATAGATTTTTCTTATTTTATTTGGGAAGAAGATAGAAATTTCAAAGATTCATGGTTGACATAGATTGGATATGTGTTAGTGATTTGGTTGAGATCATGACAATTAGTTTTTTAGTGGAGGATCCAACCATGGATTTATATAGAGTTTCTGGTTCATAGTTCATTGGGGGTGTGTGGATAATTCTGTGATGCATTCAATAATTAAGGCATCATTATATTATGATGTGATGATATTTCATTGGATACAAAAAAATGGAATGTTCAACTAAATGATTAATAAGTAATATTTTTAATGAAATTTCATGTGCTGATGTTGAATTTGTTTTGAGAGTTTCAATGGGCGATTGTCAATTTATTTTAAACACGTGATTCTTATAGTGGGGAGAAAAAGGGCTTAAAATCATAATTTTTTAGTAGATCCTTATGGTGGGGAGCACTATAATCTTATAAAAGAATCGATTAATGGAAAAATTTATCTCCAATTTGAAGGTTTGGTCAGGAATCATCTTGGCATTCAATATGGTGATGAGTAGGTAACTCAGGCTTTGATAAAAAAAAATTAACCTTATATTTATAGTTGTGCGTCAAGAATGCACTTTACATTATAGAGTTGATCATGATATGTTAGTATTTTAATGTATATTTTTATGGGTTGGAATTTAAATTTAGATGACCACTAAGTATGATTATGGATGATAGGTATTGTTGTGGGATGTTTATAATGGAATTCATCATTATGGGTTTTAAATTTAGTGGTAAATTTATATTTTTTGTCCTGGAGAAGATGAATTTTTGAAAATATAGAATATATTTGGGAGTTCAGGAGTTGGAACAGTTAAAAGCGATGTTCAATGAAATTGTTATAGGTCATAAGGGTGTTTAATGTCCTCATATATATTTTGGATATCATCTTAATTTGAGGAGTAAAAAGGTAATTTCATATAGTGAATTCTATTAGATTCATTTTTATTTTTCTTTATTGGTCTAATGAATTTATGTATACCATTATGATATATTTTTTATGACTCTAAAGGGGATTCAATTGTTAATATATATAATATTTATGAAATAGATATTAATTTATTTTCAAGTGTGAATGATAATATCACCTACTAGGAGTTCCATTTTAAAATTTATGCATTATTGTTGATTCTAGAGGGGGTAATTTTTCTAAGGTAGTTTTAAAGAATTTTTGGGTTTTAGGTGATAGAATGGGATTCTATGATAGTTTATATTATATATGTAAATATATATATATATATATATATATCGATTTTTTCTATTCCATAATTATTCATCTCTCATTAATGAAGTTGATAGGGGATTATCATTCACACACCAGGTCCAAGAAGATATGTAAAGGATGTAGAGGGAGGATTGGTATCACACGAGGAGTCTGATTAGAGCTAGATATGGATGGAGAATTCATGAATATTTTATCTATTCTCAATGATTTAAAATTTCACCTTAATGTTTTCCATTATTCTAATTGTCAAACCTTTCCCTATTTGAATCTTATATATTAGTATTTTATTCTAGAAAATTGAATATTTGAGATGGATTATGTGAATTATAGGGTCATTTTCAATGAAATGGGGTTTTTAGTTAGTTCGTAAGTTGTTTTCATCATGAAAACCTATTAAAATAGAGTTTATTTCAATATCACATACTATGTATTTATCTTGAACGTTGATGGTATAAAATTATGTCCACACAAATTGTTTCCCACATGGGCATGCCATGTAGTATTGTGGATACTTTTCAAGGGTTATAGTCTTATATATGGCCAAATTCCACATTTGATATAATGAACTAGTATTTCTAAAAATGTATATTACATCATTTGAGATGATTATTCATCATGTTGAAAAAATAAATGTCTAAGGACCATAATATTTTAGTGTCTTTGGAAAGATTGAAACATAATCTTCTGACTCGGTGAAAGATCTTCAACATCTCCCATAAATATCTTCCCCTTTAGTACTCCTACTTAATACCTTTCATCATAACCATTGGAAAGGAAACATATTAAATTGGTGATCTTATATTCTTAGTAGGGGTAAATAATCAAGATATATAAGCATAACATGTGAATAATGGTATAAGAACATGATCTTAACATTTAAATGTCATACCCTATCTGTCAAATATAATAATCAAGAGTCATGGAATAAATATTGGTAATTCATAATACATTAATCAAAAGTAATTCACTAGCATAATCCATGAGATCATAGCATAGTCATAATGCATTTGATTGTGGTAGACACATAAACGTATAAAATTATTTCCATGGTAGTCAAGGATTAATGTTAAGGCCCACTTAGAGGAATGGTTTCACTCCCCAAACCATTTTAGTAACCAAGGTTCACTCCCAATACCATATTAGTAGAAAATCACCTCTAATGAACCATTTTCACTCCATGTTCTAGCCATGTAGTACAGAACCGAGTTCACTTCCCATTCTAGCCATGTATTAATGAACTGAGATCACTTCCCATTTCAACCCTATATTACTGAACCAATTTTACTTACCATTCAATACCTATCATAATCACGATATAAAAAATCATTACCCAATGAATTATAGTGATATATATGTTCCACCCATCTCATAATGAAATTATACATATGTGTTCCATAAAACATTTATCTTATCAGGACCCATAAAAAATATGGGTTTCATAAACATCATATCATAACCCATAAAATTAAATTAGAATCATAGTAGTATAATTATATAATAACATATGTAAAATTAATAAGTTTCATAATCATTTCATCCTATAATAAACAATTAAAGAAAGTGGGTTTCATAAGTATTTATCATGGTATAACCTATTGATGAGAAATGGGATTCATAACCATCAAGCCATCATAACATAAACTATTCTAGAGTATAATATGAATTGGGTCCTTTGATCATATCCCAAGTAAATCATAAAATATAACAAAGGATGTCATCATAGATGGAGAAGGATTTTTAAATATCACTTAGAACATCCCTTTTTAATATATATTACATTTTCAAAATCCTTTTCTTTGAAACTAATTAGAAAACATATAAATTAATCAGGAAAAATTGTTTAAAACACTTCTTGAGGAAAATATATTTTCCTCCATGAAAACACTCCATAAAACATAAATCATTTTGAAACTCTTTTTCTTTTAATTTTTTTGAAAACATATAAAGGATTATTGAAAACATCATGAAAAAAAATTTCCTTAAAAACATATAAAATAATATTGAAAACCTTTTAAAAACCTTTTTCCATGAAAACCTATAAAATATGGTTGAATGTCATTCGGAAAATCATTTTCGAAAACTACTTGTAAAAGAATCTTGAAAATCATTTTGAATACATTTTACCTTGGAAACATATAAAATAATACTAAAAATAGTTTTGAAAATATTTTTCTTTGAAAACATATAAATTAATCCTAAAAATCATTTTGAAAACCATTTTCCTTGATAACTTATAAAATAATCTTTAAAACCATTGTGAAAAACTTTTTATTTGAATAGTTATAAAATAATATCAAAAACGTTTTCTGTAACGCCCCGATCCCAGCTACCCAGAGTCGGTGCATTACCTCGTAACATTGGCATGATCACAAAAGATCAAGTCTCGAAAGACCGATTAGTTTAGTAGCCTTGGAAACACTAGATACATTCTTAAACGTTACATTACATCAAAAAGTGAAAAACTACAATAACATGGTCTTCATATTCCACACTCATATCCTCTTCTGACTATCCCTGTAGGTCATTCCTAAAATACTTCTTCACATCCTGGAAAATATTAAAACATTGAAAGGGGTGAGCTCAGATGCTCAGTAAGGATAACAATAATGCGGAAGCTTTCATAAATAAACATTAAAATTTAAGGCAATGTATAACTAAAACAAAAGCCTTTTAAACTTGAACTTCAACATAATATGGCAAAAGTAAAATGAGATAATGCCATTTACTTCTTCACATGGATATTCTACTGGTCGAATAATCACATGCAATATCAATAACCACTTTCATAATGATGGAATGCATAATGCCAGACTATCATAACCACGTAGTCAAGGCCTCGTGCCAAGACCACAAATAAGATTTTGTCAAGGCCTTGTGCCAAGACACTAGTTTGCCTCATGAGACCTGCCGATGCATCGAGAAGCTATAGCGGGCTCCACCCGTCACTTATTAAGTCCAATGCATTCCTCATATGAATAGGTTTAAACATATCATAAACCATAACATAATCATATCACATAAAACATGCATAAAGGAAACATAACATTTCCACATTTCAATCACAAGATATCAATACAACACATTGATATAATAAAAACGCTTTCAAAACCATTTTCAATACCAAAATATAAGAAAGTTAAAACTTTGTATTTATTTTTCATTAAAAAAATGAAGGCTTGTAAAGGAAGTCGAAACTCAAATAATGGTCACGGCGGCGGAGAAGTCATTGTCGCCGCATAAGTACGGAAAGAAAAACATTCCCTTTTGTCGTTTAGCAAAACGTTTCGTATAAAAAGATTCCTTTTGAATAAACGTAAAAGTCAAAGGGGTTTATACACCGTATAAAAGAAATTTGTGTATAAAACAAAATATGCCTCAATGAAAGGAGATTGAGACGAAGTCCTTAAAAAGATCATTTTTAAAATAGAATAGATATATTAGGTGTATTCACTATAGGTACACATAAAGAAAGTAAAAATACAAGATAGGACATAATAATATCATGACGTAATTTGAAAGTAGGAGATTAACCCAAAGAAATGAAGTTGGGTTAAGAAGTTCCCTTACAAATAAAATAGATCTATTATGTGTATTCATTATAGATACAAATAAATAAAGTAAAAATACAATATAGGACATAATAATATCATGACGTAATTTGAAAGTAGGAGATTAACCCAAAGAAATGAAGTTGGGTTAAGAAGTTCCCTTACAAATATCATTTAAATAAAATATATCTATTATGTGTATTCACTATAATTACACATAAAGAAAGTACAAATACAAGATATGACATAACAATATCATGACATAATTTGAAAGTAGGAGATTAACCCAAAGAATAGAAATTGGGTTAAGAAGTTCCCTTACCTTGTGTCCGACTTGACTCAACCGTTCTTTAACCTCCTGAATAATAAACTAGAGTTAATATCTACCTTATTAAGAACCATTTTCAATTATCCTTTTTATATCACTTATTACAATGTTATGAACATTATGTAATTATTTAAGTTAATAACGGTCGTTTTGTCGATCTTTGGTACTTGAGTCAAAAATAAACTTCTTATAATTACAAGTTGTTCATGTGGTGAAATATCCATTATATCCGGAATTATATTCATGATGTAGATATCATATATATCATATATACAGTATATACATTCATTCATAATGTCACGTAACATTTAGAGGTAAGAAATGAAATGCACCGTTCATGGAGACGGTAAGCCGTACGTACGCATGAACGCTACTTTCATTTCAATTTCATATTTAATGGAACTAAATCATAATGATATAAATGTATAATATAATTCCAGTATAATATAGTGTCTAATACCATTTACTCCATCCTTTATACATCCCACATATGGCATTAACGATTCAAATCACTTTGAGGGGGCGGTAGTCCGCACTTCCTAAAATGAAATTATCGCGTTTTACCCATAATGGAAATCATAAAGTAAGACATAAATGAGAAATACAGAAGAATAAGTAAAACATAAACACATTATATATCATATATAAATATAGTGACATCTTAATGGCCACCATTGGAGGTGTTATATGAGTGTTGAACAATCATCGTTTCGTGATGCAGAAATTCGCCATCCACAGAAACCGTATGTTCTTTAACCATTAGATGTAGGTGTGTGTAAGTGTAGCTCGAATACTTCTTATAACAACATCCTAGTATATTTAGGATACTGGTGTTGTTACAAAAGAAATGAATAAAAAGAGTTTAGGGGGTTGGAGAAGAAAAATAAAACAAAACAACATTATAAAAGACATTACCTCAAAATCGGGTAACTCTTTTTGATTTGAGCTAAAGGCTTCCTTGGGAAGAGTTCTGCCCAAAGTGAGGTTTCTAGGAGTAAGGGAGGAATGTTGGGAGGGTATTTGGGCAGAGGTTGGCCGAGCCAAATGGCTTGAAAGTGTAATTGAAGTGGGAGAGGTGGGGGCCTTTTATAAGTGGAGAGGAGGGGCACTTTTGGAAAGATTGAAATGTTACATTATTTCAAAATGCTTTTCTGATTCTAAAGGTCCCACACTTATATAATTCGAGGCTATGGTGATAAGGTTTCGAAATATCCTCATCCAATAGGCTTTGGACAAGTGTAAGCCTTGGATTTTGCATTATCTTCTCATTTTATTTAAATCGTTAAATAATGAGGTCATCGCCACATCATAATTATGTCATAAATAATTTACTTTATTTAATGTCTAAAAATTTCAAAACAAATACTATGATGTAGGAAATCTTTTTAGCTTTCTAATTAATATTTATAGTCAAAATTTGGACTTGTGTAACCCTACTTAAAAATTGTTTTAGTAAAACAATTTATGTTAGTGTCATTTTCACTTTAATATTAAATAAAAACTAATTTATGTCATTTCCCAACAAAAGTGGATACATGGGGTCCCCAAGTTGACCCATGGTTTGTCATGGTCGTCCATGACACAACCAATGAGGTTGGGACATGTGTCTAGGTCATTTAATATTATTAAAGTATTATTTATACCTTAAACTACCCTAATTACCACTAATCGCGATTAAGAACTTAATAAGTTACTATTCACCAAAAAATTATTATAATCTCATTGAACCACATTTTACTTCTTAATGACAACCATGTATGTCGGATTTTTGAAAATCAAAACACAGAAGTGGTAATATTTCATTAAAACGAAAAATCAGTTATTTAACTACCACTTAGTGGTTTCACTATTCATCAAAAATTGAAGTTTTTCAGAATAAGGCCAAAATTTCACCCTAAGCTATAATTGATATTCCGAATTCAAAAATGATGCCTATTTTACAAAATTCCAAACATATAAGTTGCATTAATTAATTTTATAATTAATTCCCGCTGTTACAACAAATAGCGTGTTTTTAAGAAACAATTTATATCAAAAGATTGGCAATTGTTTATGTCCAATTTCAATGTCAAATTAATTCTAATGACCACCATTGGATAAAATTGTAAAAATATATTCCAATTATACTTTAAAACCACTAAGTAGTATAATTTATCACTATTAATTATTTTTATTAAAAAAGTTGTTTTTAAGTATTTTTCACTATTCATAAAAATTAGAAGTTCTCAGAAAAATACCAAAAATTCAACATAGGCTAATTTCGATATTAGGAATACAAAAATGAATTCCATTTTGAAATATAAAATTTCTATAATTTTAAAAAGTGGTTATTACTATTCATAACGGCTACTTTGATTTGTCGCGGTGTTTTAGAACTCGAAGTTGCGTACAATGCAAGCTATTGCATTATTGAATGAGAAGCGTATCGTGGAAGCTCGGGGTGTTACATTCTCCCCTCCTTCAATAAATTGCGTCCTCGCAATTTGAAATTTTTTTCTTTGAAAATAAAAGGTTGAAAAGAGAAAATACCTTTGTGGAAAACCCACATCGGAAATAAGGTTAATAAATATATAACATTAAAAGAAAGCAAGATAAGTACAAAGGTCACCCGATATAGCCCATTCTAGGTTTATATGAAATTATGGATATGGAGGAGAAACAAACCATCAAGGTCTGATGGAGAGTTATAGAAAACAGGATTAGGAGAAAGTTTAACCACAAGAAAATCACAAACTTGTGATTGGTTAAACGGTCATTGAATCCCCAGTTGGAAAAGTTAACCGACAACATTTTTGTTTTAAGTTACCTTTTATAATGTTGAGGAATTTTTTTAGGAGATTTACTAAGAACGTAAGGGAATATACATACTTGTTATGTATACTTTCATTCGTTAATAAATTTTTACCACAAACCTAACTTTTACTCCAAATGGTAACGGAACTCAAAAATATTCTATTTATCCTAATTGTATAAGGTTCAAAATGTTAACACATACCATTTAGATTAGTAAAACTATTTTGTAATAACCAGGGACTTCCTGTAGGCTAGTGGTAGGAAATAAAGGCCTGTCGCACTATGATTGTGGGTTCGATTCCTGCAACTTTGTCCGACGCGACGGGTTATGCCCCACCCTGCAGGTTGTCCTTTTCCTAAAACTATAGTATTATAATATTCCAAAAATAATCTTCAGAAATGATTTAACCTTAAACAATACTATCCAAAGTTCAACTTAATCCATTCCAACCTTTATAGTTATCCAAAATACTTCTGTCCAACTCACAGTCCAAATTTTATAAGGAATGTAAACATAATGAAGATCCCTTTTTCCATGTGAACACCTTCATCATGTATTCTTTTTAAACATACTGAATTACCATGATCCCTTATTCCTTATAGAATACTAGATATACTCCTTCTATCCAAAAATGTATACAAATCATCAATCAGTTTCAAGGAAGTTAAGAATATCCAATATAATTTATCCAAATAAATCACGTCTTATTCCAAAATCACTATCTCGGTATCAGAACCATATTATGGTTTATCTTTCTCTCAACCATATATTTTCCAAAAATTTAACCAACTGTGGAGTCACTTTTCATGGTTCCACACAATCTCATGTCCTTGATGAAATAGTACTGCAGTACAATCCTTATATACTCCATAATTATTATAACCAGTACATCATTGATACAACACTCAAATTACAAAATTCTTTAATAACAACATAAGAACTCTAATCATTACTCCTCATCTGTGGTAGTATCATAACTTGATTATTATCCAATAACATCATTTGGGGCATACTCTGATGATTTGGACATTGGTTTGCGTAGTGTCCCCAATCCTTGCAGAAGAAGCATTGTACATTTGAAACCATTTTCTTACCCTTGTAGTCACGCACTTTGTGTCCTTTTTCTCTACACTTATAACAAACTCCCATTCCCTTTAGGCAAGTTCCATGATGTTTCTTCCCACAATTGCCACATATTGGAAAATTCTTCTTTTCCCTCATCCCTTTATCCATCATTCTCTCTTCCATCCCTTTCGTCTCTTTCTTCGCTTCAAAGCCATAGGACTCAGAGAATTCTTTACTTATCTTATTAACACATGATACTATTTCTTCATATGTTGAGAACACATGGGAGACTATTTCCCTTATAAATGTTGGCTTAATACCGTGAAAGATATGATCCTTCTTACTCTTTAGATCATACGTATTGCTGGAGTTCACATTCCTTCTACTGGGCGCCATTTCTATACAATGACATAAACTAGATTAGTTTATGAATCAAAATACATAATTCCATACTTATAAAATACTTAACATAAATTGAACTATTTATGGATATAATCCATAATCATAAAAAGAAATGTTTTCTTTGAGGAAGTATATACTCATAAACCCTTCATAGTGGTTTGTAAAGAAAATGAGAATTATCCTAAGCATATCCCCCGGGAGTGTCGTAACCAAGAGTGCAGCAAGGCCCGTTGTCGTGCACCAGTTCCCGTTCGAGTCTAGCTCAAAGCGGTGTTTTCGGGTTTTACCCCTAGGTACATCTGTGCCAGAGCCGCCTCTACCTGCTCGTATCCAGACAGGGATGTATTGCTCGGAAAACTCATAACATCTCTATAATACCAAAATTCTAGGAAGTTCTTCTATACTAATCCTCAAAGTCTATCTTCGGGCTATGTGCTCTAATCAGAGTTTATCTAAATCTAGCTTCCAAGGTTAGTACTAAACTACCTCTGATACCAACTGTAACGCCCCGACCCCAGCTACCCAGAGTCGGTGCATTACCTCGTAACATTGGCATGATCACAAAAGATCAAGTCTCGAAAGACCGATTAGTTTAGTAGCCTTGGAAACACTAGATACATTCTTAAACGTTACATTACATCAAAAAGTGAAAAACTACAATAACATGGTCTTCATATTCCACACTCATATCCTCTTCTGACTATCCCTGTAGGTCATTCCTAAAATACTTCTTCACATCCTGGAAAATATTAAAACATTGAAAGGGGTGAGCTCAGATGCTCAGTAAGGATAACAATAATGCGGAAGCTTTCATAAATAAACATTAAAATTTAAGGCAATGTATAACTAAAACAAAAGCCTTTTAAACTTGAACTTCAACATAATATGGCAAAAGTAAAATGAGATAATGCCATTTACTTCTTCACATGGATATTCTACTGGTCGAATAATCACATGCAATATCAATAACCACTTTCATAATGATGGAATGCATAATGCCAGACTATCATAACCACGTAGTCAAGGCCTCGTGCCAAGACCACAAATAAGATTTTGTCAAGGCCTTGTGCCAAGACACTAGTTTGCCTCATGAGACCTGCCGATGCATCGAGGAGCTATAGCGGGCTCCACCCGTCACTTATTAAGTCCAATGCATTCCTCATATGAATAGGTTTAAACATATCATAAACCATAACATAATCATATCACATAAAACATGCATAAAGGAAACATAACATTTCCACATTTCAATCACAAGATATCAATACAACACATTGATATAATAAAAACGCTTTCAAAACCATTTTCAATACCAAAATATAAGAAAGTTAAAACTTTGTATTTATTTTTCATTAAAAAAATGAAGGCTTGTAAAGGAAGTCGAAACTCAAATAATGGTCACGGCGGCGGAGAAGTCATTGTCGCCGCATAAGTACGGAAAGAAAAACATTCCCTTTTGTCGTTTAGCAAAACGTTTCGTATAAAAAGATTCCTTTTGAATAAACGTAAAAGTCAAAGGGGTTTATACACCGTATAAAAGAAATTTGTGTATAAAACAAAATATGCCTCAATGAAAGGAGATTGAGACGAAGTCCTTAAAAAGATCATTTTTAAAATAGAATAGATATATTAGGTGTATTCACTATAGGTACACATAAAGAAAGTAAAAATACAAGATAGGACATAATAATATCATGACGTAATTTGAAAGTAGGAGATTAACCCAAAGAAATGAAGTTGGGTTAAGAAGTTCCCTTACAAATAAAATAGATCTATTATGTGTATTCATTATAGATACAAATAAATAAAGTAAAAATACAATATAGGACATAATAATATCATGACGTAATTTGAAAGTAGGAGATTAACCCAAAGAAATGAAGTTGGGTTAAGAAGTTCCCTTACAAATATCATTTAAATAAAATATATCTATTATGTGTATTCACTATAATTACACATAAAGAAAGTACAAATACAAGATATGACATAACAATATCATGACATAATTTGAAAGTAGGAGATTAACCCAAAGAATAGAAATTGGGTTAAGAAGTTCCCTTACCTTGTGTCCGACTTGACTCAACCGTTCTTTAACCTCCTGAATAATAAACTAGAGTTAATATCTACCTTATTAAGAACCATTTTCAATTATCCTTTTTATATCACTTATTACAATGTTATGAACATTATGTAATTATTTAAGTTAATAACGGTCGTTTTGTCGATCTTTGGTACTTGAGTCAAAAATAAACTTCTTATAATTACAAGTTGTTCATGTGGTGAAATATCCATTATATCCGGAATTATATTCATGATGTAGATATCATATATATCATATATACAGTATATACATTCATTCATAATGTCACGTAACATTTAGAGGTAAGAAATGAAATGCACCGTTCATGGAGACGGTAAGCCGTACGTACGCATGAACGCTACTTTCATTTCAATTTCATATTTAATGGAACTAAATCATAATGATATAAATGTATAATATAATTCCAGTATAATATAGTGTCTAATACCATTTACTCCATCCTTTATACATCCCACATATGGCATTAACGATTCAAATCACTTTGAGGGGGCGGTAGTCCGCACTTCCTAAAATGAAATTATCGCGTTTTACCCATAATGGAAATCATAAAGTAAGACATAAATGAGAAATACAGAAGAATAAGTAAAACATAAACACATTATATATCATATATAAATATAGTGACATCTTAATGGCCACCTTTGGAGGTGTTATATGAGTGTTGAACAATCATCGTTTCGTGATGCAGAAATTCGCCATCCACAGAAACCGTATGTTCTTTAACCATTAGATGTAGGTGTGTGTAAGTGTAGCTCGAATACTTCTTATAACAACATCCTAGTATATTTAGGATACTGGTGTTGTTACAAAAGAAATGAATAAAAAGAGTTTAGGGGGTTGGAGAAGAAAAATAAAACAAAACAACATTATAAAAGACATTACCTCAAAATCGGGTAACTCTTTTTGATTTGAGCTAAAGGCTTCCTTGGGAAGAGTTCTGCCCAAAGTGAGGTTTCTAGGAGTAAGGGAGGAATGTTGGGAGGGTATTTGGGCAGAGGTTGGCCGAGCCAAATGGCTTGAAAGTGTAATTGAAGTGGGAGAGGTGGGGGCCTTTTATAAGTGGAGAGGAGGGGCACTTTTGGAAAGATTGAAATGTTACATTATTTCAAAATGCTTTTCGGATTCTAAAGGTCCCACACTTATATAATTTGAGGCTATGGTGATAAGGTTTCGAAATCTCCTCATCCAATAGGCTTTGGACAAGTGTAAGCCTTGGATTTTGCATTATCTTCTCATTTTATTTAAATCGTTAAATAATGAGGTCATCACCACATCATAATTATGTCATAAATAATTTAATTTATTTAATGTCTAAAAATTTCAAAACAAATACTATGATGTAGGAAATCTTTTTAGCTTTCTAATTAATATTTATAGTCAAAATTTGGACTTGTGTAACCCTACTTAAAAATTGTTTTAGTAAAACAATTTATGTTAGTGTCATTTTCACTTTAATATTAAATAAAAACTAATTTATGTCATTTCCCAACAAAAGTGGATACATGGGGTCCCCAAGTTGACCCATGGTTTGTCATGGTCGGCCATGACACAACCAATGAGGTTGGGACATGTGTCTAGGTCATTTAATATTATTAAAGTATTATTTATACCTTAAACTACCCTAATTACCACTAATCGCGATTAAGAACTTAATAAGTTACTATTCACCAAAAAATTATTATAATCTCATTGAACCACATTTTACTTTTTAATGACAACCATGTATGTCGGATTTTTGAAAATCAAAACACAGAAGTGGTAATATTTCATTAAAACGAAAAATCAGTTATTTAACTACCACTTAGTGGTTTCACTATTCATCAAAAATTGAAGTTTTTCAGAATAAGGCCAAAATTTCACCCTAAGCTATAATTGATATTCCGAATTCAAAAATGATGCCTATTTTACAAAATTCCAAACATATAAGTTGCATTAATTAATTTTATAATTAATTCCCGCTGTTACAACAAATAGCGTGTTTTTAAGAAACAATTTATATCAAAAGATTGGCAATTGTTTATGTCCAATTTCAATGTCAAATTAATTCTAATGACCACCATTGGATAAAATTGTAAAAATATATTCCAATTATACTTTAAAACCACTAAGTAGTATAATTTATCACTATTAATTATTTTTATTAAAAAAGTTGTTTTTAAGTATTTTTCACTATTCATAAAAATTAGAAGTTCTCAGAAAAATACCAAAAATTCAACATAGGCTAATTTCGATATTAGGAATACAAAAATGAATTCCATTTTGAAATATAAAATTTCTATAATTTTAAAAAGTGGTTATTACTATTCATAACGGCTACTTTGATTTGTCGCGGTGTTTTAGAACTCGAAGTTGCGTACAATGCAAGCTATTGCATTATTGAATGAGAAGCGTATCGTGGAAGCTCGGGGTGTTACATTTTCAAAAAGTTTTTCCTTAAAAAATTATAAAATAATCTTGATAATTGTTTTAATAACCTTTTAAACATAAAAAAATTTTAAAACCTTTTTAGAAGACATTACTTTTATTGATTGTAGATTTCTGACTGAAGAGAGAGATAAAGTTGGATTTTTATAAAAAAACAAATTTCTTAATTATCTTAAGTAACAAAGAGTGTGAAAATGGTACCAATACATTAAGGTATCATTAATAACCAGAGGGTAATTAAATTAATTATTTTTCTTGATATATGGATCATAATATTTCATGAATGGAAGTATAATCATAAACTACCCCATAAACGATGAGATTGTAGCAATAAACTATTACCACTTTGGTAACATTAAATTATGATATTCATAGGATACTAAAATTAAATTAAGATTATAATATCATTTAAATAATAATATTAATTCTATAACATGTCCAAGGTAGTATATACACTTTATATAATAATATAGGTCTGTAACATGACATGTGTCTTAAAGAAGGCTAATTGATACAAAACTACTTTAACGATTTGGTAACTTTTGGAATATAAACTCCATGAAAGATATATAATAAGATATATATTTAAGTAACTATAAATTCAAGTATAATTATCCTATAATAAATTCATGGGAATTATATGCAACATAAAAAAAGAAACCAGTGGTGAACATGGCATGTGTCTCACGGATAATGAAAAGTGGGATAAGAAAACCCTTACCTTAAGTATTGAATTTATTTTTATAAAACATAACAATATTATTATATCTAATACCATATATTATTTTATTATAACTTTATATTACCCATTTACTAACATTTCCATGTAAATGGTACGTTTCGGGTAACATCCCTGTTGTTTTTTAAATATATTTTGAATTGTTGTTATTTATACTCTTACTTAGATCATTATTTACTTATTAAAGGAATTTAAAAAATTATATAAATATAATATATACTCATTATATAAATATATATAACAATCTATAAAACATGGAATCATGAAATGGAATACATCGTTCAAGGATATGGTAGGTCGTACATGTGCATGAATGTTGTTTCCATTTTATTATCGTATTAAAAAAATTTATTGAAATATATTTATATATATAAAATAATTTTGGTATTATTATTATGTTATATATATCATATAATTTCACTAAACCCTTCCTCAATACATTCCATATAATGTGTGAATGAATCACATAACTTTGAAGAGGTTGTGGTCCACACATCTACAAACGAAGTTATTGTATTTACAAAAAATAGAATGAATAAATTTTTTTGTTATATAATAATTAAATAAGAATAATTAAATCATATATATCATATATATCATATAAAAAATATCTTATTTCATAATTCCCATCCATGAGAGGTGGTAATGGAAAAACTAAAAATATCATTTTGTGAGGGGGGTAGTTTACCATACCCAATAATAGTAAGTTTGTTACCCATTAGATGAAAGTATGTATAAGTATAGGTATAAGACTTATAATAAAGAAATATCCACATATTTATGATACTTATGTTTTTATATAAACATGTAATAATAGGATTTTAGGGATGGAGAATTAAAATAAAACAAAATAGCTTGTGGAAGGATGTTACCTCTTCTTTGGGTAGCTTCTTTTGGTTTTCACCAAAGGGATCCCATGGATGGATTTATGCCCAAATAACAGATTATAGTATTAATTTATGGATTTTATGAGATTATTTGAGAGTATTTTGAGTTCTAAATGGATTTACAAGGGTGAATAAGTGGGAGGGTTTAGTTCCTTTTTATAGTGGATGAGGAGTCACATTCTTATAATGTTTTGAAAAGGGAATTATACCATCATTTCTCCCATGTAATGTGGCTCCAATAGTGGTCCAAATTATATAAAATGTAGGATACGATAAAAATATTTCCATAAAATGGATTTTAGAAAAGTTTCAAGGCCATTTTTTCCCTTAAATTAAAGGTTTAGTCTATTGTCAAGCTAATTTTACTCCTAATTGTTTTAATTAATTTTAATCACTTTCACTACTATTTTTGGTAAAAAATATTTTGAAATTATTCGATATTAAAAATTATTATTATTAAAAAAAATGGAATCCATTTTTCCAAATTCCAATCATGTAAGTGGCATAAATTAATTTCAATTTAGTTGCACATACGGGACGACAAAGTGGGTTTTTAAAGTAAAAATGTTGAAATGTTGGAAATGTTTTTTTATATAATTTCAATGTTAAATTGATTAATATGACATAAATTGGATTAATTGATGTAAAATTAATCTAATTAAATTTTGTAAAATATAACATAATTTAACTATATAAATAAATATAATGAAAAATAATTTTGGAATTAAAATTCATTATTTTAACATATTCCTAAAAAAGTTAAACTTCTCAAAAAAATACAAAACAAAGCACCCAATGTAAATTTTGATATTATTATTTAGAAAATGATGCTTATTTAGTTAAAAATTTATAAATGTTAAAAAATGTATATTTAAAATGGGTTCTCTATTAAGAGGTGTTAAAAATACCTTTTAGAAAAATACATATTTTTATTCATAAAATTGGATTTATATTATTTTTATACCTATAAAATATATTGGATGGGTATCAAAATTATTTATGGAATATATAATATATAATTTTTATTTCTATACTTAATGAAAAGTGGTTTGTTTAATTTATTGAGATAAAATTTGGTTTTTTTATAGAAAAATATTTTTCTTAGAAATGAAATGTCTTTATTTTAAAATTATTCATACATTCAATTATACTAATTGATTACCAAAGGATCCATTTTATATAAGTATTTAAATTATATTTTTAAAATTTTATTAATCTTATTTTTAACTTCCATTCCAACATATTTTTGGTACCTATAAAAATATTTTAATAATAATATTAATTATATATTGTAGTTTTGTAAGAAAAGGCCATGTGTCTTACATGATCTACTAAATAAACTTGACATTATGTGTAACAGATAAAAATATAGTGTTGTGTGTACTGAAAGTTAATATAAGTGTTTCATGTAGAAAAATCCTAATTTGTAGTTTCATAAAATGAAAGCCAAGGATAGTGTTTTCATACAACAAAAATTATATTCAGTTTTTCATGAAATGAAAATTATCAGAAATATTAAATTATTTTTGAAAAAAAATAATTCATAAAATAGTGGGGTGTTTCATTTGAGGTTCATATAATGGTGTAATATACTATTATGAACATTTTTTTATATTAATGGTGTTATAGAATATAATCCTTGTGTATTTTCAAAAAAAATATTTGTGTATAAAATCCTTCAACAAATATGGTTCACAGGCCATGTATGCCTTTGAGACGTGGAATATAACCTAGAAAACCCCCATGATAGGATAATGTGGATTCCCAGAATATGTAATTGGATGTACATGATATGTACCCACATGTACATTATTTTATTATTCACTATATGGTAATTTTCATGTTTTATCTCCCTATACATCAAATTGGACATGTGTGTAGTCTATTTAGAGTATCATTCCATGTAGGATGCAATCATATGGCCCTAATCTCTATCAAAGGCCAATATAAATATGATTATAATATGATGAGATATGGAAGAGATAATTATTATTATAGTTGATGGAATATGAGATCTCATAAGGTTTATTCTAGATGAAACCCATGTTAAAGTCATTGATATCCTCTGTATGTCTTAGAATGAGGAACCAAGATGCTTTGGGTAGAATGATAAGGATGGTCCCTCAATTACATAAGTGTTTTATAACATAGAAAATAGGGTGACTATTTTGAACATACTCTTTATAATAAGATCCAATGATGACATATGGGCCAAGGGAACGCCTTTTGTGTTGGGTACATACAAGTATATATTAGTAGAGATTGAGATAGCTCTGCAGGTACCTAGTGTATCCCTATTCAGGCAAGATAAGGATGAAAATGAATTTTTCAACCTTTACTAGTGTGACCAATATGTTCAACTAGTTATTTTCCTACAAATATTTATGGACACCAAGTAATGTTTTGTCATTTGAGGCTCGATTTCCTTTGACTTAAACCCTAGTGATGATAAAATAAATGCATGGTATGGTCTTTAATAAACTTTTTCATCAAAAGAGTGTTTCTAGTTATGGATACCATATTATGATTTAAATGTTTGGCTAACCTAGAGTAATATTTTTTGGATCAAATATATGATATGATTATCCTTAGGGAGGGGTAAAATTGTGAAACATAACCATGGTTCCCCTATGTATATGATATATTATGGGCCACATGGAGGGTATTCCTTGTGCATTTCATATGTGAGTATATTTAGGGTGTAGATCTTATTCCCCCCAATTAATATAATTAGATATTACAATACATATTTTGGCCCTAAAATAATTTTTATTAGATATTATTGGGTATATATGTTAGACTCCCAATTAATATTATGATATTTCATGGGTGGATGTTTTCCAGTAATTATTATTATATGAGATAATATATGTTTTTTTCTAGAACCTAAAATTTTGTTTCTAGATGTTATGGGTGGGACATTATGCCATCGAGTATTAATATGAGATATTATGGAGTGGTTAATGAACCTCTTTTTTAATTTAATGAGATGTTAAGGGGTTGTTGTTTACCCTTGATTATTAATATAAGATGTTACAGGGTTGATAATAGACACAAAATTACTATTACATGATATATTAATTGGTGTATACATTACCTCTGATTATGATATAATATATTTCATGGAATGTTATATTATTGTCATTTAGATATTATGGATTCATAGACCTTGGTAATATGTGAATGTAATAAAGGGGAAGCATGTGAGGGATTCATTTACCCATATGAGATGTATCTATGAGATGAACTAGGTTGGGTGTTATTATGGAATCCATTCTTTTTATTACATAAACTTTTCATTAAATAGAACAAAACATTGGATCTATCAATGTTTAGATTCTTGTAAATTACAAACATAATAAAACAAAACATAAAAAAAATATTCTAATCTAAAGGAAAGGACCCTTCATTGGTTCACCCTAAGTTACTTTTACTACATATTATATCTTGGGGATATACATCAAATGAATGGGGTGAGCATGATATCAGTAATGGAATAAAAATAGAGATATTTAGCATGTCATAATGAGGCATATCAATGAGGACAATATGTATACCAATATAACATGATCCATATAACAAGAGGCATATCATTATAAAAAGAAAATGAATCGTAACATAAAAATATGGATTCAATATAAAAATGAGGCATTTATAAGCATATCATTGTGGTTTATAACCAAGGTTTCATAAATTGAAAATTACCAAGGTTATTCATCAAGGTATCGTAAAACATGTCATATCTAGAGATTAAATTATTTACTCAATTAATTGGATCTCTATCAGGGCTCAAAATTAATGTGTCTTAATTTCATGGAATTCAAATTGATCATAATAAATAATTTTGGTAATAATATGAGGACAATAAAGTGTGGGTTTAATACAAAAGCATTGAGTATGTAGATTACTAAGGGATTGACCATAATATAATTTTTATCCTACATAAAGGGAATATGGTTTTTGAATAAATAAATCCTATAATTAATAAATTATATTAAAATTTAGGTAAATACCTATAGATAAATAAATTGTTTGTGTATTCATAATATAATAATTTCTCAATTAAAAGAGTGAAATTTGAGAATAAAATTCAACAGCATGATGTGTATAAAAAGTGGATTTAGAAAAATGGTGAAATGAGAGAGAGAAAAATAATACCTTCGATAAAACATAATTTCTCAGTAAGGGTGTGATTAATAATGTTTGAAAATAGAGTAATATAAAATTTATAATACATATCCAAAAAATATGCACTTTAATTAAAGAGAAAGAATGGAGAATTCTCCTACCTTGAAATATTTCAACGAAAACATGGGGATTGACCCTTGGGGGATTAAGGAAACCTTATTTGGACTTAGTGGGGAAGAAAATTGAGTTGAAATGTATGGATGATGAATTTTTAGTAAAGGGGAATGATGAAATTGGTGGTATTGATAGAAAAGGTGGTGTAATTTTTAAATAATTTTCAAATATTGGTCTGGGAAATCTAGGTTGTGGAAAATGAAAAACCATTTTCTTACCCATGGTTTTTTATAAATATTTCGGAAATTTGAGTCAAATTTTATGATATTTTAATATATTTGAACCAAACACCATTTTTTAATACTTATATTGGCATATAAATGTAATTTCTCCACAAATTAATGTTTTTAAAATCCAATTTTCCATTTTAGAATTTAGAGAGTAACATATAGTTTAAGAAATTTATTAAAATCTATTAAAATAATCAATATTAATAAAATAAAAAATTATAGTTCCTAGATTGTTGTTAATTAATTATTACATCATAAGGACATAAATATGATGTCATAAAAACTACCAAAAACCCAAAATAGTATTTTTACTATTCTCTGAAAAATATTGTATTTTAGAAAATTATCCAAAATTCATCTGAACCTAATTTTAACATGATGATTTCAAATATTTTTTTTATTCTATGAAAAAATTATTAACATGGGAATTTAAAATTTTGAACACAAAATTCCTTATTTATTAAAAAATATTTTTTGAATACATTAAAATTTATGACAATTATAAAAAAATTATGAGGATATTATTAAATTATTTTCTCATTTATATTTAAATAATAGTTTTTTAAAATAATGATTATTTAAAAAATTATTATTCATGTTACACGAGTTTATTATAAATCTGTATATATTTTATAATAAAATAAAAATATGTTTTATTGGTGTCCAACACTGAATTTATCAAATTTTTATTATTTAAACATATTTTATTAATAACATTATTCTCAAAATAAGATTGATGGGATAAATATTTTATTTAAAAAAGGTTAATTACACATTAAGTAACTATTTCCTAGACACGTAAACCCTTATTACATGTGTGTCCACCCTAAGGGTAAGGTGTGTGATGGTTGTAGTTTCATTGGGTAGATTGACTACCATCAACTGAGTGGTAATCTCCAATAACATGAACTTATCTTGTAGGAAATTTCATTCATGCTTCCCTTGTTGAAGCCCTGATTGCTCTAAGTGAAGGGATAACCCCGGAGATGCCACCTCCCACCCATGTTCTTCCAATTGGGCTTTAAACAGCCTAACTATACTAGTTGAGGCCATCATTTCTCCTTTATAAATCAAATATTCTTTGTAATTACTACTTGTAAACATTAATTATAGTAGTAAATTTATTAATAAAGGGTATAATTTTGACTATTCATATAGACAAATGATTATGTTGACCAAAAGTAATATTTGACCAGCTATCATATTACTCCCAATAAATACCACTTCATTATTTTAGTCAAAATTAACTAAAATTTTTCTTAAGATTATATTTTTATTTTCTTAATGTTTTAAATGTTGTAATATGATTTTGTTTTATTTATAAATAATCTTATCTAGGGGAGATAATTCAAAAAGATTGGGGCGATCTATATTTTCCCTTTTCATATTTTCTATTTTTGTCCAATTGTAATGTATTCCATTTTAATTGGTTTTATAGATAACCAATGTAATAATATTTATTGATAAAATAAGTTTTTTTTTATTTGTATAGATATTTTAGTGTATAATATTGTATAATATAACATGCATTTGTTCATGAAATATATATCATCTAAAAAACCTAGGTCTTTACATCCCCCCTATAAAAATTTATTTTCTAAAACATCAACTCATATTCTTGGTTGAGAATTGGTGGAGGTACCTATATTTCATTGTTTCCTCTAGTTCCCATGTCACTTCTTCATACATACGGTTCCTACACAACACTTTGACAATGTGAGTTGTCTTGTCATGTAGAACATTGTCTCTAAAGTCTAATATCTCAATCGGGTACTCATCATAAGATATGTAATGTTCCAATTGTACCACCACCAGATTTATTACATGTGAGAGATTAGGTATGTACTTTCCCAATAAAGATACATAGAATACATCAAGAAAATGAGTAAAATTTGGTATATGTTCTAGATAATAGGCCAGAGATCTTATGTGATCAAGAATATCAAATGAGGTAATGTACCTAGGCCTATGTTTCCCCTTCTTTTCAAACCACATGAATCTCTTAAATAGATATATTTGATGGAAATATTTGTATCTATCATCAAACTCAATGTACCTTCAACAATTGTAAGCGTAACTCTATTGATAACTTTGATTATCTTTTATATGTAGTTGTATTAAATAAACATTTTCTATCATCTCTTAAATAAGATCAATCCCAAGTACATTTCTCTCAAAAACATCATCCCAACAAGTAGGATCTCTATATCTCTTCCCATATAGAGCTTCATAGGGTTCCATTTGAGTACCCGAGTGGAAGTTGTTATTGTATGATAACTCAACTATGGGGGGTTATTGATCCCATCCACCATTGAATATCATTGAGCATGTTCTCATCATATCCTTGAGTGTTTGAATATTCCTATCATATTGGACATATTTTGGGGGGTGATAATCCATATTAATGATCAATTTTGTAATTATAGGATGTTGAAGTCTTCTCTATAATTTATAGGCGAACCATGGATAACAACTACAAGTGATATAAAGGGTCTCCAATTAAAACCTCACCACTTCCTTTATATATATCAGGCCAATTTTATGAAGTGGTGAATCTTCCCAGATAGTAATGAAACAAGAAGTCCAGTTGACTGGATTCACTATAACACATATCTCATTGTTTCTTTTGGTTGATCATGGGATACGAGTAAAGAAGTCCATAGAGATATTGTCCCACTTCAAAGTTGGCATAGGAAGTTAATGCAATAGACCTTTAATAATTTGGATCTCCACCTTCACTTATTGACATAATAAGAAACTTTATTTGTAGTCGACAATCTTCGTTTCCATATTATCCCACCAATAATGATCACGAAGGTCCCTATAAATTTTAGTGCTTCCATGATGTATAGAGATTGTATAGTTGTGAGTGTCACGACCCCATCACCACAAGGTCTACCCCTCCTAGGCCGGTCATGGGAGAAGGGAGATAGTGACCCCCCAAGTCCAACCTCCAGTATGCCCCAGGTTGGTGACAAGCACCAAGGTAATAGTAAACACTCAAATGGGAGACATTACCCTCTAAGGTAACACATGGAGAAGAGAGAGATAAGACAGAAACCCAGAAACTCCAACTCATACATCAATATAAAATAAATACCAAGCACACATATGTAATGTCATGCAAAACTACTATAACTAAAAGGGGAAAAACTAAAAATACCAAACGAAAGTAAAAATAGAAGCAACCATAAGCCTGAACATCTCCTACACCCCCAAGCTAGTAGAAACCCGCTGGATATCCATCCTAATCCAAGTGATCTGAAAAATAGTTTATATATATACATAGGGTGAGTATAACATAATACTCAATAAGATCCTCCTCGGAGCCTCTCGTGAAAAAGTAAAGAAATCATGCTAAAGAATAGTGAACAAAAAGTGGAATAAACTCGTCAACTTAACAAGTATGCTATGTTCCTAGCCTCATCATGTCCACTCTCACCATGTATCTCAAACAAGAGTATATAATATAATAAAGAATATCAAGGGTAACCATCTATTACTTCCCCACTGGTTTGGTGATTTTACTTAACTTCGTACTTCTTAAGCCATCTCTCCCTAAAAAGGCTTGCCCACAGACACCCAGGCGAAGCACCACAACATTCACCTCGTGAAACAAAACTACCACTTCCTTGTAAGAAAAGTAACCAGGTAGTTTTTTGGAGACACCACAGCTCGCATAATGTTTATCATACGTCAGTCATTATACCTCAAGCCATTACAGCCCACACACTGAGTAAGGATCCTCAAGCCATCATAGCCTATACATGTTACACCTATAATAGTAAATAGAAAACTATATCCAGAATATATGTATGTGAATAACCACAAACCATTACTACCCTCTACACACATATATGGGGAAAACTATCCATTGTGCATACCATCACAAGTAACAACCTAGAGAATAGAGATGGGCCAAAGGGGGTAGTCAGCCATCCATCTGCCCACCAGAATGTTAGGGAAAACACCCCCAGGGATCAGAATCCCTGGTGTGTCGGTTTCCTTATCTGATGGGGTAGATTAGTGTATAGAAATTGAAAAATTATAGAATATACTATAACTCACAACCACACTATGGGCATAACCTAGTATTAGAATTAACTACATCTAACATTTATCGGACTCCTGGCTTCCACTTCTAAGACTAGGTATCCTATAATCACATAACCATTTAAAGAGATTTATTATATTACATCATTCCCTTTTTATTATTTACACTTTATAATAATTAATTCTTTAAACATTAATTAACTATTATTAATTTCCAATTTTTATTTCTTTAGCATCAAACCCAAAGTTCATTAGTCTTTTAAATTGTAAACTTAGCATTGTATCCCAACAAGCTCAAACCCCAAGGGTTAACATCGTTTATTAAATAGTTTATTAAAAACATTAATTTTCCATATTACAAGGCATTCTTGGAAACAATTATGTGCTACTAAACACAAGGGTCCCAACACGGTGTTTAGGTGAACTACCTGTCGAGTATTTTCCACCTATAGCAAGAGCATAGAACCATCCTCCATGGGGAAGATGAACAGGGAAAGAAAGTAGAATACCCCACGCATCTTTGACCCTTTTGGTAGAAGGGTAATAAAACCAGTAGCCTTGAGTAGTGGGGAATGTAAAGAAGATAAAAAACTAACAACAATCAGCAAGCATCCAAACATTCACATACAACCTGTTTCATCATACCTAGTGTCCTCCCCAACACCCATATATATAAACTGATGCATCTATCCACTCTAGGCATCAATTACTGCCACAACCAATAGGCCTCCCTTCCCCACATATCACAACATCCCTCTAGGCTCACATCAAAACATAAGAAGCCGGAAAACAAACATCATATCAACTAGGCTCTTGGCCCTTAAACAAGTAAGAGGGAAACTCCGAACCCTACAAGGAATTATATATTATCAAACAAGAAGTTCTTTAATAAATCTTGAATTAACCAATTTATTATTCGTAGGATATAACTTTGGGAAACCTAAATAGTAAGCTATCAAAAATTGATTAAACAATCTTACTGTATCCATTTGATTAACATCAAAATACAACAAGAATAAACATATTCATTTACATGCCTCTTTATCTTTGACAATTAAATTACAATTAATCCTAGTTTATTTTCTTTAGCGATTTTCATCAAGAACAAAAATCTAAACAATGTAGGTATAAATATCACACTATCTAAAAAATAATATTCAAGAACATATGATCGATATCAATTTATTTATCTGATTTAAATATTTATTATGTTAATTCCATTGTTATCGAGTGGGATAAAACATGCTAACTCTATAGTTTCACATAAAATAATAGAGAAACAATGAATCCCCTACCTCAAATGATTCTTGATTCTCTTTATATGAGAATTATCCTCACAATGGATCATGATCACCTCCTCCTATGACAACTTCATCCACTCGAGGATGTAGAGACACCACCACACCGGTCAACACCCAAGAAAGGTACATTAGGAACATGGAGATAGAATTCCATAACAGTTCAAGGAGAAGTAGAAGGATATTAACCAAAAATAATGATGATAGATCATACCTTATAAAGATGATTAATCGATGCTACTTGGTTGCATCAAAAAAAGGGTGTGTGCATGTAGTAGAAAGAAACATCAAGGGGAAATGATCTGAGGATTAAGGTTCAATCACACCACTCCTATGGGAATAAGGAAAGGTTAGAGCATCCTGGACAATGTAGAGCAAGGAGGAAGGATAAGGGAGGAAGATATTTGGACCTTCTAAAAGATTTAACAGAGCAGTAGTTTAAGATATGCTGGATTTTCCATTAAAAATGACCGCATTAATCCACAAAGTTTAACCATGTAAAGAAATATCGAGCCTTAGGAAAATTAATATAGGAGTTATGAGGTTTGATTAGGCCTCGAATCCCATAAAACAAGGCCGTTAATACATTTTATATTAAATAAAACATCAAAGGGGTGAAACTATAGGAAGCTGGAAAATTTGTTCATAATCCAGGAAACATTGTATACCTACTGATCCTGGAAACATTGTACATGATCCTAGAAAAATATACACCTAATGATCTTGGAAACAGTATTCACAAAATGACTCACCGATGCTGATAGTACTATTCACATAATGACTCACCGATGCTGATGGTACTGGTCACATAATGACTCACCAATACTGATGGGTCTGTTCACAGAATGACTCACTGATACTGATGGTACTATTCATAGAATGAATCATTGATACCGATGATACTCTTAAAATAATGACTCACTAGTACTGATGGTACTGTTCATATAATGACTCACTGATACCGATGGTACTGTTCCCAGAATGACTCACTGATACTGATGGTACTGTTCAGAGAATGTCTCACCGATACCGATTGTCCTATTCACAGAATTGGAAATTTGGAAAAGTGTTGGGGATAAATCACCCTGACCACCAGAACACCTCAAACACTAGATTTTCACAAAGGAATGGACTAGAGAGATCTAGGATAATACATCAGATACCTATCAAAACAATCTCATCCTTAAGAATTCAAAACCTACCTGAAGGGAAACTGAAATGGGGTCTGAACAACCACCCATCGAGATACCTCTCAAAAGAGAGAAATCCACAAGAAGAAACCAAAGAAATCCATATCATAATCACGAAAGGTATAAAACCACAAAGTTAAAAAATTAACATGAAAATATTTAAACATCAAATAACTAGTGGTACTGATCACGTATCTTCGACTCACATTCCAAGGTACTATTCTCCACGCCACCGTGTCTTTACAAGACATGAACCAAGGGGATAGAATGTTCATGCAACACCTTATCTTTGCGGTCTTGGATTTCTATCAGACGCTCCTCGAAGGTCACATCATCGTCGACATTGATCTCGCTCTAATCAATGACGTGTGAGTCGTCATGAAGATAATGATGGAGCTTTGATACATGGAAAACATCACGTATCTGGCTCATCTACATGGGAATTTCTACTCGATATGCCATGGATCCAACACGATCCAACACCTCGAAAGTCCCAAGAAACCAGGAATAAAACTTACTACCGTGACTTAACCTTCAATTACCATGATGGGGAGTCACCTTCAGAAACATGTGATCCCCAACATCAAACTCCAAAGGTCTCCTCCTTTGATCGGCATATGATTTCTGACCATCCTGCACTATCTTCATCCTCTCAAGAATCACCTAAACCATCTTTGTTGTATTCTTCACTAGTTCCTATCCAAGAATTGATGACTCTCCAACCCCAGTCCATCATAACTAAGATTAGAAAGGTCAGTCATACAAGGTTTCAAATGGAGCCATACCGATGGTGGAGTGAAAACTATTGTTGTAAGAGAACTCCACCAAGGGTAAGTACCTCATCCATGAACCTCCAAAATCCAGGACACAAGAGCGTAACAAGTCTTCAGGAGTCTAGATAGTCCACTCTGTATAACTATCCATCTACAGATGAAAATCAGTGTTAAGGAATAGCTAAGAACCAAAATCATTCTAGAGAAATCTCCACACCCTAGAGGAAAAATGAGGATCTCGCTCAGAAATGATCATCCTCAGGACTCCTTGAAGTCTCACCACGTCCTCTAGATACTGTCTTGACCAAACTACCAATGTGCTTGACTCCTTGATTGCTATAAAGTGGGATGATTTCGTTAAATGGTCCATTGCCACAAAATATCATCATGTCCTCCCTGAGATCTAGGTAAACTTGTATCAAATCCCATTGATATGTCCCAACACTTCCAATGAAGAATTTATAATGGCTGGAGCAAACCACCAGAGACACAGTGATCAGCCTTGACCTTCTGGAAAACCAAACATCAAGATATAAACTCCACAATATTACGCTTTAACCTAGGCCACCGAAACTTACTCCTCAAGGCTCGATACATATTTGTCATTCCAGGATGCACCGCTAAAGGTGAAATACGAAACTCTCTGAGAACTATCTCTCACATGGGAAAAGGAACAAAATTTATTCTGTGATACAACACTTGATGTTGTTCATCCTCAGACCAACCATCAGGGGCCTCGCCACAAACAACTCGATCTCTATAGACCTCCACCTCAATATCCCCCAACTATGACTCTTCCACATACTTCACTAGAGATGACCGCACCATCATCTAGAAAAGACAACCTCTTCCCCCAACTTCTCCCATATCAAGATGTAATGCAGACAGTTCTTCTATAACTCTCTAGAAATCACCAGATTCACGCACTGCATCACCATGTGACTTCCTACTCTGCGCATCAGTTACAAAATTCTCCTTTCTAGGGGTATACGATACATCGAAGTCATATTCTTGTAAGAACAACATCCACTAACATTATCGCAAGTTTATGTCAAGATGGGAAAAAACATACCTCAAGCTCTTATGATTGGTGAAAACCAAAAAGTGCTCTCCAGTGAAGTAATGTCTCCACAACATTAGAGCAAACACTGCATCTCCCAAATCAAGATCATGGGTGGCATAGTTAAATTCATGGGGATGTAATTTTTGAGACCCATAGGAAACAATTTATCTCTGCTTCATCAGAACACAGCCTAACCATAGTTGTGAAGCATCACAGAAAACATCAAACTGCACTCCCTCTACTGGAAGGCAAATAACTTGAGCACTTACTAACTTCTTCTTCAGATACTCAAAATCTATCTGACATTGATCTGTCTACATGAATGCCCGATTATTCCTGGTCAATGCTGTCAGGGGAGTCAGAACACAAGAGAAATCAACTATGAACCTCCTGTAGTAGCTTGAAAGACCAAAGAAACTTCGTACAACTTCCACTGTCTTGGGGGCTTCCCAAGACACAACTGCTTATATCTTTGGTGGATCCATAGCTACTCCTTGTTGGGACACAATATTCCCCAAGAAATGGACTTCTTGAGCCCAAGACTCACACTTCGACAACTTCCAAATAGATGATGTTAACGAAAAACTCCCAAAATGACGTGTAGATTCTCTGTATGCTCCTCCTATGACCTGGATTACACAAGGATGTTGTCAATGAAAACCACCAAATACTTATCCAGGAACTCATGGACCACCGTGTTCATCAGTCCCATGAACATATATAGAGCATTTGTCACACTGAATGGCATTACAAAGAACATGTAATTCCCATGATGACAACGGAAAGCAGTCTTCGGGATATCCTCATACTTTACACTCATATGATGATATCATGACTACAAGTCAATTTTTGAGAAACAAATTTTAACCTTTAGTTAATCAAAAAAATCATTAGTCTATGGAAGAGGATTTTGATTCTTCACTATCACTTTGTTTAAGAGATGATAATCGATACACAACCACAAACTGTTGTCAGACTTCTTCACAAACAAAACTGGTGCACCCCACGGTGAAACACTTGGCTGAACAAAACTACACTATAACAGACCATCAAGATGTATACTTAGATCTCATAACTCAGAAGGGTCCATCTTATATGGAGACATAAATATATAATACGCTCATATTTTTAGCTCGATCCCATACTCGATCTCTTGTCGAGGGGGTAATGTTACAACCTCCTCTGGAAAAACATTTGGGTACTCATCTATGACCCTAGGAAATGCAAACGGATGAACCTCTAATGAACTCAAAATTAGATTAGGCATCATGGATTATAATGATGGAACGTTCCTATGACCCATCTGAGGGTATCGCTCACCAACAAACACCACTGTCTCTCCATCCGCATCGAAGAATATAGACTACCTCCTAATTAAATCCCCGATATCTTGCACCAAATACAACCAATCCATGCCAAGGATGAAATCATATGGTTGTATCCGTAAAAATAGAAAATATCCCCAAGAGTGTTTTTTCCCCAACACTAGCTCACAGTCCTTGTATACTTCAAACAAGTCAGCTCGACCTCCAATAGGCGTAGTCAATGCTAAAGGAATTGGAAGCCTCTCCACCTCATGTCCCAAAGCATGGACAATGGTAGGTGATATGAAGGAGTGTGTTGCTCCTGAATCAAACAACGCATACACCAAAGTAGAAAACAAGCAAAGGGTACCACGAACGATGTCTCGCTCGCCTGGAATTGGCAACACAAAAGTATGAAGCTGACCATGACCTCCTTCATATCCTCTCTGACCCTGATGAAGACCACCACCACAGCCGCGCTCTGCTCTCTGAGGATGGGGAGTGTCACGGGGTTATCCTTTACCTTTCTCATCTACCCTCTACTGATCCAAAGCTGGTGCAACCTGCTAGTGTTGCCTCAGCTAGAACTACCTCAATAGATGAACCTAGAGTGGAACACTTGGTACATGATGACTGCTATGAAATTTCAAGCACTCTCGCTATTGATGACCTCGGCCACCACAAGAAAAATAATCACTTGATCCCTTGGAATTGGCCTGAGATTTGCTGCCCCTAGAGAAATGAGATGCTGAGGGCAAGGACTGACCCCATGTTGAACGAAAACTCTTCTACCCTAAAAATCAGGAACCCCAGACCACAGCTCTACTTTGTGAAGAATAATGAAGACTCCCCTTTCATGATGATCCAGTTCTATACAATGTTCTCTCAATAACCTCTACCCTTTCCAGCACCTCAATATATGTCTTCCTCATAAATGGGGTGACCTAGCGCTGGATCTCTAGATACAAAGCATCCTTGAAATGACTCGCCCTGGCCTCATTTCATGGAAACAGGTCTAAGGAATATTTTAAAAGTTCCCTAAAATAGATTCTAAAATATCTCACACTAGATCTCCCCTTTTGAAGGGTAATACCAACCTAGTGAATGGAGGCCTTTGCATTTGAAGAAGGAATCAAAACTCTAAACTTGTCTTGGAACTCCTCCCATCAGATCATCAACTCCTCACAATCCCTAAGGAATAAGAACCACCACTACCTCGCTTCTCCATGTAGCATCATTACAACCAAGGACACCCCATTATCTATCCAAGCACGGATCTAATTGAATCCTATCTCAGCCCCCTCCAACCAGTCTTACGTGACTGCATCTAAAATGGAGCGTTCGCACTTTGGTAGACTCTGGTGCTGAAACTCACAGAGTGTCCTCCTCTATGTGTCATCATCGTCAACCTCTACCCTATAGAAATATTTGGCATTGCTAGTTGGAAATCTTCTATGAAAAAATAATGAGGACGTCGACCTGGACCCATACCTGAAAAATAATAAATAGTTAGAGCTTATAAACCTGGAACATAGAAGACTCTACATTAATTAATTAATTGTTTTCTTTTATTCATTTTAGGCTAACCTATCCTGAGGTCTACCCATTCAAATAAAGTCACAAAGAATAATGATGCATGATCCTTTCCTAATTCTCTACCCAGAAACTATTATCACCTCGTTTAGTATCTGTTGTAAACATAAAGGTTCACCCATCAGATCACACTGGGCATAATGCCTATGTCTCAGTCAGTCTCTTGTGTTTACATCACTTGCTATTCATGACTGACATTGTTTCCCTACCAACCCATGCAACCTCACCTGTACCATACACCCAACTCCATTATATCCCTCAACCAGAGCTCTGATACCACTCTGTCGCAACGCCATCCCCACAAGTTGTACCCCTCCTAGGCTAGAAATGTGAGAAGGGAGATAGTGACCCCCAAATCCCACCTTCAATAGGTCATGGTTTGGAAACTATAACCAAGGGTATAGTAAATACACAAATGGGAGGCATTACACTCAAATGGAACACATATAGAAGAGAGAGATAATACAAACACCAACCTACTTCAACTCAGAAAACAATATAAAATAAATCCCAAGTACACATATGTAATGTCATGTAAAACTACTTCAATTGAAAGGGTAAAAACTTTAAATACCAAAGGAATATAAAAACAGCAGCAACAGCAAGCCCGAATAGCTCCTGAAACCCCAAGCTAGTAGAAACCAGCTTGATCTCCAAACATCTCTAAGTTACATGAAAAATAGTATTTATATATATACATAGGGTGAGTATAATAGTATACTCATTAGGATCCTCCATGGAGCCTCTTGTGAAAATGTAATGAAATATTGCTAAAGCACAGTGAAAAACAAGTGAAACTAACTCATCATCTAAACAGGTATATTTTGTTCCCAGTCCCACCATGGCCACTCTCACCAAGTATCTCATACAGGAATATATAATAGAATAAATATTATCAATTTTACCCACTAATACTTCTCCATTGGTTTACCGCTTTTCCCCAATGTCGTACATCCAAATCCATCTCTCTCCAAAAAGGATTTCCCGCAAACACCTCGGTGAAGTACCAAAACATTCTCCTCGTGCAACAAAACCACCATGTCTATGTAATAAAAGTAACCAGGTAGTTTCTAGGATCCATCATAGTTTTCATAATGTGTATTATACATTGGGAATTATACCTCAAGCCATTACATCCCACACACTGAGTAAGGATCCTCAAGCCGTCACAACCTATACATGTAACACCTATAATAGTCCATAGGAATCTATATCCAGAATATGTGTGTGTGAATAAAAAATAACCATTCCATACCTCTACACACATATATGGGTAAAACTAACCATTATTCCTACAAGTACAAGTAACTACCAAGAGAAGAGATCGGTGAAAAGGGGGATAGTCTGCCATCCATACTCCTACCAGAATGTTGGGGAAAACACCCCTCAGGGCTCAGAATACCCAGTGTTTATGTTTCCTTAACTGATGGGGTGGAGTATCTCAAACCACACTATGGGCATAATGTAGTCTTAGACTCAACTACATCTAACATATCTTAGACTCCCAACTGCCACTTCTAAGACTGGGTATCCTATAAGTAGAAAACCATTTAAATAGATTTATTGCATTGCTTCATTCCCTTTTTATAAGTTTCACTTTACATTAATTAATTGTTTAAGAATTAATTAACCATTATTAATTTACTCATTATATTTCATTAGAATCACACCCAAAGTTCACTATTCCTTTAAATTGCAACCTCATCATTGCGTCTTAGAAAGTTCCAACCTCATGGGTTAACATCATTTATTTAATAATTTATTAAGAACATTACATTTCCATATTCCCAGGAATTCTAGAAAAACATTCTAAGCTACTAAACACAAGGGGCTCAACACGGTGGGTATTTGAACTACATGTTGAGTATTTTTTTCCTATATCAAGAGCGTAGACCCATCCTCCCTCAGGAATCTAAACACGGAAATCACATGGCATACCCTCCACATTTTCTCTCCTTTTGGAAAGAGGGTAAAAAACCAGCTATCTTGAGTTGTGGGGAAAGTAAAGAATATAAAAAATCATCAAGAATTAGAAGGCATCCAAACATTCACATCTAACCTATTTCATCATACCTGGTGTCCTCCCCAACACCCACATGCATAAACTGATGTATCTCACCCATCTAGGTGTCAACTTCTACCACAACCAATAGGCCTCCCTTCCCCACATCTCACAACAGCCTTCTAGGCTCACATCACAACACAAGAAGTAGGAAAAAACATCATATCAACTGGGCTCTTGTCCCTTAAACAAGAAATAGGGTAACTATAAACCCAACAAGGAATTATCTAGTATCAAACAACAAATTATTTAATCCATCTTGAATTTACCGATTTATTATTAATAGGTTCCAACTTCAGGAATCCTAAGTAGTAAGCTATCGGAATTTTATTAAACATGCTTACTGCATCAATTTGATTAACATCAAATTACAACAATTAGAAACAGATTCATTTACAAGACTCTTTATATTTGACAATTAATTTATAATTAATCCTAGTTTACATTCTTTACCAATTTCCATCAAGATCGGAAAGCTAAAGAAAGAAGGCATAGATATCAATCTACCTAGAAAAAAAAGTCGAGAACATAAGATTGATATCAATTTATTTTTTTGATTCAAATATTTATTATGCCAATTCCATTATCATTCAGTGGGCTAAAACATGATAACTCTATAGTTGCACGTAAAATAATAGAGAAGAAATGAATCTCCTGCCTCAAATGGTTCTTGATGCTCTTTATATGAGAACGATCCACACAACAGATCATGATCACCTCCTCTCGGGACAAATGCATCAACCTGAGGTTGCAGAGACACCACTAAAACCATCAACAACCAAGAAAGGTTCATTAGGAACAAGGAGATAGCATTTCATAAAAGGTAAAGGAGAAACAGAAGGAGATAAACATATAATAATGATGATATGTCATTCCTTATATCGAAGATTGATCGATACTGCTTGGTTGCATCAAAAACAGGGGGTAGGCATATAGAAGGATGAAACTTCAAGGGGAAACGATCTGATGATTAAGGTTCGATCAAACCATTCCTATGGGAAAAATGAAAGCTTCAAGCATCTCTCACAAGGTATAACAAGGAGGAAAAATAAGGGAGGAAGACATCTCAGCCCTTTTGAAGATTTAAAGGAGTAGAGGTTTAAGATAAACTAGATTTCCATTAAAAGGGTATCGCATTAAACCACACATTTTGACCATGTAACAACATCCCAGGCCTTAGGAAAATTATTATAGGAGTTAAGGTATTTTATTTAGCCTTAAATCACTTAAAACAGGGCCTTGAATCCATTTTATGTCAAAGAAGACGTCAAAGAGATGAAACTATCATAAGCTGGAAACACTGTTCACGATCCTAGAAACACTATACACCTACCGATCCTTGAAACATTGTACACAATCCTGGAAACACTGTACACCTACCAATCCTGAAACAATGTTCACAGAATGACTAACGGATGTCAGTGGTACTATTCAAAGAATGCATCACCAATGCTAATGATTCTATTCATAGAATGAATCACTAATACCAATGGTATTGTTCAAAGAATGACTCACCGATACCAATGGTACTGTTCACAGAATGACTCGTCGATACCAATGGTATTGTTCACATAATGAATCACAGATACCAATGGTAATATTAACAGAATTGGAAATTTGGAAAAGTGTTGGGGATAAGTCACTTTGACCACCAGAACACCTCAAACACTAGATTTTCATAGAGGAATGGACCAGAGAGGTCTGGGACATTATAGTGAGATTTATCCATTAGATCCTTCTTTATATTTGGGATATAAGGGAGACATATCATTGTATGAAATTTTGTTACACTTCTTAGGTAGATATTGAACTCAATAAATGTATAATTCTTTATATCCACTCTCTTCTTTCGTATCAAAGGATCATCTTTGAGAGCTCTTAATATTCTCAATTAATAGTAGTTGATTAATCATTTGGGATAGGATTTATGATTAACCTTACCTTATAGTTCCCTTTTCAAACATTAATAGGTCCTTGATCAATAATTCTCCTAGATTATTCATCATTTCTGGCACAATATGGTATTTCCTAATTAATTCATCAGTAACATGGTTTACTCTTCCTATGTGATAATGAAATAAACTTTAATAGTCATTTGGAATATATAACCATATCCTTTGTCTCATGATTTATTACTTTTGTAGGAAATGTATTTCAAACTCTAGTGTTTTGTGTAAATATAAATTCTCCCATAAAGATAGTTCCACCATATCATCAGTGAAAAAAAGATTGTATCTAACTTTAGGTCATGTGTAGGGTATTTATGCTCATGGAAATTTAACTACCAAGACGCATAAAAGAACACCGACTAATTTTTCATGAGGACTCACACAATACATTTCAGTGATGAATCCATAAAAATGTTAAATCCTACTCTAATAGAGTATAGGTTTATCATAGGTTCAGTAACAAATATCTTCTTCATTTATTGGAGACTTTTTTACACTCTTTTGTTTTGACGAATTTATCTCTTTTTGGAGTAAACATTGATAGTGTATTATAAAATCATTAAAATTATTTCGAAAACATCCTATGGTATCCTTCTAATATCAGGAAACAATAAATATTAGTTAATATTGAAAGATTTGATCATCCCTTTTCATGAAAGTACTAGCTATGATTCCTACATTGGTTACAATGCTCCCGTAGAATGCAACTTGTTTTAAAGAATTCACATTTTCTAATATTTTGAAAATAATTTATCCTTCCCAAAAGTTCTTAATATAACAATTACATTATCCTCATGATCCTCGCCAAATTTTTATTATATCAAAATATCATCTATAAATACTATCATGAATTAATAATGGTATTCATAAAGACCTTATTCATCAAATCTATAAATATAGAAGGAGTATTAGTCAAGATGAAGGGCATAACAAAAAAATCATAATTCTCATATCTTATTCAAAAGGATTTCTTTGGAATATCTTATTTATTCAACCTAAATTTATAATAGCTAGATCATATATCATTCTTGGATTCAAATTGATCCCCATGGAGATGGTCAAATAACTAATCAACTCTTGGGAGGGGGTACATATTTTCCACTATCATCCTATTATGTTCTCTATAATCAATGCATATTTGTATTGATCCATTTGTCTTCTTTACAAAGAGAACATGTTCTCCCCAAGGAGATACACTTGGTCACATAAATCTCATATCCAAAATATCTAAAAGTTATTTTTTTAATTCCTCTAACTCCACATTTTACATTCTATACAAGGCCTTTGATATTGTCTTGGGTCATTGTATGAGATCAATAGATAACTCTACCTTTCATTCTATAGGATGTAAAGGTAACTATTTAATAAATGAGTCAATTTAATCCTAAAGAATGGGAAAATTTTATATCATTATAATTTCATTTATTTCTCCCTCTTCACTGATCATCTTTATAAATAATGTTATGGGAGGTACTTCTAGAAAAATCTCTGGTCGGGATACCTCTCCTTTGAAAATAAAAGTATGTTTTCCATTGAAGACTACTAAAAAATTACTCCTATAGTTGATCTTATAATTACACTTTCGATCTAGTACAACCCTAGTATAGTGTAGAGTTCCACCATGGGAATGAGTACTAGATTTGTAATGAGATTCTACTCACCAAAGTTAATAGTTTAGTTTCTATACATTGATGATTCTAGGATAATCCCTCTATGAGTCTTTGCTAATAAATCTACTTCTAGAATATTGGGAATAAATTATATATTCTTTGAAAACATAGACGAAATAAAGGAATTCATAGAACAAGAATAAAAAAAGTACATGGTAGCTTTAAGGGCACACTGACTGTACTTTCAATAACATCATTTTGAGACTCTATATCATGATTCATGATATAAAATAAAAAACCATTATACATTGTCATATGATGAGTTTGATGGTGGTTTCCCTCTATTTTCTTATTATTTGTAAATTTTTTGTAATGGTTCACAAGATTTCTACACTTGAATCATTGAACATCAGAAAATGTCTACATCATATTCCCTTTATCATTAGTGTTTCGATTTTGAGGCTTCACCTCACCACGATAGTACTGAGCTATATTCCCATATCATCTGAACTTGTATCACTTTCCACTCCCAACAAAGTAGTTCTTTGAATTATTCTTCCTATATTTATTATACGTGGGAAGCTAAACTTTCTTTCCTCTTGTTCCATGATCACAATTCTTCCCTATGTTTGGATTTCTTTTTATCTTATTTTCTATTTGAACTATGGGACCATTAAATCTCTCCAAACTCCAATTCAGCCTTTATTTAATTCCTCACTATCTCCTCATATATTTCATAGTCTATATTTGCTAAATTCTACCATAGAGGGGGTCTCCATTCACTGAAGAATCAATCAACCATTCCCTTAGGATCCATAACAAATATAGAGATGTATCAATAAATACTATTATAGGTTATTTCATAGCTTCCCCCTGATTCATGTATATTCTTATTTTTTTATAGAAAATCTTTCTCCATTTTGTTTCTCATTTAACAAGGAAATTTTTTATTGAAAAATATTCCCCTAATCTCTTGCCACATCATAGCACCAGTATCCCATAATGGAAACATGTTTCTAATTAGCCTCCACCACTAATCAACTTCTCTTTATAAGAGGATTAATATTATGGTGAATTTATCTAACTCTGAACAATGGTGTATAGATAATATATTTTCTATAGAGGTAATCCATTGTTCAGTGATCTGTGGGTCAGTAGATCCAATAAAATAAGTTGTTCATTACCACATGAAGGAATCAACATCAAGTTGTTCTCATCGAGGTGAATCTTGTCTCTTAAAATGATTCAATTTATTATTCATAACATGTTTTTTTTAATTCATCATCCTCGTGATGATTTTGATTATAGATTCCATCAAAATTATTTCAATTCATCATCTGTTGTAATCATTATTTATGTTGCTCCTCATATTTTTCTCCATTTATCTAAAAGAGTAAAACCATAGTGAGAAACCTATTAATTTTAGGAATTTTATAATTCTAAAGGGAGTTTAGGTCTTTACACATAATGCTTAAATATGTTATTCATTAATCTCCTTTAATAAAAATTACATTTTTATATATTCATCATAATTGTTCATAAAAAACATGTGACTAACCATACATATCCACCAAGAGTGTCAAACCAGCAATAAAGAAAGGCCCATTTTCATTCAACAGTTCTCGATTAGGTCCATATCAATTTAATGTTTTTGGGGTTGTTACCCCTAGAAACATTTAAGCTAGATCCACATCCACTTGTAGTATCCAGACAAGGATTTCACTTCCTGGAAACCACTATCTTAATAATTCGCCTAAATTATATGATCTTCTACTATATTTATAAATATCTGTATTATTTTTTACTATTTGTTTTCAAGTCATAATTACCAAAAAATAACTAAACCTTACTTTGATACCAAAAATGGAATACCCCCTTTTATTAATTAAACTTTTCATTACATAGAACAAAACACGTGATCTTTTAAATTTTAGTTTCTAGGAAATTTGGAGCATAAAATAAGAAAAAAAACATTCTTCTAATTGATGTATTCAATACTTCATGGGTTCAACCTAAGTTACATTAACTAAATATCATATGATGGGGTCATACATCAAAGTAAATGGGTGAGCATGAGCCCAGTAAGGGAATAATAAAGGGATAAATTTATTATGTGATCATGAGTCATATCAATAATAACAAGATGTATAAAAATATAATAAGATCAATAGAACATGATTCATATCATGATAAAAATAACATGAATTGTAACATATAAATGTCACTACAACAAAAAAATATGGAATTCCTAAGAATATAATCATAGTTTGTCAAGATTGTGTCATGAATGAAAATTGCTAAGGTTATTCACTAAGGCATTATAAAAATTTATTCTTTATAGATTAAATTATTTACCCAATGGATTACATCACTATCATGGTGAAAACATCATATTTATTAATTTCTTGAGATCCAAATTGATTATAATAAATCATTTTGTTCATAATTTGAAGAGAATAAAGTATTGGTTTCATAATAAATCCTTGAGTACATAATTGCTTAAATTCTTGACTATAAAATCATTTCTAACCCATGAAAAGGGAATTTGGGTTTCATATATTTATGTACCCAAAAAAATAAATTATATTAACATCTAAGTGAGTACCCATGGAAAAATATATCGTTTTGTGTTCAAAATATAATAATTTTTCATTTAAAAGATAGAAATTTGAGATGTAAACTCAATTGCATAATGGATTTAAAATTTGTATTATAAAAGTGTTAAATGAGGGAGAATAAAGGTATCCTAGTGATAATGAATAATTTTTAAGTAAGGTTATGATCTAAAAGGTATGAAAATATAGTAACATAATGTTTAGAAGACATATTCAAAAAATAGGTTCTTCAATTAAGTTGAAAGGAAAGAGACTTCCCTTATCATGAAGAGTTGTTCCTAAAACATGTTTATGGAACCTTGAGTGATTAATATCACCTTGGGTGGACGTTTGGGGGGTAAATTGATTACAACTTCATGTATAATAATTTTTTAGTGATTTTTAAGGCTTAAATGGGTGGGTATTTAAATAAATAGAGGCGGAAATGATTAATACATTTCTAATACATATCTTGGAAATATAGGTTATTGAAAATGAAAAACCATTGGCTTACCCATTGATTTTTCTCATGGTTATGGAAATTTTAGTTTCATTAAATGATATTTTAACCCACTAGAACATAACTCAATTTTTATTACTTCTTTTTTCATTGAAAATTATATTTTACACAATGTGATGTTTTTTAACTCAAATTTTCCATTTTATACTTTGGAATGTCACATATATATTTTTAAATTGATTAAAATATATCAATAGGATTAATATTAATAAAATAACATATTTTATTTTTTTATGTAGTTAATTAAATATTACATAATTATGATAGAAATATGAGTCATAAAACATACTAGAAACAAAACACTGTATTTTTACTATTCACTAAAAAATAATTTAATTTAGAAAATTATAAAAATTACCCCTAACATAACATCAACATGCTAATTTAAAATATATTTTTTATTTTATCAAAAATTTATAAATATGATAATATTAAAATTTAAATATAACAATCATTTTTATTAAAAAAATAGAATTTTTAAGACATATTCAAAATTTTGATACTTACAAAAAACAATCCTTGGATATTATAAAATTATTTGATAATTTCTAATTAAATAATAGTGTTTTAAAAGCATACATCATTAAAAAATATTATTCATAATACTAGAGTTTATTATAAATCTGTATATATTTTATAAAATATAAAATTAGGTTTTATTATAAAACAATAATAAATATATCACATTGGATGTACGTAAAAATACATTTTATTTAAAAAATTATTCTCAAAATGGAATTGATGTAATAAATATTTTATTTATACTTGGGAAAATAAACATTATGTGACTATGTATAAGATAGGTAACCCCTTATTACGCATGCATACACCCAAAGGGTAAGGTGTGCGGTGGTGGTATTTTCATGGGGTGGATCAGCTAACATTGACTGATAGGTAATCTCCACTAACATAGACTTCTGTCATGGAAAATTGTGTTTGTGCTTCACTTGTTGAATATGAACTTGGGATTGGTCATGGGGAGCCCCAAGGACACCGCCTACCTCTCTAGTTCTAACAAATGGTATTTAAACCACATGAATATACTATTTGAGGCCATCGTTTCTCCTTAATTCATCAATAGTCATTTATCATTACTAATTATAAACACTAATTATAAAAGTTATATTATTTCCAAAGGGTATATTCCCTAATGGTAAAATATACCATTAGTTGTATTTCACAAGATTAATATTTTACCAATGTTTATATTTATCCAACGGTCATATTTCTCCCTATAAATACCACATTAATATTTAACTAAAAATACACTAAAATATTATTGAGGTTATATTTTAATTTTCCAACTATGTTTATTGGTTTAAATATCATTTCAATATTTTCTTCTATGGGGTAGATAATTATAAAATAATGGGACAATCCATATTTTCTCATTTTAGCTTTTATATTTTTTATTTTGTGTCTGATTGTAATGTTTTTCATTTTAGTTGGTGTCGTAGCTGACTTATGTAATAATATTTATTAATGATATCAGGTTTTTATGGTTCCTCTATATTTTTTATTTGTATAATATTATATAATATAGCACACATTTTCTCAGGAAACAAATATCATTTAAAAAAACTTGGGTCGTCACATTCTTCATCCCTTTATTAATTTAATCCCTAAAATTTCAAATCATATTTTTAATTGAGAATAAGTGAGGGTACATATATTTCATGGTTTTATCTGGTTCCTATTTCACCTCTCCATACTTATGGTTCCTATAAAATAGTTTAATAAGTGTATTTTTCTTTTTGCATGGAACCTTGTCTCTATAGTCGATGATCACCACTACTTTCTCCGCATAAGATATGTCATGGTCCAGTTGCACCACCTCTAGATTTAGTACATGTCATAGATTAAATATGTACTTCAAAAAGATAGATATGTGTAATACATTATGAATTTGAGTTATATTTATTATAAGTTCTAGACAATAGGCCACTGCTCTTATGCGATCAAGGATCTTAAAGAGGCCAATATATCTAGGGAAAAGAATCCATTTTTCACACATTATAACTCTCTTAAATGGTGATATATAATGAATAACTCTTTATCCAACATCAAAATCCAATTCACTTAAATTTTTGTCTACATATCTCTTCTAATGACTCTAAGAATATTTTATATTTTCTTGGATGGCATGAACCATTTCTATTATCGCTTATAGAAGTTCGAGTCTAAGTTGATTTCTCTCAACAACTTCATCCTAACAAGTAGGAGTTCTATATCACTTTCTGTATAGACAATCATAGGGTTCCATTTTAATACTTGATTATAATATATTATTATAAGAGAAATCATCTAATAGGTGGTGTTTTTACCATCCACCTATAAATTCTATTGATCATGTTCTCAATATGCCCTTATGTATTAGAATATTCCTTTCAGATTAACCATCAGTTTTGGGGTCATAAGTCGTACTGATGTTCAATTCAGTATTCAAATCATGTTGAAGAATTCTCAAAAATATATATGTGAACCAAGGATCATGATTTTAAATAATTGAAATTATTTCCCCATGAAACATCACCACTTCTATTATATATATCTTTGAACGTTGGTTAAGAGAAAAATCTTCCCGAATAATTATGAAATGATAAGTCTTAGTGAGTTAATCTACTATAACCCATATTGTATTGTTTCCTTTGGATGTTCTTGTGAGACTAGGGACTAATTACATAGTGATATTATCTCATTTCTATGGTGTTATGTGTAGTGGTTTCAATAAACCAAGATAATTTTTTCTTTCTTCCTTCACTTTTGACATACCTAGAACCTTGTAGTGTAGTCGGTTTCTCCCTTTTCATAGTATCCTACGAATATTGATCAAAAAGGTCAGCCTATATTTTAGTGATTCTTGGATATATGGAGAATGTCTAACTATTATCATTTTATAAATTTTATTACACCTTATTGATCAATACTGAACATAGGAAACTTCCAATTCTACATAACCTCTATCATATTTTGAATTAAATGATAATCTATTCAAGATATCTTGATATTATATAGTAATTATGGTTGAGAAATCATTTGGGATTGGATTGATGAATCCCCTCCCCATATTATTCCCATGTACAACCATACTTTTTCCTTAATCTATGGACCTCCTATAATCCTCATCATTTCCATCATAATGGGTTCATTTCTATTTAATGCATCAGCAAAATTGTTTTCTCTCCCGGTATTATATTTAATTGAATAGTCATCATCTTTAAGAATATACAACCATCTCCGTTGTCTCATTTCCAAATTTTTTTGGTGAATATATACATAAAACTCTAGTTTTATATGTTTATATAAAATTTCTTTCAATAAATAAAAAGCCTTCATATCTTCAGAGCTAAAACTGGAGATAGGTAACACCAGGTCATGTTTCGGATAATATTTCTCATAAAGAATTAACATCAAAAATTAATATGCAATCTCCTTTAAATTAATCATGATCATCCACCCTATAAATTTTAGTGATTCATCACTAAAAATATAAAATCCTTCTCTAATATATGGTAGTGTTATCATAGGTGTAGTAATAAATATATTCTTTAGTTCATGGAAACATTTTTTAAACTCTTTTGTTAAGATGAAACTAGCTCCTTTTTTAGGAAACATTGACAGTGGATTAGAAAGTAATGAAATTTTTTTCACAAACCTTATATAATATCATGTTAAACCAAGGAAACTATGAATATCTGTTATCATTATAGGATGAGGCCACTCCTCTACAGTCTTTTTCTTAGAAGGGTTAACTATTATTCCTCCATTGGTTACAATGTTCTCCAAGAATGTAATTTGGTGTATCCAAAATTAAAATTTTATGACTTTTACTAATATAATATCCTTCTTCATTATTTCCAATATAATTTTGTATGATCGTCATATTCCTCACAAATTTTATAATATATCAAAATCTCATCAGTAAAAAATATCATTTATTTTTCAAGGTAGTCCTTAAAGACTCTATTCATCAAATCCATAAATATAACAGGATAATTTATTAAGATGAAGGGAATTAAAACAAACTCAAAATGAACCTATTTTTTAGTAAGGTGGCCTTTTGAATATATTATTACGTCACAATAAATTGGTGATTCCCAACTCATCAGTCAGTCACGGTGAAAATTTGAACCCCATATAGCTAGTAAAATAAATCATAAATCCTTGTGAAAGAGTACATATTCTTTACTATGATCCAATTATGTTCTCTATAATAAATTCATATATGAACTAATTTATCCGTCTTCTTTAAAAAGTGAACCGGTGCGCGCTAAGGTGACACACAAGGTCGGAGACATACCTTCTCAAAAAGATCTTGAATTAATTTCAATAAATACTTTAAATCCAAAATTTTCATTCTATATGAGGCCTTCGATGTCATATTTGACAAATGTATTAGTTCAATGGATAACTCAAACTCCCTTTGTAGGGGAGTCCCATGTAACTCTTCAATAAATTCCATGATGTCTTTCTGAACAATATAGAAAATTTCAATCATTATACATTCATTTCCATCTCCCTCATCATAAATCATATCCATTAATAATGATATGGGTGGTTCTTCTAGACAATTATTAGGCTCGGATATGTATACTTTGAAAATAACTTTATTTTTTCATAGAAGGCTACTAAAATTTACTTTATCCTTTAGCATGTATTTTAATTATACTACGAGATCCAATCCATTCATAGTATAGTGTCAAATAACACCATGGGAATGAATAATATAATTTTTATTACATTATACTCACCAATGTTAATAAAAGATTTTCAATACACTATTTATTCTAAGATAATCCTTCCAAGAGTATTGACTGAAATATCTACTGTTAGAAGTTTTGGGATTGATTCTATAATATTTTCATACATGGATGAAATATTGGTATGCGTAAAACCACAATCATAGAAATTATTTTCTATCTTTGAGTGCAAAATGGGTGTACATTCCACTATATCATTTAGAGTCACCAATTCAGTCATCATGATAGAAAATACCCAACTATTCTCTCATGTCCTATTCCAGGATTGATGGTGGTTTCCCTCCATTATCCGAAAATTTTGACATTAATTAGAAAAAATTCCAAGCTGTACCAAATTGAAGAATTGAACTTTAGGATGGACATCCACTATATTCCCTTTTTCATTAGTGTTTAGGTGTTGGGGATCCACCTCACCATGATAGTTTTGAGCTATATTTACATCTCATTCAAACTTGTAGAAATTACCGCCCCCAAGAAATTAGTTCCCCAATGCTTCTTCAAATATTTTTTGTATATGGGAAACTTCACTTTCCTTCCACCTATAATGTGATCAAAATTATTCTCTTAGTTTGTATCCAATACTCTCTTCTTTATATTCTACCTATGTGACCACTTCATCTCTCAAAACTACAATTCTACATTCATATCACTCTATACTATCTCCTCATAGATTTCATAGGTTCGGATTTTAAATTCCTTTGAATATAGAGTCTCATTCAACTAAATAATCTATAAACATTTCCATTGGGATCTACAAAAAAAAATAGAGGTGAATTGAGAATGTCTTGAAAATTTCATTTCATAGCTTCCCATTGATTAATATTCATTCTTATTTAGATATTGAAATACATTCTCTATTTCTATTAAAATAAAATGTGGAAAATACTTATTGAAAAATGTTCCCATGAACTCTTCCCACTCCATGGCATCAATATCACTTCTTAGCTTTATGATTTTAATTAACTTATTCCCCTAATAAGTTTCTCCTTATAAGAGGTATTCTAATATGGTGAAATTCTCTAAATCTAATCAAAGGATTACATAAAAGATATATTTTATAGAGGTAATCCATTTTTCAGTAATCAATGGGTAAGTAGATTAACGTAAAGAAATTGGTCGCTAATGCAAGAAGGAATTGATTGAAAGTTATTCCCATCAAGGTTAATATAGTCCCTCAACATGATTCAAGTTATTATTCATAACTTGAGTTAGTTGATTCATCATCATCATGTATTTTTTCATTCTATCTTCCATCAGAATTCCATCTGTACATTGTCTGTTTCTCTCATCATTTATGTGTTTCCTCAAATTTATAACCATTTTTATAAAAGAAGAAAACCTTGGTGTAAAATGTGTTACATTTATGAAAATTATTAATCTAAATGGAGTTTATATTATAGATCATCATTCATAACTATTTTATTAATTAATCTCATCTAATAAAAATAAAAATTTATATATATCCTTCATATGGTTCATAAAAATCTTATGATAAGACCAACATAACCCCCAAGATTATCAAACCCAGGTGTGCAGTAAGGCCTATTTTTGGGAACCAATTCATGATCGAGTCTAGATCAATGCATTTTTTGGGGTTATTACCCCAAGGTACATATGTTTCCAAACCATATCCAATTATAGTATCCAAATATGTATTTCATTTTTTTAAAACCCACTCAGTTAATACTTTACCAAAATTATAGAATATTTATTTATATTAAGACTTATAATAGTGGTTTTTACAAATATGTTGAGGTCATAATTTGCATAAATAAATAAACTATCCTATGATCCAAACTATGAAATCATTCATTTTTACTACAAAAACTTTTTATTACATAAAACAAACTACACAATCTTTTAATGTTTAGTTACATTGATATTAGGAACATAATACAAGAAAACATAAAATTTTCATCTAACACATGTAAAAGGATCCTTTATGGGTTCAACCTTAGTTACTTTTACTACATATCATATCCTATGGATATACATCAATGGAAAGGGGTGATCTTTTTCCCAGTATATGAATAAGTAAGGGAGACATTTGGCATGTAATCATAAGTAATTTCAATAAGAACCACATGTATAACAAGAAAATGTGATCAAGGGATCATGAGTAATATAATGATAAAAATAACATGAATCAAAAAATTGAGATCTGGATACTACACAAAAGGAGTAATCGATAATAATATCACCATGGTTTGTCAAAAAAGTGTCATAAATGAAAATTACCATGTTTATTCACCAAGGTGTCATAAAACATGTCATATCTAAAGATTAAATTCATTACCCAATGCATTATAGCACTATCAGGGAACACCCTTCATATGTCTTAATTTCATGTGATCCATGGTGATCATAATAAATAATTATTTCAATAACCTGAGGATAATAAAGTGTCAGTTTTATATAAAAACATTGATTACATAATTTCATAAAGGCTTGACCATAAAATCAGCTTTAACGCACAAAAATAGAATGTTGGATTAGTATATGTAAATCACCGAATAAATAAATTATATTAACTTCTATGGGAATACCCATGAACAATTAAATGGTTTGGGTAATTACAATATAATAATTTTCATTTAAAAAATAAATTTGAGAAGTAAATTCAATAGCATGAAGGGTATAAAAAGTGGATTTATAAAAAGGGTTAAATGAGAGGTAATGAAGGTATATCATCAATAAATCATAATTTTTTTGTATTTTTATGATCAAAATAGTATGAAAAAAGTGTAAAATAACATTTTTAACACATGTAAAAAAATAAGTACTTTAATTGAACATAATGGAGGGAGAGTTACCTTACCATGAAGAGTGGCTCCCAAAACATGAGGATGGAACCTTAGGGGATTAATGACACCTTGGGGGATATTTTTATAGGATTATTTAGTATATTGTTTTAGGATGAATTATGTGTGAATGGGGATGGTGAAATGGGTGGTTATTTGTGAAAAAATTGGAGGAATTGTTTGATAATTTTAAATTTTAGGTCTTGGAAATAAAGGTTGGGGAAAATAAAATTTCATTGGCTTACCCATGGTTTTTTCCATGTTTGTGGAAATTTAAGTCACATTTTTTGATATTTTAGTCAATTTGAACCGAACACCATTTTTAATACTTAATTTGGAAAGGAAAATTAAATTATCCATAGTGTAATGTTTTCAAAATCAAAATTTCCAATATAGAATTTGGAAATTAACCTATATGATTATAAATTGACTAAAATATAATAAAAAAATTATATTAAAAAAATTAAATACTTTAGGTTTTGGATTTTTTTAATTAAATATAACATCATAGTGACATAAATATTATATTATAAAATATATAGAAAACCTAAAAGTGTATTTTAACTATTCATTGAAATATAATTTATTTTAGAAGATTATATACAAATTCACCTTACCATATTTTAATGTGATAATTCCAATAATAATATTTATTTTATCAACAAAAAATCTAAATATGATAATTTGAACTTTTAAATATAAAAAGTCATATTTATTAAAAGATAATAATTTTTAGGAAACATTCAAATTTATGACACTTATAAAAACATTTCCCATGACATTATAAAATAATTCTGTCATTTATATATTAATAATAGTTTTTTAAAATTTTATTTCCTTAAAAAATATTATACAGAATACTTGAGTTTATTATAAAAGTGAATATATATTTAAGAAAAATATAATTCTATTTTATTTGCTTAAAATATTCAATTTATCAATATATTCATACTTAAACATATAATTTATTAAGAAAATATTCTCAAAATGGTATTGATGGAATAAAGGTTTTTCTTATATAAGGTGAATTTCAGTTTATGTAAATAAAAACTGGACATGAAACCCATTATTACAGAAGCGCACGCCCTAAAGGTATGGTGTGGGATGGTGTTAGTTTTGTGGGGTGGCTTGGCTAACATCGACTGAGTTGTAATCTCCACTAACTTGAATTTATATGATTGTTAATTTTTTCAAGCTTCACATGTTGAATCTTGTCTTGTTCTTAGTTACGGGAGAACCTCAGTGATGCTACCTCCCTCTAAAGTTCATTCAAATGGGATTCAAACAGAAATACTCTACTATTTGATTCTATAATTTATCCTTTCTACATCAATTTACCTTTTCCATTACTAATTACAAAGAATAATTATAATGGTAATTTTATTACTAAGGTGTATGATTCCAAACTATTCAATAGACCAATGGTTATATTGACCAACATTCATATTTGACCTACAATCATATTTAATAAATAGTCATATTTGGCCGACCATCATATTTCACCCTATAAATTCCACTTCATTATTTAAATCAGAATTTACTTAAATTCATTTATAAAGTTTAAAATTTCTTTTTCATAAGACGTTTATTGGTTTACTGATATTTTTTTTCTATACAGTTTTCTATGGGGTGATGATTCTAGTAGATTGGTGCAATCCATATTTTCCCATTTTAGCTTTTATGTTTTATATTTTTTTCAATTTTAATTATTGTATATTTAATGGGTTTCATAGATGACTTATTTAATTATATTGTTTGTTGAAATAAGGTCTTGTTTGATCCTCTATATTTTTTTTATGTGTATAATATTATATAATATAACACAAATTTCATAGAAAACAAATATCATTTAAAAAAATAAGGTTCATTATAGTTATCCCCCCCCCCTATAGTAATAATATACACTCAGGATAATATTATGAATGTTTATTATGTTTACATGAAATTTTTGGTAGGGAAACTTATCCCTCCACCTGTATTCCTAATATTCTTGGGTGGGATTCTTTTCCCTCAGGGGGATTTTATATGAGATGATCTAGGAGAACCAATTCACTTATTTATTGATTATATATACACATATAAACATATTTATTAGATTTTATGGTGGGATAAGTGTCCCACCAATGTTTAAGTATCATTTTTAGAGATATATTATACTTGATAAAGAAACTATAGTCGATCTAGTGTGACACCTTAGAACTGAATGATTAATTATTATTTACTTATATACTTATTTTTATTCATTATTTTTCTATTTTGGGAATATTATTTTTTCATGAAACTCTATATGATATTTGAAGTTAAGAAGATAGATTGGGTGGAAGATTTCAAATTTACTTCACTCTCCCTCCACGAGCACCTTGGGGAATGTGAAACCCTTTTTCCTACTTTTAGGTTGATAATAGGATTCACAATCAATCAAGATAAGGTAGGTCAATCAATATATGTGGAATATAATTGAGGTAAAACTCATGTATGGGTGTATAGACTCTAAAATATTTAACTTATTTGATTATTTTTATATTTGATATGTTCTGTGAGCGATCGGTTTTGACATAATAATTTATTCCAGTTTATTTTTTTAACAGGGTTATTTTTTATTTTTTATGCATACATTAATTATTTTATAGATTTTTTTTAGTTAATTTACAACTTTTATTTTATTCTCATATGATGGTATTGTCTCCAAATGGTATACCATATGTTCCTTCTTTTAGTCAACAATTTCTGATAAATAGCAAGGAATGCCTAAGGTCACATAACACCTTGAGTCCATAAATTGATTAGTATTCTCAGGAAAAGTATATTATTATTTTTTTGAATAACATTCACTTATAATTTCTTTTTTTACCATGTATTAATAAATTAAATTAAAAAATAATATTCATGGGTTATTTATTCTCTTTTTCAGGCATTTTTTAGTTTTACGATTCATGTCCATTCTCCCTTATAATAGGATCACCATCTATAGGATATTAATCATGATTATATATATTTTTATATATATTTATAGAAACCCATTGTTGTTTTAGGGATATTATGGTGATGATTATCATGAAAATATTAAGGATCCCATTTTTTGGGAATTTTATTTCCATAAAAAGAATTTATTTTATGAATGAATATATAAAATATATATTACTAAACTAGAATTATGAAATAGTCCTAATGAAATAATTATTACTTGGTATAACTATTATTTATATTTTAGTTTTCATTAATTATATAAATTTTATGAAATTTTTAATGTATGTGGTAAAATTTAAAATTAAATACAAGAACACTTTATAAAAAATGAATGAGTATGAACATGTGATTTAATATTTATAGTATTAATTTTATAGACGTTTAATGATTTTTATAAAAAAAATTAATGCGATAAATAATATTAAATAAAATTTTAATTAATATAAAATAGAATAATTTTTTAATTTATAACAATACTTATGTTGACAGATTGAATATCTTCTTAGAGGTATTCTTGGAAATGAATGATTTAGGATTTATTCTTATGAAAAACCAACTAAAAATGTTGTATTGGATTGTTAATTAGAGAATATGGGATAGGATTATATGGAAATTATATGTATTGATATGGGTTGTGGTTGGTAAATGAGGGATCCTTTTATAGGTGACTTTGAGTGTAATTTTCACAAAATAACCAATAATTAATGTAGAAGGATATCATTTAAAAAATGAATGTTGAAAAAATTGAAAAAATAATAAATAATAGATGATTATATGACATGAATTACCTCATCCTTCAAATCAATAATAATGTTTTGTGATATTTTTTTCTTTACCCCTTATATAAACCCTTTTACCTTATGTTAGCATTTACCATGGTGACTAATTTTTACCATGATAAATTTTCTAATGCATAAATATAAAATTGAATTCATTGCATAATTATGATATGTTGATTCAAAATATAAAATCCCTTTCCTTTTATCAATGTTATAAAAGTTATAAAATTAATTTTGAAATTATTAAATGTATCAGGTATAAAAATTGTTTTTAAAAAATAAAATGTTTAGGCCAAAAATAGAATTATTTGTTTTCAATATAAAATTTTAATAATGAGATGAATGGTAATTTATTTTATTAAATATGTTTAGATTATATCATTAGAATAATTCTTCAATAGATATTAATTTAATTATAAAAAAAATATGAAAAATATTAATAAACAATTCTTTATAACTTATCCATATTAATATTAATTGAATTTATATCATAAAAGTATCTATCTTATAATAAATAAATTATATGAATCCCATTGTATTAAAATCACTCATTCATCAAATAGTTATTTAAAAAAAATTCATTATTTGAATGGCATATTTTTAACGAAAAATATTATTTTCTTATTATTTCGTTTGAATATTACTTATTATACATTAATTATATTTTTTATAAAATTTGTAACCAATAATTAAAAAACATCATTTTTATATTGTATAATAGTATATCTGACAAACATATATTTAATACTGATATATATCAAGCAACAATATATACAATTATCATATCTCTGCTGACCATATGTATAAATATCAAATATATGATGGCTGTATGAATTTTCTATAATTAGAAATACATACATATATAGAATCATTCATTCTATTTTCTTTATTCTAAATATTTCTATTATATTTCTATTTTTTTACATTTTTACATATTTATAATCATATAAATAATATTTAGTGAAAAAACATTGATAAATATTTCAAGTTCTTTGTATTTTTATTTACACATAATTTTATATATCCTTTAGTTTTCTTATAGACCATTCATATTTCATTATCACAATGATTTAAATTTTATCATTCACTATAATATTTTATTCAATAAAAAATAACCAGGAAATTTTTTATTCAATTTTATATGTATTACAATCTATTGAACTCGGTCAATGTTTTTAAAGTGAAATATATTGTAATGTGTAGTGTGTAACATTTCCCACATGATTATTATGTCATTCTTAATGGTGCGATATCCACCTAGGATTGATCAGGGTTGGTGTATTATTCACATATAATATATTTTTCATATTTTTTCTAGTTGACTAATTTCAAGGATCCATCATTCACAATGCAACCATTGTAAAATTTTAACCTCATCTACCTTGGAAGGTCAAATAGTTATATATCATCCACTGGATATTTCAATTTAGTGGAACATCATCCCCCTATGAGAGGAATCCTTATGTTGTATTATCCAACTTGTGAATTATTTTCTGGGAATACCATCCATGAATTATTTAATGGTGGTTGTGTATTGACCACATGATATTTGATGCCAGTGGTACATAGACCACCAAAAGAATTGTTTCAGTTGTGCATCATCCACCTATAGAATTAAATTTACTATGGAAATATCAATATGGTGAATCATGATTGTAGTATATCCTATAATGGATTACCATTGATAGTGTTTTATCTTTTATAATTTTTGTGTTTTGTATTGGTGTCTCATCCACTCGATTAATGAAATGGTAGCTTATTATCCATCATAATATGGTTTTTTCTGATGTGTCATCTACTAGAGATTATTGATGCATCGATAATTGGTGATTGATCATTCAGTAGTGATGTTATATTAGTTTTGATCACCTAATGGGGTGGAAAATATTAATGAAACATCATTAACACTATTTATTTTGATAGTTATGGATCATTAATCATGATTATTATTGGAGTGATTTACCATTCAATCTTAAGGTGTGTTCTGACCATGGGTATGTCAACGTATGTTATCACTAGCTAGTGAATATATAGAGAAAGATGGTTTGGGAGGTGAAACCCCTTATTTAATATGTTATTTAATTATATATGATATCATTAAAAGAATTGATCATCATGTATTTACTAATATTTATTAGAATTTCTAGGGACATTGTTAGTGGTTGAGTGTTGAGTTTTACACATCCCATGATCAGATACCTTGATACCTAAGAAGAGATATTTTTGTGTTCTAGTTATTAATAAGGTATTTAATTCTATATGGGTTAGATGGTGTAAATTGGGTGGTTTTTATAGTTTTTTTCATGCTCAATATCAGGAAACATTATGGATATATCCTATACATATGTTAATTTTTGGACCCATCCATATATGTTATACAACGAGAAATGTTATTATAAAATTTATGAATTGAAGGAAATGTATAATAGTTCATTTTGATTCTATATGTTATAATATTTAATTTTGGAAGGAACTTACCGATGTTTTTTATATTATGATATAATTATATGGGTTTTCCCATTTTCCCTTAAAATGTCATAAAAAAATAATTCAATTTGTATGGATAGATATAACTATATTGGAATGCATTTTTGTAGTATATTACATGAATTGTGGTTGGATATTTAATTTAACCAGATTATATAGTATCCCCACTTGTTACAATAAATCCAATTCCAATAGTATACATTCTATGTAATTTGGTGAGGTTCACATGATGTATGTGGCATACTGATTGGTCATGTTCAAGGTGATCATAATCAGGTATCCTACATTTACCCCTTAGATCGATATTAGACCATCCAACCATCATAGAAATCTATTCACAAGACAATCCTATACATAAATATAATAGGGAATATCTATTTCTAAGACTTCAGTAAGATATAGGTAAAAACAAAGAACAATGATAACCATGGAAACTCAAAGATCCTAGGAATGACTGAGATTGAAAAATTAAATGAAACAACCAAGTATTATTACCTAACCTCGGCTTCCCACACCCACCATAAAAGGTGTGTCCCTCTAAAACCATCATCCCAATTTTATCATATAATTAATGAAACAAAAGGTTTCCATAACCATGGCCAAGTATCCAATCACAAATACCAAACTACATCAAGAAACCCACAGCAATCAGATAACCTATTCGATCCTCTAGAACTTGGAATCAGGAATCTAGGACCAATTTCACATCCAATTGTAACAATATGGACATAATTCTTCTACACATGGAAAAAACATGTGAAACTCATATCAAGACCCATTTAAACATGCTACCAATCTTTGAGAAAATCCATAAACACTATATAGAGACTCATGAAACATTTCCCATACGGGAGATCTCAAATATTTCATTTATAATATACCCTCAAAATCTACCATAATAAACCATGGAATCCCTAGCCTTCTTACCTCAAAAATAATGGATAAAAATACCCCTCATGTGGTTACTCTCTACTATACATGATGCATAAACCATCTTACCAATCACGTATAGGCTCAATACTCTATCTCCTTCAATTTATCCCTATAAAGTACTATCATAGACTATTACCAACACATCCAAACCATAGAGATAGATTTTGGACCACCAAAATACTCAACTAAACTCATACTCCCCCTTGGAATCATATTCAATTTTCCAATCATTATTCCTCAAATCATTGAAAACAATTTCCTCCAAGTCTTATACACAATAAATCAAAAAATTCTTTATGTGAGGGATCCATTGGTACTCATATATTCTTCCTAAACCCAAACCCTGTGTAGGATAGAATCTTGACATCCAAAGATTTAACCGAACCAAAAACCCATATCTCATCCCCAACATCAAACTAATTATTTATATTTAATTTAAAATTCACTATTCAATTTTTCAACAATGTGGCATAATTTAAAAAAATAAAATGATAATCCATGAACTACTAAGATTGTGAACAATGACATATGTATGGTGCATAACACATCCATGAGACCTCTATTTATAAAAATAAAATGATATTGTCTCCAATTAATTCCAAATATAAATTGAAATTAATGGAAAATATATAAAATTTCCATGGGTAGTGATCCTATACTAAAAAATGGGAGAAAAAATGTTTCATGTGTCTATTTTTATCTGCGGTCCCTCACCTTAAAAATCCCCTTCATTCTATATGATTCTGCCATAATCTACTAGAATAATGACTCACCCCATTTCCAAAAGACACCAAAAACAAAATTCATTGGTGGATTAAAATGGCCATGGGGAGGAGGAAGATTTTTTACCACTACACTTTTCTATTAAATAATCCCAAAACACAATGAATCAAAATTTCATTAGGGAGGGAGAGAAAATTAATATAACATATACCTACTCATTTTTATCTATTTATATGAGGAAAACACCATGTGGGGGTGAAATATATAGGTTCAAAAATAACCCTTATATCACTATATAAAAGTCAAACTTGAAAGCTACATGGTGTAGTGTCTCCATTAGCTGGTTACCCAATAAGGTATTGATCACCCAGTTGTGTTCCTTTGGCTACCTGGTGGATCCCATAATCCTAAAACCCCTCTATAAAAACAAATAAGTACCCAATTGATCCCTAATTGGTACCCAAAGTTATATATCGACTTCAACTACAACACCACCATACTTTGACTCAAGAATGATCTCGAGTTCCACAAACCAATCCATTGAACACACCTAGTAAAATATCCTAAAAATATTTAAATAGTAAGTTATTCCATATAGAGATATATTCTTTGAACATAATATGTATAAAAAACTAAACACAAAATAATTTTTAAATTAAATAACATTAACGATAATGGTTTTCAAAAACTCACCAACATAATGCTTCCCAACAACAAGATATACCTATAAACATAAGTATTTTTTAATACAGTCATCAATATCTAATACAAGTCCTTGTTCTCTATTTTTAATGGAAGCTAATGTGGCTAAAATTATCATGTGAACAACTAGTATACACTATATTTTCACTTAATTCCTCCATTATAGTCATTTAAACCTTGTGGTTGTATTTGAAATAATGCATGTTCTATAATTTACACATCACTACATTTAACTATGATAATTATATTTACCCAATTCTCCCATATCCATCGTTTCATGATAAAATTATTCCCTATGCTCCCTCAAAAAATCGCATTAGCTAAATCAAGATTCATTTTTAATATATGTATAAAAATATACTAAACCACCCATAGTAATTTATATCCTATAACTCGATGTATATTCTATGGGTGAATCTGTAATCTATAAATACCCACTATTACACTCTATTAACCTATATTAATTCAAAATGTATCCTAGTACCTATAAATTAAGTCATTTAATCATACTCCAGTCAGCTACTCAATGTTCTCATTATAATGAAACACCATAATTTAAATCCTATTGTTTTGTTTACCAATAAAGAATTTGGAATTTTTTACCTAAACACCAGTATTATAATGGGACAGACCTTTTTGGTCTCTTACTTTGTTAAAATCCAGTGTTTGGGGTTTTCGGGGATGCAATGGGGGCTTATTTCAAGAGTTTTTCAAATTTACAATTTTTCCATTGGTGACTCAGGGCATCGGTGTTGGTGAGTTAGGGAATCGGTGTTAGTGAGTCAGGGGGTTAGTTATGGTGAGTCAGGGTGTTCGTTTTGGTGATTCAGGGAAATAGTGTCGGTGACTCAGGGCATTGGTGTTGGTGATTCAGGGCATCAGTGTTGGTGAGTCAGGGAATCAGTGAGTCGGGGCATCAGTGAGTCAAGTCATTAGTGAGTCAGGTGTTGGTAGGTCGCATCAGTGTCTCAGCACAAGTATCTGATTTTCGGTGACTCTCTATTAGTGGCTTGTTGTCAATGACTTACCCATCGAGGATTCATTTTCATGTTTTTCCAATTTTACCCCTCTTACGTTTTATTTGACGTAAATTGAGTTTAAAGCCTTTTTTGATCATTTTTAAATAAATTTCAAAGGATATTAATTATAACTTTAATATCCTAATGCTATAGGGACATTGAAATAGTCAAACCACATAATCTTAACCATGATCCAACATTAATGAATTTTTAAACCATTTCACATTCTATTGGTATAGGATCTGGATTTTCTATGCTAAGACCCTCTCTTCTTATTGAGTTTCCATTTAATCTTGTTGCACCTAAAACCTTCCCTTACTATGGGGTAATTTGTTTTTTCATATCAATCAATACAGATTTCCTTGGAGTTTTCCTTTCAGTTTTCCTTCTACTCATGAACCCCCTGTTTTGATGCTAGGAGGATTTTTGGTCACCTATTATTACAGGTAGGGATTCCACTATCTCTCTTTAATTTTTTATCATATATGGTGGGCGTAGTAAGGTTATTTTATGAAAAACTTCTGAATCTAACTTTTAAAAAAGATAAATGTTATTTATTAAATACAGACTTGATAATGGGATGGGAGTGGAATGATGTTGATTTATTGTTTAATTTGTTTTCTTTTTTTATGATGTGGTTTGTTGTGGCCATATGGACTCTAAAAAACATGATTTTTGGTGGTATTTTCCTGCTCAAGGGTGATTCTTTATAACTGTCATTGGTTCCTTGTGAATAATTTCTGTAAATATCAATCTAATTAATCATCTACTCTTAGTTAAATAAATGGATTCTCCAAGATGAAATTTCTTTTGTGATCACCCCATTTTATCAAAGTGGAATTAAAGAACCTTTGTTGGATAAATCCAAATACACTCATCTTATTTTGGTGTTTCTATGTGTTGTGTGGGTTTTTTTGGGTTTTTTTCTTTATGAGGGTTATACAATGGTGTTATTGGTAGCATGGTTTTGGGAACAGGGGTGGGTATAGGAGTTGGTTCTATGAGAAGGGTGTGGTATGTGTGTGAAATGAGGTTCTGGTTTATTGGAATTTGTTTTGGGCTTACGTATGAGGTATGGGTGGTGTGATCATATCTCAGGCTGAGAGATTGATTTATTGTGAAATGGATTAACTTTTTATGAAGTGAGACTACATCTGGGTAGTGGTTGGGCAGTGGGCCTACGGGATTGGTTTGTGTCATTATTTCATGTTTGTGAGTGTTATAATGGGTTCCCTTTCCATTATCCCTTCTTTTCTTGTTTGGATTTACAGTGGTTGGTATGGTTTCATCACCACATAATGTTTTCAGTGTTTGGTATTTTCCCATGTAGGGATGGAAATAAATAAATGAATGATTTTATAATGAAAAATGATGATTGGTTAAATGAATTTTCTAGGGGTATATTTAAAGTTGGGGCTTGTAGTGAAGTGATGTTCATGTGACCTTTATTTTTTATGGTACGTGCATGTAGGGGTAGCAAAAAATGTGGTTTTGAGTGGGCTGGTTTTATGTTTTTAATCCCATAGTATGGTCTGAGTGTTTTTTACCAATATATATAAACATTTAGTTCCTTATTTTTTCTATATACACCCCACCTTTGTTGAGCACTATGTGTAGACCACCTCTATTTTTATGGGGTAGGGTGTATTTTTCAACATCCTGGTGTGAGGATGGATGACTGGTTACTGACATTACCTTTTTATCACTTCTATAAATTTATTTCCCAAGACTCTTCTAACAGGTTGTAAGGGCTTCAGGTTTAATACCAGACCTATGGTATAAGTTGTGTGAGAGGTTGTTTTTTTCCCCAGTGTCTTCGAGATGAGGCTCAGGCAAGACATGTGGTGATTGTAGCCCGGGTGTTTGCAGGTAGGATGTGATTTTGTGTGCGGAATAGGTGTATGTGTTTAGGTTATGATAGTGGGTCTTGTTGAAGATTGTGTTAGTGTTAGGACGTTTGTCTTTAGGGATGAGTAGTTAACCTGTGAGAAGTGGTACGGGGTACACACATTTTGATGTGCTTACAAATTTAATTTAATTTACTAGCATTATTTGGTGAGCATGCCTTGGTGAGGTGGGTGGTTGATAGTATACCTTGTTAGTTAATTTTTAGTCTCTATTGTTTTCTCATAGGGGAATTATTATGCTTCTCTCACTTTTGCGTGGGAGACTTTGGTGTTTCACTACTGAATATACTTGTTTGATCACTCTATGTATATAAAACTATTTTCAGGTTTCTAGGGAGATTATGCAGACTGTGCTGGACTTTACAAGATCAGATGTTAGGAATGGTTGTTTTGTCACTACTTAGTTTTACTTTGGTACTTACTTTGGAGTTTTCTTTTTATTTCTAGTAATTTTACTTAAACATTCATGTGGGATGAATTTTAGTTTTCATTATACAACAATATTTGATTTTTTTGGGGTTGATACATCTTGTCACCTAGTATTTGTTAAAATAAAAAAGGGGTAATGCCTCCCTTTTTTGTGATATTTATATACCCTTGGTTCTGGTCACCAACTGGGGGACTATTGGAGGCGGTGCTCAGGTGTCATTATTTCTCCTTTATCTTGACTAAGGAAGGTCTTAGAATCTTGTTATCCCATCCCTCATCTTGAAAAAGGATTTTCATGACAGAATTATATCAGAGGTGATGGTTGAGAGATAGGATGAAGTTTGCGGTTAGGAATAGTTAGGATTGCATGGGTCGGTAGGGAAACAGTGTTAGATGTTCTTGGTGTGTGACGTAGTCCAAGGAAGACCGGCTAGGACATGGGATATTATGGCCTCCCATGATTTGATACAAGCACTCTGATCTTATTGAACGACCAATTGAGGCTACAACATTTGTTTGGTAGAGACCCTAGGAAAGGTACATGAATCATAATGACTTGAGTTCTTGTTTTTTTGGTCATTTTCAAGAAATTTAAATTAATTAAAGAGTTAAAATAAACCCTAAATAAATTCTATACTACTTAGGTTTAAGATTTCCTTGTTTACCATCCATCTATGGCACCCAATTATCATCTGCATGCGGTACGAGCAGTGGAGGCTCAGTAGGCTGATCTGGCTGATCGGCGGAGGGTTGATCTAGAGGATGAGGACAATTAGTGGCAAAACAAACTACGTGATTTCCATTGATAGACTCATGAAAGTACGATGGAAATATCTCAGATACATAAATGGATTGTTGGCATGAGGAGATGGTGATCACTTTCATCTTGATTTGGGCTCTTGTGGAGTACTAGGTAGCATTGGCGATTAGTCCGATTGGGGGAGTAGTGCTTCAATGGTGGAAAGTTTACCTCAGGGAGATTAAAGAGGTCGATGTTTCATGGGATAACTTTGATAATGAGCTTCTAGCATTATTCATCCATTCAACAATGAAAGTTGAGAGGATGAAAGAGTTATTATCCCTCCATCAAGGGTGTATGTTGGTGAGGTAATTGGGGATCAATTTCCAGAATCTCCTACACTTTTCTTTAGATCTCTTTTCAGATGAGGATTCTTAGGTGAGGTTCTTAAAGGAGGAATTATTTCCTTCTCTTCAATATGTGGTCACTCCCTTTACCCTATAGATATACTTAGAGGTCCAGAAGAAGGATGAGGTGGTAGAAAGGATGAACTCATGAGGAGTTCTACCTTGAGAGGGAAGTCAACTGAGTTCTTCAAAGGGGAAGGATTTCAGTGTAATGTATCCAATGTCAGGACTTTTTAGGTTTCAGCCAATGGGAAGCCAACCCTATCAGTATTAGTTCTACCCCTCTAGTCCTCTTCCTTTTACCATGGGCTTAGGGTCGAGGTGTTTCACTTGTGCAGGTCGCGGGTACCTTCAGAGTCAGTGTCCAATTTTAGCTCATTATTGTGGAAGTGGAAAAATTCAATACTTTCCTCAACAGCAGTTTCCAACCAGACCTTTCCAGCAGTAGGGAAAGTAGGCCCCTACTCCCCCAAGGGCGAATAGTGTAGGAGGGTCCAACCTCAGGGTGTTCCTCATGGAGGTCAACTAGGGTGTGATCGGGGAGGCAGCTGATAACCAAGGGGTAGAGGAAATGAGCATGGGTAGTTTCACGTTGTAAAGGCAGCAAGTCCAGAAGGTCTAGAGATCATTCATGGTACAAACATTTTTTTAGTATGCTTGTCTGTTCCTTGTTTGATTCATGATCTTCTCACTCCTTTGTTGAACTCAGTCTATCCCATACTCTGGGATTTTTCATAGTTAAACTTTCTATTACATTGGTGTTGAGTACACCATTATGAGGTTATACCAGCTTGTTTAATGTTTTTTGGGGATTTAGACTAATATTGGGGTTGCATTAGTCCATTGGGGACACATTCTTTCTACAGATGTAGCTTTATGCTATCATCATTGGAATCGACTAGTTTTTTTGTGCATGCGGTTATCGACTACTTTCATAGAACAATTTTGTTCTTAGGCGTGAAAGGACAATGTGCAGATTTTTTTGGCGAGCGAAGCTGTCAGATGGGAAACCAGAGTATGGATCCTCTTTTTTTCTTTATTAGATGAGCTGTTAGTACGGTCAATTGTTGATGAGATGGTGGAGGTTCTAAGAGTTTTTAGAGTGTATCTATATTTTTTCTCCAAGAATGTTGTGACTTTACCCCCCTTGACTTGATGTTTAGTTCATGATAGAATTACATCCCAGTGCTCATCCGATCTCGATGGATCCTTATCATATGGATCCTCCTAAGTTATGGGATTTGGAGATTCAGATTGAAGACCTGATTAATAAGGGTTTCATATGACCCATTGTGTAGTTGTGGGCTGATCTATTCATATTTTTAAAGAAGTAATATGGTGTTCTTAGGATCTACATAGACTACCAAAGGCTGAATCAGGTAACGGTCAAGAACTGTTACCATCTCCCAAGAATAGATGATCCTTTCGACCAGTTGAGGGATGAATATTGGTTCTCTAAGATCGATATGTGGTTTGTATATCACCAGTTGAGGGTGATGTATGGTGACATCATGAAGACATATTTTAGTTGTAGGTATGGCCACTTCTAGTTCATGGTTATGTTGTTCGATGTGAAGAATGCACAAGTCGTGTTCATGGTGATTATGAACTCTGTCTTCTGTGATCTCCTAGACTGGTTCATCATCATATTTGTTAATGACATCCTAATCTACGTGAACTCCGAGGAGGAGCATACTGATCATATTAGGACAATCCTATAGGTCCTTCGGCACAAAAAACACTACGAAAATCTATCCAAATGCATGTTTTGGACACAAGAGGTCCACATACGTAGACATTTGGTGTCTAAGAAGGGTGTAGAATTCGACCCATTAAAGGTCGAGGTAGTAGTTTCTTGAGAAGTACCCAAGATATGGATATAGTAGTGGTCATGTTCACACTAAATTTTTCTATACATTACCTCATTTGGGATCACTTTTTGGTCTTCACTGATCATAAGATCTCGAGGTACATATTCCTTTAGTGAGACCTGGAATTTAAGTAGTTGAGGTGGATGGAATTTCTCCAGGATTATGATTTCAGGATCTCCCACACCTCAAGAAATGGTAATTTCATGGCCGATTATTTGAGCAGGAATTCGCATAAGGAGGTAGTTTAGAAATCTACAGATGCCTGGAGGGTGACGGAGAAGATGGATTCCCTTCAATTAGATGCAGGAATGGATGGAGGAAATGGTCATCTATTTTAGGTGATGGTATAGTCATATCTGATGTAGAATTTGGAGTTGTCTCAGTGGGGAGACTCATAGGTGGAAGTGATGTGTGGCTACATTGACTAGGGTAATTCTCCTAAGGGATGGTTACAATTAGATGTGGTTACATGGGAAGCTATTTGTTCCAGTGGAAATTTTAGAGTAATTTCTCTATGAGTTTCATATCTCACCCCTAGAGGTACAACCACTAGTTTCCAAGATTTATTGTGGATTAAGGGAATAGTTCTGGTGACTCGGTATGAAGTGAGTAGTGGAAGATTTTTTTGGAAAATTGATTATTGTTTCAGTAAGTGAAGACTAAGCACCCTGTTCCTAGTGGTTTGTTGGATCCCATAAATATCCCTGAGTTGAAGTGGGATGACATATTGATGTATTTAATCACTAGTTTACCCATGTATTGGGGATTATGTGATGCTACTTGGGTAGTAGTGGATCAATTGAAGATATCTTCTCACTTCATAGAAATCAAGGAGTCGATTGCAATAGATGCCTTAGTACGGAGGTATGTGGATAAGGTGGTGCAGCAACCTGGAATTCCAAAATCTGTCATCTTAGATAAAGATACACATTTATGTTCTGAGTCTAGAGGGTACTGCATCATTCATTTGGCACCCAATTATACCTCAGCACTGCTTTCCACCCTCAGACAGATGGACAAATAGAGCAGAACATCTAGATATTGGAGGATATGGTATGGGAATGCGTTCTGAACTTTAGTGGGTTTTGGGTGTGACATTATCCCTTGGTAGAGTTTTCATATAATAATAGTTATCACTATTCAATTGGTATGGATTCTTTTGAAGCTCTATATGGGAGTTCATGTCATTCAACCTTGTACTAGATGGAAGTTAGAGACAGTTGTTCTTGGTACATATATGGTGCAGAGTATGATAGAGACGGTTCAGCTTTTCCATGAGAAGATAAAGGCATCCCAGGACTGGAATAAGTCATATGTAGATCGCATAAGAAGGCATTTAGATATTGAGGTTGGAGACCATTTCATCATGAAGGTTTCCATTTGATGTCGGCAGCGGAATTTCAGCAGAGGGAGTATGTTATCTCACAGTTCCATCAGACCATTCAAGGTTTTGGGATGAGTTTGAGAGGTGAAATATCCTCTGGTGTTTCCACCACAGTTAGGGAAGGTCCACAATGTCTTTCATGTCTCCCATCATCCTTAGTATCTTCACGATGACTCTCATGTCATTGATTGGGGATATTTGGATATCAAGGATGACACAAAATTTGTGGAGTGACGAATGGATATCTAGGATCATCAAGATAAGGTGTTGCGTGGAAGGAATATTCACTTGGTTCATGTTTTGTGGAGGCATGGTGTCCTAGAAGAGAGTAATTGGGAGTGATAGATGTAGATGTGTCCCTTACACCCAGAGTTTTTTTTGTAATTCACATGTGTTTTCTTTTTGACGTTCTGTTTGAATCTTTTTTTCTATCAGATGAGTTATCTACTTGTTATGTAATGTGTTACAAATTCATGACGTATGAGGAGGGAAGGACTTGATCCGTAATCAAGATGCATTAATGAGGATGCGATTAAACCTGTATGGGCGAGTCAGTGTTTCCCAAAGAGGATAGTTTATTGACATGGGGGAAGGAATTCCCTGATTCAGATATTCGAGTAGTGTGACTTTTGGTGCATGTGTGGTATGTATAATGTTTTTTTGGGATGGAAAATCTCGGAGGATGTGTTCTTGGATGTTGAGGTTTCACTCCAATGAGTTTCTTTATCCTTGAGAGGTATCTTACCAGGTGGTTGTTCAGACGCCTCTTTCTTCAGGGTTTGGTTTTGAATTCTAGATGGAGATAATGGTTTGAGAGGTATATGATGTAATGGTCCAGACCACTATGGTCCATTAATTTTTCAAAATCTATTGTTTGGGGTGTTCTAGGAGGAAATGGTGTCTCATTTCAGGAGTTTTCCAAATTTCCGGTTTTTTTCATCAGTGACTCATGGCATCAGTGTCAGTGAGCCAGGGTGTCGGTGACAGTGAGTCAGGGCGTCATTGTTAGTGATTCATGCAATCGGTTTCAGTGAGTCGGGGTGTCGGAGTCAGTGAGTTAGGGGTTCAATGTTGGTGAGTCAGGGTGTCAATGTCAGTAAGTCGGGGTGTTGGTATCAGTGAATTAGGGAGTTGGGGTCACAGAGTTAGGGTGTTAGTGTTGGTGAGTCAAGGCATCAGTGAGTAAAGTATTTAGGGAGTCAAGGCACTAGTGAGTCAGGGAATCAGTGATTCAGGCATTGGTAGGTCATTTTGGTGGCTCAACATTAGTATCATAGTGTCAGTGACTCACTGTCTATGGCTTGTTGTCAATGACTCACCCATCAATGACTCATTTTCCAATTTTTCCCAACTTTTCTAGTTTGTTCACTCTACTATTTTATTTGACTTAACATATTTAAGAATTTTTAAATCCATTTCGAAGGATATTAATTATATAATTAATATCCTAACACTCCAGGTACTTTAAAATAGTCTAACCATGTAATCATGACCATGATCCCACATTAATGACTTTTGAAACAATTTCCCATTCCATTGATATAGGATCTGTCTTTAAGGAGCTAAGACCTTTTATTCCCAGTGTGTTTCCATTTCCTCTTGGTGAACCAAGAACCTTCCCTTACCATGGAGTCACATGTCGTATCATAGTCATTGATCCATATTTCCTTGGAGTTTTCCTTGATGTATTCCTACTACTCCCACACACCTTATTTTGGAACAACCAGGATTTTTTGTCGTCTGTTATTCTAGGAAGGGATTTTACTATCTCTCTTTAATTGTGTATCATATGGGGTGGTATAAGTAAGGTTATTTTTATGAAAAACTACTGAATCCAACTTTTAACAAAGATAAATGCTAATGATGATATATGGATGTGATAATAGGATGGTAGTGGATTGATGTTGATCACTTGTTTTATTTTTATCTTTGTTTGTGATGTGATATGTTGTGGTTGTGGAGCCTCTGAAAATCATGACTATTGGTGGTCTTTTTCTACTCAAGGGAGGTTCTTTATAACTCTCTTTTTCCCTTGTGAATAATTTCTATAAATATCAATCTGATTAATCACGTACACTTGGTTAAATAAATGGATTCCCTAGGATGAAAACCATTTTTTGATCCCCCTATTTATAAAAGTGGAATTGAAGAACCTTTGTTGGCTAAATCCAAATACACTCAGATTTTTTCGTGTGGTTGTATGGTTTGTACGTCTTGTATGTTTTTTTTATTTATGAGGGTTATATGGTGGTGATGGTGGTAGCATGGTTGTGGGAACATGGGTGGGTAGAGGATTTGGTTCTGTGAGAAGGGTGTGGTATGTGTGCGCAATGAGGTTTTGGTTTAATGGCAGTTATTGTGGTCTTGTATATGGGTATGGATGGTGTGATGGTATCTCAATCTGAGAGATTGATTGATTATGGAATGGATTGACTTATTATGTAGTGAGACTGCATCTGGGAAATGGTTGGGTAGTGAGGATGTAGGACTAGGTTGTGTTATGATTTCATGTTTCTGAGTGTTAGAATGGGTTCCAATTCCATTAACCCTTCTTTCCTTTTTTGTCTAGCCAGTGGTAGGTATGGTTTCTTCACCTTATAAATTTTTTATTGTTTGGTAGCTTCCCATGTAGGGATGGTAATAAATAAATGAATGATTTGATGATACAAAATGACAATTATTTAAATGAATTTGATGGGGGTATGTTTCGAGTTTGGTATTGTAGTGAAGCAGCGTTCAAGTGACTGTCGTTCGGGGTTGTATGTTCATATAGGGGTAATAGTAAAGGTGGTTTTGAGTGGGTTGGTTGTATATTTGGAATCCCATAGGATGGGGTGGGTGTTTTTACCTATATAAATAAACGTTTATTTCCTTATGTTTTCTATATGCACCCCACAGGTGTTGAGAACTATGTGTTGAACACCCTCATTATTATGGGGGAGGGTGTCTTTCCCAACATCTCGGTGGGATGATGGATGGATGGTTACTGAATTTACCCTACTTCCTCTTATAGGAATTGATCACCCAAGACTCTTCGGGTAGGCTATAATGTCTTGAGGTTTAATACCATATGTATGGTGTTGGTTGTGTGTGAGTCGGTTTGTTTCCCAGGTGTCTTTGGGATGAGGACCAGGAAATACGTGTGGTGGTTGTGGATTAGGTGTTTATGGGTAGGATGAAATGTGTTGTGATCTTAGGTGTATGTGGGTAGGTTGTGAAAGTGGGGATTGTTGAAGAGTGGGGTAGCACCAGGATGTTATTCGTTTGAGATTAGGAATTAACCAGTGGGAAGTGGTGAGGGGTACCCAAATATTGGTGTGCTTACTACTTTACTTGACTTGACTTGTGTTATTTGGTGAGTGTTTCATGGTGAGGTTTGGGGTGAATAGTATACCTTGTTAGGTTATTTTTGAGTTTCTTATGTTTTATCAAGGGGGAATTAGTATGCTTCTCCCACTTGTGCATGGGTGAATTTGGTTTTTCCCTAATGAGTATACTTGTATGCTCACCCTACGTCTATAGAATTGTTTTTTTGTTTCTAAGGAGATTATGAAATCCAATAAAGACTTTACTATTTTTGAGATGGGAACGGTTGATGTCGCACTACATAGTTTTACTTCAGTACTTACTTTGGAGTTTTCTTTGTATTTCTATCATTTTTACTTATACATGCCTATGGGATGAATTTTGGTTTCTTTATATACATATGTCGTGGATTTTTTGTAGGTTGTTACATCTTATCCCCTGGTCTTTGTTACTATAGAAAGAGGTAATTCCTCCCACTTTCATGATATTTCTATACCCTTAGTGTTGGTCGCCACCTCAGGGCCTATTGGAGGTGGTACATGGGGGTCATTATCTCTCCTTCATCTTGAGGAAGCAAGGTCTCGACATCTTTCTATCCCTCCCCTCATCATGAAGAAGGAGGGTTGTGACAAGTATCCTGATTAATACTACAGAATCCATTAAAATTTTCACAATGATGTTGATGCTTCCTACATGATGGTCATATTCACATCACCTAAATGATTCTACCAATAATAAGTGTATCATTTTCATCCCCCACTAAACTAAATAACTCGATCTCTAAATTCCTGAATACATTCATTTATGAATGTAACGGGATGAAGGTATTGATCCATTCGTACATGGTAACTAGGACAAACCACCACACACTACCCATTCCATTCATACAGGAAAGTGATCCACAATATTCCAAACCAACATTGAAATAATAATCCCACAGACTCTAATATAGAATGATAAATTCCGAAAAAATGGGTTGTCTTAAATTTCTCCCTAATATATGACTATGATAGGTCCAAACATCGCACACTTTTTTCTCTCAAAAATAATTGATCATACCAACCCAAATAACCATTTTCAGGAACCATGTTTGGAATAAATGCAATATGTTTTCTGGAAGTTTGAAAAATAACTCCACATACCATAGAGGAAAAACCTCCCATTCTCATCAAATCCTTGAGTTTTGATAAGATTATATAAAAATTCATGGGTCCCCACCCATATTCTTGGTTGATAAATCAATAATTAATTATCAATCACCCCAAAGGTGATCACATAAAAAACTAACAAAACATATAAAAATCATTAAATTTGTAATACATATGGGGTATTTAAAGCACTACTATATTGAAAATGAAACCTTAAAAATATAACAAATTTCAATGAACCCGTTCATTTCCCATTCCATCATTCTATCATAGAATGAGAACTGTATTTAACCAATACCCACATACCATCAGTCATTCAGTATTTTCCTGATAATCCATTACAATAGAAACTATCAACCACATACTATAATAATATCAATTATTTTATGGGTCACACGTGACCAAACCCAGGATTGTATGCCTAATCCACTTTATATTCATCCCGATTTCATTAACACAATATTCTATATTCACTATTGGGATTCCAATTCTAATGAAACCAATGTATATCTCTTATAACAAGTCCATGTATATGATACCCTACTACTCTTATATTTTCCCCAAATCACTTATCATCAATATACACTACCCAAAACCTTGAACCAACCTTATATGGGATCTCTTACTATCTTACTAAATGAAATATATTAATATAATAAGGAAATAAATAAAATTGATCTCTCCAATTGACCATGACCATGATATCAAAATCACTCTCACTACTTCACAACTTATCATCATATGTCATTCACCATTCCCTATCCTATAATATTAAAAGAATATAACGCATCAATGTAACCTTTTTCTATTTGAAAACTTATCTCATGCATGCCCCATATAAATGTATATTACTCTATGGTATCTAATTCATGATCCATTCCAAAAGGGTTTATTATACAACACGTATATCTAGATACTATATAATCCTTAATAGAAAACTACACATGATAAGTTTCACCTGGACTATCAATAAAAATAGTTTCCAAGTTGAGTGTAATTTCATGAATATGAAATATAGGAAAATAATATATTTTATTTTTTGTACTTAAAATAATTGAACCCTCTCTCACCAAAAAGTTTAATCACCAAAAAGAACATGTATATAATAGGAATAATATGTTCACGTATGAATCAATTATACATGAATCATGAAACCATGGACTTAAATAAAACATAAAAACCACTTGTGAACAAATAATATTTAAATAATCATCTTAATTATAATACTGAAAGTGAAAAATATAAATCCCATAATCCATGTAATATTAAAATCTCACAGGATCAGTTTTAGTAAATCTTATTCCCATGGTCTATCACTAGAACTACTAAATTATTATATCAATATGACAATTAAAAAAATAATTAAAATTAAATAATTAAGGATTATATACCTAATTATAATTCAATATAAAAAATGTCCCAAAAAATTCCAATTAGGTTCACCATAATAAAACAAGTGAACATCCCTATATGCTATAAGTTTTTTGAATAAACGATGGATTAAATGATCAATGTTGGGGAGAATATAATCTCAATATCAAATTTATTAATAAAAAAATAATAAAACATCACTAATAATAGAAAATTAGATTAAGAAATTATGAAATTACATCTATAGGAAACTAGTAAAAAATAAATATCTCAATCATTAAACCATACATCCCACTAGATTACTAACTAGGAAAATTCTATACAAGATAGAAGTAAGTGAATACAGTACACATGATGATCCTTTAACATCTCATAGAATCACCTAAATCCCATATTTAATCCCTATTGAGTGGGTTTATCTCACTTTACTGGGTCATTTGTGCACAACTTGTGTACTTGAATATGTTCTACATAGTCATCGAGTTTCCTATAGTGGGTCTGTGATGAATTTCTCTATAAGGTCTCATCATCTACCCAGAATATACACAAACATATATATGTTTATTCATAAAGTAAAATAAATTAAAAAATATAAAATATACATTATTGTTTGTTGGTTCATCATGTATTAACCAAGAAACCAAGAATCCTTACCATACCAAACCTAGATGAAGTTGATGGAAGGTGCAGTATGACAAAAAAATCGGCATATATCCCATGGACATAAGAAAGTATTTACAACTAATTCTTGGGAAATATACCCCATATATGGTAGTGTGAAAATGAAATAAAAATATTATATCACAAAACATAACTACACCCTCTCACTTGGGTTGTTGTATCATATCACATAAAATCCCATGTATTTTACCACTGACCACACACTTAGGGTGATTCCTCACAAAAGTTCAGATGCTAAGTCTCATACCACCACCCTCTTACTCATAGGGTATTTATATAATTAGATATAACATAACACATATCATAAATCTACATACTCACTTATGTTTTAGTCTCAATATAAATCACATATCAAATTTCATACAACCTACCTCTCATTTGGGGCGAGGTCTCAACACTTTTCCTATAAAATGATTAATACCACAACAATATACCTCAGGGTGAGGTTTTAAACCACATATCTGCTTATACAATCCCACATTGGGTTATACTCATAAAAAATCATATCTGATACCCTCTAACTCTAGGTAGGGTGCCATAATGAGCCACATCAACCTTATTATATGCCACACATAAGATCTCATTTTCATACATATAAACCACACCTCAAAGTATAAAAACCCAATTATCAGAAGAGGTTTATTTCTTTATGAACCTATCCTCAAATGGTTTATGTTTTAAATATTCTATATACCTCATAAATATTATTCTCAATATATGACACATATCTTGATAATGACACTATATGATTCCAAAATTGACTAAAATGGGAAATATCACTCAACACGACCTAGAAATTTTGTATAACATCGACATCACATTCCCCGCACAGAAAGTGTGTCCCATGAACCTAATATCCCCCCCAATATATCTTTATAAAAGGAAAACTTAGGTTTCTTAGTCATAAAGAATTTGTTATCCCTCATTCATACTGACATTTAATACCATATAGCAAACCAATATTCCAAAAGATTTAATTTTCCTTGATCATAAATGATAGAGTATAATTACACTACAAAATCACAAATAAACAAACCAACTTAACCCTTTAAGGACCATCCCATACTAAATTCACTCTATATCCCTTGAAAATCCCATATCAATCCATCAAAAAATCCCTACAACACCAAACTATCTCCCATAACATATAATCCATACAAGATCTCACAGGCCCTTCATCTAAAGGATACATTCCTCATCGCAAAACACAATTGTTTAGAGGACTTTTTCAATAAAACTCATAGACCATATCCATTATGAACCCTCAAGGGCCTACTCCGAATAGTAAGTGAGGTGTAAAAACAAATAAACTATCACACATATGCCCAAATGAGTCAATATTATTATTGAATCATATGAAAATATATACTAGATTATTATTAATACATTTTAGGACTCTCATAAACTCAAATAAAATCATCATCCCTTCGATGATATAGATGTCCAGTGATTCTATCTTTCTCTACTCACAACCCAAAAATTGGTCTAAGCCTAAGATACATTATTCCACTAAATTATATCACATTGAGAACACTTTTTGTCTATCCATTATACCTAAATATATACCCCATGAATGAATTCACAATCATGCATAAAATTTTATATAGTTAAGTATTATTGATAACACATGTATCAAATAGGATCTAACTCTACAACCTGATCTCTAACCAGACATTGGAAATCCCATAATGATCAATGCTCATCTCACATCATTCCATTATCCCATGAATCATCTATATTTCTAAACTAATTAATTATATGTAATTTATAAAAAATAATCCAATTTAAATCAGTACATTATAATACATAAATTCTCACCGAGCTATAAATAAATACCCAAACCATGACCCGTGGTGTATGTAAGGCCCGTGATACAAACAAGACACCTCTATAGTCAAAATAAAAATCAATATATAAATAATAAATTTCTAATTTAAAAATTAATTAGATTATACCGTATAAAACAACTAATGGAATAATTCTTTTGTAACACAATGGGTAGTGGTATGAATCAATCATCTCTCAACATCTTCAATCAACCAAACACTAATTTATATTTTTTCATGATGATTAAACCATGATAAAGTTGAATTATTACTAAAACACTATCCATAAGAAACTGTATATTAGTGGATACCATGAAATAAGAATAACTATTTGGAGGAGTATAAGTTTGTACATATATAATTCCTTAATGGACAAGCCCAATTGGCCGATAATCAATAGTGGAATGAAAGAGGGATAGTTATTTATGTGGGTGAATCAATTTGATAATTTATTTGGTTATTTAATGAAGAAACAAAATTAGATTTTATATAGAAGTTTTAGGAAGTAAAACATCAAACCCCACATGTAAAAACCAATCTACTGACTCTAGGGTAATCATTTAGCCTTTATTGGGAACCAAAAATGTAACAATCATTCTATAGAGTTCCAAATGTCTTCCTAATGAAAATAGATGTGAATATACTCTCTACTAAAACCAATTGGTACTTTATGGATACTTATCATTTATATAACCCTCTTAAATCAAAATTTTCCAACTTACACTACTCTGGAACACCAAAATGATATTTCCTTAGTAATTATCTACAAATATTGATGTTAGTTATTGCATGAGATTATAAGTAAATCATAAATTTAATAACATACCAGGATAATTAAACAATATTTTTAACACTCATTCAATACAAAATTAAATTACAGGTACCATTAAGGTTATAAAATGATGGATTATTATTTTTAGGGAATCTCATGGCCTAATTTTTGTTTATTAGAAATTTATTCCATTTCAATCGATAAACATTTTCATCAAAGTAATATATTAATTTTTGGAATCAAATGATTTTAAATAGTATTAATATATATCATCAAAACACTAGACATATGTCATTTAAACCAAAATATATGGATTTATAACATTTAATGTCAAATTATCAATTACTTTTATTGATAAATGTTTTCAGATAACCTCATTATTTTTTCACACTTGTTTAATTATGCATTAAATTTTCATCTCAAAAACTAAGAGGGTATATTGATAAAATAATCTCATTTATGATAAAAGATAAAAAAAATATAGATATATACAATAAAATTTATAACATAAGAGTTTCATAAGATATGTAATGGTTTTATTATTAATTATTATTATATTTTTGTTGTCAAAACATAAATCATTATATATTGTATGTTACGACTTGTGATAAAAAAACATGTTATCATATCATTATCCATTTATACCAAGAGTGAAATATATCAATTATGATTACAAGTTTTATAACATACTATGAAAGGATATCATTTTGGACAACTTTTTCAACCAAGGGATATGACTGAATATTTTTTTATAATCACATCGGTTATTTTAAAAAATAACCTTTTAAAAACATTCAATGATACAAATTTTGAATTTTAAAAGGAATCTATGATAAATTAAAAATAAGAGTCATCATATATTACACACATATATCACATGCCATGATTATATTTAAAAATATATATACTTATCTTTGTAATTTAATATCAAAATATTTTTGAAATTTTTTTAAGTCATAATATAAAAAATTAAATATGCTAAAATTTCATTTTTTATGAAATAATTTTTTTGTAAATATGAATTTTTTACATTTATTCCCAATTGTAAATGGTTTTAATGACTATGAGAATATGGGTTTTTTAGATTATTCATGAAAATTGAAATAATTCAAAAAATATATTTTCAAATTATAATTTGAATCTAGAGTGTGAAAATGTTTTAAATTTTTATTTTTTATTTTCATGATTATATCTTTTATAATTGTTTTAAATCATTATAAAATGATTTTAAATTGTTAACTGATGGTAAGTTTTTATTTTTACATCATTAATGATTATTTATTTGATATGTTTTAATTTAAAAGTATTGATTTATGATAGAGCCATATATATTTGAATTAAATTTAAATCACTATCACATTAATCATTATTTTATTTTGAGAATGAATTGTTGGTAATTAGATTAAACATCTCAATGAAATTGGAACATAGGATATTAAATTGGGATTGAAAATAATTCTCAATAGAATATATTAAAAGTATGTTATTATTTGTTTTGTAAGATTTTATTCCTTCACATGAAAAGAGTTTTATAAAAATAATTATTGATTATGGAGGGGAAAAAATTTATCCTTGTGAATTTGAAATGATAATCCAATTTTTTTCCACATGAAGAAATATTTATTTTTATTACATTAAATAATATTAATGGCGAATTCATACCATTCCAGTGTTTTTAAAATCTATCCATGCTTTAAAAAACATGTGGGATGTGGATTACTGAGGAATAAGAAATGGACCCATTCCACTTAGGATATCTATAGTAGTTTTTAATAACACAATGATTAGGTATTGTCTTCATGATTACTTGATATGATATTACCATTATTTAAAGCAATGAGGATAATAATACATTGAGAGGTGTTCAATTAATGGGTTTTATTTGTAAACAACCTTCATCCACATCTTTTATTCTCAACATTAATTTATAGTCTTCAAGAAAATCCTTGAAGACTATTTCATTATTTCAAAAATTTCAAGAATTTTTTAATAATCTAACCAAATAAAAAAATTAACCAATTGGAAAAAATAGTGAAAACATTAAACACATTAAATGATTTATAGTTCATCATGAAAATAATTCTAAATAATATGGATTCAATAAGGAAATAATATATGATAACATGGAGGGATTGAGATTTCTCTTAAAATATGTTCATTCTGTTTTCTTAAACCATGATATAGTGTCCCTATCTATTTAATAATTCATACAATTTAAAACCATGATGTTTTATTTACCACTATATCTTGTATTTTACTTTATTACTTATTTCTATCAATCTCCCAAATTTACTAATTCCTCATATATTAAGACAATCATCCCCTTATATTCTATTACATTTTAAAACTCAAGAAATCATATATAATAACATTTTGGATATCATCCAATACTCATTTTAGAAAATAAATACATCAACCTCATGACATGGTACCTCTTATATAACAACTTATGAAGATATATTGAAAACATATTTAGTATATTCTATAAATCACTTTCGGTTTAGCTCGTAGAGTTTTGTTCAGTCACTTTATAGTATAAAATAATCCTCATTCAGAAAAACAAAACTTGTGACCTTATGGGATTTTTTATAATTTTAATAATTATGTATTATATAGTTTATAATTATATATAAAATAGATTTCTTATAAAGGAGCCAAAATTACATAAGATATAAATGTATTTTTCATTGTCTTTATTAAATAAATGTATCTTTTTACCTATTTCTACATGCTATATCATAAAAAATAAATCATAATCATAATATCATTTTTTTCAAATTTAATAAGGGATAATGATACATGGAGTATTTCAGTCTCATATAGAAAACTCATAGGGTCTCACTTCATGGTCCTCCCAAAAATAGATAAGAATAGTAATAGCAACATATTTTGGTATATTAATAAACTTCAACTATTTATGTCAATTGAGGTCCCAAATATTGTACCCATCACAGGAGTAGACAATCAGAACATGGACCAAACTCAATCGGTGACATAATTCACAAAAAATCAAAATACCCTTGGATAAGCTCACTCTTAGGGATATGAAAAGAAATTTATCAACTTTTTAAGACTTTCATTCTATAAATCTTTTCAACCTCAGACATGGAGATTCAATATGAAATATAAATCAATTGTATACCAAATTCATATGATATGAAATTTTATGTGGTGTATGTGTATGATCACGAAGGTAAAAAACTATATTTATTTATCAAATAATAATTTCATATCTCTATAAAAAACTTAACCAATGAAAAAAATAATATCATATCAGATAACACTCTATGGTGACTATTGATTAGAGATTACTAAATTTCATACATTGAGAGAAGAAAAATTCATTTGAATTAATATATATATTAAACTAACATGAAAAAAATCATAAAGTGGATACTACCCATTGGTATATCAAAATTAATTTTATAATATTGAAATCCTTTTTCGTTACTAAAATAACTGCACATATGTGTTTTATAATCGTATAAATTATGATAGAGAACTATATAGGGCTTATATTTAATTCAATTATAGAATTTTTTTAAAGATCATTATATCTTGAATGAATTCCCACCAGATATATATGTGAACTTATGATAAATCCTACCATGAAAAAACTATAATGGTTACATTGTATATAGAAATCAAATTTATTTAGTTAGGTTATTTTGATTCAAAATCACATGCTCGTATCATTAATCAAAATAATAAAACATGTTTAATTTAAAAATGAGAAATCTCACAATATTATTATCATATTTTTTCTACATTGAAATACATATATTCAAATCATCATTATCTTATAAATTTCTCATTTTATTCATTATTTTATATCATTTTTTATAAAATTATTAATGTAACTTTTTATATTGAAATAATTATTTTAAATATAATAAAAACACTAATTGGATTTAATATATCTTTTCCTAAGAATTATATAGTTCAAGTATATTATTTATTTTAAATTAAAAATTCTTAAATAAAAATTTTCCCACAACCCTCATTAATGTTTTATTTTGTTCCCTATAAATATCAATGAAAAAATATCCTTGGGGTTTGGAAATATCATATATTTCCATTATCCTAAGATTTTAAAAATGTGATATTAATAATAATCATAGTCTAAGTGAATAGAGAAATATTTTGGAAAGATTATTTTTTTATTAGAATATTACACTAATAATATAATATCTAGATATTTTAAAATGTAATAATATGTGTGAAAGCGTACAAGATATACAACATCGATCTTAAATAAACAATAACATATTATTATTTAAATGTGATTATTATAACCCTATTGTTAAATTGAATGTAATGAATTTGAATAATTGATTTACCATATGAATATAATGTACCTAATAAACATAAAATCATTGGTAAATTATTTAGAAATAATCACTTATTTTTTTGTAGGTTATTTTTGTTCGTAAAAAATGGTTTTATTAAAAATAGATTTTATTTATTTTTTTAGTGAATATTATAATTAATTTCTATAAATTTTGTAAAAAAAATATTGGAGAAAATAAATTTCATTCTTTTAATTATTATTTTTAAAATTATCTTAGGATTTATTTTTTAGAATTTTCAAAAATTATATATTTTTTAATGAATAAAAAAAATATTGATATTTATTGAAGTCCATATTTTCTTTAAAAGTACTTAAAAATTAAAGTACTATAGTGGATTAGTTTTATTTTATAATTTGATAATTTCTATTTATAATTACCTAATTATAGTTTCTAAAATAAAATTTATAATTCAATTTAGTATAAAAACATTTTATATTTTAAAAGGAAATTATTCTAAAAATCTATTTTTGATGTGTTTTATAAGATTAATTTTAAATAATGTTATGATAAATTTTTTTTTAAATTTTTAAAGATTTATAATATATTTTTATTTAGATCAGAAAACATTTTCAAAAATTTCCCTTTTAATTTTGGTCAGTATGAATAGTAACCATAATAATTTTGTTCTCATAGTAAAGGGTAAATCAGGTAGTTAAGGGTTACAAATAAAATGAAAAGGACTAAAATATAAAACTAAAAATTTAATAAATTTTATTTTATGAGTAAATATCATCCATAATTATAAAGAAAATTTGATATATGGCATTTTGTAGAGCTTAAAATGAGATTATTACCATTATCATACTTTATTTCAGGAAATGTCAAAAATGTCACACTCTTGTTAATAATGACTATAATATTCATAACATTGAGAAAAATAAAAGATATGGTCAATCATAAGTAGTATTTTAAAATCTAATATAATTTTATTCATCCTGAAAATTTACTTATAATTTTTAGTGAATAAATAATTACCTTAAATTCTTAAATAACACTGATACGGTAATTATTCAATTAAATGTAAAATAAAATAAATGATTTTAAAAACATTAATAAAAATATAATTTTAAATAATTATTGATATAAAAAAATCAAAAATTAATATTATATTTAAAGGATATAATAAAATATTTGGTGTGAATTCTTTTTATTTTCTTGATGTTATTATAATAATTATATTGAATAGTTCTAAAAATTGATAATAATGATATATTATAATAAATAATGGTTTATTTATTGTTATAAACTTCCTAAAAATATTTTATTTCAAACCTTTATTGGGATATGGTTTATAATATCAACCATGTTCCATTTATATTCTTTTATTTCATTTATATTGTCTATATTGACTCACAAAGAGTAAAAATCATTATTTCCATAGGAATATTAAAAAAGGTTAACAAGGGCGTAACACTAAATGATAATTGTAAAAACATGCCTCAAATAGTTAAAAATATTATATGATATAATTTTTGAAACCAAATCATTATTTATAAGTTATAAATAAATTTATATCTATTTAAATTATAAAATAATTTCTATTAATTAAATGTTTTGAGAAATTCCAAGAGCACCCGTCCCATCTCTTATAAAAGGGATCCACTTATTCTCATTTAATCATGTAATAAGACCCATTTTATTTTTTAAATACCTTCCAAAATACCTTAATAGAGTCTCCCCCTCATTCTAGGGTCCATGGTTTAGGCTAAACATCGACCATTATGCTCTTAAGGTGTTATACAAAAGAGGCTCTTCGAATAAGAGGTATCATTTCTAATCGAGTGTTTATATTTTATTTGTTTCTTCCACACAATTAAAATATATTTCAACCATGATAAAATACTTTAAAAATAATCCTAAATATACTAATATGTTATTATATTGATATCATAACCTATATCCATCTCATATTCTATCAAATGGAAAATCAATCTATCATTCATGTGTACGGAAGACTACTGCCTAACAACCCTATATAATTCATTTTTTATCTCCATATATCATAGATGGATTATAATTATGTAATTAATGTTTTTATAAAATATAAATCAATTATTTATCATTATTAAAAGATAATATATCATTTACCTTCTTATCATTCTTTTCACATAAAAATGATAATTGTGTTCTTGTATATGTGTGGACTACCACCTCCATGAAGTGATGTGATTAATTTTTCATCAAAAAATCACATGGATGGTATATATAATTATATTTAAAGTAATAATATGATATTTATCACACATTTATCATTATTAAAATATGACATAATATATACCTTATTTTCAAAATAATTATTAAAAAATGGAAATGTTACTAATGTGTACGTACGGCCTACCGTCTCCATGATTTTAACATAGATCATTTTTTATAACCATATTTAATTATTTGTTTTAAAAGTAAAATTGAATTATAAAACTGATAATTATTTCATTAATATTATTCCTGAAATAATTAAATGATGAACTCATTAACCATAGTCAACCTACGAAATTCATTTTTCATATATATATATATATTGAATATTTTCAAAACGTCCAAAATTAAAATTCATGAGTAAGTACTTGTGTATAAACTAGTAATAAGTGATATAAAAGAAATAATAAACATGAAAATTTTTCTTAAGATTTAATTAATTAACCTAATTTTATTATTTAGGAAGATAATGTTTTTACATGGTGATTTAGACTTAAGATTAGGGACTTTCTTTCAAATCCACTTTTAAAGTTACACTTTCAATAGTTATTACCTGTGTAAAAAAGGAATGTTTTTTAATATATAATTTAGGAATTAAATTTAATTCCATTATTATTAATAGATGATTTGATTTTTACTTCTTATTTTTTCATAGATTTTTTCAATGAAAATGGTTTTTTAATTATGTGAATAGTTGATAGATTTCAAAAATGTATTCTTAAAATAAAAGGGTATTTTGATAACCAAATTTATTTTGAACATGGTTTTAAAAGATATTTTCAATGGTTTCCTTTATGATATGGTCCTTGGAAAAAATTTACAATGTTTTAAACACCATTATAGCTCATGTGTGAGCTTGTTATATCTTTTATGATGGGTTCCCCTAGATAGTTCTCCAATGCATTGGTTTCTCTAGAAGTGGAATTTAACCATAAGGTTATTCTATTTTTAATAGTGATTATAATAGTGATATTATAATAATGTGCTAGGGAACTTACATTTATTTTCAATTCAAGATTATGAGCTTCAATGGAAATATTTTAATTTTAATAATATAATGTAATGGTTCTTTTGAAATAGATGATTCCATTTCTAGGTAAAAATGTATGTTTTTATGTAAATATTTGATACATATTTTCATTTGTTTCACTAGAATATTGAATAACTTCTATTAATTCCCTTACTGAGATTTTTTTCTCATCCAAAATAAATTAATTTTTTTCACATGGATTCATGGATGGATAATAGAAAAGAAGAATTCAAGATAAAGATCTTGAGGATTTTTCATGAGAATAAAACATGGTTTATTTTTAAATGTTTTATATTATAGGTAAATGGATACTAATTAGAAGTGTCTCCCTTATAATTTTTGATTTTTTTATTTATGATTTAATACATAATTTTAAAAAACTCTATAACTAAATTATCATTGGGAAAGGAAATATACTTCTAGTTTAAAAACTATAATATTTAATCATTAAGGATATGTAATTAATGTTGGGAATTTATTGTCTCAATAATACTCTAGGAAAATTATAGATTTTAATTCTCACAATTACCACTTTTTGTTGAACTAAATGATTTTCTTTAATTATATTTTAGGTATATAATTCTTAATAAGTTTATCTTATTTATGGGTGAAATATTTTTTATTAAGTATTTTGATCATGTTTGAATGTATTATGCAAACATCATTCATAACATACATTAATAAGCATAATGTATGGTTTTTGAAATCCTATGTTTTGAAGAAAACATATGGATCATATGCCCTACACTGTAGAGAAATTATGGATCAACAAACTTATGTTTTAAAGAAACTCTACAATTAATGTAAAAAAAAATATGGTTTATCAACCCTAGTTTTGTAACCAAAATTACATCTTCAACCATGAATTTGAAAAAACACATACACTAACAACACTATTTTTTGGAGTTTTTCATCATGTATAGGTACCCTACATTTATCTATTCAATGAGAGAGTTTATATTTAAAGATATTTTTTTTGATTTATGAAACAGTCTTGACCAAAGTAAATATCATTTTAAATATGTTTTACATCTGATTCAATGGCTCATATTCAACAAATAAAATAATTAATATTTATAATGGGTGTTACGGATCTCTTGAATGATTTATATTCAAATGATCATAATTTATCCGGTGATATTCTTGGATATTTTCAACTAAAATCAAACCAATTTTCACGTTATAAATTAAAATATTATTTTCATTTTTTTATCTCATATATGAAAAATATTGGGAATATAGAATTTATATAAATATAAAAAATCAAAAAACATTGATATTCTAAAGAAGATACACTTTTAATACATACATGTTTCTATATTGTACTATATAAGTTGTTTATCAACTGTTACTGTTTTTTCTTACTGTTGTTTATATTTTTTCATCCAGGATCTCTTTAAAGATATTATTTTTAAAAAAAATTATATTTTGAAGAATATGATCTATATTTTTGTTCAATTATGGATAAAAGTATTAATAATTCATTGTTTATTGAAATTAAATTAATCACTTTTGATTAATTATATTTTCATATATGCAAACTCGATCATTGTGGAGTATCATATTATCATTCTAATATGTGGATAATCTTGATTATAGTAAAATAACCATAAGGTTCTATAATATCCTTATTATAAAGGTTTAAACTAGCTACACTTAGTTTTTAATGTCTTGTGATAAGAGGAAATTTCTAGTTCAAATCAGAAAGCACACAGAGAGTGAATTAGTGGAGTAGACAAGGGGATCTTTCTGCCCTAAAACACTATAAAAATTTATGTGTTCTTGTTTTCTATTTATCTAATTCTCAAAAAATATATATAAGAGAACATTTCCTATCTTCTTAAATCACAAATATTTGTAAATATAAAAATTTTTATTTTGATTATCGAAGAGACACAGTTAATCTCCCCTATTGTGTATCTTTATATTATTCTGACCTAATAATTGTTATCAAATGAGTTATTTTTAAAGAAAGTATATAAGAACTAGAAAAATTAAAGTATAAGGTTTTTAGAAAGTATGACTAAAAGATTATATATGATCTGTGCTCCTTACACAAATGGTGATAACAATGGGTTTTGGAAATCTCACATGATTATATATCTAAAAAATTCTAGATTCAAAGTATACATGAAGTTTGTCACTTCTTATATAATCCGTGAAAACCCAAAAACATGGGATTCTACCAAAGAAGTATAGCATGACATCAATTAAAATTAAATGAATTATATCATTTTTGGACTTGGTCCAGGTGAATTAAATAAAGTATCTCAATGTTCTATATCCTATAAAATATGGAAAGTTATTTTTGTTGCATACGAAGGAACTAAAAATGTTTGACAACTAAGGTACACACCTAAAAAGATGAAATTTTATAAATTCAGAATGTATGATGTAGAAATAATCGCACAAATGAATGGGATAATGATAGAGATATTCAATGGTGTTGTTGTTTTAGGAACCACAATTTCACAACCTGAGTAGGCACTAAAAGTACTCAGAGTACTACCATCAAAATGCAATAAATTATATTTTTTTTATACAAAAATAATCCCCATTAAAAGAATTTACTATGAAATAATTAATTGGAACCCAAATGATATATGAAACATAAATGCAAGCTAAATCAGAAGATTTTAAAATAGAAAAAATAGAATTTTCTTCTCTTATAGATACTACTCAGAAGCATGAATAGAAAAAATGAGAGAAAAATAATCATAATATTCAAGTTTTGAAATATAGCTTGCTCAATTAGCTAGAATATTTGGAAATTTTTACAATAAAATATGGTGATTCAAGAAGATGTTTGATAATGTTGATATAGGATCAAAAGAAGTATGATGTTATGATTGTAAACAGATATTCCATATCATTCCTGATATACCACAACTAAAAAAAGAATAGAAAAAAATGGAAATGAAAGATAATAAAAATCATATGAGAGATGATTTTCAGAAAAAATGTAAGAAACCTATGAAATATATGTGTCGTATATCTAAAGACTCCAAGAGATCTTATAAATTTGACTTAGAAAAGGATCCAAAAAATATAAAATCATTCATGTGATTTATTGATGAAGAAGAAGATGAGGTAGAATCTTATTAATCTAATTCTTCTGATTCTGAAATATACTCTAGAAGAAAATTATATTCTTATTGATCAATTATTAAAGAAAAATATGAATCCTAGATAAAAAATTACAAATCTATAAAACCTATTCACGATGTTGTTTTAGGTGAAAATGGTGCTATGCTAAAACAAAATCAAGAATTAAAAGATAAAAATAATAAATCCACAAAAAGTTATTCTGTTTATCAAAACAAAATAAATGAATTAAAAAATGACGTATAATCATTCAAAAGTGATGATAGTATATTAATAAAAGGAGAAAATATATAAATTAGATTCTTGAAAAAAAATATTATTAAAAATAAAAAATATGGAATAGGAAGTAAAAGATAAAATTTACAATTATTCAAAATTTATTTTATACCTATATCTAAAAATAGTATATGTTTATAATATAGAATTAAATGAATTTCTCAGAATAATTTTTGTTTAAAAATACTTAGATTATGGAAATTAAATAGTTTTTTTATTTCAAAAAAATTTTGAATCAAGTAAAGTAAATTTTGTAAAAAATATAAAAAATATGGATTCCCAAAACTATGCTTGCTGACACAGCTAGAACTAAGAACATATGGGTACCTAAACAAACTCTTTCTTAGATTTTTTTTAGAAAAACGACTATGAGAAAAAAAACTATAATTTATATGGATAGTGGTTTCTCAAGACACATGAGTGGTAACACTTCCAATTTAAACACATTAGTAAAACTGGATGGATTACTAGATACCTTCGGAGACAATGGTAAAAGAAGTGTAGTTGGAGTTAAATCATTTGGAGATAAAATTCAATTTCAATCAAAAAAGTGGTATATGTTGAAGGGATAGAGATCAACCTGGTAAGTATTTCTCAACTATGTGATAATGGTTTTTATATTTATTTCCCCAAAAATTCATGAATAGTTTTTGAAGATAAATTGCTTAACTTTAAACCACCGAAAACTAAAAATGTTTATACCTTGGATCTTGATTCCTTGTGTAAACAAAAAGTTGATTGTTTAATTTCTCAGAAAAATTAATTATAGATATGGAATAGAATAATTAGACATTTTATTGTATTTACTTTATTTAAATTTTCTAATAAACACTTATTTTCTGATTTTCCTAGTCTTAAATTTGATAATGATAGATTCTTTGATGCATTCCAATTTGGAAAATGGCACAAATAATCCTTTAAATCAATTATAAAAGTATATACATCTAAACCAATTGATATTATCCACATGGATTTTTTTTTACCATAACGAGTACAATGTATGACTAGAAGATTATACGTTTATGTACTAGCAAATAATTTTCCAATATTTACATGGGTTTCTTTTCTAAATAATAAAAGTGATGTTTTCTATTTTTTTGAAATATTTTTTAAAAAATTAAATTGAAAATTAATTTAAAATAATTTCATTAAGAAGTTATCATGGTTGAGAAATTTAGAATTAAGAGTTTAGCTCTTTTTTCTCATATTTAGGTATTAAACACAGTTTCTATGCACAAAGAACAGCTCAATAAAATGGAATTTTTGAAAGAAGAAATAGAACTATTTAAGAAACGAAAATGAATATATTAAATGAATATATTCTTCCTACCTATATTTGGGCAGAATCTGTAATCATAACTTCTTTTTTCATGAATAGAGTTTTAATAATACCAATTATTAAATGTACACCCTATGAACTTTGGAATAAGAAAAAAGACATAATTGAGGTACTTTAATGTGTTTGGATGTAAGGAGTATATCTTAAATACTAAGGAAAACCATGTAAATTTAATCCAAAGGCTGATGAAAGAATATGTTTATGTTATTCTATTACCTATAAATTTTATAGAGTATATAATAAAAATTCATGGATTTTTGAAGAATATGCTCATGTGAATTTGGATAAAAAATTTCTCTTTTTTATAAAAGGAAATATAAAAACGTTTAAATTATTGAATCTATAGAAACATGAGGCATGGAACACCTAATAATGATTTTGAAAATAAAATAAATGAAATATTATCCAGTCTAAAAAATTAATCAAATAAACATAAAAGGGTATTACTTAGAAAACAAATAAACTTAAAGGATCTACCTTTAGAAGCCAAAATAGGAGATCCAGATACAAGAGTAATAACTGGAATGAATGTAGTAAACATAGCTGAATTTTATTCCTTTCTCACAAAATCGGAACAAAATACAATAGATGAAGCTTTAAAAGATGGAAATTAGTGAATGAATATGCAATAAGAACCTAATCAATTTAGAATAAATAATGTTTTGGAATAAGTTGATTGACCAACCAATTATCATATAATTGGGACCAAATGGGTTTTTAGAAATAAACAAGATAATAAATGTATACTTACTTGAAATAAATATAAATTAGTCACCAAATGATATAATCAGGAAGAAGAAATAGACTATGAATAAACCATTGAACCTATTACTATATTAGAAGAAATTAGAGTCCATCAAGCTAACGCATTTCATATTAATTCCAAAATACATCATATGGATGTAAAATCATATTTTTAAATTTATAAAGGTGGAATTTTATATTGAAAATCACCAGGTTTTGAAAATTCTCATCTTCCAAATTCAGTTTTTAAATATATTAAATCTCATTATGGCCTTAAACAAAAAACATAGATCTTGGTGTGAATGATTGAGACCTTTTTTATTAGAAAATTTATTTTCTAAAGGATGAGAAGATATTACTCTTTTGAAGAAAATAGTTTATTCTAATACATTAGTAGTAAAAATTTACATAAATGATGTTATTTTTGTTACAATAATAAAAAATATTTCTAATAATTTTTTAAATATTATGAAAAAAAATTAAATGGGTATTACGGGGGAATTAAATTTCTTTATTGGATTTAAAATGTAATAAAAGAATTATTGTAATTTTTTAAATCAAATTAAATATATTTTTGATTTAGTAAAAATATTGGACTTAAAAATAGTAATACTTATACTTCTCGTAAGTGAAATAATGTAAAAAATGATTTAGTTGAATCTAGAATACCAGTTGATAACAAGTTATACAAAGGTATGATTGTTATTTTACTATATTTTACTGCTAGTAGACCAAACATAAAGTTTACTATTTGTTTATGTGCTACATTTCAATCAAACCCAAAAGAACCTCATCTTTATAATATTAAAATAATATTTAGATATTTAAAAGGAACAATTCTTCAATCACTCCAATATCTAAATACAAATTATTTTAATTTAATTTAATATTTAGATTCTGGTTTTGGATGATATATACTATATAGAAAATGCACATTAGTAACCTGCCACGTTTTAGGAAACTCCTCAGTTTCATGGTCAAGTAAGAAACATAATTTAGTTGTTCAACCAACAGCTATGGAAGAATATATATCTTCTATAAATTTATGTGCAAAAGTTTTTTAGATTAAACACACTTTATGTGACTTCATACTAAATTTTAATAATATACATATTTTATTTCATAATTCTGGTGTAATAAATATTTCAAAAAAATATTTTTATTCATTTAAGAATCAAGAATAGTGATATAGGAAATCATTTTCTAAGTGATCATGTTTTTAAATACGATATATATTAAGAATTTCTGAATACTAAATATCAATATACATATATTTTTACTACACCACTTCTGAGTGCTAGTTTTGATTTTATTATGAAGTACTTGGGAATATTCAATTTTAAATAAATTTTTATTAAATTGTTTCATTAATTTTGTATTAAAAGTATTGATTATTTTGATTTTATATTATTAATTTATTTATTATTTAAAAATTATGATTTATTTTCTATTTTTTAAAAATTCCATATTTTCAAAAATTTAAATAATGATTGCATTTGATATTTTTCTCAAGAAACCAAAACGGACATCCCCAAAACCGTTAGAAAATACTCTCTATCTATCACTCTTATACTATGTATTCAAACCCTTTTAACTTCCATACCTCCCACTATACCCTTTAAACCCTAGAATCAAGAACTTTAACATTTACATTTTTAACAATTTCAATGATAAAGATAATAGAAGAAGGAAAATAGAGTGGAAATATCATTAAAGAAAAACCTATAGAAAAAAATAATGAGAGGTAATCAATTTTGAATGGATAAACTATATGAATCTTATTTTTGAAAAAAAAACTCTATAATTTAATGAATTATAATATCTTTCTAATGAGCAAAATACCCTATTTTTGTTTTATATTGAAATAAAATATTTTTTCATAAATTTTCAGTTCTGTTTTGGAGATGCAGAAGATGTCATCGTATCATGGGTAAATTATATTGAATTTATTTTCTCTTCTGTATAAATAAAAATAATATTTCAATGTCCTCATCATAAAGTTTTCCATTTCAATCTTCAGTCAATTGAAAATCAAGAACATAATTCTGAGGATGTTATTTCATTTCTCTTCAGCTGAACCCTGATTCGTAAAATGTTTATAAAAGATCTTGAGGCTGAAAAGAATGTGTTAGTCACATTTATTTAATCAGAAATAATTCCAAGAATTTATGAACTACAAAAAATTATTTAACCCAATGTGTATGTTATTTTTTTAGGATGAGAGATATTAATTTTAATTTCACATGATATATTCTTTGTTACTTGAATCATTGTAGCCAATAGTATTCAAGAATGTCATTTTATCCATATAGAATGATATTTTATAATCTTTTGTATAAATCAAGAATAATTCAATATGTGGAGCTCAACACAATGTGTCATCATAGTAACATTTTTAATTCTATAACTCTAATAAAATTAGGTTTCATCTAGAGTTCCATAAATGTAAAGTTGTTACTAGTTGGTGATGAGGACCAATAAGAATTTTGTGATCATGCTCAGGGGGGAAAAGGAAATTTGTGATCTATTGGAGAAGTTCTATTTTTTTAAAGAGGAAGTTATAGAATCATGAATAGATAATTCAGATAAAAAAATAATGAATCATATATGATTTATCTGATCTGAATATTATGAGATAAGTTCCTCAATCTCTTTAAGAAAATTTAAAAGAAGTAAACAATGAGGCATTAGTTACCCGGAAAGGAAAAGGGGATGAACATGAATTTCAGGATCCTAAGGTTCAAGAACCAAAATTTATATCTAAAATGGTATAATATCACCCACCAATTTCTTTAATAGTTCCAATTACTCTAGAAGAATAACAACCTGACATTCATCCTAATATTTTAGAAGATAAAGAGGCTCTTTCTCAAAGTAAAACTGAAAATAAAGAACAATAGGTTCATACTTAAATTCGTAAACAAATAGAATGTGATTCAAAATAAGTTCAGAAGGATTCACAAGAAAATGATCAAGAATAATAATTAGTCTCTGACACTGCTAGTATATCGAAGAATCAATCAATTTCAGTTGTATTTGATTTATTGGATCAATATATTTTTGAACCTGCAAAGAATATAGAGGTTCTTGGAAATCTAGCTTCCTTCTATGGTGATAAAAGATAATGTAAATTCCACAAATGTGGCTGATATAGGATAAAAATATCAAGATTAAGAAGAAGAATATTTTTATTTGTTGAATAATTAAATTTAAGGATTTTTTGTTAATTTTAATAATTTGTTGTAAGAAAATTCAAATATGTAATGTGAGATGGAGTCTACATGGAAAAAGTTATAAAATTTGAGATGTAAAACTATTCTAAGAGTGTAATTTGAATCTATTCTGGAAATAAATCAATCTCTATGAGAAATTTCAATTTAAAGAAGATATTTTAATGCCTTTCAATGATAAATGAAAGATGAGTTTGGAAAAATATGAACAAAATATATTTCAAAGATGGACATTAGAGATTTGTTGAGACATTTGGGAAGATGGTTTGAATATATTAGAAGTATTTTTAATCACTCCAAATCATCTAAATTTTCACTTCCAACATATGTATATATATTTTGAAGGATTGAAGAAATATCTATTTCAATTTATAATTTCAATGAGCAACATCATTCCATTCAGTGTGACAATGCACCATTAAATATTTTTCAGGACAACAAGGGAGATCTCATTGAGAAATTAACCTCAGGATATCCTATTATGAGAATTCATCTCAATATATTAGGTGAAACTCTATCCCAATTTTTTTATTCAGAAGAAATGGTTTATGAGTCTCTAAAAGTGAATTTATTTGAATCTTTAATGATTGGTCCAGATTCCAAAATTTTGATTTGACAGTTTGATAAAAATATTAATAAACATTTAAGAGGATAGATAGTGTAGTTTGAGAATGTTCTTTAGGTTGATCGAGCTTTACCAGCCTCTAAAACGTCTTATTAACCAAACTTATCACCCTCATCTAGTTATACTTTTTGAAAACTTGCAGTTAAAATGATTCTTGTAATCATAAACATATTTTTATGAAATTTTTTTTATATTATCATTAAATTAATTATAATTAGTTCTGTGCATTTCTACTTCCACAACACACATTATTTTAGCCTAAAGAAGACTCTAAAATTCATTTATAATTATGCTCTATATTGAAGGTGTTTCAAAAAAATAATCTATAATATTATTTATATCACAAAATAGAAGATAAATTGGGTAAACACTGCATTCTTCGTTTTCTTAACCAAAAAGAATGAGATTACTACATAAATTAATGACAAATATATTCTCTTCTACAAATTTTTTAATTTATTATTTCGTTTTTTGTTTACATTTATTATATTTACTATAAGTTATGTTATGTTTTTTTCATCATCAAAAGGAGGAAATTATTGAACATGTATTGTCGCAGTAATACTCTATGAATCTCATTGATTTTGATGCTCACAAATAACCTTGTTTGTTTTACTAATGATGTTACTTTATGTGTTTTTCTGGAATATAATTTTTGAGAAGAGTATCTTTTTTAAGGGTTAATGGTTTCTATTATTTATTTTGAACATGTTTTGAAGTATCCTAGAAACACTATTAATTCCCTACATTTGTAAGTGTAACATATGATTTAGAAACCCTAGGTTTGGGAGAAAACATATATATCATATACCCTACACTATTAATAATGTATGGACAAATAGCCTTGTATTTGAAAGAAATCCAATATTTAATGGATTAATATTATGGTTCATCAACCATGCTTTTGAAAACAACCGAACACTGATAACACTACATTTTTAGTTTTTTCATCACATAAAGGAACCCAACATTTGACTATTTAACAGTAGAGTTTTTATTTATTGATATTTTTTATGATTTCTATAATGGTCTTGATAGAAGATTATATCATTTTAATGTTTTTTATGAAAAAATCAAAGTATATTATTGAAAAGAGTAAATAGTTTGTGTTTCAAATGGATGTTTAGAATCACTTGAATGATTTAAATTCAAATGATTTCAATTTATCATATAATATTCTTAGATCTATTCAGCAGAATGCAATTCAAGTTTCTCTTTATAAATAGAAATAGTATTATCATTTTTTGTATTGTATATGTGAAATATATTTTTAATATAGAATTTCTTCAAAGTAAAAAATTCTAAACATATCTGGTATGCTGAAGATGCAACACTTGGGAGACATACAGGTTTCATACTTGTACAATGTAAGATGCTGATCAATTATTACTACTATTTTTTTGATTTTGTTTATATTTAAGATCATTTGCAACCAGGATCTCTTAAAATCTATTGTTTCTTGAAGACATTTATCTTTGAATAAAAATATTTTTAAATAATTTTTTGCTACAACTATGAACAAGACATTATTTCTCCAAATCAAATCAAAATCATTTGATTTATTAGAGTTTTGACTGATCAGAATCAGTCATTGTGGACAATAAACTTCTCGTACTAAGCTGTAGAAAATATTTTTCACTATAAAATAACCAAAAGAATCTATAATATCTTTATTTTAATGTTTTAAACTACCATAAATCAGTTGTTAAGGCCTTGTGTTAAGAGGGAATTTCTGTGAAAATCACTAAACTCACAGAAAAAGTATTAGTGGAATGAACTATGGGATCATTGTTCCCAAAAAACCTATAGAAAAATTTCTTCTTTTTTTATCCAATTATCAAACTAATTATATAAGATAATTCTATATATCTACATATATCGAAAATAAGATGAAATGTCATAATAAAATTAAGATTATTTAAGGGACACAATTTAACCCCCTGTATATCTTTGTATTATTACGACCTAACACATAATGTTGGTATTAGAGTAGGGTTTAGATAAATTTAGATGTTAGGATGTTATTTAATAATATTTTATAAGTAATATATGTTCAAAATGGTTAGTATTTTAGAGAAAATCATAGTTATTTTGGATATATCAATAGAGTTTTAGATAAATTGAATAAGCATATCTTGGTGTTTATCCTCATATTATACTGGTATATTATGATTTTATTGATATGTTCTCACTAAGAGTTTTGGTTTTAGTAAATGGTTGGATCCAACGTGAACCAAAGTAATAGTGGATGTGAAGGGAAATTCATTGGTTTTCTGAATGAGAAACCGAATGTAATAGAAGATGCATTGAGAATTATTTTTGTTATTATTAACCATCTATCTAGAGTATTGATTAAAAACATGATCCTTGGTGTGTTTCATAATACATTAAAGATAAGGGAAATCAATCCCTGTGAAGGTTCAGGTGATGATGATAATAAAGGAAAATATATTCAACACCTTAAGTGTCGATAATATGAAAATAAGAACCCATGAAAATGTCTTAAATGAGTAGGAAAATGTTTTATATGTTGTGAGAAAGGTCATAAATAAATAAAATTACAAGAAAAAAAACACATTTAGTTATCTTCATGAAGGGGAAATAATTTATTCTTAATATATCAATTGAATGTTTCAAATATGGGTAGAATTTTCATTATGAAAATTGATGTCCTGTGGGGAAGGCTCATGAATGGGATCAACAAGATTTTATAGACAACTATTTAGAAATACCTTATTCTATTATAGTTTAAGATGAGGAAACTAAAAATGGTATATAAAAGGTGTGGATTATTTCATGGATTATTCAATGAAACTGTTGATCCTTAGGACATGATTCATATTTTTATTTATAGTAAATAATTATTGTGGAAAAATATGTAAAAGAGTGGTTAATATATGATGAATAACATTGAATGATTAAGGTTTCTATATTAAAGAGTTATGATTTAGTAATATATTTAAGGATGATAATAAGATTAATTGAAGTAATACTCTTTTGATAATGGGATTAATTTTGAATACATTAATGATATTGGATATATTCTTGATTAATATGTAAATATAGCGACCCAAGCCTTGTACGCAAACTATTAGATGATTTATGCATAATTATCCATCAAATAAAAACCAAGAATCATAAAGTCTAGTGTTGTTGGAAGACTATGTACATAATTAGAAATCATGATACCAAAAGAAAATCATATTTTATCTTTTATTAATAATTATCTCTTTATTTCCTTTGACCACTTACATATACATAGGATTTCCTGGGGAATACATAGACAAAAGTTATGAGCTAAAAATTTGAGTAAGGGAATAAGTATGCAAAAAATAATAGTATATGAGTTAGAAGGCATAACATGACAACAAAAAAAGTCATGGAACATGAATAAAAATATAGTGTAATAACATATATAACATGGGATCATGTGATCATAGAAATATAGGAATGTGGAAACAATATAAAACATGACATAAATATGATTCAATTTTAACAGCCAATACTATGTCACATAGTGGGCAATTCCCATAATAGATTAGGTTTACTCCATAATGCCATACATGATATCTGATGAGACTAAACATCACCCAATGCATTATAGATCTATCTAGGTGCACTCATAATAACATGTTCTTGAATATGTGTGTCACATAAAGAATCAAAAATATATAATATACATAAGGATTTCCCATGGAAAGAAATGGGTATCATAATCATATCATATGGCATAACAAGTGAGCATGTCATAATGGTGTGAAATAAAGAATGGATTTAAAACATACTTGGACATTAATGAGTGAAAAAATAAATAGAAACTAATAAATTATTTCCAACTGAAGTGAAAACATGTAAAAAAGGTGTTTAATAAACATTATAAATGATCCACTTCAGTGTGGTTTAACAGAAAATTTTAAAGAGACTTTAAAGATAATATATGAATACTTTTTTGTATAAATCCATAAAAAACTAAGGTAATTTTTCATGATGAAATTATGGATTTTTTTAAAATGGTTGATCAAAATATATTATGGATTGTACTTGAAAATGTATAATAAATTGGGAAGTTCCCTTTAATTTGGGTTTCTTATTGGGAGGAACTGAGACGGGAACATTTTAAAAATAAGTATTTCACTAAAAAAGAAGGATGAATTGATTTGGTAACATATAAACATAATGTAGAAGAATTACATAATATTAATGAATTATTGCATTGGCGAAATGAGAGAGAAATTGTAACCCAAAGGAAAAAAGGAGGTTTGTAGAGATCCCTTACCTTATTCCTGAAAGTGTTCTACACTTACACATAATTTCCTTGATAATCAAATTAGTTTCATTGATAATTTAATTAAAAACATTTTAAACATGTATCTTATTAATTAAAATTTTATTAAATTCATTTTTATCCATTTAGATTGATTAATGTTTCATTTTGTTGTTCTAAGATCATTTGTTTCATGGTTTCATGGCTGGTTCTCTTGTGTATAATTGTGGTAGTTATTGTCCAATTGGAATAATTCTATTAAATTTAAATTATATGTTATTAATTCAATTAAATAAATTTAAATGTTCCCACATATCATATTGTTTTTAGATACTATAATGTTTCATTAGAAAAAATGTTTATGAAAAATAAGTAGTTTATTTTGGTGGGTTTCACAACAATCACTAACTAGTATTGTTTTATTTAATATCATGTCTATATATTGGTTATAGAACATGAGAAAAGTTGTAATATACATATAATAATATTATTTATTTATAATAATGGTTTTATGACCATCCTTGAAGGAAATAATGAAAAATTAAAACTCATCATCCACGAAGGTGGTGAATCGACACATCAGAGATGGTGTTTTAATTTTTTGAATAAAAGGAAAAGATAATAGATTTAATGATGTATATTCCATTATCAAAATAAAATTCTACTATATGTATGATATTTTACAAATCATTCCACTTTTTTTAGTTTGGGGAAAGGATGAGGAAGAAGAGTGAAAGAATTTAAAATTAAAAGGTGATGGATTTTACCTTTTGAATATCGTCTCCATGAGAACCTCCTTAAGGAGCTTGAAATTAGTATTTTGGTTAGACTAGAAAGACTAGTACGTGGAGTAAGAGTATTGGGATAGTAATTGGGAATAATTTTGACAATATCCAAATCTTATAAGTTGTAAGGAGAATAGGCGATCATGGGTGTTATTTATAAATAGAGGAGAGGGGTGTTTTGATTATTTTGTTCATAAGTTTATTAATTTTTATCAATACTATAAATAGTATAGATTCTTATGAATAATTATAGTAAATTTTTTATTTTAGTTTTAATAAAAATTTTAGTACATCATTTATGACATAAAAATTCATTTATCCGGCATAAAATGTTTAATACCATAAATTGTCGTATTTCACTACACACAAAAATTCAACTATCTTAGAAAAATCCAAAAAATTCACCCTAACCATTTTAATATTTTTAGATTTTAAAATTTTAATCCATTTTATGGAAATATTTTTATAAATAAGATAAATTTAATTTTTAAATAAAATGGTCATTTATTTGAAAAATACCAATTTTAATATTAAAATTGATTTTATAACCGTTTGAAAAATTAATTGTGGTATCATAAAATTAACTAGTAATTATATTAGAACATAATATTATTTTATGAATTTATTTTATGGAAATAAATTTTCTTTTAATCTATTATATTAATTATAAAATTTTAAATAAAAATTTACGTTTCATAAAAATACCGACACTTAATTTTTCATTTTTGAAACATTTATATACTTATTCCATGATATAAATATATCATACAATCATATAAAAGACATATAAATTTTATTTCTACATTCAAAGGTGAGTTTACTATTCTAATAGCCATATTACTATTACCAATGGTCACTTTACTATTCTAGCAGTCATGTTACTATTACAATGGTCAAATTTCTAACGGTTAGAAGGATTTACTACTTCCTATAAATACCTTTTATTGCATTCATTAGTCACTTATATTTTCTCTCATATGTTATATACTATTAAATTTTTAAATTTATATTTTATTATTAACAGAATGTTTTATTTCTAAATCTTTTCTCATGTGTGCGGTCATTATAGTGCATCGAGATGATACAAATTTTTCTATTCTTATTATATTATTTTCTATATATTATCCAACTATAATATTTAGAATTATTGTTTTTTTGTTTAATTACTAATGTATTATTCTTTATTTATTATAATATTGTTTTTATTGGGTTCTCTATGTGATGTATGTGCTTTATAATACCTGACATAATTATAGGAATGGAATTATCATTGATAAAATTTGGGGTAATTACATTCTTCCCTCTTATGAAATTTAACACTTGAAATTTAGTTTTGCATACTAAATGGAAAATAGGTTTGGGTACTTCTTTTATTTATATCCAGTAAATATAAAATAAAAAAATAATGGTCTTGAATTCTTATAAAATAAGCATATAAAAAGGAAACATTGAATATAGAAGGATAAACATGTAAATGAAAATTTTATCTCAATTTGTGATTCTTTAATTTTTAATCTATGTTATAAATGGTTATAGAATTATTCCTAGGTATATTACTGATTTTTTATAATTATAATCCCCAAAGGTAACTATATCATGATTTTATACCAACTAGAGTGACCTTATCCATTTAGAAATATTATTACATGATTTTAAGCATAATAATACATCAAATACAAACCACAGTTTGTAGAGTATAGTCTCTTTAGAAGACTAGGTACATAATTTGAAATAATGAAACCAAAATTAAATCATATTTTATTTAATCACCATAATAATCTAACAACTTCATTTGATCTCTTAAATCTACATAGGATAACATGGTGAATACATAGATAAAAGGGATGAGCAAAAAAACCTAGTAAGGGAGTAATCATGGAAAAGAAGAATAGAATATCAGTTAGAAGGCATAACATGATGACATAGAAATTTATGGAACATAAATAAAGATATTGTATAAAAAAATATAGTACATGGTATCATGTGATCTTGGAAACATAATAATGTGGAAGAAACATAAAACATGACATAAACATGATTCAAGGCTAAATTCCAAGAGTATATCACATGGGGTACAAAGTCTCATAATGGACTAGGTTGACTTCCTAATTTCATACATAACATATTATGAAACTAAACATCACCCAATGAATTGGATATCTATATGGGTGTACCCATTATAACATGTTCAAGCATATGTGTTCAACATTAAATCATCTTTGATTGATATCCATTTATTAATATGATCCTTTGGTTGTGTAACCACGATGCTCATAGGATTAATGGAACATTAATTGTGGTTCATTAATGAACCCCATTAATGAACACAAAATTGGTGGTTCCTTTTCTTTTATTTAATCAATGATTTAGCATGAGTTTGTGGATATCTATGAGAGGAAGCTCTAACAAAGCACCGGTGACGTCTTCCTCTAATGAAGAATGGAGATTTGATGACACCATTAAAGATTTGAACCGGACATCGACGGGTGATGGCGAACACCGACGAACATCTTGGAACAATGGGTTCTCCTTCTTCATCTTCGGTGAATACAACATGGTCAAGGTAGTGGTTTTTTTTTGTTTATGAATTTTAAATTATTTCTTCTTCCCCGTTCTTGAATAATATTAAGAATTCATATCAACCAACTAATGGGTTGATCCACGAATCATTCTTTTTGGCATAAGGTTGTCACGGGATTTCTTGTGGGGTTTTTATTTAATCTTATAATGATTATAATTCCACCCTCATGTTATAATTCTAACGTGGAAGGTGAAAGCCAAACCGAACAAGGCTCGGACCCTCCATCGAACTTTCTCTTGGTGCGTTCTTCGAGGTGGACTAGCAAACGTGGAAAAAAGTCATTTTTGAGCTCCACACAGTGAAGCCAGCATTCTTGGAGGCCCATAGGCATAGAAAGGAAAAAAGAACAGACCACCAGAGCATGTCTGGTGGTCTGGAGAAAATTCTTTTGGGTGGCCGGTGTTGACGCTGGTGGCGGCCTGCAGTGGCACTGGCCATTTGTTGGTCGGATGGAGGCGCGCTGCCGTGGTGTGCCACGGAAGAGGCAGTGGCAGCCCAACCATCAGGCTGCCACAGAGGAAGTGTCGCATCTCCAGTCATGGTGGTAGGTGGACCCGCGCCTGTGGGTATCGCAATCGACCAGTCCATGGGTAATAGTTAGGAGAAGTGAAGACAGGTTGGTGCCGCTGTTGGAGGAACCAAACGGACCAAGTCTGTTATGGGGAAAGCGGGACGCACCCAGCCAGCCTGTAAGTCTTCTAAGTGGGTCGGACCCACGATCCGGGATGATCCAGACATGCGAGTTGGGCCATACCCACTGGTCAGGCCAGAACTATGAACCGGGCTGGACCCATGAGCCCAATGGGTTGGCCGATCCGGACCCGACCGGCCCCATTTCACTAAAAATTCAGTATCTTATAAACCAGACATTTGTTTGACGAACCATCTGCAAAATTGGGACCCTTAGGATGAGAAGAACCTTTTGAAATAACCTACTTGGGTTTTGTATAATGATAGATTATGGCCGGGTTTGATCGGACTCAAATCCATCCTGGCCCTCAGTACTAAAATACCAATAACTTACATATTAGGTGTCTGATTGATGTGCCCTCTATTTCATTGGAAACCTTATGAAATGGAAGTTATTCATGTTACTTATTCATGTTACTTAGTGGTAGTTGAGGTAAAATTGATGGCTTGAGGAGAAGAACCTACGGAACTCAAGCGCACATAGTGCATGAATCCTATGTCTGATTGTCTTGTAAAGAGAGACCCCTTTTTTGGATTGGCATCAGTGACATAAGACCCAATGTGGATCATCATTAGCGTGACCCAACAAGGACCAGTCTTAGAGTGTCCCATCATGGATCATAAACTTATGACCCTATATGGATCGACAGCTTACGACCTTGTGTAGATCGACTACTTATGACCCTGTGTAGATCAATAGTAGAGAGACAAGATGAGGACCAGCCTTAGAGCGTACCATCGTAGATCAGCGACTTATGACCCTATGTGGATCGACGTCTTATGACCCTATGTGGATCAATGACTTACAACCCTATGCGGATCATGAGTATCACGGCCCAATGAGGACTATCTTTTGATCAACTCGTTGTGTATTAGCGACTTATAACCCTATGTGGATCAGTGACTTACGACCCTGTGTGGATCGGATTTGAGACAACTTATTCATGGTTAAGTAGTGGAACTTCTCAAAAAAATAAGATAGTTTATTTTTTCAACTATTCATCATTATTCTGATTACTCATGTTATATACCTGGTGTGAGCTATCTTTTACTTTTTGATTAGGTCATATTTTGTGGTTTTTCCTTTGTAAAATTCTGGAAGACCTTTGAGGGTCTCAGGGTTCTTAATGGGTATTATTATACTCACCCCTACACGGGCTTCTCCCACACCTTGTTGTGTCTTGTGCAGATGATAGACAGCTTTGACTGAGGTTTGGGAGCTAGGTCTAGATGGTGCACAGAGGTGACCAGTTGACGTGGAGATCTATAATGATTATTTTTACCTACCGTTTAGGTAGGATCCCTGGAGGATGACCTTAGGAGTTATTTTTTCTTTTGGATTTATTTTCTTTTATTTGGGTTTGTATTCTTTCCCATTCTACTTCAGTTCAAACATTTATTTTCAGCATTTATACTATATGGTTTGTTCTTATTGTGTACCTGGTCTATGTGTTTTCAAGTTTAAAGGAAATTCCTTCCCATTTTTATGGATATACCTTTCCGGTACTAGTCTCCAACCCCTGGACTATGGAAGGAGGGCATGGGGTAGTCATGGAACAGGCCCCGAGGGATGGTTCGTGACAAAGTGGTATCATAGGAGTCAGTTCTACTAAATAAATAAGACTCTTATCTTTTTAATGGGGAAATTGTGTTAAGTATATTGAGTTCATTTTTTAGTCCAGGGAGTCCAGTTTTGGTGCTACATCTGACATATCCACACACCGGGACACTAAATTCTATTTTCTAACTTGGTACACGAAGACACAGATTGTGTGTTTTTTTATAATGTCTTTCTTCTATTGATATCTTTTGAGTTATCTCACCATGTATAAATTTTAGATCATGGTATATCTATTTATTTATAGGATTCCACCACATAGACAGCTAGCTAGGATTCTAGAGAAAGTTCACGATGCTGGTCCACCAAATGATGAGGCATCAGCGTAAGGCCCCCTTATGGTGATGGTACCTTTGGGTGGTTTACTAGAATTTCCAATACCTATGGGGCAGTAGTTACCACCAACCCCACCAGAAAACAATGCATTCTAACTTATCACTCTGCACAAGTTCTAGTAACAAAGGCCTCTGAGGTTTCGAGGTGATACAAATCTACAGTTGGTTGAGGACTGGATGGAGGTTGTGCCTAGAGTTCTCTACCTACTTGCGACACCAGCAGACCAGATGGTGATTCTAGTTGCTCATCTCTTCCAGGGCATAGAAGGGAGATGGTGGATCCTAACGCTCTATATGCACGATGAGGTGACCCTTACCTGGTTGGACTTCGAGAGCATATTCAAGGTGGAGTTTTTTCCAGCAACACTACGCTCTGTGCGTATTGTGGAGCTACTGCACTTACAGCAGGGAAGCTTGACAGTAGCCCTATACTCGGTGAGATTTACTAACATCTCTCGCTACTCCACCGACATAGTACGAGACCCTTTATTTAGGGTCCATACCTTTGATCAGGTTCTCCTATGGGAGATTTTATCATCCATGATATCAATCAACATCCCAACCCAGGATGGAGTGCTGGAGAGAGCACTATTGGTGGAGAGCTTCTTAGCTGAGATGGCACAGACGGTGAGAGACACCACCAAATGAAAGGTGGTCGAGACATTTGCAGCATGCTGTAGTCAATTGACGTAGTGGTCCAAGAGAGCCAGAAATTCTTGTGGATGACCCCGGGATTTAGGTTCATAGGTGCAGATATCACATGATAGAAGAGGTCAGTAGAGGATCATACTATACTACTCGTGAGGCGGGAAGGGTCACATGGCTCGTGACTGCTTGGCCTTTAGCACCGACGATTTTTAGACAGTCGAGGGACCGTCAAGGCAGAGGTTTAGATTAGATGGGGGAGGTCCGTATGGAAGTAGAAGTGGAAGAGCAGTTGGTCGTACAGTAGGTATTGGTTGGTGATTTGAGGTACTACTACCACAACCCCCAAGTGGTCCACCCTAACCCCATAGAGTAGGTGGATAGGGAAAATCTCATCTTTAGGTAGCTGAGGCCTATGACCACAATACTCTAGAGATTATTTAAGGTACGATCTATGTCTAATGCACCCTATATGCAGTTCTCATATACATAGGTGTCAGTCACTCTTTTATTTTCAAATCTCTCATGTGAAGCTCAGATATTTTGATAGAGTTTTTGGCTCAATCCTTACATTTGTAGACTCAAGGAGGAGAGGATTTGATGATTACGCACTAGTGCTGACAGTGTGAGCTTACTCTATGAGGCTATATGTTTGTCTTGGATCTTCTAGTAGCAGCGTTAAGGCCTTACAATGTCATTTTGGGTATGGACTGGTTATCCACAGTCCATGCTAATATTGACTATTTTAGGCATAATGTTCGGTGTGTCAGCAAGGATGAGACCAGATTTTCCTTCACTGGTGAGAAGGGATCCTTTGTAGCTCAAGATAGATTTTATTGGAGGAGGGTGTAGACAATAACTCATCAATTGGAAAGCCTTACCCTTAGAGTAGTTGACAAGAGGAGTCTGATCTATCCTATAGTGGTCAACCATTATGTTGATTTCTTTCCTAAGGATGTTCTAGGACTACCTCCTCACTAAGAGGTATACTTCTACATCAACCTGTACCTCGAGAAGACACAGATATCTACACCATCCTATTGGATGGCTCACGTGGATCTTTGTGAGTTGAGTGTACAACTAGAGGACTTTCAGGGGAAGGGGATAATAAGGCCCAATGTTTCACCATGGGAAGCCTTGATTTTTTTCCAAGAAGGCATACAAGAGTTTGAGGCTTTTTGTGGACCATCAGTTCCTAAACCAGGTGACTGTGAAAAATAAGTATCCACTCCTGATGATTAATGATATCTTCAATCAGCTAAAGGGAGCTCGGTGGTTTTCAAAGATAGACATCATATCATGATATCATCAGCTCAGGGAACCATATGAGGATGTACTGATGATGGCCTTTAGATGCTGGTATGGCCACTATGAGTTCTTTTTTATTCCTTTAGGCATGACCAATGCTCAAGAAGTGTTCACGGGACTATTTAATAGGATATTTATACCTTACCTTGATCGCTTCATGGTGGTCTTCATTGAGGACATCTTTGTGTACTCAGCGTCGGAGGAGTAGCATGGAACTCATCTGTAGATAGTTTTGGATACCCTCCATGAGGACCATCTTTATAGTAAGCACTCAAACTTTTAGTTTTGGATTTGATAATTCCAAATTCTAGGAAAAATTATCTCAGAGGCTGGAGTTTTAGTGTATCCAGAGAAGAGAGAGGTAGTGATTTCTTGGGAGCCACTGAGGAGCATGGCCGAGGTGCAGAGTTTTCTAGGGTTGGTTGGGTACTAACGAAGATTCATACCAGATTTTTATAGAGTAGAAGCACCCTTTTCAGCTTCGACAAAGAAGTTATTGCCATTATTGTAGACAGAAAGATGTCAGTAGAGTTTCCAGGAGCTGAAGCGGAGACTTAAGAGTGCCACCCCATCATGAGGTTACCAGAAGAGGTCTTTGGGTATGTAGTCTACTGCAACACATCAGGGAATGGACTATGAAGTATTCTGATTCCAGAGTGATATGTGATCGCCTATGTATCACAATAGTTAAGAAAAAATTAGTATAATTATGCATCCCATGACCTAGAGTTAGCAGTAGTGGTCTTGGTATTGAATATGTGGTGGAATTACTTGATAGAAGAACAGTTTATTATCTACAATAATCACAAGAGTCTCAAGTATATATTCTCATAGAAGGACCTAGACCTGAGACAATAGAAATGGCTAGAGTTACTCCAGGACTATGGATTTGAGATAGTCTACACTTCTAGGAAGGGGAAGGTTGTGGCAGACACACTCAGCACGTGGTCTGGTTTACAGTTATTGAGTGAGGTGATAGAGTACCTATCCACATTACAGTTATCCTTCATGGATAGTGATGGATTGACTGACCTCTAGCCTATGATAGTCACTCCACCACTCCTTCAGTGAGTCATGGAGTCACAGCATGGTTACATTGACTACGAACCCCGACGTGCTCAGATATCCTTAGGGCAGTCTCCTGAACAATTTTCTGAAGGTGAGGAGCATGTCATTGTTTTTAGAGGACGCATCGTGGTACAAGTGATGCTATAAGAGGTGGTGTTGAGGGAGTTCAACACATCCCCTTTATTGGTTCATCATAGTGTGGTGAATATGTACCAGGACCTCCATCAACGGTACTGGTATCCAGGGATGAAGAAAGCAGTGGCAGAGTTCATTTCACGATGCCTCACTTGTCAGCAAGTGATAGCCGAGCACGAGGTTCCTACAGGCTTGACTCAGCCACTATAGGTACAAGAATGGAAGTGGGATGGTATCTCCATGGACTTCATCATAGGGTTACCACGTACATATAAGGGCCATGACTCTACCTGTGTTTTTTTATAAAGATGAGCGTCGAGCTATAAAATTGATAAAACAAACAATACACAAGACGAAAAGCAGACATTTTACATTTGTCCCTGCAAAGGAGCCGGACCAAGTCACTAGGAATGTAGTTGATATGTATGTCCCTCTCTTCTAACACCCCTTTGTTTTCAAGTCCATCCGCAATGTAGTTCGCCTCCTGAAAGGTATGTGTGATGAAGTAGTTAAGGGAGGAGACTTTGTCAATGAAATTTATCCATTTGCCTGCTAGCTTCCATGCCAATCTGGTTTGTCCAGTTCTAATGGAATGAACAAGCATTTCCGAGTCACATTCAAACCAAATGTTGTTCCATTGTCTTTGTCAAGCTATATACACTGCGTTAATGAGTGCCATCATTTCAGCTTCCAGAGCAGTGGTATGACCACATGGGCCATAAATTCATTCCACCACCACCCCATGCTGATTCCTAAAGATAACCCCATATCTGGATGGTCCAGGGTTACCCTTGGAAGCTCCATCCATGTTACATTTTATCCAACCATTGAAGGGGGAAGTCCAAATCACCTCCATCATGCCCCTAGGTTTGGGGTAGCAACCCATGACCCTTAATCTTCTAAGAATCATGAATTCCCTGACCAAACTGTTACAGACCTCCTTGATCCATGAGCTGGCATTTTGAGTGGCCACCAAGATAGTATTAAAGGCGTGGGTTGCATTGAACCCTACTTTGCGATGAATTTCATGGTTTCGGGCCTTACAAATGACATAAACCAATTCAGAATAGGCCACCTGCAGTAGCGCACTAAGCTGCTTGGATTGTTGCACTTTTAGTAGCATATGGATATGTTGAATAGCCAAAGACGTATTGGGGGAGTCCAGCTCAAAAATACTACGGACAGGCTTCCACAGAGATGAATATGCATTATAGGATAGGAAAACATGGTCAATGTCCTCTCGATGCTGGCCACAAAGCACACACCTCAAGCACAAAGATATCCTGACCCTTTGAATGTTTCCTTCCACGTGAATTTTGTTGTGATAAAGCCTCTATAAGAGAGAAAATCTGGAGGGAAGAAGCCAGATTTTATTGAGAGAACCAATCCAACTAACCTCTCCCTTCAACATGTAGTTGTAGAATCATTTGGTGTTGATCAGGCCAGCTTGAGAGCCTTCCCATAGCAGGATATCTTCATGCTGAATAAAATCGTAACTATCTATCATCAAGACAATTTCATCTGGTAAATCCTCTTTACGATGCAGCTGATATTTGATGGATAAGTTGTTGTCAATGGCCAGCAGTTCCAGATTGATTATGTCCATGAGAGGTGTGCCCATCCAGTTGGTGGACCAGAAATTCAGATTTGACTCCACACTAACCAACCAGCGTGAGTGTCTCATGATAGAGCAGAACACCAAACGCAGACCAGTCCAGATTGAGGATTCCATGTATCCATGCCTCCAATAAATGAGTCTTGAAAGGATGTGTTTCCTCATAAAATCAAAAGAGTCTGATTTTTTGTGAACAAGACTCCATATGAACTTGGCAAGTAAGGCCCAATTGAAGTAGCTCAGATTCTTAATTCCCAGGCCTCCTTGTTTAGTTGGCATGCGGCATGTGTCCCATTTGGCAGTGATGAACTTTCTTTCCATTATGTTTCCACTCCAAAAAAAATTCATCATAGAGTTTATTTTATCACTACAGAGACTGGCCATAAGTAAACCATGAAATAATAAACAAGTTTTGAAATAACCACATGTTTAACAAGATATATACGTCCATCCATTGAAAGAGACTTTCCCTTCAAAGACTCAAGATTTTTCCTAATCTAGGCAACAGCCTGGGAAATGTGGGAGGCCCGAGGCTTTCCCCAGAATAGTGGAACACCAAGGTACATATAAGGAAGGTTACCCTCCCTAAGGCCAAGATAATTCATAAGTTGAGCCATCCTTGCTGCTTCTATGCTGTTTCCAAAGTATATGAAGGATTTTCACCAATTGATTTCCTGTCCTAACACACTCTCATAGTGCAAGATATCCTCCCTAAGACGAGTGATATTTTTCCTAACCCATGCGTGAAAATGACAATATCATCGTTAAAGAGTAAATGAGAGGGGGAATTCAGACCTCGATCCACCTTGATGGGTGAATGCTCTCCATTATCCACCATATTAATGAGAATCCTACTTAATTAATCCTCATAAATTGAAAAAATTATTACAGAGAGGGGGTCACCCTGTGTCACCCCCCTTGAGAAAGTGAAGTATCCCTCCGGTGATCCATTTATTAGAACTAAAATGTGGGCAGATTCCATCAAATTTGAAATCCGGTGAATGAAGAGTTCACAGAAGCCAAATCTGAGCAGAATTTGGTTAATAAATCCCCAGTCAATTGTGGCAAAGGCCTTTTTAATGTCAAGCTTCAAAGCCACACTGCCTCCCCGTGTTTTCTTTCTCAGAATATTGAAACATTCTGAGGTCGTAATCAGGTTGTTCTGAATATTCCTACCCTTAACAAGGCCAAACTGGTTCCAGGAAATGATTTTCCCAATCACCTAATCAAGACGTTGGGCCAAAAGTTTAGTAATTATTTTATGCATGGTGTTCATAAGGGAAACTGGCCTGAATTGACCAATTTCTCCAGAATTTTCCACCTTGGGAATCAAGGCAATAAATTGGGCATTAAAACCTGGAGTGAATGTCCCCCCTCTAAAAAATTTCTTGACAAGAATTCAAACTTCATTTTCAATGACATCCCAATATCTTTGAAAGAAAAGGTTTTAGAATCTATCAGGTCCCGAAGAGCTATCTTTTTTAAAGGTCAAAAACTACCTTCCTTATTTAAAATTCCACTGGAGATAATGTGAGAAGATTATTGTTGTAACACCCCGACCATAGATACCTAGAGTCGGTGCATTATTACATAACATTGGCATGATCACAAAGGATCAAGTCTCAAAAGACCGATTAGTTTAGTAGTCTTGGAATAATAGATATATTCATAAGTTTTACATTACATCATAAGGTAAAAAAATGACAACAACATCTTTTCTTCATATCCCCTCATACTATCCCTACAGTTCATTCATAAATTACTTCTTCACATCCTGGGAAAAGATAAAACATTGAAAGGGGTGAGCTCAGATGCTCAGTAAGGATAACAATATAGCAGAAGCTTTTGTAGATAATCATAAACACTTAAAGCAATTTATAACTAAAACAAAAGCCTTTTAAACTTGAACTTAAGCATAATATGGCAATGATGAAATGAAATAATTCCATTTACTTATTCACGTGGATATTCTACTAGTCGAATAATAACATGCAATATCAATAACCACTTTCATAATGATGGAATGCATAATGCCAGACTATCATAACCACATAGTCAAGGCCTTGTGCTAAGACTACAAATAAGATTTTGTCAAGGCCTTGTGCCAAGACACTATTTTGTCTCATGAGACCTACCGATGCATCGAGGAGCTATAGTTGGCTCCACCCATCACTTATTAAGTCCAATGCATTCCTCATATGAACAGGTTTAAACATAACATAAACATTCATATTAAAACTAGCATATTAAATGTCAATACTTTAACCACAAACCATGAATGGTATAAAAATAGCACATCCACAGTCAAACATAACTCATTCGATACAATATGGAATATTGTATTGTATCACATTAACCTCAATCAAGAATAATGAAGGATGTTGACATAGATGAAAATAATCATCAAAACTATTTGAGAGAAATATCCCCCTTTTTCTTGAAATCATTTAAAAGTCACACTATTTTTCAAGAAGACATTTAAAAATAGATTTTTGAATCATAGTGTCCTATACCACTTTGAAACTTTTAAAAGGATTTTTAATTTTAAAACTTTAATGTTTATATAAATAAATCCTTAAAACCATTTTTTAAAACATGGACATTAATGAGAAATATTTAGAAGAATGAGTCTTTAAAACATTTAAAATGGTATTGTAGTTAGAGTTTCAAACCAAAAGAGAGACACATGAATACAAATAATTTAGGTAATCAAAACTTTGTAATATCATGAGAATAAAGCGATTCATGATATACTATGTCAAAGTACATTATATACACCACATAAAAGTGATTTGGTGTATAACAACAAAGATGTCTCAATGGAATGTAAATTGAGATGAAATCTCTCATAAAGGCCATATCCTTAGGTTAAGGATAAATCAACGACATAATTATGTGTGAAAAATATAAATACACTAAATATGATTGGATATTTATTGTAAAACAATCAAGGGACATTCACACATATTCTAGTAAAAACAACACCAATGAATTGGATGTTTATCTCAACAAATCGAGATTGAGTAAAAATTACTCGTATCAAGTTCATACCGATGACTTGAGAATTTATAAATGGAGTGATTATGTGTATAAAAATTATATCCACATAAAGGGGAGTGGAAATTATGACATAATCAAATGAATAGTTGTCCAACACATAATCTTGGAGTAAAATAATCAATGAAGTATGCGTAAAGTCGAATGAGTGGAAATTAAAATTTCAAATTCCATTATTGATTTGGTAACATACAAAACATACACCCATGAAAGAAGGATCATACAATGATGATGTCAATATACATGAATTAATTTATATTACACAATGAATACAAACATGGGAAGTACACACACCACATGTAATAAATAAGTGGTGAACAATGGAATTCTCACGGAATTAAAAGTGAGATAAGAAACCCCTTACTTTGTACTTTTTCCTTGATTGACGGTAGTTTAACCTCCTGTATAATGGTGAAATAATTTTTATTGAATTATACAATAATAATTTACATTAATATGATATCATATATGATCTTTTACCATTGATTTGTTAATAATATCTTAGTATTAACGTCATTTCGGGTGTTAACGGGTTCATTTTACTTTATATTATTTGTTATGTGATCCATATTCGTTATCAATGGGATGTATATAATTCATATATATAATGATATAAATTCCTTATATACTATTTTTAAATCATCAAATGATAATTATACTTGAATGGATATGATGGAGAATGAATCTCATCGAGTTCGTGGAGACGGTAGTCCGTACGTACGCACGAGCGACAATATTATTCTTTTGATATTAAAATAATATATAATTGGATGGTATATCATATATACAGAATCATTATCATGTTATAGTTATAATTTACATGAGTTACACATCATTATTATACCCATCCAAAATAATAATATATTGAATAACAATTACACCACGACGTGGAGACGGTAAGCCGTACGTACGCACGTATGGTGACATGTTATTCAATGGGTGGATAGAATACTGAATATGGTTGTACCATATTTATAATAACATCACAGTATATATATATGATACTGGAGTTATTATTTTAGAATGGTAATAACAAATAAAGAAGAGGTGGAAGAAGAAAGGAACTTGAAAAGGGGTGGTGAAAACATTACCTCTTCTTCGGGTTCTTCCTTTTGATTTGATCAAAATGGATCGTTAGGATGGCTTTCTGATCAAAATAAGGCCTCTAGGTTGTAGTGAGGGATGTTGAGAGAGTATTTTTGGCATGGTTTTTCCGAACCAAAAGGTTTTTAAGGTGTGAATAAATGAGAAGGAGGAGTGCCCTTTTATAAGAGGGGTGAGGGGCACCTTTGGAAAAGCTAGAAATATTAATTTATAATAAACTCATATTCGGTTTCTAATAGCTCAAAAGTTTATTATTTAAAAGTTAATGTGGGGATGGGTATAAAACCACTCAACCAATAGAATTTAGACAGGTTTGGGTCACTATATTACCCTTATCTTTAAGTATTAACTCTTAGTTAATTAGTTTCACTTTTACAATGTCTCTTGGTATTTTTATATTATATGGTTAATAAACTTACTATATACATCCAAGAGACCCCCAAGTGGTCCATTAATTATATAAATATCATGATATAAGTCTCTTGGATGAAACTTAGATTTTTAGGAATTTAATATCAATTAATAATATAATATTTGTTTTAAAAACTCTTTTATGTCAATTTTGACACTATTCAATAGTTGATTTTTGTGAAACTCATAACAGAATGATTACTTCAAAAAAAAGTTAATTAAATCAATAATAATATTTCATATTAACCTAGAAAATTAGTGTAATTCAATAAAAGTCCCAAATTATATTTATTTGGGTATTTATAATATCAATTATTCAAATTTTTCACTATTATGGTAATTACTGCATCACCATTGTGTCATAAATAAATTAACTTATTTAATGTCTAAAAATTATAAATAAAATATCATTATGTATTAAATCTTTTTAGATTTATAATGAATATTTATAGTCTAAAATACAACATATATAACCCTATGTAACAATTGTTTTTCTAAAAGATATATTCTTGTGTCATTTTTGTATTTATTTTAACTTAATTAAAATAAAGTGTCATTATCACTTAAAAGTGGATCCATGGGGTCCCAAAATAGACCCAAAGATACCCATGGTCGACCATGTATCAACAAATAGGTTTAAGACACGTTTTTTGGTAATTTATTATTATTATAATATTATTTTTGTTAACCCTTGTTTACCGGATTTACCCTTTAACCATGGTAAATAAAATATTTACCGAAGTAATTATCCACAATGTCTAAAAATCAAAGTTATCTATTTACACAATTTGAACAAAATAATTCCAAATATGGAATCCATTTTTCCAAATTCAAAACAAAGAAGTGGTAGAAATTAATTTAAAATTAATTCATGTTGTTAAAACAAAAAGCGTGTTTTTAAGGGATAATAACTATCAAAAGATTGGGACTTGTTTATATCTGGTTTAAATGTGAAATTATGTTCAATGACCCACATTGTATTATATGGTAAAAATATATTCTAAATATACTTTAAAAACACTAAAATTCATAATTTATCCCTATTAATTATTTTTATTAAAAAAGTTGTTTTTAATTAAAATTTAATAATTTTCACTATTCATCAAAATATAAAAGTTGTCCGAAAAGTACCAAAATTTCACCCTAGGATAATTTCGATATTCCGAATCCAAAAATGAAGTCCATTTTGAGAGATAGAATTTATAAAATTTCAAAAAGTGGTATTACTATTCATAATGGCTAGTTTGATTGGTTGTGGTGTGTTAGAATCTCGAAGTTGCGTACAATGCACGCCATTGCATTATTCAAAGGGAAACGTACCATGGAAGCTTGGTGTGTTACAATTGTCCTCTTTAGTAAAAATTTTAGGAATGATATTTTCTCTAACTGCTTTAGATTTAGCACTCCAATTGAATAAATTCTTGTAGAAGGAGACAATGTGCTCAGAAAGTTCCTATTTTCCCTCTAGAATTCGGTCACCATATTTTAGCATGGCAAGGGGCTTGTTCACTCTTCTCACTCTCTAAAGGGCAATGAATAATTTTTTGTTGCGGTCACCTTCCTAAAGACACCTAACTTTGAAATAATCCTTCTTGATATTGTCTCTGATCTTTATAAGATTTCTCATCTTGAGGGAGAGCTCAGTCTCCTGTTGCATGTCCCCAGAGAAGTTAACTTGAGTGGCCTCTGCTTGCATATCATGAAGGGAGCTTTCACGTCCTTCAATTTTAGTTTCCAGCGATCTGAATATTTCTTTACTCCATTCCCTAAGCTTTATCTTGAGCATTTTAAGATTGGAGATACATAAAAAAGGCTTATCCAGGAGATAGTATGGCTTCATAGGGGGTCATAGGTGATCATCTCAGATCGTGAACTTCATTTTAGTTCTAGTAGTTGAATGGATTGCAAGAGGCATTTGGGACTCAGTTATGTTTGAGCATCACCTTTCATCCTCATAGAAATGGTCAGACGAAGCGGACCGTATAGACAGTTGAGGACATGCTCTATGCTTGAATCCTTGATTTTGGACACAATTTGGAGGATCACTTCTCTTGGTGGAGTTTGCGTACAACAACAACTATCACTCCACCATCAGCATGGCACCGTTTGAAGCCTTATATGGGCAACCATGTAGATCACCTCTATGCTAGGCTGACCTAGGGGAGTCAACACTTATGGGTCTAGGGGTTGTACGGGCAACCACTAAGAAGGTGAAAATCTTCTAAGAGTGGATGAAGACTGCACATAGTAGGCAGAAGTCGTATGCTGATAGAAGAAGGAGACCTTTAGAGATCAAGGAGGGAGACCATTTCTTCATACGGGTCTCACATACATGATTTTTGTGGAAATTTTATTGGGGGAAAAAGCTATCTTTGAGGTTCATCGGACCTTTCCAGATTCTCTATAGAGTGGTAGAGGTGGTATACCAACTATATCTTCTCCCATAGATGCATCGGGTGCATAATGTTTTCCATGTGTTGCAGCTGAGGAGATACGTGCATGATCCATCACACATCATCGACTAGGGAGAGCTGGACATTGATGATTTGGTGACATTTGTTGAGTTCCCAATGGAGATATAGTATCGATAGGATTTTATCCTTGGTGGATAGTCTATTCCTCTAGTTTGAGTTTGGTGGAAACATGGGAACCTCCAGGAGAAGACATGGGAGTGGGAGGCTCAGATTCGTTCTCCGTACCCCCATTTTTTATTAGATTTTATAGTTTATTTCAGAGATGTAAACCCATAATGTGGGGAGAATTTAATGACCTATAAAATCCATATAATGTTTTTTAATTATATGGAATTTTTACGAGACTGTGAAAATTGACGGCACGTGATTCCAAGGTCTGGAGATCCCGGAACGGAATTTTGAACACATTTTTGAGGTACGTTCAGTAAAAATGTGGATGAGATTTTCTATCTTTTAAACCATTCCCTGGATTGAAAATCTGAGAGCACCGTTGAATTCTCAATGCCAATATTTTCATAGGCAATGCTTAATTTCCATCGAAAAGGGTCAGACAAAAAAGTTAATTTTTGGAATTTTGGAAAAAAAATAATAAAATAACAAAGTTATTTTATTCTTTTCTCAACCATTGAGCGATGGATGGAAGGACCATAGTGTAATGTCAGACATTGATTGAGATCCATTTTTTGACATGATCCTTCGGTTGTATAACCACAATGCTGGTAGGATTAATGGAAAAGTAATTACAGTTCATTAATGAACCATATTAATGAACACAATGTAGGTGGTCCTTTTTCTTTTATTTAATCAATGTTTGGCATGGTTTTTGGGAGAGCTATGAGAGGAAGCTCTGAAAAAATGTCGGCAACATCTTCCTCTAATAAAGAATGGATATTTGATGTTGCCATTAAAGATTTGAACCAGACATCGATGGGCGACGGCGAATGCCAACAGACATCTTCAAAAAATGAATTATCCTCCTTCGTCTTCCACAAATCTAACATGTTCAAGGTATGGGGTTTTTTTGATTTACACATTTTAAATGATTTTCTCTTCTATTTTCTTGAATAATAAGAAGAACGTGGATCAATCGACTAATGGGTTTATCCGTGATTTATTCATTTTTGTGGGAGGTTGTCGTGGGATTTCTTGTGGGGTTTTTATTTAACCTTATAATGATTATAATTTCACCCCCATATTATATTTCTAATGTCGAGGGCGCAGGATGAACCGAACAAGACTCAGACCCTCTTCTAAACATTATCTTGGTTCATTCTTCAAGGTGGACCAACGAATGTGGCGGAAAAGCATTTTCGAGGGACACACAGTGAATGAGGCATTCCTGGAGGCCTATAGGCGCAGACAAGAAGAATAATGGGACACCGGAGCGCGTTGGGTGGTCCATAAAACATTATTTCAAGAGCCTGATAGTGGTAGCGGTGGCATGAGGCTGTGCCGGTCAGACAGCGGTGCGCCGTAGAAGAGGCAACCCAGCCATTGGGCTACCGTGGAGGAGGCGTCGCGGCTCCGATCGCGGTGGTAGGTGAGCCTGTTCCTGCAGGTCCTACAATAGACTGGTCCACGCAGACCGCTCGGGAGAAGCAGTGTCGGCTAGAGCCACTGTTTGAGGATCCAAACAAACGAAGTCTTTTCGAGGGAGCGCAGGCCACACCCAGCTAGCCTGCCAGGTTTCCAGGCGGGTCGGACCAGCGAGCTGGGTCAGACCCCCCAGTCGGGCAAGACCTGGGAGTCGGGCCAGACCTACTGGCTGGATTGGACATGTGAGCTGGGCCTGACCCACAGGCCCAACAGGTCGGCCGAGTCAGACCCCTATCGGACATGACCATCCCTTTTTCACTAAATCTTGAGTATCTTCTAAAACATATGTCTATTTGATGAATTTTTTATGACGTTGGGAACTTTAGGATGATGTGGTCATTTTCTGATACTCCTCTTTGGTTTTGGAGAAATTTTTTGTATGGCTGGGTTGGATCAGACTGGAATCCAACCAGGGCTTCAGTACTAAAAATCTTATAACTTAGAGACCAGGAATTTGATTAATGCATCTTCTATTGTATTGGAACCCTTATGACATAGTGGTTCTTCTGGATACTTATTTGTGGGACTTTGTGAGAGTTGATGTATGACCAATGGCTTGAGGAGCAGAACCTACGGAACTCAAGTGCACCTAGTGTGGGAATCCTTTGGCTAGTTTTCTAGTGAATAGAGACCCTTTTGTGGATTAGAATCAGTGAATTATGACCCTATATGGATCATTAGTAGTGTGGCCTAATGAGGACCATCCCTAAAGTGGCCTATCATGGATCAGTGACTTATGAACCTTTTTTGATCAATGGATTATGACCCTGTGTGGAACGATGACTTCTGACCCTATGTGTATTAGTAGTAGCGCGACCCGACAAGGACCAGCCTTAAATAATCCCATCGTGGAGCAGTGACTTACGAACCAGTTGGGATCGATGTCTTATGACCCTATGCGGATCAATAACTTATGAACCTATGTGGATCATCTGTAGCGTGGCCAGATGAGGACCAGACATGGAGAGTCCCATCGTTGATCAGCGACTTACGACACTGGGTGGATTGGTGACTTACAAACCTATGTGGATTGTCATTGGAATGAATTATTAGTGGTTCAACAATGGAACTTCTCAATAGAATAAGGTGATTTGTCTTTACAACATATCATCATTATTTATATTCTTTATGTTATATACCTGGTGTGAGCTCTCTTTTACTTTTTAATTGAGGTCATGCTTTGTAGTTTTACCTTTGGGAAATTCTGAGAGACCTTCATGGGTCTCAGGGTCTCTACTAGGTGTTTTTATACTCCCCCCTTCAATGGGCTTTGCCCGTACCTTTTTTTGTCTTGTACAGACAACAGATAACTTTGACCGAGTTTTGGGAGCCAGTACTTGAAAATTCACGATGGTGACCGGTTGACATAGATAGTTGCAGTGATGAGTTGTACCTACCCTTCAGATAGGATCCTTGGAGGATGACTATAGGATTTGTTTTCCCTTTTTTCTATATTTTCATCTTGTTGGGTTTTTATTCTGGCCCATTCTTCTTCAGTTCACATTTTTACTTTCAGCAATTATACGTCGTGGTTTGTTCTTATTGTATACCAGGTCTATGTGTTCGTAGGTTTAATGGACATTTCTTCCCATTTTTGGGGGATATTCCTTTTTGGTACAATTATCCAACCCCTGGCCTATGGAAGGTAGGCTTGGGGTAGTCACAACATGTGCCTTGGGGGTAGGGTCGTGACAGGTTTAAGGGAAAATATTAAATAAAATTTAAAGATTACAATGGCATAATTGTTCGTATAAAACCAGAAATGAACTAATATAATTTTTCATGATTAAATGAATCATTTTAGAAAAATAATGGTGGCTTAAAATATATTATGTAGTGTTCTTGAAAATGGGTTAAAATTTAGGAAGTCCCCATTAATTGGTCTTACTTTTCAGGAGCAATTAAGAATGGAACCTTTTCAAAATATGTATTTACCCATAAACAAATGATGAATTGATCTAGATACATATTTTTTTAAAATATAAACATAATGTAGAAGAATTAAATATTAATTATGAATAAATACATTGGTGTAATGAAATAGAAAGTGTAACCAGGAGGGAAAATGGAGGTTTGGAGAGATCCCTCAACTTATGTCTGAAAGTGTTCTGCATTTTCCCATAGTGTACTATATAATAATATTATATTGATTAATAATTTCATTAAAAACCTATTAAACAAATATTTTATTTATTATAATTTTATTAAATTCATTTAGGTCCATTTCTGTGGGTTATAATGTTTAATTTCATTGTTCTGGGAGCGTTTGTTTCAGGGTTTCATGGTCGGTTCGCTTTTGTATAATTATTGATGTTCTTGTAAAATTGGAATAATTCACCCAATGTAAAATTAAATGGAATTGATTAGAATGTATATATTTAAATATTCCCATATATCATATTGTTTTCTGATATGATAATGAATCATTTGATAAAACATTAATGAAACATGATTAGTTTATTTTGGTGGTTTTATTACCATCATGAACTAGTATCGTTTTATTTTATATTATGTTTATATATTGGTTCAAGATCATTATATAAGTTATAATATAGAAATTATAAAATTATTTAACCATAATAATGGTTTTATGACTGGCCTTGAGGGAAATAATGAAAAATTGAAAATTGTTGTCCACGAAGGTGGTGAATCGACACATCACGGATGATGATTTCATTTTTAGAAGAAAAATATAGGAAATTTGATATGATGATGGATATTTCATTAACATAGTAACATTTTAGTATATTTATGATACTATAGTTATTATGTATCTTTGAATATGGGGGAGGATGATGTATAAAAAATATGTAATTTATAAGAGAAAGGTGGAGGAATTTACCTCTTGATTATTATCACTTTGAGAACCTCTTTAAGGAACCTGTAATTGGTCTTTTGGTAATACAAGAAACACTAGGATGTGGGGAAGAGTATAGGAGATAAATTTTTTATAATTTATACAAACTCTAAAGTTTATATGGTGTGAGGGTAAGAGGTGGTGAGGAGTGGTATTTATATTGGGATGAGAGGGGTGTTTTTTTATTATTTTAATCATTAGTTATGTATTATGGATCAATACTATAAATAGTTATAATTATTTTTACAATTTATAGAAAATATTAATGTGATTTATAACTAATGGTTTCTTATAACTTTCATGACTCAAAAATTCATGTATCTTTCTTTAAATGTTAAATATCATACATTACAGTATTCCACTATTCACAAAGTATTCAACTATATTGGAAAAATATCAAAAATTAACCCAAACCATTATTCAAAGTGTAGAACTCAAAAATAACCTCCATTTTCAGAAAATAATTTTTTAAATAATATAAATTAAATTTTTAAATAAAATCATCATTTATTTGAAAATATACCACTTTTAATATTAAAATTGATTTTATAACAGTTTGAAATTTTAATTATGGTATCATACAATTATCTAATAATTATAATAAAACATAATATTATTTTTTGAGATCATTTTATGAGAATAAACTTCCTTTTAAATCATTATATTAATTATAAAATTTTAAATAAACATTTCTGTTTTACAAAAATACTAACACATAATTTATCATTTTATAAAAATTTATTTACATACTCCATGATATAAATATATCATACGTTAATTTATAAGAGAAATAAATTTTATTTATACTTATATAGGTTAGGTTACTATTATATCCACCAGATTACTATTAATAATGGTATTATTATTATTCCAACATTTATAAGGATTTACTAATTCTTATAAGTACCACTTCTTCGATTTATCAATTACTTCTATTTTCTCTCCAAGTTTCTATAATCTCATATTTCAAATTAATATTTTATTATTAAAATTATGTTTTAGTTCTACAACATTGTTTTTGAATGTGGTCATTCTAGTGGATCGAGAAGATCCAAATTTTCTTATTCTTATGATCTTATTTTCTATTTTGTGTCCATATGTATTATTTGGAATTCATATTGGTTTTTTATGAATAATGTATTATTTTTCATTTATGATAATAATGGTATTATGTTTTTCTCAATGTGATGTATGTGATTTATACTACATGAAATAATTATAATAAGGGAATTCCCATTGATAAAATTATAGGTAATTATAGGAACCATTAAGTTTATCATGTGAAAAAAGTTATTTTTGGAATAATTCACTTTTCATTTTACGTAAAAATGTTTAAAGGAATGGAAATCCTTTAGGGTTTACATAATCTTTTATTTTTAGGTAATTATGGATTGTTAAATATTTCTGATGCAAAATGATTGGTATGAGATAACCTTTGAGTATAAATCATTTCTTTACAATTGAATGTATTAAGGATATTTTTGGGGATGATATCTCACATTTTGGGGAATTTTATAAGTATTATAGTTTTCTAAAATAGACAATGCATAGTTTGAGTGACAAACCATATTATCTAGATATGATGCACTATATGAACATATAACCAAAGGAATGCAGGGGTGCATCATTTACCACTAGTCTATGTGATGTCCTTGTTATTATGAAATTGTTTTACTTATTTGAACAATCTATCATATAAATGTTAATTTATTTTTTGGAACATATGTTTTATCATATAGATAACCTTGGTGATAGAAATTGGTTTGGTTATTAATTGATTAATGTATTTTCAGAATAAGGTCAATATAATTTTGGGTTTCATTATAGGACTAAGGTAGACATAAAACTATGGGATTTTATTTGTGGAATAATTGTTGAATTGTAATTTTTAAGCATATATGATTTTAAATATTCCTTGGTAATTTAGGTTATAAATGGAAATTATTATCATATTTAGGATATTATGTTATTAGAGAAATTTCATTCATTTAAGGAAACATTAACAGTGATTTATATTCTTTGGAGATAATTCTTAAGTAAATTATGGAAGAATATGCGATAAAATACTTTTTATTTTTAGGTTTCAATATTTTTATGGAATGTATTGAAGAATTTTAAGGATTGGTATTTATTAAATTATCTATGATTAGTATTCACTATTACTATTAAATTTTAAAATTAAAGTATTTTTTCTTCATTTTAAGGTTTATTAATTTTGAGAATTATCTCATGTTTTCCATCCATTTGGTTTGGGTTAATGTCTAAAGATATGTGGAATGGATTTCTATCCTTTTGGGGATTATTTAATCCATTATGAGATTATTTTAGTGATTTAAACATAAAAAATCATCTTAAATACTCATCATTTGGAGTTAAAATTTGAGTTTGTGTTGGAAATATTTTCAAAGATGAAATTATTCTTGAAAATTATATATATATCCTTATATTCATATTCTATGAATTTAAACTAATCTAAAACATAAGGAAAAGTATTTTTAAATGAAAAATTTTAACTTTTTGTGATTCTTTTTGAGAAATCAATGGCCCTTAACTCATCACGGTTTTATAGTTTGGGGATTGTTAACCTTATCAGGACCATGTTATCTATCACTCTCTAATAGTCCTTGGAAGTTAGGTTTTTCATCCATATACATGTTTTCACTTCCCACTTATCTTATCCTACTTAAAAATGTACTATTTTTTATTCCATATGACCTTCTAACTTTCTTTTCACTCTTTTCAAGAGGAAGTTTTATTAACACTTTTGACGTTGTGGATTTTCAACAAAGGAATTTTGAGAAGCGGATCCCTAGTTACCGTGCATGTATTAATATTTTGAGGACGAAATATCTATTAGGGTGGTATAATGTAATATCATGATATTTTAGAAGGAAATAATATGTTGGATAGTGTATATGATACACAATGTCGATATTAAATGAACAATGAAATATTATTTTTAAAATTTGGTTGTTAGAACCTACCATTAAATTGGCTGGTATAAATAGGCATAACTAAATTATTAAATATATATAACAGATCTTATTCGATATAAATTCATTGTTAAATTCATTTAAAATAACATCATAATTTTTAGTAAAGTCATTTTATTCTTCAGAAATATATTTTCCTCAAAGGAATTTTTTATTTATTTGTTGAGTGAATATTAAAATTATCTTCTAAAAATTTAATAAAAAATTTAAAAGATTAATTTACTTTTTTAGTTCATCTTATAAAAATTATCTTAGAATGAATTTTTATAATTTTATGATAATAATGGTTTTTTAATGAATAGTGAACATTAGTGATATCTGTTAAAAACTGTATTTTATTTTAAATTATTTTCGAATTAAATTTATATTGTGGATTATTTTTAAAATTTAATTAGTTGATTTTTTGATTTAAAATTAAAAAATTACATTTCTTGAGTTAATTTTATAAATTAATTTAGTTTAAAAACATTTGATATTTAAAAGGGCATTTTTAGGAAAAACTTTTTTTCAATGTTTTTTTATTTAATATTAAATTAAATTATATAAATATAGTTTTTTGAAGTTTTAGAAATTTATTCCATATTTTGAATAAGTGGGTCCAAATTTGGTTAAAATTTCCCTTTAATTTTTGTTCAATATGAATAGTAATCTTACTAATGTTTTTACCTTGGTGAATGGTAAATCAGGTAATTATCAATAACAAAATGTTAAGGGCTATAAAATGACCCAAACACTTGGATAAATTTTATTTTATGAGTAATAATTTTCCATAATCATAAAAAAGATGAATATATTACTTTTATCCCTTTAGATGATATTTGAACTTTATAATACTTTATTACAGAAAAATTAAAAAATGTCACACTCTTTATTTTAATAAATATATTATTATTTACCTGAGGAAAAAAAGAATATATGTTTTTTAAAATTTTATTTTAAAAATTAATATATATATTCATCGTGTTAATTTATTTTTAAATTTTCATGAAAAAATGATTACTCTAAATGCTTACACAACATAGAGGCATTAATTATTCAATTAGTGGAAAAATAAAATAAATGATATTAAAAATATTAAAATTAATATAATTTTAAAAAATTAATTTCATTAATGAATTTTATACATGAAAATTAAATTTTAAGGATATAATATTTTTATAATTATACTTATTGTATTTATGTTATTAAAATTAATGTAATGTATAGTTCTGATAATTGACATTAATCATATATTGTATTAAAAAATATTTTATTAAATGATATAAAATTTATATAAATATATGATTCATCCAAGTTGTTAGGATATTTCTTATAATATCAATCTTGGTCTATCTATTGGACTTTTTCCCATTTATATTAAATATATTGACCCTCAAATACTAAAAAATTTTGTTGTCGGAGTATGTTTAAAAAGGGTTAATAGGGGGTTCAAACCAAATGATACTGGTACAAATGTAACCTAAAATTATCTAAATAATATTAGATGAAATTTTTTATACCCAAACTCATCCTATGTTCAAAATAAATCATTTTGGAGTAATTTTTAATTAAAAATATTATTTATATATTAATTTAATATTTTTAGAAATTCTAATAGTACCACTTTCTTCTCTTATAAAATGGGACCACATCTACTAATTTAATTAAACATAAAAACCCATTTATTAATATAGTAACTACATAAATACCATATTATAATCTATCTTTTCGTTCTAGATTCATTTTCTTACACATAAAACAACCCTTTGTGCTCTTAAGTTTTTAAGAGAATGAGGTTGCTCGAATAAGAGGTAGCATTTTAAATTGAGAATTTCTATTGTATTTATTCATCCACATCCATAAAATCATTTTCAAACTTGATAAAATAATAATTTTATTATTCTTCATATATATATATATATATATATATATATTAATTTCATAACCTATATCCATCTCATCTTCCAAATAATAGAAAATGAAATCATCGTTCGTGTGTATGGTGTACTACCGCCTCCAAACCAATGTAATTTGTTTTCCATAACCATATATCATGGATTGTATAATTATGTAATTAATATTTATATATTATATTCATGAAATATCATTCATTATTAAATTATAATATATAATTTACCTTCTTACCATTCCTTTCACTGAAAAATGATAACATCATTTGTGTGTATGTGTGGACTACCACCTCCACAAAGAAATATGATTTTTATTTCATAATTACATCACATGGATAAAATATTTATTTATATTCAAAATATGAAAATATATTTATTATATTATGATAATTATGGAATGATAAAATAATACTTACCTACCTTCCAAAATGATCCATGAAAAATCGAAACATTACTCATGAGTACGTACGACTTACCATCTCAATGATTGTAAAGTAATTTATTTTTTATAACTATATATAATGGTTGGATTTAAAAGTATAATTTACATAAAGAATTGAAAATTATTCCATGAATATCATTCTGTTAATGATTAAATGTGAACTCTTGGACCATAGTCAACCTACCAAATTCATTTTAGACTTATATATCGAATATTTTCAAAACAACTCAATTAAACATAAATCATTATATAATTTAAAATATCTTGGTATTAAGTGGTATAAAAGGAATAATAAATATGAAAATAGTTATCAATAAAGTAAACAATTAACCTAAGTTTATTAGTAATTAAGGTAAAAAATTCATGTGATGAGTTGCACTCAAGGTAATGGACTTTCTATTAAATAATCATTTAAAGTTACCCTTCCAACTACTTTTACCAAATTCAAATGGAATGTTTTTTAACATATACATCATGAAAAATATTCACTTCATCCATAAACCTAAATTATTTGAAGTTTTCTTCTTATCATTTTATTTTCTTTAATTAGAAGCATATATTTATTATGTGGGTGGTTTTTAGATTTTTAAAATTGAATTTTAAAATAAAAAAATTATACTGATATATAAAACTATTTTTACATGTTCTTAAAAGATGTTTTCAAATGTTTTATATTTGATATGGTCCTTTTAAATTGTTTAAGAAATGTGATCCGTGTTATAGCTCATGGGTGAGCCCGTTATAGCTTATACGATGGGTGCTACTAGATAGCACTCGAATGAATTTGTTTCTCTAGATGTGGAAGTTAACCATATGGTTATTCCATTTATAACAGTGATTAAAATAGTGATATTGTAATTATATACCAAGTAACCTACATTATATATAAATTATATCTAATGAGATTATATAGAAATTTTTTTATTTTCATAAATTAGGATAATGATCATTTTGAAAAAATATATTTCCTTTATGGGTATAGAAGTATATTTTTAAGAAAATGTTTTTCATGGGTTTTTAAGTTTTTCACTAAACTAATGACATCCACCAATTTATTCCCATTAATGGGATATTTTTTACATCCCATAATTTTTTAACAATCTCATAGAGTTTAAGGATAGTTAATGGAAAATAATAAGTCAATATGAAAATTGTAAACATTTGTCCAGAAAAGAAAACATGTTTTATTTTTAAATCTTTTTAATTGGGGGATAATATATATACTAGGTAGAAGTATAATCCTTGAAATTTATATGTATGTTATGTAATAATTATGAAATATTTTCAATAACTCTAACCCTTAAATATCTTGGGAATATAAAGTGAATTATTGTTTAGAATCACTGGAATATTTAATGTATGGGGTTGAGTCATTAAAAATAAGTGGTGGGAAGTATTTTACTCATATTTTGACCAAGATATTACATAATGTTATTTCATACTAAATAATACTCTATTTATTATTTTCTTATTTTAAATAAATGTATGGATTGTATCAAAATGTTGGGGAGGGTCGGTTTCAAGTGTGTCAGATTTTAGTCCTTTAAGGTCATGTATTGGGTCGTGTATGGAACTTTTGCCTTGGTCCAACAGATTAGGTAGGGTTACCTTTCAACCATTAAAATGGGTATTATCCAAAAATAAATAAAAATAATGTCTTCATCCCATTTTGGAAAAACATAAACCATTTGTATTAAAAATAATCATCTCATTTTGTTATAATGTTCATTTTTTATAATAATTTCTATTTTCACATACTATGAAATCAAGATGTAAAGTATTTATTTTATATAATTTTTAACCCATCCCGTGATTTAATATAGTAATATATATGCATATCCTTGATGTATAAACATATTTATTATTAATACAAATGAATACATAATTTTCTAAATATAAAATCCTCACTAGTTTTGAACTTCTATTTATATTTACAACATTTTTATATTGTATATTTGTTATCATATAGCCTTAAAAATAAAATAACTCATTTATAAAATAGTAATAATTAACAAGGATAATCGATTGAGTTTATTTGAAACTTTTTACAATTTTATAAAATTATACATTCAATGTAAGTTTTTTCTATAATAAAAATAATTTCTTCCCTTAAACACTCCAATGTATATATTATATATTGGTTGTAAATCATAAATACATCTCTTTGTACCTATATAACTTAAAAATTTACCCATTAGTTATTAAATATAATATTATTCCATCAGATTAGGTTACCCATTTATTTATCAGTAATCCAAAATATATTAAGAAGACAAGGTAAACTATTTCTTAACTAATTAATTTTATAATTCAAAAAACCAATAGGATCTTTTTTTATATTTATAACTAAATGTTGTTTGTGGAATGTTAAATCCTTAGTGGTGACCCTAATCACTATAAATCATTAAAATATGAAATTTTATTGAGTATATTTGTTGGGAGGGTACTACCTTAAATCATCATAGAATGGAAGATTTATTTTGAAGCATCATTTTTATTTAATATAAATTATCCTAGGTATAGTATTTTTTATGTTTCCATTAATCATATGGGTAACGATATTATAATGTTAAATTTGACTATTGATATCTAAAGATACAAGAATTATGATAGAGATATCAACTGAATCATAACAATGTATATAATTCTTATATTTCTATTCTTGACTAAATTCATCAATAGTATATGTTTTTTTAATATATCAACTAAAACATAAAATTATCTATCTTGGATACTAATATTAATTATTTTCACATAACAATAATTAATATTTTTTATTATTAGTGTTTTTTAATTAATTTGAAATTATTTTTTATGGTATAATTACATTTATCATTAATAGAAGACTCCATAAAATTACTTTCATTGATTCTATTGATTTAATAATTATATTAATTAAATTTTCTCTAATATAAATGGTAACCACATTGAGCCTAAATTATTTACATTAGTATTCGATGATCTATATTTTTCTAATAATTTATTTTTTAATAAACATTCCCCTAAAAACATTGATATATTGGTATGAATAAATTTCATTCAAGTCATATATAACTCCGTGTTTATTTTATAGAAAACTTCTTATTTGATATATGATATGGAAAATCCCAACTAAATTCATTTAGTATTATAACTCATAGATATTCCCAACTAAGTGTAAAATTATTCTTATAATGAAATTTGATTTTCAAACTCTCATTGTAATCCATTTCTTCCTGACATTAGAAAATAAATCCTTGGTCACCATAATTTTTCTAGAACTATCCAGTTGGATGATCATGGTCATAGAATGTGTTTTCAATAGATAGAGTCTAATACACATTATTTTTAAGGGTATTTAATATATAACAATCATATCACATATATCCCCATTATATATACATGATTATAATTACTATTTTCTATGTCTTATACCTTCATCCAAATTAATATTTTCAAGACATATTATTGTATAACACTTTATAGAAATACCGATTTGTGTTTTGTAACCAAAAATAAATTCCAATAATATTAATAAATATACAAATTAATCCAATTTCAAATATTCAAGAAACATTTTCTTATAATGGAATAAAATTATATGAAACTGAAATCCTTAAAAGAGAAATCATGGATCGTCAACTAACTAAAAAACATCCTTAGAAAGTTCAAAATCCCCAAGGCTTATGTGGAATCTAACCAAATGATCTATTGTTAATATATCAATAAAAAATCGAGTTCTCCAATAAAATATAATCTTAAGACATAAAATATTTATCTTAGAACCAAACTTATTTTTAATATTCATTTCTCAGAATGAAATAATATTAGTGATTTAATATAACTAAATATCATTTCATACAATGCATATAACTCTTTATAAACTTAGTGTGACAATTATAAGATGTATTTTAACTCTTTAAAATAAATCAAATATCCATTAAAAATTTACACTTATATTTATGAATTAATAAATTAGAAAAAAACTAAATATTAATTATTTTATATATTTTGGAACAACATAAACATTTAATAAAAAATATGAAATAAAAATGTATGAAAAATATACAATGAAAAATAATTAATGAAAATTCAACTAAAAATAAATTTGATCATTAAATATTTATTTAATATAAACCCATTTATATTATAAATTTCATACACCTTTTAATATTAACTTCTTCATATTTCAAATATATGACATATATTAAAAAATAATAATGATATATATATTTTTTATAATTTATTTTAATAGTGTATATAAACTCAATATCAAGTAATTTCAAAACAAAATCATTTAATATAACCATTTATTATTGTTATATATTAATATTTCATAAATCAATATAACCTTATCATATTAAAGATCATTTATTTTTATATAAATACTCTATGTTAATTGAATATTTAAAATAACATGATTTGTAGAACTCGTTTACTAAAAATTTCATCATATGCACAAATCCTCCCTTTAGATGGTATTTTAAAAATATTTGGAAAATAAATATTCCATTAAAATCTAAAAAATGTAGTTGTTTTTATTTTATATTGTAAAATGGTTGTCTGTGTGGGAAGCACATTCCCTTGGATAACCTTATAAATTTTCATTAGTGATTATATATTGAATTTTTTCTTCCAAATTCATACATCAAAAACCCAATTTTCTATTATATTGATACATTTTTGTTCTCTTAAGGAAATCATAATTCAATACTAATTACTATAATTTTATAAGTAATCCCAAAAAAAAATATCTATAATTATGATTATCTATTTTTCTATTAATTTTCTAGTTCCATTTTATCAAAAAATGATTTGGTATCAAAACATTTACTAAACATGAAAAAAAAAATTAAAAAGAATGTATATATTATACTTCCTTAACCACAACCAATGTAAAAAAATCATTATGGTTCTGGAAATGCATACATTATAATTTTTGTAGATATTTTATAACTCAATAAAAATGATATAATATTTTCTCTAACACTAGTAAAGTGTTTTATAGGGGAAAGAAATATTACTAAAAAACAAATATAATTTTAAAACAAAAAATTCCATGGGATATTTTCATTAGTATAAGGATGAATAAAATAAATAAAGAATCCATCGTTATTCTATGATGATATGATCAATCCAAACTATATGAAAAATGTTTGAATGGTAACATGAGATGCATATAGAAACTGTATCCTTATAGTGCATCCATATCACTCTAACTCTAGTAACCTAGAGATGGTGGTTAAATTTCTACTTTGGCACAAGATATAGGTGTTCGAACGTTGAAGGATCAAATAGTTAATCATTCTAGGTAGACTAGATATATACATGTTTGTAACACTACACATGAGAACATGAAATATAACTTAGAATTATAATTATAACATTGTTAATTCATCAAATATATGACTAAAATACTAAAAAAAATATCTTCTTGGTATCCTAAGTAATGGAATATATTAGAAAGGGTGAGATAAGATTTCCATTAATGGAAAAAATACAATAGATGTATCATAGAATAAACCTAGCATAAATAATATTTAAGTGATAATGATTAATAATATATGTCATGTAGCTAATATTATAAATGGGTAATATATCCATTGACAATAAAACAACATAAATACATACATGGATGAAAATAACTAGTTTCATCAAGATAAAATGAATTATTCTAGACATCATATACATACTATCAAGGCCTTGTTACTTAATATAATATGTTAATAGGTAAGGCCTAATCCAAACACCCAATATTTTTGGTATCAAAAGATCTACCAATTCATTGAGGGGTTATAAAGGCCCTGCACATCCAAAACTAAGTCCAAGGAATTCTACATATTAATGAAATAAATAAAAAATAAATAATTAAAAAAATCAATCATATTGCGATACTAGGCTATGAAATTTAAAAAAATATTTAATTTTTAAATAATAAAATGTGATAAAAACCATTTAGAGAAATAAAATGGTTATTATAATTAATGGATATCCACATTGAATCATATAAATCCTTAAATTATTTCAAGAAAGATGAATATACGTTTAAGAAAAAATTTGACTCTTCCATATAAAACATAATAAAAATACCCTTTTCATTTCATAACAATTTAAATAAAAAATTTCAAAACATTGAGTACATGAATTTAATTTAATATAATTATGGGACCATTTAAAAAAGTATACAAAGAAATAATTGTTATAATGGCATGAAAATCTATGAATTTATTAAATTTAAAAATAATTATTTCATACACACATTTAGTAAAAATTAAAAAGTACATCATTTGGAAAATGATAAAAAGAACTACAATTTAAAAATTGTTAATATAGTCAATTATAGTTGAAAATGACTTACAACTATTTTAAATTTAGTAAAAAAATACTTGTAATTATTATAAGAAACATGGACATGTAATAAAAAATTCATCAATAAAATAGGAAATAACATTTCCTTTTCTTAAAAAATTAATTTTATAGATCGTATTATGTACCAAACAAAGTAAAATGGATCAAAACGTGTAAAATCAATAGATATAAAAAGGATAAAAAAAATTAATGGTATCTTAAAATTGAAATATATTATAATTACCTTAATTGGTAATCAATACAAAACTAATCCTAAATTAAAATGAGTTTACAAAATAAAATATTACATAATATTTCATCTTGATCAAAAACATTATATCCTTATGAATAATCAACAAAAATTTATGATATACTTTATTGAGAACTTTTTATTCTATATTTCATTTTCAGTTCATTTTTTTTATCATTTATAATCTATTAATTAAATATTTAATATTTATGTTGACTTTTTAAGGTTCTTTATGTTGGATCTGAATCTATAAATTATACACAAGAGGGGGTGAATTGTGTCTTTTACAATTTTTTGATAACTCTTTGATTGAATGAGGTCTTCCCTTTATACTTTATCATATTTGATCATGTAGCGGAATAAGTAAAAACAGGAACACAAAGATGTATAGTGGTTCGAGGAACAGAAGGCCCCTAGTCCACTCCACCAACGCTCAACTCCACGAGCTTGGTGATTTTCACTATCTGGTCCTCTTTTCAACAGATCGGTTCACAACTGAGTACAGGAAGTTGACACCTTTACAATCTTCAGGCTAACAAAGCCTTCTGGTTCAAACACGAACCAACACTGCTTAGAATGAGAAGCTGGTTACTCAAGAATAAAAAGAATTTCAGAAATAATTTTTCCAGTTGATCTTCACAATTGAAATATAATGAAATTGACAGCAGATGTATCGAAGTCTCTAAAAATATTGATTTTCATGACGAAGTAGTTCTGAGTCGATCCAGTTGCAATAGATATAGATATATAGTTCACAGCTTCAGTATTAGTAGATCCACAGTTGATATCCGATGCAGAACAAGTGAATATTCTACCGAGTTCCTTCTTCTTAAACAAACAGAGCTTTGACGCTCCTTTTTGAAATAGCAGATCAATCGTGAATTTCTGCAGTCTCTATTTTCCACCTTTTTCAATAATAGATCAATTACATACACACGTACCTGGTGTTTCAGAGAGATCATATATAATAAATCTTAGCATATCTCTTGCACATTTAGATCCATAAAAGTCACCTTCTCATTTGCAATATTCAAATTTTTGAATTTACAGAGAAGTCATAACATCCCTTAAGACTCAGCATAAAAATATCATTTTAATTCTATCTTAAATCCATCGATAAAATGGCTTTGAATCAGTCAAATTCATATTTTAAAAACGACTTTAAATCCGGCTTGAAATCTGCCCAATAATCAGCTTGTTGACCGCTGCATAAAAATATCATCTTTCAAAATTTCTGACGCCAAACATAAGGTTGATGACGTGGCCTCCAAAAGTAGGGTTGGTGACATATTCTTCAAACGTAAGGTTGACAATGTAAGGTTGAACACAAACGTAGGGTTGATCATCCATACTTTTTCTTCAACTCTCAAACGTACTGTAAAAGATCCATACTTTTACTTGATCCATACTTTTCCAAGAACATATGGTTGTTTACAAAAGTAAGGTTGATAAACCATACTTTTAAGAAGCAAACGTAACATTTAGTATTTACATATGGTTTTCCTTCCATACTTTGCTGATAACCAAAACGTAAGGTTCCTTACTAACGTAAGGTTCCTTACTAACGTAAGGTTCTTCTTCCATACATTTCTGAAAATGTATGGTTGTTTAACCATACTTTTCTCTTATCTCAAAAAGTATACACGCTTTTCATCCTTATTCTACATTCATCCATGTAGGGTAGGAATAGTGATTCCAGAACGTGCTAAAGCATATTCAGCACTATATTTATCTACCTAAGGTATGAACAGTGATTCCAGAATGCGCTAAAGCAGATTCCGAATAAGTAATAAATTCTTATTATTTCAAGAGTAAAATAAATTAATAAATTCCTAAAAAATACTAAATAAAATCATTAGAAAATAACTAAGGGTATTTGTGAGCATCAAAATTATCTTAAAGAGAAAGAGTATTATTTTCAATAATCTCCCCCTTTAAATAACATTTCTATGTATTGTTAAAAACAATATTTTTCTCAACAATCTCCCCCTTTTTGATGATCACAAAACCCATAAGATAATAAGATTATTTAAAAGAAATTAACATTCAAAACTAGTTACATAATGTTTTAGAACATAGAGAGGATGAAACAATATTTAAGTTTAGCAAAATTTATACTTCTGAATAAACAATAAGTATACAGAAAACTATTGAAACAATGTTGTGTCAAAAATAAAATGTTGTGGTTATACAAATTATCCTTTAATTCTCCCCCTAAATACCCCTTAAATAAAATGTTGATGTTTGTCCAAATTCTCCCCCATTTGTGATATCAAAAAGAATGAAAAATCATGGATTTTAACACATTTAATGTGGCACTGAACTATATGTAAATGCTTATTATTAACTGTTTATCAATAATTAAATCGGGAGTACTAGAATATCAAAAATAAAGTCAGTAAAACAAAATAGAGAAAGAAACAAATAAATAATTAAGGAAATTTTCATTCAAAAATAGCAGTATAGACATGACAATGATATACACGTGAATCATGGTTTGGGTAAGACAGGCAACAGGTTCTATCTCCTATGGATTGCAGACTTGATTTCTATAAACTGCTCCTGAATTCCCTTCATCATCCCATCTCCAAGTTTGATAATGATCTCTCTATTCTCTTGAGTCATATGAATATCCTCTATTAAATTTACTCTGAAAAACTCATGCATCCTTTCCTCTTTTTCAGAAAACACTGACAGCTTCTCTGATAACCGATTTAACTGGATTCTAATCGATGGCTCACTAGATGTCAGTTGATCCACTAAAAACTTCTAATTGTCCAGCAACACTGATAATGCAGAACTGTTACATTGAAGATCTTGTATCCTGTCATTCATGTTTCTCATCATATTTGTGATAGCTTCAAACCTTCTGATAAAATCAGGTGAAGTACCTGATCCACTAACAGCATTATATGAAACTGATGCAAATTGGTTCTCCATAAATGACTTCAGATCTGATAAATCTGACTTCATAACCATTTCATATTTAAATTGTGAAATAGAAGTCAGCATATCCTCTTTAAACATTTCAAATTCTTTCCTTGAGACTTTACACTCCTTTAGCTTTTGAAACATCAAATTTTCTAAGTCTAAGGAATTTCTCCGAATGATATACTCAGATTCCAACTGAGATATTTTTCTGTACAGTTCTTCAACTTCTTATATCCTTGAATTAGATTCACCTTGTACTTGATTCATATTCACATGCTCTGGTTGATGCAGAAGTACCAAAGGCAATGATTCAGCATCAGATTTTTCTTTTTCTCTGTCCTGAGAAGGTTGGTCCACAGATTTTTCCTTAGAGTTCTCAAACTCCTCAACAGATTAATCCTCTTGAAGTACCTTTGTGTGAGCTTCAGAAGAATGCTCACAACAAACATCAGCATCTAGGCCTTCCACTGGGTTTTCAAGAAAAATATCTTAAGTGGTTTTTTGAGGTCTGGCCACTTCTTCACCAGGCACTGCCTCAATCCCTTGTTCCTGTTGAAGTGAAACTTCAACATCAGCTACAATTTTTTCTTGATTCTCCCTTTGAGCTTCTTCTTGAGCTTCTTATCCCTCTACGAGCGTTGTCTTGTCACTAAAATCTCCCATGATCTTATCAACAACAACCTCTCTTACAAAAGTATATTAAAATAAAGCTTATGTTGTTGTTTCAAAAGCAGGGGAAGTAACTTCCTCATTAACAGGTCTCTTTATTTTTGATTGAAGTCCCGCCTGACTTCTGTCTTCCTCAACATCTTCCACTTCAAAGTGAATCCTTCTTGCTACATTGCTGACTTTGGATTCATCTTGTCCCTCCTTGGACTTAGCAGGTTGAGCCTGAGCACTCTCTGAGTCTTCCTCGGCTCCTACTGGCAAAAGTATTCCTTTAATGGTGCTCTAGAAATATCCAAACTTCCTTAAAGTTCCAGAATTAAACGTATTACTGTGATGATAGGTAACTCGGGCATCCACTAATCTCACCATGTCTTTCTTAAGAAGAAGTTTTGAAATAAATCGACCGAAAAGGTAGAAATTCATTCAGGCATCGCTTTGACAACTGTAATTGAGATACCTTACCATGTATCATGGAATGTTTAACATAATATCGCTTAACATAAGAAACATTATATACATATCAGGGTACATAATCTTTTCCATCTCTTCCATTCTTGGAGCTATTTCAGTCTGAATAAATTTAACCAAAATTTTCTAATCATCCTCCAAATCCTTGATAAACATTTTCTTTATAGTTTTAGTACAAAAAAGAAAAGACATAATGTCTTCAGATTTATGCACAAAATCTCCAATATTCTTCAAATCTAAATGAAAAACTCCCTCATGAGTGCAGTTGAGAATCTGACCAATCTCTACGAATGAGATTGAGAAATCCCTATCCTCTATCTTAGCTGTTATACTATCCGCAGTATCTCCCAAACTAAACTTTACAAATTTGAATAAGTATCTATGTTCTAATTCATACGGAAATTCTGTATTTTCATTGTTGAACATCTGTTCAAGATTCTGAAATGATAGTTCTTGCTTCAACAGAAGATTTGTCTGAAATAACCAGTCGAGATCGATTACTTTTCCCTATCAGATTTTTCTTCCCTAGGTGTGTTGTCTCTTGGGAATGCTTATCTTAGCTTCAATGGCTCTTTTAGTTCTAACCATCTTTGTGAGAATCTATGAAGGTTTGACAGTTAGGGTTTAAGAGGTTTGAAGATTAGGTTTTAGATGCAGAAGTTCAATTTTCAGATTTCTAAAGGGTTTCAAAAGAAGTGAAATGGTTTAGAAGTCTAAAAGGCTCTAACAGCCTTGATTCCCATGTAATCACTAATCATTACATATATTTAAAACAAATAAAATTTTCATATAGTGGAGGAAAAAAACATAAATAGTATTCAAAAAACAAAAAAAAATTACAAAAAAAATATTTAAAATTAAATAAACTTAGTTCCCCCTTAATAAAATCAAACCTTGCAGTGGGAGGTAGTTTAGTAAAAATATCTGCTAATTGAACTTCATTATTTATAAATTCTAAAAATATATCCTTTTTAATAACATGATCTCTAAAAAAGTGATGCCTTATATCAATGTGCTTAGTTTGAGAATGACTAATAGGATATTTTTTGAAATATTAATTGCACTTGTATTATCACATAAAATAGGTGTATTATTAAAATTCAATCCAAATTCCATAAGAGTGTTTTTCATCAACAACACTTGTACACAGCAACTACCAGCAGAAACATATTCTACCTCATCTGTTGACAGGGAAACTGAATGTTGTTTCTTACTAGACCATGATACTAAAAACTTTCCTAAAAAGTGACATGCTCCTGATGTACTTTTCTATCTAATATAAAACTTCCAAAGTCAGCATCTGAATATGAAATAAAATTGAAATCAAAATTTTTAGGATAAATAATAGATTGAAAAATAGTTCCTTTTAAATATCTAAAAATTATTTTAACAGCAGTTAGATGATATTACTTAGGATTTGATTGAAATATAGCACAAAGACATATTGAATACATTATATATGGCCTGCTAGCAGTAAGATATAACAAACTACCAATCATACCTCTATATAACTTGTTGTCAACTGATTTCCCAGTTTCATCCCAATCAAGTTTCATATTAGTACACATAGGAGTTGTAAATGGCTTGTTGTTTTCAAGTCCAAATTTCTTAATTAAATCAGCAATGTATTTGCTTTTATTTAAAACATTTCCAAAATCTTTTTGAAATATTTGAAGACCCAAAAAGAAATTTAATTCTCTCATCACACTCATTTCAAATTATTCATGCATTAATTTTGAAAATTCATGACAAAGAGTTTTATTAGTTGATCCAAAGATTACATCATCAACATAAATTTTAGCCAATAAAACATTATTTTTCACAGTTTTCTTAAAGAATGTTGGGTCTTCCATTCCAACAGTAAAATTATATTTCAAAAGAAAAGAATTTAATCTTTCATACCAAGATCTAGGTGCTTGTTTGAGGACATAAAGAGCTTTAGTAAGTTTAAAAACAGAATCAGGTTTTTGAGAGTTTTCAAAACCATGAGGTTGCTCAACATAAACTTCCTCCATTAAATAACCATTTAAAAAGGAAGATTTAACATCCATCTAAAATAATTTAAAATTCATATAATATGCATAGGCTAAAAGGATTATAATGGCTTCTAACCTAGCTACAGGTGAAAAAGTTTCATCATAATCTATTCCTTCTTTTTGATTATATCCTTCAGCTACTAATATTTCTTTATTTCTAGTTATTGTGACTTGATCGTCTTGTTTATTTCTAAAGACCCATTTGGTTCCTGTTACAGGATAATTCTTAGGTTTTTACACTAAATCCCAAACATCATTTCTTTTAAATTAGTTTAATTCATCTTGCATTGCTATTACCCAGATTTCATCATCTAAATCTTCTTCTATAGTCTTGGGTTCTTATAGAGATAGGAAGGCAGAGAATTCCACTAGGTTTCCTAAGTTTCTTCTAGTTTGAACACCAGTTTCTAGGTCACCTATTACAGTTTCTAAAGGGTGATTATTCAGGGTTCTAGACTGTATAGGTAATATATTTAAAGGTTATTCAGTATCATGTTCCTCTGAACTGGACTGAATTTATTTTATATCATTTTCAAAATCATTCTTTAAGTTCTCAAGTCTCATGTTCTCATTAGAGTCAATTTCATCCATTTGTTCTGTCCTTTTCTCAAAGGGATCAGATTCATCAAATTTCACATGAACTGATTCTTCAACAATCCTTGACTTCTTATTATAAACTCTATAAGCTTGGGAGGTAGTAGAATATCCTAAGAAAATACCTACATCAGATTTTGGATCGAACTTACCAAGATTATCCTTGGTGTTTAAGATGTAGACCTTGCATCCAGAAACATTAAAGTAGTTAACTTTAGGTTTTCTATTATTCTATAGTTCATAGGGTGTCTTTTTTAAAATAGGTCTAATTAAAACTCTATTAATTATATAACAATCAATATTCAGATCTTCTGCCCAAAAATATATAGGTAGGATATATTCATTTAACATAGTTCTAGACATTTCTAGAATAGTTCTATTTCTTCTTTCTACAATACCATTTTGTTGAGGTGTTCTTAGTGTAGAGAAGGTGTGTTTAATAGCCATATTTGAGAAAAAGGAATTAAATTCAAGATTCTCAAATTCTCCACCATGATCACTTCTCAAGGAGATTATATTGAACCCTTTTTCATTTTGAACAGATTTGCAGAAACTTTAAAATAAATTAAGAGCTTCATTTTTAAATTTCAAAAAGAAAATCCATGTAAATATTGAATAGTCATCAAATAAAAAATATACATATAATTTAATAGCTAAGATTGATTCTCTTGAGGGTCAAAAAAAATCCATATGAATATGTTCTATAGTTTTAGAGGTAGAAACCTTATTAACATATTTGAAGGATGATTTTTGTTGCTTTCCAAGTTGACATGCATCACAAAATCTGTCACTTTCAAATTTGAGACTAGGTAAATCAGAAACTAAATGATTCTTAGATAAATTATGTAAAAAAAATACATTACAGTGTCCAAGTCTCCTATTCCAGATCCAGGATTGACTTACTTTAGTAGTAAATAAGTTTACTTGTTGTTTACACAAGGAATTTAAATCCAAAGTACAGACATTTTCAGTTCTTGGTGCTTTAAATTTAAACATTTTATCTTTAGATATAGTACAAAAAATTTTAGTAAAATCAACAGTATATTCATCATCATAGATTTGAGAGATACTTATCAGGTTGTGTTTTAATCCTTGTACAGAAAGTAATTTGTTGATTGAGACTGTTTTTTGGATCTCCAACAGTTCCAATGCCAATGATTTTTCTTTTGGCATTGTCACCAAATGTGACAAGTCCCCATTCCTTTTGAGTGAGTGAAGAAAAATTCAACGAGTTTCCACTCATATGTCTTGATCAAGCATTGTCCATGTACCATATATCTTCTATTATCTAATGACTTGCTACCTGCAAAGATATTTAAACAAATTGCTTTGGTACCCATATTTTTTTGGGTCCTGGGGTGTTAGCTAGCAATGATATGGGTATCCAGATTGCCTTTGTTCTTTTAAAATCAACTGAATCATATAAATATTTTGAAACATAGGCTTTCTTAATACCACAAATTTGAAGTTGTCTTAAGAAACAGTTTTTAGCTACATGTCCCTTTGTCCCACAAAAGTTACAATTATTCTTTTTTGATCTAGGAATAAAATAATTTTTATATAGCTTTCATTTTTCTCCTTTACTGCCAATTCCAAATCTCTCCTTTTTTAATGATTTTTTTTCCAAGAATTTCATTTAATGAATTCTCTCCTTTTTTAAAAACCAATGCAGTATGTCTATAAGATTCTACTTCATCCTACAGTGTTTTTATTCTTGATTCAAAATTAATATATTTAGTGTTAATTGAATTTTATTTATCAGTTAATTCCTTATGTTGTTTCAACATTGTATGTCTTTCATTTGAAATGGATTTATGTTTATTTTTTAGTGACTTATGTTTCTTAAATAGTGATTCATATCTTTCTTCAAGCATATTGCAGTAGGATGCGATTTTTTCATTTGTATAGCTTGATTCAGAATTTGATTCATTGTTTGAGTCAGAGGAGTAATATGAGTGTACCTCATTAGTTTCTTCCATGAAACACATTTTTGCCTTTAAATTGACTTCTTCTTTTTCTGCTCTCGATTTATGAGAGCTACTAGAGTCTTCAGATACACTCTAAGTGGATTTCATAGCTATCTTCTCTTTCTACTCAAAGTCATTTCTTTTAAAGAATTTATTCTTCTTTGCATCTTTCAATTGTGGGAAATCTGGTCTGATATACCCCATCTTCTTCCATTCATAACATCTTACTTCTTTATCATCTCTCTTAAAATATTTTTTGAAGCCCCTTTTCTTTCTGTAGAACTTTCTAAATTTCCTGGCTAGATGAGGCAGCTCTTCATCTGAGTTTGATGAGTCAGAGCTCTCTGATTTATCTTTGACTTCTCTGTTCTTCATCTTTCTATTCTTTTGTTGTGAAGTTAAATTCAAGGCAGTGTCTTCTCTTTTGATAAGAACTTTATGTTCATTAGCCTAATCTTGAATTTCATCTTCATACATCATCAGTGTACCAATCAGCTCTCTCATGGTTAGATCTTTGACAAAAGTTGATTGTCTGATTGCAGCAAAGATATCATTCCATTGAATAGGAAGTACCCTCAGTACTTTTAATGCTTGATCAGTCTGGTTGATAGGTTCTCCTAGAGATGTTATATTATTGACAATTTCTATCAATATCCCATTCATTTGGGTAATTCTTTCACCTTCAATCATTATGAAAGTTTCAAATTTCAGTTTTGCAGTTGCATATCTCATTTGTCTCACATTGTATGTTCCTTCTAATGCCATGGATATTGTTTGCCACATCTCATATGTTCTCGGGCACTGAGATACTCTGTTAAATTCATCTCATCCTAAACCATAGATAATTGCATTCATATCCTTTGAATTCATATCATACTCTACCTCTGTAGTAGCACTCCATGTCTCGGGATTTTCAGGAATTTCATAAGGAGTCAGAATCTTTGAATAGACTCTATATCAGAGATTTTTCAGATATATTATCATGCGTGATTTCCTGCCACCATAGTTGTCCCCATTGAAATATGGTGCTCTGACCATTGGCATCCCTTCTCTTGTATCAGTCATGATGCTCTGTTGTATAATCTTTAAATGCTTCTTTCTTGCTAAGGCTCTATCATAAGATCCTCCTCTGATACCAATTGTTGGATCTGAATCTACAGATTATACACAAGAGGGGGTGAATTGTGTCTTTTTCAAATTTTCGATAACTCTTTGATTGAACGAGTTCTATCCTTTATACTTTATTAGATTTGATCGTGCAGCAGAATAAGTAAAAACAGGAACACAAAGATGTATAGTGTTTCGGGGAATAGAAGGCTGCTAGTCCACTCCACCAACGCTCAACTCCACGAGCGTAGTGATTTTCACTATCTGGTCCTCTTTTCCACAGACCGGTTCACAACTGAGTACAGGCAGTTGACACCTTTACAATTTTCATGCTAACAAATCCATCTGGTTCAAACATGAACCTACACTGCTTAGAACGAGAAGCTGCTTACTCAAGAATAATGATAATTTCAGAAAGAAGTTATCCATTAGATCTTCACAATTGCAACAGAATGCAATTGATAGTAGATGGATTGAAGTCTCTAGAAATATTGATTTTCAAGATGAAGCAGTTCTGAGTCGATCCAGTTGCTATAGATATATAGATATAGTTCACAGCTACAACAGTAGTAGATCTATAGTAGCTATTCGATTCAGAACAAGTGAATCTTCTATCGAGTTCCTTCTTCTTAAACAAACAGAGCTTTGACGCTTCTTTTTGAAATAGCATATCAATCGTGAATTTATAGAGTCTCTAGTTTCCACCTTTTTCAATAATAGATCTATTACATACACATGTACCTGGTGTTTCAGAGAGAACATATATAATAAAGCTGAGCATATCTCCTGCACATTTAGATCCATAAAAGTCGCCATCTGATTCACAATATTCAAAAATTTGAATTTACAAAGAATTCGTAACTTCCCTTAAGACTTGACATAAAAAACTTCTTTTAATTAGATCTCAAATCCTTTGATAAAACGTATTTGAATCAGTCAAAGTCATATTTTAAAAACAACTTTAAATCCGTCTTGAAATCCTCCCAATAATCAGCTTGTTGACCGCTGCATAAAAATATCATCTTTTAAAATTTTTGACGCCAAACGTAAGGTTGATGACGTAGCCTCCAAACATAGGGTTGGTGACATTGTCTTCAAACGTAAGGTTGACAATGTAAGGTTGAACAAAAACATAGGGTTGATCATCCATACTTTTTCTTCAACTCTCAAACGTATGGTAAAAGATCCATACTTTAACTTGATCCATATGTTTCCAAGAACGTATGGTTGTTCAAAAATGTAATGTTGATGAACCATACTTTTGAGAAACAAAAGTAACTTTTAGTATTTACATATGTTTTTCCTTCCATACATTGTTGAAAACCAAAACGTAACGTTCCTTCCTAATGTAAGGTTCTTCTTCCATGCTATGTTGAAAACGTATGGTTATTTAACCATACTCTTTTCTTATCTCAAAAAGTATACACGCTTTTCATCCGTACGCTACGTTTATCCACGTAGAGTATGAACAGTGATTCCATAACGTGCTAAAGTAGATTCTGCGCTATATTTATCTATGTAAGATATGAACAGTGACTCCAGAATGTGCTGAAGCAGATTCCAAATAAGTAATAAATTCTTGTTATTTCAAGAGTAAAATAAATTAACAAATTCCTTAAAAATAATAAATAAAATCATTAGAAAACAACTAAGGGTATTTGTGAGAATCAAAATTATCATAAAGTGACAGAGTATTATTTTCAATAATCTCCCCCTCTTAAATAACATTACTATATATTGTTGAAAATAATACTTTGCTCAATAGTTTATTCAATGTATTCCAAAATACATCAGTATATTGATCATGGAAAATGTTTTTATAAAATAGTTTTGTTGCCTCCAAAGTATTTATAATGTTATCGATATTTTCTCATTAAATAAAATTTATTACTTATCTATCCATGTTGGAAAAATAAAAATAAATCGCATCTCTTTGTGGAGGTGGTTATCCAAACGTACGCATGAGCAATGCTATCATTCTCCAACAGATGGAAGCATAAAAATTTAGATGATATATTATATTTATAGAATCATAAATATCATTTATAATAATTAATTCCATATTTAAAATCATCCATATATAGTTGTGATGAATATAAATAACACTATTCGGTGGACATGGAAGGTCCTACATATGCATGAACCTTGAATTAATTTTTCATAGGATGTAAATGTGATAGGAAAGCTGTAAAATTATCATTAAAACCCCTCATTTTGGTTAACATACTTATATAACTATTCTAAGATTTTTATTGATGATTTTGGTGGGGTCTTAAAAAGAAAAAACATGAAAAGGCTCAAAAAAAACATATTCTTCTTCATTGGGAAATATATTTTATTCCAACACGTTATGAAGTATTAATGAATTATTTTGGTAATACTAGGACAAAAATAACATTGGGTGGTTTGTTTTGATGTTATTTTGATAGAATTGGTCAAGATAAGTGTCTTATGTAGTGTATAGAATATGTGAGAGTGGGTTTCCTTTAATATGTGATGTTGGTGTAAAAAATGTAAATACATTAAAATTTATTTTATAATATATTACTTTATCAAGAAAAGATGCTAAAATTTATCATATCATTTAAGATGATAAGGTTATGATCATAACAAAACCAACTAATTAGGTTAAAGAAACTATTTTTTTATGATTCTGGTGCCTTTTCCAATAATTTTAACCCTTTTTAATCATTTTACCCTTATCTAAAGCGATAAATATTAACCATGGTTACTTTTCACAATAATGAAAAGTTAATTTCAGCATGTTACCTAATATTAATAACTTTTATTTAATATATGGTATCAATTTTACAATATTCATTTTCTAGAACTACTAAATATTTCTCTTAATATATTATCATAAAATACAATAAAAATCATTATAAGATAATTTTTTTTATAATAAAAATGGTTTTATAGAAAAACATTAGTATAATGTTGATTCTAATGGAATTAATTGGGTAATTTTAAATCAATAGAGAATTATTTATATTGAAAATAAAATAAAAAATTAATGTAACCTTGAAAATATTTAATTATGATAAATGAAATTGTTTTTTATTTTCACAAAACCATTACTTATATTTCAATAAATATTAATAATTTATTCGTAAGACTGATAATACATTTCAATATAAATTATATTAAATTTTAAGATTATTTTTTACTATGAAAATTGGTTTCATAAACTATTATGTTATACTTATATCATTTTATCTTTATAAAGTGGTAATTTTTGTAAAATCGGTATTTTTCTCCATTTACCCAAAAAAAATATTTCAAAAAACATAAAAATAATCACCATAAGATAATATTGAAATTCAGAATTAAAAAATATTATTCCTTGAATAAAATTAAAATTATAAAATTTGGGAATTTAGTTTTAATAAAATTCATTAAGAAAGAAATGTGTATTAGGAATTGTTTCTTTATAAATAAAATCTCACTTACTATAACTAAATCGAAGGCATTAAAATATTACCTCATCTAAAAATTACATCTGAAAATTTTCTAAAATGTCACCTAACAATCAAATGGGGTAAATTTTATATCATAACATCTTCTGTTTCCCATGTTTCTATGTTTTTTTTATGTTTTCTGTAATGTACATTCATCAACCAAGTCATCTGAATCTATAAAACTTATACGTTATTGTATGAAAAATGATATAATCTTCAAACGTAGATAAATAAAATTCCATTTCTATGTCCTCATAGGTGAGAATATTCATTAGGTCTATAATTTACAAACTAAATAATGAGATATGGTAAACATCATGTATGTTAGAGAGGGTAAGATTAATTTCCAAATTGTAAGTCATAACTATAATTCATCCCAAAATCACAAAATATCATATGTACTTAGGACATAGTTTTTATTTCTTGATAAAACATATGAAACACATTCATATATATACGTTTAATAAAATATGATCTCCTACACGAAATTCTAAATCATTGCTTTTGTTATAGGCATGGAATATTTTCCTACTGTGAGCTTCCATAACATTATTTTGAATAGTCTTCACATTCATTATTGTCTCATCCATGAGACATAGTGTTACATTATTACATTAACCAAATTCACCCTACCAGGTAAGATTATGAAACCTCCTCTAATACAATGCTTCATATGATTCTACATGAAAACTTGAATGGAATCTACTGTTATATGAAAATTCAACCAATAGAAAATAATCATCCCATATAACATGAAATGAAATCTTGCATGAGATTAAAATATATTCTAATTTCTTAATAATCCTTTCAAACATCCCATTAGTTTTAGGATGATAGGTAGTGGTCATTTGTAGCATAGTTTCAATATCCTTTTAAAAACATTTACACAATTATGATTTAATGCTTGTGTCAGGATCATATATAAAAGAAAGAGGAGTAACATGAAGTCTCATAGCATCATTAATTTTGAGCCTCATGAGGAACTCAATAGGTAGATAATCCCTAATAGTGAAGAAAATTGTAGTCTTTATAAGGAAATAAAAAATAAATCATATTAAATTTTTCATTCTATTTATTTTTTAAAATATAGGGATAAATTTCATTTTAATACAATCCCATTTACACATAGTAATAGGTAGAGGATTCCTGACCCATATAATATGTTGTCTCTCACCATTTACCAGTCAAAAGATAAAGCATACTTTAACCTAGTCAAAAATTTATGGTTTTATATTATGTCACCAATACTTTACCATCATATCCTAATAGTTTTTTTTCTTACATGGAGTATATAGTAATTTTAGTAATTAGATTCAAATAATAATTTTATATTTAGTTCATAAATAGATGGATCACATAACCTATTTTGAAATTTCAATATTTTATATTCATAGATATTGTATAAAAATATCCCATCATTCTTAGATTTCATTTTTTTAATATTATTTTCATCAAGTTGGTTACTTTTTTTTCTTCTGATATGTATGGTTTGGAAATCATTGCAAATAGATCTCATGTTCTCATTCATTCATTATTATGATATCAAAATTTATAATTTCCATTACTATAGGATCAATCTCAATACTCATTGTTGTAAAAACTACATGATCTTTTAAAATCAATGTATAAGTTACCATTTTTACTTCCTAGGGTGGTAGTGTATTGGGAAATCATAATCCTTGAGTAGTTATTACCATTAATGTTTCCTCATGATGAGGTTTTTCTGTGAGAATATTTACTTCAAACTTTTAGGGCCTGTATATTTTTGAGATCCTTATCTATAAAAGAAATACCTCCATATTTTTTAAGGGATATATGACATATTCTAACTCAAGATCATGGGTTAGACATATTCATTAATGAATATTTAGCTTCCCTAATGTATAGGATCTATATAATTCAATATAAGGAAATATCCAAATCCTTTATTTGATTCATCAATATATGTGAAAAAACCATCCTCTCATAAATTAAAATTAAATATAAATTCATTAACCAATATCCTATTTAAAACTTCAAAACATTATTTATTTTTCTCTAAATTTATAAAAATAAGACCATTAGGTTACAATGTGAATAACTGGTTTGATAATCGAAAAATATTTTGAAGAGAACTTGGATAATAACCTTCTAGTCCTAATAACATGCATACCTTTGTTATATTTATTGGGCTTAACCATTCCATCATTGCCTCTATCATTAAAGTATCAACTAATATTAAATCCACTCAGAAAACTTGGAATGAAAAAGACACATATTTGAGGAAGAATTAAAAATTTATAAATTTTCCTTATAACTCTTTTACTCTTTATGTCCTAATAATTATTCACAAATAAATATTATATTTTTCATTGTTTTATATAATATAAATTTATAATTAATAAATTATTCAAATAAATTATCTTCATAATCTATTAATACTCTATTAATAATATCACTAAAAACCTATGGTCACTTAGTAAATCCATAGGGAATTAATATAAATATGTAATGTCCTTACCTCATTAAAAGTGTCATCTTTGGAATATCATTTTTCCTTAATTACAGTTGATGAATCTAATAAAAAAGATTAATATCTGAAAAATATTTATCTCTATGAAATTAAACAAATATGTAATAAATGTTTGTATGAGGATACTGTTTCATTATTTAAATTTAATTTATAATTATTTTAGCAATGTACACCTTCATAGACCCATCATTATTTTTACCAAATAGAAGAGTTCCTAAACATATAGAAACACTAGGGAATACAAATCCCTTATCAAAAAATTACATTGTTGTTTCTACAGTTTAACTAATTACACTATATCCATTCTATTTAGTGTATTAGATATATTTTTTTATCAAGGATGTGATAAATTAAAATTTCATCCTCATGCTCAAGTGAAAGTCCATGTAGATCTTCAGGAAACAAATTACTATATTCTACTATGAATGTATTTTCCCCATTTATAAGGATACCTATCCCATTCATATGTTCTATTTTCTATTATTAACAAAGAATTTCATTATGGATAGATAATAGATGTGGATCTTTACATGATTCATATGACGTAGTATCCCCTTTTTAGACAATGGATTTCATATTTATATCATGAATCATATTATCCTTCTATTGGAAATAAATTTATCCTTAAAATTTTATAGCGAATCCATCCTGAGGATTATATTAAAGGTAACCATATGAATAATAATAAATTTTTCGAATAAGGTATATTTATGTGTCTTATTGGGAACTGAATGTATTATAATAATTATTATAATATTTCCACAAGGAGTCCTTATTGACATCACATTTCATAAGGTGGTATATAAATATCAAATTTTCTTGGAAAAAATGGAAGATATAAAATATTATGAAGATACAGAATCAAAATATTATTAAATGAATTTGATATTAAGATAAAAGTGTCTTACATTGAATATTTTTTAAATTGATTCCCAATAATAGTGGTCCCAAATGATTTTCCTTTCTCCATTTTTATTTTCTAAGTAAAATTTCGTTAACACTTTTCGAATTCATTTGAATAGTCCCATATCTCCTTCTAGTTGAATAATTTGAATTTGGAGGATTATTTCATGCCATATAAAACATGAATATAATTTTTTATGACTCTGTAATTGAATAAAACTCTCATTCACATCTAGAATGTTCCATGGTGTTTTATTCACAAACCCTTAAAAGTTCAAAATTTCACTCTAAACTTCTTCCCATTTTTCATATTTCTTTTTTCAAAGTGCTCATCTACTAGTTTATTTTTTTGTTTTACATGGAAAAATAATTCATAGAGAATTATTTACCTCACTTTATGTCACCTTATATGATATCCTAAGATTCAATAAATCATTGAGATGATAATACGGATTGAAACCATAGATTTAGGATATCAATGAAGCGGTCAATTACTTCTTAGATTAAATACATAATTTAAAACATAATTTGTTAACCTTGTAATGTTAAATTCATAGTCAACCACATATTATCCATCATTTTTTCTTAGATTAAATAAATTCCTCTCAATATCATCTTTTTTCTCATGATAAAATTATTATTTTTTAAATATTTTCATGAAATTCACACACTCCTTACTATTTATTTCCATTAATTTTTTATTTTTCTGGATCAATGTCCACTGTTGATAAAATTATCCATTAAGATGATAAACATTCATTCTAACTTTATCTTTTTCACCAATTTCTGACGAGAGAAATATCCTTTCATTGGAATTATATATTTCCCAACTACTAATTGATTAGTAGTACCTTTGAATGGTAGAGTTAAATGTCTCATTATGGGTCCCATCATTATTGCACCATATCAGAGATTGGAAGGTTTATCCATAAAAGAAAGATTATTGCTCAAGACCCCAGTCAATTTCCCCAATAAAGTTATAATTTTCTTGCTCTAGATCCATCACCAATGTATTTCATAGGAGGGAATTCTCTACATAGATTTCGTGTATTGATATAGTATTCACTTATTCTAATAGGATAAATTTCAAATAATTAATTTTGTTTAATTTTCTCATAACATAATGTCTTAAAAATAATAGTGTATAGTTCTAAATCTAGTATATCACATAAAATAAATTAAAAATATATGAATAATAGTCATAAACTCATAAGTTTAGTATCATTTGGAATATCATCATATAATAAAAATATTTTTCAAATACTGCAAAATGGCTCATAAATATAAGATTAATTTACAAAATAATATACCTTGGGAGTATTTAGTCATGTGTGCAGTCTTAAGACCACTCATCATGAACTGATTTATGATCGAGTTGATACTCAACTGGCCTTCTAAAGGCTATTTATTTTTAGGTTCATTAGTTTCATAACTGCATACAATTTCTAGTATCCTGATGGAAATTTCATTTATTTTAAAACATTCATTCTGTATTCTAATAAAAAAAATTCAATTTTCATTTACATATAATTATCCTTAGAGTCTATCATAGGTTTAGTTTTTCTAATATATGTTTTTAAACACCTATTTCCCAATGTTTATACTAAAAATAGTTGTATACCAACAATAACACCATGAATATGGTAACCCATATCCATTGGTTATTTTACTATGTTTTCACATGGTATACAAGAACACATCCTAAGTGATAGATTAGTTTACAAGTCTTGGGAGACTAGATAGATATATTATTCTCACGTTAAATTTTAAAAAGAAAATAAAAAAATAAAATTATAATGAGTTCATTATTATTTATTATATTATTTACAAAAAAACATAGTTCCCATAATGGTATCATGGGAAAAGGAAAATACAATAATGAGTGAGCTCAGACTCTTAGTAACGGAAATCATACAATATAATCTAACATAGAATAATTAAAACATTATTATTATGGTAGAGAGAAAAAATAATCATATATGTTTTATAACCAATATAATAAGAGAGGAATATATAAAAGGATGACATAAAAACTTGACTTATTACATGGATAACAATAACTACATTCATAATTAAAGAATTCAAAACTCTGGACTTCAAATTCTTACTATAAATACAGTCATATGTCATGACCCCAACCCTATAAAGGTACCCCTCCTAGGATTGAAATGAAGTAAGAGGGATAATTAAACTTGAGTCCTTCCTCCAATAGGGCATTTATTAGTGACTAGAACCAAGGCTATAAAATCTATCATAAATGTGGAAATAAAATATATATAATATAGGATTATCAGATATGATAAATAAATGGGAAGAAACTCTGTGACATTGTTCAAAATAAGGAAAAAAACCATCTAATAATGAATGATTAATGTAAAAAAAATAAAGAGTCCCAAAATATAAAACAAAATAAATAGTTATATGGTTGCACCCCAAGATCTGCTCCAAAACCCAACACAGTAAGGACCATATCAGTCCTCAAAGTCCTCTTGTAAACAAGAAAATACTTTTTATATACATGGGGTGAGAATAACATGTATAATAAGTTGAATAATACCTAAATTGTCTCATGAATATGAAAAAATAGAATACTAAATAACCCATGAGAATAAAATAGAACCAACCACGCCTAAGTAGGTCAAATAACCCATCCTTTCCTCACTATGGCACAGGTACACAATATTTCATCCATTTTTGTGACAAAATATGGAGAATATTCAAAAATAAGGTACCCTACTCTAATTCTCTCCTAATTTACCACTCTCACACTACAATGTCATATGTCCTCGGGGTCCCACATCTTCATTAGAAACATTCCAAACAAATAATTTGAAAATGGATCCTTCCAATAACCCCTCATGCAACTCACCATTAATCCTGCATGAAAAAATATAGGTCATCAAATCCTATCTCTCCTGAAGAAATTTGGTCCATAATATTCACCTTAACAAAATTTGTATCTCCTAAATAATTTTGTATCGGGAACATGAAAAAAATAAACCATGTTCACTCCTCATAACATGCACAAATTCTAGCATGAATCTCTTTTTCATCAAATAATACATCAAAAGTAGTGCAGTTTTATATTCTAGACGTTATATCCCATTCATATTAAAATCACCTGGAAGAGAGGGGAATGAATAGGGGGAATCCTTCTATCCATCTGCACCACTTGGATTTTTGGAAAACACCCCCCCCCCAGAATTGGTTGTTAGCACATGGTGCTCAACACAGTAGGTATATGTATAGAAATATTAATAAAAGCATAAAATATATAATATTCAAACACACAATCCCAACCTATGGGATAACAAAAATATTACTATAATAACCAACAACATAATCAAAAATCATTACACACTCAAGCACATTTATTAATACCAGTAATTCATAACACCATATGATAAATCCCCAAGACACATTCCATATTTTCTTATCATGATAACCCATTAATATATTTTCCAAATTAAAAACCACTATCATTATTAAACCCATTCATTTTCACATACAACAAACTAATTTAGCCACATTTACCATTTCCTTTTTTAGAGGTCATTATCCTTTCAATCCCATGCCTATAACAAACTATAAATTTATCAATGTAATTTCCCTTTTAAAAATATAAATATCTAGTATATACTAATATAATATTATATATTTTCAATGCACCATGTGATAAAACTAACTACATTTTATTATACAAACATTAAGTATTATATTTAGAGAATAAATATGGCCATAAGAACTAAAATTACTACAATGGGATATAAATACATAATAAGAAAAAAAATAGGAAAATTTGTATATTCTCAATCCCCATGGAATAAACCACACTCATGATACAAGTAAATAATGGCTTTAAATTATAAATTAATTGCTTAAATATTGATAAAACAAAAAAGTTTTATTTTCATTTTTGAAAAATAGATAATGACTTAAAAAAGTTTATATTAATAAAATGGTTTTATAACTTAGTATTATGTTTTATTATAATGATACTATAATTTTATGATACCATAATAAAATTTTAAAAGTGTCTGAAAATTGATTATATTATTTAAATTATTATTTTTCTACTAAATGATGATTTTATTTAAAAATTTAATTTCACATATATAGATAATTATTTTAATAATTTTAATTTATATTTTAAAATCTTCAGGTCTAAAAATGGTTAAGTTGAATTATTTTTATTTTTCTAAAATATTTTATTTTTACTTTTTTGAATAGTTAAAGGTGATAAAATAATATATTTAACATTATAAGCTAAATATATGATGTTTTGAGTCATAGATTTCATAAAAATCCAATAATTCACACTCAAACTGAAAAATTATTTAATATAGTCATGGGAATCAATATTATTGGTAGTATTAAGCAAAAATAAAAAACTATTGAATATAAGATTAAAAAAACACTAATCTTATCCCCTTATAAATACCAACCCTCACCTCCCCTTATACTCACAACATCACAACCATATATATTTCCAAATTTATCTCCAATTACCATTCCAATATTATCCTTCATGAACTAGTGCTATTTCTCACACCAAATACCATTTCAAGGAACCTTAATAGGTATCTTAATAAGGGAAAACCTAAAAGAAGAGGTAAAATTCTTGACTAAACTCTTTTAACTTTATTCTTATTCTACACCCCCTTATGGTCACCATCCAAATTAAAATAGTCACATAAGTATAATAAATATAATAATATGTTATTATTGTGTTGTAATATCCATATTATACCCACACTTGTTTCTTTTCAAAAAAAATGATTATCATAATATGTTTGGTTCACCGCCTCCATGAACAACTTACTTCATTTTTTCTTCACCACCCTCAAGCACACTCATTAATATATTATTATTATTAAATAATTTTTTAATAATTATATAATGAATTGTATCATATTTTTTAATTAATATATAGTCATAATATTAAGTTAAATGATAGTATACCATGATGGTTGGAGAAACCGCATAAACGAACTAACCATATAAAGTAATCATTTTTACTAAATGAATTGTCCCTATGATGGAACATAAAAGGGTATTTAGAACCATTTAAATTTATGAAATTTAATTACTAAAATTTAATTTAATTTCTCATTTTGTTAGTCCTATTACAAGAAAAATAATAATTATCCACAAATGATCTAACTTTGGTTCCATAAAACGAACGTCCACTGAACGACAATATTCATAATAACATCATATTTAAATGGTAATAAATGAATATAATAAAATATTTTCATATAAAATATATATGTAAAAGGATCTAAATTAAGTAATGACCAGTCTCTCTCTAACTAACATTAACTACTTATCATTGGTTTTATTTAATTATTTATAATTATATATATGTGTATCTTACATATATACCAAGATTATTATATCTTCCTTTTTCATGGTAATACATCTCTAAGGTTATTTTCTAAAATTCCTTCTTAAAAATCAAACCAGATTAAGGTATTAAAAATATTTATTCCCATTTATTATATCAATAAATAATGGAATATTTTAGGTATAATTATTCAGGAATACCTATAGTTTTTTTAAATATAACTCTATACTTCTTCTTTCTCAAAAATCCATTAACAAATTCCAAAAAACAGCATCTTGAAATTTCATTTCTATACCCATTTCAATACCATTTATCATAAATTTTTCTCCAAATGAAAACTATACATTGAAAATTATGATTATCAACTAAATTATTAAAATAAAAAAAATTATACGTTATTCTCATTGGAATATTTAGGAAATATCCTGTGATTTTGATATGAGGCGATATTATGCAACCAATTTTTTCTATGGGTAATTATAAATTTCGTTCCTTATGATTTATTTCTTTATATTACATGAATATGAATATATATGTTATGGTGGGTTCACCCAGATATCCCTCTAATAAATTGGGAATTTTTTTGTCCCATTAGATAGTATGTATGTATTATGCAGTAAACCTAATTCATGATGGGACTCTATCCAGCATGTGTTGTTTTCATGAAAATAAGAATTTAATTAAGATTAAGTCATGTTTTATGCAGATTCCACATTCCTATGATTCCCTAATCTTATGATTACATTTAATTTATGTTATTGTCCCATGGTATTTGTAATGAGCCATATAATTTATGATATCTTGTTATTAATTTTGACTCTCATGTTATGCTTATTTATGCTTATTTATCATGTTTATTTCTATACTAGCCTCCTTATAGCACCACCACTATCTATGTATTATATTGTTTATACTAGTCTATTTTATGAATTCAAAGTGATTTAGGGTCTCATTATGTAGGTTTAAAAAAATATTAATTCTATTTTCATTTTTTAATTTACCTAGTCATCCAAAGTTACTAGGCCATCCAATCTATTAATTTTATTTATTTAATATTTATGTTAAAAATAATGTAAAAATATTTTTATGATTCTTAGGTCGCTATATTTGGAATCAATGGTGCAGTATAGTTTTTTCCAATAGGACTAGAATACATTTCTGGGAACCCTATGTATGATTATTTGTAAAGGGTAATATCCTGGAATATTTTTGATGTGTAGAGTGACTAGTATCCATGAAACTACATCCCTGTCTAAATACTACAAGTGGATATGGATATCATATAGTTGTATATAGGGTTAATATCATTGAAAATGAAGGAATGGGTTTTAATGTAACAACCCAAGTAATGATATAAATATTTTACACTCTTATAAAATGTTTATACATTCACCCTATATATTTTACCAAGCATAATATAAGAATAAACCCATATTTATGCATAAAAAATGTTTTTTCTTAAAAAGGATGTTTTATTCCTTTTGATGGAGAAATAGTTTTAAATATAGTTTATGTTACTTTTATAAAATATTTCTGTAAAAAAACATATTATTTGGAATTAGAATATAAAAATTTTATTTGGTTGAATTTTTTGTGATTATCTATTAAGTTTCATGTTTTAATGAATTGTAAAAAAATACCGCATTTTAATTAAAAACTACTTTTTCATAAAATTTACTTATTGTGTAAAATATATATTATAATGGTTCTAAAGTATATTTAGATAATTTTTTATAATTTAATATAATTTAGGTCTTTAGAATCAATTTCATGTTGAAATTTGTTATAAAAACATTGCAAACTTTTGAATGTTTTTACTTTATAAACTTCTTGTTTCATCCCATATGTCGGATTAATTTTTTATTTATTTCATCCAATTAGGTGTTTAAAATTTGAAAAAATGGATTCAATATTTTTAATTAGAAGGTAATTTTTTTTAAATAGGTCCCTTTTATTTTTGGATAATATGAATAGTTACTCTAATAATTTTTTAAACAAAGTTAAAGGTAAATCAGGTAATTAAGGGTAAAACTAATATTATAAATATTATAAAATTACCCTAACAGTTTTCCTAATTTCATTTTATGAGTTTTTTTAAAAAAAATCTTTTGGAAAAATTATGACCTTTGTAAGAAACTCGAATAAGAGTATGACATTTCTTATTTTATATTCAATGAAAAGTCAATTTTCAAACACTTTTGATTTTAACAAGTGGAATATTTTTAATATGGGGTTATATAGGGGTTATGTTAGACTATAAATAGTATTTTGGAATCTAAAATATTTCAATTAATCATTATAATTTCTGTTTAATTTTTATAGAATAAATAATTTAATTAAAGTCTTTCATAATGATGATAGAGTAATTGTTTAATTAAAAGAAATATCAAATAAATGATACTAAAAATATTGAAATAAATATAATTTGAGATTATTAATGTCATCCAAGTATTTTTTAGATTAATTTAACATGTTATTGGTATTTTAAAAGTATTTTTTAACTTATATAGTGATTATGATATTTTTAAAAAGTCATGTTAAGAATAGTGTAAAAATTGAAATTATTGATATTTTCAAATAAATAACATTTTATTAAAGGATATAAAATTTATAAAAATAAAAATTTAGTCTAACTTATTGGAATAAATATATAAATTCCATTAATTACTCATTTACATTGTGTTTTTCATTTTTTATTAATTATATAAACCCTAACTGAAAATTATCTTTTTATTTGATTTTCAAAGTGGCGGGATACAACAGCGGTGTGCCAAATTCAAAATACAAGATTCAAAAATCCATCACAAAATGAGGAATATGCTAGCATCAGTCAAAGTCACACAAAAAAAGTTGTCTTACATCATCTAACACATCATTCATCTTGCTGTCTATCATCATCACTGAAAATGGCGTCATCGTCCCCGATTAATCACCATGTCGTCAGCATCACTGATTCATCACCGCAGCAGAATACCAGAGCCAACTGATCTACAGAAAACATCATCACCGATGAGAAAAACCATAAATGAACACCACAGAAACAAAAAAACACCAATCCATAAAATATATTCGTATAGAGACACCATATTAGGAATCAATCTGCTTTGCACCATCAGAAACATCTCCAAAAACGTAGTTGAAGCCAAAACAGAACGTCACCGACATCAAATGACTCACGCCTGGATCAACGGACACCTTGAATCCCTTCGAACATTGAACCACAAATCCCAAAACCTTGTAGTAATTGTTGCGCTAGAGCTAACTAGGAGAGGCACATAGGAACTTGGGGTCAAAGAAGGTTGATCGGCCAAGGATTTCATTAGCACACCGCCATTGGGCCCAAGAAGCTCCATAAAAGAAGTCTGCGTCGACATGAAGGGGAACCAGAGTTCCATCACCAAGAAGAAACGAGGAATAAGACCAAAAAAGAAGGAAATTAGAACCAATGTGGAAAATCATAACACTACAGACGCAAAAAAACCCCGAACCAGAAAGACGAAACCCCCATTCCAAAGCACCACCGACACCATCCCAAGCTGTCATCGGAACTATCTCACTGGACAAATATGAGGTCTATAATGATAGGGAAGATGAAAAGAGAAGTGGAGAAGGGATATTGAAGCTTTGGTCCTAGAACACCATGAAAGATGATTCATCAAAAACAACCGTAAAAGGTGATAGGAATAACAGATAAAAGGGAGAGAGGCGATCCTGGAAAAGCCGGAGAACACCCCGCACAGAGGAGGAGCCACCGTGACCATAGGAGGATTTAGGGGAAAACCATAGTTGTCGTAGAGAGAATCGAGAGGGTGCTCCCTAGATAATTCGGAGCCATCTGGTGGGATCCAAGGAAGCACTCGTTTATATTAACCCTCAAATTGTAAATTACATTATATCACAGTAAAAGTTAAAATGGTTAAATAAGGGTTAAACCAAAAGATTATGATTAAAAAATATTAAAAACTTGTATAATTTTCATTATATTATTTTATTACAACCCAAAAACATATTATATTATTAATAAATCACTTTTTACCAATTTTAAATATAAAGTTAATTTATATTAATTTAATATTTTGAAAAATTCCAAGACTGCCCCTCTCGTCTCCTATAAAAGGGCACCCTTTCTCATATTTTATTCAAACTTAAAACCCATTTCAGATAGGAAAATATCTTCCCATATTCCTTAATTTAATCCCTTTACATATTATATTGGCCATATTTTAGGCATAAAATCCTCCTTAGTGGTTTTAACATGTTAATCAAAAGAGGTCGACCGAAGAAGAGGTGTCATTTTAAATTAAGTGTTTCTATTTTATTTATTAATCCACACCCATAAAATATTCTTCAACCATGATTAAATAATAAATCAAATATCCTAAATATTATTATAAGTTATTATTTTAATACCATCACCTAAATCCATCTCCAATTTCATCAAATGGGAAATGAATTATTTGTCTGTGTGTACGGTAGACTACTACCTCGTGAACCGATATAATTAATTTTCCATCACCATCTCTCTAGACTGGTTATAATGATGGAATTAATGATTATATATGATATTCATGAAATATGTATAATTATTAAAATATAATATATTATTTACATTATTACCTTTCCATGAACATCAAAATGATAACGTAGTTTGTGCGTACGTGCGAACTATCACCTCCACAAAGCGATGTGATTAGTTTCTCATAACCACATAAAATGGAATATATATATATTTATTTATTTATTTAAATGATTAATATGATATTATTATATTATTATAGTTATATAATGATAAAATAAGAATTAACTTCTTTCCATAATGATCCTTGAAAAATAGAAATGTTACTCATGTGTATGTATGTCCTACCGTCTCTATGATTATAACATTATTAATTTTACATAACCTTATATAAATTGTTTGATTTAAAATTATAATTTATGAATATAATTGATTATTATTTCATTAATATTATTCTGGAGATGATTTACTTATAACCATTTCAACTTTTGACATCATTCAAAATTCATTTTGGTCTCATGTATAGAATATCGACAAAACTTATGTCATAAACTTAAATAATTAAGTAATTCTATTAACATGGTAATACGTGATATAAAATGAATAATAAGAATTAAAAAGATTTATCAATAAATTAAATAATTAACCTAATTTTATTATTTAGTAATAAAAATATTATACATGATGATTCAGACTCAAGGTAAGGGACCTTCATTTAAAACCGTCGTTTAATGTTACTCTGTCAACTATTTTTAAAAAAACCTAAATGAATGTTTTTTTAAAATATACATCATGAATAGAATTTATTTCTTAAATATCTCTTTAATTTTTTTATTTTTCCTTTATAATTTTACAATTTTGTTTTCAAATAATTTTTTTTCATTTATGATTGTGCATATTTTTAAAAATAAAATATGACCTCAAAGTGGAAATTTTATTTTTCCTTTATTTATAATTTATGTGTTATGATTATGTTGTGGTTATTAGGAATTTTTTATGTTTATGGGTTGTTCGATGATAAACCGAGGGTGGGTGATCCCGTTATAGATCTCAAATTCATTACGTAATGAGATGGAGTTAATAAGTAGGGTTTACCTTAAGAGATTAAAGTAAAATACAGTGGTGGGTATTCCAAATGTAACCATGAAGGTTACTCCCTATGTAGTTGTGAATGATACTATAAGAGTGAAATTAAATTTATGCTAAAATTTAACTTTAGTATTTATTTTTTCTATGGATTTTTACAAAAAACGTATTATTTCATTATATAAGCTAAAGATGTTATTTTTTATGGGTGAAAAGTATAACTTTTTGAAAATATTTTCATTGGTTTAAAGTATTCATAGATTAACTGTTTATTTCCTTATATTATGTCCTTAACTAAACATTTTGTGTTCACCCCATGTTTTTCCATTTTTTCACATGATATTATGATGGGTAAGAGAAATGATGAAGTCAAGATGAATATTATGAGAATTTTTCCTAAAAAAAATCACATATTATTTTAAAAGTTTTATATTTTTAATGAAATTGATACTATTTTATTTGTATCCACTTTTTATGAATGTGAAATTTTATGACCTAATTTTCTAAAAATATAAACCTGAAAAGATCTTCAATGTGAAAGAATGTAATGTCTTGACTAAAACTTAATATTATGTAAATTTCATGGTCATATCCATATAGTTGGTATCAGAGTTTGGTTTAGATAACTTTTGGGGTTATGATATTGTTAATATAATATACACAATTTATTTTTACTTTATTGTTATTTTGAAAGAATATATCATTTTAAGATTACTATATTTCGTTATCTAAAAAATTTATTTTCAGAATGGTTTTCTACATAGGAAATAGAGAAGTTGTGGTAGGAAGGCATCGAGAACAATAACTACCTTCCAAATCAGTGTCCCGATATGGTCGGGAATGGAACATAATTTTTTGTCATAGTGATGGATCAGTTGAAACATTATATAAATGGAGGTTTCATCTATACACGAGATCAACCCGAATAATCACAGAGGAATATGTCAGTAGTGTATCATTTTATGAGGAAACATCCTCTAATTTTTATTGGATCTTCTGAATCAGTGGTAGGTGAAGAGTGGATTAAATACTTAATGAAGATTTTGAATGTCATGGGGTGTTCATACAATCAAGAGGTTAGTTAATCTATTTTTCCATTTTAAAGGTGAAGTTGATATGTGGTGGTCTATTGTTAAGAATATCAGGGATAGTGAGGAGATGGATGATTTGAAGTGGGATTAATTCAAAAATATTTTTCTTGAGATATATATTCATAAGGAATTTTGACTTAGGATAGAAAAACAATTCTATTAATTGATGCAGGAGAAGGAACCACTAGCTACATATGAAATAAAATTTACTTCACTGGAAAATTTTGTTCCAAATTTCATTTGGGATATTGATAGTAAAAACAGTCATTTGTACTCAAGATTCAATTTATAATATCAAAGGGAATAGGATTATTTTAAATTTAATAGTTATGAAAAACATGTTTGATATGTGGAGAAGGAGTAAATAGAGTTTTTCAATGATCATGTGTTCTTTGAAAACTTTTATAAAAATAGGTCAATATAGAAGGAGAAAGTGAAGAATTCATTAAAGTAACACGATAGGACAAAAAATATTTTTACAGTAAGTGAGAATTGTGGTAAAAACACACTAGGGAATGCATTTTTAATTCTAGTAAGTGATTATAATTTTGTAAAATTGGACAAAAGGCTCATAAATACAAGGAAAAATATCATGTTAGTAATAATGAAAATCTGATATATAGTTTGTAAAATGTATCAAATGAAATTTTATGGTTCCTTATGAGAAAAAGTGTTCGGAGAAGAGCCCAAATGATGTGAAGTAGAAAAACTATAAGTAGAAAGTTATGGTGAAATCCTTTGAAACTACTTCATCATATGTTGGGACATCAAATGAAGTGGTATTAGGTATGTTGTTTGTTTATTCATATTATGTCAATGTGTTTCCAGATTTTGGGTCTACACATTCTTCTATTTTTTAAGAAATGTTCTGGGAAATTACAAATTTCACCTCAAGAAATGAATCCTACACTTATGGTGAAAACCCATATGGTAAATATTAAGAAAAAAATAAATTATAAAAATATTCCTATTATTTTATATGGAAATAATTTACCTGTAAACCTTATGGGTTTTCCTCTAATATATTTTGATGTTATTTTGGGTATAGATTGGATTTCTATTTACCAGGTTAAGATATATTGTAGTGATAAAGAATTTTCTTCAGAAAGAGTTTTAGTTTGTGTAGAAGAATGAACCCATACCATTTATAACATATCAGTAAGCTGAGAAACTATTAAAATATGGAAATTATTGTTATCATTCACAAATTTTTGAAAACAAATGAACTATTTATATTAATGATGTGCATGTGGTAGATGAGTATCTTGATTTCTTTTTTGATTATTTACCTGGTATTATACCTGATTGGGAAGTTGAATTTACTCATGACTAGTTCCTAATGCTAAGACAATTTCAAGACCCCCTTATCTAATAACTCAATTATAAAATCTAAAATTGAAAAACCAGTTTTAATAATTTTTAGATAAATGTTTCATCTAACCAAGAACATCACTATGGGTTTCTCTTGTATTGTTTGTTAAAAATAAAGATGGTTTAATGAGACTTTTAATTGATTATAGATCCTTCAATAATGTCACTATTATGAACAAGTATACTTTGACTCATATTGTTGATTTGTTTGATCTACATCAAGGAAAACAATATTGTTCAAAGGTTGACTTCTGGTCGGGGTACCATAAGATGAAAATAAAGAAATAATATATTACTAAGACTGTGTTTCTGACTATATATGGCCATTATGAATTTTTAGTAATGTAATTTGGGTTAACTAAATCACCTGTTGTTTTCATGAATCTTACGAATAAAATATTCCATGAGTTCTTGGATAAGTTTCTAGTTGCATTTATTGATGAAATTTTGGTATATTCTAAAAGTAAATAGAAGTATGAAAGACATATGAGATTTTTTTTTCAGACTTTAGAAAAAAATAAACTGTATGGGAAAATTAGAAAGTGTGAATTTTGTTTTCAACAAATTTCATTCCTTAGTCACACTGTTTCTAAAGATTTCATAACCATTGATCCAACTAAAATGAAAGTTTTTAAATAATGTCAAAGTCCCAAAAATATAACTAAGATTCCTTTTTTTAGCGGGATATTACTATAGATTTGTGAAAAAAATTGCATTTTTATCCAGGATAATTACTAAGTTAACTCAAAATTTTGTTAACTTCATCTATAAAAAAAAGAACGTGAGGATTGTTTTCATGAATTGAAAAGATTGGTGAATACTTTAGTTTTGGACTAGAATTATATAAATGGTTAATGTTTCATCTACATTTATGCTTCATTAAAGGGACTTGGTGTTTTCCTACTGAAAATTATTAGGTAATTGCTTATGCTTCATGTTTGTAGAAACATCAGGAGATAAATTACCCTACACATGATTTGGAATTAGCTGCAATTGTTTTCTGCATTAAAAATTTGAGGAAACATTTGTATAGAGTAAAATAAGAAATATATTCTGGTCGTAAATGTTTAAAATATATATTCATTCAGAAAGAATTGAAAATGAGATAGAGAAGATGGTTTGAACTAATCAAGGATTATGATTTCATGGTTCATTACCATCCTATAAAAGAAAAATAAAGTGTCTTATGAATTGAGTAAAAAAAATAATGATACATTAACCATGTAAAATTTGGAATATGACCCCTTAGTTAATGATTTTATGAGTTTTTTCTTGGAATTTTTTTGTACAAGAAATTCTTATGTTTAATTTCAGGTGTCGGTGTAGTCATCTCTATCAAAGAGAATTAAGAAAGTGTGGAAGGAAGACTGTGAGTTATAGAAAATGGTGTAATTGGATAAAAAGTGTAATCTTCCATAATTTAACATTGATAAGATTTTTTTTTGATATTTGGGAGGTGATTATGTTTTTCTTGGGACTCATAGTTGAAAAAAGAGTTATTATGTGAAGCTCATATTTTTTAGATTTCAGTTCATCCTCAAGCACAAAGATGTACAGAGACCTTTGAGAGTATTACTGGAGGGATGGAATAAAAAGATATATTGATAACATAACCAAGAGATTGTTAACTTTTTAATATAATAAAAGAGATATATAGTTACCTAAGGGGATACTTAAGACTTTTCTAGTGCTGGAGTGGAAATGGTAAAATATTTATATGGATTTTTTAGTGCTATTACCAAAGACTTCTTGAGGTAACAATGTGATCTAGGTTATTGTTGATAGATTGAATAAATCAACACATCTTCTTCCAATTCGAGACACTTTATCTCAAGATCAAATTTCTTGGATTTATCATAAAGAGATAGTTAGGTTACATGGAGTTCCTATCTCTATTGTATCTGATCATGATCACAGGTTCACTTTTATCTTTTGGAAAATCATTCAAAATTCTTTGAATACTGAATTACATTTCATAACATATTTTCATCCTAAATCATATGGGAAGTCATAGAGAACAATTCAGACCTTGGAGGATATGCTATGTTCTTTTCATTGAATTAACCGGTAAGTTGGGATCAACACATTTCTCTGGTTGATTTTTCTTATAATAATAGTTTTCATTGTAGTATAATGATAGCACCATTTGAGGAATTATATAGATAGTGGTGTCAAAATCCAAAATTTTGGGATGATGTCAGATAAAGGAAGTTAATTGTACAAAATTGGTAGAGGAAATGGAAGAGAAATTTTACTTGATTAAACAACACATGAGGACAGCTTAGACTAGAAAAGTAATGTGGATAACCGAATGAATGATATTTCTTTCAAGGTAGCTGATCATGTCTATCAAAAAAGTTATCCATGGAAAAGTGTGGTGTGTTTTGTTATGAAATAGAATACGAGTCCACTTTTTATTGGACCCTATGTAAAATTGGATAAAGTTGGATCTGTTTGCTACTGAGTGGATTTTCCTCAGAGTTTATCCCAATTACAAAATTTTATTCATGTTTCAATGTTAATAATGTATATGATAGATCCATATCATGTTTTTAGTTAATAAGTAGTTCATTTGTAATATAATCTTTATTATAAGGAACTTCCAGTTTGTGTTCTTCATTGTAGAGAGCAGGTTTTCGAGAATAATGTGATTTATCAGGTAATTAAGGGTAAAATTAATATTATAAATATTATAAAATTACCCTAGAACTTGTCCTAATTTTATTATTTCATTTTGTTTCTACCAAAAGAATCATTAGGAAAAACTTGTGTCCTTTATAATCTTCTTGTATAAGAGTATGAAATATATAATTTTATATTCAAAGAAAAGTGAATTTTTTCAAACTTTTGTTTTAACAAGTGAAATATTTTTAATATGGGGTAATATAGAGGATCTATTCGAATATAAATAGTATTTTAGAATATAAATTTTTTATATTTATCATGATAATTTATTTTTAATTTTAATAAAAGGAATAATTTAATTAAAGGTTTAACAATGATGATATACTAATTATTTAATTAAAGTAAATATCAAATAAATGATATTAAAAATGCTAAAATAATTATAATATGTGATGATTAATTTCATAAGTGAGTTTTTCATAAGAATTTAACATGTTAGTAATGTTTAATAAGTATTGTTCTGAATTTATATATTTTTTATTATATTTTTAAAAATTCATGTTATGAACAGTGTCAAAATTGACAATATTGATATTTTAAAATAAATAGTATTTAATTAAATGATATAAAAATTATAAAAATTATAATTTCTTCCAAATTATTTGGATAATTTAAAAAATTTAATGAATGAATCATTTATTGGTTTATTTTTATTTTAGATTAATTATATTAACCCTCAATGTTTAAATTACATGATATCACATTAAGAGTTAAAATGGTTAAATAATGGTTAAAACAAAAAGATAAAGATTAAAAAAACATTCAAAACATGTCTAATTGTCATTGGATGATTTTATTTTTACCCATACTCATCCTAGATTAGATATAAATCACTTTCAACCCATTTGAAATAGAAAATTAATTTATATTAATTTAATATTTTCAAGAATTATAAGAGTTCCCCTCTCATCTCCTGTACAAGGGAACCTATTATTCTATTTTATTCACACATAAAATATATTTTTTCAGATAAAATCTACCCAAATACCTTACTTAAATCTCTCCACACATTCTAGAGGTCTATGTTTATACATAAATCTCTCCTTAGACGTTTTATATTTTTAATCAAAGGAGGTCGTCCGAAGTAGATGTATCATTTTTAATTAAGTGTATATGTTTTATTTATTCTTCCACTTCCTTAAAATCTTCTTCAAACATGGTGAAAAATTAAATCCAGTATCTTGAATATACTGATAAGTTATTATTTTAATATCATCAACTAAATCTATCTCCAATTTCATCAAATGGTAAATGAATTATTTTTTCGTGTGTATGGTGGAATACCACCTCATGAACTAATATAATTTGTTTTCCATCACCACATCTTAAGATAGGTTATAATGATGTAATTAATGTTCATATATAATATTCATACAAAATTTATAATTATTAAAATATAATATATCCTTTAAATTCTTATCTTTCCATGCACATAAAAATGATAATGTCATTCATGCATTAAATGATCAATATGATATTGATGATATTTTGATCATTCTCTAAATATAAAAAATATTTACCTTCCTTCCATAATTATCATTAGTAAATGGATACATTACTCATGCATATGTATCGCCTACCATCTCCATGATTATAACATTGTTAATTTTTTATAACCATACATAAATGGTTAAATTTAAAATTATAATTTATGTATAAAAGTGATTATTATGTCATGAATATTATTTTAGAGATAATGGACTTATAGGAATTTTGACTTTTTACATCATACCGAATTCATTTTGGACCCAAGTACTGAATATCGATAAAACATCTAGCATGAAATTTAATAATTAAGTAATTGTTATAACATAGTAATAAGTCATATGAAAGGAATAATAAACTTTTAAAAAGTTATCAAGAAAGTAAATAATTAACCTAATTTTATTATTCAATAAGATACATATTTTTTGTGATGAGTCAGACTCAAGGAAAGGGACATTCTTTTAAAATTCATATTTTAAAGTTACTCTATAAAATATTTTTACAAAATCCAGAATGAATATTTTTTTAACATGTATTTCATGAATGTAATTTCTTACCTTCATGATGGTTTAATGTTTTGATGTTTCCTTTACATGTTTATAATTTTATTTTCAAATAAATTCTTTTCATTTATGAGTGTACGGATTTGTAAAAATGAAAAGTGATTTCAAATCAGAAATTTAATTTTTCTTTTATGCTTGATTTATGTATTATGATTATGTTATGGTTCATGGAAATTGTTTATAAGTGTGGTTGGTTTAGTGATAAACCAAGTCAGGTGAGCTTGTAATAGCACTTCAATGTATTGGTTAATGAGGCTGAGTTAATCAGTAGGGTTTCTCCAAAGAGATTAACAGAATATAATACGATGGGTATTCCTAAAGTAACCATGAAGGTTAATCCATATGTAGCTGTGAAAGCTACTGTAAATTGAAATATAATTGATGCCACAAGTTAACTTTATTATTTATGTTTACAATGGTGTTTTATAGGATTATTATGATTTCATGAGGTAAGTTAAAGATCATATGTTTAATGGGTGAAAAGTATAAATCTGTGAAAATATATTCATGGGCTTAATGTATTCATGGAAAAATGGTTTATTTCATTATTTTATGTATCTTAGTGAGATTTTGGAGCTCATCCCAAGTTTTAAAATGTTTTCATAGGATATATGGATGGGTAAGAGAAAGGATGAAGTCAATATGAATTTTATGAATATTTTCATGAAAAAAATCATGTTTTATTTTCAATGTTTTATATTTTGGAAGAAATGGATGCTATTTTAGTTGTATAGACTTTATATGATTGTTAAATATTTTGAACTAATTTTATAAAAATCAAAATGTAAAAAGATCCTAAATGTGAAAGAAATAAATTTCTTGACTTGAAATAAAGATTGTTTAAATTTTAAGGCTAGGTCCTTATATTTAACATGATATCCTCTTTATACATGAAAAAAAATCCTTTAATTCAAACCAGGTTTGAAACACACCGGTGATATTATTTAGAAAATTAAAAAAATCAATATGAAAATTATAATAGAAATGAATTGATTGTTTCGTTAGAAAATGTAATAGGAATAATTATCATTAATAACCTATTTTAAAACAAATAGATTCAAAAGTTATTATATATATTTCATTTATATTTTATGCCATTGATGTTCATACTTTTCCTTTTTTATGATCCTTAGTTTAAGTGATATCAGCCCAATGATTAGTTTTTATATAGTAAATGAAAAAGATCTAGAATCAAATATCGAATATGTGATCATTATCCATTAATGATATTAAAATATAATATATTTTAATAGGAATTAGTACTCATTAATATTATGTAGTTTTAGTAAAACTATTCACACCCCACCTCATAATATGGGACTTAAGCTATATATGAGAATAAAAAATAGAGAAATTATTGAATCCTAAGTAAATATCTTCTCCCTGATCAATGTTTTCGGATTGAACCTCTTATAAAATAATATTATACTTAAATTACTGGAATTTGATTCTATATTGAGAATGCATTCTCTTCCCTTGGGTAGAGTCGACATCAATAATCTGGAGAGGGATATTAGTCTTCACATCCTAATCCATCCTTTTATTTTTTTTCATGTGTACAGTTTATTGGAAATATCCTTTGTAAATTTTTATCAGGTTTTTAAAAATTTCCTTGAATTAAAGAATATATATATATCAATTGATTTTGATAAAGGACATAAACATTCCTTAGGGCATTCCCATTGTGATAAATTATAATAATGTATTTCCTAATGATTTTTATGATATTCCTTTGGATCGATAGTTTGATCTCTCAATTGACCTTTTAATAGATATTGACCAATATCCTAGAATCCCTATAGAATAGAAACTATTATGTTGGAATAACTAATGAACTAGTTACATGATAATCTAGGAAAAGGTTATATATGCCCGACTATTTCATAATGAGGTGCATTAGTATTATTCATCAAGAAGAAGTATGGGTCAAGGATCATATGCATTTATTATTTAAAACTCACAAAAAACATGAGAAAGAACAAGAATCCCCAACCACTAGTAGATGACTACTTTTATCAACTACATGGGGATAAATATTCTCTAAGTTGACTTTTTTTTGGGATATTTCCAATTAATGGTGAAAGAGTAAGATATTCCCAAGACTTCCTTTGAAATATGGAATGGATAATATGAGTTCATAGAGATTTCCTTCAGACTCAATAATTCTATAGTAGCTAATGTGGACATACTTAATAAAGTCTTTAGATATTACCTTGATAAATTTTTGGAAGTATTTATAGATAATATTCTGATATAGTGTTAATGCAAGGAGATGCATTTGAATATAGTGCTAAAGACATTATAGAAGGAGAACCTAAATGAAAAGTACCATGAATGTGTGTTATAGATGGATGATGTATCATTATTTTTGAATATTATATAACATAATATGATATATGTGGACCGTTAAAATAAAATATAAACTAAGGAATTTCCTATACCAACAACTGTAATGGAGATCAGTAGTTTTTCTAGACTAGTTTTTTATTATTGACGATTTGTGGGAAAAATAACATGATTATCAAACCTACTAACCATGATAAAATGGAAGGGTTGAAATTGTGTTTTTACATATTAATAAATAATGATATTAAAATATTGGAAAAATAATATTAACATAAATCTATTCCTAAATATTCCCTAATGTGTGGAAAATATCATGTTATATGGCTCTACTTCAAAGAAGGGTATTGGATATGTACAATGAAAAATTATATAGTAATAAAATAAGCCTCAAGGTAGTTGAATGTATATTACAAGAACTATTAAAAAAATGATATGGAGTTGGCTGTAGTGATATTCACATTGATGATTTCGTGGAACTATCTTTAGTGGGAGAAGTGTTAAATATATATATATATATATATATATATATCATTATATCCTTCATGGAAAATTTCCAAGGGTAAGATGAATCCATTTCACATAACTATATAGAAATGGGATAACATCTCCATGGAAATATTCACTATTCATTTGAATAAATAAAATTCATATAATGAAATATGGGTTATGGTGGATCTTCATTCCAAGATATATCAATTTTTTAATTCAAGATGATTTCTCACATGATCATATTGCAAGGATATAAATTAGATAAGTGTTTAAGATGATGGAATACCATAGTATATTTTATCTAACTAAGAACTGAGATTTACTTCTCTGTTATAGAAAAGTATTAAATAGGATATAGACACTAAATTAAAATTTAGAAGGAATTATCACACCCAAAATCATTCCCAATCTAAGCAGACTATACATGTACTTGAAGAAATGATGAGATATTGATTTATGGACAACAAAAAAGGATCAGGTTAATATATTTCGGTGGTTTATTCTTATGAAATATTTGATTTTACTCAAGAATACAAATGGATCCATATAAATCACTTTATTGGAATGTATGTTGAATATATGAATGTAGGGATGAATTTGATGAACACAATCTTCTATAACCAGAAATGTTCATTGAAATATAAGACAAGATCAAATCCATTCAACAACATATTATGAATTCTTACAGTAGACTGAAGAGTTATGCCTATAATCTTTAAAGGGACATGGAGATTCAGTTTTGAGATAAATTATTCTTCTATAAATCTAAAAGGAAGATATTGATTATATTTGGGAAGGAGGGAATGTTATGTACTAGGTATATCTCACGGTTTGATATTCTCAATCACGTCGGTGTCATTACATCTCAACTAGCACTCAAACCAACCCTTTATCAAGTACAAGATGCATTCCATGTGTCCCTCCTAAAGAAGTACATACCAGATCCATCACATATAGTGAATTCAGAGGTTGTATAGATGGAAAATGATCTTCATTTTTTTGGAGCATCTAGTGAAGATCTTAGACTGTATAGATAAAGTTATACACAACAATACAACTCATAAGAAGATGTACCCTCGCTTATTTTCACATTAGTATGTAAAATAAAATATTGAGGTTGAAATTTCAAATGGGGTGAATAATGTAATGAACTATAATTTTATCAATGGAATTTAACTTATTAATATATAAATGTGATATATTTAGTAAAAAAAAATTAGATAGTTCACACGCAACACATGATAAAACCAACTACATTTTATTATATTAATTTAAACATCAAATTTAGAAAATAAATATAGACACATGAAATGAAATTATTACAATGAGGTAGAATTATTATATTAGACAACAATAATATAAAAATTCATATCTTCTCAACCACCTTGAATAATAAAAATCAAAAACGACGCTGTTGAAATGAAGTAGAATATTTTTAATATAATACCAATTTTTAAAATTCATATATATATATATCATTAATATAAAATATAATTAAATAAATATTTAATTAAATCTTATGTATTTATAGAATTTAGGTAACCCATGTTACCATTATAAATCTTACCATTGAAATATTAATCATAACATTGGAATACCAATATGATCCTTATAATTGAAATATAACTATTAGGAATAGTAACATGACTATCACAATATTATCCTCACTAATTTAATTGTAAAATAATATTTAGGTATCATATAAAATTATAATATGACATATATATATGATGATACATGTAAATAAAAGTTTTAAATGATAAAATAATTGACTATATTTATGTACAATAGATATTTTTTATTTACATGTTCATATCAAATAAAATGATTTAAAAGAATGTTACTTTTTATAAATTTTGTTTTTAAACTAATATAATGTTTTATTATAATGAAATGATATTTTTATGTGTTAAAAATTAATTATTTAGTGGGTCTTAAAATTAATTCTAATATTAAAATTTATATTCTTTAAATTTATAATTATTTTGTTTAAAAACTATATTTATCATATCGAGAAAATTGATTTTATAAAATGGTTTTCATTTCTAAAATCTACATGTCAAGAAATGTTAAATGTGAATTTTTGGTATTTTTATAAAATAGTTGAATGTCTGGAGAATATTGACATATGAAAAAATACAGTATTTAGAATTATATGTTAAATACATTGATTTTTTAGTCATGGATGAAGTAAGAACCAAATATTTAATTCCCACATGAACCGTTTTTAGTATATATTCATAATAATAAATACCATAGGTAGTTTTGAGCCAAAATAATAAATTATTTAATATAATATTCAAAAAAATACCCTACTCTATCTCTAATAAAATTTACCCCTTAACTCTCCTTCTCGTCCAAACTTCTAGGCATTGTAGATATCCAAATTTCTACTCAATTTTCTTCCCAATATGATCACTAACATCTTAGTTCTAATAGTCTCTAATGAACATTTCATATAGGCTTAAGGGTTAGCCTAAAAATATACAACTATAAGATGAGGTAAAATTCTTGACTAACTTCTTTCAAATTAATTACTCTTTTACTAACCACTTATATTATTTATACACCTAAACATAAAAACATAGTTATCTTAAATATATGTATATTTTATTATTATGGTGTAATAAAAATCTTATACCCTACCTTCTTTCATTTCTAAAACAAAAAAAGAATTGTTTACAATATGGTTGGTTAACTTCCTCAAAGAACAACATACTTTATTTTCAATATTGTTCATAAGAATACTATTATTTTAAAATAAGATAATAATAGGTATATTATAACTTTTATAATATTTCAAATAAATATATATACATAACATTAAATAAATGTAACTAGTTCATGATAGTTGGTAAAAACTTCTAAATGAACTAATTATATAATGTTGAAATTTTTAATAAATGAATTGTCCATATGTCAGGAAAAAAGTATATTTGGAACCCTTAAAATTAAAATAAGTACATGAATAAATTTACACATCACTTTTGGATTTATAGTCCCATTTGAAAAGAACATCCATAATTATCCATAATATACCTGACCATGTAACCATGAAATAAATGTGCTCCAAACAATGAAATTTAGCATTATATATGACTAAAATGGTTATAAAAAATAATAATAAAATTATCATAAGTAAAATATATATTAAAGTGCTACTTAATTAATTAATTAATTAATATAACATGATTTTCTAGAATATTAAGGGAAAATAAAGAATGTTTTTTAAACTAGAGCTAAAGGAATCTCTCTAAATCATGCTTTTTTATTCGTTTTTGAACATTCTCTATCTAACTCACATTATATCTCTCATTAATTTTTTTATAATTCTTATAAACTCTATATATATTTCCATTAAATGTATACCAAGATTATATTTCCTTTCTTTTAAGGTTTAATACATACCTTAAGTTAATTTCTCAAATTCCTTCTTTAAAATCATTCCTGATTATGGAGAACTTTTCATATAATTTTTCATTTTATGTAATTCTCATTTAATGTCCTTATTACAATTAATTATTTCATTAAATAAATTAATATTTTATGTATACCTACTTTGGATTACCTTTAGTTTTCATAAAAAATTTCATATTTATTCATTCTCTGAGATTCATTAATAGGTTTCTTAATACATTTTTTTGAATGTTCTTATCTATACATAGTTCTCTATCAATTATCAAGAATTTTCTTTTCAAATGAATGATATACATTAAAACCTATGAATATGTATTTAGATATTATTTTCATAATATTAAAGTCTTTATTCTCTTTGGAATTGATATTAAATATAATTTTTTTATGATATGATTTATGTTTATACCAACCATTTATTTCAATGGGTAATTCTTATGTTTATACCTTATGATTGATTTATTTTTTTAGCACACATAATCATATATAGTTTATGATGAGTGTTACTTGATATAAATCCAATGCATTGTGAGGTATTTTTATTTCGTGAGATTCTATGTATAGTATTAGGGAGTAAACCTAATCCAAGATGGGACTATGTCTACAATGTGTTGTTTTCTTAGAAGTATTCCTTGAATTATACTTATGTCATGTTTTATATTTATTCCACATTCCTATGATTAACTAATCATATCATACCATTTTCATTATATTATTCTCTTATAGGATTATTAATTATCCTTCTATTTTATGATATCTTTTTATGCCTTTTGACTAATATTATATGAAATATTATCATGTTTATTCCCTTACTAGGGCTTTTATATCACCCATTTTTTCAATATATTCCCCAGGTTATCCAATATAGTTTTAGTAGTTAAATGGGATTTAGGATTTCATTCTGGGGATTAAAATAAATATTGTTATTTTATTTTCATATGGATTCTTTATGTACATAGTTTTCCAAAGTCACTAATCCTTTCTATTCTTGGTTTTTATTTATTTGATATTTATGTTAAATTTCATGTAACAAATTATGAAACTAGATTGGTTATATATAATTAAATTTTATTTTAATTATTAAAATTTATTCAATCACTGCCATGAAACTAACTCTATATCTCAAAAACCCAAACAACTCATTCATCTCTCATTGATAATCCCCTATGTCACAAGCACGTCTCATCACAACCACCACATATCCTCACAACCACTACACATAATCCCACATCACATCCCATTATATCCATCAATCATATCATGTCCAAACATGTACCACATACCAAAAATTCAACACCATAATCTCACAACATCCCACAACAAATAAGAAAGAATAATAAGAACCACCACACCAAGAAACACATTTCACAATCCACATATTTCACCATTCAGATTCATGGGATTTAATTAATTTATGTTTAAGGTGATTATTACAAAAAAAAAAGCCTAATTTCTCATGTTGAACCATTTATTTATCCACATATAATTGAATATACATTTTATTCAAACTGATATCCAACAACCACACTACATGGTTCTATAATCATATCAAATAAAATAAAAACAAGGCTCCCAAAATCTATGATTTTTTGTAAGGGCATTAGAATATAAAAACTCATTGTAAATAACATCAAATAAGTAAAACATATGATGTATTCACTTACCACTTCATTTCAATTAATATAATTTTTTTATATTCATAAAAATGTTGTATATTATCACTACAAGGGAGAACAAAATCCTAATATCCCCACATGAAAAACTAAAGTATAAAATATGAAGGGTCTGCTACTTAAAAGAAGATTTCTGAAACACAACACACAATGGGTTTAATAAGGAAAACAAATGGGAGATATAAACCAAAAATGGAAATCCTATATCAACCTAAGCTACACCAAAACATAGATCACACACACACCAAATCGAAATAATGTCATTGTTGTGATTTCTCAATGGAAGAACACAGATAAAACATGGGATTAAAGAGGGTAACCCACCCAATACATCCAAAATCAGTCATATTATATACAAGGTGAAATCCAAAGGAATGGTTCTGATGGATCTTCTAAAATAATATAAGGTTATCTAAAGGTTCTAGATAAACAATAGATGAAGGATAGAATTTGGATGAGTGGAAAAAATTAAATACAAGATGTACATTGAAACTTTTTCATCATTAAACATATTTTCTCAACATAAAATATTCATGAGGTCCTCTAATTAAACCATGAAAAAAATTTAGGATGTGAATTTATCAAACCCCATAGTAGATTTACATTTATATAATTTAATGTCACATATTCACATCTTGAATATTTTCTTCACATTGAATGTTATTCTAGCACAGAATTAGTAACCAAAAAAACATGTCATGGATATCCAACATCCTAGACATGAAAAAACATCTCACATTATCAACATGTGTTCAAATCATGAACAACATGTAGTATCATAATTTCACCTCAAACTGTACTGAATGATCCTCAAGACTACTATCAATGTCTCTAACTCTGAAAATAGTTAGTTAGTGGGCCTATGATGCATGAACAATTATAATAGAGTCCAATAAAATTATTTTTATCCTCAAGAATAAAAATATATAATATAAAGTATTAGAGAGGGTTTTACAAAATAATTCCATGTGATACCTCTCAGGGATATCATTACACCCCAAAACACTACCACCGACCAAACACACCAAGGTATGTTGAAATGTTTTGAAAAACATCCCATACAACCATGTCACAGCATCATTTCACATAATTTTAAAACTAACTCCATTTCAAAAAACCATTAAGACCTCCATATAGACTAAACTGACAACTACTATAACCAACACACAACGTTGAACCAACAAAACAAATCACTGACTTCTACCATCTACATTAAGATATTATCCACTTTGGGTAGCACTAAATCACCCAAAATGTTTTAAATCATGTAATATAATAACATGTCTATATTAGGAGGTGGTTTCCCAAAATTATATACCTAATTATTTAATAAATATTACTTTATTATGGTAAAAAATAATATCTCATAAAAAAATATTCAAACATCACATCATCAAGAAAAATCAAAGAAGGGGAAACTAAATAAACTATGGGTACTAGGAATGCATATGAATATCACTTTCCTATGTACTCTCATTTATACCTCCCTGACACCATATAAAATGAAAAAAATGGATGGACCGATTATGAAACCCCTTCTTCTGATGATCCAAGATCTCCATTGGACACTATAAGAAGGTCAAATCATCCTTGGTATCATACTCTACCATGTCAATAAAGTGGAATTCACTATAAATATACTGATGAAACTAAGACACAATGAAAAAATCATAGATCTTATCTAGCCATGGTATAACTATATAATCCAAAAATTCTATTTAGATCAGTGGAAAATGAAATCACTTCCTTCAAAACACCTTAAATGAAACCATTCCAATGGATGAGTCATATCTGTTCTTGTATGTGAACTAAAAAAAGGGAATTTAATTTTCTGAGGATCCTAAAAATTAAATGAAATAGGTCCACAACATGTCCTATATAATCATGGTGTTTGGATTTCACTTGCTGAAAAACTAAATAGTTCACCACAAACATGGCCATAGACCATTTCATTCCAAGCCACTAAAGCTTCCTCCTCAATCCACTATACATCATTGTCACACTAGGATGTATGACTAATGGTGATGTGTTAAATTAAAAAGGAACTCCATTTTTCATTTCCAATAGAAAAAATATCCTCCCATGAAACAACACCCTATTCTGAACAACCCTATAGAGCATCACCATGGACAACATGGTCAAATAGAACTTTTACCTCTAATCCCCCCCACTAAGACTCCTCCTCTAGTAGAGCCATGGAAGAATTAATGAACATATAATAATGAAAACATCATCCATTTATTTCCTCTCCATAAATATGCATCATAGTAAGTTCCTCCATTCAATTTAAAGTATTTATAGGCTCTAAAACACTTCTCCTCAGAACATATGACTGAGCACATTAGCAAAAAACTCCAATTTATTGGGACATAAGAGGTCACAATGTCATATTCTTAGAGAAAATTAAACCATTTCCATTGTCACAAAGAAAATTCATTTTCTATTATATGAAGAAAAAACATTTAGGGGAGTACAATTATGGGGGGATATGAAATTGAAGACATTGATAATCCCTTATCACATTTTTAGTACATATTGGGGGAAGATACATGGTGTTAGAAAGGTCTATGAGGGAGAAATATTGAGAAAAATTAGTAGAAATAATGTTATCCACATGGTTTCCTTTACACTATGTGTGTAGAATCTCGATGTCTTTAGTAATGAAGGACATGAAATTGTGGATCCAAGAAGTTAAAACCTCAATATATCGTGATCTATGAATACCATAAGGAGTTATCTGGTGAGGTAATGATTCCAAAACATCTAACCAAACACAACCATTTCCTGATCTAGATCATTGTTAAAATAGTTACTCTCATGGTGATGAAAATTCCTATAACTATAAGAGATCACCACTTTCCTCAACATAGTTATGAATCCCAAGATATGGTATGATGTGTCAACGAAATATAAAAACATAAACCCATACTATATAAAACGAATAATAAGAGAAAAAATTAATTTCCCCCTCAGTTAGTTGAGTTCTACAATACACTTCTCAATCCAAATAAAAGCCTGGTCCTTCTTAGTCTGAGCTGTCAATGGGACAAAACCCCATGATAAATCTGACATAGAACTCCATTAATATTATGTGAGAATGTGGAAACTGAAAACCTATTATACATTATTTGGTGGTTCCTAAGAAACAACTACCAAATACCTCAAAATATCTATAACCTCACCCTACTAAGACACCATATTCCTAAGAAAATACACCTCTCATGCCTATAAAATGAACTTGGAAAAAATTACATAGAGCTCATGGTGTTGAAGGAAATATAATATATCTTTGATATGATAAAAATTATCCCCCTCAGACTTCGATTAGTTCAATATATCTTTGATGAACAAGATGATGAACTAATCCAAGAACACATAAAATATTGGGTTTTCGATCCCCATGATTATAAATAGTGTATTCATGAAACTAGATGACATGACCAAGAACATGGAATCCCATATCTACAATGGAAGGTAGTATTTAGAAAATCATCATCCTTCACCATCAAATAGTGACACATGAACTAAAAATTGATCATATAGTACTAACTTGCATCTATCAAATGATCAAAAAGTTTATCAATACTCAGACGGGGTTGATGATTCTTAACTATCACCTGGTTTTACCTCTAGTAATTTATATATATCCGAAAAATACAATCCACCTTCTCAATGAATAATACTATATCATACCATGAAAAAACACTGGGTCAGATAAAACCCTTGGGTATTAGATCATCTAATCAAATACTCAACTCTTGATACTTATAGGGTTCCATCTGATAAGGATCCATAAAAATCATGGAAGCTTTAGGTTGTATATATATATTGAATTTCATATAATTTCAAGGGGTTATAATCACAAACTCATTAAGAATAAAATTAATAAGCATCCCAAAGTCCATGGGATCCTACATTGTTCAAACATATATTAATTCCATAAGTATCCTTTCTATAAAATAAATAAGGGATTCCACAAGCCCACTACCCATTAAAAATCCCCTTTCACCAACTAAAACATCATGTTGACCATCCGAATACAATAAAATGACATTTCTCTAGAATCATTTGATAATTTATTACATTGGATACAACTAATTGATGTTGAGGATGAAATTTTATAACTAAATTTGTATAATGAAAATATCCAAAAATGACATAAGTTTCCCCATAATCATTTTATAACTCCATAACACATCAAACAATAATTTATATCCCTATACTAATGTATTTAATTATAGGGGCATAGGAATCATCACTGCATCTAGACCCATGGAATGCACTAATGTGTTTGAAACATAATAGTGTGACACTCATGGATAAAACAAGTAACAAGAAAGGGTAAATGATTATTTGATAGTATATCTATCAATATTTGTCCCCACATATTTTGGAACATACACATCATTCTACATTATACATATATATCCTCTACCTTGTTTTTTCATCCACCTCTAGGGATAATCTCGGGTTGTGTTCCCTGACATCAATTGAAATCTCCAGGTATCCCTTTTACTTCCTCATTTCCTTTAAAAGGAATATTAGCTTATTTAAACTACCACTAAAAAGGGCTCCCTAGTGGATACTTCTAAGGATAATGTTGAACTTATCAACCCCAATATTTTGAGCTCTATGAACCAATGGTAACTAATTTTGAGGATGAACTTGACCCACGTAGACAAAGAAATCTATCGAAAATCATTTGATAAAATCATGAAAACTACTGGACAAAGAAGGATGAAATGGAATCTGTGGAGTTTAAATCCCTTCTAGTCGAAACCTTGAAGTCCCTAGTTCTTGATATCTAATATTGATAACTATTCTCCTTGATGAACCCTATTATTTCCTCACTCATGGAAACCCTTGTTGTTAATGTATTTTCTCAATCACCCACCTATTTCTAAACATACAAATACATTGTCAATGTAAATAGATTAAAAATATACTGGATATAAGGGTGGAGTTAATCCTCAAGACACCACACATGGGACTCCCCGTCAGGAATAATATGAGGGGTGAAATGAAAATGTTAATTAAATGTGTTATTAAGATCTCAAACTGATATGTGCCCATACTGAAGAGAGTGAAACTCATGCCTCATTATTGAGTTCATGGTTGATGATATGAAATTTTGTAGGAAAAAAATCTTGATGTATACTATAAAAATGTCTACCATGTTCTTCTCAATGATATAAAAAATCCACCAGTGATGATCTTCACCCCTCATCTAATTGAATTCATGAAGGACCAAGTACTCTACCTAGTCCCAGATCAGACCAATGGAAATCCTGAGATCCCCCAACCAACACTTGTTCTTCATATCGAATATGCATCCCTTGTACTTTTCAAAATAATGATTCTGAATTGAAAATAACAACCTCTTACATGGATCATTCTACATGACTAGATCAACCCTCCCCTGGTCATCTGGGTTAGCCTGGTAAACCTTACCAACCTAAAGCACAAGTAGATGATGTCCATTTACCATAATAGAAAATGAAAACACGAATCCCCAAAAAAATTTATGAAATTCAATAATTATTTGTTTTAATTACCTCATTTTTAATTTTCAGATCGACCCATTTATGATAATAACACAAAAAAATCATAATTTTTGAACCTCTCCTTGGTTTCTACCATGTAATAGGTTCTAGGTCACTTGGTCATTCAGTAGGCTCAAATTTTTTTCATCAAATCATGGGGGCTCTAAGATAATATTTCATAGACATCCTTTCTTATCCTTTGTCAAGTACCATAAACAAATAATGTTGTTATCATACCAACCCATGAAATTATCATTGTCCTTAACTCTAATATCCACCATATCTCTAAAATAAAACTTATTATCCCCCCCCCCTATCATGACCCCCTCTATAAAAAGGTAAACCTTTTGGGACATTACTCAAGGAAGTGGGTTAATTACCCTTGAGTCCCACCTCCAGTAGGCCTCATATTGGTGACTATCATTGAGGGTATAATATATAATATATGGGAGGAATTACCCATTATATATTATAATATTAAGAGATAGAATATTTCAAATACATTACAACATGGTGACATATATTATAAAATAAGGTAACTAGAAAAATCCCAAATTGAATAAATATTTTAAAAATAAAAATAGTCTATAAATTAATATGAAAGGATATAGTTAGATAGTTGATACCCAACATCATATCCAAATTTCATGTTAGTATTTCCCATCCTAGTCCTAAAATTCTTCATAGAAAAAGGAAAATCTTTTTTATATCCTTATGGGAGGATAACATGTATACTCAATAAGATCATACCCAATGTCACTTATAAACATGTTAAAAGAGAATACTAATGAAACCATGAGAAAACAAAAAAACAATTGTACATGAGAAATTAAATGAACAAATCCCATCACCAAAATAGAATACTCACCATATAATTCATCCATTTGTATTAAAAGATATGAATATTATTTACAAAGGGGGTACCCTAGACCACTTCCACACTGATTTTACACTCTCATAACCCAATTACATATGTACTGGGACTCCCATCACTTCCATAGAATCCTTCTTGAAGAAACCTAGGTATTATAATCATCCTGAGAACCCATCATGAAACAAGATATAAAATTCTCCTCAAAAACACCTAGGCCAACAAATCACTTAGTTCCCAAAGACACTTAGGGAATCACATCTCATCTCATCTCATTAGCAACCATATATCCAAAATAGTTGGGTTTCAAGAGAATAAAGGACATAAAAATCAAGTCTTCATCCTACTATGCATGACCCCCACCTTGAACCACCACATCATATATTCAATCATCACCACATATGAAATTTATCCCTTAGAAATCACAGTCCAAATATATAAAACACTCCTAGAAGAGAGAGCAGGCAAGAGGGGGTATCCATCCATCCATCCACACCACATTGATAATGGTAGAAACACCACAAAAATATTTGTAACCTGGAACATGGTTTAGGGAAATATGTGGTGTGTAAAAAAGTCACAATGAAAAAAATCAATATATAATTTTCACACACACAATCCTAACATATAGGTTAACAACAACAGTACCATACAAACTCACAACATCACCAGAAAGAATCACATCCTATATCACATTCACTATAACCTCTAATGAACAACACCACAAGAGCACTCCTCAATTTACATTTCACTATTTTAAATTTATTTCATTATTAGTTTTTTCAAATTAATAACCATTATCCTTATTTAACCAATTCAATTTCACTTTTAAAAAACACTTTAACCACATTTTTTATTTTATATCAATATATCATTAGCCTATCCTACTCATGAAATTTAACTTCTTTATTAATATTTATTCCATCATGACAAGAAAACTAACTCAATATCACACAAATACAAACAACCTATGAATCTCACACCAATAAGGCCACGTGACACAACCACATCTTGTCACAACAACCACATCTCATCCAAACAACCATACATCATCCGATGTCACATCACATTCCAACAAACCATTACATCACTTACCCAAACATACTGCATACTATCCAGTTACAACTATCACTACACAACAACCCACACTACTCAAGGAAACAAAACAAGAAAAACCATACCAAGAAACACATCTTGAATTCCACATATTTCACAATACATTTTCATGGGAATTTTAAAAATTTATATTCTAGTGAATTCTCAAACAAATAGTAATTTTGTAAGGGAAACCATTTATTTATACATATATATATATTATTTATTTTATTTAAGGTGATATCAAAAAATAATTGTATCATCCATTTAATTAGAGCACAATTTTTCTTATAAAATAAATTTTATTAAATGGATTGATTTATATTTAAAATAATGTCGATATTTTTTGTTTCTATGAAAAGAAATTATTTTACCAGTATAATTATTTCTTATAAATTAATATTTAAATTATAAAAAATAGAATATTATGATTTATTTTCCAAAAAATAATATTTTATTAATGAAAATTTATATATTTATTTTGAAAAAATACCATAAAATACTATTTTAAAAATTTTATTAAATTATAGTTATAATTGAATAAATTAAACTGTTTTTATAAAAAAAATATTTAAAAATATTTTTGTATGCCAATTATTTGAAATAAGTGTTACTAAAATATTTTTACTAACATACTAAGTAGATATTAATATAAATAAAACAATAAATATAATTTTTAAATAAAAATTTTAAATGTGTATATTTATGTTCATATGCATTTATTTTAATTTTAAATCTTACCATGTAAAAAAATAACTGTTGCTTATTAAATTTAAAAAATCATTCATTTTAATATAGAAATTCATAATATTTAAAATATTATTTATGAATGTAAAATATATACCAGCTTTAGTGAATTTTAATTTTTTTACTCTAGTGAAAATATTTACTTTTGGTCATTTATTTTAAAATATAAGTAAAGAATATATAACTACATTACATGAGAATAAAAGAATATTAAGACTTAAGTATACTATATTTTAGAAGATAAATAATTTAATTCAGAATACAATTATTACAGAATATTTGAATTCTAAATTAGTTTATTATAAACTTTTTTCCCAACATGTGAAAACCATAAGGGTCAAGCCCTTATACCTTATATGTGGGGAGAAAGATTTTCCCATAGGGGAGGGTTATCCTGAGCAGCTGTATGGTGGTGTGGGAATGGTCAGGTGTTCATAGTGACCACATGGTTCATGGTGAACCCAAAGGTGTAAAAGGGCTCAGGTGAGTAAACTCATTCTCATTTGTTGTGTGTATGTGTGTATAGAGGCCAACATCGATGCCTTGTCTCAAGTGGAATTTGGCAAAACATAACGTATAAAGTGGTTGTTGAATGAATAATTTTTTGATCTTGGATGGAGAATCATGGTTTAATTTTAAAAAGCTTAAAATAAACATTTATAACATCATTATCTGATATGATCATCCTTAATGATTTGATCATCCATGGCATTATCTTCCTAAACTCCATGAACTTGTTGCCCTTCCATCATCATTTCCTTCAACCCTCGAGGGTAACATTTTCTTCTTCCTTTTATCCTTAAGAATCAAGACACCACTCACAGGTCTAACATACAAATATTGAAACTTCAAATCCTATATATCCACTATTTATTTCTTAGGGTGACAAATCCATAACCCTTCGTCTACTTGTAAATGGTATTCAGACCATAGTGTTCATTGAACAAAAATGGTGAATTTATTTATGAATAATCTTAGTGAATATGAGAATAAGATAAATGTATATATATACAATAAAATTTAATTACAATTTTTATCAACCATAGGATAAAATATACATATATACATACATATATACATACATATATATATATATTTGTGAGTGTGTGTGAATATGTATAGAAATAATGAAATTTCCATTATCGTTTCCAATTTTCTTAGCAAGGACAAACTCGAACAACACATGAAAATTTAATTAACAGTAGGAAAACTATTTTAGTTTCCATGGTGGTACCAATATACATCTAGATTCTTCTTTATGATTTAGCCACATGATATATATACATATATATATATATATATATATATATTTGGAGTATATGTACTCCTATAAAATTAAATAGTCCCTTCACTCATCAATAAAACCACCAAATTCACTTCCCAATTTCTCTATTTCTCTGGTTCCACACATTTTTCCCCAGTAATAGAAGTGGAGGTACCTCCACCGAATCTCAAACTAGTTTCCCAATTTTAAGTTAAGGTATAATTTGTTTGATCAAAAAACTTATATTGTATGTAATATTTAAAAACCCTTTATGTAGGGAAGTGGTATTTTAAAACTAAAATTTTTAGTTTTTAATGAACTCTCCTTTTTATATTATTTTAAAAACATTTTTGATGATTTTGTGTTTTTTTTAAACCCTATTTATGTAATGGGATAATTTTTATATAAATTTAATTATTATTATATTTAAAAAACTATTAATTTTTTTAAGGTAAAATATATTCTCAAAAGAATTTTTTATTTTCAAAAACCTTTATACAAGGAATTTAGGTTTTAAAATTCATATTTCTTTATTGGGAATTCGTTATTGAAAGATAAATTTTTTTCTAAAAACAATTTATATGTAAGGTAATTATTTTTATAGAATAGTATTTTCTGTTTCAAAAAGACCAATTGTTTTAAAGGGATTATTTTCTTCAAAGATCTATTTTTTATTAAAATAATTAATTTCATTTACATTATTATTTATTCAATATAAATTCAATTAAATTAGAGTATTTTAATATTTTAAAAGAAATTATTTTGTTTTATCTTGTTTCTATATTTTTTCCAAACTCCTTGTCATATGGTAAATGGTTACCATAAAATTATTTTAAAACCTAATTATGGGAAAGAAAATATTGATGTATTTTTAAATCCTTTTTTGAAAATAAATTATTTCCCGAAGTTCGTGTCCAATTATCAAATTGGGTTTTAAGGTTATAATTGGTTTTTTAGTTATGATTTTATTCATATAATCTTCTTAAAAAATTATAAATTTTATACGTGATCATAGGTGTGTCCAAATACAATATTTATTCAATATATTTCATGTATACATGTATAATAAAATGTATAAGATTAATTATTCCTTTACATGAATTATTTATAATGTATTTTTTATAAATTATAGATTTATCTAATTAGTTGTTACATAATGGTGTATTTTTTAAGATTATTTTTTTAAAACATTATGTGATATAAAACTATTTTAAAATTAAAAATAATTTATATAGTTGCAAATGGATATTGTTGTGGAATTATAATTAAAAATTTAGTTTTGAAAAAAAAATTATTAAAAAATCTGGAACCTGGTAATCGAATGTAGTGATGAGAAATTGTTATTGAACACATGACCTCAAGGGGATGTTGTTTTGAAGGTGATACTATAGGTGTCCTCATGGTTTTTATAATGGTTTTCCATATGTTATTATATTCCATAATAAAATTATCATTTTCAAATTAGATATTACAAATGTTTTCACGGAGAAATATATTTTGAAAGATATTGTATTTTAAAAAGTTCATGTTGAAAATTATTTATTCTATGAATTTTGGAAAATAAATTTTTATTAATTGGGGAATGTTTTATTTAGTATTTCAAATTGTTATGTTTAAAATCAAAGTTATTATTTTAAAACAATTATTTTAATACTTTTTGGAGTAATCCAAGTATATATATTTCAAAATTTGTTATATTTTGAAATGAAATATAGTTTTCAAAGGAATATTAATTTTTAAAGTATTTGAATATAATTTTCAATGGTTATATATTTTGAAAACGCTAGTTTTATATTTTGGAAACGTATTTATCAAATGATTTATATTTGATATGGAAGAAAAGAAATTGTAATATTTTTTAATTATATTTATGATATGATATTTCTATTTGTTTTAAAACCACTTATTAGGAAATTTTATTCTCTCCCTATGGTTTAAAATGATTTTCATAGATTCAGTAGAAGTTTCAAATGTGTTTGGTTTTTATTTAATTATGTAATATATAATATATCTTAAGGATATTTTTCCCAATCATCCACAACCTATACCATAAATATCTTTATATGAGTAAAGGATTGTATATTTTTTAGTTACATTTTATAAAAAATCATACTCTTTTTTTGTTCCAAATTGAGAATCTCATGTTTTGAGATGTAATATTTGGTATCAAAGACATAGTTTAGATAAATTTTTAGATTATGCATTTTTTTATAGATATTTTAAGAGTTATAGGTTTTATTTTGAGGATCTAAGTAATTAAGTGACCCTTATGAATATAGAATTTCAGTGATCATTATTTTACCAAATTATGAAATTAGAAATTCATAATTTTATTAAATACAATGAAATAGTTGTGAGGGCACATTTCATTTAAGGGTGAAGAATGTAACATCCTATGAATTTAATAATATTTTTTATATTAATATAAATATTATTAAATGGATTTTTTTTATTTAAAACAATTAAGGTATGTTTTATATTAATGAAATAAAATAATTTTCTTAAATCAAAATAATTATTGGTTAAAATTAATATTCAAATTATATTAAAATAATGTTTTTTTTATTTTTTATAAAATATTATTTGATTAAAGAAAAAATATTGATTTATATTGTTAAATTAATAAAAAATCATTTTTAAAAAATTATTAATGTAATATAGTTATAAGTGAATAAGTTTAAGGATTTTTTTTTTGAAAAATTATTTTACACTCTTATTAGAAGAAATTTATATTAAATTAGTATCACTAAACTAGTATTTAAAAGATATTATTTTCATTTTAATAAAAATAAAATAATAAATATATTTTTTTTAAAAAATAAATGTTTACATTTATAATGATATGTATTTAATTTTATTTTAAAAAAATACTTTTGATACAAATTAAAAATGTTTATTAATTATTTAAAATTTGATTTATTTTAATATATAAAATAATTGTTTTCAAAAAAATATTTTTCAATGTAAAATATTTATGATCTTTTGATATTTTTCATTTTTTTACTTTAGTGATAATATTTTATAATGATAATTAGTATTAATACTTTATGTTAAAAAATTAATGAACAATATATAAATAAATTAGAAGAGAATAAAAAAATATTAATACTAAAGTATAATTTATTTTAGAAGATAAATAATTTATTTTAGAATATTTTCCTTTGAAAGATGATGGATACATGGTGTCCCAAGGGTTTGGGAGACAAGATGATTTACGCCTATAATGATTTTTTTATTCTTTAATTAAATTATTTCACACTATGCCCATGATCTTGGTTCCTCTATATGATGATTGATTTTGGGGGGTTCTTGGTTGCACAATAACTCGTATCATTTTTACCATTTTCATCTTATATAAAAACTCTCAATGGTTCCCACATTAACAACTAGGCACAGAACTTATTTCTAATGGTATGTGGTTATTTGAAGTTTTAGACCCAATAATGCTTAGGAACTCACATTGGTTAAGAGGATGAGAGGTTAGGCTCATCACACATTTTTGGGGTGAATTATTACCCTAATAAAATCTCCATGAGTTGATTCCATCTATTTATAAAGGAGTTTCTATTAATTATATCATCAGTATGAATCTAGGTCTATTTATGCATTTCTCATTATTTATTAGAAATGGGTAGCTACATATATTTTTAAGGCAAATAACCAGGGACTATATAATTTTCTTCTATCTAGGTAGGTGATTGGTGTTTGAATGATGGAATTACACTTTCATGAGGTGTCTTACTTATCCTATTTATAAAAATAGAATAAAAATACAAATAGTTCATTTAATCCATGGAATTTACCATCAGTTATAAAGGACATATATGAGTCCATTTAGGAACTGATTATTTTCTTATGTCTTATGAAGAAATCATACATATATTATTCATAATAGAAATTAGAGTCATCACAGTTTGATATTCCCTTATCCTGTTGATTGGTGTTGGTAGATAATTGAGTCCCATAAGTGTTATTTCCTCAGGGTTTACTAATATGGGAATTCCCTTGAGATATATAATAAGGTTGATTTCATTGTATGGGTGAAGTGGTATCATGCCACTGAATAGGTTTTACTCACTGAGGTTTCCCTATTTGAGGTAAATTTATATTGTGAGTGATATGATCCACTAAAAAATAATTAGCTTTTTCTAATAGGGGTATACTTGTTGGTAAAAGTGTATTTTCTATTGGTAAAACTTTTTACCAACAAAAAATTCTATATCAATAAAATGTTGGTAAAAACCCTATTGCAAAATGTTATTACGATAGATAAAATGATTTTATTGCAATTATAATAATACCAACAGATAATATATATGTTGGTAAAAATGTTTAACAATAGATTAATATGCTAATATATTTGTTGGTAATATTATTAACTTTTAAAAAATATTAAAAAATTAATATTTATTTTTAAATTATACTCTAGATATTGGTATTCCAAATTTTATTATTAAAATTTTATATTTTATTTATTAATATAATTATATGTAATATATTATTATATTTATTATATAATAATTATAAAATTATCTTATATAACACACACACAAAAACCAAATATTTATTTGAAAAATCACGTTCCAATATAATTTAAATACATGTTTAAACTTTATAAAAAGACAAGAAGCTCCAATAAACATATTACAAACATGTTTAAACATGTCCAAACACTGAGATACATTACATGGAACTAAATAAAACTACATCTACAATCTATTTCTCACAAACATCGAACGTCACAATCTTGGAATCCCCATAACTTCACATGAGCTATTATCTACTGTAGTGGATTGGTACTTACACAACTTCACTGTCATCCCTTTAACTATAATGTACCACCCTTCTATTCTTGAAGTAGAACTTTTCTCTAATCTCTCCACTTTAGACATGCATCAACTTGCTCTTATCCCACAAAAAAACCAATTAGAAAATAGTTTTTATTTAAATGAAATATATAAAAATAATAAGACATGATATAAAACTATCATCTGTGACCATAACAAGAGGATAATCTAACCAGTGGAAACAAAAACCATAAGATAATATAAATAATACCACAAAAACAATAAAATTATCCATCCTGACCACAGTAAGACTATATAGCGAATACCAAAACAATTTTCATAATGTGTGGTATAAAAATAAGTAGTGATCATAATAATAGAAAAATGTATAGAAGAATAGATGGCTACAAAAAAAATTAAGAAAATTCAAACAATATAAGACATGAGTTGGATAACATGTGACCAAAAACCATTTAGAATGAAACTAACTTCAATTAAGAGTGAAACATAACTCAAAATTATATAAACTAATCCAAACCATATGAGACATGTTTTGGTTTTCCACCCCACGCCCCTAAAAATTTTAATAATGAAAATGAAAGTTGCAGTGGTGAAATTTCAACATCATGAAATTGAAAGAGATTTTAAGTATACATGGCCTTAACACACATATCGGGGGAAAAAGGTCACCAATAATCTCAGCCATTCTCCAAAAAAATAAGACTTAATTGACCACATACGAAAGGGTTACAATTAGTCCATAATCACAACCATTTGAGGGATGTAAATCTGGAAAGAAAAACTACATTTTTAAGATTGATTCGCCTAATAAAAACACTATAAGTAGCTAGAATGGAAGGTACATGAAGAAATTGAAGGGATTTACAATCCATGAAATTTGAAATTGGATATCTACACCTGTTTGAAATGAATAATGAACCATTCATAATAGGGATTTCCACTAGTGTCTAATATGTTAAATTACAATACCCTTTGGTATCCGGTGGTTCAAACAGAACCACATGCACCACCTGAATCCCACTAGGTGCATAGTACAGGACAATAAGGAACATTGTGCCCATGTTCATCTCACCTTATTCCCCTTAATCTTCTATTCTTCCCATCCTAAAACCCTTTAATTCACTACCAAACTCATGATACACTAAAAATGAAATAAAATTTCCAAAAATTAATGCAAAATATCACCTATAATGGTGAGTAATCTAAAACCACCCTTAGAAGATTTAACCAACTTCATGTGGGACCCAATTTATCCATAGAATATACATCTTATCCACCCACTCCCAAGTTTTATCTTGGGGAATCCCGTGATATAGGTGTGAAGGATCTACAGGGCAGGGTGGGATGATCCCAAAAAAGTTTGAACTCATGTGATTTTTCCGATAAAACCCACATCCAATATGAAAAAATATCAAGCCATCCCCACACCACAGTGATTCATTATGTGACTTCCTCACTCTCAAAACCTGAACCTTTGAGCAGCCTCAATGAAAAACTCAAAAACTACATGAACAAAGATCATCACACCCAAATTAAAGAAATCCAGAACTATTTTAAACTTCCTAGAACATTAAATAAAACTCCAAGGAAGCCCACATCAAGTAGGGGAAAGAAAAAGAAGAAAATATTTGTCTGAATAGTAAGCAAAACATATTCCACCCAAGATCATTAGATTTTAGAAAACATGTTATTTATTTACATTCTATTTTTATTCAACTAGTTCCTATAGAGAATAAATCATATCTTGTACTCTTTGAATATACCTAAAACTAAAGTTGGTCTGGCCACTGATATTGGGCAGAATTCATAGGCTTTGGTGAATAACACTCATTAGGATGATAAGGTTATTGATAAGGGAGGGGTAGTTGATCCTCTTAATATCCCTCCTAAAGATAAAGATGTTCTTGGAAGCCTCTATGTTTAGGATAAGTAGACTATGGATCCAGATTCTAATAACATAGAGGCTTCTCATGTTCTAACTCTACATAAAAGGATGTAAGTAGTGATGACTCAAAGGGATAGTAATGACAGTTTTATATAAATAAATTTATCTAGTCATCAACTTGAGAGTAAAATTGGCTGAACACAAAGATTTTCATTCTGTTTTTATGAGGGAAATTGTGTTCACCTAGACAAGTTGAATATTAAGGGAACCGACAAGGGATGTACCTTCAATTTCATAGATCATAGTTATTGACTGAATAACTACATATTTTAATAATATCCCAAAATCCTTCTCAGAAATGTTTATATGAAATCATTCAATACTTTAGAAATTTATGGAAGTTTGTGCATACATGGTTTTTTAGTTTTTGTGAATAGTAACCACCAAAATAATATTAGCAGCACTATGAGAAATCCCACAAACATTTATAGAGTTTATAATCATTCATAACACCAAGAAAACAATACAAAAATTCATTTAGATTAATGAAATCAAGTGACAACAACAATGAAACATAGACTTGTAGAAAATATCGATGCATCATGCAAGGAAACTTAAACACCAGTAATAAAAGAAATACATAAAGTACTTATATATGGGAGACTTCATGAGTGCAGCGCAATTATAACCCTAATAACCATCAATTCCCTCATTTGAATCTAGTATGAATCCCTCCTACTCCCCTAATATGGACATCTTGAATTAAATTGAATGCTCCAAATAGGCCCCATCCATTAGATGAAGGTTCACATGTTTAACTTAAGTGTTAACATCAAATTCCCTTTTAAAGAAAAATGAAATTGGTGATGATATAAAATCATGAAATAATGATTTATCTATGATGAAATTAAATTGTTCTCTTATGTAATAGAATGTATAGAATGGATATTTTCTTAAACTATAATGTTATCCACATATATAAATCCAAACCCATGAACATCTTATCCTCTACCCTAAAACACTTTACAGAGCTAGAATCTTTCCGGAATTTTACATTGACATCAACATATTTTCCAAGCTACAAGTCATTCTTTGACCACGGGTTAAAGATTGAAGATAAATTGTTTGAACCACACCAATAACTATTCGTATCAGCCACAATGGATGGTTAAGAAATTAAATCTAAGCCTACAAGAAGGTATTCACTCATTAGGTGGTGATAGTACTTGATAAGATAACCCATGAGAGGGAAAGACGCATAGAAATCTATCCATGATTCTTAGACAACCTCTTTCTTATAAAAATACTACCCATCTATTTCGATCTAAATGTACTCCACATGGGCCTTCGAATCATCTAACTCCACATAGATATGAGGGTAAATGATAAATCATGATAATAATATATGGATTTTGAAAGGGTAGAGGTAAATTAGGGAGACGTACCCATATGGTTGAGGAAGCAAAATCTCGATTCATATAAAACTAAAACAACCTGCTAAAAAGATAGAATCTAAATGAATTGAAGGACCGATGCGCATTGGTCCAAGGACAATCCAGATCATATTTATCTTTAAAATAATTAGAAAGTGTTGTGGATTAAGGAGACTCACTATAGTTTGATTCTAATGATCCCATGATCCATTAATGAAGTAGTTGAAAGCATCAGTTGAGGGATGTCTCCATTCAAAACGAGCCACTAATGATAAGTCGAGAAGTAAAGAAGACATTGTGATCTCTATTGGAGAAATTGACAGGGACGAAGCTCCGTGTTTCAAACCTAAAACTTTGGTAAGTAGAGAAATTTTATGAAACCAAGGAATCTAGCATGGGTTAGAGGGATAGACAATACCCTGAGGAGGAGGCAGAAGGGGAGCCGGGGAACCCTCTCCCAAAGGTTTCAGATGATTCATGCACACCACAAGGAAGAGAAGGAAAATCACATTGAAAATAGAAGAATATGGGAGTAGTGGAGGAGGAATGCTAACTGGAGGATACCACTTCTGAAATTAGAAGTAGAGACGGCACATTCCATGGCCCGAGGAGGACGGCGGCATGCCACTAGGGTTCTTCTGGCTGGGCATGATACACAAATAGGAAGGGGAGACATAGGGGAGGAAGGTAGAATAAAATATAGAATGTAAAAATAAATTAAAATAATAATAATAAACCTTTTTTACAAGAAATTGGAATTAACATATGAAAATGCGGCTCGAGACTTCTAATTTAAGAAAGAGTGTGTCATATTATTGGCATAATTTTAAAAAAAATCATGATTTATAAAAAAAATTATATATAATTTATATATAATAAAAAGTTTTAAATTTATATATATTTTGAATAAAAAATTATATTATATAAATATAATGAAATTATATATACATGACTTTATTTTTTTAGTTTTTATTATATTCAATATTATTCAAGTCTCCAAAAATTACAATGTGTCAATGAAAACATATGATTATATGACTTTATAAATATATTTATAATTTATAAAATTTATTGAAAATAATATATATATATATATATATTATTTTTTTGGTAAAATATATTATGTTATTGGATAATTTATTACAACAGATTTTAATAACGTTAAAAAATTTGTTGATAATAACAATTAATAGTAATATATTCATTTTTTGGTAAAAGATTTGTTGGTGTTAAACAATAAATATCAATAGATATAACTATTGGGGAAAATAATTGTTGGTATATAAAATTTATACCAATAAAATTTAATATCTATTAGAATTACTCATTTATACCAATAGATATATCATCTGTCAATAAATTTATTTTTGTATAAGTGATTTTTTTGTAGTGGTCATTGAAAATTCATTATTCCACATGATTCATTATTAAGATGAGAAACATGGTATAATAAGCCATTAGACTCACTGCATATGTGTTTATTACTTATCCACTATGGAAGATTTTATGGGTTGTTTGATATGGAGGTAAGGAATTAGGAAGCTGTCATATGTTTCCTATTTGGACAAGAATCAGAGTTCACATAGTTTAGTTCATCCCTAACCCACTGATGTATTTGAGGTACTTGAGATCATGGATGGGGATTACACATAAAGGGATACATGTGTGTGATTCGACTTCTCACCATCTGATGGATGAGGATGGATGATAGGCTTAAAAGAGAATTCATTCCCATGATTTAATATTATTCGAGGTATTGAGGGGCTTACACTGAGGTGGATTCAAATAGGTTCACATTCCTTAGAAAGGTGTCATACATATCATGTTTGGATTGGAATCCAAGTTCTTGTAGCTTTGTAAGATTCTAAATCCGTTGATAGATGAGGAATAATGATAAACCCATGGGATAGTTTGGATTCTGTGGGTTGGATTTTTTGAAATATGGATGGATATACACCAATGTGGATACTCATTGTGAGATCGTTCCTTAGGAAGGTGTCATACATATCATTTTCATGCTAAGAATCAGAGTCCTTATAGTTCAGTTAGATGTGTATCTAAATTTGTATACTTTACATGGTTATCATGTCTTGGAAAGTTTTCCTGAAATGCTTGACATGTGAGAGATTCTATTCCTAAAAGGTCATGATTTTCTGTCTGACATGACCTAAGTATCTGCTCAATATGCTTTGATTGTCTGTCAAGAATGGATGAAATGTCCTAGGTTTCTTTTCGTAATTAAATCATACATGTTGAAGGTATATTTTGTGATTTAAATTACATGTCTAGAGGACTTTAACATAACCCTATTGAGATATCTGAGGGTCTTTTCAAGATCAAAACAGACATATCTATGGTATTGTATAACCATAGATGACATGTTGGGAAAATATTACATTATCTTAATGTCATTTTTAGAGGGATTATCATGACTTGGCAGATATTTTTATATTACTTCAAAAATCTTGGCTAATATATCTAGGGGAATTCACAATACTTGGATGATATGTCAGGAGGATCCTATGTCTCTTGGGTTGAAATCTCTATAGGACTATTCATGTCTCGGCTGACATGTTTGGGTGTTGTCGCATGATTAGGATACGTCATGTGAAGGTCATGTTGCCTTTGGTTGAAAATCACAATATCCTTCATCATGAAAGTATTTCATCTTTTTTATACTTTAGTGTATATATTTATCGATATTTTTCAAGCATTAGGTTTTTCAGGTTTCACATGACCAAGTCGACATGAAAAAACTCTTTTTCATAATCTAAATTGTGCATCAGTAGTCCTCTAATTGAAAAATAGGGTGATCATGAGAAACACATATACATGACACATAATACTTATGTAATAACTTGTATTTTACCTAGTAGAATAACCTTGTTATATCATATCTTTCCACTCTAAAAATTCTACTCTTTTTCACTCCAATATCATGGGTACATCATACTTCTTTTTAAGGAGGGGTTGAATTTATAGGCATCACCACCATTGTTCTACACTTCCTTTAATGGAACTCATATCATAGATATTGTCTTTATTTAGTGGAGGTAATTTCCTATTATTTTCTTCACATGATCCTTATGTAGGTCATCTATGATGTTGCATGATAAAAAGTGAATGCAAGAACACTCTTTCATCATCATATTTGTTCAACACATGGCATGTCAAGGATATTTTACATAATAAATTCAACATGTCAAGGATCCTTTTCAAGATCAAGCTGACATGTCTAGGAATCATCACAAGATCAGGTATCCTATTAAAATTTATTTCACTTCATTAACGGATACTCATATGGGACTCGTCATGAGATTAATCTGGCTTGTTGACGGGACTTCATGTGATCAATGGTGATCAAAAGATACATATAACCCGATCACATGAAAAATAGTTAATCTTTGACCACATGAATATTTCTCCTTTTCATCTTATTTCGTCATTTTTAAGGAATATTTGGTTGATTGTAAGGCTTATTTTTTCTTATATTTTTTATGATTGGAGGATCTCTTTAGGCGTCCTTCACATGATCATCAGTGCCTGTCTAGGTTCCTTTTAAAGAACTGGAGGACTTGTCAGACAGGATTCACATGATCATTAACATGTCATGAGAAGTGAATTATCTATTTTCATGAATTTCATAGTGTCATGCAATGAGGTATCCTCCTTTAGGTTATGTGTTTCACATAATACAGCCACTTTGTCTCCATTTAGCCATGATTCTCCTTCCATTATGTTGTGGAGAAAATAATACCCATGATTTAGGTATTTATTCAATTCTATAATTTTGGATGCTCATTTGGAGAGTGTTAACAATACATCACCCCCTATGGGAGTAAGGAATGCATGGAAAAGGACTCAGTTCTGAGGAGAGTAAATGGATACTAGAGTCCTTGGGTATTCCACTGATTGTTTTCCAAAGAGGAGATTGTTCCTCCAGGTGAACTTTGGTATTCCATGGTGAATCCTTTATTTAGGGGAGTGAGGGAGCCACTCATTTCACTATTAATTCAAAATATCATAACTCTTGTGATTTCTTCCATTATGTGACTACTTTTGAATACCTTGATATAGGAACTATTTCTCAATACCTCTTTTCCCGACCACTTCATGATATTTGATCATGTGCTCTGACATCTTTGCTTCTCTCATCTTAGATACTTTCATAAACAATATGTGAATCAGCTTATAGTAATTTTCTAGAATCTTGACAGATTTCTTAGTTACATCTCTATCCTTTAGGATTTTTCTAATCTGAAACCTAGGTCACATCATCACTTGATCATTACATGGTTCACATGACCATCTTAGGGTCACACAATCACAATTCTTATAATAGATCTAATGGTCATGAGATGTTACATGGGTTATGCGATCACAAGATTCTCAAATATATATGAGTTCATGAAATCATGAATCCTTTCATGGTTAATGTGACCCTCAACATGTTTTTTGATTCATGAACCTATATCAGTAGGGTTCCTCAATTACCTAACAGTTCTTGTTTTGTAAATATGGATTCCAGATCTCGAACATCTTCCAATGTGGTCAGACAGAGAGATATGATTTTTAGGAATCATAATTTCAACCTTTGGTATCAATTGTTCTCTAAAAATGAAAATTTTATGCCATTTCTCTCACTAAAAAATAAAATATATCCTCTGTTGCACTGAATTCCTTTGTATGGATTCGGTTATCTAGATGATGGTTCCATTAAATCACCTAATTGCAATATTCCATCTCAATAGAAATATTCTTCTCTTAACTGTATTCAAATTAAAATATATTAGGATTTTCAAATAGTTTTTTCACCTCTCTAGGGGTTATATCATATTTTGGATAACTCCCCTATGGGTATAAATAGTTAAGACCTCACCCATCAGCCAATTTCTTAGAGATACTCAAGAATTATTGTATCATAATTGAATAATTTAAGAAGAGGCTGGAGATAAAAGTGGTACATACCACATTGAGGTAATTTCTATAATGACTGGGCATGGATGTTCTCAGTTAAGTAGAGATAATTAGAATTATTTATCTAGTTAAATGATTTCATATTTATGAGGTGATACAGACTTATCTTTTTTCATGTATCATCATTAGAAAATTCTCAAAGAGTTTATTAGAAATTCGTATCCTAGAAAAAATTCCTTCCATTGGTCTAGTGGATAATTAGGGATCACCCTTTCGGATATTCGCTAACTAGGAGGAATACCTCCTCTTTGGGAGATGTGTGAATAATTTATTCCTTCTAGGGATTTATTGGATGAAAATTCATAAAAATAGGCTTTGGAAAGGTACATGATCACAATCATAAAGGAGAAGTCAAGGGAGAAGATAAACCTATGATCTCTCATTTATTCTAAGGATTGGATCATCATCATCCTCCACCATAGTTTGACTCATCCAACTGATGTATGCCCTCATCGATTCCCTTCTCGAAAGGTTTAAAATAGCTCTAAATATTATTAGTTCATCCTTAAGGCCAGGGAGTATGCCTCATGGGGATACTAGGTATGACTAGAGGTATCCCGAAGCCTTTAGATAGTAGTTTTTTATCCATGTTTTTTAATGGATGTATTTTGTTGACTTGAGATGCATGTTTGGGAATTCAAGTGGGAATATAGGTGCTGAAAGCTTGATTGTTAGAGTGTTGGCCTCTTATTTTATCCATTCCAACTCTTTCATTACTTTATTAGATCCTTGGACATATCCAACAAGGAAACAACACTTACTATATTGGTTGACCCTTATAGTCCTTACTTGGAGGGATAAGATAGTATTTGAAACATTATAAATATCATAACACTTCTGGAATACCTAATGCTTCATTCTGTCCCAATATATTAAATGTTTCTTGGTTTAAGGGTATGTCACTAGGTCTTGATGAAGTTATCAAAATGTTGAGATAGAGTGATCATTTGAACTTAATGCCCTATCATTCACTGACTAAGTGGATTTTTGATAATGGTGGTGGATCACTCTATGAGAGGTCATATAAAATATCTCTTCAAGATGTTATTCTTACAGCTCACATAGAAGATCTAATCATTAGTAAGTCATATACCCCCAATCATATTTCCTGTTAGTTTGTATGTATTCAATGGGTTTCTTCTCTCTTTTTAGCTGGTGTTTGGGGAAAGATATATCCAAGACATATTCTCTAATTTTGGTATATGTTTGTGCCTCAATACACAAATGAAAATAATTTACTACCACTTATCGATGACCTTGTCTTTATGTATTACAACTATTATTAGTCATGGGAGTAAGCCTACCCAAAGGGTATTCTGACTAGATTGTTCTATCAGGTGCCTAAACCATATGCTTCACTGGACCACATATCTTCTACACTAACTATAGAAGATGCATCTATAGAGAAGAGAGTATATAATAATTCTTCTATGGCTTCTTCACAAGATCATCCATCATATCTGATGTCTGAATACCCTCCTTTCTCCTTCCAATGTACCTAATCTAGTTGTTTTAGATGACTAATTACCACAAAATCTAGTTTGGGAAAAAATACATACACTAATCATCATGACTCCCATGAAGTAGTTTCATGGCCAAGAGGAACACCTTCACCAGCTCTTTTGTGATTTGGGAAAGGTGGATTTAATTTTTAGAGATTATATGATATCATATGATGGATTCTTCTGGCCCAACAAGAATTGTCGAATAGTGAGATGAACCATCAGAGCTTTGATGAAAACAATTATATGACACATTTAATCAGGGAAGCTTTGGTGATGCTTGAGAAAATACATCAAAAAATCTATAATCAATGTGAGTTGATGGATTTCTTGACTATAGAAATAGAAAAATATGATTCATAGGTAAATAGAATGAGATCCCATATTCTGGAATCATCATATTTATTAGTGAATACTCTTAAATGATCTAAAGAGCTATCTTATTTGATTAATAATTTTCTTTCTCAAGTAGCAGCATAAGAGATGGAGTGGGCAATACATCAATGATCAATTGAACCATCTCACCATAATTTGGATAATTTGTAAAACATTGATAAATAGATTTTATTAGGACTTGAATATGTGCATATATGTTTTTCTCTCATTATTATTTAATTTTGAATATTTAGGAGAGACTCCTGAATATGGAGACTCATCCTTTTTCACTTTATCAATGAATAAATCTTCTGAACATTACATCTTATTTTCCAGAATTCTTTTTTTCCTAATGTGCATGGTATTTCAATGAAATAATATCATATGGATCATCAATGTTACCCATCATTTGTATAAAACCATGTAATCATTGCATTATGGACTTGATAACTTTAATCACAATATATTTCTCTTGGGAATTTCTCATGAATTCCTACTGACATGAGATTCCTTATATATGTATCTGATCTATTTTTTCAGGGATAACCTAGTTTAAAAGGATAATATGGGTAAACATACATCCCAAAGATAAGGGTGCTCTAATTTCTTCCTAAATCACTGGACTTAGTGAGCATAGGTTGATTTTTTCAAGGGACATTAAATGATCCCTACAAGATTTATATCTTCTTATGCTTTGATTCCCAAACTTTTGCTTATGTTTCATAAGGGGGAAAATTATTAGGTGTGGTATTTTATTTTTATTAGGCCACCCTCTTATAGTTTTGATACCAGAAAATTTGTATTCATTTTCCATTTTATATGTTCCCAATATTTCCTAGATCATGCAAAATGCATGTCCAACAAGTAGAGACTAGAATTTTTCCCATGGTTACCTTTTTGTATTTTCAACATGGAGAGAATTTTGTCTCTTTTAATTGGTTTTTTTATAATATTAAAAAGTATACCACTAGTATGATGTATTTTAGGGTCTTCTCTCTTGGACATCGGTTTATGTAGTTTAAGACCTTATCGTTTGGACCTTCTATTGTTATAGTTTAGGGTCTTCAATCTCATCCATTTTATTACTATAATTTAGGTTATTCTATCTTGGAATTTATATTTTTTTAGTTCTGGGTATTCAATCTTGGGCCATGTATTTTTGTAAATTAAGGTATTTAGATCATGAAATTTATTATTTTGGTTTATTGTCTTATAAATATGAACATATGCTTATAGTAGTTAATCATGGGTATCAAATAAGGGTTCAAGGACTATGAAACATGATGAATGAGTTTTCATGAATGTTTTTGACACCTTGAATTATTAATTGATATTCTATAGAATGGATGTTCATAGAGGGTTTTTGAACCCAATGTTATTATAGAAAATATATAGGATAAATTTCCTTGATGGTTTGTGGAACCCTACATCCTTACCATAAAGGTCATTGTTATATTTTATAAAATACAATGAAATTTGAGTCCACTCGGATTGATTGAATATGTATTTTTTAAATCACATGTCCATGATATTTAATCATTGAATATGTAATGGGGAATACATAATTGGGATGACCCAAAACGCCCTAAGGTGTTGAGTTCCTCCACAGTGTTTCTAGGGCTCATGAGGATTAAAGTACCTTTATTGGAAGTAAAAGATTCTACTAATTGGTAGGTCATAATCACTTATACATGGGCGCAAATGTATTACAAGAATGATCATGTAAAATAGATCCCTGCTCTTTTCCAAGGTCCATGAAATATTTTAAATGACTTAAAATTATGGAATTTCAAGTGGGTATGCAGAAAAAAAAATCCAAGGAGGGTTCTAGAACCCTAGGTAAGCTTTTAATTTTGTTTGTAGGCTCGATCCCTATCCCATGTGGTTTTGGGTAACATGGTGTAGGACATAAAAAGGTTTGATAATAGGTTGTTTCATTACTTTTTTGAGAAACGGTACAATACATGATTAATTAATGTCATGGATGTCAAATCCACTTAAATAGTATGGTTATGGGGTTAGGGAATCAAGGTATAGGAATATCTGATATTACTGGAGGTGGAAATTGGTGGGTACGGGACAACCATTGCTAATTGATGAATCCTGTATTCCAAGAGTTCAAGAAATTAACTCTTAGATTTAAGGGGTCCCCTCTTATGGGTCTAAGAATCCTCTAAGAATAAGATCTTTGGAAGTGTTCCAATTCTACAATGAATCCCAGAGGGGCCCTTTTTGATTGACTAGTCCTTGTTACTATTTTTCTACATGGTAGGACCAGGATCAAGGTATCCCAAGGCCCATGGGGTTCCAAGTTAAGGATACCAATTGATGGAATTTATTGTTTTAGCTAGGAAATCAAATACATGATGGTGATTTTTGGAAATTTTAATATTCCAAAATGGTTTGGGAACCATAATGGTTATTCAATTTCCTAGTAACCTTATTATAGTGGCAAGGAGATGTGAAAAAATCATTACTCTAACTTTTTTCTAGAGTAGGGGTATAATGACAATGGATCAGCATTTACTTGGGTTGGTAAGTAGGACCTATTACCATTACATAAAGTTTATTTACACTCTAACTTTTTTCAAAACTCTAAAGATGAAGGTTTTAGTGAGCAGAGACAGAAATGTTTCTCAGAATTCCCTTTTTAGGTTTTTAGGAAAAATGATTTATGTCTCTTTCAGTAGCAGTTTAGGGCCTTTAGCTTTATAATATCAAAGGCTAAATTTTCAGTTAATAGAACATTGACCAAATTGAATGAATTTTTTGGTTAAATTGAATGTGGACCTATTATGAGGGGGTTTTCCAAAACAACCTAATTAGGATACTCCGGGTCAAGAGTAATATAACAACAATTTGATTAGGAGATAAAATTATTGTAAATAATGGATCAAGTTTCTCAAGACATGGGTAATTATAGGGTAATATCATGATGAAAATGATCTAGAATCACTCTATAGTGATGATCTCCATTGTGAATAAATCAAGGATCATAAGGATCATAACCCCTTTTTTCAAGGTACTGAAACATTTGGTTTTTGTTCAAGAGCTCATGTGAAGAAACCAAGGGTAGACATGAATTGTAAAAATGGGTTCCCTTTATGTCTGGTGTCCTTTTATAGGGACCATGGAAGGTTTGTGGAAACCCAAGGTGCTCAATACATGAAGTGTGATTTATGGGTTGAGGTACTTAAAAGATGACAAAAGTGCCTCGTACTCTAGTTGACTGGGGTTAGGAACTTTTGGTCCTTTTATCATAAATGATGATAGGTGATGGATTTCACATTTTAATGTCATGTAGTGGGGATGTATCTATCATGAAGTCTGACATCATTTGACAATGATGTTTTCCATGTAGTTTAACATCATAAAGTATGGATGTTTTCATTGTAGTTTAATGTTATATGGTAGGGATATAAGAACCGACATGAAATTTTGAAAGATATAATTAGGGATATTTTTCACTAGTCTAGGGAATTTATATATAAGAATAACCTTTTATCTATGCACCAAATTATTGATGGGTAGCCATGTTTCATATCCCTCCTTGTGTAGGTTTATCATATGTGTATAAAAGTTATATGTAAATCTAACTCATGAATATGTAGAGTGATTCTATATAAATTGTGTCTATTTAAACATAGGTATCTTCAATTTTTCTAGGGCTTGGATTCTATGGAATTTATTATGCGTATTTTCAGGTTAGGGATCATTCCATAAACATCTACTATAATAAGATCCCTCTATATAGATCTGACTCATATATAAGAGAAATGATAGGGAGTGATAGGAACCCATGGCTGAGAATGAGGGATCTGACAATCTCTATATATCCTATGATTGAAGGAATCAGGCCACACATAGTTCTTATGTAATCATTCCTTATAAAATTAAGACTCATGCACAGAGTGGGAACATTTTTTATATTGTCCTTGGACCCAGGATTGGTAGTCTGGGAGTCAATATGTATCATGTGATGGAAGGAATCAAGATTCATGTTGTTCATGAATGAGAAACACTCCAAGAATTTCTAACTCATATGTGGATGGGGGGAATTTTCCCCATTGATTTCCACGTCTAGATCAAGGTTTAGAGATCTTTGCATCAGTACTTGTCCTGTTATTATAGGAATCAAGCCATAGGTATTTCTTGAACAAGAAACTCCCAACGTAGGTCTGATTTGCACACAGAGGGGGTATTTTTCAAATTTATTATTACAGTTAAATGTAGGATTAGAGATTATATTGTTACTATATATCTTGTTATGGTAGGAATCAATCTATATTTAGTTCATGAATATGAAACTCTCTATGTAGTTCTAACCCATACATAGTGGGGGAATTGTTTCCATTAATTATTTTGGATGGAACTAGGATTGAAGATCCAAGAATCAATATTTATATTGTGAATAAAGGAATAATTCCACCTATAGTTCATTAATGTAGGCTTGGTGGGAGACCAACACCAAGGATAGTGGTCCTCTTCAGTGAGTTATATAGTAATGAATAGTTCTATGTCCTGAAGGATACACCACCCCTACAGTTTAACATCCTGTGGAAAGGAATTATGGTGTATATTTTAATGTCTTGAATCCAAGACCATGCCATCCATGTCATGAACTAATATTCCTTGATCATGTGGTGAATCCCTTAAGAAAAATCCTAATCCCATGTGAGTTATGATTATTATGAGAAACAAGGAATGGAAATGGTTTATCTAAATAAACAAATGTGATTAAAAGAAATGGCATGAGAATTTTTTATTATGTGGTAGTATGGCTAAGATATATTATCTAGGTGTCTCTATGTATCTCATTAAAATGATAATCAAGCTATAGGTTGTCCTGGTAACACATTAGCATCAAATGACAGGGACATCATCCATGCAGTTTAACATCATGCGGTAAAGATGGAGGCTACCTAATGTAAAATAGATGGCATGAAGCTCCATAAGGGTTATCCAATAATTAGTGAAACCATATCATGAGAGGCATACCGTTTTTGTGACACAAATATTTCTAAGATGGTTTCTGAAGTCATCTTATGCATGGTATGAAGTGTAAGACTACATTTTATCATCACATGCCAAAGACATTATCATTCAGTTTAATGTATTCGGATTGGGTTGATATGGTGCCAACTAAATTTTGGACATACAATTAGGATCATGTACATTGTGCAGTTGAATGTCTTTCTTTGAGGACTTCTTCTATGTAGTTAAACATCATGTGGTAAGGATGTAAGACACTTAATATTTTAAAGACTTTCTGTCATAACTTATTTTGTAGTTTAACATCATGAAACAAGGGTGAATCATGCACTTTAACATCTTGTGACTAGGATGATGTGGCTCTTGATGGTCTCAATGAAATGTACTTCTTGAATAACTTTTCATTATTGTGGGGAATAACATGTTTCCATTCCATTGTAGTTAATGAGTAAGCTCCATTATAATAGACATTATGTATGATATAAGGCCATTCCCATTTGGGTTCTAGCAGTGGAGGATGTTTTCCTGTTATTATTTGATTGTTGAGAGCCATACTAGTTATCTTTGAATAAATAATCAGTGTATAACCTTTTTATTAAATGTTCATGTGATCTTATTCTAATCATCATCAAGGTTGTGTAGTGTACCCAACCTTTTCTCATTGAGCCAGTATGAATCATCCATCCATGGGTGGATATTAGTTCATCCCACTATGTGGATGTGTTTAACTAAATGATTTACTCCATGTTCAATATAGTAACTGATGAGACTATCCTTTGACTTGTGATGTAAAAACCCACTTCATCCTGATTGGGGTCATCCAAAACTATGGCTGCATTGCCCAGTGCATCGGCACAAGCATTTCGTGATGAAGGTATATGATGCAATGTAAGATCAAAATATAATTATACCATCAATACTCTAATATAACCAATGAGAAGGTCCAAATATTCTTTCTTAATGGTATATTAACCACTGATTTATTTTATCACTATATTTGAATCTATATTGATGTTCATGTAGGATATCTACAGTTTTAAGGATAGTTGCAATCCATTAATGGGGTCTTGTTATTTGTCCTCATTATTCGTGAATCCTTTGGATTTTGAGAATGAGTATGGAAAAAAAATGTCTCTATCTAGGGAAACAAATATAATCCCTATACCAACCTGATTTAGTATATGGTTTTCAAGCCACTTTCTTTTTGAACTTCCAAAGACACCATCGAAATAAATCTCTCATGTGTGGGAAGTTTAATGGGAATATAAAATCTCTTCATCTGGAATTTTAGTGTCTACTAGTGTGCTTTCAGGGGAAGGATGTGCCACAATGAAATCAACTAGGTCCAACCCTTTAACTACTTTTTGTTATATGATTTGGATTCCATACTATTGAATAATTAAATCCCATCAGGAAAAAAACCCAGTCAACATAGGGCATCCATGGATGTACTAGATAAGTTCAATACGAGAGACCATTTGGAATTTTTGATGCACCAAGTAATGTATAATCTTTTTCACTATAAATATATTCATGAGGAATTTATTCTCGACATAAGAATACCAGGTCTTAGTACCTATCATAATTCTACAGAGGTAGTAGACACTATTTTCTTTACCCACGTAATTTTTTTAGGAAAGGAGATCACCAAGAGATCATTCTATAGCAGAAACATATATGTTAATTGGATTTCCTTCTACTAGCAACATTAAGACCAGTAGGTGAAGCTAGTACTTCTTGATATTATCAAAGTATTCTTAGAACTTTTCATCAAATCATTAGGTGACTCTATTATTTTTTAACATGTTTAAGGTGAGGTATTTCCCTAAAACAATTCTATGAAACACTAAATATAAGAGATGGGCCCTTGGGGCCCCCTAAATTATTTGAGATTTCAAAGAGGTGTAATTTTTAAGATTGAACTAGTCTTTTTTGGGTTTACCTTGATACTGTAGTGGTGTACTAAAATCCTAGGAATTTCCCATATATAATTTCTAGGATTGAGCTAGTATTTTCAAGGTCAACCTTGATACCATGGTGGTGTACTAAAAAACCTAGGAATTTCTCAAACATTACCCTAAAATCACACTTCATTATATTCATCTTCAAAACTATGCTTCCACAACTTTATAAAGATTTCTTGAAGGTCAATGAGGTTATCAAATATCTACCTTGATTTTATTAACAAGTCATCGACATAGAATTATACTATTTGTATAGATAAGGGATTAAGGATATGGTGTATGGTGCGTTGATAAGTATTTTCATCATTTTTTAATCCAAATGGAATGACCAGATAGAAGAAGATACCCTAAATTTCTCTGAAGAAGATGGATTCCTCATCTTTAGGGGAGATCTTTATCTGATTTTCTCCCAATAACCTTCCATAATGGAATGGTATTAGAGTCTAGTAGTTTTATCAAAAAAAATCTATGATCGGTAATGGGAAATTTTCTATTGGGAAGTGTCAATTATGGTGTCTAAAATTGATACAAATTCTAATTTTCTAATTATTTTTCTATACATGGATGATATTGGTGATCCATTTTGGGTATTACACATCCTAAACAATTTTTTTTGACCAACTTTTTAAATTTTGATTCTAAATTACTAGCATGAGAGGAGTGTATTATCTTGTATGCCTGCTTGAATCCTCAATGGTCATATGGTAATCCAAGGTGTTGTGTAGACACATTAGGGTTTAACCCAGGAATTTCAGTATCATTCCATAATAACTTTTATTTATCCTACTTTAGAAAATTTATATAAATATTTTATTGCTCGATAAGAATGGTCTCACTAATCAACATAGGTTATATGTCTTCTTTTTTTTCCCAGATTCACCTGCATGAGCTCATCGATGATGGTGGAGACACCTTCCTCCGACACGGGAGGGTAATTTCTAAGGTCGTCCTCTTCTTATTCCATTCATGAGTATTTTGAGTAATTTTTAGACCTCGTGGGTAATCTAAGGGAATTTATATCACTGTAAAGGTAAAATATTCCATGGTAATATACATTGTCATCTTATACATCCATAGTTTTCACAAAGAGATTATGGAGTTCATTATTATCTTTTATAATTTCACCAAGGATAGTAGGAGCCTAGAAATATAGGATTATGTCTTTTGGATCAATAAGTTTTATGGGACACACATAATGACTATAAAGAATACTCTAGTGATTCATGGTGGTGGTCCCTAATACATTTGGTGTTACAATCTACATATCATCAACCACTATGGGTTTTTCCTTCCCTTTTAAATAAATATTCCTAAGTATATATGGATTCCCAATACATGAAGGGGGGTATTTCACTATTTAATTATTTGACCTTCCCATAGATGGGATATTTCAAATATTGATGAATTTTTTAAGGTACTTATACATGGATATGAAGAAAATGTATTCCAAGAAGGACATTATATGTTGTGTCTTATTGTATAACCATAAACTCAACATTTGATGCAAGATCCCTAAACATGGCCTTGATATTGATATTATGGAGTGTTCTTTTATTTATTTTTTTCATACCCTTTAATGGTTAGATTTATAAAAGATAGTTCCCCCTCACTATATTCCAAATTTCAGAGGGTCCAAATTGGGATGTGGTTGATCCCAAAACCATTGTTAATCAGAGTTCTATGGATGTAGACATTGTTCATTTTTCATGAAACATACAGGGGTATGGTATTTCCCTGGATAACTTCTTCCATGTCCTTTTTTATGAATGATATAGTGACATATCATTCTGATATCATATTCTCTACACGATAAACCTCATCTTTGAGTAAAACTATATCAAACTCCTTTGGGGTCCTGAGTGGTTAAATTAGTTCTACTCCAAGTTATTTTGAATGATTGATGGAATATAAGATTGATAGTTTATTTTGGACAACAACCAACTCATTCAAAATTCCATACTTTTGTTTCAGAGGTATGCGCATCCCAAGGTGGGGTTTCTCACTATTATTTTGATCAAGATATGAGGTGTTTGAGGTTGATGGGAATGGTTATTGAGTAGTGGTTGATGAAGTATTTGATTCTAGTATCTTATTCCATTCCATCCATCCCCTTTATCTGGGATGATCAGACAATCACACCTCATTTAGTTAGTTGTGTAAGATAACTAGGCTTCGATGACCACTAGATGGCTCTGAGGCATCTCCATTTTTTGGGATTGTTTGAGTACTCACCCATGGGACTTGGATGCATATGTGTCCTATACGGTAATGTTACCAAAATATTGTGTTCGATCACATCTACACCACACCTGTATACTTCGATTTTACGTCCTCGACCTCTAGGTCCTTATTCTGGTATTGGGGACGCATCCTCATAAGTTTATTCATCATCCAAAAAAGGGTCCTATAAAGTGAACAACATTAACTAGAAAAAAATTATCACTTCATTTGATGATAGTTATATTGGTTGGGGTAGTCCCAATTCTTCATATGTTGAAGGAAAGAAGTTTCTAAGAGTCAAAGCTTATGTGGCAGGTGGATATGACTTTTTTTCTTGTATTTATTCTTATGTCTAATGATTAAATTCACATCTATAAGGGATATTTAATTTCATATCCCTAGGTGATGTGAATGTTGTTGGTTTGTGAATATGTTCTCTCGTTTTGGTATGATATCGGTCAATATTATTTTGAGTCATCCAGTTATAAAAATAATCCACACCTAGAAAAAACCTCTTTCCTATCACCCACTTTTTCTGGGAAGGAAACTGTTACACAAGTCACCTATGTCAAGGTTTTTTTTCATCATCACCTATCAATAATTAACTATGATTTTGAGAGATTCTTCTATGATGAATAAATCTTGGATGGTGTAACCCAGCCTCCTATGGAAAGGGAAGTATTTAGGATGATCAGTGAGGTTTAATTCACTAGGTTTCCGTGGCTCTAGTAGTTTAAGTAGGTAATTTTCTATGGATAAAAGGAAATAACCAGGGACCATCTCATTTTATAAGTAGTGTACTTTTATCATCCATCTCTAAAATTTTGGGTGATTTGATATCCTTTTTTTTCTAACTGTGGGTGATTTTGTTATGGCTTCTACTTGATGGGAGGAATCGTACAATTTGGGGCCTACCTAGTTGATTGAATGGTTACTATGAATGGTTTGAGGGTAATAGCATCATTCCCTTCCATACTAATATTTTTTCCTATTCCAAGGAAATGGTATGAGATATAAATCAAGTTCACTGAATGGTATCTTCTAGGAGTTGTGTCATTTCTTGAAACTGATGGAATATGAATTAATATTTTATCAAGATAAAAGGTTTTTGTAGCTCGTCTTAAAGATTTTAAAAATAGAGTACAAGATAATTCTCATGTGAGAGAGGAATTATTAGTGAATAGGTTAAACCCTTCATTTGCGTATGAAGTTATAAACCCTCCCAATTTCACATGGGTTACAGTTTTTAGAGTAAAAAATTGTGGTTTTCCTTTGTGTAGATTTGAAGTGAAAACAGAATTTGAGATGAAGGTCTTCCCATCCCACATTGGATCCTAATGGAAGGCTATTGTTCCAAATGAATGTTGTCCCCACCAGAGTTTGTATAAAATATTTTAGCTTAGTCACTTTATACTATTCTTGAGGGCCCATCATTTAGACGCATCGAAGCATGAAGTGTATGATATACTATTCAATATCTTCTATTTTTTCAAACATTAATATTGCAGGATTACTAAAATTGGTTTGGAGAAAAGTTCTATCCACCCATTAGATATATGGATTATCCTTAGTCTGCATGGGTGTGTGGTACCCTTCCATGGATTTTATCCGAGCATCAAGGTATTCAATGGTGTTGAGTAGTTATGGAGTTACTATTATCTAGGACCCATACTATCTACAAAAGAGAAAAAGGATCAATGAGGTGGACACATTTTCAATTCTAGTAATTCTTGATCCAATCTCGGACTAAAATATCTCTCTAATGAGGTACTGATTGTTTCTGTAATAGAGTGAAGTTTTGATCACCCGCAACTTCTTCATTTATATAGATCGATTTCATGGATCTTGGGCCATACTGATACACAAATTCCACCATTTTAGGTGGATTATCTCTCTCCAAATGAGTGGTAGGATGGATATTTTTCTTCATATGAAGATGACACCCAGTGTGAATTCTTCCCTTCGGTAATTCCTCATTGATCTATATGATATTTTTTATCTTATTTTCATATTCTGTTATTCATTCCTCCATATAAGTGATTTTAACTCCCATGGGTGGTGATAGGTATGTGTCCACAATTTTCCCTTTATCCTTGGTTTTGTTCCTCCATAGATATAAAAATTCATTATTCATAGGTTCTAGGTTCTGGATTCTTCTATGATTCCATGAATGTGTAACCTTAGTTGGTGCACACTACTAGAAAAATACCCTATACCAACAGTTTGAAACCATTGGTATATGCCTCCAAACCGTTGGTATATCCTATACCAACGGTTTGGAGAAATTTAGGCTAGTAAGTTGTGGGGATAGGTCTATAGCAACGGTTTTGGGAAAATCGTTGGTATAAACCTATACCAACAGTTTTGAAAACCGTTGGTATAAGTAATATGAAAAATATAAACCAACAGTTCCATAAAATCGATTGTATATACATTTCAAAAAAAATAATTCTGTTCGTTTTGATCCTATAACCTCTGGTTTAGGATTGAATGACCTAACCACTAACCTAACTTGACTTTTGTGAACATAATTTCATAAATAAATATATGTATTATCATAAATATTTTAAATTTTGATTTATTTAATGTTCTCTATAAGAATATTCCATAAAAAATACATATAAATATACCAATGGTTCTCAAAACCGTTTATATTGACCTATACGAATGGTTTTGAGAACCGTTGGTATAGTTTCATTGATTTTTGGACCTATACCAACGTTTTTGGACAAATCGTTGGTATAGGGGGACATATACCAACGGTTTGGGGAAAACCATTTGTATAAGGTCTCTATTATGGACCTATACCAATGGTTTCTCCATACTGTTGGTATATGTCCCCCTATACCAATAATTTGTCCAAAACCATTGGTATATGTCCAAATTAGTGATCTATACCTAAGTTTTTATCCAAACCGTTGGTACAGGTCCATATAAGTGAACTATACCAATGGTTTTCCCAAAACCATTATTATAGATCTTATTTCCAGTAGTGGCATCCAGATCACCCATATCTCGAGGTACAATTTCTGCATTGTGTCCCATTACATTTGCTTCATGATATATATCATCTATTTTGTTTATGGTGAAAACATTTAGTGAGGTTTATTAGTAAATTTTATCCATCCCATTACTCTCAACACAATAAAGTGATTCTTCACTGCTTGCTTCTCCTTTGAGGGTTGCATTAGGTTCATTTCTCTAACCCCTTTCCATATCGATCCATTCTAAAATATGATCCATAAGAGGTTTTATTTCCTTAATCATATGGTCCTCATATATTTTTTTCTTAATACTGACCTTAAGGGAGTTTTCATTCATATTTTCTGAATGAGCCCCATGTAGAAATGGTTTATCTCGTTGTAGGAGGAACAAATGTGATGTCAACCATCGATGTTTACCTACCGAACAATAGAAGATAGATTCCTTATAGGGTGATGATAATGATAAAAATTTCCACATACCTAATTATTATGAACTATCAAGGTCCTCTATTGAAACTATTTGATCATGTTGTTGAGTATTTGATGATTCCAATCAAGGATCTGTTTACTTTTAATATAAAAAATGTGATATAAAATTCCCATCCTGGTGGGTTGTGGCTGATTTAGAACTACCTCTAATGTTTCCAAAACCATATTAGGATGTGATAAACCTATTTAAGGTGATTCAGATAAAACAATTTCCCATCTATGTGGGATGGGGTCGGTTCGCAACTATAGGAAAAATTTTTGAAATCCTCTCGGGGTTTGATTACCAAAGAGGTGGAGGCATTGGTAAAACTTCTCCCAACCCTGTGGTCTAGGTTCACTTTTGGATGGTTTCTATGTTAGATACTGTTAAAATTATATTAATTTTGTGAAATTGTCTTAATTTATGAGCTAGGTGCAATGGTCACCCATAATGGGAATCATTTTCAATAGTAATTTTCAGGTTGGCCATATCTTTAGCTTCTGTGTCCAAAATGCATTCCCATTTCTTCGAGGGGCCCAACATAATAATTGATTGATATACCTAAACCTCTATTCACAAAATCTTTTCAAATTTAAAGTATTTTAATTACATATTATTGACCAGTTTGATTGTGTGTTATCTAGACCCCTGATTTTATCAGAGGTTATGACATAATAAGATATCATGTTTGGGGAATTATGATATTCTGAGGACATAATGAAGTGTAATGCTTCATAATTTCCCCATAATAGATACATATTTCTAATGGGGCTTGGGATATTAGTTAAAGGATGGTTTTTATGATACAAATACAAATACTATATATGAATTTTTCATTTTATTCCATCCCTAGGTTTCAGACTATAGAGAATATGTACATGTCCATCTGAAAATAGAGTGTATTTTTGGTATGAATGTGACCCTCGTATCCTTGATTGGGGAGGTGACTAGACATCAACCACTGATGATTTAACAATAAATTTTTTCATAGGTAATTAATACATTCCCTCTCTAGATCATTTGGGATCTTATATTCAGAAGTGTCTATGAACCATAACCTAGTTGGGAGTTTTTTTCATCTAACTCTCTTCATATATCCATGTTTTCCTCTTCTTTATCATATTTATATGCCTCCATCTATTCAAACCACAAAGTTTTCTTCTCTAGGTCACCTACTAATTGTGATGAAGGGTTTTTGGTTGTTGATGGGGTACTATATATGGTTAACCATGGTGTTTTGGTCACCTCTTTATATAGAGGTGTTTGATTTTTGAGAACCTCATTATATGGAGGTTTTTTTTGGAAGGGGGAAAATTTCCATGTTTGGGAGAGATATCACTATGAAAAGGATGACCATGGAGGATGTCAATAGTACATTCCCTATAATCCAACTCTATAATACCATCTAGAAGGACTATCGAGGTAATAATCACCTTCTTCTTCAGTTGAAGAGTCAGTATAATTTTAAGGGTTTTTGAATATGTGTAAAACTTCTTTGAGATAATTAGAATTGAGAAGACCAAGTATTTGAGCCTGATTCTATATTATAGTCATAAAAATGATGAACTAACATTTGGACTTGGGTAGGTAAATGATCCTTCTAAATAATGGATACTGAAATATGTTAATAACCATTCAGTGTGTTGGTGATATGATCCCACTATAGATAATCTGTTGGAGTATACAAATGAGATTATGTATTATCATCAATAATATGAGCCTACTTATTTTCTAGTTTCTAAAATATACAATTCAATAAAAACTCAATAGGGTGTATGATCCGGATTCAAAAATACATTCCCTACTAGAATATGTCTGTGGACCTCTAGAGGGGTTAACGTATATGAGCCTACTCCTATATATCCTCTCAAGGATGTTGGCATAGTCAATCATCAACAAAAGTAGGAATATGATTCTAGCTTTCATGAGCTACTAAAAAATTATAAGTAGCTTCCTTGGTTGAGATATCATCCTGCATTGAGGTTGTTACAATATTATCATGATAAACCTCAGTTGGAATGGGGATATGAGCCTGACCCAATTCCTTTTGAATATGCCACTGGTCTTTTTCAATGTAAATATGAGCCCATACCAAGGCATATTCCAAACATACTTAGTGATCCCTGGTCATGTCAGGGATAGAAGTTTGGTCATATGACTTTGGAGTATGTCGTTGGTCTTTTATGACAGTATTGTGCACTTATCCCAAGAAATGTGAAAAACTGAGTTGGTGAGCTCTATTTATAATGGGAATATGATCCTAGTACAATTCCTCACCCATTACTAAAATATGATGATAGTCATCTTGGAAAAGAGCAAGAATGTGTGATTTCTATGGAGTACCTAACTATTTTTAATGATCTTGGTGACGTCTTTTTATAGTTTTTAGGATGGGAATATGTGTTTGTCCCATTATCTATTCCATTTATAGAATATACAGATGTATCTCATCAGCTATTGCTAAAATGTAGTGACACTTAGAAAAGTGTGTGTTGGAATCTAGTCCTGCATATTTTAAGTCTCCAAAATATACTGGCAAATATATTTTATTGAAGAGGGGGTATAAACCCACTCCTTTCCTACTTGATCCATTATAATATGTCAAGGGTATTTATGCATGGGTGAAGGGATATATTCCCCCATCATACTTGTGATAAGAATATTCCTATATACTTGATGTGAGTGAGTAGGGATATGAGCATTCTCTCTCTCTATCTTTGGTATATTCCAATAGGATTTGTCAACGGAAGTGGGGATATGATCCCATGACCATTTATCCACAAATTTATGTACCCGAATCGACTTCCTTATAACCCATGAATGAGTGTCTAGGTAGAAATTTTTCTACCGGTTCCCACAACTGGTTACTGGGGGATACCAGTAGGAAGATGTTGGTAGTGGCGGTTGATAGGAGCCCTCATAGGTATCTCCTAGACTAGGATGGAACTATAGTCAACTCCTTGATCATCCTTCCTCATATATAGATGGTTCTCATTTATGCACTTTTGGGATAAAATTTTGTATCAATTGGTGGTGATGATAGGTGCCACTATTTTTACTAAATTATTTTCAGAACATGATTGAATTGTTGGATTTAGTGTCTAAAGACCATTACATGAAGCCTCTAGGGATAGAATTGTACAATGTTGATGGTATTTTTAAACCATCATTCTTTCCACGTGAAGGAGAAGGTCTTGGGTGGTTGATATTTTTTTGTGACCCATATAGGTTGCACCCATAGCTGATGTTCCATAATATTCACTCAATGGAGATATGATATAGAGTCAAGGAGTTCTTTTTTATAGAAATATTTTTAGTCACAAATAAAATAAATAACAAGGTCACCAATCAGTGTATCATCCCATGTATGAAAAATGATGAATCTGATATGCACCAATAACACAATTTTCCTTTATTTTTTTCAGTGTGTCCATTGTTCTCACATGGAATTTACATAATGATAATGGAATTATATCATGTGAAACTAGGTTACCAAGAATTTCACATAGGGGATACCATTTCTTGTGTAGGTGATGAAAAAAAGAACATGATCCACGGTCTACTGATTTTTTTATCATTTGAGAGATTCAATTTGGGTTTATCATTTATGATTCCATAACAAGATGATGGATACTTGGTTTCCCCATGGTTTGGGAGACATTATATCTAAAACCTATAATGATTTAGTTATTATTTCATTATAAGGTATCACACTAGGTTTACCATATTTTTTCTCTGTTGGGTCGGAAGAACACCCCAAGGAGGGAATGATGGCAAGAGGGGGGGTGAATTGCCTTTTAAAAAATGAATGACAAATTAAAATCAAAGTGAAAGATGCAGCGGAAATAAAGAAGGCAAAACACAAGAACTTGATAACGGAGTTCGGCCAAAACCTGGCCTACGTCTCCGCTCCCAACTCAACCGTTGAGAGATTCCTACCGCTTGCTTTTCAATGGTTATAGCAAGAAACCCACTAGGCTTTGAGGTAGCACTAGGACCTATTACAGCTTGCTTTTGATGGTTGAGCAAGAACCCAATGCTTTTAATGGTTAAGCAATAACCCACTAGCCTTTTTAACGGGTGAAGGCTAGCTCACCGAAACACAAGCCTTTTAAAGGAAAAGCTTGAGAAAACCTCTTCACACCTTAATGGTGGTGTGATAACCCAAAGAAAAGGGGGATGAGAAAAGAGTTTGGTTTGTAGACACAAACCCACTTTAAGCTCAAAATAAATAAAGAATGGAAAACCGTATTTGGGAAGACTTGGGCGCCTTTGATTGATTGGAGATGTTGAAGGCCGCTTCCAAGCTTCTTTGGAGGAGCTCCTTGGATGTGGAAGTTGTTGGAGCGCTTGAGGTTCCTTTGAAGGAAGTCGCCGGAGGGTTGGCCAAATGATGAGAATTGTGTACTTTGGCTTCACAATAGTTCCGGTGAGTGTCCGGGGCTTCCTCAGCCTTTATTTATAGGCTAGGAACCCTTGGGGAGGCTTCGGAGCCGTTGGAGAGGTCTTCGGAGCCGTTGGAGGCCAAAAGGAGGTTGACTGGTCAAACCCAACGGCTAGTTTGACTGGCCTACCGGCTGGCCGGTGCAGGGCCACCGGTTGGCCGGTGCCTTGGCAGAGGAGAAGGCCTTTGGTCCAGGCTCCACCGGCTGACCGGTGGAGGTGCCACCGGCTGGCCGGTGGTGAGGCAGTAGCAAACACTGTTTGATCCAGGATGCCACCGGTTGGCCGGTGAGATGGCAGTGGCTCAGCATCCTTCCCAGGGTCCACCGGCCGACCGGTGGTGAAGCCACCGGTTGGCCGGTGGACTGATTTTCAGTCCACTTGTTGTCCATTCTTGGGAAATCTTCTTGGCAACCTTGTGCCTATCATTCACAAACACTAAAAACAATATTAGACAAAGATGAGAGTGATTGTGATCATGAAAATTAAACCTTGAGGGGTTCGAGAGGTACAACAATCTCCCCCTATTTTGATGATCACAATCACCGAAACAATCAATGTAAAATGATGAAATTGAAAGGAAATACTAAGCATGATGAAAATGATTCTCCCCTAATCAATCAAGAAATTTCTCCCCCTTTGTGATTATCAAAATAGAATGGGGCATAAAACTTGATTGAGGGAAATTGAGATTTTAAAAACAAGATTTGAGATTTGAAAATCAATTGAGATTTTTGAAATTGAAATGAAAATTTGAATAACAGTTTGAATTGAAAGTTTTGAAACAAAAACAAATTCGATACCAACTGTTGGAAACCAATTGAAAATTGAAAATTCTAAATTGATTTGAAAAAGAATTGAAATTTGAAATTTGAAACCAAATGTTGAAATTGAAAGTTTGAATAAAACAAAAATTCTTAAACAAACCTAACTCCCCCTAAATAAAAACAATAAATCACCGGGGAGAGGAAACAATTTTTGGCCCGGAGAGACTCGCAAGAAGGGATTTTTCAATCCATACTTGTCTCATAGCGGGTCTTCTCCTATAAAATTCGTTCGAAAAGAAAATAGACTTTGGTTGGCCGTACCGGGCATTTTTACAATTACATTCATAAATAAGGTGCCCGGGTTTCTTACAATAATTACAAAATTTAAAACTAGAGCTCCCCCTTACAAAAACAGTGGGTGCATGGGAGGAGGAAGCTATATTGGTGTAGCCAAGTCCATTGGTGGTTCTAGATACTCGTTGAGAACCTAAAAGTTTGGACAAATTTTGTTCACCTTGGGTGAACTTGGCTAAGGATTCTCTAAGATCCTTGATGGTTGATTCCAAAGAATCAACATTGGGGAAATTTTGGATTTTAAGGGAGAGTTCCTCCTTCTCTTTGAGAAGTTGTTCTTTTTCGGAGGAAAGTTTTTTGAAATTCTTTTTCAAAGCGACAAATTTTGAAGAAAGTTCATGAAAACCATTTTCAAGTTGGTCCCTAACATGTTGGAGTTCTTCATAAGACAAATGATTGAAAGAATTTGAAGAACTAGAGGAGGAAGAGGAGGAAGAGGATGATGATACCTCATGTTTTGCCATTAGGCATTTTGTACCTTGGTCGCTCGAGGAGGAGGAGAAGGATGAGAAGGAGGAGCTATCACTCCATGTTGCCTTTGAAGCCTTCTTCTTTTTCTTCTTTTTGGCCCTTTTCTTGTGAAGTGGGCAAGCGGGTACGGATTTTGCATCGGATTCTTGCTTTTGAGCGGGTTCTTGCTTTGGAGCCTCGCTAGTACCTTCATGGGTTAGCTCTAAACATTTCCAAATATCATGTGAAGATGTGCAAGAAGAAATATGATCAAAAACATTTCGGTCAAGACCACAATGTAGAGCATTCATGGCTTTGCCATCAAGCTCGAAATTTGCAATGTCAGCGGGGGTCCATTGAGATTCATCGGGAGAAGAAAGGGTGAAACCATGCATGACAATTTTAAAAATAGGATATCCTATACTTCTCAAAAAGGTGGTCATGCGGGTTTTCAAATAATTATAGTCGGTCCCATCAAAAAATGGAGCCCGACCCAATGAGTAGCCCTCGGGGGCGAAAGAAGTTGATGCCATCAAAAAAAGATCTTAACTTTGAAACCGGGTTAAGGAATTACTCAAAGGTCCCTTTGATACCAATTGTTGGGTCGGAAGAACACCCCAAGGAGGGAATGATGGCAAGAGGGGGGGTGAATTGCCTTTTAAAAAATGAATGACAAATTAAAATCAAAGTGAAAGATGCAGCGGAAATAAAGAAGGCAAAACACAAGAACTTGATAACGGAGTTCGGCCAAAACCTGGCCTACGTCTCCGCTCCCAACTCAACCGTTGAGAGATTCCTACCGCTTGCTTTTCAATGGTTATAGCAAGAAACCCACTAGGCTTTGAGGTAGCACTAGGACCTATTACAGCTTGCTTTTGATGGTTGAGCAAGAACCCAATGCTTTTAATGGTTAAGCAATAACCCACTAGCCTTTTTAACGGGTGAAGGCTAGCTCACCGAAACACAAGCCTTTTAAAGGAAAAGCTTGAGAAAACCTCTTCACACCTTAATGGTGGTGTGATAACCCAAAGAAAAGGGGGATGAGAAAAGAGTTTGGTTTGTAGACACAAACCCACTTTAAGCTCAAAATAAATAAAGAATGGAAAACCGTATTTGGGAAGACTTGGGCGCCTTTGATTGATTGGAGATGTTGAAGGCCGCTTCCAAGCTTCTTTGGAGGAGCTCCTTGGATGTGGAAGTTGTTGGAGCGCTTGAGGTTCCTTTGAAGGAAGTCGCCGGAGGGTTGGCCAAATGATGAGAATTGTGTACTTTGGCTTCACAATAGTTCCGGTGAGTGTCTGGGGCTTCCTCAGCCTTTATTTATAGGCTAGGAACCCTTGGGGAGGCTTCGGAGCCGTTGGAGAGGTCTTCGGAGCCGTTGGAGGCCAAAAGGAGGTTGACTGGTCAAACCCAACGGCTAGTTTGACTGGCCTACCGGCTGGCCGGTGCAGGGCCACCGGTTGGCCGGTGCCTTGGCAGAGGAGAAGGCCTTTGGTCCAGGCTCCACCGGCTGACCGGTGGAGGTGCCACCGGCTGGCCGGTGGTGAGGCAGTAGCAAACACTGTTTGATCCAGGATGCCACCGGCTGGCCGGTGCTTGGCCACCGGTTGGCCGGTGAGATGGCAGTGGCTCAGCATCCTTCCCAGGGTCCACCGGCCGACCGGTGGTGAAGCCACCGGTTGGCCGGTGGACTGATTTTCAGTCCACTTGTTGTCCATTCTTGGGAAATCTTCTTGGCAACCTTGTGCCTATCATTCACAAACACTAAAAACAATATTAGACAAAGATGAGAGTGATTGTGATCATGAAAATTAAACCTTGAGGGGTTCGAGAGGTACAACATTCTCTACCTAAGGATTTATTGTGCGGTGTTCATGGTTGCACAATCATTCTAATTGGTTTTACCATTTTCATCATTTATTGAAACTCTAAAATTTTACTACATCCAGGACTAGGTACATACCTACTTTCAAAAGGTAGGTGATCATTTTTGGATTCAAACTCAATGGTACTTAAAACCTCACATTGGTCGAGATTATGGTAGGTCGATCTCATTGTACCCTTTGGGGGGGAATTATTTCCTATTATGGGGGTCTCTTGTAGTTTAATATATGTTCGAGAATCTATTCCAAATCACAATACACAATTTTTTACCCTAATAAAATGATTTTATTTTGAATCCATCTATGTTTAAAGGTAGTTTCTATTAACAAGTCTATATTTTTTCAACCAATTTTCCTCATCCATTTTCTATCATTACTTAAAAATGGTTAGTTACTTATATTTTGATGTCGTATAACTAGAATCTCTAGAGTTTACTGCCATCCAGGGAGATGATTCATGTTTCAAGGATGTGATTTAATCTTAATGACGTTTCCTATATATCTAAAGTATAATAAGAATAAAACCCCACATAGTTCTTTTTTTTATTAATTTCATGCGAAAAGGACATATATGAGGTCACATAGGCACCGAATATTAAGATCAATCATAAGGAAGGCTTCCTACATATCCTATTTATAATAATCATTAGAGTATTCAAATTTTTACCTTTTCATAAACTATTGATGTATGGTGATAGATAATTAAGGCACTTATGGGTTATTGACTTGAGGTTTTCCAATATAGGAATTGTTTTATGAACACACTAAAGTAGATTCCCTTGTATGGAGGAAATTGTATCATGTCACCAAATCAGGATTACAAAATGATGTTTCCTTATATAATGTAAATTTATGTTGTAAGTGATATGACCATTGAAAATTTATAATCCCATATGAGTCATGATCGATGTGAGAAACAAGGGATGAAAAGTGATCAAACTCACAATAAATGTGCACGGAACTTATACACTGGGGAAGACCTTATGAGGTATTTGAAATGGAGCTTGGGCCTTATTAAGGTGTCTTACATATATTGTTTGGATAGGAATAAAAGTCCTCATATTTTAGTTCTCCTCTAACCTACTGATGGATTTGTGCTACTTATGAGCATGGTTGGTGCTTAAACATAATGGTATTTCCATATAAGACCCCACTTCTTTCCATTTGATGGATGGGAAATTATTTTATACTTACTGGATAATTCAGTACCATGAGTTAAGAATATTTGAGATATGGAGTGCCTTATACCAAGGTGTATGACTAGATCTCGGGCCATAAGAATGCTCCTACATGTCTTATTTTTCAAGGATTTATAGTTCTCATTGTTTAGTATGATTCTCAATCCACTGATGGATGAAGTAGAGTGATAAAACCAAAGGATAGTTTCACTTATGTGGGATAGATTTTCTAAAATATAGAGGAACTTATAGTGGGGTGGATTTCAATTTGGATCTTAGTCCTTAGGAAGTCATCCTACGTATGTTTTTTATAGAAGAGATAAGAGTCATCTTATTTCAGTTATTTGTGTTTCGGAATGTGTCTACTATACAAGTTTATCTTTTCCCAAGATGTATTCTTGAAATTATTTATATATCGGAGAGTCTATTCCTAACATGTTCTGATTATCTCTCTTAAATGTCTTGAGTGTGCGGTCTACATGTCCTTATTGTCAGTTTTGAAATCCTAGAATGTCCCAAGGTTCTCTTCTCATGATTGAAGAAGATATGTTAGAGTTCTATCGAAAGATCTGAATGACATGTTCAAAGGACTATTGCATAACCCAACTAACACATTTGAGGATCTTCGTGTAATCAGCACAGAAATATCCATGGGTGTTGCATGACCAAGGATGACATGTCAAGAGGATATTTAATGATCTGGATGGAAAGTATGGGGGTATTCTCATGACTTGTATGATATGTACATAGGACTTTACAATACTTGGTTGACATTTATAAAGAAAATTACAAGACTTGGATGATATGTTTGTAGAATCTCGTATGGTTGGTCTAACATGTCCTTATGGCTTCTCAAGTCTTACTCTATATTTTTGGGTGTTTTTACATGACCTAGATAGGTCATGAAAATCCCATTATTCCTTCTCATGAAAATAATAATATTTTTTCTCATGTAATTTTTCATCCTTTTTCATCCATTATTGCATATATTCCTCAATCGTTGTCAAGAATTATCATGTTGAGGTTTCATGTGACCAAGTTGGCATGTAGAAACACCATCTCATAATCTATCTAGTGCACGGGAATTCATTCACATGATTAGTAGGTTAATCAAGACATTTTCATATACATTCCCCATAATCCTTAAGTTGTTTTCTATATTTTACCTAGTGGAATACCCTTGCAATTTTGTGGATTTCCACTTTGATAAGTATGCTCTATGCACTCACATCATGTGTGTGTGTCGTACTCCTTTGTTCCAAGGGGGGATTTATAGGACTCATCTCCCCAGTTCTATGCTACCTTGTGTGGAATTTATATCACAGATATATTCATTATTTAGTTGAGGGAACATCATATCATTCAATTCACATAATCCAGTTGAGGGTCATTGATGGTGTTGTGTGATAAAAAGAGACTACGAGAACACTCCTTCATCTTTAAATTTATTGGACCCTCATCCTGTCAAAGAGATTTCACATAATCATGTTGAAATGTAAAATATAATTTTAAATATTAGGCTAATTTGTCTAGGAGTCTTCATGAGATAAGTTTGCCTATTGAAAATTATTTTTCTTGATTGAGGAAGACTCATCTGGAACCTATAATGAAATTAAGCTAGCTTGTCGAAGGGCCTTAAAATGATCAACTGTGATTAGACATGGTGTATAACCCCTTCACATGAAAAATAGTGTAACTTTGACTACATGTATCCTATTCCTTTTTCATCTTTATTTCTTCATTTTTAAATAAGGATTCAGGTAATTTTTAGGAATTTGTTGCCTGATACATTGAAAATTCAGAGGATCTTGTCATGTAGCCTTCAAATAATCATAATTTCTTGTCTATATTCCATCATAAGTACATTATGACTTGTCATAGTGTATTCACATCATAATGAACAAATCATGAAAATAACACGATCTGTTTTTATAAAAATTCTTGATTCAAGTGATCACATGACCTCCTAAAGGTTACATGATTTGTGTGATCCTACCACATAATCTCCATGTAGCCATCATGTTCCATTATTTTTCTTATGGAGAAAATAATTCCCATTATCTAGATATTTATTCAATTATTAAATTTCTGATTTTCATGTGGTGGGAGTCAATAAGAATACAATATATTATTGAACATAAATGTTTTTAAACCAACATATTGTTAATTTTTTTCCAACCTATGAAAGCCATATGGGCCAAGCCCTTCAGCCTTATTTGTGGGGATCATTCTTGACCCATAATATAGGGCTAGCCCAATTATAAACATTGTGGCATGGGAATGGTTAGGTGGGCATAGCTCCCACATGGGGTGTGGTGCGCCCAAAGGCATGCCAGGGGTCAAGCAGGTATGCCCATCCCCATGTGGTGTGTGAAAGTGTGTTTGGGTGCTAACATTGTTTACTCATGGGGTGTGGTGCGCCCAAATGTTTTTATTGTTGCATTAACTCTACTCCATTCAAGAAGAATGTTGTATTATATTTGGTGTCCTAAAATCAACTATTTTTTCTTTTATTACATTAATATTTAATGTATTTAAATGTTAATCATATTATTACATATTTTTCATTGTTCTGTATGACTATGATGTAATAATGTCCTAGATTATTTGTTCCATTGATAAGGTCAGAGAAGTTCCCCACTATGATGAGAACCTTTAAATGCTACAATAATATTCTTAAATGTAGTTTTAAATTTGGATGACATACTATGATGGGACACATATTATACAGACTGTTAGGTGAAAGTACCCATAAAAAGATGAGTCTTCTTCTCATGAATTTCACATTTGGTAATCTCTAAGATGGGAGATTATGAGAACAGACCTGCCAGTAAGAATTCTGCATGTTGTGTTGTAATTATATATTCCTATCTTTGAGAGTGTGTAATGGTCCTTAGACTTTAATACTATCATTAATATGTGTCATGAATCATACACTTTGATTTACTAAAGAAAACCATCACACCATATGTTGATGGGAATTAGTGTTCGTTGGGTGCATCCCAAATGAAATGTTATTAATGGATAAGTCAAGGAAAGATTTGTCCCACCCATTTATGGAAGTTGATATCTGAGACCTTTAATTGGAATAGTATTGTTTTACAAAATTCCATGGCCATGGTGTATCGACGAGTTTATTTCAGGTAGTTAAAGAATGATGTATCAAGCTTATAGGTTGATGACACCATCATGTAACCAACTGGATGATATATTAAGACAAAGAGATTATATTGAATAGTGAGTGTTCGTATGTAGATGTCATCTTTGTGACTTTAAGTTATTTCCCTTGGGATCCACGATCCTTACTAGATTGTAATCTTGGAATTTAGGAAAGAACACCTAATACCAATTAGAAAAAATCCTAGAGAGTTGCACACTAACTGTTTGTAGTGGTCTCGATTAAAATCAATTTGAATTTTATTAATGGAATAAATAATATTCTCAAGACCATGGAATAATTTTATTCAAGTTAAAATGATTGTATAAATTAGAATAAATATATATTCACCAGTTCTTGCATAGAATTTATTTTTTTATTTTATTGAACATTTAATAATATTTATTTACTTGTGAGTAATTGAAAATATTTATTTAATAGAATAAAATATTTATTCGGGTGTTCAATAAATGGAAGAGGATTTCAAACAGACCAAGACTATGTCCAGTGATAAATAAATTATTTACAAGTCGGAAAATATTGTTTATCCAATTGCTTCAAAAAATAATAACAATATTGTTATCATTATGTGGTGTAGAATTTTATTTATGGTTCCATTTTGAGAAAGTCGTTGGAACACTAATAATGATGTTGTTATTTTTTTTAAATGGAATGGGTTTTCTCTAATGGTTATAATTGAAATTAATCATTGTTACGCAATTAAATATTTTAACTGAAACCCCTGATCGATTAATAGATGGGTGTTTCTATTGTTCTAATGGTTGGTGAATTATCTCTAGAATTCTCTCCACTCTCTTCCTCTCAAGAACAAGAGAACTTCTTCAAGACTGGAGAAAGAGAGATCAAGAACGATCTACGTAAGTGACGAAGCGTTGTCGTGCACGCTGCCAAAAATATTTATAGCTAAGTGCAGCACAGGGGCTGACCTAGGTCATTCTCTTGAGGAGCTTTTGTGGTTAATAAATCACTACTTCTATTCCACATAATCTAATTCCTTTTTGTTGTTTAATATTTTATGAAATAAATGTAATTTAATAAAATAAATGAAATTCATAAATCATAAGAAACTAAAATTTAATTCTAAATTTCCATGCAATGCTAAACAGAATGTAATTAGGGAAGAAAGGAAGTTCTCCAGAGAGAATATTCAGGGAGCACCTTCATTGGCCAGCTTCAAATATTCTTAGTGTACACACTCCATCGTATGTGTGAACACCTTATTCTACCCCAGTTGTGAATGAAAATCCTACTTAGTGATCGCCAAGCACACCTTCCATCCACCTCCTCAATCGAGGGAAAATGGTTGTAGATTAAGAAGTTTACCTTTAGACAACCATAGTGAGGATTACACCCACTATAAATTATCCTGATAATTAAATCAAAGAATATTAAAAACATGGTCTTGGGTTCAAGAACCTGATTACTCCCTCGGGATATTCCTCGGATTAGTTACTCATGATCATGAGTATTATAGTTCACGATGGTAAGATGAGAGGAAGAAAAGAGGGTGAATCGGTGGACACAAAAATAAAAACAATGCATGAATTTATTAGAAATCTAAATTACAATAAAAAACTAAAAATAAAGAAAAGAAATAAAATAAAAAGAAAGGTGGAAGATTTACTTCCGGCCTCCCTCGGTGGAGATCTCCTCTTTGGTGCCTTGAAGTAATGGATGGAAAAATGGGATGCTTTGAGGAGGAGGTGATGGCCTCCTTTTATAGGTAGAATTCGACCCCCGAGAGTTTTAGCGTTTTATACCCCATTAATGACCTCTTCACACATTACACCCTTCATGAAGGATGTTCATAAATATCTTTTCCGTCTCCTATCCAAATTTAAGATAATTTGGAAACCTTATGTAGGAGTTATTAATTTTTCATTCTCGGTTTCTGTTTCTGGACGAAGCATACAGGAAGGTTCCTCCAAAAGAATTTCATTCAATAGCCTCCTTAATGACCTCCAAAATCCTCCAAATTTACTGTAGAGACGACCCTATCTGTCCTCGAGGTATCCCAGGTGGAAACACATCATTTGGATATGTGTAGGCCTCGTTTTATGTCCGTTACGTTGGGTGGATCCATGCTGTCTTCCTGGAAAAATTCCAATCTTCAATGATTTGTTAGACCCTATAGATGACCGAATCAGCTTCTAGTCCAGAATACAAAAATAAAGGAAATAAAATAAAGATTCTAAAAAAAATTGAATCCGAAAATTTGTAATTTTATTTTTCCTGAAATGACCAAAATACTCCTGACGTAAAATTCTGTCAAAAATCTAGAATTAGTCGTTTTTCACATTTGGGTTCAAAATAACACTAAAACCTAAAAACGTGATAATTACCCATTCAATAACACTTTTATGGGATTATAAACAATGTTTTACAGTTTAAAATATATGAAAATGTGAGCTTCATCACTCCCCCAAACTTAAACATTGCACTCATGGGAAATCATCTTACATCCAAATCCAAATCCACACAACAATCAAAAATGAGAAAATATCAATGATTTTATACAAAATAGAATTCCATCATGTCTCATTGATGAATAATAATTCTCTAATTTTAATTTCAATCATTAAAATTTGTTCAAACTTATAAATCAATCCACGGCTCAATCATATCCTACCTCACATTGAATTTTATGTCACTCTTCACTCAAGAGAAATTGAATCTTGAGTTATACTCATACTTGAAAATCGCATGTATCACCATAGGTTTGTGAAAATTATCATTTCTCCATAGCCTGAAAAATGAAAATGAATTTAATCATGAGGGATTTAATTAACGGTTCAAATGATTCTGTGTCTTAGGTTCGGTGGTAAAATGATTGAAAAATGTTCCAAGCTAGAAAGAGGAGGTTGAACTTTTAAGTACAATGCATGATTAAATCAAGTGAAAACACAGGAAATTACTCACTCAATACTGCTTGTAAATGTGGAAAACAACCCCACCCCTCTTTATGACAGGGTACATGAGCCAATAAGTGGTGATATCATCTAAGTTCTCCTCATTTTTTTTCAAAGCTCCAGAAAGGCACAACTTTATTTTTTTTTTCTTTTTTTTATGGAGGATGAGCTGAAAATTAAATACAATGAATGAATGAAAATTCATGCCCTTGATTTTTTTGGGAGGGACATGAGTCATAAAAGAATGTACAATGAGGAATTCAAGCTCATCTCCATTTTTTTGTTTTCTTTTTTTAGGAGAAATGGATGAAACAAATAAAGCACAATGAAATGGTGACACATGCCCAATTCTATTGTTATCCACTGCCCAAATATTGAAACACACCTCAAACCACCCATACATGATACACATACCAATGAACGCACATGAAAGCACCTTCCCCCACACACAAACTTGAAATATCCATGCAAAAATACTAAAAGTGTGGGGTAGGTGAGGAAAAATTGGCTTGTAATGTGGATTAAACCTATAAGGCAATTCATGGCATCTAAGGGATTACAAAGGATAAATGTAAAGGTGGGTCTTAAAATAAAATGTGGCTATCCAAAGAGACGCCTCAATCATTTTAAATACATTCCATGAAATCCAAAGATTCGAAATAGAATATTCACAAATTCTGGTTCTCACAATAAATTCAAGTTTCCCTCAAGAAATTGTGGGTATTAGGAAGAATATGTAAAAGTGGTTTAGAATACATCACAGGATTGGAAAAAATATTTTGAGTCAGTTTTTTCATGGTCATGGATTTCAAAAATCAGTCAAACTCATACAAATGATTGATAATCTAATTCAAGAAAATGTTTTCACATCAACAATCATTTAAAATCCATTATTTCAAAAATCATTTCAACTCTTTCAAAATAAATTGTTGTGTGAAAAGTGATAAGAATATTTATTAAACCTCAAAAATCCTAAAAATATAATAATAAAAAAATGAAAATCACATGAGAAGAACTAAGCAGGTTGACACTACCCCACACTAAAATTTAACTACCCCTGATTTCAACTCAAAAAAATATAAATATAAAGGTAGAAAATCAAAGGGAAGGAAAGATACAACCTGACATTATTTTAGAAGTAGATGCCTTGAGTTAAGCTCCAAGAAGCAGCCACTTTAATACTACAAGAAAGTAATAAAAATAAAAAAAATAATAAAAATCATGAGAAAAGGAAAAGAAAAGAGATAATTCTTGGTTTAGACCCCCAAGAGGGTGCTAGGTTTTTACTGCCCCTAGTCAGGCAATTTCAGTGGATTATCCCTGATCAGAAGGTGGATGTGGTTTCTTTGAAATGAACCACCACATGTGAGTTTTCCCGATGTCCATGATTAAACACTGAAAGTAGAGAACCCCAAATAAGATAAGAATGTTCCCAACCCTAGAGAAAGAATAAAGAAGAAATTTGATTTTTGAAGTGGGAGGGAACAAAAGATAAGGGTGCTCCCTGTTAACTTCGGTGGTGTCCTCCTCCATGTGATATAAAAGATGATGTATAGGAGGTAGTCGCACCACCACCAGCTTCTCCAGATCTTCTTCCTTGATTACCACCACTTAGGTGGTCTCATAATCAACATCCAAGGCCCGATCCATTTGTGCTATATCCTAAATTTCAGGAAATGAAAAGTCAGAAAACAATTCAGTTTGAATAAAATTAAAACATAATGAATCAATAAAGAAATCTTCCCTTTTAAGTAAGTCAGCTTGGAAATTTATTTCTTCTGACAGGACCATTGGCAACTTTATCTCAGCAAGGGAATCTTCTTCTTCATCTTCCAAAGAAAGATTGAGGTCAAAAGGTACATATTGTTCAATATCAATCATGGGAGGATCATGTTTCAAGTTATCTTCGACAAAGTTATTCCAAGATTCTTCTAAAAAATGTTGACCTCCCATTAGTGCATCAGTTGTAATGTGTACTTATGGGACCCCCTTGAGCAATGGTTGAGTGCGGGATGATGTGATAAGTTCCTTTAGAAGTTCTTTCTCACCCGCCTCAGGTTCTTTAACATAAAAAATTATTGGTGAAATCAATTCCACCACTTGTTCTGGTTCAGGTTCTGGCTCATGTTCGGATTTCTGTTGGGATGTGCGTACATATTCAGAAATCCATTCTATTTGGCTCTCCAAGTTTTGAACTTTATCACTAATCCTATGAAATTGAGCTTCAAGTTCATTGCAAACATTTTCTGGAATATGAGATTGTTCAGTCCATGAATAAAAATTTGAATTGAAAGACATAATGAACAAAGAATTTTTTTTTTAGATTTTGAAATTTATGATTTTTGTGCTGTTTTTTTTAAATGAAAGGAAAATTATTTACACAATGTGAATAATAAATAGTGAATTAAAACCACTTGGCTCCCTGGAAATGGATCCAATTTGACGAAGCGTTGTCGTGCATGCTCTCAAAAATATTTATAGCTAAGTGTAGCACAGGGGCTGACCTAGGTCGTTCTCTTGAGGAGCTTTTGTGGTTAATAAATCACTACTTCTATTCCACCTAATCTAATTCTTTTTTTTTTTAATATTTTATGAAATAAATTTAATTTAATAAAATAAATGAAATTCATCAATCATAAGAAACTAAAATTTAATTCTAAATTACCATGCAATGCTAAACAGAATGTAATTAGGGAAGAAAGGAAGTTCTCACGAGAGAATATTTAGGGAGCACCTTCATTGGCCAGCTTCAAATATTCTTAGTGTACACACTCCATCGTATGTGTGCACACCTTATTCTAACCTAGTTGTGAATGAAAATCCTACTTAGCAATCTCATAGCACACCTTCCATCAACCTCCTTAATCGAGGGAAAATGGTTGTAGATTAAGAAGTTAACCTTTAGACAACCACAGTGAGGATTACACCCACTATAAATTATCCTTAGAATTAACTCAAATAATATTAAAAACATTTTCTTGGGTTCAAGAACCTGATTACTCCCTCGGGATATTCCTCGGATTAGTTACTCATGATCATGAGTATTATAGTTCATGATGGTAAGATGAGAGGAAGAAAAGAGGGTGAATCGGTGGACACAAAAATAAAAACAATGCATGAATTTATTAGAAATCTAAATTACAATTAAAAACTAAAAATAAATAAAAGAGATAAAATAAAAATAAAGGTGGAAGATTTTTGGCCGGCCTCCCTCGTTGGAGATCTCCTCCTTGGTGCCTTGAAGGAATGGATGTAAAAATGGGATGCTTTGAGGAGGAGGTGATGGCCTCCTTTTATAGGCAGAATTCTACCCCCAAAAGTTTGAGTGTTTTAGACCCCATTAATGACCTCTTCACGCGTTCCACCCTTCATTAATGATGTTCATACATATCTTTTCCGTCTCCTCTCCAAATTTCAGCTAATTTGGAAACCTTATGTAGACGTTATGAATTTTTCATTCTCGGTTGCTGTTTCTTGACGAAGCATACAGGAAGGTTCCTCCAAAATAATGTCATTCAATAGCCTCCTTAATGACCTCCAACATCCTCCAAATTTATGGTAGCGACGGACCTATCTGTCCTCGAGGTATCCCAGGTGGAAACACATCATTTGGATATGTGTAGGCTGCGTTTGATGTCCGTTACGTTGGGTGGTTCTGTGCTGTCTGCCCGGAAAACTTCCAATATTCAATGATTTTTTAGACCCTTTAGATGACTGAATCAGCTCCTGGTCCAGACGACAAAAAATAAATTAAATGAAATAATGATTATAAAAAAATTTGAATCAGAAAATTTGGAATTTTATTCTTCCTGAAATGACCAAAATACCCCTGACGTAAATTTTTTTCAAAAATCCAGAATTAATCGTTTTTCACATTTGGGTTCAAAATAACACTAAAACCTAAAAACATGATAATTACCCATTCAATAACACTTTTTTGGGATTATGAACAATGTTTTAAAGTATAAAATATATGAAAATGTGATCTTCATCAGTAAGTCATTCGCTTCGCCATGCTAGCACCCATAAAACAAGTGACATTGATTGAAGACCATTGAAGCACGTGCGGATCACCACTAGAGGGATTCTACATTGGATCCTCATGAGCGTAATAAAGAAAATCTATAAAGGTAAATCCAGATGATCAATGATAGTCAACGAAGAAATTACTAATGTCTTAGGTATTTGATTTCTTCAGAAATTAATTAAATTAATTATAAACATGATGTGAAAGATTCTCTCTCAAGATTCCAATGTTTTTCTTTCTTTTTCTAAATCATTGATTTAAATATGTGGATACTGGATTTCATCATCATATTGCTCTTGGATTGGTCATCGATTACATAAAATAGAAAAGTTGGCACCCACCCAACCTCGTGCTTCCACTATGCTTGGATCCCTTAAGTGGTATCAAAATGGTCACATAATCATTTATAATTATTTAAATAATTCTTTGATGATTTACACTTTAATAATTTAGTTTTCCAATTCAATTTTAATCATTCCTGTAATCTTAATTTCAATATATGTTTTTCCTCTATCGTTTATCACAAATCTATCATAAATAAATAATTTTTTTTATTAAAATTAAATTGAGGAACTCATTAGGTGGTGTCGATGATTTTGTCCAGGTAACTCGATAGTACGAGCCATGTATTTGGAGTTGCACGATGTGTCATCTTCTATACACATAGTGTACTATGGATTACACACTGTGTAGTTGTGTTCATCACATCAGGAGTAGTTTGGAATTTACTCAATCTATGTGCATTTATTACATGTGGTGTAGTTAATTCTTACATTGTGTGTTGACCAGGATAGATAGGCACATAGTTATTAGATTACACACCAAATGGACCACTAGACACAGTGTGTGGTCCCTTTAGGATTAGGGTAAAACTGTGAATCATGTACCCAACTCATCATACTAGTGACCATGTAACCTAAAGACAACACAACATGTGGATCACTGGACACACTGTGTACTACAATATTCCTAAATTACGCCATAGACGCTAATTCCCTGTGTGTGTACTTCAAATAGAAGGTGAAGTTAGTACATTTTTTGTACTTTACCAAATTATGTAGAATTAAGACTATAATATATTCATAATTTTCTATCTACATATCATGTATAAATCTTATTATAAGTTGTTACTCTATGCTTTAAATCATGACATGTGGAAAAAATAATCAGGTGATTCATGTAATCATCTATGAATTACACGTTGTGATAGCCGGAATTAAATCATGTATGTGATATGTCACCAGAGTAAAACAGTATATGAATATAATGCATGTTGGGTAGATTCGGACGGGTATTCACCGTGTTACCTCCAATGTAATGGATAAGAATATCAAGGAAATTTTGAAAAGGATTAATATAGTAGGATTGATTAATTAAAGATAATAATTAATCTATTGGAGTAAAATCTATCTTTAAGGATGATTAAATAATTTAATGATAGTTTTATTAAATGTGTAATTCATTTCATGTATGTGGATGATCCTGAGTTAGACCATACCTATGTATGTTATTGGTTTCCTTTTAATTTGTAATTAAATTAAATTGTTGTCATATGTGTCATCTCTCCTCATTAATATGTAGGGTCTACGTACCCGTGGTTTCATTTTATATAAACCCCCTTTTTACCCCTCACCTTCATGTGAGTTAAAAAGAATATGTAATTTATAGAGATCCCAAGATTCTAGATTCAGTTCAAGTTAGGAGTCGAGGAAAAACCAATCCAATGAGATACCAAGGTGGATAGGTGGAAAGTTGTAAACATGAACCTTAAAAAGGTTCATGGTGTTTCGTTCCTAGGTCATAAATTAGTTTATCGACCACTATATAAACTAACCATTAGAAAATCTCAGGATCATGCCCTTGGATTTATTTTATTTCTATCAGTTTCCTGGTATTTTATTTTGGATGTATTTTCATGATTACATAATTAATGAATTTACAAGAATGTAATATGGAACTAAAACAAATCTATCTTATGTGTAAATTATTATCATGACATGGTTAATAACTGGTAAATTCCACTTAATATTAATAATCATGTGATAAAAATAATAAAAACATTTATGCATAAGAGTTAAAAATACCTCAATAAAACATTAAGTCGGACTAAGCCTTCCATTACTTGATTAAGGAAAAGACTCAATAAAACTATGTGTTTGACCAACCCTTGTTTGGACACTAACTTTTATACTGGAAGCTCTTATGAATGTTTCGGGTTAACTTAACCATTTTACAACAACTGGGGTATCCCTTCCTAGACATGGTGTAAATTTAGAGGCAAGTGTTGATGAAATCCAATTCATGATTTCTGGATTGGGGAGTCCACTCAATGGATCAAGGAGCTTCAAGCACATAGTTTTCAAAGACATACCCACCTAAATACCTTTAAATAGCTTGAACAACCCTTTTTAGGGTTATTTGAAGGGGAATATGGATCCTTTCCACTGGAATTTCCAAGAAATTAGACATTTCGTGTTCAATGGTGAGGGCCATTGGGAATTGATAAAATAATATTCAACTTAACAAAAATTAATTTATTATTTCTCCCAAAATTTTAATCAATAAATTATTATTAATATAATCTTTCAATTTTAGAATAAAAATGACAAGCATTTCAACCATGCTATCATGATGATCAGTGCTAGATAAATACAACATCCTCACTGATAGTAACTTCTAGTAATGGATTAGTCAGCTTTGGGTTATTCTACACCATGAATAGAAATCTTACTTGTTGGATTCCTCGTTACCTAATATTCCTGCCCAAGATGAAAGTGATGAAGAGTTATTGGTCTATGAGAAACATATGAACGATGTGTTCGACATTCAATGTTTTATTTTATCATAAATGAATAGTGAACTCATGAAGTCTCAAAAAATATAGATTCTTATAGCATGATTGAGCACCTTTGTGGTCTTTATTAGGAGAGAGCTTAAGAGTAACGGTTTGAGATCTCCAAGGAACTATTTTAGAGTAATCTTGGAGATGGTTCCCATGGTGGGCCTCATGTAGTCATGATCATTGTCTACATTGAGTGCTTGGAGGTTCTAGGGTTTAAACTCCCCAAAGAACTGGTAACTAATCTCATTCTTGCATCACTCCCTCAAAGCATATCTATAATTGTTGTAAATTTTAATATGAACAACATTGAGAAGTCTCTTCCATATCTTCTTATCCTTCTTCACTAAGTGGATAAAGATATAAAGCACAAAATACCTTCAATCCTTATGGTGAATAAGATGAAAGGGAAGGAAAAGAGCTTTAATCCCAAAGCATCATCACGCCCTTCCAAGAAAAGGAAGATCGAGGGGGATGTAATGAAACAGGAAGCTATTTATTTCACATTTTTCATGGAAGGCCACTATAAGAAAAATTCCACCCATCCAAAGAAGCAAGGGGAAGCTTCATGTTAATTTTTTATCGAGTGCAATTTATCGGTTTCTACAAATTGGGTGTTATATATAGCCTGTGTTGATCACATATGTATCCAAATATAGGAACCATGTAGATTCAAGAAAATTGACCGAGGGGAGGTAGATCAAAGAGCATCCAATGGAGTTATACTTTATAATATAGATGTCGTGGAATTCCACCTCACATTGGTGACTAGGATGATCTTAGTGTTAAAGCATTGTTATTATGTTTCTTATGTGACCAAAAACATTATTTCTATATCTATAATAGATACATATGGAATTATTTTAAAGTTAAAAAATGAATGTTTCTTCTTTTATACATATAGAATATGTTTTGGTAAGGTTCATTTATATAATGATCTTCACGTGTTGGATTACACAAACCAAGTAATGGAAATCAATAAAAAAGTTAATTCACCTGACTCATACCACACCCAACTTTGGAATCACTAGATAGGTCAGGTAAATGAGAAATTCTTGATAGAATTACATCAAGATAGATATTTATATTCTTTCGAACTAAAACCACTTGGTTTACATCATGAATGTTTATAATGAAAAATGAAAAAATCCACATCTAGTGGGAAATGTGAAAGTGATAAGGAACATCTTGAATTGGTTGATACCAATGTGTGTGGACCATTTCCATATGAAGGAAGGGGTTGGTACTCATATTTCATAAGTTTTACTGATTATTTTAGTAGATATGGATATATTTACTTAATGAGGTATAAGTCAAATTCCTTTAATAATTTCAAAGAATACAAGAATGAAGTTGAGAACCATATTGGTAAAAATTTTAAGAAAATGCACTCAAAATGAGGTGGAGAATATCTTAATCAAGACTTCATTGATTACTTACATGATTTTGGGATCCTATCCTAGCTCACTCATCCTTACAAACCTCAGTGGAATGGTTTAAGTGAAAGGAGGAACCACACCATGTTGGACATGGTGAGATCAATGATGAGTCATACAAGTCTTCTATTATCATTTTATGGATATGATTTTCAAACAAAATCACACATACTAAACTAAGTACCAACTAAATCAATAAATGGTATTCCATATGAGTTTTGGAGTGGAAGAAAATCCATGTTATTGAATTTACATGTGTGGGGAAGCGAAGAGTTTTTTAATGCCTCTTCAGGTAACAAACTTTTACCCCAAGGCACATAGTGTCCCTTTATAGGATACCCCAAGGAAATATGGGGATATTACCTATAGAAACCCTCAGACAAAAAGGTTATAGTGGAAATACACACCATATAAGAGAGAGATAGATTTAAATTAACTCGAGGCTCAAAGCATATAATAGTTGGTATAAGAGAGTATTCCACAAAGTCTCGTGGAAGAAGAATCTAATCCATAGACACAAGAACTATGTAGGAGTACGATATAGGTCATAGAACCAGAACAGAATGGTATTCTAGTTACTGAAGATATTGACTCATTATTGATTGATAATAATGATCCTCTAACCTGTAATGAATAAGTATGTGTCATAGATGTTTCGAAGTGACAAGAATCTATGAATTTTGAAATGGATTCCATGTACAAAAATCAAGTCTTGATTTTGGTAGATCCTCCAATAGATGTAAATCCTGTTGGTTTGAAATGGGTATGCAATAAGAGACTGCACATGGAAGGATAATTCAATACATATAAGGCATGACTAGTTTCAAAAGGGTTTAATCAGCATCAAGGCATTGACTATAACAAAACCTTTTCCACAATTGAAATACTGAAATCCATCAAAATTATATTGTCCATTGATACTTACTAGGACTATGTTATTTGTAAAATGGATGTCAAAATATCATTCATTAATGGGAACCTTTAGGAAGATGTCTACATTACACAACCTGAAGGTTTTGTGACTCCAAAGGATTCCAATAAGATATGCAAGTTTTAAAAATCCATTTATGGATTAAAGAAATCATCCATGTCATGGAACATTAATTTGGATGAAACCATAATGGAATTTGGTTTTATAAAGAATTAATGTGAGACTGTGTCTAAAAATATTTTAGTGGGAGTGTAGTCATTTTCCTAATAGTATATGTTGATGAAATATTACTTACTGAAAATGAGATACTAGTCTTACAGTCTGTTAAGGAATGGTTAAGCAAATGCTTCTCCAAGAAGGAATTAGGTGAGGTAGCATATATTCTTGGGAACATGATCCATTATGATAGATCCAAGAGGTTGTTCGGCCTAAGTCAAAGTACACACCTTGATAAGATACTGAATACATTTAGTATAGAACAATATAATAGGGGATTGTTTTCAATGTCATGTGACATTCATATTTCCTAGAAAATGTGTCCTCATATGCATGAGTAATGAAAGAGAATGGTAAGTAATTTATATGAATCAGCGATTAGGATAGTCATGTACGTAATTCTATTTACTAGGCTAGATGTCGCCTACACATTAAGTGAGGTAGGTAGATATCAATTTGATCCAGGTGACTTCTATTGGAGGCATTCAAGACAATCCTTAAGTATTTGAGGTGTACTAAATATATGTTCCTAGTTTATGAATTAGATGACAAACTAGTCATTAGAGGATATGAATATTATAGTTTCCAGACTAATCAATATGACAAGAAGTCTCAAAGTAGATACATATTAACTTTGAATAGAGGATATGTGAGCTAGAAGAGATCAAATTAGTGTGTGGTCGTTGATTCTACAGCTGATTCTAAGTATATCGTAGCTTCATAGGTGGCTAAAGAAGCAATTTGGATGTGAAGCTTCTTCCAAGAGCGGGATGTGGTACCTAACCATAAATATTAAATCACACTCTATTGTGATAATATTGTAGTTGTGTCTCTTGTAAAATATCCAAGGTCACATTAGTGGGTAAATCACGTTCTTTTGAAGTATCATCCCATGGGGGATTTTTCTGAGAGAGGTGAAGTTGTAGATAACATCATTTCCATAGAAGAAAACATGGAATAAACCTTGAATAAAGCCTTGACTTAGAAGAAACATGATCATCATGTGAGGTCTAGAGGACTGAAAGTCATAGGTATTTGGCTCTAGTCCAAGTGGGAGTTTGTTAGAGTTAGTATCCTAAAATCAAAATTTTGTTCTTTGATTACATGAATATTTAATTTATTTAAATACTAAACATCTTAATATATATCATTCATTGTTCTGCATTATTATGATGTAATAATGTCCTAGAGTATTTTTTAAATTGATAATTTTATGGTAGTTCCTAGCTATGATGAGAGCCTTTAAATGATATAATTATATTCTAAAAAATAGTTCTATGTTTGGATGACATAATATGATGGGACACATAGTATACAGACATTAAGGGGAGAATTACTCATAATAAGATGATACTTCCTCTCATGAACTTCTCACTTGGTAATCTTCAAGACATGAGATTATGATAATAGACCCGCCAGTAGGAATTTTTCATGTTTTGGTGTCTTAGATTTTCCCCATTGTTTTCAGTCTCTCCCTTTGCTCATGGATTCTCCCCTCCATTATCAGCCTCATCCACTCCTCTGGTGGTCGCTACTATGGAATTTCTATGTATCTTTTTCTCATCCGATAAAGATATGTGATGTTCATTCCCTCTCTTTTTGTACCACACTATGGCCTCAATTTTCTTCATACCTCTCTTAGTTTGATTTGGGGTGGTGTTTCCATCGAGGCATTGGGATTTTTGGTGCAGTGGATGGTGGTATTTTGATGCTACCAGGATCAGTCCTTTTGTTTACTCTGCTTCATTCCAGGCCACCCAAACCAGTTCTGACCCAGGGTTCCACCATTCCTCTCCAGGTCAGAGTTAGACTTATGCTTACATAGGAATTTTGGTCATACAGTTAGGTGCTTGTGATGTTTCCTTTTATTATTTTCCACGTCTTTCACTAGGGTTTCATCCTCGGTTCTATTTCTTCTTTTTTCATCTTTCCTATTGGAGGTGTTTGTTCTCAATGGCAGTTTCACTTCTAGTTTGGTTATTTGTATCATTATTGATGGGTTTCGGTTTTCCATTGGTTTGATTAGTGTTGCTGTTGGTTTTATTTCCGGATCTGGTGGTGTTTTTCAGTGAATTCAATGTTGAAGGTGTTGAATAGATGTGGATGGAGATGACGGTGTAAGAATCAAAATCAGCTCGAAAAAAGTCTCTATGGTGTTTTCTTTTTTGGTTTTGATTTATTTTAGTTATGGTGGAAGCCGTTGTTGGTTCCCCATGGTGATGTTTCCATTTAAGATCTTTCTGGTTTGCGATGTGTTGTTCTACGGTGGTTACAAATGTCTCTCGTTATTTCCGGTGATTAGTGTGATGTTGGGATGGTGACAATAGAAGTGGTTTGAATGATGTTGATGTTGGTGATTTCCTTCTATAGTAGTGAGGATAGAGATGATGATGGCACTTAAGGAAGGTAGCGACGTGACCGACTCTCTTGGTTTGAGATCTCCTTGTGATGGATGATGGTGTGTGGTTTGAAGTGGTTTAACTCATGGTTTGAGGTGGATACGGTGGGGTTTTTGAATTTTTCCTTTTGAAATTTCTATATCAAATTTTTTATTTTTGAATTTGTGTGTTGAGGTTTAGGTGGATGTGGGATAGGCTTTTACCGGTGGTTTCTCTCTTTATATGGTCCCACTAACCCAAAAATTTTCTTTTCAAAAAATACAAAAAAAAATGATTGTGGAGGAAGGATTTTTCTCTTCCATTTATGGAAGTTGATATCTCGACCCTTTAATTGAAAAAGAACTATCTCACTAAATTCAATGTTCATGGTGTATCGAAGAGTTTATTTTGTGTAGTTAAAGAATTACGTATCGATAATATAGGTTGATAAACCAATCATACAACCTACTATATGAGATATTGAGACAAAGTGATTATATTACCCAATGGGCATTCATATGTGGATGTTTTTGTTGCGACTTTAACTTATATCTATTGGGTACCTTAACCCATTTCTAGATATTAATCATGTAATTTAGGCAAGTTAGCCTAATGACAATGAGAAAGAATCCTAGAGGGTCACACACTAATCATTTCTAGTGGTCTCTATTAAATTCTATTTAAATTTAATTAATGGAATAAATATTATTCTCAAGACCAAGGATTAATTTTTTTCAAGTTAAAATGATTGCATAAATAAAAATAAATATTTATTCACCAGATCTCAAATTGAATATATTTATTTATTTTATTGAACATTTATTAAATATTTATTTACTGTATTGTAGAAGAAAATACTTATTTAAGAGAATAAAATATTTATTCAGTTTTTCAGTAAATGGAAGAGGAGTTTGAATGGACCAAGACTATGTCTGATGATAAATTAAATATTTCCAACTCGGTAAATATTTTTTATCCATTTGGAATAAGAAATAGAAATAATAGTATTGTCATTATGTGGTACGAGATTTTATTTATGGTTCTATTTTTCATAATTTGGAGAACCAAATATAATAATGTTTTTATTGTTATTAAATGGAATGGGTTTTCTCTAATGGTTATAATTTCATTTAATCATTGTTATGAAATTAAATATTGTAACTGAAACCACAATGTTATTAATAGATGGTTGTTTCTATTATGCCAATGGTTAGTGAATTCTCTCATGACTTTTCTCCACTCTCTCCCTCTCAAGAATGATAATGCTTCTTTAAGACCGAAGAATGAGTGATCAAGAATGATCGATGCAAGATATTTATTTTCATGTGCTAGAACCTAGAGAATGAGTCACTTTGATTGGAGTCTATTGAAGAATGTGTGGATCACTAATAGATGGATTCTAATTTAGATCATCATGAGCACAATAAAATAAATCCATACAGGTCATTCTAGATGATCAATGATCATCAACAAAGAAAGCACCAAAGACCCAGGTTTTTAATTTCATCAAAAATTAATTAAATTAAGTATAGACATGATTTTCAAGACCCTATCTCAAGATTCCATCACTTTTATTTCTTTTCATAAACCATTTATTTAAATCCATGGATATAGGCATTCATCATCGTATTAATCTCGGATTGGTCATCGATTATAGAAAAAGAAAAGTTGGGCCTGACCCAATATTGTGCTTCCATTGCACCCAGATCCATCATGTTGAAATAATATAGTGTAGACCCTTATACAATTTTTGAGTCTCAAAGTATATAATTTATTCTCATTAATAAAAAGGACTTGAAAGTTGAACTTTACAATGGACTATAAGATACAGAACTTAGAGGTGATCGTGATGGGTCTTTATGTGTAAATAATACCATTTTACCATCAACCATTACAGGTGGCCCTTGATATATGATTCAAAATTAATAAGATGTGATGTTGATTTATATTTGGTAAGGTTATCCGGTTTCGATTTTAACATTTATATATAATAAAATGTGGCCTAAAATTTCTATATTTTTGGAAAATTACAATCTTAGACCTCCTGATTTTCCTCAAATACTATCAAGATTATTCGATATGATGGTTAACACCCCATAAAATATTTATTAAAATGATGTTTTTATGAGACTTCTCAAGAATCTAATGAAATTTGAAGAAAATATTTTTAAAATTTAGAATATCCATTGTTATTCTATCATGTTTTATGTTATTTATATAATCCTAATATTTTACATGTATTTCTTCGTATTATAAAATTTAAAAAATTAGGGTTTCTTCATGTGAACATTATATTGTTCCTTTTTCCTAAAAACAAAGTCATTACTCCAACAGATATAAACTGAATTGTTTATGCTGAAATTATAAATAAAGGTACCATACAAATACTTCATGAAGATGTTAAAAAGTTTATAATCCATGGGTCTTGTGGTGATACTGGTCATTTCTCTCCTTGTATTAAAAATAGAAATTTTCAATGCCTTATCCAAAAAAATTGTTGGGCATACAATAGTTCAGGATGGTGTTTATTTCATTTAACGAAGAAGGGATTATGGAAGTACAATCCTCAAGAATTGTGTTGATTTTGATAATTGATATTTTTCCCTCACAATCCAATTTTTAGTTAAATTATCAAGATCATCTAAATATTTATATTTTCTATCGATCATTTTCTATCAAATTCATTTTTAAATATATCATTGTGGTTCATGATTGTGTTACAATGGCTCTTTATGATCCCCATAATAGTCACTTGTCTGACAATAATGTAGATGAGATTAAAATTTATTATAACTATTAGTACATATCTCCTATCAAAGCTTCCAAGAGAATGTTTTTCTTATAATATCCATTATAGATATCCTCTAGTAGAATTATTTTATTTCCATATACCAGGAAAAAACAATGTGACATACACTGATGGTGATAATATTGACAATACCTTCAGTAAAGAAACATTTATTAATCAATTAATACTTCTTAGTTTAAATAAAATGAAATGTAATCAGACGAAAAAAGTGAAACATATGTAGAATTTATAATATGATTTGTCTTTAACACTTGTGAAAAAAATGGTTTCCCAGAAATCGGGGATTTATTTTTGGTAGATTGAATTATGTTCCACCCACTGATAGAGAGCTATATTACTTTCAAATATTCCTTAGTAAGATCATAGGTGAAACTTCATATTAATGTATTAAAATAGTGAAAAAAATACTCATCATACATTTAGGGAGGACTATTGTATTAGGTAATATTATAAGATGATAGAGAGTTTATTCAAGATATAAAAGAGGTGACTGTTTGGTGAATGGGATACTCCTTGTGAAGACACTTCACCAACATGCTATATTTATATATATTTAACATTAAAAGTTAGGAAATGTTTGATAATTTATGTATTATATTTCATGAAATATTTACATATCCATAAAACAATATGAATCAAATATTTTCATTATAGTATTGAATTCTTTTTATTTTATACGTAAATATTTTCTTCAAAATATTTTCATTCATTTAACTTATTCTTTATGAACAACATTATGACATTCACATTCTAAATATATAAAATTTTAAATACATTTTAAAAATTGTTGTAAACTATTTTATCACAAGTTTTAGAAAAAAAAACATGTTCCTTACACTAATAATCCATTTAATATCATTGGAAATAGTATCCATTTCTTGAAATAGTTATGATTAAGTTTAGATAGGGGTATAGGTTACAAGGAAACCCATATTATACATCCTTACTATACCTTGAATATCAATTAGTTTCATAAACAATTTGTAACTTATTGTTTTCATATGTCTTGTTTATCATATTTTATTATTCAAATTATATACATGTTTGAAACCTACACTAATATAGTATTCTCATTAAATTCTAACTGTTTGGTTTATTTTGTAACTTAATACCTATCATTTGATCATACATGGCTACTATGATGATTGTAGAACACTATTATTATAATATTTTCTAATATTATTTTTCTATTTATTAGATTTTAGATTCAATAATTATAAATGTTAAATGTTTGCATTACTTCAAATAAAAAACATTATACACAGTAATGGTAGATATATTCATTTTTATCCTCCTATAGCAGTTCTAGATTATTTAATTAATGCTCAAAAAAATTCATTTATTCATAGAATAACTTAATTATATAATGCAAAGACTTAAGAATGAGTATAAAAAAATACAAAGTAGGATAACTATTGAACAAAAATAGAGGATGTGTTTCATTATGTATTTATTATCTTCAACTTCTAGGATTTTTTCTTCAATGGATATAGAGGAATGGGTAAGAATTCCATTTGTAGAGTTTTAACATGTCTTATGTGGTGACAAGGTAATTTTTGTCTTGTAGTTGCTTCCAGTATAATAGAATCATTACTCCTTCAAGTTGGGAGGAAGACCCACCCTAATATCCATATTCCTATATTAGTTAATGAGCAATCAGATTTCAATATTCAGCAAGTTAGTGATCTTTCAGAATTTTTTAAATTAAAAAATGATTATTTAGAATGAGGAACTATTGATTCCTAATCAAAGTTTTGAAGCCCCAGATCATTCATTGAGAGATATAATGTTAGTAAAAATAGTAATTATTAAAATTTAACTTTTTTTGGCCTAAATATTATTTTAGGGAGATTTTAGGAAAATATTATCTATAATAACATGTCCTAATAGAAGTAACATTGTGTTTTAATGTATAATGAAATCATATTGGTGGTGATACTACCCAGTTTTAACTTTGAAAAAGAACATTAGATTTCATTCAAATGTCTAAACTGATGATTTAGATTAAGTAAAAGATTTTTATAAGTGGATATGGATATTGGTGATGGTCAAATTGGTGAGCATAATGATAGTGAAGATCCCATTCAAAATTCCGTCAACATATATCCTTACATCAGTTGATAACCTAATGAATATAATTGTTGAGAATACATACCCTAATTTTACTGACAACAGGGGTGATGTGAGTTACTTGAAGTACTATTCAATATTAGAACCAAATCATGATAGTGTACAAGAATTAAATGACTACATGCTATCTTTGACTACCTAAGAAAAAAGATATTACTTAAGTTCTTATTCTATGTGAAATTTTAGTTTTGATACAAATATTCCAGAGAATATATATACAGCTGAAATTTTAAATGGTATTAACGTATCTGGGTTGCATGCCCACAATATTACATTGAATATTGGGGTACCCATTATGTTGGTCATAAATTTTGATCAATTAGTGGGTTTATGTAATGGTACTCATATGATCATTATGCACTTGGGTGATCATGTAGTTGGAGCATAAATTTTAAGTGGATGTCATTCTGGGAATCTTAAATTCATTCAAAGAATTAATATGACACACTTTGATTGTAATTTCCATTTCAAAATACCAAAAAAAATAGTATCCTTTGATTGTTTCATATGAAATAATAATTTTAAAAAATCAAGGACAATAACTTTATTGTGTTTGGATATATCTTTGAAAACCTTTTTCACATCATGGAAAGTAATATGTTTCTATATATTGGATCACATAAAAAAGGGTTTAAAAATAGTAGTAGATGATAAAGATAACATGATCTATGATTCCATAAAATATATTTTCTATAAGGAATATTTTGATAACATGTCTTAGGTTTCTATTAAATTGCATTATTGAAATTTAAATGTGTTTTTTCATTGAAATAAGGTATATTATCATGGTATTCAATATTCTTTACTATGTTTTATTTGTAAACAAATTCAAAATCTAAAGAGTTATGAAAATGTAATAACCAATAACCCCATTGAATGAAATTATCGTTAAATAAGATGAAATGCTAAAGTTAAAAATTCATGTATTCAATATGTGTTCCACCTCATACTTTAAGTAATTCAATTATGTTTTTTCTGAACCTCATTATTGGTGATGAAATTCTGAGTTTTACATATGAAAATTAAAAAATATATTTTTCTTTTTTATTGTTGCGTATTAAATACAGATATTGCATTACATTATTCTACAATGATGACATACAATAATAATTTTATCACATTCTATTCAACATTTTAAAATACCTTCTACAAGGAACAATGATTCAATGTAGAATTAGTGTTCATCAACTAATATCAATGTTCAAACTGTTTTTTCATGAACTATTTTCCTATATTATACAAAATTACCAAATTCTTGAAAATTAGGTAAATATATTTTTTTAAAAATTTCGAGGGTGAAGGACCCTTTTGAACATAAAAAGAAAAGAAAACTAGTTTTGACGATAGGGGGAAGATGCAACCTAATACAAGATAGGGGAACATATGGATTCAAAAATATAAACTAAAGGCCTAAATAGGGACCCAAATGTCAAAAGGGAACCAGAAATCAACAAAAGAATCCTAAAATCAGGGGGAAATATTGGAAACTAGACATGTGGTCAGAATTATGTTTACATCAACCACCCATGTTCATCTATGTGATTCTCAACTACCACTCTTCAATTTTTATTTTACTTATATTTATGAAATTATTCAAAAAAGTGTTTTGGAGAAAAATATAATAAGTAAATATTATTTTGAATTCATTTTTTTTCTTGATTCAATGTAAAAAAATAAACACTAATGTATAATAAATCCTATCACGCCCTGACCTTCCAGGGTCTTGTAATGATCCAAACTTTTTGAATAATATTTTATTTCCAAAAAATGTAAGTTTTATTGTGTCATAATCAATACGACTATACAAGTATATTTGAAATGTAACCACCGAGTTTTTACCATTATATGACAGTTAGTTAATATGACCTTTGGAAACCATAATAATTTTTTAATGTTATAATTACTGTATATAAATAGAAATTGTAAGGGATAATTAATGTAGAAATAAGAGTCGATGGACTCTATTAGTAGAATCGTTCCATACAAAACCCATTTTTCAGATCTTGGGAAGGAGGTTGGGTCTTTCGGATTTTATCTGCACCAAACCCAATCTAAGCTTCAAAATGTTAATCTTGAATGAAATTTCCTATGGGAGAAGTTCAAGTTGATAGAAATCACCACCTAGACAATGTTGTTTAAGTTTCCCTAAGATTTTATCGCCATTACACACCTTACTCTTAGGTCATATGTGGGTATTATATGGGGTTATGTAATGAGGCCTTAGCTACTTTGTTTAATCCCTTCATATAAATAAAATTATTATTTAATAATTTGTATTTTAAGAATAGTTGATCATAATAAAATATAATTTTAATTAATACAAATTTGATAAATTTATTTTACAGGTAAAATTTGTACTTTTTAGATATTTCTCACAATTAGAGAATTATTGTTGTAAAATAAACATCATTTTTAAATTTTGAATTTCAAATTATTCTACGGTTATTTTTTAATATTTTTTTATGACGTATCATGTTTTCAATGAATATTGAAAAAATAAATTTAAAAATAAATTTTATACTATATATAATTGATTTTGGGAAATGATTATTGAAAAATGGGTATACATAATTAGGTTTAGTAAGATAATTAAAGTCTGATAAGATTAACTTATTTTTTATAGAATAGTAACATTAGAATATTAATGTTACCATTATGAATAGTAATATTACAAATGGAATAGTAACCTCACCTGAGAAAGTATAAATATAATTTGGGAATCATGAATGGTAATGTGACATAAGAGTATAAGTAAATAACTGTTTATGAAATTATTAGTTAAGTATTAGTATTTTTCGAGTAAATAGTGATTTTACTTAAAAATAAATTTCTCATATTTATAAAATATTTTTCATAAAATAAAGGTTTACATTAAATTCCAAGGTTTGATATTAGGTTAGGGTGAATTTATGAGATTTTTATAAAATGTTTTGTTTTTTGGTGAATAGTAATAATACAGTTTTTGAGCTTTCGATGTGTTTAATGACATCATAATGATGTAATACATAATTTAAAATTATGTTCCACTCGTGTGATTTAAAATATAATATTATGTGTCCCAAATGGCTAAAACCATGGGAAAATACCATGGGAAATCCCTTGGTTTTGAAAATACCACTAATGAGGTGTCCTTAGAAATTAATGAAAAACCATATTTTTTACAACAAATACCAAACCATTACTTCATTTATTTTCATTAAAAAATCATCCCTATGAATGTAATAATAGTATTACCTCATAATGAGTCCTCCCAAGGTGTCCTTAAGCCCTCAAGGTCCCGATCTTAGGGTATTATAAGTTACTCTTCAAGTTAAAGGAATTCTCAACTTCTCTTTTCCTTCCAAGTTCTCTTTTATGTGGTATGTCTGTCAAATTTAAATATTGTGTCCTTATTTCCATTTTATTTTGTCCCTATAATGTATTATGAGTATTTTATGAATGTATGAATCTTTTCTCCTCTCTTTTTAAAGACTTATAAAACTATTTTTCATACCCGTTATGCAGTAGAATTTTCGCCTCAAAATCTCTCTCTCTTTTCTCAAGAAATTATATTATTTTCTTTATATGAATACCCAAAAAAAATTCATTTATAGGGGTATTAGTTAATATATAAAAATTATTTATTTTATTCTGTAATTTTCATACATAAAACCCTCATTCCCTTTCTTTGGGTTATAAATGACGCAATGATCATGTTATTAAACACTTCTTAAAACGCCATAATTTCGATATGAGACCCATTTATTTTATTCTCTATGGGTTATTTATGAAATGTTTTATTATGATATATGTGTATAAAATGAAAATAAATACATATTAAGGGTTTTTATTGATATTTATCTAATGCATTGGGTAAAAAATTAGTCTCTATAGATGATATGTTTTACAATACCTTGGTGAATAACCTTGGTAATTTTTATGATACCTTGAGGATGGACCTTGGGGATATACTTATTAATGTCTAGATTAAATGTTATAGAAACATTTTTCAAGTTATTATTTCTGTTGTTATTATTATTATATTTATCTTTATCATTCCTTTATAATATTTCTCATATTATTATTGATATCTCTCAAGATCACATGTAAATTGTTTTCCCTGTTTTTCCTTACTGGGCCTTATGCTCAACCTTTCCTTTGATGTATGACCCCAGGTTATGAGATGTAGTAATTTTACTTAAAATTAAAATTTCAATAATAATTTAAAGTGGATTAAAATAATTTTTTATGTTTTCATTTATTATATACCTTATTTCCAAGACACTAAAATTTAAATATCCTATGTTTTTTTAAATGTAATGAAATGTTATGTAAAAAAAAGTTAAGATGTCATAGTTGGTATTATAAAATAGTTTAGTTATTTTAGGAAATTAGGATTTGAAAATATTAGGAATAAACATAAGGATAATATTAAATATAGTAAAAAAATCTGGTATTTTTATGAAATATTAACTAAGTGGTTTCCGAACAAATAAATCACTATTGGGATACAAATAATTGGATGTGGCTCTGGCACAGATATATCTATGGGTAAAACCTAAAATCACCTCTTTGATCTAGACTTGAATTAGAACTGGTGCACAATAATGATCCCTTCTTAACTCCTAGTTTTAAACTCTCTAGGGATATTTTTGGTTAATCACATACTTTTTATGAACCATTATGAAGGATTTATAGAAAAAATAATTATTATTAAAGAATAAAACTTTTAAGCTTGATGTTTTAAGACAAAAAATTCTTTTAGAATTATAAGATTATTAAATGAAATAAGTTTCCCTATATGGTATTATTCTTTATAAAATGGTGGGAAATAAGAGGAACTGTGAAAATGGTGGCCTCAATGGACCATGCACTGACAGACCTCCAATGGAATCCAAATGGAAACTTTTACAAGAATGATGAATCAACTGACTCAAGTTATAGGAAATAACTTGAATCAATATGACAGAATGATTTCACCACAAAGGGAAAAATGTTCTATTAAGTCCTTTATGAATCAATGACCAACGATGTTCAGTGGATCTACTGACTCATTGATTGTTTAATAGTTGATAATCTCTATTTAAAATATATTTTTTGTACTTTTTAATTTGGAACAAGGGAAAGTCACCATGAATATTTACCACTTAGAGAGAGAATTTGATCTGTGGTGGGGGCTGATTAAAAAAATGAGTCCAAGAGGGGAGATAGAAGCTATGGAGTGGGAATAGTTCAAAGGGATCTTCTTCAATAAGTATTTCCCTCATTCAATGAGAAAAAAAATGGAGAAGTAATTTCTTGAGCTGAAGTAAAAGGGTAATGAATCTATGGGAAGCTATAAGATGAACTTCAAAATGATTTCACATGATACCGTTAGAATTATCGTGGATCCTAATGGGAAGGTTCAAAGAATTCTTCGGTGGACTAAGACCTCATATATGGAAGATTTTATCCAATTGAAACTATAACAGCTATGAGGAAATCATAAAAAGTGCTATAAAGGTTTAACTGGAGTTTAGTGAGACACAGTGGTCTCACAAATCAATTGATAAGAAGATATACCAAGATCCATACCTGGGGAGGATCTTTGATCATGGAAGAGGAGGAAAGAAAGTGAAACATTCCACGTGAAAATTTTTTGGGAAGAATCATTTGGGGAACTACCTTCTCAGGAGTGAGAAGTGTTACAAATGTGGAGGAGATGGCCATATTTCATGAAATTATCATAGTGAGGTGAAGCCTCAACTTCCCAACAGTAACGAAAAAGGGAAGATGGTGCAGGCCCTACCTGAAGTCCAATGCTTCAAGTGTGGAAAACTTGGGAACTTTTTTAATCACTGTCCAAGTCCAAGGGTAGTGGAGGGGAATCACCATCAGCTTCAGCAAAGTCCAAAAGAGCAAGTTCGTGCTTTTTCTATCACAATAGTTGAAGTTGAAGCTCAAAATTATGTGGTGGAAGGTACTCTTGTTGTTATCTCAATGCTATAAAGTACATTGATTGATTATAGTTCTATTCATTCCTTTATTTTCTCCATGTTTTCAAAGAATATATAATCAATCATTGAACTACTAAAAGTAGAGTTATCAGTCAAGACTCTTGGCAGGATTATCCAAGCATCAATAGAGAGACTATAGTATTTACTTTATTGATCACAATCTTATCAAAAATATAGTACTAATTCCCATGATAGAATTTTACATTATACTAGGGATAAACTAGCTCTTAAAGTATAATTCTATGATAAAATTCATAAGGAAATATCAGTAGTCTTGAATGGAATACCTATAGTTATATTCCAAGGAAAGATATATCAACCAGATCTTTTTCTAGGAGAACCTATTGTATATTTTTTTATAGAGTTGATTACAGACTTTTTATGAACCATTATGAAGGATTTATATAAAAATGTAATATTTGTTAAATAATAACATATTTAAGCATAAAGTTTTAAGAAATAAAATTTCTTTAGAATTATAAGATTATGAAATGAAATAAGTTTCTCACTAAGGTTTTCTTCTTTTAGAAAATAGTGGGAAATAAGAGGAACCATTCAAATGGTGACCACAATAGACCATGAAATAAGGTCCCTTAGATGGAAGACAGAATGGAAACTTTTATGAGAATGATGAATCAATTGACTCATGTTATGGGAAATAACTTGAATCAAGCTGAGATACTGATTTCACCATGAATGGAAAAACTTTCTGTTGAGTCCTTTAGGCATCAATAACCACTAGTGTTTAGTGGATCTATAGACCCATTGATTGTTGAACATTTGATAATACCTATTGAAAATATTGTTTATGTACTTCTTAGTTCTGAACAAGATAAAGTCACCATATTTGTTTACCACTTAGAGGCGGAAGCGGATCAGTGGTGGGAACTGATTAAAAACATGAGGACAAGATGGGAGATTGAAGTTATAGAGTCGTAATAGTTCAGAGGTATCTTCTTCAATAATTATTTCCCTCATTCGATGAGAAAAGAAATGGATAAGAAATTTCTTGATCTAATGAATAAGGAGAATGAATCTATGGGAAGATATGAGATGAACTTCAAAAGGCTTTCATATTATACCTATAGCTTTGTCATGGATCCTAATAGGAAGGTTGATAAATTCTGCGATGGTATAAGACCTCATCTACGGATTAATTTATCCAAATAAAACTATTAGAACTATGAGTAAATCATACAGAGTGCTATGAAGGTTTAACTAGAGTTCGGTGGGACAAAGTGGAATCAAAAATATAATGAGAAGAATAGATCACTAGAGCCAAAACTAGGGAGGATAATTTATCATGGAAGAGGAGGAATGAAAGTTAAACTTTACACATGCAACAAATGTGGGAAGAAGAATTTAAGGAACTACCTTCTAAAGAGTGGGAAGTGTTATAAGTGTGGAATAGATGTCCATATTGATTATAATTGTCATTGTGAGGTGAAACATCAACTTCCCAACACTAACGGAAAAGGGAAGATGGTGCGGACTCTACCTGAAGTCCAATGATTCAAGTATGGATAGCTTGGGCACTTTGTTGATCATTTTCCAAATCCAAGGGAAATTGAGAGTAATAACCATTAGCCTCATCAAAATCTAAGAGAGTAAGGTTGTGTTTTTTCTATCACAACGACTGGAGTTGAAGCTCCCAATGAAATGGTGGAAGGTACTCTTGTTATTCTCTCAAAGCTAGCAAGTACTCTGTTTGATTTTGGTTATATTCATTCCTTTATTTCCTCCAAGATTTCAAAGAATGTATAATCAATCCCTGAACTGATAAAAGTAGAGTTATTAGTACAGAATCTTGGTGGGATTATCCAAGCACCAACAGTGTTTATAAACTCTAGTATTTTTTTATTGATCACAATATTATCAGAAATACAGTATTCATTCCCATGTTGGAATTTGACATTATACTAGGCATGTAATGGCTCTCAAAGTATAATTCTAAGATCAAATGAAGAAGAAATAAAATCTCAGTAGTCTTCAATTTAGGACATACAATTATCTTCCAAGGAGTGATATCTCAACACAATCTTTGTCTAAGAGCACCTCCTATAGCTTTCTTTATGGAGTTGATCATTAAAGATGAATAAGAAAATGAAAGTATAAGGGTATAAAATTTCCTCACCATTCAGAAATACATTAATGCATTTCATGAGGAGTTACCTAGACCTCCCCTAGAATGATAGGTAGATTTATCCACTGAACTCATACCTGGATCTCATCTAATATCAAAGACCCCATATAGGATGGATATTGTGGATCTGAAGGAATTAAAGAAACAACTCCATGATCATTTGGAGAAGGGTTTTATCCAACTGATTGTCTCCTTGGAGAGAACCTAATCTTTTTGTGAATAAGAAGGATGTATTAATGTGACTATGAATTGATTATAGAGAACTAAATAGTATCAAAGTGAGGAACAAATACACTCTTCCAGGAATTTATGACATATTTGACTAGCTTCGCGGTGCTCATTTCTTCTCGCAGATTGATCTTCAATATGGTTATCATCAATCGAGGTTGATGAAAAAAGACATTCCAAAAACTACCTTCTAATCAAGATATGGGAATTATGAGTTTTTTGTTATTCCATTTGGCTTGACTAATTCACTTGTTATTTTTATGTATTTGATTAATAGATTCTTTAAGGACTACCTTGATGATTTTTTTGTAGTTTTTATTGATGATATTATGATATATACTAAAAGTCACAAGGAGATTAATGATTGTCTAGTGGTTATTTTGCAAACTATGTGGAAGGAGATTCATTCTGTAAAGTTCAGAAAATGTGAATTTTGGTTACAATAAGTTTCTTTATTAGGAAACATTATAACTAATGAAGGGATCTCAGTTGACCCTACAAAGACAAACATTATAGAGGATTGGCCTCATCCTACAACAGTCACTGAGATTCCTAGTTTCCATGGTTTAATAGGATATTATAGGAGGTTTGTGAAAAACTTTTCACAAATTTCTAATACACTAACCAAGTTAACTTGAAAAGGTGTTAAGTTCATCTAGAAAAAGGAGTTTGAAGATAGTTTATAAGGGGTGAAGAATATATTGGTTACTACACATGTGCTAACTCTGCCCTCAATCGGAGAAGGATTTGTTATTTTTAGTGATATATTTCTAAAAGGGATTTTGTTTATCTTCATGAAGAATGATAAGGTGATTGATTATGCATCTCGATAGTTTAAGCCTCATGAGAAAAATTATCCAACACATGATCTTGAGCTGGTTGCGATTTTTTTACTATGAAGATATGGGGAACTATATTTATGGAGATAAATGTCATATATACACAGACCATCAATGTTTGAAGTATATTTTCATGAAAAATGAATTGAACATGAGACAAAGGATATGGTTGGAACTTCTTAGAGACTATGGTTATATAAATAATTATCACCCAAGAAGATAAAACACATTCACTTATTCATTAAGTAGGAAAGACCCTATTGTTCTAGAAATGATATGGATTCAAGGAAATCCCTTGATCAAAGACCTGGTAAAACTGTATATGGGAATTTTATGAGAAGTGACATCATCAACCCTATCCAAATTTATTTCTCAACCACCATTACTAGAGATAATCAAGAAATATCAAAAAGAAAATCCTATATTATAGAAGAAGTTTGAGGCTGTGGAGAATGGGAAGTTTCCTAAGTTCAATATTGATCAAGAAGGTTTACTGAGATTTTGTACAATACTTTGTGTTCCATCCATTTTAGAGATAAAGAAAGAGTTGATGGATGAGACTCAAAGCTCTACAATCTCTATACAACCCGGAAGCATGAAAATGTATAGGGATATTTGATATCATTTTTTATGGGATAACATGAAAAGGGAGATTGCTGACTAAACTACAAGGTGCCTGGTATAATAGCAGGTGAAGGTAGAGAGAAAAATTCCAAATGGGGTATTACAACCACTACCCATACCAGCATGGAAGTGGGACAATATCACTATAGAATTTGTAACTAGTCTCTCTAAAACATCAAAAGGAAACAATGTGATATGGGTTATAGTGGACGGTCTCACCAAGACTGCCCATTTTATCACTATCAGGTAAGATTTCTCTCTCAATCAACTTTCCAGGATTTACGTAAGGGATGTGGTAAGGTTACATGGTGTACCACTTTCTATAATATTTGATAATGATATTAGATTCAAATAAAAATTCTAGATAAGTATTTATCATGCATTGAGTACCAAATAGAATTTCAGTATGCCCTACCACCCCTAAAGTGATGGCCAATCTGAAAGGACTTTTCAAACACTTGAGGAAATGCTGAGAAAATGTTCAATGGAAATTAAAGGTGGATGGGATAAACATCTCCCATTAGTTGAGTTCTCATACAAAAAAACTTCCAATCATGCATTGAAATGGAACCCTATGAAGCTCTATATGGGAAGCGATGTAAAACTCCTACTTTTTTGGTATGAAGCTGGTGATAGAAAACTTCTTGGGCCTAATCTTGAACAAGAGATGACAAAAAAGGATCAATCCATCCAATAAATCATAACGTTTGGTTAGAGTCGGCAGAAGAGTGATGGTAACAATTGCTGAAGGGATATTGAGTTTGATGTTCCTGAAAAGTCTTCCTTCAAATTTATCCATGGAAGAGAGTCATGCGGTACACAAAGAAAGGAAAGCTTAGAACCAGGTACAATGGCCCCTATGAAATCCTTGATCTCATATGAGTAGTCGTAACACTCCAAGGTTTTAAAAATAATTTTAAAGGCATGAAACATTGTTTTAAGTAGATATTTATAACTAGCCTTTAAAAATAATTTTTTCACTTCTATGTTTTGAATTTGGAAAAATGGTCATCCATAATTGTGTTGAACATGTTATTTGGAATCTAGTGAAACCAATTTGTTTTTTTCATGAATAATAACATACCCTTATGAATAGTAATATGACCCTAATGAATAGTAAATTTTGTTATTATTTTATTACCTTAAGGCTTTAAGATAATGACATCTTGGTTAATTTTTCAATGTGATATAAAAGAAGTTATAGTTATTAAATTATTATTTTTTAAATTAAGTGTGATTTTATTTAAAAATTAAATTAATAACATTTAGAAAATTATTTTCAAAAAATAGAGTTCATTTTTGAATTTTAAACATAGAAAAATGGTGAGGGTGAAGTTTTGGGATTTTTCTGAAATTCTTGAATTTTTTATGAATAGTGAAATACAGTAAAATAGTGTATATTCAAATTATCAGTAAAATACACTATTTATGAAATCATAAGTGATGTAAGGCCACTGGGTTAGAAATCACATGCCATTATTACTATTTGGGGTCATATGAATTAATATTATTCATAGTATTCAGAAAAAATATTATAATAATGAAAAAAATAATGAAAAAATACCCCCTCTCCTCCACTATAAATACGACCCTCATTCCCCTCTTCCTCCCACACCTCTCAAGACTTGAGCCTTACCTATGTTCTACCCAATACTCCTCCCAAGGATCTTTCCCATGCCCTAGAGCTGATGGTCTCACCAAAAGGTCAAAACCGAAGGCCTTAAGAAGGACCTCAATGAGAAGAGATCAAGAGGTAAACATCCCATTTTTTCTTTCTTTTATTTCATTTTATGTTGTTATTTAAATTATATTTTGGATTATATTGGGATATTCCATTCCATATTCCCCTTAATTTACATACTATTTAATAATTGTGAGGGAACCCTTTTCTCTCATAAAAATATTTTATGAAATTTTAGGGGATGTCGTTAGGCTGCAGAAATTTAATAAGGGATTTTTCAACACTTCCTTTATTTTGAGTTTTTTTATTTTCTTTTTATTTCCCACCTCCTCTTATCCAAGAGGCATTAAATCTCTAGAATCATGTATATTCTGTATTTTCTCATGTTCATGGAAAATTACTCATCAATATTATTCTCCTCTCCCACTTATTCAAAGAATTAAAACATTGTCCATGATGTGTCAATTTACCAACATCGGGGATGATGTGATTTAAATTTCCTTTAATTCCTTAAATAATGGTCTTGAAACCATTTTTATGGTTGAAATAGATTATAATTTATGTATTATACATTATATATTTTTTTAGAATCATTTTGTACACATGTTATAAATTTATGTAATAAATGAGTTCTTTTCGATCGAAGAATCATTAAAATGATCTATACAAATATCAATAATATTGTTTTAACATATGAATCATCCAAATGTCAGAATTCTGAATAATAAATGGTATAATTTATGGTACTAGAAATATTTAAATGCCACTCTATTACAATTCTGGAGTACCACTTCCAATTGACAAGAACATCCATCATGAACCGATCATGGAAAACATGTAAATAACACACCCAAAACAATACAAGGAACCAAATACAAAAAATTTATGTTTGAAATAATGTAATGAAATGATCATATAAGGTATTATAAATATGGATAATATTATTTAATATATTTATAACACTATTTTAACCATTATACAAACGGTTTAAATGAGTATTAAGTAAGAAAAACCTGAGGTAAGGTAATTCTTAACTCGATTTCCATTCTTTGGGTTAACATCCTACTTAATTATTTATATGGTATTATAATTTTTTTTGTGACGGGTTTTGTTTATATAATGTTGAATTATTTATAATTATAGTGTATATATATATTCCATCCACTCTATTAAGTCTCACTTCAATTATGTAATTTATGTAAGGGTATTTTCTTTTAAAATCCTCTTTTAAAATTGTCTTAAAAAATTCAAAAGAAATGTTTTTATGTTATTATTCATGTTGTATGATTGTGTTCTGGTTATTGTGAATTATTAATGATGAATTTTGGGACCTATATCCCCCTCCAATTCATTCAGTATGTGTAAGTTGGAGGTCGGTCATATGGTTACTCCGAATGTAACTGCGATGGTTACACAAATTGTAAGGTAGTCGTGAGGGTTACAAATTATAAGGTAGCCGAGAGGGTTAGAATATTATATAAGTAATTACCAAAGATAATTTTATGGTTATATTTATGTTATTATGTTTTGTTTGAATCTTTTTTAAATATCATGTTTCACAAGGTAAGTATATATGGGTGCAAAGTATTTCTTTTGGAAATGATTTCATACGTTACAAGTGTTCAGGGACTAATGTGTTCTTTCCTTCTTTTTATATCCCCTATTGATTTTTTTGTGATCATCCCATGTTTTTAAATAGTTTTCATAGTTTATAAGTATCTGTAAGAAAAATAAGTAATCCAAGTTAAATGTTTGAAGAACTTCCAAACAAATCATGTTTTATTTGAAGAGTTTTATATTTTGAAAGAAATGAATACTATTTTATGGTATCCACTCTATAATAATTTTTAATTTTAGGAATGTATTATGTCACTTTTACATAAATCTATAAACTTGAAAAGATCCTCAATATTAAAGTAAGTGATTTCTTGACTAAATTAAAGATTATGTAATGTAATAAGGTTGGTTCATTATAGTTGGTATCAGAGGATGGTTTAGATAAATTTAAAGGTTATGATGATGTTAAAAGAATACCATAAATGATTTTTACTATATGATTGATTTGAAATGTTATAGAATTTAAATATTACCATTTTTCTTCATCTAGGATATTTTTTTCAGAATGGTTATCCACAGAAGAAACTGGGAAGTTGAAGAGGAGAGGCACCGACAAAACGACATCCTTCTGAATCTGCAGCCTGGAATGGTAGGGATTGTAATCGAACTGTTTTTGAAAGTAATGTCTAAGATGAAACAAGAAATAAATGGAGGTTTAATCCATGTAAGAGAAAAACAAGAGGTACCACAACAGAACATGAAAATAGTGGAATGTTTTATGAGACAACACCCTCCTGCTTCTAATGGATCTTCTGGCCCATTAGCGGCTGAAGGATGGATTAAATCCCTTGAAAATATATTAGATGTTATGGGATGTTCAGATAATAAAAAGTTAAGTATTTCCATTTATTTTTTTGAAGGTGAAGCTAATCATTGGTGGTCAATGGTATTAAATATCAGTGAAAGAGGGGATTTTGATGCCTTGGATTAGGATAAATTTAAAAGGATATTCCTTGAAAAAATATTTTCCTAAGGTGGTGTGACATAGGATGGAGAAGAAATTCTTTGAATTGAATAAAAAGGAGGAGGATTCAATGGATGGGTATGAATCGATGTTCACCCAACTGGAAAGGTATGCTCTAAATCTTATTCTGGATATTTATAGAAAAATCAACCGCTTTTACTTAGGATTGAAGCCAAGGTATCGAAGGTCCTTGGCCTCCTGTGAATTCAAAATTTATGAGAAACTTTTCCGGTGTACTGAGAGGGTAGAGATTTATTTTTTTGATGATAATTTGAATTTTGGAAATAAGGAGAATAAGAAGACCAGATGAAAAGTGATGGGTAAGAATCAAAAAAAGAAATCTGATAGTAATAAAATCTAGTTTCTTGTTTGTGAAAAGTGTGGCAAGAAGGCACACTATGGAATGTCTAACAAAAATGAGTAAGTGTTTTAAATGTGGTATGTTTGGACATATGTCCTGAGATTGTAATGAAAATGATCCTAAGACTAATCTTGATATGAAAACTATTAAGTGTATTAAATGTGGTGATATGGGTCACTATGAAAATTCATGCCCAAAGAGAGATCCAAATGATGCAAAGAAGCTAGAATATAAGCATAAAGGTGTAGTGAGATCTTTTGCAACTATGTCAGAAGATTTTGATCCATCCAATAAAGTTGTATCAGGTACTTTGTTTACTCATATTTTTCTAATGTTTTGTTTGATAAGGGGTCTACACATTCTTATATTTATGAGAAATTTTTAGTTAAATTGTAAATATCACCTCAAAAAATGAGATTGGAACTTGTTGTTAAAACACCAGGGGAAATATTATAGAAAAGAAGATTTATAAAAATATTTCTATTATGGTTTTTGTAAATAATTTACCTGAAAATCTTGTTGTTTTACCATTAGTCAAGTTTGTTGTTATTCTGGAAATGGATTGGATTTCTGTTTATCATGATAAGATTTACTGTAGAGTTAAAGAAGTTTTCTTATAAGGAGTTTTATTTTGTATACAAGAATGAACCCATACAATTGATAATATATCAGGAAGCTGAGAAACTGATGAAAAATGGAAATGAAAGTTATCTTCCTCATATTATTGAAAATAAGCGAACTATTCAGATTAATGATGTGCCAGTGGAAAATGAATACCTTGATGTTTTTTCTGATGAGTTATCTGGCATCATACCTGATCGGGAAGTCAAATTCACAATTGACTTAGTTCCTGATGATAATCTAATTTCAGAACCCCCATATCGTATGGATCAAATAGAACTTCTTGAATTGAAAAATCAGTTGTAGGACTTTCTTGATAAAGGCTCCATTTATCCTAGGACTTCACCATGGGGTGCCCCTATTTTGTTTATTAAAAATAAAGATGGTTCCATGATAATTTTCATTGATTTTATAGCTTTGAATAACATCATAGTTAAAAAAAAGTTTCATTTTCCTCATATCGATGACTGGTTTCATCATCTCTAGGGAGCTCACTACTTTTCCAGGATTGATTTGAGATCCGAATTCCATCAACTGAAGGTGAAAGATCATGATATCCCAAAAATAGCCTTTCAATCTAGATATGGGCATTATGAATTTGTTGTTATGTCATTTGGGTTAACTAATGCCCCTACTATATTTTTGAATCTTATTAATAGAATATTTCATGAGTTCTTGGATATGTTTTTGGTTTTGTTTATTGATGACATTCTAATATTTTTAAAAAATAAAGAGGAGCATGAAAACATATAAAGGTTTTTTACAAACCTTAAAGGAAAAGAAACTGTATGGAAAATTCAGAATGTGTGATTTTTGGTTGCAAGAAATTTCTTTTCTTGGGAACAATATAAATAAGGATGGAATAAAAGTTGATCCTTCCAATAAAAGAGTGGTTGATGAATGGATAAGACCCAAAAATTTTATAGATATTTGTAGTTTTCTTGGATTGGTAGGTTATTACTGGCAGTTTGTTAAGAACTTTACATGGTTATGTAGGTCAATAACTGATTTTACACAAAAGGGGTAAAATTTATTTGGACATAAGAATGTGATGTTTGTTTTTAGGAACTGGAAAAGAGATTGGAGAATTCTCAGGTTCGTCCTTGCCTTCCTAAAAGGTTGATTTTTTCAACTACAGTGATTCTTCTTTAAAGGGACTTGGTTGTGTTTTGATGCAGAATGATCAGGTAATTGATTATGCTTCACAACAACTAAAACATCACAAGTTAAATTGTCCCACGCATGATTTTCAATTGGTAGTTGTGGTTTTTGCTTTGAAAATTTGGAGGCATCATTTATACAGATCCAAATGTCAAATATATACTGACTATAAAAGTCTTAAGTATATATTCACTCATAAGGAATTAAACATGAGGCAAAGAATATTTCTTGAACTGATGAAGGATTATGATTAAATGATGAATTACCATCCCAGAAAATCAAACAAAGTGGAGGATGCCTTGAGTCGAAAATATCATTCATCATTAACCATGTTACATTTGGAAAATAATTCCTTGATTAATGATTTAATGAATTTTGGCTTAGAATTTGTTAGTGCAAGGAATACCTTTATTTTGTCTCAGGTTTCAGTGCAGTCATCATTATCAGATAGAATTAAGAAAGTGCAGAAGGAAGACCATGAGCTATATAAAAAGGTATAATTGCTTAAAATGGGTAAGTTTCCGGAATTTAACCTTGATAAATATTTTGTTTTAAGATTTGTAAAAAGGTTGTGTGTTCCTTTTGATTCACAGCTAAAGAAATATTTGTTGTGTGAAGCTCATTGTTCTCCATTTTCAGTTCATCCTAGTAGTACTAAGATATACAGAGACCTTCGGTAATATCATTGGTGGTATAGAATGAAAAGACTTACTGAATGGCTCAGAGGACAAAATTTTTTACTGATTTTAGATAATCCCCCTTTAAAGGGTAAAGGGGGGAGAAACCAAGACTTCAAGGACATCAGGACATTCACAAAAAAATGATAATCAAGGGGTTCAAACCCAGAACAAAACAACGAGAAATTACCTCCACCCAGCATCAACATCACTAAGACATGCCTCCACCAAATCATGGCTGCTCAGAAAATTGTCCCATGCAAGATTACACGGGCACAATATTGATGGATAAGCCATACCCTCTCAATCTTCCAAATCTGAAAATCCATGCGTAGTGAAGATGATCATCTCTATCCTCCTATGAAGCAAAATCTTGAATAATTTCAGGGTTCCCCATCAAACCATCCAATAACTCCAATTCACCTCTAACAACTTAATCATTCAAAGAAGATCAAACAAAAACCCAACATCACCAAATGAGAACCTCAAAACAACTTCCAACAGCACCAAAAAACACCAAAACAAGACTCCTCCCCCTTCACACCAATGGATCCAACCCCGAGCAAACTAGAGCATGCCATGACTGACGTTGAGTCAGGATGAAGCCAAGAAACGAACTAGATCTTCTGGTGCTGAGCATGTCAACGTCGAGCACACTGTTGCCGAGACTGAAAACCAAACAAGTAGGGCCAACGAAGCTGACGGCAAGCGCACCGAGCCGACAATGATCTGTAGCCGCGACGAGATCACAAAACAAGGGGCGAGCCAAATCCAACACTGGAACACCAGATCTATCACCACACACCTGGATCTGTAAAGAGTACCTGGACCCGGATCCAACACAACTGTCTCCAAGTTGAGATCATGAATCCGAGTTACTCAGAGTCGACACACGCCCACGCTGAGTTTAGATCCCAAATCTAGGAGAGTTGAGGCAACTTCTAAGCTAACCGGAGCTGATGATGAATACACCACAGCCGAGGAAAGATCCCAAAGCCGAAACAAATCCACTGCTGAGCCCAAAATGAATCCGGACCATGCAGATCTGACACCCAATGACGCTGAGGTGAGAGAAGACAGCCAACATCGTGGTCGGGCCATGCCGAAGGAGGGAAGAAGGCGGTGAAAAAAAACCTAGACACGTGGAGGAGGGGGGGAATCCACCGCTCAGAGACCTCTCGGGGATGGAATGAAAAGAGATATTGTAGAATTTACAATGAAATACTTGACATGTAAAAAGGTTAAAATAGAGTAGTAGTTATCGAAGGGAATGTTGCAACCATTTCCAATGCCATAGTGAAAGTGGGAGAATGTATCCATGGACATTGTGGTGGGACTACCTAAGACATCTCAAGGTAACAATGCAATTTGGGTTATTATTGATCGGTTGACAAAATATGCACATTTACTTTCTATTTGAGATACAATGTATTTGGATCAGCTTTCTCGATTGTACCTTAAAGAGATTTTCATGTTACATGTAGTTACTCTTTCCATTGTATCTGATCGGGATACCAGGTTCACTTATAACTTTTGAAAGGTACTTCAAAAGTCATTGGGCACAAAATTAAATTTCAGTATAGCTTTTCATCCTCAATCAGATGGGCAGTCAGAACAAATGATCTTGAATTTTGAGGATATGCTTTGAGATGGTATAATGGACTATCAGGGATGTTGGGATTAACATATTTCTTTATTTGATTTTTCTTATAATAATAGTTTTCATTCTAGTATACCTATGGCACCTTTTCAGTATTTTTACGAGAAGTAGTGTCGAACTCCAGCATTTTGGGATGAAGTCCGTGAAAGAAAGTTTTTGGGGCCATAATTAGTAGAAGAAGTGGCTGATAAAGTGAAGATAATCCAGAAACACATGAATACAGCTCAAAGCAGGAAAACAAATTATGCAGATAACAGAAGGAAATACTTATCATTCGAGGAAGGTGACCATGTTTTCCTTAAAATCTCTCCTTGGAAAAGTGTGATTCATTTCTGTAAGAAAAGGAAGCTAAGTCTGCATTTCATTTGTCCTTTTGAAATCCTGGAGAAAGTTGGACCAGTGGTATGCTGAGTAGTTTTGCCTCCAAGTTTGTCTCAGGTACACGATATTTTTCATGTTTCGATGTTGAGGAAGTATGTGCCAGATTCATCATATTTCTTGAGCCCATAAGAAGTTCTAATGAAAGAGAACCTTTATTATGAAGAGAAACCAGTTCGGATTCTTTATCGATGGGAAAATGAATTGTGGAATAAGGTAATCCACCACGTAAAGGTTTTTTGGGGAAACCACATGGTTGAAGAAGCAACATGGGATTCTGAAAATGCTATGATGGAAAGGTACTCTCGCTTGTTTAAATAAGTAAATAAAATTACGAGGACACCATTTCTAGAAGGTGGGGATAATGTAACACCCCAAGGTTTTAAAAATAATTTGAAATTCATGAAACATTGTTTTAAGTAGATATTTATAACTAGCCTTTAAAATTTATTTTTACACTTCTAGGTTTTGAATTTTTAAAAATGGTCAACTACAACTGTGTTCAGTATGTTACTTAGAGTCTATTGGAACAAACATGTTTTATTTTGTGAATAGTAACATTCCATTATGAAGAGTAATATGAATAGTAATATGACCCTAATGAATAGTAAATTTTTTTATTATTTTATTTTCTTAATTATTTAAGATAATGACATCTTGGTTAATTTTTCAATGTCATATAAAAGCAGTTATATTTTTTAAATTATTAAATTTTGAATTAATTATGTTTTTTTTTAAATTAAATTAATAATATTTACAAAATTAATTTCAAAAAATGGAGTTCATTTTTGAATTATAAACATTAAAAAATAGTGTGAATCATTTGGATTTTTATAAAATTCTTGAATTTTTGATGAATAGTGAAATATGGTAAAGTACCGTATATTCAAATTATCAGTAAAATACACTATTTATGACATCATAAGTGTTTTAAGGCCACTTAGTTAGAACCAAAATTACATTATTACTATTTTGGGTCACATGAATCAATATTATTCATAGTATTGACCAAAAATATTATAATAAAGATTAAAATAAAGAAAAATACCCCCTCTCCTCCACTATAAATACGACCCTCATTTTCCTCTTCCTCCCACACCTTTCAATCCTTGAGCCTTACCTACGTTCTACCCAATACTCTTCCCAAGGATCTTCCCCATGTCCTAGAGCTTCTGTTCTCACCAAAAGGCCAAAACCCAAGGCCTTAATAAGGATCTCAAAGAGTATAGATCAAGAGGTAAACATCCTCTTTTTTCTTTCTTTTTTTTCATCTTAATTTATTGTTTTAATTATCTTTTGTATTATCTTGTGATATGCCATTCCATATTCCCCTTACTTCCCATATTATGTAAGAATGATTATGGAACCATTTTCTCTCATAAAAATCTTTTATGAAATTTTAGGCGACGTCGTTAGGCTGCTAAAATTTCATAAGGGATTTCTCAACTCTTTTTTTATTTTGAGTTACTTTATTTTCTTCTTTTTTCCTCACCTACTCTTATAAAAGAGGAATGAAGGATCCAAGATCATGTATATTCTTTATTTTCTCATCTTCATGTAAAATTTCTCATCAATATTATTCTCCCACTTTTTCAAGTAATTAAAACACCATCCATGATGTGTCGATTTACCGGCATCAGGGACGATGTGATTTCAATTTCATTTAATTCCTTTAATAATAGTCATGAAACCATTTTAATGGGTAAAAAAGATTATAATTTATGTATTATACCTTATATAAGGTTCTGGAATCATTTTTCTAAAAATGTTATAAATTTATGAAACAAATGAGTTCTTTACGATTGAAGAATCGTTAAAATGACCTAAACAAATATCAATAATGTTTTAATATATGAATCATTATAATGTCAGAATTCAGAATGATAAATGGTATAATTTATGGTATTGTAAATATTTAAATACCACTCCATTACAATTCTGGAGTTTCACTTCCAATTGAGAAGAACATCCATCATGAACCAATCATGGAAAACATGTAAAGAACACACCCAAAACAATGCAAGGAACAAAATACTAACAATTTAAGGGTGAAATGATGTAATGAAATGATCATATAAGGTATTATAAATACGGATATAATTATTTAAGATATTAATTACACTTATTTAACCATTATATAAAAGTTTTAAATGATATTGAAGTAAGACAAACCCAAGGTAAGGGAATTATTAACCCAATTTCCATTCTTCAGGTTAACATCCTACTTCATTATTTATATGGTATTCGAATTTTTTTGTGATGGTTTTTGTTTATATTATATTGAATTATGTGTAATTATAGTATATATACATATTCCATCCACTCTATTAAGTCTCTCTTCAATTATATGATTTATGAAAGGGGGTTTTATTTTAAAATCCTCTTTTAAAATTTTGTTTTACAAAATTCAAAATAAATTTTTTTATGATATTATTAATGTTGTATGATTATATTTTGGTTCTTGGGAATTTTTCATGATGAATTTTAGGACCTATATATCCCTCCAATTCATTGGTTATGTGTATGTTGAAGGTCATCCATATGGTTACTCTAAGTGTAACTATGATGGTTACACAAATTGTAAAGTAGCTGTGCGGGTTACAAATTATAAGGTTGCTGAGAAGGTTAAAATATTATGTCAATTATTTCCCCAGATACCATTGAGGTTAAATTTATTTTCTTATATTTTTTTGGATCTTGTGTAAATATCATGTTTCAAAAAGTGAGTATATATGGGTGACAAGTATGTCTTTTGGAAATGACTTCATACATTAAAATTTTTCATGGACTAATGTGTTCTTTCCTTCTTTTTATATTCCTTAATGTTATTTTTGTGCTCATACCATGTTTTTAAATGACTTTAATAGGTTATAAGGATTTTTAAGACAATTAAGGAATCCAAGTTAAATTTTTTAATAATTGTCAAAGAAATCAGGTTTTATTTAAAAAGTTTTATATTTTGAAAGAAATAGATAATGTTTTTATGGTATCCACTCTGTAATAATGTGTAATTTTATGACTGTTTTATGTCCCTTTTCCTTAAATATATAAACTTGAAAAGATCCTCAGTGTGAAAGTAAGTGATTCATTAACTAAATTCAATATTATGTAATGTAATAAGCTCGGGTCCTTATAGTAGTGGCCTATCTGCTTCCACTTTCTCCAAATATAGCACAAGTTTAGGATATTTTCCATGTATCTCTCTTAATGAAGTACATACCTAACCCTTCACATGTAATTAATCATGAAGTTGTACAACTAGAACATGATCTCTCTTATTAGGATAAAATGGTGTAGATATTGGACCATAGAGACAAGGTTCTATGAAAAAAGACTACCCATCTAATAAGAGTGTTGTAGAGAAACCAGAAATATAAAGAAACCATGTGGGATCTAGAGTAAAAATGAGGTAGAAGTACCCACGCGTTTTCTTTTCTAAGAGTATGAGTTGAAATTTCTAGGATGAAATTTCTTAAGGGGGAAGAATATAATGGCCTAAACTTTTTGAATAATATTTTGTTTCCTAAAAATGTAAGTTTTACTATGTCATAATAAATAAAACTATACAGTTATAATTGAAATGAAACCATCATGTTTTGACCATTATATGACCATTGGTTAATATGACTGTTTGAAACCATAATAATTTTTTAACATTATAATTATTGTTTATAAATAGAAATGATAATGGATAATTAATTCAGAGAGAAGAGTCGTTGGCCTCTACTAGTATAATCTTGCCAAATGAAGCCCATTTTTTAGAGCTTGGGAAGGAGGTAGTTTCACTGGGATTTACCCTAGACCAATCCTAATCTAAGCTTAAACATGTTAATCTTGAACTAAATCACATACGTGATTAGCTCAAGTTGATAGAAATCACCAATCGGGAAATGTTTTCTGATCCACCCCATGATTCTATCACCACTCCATACCTTACTCTTAAGTCATATGTGGGTGTTATAATTGGTTATGTAACAAGGCATTAGTTACTTTTTGTAATCCCTTTTTATAAAAAAAAATTTATTTTATCATTTCCATTTTAAGAATATATTTTATTAATAAAATATATGTTTAATTGAGATAAATTTGATAAATTTATTTTATAGGTAAAAATTTTACTTTTCAAATATTTTTTATACATAGAGAATCATTATGGTAAAACAAACATCATTTTTGAATTTTTAATGTAAAAAATTAATCTAGGGTAAATTTTTAGTATTTTTATAATAAGTTTTATATTTTTGATGAATAGTGAAAAAATAATTTTTTAAAATAATTTTTATACTTTAAATATTTGATTTTAGGAAATGATTTTCAAAAAATGGATAAACATGGTTGTGTTTAGTAAGATAATTAGAGTCTGATAAGACCAAATTAATTTTTGGTAAATAGTAACTTTCGAATAGTAATATGACCAATTGAATAGAAACCTCACCTAAGGAAGTATAAATATAATTTAGGCAACATGAATGGTAATGTGATATAATATTATTTGTAAATAACTATTTTAGACATTCTTATTTAAGTATTATTATTTTTTTAGTAAATAGTTATTTTAATTAAAAACTAAATTTCACATATTTTGAAAATTATTTTCATAAAATAAAGGTTTTATTTGAATTCAAAATTTCCATATTATGTTTGGTTAAATTTAGAAGATTTTTATAAAATGTTTTGTTTTTTGGTAAATAGTAAAAATACAGTTTATGATTTGTTGGTTTGTTTAATGACATCATAATGATGTAATGTGTAATTTAAAATGATGGTTGACTCATGATTCATGCTCAAATTTACCCAAGAGAATAAGGTAGAATGGTCCTTGTAGTCTAGCTTGGGTTGTTGAATCCTAAGAGACCTAAAAAGTAACCCACAGACACATACATTCTATGGATTGTTTTTTAGATATGAAGTGGCCTACTTGGGTTGATTTAAGATGGTATTAAATTAACTCTAAGAGACTTAAGAAAATTCAATTTAAAAGAATGAGTTTATCCTAGGTTATCACTTGGGGTGGATTGGATGTATTCCATTTTCAATTATTTCAATTTCTTATATTTGAGATGAGTTCATTTAAAGGGATCAAACAACTTCATCACTTACTGATTTTATACCAACAAACTATAATAATAATCACCTATAAACTTGGATGATCAAATTTATGAGCACTCCAAGGTAAAAGTTTGTATTAGCACTTGAAGTATGAGGCCTTAAAATTCAACAAGGACGAAAAAGTTTTAAAATCATCAAATAAAAATCACGATTAAAAGAAGTGATTATAAATTAATGGGGTGATAAATAACATACAATCCAGCCACTTTAGACTCTCTTAGATCAACCCATTAGTGGGTTAGCCCTCCATTGATTCTATGGTTTCAATTTAAGAAGGAAGTAGACTTATGAGGGTGGAAATAGAGAAGTAAAAAAACAATGAAATAACGATCACTCCACCATTGTGTGATAATTTCAAAAGGTTTGGTGTGAATAAATTCACACTTTGATCCAATGGTATAAATGTGATTTTAATAACAATATAATAAGATGAGAAGAAGATATTTTATTAAGAAACTAAATTGAATTGAACAACTTACATGTGAAGGAAAAACTTGAGACAACCAAATCACAACATAACATTACAATGAAATGAAGCTCAAAAGATGATAAACTCCTCCAACACAACTGCCTAAAATAGTAATTTCAAGAGTCTTGGGTCGATCTCCCAATAGTAAAAAAGATCCCACTTGAGTATGGTAGGCCTAGGGTGGTGGAAAGTAAGGGAGAGGAGACTTTTCCACCCTTGACCCAAAGTTGCAGCCAGCTTGCTACCACCGAACAGAGGTTCCTAGAAGACCTTCTATATAGACTAATTGGAGTGGTCCACAGAAGAAAACTTTTAATCTCTTGATGTACCCAATATCTCTATAAATTTTCAGCCCAAATTAATATGTTTTTTTCAATATAATATTAAATTGGTGGGATGCTTTTATGGGCCTCAAAATCTGGCATAGAATTTTATCTCCAAATTTTTCCACATTAATAACCACAATGGAGACTGAATTAGCACTGTATAATTAATAATTATTTGTTCCTCTATATTTCTTATATAATACCACGAAATTTGGGATTCATTGGGCCTTTATTTTTGGCCCCAAATTCTCATCAGTGGGCTGGTGTCCAATCTGCCTTCTCCAGAATTGTTTACATGAAATCCAATTTTGGTGGTCTTCCAATGTGAATCCTCCAACACTCCATAGGTATGAATTGTTACAAATATAATTATAAACCTAAAAATTAAATATGAAAATAAAATCAATATTATTGTGTACTTTAAATGATGTTAAAAAATTTACCACATAATAGTGCATTTTAAGTATGAATTACAATCATAATGTGAAATGATGTTCATAGTGTAAAATGCACTAAAATGGTGTTTATGAATAATAAAGAACATGAATATTATGTATATTAAAAATAAATATTAGCCTCATTTAGTGTCTAATAACACACCCCAACTTGAGAATTTCTAGTCCCTAGAAAAATATATCTCAACAATATGAAATTTGAATTCCCTTTTCCAAAAACATTTTAATACACAATGATCACAAAAAACCCTTATACCAAAAAATCATGAAACCCATAAAAATATTTTAATACATGATAGTTTCATAAGTAAATCTCAATCTCAATCCCATTATATTGTTCAAATTCATTTCCATATTTCATCCAATATCAATTAAGAGGGATGATGTGTTGTGCATCGCATTAGCCTTGGGGGTTCATCTTTATTCAAGAGGTAAATAATGGAAGCACTAGGTGGAATCAAATTTCAATATTAAGATGAGTATTTAAATTTTTTCTATTTTTTTTTGTTTTTTTATTTTTTGTTTTTTTTTGTTCTTGCAATTTTTCCATGGTAATTGAAATTGCACACAAAAGAGTCAACCCCTGTAGTGAGACATTGTCGATCACTCCTAGGCACAAAGACCATAAGGCGCCAAGTGAAAACCACATACTCAGGCATTATCTCAAGTTAAATCAGTCAAAAACAAATTCAAATTACAAAAAAATAGAGATAAAATTACTAACTCTAGGCTAGAAAATTGTGGAGGCACGTTTCCCAAGTGTCGAAATCCACGCATTAGGTCATTTCATTGCTTTATGCATAAATTTATTGTTTTTTTAAATTTTTTTATTTAATACTCATATTAAAACTAAAATGATCACTAAAACTATGATATTTATTTGGGGGACCCCATGAACTAAAACTAATACCCCACTATCCAAAGGACGTGTGTTGTGATTCTTTTTTTATTTGGATGAAAATATAAACAATGAAATATCACATTAGGCAGCCACACTTTCCAAAATCTATGCTCATGAAATATACATGGATTAAAATCAGAATTAGGGAATGCTAAATTATTTGATATTCAGTTTTAAAGTGTATAATGCCTATTATCATGTTCAAGGTTAAAGAAATTTTTCCTTCCATTAAGGCTCATTTTTTTCAAATCATTCATTTTTTTGACACAAAAGCATTTTTTTTATTTTATCTCCCCCCCCCCCAACTAAAAATATCATCGTCCCCAGTGTTTAAAGAAAAGAAAATTTATAAGGGGGTAGATTTAGATAATGAGAGTTCAAAAAGTAAATTGAAAACAAGGATCATCGAATGAAGTCACCTGGTGGTTGAAGTTGAAATTCTTACTACTCCCTTTTAATCCCTTGATCTCGATGTCACTCTGAGAATTCCCTAGTAGAAAAAAAGGAAAAACAAACAAAACAAAAAAACAATATATGTATATATAATAAAGAGAGTAAAGTATAAGTATATATATATAAATTATAGAATAAGGAACCACAATAAGCCATAGTTCAGTGGTAATCATGCTCCCCTATATTCCTTTGGTCTCGGGTTCGAGACCCCGCAGCTTCATCGATTGTGATGGGGTTTGCCCCATGACCTACGTTGAGGCCTTTTAATTTTATTTTTATTATTTTTATTTTTTATTTTAACCTATAAACAAATAAAATTAAAATTAACTGATGATACATTATCTTCTTTTTAAATTTCTGGGTAAGGTATTACTCAAGGATCACACCATGTGATACAGATGAATATGGAGCTCCTCTTTCATACCCATCCATACTGATAATAGAAGAATAGGTCAAGAGTCTATTTTTTTTATTTTTAAATATTAAAATGATTCATTAATCCTATTTAAAATATAAAGTTGATTAAAACAAAAAAAATATTGGAAACTTGAAAACCATGGGTTTCATCCCATGCAGTTCTTTGTTTAACGTCGTTAGCCTAACATGAATCTTAAATCTATCATTTTTTTCTAGTTCATAGGTTGGATCAATTAACTCAACAACTGTTTCTTGTTTATTGAATGATTCAATGAATGGTTTTAATCTTTTAACATTGAACTTTAAAATGTAACCACTTGTGGGATCTTGAACCTCTACTGCCTCATGGGAGTACACATGATGCACTATGAAAGGACCTGGCCATCTAGACCTTAACATTACTGGGTGTCAATGAAGTTTTGAACTATACAAGAGCAAGAATTTTCCCGGTTCAAAATGTTTGATTATGATATTCCTAGATTGGTAGGCTTTAACTCTATATTTATTTATCCTTGAATTTTTATAAGCCTCCATAATTAGTTCCTAAAGTTCATTGAGATCTAATTTCATTTTTGTTCCGGCCAATGAGAGGTCATAATTTATTTTCTTAATTTCCCAAAAAGCCTAACGCTCAATTTAAACAGGTAAATGGAATTATTTTCCATAAACCAACCTATATGGTGACATTAATAGGATGGTTTTATATGTTGTACGATATTCCCAAATAGTATCCAAGAGTTTCTCAGACTAATATTTCCTATAAGGATTGATAGTTTTTTCAAGAATATTTTTAATCTCCCTTTTTTCTAACTCATCTTGACCATTGGTTGGAGGATGGTATGTAGTGAAAACATTATGATAAATCACATACTTATAAATGAGTGAAGAGATTGGATGGTTGCAGAAATGGGTTCCTCGATCACTGATTATAGACCAATGAATTCCAAATTGAGAAAATATGTTCTCTTTCAGAAATATGATCACATCATGATGGTCATTAGACTTAGTGGGAATGGATTCAACCCATTTTTAGACATAATAAATAGCTAAGAGGATGTAGAGGTGTCCTCTAGAGTTTGGGAAGGGACCCATGAAATCAATTCCCCAGTAGTCAAATATTTCAATCACTAAGATGGGAGTGAGTGGCATTTGATCCCTTTTTGTGATTAACCCTACCTGTTGAAACTTAGGATAGATTTGAAAAAATGTGTAAGAGTCCCTTGAGATGGTGGTCCAGAAGAGACCACACTGAAGAACTTTATCATAGGTTTTCTTAGAGGAAAAGTGACCTCCACATGCCTCACTATGAAAGAATTTAAGAATGGAATCTTGTTCAGATTCTAGGACACACCTTCTAATGACTTGGTCAAGGCAGAACTTAGAGTTATGGATCATCAAACACATAGTTCCTACCCTCATAAAGGAATTTCCTTATAGATTTAGACCCTAAGAATTTTGGAATTACTCCTGTAACTAAGAATTTGGATATGTCAACGTACCATGGGAAATCACTCACAGAGTATAGGTGTTCATCAGGAAAGGAATTAGACACATAAAGGTGATTTGAGTTGTCTTTTTATTCCATCCTAGAGAGGGGATCATCTAAAACATTTTCAACATACTTTTTTTCCTTGATTGTGAGGTCAAATTCTTGTAAGATAAAAACCCACCTAATTAGTCTAGCATTAGCATCTTATTTTTAGAAGAGGTATTTTAGTTCATAATGGTCAGTGAACATAGTGATGGAGGATCCTAATAGGTAGGACCTAAACTTTTCTATGGAAAACAAAAAATCAAGTTAATCCTTCTCAGTGGTGGTGTAATTGATTTGTGCATCATTATATATTTTCTTGCATAATCTATGACACATGTATTTTTCTCACATCATTGTCCTAAGACTGCTCCTACAGTGAAGTCACTCACATCGCACATGAGCTTAAAAATAAGGTTTCAAATTTGGAGACTTCATGATAGGTGGAGAGATAAGAGATGACTTGAGTGTATAGAATGATTCCTCACATCATTCTGTCCATAAAAATGGAGCATCTTTCACCAATAGAGCACAAAGTGGTCGATAAATAAAGATAAAATTCCTAATTAACCTTTTATATAAACCATAATTTCCTAATAAAGACCTCACAACCTTAATATTTTTTGGTGATGGAAGGTGAATAATGATGTCGAATTTGGCTTTATCAACTTCAATCCCCCTACCTGAGACCATATGGCCTTGAACTAGTACCTATTTAACCATGAAAAGGTATTTTTCCTAGTTTAGGACCATATTCTTTTATTCACATCTTGACAAGTCTCTCTCCACATTCCTCAGACATCCCACAAATGTATCCCCAAACATAGATAAGTCATACATGAAGACCTCAAGAAAATCCCCTTCCATATATGTGAATATTCCCATCATGCACTGCTGGAAGGTTCCAGGGGAATTGCATAACCCGAAGGGCATGAGTTTGAAAGCAAAGGTGTCTAATGGACATGTGAATGTAGTCTTCCCTTGATCCTCTAGGGAGACCTCAATTTGATTATACCCTGAGTACCCATCTAAGAAACAGTAGAAGGAATGACTTGTCACTCTCTCAAGGACTTGGTTAATGAATGGTAAGGGGAAATGGTCCTTCTTGGTGAATAATTTTAGCTTCCTATAGTCAATGCAGACCCTCCATCCACTACTCACCCTATTTGGAAAAATCTCTCCATACTTATTGGTTATCACTATGATTCCTTCCTTCTTGGGAACCACTTGGATTGGGCTGACCCACTCACTCTCACATATGGGATATATTATACCAACATTTAACAATTTTATAAGTTCTTTTCTCACTAATTTAATGATATTAGGATTGATTCGTTGTTGAGGATGACGACATGGCTTTGAATTAGATTCTAGAACAATCCTATGAGTCCCAATAAGTGGGCTAATCCCAGGAATATTATACAGGGTCCAATAAATGACTTTCTTATGTTTCCTAAGGATATATAGAATCATCCTATCATGATTGGATTTAAGAGAAGAAGAAATGACAATAAGTGTTTTATTGAACCCAAAGAAGGCATACTTGAGTGTAGCGGGAAGTTTCTTCAATTCAAGATCAGTTTGGTTCAGAATTTCAGTAGAATATTGGGACATTGGATCAATATCAATTTTGTTTCCTAGATTTTTAGATAGGATTGATTCCCCATATGTAGAAGTTTCATCTAATAGATTGGATTGATCAAATTTATAGAAGGAAGTTGGAGTGGTCTCCAAGAAAGTGGATTCCATAAATGTTTCACTGGTTTGTAGATCTAAGAATTCATCATAAGAGAAATTTGAAAATGATTCAAGCTAAGGAGATAAACATCCTTTATTTGAACAAAGTAAATCAATATCATTCTGAATTAAACATCCATTAAATATTCTTTGATGTTCTATGGATTCATTATCAATGCTTCCTATCATGTTTACTTCAAGAATGTCCTCATCATCCCCTATTTGTAAGCTTGCATTATAGATTTTCAAGTCTAGACTCATGTTTCCAAAGGTGATGTTGATGTTCCCATTTCAAACTCGGATAATAGAGTTGATTGTTGCAAGGAAATGAAGATTAAGGACGATTGGTTTTTGTTCATTATTTCCTAATTTTGGATGGTTTTCAAGGACAATGAAGTCAGCAGGGTAGATGATGTTTTCAAACTTTACCAGAACGTTCTTTAAAATCCCCTTTGGAACCCTAATTCTATGATCAGCAAGTTAAAGTGTGATAGATGTGGGTTGGAGTTCTTCTAGGCCTAACTGGAAATACAAAGTATAGGGGATGATATTGACACTAGCACCTAGGTCACACAAGTCCTTGACAAATTTGCTCTCTCCTAGTTCAACATTGATGTAAGGGAATCCCGTGTCTTTCAACATAGGAGGAATGGTACCTTGAATGGTGATACTCACATTAGCAGCCAAAAGGACTTGGTTTTTATATGAAAAAATTCTTTTAAATGTGCATAGGTCCTTAAGGTATTTTGAGTATATAGGAATGGTTTGAATGTCATCGAGAATTGTAATGTTCATCTTGACTTGTGAGAATATTTCCCTCAATGATTCATCCAATTTAGTCTTTGTGTCCCCCTCATGAGTTGAAGAAATGGTTCAAGTTGTGGGGTTGTTTGTTGAAGGGCTGTTTCTTTGACAATTTTATTGTTTTTTCAGTTTGATCATTTGGTTAATTTGAACTTTCATCCAAGTTTGAATCTTCTTATGGTTTTTGAATTAGTTGTTCAGGTTTCTCAATTGATTTCCCACTTCTTAAAATAGTCACATCCTTTAGTTGATCATGAGTTGTTTTAGTGCAATTTGACTTTCCCCTTAAATTTGAGGATGGTACCGCCTGAGTAGACATGGGTTCTTTTCTATTTTTGATGGTTTCAAGTTCTTGTTTAGGGAAAGATAATTCAGAGTTCATTTTTTCCATTTGTTTGCACATTTGTTCTAGTAGACTTTGTGGAACAGTTTTGGTTGGTGCTTGAGAAGATTGTCTTATCCTAGAGGATATTTTAGAGGTGGGATGGTTTGTTGAAAATGGATTGGTGGCTATTGGTATTGGATAGGTTGGGTTTGGAATTGGTTATGGGTTTGGTAGTTCCTATGGGGGTAAGGATTTTGTCCCTGTGGTTGGCTAGGTTTTTGGTTATCTTTCCAGCGGAAGCCTGGGTGGTCATTATACCTTGGGTTGAAGGTGTTTTGGTATTGAGGCTTTTGAAAGTTAAAAGAATTTAATTACTATGGGGTTCCTCCTAAAATAACATCCTTTATGTATGTAATGGTTGGTTAGTTTTCTTTTGTATGTTCATGTTTGTCCCAAATTGTGTAAACAGAGTCTACAGTTTGGATTTCATGGACTTTTCTAAGGTCTATCTCTTCAACCTTCCTAGAGAGTACTGTGAGTTTATCGCTAAGGATTTCCTCTTCTCTAAGTGTATGAATTATAATAGTTATTTTTGTATTTTCATAATAAGGGTAAGTTCCCCATGTTTGGTTTTGTTCAGCAAGGCTTTCTAGATACTCATAATCATCATTTGGGGCTTTGTTTTTAAAGGTTCCATTACACATCATGTCATTGAATTGTTTGTTCCCCAGACACAACCCTTCATAGAAAATTCTCACTTGTTCAGGAATATAAAACCCATGGTTTGGAACCATGTTTATAGTGTATTTGAACCTCTCCCATGTTTCATAGAATGATTCTCCCTCTTTTTCAAAGAAAATTTGGATACTCTTTTTAAGTTCAATTTTTTTGTGGTGGGGAAAGTATTTTTTGTAGAATCATCTTTGTAGTTTGTACCAAGAGTTTATGGATGATGGTCTCAAATTTTTTAGCCAATTTTTAGCTTGATCCTTTATAAAAAAAGGAAATATCCTCAACTTAGCTGATTCTAGTTGATGTGGGTGACACAAGGTTTCTACAATTTCATTGAACTCCTTAACATGAAGGTAGGGCATCTCAGACTCCATTCCATGGAATGTGGGAAGGTGTTTTAGGACATGGGGTTTAAAGATGTAGTTGGAAGCTCCTAGGGAATTGTGTCTAATGAATGAGGGGGAATAAGTCCAAGCAGGTGTGAGGTAGTCATTTATGGTTTGATCTACCGCATTCCCCATGTTTGGGGCTGCCTCATTCGGATTTCAATTTTGGTTTCTACTTGGGTTTATGAGTTGGTTTATTTGAAGAACTTCCATTGAAATGGGCTCAATTTTGGACTCTGGAGTATCAATAGGATTAGGATCTAATGGAAACAAACCCCTAGGTTCATATGACTCCCCAACCCTAGGACTTTCCACCCTTACTAGATGGGTTGAATTATCACTGGTGTAGGCAGACATGCACCAAAAGAAAAAAATAAGAAAGGGAAAAGATAAGAGATCTTGGGTGAGAATAGAAGAATGGGGATGAGGAAAGATTTTTTCGGTCTAAGGTACTTACTTGGTCCCTGGAAACAGTACCAAAATTTGATTCACACTCAAATTTACCCAAGAGAAGAAGGTATAACAGTCCTTGTAGTCTAGCTTGGGTTGTCGAATCCTCATAGACCTAAGAAGTAACCTACAGACACGTACATTCAATGGATTTTTTTTGGATATGAAGTGGCCGACTTGGGTATATTTAATATGGTTTTAAATGAAATATAATATACTTAAGTGAATTCAATTTAAAATAATGATTTGATCCTAGGTAATCACTTGGGGTGGATTGGACATATTACATTTTCAATTATTTCAATTTATTATATTTGAGATGAGTTAATTTAAGGAGATCAAACAACTTCATCACTTACTGATTTTATACCAAAACACAATAATACTAATCACCTATACACTTGGAGGATCAAATTTACAATCACTCTTAGGCAAATGTTTGTATTATCACTTGAAGTATTTGGACTTAAAATTTAACACGGACGAAGAAGTTTTAAAATCATCAAATAAAAATATCAATTAAAAGAAGTGACTATACATTAATGGAGTGATAAATAAAATAAAATCCAGGGACTTTCTACTCCATTTGATCAACCCATAAGTGGGTTATCCCTCCATTTATTCTATGGTTTAAATGGAAGCGGGAATTAGACTCATGAGGGGGGAAATGGAGAAGTAAAAAAAATAATGAAATAACGATCACTCCACTATTGTATGATAATTTCACAAGGTTTGGTGTGAATAAATTCACACATTGAACCAACATTATCAAAGTGATATTAATAAGAACATAATAAGATAAGAAGAATAATTTTTATTAAGAAACTAATGTTAATTTAATAACATACATGTGAAAGACAAACATGAGACAACAAAATCGCAGTATAACATTTCAAAGAAAGGAAGCTCAAAAGATGATAAAATCCTCCACCACCACTACTTTAAATAGGAATTTCAAGAGTCTTGGGTTAATATTACAATAGTATAAAGGATCCCACTTGATTATGGTAGGCCTAGGGTTGTGGAAAGTAAGGGAGAGGATACTTTTCCACCCTTGAACCGAAGATGCAGCCAGCTTACTTCCACCTAACAGAGGCGCCTGTAAGACCTTCTATATGGCAGAATTATAGTGGACCATAGAAGAAAAAAAGTAATCTCCAGATGTACCCTATCTCTCTATAAATTTTTATCCAAAATTAATATTTGGGATTCTACATAAGATGAAATTGATGGGTTGTTTTTATGGGCCTTAAAATCTGGCCTAGAATTTTATCTCTAAATTGGGCCGCCTTAATAACCACCATGGAGGTTGAATTAGCACTAGATACTGCATAATTATTTGTTCCTCTATATGTATTCTATCTTCCCATGAAATTTGCGCTTAATTGGGCCGATATTGTTGGCCCCACATTCTCATCAGTGGGCTGGTGTCCAATCTGCCTTCTCCAGAATTGTTTACATGACATCCCATTTTGGTGGTCTTCCAATTTGAATCTTCCAACACTCCACAAGTTTGAATTGTTCCCAATATAATTAGAAACCTGAAAATTAAATATGAAAATAAAATCATGATCATTGGGTACTTTAAAATATGTTCAAAAATGTACCACATAATAGTTCATTTTAAGAAGAAATTACAATCATAATGTGAAATGATGTTCAAAGTGTAAAATGCACTAAAATGGTGTTTATGAATATAAAGAAAAAGAATATTATATATATTAACAATTAATATTATCCTAATTTAGTGTATAATCAACTAATGTGGATTAAAATATGATATGAGGTGTCCCAAGTGTTCAAAACCATGGGAAAATACCATGGTCAAGCCCATGGTTTTGAAAATACCACTGATGAGGTTTCCTCAGAAATTAATAAAAAAACTCCCTCTATTTTACTATAAATAACAATACATTAATTCATTTACATTCATTAAAAAATCATAATCCTTGAATCTCTAATAGTATTACCTCCCAAGGGTTCCTCCCAAGGTGTCCTCAATCCCTGAAGGTCCTGATCTTAGATTTTTAGAAGTTACTCTTCAAGGTAAGGGAATTCTCAACTTCTCTTTTCTTTCCAAGTTCACTTTTATGTGGTATGTCTTTAAAATTTCCATACCATGTTCTTATTTACATATTATTCTATACCTATAATGTATTATGATTATTTTTTTAATGGGTGACACATGTACCTTCTCTTTTTAATGGTTTGTAAAATTATTTTTCATACCCGTTATACTGTAGAATTTTTGTCTCAAAATCTCTCTCTTTTTTCTCAAGAAATTATTTTATTTTATTTATGTGAATCCCCAAACCAATTTAATTTCTAGGATTATTAATCAATACATAAAAATTATTTATTTTATTCTTTAATTTACATATATAAAACCCTCATTCCCTTTATGTGGGTTATATATGACATAATGATCATGTTTTTAAGCACTTTTTAAAATTCCATGATTTTGATATGAAAGCCATTTCTTTTATTATATATGGGATATTTATGAAATATTTTTTTATGATATATGTGGATCACAAGAAAACAAATACATATTAAGGTTTTTCCTTGATATCACTCCAATGCATTGGGTAAAGAAATTATCTTCTAGAGATGACAACTTTTATGATACCTTGGTGAATAATATTGGTAATTTTTATGACACCTTGGGGATGGACCATGGTGATATGCTTATGAATGTATAAATTAAATGTTTTAAACACATTTTAATGTTTTTATTAATGTTATTATTATTATTATTATAGGCCTATTTATCATGCCTTTATGATATTACTCATGTTCTTATTGATATCTCTCAAGATCACATGTAAATTCTTTTCCATATTTTCCCTTATTGGGCCTTATGCTCACCCTTTCCATTGATGTATATCCCTAGGTTATGAGATGTGGTGCTATTACTTAGTATAAACATTTCAATAATCCTTTCAAGTGGATTAAAATAATGTTTTATGTTTTCATGTATTATGTACCTTATTTCCAAGACACCAAACTTTAAATATCCTCTATTTGTAAAATGTAATGAAAAATTATGTAATAAAAAGGAGGGTTATCGTACGTCCAACATGAGACTACCCCAATACCACCTCTAATAGTCTAGGGGTTGGTTACTAACATCAAGTAGGAACTTCCCATAAATGGGAGGAATTATCCTAAATTACATGTGCACATGAACACATCTCTAAGCCACACAATACTAAAGTGTAGAACAACTGAAAGGATGCATGAATTCAAATAAGATCACACAACTGTAGTACAACAGAAAGTAAATTAAAAGTAAACATGGAAAAATATAATCCCACCACAATGATTCTGTACAGAATTCCAACTGAAACTATAAAGGGTCTAACCTGATCTAATGGTGATGACTAAGTTAAAGGTATTCTCTCACTAAACACATCAATCTACCCATCTCCAGCTATGTTCCACCCGCTCCTAGTCCTCCAAAGACACCATCAAAAGGGCCTCCATTTTGACAAGACACAACACATATATCAAATCTTGTGATGTTTTGAGTATACCAATACTCAGTTGAACACCCAGAAAACACTAAACAAGAATCACCAAGTATAGCCAGCTTAATACTAGATATAACATTGTATAAAAGATGCAAGAAGTAAAGAATCTCATATTTACTCAAGAAAGACTACATGCCATCAGGCAGTCCTAACCAATTTCTATCCCCAAGATTTTATTTGAAGCAATTATAATTTTGGGAGATCCCACTATATGAGCCATACTATCCACGTAGACACTTAATGAAGAGGTCTAACTCATTTCAGCCCCTCACAAATAGAACACGCTGGTCTAAGAAGACTGTAAAACACAAATAGGGAGTCATTCACAAAACCACTAGGGGACACCATGAACCCAATCTTAATCAAACCTCTATGTAGGGGATTGTATTCTAATGATTCTATAAACCCAACCGATATGGCCATCTAGATGGAGGATCAATGCCTTGCTCAAGGAGGTCAAGTCGATTCCACAAAATCCACTAAGGGTGATATATGATCGTACTCTATTCTTAGGGAGGGACACCACAACTCTATCTAAGACTCACCCTCTAGGGGGGATTATAATCCAGTGATTTGGATGTAATGTCGCACTATACCCTCGAGTAAAGGACCAAGGGAATGCACCCAAACTATACCAGTCCAAAATAGTAAAAATAAGAGCCTCGAATATGAATAAGTTACCAAACATTGGTCTTGATTTTACCTTTCTAAAATCAGGGTCACGCTACCACTAACGACGCATCGTTTAGACTCTCTGTTTAGGATTTATGAATTTTAAACCTTCCTCTTGAGGATCTACCTATAGAACTGTCGGGGCCTATGGAATAACTGTCATAGTCTGTCCACCTATCATGCAAATTGACAACCCATATTCCAACTTTCGCAATAATCTCACCTATCGTGCTGACCGGCCACCACCGTTGACTGCCATGGTCGATCGTCTGCACAGTCGCTGCACCCATGGAAGCTCAATCTATTATGGCACCATGGTCAACCACCATGGTCGACTGCAACTGGTCTCCACCCTGGTTGCCCTAGATTTGACATAGGTCTGACCTGGGTCCACCTCATCCAGCCCGGCCCACCGGCCTGGCCCAGCCCACCGACATGGCCTAGGCCACCGACCCGCCTGGGCTTGCTCTCATACATCCCTCCTCTCCCAGCTTTCTCTGCATATTCCATTGATCCATCATCTACCACCACAGTTCCTGGTTTTGGAACCGTTAATTCCAACTACACCCCACATCCACGGCTGTCGATCCTGGCCGCATGTGGCTCCACCATGCACCACCGCCAGTCATCGGCCGCTGCTGCTGCCTGCTGGTGGTCCCTTCTACGGACCACCATTCCTCTTCTAATGTCCAAAATAATAAAATATCATATAAAAGAGCTTTTTGGGTCTGAATCTACACTAATCCAACCTCTTTTTTCAATTATCCTCAAATATGGAGGTTTGATCGAGCTCAGAACCGCCTAGTAACATCGAGTCGGGACCACGAGGATCCAACTGGCAAAGAACCCAAGAAAATAGGGATAAAAGGCATAATAACAAAATTTTAACATCATTTTCCAAGTGTTCTTGGCCAATGATCAAGAATTAGGGGTTTGGGTTAGAAAACCATATCAAATAAATCTCATAGAATAAATCCCAACTCGCAATATGCACAATCCTTGAATCAATCCATTTGTCAATCAATTCACGTTCATCATAGAAATAATTAAGGAGGATTAAACCATTTATATCAAATTCCCTACCTTAATTTGGATCGGTCACTAATGAATAATGAAGTAGTATTATGTTCATTGTGTATATCCTTCAAAATCGATGTGCGTCAATTATCGATCCTCAATTCGTTATCATTATTCGGAAAGAATTCATAGAGATCTCTCAAATGATCATTCAGAAGTTACAGGGTTATGCGGCTAACCTTGGAATTCTTAAATAAGGATAAATTTAAAGAAAAAAAATGTGTTGCATCAACACAAAAAATTAAACTAATTTTATTAAATAATTTTATTCATTTTATGCATGCGATAACTTTTTCAAAAATGACTTGTGATGACCAATGCTAGGTCATGCCTAAGGTAAAACTGCCACTCTGAGTTCATTGATACCCTTGAATTCTTAATATATATTCCATTTAATATTTATTCCACTTTTTGGGAAAAATTTCAGTGTGTGATATTAAATTATTTTAATATTTTTCACACATTTATTCTGGGCACATCGAGCCTCAGAATCACACATCGTATTAGTGATTAGTCTCAAAAGTAATCCATATAATATCTAAAAAATAAATATAAAATCTAAGACGTTACATTCTCCCCACCATGGGGCTTTAAGTCCCTGAAAATCTAAACCAAGGGCTACTCAAACATATGGGGGTACTAAGCACGTATCTGAGCCTCTTGCTCCTTTGTTCTCTCCTAGAGATTCTCGTACTACCACCAATCATGTTCCAAATTAATCAATCTCTTGTAAATGATACTGTCTTACTGATCCTCAATATACAATGGGTACTCAGCAAAGTTCTCTCCATCCTTGATGTCTATCTCACCCTAATTGATAACGTGTGATGGGTCATGCACGAACCTCCTCAATTGCGACACATGGAAGGCTTCATGTACCCAGTCTAACTACATAGATAAATCTAAGTAGAGTGCCACCTCTACAACTCTACTCAGTATCTAGAAAGGTTTGATGAACCTCATAGATAGCTTTCCAACCCAACCAAGTCTCTATAATCCCCATCGAAGTGAAACTTGAAGGAACACATGGTATCCTTCCTCAAACTCCAAAGGCCATTATCACCTATCCGTATAAAACTTATGAAGGATCTGTGTAGTCTTAATCTAATTTGAGATAATTTTTACCTTCTCTATAGTAGCTTTCACCAACATTGGGCCCATGAGTGTTGACTCTCCTGGGTCAGTCCAGCGAATTTGTGACCTATAGGGTCACTCGTACAAAGCCTCGAATGGTGCCATACCAATGGTGGAATGATAGTTTTTGTTGAACAAAAACACTACCAATGGTAGGTGATCATACCAAATACATAAAAAGTCATAAATTCAATCCCACAACATGTCCTCTATAACCTAAATGGTCCACTCAGTCTGGTTTTCCATATGTGGGTGAAATGTTGTGTTCAAGAATAGTTGGGTCCCAAACACCTCCTGTAATCCCTTCCACAACAGGGGTGTAAATAAAGCATCATGATTAGAAAAAATCATATATTTAACTCCATGGAGTAAAACTATCTCTTTTAAGTAGAGGAATTCCAATCTCTCTATTGGACTCTTCTCTCGGATAGCTAGGAAGTGGGCTGACTTGGTGAGTCGGTCAACAATCACCCAGATAGCATCATGTCCCCTGGAAGTATGTGGTAAACCCATAATGAAGTCCATCAATATACCATACTACTTCCATTATGGAACCTCAAGGGGTTGAGATAAACCTACTATAACCTGGTGCTCAGCCTTCACTTTTGTAAAAGTATGGCATCGAGAAAAAAACTTGGCAACTCCTTTCTTCATCCCTGGACACCAAAACTGACATCAAAGGTCCTGGTACATATTTACCACACATGGATGTACCACAAAAGGGGATTTATAAAACTCCCTATAAAACTCTTCTCACAACATCACTAGTACCATCGTGTATACTTTTAAAAGAATTAAAATCTCCCCACCTTTTGAATATCCATCACGAGCATGCCCTTTTGGACATTTGAGCACGTAGGACCTCATAGTAAGTTTCCCTTAGTTGTGACTCCCTAAATCATTGCATGATTGGAGGGGTTAAAACCATAAACTGAAGGTAATATAATCCATATCCATCCATAAAGGATAACTTAGACAAGAAAAACTACTTTAGTACCTCATCCAGCAATTGTGAACTGGATCTTCTACTGAGAGTATCTTCCACCACATTCCCCTTCCCATGAGTATAGACAATATCAAGGTCATAGTCTTGGATAAAATATAGCCACTGCCTCTTTCTCACATTAATATATTTCAAGGATAATATATAATTGAGACTCTTTTGGTAATATTAGATAATAAAACGCTCACCCATCAGGTATTGTCACCACGTCTTCAATGCAAAGGCTACTATTTCTAACTAAAGTTCATGGGTCACATAGTTCTTCTCATGTGATCTCAACTAGTGTGAAATATAGGAAAACACCAATTTCATCTATATTAGGACACAACCAATCCTGTTCCTTGATGCATCATAGAGCATCACATACTTGATGCCTTCCTTTGGTAACCTCGTTATGGGAGCACTCATCAACCTATACCTCAGCTCCTGAAATAACTGTTGGCACTATTCTATCCACACAAAAAGGCTACCAATTTTGTGTTAGAGATGTAAAGGGTGTTTCCACTCTAGTGAATTTGGGTAAATATCACTAATAGTACCCTTCCAATACAAGTAAACTCTGTACCTCGGTGACACTCTTGGGTGGATCCTAAGTAATCACTTTCTTAACTTTCACTGGATCCACTACAACTTCAACCTCTAAGATGGCATGTCCCAAAAAATGGACCTCTTGAATCAATAACTAACACTTGGAGATCTTTCCATAAAGTTGTTTCTCTCATAGAGTGTCTATAAATATCCTTAATTTCCTCTTATGATCCTCCTTGAACACCGAATACACAAGGATCTAATCGATGAATACCACCATGAACCAATCTAAGTAAGGGTGAAAGATCCAGTTCATGAGTCCCATGAAAACTGATGGGGTTTTATTAATTTCAAATTGAATAACCAAGTAATAATATTGGTCATAATGACATCTAAAGGCCATCTATGTTATATCTTTATCTTGTACTCACAAATAGTGATAGCATGATCTGAGGTTTATCTTCGAGAACCATCACGCTCCTTTAAACTGATCAAAGAGGTCGTTGATACTCATTATTTGATACTTTTTGTTCAAAATCATCTTTTTTAAGCATCGGTAATCCACACATAACATCAAGATCTTGTATGCATTCTTGGAAAAGAAAACTAGGGTTTCCAAGGGTGAAACACTGGGTCTCACGAATCCCTTCTTCTATATGGCCTATAACTTTATTGTCATCTCAAAAAACTCTACGTGAGCCATTCGATAATAAAGTGTAGATATAGGTGTCATCCTGAGGTGTAGACAGAATTTCATCTCCCAGTAGGGAGGAAAACCTGGAACATCTTTGGGAAATATGACCTCATACATCACCACCACTATAGGAAACTGATGACTTGTATCATCCACTACATTGAGGTTAAGTCTATCCAACTAATGAGTAATTGGCTTCAACCTCCTATGTGATAGTCTATCATGTGATTCCAAGATTTCCCTTTCACTAACAATGGAAAAATTAGTTCCATCACTGTTGACACACCGCACTCTTCACCTAAAACAATCAATATGATCATGAACTATGGATAACCTGTCCATACCAAGAATAACATCGTAAGGCCTTGACACCTCTTCCAAGAGATCCCAAATGAAACTATCACCTCCAAGATTCAGTTCACACTATCATCACTAGTGTGTGATCATATAGTCTCCTCTAGTATGAGTCTCTATGGGTAAGTGTCGAGTTAATGGTTCAACAAAAATCTTTGAGCCTCTAATATGATTCGTGGTGAGAAAAGAATGACCAGAACCTATGTATAAATATTTCAGATAAGTTAGAAAAGACATATATCATATCTATAATCATCCATGGAGGCTCGAGGTCATAAGCCTCCATAGCATGTGTCTAGACTCATCCCTATCCACCAGCTCCCTATGCCATGTGTGGACAACCTAGGGTTGGTGGTGGTAGTAGGTCAAACCTCCAACCATCTCCTTCTGCCCTGTCAAACCCTCTTCCATCTTCACCACTATATGGACCACCCTGCAGACCACCCTTCTCCTATCTCTATCTTCTTTTTACGTGTTCCCTTAACCATCTCTCAATCAAGTATAAAATAGGTCAGTAAATCTCATGCCAGATTTCCCCTACCATCGCATGAGAAACACTGATTATACCTTGGAAAATTTGAGCTACCCAAGGTTCCCTACACCACTGAACCAGATTCCCAGGATCACCCCCTGAAGTTTCTGACCTAATTTGATCCCTGTGACTACCATCGTCTACTTGCTATCAAGGTATCAGCTATCGTGTTCCCACTTCTAGCTCCTACTACTGGTGTCTACTCTGTAAGAAAAATTTCCACTAACATGGCTTTCTCAAGTACCCTCGCATAATTAGAAATTCTAAGTGAGACCGTTGATTCCCTAATGTCTCAGCATAATCCATGCATGAAATTATGATCCTAGAATAACTGGTCTCATACCATATCTAAGGAGTAGCGTGAAAGATTAGTAAACTTTTTGAATACTCCATAACTTTCATACTTCCCTACTATAGATATAGAAGCTCTTATTTGAGTATCGATCACAACATGTCCAGATATATCTCCTCTCTAATGAGACACTTGAAGTCTGTCCATGAGATATTTTTCTCGTCATGTGACTCAGTCACTAAGCTCCACCATCACCCCAAAAATCCCCGAAGAAGACTCATGGTAAGGACTGCAATCTACTCATCTAGAGTCCTCACAAGGCGGAAAACATAGGTGACTACCTCTAGCCAATCCTCATCCATCTGTGGTTCTAGCTCACCATAAAACCTGGGAGGTCGCTTCCTATGATACTAGTACAACCCACTCAGCCTACATGAATCTTCAAATGGTAGTGCAGGTAGTATCTACTACTCGATGGGTGGTGGTATAGCCGATAAACCACTAGTAGGTGTTATCTCTAGTACAGGCCCCTATACCGGTGCCTCTTCACTGGGTGGATCATCCTTATCAGCACGCGGTGGAATCCTAGATGGCTGTCTATGTGGAGCCATCATAATCTAAAACAAGATGAACCATAGTCAATAGAGTATATTTGGGAGTTGGATCAAGAAATAAATGGAATACATGACCATTCCTATATGACGCATGTACCATTTTTTCCTTGAAACCAGTTATTTCATGTACCGAGTTGAAAAGTGGTTGATCAGAGTCTTGGTATATGGATACATTCACTGCCTCACCAACACTTTTATCCCTATCTTGAAAGAAAAACTCAGAACACTTAACATTTTTTTCCTTAAACAAACCACATAGACTCTTGGTCCAAAAGTAGAACTGACCCCCTCTAATACCAATCTGTCACAATCTGACCAACCAGGGTCTGACCCGTGACTACCCCAAGCCTACCTCCAATTGGACTGGGGTTGGTGACTGGCACTGAGTATGCATTTCCCATAAATGGGTGGAATTATCCTAAATTACATGTACATACACACACATCTCCGATCCAAAAAATGATGAAATATAAAACAACTGAAAGGATGCATGAATACTACTAAGATCCCACAACCAGAGTACAACAGGAAGTAAAGTAAAAGTAAACAGGTCCAAATACAATCCCACTACAAAGAGTCTTTACATAAGTTAAACTGAAACTATAAAGAGTCCAACCTTCTCCAAGGGAGGGGACTACGTGGTCTCACCCAAATTTACCCAAGATTTTAGGGTTAAGAGGTCTCTTGTAGTATAGCATGGGTTGTCAAATCCTTAGAGACCTAAAAAGTAACCTACAGACACATACCTTTTATGTATTGTTTTTTTTTCTATGATGTGGTCAAGTTATGTTGATTTTAGATGTGTTTAAGTGAATTCTAATAGACTTAAGTGAATTCAATTTATAATAATGAGTTTATCCTAGGTTATCACATGGGTTGGATTTGATGAGTTCCTTTTCAACTATTTCAATTTCTTATATTTGAGATCAGTTCATTTAATAAAATCAAAAAACATCATCACTTCCTAGTTTAATACCTACACAACCTAATACTAATCACCTATACACTTGTAGGGTCAATGTTTTTTATCACTCTGAGGTAAAGGTTCATATTAGCACTTGAAGTGTGCTGCCTTAAAATTCAAAAAGGATAAAGAAGTTTTAAAATCATCAAATGAAATTCTCAATTAAAATAATTGATTATAAATTAATAGAGTGAGAAATAACATCTAATCTCGGACCTTGATACTCCCTTGGATCAACCCATAAGAGGATTATCGTAACACCCCGAGATTTTATGACAAATATTCTTTTTAATTTCATTAATGTCTTTTGTTGTACGCTACACCAAAAGGAGCTTGCACAACAAGAATCCTTGACTTGCCTTTCATTACACGCAATCACGACCTTCCTCGATAGCGTGTGTAGTATGCAATACCGAGTTTCACTAAACAACGATATGCTATTAAAATATTATTAAAACTAGCCATTATGAATAGTAATAACCACTTTTTGAAATTTTTTAATTTTTATTTTTCAAAATGGACTGCATTTCTGGATTCGGAATATCGAAATTAGCTTAGGGTGAAATTTTGGTACTTTTCGGATAACTTTCACTTTCTGATGAACAGTGAAAATTACTAAATTTTAATTAAAAACAACCTTCTTAATAGAAATAATTAATAGTGATAAATTATTAATTTGATTGGTTTTAAAGTATATTTAGAATATATTTTTACAATTTAATACAATGTTGGTTATTGGATGTAATTTCACATTTAAACAAGACATAAACAACTGTCAATCTTTTGATAGTTATTATCTCTTAAGAACACGCTATTTGTTTTGACGACGGGAATTAATTTTTAAATTAATTAATGAAACTGATATGTTTTGAATTTGATAAAATAGAAATAATTTTTGAATTCATAATATCAAATATAGCTTAGATCAAATTTTTGGTATTTTTCTGGAAACTTTCATTTTTTGATGAATAGTGAACCCACTAAGTGGTAGTTAAAAAACTGAATTCTTCATAAAACATAATTTTACCGCTTCTGTGAGTGAAATTTTGAAAATCCGAGAGACATGGTTAATATAAAGGACTAAAATGTTGTTCAATGGGATGAAAATAATTTTTTGTGAATAGTAACTTTTTACTTTTTTTTACCACGGTTAAAAGTAAATAGGGTAATTAAGGGTAAAAATGATATTATTATTACCCTAACACATGTCCTAATTCTATTGGACAAGTTTAATTTGACCAAAAAAAACCTTACAAATAAAATATGACCATTTAGGCCCACTTGGATTAGATTAGGACATTTATTATTAATTTATTTAAAGAAGGGTTAAAATAGTTAAAATCAAAGTTTAATAAGTAAATCATTTTTAATATGGGGTTATACATAGGATAAATTTGACTATAAACATTAATTAGAAAGATAAAACTATTTACTACATAATGGTATTTTATTTGTAATTTTTAGACAATAAATAATTTAATTTATTTATGACACAATGATGATGCAGTAATTATCTTATTAATGAAATATTGACATAATTGATGTTTTAAATACCCAAATAAATATAATTTGAGACTTTTTATGAACTAAACTACTTTTCTAGGTTAATATGACATGTTAGGATTGATTTAATTAACTTTGGTCTAAGTAATCATTCTGTTATGAGTTTCAAAAAAAATCAACTATTGAATAGTGTCAAAATTGACATAAAATAGTTTTTAAAACAAATATTATATCATTAATTGTTATTTTATTACTAAAAATCTAATGCATGGACAAATGACTTATATAAGGTTATATATATTAATAAAACTAAACTTGGGGGTCGCTTGGATGTATATGGTATGTTGATTAACTATATAATATAAAAATACAAAGTGACATGGTAAATGTCAATCTAATTAACTAAGAGTTAAAACTAAACGATAAGGTTAATATAATGAACTAAACATGTCTAAATTATATTGGATGAGAGTATTTCAACCCATCCCCACCTTATCTTCTAAATAACTCAATTTGGAGCTATTTAAAACAGAACTTGACTTTATAATAAAATAATATTTTTAGTTATTCCAAAGGTGCCCCTCTCCTCCCTTAAAAAAGGGCACCTCCTCCCCCTCTTCCTCACACCACTTTGAGCCTTCAAGATCGGCCAACCTCTTCCAAAATCTCTTCTCCACATCCCTAGAAACATCCTAGAGGTTCTGGTCTTCCTCAAAGACCAATTTTAGTGCCCTAAGAGGAGGTCTCAAAGAGGCTCTTCAAAGAAGAGATAATTTTCGTTACCGATTCTTTCATCTTTATTTCTTTTTCCACTTATTGTTCATTAGTTGTTTCATTATGAATTAATAACATCAGTATTAATAATATACTTATATGTTATTATAAGTATGAAACAACACTATTTCACCATCTATCCATCCTACGAAAAAAGAAATCACCGCGCGTGCGTACGTACAGAATACCGTCTTCACGCCGTGGTGTAATCTATTTTCCACAACCACCTTGCTTAGATGGGTATAATGGTGTAAATAATGACTATATATGACTATTATAAAGTTATATTGATTCTGAAATATTATAAATACACTCCAATACAATTCCACGATCATAGGAACGATATCATCACTCGTGCATACGTACGGAATACCGTCTCCACGATGTGATGCGACTCGTTCTACATGATCTTCATTTCATAATGATTATATAAATGAATTGAATTAATTAATATGATATATATTACACTAATACCATTCTGGAAATGAGGTATCTATAACCTAAAGAGAATAATAATAATTTATTCAACAAAACACGCATAAGAACAAAAAGTTATAAACACCTGAATAACAAGTAGCAATGAAATGTTACTACTAAGAAGCTAAGAATATAACCATATATGATATCATAAAAATAATTATGATTCTGGAATCAGTCAATAACATTATTTAAATCATTATACAGGAGGTTCGGACACGTACAAAGAATATCGGACCTAAGGTAAGGGAAATATCACAATCTCTTTTTTATAAGAGATTGTTTTTACTTTGGTATTTACTAGGGTGTATTTTATCATCCACATCCATGATTTCTCAATATGTAAGATTGTTTCCCTCCACCTACAATTGTTTAAATCCAATTTTACCCTTCGGTGAGTTTTTAGTAAAAGACATGAAAGGAATCTTTTGTCAGTTTTCATACAAGGTACTTTTTGACTTTTCTGACAAAAGTACGAGAAGAATGTTTTTTTAACTTATATGGTATGAATGGATTTTTAAAAAATTATTTCCAAGAAGCTTCATTTACAAGTTTTCAAGTTTATTTTTAATCAACTTGTTTTAGTTTATAATTGTACGACATGTTAAGAAATGAAAAGTGTTTTTGAAGTAGAAAGGATATTTTCCTCAAGAATGGAGTTCAAGTGCTTTATCAAAATTATTTTCCATCTAAGATAATATAGGGTTACGATTCTATCCCTATCATTACATTTATTTGATTATTTTGTGATGGAATTATTTTTATGAATTCATTTATCTTATATGAATTGTTTTATGATGTCACGATGTTTAAGAATTCCATTTTTATTACATGGGTTATGCAATGATGTATGATTTATGATTTTTGTGGCACACATAAGAATGGAATCATTATGAGATGGGTGGGACCTATATCTCTCTCCAATGTATTGGATAAAGATTTTATATCTCATGAGATAGACATGGCTGGAATGGTAGTTTATACCGGTTCAGTGAAACAGGACTGAAACGAGTGTGACTCGGTTCAGAAATGGACTTTGTCCACTAAGATAGTCTTGGCAATGAGTCTTGACTAATAAGATATAAATCTCTATGATTATGTGTGTATGTCACAAAGTTTCATGTTTTAAGTTATGATTATTGGTATTTCATTTCACTACTATGATTTATCCCATGTTATGAAATTATGCTCTCTTTTGCATGTTAAGATTTCCAAAATGTTATGTTCTTATGAATATGATGTGATTGATATTTCTTTTGTTTACCCTTACTGAGCATTTGAGCTCACCCTTTTATGTTTTCTTTTCCCTAGGATATAAAGAAAGGTTTTAGGTAAAAAAAAGGAAGATCTTTATGGGAGATGTTGAAGATCTTTCACCATGATTAGAAGATTATATTCCGAGTTTCCAAAGGAACTAAACTATTATGATCCTTGTGTGTGTGTTTTTGTTATGTACTAAATATTCCTCAAAAGTAATGTAATGTCCATGTAAGTCAAGCTTCGGGTCTCTACAGTTGGTATCAGAGGAAAGGTTTAGTCAACCTTTGGAAACTAGGATGCGAAAACGTTAGTGAGATCTCTAGAGATATTTCTAAGGTATGTCTAGGGATGTCCCTAAGGTTAAGTATATGTATAGGTTATAGTACTAGAATTACACTAACAATCATAGAATTAAACCTAAGATGTTAGATATTGAAGGTACTCCCCCTTTATTATGTTGTTTTCCCTATCACTATTTTTTCCTCTCACACTATTCTTTTTGGGTTTTAGATGATAGATGGAACCCGAAGGGTCCATGTTGATCAATGCAATGATTGTCCTCCTGAATAAACAAATGTTATGGGAGATGGAGTGAAAAATCTTATTGTTATACTTACACAAGCTATGAATCATTCTGGACTTCCAAATGAGTAGAGAAGGGAAAAATATTCTATTTAGTCCTTCATGAGGCAACGTCCACCTTCTTTTAGTGGGTCTTCTGATCCACTTGTTGCTGAAAAATGGATCAGTACTACTGAAAAGATATTTTCACTTCATCAATGTTCTGAACATGATAAAGTCATCTTAGCAGTATATCGTTTGGAAGGTGAAGCTGATCAATGGTGGAATCTTATCAAGAATACGAGGCAAAGAGATGAAATTGAGTCCATGGAATGGGATGAGTTCAAGAATTTATTTTTCAATAAGTACTTCCCTCGTATTCTTAGAACAAAGATGGAGAAGGAGTTTCTTGAACTAAAGAAAAAGGATGATGAATCTGTTGGTATATACGAAGCGAATTTTACAAGGCTTGCAAGGTATGCATCTGGATTTATCATCCAACCTGAAAGTAAATTTGATTGATTCTTCAGTGGCTTAAAACCAAATCTTCGAAGGGAATTAGCTATAAGAGACTTCAGTAGCTATGAAGAAATTGTGCGTTGTGCTATCAAGGTAGAAATAGAAGTTGGTATTACTTATCTATCTCATATTTTCGACAAGAAACGAAAGATGGAGTTCAAGGAGAAATCTCAGAATAATGGTGAAAAGAAGATGAATGTGTCCTTATGCTCAAAGTGTGGAAAGAAGCATGGTGGAGATTGTCTTAAAGGGACTAGAAAATGTTTTAAGTGTGGAATAGAAGGTCACCGAGCAACTGAGGGTCAAAGTAATGGAAAAAGGGTTTCTAATGATGTGAATAAAGAAAAGACTGCCGAGAACGCACCAACAAAACTTCAATGCTTCAAGTGCAAGGAAATGGGGCATTATGCTAATAAATGCCCTAATACAAGGGTTAGTGATGATCGACATGAGGAACCACTTAAGGCAAAGGACAAAGGGAAGTCACATGCGATCACCATTGGCGATGTTGAATATGACAACGATGTGGTGGAATGATTAAGTGCTTATGTAATGGGATTCAAAAATAATGTTGTATATAGTATCGTGGAATATTGGAATATTTATGTTTTGGTCTATTGTGATTTTCAATAATTTTATGGCATCGGTAACCATGAAAAGTGATTGAAATATTTTTGGAAAGCAGATGACATGCACATAATGAAGGGATAAAGAGAATCTAATATGTTTGATAGTATTCATGAGCTCATGATTGATATAAGGACTAAGTGATATCATGGTTTGAGTATATAGAATTTTGAGGATTTTGGTATGTGTAAAGTGTTAACTTTTAACTACATTCATGTTTTCACTAAGGTTAAATAGGTATTCAAGAGAATACATGATTAAGGCCTTTGAATATTTGGAATGTGACCAAAAACACATATCTTATGATATATGGGGAATCAACGATGGTATTAAATCTCTGGTAATCATTTTCACTATATTATGAGAATGGACTGCAGTATTATGGATAAGCCTAAAGATTGGAATGGATTATGTTGGACATAAGTTAGTATTGTTTAAGGATAGAAGTTTTTTTCGATATTATTTATGGGATGTTATAGTAATATATTTTTAGAAAAAGGACAACCTGCAGGACGGGCGACAGCCCAACACGTCGGACAAGGTCCTAGGAATCGAACCCACAACCGAAGTGCGACTGGCCTTTATCGCCTACCACTGGCCTACAGGAAGTACCTGGTTAGTAGAAAATAGTTTTATTTTATTAAGCGGTATGATATATGAAGTATAAGTTCATTTTAGGAACCATATATGATTAATCTCACTATATATGGACTTATGTATTTTTTGATAACTTTTCTAACCTTTTGTTTGAGACAGATGGAATGACCCATCATTCTATCACATGATCTGCTAACACATCCCGAATGACAAATTCAACTTCATTTCTTTAAGAGATGAAGTGGAAATTGTCCAAAGAACGACAAACGGTGAGACTATACCAAAATCACAAAACTATTTCTTCTAATTCCAATTTCACCAACTTTAGGGAAATGATCTTGAAAACCAAAAATGTTGTCCTAGTGCTCTTATATCTGATGAATCAGATGGTACCCTAGATCTTCACAAATTTATGGCTTTTTTATTGCTGGATTTTCCATATCCATGTTCTCTACCACTCTCCATCAGAACTTGATGGTTATATTTTTCTTCCATATCCATATTTTCACCTATGTTCCCCTACATGGAAACCCATTGATGAGTTAATTTGGGTAACTGTTACATTTCATACTTTAGTTTTTAAAGCCATGTTTTGGTATTCCTTTTTACAATGTGGTTTTCTATTAAATAAACTTTCAAATAGTAAACCATTTATAACCCCGACGAATTTCGAGGGCGAAATTCATTTTAAGGGGGGTAGAATGTAACACCCCGAGATTTTATGAAAAATATTATTTTTTAATTTCATTAATGTCTTGTGTTGTACGCTACACCAAAAGGATCTTGCACAACATGAAGCCTTGACTTGCCTTTCATTACACACAATCGCGACCTTCCTCGATAGCGTGTGTAGTACGCAATACCGAGTTTCACTAAACAACGATATGCTATTAAAATATTATTAAAACTAGCTGTTATGAATAGTAATAACCACTTTTTGAAATTTTTTAATTTTTATTTTTCAAAATTTAATTCATTTATGGATTTGGAATATCAAAATTAGCTTAGGGTGAAATTTTGGTACTTTTCGGATAACTTTCACTTTCTGATGAATAGTGAAAATTACTAAATTTAAATTAAAAATAACCTTTTTAATAGAAATAATTAATAGTGATAAATTATTAATTTGATTGGTTTTAAAGTATATTTAGAATATATTTTTACAATTTAATACAATGTTGGTTATTGGATGTAATTTCACATTTAAACCAGACATAAACAACTGTCAATCTTTTGATAGTTATTATCTCTGAAGAACACGCTATTTGTTTTGACGACAGAAATTAATTTTTAAATTAATTAATGCAACTGATATGTTTTGAATTTGAAAAAATAGACATCATTTTTTAATTCATAATATCAAATATATCCTAGATCTAATTTTTTGTATTTTTCTGGAAACTTTCATTTTTTTGATGAATAGTGAAACCACTAAGTGGTAGTTAAAAAACTAAATTTTTCATAAAACATAATTTTACTACTTTTGTGAGTGGAATTTCGAAAATCCGAGAGACACGGTTAATATCAAGGACTAAAATTTGGTTCAATGAGATGAAAATAATTTTTGGTGAATAATAACTTTTTACATTTTTTACCACAGTTAAAAGTAAATAGGGTAATTAAGGGTAAAAATGATATTATTATTACCCTAACACATGTCCTAATTCTATTGGAAAAGTGTAATTCGACCAAAGACAACCTTAGGAATAAAATATGACCATTTAGGCCCACTTGGATTAGATTAGGACATTTATTATTAATTTATTTAAAGAAGGGTTAAAATAGTTAAAATCAAAGTTTAATAAGTAAATAATTTTTAATATGGGGTTATACATAAGATAAATTCGACTATAAATATTAATTAGAAAGATAAAAATATTTCCTATATAATGATATTTTATTTGTAATGTTTAGACATTAAATAAGTTAATTTATTTATGACACAACGATGATGCAGTAATTATCATATTAATGAAATATTGACATAATTGATGTTTTAAATACCCAAATAAATATAATTTGAGACTTTTTATAAACTAAACTAATTTTCTAGGTTAATATGACATGTTAGGATTGATGTAATTAACTTTGGTCGAAGTAATCATTCTGTTATGAGTTTCAAAAAAATCAACTATTGAATAGTGTCAAAATTGACATAAAATTGTTTTTAAAACAAATATTATATTATTAATTGTTATTTTATTCCTAAGTATCTAAGGTTCATCCGAATGACTTAGATAAGGTTATATATATTAATATAACACAACTTGGGTGTCGCTTGAATGTATATGGTAAGTTTATTAACTATATAATATAAAAATACAAAGTGACATGGTAAATGTCAATCTAATTAACTAAGAGTTAAAACTAAAAGATAAGGTTAATATAATGACCTAAACTTGTCTAAATTCTATTGGATGAGATTATTTCGACCCATACCCACCTTATCTTAGAAATAACTCAATTTGGAGCTATTTAAAACCGAACTTGACTTTATAATAAAATAATATTTTTAGTTATTCCAAAGGTGCCCCTCTCCTCCCTTATAAAAGGGTACCTCCTCCCCCTCTTCCTCACACCACTTTGAGCCTTCAATCTTGGATAAACTCTGCAAAATTCTCTTCTGCACATCCCTATAAACATCCTAGAGGTTCTGGTCTTCCTCAAAGACCAATTTTAGTGCCCTAAGAGGAGGTCTCAAAGAGGCGCTTCAAAGAAGAGGTAATTTCCGATACCGATTCTTTCATCTTTATTTCTTCTTTCACTTCTTCTTTTTTAGTTGTTTCATTATGAAGTAATAACATCATTATCAATCATATACTGATATGTTATTATAAGTATGAAATAACCCTATTTCACCATCTATCCATCCTACGGAAAAAGAAATCACCGCGCGTGCGTACGTACAGAATACCGTCTCCACGCCGTGGTGTAATCTATTTTCCACCACCACCTTGCTTGGATGGGTATAATGGTGTAAATAATGACTATATATGACTATTATAAAGTTATATTGATTCTTAAATAGTATAAATACACTCCAATACAATTCCACGATCATAGGAATGATATCATCACTCGTGCGTATGTACGGAATACCGTCTCCACGATGTGATGCGACTCGTTCTACATGATCTTCATTTAATAATGATTATATAAATAAATTGAATGAATTAATATGATATATATTACACTAATACCATTCTTTAAATGAGGTATATGTAACCTAAATATAAGAATAAGAATTTATTTGACAAAACACGCATAAGAACAAAAAGTTATAAACACCTGAATAACAAGTAGCAATGAAATGTTACTACTAAAAAGCTAAGAATATGACCATATATGATATCATAAAAATAATTATGATTCTAGAATAATTCAATAACATTATTTAAATAATTATACAGGAGGTTCGGACACGTACAAAGCATATCAGACCTAAGGTATGGGAAATATCACAATCTCTTTTTTATCTGAGATTGTTTTTACTTTGGTATTTACAGGGGTGTATTTTATCATCAACATCCATGATTTCTCAATATGTAAGATTGTTTCCCTACACCTAAAATTTTTTAAATCCAATTTTACCCTTCGGTGAGTTTTTAGTAAAAGACATGAAAGGAATCTTTTTTCGTTTTTCATACAAGGTACTTTTTGACTTTTCTAACAAAAGTATGAGAAGAATGTTTTTTAACTTATATGGCATGAATGGATTTTTTAAACATTATTTCCAAGAATCATACTTTACAAGTTTTCAAGTTTATTTTTAATCAACTTCTTTTAGTTTATAATTGTACGACATGTTAAGAAAGGAAAAGTGTTTTTGAAGTAGAAAGGATATTTTCCTCAAGAATGGAGTTCAAGTGTTTTATCAAAATTCTTTTCCATCTAAGATAATATAGGGTTATGATTCTATCCCTATCATTACATTGATTTGATTATGTTGTGATGGAATTATTTTTATTAATTCATTTATCTTATATGAATTGTTTTATGATGTCACGATGTTTAAGAATTCCATTTTTATTACATGTGTTATGCAATGATATATGATTTATGATTTTTGTGGAACACATAAGAATGGTTTCAGTATGAGATGGGTGGGACCTATATCTCCCTCCAATGCATTGGTTAAAGATTTTATATCTCATGAGATATACATGGATGGAATGGTAGGTTATACCGGTTCAGTGAAACAGGACTGAAACGAGGGTGACTCGGTTCAGAAATGGACTTTGTCCACTAAGATAGTCTTGGAAATGAGTCTTGACTAATAAGATATGAATCTCTATGATTTTGTGTGTATGCCAAAAAGTTTCATGTTTTAATTTATGATTATTGGGATTTCATTTCACTACTATGATTTATCCCATGTTATGAAATTATGCTCTCTTTTGGAGGTTAAGATTTCCAAAATGTTATGTTCTTATGAATATGATCTGACTGATATTTCTTTTATTTACCCTTACTGAGCATTTGAGCTCACCCTTTTATGTTTTCTTTTCCCCAGGATATAAAGAAAGGTTTTAGGTAAAAAAAGGAAGATCTTTATGGGAGATGTTGAAGATCTTTCACCACGATTAGAAGATTATATTCCGAGTTTCCAAAGACACTAAACTATTACGATCCTTGTGTGTGTGTTTTTGTTATATACTAAGTATTATGCAAAAGTAATGTAATGTCCATGTACGTCAAGCTTAGGGTCTCTAAAATTATCCCTCCATTGATTCTATGGTTCCAATGGAAGCAAGAAGTAGACTCGTGAGGGAGGAATTGAAGAAGTAAAAAAACAATCACTCCACCATAGTGTGAATAATTTCACAAGTTTTGGTGTGAATAAATTCACACCATGAAGAAAACGTATCAATTTGATAATAATAATAATAATATAATAAGAGAAGATAAAGAATTTTTATTGAAAACTAAAGTGATCCGAATAACTTATAAATGAAGAAGAAAAATACAACATCAAATGGTCATCATAACATTTAAATGAAAAAATGCACTAAAAATGATAAACTCTTCCACAAAAATTGCATTAAATATGTATTTTAAGAGTCTTGGGTTGATCCCCCAATATTCCAAGTATTAACACTTGAGTATGGTAGGCCTAGGTTGGTGGAAAGTTTGTGTAATTTTGACTTTTCCACCCTTGACCGAAAATGGCATCCAGCTTGCATCCACAAAATAGAAGCGCCTGAATGATCTTCTAGATGTACAAATTGGAGTAGGCCATATAATAAGAAAATGAATTTCCGGATGTCCCCTAAATTTATGAAACCTTTCAGCCCAAAATATTTTATGGTTTATATGATATATGTAAAATGGTGGGCTGTTTGTTTGGGCCTTAGAATCTGGCTCAGAATGTTATCACTTGGGATTCCTGGAACTCTGTTAAAACATTTGAATTAGCTCTTTTTGCTGTTGGATGAAATGTTATACATGATTTACTCTATATTAAGATAAATTTTTAGAATCATTAGTCTTTTATATTATCCTATATAGTATCTTTATTGGGCTACTTTCTAGTTTACTTTTCCCAGAATGTGTTAGTATGAAAGCCCATTTTGGTGGTTTTCCAATATGAATCTTCAAGTACTCAAAAATTATTAATTGTTCCCAGTGTAATGAGAAACCTAAAAATTAAATATAAAAAGAAAATCAAGACCCTTGGGTATTTTATATGGTGTTCAAAAATTTACCACATAATAGTGCATTTTAAGGACTTACAATCATAATGTGAAATGATGTTCAAAGAGTAAAATGCACTAAAATGGTGTTTATGAATAATAAATCACATGAATATTATATATATTAACAAATAATATTATCCTCATTAAGTTTCTAATCACACCACCCCCCCCAACTTTATTTTTTCTAGTCCTGAGAAAAATATATCTCAAAAATATGAAATTCAAATTCCCTTTTCCAAAAACAATTTAATACACAATGATCACCAAAAACACTTATACCAAAAAATCATGAAAACCATCAAAATATTTTAATACAAGATAGTTTCATATGAATATCCCAATCTCAATCTCATTCCATTGTTCAAATTCATTTCCATATTTAATCCAATATCAATTAAGCATGATGATGTGTTGTGTATCACAATAGATATAGGGGTTAATCTTTATTCAAGTGGGAAATGATGGAAGCAGTAGGTGGAATCACATTTCAATATTACCATGAGTATTAAGTTTTTTTTATATAAATTGTTTTTTGTTTTTTTTTGTAATTTTTCTAGGGTAATTTAAATTGAACTCAATAGAGTCAACCCATTTAGCGAGACTTTTCCAATGACTCCCAGGCTCAAAGACCTTAGGGAACTATGTGAAGCCCACATACTCGGGCATCATCTCAAGTTAACTAAGTCTAAAACAAAGTCAAATTACCAAAAATAGAGATAAAATTACTATCTCTGGGAATTAAAACTATGGAGTTAGGATCCCCAAGTGCCGAAAGCCATGCATTAGGTCATTTCATTGCTCTACATGCAAATTTATTTTATTTTATTTATTTTTTGTTTTCTTATTAACTACTCATATTAAAACTAAAATTATCACCAAACCTATGCTATTTATTTAGGGGGCCCCATGAACTCAAATTAATACCCCATAATCAAGAGGATGTGTATTGTTTGTTTTTGGATGAAAATATAAAAGATGAAATGTCACATTAGATAGCCACACATTCCAAAATATATGCTCATGAAATTATACGTGGATTAAAATTAGAATTAGGGCATCCTAAATTATTTGATATTAAATTTCAATGTGTGCAATGTGTATTATCATGTTCAAGGTTAAAGAAATTTTTAATTCCGTGCAATTTTTTATGCATGCCAAATTAATTAATTTTTTTTATTCTTTTCACCCTCCCCAACTTAGAATAACACTATCCCCAGTGTTTAAATAAAATAAAACATAGAAAGGGTTAGATTTTAGGAGTTAAAAGAAGATATTGAAAATGATAATCATGGAATTGAGTCACCTGGTGGTTGAAGATGATGTTCGTGCATCTCTAATTTAATCCTTATACATCCATGTCACTCGTAGAGGTCCATAGCAGAATAAGGAAAACAAAAAAAACAAAACAAATATATATATATATATATAATAAAATATAAGTATACATACAAAAATTATAGAATAAGGAATCACTATAAGTTGTAGGTTAGTTAAAAGCACGTTCCCCTATCTCTCTTCGGTCTCGGGTTGGATTCCCCACGGCTTCGCTGGTTGTGGCTGGGTTTTCCCCACAACCTACGATGTGTCCTTTTTATTTATTTATTTATTTATTTATTATTATTATTATTATTATTTTGTATTTTTATTTTAACCTTTAAATAGATAAAATAAAATTTTGAAACATTTTCTTCTTAATAAATTTCTGGGTAAGGTATTACTCAGGGATCACACCACGTGACACTGATGAATACGGTGCTCCAATTTCATACGAATCCATACTCATAATAGAAGAACATGTCAACTATCTAAGGTACTATCATATTCAGAGTTGATTTATTTTTTTTTAATATAAAAATGATTCATTAATCCTATTTTAAAAGTAAAGATGATTCACAGTGATTGGAAACATGAAAACCACAGGTTGCCTCTTGTGCAGCACTTTTGTTTAAAGTCATTACCTCGACATGAAACCCCCTAACTTACCAAATATTGACATTCAACATTATAAGGACCCTATATTTCTCCATGTACACTATATTGAGATTGAATATTTGTTTATAATTTTTTTCATGTGAAAACCTATGTTCTATAATAAGTGGGAAAATCCAAGGAATATCAGAAATAGTTGATCCAGTTTCCTCTACAGTCTTGTCTAAGACATCAATGATCATTCCAACATTTTTGGTTTCAATAGAAGAATTAATTCCAAATTAATGGTTTCGGTTATACCCTATTAATGGATACTTGAGTGGGTAAGGAAGGATAATAATTTTGAGCTCTGTTTGGATGGGACATTCAGACACAAGTTGAGATTTTGAATCCAACTAAGTTTCATTTTCTGAATTTCTCAACATAATAAGTTCCTTTTTAACAGAAGATTCAACCAAAAAATTGGAAAGATCAGTGTTAGGAATGGGTATAGAGTCAATATTTTTTATGTCTATCAATAGTTTAGAGATTGGGGTTTTTTGAAAAATCTTCGATAGATTTAAACATAGGAGACTCAATCTATGATGTCAAGTTATCCTCTTTTGAATCCAAAAAATCAATTTCCTCTTGATTTAAAGACCCTTCAAAAATTTATTGATCCTCTTAATATATCCAAAATCTAAATATTGGTTCTTTAGTAAATTTATTTAGGGTTTTTTAGAAACAAGAAACATCACATAATGTTATGGAAGGGATAGTTAGTGTAGGGTGGGGTTCCTCACACGTTTCAATGCTTTGTAGTTCTAATCTTAATGATCAAAACTTCCAAATTAATTTTATCCATTTGTTCACACAATTATTCAATAATGTGTTGGGGATTAGGCATTATATAATCTTGGGCATCATGGAATTCCCTAATATTGATATCTTCAACCATACATGAGAGGGATGGAAATTTATCTTTCAAATATTCATTATCCCAATGATTGTACATATCAACAGGTGTGTGGTAATTAATCAAGGGTTGATGAAAGATATTTAAAAAATTAGGTGATTCCCAATATTGATTTTCCATTGGATTATATAATGGGTTTGTGAAATGGTAATTTTTAAGATACTCCATTGGATAAGACTGTCAGTTGGATTTTAGATTCTCGTGACACAAACAAATAGAAAGGGGTTAAGATAAGAGAGATGGGGGTGAGAATAGTGAATGTGGGGTGAGAAAAGGATGACCGTGTATAATATAACATATTTCCCTAGAAATAGATCCAAAATATGTTGTCTCCCAAATTTACCAATGATTTTAAGGATAAGAGGTCATTTGTAGTTTAGCTTGGGTTGTTGAATCCTCATAGACTTAAGAAGTGACCTACAGACATATACATTCTATGGATTCTTTTTTGGTATGAAGTAGAAAACGTGGGTTGATTTTATATGAGACTAATTGAATGCTAATAGACTTAAGTGAATTTAATTTAAAATAATGAGTAGATCATAGGTTATCACTTGGGGTGGATTTGATGCATTCCTTTTTCAACAATTTCAATTTCTTATATTTGAGATGGGTTCATTTAATAAAATCAAAAAACATCATCACTTCCTAGTTTAATACCTAAAAACCCTAATACTAATCACCTATACAATTGTAGGATCAATGTTTTGAGCACTCTAATGTAAAGGTTTGTATTAGAACTTGAAGTGTGTGGCTTTAAAATTCAAAAACGGTGAAGAAGTTTTAAAATAATTAAATGAAATTCTCAATTAAAATAATTGATTAGAAATTAATAGAGTGAGAAATGGAATCCAGTCTAGACCCTTTATACTCTCTTGTATCAACCCATAATAGTATTATCCCTATATTTATGCTATGGTTTCAATGGAAGCGGGAAGTAGACTCATGAGGGAGGAATTGAAGAAGTAAAAAAACAATAAAAAGTAAACAATAACTCCACCATTGTATGAAAAATTTCACAAGGTTTGGTGTGAATAAATTCACACCATGAAGCAAAGGTATCAACGTGATATTAATAATAATAATAGAATAATATAATATAAATAGTTTTTATTTAAAACTATGGTGATTCGAACAACATACAAATGAAGAATAACAATACAACATCAAACGGAAAGCATAACATTTAAATGAAACACAGCACTAAAAATGATAAACTATTCCACCAACACTTCCTTAAAATGAAATTTAAAGAGGCTTGGATAGATCCAAAAATATTAAAAGTCATACCACTTTAGTATGGTAGGCCTAGGGTTGTGGAATGTTTTCGGAATTTAGAATTTTACACCCTTGACCCGAAATGGCATCCAGCTTGCATCTACAAAATAGAATCACCTAAATGAGCTTCTATATGGCCTAATTGGAGTGGTACATATAATAATAAAATTAATATAGTGATGTACCCTAACTTTATAAAATATTTCCTCCCAAAAGTAATTTATTTTTTATAAGATATGTGTAAAATAGTGGGTTGTTTTTTATGTGCCGAATAATCTAGCCTAGAATTTTATCCCCAATTTGGGATACCTAGAACTCCATTAAAACATCTTAATTATCTCTTGTAACTTTTTAATGAAATGTTCTCCATGATTTAATATATCTTAATTTTAATTTTTAGAATCATTATTAGATTATACAGTCTCTTTATTTGGATGTTTTCCATTTTACTTTTCCCAGAATGTGTAGGCATGAAAGCCCATTTCGGTGGTCTTCCAATGTGAATATTCAAGTACTCCAAAATTATGAATTGTTACCAATATAATGAGAAACCTGAAAATTAAATATGAAAATAAAATCAAGACCATTGGTTATTTTATATGGTGTTCCAAAATGTATCATGTAATAGTGAATTTTAAGGACTTACAATCATAATGTGGAATGATGTTCAAAGTGTAAAATGCACTAAAATGATGTTTATGAATAATAAAGAACATTAATATTATAGATATTAACAATTAATATTTTTTTAATTCAGTGGATAATCACTAAGTCAAATGTACGCTCCTGGTAAACACCTCTGTCTTCCTAGCTCCAGCTATACTCCACCTGCTCTTGGTCCTCCTAGGACACCATCAAAAGGGATTCCATCTGTATAAGATATGACACATATGGGAAAATCATGTGTAGGGGTGAGTATAAAAATACTCAGTAGGACACCCCCGAAAACATTAAACACAAACCACCATGTATAGTCAGAAAAATACAAGATTTAACACTGTATAATAGATACAAGAAGTAATGAAACCCAGATATAATCAAGAAAGAATCCATGCCATCAGGAGGTATTAACCAACTACTATCCACATGATTCTATTCGAAGCAATATTATTTTCAGTAGATCTAACTCCATTATACATGTTACCCATGGAGACACTCGATGAATAGGTCTATCTCATTTGGTCCCCAACAAAATAGAATGCACTGGTCTAATAAGACTATGATACATAGAGAGGGGGTCTTGCCCAGAACCAATAGGGGACACCATGAACCCAATCTGGATCAAACTTTTATGTAGGGGATTTCATGAAAATGATTCCACAAAGACTATAGATATGTCCTACTAGATAGATCATCAATTCCCTACTCAAGGAGGTCACGTCTATTTCACAAACTCCACATGATAAAGGATCGCACTCCATCCTCATGGAGGTACACCACAACCCTCTTTGAGACTCGGCATCTAGAGGGGATTACTATCTTGGGATGTGGATGTAATGTCACACTGTACCCTTGAGGAAAGGACCAAGGTAACACACTCAACCAAAACTAGTACAAAATAGGAAAACAAATAAGAGCCTCAAATCCAAAGAAGGTACCCACAATTTATCTTGAGCTGACTATCTTAAAATCAGGGTCACACTGCCGCTAACAGCACGTTGTATAGATGATTAGTTTAGGATTTATGACCATTTTAAATTGCCACTAGAGGAGCTTCCCACAGACCTTCCAAGTCCCACGGACCTACCATTAGGGTCGGTCCACCAATTTCATTAACCAACCACCCATTGACTGACTGTTGTGGCAATTCCACCTACTCCACTGATCGGTTGTTGCGGTCGACTGCCCACAGACCGACCATGTGGTCACTACGCCTGTGGTAGCTCGAGCTATCATGGCACCATAGTCGACCGCAATCAAGATTTTCCCTAGTTTCCTTAGATTTGACCCAGGTCCACCTCATCTGGTCTGGTCCTCCAGACTAAACTATCCCACTAACCTAGCCTAGCCCACTGACCTGGCTAGGCCCACCAACTCTCCTAGGCATGCTCGCACGTAGCCTGCCTGGAATGGCCCACTATGAATCTTTCATTGATCCCATGTTCTCCACCACAGATCCTAGGTTTTCCGCTTCTAATCCTAAATTCACCTTGAATCTGCTTCACCAGTCCCGACCGCATGCGGCTCTACCACCCGCACACAGACAGCCATCATGCGCCACCGCCAGCCATCACTGCCACACGCCAGTGGTCCCTTCCATTGACCAACATACCTCCTCTAATACCCAAAAGAAGAAACAATCATAGATCTAAGCTCCTTCAGTCCCGATATACACTGATCCACACCCGGTTATTGATTCATCTCAAATTCGGAGATCCGATCAAGCCCGGAACCACCCAGCAATGTCGAACCAATACCACGGGGATCCAAACAGTGATGAATGTGATAAAAGAGGGAGAAAAGTCAAAATAAAAATGTTTTATCATCGTTGTCCAAGAAATCGTGTCCAAATATCAAGAACGGGGGATTTGGGTTAGAAAACCATATCAAATAAATCCTGTAGAATAAATCCCAACTCACAATATGCACAATATGTTAATCAATCCCTTCATTGGTTGATTCATGTTTGTCATAGAGATAAAGAACGATGAATAAACAAATTAAATCACATTCCCTACCTCGATTTGGATTTATCACTGATGGAGAACGATGTTGCATTTCATTCTTTGGAGAGAGGATTCAAAATTGATGTGCGTTGATTATCGATCCTTGATCTGATGTTGTTTGTCAGAAAGGATTCTTAGAGCTCTATATAATGATCCTTAAGAAGTTACAAAGTTATGTTTATAACCCTATAATTCTAACATAAGGATACATTTAACAAAAAATAAGTTTTTGCATCAATATAACAAATTAAAATTATTTTATTAAACTATTTTATTCATTTTACACCTAAAAAAACTTTTTCACAAACAACCCACGCTGACCAATGTCAGTTCATGCGTAGGGTAAAACCACAACTCTGAGTTCAATGGTAGCCACATATTTCTAATATGGAACATTTTTAAGAGTTATTCTACTTTTTATGTAAAACCATGTGTGTGTGCTATTAAAATAATTTAATATTTTTTACAAATTTATTTTGAGCACATCAGGCCTCGGAATCACACATAGTCTCAGTGCCTAGTCTCAAAAATAATTTATATAATATTTTAAAAATATATATGGAAAATTATAATTATTAAAAATTCAGTCACTACATACTATTAAATTTTACGTTTATTTATATTATAATGTATTCTTTTATAATTGATATTAGATTTCACATAGTTTTAATATTCATTAACTAACATGTATTTTATTATTCTATATTTGAGATATTATTGGACATTTTCATTACTCCAATCCTATGAAATCTATCGGGAATTCCAACCTGATAATTCAAAATTCTATAAAGGATGAATGTTTAGCCATTTTTTCTTTTACTTTATATGTCTAATACATTATTGTGGACACTATTATTTCTTTATTTTTTTATTGATGGTAACAAGTTAACTATAGTTTATGTGGTGATTTTATTAAAAAAAATTCATATTTATATAAAAAAACAATGACTCATCTACCGTTTTGATATTGAAACTTTTCAGGGAAAATTGATTGAGCAGTAGGCCTTCTTTCTATACATTACATTTTAACTGTTTATATTTATTGTTCATTTTATAAATTTCTTCAACACCATACTCTTCAAATCTATTTTGGAATTTTATGAAGGTTCCGTTATTGTGAAAATTGTCTTTAATATAATGAAATAACATTTCAACCTAGATATTCTAATACTAGAAATATTCATAAGCAGGTTTCATTTCACTTGAAATTACATGTCATTTATTTATATTTCTCAATTTCTACATCATGGATGTATTCTACATGATTTATAATGGATAATGTTTCATATTCATTAATTATTATGTCTAAATTGATCATGAAATCATAGTTTTATTGTCCACCAACAACACATTTGAACATTTCTAATACACCTACGATGTACTGGAATAACAAAAAAAATCTGATATCAAAATTTGTCAAGAATTTTTTTAATATATCCAGAACATTGAAATTTCAATATGTAGTATTAAATAATTTTCAACTATTTTATATTCTATACATGAAAATAATTTTTGGTCACTTATTCTTAACATATAATTTCTTTAATTATAGCAACAATAGAAAAAATTCAAAGCAACCACAATTGGTATTATGTATCATGAAACACTTTCATGAATAAAGTATACAATTTTGATGGAAATTTTTGGTACCCAAACTAGAAATCCTCTCCTAATTTCACTACTCCATGGTTTTTATTTTTATTTTTTTATTTTATTTATTACTTATTATTAATGTATTATTCAGTTACCATTTGAGTATATTATATGATATAAATCACTGGCTAAACAAGACTTTAAATCCAATATATTTAGATTTAAATTGACGGTGATTGATTATAAAGACTCATTTTCAGTAATTCTATTTAATAAGAAATTAATTCAATTTATAATTATAAAAACTAGAGAGTTGAGAGATTCTTTGATACAGGTGAAAATATGTAACTATTTACATTATGTCAATACATTTTTAGTTTATTTAAACTTACATTACTATTCATTTTCAATGTAGGGAAATAATGGGTTTATTTTTCCTCCAGAGTTAAATATTTTCAAATAAAAAAAAATTGTTATCTATTTATGTAACAAATTGTAACATTCAGAACTATCACCCTTCTTCATAAAAAAACACCTACATTATTCTTTTCATCACTAAAAATGAAAATTACATTCATAATTTTGATCACAACTTTGAATATTGTAAGGTATTATTGATTTAAATTTCTTGAATTGCATTTATAAAATAACATAGGTACTATATTATTAATTTTATCATTACTATATAGAAGCACCAGAGTAGTGGATATTTAAGATTCAGTTGTAGCATTGACCATAACCAAGTTTTACTTTTTCAATTTCTTATGATTGATTTTTTTAAAAATAATCACCATCACATTATAATATTACTTTTATCCTTACTTCATATGAGAATCAGAGCATTGGATCATTATGAATTAGTTGCAACACTAACATGGGGTTTCTTAAATCAACCATGCATATTTCATCTACTCGGGTATATATATTCACTCTTTATTGACTATTATTTTTATTGAAACTTTAGAATTAAAAAATATTCAATTTTTTCCCATTTTTCATATTTTCTATTTTAAATACAAATAGTTCATGTATTCTTTTCAATTTGATATTGTTAAAATTTTGATTTCTAATTCTCTGATTTTAGTTATCACTTATATTTTCTATTTAATATTCTAACTTCATTCCCTTGTTAGAAAAACATTTTTCATTATTTTGATGTTGAGTATGCAGTGAAACATGATATTTTGAAATATGGAAACTTTGCAGTAGCAAAAATCCCTAAAAATGAACTGTATCCCTCTATGAAGGTAAACTTAAAAAGAAGTTTAAAGAAACGACTGACATTTTGTGATGCAACAATAAGGTAGTATTAAATTACGATTTCTTATTTATTTTTGATATTATATTTGAAATTTTATTTTTAGTAACAATGGTATTAGACAATCCATTTTCCCTGATTTTATTTCAATAATTATATTTTCATAGTTTTTTAGTTTGGAATATGTATTTCATGTACACTACACAAATAAAAATATATAGTTTAAAATATTTTTTTCAATTTCTATTATATATTTCAATAGTTTACTATTAAATAGTAACAAATTGAGGTTTTTGAAGAATTAAAATAGAATATGACTGGAAAATTTTTTCTATAGATTCAAAACATGTGTCCAGTCTTTGTGAAACCTAGAAGCTCAAAACATGGGTCATGTTATTCTAGTGCCTCTTTCCCTTCACACCAGTCAAGCTCCTTCCCCACAAATCTCTACCCATAGCATCCCGTCTCAAAATCCCAACAAGCTCGCAAGACAACCTCTCACATCAACCCACCCAATAATCTTCTTCCATGAAACGAAGCACAAAATCCTTTCATGAGAACTCAAAGATATGGAAGACTAATATGAATCTCAACCAGCCCATACTTGATCCTTCAAGCTTCTACCTTTCTCCATCCAACTGCAATCAATATCACGGAATAACAAAACTTTGATACCTACCTACAGCTACCACAATCTAGAATGAGTATTCATTTTAACTTTAGGAATTATAGCCCCTATCGAAGTCCCTAGTCGATCATACTTTGTACTATAATTCCAAACTCAAGATTTCATAGTCAACCTTGAGCTAGAACCTGCTCTATTTTATCCTATATAGGAACAATGTACCAAAATCACTATTTTCAAATCGTTGATATTCCTCCTATGAAACTATTCATATATTACATTAAATATTTTTTTAATTTGTTGTTAAGACACACGATATTAAATAAGCATCATTGATTTCATTTAAAACCTGAATATATTTTGTGTACAATGAAATTTTTACTGTGTTTTTATTTTCATGTGTATGCATTTGAAATTTTATATCTATCCATTACGTATTTTTCCATTTTTAAGTTACCTTCATTTGCAGTATTCTCTTACATTTTATTCAATTATATATACACTAATCTTATAAATGTTTCATAACATGTTCCATAACTATTTGCTTCATAACAAGTTGTATGTATGTTTTTAATAAAGTAGATATTTAAATTTGAAAGTTTTAGTATTATAGTATTCTATAGTAGACATAGAGTTTGTAGTTTGTGGGGTAAAATATGTATCTAATTAATTCTATATTATATCATTCCATTAATGAATTATTTGGTAAAATATAATATTTTCTATTTTCATATACTATAACATGAAATTTCCAAACATATAATATTTTATCTACTTATGAAATTATTTATTTTTTCAACATATAAACATGTTAAACTAGTTTCATGATGAAGATTCACATACATGTGTTTCTGATTTGGATTATCATACTTCAAAAATTCATGTTTAAAGATAATTTTGTTAATAATTTTTTACTCTTTTTTCAATTGATGGCAAACTCATATTTCAAAAACAAGTTCTCTATATTAGGGTTTTATAAATCAAATTTCATGTGCCATATCAATGTGTAAATTCCATCTTCTGACACTATCTAATGGTTTCTTTCCTTGAAGAGTTATAATTTATCATTCAAGCAATAATTTATTTTTTCTTTGTGCTGTATGAATTAAAATTTCATAGTGTTCCCTTATTAAACCCTACAAATTACAATTCTAAAATAAATCTACTATTTGTTTTCTGCATATGCCATTTTTATTCATATACAGCCCTTTGATTTTTCTGTTTTAATAATTTGAATCATTTATTCATTAATATCATTGGTTTATCAATAGTGAATGACCAATATAAATTTTTATTCCTTAATAATTCTACTAAATACTTTCTATTTTGTTTATGCTGTCCCAACAATTTCTCAACCAATATTCCATTGTTATCTACTACTTATTTATGGTTTAAATATGTTTAATATTAATATGTATTATTAATTATGAAAAATAGGAATCTTTTATTGAAAATAACCATTGATTTATAGTGACACGTGAATGCATGGGCAAAGTACAATTTTATGTATAAAAATTTACATAATTAAAATATAATATAATTTTTTAATTTTTAAACCATAGATTCGGGTATGGGATACACCAAATTTTACCAAGACTAAGCTGGAAGCACTGATAAAAGTCACACATTTATTATCTCTACCTAAAACCACTAATAAAGGTCAGGTTTATCAATTCTAAAACAAGCGTTGATAAAGGTTTACCCTTTATCAGCACCTTTTTAGCACTGATAAAGGATGGATTTATCAGAGCTAATTTTAGTGTTGATAAAAGTTTTAAAAAACATATTATTAATTTATATAAAATTATTATATATATATATTGAAACATAATTTTTATTTTTATACTTTAGTTAAAACACACATGCTTATATTTAATATAAATATGATATATTATAATATATAATTTTTTAATAATTAAAATATATATATATATATAATGTTTTAAAAAAAGTATTTATAAGTTTATAAATACCTGCAAACCTTTTTTTTGAATTTTATAAAAACCACATTAGGTAGGCGGGAACCAGGGTCTCAAACATCACACATTTAACACCACATTACACAATCAAAAACCAAAAATTCAAAATTCAAATACACTGCCAACCACCTTGAGCCACGAACCATCCACCATGCTTTAGCATCACGCATCCTCGCAAGGCAGTCATTGCAACGCCTCGGGCCACGATAAGGGCTGCATCCAACCAAACACATCAAATCAGATCGTCGGAGATCACCACCAATGATCGTCGTCACCATCACCAACCTACATCAAACCATTACGTCAGTGATCAACATCGGAATCCTTCATCACCATCACCTTCGGAGTAAACCCAACACCGGATCATCACCGGTCCAAACCAAAATCCATGAGAAAACACAAGCGAAAAGGGATAGAACGCACACTCCCTCACAAAACCTCACAATCGGAATCTTCAATGATGCAGAAACCCTCGGCACATCGCAAAATCAACACCAGATATCCACGAAAACATCCAACAAATCTGGTGAAATAAACCGAAAATGAGAAACCACAAATGCCAGATACATCCTGCATAGCAACCAACAGCAACCAATCATCATCAGAACGAATTGGTCTTGAAAAAATCCACAAAATCAAAATGAAAACATCTGAAATCAATCCATACCGCACATAGAGCAACACTGCCTGCAAACCCCACCTCCAAGAACAAGGGTTTGTCCGGAAAACCCTCCCTCTGTCATCCTCATCTGCTCAAAACAAAACAAGCTCCCAACGCCGCCATCTGAAAAGACCACAGATGAAACACCCAACCTCCAAACACCCATATCTATGGCCAAAGTAATGATATCTCACCGCCAGGCCAGGGAGTCAGGCGCAGAATCAGCACCGAGTCACGAAGACCCCGGTGCATGCAAGATGAGCTGACACAAGGTCACGGCAGTATAGAGAACACCACCTCAAACCTCTGAACCAGGGAGGAAGGAGCACAGATCTGGGATGAAGGAGGCGCCATGAGAGGAACCCTAGCAGAGCGCAGTTCCCCTTACGGGCTCATCCCCCTTCAATAAGTTTATAAATAAATAAATATATATTTAAATAACTATAAAACTATAATAATTTTTTTAAAAAAATAAATATATATATTAAATTTATAAAAATATATATACTTTTAAAATGTATTTATTTATAATTATAAATATAAATAAATATGTCTTTAATGAACATATTTATATATCATGAGATAATGATAATATTGATTGTTGTTGTTTATGTTTATATATTGATGCGTGAGTATAATTGATCCTACATGATAATAATGTTTATTTGTGGATGCAATTGTGAGTTATGTTTTAAATGTTAAGATTACCGATATTATGATGATGCACACATGAATATATTATTTATTCATCATTATGAATTCCCATTTATAAATTGACACTCATATGATTCATTCGTGTTATACCTATTAACTTATGATGTTCTCATTGATAATTATAAAATTAAAATAAATATATTAAAAAATTAGTATATTTATTGAAATTTTAATTATAAGTTTTTAATTATATAGAAACAATTTTTAAATTTATTTAGTATTATTATTATAATTGTATATATATTGCAGTTGGGGGCTTGCTCAAGTGGTAAAGTCCCCCCGTAATCCTACATGAGACTTGGGTTCAAATCTGAGTGGGAGCGAATTTCTACTAGTAGGCGGTGATGCAGGAATGTGATGACGCAGAAAGACGGTGACATAGGCATGATGTTTCTAGACAGTGACAAATTCATGATGTAGGCATGACGCTGCACTAGGCCTTTGGGTCATGTAATGGGTTTTTGACCCATTGGGCCTTTGGGCCACAAACTGAATAAATAAGGCTTAATAGGTGGGCTATCCCTTAGGAGGGCTAAGGCCTACCTTTCATAGCTATGTGTGTGTTGTGTGTGTATTTAATCTAATTGTGCCCCCCAAGCACCTTATATATATATATATATATACTTAAATAATTATAAGGTTATAAAAAATTAATTTATTATAATTTTATATATATATATTTATATATTAATATACATATACATATATTTTTATATTTATAATTATATATAAATATTTATAAATATATTTAATTATATTTATAATTAAAAATAATTATATCATATTTAAAATAATTATATAATTATAATAAATATATTTATAATAATTATAATTTTATAAATATATATAATTATATAAAGATATTTATGCATATAAAAAAAATTATACATATATACAAATATTTATAATTATAATTATAAATAATATATATACAAAGTAGGTCTATCCCGAATCCGAAGTTCCTAACCATTTATTAAAATTTAAGAAAAGATAAGAAGAACATGAGAAGAAATATGGGGTCAAATAAGGACATTCCCACATCCATAAGAAAAAACAAAAAATAAAACATCACCATAATCATGGTCAGAGTCGTGATCAGACTCATGAACATCAGCAGATTCCCACTCTAATTGACAAATATTCTAATTTAAGAGACAAATGTACTTCTCCTTAATCGTCAACTTCTCCAAGTTTAGCAAGTAAGATCTTGAAGAAGAACGTCATCCACACCCTCGAGTAAATCCTCCCAGCCACGTCCTCATCCATGACCCTTTGGATGCCTACCTAATATCCAAGTTTATTTATGCAGAGATGCATCATGTTCAACCTTTTTAGTATCCGGAATTTTTTTAGTATTAAGAAAGACAAGTACCTCAAAACTGTAAACATTAGTGACAATTGACCTATCAATTTACTATTTATAAACATTAGGTGATTCATGTTGAAATCCAGTTTTCCATGAAACCATTAAGAATCCTTCATTTTCCACTTTTAGCTTCCCATTATGACTCTTATCCATCGTGGATTTCACATAGACTTCCCTATCAATGGGTTACATTATTTCTGACAGATTAGATGTATCTATAATTATAAATATATATATATAATTATAAAATTACAATAATTACATCTATTATAATTTTATATATTTATATATTTATATATATTAATGAATATATATACAAATATTTTTATAATTATATAAAAATATTTATAAATATATTTATGTATACATATAATTATAAATATATATATTTATTTAAATAATTATAAAATTATAATAAATATATTTATTATATTTATAATTTTATAAATATATAAAAATATAAAAATATATTTATAAATATATATCGAAGAGGTTTAGTCAGAGGTATAAGCCTCTGAACATTTATTAAATATAGAAGAAAAGGTAACAAAAAAAAGAGGGAGGGCGATGTCAAACAACAAGACAAGCCCGAATCCAAACAAAAAAACTATAGATCAAAAGGATCAATATAATCAATATAACCATAATCATGAACCATCGCCCACATTAAACAATTCCCATTTAGATTGTGTTTTTTTAATAGAGAAGTGAAAAATATATATTCTCGAGCATTTCCTGTTCTAGAGTGAGTTGGGCCCTAGAAGAAGACCTGGTGGAAAAATATCCACACCCACCTTGTTGTTGTCTAATCATCACACCCACGTCCCCGACCACGACATTTTAGATGCCTCCCCCATCTTCAGGTTTTCAGACTCCTACCACCTTTAGGTTCTTATTTCTCAGCATCCAAGTTTTCTTTCACTAAACCAGAGTCTAAGAAAGTAATGATTCCCTTAGTATAAGAAATAGATTTAAAAACAACTTTCTAATCATCCTATGTCATGTCATAACTAGAATAGAAATTTTTTCCATTTTACTTGGTTTTCTGAGGATGGACAATTTGAACTCCCTCATCATCCACAAGAATTTTCTTGCATTTTATAGGCTTCACATTAGAAGCAATATCTTTTTTATTTCCCTTCCAATTAATTGAAGTAATATCCTACTCAATCATTAATTTTTGATCATCCACTCTTTGAATATCATCTTCACTCACTTTTTCAATTATAGAGGAAACCAATTCTTACTTATGTTTAGAATTAGAAGACAAAATTTTATAATTGTCACCATCTTCAAATGTATTTACCTCTTCAGTAATGGTTGATGCTTGATATTTTATTATTATTTTATCTTATTGTCGTATATTAGTAAATTATATTTTCATTAAAATAAAAATATGCGCTTGGTTTGTTTTATTTACTCAAAACTATGTAATAAAATTATTTTCATAATTTTCCCTAAAACTATAATTTTTTGGTTTTTCTTAAAAATATAAATGGTATAAAATCATTAACGATATCCTACTAGGGAATGTGATAATATCATACATATACACATTGGTGTGTATATATATATAGCTGTCTATGATACATGAAAAATGAAAGGGTCACACTTTTATTATGGTTTTCCATAGTTACTTCTTAATGATATAATGATAATGGGATGTAGAGGTCACCATAGGGTATAAAGAGACAAATATTTATTTTGTGTTACTTTAAGATATTTACTATAAAGAGCCTATCTTTCAAATAATTTTTTTGGTTTACCATTATATTTTGGATCATGTGTAAACCTTTTATAGATTTATCTTTTATAAAATTTTGGTTATTTTTTATTCATATATCTTTTATAAAGTGCCACTCTTGTAATTTATGTCTTTGTGAATATTCTTAAGTGGATCTTCTAAAATGATTCATGTGTTTTTAAATGTCTCTTAAAAAATTATTTGGGTTAAACATACCCTTTTGGTTTTAAATAGCTTTAAAATGATTTAAACACTTGGCAAGGACTTAAGTTGCATTCCAAGTGTTTGTCAACTTACTTGATTGGCTTTCAGAAAGGGATGTAAATGTTCTGAAAGAATATTTAATGTTGGTTTCATTTTAGCAAGGTGTGTGTGAATTTTTGAATGAAAAATTTTAAAATACAATGGTTTGTCTCTAAAATTAAATTATTAAGACTATTGGGTCATGAAGTTACCTTTAATGATTTAAAAATGGAATTTTAGTTTTGGGAAAGAGTTCTTGGAACTGATTGGTTTATATTAAAAATAGTGTGTTATTTTAAAGAGGAATTTGGGTAAATGGTTTGTTCTTTTAATGGAATTTCATGTGGGATTTTATAAATATTTTTCAAAGGATATAGTCAATATATTTTCTCCATAAAATTTTATTTTTAGATTTTTATTGTGCCTTAGAATTTTCTAAAATAGCTGTTTAAAGGGTAGTGTGAATTCGTATTTTAGTTTCAAAGATGTTTTCATAAAATTGGTCTGAATAGTATATTGGGATGAATTTTATAAATGATAAAATGGCTTGGAATTCAAATCATGTTTTTAAAAGAGAAGTCCCATTTGAAAATTTATAAAAAACGAGTTTTCATAGAAGCTGTGATACCCTCTTAATCCCCATTGAAAAGTGTTCTCAAATGAGAAATGTTATAGTGGTTTGTATTTGGAATTATAAGAATTTTTTAGTCTTAAAAATTGTGTTATAGGCCACCATGACTAGTTTTATGTAAATGGTTGTTTTTCAAACATGTTTTGGGTCATTCCTGTATTTTATAGGTTCAATATTATTTTGTCTTGTTTCACTTCCTTTAGATCTTCTCAGAGGGATATATGGTTGGATAGTGACACTAGTTGAACATGTTTTTTGTATTTATTTTTTAAAATATTAATATTATGGACTAAAATATGATTGATATGAATAAATAATGTATAGATAAAAATAATTTGAAAAAAGAGTATGAAGATGGAGTGAAAGAGTTCATCGAGTTTGAAGAATATCATGTATATGACCCTTTTAAAATCCTTTTTCTGTGTTTACGCTGTTATTATTCGAGACTAATTAGTCCAGAGGAGTTTTAAGAACACTTGATCTTTCACATAATAGATCAAAGTAATAAATGTTTGAATAAACAAGTGGAAAATGTGAATGTAGTGAGTGGATGGGAGAGAACTACATTTTATGGATCATTTAATATGATTAAAATTGTGGATATAAATAAGACCATATTGGGGATATGATAACATATGTGAATGATTATCAAGATCATGTATAGTAAATGACAAGGAAAGTTGAAGATAATCTTCGTGATTTCCTAAAATTGTTTGAGAATTTAAAGTGTTACTAAAAGACTCTATTGTATGCTGGTTGCACTAAATATACCATATTGTTACCCATAATGAAGCTGTATAATTTTAAAGTACAAAATGGATAGAGTGGAACTAGTTTTACAGAACTACATGCTCTCTTGAATGACATGATCCCAGAAGATAATAAGGTATTGAGCCAAACATATGATTCAAAATGAATGATATGATCGATGGGTATGATCTATGTAAGAATGTATGTCTTCTTAAATGATTTTATACTATTTCTCAAGGACCAAAAATCACTTAAATAATTCCCAAAGTGTGGTTCTTCTCAATGCAAGAAATATGAATTCAGTTCTATCATTCTTTTATGTCACTTTCCAATTATTCCAAGGTTTAGGTGCCTATATGGAAGCAAGGAGACTGTAGGGAAATTGATGTGGCATGTAGATAAAAAAAATATGGGAAACTATGTCACCCAATAGACTCTCCTTAGGGGAAGAGAATTATTTTTGAGTATCCTTAATTTGGTAATGATCCAAGAAACCTTCATCTTGCATTATCTGTAGATGGAGTGAATCCTTTTGGTTTTCAAAAGTAGCACTCATAGTACATTTCCAATTATGTCTGTAAGTTATAACTTTCCATCATGGTTATGCATTAAACAAAAATAAATCATGTTATCTATGCTTATATTAAGACCAAAACAATAGGGTAATGATATTGATTCTTATTTGGCTCCATTGATTGAGGATTTAAAATTTTTGTGGGATTCAGGTGTTACGTTGTATGATGCTTACAGAAATAAAGATATCTTATTGAGAGCCATGTTTTATCGGATGATAAATGAATTTTCTACTTATGTAAATTTGTCAGCATATATATATAAAGGAACTCAAGAGTGTCCTATTTACAAACAAGGTACATAGTCAATTAGGTTTAAACATTCCTCGAAAACAATGTTTCTAAGACATCATAGATTTCTACCCCAAAGGCTTAAGTACCAATATTAGACAACATCATTTGATGGATGTTTTGAATAATTTACATCACCTTATCCACTAATAGGTGATCAGCTATTTGAGAAATTAAAATATTTGGACACTTCTTTTGGTAAACCATTTCCAAAAACCTTATGAAAACTAGTTGGAAAACGATATCAACTTTTTTAATTACCATACTCGAAATTGTTGTACATAATACATTTTCTTGAAGTTATGCATGTTGAAAAAAATGTATGTGATAGTATCATCAGCATATTGCTAAACTCACCCGAAAAAACAAAGGATGGAATTGAGGTTAGGATTAACACGGTTGACATGGAAATATGAGAAGATTCGACACCAATGAAGGGTGAAAAATGAACTTTTCTTCCTCCAGCTACATACACTCTTTCCAGGTAGTAGATATATTAGTTGTTCAACTTCTTGAATGATGTAAAGGTTCTAGAGGGATATTCATCAAATATGAATAATATCATGTCAATGAACTATTTAAATTTAAAGGGTTTGAAATCACAAGACTACCATGTTTTAATGAAAGATCTACTTCATATAGATTTACATTGAATTTTTTTCAAGAATTCTTGTCATACATTAACCAATCTTTATTTCTCCTTCAAAACTATATGCTTCAAAGTTATAGACCCAGTGAAATTTCCAACTATAGAAAGAGAAATTGTCATCATATTATGCTAAGGGGAAATGTTTGTCCTTCTAACATTCTTTTATATGGTGGTTCATTTGATGGTTCACTTTGTGAGAGAGATTTGACCACTATTGGTGGATTTAACTCATTGAATAGTATATGAATATTTTGATATGGTATATAAAAAATTAAATTCATCGAAAGGATTTTTTTTCAAGTGATTTATTATTAAGGAATCCATTTAATTCTGTACCGAATACCAATCGAGTGTGTAAATCATTGGTCTACCAACATCTCGTCACACTAGATAGATTGTGGGTGAAGTAATTTCAAGAAGAGATGTTGTCATAATCAATATTAAAGATTGGGAGAAGGACCACCTTTACATTTGGAATAATATTTTAGAGGTTTCCTCATATGTTGAAACCCAAAAATAAATTATTAGTCATTTGAATCCATCAAGGGATGGAATATGGAAATCAAATACACATAATGAACAGTTTATAGGATGGTTTTGAGATCATATTTTTAAAGAGTTAGATGAATATAAGGATTCAATTTTATAATGACTTTTATGGCTAGCCAGAGGACCCAGTGTGTATGTGTTATCTTACAATGGTTATATAATTAATGGTTATACATTCTATACAAATGAACATGATGAATATGGTAGCATTAAAAATAATAGAGTTACACTTATGGCTAAAGCGATTCATGTTTATGGTACTAAGGAAAAAAATCCATTTAATCTGAATAGGTAATACTTTGGCATCATCAGAAAAATATGGGATTTGGATTACACAACATTACAAGTGATGATTTTTCAATAAAAGTGGTTTGATAAGAGTAATGTTATTAAAATTGGTGAATTGGGATTTGTGAAAGTTGATTTTAGTACGGATGTATACAAAGATGAACTGTTTGTAATGGAATCACAGGCAGTGAAAGTATTTATATTCCAGATCCCACAAACTAAAAGTGGTCAATTGTTCTCTTATTGACCAAAACCACTTAAGGGTCATATGAAAATTCAACTGAAGATGAACCCTTCATTAGGACATCACAATAATTTCATATTGGTCCCAATGTAGATGTGGTTTTGTATGATAGAGGAGACCATAATGAAGGGATTTGGAAATTCAATAGGGTTTCAAATCCCTTTATCCTTTAAAAAATAGATTTCAATAATCAGGTTATATATTTTTTGTAATATACATAATGTTATATCATGTTATTATATGTTCGTTGTTACATTTAGGTATTCTAAATTAAATATTAAACCACTTTTGTAGATAATGACTTCTTTATTTTCTGGTGCTCCCAACACCAAGGAACAACAGGTCTCTCTACCGATTGTTGCTCGTTGTACAGTGGAATAATGACCTTTTGCATGTGTGGGTGCTTCTAATTCTGAGGAACAATAGGTTTATCAACCTGTTGTTACTCCTAGTGCAAAGTTATAGTTCCCATCAGCACATGTTGATTTTACAACTCTAGAGGAACATCATATTGACCATATTTAATATGAGGAAATTCTAGGTGATGAAGGACAAGAGTCGTAGAAGAAACAATAGCATATCTATCTGAAGGTGTTAGAAGAAATCATTAAGGTGAAAATCAAAGTCATTAAATATGAGTTTGGATGGAATGCTTGGGGGTAGCATGTAAACCCCAACAAGTCCATGTTCAGTAGTCACATTGGAATCATCACTTGGAAATATGTACTGATTTATGTAGATTCATTGCACCATGTTGTGCTCACACTTAAGACACTGATGTGGTATGATATTATAGTAACATTATGATATCATTTCCTTATTTTACTGAAAAATAAAATAACTAAGAATTTAATTACTATTCATCATCCCTTCCAGAGTGAATTTATAGTAGATAAATCCTAGAAGAAATATGTATTAATGCTTGCTTGAAGGATTCACAGAGGATTTTCCAAAATTCTAATGAGACATCATCTTAGAGATGCTGAAGGGAAAATAAACCGACACCCACCACATATCTAAGAAAACATAATAACCTAATAAGAATGGATGGGTTTACAAGACATTGTGAAGATGTTTCATTTTAGTTAAATTGTGGATAATAATTTGTTGTTTGATGATTTGTTTATTCATCAATTTGACTGACAGTTTTTATTTATGGAATAGCAATTGAGTGATGAAAATAAGGGATGGGTAGAAAAACCAACATACCCATATCGTAAAGAAAGTTTGGGGTATGATTCACTTGAAAAAATATTAGTAAATATTTTAAATCTACCATAATAATTTTATGTGATGTGAAACAATAGCATAATTATGTTTCTTTATTTATATTCTTATTGATAACTCTAAATCTAAATCCACTTCCACCCAAAACCATGTGCTATGTAAAGAGGAATTTTAAAATTAATATGGGATACTAATAGATGAAAACATAGAAAAATTCTGGGAAACATGTGTAAGTATGACATAATAAAAATGTATTTTTCTTTAAATTGATATTACATAAAAATGATTACTTATTTTCATATATTTTTTATCTGAGTTAGTCACAGGAATCAGAAACACTTGTATAGGATGAAAACCTACTATCAATGTCCATAAAATGGCCATAACGGTATGGACATGTTGGAGGTGTAGTTTTTGGGGTGACACCCCAAAAATATTTTGAGAAAAAAAAACAACAGGAAGATCAAGACAAAGAAAGGGCAGAGATGAAAGAAAGAATATGTTCCCTTGAAAAAAAATTGTTGTATGAGTAGCTAGATATTTTTATGGGGTAAGAAAAGAGAAGAATCTACTCAAGAACAACCATTGTGTGAAGATTCCCCTAACCCACTAGCTTTGAGGTGATCCATTCCCCTCAAAGAACTGTCTTACTCGAGGTAATCGATATTCTAATAAGTTTTTTTTTTTGAAATGTGTTATCATATAGACACTAATACCTTTCTTATACTGATATTATAAAGGTTGAAGATGATTATTATTTATATTTATCAACACATACCCATCACCTTATAGTGAGGGATATAGTGTTCAATATCCAAGATGACAGACTACATAATATACCACTTCCAATAGGTTATGTGAGGGTAGTGATTATCATATCTCATGATCTGACCACCAAGCTACCTGTAACACCTGATGGTGAAGATATTAATATGGCTGACTAAGTTATTTGTAAATTCATTTCATGGCCATCAGATCTTTTTAAAACACATATTGATAAGGAGGTATTCATTTCCAATTTATTTATCATGATAAAACTTTAATAATTAATTAAAAAAGGTCTGAACCAATGAATGTTATTACAGACAGATAAAGTTAATGGGTGAAATGAAATGATGACTCAAAACCATCTAAAGGATCCACCAACTGATCTAAAAGATCTTCCAAAAGCACATTTACCCTACCCATTGAATATATGCATTTACTAATATTGAAGGTTCATGTGGATACAAATTTTCCAAGTGGTTATAGTCACATAGTTGACTTTGAAGAAAAAATATACATAAATGAAGGTACTGAATATATTTTTTGGGAGAATGTAAATGAAATCCTCAACTATGAATGGCTAGGGACCTCATTTTTAAATGTATACATGAGGTTTGTTTTCATGATTTAATTTTACAAAATATGATATACTATGTTAATTATGACTAAATACATTTCATATTTTTTGAATGTGTGTATATCAATACCAAATGAAGAGATTTCCCCATGAATTGTTTTTTCCCTTGAAATTCCTCACACCAACTTTATAGAAAAAACAAAAATAGAATCCAAAAGAATGGATAAATAGAAGAAACCATGACAAATACTTTGAAAGCAAACATGTTGATGACATAATCTTCTTAATACCAACATTGCAGGGGGGAAATGCTAAAATTTAATCATATCAAATATATTTTCATTTCTTTCACTACCTATTCTTTTTCATGTTTTTAGGAAACATTGGATGATCATTGCGGTAAATTTGGATTCACTGCATGGATTACTAATAAAACGAACACAAATGATGGAGTTTGTAAATTTTTAATACAATATATCAAACATTTTGTAACTAAACTTCAAGTTATATAATTTGTATTATGTTTTAATGGGGATTCCATTATTATAGGGTGGTTTGTAAATATCATCTAGATCATGGCATGAGGAAAAGAACTGCGCATAAGGACTATAACAAGTTCTAAAACTAGATAAGTATCAAGGTATAAATATTAATATTTCACTATCCAAAAACATATCAAAACAAATTAATTATTTTTCTTAATGTTTCTACAGTGTCTAAAACAAACAAATGGAAAATACTATGTTTATTATGTTTGTAAATTTATGAGAGAGTTCATATTCCATCAAAAAACTCGCATCCCCAAAGAGGTATTTTAAAAGATAATTACTATTTTATTTAACATATTTATTAATACTATGTGTATTTATATTTTTCCAGTACTACTTTGATTTTCGAAAAAATTGTATTCAAAAGATGATATACATTTTATTAGAAATGAATGAGCATCATACCTGATCACAGAATGTACAAAAATATCATGAATACATGACTTACATAGAAATAATGGATTGTTTTATATTTATATATAATTTATTTATTTTTATTATTACTCACATAAGAATTATTTTTTTATACAGGTGGATTCCTTTTTTTAATTTGGGGTGGTTTTTTATAAGATTATAATGCTCATGATAGATTGGGAATCAAGGAAGCAACTCAGAATTCAATGAGAATGTAAATTTTTTTATTTAAAATAAAAATTAATTTTAGTAAAAAGAAAAATTCACATTCTGAAAATTGGGAAAACACATTTGGATTTTTTTGATAATTTAGGAAAATGATATATAAGTCATTTTTGATGTGTAGAAGTCAATTGCACCTTAATCTGATGCACGGTGTTGCTAGTATGACTCCAACTGTGTATTTTTTATTTAAAATTGACATTAATTTAAGTAAAAACAATAATTAAAAAACTAAAAACTTATCAAACACATTTAGATTATTTTGATACATTAGTAAAATGATCCATGAGTTTTTTTTTATGTGTAGGAATCAACCACACCAAAATATGATTCATGGTGTGACTGATATGACTATAATTCTCCGTTATTAGTTTAAATATTACATTTTAGTTCAAAAAGTGTCACTCAATAAAATCCAAGAAACCAAACTCTAATTTTCATTATAATTTGGGATAGTGATTTAGAATACATTTTTGACATGTATTAATTAGTCTCATGTCAAATTGATGCACGATGCGACCGGTATGACTCAAAATGAGTGTTTTCATGTTTCAAATAACATTTTAGTAAAAAAATACAACTGGCATACTGAAAACCAAGAAAATTTATTAAAATTGTTTAAATACTTTATGAAATCAATTAATAAGTTATTTTTTGGTGTAGGAATCATCCACAACTCAATATGATGCTCATTATGGCTGTTATAACACAAAGTGTCTCTTTTTATTTAAATTTGACATTAGTTTTAGTAAAAATAACAATTCACATACTGAAAACAAGGAAAACACATACATATTGTTTCAATAATTTAGTAAATGTATCTTTTAGTAATTTTTGATTTTCAGGAATCAACCAAACTACAATCTGACACATGGTGTGTCTGGTATGACTCCAAGTGTGTATTTTTAATTATATTTGACATTAATTTAAGTAAAAAAGAACATGTGACATACTGAAAACTAATGAAACACATTATTATTGTTTTTATACTTTAAAAAAACAATCCATGAGTTATTTTTGACATGTATTAATTAACCACACCTCAATATGACACATAGTGTGACCTGTATGACTAAAAGTTCATGTTATTAGATTAAAATTGATATTTTAATTTTAAACATGTCACTCACTGAAAACCAAGAAAAATCATTTTGATTGTATTCATAATTTAGTATAGTTATTAATTAGTCATTTTTTACAGGTCTAAATAAGTATCATGTCAAAATGATGCACGATGCGACCGGTATGACTCAAAATGAGTGTTTCTAGTTTGAAATCACATTTTAGTAAAAAAACACCACTAGAATACTAAAAACTAATCAAACTCATTTATATTGTTTTGATACATTAGTAAAATGATCCATATATAGTTTCTGATAAGTAGGAATAATTTTCACCTCAATTTGATGCATGGTGTGACTGGTATGACTCAAAATGTTCCTTTTTATTTAAAATTGAAATAAATTTTAGTAAAAAGAAAATGTGACATACTAAAAACTAATCAAATGCATTCTGATTGTTTTTATAATTTATGAAAAATATCCATGAGGCTTTTTTGATGTGTAGGAGTCGTTCTTACCTCAATGTGACACATAATGTGACCGATATGACTCCAAGTGTGTCTTTTTATTTAAAATTGATATTAATTTAAGTAAAAAAGAACAAGTGGAATACTAAAAACAAATAAAACACATACAAATTGTTTTGATACTTTTGTAAAATGATATATGAGTCATTTTTTATCAGTAGAAATTTTTCACTCCTTAATCTAATACATAGTGTGACTGTTATGATTAAAAGTGTATGTTATCAGTTTAAAATTCACATTTTAGTTTAAAACTTGTCACTTACTAAAAATCAAGAAAACATACTCTGATTGTCTTGATAATTTAAGACAGCAATTTATAAGTCATATTTGACATGTATGAAGGAGTTTCACATCAAACCACAACATAATATGACCAATATAACTCAAAATGCATGTTTTTAATTTGAAATGATATTTTTGTAAAAAACACAACTACCATACTGAAAACCAAGAAAAAAATTAGATTGTTTTGATACTTTAGGATAATTATCCATTAGTAATTTTTGATAGTTATAAATTAGACTCGCCTCAATCTAATGCATGGTGTGACATGTATAACTCCAAATGTATCTGTTTATTTAAAAGTGATATTAATTTTAGTAAACATAAAAAGTGACATATTGAAAACCAAGAAAAATCATTTTGATTATTTTGATAATTTTGGAAAATGATCCATGATTCTTTTTTGACAAGTAGGAGTCAACCAAACCTCAATATGATGCATGGTTTGACCTATATGACTCTAAGTGTGTTTTTTATTTAAAATTGACATTAATTTTTGTAAAAAGAACAAGTGAAATATTGATAACAGAGAAAACGCATTCAGATTGTATTGATACATTAATAAAACAATCCATGAGTCGTTTTTGATGTGTAGGAATCAACCATACCTCAATCTGATGCATGGTGTGATTGGTATGACTAAAAGTGTCTGTTATCACTTTAAAATTTACATTTTATCTCAAAATGTTTCATTCACTAAAAACTAATAAAACATCCTCTAATTGTCATGTTAATTTATGACAGTGATTCATAAGTTGTTTATGACGTGTATGAAGTAGTATCACATTAAAATAATGAAAAATGCAACTGGTATGACTCAAAATGTTTGTTTCTAGTTTCAAATGACATTTTAGTAAAAAAACACAATCGGCATACTAAAAACCAAGAACACATATTTGGTTTGTTTTGATACTTTTTCAAAATTATCCATTCGTAATTTTTGATAGGTAGGAATAAACCACACCTCAATCCAATGCATGTTGTGACCAGTATAACTCCAAATGTTTCATTATTTAAAATTGAAATTAATTTTAGTAAAAGAAAAAGTGACATACTCAAAACCAATAAAACCCATTTGGATTGTATTTATTTTTTATGAAAATGATCCATAACTCATTTGTAACATATAGGAATTAACCCCACCTCAATATGATGCACATTATATCCGGAATAACTACAAATGTGTCTTTCTTATTAAAAATTGACATTTTATTAATGGATTCATTCATATTAATGTTTAATTTATTTATTTAGTGTATTACTAACATAATTTATGTTTTCTTATATAGGAGTAATCTTTTTCTTGGGTTGAGATAATTTTTTCTGCAACTAATACCATGGGAAGGAATTCTTGATAGGGGAGCACGTTCATAAATAGATGAAACATTAATGATTTTAAATGTTTATTGGATAATTGTATATGTAAAATATAAAACATTTTTTTAAACGCATACAGTGGTTTTTTTTTGTATATACCATGGTCAGATGTTTTTCTATTCATGATGTCAATTATATATATATAGCATTTTTGTAAATTGCATGTTTTTTCTTGGTGTGGTGTTATATTAATAAGACACTCCCGCAATCTTGGCCTTTATCATCGCTATTTGTATCATCACTACTACAAATACCCCTTTTATCATCACTAAAAATGGCCTTTAACAATGCTAGAAAAGAACTTTTAAAGTCAGCAATGATAAAGGGGGGTCCCCTTTATCAGCGCTCTAGAAAGCGCTGATAAAAGGGGTCTTTTATTAGTGATAACAAGAAGCGCTAATAAAAGGGTCCCTTATCAGCGCTTTCTTTTTATCACTAATAAAAGACCCCTTTTATCCGTGCTTTTTTTAGTTCTGATAAAAGTAAACAAATTTAAAAAAAAATTAAAAATTTAAAAAATTTAAAAAAATCCTGTCAATCGGGGGGGATTTTATAGCGCTTGATCCCCCCCTTTTAACATTGCTTTCCAGCCCCTCCAGCGCCCGTATGAACCCCCCTCCACCCTATATCAGTGCTACACCCACCCCCTTATCAGCACTAGCCCCCAAATCCACCCCCATGCACGCGCCCTTGCCTCCACCAAGATTTGATCTCGAGACCTCCCTCTTGCGCGCCTAAAGCCTTTACCACTCTGCCATATTGATTTGTTCTCCACTTAATGACATATCTATTTATTTATATATATATTTAGTTATATTTACTCATATAGTAATATATAGTTATATTAATATATATATATATAGTTATATTAATATATATATTTATAGTGATATTAATATATATATATAGTTATATTAATATATATATATAGTGATATTAATATATATATTTATTCATATATTAATATATATTTATATCTATTTATTTATATATATTTAGTTATATTTTTTATTTGTATATTTATTCGTATATTAATATATATTTATAAGATCAATTTTAAATACATTATAAAATATGTTTTTTGTGTGTTTAAAATAAGTAAATAAATACATACATATATACAACACACACACGCACACACACTTATATTATATATGTATATTTGTCAGTATAAGTATACCTATTTATATATATTTACAAAATTATATATTAATATGTATATAAATATGTTAGAATATATAGATAATATATATCAGCTTATTAATACAAAAGCATACAAATACACACACACACACACATTATATAGGTATATAAATATTCATATATGTGTGATTTAAATAAAATGAATATTATTTGTTCTTTATATAAAGCATATATATTGAGAAATATATTTTATATGTAAATATGTTTAATTATTTATTTAAAAAATTAAATTTTTATGTGTGAATATATAAAAAAATATGTATATATTGTTATATATTTGATTATAAATAGTAGTGTAGTATAAAAAATGATAATGTTTCAAAGAAATAATATCAATATTAATGTAATACTTTGGAATAAATTTAGTCCCCACCAAAAAAATCCAATAATTCCCCCTTAAACAAGGCTGAAAATCCACAAAATGTTAAAAAAATCAGGGTACCCCGACTAAAAACTCATTTTTAGAGGCCTTCTGGGCCTATTTTGGCCTAGAAAAAACCTTGACCATGATCCCCCAGTCATAGTGATGTAGATCTCGTTGCAGGATTTGATTTGATATGTGGTAGAGCTCAAACGGACACCCGTATCAAAATTTATGGCCGTTTGAAATTCGATTTGTGTTTTCAACATATTTTGGATTTTTTTTTAATTTAATTTATTTTTTTTAGTCTTAAAATTGTTATTAAATGACTATTACTCCATAATAATTAGAAAATTATTAATTAAAAATATTTTTTAAATTTTTTTATAATCCATTTTCACTAAATATCTTTTATATTAATTATATTAAGTGTAACTGTATATTTAAACTTATCTAAAATATATTTAAAAACTATATATTATATTTATATCAATATAACTATATTTATATATTTATATATTAATATATTATTTTTAATTAATTTTTTTTTGAAGTCGACCCTTTATCAGCACTTTTAAAAAAAGTGCTGATAAAGGCCCCCCTTTATCAGCGCTACTAAAAAAGGCACTGATAAAGGGGGTCCCTTTATCAGCGCTAAAAAAAGTACTAATAAAGGGGGTACCTTTATCAGCGCTAAAAAACCGCTGATAAAGGGGTCGTTTTATTCGTGCTTTTTTTTAATGCTAATAAAGGCACCCTTTATCAGCATTTTTTTAGCGCTGATAGAGGTACCCCCTTTATCAGCGCTTTTTCTTTAGTGATAAAGGTTCAAACCAGGAAAAACTATTTTTGTGGTAGTGCATTGATAAAGGTCCTCCTTTATCGATGCTATTTAAAGTACTGGTAAATGGGGGCCTTTATCCATGCTACAAATAGCACTGATTAAGGGTGGCATTTATCTACACTTTTTAGCATGGATAAAGGACACCCTTTATCAGCGTTGTGATTAACAACACTTTTTTAGCATTGTTAAAATCCTTTAAAAGTGATATTAAAGGGAATATGTGTATAAGTGACATAGTTTTATATCTTGTTTGAAATGTATAAATATATCAATACTTTAATATTTTATTTTAATTTTTTATCTTTGTATATTCTTTAATTTTTATATTATATTAATACATTTGAGAATTCCTTTAATATAAATGGATATATATATATGTGTGTGTGTGTGTGTGTGTTTAGTGGTGAAACCCAGTAGCAACGTGACACCACATCCACCATTTTTGTAGCATTTTTAGCTATAAATCACCTATGGAGATAAGCCCATCCTTGCAACACCACACCAACACTAGCGTTTTTCTCGAGATCACCACTAAAGTGTGATAGTAGCACAGAAACGCACCACTAGATTTAGTCTAATCACGTGAGAAACCAGCAACACACCACTTCTCCATGGCAGTATATCATGCATATCACACCCACTTCTTTACACGGTGGTGTGAGTTTTTAGTTATAACATGGAGTACCTACCATGATGTTTAAAAACAACCTACCCTGAGTTTCACTACTACATCCCTTTAACAACACTCAAAAAGTGTTTTATCAGTGCTAAAATGTATTGTTGTTCTCAACACTCTTAAAAAATGTTCACTCTTATCAGTTCTAAAAAAATTCTCATAAGGCCCCTTTTATTAGCACTAAAAATTTTCTGATAAAATAGACCTTTTATCAATGCTAATAATATACCAATTTTATCAGTGCTAAAAAGGGACTGATAAATGAAAAAAAAATAAAATTTTAAGAAGAATTTTTTTCCTACAAATCGGAGGGTGCACGAACCCGCCTTTTATCAGCGCTTGACCCCCTATAATAGAACTTGTTTACCCCCCCCCCCCCCCATAGTTCTAGACTCCCCTGAACCTTTAATATCATTAAGCACCTTCCCACCCACCTATGCACCCGTGCCTTTGTTGGGTTTCAAACCGGAGACCTCCCACTTATGCGCCCACGACTCTTCCACTTGACCATATTGTTTTGTTTTATATTTTATGATATATTTATATATTTATATATATTCCATTACATTTTTTATTGATATATTTAAATACATGTGTAAAATATATTTTTTGTGTCATTACGTTTATAAATACAATACATACACACATACATATATTTATATATATGTGTGAAACTATTAATATAATTATAAATATTTATATTTATTTACATATATTATATACCAATATTTATATACATATATTAGAATATATAGATAAATATATATCTATTTTTCAACACACACAAAAATATATTTATATATATAAAAAAATTATATATATTTTATTTCTGTATGTAAATAAATATTCATAAATTTTTATTTTAAATAAAATGTATATTATTCTTTTAGATGTGGTTTATATGTTTATAAATATACTTTACATGTAAATCTGTTTACATATATATTTATAAAATTAATTTTTAATGTGTGAATATATAAAAAGTATGTATATATTTTTATATATTTGTTTATAAATAAAACTACTTTATGAGAAATGATAAAATTTCAAAACCATAATATCAATATTAATTTAATACTTTGTAATAAATTCAGTCCCCACTAAAAATGGGAAAAAGACTCCTTTATATGAGGTTGGAAGTCCATTTAATGTTAAAAAATTGAGATACCCCGACTAAAAACTCAGTTTTTGAGGCCTTATAGAACCTTTTAGCCATAGAAAATGTGATAAGTGGGTTATCCAGTATCACTAGTTTGTATAAAACTTCTCAATATTTTATTTGATATTTGGTAGAGCCCAAACGGACACCTGGTTCAAAAATTATGTCTATTTGAAGTTCGAGTCACATTTTCAACTTATATTAGACCATTTATTGATTTTTTTGAATTTTTCTATTTTCAATTTGTTATTAAATGACTACTAATTTATAATAATTAAAAAATATTAATTAATATTTTCACTAAATATCTTATATTTTAGGTGTAATGTGTATTTAGTCTTATATAAATCATATTTTATAAAATATAATATATTTATATGAATATAAATATATTTATATGTTAATATATTATTTTTAATGATAAATATTTTTTATGAATATATCATTTATCAGTGCTAAAAATGTGTGAAAAAATGGGGCTACTTTTATAGGCGTCAAAAAAAATTCCTGATTAAGGGGTACGTTTATCATCATTTTTTTAGTGTTGTTAAAAGAACCTTCTAAACACGATTTTTTAGTACTGATAAAGATACCCCCATTATTAGTGACTTTTTTAAGGTTGTTAAATGGCGTCATTTCATAAATCTAGTTTTTTTCTTCTATTTGACCAACTTACAATGACGAAAAATTAATGAAACTATGAGCCAACATTGTGTACATACTGTGAGTTACTTTACCTACCGTAATTGTTTGTTTTTTATTTTAAAGTTGGTGTGCATGTATTTTAAAATTACTGCATGTTTTTTTCATGAATTCATTTTCTTAACTAGATGCATGAATTTACAATTAATTTTTTCAAATAGTCAGTATACTTATCACATGAAAAAAATTTATCTCATGGTCAGTATACCAACTTACCATCAATATCATCACACAGTAAGTATACCTACTTCTTGAATAATGTCTCGTTGTCAATACTTTCCTTTGATTATTTTCCTAAAATTTCTATTTCTATAATGATCTCTTATTACGTTATTTTGAAATATTTAATTACTAAATGTTATTAAATTCATATTAATCAAAATATTTCATTGTAAATTAATGTTATAATATAACAACTATGTTATAGACATTTAGGTTGAAAAATATTGAAGAAATTATTATGGAAATTTTAATTTTCATAATAATTATTTTATGATATGTTTTATGTATCTATTAAATTATTAAATTACTGTAATATTGTTTAAATATTTTATTGCTTTATCAATTTGAATAGATCACATTTATCATAAATATATTATTCAAAGTGTTTCCATGTTATTTCTTACTGAAATAAATGATGGTAAGATTCTCTAATTATGAGTTCTATAATTCTGATTATAGGTAACATATAAATTTTTAATTTTTATTATTTTTTATCATGGATTTCTCTGATTAGATATTGAGATGATCGAATATCATGGAGTTAATGCTTCACAAATAGTTATTGGAATGCGATTAACAAATGTGATCAAATCAACTTGAAATAGTGCATTCACATTCAAGATTAATGGTGATAGAAACGATTAAAAAATGGAAAAATACAACATTGATACACGCATTGGGAAGTACTGAATTTGATTGACACATGCTATTCCATTATAGTGATCATAAGGTACTTCATCTTTTTGGTCATCCATTACAATAGTGATTAACAATTTTGATATGCATCGACATTCAACTTCATCTTCTCCACTATGGATCTTTACAGACTCTCTTGTTTTTAATCATTTAATTTCTTATATATTTTTCTTGTGATTCTAGTGTTTGTTTTAACTTTTTCCATTTAAAAGTAGTTTAATACGTTCATTCCACCTTTGTAAATGGAATTTGGGTTTTGACTCCCTGAAAAGGTCAGCTGGGTTGTGACCCTTGTAAAAAGGCAGTTAGGGTTATATTAGTAGGTGTAAAAAATGTACATAATCTGTAATTGGGTTATCACACCTTAAAAAATGATATAAATTGGTTATTTATAGTCATATCTGCATATAGATATGATTAATGAGTAGTGTAGGATCATGGTGATCCAAATTGTTATAAAAACATCATGTGTTCTTTGATTTATTTTAGTCTACATAATTAAAATTATTAATCGCTTTGATAATTATATTCTAATTGATCATTTTGAAAAGGATTACTCACTCTCCCTCTTATCATTCCTTCCATATTATTAGGACTTAAAATATAGTATCAAAGCATGGCGTCTCACTATGGAGTTATTTATTACTATTTAATTATATCATTTAACTAACCAATAATAACAACATGAATACATATAAATGAAATTCCCTCTTTTTGAATAAATAAATGCATTATTAAATAATAATTTATGGAAATCTGATGCACTTAATTGGTTCTTTTAGAATGTTATATCATGTCAGATTAAAAATACCTTTAAGCATCATAACTGGTGATAATATATCCATTTAATTATGATCATATGACTACTATATATAAATTGTTGTGATAAAGTCCAATTGATGAAAATGGATGAAGCGGTGACCTAGACCAGTAGGATTATACCATATGAAGACCATTTATCAGATCATCCAAGGGATATACCATCATAGGGATTTTCCCTTGACCAAGACCAAGCTGATATTCACCAACTGAAGTATGATCATTTCCATTTATGGTAGAATTTTAAAATCATCAACATCACGGACCAAACCATGTTCACTAAACCGCCACCTGAAAACCTCACCATTACACACCTTACCATTATGGAATTGGCTGGTGTAATTAAGGGACATGTATCTATATCAAAAAATTATAAATTTATATGTTTTTTTTAAAATAAATATTATATTTATTAATTATTTTTATTATTACTTTTAAAATTATTAGATAATGAGGTTGACAAAAATTAGATTTTGATACGATGAAATAGAAATTGTATTCTTGGGAAATGTATAGTTTCTATCAAGTAACTCTGTTTTAATGAATTAAATAATTTATTATTAAATGGAATTTTAAGAAAAAATATTATTATTAAAAAAATTATAAATATAAATGATAATATAATTTTGTGATGTCAAAAATAATTTTTATAAGGGTTAGAAAACATATATTTTCAAAAAAAATGTTATTTTTTAAAAAAATGTATATGTTTTATTTAAGAATATAAATTCTCATTATTTGATAATTATTTGGAAAAAATAAAATAAATATTTAAATTATCCTATTTAAATTATCCAACAAATATTTTTTCATATTATTGGGAGATAGATGTTCTTGGTCAAAATTATAAATAGTATAAATATATAGTGTGTATTATGACATCATAATAATCCAAAAGTGGTGTAGTATATTCCATAAAATGTATCCACGAACAAATATATATTTTATCATTAAAATAATGTGTTTTTTAGGTTATATAATTGATTTTATATACCCTTAATGAATCCCCAAAAACCTATATTATATAATAATGTTTTAAAATCTATTAGTTATAAACATGAATCACTTCCATAACCCTAAGGGTATTATTTTAATGATATAAATTCTTAAACAAGTAAAATAATGATGAAAACTCCACTTTGGATGAAAACATGGGGAAAACAGTGGGATTATTTGAGTTTCTAATTACATTTTTATATAGAGTCCAAAACCTAAATTTGGAAATTAATAACGAATTATCCACTCTATTTCTATATAAAATCACACAACCACTAATTACACATCACTAAAAACTATTAGAGTAAAACATTAATCTTTCATTCCCTCTGTAGAGCCCTCCCAAGGTCCCCAAAGCTCTTAAGAAGCTCCCCCAATATTTTAGAACCTCCCTCTCAAGGTAAGGGACCCTCCCATTCTCCTTCTTATAAAAGCACCTTCTTTGTCTTATGAAATATAATTTTCATTTTTTCATTGTGGTTTATTTTATTAAATATCAATCTTATTGTCCTAACGATTTTAAATTATTCAGAGACCCCTTTTACTCTTATTATTCCCTCATGTGAATCATTATGTTCCCCCTATTATGCTTTTGAAATTATCCTATTATTTTCCCAGCCAAACAATTGTAAAGGGAATACCCATCCCCATTTCCAGTAAATGTTATTCACCTAGATGTACCTATCCTTAAATGAATATTGAATTATATATATATATATATCACACTCTTAAATCATTAAATTAGATGTGATGAATTACATCCTTGTTTTGTATATCTATGTGTTACACTATTGCATGTAAATGATATGGATTTGACTGGATGGGACCATATTTATATAGCACTCTAATGTATTGGGTAATGTTTTAATCTCATGAGGTTCCATTTATGGTGAATGTGAGGTTATCCTAAGCACACTGTGTTTTATTGTCTTGGCATTTATCCTTGAATTATGTTTATTATGTCATATTTGTGTTGGTTTCCACATTCCTATGTTGTCATTATGAAATCATGTTATATCATGAATCATTATTTAATATTATTATTCTCACCCCTCTTATTTAACCATTATATTCCTTTCATCTCTCATGTAATACTTTACATTATGATATTCTTTGTTTTCTCTCTTTTTGGTCTTTATAGCTCACACCTTTCTTATGTACATCTCTAGGTTATCCTGTGTAGTTTTAAAAGAATTTTGGGTTTTTTGGATCATGTTAATGAAGTTTTCAATATTTTCATTGTATTATGCTTTCAATTAGTTATTCTATGTATCTAATTTCCTAATTTCACTATCCTTTATGAAGTTTTGGGAGTGTGTTATGCATACCATTTTGTAATTTCTCTTCAAATAACATTTATTAACAACATAGGTTACCATAGTTGGTGCTATATAAATGTATAGATCTTTTGGGATTATGATTAGATACCCATAGTTAATTCCTTTGGGAAAAGACTAAAAATCGGGAAAAAAATACTGAAATTTAGGTAAAGTATAATTTATATTTTTCTATGAAAATAAATCCATGTCAAGACACTACACTATTTGGATCTCACATAGATATACATTTTGTTAATAACCCTGAAAAGGGAAAATTTAGGTATACTAAATTGTTACCTAGTGCATGATAATAAACCTTTCTACACTCCTAGTTTGACACTCTCAAGTGATATTATTTGGAAAATCCACATGATCCATATGAACCATTATTAAGGGATTAAAAATGCCCAAAATAATTTATATTAGGAAATAGAAAATAGATAAATTATTTTTGAATAAGTTAGAGAACAAATGTAACTTATGAGTTATTTTATTAATGTTTGTGGTTTCCCATATATGTGTGTAATAGTTTAAAAATACTCATCCCTAATTTTCCAGTTATTTTTATTCAACGGCTAAAAATATGAGGAACTGAGTCAACAAAAAATGTAAGAACAATGTAATGACTTCACTAATGAAATGCACAACCCTATGGGAGAAAAAATGATTAATTTTATGATAATAATTTTTCAATTGAATCGTATATTGAACTAAAACTTAAATCAAGAGGATCAATTAAATCTCATCAAGAAATATAATGTTGAAATTGATACCTTTTTGTGATAAAGGCCTATGAATTTCAATGGATCTTATGATCCCTTAATCATGAATAAATGGATCAAATATAATTAAAATATCTTCTACAACATTTAATTCTCTAAGAAAGAGAAGTTTGTGCTAGATTTTTATCATATAGAAGAAGAATCTGTTAAATGGTTTATGTCAGTAAAAAAAATAAATCCCAAGGAGGAGTTAAAAGTGATGGAGTAAAAGAAATTATGAAAAATATATTTTGACAAATACTTTCCTCGCACTCTCGATTGAAAATATAGAGGTATTTTCTTATCCATAAGAAAAAGGGTGAAAAATCCATTAAGAATATGTGGAAAAAATCAAAATGCATGCTTGGAACACCTTTGGATATGAAATTTCCCTGGAATTTAAAGTTGAATGCTTCTTTTTTTGGATAAATAAGAATCCATGAAAAGTGTTTTCTATTTGTGACATCGACAACTATGGGGAAATTGTCTGATGTTCCCTCAATGTCTAAATAGAGATTGAAAAATTTCAATGGTCTCTTAAGACTAGAGACAAGAAGGGGAAATGGAGTTTAATTCTAAGGGTGTTATGGAAAAAATATGGGGGTATGAAATTACATCATCCCACTTGTCAAATTTTTTAGAAGAAAAATCCTAGAAATTACTTGAAATTGGTGAGGAAATTATTTAGGTTTGGGATAGAATAACACCAATCTAGAGATTTCATAGAGAATAAACCCACCAATGTGATGGAAGAATGGAATACTTTTTTTAACCCTAACCATATTTTTTAATGTTTCAACTAAAAGGAATAAACACACTACAAATTAATTCCCTAATCCAATGGTTTTTTTATGATAACCCATACTGATAACCTCCAATTCATAGATATTAAGGGATAGATTATGAAATCACAACTGATATTGTGGATCCCAACAATAAATTGGTGACTGGTACGCTAATTATTTATTTAATAATAGAAAATATACTTTTTTATTATGGTTCTACACATTCTTTCATATCACAAAATTTTTGTAGAACTATTCAAACCCCACCTCAAAACATGGATGTTTAGGTATTAGTAAAAGTTTTTAATGGTTCAATTGTTACATCCTATGTATATAACGCTTCCCATATACATATTCATGGGTTAAATTTTCCAAAAAAACCTTATGATACACCATTTAGTTGAATTTTATGCAATTATGGGTTTGTATTGGCTTTCCTTATATAAATCCAACATCAATTTCCAAGAGAATGATATCACCCTTTGTATCATTAATTGCTAACTGGTTTTATAAATGTTCAAGGAGGAGGTTGAATCTTATTTGGTGCCAACATCTCAAACATGGATATTATATACTTACAAGTTAGTGTATGTCTCTTAGATACTTGAGACAAATGTAATGATCATCCTTTATAACTTTCCCATTATAAGATAATTTACTGATGTTTTCCCCAAAGAATTTCATGTTCTTCTGCCTAGATGTGAGGATGAGTTCTCAATTGATCTCACACATTTTGTTTTTATAATATCCAAGAATCCATATAGAATGGTCATTGTTTAATGTGAGGTTCATAATAAAAAATTATATGAGAATATGGATAAATAGTTTATACATCCTAATGATTTACCATGGGTTTCAATAGTCCTCTTATTAATAAAGAAGGAAAATTCAATGCACCTCTACATTGATAATCGTGAGATCAAAAAGATTCTGATAAAGAACAAGAACACTCTTCCACATATTAATGAATTGTTCAATTAGCTACATGGATCCTAGAATTTCTCTATGATGGTTCTTTGGTCAGGATATTAGAAAGTAATGGTGAAGAAATAAGATATCCCCAAGACTATTTTTCATTCAAGGTAAAAGCACTACAAGTTCATAGTGATTCCATTTGGAATCACTAATTCTCTTATAATATTCATTGACTTAATGAATACATTATTTAGGGATTACCATGACACATTTTTTGTAATATTTATATTTTATATTTCTATCCACTCCAAATTAATAGAGTAACATGAGGATCATTTGAATTCTATACTGAAAACTTTTTGAAATGAAAGGTTATTTGTGAAGTAAAATAATTTTGAGTATTTTTTGAATTAAGTAACTTTCTTAGTAAAATTTATCACTAATAATGGGATATCTATGGATCCATAAAAATGATTCAATTTAAGGATGTATAAGGGAATATATATTTTATATAAATTTTATGTTTCTTTATATTAGTTGGGTACTATTGTCCATTTGTGAAAAACTCATTGTGATTTTTAATCCCAATAAACAAGAATATATATAAGTGAGTCATGTTTTTTCTAGACTGATGAATGTGAAGAATGTTTTAAAGAGACAAATAATTGGATAATCATGACACTTGTGATCGCATTACCCACCAGTGGGGAAAGATGTGTGATCAATAGTGATTCATCCAATAAGGTCTTAACTGTGTACTCATGCAAGATGATAATGTGATAGCTTATTCATACCCAAAATTAATGATCCATGAATCAAATTATGCAACACATGATCTAGAATTTGAAATAGTGTTATTCTTGCTGAATATTTGGTGATATTATATCTACAGGTAGAAGTGTGATATATATACAGATCATAAAATCATCAAGTATATATCTTCAAAAAATGAGAACAATATGATCCAATAAAAGCAGTTAGAGCTAATCACGGATTATGATTGTTCAATAATTTATTGTCTTGGGAAAGAAAACAATGTGGTAGATGCTCTGAGTAGAAAGGATCTAAAAAAACTATCAATGATGAGTATTTCAAGGGATCCAATATTATTAGACATGAAAGGGATTGATATTGGACTAATAAAAGGATCTTTATCCTAACTTAATCAAATACCTTATAAACCATATATTCTTGAGAGTATCAAGGATTCCTAGAGAGATGATGAGTTTCAAAATAATAAGCTAGCAAATATTTTGATGTCCATCTTTACTGAAGAAGAAGTTATAGGTTTTGTAACTTGGATATGTATACCATCAAAAATAGAGTGGAATAGGGAGCAACATGGTGATGTAAATTTTTCATCTTTCTCTATTCATACATGTATCAATATGATGTATAGAGATTTGAAGAAAAACCTCTAGTGGGAAACATGAATAGTTAAATTGTATAGTTTTTATCTTGATACATGATTTTCTATCATTTTAAGGAGGAACGATAGAAGTATTAGGGTATGATGAAAACATTTCACATACTAGACTGTAAATGGTAAACCATATCCATAGATTTCATCATATAACTACCTAGGAAACATAATGTAAAAAACCCCATCTGGGTAATAGTCAATCACATTACAAAGTATAAAAATTTCATTATTATCAACGAAGATTTATCACTTACCTAAATCAACATGATATTCATATGGGATATGGTATGACTTCATGGAGTGTGTAATTACCCAACCCCAGTTTCCTAGATCTGATTCATTATATTAATACATAGGCATGATTACAAGGAATCAAGTCCTGAAGGATTGATCATTTTAGTTTTCTTGGAAAATAGATTACATACATGAACATTACATTACATTATAAAGTGAAAAAAAAATAAAAAAAATTATCTCCATTGACCATATTAATATCCCTTAGACTATCCCTGCTGGTCAGTCATAATATAATTCTTCATATCCTGGGAAAATGATACCTAAGAAAGGGGTGATCTCAAATTCTCAGTAATAGTAAGCAATATAGTAGAAGATAACACAATCATTAGGTATGGTGAATAATTGAAAACACATACCTTTAAAAATAATAAACATGAACACTTTATGGAAGGAATATGAGATAATTAAATAATGCCATAATAAAACATAATCATGGGTATTATACTAGTCGAATAACTATATGAACCATAAATATTATTTTCATAATGAGGGAATTTATAATTTGGGACATTCTGAAACATTTTTTCAAGGCATCGGCCAAGATGTCTAAAAATGATTAAGGCCTCGACCAAAACCATATATCAAATTGGGAAAGGCCTCAGCCAATTCCACATTTAATTGTCACATGAGACCTACTAATACATCGAGGAGATATAGCGGGCTCTACCCATCACTTACTAAATCCAATACATTCCTCATATGAAAAGGTTTAAACATATCATAAACATTTATATTAAAACAAGCATAATAAATGTCAATACATTATCCATAAACCATGAATGGTATAAAAATAACACATCCACAGTCAAACATATCACAAAACCTTTAATAAAATATGGAATATTTGTATAATAAATCAACCTTGATCAATAATAATATCCCGTAAATGATGTTGAAAAAGTTGAAAATGATCAGTAAAAATCTTTGAGAGAAATATCCCATTTTCATAAAAGAATTTAAAAGTCACATAATTTATAAAGGAAGTAATTTAAAGATAGTTTTAAGTCAAATTGTACCATTCCACTTTGAAACTTTTTAAATGAATTAACATTTTAAAACATTCATGTCCATATAAATAAATCCTAAAAACCATTTAAAAAACATTGGCATTAATGAGATAGGTTTAGAAGAATAAATCTTTAAAAAATTTAAAATGATGTTTTATTAAAAGTGTAACTTAAAAGGAATCCCTTTGAAAAATCCTTTATAAAACATGGATATGGATAATAAATATGTCCCAGTAGATACTTATGTAAAAACAACCTTGGATAATAATGAGATTGTGAAATTAACCCTTACCTTGCACTTTCCTTTAGTTGAGAGTATGTTTAACCTCTTGTATAATGATCATAGTATGTTATTAAATTATACTATAACCATATTCATGTTTATTATATCAAACATGATTAATGTATTACTTTATACTAGCAATTTAATAATGATTTCCATGTTAAATTAGCATTTCAGAAAATAATCGCTTTCTTTATCGTACGTGTTTTAACTTTTTATTCTTGATCGTATCACTAAGATCATGATTTAAATACTTCAAAAATATAAAACATGATTTATATTATATATATATATATAATATAAATATGTATTATATATAGATATATCAAATGTAAAACACCATTTATGGATATTGTAGGTTGTAGATATGCATAAATATTGTTTCTGTTTTCATATTGTATTGAACGGAAGTAAGTGAATAAGATATATGTAAGTACATATATATATATATATATCCAGTAGAATTATTATGTCATATATTACATAATTATTAATAATATATAATTTTATAATCATCGTGGAATGGTGAACATGGAAATGAATCTCATCGCATCGTGGAGACGGTAATCCATACGTACGCACGAGCGACAATATCATTTTATTGATGGTGAAATCATATATAATTGGATGTTATATAATATATACAGAATAATTAACATGTTATATTTATTATTTACATAAGTTATACTCATTATTATACCCATCCAAATAATTAAGTGTTTGAATAACAAACTGCACCATGACGTGGAGACGGTAATCCGTACGTACGCACGTATGGTGAGTTTGTCATTTATAGGATGGATAGAATAACAAATATGGTTGTACCATATTTATAATAAAATAACAGTATATATAAGGTATTTTATTTATTATTTTGTTATGGAAACAACAAAGAAAGAGAAAGTAGAATAAGAAAAGAACTTGAAAGTGGGTGGTGAAATTATTACCTCTTCTTCGAGTGTTTCCTTTTGAGTTGATCAAAAGGGCTCCTTAGTTGGCTTTCTGATCAAAGTAAGTCCTCTAGGTTAAATTGAAATAAGTTGGGAGGATACTTGGGTCGGTTTTGGCTAAGACAAATGGCTTTGGAGGTGTGATTTTAAGAGAAGGGGAAGTGCCCTTTTATAAGAGGGGTGAGGGTCAACTTTAAGAAAAGATTAAAATATTAATTTATTATACAATCATATTCAGTTTATAATGGCTCCAAATGAATTTATTTAGAGTATTAGGTGGTTATATATCTAAATCCTCTCAGTCAGTAGGTTTTATACAATTTTAGGTTACCATTTTAAGCTTGTCTTTTAGATTTAACTCTTAGTTAAATAGTTTAACTTTTACCGTGTCTTCTTGTATTCTTACACTATATGGTTAATAAAATTATTATAAGCTTCCAAGAGAACCTCAAGTGGTTAATTATTGAAATATACAATATTATTTAAGCTATTTGGAAGAACCTTAGATTTTTATGAATATTATATCAACCAATAATATAGTATTTGTTTTAAAAACTAATTTAGTTCAATTTTGACACTATTTTTTATTTTGTTTTTGTGAAAGTCATAATAACCTTATAACTTAGAAAAAAATTTATCTAATAAACCCTAAAATTTAATATTAACATATAAAATTAGCTTAATTCATCAAAAGTCTCATATTATATTTATTTGGATATTTATAATATCAATTATTTTAATATTTTGTTGAGAAGGTAATTACTGCATCATCATTGTATCAGAAATAAATTTAATTATTTAATCTCTAAAAATTATAAATAAAATACCATGACATATGAATTATTTTTACATTTATAATGAATATTTATAGTCAAATTTATTTTATGTATAACCATATATTAAAAATGGTTTAGTTAATAATCATTGAATTTAACACTTTTAACTCTTCTTTAAATAAAATAATAATAAATGTCCTAATCTAATCCAAGTGTTCCAAAAGGATCATATTTTATTACTAAGTTTTATTTTGGTAGAATTACACTTATCCAAGAGAGTTAAGACATGTGTTCGGGTAATTATAATATCATTTTTAACTTTAATTTCCATATTTACTTTTAACTGTGGTAAATAAAAGTCAAAAGTTACTATTCACCAAAAATTATTTTCATCTTATTGAACTCAATTTTACTTATTGATGTCAACCGTGTCATTCGGATTTTTAAAATTCAAATCACATAAGCGGAAAAAATAAGTTTTATGCAAATTTGTAAATTCTTCTAGAAGGTGGGTAAAAAAACGTTAAAAAGTTCAATAAAATTTTATACATCTTATTTTGTTATAAAATGATTCCAATGAATTACATTGAACATATATAGGTATTATATATCTATTTTTACTTAAAAATTAAATAAAATAAATAATTATTTAAATAAAAAGTCGGTTTAAAATAATAATGGAGTGTTTTCACTATTAATCAAAAATTGAATGTTTTCAAAAAAATAACAAAAATTCACCCTAAGATAATTTTGATATTTTGAATTCAAAAATGAAGACTATTTTACCAAATTCAAAACATTTAAGTTTCATTTATTAATTTAAAATTAGTTCTCTTTGTCAAAACCAAAAAGTGGGTTTTTAAAAAGTAAAAACTATCAAAAGATTGACATGTGTTTATGTCAAATTTAAATGTGAAATTACTTATAATGACCTAAATTGTATTAAATTATAAAAATATAAACTAATTATACTTCCAAACCATTAAAATATATAATTTAACACTATAAACTATTTTGATTAAAAAGTTATTTTCAATTAAAATTTAGTATTTTTCACTATTCACCAAAATATGAAAGTTATCAGAAAAACACCAAAAATTTAGAAAAACTAAATTTTTATGTCCTGATTCTAAATAAGATGTTTATTTTGTCAAATTGAATATATAAAAGTGTCAAATATTGGATTTAAAAAGGTTCACCATTAAAAGGCGGTAAAATTTCATTTTCTGAAAAATACTTCCTTTGTTTGAAAAATTGAATTTGTTCTTATATTATGTCTAAGAAACAAATAATATAGATGTTAAAATTATATGGAATATATAAAATTTAAAATTCATTTAATACTATTCATAACCATTTTTTAACTACTAGTTTGGTAAGTCGTGGTGCGCTCGAACTCGGTGTTGCATGTAGCACAAGTTATTGAATTACATTGAAGAGATAACATACTATGAAATCTTGGGGTGTTACAGAGTTCCACTCTCTATTGTATCTGATTGAGATCTAATGTTTACCTTGATGTTTTGGAGAATCTTTTCTCAAGCAGTGGATAACGAATTGGGCTTCATCACAACTTATCAACCTCAGATAATTGGTCAATATGAAAAGTCATATCAAACTCTAAAGGAAATGTTGGTATCTTGTTAATAGGATTTCCAAGGATGTTGGGTCCAACACCTTAACTCAGTGTAATTCTCATATAATAAATTTTTCTATTCTATCATCACAATGTTACCTTAGGAGGCTCTATTTGGAAAGATTTGTTGGAATCCAAAATTTTGGTATGAATTTGGTGAGAAGAAGATGATAGGACCTAATCTTACAAAAAAATATTATTAGTAAGGTTCACACATTCAGCATTATATGAAATCCACAAAAAAATCAATCAAAAATAAATGTGGAAAAGCATCAATGAGGTCCGGAGTTCGAGGTCATAGATAAAGTGTTCCTTTTTATATCACCACGGAATAATTTAATGAGGTATCAAAATAATTGAAGTATTATCCCTAGATATATTGGACCCTTTAATATCCTTGATTTTATCTGATCAATGTATTATCGACTATAAATCTCACCTACCATGTCTCACATAAATGATGTATTCCATGTATCCCTCTTGAGTAAGTATATACATAATCCCTCACATGTACTGAATCTAGAGGTGGAACTATTAGAGAATTATATTTCATATGAGGTGCCACCAGTGAAGATCATAGATCATATAGAAAAGGATCTATGGAACAAGACAACTCACATGGTCAAAGTGTTATAGAAGAACCATATGTTTGAGGAACTGACATGGGAACAAAAAGAGTTTATGAAACAAAAGTATCATCATTTGTTTTAGTTTATGAAATTATAATTTTTAGTGTGAAACTTAGGAATATTAGAATAAAGTAATGACCCAAACTCTTATAAATAAAATTCCATCTTTTTGAATAAATAAATGCATTATTATGTAATAAAGTTACCGAAAACACATTCAAAACATTGTTCATTCTATTAAATTATAATCTATCATATTTAAAATACCATTAAGAATCCTAAACATTGATAATATAGTAATTGAAAAGTGCTTGTATGAATAGTATATATAAAGGGTTGTGATAATGTCCAATTGAAAAAAAACATAAGAAGTGATGGCCTTGACCAGTAGGATAGTACCCTATGAACTACATTGATTAGATCTTATAAGGGTATTAGTATCACTAGGATTTTCCATTGATCATTCCCAAGATGAGACTCAACAACTGAAGTAGGAGAGATACCATTTATGGGATAATTTCAAACTATTTGAGATCATAGCCCAAACAACATTCACCGAACCACCCTATGAAAATATCATCATCACACTCCTTACCCATAGAAAATTTGGTGGTGTAATAAACGGTTATGTATATATAACCTAAAAGTATATATTTATATTTTTTATTAAAAAAATTGATTAAATTTGTCATTTATTATTATTATTATTATTATTAACTGATTAGAAAATTAGTTTAATAAAAATTATATTTTAATATGATGAAAAACAAATTTTATTTTTGAGAAATATATAGTTTCAATCAAGAGAGTCTATTTTAATGAATTAAATAAATTTTTCAATAAATTATATTTTAATAGATTTTTTTTATTAAATAATCATTATTATACATAAATGATAGTATAATTTATGAATTAAAAATTAATTATTATATGGGTAAGAAAAATACTATTGTAAAAAATATTATATATCCATAAATGTGGATTTTTGACTATAGAGTGTAAATTTTCATATATAATGAATTATTTGGAAACAATAAATATTATTTTTGGAAATATCAGGTCAAAATTATTCAATTTTAAATTTTTTTATAATCTTGGGAGAAAGTCAAATTTTTGAGTCAAAAATATATACTATATAAATATACAGTGTGTGTTATGATGTCAAAAAGACCCAATAGTGATATAATATATCCCATAAAATGTAAAATAAAAAAATATGTCCCCTTTAAAATAATTTTTTTGTGGTTATTTGATTAATTTTATAAACACTTAACTAATCCTTCAAAACCTATATTATATGATATGTTTTTAAAATCAAATATTTGTAAACATGACTCACTTTCTCATCATAAGTGTATTATTTTAATGATATTAGTTCTTAAACATGTATAATAATTAAAAAAATCCAATTTGGTATAATACATGGGAATAAACAATGGGATGGTTTGTCTTTTTTATTACTATATCAGATAGATCCCAAAATCTTTTTTGAAAGTTTATAAATAAATTTCCTCTTTTTTCTATAAAAAAACACCCAATCCCTCATTATACTTCACTCAAAAATCTTGGATCACATAACTACTCTTACATTCCCTCTATATATCCCTCCAAATGTTCTCCTGGGATCTTAAGAAGCTCCATCCATGCTTTAAGAAGCTCCCTCTCAAGGTAAGGGATCCTCTCTTTATCCTCTTTGTTCATGCACCTTCCTTTTCTTATGCCTTTTAATTCCCAATTTGTTATATAGGATTATATTCTCACATATCCCTATTATTGTCCTTATTATTTTAATGTGATTATAGGACCATTTCACTCTTATTAATCCCTCCAATGAATCATTAAGGATCATCATTATGCTACTAAAATTATCCTATGATTTTTTATGCCAAAAAATTATGTAGTGAATAACTATTCCCATTTCAACTGAATGGTATTAAACTATATGTATCTATACATCATTGATTTTGGAATTCCATTCATGTATCTCACACTAATTATTCATTTTATTTTAATTGATGAAGGAAATACTTATTTTTATGATCTTTGTGGCACACTTATTCTTGTATATGATGTGAATGTGATGGGTGGGACCAAAATAATATTGCCCTACAATCCATTCGGTAATGATTTAATATAATGATATATTATATATGGTTCATGTTGGGTTATACTAAAGAAAATATATTATATTTTCATGGTGGTTATCCATTACATATGTGTATGATGTCAGGTTTTAGGTTGTTTGAACATTCCCATATTACCATTATGTTATCATGTTATATAATGCCTCATTGTTCAATATTATGATTATCACCCCTCTAATGATACCTTGAAATGAATCTTGGATCACATGTACTACTTTAAATTTTATAATACATTATATTACTTAACTGGAAATTATTTCTCACCCCTTTCTTATGTACGTCTCCAAGTTAACTCGTGATGTTTTAGAAGAACAATGGAATTTTAAGAGCATGTAAAGTAATTTTTCAATAATTTCATTATATTTGTATTTCATCTTTTTATGATATGCACCAAAATTACCTGTTAAAATAGGATTAAAATCTTTTGGGATTGTATTATGTGTACTTTTATGTAATAAATAATGAAATAAAGTGTCTTAATGATATTGGTTATCATACAAATATCATAGACTTACCGTTTAAGTAATTATTTAAAACATTGATTATTTAAAGTCATGAATTTGTGATATTGAATCACATAATACCACCTCACTCCAATTTAAGATACTATGTTTACTGGAAAGTTAATATGGAAGTAATTTTTAAAAAATATTGGTATCCAATGTTGGGAAATCATATGAAACCCTTATAAACTTCCTGATGTAGATTTAGAAACTCTAAAAATAAATGATTATTAAAAATGTGTTATAAAGTAAACAAAATAATGAATTATATATATCTATCTTCAAGTAGAAATATTTATATTCATATTTTATCCTATGAAACTTATTTTTTCTTTTGGAGGACATTAAAATTCTCTCGTCAAGGAACAGAAAAGTTATAGAGAACCAAGTTTTGAATTCACAGACTGAGTTTCCAAAATTTATAATAACTAATCAAGATAAAATCAATGAGCTGTAAAAAAGATTAACTAATATTATAAACAACATGGTTCTACTCGAGGATTCCATGAATAATGAGTCTCCTAATGATATTATACTTTGATCACTACAAAAAGGTGGTGGTAAAAGAAGGTTGTGGTTGAATAATATAAGGATTTCACTGAGTATTCAATGGATGAACTAATAGTAGTTGGGGTTTGTCTTAGTTGTAAGCACCCCATAATCCTACAAGAAAATGGGGGGTTCAAAAACCCATTGGGCGCAGGTAGTGTAACAGTACTATAGCTCATTGTATCAACAGCGGTATTGTAACAATCGCAGGCACTGTAGCGGTGGCAGGGTACTGTAGCAGTGCCATGGGTACTGTAGCGGTGACTGGGTATTGTGAGGTACTATAGAAGTTGGGGTACTATAGCATTACTATTCACAGAATGGGCATTGGGCCAAAAATGTGGGCCTATGGACCATGTAATGGGCTAAATGCCCACTAGGCCTTCGGGTTATGTAATGGGTCTCCCTCTACCCAGTTAAAAGATGTTTTTGCTTTGATTTTATAATAAATGAAGCTTTGACTCCAACCTTTAAAAAAATGTATGAACTAATCGGAACAATTCATCAATACAATTTGGGAATTAATAATGATAATGATGATAAACATGAAAAAAATAAAGCTATAGAATTCATATCTAATTGAAATTTTTCTTCTAATACATCTGATTCTAATTTTTAGTAATGTGATAAAGGTGAAATTAAAAATGTTAATAAAGGATCCTATAAGTACATGAAGGGATATAGAAGTTTAATGTAGCATCCTAAAATATGTCATAAATAGGATGAAAAGAGGTAATTAAGAAATGTTAAATTTTTCGGTTCGTTATTTCATAATTAATATGTTATTCTCATGGGAAAAAGAGACACATCAAATCAAACTGTCTAAAATTTATTCTTATCATGAAAGAAAAAAAGACAATAAGAGGTTAAAATGAGAATATCATACTGGATAGAGTCACATAGAGGAATCAGAATCACGTAGTAAAAATTATGGAAGTGAAAAAAAAATTGACCAATTTATACTTAATATAAATAACTATAAATGAGGTAAACAATAATTTCGAATACTCTTTAGTTTATGATTAGTACACTAAAATAGTTGATAACAAATTAACTAAAAATGAATAGTTTGAAATTGATATTTTATGAATGGAAAAATGGTATATAAAACTAAAAATAGAAAATAATAAAATTAAATACGAAATGAGAAACAGGCCGTTTATTTTATAAGTAATGTATAAAAAAGAGTTGTATAATTTAAACTAATTAATTTTAAATATGAGAAAGAAATAATAAAATATTTCTTGTCAAAAACTAATGAAGATTAAAATTGGTGATTTAAATTATATTTTTATAGTTAATATATATTTTAAAAGGAGTGTAATATGGTCAAAAAAGAAAATTAAAAATAAAGAATACAATATCATATTCAACGGTGAAAATTTTTTATGTCCTGGAAGTTATTCAAAAAGAAAATTAGTATATTCAATGGGAAATTACTAGACAAAAAGAAAATTTATTCTATTTATTTAAGGAAATGAAAATTTTTATAAGATTATTGATATTAACAAACCTAATAAAGATAAAACTGTAATTAGTTATAATAAACATATTTTTATGATGAATATAACTACTTTTGATAAAAGGATTTAATGTAATTCCTATACTTTTACATGTTTTAGATGTAATCTGAAAGGAAATTTAAAAAAAAATGTTCTTTAAGATTTACCTGGTCATTATTACACACCAATACTTTTATATCTAATAATATATATTCTATATTACCCTATAATAAATGTGTTAAATTAATATGGATTTCTATATGTTTTATTACTATTATTGTTTGGCCCAAAATAACGTGGGTACTAAAAAATTATCTATTTAATCTTTTTTATAGGAAACCTGCATAAAATTCGTAATGATAAATGTTATATGGAAAAACTATTATCTAGAAATATTACTAGTGAGATTTCAAACTTTTTATCTTTTACTTCATATGATGGAGGCACTGTCTCCTTTGTTGATAACTTAGAAGTCATGGTTAGAGGTTTTAGTGAAGTAGGAATATTTAAATCAGTTATAATTTCTAAATTACTTTTTTATAGGTATATTAAAAATATTTAATTAGGGTATCACAACTTTTTGATGATGTAATGAATGTGATGATTAATGATAATAAATGCATTTTTTATAAAGATAATATTGTCTCATTTTATGATAATAGAAAATAAAATATCTATTCATAATATTTTACAAAAAATAACCCATAAAAACTTAAAGTGGTTAAATTTTGTAGTAAAATACAATATTAATTCTCATATAAGATTGGGACAAGTTCATATATGAAAATTCTACAATATTTAAAATCATGGAGTTGTTCTGAAACTTCAAAAATTTAAACCAATCATGTATTTTGTGTTAGATTTTTACTTAAAGGGTAAGCATCACAAAGAGAATTTAAGATCAGTTAATAATATTAATTTTTCTATATGTATAAAAGTACATCATGATGATTTATTTAGACCCATGAGAACTTCTAGTTTTGGTTTTAAGAGATTTGTGTCTATAATTGTATATGATTTTAGTAGATTCTATTTCACTATTTCCTTATCTCAAAAAAGTAAAACCTTAAACCTATTTATTACTTTTTATACAAAAATCAAAATGCAAAGGTCATTTTATAACATTAATTAAAAGTAATAAAGGTTGATACTTTTTTAACATAGAATTTTATAATTGTTTTGATGATAATAAATATTTCTATAATTTTTCTACCCCATAACCACCACAACACAATGGTATTTTATAGATGAAAAAATAGAACTATTCATAAAATTCAAGGGAATATACTAAATGAAATTAACATAACAAAATATTTTTAGGCTAAATTAGTTAGCAATTATTTCTATATCATAAATATAGATTAAATTGAACCCATGTTAATTAAAACCCCTTATTAAATATTTAAATAAATGAAACATAAGATTGGTTACTTAAATGTTTTGGGTTATATATATAATATAGTAAATTCAAAATCTAATATAGGAAAATTTGAAGCTAAAAGTGATGAGGGGTTTTTATAGGATATTCAATTAATATTAATTATTATAGTGATTATAAAAAGATAACCATGTCAATGGAAGAATCTATACTTTTAGAGTTTATTTAAAATAATATAAAAGATAATGAAGATTATGTGTATCCTATTGGATAATTAAATTAATTAAACATTGATTGTGACATGTTTAAAAATGATAATGAAATAGCTTAGGGGTAGAACATATCACCTCAATCTGATTCTATGAATTTGAAACTACACTGATGTCATTCTATAGAAAATTTAATAGGAAATGTTATATATGAAATTAGAATTAGAAAATTAGTTTTGGATTTTTGTTATAATTCTACCTTTATTGATGATTTTGAACCTATTAATAAACAATATTCTTCAAACAATTAAAATTGAAAAACATTATGTATGATGAACTTAATTTTCCTAATCATAAAAAAATCTATAATTTGGTTCAATTATCTAAAGAAAAATGATCTATTAGAATAAAATGTATTTATCAAAATAAAATTGATGAGTGTGTGAATATAATTATATTTAAGACCAGTGTAGTTTCCCAAGTTAATTTAAAAAGAGGAATTAATTTTCAATATTCATTTTCATGGGTTTATAGAATAGAAGGCATTCAGATTATAACATCTTTTTAATGATCTAAAAAATTTAATTTCATTCAAATGGATGTAAAAAGATATTTTTTAAATTGTGTAATTTTTTAAGATGTGTATGTTAATTAATCACCTAGATATGAAAATAATGAATTTCCAAATCATGTTTTTAAACTATACAAATAATTGTATGCTCTAGAAAATTTCCAAGAGATTAGAATTATAAACTAACTATATTTTTTTAGCAAAATTATTTTATCAAATGAAATATTGATCCAAAATTATTTATAAGGAATGTTTCTTAAAATATTTTAATTATAAAAATATATGATGATGATATTGTATTTGGATCTAAAAATTAATTACATGGTAATTAATTTTCAAAAATAATGAAAAATTAATTTCATATTAGCCTAATTAGTGAATTAAACTTTTTTCTTGGTCTTCAAATTATACAATAAAAATATAGTGTTTTCTAAATAAAATCAAATATATTAATCATTTGTTTAAAAAATTCAATCTTAATTCATGTAAAACTATCGAAAAACTATTGATAAAAAATTCAAAACTGGGTTTGGATAAATATAGAAAATCTATGAATGATAAAATGTATAGAGGAAGGATAGTAATCCCACTTTTTTTACAATATGAAGGCTATATATTATTTTTTTCCTTATGTATGTCTGCATAGTATTAATTTAATCCAAAATAAAGTCATTTAAAGGATATTAAAATAACAATAGAATTTGTTAAATAAAATATTAACACTATTTTAATTTACTTTAATCATAATTGTTTTAATTTGTTATCTTATTTTGGCATTGACTTTGGAGGTTGCAAACTTGAAAGAAAATCACTTCAGATATGTGTTTCTTATTAGGTAAATGTTTAATATCATCGAATTACAAAAAAATGAGTTTTATTGTCCATAATTGAGGATAATTACATTTCTATCATAAATATTTGGGCCCAATGTATCTAGATAATCAAACTCTACCTTATTTTAATGTCTATTTAGATAAAATTCCTATATTCTATGATAATAAATATTCTCTTACAATATATAAAAAACCTATATATAATTATAAATCAAAACAAATAGATGTTATATTTTAGTTTTTGAATGATCATGTTAACAAAGATGATATAATTCTATAAGAAATTATAAAAGAAAATTCCCTTGCGCATATCATTACTTAACCATTAGATTCTGTGAGGTTTAAAAAATTAATGTTTGAGACTGGTATGATGGAGATTTAGTTTTTAAGTGCATGTTTATCTTAATTTTATTATTATTTATATATATATTACAAATGAATATATTTAGTATGATTTAACCACTGATTTTTATTTTTAAAAAAAATATTTTATTAATAATTTCTTATTTAAAGTTTCTTTTTACTTTTTGATAAATTTCAAAATGGGGGAAAATTTTGGGATGTCTTAAAATTAAAAAATTATTTTTTGTTTTTAAATTTACAAAAGGGATTATTTTTTATGTTGATAGTTTATGTTTTTATTTATTATATTTTTTAGATAAATCTCAATCAATTAATTTAAAATAATTAATAAAAATTATTCTTTTAATATTATTCTTTATTCATGTTCTTTAATGTGTTATTATTTGAAATATTTCAATAATATTTTCTTATAATTTAATATTACTAATTTTGTTAGTACAATTATTTTTTAGTTTTATAATTTTGAATTACATAATTTTATATTTAGTTTGAAATATATATAAATATATAAATATTTTTTTATTTTATTTTTATATTTATATCTTGTGTTATTCAAAAATAATAATAATATTTTAATATATTAGAGTATTTATTTTATCTAAATTGTTATATATACATATACATATATATATACACACACATATACATATATATACATATCATGTAATATATATATATATAATATAATATAATTTTCATCATATCCACCTCATATGAATAGTAAAAATCTCCTACACACTTCCTTGACTATGTAATATAGACTTCATCTCCCTCATGGCACTTGTATGCCTCTACACGTAGTTCACCGGTGATACTCAATAGAAATGTGACATTTCATCCTCTATTTTTGAAGCACATTTGGCCAAATTACACTATTTGATAGAAGCTCATCCATATAGTTCCACACTCATACGAGTGTTCTTCTTGACAACACCACTGAAGTGCAACACTAAAACAAAAATTATCCACTAGTTTTAGTCTTATCATGCATGACACTGGCATCGAACGACTTCTCCATAGACAGTCACCATGTATAGAACACCCACTTTATCCTATGATGGAAACAAATTAGGTGGTTTGGTGATGCAATGGAAGAGGCCTCCTGAAGTTACCATGAAGGGTACACACACCAACATACCATGAAAAAAATATAAGAGGTTACCATGAGTGTGTGTGAGTTCCTACCATGGTTGTGTTAAGTACCTACCTTGAATATAATTGAGTAACTACCATTCATTATTTATTCAAACTACCATGAATCCTTCTACTGGTGATAGTGATGACAACATTACCACAAGAGGGTATTTATACATACCATGATCCATTTATTGGAAACTGTATTCATTGTTGGAAATAGTTATGATTATGTTATTATGGGGGAATAGGTTTCAAGGAAGAGCATAGTATATATATTTACTCACACACACACACACACAATCCATATTTTTTATATTTTCTAAAGACACTTTTAAAAGGAAAGTGTGAACCCAACACAAATCCATCCAAAAAAATCATGACCACTGTAGAATCTAACACAAGATCTGCACCCATGAAAAAATTTATCCACATAAAAAATGTAAATTTTGAAAGGAAACACCAAACGTGGGTCGTGTGGATTCATGAACCCCATAACCGCTGACGGCCATCCCTCACTATCAGAAAAAACCACAAACCTGGATATCGTTGTAATCATCACACGCCGACCTTATCCTTTTTCCACCCACACCACTTTCACCTCATTAAATTAGCATTGGTGTCGTATGATTCATCACCGTCATCCACTTCACTGATGTTCACCACCAACACCAAACATCCTCTCTGACTCCTATCCTCCACTAAATCACCAAACTACTAATCATCATCAACCACATTGCTGGAAGAGAGACATTTATGACCACCAGGGAGACCTCAAACTAGGTAGAAGCGATAAAGAACTAAAAAAAATCAAATCTCATAATGATCCTCCTCTGCTCACACTCTGATGAAACCATTTCCATCATCCCAAGTCATAGAACCACTAATGAAACAACCAAAAAACTCCAAAAAATTGTGAGATGATCACCCAAAATTGCTTCGGTAAAACCACACTCCACGAACTAGTGATCCATTAAAGACCTAAATGATATAGAAGAATAGATCATCCTACCATCGTAACCCTTCACCGCTGAATCCCCGAATCAACCCAAACTCCACTCCGATCCACCATCGAAACACCAAAAATAAACCACAACCTTCAACTCACCGTCCAAATCCAGTGTCAACTTCTTCATGGAAAAATCCAGTAAACAAGACTTTAACATGAAAAAAAACATTACAAAGATGGAAATTTTTTGAACAAAAATAGGTTATGGGTGTCATTTTGTCTTCATTATCATCTCCTTCTTGGGGGGTTCTTATATGGATATGGAGGAATGGGTAAGAATTTAATTTTTATATTTTTATCACTTCTTTGGAGGTCATAAGGTAATATTGTTCTTATAGTTTCTTCTAGTGTATTTGAATAATTACATCTTCAATGTGGGAGGACTTCCCTCTCTAAAATCCATGTTCTGATATATATTAATTAGCACTCATTTTTCAATATTCAGAAAGGTATTGATCTCACAGAACTTATAAAATTAACAAAACTGATTGTTTTGGATAAGGAACCAATGATTCATAAACAATTTTTTGAAGCTCTTAATCATTATTTGAGAGATATAATGTAATAAAATAATGATAATTCTTAAAATTTACCTTTTGGTGTCCTAACAGTTGTCTTGGGGTTTAGTAAAATAGTATTTGTAAAACTAGGTGGTAATAGAAGAGACATTGTGTTTGTATGTATAAATTCTTCATATTTATAGTGATGCTATCAAGTTTTAACTTTGAAAAAGAACATGAGATTGCTTTCAATTTCCTCCAGTGATGATCTAGTTGATGTAAAAGAATTTTCTAAGTGGACTTTGGATATTAGGGATGGTATAATTTGTGATCCTAATGATGTTGAATCATTCATTCAAATTCCATCAACATATCTCCTTACATCAGTTGACAAACCAATGAACACAACTGTTGACTATACATACCCAAATTTTACTCACAACTATGGTGATGTAATTTACTTTAAGGACTCTAAAAAATTAGCACCAATATGTGATATTTTTTAAGAAGTAAATGACAATATGTTATCTTTTGACTACCTATGAAACCAGAGATTATTTCAGTATCTATTATATGTGTAATGAAATTTTTGATACAGATATTCCAGAGAACATATACAAAACTGGAATTTTAAATGGTATCAATGTATCCGGGTTTCCTACCCATAAAATTACATTGAAGAGTGGGGTAACCATTATGTTTCTCAGAAATGTTGATCAATCAGTGGGTTTAAGTAATGTTACTTGGAATATTGTTATACACTTAGGTGATCATGTAATTGGTGTATAAATTTTAAATGGATATCATTATAGGAATATTTAATTCATTATAAGAATTAATATGTCACATTTTGATTGTAGATGTCATTCAAAAATTATAAAGAATATAGTATCCTTCGATTGTTTCATTTGCAATGACTATTAAAAAACATAAAGCCTAATAACATTATTTTACTTGGATATATCTTTGAAAACATGTGTTCTAACATGGAATACAATATGTTTCATATCTATGGTCACATTAAAAAATGGTTAAATAATATTAGTAGATGATAAATATAACACGGTCTCTGATTCCACACAAAATATTGTTTATAAGTAAATTTTTTATAACATGTATTAAGTATCTATTAAATTACATTATTGAAATTTAAATGTGTTTTTCAATTGAAAATATTTATATTATCCTAGTATTTATTATTCTTCACTATGTTTTGTTTGTACAATGATTCAAAAGCTAGAGAGTTATGAAAATGTAATGATTAATAACTCTATTTAATGATATTACCCTTGAAGATGATGAAACACTAAATATAAAAGTTAGCATATTCAATATGTGTTTTACATCATCTTCTAAGTACTCTGATGATTTTTTTTATGTTAACCTCGTTCTTGGTGACAAAATTGTGATTTAGACATATAAAAATTAAAAAAATACTTTTCATTGTTCTGTTATTATGTATAGATATTGCATTACGTTATTCTACATCGATGATATACAAAAATAATTTTATCATTGTATATTAAATAATTTTAAATACCTTATATTGGGAACAATGATTTAGTGTGCAATTAGATGTTATCAACTAATATCAAAGTTCAAATTGTTGTTTCATGAATGATTTTTCTATATTATAAAAAATTACTAAATAGATGAAAATCAAGGAAACTTCTTTTTCTTTGAAAAGTTTGATGTTCAAGTCTGCTTTTGAACATAAAAAGAAAGAAAACCCACTTTTGAGGATAGAGAGAAGTGGGATCCCATTACAAGATAGGAGCAGAAATGCCTTATAAAATATGACTCAAAGGCCTTAATAGGCACCCAAATATCAAAAGGGAAGAGTAAATCAATAAAAGCATCAAAAAATCAGGAAAAAATATTGTCAAGATGACATGTGTAAAGAATTATGTTTACATCAACCACCCATTTTTGTCCATGTGATGATCAACTACCACTCATTAGTTTTTATTTTACTTCTTTTTATGAAATTATTCAAAAAAGGGTTTCGAAACAACATCTAATAGTTAAATATTATTCCCAGTTAAATTTTTTTCTTATTTTGTATTTTCAACACACATTTACTCACCTATAAAAAATAAACACTAATGTATGGAAAATCCATTCACTACAAACTTTTAAATTTTAAGTTTATAAGTAATACAATGTATTTTATTACAATTTTCATTATGTTTCATATATTTGTAATGTTCATTAACCAACTTTTATTTAATTATTCTATATTTGATACATTTTTGTAAATTTTTTTACTCCCATCCTATGAAATATATGGGGAATTCCAACCTAAAGATGAAAATTTATCTAGAGGATGATAGGTTATCCATTTTTTTGTTTTACTTTTCAAGCCTAATAAATTATTATTAACACTTTTATTTATTTATTTTTATACATATGGTTAAAAGTTAACTATAGTTTATGGGGTATTTTTTGAACTAAATTTCATATTTCTTATAAATAAATAGTGAATCATCTACCATTTTTATATTGAAAATTTTTAGGGAAAAGAGATTGAGTAGTAGGATTTCTATCTATACGGTACCTTTTTTCCCTTTATATTTATTGTTCATTTTTTAAATGTCTCAAACACCATACTATTCACATCTGTTTTGTAATTTCATGAAGGTAATTATCTTTAATAAAATAAAATTATTTTTCAACCTAGATATTCAAAAATGTGAAAGCTTCAGAAGCTAGTATCATTTTACCTGGAATTACATGACATTTATTTATGTTTTAAATTATCTACATCATGGATGTATTCTCTGTGATTTATAATTGATAATGTTTAATATTATTCAATTATCAGGTCTACGTTGATCATTCCATCATAGTTCTGTATTCCACCAAAAACAAATTCGAACATTTCTATTACACCTATGTTGTACTAAAATAACAAAAAAATAATTTATGATATCAAAAACTATCAAGAAGTTATTAATATGTACTAAACTTTATGATTTCAATATGTCGTATGAGATAATGTTCTACTATTTTTTTTCTATTCATGAAAATAATATATGGTCACTTATTCATAAACTATAAGGTATTTATTTTTAGCTATAATACAAAAAATTCAAAGCACCCACTATTGGTATTATGTATCCTGAAACTCTTGCATGAATAAATCGGACACTTCTAATAGAAATATTTGGTTCTAGAACTGCAAATCCTCTCTTAATAGTACTACTCCAAGGTTTCCAGTTTTTTTTCTTTATTACTAATAATTACTCAATTATTTGGTGACTATCTGGGTATATTATACGATATAAATAACTATCTAAACATAGTTTCAAATCCAAAAGATTTAGATTGAAACTGATGGTAATTGATCATAAAGAATCATTTTCATTTATTCTCTTTTATAAGTAAGTAATGCAATTTGTAACCCAAAAAGTAGAGAGTTGGGAGATTATTTGATATAAGTAGAAATATATAATTGTTTACATTATATCAATACATTTTTAGATTATTTAAACTAACATTACTATTTATTTTCAAAGTAGGAAAATGATGAGATAGGTTTTCCTCTAGAGATAAATATTTTCAAATCAAAAAGAGTTTTTTTATCTATTTATTTATCAAATTATAACATTTAAAATCATCACCATTCTTCATAAAAAACACCTAAAATGTTCTTTTCATCACTGAAAATTAAAATTACATTCGTAATTTTAATTATAACTTTGAATATTGTAAGGTACTATTGATTTCAATTTCTTAAATTTCATTTAAAAAAAATATACAACACATTATTATTTTTATCCTTACTATATATGATAATTAGAGCAGTGGATATTTAAAATTTAGTAGTAGCACTGAAATTAACTAGGTGATATATTTTTAATTTTATTAAGTTTGATTTATTAAAAATAATCCACAACAAATTTATATATTCCTTTTATCCTTACTTTATAGGATAATCATATTAGTGGATCTTTAGGACTTAGTTTCAGCATTGAAGTTGGGTTTGTTAAATCAACCATGCATATTTCATCTACTAGGGTATATATTTGCACTCTTGATTGACTTTTATTTTTACTAAAACTTTAGAATTCAAAAATATAAAATTTTTCTGGACATTTTTCATATTTTCTATGTTAGAACATACTATTCATTTATTATTTAAATTTAATATTGTTAAAATTTTGATTTTTGATTCTCTGATTTTAGTTTTCACTTATTTTATCTATTTAATATTCTAACTCCATTATCTTTTTTAAAAAAAACTTATTGCGTGATTTTTATGGAGAGGATGTGGTGCAATGTGATATTGTAATGTATGGGTACTTTGCAGCTACAACAAGTCATGATAATTAACCACAACCCTCTATGAAGGAAAAAATAAAAAATAAGTCTAAAAAATTACTAATATTTTGTGATGCTAAAAAAAGGTAATGTTAAATTATCTATTATTATTTTATCATTGATTTAATATTTGAAATTTTTTTCTGTAACCATGGTATTATACAATCCAATATTCCCAACTATAATTTCAACATATTTTTTCACAATTTTTTAGTTTTTCATATGTATTTCATATACACTACACAAATAAAAATATGCAGTGTATAGTATATTTTTTCAATTTATACTATATATTTCAATATATTATTATTATATAGTAATCTATTGAGGTTTTTGAAGTAACAGAAGAGAACCCAACCAGAAAATGTTTCCCATAGATTAAGAACATGTGCCTAGTCATTATAGCATATGGAAGCTCAAAACATGGATCCGGTTATTCCAGTGTCTCTTTCCCTTCAAACCAGACGATATCCTTCCCCAAAAATCTCTATTCATAGAATAACCTCTAAAAATCGCCAATATTCTTCAATAAAACCTCTCACAACAATCTTCTTAGTAATATTCTTCCTTGAAACCAAGAACCAAATCCGTTCATGAGAACCCAAATCCAGGTAAGACCGAGTTGAATCTCAACTAGCCCCTACATGATCCTTTCAACTTCTCTCATTATTCAACATGCTACAATCAATCTCATAGAAGAACACATATTTAATGCCTACATACATCATCCACAATCTATAATGAATCTTCATTTAAATTTTATGAATTATAGACCATATCAAAGTCCCTAGTTGAGCATACTTTTCCCTATAAATCCAGACCCAAGATTTCATAGTAAATCTTGATCTAGAACCTACTCTTATGCTGCTAATAAAAGAAAAATGTACTAAAATAATGATTTTCAACTCATTGATATTCCTCCTATGACATTGTTCATCTATGGAATTAAATATTTTTGTACATTGTTGATAAGCCTCAAGATATTAAATATGTATCCTTAATTTCATATACGATAGGAATATATTTTGTGTGCATTGAAATGTTTACTGTGTTTGTATTTTCATGTGTCTATATTTTCAATTTCATGGGTGTCCATTACATATGTTCTCATGTGTAAGTAGCTTTCATTTGAGGAATTTTCTTCCATTTTATTCAACTATATATATAATAATCATATAATTACTTCATAACATATGGAAGAATTATTTTCTTCATAACACATGGCATGCTAATTTTTAATAAATATGATATTTAAATTTGTAAGTTTCAGAATTATAGTTTTCTATAGCTGACATAGAGTTAGTAAATTATAGGGTAAAATATGTATCTAATTAATTCTATCTTAAATCATTCCATAAATTAATTATTCTCCAAAAAAATTATATATTCTATTTTCATTGACTACAACATGAAAATTTCAGTCATATAATATTTTATCTACTAATGACATTATTTACTTTTTTAATATCTCAACATGTTACTCTAGTTTCATGATGAAGATTCATTTCCATGTGTTTCTGATTTGGATTCTCCTACTTCAACAAGTGATGTTTAAAGAAAATTTAGTTAATAAATTTTTATTCTTTTTTCAATTACCAACAAACTCATATTTCAAAGACTTTTTCTCTCTATCAGTGTTTTATAACTAAAATTTCATGTGTTTTATTAGTGTCTAAAATCTATCTTCTGACACAATCTAATGGTTTCTTTCCCTAAATAGTTACAATTTATCATTAATGTAGTAATTTATTTTTCTCTACGCTACAAAAAATTGGAATTTCATAGTGGTCCCTTCATGGACCCTATAAATTAGAATGTTGAAATAAATCTACTCTTTTTTGTATGTGTCTATAATGTTTATTCATATCCATCCCTTTAATTTTTTATATTCATTATTTGAATCATTTTCTCATTCATATTATTGGTTTCTCCATCATAAATTCCTAATATAATTTTTTATTCCTTACTAATTCTACTAAATATTTTCTATTATGTTTATGATGATCCAAAAATTTCTCAACCTCACTACCATAGATTCGAGAAAGGGATGTGATAGCTTTTATCATCATTAAAAAGAAAGTGTTGATAAAATCCTCACCTTTATTAGCTCCAGCTAAAATCATTGCTAATGGTTTATCCTTTATCAGTGATTTTTTTAGTGCTGATAAAGGATAACTTTATCATCGCTATTCTTAGGGATATTAAATATTTTTAATAAAAATATTATTAATATATATATAATCATGATATTTATATTTAAGAACTTTGGATTCTGAATAAACCCTTTTTTAATATAAATATGATATATTATAATATATATTTTTTAATAATTAATATATATATATATATATAATGTTTTGAAAAAAGTATTTATCAATTATAAATTAATAGATATATATTTAAATAATTAGAAAATTATAATAAATTTTTTAAAATGAAAAATATATTTATTATATTTAAAATTATATATAAATACAATTTAAATATATTTATTTATAATTATAATTATAAATTAACTAATATATGTATCAAATGAACTTGGGAAATAAATATATCAGTGCTAAAAAGTTCTGACAAAGGTTAGTTTTATCAGTGCTTTATATTTTAGTGCTAATAAAAACCTCATTTATCAACATTTTCCAAAAATCACTAATAAAATCCTTTCATGTTTTTATAAATGGAACCCTATTAGAACCCTATCGTCACTCATGCATCAAGATTTTGTATAACTATAGATCTGTCACCAACTATGCAGCCCTCTTCGCTGCCCCTGCTTCCACCTCCGCCTCCGTCGTCCTTGCCACCAGAACATACTATTGTCGTCGGACCTCCAAGTCTAAGGTACTATCTTATTTATAACTATTTTGTTATTAATCTCCCATTCTCGCGTTTCAATTTCTCTTGATGAATCAAACTATCATCCTTTGTGTGCCCCTTACTCCTTCTCTTGCCTTCATTTTCTTTGTGCAGTAGCTTTAGATCTAGTGGGATTGATCGATATTAATTCATTTGGATTCCCTTTCATCCATTTTTGTATATGACTTGTGGAGTTAAAACAAACTAGTTAAGGAAGTATAAGCAGTGGCAGTTCAAGTGAGTTCCAAAGAGATTCTATGTTTTCACAAAAAAAAATTGATTGAAGCTAACAGTATAAGGATTAATACTCTAGAACCCAAAATCAGTTCAATGGAATTATATTAGTCGTAAAGAAGGAAAGAGGAATCCCTCAACCAGGATATGAAACACTAAATTTTACATTGAATTCAAATAATTAAATTCAATTTTATTCTAAAAATTCTTTTTATTTTAATTCTTATTAATTAGTTTTTTTCTACTTAATAATTCAATTATTATTAAATGATTATGCTAATTTTTATTATATTATTAAGAAATGTTTTCTTCTTGTGATGTTATTAATTTATTTTTAATTGTTATATTATCTCATATATGATATAATGATTATTTATTTAAATGAAGTAATTTATAATCACTTTCATGAGAGAGATATTGAATTTCATGGTTTCATATGAATTGTATTTAGCTTTAGGACTTCAAATCGTATTTTATGTTTGGAAAAGAATATTTTTGAATGGAAAAGGAGATTTTATTGAGTGATTTGATTTTAAAATGAAACGTTTGAGGGAATGAAAATATTTTTAATGGATGTGAAATGTTTTAAAGATGTTTTATCTTCTCTTTTCATTTTTACATAGAATTTTTAGTATTGAAATTAAAATGGGATTTTTAGAAATTTATTGTGTAATATCCTACCCCTCCTCATTGGCTTGAGAAAGAGAGAGGGTGTTACTTGGCCTTAAGTGACATCCCTAAGATGTCAAATGTTGGAAATAAATTCCAAGGTCTTCATTAACAAGTGTGGGATGATTTCCCCTTTAAAAGAAAATAACCATACAAACACTCCCTAACAAAATACTATATGGTGCATGATGAAAAATTTAAACAACTCAAAATAAAACCATTTATATCACTACCAACTACCAAGATTACCATAACGGAAGTCTACAAAACATCAAAGTAAATAGCGAATGACATAACTGACAAAGCCCAAAGACTCCATCAAAAATAAAAATCTCCAACAAGCTCCATGCTCCACAAAAATATATTAGGTATCACAATGCACCACTAAAGAAGTGTGATAATTTACCTTTTCCCAAATATTGAGGAACAAAATATACAAAAGCAATAAAGTTCCAAAGTAGGGGTGAGTACTAAAACATAGTAGGTTTTCCCCATTTACTTCCCTACTCAGGACACTATGATAAAATATGTTAGCACATTTATATTAAATAGTTCATATAAAATAATTTCTGAACAGATTATAACAAAATATAAACAAGTACCTTAACCTATAAGTTTTTCAAAAACAATATCAAGTTCCAAGGAAAGCAACAAAACAATGATCTTAAACCATTTCACAATATCCATTTTGGCATAATAATTCCATATCTCTTATCCACAAATCCAACCATGCATGAAAACTTGGACCTCCCTATACTCACAAGTGGATATTCATCCTTTCACTAAGTTGTCACATGAAAATGAAAGAAGATTCTTACCTATTGATCTCTTCTCCTTGAGATCCTCATTAAGGACTTTGGTTTTGTCCTTTTGATGAGACCAGAAGCTATAGAATGTGGGGAAGAGCCTTGGGATGATTATTGGGAAGAACTTAGGTAAGGATCAAGACTTCAGAGGTGTGGGAGGAAGAGTGGAATAAGGGTGTTATTTATAGTGGAGGAGAGGAGGTATTTTTCATTATTTTAATCATTATTATAATATTTTTCCTCAAGACTATGAATAATCTTAATTCATGTGACCCCAAATAGTAATTATTGTGTGTGAGTTCAAACTAAGTGGTCTTACATCACTTATGATGTCATAAATAGTATATTTAACTGATAATTTGAATATACGGTATTTTACTGTATTTCACTATTCATCAAAAATTCAATAATTTCCAAAAATTTCCAAAAATTCACCCTTACCATTTTTCGACAAGTGGAATTCAAAAATGAACTTCATTTTTTGAAAATAATTTTCTAAATATTATTAATTAAATTTTTAAATAGAACCATATTTTATTCAAAAATTAACAATTTTAAAACCATAACTGTTTTTATATCACATTAAACAATTAACCAAAATTCCATTATCTAAAATCCCCAAGAAAATAAAATAACAATACAATTTACTATTCATTAAGGTCAAATTACTATTTATATTACTATTCATAAGGGTATGTTACTATTCACCAAAAATCTAGTTAGTTCCACTAGACTCCAAATAATATACTGAACACAATTGTATATGACCGTTTTTTGAAATTCAAAACATAGAAGTGGAAAAATTGTGTTTTATGGTTAGTTTATAAATTTTACATAGTATTTAAGAGTTCATTTAAGCACATGGTGTTTCCTTTTAAAATCTGGGGATGTTACATTATCCCCCCTAAAGGAATTGCACCATCAAAATTCATTCATTGTATTTATATTTCTGAATTTACATATCAGTAATTATGAAAAACTATTTTCTTATGAATACATATTTAACTAGAAGTTTAAATCTAAACACTATCACTTAATTTTTTTTTAAAATGACAACGACTAATCTCCCAAGTTGTCTAGATCGTTCCTTTGATACCAATTGTAAGTCCCTGAACCCGCACTTCCGGATTCAGTACTAAAACATGTTGTGCATTATTTTTTTATATAATAGATAACTGAAAAATAAACAGTATATTATACAAGTGAGAACATTTTCTGGTCTAGGTTATGGAGAATTAGACAACAACTTACATATATTGAATCAGATTTTTCAAAAATTAATAGCTAAAATAAATAACTAGATTCATCTTCATTAGCACCTTAATTGTCCTTTGAAATTATAATTATTCTTGTGGAAAACATTTTAAAAACTTGGGATGAGAAAATATCTTAATAAGGGATATAAAAAGAAGGAAAGAACACATTAGTCCATTAATACTTGTAACGTATGAAATCATTTTCAAAAGACATATTTGTCACCCATATATAGTTACTTTTTGAAACATGAGATTTCCACGAGATTACCACAAATATAAGAACATAAATAGAACCATAAATGTATCTTAGGATATTGCTTACCTAATATTCAAACCCTCTCAACTACCTTATAATTTGTAACCCTCACGGCTACCTTACAATTTGTGTAACCATCACACTTACACTTGGAGTAACCGTACGACCGACCTCCAACATACATATAACTAATGAATTTGAGGGAGCTATAGGTCCAAAATTTATCATAATCATTTCCCAAGAACTAAAAAATAATCATACAATATGAATAATTTCATAAAAATATTGTTTTTGAATTTTGTAAAACAGAATTTTAAAAGAGAATTTTAAAAGAGAATTTTTAAAGAAAAAACCCTTAAAAATATCATATAATTAAAGTGAGACTTAATAAAGTGATTTTAATATGTATAAAAAATGTAAATACAAATAATTAATTATAATATAAACAATTTTCATCACACAAACAATTTTAATACCACAAAAACAATGAATTAGAAGTTTAACCCAATGAACGGAAATCGGGTTAAAAATTTACTTACCTTAGGTTTGACTTACTTAAAACTCATTTAAACCTCTGGTATAATGTTTAAAATAGTTTTATTAATATCTTAAAGAAAAATATTTATGTTTATAATACCTTATATGATCATTTAATTACATCATTTCTCCCTTTAGTTGTTTGTATTTTGTTTCTTGCATTGTTTTGGGTGCATTCTTTACATGGTTTCGATGATCGGTTCATGATGGATATTCTTGTCTATTGGAAGTGAAACTATGGAATTATAATGGAATGGTAGTTACATATTTTCAGAACCATAAATTATTTCATTTACCATTTTTAATTCTGATATGAGGATGATTCATAAATTAAAACATTATTGATATTTGTTTAGGTCATTTTGGCGATTCTTCGATCGTAAAGAACTCATTTGTTTTATAAATTAATAACATGTGTATAAAATGATTCCAGAACCTTATATAAGATACAATACATAAATTTTAATCTGGTTCGACCATAGAAATGATTTCATGACCAATCTTGAAGAAATTAAATGAAATTAAAATCATATCGTTCATGATGTCGGTAAATCGACACATCATGGATGGTATTTTAATTTCTTGAATGAATGGGAGAGGAGAAGAAGATTGATGAGTAATTTTCCATGAACAAGATAAAATCCATAATATACAAGATTCTGGAGCTTTCATGCCTCTTGAATAATAATAGGGTAATAGAGTATAAGAAAATAAAAGGAAATGAAAGGAAAGCACATAAAAATGAAAGTAGATTCTTACTCTTTGATCTCTTCTCCTTGAGATTCTCCTTAAGGCCATTGGTTTTGGCCTTTTGAGGAGACCAAAAGATCTAGGACAAGGGAAAGATCCTTGGGATGAGTATTGGGCTGAACTTAGGTAAGTCTCAAGGCTTGAGAGGTGTGGGAGGAAGAGGGGAATAAGGGTGGTATTTATAGTGGAGGAGAGGAGGTATTTTTCATTATTTTAATCATTATTATAATATTTTTTCTTAATACTATGAATAATCTTAATTCATGTGACCCAAATAGTAATAATGGAATATTTGTTTGAACCAAGTGGTCTTACATCACTTATGATGTCATAAATAGGGTATTTAACTGATAATTTGAATATACTGTATTTTACAGTATTTTAATATTCATCAAAAATTCAAGAATTTAAGAAAAATCCAAAAAATTCACCCCTACCATTTTTTAACATGTATAATTTTAAAATGAACTTTATTTTTTGAAAATAATTTTCTAAATATTATTAATTTAATTTTTAAATAAAATCATACTTTATTCAAAAATTAACAATTTTAAAAATATAAGTGTTTTATATCACATTAAAAATTTAACCAAAATGCCATTATCTTAAATCCTTAAGAAAATAAAATAATGATACAATTTACTATTCATTAGGGGTCATATTACTATTCATAAGGGTATTTTACTATTCATGAAAAATCAAGTTGGTTCCATTAGATTCCAAATAACATACTGAACACAATTGTAGATGACCGTTTTTTGAAATTCAAAACATAGAAGTGGAAAAATTGTGTTTGATGGTTAGTTGTTTTTAATGGTTGGGTCTGAAGCCCCAATTTATTATTTAAAGAAAATACCTCTTTAGTGTGGGTAGAGGGAGGGCCATTACATAGCCTGAAGGCCCAAATCCAAGTGGCATTAATACAAGGTTTGAAAGCCCATTTTTTGGCCGAAAGAACCTCTCGGTGAACAGTACTGCTACATTACTCGTGCTGCTGCAGTACCTGTTACAGTACCACTACCGCTACAATACCGCCATTGCAACAGTACTGCTACAGTGACCTAATACAGTACCTGGAATTTTGTCCCTGCCCAGATTTGATCATGGGTCTTTTGGATGCCAAGCAGAATCCTGTACCACTTGGGTACAGGCTCGTTGTCTTGTGTTTGATGGTTAGTTTATAAATTTCTCATATTATTTAATAGTTCATTTAAACACAGAGTGTTTCCTTTTAAAATATTAGGATGTTACATTATCCCCCCTTAAATGAATTGTGCCCTCACAATCCGTTCATTGTACTTATATTTATAAATTTATATATCAATAATTATGAAAACATATTTTCTTATGAATACATAATTAACTAGAAGTTTGAAAGTAAACATTATCAGTTAATTTTTTTTAATTTCAACGACTAATTTCCAAAGTTGTCTAGACCGTTCCTTTGATACCAACTGTAAGGCCCTAAACCCACACTTCCGAATTAGGTACTAAAACATGTTGTTTATTTTTTTATAATAGATAACTGAAAAATAAAAATTACATTATACAAATGAGGACCTTTTCCAATCTAGGATCTGGATATTTAGATAACAACTTATATATATTGAATCAGAGTTTAAAAAAATTAATAAATAATATAAATAACTGGATTCATCTGCATTAGAACCTTAACTGCCCTTTGAACTTCTAAGGATTCATGTTAAAAACATTTTAAAAACTTGGGATGAGAAAAATAGCTCAGTAAGGGATATAAAAAGAAGGAAGGAACACATTAGTCCATGAATACTTGTAAAGTATGAAATCATTTTCAAAATACAAACTTGTCACCCATATATACTTACTTTGTGAAACATGATATTTCCATGAGATTACCTAAAATATAAGAACATAAATAGAACCATAAAGGTATATTGGGGTATTACTTACATAATATTATAACCCTCTCAGCTACCTTATAATTTGTAACCCTCACAACTACCTTACAATTTGTGTAACCATCGCACTTACACTTGGTGTAACCATAAAGCTGACCTCCAACTTACACATACCTAATGAATTTGAGAAATATATAGGTCCCAAACTTAATCATAAACAATTCCAAAGAACTATAACATAATCATACAACATGAATAATTTCATAAAAACCTTGTTTTTGAATTTTGTAAAATAGAATTTTAAAAGAGGATTTAAAATGAAAAACCCCTTACAAATATTATATAATTAAAGTTAGAGTTAATAGAGTGATTTTAATATTTATATAGACTATAAATACACATAATTATTTATAATATAAAAAATTTAATCACACAAACAATTTTAATACCACATAAATAACAAATTATGAGTTTAACCCAAAGAACAGAAATCGGGTTAAAAATTACCTTACCTCTGATTTTTCTTACTTAAAACTCATTTAAACCTCCATTATAATGGTTAAAACATTGTTATTAATATCTTAAAGAAACATATTTATGTTTATAATATCTTATATGATCATTTCATTACATTATTTTACCCTTTAATTGTTTGTATTTTGTTCCTTTCATTGTTTTGGGTGTGTTCTTTACAAGGTTCCCATGATCGGTTCATGATGGATATTCTTGTAGATTGGAAGTGAAAATCAAAAATTGGAATGGAATAATATTTAAATATTTCTAGAACCATAAATTATATTATTTATCATTTGTAATTTGGATATGAGGATGATTCATAAGTTAAAACATTATAGATATTTGTTTAGGTCATATTGGCGATTCTTCGATCGTGAAGAACTCATTTGTTTTATAAATTAATAACATGTGTATAAATTGATTCCATAACCTTATATAAGATATAATACATAAATTTTAATCTTGTTAAACCATATAAATGGTTTCATGACTATTATTGAAGAAATTAAATGAAATTGAATTCACATCGTCCACGATATCAGTAAATCGACATATCACGGATAGTGTTGTAATTTCTTGAATGTGTGGGAGAGGAGAATATTATTGATGAGGAATTCTCCATGAACATGATAACATACATAATATACAATATTATGGAGATTTCATACTTCTTGTATAAGAGGAGTGGAAGATAGTATAAGAAAATAAAGGGAAATGAAAGGAAAACACATGAAAATGAAAGGAGATTCTTACCCCTTGATCTCTTCTCCTTGAGATCCTCCTTAAGGCCTTTGGTTTTGCCTTTTTGATGAAAACATAAGATATAGGAAGTAGGGAAGATCCTTAGGATGATTATTGGGTAGAACTTAGGTAAGTCTCAAGTCTTGAGAGGTGTTGGAGGAAGAGGGAAATAAGGGTGGTATTTATAGTGGAGGAGTGGAGGTATTTTTCATTATTTTAATCATTATTATAATATTTTTCTCAAGACTATGAATAATCGTAATTCATTGACCCCAAACAGTAATAATGGAATTTTAGTTTGACCCAAGTGGTCTTACATAACTTATGATGTCATAAATAGTGTATTTAACTGATAATTTGAATATGCGGTATTTTAATGTATTTCACTATTCATCAAAAATTCAAGAATTTCATAAAGATACCAAAAATTCACCCTTACCATTTTTCAACATGTATAGTTTAAAAATAAAATTCATTTTTTGATAATTATTTTTAAAATATTATTAATTTAATTTTTAAATAAATATACATTATTCAAAAATTAACAATTTAAAAATATAACTGTTTTTATATCACATTAAAAAACTAACCAAAATGTAATTATCTTACATCCTTAATAAAATAAAATAATAATGCAATTTACTATTCATTAGGGTTATATTACTATTCATATGGGTATGTTACTATTCAACAAAAATCAAGTTGGTTTCATTAGACTCCAAATAACTATCCGAACACAACTGTAGATGACCTTTTTTTGAAATTCAAAAAAGAAGTAGCAAAATTAGGTTTCATGGTTAGTTTATAAATGTCACATAGTATTTAGGAGTTCATTTAAGCACATAGTGTTTCCTTTTAAAATATCAGGATGATATAAAAGGTCTCCACCCCCCCCCCCAAACATCACCCATATTGATTACATACTTAAAAATCATAAAACAATGGTTACTTACTTGAAACTGGGGGTGATAAATTATCCCCATCGTTGTCCTTTTTCTCCCCAAAAATTAGAAAACCATTGTTACTCTGGAATAATTTTTTCCATTTCTCTTTCATTTTATTCTTCTATTCCCAAGTCTCTTCATGAATTTGATCGTGTTTTCACAAAACCCGCACTAGACTGGTGGTTCTTTCACACAATACTTTCTCTTGTATGTCCACAATATGCACTGGCATGTGCACCAATGAAGCATTTAGATCTATTTCAATGCGATCCCATCTGATCACATAGTCAGTATCAGGATGATAATTTTTCAGATGAGATACATGAAATATGTTATGCACAACGTTGAACCATGGTGGCAATTCCATGTGTTATGAAACTTCACCAACCCATTATAGTATTGAAAAGGGGCCCATATATTGAGGATATAACTTTCCCTACTTCCCAAAATGATGCTGCCCAAGCCTTGGAGAGATCCTCAAAAATATGTGATCACTCACCTCGAATGAAAATGTCCATCGATGACGACCCGCATACGATTTCTGACGACTCTGAGCCATCTCCATCCATTTCCTGATCAACTGAATCTTCTCTATTGTCTCTTAGACAAGCCTCATCCCAACTAGTGAAGTCCCATATGTTTCCACCCAAAAAAGTTTATAATGACAAGGACACCCATACAATGATTCAAAATGATCCATATGTATCAAGGATTGATAATTTTTGTTATATGAGAACTAAACTAATGATATTATCTTCCCATGAGCCACCAAAATCTACTACAAAATCCTAAAAAAATTATTTCAGAGTTTGTATCATCTGTTTGGATTATCTATCTATTTTAGGATGATACACTGTACTCATATTCAACTAATCCTCAAGAGATTTCTGTAAGGATTTCTAGAAACAAGATGTAAACCTCAGATCTCAATCTGACACTATCAACATTTTTACACCATGACTCTTCACCACTTCTCGGATATATATTTTTAATAAGTCCTCCACCATATGAGATTCATGAATAGTGATGAAATGAGCCAAATTTTTGAGCTAATCCACTATCACCCATATGGAATCGTGTTTCTGAACCGTTCTTGGGAGACCTGTTACAAAATTGATAGTTATCTTCTCCCATTTCCAAATAGGTATGGGTAAAGACTACAACATACCTTATGGTCGTTGATTCTATACCCTAACCTGCTGACAGGTTAATCACTATGAAATAAACTCAACCACTTTCCTTTTCATACCAGTCCACAAAAAATATACATTCAATTCCTTATAAATCTTTTTTATTCCAGGTTGAATAACCCATTTCAAATGTCGTTAAGAATGAAAAAGTAGTTCCTAAAAATTCATAGGTACAACCATCCAATTTATGAACCCTAACATAAACTCTCATCCAAATTTCGTCCCTCAATGGTCTCCCCACCATTGAGTTTTTAACCCAAATAAACATATTTTGAATCAGATTTTTGTTCCTATTTAACCATATTCACTGAATTAGGAACAAATGAAACTAGAAAGAAAAATAAAATAGCATCTTAGTCTTCACATTCCAAGTTCAAGTATGATGGGACCAACATCAACTACCATTTATCTTAAGCTTCTTTTGCTGACTGAGAATACGACACTCAACTTAATGCCTCAGCCAATAGATTTCCTTACCTGATGTATACATGAAGTAAAATTTGAACATTTAAAGATAATTTATTTGTATTATTTTCTTCATATTCAAATCCCTTTATGATGAAATAAGTTTTAAGCTATTATGATCCATGAACAGTGTAAATTTCTCACCAAAGAGGTAATGACACCAAGTCTTCAAAGCATGGAATACTGCAACTAACTCCAAATCATGTGTTGGGTAGTTCTTATCATTTAACCTCAACATTATTAAGCCATAAGAAATAATAAAATCTCCCTACATGAGAAAAAATCCCATCCCAGATCCTGAAGCATCACAATACACCACATACACTTTTCCATGTTCTGGAAATATCAAGATAGGTTTTGATGTAAGGAGAACTTTTAACTCTTGAAAAGATTTATGGAATTCCTCAATCCATTGGAATGAAACATTATTACTTCTAAAATTTTTTATATGTTAATATATTAGTGATAATACACGAACAAATCATTAGTAGTAACCATCTAGACCAAGGAAACTACATAGCTTGAAGAAATTATTTGGCGGTTTCTATGAGATAACAGTCTCTCTCTTTTCTGGATCCACATAAACACCTCTTTCAGAAATTACATAGACAATACATTGTACCAATTTTATACAAAAAGCACACTTTTATAATTTTGCATACAACTGATGATCACTCAAGATTCCCAAAACTGTCACCAAGTATTTCTCAGGCTCAACCCTTGTCCTTGAATACAATAACATGTCATCCATAAACAGCACCACAAAAAAATCCAAATATCTATGAAATATCCTATTCATCAATTCCATTAATACCATAGGTGAATTCATAATGATGAAATGAATTAACACATATTCATCGTGTCCATATCTACTTCTAAAAGTTTTCTTTTGAATATCCTCCTTCTGAACTCACAATTGGAGATATCTAGTTCGCAAGTCAATCTTGGAGCACTACTGATATATCATCAATTGATAAAACAAATAATCAATACATGGAAGTGGATACATTTTCTTTATCTTAATTTTGTTAAGATTATGATAATCCACACATAACCGAAGATTTCCATCCACCTTTTTGACACACAAGATTGGTTCTTCCCACAGAGACGTGCTAGGCTGAATGAACCCTTTGTTTTCTAGATCTTACAACTTCAATTTTATATCCCTAAATTATATTCTTTCTATATTATAATATATAAGGAAAATAGTACTAGTCCCTAGAAGAAGATCAATCATAAACTTGACTTCCCTTAGAGGTGGTAACTCTGAGAATTTTTTGGGAAAAACATCAGGAAACTAATCAACAACTTCTATAAAACTATCATACTCAACCTCTTTCATTGATTCCAAAGTCAAAGCCGAAAAATGGTATTCTATAATTCTAACTATTGGTTCCAAAAATCCTATCGCACCTGTCTTTACACTCTGGTCTTCTCAAAAGAGATGTTTGACACCGTCTTTAGTTGTAAAACTGACCTTTCTAGTATAACAGTCGATGTGAGCCTTGAAAATTGTCAAAAAATCCATACCCAAGATTATATCATAGAAATACATATCCCTTATAGATAAATACCTTTTCATCTTGGATCCATAAATAATTATAGAACATGATATAGACATAAAGGCTCAACACTCTCTTTAACCAAGAAGAATTTGGAGTTTTATCAGAGATAGAATCATCTAGACTTTTAAAATCATAAAATAAACTACAAGAGAAGAAATAAAGGAATGGGATACATCCATATAAAACAAAGCATTCATAAAGTTATAATTCAAAATAATCATACTTTGCACCGTAGATGGTCTAGAATGATCATCCACAGTCACCTGCTCATATCCATATAATTTCTTGCTCGTAGTACTTTTCTCTCTATATAACTATTGATATTTCACTACCTGAGAAGTCATTGTATTCCTAGAATCACCATGGATAGATATTTTTTCTGACAAGATTGATTTCGTTGTCCTCATCCTTCCGAAGCTTAAAAAACTATGACACCTGAGAAGTATCCAGAACACCTAACCTTAGAGCACTGTGACAATAGCATTGAAGATTCCCCATCTGATTTTAGTTATGGCATACTCTAGGTGGTGTTGTATAGTGTCAATTCATGTGCGTGAATGAACCATATTGAAAACATCTTGGATAGTACTTTGGTTTTGGAGGAATATTCACTTATATAACTATTTGATTTTGAGCCATACTCCCACCTTGGAAACAGGTGTCCCTCTTCCGCTTGCTCCCAGCATTAGAGTTCCCACTATTTCCCATAGGTATCAACATACTTCCTTTATCTATATCTCTTGAGATGTAATTTCTTTCAATTATTTCTATATTGACCATCTTTATATAATCCGTAATATAGAGTATAGAAATCTTTGAGTGAATCTCCTGCCTCATCCCCGACTAAAAAATGTGTGCCTTAAAGGATGCACTATTAGAAACATTAGGTGAAAATCACACTAAATTCATAAATTTAGTTGCATAATATGTGAAAAAAAGATTTTACTGCTTCAAGATGAATGATTCTATTGTTCTTTGAATTCTAAATGTGTGAGGATATAATTTTTTGTTAAAAAATTCTTCAAAATCCTCCCATTCAAGTCCTTGGTCTAATTTTGCTTGAATAGTTAAATCCCACCACTAGTGTGTAATGTCCTACAGCATATACATTACCAAATTGAATTTCAGCTCTTCTGGTGTGCCAATGAAATCAAATATACAATTCATCCTATTCAGCCACACCTCTTCCATTTCTAGTTTAGAATCACCCCAAAAGATGGGTGGATTTTACTTTTGGAACTGGACTGAGTGATCCACTTTCATTGGTTTATCTCTCTTGTTCCTCATATCCACAACATAAAATTCATAGACTATACTCTGAACCATTTTTTGGTTCACGTGTGGATCATGTAAAACCACATTCTTAGCAACCTCCTTTAGTTCATTTCTATGACGCCTACTGGGTGAAATTTTCTTAACAAACAACAAACACCATAACTCTCACTCTCCATAAGCTGAAGGCTTAATATTTCAAATTCTATGACAATAATAATTTCCAAAATCAACCTTTACCATGTTCAAATTTTTTTTAAAAATTCCAACTTGCTTTTGAAAATCACACTATTTTCAAAATTCCACATCATTGCTATTTTCAAATTCTTTTATTTGAAAAAAATTCCAACATTTTTCAAAAAACAACAAATTGCACCAAATAATATACCATTACAAAAAATAAAATATGAATTCTTGGGGGGAAGTTATTTACTAATGTATTTCACGCTTGTATCACTTCCTAAACTCATGATAATGAGATTTTGAATCCAATAAGTGTCCCCAAAACACTTATGTACCCAACTCCCTAGTAACTTGAAGTTCAGCATAAAAAAGGTTTACTATATATTTTTATGTTATGAATTTCATGTCGTGAAAATCCTACTCCTTTCTACCAACCTAACACAAGGAATATACCATAATGAAAATAAACTCCAAGACTGAGAGAACTAAATACCTCTTTTTTGGACCGAACAATCTAATACCACTTATAACATCCTGATCCTACTCATTGGCTTGATAAAGTGGGAGGGAATTACTTGGACTTAAGTGACATCCCCTTGATGCAAAAGGCTGGAAATAAATTCCAAGGGCTTCATTAACAAGTGGGGGATGATTTTCCCTTTAAAATAAAACAACCAACCAAAAACACCTTAACAAACTACTATATGATGCATGATAACAAATATAAACAACTCAAAGTAAAACCATTTATATCACTTCCAACTACCAAGAGTACCACAACAAATGACTATAAAACATAAAAGTAAATCATAGAAGACATAACTGACAAAACCCAATGACTCCAAAAAAACTCCAAAGCTCCCACAAGCTCCATGCTTCACAAATCATCCCAAGTATCATGATGCACCACTAAATAAGTGTGAAACTTTACCTTTTCCCATGTCTCAATAAAAAAAATCATCAAAAGCACCAAAGTGCCAATGCAGGGGTGAGTACTAAAACTCATTAGATTTCCCACAATGACTTCCCTACTTAATACACTAGGATAGAATATGTTATCAAATTTAAATAAAAAAATTATATAAAACAATTTATAAACAGTGTATAACAAAATATAAACAAGTTCCATAACCAAGAAGTTTTCACAAAACAATATCCAGTTCCAAGGAAAGCTACCAAATAATGTTCTGAAACCATTTCACAAGTTCAATTTTTGAATAATAATTCCATATCTCTTATCCACACATCCAACCAAGCATGAAAACCTGGACCTCCCAATACTCACGAGTAGTGAGTCATCCTTTCACTAAGTTGTCACTCAATGAACCATTTTGACGGGGTAGATACCTGGACCTTATCCATCCCAATGATGATGGTGGATACTCCTTACCCTTATCCATCCTGAATTCACAGGAACAAACATAACCATTGTTCCAAAAACCAATTAAAAACAACTATTTCAACAATTTCAATAAAACCATTATTTTACTGAAAACCTTTCAACAAACCATTTCAAATCAACCATTTCAATTTATTTCAATAAAACCATCCATTTATTAAAAACATTTTTATTAAACCATTTACTATAAATACTCATTTTAAGACCAACATTTTAATGTCAAAACCAAATAATTTTATAAAAAACACCCCATTTCCATGTTTCCACAAACCGTCACTCAAAGAGGGTTTTCGACAATCATTGAACAGAAAATTCACAATCAATTTCAAAAAAAATGAAATCAAGCCTTTATATTCTAAATGGAGGAGTCAATATTGAATCCACCAACCTCAGGTTTTATGATGAAAAAGAATAAGGGTACTCAAATGCCAACAAAACCGGGTTGAATCTCTAAAAACCCACCTTAGATCTCTTCCCCAATCATCAATAATTCCAAATATAATAATATTTGGCACAAAATATCTTAAATATATCCACATTGGATGTAGATATAAGAAGATGAGATGGATAGATAAGTAGATCTATGAAAATCCACCAAGAACAACTAATAATGATCACTTACTTCAAGAATCCAGCATCAAAACACCAAGAGAAGCCTTCGTATTTCCTTTAGATTGATGGAAGAAGCTTCTTTATCCTTTGATAAGAGAGAAACATGATTTAGGGATACATTGGAGGAAAAATGAGGGAGTTAGAGATCAAAATGTGTGAGATCCAAAATTTTAGGATCTCACTTTTAACTCTTACATGGTTAGTCACATGGTTAGGAAAACCGTGTTCTAACCATGCATCGACTTCTATCCCAAGAAATAACCTCACACAGTTTGATAACATGGTTTCCAAACAATGTATCATTAATTAAAAATCCTATTATCTCAAGTTCTAATATTTATCCTGGGTTTCCGCACGGTTTGGAAAAATTGTGTGCCACTCGTGCGCCTTCTCCCTTAGACTCCATTTCACTATGCACGGTTTCCTGTAGGTGTTGCACGGTTTCCACTAACCATGTACCAACTATGAACCTTTATAAAATCCCCCAAAATCTTTACAAATGGTCTCCAAACCCTCTCAAACTTCACCCATATACTTTTCATAATTAAAAAGAATGAAAGAAAGGTTACTTAGTTGAAACCGAGGGTGTTACACATAAATTTTAGAAACCATGTGTGAATATTTACTTGTAAAAATAAATTTATTTAATTTTAAATGTTTTATATGTGGTTGAATTTATTATAAAAAATTAGAGAACATTTTTGGAATTTGGGAAAATGATTTAAAAACAAAATATGAATTCCATTTTTAATAATTTGGATTGATTTCAAAGTGTGAATGTATTTGAAAAATGATTTCAACCCTCCTATGATAGGGGTGTGATTTTAATGTAAATGATAATTTTAAAAATGTTTTGTTGTGTTTTTTTTTCTCATGTGGGTTTTGCTTTGGGATCTGACCCCTTGGTGTGCATTGGGACTATGTAATTTAAGTGTCATTTAAAACATGAAGGAGATAGATTCTTGTTTCATGTTGCTTTGTTTAACCTACATGAAATTTCTTGATATGGGGTAGAAAGTCCATTATGAGGATATTACTTAGTTAAAATCCTCTTATTATTTTAATTTTTTTATAGTGATTGGAATTTCCCAAACTCTGAAAGGAGTGGTAGGGGAATGATATTTTTCACTTTTGGAATTATTGATTCACCATCCTTCCTTTTTTATGGTTACCAAGATCCTCATGAGGTTATGGAATGGTTTGTACATATTTATAAATTCAGGAAGTTGGAAACTCCTATGTGGTTTGAGGTGATTGTTATTTTTGGGTGGTGTGCTTGATGAGATTAGAGTGGCTTGGGGATTTTTAAGTGATCTCTATTATAGCGAGTTCTTGGTAAAAATAATTTTCATTGTCCTATAATATCCTCTATTATCCTACATGAAAATGAAACCTCACAAAAATCCATATAATAATCTCAAAGCAAGTCTATTTTTTATACAATTATTTTGATATATATATATATATATATATCATGAATGCGGTGTATCCCTATAAACGTCTCTACTCATGCACTTAAAAATGATTAACCATTATTAGATCCAAAAATTAGCCTTTATAAATTTTTTAACACTGTTAAATCATGTCTTTAATTGAAAAAAATTCTTAAATAAATAATACTAAATAATTTTTATTTTATTAATGAACCTTAAAAACATTAAACTCATTTAAATTTAATAAAAACCCCTTAAGTATCTCTCTAGTATAGTCACTAGGAATTTTTGGGATAGATTTAGATTGAACATATTTTTCATATTTATTTTTTAAAATATTAATATTACCAAATCAAATAGGATGGATATGAATAATGAATGGATGAATGTCAATCGTATGAAAAAAGAGTATGAAGATGGAGTGAAAGAGTTCATCAAGTTTGAAAAATATCAGGCATATGACCCTTATCAAATCCTTTGTCCATGTTTATGTTTTTGTTATTCAAGACTAATTTGTCTAGAGGAGTTTTAAAAAAACTTGATCTATCATGGAATTGATCGAAGATATAAATGTTGGATTAATCACTCAGAAAATCGAATGTAGCTAGTGATTGGGATAGCACTTCTTTTTATGGATCATCTGATATGATTATAAGTTTGGACAATGAAGAAGACCATATCAAGGATGTGATTATAGGTATGAATTATGATTAAGATCATAATGAGGAAATGATAATGACAATTGAAGATAAACTTTGTGATTCTCTAAAATTATTTGAGAAGTTAAAGAGTAGTAAAAAGATACCATTGTATGATGGTTGTACTAAATATAAAACACTTTCTGCCTTACTAAAGCTATATAATTTGAAAACAGGTAATGGATGGAGTTATTCTAGTTTGACTGAACTACTTTCTCTCTTGAATGATATGTTCACATAAAATAATGAGCTCCCTTTCCAAAAATACGACTCCAAATGAATTCTGCGTTCAATGGGTATGATCTTTAAAAGTATACATGTCTTCCAAAATGATTGTATACTATTTATCAAGGGCCACAAATCATTTAAAAAATTCCCAAAGTGTGTTTATTCTTGATATAAGAAATATGAATCGGGTCCTATGAACGTTTTGTGGTACTTTCCAATCATTCAAAAGTTTAGGTGCTTATATAGAAGTGAGGAGATTGCAGGACTATTGACATGGCACTCAGATACAAGAAATAAATATGGTAATTTTTTCACCCAAAAAACACTTCTTAGTGGAATAAAATTGATCATGAGTATCTTGAATTTGGAAAGTAGCTGAGAAACCTTCATCTTTCATTATCTATAGATGGATTGAATCCGTTTAGTTTTCAAAATATCACTCACAATACATGGCCAGTTATATTTGTAAATTATAACTTACCATCATGGTTATGTATGAAATTAAAATAAATCATGTTATATATGCTTATATCAGGACCAAAATAACCAGGTAATGATATTGATGTTTATTTGGATCCATTGATAGAGGATTTGAAATTATTATTGGATTCAGATGTTACATTTTATGATTGTTTCAGGAATGAATATTTCATATTGAGAGCCATGTTGTATGGGATAATAAATGATGTTTCTACTTATAGAAAATATTCCTGATATATCATTAAAGGAACTCAAGGGTGTCTCATTTACGAAAAATGTACACAGTCAATTGGGTTGAAACATTCACTGAAGACTATGTTTCTAGGACATTGCATATTTCTACCCTGAATATATAAGTATGGATCATGAATTATATCATTCTATAGAAGTTCATAAGAATATAGAGCACCATATACACTAATAAGGTAACAAATATTTTAGAATGTAAAATATTTGGACACTAATTTTGGTAAACCATTTATGAAAAACCTTATGAAAAATAGTTAGAAAAAGAGATCAGTTTTTTTTTAATTACCGAACTGGAATTTTCTTTTTGTCATAAATTTTCTTGATGTTATGCATTTTTACAAAAATGTATGTGATAGTGTAATTGGAACATTACTAAATTCACCTGAAAAAACAAAGGATGGAATTAAGTCTAGGTTTGACATTGTTGACATTGAAATGCGGCAAGAGTTAGAGAATGTGAAGGATGAAAAATGAAACATTCATCCTCCAGCTACATACACTCTTTCCAGGAAAGATATATATCTATTTTTCATCATCTTGAATGGTGTAAAGGTTCCATAGGGGTATTCATCAAATATCAAGAATATTTTTTCAATGAATGATTTAATGTTAAGAGGTCATAAATCACATGATTTTCATATTTTGATGCAAGATCTAATTCTTGTAGATTTACATTTCATTTTTTCCAAGAATTTACATCAAACATTAACCAAGATCTATTTATTTTTCAATGCTATATGAAGAAAATTTAAATACCTGGTGAAATTTCTGACTATGTAAAGGGAAATTTCCATCATATTAATTGAATTGGAAATGTTCTTCCCACCATCATTATTTGATATTATGGTTCACTTGATAGTTTAATTTATGGGAATGATTTGACTATGAGGTCCTATACATTATATATGGATATACCCTATTGAATGGTATATAAATATTTTAAAAGGGTATTTCAAAAATCAAATTTATCCATAGGGTTTAATTTTGGATTGATATATTATTGAGGAAGATATTGAATTCTATACCAACTACCTATTCGGTGTGGAAATAATTGGTCTTCCAAAATCTCATCACATTGGGTGGCTTGTGGGTGAATCAATTTCTAGAATATATGTTGTCACAGTCAATATTACAGATACGGAGCAGTCCCAAATTTAAATTTTCCATAAAATTTTGGAGGCTTCCTCATATGCTGAAACCCAAAGAGAAATTATTAGGAATTTTAATCCATCAAGGCCTAAAATATGGATATCAAAAACACAAAATCAATAGTTTATAGGATGGTTTTAGGACCATATTTTTATAGAGTCGAATGAAAATATGGATTCAATTTTAAATTGAATACAATTCCTATCCAAAGGACCATGTGCGTATGTATTATCTTACAATGGTTATGTAATTAATGGTTATATGTTCTATAAAAATGAAAATGATGAAGGAAATTCCATTCAAAATTATGGAGTAACACTTGTAGCTGAAACAATGTATGTTTCTGTTACTAAGGATAGAAATCCAATTTATGTGAATATGTCATACTTTGGTATCATCAAACAAATATTTGAATGAGGTTATACAACATTCTATGTGAAAAAATTTTAATTCAAGTGGGTTGATAATAGGATAACCATTAAAATAGATGAATTGGGTTACATGAAAGTGTATTTTAGTAAGGAAGGGTACAAAGAAGAACTGTTTATAATGGAATCAAAGGAAGTATAGGTATTTTATTTTCTAGATCTCAGAAACTAAAAGTGGTCAATTGTTCTGTTATCGACCAAAATCAATAAAGGGTCAGATGTAAATTCAACTGAGGATGACCCTTTCATTGGGGTGTCGCAATCATTTCTAAGTGGTCCCCATGTATATAGGGTTTTGTATGTTAGAGAATACAATAGTGAAGGGATTTGGATACTCGATATAGAATTAAAATCCCTTCATCCTTGAAAAAAATAGATCTCAATAATAAGGTTATATATTTTTTGTAATAAACTCTGCATTACCTCATGTTATTATATGTTCATTGCTACATTTATGTAATCTAAATTAAATATTAAACCACTTCTGTATATAATGAATTCTATATATGTTGGTTCTCCCAATCTTGAGGAATAACAGGTCTCTCAACCCGTTGATGCTTACAGTGTAGAGGAAAAATGACCTTATGTACATGATGGGGCACCCAATCTTGAGGAACAATAGGTTTCCCAACCTATTGTTTCTCCCAATATAGAGGTACAATAAACTTCTGCACATGCTGGTGCTACCTATCCAGAAGAACAATATATTGACGATGTTGAATCTAAGGAAATGGTAGGTGATGAAAACTGATGATGCAGAAAAAATAGGAGCACCATAGTTTGTGTTAGTTCCAGGAACAATAGAAGTGTATGTTGGTGGGTGATATATTAAAAATAATTATTATTATTATTTCAGAAAACCAAGAGTGAGGATATTTCACTTCAAATTTATAATTAATTTATTTAATATCTGAATAAATAAATACATGGGCTTAGAAACCTTCTTCATTGATGATTGTTGATTTTTCCAAAAGGACCTTCCAGATTTCCTTCATTGCAATTATGAGGATCCATGGGTAGAATCCCTCGAGAGGCGATCTACACGTTCTTAAATGGTCTCTAAGGAACACTAATCATTCTTTGAGTGCAGTATGAAGAATTGAATGTCATGTGTTGTTCATTATTGATCTCTCATTCTTCAGTATTGAATAAATGATCGCTTGGTTTTCTCATTCTTGATAGGGAGAGAGGAGTATTTGAGAGAGAATTCATTATGCGCAACAATTCTCTATTCCCAAATTTGAAATTGGTTTCGAACAAATCACACAATAGAAATAACTGCCTATTTATAAAGATGGATTTAGGTTACAAAATTTAATTTCTTAACAACCATTAAATATAATTATAACCATTAATAAAATCTCATGCCACATAGTAATAATAGTAGTATAATTATTTTATGGTGTTATAACTTGCAAAAAATGGATAAATAATATTTACTGACTTGTAAATAATTATTTTATCAATGGGAATAGTCTTGGTCTAATAGAACTCCTCTTGTATTTATTGAACATCCAAATAAATATTTTATTATCTTAAATAAATATTTTATCCACAAACTAGTAAATAAATATTTATTAAATATTCAATAAAATAAAAAATATATTTTATTCACAATCCTGTGAATAAATATTTATTTAATTTATGTGATCAATATAACTTAAATAAAATTATTCCTCAATATTGAGAATAATATTTATTCCATTAATTAAATACAAATATAATTTAATCAAGACCACTAGAAACACTTACTGTGTGACCCTCTATGAATTTTTCTCATTAGCATTAGGCAGGCTTGCCTAAAGTCTAAGATTACTGTCTAGAAATGGGTCAAAGAACCAAAGAGAAAGAACTTAAAGTCACAATGATGAAAACTACATATGAATGATCACTATGTAATATAATCCCTTTATCACAATATCTCAACAAGTAGGTTGCATGACGGTGTCAACAACCTATATGCCTGATACATCATTCTTTGACTATCATAAATAAACTCATCGCTACACCATGGCCATAGAATTTTGGGTAATGATTCTATTTCAATCAAAGGGCCAAGATATCAAATTCCATAAATATAAAAGGGACAAATCCATTCTTAACTTATCTATTAATAACATGTCATTCGTGACTCAACCAATGTACCCTACTTCCCACCACCATATGGCATGATAGTTTTTGTTAGAAAATCAAAGTATGGGAGTCGTGACATGGGCTAATGATAATCTTAAAGTCTAAGGAACATTACATACTCTCCTAGATAGGAATATCTGATAACACCAAAACATGTGAAATTTCTACTAGTGGGTCTGTTTTTATAATCTCTCATCTTAGAGATTACAAAGTGTGAAATTTATGAGAAGAAGTCCCATATTCTTAAGAGTAATTGCACCTGACGAACTATATAATATTTTACCAATGATAGTATGTTGTCAATACACAGAACTATATTAATAATATGACCATAGAACATCAAAGTTATCATCATAGTGGGGAACTACTATGACCTTTTTAATGAAAACAATACTCTTGGACATTATTACATTATGGCCATGCATAAGAATGTAAAATATATAATAAGATGTTTAATTTAACATTTAATACATCAAATATTCATGTAATAAAATTAAAAATAGTTTGTTTTAGGACACCAACTCTAACAAAATCCCACTTGGACTAGAGACAACTACCTATGACATTCAGTCCTCTAGATCTCACATGATAATAATGTTTTTTCTAAGTCGAGGCTTTAGTCAAGGGGTGTTACATGTTGTCTTTTTTGGAAACACTACTCACTAAAACTTCACCTCTCTGAGGAAAATCCCTCAATGGATGATACTTATGAATTCTTTTCCTCGTCCATTGATGTGACCTTGGATATTTTTCGAGAGCCACCACTGTAGTATTATCACAATAGAGTGTGATGGGATCTTTGCTGTTAGGTACCACATCAAGATCATAGCTAAAATTGTGCATCCAAACTACTTATTTATCTACCTAAAAGCTACAATATACTCAGAAATTATTTTAGAATCTACAACCATAGTCTTCTTTGATATCTTCTAGCTCATAACACTTTCATTCAAAGTGAATATATATCTCGTTTTTGACTTTATGTCATCTTGATTAGTCTAGAAACTAGCATCTATATATCATATGATGAATATATCCTCATCTCCTTGATAAACTAGGAACATATCCTTAGTATGACTCATATAATTGAGGATAGTCTTGACTACCTTCCAATGGTGGTCACCTGGATCAGCTTGATATATTTCAACCGTACTTAATCCATAGGTGACTTATAGCCTAGTACATAGCATAACATACATGACTGACCCAATCGCTAATGCATATGGAATCCTTGACATTCTATTTCTTTCCTCATGGGTCTAAGTGCACATTTTCATGGAAAGATGAATGCCATGTGATTCTTTAAATAACGCCCTCTTGGATTGTTCCATACAAAATCCCTTCAGTATGTTTTCAATGTATGTACTTTGACTTAGGCCTAAAAACCTCTTATATCTATCATGATTGATATTGATCCCAATAATATGTGGTTCATCACAAAAGTATTTCATGGAAAGTAATTTATTCAACCATGCCTTAATAGACTCTAAGATTGTTATTTCATTTCCAGTAAGTATTATGTCATCAACATATATAATTAAGAAAATAACTACACTCCCACTAAACCGTTTGTAGACATAAGGGTTACATTCGATATTTATAAAACTAAATTCTATTATGGCTTCATTAAAAAGAATATTCCATGACATGTATTATTTCTTTAACCCGTAAATGGATTTTTTTCAACTTGCATATCTTATTAAAATTATTTGGAATCACAAACCCTTTGGGTTGTGTCATGTAGACATCTTCCTGAAGGTTCCCGTTAAAGAAGACTATTTTGACATCCATTTTCAGAATCTCATAGTCCTGGAAATCCATTATAGAAAGTATAATTCTTATGGATTTCATCATTGAAACTAGTGAAAAGGTTTCATTGTATTCAATAACTTGATGTTGTTTAAACCTTTTTGCAACCAGTCACAGCTTATCGGTATTAACTTTTCCTACCATGTCCTGTTTCTTCTTGAATACCCATTTTCAACCAACTATATTTACATCCACAGCAGGATCTAACAAAATCCATACTTGGTTTTTATACATGAAATCCATTTTATAATTCATGGATTCTTTCCACTTGGAAACATCTGTGCAACTTACTACTTCCTTATAGGTTAGATTATCATTTTTATCAACTAATAATGAGCCTCCATCCTTGGTAACTAGAAAAACATACCATTCTAGTTCTCAAACCTTTCATGTACTCCTACACAGTTCTTGTGTCTTTGTAATAGTTTATTCTTCAACGGGGATTTGTAGAATCTGATCCTGTACCAATTCTTGTGTGCCTTGAGCCTCGACTTCATAGAAGTTTATCTCACTCCCACTATCTCTTTTGGAGATGTTATCCCTCTCAAATAATATGGAATGTTTTTCCACTATAAACCTTTTTATGAGGGATTATATAGGTTAAATACCTTTATTTCCTTGGGGTGTCCTATAAAGGTACACTTTGTGCCTCAGGGTGCAAGTTTGTTACCTGAAGAGGACATAACAAACACTTCTCTTCCCCAAACATTTAAATTCTATAACATGCTTTTTCTTCCACTCCAAAATTCATATGGAATGTCGTTTATAGTTTTATTTGGTTCTTGGTTTAGTATATATTCCACTATTTCTAATTCATATCCTTGAAAGGATAATGTAAGACTCGCATGACTCATAATTGATCTCTCCATGTCCAACAAGGTGTGGTTCTTCATTTTTCTTACACCATTCCACTTAGGTGTGTAAGGAAGAGGGATTTGGGATAGGATCCCAAACCTCTATAAATAATCAATAAAGTATTGATTAATATATTCTACACCTTGGTATGAGCATAGTTTTTTAATATTCCTACCAAGCTGGTTCTCAACTTCATTCATGTATTCCTTGAATTTATCAAATGAATCTGAATTATGCATCATTAATTAAATATATTTATATCTATTAAAATCATTAGTAAAAGTTATGAAGTATGATTACCCACAACTTTATTCAATAAGAAATGGTCCACACACATTGGTATGAAGAAATTCAAGAAGATATTTATCCCTTTCACATTTCCAAATAAATGGGGATTTGGTTATTTTCCCTTGTAAACATGAATGATATACCCCAAGTGGTTTTAGTTTGAAATAATCTAAATATCCATCTTGATGTAATTTTTTCAATAATTTTTCATTTAGATGACCTAGATAGTGATACCAAAGTTGGGTGTGGTATGAGTCATGTGAAGTAACTTTGTTATCGATTTCTATTACTTGGTTCATGTAATCCAACATGTAATTATCATTATGTAAGTGTAACTTACAATAACAAATGTTATCATTATAAAAGAAGAAACATTTATTTCAAAATTTAAAAATGAATCCATTTTTATCTTGTTTGGATATAGAAATAATGTTTTTAGTAACTGAAGGTACATAATAACAACCCTTTTAAACCAAGATCATTTCGGTTGGCAATGTGATGTGGTAGTCCCTGATAGATATAGCAGCAAGTTTAGCTTCATTTTCTACTCATAGATCTACATCCCCTCTATCAATTTTTATAAATCTACATGGTTCCTATATTTTAATACATATGTGAGCACCACAAGCTATATCTAATACCCAATTTTTAGAAATAGATAAATTGCACTCGATAATAAATGAATCTAAAGATTCCCCTTACTTCTTTAGCTGGGTCAAGTTTTTCTTCCAGTGTCCCTTCTTGCCACATTTGAAATATATAACATCCTATTCCTTTGCATTCCCTTTGATCTTTGTATTCTTATAATGGATTAAATAAGATTTGGGATTAAAGCTCTTTTCTTTACATTTCCCTTTTGTTCACTATAAGGAAAGATGGATTTTCACAATCCATATCTTTATCTACATGGATAAGGAGGATAAGAAGATCTAGAAGATACTTCTCGATGTTGTTCACATTAAAATTCAAAAAAACTGGAGAACCTCTGAGAGAGTGATACCAGAATGAGATCAGTGCCTAGTTCTTTAAGAAGTTTAAACCTTGGATCCTCTAGGAACTCAATGTATCCAATGATCTTGACTATGTGAGGCCCATATCGGGAACCCTCTCCATGCATACTCTGAAATAACAACTTGGAAATCTCAAACCATTTTTGTCTAGCTCTCTTCTGGTATAGACAAGAGAGGTGCTCGAGCATGTTATACACTTCCATGTTTTTGTGAAAATTCATGAGTTCACTAGAAATAGATTAAATAATCAAACATTGAACTTTGATCGCGTCATTAATATGTTTTTCGTAGACTAGAAACACTTCATCACTCATATCTTGATAAGGAGGATCAGGAATTAAGGATACTAGCATGTAATATTTATATTCATGGCATAGGAATAGTGTGGATGATGAGCTGGTCATTTTATTCTACAATTAAAAGAGCATATTATTAGTACTTTGCTTGATTACAAATTTTCTGATAAATAATTAATTGATTTTGTTAAATCTTACACTATTTTACCAATTCCAAATATCCCTCACCATTGAACATGGAATGTCTAGTTTCTAGGATATTCTATTGGAAATAATCCATATTCCCCTTCTTATAACCCCAATAATGGTTGTTCAAGCTATTTTGAATGTATTTAGGTTGTAAAGACTTTTCCAACTATGGCCTTGAAGTTCCTTGATCCATTGAGTGGACTCCCCAATACAAAAATCCTAATTTGAATTTTCTCAAGACTTGTCTCCAAAATAAACCAACTCTAGCAAGGGATACTCACCTTGATGTAAACTAGTTAAGTGATACAAAAAGTTTTATAAGAACTCCCCTTAAAAAGTAAGTTTCCCAACAAGGGTTCGTCAAACACATAATTCTATTGAGTTTTTTTCATAATCAAGTAATGGAATTCTTAGTATGAATTAATATTAGATTGAGGGATTTTAGTTCATTATGCATAAGTTTTTATCTTTTTTTATCCTTTACATGTCTTGTTAATAATTAAGTGGATGTTTAATTTATTAATTAACCATGTTTGGATAAAACATTCATACATAATAAATTTTATTTAAATTTTAACTTTGCATATTAATTCATTCATTTATGAGATCGCAGTCTTGCATCAATAAATATAATTATAATAAATTAGATAGAAAATAAATATATAAATAAATGACCTGACTATGATATTATCTAATGGTTAATTAAATGAGAAGAAATTAAATCAATATATGAAATAGGATAAATAACTCCTTATTCCAAACTTGGCATGAGCTACAGCATTCCACATGTTCACATATGTATCACCGAGTTATCATCATTATGGTTCCTTCTTGAACCATCCTCATGAACCTTGGGATGCTCCATTAATTACAAATATTTATTACACACATATAGGTGAGGGGAACCAAAGGATTGGTTAAAGGGAATTACATAAATATCATTGGACCTGAAAGTCCTGCATAATAATGGAGGGAGGGATGACTCGTAGGACATATTTTAATTTAATATTAAATAATTTAAAAACCATGCAATAAATTTAATTAAATTAATTAAAAAACATACATAGGTCTTAGTCAATCTCGTGAACGGTTACACATACAACATATATGCAAAATTAAATGGATAACATTCATTTATCCATTCTTTTATTATTTAAGACAAACATGCTTGCATTAATAAATTAATAGATTAATTAATTACTTTAATTTCATCTTAATGATAATCCAATCTTAGTTGGAGATACCCATAATTAATGGAATTCATGAAAAATAAATGGCAGAACCAATAATGACATATTAATTAAAATAAATTAATTTAGAATTTTAAAATTCTATAAAATGATTATTGAATTTTCAAACACACAGTGGTGTGTTAATCAATAAAATGAGGTTATAATGCTATAATTTCAAATTTAATGTAATTTTAATTTTTTCCATTAATGAAAGACTACACGGTGTGTACATGTAGCTACATGCCATGTACCTTGGTTTTCATATATCCAAGTCACACGTTTGGGGCTTCGGTGTGTTGACTCAGCTAGACTACATGGTGTGTGCATGATAATTACACACCATGTATCCGATTTCAATGTGTCAAGTTGGCCCAGTCAGCATGCGATGTGCAATAAAATCACTGCATGTAATTAATTACTTATCACATCAAGATACATTGCGCATGGGTATAAATCATGTGCTCTGGCCGCACGCCATGTAACTCAGTTTATCGGCCAATGATTTGGCACTTCCCAATGGAATATCTGGTCATTATTAATTTCTTCTTAAACCATTAAGAAAATGAAACACTGAAAAAAAATTATTAATGTATTGATAATATATTAATTCAAATTGTATTAAAGAATGAATAACATGAAATAAAATCTAAGCATAATTTCACATAGATCTATAATCAAATAAATAATTATAAATTTAAACTTAGCCCCTTTGATACCACTTATTGGTTCTAGGCACAATAGAAGCATGTGTTGGTGGGTGATATATTAAAATTTATTTCAATAATCATTTCCCAAAACCATGAGCGAAATCATTTCACATCAACTATATAAAAATTTATTTAATATCTGAAGAAATAAATACATGGGCTTAGGAAATATCATCGTTGATGATTTTTGATCATCTGAAAAGGCCCTTCCAAATTGTCTTTGTTTCACTTGTAAGGATCCATGGGTAGAACCCCTATAGTGGTGATCTGCACATGCTTTAATGGTCTCTGAAAAATGCCACTCATTATATGGGTGCTAGATCGACGAATCGAATATCTTGTATTGTTCATTATAGATCGCTCATTCTTTGGTCTTGAAGAGATTATCTCTTGGGTTTATCATTCTTGAGAGGGAGAGAGGAGGAGTCGAGAGAGAATTCATTGTGCACAAAAATTATCTATTCCCAAACATGGAATTGGATTCAAATGAATTACACAATAGACGTATACATCTATTTATAGAGATGGGATTTCGGTTACAAAATTTAATTACATAACAAACATTATATATAATTATAACCATTAATGAAATCTCATGCCACATAATAATTTTATTATTATTATTTTATGGTGTTCCAACTTACGCAAAAATGGATAAATAATATTTACCGACTCGTAAATAATTATTTTATCACCGAACAAGTCTTCATTCGTTTGAACTCCTCTTGTATTTATTTAACACACAAATAAATATTTTACTCTCTTAAATAAATATTTTATTCACAAACTAGTAAATATATATCTATTAAATATTAAATAAAATAAATATATATATTTTACTCATAATTTGTTGAATAAATTTTTCTTTAATTTATGTGATCAATATAAAATAAATAAAATTATTCTTGAGTCTTAAGAATAATATTTATTCTATTAATTAAATTCAAATATAATTTAATAGAGACTACCAGAAACACTTAGTGTGTAACCCTATAGGATTCTTTCTCATTGGCATGGGGTGGGATTTCCTAAAATCCAAGATTACTATCTTGCAATAGGTCAAGGAACCCAAGAGAAAGAACTTAAAGTCACAACAAAGATATGAATGATCACTGTGTAATATAATCCCGCTGTCACAATATCTCATCAAGTAGGTTGCATGATGATGTCATCAACCTATATGCTTAATACATCATTATTTGACTATCTAAAATAAAATTTTCATCACACCATGGCCATGGAATTTTGGGCGATGATTCTATTTCAATCAAAGGGTCAGGATATCAACTTCAAAAAATATGGAAGGGAAAAATCCTTTCTTGACTTATCCATTAATAACATATAATTCGTGATGCACCCAACGTACCCTACTTCCCACAAACATATTGCGTGATGGTTTTCATAATAAAATCTTGGTGTGTGAGTTGTGACATGCATTAATGATAATATTAAAGTACAAGTACCATTACACACGCTCATAGATATGAATATTCGATGACACCAAAACATGTGGAATTCCAACCAGTGGGTTTGTTCTCATAATATCCCATCTTGGAGATTACCAAGCGTGAAATTAATGGGGAGAATTCTCCTCTTCTTATGATTACTCTCACTTGACAGTCTATATACTATGTGTCCCATCAAGTATGTTATCCAACCGAAAAACTATATTAAGAATATTGTCATATAAATTCAAGGTTCTCGTCATATAGGGTAACTACTATGACCTTATCAGTGCAACAAATAGTCTATGGTAGTATTACATTATGGTCATGTAGGAAAATGAACAATATGTAGTAATATATTTAACTTAATATTTAATAAATAAAATATTCATTTAATCAAAGTACAAAAAATTTGTTCTAAGACACCAACTCTAATAGTTTTATCGTGTTCAAAAAACATTAAGCTAAAAATCCAAGGCATCAAATATGAGGTCAGATGGAATGTGTGCCGCCAGTATGTTAACCCCAATAAGGTCATGTTTAGTAGTTACATTGGAATCATCACTCAGAAATGTGTGCCGATTAATGTAGATTCATGGCACCATTTTTTGATCATGAATAAGGTACTGATGAGTGAAGAGATTATAGTAACTTTATGATATCATTTCTTTATTTTACTAAAAATTAAAACAATGAAACATTGACTTACTCTTCATCATCCCTTGTAGAGTGAATCTATATAAGATAACTCCCATAGGAAATATATATTAATGATTGATGGAAGGATTCACAAAGACTTTTGCACAATTCTAATGAGATTTTGTCTTAAAGATTCTAAAGGGAAAATAAACCCATAACCACCACTTATATATGAACATGTGATAACCCAAGTAGTGCAGGATGCGTTTAGTGGCCATCGTGCGGAGGTTTCATTTCAGGTACATTGTGGTTGGTAATACATTATTTGAAAATATGTGTATTCATCACTTTGATTGATATTTTTTTATTTTTGAAATAGCAACTGAGTGTTGAAAAAAATTAATGGACAGCAAAACCAATATTCCCCTACTGTAAATCAAGGATGGGGTACACTTCGCTTGAAAAAAAATTGGTACGTATTTTAAATCTACCGTAATAATTTTATGTGACCTAAAACAACATCATAATTATGTTCCTCTATTTATATACAGATTGATGAATCCAAATCCAATTCCACTTCCATCCCATGACATGTGTTATGGAACGAGGAACGTGTATATAAATATGGGATACTAATAGATGAAAACACAAAAAAAGGTATGGGAAACATGTGTTAGTATGACATAATAAAAATTTGTTTTTCTTTAAATTGCTATTACATAAAAATTATTACTTATTTTTGTGTATTTTCTTACTGAAATAGTTATGGGGATCAGTAGAACCTAAACCAGATTAACACCTACTATCAGTGGACTTGAAGTGGTTATAACAGTATGGCCGCATCATAGGTGTAGGTTTTTGGGTGACACTCCAAACATATTTTGAGAAAAAAACAACATGAGGATAAAGATAAAGAAATGGAAGAGATGAAAGAAATATTGGATACCCTTGAATAAAAATTTCATTGACATACTGAGTTGCTATAAACTATTATTGGGTTAATATAAGAGAATAAATAACTCAACAACAACCATTACACGAAGATCCTTCCCCACCCCCACCAACTTTGAGGTGAGCCATTCCCCTCAAAGAGTTGTCTTAGTAGAGGTGATCGGTATTCTATTAATTGTTTTTGTGAAATGTGAATTAGAAAAACACTTATACCTTTCCTATAATTATATTATATAGGGTGAAAAGGACTATGATTTATATCTATAAACACCCATACATCATCTTGTAGTGAGGTTTGCGGTGTTCAATATCCAAGATGGTAAGCTACACAACAGACCACTTCCAACAGGTCATGTGAGAGTGGTAATTAGCATAGCTCATAAGCTGAGTGCTAAGATATTTATTCCACTTGATGATGAAGATATTAATATGGTCAACCAAGCCATTGGAACATACATTGTATTTCCATTATATCTTGTAAAGACACATGTCGATAAGGAGTTATTCATTTCCAATTTATTTTCCATGCTAAACCTTTAACAATTAATAAAGAAATGTCTAAACCAATGAATGTTATTATAGATGGACAAAGGTAAGGGGTGAAATGAAAGTTTAACTTAAAACCATATAAATTATCAACCAACCAAATAAAAATATTTTTCAAAATCCCCTTTACCCCACCCATTGAATATCCACATTTATTAAAATTGAAGGTTCATGCACATACAAAGTTAAAAAAAATATAGTAGTCACATAGTTGATTTTGAAGAAAAAATATATGAAGAGGAAGGTACATACTAAATTTCTCTTGAGAATGTAAATGGAATCCTCAACTCTGAATGGATAGGATCCTTAGTTGTAAATGTATACATGAGGTATATTTTCATGATTATATTTTACAAAAGTTGATATACTATGTTAATTATCACTAAATACATTTCATATTTTTTGAAGGCATATATATTAAAACCAATTGATGGGATTTACCCATGAAAAAAAATTGGACTCAATATTCCTCACATCACTTATACAGAACAATAAAAAATAGAATCTATAAAAATTAATGAAAATGTGTCAAGCCTGGATAAATCATTTGAAATCAAAATTATGGATGATAGAATCTTCTTAATACCAATGATACAAGGGTAAAACTCTAAAATTTAATCATTTTAAATATATTTTCATTTATTTAATTACTTATTCCTTTTTGTGCTTTTACGAAGCATCATATGATTATTTTGTTCAATTTGGATACTCCAAATATTTATTTCCAAGATTCACTACATTGATACCCAACAAACCGACCACGCATGATAACTTTTTTCAATTTGTAATACACTACATTCAACATTTTAGAACTAAACTTCAAATTATATATTTTATAATATGTTTTAATGATAATTATATTATGATAGTGTGGTGTATCAATATCATGAAAATTATGGCATGAGGATAGGCATTGTGCACAAGGACCCTAACAAGTTCTATAATTGGACAAGTATCAGGGTATGTATAAGAATATTTCACTATCCAAACACATATAAAAAATACCTATTTTTCTCAATGTTTCTGTAGTATCAAAAACAAAAAAAAATGGACAATATTTTGGTTATTATGTTTGTAAATTTTTGAGAGAGATCATGTTCCATCAAAAAACTAGCATCCCTGAAGAGGTATTTTCGAAGATAAATACTATTTCATTTAAAATATTTATTTAACCTTTGTGTATTTATATTTTTAGAGTACTACTATGACTGTCGAAAATAATAATATTCACAAGATGATATATATTTCCTTATAAACTAATGGGAAACATACCTGGTCACGAAATATACACAAATAAAATGAATATTTGACTTCCATAGAAGTAATGTATTGTTTTATATTTATGTTTAATTTATTTCTTTTTAGTATTACTCGCATAAGAATTGTTTTCTTATATAGGTGGATAAATTTGTTTTATTTGGGGTTGTTTGTTCAAATATTCTCATGATCATGAGAGATTGGACTTCGAGGTTGAAACTAAGATAATGAAAATAAGGAAATGGGTCAAGAATGTATAAAACCATCATGAAAAGGTGAATTCCTACTAAATTTTTAATTAAAATTGTCATCATTTTATATACCATTTAAAAGTTATTTTACCTATAATTTTTTATAAAATATATATTTATTTGTTTTCATGGATCTTTTGGGAAGTCATGTTTTTCTTTCAATTATCTACAACAAACCACAAAAGAGATAAAATGTTCCTTTCTTCCTATGTTACCATGATTTCCTTTGATTTTATTTATTGACCTTACAAAATTGCATATTGAGTTGATGTTCTTAGCCAAAAAACACTTTCTCATTGTAACACCCTAGGATTTCAGAATACATTATCTCTTTAAAATAATTCAATACCTTGCACCATACACAACACCGAGTTCGAGTACACCATGGCATACCAAACTAGCCGTTTAAAAAGAGGTTATGAATAGTATTAACAGAATATTTAATTTTATATACTCCATATAAATTTAACATCCATATTATTTGTTTCTTAGACATAATATAAGAACAAATTCAATTTTTCAAATAAAAGAAGTATTTTTCAGAAAATGATATTTTACCACCTTTTAATGGTGAACCCTTTTTAAATCCAATATTTGACACTTTTATATATTCAATTTGAAAAAATAAACTTCTTCTTTATAATCGGGACATAAAAATTTATTTTGGATAAATTTTTAGTTTTTTCGAATAACTTTCATATTTTGATGAATACTGAATATTACTAAATTTTAATTGAAAACAACTTTTTGAATCAAAATAATTTATTGTGTTAAATTATACTTTTAAATGGTTTTGAAGTATAATTAGATTATATTTTTATCATTTAATCCAATTTTTTTCATCAAAAGTAATTTTAAATTTAAATTGGACGTAAACACATATAAATCTTTTGATAGTTTTTAATTCTCAAAAACTCGCTTTCTAGTTTTGACAATGGGAATTAATTTTAAATTAACTAATGAAAATTATAAGTTTTTAATTTGGTAAAATGGACATAATTTTTTAATTCATAATATCAAAATTATCTTAGGGTGATTTTTTGGTATTTTTCTGAAAACATTCAATTTCTGATGAATAGTGAAAAATACTGCATAGTACATAAAAACTGACTTTTTCATTTAAATAATTATTTTTAATTAAAAATTTATCTTAAAATAGATACATGTTATATATATTAGTAAAATTTATGTCATTTGAGTCATTTTATAATAATATTAGATATATAAAATTTTATTAAACCATTTTATCGTCTTTTTACCCACCTTCTATGCACATTTACCCACCATCAAGGCACATTTGAAAATTTGCATAAAACGTAATTTTACCACTTCTGTGAATTTAATTTCAAAAATCTATGTGAAATAGTTGACACCAGTAAATAAAATTTGGTTCAATAGGGTGAAAATAATTTTTGGTGAATAGTAACTTTTGAATTTTATTTACCATTGTTAAAAGTAAATAAGGTAATTAAATATAAAAATAATATTAAAATTACCCCAACACATGTCCTAATTCTATTGGATAAGTTTATTTAGACAAAAATTAATATTAGGACAAAAATAAGATACTTTTGATCTATTTGGGTTAGATTAGGATATTTATTATATTTTATTTAAAGAGGAGTTAAAAGTGTTAAATTAAAAGTTTAATAAATAAACCATTTTTAATATAGGGTTAAAAATAAGATAAATTCGACTATAAATATTCATTAGAAATATAAAAATATTTCCTATATCATGGTATTTTATTTATAATTTTTAGACATTAAATAATTAAATTTATTTATGATATAATGATGATGCAGTAATCACCTTATTAATGAAAGATTAAAATAATTGATATTATAAATATCAAAATAAATGTAAATTGAGACTTTTGATGCCATATATGAATTTTTTAGGTTAATATGAAATTTTAGGGTTGATTTAATATATTTTTTTCTTAGTAATAAACTTTTTATGACTTTCACAAAAACCAAATACTAAATAGTGTCAAAATTGACATAAATGAGTTTTAAAAAACAATACTATATTATTAAATGATATAATATTCCTAAAAATATAAGATTTAGTAAAAGGAATTATATAATGATTTATATTTAGTTAATTAACCACATGAGGTTATATTGTCATTTTATAGTAAATTTATTAACCATGTATTATAATAATACAACAAGTCATGGTAAAAGTTAAACTATTTAACTAAGGGTTAAATCTAAACGATAAGGTTAATATGGTGAAATAAACTTGTATAAAAACTATTGATTGAAATTATTTAGACCCATACCCACCTTATCCTATAAATAAATCATTTTGGATCTATTATAAACCAAAAATCATTTTAGAATAAATTAATATTTCAAGCTTTTCTTAAAGTGCCCCTCGCCTCTCTTATAAAAGGGTACTTACCCTTCTCTTAATTTCACACCTACAAATCAAATTGGATTGGCCAACACCTACTCAAATATCCATAAAAACACCCTAAAATTAACCCATAGGCCTTACTTTGATCAAAAATCCAACTTAAGGATCCCTTTTCTTCAAATCAAAAGGAAGCACCCGAAGAAGAGGTAATTATTTCATCACCTCTTTCAAATTTTTTTTCTTCTTCTTCCACATATTCTTTATTTGTTTTCCCCATACGAAAATAATAACTCCCATACATTTTATATACTAAGAGGTTATTATAAATATGGTAAAACCATATTCATTATTTTATCCATCCTATAAATGACAAAGTCACCATATGTGTGTATGTACGGCTTAACGTCTCCACGTCGTGGTTTAGTTTTTTATTCAACACTAAATTATTTAGATGGGTATAATAATGAGTATAATTAATTTAAATAATTAATATAACATGGTAATGATTCTTTATGTATAATATACCATCCAATTAAACACCATTTTACCATCGATAGAATGATATTGTCGCTCGTTCGTACATACGGCTTACCGTCTCCTCAACATGATGAGATTAATCTTTAAAGATTACCATTCAAGAATTTTTATAAAAATATATATATTGATTAAGTATGAGATATAGGAAATAATATTTCTACTGTAATAATATATATTTATGTAGATAAATATATGTCATTTACTTACTTTCATACTATACGATAAGAAAATAGATACAACATTCATGCATACATACGGACAACCATCTCCATGAATGGTGTTTCTATTTCATATATCAATGTGTTATAAATATTTATATTCTGAATATATATGATATATAAATCATGTTTCATAATTATTCAAATCATGATATAAGTGATAATATCATTAATAATAAGTTAAAACACTTACGAAAAAGAAAGCGATTATTACCCAAAATGTTACTTTAACATGGAAATTATTATTAAATGGGTAGTATAAAGTAATAAACGAATCATATATTATATCATAAATATGAAAATGGTTATGGTATAATTTAATAACAAACAATGGTCATTATAAAAGAGTTTAAACGTACCCTCTACTAAAGGAAAGTACAAGGTAAGGGTTAATTCTTCAATCTCATTATTTTCTGAGATTGTTTATTGAGAAATTTTTATCTTCCATGTCCATGTTTCATAAAAATGTTTTCAAAATGAATATTTTCAGGTTTTTTGGAAGGTAATCTTTATCAAGATCATCATTTTAAATGTTTTGGTGATTTATTTTTCTAAATATTTTTAATTAATGTCCATGTTTTAAAAATTATTTTAAGGATTTATTTATATGGACACAATTTTTTAAAAATGTTAATTCCTTTTAGATGTTTCAAAGTTTAATGGGACACTTTGATTCAAAAATATATTTTAAATGACTTCCTTTATAAATGCGTGACTTTTAAATGATTTCACAAAAAAAAGATATTTCTCTCAAAGAGTTTTACTGGTCATTTTCAACTATGTCAACATACTTTATAGGATATTATTCTTGATTGAGGTTGATTTATTATAATACAATCTTCCATATTGTATTGAATGAGTTATGATATGTTTGACTGTGGATGTGCTATTGTTATACCATTCGTGGTTTATGGTTAAAGTATTGAAATTTCATATGCTAGTTTTAATATGAATGTGTTGGTTATGTTTCAACATTTTCATATAAGGAATGCATTTGAATTAGTAAGTGACCAGTGGATCCCACTATAGCTCCTTGATGCTTCGATAGGTCTCCTGAGACAAATTAGTGTCTTGGAACAAGGCCTTGAAAAAAATATTATTTGTAGTCTTGGCACAAGACTTTGACTATGTGGTTATGATGTCCGACATTATGTATTTCCTCATTATGAAATTAGTTATTAAATGTGACTATTTTAGTAGTAGAATATCTATGTTCATGTTTATATGGTAATTTTTGAAATATTTCTATCATATTATGTACAAGTTTTATGTCTAAAAGGATATTGTTTTTATTATAATTCTTTCCCTAAAAGTTTATAGCTTCTGCTGAATTATTTACCCTTACTGGGCATCTAATCTCACCCATTCCTTATGTTTTATTTTCACAAGATTCCAAGAAGTGTTTTATGATTAATATGAAAGATTAAGATAAGGGAATAATGGCACTCTCAAATGATTATTTATGCTATGTTGTATGTTATAAAGTGTAATTTAATGTTTATATATGTACTATATTTTCCAAGACTGCTAAATTGATCAGTCTTTAGAGACTTGATTCCTTGTGATCATATCAATGTATTAAGATAATGCACCATCTTTGGGATTCTGGGGATGGGGTGTTACAATTGATATCATAGAAAGTTTAGTACAAACCTTGGAAACTAGATTTAGAAAAAAAATTATTAGAGAACATTACTCTAAGATAAACTTTGAGGATTAGTATAGAAGAACTTCCTAGAATTTTGGTAATATAGAGATTTTGTGAATTTTACAAGAAATGCATCTATGTCTGGATATGAGTAGGTAGAGGCGGCTCTAGCACAGATGTATCTAGGGGTAAAACCTGAAAACATCGCTTTAAGTTAGACTCGAATGGGAACTGGTGCACGACAATGGATCTTGCTGCACTCTTGGTTATGACACTCCCAGGGGATATTCTTAGGATAATTCACATTTTTTTTACAAACCATTATAAAGGATTTATGAGTAAATATGTTAGCAAAGAAACATTTTTTATGATTATGAGACTAGATGTGTGAAAATCATCAATTAATGTTGAGATTTTTCCTAGTTTTTTTATTATACATTATTATATGATCTATCCTAATGTATTTATTCATTTAGAAATGGTTCTCAATAGTAGTAATGATAACTCCAGAAATACGCACGATACAAAGAGTAAGAAGGATCATATATTTCATGGTCTTAAGCCAACATATGTAGAAGGGAAATATTCTCCCACATATTCTCATCATATGAATAAATAGTATCATGTGTTAATAAGATAAGTAAAGAATTACTGAGTCATATGGATTTTAAGGGAATCCAGAGAAGAATAGTATGGTAGAGAAAAATATGGATAAAGGGAATAAGGGAAAGAATGATTTTTACATATGTTATAAATGTGGAAATAATCACCCTGGGAAGTTCTTGAAAGTAATGGGAATAGTTTATGTGAGATGCAATGAAAAAATGAGTGCTTTATCCCTTGGGTCTCCCCCTCCCCCTCTTCTCCCTATCAAGGGTTTCCTCTTGAAACCCTACGATGTGGGCCCAGCAGTACATTTGAGTATGTCTCATTTCTCCAATTTATCTATTATCCTCTTCTCATATCTTTATCTTTATACCTTCTCTGTTTGGAGTCCGGTCATTGGTGTTTATGTTGGATCACTTGTTCACTCCCCTGATCTGACCTATGGTTCCCTTGCGACATTCCAAGTCAGATCTGAATTGGGGTTTCTAAGAGGTTTTGGGATTTTGTGGTTCGGTGGCTATCGGTTCTCAAAGTACTCTTTCATCGTTTGTTCTTTTATTTTGGTTTTCTGCCCCTTCGTCATGCTGTCGTTCGGGTTCCTCGTCCTCTTTGTTCCCTGCTCTGGACTCTTGTCTATTTGTGCCTCTCTAAGGCGGATCGGGCGTGGGGTGATTCCAACGTTTTGGGATGTGGGTTTGGAGGCCGTCGGAGATCCTGGTGCGTACTTTCATCGGGGAGGTGGGCCTTGGTGGTCGGTCTCTCTGGTTCTGGTGTGGCATTCTCAGTGTCGATGGTTTACTCTTTCGATTCTATTTCCAGCTAATAAGTTTGATGGCAGATCATAGTTTATGATGGCGCAGTCCGTAAGCAGGTGATTCCTAAGAAGGGATAGTAGTTCGGGGTCTCATGAGGCTTTTTAGATCTTGATGTGACTCAGTGTCTCTATAGAAACGGTGTTGGATTCTTTACTATGAAGATGTTCTTTTTGGTTCGACGGTGAATATTGTTTCCAGTGGTTAGACATTGATGATGGTGATGATTGATTCTGTTGGTGACAGTGACCAAAGCAGGTTGATGGTTGATGGTGTCAGGTATCTCATTACGACGGAGACCGAGGCATGATGATGGTTTGTCTGTATTCAAATTTCAAATTTTGAAATGGTTTTACATTTCGGGGCACTATGTAATCTTTAGACAGCATTGATTGATGCATTTGATTTCTTGAAATTATAATTTTTTCTTGATGGCGGGACTTTTTGGATTTTGAAGTAGGTGGGTTATGGAGATTTTGAATCTCTTTCATGTTTTTCCTTGTTGGAACTTTGTTAAGGTTCACAAGTAGCCTTTAAAAGTGTTTGAAAATAAAAAATATGGATTTTGGTAAAGAATGAGAATTTTTTATGATTGTGGAGAAAAATGACACCAAGTTCGTAATTGCAAGGGTAAGAAAAAGGGTTCAAATATATAAGGCTTTACCCGCAAGGAGTTGGGACACTACGTGAATCAATGTCCCAATCATCAGAGTATACCCCAAATGATGCTATTGGATAATAATCAAGTTATGATACTATCTCATATAGAGAATAATTATTAGTGTTCTTTAGTTGTTATTAAATAATTGTGTCATTTGATTATTGTATTAATTATGTACAAGTTATAAGAATTATAAAGTATATAAGGATTGTACTGCAGTACGTTTTCATTAAAGATTTGAGATTTTATGGTACTAAGAAAAGTGATACAGTTTCAAGTTAAACATTTTGGAAAATATATGGTTGGGGGAAATATAACCATTAATATGTTTTTGAAACTAATATATTCATTTCGAAATAAGATATGATTGATTTTGACAAATTATTTTGGATATTATTAACTACCTTGAAACTAATTAATTGTTTTTTTATTCCATCATTGTTGGAGTTTACAACATTTTTGGATATAAGGAGTATATCCCATAATCTATAAGGAATAAGGGAGCATGAATTTAATTAATAAGGTTTTATGGTAATTAAGAATGTTACCATGTTTTAAGAGAATACACGATGAAGGTATTCACATCTATGTTATATGACCTTCCTTACAAATTTTGGACTGTGAGTTTGGACAGAAGTAATTTGGATGAGTTTAAAGGTTTGAATGAATTAAGTTGTACATTGGATACTATTTTTTAATGTTAAAATATTTCTTAAGATTATTTTTTGATTGTTATAAAAAGGACAAACCAGAGGTCGGGCGACAACCCGTCACGTCCGGCAAGGCCGCGAGACTTGAACCTGCAACCGAAGGGCGATAAGTGTGCATCACCTACCACTGGCCAACATGATGTCCTGGTTTGTATAATGTATTTTTTTTAAATGGTCTTATAGATAAATTATAAATTAATTTTTTTAACTCTAAACAATTAGGATAAATAGAATATTTTTGAGTTTTATTATCTTTTGGAGTGAAAGATGAGTTTGTGGTAGAAATTAGTTAAAGGATGGAACTCTAAAGTTTTTTTTCTTATTATGTGAATAAATTAACTATTAAACTTTAAGGAAATTATCTTAAACCCAAAAATGTGTTAAAATAATACCTTATGTTTTGTGGAACCGATGATATTTTAAATCATCATAGATTTATGGCTTTGAGGCCCTCAATATTCCATTTATTGTTCACTTTTTTTTGATTGATGACCTCAATCACTCCCTATAAATATTTATATTTTTTTCTAATTATGTGTCTTTAATTTACACCAATGTTATCCTATTTGAGATCATAATTTGGTGGTGACTTTTTTATTTCCCTTTCCCTCTTATTAAGATTAAATTTTATTAACCCTATTTCCAATGTGGGTTTTCCACAAAGGTATTTTCTATTTTCAGCCTTTTATTTTCGATGAACATTTTCAAATTGTGAGGACACAATTTATTAAAGTAGGGGAGAATGTTACACCCCAGTATTTCATAATACATTATCTCTTTAATGTCATTCAATAGCTTTCACCACACGCAACACCGAGTTTGAGTGCACCACGACTTACCGAACTAGTCATTCAAAAAGCGATTATGAATAGTATTAACTGTATTTAGAATTTTATATACTCCATATAATTTTAACATCCATATTATCTATTTCTTAGACATAATATAAGAACATATTCAATTTTTTAGATAAAGGAATTATTTTTTAGAAAGTGAAATTTTACTTCCTCTTAATGGTAAACCCTTTATAAATCCAATATTTGACACTTTTATATATTCAATTTGAAAAAATAAACTTCTTCTTTAGAAGAGGGACATAAAAAATTATTTTGGATAAATTTTAGGTGTTTTTCTGATAACTTTCATGTTTTTTTGAATAGTGAAAATTACTAAATTTTAATTCAAAACAACTTTTTTAATCAAAATAATTTATTGTGTTAAATTACACATTTGAATGGTTTTGAAGTATAATTAGATTATATTTTTATCATTTAATCCAATTTTGTTCATTATAAGTAATTTTACAATTAAATTGGACATAAACACATATCAATCTTTTTGTAGTTTTTAATTCTTAAAAACTCACTTTCTGGTTTTGACAACAAGAATTAATTTTAAATTAATTAATGCAACTTCTATGTTTTGAATTTGGTAAAATATACATAAGTTTTGAATTTTTAATATCAAAATTAGCTTAGGGTAAATTTTTTGTATTTTTCCGAAAACATTCAATTTCTGATGAATAGTTAAAAATACTGCATAATACATAAAAACCGACTTTTTCGTTTAAATAATTATTTTTAATTAAAAAATTATCTTAAAATAGATTAAAAAAATACATATATTAGTACAATTTAAGTCATTGGAGTCATCTTATAATAAGATTTGATATATAAAATTTTATTGAACCATTTTAACGTCTTTTTACCCACCTTCTAGGCACATTAGCAAATTTTCATAAAATGTAATTTTAGCACTTCTATGAATAGAATTAAAAAAATCCGAGAGACATCATTGACATCATTATGTAAAATGTGGTTCAATAGGATGAAAATAATTTTTGGTGAATAGTAACTTTTAAATTTTATTTTCCACGGTTAAAAGTAAATAAGGTAAATAAAGGTAAAAATAATATTAAAATTACCCCAAAACATGTCCTAATTCTATTGGATAATTTTATTTCGACCAAAATCAAGCTTAGGAAAAAAAATAAGATACTTCTGATCCATTTGGGTTAGATTAGGACATTTATTATATTTTATTTAAAGAAGAGTTAAAAGTGTTAAATTTAAAGATTAATAACTAAATTATTTTTAATATAAAGTTAAACATTAGATAAATTAAGAGATAAATATTCATTATAAAGTTAAAAATATTTCCTACATCATTGTATTTTATTTATAATTTTTAGACAGTAAATAATTAAATTTATTTATGACACAATGATGATGCATTAATTACCATATTAAGGAAAGATTAATATAATTGATATTATAAATATCAAAATAAATGTAAATTGAGACTTTTTATTCCATTAAATAATTTTATAGGTGAATATGACATGTTAGGGTTGATTTAATATATTTTATTTTAAGTAATGAACTTGTTATGACTTTCACAAAAAACAAATACTAAATAGTTTCAAAATTGACATAAATGTTTTTTTAAAACAAATACTATATTATTAAATGATATAATATTCTTAAAAATATAATGTTTGGCCAAAGGAATTATATAATTATATATATGTAATTAATTAACCTCTTTAGGTTCTATTGTAATTTTATAGTAAGTTTATTAACCATGTACAATAATAATACAACAAGACATGGTAAAAGTTAAACTATTTGACTAAGGGTTAAATCTAAACAAGAAGGTTAATATGGTGACCTAAATTTATCTAAAACATATTATTTGAGAGTATTTCGACCCATCCCTACCTTATACTAGAAATAAATTATCTTGTATCTATTAGAAACTGAAATTATTTTTAGAATAAATTAATATTTCAATGTTTTCCTAAAGTGCCCCCAACCTCTCTAATAAAAGGGTACTTCCCCTTATCTTAATTTCACACCTCCAAAGACATTTTAATCAGCCAAACCCTGCTCAAGTATCCTCCCAACTACCCTCACTTCAATATAGAGGACTTAATTTTATCAGAAATCCAACCTAAGGATCCCTTTTTTTCAAATCAAAAGGAAGCACGCGAAGAAGAGGTAATTATTTCATCACCTCTTTCAATGTTCTTTTTTTCTTCTTCCACATTCTCTTTCTTTGTTTTTTCAATACTAAAATAATAAATCCAGTACCTTCTACATACTAAGATGTTATTATAAATATGGTAAAACCATATTCATTATTCTATCCATCCTATGAATGACAAAGTCACCATACGTGCGTACGTACGGCTTACCCTCTCCACGTCATGGTGTAGTTTTTTATTCAACAGTACATTATTTATATGGGTATAATAATGAGTATAATTAATTTAAATAATTAATATAACATGGTAATGATTCTGAATTTATAATATACCATCCAATTAAACACTGTTTTACCATTGATATAATGATATTGTCACTCATGCGTACGTACGGCTTACCGTCTCCACGACATAATGTGATTCATCTTCAACGATCACCATTCAAGAATTTTTATAAAAATATATATATTGATTAAGTATGAGATATATTAAATAATTTTTCTACTATAATAATATATATTTATGTTGATAAATATATTTCTCTTACTAACTTTCATATTATATGATAATAAAATAGAAACAACGTTCATACGTACGTACGGACTACCATCTCCATGAATGGTGTTTCCATTTCATATATCTATGTATTATATATATTTATATTTTAAATATATATGATATATAAATAATTTTTTTGAAGTATTTAAATCATTATCTAAGTGATACTATCAATAATAACAAGTTAAAACGTGTACCATAAAGAAAGAGATTATTACCTGAAATGTTACTTTAACATGGAAATTATTATTAAATGGGTATTATAAAGTAACAAATGAATAATATATGATATCATAAATATTAATGTGGTTCTGGTATAATTTAATAACATACTATGGTTATTATATAGTAGGTTATACATACCATCAATTAATGGAAAGTACAAGGTAAGGGTTAATTCCTCAATCTCATTATTATATGAGATTGTTTATTGGGACATTTTTATCATCCATATCCATGTTTTATAAAAATGTTTTCAAAATTTATATTTTAAGGTTTTTTGGAAGGTACTCTTTAGCAATACCATCATTTTAAATGTTTTAATGGTTTATTTTTCTAAATATTTTTAATTAATTTCCATATTTTAAAAATAATTTTAAGGATTTATTTATATGGATATGATTATTTAAAAATGTTGGAAGTGGTATGTTGTGAATCAAGTCATATTGTATATTAAAAACCATATCCCTCACTACAAGAATATGGGTCGGTGTTGATAGATATAAATCATAGTCATTTTCACCTTATATAATATAATTACATGAATGGTATTAGTGTCTTTATAATTAACAATTCATAGGAACAGTTATTAGAATATTGATTACCTCGCCTAAGGAAGCACTTTTAGGGGAATGGCTCACCTCAAAGCTAGTGGGGTGGGTGGGATCTTCACGCAATGGCTTTTCTTGAGTTTTTTCTTCTCTTTTATTCCCTCCAATAATAGTTTCTAGAAACTCAGTCTACCATTTAAATTCCTCTTAAATGGTAGAAAATATTGCTTGCATCTCTATCATTTCTTTATCTTTATCCTCTTGTTGTTGTTGTTTTCTCAAAATATGTTCGAGGTGTCACCCCAAAACCCACACCTCTAATGCGGCCATACTGTTTTGGTCACTTCAAGGCCACCAATTGTAGGTGTTCATCTGGTATAGGTGGTTAGGATTCCTATGACTATGTTGGTAATAAAATATAGTAAAATAAGTAATCATTGTGATGTGATAGACATTTAAAGAAAAAAATATTATTATGTCATACTTACACATATTTCTTACATTTTTTGTATGTTTTAATTCATTAGTATCCTATAATTATTTACACATGCCACCTTTTATAGCACATGGTGTGGGATGAAAGTGGTCTTGGATTTGGATTCAACAATCTACATATAAACAAAGGAATATAATTATTATTATTTTTTCATGACACATAAAATTATTATGGTAGATTCAAAATATGTAATAACTTATTTTCAAGGGAATCATACCTCATCCTTGCTTTACAACAGGGGTACGTTGGTTCTTTGTCTATTCCTTATTTCTATCACTCAGTTTTTGTTTAATAAATAAAAAATTCTCAATAAAGGTGATAAATAAATGCATTATCAAACAATTTATTACCAACCACAATGTACATGAAAAGACTCCTCTACACAATGTCTAGTAAATGAATCCCATGCTTCTTGGGTTATCAGGTGTTTATATAGAAGCAGTGGGTTCGGGTTCATTTTCCCTTCAGCATCTTTAAGAAAACATCTCATTAGAATTGTGTGAAAGCCTCTGTGATTCATTCCAGTAATAAATAAAACATATTTATTGTGGGAGTCATCTACTATAAATTCTCTCTCCAAGGGATGATGAGGAGTGGGTTAATGTTTCATTATTTTATTTTTTAGTAAAATAAAGAAATTATATTGTAATGTTACTGTAATCTCTTCTTACATCAGTGTCTTAAGTGCAAGAACAACATGGTGTCATGAATATACATCATCCAGCATGTGTGGTTGAGTTATGATTCTAATGTAACTACTGAACTTTTCCTTGTTGGGTTTAACATGTTGGCCCCACATATTTCATTTGACCTTGAATTTGATGCCTTTTCTTTTTTCCTCAATGATTTTTTCTAACACTATCAAACTACAGCGCTCCTATTTAATCTACATCATCGGTCCTTTTTCACCTACCATTTTATTATATTCAACACCATCAATATGTTGTTCTTATGGATTGGTATCATAGTCACATGTAGAAGTTCATTATTCCTCTATACTGGGAGAATCCGCAGATTGAGAGACATGTTGTTCCTCTAGATTGAAATCACAAGCATGTTCAAAAGGTTATTGTTCCTCTGTACTAGAAACATCAGCAAGTTGATAGACCTATTGTTCCTCGGGATTGAGAGCATCAGCATGTGCATAAGTCATTATCTACATAAGTAGTTTAACATGTAATTTAGATTACATAAATGCAATAGTAAACAGATAATAACAGTAGGTAACTCAATGTATATTAAAAAAATAACCTTATTATTAAACTCTATTTTTTAAAGCTAAATGGATTTAACCCCTATATCGAGTATCCAAATCCCTTCATTGTGGTCTCATGTGACATACAATACCCTATCTAAATTGGGACCACTGTGAAATTATTTCAACATCCCAATGAAAGGGTCACCCTCAGTTGAATTTTCATCTAACCATTTAGTGGTTTTGGTTGATAACAGAATAATTGAACACTTTTGGTTTATAGAATCTGGAACATAAAATACTAGTATTGTCTATGATGCCATTATAAACAGTTAATATTTGTACCATTCCTTACTAAAATTCACATTCACAAATCTGAATTCATATATTTTAATAGCACTCCTATTATCAACCAACTTGAATTGAAAAATAATCACTTGGAATGTATTATAATCCAACTCTCATATTTTTTTTATGATGCTAAAGTATGGAATATTTACATAAATTATAGTTCTATCCTTAGTACCAGAAACATGCATCAAATCATCCACAAGTGTAACCCCACTATTTTGAATGGTACTTTATTTATCGTGTTCATTTTTATAGATCATATAACCATTAATTACATAAAAATTGTAAAATAATACATACACACTTGGTCCTCTGGGTATTCATCAAAGTCGTTTGGAAATTGAATCTGAATTTTTATCTGAATCCTTAAAAATATGGTCCCTAAAGCACCCTATAAATTCTTGGTTATGTATATTTGATATCCATATTTCAGACCATGATGGATTCAAATGCCTAATAATTTCTTTTTTGGTTACAACATATGGGGAAACCTCCAAACTATTATGAAAATCAAAAAGGAGGGCATGCATCAGATCTATTATACTGATCATGGTAACATCTCTTCCATAAATTCCTTTATCTACAAGCCACCTAGTGTGATGAGATTTTGGTATACCAATGCTTTCCATACTAGATAAGTATTCGGAACAAAATTTAATGGCTTCCTCAAAAATATATTTCTCCATAATACAACCCTCTAGCCTACATCGATTTTTGGCATACCCTTTCGAAGTATTCATATATCATTAGATGGGGTACATACTTATATAGTGTATAAGATTACATAGTCGAATATATCTCACCAAGTGAACCGTCAAGTGAACCATCATATCAAAGAATGTTGGCGGGAAAAATATTTCCAACTCATAACATGACAGCAATTTCTCTTTCCATAGTCAGAAATTTTGTTTGGTCTATAAATTTGTTTCATATAGCTTGGAAAAAGAAACAGAGCTTGGTTAATTTATGATGGCTATTCTTGGGAAAAATGAAATGTAAATCTAAATGAATTATATCTTTCATAAAAACATGTAATTCATGTGATTTTAGACCCTTTAAATTTAAATTAGTCATTGACACAATATTCTTGATATTCAATGAATACCCATCTGGAAATTTAATTTCATTAAAGAAGTTATAAAACTTATATCTCTCCTTCCTGGAAAGAGTGTAAGAATTTGGAGGATGAAAAGTTCATTTTTCACACTTCGCTGGTACCAACTCTTCCTGTATTCTCATGTCAACCATTTCCAACCTAGCTTTAATTCCATATTTTTTTCACTAAGTTCATTTAGTAACATTCTAATTACACTATCACATAAATATTTCTAACATGAATTATATCAATAAAATATTTTTCATAAAGAAAATTCCATTGTGTTAATTCAGAAAAAACTGATCTTATTTTACAATCGGTTTTCATAAGGTTTTTCAAAAATGGTTTACCAGAAGCAGTGTCCACATCTTTTAATTTCTCAAACATTTAATCATTTGTTTTTGGAGAATGTGTTGTACATTCTTCTAAACTTCAATATAATGATGTCATCCAAGATCGGTACTTATTTCGTTGGTGTAAAAATATATGTTTTCCTAGAAACACAGTCTTCGATGAATATTTCATCCTAATTGATTGTATACCTTTTTTGAAAATGGGACACCCTTGAGTTCCTTTACAGTTATATCCAAAAAAATCATAAGTAGGAAAGTCATTTATCATCTCATACAATGCAGATCTCAACATGAAATATTTATTCCTAAAATCATCATAAAACATAACACTTGAATCCCAAAAAAATTTCAAATCCTTGATCAATGGAGCCAAATAAATATCAATATCATTACCCTCATAGTTTTTGTCTTGATATAAGCATATAAAACATGATGTATTTTTCTTTCATTCATAACCATGGTGGAAAGTTATAATTTACCAACATAATCAGCCATGTACTATGAGTGGTGATTTGAAACCCAAAAGGATTCACTCCATCTGTAGATAATGAAAGAGGAAGGTTTCTTGGCTCATTTCCAAATTCAAGAATCTCGTGATCCATTTTCTTCCACTGAGGAGAGTCTGCCTGGTGATGTAGTTTTCCATCATTATTTATTATATATACATGCCACGTCAATATGAAGAAAAATAATTTTAGTGTTGATGTGTCACTAGGTTGCAGCGTCTCCATGTTGTTTTATTTTTGAAATAAAAAGGGTTTCCCTATCGTGGTGTCACAGTGTCACTGCGAAACCTCAAAAAGAAATTAAAAAAAAATTAACGTCTATTTTATTCTTCTTTAAAACATCCAAAAATTATCTTTTGCAGTCTACTCGTGAAATCATAAGGCGGTGGCAGTGTGAGGTGGTGGCTAGAGGTGGTGACCACAGCCATTTCAGGTGGAGCATGATGGGGTGAGGCCGCCAGTAGGGTGGTCAGCGGTGGAGGTTGCACCGACCAAGTAGGGAGGCCGGTCTAGGTGGACCCAGCAAGATAGGGTGCCGGCAGGGAATCCTGTAGAGGTGGAAACCTGCGGTCAAGGTGGGGAAGTAGTGGTGAGATATCCCCTGATTGCGGAGGTTGTGGGAAGTGATCAGTCAAGGCCTTCGATAGGGTGGCTGGTGGCGTTGACAAGGCATGGTCCAACAGGACTGCACTGGTGGAGGGACCATGATGACGGGAGCCACAGGCGATGATCGGAACATGGAGGAGTCCATGAAATGTGGCAGCTATCCACTTGGACACTACAGTGGTGGAAGCCACAGAAAGGTGACATGGGGGTAGGTAGGGTGCGTCGCACACGAAATGCGGCAGCCGTGTTGACCAGGTAGAGCACGCGGTTGGGTTGCGTGTGGGAAATGGGTTGGCCTACTCATACGAACCGGGATGGGTGGACTAGGCTACCCCAGCGGCCTGACGAGTTGGACTACATAGCTCAATGGGATGGTTCAGACTGGCCTAGACCAAACCAGGTCGAGTCGGGTCGGACCAAGACCCAGCCGGGACCTTTTTACAAAAAGGGTTGTAACTTTCAAATGAATTGTCTGTTTGGTGAGCCTTCTTCAGTGTTGGGGCCCTTGTGATGAGGCGGTCCTTTTGAGATGGCTTGGTGGGTTTTTAGTATGTACCAATGTAATTTTATAGTTTTACTTGGTTCTTTCCTCAATCTTTTAGTTCGGTATTGTGTCCACAACACTGGACAACAATCCCCACTAGAGGCCAACTCCCAGATAGAGTTGCGGAATTCCTCTTTGGGACTGGAGTGATCCTCTATCACCACTCATGGAGTTTTGTGGGAATTAACATGACCCCTCATTTCAGGGCATTAATCCTATATCTAGTGGGTCGTAACAATATGTTTATCAGTATTCTCGTTGGAGAATCCCCTATGTTACGAGCCGCATCGGTAGGGTTGTCAGTATTCTCTAAGAAGAATCCTCTACATTGTAGACTAATACAGATTGGGTTGTAGGTATTCTATGGGAAGAATCCCTTATTTGTGTACCATGAGCTTGACCAGTTTATTTCTCTTTAGTGGGGGCCAAATTAGCGTGACCTCTTTATGAGAGTATTTTATGACATCATACCACGAGGAGTACGTTATCCTAGAATGTCCATGCCTCGAGAAAAATCGTGTAGATATTGATTGGTTGTGATATTGAGACTTTGTGTATTGGAGAGATTGGATTTCTCAAAGAACTTTGTGATATATCAAGACTAGGTGTTCTCTCATATAATTTTGATAGACCTGTTCTACCTGCTTGCTATCAGATTGCTTGAGGAGTGATTTCTCCCTGAACAAGCATGCTACGAGTAGAACCATATGGATGGAAGTGGTGGAGACCTTGAGTCTTGGAATCTTTTTTGATTATAAATGGATGTTCCTGTTATATGTGATGTAGGAATATACCTATGTTGAGATGATTGCATCCTCTTAGTGGTGTTTCTTTCATGGTCTTTAACTTCATGTTTTGGGGTGTCCTATTGAGTACTATTTTACTCACCCCTACATAGGCTTTTCCCGCACATGTCGTGTCTTATGAATATGATCAATGCCCTTGGTGGAATGAGGCCAGCTGATGCTTAGAGAGACTCGACATATGAGGTGTGATTCTACGGCTTTATACACCTATCATGGACCAACCCTTTGGGTTGGGTTTTTCTACAAAGGATTTCTAGGGCCATTTACCTTTTTACTTTTCCTTCTTGTTGGGCTTGTATTATAGCCCCGTTTACTTTTATTTTTTTACTACTGTAATATTTGTTGGTATCTTAGTGGAATTCCCATTTGTTTACTTAGTGTTTTTAATTTTAGCACGTTTTCTTGGAGACGTGTACGTATGTACATGTACTTAAGAAAATGCCTCCCATTTGTGGGATATGACTACTCGGTGCTAGTCGTTAGACCCTGGACTATAGGAGGAGGACCTGAGGTATTCATGGCACAGGCCCCTTCGTGATGAGCCTAAACCTTGGAATGATTGGAAAGTGTCGTAAAACCTTCATAGTACGAGATTCATATTTCTTGAATCAATAAGAACCACACTTTTTTCATTCTTTAAGTGATTTTTGGTCCTTGAGAAGAATTATACAGTCATTCAAGCAGATGTTTATTCGTTCAAAGATCAAACCCATCGAGCATAGAATTTATTTAGATTTGTATGTTTGGTTAGGGAGCTCATTATCTTCTAGGATCATATCATTCAATAGAGAAGGTAGTTCAGTAAAATTGGAATAACTCCATCTGTTTCCTATTTTTAATTTATAAAGCTTCAATACAGCTGACAATACTATATATTTATTGTAACCAGCATACAATAGAAACTTTTCAAAACACTTAAACTTCTCAAAAAAATTTGGAAAATCCTGAAGTTTTTCTTCCAATGTAATTTTCATTTAATAAATACTATCTTCATCATCATTCACACCTGTAATCACATCCTCGATATGGTATTCTTCATTTTCTACACTTGTAATCATATCAAATAATCCATAAAACACAGTTCTATCCCAGTCACTAGCTATATTCTCTTTTCCCCATGTTTATTCCAAAATTTATAACATCGATCTATTCCGTGACAGATCAAGTGTTCTTTCAACTCCCCTGGACTAATTATTCTTGAATAAAAATAACTTAAACACGAACAAAGGATTTTAGAACGGTCATATGCATGATCTTTTGAAAACATGATGAACTTTTTCAAACCATATTCATACTCTTTTGTCATATAATTTCCATCCATACATTATTTATCCATATTCATCCTATTCGATTTGGTTATATTAATATTTAACGAAATAAATACACAAAATATTTTCAATTTAAATCTCTCCAAAAAAATACCTAGTGAGTGTACTAGAAAGATACTTGAGGGTTTTTTATTCAATTATAATGAGTTTAAAGATTTTTATGTTTCATTACTAAAATAAAAATTATTTATTATTATTTATTTAATACATTTATTTCAATTATATACATGATTTAATGGTGTTAAAACATTTATAAAGGCCAATTTTTTGAGCTTATAAAGTTTAATCATTATTAAGTTCATGAGTAGAGACTTTTGTAGAGATACACATCATTCATGATATATATATATATATACACATATATATATCAAAATAATTTTATAAAAATAGACTTTATTTGAGATTATTATATGGATTGTTATGATATTTCATTTGCATGTAGGCTAACGGAGGATATTGTAGGACAATGAATTTTTTTTTAACTCACTATAATGGAGATCATTTAAAAATCCCCAAAACACTCTAATATCATCAAGAACACCACTCAAAAATAATAATCACCTCAAACCACTCAAGAGTTTCCAACTTACGGAATTTCTAAAGATGTCCAAACTATTACATAACCTCAGGAGGATCTTGGTCACCATAAAAATGAAGGATAGTGAATAAATAATTCCTAAAGTGAAAAACATCATTCCCCTACAACTCCATTAAGTGTTTGGGAAAATCCAATCACTAGAAAAAAAATACATTAAAATAATAAGAGGATTTTCCCTAAGTAATATCCTCATAATGGACTTTCTACCCCATATCATGACATTTCATATAGGTGAAATAAAGAAACGTGAAACAATAATCTATCACCTTAATTTTTTAAAAGACACTCAAATCACATAGTCCTAATGCACACCAAGATGTCAGATCCCAAAGCACAACCCACATGAGAAAAAAACACAACAAAACATTTTCAAAATTATCATTTCCATTAAAATCACACCCCTATCGTAGGAGGGATGAAATCATTTTTCAAATACATGCACACTTTGAAATAAATCCAAATTAGAAAAAATGGAATCCATATTTTCATGTTAAATCATTTCCAAAAATTCTAAAAATATATCTAATTTTTTATAATTAAATCAATCACATCTTAAACATTTAAAATTAAATAAATTCCTTTTTACCAGGAAATCCTCACACATGGTTTATAACATTAATGTGTTTCTAAAAATCCCTTTTTAATTTCAATACAAAAAATGTCATGTAAAAATGAAAAGAGAAGAGAAACCATTTTTAAAGAATCTCACAACTAATAAAATACTTTTCATTCACTCAATAATTTGGTTTTAAAATCAACTCACTTAATAAAATCTTATTTTCCTTTCAAAAATATTGTTTTACAAACACAAAATAAGATTTTAAGTCCTAAATCTAAATACAAAGCTTATAGAACCATGAAATTCAAGATCTAGCACATGAAAGTTATTATAAATTACTTTATTTAAATAAAAAATCAGTATAGCATATATGAACTAATATAAGAATTAAAAAGAATTGATTAACATCACAAGAAGAAAACATTTCTTAATAATAGGAGAACAACAAGCATAATCATTCAAGAATAATTGAATTATTATAGTAGAACAAATATAGTTAATAAGAATTAAAATAAAAAGAATTTGTAGAATAAAATTGAACATGATTATTTTAATTGGATACAAAAGTTATTGTTTCATCTCCTAGTTGAGAGCTTTCTCTTTCCTTATCTACTTCTAACCTAATTCCAATAAACTTGTTTGGTGTTCTAGGGTATTAATCTTTCAACTATTAGCCTCAATTAAATTTTTTTGATAACATAGAATCTCTTTTGAACTCACTTGAATTGCCACTACTTATACTTCATCAACTAGTTTGGTTCACTTCACATGGCATGAAAAAAATAAGATAAAAGGGAGTCGAATAAATTAAAATCAACTGATTCCACTGGATATGAAGCTAAGGCACTGAGAAGATGAATACAAGAGAAGGTGGAGTAAGATGCTTGAAAATTATGAGAGTTTGGTTCATCAACAGAAAGTGAAACATGGCCAGGGGAGATGACTAAAAAAACAGGTGCAAAGAAGATAATACCTTAGATTTGGAGGTTCGACAGCAGTGGTAGAGTATGGAGGTAGGGGCGGCGAAGGCAGAGGTGATGATGGGGGTGGCAGCGGGGGCGGCATCGGGGGTGTCGGAGGCAGTGATAGAGCTCTAGTTCTATGAAATCTTGAGGCGCGAGCGGCGGTAGGGTTGTCACGACCCGACCTCGGGGCCCGTGTCGTGACTACACCAAGCCCGCCTTCCATAGGCCAGGGGCTGGCGACTAGCACCAAGGCGTAAAATCCCGGTAAACAGGGAAGGCATTGCCTTTATAAGTAACAACCACCACAGAGTCAGCAAGCGGAAAGTAACTACAAAGTGCAGAAAAGTAAAGGGGGCCGGAATACAAGCCCAACTGAAAGTACAACTGAAAAGGTAAAGAACAGCAACTGAAGAAAAAACGGCGGCCTCGTGTCGTCCACTGGCAATCCCACCTGAAGGGTGGGTACAGATAGCCTCCAGGCTCCTCGGGTCCCACGTCCGCTCCGAGCACGTCCCGCCCAGTGGTCCACCTCTAGGTACCGTCCTGCTCCACGCCCCAACCGTGATCAGCGTTGTCCGTCGTCTGCATCCAACACAACAAGGTACGGGCATAGCCCATGCAGGGGTGAGTATAAGCTACTCAGTGAGGACCCCGAGACCCCCGAAGGTCTCCCGAAATCCACAAAGGATATAGCAAAAAAAAAGAAGGTGCAATCACGAAGTAACATCTGACTCGACTTAGGTATATGCCCATACATATACCTAAGTCCACAATTCTAGCTCTGCTCACGAGCTCAAGAACAACTCAATCCACACAGGGAAGCAAGACTCAAATCCACAAAGGAGAGTAAACAGTAAATCCACATAGGATAGTTCAACACATTCCACAAAGGAGAGTAACATAAGATTCAGCTCAACCAGGTATACTTTTTCAGATGACGTCAAATATGATCACTGATCCATCTAAGTCGTCGGACCCACGAAGGATCGATAGGAACTAACCCCCGCAAAAGACCCACACAGGATCGGGCTCACACAGAACCTGTAGGCAGTGGGTCACACAGAACCGGTAGTAAAGACCCACACAGGATCGGGCCCACACAGGACCTGTAGCACTGATCCACGTAGGATCGCTGAGTGCAGTAGTCGACGCGGTCCACTGAGGATCTCCGCACAGTCGTCGCCGCAGTCCACGAAGGATCTCTGCTCTGTCGTCGTCGCAGTCCACGGAGGATCTCTGCTCTGTCGTCGAACTCACAGCCAGCACTAGGGTTCCCGCACACAGCGAGCTCGTTTAGGAGGGTCCGCTCCACGAGCCGAGAGGCTGATACATCAACTGACACGTAGTCCGAAGTTGATGTATCCAAAAGTTCCGTATCGACAACAGGATCTCAACGCAACAGACGGCGCGTCAATCGGACGCCCGGTCTGAGAGTTATTGGCATTTTCGTCCTAGGGGCCCGGTTGGTTTTTAGGGAAAAACCAACCTGACCGTACTCCGCCTGTGTCCGATCCTCGGCGGAGTATGCCAAAAGTTCCTTCTCACTTAGAGGAAACTACCACAGCTGACGGTACGTCGATCGGACGTCCGTAGCTCAAGTTATGAGCGTTTCCGCTCCGAGGGCCCGGTTGGTTTCGTGTACGAACCAACCCGGCCGAACCCAAAGTCTTCTGAAACCTTGAGTGTAATATACCTAAACGACCGTATCGATCCAAGGATCGCGTAGCCGCTGACTGTTCGTCAATCGGAGGTCCCAGGCCCAAGATACTGGAAAAAGACCGAAGAGGGCCCGAAACGGGGGTTCTGGGTCCGGGGCGACCCGACCCGAACCACCCCTGGGTCGGCCGAACCGGGTCGACCCGAACCGGGCCGACCCGACCCGGCCCGACCCGGCTAGGCCGGGTCCGGTCCAGCCTGGGCGCGGCCCGGCCGACCGGACCGGCCGGCTCGGCTTCGGCCGAGCGGCCGAAGAAAACCGCCGCGGGTTTGACCCGCGGCTTGGAGGAACGCGGCCCACGCGGGCCGCGTGCTGGGTGGCCGGACCGCGGATGCGGTCCGGCGGTTCGCTGCCGCCGCAGCCGAGCCGCGGCAGATTCCTCCGGCGGCGCGCCGGGCGCCGCCACCTTCCGCGGGCCGCCGGAGTTGCTCTGGTGGCCCGTTTTGCCTCCCGTCTGCGCCATAGCTCCTCCCGGGGGCCGATCTTCACTGCGGGATCAACGGATCTCCCCTGCCGCACGGTTCATCGTCGTCCGCCAAATCCGCACAACAAAAAGATCAGCGGAGGGTTGCCGGGTCTTGTTCGTTAGATCCGCACCCTCCGCGTTAGTCATAAAATCATCGGGAGGGATTAAGGCAGCCACAATTTTATCCAAAAATAAAATTGTTCAAGTTTGGTTCTTTAATTAAAAAGAATTAGATCACGGGAACGAATCACCAAGAAAAATATAAAATCCCTACCTCGATGTCGCCGTCGGACGTGAGGTCGTCGCGGAATCGCTCGTCGCGGAAGGAGGGGATCGTCGCGTCGTCGCGGAAGAGACGTTCGTCGCACCGCGGGAAAAACGTCGCGCCGACGATCTCCGGATCTAGAACAAACGGATTTAATTAATTAAATCCGTTGTCATTGAAATTAAAAAGGGAGAATTAAACGATCTGTTTCTCACCTTAGTTGCCGAACGAGGATCGGCCGCGGAAGGAGAGGCGTTGCCGAAGAACGTCGCGGGTAGAGCTCGTCGACGTCGCAGATCACGGTGTGCGTCGTCGAATTCCGGTCGCCGGCGTTCTTCGCGTTCTTCGCGTTCTTCGCGTGGAGAGTGGAGGCTCAGAGAATTCGCACAACGATAGCAATCCTCCAAAATAGACAAGTTTGTCTATTTTATTAATTTTCCAACGAACGCAAACGCATAAGTAACGACCCATTAAATTCGTTGAATTAATTCAACGAATGAAACAGCCCATTTAATTCACGAAATAAACCGCCCAATTAAATGGTCTGTTAAGAATTTAAGAAAACGCGTCGGTTGACTTTTCAGTTACTTTGACGGGTTTTCGCGGGTGCGTTACTTAGCGGAAGAAACGGCGGGGCTCGTGCGGGCCCCACCGCACAAATATCCTACCAAGGGGTAGGGTATTTCCGGATAGCACCCTATCCGCTTTAACTCAGTTCAAGTGGCTTCCAAGTGACCTCCAAGAGGCTTAAGTGAAATAAAATAAAGTTGTCGCACAACCTTTATTTTATTTCTGACTTAAAGCCCAAAATTTTAAAAACCATGGTTGAGCAAACGCAACTCCGAAAGAGGCGTTTCTAAGAAAATACTGGCGCTGCGATTTCATCGGTGCCCTCAGAATTCGATTCCGGGCACCGGTTCAAAAGATAGAAAAACCCGCTCGTCCGTTCACTGAACGTACCCGAGCCAAACTTCGGAAATTGATTCCGGGCACACCGGGCCTCGAATCAGGTGCCGTCTGAAGCTGCGCTCTTGTAAAATTCCAAAGAAAATTAAGAAAAAAATTTCCTTGAAATTTGCGGGTCTTTACATTACTCCCACCTCAGGGCTTTACGTCCCCGTAAAGATACATCAAAAACTAGGGAAACAAATGGGGGTACTGAGCACGCATCTGAGCCTCCCGCTCCCAAGTGCTCTCCTGGAGGTTCCCGTGCTGCCATCTGACGCGCACAAGAGGAATCGACCGCCCACATAGGACCCGCTCATATCGATCCTCGATCTCCACTGGGACCTCCGCAAAAGTCGCCCCATCGTCCACGTCCAGCTCCCCAAAGTCGATGATGTGTGTTGGGTCGTGCACGTATCTCCTCAGCTGAGACACGTGGAAGACGTCGTGCACCCGGTGCAACTGAGGTGGTAGAGCCAGGCGATAAGCCACCTCTCCTATCCTGCTGAGGACCTGGAAAGGCCCGATGAAGCGTGGAGACAACTTTCCGCCTCGGCCAAATCTCCGTAAACCACGTCGAGGTGAGACACGCAAAAAAGACGTGGTCGCCATCCTCGAACTCTAGTGGCCTCCGCCTCCTGTCAGCATATGACTTCTGCCGGCTCTGAGCTGTCCTCATCCTCTACTAGATGATCTGGACCTTCTCTGTCGTGGCTCGGACCATCTCTGGTCCCACGAGTGCTGACTCCCCAGGGTCTGTCCAGCACAACGGTGATCTGCAGGGTCTGCCGTACAACGCCTCGTATGGTGCCATCCCGATGGTGGAGTGGTAGCTGTTGTTGTACGCGAACTCCACCAAGGGTAGGTGGTCCTCCCAGCTGCGACCAAAGTTGAGAACACATGCACGGAGCATGTCCTCGAGTGTTTGTATGGTCCTCTCAGTCTGACCATCCGTCTGAGGGTGGAAGGCTGTGCTCAGATGGAGCCGCGTCCCGAACGCCTCCTGCAACCCCTTCCAAAGCCGGGAAGTGAAACGAGCATCTCGATCGGAGACGATAGACGATGGCACACCGTGAAGCCATACGATCTCCTGGACGTAAAGACGTCCCAAGCTCTCCACTGAGCCCTGCTCTCTGATGGGTAAGAAGTGTGCCGACTTGGTGAGTCGGTCGACAATCACCCAAATGGAGTCGTGACCTCTGGAAGTGCGTGGAAGTCCAGTCACGAAGTCCATAGATATGCCGTCCCACTTCCACTCCGGGACCTCCAAGGGCTGTACCAAGCCTACTGGTACCTGATGCTCTGCCTTCACCTGCTGGCAGGTGAGGCATCGTGAAACGAACTCTGCCACAGCTTTCTTCATGCCCGGCCACCAGTGCTGTCATCTGAGACCCTGGTACATCTTCGCCACTCCGAGATGTACTGCCAAGGGAGAAGTGTGAAACTCTCTCATCACCTCCTCTCGTAAAGCGACTGGTACGAAGGTACGTCCTCTGAAAAGGATGTCGTGTTCTGCTCCAAGGGAGAAGCCATCAGGCGCCTGATCTGAGGATATCAGTGCACGCCGGGTCTCACAGTCAGCGTCCCCATGCTGAGCCTCTCTGACCCGCTGTAGAAGTGGAGGAGAGACTGTGAGAGACTGAAGAAAGGCTGCCCCGCCTCTATCCACGAAGGATATCTGTAAGGAGGCTAGCTGCTCCGTCGCCTCCTCAAGTAGCTGAATGCCCGTCCTCCTGCTGAGGGCATCGGCTACCACGTTCTCCTTCCTAGGAGTATAGACTATCTCAAAGTCATAGTCCTGGAGGAACTCAAGCCATCTCCACTGTCTCAGGTTCAGGTCCTTCTGAGAGAAGATATACCTGAGACTCTGGTGGTCAGAAAAGACTGTGAAGCGCTCGCCCATCAGATAGTGCCGCCAAGTCTTCAGAGCGAAGACCACTGCTGCTAACTCCAGGTCATGAGTGGCGTAGTTCTGCTCATGCGGCCTCAACTGACGTGATCGGTAGGCGATCACGGCCCGCTCCTGCATCAGGACGCACCCGAGTCCAGTCCCTGATGCATCGCAGTAAACTACGTATCCAACTCCCTCCTCAGGCAACCTCAAGATAGGTGCGCTGGTCAATCTCTGTCTCAGCTCCTGGAAGCTCTGCTGACATCTGTCGGACCACACAAAGGGTTTCCCCTTCTTCGTCAAGGCTGAGAGTGGTGCCGCAACTCTGGAGAAGTCTGGCACAAATCTCTGATAGTATCCGGCTAGGCCCAAGAAGCTCCGCACCTCCGTCACGCTCCTGGGTGGCTCCCAAGCTAGCACTGCCTCGATCTTCGCGGGATCCACTGCAACTCCCGCCTCAGAGATGACGTGCCCCAAGAAATGGACCTCACGTAACCAGAACTGGCATTTTGAGAGCTTTCCATAAAGCTGGTGCTCTCGGAGTGTGTCTAGCACAAATCGCAGGTGGTAGGCATGCTCCTCCTCAGTCGTCGAGTATACCAAAATGTCGTCAATGAAGACCATGACAAATCGGTCGAGGTATGGCTGGAAGATCCTGTTCATGAGTCTCATGAACACTGCTGGAGCATTGGTTACGCCGAACGGCATAACCAAGAACTCATAATGGCCATACTGACATCTGAAGGCCGTCTTCTGCACGTCCTCGTCTCGAACTCTGAGCTGATGATAGCCTGACCGGAGGTCTATCTTCGAGAACCACCGCGCTCCCTTGAGCTGATCGAAGAGGTCATCAATCCGTGGCAGCGGATACTTGTTCCTCACTGTCACCTGGTTCAGGCGACGATAGTCGACACACAGTCGCAAGCTCCCGTCCGCCTTCTTGGCGAACAAAATCGGGGATGCCCAGGGTGAAACACTGGGTCGGATAAACCCCTTGCTCTGCAAGTCCTCCAACTGTACCCGCAGCTCTCGATGATCGGCGGGGGCCATCCGATATGCTGGAGTAGATATCGGGGTTGTCCCGGGGTACAAGTCGATGTAAAAGTCTACCTCTCTACGAGGAGGTAGCCCTGGAACGTCATCGGGAAACACGTCCACGTACTGGTCCACCACTGCAGGAAAAACTGGACTCCGCACGTCCACTGCTCCTAGGATGAGGCTAGCCAACTGATGAGAGATGGGCTGCACTCTCCTCCGCGGAAGTCCATCCTGTGCTGCAAAGGTTCCCTTCTCGCCGGTGAAGGTAAACCTGCTCCCGTCGGTGCGAACACATCGCACCTTGCGCCTAAAACAGTCGATCTGGGCATGAACTGTGGATAGCCAATCCATGCCCAAGATGACGTCGTAAGGCCTCGACGCTGCTACAAGGAGATCCCAGCCGAAGCTCTCGCCTCCTAGAGTAAGCTCACACTACCGGCACCAGTGCGTAATCGTCGAGTCTGCTCCCGTAGGAGTCTCTAGCCGTAAGGATCGAGCCAACGGCTCAGTCGGAATCTCTGAGCTCCGAACAAGGGCAGAGGCTATGAAAGAGTGACTCGCTCCTGTGTCTATAAGTACTGCAGCAAGGGTGGAATAGACACAGATCATACCTCGAATCATCTCTGGCATGTCGGGGTCGTAGGCCTCCACTGCCTGGAGCTGGGCCTGTCCCTGCCCTCCAACTCCCTGTGGTTGAGGTGGCCCTCCTGGTGGTGGTGGGGGTAGAGCCTGGAAGCGTCGCCCACCACCCGCTGCTCGGCCAGCTCCTCTGCCTCGTCCGCCTCCTCCCTGCGGACCGCCACGGTCGACCCTCTGCCTCTGCCTGGGTGGCCCCTCCACCGTCTGTTGCTCCTCTGGTCGGCGAGTCGGGCAGTCACGAGCCATGTGACCCTGCCCGCCGCAGGAGTAGCACTGCCTGCCTCTCGGAAGGCTGGCACTCCGCTGTGTGCCCCGCACTGCTGAGCCGGTGTCCTGAGGCCGTCAGCGTGGGGGTCTGGTCTACCTGGACCCGAGAGTCATCCGTCGGCTACCTGCTGCCGAAGACTCAGCTACCTGCCGCCCTGCGCTAGGTCTCGCCGCTGAAGAAGGCTCTGCCAGGAAGCTCTCGATCAAGAGGGCTCGCTCCAGCACTCCCGCCTGGGTCGGAATGCTGAGGGAGATCAACGACGCCCGAATCTCCTGCCGCAAGCCCTGCTCGAAGGTACGGGCCTAGAAGAAGGGGTCCCGTACCATGTCGGTCGAGTAGCGAGATAGGTCAGTGAACCTCGCCGCGTACTGAGCGACCGTCATGCTGCCCTGGCGCAGCTGGAGAAGCTCCTGGATGCGCACCGCTCGGAGGGTGGCCGGGACGAACTCAGAGCGGAAGAGGCTCTCGAAGTCCGTCCAGAGCAAGGATGCCTCATCGTGAACCTGGAGCATCAAGCTCCACCATCGTCCTGTCGCCGCCTGCAGGAGGCTCGCCGCGAGAATCACCATGAGATCCGATGGTGTCCTCACTAGCCTAAAGATCCGTACCACCGCCTCTAGCCAGTCCTCGGCGGCCTGGGGGTCCGCTTCACCGCGAAACCTGGGCGGTCGCTGGCTCTGAAACTCATGCAGTGCCCTGAGGCGACGTGCATCGTCAGCGTCTGGTACTGGTAGCATCGGTGGCTCGGCGGGTAAAGCTACCGCCGGTGCCACAGCTGGCAAAGGGCCCTGCACCGAGGCCTCGTCGCTCGGTGGGCTGCCGTCGCGCCCTACACTCGGAACCCTAGCTGGCTGTCGTCACGGGGCCATCCTGAAAAGGAGAACAAGAGCACCACAGTCATAACAGTATACCTGGTGAGCTGGCACAAGTAATCACAAGGAAAACTTGAGACTTTCATGAAGCAGATCAGTATACCCGGTGAGATGACACAAGTAATCACAAAGAAAACTTGAAACTCACACGCAATCAATGTTTTCATCCATTAAGTCGGAAATCAGGAGTCAGGGTCCTGGTGTACGGATACGTCGGCCGCCGCACCAACACTGGGCTCCCTGAACTGATAACCACACTCAATACACTAAACACTATTGCTTCATATAGGAAGAAAAGACGATCAGAGTCTGCGGTAAAACCGACCGCCTCTGATACCAATTTGTCACGACCCGACCTCGGGGCCCGTGCCGTGACTACCCCAAGCCCGCCTTCCATAGGCCAGGGGCTGGCGACTAGCACCAAGGCGTAAAATCCCGGTAAACAGGGAAGGCATTGCCTTTATAAGTAACAACCACCACAGAGTCAGCAAGCGGAAAGTAACTACAAAGTGCAGAAAAGTAAAGGGGGCCGGAATACAAGCCCAACTGAAAGTACAACTGAAAAGGTAAAGAACAGCAACTGAAGAAAAAATGGCGGCCTCGTGTCGTCCACTGGAAATCCCACCTGAAGGGTGTGTACAGATAGCCTCCAGGCTCCTCGGGTCCCACGTCCGCTCCGAGCACGTCCCGCCCAGTGGTCCACCTCCAGGTACCGTCCTGCTCCACGCCCCAACCGTGATCAGTGCTGTCCGTCGTCTGCATCCAACACAACAAGGTGCGGGCATAGCCCGTGCAGGGGTGAGTATAAGCTACTCAGTAAGGACCCCGAGACCCCCGAAGGTCTCCCGAAATCCACAAAGGATATAGCAAAAAAAAAGAAGGTGCAATCACGAAGTAACATCTGACTCGACTTAGGTATATGCCCATACATATACCTAAGTCCCCAATTCTAGCTCTGCTCACGAGCTCAAGAACAACTCAATCCACACAGGGAAGCAAGACTCAAATCCACAAAGGAGAGTAAACAGTAAATCCACATAGGATAGTTCAACACATTCCACAAAGGAGAGTAACATAAGATTCAGCTCAACCAGGTATACTTTTTCAGATGACGTCAAAGATGATCACTGATCCATCTAAGTCGTCGGACCCATGAAGGATCGATAGGTACTAACCCCCGCAAAAGACCCACACAGGATCGGGCTCACACAGAACCTGTAGGCAGTGGCTCACACAGAACCGGTAGTAAAGACCCACACAGGATCGGGCCCACACAGGACCTGTAGCACTGATCCACGTAGGATCGCTGAGTGTAGTAGTCGACGCGGTCCACTAAGGATCTCCGCACAGTCGTCGCCGCAGTCCACGAAGGATCTCTGCTCTGTCGTCGTCGCAGTCCACGGAGGATCTCTGCTCTGTCGTCGAAGTCACAGCCAGCACTAGGGTTCCCGCACACAGCGAGCTCGTTTAGGAGGGTCCGCTCCACGAGCCGAGAGGCTGATACATCAATTGACACGTAGTCCGAAGTTGATGTATCCAAAAGTTCCGTATCGACAACAGGATCTCAACGCAACAGACGGCGCGTCAATCGGACGCCCGGTTTGAGAGTTATTGGCATTTTCATCCCAGGGGCCCGGTTGGTTTTTAGGGAAAAACCAACCCGACCGTACTCCGCCTGTGTCCGATCCTCAGTGGAGTATGCCAAAAGTTCCGTCTCACTTAGAGGAAACTACCACAGCTGACGGTACGTCGATCGGACGTCCGTAGCTCAAGTTATGAGCGTTTCCGCTCCGAGGGCCCGGTTGGTTTCGTGTACGAACCAACCCGGCCGAACCCAAAGTCTTCCGAAACCTTAAGTGTAATATACCGAAACGACCGTATCGATCCAAGGATCGCGTAGCCGCTGACGGTTCGTCAATCGGAGGTCCCAGGCCCAAGATACGGGCAAAAGACCGAAGAGGGCCCGAAAACTGGGGTTCTGGGCCCGGGGCGACCCGGCCCAAACCACCCCTGGGTCGGCCGAACCGGGTCAACCTGACCCGGCCCGACCCGGCTAGGCCGGGTCCGGTCCGGCCTGGGCGCGGCCCGGCCGACCGGACCGGCCGGCTCAGCTTCGGCCGAGCGGCCGAAGAAAACCGCCGCGGGTTTGACCCGCGGCTTGGAGGAATGCGGCCCGCGCGGGCCGCGTGCTGGGTGGCCGGACCGCGGACGCGGTCCGGCGGTTCGCCGCCGCCGCGGCGGATTCCTCCGGTGGCGTGCCGGGCGCCGCCGCCTCTGGTCGCCGGCGCCGCCGCGCCGGCGACCCGCGCCGCCGCCGCCTTCCGCGGGCCGCCGGAGTTGCTCCGGTGGCCCGTTTTGCCTCCCGTCTGCGCCATAGCTCCTCCCGGGGGCCGATCTTCACTGCGGAATCAACGGATCGCCCCTGCCGCACGGTTCATCGTCGTCCGCCAAATCCGCACAACAAAAAGATCGGCGGAGGGTTGCCGGGTCTTGTTCGTTAGATCCGCACCCTCTGCGTTAGTCATAAAATCATCGGGAGGGATTAAGGCAGCCACAATTTTATCCAAAAATAAAATTGTTCAAGTTTGGTTCTTTAATTAAAAAGAATTAGATCACGGGAACGAATCACCAAGAAAAATATAAAATCCCTACCTCGATGTCGCCGTCGGACGTGAGGTCGTCGCGGAATCGCTCGTCGCGGAAGGAGGGGATCGTCGCGTCGTCGCGGAAGAGACATTCGTCGCACCGCGGGAAAAACGTCGCGCCGACGATCTCCGGATCTAGAACAAACGGATTTAATTAACTAAATCCGTTGTCATTGAAATTAAAAAGGGAGAATTAAACGATCCGTTTCTCACCTTAGTTTCCGAACGAGGATCGGCCGCGGAAGGAGAGGCGTTGCCGAAGAACGTCGCGGGTAGAGCTCGTCGACGTCGCAGATCACGGTGTGCGTCGTTGAATTCCGGTCGCCGGCGTTCTTCGCGTTCTTCGCGTTCTTCGCGTTCTTCGCGTGGAGAGTGGAGGCTCAGAGAATTCGCACAACGATAGCAATCCTCCAAAATAGACAAGTTTGTCTATTTTATTAATTTGCCAACGAACGCAAACGCGTAAGTAACGACCCATTAAATTCGTTGAATTAATTCAACGAATGAAACAGCCCATTTAATTCACGAAATAAACCGCCCAATTAAATGGTCTGTTAAGAATTTAAGAAAACGCGTCGGTTGACTTTTCAGTTACTTTGACGGGTTTTCGCGGGTGCGTTACTTAGCGGAAGAAACGGCGGGGCTCGTGCGGGCCCCACCGCACAAATATCCTACCAAGGGGTAGGGTATTTCCGGATAGCACCCTATCCGCTTTAACTCAGTTCAAGTGGCTTCCAAGTGACCTCCAAGCGGCTTAAGTGAAATAAAATAAAGTTGTCGCACAACCTTTATTTTATTTCCGACTTAAAGCCCAAAATTTTAAAAACCACGGTTGAGCAAACGCAACTCCGGAAGAGGCGTTTCTAAGAAAATACCGGCGCTGCGATTTCATCGGTGCCCTCAGAATTCGATTCCGGGCACCGGTTCAAAAGATAGAAAAACCCGCTCGTCCGTTCACTGAACGTACCCGAGCCAAACTTCGGAAATTGATTCCGGGCACACCGGGCCTCGGAATCAGGTGCCGTCTGAAGCTGCGCTCTTGTAAAATTCCAAAGAAAATTAAGAAAAAAATTTCCTTGAAATTTGCGGGTCTTTACAAGGGTTCTGATAGGATTCCATTTATAAACACATGAAAGGGTTATATCGACATTTTTTGGAAATCCCTGATAAAAGATGTTTTTATCTACGCTAAAATATAAAGCACTGATAAAAATAACCTTTATCAGTGTTTTTTTAGCACTGATAAAGATACCCCTTTATCAGAGCTAAAACAGAACTTGTAAAACTTGTCTTTATCAGTGCTAAAAATATAACGCAGATAAAGACCTAATGTTAATAAATGTTTTACAATTATAAAATTATAATAAATGTATTTATTATATTTATAATTATAATTATAAAATTATAATAAATATATTTATTACATTTATTATATTTATAATTATAATTATATTTATATATATTTATTTATTTATTTATAGTTATAATTATAAATAATTATTTATTTATTTAAATAATTATAAAATTATAATAAATATAATTATTATATATATTTATTATAATTTTATAATTGTTTAAATAAATATATATTTATTTATACTTATAACTATAAATAAATATTTATTTATTTAAATAATTATAAAATTATCATAAATATATAATTAAATATATAAATTTATAATTATTTAAATATATATATATATATTTATTTATTTATACTTATAAGTATAAATAAATTAGTATTTATTTGAATAAATATAAATTTATAAGAAATATATAAAATTGAATTTATAATTTTATAATTATATATGATAAATATTTAAATTATATAAATTATAAAATCATAAATATAATAAATATATTTATTATAAATTTATAATTATTTAAATAAATAAATAAATTTATTTGTAATTATATATATAATTAATATATTTATATAATTATATATAATTATAAAATTATAAATATGTTAATTATGATTTTATAATTATAAATAAATATTTATTTATTTATATTTACAATTATAAATAAATATATATATATAATTACAATATTATAATAAATATATTTATTATATTTATAATTGTATTATATATATTTATAAAATTATAAATATAATAAATATATTTATTATAAAAACTGAAGATGGGTTCTCTCTCTTATGGAGAGTTTCTCTCTCTATCCATTTATGGTAGTTGTTATGGTGATTGCATGGAATCAATCATCTCTGAGGATTATCAAACTTTTCCCGAATTTGTTGGGTATGAGGAGCTATTTTCCCTTTGTTGTCTTCTCAAATGGATGAATCTCCTCAAGGTTGTTTCTAAAATGGGTGAAAATAGGATTGTTCTAAGGGTCACTCTAGACCCCTTATTTGCCCCACCCACAGGCATGGACGAAGATTGAATGCATATGTGGGGAAGTCAGTGACTTCGGTTGCCTGTAATCAGGGTCAGTCCTAGGGCAATCCCCAAGAGCCCATGGGCTAGGGCAACACAAAAGAAAAAAAACACAAAAAAAGGGGCATCAATTTTATTAGTTTACTGTAGCTCTCAATGTATTTAGGGAAAAAATTAATATTGGTCTAGGGAAACGGAATTCTCTGGGTCGTCATTGCCTGTAATTGGAGATGATGTTTGGGACAATGGCCACGGTGTGTGATGGTCTCGATCTTGGGGCACAATGATCCCTCGAGATGCAAATCGGTGACCTTGGGTGGCACCAGCAAAGGTTTTATTTCATGAGACACTTTGGGCTTTCATTTATTGCAGGATATGTGAAAGGTGGAGGTCAGGATGAATCTGACGGTGGGGGCACGCCTTGAGGTGGGGTTCATGAAATGTCTGGAGTTTCTCTGATGGATAAATATAGCGGGCAACCAACAATCTTTCTAGATACAACTATCCCCAGATGGCGGACGACGATGACGAGGGGCCGATGCACGACGGGATAGAGGTCGGGGCACTGGTCGGTGTTGTGGGGTTGTCGATCTGGTTATCGGAGACGGTGTGGAGTGGGTCGAGGATGACCTCGGGAGCAGGACTAGTGAAGACTACGGGTTGCGGTTGTCGACAACCTTGGAACGCGGGAGGACTTTTGGTATTCTACCAGGTGGATGATGTGACCTACATTGGGTTTGTTTTTTGTGTCCATTCTTGGCCATTTTTTAAACTTTTTCAGCCTTGCACTTGGCTGACCTATCTACAATGGTGGATTCTATGGGGATGTTTATTGTTGGCGGTTGCAGGATGACTAGCAGTGGTTTGGGATGTTTTTGGTGCCACACTCTTGGGCCCCATGAACTATCAGTGGTAGACACTGATGGTGATTATTTCTTACTAATGACATGCAGGCCAGCATTGTAACATCCCCAAATGATACAGGGTTAAATGACTAAATGATATGACTCGTGTCAACAAGGTGCACCTTCCTTTTTAGGAGCCTGTCTGATTAGAACTCCACAGTTAAGCATGCTTGACCTGGAGTAGTGATCAGGATGAGTAACCTTCTGGGAAGTTTCTCAAGGTGTGTGAGAGTGAGAACAAAGCACACTGGAAAGGACATTTGGTGGCTTGTGGGGAAACAAAGCACACTGGAAAGGACATGTGTTGTCCTGTGGGGAATTTCACTAGTTAGATGACCCGTTCGGGCACATGGGTGGACCATGGGGTGGGCCCCACAAGTTTTCGGGGCAACTGGTGGTACCTGGTAGTCCAGGACCCGACATCCTTGTTAAGGTGGGGTGTCTGTGCTGTCACCGGGACCCAATTGTTACATTTGGTATCAAAGGAAAAAACCCCAACCTTAAGTATGGTGCACTACCTGGGTTGAGATGTAGGGCCCACAACGAGGACGTTGTGCTCTAAAGGGGGGTGATTGTAACATCCCCAAATGATACAGGGTTAAATGACTAAATGATATTACTCATGTAAAGAAGGTGCATTATTTTTTTTCGGGAGCCTGTCTGATTAGAACTCCACAGTTACGCGTGCTTGTCCTGGAGTAGTGATCAGGATGGGTTACCTTCTGGGAAATTTCTCAGGATGTGTGTGAGTGAAAGGACAAAGCACACTAGAAAGGACATGTGTTGGCCTGTGGGGAATTTCATTAGTTAGATGACCTGTTCGGGCACGTGGGTGGACCCTGGGTTGGGCACCATGTGTTTACGGGGCAACTGGTGGTACCTGGTAGGCCAAGACCCGACGGCCTTATTAAGGCGGGGTGTCTGTGCTATCAGCGGGACCCGGTTGTCACAAGCATCTTCGACATTGGACATCGGGGAAAAGCATGATTGCATTACCGATAGTGCTGAAGGGCACTACGACATCCTCAGGCGATCGCACTTCGTTCACGATGATGTCCTCGGGTGGTGTTTTGTTGATTTTTCGCATTAATGTGGTCGGGTTTGCAGGTTCTTCGGTTTGCGGGGTAACTGGTGGTACCTGGTAGGCCAGGACCCGACGGCCTTATTAAGGCAGGGTGTCTATGCTGTCACCGGGACCCAGTTGTTACATTTGGTACCAAAGGAAAAAAACACAGCCTTAAGTGCGGTGCATTGCCTGGGTTGAGATGTAGGGCCCACAACGAGGACGTTGTGATCTAAAGGGGGGTGATTGTAACATCCTTAAATGATACAGGGTTAAATGACTAAATGATATGACTCATGATAACAAGGTGCACCTTCCTTTTCAGAAGCTTGTCTGATTAGAACTCCACATTTAAGCGTGCTTGGCCTGGAGTAGTGATCGAGATGGGTGACCTTCTGGGAAGTTTCTCAGGGTGTGTGTGAGTGAGGACAAAGCACACTAGAAAGGACATGTGTTGGCCTGTGGGAAATTTCATTAGTCAAATGACCCGTTCGGGCACGTGGGTGGACCCTGGGGTGGGCCCCATGTGTTTACGGGGCAACTGGTGGTACCTGGTAGGCCAAGACCCGACGACCTTGTTAAGGCGGGATATCTGTGCTGTCACCGAGACCCGGTTGTCACAAGCATCTTCAACATTGGGCATCGGGGACAAGCATGATTGCATGACCGATGGCGTTGAAGGGCACTACGACATCCTCAGGCGATCGCACTTCGTTCACGATGATGTCCTCGGGTGGTGTTTTGTTGATTTGTCGCATTAATTCGGCTGGGTTTGCAGGTTCTTCGTTGTTGGAAGCTCTCATTCAACATCATGATCTTAAGGGTTTGATGTTTTTTGGGCCTTTGGGTATTTAGGTGGTTGGCTTTAGGGTCTTTCAAGAATGAGGGTCTATAGGCCATGCTAGGTATGTTTGTTTGACTTTAATTTTTTATTAAAATTTATGGGATCATGGATTTGGGATACCATATCCATGATCAGGGTTGCCTTCGATATTTATTATAATCTTATAATTTTTTAACTAAATATATATTTATTTATAATTATAACTATAAATAAATAATTATTTATTATAATTATCAAATCATAATAAATATATTTATTATAATTTTATAATTATTGTCACATATATATATATATATATTTATAATTTATAATTATAATAATAAATATGTGTATGTATTTATAAATATTTGTATATATTTATAAAATTATAAATATTTTTATTACAATTTTATAATTATTTTGATATATATACTTTGTTATTTATTTATAATTATAATCATAAATAAATATATTTATAAATATTTGTTTATAATTATAAATAAATCTATTTAAAAAGTATTTATATATAATTAAAAATTTATTATTATAAATATATTATAAATATTTATTATTTAAATATATTTGTTGTAATTTTATAAGTATTTATGAGAACATAATAAGTTCATGGGTATAACATGACTGAATCATATGGGTGTCAATTTATAAATGAACATTCATAATGATGAATACATAACATTTGCATGTGCATCATCATAATATAGATAATATTAACATTTGGAACATAACTCAATCACCTCCACAAATAAACTTTATGATCATATAACGTCAATTATACTCATGCGTTAATATATAAACATAAATAACGACAATAATGTTCCTGAATATCATCACTATATCACTATATATATAGAGAGAGAGATTGACCAATTTCATTAGAGACATAAATTTATTTGTAATTATATATATTAGGTGCTTGGGGGTACAATTACATTAAACACACACACACTAAACACACAGATCGAAAAGACTGGTCATATCCCCCCAATGGATATCCCACCCATCAAGACTTATTTATTCAGTACATGATCTGAAGGCCCAGTGGGCATGAAGGCCATTACACGGCCCAATGTCCCACAAACAGGCCCGAAGACCCAGTGTGGCATCATGCCTGCATCATCAGGCCTACATTATGTCGGTGTCACCATTTGTCTGTGTTATTCCTACGTCACCCCCTCTATGTGGAAATTCACTCCCACCTGGATTTGAACCCAAGTCTGATGCATGATTACGAGGATTCTTTTCCACTCGAGTAAGCCCCCAACTATAAATTTATTTATAGATATAATTATAAATAAATATATTTAAAAAGATGCACTTGGAGTCATACCGGTGACATTGTTTGTTAAATTGAGGTGATTCTAATTCCTAAACATATTAAATGAATTATGTATCATTTATTTAAAGTATAAAAACAATAAGAATGTTTTTTATTGATTTTGAGTAGGTCAGTTTTCATTTTTACTAAAATTGATGTCAATTTTAAATAAGAGGAGGCCCTTGGAGTCATACTGGTCGCACTATGCATCGGATTGAGATACAGCTGATTCCTACACATCCCAAATGACTCATGTATTGTTTTTTTAAAGTATCAAAATAATTCAAATGTTTTTGATTGATTTTCAATACATCACTTATTCCTTTTTCTAAAATTAATGTCAATTTAAAATAAAAAGACACACTTGGAGTCATATTGGTCACACTATGTGTCTGTTTAAGGTGCAGCTGATTCATACACATCAAAAATGACTTAAAGATTGTTTACCTAAAGTATCAAAACAATCTGAATGTTTTTTCATAGTTTTGAGTAGGCTAGTTGTCCTTTTTACTAAAATTGATGTCAATTTTAAATAAAAGGACACCCTTGGAGTCATATAGGTCACACCGTGAATCTTATTGAGATGCGGTTGATTTCTACACATCTAAAATTACTTATCGATAATTTCCATGAAGTATCTAAACAATATGAATTCCTTTTATTGGTTTTAATTTGTTCATTTTTACTTTTTAGTAAAATTGATGTCAATTTTAAATAAAAAGACACAGTTGGAATCATACTGGTCACACCACACATCAGATTAAGGTATGAATGATTCCTAAACATCCCAAATGACTCATGGATAATTTTCCTAAAGTATCAAAAACAAATATGAATGTGTATTCTCTATTTTTATTAGGTCAGTTTTCTTTTTTTCTAAAATTGATGTCAATTTTAAATAAAAAGATGCACTTGGAGTCATACCGGTCACACCGTGCATCAGCTTGAGTTGAGGGTGATTTCTACATATTCTAAATGACTCATGGATAGTTTCTAAAGTAAAAAAATAATCTGAATGTGTTTTCTCAGTTTTCAGTTTGTCATGTGTCTTTTTTACTAAAATGTTATTTTAAATTGGAAACATGCACTTTGACTCATACCAGTCACATTTTGTATCAGTTTAACATGATATTGATTCCTACATGTCACAAATTATTTATGAATCGAATTCATAAATTATAAATATAATCCTAGCATGTTTTCTCATGTATCAATGAGTAACACATTTTGAACTAATATGTTAATTTTAAATTGATAATGGATTCTTTGAGTCATACTAGGTACATCGTGTATCAGATTAATGTGAGACTAATTTCTACAAGTCACAAATAGCTTATGGATCATTTTCATAAAGTTTCAAAACAATATTAATATGTTTTATCTATTTTGAGTATGTTAGTTTTCTTTTTTACTAAAATTAATGTCAATTTTAAATAAAAAGAATCACTTTTAGTCATACTGATCACATCATGTGTCGGATTGAGGTGTGACTAATTCCTACAAGACCCAAAGTATCAAAACTATCATAACTACCGATTTTACCCTAATTACCATTATATTTATTTGTCAAAATACTAACACTGCATATTAAGATGATGTTATTAGCCAAAAACCATTCTTGTTATTGAAAACCAAAAGAGTAAAGGAAGTTATTTTTCTAATTATATCATCAGAATTCACCAAAATGGGAAAAAGAGCTTCCCCCACATTTTGGTTTTTAACAAAGAGAATGTTTTTTCATCTAAGAACTTAGAATCAATTATGTGTTGGCAGGTCGAAAAATAAAATCAATGGAAATTGTGGTAACATTGGAAGAAATGTACCTGTTATCTCTTTTGTGGCTTGTTGTAGATAGTTGAAAGAAAAATATGACTTCCCAAAAGATTTATGAAAATACAAATATGTATTAGATAAAAATTACTGGGAAAATAACTTAAAAATAGTTGATAAAATGATGAAAAAATTAATTAAATAGTTTGCATTAATTCACATTTTCATGATGGTTGTATACATTATTAACCCATTTTGTTGTTGCCATTATCTGAGTTGTATCCTAGAAGTCTAATCTCTCACAAGCATGAGCAGCTTCGAACAATCCACCCCAAATTGAATAAAGGAATACACATGTATAAGAAAACAATTCTTATATGGTTAATACTAAAAATAAATAAATTAAACATAAATATGAAATAATCTGTTACTTATATGGAAGTCACATATTCATGTTATTTTTGTACATTACACCATCATGTATTCTCCCCATTTGTTTCAAAAAATATATATATCGTCTTGTGAATATGATTTCTTTTAGCTGTCTTAGTAGTACTAGAAAAATATAAATAAAAAAAAGAGTAGTAAATATTTTAAATGAGATATTAATTATCTTCAAAAAAACCTCTTCGGGGATGCTATTTTTTTTATGGAATATTATTTCTCTCATAAATTTACAAACATAATAACCAGAATCTTTTCCATTTGTTTTTTCAGACACTGTAGAAACATTGATAAAAAAAGTAATTTGTTCTGATATGTGTTTCTATAGTGAAATATTATTATATATAACATGATACTTTTCTAGTTATAGAACCTTTTAGGATATTTATGCTTAACCCTTGTCCTCATTCCTTGTTTTTTATGATATTTATACACCACCCTATCATAAAAGAATACTCATTAAACATAATATAAATTATATAACATAAATTTTAGTTCTAAAATATTGTATGTAGTCTATTACTAATTGAGGAATGCATTCATGTGAGGTTGGTTTCTTGGGTATCCATGCATTGAATCTTGGAAATAAATATTTGGAGTATCCAAATTGATTCCAATGAGCACCAAATATTTCCTAAAAAACAAAAAGGAATAAGTAATTAATGAAATGAAAATATATTTGATGTGATTAAATTATATATTTTTACCTTGCATCATTAGTATTAAGAAGTTTCTATCATCTATAATTTTTATTTCAAACTCTTTCAATCAGGTTTTCAACTGTTTTATACATTTTTTGGGATTCTATTTCTTTTTTTTGTAGAGGTGGTGTGAGTACTAACAAGTCCAAAAAAATCATGGGAAAATCACTTCAATTGGTATTGATATATATGCCTAAAAAATATAAAATATATTTAGTCATAATTAACATAGTATATCAGATTTTAGAAAATAAAATCATGAAAACATACCTCATGTATACATTTACAACTGAGGATCTTATCCATTATAAATGAGGATTTAATTTACATTCTCAACAAAAATTTAGTCTATTCCTTTTTCTCTGTACATATTTTATTCAAAATAAATTACATGACTACTACCATTTTGTAACTTTTTATACGCACAAACCTTCAACGTTAATAAATTCAGATATTGAAAGATAGGGGAAAAGGTGATTTTGGAATATCTTTTTTATTGGTTGGTTGATCCTTAATATGTTTTTGAGTCAACCTTTCATTTAAACCCCTTCCCTTTGTCCATTTTTAATAACATTCATTATTTCATCTATTTTTTTATTAATTTTTAAGGGTTTATAATGGAAAATAAATTAGAAACAAATACCTCCTTGTCAACATGTGTTTTTAAAAGATCTAATGTCCATGCAATGAATGTTCTAATAGCTTGGTTGACCTTATGAATATCTTTTTCATCAATTATAATAGGTAGCTCAGTGCACAACTCATGATCTATGTTAATCACAACTCTCACATGACCTATTACAAGTGTTGTGTTGTGTATCATATCATCTTGTATATTCAAAACCATAGCCCTCACTACAAGGTGATGGGTGGGTGTTGTTAAATATAAATCATATTCATTTTCACCCTATATAATATCATTATAGTAAAGGTATTAGTGTATTTATGATTCACATTTCACATGAACAATTTTTATAATATTGATTACCTCACCTAAGGACACAATTTTAGGGGAATGGAACACCTCAAAGCTGGTGGGGTGGGTGGGATCTTTACACAAAGGTTATTGTTGAGTTTTTTATTCTCTTTGCTTCCCTCCCATAATAGATTCTAGTAAATAATTCTACCATTTAAATTTTTCTTCAATGGTAGAAAATATCACTTTCATATCTATCATTTCATTATTTATATCATCTTGTTGTTTGTTTTTCTCAAAATATGTTCAAGGTGTCACCACAAAACTCATACCTCTAATGATGCCATATTATTTTGGTCACTTTAAGGCAACCAATTATAGGTGTTCATCTGGTACAAGTGTTGATGATTCCTATGACTATGTTGGTAATAAAATATAGAAAAATAAGTAATCATTGTTATGTGATAGAGATTTAAAGAAAAACAAATTTTTATTATGTCATGCTTGCACATGTTTCCTACACTTTTTTGTATGTTTTCATCTATTAGTATCCCATCATTATTTACACATGCCTCCTTCCATAGTACATGGTGTGGGAAGAAATTGGTTTTGTATTTGGATTTATCAATCTACATATAAACAGAGGAACATAATTATCTTGTTGGTTTATGACACTTAAAATTCTTATGGTAAATTCAAAATATTCACTATTTTTTTTAAGGGAAACATACCCCATACTTGCTTTACAATAGGGGTATGTTGGTTTTTCTTTCTATTCCTTATTTTCATCACTCATTTGTTGTTTCATAAATAAAAAATCTCAATCAAAGTGATGAATAAATTCATTATAAAACAATTTATTACCAACAACAATGTACTTGAAAAGAAACCTCTACACGATGTCTAGTAAATGTATCCCATGCTTCTTGGGTTATCAGGTATTCATATAGAAGCGGTGGGTTCGGGTTCCTTTTCCCTTCAGCATCTTTAAGATAACATCTCGTTATAATTGTGATAAAGCCTATGTGAATCATTCGGGTAAGAATTAATACATATTTCTTGTGGGAGTAATCTACTATAAATTCACTCTATAAAAGATGATGAGGTGTGAGTTAATGTTTCATTATTTTATTTTTTAGTAAAATAAAGAAATAATATCATAATGTTACTGTAATCTCTTCCTACATTTGTTTCCTAAGCGCAGGCACAACATGGTGCCATGAATATACATCAATAGGCATGCGTTATTGAGTGATGATTCTAATGTTACTACTAAACCTATACTTGTTGGGTTTAACATGTTAGCCCCACATATTTCATCTGACCTTGAATTTGGTGCCTTTTCTTTTTTCCTCAATTATTTTTTCTAACACTATCAAACTACAACGCTCCTTTTTTTCATCATTGGTCCTTTTTCACCTACCATTTCCTTAGATTCAACATCCTCAATATATTGTTCCTATGGATTGGAATCATACTCATGTGTAGAAGTTCATTGTTCCTCTGTACTGGGAGAAGTAACATATTGAGAAACTTGTTTTTCCTCTGGATTAAAAGCATAAGCATGCACAGAAGGCAATTGTTCCCATGTACTGGGAACATCATCAAGTTGAGAGACCTATTTTTCCTCGGGATTGGGAGTACTAGCATGTGTAGAAGTAATTATCTAAATAAGTTGTTTAACATTTAATTTAGATTACATAAATGAAATATTGAAAATATAATAACATAAGGTAATACAATGTATAATAAAAAAATAACCTGATTATTAAACTCTATTTTTTTAAGGATGAAGGAATTTGACCCCTATATCGAGTATCCAAATACCTTCATTGTGGTCTCATATGACATAAAAAACCCTATCTAAATTGGGACCACTGTGAAATGATTTCAACGTCCCAATGAAATGGTCATCCTCAGTTTAATTTTCATCTGGCCTTTTAGTGGTTTTGGTTGATAACAGAATAATTGACCACTTTTGGTTTATAGGATATGGATCATAAAAAACTAGAATTATATGTGATGCCATTATAAATAGTTCATCTTTGTACCATTCCTTACTAAAATTCACTTTCACAAATCCCAATTCATATATTTTAATATTACTCCTATTATCAACCCACTTTAATTGAAAAATAATCACTTGGAATATTGTATAATCAAACTCTCATATTTTTTTAATGATGCTAAAGTATAACATATTCACATAAATTGGATTTCTATCCTTAGTACCATAAACATGCATCACATCAAACACAAGTGTAACGCCACTATTTGGAATGGTACTTTTTTTATCATGTTCATTTTTATAGAACATATAACCATTAATTACATAAAAATTGTAAAACAATACATACACACTTGGTCCTCTGGATAGTCGTCAAAGTCTTTCGGAAACTAAATCTGAATTTTTATCTAAATCCTTAAAAATATGGTCCTAAAATCACCCTATAAATTGTTGGCTATATATATTTTATATGCATCTTTCATCCCTTGATGGATTCAAATGCCTAAGAATTTATTTTTTTTGTTTCAACATATGGGGGGACCTCGAAACTATTATAAAAATCCAAAAGGTGGGCCTGCATCCAATCCATAATACTAATTGTGGAAACATGTCTTCTAGAAATTCCTTTATCCACAATCCACCTAGTGTGATGATATTTTGGTAGACCAATGCTTTCCACAAAAAATAATTAGTCGTTACAGAATTCAATGACTTCCTCAATAATATATTGCTCCAAAATACAACCCTCTGGCCAACTTTGATTTTTGACATACCCTTTCAAAATATTCATATATCGTTCAATGAGGTACATCCATCTATATTGTATAAGATTACATAGTTGAATCTCTCTCACTAACTAAACCATAAATTGTACCATCATATCAAAGAATGATGGTGGTAAAAATATATACAACTCATAATATTACATTAATTTCTCTTTCCATAGTCAGAAATTTCATTAGGTCTATAACTTTGTTTCATATAGCTTTGAAAAATAAACAGATCTTGGTTAATGTATGATGGAAATTCTTGGGAAAAATTAAATATAAATATAAAGGAATTATATCTTTTATAAAAACATGGTAGTCATGTGATTTTAGACACTTCAACTTTAAATCAGTCATTGACACAATATTCTCTATAATCAATGAATACCCCTATAAAACTTTTATGTCATTCAAGAAGTTGAAAAACTGATATCTCTCCTACCTGGAAAGAGTGTAAGAATTTGGAAGAAGAAAAATTCATTTTTCACCCTTTTCTAGTGCCAACTCTTTCTATATTCTCCTGTCAACCATTTCCAACCTACCTTTAATTCCATCCATTTTTTTATGTATGTTTAGTAACATTCCAATTACACTGTCACATAAATTTTTTTAACATGCATAACATTAATAAAATGTTTGGAATATAGAAAATTTCAGTATGGTAATTCAAAAAAACTAATCTCTTTTTCCAATTGTTTTTCATAAGTTTTTTCAAAAATGGTTTACCAAAAGCAGTGTCCATATCTTTTAATTTCTCAAACATTTGGTCATCTGTTAGTGGATAAGGTGTTGTACATTCCTTTGAACTTCCATCAAATTATGTCGTCCAAGATTGGTATTTATGTCATTGGTGTAAAAATATTTGATGTCCTAGAAACACAGTATTCGATAAATATTTCATCCAAATTTACTATATACCTTATTTAAAAATGGGACAAACATTAGTTCATTTACTATTATATCCAAACAAATTTACATATATAGGAAAGTCATTTATCATTCCATACAATATGGTTCTCAACATGAAATATTTATTCCTGAAATCATCATAAAACATAACACCTGAATCCCACAATAATTTTAAATCCTTGATCAATGAAGCCAAATAAATATCAATATCATTACCCTGATAATTTTTATCTTGATATAAGCATATAAAACAAGATGTATTTTCATTTAATGTATAACCACAGTGGCAAGTTATAACTTACCAACATAATAGTCCATGTACTGTGAGTGCTGCTTTAAAAACCAAAAGGATTCACTCCATCTATAGATAATGCAAGAGGAAGGCTTCTTGGCTCATTTATAACTTCAAGAAAATCATGATCAATTTTTTTCCATTGAGGAGAGTATATCAGGTGATGTAGTTTCCCCTCAATATTTCTTGTATCTCTCTACCACATCAATATAAAGAAAACTCATTTTAGTGTCGCTTGGTCACTATGTTGCATCGTCGTCATGTTGTTTCATTTATAAAAGAAAATGGGTTGCCCTGTGGTGGTGTCACAGCATCGCTAGGAAACATAAAAAAGAAATAATATAAATTTTTTTAAGTCTATTTTATTCTCCTTTAAAACATCCAAAAATTATATTTTGCAGTCGAGCCGCGATAGCATAAGTCAGCAGAAGTGCGAGGCGGTGGCCAGAGGTGTCGACCATGGCCTTTTCAGGTGGAGAGTGATGGGGTGAGGATATTGGTGGGGTGGTTGATAGTGGAGGCAGCACTGGCCCGGCAAGGAGGTCGGTCCAGGTGGACTCGGAAATACCGGTCACCGTCAGGGAGGCCGGTGGAAGCAGAAACCCACAGTCAAGGTGGGACAGTGGTGGTGAGATGACCTGCAGTGGTGGAGTCTGCGGGCGGTGATCAGGCGAGGCCTATGATGGGGTGGTTGGTGGCGGTGATAGGGCATGGTTCAGTAGGACCGCGCCGGAGGAGGGTCCGTGATGACGAGATCCACAAGCGGCGACCAGAACATGGAGGAGGCCGTGAAATACAGCGACCATCCACAAGGACATTACAGTGGCAGCATCCATGGGAATGTGACATGGGGGGCGGCGGGGCGCGCTGTACACAGAATGCAGCAGCCATGTTGACCGGGTAGTGCACGTGGTTGGGTCGCATGCGGGAGAAGGGTTGGCCCACTCATGTGGGCCGGGATGGGTGAACTGGGCCACTCCAGTGACCTGGTGGGCTGGACCGCATGGCCCAACAGGCCAGTTCAGACCGGGCTAAACTGAACTAGGTCAAGTCAGGTCATACCCAGACCCAACTGGGCCCTTTTTACAATAAAAGGTTGTAGATTTCAAATGAAATGTTTGTTTGATGAGTCGTCTTCGGATTTGGGAACCTTGTGATGAGATGGTCCTTTTTAGATGGAATGGTGGGTTTTTAGTGTGGAACAATGTAATTTTAGAGTTTTCCTTGGTTCATGCCTCAAGGGTTTAGTTTGGCATTATGTCCACAACACTAGACAACAATCCCCTCTAGAGGCCAAGTATTTTATAGAGTTGTGGCATGCCTCCTTGGGACTGGGGTGATCCTATATCACCATTAATGGAGTTTTGTGGGAATTGACATGACCCCTAATTGTAGGGAGTTAATACTCCATCTAGTTGGTTGTAACGATATGGTTATTAGTATTCTCAGTGGGGAATCCCCTATGTTACGAGCCACACCAGTAGGGTTGTTAGTATTCTCTGAGAAGAATCCTCTAAGTTGCAGACTAATATAGATTGGGTTGTAGGTATTCTCTGGGAAGAATCCGCTATCTCTATATAATGACCTTGACCAGTGTATTTCTCTTTGTCGGGGCCCAAATTAGCAGGACATATTTACGAGAGTCTTCGATGGCATCATAGCATGATGAGTACATTCTACCAGAATGATCGTTCCTCAAGCAAAATCATGTGGCTAATGAATGGTTGTGATATAGAGACTTTGTGTCTTAGAGAGACTATATTTCTTAGGGAACTTTGTGATGTATCAAAACCAGGTGTTCTCTCATATATATTTGATAGACCTATTCAATGTGCTTACAATCAGATGGATCAAGGAGTGAGTTCTCCCAGAATGAGCATGTTGTAGGCCTAACCATATTGATGGTAGTGGTGGAGACCTTGAGTCTTATAATCCTTTATGAGTATACCTTTATGTTCTTGTTATATGTGTTGTAAGAATATACCTATGTTGAGCTGACTACATCCTCTTAGTGGGGTTTCCTTCATGGTATTTTACTTCATTTTTTGGTGTGTCCTATTGATTACTATTTTACTCATCCCTGCACAAGTTTTTCTCACACATGTTGTGTCTTATGCAGATGATAGACACTTTGAAAGAGTCTTTGGTAGACCAGGGCTAGGTGATGCTTAGAGAGACTCGACAGATGAGGTGTGCTTCTATGGCTTCAAACACTTTTTCTATACCAACCCTTCAGTTAGGGTTTTTCTACAGAGGATTTCTATAGACTTTTACCTTTTTACTTTTCTTTTTTGTTGGGATTGTATTCTGGACCTGTTTACTTTCAGTTTTATACTATTGTACTCTTATTTTTGTATATTAGTGGTATGCCTATTTGTTTACTTAGTATTTTCAATTTCATTACTTTTTCTTGTAGACGTGTATGTATGTATAGGTACTTAGAAAAATGACTCTCATTTGTGGGATATGCCTACTCAGTGCTAGTCGTCATTCCCTGTCCTATGGGAGGCAGGCTTGGGGTAGTCATGACACATGCCCCTCTAGGATGATCCTAAACCTTGGAATGATTGGAAAGTACCATAAAACATTCATAGGATGAGATTCATATTTCTTGTATCGAGAAGAACAACACTTTAGGCATTCTTTAAGTGATTTTTAGTCCTTGAGAAGAAGTTCACAATAATTCAGTCAGACGTGTATTCTTTTAGAGATCATACCCACCGAGCATTGAATTCATTTAGAATTTTATTTTCGGTTAGGGAGCTCATTATCTTATAGGATCATATCATTCAATAGAGAAAGTAGTTCAGTAAAACTGGAATCACTCTATTTGTTTCATGCTTTCAAATTATAAAGCTTCAATACAGCTGACAATACTATATATTTATTGCAACCAGCATACAATAGCATCTTTTCACAACTCTTTAACTTCTCAAACAATTTTGTAAAATCATGAAGTTCATATTAAAATGTCATTTTCATTTCCTTAATACTATTTTCTTCATCATTAACACCTGTAATCACATCCTTGATACGATATTCTTCATTGTCCATACTTGTAATCATATCAAATGATCCATAAAACACAGTTTTATCCCAGTCACTAGATATATTATATTTTCCCCATGTTTATTCCAAAATTTATAACATTGATCTATTATGAGACAGATCAAGTGTTCTTCCCACTCCTCTGGACTAATTATCCTTGAATAAAAATAGTGTAATCATGAACAAATGATTTTAGAATGGTCATATGCATGATATTTTGCAAACATGATGAACTTTTTCACACCATATTCATACTCTTTTGTCATATGATTTCCATCCATCCATTATTTATTCATATTAATCCTATTTGATTTGGTAATATTAATATTTATTGAAATAAATACACAATAGATGTTCAATTTAAATCTCTCCCAAAAATGACTTGTGAGTGTACTAGAAAGATACTTGAGGGTTTTTTATTCAATTATAATAAGTTTAAAGTTTTTTATGTTTCATTACTAAAATAAAAATTATTTAGTATTATTTATTTAAGACATTTTTTTTATTACATAGATGCTTTAATGGTGTTAAAACATTTATAAAGGCCAATTTTTTTATCTAATAACGGTTAATCATTGTAAGTTCATGAGTAGATACTTTTGTAGAGATACACATAATTCATGATATATATATATATGTATAATTTTATAAAAAATGGACTTGCTTTGAAATTATTATATGGTTTTTTGTGACATTTCATTTGCATGTAGGCTAATAGAGGATGTTGTAGGACAATGAAAATTATTTTTACCAAGAACTCTTTATAATGGAGATCACTTAAAAATCCCCAAATCACTCTAATCTCATCAAGAACACCACCCAAAAATAATAATCACCTCAAACAACTCAAGAGTTTCCAACTTCCTAAATTTTTAAAGATTTACAAACCATTCCATAACCTCATGAAGATCGTGGTCACCATAAAAAAGGAAAGATAGTGAATCAATAATTCTTAAGGTGAAAAAGATCAATCCCCTACCACTCCTTTGAGGGTTTGGGAAAATCCAATCACTAGAAATAATACATTAAAATAATAAGAGGATTTTCCCTAAGTCATATCCTCATAATGGACATTCTACCCCATATCAAGACATTTCTTGTAGGTGAAATAAAGTAACATGAAATAAGTTTATATCTATTTCATGTTTTAAAAGACCCTCAAATCACATAGTCTCAATGCACACCAAGGGGTCATATCCCAAAGCATAACCCACATGATAAAAAACACAAAAAAAACATTTTCAAAATTATCATTTCCATTAAAATCACACCCCTATCATCGGAGGGTTGAAATCATTTTTCAAATACATGCACACTTTGAAATCAATCAAAAATATAAAAAATGGAATCTATCTTTTCATGTTAAATCATTTTCACGAATTCCAAAAAAATTCTCTAATTTTTAATAATTAAATCAACCACATCTTAAACATTTCAAATTAAATAAATTCATTTTTACCATGAAATCCTCACACATGGTTTCCAACATTAATTCATTTATCAAAATCCCCTTTTAATTTCAATACCAAAAATTTCATGTAAAAATGAAAAGCAAAGAGAAGCCATATTTAAAGAATTTAATAACCATTAAAATGCTTTTCATTCCCTCACAAATTTGGTTTTAAAATCAACTCACTCAATAAAATCTTATTTTCTATTTAAAAATATTATTTTCCTAACACAAAACAAGATTTTAAGTCCTAAAGCTAAATACAATGCATATGGAAAAATAAATTCAAGATCTCTCACTTTAAAGTTATTATAAATTACTTTATTTAAATAAAAAATCATTATACCATATATGAAATAATATAATAATTAAAAAGAATTGACTAACATCACAAGAAGAAAACATTTCTTAATAATAGAAGAACAACATTCATAATCATTCAAGAATAATTGAATTATTATAGTAGAACAAATCTAGTTAATAAGAATTAAAATAAAAATAATTTGTAGAATAAAATTGAATTTAATTATTGTAATTGGATAAAAAAGTTAGTGTTTCATCTCCTTGTTGAGATCTTCATCTTTCCTTCTCTACTTCTAACTTAATTACACTAAACTAGTTTTGTGTTCCAGGGTATTAATCATTCAACTGTTATCCTCAATTAAATTTTTTTGACAACATAGAATCTCTTCGGAACACACTTGAACTGCCAGTACTTATACTTTGGCAACTTGTTTGGTTCACTCCACATGGCATGCACAAAATCATATTAAAGGGAGTGGAATGAATTAATATTGACTAATTCCACTAGATCTGAAGCTAGGACGTTGAGAAAATAAAGACAAGAGAAGGTGGAGTAAGATGCCTGCAAATGATGAGTGTTCAGTTCGTCAAGAGAAAGTGAAACACGAATAGGGGAGATGACTAAAAAATAGGTGCAAACAAGATAATACCTTAGATTTGGAGGTATGGTAGCAGCAGTAGAGTATGGCGCCAGGGGCGGCGAAGGCAGAGGTGACGGCGGGGGCGGCGGTGGGGGAGGTGGAGGTGGCAGCAAAGCTCTGGTTCCATGAAAGCTTGAGGCGTGAGAGGAATCAGGGTTCTGATATGTAAGAACCCGGTTCTTATTCTTGAGGTACGATTTTCTTCCTTTCTCTTTTCCTTAAGTGTTTTTGAGAAAATAAGGAAAATGGGGAAAATCAATTTTTGATGGGTACACGCTGTGTACTTTTCCACACGCCATGTACTTTGGCCGTGTGGTATGAGTACACATGGTGTGTGGCCATGTGGGTGATGAAAGGTATAAAAACCAACTACATGTCGTGTAGTGGGTCTATACATGCTGTGTAGTCAGTCGGCAGGCAAATAGTAAGGTGGTGAAGGTAGCCGCTGAACGACAGTACACACCGTGTACTCAGGTATTACACATTTTGTACTCAAGTCGACTAATGAACAGTGTCGCGGTGGAAAGAAGTCATCGTAGGAACAGTTAAAAATGGAAAGTATACGTCGTGTACTCAATAGTACATGCTGTGTAGTCTGTTTTTTTCACTTAAAATGGGTAGTAGCCTCCCCTATTCACAGAGAAGACTTCGAACTAGAGGAAAGCTTGGGAGAGATGTCCAGAGCTTGGAGGACCTCCCAACCGCACACCATGATCCTGTTTTCTACACCGTCGATCTCCTTGGAACCGCACGGATGCGTTCTTCCTCCTCCTTGCGTAGTTATTGCCAATTCTTCCTCTAAAGGAAGTTATTTGAGTTTGAAAGAGGTTATGTTCACCTCAGATATATGACATTCTTGGGTGATTTGAGGAGCGTCATTCGCATTTACCGATCAGGGGCGATCGAGGTAGGTGATCTGGTGTTTAAATTTCCAACTGGTGTGTGTTTGTGTATACATTTGTGCTACGAAACCATGTTGGGGTATAGTGTGGCTGAGGCCTTGATTGTTTTGAATACCTAGAATTGTATAGGTGATTAAATGTAATAATAAACTATTGTTTGGGATCACTGCTTGGATCCAGGACCACCCCAGGGGTGCGTTCCTCTGTTTAGCTGTTTGGCCAGGTTACCCAAGGGTATACTGTAAAATTTAGCATTCTTTGAATTTATTTTAGAGGAATTTTATATAATTGCATGCTTATCTATTGGGATCGGGCCGATTACTTGTTCCTGAGGGTATTGTTCTGTTTAGCATGAGGGTGTGGTTCTATTAGCCTAAGGGAAACATTTTGATTACCTAAGGGTTTTGTTTCAGTTTGGCCTGAGGGAAATATTCTATTTCGCCTGAGGGAAAGGCCTGAGGGAAAGTTTCTGAATGGTCTGAGGGAAAGTTTCTGTTTAGCCTGAGGGCGTGGTACTATTTAGCCTGGGGCCAAGTTTCTATTTATCCTAAGGGCATGGCACTATTTAGCCTAAGGGCAAGATGCTTTTAAATTGTAACTGTTGTGAGTTTTGTTGTGGCACTATATAGGAGATTGTCGGCTGAGGCTGAGTCTCATGAACATATAATTCTATTATATTGAATTGATAATTAATAATTGAAATGTAAATATAACTAGTAAAGATAGTTACTTTTGAGTACTTATTAGTTTACTGCATTTACTTTTGCACACTGTTGTTGCACATTTCACTGACAGTTGGGAACAGGCCTTTGGTGGGTGCCTACTGGGATTTATTTCTCACACCCTGTTTGGTGTCATGTCTTCGACCCCAAATAGATTACATTTCTACAGGTATGGATAAGGGAAAGGGTCCTTGTGTAGGTACTTGATTGTTGTTGAGGAGTAGTGGAGCATGGGACCGAGCCAAGGATCGCGATGATGCCGGTTGTTCTGTTTTGTTCTGTTGTACCTTTAATTTATATTGTATTGTATTGTACTATTGTGTAACATGTTCTGGCTGTTTTCATAGAACTAGATACATGTTTCATCATTATATATATAACTGTTGGTTATCTTTTACTACAGTTGTTCATTTTAAATATGTATGGTTTATTGCTTCTGCTGCTGTTGTATGTTTATTATTTTATTCCACTACGCTGCACTTTGAAAAATGAGGGCATAGTTTCTCCACTATCATAACTGGGCCCTCGCTACTAGTCAGCAGCCTCTGGAATTTGGGGAAATGCACTTGAGGTCGTGTGACAAACCGGGTCTGGGGCACCCGTTGAGTAGCTTCAGGATTCGGGACGTTACAAAGTGGTATCAGAGGATTTTCTTTTCTTTGAATTACTATTTAGAGCCTTAGTCAGGGATAGGATGAAAATAGTAGTTGGTAATAATTTGTGCCCGGGATTAGCTTACCCATGTACAGGGAAAATCCAATCTACCTCATATTTTTGCAATTATTCTGATTTGGAAAATTTGACAGTTGATTTGATTTTCATTGTTGGGTGACGCACTTGTGATTGTGCTATTTATATTTTATCCACGGGTTCTATTTAGTTGCAACCCGGTGAGATGAGGGTATGCCATCTCATGCATCATTTAGGCACATGCCATGCATAGTTCCATGCCATGTAGTCTCATTAGAAATTGCATGTTGTTGTGATAGTTGTTGTGCTAGAGAAGTAGGTTTTTGTGATAGCTGCTTCGATAAATACCTACTATGTGATAGGGTACGTTTTTTGGAAGTTTATTGATAGTATGGATGCCAAACTTTGGTTTTTGGGGAGTATGGGCCCTCAATGACCGGAATTTGGTGGATCATTGACTTGTTTACTTGTGTATAACATGTATAAGATTCCAAAAATTGATTCGTGGGGAGTATAGACCCTCACGGATTGGAATTTATCACTTAAGTGTTGTTTTTCAGTATTTACTGGGTTTTGGAGTAGTTTCAGAGGCTTACTGTCTGGAAAACCTAGTATACATGCCGTGTAGTTCCTCGGACACACGCCGTGTGTTCTTCTGTTCGGGAAGAAAAGAAAAAAAAATTGAGTACACGTCGTGTACCCTCAGTACATGTCGTGTAGTCTCTTCCCGTGTTATAGACCGTGTGGTCGGGGACACGGGGTAGGGAAAGGCTTGGAAAAAAACACTATGTACCTTAAGTACATGTCGTGTAGTGTTGACCTAGAGTCCGCCCGTGTATCTAACAACAGGGACGGAGTAGACCTTGATACATACACACTGTGTCCACCTTGGAACACGCCGTGTAGTCTGACCTGGGGACCCAGCCGTGTAGCTAACAAACACGGTTCGGTGCTGAATACGCCGTGTACCTGAGGGGCACACCATGTAGTTCTTGCCGGTGTGAGACCGTGTGGACTTAGCCGTGTGGCTGGGAAAACGGGGTGGTGTACACGTCGTGTGTGGGTGTAACACGCCGTGTAGTTTTAGTCGATTAGTTGGTCATGTCACGAACGACATGGGCAGTTTTAAATTAAACCATACACACCATTAGACAACATAAATGCCCTGTAGTCTTGTTAAAAGGGATCCGTGTGGCCAAGCTGTGTAGAAGGACCCGAGCTAGGGAAGAAAAGTCAAGTACACGCCGTGTAGTTAATATACATGCCGTGTAGTCTTGTTTTGCAAATCTTGAAATTCCTTCTTCCTCCTATCCCCTTTTTGGTCCCCTCATATTTTAGTCCTTTATAAACTTAAATCTAAGTCATGTTTTTGACCTTGTAGATTCATGCCACCGATACGACCACGCGTTGTTCACCAAGATAGTGGCAACGATTATACTCCAGAGATGGTAGTTCATGGGATACCAGTGGATCCTCAAGTAGTGCCAGATGCAGCGCCAGCCGTTATACCAGACATAGGCGTAGATACGCAGTTTCGTGAAGGCTTTATGCGGTTCATGCAGACCTTTCAGGGAGCACCACCGGCAGCCACATCTATGGTAGAGTTGACTCGTATCTTCCAGCAGCAGCATCCGCCTACGTTTTTAGGGGATGGAGGACCATAGGCTACAGAGTCTTGGCTGGGGTCTATGCAAACTATTTTCGAGCACCATGAGATGCCTCCAGGGAGGAGGTTCAACCTTGCTACTTACATGCTACGTCATTCCGCCAAGAGGTGGTGGGATGTTACCACTCAGTCTGAGAATCACAGAGACATGGTGTGGGAATATTTTTAGAAAACTTTCTATGACTTATTTTTCCCATAGATGCTGAGGGTAGATAAAGCTCGAGAGTTCATGAATATGTAGTATGGATCTATTTTGGGGATGGATTATTCTACTCACTTCACCGAGATTCAGCGTTTTGTACCCGTTCTGGTGGGTGATGATATGTTGAGGGCCAGAAGCTTTGAGGATGGTCTTCGATATGACAACTGAGCACTGGTGAATGTTTTCAGGTTTCCTACAGTACATGCGATTGTGAAATAGGTGTTGATTACTAAGCAGAACCTACGGGAAGCTAGTGGTGTGGGACAGGGTGGTTCGACACCAGTGTCCGGTACTATTTCTACTGGGAAAATGAAGCGACAAATGATTTTCTCTCATGGTGGCAGTACTAGCCATGCAATTACTTTAGGTGGCCCGTTCATGTGCTACCAGTGTGGTAAAGAGGGGAACAAGAGACCGCAGTGTCCACGTGACCTAGTGGAGTGATGAGCTTGCGTCAAGATGGGACATCTACAGTGCTTTTGCAGGGCGTTTCTACCAGTGGCTAGTGAGAGAGGTTCTGTACAGACTCTGCAAGCGGGAGCAGGACCAGCAGCTTCTTACCAGTCCGGAAACTGGAATACGTCAGGGCGTGTAGGCCGAGATGGTGGTCATGGCCATGGTAGCCAGACACCAGGATCTCAGAGGCAGCAGGGTGGGACAGCTCAGGGTAGTCAGGTTTTGTCATAGGGTCGTGGCACTGGGCATGCATATATAGTGTAATAGACCCAACAAGAGTAGGATCCTAGACCTTCTACTGTCAGAGGTATTATTCTATTAGCTTTTGTTTTATCTTCAGTACTTTTCGATACATGTTCTATACATAGCTTTATATCTGTACCCGTTATGGAGAGCCTTGGGCCCTATGTTTCTTCTTCTTCTGATGTTATGATGCTAGACACTATGTTGGGGACTAGAACGACTGGTGTTCATCATCTCAGAGAGTTCCCCCTAGATGTTGGTGGGTGTCACTTTCTATGGGACCTCTATGTCTTAGAGATGATGAGCTATGATCTCATTCTCAGGATGGACTGGTTGGTTCCCTTTCGAGCCTTTTTATACTGCTATCGTCGCAGGGTGTGTTTCATGTCACCAGAGGGCGAAGAGTTTCTATACAAGGGCGATTGGGATTTTCAAGCGAGTCGAGCTGTACCAGAGCATCGTGTGCGAGGTGGAGTTACAGCTCAGATTGTGAGTTTATATCTGGATGATCAGGGGACTTGTTAGTAGGATTTCCCTCCAGTGTTTGATCATTTCATGGATGTCTTCCCGGATGACTTTTCAGGTCTTCCTCCAGAGCGTGAGGTGGATTTCTCTATTGAGCTTGTGTCAGGAGCGACACCGGTATTCATTCATCCTAATAGGATGGCTAAACCTGAGTTACAGAATCTCAAGAGATAGTTAGTGGAGTTACAGTCAAAGGGTTTTATCCGACCCAGTACTTCTCCTTGGGATTTGCTAGTCCTTTTGCGAAGAAGGCGGATGGTACCCTCAGACTCTGTGTGGATTATCAGAAGCTGAACCAGTTAACGATCAAGAAACGATATCCCTTACCAAGGATTGATGATCTTTTTGATCAACTTCAAGGTGCACGAGTGTTCTCGAAGATTGAATTAAGATCGGGATATCATCAGTTACGCGTTAGACCATCGGATATACCGCTTACAACTTTTCAGAGCAGATATGGTTTATAAGAGTATTTGGTTATGCCGTTTGGACTCACGAACGCACCAACAGTTTTCCTGGCTCTGATGAATCGTGTGTTCCATCATTATCTAGATTCTTTTGTGGTAGTATTCGTAGATGATATCTTGGTGTACTCTCACACTTGACATGACCATGCCACCCATCTTGAGATCGTGCTGAGTACACTGAGAGAGCATCAGCTATATGCTAAGCTCTCAAAGTGCCACTTCTGGATAGACTAGATACACTTCCTGGGTCATATCATCTCAGAGGCAGGAGTTTTAGTAGACACAGAGAAGGTGAGAGCAGTAGTTTCCTGGGAGTATCCTAAGAATATGTTTGAGATACAGAGTTTTTTGCGGCTGGCTGGTTACTACAGGCATTTTATACAGGACTTCTCCTGCTTAGCAGCACCATTGATGGGTTTGACTAAGAAGGGTGTGAAGTTCGTTTGGACGAAAGCTTGCAAGACAGACTTCCAGGAGCTAAAGGGAATGTTGACATCAGCACCAATTCGGATACTTCCAAAGTAGGGAAAGAGCTATACAATTTACTATGATGCATCAGGTATTGGGCTGAGAGATGTATTGATGCAGGGCGATCGAGTAGTTGTGTACGGGTCTCGGCAGTTGAGGCCACATGAGAGGAATTACCCGACGCATGACCTCAAGTTGGTTGCAGTTGTTCATGCATTACGCTGTTGGAGACACTATCTATTGGGAGAGAATTTTGTGGTTTTCACCAACCATAAAAGTCTCAAGTATATCTTTACTCAGCGTTACTTGAATCTAAGGCAGTGAAGGTCGGTCGAATACCTTCAGTCCTTCGATTTTGAGCTTGCCTATACACCTGGTAAGGGTAATGTAGTTGCTGATGCACTGAGCATGAAGACTCAGATACAGGAAGTTCATGAGGCCAGTGGTGAATGGAAACTTAAGGATTTGTTCTCTGAGATGCATTTAGAGGTGCACGACAGTCAGGGGAAAACCTATCTTTCATCTTTATCTGTGACTTATACCCTCCTGGATAGAGTGAGGATGAGATAGCTATCTGATTTGGAAGGCCTAGTTCTACGGGAGTCGGTGGAAATTGAGGACCCTCCTCCTGGTTGGACGATAGGTGATGATGAGGTACTGCATTTCCATGGACGAGTGTGGGTTCCAGGGGATATACGTGAGGAGCTGATGTGGGAGTTTCATGCTTCAGCTTGGGTAGTTCATCCCAGAGTTACCAAAATGTACTGTGACTTGAGACGTCAGTATTGGTGGCCGAGTATGAAGAGGGAGATAGATGGTTTTGTTATGAGATGTTCCACCTGTCAGTTGGTGAAGGCGGAGCATTAGAGGCCAGCCAGAATATTATAGCAGCTACCCATTCTAGAGTAGAAATGGGATGACCGCGCGATGGACTTCATGACTGGGTTGCCGAGGTCACCTCGAGGCAATGATCTCATGTGGGTTGTTGTGGATAGACTCAAAATGGTAGCTCACTTTTTGCCGATCAACGAGACCTTCGGAGTTGACGAGCTCATGAAGTTGTATATCCGAGAGATCTTACGTCTTCATGGGGTCCCTTGTTCTATCATTTCAGATAGGGATGCCTGTTTTACGTCTCATTTCTGGTAGAGTTTTCAGAGGGAACTGGGTACATAGGTGCTTCTGAGCACAACTTACCACCCTCAAACCGATGGTCAGTCAGAGCGTACGATACAGGTGCTAGAGGACATGTCGCATGCATGCGTCCTAGAATTTGGGGGCTCTTGGGAGAATCATATACCCCTAGTCGAGTTTGCCTATAATAATAGTTTTCAGGCAACTATTGAGATGGAACCATATGAGGCTTTATATGGTAGGTCATCCCAGTCACCTTTGTGCTGGATAGAGGCAGGCGAGGCAGCTTTATTGGGACCATGTCTCGTGCAGGATACTTCTAAGCAGGTCCAGTTGATTCAGAAGGGGATGGCTACCGCACAGTCTCATCAGAAATCTTATGTTGATCGCTGCAGATGACCCTTGGAGTTCACGGTCAGGGATCAAGTTTTCTTGCATGTTTCACTGAGGTTGGGACACAGGTGTATCAGGAGACAGGGTAAACATTCATAGAGGTATGTGGGGCCATTTGAGATTCTGGAGAGAGTCGGGCTGGTTGTCTATCAGTTGTAGTTACCACGGAGGTACCGGGCCATGCACGACGTCTTCCATATATCTCATTTGCGTCGTTATCATTCAGACCCATCTCACGTCTTTCATCCAGAAGAGGTTGAGCTTCTAATAGATGTGACCTTTGAGGAGTATCTGATTCATATCGTAGATAGGATCACTATGTTTCTCTGAGGCCGGTCAGTTCCTCTCGTACAAGTATTATGGCAGCATGGACGAGTGCAGGATAAAACCTGGGAGCAGGAGACCATTGTACGTGCTCAGTGGCTAGAGTTGTTCTAAGCTTTATCTTCACCACCCTTTGAAGGGAAATTCAGGTACGAATTTCTTGAAGGGGGGAAGTTTGTAAGAACCCAGTTCTTATTCTTGAGGTACGGGTTTCTTCCTTTCTCTTTTCCATAAGTGTTTTTGAGAAAATAAGGAAAATGGGTAAAAATCACTTTTTGATGGGTACACGCCATGTACTTTGGCCGTGTGGGATGAGTACACAGGGTGTGTGTCCATGTGGGTGAAGAAAGGTGTAAAAACCGACTACACGCCGTGTAGTGGGTCTGTACACGCCGTGTAGTCAGTCGGTAGGAAAATAGTAAGGCGGTGAATCCAGCCGCTAGCTGAGAGACAATACATGTCATGTACTCAGGTATTACACGCCATGTAATCATGTCGACTAATGAACAGTGTCGTGGTGGAAATAAGCCGCCATAAGAACAATTAAAAAATGGAAAGTACACACTGAGTACTCAATAGTACACACCGTGTAGTCTGTTTTTTTTGCTTAAAATGGGCAGTAGCCTCCCCTGTTCACAGAGAAGGCTTAAAACCAGAGGAGAACTTGGGAGAGATGGTCGGAGCTTGGAGGACCTCCCGACCGCACATCGGGAACCCATTTTCTGCACTGTCGATCTCCTTGGAACCGCATGGGTACGTTCTTCCTCCTCCTTGTGTAGTTCTTACCAATTATTCTTCAAAAGGAAGTTATTTTATTTTGAACGAGGTTGTGTTCACCTCAGATCTACAACATTCTTGGGCGATTCGAGGAGCGTCGTCCGTGTATACCGATCAGGGGCGATCGAGGTAGGTGTTCTGGTGTTTAAATTTCCAACTGTTGTGCGTTTGTGTGTACATTTGTGCTATGAACCCATGTTAGGGTATCGTGTGGCTGAGGCCTTGACAGTTTTGAATACATAGAATTATATATGTGATTAAATGTAATAATAAAGTGTTGTTTGGGATCACTGCTTGGATCCAGGACCACCTCAGGGGTGCATTCCTCTGTTTAGCCATTTGGCCAGGTTACCTGAGGGTATACCGTAAAATTTAGCATGCTTTAAATTTCCTTGAGAGGAATTTTATATAATTGCTTGCTTATCTATTGGGATCGGCATGGTTACTTGAGCTTGAGGGCAGTGTTCTGTTTAGCCTGAGAGCGTGGTTCTATTAGCCCGAGGGCAAGATTCTGATTACTTGAGGGTTTCGTTTCAGTTTGGCCTGAGGGAAAGATTCTATTTCGCCTGAGGGAAAGGCCTGAGGGCATGGTTCTGAATGTCCTGAGGGAAAGTTTCTGTTTAGCCTGAGGGCGTGGTACTATTTAGCATGAGGGCAAGTTTATGTTTAGCCTGAGGGCATGGTATTATTTAGCCTGAGGGAAAGATGCTTTTAAATTGTCACTATTGTGAGTTTTGCGGTGGCACTATATAGGAGATTATCGGCTGAGGCTGAGTCTCACAAACATATAATTCACTTATATTGAATTGATAAGTAATAATTAAAATGGAAATATAACTGGTAATGATAGTTACTTTTGAGTACTTACTAGTTTACTGCATTTACTTTTGCACACTGTTGTTGCACATTTCACTGACAGTTGGGCACATGCCTTTGGTGGGTGTCTACTGGGACTTATTTCTCACACCCTGTTTGGGGTCATGTCTTTGGTCCCAAACAGATTACATTTCTATAGGTATGGATAAGGGCAAGGGTCCATATACAGGTACTTGATTGTTGTTGAGGAGTATGGGAGCATGGAACCGAGCTTAGGCTCGCGATGCTGCCGGCTGTTCTGTTTTGTTCTGCTGTACATGTACTTTATATTGTATTGTATTGTACTGTTGTGTAACATGTTCTGGCTGTTTTATTAGAACTAGAGACATGTTGCATCATTATATATATAACTGTTGGTTATCTTTTATTGCAGTTGTTCATTTTAAATATGTATGGTTTATTGCTTCCGCTGCTGTTGTATGATTATTATTTTATTCTGTTGTGCTACACTTTGACAAATGAGGGCATAGTTTCCCCACTATCAGACATGGGCCCTCGCTGCTAGTCGGCAGCCTCTGGCATTTGGGGAAATGCGCTTGAGGTCGTGTGACCAGCCGGGTCCGGGGCACCCGTTGAGTAGCTTCCGAATTCGGGACGTTACATGATAGGGTTCCATTTATAAAAACATGAAAGGATTATATCAGCATTTTTTGGAAAGTGGTGATAAATGATGTTTTTATCTGCATTAAAATATAAAGCGCTGATAAAACTAACCTTTATCACTGTTTTTTAGTACTCATAAAGATACCCCTTTATTAGTGCTAAAAAGCACTTGTAAAACCTATCTTTATCAATGCTAAAAATATAACGCTGATAATGACCTAATGTTAATAATTGTTTTATAATTATAAAATTATAATAAATATATTTATTACATTTATAATTATAATTATAATTATATATATATAGTAATAATTATACATAAATATATATTTATTTAAATAATTAGAAAATTATAATAAATATATTTATGATATATATTTATTATAATTTTACAATTATTTAAATAAATATATATTTATCTATACTTATAACTATAAATAAATATTTATTTATTTAAATAATTATAAAATTATCATAAATATATATAATTAAATTTATAAATTTATAATTATATATGATAAATATATTAATTATATAAATTATAAAATCATAAATATAATAAATTTATTTATTATAAATTTATAATTATATATACAATAAATATATTTATATAATTATATATAATTATAAAATTATAAATATATTAATTATTATTTTATAATTATAAATAAATATTTATTTATTTATATTTACAATTATAAATAAATATATATTTATTTAAATAATTATATGATTATAATAAATATATTTAAAATTATATTATATATATTTATAAAATTATAAATATAATAAATATATGTATTATAAAAAGTGAAGATGGGTTCTCTCTCTTATGGAGAGTTTCTCTCTCTATCCATCTATGGTAGTCGTTATGGCGATTGGTTGGAATCGATCATCCCTGAGGATGATCAAACTTTGCCCGAATTTTTTGGGCATAAGGAGATATTTGCCCTCTGTTGTCTTCTCAAATGGATGAATCTCCTCAGGGTTGTTTCTGAAATTGGTGAAAAACTTGATTGTTCTAAGGATCCCTCTACACCCATTATGAGCCACGCCCACATGCAGGGACGAAGAATGGATGCATATGCAAGGAAGTCGACGACTTATGTCGCTTATAATTGGCGATGATGTTTGGGACGATGACCTCGGTGTGGGATGGTATCGATCTTGGGGAACAATGAGCCCTCGAGATGAAGATCGGTGACCTCGTGTGGCACCAGCAAAGGTTTCATTTCATGGGACACTTATGGCTTCCATTTATTGCAGGATATGTGAAAGGTGGAGGTCATGCTGAATCTGACGGCGGGGGGCACGCCTCAAGGTGGGGTTCGCGTGATGTCTAGCATTTTTTGATAAATAAATATAGCGGGCGACCATCGATCTTTCTAGATGCAACCATCTCTGGACGACAAACGACGATGATGAGGGGCCGCTGCACGACAGGATGGAGGTCGGGGCACTGGCCGATGCTGTAGAGCTACCGATCTGGTTGTTGGCGACGATGTGGAGTGGGCCGAGGATGACCTCGATAGCAGGACCAATGAAGACTTCAGGTTGCGGTTGTCAACAACCTTGGAATGCGGGAGGACTTTTGGTATTCTACCAGCTGGACGATGTGACCTGCGTTGGGTTTGTTTTTTGTGGCCATTCATGGCCATTTTTCACCTTTTTCAGGCTTGCACTTGGCTGACCTGTTCACAGCGGTGGATTCCATGGGGATGTTTGTTGTTGGCGGTTGCGGGATGACTAGCAGCGGTATGGGACGTTGTTGGTGCGACACTATTGGGCACCACGACTATTAGTGGTAGACACCGACGATGAGTATTTTCTGTTAATGACGTGCAGGCCATCATCTCCGACATTGGGCATCGGGGACAAGCATGATTGCATGGCTGATAGCGCTAAAGGGTACTGCCACATCCTCAGGTGATCACACTTCGTTCACGATGATGTCCTCGGGTGGTGTTGTGTTGATTTGTCGCATTAATGCGGTCGAGTTTGCAGGGTCTTCGTGGTTGGCACCTGTCGTTCGACATCATGGTCTTAAGTCTTCGATGTTTTTTGGGCCTTTGGGACTTTATGTGGTTGGCTTTAGGGTCTTTTAAGAATGTGGGTCTACATGCCATGCTAGGTATGTTTGTTTGACTTTACTTTTTTATTAAAATTTATGGGGTCATGGATTTGGGATACCATATCCATGATCAGGGGTGCCTTCGATATTTATTATAATCTTATAATTATTTAACTAAATATATATTTATTTATAATTATAACTATAAATAAATATATATTTATTATAATTATCAAATCATAATAAATATATTTATTATATTTATAATTTTATAATTATATATAATAAATATATTTATTATAATTATATAATTATTTACACACACACATATATAATATTTATAATTATAATAATAAATATTTGTATATATTTATAAATATTTGTATGTATTTATAAATATTTGTATATATTTATAAAATTATAAATATTATAAATATATTTATTATAATTTTATAGTTATTTATATATATATATTTATAATTATAATTATAAATAAATATATTTATAAATATTTGTTTATAATTACAAATATATCTATCTATATATATGTGTGTATTTATTAATATATAAATATATATATATATATATATAATAATTATAAATATATATATTTAAAAAGTATTTATATATAATTAAAAAATTATAATTATTAATATATTAAAAATATTTATTATTTAAATATATTTATTATAATTTTATAAGTATTTATGAGAACATAATAAGTTTATGGGTATAACATGACTGAATCATATGGGTACCAGTTTATAAATGAACATTCATAATAATGAGTATATAACACATGCATGTGCGTCATCATAATATAGGTAATCTCAACATTTGGAACATAACTCGCAATCACGTCCACAAATAAATTTTATGATCATATAATGTCAATTATACTCACGCGTTAACATATAAACATAAATAACGACAATCATGTCCATGAATATCTTCACTATCTCAATATATATATATATATATATATATATATAGACCAAATTCATTAGACGTATAATTATTTAAAATTATATATATTAGGTGTTTTGGGGTATAATTACATTAAACACACACACAGAACGGGAAGACGGATCATAGCCCCCCAATGGATAGTTCACCCATTAAGCCTTATTTATTCAGTACATGATTCGAAGGCCCAGTGGGCATGAAACCCATTACATGACCTAAAGACCCACAAACTGGCCTGAATGTCCAGTGCGGCATCATGCCTGCATCATCAGGCCTACGTCATGTTTGCATCATCGCTTGTCCGTGTCATTCATGCGTCACCCCCGTCCATCGGAAATTCTCTCCCACCCGGATTTGAACTTGAGTCTGATGCATGTTTACTAGGAGTCTTTACCACTCCTCGACTGCAGATTTATTTATAGTTATAATTATAAATAAATATATTTAAAATGTATTTATATATAACTATACATATATAATTATAAATATAATAAATATATTTATCATTTAATTTTTTTTATAAATTTATAATTATTTTAATATATATCTATTAATTTTTAAACTTATAAATACTTTTTTTAAACATTATATATAAAATTGAATTATTAAAAATATATATATTATAATATATCATATTTATATTTATTATAAACATGCATTTTTTAATTAATATATATAAGTAAACGTTATTTTTTAATATAAATATAATAATTATATATATATATATATATATATATTAATAATATTTTTTATTAAAATATTTTATGAGCGCTAATAATAGCATTGATAAAATCTAGCGCATTCCTTGCCCGAATCTGTGGTAGTGTTTGTGGTTTAAACATGTTCAATATTAATATGAATCATTAAGCATGCAAAATAGGATTCTTTTATTCAAAATAACCATTGATTTATAAGGACATTTGAACGCACAGGTGAAGTACTATTTTATGAATAAAAATTTAGTTAATTAAAATTTAGTATAGTCTTATAACTTTAAAATACACAGTTTTATATCTTGTTTGAAGTGTATATAAATATATCAATATTTTAATATTTTATTTTAAATTTTTATCTGTGGCTATTCTCTAATGATTATATTATATTAATATATTTGAGAATTGCTTTTATATAAATTGATATATATGTATAGATATAGCTAGACGTCACCTGTTGAGAGAAGCTCACCCATGCAGCACCACACCAAAACTAGCGTTCTGCTGGACATCACCACTGAAGCGTGACAGCAGCACAACAACACGCCACTAGATTCAGTCTGATCGCGTGAGAACCAGCAGCACACCACTTCTCCACGGCAGTACACCCGCTTCTTCACACCACGGCGTGAGTTTTTGTCATGAATTAATTTTCTTAACTGGCTGCATTAATTAATTTTCAATTAAAGTTTTCACATGGTTAGTATACCGATCACATGAAAAAATTTCATCTCATGGTCAGTATTCCGACTGATTGACAATATCATCACAAATTAAGTATACCTACCTCTTGACTAATGTCTCATGATCAGTAATTTCATTTGTGTGTGAATAGGAAGGGATGTTGGGTGCAGTGGAAACATCCAGGCAGTGGTCTGAAGCTCAATGTGGATGGGTCCTGTATGTCTGGTTTTATGAGTGGGGGGGGGGAGTGGTTCGTGACCCCCGAGGGGCGGTGATACTGGCTTTCAGTGATGGCTTTGGAGTGGGAGTCTCTCTTATTGCAGAGGTGTATGCAATGTTGAAAGGTATCGAGCTATGCCATTCCCATAACCATATGCATGAGTCGGTGGAAACTGACTCGACTATTCTTCACAGGTCGATGCGAGGGACGCTCTAAATTCCATGGACCATTGCCTACATTATTCGCAAATGCAAGCGTCTTCTGGATTCACAGGTGATACTTAGTCATACTTGGCGCGAAGGGAATGGGGTTGCAGATTTTTTGGCCTCCAAGATTACCACCGACGATCAAAGTCTTTTGTTTTTCACCTTTGGATCCCTTCCACAAGCATACAGTTACTTTGTTAGGGCAGATGCATTGGGACTCCATTATTTTAGACCTCCTTAGGCTTGTTTTGTATGGGGCACTGCCCATCGTGAATTTTTAATTAAAAGTTAATGTTGGATGGAGTGCTTTCATTTTCATATTTTGGTAAAATTTATATTTCCATAATGCTATGTTATTACGTTAGTTTGATATGTTTAATTACTAAATGTTTATTAAAATCATATTAGTCAATTTATTTCTGTGTAAATTAATGTTATAATATAACAACTATGTTATAAACATTTATGTTGAAAAATATTGTTGAAATTATTATGGAAATGATAATTTTCATAATAATTATGTTATGATCTGTTTTATATATCTGTTGAATTATTAAATTACTATAATTTTTTTTGAATATTTTATTATTTTATCCATTTGAATAAATCACATTTATCATAACGATATTATTCAAACTGTTTCAAGTTATTTCTGATAAAATAAACGACCATAAGATTCTCTAGGTATGAGCACTATAATTCAAATTATAGATAACATATATATTTTCAATTTTTATTGTTTTCTATCATGGCATTCTTTGATTAGGTATTGAGATCATCCAAGATATTGAAGTCAATGATACACAAATAGTCATTGGAATGCGATTAAAAAAATGTGATCAAATCAACTTGAAACAGTGCATTCACATTCAAGATTGATGACGATAGATACAATTACAAAAACAATAAAATACAACATTGATACACGCATTGGGAAGTACTGAATTTCATCTATGCCCACTATTCCATTACTGTGATCATAAGGGACTTCATCGTTTTGGTCATCAATTAATAAAGTGATCATCTATTTTGATCTGCATCAACATTCAACATCATCTGCTCCACTATTGATCTTTACAGACTCTCCTGTTTTTAATCATTGCATTTCTTCTATATTCAGTCTCTAATTCTAGAGCCAATTTTAACTTTTTCCATTTAAAAGTTTTTAACTAGTTTATTCCTCCTTGGTAAAAGGAAGTTTGGGTTTTGACTCCTAGAAAAAAGTCATTTGGGTTGTGACCCCCATAAAAAGTCAGTCAGGGTTATACTAACAGGTGTGAAAATATACATCGTCTATAATTGGGTTATCAAACTGTAAACAAATTAAGAAATTATTTACTTCTAGTCTTCTCTCCTTGTAGAGAAGATTAACGAGTACTGTAGGATCATGGTGATCCGAAATATTATAAAAACACCACGTGTTCTTTGATTTATTTTCTTCTACCTAATTAACACTATTAATCTCTTTTGACAATTATATTTTAATTGATCATTTTTAAAATGATTATTCACCCTCCCCCTCTTGTCAATCCTTCCATATAGTTGGGACCTAAAATATAGTATCAGAGCATAGTGGCTCTCTCTGGAGTTGTTTGTCAATATTTCATTATATTTTTGAACTAACCAATAGTAAAAACCTGAATACATATAAATGAAATTCCCTCTTTTTGAATAAATAAATGCATTATTAAATAATAATGGTACATAAATCAAATGCACTACTTTTTTTCTTTTAGAATGTTATATCTTGTGGGATTTTAATGTCCTTTAAGTATCATAACTGCTGATAATATAACCATTGAATTGTGATCATATGACTAGTATATATAAATTGTTGTGAGAAAGTCCAATCGACCCAAACAGATGAAGCAGTGACCTAGACCATTAGGATTGTACCATATGAAGACCATTTATCATATCATTCATGGGAAATACCATCACATGGATTTTTCCTTGACCAAGACCAACCTGAGAATCAACAACTGAGGCATGAACATTTACGTTTACCGGAGAAGTTCAAACTCATCGACATCATGGACCAAATCAAGTTCACTGAACCACTACATGAAAATATCACCATCACACAACTTACCATTAGGGAATTTGATGGTATAATAAAGGGATTTGTATCTAGAACCAAAGAGTACAAATTTTTATGTTTTTATTAAAATAAAGATTATATGTATTTATTATTTTTATTATTACTTTTTAAATTATTAGATAAATAGGTTGATTAAAACTAGATTTTGATATGACGAAACAAAAATTGAATTCTTGGGAAATGTATAGTTTCTATCAAGTCACTCTGTTTTAATGAATTTAGGAATTTTTTTATTAAATGATAATTTAAAAAAAATATATTTTTTAAATAATGTTTATAAATATAATTGATAATGTAATTTTATGAAGTCAAAACTAATTTTTAAACGGGTTAGAAAACATATATCGTCAAAAAATATTATTTTTCAAAAAATGTGGATTTTTTATCTAAAAGTGTAAATTCTCATAGTTTGAGAATTATTTGGAAAAAATAAAATAAATTTTGAAATCATCATGTTGAAATTAGCCAATGGATATTTATTCATATTTTTGGGAGATAGTAGATGTTTTTTTTTTCAAAATTAAACACGGTATAAATATACTGTGTGTATTCTGAAAACATAATGATCTAAAAGTGATTCAATATATTCCATAAAAGGTATCCACAACCAAATATATGATTTTCCTTTAAAATAATTTGTTTAGTGAGGTTATATGATTAATTTTATAAACCCTTAACGAATTCCCCAAAACCTATATTATATATTAAGGTTTTAAAATCTATTCAATATAAACATGAATCACTTCTACATCCCCGAGGGTATTATTTTAATGATCTTCATTCTTAAATAAGTAAAATGATGATGACTTCTCCACATTGGATGTAAACATGGGAAAATCCTTGGGATGGTTTGTGGTTTGGATTATTTTATCATATCGATTCCAAAACCTAAATTCCAAAATTAAAAATGAATTCTCCACTCTGTTCCTATATAAACTCACCAAACTACAAATCACACTTCACTAAAAACTATTATACCACAACATTACTCTTTCATTCCCTTTATAAATCCATCCCAAGGTCCCCAAGCATTGGGTAATGTTTTAATTTCATCAGGTGCTGTGTATGGTGCACGAGTGGTTATCCTAAGCACACTATGTTTTATTATCCTAGAAGTTATCCTTGAATTATGTTTATTATGCCATATATTATTTGGATTCCATATTCTTATGTCACCTTTATGCAATCATGTTATATAATGCTTCATTGTTTAATATTATGAATCTCACCACTCTTATGTAACTAATATATGCCTCTCATCTCACATATACTACTTTACCTTTTGCTATTCTTTGTTTGCTCTGTTGCTGGGAATTTATAGCTCACACATTTCTTATCTACATCCCTAAGTTATCCTGTGTAGTTTTGTCACGAACCGAATCTGGTCACTGCCAAAACCGGCACCAAACCCAGCCCGTGACATGACCCGAAGGGCGTTCCCTATCCCCACGGGCTGGCACAAGTGCCCGGGTATCATTTATTTATGTTTGGGAACGATTTACCCGAATATGAAGACATAAACCATTAAAAACAATCAATAAGCTGAATCTGAAAGATTTATACCAAACGATGTTTAAACAAAAACCAGAACTGAATACATAGGTTTAGAGTCAATACAAAAGGTCCAAAGACACAATGGAACAGAAACAAAACATCCCCATGGACTCCACATGACAAGGGGTCATCACCCCCAAGTCGTCTCCACTACTCCGCCCCAAGGATGAGGACTAACACCCTGAACCGCCATCACCCTTAGCCTTTCCTTTACCTGGGTCAAAAAAAAGGTCTACTTAAACCCAAGGGGTGTAAGTAGGGTGTGAGCCTAAGCCCAATAGGATACCACCCTATGATTCCAAGGTGCATGCAATACAAGGTGAAAAAGCAAGCAGTTTTAATATGCAATTAAAAGCGGTGAAAAATTCCACACAATGAAACGTTAAATTGAAAACATTTTTTTCAAGATAAAACATTCAGAATGTTAACACATTTAAATAGTAATATTATATACTGCATTATAATTCCAAAGACACCCAAAAACAAGGGCAAATACCACAAATCTACTGAGCAACAAAACTGGGAACACCCCTAGGCACTAGATAGTCTCAGGCCCCATGTACCTCGTACCTCAGTGTAATGTAACCATAGTAAAATCCTTTCTCGTGCACGAGCCACTAGTAGGGAACATACCCATAACCTAGTGGTTCCCAATCATCATCCACAAAGTTTAGTTAGAGTTGTCGTTATCCAAATGCTAAGTGAAACAGGGACAAAACCCATTCGGTCCACTAGCCGTACTAGTACAAATCCGCCCCACCTAGGTACCCGGGCTTCCCCCTTTGTGCTCAAACAATTTCAGGATTTAACACACATCCATTTTAATGTAAAACACCACTACTGGTCACATACACCATATACAGTAGCTATCTCATTTTATACCACTTAAAACACACAACAAACTCTTTGAATTTGAATAAATCAATTTCACAAAATCTCGTGTAGTTTTGCACACAAAACCCCTTAAGAAACCCACTTGTACATGATGTTCACAATTTAAAGTTACCAAAACAGTAAAGGCAGCCCAATAAATATCAATTAAAACAACAAATCAATTTTTGGGCATCCTTGTGTTAAACAAGAAGTGTTATCTTTGTAAAACCTCCATTTTCACACAAAAGTGGAACCAAAACATCACTTTCTTTACAAACACAATTAAAACCCATTTTTTTGCAGAAATTACCAAAGGGGATAAACATTATAAACATTATTTTATGCCTTATTACAGATCAATAAAAACAACTAAGTATTTATAGGGCATCCCCAAATAAACAAACAAAACACTTCTTTGGAAAACCCCCAATTTCACACCAAATTGGCATTTTAAATTAAATTGCAATGGAAAAATCATTAGAACCAATTTTTGTAGCAATAATAAAATTATATAAATATGAAAATATGATAAATACAGCATGATAATACACAAATATTGCATCAACATTGGAATCACCTACCAAATCAAATGAAACCATTGAATCCTTTGTGCGAAAACACAAACGCACCACCGCCGCACCTCAAGAAGGGTAGATCAAACCTAAAAATAGAATATTGGACCAAGAAAACCCAAGTTTAAACCTTAGGTTCGAAACTCTACCCACTGGTCATTGTTCACTTCAATAAAAAGGGAGGAAACCCTAAAAAAATAGAATGAAACCCTAATCAATTTGAAAGGGGAAAAGAAATGGACAAACTTACTTGAGAAATCTAGAATGAATCTCCCCAAAACACTAGTATCTGAAATTTAAAACGTCCAAAACTCAGGGGATGGTATCAAAATAATTATTAGGTCATTTAGGAATTGGAATGGAGGGAAAAGATTAAGAATAGAAGGAGTTATTAAAGGATCAATTTACCTCTCCAAAATCTGGACGATTTCTTAAATCCAGAAAGTTTCGACTATTTTCGAGACTCTATCGCGCTCCAAATTGTGGGAGGAGGTCATGGGGTCGCGTCTGGGCTTCTTAGGGTCGATAGGGAGGTGGAATCACCGAAAATTCCATTTTAATGAATACGATATTAATAAATTAATGAAACAATTTAAAACTGGAAAATGGGCCTTCGGGTTGGCCCAATTCTCAAATAAAAACAAAATTCCCCATGCTTATGGATTTATAAAGGCCCCAAATTTAAATTTGGGTTTAATATATCAGGGGAGAACAATTAGGAGTTGGAATGAGTCAAAAATATTAAAAATTGAAAAAGTTATAAATGAAACAAAATTTATTTTTAAATCTGGAATTGGGCTCGCAGTTTGGCCCAATTCATGAAAACTCACCTATTCTCAATAAAACCTTTGGAAACCACCAAAACAAATCATGAGTGGAAAATAAATTTAAAATAACCCTAGAATAGGTTACGTAAGTGACAATTCTCCCCACCTTGAAAACTTTCCGCCCCGGGAATTCATAGCAAGGTCAAAGCAACAACCAAACCCAACTGAGAAACCAATAGGTACACCCTTGCCAGGTTTCACCCCCAAAGGTCAAAACACCTCCAATGATCAATGATGGAAGGAATACTGTCACAAACCAAACTTACACCACTTTCCTGAAACAATAAAGTACATTCAGGATTTATCCCAAATGAAAACTCCTCAAATACAATCTGAACAATACTCAATCAATTTACCCAAAAAAAAAACAACAACATTGAACAAGGTTACACTTCCCTACTATAACTAAACCATTGGAAACTCTCCAATATCAATGTTTACCCAATGAATGTGTAGGTAGTTAGATATCTTCGAATGATAATACCTACTTCCCAGAGAAGTCCAAAGAAAAAAAAATATGAGTTACTCGTATAAAGAGACACAAATGGGCTCCCCACCATAAGAGACAACTTAAATTGTTTTCCCGAGACAGAATCAAGACACTAATAGTGGGAGGCCCAAACATACTATCTAGTACAAGGGATATACTTCCTTTAAATGTTTATGAAGGAACATTCATGAGAATCATAGTGGGTCTCCCCACCACAAGAACTGACCATCTTAACCGACCAGCATGGGCCGACACATAAAGACCCAAAAAGAAATTAAAGATTTAGGAAGGGCGCAGGATTAGACTGCATGGTTTGGGAAACTGTGCACTAACTATGAATATAATTCTTTCTGCATGGCTTCCTAGCACACGGCCACTACTAAACGTGCACAAACTATGTGCTCAACCAGGACGAAACCAGAGGTTTGAACTATTCCCATATTTCATACTAAGGATAGGACTTTGTACAAGGGTTTAAATGGCCCTGGGATTTTCCCTGACTACGAGCCAGCTTCTCTCCGAGACCTATGGCTGGAGCTCAAATGATTGAAGCATCTTTGGCCTCGTAGTTAATATTTGGAAGCCCACTGAATGAGAATTCTTCTTTTCGGTGCCACCAAAAACTACACCGCAGTCCCAAATAAGTTTTCTAGACATAACACATTCCAAACTCACTTTACCTTATCCCGATATTTCACTGAAACAAGGGCTGAGAAGATACCCACACATCACAACTTGTTTCTTTAGGTGAGAAACAATAGAATTAAAGAACACCTACACTCACGTTCCACTAAAATAGATGATTTTGAAGTTTTTCCAAGGGATACATTTGCCCAACATAACAGGTACTCTCAGAGGATTTCACTACTTTCACCTATACAGTCAATCGAGTACATGACATCATAAGGCATCACCAAACATGACCATTTCAACTGATATAAACAATTCATGGAGAGGGACCTTATACAACATCCCCAAACAACACACAATTCTAGAAAGTGGCCACAATATCCTATCGTGATCATATTTCCCACACCGGTGGTTTAACATGAATTAATGCATCAAAGAAACTTTGAAGAACCCAAAGGTCCTCTTAGACACCATCGAGACACTCATCCACACTTACAACCAAAGAACACTTCCACCTTCGATGAATCATGAAACATTAGAAACTAAGGTTTCTTTCAACCTTCCACAATAACTTTACCACTACAAGAGGATCCAAAAATCAACGAAATGAATGGGTGTAGACTCAATCAACAATGATCGATAAAATATTCCTTATATTGATCAACTGGAGGATTTTCCAATGGCGAAACAGTATGGATTGCACTTCATCTGTGCATTAACCCTTAATGGGGGCATACCTTATCCAATGAGAGAACCCAAGGACCCAACCAATCTGGTCCATTAGTCAAAACATGCCTCAAACCAAATCCAAACACATGAAGGGAACCACCGTAAAGGCATCCCAAAACATTCTTCAAAAGAGACCACTAATCGTCCCTACAACACAACTTACTGACCAAACCCAAACCCAAAACACAGTTCAAACAGGAGGGGTTCTTGGACTCAAAAATCCCACAATATCAACATTTTCCGAAAACACATAATATACACCATCCCAAAAAAAATCATCAAGAAATTATGTTTTTTTTAAAAAAAACATTTCTTTGAAAACAAATGGTTCAGCGGTAAGCGCATCCACCAATGTTACCCCGTGGGCCTTACACATGCATGTTTCTATGCCACACCAGGCACCCTCCTCATTTCCATCCTGACACTCATCCAGTCATGTCATCAACCATCCCTCTTCCCATATAACCCCATGAATGTGGTTTCTCATGAAAATACCAAAGGTTAAAACAAAAATTCTTTCCACTTTTCAAAACCAAAATGGTCAACCAACACATCCTTTTTCTCAAAACCGCTAACCACGAGATCAAATTCCAACTCACATCTTACAAAACTTTTCAGAAATGCACAACCATTTAAAAAAAATAACTCACTTTCAATATATTCACATCAATTTCAAAACATCTCATCCCATTAAAACACTATTTGATTGTTTAGAAAACTCTATTGTAAACACTTTTCAAAACCAACTTCAATATAGTTCTTGCTTTCAAAATAGGTGTAAAAACACCATTTTCCATTTCAAAACAATTCTAAAAATTCAGTTCCACCATTTCATAAATCAATCCATTCCTTATTTATTTGAAAATAATTTCAAAAAAAAAACTTTATACTTCTTAAAACCAAGTCCTTTTAAAACCAAAGTTCCAAGATTGCAAAACTATAGTACAAAACAATCTGATAGGAAACTAGTTTCAGTGGGTGACTTGGACATATGGTTGGAAGCCATATTCCAATCACTTTACTATCACAGAGAGTGTTCTAGGGTATATCCCCAACTCCACATGGCTTGCTAAGCCCTGCGAGCTTACAGAGACCATTAACCCAACCCTCTTTTCATTTCCCCTAACCATCATTAAAACAAGAAAACCAATGGACTTAGATAAATCCTGACTTCCCTAGGAAACTTGAATCCTGTCATGAGGTGTGGTGATCATGAACACTACCCATAACTATAATACCAAGTCCCTACAATCCTAACTCCATGATATCCTGACTCTTCCCGAAATAACATGACCCAAAGAGTTAACATGAACCTCCTCTGATACCATTTTGTCACGAACCAAATCTGGTCGCCGCCCAAACCGGCACCAAACCCAGCCCATGACATGACCCGAAGGGCGTTCCCGATCCCCACGGGCAGGCACAAGTGCCCGGGTATCATTTATTTATGTTTGGGAACGATTTACCCGAATATGAAGGCATAAACCATTAAAAATAATCAATAAACTGAATCTGAAAGATTTATACCAAACGATGTTTAAACAAAAACCAGAACTGAATACATAGGTTTAGAGTCAATACAAAAGGTCCAAAGACACAATGGAACAGAAACAAAACAGCCCCATGGACTCCACATGACAAGGGGTCATCACCCCCAAGTCGTCTCCACTACTCCGCCCCAAGGATGAGGACTAACACCCTGAACCGCCATCACCCTTAGCCTTTCCTTTACCTGGGTCAAAAAAAAGGTCTACTTACACCCAAGGGGTGTAAGTAGGGTGTGAGACTAATCCCAATAGGATACCACCCTATGATTCCAAGGTGCATGCAATACAAGGTGAAAAAGCAAGCAGTTTTAATATGCAATTAAAAGCGGTGAAAAATTCCACAAAATGAAACGTTAAATTGAAAACATTTTTTTCAAGATAAAACATTCAGAATGTTAACACATTTAAATAGGAATATTAGATACTGCATTATAATTCCAAAGACACCCAAAAACAAGGGCAAATACCACAAATCCACTGAGCAACAAAACCGGGAACACCCCTAGGCACTAGATAGTCTCAGGCCCCATATACCTCGTACCTCAGTGTAATGTAACCATAGTAAAATCCTTTCTCATGCACGATCCACTAGTAGGGAACATACCCATAACCTAGTGGTTCCCAATCATCATACACAAAGTTTAGTTAGAGTTGTCGTTATCCAAATGCTAAGTGAAACAGGGACAAAACCCATCCGGTCCACTAGCCGTACTAGTACAAATCCGCCCCACCTAGGTACCCGGACTTCCCCCTTTGTGCTCAAAAAATTTCAGGATTTAACACACATCCATTTTAATGTAAAACACCACTACTGGTCACATACACCAAATACAGTAGCTATCTCATTTTATACCACTTAAAACACACAACAAACTCTTTGAATTTGAATAAATCAATTTCACAAAATCTCGTGTAGTTTTGCACACAAAACCCCTTAAGAAACCCACTTGTACATGATGTTCACAATTTAAAGTTACCAAAACAGTAAAGGCAGCCCAATAAATATCAATTAAAACAAAAAATCAATTTTTGGGCATCCTTATGTTAAACAAGAAGTGTTATCTTTGTAAAACCTCCATTTTCACACAAAAGTGGAACCAAAACATCACTTTCTTTACAAACACAATTAAAACCCATTTTTATTGCAGCAATTACCAAAGGGGATAAACATTATAAACATTATTTTATGCCTTATTACAGATCAATAAAAACAACTAAGTGTTTATAGGGCATCCCCAAATAAACAAACAAAACACTTCTTTGGAAAACCCCCAATTTCACACCAAATTGGCATTTTAAATTAAATTGCAATGGAAACATCATTAGAACCAATTTTGGTAGCAATAATAAAATTATATAAATCTTAAAATATGATAAATACAGCATACTAATACACAAAGATTTCATCAACATTGGAATCACCTACCAAATCAAATGAAACCATTGAATCCTTTGTGCGAAAACACAAACGCACCACCGCCGCACCTCAAGAAGGGTAGATCAAACCTAAAAATAGAATATTGGACCAATAAAACCCAAGGTTAAACCTTAGGTTCGAACCTCTACCCACTGGTCATTGTTCACTTCAATAAAAAGGGAGGAAACCCTAAAAAAATAGAATGAAACCCTAATCAATTTGAAAGGGGAAAAGAAATGGACAAACTTACTTGAGAAATCTAGAATGAATCTCCCCAAAACACTAGTATCTGAAATTTAAAACGTCCAAAACTCAGAGGATGGTCTCACAATAATTATTAGGTCATTTAGGAATTGGAATGGAGGGAAAAGATTAATAATAGAAGGAGTTATTAAAGGATCAATTTACCTCTCCATAATCTGGACGATTTCTTAAATCTAGAAAGTTTCGACTATTTTAGAGACTCTATCGCGCTCCAAATTGTGGTAGGAGGGCATGGGGTCGCGCCTGGTCTTCTTAGGGTCGATAGGGAGGTGGAATCACTGACAAATCTATTTTAATGAATAAGATATTAATATATTAATGAAACAATTTAAAACTGGAAAATGGGCCTTCGGGTTGGCCCAATTCTCAAATAAAAACAAAAATCCCCCATGCTTATGGATTTATAAAGACCCCAAATTTAAATTTGGGGTTAATATATCAGGGGAGAACAATTAGGAGTTGGAATGAGTCAAAAATATTAAAAATTGAAAAAGTTATAAATGAAACAAAATTTATTTTTAAATCTGGAATTGTACTCGCAGTTTGGCCCAATTCATGAAAACTCACCTATTCTCAATAAAACCTTTGGAAACCACCAAAAGAAATCATGAGTGGAAAATAAATTTAAAATAACCCTAGAATAGGTTACGTACGTGACAAGTTTTAAAAGAACGATGTACTTTTTGGATCATGTTAAGTAAGATTTCAATATTTTCATTTTATTTTGGTTGCAAGTTGTTATTCTATGTAACTAATTTCCCAATGTCACTAGGCTTCATGATATTTTGGGATTGTGTTATGTGTACCATTATGTAAGTTTTCCTTAAATAACGTGTATTAATGACATGGGTTGTTATAGTTGGTACTAGATAAATGTCTAGTTATTTTTGGGATTATGATTAGATACCCATATCTAATTCCATTGGAAAAAACTAAAAATTGGAAAACATCATAAAATTTATGTGAAGTATAGTGTATGTTTTTTCATGAAATACATCCATGTTAAGAAAGAACATGATGTGGATCTCGCATAGATGTACATTTGGGTAATAACCTCAAAAATGGTGCATTGATCTAGACTCAATAGTTACATAGCGAATGATAATGAACATTGATACACACCTAGTTTGACACTCCTAGGTGATATTCTTGGGTAAATACACAAGATCCATATGAACCATTATTAAGGGAACAAAAATTCCCATAATATTTTATGTTTGAAAATAGATAATGGATAACATAGATTGGAATATAGAAATATCTATGTGAGAGAATATATGTCACTTATGAGTTATCTCATTAATTGTTCATGTTTTACCATATATGTGTGTGATAGTTTAAAAATACCCATCCTTAGTTTTCTAGTTATTTATAGTCAATGGTTGGGAATAAGAGGAACTAAGTCAACAAAAAATGTGAAGAACAATGTAATGAATTCCCCAATGAAATGAAAAACCTGATGGGAGAAGGAATGATGAAATTTATGATAATAATTTCTCAATTGACTCACATATTGAAATGAAACCTATATCAAGATGAACACTTCAATCCCCTTAAAAAAGAGAATGTTGAAATTGAGACCTTGATGTGACAAAGGCCTATAAATTTCAATGGATCTTCTAATCACTTAATCACAAAGAAATAGATCAACTCCAATGAAAAGATATTATCCATTCTTTTATGATCTAAGAAATAAAATTCTGTTCTCTATTTTTATTCAATGGTGGACATTGATCAAAAATATAAATCCATAGGAGGACTTCAAAGCTATGGAGTGGAAGGAATTACAAGAAAATATTTTTCAACAAATATTTTCCTCACACTCTTGATTGAAAATAGAGAGGTATTTTATTAGCCTAAAGAAAAAGGATGAAGAATACATTAAGGAATATGGGTGTAACGACCCGGACCCGAACAACCACCAGAACAGTGCTAAATGGGTCGGGTGTTACTACCTTAGGCGCACCTCCCCGAATGCCAAAGGCTGCCGACTATCAGCGAGGGTCTTATAGGTATAGTGGGGGGGGGGGGGATATACCCTCTCGAAGGATAATAATGGTACCGGTCCGAGTATAATAATAAATACGTAGTGGAATAAATGACTCAGCAGACTCAAACCAGACCCGCAGAGCGGAAGCACATTCATTATCAATAAACAGCGGAATCAATAAATATAAACAACAACAGCGGAAAGTAAACAGAACAGCATGCTGATCACTTGTAACTACTACTGAACAAAAAAACATGCATCCAAAGCAGGTCATACATATCCCTATATATATAAATGGTGCCAATGGATAACCAACTATAGCCGCATAACAAGTAAACATGTTGATACAAGAAAGAAATCAGAACAAAATATACTCTGGCTAGGTAAGACCTTAAGGTCCATACCATCACCATGCGAAAACTAAAATAGTATAACTCCTGAAGCCAATCTCTTTTCTGCACGTAAATTCATAAAGACTGCACGAATCTCAAAGGGCCCATGCAGGGTGTGAGATAAATCTTCGTAGGATACCACCCAAAGGTTCCTACCTAATATAAGTGTTTAAGCTGACCTGCATTTATAAGGAAAACAGTAAACAACACGATGCACAAATAAACACAAATCCACTTGTGCTCAATAGCCACCATTGAGTGTCACCTGCTTCAGCCAACACCAAAATCTCTGTTATGTAACCTGGCACCATGTTCCCCCTGACACCGTATGTATCAAGTACTGACGTTCCGATGGAACGCCCAAACCTGGAGGAACAATGATGTCTGTCCTCAAATAAGTAACCAGAGGGAAATCAATGTCTGTCCTCAAATAAAGTAACTAGATAGACAACGATGTCTGCCCTCTAGTAACGTAACCGAAGGTACAACAATGTTTTCCCTCAAGTAATGACAAGCCTCTGACCCTAACCAGATAGCCTCAACGTTATTCCCTGAAGGCTCCTCACCTTCCACGTGGCTTCCTACTACAAGAACCCCCAAACCAAAAGGACCTAAACCGCAACTAACAGGACCTCTACCCACACGAGTGGTCACAAGCACCTCATCAGGGAGTCTCTCTGTGTGTACACTACTCAAAGTTATGGGTGAGCGGCAATCACCAAAACAGTACCCAAGCCACAACACCTCTGACACCTCGTTTCCCTAAGACCATGCTGCTCAAATCTGATGGTCTCGCCATCCCAGTAACCCGGGCCATGCCCAACCTGACAGTCATCCTACTTCAAGCCAATTCCCATGACCCCCAATCCCATGGTCAAAACCACCCAATGTAACCCCAGCCAAGCCCATCCTATGATCAGCATCACTCATGACTATCTGGTCCATGCCCAATACAATGAAAAGTTTCCAGCATATGCAATTCAACAATTACATATAAAAAACATTTAAATAATACACATAAATAGGAAAAACAATCTAAACAGTTGAATGTGCTAACCAAGTGCTATCCCATACCAACACTAGGGTCTTTAAGGTCTCCAACAATTCATATCAAGGTTCAATACACTAAACTCAGTAGTTTAAAACAATACAATACAATTATAACCATTTTGGCATCCCTTGGCCAAAATGCCCCGATGAGAAATGACCCCTCGCCTGACATCGCTCAATAAAAATGGTAAAATGGAATACCCAAGGGCATCCCATAGGTCAAATAAACAATTAAACATGCAATAGTAGGTAAAATTAGGGTCTCGCTCAAAATACCCGAAAATGTGCTATAGGCCGCGCCACCCAAAAGTTTTTGAAAACACAAAAAGAGGTATGCACCACCTACCAGAGACTCGTACGATGATACTCCTCTAATAATAGCCTCAAATTAGGTCTAAAACACAGTAGATCTACAAAATAATCAAAACCTCTCAAACCCCTATAATTCGTTCTAGAACAGAAATCAAGAAGAAAGACTCAAGAGGAATCAAGGCCTTACCGAGGGGGTTCCAATGGATTAAATAGTGTTTGAATCCATCCTCAGACGAAGAAATGGGAGGGAATTAAAGCTCCAGTGGCCTGGTTTGCAAAACCCGGTGACCCCCTATGCCCTATACCTCAAAACAAGGCTACTACCCATTTTAACAAAAAAAAATACATGGAATGTACTTTAGGACCACACGTTGTGTATCATTTTACTGTTCATAAGGTGGCTAATATTTCACCGAGGACTTGTCGACTGACTACACGGTGTGTACCTATGGTACACGACATGTACCTATTTACCCTACCGACATCCCCAACACACCATGTGTATCCCCATACATGGCCCCTCTACACGGTGTGTACAAATAGTACATGATGTGTACCCAGCCAACAGGCCTACATGCCATGTATGGCCTCCACACGGTCGATGGTACACGACGTGTCTATAACTACATGCCGTGTAGTAAAAAATTCCTACACGATCATCACACAACATGTACTCGGTGATCACACGACTGGTACTCATCCAACCCATACAAGGCGTGTACTCTAGATTACATGGCATTTAGTCTAGAAATTTCTAGAACATCCCAGATTTTCCCAGTTTTCTCAGGAACAAGTCAAATATTCAAACAAGGTTGAGATTTTGACCCGTTCTAAAAACCCAGGTTCTTCAATGGGGAAAACTTCACAAGACATGCCCAATACACCTTTGGCCTTTTCATTTACCCTGGATGTAAAGTTGAATGATTCTTTATTTGGATAAAGAAGAATCTATGAAAATCATTATCTATTCAAGACTTAGAAAACTATTAGTAATTTTTTTGATGCACCCTGAATGTCTAAATATGGATTGAATAATTTCAATGGTCTATTAGGATTGGATACAATATAAGAAAAATGGATTTTAATTCTACAGGTGTGATGGATAAAACACATGGGGATATGAAATTGTATCATCCCACTTGTAAAATTTTTGGGAAGAAACATCCTAGAAATTACTTGAAATGGATAAGGAAATGATTTAGGTTTGGGATTGAATGATATAAAGCTAGATATTTCAAAGAGAAGAAACCCACCAATGTGATGGAAGAATGGAATGCTTCATTCAACCCTCATCATATTTTCCATTATTTCAAGGAAGAAAGACACTATGATTTAATTCCCTAATCCAATGGTTTTCAATGATAACCCATACCAACAACCTCCAATTCCTAGAGTGTAGGGGAGATATTATGCAATCACAACTAATATAGTGGATCCCAATAATGAAGTGGTGATAGGTACACTAATTATTTATTCAGTAATAGAAAATATACTGTTTGATTATGGGTCTAGACATTCTTTCATATCATGTAATTTTTGTAGAACTATTTAAACACCACCTCAAAACATGGATGTTGAGGTATTCGTGAAGGTGTTGAATGGGTTAATTATTTTATCCTATGCATATTAATCATCCTCAATCCATATTTGGGGCTTAAATTTCCCAAAAAACCTTATGATATATTCTTTAGTGGAATTTTATGAAATTATGGGTATGAATTTGATTTTCTTATATAAATATAACATTAATGTATGATAGAATGATATCACCATCTGTATCGAGAATCACCCTATGATTCCCTACATGTTCTTGGAGGAGGTTGAATCTTCTTTGGTACTAACATCTCAATAACGAATCTTATTTCCTTAAAAGTTAGTGTATGTTCCTCAAATGTTTTAGACTAAAGGAATGATCATCCTTTATGACTTTCCCATTATAAGTGAATTCATTGATGTGTTTTCCAAATAATTTAATGGTATTCCTCCAAATAGTAAGTATGAGTTCTCAATTGATTTCATACCTTGTGTTTTTTTAATATCCAAGACTCTATATATAATGGTCATTATTGAATGTGAGGTGCATAAGAAACAATTATAGGAGAATCTGAATAAAGGGTTTATATGTCCTAGTGATTTACCATGGGTTTCACCAGTCATCATCTTTATGAAGAAGGATGAGTCAATGCACCTCTGCATTGATTATTGTGAGATCAAAAATACCATGATAAAGAACAAGTACACTCTTCCATGGATTGATGAATTATTCAATAAGCTACATGGATCCAAGAGTTTCACTATGGTGGATCTTGGGTTGAGATATTATCAAGCAATGGTGAAGAAATAGCATATCCCCAAGACTATTTTTCATAGAAAGTAAAAGAACTAAGAGTTCAGTGTGATGCCATTTGGACTCATTAATGATCCTATAATATTCATTATCTTAATGAATATAGTCATTAGGGATTAACTTGACACATTTTTTATAATATTTATATATGATATTTTTATCCACTCTAAACAAATGGAGGAACATGCGGATAATTGTAATTCTACACTGAAGAATTTTTGAAATAAAATGTTATTTTTGAAGTACAATAACTATGTGTTTTGGTTGGAACACGTAAATTTCTTGGGACATTTTATCACCAATAATGGGATATCTATGGATCCTTAAAAAAATGTGTCATTTGAAAGATGTATAAGGGAAACATATTTGATGGAAATTTGATGTTTTCTTAGATTAGCTTGGTACTATTGTCCATTTTTGAGAAACATATCATGATTTTTAATCTCAATAAAAAAAATTACATAGAATATTTATAGACTGATGAATGCAAAGAATGTTTAAAGAGCTAAATAAGTGTATAATTACAACACCTGTGGTCACAATACCCACCAGTGGGGACATATTTGTGATCTATAGTGATTAATCCAATAAGGGAGTGGATGTATACTCATGCAAGGTGATAATGTTATATCTTATTCCTCCCCAAAATAAATGACCCATGAGCCGAACTACCTAACACATGATCTAGAATTGGAAATAGTGTTCTTCATGCTGAAGATTTTGTTAAATTATCTCTATGTGGAGAAGTATGATATATATACAGACCATAAAATCCTCAAGTATATATCCACACAAAAGGAGAATAATATTCCCCAATAAATGTGGTTAGAGATGATTAACGATTATGATTGTTCAATCCATTATCTTCTTGGGAAAGAAAACAATGTAGTAGATTCTCTTAGTAGAAAGGATCCAACAAAAAAATCCATGATGAGGATTGAAAGGTATCCAACATTAGTATACATGCAATGTATTTATATGGTAATAATAAAAAGAAATTTATCCTAAATTTCTCAAATACCTTATAAACCATATATTCTTGAGAGGATCAAGGATTCCCAGAGAGATGATGAGTTTCAAAAGAAGAAGATAGAAAATATTCTGAAGTTAAGCATTTCTAAAGATAGAGTTATAAGTTTTGGACCTTGGATATATATCCCATAAAAACTAGAGATGAATAGGGAGGATTAGGGTGATCTACATTGCTCATAGTTATCTATTCATACCTAAAGCACTATGATGTATTGAGATTTGAATCAAAATGTCTGGTGGGATAACATAAAGAGGTAGATTTTATAGTTTGTATCTCGATACTTTTTTTTCTATCAAGTCAAGAAAGAATGATATAATTATAAGTTTATGATGAAAAAATTTCAAATACTAGTGTGAAAATGGGAATACATATCCATGGATTTCATCATAGGACTAGCCAGAGAACCTAAAGTATATAATAACATCTGGGTAACAGTCGATCGCTTTACAAATTAGTTAAATTTTATTTTTATCAAGGAAGATTTATCTCATGAATAACTCACCATGATATAAATATGGGATGTGGTAATACATCATGGAGTTCCACTCTTTATTGTATCTGATCGATATCTGATTTTTACCTTGATGCTTTGGAGAATCCTTCCTCAAGCATTGGATATAGAACCAGGTTTCAACACAAATTATCACTCTAAAATATTTGGTCAATATGAAAGGTCCTATTAAACTCCAAAGGATATACTAAGATCATTTTTATTGAATTTCCATGGATTTTGGGGACAACACCTTCAACTAGTGGAATTATAATATAAAAAAAGTTTCTATTCTCTCATACAAATGAAACCTTATGAGAATCTATTTGGAAAGGGATGTTGGACTCCAAAATTTTGGTAAGAATTTGGATAGAATAGGATGATCAGACCCAATCTAATAAAAAATATTATAGGAAAGGTTCACAAATTTATTGTCATATGAAATATACAAAAAATTTGATAGAAAATAAATGTAGATAATCATTGATGATACCTAGAGTTTGAGGCCAAAGATAAAGAGTTCCTTCATATATCACTATGGGATAATACAATGAGGTTTTAGAAGAAGGTAAGTATTATACCTAGATATATTATCACCTTTAAGATCATTAATTACATCAGAGTAGTGGATTATCTACTAGAGCTCCCACATAACCTATCTATGTAAATGATTTATTCCATGCATCCTCTTGAGAAATTATATACCAATTCCCTCAAATGTACTAAATCTAGAGGTGGTACAATTAGGAAATTATATTTAATATGAGGATCCACCAGTAAAGATCATAGATCATAGGGACATGGTTTTATGAAACAAGACAAATTACCTGGTCAAAGTGATAAGGAAGAACCAAAAGAATCATTATTTGTTTTAGTTTATGAAATTACATTTTTGAGGGTTAAATTTATGATAAGGGGAATAATGTAATGAACTAAACTCTTATAAATTAAATTACATCTTTTTGAATAAATAAATGCATTATTATGCAATAAAGTTATCAAAACATCATTAAAAACATTATCCGTTACTGAAAATTATATCCTATCATATTAAAAAAAACCAATAACCATTATAAAAATTGATAATATAGTCATTTAAAAATGATCATATGAATATTATATATAAAGGGTTGTGATAATGTTCAATTGACAAAAAATGAAGAATAAATTGCCTAGAATAGGGAGATAATACCCTATGAAGAACAATTATCAGAACTTCTGAGGGTGGTAGGATGAATGGGAAATTACTTTGACTACACCCAAGATGATAATAAAAAACTTATGTAGGAGAGATACTATTTATGGGATAATTTAAAACTTGTCAATATCATAGCCCAAACCATGTTCACCAAACCACCCCATGAAAATATCATCATCACACTCCTTACACATAGGGAATTTGATGGTGTAATAAATGGATATATATCTCGACCCTAAAAGTATATATTTTTTTTATTAAAAAAATTATTATATTTATCCTTTATTATTATTATTAAATGATTATATAACAAGTTTGATAAAAAATAGATTTTAATATGATGAAACACAAATTGTATTTTTTGGGAAATGCATAGTTTCAATCAAAAGAGTCTATTTAAAAATGTTTTTTTAAATAAATTATATTTCAATAAAATATTTTTATTAAATAATTTTCATTAAATATAAATGATAGTATAACTTTACAAAGTGAAAAGTAATTATTATAAGGGTATAACAAATACTATTGTAAAAAATTAGTATATTTCCATAAATTTGGATTTTTGACCTTAAAGTAGAAATTTTCATACATAATGAATTATTGTAAAAATTAAATATTTTTTTTGGAATCAACATGTCAAAATTATTCAATTGCAATTTTTTTTATAATTTTTAGTGAAAATCAAATTTATATGTCAAAAATATATACTATTTAAATATACTGTGTGTATTATGACATCATAATAACCAAATATTTATATAATATATCTCATAACCAAATATATATTTCCACTTTAAAATAATTTGTTTTTGAGGTTATTTGAATAATATTTTAAACACTGAATGAATCCTTCAAAACCTATATTATATGTTATGGTTTTAAAATCAAATCTTTGTAAACATGACTCAATTTAACATCCCAAGTGTATAATTTTAATGATATAGGTTCATAAAAATGTAAAATAATTAAAACCACTCCACTTTGGTAGAATACATTGGAAAAAACAAGGGTATAGTTTGTGGTTTTGATTACTATATTATATAGATCCCAAAACCTAAATTTGAAAATTAATAAGAAAATACCCTATTTTTTCTATATAAACCCACCCAAAAACTCATTCCACTTTACTAGAAAATATTGGATCATATCATTACTCTTCCATTAACTCTATATATCCCTACAAGTGTTCCCATAGTCTCTTAAGAAGCTCTATAAAATCTTTAAGAAGCTCTCTCTCAAGGTAATGGATCCTCTTTTTATCCTCTTTGTTAAAGCACCTTCTTTTTATTATGCCTTTTAATTTTCAATTTTTGATATTTAATTATATTCTTACATATACTTGTTGCTATCCTTATGATGTATATGTGGTGAGATACATCTTTCATACTCATTCAATAAATCATTAAGTTTTTTGCTATGCTGTTGAAATTATCTGATGATTTTTTATGACAAACAATTGTATAGTGAATAACCACCCCCATTTCACCTTAATGGTATTAAACTAGATGTATTTATACATTATTAATTTTGTAATTAAATTCATGTATCTCACCGAAATTATTCATTTTATTAAAATTGATGAAGGAAATACTTATTTTTTAAGATCTTTGTGACACACTTATGTATATACATGATGTGAATGTGATTTGTGGGACCAAATTAATATATCCATCCAATCCATTGGGTAATGATTTTATCTCATGATATTAAATTTATGGTACATGAGAGGTTATAAATAGCATAATATGTTATATTTTCATGGTGGTTATCCATTACATACATGTATGATGTCAGGTTTTATGTTGTTTCAACATTCTCATATTACCTTTATGCTATCATGTTATATCACGCCTCATTGTTCAGGATTACGATTATCACCCCTATAATGATACCTTGATATTAATCTTGGATCAAATGTACTTATTTACCTTATTATATACATTTTTTCATTACTGGGATTTATTTCTCACCAATTTCGTATGTAAGTCCCCATGTTAACACGTACAGGTGTAGTAGAACAATGAAATTTTAAGATCATGTTAAGAAAGTTTTCAATAATTCCATTGTATTTCTATTTAAATTTGTTATGATATGTACTAAATTTCCAAATTAAACCAGGATTCAAAATTTTTTGGGATTTTATTATGTGTACCTTTATGAAATAAATCATGAAATAAGGTGTATTAATGATATTGGTTGTCATACTAATATCATACACTTAATAGTATAAAGAAAGATTTACTATTTTGATTATAGAAAGTCACGAATTTGAAATATTTAATCACATCAAACTACATCAATTCAATTAAATATACTATGTTTACTGGAAATTTTATATGCAGGTATTTTAAAAAAAATAGAGGTCTCCAATGTTGGGCTATCATGTAAAAAACTTAGAAACTTCATGATGTTGATTTGGAAACTCTAAATATAAATGAATATTGAAAATATCTTCAAATGTAAAATGTAATAAATTAAATATATTTATATTTAATTAGAAATATTTATATCCATATTTTTTCCTATGAAACTTCTTCTGATTCCTATAGGACATTAAAATTCACTCATCAAGGAACTAATAAGTTACAGAGACCCAAGTTGGGAATTCACAGGCCAATTTTCCAGAATTTAGAAAGTATGATCAAGATAGAATCAATGATATGTACAAAATATTAAATAAGATAATAAAAAACATGATTCCACTTGAAGAGGCTATGAATAATGAAGCCCTTATTGATATTATACATCGATCACTACAAAAATATTTGACTAATGAAGGTTGTGGTCGAATAATGTAAGGATTTCACTGAGTATTCAATGGATGAACTAATAGGAACAATTCATTAATACATGTTGGAATAGAATAATGATAATGGTGATGAACATGAGAAAAAATAAAGGTATATAATTCAAATCTAATTGAAATATTTATTCTAATACATCTGATTATGATTTGCAGCAATGCGAGAAATATGAAATTGAAAATTTTAATAAAGGATTCTATATGTACATGATAGAAAAGAGAAGTTTTATGAAACATCCCATAAGAAGTCATAAATAGTATAAAAAATTGGTAATTTAGAAACATAAAAGTAATAAGTTCATTATTTCATAATTAATATTCTATTACCATGGAAAAAAGGACACATCAAATCAAAATGTCCAAAATTGAGACACGATGCGAAAGTCAAACAATACAAGAAGGGGTTAAAATGAGCATATCATATTAGATAGATTCTCACAGAGGAATTATAATCATGTAGTAATAATTCTGGGAGTAAAAATGAATCATCCAATTTATGCTTAATGGAAAAAACTATAAACGAGGTAAACACTGATTCTGATTACTTTTTAGTTTATGAGTATTATAATTAAATAATTTTTAAAGAATTAAATAAAAAAATGAAAAGTTTGAAAGTGGTATTTTAATAATGGCTAAAATTTGTTGAAAACTAAAAAGAGAAAATAATAAAATTAAATACAAAATGAGAAAAAAAAATTTCTTCTATTAGTAATGTATAATAGAAAATAGTTGCAGATTTTGAACTGATAAATTTCAAAGATGAGAAGAGAAAATAAAATATTTCTTGTCAAATACTAATGAAGAAAAATTAATGTGATTTAAATTAATTTTTTATGAATAATATATAATTTAAAACTAGTGTAAGATGGTTAAACCTATAAATAATAAATTAAAAAAATACATTATCATATTCAACGGTGAATATTTTTGATGACCTGTAAGTTATTATAAGGCCCTAGCTTTAAAAATTACACAATCTTGAGTTAAGTCAATAATTTGACTTTTAATTCAAATTGAGGGTCTTTTCAGGATTATATATTTAGAGAATTAGGTCATAACTTATACATAACAACTTGAATATTACAAGTAGACACTTCTACTCACTATACATTTTTTTTGAAAACTAAAACTCTTAAAAAAAACATGAAATGGTTTCATGTTTAATAGAATAACTTTTCCTTGATCCCATCCTTGAATCTATTCTTCTTTATGGCATGTGAAAAACATTTCAAAAACCTGGGATGAGTATTAAAAGCTCAGTAAGGGATACATAAATAAAAAAACTGTTACTCTTGGGATAACATGAAAATCCTTAATACTTTATCATAAATAAATACTTTTCAACTTTTAGAAGTATTAAATATAATTCACTGAATATAAGCTCATTGATTACCCTTTTTGTAACCAAAATATTTCCATAAATCCCATAGAAATAAATATATAACATATAAAGGTAACTTTGGACATAAACATACTTAAATGGAATAACTATACGATCAACTTCCACACATATCACTAAATGGAAGAGCCAGAAAACTGACTTCCATACCAAATGCATTGGAGGTTATAACGTAACCACCCTTCCTTGGTTTATCATAGAACCATCCGTCATTTGGTTTACCACGTAACCACCCATCATTGGTTTATCATTTTACCAACATTCAAATGTCCAAGTACCATTATATAATCATAACACATAAAATATTTCAAATATCCACATTTCACTAATAACATTTCATTTTCAATCACATGAAATTATTTCAAGATATTGAATTATTCAATCCATTTCAAAAACCATTTAAAACATTTAATAAAATGAATTTTGAATCAAAGTGTCCCATACCAATTTGAAAATTTTGAAATAAATTTAAATTTTAAAACATTCATATCCATATAAATAAATTCTTAAAAACCATTTTGAAAACATTGTCATGAAATATAAGTTTTTAGAAGAACAAATCATTAAATCATTTAAAACAATGTTTTAGTCAAAGAGTCCTTTGACACTTGAGAAAAAATTGAATAAAAATCATTAATTAATGACCTTAATAAAAAATTTAAATATCATTATAATATATTATTTCATGATATAACATGTCAAAAGGGTTGTATATATACTTTATAGGATAATCAAGGTGCATAACGTCAAAATATGCCTCAATGAAAGAAGATTGAGACTTAGTTCCTTACCTTACTCCCGATTCATCATGTATGTTCCTTGTTCTTCATGAATAATAAAATTAAGTTAATTTATAATTTATTCATAAATTTTTTCAAGTTTATTATTCCTTTTATATCTGTTATAGAAATTACATAATTATTTAAGTTAATATCAGTCGTTTTGTCGATATTCGATACTTGAGTCAAAAATGAACTTGTTTTGATATAAATTATACATGTGGTCAAAATTCCATTATATCCAGAATGATATTAATGATTTAAATATCATATATATATAGTATACAAGTATTTATAATAGTCCATAACATTTGGAGATAATAAATGAAATGTACCGTTCATGGAGATGGTAGGCTGTACGTATGGATGAACACTGCTTTCATTTATTTGTCAAATTAAAGTAATAAAAAATATATGATACATAAGTATATTATAATTACATTATAATATAATATGTTATATATGTTACATAATTTCACTAACTACATCCTTTATAAGTTCTATGTATGGCATGAACGAGTCATATCACTTTGAGGGGGTGGTAGTCCTCACTTTCTCAAATGAAATTATCGTATTTACACATTATGGAAAGCATAAAGGTATGATGTAAATAAAAATTACAGAATCATAGAGACAATGTAAATATAATATATAAATAATATATAAATATATTTCCCTCATAATTTCCACCATGAGAGGTGTTAGGGGAAAATTGAACAATCATCATTTCGTGAGGTAGTAGTTCTCCGTACATAGAAATAGTATGTTTGTATCCATTAGATGAAGGTGTGTGTAAGTGTAGTTCGAATAATAATCATAAAAAAAATACTAGTATATGTAGGATATTGTATTATGTAATCAAATAATAATAATATAATATATATTGACGAAGGAAAATAAGGTAAAGGAACTTGAGAAAAGTTGTTACCTCTAAATCGGGTAACTTCCGTTGATTTGAGCCAAAAGGATTTATTGAATTGAATTCTACCAAAGGTAAGGATTCAAGAAGGAATAGAGGGATGTTGGGAGATTATTTGGTTATAATTTGAATGATCAAAGGGTCTTTAGAGGTTTTATTAAGTGGGTATATGTGGTGACCTTTTATAAGAGGGAGGAGGGAAACTTTAGGAAGGTATTGAAATATTATTTTATTATAAAATGATTTTCAGTTTCAAATGGTCCCAAAGTAATTTATTTAAAATATAAGATGATTTTGGGTCTAAAAACTATAAACTAATTGGTTTTATAGAATTATAGGTCACAACTTTATCATTATCTTTTATCTTTAACCCTTAGTTAACTAATTTAACTCTTACCATTTCTTCTTGTATATTCATACTATATGGTTAATATAGCAACTATAAAATTCCAATAGAACCTAAAGTGGTTAATTAATGAAATTTTAAACATCATCTAAGTCATTTTTACAAGTCTTATATTTTTAGGACCATTATATCATTTAATAAAATAGTATATGTTTAAAAAACTCATTTATGTCAATTTTTATACTATTCATATCACAACTTTTTTAAAAATCCATAAAAACTTGATTATTTCGAAAAAACTTCACTAATTAAACTATAAAAAGTCATAATAATCCATAAAATTCATGTTTTGTGTGAAATTTTTTAAAATATTTTTTTTAATATTTATAATCTCATTTATTTAAATCATTCATTAATAAGGTAATCACTACATCATCTTTGTGTCATAAATATATTTATTTATTTGATGTCTAAAAATTATAAATAAAATTAAATGATGTATTAAATATTTTTATATTTCTAATGACTATTTATAGTCTAATATAGAACTTATATAACCCCATATAAAAAATGTTTTAGAAAAATATACATGTTTATGTTATTTTTCTATTTACTTTAAATTAATTAATATAACATGTCATTATAACTCCCATGTAGATCAATGGGGTCCCAAAATTGACCCAAGGATTCCCATTGTCTGAAACATCTCATAAAATAGGATTATGATGTGTTTTTGGGTAGTTTAATATTATTATAATATTATTATTTACCCTTATTTACCATATTTACCCTTTAACCATGGTAAATAAAATAATTACTGAAGTTACTATTCATAATGTCTAAAAATAAAAGGTACCTATTTAATTAATTTGGAACTCCTGATTCAAAATATGAAATAAATTTTTCCAAATTCAAAACACATAATTGGAAGGAATTAATTTAAAATTAATTCTCATTTTCAATAAAAAGTGGGTTTTTAAGAAGTAATAACTATCAAAAGATTGACATGTGTTTATATCCAATTTCAAAGTTAAATTACTTCCAATGACCAAAATTGGATTAAATTATAAAAACTTAATCCAATTACACTTTAAAAAAATTAAAACAATAATCTTACTATATAAATAAACTAGATGAAAAATCTATTTTGAATTAAAATACAATATTTTTCACTATTCATAAAAATATGAATCTCATCAGAAAAATACCGAAATTTCAACCAAAGTAAATTTTGATGTTCTGATTATAAATAAGAAATTTATTTTTTCAAATAGAACATATAAAAGTGACAAAAATTATATTTAAAAAGGGTTCTCCATCAAAAGGCGGTAAAACAACATTTTCAATATATTAGAGTATTTTATACTTAAAATTGGACTGATTCTCATTTTAAGACTATAAAATTTATTATACAACTATAAAAATATTTAAAAAACACATATAATCATATTTAGTTAGTTCTATTCATTCTCACCATTACAATAGAAAGGCGTTAACTACCATTTAAAATAATAATAATATTTTATATTTTTTTGGTATAACCCTACATTTTGTGCAATGTAATATTTCAGAGAAACCCATTATTGTGTGTCAAGTACACTATCAGAAAAAGTGTTCTCTTTAACATAAAATTAATATCTTCTTCATAAATATTAATAGATATGAAAAAGTATTATTCTATAAATACTTGGGATGCTACATCATTCCCCCTTTTAGAAAGTGCGTCCCTGCAATTTTATTTACTTATCAAATAACTGAGGGTATTTCTACCTCATAGAATTTTTAGATTCCCATATTTCCTCCTCAACCATATGGGTTTTACACAAAGCCTTTACTTGATGAATCACATTATTCCACAATACATTCTATATGCGGTCCAAAATCTGTACTTTTTTTCCCTATAAGAAATATTTTCTTCCAACTGAACTACCTATGATACCAACTATAAGGTCCCAGCCTTAAACATTACATAATCTTGAGTTAAGTCAAGAATTAACCTTGAGTATATTTTCAGGTTTATAGTTTTAGATAATTAGGCCATAACTATTACATTACATCTCAAATATTACAAAGTAGACACTTCTACTCTATCAAATTTTTTAACAACAATAAAACTCCATAAATAAAACAAGAATTATTTTCCTGATATAAATCTTCTTGAATTATTCCTTTGTCTTACCCTTCCTTATACCATTTTAAAAACATTTCAAAAACTTGGGGTGATCATAAAAAGCTCAGTAAGGGATATAAAATGAGGAAAGAGAACATTAGTCCATGAATACATACAAATCAAAGAAAATAATAAATTTCAATGATAAAACATAATATCTTTAAAATACCTCATCAAATCACAAGATTTATGAATAACACAGAGAAATCATAAATCATAAAGGTAACTTGTGGAATCTATAACATACTTACAATGTAGATTTCATAACTACAGAGGGAGTTACTTTTGGAATACCCTTAAAAGTATATTCCCTAAATATCTTAGGAGAAATGTTAAAGTTTACCTCTATAACATTACCCAATGCATTGGAATTATATCTCGGGCCCACCTGCCCTTGGTTTATCATGGAACCACCTGTATATGTAAATAATTCCCAAGAACCATAACATTTTCATAAAACATAAAAAAAGTATAATGGAAATATAAAATTTCCATATTGCAATCACAATATATCATTTCAAGATATTGACATAATAAATGATTTCTTAAAACCATTTTCAATACCAAAATATGTAAAAAAGGTATATGGTATTTATTTTCCTTTTAAAAATAGTACGACTTTTTAAGGAAGCTAAATATCAAATAATACTCATGGTAGTGGAAATGTCGTTGTCACCACGTATGATAAAAAGAAAAATTCCCTTTGTCGTTTATTAAAACGCTTCGTAAAACAAAATATTCATTTTGAAAACCTTTGAATGAAATTAAAAGAAAAAGGGTATAATTATACACCGTATAAAAGAAAGTCATTTATAAACTAAAATATTCCTCTATATTTTTAATGAAAAAACAACAACAGCTAATTCCAAATAATGGGTAGGGTAATTTAGCTCATGAGGTTTCAAGTGATGTAAAACATAAGCAATTACCTAATCATTTTGCATTAGAGCACTACAAAGTTCTTTAAATGATACATCACTATAGATAACAAATTCACCATTCTTGGAAGGAAAGGAAGAAACTGGAGAATTTACTAATCTTATTTTCAGTTCCTGAAAACAATCATCACATTCTTTTGTCCAGATGAACTTAACTCCCTTACATGTTAGCTTAGTTAGTGGGATAGATAAATGAGAAACGTTTTCAACAAAACTTCGGTAATAGCCCACTAATCCAAGAAAACTATGAATCTCTATGATATTGGTGGGTCTTGCCCACTCTTCAACAACTTTTTTTTGAAGGGTCAAAGGTTATGACATATTTTGAAACAATAAGACCAATGAAATAAATTTTTTTCAACCAAAATTAAATATTATTAAACTTTCCATATAGCTTCCTTTATTTTATGGTTTTCAAAAAAATCCTTAACTGACTTTCATATTCCTCCCAAATTTTAGAATATACGAAAATATCATCTATAAACACATCAACCATTTATCACCTAAGTCAATTGAGCTATCACTCCAATAAAATGTTCAGTTTTGATTCCAACCATCTCAGGATGCTAATTTGGAAGGTTATTTCCCTATGTATTCCCTCCCATCACAACTACCGTGTTTCCTCTACGGAAAACCATTCTGAACAAACATATATTAGATAAAGCAACATAGTAATATTAAAATGCTGTATCATTTCAATTTGACCATAAAGTAAAAATATTTTATGGATATTATATTAAAAATATCATAACTCCTAATGTTATCTAAACCAACCTCTAATTCCAACTATAATGCCCAAACCATAAACATTACATAATATTGAGTTAAGTCAATAATTTGACATTTAATTTACATCTAGAATATTTTTATGTTTATAGATTTAGATAATTAGGTCATAACTTATACATAACAACTTGAATATTAAAAGTATACAGTTCTACTCACTATCCATTTTTTTATAAACAAAAACTCTTTAAAAAGAAACATGACATTGTTTCATGTTTAATAGAATAATTTTTCATTGATCCTATCCTTGAATCTATTCTTCTTTATGGTCTGTGATTTTTTTTAAAAAACTTGGTATGAACATAAAAATCTTAGTAAGGGATACATAAAGAAAGAAAACTGTTAGTCTTGGGATAACATGAAAATCATGAATACTTTATCATAATTTAATACTTTTCAAATTTTAGAAGTAGTAAATATATTTCACTGAATATAAGCTCATTGCTTATCCTTTTTGTAACCAAAAGATTACTATAAATCCCATAGAAAGAAAAATATATCATATAAAGGTAACTTGGGACCTAAAACTACTTAAATGGAATAAACATATGATTGAATTCCACACATATAACTAAATGGAATATCCATAAGCTTCCATACCCAATGAATTGCAGATTATAACATAACCACCCATCATTGGTTTATCATGGAACCACCCATCTTCTGGTTTATCACATAACCACCTGTCATTGGTTTACCACGTAACCATCTATCAAATGTTCAAGTACCATTATATAATCATAACACATAAAATATTTCAAATATCAACATTTCACTAATAACATTTCATTTGCAATCACAAGAAATTATTTCAAGATATTGAATTATTCATTCCATTTCAAAACCATTTAATAAAAATACTTTTGAATAAAAGTGTCCCATACCACATTGAAACTTTTGAAATAAATTTACATTTTAAAACATTCATGTCCATATAAATAAATTATTAAAAATTATTTTGAAAACATGGTAATGAAATATGTGTTTTTAGAAGAATAAATGATTAAAACATTTAAAATAATGTTTTAGTTAAAGAGTCCTTTGACACTTGAGAAACACTTGAATAAAAATCATTAAAGAACGAACTTAAGAAAAACCTTAAATATCATGATAATATATTATTTCATGATATAACATGTCAAAATGTTTTTATATAAACTTTATAAGATAATCAAGGTGCATAATGACAAAATATGCCTCAATGAAAGGAGATTGAGACTTAGTTCCTTACCTTGCGTACGATTCATCACATATTTTCATTATTCTTCTAGAATAATAAAATTAAGTTAACTTATACTTGCTTCAGAAAAATTTTGAATTATATTTTTTCTTTTATATCTGTTATAAAAATTACATAATTATTTATGTTAATATCGGTCGTTTTGTCGATATTCAGTGCTTGAGTAGAAAATGAACTTGTTTTGATATAAATTGTACATTTGGTCAAAATTCCATTATCTATAGAATGATATAATTATTTAAATATAATATATATCCAGTATATGTGTATTTACAATAGATCATAACATTTGGAGATAATTAATGAAATGTACCATTCATGGAGACGGTAGGTCGTACGTACGCATGAATGCTAGTTTCATTTATTTTTCATATTAAAGGAATGAAAACTAAATGATAAATAGGTATATTATAATTAAATTATAATATAATATGTTATATATGTTACATAAGTTCATTAAATTCATCCTTTATATGTTTCATGTATGACACGAAGGAGTCATATCACTTTTAGGGGGTGGTAGTCTGCACTTCCTTGAATGAAATTATCATATTTACACATTATAGAAAGCATAAAGGTATGATATAAATAAATATTAAATAATCATAGATAAAATATAAATATAATATATACATCATATATAAATATATTTCCATCATAATGGCCACCATTATAAGTGGTAGGGGAAAATCAAACAATTATCATTTCGTGAGGCAGTAGTCCACCATACACAGAAATAGTATGTTTGTATCCATTAGATGGAGGTGTATGTAAGTGTAGTTATAATCCTTATCATAAAAACATACTAGTATGTTGATTATATTTGTGTTTTTATGTAATCAAATAATAATAATAGAATAGGTAGTGGAGAAGGAAAATAAATGAGGAAAAGATCTTGAGAAAAAACGTTACCTCTAAATCGGGTAACTTCCTCTGATTTAAGCCAAAAGGCTTTCTTGAATTGACTTCTTCCCAAGGTAAGGCTTATAGAAGGAAGGGAGGGATTTTGGAAGATTATTTGGTCACAATTTTCATGAGTACAGGGGCTTGAGATTTTTGAGTAAGTGGGTAGTGGTGGTGGCCTTTTATAAGAGGGAGGAGGGGCACTTTAAGAAGGCATTGAAATATTATTTTATTATAAATTGATTTTCTGTTTCAAATGGTCAAAAAGTCATTTATTTCAAATTTATGATGAATTCGAGTCTAAAACATATCAACCAATAGGTTTTAGACAAGACTAGGTCACAAATTTAACCTTATCTTTTAGCTTTAACCCTTAGTTAACTAATTTAACACTTACCATGTCTTCTTGTATATTCATACTATATGGTTAATATAGTTACTATAAAATTCCAATAGAATTTCAAGTGATTCATTAATGACATTTTAAAAATTATATAAATCATTTGGCATAATATTATATTTTTAGGACTATTATATCATTTAATAAAATAGTATTTGTTTTAAAAACTCATTTATGTCAATTTCTATACTATTCATATCATGACATTTTTAAAAATCCATAACAACTTGATTCCATAGAAAAAACTTCAATAATTGAAATATAACAAGTTATAATCATCCATAAAATTCATTTATGGCTTAAAAAGTTTTAAAATAAATTTATTTTAATATTTATAATCCCATTTATTTAAATCATTCATTAATAAGGTAATCACTACATCATCATTATGTCATAAATATATCTATTTGATGTATAAAAATTATAAATAAAATAAAATGATGTAAGAAATATTTTTAAATTTCCAATTAATATTTATAGTATAAGACATCACTTATATAACACCATATAAATGTTTTTTTTGTAAAAGATACATGTTTAGGTTATTTTTATATTTACTTTAAATTAATTAATATAACATGTCATTATCACTCCCAAGTGGATCCATGGGGTCCCAAAATATACCCAAGTATGCACATGGTCGGACATATCTCATCCAATAGGATTAGGACATGTGTTAGGATAGTTTAATATTATTATAATATTATTTTTTACCCTTGATGACCATATTTACCCTTTAACCTTGGTAAATAAAATAATTAATGAAGTTACTATTCATAATGTCTAAATATAAAAGGTACCTATTAATACAATTTGGACCTCCTAATTTCAAATATGGAATCCATTTTTCCAAATTCAAAATACAGAATTGAAAGAAATTAATTTAAAATTAATTCCCGTTGTCAAAACCAAAAAGAGGGTTTTTAGGAAGTAATAACTATCAAAATATTGACATTTTTTTATGTCCAATTTCAAAGTGAAATTACATCCAATGACCAAAATTGGATTGAATGATAATAACTTAATCCAATTACACTTTAAAACAAATTAATATAATAATCTAACTATATAAATATATTATACGAAAAGGCAGTTTTGAATTATAATGCATTAGTTTTCACTATACATAAAAATATTAATCTCATCATAAAAATATCATAATTTAAAAAAAAAAGTAAATTTTGATGTTAATATTATAAATAAGAGATTTATTTTTTCAAATAGAATATATAAAAGTGACAAAAACTATATTTATAAAGGGTTCACCATCAAAAGGTTGTAAAATGACCTTTTAATTATATTAAAGTATTTTATGCTTAAAATTGGATTTATTCTCATTTTAAGCCTCTAAAAATTATTAGATAACTATAAAAAATTTAACAAACATATATAATAATATTGTAGTTAGTTCTGTTCATTACCATCACTATAAGAGATAGACGTTAACTACCATTTAGAATAATAATAAAATTATTGTATTATTTTTTGGTATAACCCAACATTGTGTGCAACGTAATATTTCAGAGAAACATGTTTTTGCGTGTCAAGTATGATATTAGAAAAAATGTCCTCTTTAATGTAAAATTAATATCTTCTTCATAAATATTAATAAATATGAAAAATTATTATTCTATAAATACCTGGGATGCTACATTTACTCAAAAAGAGAATGAGTATCTTCAATGGGAAATTAATTGACTAAAATAAAACTTATTTATTTATATTTAAGGAAAAGAAAAATTTGACAATATTATAGAAATAAAAAAACCTAATAAAGGTAAAAATAGAATTATTTATAATAGACATATTCTTATGATGTTTAGAACCACTTTTGTTAAAAGAAGTTAATGGAATTCCTCTAATGTTAAATGATTTAGATATAATATAATAGGGAACCATGAAATAATGTTCTTTATGATTTACTTGGTCATTAGGACACACAAATATTTTTATATCTAAAACTCTATATTCTATATTCACCTATAATAAATGTGTTAAATCAATATGGGTTCCTACAAGTTTTATTACTAATTTTTGTTTACCCAAAATAGATTAGGTGACAAAAAAATATCAATTTAATGTGTTTTATAGGAAACATGCCTAAAATGTTATAATGTTAAATGGTATATGGACAATGAATACACTAGGAACACTACTAGTGATATTTAAAACTTTTTATATATAATGGCCCAGACACTCCATGTCAATTTCTTTGCCAAAATTCTAAGTGTTGGGGTGTCCTTGACTCATTGATCAGTTCCACCCATCATCTCTACTAATCAGCTTCACTGATCAGCTCCACTGATCAGCTCCATAGATCATCTTCACTGATCAGCTTTACAGGTTAACTTCAATGATCATATCCACTGATCAACTTCACATATCAGCTTCACATATAGGTTTCACCAAATCAGTTTCACATATCGGTTTCAAAAAATTGGTTTCAAAGATAGGTTTTAGCAAATCAGTTTCATAGATCGGTTTCACCAAAATGGTTTCATAGATCGATTTCACCAAATCAGTTTCACAGATTGGTTTCACAAAATCGGTTTCACAAATTAGTTTCACCAAATCGGTTTCACAGATTGGTTTCTCTAAATTGATTTCACAGATCAGTTTCACCAAATCGGTTTCACAGATCAGTTTCACCAAATTGGTTTCACAGATCAGTTTCACTAAATCAGTTTCACAGATCCATCTCACCAAATCTGTTTCACAGATCGGTTTCACCAAATCAGTTTTACAAATCGGTTTAATCAAATCGGTTTCACAGATCAGTTTCACAGATCGATTTCACCAAATCAGTTTCATAGATTGGTTTCACAGATCAATTTCACTAAATCAGTTTCATAGATCGGTTTCACCAAATTTGTTTCACAGATCGGTTTCACCAAATCGGTTTCACATATCGGTTTCACCAAATTGGTTTCACAGATCGGTTTCACCAAATCGGTTTCACAGATTAGTTTCACCAAATTGGTTTCATAGATCGGTTTCTCAAAATTGGTTTCATAGATGGGTTTCACCAAATCGGTTTCATATATCATTTTCACCAAATCAGTTTCATAGATAATTTCAGCAAATCGGTTTCACAGATCGGTTTCACCAAATTGGTTTCACAGATCAGTTTCACAAAATCGGTTTCACAGATCGGTTTCACCAAATCGGTTTCACAGATCAGCTTCATAGGATCAGATTCTCCCTATCTGCTTCATGGGATCATCTTCACCCGATCATCTCCACCAATCAATTTCAACTATCAGTCTCACCCATCGGCCACAGAGGGGTGTCAGGATTTTCCTTCCCTAGTTTTTCTCGTAACGTTACTTTTAAGTCTTCTAACCTTTTTAATTTGGTTCAAATCCATTTTAGCTCCATAATCAACATTTTAAATACCCTAGGAGTGGGGAGACCCTCAATTGACATATTTTCCTCTATTAAATGAAATCCTTTAACGCACAACTGTTTTGTTCACCCCTCCGATGTGAATTATTAAATAAACAATTAATTACATCGTGTGTAACCGTCTAACCATGAGGTGAAACCACGATCCACATTTAAACCCACTAAAGATCCTCATATCCCATAATTCCAGGATCTCACCTTTTTATCTCATGGGAATTCTTTCTTCCCAGCTGGTCTCCTTTCCTTTTTCTTCTTGGTGCGTTAGGAGTCCCCCTTCCCGAGGCGAGTGGTGCGCCTGTTCTAGAGCCTTTCCTGCTCATTCTTAGAGTCTTATGAGTTCCTCCTCTACATGTCGTTCATCCCCAGTTGTCGGCGCCAGGAGAAAAACGTCGATCTTTGATCATTCAAGTAGGGTTTTTCCTTCGTCTCTCCTTATTGTGTATCATGTGGGGTGGGTATGCTATTGTTTCTGTGGGGATGGATGAAACCAAACCTTAATGAAGATAATAAACAGAATTTTAAATAAATAATGGGGTGTTATTGATGTTTGTGTTGTACTCCTTATCCTTGATTATGTGTTGTGAATTTTATGAGCTTATGCCCACTGAAAATCATGTCCATTGGTGGTATTTTATTGTGCACTAATGAACCTCTATTTTTCTGGATATTTTTGTGATTCAATGGGTGTAACATGGAAACTGGTTAATCACGTAAAATTGGTTGATTAAATGGATGCCCAGTGAATAAGAATACTTGTGTGATCACCCCGGTTAACCAAATGGAAAGGTGTAACTAAATTAATGGCATATTCAAATTTGAAAACTCCCTTGATCTGTTCTGGTGATGTTGATGATTGATGCTTGGGAAGCGACGTGGATGGGGATGGGATCCTCTGTTGTGGTGCAGTTGTTGGATTTTGTATCTGAGGATGTGTGGGGCTGTATAGTTGGGCTTGGTTTGGTTCCAATACTTTGGGAGATCTCACAGATCCCTTTTGTTGTTGTGACTTTACAAGAGAACCGGGTGTGAATGCTTAATTTTCTGTTTGGCTGTTTTCCATTCCTTGGCTTGTGGTTATGCCTGTTAGTTGCCTATTAGTGCAGAAATTACTTAAATAGAATTACTTTAATATAAAAACATGAATGGGTTCAATGGGGATTTGTTTTTCGGGAATGAGTTATGACATGGTTGTGGCTGTTATGCTTCTTATGAATGAATAGTAATGACAATGCTTGCATATGGGATGGTTTTGGATGCCCTAGTCTGGGATGTGTGCTCGTTACCTATATATATAATTGTAGTTCTTATGTTTCTTATTCACACCCCACCCATGTTAAGCACATCATGCTAAACACCCACATTTCATGGGGGAGGGTGTTTTTTCCAACACTCCTATGAGTGGATGGTTATTATCTCCTTTTCTTCTCCCTTTACCGAGTATCCCAATATCTTTCGGGTAGGCTATGAAAACCTAAGGTCCATTATAGCCCAATATTCTTTGGTCTGGGTACGTGGTGCTAGTTGGCCCAGGTGTGTGCTAGCAGGTTGTTTCCCAAGTGTCTTTGGGATGAGGCCTAGGTGTCTTCGGGCGCGACAGTAGTTGTTCGGACCTAGGTGTGTGCGGGATGTGTGGTAGTGATTACCCAGGTGTTTGCGACCAGGATGTGTTATTGTGGTAGCCCAGGTGTGTGTAGGCGGGGGATGGCAGTGGTATTGCGGTGAGGATGGCAGGAGAGGTTTGACGCATAGGATGCCCTCAATAACCAGTGGGAAAGTGGCGCGGGGTACCCAAATATCAATGTTCTATTACTAATACTTTACTTGACATGCATTATTTTGGGAGTATTTCTTGGTAAGGTTTGGGCAGATAGTTTCCTTACTTGGTGCTCTGGTTATCTACTTTTCTCACAGCGAATTAGGATGCCTCCCCACTTGTGCATGAGAGCCTTTGGTTTTCCCTACCGAGTATACCCGTATACTCACCCTATGTAAATAAAATGATTTTTGGTTTCCAGGAGGACATCAAGGATCGTGCGGGACCTTACTAGCTCGGACGTTGGGACAGTTTTTGTTAATGTTTTTCTTTTCTTTGGTACTTTCCTTGGAGTTTTCTTGTACCTTTGTAGCACTTACTTTTGGAACATGCATATGGGAATGGTTTGTTTTTGCCTTACTTTTACTTCCAGTTTTGGTGTTGATTAGGGATGTACCATATTATCTCCTGATTCTACTAAATAAAAAGGGTAATGCCTTCTATTTTGTATGTGATTATATACCCATGGTTCTAGTCACCACTCTGTGACCTATTGAAGGCGGGTTTCGGGGGTCATTATCTCTCCTTCAACTAGAATAAGGAAGGGTTTGGAAATCTGCAATCCCTTCTCTCATCTTGGTAAAGGCGGGTCATGACAGAATGGTATCAGAGGTAGAGGTTGAGATATAGGATGGAGCTCATGGTTAGGCATAGTGAGGATTTCATGGGATGGTAGGCAAATAGTGCTGGGAAATCTTGGTGCGTGAAATAGGCCAGGGAAGACCGGCTAGGAAATGAGATTTTAGGTCCCCCTGTGATCCGATGAAAGGACTCTGGGCCTACCGAATGACTAAATGAGGCTACACTGATTGCAGGGTAGAGACCCTAGGAAAGTTACATGCATCATAATGACTTTTGTTCTTGTGTTTCTTGGGTATTTTGGGGATTTAAAATGAATAAGAAGTCTAAGATAAATTTAAATGAAATCTTCTACACTACTCGGGCTTAGGCATTCCTTGTTTACCTTGTGGCAATGAAACCAGGACGATGACCATGAGTAGTGCAGAAGATCAAGGCCCATGGGGTTGACCTGGATGATCAGAAGAGGGCCGACCGAGAGGAGGAGGATGGTTAGTGGCAGAGGATGCTTCGTTCCATTCAGCAGCAGACCCTCGGGAAACACGAGGGCAGTACCTCAGACATGGAGATAGAGAGCTGGCTAGAGGAGATGGGGATAGATTTTATCTTGATCCGGGCTCCGATGGAGTACTGCGTTCCTCTAGCTGTAAGATAGATGCGGGGATCATCCCATCAATGGTGGACTCTATATCTTGGGGAGAAGAGAGAGGCTGAAGTTTCATGGACCGACTTCGAGAGGGAATTCCGAGCAGAATTCCCCTATTCCACGATGAAGGTGAAGAAGAGGTAGTATATACTCTCCTTTCATAATGGGAGCATGTCAGTGAGGGAGTTGGGGATCATGTTCAAGGATCTACTTCATTTTTCTCTGGACATTTTTATGGATGAGGAGTCTCGGGGAGACGTTTAGAGGAGGCACTCTGACATTCTCTTCAGTATGTTGTTACTACCTTCACCCTACCGACGTTCTTGGAGGTCCAAAAGAAGGATTAAGTGGTAGAAAGGATGCACACGCTGGGAGGTATGCCATGAGAGGGGAGCCAGTGGAGTTCGTCAAAGGGGAAGACCGTCAGCAGCAGGCCTCCAGCGTCAGGGACTTCTAGGTTTCAACCAATGTGGAGCAAGCCCCAGCAGTTCCAGTTTCGATCTCCTGGTCCTCTCCCTTTCCTTGCGAGCCCATGACCAAGGTGGTTCATCTACCAAAGTTGTGGGAACTTTCAGAATCAGTGCCCAGATAGAGTGCAGTACAGTGGTGGTGGGCAGGTTCAACACCCACCTCAACAGCAGCAGTTTCCAGCCAGACCCTTTCAGCAGTAGCAGTAGGGATAGTGAGCTCCCGCTCCTCCGAGAGTAGACATGGAAAGAGGAGGCCGACCCGATGGTGCTCCTAAAGAACCTCGACCATAGCATGGTCGGGGAGGCGACCGACATTCAAGAGGTAGAGGATCTGGGCATAGGCAGTTGCACGCCACAGAGGCAGCAATTCCAGTAGAGCCGAAAGTCATTCAAGGTACGATCAACTTGCTTATCACTCTTGCTTGCGCCTTATTTGATTCAGGAGCATCACAATCCTTTTTTACACCCAGTCTATCCCATTCCTTGAGCCTAGACATAGTGAGACTCTCCATTCCACTGGTGCTGAGTACGCCAGTTGGGGGTCATACCAGTCCGTTTGATGTTTTTCGAGGATGTAGATTGATGTTGGGGCCGCATTAGTCTAGTGAGGACATTCTTCTTCTACAAATGCAACTATATGATGTCATCCTAGGCATTTACTGGATGTTTTCTATGCACGATGTTATTGAATGCTTCCAGAGAAGAGTCATTCTCTCTGATGGGGATGGCCAGTGTGTGGCTTTTGTTGGAAATCGGAGTTGTCAGGTGGGGAGACGGCGTGTGGAGCCTCTTCTTTCTATATTAGATGAGATTTCCATAGAATCAGTGGATGATGAGTTGATGGATGTTCCAAGAGTCGTTAGAGAGTTCCTAGATGTTTTTCCTGAGGAGGTTGTGACTCTACCCCCTCGACGTGACATTGAGTTCGTGATAGACTTACAACCCGGTGCCCATCCGATTTCTATGGATCCTTATCGGATGACTCCTTCTGAGCTGGGAGAGTTGTGGATCCAGATTGAGGATCTGATGAAGAAGGGTTTTCCTCGACCCAGTGTGTCGCCATGGGGTGCTTCGGTCTTGTTCTCAAAGAAGGCAGATAATGGTCTCAGGCTCTGCATAGACTACCAGAGACTAAATTAAGTAATAATCAAGAACCGTTACCCTCTTCTAAGGATAGACGATCTCTTTGACCAGCTGAGGGGAGAAAGTTGGTTCTCTAAGATCGATCTACGGTCTGGTATCACCCGGTAAGGGTGAAGGATAGTGATTTTAAAAAGACTGATTTCAAGTGAAGGTATGGGAACATTGAGTTCGTAGTCATGCCGTTCGGTGTTACAAATTCATCTGCCGTGTTCATGGGCCTCATGAACTCTGTTTTCCACATGTTTCTGGACTGATTTTTCATTATGTTCATTGATGAAATTTTTATCTACTCAAGATCAGAGGAGGAACATACTAAGAACCTCAGGTTGGTCTTGGAAATCCTTCTACATCACCAGCTCTATGGGAAATTGTCCAAGTGTAAGTTCATGACACAGGAAGTGCATTTACTTAGACACATGGTGTCTCAACAAGGGGTAGCAATTGATCTGTAAAAGGTGGAAGCATTTGTTTCTTGTGAAGCACCCATGAATGTGATGGAGGTTCGCAGTTTTCTGGGTCTGGTAGGCTATTATCAGAGGTTTGTACCTAACTTCTCTCGAGTTGCACCCCCCTTGACAGCATTGACCATAAAGGACCAGACCTTAGTGTAGAGTGAGCAGTTCTAGGAAGCCTTCAATTATCTAAAAGGGAAGTTGGTTAGTGCCCCAGTGCTGAGGCTACCAGAGGAAAGAAATTTGTTTGAGGTGTTTTGTGATGCTTCTGGACTTGTCCTAGGGTGTGTGCTGATGCAGCGAAGGGGAGTGATATCTTATGGGTCTAGGAAGTTACATCCTCATGAGATTAAATATTCCACCCATGACCTAGAGCTTGCAGCAGTAGTGTTCGCATTGAAGTTGTGGCGACATTACCTCATCGGGAAGCACTTTGTGGTATTCACATATCACATGAGTTTGAGGCATATCTTTACCCAGCGGGACCTGAACTTGCAACAACTAAGGTGGGTGAAGTTTCTTCCGGACTACAACTTCAATATCTCTTATACTAAAGGTAAGGGGAACGTTGTGGCTAATTCTTTGAGCAGGAAGTCATGGAGGGAAGCTATTCAGGAATCTGTGGATGCTTGGAAGGCAATGGAGGAGTTGGGTTCCATACACCTTGATGTAAGGGGGGATGGTGGTAGAGGTTATCTGTTTCAGATGAAAGTGCAGTCCTCCCTACTTCGGTAGGTGGAGGAGTCTCAGTGGGGGGATATAGAGAGTGAAGTGATGCGCGATCGGGTTAACCAAGGCAATGCTATGGAAGGGTGGTCAGAGGATGGTCAGAATTAGATGCTTTTCTGAGGGAAGTTGTTTGTCCAAGAGATGATGCATGTGGGAGTTCTCTGTGAGTTCCATAACTCACTCATTGCGGTACACCTTAGAGATTCCAAGATGTACTAAGGCCTGAGGGAACAGTTTTTGTGGACCGAGTTGAAACTGGTAATGGCGGAGTTCGTGGCAAGGTGCTTGGTGTGTCAGCAAGTGAAGGCTGAACATCATGTCCTAGGAGGTTTATTGTAGCCATTAGATGTCCCCGAGTGAAAGTGGGATGACATATCGATGGATTTCATCACAGGACTACCCAGGGTTCAAGGAGGCTTTGATTCTATCTGGGTAGTGGTAGACCGGCTGACAAAATCAGCTCACTTTCTGGCGATCAAGGAGTCGAGTGTGGTGGATGACATAACACAGAGATACGTGGATGAGGTGGTGCGGTTGCATGGAGTTTTGATATCCATAGTCTCTGATAGGTATGAACGGTTTACCTCATGAGTTTGGAGGGGATTACAACATGCTTTTGGCACCCAGCTACGTCTTAGCACTACTTTCCACCCCCAAACAGATGGGAAGACAGATAGTACCATCAACAAATTGGAGGATATGCTACAAGCATGTGTTTTAGACTTTGGGGGATCATTGGAATGACATTTTACCTTAGTCTAGTTTGCCTACAATAACAACTATCACTCCACTATTGGCATGGAACCATTTGAAGTCTTGTACGGGAGGCCGTGTCATTCGCCCATGTGTTGGACCGAGGTTGGAGAGGCAGATGTTCTTGGCCCAGAGGTGGTGTAGAGAAAAATGGAGAAGGTTTAGCTTGTGTGTGAGAGGATGAAGGTATCCCAAGACTGGCGGAAGTCGTATGCCGATCGTAGGAGGAGGCCCTTGACGTTCGAGGTTGGAGACCATGTGTTCTTAAAGGTTTCCCCTCAACGTGGGTAGTGAAGGTTCAGCAAGGGGAGCAAGCTCTCTCCTAGGTTCATCATGCCCTTTGAAGTGTTGGGGCAAGTCAGTGAGGTGGCATATCAGCTGGCGTTTCCACCTCAGTTGGAAAGGATCCACGATTTTTTCCATGTCTCCCAGCTTCTTCGATATCTACATGATGATTCCCATGTCATTGACTGGGGAGAATTGGATATAAGGGATGACACTACGTTCATGGAGCGACTAGTGAGGATCGAGGATCAAAAAGAGAAAGTGCTTTGTGGATGAACCATACCTTTGGTTCGTGTGTTGTGGAGGCATGGAGGCCTCGAGGAGAGTACTTGGGAGCAAGAATCTCAGATGCGTGCCTAGTACCCAAAGCTGTTTTGAGTTGCTATTCCAAGCCTTCCTTTTTGATCTTGTTTTTGTGACCTGCTATGATGTAATGATGACCTTGTTGGTTTATGATATTTTTTGTTTCCTTACCTTGTGAATGGTTATGAAAAGTTCTGATATGTGGGGAAAAGAGGACCTGATCCCAAATCAAGACACATTAAGGTGGGTGCTATTAAACCCGTGCGGGCGAGTCAGTGCCGCCCAAAGTGGATAGTAACTTGACGTCGAGGAAAGAACTCACCAATATGTGTGTTTGGAAAATGCGATCCTTGGGATTCGTATAGCTGTTTGGGGTGGTTTTTCCCTGAGAGGTATATTCTAGAGGGTTTGTTTGGGTTACTCTTGTATTCTCGAGGGTGAGAATAATTTTGAGAGGTATTTGATTTAATGGCCCAGACCCTCCTGGTCAATTACTTTTCCAAAATTCTAATTGTTGGGGTGTCCTGGACTCATTGATCAGTTCCACCCATCAGCTCCACTAATCAGCTTCACTGATCAGCTCCACCGATGAGCTCTAAAGATCATCTTCACTGATCAGTTCCACTGATCAGCTTCACTTATCAGCTCCACTGATCAGCTTCACAGATCAGCTTCACAGATCAGTTTCACAGATCAGTTTCACCAAATTGGTTTCACAGATCGGTTTACCAAATCAGTTTCACAAATCAGTTTCATCAAATCCGTTTCACAGATCAGTTTCAGCAAATAGGTTTCACAGATCGGTATGACCAAATCAGTTTCACAGATCAGTTTCATCAAATATGTTTCACAGATCAGTTTTAGAAAATTGGTTTCACAGATCGGTTTGACCAAATCAGTTTCATAGATCGGTTTCACCAAATCAGTTTCACAGATCCATTTCACTAAATCTGTTTCACAGATCGGTTTCACCAAATCGATTTCACAGATCAGTTTCACCAAATCGGTTTCACAGATCGGTTTCACAAAATTGGTTTCATAGATCGATTTCAGAAAATTGGTTTCACAGATCGGTTTTACCAAATCAGTTTCACAGATCGGTTTCACTAAATCGGTTTCACATATCTGTTTCACTAAATCAGTTTCACAGATCGGTTTCACCAAATCGGTTTCACAGATCAGTTTCACCAAATCGGTTTCACAGATCGGTTTCACCAAATTGGTTTCACATATCGGTTTCACCAAATCGGTTTCACAGATTGGTTTCACTAAATCAGTTTCACAAATTAGTTTCACCAAATTGGATTCACAGATCAGTTTCACCAAATCGGTTTCACAGATCCGTTTCACCAAATTGGTTTCATAGATCGGTTTCAACAAATTGGTTTCACAAATCCGCTTCATAGGATCAGCTTCTCCCTATTAGTTTCATGGGATTAGCTTCACCCGATCAGCACCACCGATCAGTTTCAACTATCAGTATCACCCATTGGCCACAGAGGGGTGTTGGGATTTTCATTCCCCAGTTTTTCCCGTAACTCTACTTTTAAGTCTTTTAACATTTTTAAAGTGGTTCAAAGCCATTTTTAGCTCCATAAAACAACATTTTAAATCCCTTAGGAGTGGGGATACCCTTAATTGACATGTTTTCTTCTCTTAAATGAAATCCTTTAACGCACAACTATTTTGGCCACCCCTATGATGTGAATTATTAAATAAATAATTAATTCCATCATGTGTAACCGTCTAACCATGAGTTGAAACCATGATCCACATTTAAACCTGCTCAAGATCCTTATATCCTGTAACACTAGGATCTCACCTTTTTATTGCACGTGAATTATTTCTTCCCGACTAGTCTCTTTTCCTTCTTCTTCTTGGTGCGTTTGGAGTCCCCCTTCCCGAGGTGAGTGGTGATCCTGTGCTGGAGCCTTTCCTGCTCATTCTTAGAGTCTTCCGAGTTCCTCCCCTTCAAGTCGTGCATCCCCAGTTGTCGGCGCCAGGAGAAAAACATCGATCTTTGATCATTCAGGTAGGTTTTTTTCTTCTTATCTCCTTAATGTGTATCATGTGGGGTGGGTATGTTATTGTTTCTGTGGGGATGGATGAAACCAAACCTTAATGAAGATAATAAACAGAATTTTAAATAATGAAGGGGGTGTACTTGATGATTATGCTATACTCCTTATCCTTGATTATGTGTTGTGAATTGTACGAGCTTATACCCACTGAAAATCATGGCCGTTGGTGGTCGTTTATTGTTCCCTAATGAACCTCTATTTTTCTGGATATTTTTGTGATTCAATGGGTGTAACATGGAAACTGGTTAATCATGTAAACTAGGTTGATTAAATAGATTCCCAATGAATAAGAATCCTTGTGTGATCACCCCAGTTAACCAAACAGAAAGACGAAACTGAATTAATGGCATATTCAAATTTGAAAACACCCTTTCTCTATTATGGTGATATTGACGGTTGATTCTTAGGAAGCCATATGGATGGGGATGGGATCCTCTGTTGTGGTGCAGTTGTTGGCTTTTGGATCTGAGGCCTTGTGGGGATGTATGGTGGGGCTTAGTTTGGTTCTAATACTTAGAGGAATCTCATGGATCCCTTTTGTTGTTGTGACTTTACAATAAAACCGGTTGTGAATGCTTAATTTGATGTTTGACTATTTTCCTTTCCTTGGCTTGTGGTTATTTCTGTTAGTTTCCCAATAGTGAAAAATTTACTTAAAGGGAATTAATTGAATATAAAAACATGAATGGGTTCAATGGGGAATTGTTTTTTGGGAATAATTTATGACAGGGTTGTGGTTGTTATGCTTCTTATGAATGAATAGTAACGAGGGTGCTTGTGTATGGGCTAGTTTTAGAAACCCTAGGCTGGGATGAGTTCTTTTTTACCTATATGTATAATTTTAGTTCTTTTGTTTCTTATTTGCGCCCCACCCATGTTAAGCACTTCGTGATGAACACCGACATTTCATGGGGAAGGGTGTTTTTCCCAACACTCCTATGAGTGGCTGGTTTTTAGCTCCTATTATGATCTCTTTCACGAGTATCCCAAGATCCTTTGGGCAGGATGTGACGGCATGAGGTCCATTATATCACTATATTCTTCGGGCAGGGTACATGGTGGTGGTTTTCCCAGGTGTGTGTGGGTAGGTTATTTCCCAAATGTCTTCGGGATGAGGCCCAAGTGTCTTCGGGCGTGGCAGTAGTTGTTTAGACCTGGGTGTGTGTGTGATTTGTGGTAGTGATTACCCAGGTGTTTGCAGGCAGGATGTGTGATTGTGGTAGCCCAGGTGTGTGTGGGTGGGGGATGGTAGTGGGACTACGGTGAGGATGGCGGTAGATGTTTGACGCATAGGATGTCCTCAATAACTAGTGGGAAAGTGGTGCAGGGTACCCAAAAATTGATGTGCTATTACTATTAATTTACTTGACTTGCGTTATTTGGGGAGTGTTCCTTGGTAAGGTTTGGGCGGATAGTTTCCTTGCTAGGTTCTTTGGTTATCTCCTTTTATCACGGGACATTAGGATGCCTCCCCACTTGTGCACGAGAGCCTTTGGTTTTCCCTACGGAGTATACCTGTATACTCACCCTACATATATAAACTGCTTTCAGGCTTCCAGGAGGACATTAGGGATCATGCGAGACCTTACTAGCTCAGACGTTGGGACAGTTGCTGTTTCTGTTTTTCTTTTCTTTGGTACTTTACTTGGAGTTTTCTTGTACCTTTGTAGCACTTACTTTTGGAACATTCATATGGGAATGGTTTGTTTTTGCCTTAATTTTACTTCCAGTTTTGGTGTTGATTAGGGATATACCATCTTATCTCCTGATTCTACTAAATAAAAAGGGTAATGCCTTCCATTTTGTGTGTGATTCTATACAATTGGTGCTATTCGCCACTCTGGGACCTATTGAAGGGGGGTTTTGGGGGTCATTGTTTATCCTTAAACTAGAATAAGGAAGGGTCTGGAAATATTCTGTCCCTTCTCTAATCTTGTTGAGTTGGGTCGTGACATTATATTTTAATTCATGTAATGGAGGCACTGTCACATTTGGTCGTAACTTAGAAGGCATGGAAAGAGGTTTTGGAGAATTAGGAATATTCAAATAAGTTATAATTTATAAATTAATTTTTTAGAGGTATATTAAAAAAAATTATTTAGTGTATCACAACATTGTGATGATGTAATTAGTGTGAGGATTGAATGTAATAAATTTGTTGTTTATAAAGACAATAGTGTGTCATTTTATTCTACTAGAAAAGAAAATATCTACTAATAATATTTTTCAAAACTAGCCCAGAAAAACATAAAGTGATTAAAATTTAAAGAAAAAGAAAATATTCGTTCTCAAAGAAGATTGGGACATTTTGATCTAAGAAAATTGTACAAGATGAAAAATCATGGATATATTCTAGAACATCCTAAATTAAAACCAAGCGTGTATTTTGTGTTTGATTTTTGTCTAAAGGGTAAGCATCACAAAGAAAATTTTAGATTTGTTAATAATGTTAATATTGTTAGATGTATAAAACTATATTATATTGATTTATTTAGACCCATGAGAAAAGTTATCTTAAGTTACAAGAGATATTAATTTGTATTTGTAGATGATTTTAGTATATTGTCTTTCACTCTTTCCTTTTCTCAAAAAAGGAAAACCTTAAACAAATTTTTTTACTTTATATAATATAAATTAAAATTCAAAGTTCATTTGATAACATTAATTAAAATTAATAAAGGTGGATAATTTTTCAACTTATAATTTTAGAAATTTTGTTACGATAATATATATTTCTATAATTTTTTACCCCATGGACACCACGAAAATGGTATTATAAAGAGGAAAAATAGAACAATTCATGAAATGGAAAGGACTAGGCTAAATGAAATTAACTTACCTAAATATTTAGAAATTATTTCTATTTCATAAATATATATTACATAAAACCCATTTCTATTAAAACCCCTTATGAAATCATTAATGAAATGAAGCCAAAGATTGGTTACTTAAATGTTTTAGGTTGTAGAGTTTATATAGAAAATGCTAAATCTAATATAGAAAAATTTGTTTCTAAAAGTGATGAAGGATTTTTTCAAGAATATTCAATTAATATTAATTATTATAGTTCTTATAATAATATAACCATGTAAATGGAAGAATAAATACTTGTAGAGTTAATTTAAAATAATATAAAACAAAATGCAGATCTCGGTGATCCTATTAGAGAATTAAATTAATTAAATTTTGATTATGATATATCTAAAAATTATAATGAAACAGATTAGTGGGAGAAAATCTCATCTCAATATGATTATATGAATTTGAAAACACACAGATATCATTTAATAGAAAATGTAATTTGAAATGTTGAATTTAGAATTAGAACTAGAAAATTAGTTTTGAATTTTTGTGACAATTATTCCTTTATTGCTGATTGTGAACCTGTTAATATTAAACACAATTAAAAAGATTCAAATTAGAGAAATTTTATGCACGATAAACTTAATTTTTATGATCATAATAATGTTTGGAATTTGGTTGAGTTATCTAAAGACAAACAATCTATTTGAAGAAAATAGATCTATCAAAATAAAATTGATGAGTCAGTTAATATAGTTATATTTAATACTCGTGTAGTTTCCCAAGTTAATTTTAAAATAAGGCATTTATTTTGAAGATTCATTTTCAGGGGTATCTAGAATAGGATCTGTTCAGATTATAAAATCTTTTTAATGTTTAAAAATTTTTAATTTTATTTAAATTGATGTAAAAAGATATTTTTAAAATTGTGTAATTTTTGAAGAGGTGTATGTCAATCAATTTTTTGGATATGAAAATAACAATTTTACAAATATTTTTATAAACTATCTAAACCATTTTATGGTCTAAAAAATCTCCAAGAGATTAGTATTATAAACTAACAATATTTTTACAGAAAATTTATTTTATCAAAGGAAAGGTTGATCCAAAATTATTTATAAGGATTATTTCATAAGATAGTTTAATTGTAAAAATATACGATGATGATATTATATTTGGATCAACAAATGAATTACATAGTAATGAATTTTTGAATGTAATGAAAAATGAATTTCATATGAGCCTATTGGGTGAATTAAATTTTTTTCCTTAGTATTCATATTATACATGGAAAGGATGATGTTTTTTTTAAATCAAATCAAATATCGAAGTCATTTGTTTAAAAATTTCAATCTTGATTCATGTAAAACTAATTTAAAACTATTGAGAAATAATTTTAAATTGGATGTGGATAAATATAGAAAATCTATGAATGATAAAATGTATTGAGGAATAATAGGAAGCCTACTTTATTTGACTGCATCAAGGATATATATTATATTTTTAGTGTGTATGTCTTCATGGTATCAATCTAATCCCAAATAAAGTAATTTAAAAGATATTAAAATAATAATAATACATACTAAATGAAATATTAACACTAGATTATTTTACTATAATTATAAAAGTTTCAATTTTTTATCTTATTCTGACATTGAATTTTGAGGTTGCATACTTGATAGAAAAATAAAATTAGGTATGTGTCAGTTATTAGGTAAATGTTTAATATCATGGAATTCCAAAAAAAAAATTATGAGTTTCATTTTCCATAACTGAGGCTGAGTACACTGTTATTTCAAATAGATGTGATAAAAGAATTTGGATTATCAAACTCTATCTAATTTCAATGTTTATTTAGATAAAATTCCTATATTCTATAACAATATATTTTCTTTTACAATATCTATAAATTCTTTAAATAATTATAAATCAAAACACATAGATGTTAGATTTTATTTTTTGAAATATGATGTTCATAAAGTGGATATAATTGTAGAAGACATTCTAAAAGAAAATAAACTGGCACATATCATTACTTAACCATTAGATTCTATGATGTTTGAAAAATTAATGTTTGAACTTGGTATGATATAGATTTAGTTTTTAAGTCCCAGTTAATCTTCATTTTATTATTATTTATATCTGTATTAAAAATAAAGATATTTATTAGGAGCTAACCCTTTCTTGTTATTGTTTTTAGAAATGTTTTCTTAATATTTTTTTATTGGATTTTTTTCCTTTTTGATAAATTTCAAAAAGGGGGGGAAATTTGGTATTTCTTAATTTTTTTTTGTTTTTAAATTTAAAAAAGTTGGTGTTTACTTATGTTGATAGTTTATATTTTTATTTTTTATATTGTTCAGATAAATTTAAATCCATTCATTTAAAATAATTAATAATAACTATTTTTTATATTATTCTATATTTATGTTCTTTTATGTGTTATTATTTGAAATATTTTAATAATACATTAATATAATTTAAGATTACTAATTTATTTTGTATAATTATTTTTTAGTTTTATAATTTTAAATTACATCATTTTATATTTAGTTTGAAATATATATAAATATTCCAATATTTTTATATTTTATTTCAATTTTTATATCTTGAGTTCTTCAAAAATGTTAATATTATTTTAATATATGAGAGTATTTATTTTATATAAATTATTATATACTTATAAACACACACACACACACACATATATATATATACTATATACAGTTATTCATCTTCACCACATCTGAATAGTGTAACTCTCTCTCATATCTTCCTCGACTTAGCAACCTAGACTTCACCTCCCTTATGGAACTAGAATGGCTATACAATTAGTTCCCCATTGAAACTAAATAGAAACATGAATATACGTCCTATTCTTTAGAAGAAAATTCATCTAGATTACACCAATTGATATAAGTGAATCCATACAGTGACACACTCATATGAGCATTCTTCTTGACAACACCACTAAAGTGTAACACTAGAACAATAAAGCTCCACTAGTTCTAGTATGATCATGCATGACACCGACATACGTTATTATAATTAATTATGAAGTGAAATTAAAGTAATCATGATCCAAAATTGTGTACTTATTATGAGTTATAGTGCCTACTATATAGTTAAGTGTTTTTTAATTTTCTATACAGGTATTTTAAAAGTACTTCATGTATTTTTTAGCATGAATTTAATTTATTAAGTGACCGAAAGAATTTATCTTTAATGTTTTCTCACGGTCAGTATACCGAAAAAAAAATCTTCACACGGTCCATATATTCATTTCACAAAAAAATCGTCACACAACCCGTATTCCTACCACATGACTAATTTAAAATTATCAGTAGATTCCTTTGATTATTTTTGTATAATTTATTTTTTCCATAATGCTCTTTTTTTGGTAATTATCAAATATTTAATTATTCTATGTTTATTAAATTATTTTTAATCATTATATTTCTTTATAAATTAATTTTATACTATAATTAATATGATATAATCTTATATATTGAAAAATATTGAGGATTGTATTATAGAAACAATAATTTTTATAACAACCATTTTATCCTTATTTTATATATCTTTTGAATCATTATTTTCTTTAGGATTGTTTAACTATTTTTTTAATATTTTATTAATTTGAATAATTATCATTTATCTTAATGATATTATTTGATGTGTTGGGAAGTTATTTCTTATATAAATAACAAAGCATAATGATTTTATAAGTATGAGAATGATAATTCAAATTTCTAGTAATATATATATTCTTCATGTCAATTATTTTATATTGTAATTTTATATGATTATCTATTGAGATGCACCAAGATATTAGAGATAATTTCACATGACTTTTTGTTGAAATTTTATCATCAAATGTGATCAAATAAAATTTAAATAGTACATTCACATTCAAGATTTTAAAAAATAGTTATGATTATAGAAAGGAAAAAATACATCATTGATACAAGTTTGTGAAGTAATAAATTTCTTCTACAATTATTCTTCAATTTCTTTGATCACAAAGTAATTCATAATTTTGAACATCCACTATAAAAGTGATCAATGATCTTGAGCGGCATCAACATTCAATATCATTTTCTCCACTACTGACCTTTACATACTGTATGGTTTTTGATTATTTAATTTCTTCAGTATTATGTTTTTTCTTCTAGAGTAAATTAAATATTCTCCCATTAAAAATATATTTTATAAGGTTATTACACCTATCAAAAATGAAGGTTCGGTAAAAAAAAAGTAATGTGGGTTATGACTTAGGACAAAATCAATGAGTGTTATACAACCAGGTGAGAAAATGGTATGTCCTCTATAATTGGGTTATCACTCCATAAAAAAAGTGAGTAATTATTTAATATTATCCATATTTCCATGTAGAGAATATTAAAGAGTAATGTAGGATCTTGGTGATCTGAATTACTATAAAAACAAAGTGTGTTTTTTTACTTTTATGATGCATAATTAACACTAATAAATACTCTGATAATTATATTTTTATAAAACTTTTTTAGATGTATTATTCACACCCACTCTAGTCAATATTTCCATATCATTGAGAAATTACAATCAAAATATCAAACATTATGAAATAATGGTAATTATGTTGGAATGAATAGATCTAAAAAGAAGAAGAATAATAAAGATGAGGAAGAAGAGTAAATGGGAATTCTTTTAATCTTTGATGAAATTGAACCCCCAACACTGGTTGATGATGAAAACTACTATACACCCACTGGTTCAATTGAAAAATTTGTTCATTAAACTCATAATGGATAATATAATTAATGAAATTCAATGATCCAAAAAATAATATGAAGAATAAATTAAAGTGTGTGTGATAAAAGGTAATGTGAATGATGATATTACTAAAACTATCATATAATAAGCACATCCAAACATTAAAAATGATGAAATATATTACATAATTACTATTTTTCTCACAACCTTGAAGCATGAGGAAAATAATGTTTTTATGGTGGAGGAAGACTATTGGTTTTGTGATGAAATGAAATAGGTTTATCCAAAATATAACGATAAAGTGGTAGATAAATACCATATATAGGGTGATTAAATTTATAAAAAAATTATCTCTAACTATTTAGTAAGAAGTAAAACACATGAATGTTTTTTATCAACACATTATAGTACTTTAAGTGGTGAATCAGGAGGTGTTTGGGGAGGGGGTCATTTCAGTGAATTTAAAAAATAAGATATTCCATAAGGGGAGGTCTTCTATATGTAAGTTTGTTTCATAAAAAAAGAGGAACATCCAAATTCATTCTTTCATCTCCCATTCCAATTAGTTTTTGGGATAACCCTAGGTGTTTTTATAATATCTTCTAACACCATTCCTCATGAATTTATCAATGGGTTATAGAGGTTGATCATTGATAATATAAGGTGATTTATTTCTTTTACCATCTAGTTTCCTTTCATTTGTCTTTCAAGGACTCAAAATGGTGATGTTCTTTTCTTTTAGGGTGTGTTTGGTCTATGTTTTGTTAATACCTAAGTGTTATTCATCTAGATATGATTCTTAATAATATATATCTGGTTTCTTGGTTGTTTCTGATTCACCATGTTTTTCATAGTTAATAAAAAATTACATTGAGGTAGGCGGTCCACATTCTATAAATATTTATGTTCATGCAGACATATTTCATTATTTTTCTTTAATTAGGATGATATTTAGTGTATCCTTAATAATTATAATTAATTATATAATATCAAATTGATGGGAATTAGAATAAATCACATGTTTTTACTTCTTTTATGATATTTTTATGGTTTTATACATGATTGTTTCCCTTTATTAAAATCAGGATTATTAAGAGATTTTCATGTGCTATAGTTGATATGTATGTGAGACCCTTGTAGCGTTCAATTTTTATTTCACTGATAATGACTATTATAATAATGTATATAAAGATAAATAATCGGTTTATCATGGAAAAATGGTTTGTGTTACAATACCCATGCTATATAATGAAGTGAAGTAATGTAAGCATCCAAAACTAATTTTCGGAAGTCGCAATGTAATGACATGTGTAGTTGTTCTTGTTGTACTCCCCTAGGAAGTGTGAGATATTACTTGGTGATGTTGGTGACATGATGAGGTGTGAAGTTTTTTGGGCAATTATGCGATGGTTTTTTCATTGGACATGATTTGAGCAGTCACGTTGTAGTTGCATGCTAGGATGGTTGGATGGAATGAGATGAAATATGGGAAGTTGTGATGTAGTTGGGGTGTGCGGCAGTTGGATGTCATGGGATGTTATGTGGATGGTTGCGAGATTTTATTGACTTACAATTATTATGTGATGTAGTGGTTTAGATGGGTGGTTGTCATCTTGAGATGGATTGGAGGATTTAGTGTTGTGGCTATGGATGATGTGAGATGGGTGAGCTTTTGTGTGTTGTGGTTGTGTTATTTTATTGGTTAGCAGTAAATGTCATGGTTCTATAAATGAGTAATAATGGTCTGAAACTGATGTGTGATAAATCATTTAATTAATATGAAAACTAAATTAATGGATTGTTTAAGTGTTAAATGGAATGGTTTTAGTAAAATCGTGAAATATATAATTCAGACTGGGCTTCTGTAGATTTATTTTGTGGTTGTCTGGCATGATGAATTGGTGGTGGAAGAAGTTATGATGGTTGATATGTGGTGTATTGGTGGCATGGTGATGTATTACAGTATAGTTATTTTGATCCCATAGGTTGAGTATTGGGTGCTATTTATAGATCAAGTATTTTATGTCATTTATATACATTCCCCAACCATTTTGGAAAAAACTTAACAAGACCAAATGTTTTTAGTTACGTTTATTTTCCCTAACATCCAGGATAGTGATGAAATGGATGTTTGGCTACCCCCTCATCCTTTCTCTTCCTTTAACAACAGGGATTATACATGTTGGTGTTTTAGATTACCCAACAATGATGTGTTGTGATATGTGGCAGGGGTCATACATGGTAAGAGGATAGAATGATGTTTATGTCCTTCATATTCTTGATAAAATACTACCCTGGTTATGTGATGATATTTTATGTGATGGACTAGGTATATTTGGGAAAGATGTGTTGTGATAAATCAGGAATATTTGGGTTATATGTTATGTGATGTGGTGATTATTTATGATATCACAAAATACTACAACTTACAATTGTGGGATAACTAGGGATGAGTCCTGAACTACAATAAATATGGATTGTTTAGTTATGTTAAATGAATGGAAGGTATGGGAGCACAATAAATTTTTCATTAGGGGTGTCAGAGTACCAATTATTGGTGAAGTGGAAATGTGGTTCCTTCATTATTTTTTTGATACTATATTTCTATTTTAGAAGAATGATTTGGTGAATGAGGAAAGTTGTGGCTATGATTGGTAAGTCCACCTATTTAGGTGTTTTTTTGTTATGATATTTATTCACTAGAAAATTAGTATGTCCTTTTCATGTGTGAACTAGATACCTTGGGTATGATCCTATATGATATGAATGTATACCCACCCTACTAATATAAACTATTTTCAGGATTCTTGGATGACCATGGAAAATGAGCTGGACAATACTTTCTTTTTTTTGGCACTTCAATTGAGTCACTTCTATAGGACTTTTCATTTGATATATATATATATATATATATATATAGAATTTTACTTATATCTATTGGTATTGCTCATTAATTTTTGTATTGTTTTGGGAATATTTTTATATTATATATCAGAGTTTTTTGGTGGTTATTTGTTATATCTCATAACCCTATGTTGTTATAGAGGGTAATGTCATCCATATGTGAGGTTTTCAAGCCCTCAATGCTTTTCACTAACCCGGGTCCTACTGGAGGTGAGACTTTGGGTTCTTTATCTATCTTCCTTATTGTTTCATGCCATGATGGGTACCTTTGGAGGGAGGGGGTCATTACATGTCAAGAGACAAAGGATACCCCATCCATATTTTATTGAATGAATAATTTTATTTTTTAATATAATTGTTTTCCAATATTTTTCTAGAAAATCAATCATAATATTACTATTAAAACAGAATTCCTCTATTTATTTTTATATCTTTTTAATCCCATAATTTAAAAATCCTAGTATAATATTAAAAAATATATTATTAGTACTTTAATAATTTTTATAAAAAATATTCTAATATTTAGTTGAATTTAGTGTTTTCTCATTCCTGAATTTTCATTATCTATAACATTGTGACTCACCATCAATGTGAAACATTTTCAAATCATCATGAATTTCAAAGAAATAATTTCATTTATATTTTATAATTAATGATAAAAAAATCATTGAAAATTATTTGTAGTTTTTTTTAATTTTAAAATTTTAAAATTTAATTATTTTTAGTATACCATTTACATAAATAATTAATAAGAATTTTTATTGAATAATACCTCACTGAAAAGAAAAATATTAATCATATATTTATTGGTGTGTGAAGATCTATATTTAATAAAGTTTAGATTTACATTTCATTATTGAAATTTTATATCTATTTTTTATGAAACCTTTTCTCAATCGAATCATATAGTGTATTTAAATAATTCGGTTATGTAAAAAATTCCAACATCCATCATAATGTATTATTATAACTTTTTTATATATGTTACCTAATAATTTTAGTGTCTCCCACTCAATGGAAACTTATCTCTCTTAATTACATATTTATATCATGATTTAATTGTGTAATATAATTCTTGTATTTTATTATTTTGTGTCACATATCATTTTTTTTGAATGACATCTTAACACTTACAATTCTAGGGTGAAATTTAACACCGTGACATTTATAAGGTTTTCTAAAGGATATCAAAAACTAAATTCAATATGAATTCTTCATAAAACTATTTTTATCACATTAAATACATACACACACATATATATTAAAAATATTAGAAAATTAGTCTTTATTACTCATTCACGTTTAACTATGTAAGGAAATAGCATTTTATACAACTAATGATTTTGGTTTTCTATTTTAATAATATTTTTCATTAATATACTTAATGGAATGAAAAAAATACATATATTGTTCAGTTTCCCATGAATTTAATTTAGTTGGTGTAAATCATGAAATAATGAGGGTTACTACATCACAATTTATTGCATAAAAATATATTTGTTGTGAGATAATTCTCAATTCATAAAAAATTCTACAACATATAAGTTGATTTTCATGAAATAATGATTTATATGATTTTTCATAGTGGAATATGAATAAGTTATATAGTGAAATGTTTTTTTTATTTTTGGAAAAAGTAACAAATGATTTCTAATGGGTTTCATTATATATACTTGTATCAACAAATTTAAATGATGATATAGTTATCATGGAGAATCCTTGAAGCCCATAAAAGAAGGTGGTGTTCTTGAGATATGTATATAAGTATTGTTATGAAATTCAATTCATGATTAATATCTACCTTTATTTCGTGTTATCCTTAGTCCTTTTAACAAATGATTATAGTATAATTTTTTTGAGGTGGATCACTAGCAATAACTATTTTATTCACACATCCAATTTATACATTAACATGACATTTTTAATTATTGTATGTAAGTTATTATTTCTTAAGAAACAATAAAATGATGTTAATATATTTATTCAAGAATGAATTTAAAACCTAAATACAAAAAATATTAAAAGTTTAATTTTAAAAAATTAATTCTATCTTAGAATTCATTTTTTCTATATTACAATAGGGAGGTTTTATGAGATATTTTAGAAATATTTGATTTAGGTGTGAATAAAAAAAATATTGGTTATAAAAATAACTACTAGTTTAATTAATTTATAATGAAATAAGAATGAAATAATTTTTTATGAAACTACTTGTCATGAAAATATATATATTTAAAAATTAATATAATTATATAGAAATATAATTTTGAATATAGAAATATATGCATAATTTTTTTGAAATCTATGTAATGGTTTTTACCAAATAAAAAATATTCTTAGTTTTTATCTCATAATCAAGTATTTATAAGGATACATTTAGATATGATTTGGTTTTAAAGAAAAATATACTGCTATTGATTTTAAAAAACAAAAATTATACTGTTTGAATCAATATTGTACTTGATTTTTTCGATAAAATCATTTTTATTATAATTTTTTTTTCTAAACTCATATTTCATTGAATCATATAGACATAAATTAAAATTAATATATATATATGGTCTGGAAATTTAATATTTTAAACTTGAATAAATATTTGTAATATTCATAATTAATAATATATATTATCCTTGGAAAATAATTACCACTTATGTTAAGGGTAAAATAAATTAATATGGTTAAAATTGAAGGAAAAGTCCTCATGATAAGAAAAAAACTTTATTAAAACTCATTGTATGGATTTATTTTTTCCACAACCTTATCATCATAAAAGATATGATAAGTTGGGGCCAAAATTATTGATTAAGTGATGCATTATATAATAAATATTAAAGTATTTACAAGTTTTCCACCTACATCACTTAGAAAAGGTACCCCGGCCCCCTTTCTAAAATACACTACATGAAACACTTTTCTTGACCATGACGTACCAAAATATATTCAAAAAATACATACCAAAATTCTAGTTGTCTAGGAATCAAAAAAATACATCTGGAAAAGTATTAAGGTTTAATCAAAATGAGGTTACTAAAAGAAGAGGTAAATGTTCTTATTAAGATTTTTCAAGTTCCATTTTTCATTAACCTATTTCTAATAATAAATAACCATATGAACATAATTACATATATTTATTAACTATATTGGTGTATTTTTATGTTAATGATACATCTATTTTCTATACCATTTTAATACTTATAAAATAAAAACATCAACCATTCATATGTAAAAAATAAAATCCCCACCGAGTGGTGTGACTCATTTTTAGTTAACAATTGACCTGGATGGTTATAAATATTTAATTAAGGAATATATATGTTATCAATGAAATAATTATTATTTTGGAAATATATAACATCATCAACCTTCTTACCTTTCAATATGTTTGAGAATGACAATGTCGTTCATGCATATATGTGAACAACCACCTCTACAAATCTATGGGACTTGTTTTTCTATTTCAAACATACATGGTTAATTAAAAAATTATATATAATAATTACAACCTATATTAATTACATTATTAAAATTATAGTGATGATGTAACCATTTTTAACACCTTTATCCATGCCAAATATACCAATGTAATTTTTATTGAAATTCATTAAATATTGTTAATTGGTTAATGTAAATAATGACTACTGAATAAATGAATTCCAAATAATTAATTTTTTTTACAAATTATGTATATATGAAAAAAAGTATTTACAATGTATTTTATAAATATTTATTGATTATTTAGGAAGACATAACATGTAAAACTAAGATAATTACTGATGTAAGGGTTTATTCTACAATCTCATTTTTATTCAGGATTGTTTAGGTTTAAATATACATTAAAGGAAACTATAAGAACATTTTATTTTAAAATAAGTTTATTTTCTTCTCTTATGGTTATCTATGTATTTTAAATTATTTTATTTATTTTTTCCTCTATTTGGTAATTTATATGATAAAGATAATGTTTTTTATAAAAATATAACTTTAGTTCCTCATTGGTCGATGAACTTGTTGTCCAGGTCTATATTTGTTATAATATTTTCAATTATGTTTTTAACATTCTGATTTTTTTATTTTAATTTTAAAAATATATTTTCAATTTTTATATTGTCGTAAAAGGAACATTCTTATTTTTTTTCCAAATGAGGCACTTTTGAGTTTATAAGAAAAGTGTGAAAGGAATATTTATTTTAACATTTAAAAAATTAATAGATTTTACTACAATAATAGATATTATTTTCTCTGAGGAATCCATTACACGATTTCATGGTTCTTCTAATGAAATCCATTTTCTCAAAATTCTAGATTTTTTAAAAATGTTATAAAAAATGATATTCTTATCATGTTTCAATGAATATCTCAAATGTTCTTTTAAATGTAATTTGACCTATATTAGAATCCTTTATAGTTTCTAATACTTCATTGGGGATATAGTTTAATGATTTCATCAATCTCATTTCTCTGGATGTATTATCATCATGTTGTCCAATTTATTATCTGGGGAAAATAGTAATGTTTCATATGATCATTTTTCATTATGAATGTTTATGTGGATTATGTATTGAATGGTTATTAATTTATTTTATATTATTAATGTAGTGATATTTTTATTTGATGGTAATGTGCCATTATAATCCTCTATACATCAGTATGTCTCACTAAAAAAAATAGTTTTTTGTATTTTTTGTACACTATACCAATTTATGTATGATTTTGTAATGGTATATACCTCATTGGATTGTAGATTTTATATTTTGGGAGTTAGATACATTTGAAAGATGATTTAGGGGAGTTCATTAGTTCTTAGAGTTGAAATTCTCCTACTAGTAGTGGTTTATGATGTGAACATGTTTTCAGGATGTGAGAGGATGTTTTATGGTTAGGAGGTTAGAAATTAAAGGCTTGAAGTTATGGTTTAATTATCTATTCTTTAAGAACTCACAACGTGAAAGATTTTTTCATGATGTGAATAGGCAACACAAAATTTGTCCGATGCTTATCAGGTTTGGGGTTTAAGAAATTCACAGACTAAATTTATTATATATATTGAATTGGAGGGCCTCATGAATATTACCAACATGAATATATATTTCACATTATGAATGGGTTAAGATATAGAGTTTCTATATATTTTGGGGCTCACCAGAGTATTTTCATTTTGCTCTTGATTCAATCAAACCAAGGATGAAACCTTGGAGATTTTGGGAGAATTTCCATCCCCATTATATTGGATTTAATACCAAGCATTAGAGAGCATAATTTTATAAATTCAAGGTGAGTTCTCCTCTTTATTTCTATGTTTTCTCTTTTCTATTACTTTTAGAAATGAAAACAGTGACATTATTTCAGTTCTATGTGTGTTTGGGATATATTTTAATAACCGTTTATTGTGGTTTTGGTTTATACAAGGTTTCCTTTTTTGGTTTTGATCATCTAGTTATTTCTCTTTTGCCTCATTTTATGTAGTTTTTTTGGAAATCTTCTTTGAGGTTGGTGATCCTCAGTATTTCTTTCTTTATTTATTCATGTGGTTCGATCATTATTTTTTCTCCTTTGGGGAGATGGTATGCACCGACATAATGTAGAAAATAAAAATTAGTTTAACTAAAAACGAATGGGGAAGGAAATAAATCACATGTTTTACTTCTTTTATGTTAATTTTGATGAGTTTATATATGGTTGATTAAGTTTATGGAAATCACAACAATTTGGAGTTTTTTTTGTTTTATTTCATATGATTACGGAACCCTATAGTGTGATTATGACATCCCATGACTTGATCTTTTGGATCCTTTACTAAAATAAACTGTTTTTTTGAGAAGTAGCTAAATAATATAAAATACTTTATTCATTCAAGGATCTTTACAATATAGGTTTTTGAGGATTCGAAAAAATATCCTTACAATATATCATAGTTTACATAGATAATAAATAAAACAACTATTTGGATTCACATATTCTAGATATATAAATGAAATCCTAACACCATTGTAACTTATATTGAGACTATGAAAATCATTTTAAAACATTAGGTGAGTATAAGATATCCTATTAAGGGTTTTTAAAACCAAGAGTAAAATGACTTTATTAATATTGTTCAGAACTCTTCTAAAAACATCATATTTTATATCATATTTAAATCATTTTATATAAAATCTCCCATTATATAACTATATGGTTTTCCAAATATATATCCATTGAAAATATTTTTCAAAATGTTTGAAAATATATCTCCCATTGAAAACCAAATTTAATCTCAAAATAAAATAAAATTTGGAATATAAATACTTGGATTCATCTATAATATTTTAAAACGTTTCTTTAAAAATAATAACTTTTATGCGTAACAAAAATATTTGAAATAATAAAAAAACATTCCCAATTTAAAAAAAGTAGGGTTTCTAAAATTCATAGAAGAAATAATTTTCAACACTAACATTTGAAAACATAATATATTTCAATACATGTTTGTCCCTTAAGAGCCATTAAAATTATTATTTTAATTTAATAATTTTATTATAGAATATAATGATACTTGTGAGTGAGGATTTGATGATGACAGAGCTTTCCTTCATGATGAAGACCTAGGATCCGATGATGGAGGTCTTGGATCCCCCCTCCCCATCAGAGGGGGGAGTTCCTTGATCTCATTCTTCTCTATAGAAAAACCTTCATTTTTTCCTACCCTTATCCAATCCATAGTTTCTTCCTCCATTTCCTCGAATCTCAATATGCCCGAAATTCCTAGATTTGTACTGTGGTTCACCTCAACTATCTTTATTGCCATCAGAGTTAAAAAGTTCTTCTAACCTCTTAAATCTGACTATGGTGGATCAATTTCATCATAGGTTCCCTTTGATTGATGTATTTTATTGTTTCGTCTTTGAAGCTTGGGGTTTGCGAGATCGTGTGATTGTTGGGCTTCTTGATCGAAAGCATATTATGATTCAGTTTGGGTCGATGGAAGGCCACATCATTTCTTAGTTCACATCTCCTCGATAATGTTCTAGATTATTCTAATTTCTTCTTAGATGGAACTTCAATTTCTATAAGCAGAGGGATAATCCAACAATGGCAGTTTGGGTAAGTTTACCCTCTCCCCCGCTCCCCTTCCAAAACCCTTCAATTTTATGTTTTATAGAAAATATGGTTGGTCAATATTTGTAATATGATGCCAAAACTGAAGTGGTGTTCCATCCTATTTTCCCACATATTTGTGTGGAGGTGGACGTATCCAAGCCGCCGGTGGATTTGTTGTGGATTACTGATGGACAAGAATTCTGGTAGAGGTAGGTTGTTAAGTTTGAATCATGGAAGAATTTTTATATATCTTGCAACTGACTTGGATATCTACCGCTGATATTCTGTAGTGGTTATTTTAATAATAAGGTGAAAGAGCTATAGTTTGATAACTTTGGCCTTCATGATGGTTCTATTGTGGATCATCTGAAGCTGTACAGGAAGTATTCCCTTAAGGGACTACTGTAGAATGATCAAGGAACAACCCCCAGTCTCGAGCGGATATTGTCTTGGGTCATGGTGGCACTGGCAAGGGGCATTGTCTTGTGAGATTAAGTGATGTTGGTATTCCAAAATAGACTTTGGTGATACCTCATGAGCCTAAGGTCAGTGGAGTTTTTGACAGTTTGAAGCGGGATTTGAAGGTTTTCACTCCTCTAGGAGTGAAATAGGGATTGGTGGAGACTGCTAATGGAAATTGAGACAGTTCTAGTGTATATCATGAGGCTGGAGGGGGTGTTCAAGAGATTCCTCTAGTGCTTGAGGGATCTACTAATGTGGAAGGCCCTCAAAAGAAAGATTAAAATATTGTTCTGGGTAATAGATTTGATTGTCTAGAAAGTGATGATATGATCCTGGAGCCTAAAGAGGTTGAGAACGAGGAGAGGAAACCAATTCTGGAACCAACTAGTAAAGCTGAAACTCTGGAGGTAGTATGTGATGGTCAATCTAATGATAGAGTTTCTTCTGGTGTGGTCTTTAATGAGAAATCAACAGGTTTGGATATGCCATTGCATGATTCAAGGGATGGGGATATTTTCTTTAGTTCACAAGCTACTAACTTTCATGATAAGATTCAAAAACATTATAAATATTCTCAAGTTTATAGTCAATGGGAGAATTTCATCGATAATGAAAAGGAAATGGATGGAAATACCTCTCAAATTAAAGTCTCATTCAAGGATGTCATCATGAAAGGGAAAAATGACTCTACTCCCCCTAAGCGAAGGATGAGGATGAACTACTTCAATGTGCCATGGAACATGTCAACCAGGTCATTCTCAAAGATGTTAAGGAAGAGCAATACTGAGGCATTTAAATACTTCAATAAAGGTAACTCTCCATATGAATGGGAAACTATGGATGAGTTTGTTCAGGAGACTTATTTCTCTTACTATGATTTGTAATCATTAGATGTGGGTGTGCTTTGCTTATCTTTCTTCACTTCTCTTTTCTAATAAAATTTCTTAGGAGTAGGTTCTTCTGTCTCCTAAATTTTATGATTTATAATGATACTTATAATACCTTTATAAAAACCACGGGGCCACTAATAGTATCACCTTTAGGAAAATTCCCCCTTGAGGTCATGTGTTCACTCTCCATTCCTCTATATAATATTTGATACCCAAGTGATGAAGTTTTAATTTTTTTTGAAATCCTTCCTTTATCATTATAATTCCACTAAAACATCATTTAAAAAATACTTAAATTATTTTGAATATGAATATAATTTGATATCACGTACAATTTTTCCAAAACCTTCTTTAATAAAACTCATTTATTTCAATTTTTTTGGAGAAATCAATAATTTACAAATAACACATTATGAATAATTCTTGTAAAGTTATAATCGATCATAGAAATTTTCTTGTACTTATATACATTAAATTTCATTAATAAATATAGTTTATGTATACACCTATGATCATGTATGACATTCATAAATTTTAGTGAATATTATATACATAAAATGATAACTTTAAAATCCAATTATAACTTTAAACACCAAATTGAAAATTATATATAAATTCATTGAAATAATTTACTTTTTAAAAGGGTTTTAAAAATAGAATAAAAGTATCTTTTCCAAAATTAGGGTTTTAATTAATTTTTATAAAATAATTTACCATCTAACATAGACTTGGGTAAAATAGATAAACTTGATAAAATAAAAAATTTCTTTTGAAATACAAAACAATCTTACTAAATTGAATTTATTGTTAATAAATAAATTGTATATAAAATCATAGTATACATAAAATTAATTATTTATTGAAAAATATAGATTTTAAGAAAATAGACCCTTTTATAAAATAATAGTATATGAAATATAAAATAATTTCCTATAAAAATAATTACCATTCATAAAAAAGGGTTTTGTATAAAATATATAATGGTTTGAATATATAATACCCCTTTTAAAATAGAAATTTAAAAAAATAAACCCTTACTGAAATCTTTTTGAAAATAAAATACATTTTTTTTGTAAATATATTTTAACCTTTCATAAAATAATATATTATGTAATATAATATAAATTAATTTTCTATAATACTAATCCACTTATAAACATAAGGTTTTAAAACAAAACATGAAATCATAAGAAAAATGTTTTCATTTTTTATTCTGATAAATAGGTGATTTCTTTAAAATTATGAAATTAGTTGTTTTAAAATAATACTCCTTTATTGAAAGGGTTTTAAAATTATACATAATATATAAATTTTTTAAAATAAAATTATCCCTTACCTAAAAATCTGAAAACTAGTTTGAGCTTAGGTGGATGTACTTTCCATGTCTAGTGCTGGGAACTGAAAGTACGGAACCAGAGAAAGAGTGGATCTGGTAGTGAAGTTGGTTTTTTTGATGAGTGAAGGGAGTTTCTAGTTTTATATAAGTTCATATACTATATATATATAGCATGTGCTATAGCTTGAGGAAGAAGCTTAATATTGAAGGTAGCCACCTTTGAAACCAAAATAATGTTCCTACCATTCATTTATTTTTCAAGTGGGTTTGAGTTTTGGCTTGATGAGCAAGTCGGAAATGATATTAGTAATTCCACTATTTATAGGATTACTCATATATATATATGTATATTTTCACCTATGGTTGATAAAAACCATAATTAAATTTGATTGTATAAATATACACAAACACATTTATGATTATTCTTGGTTTCTCCATTCTTTCTTGGGAATAAAAATATATATTAGTGTTTTATGATCATTATGGGATAAAATATTATGAAGGGTAGAACATGGGATACATATTTTTCACTATGGGAAATTGATAGTGGAGGTAATGGGTTTTGAGGTGCACTATGTTTAGGCCATAACAACGAGTGGTGTCTTGCATCAGAAGGAGAAGTGGAAGATGATTATGTCATCATTGGGGGTTGAAGGAAAGGACTATGGTGGGAAATTTGGTTTAGTGTGTTGATTAAGATGATTCCATGGAAGATCAGACAATCGAGGATGATTGGATTAGATGACCATATTATAAATGATCCTTTTAAGTGGGTGAATAGTAGCATATTTTTCTTCATCCCACATCAAAAAATTATTCATCAAAAAAATATTTTATTAGTTATTCTATGCTAAATATCACTTTATCTGAGTAAAAAAGGTTAGCACCCAAACACACTTTCACACACCACATGGGGATGTGCATACCTGCTTGACCCCTGGTGTGCCTTTGGGCACACCACACACCATGTGGGATTTATTCCCACCTAACCTTTCCCATGCCACATTGTGGATAATTGGGCTAGCCCTACCTTATGGGTCGAGCATGATCCCCACAAATAAGGTTTAAGGGCTTGGACCATATGAATATCATAGGTTCGAAAACAATTAACAATATGTTGATTCAAAAACATTTATGTTCAATAATATATTGTATTCTTATTGACTCCCACCAAATGACAATCACAAATTCAATAATTGAAGAAATATATATATAATGGGAATTATTTTCTCCATAAGACAAATAATGGAACATGATGTCTACATGGAGACTATGTGGTAGGATCACACAAATCATGTAACCTTTAGGAGGCCACATGATCACCTGAATTAGGAAAGTTTATAAAAACAGATCTTGTTATTTTCATGATTTTTTAATTATGATGTGAATACCCTATGACAAGTCATAATGTACTTATGAAGCAATATAGACAAGAAATGATGATTATTTGAAGGCTACATGACAAGATCCTCTGATTGTGCAATGTATCGGGCAACAAATTCCTAACAATTACCCGAATCCTTCTTTAAAAATGAATAAATAAAGATGAAAAAGGCATAGGATACATATAGTCAAAGTTACACTATTTTTCATGTGAAGGGGTTATGCACTATGTGTAATCACAATTGATCATTTTAAGGCCCTTCGATAAGCTATCTTAGTTTCATGATAGGTTCCAGATGAGTCTTCCTCAATCAGGAAAAATAATTTTCAATAGGAGGACTTATCTCATGAAGAATCCTATACAAATTAGAATAATATTTAAAATTATATTTTACATTTCAACATGATTATTTTAAATCTATTTGACAAGATGAGGGTCCAATAAATTTGAAGATGAAGGAGTGTTCTCGTAGTCTCTTTTTATCACACAACACCATCAATGACCTGCTACGGGATCATGTGAATTTCATGATATGATGTTCCCTCAACTAAATCATGAATATATATGTGATATAAATTCCACACAAGGTAGCATAGAACTGGGGTGATGGGTCTTATAAATCCCCCCTTGGCACAAAGGAGTACGACACACACACACACACACACACGATGTGAGTGCACAAGAGCATACTTATCAAAGTGGAAATCTACAAAATTGAAAGGGTCTTCTACTAGGTAAAATATAGCGAATGACTTAAGGAATATGAGGAATGTATATGAAAATGTCTTTATTAACCTGCTAATCATTTGAATGAATTACAGTGCACTAGATTGATTACGAGATGGTGTTTCTACATGTCAACTTGGTCACATGAAACCTCAACATGATAATTCTTGACAATGATTGAGGAATATATGCAATAATGGTTGAAAAAATAGGAAAACTTACAGGAGAAAAAATATGATTATTTTCATGAGAAGGCATAATGGGATTTTTATGACCTATCTAAGTCATGTAAAAACACCCAAAAATATTGAATAAGATTTGAGAAGTCATAAGGACATGTCAGCCAAACCATACGGGATCGTACAAAAATATCATCCTAGTCTTGTAATGTTCTTCAGAAATGTCAACCAAGTCTTGTAAAGACATCTATACATATCATATAGGTCATGATAATACCCCCATACTTTCTAGATAGATCATTAAATAGCCTCTCGACATGTCATCCTTTGTCATAAAACACCCATGGAAATGTCTGTGCTGATCACACGAAGATCCTCAAATGTGTTAGTTGGGTTATGCAACAGTCCTTCGAACATGTCATTCAGATCTTGAGATAGAACTCTAACATATCTTCTTCAATCATGAGAAGAAGCTTGGGACATTCCAGGATTTCTAGACTAACAATAAGGACATGTAGAGCACACAATTAGGACAGTTCAGAGAGATAATTAGGACATGTTAGGAATAGACTCCCCGATATATAAATAATTTCAAGAAAACATCTCAGGAAAAGATAAACTTGTATAGTAAACACATCCAAAAACACAAATAACTGAACTAAGAGGACTCTTATCTCTTCTATAAACAACATACATAGGATGCCTTCCTAAAGACTATGATCAAAATAGGAATCCAATTCACTATAACTTCCTCTATATTTTAGAAACTCTATCCCACATAATTGAAACTCACCTTTGGTTTTATCAGTTTAGTTCATCCATCAGTGGATTGAGAATCATACTAAACTATGAGAACTATGAATCCTTGAAAAACAAGATATGTAAGAGAATTCTTATGGACCAAGATCTAGTCATCACCTTGGTGTAAGCCACTCCATATCTCAAATATTCTTAAATCATGGTACTAAATTATCTAGTAAGTATAAAATCATTCCCCATCCATCAGATGAAAATAAGTGGGGTCTTACATTGGAATCCCATTATGTTTAAGCCCTAACCATACTCATAAGTAGCTCAAATCCATCACTAGGTTAGAGGAGAACTAAACTATGAGGACTCTGATTCCTATCCAAACAATATATGTAAGACACCTGGTTGCGCCCAAATTTACCCTACGGGTAAAAGCGATCGATGTAGTACATGTAGGGGTCGAGTCCACAGGGACCGAAGAAGTAACCTTGAGACGCTATGATTTGGTGAAGGATGGGCTATGAAGTAACCAACTTTGGTTTTGATTTTGGATGGTTTAAATAACACTAAGAAACCTACGTGAATTCAATTTAATGAAAATGGGTTGATCTAGGATTATGCTCGGGGTGGATTGAATGAATTTTACTTCTTTAAACAATTTTGGTTTTATTAATTCTTGATGAATCCATTCTTCAAAAATAACACTACCTTCATCATTTTCTGGTTTGGTGCTTACTAAAAACAATTACTAATCTCTTATACACTTAGAGAACCAAATTCATGATCTCTCCGAGGTATATGGTCATTTAGTAATTGAATTTATTTTTCTCAAACACAGTAAAGATGAAGAGTAGAAATAACTGAAGAATGGATGTCTTAAATTAATTATCCAATTAACAACAATTCGTTCATAAAATATCATTCAATCCAACCTTTTAATCCTCCTAAGATCAACCCATTAAGGGTTTATCCCTCCATTGATGGTATACTCTCAATGGTGGGCGGAAGATGGCTAACAAGAATTGGATTGAAGAAATTAAAACCGCGGAAATAACGAGCACTCCTCTGTGTGTGTGAATGAAATTCACACCTATGTGTGAACTAATTCACAACAACACAGAGATATCATTGTGCTTTGTGATTATAAAGTTTTAATAAATGAAATGGAAAATATATAAGAGAATAAGTTTATTAAGAACATAATGATACAAAAAAAAACTTACATGGAAATGGAAAACATTACAAATGAAATTTGGAAGCAAAACATTACAATGAAACAAAGCATCCAAGATGATAAGAAATTTTTTTCACCTATTCCCTTCACCACTAGCTCCTTATATAGGCATATTAGGAGCCTTAGGTACATCCCCCAACAATTAATTCACCCCCAACAATTAATAGAGTCAAATGTATGGTGAATAATCAAAAGGAAATTGATGTTTTGAATTTGACCCGGAAAACTGTCCAGATTCTTCCACCACATTGACATGTGAATTCGAAATTGATGAAGGCCGAATCCGGAGGGTCTGTAGAAGGTAAATATCTTCATCCATCTGTCCTCTATGATATGTAAAAATTTCAGGAAATTTCGCTCAGCCGTTTGGAAGTTATAGTCGAAATGGTAGGACGGATTTCTATGCATTAATGACGACTCCACCATTTAAATCTCCACTTCAGATCCCTTTATCATCATGAAAAAATCAGAATTAGCTCCGGCCACAGTTGAATAAAATGATCCTCACATTTTTATCTTTCTACTGTATAAATTTGAGCTTCATTGGGATTGGTTTCTGGGCCCCACATTTGTTTGATGGGCCTTAGGCCCATTATGCTTTTTCCAGCAAGTTTCTGCCTTCAGGCGCAAAATTCTCCATCTTCCTTTGGGATTCATCCATCGGACTTAAAAGATAAAATGTTCCAAACAAAGTGATCAATAATATCCCAAAATGTCAAATTAAAATTATGAATATTGTAATTTCCACAAGCAAATTATTGAGTGGGCCCAAATTGACATTTTAAGCGTGAATTGCACAATGATGGGAAATGAAGTTCAATTTATGAATTGGAAGAAAATTGATGTTTATAAACTTTAAAACACATTAATATTAAAAACTTAACAATGAATATTATCCACTTTAAGTGACTAATCACACCCCCCAACTTGAGTTTTGCTAGTCCCGAGCAAAATAAATTACAAATATGAAATTGAAATCCCCTTTTCCAAAAACATTTTAAATACACATTGCTCACCCAAAATACCTCATACCAAAAAAATTATGGAACCCATCAAAATCATTTAAAACAAGCTAGGTCCATAAGCATATCCCAAGCCCAAGCCCATTCCTTTGTTCAAATTCATCGCCACATTTCATCCAATTCCAATTAAGCATGATAAAGTGTTGTGCATCATAAAAGATATGGGGCCCATTTTATTGTTCAAGGGGAAAAAATGGAAGCGCTAGGTGGGAATCACATTAAACCTTAAGATGAGTATCCATTTTTTTTATTATTTTTTTTAACCACAATAGATATGAAAAGACTAACTCTGGGCAAGACAACTATGGAGTCACGATCCCCAAGTGCCGGACGCCACGCATTTTGTCAATTTCATGCTCTACAATAGAGATATAAAGCCTAACTCTGGGCAAGACAACTATGGAGTCACGATCCCCAAGTGCCGGACGCCACGCATTTGGACAAAACATTGCTCTATGTGGTCTTTTTTTGTTGTTTTTTTTGTTTTTTTGTTTTTTTGTTTTTTTTGGATACTCAAATTAAACTAAAAGTGACCCCAGAACCCTATGCTATAATGAAAGGGACCCAAGAACTCAAATTTACACCCACAACCAAAAGACGTGAATTGTGGCATTTTTATTAAGAGGATGGAAATGTAAACTTTGAAAAATCACATTGGACAACCGCACTTTCCAAAAACTATGCTCATGAACTTAAACTTGCATTAAAATCAGAATCAAGGCATGCAAAATTTATTTGATATCCAATTTTAGAGTTTGCAATGTGTCTTTATCATGTTTATGGTTAATGGAATTTTTTTTCATGCATGTTCTTATTCAAAATAAAAATCATTTTTTATCCCCCCCCAACTTAGAATAACACTGTCCCCAGTGTTTAAAGAAAAAAAACTTAGAAGGGGGTAGGAGAGGAGTTCAAAGATAAAATCGATAATGAAAAACATGGAACAAATTCACCTGGTTTTTAAAGTTGAGGTTCATGATGCTCCAAATTACTCCTTTGATCTCTTTGGGGATGTAGGCACCTCCTTGATTGAACATGTATCAGCCAAAATAGTTCCTGAACCATAAAAAGAAGGACAAAGCAGACAAAACAAACAACACAATGATTTATTTAATTCCAAGTACCATCATTTTCATGTTTTTTTTTAAATCAAACTATTGATAAATTGTCTTCTTTTAAATTTCTGGGTAAGGTATTACTCAAGGATCACACCGCGTGACACGGATGAATACGGTGCTCCCCTTTCATACCCATCCATACTCATAAAAGAAGAATAGGTCAAGAGTCTAATAATTTTTTTTAAACCTACAAAAACATAAATAAAATAAACTGATGATACATTGTCTTCTTTAAATTTCTGGGTAAGGTATTACTCAGGGATCACACCGCGTGACACGGATGAATACGGTGCTCCCTTTTCATACCCATCCTTACTCATAAAAGAAGAACATGTCAACAGTCTATATATAAAAAAAAGTAACAAAATTAAGCAGAAGGAAACAAAAGATGATTCCCAGTGATTGGAAACATGAAAACCACGGGTTGCCTCCCGTGCAGCGCTTTTGTTTAACGTCGTTAGCCCGACTTGTACCCTAAATCTATCAATTTTTCTCTGGTTCATATGTTTTCTCAGTTAACTCCTCCTTGGTTTCTTGTTTATTGAATGATTCAATGAATGGTTTTAACCTATGACCATTGACTTTGAAGACATGATCACTTGTGGGATCCTGAATCTCTATTGCCCCATGAGGGTACACATGATGCACTAGGTATGGACCATACCATCTGGACCTTAGCTTTCCTGGGTGTAGATGAAGTTTTGAACTATACAAGAGCACAAATTTTCCCAGCTCAAAGTGTTTGACTTTGAGATTCCTAGATTGGTAGGCTTGAACTTTAGATTTATTGATCCTTGAATTTTCATAAGCCTCCATCCTAAATTCCTCGAGTTCATTAAGATCTAATTTCCTTTTTGTTTCAGCCAAAGAAATGTCAATGTTCATTTTTTTATTGCCCAAAAGGCCTTATGTTCAATTTCAACAGGTAAATGACATGCTTTTCCATAAACTAATCTATACGGTGACATGCCTAGGATAGTTTTGAAAGCAGTTCGATATGCCCAAAGGGCATCTAAGAGTTTCTCGGTCCAATCTTTCCTAGAGGGATTGGCAGTTTTTTCAAGAATTTGTTTAATTTCTCTATTTGCCAACTCAGCTTGACCGTTGGTTTGAGGATGGTATGCAGTGGAAACTTTATGAGTAATACCATACTTAGACATGAGTGAAGCGAATGGGCGGTTGCAGAAATGGGTTCCACGATCACTAATTATAGCCCTAGGAATTCCAAATCGAGAAAATATATGCTCTTTTAGAAATCGGATCACAACATGGTGGTCATTGGACTTGGTGGGAATGGATTCAACCCATTTTGAGACATAATCAATAGCTAAGAGGATGTAGAGGTATCCCTTAGAGTTTGGAAAAGGCCCCATGAAATCAATTCCCCAACAATCAAATATTTCAACGACTAGAATGGGATTGAGGGGCATTTGATTCCTTTTGGTAATGGATCCTAATTTCTGACACTGAGGACAACTTTTGCAGAATTGGAAGGAATCCTTAGTGAGTTTCGGCCAGTAGAAACCACTTTGGAGGACCTTTGCATTGGTTTTCTTTGTAGAAAATTGGTCTCCACATGCCTCTCCATGACAAAATTTTAGAATGGACTCTTGCTCAGACTCAGGAATACATCTCCGGATGATTTGATCAGGACAGAACTTGAAGAGGTAAGGATCATCAAACACATAGTGTTTTATGTCAGAAAGGAATTTCCTCTTAGCTTGGGTCCCCATGAATTTTGGAATGTCACCCGTCACCAAATGGTTTGCTATGTCAGCATACCAAGGGAAATCACTCACTGAATAGAGGTGCTCATCGGGAAATGAATCAGACACAGAGAGGTAGTGTGAGTTGTCTTTGAATTCCATCCTAGAGGGGTGATCAACTACAATATTATTTTCAACACCCTTTTTATCCTTAATGGTTAAATCGAACTCTTGAAGAAGAAGGACCCACCTAATCAATCTAGCCTTGGCATCTTGTTTTTGGAAAAGGTATTTTAGGGCTGAATGATCAGTGAAGACAATGATGTGTGATCCTAAGAGATAAGACCTGAATTTCTCTAAGGCAAAGACAACAGCAAGCAACTCTTTCTCAGTGGTGGTGTAGTTTATTTGTGCATCATTTAAAGATTTGCTTGCATAAGAAATTACATGTGGAGTTTTCTCACACCGTTGTCCTAAGACTGCTCCTACAGCAAAATCACTTGCATCACACATGAGATCAAAAGGAAGTTTCCAATTTGGAGATTGTATGATAGGTGGAGATATAAGAGTTGACTTGAGTGTAGAGAATGATTCCTCACAGATTTCTGTCCATAAAAATGGAGCATCTTTTACCAATAGAGCACAAAGTGGTCGAGAAATAGAGCTGAAATTCCTAATGAACCTTCTATAAAAACCAGCATGTCCTAAGAAGGACCTCACTTCCTTAACAGTTTTAGGAGAGGGAAGGTGACGAATGATGTCAACCTTAGCTTTATCAACTTCAATCCCTCTACCAGATACCAGATGACCTAGAACAAGTCCTTCCCTTACCATGAAATGGAATTTTTCCCAATTTAGTATGAGATTCTTATCCTCGCACCTTGACAAAACCTTTTCAACATTTATAAGGCATCCCTCAAAAGTATCCCCAAAGATGGAGAATTCATCCATGAAGACCTCTAAAAAATCCCCCACCATATCCGAGAATATTCCCATCATGCACCGCTGGAAGGTACCAGGGGCATTACATAACCCAAAGGGCATGCGTTTGAAGGCAAAAGTGCCAAATGGACAAGTGAAGGTTGTTTTTCCTTGATCCTCTAAGGAGACTTCGATTTGATTATACCCTGAGAATCCATCTAGGAAGCAATAGAATTGATGACCTGCCACTCGCTCGAGGACTTGATCAATAAAGGGTAAGGGGAAATGGTCTTTCTTGGTACAAGAGTTGAGCTTACTATAGTCAATACAAACTCTCCATCCACTACTGACCCTTGTTGGAAGCATCTCTCCATCCTTGTTGGTTATTACTGTGATTCCAGCCTTCTTTGGAACCACATGGATTGGGCTAACCCACTCACTCTCAGCTATAGGATAGATGATATCAGCTTTTAACAATTTCAAAAGTTCTTTTCTCACTACTTCCATGAGATTAGGGTTGAGTCGCCTCTGAGATTGACGACATGGTTTTGACTCAGATTCAAGAATAATTCTATGAGTCCCGATAAGTGGGATAATCCCAGGGATATCAGATAGGGTCCATCCAATGGCTTTCTTGTGTCTCCTAAGAACATCTAGAAGCATCCTCTCATGATCGGATTCAAGGGAGGAAGAAATGACAACAGGAAAGGATTGATTGTCCCCTAAGAAAGCATACTTTAGTGATGAAGGTAAGACTTTAAATTCAAGATCAGATTGGTCATGACTTTCCATGAATGGATGAGACTTTGTATTGAACTTAGTTTCTTTGTTCAGATTTCTTGACAAAATTGGTTCCTTGTGAACAGAATTTTCATCCACTAAATTTTCCAGAGTAGTGTCATGAATGGATATGGACTCAATGTTATTGATTTCAACCATGGTATCATTGATTGGTGATTCTAGAAATTCATCAATAGAGCTGTCTGAAATAGATTCAATCCAAGGAGGCAAATTTCCCTCATGTGAATAAATAAAATCAATCTCTTCTTGACTTAACCATCCTTCGGTAACTCCTTGATGTTCATTGAGTTCATTATCAACACTACCAATCCAATTAACCTCATGGATCTCTTCAGCATCCCCAATTTGAGAGTTTTCATTGTATATGTTCAAGTCTAAGCTCATTTTCCCAAAGGTGATGGTCATGTTCCCATTTCGAACTCGGATTACAGAGTTGATTGTTGCAAGGAAGGGACGACCAAGTATGATTGGGGTTTGCTCCCTAGGACCTAAGCTTGGGTGATTGTCCAAAACAATGAAGTCAGCTGGGTAAATGAAATTTTCAACCTTCACCAAAACATCTTTTAAGATCCCCTTTGGAACTCGAACACTACGATCAGCAAGTTGAAGAGTGACAGATGTGGGTTGGAGTTCTTCGAGCCCTAACTGATAGTACATGGCATATGGAATGAGGTTCACACTAGCACCTAGATCACACAAGGCTTTGACAACTTTGTTCTCTCCTAGTTCAACATTTATGTAAGGGCATCCTGGGTCTTTCATCTTAGGAGGAATGGTCCCTTGAATGGTGGTACTCACATTAGCAGCCAAAAGGACTTGGTTTTTATGTGAAAATTTTCTTTTAAAAGTGCACAAGTCCTTAAGGTATTTTGAGTAGGAAGGTATGGTTTGGATGGCATCGAGAAGGGGAATGTTCAACTTGACTTGTGAGAAGATTTCCCTCAATGTTTCACTCAATTCAGGCTTGGTTTTCCCCCTCATGCGTTGAGGAAATGGTGCAGATTGTGTAGTCGTTTGATGAAGTGTGGTTTCATTCACATTATTATCAGTTTCTTCAGTTTGATCTTGTATTTCATTTGAATTTTCATTAGATTTTGAGGCTTCACATGGTTTTTGACTTATCTGTTCAGGTTTTTCAATTGATTTCCCACTTCTTAAAACTGTCACAGCCTTTAGTTGTTCGTGAGTTGTTTGAGTGAAACTTGTCTCTCCCCTTGATGTTTGTTGTGGAATGGCTTGTGTGGGAATGGGTGCCTTTCCAGTTTTTATGGTTTGAAGTTCTTGTTTAATGGATGAGAATTCTGAGTTCATTTTGTCCATTTGTTTGCACAGTTGTTCTAGTAGGCTTTGTGGAACATTTTGGGTTGGTGCTTGAGCTTGTGGGTTTATTCCAGGAGGATACTTTGGTTGTTGGATAGGTTGTTGATATTGGACATGAGGATGTTGGAATTGGACCGGTTGTGGTTGGAACTGATTATGAGGTTGAAAGTTTTGTTGAGGGTATGGGTTGATACATTGTTGTTGTGTTGGTTGTTGATTGTCCTTCCAACGAAAGCCCGAATGGTCGTTATACCTTGGATTGAAGGTGTTCGTGAATTGTGGCTTTTGAAAGTTCATTGCATTAACTTCTTCTGGTGGTCCTCCTAAAAGAACATCCTTGATGGAAGGAATGGTTGGACAATTATCAGTCTTGTGGTCATTCTTGTCACAAATTGTACAAACAAGCTCAACAGTTTGGGTTTTGTGGACCTTCCTAAGATCAATCTCCTCAACTTTCCTCGTGAGTGCAGCAAGTTTTGCTCTAAGGTTTTCTTATTCTCCAAGATTGTACATTCCACCAGATTTGGGTGGCTTCTCATAGTATGGTGATGTTCCCCATGTTTGGTTTTGTTCAACAAGATTTTCTAGATACTCGTAAGCATCATTTGGGGCTTTGTTTTTGAAGGTTCCATTACACATCATATCAATGAATTGTTTGTTTCCGGGACCCAAACCTTCATAGAAAATTCTCACTTATTCCGGGATTAAGAAACCATGGTGTGGTACCATGTTTAATGTGTCCTTGAACCTTTCCCATGTTTCATAGAATGTTTCTCCCTCTCTTTCAAAAAAGTTTTGTATGCTCTTTTTAAGTGCAATTGTTTTGTGATGGGGGAAGTATTTTTTATAAAATTCTCGTTGAAGCTGGTCCCAAGAGTGAATGGATGCTGGTCTCAAATTGTTTAACCAATTCTTTGCTCGGTCCTTAAGGAAAAAAGGGAAAAGTCTCATTTTAGCAGATTCAATTTGATTTGGTGGGCACATGGTTTCGACAATGTCATTAAATTCTTTAACATGAAGGTAAGGCATCTCAGACTCCATCCCATGGAAGGTTGGAAGGTGGTTCAGGACATGGGGTTTGAAAACATATTGGGCATATCCTATGTTATCATGCCTAATGCATGAGGGTGCATTGGTCCAGGTTGGTGTGAGGTAGTCATTCATGGTCGGGTCTGCAACAATTCCCAAGTTAGGGTCCTGCCCGTTATTTTGGTTCCCTCCCTGGTTTATGATTTGGTTTTGTGGGATATTCTCCATTGTATCGAACTCAACGTCTGAATTTGGAGTATTAGGAATATTTGGATCTAAAGGAAATAGACCTCTTTTAGTGCTTGACTCCCCAGCCCTAGGAGTATCCACCCTAACTAATCTGTTTGAGTTATCGCGGGTGTAGGCGGACATGCGCCAAAAGAAAAAAAAGCGAGAAAGGGAAAAGATAAGAGAATTGGGATGAGAATAGAAGAATGGGGTTAAGAAAAGAAGGTTTTTGGTCTAAGGAACTTACTTGGTCCCCGACAACGGCGCCAAAATTTGGTTGCACCCAAATTTACCCTACGGGTAAAAGAGATCGATGTAGTACATGTAGGGGTCGAGTCCACAGGGACCGAAGAAGTAACCTTGAGACGCTATGATTTGGTGAAGGATGGGCTATGAAGTAGCCAACTTTGGTTTTGATTTTGGATGGTTTAAATAACACTAAGAAACCTACGTGAATTCAATTTAATGAAAATGGGTTGATCTAGGATTATGCTCGGGGTGGATTGAATGAATTTTACTTCTTTAAACAATTTTGGTTTTATTAATTCTTGATGAATCCATTCTTCAAAAATAACACTACCTTCATCATTTTCTGGTTTGGTGCTTACTAAACACAATTACTAATCTCTTATACACTTAGAGAACCAAATTCATGATCTATCCGAGGTATATGGTCATTTAGTAATTGAATTTATTTTTCTCAAACACAGTAAAGATGAAGAGTAGAAATAACTGAAGAATGGATGTCTTAAATTAATTATCCAATTAACAACAATTCGTTCATAAAATATCATTCAATCCAGCCTTTGCATCCTCCTAAGATCAACCCATTAAGGGTTTAGCCCTCCATTGATGGTATACTCTCAATGGTGGGCGGAAGATGGCTAACAAGAATTGGATTGAAGAAATTAAAACCGCGGAAATAACGAGCACTCCTCCGTGTGTGTGAATGAAATTCACACCTATGTGTGAACTAATTCACAACAACACAGAGATATCATTGTGCTTTGTGATTATAAAGTTTTAATAAATGAAATGGAAAATATATGAGAGAATAAGTTGATTAAGAACATAATGATACAAAAAAAAACTTACATGGAAATGGAAAACATTACAAATGAAATTTGGAAGCAAAACATTACAATGAAACAAAGCATCCAAGATGATAAGAAATTTTTTTCACCTATTCCCTTCACCACTAGCTCCTTATATAGGCATATTAGGAGCCTTAGGTACATCCCCCAACAATTAATTCACCCCCCAACAATTAATAGAGTCAAATGGAGGGTGAATAATCAAAAGGAAATTGATGTTTTGAATTTGACCCGGAAAACTGTCCAGATTCGTCCACCACATTGACGTGTGAATTCGAAATTGATTAATGCCGAATCCGGAGGGGATGTAGAAGGTAAATATCTTCATCCATCTGTCCTCTATGATCTGTAAAAATTTCAGGAAATTTCGCTCAGCCGTTTGGAAGTTATAGTCGAAATTGTGGGACGGATTTCTATGCATTAATGACGACTCCACCATTTAAATCTCCACTTCAGATCCCTTTATCATCATGAAAACATCAGAATTAGCTCCGGCCACAGTTGAATAAAATGATCCTCATATTTTTATCTTTCTACTGTATAAATTTGAGCCTCATTGGGCTTGTTTTCTGGGCCCCACATTTGTTTGATGGGCCTTAGGCCCATTATGCTTTTTCCAGCAAGTTTCTACCTTCAGGCGCAAAATTCTCCATCTTCCTTTGGGATTCATCCATCGGACCTAAAAGATAAAATGTTCCAAACAAAGTGATAAATCATATCCCAAACTTTCAAATTAAAATGATGAATAGTGTAATTTCCACAAGCAAATTATTGAGTGGGCCCAAATTGACATTTTAAGCATGAATTGCACAATGATGGGAAATGAAGTTCAATTTATGAATTGGACTAAAATTGATGTTTATAAACTTTAAAACAAATTAATATTAAAAACTTAACAATGAATATTAGCCACTTTAAGTGACTAATCAACACCTTAATAAGGCCCAATCTCCATATAAAATACCCCATAAGGTCTTCCATAGTGTATAAGTCTCATGAACATCTATTGTGAGTTTGATCACTTTTCATCCCTTGTTTCTCACAACAATCATGACTCACATGGGATTATAAATTTTCAATGATCATATCACTTACAACATAAATTTACATTATATAAGGAAACCTCATTTTGTAATCCCCATTTAGTGACATGATAAAATTCCCTCCATACAAGGGAATCCACTTTAGTGTTTTCCACAAAGGAATTCCTATATTGGCAAACCTTAGGTCAATAACCCATAAGTGCCGTAAATATCTATCACCATACATCAATAGGATATAAAAAGGTAAAAATTTGAATACTCTAATTATTATAATAAATAGGATATGTAGGAAGCCTTTATAAAGATTGATCTCAATATTCAGTGCCTATGTGACCTCATATATTTCCTTTTCGCATGAAATTAATCAAAACAAATTAAATTATCTACATGGGGTTTTATTCTTATTATACTTTCGATACATAGAAAACCTCATGAAGGTTAAATCCCATCCTTGAAACATGAATCATATCCTTGGATGGTAGTAAAATCTAGACATTCTTATTATACGACATCAAAATATAAGTAACTAACCATTTTTAAGCAATAACAGAAAATAGATGAGGAAAATTGGATGTAAACATATAGACTAGTTAATAGAAACCCACTTTAAACATAGATGGATTCAACATAAAATCATTTTATTAGGGTAAAAAATCCTGTATCATGATTTGGAATAGATTCTTGAACATATCTTAAACTACAAGAGAGCCCCATAATAGGAAATAATTCCCCCCCAAAGGGTACAATGAGATCAACCTACCATCCTCTCGACCAATGTGAGGTTTTAAGTACCATTGAGTCTTAATCCCCAAATGATCACCTACCTTTTCAAAGCTAGTATGTACATAGTCATAAATGTGGGAAACATTGGGACTTTTAACAAAATGATGAAAATGGTAAAACCAATTTGAATGATTGTGCAACCATGAACACCCCACAATCAATCCTTAGGCAGAGAAAAAATATGGTAAACCTAGTGTGATACCTTATAATGAAATAATAACTAAATCATTATATGTTTCAGATATAATGTCTCCCAACCCATGGGGAAACCAAGTATCCATCATCTTTTTATGTAATAATAAATGATGAACCCAAATTGAATATCTCAAATGATAAAAAACCAGTTGACCATGGATCATGTTCTTTTTTTCATCACCTACACAAAAAATGGTATCCCCTATGTAAAATTCTTGGTAACCTAATATCACATGAAATAATTCCATTCTCATTACGAAAATTCCATGTGAGTGTAGTGGCCACACTGAAAAAATAAAATAAAATTGTGCTACTTGTGCATATCAGATTGACCATTTTTAATACTTTGGATGATACACTGATTGTTGACCTTGTTCATCATTGTATTTGTGACTACAAATATTTCTATAAAAAAGAACTCCTTGCCCCGATATCATGTCTTCATTGAGTGAATATTATAGAACATCAGATATGGATGCGACCTATATGGGTCAAAAAAAATTATCACCCACCCAAGACCTTCTTCTTCATGTGGAAAGAATGATGGTTTGAAAATACCATCAACATGGTACAATTCTATCCCTAGAGGCTGCATGTACTGGTCTTTAGACACTAAATTCAACAAGTCAATCATGTTATGGAAACAATTTAATAAAACTAGTGGCACCTATCACCACCACCAATTGATACAAAATATTATCTCCAAAGTGCATACATCAGCACCATATATATATGAGGAAGGATGATCAAGAAGTTGACTATAGTTCTATCCTAGTCTAAGAGATACCTATGAGGGATCCTATCAACCGCCACTACCAACGTCTTCCTACTAGTACCCCCCATTAACCAGCTGTGGGAACCGGTAGAAATATTTCTACCTAGACACTCATTCATGGGTTATAAGGAAGTCGAGTTGGGTACATAAATTTGTGGATAAATGGGAGTGGGATCATATCCCCACTTCTGTTGACAAAGCCTATAGGAATATACCAAATATAGAGAGCGAGCAGGCTCATATCCCTACTCACTCAGATCAAGTATACATGCATATTCTTAGCGCAAGTATGAGGGAGGAATATATCCCTTCCCCCATGCATAAAGACCCTTGACATATTATGATGGATCAAGTAGGAAAGAAGTGGGTACATACCCCCTCTTCAATCAAATATATTTGCCAGTATATTTTGGATACTTAAAATATACAGGCCTAGATTCCAACACACACTTTGCTAAGTGTCACTACATTTTAGAAATAGCTAAAGAGCTACATATTTATATTCTATAAATGGAACAGATAAAGGGACAAACACATATTCCCATCTAAACAACTAGAAAATCACATCACCAAGATCATTAAAAATAGTTAGGAACTCCATAGAAATCACACATTCTTGCTCTTGTCCAAGAGGATTATCATCATATTTTAGTAATGGGTGAGGAATTGGACTAGGCTCATATTCCCATTACAAATAGGGCTCACTAACTCAGTTTGTCACATTACTCAGGATAGGTGCACAATCCTGTCAAAAAAGACCAACGACATACTCCAAAGTCATATGACCACACATCTATCCCTAACATGACCAGGGACCACTAAGTATGTTTGGAATATGCCTCAGGATGGGCTCATATTCATATTGAAAAAGACTAGTGGCATATTCAAAAGGCATTGGTCCGGGCTCATATCCCCATTCCAACTGAGGTTTATCATGATAATATTGTAACAACCTCAATGCAGGATGATATCTCTACTAAGGAAGCTACTCAGAATTTTTTAGTAGCTCATGGAAGCTAGAATCATATCCCTACTTTTGTTGATGATTGACTGTGCCAACATCCTTCAGATGATATATAAGAGTAGGCTCAAATACCTTAACCCCTCTAGAGGTCCATATCCATATTCTAGTAGGGAATGGATTTTTGAATCGGGATCATACCCCCTATTCAGTTTTTATTAAATTGTATATTTTAGAAACTAGAAAAAAAGTAGGCTCATATTATTGATGATAATACATAATCTTACATGCATACTCCAACAGATTCTTCGCAGTGGGTTCATATCACCAACACACTGAACAATTATCAACATATTTCGGCATCCATTATTTATAAGGCTCATATCCCCGCTCAAGTCCAAATGTTAGGTCAACATTTTAAGACTATAATATAGAATAAGGCTCAAATCCTTGGTCTTCTCAATTATAATTATCTCAAAGAAGTTTTACACATATTCAAAAAACCATAACATTCTACTGACTCTTCAACTGAAGAAGAAGGTGATTATTACCTCAATAGTCCTTCTAGATGGTATTATAGAGTTGGATCACATGGAATGTACTCTTGACATCCTCCATGGTTATCCTTTTCATAGTGATATCTCTCCCGAACATGGAAATTATCTCCTTTCCAAAAAAACCTCCATATAATGAGGTTTTCAAAAATCAAACACCTCTATATAAAGAGGTGACCGAAACCCTAGTATTAACCATATATTGTACCCCATCAACAAATAAAAACCCTTCATCACAATTAGTATGTGACCTAGAGAAGAAAAATTTATGGTCACAATAGATGGAGGCATATAAATCTGATAAATAAGAGGAAAACATGGATATATGGAGAGAGATAGATGAAAACAAACTCACAACTAGTTTATGGTTCATAGCCACTTCTGAATATGAGATCCCAAATAAGCTAGAGAGGGAATGTATTAATTACCTATGAAAAAATATACTATTAAATCATCAGTGGTTGAAGTCTAGTCACCACCCAAATCAAGGATATGAGGGTCACATTCATACCACAAATACACTCTATTTTCAGATGGACATATACACATTCTCTATAGCCCGAAACCTAGGGATAGAAGAAAATGAAAAATTCCTATATAACATTTGTATTTGTATCATAAAAACTATCCTTTAACTAATATCCCAATCCCCATTAGAAATATGTATCTAGGAAGGGGAAATTATGAAGCATTACACTTCATTATTTCCTCAGAATATCATAATTCCCCAAACACGACATCTTATTATGTCATAACCTCTGTTGAAATAAGTGGTACAGGTAACACACGATCCAACTGGTCAATAATATGTAATTAAAATACCATAAATTTGAAAAGATGTTGTGAATGGAGGTTTAGGGCTACCAATCAATTATTATATTGGGCCCCTCGAAGAAATGAGAATGCATTTCAGACACATAAGCTAAAGATATGGCCAAACCAAAAATTACTATAGAAAATGATTCCCATTACGGGTGGCCATTGCACCTAGCTCATAAATTAGGATAATTGCACCAAATTAAAATAATTTTAATAATATCTAACACAGAAACCATCAAGGAGTGAACCCGGACCACAGGGTTGGGTGAATTTTTACCAATCCCTCTACCTCTCTAGTAATCAAACCCTGAGAGGATTTGAATTTTTTTTTCTGATAGCTGCAAACCAACCCCATCCCACATAGATGGGAAAATTTTTATCTCAATCACCTTAAATAGGTTCATCACATCCTAATATGGTTATGGAAACATTAGAGGCATTTCCAAATCAACCACAACCCACTAGGATGGGAACACTACGAGAAAAAGGTGTTTTTGCGGCTATTTTTTCACCGTGGTTTTAAAAACCGTCCCTAAATTTTTTTCGATCAAATATTTAGCGGCGGTTTTTAAAACGCCGTGAAACAACTACCGCTAATTATTTTTAATTTTTTAATTAGCGGCGGGTTCTAGCGGCGGTTTAAACCGTCGCTAAATCGTTTTTAATTTTTTTTTTAATTTTTTAATTTTTTATAATTTTTATAATTTTTTATTTCTTTATTTTTTTATATTAGTAATTTATTTATTTATTTATTTATTTTTTTAATTAATTAATTCATTATTTATTTATTATTTATTATTTTATTATTTATTTATTATTTTTTACTTATTTATTATTTAGTTATTTATTTTTTGTAATTAATTAATTAATTAATTAATTTTTTTTAAAATATCTTCTAAATAAAGTAAATTATTTTTAATAGTAGTTTTTTTAAAAACTGCAGCGAAATAGCAGCAGTTTTTTGGAAACTGCCGCAAAATTTAAGAAATTTTTTTTGAAAAATTTTAAAAATTTATTTATAATTTATTATTTATTATTTATAATTTTTTTATTTATAATTAAATATAGTTTATTATTTATAATTTTATATATTTATAATGTTTCAATTAATTAATATTTATAATTATTAGTTAATACTATTTATTTATTTTTAATTAATTAATTAATTAATTACTAATTATTAATTAATTATTATTAGTTTATTATTCATTATTTATTTATTTATTTATTTGTTATTCATTATATATTAAATAATTATTAATTATTATTTGATTAATTATTGATTATTAATTATAAATTATAAATTATTAGTTATTAGTCATGATTAATTATTAATTAATTATTTTTTATTCACTAATTTGTTTAGTTATGTATTTATTATATATTTTATATTTTTTAATTTTTATTCTTTATTATTTATTCCTTATTATTTATTTTTAATTTACTAAATATTAATTTATTATTAGTTTATTATTCATTTACTAATTATTTATTAATTAATTATTATTAACTAATTAATTAATTATTATTTATTAAATATCAAATATTGAATATTGCATATTAAATATTAATATTAAAATATTAATTATTAATTAAGAATTATTAATTTTATAATTATCAATTATTAATTGTTAGTTATTATTAACTATTAATTAATAATTAATTATTGTTTATTTATCTATTTATTTATGTATTTATGTATTTATTATTGATTATTTCTTGATTATTTATTAATTATTTATTAATTAAATTATTATTATTTATTAAATATTAAATGTTGAATATTGCATATTAAATATTAAAATTAAAATATTAATTATTAATTAAGAATTATTCATTTTATAATTATCAATTATTAATTATTAGTTATTATTAATTATTATTTATTTATATATTTATTTATGTATTTATGTATTATGTATTATGTATTATTTATTATTTATTATTTATTATTTATTAATTTTATTTTAATTTACTAAATATTTATTTATTATTAGTTGATTATTCATTTATTATTTATTTATTTTTTTATTCATTAATCAATATTAATTAATTAATTATTATTTATTTATTAATAATTTATTAATAATTTATAAATTATTTATAAATTATTGAATATAAATTATAAATTGTAAATTATTAATTATTAATTCTTAACAACCAATTCATTAATTATTAGTTATTAGTTATTATTAATTATTAATTATTAATTATTAATTATTTACTATTTACTATTTATTATTTATTATTTATTATTTATTATTTATTATTTATTTATTTATCTATTATCTATTAATTTATTATTTATTATTTATTTATTTATTATATATGAAATTATTTTTTAATTAATTTATTATCTATACATTACTTATATATATATTATGTTATATATTATATATTATATATTATATATTATCTATTATCTATTATCAATTATATATTATCGATTATATATTATATATTATATATTATATATTATATAATACCTAATATATAATATATAATATATAATATATAATATATAATATATAATATATAATATATAATATATAATATATAATATATAATATATATTATATATTATATATAATACATTATTTATTATATATTAGATATTAGACATTAGATATTAGATATTATGTATTATGTATTATGTATTATGTATTATATATTATATATTATAATTATATATTATATATTATATATGATTAATTATTAATTATTGATTATTGATTAATAATTATTGACTAATTATTATTTAGTTTGTATCTATTTGTTGTGTATTACTTATTTTTCTAATTAATATATACATATGTATAAGTATATTAAATTCGATTTATTGACCACATGAGGAGCCTGCTGGAGTGGTAAAGTCTTTGGAGAATAAGCAAGAGGTAATGGGTTCAAATCTCACCCAACGCAGAATTTATATATATGGCATGGGCATGTGCATGGGCTTGTGCATGGACATAGACTTATGCATGGAGATGGATGGGCATGTGCGTGGTAATAATAAATAAATAAATTACTAAAATAAATAAATAAATTTTTAAAATAAATAAATAAATTACTAATATAAAAAAATAAAGAAATAAAAAATTAGAAAAATAAAAAAAATAAAGAAAAATTAAAAACGATTTAGAGACGGGTTAAACCGTCGCTAAAAATTCACCGCTAATTAACAAACTAAAAAAGTTTAAAAAATTAAAAAAAAAAATTAAAAACGATTTAGCGGCGGTTTAAACCACCGCTAAAAGACCGCCATTAATTATTTATCGACGCACAATTTAGCGGCGGTTTTCCAAAATCGTCGTAGAACGATTTGGCGGCGGTTTAAACCGCCGCTAAACGAAAGAAAAACCGTCGCTAAATATAAATTTTGGCGTAGTGGAAATTTATATTACATTTTTTATATTAAAAGTAACCAGATCCTTGATTGGAATTGTAACATCCCAGGTAAAAAATGAATAAAAATTTTTCATATTTATTAATATTTACGAATTAAATATTAATTTTAATTAAAAGGGGTTTCTACGTTCGATAGCGTACTCGATACGCAACGATGAGTTTCTTTGAAAACTTACGTTGTACACTAGTAATATAATAATATTATTTTAAATGGTAGTTAACATGTAGCCATTGTATTGGCGGGAATGGATATAAATAACTAAAATATGATTATATATGTTTTTTAAATGTTTTTACATTTATCCAATAAAAGATATAGGCTTAAAATACGGAAAGAATTCAATTTTAGGCATTTATACCCAAATTTTCACTAAAGGTTCACTTATCACCTTTTGATGGCGAACCGTCATTAAATATAGTTTTGATCACTCTTATACATTTTTTTGGACCAAATATAACTCTTCTTTAGAATCAGGACAACAAAATTTACTTTGTGTAAATTTTTGGTATTTTTCTGATAAAGTTCATTTTTAATGAATAGTGTAAAATGTTGTATTTTAATTCAAAACCTCTTTTTAATCTAATTTATTTATATGATTAGATTATCTTTTGAATTGGGTTTAAAGTGAAATTAGAATATATTTTTACGATTTAATCCAATGGTGGTAATTGGAATCAATTTCACTTTGAAATTGGACTTAAACTAGTGTCAATCTTTTGATACTTATTGTTTCATAAAAACACGCTATTTGTCATGACAGCGGGAATTAATTATTAAATTAATTAATGTGACTTATATGTTTTGAATTTTGTAAAATAGACTTCATTTTTGAATTCGGAATATCAAATATAGCTTAGGGTGAATTTTTGGTATTTTTCTGAAAAACTTCAATTTTTAATGAATAGTGAAACCACTAAGTGGTACTTATAAAAACTGATTTTTCATTTAAATGAAGTTTTACCAATTCTGTGTTTTGAATTTTAAAAATCCTTGATACATGGTTGTCATTAAGAAGTAAAATGTGGTTCAATGGGATTAAAATAATTTTTTGTTGAATAGTAACTTATTAAGTTTTTAATCGCGATTAGAGGTAATTAGTGTAGTTTAAGGTAAAAATAATGTTTTAATAATATGAGATGAGCTTGAAACATGTCCTACCCTCATTGGATGTGTCATGGACGACCTAGAAAATCCATTAGTCAACTTGGGGACCCCATGGAGCCACTTTGGTTGGGAAATGACATAAATAACTTTTTATTTAATGTTAAAGTAAAAATAACACAAACATGAGATGTTTTACTAAAACAATTTTTTACATTAGGTTATACAAGTCATATTTTTGATTATAAATAGTCATTGGAAATCTAAAAAGATTTCCTACATCATGATAGTTTTTTTATAATTTTTAGACATTAAATAAATTAAAATATTTATGACATCATGATGATGGAGCGATTACCTCATTAATAAAGGATTTAAATAAAATGGAAAGATAATGTAAAATCTATGACCTAAACATCTCCAAAACCTATTGTATGGGTGGATTTAGAACCCTTATCACCTTATCCTAGAAACACATCAAAGTGGGACCATTAAAATCCGAAACTCATTCTAAAATAATGTAACATTTTCTTACTTTCCAAGAGTGCCCCTCCTCTCCTCTTATAAAAGGCCCCCACCTCTACCACCTTACCCACACTTCCAAAGCCTTTGGATCGGCCAACCCCTGACCATTTTGTCTCTCCACTTCCCTCTCTTACTCCTTGAAGCCTCAATTTTGGCAGAAGTCTTCCCAAGGAAGCCTTTGAGCTCAAACCAAACGGAGTTACCCGATTTTAAGGTAATGTCTTCACTTGAGTCCTTTTGTTTTATTTTGATTCTCCAACCCCCTAAACTCTTTTTATTCATTTATTTTGTAAAAACTACAGTATAATCAATATACTAGGATTTTGTTATAATAAGGATTCGAGCTATACTTACACACACCTACATCTAATGGTTAAAGAACATACTGTTTCTGTGGATGGCGAATTTCTGCCTCTCGAAACGATGATTGTTCAACAATCTTTTAACACCTTCAAAGGTGGAAATTAAGATGAAACTATATTTATATATGATATATAATATGTTTATGTTTTCCTTAATCTTCTGTATTTTTAATTTTGGGCATACCTTTATGGTTTCCATTATGGGTAAATGCGATATCTTCATTTAAGGAAGTGCGGACTACTGCCCCCTCAAAGTGATGTGATTCGTTAATACCATATGTGGGATGTGTAAAGGATGTATTTAAAGTTATTATATATGATGTTATACTAGAGTTATAATATACCTCTATATCATTATTATTCCATTCCATAAAAATATGAAATAGAAATGATAGTAGCGTTCATGCGTACGTACGACTTACTGTCTCCATGAACGGTGCATTTCATTTCTTATCCCCAAATGTAATGTACTATTATAAGTACATGTATATAATGGATATATATGTTTAATGATACGTCTAAATGATGCATATAATTCTGGAATTAAAATATACATACCTCTCATTTAGTTTTAATTCCATTAATATGACAAAGAAATGAAAGTAGCGTTCATGCGTACGTACGGCTTACCGTCTCCATGAACGGTGCATTTCATTTGTTACCTCTAAATGATTATGTAATATTATAAATACATTTATATTCTAGATATATATGATATATATGATATCCAAATCACTAATTTCATTCTGGATATAAATAACCTTTGACCACACGAACAACATGTAATTGTAAGAAGTCCACTTTCGACTTAAGAACCAAATATTGACAAAACAAACATTATTAACATAAATGGTTACATAATGTTTATAACATGGAAATAAGTGATATAAAAGGAATAATGAACATGAATAAGGTTCTTAAGAAAATAGAAATTAACTCAAGTTTATTATTTAGGACGTTAAAGAATGATCGAGTCATGTCGGACCCGAGGTAAGGGACTTCGTCTCAATCTCCTTTCATTGAGGAATATTTCATTTTATACACAACTTTCTTTTATACGGTGTATAAACCCCTTTGACTTTTACTTTTATAGAAAAGGAATATTTTTATACGAAGCGTTTTACTAAATGACAAAAGGGAATGTTTTTGTCGTACATATGCGGCGACAACGACTTCTCCGCCGCCGTGAGTATTATTTGGTCTTTGGATTCCTCAACAAGCCGTAATGTTTTTAAAATAAAATAAATACCATATACTCTTTTATTTATTTTGGTATTGAAAATGGTTTTGATAAAGGATTCTATTATGTCAATATATTTAAATGATATATTGTGATTGAAATGTGGAAATGTTATCATTCCTTTATATTGGTTTTATGTTTTATGATTTTATATTGGTACTTGGACATTTGACGGGTGGTTACGTGATAAACCATATGACGGGTGGTGCCGTGAATACCAGGATGAGTGGTTACGTTATAACCTCCAATGCATTGGGTATGGAAGTCGGCCGTATGACTATTCCATTAAGTATGTATGGAAGTTGGCCGTATGGCTATTCTATTAAGTGATATGTGTGGAAGTCGACTGTATGGTTATTCCACTTAAGTATGTTTATGTCCCAAGTTACCTTTATATGTTATGTGTTCTTTATATGGGTTTTATGGTAATCCATTGGTTACAAAAAGGTAAGTAATGATATTTTATTCAGTGAAGAGTTTTTACTACTTCATGATGGTGAAGGTATTACTTTGATAATGTTATACATGGTTTACTTGATGTTTGAAAAACTAACAATTTTCATTCTTTGTGTATCCCTTACTGAGTTTTTTATGCTCACCCCAAGTGTTTTTGAAATGTTTTTCACAGGACTTAATGTGGAATAGGGTCAAGTATGGGATCAAGGGAAAGTCATGCTATATAAAACATGGAACTAGACATGTTTCTTTTAAAGAGTTTTTATTTTATGGAAACATAGTAGAAGTGTCTACTTTGTAATCTTTTGAGATGTAGTAGTTATGTTCTAATTCTCTAAAACTCTAAACCTGAAAAGATCCTCAATGTGAATTATTCATTTAATTCAATATTAAGAGATATTTAAGGTCGGGGCCTTATAGTTGGTATCAGAGGTTGGTTTAGACAACTTTAGGAGTTAGAAAATTGATAAATTATAAATTAATTTATGGTATGATTGAAATAATATAGCATTTACGGATTACCATGTTGCTTCGCCTAAGATATTTCAGTTTTAAGAATGGATTTTCATAGAGGAAATAGAACATCATTTCTGGAAGGCATACAGAGGGAAGTGAACTTTCAAATCAGTATCCTGAGATGGTCAGAATCAAGACTAAACAGTTTGTTGTAGTGATGGCTCAGTTGACTCAGGTGAAAATTGTTGGTTGTTTTTATCGATGATATTTTGGTGTTTTCTAAAATAAAGAGGACCATGAAAGTCATTTAAGTGTTTTCTTGAAAACCTTTAAATAAAAGAAACTATATTGAAAATTCAGCAAGTGTGAGTTTTGGTTACAACCAATTTTTTTCCTGGGTCACATTATTTCAAAAGATGGCATAACTGTTGATCCTGCTAAAACAAAAGTTGTTGAAGAATGGCTAGACCCACAAATGTAACCGAGATCCATAGTTTTCTTGGTTTGGTAGGTTACTACCAAAGGTTTGTTGAAAAATTTTCACGGTTATCTAGTCCAATGACTAAGCTAATACAGAAGAGTGTTAAGTTAATCTGGATAAAAGAATGTGATGATTCATTTCAGGAGTTGAATAGAAGATTAGTGAATGCTCCAGTTTTGGCACTTCCTTCCAGGAATGGTGAGTTTGTTATATATAGTGATGCTTTGTTGAAGGGACTTGGCTGTGTCCTTATGCAGAATGATCAGGTAATTACTTATGCTTCACGTCAGTTGAAAACTCATGAGGTAAATTACCCTACACATGATTTGGAATTAGCTGCTGTTGTTTTTGCTTTAAAAATTTAGAGGCATCATTTGTATGGAGTAAAGTGTGAAATATATACTGATCACAAAAGTTTAAAGTATATATTCACTCAGAAATAATTGAACATTAGATAGAGGAGATGGCTGGAATTAATCAAGGATTATGATTGTACAATTCACTACCATCAGGGAAAAGCAAATAAAGTGGTCGATGCTTTGAGTTGAAAAAGTAATGCTTCATTAACCATGCTATGTTTGGAACGAGATCCTTTGGTTTTTGATTTGATGAAATTTGGCATAGAAGTTGTTGGTGCCGGAAGTTCTTATTTTTTGTTTCAGGTATCAGTGAAATCTTCTCTATCAGACAGAATCAAGCAAGCACAGAAGAAAGACAGTGATTTGCAGAAAAAGGTAGAGTTGGTACAGAAGGGTAAGTTGCCTGAATTCAACATTGATAATGATTGTGTTTTGAGATTTGGGAATAGATTGTGTGTGCCTTGTGATTCACAGTTGAAAAAAGAGTTGTTATGTGAAGCTCATAGTTCCCCATTTTCAGTTCATCCTGGTAGTACTAAGATGTACAGAGATCTGCTGGAGTATTACTGGTGGGATGGAATGAAAAGAGATATTGCTGATTTTACTGTGAAGTGTTTGACTTGTTAGAAGGTTAAAGCAGAGCAACAGTTACCGAAAGGGATGCTTCAGCCTCTACCAGTGCCAGAGTGGAAATGAGAGAATATATCCATGGACTGTGTTGTGGGATTACCGAAGACATCTCGAGGTAATAATGCAATCTGGGTTATTGTTGATCGCTTGACTAAATCTGCTCATTTCTTTCCTATACGAGATAATTTTTCCCTAGATCAACTTTCCCGTTTGTGTCTTAAAGAGATAGTCAGGTTACATGGATTTCCTCTCTCCATTGTATCTGACCGTGATCCTAGGTTTACTTCTAACTTTTGGAAAGGCCTTCAGAAGTCGTTGGGTACTGAATTAAATTTTAGTACTGCTTTTCATCCGCAATCAGATGGACAGTCAGAACGAACAATTCAAACCTTGGAGGATATGCTACGAGCTTGTTCTATGGATTATCAGGGAAGTTGGGACCAACATCTTTCTTTGGTTTATTTTTCTTATAATAACAGTTTTCATTCCAGTATAAATATGGCACCATTTGAGGCATTATATAGGAAGCGGTGTCGAACTCCAGCATTTTGGGATGAAGTGGGTGAAAGGAAGCTGATGGGACCAGAATTGGTAGAAGAGATGGCAGAAAAAGTTCAGTTGATTCAGAAACACATGAGAACAGCTCAAAGCAGGCAGAAGAGTTATGCGGATAACCATAGGAAGGATCTATCTTTCGAGGTAGGTGATCATGTTTTTCTCAAGGTTTCTCTATGGAAAAGTGTGATGAGATTTGGTAATAAAGGAAAGCTAAGTCCAAGGTTCATTGGACCATATGAAATTATGGAGAGAGTTGGATCAGTTGCTTACCGAGTGGCTTTACCTCCGAGTTTATCTTAGGTACACAATGTTTTTCAGGTTTCGATGTTGAGAAAGTATATGCCAGATCCATCTCATGTTTTGAGTCCAGAGGTAGTTCAGCTGGAAGAGAACCTATCTTATGAAGAACAACCAGTCTAGATTCTTGACTGAAGAGAGAAAGTATTGCGAAATAAGGTAATTCACCAGGTAAAGGTTTTGTGGAAAAACCATATGGTTGAAGAGGCAACGTGGGAATCTGAAAATGCTATGAGGGATAAATACCCCCACTTATTTTGATAAGTGAATAAAATTGCGAGGACACAATTCCCAAAAGGGGGGAAGGATGTAACATCCCAGGTAAAAAATGAATAAAACATTTTCATATTTATTAATATTTACGAATTAAATATCAATTTTAATTAAAAGGGGTTTCTATGTTCGATAGCGTACTCGATACGCAACGATGAGTTTCTTTGAAAACTTACGTTGTACACTAGTAATATAATAATATTATTTTAAATGGTAGTTAACATGTAGCCATTTTATTGGCGGGAATGGATATAAATAACTAAAATATGATTATATATGTTTTTTTAAATGTTTTTACATTTATCCAATAAAAGATATAGGCTTAAAATACGGAAAGAATTCAATTTTAGGCATTTATACCCAAATTTTCACTAAAGGTTCACTTATCACCTTTTGATGGGGAACCATCATTAAATATAGTTTTGATCACTCTTATAAATTCTTTTGGACCAAATATAACTCTTCTTTAGAATCTTGACAACAAAATTTACTTTGTGTAAATTTTTGGTATTTTTCCGATAAAGTTCATTTTTAATGAATAGTGTAAAATGTTGTATTTTAATTCAAAACCTCTTTTTAATATTATTTATTTATATGATTAGATTATATTTTGAATTGGTTTTAAAGTGAAATTAGAATATATTTTTACCATTTAATCCAATTTTGGTAATTGGAATCAATTTCACTTTGAAATTGGACTTAAACTAGTGTTAATCTTTTGATACTTATTGTTTCATAAAAACACGCTATTTGTCATGACAGCGGGAATTAATTATTAAATTAATTAATGTGACTTATATGTTTTGAATTTTGTAAAATAGACTTCATTTTTGAATTCGGAATATCAAATATAGCTTAGGGTGAATTTTTGGTATTTTTCTGAAAAACTTCAATTTTTAATGAATAGTGAAACCACTTAGTGGTACTTATAAAAACTGATTTTTCATTTAAATGAATTTTTACCACTTCTGTGTTTTGAAATTAAAAAATATGACATAAATGATTTTTATTAATAAGTAAAATGTGGTTCAATGTGATTAAAATAATTTTTTGGTAAATAGTAACTTATTAAGTTTTTAATCGCGATTAGAGGTAATTAGTGTAGTTTAAGGTGAAAATAATGTTTTAATAATATGAGATGAGCTTGAAACATGTACTACCCTCATTGGATGTGTCATGGACGACTAAGACAATCCATGAGTCAACTTGGGGACCCCATGGAGCCACTTTGGTTGGGAAATGACATAAATAACTTTTTATTTAATGTTAAAGTAAAAATAACACAAACATGAGATGTTTTACTAAAAAAATTTTTACATTGGGTTATACAAGTCAGATTTTTGATTATAAATAGTAATTGGAAAGATAAAAAATTTCCTACATCATGATAGTTTTTTTATAATTTTTAGACATTAAATAAATTAAATTATTTATGACATCATGATGATGCAGCGATTACCTCATTAATAAAGGATTTAAATAAAATGGAAAGATAATGTAAAATCTATGACCTAAACATGTCCAAAACCTATTGTATGGGTGGATTTGGAACCCTTATCACCTTATCCTCGAAACACATCAAAGTGGGACCATTAAAATCCGAAAATCATTCTAAAATAATGTAACATTTTCTTACTTTCCAAGAGTGCCCTTCCTCTCCTCTTATAAAAGGCCCCCGCCTCTACCACCTTACCCACACTTCCAAAGCCTTTGGCTCGGACAAACCCTACCCATTTTGTCTCTCCACTTCCCTCTATTACTCCTTGAAGCCTCACTTTGGGCAGAATTCTTCCCAATGAAGCCTTTGAGCTCAAACCAAACGGAGTTACCCGATTTTAAGGTAATGTCTTCACTTGAGTCCTTTTGTTTTATTTTGCTTCTCCAACCCCCTAAACTCTTTTTATTCATTTATTTTGTAAAAAATCCAGTATAATCAATATACTAGGATTTTTTTATAATAAGGATTCGAGCTACACTGACACACACCTACATCAAATGGTTAAAGAACATACTGTTTCTGTGGATGGCGAATTTCTGCCTCTCGAAACGATGATTGTTCAAAAATCTTTTAACACCTTCAAAGGTGGAAATTAAGATGAAAATATATTTATATATGATATATAATATGTTTATGTTTTTTTTAATCTTCTGTATTTTTCATTTTGGGCATACCTTTATGGTTTCCATTATGGGTAAACGCGATATCTTCATTTAAGGAAGTGCGGACTACCGCCCCCTCAAAGTGATGTGATTCGTTAATACCATATGTGGGATGTGTAAAGGATGGATTTAAAGTTATTATATATGATGTTATACTGGAGTTATAATATACCTCTATATAATTATTATTCCATTCCATAAAAATATGAAATAGAAATGAAAGTAGCGTTCATGCGTATGTACGGCTTACCGTCTCCATGAACGTTGCATTTCATTTCATTTCCCCAAATGTAATGTAATATTATAAGTACATGTATATAATGGATATATATGATGAATGATACATCTAATTGATTAATATAATTCTGGAATTAAAATATACATACCTCTCATTTAGTTTTAATTCCATTAATATGACAAAGAAATGAAAGTAGTGTTCATGTGTACGTACGGCTTACCGTCTCCATGAACGGTGCATTTAATTTCTTACCTCTAAATGATTATGTAATATTATAAATAAATTTATATTCTGGATATATATGATATATATGATATCCAAATCAGGAATGTCATTCTGGATATAAAGAACCTTTGACCACACGAACAACATGTAATTGTAAGAAGTCCAATTTCGACTTAAGAACCAAATATCGACAAAACAAACATTATTAACTTAAATGGTTACATAATGTTTATAACATGGAAATAAGTGATATAAAAGTAATAATGAACTTGAAAAAGGTTCTTAAGAAAATATAAATTAACTCAAGTTTATTATTGAGGACGTTAAAGAACGATCGAGTCAAGTCAGACCCGAGGTAAGGGACTTCGTCTCAATCTCCTTTCATTGATGCATATTTCGTTTTATACACAACTTTCTTTTATACGGTGTATAAAACCCTTTGAATTTTACTTTTATACAAAAGGAATCTTTTTATATGAAGCGTTTTACTAAACAAAAAAAGGGAATGTTTTTGTCGTACGTATGCGGCGACAACGACTTCTCCTCCACCACGAGTATTATTTGGTCTTTGGCTTCCTCAACAAGCCGTAATGTTTTTAAAATAAAATTAATACCATATACTCTTTTATGTATTTTGGTATTGAAAATGGTTTTGATAAAGGATTCTATTATGTCAATATATTTAAATGATATATTGTGATTGAAATGTGGAAATGTTATCATTCCTTTATATTGGTTTTATGTTTTATTATTTTATATTTGTACTTGGACATTTGACGGGTGGTTACATGATAAACCATATGACGGGTGGTTCCGTGAATACCAGGACGGGTGGTTATGTTATAACCTCCAATGCATTGGGTATGGAAGTCGGCCGTATGGCTATTCCATTAAGTATGTATGGAAGTTGGCCGTATGGCTATTCCATTAAGTGATATGTGTGGAAGTCGACCGTATGATTATTCCACTTAAGTATGTTTATGTCCCAAGTTACCTTTATATGTTATGTGTTCTTTATATGGGTTTTATGGTAATCCATTGGTTACAAAAATGTAAGTAATGATATTTTATTCAGTGAAGAGTTTTTACTACTTCATGATGGTGAAGGTATTACTTTGATAATGTTATACATGGTTTACTTGATGTTTGAAAAACTAACAGTTTTCATTCTTTGTGTATCCCTTACTGAGTTTTTTATGCTCACCCCAAGTTTTTTTGAAATGTTTTTCACAGGACTTAATGTGGAATAGGGTCAAGGATGAGATCAAGGGAAAGTCATGCTATATAAAACATGAAACTAGACATGTTTCTTTTAAAGAGTTTTTATTTTATGGAAACTTAGTAGAAGTGTCTACTTTGTAATCTTTTGAGATGTAGTAGTTATGTTCTAATTCTCTAAAACTCTAAACCTGAAAATATCCTCAATGTGAATTATTCATTTAATTCAATATTAAGAGATGTTTAAGGCTGGGGCCTTATAGGAATCCTCAAATACTCAACAACATGATCAAATAGTTTCAATAGAGGACCTTGATAGTTCATAACAATTAGGTATGTGGAAATTTTTATCATTATCATCACCCTAGAAGATATCTGTCTTCTCTGGTTTGGGAGGTAAACATCGATGTTTGACATCACATCTGTTCCTCCTACTGCGAGACAAACCATTTCTACATGGGGCTCATTCAGAAAATAGGAATGAAAACTCCCATAAGGTCAGTATTAAGAAAAAAAAATATAAGGAACATATGATTAATGAAATCAAACCTCTTATGGGTTATATTTCAGAATGGATCAATATGGAAAGGGGTTAGAGAAATGAACCTGATGCAACCCTCAAAGGAGGAGCAAGCAGTAAAGAATCACTTTATTGTGTTGAGAGTAATGGGATGGATACAATTTACTAATAAACCTCACTAAATTTTTTCACCATAAACAAAGTAGATGATATAGATCATGAAGCAAATGTAATGGGATACAATGCGGAAATTTTACCTCGAGATGTGGGTGATCTGGATGCCACTACTGGAAATAAGATCTATACCAACGGTTTTGAGAAAACCATTGGTATAGTTCACTTATTTGGACCTATACCAATGGTTTGGCCAAAAACTTTGGTATAGGTCACTAATTTGGACATATACCAACAGTTTTGGACAAACCATTGGTATAGGGGGACCTATACCAATGGTTTGGAGAAACCGTTAGTATAAGTCCATAATAGAGACCCTATACCAATGGTTTTCCTCAAACCGTTGGTATATGTCCCCCCTATACCAACGGTTTGTCCAAAAACGTTGGTATAGGTCCAAAAATCAACGAAACTATACCAAATGTTCTCAAAACCATTGGTATAGGTCAATACCAATGGTTTTGAGAACTGTTGGTATAGTTACATGTATTTTTTATGAAACATTCTTACAGAGAACATTAAATAAATCAATATTTAAAATATTTATGATAATACATATATTTATTTATGAAATTATGTTCACAAAAGTATAGTTAGGTTAGTGGTTAGGTCGTTCAATCCTAAACCGGATGTACTAGGATCGAAACCAAATAAATGATTTTTTTGAAATACATATACCAACAGTTTTATGGAACCGTAGGTATAGATTTTTCATATTACTTATACCAACGATTTTCGAAACTGTTGGTATAGGTTTATACCAATGATTTTTCCAAAACCATTGGTATAAACCTATCCCCAAAGATTACTAGCCTACAGTTCTCCAAACCATTGGTATAGGATATACCAATGGTTTCAAACCATTGGTATAAGGTATTTTTCTAGTAGTGTGCACCAACTGAGGTTACACATTCATGGAATCAGAGAAGGATCCAGAACCTAAAACCTATGAATAATGAATTTTTATATCTATGGAGGAACTAAACCAAGGATAAAGGGAAAAGCATGGATACATCCCTATCACCACCCATGGGAGTTAAAATCACTTATGTGGAGGAATGACTAACATAATATGAAAATAAGATAAAAAATATCATATAGATCAATGAGGGATTACTGAAGAGAATCATTCACACTGGGTGTCATCTTCAGCTAAAAAAAATATCCATCCTCGCACTCATTTGGAGAGAGATAATGCACATAAAATGGTAGAATTTGAGCATCAATATGGCCCAAGATCCAAGAAACCGATCTATATAAATGAGGAAGTTGCGGGTGATCAAAACTTCACTCCATTACAAAAACAACCCGTACCTCATTAGGGAGATCTTTTAGTCCTAGATCAGATCAAGAATTAGTATAATTGAAAACGTGTCCACCTCATCAATCCTTTCTCTATTTTGTAGATATTAGGTGTCTTAGATAATAGTAACTCCATAACTACTCAACACCATTAAATACCTCGATGCTTGAATAAAATCCATGGAAGTGTATCACACACCCATGCAGACTGAGGAGAAGCCATATCTCTAATGGGTGGATAGAACTTTTCCTAGAACCAATTTTAGTAATCCTACATTATTAATGTTTTAAAAAATAAAAGATATTGAATAGTATATCATACACTTCATGCTTCAATGTGTCTGAATGATGTGCCCTCAAGAATAGTAGAAAGAGACCAAGCTAAAATATTTTATACAAACTCCGATGGGGACAAATTTCATTTGGCACAATAGCCTTCCATCATGATTCAATGTGGGATGGGAAGACCTTCATCGCAAATTCTGTTTTCATTTCAAATCTACAAAACAGAAAACCAAAATTGTTTACCTAACAAACGGTGACCCATGTGAAATTGTGAGGGTTTCTAACTTCAACCCCAAATGAAGGGTTTAACCTGTTCACTCATAATCCCTCTCTCACATGAGAATTTTCATGTACTCTATTTTGAAAATCTTTAGGATGAGCTATAAACACCTTTGATCCTAATGAAATATTAATTCAGATTCCATTAGTTTCAAGAAATGTCATAACTCCTAGAAGATACCATTCAGTGATCTTGATTTATATCTCATACCATTTCCTTGGCATATGAAAAAAGGATTAGTATGGAAGGGAATAATGCTATTACCATCAAACCATTAATAGTAACCGTTCAATCACCTAGGTAGGCCCCTAATTGTATGATTCCTCCCATCAAGTGTAAGCCATAACAAAATCACCATTGGTTAGAAAAAAAAGGAGATCAAAATCACCCAAAATTTGATAGATGGATGAAAAAAGTACACTGCTTATAAAATGAGATGGTCCCTGGTTATTTCCTTTTTATCCATAGAAAATTACCTACTTAAACTACTAGATCATTGGAAACCTAGTGAATTCAACCTCATTGATCATCCTAAATACTTCCCTTTCCATATGAGGCTGGGTTACACCATCCAGAATCGCTTCATCATAAAAGACACTCTCTAAATCATAATTAATTATGGATAGGATATGATGAAAAAAAACCCCAAGATAGGTGAATTCTATAATAGTTTCCTTCCTAGAAAAAGTGGGTGACTAGAAAGAGGTTTTTTCAAGGTGTGGAATATTTTTTTTATAACTGGATGACTCAAAATAATATAGACCGATATCATGCCAACATGAGAGAACATCTTGAAAAACCAACAACATTCACATCACATAGGTATATGAAATTAAATATACCTTAGAGATGTTAATTTAATCACTATACACATGAAAAAATATAAGATAAAGAGTCATATCCAACTCCCACACAAGCTCTGACTCTTAAAAACTTCTTTCCTTCAACATCTGAAGAATGGAGACTACCCAAACCAATATAACTATCATAAAATGAAGTGATAATTTTTTTATAGTTAATTTTGTTCACTTTATTGGACCCTTTTTTGGATTATGAATACACATATAAGGACGTTTCCCCAATACCGGATCAAGGAACTAGAGGCCGAGGACGTAAAATCCAAGTATACAGGTGATGGTGCAGATGTGATCGAACACAATATTTTGGTAACATTCCCGTATAGAACATATATTCATCCAAGGTCCATGGGTGAGTACTCCAACAATGACAATAAATGGAGATGCCTCAGAGCCATCTAGTGGTCATCCAAGCCTAGTTATCTTACACAACTGACTAAATGAGGTGCAATTGTCTGATCATCCCAAATAAAGGGTATGGATGGCATGGACTAAGATACTAGAATAAAATACTTCTTCAACCAGTACTCAATAACCATTATCATCAACCTCAAACACCTCAGATCTTGATAAACATAATAGTGAGAAACCCCACCTTGGGATACACATACCTCTGGAACAAAAGTATGGAATTTTGAAAGAGTTGGTTGTTTCCCAAAATAAACTATCGATCTTAGATTCCATCGACCATTCAAATTAACTAGGAGAGGAACTCATTTAACCACTCAATACCCCAAAAGAGTTTGATATAGTTTTAATCATAGATGAGGTTTATCATGCAGATAATATGCCATCAGAATGATATGTCACTATATCATTCACAAAAAAAGGACATGGAAGAAGTTATCTAGGGAAATACCATACCCCTTTATGTTTTAGGAAAAATCAACAATGTCTATATCCATAGGGCTATGATTAACAATGGTTTTGAGATCAAACACATCCCAATTTTGACCCTATGAAATTTGGAATATAGTGAGGGGGATTTATCTTTTATAAATCTAACCATTCAAGGGTATGATAAGAGAAATAAAATAATACTCTATAATATCAATCTCAAGGATATGTTTTGGGATCTTGCATCAAATGTTGAGTTTATAGTTATACAGTAGGACACAACATATAATGTTCTTCTTGGAAGACCTTTTCTTCATATCCATGTATAAGTACCTTAAAAAATTCATCAGTATTTGAAATATCCCATCTATGGGAAGGTCAAATAATTAAATCGTGAAAGACCCCCCTTCGTGTATTGGGAATCCATATATACTTAGGAATATTTATTTAAAAGGGAAGGAAAAAAACCAATAGTGGTTGATGATATGTATATTGCAACACCAAATGTATTAGGGACCACCACCATGAATCATTAGAGTATTATTTATAGTAATTATGTGTGTCCCATAAACCTGATTGATCCAAAAGATATAATCCCATATTTCTAGGCTCCTACTGTCCTTGGTGAAAGTATAAAAGAGAATAATGAACTCCATAATCTCTTTGTGAAAACTATGGATGTATAAGATGACAATGTATATTACCATGGAATATCTAACCTTTACAATGATATAAATTCCCTTATATTAACCACCAGGTCAAAAAATTACTCAAAATACTCAATAATATAATAATAAGAGGGAAAACTTAGAAATTACCCTCCCGTGTCCGAGGAAGGTGTCTCCACCATCATCGATGAGCTCATTCAGGTGAATCTGGGAAAAAATAATACCTACAACCTATATTGATTAGTGAAACCATTCTTATCAAGCATTAAAAGATTTATATAAATTTTCTAAAGTAGAATTAATAAAATTTATTATGGAATGATACTGAAATTATTGGGTTAAACCCTAATGTGCCACCGGTTTGGTCCTCAGGTCCTACAAGGCTTTCGGTCCACCCAAGGACTTTGGGACAGTTGATTCTCAAGGCCTTCGGGCCACCTTAAGGCCTTAGGTTCACCCCAAGTGTAACGCCCCGACCCCAGCTACCCAGAGTCGGTGCATTACTTCGTAACATTGGCATGATCACAAAAGATCAAGTCTCGAAAGACCGATTAGTTTAGTAGCCTTGGAAACACTAGATACATTCATAAGTCTTTCATTACATCAAAAAGTGAAAAACTACAATAACAAAGTCTCCATAGTCCACACTCATATCCTCTTCTGACTATCCCTGCAGTTCATTCATAAAATACTTCTTCACATCCTGGAAAATATTAAAACATTGAAAGGGGTGAGCTCAGATGCTCAGTAAGGATAACAATATTGCGGAAGCTTTCATAAATAAACATTAACATTTAAGGCAATGTACAACTAAATCAAAAGCCTTTGAAACTTGAACTTCAACATAACATGGCAAAAGTAAAATGAGATAATGCCATTCACTTCTTCACATGGATATTCTACTGGTCGAATAATCACATGAAATAACAATAACCACTTTCATAATGATGGAATGCATAATGCCAGACTATCATAACCACGTAGTCAAGGCCTCGTGCCAAGACCACAAATAAGATTTTGTCAAGGCCTGGTGCCAAGACACTAGTTTGTCTCATGAGACCTGCCGATGCATCGAGGAGCTATAGCGGGCTCCACCCGTCACTTATTAAGTCCAATTCATTCCTCATATGAATAGGTTTAAACATATCATAAACCATAACATAATTGTATCACATAAAACATGCATAAAGGAAACATAACATTTCCACATTTCAATCACAAGATATCAATACAACACATTGATATAATAAAAACGCTTTCAAAACCATTTTCAATACCAAAATAAAAGAAAGTTAAAACTTTGTATTTATTTTTCATTAAAAAAAAGATGGCTTATAGAGGAAGATGAAACTCAAATAATGGTCACGGCGGCAGAGAAGTCGTTTTCACCGCATAAGTACGGAAAGAAAAACATTCCCTTTTGTCGTTTAGCAAAACGCTTTGTATAAAAAGATTCCTTTTGAATAACCGTAGAAGTCAAAGGGGTTTATACACCGTATAAAAGAAAGTTGTGTATAAAGCCAAATATGCCTCAATGAAAGGAGATTGAGACAAAGTCCTTAAAAAGATCATTTTTAAAATAAAATAGATATATTATGTGTATTCACTACAGGTACACGTAAAGAAAGTAAAAATACAAAATAGTACATAATAACATCATGACATAATTTGAAAGTAGGAGATTAACCCAAAGAATGGAAGTTGGGTTAAGAAATTCCCTTACAAATATCATTTAAATAAAATATATCTATTATGTGTATTCACTATAATTACACATAAAGAAAGTACAAATACAAGATATGACATAACAATATCATGACATAATTTGAAAGTAGGAGATTAACCCAAAGAATGGAAGTTGGGTTAAGAAATTCCCTTACAAATATCATTTAAATAAAATATATCTATTATGTGTATTCACTATAATTACACATAAAGAATGTACAAATACAAGATATGACATAACAATATCATGACATAATTTGAAAGTAGGAGATTAACCCAAAGAATAGAAATTGGGTTAAGAAGTTCCCTTACCTCGTGTCTGACTTGACTCAACCGTTCTTTAACCTCCTGAATAATAAACTAGAGTTAATATATACCTTATTAAGAACCATTTTCAATTTCATTATCCTTATTATATCACTTATTACAATGATATGAACATTATGTAATTATTTAAGTTAATAACGGTCGTTTTGTCGATCTTTGGTACTTGAGTCAACAATAAGCTTCTTATAATTACAAGTTGTTTATGTGGTGAAATATCCATTATATCCAGAATTATATTCATGATTTAGATGTCATATATATATTATATATCCAGTATATACATTCATTTATAATATTACGTAACATTTAGAGGTGAGAAATGAAATGCACCGTTCATGGAGACGGTAAGCCGTACGTACGCATGAACGCTACTTTCATTTCAATTTCATATTTAATGGAACTAAATCATAATGATATAAATGTATAATATAATTCCAGTATTATATAGTGTATAATACCATTTACTCCATCCTTTATACATCCCACATATGGCATTAACGATTCAAATCACTTTGAGGGGGCGGTAGTCCGCACTTCCTAAAATGAAATTATCGCGTTTTACCCATAATGGAAATCATAAAGTAAGCCATAAATGAGAAATACAGAAGCATAAGTAAAACATAAACACATTATATATCATATATAAATATAGTGACATCTTAATGGCCACCTTTGAAGGTGTTATATGAGTGTTGAACAATCATCGTTTCGTGAGGCAGAAATTCGCCATCCACAGAAACTGTATGTTCTTTAACCATTAGATGTAGGTGTGTGTAAGTGTAGCTCGAATACTTCTTATACCAACATCCTAGTATATTGAGGATACTGGTGTTGTTACAAAAGAAATGAATAAAAAGAGTTTAGGGGGTTGGAGAAGAAAAACAAAACAAAACAACATTAGAGAAGACATTACCTCAAAATCGGGTAACTCTTTTTGATTTGAGCCAAAGGCTTCCTTGGGAAGAGTTCTGCCCAATGTAAGGCTTCTAGGAGTAAGAGGGGGAAGTTGGGAGAGTATTTGGGCAGAGGTTGGCCGAGCCAAATGGCTTGAAAGTGTAAATGAAGTGGGAGAGGTGGGGGCCTTTTATAAGTGGAGAGGAGGGGCACTTTTGGAAAGATTGAAATGTTACATTATTTCAAAATGCTTTTCGGATTCTAAAGGTCCCACACTTATATAATTCGAGGCTAAGGTGATAAGGTTTCGAAATCTCTTCATCCAATAGGCTTTGGACAAGTGTAAGCCTTGGATTTTGCATTATCTTCTCATTTTATTTAAATCGTTAAATAATGAGGTCATCGCCACATCATAATTATGTCATAAATAATTTAATTTATTTAATGTCTAAAAATTTCAAAACAAATACTATGATGTAGGAAATCTTTTTAGCTTTCTAATTAATATTTATAGTCAAAATTTGGACTTGTGTAACCCTACTTAAAAACTGTTTTAGTAAAACAATTTATGTTAGTGTCATTTTCACTTTAACATTAAATAAAAAGTAATTTATGTTATTTCCCAACAAAAGTGGATCCATGGGGTCCCCAAGTTAGGCCATGGCTTGTCTTGGTCGGCCATGACACAACCAATGAGGTTGGGACATGTGTCTAGGTCATTTAATATTATTAAAGTATTATTTATACCTTAAACTACCCTAATTACCACTAATCGCGATTAAGAACTTAATGAGTTACTATTCACCAAAAAATTATTATAATCTCATTGAACCACATTTTACTTCTTAATGACAACCATGTATGTCGGATTTTTGAAAATCAAAACACAGAAGTGGTAATATTTCATTTAAACGAAAAATCAGTTATTTAACTACCACTTAGTGGTTTCACTATTCATCAAAAATTGAAGTTTTTCAGAATAAGGCCAAAATTTCACCCTAAGCTATAATTGATATTCCGAATTCAAAAATGATGTCTATTTTACAAAATTCCAAACATATAAGTTGCATTAATTAATTTTATAATTAATTCCCGCTGTTACGACAAATAGCGTGTTTTCAAGAAACAATTTATATCAAAAGATTGGCAATTGTTTATGTCCAATTTCAATGTTAAATTATTTCTAATGACCACCATTGGATAAAATGGTAAAAATATATTCTAATTATACCTTAAAACCACTAAATAGTATAATTTATCACAATAAATTATTTTGATTAAAAAAGTTGTTTTAAAGTATTTTTCGCTATTCATAAAAATTAGAAGTTCTCAGAAAAATACCAAAAATTCAACATAGGCTAATTTCGATATTAGGAATACAAAAATGAATTCCATTTTGAAATATAAAATTTCTATAATTTTAAAAAGTGGTTATTACTATTCATAACGGCTACTTTGATTTGTCGCGGTGTTTTAGAACTCGAAGTTGCGTACAATGCAAGCTATTGCATTATTGAATGAGAAGCGTATCGTGGAAGCTCGGGGTGTTACATTCTACCCTCCTTCAATAAATTGCGTCCTCGCAATTTGAAATTTTTTTCTTTGAAAATAAAAGGTTGAAAAGAGAAAATACCTTTGTGGAAAACCCACATCGGAAATAAGGTTAATAAATATATAACATTAAAAGAAAGCAAGATAAGTACAAAGGTCACCCGATATAGCCCATTCTAGGTTTATATGAAATTATGGATATGGAGGAGAAACAAACCATCAAGGTCTGATGGAGAGTTATAGAAAACAGGATTAGGAGAAAGTTTAACCACAAGAAAATCACAAACTTGTGATTGGTTAAACGGTCATTGAATCCCCAGTTGGAAAAGTTAACCGACAACATTTTTGTTTTAAGTTACCTTTTATAATGTTGAGGAATTTTTTTAGGAGATTTACTAAGAACGTAAGGGAATATACATACTTGTTATGTATACTTTCATTCGTTAATAAATTTTTACCACAAACCTAACTTTTACTCCAAATGGTAACGGAACTCAAAAATATTCTATTTATCCTAATTGTATAAGGTTCAAAATGTTAACACATACCATTTAGATTAGTAAAACTATTTTGTAATAACCAGGGACTTCCTGTAGGCTAGTGGTAGGAAATAAAGGCCTGTCGCACTATGATTGTGGGTTCGATTCCTGCAACTTTGTCCGACGCGACGGGTTATGCCCCACCCTGCAGGTTGTCCTTTTCCTAAAACTATAGTATTATAATATTCCAAAAATAATCTTCAGAAATGATTTAACCTTAAACAATACTATCCAAAGTTCAACTTAATCCATTCCATCCTTTATAGTTATCCAAAATACTTCTGTCCAACTCACAGTCCAAATTTTATAAGGAATGTAAACATAATGAAGATCCCTTTTTCCATGTGAACACCTTCATCATGTATTCTTTTTAAACATACTGAATTACCATGATCCCTTATTCCTTATAGAATACTAGATATACTCCTTCTATCCAAAAATGTATACAAATCATCAATCAGTTTCAAGGAAGTTAAGAATATCCAATATAATTTATCCAAATAAATCACGTCTTATTCCAAAATCACTATCTCGGTATCAGAACCATATTATGGTTTATCTTTCTCTCAACCATATATTTTACAAAAATTTAACCAACTGTGGAGTCACTTTTCATGGTTCCACACAATCTCAAGTCCTTGATGAAATAGTACTGCAGTACAATCCTTATATACTCCATAATTATTATAACCAGTACATCATTGATACAACACTCAAATTACAAAATTCTTTAATAACAACATAAGAACTCTAATCATTACTCCTCATCTGTGGTAGTATCATAACTTGATTATTATCCAATAACATCATTTGGGGCATACTCTGATGATTTGGACATTGGTTTGCGTAGTGTCCCCAATCCTTGCAGAAGAAGCATTGTACATTTGAAACCATTTTCTTACCCTTGTAGTCACGCACTTTGTGTCCTTTTTCTCTAAACTTATAACAAACTCCCATTCCCTTTAGGCAAGTTCCATGATGTTTCTTCCCACAATTGCCACATATTGGAAAATTCTTCTTTTCCCTCATCCCTTTATCCATCATTCTCTCTTCCATCCCTTTCGTCTCTTGCTTCGCTTCAAAGCCATAGGACTCAGAGAATTCTTTACTTATCTTATTAACACATGATACTATTTCTTCATATGTTGAGAACACATGGGAGACTATTTCCCTTATAAATGTTGGCTTAATACCGTGAAAGATATGATCCTTCTTACTCTTTAGATCATACGTATTGCTGGAGTTCACATTCCTTCTACTGGGCGCCATTTCTATACAATGACATAAACTAGATTAGTTTATGAATCAAAATACATAATTCCATACTTATAAAATACTTAACATAAATTGAACTATTTATGGATATAATCCATAATCATAAAAAGAAATGTTTTCTTTGAGGAAGTATATACTCATAAACCCTTCATAGTGGTTTGTAAAGAAAATGAGAATTATCCTAAGCATATCCCCCGGGAGTGTCGTAACCAAGAGTGCAGCAAGGCCCGTTGTCGTGCACCAGTTCCCGTTCGAGTCTAGCTCAAAGCGGTGTTTTCGGGTTTTACCCCTAGGTACATCTGTGCCAGAGCTGCCTCTACCTGCTCGTATCCAGACAGGGATGTATTGCTCGGAAAACTCATAACATCTCTATAATACCAAAATTCTAGGAAGTTCTTCTATACTAATCCTCAAAGTCTATCTTCGGGCTATGTGCTCTAATCAGAGTTTATCTAAATCTAGCTTCCAAGGTTAGTACTAAACTACCTCTGATACCAACTGTAACGCCCCGACCCCAGCTACCCAGAGTCGGTGCATTACTTCGTAACATTGGCATGATCACAAAAGATCAAGTCTCGAAAGACCGATTAGTTTAGTAGCCTTGGAAACACTAGATACATTCATAAGTCTATCATTACATCAAAAAGTGAAAAACTACAATAACAAAGTCTCCATAGTCCACACTCATATCCTCTTCTGACTATCCCTGCAGTTCATTCATAAAATACTTCTTCACATCCTGGAAAATATTAAAACATTGAAAGGGGTGAGCTCAGATGCTCAGTAAGGATAACAATATTGCGGAAGCTTTCATAAATAAACATTAACATTTAAGGTAATGTACAACTAAATCAAAAGCCTTTGAAACTTGAACTTCAACATAACATGGAAAAAGTAAAATGAGATAATGCCATTCACTTCTTCACATGGATATTCTACTGGTCGAATAATCACATGAAATAACAATAACCACTTTCATAATGATGGAATGCATAATGCCAGACTATCATAACCACGTAGTCAAGGCCTCGTGCCAAGACCACAAATAAGATTTTGTCAAGGCCTGGTGCCAAGACACTAGTTTGTCTCATGAGACCTGCCGATGCATCGAGGAGCTATAGCGGGCTCCACCCGTCACTTATTAAGTCCAATGCATTCCTCATATGAATAGGTTTAAACATATCATAAACCATAACATAATTGTATCACATAAAACATGCATAAAGGAAACATAACATTTCCACATTTCAATCACAAGATATCAATACAACACATTGATATAATAAAAACGCTTTCAAAACCATTTTCAATACCAAAATAAAAGAAAGTTAAAACTTTGTATTTATTTTTCATTAAAAAAAAGATGGCTTATAGAGGAAGCTGAAACTCAAATAATGGTCACGGCGGCAGAGAAGTCGTTTTCACCGCATAAGTACGGAAAGAAAAACATTCCCTTTTGTCGTTTAGCAAAACGCTTTGTATAAAAAGATTCCTTTTCAATAACCGTAGAAGTCAAAGGGGTTTATACACCGTATAAAAGAAAGTTGTGTATAAAGCCAAATATGCCTCAATGAAAGGAGATTGAGACAAAGTCCTTAAAAAGATCATTTTTAAAATAAAATAGATATATTATGTGTATTCACTACAGGTACACGTAAAGAAAGTAAAAATACAAAATAGTACATAATAACATCATGACATAATTTGAAAGTAGGAGATTAACCCAAAGAATGGAAGTTGGGTTAAGAAATTCCCTTACAAATATCATTTAAATAAAATATATCTATTATGTGTATTCACTATAATTACACATAAAGAAAGTACAAATACAAGATATGACATAACAATATCATGACATAATTTGAAAGTAGGAGATTAACCCAAAGAATGGAAGTTGGGTTAAGAAATTCCCTTACAAATATCATTTAAATAAAATATATCTATTATGTGTATTCACTATAATTACACATAAAGAAAGTACAAATACAAGATATGACATAACAATATCATGACATAATTTGAAAGTAGGAGATTAACCCAAAGAATAGAAATTGGGTTAAGAAGTTCCCTTACCTCGTGTCTGACTTGACTCAACCGTTCTTTAACCTCCTGAATAATAAACTAGAGTTAATATATACCTTATTAAGAACCATTTTCAATTTCATTATCCTTATTATATCACTTATTACAATGATATGAACATTATGTAATTATTTAAGTTAATAACGGTCGTTTTGTCGATCTTTGGTACTTGAGTCAACAATAAGCTTCTTATAATTACAAGTTGTTTATGTGGTGAAATATCCATTATATCCAGAATTATATTCATGATTTAGATGTCATATATATATTATATATCCAGTATATACATTCATTTATAATATTACGTAACATTTAGAGGTGAGAAATGAAATGCACCGTTCATGGAGACGGTAAGCCGTACGTACGCATGAACGCTACTTTCATTTCAATTTCATATTTAATGGAACTAAATCATAATGATATAAATGTATAATATAATTCCAGTATAATATAGTGTATAATACCATTTACTCCATCCTTTATACATCCCACATATGGCATTAACGATTCAAATCACTTTGAGGGGGCGGTAGTTCGCACTTCCTAAAATGAAATTATCGCGTTTTACCCATAATGGAAATCATAAAGTAAGCCATAAATGAAAAATACAGAAGCATAAGTAAAACATAAACACATTATATATCATATATAAATATAGTGACATCTTAATGGCCACCTTTGAAGGTGTTATATGAGTGTTGAACAATCATCGTTTCGTGAGGCAGAAATTCGCCATCCACAGAAACCGTATGTTCTTTAACCATTAGATGTAGGTGTGTGTAAGTGTAGCTCGAATACTTCTTATAACAACATCCTAGTATATTGAGGATACTGGTGTTGTTACAAAAGAAATGAATAAAAAGAGTTTAGGGGGTTGGAGAAGAAAAACAAAACAAAACAACATTAGAGAAGACATTACCTCAAAATCGGGTAACTCTTTTTGATTTGAGCCAAAGGCTTCCTTGGGAAGAGTTCTGCCCAATGTAAGGCTTCTAGGAGTAAGAGGGGGAAGTTGGGAGAGTATTTGGGCAGAGGTTGGCCGAGCCAAATGGCTTGAAAGTGTAAATGAAGTGGGAGAGGTGGGGGCCTTTTATAAGTGGAGAGGAGGGGCACTTTTGGAAAGATTGAAATGTTACATTATTTCAAAATGCTTTTCGGATTCTAAAGGTCCCACACTTATATAATTCGAGGCTAAGGTGATAAGGTTTCGAAATCTCTTCATCCAATAGGCTTTGGACAAGTGTAAGCCTTGGATTTTGCATTATCTTCTCATTTTATTTAAATCGTTAAATAATGAGGTCATCGCCACATCATAATTATGTCATAAATAATTTAATTTATTTAATGTCTAAAAATTTCAAAACAAATACTATGATGTAGGAAATCTTTTTAGCTTTCTAATGAATATTTATAGTCAAAATTTGGACTTGTGTAACCCTACTTAAAAACTGTTTTAGTAAAACAATTTATGTTAGTGTCATTTTCACTTTAACATTAAATAAAAAGTAATTTATGTTATTTCCCAACAAAAGTGGATCCATGGGGTCCCCAAGTTAGGCCATGGCTTGTCTTGGTCGGCCATGACACAACCAATGAGGTTGGGACATGTGTCTAGGTCATTTAATATTATTAAAGTATTATTTATACCTTAAACTACCCTAATTACCACTAATCGCGATTAAGAACTTAATGAGTTACTATTCAACAAAAAATTATTATAATCTCATTGAACCACATTTTACTTCTTAATGACAACCATGTATGTCGGATTTTTGAAAATCAAAACACAGAAGTGGTAATATTTCATTTAAACGAAAAATCAGTTATTTAACTACCACTTAGTGGTTTCACTATTCATCAAAAATTGAAGTTTTTCAGAATAAGGCCAAAATTTCACCCTAAGCTATAATTGATATTCCGAATTCAAAAATGATGTCTATTTTACAAAATTCCAAACATATAAGTTGCATTAATTAATTTTATAATTAATTCCCGCTGTTACGACAAATAGCGTGTTTTCAAGAAACAATTTATATCAAAAGATTGGCAATTGTTTATGTCCAATTTCAATGTTAAATTATTTCTAATGACCACCATTGGATAAAATGGTAAAAATATATTCTAATTATACCTTAAAACCACTAAATAGTATAATTTATCACAATAAATTATTTTTATTAAAAAAGTTGTTTTAAAGTATTTTTCGCTATTCATAAAAATTAGAAGTTCTCAGAAAAATACCAAAAATTCAACATAGGCTAATTTCGATATTAGGAATACAAAAATGAATTCCATTTTGAAATATAAAATTTCTATAATTTTAAAAAGTGGTTATTACTATTCATAACGGCTACTTTGATTTGTCGCGGTGTTTTAGAACTCGAAGTTGCGTACAATGCAAGCTATTGCATTATTGAATGAGAAGCGTATCGTGGAAGCTCGGGGTGTTACACCAAGGCCTTCGATCCACATGAATGTTGGCCCTAGACACACTAGAAAAAAGAAGCAGCCCCAGAAGAGGATTCATAGCAGGTGCACTCACCACAGCAGAGCCAAATGGATTGTCAGAATGAGAGGGTATGACTATGCCATCGGTACTAGACTGTGCTTGCATAGGAAGCCTAGTCATATGGTCATGAAAAGGTGGAGAGATACTATCAAGATACAGATGCTGGGGAGGGGCAGTTTCTCATAGATAGTCTGGTTGAATTCCCTAAGACCTTAGGGTCATGTAATCTACTAAGCCTACGAGCCTTGTAATCTCTGAGACTACGGGCCTTGTAAGGGTTCCCCCTCATCCCTTGAAAAGGGGGTTATCAAAAATCAATAAAAATGAAGGCCTTCGGGGCATTCAGGCTACACATCACCTAGGATTACCATACAACCATTGAGGATTCAAGCAGGCATCCAAGATAATACACTCCTCTCATGCTAATAATGTAGAATAAAAAGTTAACAAATTGGTAAAAAAAATTGTTTAGGATGTGTAATACCCAAAATGGATCACCAATATAATCCATGTATAGAAAAATAGTTAGTTAATTAGGATTTGTATCAATTTTAGAGACCATAATTGACACTTCCCAGAAGAAAATTTCCCATTACCGATCATAGAAAATTTGTTTGATAAAACTACTAGATTCTAAGACCATTCCCTTATGGATGGGTATTGAGTGAAAATCAGATAAATATGTCCCCTAAAGATGAAGAATCCATCGTCTTTAGAGAAATTTAGGGTATCGTCTTCTATTTGTTCATTCCATTTGGATTAAAAAATGATGAAAATACTTATCAACACACCATTAACCATATCCTTAAGCCATTATTGAGAAAAATAGTATAATACTATGTTGATGAATTGTAATCAAATAACAAAAGAGATTTGATAAACTCACAGACCTTAAATAAATCTTTAGAAAGTTGTGGAATCACAGTTTTGAAGATGAATCTGATGAAGTGTTCTTTTAGGGCAATGTTTGGGAAATTCCTAGGATTTTTATTACACCACCATGGTATCAAGGTCGGCCTTAAAAATACTAGCTCAATCCTAGACATTATATACGGTAAATTCCTAGGATTTTTAGTACACCACTATAGTATCAAGGTCAACCCCAAAAAGACTAGTTCAATCTTAAAAATTACACCTCCTTGGAATCTCAAAGAACTGATGGGGCCCCAAGGGCCCATCTATTATATTTGGTGTTTCATAGAATTTTTTTTTGGGAAATACCTCACCTCACCATGTTAATAAATAATAGAGTCACCTATCGATGGGATGAAAATTTCTAAGAATCCTTCGATAATATCAAGAAGTTATAGATTCACCTACTAGTCTTAATGTTACTGGTAGAAGGAAATCCAATTATCATATATGCTTCTAATATAGAATGATCTCTTGGAGCTCTCCTTTACCAGAAAAATGATGTGGGTAAAGAAAATAGTATCTACTACCTCCGTAGAATGATTACAGGTACAAAGACCTGGTATTCTTATGTCGTGAATAAATTCCACATGAATATATTTATAATGAAAAATCTTATACATTACTTGCAGCATCAAAAAGTCCAATTAGTCTCTCGTATTGAACTTATCTAGTACATCCATGGCTTCCCTATATTGACTGGGTTTTTTCCCCGATGAGATTTTATTCTTCAATAGTATGGAATCCAGTTCATGTCACAAAAGGTAGTTAAAGGGTTGGACCTAGTTACTTTTATTGTGGCACATCCTTACCCTGAAATAACACTAGTAGACACTAAACTTCCTAATGAAGATATTTTATATTCCCATTAAACTTCCCACACATGAGAGATTTATTTTTATGGTGCATTTGGAAGTTCAAAAAGAAAGTGGCTTGAAAACCATATACTCAATCAGGTTGGTCTAGGGATTATATTTTTTTCCCTAGATAGAGAAAATTTTTACATACTCATTCTCAAAATCCTAAGGATTCACTAATAATGAGGACAAATAACAAGACCTCATTGATGGATTGCAACTATCCTTACAAATTTAGATATCCTACCTGAACATCAATATAGATTCAAATATAGTGATCAAATAAATCAGTAGTGAATATTCAATTAAGAAGGAATATTTGGACCCTCTCATTTGTTATGTTAGAGGATTGATGGTAGAATTATATTTTGATCTTACATTGCATCTTGTACCTTCATCACAAAATGCTCATGATGATGCACTGGGCAATGCAGCCATAGTTTTGGCTAACCCCAATTAGGATGAAGTGGGTTTATACATCACAAGCCAAAGGATAGTCTAATCAACTACTATCTTTAACATGGAGGAAATCATTCAGTTAAACACATCCCCATTGTGGGATGAACTAATATCCACCCATGGATGGATGATTCAGACTAGCTCAATGATAAAAGGTGTGGTACACTGCACTACCTCGACGACGATTAGAATAAGATCACATGAACCTTCAATAAAAAGGTTATCCACTGATAATTTATTCAAAGAGAACTAGTATTGGCTCTCAAAAATCCAATAATAATAGGAAAACATCCTCCAATGCTAGAACCCAAATGGGAAGTGCCTTATATCATACATGATGTCTATTATAATGGAGCTTACTCATTAGCTACAATGGAATGGAAACAAGATATGCCCCCCAATAATGAAAAGTTCCTCAAGAAGTACATTTCAAAGATACCATCAAGAGACACATAATCCTGGTCACATTATGTTAAAGTGCATGATTCACCCTAGTTTCATGATGTTAAACAACAAAAGAAGTTATGAAAGAAAGACATAAAAATATGAAGTGTCTTACATCCTTACCACATGATGTTTAACTACATAGAAGAAGTCCTCAAAGAAAGAAATTCAACTTCCCAATGTACATGATCCTAATTGTATGTACAAAATTTAGTTGACACCATATCATCCCAATCCTAATACATTAAACTGAATGACAATGTATTTGTAATGTGATGCTAAAATGTAGTCTTACACTTCATACCATGCATAATATGACTTTAGAAACCATCTAAGAAATATTTGTGTCACAAAAACGGGATGCCTCTCATGATATGATTTCACTAATTACTGGAGAACCCTTATGGAGCTTCATGCCTTCTCTTTTACATTAGGTAGCCTCCATCCTTACCATATGATGTTAAAATTCATGGTTGATGTCCCTGTCATTTGATGTTAATGTGTTACCAGAACTACATATATCTTGATTATCATTTTAATAAGATACATATAGACACCTATATACTATATCTTAGCCCCACCACCACATGATAAAAAATGCTCACGCCCTTTCATTTAATCACCTCTGTATGGTTAGATAAACCATTTCCATTCCTTGTCTCTCATAATGATCATAACTCACATGGGATTATGATTTTTTTGTAAGGGATTAACTACATGATCAAGGAATATTAGTTTATGTCATGGATGGGTTGGTCTTGGATTCAAGACCTTAAAATTTACACCATAATTCTTTTCCATAGGATGTTAAACTATAGGGGTGGTGTCTCTTTCATGACATAAAACTATTGATTACTATAGAACTGAACCAAGAGGACCACTATCCTTGGTGTTGGTCTCCCACCAATCCTACATTAATGAACTATAGGTGTAATGATTCCTTACATCACAATATGCGTAGTGATTTCTGGATCTCTAATCCGAGTTCCATCCAAAATAATCAATAGAAAAAATTCCCCAACTATGTATGAGTTAGAGATGCAAGGAGAGTTTCATATTCATGAAATAAATATAGATTGATTCCTACCATAATAAGATATATAATAACACTCTAATATCTAATCCTATGTCTAGATGTAATAATAAATTTGAAAAATATCCCCTCAGTGTATGGGTCATACCTACATTGGGAGTTTCTTGTTCAGGAAATACCTGTGGCTTGATTCCTATAATCATAGGACAAGTAGTGATGTAGAGATCTCTAAAACTGGATCCAGATGTGGCAATCAATGGGAAAAATTCCCCCCATCCACAGATGAGCTAGAAATTCTTGGAGTGTTTCTCATTCATGAACTACATGAAGCTTGATTCCTACCATCACATGATACATGTTAACTCCCAGACAACCAATCCTGGGTCCAACGACAATATAAAAAATGTTCCCACTCTTTGTGCATGAGTCATAATTTTATAAGGAATGTTCACATAAGAACTATGTGTGGACTGATTCCTTCAATCATAGGATATATAGTGATTGTCAGATCCCTCATGCCCATCCATGGGTTCCTGTCACTCTCAATCATATCTTATATATATGAGTCAGATCTATATAGAGGGATCTTATTATAGGATATGTTTATGGAATGATCCCTAACCATACAATATGCATATTAAATGCCACGAAATCCTAGCCCTAGAAAAATTGATTATACCTATGTTTAAATAGATACAATTCATATAGACTCATTCTACATATGCATGAGTTATATTTACATATAACTTTTATGCACATGTGATAAACCTACACAAGGAGGGATATGAAATATGGCTACCCATCAATAATTCGGTGCATAGATAAAAGGTTATTCTTATATCTAAATTCGTTATACAAGTGAAAAATATCCCCAATTATATCTTTCAAAATTTCATGTCGGTTCTTATATCCTTACCATATAACATTAAACTACACGGAAAACATCCATACTATATGATGTTAAACTACGTGGAAAACATCTTTGTCAAATGATGCCAGACTTCATGACAGATACATCCCCACGAAATGAAATTAAAATGTGCAAGCAATAACCTATCATTATTTCTGATCAAAGGAGCACAAGTTCCTAACCCCAATCAACTAGATTACGAGGTGCTTTTGTCATATTTTAAGTGCCTCAACCCATAAATCACACTTCATGTATTAAGCACCTTGGTTTTCCACAAACCTTCCATGGTCCTTGTAAAAGGACACCAGACATAAAGGGAACCCTTTTTTATAATGCATGTCTACCCTTGGTTTCTACATATGAGCTCTTTACCACAAACCAAATGTTTCAGTACCTTGAAAAAATGGGTTATGATCCTTATGATCCTTGATTTACTCACAATGGATATCATCACTATAGAGTGACTCTAGATAATTTTCATCATGATATTACCCTATAATTACCCATTTCCTGAGAAACTTGATCCATGATGTACAATAATTTTATATCCTAATAAAATGGTTGTTAGATTACTCTTGAACCTAAGTATCCTAATTAGGTTTTTGTGTAAAACCCCCTCATAATAGGTCCACATTCATTGTAACCATAAAATTCATGCAATTTGGTCAAAGCTGTTTGAACCTAAAATTTAGCCTTTGATGTTCTAAATCTCAAGGCCCTAAACTACTACTGAAAGAGACATAAATCTTTTTTTCCTAAAAAACTACAAAGGGAATTATGAGAAAAATTCATGTCTCTTCTCACTAAACCCTTCATCTTTAGAGTTTTGAAAAAATTTAGAGTGTAAATAAACTTTATGTAATAGTAATAGGTCCCACTTAACTGCCCATATAAAAGCTGATCCATGGTCTCTATACCCCTACTCTAGAAAAAAGTAAGAGTAATGTTTTTTTCACATCTCCTTGCCACTATAACAAGGTTACTCAGAAATTGAATAACCATTATGGTTCCCAAACCATTTTTGAATATTAAATTTTCCAAAAATCAAAATCATGTATTTGATGTCCTAGCTAACACAACAAATTCCATCAAATGGTATCCTTCACATGGAACCCCATGGGCCTTGGGATCCCTTGATCTTGGTTCTACCATGTAGAAAAATAGTAACTGGGACTAGTCAATCGAAAAGGGCCCCTCTGGGATTCATTGTAGAATTGGAACACTTCCAAAGATCTTATTCCTAGAGGATTATTGGACCCATGGTAGGGGACCCATTAAATATAAGAGTTAATTTCATGAACGCTTGGAATACGGGCTTCATCCATTAGCAATGGTTGTCCCATACCCACCAATTTCCACCTCCAGTAAACTCAGATATTCCTAGACCTTGATTCCCTAACCCCATAACCATACTATTTAAGTCGATTTGATATCCATGACATTAATTAATCATGTATTGTACCATTTCTCAAAAATGGAATGAAACAACCTATTCTCGAACCTTTTTATGGCCTACACAATGTAACTCAAAACCACATGGGATAGGGATCGAGCCTACCAACAAAAATAAAAACTTCCCTAGGGTTCTAGAACCCTCCTTGATTTTTTTTCTCCATACCCACTTAAAATTCCATAATTTTAAGTCATTTAAAATATTTCATGGACCTTTGAAAAGAGTGGGGATCTATTTTACATGACCATTCTTATAATACATATGTGCCCATGAATAAGTGATTATGAATAACCAACTAGTTGAATCTTCTACTTCTAATAAAGGAACTATAATCCTCATGAGCCATAGAAACACCGTGGAGGAACTCAACACCTTAGGGTGTTTTGGGTCATCCCAATTATGTCTGCCCTATTCCATATTCATTGATTAAATATCATGGACATGTGATTTAAAAAAACATATTCAATCAATCCGAGTGGACTCAAATTCCATGGTATTTTAAAAAATATAACAATGACCTTTATGGTAAGGATGTAGGGTTCCACAACCCATCATGGAAATCTATCCTATATACTTTCTATAATAACATAGGGTTTAAAAAACCTCTATGAATATCCATTCTCTAGAATATAAATTAAGAATTCAAGGTTTCAAAACCCTTCATGAAAAATCATTCATCAGGTTTCATGGTCATTGAACCTTTATTTGATACCCATCTTTCACTACTATAAGCATATGTTCATATTTAGAAGACAATAAACTAAAATAATAAATTTCATGATCTAGAATACGTTAATCTACAAAAATACATGGTCCAAGATTTAATACCGTAAACTACAACAATATAAGTTCCAAGATAGAATACCCTAAACTATAGTAAAAAATGGATGAGATTGAAGAACCTAAACTATAGCAATAGAAGGTCCAAAAAATATGGTCTAAAACTACATAAACAGATAGTCCAAGAGAGAAGACACTAAACTACATCATACTAGTGGTCTAATTTTTAATATTATAAAAAAACCAATTAATAGAGACACAATTCTCTCCATGTTAAAAATACAAAAAGGGAAGCATGGGAAAAATTCGAGTCTCTACTTATTGGACATGAATTTTGCGTGATCTAGGAAATATTGGAAACTTATAAAATGGAAAATGAATACAAATTTTCTGGTATAAAAACTATAAGAGGTTGTCCTAATAAAAATAAAATTCCACACTTTATAAGTTTCCCCCCTTATGAAACATAAGCAAAAGTTCAAGAATCAAATAAGAAGAAGATATAAATCTTGTAGGGATCATTCATTGTACCTTGAAAAAATCAACCTATTCTCACTAAGTCCAGGGATTTAGGAAGAAATTAGAGAACCCTTATCTTTGGGATGTATGTTTACCCATATTATCCTTTTAAACAAGGTGATCCCTGAAAAACTAGAGTAGATACATATGTAAGGAATCTCATGTCAGTTGGAATTTATGAGAAATTCCCAAGAGAAATATGTTGTGATTAAAGTACTCAAGTCCATAATGAAATGATTAATTTGTTTTATACAAATGATGGGTAATATTGATGATCCATATGATATTATTTCATTAAATTACCATGAACATTAGGAAAAAAGAATTCTGAAAAATGAGATGTAATGTTAAAAAGATTTATTAATTGATAAAGTGAAAAAGAATGAGTCTCCATATTAGAGTCTCTCTTAAAGATTAAAAATTAATGAATAATGAGAGAAAAACATATATGAACATATGAAAGTCCCAATAAAATATGATTATCAATTTTTTAAAAATTATTCAAAGTATGGTGAGATGGTTCAATTGATCATTGAAGTATTTCCCACTCCATCTCTTATGCTGCTGCCTAAGAAAGAAAATTATTAATCAAATAAGATAGCTCTTCGGCTCATTTATGAGTAGTCACTAATAAAGATGATGATTCTATAATATGGGATCTCATGATATTTACCTATGAATCATATTTTTATATTTTTATAGTCAATAAATCCATCAAATCACATATATTATAGATTTTTTGATGTATTTTCTCAAGCATCACCAAAGCTTACCTTATTGAATGTGTCATATAATAGTTGTCATCAAAGATCTGATGGTTCATCTCACTATTGGATAGTTCTTTTTGGGCCAGAATAATCCATCATATGATATCATATAATCGCTAACAATTAAATCCACCTTTTCCCAAATCACAAAAGAGCTGGTGAAGGTGTTCCTCTTGGACACAAAACTACTGCATGGGAGTCACAGTGATTAGTGTATGTATTTTTTTCCAGACAAGATTTTGTGGTAATTATTCATCCAAAACAACTTAATTAGGTAAATTTGAAGGAGGAAGAAGGGTATTCGGACATCAGATATGATGGATGATCTTGTGAAGAATCCATAGAAGAATTCTTATATACTCTCTTCTCTATAGATGCATATTCTATAGTTAGTGTTGAAGATATGTGGTCTAGTGAATCACATGGTTTATGTACCTGACAGAAAAATCTATTCAAAATACACTCTGGGTAGGATTACTCCCATGGATAATAATAGTTCTAATATATAAATACAAGGTCATCGATAAGAGGTAGTAAAATATTTTCATTTGTGTCTTGAGGCACAAACATATAACAAAATTTAAGAATATGTCTTGGATATATCATTCCCCACACACTAGCTAAAAATAGAGAAGAAAACCATTGAATACATCCAAACTAACAGGAAAAATGATTGTGGGTATATGGATAACTGATGATTAGCTCTTCTATGTGAGATGTAATAATAACATCTTGAAGAGAGATTTTATATGACCTCTCATTGAGTGATCCACCAATATTATAAAAAATTTGCTCAGTCAGTGAATTATAGGGCATTAATTTGAAATTATCATTCTATCTCAACATTTCGATAACTTCATCAAGACCTAGTGGCATACCCTTAAACCAAGAAACATTTAATATATTGGGATAGAAAGAAGCATTAGTTATATCATAAGTGTTATGATATTTATAGTGTTGTAAATACTATCCGATCCATCCAAGTAAGGACTAGAAGGGTCAACCAATACAGTAAGTGTTGTTTCCTTGTTGGATATGTCAAAGGAGCTAATAATGGAAATAAAGAGTTGGAATGGATACAATAAGAGGCCACCACTCTAACAATCATGCTTCCATCACCTATATTCCCACTCGAATTCCCAAGTATACATCTCAAGTCAAGAAAAACCATCCATTAAAAAACATGGATAAAAAACTACTATCTAAAGGATTGGGGATACCTCTAGTAACACCTAGTATCCTCATGAGGCATACTCCCTGGCCTCAAGGATGAAACAATAATATTCAGAGCTATTTCAAACCTTTTGAGAAGGGAATTGATGGGGGAATACATCAGTTGGATGAGTCATGCTACGATGGAGGATTATGATGATCCAATCCTTAGAATAAATGAGCGATCATAGGTTTATCTTCTCCTTTATTATTGTGATCATGTACCTTTCCAAAGTTGATATTTATGAATTTTCATCCAATACATCCCTAGAAGGAATAAATTATTCACACATCTCCTAAAGAGGAGGTATTCCTCCTAGTTAGTGAATATCTGAAAGGGTGATCCCTAATTATCCACTAGACCAATGGAAGGTATTTTTTCTAGGACACAAATGTTTAATAAACTATTAGATAATTTTCTAATGATGATACATGAAAAAAGTATAAGTCTGTATCACCTCATAAAGATGAAAATCATGTAACTAGATCGAGAATTCTAAGTATCTCTTCCTAACCTAGAACATCCATGCCCAGTCATCATATAAATTACCTCAAGGTGGTATGTACCACTTTTATCTCCAACCTATTCTTAAATTATTCAATGATGATACAAGCATTCTTGAATAACTCTGAGAAATTGGATGATGGGCGAGGTCTCAACTATTTATACCCATAGAGGAGTTATCTAAAATATGATATAACCCATAGAGAGGTGAAAAATCTAATTGAATATCCTAAGATATTTTAATTTGAATATAGTTAAGAGAAGATGATTTCTAGTGAGATAGAAGATTGTAATAGGGTGATTGAATGGAACCATCATCCATATAACCGGATCCATACAAAGGAATTCAGTGCAACAGAGGATATATTTTATTTTGTAGTGATAGAAATGGAATAAAATTTTCATTTTTAGAGAACAATTGATACCAAGGGTTGAAATTATGATTCCTTAAAATCATATCCCTCTGTCCGACCACATTGGAAGATATTCGAGAACTGGAATCCATATTTACAAAACAACAAGAACATGTTAGTTATGTGAGGAATCCTACTGATAGAAGTTCATGAATCAGAAAACATGTTGAGGGTCACGTTAACCATGAAAGGATTCATGATTGAATGAACTCATATATATTATATAATCTTGTGATCACATATCCCACATATAATCTCATGACCATTAGATCAGTTATAAGAATTGTGATTGTGTGAACCTAAGATGGTCACGTGAACCATGTAATGATCAAGTGATCATGTGACCCATGTTAAAAATTAAGCAAATCCTAAAGTATAGAAATGTAACTGAGAAATCTATCAAGATTCTAGAAAATTACTATTAGATGATTCACATATTGTTTATGAAAGTCATTGAGATAAGAGAAGCAAAGATGTGAGAGCACATGATCAAATCTCATGAAGTGGTTTTGAAAAGAGGTATTGAGAAATTGATCCTATATCAAGGTCTTCAGAAGTAGTCACATAATGGAAGAAATCAAAAGAGTCCTGGGATTTTGAATTAATAGTGAAATGAGTGGCTCCCTCACTCCCCTATATATAGGATTCAACATGGAATACCAAAGTTCACCTGTAAGAACAATCTTCTCTTTGGAAAATAATCAGTGGAATCCCCAAAGACTCTAATGTCCATTTACTCTCTTCACAATTGAGTACTTTTCCATGAATTCCTGACTCTCATGGGGGGGTGGGGGTGGGTGTGGGGGTATTGTTAACATTCGCCAAATGAGTATCCAAAATTATAGAATTTAATAAATACCTGAATCATCGGTATTATTTTCTCCGCAACATAATGGAAGGAGCATCATGGCTAAATGGAGACTAAGTGGCTGTATTATGTGAACCACATAACCTCAAGGAGGATACCAAATTGCATGATTCTAAGAAATTCATGCAAATAGATCATGCACTTCTGATGACATGTTAATGATCACGTGAATCCTGTCTGACAGGTCCTCCAGTTATTTTAAAGCAACCTAGACATGCACTGATGATCATGTGAAGGATTCCTAAAGAGATCCTCCGATCATAAAACATATAAGAAAAAATAATACTTACAATCACCCAAATCTTCCTTAAAAAAGGAAGAAATAAGATGAAAAGGAAAAATATTCATGTGGTCAAAGTTTTACTTTTTTTCATGTGATGGTGTTATATATATCTTGTGATCACCATTGATCACATGAAGTCCCTTCAACAAGCCAGATTAATCTCACGACGAGTCCCATACGAGTATCCATTAATGAAGTGAATTAATTTTTAATAGGATACCTAATATTGCAATGATTCCTAGACATGTCAGCTTGATCTTGAAAAGTATCTTTGACATTTTGAATTTATTATGTCAAATATCATTGACAATCCATGTGTCGAACAAATATGATGATAAAAGAGTGTTCTTGCATTCATTGTTTATCATGCAACGTCATAGATGACCTATATAAGGATCATGTGAAGAACATAATAGGAAATTACCTCCACTGAATAAAGACAATATCTATGATATGAGTTCCATAAAGGAAATGTAGAACAAGGGTGGTGATGCCTATAAATTCAACCCCTAAAAAAAGAAGTACTATGTACACACGATACGGGAGTGAAAAAGAGTAGAATTTTTAGAGTGGAAAGATATGATATCACAAGGTTATTCTACCAGGTAAAATACAAGGAATGTAATAAGGATTATGTGGCATGTATATGAGTTTCTCATGATCACCCTACTGATCTATTAGAGGACTACTGATGCACTGGTCAGATTATGCGAAAGAGTTTTTTCATGCCGACTTGGTCATGTGAAACCTGAAAAATATAATTCTTGAAAAACATCGAGGAATATATACAGTAAAGTATAAAAAAGATGAAATACTTTTATGATGAAGGATATGGTGATTTTCAACCAAAGGAAACATTATCTTCGCATGACCTATCTTAATCATGCGATGACACCTAAACATGTCGGCCAATACATGCATAGTCCTATAGATATTTCAACCCAAGAGACACAAGATCCTCCCGAAATTTCATCCAAGTATTGTGAATTCCCCTAGATATATTTGCCAATATTTGTGAAGTAATCTAAAAATATAGTCCAAGTCATGATAATAACTCTAAAAATGTCATTAAGATAATGTAATATTTTCCCAACATGTCATCCTTGGTTATACGATACCGTAGATATGTCTGTTTTGATCTTGCAAAGACCCTCAAATATCTCAATCAGGTTATGTTAAAGTCCTCTAGACATATCAGTCAAATCATGAAATATACCTTAAACATGTATGCTTTAATTAAATAAAGAAACCTAGGACATGTCATCCATTCTAGACAGACAATCAGAGCATATTGAGCAGATACTTAGGACATATCTGATAGAAAATAATGACCTATCAAGAATAGAATCTACGACATGTCAAGCATTTTAGGAAAACATCCCAGGACATGATAACCTTGTCAAGTAGACAAATTTAGACACACATCTAACTGAACTATAAGGACTCTGATTCTTAACATGAAAATAATATATAGGACACATTCCTAAGGCACGAGCTCATAATGAGTATCCACATTGGTGTACATCCATCCATATTTCATAAAATCCAACCCACAGAATCTAATCTATCCCATGGCTTTATCATTATTCCTCATCTATCAGCGGATTGAGAATCTTACTAAGCTACAAGAACTTGAATTCCAATCCAAACATGATATGTATGACACCTTTATAAGGAATGTGATCCTATGTGAATCCACCTCGTTGTAAGCCCCTCAACACCTTAAATAATATTAAATCATGGTAATGAATTATCTTTTAAGCCTATCATCCTTCCTCATCCATCAGATGGTGAGAAGTCGAATCACACACATGCATCCATTTATGTGTAATCCGCAACCATGATCTTAAGTACCTCAAATCCATTAGTGGGTTAGGGATGAACTAAACTATGTGAACTCTGATTCTTGTCCAAATAGGAAACATATGACACCATCTTAATGCCCGATCTCCATATCAAACAACCCATAAAGTCTTCCCTAGTGCATAAGTACTAAACACATATGCAGTGAGTCTAATTGCTTATTATACCATGTTTCTCATATTAATAATGAATCATGTGGACTAATGGATTTTCAATGATCACTACAAAAAAATCACTTATACCAACATAAATTTATTGACAGATGATATATCTATTGGTAAAACTGAGCAATTCTAATAGATATTAAATTTCATTGGCATAGATTTTATGTACCAACAATTATTTTTACCAATAGTTATATCTATTGATATTGATTGTTTAACACCAACAAATATTTTACCAAAAAATGAATCTATTACTATTAATTGTTATTATCAACAAATGTTTTACCATTTTAAAAATATGTTGCAATAAATTATCCAATAACATAAAATATTTTACCAAAAAAATAATATATATATATATATTATTTTCAATAAATGTTATAAATTATAAATATTTTTATAAAATCATATAATCATATGTTTTTATTGACACATTATAATTTTCGGAGACTTGAATAAGATTGAATGTAGTAAAAACTAAAAAAATAAATTCATGTATATATAATTTCATTATATATATATAATATAATTTTTTATTCAAAATATATATAAATTTAAAACTTTTTATTATATATAAATTATATATAATTTTTTTATAAATCATGATTTTTTAAAATTATACCAATAATATGACACACTCTTTCCTAAATTAAAAGTCTCAAGCCGCATTATCATATGTTAATTTCAATTTCTTGTAAAAGGGTTTTTTATTATTATTTTAATTTATTTTTACATTCTAAATTTTATTCTCCCTTGCTCCCTTACATCTCCCCTTCCTGTTTGTGTCACATGCCCAGCTAGAAGAACCCTAATAGCATGCCTTCGTCCTCCTCTGGCCATGGAATGTGCCATCTAGGCTTCTGATTTCAGACGTGGTATCCTCCAGTTAGAATTACTTCTCCTCCACTCCCTTATTTTTCTATTTTCATTATGATTTTCCTTCTCTTCCTTGTGGTGTGCATGAATCATCTGAAACCTTTGGGAGAGGGTTCCCTGACTCCCCTTCTGCCTCCTCCTCAGGGTGTTGTCCCTCCCTCTAACCCATGCTAGATTCCGTGATTTCTTAAAATTTCTCTATTTATTAAAGTTTTAGGTTTCAAACCTCGAGCTTAGTCCCTGTCAATTTCTCCAACGGAGATCACAATGTCTTCTTTCCTTCTCGACTTATCATTGGTGGGTCGTTTTTAATGGAGACATCCCCCGGATGGCACTTTCAACTACTTCATTAATGGAACATGGGATATTTAGAATCAAACTATAGCGAGTCTTTTTAATCCACGACACTTTCTAATTACTTTAAAGATAAATATGATCTGGATTTTGTTTGGAACAATGCACATCGATCCTTCAATTATTTTAGATTCTATCTTTTTAGATGGTTGTTTTAGTTTTATATGAATTGAGATTCGGCTTCCTCATCCATATGGGTACGTCTCCCTACTTTACATCTACCATTTCAAAATCCATCTATTCTTATCATGATTGATCATTTCGCCTTGTATCTATGTGGAGTTAGATGATTCGAAGGCCCTTGTGGAGTAAATTTATATTGAAATAGATGGGTAGTATTTTTATATGAAATAGGTTGTCTAAGAATCATGGATATATTTCTATGCATCTTGCCCTCTCATGGGTTATCTTATTGAGGATTATCACCAACTAAGGAGTGAATATCTTCTTAGAGACTTAGCTTTAATTTCTTAACCATCCCTTATGGATGATACAAATTGATATTGGTGTGGTTCTAACAATTCATCTTCAAACTTTAACCTGGTGTCAAAGAATTACTTGTAGCTTGGAAACTCTGTTGATGTCAATGTAAAATTAAGGAAATATTCTAGCTCTGTAATGTGTTTTAGGGTAGAGGATAAGATGTTCATGGGTTTGGATTTATATATGTGGATAACCTTATAGTTTAAGAAAAGATCCATTCCATACATTATATTAAATAATATAAAAATTTAATTTCATCACCGTTGAATCATTATTTCATGATTTTATATCATCACCAAATGCTTTTTTCTTTAAAAGGGCATGTGATGTTAAACACTTAAGTTGAATATATGAACCTTCATCTAATGGCTAGGGCCTATTTGGAGCGTTCGATTTGATTCAAGACGTCTATTATAAGGGATTAGGAGGGATTCATACTAGATTCAAATGAGGGAATTTGGGGTTATTGGGGTTAAAATTATGCTGTACTCATGCAGTCTCCAATATATAAACACTTTATGTATGTCTTTTATTAATGGGTGTTGAAGTTTCCTTGTATGATGCATCGATATTTTCTACAAGTCTAAGTTTCATTATTGTTGTCACTTGATTTAATTAATCTAAATAAATTTTTGTATTGTTTTCTTGGTGTTATGAATGATTATACACTCTAGAAATGTTTGTGGGATTTCTCCTAGTGCTTTTAATATTATTTTGGTGGTTCCTATACACAAAAACATAAAAACCATGTATGCACAAACTTGCATAAATTTCTAAAGTATTGAAGGATTTCATATAAAAATTTCGGAGAAGTATTTTGTTATATTATTACAATATCTAGTTATTTAGTCAATAACTATGATCTATGTAATTAAAGGTACATCCCTTATCGATTCCCTTAACATTCAACCTAGCTAAGTGAACAAATTTTCCCTCATAAAAATAGAATGAAAATAATTGTGTTCAACCAATTTTACTCTCAAGTTGATGACTGGATAAATCTATTTCTATAAAACTATAATTACTTTCCCTTTGAGTGATCACTACTTACATCCTTTTATGTAGAGTTAGAAAATGAGAAGCCTCTATGTTATCAGCATCTTGATCCATAGTATACTTATCCCCAACACAGAGTCTTCCAAGAACATCCTTATCTTTAGGAGTGATATGAAGAGGATCAACTACCCCCTCCCTTATCAATAACCATATCATCCTAATGAGTGGTATTCACTAAAGCCAATGAATTCTTCCCAATATTAGTGGCCAGGCCTGATTCAATTTGAGGTAGATTCAAAGAGGCCAAGATATGATTTATTCTCTCTAAGAACTAGTAGCATAATAATATAATGTAAATAAATAACATTTTTTTAAAATCCATTGATCTAGGATGTAATATTTTCTGCTTAATATTCGGCCCAATATTTTCTTCTTGTTCTTTCCCCTAATTGATGTTGGCTTCCTTGGAGTTTTATTTAATGTTATAGGAAGTTTTAAATAGTTTTGGATTTCTTTAATTTGGGGGTGATGATCTTTGTTCGTGCAGTTTTTGAGTTTTTCATTGAGGCTGCTCAATGGTTCATGTTTTGAGAGTGAGGAAGTCACATAAAGAATCACTGTGGTGTGGTGATGTCTTGATATTTTTTCATATTAGATGTGGTTTTTATGGGAAAAATCACACGAGTTCAAACTTTTATGGGATCATCCCACCCTAACCTGTAGATCCTTCGCACCTCTATCACAGGATGCCCCAAGATAAAACTTGGGAGTGGGTGGATATGATGTATATTATATGGATAAATTGGTTCCCACATGAAGTTGGTTAAATCATCTCGGGGTGGTTGTATATTACTCACCTTTATAGGTGATATTTTGCATTATTTTTTGGACATTTTATTTCATTTTTAGTGTATCATGAGTTGGGTAGTGAATTAAAGGGTTTAAAGATGAGAAGAATATAGGATTAAGGGGAATAAGGTGATATGAACATGGGAACCACGTTCCTTGTGGTCCTGTACTATACACCTAGTGGGATGTAGGTGGTGCAGGTGGTTCTGTTTGAACCACCAGATACCTAAGGGTATTGTACTTTAACCTTCTAGACACCAGTGGAAATCCCTATTAAGAATGGTTCATTATTCATTTAAAACAGGTGTAGATATCCAATTTCAAATTTTATGGCTTTTAAATCCCATAAATTTCTTCATGTACCTTCCATTCTAGCTACTACTAGTGATTTTATTAGGTGAATCAATGTTAAAAATGTAGTTTTTCTTTCTAGATTTACATCCCTCAAATGGTTGTGATTATGGCCTAATTGTAACCTTTTCATATGTGGTCAATTGAGTTAGATTTTTCTGGAGAATAGATGAGATGCTTTGTGACCTTTCTTTTTCCCTGATACGTGTGTTAATGTCATGTATACCTAAAATATATTTCAATTTCGTGATGTTGAAATTTCACCACTGTAACTTTCATTTTCATTAATAAATTTTTTAGGGGCATGGGGTGGAAAACCAAAACATGTCTCATATGGTTTGGATTATTTTATAGAATTTTGAGTTATGTGTCACTCTTAATTGAAGTTAGTATCATTCTAAATGGTTTTTGGTCACATGTTATCCAACTCATGTATTATATGGTTTTCATTTTCATAATTTTTTTGTAGCCATCGGTTCTTCTATAACTTTTTCTATTGTTGTGCTCACTAGTTATTTTTATAACACACACTATGAAAATTGTTTTGGTATTCGCTATATAGTCTTACTATGGTCAAGATAGATAATTTTATGGTTGTTTTTATATTATTTAGATTATATTATGGTTATTGTTTCCACTGGTTAGATTATCCTCTTGTTATGGTCACAAGATGATAGTTTTATATCATGTCTTATTATTTTTATATATTTCATTTAAATAAAAACAATTTTCTAATTTTTTTGTTTGTGTGATAAGAGTAAGATGATGTATGTCTAAAGTGGAGAGAGTAGAGAAAAGTTCTACTTCAATAATATAAGGGTGGTGCATTGTAGTTAAAGGTATGATAATGAAGTTGTGTATGTATCAATCCACTATAGTAGTTAATAGCTCATGTGAAGTTATGGGGATTCCAAGATAGTGATGTTCGATGTTTGCAAGAAATAGATTGTAGATGAAGTTTCATTGAGTTCCATGTAAAGTATCTCCGTGTTTGGACATGTTTAAACATGTTTATAATATGTTTCTTGGAGCTTCTTGTCTTTTGATAATGTTTAGACATGTATTTCAATTATATTGGAACACGATTTTTCTCAAATAAAGATTTGGGTTTTTTAGTGTTTTATATAAGATAATTTTATAATTATTATACAATAAATATAATAATATATTACATATAATTATATAAATAAATAAAATATAAAATTTTAATAATAAATATTGGAATACCATCAAATAGAGTATAATTTAAAAATAAATATTAATTTTTAATATTTTTTATAAATGTTAATAATATTACCAACAGATATATTAGTCATATTCATCTATTGTTAAATATTTTTACCAACATATATATTATCTATTGGTGTTATTATAATTGAAACAGAATCATTTTATCTGTCGTAATAACATTTTGCAATAGAGTTCTTACCAACAGTTTAGTGACATGGCATTTTTTGTTGGTAAAAAGTTTTACCAATAGAAAATGAACTTTTACCAACAAGTATACCCCTATTGGAAAAAGCTAATTTTTTTAGTGGATCATATCACTCACAATATAAATTTCCCTCAAATAGGGAAACCTCAGTGAGTAAAACCTATTCAGTGACATGATACCATTTCACCCATAAAATGAAATCCACCTTATTGTATATCCCAAGGGAATTCCCATATTGGTAAAACCTGAGGAAATAAAACTTATGGGACTCAATTATCTATCAACACCAATCATCAGGATAAGGGAAGATCAAACTATGATAACTCTGATTGCTGTTATGAATAATATATGTATGATTCCTTCATAAGACATAAAATCAACAAACATTGCCTAAATGAACTCATATATGTCCTTTATAACTGATGTTAAATTCCATGGATTAAATGAACTATGTGTATTTTTATTCTTTTTTTATAAATAGGATAAGTAATACACCTCATGAAAGTTTAATTCCATCATTCAAACACTAATCACCTACCTAGATAGAATAAAATTATATAGCGCCTGGTTATATGCCTTAAAAATATAAGTAGCTACCCATTTATAATAAATAATGAGAAATGGATAAAGAGACTTGGATTCATACTGATGGTCTCTTTAATAGAACCCCCTTTAGAAATATATGGAATCAACTCCTGGTGATTTTATTAGGGTAATAATTCTCCCCAGAAATGTGTGATGAGCCTAACCTCCCATCCTCCCGACCAATGTGAGTTCCTAAGCATTGTTGGGTCTAAAACTTCAAATAACCACTTACCATTAGAAATAAGTTCTGTACCTAGTTATGGATGTGGGAACCATTGAGAGTTTCTATATAAGATAAAAATAGTAAAAATGACAAGGGTTATTGTGCAACCAAGAACCCCCCATAATCAATCGTCATATAGAAGAACCACGATCATGGACATAGTGTGAAATCATTTAATGAAAGAATAAAAAAATCACTATAGGAATCAAGAATCTTGTCTCCCAAACCCTTAGGACACCATGTATCCATCATCTTTCAAATGAAAATATTCTAAAATAAATTATTTATCCTCTAAAATAAATTATACTTTAGTATTAATATTTTTTTATTCTCTTGTAATTTATTTATATATTGTTCATTAATTTATTAACATAAAGTATTAATACTAATTATCATTATAAAATATTATCACTAAAGTAAAAAAATTAAAAATAATAAAAGATTATAAATATTTTACAATGAAAAATATTTTTTTGAAAACAATGATTTTATATATTAAAATAAATAAACTTTTAAATAATTAATAAACACGTTTAATTTGTATAAAAAGTATGTTTTTAAAATAAAATTAAATACATATCAACATAAATGTACACATTTATTTTTTTTAAAAAATATATTTATTGTTTTATTTTTATTAAAATGAAAATAATATCTTTTTAATACTAGTTTAGTGATAATAATTTAATATAAATTTCTTCCAATAAGAGTGTAAAATAATTTTTCAAAAAAAAAATCCTTAAACTTATTCACTTATAACTATATTTTATTAAACATTTTTTAAAAATGATTTTATAGTCATTTAACAATATAAATCAATATATTTTCATTAATGAAATAATATTTCATAAAAAATACAAAAACATTATTTTATTATAATTTGAATATTAATTTGTAACCAATAATTATTTTGATTTAAGAAAATTATTTTATATAATTTATATAAAACATACCTTAATTGTTTTAAATAAAAAACAATCCATTTAATAATATTTATATTAATATAAAAAATATTATTAAATATCTAGGATGTTACATTCTTCACCCTCAAATGAAATGAGGCCTCACAATTATTTCATTGTATTAAATGAAATTATGAATTTCCAATTACTTAATTAGGTAAAATAAAGATTTCTGAAATTCTATATTCATAAGGGTCACTTAATTACTTAGAACTTCAAAATAAAACCTATAACTCTTAAAATATCTATAAAAAAAATTCCTAATCTAAAAATTTATCTAAACTTTGTCTTTGATACCAAATATTACATCCCAATACATGAGATTCTGGATTTGGAACAAAAAAATAGTATAATTTTTTATAAAATGTAACTGAAAAATATAAAATCCTTTACACATATAAGGATATTTATGGTATAGGTTGTGGATGGTTGGGAAAAATATCCTAAAAATATATTATATATTACATAATTAAATGAAAACCAAACACCTTTGAAACTTCTTCTGAGGCTATGAAAATCATTTTATAACATAGGGATACAATGAAATTACCTAATAAGTGGTTTTAAAACAAATAACAATATCCTTTCATAAATAAAATTTAAAACTATTTCAATTTTTTTTTCTTTCATATCAAATATAAATCATTTGATAAATACTTTTCCAAAATATAAAACTAGTGGCTTCAAAATATATAACCATTGAAAATTATATTCAAATCCTTTAAAAAGAAATATTCCTTTGAAAACTATATTTCATTAAGAAATATAATAAATTTTGAAATATATATAATTGGATTACTCCAAAAAGTGTTAAAATAATTTTTTGAAAACAATAACTTTGATGTTAAACATAAAAATTTGAAATACTAAATAAAAAATTCCCCAATTAATAAAAATTTATTTTTCAAAATTCATAGAATAAATAATTTTCAACATAAACTTTTGAAAATACAATATCTTTCAAAATAGATTTCTCCATGAAAAAATTTATAATATCTAATTTGAAAATGACAATTTTATTATGGAATATAATAACATATGGAAAACAATTATAAAAACCATAAGGACACATGTAGTATCACCTTCAGAACAACATCCCCGTGAGGTCATGGGCTCACTACCAATTTATCATCACTACATTCGGTTACCAGGTTCCAAATTTTTAAATAAAATATTTTTTCAAAACTACATTTTTAATTATAATTCCAGAAAAATATCTATTTACAACTACATAAATTATTTTTAATTTAAAAATAATTTTATATCACATACACTTTTAAAAAAATAATCTTAAAAAATACACCATTATATCTCAACTAATTAGATAAATCTATAATTTATAAAAAATACATTATAAATAATTCATGCAAAGGAATAATTAATCTAATAAATTTTATTATAAATCTATACATGAAATATATTGAATAAATATTGTGATTGGACACACCTATGATCACATATGACATTTATAAATTTTTAAAAACATTATATGAATAAAATCATAACTAAAAAACCAATAATAACTTTAAAACCCAATTTGATAATTGGAAACATAATTCATGAAATAATTTCTTTTCAAAAAGGGATTTAAAAATATATCAAAATTTTCTTTCCCATAATTAGGTTTTAAATTAATTTTATGTGAACAATTTACCATATGACATGGAGTTTGGAAAAAACAAAGAAACTAGATAAAACCAAATTATTTCTTTTGAAATCATAAAATAACCTAAATTAATTGAATTAATATTGAATAAATAATATTTAAATAAAATAATAATATAAATAAAAGTAATTATTTGAATGAAAAATAGATCTTTGAAGAAAATAATCCCTTTAAAACAATTGGTCATTTTGAAACATAAAATAATCTTTTATTAAAATAATTACCTTACATATAAATTGTTTTTAGAAAAAAATTTATCTTTAAATAAAGAATTAAAAATAAAGAAATATTAATTTTAAAACCTAAATTCCTTCTATAGGGTTTTTTAAAATAAAAAAAAATTCTTTTGGAAATATATTTTACCTTAAAATAATTAATAGTTTTTGAAATATAATAATAATTAAATTTATATAAAAATTATCCCATTACATAAATAGGGTTTAAAAAAAACACAAAATCATCAAAAAATGTTTTTTAAATAATATAAAAAGGAGATTTCATTAAAAATTAAAATTGTAGTTTTAAAATACCACTTCCCTACATAAAGGGTTTTTAAATATTACATACAATATAAGTTTTTTGTTTAAATAAATTTTAACTTTACTTAAAATTTGGAAACTAGTTTGAGATTCAGTGGAGGTACTATCCACTTTTATTACTGGAAAAAAATGTGTGGGACCAGAGAAATGGAGTAATTGGGAAGTGAATTTGGTGGTTTTATTGATGTGTGAAGGGAGTGTTTAGTTTTATAAGAGTATATATATATATATATTATGTGGCTAAAGCATAAAGAAGAAGCTAGATGTATAATGTTACCACCATGGAAACTAAAATAGTTTTCCTACTGTTAATTAAATTTTCATGTGACGTTCAAGTTTGTCCTTGCTAATAAAATTGTAAATGATAATGGAAATTCCATTATTTCTATACATATTCACACACACAAACACACACACACACACACACACATATATATATTTATGTATGTATGTATGTATGTATATTTTCTCATATGGCTGATAAAAATTGTACTTAAATTTTATTGTATATATATACATTTATCTTATTCTCATATTCTATATAATTATTCATAAATAAATTCACCATTTTTGTTCAATGAACACTATGGTCTAAATACCATTTACGTGTAGACCAAGGGTTATGTATTTGTCACCCTGAGAAATAAATAGTGGATATATGGGATTTCAAGTTGCAATATTTGTAGGTTAGACCTGTGACTGGTGTCTTGATTCATAAGGAGAAAATGAAGAAGAAAATGTTAGAATCGGGGGTTGAAGGAAATGATGATGGAAGGGGAACAAGTTCAGGGTGTTAAGGACAATGATGACGCGGATGATCAGACCATTGAGGATGATCATATCAGACAATGATGTTATAAATGGTAATTTTAATCTATTAATGATTAAACCATACTTATCCATCAAAGATCAAATTTTTTTTCATCCAACATCCACTTAATACGTTATGTTGTGCCAAATTCCACTTGAGACGAGGCACCAAAGTTGGACTCTCGACACACATACACATAAAAGATGAGGATGAGTTTACTCACCTGAGCCCTTGCATACCTTTGGGTTTACCACGCACCATGTGGTCACTATATACACCTGACCATTCCCACACCACCATATGGCTGCTCAGGCTAACCCTCCCCTATGGGAAAATCTTTCTCCACATATATAGGGTATAAGGGCTTGACCCTTGTGGTTTTCACATGTTGGGAAAAAAGTTTATACTAAATTAATTTAAAATTTTAATATTCTGTAATAATTGTATTCTAAATTAAATTATTTATCTTCTAAAATATAGTATACTTAAGTATTAATATTCTTTTATTCTCATGTAATGTAGTTATATATTCTTTACTTATATTTTAAAATAAATCATCAATATAAATCATCAACATTAAATATTTTCACTAGAGTAAAAAATTTAAAATTCACTAAAGCTAGTATATATTTTACATTCATAAATAATATTTTAAATATTATGAATTTCTATATTAAAATAAATGATTTTTTAAAATTTAATAAGAAATAGTTATTTTTATACGAGGAAAGATTTAAAATTAAAATTAAATGCATATGACCATAAATATACACATTTAACATTTTTATTTAAAAATTATATTTATTGTTTCATTTATATTAATATCTACTTATTATGTTAGTAAAAATATTTTAGTAACACTTATTTTAAATAATTGGCATACAAAAATAGTTTTAAATATTTATTTATAAAAATATTTTAATTTATTCAATTAAAACTATAATTCAATAAAAATTTTAAAAAAGTATTTTATATTAATTTTTCAAAATAAATAAATAAATTTTCCTTAATAAAATACTATTTCATGGAAAATAATACATAATATTCTATTTTTTTATAATTTCAATATTAATTTATAAGCAAGACTTATATTGGTAAAATAATTTTTTTTTCATAGAAACAAAACATATCATAATTATTTTAAATATAAATCAATCCATTTAATAACAATTATTTTATAAGAAAAATTGTGCTCTAATTAAAGGGATGATACAATTATTTTTTGATATCACCTTAAATAAAATAAATAATAATATATATATGGATAAATAAATGGTTTCCCTTAAAAAATTACTATTTGTTTGAGAATTCACTAGAACATAAATTTTTAAAATTCCTATAAAAATGTATTGTGAAATATGTGGAATTCAAGATGTGTTTCGTGGTGTGGGTTTTCTTGTTCTTTTGCATTGAGTAGTGTGGGTTGTTGTGTAGTGATAGTGGTAACTGGATAGTATTCAGTATGTTTGGGTAAGTGATGTAATGGTTAGTTGGAATGTGATGTGACATTGGATGATGTGTGGTTGTTTGGATAAGACGTGGTTGTTGTGACAAGACGTGGTTGTGTCACATGGCCTTATTAGTGTGACATGAATAGGTTGTTTGTATTTTTATGATATTGAGTTAGTTTTCTGGTCATGATGGAATAAATATTAATAACAAAGTTAAATTTCATGAGTAGGATAAGCTAATTATCTCTTGATAAAAAATAAAAAATGTTGTTAAAGTGTTTTTTAAAAGTGAAATTAAATTGGTTAAATAAGGATAATGGTTATTAATTTGAAAAATATAATAATGAAATAAATTTAAAATAGTGAAATGTAAATTGAGTAATGCTCTTGTGATGTGGTTCATTAGAGGTTATAGTGAATGTGATAGAGGATGTGATTGTTTGTGGTTATTTTGTGAGTTTAGATGGTACTGTTGTTGGTAACCTGTATATTAGGCTTGTGTGTGTGAAAATTATATATTGATTTTTTTCATTGTGACTTTTTTACACACCACACATTTCCCAGAAACATGTTCCAGGTTACAAATGTTTTTGTGGTGTTTCTACCATTATCAAAGTAGTGTGGATGGATGGATGGATACCCCCTCTTGCCTGCTCTCTCCTCTAGGAGTGTTTTATATATTTAGACTGTGATTTCTAGAGGATAAATTTCACATGTGGTGATGATTGAAGATATTATGTGATGGTTCGTGGTGGGGTCATGCATAGTAGGATGAAGACTTGATTTTTGTGTCCTTTATTCTCATAAAACCCTACTATTTTGGATATTTGTTTTCTAATGAGATGAGAAGAGATGTGATTTCCTAAGTGTATTTGGTAAAGAATCGATTTGTTGGCCAATGTGTTTTTTAGAATAATTTTATATCTAGCTTCATGATGGTTTCTCAAGATTATTATAATGCCTAGGTTTCTTTGAGAAGGATTCTATGGAAGAGACGATAGTTCCAGTATATATGTAATTGGGTTATGAGAGTGGAAAATCAGTGTGGAAGTGGTCTAGGGTACCCCCTTTGTCAATAAGATTCATATTTTTTTAATACAAATGGATGCATTATATGGTTAGCATTCTATTTTGGTGATGGGATTGGTTCGTTGAATTTCTAAAGTACAATTGTTTTTTTGTTTTTTCATGGTTTCATTAGTATTCTCTTTTAACATGTGTATAAGAGACATTGGGTACGATCCTATTGAGTATACATGTTATCCTCCCATAGGGATATAAAAAAGATTTTTATTTTTCTATGAAGTATTTTAGGACTAGGATGGGAATTAATAACATGAAATTTGGAGCTGATGTTGGGTCTCAACCGTGTAACTATATCCTTTCATATTAATTTAGATACTATTTCTATTTTTAAAATATTTATTCAATTTGGGATTTTTCTGGTTACCTTATTTTATAATATATGTCACCATGTTGTATTGTATTTGAAATATTCTATCTCATAATATAACAATATATAATGGGTAATTACTCCCATATATTATATATTATACCCTCAATGATATTCACCAATATGAGGCCTACTGGAGGTGTGACTGAAGGGTAATTGACCCACTTCCTTGAGTAATATCCCAAAAGGTTTACCTTTTGATAGAGGGGGTCATGATAGGGAGGGATAATAGGTTTTATTTTTGAGATATAGTGGAGATTAGAGTTAAGGGAAATGAGATTTTCAAGGGTTGTTATGATAACAACATTAGTTGTTTATGGTACTTGACAAAGGATATGGAAGGATGGATATGAAATATTATTTTAGATCCCCCCTGATTTGATGCAAGGAATTTGAGCCTACTAAATGACCAAGTGACCTAGCGCCTATTATAGGGTAGTAACCTAGGAGATGTTCATAAATAATGATTGTTTGTGTTATTATCATAAATGGGTGGATCTGGGAATTATAAATGAGTTAATTAAAACAAATAATTATAGAATTTCATACAAAAAATATTTTGGGGAATCCGTGTTTTCATTTTTTTATGGTAAATAAACATCATCTACTTGTGGTTTAGGTTGGTGAGGTTCACCAAGATAACCCAGTTGACTAGGGGAGGTTTGATCTAGCCTTGTAGAATGATCCATGTAAGAGGGTGTTATTTTCCATTAAGAATCATTATTTGGAAAAGTATTAGGGATGCATATTCGATATGAAGAACAAGTGTTGGTTGGAGGATCTCGGGATTTCCATTGGTCTGATTTTGGACTAGGTAGAGTACTTGGTCCTTCAAGAATTCAATTATAAAAGAGGTGAAGACCATCATAGGTGGATTTTTATATTTTCAAGAAGAATAAGGTAGACATTTATATGGTATACATCAAGAAAATGTTCCTATAAAATTTCATATCATTGACCATGAATTCAATAATGAGGCATGAGTTTCACTATCTTCAGTATGGGAACATATCCGTTTGATATCTTAATACCACATTTAATTAACATTTTCATTTCACCCTTAATATTATTCCTGACGAGGAGCCCCATGTGTGGTGTCTTTTGGAGTAACTCCACCCTTCTATCTAGTATGTTTTTAATCTATTTGCATTGAAAATGTATTTGGATGTCTATAAATAGGTGGAGGTGATTGAGAAAATATATTAACAACAAGGGCTTCTATGAGTGAGGAAATAGTAGGGTTCCTCAAGGAGAAGATTTATCAATAGTAGATATCTGGAACTAGGGACTTTGAGGTTTTGACTAGAAGGGATTCAAACTCCACAGATTCCATTTCATCCTTCTTTGTCCAGTAGTTTTCATGCTTTTCTCCAATGTTTTTCTATACTTTTCTTTTTTTGTGTGGGTTATTTTCATCATCAAAATTAGTTACCATTGGTCCATAGAGCTCAAAATATTGCGGTTTATAGGTTCAATATTTTCCTTAGAAGTATCCACTTGGGAGGTCTTTTTAGTGGCAGTTTAAATAGGCTAATCTCCCTTTTAAAGGAAATGAGGAAGTAAAAGGGATACCTCAAGATGTCAATTGTTGTCAGAGAACAGAACCCATGATTATCCCTAGAGGTGGATGAAAAATGAAGAAGAGGATATATATGTATAATGTAGAATGATGTGGATGTTCTAAAATAAGTGGGGACAAATATTGATAGATATACTATCAAATAATCATTTACCCTTTCTTGTTCCTTGTTTTATCCATGAGTGTCACACTACTATGTTTCAGACACATTAGTCCATTCTATTGGTCTAGATGTAGTGATGAATCCTATACCCCTATAATTAAAGACATTGGTATGGGGATATAAATGACTTTTTGATGTGTAATGGGGTTATAAAATGATTATGTGGAAACTTTGTCAATTTGGGAAATTTTCATTATACAAATTCAGTCATACAATTTTATCCTCAATATCAATTAGTTGTATCCAATGCAATCAATTATCAAATGATTCTAGAGAAATGTAATTTTATCGTATTCGGATAGACAACATGATGTTTTTGTCGGTGAAAGGGATTTTTTAATGGGTAGTGGGCATGTGGAATCCCTTATTTATTTTATGGAAGGGATACTTATGGAATCAATAGATGTTTGAACAATGTAGGCTCCCATGGACTTTAGGATGTTTATTAATGTTATTCTTAATGAGTTTGTGATTATAACCCATTGAAATTATATGAAATTCAGGATATATATACAACCCGAAGCTTCTATGATTTTTATGGATCCTTATCAGATGGAACCCTATAAGTAGAAAGAGTTGAGTATTCCATTAGATGATCTAATACCCAAGGGTTTTATCCGGCCTAGTGTGTTTTCATGGTATTATCTAGTATTATTCACTGAGAAGGTGGATTGTATCATGAGGCTATATATAAACTACTAGAGGTAAAAACAGGTGATATTCAAGAATCATCAACCCCTTCTAAGTATTGATGAACTTTTTGATCATTTGATAGATACAAGTTAGTACTATATGATCAAATTTTAGTTTTTGTTTCACTAGTTGATGATGAAGGATGATGATTTTCTAAATACTACCTTCCATTATAGGCATGGGATTCCATGTTCTTGGTCATGTCATCTAGTTTCCCGAATACACTTGCTATATTCATGGGGCTCAAAAACAAAATATTTTATGTGTTATTAGATTAGTTTATCATCTTGTTCATCAAACATATCTTGAACTAATTGAAGTATAAGGGGGATAATTTTGATCATCTCAAAAATATATTATATGTAATTCAACACCATGAGCTCTATGGAATGTTTTCTAACTTCATTTTATAGGCATGATAGGTGTATTTTATTAGGAATGTGGTTTCTTAGTAGGGTGTGGTTATATAGATGTTTAAGTATTTGGTAGTTTTTTATTAGGGACCACCAAATAATGTATAATAGGTTTTCAGTTTCCACATTCTCACATACTATTACTGAAGTTCTATGTTAGATTTATCATGGGTTTATATCCCATTGACAGCTCAGACTAAGAAAGACTAGGTTTTTATTTGGATTGAGAAGTGTAAGGTAGAATTCAACTAACTGAGGGGGAAATTAATTTGTTCTCTTTTTATTCAGTTTATAGAGGACGGGTTAATGTTTTTATATTTTGTTGACACATTGTACCATATCTTGGGATTCATAATTATGTTGAGGAAAGTGGTGATCTCTTATAGTTATAGTAATTTTCATCACTATGAGAGTAACTATTCTACCCATGATCTAGATCAGGAAATGGTTATGTTTGGGTAGATGTTGTGGAATCATTACCTCACGAGAGAACTCCTTATGGTATTCATAGATCATGATATATTGAGGTTTTCACTTCTTTGATCCACAATTTCATGTCCTTCATTACTGAAGACATCACAATTCTACACACATAGTGTGAAGGAAACCACCTGGATGACTTTCTTTCTATTAAGTATTCTCAATATTTCTCCCTCATGGAGCTTTCTAACACCAGATATCTTCCCCCACGATGTACTAACATTGTGATACAGTAATATCTATGTCTTTAATTTTATATCCCCCATAATTGTACTCCCCTACATGTTTTTTTCTTCATGTAATAGAAAATAAAATTTCTATGTGATAATGGAAATGGTTTAAGTTTATCTAGGAATATGACATTGTGACCTCTTACGTCCCAAAAAATTGGATTTTTTTTGTTGTTGCACTCAGTCAGATGTTCTAAGGAGAAGTGTTTTGGAGCCTATAAATACTTTAAAAGGGATGTAGGAACTTACTATGATGCATATTTTTGGGGATGAAATTAATGGATGATGTTTTCATTGTTATATGTTCATGAATTCTTCCATGATTCTACTAGAGGATGAGTCTTAGTGGGGGGACTTAGAGGTAAAAGTTCTATGTGACCATGTTGTTCATGGTGATTCTTTATAGAGAAGTTCAAAATAGGGTGTTGTTTCATGGGGGGATATTTTTTCTATTGGAAATGAAAAATGGAGTTCCTTTTGAATTTAACACCTCACCATTAGTTTTATATCTGAGTGTGACAATGATGTATAGTGGATTGAGGGGGCATCTTTAGTGGCTCAAAATGAAATGGTCTATGGCCATGTTTGTGGTGAACTATTTATTTTTTCAGGAAGTTAAATCCCAACACCATGATTATATAGGATATATTGTGGACCTATTTCATTTAATTTTTAGGATCCTCATAAAATTAAATTCCTTTCTTTGAGTTCACCTACAATAACAACTATGACTCATCCATTGCAATGGTTTAGATTAAGGTGTTGTGCAGGAAGTGGTTCAATTTTCCATTGATCTTGATAGAGGTTGCGGATTATATAGTTATTCCATGGCTAGATAATATCCATGATGTTTTCATTGTGTCTTAGTTTCATAAGTATCTTTACAAGGAATTCCACTTTATTGACAAGGTAGAGTATCATACCAAGGATGATTTGACCTTCTTGTAGCGGACAATAGAGATCTTGGATCATCAAGAAGAAGGTGTGTCATGATTGGTCCATCCATTGTTTTCATTTTATATGTTGTCATGGTGGTCTAAATGAGATTACCTAGGAAAGTGAGATGAATATGCATTCCTAGTAACCATAGTTTATTTATTTTCCCCTTCTTTGATTTTTCTTGATGATGTGATGTTTGCATATTTTTTATGAGATATTAGTTTTTACTATAATAATGTAATATGTGTTAAATAATTAGGTATATAATTTTGGAAAACCTTCTCCTAATATAGACATGTTTTTATATGACATGATTGAAAACATTTTGGGTGATTTAGTGCTACCCAAAGTGGATAATATCTTAATGTAGATGGTAGAAGTCAGTGATTTGTTTTGTTGGTTCAAAGTTGTGTATTGGTCATAGTAGTTGTCAGTTTAGTCTATATAGAGGTTGTAATGGTTTTTTGAAATGGAGTTGGTTTTAAAATTATGTGAAATGATGCAGTGATATGGTTGCATGGGATGTTTTTCAAAACATTTCAACTTCCCTTGGAGTGTTTGGTTGGTGGTAGTGTTTTGGGGTGTAATGATATCCCTGAGAGGTGTCTCAGGGAATTATTTTGTAAAACCCTCTCCAATCCTTTATATTATATATTTTTATTCTCGAGGATACAAATAATTTGATAGGACTCTATTATAATGGTTCATGCATCATGGGCACACTACCTAACTATTTTCAGAGTTGGAGACATTGATAGTAGTCTTGATGATCATTCAGTATAGTTTGAGGTGAAATTATGATACTACATGTTGTTTATGATTTGAACACATGTTGATAATGTGAGAGGTTTTTCGTGTCTAGGATGTTGGATATCCATGACTTGATTATTTGGTTACTAATTTTGTGATAGAATAACATTCAATGTGAAGGAAATATTCAAGATGTGAATATGTGACATTAAATTCTATAAATGTAAATCTACTATGGGGTTTGATAAATTCACATCCTAATTTTTTATTCATGGTTTAATTAGAGTAACTCATGAATATTTTATGATGAGAACATATGTTTAATGGCGAGAAAGTTTCAATGTACATCTTGTCTATAATTTTTTCAACTCATCCAAATTCTATCCTTCATCTATTGTTTATCTAGAACCTTTATATAACCTTAGAATATTTTAGGAGATCCATCAGACCCATTCCTTTGTATTTCACCTTGTATATAATAGGACTTATTTTGGATGTCTTAGGTGAGTTACCCTCTTTAATCCCATGTTTCATCCGTGTTCTTCCTTTGAGATATCACAGTAGTGACATTATTTTGATTTGGTGTGTGTGTGATCTATATTTTTATAACTTTATAGTTTAACTCAGGTTGATATAGGGTTTCCATTTTTGGTTTATATCTCCCATTTGTTTTCCTTATTAAACCCATTGTGTGTTATGTTTCATAAATCTTCTTTTAAGTAGCATATCCTTCATATTTCCTACTTTATATTTTCATGTGGGGATATTAGGATTTTGTTATCCCTTGTGGAGAGAGTATACAACATTTTTATGAATATAAAAAAATTATATTAATTGAAACTTAAGTGGTAAGAGAATACATCATATGTTTTACTTATTTGATGTTATTTCCAATGAGTTTTTATATGACAATTCCCTTACTGAAAATCATAGATGTTGGGATCCTTGTTTTTATTTTATTTGATATGATTATAGAACCATATAGTGTGATTGTTGGATATCAGGTTGAATAAAATGGATATTCAGTTATATGTGGATAAATAAATGGTTCACCATGAGAAATTAGGATTTTTTTGTAATAATATCCTTAAACATAAATTAATTAAATCCCATGAATATGAATTGTGAAATATGTAGAAGTTGAAATTTGTTTCTTGGTGTGGTGGTTCTTATTGTGATTTCTTATCTGGTGTGGGATGTTGTGCGATGATGGTGGTGACTTTTTGGAATCTGGTACATGTTTGGAAATGATATTATTGATGGATATATTGGGATGTTATGTGGGATTATGTGTAGTGGTTGTGAGGAGATGTGGTGGTTGTGATGAGACGTGGTTGTGACATAGGGCCTTATCAATGAGAGATGAATGAGTTGTTTGTGTTTCTGAGACATAAAGTTAGTTGCATGGTAGTGATTGAAAAAATGTTAATAATTAAAATGAAATTTAATTATATATGACCAATCTAGTTACAAAATTTCTTACATGATATTTAACATAAATATCAAATAAATAAAAACCAAGAATAGAAAGGCTCAGTGACTTTGGAAGACTATATACATTAAGAATCTGTATGAAAATAAAATAAAAATATTTATATTAATCCCTAGAATGAAATCCTAAATCCCATTGAACTACTAAAACTATATTGGATAACCAGGGGAATATATTGAAAAATGGGTGATATAAAAACCCTAGTAATGGAATAAACATAATAACATTGCATATAATGTGAGTCAAAAGGAATAAAAAGATATCATAAAAGAGAAGGATAATTAATAATCCCATAAGAGAATAACATAATGAAAATGGTATGATATTATTAGGGAATCATAGGAATGTGGAAAAAATATAAGACATGACATAAGCATAATTCAAGGAAAACTTCCAAGAAAACATCCCATGGTAGACATAGTCCCATCATGGATTAGGTTTACTTCCTAATACTATATATAGAATCTCATGAAACAAAAAATTTCAAAATGCATTAGAGTTATATCAAGTAACAGTCATCATAACCTATAAATGATTATGTGTGATAAAAAAATAAATCAATCATAAGGTATAAACATAATATTTACCCATTGAAATAAATGGTTGGTATAATCTTAACTCATATCATAAACAAATAATATTTAATATCAATTCCAAAGAGAATAAAGAATTTAATATTCTGAAAATAATATCTGAATACATATTCATAGGTTTTAATTTATATCATTCATTTGAAAATCAAATTCACGAGAATTGATAGAGAACTAAGTATAGATAAGAACATTCAGAACAGTGTATTAAGGAACCTATTAAAGAATATCAGAGAAAGAATAAATATGAAATTTTTATGAAAACTAAAGGTAATACATAGCTGTCATACCTAAAATATTAATTTATTTAATGAAATAATTAATTTTAATAAGGAAATTAAATGATAATTACATAAAATTACAAAGTAAAAGAAAATTTCTCTTTAATCAGTTTTGAGTTTAAAGAAAGAATTTCTGAAATTAACTTAAGGTATGTATTAAAACTTAAAATAAAGGAAATATAATCTTGGTATACATTTAATGGAAATATATATAGAGTTTATAAGAATTATATAACATTAATGAGAGATATAATGTGAGTTAGAGAGAGAATGTTCAAAAACCAATAAAAAAACATGGTTTAGAGAGATTCCTTACCATAGGTTTAATAAACATTCTTTATTTTCAATTAATATTCTAGAAAATCATGTTATATTAATTAATTATTTAATTAAGAACCACTTTCATATATATTTTACTTATTATAATTTTATTATGATTTTTTATAACCATTTTAGTCATATATAATGATAAATTTCATTGCTTGGAGCACATTTATTTCATGGTTACAAGGTCAGATATATTATGGATAATTATGGATGTTCTTGTAAAATGGGACTATAAATCAAAAAGTGAAGTGTAATTTTATTCATGTATTATTTTAATTTTAAGGGTTCCAAATATACATTTTTCCCGACATATGAAAAATTCATTTATTAAAAATTTCAACATTATATAATTAGTTCATTTAGAAGGTTTTACCTACTATCATGAACTAGTTCCATTTATTTAATGTTATGTACATATATTAATTTAAAATATTATAAAATTTATAATATAACTATTATTATCTTTTTTGAAAATACTAATATTCTTATGAACAATATTGAATTCAGTGGAGAAAAAATGAAATATGTTGTTCTTTGAGGCAGTTAACCCTCCATATTGTAATTTTTTTTGTTTTAGAAATAAAATAAGGTAGGGTATAAGATTTTTATTATACCATAAAAATAAAATATACATATATTTAAGATAACTACGTTATTATGTTTAGGTGTATGAAGAATGTAAATGGGTAGTAAAAGAGGAATTAATTTGAAAGAAGTTAGTCAAGAATTTTACCTCATATTATAGTTGTATATTTTTAGGCTAACCCTTAAGCCTCTATGAAATTTTCATTATAGACTATTAGAACTAAGATGTCAGTGATCATATTGGGAAAAAAATTGAGTATAAATTTGTATATCTACAATGCCTATAAGTTTGGACGAGAAGAGGAGTTGAGGGGTAAATTTTATTAGGGAAAGAGTTGGGTATTTTTCTGAATATTATATTAAATAAATTATTATTTTGGCTCACAACTATCTATGGTATTGATTATTATGAGTATATACTAAAAATGGTTTATGTGGGAATTAAATATTTGTTTCTTACTTCATCCATGACTAAAAAATCAATGTATTTAACATATAATTATAAATAATGTATTTTTTCCTATTTTAACATTCTTCAGACATTAAAATATTTTAGAGAAATACCAAAAATTTACATTTAAAATTTATTGACATGTAGATTTCAGAAATGAAATCCATTTTATAAAATCAATTTTCTCAATATGATAAATATATTTTTTAAACAAAATATTTATAAATTTAAAGAATATAAATTTTAATATTAGAATCAATTTCCAGACCCACTAAATAATTAATTGTTAACACATGAAAATATGATTTCATTATAATAAAACAATATATTAGTATAAAAACAAATTTTATGAAAATTAACATTCTTTTAAATCATTATATTTGATATAAACATGTAAATAATAAATTTATGTTGTACACAAATATAAACAATTATTTTATCATTTAAAACTTTTATTTACACATATCATCATATATATATGTCATATTATAATTTTATATGATACAAAAATATTTTTTTACAATTAAATTGGTGAGGATACTCTTCTGATAGTCGGTTTACTATTCCTAATAGTTATATTTCAATTACAACGATCATATTGGTATTCTAATGTTATGATTAATATTTCAATGGTAAGATTTATAATGGTCATATTGGTTCCCTAAATTCTATAAATATATAAGATTTAGTTAAATATTTATCTAATTATATTTTATATCAATGATATATATATATATATATATTAATTTTAAAAAATGGTATTATATTAAAAATATTCTGCTTCATTTCAAAAGCGTCGTTCTTGATTTTGATTATTCAAGGTGACTGAGAAGATATAAATTTTTATATTATTTCTGTCTAATAAAATAATTATATCTCATTGTAATAATTTCATTTCATGAGTCTATATTTATTTTCTAAATTTGATGTTTAAATTAATATAATAAAATTTAGTTGGTTTTATCATGTGCTGTGTGTGAACTATATAATATTTTTTTTTAAAAATATATCACATTTAAATATTAATTTTTAAAATTTAATTGATAAAATTATATTTCATTACATTATTCACCCCATTTGAAATTTCAACCTCAAAATTTCATTTTATATACTAATGTGAAAATAAGTGAGGGTACATCTACTTATGAGTTGTATTGTTGTGTACAACTTTATCTATACTGTCTAAGATCTTCACTGGATGCTCCAAAAAAATAAAAATCATTTTCCATCTATACAACTTTTGAATTCACTATATGTGATGGATTTGGTATGTACTTCTTCCAGAAGGATACATGGAATACATCTTATACTTGATAAAGGGTTGGTTGGAGTGCTAGTTGATATGGAATGACACTGACATGATTGAGAATATCAAAGTGGGAGATGTACATATTAAATAAGATTCCATTATTCCCAAATATAATCAATCTCTTACTTTTAGATTTTTATAAGAATAATTTATCTCCAAACTGAATCTCCATGTCCCTTTGAATATTGTAGGCATAACTCTTCACTCTACTCTAAGAGTCCCTAATCTGTTGTTGAATGGATTTGATATTTTCTTATATTTCAATGACCATTTCTAGTTATAGAAGATTACGTTCATCAAATTCATCCCTACATTCATATATCCAGCATACATTCCAATGAAGTGATTTATATGGATCCATTTTTATTCTTGAGTGAAATCTAATATTGTATAAGAATAAACCATAGAAATATGCTGATCTGATCCTTGTTTGGTGTCGATAAATCAAGATCTCATCATTTATTAAAGTACATGGATAGTCTTCTTAGATTGGGAATGATTTTGGGTGTGATAATTTCCTCTAAATTTCAATTCAGTGTCTATATCCTATTTAATACTTTTCCATAACAAAGAGGTAAATCTCAGTTCTTAGTTGGATAAAATATACTATGGTATTCTATCATCTTCAACACTTATCTAATGTATATCCTTGCAATATGATTGAGTGAGAAATCATCTTGAATTAAAATAAATTGATATATCTTGGTATGAATATCCACCACAACCCATATGTCATTATATGAATTTGATTTATTCAAATGAATACTAAATATTTCCATGGAGATGTTATCCCATTTCTGTATAGTTATGTGAAATGGATTCATATTACCCTTGGAAATTTTCCATGAAGGATCTAATGATATATATATATATATATATATATATATTTAACACTTCTCCTACTAAAGATAGTTCCACGAAATCATCAATGTGAATATCACTACAACAAACTCTATATCATGTTTTGAATAGTTCTTATAATATACATTCAACTACATTGAGGATTATTCTATGACTATATAATTTTTCATTGTACATATTCAATACCCTTATTTGAAGTAGAACCATATAACATGAAATTTTCCACACATAAGGGAAGATTTATAAATAGATTTATGTTAATCCAATTCTTCCATTATTTAAATATCCCTATTTATTAATATGTATAAACACACTTTCAACCCTTCTATTTTATCTTGGTTAGTAGGATTGATAATCATGATATTTTTCCCACAGATAATCAATAATACACAACTAGTCTAGTAAAACTACTGATCTCTATTATAGTTGTTGGTATAGGAAACTCCTTAGTTTATATTGTATTTTAAGGGTCCGCATATATCATATTATTTTATATAATATTCAATAATAATGATACATCATCCATCTAGAACACACATTCATGGTACTTTTCATTTAGCTTCTGTTTCTATAATGTCTTTAACACTATATTCAAATGCTTCTCCTTGAATTAACACTATATCAAAATATTATCTATAAAGACTTCCAAAAATTTATAGAGGTAATATGTAAATTCTTTATTAAGTATGTCCATATTAGCTACTAGGGAATTATTTATTCTTAAGGACATCTCTAGGAACTCATATTATCCATTACATATTTCAAAGGAAGTCTTGGGAATATCTTACTCTTTCATCTTTAATTGGAAATATCCCCAAAAAATGCCAACTTAGAGAATATTTATCCCCATGTAGTTGATAAAAGTAGTCATCTACTAGTGGTTGGGGATTCTGGTTCTTTCTCATGATTTTTGTGAGTTCTAAATAATCAATGCATATGATCCTTGACCCATCCTTCTTCTTGATGAATAAGACTAATGCACCTCATTATGAAACAGTCAGGCATATAAAACCCTTTCCTAGAGTATCATGTAACTAGTTCATTAGTTATTAAAACATAATAGTTTCTATTATATAGGGATTCTAGGATATTATTAGATATCTATTAAAAGGTCAATTGAGAGATCAACTTATCGATCCAAATGAATTTCATAAAAATATTTAAAAAATACATTAGTATAATTTTTCACAATGGGAATGCCTTAAAGAAGGATTATATCCTTTTATAAAAATAAATTGATATATATATTCTTGATTTCAAGGTAAAATTTACAAAACTTGATAAAAAAATTTCAAAAGGATATTTCTATTACTCTGTACACATGAAAAAAATCAAAGGATGGATTAGGATGTGAAGTCTAATCTCCCCCTCTCGATTATTGATGTCGGCTCTACCCAAGGGTAGAAAATCCATTCCCAAGATAGAATCAAATTCTATTAACGTAAGTATACCATGATTTTGTAGGAGGTTCAATCCAAAAACATTGACCAGGGAGAAGATATTTACTTATGATTCAATAATTTCTCTATTTTTTATTCTCACATATATCTCAAGTCCCATATTTTGAGGTGGGGTTTGAATAGTTTTACTAAAACTACATAATATTAATGAATATGAATTCCTATTAAAATATACTATATTTTCATATCATTAATGGATAACGATCACATATTCGATATTTGATTCTGGTTCTTTTTCATTTACTATATAAAAACTAATCATTGGGTTGATATTACTTAAACTAAGAATCATAAAAAAGGGAAAGTATGAACCTAAATGGAATAAAATATAAATGGAATATATATAATAACTTATGAATCTATTTTTTTTAATATAAGTTATTGATAATAATGCTTCCTATTACATTTTTTAATGAAAAAATCAATTCATTTCCATTATAATGTTCTTAATAATTTTTTTAATTTTCTAAATAATATCACCAGAGAGTTTTAAACCTGGTGTGAAGTAAATATTTTTTGTCATTCATAAAGAGGATATCATGTTAAATATAAGGACCTAACTTTAAAATTTAAACAAATCTTGATTTCTAGGCTAGAAATTTATTTCTTTCACATTTATGATCTTCTTAAATTTTGAGTTTTATAAAATTAGTTCAAAATATTTAACATTCATACAAATTGGATACAACTAAAATTGTATCCATTTATTTCAAAATATAAAACTTTGAAAATAAAACATGATTTCTTTTTCATGAAAATATTCATAAAATTCATCGTGAATTCATCCTTTCTCTTACCCATCCATATATCCTATGAAAACATTTTAAAACTTTGGGTGAGATCCAAAAGCTCAGTAAGATTCATAAAATAATGAAAGAAACTATTTATCCATGAGTACATTAAACCCATGAATATATTTACACAAATTTATACTTTTCACCCATTAAACATAAGATATTTATCTTACCTCATGAAATCATAATATTCTTATAAAACACCATTGAAAACATAAATCATAAAGTTAACTTGTGGCATAAATTTCATTTCACTCTTATAGTAGATTTCACAGCTACATATGGATAAAACTTCATGGTTACATTAAGAATACCCATCGTATTATATTCCCTTAATCTCTTAGGAGAAACCCTACCAATTAACTCAGCCTCATTAACCAATGCATTTAAGTGATATCACAAGCTCACCTGCCTTGGTTTATCACTGAACCAACCATACTCATAAACAATTTCCAAGAACCATAACATAATAAAAACTCATTAATCAAGCATAAAAAAATTACATTTCCAGTTTTAAATCACTTTTCATTTTTACAAATCCGCACACTCATAAATGAAACAATTTATTTGAAAATAAAATTATAAACATATAAAGGAAACATCAAAACATTAAAGCATCCTGAAGGTAAGAAATTACATTCATGAAATATATGTTAAAAAAATATTCATTTAGGATTTTGTAAAAATATTTGATAGAGTAACTTTAAAAGATTATTTTTAAAAGAATGTCCCTTACCTTGAGTCTGACTCATCACATAAAATATTTATCTTCGTGAATAATAAAATTTGGTTAATTATTTACTTTCTAGATAACATTTTTAAAAATTTATTATTCCTTTCATATCACTTATTACTATGTTATAACAATTACTTAATTATTTAATTTCATTCAAGATGTTTTGTTGATATTAAGTACTTGGGTCTAAATGAATTTGGTATGATGTCAAAAGTCAAAATGCCTATAAGTACATTATCTCCAAAATTATATTCATGATATAATAATCACTTTTATATATCAATTATAATTTTAAATTTAACCATTTATGCATGGTTATAAAAAATGAACAATGTTATAATCATGGAGATGGTAGGCCGTACATATGCATGAGTGATGTTTCCATTTATTAATGATAATTATGGAAAAAAGGTAAATATTTTTTATATTTAAAGAATGATCATAATATCATCAATATCATATTGATCATTTAATCCATGAACGAAGTTATCGTTTTTATGTGCATGTAAAGATAACAATATAAAGGATATATTATATTTTAATAATGATAAATTTCTCATGAATATTATATATGAACATTAATTACATCATTATATCCTGTCTTGAGATGTGGTGATGGAAAACAAATTATATCAGTTCATGAGGTGGTAACCCACCATACACACGAACAAATAATTTATTTCCCATTTGATGAAATTTTAGATGGATTTAGTTGATGATATTAAAATAATAACTTATCAGTATATTCAGGATACTGAATTTAATATTTCACCATGTTTGAAGAAAATTTGAAGGAAGTGGAAGAATATATAAAACATAAACACTTAATTAGAAATGATACATCTACTTCGGATGACTTCCTTTTATTAACAACATAAAACATATAAGGATGGATTTAAGTATAAACATATAACTCTAGAATGTCTGGAGGGATTCATGTAAGGTATTTGGGTAGATATTTTCTAAAAAAATAGATTTGAAGTGTTAATAAAATAGAATAACGGGTTCCCTTTTACAGAAGAGGAGAGGGGCACTCTTAGAATTCTTGAAAATATTAAATTAATATAAATTAATTTTCTATTTCAAATGGATCTAAATTGATTTATATCTAATCTAGTGTAACACCCCGAGCTTCCACGATACGCTTCTCATTCAATAATGCAATAGCTTGCATTGTACGCAACTTCGAGTTCTAAAACACCGCGACAAATCAAAGTAGCCGTTATGAATAGTAATAACCACTTTTTAAAATTATAGAAATTTTATATTTCAAAATGGAATTCATTTTTGTATTCCTAATATCGAAATTAGCCTATGTTGAATTTTTGGTATTTTTCTGAGAACTTCTAATTTTTATGAATAGTGAAAAATACTTAAAAACAACTTTTTTAATAAAAATAATTAATAGTGATAAATTATACTACTTAGTGGTTTTAAAGTATAATTGGAATATATTTTTACAATTTTATCCAATGGTGGTCATTAGAATTAATTTGACATTGAAATTGGACATAAACAATTGCCAATCTTTTGATATAAATTGTTTCTTAAAAACACGCTATTTGTTGTAACAGCGGGAATTAATTATAAAATTAATTAATGCAACTTATATGTTTGGAATTTTGTAAAATAGGCATCATTTTTGAATTCGGAATATCAATTATAGCTTAGGGTGAAATTTTGGCCTTATTCTGAAAAACTTCAATTTTTGATGAATAGTGAAACCACTAAGTGGTAGTTAAATAACTGATTTTTCGTTTTAATGAAATATTACCACTTCTGTGTTTTGATTTTCAAAAATCCGACATACATGGTTGTCATTAAGAAGTAAAATGTGGTTCAATAAGATTATAATAATTTTTTGGTGAATAGTAACTTATTAAGTTCTTAATCGCGATTAGTGGTAATTAGGGTAGTTTAAGGTATAAATAATACTTTAATAATATTAAATGACCTAGACACATGTCCCAACCTCATTGGTTGTGTCATGGCCGACCATGACAAACCATGGGTCAACTTGGGGACCCCATGTATCCACTTTTGTTGGGAAATGACATAAATTAGTTTTTATTTAATATTAAAGTGAAAATGACACTAACATAAATTGTTTTACTAAAACAATTTTTAAGTAGGGTTACACAAGTCCAAATTTTGACTATAAATATTAATTAGAAAGCTAAAAAGATTTCCTACATCATAGTATTTGTTTTGAAATTTTTAGACATTAAATAAATTAAATTATTTATGACATAATTATGATGTGGCGATGACCTCATTATTTAACGATTTAAATAAAATGAGAAGATAATGCAAAATCCAAGGCTTACACTTGTCCAAAGCCTATTGGATGAGGAGATTTCGAAACCTTATCACCATAGCCTCGAATTATATAAGTGTGGGACCTTTAGAATCCGAAAAGCATTTTGAAATAATGTAACATTTCAATCTTTCCAAAAGTGCCCCTCCTCTCCACTTATAAAAGGCCCCCACCTCTCCCACTTCAATTACACTTTCAAGCCATTTGGCTCGGCCAACCTCTGCCCAAATACCCTCCCAACATTCCTCCCTTACTCCTAGAAACCTCACTTTGGGCAGAACTCTTCCCAAGGAAGCCTTTAGCTCAAATCAAAAAGAGTTACCCGATTTTGAGGTAATGTCTTTTATAATGTTGTTTTGTTTTATTTTTCTTCTCCAACCCCCTAAACTCTTTTTATTCATTTCTTTTGTAACAACACCAGTATCCTAAATATACTAGGATGTTGTTATAAGAAGTATTCGAGCTACACTTACACACACCTACATCTAATGGTTAAAGAACATACGGTTTCTGTGGATGGCGAATTTCTGCATCACGAAACGATGATTGTTCAACACTCATATAACACCTCCAAAGGTGGCCATTAAGATGTCACTATATTTATATATGATATATAATGTGTTTATGTTTTACTTATTCTTCTGTATTTCTCATTTATGTCTTACTTTATGATTTCCATTATGGGTAAAACGCGATAATTTCATTTTAGGAAGTGCGGACTACCGCCCCCTCAAAGTGATTTGAATCGTTAATGCCATATGTGGGATGTATAAAGGATGGAGTAAATGGTATTAGACACTATATTATACTGGAATTATATTATACATTTATATCATTATGATTTAGTTCCATTAAATATGAAATTGAAATGAAAGTAGCGTTCATGCGTACGTACGGCTTACCGTCTCCATGAACGGTGCATTTCATTTCTTACCTCTAAATGTTACGTGACATTATGAATGAATGTATATACTGTATATATGATATATATGATATCTACATCATGAATATAATTCCGGATATAATGGATATTTCACCACATGAACAACTTGTAATTATAAGAAGTTTATTTTTGACTCAAGTACCAAAGATCGACAAAACGACTGTTATTAACTTAAATAATTACATAATGTTCATAACATTGTAATAAGTGATATAAAAAGGATAATTGAAAATGGTTCTTAATAAGGTAGATATTAACTCTAGTTTATTATTCAGGAGGTTAAAGAACGGTTGAGTCAAGTCGGACACAAGGTAAGGGAACTTCTTAACCCAATTTCCATTCATTGGGTTAATCTCCTACTTTCAAATTATGTCATGATGTTATTATGTACTATTTTGTATTTTTAATTTCTTTATGTGTACCTATAGTGAATACACATAATATATCTATTTTATTTTAAAAATGATCTTTTTAAGGACTTCGTCTCAATCTCCTTTCATTGAGGCATATTTGGTTTTATACACAACTTTCTTTTATACGGTGTATAAACCCCTTTGACTTTTATGTTTATTCAAAAGGAATCTTTTTTTAACGAAGCGTTTTACTAAACGACAAAAAGGGAATGTTTTTCTTTCCGTACTTATGCGGCGACAACGACTTCTCCGCCGCCGTGACCATTATTTGAGTTTCGACTTCCTCTACAAGCCATCATTTTTTTTAATGAAAAATAAATACAAAGTTTTAACTTTCTTTTATTTTGGGTTTGAAAATGGTTTTGAAAGCGTTTTTATTATATCAATGTGTTTTATTTATATCTTGTGATTGAAATGTGGAAATGTTATGTTTCCTTTATGCATGTTTTATGTGATATGATTACGTTATGGTTTATGATATGTTTAAACCTATTCATATGAGGAATGCATTGGACTTAATAAGTGACGGGTGGAGCCCGCTATAGCTCCTCGATGCATCGGCAGGTCTCATGAGGCAAACTAGTGTCTTGGCACAAGGCCTTGACAAAATCTTATTTGTGGTCTTGGCACGAGGCCTTGACTACGTGGTTATGATAGTCTGGCATTATGCATTCCATCATTATGAAAGTGGTTATTGATATTGCATGTGATTATTCGACCAGTAGAATATCCATGTGAAGAAGTAAATGGCATTATCTCATTTTACTTTTGCCATATTATGTTGAAGTTCAAGTTTAAAAGGCTTTTGTTTTAGTTATACATTTCCTTAAATTTTAATGTTTATTTATGAAAGCTTCCGCATTATTGTTATCCTTACTGAGCATCTGAGCTCACCCCTTTCAATGTTTTAATATTTTCCAGGATGTGAAGAAGTATTTTAGGAATGACCTACAGGGATAGTCAGAAGAGGATATGAGTGTGGAATATGAAGACCATGTTATTTTAGTTTTTCACTTTTTGATGTAATGTAACGTTTAAGAATGTATCTAGTGTTTCCAAGGCTACTAAACTAATCGGTCTTTCGAGACTTGATCTTTTGTGATCATGCCAATGTTACGAGGTAATGCACCGACTCTGGGTAGCTGGGGTCGGGGCGTTACAGTTGGTATCAGAGGTAGTTTAGTACTAACCTTGGAAGCTAGATTTAGATAAACTCTGATTAGAGCACATAGCCCGAAGATAGACTTTGAGGATTAGTATAGAAGAACTTCCTAGAATTTTGGTATTATAGAGATGTTATGAGTTTTCCGAGCAATACATCCCTGTCTGGATACGAGCAGGTAGAGGCGGCTCTGGCACAGATGTACCTAGGGGTAAAACCCGAAAACACCGCTTTGAGCTAGACTCGAACGGGAACTGGTGCACGACAACGGGCCTTGCTGCACTCTTGGTTACGACACTCCCGGGGGATATGCTTAGGATAATTCTCATTTTCTTTACAAACCACTATGAAGGGTTTATGAGTATATACTTCCTCAAAGAAAACATTTCTTTTTATGATTATGGATTATATCCATAAATAGTTCAATTTATGTTAAGTATTTTATAAGTATGGAATTATGTATTTTGATTCATAAACTAATCTAGTTTATGTCATTGTATAGAAATGGCGCCCAGTAGAAGGAATGTGAACTCCAGCAATACGTATGATCTAAAGAGTAAGAAGGATCATATCTTTCACGGTATTAAGCCAACATTTATAAGGGAAATAGTCTCCCATGTGTTCTCAACATATGAAGAAATAGTATCATGTGTTAATAAGATAAGTAAAGAATTCTCTGAGTCCTATGGCTTTGAAGCGAAGCAAGAGACGAAAGGGATGGAAGAGAGAATGATGGATAAAGGGATGAGGGAAAAGAAGAATTTTCCAATATGTGGCAATTGTGGGAAGAAACATCATGGAACTTGCCTAAAGGGAATGGGAGTTTGTTATAAGTGTAGAGAAAAAGGACACAAAGTGCGTGACTACAAGGGTAAGAAAATGGTTTCAAATGTACAATGCTTCTTCTGCAAGGATTGGGGACACTACGCAAACCAATGTCCAAATCATCAGAGTATGCCCCAAATGATGTTATTGGATAATAATCAAGTTATGATACTACCACAGATGAGGAGTAATGATTAGAGTTCTTATGTTGTTATTAAAGAATTTTGTAATTTGAGTGTTGTATCAATGATGTACTGGTTATAATAATTATGGAGTATATAAGGATTGTACTGCAGTACTATTTCATCAAGGACTTGAGATTGTGTGGAACCATGAAAAGTGACTCCACAGTTGGTTAAATTTTTGGAAAATATATGGTTGAGAGAAAGATAAACCATAATATGGTTCTGATACCGAGATAGTGATTTTGGAATAAGACGTGATTTATTTGGATAAATTATATTGGATATTCTTAACTTCCTTGAAACTGATTGATGATTTGTATACATTTTTGGATAGAAGGAGTATATCTAGTATTCTATAAGGAATAAGGGATCATGGTAATTCAGTATGTTTAAAAAGAATACATGATGAAGGTGTTCACATGGAAAAAGGGATCTTCATTATGTTTACATTCCTTATAAAATTTGGACTGTGAGTTGGACAGAAGTATTTTGGATAACTATAAAGGTTGGAATGGATTAAGTTGAACTTTGGATAGTATTGTTTAAGGTTAAATCATTTCTGAAGATTATTTTTGGAATATTATAATACTATAGTTTTAGGAAAAGGACAACCTGCAGGGTGGGGCATAACCCGTCGCGTCGGACAAAGTTGCAGGAATCGAACCCACAATCATAGTGCGACAGGCCTTTATTTCCTACCACTAGCCTACAGGAAGTCCCTGGTTATTACAAAATAGTTTTACTAATCTAAATGGTATGTGTTAACATTTTGAACCTTATACAATTAGGATAAATAGAATATTTTTGAGTTCCGTTACCATTTGGAGTAAAAGTTAGGTTTGTGGTAAAAATTTATTAACGAATGAAAGTATACATAACAAGTATGTATATTCCCTTACGTTCTTAGTAAATCTCCTAAAAAAATTCCTCAACATTATAAAAGGTAACTTAAAACAAAAATGTTGTCGGTTAACTTTTCCAACTGGGGATTCAATGACCGTTTAACCAATCACAAGTTTGTGATTTTCTTGTGGTTAAACTTTCTCCTAATCCTGTTTTCTATAACTCTCCATCAGACCTTGATGGTTTGTTTCTCCTCCATATCCATAATTTCATATAAACCTAGAATGGGCTATATCGGGTGACCTTTGTACTTATCTTGCTTTCTTTTAATGTTATATATTTATTAACCTTATTTCCGATGTGGGTTTTCCACAAAGGTATTTTCTCTTTTCAACCTTTTATTTTCAAAGAAAAAAATTTCAAATTGCGAGGACGCAATTTATTGAAGGAGGGGAGAATGTAACACCCCGAGCTTCCACGATACGCTTCTCATTCAATAATGCAATAGCTTGCATTGTACGCAACTTCGAGTTCTAAAACACCGCGACAAATCAAAGTAGCCGTTATGAATAGTAATAACCACTTTTTAAAATTATAGAAATTTTATATTTCAAAATGGAATTCATTTTTGTATTCCTAATATCGAAATTAGCCTATGTTGAATTTTTGGTATTTTTCTGAGAACTTCTAATTTTTATGAATAGTGAAAAATACTTAAAAACAACTTTTTTAATAAAAATAATTAATAGTGATAAATTATACTACTTAGTGGTTTTAAAGTATAATTGGAATATATTTTTACAATTTTATCCAATGGTGGTCATTAGAATTAATTTGACATTGAAATTGGACATAAACAATTGCCAATCTTTTGATATAAATTGTTTCTTAAAAACACGCTATTTGTTGTAACAGCGGGAATTAATTATAAAATTAATTAATGCAACTTATATGTTTGGAATTTTGTAAAATAGGCATCATTTTTGAATTCGGAATATCAATTATAGCTTAGGGTGAAATTTTGGCCTTATTCTGAAAAACTTCAATTTTTGATGAATAGTGAAACCACTAAGTGGTAGTTAAATAACTGATTTTTCGTTTTAATGAAATATTACCACTTCTGTGTTTTGATTTTCAAAAATCCGACATACATGGTTGTCATTAAGAAGTAAAATGTGGTTCAATGAGATTATAATAATTTTTTGGTGAATAGTAACTTATTAAGTTCTTAATCGCGATTAGTGGTAATTAGGGTAGTTTAAGGTATAAATAATACTTTAATAATATTAAATGACCTAGACACATGTCCCAACCTCATTGGTTGTGTCATGGCCGACCATGACAAACCATGGGTCAACTTGGGGACCCCATGTATCCACTTTTGTTGGGAAATGACATAAATTAGTTTTTATTTAATATTAAAGTGAAAATGACACTAACATAAATTGTTTTACTAAAACAATTTTTAAGTAGGGTTACACAAGTCCAAATTTTGACTATAAATATTAATTAGAAAGCTAAAAAGATTTCCTACATCATAGTATTTGTTTTGAAATTTTTAGACATTAAATAAATTAAATTATTTATGACATAATTATGATGTGGCGATGACCTCATTATTTAACGATTTAAATAAAATGAGAAGATAATGAAAAATCCAAGGCTTACACTTGTCCAAAGCCTATTGGATGAGGATATTTCGAAACCTTATCACCATAGCCTCGAATTATATAAGTGTGGGACCTTTAGAATCCGAAAAGCATTTTGAAATAATGTAACATTTCAATCTTTCCAAAAGTGCCCCTCCTCTCCACTTATAAAAGGCCCCCACCTCTCCCACTTCAATTACACTTTCAAGCCATTTGGCTCGGCCAACCTCTGCCCAAATACCCTCCCAACATTCCTCCCTTACTCCTAGAAACCTCACTTTGGGCAGAACTCTTCCCAAGGAAGCCTTTAGCTCAAATCAAAAAGAGTTACCCGATTTTGAGGTAATGTCTTTTATAATGTTGTTTTGTTTTATTTTTCTTCTCCAACCCCCTAAACTCTTTTTATTCATTTCTTTTGTAACAACACCAGTATCCTAAATATACTAGGATGTTGTTATAAGAAGTATTCGAGCTACACTTACACACACCTACATCTAATGGTTAAAGAACATACGGTTTCTGTGGATGGCGAATTTCTGCATCACGAAACGATGATTGTTCAACACTCATATAACACCTCCAAAGGTGGCCATTAAGATGTCACTATATTTATATATGATATATAATGTGTTTATGTTTTACTTATTCTTCTGTATTTCTCATTTATGTCTTACTTTATGATTTCCATTATGGGTAAAACGCGATAATTTCATTTTAGGAAGTGCGGACTACCGCCCCCTCAAAGTGATTTGAATCGTTAATGCCATATGTGGGATGTATAAAGGATGGAGTAAATGGTATTAGACACTATATTATACTGGAATTATATTATACATTTATATCATTATGATTTAGTTCCATTAAATATGAAATTGAAATGAAAGTAGCGTTCATGCGTACGTACGGCTTACCGTCTCCATGAACGGTGCATTTCATTTCTTACCTCTAAATGTTACGTGACATTATGAATGAATGTATATACTGTATATATGATATATATGATATCTACATCATGAATATAATTCCGGATATAATGGATATTTCACCACATGAACAACTTGTAATTATAAGAAGTTTATTTTTGACTCAAGTACCAAAGATCGACAAAACGACCGTTATTAACTTAAATAATTACATAATGTTCATAACATTGTAACAAGTGATATAAAAAGGATAATTGAAAATGGTTCTTAATAAGGTAGATATTAACTCTAGTTTATTATTCAGGAGGTTAAAGAACGGTTGAGTCAAGTCGGACACAAGGTAAGGGAACTTCTTAACCCAATTTCCATTCTTTGGGTTAATCTCCTACTTTCAAATTATGTCATGATGTTATTATGTACTATTTTGTATTTTTAATTTCTTTATGTGTACCTATAGTGAATACACATAATATATCTATTTTATTTTAAAAATGATCTTTTTAAGGACTTCGTCTCAATCTCCTTTCATTGAGGCATATTTGGTTTTATACACAACTTTCTTTTATACGGTGTATAAACCCCTTTGACTTTTATGTTTATTCAAAAGGAATCTTTTTTTAATGAAGCGTTTTACTAAACGACAAAAAGGGAATGTTTTTCTTTCCGTACTTATGCGGCGACAACGACTTCTCCGCCGCCGTGACCATTATTTGAGTTTCGACTTCCTCTACAAGCCATCATTTTTTTTAATGAAAAATAAATACAAAGTTTTAACTTTCTTTTATTTTGGGTTTGAAAATGGTTTTGAAAGCGTTTTTATTATATCAATGTGTTTTATTTATATCTTGTGATTGAAATGTGGAAATGTTATGTTTCCTTTATGCATGTTTTATGTGATATGATTACGTTATGGTTTATGATATGTTTAAACCTATTCATATGAGGAATGCATTGGACTTAATAAGTGACGGGTGGAGCCCGCTATAGCTCCTCGATGCATCGGCAGGTCTCATGAGGCAAACTAGTGTCTTGGCACAAGGCCTTGACAAAATCTTATTTGTGGTCTTGGCACGAGGCCTTGACTACGTGGTTATGATAGTCTGGCATTATGCATTCCATCATTATGAAAGTGGTTATTGATATTGCATGTGATTATTCGACCAGTAGAATATCCATGTGAAGAAGTAAATGGCATTATCTCATTTTACTTTTGCCATATTATGTTGAAGTTCAAGTTTAAAAGGCTTTTGTTTTAGTTATACATTGCCTTAAATTTTAATGTTTATTTATGAAAGCTTCCGCATTATTGTTATCCTTACTGAGCATCTGAGCTCACCCCTTTCAATGTTTTAATATTTTCCAGGATGTGAAGAAGTATTTTAGGAATGACCTACAGGGATAGTCAGAAGAGGATATGAGTGTGGAATATGAAGACCATGTTATTGTAGTTTTTCACTTTTTGATGTAATGTAACGTTTAAGAATGTATCTAGTGTTTCCAAGGCTACTAAACTAATCGGTCTTTCGAGACTTGATCTTTTGTGATCATGCCAATGTTACGAGGTAATGCACCGACTCTGGGTAGCTGGGGTCGGGGCGTTACATCTAGGATGAGTATGGGTAAAAATAAAATCATCCAATAAAAATTATAAAAGTTTTGAATATTTTTTTAATCATTATCTTTTTATTTTAACCCTTATTCAACCATTTTTACTCTTAATGTGATATCATGTAATTTAAAATTTAAGGGTTAATATAATTAATATAAAATAAAAGGAAACAAATAAATGATTCATTGATGAAATTTTTTAACTTATCCAAATAATTTTGAAGAAATTATAATTTTTATATCATTTAATTAAATACTATTTATTTTAAAATATCAATATTTTCAATTTTGACACTGTTCATAACCTGAATTTTTAAAAATATCATAAAAAAATATAAATTCAGAACAATAATTATTAAACATTAATAACATGTAAAAGTCTTCTAAAAAATTCATTTATGAAATTAATCATCACATATTATATTTATTTTAGAATTTTTAATATCATTTATTTGATATTTATTTTAATTCAATAATTACTATATCATTATTGGTAAAACTTTAATTAAATTATTCCTTTTATAAAAATTAAAAATAAATTATCATGATAAATATAAAAATTTTAGATTCTGAAAGACTATTTATATTCGAATAGATCCTCTATATTACCCCATATTAAAAATATTTCACTTGTTAAAACAAAATTTTGACAAAATTGACTTTTCTTTGAATATAAAATTATACATTTCATACTCTTATCCAAGTAGCTTATAAAGCTCGCAAGTTTTTCCTAATGATTCTTTTGGTAGAAAAAAACTGAAATAATTAAATTAGGACAAGTTCTAGGGTAATTTTATAATATTTATAAAATTAATTTTACCCTTAATTGCCTGTTGAATCACTTTTTTCGCCAAAACTTGCTCTCCATAATGAAGAAACTAAACTGGAAGTTCCTCATAAGAAAGATTATATACCAAATGAACTACTTCTTAACTAAAAAATGATATGGATCTATCATATACATTATTAACATTGAAACATGAATAACATTGTGTACTTGGGATAAACTCTAAGGAAAATCCACTCAATATGAAACTGATCCAACTTTCTCCAATATTTCATAGGGTCCAATAAACCGTGGACTCATATTCTATTTCTTAACAAAACACATCACACTTTTCCATGGATAATTTTTTTGATAGACATGATCACCGACCTTGAAATAATAATATTTACTTCGGTTATCCACATTACTTTTCTCGTCTGAGATGTCCTCATGTGTTGTTTAATCAAGTAAAATTTCTCTTCCATTTCCTTTACCAATTCCTGTAAAATCGACTTCCTTTACCCGACATCATCCCAAAATGGTGGATTTCAACACCAATATCCATATAATTACTCAAATGGAGCTATCTTTATACTAGAATGAAAACTATTATTATAAGAAAACTCAACCAGAGAAAGGTTGATCCCAACTTACCTGTTAATTCATTGAAAAGAACTTAGCATATCCTCTAAGGTATGAATTGTTCTTCATGACTTCCCATATTATTGAGGAAGAAAATATGTAATGAAATATAATTTATTTATTGTTGTACTCCTCATGTATTAATCATGTTTTAATGTTCACAAATCCTATTACTGTTAATTACTCTCAATCTTAATTGCATATCTTGCTAATTCTCTTCAATCTCAATAATAACTACACATCATGCTTTAATGATAACAAATCTTATTGATGTTAGTTACTCTCTTTATTATTTACAAGTCTTATGCATGATCACAAATCTCCCTTATATTATCAAACCTTTATATTTATGTTTCAATTTCTCTTACTCTCTAATGATTAAACTTAATCCATATTCAGCATATTACTGTTTAAGTATAAATACAGATATTTGACTAAGTATGGACACACTGTGAAGGAAAAACCGTGACCCAGACACCGTGAAGGAAAAACCGTGGCCCAGGCACCGTGAAGGACATACCGTGATCACTTACTGTGAACCACACACCGTGAAGGACATACCGTGACCACATACCATGAACCACATACCATGAAGCACATACTGTGACCACATACCGTGAAGCACATACCATGAAGCACATACCCTGACCACATACCATGAATCACATACCGTGAACCACATACCGTGATGAAGACACCGTTTACATAATCAATGTGACACCGTTTCTTAACTTTTTTTCAATATTATTTAAATAATGCTAACGGTCATATTTGATGTTTTAATGCAATTAATGTTATTTAATGATAGTTGTTGGCATGTCAGGAAACCGTATCTCGTACCTATGAAAAGAAAATCATTCCTACTACCAGAACTCGTGGAATATAAGGAAGATTGAGATGCAATACACGTGTGCAAGTGTGACGATACAACAAGAAGAACTTACATACACCTGAGAGCACTGTGCTGAACAAGAAGAACAATCTTGAGCAAGAAAGAGATTTCAAGACTTTCAAAGAACTATCATGGGTGAAATCCAACACCACTGAAGAACACACGACAAATCAAGAGATCATTTTCACTCCTGTAGAACACAAGAAAGACTACGACACTCTGTTTTTCAACAGAAAAACCAGAGAAGGACATAGAAGCATTCCTACTGAATCCAACGAGTCCAGAGATGCATTGCTAATCACTAGATCCTTCTAAACTCTTATCTGTTCTCTCTAAGTGATTTGTTTATTTACTTTCGAGCAGTGTGGTGTACTCTGTATATCTTACACATACACACTGTCTCCTGTAATGAACTGGAGGATATCAAAATCCTCACTCCAAAACTCTTAACTCTTGTTTACCCATGTCAACTATGGAAGTGGTCCTTGTGTGGCCTGGTCTTTGTTTTGTTTCTCACGAAGAACTGTGGTAGAGGTCCCTGCGTGGCCTAGACAATTTTGTAAACTATTGTTAACCCTGATCCAGGGTGTGGATCAAATTTATATAAATTTTAGAAGAATAAGTCTTCGCTTGAGACTAAACCTCTTGTTATATCTACTGTGCATCTCTAGTTTAAGTTTAAATTATACTACACATATCTTTTATATTCCACTGCTTATTAATTTGAAATAAAAAACAATTTTAAAGCTACTTTGATAGTTAAATCAGCAAGTGTTTATACTTATTTTACATCAGTAAGTTAGTTTAAAAAGTTATTTTAATCTTGTGGTGAAATTAACTGAGACCTAATCAATCTTTGAGAAGCTAAGTGAACATCTACAATCTGTATAAATTCACTATAGTTCAACTTGTTTTATAAATTGGGGGATTTAAAATAGACAATATTTTAACAGAAATTTTAATTGGAACTTAATTCACCCCCCTCTTGAGTATCCACTCCGACCAACATTTGGTATCAGAGGTTGTTTTTGTTTAATGATTTTTGAAATAATTTGTTTTTCAACTATGATTTTAGTTTCATATTTAAAGATCTTAAATTTCTGTTAGTTCTAAATTTTATCTCTTTAAATTTATTTTCTAATATATAGTTATGGATAATAGACTAGAGGGTGCTACTACTAACATGACACCTTTCTTTAATGGTACAAAATATGCTCAGTGGAAACTGAGAATGAAAAATCATTTTGAAATCATGAGTTTTGATATCTGGACTGCTATAGAATCACAATATAAAATTTCAGAAACTGAAAGAACAACTTGGGATGAACCTACAAAGACTGCTTACCATAATAACTATAATGCTATGAATTCCTTGTACTATGCTTTAGGAGATGAGAAATTTAACAGAATATCTGCTTGCAAAACTACTTTTGAAATTTGGGATACTTTGGGGGTTTCTCACGAAGGAAAAACTAATGTTAAAGAAATGCAAATGAATACTTATACTATTAAATATGATAATTTTAAAATGAAGACTGATGAACCCATTTCTGATATGTATCTTAGGTTAAATGAGATAGTCAATACAATGAATTCAATCTAAAAGGCTGTTACAACAAAGGAACAAATTATGAGGATATTGAGGTGTCTACTAGACCGATGGAGAGGCACATCTGTTTCAACAGAGAGTCATGTGACATAGATGCTCTACCTGTCAAAGAACTCATTGGTAAGCTTATGATGTATGAGGAAGAACTCAAGGTGAATAAAGAGAAAGATGATGAACCAAAAAGGAAATCAGTGGCTTTCAAGACTACTGCTTCAAAGATTAAGGACAAAGAAAAATCTCAAATAAAAACTGACAGTTCAACAAGTGAAAGCTCAGACTTTGACAGTGATGCTGAAATGTCTCAGATAACCAGAAGGTTTAAGAAATTTTATAAGAAGAAGAAATTTTTCCGAAAATAAAATTACAAGGGTAAGTATGACAATAAGGGACATTGGAAGAAGGACTATAAACATCCAGATAAAAGTGATGAAGTTGTTTGATACTAGTGAAAAAGAAAAGGACACATTAAAGAAGATTGAACAAAGATTAAATTCAAGAAAAAATATGATTACAAGGACAGTAAGTACAAGAAAGCTATGAAGGCTACCTGGAGTGCTTCTGAAGTCAGCACAAGTGAATCTGAAATGTTTGATTCTGAAAGAAATCGTGCCAAAATGTGTTTTATGACAAATACATCTGAGGTAACCTTAGATACTCATGATTTAAACTATTATTATTCTGGAGATGATGTAGAATCTGATTCTGATTCTGAAGACATGACTAAAGCTGAATTGTCTGAATATTGTAATATACTGGAAGAGACATGAAATGAGCTTAAAGATAAGTACAAATCATTGAAGAAACAACATGTTCTCACTACAACTGTTAAAACTGAACTTATTATTGAAAAAGAGAAGAATGATCAACTGTTAAAAGAGAACACTGAACTGAAAATGTCTAATGAGCAACATAGAAAAGACTTAAAGAAGTTAAAAAAATGGAAAGGATACACTAACTCAAATGCTAGGAAAGCAAGTGGCACCTAAATACACTATTGGAATAGGCTACAAACATGGACATAGATATATTACTAAGAATATATTTATTCATAAATCTGGACAGAATATTTATAGTTTTAGTTCTGGACATTCATATGCTTCAACTAGTTATTCACATAGTTATCAATCAAATAGAGTTTATCTCTCAAAATATTTTGATTCTGTAAATTATATGAGACCCATAAGACAAATTTGGGTACCAAAATCATTGATTGCTAACCTGTCTGGACCCAAGAAGATCTGGGTACCAAAATCATATTCTATCTAAAACTGTTTTGTAGGAAACCTGCTTGGAGATTTCCCACAAGAAGACATGGTATTTGGACAGTGGATGTTCAAGACATATGTCTGGGGATTACTCATGCTTCAAGAGTTTAATAAAAGTTTATGGAGGCTATTTCACCTTTGGTGATAATTCTAAAGGAAAGATCATCGGCCTAGGACAAATTGGTAATACTGATTCAGTTTTAATTTCCAAAGTTTTATTTGTTGATGGACTGAAATATAATCTGTTAAGTATTTCCCAATTGTGTGATGATGGTTTTAATGTAAAGTTCAAAAATTATTCTTGTAATGTTTTTAACTCTAAAAATGTTTTAGTATTTTCTGCTTTAATAAATGAAAATGTTTATGCTGTGGATCTGAATTCTCGATCTAAAAAAAATGTTACCTGTTTAAATTATTTTCATAAAGAGTCCTGGTTATGGCATAGAAGATTAGGACACTGCAATATACATTCACTTAGAAAACTAACTAGGAAGAACTTAGTTAGATTCCTACCTAAACTTGAGTTTCCAAATGACAAAGTTTGTAATCCCTATCAAAAGGGAATGTAACATAAAATCTCTTTCAAACCAAATAAATAAGTCTCAACTTCTCAACCTCTCGAGTTGGTTCACATGGATCTATTTGGAAAATCTAGAGTTTCTAGATTAAATGGGAAGCACTATGTCTATGTCCTAATAGAAGACTTTTCTAGATATACTTGGGTATACTTATTATCTCACAAAAGTGATGCTTGTTCTCATTTTGTTAAATAATCCAAGTCTGTAGAAAATCTTAGTGGACTTAAGATTAAAACCCTGAGAAGTGATCATGTCCGTGAGTTTGAAAATCATGAATTTGAATACTATTACTCACACAATGGCTATAATTATAACTTTTCTTCTCCTAGGAAACCTCAGAATAATGATGTAGTAGAAAGAATAAATATAACTCTTCAAGAAATAGCAACAACTATGCTTAATGAGTATGACCTGCCTATTTATTTTTGGGCTGAAGCTGTGAATACAACTTGTTATATTATTAATAGAGTCTTAATTAGACCAATTCTTAAGAAGACCCCATATGAGATGTAGAAAAATAGAAAACCTAAAGTCAATTACTTTAGAGTCTTTGGTTGCAAAGTCTTTATTCTTAATACAAAGGATAATCTAGACAAGTTTGCTTCTAAGAGTGATGAAGGAATTTTTCTTGATTATTCTTTAACTAGAAAATCCTATAGAGTTTTCAATAAGAGAACCAAGTGTGTGGAAGAATCGGTTCACATCAATTTAGATGAAACTAATCCACATGATCTTAAAACCTCTCTTGAAAATCATGAAGAAGATTTGAGTGTTCTTGACCTTAATGAAAAATCTAAAGAACCTGATATAAAGACAACTGGTTCTGGACTTATTCAAGAATCTACTTCTGATGAACCCGAACCTAGAGAAGAACCTGAAATTTCTATCCCTACCTTTACTAGATCAACTAGAATTCTAAATAATCTTCCTTTAGATGCTATTGTAGGAAATCTTGATAGAGGGACGCAAACTAGAGATTCTCTTAGAAATCAGGTTGAACATCAAGCCTTCTTGTCATAGCTTGAACCTAAAAACATTGATAATGATATTAATGATGAATTTTGGGTGATTTCTATACAAGAAGAACTTAATCAGTTTGAAAGAAATAAAGTTTGGAATTTTTTTGAAAGACCTAAGGACACGTTCACAATAGGCACTAAATGGGTGTTTAGAAATAAATTAGATGAATCTGGAAACATAGTTAGAAACAAAGCTAGGATAGTTGCACAAGGCTATAGTCAAGAGGAAGGAATTGACTATAAGGAGACTTTTGCTCCAGTATCCATATTAGAAGCTATTAGGATTTAACTTGCTTATGCTGCACATCTAAATTTCAAACTATATCCAATGGATGTCAAGAGTGCATTCTTAAATGGATATATTGATGAGGATGTTTTTGTTGAACAATCACCTAGATTTTCAAACCCTCATTTTCCAAATCATATTTTCAAATTATAAAAATCTTTATATGGTTTAAAGCAAGCTCCAAGAGCTTGGTATGATAGGTTAAGTACTTTTATAATTTCCAAAGGTTTTAAAAAAGTTATAACTGATCCTACTCTTTTTATAAAATGAATTTCTAAAGATGTTTTAGTTGTACAAATTTATGTAGATGATATTATTTTGGATCTTCAAGAAATTACCTATGTACTGATTTTTCTAAAATGATGAAAAATTAATTTGAAAGTAGTTTAACGGATGAACTAAAATTCTTTCTTGGATTTCAAATCTTTAAAAATAATGATCGAATTATTTTAACACAAAGTAAATATACTAGATATCTTTTAAAACATTTTGGATTGGATAGAACAAAATGTAGTGACACTCCCATGAGTACCACCTGTAAGTTGGATCTTGATGAAGATGGTAAATCTTTTGATCTAACCACTTATAGAGGAATGATTGGAAGTCTACCCTGCCAGACTGCTAGTTGTCCTGATATTATGTTTAGTGTGTGTATGTGTGATCATTTTCAAGCAAACCCTAAAGAGTCACATTTAAATGCTGTAAAGAAAATTTTCAAATACCTCAAGCATAATCCCAATTTAGGACTGTTCTATCCCAAAGGACAATAATTTGGACTAGTTAGTTATTCTGATGCTGATTTTGCTAGATGTAAGTTAGATAGAAAAAGTACCTCTGGAACATGTCACCTTTTAGGCAAGTCACTAGTATCATGGTATAGTAAGAAACAAAATTCTGTTGTATTATCTACAATAGAAGATGAATACATAGTTGCTGGAAGTTGTTGTGTGCAAATTTTGTGGATGAAACACACATTACTAGACTATGGATATCAATTCAGACATGTACCAATAAATTGTGATAACACAAGTGCTATTAACATTTCTAAGAATCATGTTTCTCATTCTAGGACAAAACATATTGATGTAAGACATCACTTTTTGAGGGATCATTATCAAAAAGGTGATATCACTTTTGAATTCATTGGTACTGAATATCAACTTGCTGATATATTCACTAAACCATTAAATTCTGAAATATTAGACTAGATCATACATGATCTTGTTATGATTAATCATAAATAGATATCTTAATGATCTTAATGTTTAATACTTTACTGTATTTTACTTTACGGTTTCATGATCACTGTTTTATAGTTTCTGTTTTATACATACGATCTCACCATTATGAATATGTGCTCATGGTCTGTCAACTCACTGTCTCACCGTGACTCCACAGAATGGTCACTGTCTCACCATGACTGTACAGAATGGTCACTTTCTCACCGTGACTGTACAGAATAGTCACTGTCTCACCGTGAGGACCACCAACTGTCTCACCGTGATGACTAGTTTTCATCACACCATAATGCCTACTCACTGTCTCACCGTGAAGATTATTTATACTCTTATTTTAACCCGTATCGTGGTAATTTTTATTTCACCGCTATTTGATTTCCCGTGTTTTCGTTTTTATGACGTTTGACATTCCCAAATGATAAAACATAAGGGTTTCATTCGATTCCTTACCCGAACTATCTCCTGAATCTTCTCACTCTTGAAAACCCTCTCCTCTCTCACCTGAACCTTCAGTGGATGCTTAGGATGAAGCGTTCTTCTTCACCCTCATCTGAGAAGCGCCGCTCTAAGAAACAAAAGAGAATACCGAGGATAGCTCTCGAAGGACCTCTAAACCCAAACTTGGTAAGCCGTACTGTTGTACCTGAAAAAGAGATTTTCCCTGAGTGGATACTGTCTAGAAAGTCGTTAGTTTTGAATGTTTTAAGAGAACAAGGATGGCTTGAATGTTTCTCTAGAAAAGATAGACCGATTTGCCCGATATTGGTATCTCAGTTCTACCAATATGTAAAGTTTTCCTTTTATTTTGGAGAAAAATTTATGGTGACTAGTTGGATCAATGGTCAGAAGTGTTCTTTCACCTCGAGGATGTGGGCTGCATGCCTAAGAATTCCATATGAAGAAGTTTGTGATGATTACCAGAGAGACCCTCCTCCAACAAAAGATATCTTTGATCTGGAAAATGCCTTGGAAATTCTAACTGGTAATGGAACCAAGAGAAGGGCTATAGCTACAGAGCTAGATGGAGAAACTAGACTTCTATTCAATTTTGTTTAGAATTTGATAAGTCCAAGAAAAGGGGATTTTTCTGTAATGAAGTATCATGATGTGTTCCTGATTCACCTATTAAAGAATGGCCACAAGATCAACCTATGCAAGTATGTTATTAACCATATCTTTGAGTGGATTAAAGTCACTTCCAAATCCACCTCCTTGTTTTACTCAAGGATGATTTCAGCCATGCTAGTTGCCAAAGGAATGGTTGGACCGAATGAATAAAAGTTATAGGACTTTGATTTATTCTTATCCAAGACTATCATCAGAAGGATGAAGATTAGTTGGAACCCCTGGAAGAAGCAATGGGTTGAGGATAATGATCAACTTTATAAAAATTTTAATTCTGTTGACTACCCAATAAGGCCTAAGAATCTAGCCGATCCTAGTTTGGAACCAGATGAAGTGGATGAGTATTTAGAAGAAGAAGAAGAAGAAGAGGAAGTGACAGCTGAAGTAACACATAGAGAAGAAGCTGGAATACCTCCAATGGAAACAAATCCTTTTGAAGAAGAAAGGACTGCTGTCCCTGCTGAAATAACTCAAGGAGAGAAAGTTGATGTTGGTTTGAGAGAAGAGGAAGCTCTTTCTTCTAGTGAGGATGTCAATACAAAAACTCACCATACGGCTGCAAGAAAATTGAATTTTCCTGATTTAGAGCAGCAAGAAATGGTAGAGACATATTCTGTTGAAGATGATCTCCCTGTTGAGAAAGAAGCAAGTCTGGAAGCTCAACCAGTGGAAGAATCGGTTCTTGAGATAATTACCTCTGCTAAAGAGAGGATGGGAATTCCCTTTCAGTTGGCAAGGCAAGAGTTTCTTGAAGATATTAGAGTTGATCCTATGGATATTGACCATGTTGCTGAGCCTATAGTCTCTGAAATGGAAGCACAATTTGAGGGGGAGGAACCTCAAACCCTTGAGATTATAGAAGATGGATCTACTAAAGCTTCTCAACTTACTTTCTCATATTCTATGTACACCCATTATGATTTCCCAAGATTTTATGATGTGAATGAGTAAGAGCAAGTTAATACAACTAGAATGGATCTCTCTTCTGTGTTTCAACTGAAGTCTGTAGCTCATCCAGAACCAGAACCAGAACTAGAGCCCCTTTCTCAATCTGAATCAGAATCTGAGTCTGAAGATGACTCTGAACCACAACCAGAACCTGCTCCACTACCTTCACCTACAATCTTACCCGAGAAACACTCTTTTGTAACTAAAGATGATCTAATTTTTTTTGGAGAGACTATGTTAGCTGGAGTTGAGAAAATTTTATCCACTCAACCTCGTCCAGTAACTCAACTGAGTCAAGAAGGTGTATCAATTCTCTTGGAAAATATTATATTGAATATTCAACCAAGGATGATCCGAGAAATTCAATAAGTCAGAGTAGAAAATAAGCTGCTGAGTTCTGATGTTGCAAACCTGAAAAGTATGGTAGGAAACTTGAAAAATGAGTTATCTTTGAGATTAGAGCCTGCTCCTATTTCTGCCCTTGCACTTGTTGCTACTTCTCCTGAGCCAACTGATTCCACCCTTGCTAGGGAAATTGTGTCTCAAGTTCATCCATATCTACTGTCTTTTGATGAGAAGATTGGGAAAATAAACACAAAAATTCTAGAACGCATGAGGGAGCTTGTGGAAAATTTGAATAAGCTCACAGATGAGTACACTGGATGCCTGAATTTTTTTTTGAAATAGCTCAAAGTTCTATCCATAGCCATAAAAGATTCTCCTGCTTCAGGTCAACCTTCTGTTCCTCCTTTGGATGATTCTCTGCTGATATCCATAATCAAGGAAGAACTTCAGAATTCCTTAAGTGGCTTGGATCTATCTTCTTTGTCAGAAGTGGTTAAGAATAGTGATCGAGCATTGGACTTGGTTAGAATTCATTCTAAGAGATCCAATGATGCTCAACAGGAGATCTCTAAGAAAATAGATTTTTATCTCACCTAGATTTTCTCTAAAAGTGATATGACAGATCACTTTAGATATCTTGTGGAGAATTTGATAACCCCTCCTGTAACTCAAGCTTTTAAAGCTCAAGTTCAAAAGCTTACAGAGTTAACCAGATTGTTGGAAAAATTCATGGAGAATAAGGACGATTTTGAAAAGGCTATGCAATATGGTGGAGAAATCATTACTGATTTCATCAATCTTTTGAAGCGATATCTTCATGTGCAGAGTACTGCTATAGTTTCTCCAGCTGCTGCACCCCTTAGACCTGGTCTACATGCCTTAGCCTCAACTGCCATGTCAGTCAGCCAAGCTCTTTCTCAGATCCAACCAGTCATTCTCGACCAACCGCAGCCTAGATCTTCTACTGCTCCTACTTTGGCTCCATCTGTTTTTGAAGGTATACCCTTACCCTCTTTGTCTACCACATCTATGCATTCTTCTACATCGGCACCAGCTCCTACTGCTGATAAAGGCAAGGAAAAGTTGGATCCCTGAAGAGTCCAGGGACTGTTTCTGTTTTCTTTTTTAATGGGATTTCATTAGTTGTTTACTATTTTTATTTCTCCTATATGTTATATTCTGAAACTTTTCAATGACAAATTTAGTGTTTCCCTTCATTTCTATCTACTTTTTGATAATCCCAAAAGGGGGAGAAAAACTACAAGTATCATTACTATAATGAGATATGTTATTGTCGAATCTATTATTCTCTAATTTTTTCTATTCTAATATGCTAGTTTCTTTAATGTTGCATTTCATTTATATTTTGACTATACATGATTTGTGATCATCAAAAAGGGGGAGATTGTTGGACTCCTCATGTATTAATTATGTTTTAATGATCACAAACCCTATTACTGTTAATTAATCTCAATCTTAATTTCACATCTTGCTAATGCTCTTCAATATCAATAATAACTACACATCATGTTTTAATGATAACAAATCTTATTGATGTTAGTTAATCTCTTTAGTATTTACAAGTCTTATGCATGATCACAAATCTCACATATATTATCAAGCCTTTATATTTATGTTTCAATTTTTCTTACTCTCTAATGATTAAACTTAATCCATATTCTGCATATTACTGTTTAATTATAAATACAAATATTTGTCTAAGTATGGACACACCATGAAGGAAAAAACTGTGACCCTGACACCGTAAAGGAAAAACCGTGACCTAGACACCATGAAGGACAAACCATGACCCAGACACCATGAAGGACATACCGTGACCCAGACACCGTGAAGGACATACCTTGACCACATACCGTGAACCACGCACCGTGAAGGACATACCGTGACCACATACCGTGAACGACATACTGTGAAGCACATACCATGACCACATACCGTGAAGCACATACCGTGAAGCACATACAGTGACCACATACCGTGAATCAAATTCCGTGAACCACATACAGTGAAGAAGACACCGTTTACATAATCACTGTGACACCATTTCTTAACTTTTTGTCAATATTATTTAAATAATGCTAACAGTCATATTTGATGTTTTTAATGGAATTAATGTTATTTAATGGTAGTTGTTGGCATGTTAGAAAACTGTATCTCGTACCTATGAAAAGGGAATCATTCCTACTACCAGAACTCGTGGAATATAAGGAAGATTAAGATGCAGTACACGTGCAAAAGTGTGACGATACAACAAGAAGAACTTACATACACCCGAGAGCACTATGCTGAACAAGAAGAACAATACCGAGCAAGAAAGAGATTTCAAGACTTTCAAAGAACTCTCATGAGTGAAATCCAACACCACTGAAGAACACATGACGAATCAAGAGATCATTTTAACTCCTATAGAACACAAGCAAGACTACGACACTCTGTTTTTCAACAGAAAAACCAGAGAAGGACTCAGAAGCATTCCTACTGAATCCAACGAGTCCAGAGATGCATTGCTAGTGACTAGATCCTTCTAAACTCTTATCTGTTCTCTCTAAGTGATTTGTTTATTTACTTTTGAGTAGTGTGGTGTACGCTGTATATCTTACACATACACACTGTCTCCTACACTAAACTAGAGGATATCGAAATTCTTCATCCAAAACTCTTATCTCTTGTTTACCCACGTCAACTATGGAAGAGTCCCTTGTTTGGACTGGTCTTTGTTTTATTTCCCACGCAGAACTGTGGTAGAGGTCCTTGTGTGGCCTGGATAGTTTTGTAAACTATTTTTAACCCCGATCTAGGGTGTGGATCAAATTTATATAAATTTGAGAGGACTAAGTCTCGGCTTGAGACTAAACCTCTTGTTATATCTAATGTGCATCTTTAGTTTAAGTTTAAAGTATACTACATATATATTTTATATTCCTCTGCTTATTACTTTGAAATACAAAACTATTTTAAAGCTACTTTGATAGTTAAATTAGCAAGTGTTTATACTTATTTTACATTAGTAAGTTAGTTTCAAAAGTTAGTTTAATCTTGAGTTTAAATTAACTGAGACCTAATCAATCTTTGAGAAGCTAAGTGAACATCTACAATCTGTATAAATTCACTATAGTTTAACTTGTTTTATAAATTGGGGGATTTTAAATAGACAATATTTTAACAAAAATTTTAATTGGAACTCAATTCACCCCCCTCTTGAGTATCCACCCTGACCAACATTACTCAAAGAGTTCTAAAGGATTTTCCAAAAGTTAGAAGTGAACCTGGGATCATGATCAGATACAATAGAGAGAGGAAATCCATGTAACCTAACCATCTCTTTATGATAAATCCAAGAAAGTTGATCTCGACATAAAGTGTCTCAAATTGGAAGAATATGTTTTGATTTGTTCAATCTATCAACAATAACTCATATCACATTGTTACCTCGAGAAGTCTTTGGTAATCCCACTGAAAAATCCTTAGAAATATTTCACCATTTCCACTCCAGCACTAGAAAAGGATGAAGTATCCCCTTAGGTAACTATATATCTTTTTAACATATTGAAAATTCAACAATATCCTGGTTAAGTCATCAATATCTCTTTTCATTCCATCCCACCAGTAATACTCTCAAAGGTCTCTGTACATCTTAGTGCTTCCAGGATGAACTAAAATCTAAAAAATATGATCTTCACATAATAAATCTTTCATAAACTATGAATCACAAGAAAAACATAATATCTTCCTAAATATCAAAAAATAATCTTATCAATGTTAAATTTAGGAAGATTACACTTTTTAACCAATTCTAACATTTTCTATAACTCACAGTCTTCCTTCCACACTTGCTTAATTCTCTTTGATAGAGATGACTACACTGAAACCTGATATTAAACAATGAATTTCCTATACCAAAAACTTCCAAGAAAAAACTCATAAAATCATTAACTAAGGGTTCATGTTCCAAATTTAACATGGTTAATGTATCATTATTTTTTTGACTCAATTCATAAACCACTTCATTTTTCTTTTATAGGATGGTAATAAATCATGAAATCATAATCCTTGATTAGTTCTAACCATCTTCTCTGTATCATGTTCAATTCTTTCTGAATGAATATATACTTCAAACTTTTATGAAAAATATATATTTCTTATTTTAATATATACAACTGTTGCCTCAAATTTTTAATGCAAAAAATACAGCTAATTACAAATCATGTGTAGGGTAATTTAACTCATGATGTTTCAACTAACATGAAGCATAAGAAATTACCTAATCATTTTCATTAAGAAAACACCAAGTCCCTTTAATGAAGCATCGTTGTAGATGAAAAATTAACCATTTATAGAATTATAGGCCAAAACTAAAGTATTGACTAATCTTTTCAATTCATGAAAACAATCCTCACGTTCTTTTTTCCAGATGAACTTAACAAATTTCTGAGTTAACTTAGTAATTTTCCTGGATAACCATGCAAAGTTTTTCATAAATATACAGTAATATCCTACTAAAACAAAAAAAATATGAATCTTAGTTATATTTGTGGGACTTGGAAATTCTTTAAAAACTTTTATTTTAGTATGATCAATTGTTACAAAATCTTTAGAAATAGTGTGACCACAGAATGAAATTTGTTTCAACCAAAATTCACATTTTCTAAATTTCCCATACATTATATTTGTTTCTAAGGTTAAAAAAACTCTTATATGTCTTTCATGCTCCTATTTACTTTTAGAATATACCAAAATTTCATCAATAAATGAAACTAGAAACTTATCCAATAACCCATGAAATATTTTATTCGTAAGATTCATGAATACAACAAGTGCATTAGTTAACCCAAATGACATTACTACAAATTCATAATAGCCATATATAGTCTGAAAGACAGTCTTAGGAATATAATATTTATTTATTTTCAACTTATGGTACCCCGACCAGAAGTCAACCTTTGAAAGATATTGTGCTCCTTTATGTCGATCAAACAAATCATCAATATGAGATAAAACATACTTGTTCTTAATAGTGATGTTTTTCAAGGGTCTATAATCAATTAAAAGTCTCATTAAACCATCTTTATTTTTAACAAAAAAGACAGGATAACCCCATAGTGAAGTGCTAGGTTAGATGAAACCTTTATCTAATAATTATTAAAACTTATTTTTCAATTCTTGATGTTATAATTGAGCCATTCGATATGGGGGTCTTGAAATTGTCTTTGCATTAGGAACTAGTCATGAGTAAATTCAAATTTTCTATAAGTTATAATACCAGGTAAATAATCAAGGAAAAAAATCAAGATACTCATTTACCACATGCACATCATTAATATAAGTAGTTCCTTTATTTTCAAAAATATGTGAATGATAACATTCATTTCCATATTTTAATAGTTTCTTAGCTTCTTGATATGTCATAAATGGTATGGGTTCATTCTTGTACACAAACTAAAACTATTTTTGAAAAAAAATTCTTTATCACTACAATATAACTTAACATGGTAAATAGAAATCCAATCCATACCCAAAATAACATCAAACTATATTAGAGGAAAAACAAAAAGTTTTTTAGGTAAATTATTTCCATAGAAAATAATAAGAAGATTATTATAATTTATTTTTATCTTAATATTTTCCTTATGGGTTTTCACCATAAGTGTTGGATTCATTTCTCAATGTGAAATTTATTATTTACTAGAACATTTCTTAGAAATGGAAGAATGTGTAGACCCCAAATCCAGAAACACATTGACCCAATATTAATAAACAAAAAATATACCTAATACCACTTCATTTGATGTCCCAACATTTGATGAAGTAGTTTCAAATGATTTCAACACAACTTTCTGCTTATAGTCTTCCTGATTTACATCATTTGGGCTCTTCTTCAAACACTAGTTCTCATAATAAACCATAAAATTTCATTTGAAACATTTTACCAACTATATATCAGATTTTATTTATGACTACCATGATATTTTTCATTGTAGTTATGAGCCTTTTGTCCCATTTTACAAAATCATAATCACTTACTAGAATTAAAAATCCATTCCCAAGTGTGTTTTTACTACAATTCTTACATAATGTAAACATATTTTTTTATCCTATTAGACTACTTTGATGAATTCTTCACTTTCTCCTTCCATATTGAACTATTTTTCTAAAAGTTTTCAAAGAACACATGATCATCAAAAAACTCCATTTCCACATTCTCCACACATCAAACAAGTTTTTCATAATTATTGAATTCAAAATAATACAATGCCCTATGATTTTCTAAATTTAATCTGGAGTACAAATGACTATTTTTACTATCAATACCCCGAATGAAATTTGTATCATACTTTTCCTATCAAGTGAATTTTATTTCATATGCAGCCACTGAGTCCTCCTCATGTATCAATTCCTAGAATTGTATTTCCATCCTAAGTCAGACTTCCTTAGGAAAATATATCTCGAGAAAAATATTTTTGAATTCATACCACTTCAAATCATCAATCTCCTCACTATCCCAGATATTCTTAACCATAGACCACCACAGATCGTCTTCACATTCAAAATGGAAAATAGATTAACTAACCTCTTGATTGTATGAGCACCCCATGACATTGAAAATCTTCATTAAGTATTTAATCCACCCTTCACCTACCACTTGTTCATAAGATCCACTAAAAATTAGAGTATGTTTACTCATAAAATGTTACACTACTAACATATTCCTCTATGATTATTCGGGATGATCTCGTGTATAGATGACACATCGATTTATATAATGTTTCAACTGATCCATCACTACAACAAACAATTAAGTTCCTATTCCGACCATATCGGGACACTGATTTGGAAGGTATTTTTTTTCTCGATGACTTATTACCACAACTTCTCTATTTCCTATGTAGAAAACCATTTTGAATAGAAATTTATTAGATAAAAAAATATGGTAATCTTAAAATGATATATTCTTTCAACTTAACCATAAAGTAAAAATAAATTATGTAAATTATATTAACAATATCCCAACCCCAAAAGTTATCTAAACCAAACTTTGATACCAACTATAAGCATCCGACTTTGAAATTTACATAATATTGGGTTTTAGTCAAGAAATTAATTTCTTTCACATTAAGGATATTTTCAGGTTTATATTTTTAGAAAATTAGGTCATAAAATTTCACATTCACCCAAAGTGGATACAAATAAAATAGCATCACTTTCATTAAAAATATAAAACTTTTAAAAGAATATATGATTTATTTTTCAGGAAAAATCCTTATAACATTCATATTGACTTCATCCTTTCTCTTACCCATCCTAACAACATGTGAAAAAATGGAAAAACATGGAGTGAGCACAAAAATTTCAGTTAAGGATATAAAATAAGGAAATAAACTGTTAATCCATGAATACTTTAAACCAATGAAAATATTTTCACAAAGTTATACTTTTCACCCATAAAAATAAGATCTTTATCTTATATAATTAAATAATAATATTTATGTAAAACTAAATAGAAAAAATAATTACTAAAGTTAATTTTTGGCATAAATTCAATTTCACTCTTATAGTATCTTTCATGAATAAATAGGGAGTAACCTTCATGGTTACATTTGGAATACCCACCACTGTATTTTCCCTTAATCTCTTAAGGTAAACCCTATTGATTAACTCCATCTCATTGCCTAAGGAATTTGAGAGCTATAACGGGATCACCCACCCTCAATTTATCATCGAACCACCCATAATCATAAGAAATTCCTAATAAACACAACATAATCATAACAAATAAATTATAAAAAAATAAAAAAAAATAAAATTTCCACTTTGACATCATATTTTATTTTTAAAAAGATGCACAATAATAAATGAAAAAACATTATTTGAAAATAAAATTGTAAAACTGTAAAGGAAACATCAAAAAATTAAAGTGAGATAAATGAAATAAATTCCATTAATGATGTAAATGTAAAAAAACATTTATTTAGGATTTTTTAAAATAGTTGACAGAGTAACATTAGACGAGGGTTTTAGATGAATGTCCCTTACCTTGAGCCTGAATCATCACATATCATATTTTTATTACTAAATAATAAATTTTGGTTAATTATTTAATTTATTGATAAATTTTTTAATGTTTAATATTCTTTTGATATCACTTATTACCATGTTATAATAATTAATTAATTATTTAAGTTTATGGCATAAGTTTTATTGACATTCAGTACTTTGGACCAAAATGCATTTTGTATGATGTAAAAAGTTGAAATGGTCATAAGTAAATCATCTCTTGAATAATATTAATTAAATAATAATAAATTATATATATAAATTATAATTTTAAATAAAATAAATTATGTATGGTTATAAAAAATTAATAATGTTATAATCATGGAGACGGTAGGCCATACATACGCATGAGTAACATTTCTATTTTTCAAAAATCATTATGGAAAGAAGTTAATTATTATTTTATCATTATATAATTATCATAATATCATAATATCATATTAATCATTTATATATATATATATATATTCCATTTTATGTGGTGATGAAAAACTAATCACATCGCTTCATAGAGGTGATAGTTCGCACGTACGCACGAACTGCGTTTTCATTTTCATGTTCATAGAAAGGTAAGAATGTAAATAATATATTATATTTTAATAAATATACACATTTCATGAATATCATATATAATCAATAATTACGTCATTATAACTATTCTTGAGATATGGTGATGGAAAATTAATTAAATCGGTTCACGAGGTAATAGTCCGCCATACACACAGACGAATAATTCATTTCCCATTTGATGAAATTGGAGATGGATTTAGGTGATGGTATTAAAATAATAACTTATAATAATATTTAGTATAATTTATTTATTATTTAATCATAGTTGAAGAATATTTTATGGGTGTGGAATATGAAATAAAATAGAAACACATAAATTAAAATGACACCTCTTCTTCGGTCGACCTCTTTTTATTAACATGTTAAAACCACTGAGGATGATTTTGTGCCTAAAATATAGCCAATATAATATGTAAAGGGATTAAATTAAGGAATAAGGGAAGATATTTTCCTATCCAAAATGGGTTTTAAGTGTTAATATAATATGAGAAAGGGTGCCATTTTATAGGAGAAGAGAGGGGAAATCTTGGAATTTTTCAAAATATTAAATTAATATAAATTACCTTTACATTTAAAATTGGTAAAAAGTGATTTATAAATAATATAATATGTTTATGAGTTGTAATAAAATAATATAATGAAAATTATACAAGTTTTTAATATTTTTTAATCATTATCTTTTGGTTTAACCCTTATTTGACCATTTTAACTTTTATCATGATAACATGTAATTTACACTTTGAGGGTTAATATAATTAATAAAAAATAAAATACACCAAGTAAATGGGTAATTGATTAAATTTATAGACTTATCCCAATTATTTTGACTAAATTTTTATTTTATAAATTTTATAACCTTTAATAAAATGTTATTTATTTGAAAATATCAATAATTTCAATTTTAACACTATTCATAACATGACTTTTTAAATATATAATAATCACTATATAAGTTAAAAAATACTTCTAAAATACCAATAATATGTTAAATTAATCTAAAAAATTCTTGTACGACATTAATCATCTCAAATTATATTTATTTCAATATTTGTAATATCATTTATTTGATATTTATTTTAATTAAATAATTACTCTATCATCATTATTAAATATTTTAATTAAATTATTTATTCTATAAAAATTAAACATAAATTATCATCATTAATTGAATCATTTTAGATTCCAAAATACTATTTATAGTCTAATATAACCCTTATATAACCCCATATTAATAATATTCCACTTGTTAAAATCAAAAGTGTGACAAAATTGACTTTTCTTTGAATAGAAAATTAGAAATGTCATACTCTTATCTGAGTTTCTTACAAAGGTTATAATTTTTCTGAAAGATTGTTTTTTTTCAAAACAAACTCATAAAATGAAATTATGACAACTTTTATGGTAATTTTATAATATTTTTAATATTAGTTTTACCCTTAATTACACGATTTACCTTCAACTTTGTTTAAAAAATTATTAGAGTAACTATTCATATTGTCCAAAAATAAAAGGGACCTATTTAAAAAATTTGTATAATATAATTAAAAATATTGAATCCATTTTTTCAAATTTTAAACAAATAATTGGATGAAATAAATTAAAAATTAATCCCCCAGACGGGATGAAACAACGAGTTTTTAAAGTAAAAACATTCAAAAGTTCACAATGTTTTTATATCAAATTTCAACATAAAATTGATTTGAAAGAACTAAGTTATATTAAATTTTTAAAAATGATCTAATTATACTTTAAAACCATTATAATATATATTTTAACACAATAAGTAAATTTTATGAATTTTTTTAAATTAAAATGCTGTATTTTTTCCCTATTCATTAAAACATGAAACTTAACAGATAATTACCAAAAATTCAACCAAATTAAAATTTTATATTCTAATTCCAAATAATAAGTTTTAAAAAAAATATAATTTATAAAAGTAACATAAACTATTTTTAAAACTATTTCTCCATCAAAATGAAGAAAACCGCCTTTTAAAAAAATATATTTTTTACGCATAAATCTGGTTTTATTCTTATATTATGCTTGGTAAAATCTATAGGGTGAATGTAAAAACATTTTATAAAAGTGTGTAAAATTTTATATCATTACTTGGGTTGTTACATTAAAACCCATTCCTCCATTTTCAAGGATATTAACCATATGTACAACTATGTGATATCCATATCCACTTGTAGTATCTAGACAAGAATGTAATTTGATGGATACTAGTCACTTTACACATCACAAATATTCCAGGATATTCCCCTTTATATAGAATCATCCATAGGGTTCCCAGAAATGTATTCTAGTCCAACTAGAAAATACTATACTGCACCTTTGATACCAAATATAGTGACTTAATAATCTTAAACATATTTTGAAATTATTTTTAACATAAATATCCAATAAATAAAATCAATAGATTAAATGGCCTAGTATCTTGGGATGACTAGGTAAATTAAAAATGAAAATAAAATTAATATTTTTATTTAAAACTATATAATGAGATCCTAAATCACTTTGAATTATTAAAATAGACTAGGATAAACTAGATAATACATAGATAGTGGTTGTGTTATAAGAAGGATAGTATAGAAAAAACATGATAAATAAGAATAACATGAGAGTCAAAATTAATAACAAGATATCATAAATTATACGTCTCATTACAAATACCATGGGATAATAACATAAATTAAATTTCATCATAATATTAGGGAATCATAGGAATGTGGAAGCTGCACAAAACAAGACTTAATCATAATTCAATTCTAATTTTCATGAAAGCAACACATGGTGGAAAGAGTCCCATCATGAATTAGGTTTACTCCCTAATACATACATACTATTTAATGAGACAAAAAATTACGCAATTCATTAGAGGGTTATCTGGGTGAACCCACTATAACATGTCTATGCATATTTGTGAAAGATAAAGAAATAAATCATAAGGAATAAAATTTAGAATTACCCATATAAAAAATTGGTTGCATAAAATTTCCTTATATCATAATCAAAGGATATTTCCTAAATATTCCAATGAGAATAAGGTATAATTTTTTTATTTTAATAATTGAGTTCATAATCATATTTTTTAATGTATAGTTTTCATTTGGAAAAACATTCATGATAAATGGTATTGAAATGGGTATAGAAATAAAATTTCAATATGGTGTTTTTAGGAATTAGTTAATGGATTTTGGAGAAAGAAGAATTATATAGTTATATTTTAAAAAACTATAGGTATTCCTGAATAATTATACCTAAAATATTCCATTATTTATTGATATAATAAATGTGAATAAATATTTTGAATGATAATTACATAAATTGATTATTTGGTAGAAAAGATCACCTTAATCTGGTTTGATTTTTAAGAAGGAATTTTAGAAAATAACCTTAGAGATGTGTTTCCATGAAAAAGAAAGATATAATAAGCTTGGTATATATGTAGGATACACATATATATAATTATAAATAATTAATCAAAACCAATGAGAGGTAGTTAATGTTAGTTAGAGAGAGACTGGTCATTACTTAATTTAGTTATTTTTACCTATATATTTTATATGAAATTATTTTATTATATTCATTTCATACCATTTAAATATGATGTTACTTTCAATATTGTTGTTCAGTGGATGTTCGTTTTATGGAACCAAAGTTAGATCAGTTGTGGATAATTATTAATTTTCTTGTAAAATAGGAATAAAAAATGAGAAATTAAATTAAATTTTATTAATTTAATTTCATAAATTTAAATGTTTCTAAATACCCTTTTATGTTCCATCATAGGGACAATTCATTTAGTAAAAATAAAGACTTTATATGGTTAGTTTGTTTATGTGGTTTCTCCGACCATCATGATCTACTATCATTTAACTTAATATTATGTCTATATATTAATTAATAAACATGTTACAATTTATTATATAATTATTAAAATCTTATTTAATAATAATAATAATATATTAATGAGTGTCCTTGAGGGTGGTGAAGAAAAAATGAAGTAAGTTGTTCATGGAGGCGGTGAACCAAACATATTGTGAGCATCATTTTTTTGAAAAAAAACACGGTTTGGTATAATATGGATATTACAACACAATAATAACATATTATTATATTTATTATACTTATGTGACTATTTTAATTTTGATGGTGATTGTAAGGGTGTGTAGAATAAGAATAAAGTTAAAAGAGTTTAGTCAAGAATTTTACCTAATCTTTTGGTTTTCCCTTATTAAGATACATATTAGGGTCCCTTGAAATGGTATTTGGTGTGAAAAATAGAACTAGGTCATGAAGGATAATATTGGGAAGGTAATTAGAGATGAATTTGGAAATATATATGGCTGTGATGTTGTGAGTATAAAGGGAGGTGATGGGTGGTAGTTATAAGGGGAGGAGAGGGGTGTTTTTTAATCTTATATTCAATAGTTTGTTATTTTTGCTTAATACTACCAATAATATTGATTCCCTTGACTATATTAAATAATTTTTCAGTTTGAGTATGAATTAGTAAATTCTTATTACATCTTTGACTCAAAACATCATATATTTAGCTCATAATGTTAAATATATTATTTTATCTCTTTTCACTATTCAAAAAAATACAAATAAATTATTTTATAAAAATACAAATAATTCAAGTTAACCATTTTTAGACATGAATATTTTAAAATATAAATAAAAATTATGAAAATAATTATCTATATATGTGAAATTAAATTTCTAAATAAAATCATTATTTAGTAAAAAAATAATAAATTAAATAATATAATCAATTTTCAGACACTTTAAAATTTTTATTATGGTATAATAAAATTTGATTATCATTATAATAATACATAATACTAATTTATAAAACCATTTTATCAATATAAACTTTTTAAAGTTATTACCTATTTTTCAAAAATAAAAATTAAACTTTTTTGTTTTATAAATATTTAAGCAATTAATTTATAAATTAAAACCATTATTTACTTGTATCAAGAGTGTGGTTTATTCCATGGAGATTGAGAATATACAAATTTTCCTATATTTTATCTTATTATATATTTTTATCCCATTGTAATAATTTTAGTTCTTATGGCCATATTTATCCTCTAAATATAATACTTAAGTTTGTATAATAAAATGTAGTTAGTTTTATCATGTGGTGCATTGAAAATATATAATATTATATTAGTATATAATGAATATTTATATTTTTAAAATGGAAATTCCATTGATAAAATTAGGGTTTGTTACAGGAATGGGATCGAAAGGATAATGACCTCTAAAAAGGAAATGGTAAATGTGGATAAATTAGTTTGTTGTATGTAAAAATTAATGGGTTTAATAATGATAATAGTTTTTAATTTGGAAAATATATTTATAGATTAGAATGATAAGAAAATATGGAATGTTTCCTCGGGCTTGATCATATGGTGTTATGAATTAGTGGTATTAGTAAATGTGCTTGAGTTTGTGAGGATTTTTGGTTATGTTGTGGGTTATGATGGAAATATTTTTGTTATCTCATAGGTTGGGATTGTGTGTTTGAATATTATATATTGTATATTTTTATTAATATTTCTATACACAGAGCTACCGTGTTGATCACCATGTGCTGACAACCAATTCTTGGGGGGGGGTGTTTTCTAAGAATCCAAGTCGTGCATATGGATAGAAGGATGCCCCTTATTCACTGCTCTATCTTCCAGGTGAATTTAATATGAATGGGATATAATGTCCAAAATATAAAACTACACTACTTTTGATGTATTATTTGATGATGAGGAGATTCATGCTAGAATTTGTGCATGGTAGGAGGAGGGAAAAGGTTTATTTCCTTCATGTTCATGATAACCAATTATTTAGGATATGTGGATTTCGTTATGGTGGAATGTTATGGACCAATTTTCTTCAGGAGAGATAGGATTTGATGACCAATATTTTTTCAAGCAGGATGTAATGGTGAGTTACATGAGGGGTTATTGGAAAGATCCAATTTCCCATTTTTCTTTTGGTATGGTTCTAGGGAAGATATGGGACCCTAAGGACATATGACATTGTAGTGTGAGAGTGGTAAATTAGGAGAGAATTGGCATAGGTTACCTTATTTTTCAATATTCCCTATATTATGTCACAAAAAATGGATGAAATATTGTGTACCTGTGACATAGTGAGGATAGGATGGGTTATTTGACCTACTTAGGTGTGGTTGGTTCTATTTTATTCTCATGGGTTCTTTAGTATTCTATTTTAACATATGCATGAGATAATTCAGGTACGATATAACTTATTATACATGTTATGCTCACCCCATGTATATAAAAAGTCTTTTCTTGATTACAAGAGGACTTTGAGGACTGATATGATCCTTAATATCTTGGGTTTTGGAGTGGATCTTAGGTCGCAACCATATGACTATTTCTTTTGTTTTATATTTTGGGACTCTTTATTTTTTTACATTAATCATTCATTATTGGATGGTTTTGTTTCCCTTTTTTTTAATTTTGGGGCCGAAGGCTCATTTTTTTATTTAAAGAAAAGACCTTTTTAGACTGGGTAGAGGGAGACCCATTACATAGCCCAAAGGCCCAAGGCCAAGTGGCCAGAATACAAGGCTTAAAAGCCCATTTTTTTGCCCTAAAGAGCCCCTCATTGAATAGTACTGCAACAATACCCAGGCTTCTATAGTACCTACTATAGTACCGCCACCGCTATAGTTCTGCTGCTACTATAGTACTACTACAGTACCCCCCCAAAAAATTAGTCCCTGCCTAGATTTGATCTAGGGTCTTTTGGATTCCAAGCAGGAGCCTGTACCACTAGGGTATAGGCTCATTAGAAATGGTTTTTCCCTTATTTTGAACTATGTCATAGAGTTTCTTCCCATTTATTTATCCTATCTCATAATCCTATATTATATATAGGTTAATTCCACATTTATGATAGATTTTATACCCTTGATGCTAGTCACTAATCAATGCCCTATTAGAGGCAGAACTCAAGTTTAATTATCTATATTACTTTATTTCAATCCTAAAAGGGGTACCTTTATAGGGTTGGGGTCATGACAGATAACTACCTTTATGGTGAGAATTTGAAGTCCAGAGTTTTGAATTCTATCATTATGAATGTAGTTATTGTTATCCATGTAATAATTCAAGTTTTTTATGTCATCTGTGTATATATTACTCTATTATTATATTGGTTATATAGCATATATGATTATTTTTTATCTCTACCATAATAATCATGATTTGATTATTCTATGTTAGATTATATTGCATGATTTCACTTACTAAGAGTCTGAGCCCACTCATTATTATATTTTCCTTTTCCCATGATACCATTATGGGAACTATGACTTTTTTTTGAAAATAATATAATAAATAATAATGATCTCATTATAATTTTATTTTATTTTATTTTATTTTTAAAATTTAATGTGAGAATAATATATCTATCTAGTCTCCCAAGACTTGTAAACTAATATATCACTCAGGATGTGTTCTTTTGTACCATGTAAAAATGTAGTAAAATAACCAATGGATATGGGTTACCGTATTCATGGTGTTATTGCTGGTATCCAACTATTTTTAGTATAAACCTTTGTAAGTAGGTGTTGGAAAACATAGATTAGAAAAAATAAACCTACAATAGACTCTAAGGATAAATATATGTATATGAAATATGAAATTTTTTTATTAGGGTAGAGAATGCATGTTTTAAAATAAATGATATTTCCATCAGGATACTAGAAGGTGTATGCAGTTATGAAACTAATGAACCTATGAATAAATAGGCTGTAGAAGGCCAGTAGAGTATCAACTCGATCATAAATTAGTTCATGATGAGTGGTCTTAAGACTGCACACATGACTAAATACTCCCAAGTTATATTATTTTGTATATTAATATTATATTTATGAACCATTATGAAGTATTTGAAAACATTTTTATGATATGATGATATTCCAAATGATACTAAACTTATGAGTTTATGACTATTATTCATATATTTTTAATATATTTTATGTGATATACTAGATTTAGAATTATACACTATTATTTTTAAGACATCATGTTATGAGAAAATTAAACAAATTTAATTGTTATAAATGTATCCTATATGAATTAGTTAATACTATATCAATAAATAAAATCTATGTAGATATTTCCCTCCCATGAAATATATTGACGATGGATTGAGACTGAGAAAATTATAACTATATTGGGGAAATTTACTAAGGTCTTGAGCAATAATCTTTCTTTTATGGAGAAACCTTCTAATCCTTAATATGGTGAAATAACGATGGTACTCATAATGAGACATTTAACTCCATCATTCAATGGTGCCATTAACCAATTAGTAGTTGGGAAATATATAATGTCCATAGAAAGGATATTTCTCTATTTGGAAATTAGTGAAAAAGATAAGGATACCATGAATGTTTGTCATCTTAATGGAGACTTTTATCAACGGTGGACATTGATCGAGAAAAATAAAAAATTGAAGGAAATAAATAGAATGAAGTGTATGAATTTCATGAAAATATTTTTAAAAAAATAATTTCATCATGAGAAACAAGATGATATTCAGAGGAATTTCCTCAATCTAAGAAAACATGATAGAGAATTTGAGGTTGACTATGAATTTAACATTACAAGGTTAAAAAATCATGTTTTAAATTATGTATGTAATCTAAGAAGTAATTGATTTCTTCATTGATCTCCTAAATCCAAGGTTTCAATCCAAATTACCATATCAATGATTTTTTTGAATATTAGGATATAATATAAAGTGACATGAAGTGAGGTAAATAATTCTCTATGAATTATTATTTCATAGAAAAAAAAAATAAACTACTAGATGAGCACTTTGAAAAAAGAAATATGAAAAATGGGAAGAAGTTTAGAGTGGAATTTTGAACTTTTAAGGGTTTGTTAATGAAACACCATGGAACATTCTAGATGTGAATGATAGTTTTCTTCAATTACAGAGTCATAAGATATTATATTAATGTTTTATATGTCATGAAAGAAGCCTCTAAATTCAAATTATTCAACTAGAAAGAGATGTGGGACTAATCAAATGAATTCTGAAAGTGTCAACAAAATTTTCCTTTGAAAATAAAAATGGAGAAAGGAAAATCATTTGGGACCACTATTATTTAGGATCAATTTCCAAAATATGTAGTGTAAGACACTTTTATCTTAATATCAAATTTAGTTATTAATATTTTGATTATGGATCTTCAAAATATTTTAAATCTTCTATTTTTTCTAAGAAAATTAGATATTTACCTACCACCTTATGAAATGTGATGTCAGTAAGGAATCCTTGTGGAAATATTATAATAATGATGATAATCCATTATGTGACTAATAAGACACATAAATATACCTAATTTGAAAAAATTATTATTATTCATATGGTTAACTTTAATATAATCCTCAGGATGGATTGGCTATCAAATTATAATGATAAATTTATTTCCAATAGAAGGAGAATATGATTCTTGATATATATATATGGAATCCATTATCTACAATGGGGAGACTACATCATATGAATCATGTTGAGGTCCACCTCTATTATCTATCCATAATGAAATTATTTGATAATAAGAGCAAAGAAAACCTATGAATGGGAAAGGTATCCTTATAAATGGGGACAATAATTTTATAGTAGAATATAGTAATTTGTTTCCTGAAGATCTACATGGACATCTACTTGGGTATGAGGATGAAATTTTAATTTATCACTTCCTTGATAAAATAAATATATCCAATACTCCAAATAGAATGGATATAATGTAATTAGTTAAACTGAAGAAACAACAATGTGTTTTTTTATAAGGGATTTTTTATTCCCAAGTGTTTCTCTATATTGAGGAACTCTTCTATATGGTAAAAATAATGATGGGTATATGAAGGTGTACATCGATAAAATGGGAATCAATTAAATTAAAATAATGAAAAATTATCCTCTTCTAAAAATTTATTACATGTTTGTTTAAATTCATGGAGATAAATATTTTTCAGATATTAATATTTGCTATTAGATTCGTCAACTGTAATTAAAAAAATGATATTCCAAATATGAAACTTTCAATGAGTTAAGGACATTACATATTTATAGTAATTCACTATGGATTTACTAAGTGACCATAGGTTTTTATGGATATGATTAATAGAGTATTCATATATTATGAAGATAATTTATTTGAAATATTTATTGATTATGGATTTATATTATATAAAACAATGATAAATATAATATTTATTTGTGAATAATTATTAGGACATAAAGAGTAAATGAGTTATAAGGAAAATTTATAAATTTTTAATTCTTATTGAAAGATGTGTCTTTTTCATTCCAAGTTTTTTGAAAGGATTTACTATTATTTGATACTTTAATGATTGAGGTAGTGATGGAATGGTTAGGCCAAATAAATATAACAAAGGTATGTATTTTATTAGGACTAGAAGGTTATTATCAAAGTTCTCTTCAAAATATTTCTCAATTATGTATCCTTTTATTCACACTATAACCTAATGGGCTTATGTTTATACGTTTAGAGAAAAATAAATAATGTTTTGAAGGTTTAAATAAGATATCTGTTAATGAATTGATATTTAATTTTACTTTGTGAGAGGATGGATTCTTTACATATAATGATGCATCAAATAATGGATTTGGATATGTCCTTATATTGAATTATATAGCTCCTATACATTAGGGAAGATAAATATTCATTAATAAATATATCTAACCCATGATCTTGAGTTAGAAGATGTAATATTTTCTTTCAAAATATAGAGGTATTTATTTTATGGATAAGGATCTCAAAAATATGTGGGCCCTAAAAGTTTGATGTAAATATTCTCATAGAAAAACCACATCATGAGGAAACATTAATGGTAATAACTGCTCAAGGATTATGATTTCTCAATACACTACCACCCTAGGAAGGGAAAAAAGGTAACCTATACATTGATTTTGAAAGATCATGTAGTTTCTACAAACATGAGTATTGAGATTGATCCTATAGTAATGGAATTTATATATTTTTATATAGTAATACTGAAGGAATGGGAACATGAGATCTATTTTCAATGATTTCCAAACCATCCATATCAGAAGAAAAAAAGTAACCAACTTGATGAAAATAATATTAAAAAAAATAAATCCAAGAATGATGGGATATTTTTATACAACATATATGAATATAGAATATTGAAATTTGAAAATAGGTTATGTGTTACATCTATTTATTAACTAAAAATAAAATTATTATTTGAATCCAATTACTAAAATTAATATAAACTTCACGTAAGAAAAAAAGTATTAGGATATGATGGTAAATTATTGGTGACATAATATAAAACCATAAATTTTTGACTAGGTTAAAATATGCTTTACCTTTTGACAGATAAATGGTGATAGAAAACATATTATATGAGTCATTCACCCTATACATATTCTTATGTGTAAATTGGATGGTATTACAATGAAATTTATCCACATATTTTAAAAAATACATAGAATGAAAAATTAAATATGATTTATTTTTTATTTCCTTATAAAGACAACAATTTTATTCACTATTAGGGATTATCTACCTCTTGAGTTCATTATGCGGCTCAATACTAATGATGCTAAGAGACTTCATGTTACCCTTATTTCTATTATATATGATCATAACACAAGCTTTACATCATAATTATGTAAACTTTTTCAAAAGGATCTTGAAACTAGGATAAAAATGACCACTACCTATCATCCTAAAAGTAATGGGATGTTTGAAAGGATTATTAAGAAATTAGAATATATTTTGATCTCATGCAAGATTTAATTTCGAGTTATATGGGATAATTATTTTTTATTGGTTGAATTTTCATATAACAATATCTTCCATTCATGTATTTATGTAGAATAATATGAAGCATTGTATTAGAGGAGTTTTCATAATCTTCCTTGGAAGGATGAAGTTGGATAAAGTAATAATGTAACCCTTTGTCTCATGGATGAGACAATAATGAATGTAAAGACTGTTTAGAATAATGTTATGGAAGATCACATTAGACAAATATTCCATGCCTATAACCAAAGGAATGATTTAGAATTTCTTGTAGGAGATTATATTTTATTAAATATATATATATGAATGGGTTTAATAAGTTTTATCAAGAAATAAAAACTATGTCCTAGGTATATATGATGCTTTGAAATTTTGGGATGAATTATAGATATGACTTATAATTTGGAAATTAATCTTATACTCTCTAGCGTACATGATGTTTACCATATCTCATTATTTAGTTTGTAAATTATAGATCCAATGAATATTCTCACCTATGAGGACATAGAATTAGAATTTTATTTATCTATGTTTGAAGATTATATCATGTTTCAGATAATAATGTATAAGTTTTATAGATTCAGATGACATGATTGATGAATGTACATTACCGAAAACATAAAATTAATGTAGAAACATAGGAACCAGAAGATGTTATGATATAAAATTTAACACATATTATTGTGAGGTGACATTTTGGAAAAATTTTACATGTAATTTTTAGAGGAGGTAATATTGTAATGCCTGAGATTTAGTTATAGTAAGTGAGATTTTATTTATAAAGAAATAATATCCTAATACACATTGCTTTCTTAATGAATTTTATTAAAACTAAATTCCCAAATTTTATAAATTTAATTTGATTCAAGGAATTATATTTTTTAATTCTGAATTTCAATATTATCTTATGGTGATTATTTGTAGTTTTTTTGAAATAGTTTAGTTTTTGGGTGAATGGGGAAAATACAGATTTTACAAAAAATTACCACTTTATAAAGTTAAAATGATATAAGTATAACATAATAGTTTATGAAACCTATTTTCATAGGATATTCTTTAAAAAATGTAATATAATTTATATTTAAATGTATTATGAGTCTTACGAATAAATTATTAATATTTGTTGAAATATAAGTAATGTTTTTGTGAAAATAAGAAAAATATTTCCTTTATCATAATTAAGTATTTTCAATGTTATATTCTTTTTTTATTTTATTTTCAATATAAATAATTCTTTATTGATTTAAATTTACCCAATTAATTAAATTAGAATCAAAATTATACTAATTTTTTTTTTCTATAAAACCATTTTTATTCTAAAAAAACAATTCTCTTAAAATTATTTTCATTGTATTTTATGATCATATATTAAGAGAAATATTTAGTAGTTCTAGAAAAGGAATATTGTAAAATTGATACCATATATTAAATAAAAGTTATTAATATTAGGTAACATGCTGAAATTAACTTTTCTTCATAGATAAAAGTAACCATGGTTAATATTTATCACTTTAGATAAGGGTAAAATGAGTTAAAAGGGTTAAAATAATTGTAAAAAGCATCAGGATCACAAAAAAATAGTTTCTTTAACCTAATTAGTTGGTTTTATTATGATCATAACCTTATAATCTTAAATTATATGATACATTTTAGACTCTTCTTAATAAAGGCATAATTATAAAAAAAAATTAATGTATTTACATGTTTTACACCAAAATCACATATAAAAGGGAACCCACTCTCACATATTCTATACACTACATAAGACACTTATCTGGACCAATTATATCAAAATAACATCAAAACAAACCACCCAATGTTATTGTTTTCCTAGTATTACCATAAAAATTCATTAATACTTTGAAATGTGTAAGAAAAAATTTGTTTCAAAATGAAGAGGAATATGTTCTTATTGATCCTTTTCAAGTTTTTTCTTTATAAAACCCCACCAAAATCATCAATAAAAATCATATAATAGTTACATAAGTATATTAACCAAAATTAGGGGTTTTAATGATAATTTTACATCTTTCCTATCACATTTACATCTTATGAAAAATGAATTCAAGGCTCATGCATATGTAGGACCTTCCATCTCCAAAGAACAGTGTTATTTATATTCATCACAACTATACATGGATGGTTTTAAAGATGTAATTAATTATTATAAATGATATTTATGAAATAATTATGATTCTATAAATATAATATATCATCTAAATTATTATTCATCCATCTGTTGAAGAATGATAGCATTGCTCATGCGTATATTTGGATGACCACCTCCACAAAGAGATGAAATTTATTTTTATTTTTACAACACGTATAGATAAGTAAAAAATTTTATATAATGAGAAAATATTGATAACATTATAAATAATTTGTAGGTGATAGAACTATTTTATAAAACCATTTACCATGATCAATATACTGATGTATTTTTTCATTCATTGACTAGACAACCTTCAAAAGTTAACATAAACATGAAATATTCAATGAATTAATGATAAAAGATAAAAAAAATGAAGTAAAAATGAAATATATAAGAAAAATTTCTCAATAAAGTGTTTCATAAATTTTTATTGATTATTCATAAGGATATAATGTTTCTGATCAAGATGAAATATGATGTAATATTTTATTATGTAAACTCATTTTAATTTAGGATTGGTTATATATTGATTACTATTTAAGGTAATTATAATATATTTCAATTTTAAAATACCACTATTTTTTTATGCTTTTTATATCTATGGATTTTACAGCTTTTTGATCCATTTTACTCTGTTTGGTATATAATATGATCTGTAAAATTAATTTTTTTAAGAAAAGGAAATTTTATTTCTTTTTTGATTGATGAATGTTTTATTCCATGTCCATGTTTCTTATAATAATTTCAAGTATTTTTTTACCAAATTAAAAATATTTGTAAGTCATTTTCAAATATAATTGACTATATTAACAATTATTTAATTGTAGTTTTTTTTTATCATTTTACAAATGATGTAATTTTTAATTTTTACTAAATGTGTGTATGAAATAGTTATTTTGACATTTACTAAATGCATATATTTTCATGCCATTATAACTATCATTTAATTGAATCCTTTTTTAAATGGTCCAATAATTATATTAAATTAAAATCATGTACTCAGTGTTTTGAAAATTTTTATTTCTGTTGTTACGAAATGAAATGGGTATGTTTCTTATGTTTTCCATAGAAGGATCAAATTTTTTATTAAATGTATTTTCATATTTCTTGGAATCCTTTAAGGATTTATACAATTCAATGTGGATATCCATTAATTATAATAACCATTTTATTTCTCTACATGGATTTTGATTACATTTCCCTATTTAAAAATTAGGGATTTTTTCTTAATTTCATTGCCTAGTTTCTCAATATGATTGATTATTTTTATTATTTATTGATTTTTTATTCATTTCATTCATATGAAGAATTACGTGGACTTAGTTTTTGATGTGCTGGACCATTATAACCCCTCAATGAATTGGTAGATCTTTTGAGACCAAAATATTGGGTGTTTGGATTATGCCTTACCTATTAACATGTTATATTAAGTAATAAGGCCTTGATAGTATGATTATGATGTCTAGAATAGTTAATTTTATCTTGATGAAACTAGTTATTTTCATCCATATATGTATTTATGTTGTTTTATCATCAATGTATATATTACCTGATTACAATATTAGTTATATGTCATATATGATTAATCCTCATCCCTTATATATTATTCATGATAGGTTTATTCTATGATATATCTGTTGTATGTTTTCTATTAACGGACTTCTTATCTCACCCTTTCTTATATATTCCATTACTTAGGATACAAAGAAGATATTTGTTTAGGATTTTAGGCATATATTAGATGAATTAACAATGTTATAATTATAATTCTATGTCATATTTCATGTTCTCATATGCAGTGTTACAAACATGTATGTATCTAGTCTACCTAGAATGATAAACTATTTGATCCATCAAGGTTCGATCACTTATATCTTGTTCCAAAGTAGAAAATTAACCACCATCTCTAGGTTACTAGAGTTAGGGTGTTATGGATACTCTATAAGGATACAGTTTCTATATGCATCTCATTTTACCATTCAAACATTTTTTATAGAGTTTGGATTGATCATATCATCATAGAATAACGATGGATTATTAATTTATTTTATTCATCCTAATAATAATGAAAATATTCTATGGAGTTTTTATTGTTTTAAAATTATATTTGTTTTTTAGTAATATTTCTTTCCCCTATAAAACTTTTTACTAGTGTTAGAGAAAAATTTATATCATTTTTATTGAGTTATCAAATATCTACAAAAATTAGAATGTATGCATTTCCATAACCCCAATGAATTTTTTTGCATTGGTTGTGGTTAAAATATAATATATACATTCTTTTTGAAAACATTTTATGGTTTAACAAATGTTATGATACCAAATCATTTTTTGATAAAATGGAACTAGAAAAGTAATAGAAAAATAAATAATCATAATTATAGAAATTCAATTTTATGGATTACTTATAAAATGATAGTAATTAGTATTGAATTATGATTTCCTTAAGATAACAAAAATGTATCAATATAAAAGAAAATTGGGTTTTTGATGTATAAATTTGAAAGGAAATACTAAATATAAAATATCTAATGAAATTTTATAAGGTTATCCAAGGGAATGTGCTTCTCACACAGACAAACATTTTATAATATAAAATAAAAACAACTACATTTTTATCTTTTAAAGGAAAATTTATTTTCCTAATATTTTCAAAATACCTTCTAAAGGGTTAATTTGTGCATATGAAGAAATATTTAGTAAATGATTTCAACATATCATGTTATTTTAAATGTTCAATTAACTTATAGTATTTATAAAAAAATAAACGATGTTTAATATGATAAGGTTATATTTATTTATCAAATGTTAATATATAACAATATTAAATGTTTATATTGAAGGATTTTGTTTTGAAATTACTTGATATTGAGTTTATATAAACTATTAACATAAATTATGAAATATATATATCATTATTATTTTTTAATATATGTCATATATTTTGAATATGAAGAAGTTAATATTAAAAGGTGTATGAAATTTATAATATGAATGGGTTTATATTAAATAAATATTTAATGTTCATATTTATTTTTAATTTAATTTTCATTAAATATTTTTCATTGTATCTTTTTCATACATTTTTATTTCATATTTTCAATAAATGTTTATGTTGTACCTAAATTTAGACAATCATTTTTATTTGGTTTTTTCTAATTAATTAATTCATAAATATAATTTTAATTTTTTAATGGATATTTGATTTATTTTAAAGAGTAAAAATACATCTTATAATTGTCACAATAATATTATAAGGAGTTACATGAATTGTATGAAATGATATTTAGTTATATTAAATCATTAATATTATTTCATTCTGAGAAGTGAATATTAAAATTAAGATTGGTTAAAAGATAAATATTTAATGTCGTAAGATTATATTGTATTAGAGGAATCAATTTTTTACTGATACATTAAAAATAGGGCATTGGGTTAGATTTCACATAAGACTTGGGGATTTTGAACTTTCTAAGGATGTGTTTTTTAGTTAGATGGCACACCATGATTTCTCTTTTAAGGATTTCAGTTTCATATAATTTTATTCCATTATAAGAAAATGTTTCTTGAATATTTTAAATTGGATTAATTTGAATATGTTTTAATATTATTGGAATTTTTTTTGGTTACAAAACACATATCGGTATTTATATAAAGTGTTATACTATAATATGTCTTGAAAATATTAATTTGGATGAAGGTATAAGACATAGAAAATAATAATTAGAATCATGTATATATAATGGGGATATATGTGATATGATTGTTATATATTAAATCCCCTTAAAAATAATCTGTATTAGACTCCATCCGATGAAAACACATTTTATTACCATGATCATCCAAGTGGATTGTTCTAGAAATATTATGGTGACCAAGGATTTATTTTCTAATGTCCGGAAGAAATGGATTACTATGAGAGTTTGAAAATAAATTTCATTATAAGAATAATTTTACACTTAGTTGGGAATATCTATGAGTTATAATACTAAATGAATTTAGTTGTGATTTTCCATATCATATATCAAATAAGAAGTTTTCAACAAAATAAACATGGAGTTATTTATGACTTGAATGAAATTTATTCATACCAACATATCAATGTTTTTGTGGAACTTTTATTAAAAAATAAATTATTAGAAAAATATAGATCATCGAATACTAATTTAAATAATTTAGTCTTAATGTGGTCACCATTTATATTACAGAACATTTAATTAATATAATTATTAAATGAATATGATCAAAAAAAGTAATTTTATGGAGTATTTTATTAATGATAAATGTAATTATACCATCAAAAATAATTTAAAATGAATTAAAAAACACTAATAATAAAAAAATATTCATTATGGGTATGTGAACATAATTAATATTAGTATCCAAGATAAAAAATCTATGTTTAAGTTGACAAATTAAAAAAAACATATACTATTGATGAATTTAGTCAAGAATAAAAATATAATAATTATAGACATTGTTATGATTCAATTGATATCTCTATCATAATTATTGTATCTTCTGATATCAATAATCAAATGTAACATCATAATATAGATACCCATAGGATTAATGGAAACATAAAAATACTATACCTAGGATAATTTGGAATAAAGAAAAACGATACTTCAAAAATAAATCTTCCATTATATGATGATTTAAGGTAGTACCCTATCAACTAATATAATAAATAAAATTTCCATATGTAAATGATCCATAGTTATTAGGGTCACCACTAAAGATTTAACATTCCACAAAAAACATTTAGTTATAACTATAAAAAATGATCCTATTGATTTTTTGAATTATAAAATGAATTAGTTAAGAAATAGTTTACCTTGTCTTCTTAATATATTTAAGATTGCTGATAAATACATGGGTAACCTAATATAATGAATCAATATTATATTTAATAACTAATGGGTAAATTTTTAAGTTATATAGGTACAAAGATATGTATTTATGATTTCCAACCAATATCTAATCTATACATTGGAGAGTTGAAGGGAATAATTTATTTTTATTATAGAAAACACTTAAATTGAATGTATAATTTTATAAAATTGTAAAAATTGTCAAAGAAACTTAATAGACTGTCCTTGTTAATTATTACTATTATAGAAATGAGTTATTTTATTTTTTAGGCTATAAGATAACAATTATACAATATAAAAATGTTGTAAATATAAATTGGAGTTCAAAACTAATGAGGATTTTATATTTATAGAATTATGAATTTATTTGTATTAATAATAAATGTGTTGATACATCTAGGATATGTATATATATATATAACTACATTAAATCACAGTATGGGTTAAAAATTATATAAAATAAATATTTTACATCTTGATTTCATAGTATGTGAAAATAGAAATTATTATAAAAAATGAACATTATAACAAAATGAGATGATTATTTTTAATACAAATGGTTTATGTTTTTCTTGAATGGGAAGAAGGCCTTATTATTATTATTTTTGGATAATCCCCATTTTAATGGTTTAAAGGGAACCCTACATGACCTGTTGGACCAAGTAATAAGTCCCATACATGACCCAATACATGACCATACAGGCCTAAGACCAGACACACTTGAAACAGACCCTCCCCAACATTTTGATACAATCAATACTTTTATTTAAAATATAAAAATAATAAATAGAGTATTATTTAGTATGAAATAACATTATGTAAAATATTGGTCAAAATATGAGAAAAATACTTCCCACCACTTATTTTTAATGACTCAACCCCAAACATTAAATATGCTAGTGATTTTAAACAATAAATCTCTTTATATTCCGAAGATATTTAAGAGTTATATTTATTGATAATATTTCATAATTATTACATAACAAACATATAAATATCAGGGATTATACTTCTACCTAGTATCTATTTTTCCCATAATTAAAAATATTTAAAAATAAAACATGTTTTCTTTTCTGGAAAAATGTTTAAGATTTTCATATTGACTTATTATTTTCCATTAACCATCCTTAAACACTATGTGATTTTTAAAAAATTGTGGGATGTGAAAAATATCCCATTAAAGGGAATAAAATGGTAGATGTCATTAGTTTAGTGAAAAACTTGAATACCCTTGAAAAAAAGTTTCTTAAAAATATACTTCTATTCCAAGAAAGAAAATATATTTTTTCAAAATGAACATTTTCATAATTTATGAAAATAAAAAAAATTCTATATAAACTCATTAGATAAAATTTATATATTATGTAGGTTACTTTGTACATAATTAACATATCAATATTTTAATCAATGTTATAAATGGAATAACCATATGGTTAACTTCCACATCTGGAGAAACCAATTCATTGGAGCGCTATCTAGGAGCACCCATCGTATAAGCTATAACGGGCTCAGCCATGAGCTATAACAGGGATCACATATCATATAAAATGTACAACGACCATATAAAATATAAAACCATTGAAAACATCTTTTAATTACATGTAAAAATAGTTTTAGATATCAATATAAATTTTTTTATTTTGAAATTCACTTTTAAAAATCTAAAAACCACCCACATAATAAAGATATGATTCTCATTAAAGAAAATAAAATGATAAAAAGAAACTTAAAATAATTGAGGTTTCAAGATGAAGGGAATTATTTTTCATGATATATATGTTAAAAAACATTCCATTTTACTTTGGTAAAAAGATTTGAAAGGGTAACTTTAAATGATAATTTAATAGAAATTTCATCACCTTAAGTACAATTCATCACATGCATTTTTTCCTTAATAAGTAATAAACCTAGGTTAATTGTTTAATTTATTGATAATTTTTTTATATTTATTATTCCTTTTATAACACTTAATACCAAGTTATTTAAAATTGCATAATGATTTATGTTCGATTGAGATGTTTTGAAAATATTTGATATATAAGTCTAAAATGAAATTGGTAGGTTGACTATGGTCCATGAGTTCACATTTAATCATTAACAGAATAAAATTCATGGAATAATTTTCAATTTTTTATGTCAGTTATACTTTTAAATCCAACCATTATATATAGTTATAAAAAATAAATTACTTTACAATCATTGAGATAATAAGTCTTACGTACTCATGAGTAATGTTTCTATTTTTCAAGGATCAATTTGGAAGGTAGGTATGTATTATTTTATCATTAAATAATTATAATAATATAATAAATATATTTTACTATTTTAAATATAAATAAATATTTCATCCTTGTGATTCAATGATGAAATAAAAATCACATTTCTTTGTGGAGGTGGTAGTCCACACATACACACAAAGGATGTTATCATTTTTCAGTGAAAGGAATGTTAAGAAGGTAAATTATATATTATAATTTAATAATGAGTAATATGTCATGAAGATAATATATAAATATTAATTCCATCATTTTACAATCCATGAGATACAATTATAGAAAACAAATTACATTGGTTTGTGAGGAGGTAGTACACCATACACACAAACAATGATTTATTTTTCTATTAGTTGGAAGATGAGATGGATATAGGTTATGAAATTAAAATAATTATATATATATATAAAGTATAATACTATCATTATTTTATCAAGTTTGAAAAGGATTTTATGGATGTGGATGAATAAATACAGTAGAAACACTCAATTTAAAATGATACCTCTTATTCGAGCAACCTCCTTCTCTTAATAACTTAAGAGCACAAAGGGTGGTGTTATGTGTAAGAAAATACATCTAGAATGAAGGGAGAAATTATAATAAGGTATTTAGGTAGTTATTGTATTAATAAATGGGTTTTTATGTTTGATTAAATTAGTAGAAGTGTTCCCCTTTTATAAGAGAGGAAAGTGGTACTATTAGAATTTCTCAAAATATGAAATTAATATATAAATAATATTTTTAATTAAAAATTGCTCCAAATTGATTTATTTGGAACATAAGATGAGTATGGGTATACAAAATCTTATCTAATATTTTTTAGATAATTTTAGGTTATATTTGTACTAGGTTCATTTGGTTTGAACCCCTTATTAACCATTTTTAAACATACTCCGACAACAAATTTTTTTAGTATTTGAGGGTCAATATATTTAATATAAATGGAAAAAAGTCCAATAAATGGACTACGATTGATATTATAAGAAATATCCTAACAAGTTGGATGAATCATATATTTAAATAAATTTTATTTAATTTAATAAAATATTATTTAATACAATGTATCATTAGTGTCAATTATCAGAACTAAGAATTACATTGATTTTAATAACATCAATACGATAAGTATAATTATAAAAAAATTATATCCTTAATATTTAATTTTCATGTATAAAATTAATTAAATACATCAATTTTTTAAAACTATATTAATTTTAATATTTTTAATATCATTTATTTTATTTTTCCACTAATTGAATAATTACTGCCTCAATGTTGTGTAAGCATTTAGAGTAATAATTTTTTCACGAAAATTTAAAAATAATTTACCATGATGAATATATATATATTAATTTTTAAAATAATATTTTAAAAAGCATATATTCTATTTTTCACAATTTAAATAATATTATATTTATTAAAATAAAGAGTGTGACATTTTTTAATTTCCATGAAATAAAGTATTATAAAGGTAAAATATCATCCAAAGGAAAAAAGTAATATATTCATTATTTTTAGGATTATGGAAAATTTTTACTCATAAAATAAAATTTATCCAAGTGTTTGGGTCATTTTATATCCCTTATCATTTTATTTTTAACCGATAATTACTTGATTTACCATTCACCATGGTACAAAAATTAGTAAGATTACTATTCACATTGAACAAAAATAAAAGGGAAATATCAACCAAATTTGGACCCACTTATTAAAAAGATGTAATCCATTTATCAAACTTCAAAATACAATATTTATATAATTTAATTTAAAATTAAATATAAAAAAACATTGAAAAAGAGTTTTTCCTAAAAATGTCCTTTTAAATATCAAATGATTTTAAACTAAATTAATTTATAAAATTAACTTAAGAAAAATAATTGGTTAATTTAAAATCAAAAGTAACTAAATAAATTTTAAAAATAATCCAAAATATAAATTTAATTCAAAAACAATTTAAAAGAAAATACAGTTTTTAATAGATATATATAATTTTCACTATTCATTAAAAAATCATTATTATCATAAAATTATACAAATTCATCCTATGATAATTTTTATAAGATGAATTAAAAAAGTAAATTCATCTTTAAAAATATTGTTTTTAAAATTTATAGAAATTAATTATAATATTCACTCATAAAAATAAAGAAAAACCACCTTTAAAGAAAATATATTTTGGAAGAATAAAATGAATTTACTAAAAATTATGATGTTATTTTAAATGAATTTAACAATGAATTTATATTGAATAGTATCTTTTATATATATTTAATAATTCAGTTATTCCTATTCATACCGGCCAATTTAATGGCAGGTTGTAACAACCAAATTTTAAAAATAATATTTTATTGTTCATTTAAGATTGACATTGTGTATCATATACACTATCTAACATATTATTTCCTTTTAAAATATCAAGATATTACATTCTACCAACTTAATAGATATTTCTTCCTCAAAATATTAACTCGTGCATATAACAAGGGATTCGCTTCTCAAAATTCCTTTGTTGAAAATCCACATCGTCAAAAGTGTTAATAAAACTTCCTCTTGAAAAGAGTGAAAATAAAGTTAGAAGGTCCTATGGAATAAAAAATTGTAGGTTTTTAAGTAGGATAACATAATTGGGAAGTGAAAACATGTATATGGATGAAAAACCTAACTTCCAAGGACTATTAGAGAGTGATATATAACATGGTCCTGATAAGGTTAACAATCCCAAAACTATAAAACCATAATGAGTTAAAGGCCATTGATTTCTAAAATAGAATCATAAACAGATAAAATTTTTGATTTTAAATTCCTTTTCCTTTTGTTTTATATTAGTTTCAATTCCTAGAATATGAATATAAGGATATATATATATATATATATATATTTCAAGAATAATTTCATCTTTCGAAAAATTTCCAACTCAAACTCAAATTTTAACTCCAAATGATGAGTATTCAAGATGATTTTGTCACGACCCGTCCTCGGGGCCCGTGCTGTGACTACCCCAAGCCCACCTTCCATAGGCCAGGGGCTGGAGACTAACACCAAAGGCGTAAATCCTGATAAAAGGGAAGGAATTTCCTTTATAAAAGTAAACAAAAACAATAGAGTACACAACTGAAGTAAACACTAAGTAAACTGAGTACAAAAGTCGGTGCTGAAAAGTAAATGAGCCAGTATACAAACCCAAATGAAAGTACAGTACAACTGAAAATAAAGTACAACAACAGTAAAGTAAGTAGCAACCACCGAGTCATCCTCTAGATATCCCACCTGAAGGGTGGCTACAGATGGTCTCCTCAGCTCCTCAGGTCTGGTCGTTTTCTCAGTGTACGCCCCGTCTAGTGGTCCACCCCCGGGTACCATCTAGCTCCACCAGCCTCCTCCTCGATCAGTACTATCCATCATCAGCATCCAACACAACGTAGTGCGGGCATAGCCCGTGCAGGGGTGAGTATACGATACTCAGTAGGGACCCCGAGACCCCCGAAGGTCTTCAGGAATCTACAAAGGATAAACCACAATGGAAAGATACAATCACGAAGTATCAACCGACTCAACATAGGTATATGCCCATACATATACCTAAGTCATCAATTCCAGTTCGGTTCCAACTCTCGAGCCCATGCACAACACAGTCCATATAGGAAAGAAGTCAATCACACCAATGGTAATGATTGAATAGTCAAGAATCAGCTCACACAGGTATACTACTCACGAAGAAGGGTGGATATGATTAGATGTAGCCTCTGAATCATCTCCTCTGCCGAACCCATGCAGGATCCAAGTACAGAAGTCGTCGCTGCCAAACCCACATAGGATCCAAGTACAGAAGTCGTCACTGCCGAACCCACGTAGGATCCAAGTACAGTAACCATCGCTGCCGAACCCACGGAGGATCCAAGTACAGTCGTCATCGCTTCCGAACCCACAGAGGATCCTAGTACAGTCGTCATCGTCGTCGAACCCACGGAAGATCACAACACGGTAGTCATCGCAGTCGCATCCAGCTCTTGGGTTCCCGCACACAACGTGCTCGATTCCAGGAGGGTCTGCTCCTCAAGTAAAGGGGTCAATACATCAACTGTCAAGAAGTCATAAGTTGATGTATCCCAAAGTTCCGTATCATCAAAAGGAACCCAACACGACAAACGTCGCGTCAAATAGACGCCCGGTCTGAGAGATATTGGCCTTTTCGTTCTAGGGGCCCGGTTGGAAATATGTCTGTTCCAAACCCGACCATTTACCAAAGTTTACCAAAACTCACTTAGAGTATTAAAAAAGGACCTTCTCATCTATAGGGTCCTAGTACCATAAATGGTGCGTATATCGGACACGCGGTCTTTAAGTTATTCACGTCTAAGTGAATAACGAGCCTGACCCGTTAAGCCAAGTGGGCTGGTGGGTCGGGTTAACCAAGTTTAGGCAGGTCCAACCCGACAGGGGTGTCAGATAGGCCCGAAGGAACGTAAAGCCTAGCCTGAAGGGGCACGGCCCAGCCCGGCACCGTTCGGTTCGGCTGGGTGCGGCCTGGCTGGGTGCGACCCGGCTGGGTGCGGCCCGACTGGGCGTTGCCCTGCTGGCTCGGCAAGATGGCTGAGTAGCTCGGCCTAGAGGCCGAGCGGTCTGAGGGGGCGTGGCCCCTCAGCTATCCAAACCCGCGGCGCCACCCTCCCTAACCGGCCGACTAGAGCTGGTCGGACTTCTAGCGCAAGCGGCCCGCATGGGCGGGCCATGGCTCTTCTGGCGCGGCGCCCTCCTGGCACCGCAGATTCTCTCCATCCGGCCGGCCTATGGGCTGGCCGGTCCTTCCACCGAAGGGGGCCATAAAGCGGGCCGCGATTTCTTCTGCACAGCTGGCGCGACGGTTCTGGCTTCCTCCACCGCGTTCCCAGCAAGGCGCGATGGTGTCGTGCTTCTTCCGCCACGGCCTTCTTGTCCGTGGCTTTCTTTTCATGGTGCGACGGTGCCGTGCTTCCTCCTCCGTGGCCCACTTGTCTGTGGATTTCTTTTCATGTGTGATGACGGCCCTTGCGCCGCTAGTCTCTTTCACGTTCTGCCTCCGATCATCGATTCCATAAAAATTTAAACATGATCAAATGGAGGGTCGTCGGGCCGTGTTCATTCAGCCCGTGCCCTCCGCGTTAAGCGATAGCAATAGGCTGAGACAATCAAGGTTATACAACGATGAATCGAGGCACAAAATTTAATCCATTAAAATTTAACATAACACCTACCTCGATAATTGACGTTGCACGTCGGGCATCGCGGAAGACAGTGTCATGAGGAAAGAATTCATAGGTAACATCAGAGTGCGTTCGAGGAGGAAGCGACATCTCCTCACTTGTCGCGGAGAAGAGAATGGATGGCGCGTCATCGTTCTACATGGAACCATCGTTCTTCGTCGATGAATTCATCGTTCTTCATCGGAGGGTCGGTGTTCTTCCCCAAAAACTCAAGAGCTCTTCCCCAACTCCTCTTCACACAATGAAAGCCTCCCCAAAATAAAATAATAAGCTACCCTATTATTTTATTTAACACAAGCCATTTAAAATTCAAACTTTCAAACCACTTCATTAATTAAATGTGTTGGAAATTAATTAAAGAGAGGGAGAGGAGGTGGAATATCTCATAAATATTGGGAGAGTTGTCAACATTAAATAAGGGTGTTTAATGGGGGTTTAAGGGAGTTATTTTGGGAGGTTAAAGAGGGCTATGGGAGATGAAAGGTTGGGGATTGTGTGGGCCCCACCTCTCATATATCCACACATGGGATGTTGGGTGGTTGTGGGCCCCACCAACAACTTCCCATGGGAGGGTTTAACTTCCAAAGTTATAAAATAAATTTTTTCAACAATTTTATTTATTTAAAACTAATTCCCCATATAATAATTCTCAACCCGCTTAAAACGCAACTACGGTAAAGGTCCCCTTAAGCAATTACTTGCAATGTGAGTTCATCAGTGCCCTCAGATTTCAATCCTGAGCACTGATTCAAAAGATAGAAAAACCCGCTCATTTGTTCACTGAATGTACCCAAGCTAAACTTCCGAAATTGATTTCAGGCACACCGGGCCTCAGAATCAAGTGACGTCAGAAGACATAGATTTTTAAAATTCCAAATTATTTAAGAAAAAATTTTCCTTGAAATTTTAGGGTCTTTAAAATACTCCAACCTTAGAGCTTTACATCCCTGTAAAGCTACAACATAATCTAGGTGAAAAAATGAGTGTACTGAGCACGCATATGAGCCTCCCTATCCCATGTGCTCTCCTGGAGGTTCCCGTGATACCAACAAATGAACACTAGATAAATCTACCATCCATGTAGGATTTGCTCCTGTCGATCCTCGATCTCCACTAGGACCTCTGTGAAAGTAGCCCCGTCATCGATGTCCAGCCCTCCATGATCAATGATGTGGGTCGGGTCATGCACATATCTCCTCAGCTGAGATACGTGGAAGACATCATGCTCCCGGTGCAACTAAGGTGGAAGGGACATGCATTAATCCACCTCACCCACTCTGTTGAGGACTTGGAAAGGCCCGATGAAGCGCGAAGACAACTTGCCACCCTGGCCAAATCTCCGTAATCCACGTCGAGGTGAGACCCGTAAGAAAACGTGGTCGCCATCCTCGAACTCTAGTGGTCTATATATCCTATCAATATAGGACTTATGTCTTCTCTGTGCAGTCCTCATCTGCTACTGGATGATCTGCACCTTCTCCGTCATAGCCTGAACCATCTATGGTCCTACAAGTGCTGACTCCCCAGGGTCAGTCCAACACAGAGGTGATCTGTAAGGTCGGCCGTATAGTGCCTCGTATGGTGCCATCCTGATGGTGGAGTGGTAGTTGTTGTTGTACGCAAACTCCAGCAAGGGTAGGTGATCCTCCCATCTATGAACAAAGTCAAGGACACATGCACAGAGCATGTCCTCAATAGTTTGAATGGTCCTCTCTGTCTGGCCATCCATCTGAGAATGAAAGGCTGTGCTCAGGCGTAGCTGTGTCCCAAATGCCTCCTACAACCCCTTCCAAAGTAGGGATGTAAAGAGATAATCTCAATCAGAGAAGATAGAAGATGGAACACCATGAAGCCGTATGATATCTTAAACATAGAGGTGTCCCAAGCTCTCTACTGATCCCTTCTCTCTGACCAGAAGGAAGTGGGGTGACATGGTGAGTCGGTCGACGATCAACCAGATAGAGTTGTGTCCCTTGGAAGTACATAGAAGCCCTGCCACGAAATCCATGGATATCCCAACCCACTTCCACTATGAAACCCCTAAGGGCTATACCAATCCTGTTGGTACCTGGTGCTCCGCCTTCACTTGCTGGAATGTGATGAATCTTGAAATGAACTATGCTACTACCTTCTTCATACCCGGCCACCAGTGCTGTCGTCTGAGGTCCTGGTACATCTTCGCCACTCTAGGATGTACCGCTAGAGGGGAAGTGTGAAACTCCCTCAGAACTTCCTCCTATAGTGCAACTGGTACCATGGTACGTCCCCTGAAGAGGATGACGTGGTCTCCTCCCTCATAAAATCCATCAGGTGCCTGCCCAATGGAAATCTGAGCATGTCGCGTCTCACAACCAATGTCCCCACACTGTGCCTCTCCGGCCCACTGAAGTAGTAGAGGAGTAACTGTGAGGGACTGTATAAAAGCTACCCCATCTCTATCCACGAAGGATATCTGCAAAGCAGATAACTGCTCTGTCACCTCTCCAAGTAACGGAATGCCCGATCTTCTGCTGAGAGAATCAGCCACATCATTCCCCTTCCCATGAGTATAGACTATCTCAAACTCATAGTCCTAGAGGAACTCGATCCATCATCATTGTCTTAGGTTCAAGTCCTTCTGTGAGAAAATGTACCTAAGACTCTGATGGTCAGAGAAGACTTTAAAGCGCTCGCCCATCATATAGTGCTGCCACATATTCAGGGCGAAGACCACTGCTGCTAACTCCAGGTTATGGGTAGCGTAGTTTTGCTCGTGCTTCCTCAACTCCCGTGAACCATAGGTGATCACTAACCGCTCATACATTAGGACACACCCGAGTCTAGTCCATGATGTGTCATAGTAAACCACATACCAAACACCCTCCTCCGGTTTCCTTAAGATGGGCGCACTGGTCAATCTATGTCTCAGCTCCTGTAAGCTCTAATGGCATCTATCTGACCACACAAAGGGTTTCCCCTTATTCTTCAAAGCTGAAAGTGGTGCTGCAACTCTGGAGAAATCTGGAAGAAATCTCTGAAAGTACACAGCCAGACCTAAGAAACTCCGCACCTCTTTCATGATCCTATGTGGATCCCAAGCCAGTACTGCCTAGATCTTCACTGGATCCATAGCAACTCCCACCTTTGAGATGACGTTTTCCAAGAAGTGAACCTCTCGAATATAGAACTGGCACTTTGAGATATTACCATAAAGCTGGTGCTCTTAGAGTGTCCAGTACAACCCGCAAGTGGTAGGCGTGATCCTCCTCATTAGTCTAGTAAATCAGTATTTCTTCGATGAAGAATACGACAAAATGATCGAGGTAAGGCTGGAAGATCCTATTCATGAGACTCATGAACACTACTGGTGCATTGGTTACGCTGAAGGGCATAACCAAGAACTCATAGTGGCCATACCGACACCTAAAGGCCATCTTTTTCACATCCTCATCTCGAACTATGAGCTGATGATAGCCTAACCTGAGGTCTATCTTCGAGAACCATCGTACTCCCTTAAGCTGATCAAAGAGGTCTTCAATCCTCGGGAGTGGGTACTAGTCCTTTACGGTCACCGGATTCAGGCGACGGTAGTCGACACATAGTCATAAGCTCCCATATACCTTCTTGCCGAATATAATCGGAGAAGCCCAGGGTGAAACACTAGGTCAGATTAATCCCTTTCCCTGCAAGTCCTCCAGCTGTACCCGTAGCTCACGAAGCTCGACGGGAGCCATCCGATATGCTGGAATAGATATCGGTGCTGTACCGGGGTACAGGTCAATGTTGAAATCTACCTCTCTATGAGGAGGTAGTCCTAGAACATCGTCAAGAAAAATGTCCGCATACTGATCCACCACAATAGGAAAACTCAGACTCCGCACATCAACCACTCCTAGGATGAGACTATCCAACTGATGTGTGATCGGCTTCCCTCACCTCTGTGTAAGTCCATCATGCGCTGCAAATGCTTCCTTATCGCCGGTGAAGGTGAACCTACTCCCATCTGTGCAAACACACCGCACTTTTCACCTAATACAGTCGATCTGGGCATGGACAGTAGATAACCAGTCCATACCCAAGATGACATCGTAAGGCCTCGACGCCGTTACAAGAAGACCTCAACCGAATCTCTCACCTCCTAGAGTAAGCTCAAACTACCGGAACCAGTGCGTAATCGTCGAGTCTGCTCCCGTGGGAGTCTCTAGGCATAAGGATCAAGCCAACGGCTCCATCGGAATCTCCAAGCTCCAAACAAGGGCAACAACAATGAAAGAATGACTCACTCTTGTGTCTATAAGAACTGTAGAAAGGGTGGTGTAGACACATATAGTACCTAGAATCATCTCAGGTGCCCCGTGGTCATAGGTATCGACTGCATGGAGCTGAGCCTGCCCCTGTCTTCCAGCTCCATGTGGTCAGGGTGGTCCCCCTGGTGGTGGTGGTGGTAGAGCCTCGAAGTGTTGTCCACCACCCACTGCTCGGCTAGCTCCTCTGCCTCGTCCTCCTGCTCTTTGCAGACCACCAAGGTCGAACCTATGCCTCTGCCTAGAAGGTCCCTCTACTGTCTTCTACTCGTCTTCATGACGGGTCATGCAGTCCCGAGTCATGTGGCCCTGCCCATCGCATGCATAGCACTACCTTCCCCTCATATGGTTGGCTCTGCTCCGTGTGACTTGCACATCCAAACCAGTATCCTGAGGTCACACTCCTAATGATCTGGTCCGCTTGGACCTCTGCAACATCTGTATACTACCGGATGTAGAAGACTCCACTACATGTTGCCCTACGGTGGGTCTCACTACTGGTGTTGGCTCAGCAAGAAAGATCTCCACAAGAAGGGCTCGCTCCAGTACTCCTGCCTACATCAGAATGATGAGGGAGACCATCGAAGCCCTTATGTCATGCCTCAGTCCCTGCTCGAAGGTCCGGGCACGATAAAATGGGTCCCATACCATGTCTGTGGAGTAGCGCGAGAGGTCAGTAAATCTCGCCGAGTACTGGGATACTATCATACTACCCTTCCGCAACTGTAGTAACCCCTGAATGCGCACAACACATAGGATGGATAGAACAAACTCTGAGCAGAAGAGGCTCTCGAAATCCATCCAAAGTAGCGATGCCTCATCATGAACTTAGAGAATTAGGCTCCACCATCTACCTGCTGTTGTGTGCAGGAGACTCGCGATAAGGATCACCATAAGGTCTGCTGGTGTTCTTACCAATCTGAAGACTCTGACGATAGCCTCCAGCCAATCCCCAGTTGCCTGAGGGTCTATCTCTCTGCGGAACCTGGGTAGCCTCTATCGCTGAAACTCATGCAACGCACTCATGCAGCGTGCACTCTCTACTGCTGGGGCTGGTGGCATCGGTGGATCAGTAGGTAATAGTACCGCTGGTGCCTCCACTGTAATGGGGCCCTGCACCGAGGCCTCGTCGCTTGGAGGGATTCGATCTCTCACATAGCTCGAAACCCTACCCGGATGCCTTTGCGGGGCCATCTTAAAAAGAAACAGGTGCACCACGATTAAACAATATAACTGGTGAGCTGACACAAAGTAATCACAAAGAAAACTTTTGAAACACACATGCAATCAGTGTTTTCATGAACTAAGTCAGAAATCAGGAGTCAGGGTCCTGGTGTATGGATGCGTCGGCTTCCTCACCAACAGTGGACTCCCTGGACTGAAAAACACACTCAATAATCTTAACAGTATAACTTCACAGAGAAGAAAGATCAGAGTTCTGAGTTCTGCGGTAGAATCGACTCCTCTGATACCAATTTGTCACGACCCATCCTCAGGGCCCGTTCAGTGACAACCCCATGCCCGAATTCCATGGGCCAGGGGCTGAAATCTAGCACCAAATGCATAAATACCGATAAAATTGAAGGCATTGCCTTTATAGAAGTAAAAAAACACAACAAAGTACACAACTAAAGTAAGAACTAAGTAAACCGAGTACAAAAGTTGGTGCTGAAAAGTAAATGGGCCAGTATACAAACCCAACTGAAAGTACAGTACAATAGAAAAGAAAGTACAACAATAGTAAAGTTAAGCAGCAACCACAGAGTCCTCCTATGGATATCCCACCTAATGGGTGGGTACAGATGGTCTCCTCAGCTCCTCAGGTCTGGCCGTCTGCTCAGTGTATGTCCCGTCTAATGGTCCACCCCTGGGTACCGTCCAGCTCCACCATCCTCCACCTCGATCAGTGATGTCTGTCATCTGCATCCAACACAACATAGTGCGGGCATAGCTTGTGCAAGGGTGAGTATACGATACTATGTAGGGACCCCAAGACCCCCGAAGGTCTCCCAGAATCCAAAAAAGATAAACCACAAAGGAAATATACAATCACAAAGTATCAACCGACTCTACTTAGGTATATGACCATACATATATGTAAGTCATCAATTCCAGTTCAGATCCAACTCTCAAGCCCATGCACAACCCATTCCCCAAAGGAAAGAAGTCAATCACACCAATGGTAATGATTGAATAGTCAAGACTCGGCTCACACATGAATACTACTCACGAAGAAGAGTAGAGATGATTAGATGTAGCCTCTGAATCATCTCCTCTGCCAAACCCATGTAGGATCCAAGTACATACGTTTTCGCTGCTGAACCCACATAGGATCCAATTACAGAATTCGTTACTGTCGAAGCCACATAGGATCCAAGTATAGTAACCATGACTGCCGAACCCACGGAGGATCCAAGTACAGTCGTCATCGCTTCCGAACCCACAGAGGATCCTAGTACAGTTTTCATCGTCGTCGAACCAACGGAGGATCCCAACACGGTAGTCGTCGCAGTTGTAGCCAGCTCTAGGGTTCCCACACAAAGCGTTCTCGATTTCAGGAGGGTCTGCTCCTCAAGTAAAGGGGTCGATACATCAACTGTCACAAAGTCCTAAGTTGATGTATCCTGAAGGTACGTCTTGTCAAAAGGAACCCAATGTGACAGAAGACACGTCAAACAGATGCTCAGTCCGAGAGATATTGGCCTTTTCATTCCAGGGTCCCGGTTGGAAATATGCTCATTCCAAACCCATCCGTTTACCAAAGATGACCAAAACTCACTTAGAGTATCGCAAAAGGACCTCCTTGCCGATAGGGTCCTAGTACCGCAGACAACACGTCGATCGGACGCACGATCTTTAAGTTATTCATGTTTAAGTGAATAACGGGCCCGACCCGTTAAGCCAAGTGGGCTGGCGGGTCAGGTTAACCCAGTTTTGGCAGGTCCGACCTGGAAGGGGTGTCAGACAGGCCCAAAGGAATGTGCAGCCTGGCCTGAAGGGGCGTAGCCTATTCCGAAAGGGTTCAGCCCACCCCGAAGGGGTGCGGTCCAGCCTGGCCCGGCAAGGCACGGCCCGGCCCGACTGGGCACGACCCGACCTAGTACGGTCTGGTTCGTCTGGGCGTGGCACGGCTGGGCGTTGCCCCGCCCGCTCGACTAGCCGGCCGAGCGGTCCGAGGGGGCACGACCCCTCGGCTGTCTGAACCGGTGCCGCCAAGCGGCACCGCCCTCCCTAACCGGCCGGCTGGACTTCTAGTGCAAGCAACCCGCACGGGCGAGCATCGGCTCTTCCGGCGCGGTGCCCTCCTGGCGCCGCGACTTGTCTCCGCCCGGCCAGCCGACGGGTCAGCTGGTCCTTCCATCGAAGCGGCCCATGAAGCAGGTGGTGGTTCCTTCCGCACAGCCGGCACGATGACATCGGCTTCCTCCACCGTGTTCCCGGCATGGCGTGACAGTGTCATGCTTCCTCCACCGCGGCCCGCTTGGCCGCAGCTTTCTTTGCGTGTGCGACGACATCCCTTGTGCTGCCGTTCTCTTCCGCATTCTGCCTCTGATCATCGATTCCATAAAAATTTAAACAAGATCAAATAGAGGGTCGTCAGACCATGTTCATTCGACCCACACCCTCCGTGTTAAGCGATTGCAATATGCCGAGACAATCAATGTTATACCATGACGAATCGAGGCACAAAATTTAATCCATTAAAATTGAACATAACCCCTACCTCAATAATTGACGTCGCACGTCAGGCGTCGCGGAAGACGGCATCACGAGGAAAGGATTCGCAGGCGACGTCGGAGTGCATCTGAGGAGGAAGCAACATCTCTTCACTTGTCATAGAGAAGAGAATGGATGGCGCGTCTTCGTTCTTCTTGGAACTGATATTCTTTGTCGAAGATGTCGTCGTTCTTCGTCGGAGGGTCGGTTTTCTTCTCCAAAAACTCAAGAGCTCTTCCCCAACTCCTCTTCACACAACGAAAGCCTCCCCAAAATAAAATAATAACCTACCCTATTGTTTTATTTAACACAAGCCATTTAAAATTCAAACATTCAAACCACTTCATTAATTAAATGTGTTGTCAATTAATTAAAGAGAGGGAGGGGAGGTGGAAGACCTCATAAATGTTGGGAGAGTTGTCAACATTAAATAAGGGCGTTTAATGGAGTTATTTGGGGAGTTTGAAGAGGGTTCTGGGAGCTAAAAGGTTGGGTATCATGTGGGCCCCACCTCTCAAATATCCACACATGGGAAGTTGGGTGGTTTTGGCCCCCATCAACAACTTCCCATGGGAGGTTTTAACTTCCAAATTTATAAAATAAAATTGTTCCAACAATTTTATTTATTTTGAACTAATTCCCCCAAAAATAATTCTCAACCCTCATAAAACGCAACTGTGGTAATGGTCCCCTTAAGAAATTACTGGCACTATGAGTTCATCGGTGCCCTCAGATTTTAATTCCGAGCACCAGTTCAAAATATAGAAAAACTGTCTCTTTCGTTCACTGAATGTACCCGAGATAAACTTCAGAAACTGATTCTGGCCACACCGGGCCTCTGAATCAAGTTCCGTCACAATCCACAGACTCATAGAATTCCAAAGTATTTAAGAAAAACTTTTCCGTGAAATTTATGGGTCTTTACATAATTTTTATGTATAAATCACTCGAATCATCTCATAATGGATAAAATAATCCCCAAAAGGATAGACATCCATTCCACCTATCTTTAGACATTAAACCAAACCAAATGATATGGAAGACATGAGATAATTCCCAAAAATAATAAACCTTAAAACAGAGAAAAAATACTTTAATTTTAAAAATTTAACAACAATACTGAATATTAAACATAGATCATTTAATAAATATGCGTCCTTAAAATTCATCAAAATAATCCATTAAAATATTGAAACCTAAAAATAAAAAGGACTTTATCACATATTCATTCATAATTTACTTAAGAATTATCTTTAAAGAATATAAATCACTGTTAATGTTTCCTTAAATAAATTCAATTTCTCTAATAACATAATATCCTAAATATTATAATAATATCCATTTATAACCTAAATTACCAAGGAAACTTTAAAATTATATATGCTTAAAAATTATAATTCAACAATTATTACACAAATAAAATCACATAGTTTTATGTCTACCTTAGTCCTATAATATAACCCAAAATTATATTGACCCTATTCCAAAAATACATTAATCACTTAATAACTAAACGAATTTACAGCACCAAGGTTATCTTTATGATAAAACATATGTTACAAAAAATAAATTAACATTTATATGATAGATTGTTCAAATATGTAAAATAATTTTATAATAACAAGGACATCACATAGACTAGTGGTAAGTGATGTACCCCCGTATACCTTTGGTTATAGGTTAATATAGTGCATTATTTCTAGATAATATGGGTTGTCACTCGAGCTATGCATTGTCTATTTTATAAAAATATAATGCTTATAAAATTCCCTAAAATGTGAGATATCATCCCCAAAAATATCCTTAATACATTCAATAGTAAAGAAATGATTTATACTCAAAGGTTATATCATACCAATCATTTTGCATCAAAAAAATTTAACAATCCATAATTACCTAAAAATAAAAGATTATATAAATCCTAAAGGATTTCCATGAATTTAAACATATTTCCATAAAATGAAAATTGAATTATTCCTAAAATAATTTATTCACATGATAAACTTAATGGTTACTATAATTACCCATAATTTTATCAATGGGAATTCCCTTATTATAATTATTTAATGTAGTATAAATCACATACATCACATCGAGAAAAACATAAAACCATTATTATCATAAATGAATAATAATACATTATTCAGAAAAATACCAATAAGAATTCCAAATATTACACAGGGACACTAAATGGAAAATAAGATAATAAGAATAAGAAAATTTAGATATTCTCGATCCACTAGAATGACCCCATTAAAAAACAATGTTGTAGAACTAAAGAATAATTTTAATAATAAAATATTAATTTGAAATATGAGAGTATATTAACTTGGGGAGAAAATAGAAGTAATTGATAAATGGAAGAAGTGGTACTTATAGGAATTAGTAAATCCTTATAACTTTTAGAAATATGATAGTGAGAATTGAAACATGACTATTGGAATAGTAATAGGACCATTAGTAATAGTAATCTAGTGGTTAGAATTGTAACCTAACCTATATAAGTATATAAAAAATTTATTTATCTTTTAAATGAACGTATGATATATTTATATCATGGAGTATGTAAATAAATTTTTATAAAATGATAAATTAAGTGTCAATATTTTTGGGAAACATAAATGTTTATTTGCAATTTTATTATTAATATAATTATTTAAAAGGAAATTTATTCCCATAAAATGATCTTGAAAAATAATATTATGTTTTATTATAATTATTAGATAATTTTATGCGACCAAAATTAAATTTTAAAACTGTTATAAAAACAATTTTAATATTAGAATCATTATTTTTCAAATAAATTATGATTTTATTTATAAATTTAATTTATATTATTTAAAAAATTATTTTCTAAAAATGGAGTTTATTTTTGAGTTCTAAACTTTGAAAAATTGTATGGGTGAATCATTGAGATTTTTCTAATATAGTTGAATACTTTGTGAATGGTGGAATACTGTAATGTATGATATTTAACATTTTAAGAAAGATACATGAATTTTTTAGTCATGAAATTTGTAATAAACCATTAGTTTGAACTCCCATTAATATTTTCTATAAATAGTCAAAATAATTAGAACTATTAATAGTCTTGATCCATAATAATTAACTAATGATTAAAATAATAAAAAACACCCCTCTCCTCCCCTTATAAATACCACCCATCACCACCTCTTATCCTTACACCATATAAAATTTGGAGTTTGTCTAAATTATAAAAAATTTATCTCCCATCCTCTTCCCCACATCACAGTGTTTCTTGTATTACCAAAAGACCAATTCCAAGTTCCTTAAATAGGTTCTCAAAGTGATGATAATCAAGAGGTAAAATCCTACACCTTTCTCTTTTAAATAACATCTTTCTTATACATCATCATCCCCCATATTCAAAGAGAAAAGATAACTACATTATCATAAATATACTAAAACGTTACTATGTTAATGAAATATCCATCATCATATCTCATTTACTATATTTTTCTTCTAAAAATGAATTCATCATCCGTGATGTGTTGATTCACCACCTTCGTGGACGACGATTTTCAATTTTTCATTATTGCCCACAAGGCCAGTCATAAAATCATTATTATGGTTAAATAATTTTATAATTTTTATATTATAACTTATATAATGTTCTGGAACCAATATATAAACATAATATAAAATAAAATAATACTAGTTAATGATGGTTATAAAACCGCCAAAATAAACTAATCATGTTTCATTAATGTTCTATCTAATGATTTATTATCATATTTGAAGACAATATGATATATGGAAATATTCAAATATATACATTCTAATTAATTCCATATAATTTTACTTTGGGTGAATTATTCCAATTTTAAAAGAACATCAATAATTATACAAAAGTGAACCGACCATGAAACCATGAAACAAACGCTCCCATAACAACAAAATTAAACATTATAACCCATAGAAATAGACCTAAATGAATTTAAGAAAATTATAATAAATAAAATATTTGTTTAATATGTTCTGAATGAAATTATTAATCAAAATAATTTTATTATCTAGGACATTAAGGGAAAATGCAGAACACTTTTGGATATAAGTTGAGGTATCTCTCCAAACCTCTATTTTCCCTCTTGGTTAGAATTTCTATTTCATTACAACAATGTATTTATTCATCATTACAATTTAATTATTCTACATTATGTGTATATATTAAAAAAAATATGTATCTAGATCAATTCATCATTAGTTTATGGGGAAATACATATTTTAAAAAGGTTCCATTCTTAATTTCTCTCAAAAAGTAAGACCGATGAATGGGGACTTCTTAATTTTTACCAATTTTCTAGTACACTAAATAATATATTTTAGGCCACCATTATTTTTCTAAAATCATTCCTTTAATCATGAAAAATTATATTAGTTCATTTCTGGTTTTATACAAACAATTATGCCATTGTAATCGTTAAATATCTTTTAATATTTTCTCTTGAACCTGTCACAACCCTTCCCCCGAGGCACATGCCATGTCTACCCCAATCCTGCCTTCCATAGGCCAGGGGTTGGAGAATTGCACTGAAAAGTCATATCCCTAAAAATGGGAAGAAATTTTCCATTAAACCTACAAAATCCTAGACTGGGTATATAATAAGAGAAAACGACGTAGTATAACTATTGAAAGTAAAAGTGTGAACTGAAGAAGAATGGGCCAGAATAAAAACCCAACTAAAAGAAAATACAGAAAAAAGGGAAAACAACTCCTAAGTTTGTACACCAAGGATCCTATCTAAAGGGTAGGTACAACTTGTCACTGAAACTCTCTACGTCAACCGGTCACCACCGTGAACTATCAAGTACTGGCTCCCAAACCTTGGTCAAAGCTGTCTGTTATCTGCACAAGACACAACAAGGTACGAGAGAATCCCATGAAAGGGGGAGTATAACAATACCTAGTAGAGACCCTGAGACCCTCAAAGGTCTCCCAAAATTTTTCAAAGGGAAAACCACAATGCATGACCTCAGTCACGAAGTAAAAGAGATCTCACACCAGGTTTAAAACATAAAGAATAGAAATATTGATGATTATTTGTAAAGACAAATCATCTTATTATATTGAGAAGTTCCACTGTAGAACCACGAAGAAGTCATTCCAATTCCAATCCACCCAGGGTTGTAAATCACCAATCCACCCAGGGTCATAAGTCGCTGATCCACGATGGGCCACTCTAAGGCTGGTCCTCATCGGGTCGTGCTACTGCTGATCCACACAGGTTCATAAGTTATCAATCCACATAAGGTTACAAGCCATCGATCCAAACAGGGTTTTAAGTCACTGGTCCATGATGGGATTCTTTAAGGCTGGTCCTCGTTAGGTTGCGCAACTACTGATCCACACAGGGTAATAAGTCATCGATCCACACAGGGTCGTAAGATATTGATCCAAAAAGGGTCGTAAGTCACTAATCCACGACATGCCACTCTTAGGATGGTCCTCATTAGGCCTCACTACTACTGATCCACATAGGGTGGTAAGTCACTAATTCTGATCCACAAAGGGATCTCTCTTCACTAGACATCCATCCACAAGATTCCCACACTTGGTGCACTTGAGTTCTGTTGGTTCTGCTCTTCAAGCCATCAGTCATACCTCAAATCCCACAAAGTCCCACAAAGAAGTAACCAGAAGAACCACTATTTCATTAGGGTTTCAATGCAATAGACGACATGTCAATTAGATGCCTAGTCTCTAAGTTAGAAGATTTTTAGTACTGAGGGCCCTGTTGGATTCCAGTCCGATCCAACCCAGCCATACTACAACTTTCTCAAAAACAAAAGTGGAGTATCTCAAAGGACCACCTCATCCTAAGGTTCCCAACATCGTATATGGTTCATCAAATAGATGTCTGTTTTAGATGATACTCAAGTTTTAGTGAAACGGGGCTGGTCATGTCCGGTAGGGGTCCGGCCCAACCGACCCGTTGAGCCCATGGGTCTGTCTCGGCTCGTGGGTCTAGCCCGGCCAGTAGGTCTGGACCGGCTCCCGGGTCTGGCCTGGCTAGGGGGTCCAACCCAGCTCGTAGGTCCAGCCCGCCTGGAAACCCGGCTGGCTAAGTGGGTGTGGCCCACACTCCCCTGAACAGACATTGTTTGTTTGGTTCTTCAAATAGTGGCTCCAGCTAATGCCGCTTCTACTGAATGGTCCACATGGACCAGTCGATTATTGGACCTGCAGGAACGGGTTCGTCTACCGCTGTGATCGGAGCCGCCACGCCTCCTCCGCGGCAGCCCGATGGTTGGGATGCATTCTCTACAGCGCACCGCCGTCTGACTGGCGCTGCCTCATGCCACCACTACCGCTACCAGATGCTTGAAATAATGTTTTACGAACCACCAAACATGCTCGGGCGGCCCATTATTCATCCTGTCTGTGCCTACAGGCCTCCCAGAACGCCACCTTCACTATCTGTGCCTCAAAAATGCCTTTTCACCACATTCATTGGTCCGCCATGAAGAACGCACCAAGAGAAAGTTTAGAAGAAGTTCTGAGCCTTGTTCAGTTTGGCCCACTCCCTCTGTGTTAAACTTATAATATGGGGGTGAAATTATAATCATTATAAGGTTAAATATAAACCCCACAAGAAATCATGTGATTACCTCCCACAAAAATGAATGAATCACAGATCAACTCGTTAGTCGATTGATCATAGTTCTTCGTATTATTCAAGAATGGGGAAGAGGAAATCATTTAAAACATGTAAATAAAAAAACCCCATACCTTGAACACATTTTATTTGCTGAAAACGAAGGAGGATAATCCGTTGTTCTAAGATGTCCGTCGGCGTTCACCGTTGCCCATCAATGTCTGGTTCAAATCATTAATGGCATCATCAAATCTCCATTCTTCATTGGAGGAAGACATCACCATATTTTTTTGAGAGCTTACTCTCATAGATCTCCCAAAACCGATGCCAAACTTTGATTAAATAAAAAAGGAGCCACCTATGTTTCATTCATTAATGTGGTTCATTAATGAACTGCAATTAATGTTTAATTAATTCTACGATCATTGTGGTTATGCAACCGAAGGATCATGTCAAAAAATGGATCTCAATAAAAGTATTATGTTACACTATGGTCTTTCCATCAATCACTCAATGGTTGAAAAAAGAATAAAATAACTTCTTTAGTTATTTTATTATTTTTTTCCGAAATTCCAAAAATTAACTTTTTTGTCCGACCCTTTCCGGTCGAAATTAAGATTTGCATAAGCAAATCTCAGCATTGAAAATTCAATGGTGCTCTTAGATTTTAAATCTAGGGAATGGTTTAAAAGATAGAAAATTTCATCCACATGTTTTCTGAATGTACCTCAAAAAAGAGTTCAAAATTCTGTTTCGGGCTCTCCAGGCCTCGGAATGACGTGCCATAAATTTTTACAGTCTCGTAATAATTCCATATAATTAAAAGAAATTATATGGATTTTATAGGTATTTACATTCTCCCCACCTTATGGATTTATGTATCCAAAAGGCAATACAAAATCTAATAAAAAATGGGGGTACAGAGCAAAAATCTAAGCCTCCCACTCCCATGTGTTCTCCTGGAGGTTCCCGTGTTGCCAAAAAACTCTCACTAGAGGAATAGAATATACACAAAGCACCCAATAATATCAGTCCTATATCTCCACTAGGAACTCCACAAACATCGCCCAATCTTCAATTTCTAGCTCTCCCTAGTCGATGACGTACGATGGATCATGGACGTATCTCCTCAGTTGCGACACATGGAAACCATTATGCACCCAGTGCGTCTATGGGAGAAGATATAGGTGGTACACCACCTATCCCACTTTGTAGAGAATTTGGAAAGGTCTGATAAACCTTAGAGATAGCTTTCTGCCCTAGAAAAATCTCCAAAAAAATCATGAATGTGAGACACATATGAAGACATGGTCTCCTTCATCGATCTCCAAAGGTCTCCTTCTTTGGTCAGTATATGACTTCTGCCTACTATGTGCAGTCTTCATCCACTCTTAGATGATCTTCACCTTCTTAGTGGTAGCCCGTACCAACTCTGGACCCATAAGTGCTGACCCCCCTAGGTTTGTCCAGCATAGAGGTGATCTTCATGGTTTCCCATATAAGGCCTCAAACGGTGCCATGCTGATGGTGAAGTGATAGTTATTGTTGTATGAAAACTACACCAAGAGAAGTGATCCTCCCAATTGTGGCCAAAATCAATGATTCCAATATAGAGAATGTCCTCAAGTGTTTGTATGGTCCACTTCATCTGATCATTTGTATGAGGATGAAAGGCAGTGCTCAAGCATATATGAGTATCAAACACCTCTTGTAATACTTTCCATTACCGTGAAGTAAGATGAAGGTCACAATTTGAGATGATCATCGATGACCCCATGTGAATCCATAATATCTCCGTGATATAGAGGCGTCCCAAGTCCTATTCTAATCCCTACTCCCAGATGGGTAGGAAGTGATCCGACATGATGAGTCGGTCAACAATCACCTAGAAAGAGATGTGGCCCTTAGATGTACGTGGTAACCCTTTCACGAAGTCCATGGAGATACCATCTCACTTCAATTCTAGTACCTCTAGTGTCTGAGTCAAGCTTGCTGGAACCTGGTGCTCGACCTTCACTTGCTGACAAGCGAGGCATCGTGAAACGAACTCCGCCACTGATTTTTTCATCCATGGATAAGAGTACTGACGCCGGAGGTTCTGGTACATATTTTCCACACTATGATGTACCACCAAAGGGGATGTGTGGAACTCCCTCAACACCACCTCTTTTAGCATCACTGGTACCATGGTGCGTCCTCTAAAAACAATGAAGTGCTCCCCACCTTCAGAAAATTGTTCAAGAGACTACCCTAAGGATATTTGAGCACATCAGGTTTTGTAGTCAATGTCCCCAAGCTGTGCCTCCATGACTCACTAAAGGAGTGGGGGAGTGACTATCATAGATTGGAGGTAAGATGCTCCATCACTATCCACGAAGTATTACTGTAATGTGGCTAACTGGTCAATCACCTCACTCAATAACATTAAACCAGACCTCGTACTGAGTGTGTCTACCACCACATTCCCCTTCCTAGAAGTGTAGACTATCTCAATGTCATGGTCCTGGAGGAACTCCATCCATTGTCGCTGTCTCAGGTGTAGGCCCTTCTGTGAGAATATATACCTAAGACTCTTGTGATTATAGTAGATAGTGAACCATTCTTCCATCAAGTAATTCAACCACATATTCAATACCAAGACTACTACCTATAGCTCTAGGTCATGGGATGCGTAGTTCAACTCATTTTGACTTAACTTTCATGATACGTAGGCAATCACAGCTCACTCCAGCATCAGGACACATCATCGTCCAGTCCCTGATGCGTCTTAGTAGACTACATACCCAACGACCTCTTCTGGTAGCCTCATGATGGGGGCACTCTCCAGTCTCCACTTCAGCTCCTGGAAACTCTACTGGCATCTCTCTATCCACAATAAAGGAAATAACTTCTTTTTCAATGATGACCAGGGTGATGCTACTATGGAAGCATAAGGAATGAATCTCCGGTAGTACCCAACCAACCCTAGGAAGCTCCACACCTCAGCCATGCTCCTAGGTGGATCCCAAGAAAGCACTACCTCTATCTTCTCTGGATCCACTAAAACTCCAACCTCTGAGATAATGTGTCCTAGAATGTGGACTTCTCATATCCAAAACTGAAACTTCTAGAGCTTACTATAAAGACGACGCTCTTGGAGTGTATCTAGAACTATCTACAGATGAGTGGTGTGCTCCTCCTCCAACGCTGAGTACACCAAGATGTCATCAATGAAGACCACCACGAAGCGATCAAGGTAAGGATGGTAGATCCTATTCATGAGTCCCATGAACACTTCTGGGTCATTGGTCATGCTGAAAGGAATCAAAAAGAACTCATAGTTGCCATAACGGCATCTGAAGGCCGTCTTCAGTACATCCTCATATGGTACCCTGAGCTGATGATATCATGATATGATATCTATATTTGAAAACCACCGAGCTCCCTTCATCTAATCAAAGATATCATTAATCATCGGGAGTGGATAATTATTTTTCAAGGTCACCTGGTTCAGGAACAAATGGTCCACGAAAAGCCTCAAACTCCCATATTCCTTCTTGGAAAAAAATCAATGCTTCTCATAGAGAAACACCGGGCCTTATGAACCCCTTACCTTATAGGTCCTCTAGTTGTACCCTCAACTCACGAATCTCCACGGGAGCCATCCAATATGCTAGTGTAGATATTAGTGTCGTCCCGAGGTACAGGTTGATGTATAAGTATACCTATCTGCGAGGAGGTAGTCCTAGGAAATCCTTAGGAAATAAATCAGCCTAATGTTCCACCACTATATTATATATTAAACTCCCCCCGTGACCTACTCTGTGGGTAAGGCTAGCCAACTGATGAGTGATTTGCTACACCCTCCTCCATGAAAATCTATCTTGAGCTTCAAAGGTTCCCTTCTCACCAGTGAAGGAAAACTTGGTCTCATCCCCACAGATACACCGAACATTACGATTAAAATAGTCAATATGAGCATGGACTGTGGATAAACAGTCCATAATCAAAATGATATCGTAAGGAATTGACGCGACTACTAGGAGATCTAAGCCAAAGATATCTCCTCTTAGATTAAGCTCACATTGTCGGCACTAGTCTATAATCATCGAATCCTTTCCTATAAGAGTCTCTAAATTTAAGGACCGGGCCAACAACACCATCAGAATCTCTGATCTTCGAATGAGATATTTGGAAATAACAGAGTGACTGACACCTATGTCTATAAGAACTGCAGATAGGGTGCAGTAGACACAGAGAATACCTTAAATCATCTCTAGAGAATTGTGGTCGTAGGCCTCAGCTACCAGAAGCTGAGATTGTCCCTGTCCACCTACTCCTTGGAGTTAGGGTGGACCACTTGGTGGGTGGTGGTAGTAGTACCTCAAATCGAAAACCACTGCCTACTGCACAACCAACTCCTCTACCATGTCTACTACCCTATGGACCTCCCCAATCGAATATAAACCTCTACCTTGATGGTCCCTCAACCGTCTACTAATCGTCAGTGAGGTAGTCTGAGCAGTCACGAGCCATGTGACCCTACCCACCTCCCGAGTAGCATAGTCTGCTCTTCTACTGACCTCCTATATATTGTGAGCTCTGCACACCCGACCCTACATCCCGAGGTAATACACCAGAAGGTCTGGTTCGCTTTGAACTCAATGTCATTTGCCTACTACCTGCTGCAAATGTCTCGAACACCTTTCATCTGGTGGTGGCTCTCATCGTCGGTGCCAGCTCAGCTAAGAAGCTCTCCACCAATAGTACTCTCTCTAGCACTCCAGCCTGCATTGGGATGTTGAGTGATATCATCGATGCTCAAATCTATCGTAGGAGACACTGATCAAAGGTCTGGACCCTGAAGAAAGGGTATCTTACTATGTCAGTGGAGTAACGAGAGAGGTTAGTGAATCTTGCCGAGTACTGGGCTACTATTAGGATTCCCTGCTATAAGTGCAGTAGATCCTGAATACGCACAGAGCATAGTGTCGTTAGTACGAACTTCGCCTTGAATAGGTTCTCAAAGTCCAGCAAAGTGAGGGTCACCTCATCGTGCATCTAGAGTGTTAGGATCCCCCATCTCTCTATTGTTCCCTGGAAGAGACTAGCAACTAGAATCACTATTTGGTCCGATGGTGTCCAAAGTATGCAGAAAACTCTAGGCACAACCTCCATCCAGTCCTCAGCCACCTGCAGATCTGTCTCACCTAGAAACCTCAGAGGCCTTTGTTACTAGAACTCATGCAGCGTGATAAGTCAACATACACTGTTTAATGGTGGGGCTAGAAGAAACTACTTCCCCATAGGTAGTGGTACTGCTGGTAAACCACCCGAAGGTACCATCGCCATAAGAGGTCCTTACACAGAAGCCTCATTGCTCGGTGGACCATCATCATGAACTCTCTCTAGAATCATAGTTGGTTGTCTACATGGTGGAATCCTATAAATAAATTGATGTAGCATTATCTATAAGTTATACATGGTGAGCTGACTCAAAAGATATCAATAGAAAAAAGACATTACAAAAAAAAACATGCAATCTGTGTCTTCATGTACCGACTCGAAAAATAGAATTCAGGGTCCTGGTGTGTGGATATGACGGCTGTAGGACCAACACTAGACTCCCTGGACTGAAATCTGAACTCAAGACACTTAAGACTATTTCCCCATTGAAAATATTAGTGTCTTATTTCTTCGGTAGAACTGACTCCTCTGATACCACTTTGTCAAGAACCATCCCCCGGGGCCCGTGCCGTGACTACCGCAAACCCGCCTTCCATAGGGCAGGGGTTGGTGACTATAACTAGAAAGGTATATCCCTAAAAATGGGAAGGCATTTCCTTTAAAACTGAAAACACATAGACTAGGTACACAATAAGAACAAACCACATAGTATAACTGCTGAAAGTAAAAGTGTGAACTAAAGAAGAATGGGAAAGAATACAAACCCAATGAAAAGAAAATACATCCAAAAGGAAAAAAAGATATTGAGGTCATCCTCCATGGATCCAACCTAAAGGGTAGGTAAAAACCGTCACTATGGACCTCCACGTCAACTGGTCACCTATGTGCAACATCTAGTCCTAGATCCCAAACCATAGTCAAAGCTGTCTGTCATCTGCACAAGAAACAACAAGGTACGGGGGAAGCCCGTGAAGGGGTGAGTATAACAATACCCATTTGGGACCTCGAGACCCTCAAAGGTCCTCCAGAATTTTACAAAGGAAAAACCACACAATATGACCTAATCACAAAGTAAAAGATAGCTCACACCGGGTATATAACATAAAAAATAAGAATAATGACGATTATTTGAAATGATAAACCATCTTATTTCATTGAGATGTTCCACTACCGAACCACAAATAAGTCGTTTCAAATTTTATCCACATAGGGTCATAAGTCACCGATCCACATATGGTCGTAAGTCGCTAATCCAAAATGGGTTGATCAAAAGATGGTCCTCATTGGTCCACACTACTATTGATCCAAATAGGGTTGTAAGTTTTCGATCGAGACAGGGTCGTAAGCCATCAATCCACATAGGGTCGTATGTCGCCGATCTACGATGGTCTGCTCTAAGGCTGGTCCTCGTCTGATATCTCTACTGCTAATCCACATAGCATCATAAGCCATTGATCCACATAGGTTCATAAGCCATCGATCCACACAAGGTCATAAGTTTCTAATCCATGATGGGCCACTCTAAGACTGGTCCTTGTTGGGTTGCGCCAATGCTGATCCACACTGGGTCTTAAGTCACTGATGCCAATCCAAAAAGGGGTCTCTCTTCACTAGACAACCAGACATAGGATTCACGCACTATGTACGCTTGAATTCTATAGGTTCTTCTCCTCAAGCGATCAGTTTTATCTCAACTGACACTAAGTAACATGAAGAAGTATCATGAAGAACTGCCATTTCATAAGGGTTCTAATGCAATAGAAGGCGCGTCAATCAGACACCCAATCAGAAAGTTATAGGTATTTTAGTACCAAGGGCCAGGGTGGATTTGAGTCAGATCTAACCCAACCATACTCCAACATTCTACAAAACCCATGTAGAGTATCTCAAAAGGTTCATATCATCCTAAGGGTCCCAATGCTGCAAACGGTTCGTCAAACGAACATCCGGTATAGAATATACTAAAGTTTTAGTGAAACGGGGCCGGTCAGGTCTGGTAAGGGTCCGTCTCGGCTGGCCCGTTGGGATCATGGGTCTGGCCCACTTAGAAACCCTACAGGCTAGCTGGGTGCATCTCGCGCTCCCCTGAACGGACTTCGCCCATTCGGTTCCTCCAATAGTGGCACCAACCTATCACCGATTCTCCTTTCTAGTCCACGTGGACTGGTAGATTGCGAGACCCGTAGGCGCGAGTCCCCCTACCACCACGGTCGGAGCTGCGACACCTCCTCTGTGGCATCCCGATGGCTGGGCAGCCTTCGCCTCCTCCGTGGCACGCTGCGGTGGTGCACCTCCATCCGACCGACACATGGCTAGTGCCGCTGTGGGCCGTCATCGGCGCTAGCACTGGCCCCCCAGCAGAATGTTCTCTAGACCACCAGACATGCTCTGGTGGTCTGTTCTTCATCCTGTCTACGCTTATGGGCCTCCAAGAATACTGATTTCACTGTGTGGCCCTCGATAATGCCTTGCCACCACGTTTTCTGGTCCGTCTTGAAGAAAACACCAATAGAAAGTTCGTTGGAGGTTCCGAGCCTTGTTCGGTTTGGCCCGCATCCTCTACATTATAATTATAACATGGGGGTGGAATTATAATCATTAAAATATTAAATAAAAACCCCAAAAGAAATCCCGCAACAACATTCTTCCAAAATTAATGAATCGTGGATCAACCCATTAGTTGGTTGATCTGCGTTCTTAGTATTATTCAAGAACGGGGAAGATGAAATCATTTAAAATTCATAAACAAAAAAACCCCTACCATGAACATGTTGTATTCACTGATGATGAAGGAGGAGAACCCGTTGTTCCAAGATGTTCTTCGGTGTTTGCCGTCACCCATCAATGTCTGGTTCGAATCTTCAATGGTGTCATAGAATCTCCATTCTTCATTAGAGGAATACATCACCGGTGCTTTGTTAGAGCTTCCTCTCATAGATCCAAAACTCATGCCAAATCATTGATTACATAAAATAAAAGGAACCACCTATTTTGTGTTCATTAATGTGGTTCATTAATGAACCACAATTAATGTTCCATTAATCCTATGAGCGTTGTGGTTACATAACCAAAGGATCATATCAACAAATGGATCTCAATCAAAGATGATTTAATGTTGAACACATATGCTTGAACATGTTATAATGGGTTCACCCATATAGAGATCCAATTCATTGGGTGATGTTTAGTTTCATAAGATGTTATGTATGCGATTAGGGAGTCAACCTAGTCCATTATGAGACTTTGTACAGCATGTGATATACTCTTGGAAGTTAGCATTGAATCAGGTTTATGCCAGGTTTTATGTTTCTTCCACATTATTATGTTTCCATGATCACATGATACCATATACTATATTTTTTTATACAATATGTTTATTCATGTTCCATGACATTCTATGTCATCATGTTATGCCTTCTAACTCATATTCTATTATTCTTTTCCATGATTACTCCCTTACTAGGTTTTTTAGCTTATCCCTTTTATCTATGTTTTACCCAGGTTATCCTATGTAGATTTAAGAGATCAAATGAAGTTGTTAGATCATTATAGTGATTAAATGAAATATGATTTAATTTTGGTTTCATTATTTGTAATTATGTACCTAGTCTTCTATACACACTATACTCTATGATCTGGGGTTTGTATTTGATGTATTATTATGGTTAAAATCATGTAATAATATGTCTAAATAGATAAGGTCTCTCTAGTTGGTATCAAAGAATGGTATAGTTACCTTTGGGGATTAGGGTTATAAAAAATCAGTAATATACCTAGGAATAATTCTATCACCATTTATAACATAGAATAAAAATTAAAGAATAACAAGTTGAGATAAAATTTTCATTTACAAGTTTATCCTTCTATATTTAACATTTGATTTTTATATGCTTACTTTATAAGCATTAAAGACCCCTATTTTTTATTTTATAGTCAATGGATATAAATAAAATAAGTACCCAAAACTATTTTCACCTTAGTATGTAAAACTAAATTTCAAGTGATAAATTTCATAAGGGGGGAAGAATGTAATTACCCCAAATTTTATCAATGAAAATTCCATTCTTATAATTATTTCAGGTATTATAAAGCACATAAATCACATAGAGAACCCAATAAAATAAATACTATAATAAATTAAGAATAATACATTAGTTATTAAACAAACAAACAATAATTCCAAATGTTACAGTTAGATAATAAATAGAAAATAAGATAATAAGAATAGGAAAGTTTGTATCATCTCGATCCACTATAATGACCGCACACATGAGAAAAGATGTAGAAATAAAATATTCTGTTAATAATAAAATATAAATATAAAAATTTAATAGTATATAACATATGAGAGAAAATATAAGTGATTAATGAATGAAATAAGAGGTATTTATAAGTAGTAAATCCTTATAACCATTAGAAATCTGACCGTTGGAATAGTAACATGACTGCTAGAATAGTAAAGTGGCCAATGGTAATAGTAGTATGGCTATTAGAATAATAAACTCACCTTTGAAGGTAGAAATAAAATTTATATTTCTTTTATATGATTTTATGATATATTTATATCATGTAATAAGTAAATAAATGTTTCAAAAATGAAAAATTCAGTGTCGGTATTTTTATGAAACATAAATGTTTATTTAAAATTTTATAATTAATATAATATCTTAAAAGAAAATTTATTTTCATAAAATAATTTAATAAAATAATATTATGTTCTATTATAATTATTAGTTAATTTTATGATACCATAATTAATTTTTCAAATGGTTATAAAATTGATTTTAATATTAAAATTGCTATTTTTCGAATAAGTGATCATTTTATTTAAAAATTATATTTATCTTATTTATAAAATTATTTCCATAAAATGGATTAAAATTTTAAAATCTAAAAATATTAAAATGGTTAGGGTGAAATTTTGGGATTTTTCTAAAATAGTTGAATTTTTTGTGTGTAGTGAAATATGACGATTTTTGGTATTAAACATTTTATGCCGGATACATGAATTTATAAGTCATAAATGATGTAATAAATAATTAATTAAAACTAAAATTAAAAATATAAAATAATTATTCATAATAATCAATACTATTTATATTCTTGATAAAAAATAATAAACTAATGAACAAAATAATCAAAAACACCCCGCTCCTCCATTTATAAATAACACCCATGAACACCTATTCTCCTTATAACTTATAAGATTTGGATACTATGAAAATTATTTCCAGTTACTATCCCAATACTCTTAATCCATGTACTAGTCTTTCTAGTCTCACCAAAATACCAATTTCAATCACCTTAAGGAGTTTCTCAAGGAGACAATATTCAAAAGGTAAAATCCATCACCTTTCAATTTTAAATTCTTTCATTCTTCTTCCTCATCCTTTACCAAAAATATAAAAAGTAGAATGATATGTAAAATATCATACATATAGTATAATTTTATTTTTTTAATGGAATATACATCATTAAATCTATTATCTTTTCCTTTTATTCAAAAAATGAAAACACCATCTGTAATGTGTCGATTCACCGCCTTCATGGAAGATGAGTTTTAATTTTTCATTATTTCCTTCAATGATGGTCATAAAACCATTATTATAAATAAATAATATTATTATATGTATATTAAAACTTTTCTCAAGTTCTATAACCAATATATAAACATGATATTAAATAAAACAATACTAGTTAGTGATTGTCGTAAAACCCACCAAAATAAACTAATTATTTTTCATTAATATTTTATCTAATTAAACATTATAGTATCTAAAAACAATATGATATGTGGGAACACTTAAATTTATTTAAGTTAACTAATAACATATAATTTCAATTTTGTAGAATTATTCCAATTGGACAAGAACTACCACAATTATACACAAGCGAACTAACCATGAAACCATGAAACAAATGATCTTGAAACAAAAAAAATGAAACATTAATCAATATAAATGGAAAAAATTTAATTTAATAAAATTTTAATTAATAAAATATATGTTTAAGATGTTTTTAATTAAATTATTAATGAAACTAATTTTATTATTAAGGACATTAAGTGTAAGTGTAGAACACTTTCTGACATAAGGTAAGGTATCACTCCGAACCTCCATTTTTTCCTTTGGGTTACAATTTCTCTCTCATTATACCGATGCATTTATTCGTTATTATTATGTAATTTTTCTACATTCTTTTTATATGTTACCAATCAATTCATCCTTATTTTTTAGTGAAATACTTATTTTTAAAATGTTCCCTTCTCAGTTCCTCATAATAAGAAAATCTAATTAAAGGGAACTTCCCAATTTATTATCCATTTTCAAGTACGCTCCATAATATATTTTAATCAACCATTTTTTCAAAAATAAATAATTTAATCATGAAAAATTACCTTAGTTTATTTATGGATTTATACAACCAAGTATTCTTATATTATCTTTAAAGTCTCTTTAAAATTTTCTGTTAAACCACACTAATGTGGCTCATTTCTAATGTTTATTAAACACCCTTTTTATATGTTTTAACTTTAGTTGGAAATAATTTATTAGTATCTATTCCTATTTTCACTCATTAATGTCCAAGTATGATTTAAATCCATTCTTTATTTCACACCATTATGATATCCTCACTTTTTATGCCATATGAAATGATTATGATACCCATTTCTTTCCAGGGAAAACCCTTATGTATATTACAAATTTTTCATTCTTCATGTGATACTCATATTCAAGAACATATTATTATAGGTGCACCCATATAGATCTCTAATTCATTGGGTAATATTTAGTCTCATCAGATATCATGTATGGGATTATGGAGTAAACCTAATCTATTATGGGAATTGTCCACTATGTGACATAGTCTTGGCTGTTAGCATTGAATCATGTTTATGTCATGCTTTATGCTATTTTCACATTCCTATATTTATATGATCACATGATCCCATGTTATATATGTTATGATACCATATTTTTATTCATGTTCTATTCATATTTTATGTCATCATTCTATGCTTTCTAACTCATTTGCTATTCTTATTTTGCATACTTATTCCCTTACTCAATCTTTTAGCTCATTCCTTTTGTCTATGTATTCCCCAGGTAATCCTATGCAGAAGTAAGAGCTCAAAGGAAGTTAATATATCATTATGAATAATAAATAAAATACAATTTTATTTTGGTATCATGATTTCTAATTATGTACATAGTCTTCCAACGTCACTAGATTTTACGATTCTTGGTTTGTATTTGATGGAAAATTATGCATAAATCATCTAATAATTTGTGTACAAGGCTTGTGTCACTATAGTTACATATAACTCAAGAATATATCCAATCTCATTAATGTATTCAAAATTAATCCCATTATCAAAAGAGTTTTAATTCTATTAAACTTATTATTACCCTTAAATCTATTATTAAATCAAAACTCTTTAATGTAGAAACCATAATCATTCAATGTTATTAATAATCTATTAACCACTATTTTACATATTATTCCATAATACTTCTTTACTATAAATAAAAATATGAATCATGTCCTAAGGATCAACAGTTTCATAGAATAATGCATTAAATAATCCATACCTTTCATATATCATTTGTAGTTTTCTCATCTTAAACTATAACAAAATACAGTATTTCTAAATAATTTTCTATACTATCTTGTTTATCCCATTCATGATCCTTACCCATAGGACATCAATTTTTATAATGAAAATTCTACCCATATTTGAAACATTCAATTGTTATATTAGGAATAAATTATTTCCCCTTCATGAAGTTAACTAAATGTGTTTTTTTCCTTGGAAGATTATTTATCTATGACCTTCTTCACAACATATAAAACATTTTCCTTCTCATTTAATACATTTTATTGGGTTCTTCTTTGCATATTTTTAACACCTAAGGCATTGAATATATTTTCATTTGTTATCATCATCACCTAAACCTTCAAAGGTATTCATTTCCCTTATCTTTTATGTATTAGGAAACACACCAAGGATCATGTTTTTAATCATTACTCTAGATAGATGGTTAATAATAACAAAAAGAATTCTCACTAAATCTCCTATTATATTCAGTTTCTCATTTAGAAAACCAAAAAATTTCCCTTCATGCCCACTATCACTTTGGTTCATGTTAGATCCAACCATTTACTAAAACCAAAAATTTTAGTGCGAACATATCAGTAAAATCATAATAAACCGTTATATTATGAGGATAAGCACCAAGATATCCTTATTCAATTTATCTAAAACTCAATTGATATATCCAAAATAACTATGATTTTCCTTAAAATACTAACCATTTTGGATATATAAGACTTGTAAAATTTTATTAAATAACATCCTAACATCTAAATTTATTTAAACCATAATCTAATACCAACATTATGTGATAGTTTATAATAATACAAAGATATTCAGGGGGTTGAAATATGTCCCTTAAATAATCTTAAATTGATTATGACTTTTCATTTTATTTACGATTTATGTAGATATGTAGAATTATCTTATATAATTAGTTTGATAAGTGGATAAAAAATAGAAGAAAACAAAAAAATTTATAGTTTTTTGGGGAACAATGATCCCCTAGTCCACTCCACCAATACTTTTTCCACGATTTTGGTGATTTTCACTAGAAATACCCTCTTATCACAAGGCCTTAATAACTGATTTATGGTATTTGAAAACTTTAAAATAAAGATATTATAGATCCTTTTGGTTATTTTATAGTGAACAATTTTTTCTACAGCTTAGTACGAGAAGTTGATAGTCTACAACGACTGAGTCTGATCAGTCAAAACTCTAATAAATCAAAAGATTTTGATCTGATTTGAAGAAATAATGTCATGTTCATAGTTGTAGCATCAAATTAAATAAATATATTTTTATTCAAAGATAAAGTTCTTAAAGAGAGAATAGATTTTAAGAGATTCCGGTTGCAAATGATATTAAATATAAACAACATCAAATGAATAGTAGTAACAATTGATCAACATCTTACATTATACAAGTATGAAAGATGTATGTCTCTAAGGTGTTGCTTCATCAATATACTAGAGATGTTTAGAATTTTTTCCTTTGAATAAATTATATATTCAAAATATATTTCACATATAAAATACAAAAAATGAAAATAATATTTCTATTTATAAATAGAAACTTGAATTGCATTCTGCTGAATATATCCATGAATATTATGTCACGACCCGTCCTCGGGGCCCATGCCGTGACTACCCCAAGCCCGCATTCCATAGGCTAGGGGCTGACGACGAGCACTAAAGGTGTGAATACCGATAAAAGGGAAGTCATTTCCTTTATATAAGTAAAGAAATAAAACAGAGTATACAAGCTGAAGTAAACACTAAGTAAACTGAGTACAAAAGTGAGTGCTGGAAAGTAAATGGGACAGAATACAAACCCAACCAAAAATACAGTACAATAGTAAAGAAAGAACAACTGCAGTAAAGTAAACCAACAAACATTGTGTCGTCATCCGGATATCCCACCTGAAGGGTGGGTACAGATAGTCTCGTTGGCTCCTCGGGTCCGGCCGTCTGCTCCATGTACGTCCCACCAAGTGGTCCACATCCAGGTACCGTCCTACTCCACAGGACTCCACCAAGGGTCAGTGCTGTCTGTCTCCTGCATCCAACACAATGTAGTGCGGGCATAGCCCATGCAGGGGTGAGTATACGATACTCAGTAGGGACCCCGAGACCCTCGATGGTCTCCCATAATCCAAAAAGGATAAACCACAAATGAAAGATACAAACACAAGGTATCAACCAACTATACTTAGTTATATGCTCATACATATATCTAAGTCATCAATTACAGTTCGCCTCCAACTCACGATCCCAAGTACAATCCATTCCACACAGGAAAGCACAACCCAATCCACATAGGAAAGAAAGTAAATCACATCGATGATAATGAATGAAAATCAAGACTCAGCTCACACAGGTATACTACTCATGAAGAGGGGTGGAGATGATAGATGTAGCCTCTGAATAATCTCCCCTGTCGAACCCACGTAGGATCCAAGTACAAAAGTCATCATTTCCGAACCCACATAGGATCCAATTAAAAAAGTCGTCGCTGCCAAACCCACATAAGATCCAAGTACATTAACCATCACTGCCGAACACATGTAGGATCCAAGTACAGTCATCATCGCTTCCAAATCCACGTAGGATCCTAGTACAGTCGCCATCGTCGTCGCAGTCTCAGCCAACTCTAGGGTTCCTGCACACAACACGCTCGATTCTGGGAGGGTCTGCTCCACGAGCCAAGGGGGTCGATACATCAACTATCACAAGGCCCATAGTTGATGTATCCCAAAGTTCTGTCTTATCAATAGGAACTCAACGCAATAGACGGTGCATCAATCAGATGCCCAGTCTGAGAGATATTGGCTTTTTCCATTCGAGGGGCCTGGTTAGAATTACACTCATTTCTAACCCGATCGATATGCTTAGTTTTCCAAAACTCACTTAGAGTATCGTAAAAAAAACATCTTGTCTAAAGGGTCCTTGTGCCGCAGACGACGCGTCGATCGGGCGCATGATCTTTATTTATTCCGTTTAAGTTATTAACAGGCCCAACCCATTTAGCCTAGTGGGCCGACGGGTTGGGTTGACCCAGTTTGATGGGTCCGACCTAGCAGGGATGTCAGAACGGTCTGAAGAAAATACTGAACTCGGCCCGAAGGGACGCGACCCGGCTTGGATGGGCGCGTGGCCCTGGCTGGCTCTACTGGGTGGCCGAGCGGCGTGACCGAATCCGAGCGGGTTCCGGGGGGGGGGGGGGGGAGGGGGCCTGATTTTCCACACCGGTGCCGTCGCCCTTCCCCAAACCGGCCGGTCTTCTACACATGTGGACCGCATGGGCGGGCCGCCTGTCTTCCAGTGCGGTTCCCTCCTAGCGCCGTGGTCCAGCTCCGCCCAGCTGGCCGACGGGCCGACCGATCCTCTAGCGCAACGCCCTCTTGGCACCGCAACACCTCTTCATCTGTCCGACCGATGGGCCGACCGGTTCTTCCGCTGAAGCGGCCCGTTTAGCAGGACACGGTTCTTCCCGCACAACCGGTGTGACGGTGTCAGCATCCTTTGTCGCATACCCGGCACAGCGCGACGGTGTCGTGCCTCCTCTGCCTTCGATTGCCGATTCTAGAATAATAAATGATAACAACAGAGGGTTGACAGGCTATGTTCGTTCGACCCACACCCTCTGCGTAAAATGATAATAGTCGGCCATATTTAAAAAACGTTTTCCAACGAGTACAAGGTATGTATTCATCCACTTTCAAGATTAAACCCCTACCTCGATAATCGATGTCGAACGTTAGTGTCGCGGATGACGGCGTCGCGAGATAAGGATTCATAGACGTCAACGGAGAGCATCCGAGGAGGAAGCAGCGTCTCCCATTTTTATCACAGAGAGAATAAAACAAGGCATGACGTCGTTGGTGAGTTATCGTGTCGGTGTCTCCTCCCTTGTCGCGGAGGAAGAATAGGATGGAGAATTCGGGGACTCCGAGTCGATGTTCTTCGTCAGAGAGTTGGCATTCTTCAACAAAGGAGATGAAGCGTTATTCAAAACTCTAAAGCTCTCTCCCCAAAATCTCAACACAACATGCCAACCAAAAATAAAATAAGGCTTCTCATTATTTTATTAAATCATTCCATGCATTCAAAATTACAAAATTCAAATTCCAATTCACTTAATTAATTAAACCATGAGTTGTCTAATTAATTAGGTGATAGGTTGGCAATTTTTAATGAGGGAGAGAGGGGAGAGGAAGAGTTACTCAAATAAATTCATGGGGGGTTGTCAACAATAAACAAAAAAGTTTAATGGGAGGTTTAAGGGGTTTAGGGAATGTGAATGGTTGGGGATCATGTGGGCCCCACCTCACAATTATCCTCACATGGGTAATTAGGAGCTTGTGGGTCCCATCCCAACTCCCCCATGTAGGATATAACAACTTATGATAAAGAATTAAAATTGTTCCACATTCTTATTCACTTCTTATTTAATCCAAAAATTTTAACTTCTCCTCCCGCACAAATGCAACTATGGTAAAGGTCCCCTTAAGTAATTACCAGCATTGAGAATTCATCAATGCCCTCAGATTTCAATTCCGAGCACCGGTTCAAATGATAGAAAAACCTGCTCATTCATTTACTAAATGTACCTGATCTAAACTTCAAAAATTGATTCCGAGCACACCGAGTCTCGGAATCAAGTGTCGTCAGAAGCCACAGACTCGTAAAATTCCAAAGTATTTTAGAAAAAAATTTCTTTGAAATTTTTGGGTCTTTACATATATTATATGTTAAATTGAAATCATTTGAACTTAAATCATTCAAGCGAGTCTAAACATACATTTGAAACATGAATGATTTACTCTTTTCAAAAAGATACTTTTAATTGTTCATAAAAAACATTAAAATGATATAAAATTATATCAATACCATTATAGAAATCATAAAAAATATCAATAAATAAAAACTCGATTGTTAAATAGTCAAATGTATGGTTTGTAATGGCCCGGACCTCTCTGGTCCATTACTTTGTGAAATGTTGGTGTTGGAGGTGTTCCGGGAGGTCAAGGGGGCTTATCCCCAACACTTTGACAATTTTTCTAGTTCTGTGAACAATGTTTCCAGTTTTATGAACAGTAACAGATCAGTGAGACAGATCAGTTTCACAGATCGGTGAGACAGATCAGTTTCACGGATCGGTGAGACAGATCAGTTTCACAGATCGGTGAGACAGATCAGTTTCACAGATCGGTGAGACAGATCAGTTTCACAGATCGGTGAGACAGATCAGTTTCACAGATCGGTGAGACAGATCAGTTTCACAGATCGGTGAGACAGATCAGTTTCACAGATCGGTTACACAGATCAGTTTCACAGATCGGTTTCACAGATCGGTGAGACAGATCGGTGAGACAGATCGGTGAGACAGATCGGTGAGACAGATCGGTGAGACAGATCGGTGAGACAGATCGGTGAGACAGATCGGTGAGACAGATCGGTGAGACAGATCGGTGAGACAGATCAGTGAGACAGATCGGTGAGACAGATCGGTGAGACAGATCGGTGAGACAGATCGGTGAGACAGATCGGTGAGACAGATCGGTGTGACAGATCAGTTTCACAGATCAGTTTCACAGATCGGTGTGACAGATCAGTTTCACAGATCAGTTTCACAGATCGGTGAGACAGATCGGTGAGACCGATCGGTGTGACAGATCAGTTTCACAGATCAGTTTCACAGATCGGTGTGACAGATCAGTTTCACAGATCAGTTTCATGTACAGTAACGGTGGGTGAACAGTGTTTCCAGACTCCTACAGTTTTGCCCCTTTTGACGTTTCCTTTTACGTAAAATACATTTAAAGCCTTATTTTAAGGGCTCATAAGGCCGTTTCAAATGCCATAAATCCTAATATTAATTATTCCTAAGGCTTGGAATGTTTTACTTGGTCAAACCGCGTGGGTTAATGCGATCCGTTTTTAATGGAGAATTAACCGGATCTTAAACCGTCACCTCGTTAAATCTTAAAAAGGGACGAGATATCATTCTCCCTTGTTCCTTCCCTTTTGTTCTTAACTAAGAGGCGCTAGAACCTTTCAATCCTTTCCTTAGGAGTTGCACAAACAACCCTTACTCCTAGGATCAGTCCCGCTCTGTTGGATGCAACCAAGCTGTGTCGATCTTTCTTTCACATAAGTTGTCGCGAGGGGAGGATCGTGACCTGCTGTGTGGATAAAGGACGTCAAGAACTCTTCGAAGTAGGGGATTCATGGCTTCTCTAATTATATATGTGCAATCGTAGAATTAGCATGATTTATTCCTTTGGATCACAATGAAATTGACCTAATTAAATACTTGAACTGGATTAAAAGAATTGGTTGATCGCATGTTGTTTCTTTATACCGTGATAACGGTTTGCCTCATGTTTTCCTAGATATAGTGATATCTATGTTTCTTTGATTTGTTGATCGTTCATGATAGAAATTGATAATGAACGTAAAGCCGGAATTAATTGTTGATTAATTGGATAAAGATAAAGAGGCATATAAATTAATCTGGGTTTTTGTCGTTGTTGTAGTTGTTCTAATTTGAGGATAATCAAATTAGGGAAGTAAGCTTGGTTATTTAATTGTGATAGCTTACTGATTAGGTATCCATTATTGGAGCCTATGAATAACAAATCTGTTAATTCAATATGGATTAGAGAACAGATTATGTGGGAATTTCAAAAAGGGTTCTGAGTTACCCTCTTGTTTGTTAACGGGCTGAGAGTCCACTTTGTGATGTTTGTTTTCCTGCTGCTTGTGCTGTGATGTGAGCCTGGATGGCTGTTGTGATATGTGGAGGCTTGGAGACTTGTGGTTGTGGCAGCGGATGATGCCTAGTGTGGCGAGATGCATCGGTTTATGCATATGGGTGTCAGGGAGGACACCGGGGGTGATGGAATGGGACGGATGTGGTTGTTGGTTGCTTGTGGTTTTCTTGAATGTTAATCTGCTTTGCTTTTCCCCACTACTCAAGGAAGCTGGTCTTGCTTACCCTCATTCTGAAGGAGGCGAAGACACGCGGGGTATGCCACGTGCTTTCCGTGTTTAGCCTCTCGATGGAGGATGGGTCTATGCTCTTTCTATAGGCGGCAAAGACTCGACGGGTAGTATATCTACTCACCGTGTTGAGCCTCCTTTGTGTTTAGAAGCATAGGATGTTTTTCTAGAATGCCTGGGAATGTGGAAAATTATTTCTGTATTGAATGTTTGATTAAATGGTGAAAATCCACGGGGATGGAGATGCTAGAATTTAAAGGTGATGTGAATCTTAAAAAGGAGCAGTTGTATCGAAAGTGACGCCATTTCAGTTAAATGGAGAATTGTTCAATCTTAATTAATGCTTAAAGAATTAACTAATGTACAGTGGAACTGATAAATGAGAATGGAGTAATCTAATAAAGCTCTTCAATTGGTTGTGTGCTTATAGGATACCTAGTCTTAGAAGTAGCAGCCTGGAGTCTGAGAGACGTTAGCTGCAGTTGTATCTATGACTAGGTAATGCCCATAGTGTGGATGTGAGTTACTTATATATTCTGTACTTTTTGTGTTTCTATACGCTAATCCACCCTGTCGGTAAGGGCAACTGACACCCCGGGGATTCTGAGCCCTGGGGGGGTGTTTTCCCCAACATTCTGATGGGAGGTTGAATGGCTGACTACCCCCTTTGGCCCCGCTCTCTTCTCTTGGTAGATCTAGTGCTGGTAGGCACAGTGGTTAGTTTTACCCATATATGTGTGTAGAGGGCTGTAATGGCTTGTGGTTATTTCACACACATATATTCTGGATATAGTATCCTATGGACTACTATAGGTGTAACGTGTATAGGCTGTGATGGCTTGAGGATCCTTACTCGGTGTATGGGCTGTAATGGCTTCAGGTATAATACCCGACGTATGATACACGTTATGCGAGCTGTGGTGGCTCCCGGAAACTACCTGGTTACTTTTGGTTGTGAGGATTGTGTGGAGCTTAGCCCAGGTGTCTGCGGGCAAGCCTATGTGGTGCACGTGGTGTAGATTGTGGAGCTTGACCCATGATGATACGGGCAAGCCTTTGGAGAGAGATGCACAGGACGTATGTCGTTGGGGAAAAGCGGCAAACCAGTGGGGAAGTAGTAGCGGGGTACCCTTGACATTCTTTACTATATGCTATATTCTTGTATGTGTTACTTGGTGAGAGTAGCCGTGGTGAGGTTGGGAATATAGTATACCTGTTTAGGTGACGAGTTAGTTTCACTTGTTGTTCACCGGGCTTTAGCATGCTTTCTTTACTTTTGCACGAGAGTCTTGGGGAGGATCCTACTGAGTATACTGTTATACTCACCCTATGTACATATAAACTGTTTTTCAGGTCACTTGGAGCAGGTTGGAGATCAAGCTGGTTACTACTAGCTTGCGGTTGGAGGAGGAGCTGTTCGGGCTTGTGGTCGCTGTCGTTTTACTTTCTTTTGGGTACTTTTAGTTTCCCCTTTCAGTTGTAGTAATTTTGCATGACATTTCATATATGTACTTGGGTTTCTTTTACATTTCAGTTATGAGTTGGATTCGGTTGGATTCTATTCTATCTCTCTCTTCTGCATGTGTTCTCTTAGAGGGTAATGCCTCCCATTTGTGTGTGTATTATACCCTCGGTGCTAGTCGCCAACCCGGGGCCTACTGGAGGCGGGACTCGGGGGTCATTATCTCCCTTTTCACATTGCCGGCCCAGGAGGGGTACACTTTGTGGGGAGGGGGTCGTGACAGAGTGGTATCAGAGGTCTGGTTGAGTGATAGGATGGAGTTTGGAGTTAGGCACAGGTGAGGATGCATGGGATGGTAGGGCAACGATGTCATTCATGTTTAGCAAGTGAGGTAAACACTGGAGACCGGCAGAGACATAGGCATTCAGGGCCCCCTATGATCTGTTGCACGGACCTTTAAGTTTATGATGGCTACTAAACAAAGTGATACTGGTTTCAGGGTAGAGACCTAGGAAAGGATCATGCATCATTATTCCTTGCGCCTGTGTTTGAATGGGTAGACCTTTGGATAGGTAACCTAAAATTATTAAAACAAAATAATTAATTAATTAATGCTGAGTATTCCATATTCCAGGCTTAGGAGCCCTAACGATTGTTATTTTACAGGTATGGCTCCAGGTCGGCGTCCCCATCAGGTTTGCGCAGAAGGTGCCCAGCAGGCTGTTCCAGCAGATCGCCGCCGGGTAGAGGTTGACGACGATGACACTTGGAGGAAGACACTCCGAGAGTTTCAGCGCCAGAGTCTACAGAAGTACGAGGGCTCCGTTTCAGATGCAGTCACAGAAGACTGGTTGGAGGAGGTCGAGATAGGCTTCAGTTCGATTCGTGCTCGGAAGGAACACTGGGTGTCCTTGGTTGTGACGATGTTGCGTGGAGCAGCGAGACAGTGGTGGTCCTTGTTCCTCGGGGATCGTGAGGAGTCAGCGATCTCATGGGAGGAGTTTCGAGACAGGTTTAGAGTCGAGTTTCTTTCATCGACTGCGAAGGCATCCAGTCGCCAGGAGCTTCTTACCCTTCGACAGGGGAGCTCCAGTGTTCGGGAGTTTGGAATCCGTTTCAGGAACCTTCTACGATATGCTTCAGACCTGTTACCAGATGATGAGGCCAGGGCGAGGCATTTCGAGGAGGCTTTGCGTCCAGAGATCCAGTGCCAGGTCACCCCATTTATGCTGAAGACATATCTTGAGGTGCTGGCGAGGGAAGAGGTTGTTGAGAGGACTTTGGATAGGACCGGATCGTCACGAGAGGGGAATCGTCATGATTCCTCAAGAAGTAGAGCTGTGGTCCGGGGTTCCCGGTTTTCAGGACAGAAGAGTTTCCGTTCACCTGGGGGTAGGTCCCGGCCCTTCCCATCTCATTTCTCCGGAGGTAGCAACTCTCAGACCTATGCCAAGGGATCAGGCGCTTGTTTTTCTTGTGGTGGACGTGGTCACCAGCAGCGGGAGTGCCCAACTTTTCAGAGCAGTCATTGTGCACCAGGCGCTCCACTCCAGGTTCCTCCGTTGAGGCAGTTCCAGCCGAGGCAACAGCAGCAGGTTGCACCAGCTTTAGATCACCAGAGGGTAGATGGAGCAGGCAGAGGACAACCCCATGACGCTCCCCGTCCTCAGAGAGCAGAGCGCGGCCGTGGTGGTGGTCGTCATCAGGGTCAGAGAGGCCGTGGAGGTGGTCGTGGTCAGCTTCATGCTCTAGCGTTGCCAGATCCAGGCGAGCCAGACGTCGTCCGAGGTACCCTTTGCTTGTTTTCTACCATAGTGTATGCCTTGTTTGATTCAGGATCGACACACTCCTTTATATCCCCTACCCTTGTCCACGCTTTGGGACTTGAGGTAGAGAGGCTTCCAGTGCCCTTGGCGTTGACTACGCCAGTTGGAGGTCGAGCTAGCTTGTTTGAAGTATGTAGAGACTGTGAGCTAGTGTTGGGGCAGCACCGCTCTTGGGGGGATTTCCTATGTTTACGAATACAACCATATGATGTCATCCTCGGCATGGATTGGTTGTATTCGGTGCAGGCTATTGTGGATTGCTACAGGAAGAAGGTCGTTTTCTTTGATGAAGATGGAGAGGAAGTAGTGTTTGTTGGTGAGAGAGATCCTCGGATGAGTCATAGACGAGTTTCATCCTTATCATCCATGATGGCTGGGATGATGCTGAGTTCTTCAGAGGTTCAACAGCTGGCGTTTCCTAGGGTCGTAGAAGAGTACCCTGATGTCTTTCCAGAAGAGGTTGTATCCTTACCCCCTCGACGGAAGATCGAGTTTGGGATCGAGCTACACCCAGGAGCGTCTCCCATCTCTATGTCTCCATATAGGATGGCCCCTTCTGAGTTACGAGAACTACGTATTCAGCTCGATGGTCTATTGCAGTGTGGTTTTGTTCGGCCAAGTGTGTCACCGTGGGGTGCACCAGTCTTGTTCGTGAAAAAGGCTGATGGCAGTTTGCGGTTGTGCGTCAATTATCGTCGCTTAAACAAAGTGACAATAAAGAACCGTTATCCTCTCCCGAGGATTGATGACCTATTCGATCAACTGAAGGGTGCAAGTTGGTTTTCAAAGATCGACTTGCGGTCAGGATATCATCAGATGCGTGTAAAGGATGAGGATATCCCGAAGACTGCTTTCCACTGTCGTCATGGGCATTACGAGTTTGTTGTAATGCCATTCGGCGTGACACATGCTCCATCTATTTTCATGGGGTTGATGAATGCTGTGTTCCGTGAATTCTTGGACAAGTTTGTTGTGGTTTTCATTGACGACATCCTTGTGTACTCCACATCTGAAGAAGAGCATGCAGAACATCTACGAGCTGTTTTGGGAGTTCTTCGCCAACATCGGTTGTTTGGGAAGTTGTCCAAGTGTGAGTTCTGGGCTCAAGAAGTTCGTTTCTTGGGACATGTTGTGTCCCAACAGGGAGTAGCTGTGGATCCTTCGAAGATAGAAGCAGTGGTGTCTTGGCCAGCCCCCAAGACCGTGTCAGAGGTGCGAAGTCTCCTTGGTCTCGCAGGCTATTATAGGAGGTTTGTGGCTAATTTCTCCCGAGTTGCGACTCCTCTGACAGCTTTGACCAGGAAGGATCAAGTGTTCATATGGACTGATCAGTGTCATACAGCTTTCGAGTATCTAAAGGAGAAGTTGGTAAGTGCTCCAGTCCTTTGTCTTCCAACGGAGGGAGTCCAGTTTGATGTCTTCTGTGATGCTTCACATCTGGGGCTAGGCTGTGTTCTCATGCAGCAAAGGTCAGTTGTTTCTTATGGGTCTCGGCAGTTGCGTCCCCATGAACGCAACTATGCAACCCATGATCTTGAGTTGGCAGCCGTGGTGTTTGCGCTGAAGTTGTGGAGACATTACCTCATTGGTGAGCGCTTTGTGGTTTTCACCGATCATAAGAGTTTGAGGTATGTTTTCTCTCAGCGGGATTTGAACTTGCGGCAGCGTCGGTGGATGGTGTTCTTGCAGGAATACGACTTCGAAATATCGTATACACCTGGGAAGGGAAATGTTGTTGCTGATGCCCTGAGCCGAAAGTCACGTAATGATGTTGTGCGTGAATCTGGTGATTCCTGGAGAGGGATGGAAGAGCTAGCATCTTTGCATCTTGATATGGGAGAAGTTGGAGGAAGAGGTTGTCTTTTCCAGATGACGGTGCAGTCATCCCTGATGCAAAAGGTGGAAGAGTCTCAGTTGGGTGATCTAGAGGTGGAAGTTTTGAGAGACAGAGTTGTTTGTGGGGAGGCCCCTGATGGTTGGTCAGAGGATGAACAACACCGAGTGTTGTATCATGACATTCTTTTTGTTCCCTTGGCGATGCGCGAGACGGTTCTCCGAGAGTTCCATAGCTCGCCCTTAGCCGTACATCCTGGTGTGACGAAGATGTATCGATCCTTGAGGAGTCAGTTTTGGTGGCCTGGGCTGAAGCGTTCAGTTGCAGAATGTGTGTCTCGATGTTTAGTCTGCCAGAAGGTGAAGGCCGAACACCGTGTTCCTGGTGGTCTTCTCCAGCACTTAGAGATTCCTCAGTGGAAGTGGGAGGACATCTCAATGGACTTTGTTACAGGTTTACCTCGAGCTCCGGGAGGACATGATGCTATATGGGTGGTAGTGGATCGTTTAACTAAATCGGCCCACTTCATAGCAATCAAGGAGTCGAGCTCAGTGGAGGTTTTGTCGAGGAAGTATCTGGAGGAGGTGGTGAGGCTTCACGGAGTTCCTAAGACGATCATTTCTGATCGAGACCCTCGTTTTACCTCTAGGGTGTGGAGAGGTCTCCAGCATGCTTTTGGCTCTCAACTATGCCTTAGCACTGCTTTTCATCCTCAAACGGATGGTCAGACAGAGCGAACCATCCAAACTCTTGAAGACATGTTGCGCTCTTGTGTTCTTGATTTTGGAGGTTCATGGGTGAAGCACTTACCTTTGGTAGAGTTCGCTTACAATAATAGTTTTCACTCTACCATCGGCATGGCGCCGTTTGAATCCTTGTATGGCCGGCCATGCCGTTCTCCGTTGTGCTGGACTGGGGTCGGAGAGTCAGCAATTCTCGGACCAGAACTAGTGCAGAATACAACGGAGATGGTTCAAGTGATTCGTGAGAGGATGAAGACAGCACAAGATCGTCAGAAATCTTATGCGGATCAAAGAAGGAGACCCTTAGAGTTTAATGTTGGGGATCATGTGTTTCTGAAGGTGACTCCCCGTCGTGGGCAGCGAAGGTTTGGTCGCGGAAGTAAGCTTTCTCCCCGTTTTGTTGGGCCTTTCGAGGTGTTAGCTCGTGTTGGAGCTGTGGCATATCGAGTAACACTTCCCCCTCGGATGAGTCGGATACATGATGTTTTTCATGTATCGCAGCTCCGTCATTATCTTCATGATGAATCTCATGTTATCGATTGGGGAGAGATCGATATTGATGATGATGCAACCTTCGAGGAGCGACCTGTGGAGATCCAAGACCACAAGGAGAAGGTGTTGCGTGGGCGTTCTATTCCTTTAGTTCGTGTCTTGTGGCGACACGGTGGCATGGAGGAGAGTACCTGGGAGCGTGAGTCACAGATACGTGCTCAGTACCCAGAGTTGTTTAATGTTTAACTCCTTTCATGTAATGATTTTTTCTCTGTGGTTGGACCTTTCATGTTTTATTTATGTACCTTTGATGTGATGTTGTGAATGAATTGTTTGGGTATGGATTGTTTGTTCCCGGATGTCATAGTTTTGTTCCAGCTTTCGAACAACTCATGGTGGGTTTCCCCTGAGAGGTATCTTATGGGGTGGTTGTTCGGACCCCTCTTTTCTTCTGGGTTGGTTTTTAATTCTCGAGGACGAGAATGTTTTGAGAGGTATCTAATGTAATGGCCCGGACCTCTCTGGTCCATTACTTTGTGAAATGTTGGTGTTGGAGGTGTTCCGGGAGGTCAAGGGGACTTATCCCCAACACTTTGCCAATTTTTCTAGTTCTGTGAACAATGTTTCCAGTTTTATGAACAGTAACAGATCAGTGAGACAGATCAGTGAGACAGATCAGTTTCACGGATCGGTGAGACAGATCAGTTTCACAGATCCGTGAGACAGATCAGTTTCACAGATCGGTGAGACAGATCAGTTTCACAGATCAGTGAGACAGATCAGTTTCACAGATCGGTGAGACAGATCAGTTTCACAGATCGGTGAGACAGATCAGTGTCACAGATCGGTGAGACAGATCAGTTTCACAGATCGGTGAGACAGATCAGTTTCACAGATCGATGAGACAGATCGGTGAGACAGATCGGTGAGACAGATCGGTGAGACAGATCGGTGAGACAGATCGGTGAGACAGATCGGTGAGACAGATCGGTGAGACAGATCGGTGAGAGAGATCGGTGAGACAGATCGGTGAGACAGATCGGTGAGACAGATCGGTGAGACAGATCGGTGAGACAGATCGGTGAGACAGATCGGTGAGACAGATCGGTGAGACAGATCGGTGAGACAGATCGGTGAGACAGATCGGTGAGACAGATCGGTGTGACAGATCAGTTTCACAGATCAGTGTCACAGATCGGTGTGACAGATCAGTTTCACAGATCAGTTTCACAGATAGGTGAGACAGATCGGTGAGACCGATCGGTGTGACAGATCAGTTTCACAGATCAGTTTCACAGATCGGTGTGACAGATCAGTTTCACAGATCAGTTTCATGTACAGTAACGGTGGGTGAACAGTGTTTCCAGACTCCTACAGTTTTGCCCCTTTTGACGTTTCCTTTGACGTAAAATACATTTAAAGCCTTATTTTAAGGGCTCATAAGGCCGTTTCAAATGCCATAAATCCTAATATTAATTATTCCTAAGGCTTGGAATGTTTTACTTGGTCAAACCGCATGGGTTAATGCGATCCGTTTTTAATGGAGAATTAACCGGATCTTAAACCGTCACCTCGTTAAATCTTAAAAAGGGACGAGATATCATTCTCCCTTGTTCCTTCCCTTTTGTTCTTAACTAAGAGGCGCTAGAACCTTTCAATCCTTTCCTTAGGAGTTGCACAAACAACCCTTACTCCTAGGATCAGTCCCGCTCTGTTGGATGCAACCAAGCTGTGTTGATCTTTCTTTCACATAATTTGTCGCGAGGGGAGGATCGTGACCTGCTGTGTGGATAAAGGACGTCAAGAACTCTTCGAAGTAGGGGATTCATGGCTTCTCTAATTATATATGTGCAATCGTAGAATTAGCATGATTTATTCCTTTGGATCACAATGAAATTGACCTAATTAAATACTTGAACTGGATTAAAAGAATTGGTTGATCGCATGTTCTTTCTTTATACCGTGATAACGGTTTGCCTCATGTTTTCCTAGATATAGTGATATCTATGTTTCTTTGATTTGTTGATCGTTCATGATAGAAATTGATAATGAACGTAAAGCCGGAATTAATTGTTGATTAATTGGCTAAAGATAAAGAGGCATATAAATTAATCTGGGTTTTTGTCGTTGTTGTAGTTGTTCTAATTTGAGGATAATCAAATTAGGGAAGTAAGCTTGGTTATTTAATTGTGATAGCTTACTGATTAGGTATCCATTATTGGAGCCTACGGATAACAAATCTGTTAATTCAATATGGATTATAGAACAGATTATGTGGGAATTTCAAAAAGGGTTCTGAGTTACCCTCTTGTTTGTTAACGGGCTGAGAGCCCACTTTGTGATGTTTGTTTTCCTGCTGCTTGTGCTGTGATGTGAGCCTGGATGACTGTTGTGATATGTGGAGGCTTGGAGACTTGTGGTTGTGGCAGCGGATGATGCCTAGTGTGGCGAGATGCATCGGTTTATGCATATGGGTGTCAGGGAGGACACCAGGGGTGATGGAATGGGACGGATGTGGTTGCTGGTTGCTTGTGGTTTTCTTGAATGTTAATCTGCTTTGCTTTTCCCCACTGCTCAAGGCAGCTGGTCTTGCTTACCCTCATTCTGAAGGAGGCGAAGACACGCGGGGTATTCCACGTGCTTTCCGTGTTTAGCCTCTCGATGGAGGTTGGGTCTATGCTCTTTCTATAGGCGGCAAAGACTCGACTAGTAGTATATCTACTCACCGTGTTGAGCCTCCTTTGTGTTTAGAAGCATAGGATGTTTTTCTAGAATGCCTGGGAATGTGGAAAAGTATTTCTGTATTGAATGTTTGATTAAATGGTGAAAATCCACGGGGATGGAGATGCTAGAATTTAAAGGTGATGTGAATCTTAAAAAGGAGCAGTTGTATCGAAAGTGACGCCATTTCAGTTAAATGGGGAATTGTTCAATCTTAATTAATGCTTAAAGAATTAACCAATGTACAGTGGAACTGATAAATGAGAATGGAGTAATCTAATAAAGCTCTTCAATTGGTTGTGTGCTTATAGGATACCTAGTCTTAGAAGTAGCAGCCTGGAGTCTGAGAGACGTTAGCTACAGTTGTATCTATGACTAGGTAATGCCCATAGTGTGGATGTGAGTTACTTATATATTCTGTACTTTTTGTGTTTCTATACGCTACTCCACCCTGTCGGTAAGGGCAACTGACACCCCGGGGATTCTGAGCCCTGGGGGGGTGTTTTCCCCAACATTCTGATGGGAGGTTGAATGGCTGACTACCCCCTTTGGCCCCGCTCTCTTCTCTTGGTAGATCTAGTGCTGGTAGGCACAGTGGTTAGTTTTACCCATATATGTGTGTAGAGGGCTGTAATGGCTTGTGGTTATTTCACACACATATATTCTGGATATAGTATCCTATGGACTACTATAGGTGTAACATGTATAGGCTGTGATGGCTTGAGGATCCTTACTCGGTGTATGGGCTGTAATGGCTTCAGGTATAATACCCGATGTATGATACACGTTATGCGAGCTGTGGTGGCTCCCGGAAACTACCTGGTTACTTTTGGTTGTGAGGATTGTGTGGAGCTTAGCCCAGGTGTCTGCGGGCAAGCCTATGTGGTGCACGTGGTGTAGATTGTGGAGCTTGACCCATGATGATACGGGCAAGCCTTTGGAGAGAGATGCACAGGACGTATGTCGTTGGGGCAAAGCGGCAAACCAGTGGGGAAGTAGTAGCGGGGTACCCTTGACATTCTTTACTATATGCTATATTCTTGTTTGTGTTACTTGGTGAGAGTAGCCGTGGTGAGGTTGGGAATATAGTATACATGTTTAGGTGACGAGTTAGTTTCACTTGTTGTTCACTGGGCTTTAGCATGCTTTCTTTACTTTTGCACGAGAGTCTTGGGGAGGATCCTACTGAGTATACTGTTATACTCACCCTATGTACATATAAACTGTTTTTCAGGTCACTTGGAGCAGGTTGGAGATCAAGCTGGTTACTACTAGCTTGCAGTTGGAGGAGGAGCTGTTCGGGCTTGTGGTCGCTGTCGTTTTACTTTCTTTTGGGTACTTTTAGTTTCCCCTTTCAGTTGTAGTACTTTTGCATGACATTTCATATATGTACTTGGGTTTCTTTTACATTTCAGTTATGAGTTGGAGTTGGTTGGATTCTATTCTATCTCTCTCTTCTGCATGTGTTCTCTTAGAGGGTAATGCCTCCCATTTGTGTGTGTATTATACCCTCGGTGCTAGTCGCCAACCCGGGGCCTACTGGAGGCGGGACTCGGGGGTCATTATCTCCCTTTTCACATTGCCGGCCCAGGAGGGGTACACTTTGTGGGGAGGGGGTCGTGACATGGTTCCTCTATGTGATGAAAAACTCAAAATGTAGGGTTATATGCGTACAATTGTTTTCAAAAGCATGGTTGATGAACCATAATTTTATTCCATTAAATATTGGGTTTCTTTCAAATAAAAGGCTATTTATACATACATTATTAATAGTGTAGGGTATATAATCTATATGTTTTCTTCCAAACATAGGGTTTCTAAATCATATATTACACTTACAAATTTAGGGTATTAATAGTGTTTCTAGGATACTTCCAAACATGTTCAAAATACATAATCAAAACCATTAAACCTTAAATAAGATACTCTTTTCATGAATTATATTCCAAAAAAACACAAAGTAACGTCATTAGTAAAACAAACAAGGTTATTTGTGATCATCAAAATCAATAAGATTCATAGAGTATTGCTGAGACAATACATGAAAAACGAATCTCCTCCTTTTTGATGATTAAAAAACACATAACATAGCTTATAGTAAATATAAGAAATTTAAACAAAAAAATGAAATAATATATTTTAAAAGTTGTAGTATAGATTATATTTTTCATTAATTTACATAGTAAACTCATTCTTTTTGGTTAAAAAAATCAAGAATACAGTGTTTACCCAATTTCTCTTCCATTTTGTGATATAAATAATATTGTAGATGATTTTTTTGAAACACATTAAATTTAGCACATAATTATAAATAAATGTTAGAGTCTTATTTATGCTAAAATTATGTGTGTTCTGGAAGTAGAAATGAACAAAACTAATAATAATTAATATAATGATAATAAAAAAAATAATTTTAGAGGAATATGTTTATGATTACCAGAATCATTTTGACTGCGAGTTTTCAACAAGTATGACTAGATGAAGGTGATAAGTTTGGTAAATAAGAGGTTTTAGAGGCTAGTGAAGCTCGATCAACTTGAAGAACTTTCTCAAACTACACCATATATCCTCTTAATCTTTCATTAATATTTTCATCAAAATGTCGAATAAAATTTTTGAAATCTAGAGTAATCATTAAACATTCAAATAAATTCACTTTTAGAGACTCATAAACCATTTCTTCTGACTAAAAAAAATTAAATATAGTTTCACCTAATTTATTGAGATTATTTCTCATAGTAGGATATCCCGAGGTTAATTTCTCAATGAGATCTCTCTTGTTGTCCAACTAAATATTTAATGGTGCACTGTCACACTGAATGGAATGATGTTGCTCATTGAAATTATAAATTGAAATAGATATTTATTCAATCATTCTAAACATATATACATATGTTGTAAGTGAAAATATAGATGCTTTGGAATGATTAACAATACTTCTAATATATTCAAACCATCTTCCCAAATGTGTCAACAAATCTATAATATCCATCTTTGTAATATATTTTTGTCACAGTTTTCCAAACTCATCTTGCATTTATCATTGAAAGGCCTTAAAATATCTTCTTTAAATTGAAATTTCTCATAGATATTGAATTTTTTCCGGAATAGATTCAAATTACAATCTTAGAATAGTTGTAAATCTAAAATTTTATAAATATTTCCATGTAGACTCCATGTCACATTGAATATTTGAATTTTCTTCCCACAAATTATTAAAATTAAGAAAAAATACTTCAATTTCATTATTCAACAAATTAGAATATTCTTCTTCTTGATCTTGATATTTTTGTCCTATATCAACCACATATGTGGAATTTACATTATCTTTAATTACTATAGAAGGAAGCTATAATTTCAAGAACCTATTTGTTCTTAGTAGGTTCAAAAATATATTGATCCAATGAATCAACTACAACTGAAATTGATTGATTCCTAGATAACCAAGAAGTGTCAGATACTAATGGGTATTCTTGATCATTTTCTTTAGAATCCTTCTGAACTTATTTTGAATCATGTTCTATATGTTTATGAACTTAAGAATGAACTTATTGTTCTTTATTTTCAGTTTAACTTTAAGAAAGAGCCTCTTTGTCTTCTAAAATATTTGGATAAATCTCAGGTTGTTATTCCTCATGAGTAATTGAAACTATTAAAGACATTAGTGGGTTATATTATACCATTTTAGAAATAAATTTTGGTTCCTGAACCTTAGGATCATAAAATTCAGGGTTTCATCACCGTTTCCTTGTCGGGTAACCAGTGCCTCATTGTTTGCTTCTTCTAAATTTTCTTTAAGAGACTGAGGAACTTAGATTATAATATTTAGATCAGATACATCATATATGATTCTTAATTTTTTTGATCTGAATTATCTATTCATGATTTTATAACTTACTCTTTAAAAAATAAAACTTCTCCAATAGATCCCAAATTTCCTTTCCCCCCCTGAGCATGATCACTAGATTCTTATTGGTCCTCATCACCAAATGGTAACAACTTTCCATTTATGGTACTCTAGATGAAACCTAATTTTATCAGAGTTCTATAATTAAAAATGTTACTATGATGACACATTATGTTGAGATCCACATCTTGAATTATTCTTGATTTACACAAAAGAATATAAAATATCCTTCTATATGGATAAAATGATATTCTTGCATAATATTGGAAATAATGATTCATGTAAAGAAGAATATATCATGTGAAATTAAACTTAATATCTATCTTTATAAAAAATAACATGCATATTGGGTTACATAATTTTTTCTAGTTTATAACTTATTTTGATTATTGCTGATTAAATAAACTTGACTAGAACCTTATTTTCACCCTCAAGATATTTTAAAAACATTTTACAAGTCAGGGTTCAACTGAAGAGAAATGAAATAACATCCATATAAATATGTTCTTGAATTTTAATTGACTAAAGATTAAAATGGAAAACTTCCTCATGAGGACATTGATTTTTTTCAATTTATACAGATGAGAAAATAAATTCAATATCATTTACCCATGATACGATGACATCTTCTACATCTCCAAAACAGAACTGAAAATTTATAAAAAACTATTTGATTTCAATGTCGAACAAAAATCGAATATTTTAATAATTAGAAATATATTCTAATCCATGAAATTCTATAGTTTGTTTCAAAAATAAGATTTATATAGTTCATCCATTCAAAAGCTATGACCTCTCATGATTTTGTTTTCTATAGGTGATGCTTTAATGATTTTTTCTACTATATTCTCCTTCTTCTATTATCTTGATCATTGAATTTTTTTAAAATGTAAATGTTAAAGGTTTAGATTCTAGGGTTTCTAGGGTATAGTGAGAGATATGGAAGTTAAAAGGGTTTGAATACATATGATAAGAGTGATAGATAGAGAGGATTTTCTGACGGTTTTGGGGATGTTAGTTTTGGTTTCTTGAGCCAAATATCCAGTGAAATCATTATTTAATTTTTTTAAAATATGAAATTTTTAAAAAATAGAAAATAAATCATAATTTTTAAACAATAAATAAATTAATAATATAAAATAAAATTAATCAATAGAGTTAGTACAAAAATAATGAAACAATTTAATTTAAATTTATTTAAAATTTAATATTCCTAAGTCCTTCATAATAAAATCAAAACTAGCACTGGTATGTGGTGTAGTTAAAATATATGTATGTTGATATTTAGTATTCATAAATTCTAAAGATATATCATATTTATAAACATAATCACTTAGAAAATGATCTCTTATATCAATATTCTTGGTTCTTAAATGTCTAGTATTTTTTTTAAATATTTATTGCACTTAAATTATGAAATAAGATATGTATATTTTTAAAATTTAGTATGAAGTAACATAAGGTGTGTTTAATCAAAAACACTTGTGCACATAAATTTATAGAATATATATATTCTTCAATAACTATTTTCTGAACAACTAAATTATGTTTCTTACATGACCATGAAACTGAGGACTTTCCTAAAATGTGGCAGGTTAGTAATGTGCATTTTCTATATAGTATATATAATCTAAAACCAGAATTTAAATATTAAATTAAATTAAAATAATATGTATTTGGATAATGGAGTGATTGAAAAATTGTTCCTTTTAAATATCTAAATATTCTGTTAACAATAGTAAGACGAGATTCTTTTGGGTTTGATTGAAATGTAGCACATAAAAAAATAGAAAACCTTATGTCTATTCTACTAGCAGTAAAATATAGTAAACTAACAATCATACCTTTGTATAACTTGTTATCAACTAGTATTATAGATTCATATAAATCATGTTTTACGTTATTACACTTTGGAGCTGTATGAGTATTACTATTTTCAAGTTTAATTTTTTTAATAAATCAAAAATATATATAATTTGTTTTAAAAAATTACCATAATTCTTTTTATATGTTTTAAATCCAATAAAGAAATATAATTCTCCCATCATACACATTTAAATTATTTTTCATAATATTTAAAAAATTACCAGAAATATTTTTAATTATTGAACAAAAAATAACATCATTTATAAATTTGTTTACTACTAATATATTAGAACCAACTATTTTCTTCGAAATATTACGATATTCTCATCCTTTAGAAAATAAATTTTCTAATAAAAAAGGTCTCAATCATTAACACCAAGATATCTGTTTTTTGTTTAAAGACATAAAGAGATTTAATAAGTTTAAAAACTAAATTTGGAAGATGATAATTTTCAAAACCTGGTGATTTTCAATATAATATTACACTTTTAAATATTTATTTTAAAATATTGTTTTACATCCATATGATATATTTTAAAATTCATTTGAAATGCGTAAGTTAGAAGAACTCTAATTGATTCCAATCTAGCAACAGGTTCAATAGTTTATTCATAGTCTATTCCTTCTTCCTGGTTGTATCATTTGGTTACTAATCTATATTTATTTCAAGTAATTATACCTTTATTATCTTATTTATTTCAAAAAACCCATTTGGTTCATATTATAGGATAATTGGATGGTCGATAAACTTATTCCAAAACATTATTTATTCTAAATTGATTAGGTTCTTATTTCCTATTCATTCACCAATTCCAATCTTTTAAAGCTTCATCTTTTGTATTATGTTCTGATTTTGTGAGAAAGAAATAAAATTCATCTATGTTTAGTACATTCATTCTAGTTCTTACTCTTGTATCTAGATCTCATATTTTGGTTTCTAAAGGTAGATCCTTTAAGTTTATTGGTTTTCTAAGTAATACCCTTTTAAGTTAATTCGATTCATTTTTTAGATAGGATATTATTTCATTTATTTTATTTTCAAAATCATTATTAGGTGTTCCATGCCTCATGTTGTCTATAGATTAAATAATTTAAAATTTTTGATATTTCCTTTTATAAAAAGGATAAATTTTTTATCCAAATTCACATGAACATATTATTCAAAAATCCATGAATTTTAATTATATACTCTATAAAATTTATAGGTAATAGAATATCATAAAAATATTATTTCATCAGCCTTTGGATTAAATTTACATGTATTTCCTTATTATTTAAGATATAATACTTACATCCAAACACATTAAAGTACCTAAATTATGTTTTTTTCTTATTCCAAAGTTCATAGGGTGTATTTTTAATAAGTGGTATTATTAAAACTCTATTCATGAAATAATAAGTTTTGATTACAACTTCTGCCCAAAAATAGTTAGGAAGACTATATTCATTTAATGTATTCATTTTTATTTATTAAATAGTTCTATTTATTCTTTCAACAATTCCATTTTATTGAGGTGTTCTTTGTGCATAGAAAGTTTGTTTAATACCTAAATATGAGAAAAAAGAGTTAAACTCCTAATTCTAAATTTCTTAACCATGATAACTTCTTAATGAAATCATTTTAAATTCCTTTTCATTTTAATTTTTTATAAAAATCTTTCAAAAAAAAGAGAAAACATAACTTTTATTATTTAGAAAATAAAACCATGTGAATATTGAAAAATAATTTAATAATACATAAATGTATATTCTTCCAGCCAGACATTATACTCTTTTTGGTCTAAAAAATCAATGTGGATAATCTCAATTGGTTTAGATTTATATACTTTTATAATTGATTTGAAGGATGATTTGTTCCATTTTCCAATTTGACATGCATCAAAGAATCTATCATTATCAATTTTAATACTAGGAAAATCAGAAACTATGTGTTTCTTAGAAAATTTAAATAAAGTAAATAAAATAAAATGTCTAAGTATTTTATTCCATATATATAATTCATTTTTCTGAGCAATTAAAAAATCCAATTTTTTTACACAAGGAATCAAGATCCAAGGTATAAAATTTTTTAGTTTTGGGTGGTCGAAATTTAAGAAATTTATCTTCAAAAACTAATCATGGAATTTAAGAGACATAAATATAAAAACCATCATCACATAGTTGAAAAATACTTACCAGGTTGATCTTTAACCCTTGAATTTATAACACTTTTTTGATTGAAATTGAATTTTGATCTCCAAATGATCTAACTCCAAATACCCTTATTTAACCATTGTATCCAAAGGTATCTAGTAATCCATCCATTTTTTCTAATGTGTTAAAATTGGAAGTGTCACCACTCATGTGTCTTGAGAAACCACTATCCATATACTATATAGTTTTTTTATCATGGTATTTTTTCCTAGAAAACATCTAAAAAATAGTTTTTTTGGTACCCTTATGTTCTTAGGTCTAGCTGTGTCAGCAAGAAAAGTTTTTAGAATCCATATTTTTCATAATTTTTCCAAAATTTACTTTACATGATTCAAAAATATATTTTTTGAAATAAAACGCTATATAATTTCTATAATATAAGGATTTTAAACAAAAATTATTGTAAGAAATTTATTTACTTCTATAGTAGAAACATATGGTATTTTTATATCAAGGTATGAAATAAATTTAAAATAACTTTAAATTGTATCTTTTACTTCCTATTCCATATTTTTCTTTTTTAGTAATATTTTTTTCCAAGAATCTAATTTAGATATTTTATCCTTTTATTAATATACTATCAGCACTTTTGAATTATTATACGTCATTTTTTAATTCATTTTTTTCATAAATAGTATAACTTGTTGTAGATTTATTATTTATACCTTTTAATTCTTGATTTTGTTTTATCATATCATCCTTTTCACCTAAAAAAACATTATAAATAGTTTTTATAGTTTTTTTATTTTTTATCAAGGATTCATCTTTTTTCTTTAATAATTGATCAATAAGAAGATAAGTTTCTTCTAGAGTATCGATTTGAATCAGAAGAATAAAATTAATAAGATTCTACCTCATATTCTTCTTTATACATAATGAACATGAGTGATTCCATATTTTTTGGATCCTTTTCTATGTCAAATTTAGAAGATATCCTAGAGTCTTTAGATATAATCCATGTAGCTTTTATTGGTTTCTTACATTTTCTCTAAAAATCATATCACATATGATTTTTATTTTCTTTTATTTACATTTTTCTCCATTCTTATTTTAGTTCTGGTAAATCAGGACTGATATGGAATACAAGTTTACATTCGTAGCATCATACTTCTTTGGATCCTATACCAACATTCTCAAAAATCTTCTTGAATCTTCTCATTTTCCTGTAAATATTTCCAAATATTCTAGATAATTGAGCAAGCTATATTTGAGAATCTAAATATTATTATTCATTTTTCTCTTTTTTTGTTCATGCTTTTGAGTAGTAACCTTAAGGGAAGTATATTCAATTTTTTTCATTTTATGATCTTCTGATTTAGCTTGAATTTATGTTTCGTATATCAATAAGGTTCTAATTAATTATTTCATAGTAAAATCTTTGAATGAGGATGATTTTTGTATAACAACAAATAATTCATTGCATTTTGATGGTAGTACTCTGAGTACTTTTAGTGCCTTCTCAGGTTGTGAAATTATGGTTCCTAAAACAACAACACCATTGAATATCTCTATCATTATACCATTCATTTGTGTGATTATTTCTCCATCATACATTCCGAATTTATAAAATTTCATCTTTTAATGTGTGTACCTTAGTTTTCTAACATTTTTAGTTCCTTAGTATGCAGCAAAAATAAAATTCCACATTTTATAGGCTATAGAACATTGAGATACTCAATTTAATTCACCTGGGATAAGTCCAAAAATGATAGAATTCATTTCATTTTAATTGATGTCATGCTATACTTCTTTGGTAGCATCCCATGTTTTTGGGTTTTCAGGGATTATATAAGAAGTGACAAAATTCATGTTTACATTGAATCTATGATTTTTTAGATAGATAATCATGTGATATTTCCAAAACCCATAGTTATCACCATTTATGTAAGGATCACATATCATATATAATATTTCAGTAATACTTTCTATTAAACTTAAAATTTTATTTTTCTAGTTCTTATATACTTTTTTTTAAAAATCACTCATTTGATACCAATTATTAGGTCAAAATAATATAAAGATACACAATAGGGGGGATGAACTGTGTCTCTTCGATAATCAAAATAAATTTTTTGATATTTAAAATTCTTTGTGATTTAAGAAGATATTAAATTTTCTCGTATATATATTTTCTGAGAATTAGATAAATAGAAAAGAAGAACACATAAATTTTTATAGTGTTTCGGGGAAGAAAGATCCCCTAGTCTACTCCACCAATTCTCTCTCTTTGAGCTTTCTGATTTTAACTAGAATTTTCCTCTTATCACAAGACATTAAAAACTAAATGTAGCTTGTTTACACCTTTATAATAAGGCTATTATAGAACCTTATGGTTATTTTACCATAAGAAATATTATCCACAGCTTATTATGAGAATATGATACTCCATAATGACTGATTTTGCATAGATGAAAATATAATAAATCAAAATAGATTAATTTAATTTCAATAAAATATGTCTTATTCATAGTTTTATCTGTAATTGAACAAAAAATAGATCTTATTATTCAAATATAAAATTATTTAGAAAATAATATCTTTGAAGAGATCCTAGATGAAATTTTTCTTTAATATAAACAACAATAAGAAAAATAATAGTAACAGTTGATCAACAGCTTGCATAGTATAATATTGAAACATATATGTATCAAAATCATAGCTTCTTTAGAATATCAAAGTTTTATTTTTATTTTTTATCTTTATATAAATTCTATATTCTAAATATTTTTCATATATGAGATACAAAAAATGAAAATAATATTTTTATTTATAAAGCGAAAATTTGTTTGATTTTAGTTAAAAATATCCAAGAATATGACCAGATAAATTATGATCATTTGAACATAAATCATTCATGATATCTATAAAGCCCCTTATAGATATTAATTATTTTCATTGTTGAATATGAGCTATTGAATCAGATGTAAAACAGATTTAAAAGATATTTATTTCAGTCAATATTATTTCATAAATCACAAAAAATATTTTTAAATATAAACTCTCTCATTGAATAGTTAAATGTAGGGTTCCTCCACATGATTAAAAACTCCAAACATAGGGTTTCTAGTGTATGTTTGATTTCAAATTCATGGTTGAAGATGTTGTTTTGGTTACAAAATTAGGGTTGATGAACCAGACTTTTTTTATATTAAATGTAGAGTTTCTTTAAAACATAAGGTTGTTGATCCATAATTTCTCAAAACTGTAGGTAATATGATCCATATGTTTTCTTACAAACATAGGGTTTCTGAAACCATACATTATTCTTATTAATGTAGGTTATAAACAATGTTTTCATAATACATTCAAACATGGTCAAAATACTTAATAGAAAATATTTCATCTATAAATTAGATAAACTTATTAAGAATTATATTCCTAAAAAATAATTAAAGAAAATAATTTAGTTTAACAAATAGTTGTAATTGTGATAATTAAAATCAATAATATTCCTAGAGTATTATTGAGATAATAAATTCCCAACATTAATTACATATCCTTAAATATTAAATATTATTGTTTTTAAACTAGAAGTATCTTTCTTTTCCCAATGATAATTTAGTTACAGAGTTTATGAAAATTATGTATTAAATCATAAATTAAAAATTCAAAAATTATAAGGTAGACACTTCTACTTAGTATCCATTTCCCTATAATATAAAAAATTTAACAATAAACCATGTTTTCTTTTCATGAAAAATATTCAAGATCTTTATATTGAATTCTTCTTTTCTATTATCCAACCATAAAACCTTGTGAAAACATTTAATTTGTTTTGTATGAGAAAAAAAACTCATTAAGGGACATAAATAGAAGTTATTTATTATTCTAGTGAAATAAATGATAATCTATATCAAATATTTACATAAAAACATATATTTTTACCCAGAAAGGGAATCATCTATTTCAAATGTACCATTACATTATCTTATTAAAATAAAAACTATTTTCTTTGAAACTCATTATATTGAATTGAAAATAAATGTACGTTCCCTAGGAAATTATTATAATATCACTATTATAATCACTATTACAAATAGAATAACCTTATGGTTAAATTTCACTTCTAGAGAAACCAATGCATTGGAGCGCTATCTAGGGGAACCCATCATAAAAGCTATAACATGCTCACCCAAGAGCTATAACGGTTCTTAAAACATTGTAAAAATTTTCCAAGGACCATATCCTAAAAGAAACCATTGAAAATATATTTTAAAACCATGTTAAAAATAATTTGGGATATCAAAATACCCTTTTGTTTTAATAGTACATTTTTAAAATCTATCAACTATGCACATAATTATGAAACCATTTTCTTTGAAAAATCCTTGAAAATATAAGAAGTAAAACTCAAATAATATATTAATAATAATGGAATTAAATTCCATTCCTAAAGTATATATTAAAAAACATTCGTTTTTTACACTGGTAATAAGTGTTGAAAGGGGAACTTTTAAAGTGGATTTCAAAGAAAGTCCCTAATCTTGAGTCTGAATCACCATGTACAATCATTATCTTCCTAAATAATAAACTCCAGTTAATTAATTAAATCTTAAGAAACATTTTCAAGTTTATTATTCCTTTTATATCACTTATTACTAGGTTATACACAAGTACTTAATCATTAATTTTAATGTTGGATTTTTTGAAAATATTCAATATATATATATATATATATATATATATGAAAAATAAATTTTGTAGGTTGACTATGGTTAATTAGTTCATCATTTCATTATGTCTGTAATAGTATTAATGAAATAATTATTATTTTTATAATTCAATTTTACATTTAAATCAAATAATTTAATATGGTTATAAAAAATGAAATACTTTAAAATCATGGAGATGGTAGGCCGTACATACACATGAGTAACATTTCCATTTTTTAATAATTATTTTGGAAATAAGGTATATATTATGTTATATTTTAATAATTATAAAAGTATGATAAATATCATATTAATTCTTTAAATATAATTATATATATCATCCAAGTGATATATTGATGAAAAATTAATCACATCGCTTCATGGAGGTGGTAGTCCACACATATGCAAGAACGAAATTATCATTTTTCAGTGAAAGAAATGATAAGAAGGTAAATGATATATTATCTTTTAATAATGATAAATAATTCATTCATATTTTATAAAAACATTAATTACATAATTATAATCCATCTATGATATATGGAGATAAAAAATGAATTATATAGGGTCGTTAGGAAGTAGTCTTCTGTACATACGAATGATAGATTAATTTTCCATTTGATAGAATAGGAGATGGATATAGGTTATAATATTAACATAATAACATATAAGTATATTTAGGATTATTTTTAAAATATTTTATCATGGTTGAAATATATTTTAAGGGTGTGGAAGAAAAAAATAAAATATAAATGCTTGATTAAAAATGATACCTCTTCTTCGAAGAGCCTCTTTTTTATAACACCTTAAGAGCACAATGGTCGATGGTTAGCCTAAACCATGGCCCCTCGAATGATGTGGAGACTCTATTAAGGTATTTTTGAAGGTATTTAACAAATAAAATGGGTATTTTTACATGATGAAATGTGAATAAGTGTATCCCTTTTATAAGAGAGGGGGTGGGTGCTCTTGTAATTTCTCAAAATATTTAATTAATAGAAATTATTTTATAATTTTAAATGGATATAAATTTATTTATATCTTATACAGAATGATTTGGTTTCAAAAATAATATCATATAATATTTTTAACAAGTTTATGCCATGTTTTTACAATTATCATTTGGTTTTACACCCTCGTTAACCTTTTTTAATATTCCTACAGAAATAATGATTTTTACCTTTTGAGAGTCAATATAGACATTATAAATTAAATAAAAGAATATAAATTGACCATGGGGGATATTATAAACCATATATTAATAAATTTTTGAAATAAAATATTTTTAGGATGTTTATATAATTAAATAAACCATTATTTATTATAATATATCATTAATGTAAATTTTAAAACTATTTAATACAATTATTATAAAAACATAATGAAAATTAGAAAAATTCACACCAAAAATTTTATTATATCCTTTAAATATAATACTAATTTTAGAATTTTTTTATATCAATAATTATTTAAAATTATATTATTACTAATATTTTTAAAATCTTTTATTTTTATTTTACATTTAATTGAATAATTACTGTATCAGTGTTATTTAAGAATTTAAGGTATTTATTTATTCACTAAAAATTAAAAGTAAATTTACATGATGAATAAAATTATATTAGATTTTAAAATACTACTTATGATCAACCATATCTTTTATTTATCTCAATGTTATGAATATTATAGTCATTATTAACAAGAGTGTGACATTTTTGACATTTCCTGAAATAAAGGATGATAAAGGTAATAATCTCATTTAAATGTCTACAAAATGCCATATCTCAAACATTTTTTATAATTATGGATGATATTTACTAATTAATAAAATTTAGGAATGTTTTATGTAGATACCCAAAGATTGACGTACATGGACATTACATTAATTTTGCGGAATACTTAATACACACCAAAAACAAATACCAAAGGATCGTAATAGTTTAGTCTATTTGGAAACTCAGAATGTAATCTTCTAATCATGGTGAAAGATCTTCAACATCTCCCATAAAGATCTTCCCCTTTTGGTTTTCTTATATAAAAACTTTCTTTAAATCCTGGGGAAAAGAAAACATATAAAGGGTGTGCTCAAATTCTCAGTAAGGGTAAGTATGGATAAAATAAAACAAATCATAAACATTTGAACTTATAAAAATGAACATAATCTTTAAACATCAAAATCATGGGCAATGACATAAAACATGGCAGTACATAAGGCATAGATCATAAAGAAACATTAATCATGATAAAATAGCATGGGAATAAAACATGTGATTGTGGAAACCATTAAGAACAAGATATGATTTCCATAGTGGCCAAGCCATTGCTACCAAGACCATCTTAGTGGACAAAGTCCCTTTCTGAATCGAGTTCGCTCCTCGTTCCAGTCCTGTATTACTGAATTAGATTAACTTACCGTTCCATCCATGTCTATCTCATGAGATATAAATCTTTACCCAATTCATTAAAGGGAGATATAGGTCCCACCCATCTCATAATGAAATCATTCTTTTGTGTTCCACAAAATCAGAAATCATAAAACATAGCATGACCCATGTAATAGAATGGGATTCTTAAACATCATGCCATCATAACATAATATATATATATAAATGGATATTATTTCATCATAAGAATAATCAAACCATTTAAATAATGAAGACATTATACTTGAAACATAAACATTTTAAATATTTTCATTTTAGAAGGAAAATAGTTTTGATAAAACACTTGAAATGAATTCTTGAGGAAAATATCCTTTCTTTATCAAAATAATTTTAATTTCACAAAATGCCATTCAATTTTTAAAGAAAAGGGTTTTGTGGAAAATAATCATGCAATATTGTAGAGGAAGCTTCATGAAAATGAGGCGTTATGAAACCGTAAAAATCTGTTCATGCTGTATAAGTTAAAAATAACATTCTCCTTGTACTTTTGTCGGAAAAGTCAAAAAGTTCCTCGGGGGGTAAACAAAAGTATGATTCCTTTCATAACATGTGGTAAAAATTAAAAAATGGGTAAAACAACCATTAAACGTACATGAAAACATTTTTAGAAAACAGGGACATGGATGATAACAAAAACCCCAGTAAATACTTACGAATAAACAATCTTGGATAAGAGTGAGATTGGAATAGTTATCCCTTAACTTATGTCCGGTATGCTTCGTATGTGTCCGAACCTCCTATATAATGATTTAAATAATGTCATTGACTAATTACAGAATCATATTCATTGTTATGATATCATATATCATTTACTTATGACTTCATATTACCCGTTCTTTTGCAAATTTGATGTAAAAGCAGTGATTTGGGTAAAATAGTTTCATTTATTGCACGTATTTCAACTTGTTGTTCTTGATATTATTACTTATATCCTTGTCTGATGCAACGGGTTGTCTCACGTCCTTTAGGTTGTACTTTTTCTAAAACTACATTATTATAACATTCCATTAATAATATTGAAAATGTTATAGACTTAATCAATACTAACTTATGTCCAACATAATCCATTCCAATATTTAGGCTTATCCAAAATACTGTTGTCCAATATTATAGTATAAAGAAAACAATTACTAGAAATTTCATCTACCAAGCATGTGAATACCATCATTTATCCCCCATATAAGATATATCTTGTTGGTCACATTCCAAATATGTTAATACCTTAATCATGTATTCTCTTGAAAAATGAATACCCATTGAATCTTAGTGAAAACATGAATACTGTCAAAAGTTAACTCTTTCTACATACCAAAATCCAAAAATTTGATATACTCAAACCATGATATAACTTTTTCCTTATATCAGTTATGAGCTCATGAATACTGTCAAACATTTCATTTTCTCCATATCCCTTCATTATGCGCATATCATCTTATTTCCAAAAATATCTCAATCACTTTCCATGGCTACTGGTACCATAAAATTATTGAAAACCAGAATAGACCAATACATAAATATTCCAATATTCCACGATACCATATACAACATTATTTTTTAATACCATTACAAAAACACTTAATCATTCCACCACATCATTTTCATATTCAACATCGCCAATAGTGATCGCATGTGACTTCCCTTTGTCCTTTTCCTTATGTGGTTGCTCATGTCGATCATCATTAACCCTTGGATTAGAGCATTGATTAGTATAATGACCCAATTCATTGCACTTGAAGCATTGAAGTGTTGGTGGTGCATTCTCTGTAGTATTTTCATTATTCACATCATTTGCAACCCTTTTTCCATTACTTTGACACTCAACTGCTCGATGACATTATTTTCCACACTTAAAACATTTTCTAGTCCATTTAAGACAATCTCCACCATGATTCTTTCCACACTTTTAGCATAAAGAAACATTCATCTTCTTTTCACCATTGTTCTGAGATTTCTCCTTGAACTCCATCTTTCGTTTCTTGTCTAAACCATGAGATGGATATGTAACACCAACTTCCATTTCTACCTTGATAGCACAACGAACAATTTCATTATATCTACTGAAGTCTGATATAACTAATGCCCTTCGAAGACTTGGTTTTAAGCCACTAAAGAATCGATCAACTTTACTTTCAGGTTGGATGATAAAACCAGATTCATACCTTGAAAGCCTTGTAAAATTCACTTCATATATACCGACAGATTCATCATCCTTTTTCTTAAGCTCAATGAAATCCTTTTCCATCTTTGTTCAAAGAATACGAGGGAAGTACTTATTGAAAAATAAGTTCTTGAACTCGTCCCATTCCATGGATTCAATTTCATATCGGGGCCTCGTATTCTTAGTTAGATTCTACCATTGATTTGCTTCACCTTCTAAATGGTAAATAGACAGAATGAATTTTTCATGTTCCCAACAGCAAAGTATGGAAAATATCTTTTCAATGGTACTAATCCATTGTTCAGCAACAAGTGGATCAGAAGACCCACTGAAAGAAGGTGGACGTTTCCTCATGAAGGACTCAATAGAATATTGTTCCCTTCTATGCTAATTTGGAAGTCCAGAATGATTCATAGATTGTGTAAGTATATCAATAATATTTTTCACTCCATCTCCCATAACATTGGTTTTTTTCAGGAGGAAAATCATTGCATTTTCCATTACATTGATCAACATAGTTCCTTCAGGTTCCAGCCATCGTCTAAAACCAAAAAAGAATAGTGTGAGGCAAAAATCATGCTATAGAAAACAACATAACAAAGGGGGGGTACCTTCGATATCTAACATCTCAGGTTTAATTATAATATCATTTCAGTAAATCTAGGACTATAACCTATATGTATACTTATCCTTAGGGACATCCCTAGACATACCTTAGAAATATCTCTAGGGATCTCACTAAAGTTTTCGCATAATAGTTTTCCAAGGTTAACTAAACCTTTCCTCTGATACCGAATACAGAGACCCAGAGCTTGATGTACATGGAAATTAAATTACTTTTGTGGAATTCTTAATACATAATAAAAACAAACACCAAAGGACTGTAATAGTTTAGTGTCTTTGGAAACTCAGAACGTAATCTTCTAATCATGGTAAAAATATTCATCATCTCCCACAAAGATCTTACCCTTTTGATTTTCTTACCTAAAAACTTTATTTAAATCCTGGGGAAATGAAAACATATAAAGGGTGATCTCAAATGCTCAGTAAGGGTAAGCATGGATAAAATAAAACAAATCATAAACATTTGAACTTAAAAACATGAACATAATGTTTAAACATCAAAATCTTGGGAAATAACATAAAACATGGAATTACATAAGGAATATATCATAAAGAAACATTAATCATGATAAAATAGCATGGGAATAAAACATTTGATTGTGGAAACCATTAAGCACATGATATTATTTCCATAGTGGTCAATACATTGCTACCAAGACCATCTTAGTGGACAAAGTTCCTTTCTGAATCGAGTTCACTCCTCGTTCCAGTCCTGTATTACTGAACCAGATTAACTTACCATTCCAGCCATGTCTATCTCATGAGATATAAATCTTTACCCAATGCATTGGAGGGAGATATAGGTCCCACCTATCTCATAATGAAATCATTCTTTCGTGTGCCACAAAATCATAAATCGTACATCATAGCATGACCCATGTAATAGAATGAGATTCTTAACCATCATGCCATTATAATATAATCCATATAAAAAATGTATATTATTTCATCACAAGAAGAATCAAACCATGTAAATAATGGAGAAATTATACTTAAAACATAATAATTTTAAATAATTTCATTTTATATGGAAAATAGTTTTGATAAAACACTTGAAATGAATTCTTGAGGAAAATATCCTTTCTTTATCAAAATAATTTTTTTTTCACAAAATGACATTAAATTTTAAAGGAAATCGGTTTTTTGAAAATAATCATGCAATATTGTAGAGTAATCATCATGAAAATTAGGTGTTATAAAATCGTAAAAATCCGTTCACGCTGTATAAGTTAAAAATAACATTCTCCTCGTACTTTTGTCGGAAAAGTCAAAAAGTTCCTTGTGTGGTAAAAAAAGTAAGATTCCTTTCATAACATGTGGTAAAATTAAAAAATGGGTAAAAAGGACATTAAACGTACATGAAATTTTTTTTATAAAACATGGACATGGATGATAACAAAAACCCCAGTAAATACATACGAATAAACAATCTCGGATAAGAGAGAGATTGGAATAGTTATCCCTTAACTTATGTCCGATATGCTTTGTATGTGTCCGAACCTCCTATATAATGATTTAAATAATGAAATTGATGAATTACAGAATCATATTCATTGTTATGATATCATATATCATTTACTTATGACTTTATATTACCCATTCTTTTTCAAATTCGATGTAAAAGCAATGATTTGGTTAAATCCGTTTCATTTATTGTACGTATTTAGACTTGTTGTTCTTGATATTATTAATTATATCCTGATTTAATTAATTAAAAAATGTAAAACATGATTTATATATAATATATATTCAGCATATATATATATATATATGATAGAATGATAAATGGAATGAAATACACCGTTCATGTAGACGGTAGGCCGTACGTATGCATGAACGCTGTTTTCATTTCCTTATTTAATTGAATGGAATTAAGTAGATGACATACATATATATATACATAAATCCAGTATCATTATTATGTTATATATTTCATGATTACTTATTATATATACTTTAAAATCATTCATGAATGGTTAATCATTGAGAATGAATCTCATCGCGTCATGGAGACGGTAGTCCGTACGTACGTAGGAGCGATGATATCATTCCCATGATCGTGGAATTGTATTGAAGTGCATCTATAACATTTCAGAATCAATATAAATTTACAATAATCATGTACAGTTATTTATTTAAACAATTATATCCATCCTAGTAAGGTGGTGGTCGAAAACAGATTACACCACGACGTGGTGACAGTATTCTGTACGTACGCACGTGCGGTGATTTCATTTTCTGTAGGATGGATAAAAGGTGAAATAGGGTTGTTTAATATTTATAATAACATAATATTATATTAGTGATACTTATGTTATTAATTAATAATTAAACAACTAAATAAGAGGAAGTAGAATAAGAAATAAATTTGAAATAATCGGTAACAGATATTGCCTCTTCTTCAACACGCCTCTTTGAAACCTCCACTTAGGGCACTAAAATTGGTCTTTAAAGAAGACCAGGACCTCCAAAATATTAAAATGGAAGTGTAGAAGAGAAATTTTCAGGGTTTTCCCAAGCTTTAAGGCTCAATTTGGTGTGAAGAGAAGAGGGAGTAGGTGCCCTTTTATAAGGGAGGAGAGGAGCACCTTAGGAAAAACTAAAAATATTATTTTATAATAAATTCATATTCAGTTTTTAATAGCTCTAAATTGATTTCTTTCGAATATAAAGTGGGGATGGGTGAAAATACTCTAAACCAATATATTTTAGACAGGTTTGGGATTTATATTAACCTTATCTTTTAGTTTTAACTCTTAGTTAATTAGATTGACATTTACCATGTCACTTTGTATTTTTATATTATATAGTTAATAAAATTACCATTTACATCCAAGCGACTCCCAAGTGGACCATTAATGATAAAACTATCATGATATAAGTATCGTTTCCGATCCTTATATTTTTAAGAATATAATAACAATTAATAATATAATATTCGTTTTAAAAACTATTTTATGTCAATTTTGACACTATTTGGTAATTGATTTTTGTGAAAATCATAACAGCATTATTAGTTCAAAAAAAGTTAATTAAATCAATACTAAAATGTCATATTAACCTATAAAATTAGTTTAATTCATAAAAAGTCTCAAATTACATTTATTTGTTTTTTTATAACATCAATTATGTTAATATTTTATTAATAAGGTAATTACTGCATCATCATTGTGTCAAAAATAAATTAACATATTTAATGTCTAAAAATTATAAATAAACTACCATTATGTAGGAAATAATTTTATATTTATAATTAATATTTATAGTCGAATTTATCTTATGTATAACCCTATATTAAAAATTCTTTAGTTATTAAACTTTGATTTTAACTATTTTAACCCTTCTTTAAATAAATTAATAATAAATGTCCTAATCTAATCCAAGTGGACCTAAATGGTCATATTTTATTCCTAAGGTTGTTTTTGGTGGAATTAAACTTATCCAATATAATAATGACATTTGTTAGGGTAATAATAATATCATTTTTACCCTTAATTACCCTATTTACTTTTAACCGTTGTAAATAAAAGTAAAGAGTTACTATTCACCAAAAAATATTTTCATCTCATTGAACCACATTTTAGTCCTTGATATTAACCGTGTCTCTAGGATTTTAGAAATTCCACTCACAGAAGTGGTAAAATTATGTTTTATGTGAATTTCCAAATTCTCATATGAGGTGGGTAATAGACGGTGAAAAGTTCAATAAAATTTTTATATATCTAAAATTATTATAAAATGACTCCAATGAATTAAATTGAACCTATATAGGAATTATGTATCAATTCTTGACCTAAAATAAATTTAAATAAAATAAATAATTATTTAAATAAAAAGTCTGTTTTTAAATAGTAACCCAGTGTTTTCACTATTCATCAAAAATTGAAAGTTTTCAGAAAAATACAAAAAATTCACCCTATGATAATTTAGATATTTCGAATACAAAAATGAAGTCCATTTAGAAAGATAAAATTTATAAAATTTCAAAAAGTGTGTATTACTATTCGTAATGGCTAGTTTATATAACATATCATTGTTTTGAGAAACTCGGTATTGCGTGCAACACACGCTATCGTCGAAGGTCGCAATTGCATGTAATGGAAGCCAAGTTAGGGATGCGTATAGTGAAAGCTCCTTTTGGTGTAGAGTACAACACAAGATATGAATAAAATTAAAAAGAATATTTTTCATAAAATCCCGGGGTGTTACATTTTAGTTTCATATTTTAGTCCTTTTAATTTTATCTGTAACCCTTAATTTCATGATTTACCCTTTACAATGAGAACAAAATTATTATGGTTACTATTTATATTGACCAAGAATAAAAGGGAATTTTTTGAAAATGTTGTATGGACATAATAAAAATATATAATACATATTTAAAAATTTCAAAAAAAATTTAGAATAATTTTATTTAAAATTAATCTTGTAAAACAAAACAAAAAATAGATTTTTAGAATTACTTCCTTCTAAAATATAAATATTTTTATACTAAATTGAATTGTTAATTTCATTTTAGAAACCATAATTGGATAATTATAAATAGAAATTACAAAATAAAAAATTAAAACTAGTCCATTATAGTATTTTAATTTTTAAATACTTTAAATGAAAATATGGATTTCAATAAAAATTAATATTTGTTTATTCATTGAAAAATATATATATTTTTTGAAAATTATCAAAAACTAATACTAACATAAATTTAAAATTAATAATTAATGGAATGAAATTTATTTTCTCCAATATTTTTTACAAAATTTATAGAAATTAATTATAATATTCAGTAAAAAAATAAATAAAATCAATTTTTAATCAAAAGATTTTTGTAAGAACAACAATAACTTAAAAAAAATAAGTGATTATTTTGTAATAATTTACCAATGATTTTATGTTTATTAGGTACATTATATTCATATAGTAAATCAATTATTCAAATTCATTACCTCCAATTTAACAACAGGGTTATAATAATCACATTTAAATAATTATATATTATTGTTTATTTAAGATCAATGTTGCATATCTTGTACACTTTCACACATATTATTACCTTTTAAAATATCTAGATATTACATTATTAGTGTAATATTCTAATAAAAATATAATCTTTTCAAAATATTTCTCTATTCACTTAGAATATCATTATTATTAATACCACATTTTTCAAATCGTAGGATAGTAGAAATAAATCATATTTCCAAACCCCAAGGATACTTTTTCATTGAAATTTATACGGAACAAAATAAAACTTCAATGAGGGTAGTGGGATAATTTTTATTTAAGAATTTATAATGTAAAATAAATAAAATACTTGAACTATATAATTCTTAGGAAAAGATATATTAAATCCTATTAGTGTTTGTCTTATATTTAAAATAATTATCTCAATATAAAAAGTTACATTAATAATTTCATACCAAATGATATAAAATAATAAATAAAATGGAAAATTTATAAGATAATTATGATGTGAATATAAATAGTTGAATGTAGAAAAAATATGAAAATAATATTGTGACATTTCTTGTTTGTAAATTAAACATATTTTATTATTTTGATTAATGATATGAGTATGTGATTTTGAATCACAATCTTCTAACTAAATAAATTTGATTTCTATAAAAAAGGTAACCATTATAGTTGTTTCATGGTAGGATTTATCATATGGTCACATATATATCTAGTGGGAATTCTTTCAAGATATAACGATCTTTAAAAAAACCCTATAATTGAATCAAATATAATCCCTATATAGTTCTATATAATAATTTATATGATTATCGAACACATATGTGCAATTCTTTTAGTAAGGGAAAAATATTTCAATATTATTAAATTTATTTTGATATAAAAATGGGCAGTATCCACTTTATGATTGTTTTTATATTAGTTTAATATATACATTAATTTTAATGAAATTTTTTTCTCTCAATGTATAAAATTTAGTAATCTCCAATCAATAGTCACCGTAGAATGTTATCTTCTATGATATTATTATTTTCGTTGGTTAGGTTTTTTATAGAGAAATGAAATTATTATTTGATAAATAAATATAGTTTTTTGAGATTTATGATCATACACATACACCACATAAAGTTTCATATCATATGAATTTGGTATACAAGTGATTTATATTTCATATTGAATCTCCATGTCTGAGGTTGAAATGATTAATAGAATGAAAGTATCAATAAGTTGATCCATTTATTTCCATATCCCCATGAATGAGCTGATCCAAGGGTATTTTGATTTTTTTCCAATTATGTCACCGATTGAGTTTGGTCCATGTTCTGATTGTCCACTCCTATGATGGGTACAATATTTGGGACCTCAATTGACATAAATAGTAGAAGTTTATTAATATACAAAAATATGTTTCTATTACTATTATTATCTATTTTAGGGAGGATCATGAAGTGAGACTCTATGATTTGCCTATACTAGATTGAAATACTCCATGTATCATTATATTTTATTAAATTTGAAAAAAATTATATTATTATTATGATTTATTTTTTATGATATAGCATGTAGAAATAGCTAAAACGTTACATTTATTTAATAGAGACCATTATAAATAAATTTATATCTTATGTAATGTTGACTCCATTATAGGAAATTTATTTTATATATAATTATAAACTATAAAATTCATAATTATTATAAATTATAAAAAATCCCATAAGGACTCATGTTTTGTTTTTCCGAATGAGGATTGTTTTCTACAATAAAGTGTTTGAAAAAAACTCAATGAGGTAAACCAAAAGTGATTTATAGAATATCCTAAATATTTTTTCAATATATTTTCATAAGTTGTTATATATGAGGTACCATTTCATGAGGTTGATGTATTAATTTTCTAAAATGAGTATTGGATGATATCCAAAATTGTATTATATATGATTTCTTGAGTTTTAAATTATAATAGAATATATTGTGATGATTGTCTAAGCATATGATGAATTAGTAAATGTGGGTTATTGATAAAAATATGTAATAAAGTCAAATCCAAGATATAGTTATATATAAAACATCATGGTTTTAGATTGTATAAATTATTAAATAGATAGTGAACCTATATCATGGTTTAAGAAAACAGAATGAACATATTTTAGGAGAAATCTCAATCCCCCCATGATATCATATATTTTTTTTTCCTTATCGCATCATTATTATTTAGAATAGTTTTCAGGATGAACTATAAATCATTTAATGTGTTTAATAATTTCACTATTTTTTCCAATTGGTTAATTTTTTTATTTGGTTTGATTATTAAAAAATTCTTGAAATATTTGAAATAATGAAATAGTCTTCAAGGATTTTCCTTGATGACTATAAATTAATGTTGAGAATAAAAGAGGGGGATGAAGGTTGTTTAAAAATAAACCCCATTAATTGAACACCTCACAACGTATTATTATCCTTATTCCTTTAAATAATGGTAATATCATATCATGTAATCAAGAAGACAATACCTAATCATTGTGGTATTAAAAACTCCTATGGATATCCTAAGTGGAATGAGTCCATTTTTTATTCCTTTGTAATCCATATCCCACATGTTTTTTAAAGCATGGATAGATTTTATAAACACTGGAATTGTATGAATTCATCACTACCATTATTTAGTGTAATAAATATAAATATTTTTCCGTGTGGAAAATAAAATTGGATTAGCATTTCAAATTCACATGGATAAATTTTTCCCCTCCATAATCAATAAATTTTTTATATAACTCCTTTCATGTGAAGGAATAAAGTCTTAAGAAAAAAATAAAAACATAATTTTAATATATTCTATTGAGAATTATTTTCAATCATTATTTAATATCCTAAGTTCCAATTTCATTGATATGTTTAATCCAATTCCCAATAATTCATTCTAAAAATAAAATAATGATTAATGTGATAGTTATTTACCTTTAATTCAAATATATATGGTTCTATCATAAATCAATACTTTTAAATTAAAACATATCAAATAAATAATCATTAATTAAGTAAAAACACAAAAATAACAATCACTTTACAATTTAAAATCATTTTATGACGATTTAAAACAATCCTAAAATATATAATCATAAAAATAAAAAATAACAATTTAAAAAAAATTTCATACTCTAAATTCAATTTATAATTTGAAAATATATTCTTTGAATTATTTATATTTTCATTAACTATATAAAAAAACCATATTCCCAAAATCATTAAAACCATTTACAATTGGGAATAAATGTACAAAATTCATATTTACAAAAAAATTATTTCATAAAAAATTTAATTTTAGCGTATTTAATTTTTCATATTATGAAATAACTACATTTAAAAATAATTAAATATTAAATTACAAAGATAATTATATATTTTTTAAATATAATCATGGCATGTGATATATGTGCATAAATATTTTTGACTCGTAATTTTAATTTATCATAGATTCCTTTTAAAATTCAAAATTCGTATCATTGAAAGTTTTTCAAAGGTTAATTTTTTTCAAATAACCTATGTGATTATAACAAAATATTCAGTCATAATCCCTTGGATGAAAAATTCATCCAAAATGATATCCTTTCATAGTATATTATAAAACTTGTAATCATAATTGATATATTTCACTCGTTTTATAAATGGATGATGATATGATTCCATGTTTTTTATCACAATTTGTAACATATAATATAGAATGATTTATGTTTTAAAAACAAAAATATAATAATCATTAATAATAAAACCATTACATATCTTATGAAACTCTTATGTTATAAACTTTATTGTATAAATATATATATTTTTTATCTTTTATCATTAATGAGATTATTTTATCAATATAACCTCTTAGGGCTTGAGATGAAAATATAATTCATAATTAAACAAGTGTGAAAAAATAATGAGGTTATCTGAAAACATTTATAAACAAAAGTAATTGATAATTTGACATTAAATTTTATAAATCCATATATTTTGGTTTAAATGATATATGTCTAGTTTTTTGATGATATATATTAAAATACTATTTAAAATCATTTGATTCCAAAAATGAATATATTACTTTAATGAAAATGTTTATCGATTAAAATGTAATACATTTCAAATAATAAAACATTAGGCCACGATCATCCATAAAAATAATAATCCATCATTTTAGGACCTTAATGTCATCTGTAATTTAATTTTGTATTGAATGAGTGTTAAAAATATTGTTTAATTATCCTGTTATGTTATTAAATTTAAGATTTACTTATAATCTCATGCAATAACTAAGATCATTATTTGTAGATAATTACTAAGGCAATATCAGTTTGTTGTTCCAGAGTAGTGTAAACTAGAGAATTTTGATTCAATAGGGTTATATAAATGATAAGTATCCATAAAGTACCAATTGGTTTTAGTAGAGAGTATATTCACCTATATTTCCATTAGGAAGACATTTGGAACTCTATATAATGGTTGTTACATTTTTGGTTCCCAATAAAGTGTAAATGATTACTTTAGATTTAGTAGGTTGGTTTTTACATGTGGGGTTTGACGGTTTACTTCCTAAACCTTCTGTATAAAATATAATTTTGTTTTTTCATTAAATAACCAAATAAATCATCAAATTGATTCACCCACTTAAATAAATATCCCTCTCACATTCTTCTATTGATTATCAGCCAATTGGGCTTGTCCATTAAGGAATTATATGTGTATGAACTCATACTCCTCTAAATAGTTCTTCTTATTTCATGGTATCCACTAATTATAGTTTCGTATGGATAATGTTTTATTTATAATTAAACTATATCTTGGTTGAATCATCATGAAAAAATATAAATTAGTGTGTGGTTGATTGAAGATGTTGAGAGATGATTGATTCATACCACCACCCATTATGTTACAAAAGAATTATTCCATTAGTTATTTTCTATGATATCATCTAATTAATTTTTAAATTAGAAATTTATTATATATATTGATGTTTATTTTGAATATATAGGTGTATTGGATGTATCATGGGCCTTACATACACCAAGGGTCATGGTTTGGGTATTTATTTATAGCTTGGTGAGAATTTATGTATTACAATGTATTGATTTAAATTGGATTATTTTTTATAAATTACATATAATTAATTAGTTTAAAAATATGGATGATTCATAGGATCATGGAATGGTGGGAGATAAGTGTGGATCATTGTTGGATTTCCAAAGTATGGTTAGATATCAGGTTGTAGAGTTATATCTTATTTGATACATGTGTTATCAATAACACTTAACCATATAACATTTTATGGATGATTGTTAATTCATTCATGGGGGTTGTATTTAGGTATAATGGATAGAAAAAAAGTGTTCTCAATGTGATATAATTTAGTGGAATAATGTATCTTAGGCTTAGATGATTTTTTACGTTGTGAGTAGAGAAAGATAATATCAATAGATATCTATATCATCGAAGGGATGGTGATTTCATTTTATTTTATGAGAGTCCTAAAATGTATAATAATAATACAGGATAGATTTTCATATGATTCAATAATAATATTGACTCATTTGGGATTAAGTGTGATAGTTTATTTATTTTTTCACCTCACTTACTATTCGGAGTAGGCCCTTGAGGGTTCATAATGTATATAGTCTACGAGTTTTATGGAAAAATTCCTCTAAAAAATTGTGTGTTGTGATGAGGAATGTATCCTTTGGATGAAGGGCCTGTGAGATCTCATACAGATTATATGTTATGGGACATAGATCGGGGTTGTAGGGATTTTGTGACGGATTGATATGGGATTTACAAGGGATGTAGAGTGAATTTAGTATGGGATGGTCCTTAAAGGGTTAAGTTACTTTGTTTATTTGTGATTTTTTAGTGTAATTATACTCTATCATTTATGACCAAGGAAAGTTAAATCCTTTAGAATATTGGATTGCTATGTGGTATTAAATGTCAGTATGAATGAGGGATAATGAATTATTTATGACTAATAAACCTAAGGGTTTATTTTATAAAGATATATTGGTGGGTATTTTAGTTTCATGGGACACACTTTCTGTGGGGGGAATGTGATGTCGATGTTATACAAAAATTCTAGGTCTTGTTGAGTGATATTTCATATTTTAGTCAATTTTGGAATCATATGGTGTCTTTATCAAGATATGTGTTAGGTATTGACCATAATATTTATGAGGTCTAGAGAATAGTTAAACCATAAACCATTAGAGTATTGGTTCATCAAGAAATAAACCTCTTCTGATAATTGGGTTTTTTATACTTTGAGGTGTGGTTTATATGTATGTATGAAAAATGAGATGTTATATGTGGCACATAATAAAGATGATGTGACTCATTATGGGACCCTACCTAGAGTTAGAGGGTATCAGATATGATTTTTTATGAGTTTACCCAATATGAGATTGTATATGCTGATATGTGGTTTAAAACCCCACCCTGAGGGATATTGTTGTGGTATTAATCATTTTATAGGAAAAGTATTGGGACCTCACCCCAAATGAGAGGTATGTGGTATGAAATTTGATATGTGATTTATATTGAGACTAAAACATAAGTTAGTAGGTATATTTATAATATGTGGTATGTTATATCAATTTATAAATACCCTATGAGTAAGAGGGTAGTGGTATGAGACTTAGTATGTGAAATTTTGTGAGGAATCACCCTAAGTGTGTGGTTAGTGGTAAGATACATGGTATTTAATGTGATATGATACAACAACCCAAGTGAGAGGGTGTAGTTATTTTATGTGATATAATATTTTAATTTCATTATCACACTACCATATATGGGGTATATTTCCAAATAATCAGTTGTAAATCCTTTCTTATGGCCATGGGATATAGACTATTTTTTTGTCATACTGCACCTTCCATCAACTTAATCTAGGTTTGGTATGGTAAGGTTTCTTGGTTTCTTGGTTAGTACATGATGAACCAACAAACAATCATGTATATTTTATATTTTTTAACTTATTTTACTTCATGAATAAACATATATATGTTTGTGTATATTCTAGGAAGATGACAAGACCTTATTGAGAAATTTTTCATAGACCCACTATAGGTAACACAATGACTATGTAGAACTTATTCTAGTATACAAGTTGTGCACAAATGACCCTGTAAAGTGAGATAAAACCACTTAATAAGGATTAAATATGGGATTTAGGTGAGTCTATGAGATGTTACAAGATCCTCATGTGTACTGTATTCATTTAATCTTATCTTATATAGGAATTTTCTAGTTAGTAAACTAGTGGGATGTATGGTTTAATGATTGAGATATATTTTTTACTAGTTTCCCATAGATGTAATTTCATAATTTCATAATCTAATTTTCTATTATTAGTGATTTTTTATTATTTTTTTATTAAAAAATTTGATATTGAGAGTATAGTCTCCCCAACATTGATCATTTAATCCATCATTAATTAAAAAAACTTCTAGCACATAGGGATACGCACTTGTTCTATTGTGGTTAAGATAATTGGAATGTTGTTTGGGAGATTTGTTATATGGAATTATAATATGGTATATAATCATTAATTATTTAATTTTAATTATTTTTTTAATTGTTATATTGATATAAGAATTTAGTAGTTCTAGTGATGGACCATGGGAATAAGATTTAATAAAACTTATCATGTGGGATTTCAATATTACATGGATTATGGGATTTCTATTTTTCACTTTCAGTATTATAATTAAAATGATTATTTAAATATTATTCCTTCACTAGTGGTTTTTATGTTTTATTTGAGTCCATGGTTTCATGATTCATTTATAATTGATTCATACATAGAACATATTATTCCTATTATATGTATGTTCTTTTGGGTGATTAAACATTTTGGTGAGAGATGGTCCAATTATTTTAAGTGCAGATAAAAATATATATTATTTTCCTATATTTCATATTCATGAAATTCCACGGAACTTGGAAACTATTTTTATTGATAGGTCAGGTGAAACTTATCATGTGTAGTTTTCTATAAATGATTATATAGTCCCTAGATATATGTGATGTACAATAAACCTTTTTGGAATGGATCATGCATTGGATACCATAGAGGGATATACATATATGTGGGGCATGCATGAGATAAGTTTTAAAATAGAAAAAGGTTACATTGATGAGTTATATTCCCTTATGATTATAGGTTAGGGTATGATGAATGACATATGATGATAAGTTATGAAGTATTGAGAGTGATTTTGATATCACGGTCATGGTCAATAGGAGAGATCAATTTTATTTCTTTCCTTGTTATATTAATATATTTCATTCAATATGATAGTAAGAGAGCCTATATAAGGTGGGTTTAAGGTCATGGGTAGTGTATATTGATGATAAGTGATTTAGGGGAAATATAAGAGTAGTAGGGTATCATATACATGGACTTCTTATAAGAGATATACATTGGGTTCATTATAATTGGAATCCTAAGAGTGACTATGGAATATTGTTTTAATGAAATCAGGATGAATGTAAAGTGGATTAGGAATAAAATCCTAGGTTTGGGTTGGTACGATCAAAGATTTGTGAGAGAAACAGGTGTGATATGTTTGGACCTATCATAGTCATATATTAGGGATAAATTTAAGATAATCCATTTTTATAAAAATCTATCATTCTATATTAGAGTCCGTGGGATTATTATTTCAATGTTGTTTTGGAATATTGTGGATGAATTTCCTATAAGAATGGAATGGGTAGTGTGTGGTGGTTTGGCCTAGTTCCCATATACAAATGTCTCAATACCTTCAACCAATTATATTCATAAATGAATGTATTCAGGAATTTAGAGATCAGGTGATTTAGTTTAGTGGGGTATTAAAATGATACACTTATGGTTGGTAGAATCATTTAGGTGATGGGAATATGACCATCATCTAGGAAGCATCAACTTCATTGTGAAAATTTAAATGGATTCTGTAGTATTAATTAGGATACTTGTCACGACCCACCTTATTCAAGATGAGGGAAGGGATATAAAGATGTCGAGACCTTCCTTCCTCAAGATGAAAGATAGATAATGACAACCAAGTCCCACCTCTAATAGGCCCCGAGGTGGTGACCAGCACTAAGGGTATAGAACTATCATGAAAGTGGTAGGAATTAACTGTTTCTATAGTAACGAAGACCAAGAGATAAGAAGTATCAACCTCAAACAACTCCATGACAGATGTAAATAAAGAAACCAAAATTCATCCCACATGCATGTTTAAGTAAAAATATCTAGCAACACATCAACCATTCCCATATTCAAACTAGTAAAGTCCTGAATGGCCTGCATAATCTCCTTGGAAACCCAAAAATAGTTTTATAGACACAGGGTGAGCATACAAGTATACTCAGTAGGGAAAAACAAAATTCACCCATGCACAAGTGGGAGAATCATACTAATTCCCCCTTGATAAAATAAAATAAACTCAAAAATAACCTAACAAGGTATACTATCCACCTCCAACCTCACCAAGTAACACTCAGAAAATAACAAAAGTCAAGTCAAGTAAAGTAGTAAGAACATCAATATTTGGGTACACCACACCACTTCCCACTTGTTAATTTCTAATATCAGATGACGAACATCCTGATGCTACCCCACTCTTCAATAATACCCACTTTTACAACTAACCCATATACACCAAAGCTGCACACCACATCGCATCCCACCCATAAACACCTAAGCCACAACCACCAAACGTCTTGCCTGGGCCTCATCCCGAAGACACCTGGGAAACAAACCACCTCTCACACAACCAATACCATACGTCTGGTATTATACCTCAAGCCATTAAAGCCTGCCGGAAGAGTCTTGGGTGATCAATTCCTATAAACAAAATTAGGGTAAATTCAGTAATTATCCGTCCAACCTCCCACTGAGATATTGGTAAAGAAACTCTCCCCCATAATAATGGGGGTGTTCGACACATAGTTCTCAACACCTGTGGGGTGTGTATAGAATACATAAGGAACTAAAAGTTTATTTATATAGGTAAAAAACACTCATCCCATCCTATGGGATTCCAAACATACAACCAACCCACTCAAAACCACATTTTATATTACCCCTACATGAACATACAATCAAAAACGACAGTCACTTGAACGCTGCTTCACTACAATACCAAACTCGAAACATACCCCCATCCAATTCATTTATCCAATTATCATTTTTTATCATCAAACCATTCATTTATTTATTACCATCCCTACCTGGGAAACTTTTAAACAATACAAAATTTATAAGGTGAAGAAACCATACCTACCAATAGAAAGAAAAACAAGGAAAGAAGGGTTAATGGAATTGTGACCCATTCTAACACTCACAATCATTAAATCAGGACACAACCCAGTCCTACAGCCTCGCTACCCAACCACTTCCCAGATGCAGTCTCACTGCATAAAAAATATATCCATTATGTAGTCAATTAATCTCTCAGATTGAGATACAATCACACCATCCATACCCGTACACAAGACTACAACAACTGTCATTAAACCACAACCCCGTTGTGCACACATACCACACCCTTCTCACAGAACCAAATCATCTACCCACCCACGTGCCCATACCCATGATACCACCACCACCACCATATAACACTCATAAAGAAAAAAACCATCAAGACCCACACACCACACAACGACACAAAAAAAGCTGAGTGTATTTGGATTTATCTAATAAAGGTTCTTTAATTCCACTTTGATAAATATGGGTGATCACAAAATGGTTTTCATCCTAAGGAATCCATTTATTTAACAAAGTGAACGTGATTAATCATATTGATATTTATAGAAATTATTTACAAGGAAAAACAGAGTTATAAACCACCAACCTTGAGTAGAAAAAAACCACCAATAATCATTATTTTCAGAGGCTACATGGCCACAACATATCACATCACAAACAAAGATAAAAATAAAACAAGTGATCAACATCAATCCACTCCCAGCCTGTTATCAAGTTAATATTTCATCATTAGCATTTATCTTTGTTAAAAGTTGGATTCAGTAGTTTTTTACAAAAATAACTTTACTACTCCCACCCCACATGATACACAATTAAATAGAGATAGTATAATCCTTACCTAGAATAAAAGGTGAAAAAACTCCTCGTTGTTCCAAAATAGGGTGTGTGTGAGTAGCAGGAAAACATCAAGGAAAAATCCAAGGAAATATGGATCAATGACTATGATATGACACGTGACTCCATGGGAAGGGAAGGTTCTAGGTGCACCAAGAGGTAATGGAAACACACTGGGAAGAGATGGTCTTATCTCAAAAAAGATAGATCATATATCAATGGAATTGAAAATGGTTTCAGAATTCATTAATGTGGGATCACGGTCAAGATTACATGGTTAGACTATTTAAAAGTCCTTGGAGTGTTAGGATATTAATGATATAATTAATATCCTCTGAAATGACATTAAAAATGCTAAAATAAGGATTTAAACTCGATTTACGTCAAATAAAACAACATAGTGACAAAACTAGAAAAGCTGGGAAAAATAGGAAAATGAGTCACTGATGGGTGAGTCGTTGACAACAAGCCACAAACAGTGAGTAACTGATGCTATGATACTGATGTTGAGCCACCAAAACGACCTACTGATGCCTAAATCACTGATGCCCTGGATCACTGATGCCCTGATTCCCTAAATCCTTGACTCACTGATTCCCTGACTCACCGACACTGACACCCTAACTCTTTGACACCAACACCCTAATTCTCCGATACCAACACCCTGAATTATTGACACTGACACCCTGACTCACCAACATTGAAACCCTAACTCACCAACACCGACACACTGAATCACTAAAACCAATTCCATGACTCACTAACAATGACACCCTGACTCACTGACACCGACACACTGACTCACTGACACCGATGCCCTAAGTCACTAATGAAAAAACTGGAAATTTGGGAAACTCCTAAAATGAGCCACCATTGACTCCTAGAACACCCTAAACAATGGATTTTGACAAAGTAATGGACCATAGAGGTATGGACCATTATGTCATATACCTCTCAAACTATTATCTCCCTATATAATTCAAAACCAAACCTTGAATAAAGAGGGGTCTGAACAACCACCTGTTAAGATACCTCTCAAGGATGAAGCAACCCATTGGAGTGAAACCTCAACATCCAAGAAAAAATCCTCTGATATTTTCCAACCCAAAAAAAATAAGACATACCACACAAGCACCAAAAGTCACACTACCTAAATATATTAATTAGGGAATTCCTTCCCCCATGTCTATAAACTATCCGCTTTGGGTGACACTGACTCACCCATACAGGTTTAATCACATCCGCATTAATATGTATTGATTACAGATCAGGTCCTTCCCTCCTCATACAACATGAATTTATCACGCATCACATAACAAGTAAATAACTCATCTGATAGAAAACAAGGTTCAAACAGTACATCACAAAGAAAACACATGATAATAACTCAAAAAAACTAAGGGTGCAAGGCACAAATCTATGTCTCTCGCTACCAATTACTCTGCTCTAGGAAACCATGCCTCCATAATACATGAACCAATGGAATATTCCTTCCATGAAACACCTTCTCTTGATGATCCTAGATATCCACTAGTCACTCCACAAATTTTGTGTCATCCTCGATATACAAATTTCCCCAATCAATGACATGAGAGTCATCGTGAAGATACTGAGGAATCTGTGAGGCATGAAAGACATTGTGGACCTTCCCCAACCACTATAGAAATACCAGATGATATTTCACCTAGTTAACTCATCCCAATACCTTGAAAGGTCTGATGGAACTGAGAGAGAGCTTACTCCATATGCCAAACCTCCGCTGCCAACATCGAATGGAAACCTTCATAATGAAATAGAATCCTAACTCAAAATCCAAAGGGCTTCTTATAAGATCTACATATGACTTATTCCAATCCTATGATGCCTTTATCTTCTCATGAACAAGCCACACCTTCTCTATCATACTCCGCACCATAACTGTACCAAGAATAACTACCCCGAACATCCATCCAATACAAGGGTGAATGACATGAACTCCCATATAGAGCTTCAAAAGGATCCATACCAATGGAAGAGTGATATCTTTTATTATAAGAAAACTCTACCAATGGATAATGTCACACCCATAACCCACTAAAGTTCAAAACACATGCCCATAACATATCCTCCAATATCTGGATGGTCTGCTCTATTTGTCCATCTGTCTGAGGGTGGAAAGCAGTGTTGAGGCGTAATTGGGTGCCAAAGGAATGATTCAATCCCCTATAGACTCGTGACATAAAATGTGTATCTTTATCTAAGATGATATATCTTTGAATTATAGGTAGCTGCACCGCCTCATCCATATACCTCCGTACTAAGGCATCTATTGCAGTCAACTCCTCGATTTCTAAGAAGCGATACAATTACTTTAATTCATCCACTACTACCCAAGTAGCATAACATCATCTGTAATCCATGGGTAAACTGAGGATTAAATCCATCAATATGTCATCCCACTTCCACTCAGGTATGTCTAAGGGATCCAACAAACCACTAGGATCATGGTGCTTAGTCTTCACTTACTGGAACAATAATCACTTTTCCAAAAAACTCTTCCACTACTCGCTTCATCCCAGGCCACCAGAACTATTCACTTAATCCCTAGTAAATCTTGGAAACTATTGGGTGTTCCTATAAGAGTGAGATATAAATCTCATGGAGAAATTACTCAAAAATTACCACCGGAACAAATAGCTTTCAATGTAACAACATATGCTTCTAACCATCCCTCCGTAGCATTACCCTAGTCAATGAAGCCACACATCACATCCACCTATAAGTCTCCCAAGTGATACACCTCCACCTTCCACATCATATATGATTGTACTGTCACTTAAAATAGATGACCTTTTCCTCCATCCATTCTTGCATCTAAGTGAAAGGAATCCAACTCCTCCATTGCCCTCTAAGCATCTGTAGATTTCTAAACTACCTCCCTCTGTGACTTTCTACTCAAAGAATCAGCCATGAAATTTCCATTTCTTGAGGTGTGGGAGATCCCAAAATCGTAATCCTAGAGAATCTGCATCCACCTTCACTACTGAAAGTTCTGGTCTCACTGAAAGAAGATGTACGTCAAGCTATTATGATCAGTGAAGACTAAAAAGCTCTCCCAAATGTGGTAATGGCACAAAAAATTAGTGTGAACATGACCACTAATAGATCCAGATATTGGGTACTTCCAAAGAAACGACTACCTTGACCTTTAATGGATCCAATTCTACACCCTTCTTAGACACCAAATGTCCAAGTAAGTGGACCTCTTGTGTCCAAAACATGCACTTGGATAGCTTTTCGTAGAGTTGGTGGTGCTGAAGGATGTGTAGGATAGTCTTGAGATGATCAGTATGCTCCTCCTCTAACTTCATGTAGATTAGGTTTTCATTAACAAATATGATGAAGAACCAGTCCAGGAACTCACGGAAGACATAGTTCATAATCACCATGAACACGACCAGTACGTTCGTAACATAAAACAACAAAACCATGAACTATAAGTGGACATACCTACAACTGAAAGCAGTCTTCAGGATTTCACCCTCCTTCAATATCAACTGGTGATATACAAACCACATATTGATCCTAGAGAACCACTCTTCTCCCCTCAGCTAGTAGAAAAGATTTTCTATTCTTGGGATAGGGTAATAGTTCTTGACCATTACCTGATTAATCCTTTGGTAGTCTATGTAGATCCTCATAACACCATATTACTTCTTCAAAAATAAGAATTGATCACCCCACGATATCAAAATGGGTCATATGTCACCCTTATTAATAAGGTCTTCAATATGAATCTGCAAATCCCACAACTTAGAAGGCTCCATACGATAAGGAGCCATCGAGATCAGATGAACACCGGGCTATAAGTCTATCATTAACTAAACATCATGTCACTTTGGTAGAGTCACAACATTTTTGGGGGAAAAATATAGATACACTCTGAAAACTCCTAGAACCTCCACCATGTCAGCAATAATTTATCCTACTAACAGCTCATCTAATAAGAAAAAAAAGAGTATCCATGCACTGGTTTCCCATATGACAGCTTCGCTCGCAAAAAAAGCTACGCGTTGGCCTTTCACGTCTGAGAACACAACCGTTCTTTAAAAGTAGTTGATAACCGCATGAAAAAAAAAACTAATCGATGCCAATGATGATAGTGTACAACTACATATGTAGCAAGAATATGTCCCCACTGGACTTCTACAACCCTAAAATCAGTCTAAATCCCTAGAAAACATTAAAAAAGATGGTCTGACCTATTAATGGTGTACTCAACACAAGGGGAACAAAAAGTTTAACTATGTACAATCCCAGAGTATGGGATAGACTGAGTTCAACAAAGGAGTGAGAAGATCATGGATCAAATAAGGAACAAGCAAGAATACTAAAAAAACCGTTCCTACCTTGAATGATCTCCAGACTTACTGGACCTGCTACCTTTACAACATGAAACTACCCATGCTCATTTCCTCTACCCCTTGGATATTGGCTGCGTCCCCAACAACACCCTAGTTGAGCTCTACGAGGAACACCCTGAGGTCGGCCTCCTCCTGCACCATCCACCCTTGTGGGAGCAGGGGCCTTCTGTCCATATTACTGGAAAGGTCTGGTTGGAAACTACTGTTGAGGCAAGTATTGAACTTTCCCACTTCCACCATAATGAGCTAGAACTGGACACCGATTCTGAAGGTGACTACGGCCTTCAAAAGTGAAACACCTCGACCCCAAGACCATGGGAAAATGTAGAGGACTAGAGGTCTAGAACTAAAACTGCTAGGGTCGGCTTCCCATTGGACAAATCCTTGAAGGTTCTGACATTGAAGAAATTATACTGAAATCCTTCCCCTTTAAAGAACTCAGTTGACTTCCCTCTCAAGGTAGACCTCCTCATGTGTTTATCATTTCTACCACCTCATCCTTCTTCTAGACCTCTAAGTATATCGATAGGGTAAAGAGAGTGACCACATATTGAATATAAGGAAATAATCCCTCCTTGAAGAACCTCACCTAAGAATCCTCATCCAAAAATAGATCTTGAGAAAAGAGTAGGATAATCTAGAACTTGATCCTCAATTACCTCACTAACATACACCCTTACTGGAGGGAGAGTAACTCCTACCTCTTCTCAACTTTCATTATGGAAGGGAGGACTAATGCCAGAAACTCATTCAAAAAGTTATCCCATGAAACATCGGCCTCTTTCCTCTCCCTGAGGTAAAGTGTCCATCATTGAAGCACTACTCCCCCCATCGAACTAATCGCCAACGCTACCTAGTAATTCGCCAGAGCCCGGATCAAGATGAAAGTTATCACCATATACTCAAGAAAACTATCCATTTCTGTATCTAAGACATTTCCATCGTACTTTCTTGAGTCTATAAATGGAAATCACATAGTGTGTTATGCCATTGATTGTCCTCATCCTCTGGATCAACCCTCTGCTGATTAGCCATATCAGCCTACTGAGCCTCCACTACTCGTACCACATGTAGATAATGATTGGGTGATATAGCTGAAAGGTAAACAAGAAAATCTTAAACATAAGTAGTATGGAATTTATTTAGGGTTTATTTTATCTCATTTATTAATTTAAATTTCTTGAAAATTCCCAAAAAAATAATAACACAGGTCATTATGATTTATGTACCTTTCCTAGGGTCTCTACCCAACAAATGGTGTAGACTCACTTGGTCATTCGATAAGATCATAGTGCTTGCATCAAATCACGGGAGTCCCTAATATCCCATGTCCTAGCCGGTCTTCCCTAGCCTACATCACACACCAAGAACATCTAACACTGTTTCCCTACCAACCCATGAAATCCTAACTATTCCTAAACAAAAATTCATCCTATCTCCCAACCATCACCTATGATATAATTTTGTCATGACACTCCTTTTTCAAGATGAGGGAAGGGATAAAAAGATGCCAAGACCTTCCATTGTCACGATAAAGGAGAGACAATGACACCCGAGTACTGCCTCCAATAGGCCCCCTGGTGGTGACCCAAACCAAGGGTATATAAATATCACAAAAATCAGAGGCATTACCCCTTTATATTTTAACAAATATTAGGAGATAAGACGTATCAACCCCAAAAAATCAAAGATAGTTTTATAATAAAAACCAAAATTCATCCCACGTGCATGTTTAAATAAATTTACCATAAATACAAAGAAAACTCCAAAGTAAGTACCAAAGTAAAACTAAGTAGTGACACAACAACCATTCATAACATCTGAGATAGTAAATTCTAGCACGGTCCGCATAATCTCCCTGGAAACCTAAAAACAATTTTATATACATTGGGTAAGCATACAAGTATACTCAGTAGGGAAACACCAAAGTCACCCATGCACAAGTGGGAGAAGCATACTAATGCCCCTATAAGAAAACAATAGAAACTTAAAATCACCCAACAAGGTATACTATCCACCACCCACCTCACCAAGGTATTCTTAACAAATAATGCAAGTAAATTAAAGTAAACTAGTAATCACATCAAAATGTGTGTACCCCACACCACTTCTCACTGGTTAACTACTCATCCCTAACGAAGAACGTCCTGACACTACCACACTCTTCAACAAGCCCAACTATCATAACCTACCCACATAAACCTGAGTCACACACGACATCACATCCTAACCACAGACACCGGGGCCACAATCACCACATTTCATTCATGGGACTCATCTCGAAGACATTAGGGAAACAAACTACCACTCACACAGCTAATAACATAGGTATGGTATTAAACTTGAAACCCTTATAGCCTATCAGAAGAGTCTTCGGCAATAAATTCATAGAAGATGGAACAAGGTAAAGTCAGTAACCAGCCATCCATCCCCCCACCAAGATGTTGGAAAAGACACCCTACCCCATAATAATAGAGGTTGTCTACAAATAGTGCTCAACACAGGTGGGGTTCATATAGAAAAAAAAGGAATTAAAAGTTTATATATATAGGTAACAAACACTCTGACCATCCTATGGGATTCCAAACATAATACTGGCCCACTCAAAACCACATTTTCTACTACCCCTATATGCACGTACCACCAGAAATGATGGTCACTTGAACACCGGTTCACTACAAGCCCCAAATTGAAATATACCCCAAAAAAATTCATTTAACCAATCATCATTCTGCATTATCAAATCATTCATTTATTTATTTCCATCACTACATGGGAAACTACCAAACACTATAAACTATATAAGGTGAAGAAACTATACCAACCACTGCAAATCCAAATAAGGAAAGAAGGGAGAATGGTAAGGGAACCCATTCTAATACTCACAAACATGAAATCATGAAACAAATAAATACCTTATCCCCACAGAACAACCACTACCTAGATGTAGTCTCACTACATTAAAATTCAATCCATTCCACAATCAATCAATCTCTCATCCTGATATATGATCACACCACCCATACCTCGTACGTAAGCCCACAATAACTTCCACTAAACCACAACCTCATTGCGCACACATACCACACCCTTCTCATAGTTACAACTCCTATACCCTCCCCTGTTCCCATAACCATGCTACCAATAACACTACTATATATCCCTCATAAAGAAAAAAACCCAAAAAAAAACCCACACAACACACAGACACACCAAAATAAGATGAGTGTATTTGGATTTATCCAACAAAGGTTCTTTAATTCCACTTTGATAAAATAGGGTGATCACAAAAGTATTTTCATCTTGGGCAATCCATTTATTTAAGAAAGTTTAGAAGATTAATCAAATTGAAATTTACTGAAATTATTCACAAGGAACCTACAATAGTTATAAATAATAACCCTTGATCAAGAAAATACCACCAATAATCATGATTTTTAGATTCTAGATGGCCACAAAAAACCAAATATTAAACAAATAAAAAAAATGAAACAAGAAATCAACATCAATCCACTCCCATCCCATTATTAGGTCCGTATTTCATCATTAGCATTTATCTTTGTTAAAAGTTAGATTCAGAATTGTTTCACAAAATAACCTTACAACGCCCACCTTGTATTATAAAAAACTAAAGAAAGATAGTAGAATCCCTACCTATAATAATAGGTGACCAAAACTCCTCCCTGCACCAAAATATGGGGTGCATGAGTAGAAGAAAAACTCAAAGGAAAACTCCAAGGAAAACTGGATTGATGGATATGAAAAAACACATGACTCTATGGTAAGGGAAGGTTGAATATGCACCATGATTAAATGGAAACACACTAAGAAGAGAAGGTCTCAACTTAGAAAATCTAGATCCTATATCAACAGAATGAGAAACGGTTTAGAAATTCATTAACATGGGATCATGGTTATGATTACATGGTTTGAATAATTCAAAGTCCTTTGAGCATTAGGATATTAAATTTATAATTAATATTCTTTGATTTTTTTTAAAAATGCTCAAAAAAGGCTTTAAAATCAATTTATGTTAAATAAAACGTAAGAGGTGTAAAATTGGAAAAAGTAGAAAATGAATTATCGATGGGTAATTCATTGACAACAAGCCACTGACAGAGATTCACCGACAATGAGATACTTGTGCTGAGCCATTGATGCAACCTACAAACACCTGACTCACTGATTCCTTGACTCATTGACACCCTGACCCACTAACTCTTTGACTCGCCGACACCGATGCCCTAAATCACCAACACCAATACCCTGAGTCACCAACACTGATACCCTGAATCACCATCACTGACACCCTGACTCACCAAAACTGACCCCCTAACTCACTAACACCGACACCCTAACTCACCAAAACCAATTCCTTGAGTCCCCAATGAAAAAACTGAAAATTTGGAAAACTCTTGAAGTAAGCCCCTATTGCATCCCAGAACACCCTAAACATTGGATTTTAATGAAGTAATATAAGACAAAGGTCTGGACCATTATAATACTGGTGTCTAGGTAAAAAATTCCAAATTATTCATTGGTAAACAAAACAATTGGATTTACATTATGGTGTTTCATTACAATTAACAAATTGAGTAGCTGACTGGAGTATGATTAAGTGACTCAATTTATAGAGACTCAGATACATTTTGAATTAATATAGGTGATTATAATGTAACAGTGGGTATATATAGATTACAGATTCACCCATAGAATATACATCAAGTTATAGGATGTACATTACTATGGGTGGATTAGTATATTTTTTATACATATATTAAATATGAATCTTGATTTAGCTAATACGATTTTTTGATGGAGCATTTGGAATAATTTTATCATGAAATGATTGATATGGGAGGATTCACTAGATATAATTTCCATAGTTATATGTAGTGATGTGTAAATTATAGAACATACATTATTTCAAATAAAACAACAAGGTTTAAATGACTATAATTTAGGAATTAAGTGAAAATATAGTGTATACTAGTTGATCACATGGGAATTTTAGCCACATTATCTTACATTCAAAATAGAGAACAAGGAATTGTATTAGATATTGATGACTATATTAAAAAATAGTTATGTTTCTAGGTGTATCTTGTTTTTGAGAAGCATTATGTTGGAGAGTTTTTGAAAACCATTGCCAATAATGTTCTTTATTTTAAAAATTATTTTGTGTTTAGTTTTTTATATATAATATGTTCAAAGAATATTTCTTTATATAGAATATCTTACCATTTAAACATATCTATGATATTTTACTAGGTGTGTTCAATGGATTGGTTGGTGGAACTCGGGATCATGCTTCAGTAAAAGTATGGTGGTGTTGTAGTTGAAGTCGGTATATAACTTTGGGTACTAATTAGAGATAAATTGGGTACTTATTTGTTTTTATAGAGGGGTTTTAGTATGATGGGATCCACCAGGTAGCCAAAGGAACACAACTGGGTGATCAATACCTTATTGGGTAACTATCTAATGGTGACACTAAACCATGTAGGTTTCAGGTTTGACTTTTATATAGTGATATAAGGGTTATTTTTAACCAATTTATTTCACCACCACATGGAGTTTTCCTCCTATCAATAGATAAAAAAGATTAGGTATATGTTATAATCATTTTCTCTCCCTCCCTAATTAAATTGTGATTCTTTATGTTTTGGGATTATTCAATGAAAATTTTTAGTGGTATAAAATCTTCCTCGTCCCCATGGCCATTTTAATACACCATTGAATCTTTTTTAGTGTCTTTTAGAAATGGGTTGAGTCATTATTATAATAGATTATGGTGGAATCATATAGAATGAAAGGGATTTTTAAGGTGAGGGCCCGAGGATTAAAACAGACACATGAAAAATCTATTTTACCATTTTTTAGTATAGGATCACTACCCATGGAAATTTTATATATTTTCCATTCATTCCAATTTATATTGGGAATTAATTGGAGACTATATTATTTTATTTTTGTCAATAGAGGTCTCATGGATGTGTTATACACCATACATATGTCATTGTTCACAATCATAGTACTTCATGGATTATTATTTATTTTTTTTAAATTATTTTGTATTGTTGAAAAATTGAATAATGAATTTTAAATTAAATATAAATAATTAGTTTGGTGTTGTGGATGAGATATGTGTTTTTGGTTTGGATAAATCTTGGGATGTCAAGTTTATATCCTACATAGGTTTTGGGTTTTGGAAAAATATATAAGGACCAATGGATCCCTCACATAAATAATTTTTTGATTTATTGTGTATAAGACTTGGAGGAAATTCTTTTCAATGATTTGAGAAAGAATGATTGGCCAATTGAATATGATTCTAAGGGGGTGTATGAGTTCAGTTGAGTTTTTGAGTGGTAAAGAATCTATATCTATGGTTTGGATGTGTTGGTAATAGCTTATGATAGTACGTTATAGGGATAACTTGAAGGATATAAAGTATTGGGCCTATACGTGATGGGTTAGATGGTTTATGCGTCATGTATAGTTGAGAGTAAACACATGAGGGGTACTTTTATACATTATTTTTGAGGAAAGAAGGCTAGGGATTCCATGGTTTATTATGGTAGATGTTGAGTGGATAATATAAATGACATATTTCAGAACTCCCCTATGGGAAATGTTTTATGAGTCCCTATATAGTGTTTTATAGATTTTCTCATATATTGGTAGTGTATTTAAATGGGTCTTGTTATGAGTTTCACATGGTTTTTTCCATGTGTAGTAGAATTATGTTCATATTGTTACAATTGGATGTGAAATTGGTCCTGGATTCTAGATTCCAAGGTCTAGGGGATCAAATAGGTTATCTGATTAGTGTGTGTTTCTAGATGTAGGTTGGTATTTGAGATTAGATACTAATCCATGGATATGAAAACCTTTGGTTTAATTCTTTATATGATAAAATTGGGATGATGGTTTTAGAGGTACACACCTTTTCTGGTGGGTGTGGGAAGCTGAGGTTAGTTAGTATTTCTAGGTTGTACCATTTAATTTTTCAATCTCAGTCATTCCTAGGGTCTTTGAGTTTCCATGGTTATCATTGTTCTTTGTTTTTACCTATATCCTACTGAAGTCTTAGACATAGATATTCCCTATTATATTTATGTAGAGGTTCATCTTGTGAATATATTCTTATGATAGTTAGATGGTCTAATATCAAGATATGGGGTAAATGTATGATACCTGATTATGATCACTTTTAACATGACCAATCAGTATGCCACATACATCATGTGAACCTCACCGAATTACAAAGATTGTATAATATTGGAATTGGATTTCATGTAACAAGTGGGGAGACTATATACTCATGTTAAATTAACTATCCAACCACAATTCATGTAATATACTATAAAAATTAATTCCCATATAATTATATCCATACATACAAATGTAAATTCTTTATTATATGACATTTTAAGGAAAAATGGGAAAACCCATATAATTATATCATAATATACAAAACATCAGTACGTTCCTTCCAAAATTACATATTAAAACATATAGAATCAAAATGAACTATTATACATGTCCTTCAATTCATAAATTTTATAATAACATTTCTCATGGTATAACATATACGGATGTGTCCAAAAATTAACATATGTATAGGATACATCCACAATTTTTCCTCATCTTGATCATGGACACAACTCTAAAATCCAACCAATTTTCACCATCTAACCCATATAGAATTAAATCACTTATTAATAACTAGATCAAAAATTATCTCTTTTTAGGTATCAAGGTAGCTGATCATGAGATGTCTAAAACTGAACAGTCAACCACTAATAGTGTCTCTAGAAATTCTAATAAATATTAGTAAATAAATGGTGATTAATTCTTGTAATAAAATCATAAATAATTAAATAACATATGAAATTTGGGGTTTCACCTCCCTAACCATCTTTCTCCCTATCTTCACTGGCTAGTGATAGCATACATTGACATACCCATGGTCAGAACATACCTTAAGATTTAATGGTAAATCACTCCAATAATAATCATGATTAATGATCCATAACTATCAAAATAAGTAGTGTTAATGATGTTTCATTAATATTTTACACCCCTTTAGGTGATCCGCCCTAATATAACATCACTACTGAATGATCAATCACCAATTATTGATGTATTAATAATCTCCATAAGATGAAACGTCAGCAAAACCCATGTTATGATGGATAATAAACTACCATTTCATTACTCAAGTGGATGAGACACTAATACAAGACACAAACATTATACAAGATAAAAAACTATCAATGGTAATCCATTATAAGATATACTACAATCATGATTCACCATATTGATATTTCCCTTGTAAATTTAATTCCATAGGTGGATGATGCACATCTGAAACAATTATCTCATTGGTCTATGTACCACTGGCATCAAATATCATGTGGTCAATACACAACCACCATTAAATCATTCGTGGATGGTATACCCATAGAATAAGTCAATAGTTGGATAATACAATATAAGGATTCCTCTCATAGTTGGATAATGTTCCACTAAATTGAAATATCTAGTGGATGATATATAACTATTTCACCTTCCAAGGTAGATGAGGTTGTAATTTTACAATGGTCGCACTGTGAATGATAGATCCTTGAAATTATTCAACTAGAAAAAATATGAAAGATATATTATATGTGAATAATACACCAAGCATGATCAATTATAGGTGGATGAGGCACCATTAAGAATCACATAATAATCATGTGAGAAATATTACACCCTAGAACATTACTATATATTTCACTTTATAAACTTTGACTAAGTTCATTAGATTGTAATACATATAAAATCGAATAAAAATTTCTAGTATATTTTTTATTGAATAAAATATTATAGTGAATCTTAAAATTTAAATCATTATGACAATGAAATATGAATGGTCAATAAGAAAACTAAAGGATGTATAAAATTATGTGTAAATAAAAATACAAAGAAATTGAAATATTTATCCATGTCTTTTCACTAAATATTATTTCTATAATTATAAATATGTAAAAATGTAAAAAAACTAGAAATATAATAGAAATATTTAGAATTAAGAAAATATAATGAATTATTCTATATATGTATGTATTTCTAATTAAAGGAAATTCATACAGCCATCATATATTTTATATTTATAAATATGGTCACCAGAGATATGATAATTGTATACGTTGTTGCTTGATATATATGGGTATTAAATATATGTTTGTCAGATTTACTATTATACAATATAAAAATTGAGGTTTTTTAATTATTGGTTACAAATTTTATAAAAAATATAATTAATGTATAATAAATGATATTCAAATGAAATAATAATAAAATAATATTTTTCTTTAAAAATATACCATTCAATTAATGAATTTTTTAAAAATAATTTTTTGATGAATGAGTGATTTGAATACAAGGGGATTCATATAATTTAATAATTATAAGATAAATACTTTGATGTTATAATTCAATTAATATGAATATGGATAAGGTGTAAAGAATTGTTTATTATTATTTTTCATATATTTTTTATAATTAAATTAATATCTATTTAAGAATTATTCTAATGATATCATCTAAACATATTTTATAAAATAAATTACCATTCATCTCATTATTAAATTTTTATATTGAAAACTAAAAATTCTATTTTTAGCCTAAAAATATTATTTTTTAAGAACATTTTTTATACTTGATACATTTACTAATTTTAAAATTAATTTTATAACTTTTAGAACATTGATAAAATGAAATGGATTTTATATTCTCAATCAACATATCATAATTATGCAATGAATCAAATTTTATTTTTATGCATTAGAAAATTTACCGTGGTAAAAATTATTGACCATGGTAAATTCTAACCTAAGGTAAAAGGGTTTATATAAGGGGTACATAAAAAATATCACAAAACATTATTATTAAATTGATGGATGAGGTAATTCGTGTCATAGAATCATCTTTTATTTATTATCCCTTCAATGTTTTCAAAATTTATTTTTTAAATGATATCATTTTACATGAAGTATTGGTTATTTTGTAAAAATTACACTCAAAATCACCTATAAAAGGATCCCTTCTTTACCAACCACAACCCATATCAATACTTATAATTTCCCTATAATCCTAACCCAAATTCTCCACTTAACATTCCACTACAAAATTTTTAGTCTATTTTTCATAAGAATAAATACTAAATCATTCATTTCCAAGAATAGATCTAAGAGGATATTCAATCTTTCAACATAAGTATTTTTATCAATTTAAAAATTATCATATTTTATATTAATTAACATTTTATTCAATCTGATTTATCACATTATATTTTTTATAAAAATCATTAAACATCTATTAAATTAATATTATAAATATTAAATAACATGTTCCTACTCATTCAGTTTTTATAACGTGTTCTTGCATTTATTTTCAAATTTTACCACATAACTTAAAAATTTCATAAAATTTATATCATTAATGAAAAATAAAATATAAATATTAGATATTCCATGTAATAATTATTACATTAGGACAATTTCATAATTCTAGTTTAGTAATATATATTTTTTATATTCTTTGATAAAATAAATTTCTTTTATGGAAATAAAATTCCCAAAAAATGGGATCCTTAATATTTTCATGATATTCCTAACCATAATATCCCTAAAAAACAATGGGTTTCCATAACTATATAAAAAAAGATATATAATCATGATTAATATCCTAGAGATTGTGATCCTATTATAAGGGAGAATAGATATGAATCGTAAAACTAAAAAATTCCTGAAAAACAGAATAACTAACCCAAGAAAATTATTTTTTAATTTAATTGATTTATAGATGGTAAAAAAGAAATTATAAATGAATTTTATTCAAAAAAATTATAATATCCTTGTCCTAAGAATACTAATTAGTTTATGGACTTGAGGTGTTATGTGGCCTTAGGCATTCCTCGCTATTTATCAGAAATTGTTGACTAGAAGAAGGGATATATGGTATACCATTGGGAGACAATAAAATCATATGTGAATAAAATAAAAGTTGTAAAAAAAATATATAAAATAATCAATGTATGCATAAAAACTAAAAAATAACCATGTTAAAAAAAGAAAACGGAATAAAGTATTATGTCATAACTGATCGCTCACAGAACATATCAAATCTAATAATAATCAAATAAGTTAAATATTTTAGATTCTATACATCCATACATGAGTTTTACCTCAATTATATTCCACATATATTGATTGACCCGCCTTATCTTTCATCATTGTGCATCTTATTATGAACCTAAAAGTGGGAAAAAGGTTTTCACATTCCCCAAGGTGCTCATGGAGGGAGAGTGAAGTAAATTTTCAATCATCCACCCAAACTATCTTCTTAACTTCAAATATCATATAGAGGTTCATGCACACATTATCTTCCAAAAATAGAAAAATAATGAATAAAAATAAGTAAATAAATAAATCACTATTTATCCTTAATTTCTAAGGTGACACACTAGATTGACTATAGTTTTTTATCAAGTATATGATATATCTAAAAATGACACTTAAACATTGGTGGGACACTTATCCCACCCTAGAATATAATAAATATGTTTATATGTGTATTTAATCAATAAATAAGTAAAGTGGTCCTCCTAGATCATCTCATATAAAAAGCCATATGAGGGAAAAGAATACCACCCATTAATATTAGGAATATAGGTGGGGGGATGAGTTTACCCACCAAATATTTCATGTAAACAAAACAAAAATTCATAATATCATCCTGAGTGTATATGATTACTCTAGGGGGAGGATAACTATAATGAACCTTATTTTTTTAAATGTTATTTGTTTCTTATGAATTTCTTTATATTATATAATATTATACACATAAAAAAATATAGAGGATATAACAGGACCTTATATCAGCAAAAAATATAATTAAATAAGTCATCAAGGAAACCCATTAAATTTACAAACATTAAAATTGAAAAAAAATATAAAAGCTAAAATGGGAAAATATGGATCTCCCCAATCTACTAGAATCATCACCCCATAGAAAACTGTAAAGAAAAAAATATTAGTAAACTAATAAGAATCTTATGAAAATAAAAATATAATCTTTTTAAATGATTTTTAGTAAATTCCGAGTGAGATAATGTAGTGGAATTTATATGGAGAAATATAATAGTTGGACAAATATGACTATTTCCTAAATATGATTATTGGTCAAATATGACTGTTGGTCAATATAACCATTGGTTTATTGAATAGTTGGAATCATAACCCTTAGTAATAAAATTACCATTATAATTATTCTTTGTAATTAGTAATTTCAAAGGTAAATTGATGTAGAAAGGAGAAATGATGGCATCAAATAGTAGAGTATTTCTGTTTGAATCCCATTTTAACGATCTTTAGAGTGAGGTAGCATCATTGAGGTTCTTTCTTAACCAAGAACAATACAAGCTTCAACATGTGATGCTTAAAAAAAATAAACTATCATATAAATTCAAGTTAGTGGAGATTACAACTAAGTCGATGTTAACCAATCCACCCCACAAAACTAACACCATCAAACACCATACCTTTAGGGAGTACACTTGTGTAATAAGGGGTTTCATTTCCAGTTCTTATTTACATAAACTGAAATTCCCCTTATATAAATAAAACATTTATTCCATCAACCCCATTTGAGAATTTTTTTAATAAATTATATGTTTAAGTAGGACCATATTGATAAATTGAATATTTTATGCAAATAAAATAGAATTATATTTTTCTTAAAATATATTCACTTTTATAATAAACTCCAGTATTTTGTATAATATTTTTTAATGAAATAAACTTTTCAAACACTATTATTAATATATAATGAAAAAATTATTTTACAATGTCATGGGAAATGTTTTTATAAGTGTCATAAATTTGAATGTTTCTTAAAAATTGTAATCTTTTAATAAATATTAATTTTTATATTTAAAAGTTAAAATTATCATATTTATAATATTTTTGATAAAATAAATTTTATATTTGGAATTCTAACATTAAAATAAGGTAAGGTGAATTTTTTTACAATCTTCTAAAATAAATTATATTTCAATGAATAGTTAAAATATACTTTTGGGTTTTCTATATGTTTTATGATATAATATTTATGTCACTATGATGTAATAATCAATTAAAAAAATCCAAATCCTAAAGTATTTAATTTTTTTAATATAATTTATTTTATTATATTTTAGGCAATTTCTAATCGTATAGGTTAATTTCCAAATTCAAAAATGGAAAATTTGATTTTAAAAACATTACACTATGGATAATTTACTTTTCCTTTCCAAATGAAGTATTAAAAATAGTGTTTGGTTCTAATTGACTAAAATATCATAAAATGTGGCTTAAATTTCCACAACCATGGGAAAAACAACGGGCAAGCCAATGAATTTTTATTTTCCACAACCTATATTTCCAAGACCTAAATTTTAAAATTATCAGACAATCACTCAACGTTTTCCACAAATACCCACCCTTTTCACCTTCCCCATTCACACATAATTCATGTTAAAAAAAATCTACTAAATATTACACCAAAAATATCCACAAATGTGTCTTTAATCCCCTAAGGTTCCATACTCATGTTTTGGGAGCCACTCTTCATGGTAAGGGAACTCTCCCTCCATTCTCTTCAAATGAAGAACTTATTTTTTTATATATCTTATAAATGTTATTTCCTCTTTTTTCATACCATTTTGATTATAAACATACAAAAAAATTATGAATTATCAATGATATACCTTCATTATCTCTTATTTAACCCTTTTTATAAATCCACTTTTTATACCCTTCGTGATATAGAATTTACTTCTCAAATTTATTTTTTCAAAGGAAAATTATTATATTGTAAATACCCAAACCATTTAATTATCCATGGGTATTAAAATAGATGTTAATATAATTTATTTATTCAGTGATTTAAATATACTAATCCAAAATTATATTTTTGTGCGTTAAAAAATGATTTTATGGTCAAGCCTTTATGTAATTATGTAATCAATGCTATTATAAGAAACCGACACTTTATTATCCATAGGTTATTGAAAACATTATTTATTATGATCACTGTGGATCAAATTAAATTTATACATATGAAGGTTGTTCCCTAATATTGCTATAATGCATTGGGTAAAGAATTTAATCTTTAGATATGACATGTTTTATGACAACTTGGCGAATAAAATTAGTAATTTTCATTTATGACACTTTTGTGAAAAAATATGGTGTTATTCTTATGGATGCCTCCTTTTCTATAGTATATATATCTCATTGTTGTGATTAATGTTATTTTTATCATTATATTACTCATGATCCATTTATCACATTTTCTTATTATACATATGGTTCTTATTGACATTCCTTATGATTACATGCCAAATGTCTCCCTTACTTATTCATATACTGGGAAAAAGATCACCCTATTCCATTGATGTATATCCATAGGATATGATATGTAGTAAAAGTAACTAAGGGTGGACCCATTAAAGATCCTTTCACATGTATTAGATGAAAATTTTATGTTTTCTTGTATTATGTTCCTAATATCTATGAAACTAAACTTTAAAAGATTGTGAATTTTGTTTTATGTAATAAAAAGTTTTTGTAGTAAAAATGAAGGATATCATAGTTTGTATCATAGGACAGTTTATTTATTTATGAAAATTAGGACCTAAAAAAATTAGTAAAAACCACTGGTATAAGTCTAAATATAGTTAAATATTCTATAAATTTGATGAAGTATTAAGCGAGTGGGTTTTACAAAAATAAAATCCATATTTGGATACTATAATTGGATATGGTTTGGGAACATATGTACCGTAGGGTAATAACCCAAAAAAAATGCATTGATCTAGACTCAATCAGGAATTAGTGCCCAAAAATGGGCCTTACTGCACACCTGGGTTTGATAATCTTGGGGGTTATGTTGGTCTTATCATAAGATTTTTATGAACCATATGAAGGATATATATAAATTTTTATTTTTATTAGATGAGATTATTTAATAAAATAGTTTTGAATGATGATCTATAATATAAAATCCATTTAGAATAATAATTTTCATAAATGGAACACATTTTACATTAAGGTTTTCTTCTTTTATAAAAATGGTTATAAATTTGAGGAACCATATAAATGATGAAAGAAACAGACAATGTACAGATGGACTTTCGATGGAAGATGGAATGAAAAAATACACGAGGATGATGAATCAACTAACTCGAGTTATGAATAATAACTTGAATCATGTTGAGGGACTATATTAACCTCGATGGGAATAACATTCCATCATGTCCTTCTTGAATTAGAGACCACTTTCTTTAAGTTAATATAGTCACCCATTGATTATTGTACAAGGGATTACCTCTATAAAAAAAATCTTTTATGTAATCCTTTGATTAGATTTAGAGAATTTCACCCTATATGAATACCTCTTACAAGGAGAAAATTATTAGGGGTGGAAGATAATTAAAATCTTGAATCTAAGAAGTGATATTGATGCCATGGAGTGGGAAGAGTTCATGGGAAAATTTTTCAATAAGTATTTTCCCCATTTGATTTGAATAGAAATAAAAAATGAATTTCAAGATCTAATTAATAAGGAATATTAATCAATGGGAAGCTACGAAATGAAATTTTCAAGACATTCACAATACACCTCTATATTTTTTGTGGATCCCAATGGAAAGGTTTACATATTATTCAGTGGAATGAGACCCTATATTCAAAGGAATTTTAAATCCAAACCTATGAAATCTATGAGGATATAATATAAGGTGATATAAATGTTGAATTGTAGTTTTGAGAGATGAAGTGGTTATATAGGTCAAATATAATGAAGAGATTAATGGATCTAAACTAACAGAATAATGATGGTCACATAAGAGGTGGAAGTAAAGTGAAGTTTCCCACATACAAAAAAATATTGGAAGAAGCATTGGGGAACTACTTTTTTGGGTGTGGGAATTTCTATAAGTTTGAAAGATATGTAAATGTAGCTCAAAACTATCATGGTGAGTTGGATCCCCAACATCTAAACACTAATGAAAAAGGTAATATGGTGCATGTCCATACTAAAGTTCAATTCTTCAATTTGGTATAGCTTGGTAACTTTTCTATTTATGTCAAAATCAGATGATAATGGAGGGAAACCACCATCAATCCTGGAATAGGCCACGAGAGAATAGTTGGGTATTTTCTATCATGATGACTGAATTGGTGACTCTAAATGATATAGTGGAAAGTACACTCATTGTGAACTCAAAGATATAAAATAATTTCTATGATTCTGGTTTTATGCATTCCTATATTTCATCCAGGTATGAAAATAATATAGAATCAATCCCTAAACTTCTAATAGTAGATATTTCAGTCAATAATCTTGGAAGTATTATCTTAGAATCAATAGTGTATTGAAACTCTTTTATTAACATTGGTGAGTATAATGTAATCAAAATTATATTATTCATTCTCATGGTGTAATTTGACACTATACTATGAATGGATTGGATCTCTTAGTATAATTCAAATACATGCTAAAGGATAAAGTATATTTCATTTGTCTTATATGAAAAAATAATGTTATTTTCAAAGGATACATATCTGATCCAGATCATTGTTTAGAAGTACCTCCCATATCATTATTTATGGAGATGATTGATGATGAAGGAGATAGAAATGAATGTATAATGATTGAAAATTTCCATATTTTTCAGGAAGACATCTTGGAATTTATTGAAGAGTTACATGGGACTCCCCTACAAAGGGAGGTAGAGTTATTCATTGAACTCATAAATTTATCAAATATGATATCTAAGGCCTAATATATAATTGAAATTTTAAATTTAGAGTTATTAACGAAAGGAATTCATGATCTTTTTGAGAAGGTACTTCTCCGACCATGTGTGTCACCTTAGGGAACACCAGTTCACTTTGTAAAGAATAAGGATAGATTAGTGAATATATTAATTGATTATAGAGAACAAAACTGGATAATAGTAAAGAATATGTACCCTCTCCCAAGGATTGATTATTTATTTTACTAGCTACATGGGGTTCAAATTTTCACCATGACTGACTGAAAAGTTTGGAATCACAAATTGATTGTGAAGAAATAATATATTCAAAAGACCACATTAATAAAAAGATAGGGTCATTTTTAATTTGTTGTTATTACCTTCATTCAAAAAATTATCCTGTTATATTTATGGATATGATGAATAGAGTCTTTAAGGACTACCTCGAAAAATCAATGATATTTTTTAATGATTAAATTTTGATATATTATAAAATTTGTGAGGAATATGAGGATCATAAAAATTTTATTTTGGAAACTATTAATAAGGATAAGCTGTTAGTAAAAGTCATAAAATATTAATTTTGGATACACCAAATAACATTCATGGAGATCATTATACCAATGAAGGAATAATTGTTGACTATTTTATGAAAAAGGATGTAGAGAAGTGGCCTCATCCTATAATAGTAACAGATATTCATAGTTTCCTTAGTTTAACATGATATTATATAAGTTTTGTGAAAAACATTTCATTACTTTCTAATCTACTGTCAATGTTAACTAAAAAAGGATATAAGTTCATCGTAGAAAAGGAGTTTAAAAAATATTTCCATGAACTGAAGAAGATATTTCTTACTACACCTGTTCTAACACTACCATATATATGAGAAGGATTTTTTATTTTTAGTGATGCATCACTAAAATTTCTAGGGTGGATCCTCATGATTAATTTAAAAGATATTGCTTATTAATTTTGGAAGTTAATTCCTCCTGAGTAGTACTATCCAAAACATGACCTGGAGTTACCTATCTCCATTTTTAGCTCTGAAGATATGGAGGATTTTTCTTTATTGAGAGAAATGTGATATAAACATACACCACTATAGTTTTATGTATATATTAAAAAACAATAATAATTGGAAATGAGACAAAAGAGATGGTTGTATCTTCTTAAAGATGATGACTATTTAATTAAATATAACACCAGATGAGAAAACAATTTCGCTGATGCATTAAATAGGAATGACCCATTATGATGGAAATGATGAGGATTATAAGAGGTTCATAGATGAAAAAAGAAGTATGGTTGGACATGGGAATAATATGGGGATGTGAATCATCAATCCTATCCCAAATGATTTCTCAACCATAATTACTATAGTATATCAAGATATATTGAATAGATTATCCTTTAATTCAGAATATGAAAGAGGTTACATAGAATTGGAAGTTTCCTATATTCAATATTGATAAATAAGGTGTAATAAAATTTCATAAAAGAATAATAGTTATACATTCTACATACATCCAAGAATCACTAAAATATACAGTGACCTTTATGATCAATATTTGTAAGATACTATGAAAAGGGAGAAACTGACTACACTACAAGGTTCTTGGTATGCCAATAAGTGAAGGAAGAAAAAATGTTTATCATGGTTTATTGAAACCACTACCCATAATACAATGGAAATGGGATAATATCACTATGTACTTAGTCCCTAGTATCACAAGAACATCCAAAAGAAACAATACAATATGGGTTATAGAGGATTAACTCACTAAGACTTATCATTTCATAATTATTCAGGAAGATTTCCCTCTTAACCAACTTTCCAAGATATATATAATGATATTGGTGATGTTTCATGGGGAAATAATTTTAATCATTTACAATCATGATCCAAGGTTCAGATATATATTCTTGATAACTCTTCAACATTATTTGAATACTAAATTAGACATCAGTACGAATTATGACCCCAAAACTAATGGTTAACCTGAATGAAATATTCTGATACCTAAGGACATGTTGAGAACATGATCAATTGAATTTATAGGTGGATGGAAAAAACACCTCCTATTAGATGATTTCTCATATTATAATATATTCTAATCAAGTATTAAAATGGAACCCTATGATTGTCTATACAAGAAGTGATATTGAACTCCTACTTGTTAGGATGAAGTTGTTGAGAGAAATCTACTTGGACTCGAACTTCTGTAAGTGATAATAGAAAAGGTTCATGCCATCCAACAACATATAAAATATTCTTAGATTCATTAGAAGAGATATGTTGAAAACCATTTAAGTGACCTGGATTTTGATGTTGGATAAAGAGTTTTTCATTATATATCTCCATGGAAGAGATTCATAATGTTTGGAAAATGGATTATTTTCCCTATGGTATATTGGCCCCTTTGAGATCCTTGATCGCATAAGAGTAGTGGCCTATTGTCTAGAACTTACAAGAAATATAACTAACATTCATGATGTATTCCACATATATATCTTTGGAAATTACATATCTAATCTCTCACATGTACTAAATCTAGAGGTGGTACAACTGGACCATGAAATCTTTTACGAGGAGAAAGTGGTGGTGATCATAGACTGTAGAGACAAGGTTCTATGAAACAAGACAAATCCACTTCTTAAACTATTGTATAGGAACCATAATTATGGAGAGGTGAAATAGGAACGAGATAAAACAATGAAATAGAAGTACCCTCACTTATTCTCAACAAATAATATGAGTTGAAATCTTAGGTATTAAATTTATAAAGGGGTGAAGAATGTGACGACCCAGGTTTTTTTAAATGATATTTGTTTCCTGAGAAAATGTTTGCTATATTATATAATATTATACAAATAAAAAATATAGAGGAAAAAAAACCTTATCTCATTAATAAATATTATTACATAAGTCAGTTACGAAACCAACAAAAATGAAAAACATTACAATCAGACACAAAATTAAAAATATAAAAGATAAAATGAGAAAATATGGATTGCTCTAGTATTTTAGAATTTTCTCCCCCATTGAATAAAATATTGAAATGATATTTGAACCAATCAAAATATTAGGAAAATGAAAATATAACCCTAATAGGATTTTTAGTGTATTTTCAGTGAAATATTAATGTGGTATTTATAGGGAGAAATATGACCATTGGATAAATATAAAAATTGGTAAAATATTGATATTGTTCAATATAACCAATGGTATATTTTACCATTAGGGAATATACCCTTTTTAAATAATATAACTATTATAATTAGTGTTTATAAGTAGTAATGATAAATGACTATTTGTTGGGAAAAAATCCCTCAAGGTATCATTGGAGCATTTTTGAGGTGATTGTGTTTGTTGACAAAGTGGACATCTGAGTAGTGATTGTTGACGAAGCAATACAATGACATACAAATTTGTTGAAAAAGAGGATTTCATGGTGGAATGTCGAGTTCAAGAGCTGAGGTCAACGATCCATGATTGATTCAAGAACGTCGATAAAAGGAATGGATGATCTGGAGGTGGTACAAAAGAACAGATACAAGGTGGCTCCATTTTCCAGTGTTTGCCAAATTTTAGGGCCTGAAAATTGGAAAATGATGAAAAGTGTTTTTGGCAAAAGGACTTGCACGCCGAGGACTTGGAGTGTAAAAAACTTGCGTGCCATATGTTTTTCAAGATCAGAATATCAAAATATGGCTAAGGAAAAAGGTTCGCGCAAGTTTGGGAGTTGGTCGCGCAAGTGTCTAAAATGACAGGGGACTTGCGCGCCGAAACTGGGTCGCGCAGGTGACTTGCGCGCCGTTGCACAGGGTGGTCATATTGCCTATAAATACTGGACCACCCCTCCTCATTCTTAACGGAGTCCAACACTTTAAAAAATCAGAGCTCCCGTCGCGCAGGTGTGGTTGTCACGCAAGTGGTGAGTGTGGGTGGCACAGGTGAATTTGCGCACCAGTAGTTGAGGTTGTGTGCTGGTGTTAGAAGTTGTGCGCCGGTTGGCAGTTGCACACCAATATTGGTTTGGGCGTAAAAGGAAGAGAGTCGCACAAGTTTGGAGTTGAGGAAGCTTGAGTCGCGCAAGTGTCTGAGGTGAACTTGCGCGCCCGTTGTGACTTGCACGCAAATACTTGCGCGCCGAGTTTGACTTGTGCGCCAAGTAAGGTTTTGTTCTAGCAGTGTTTTTCAGACTGCGTGGAAACTGGTACGTTGCTCGATACCTTCGGTGCAAAGTGATATTCATCTACGGGTGAAAGTTGTACTTCAACAAAGCATCTACATACAGAGAAAGATGAATTCATTCATGCAAGTGACGAGACCTACAGGTCTATAAACTGTGAGTGGATTCCTTCCAAGGGAAATGATCTTAGAAAGAGGAATAAGGTGATCCTCTCCACCGGAAGTGAGCCAGAGAGAGAGAAATAGGGAGTGACCCTTGGGAAAGTAGTGAGCTGACCCTAAACTTGTAAAGGCAGTGAGCCTGGGCATATAAGTGATCTAGCCTGAAATTTGTATCCACAGCCAGTGAAGATTAGTGGAATTTGGTACGACCGACAACATGTCAGCGTATGCTCCTTGGACGTAGCCCTTTTCCGTGAACCAAGTAAAATTGTTGTGTCCTGTGCATACTTCGCTTTCTATTTTCTTTGTGCAACAAGAATAAGAGAGAATAGTGTTTTGGTCAACAACGAAACAAGATCAGAATGAGCATTTATTTTAATTTAGTCTTACCCTGATTCACCCCCCCTCTCAGGGTATTCAGCCTTGTGGACCTAATAATTGGTATCAGAGGGAAAGGTTGAAATTTGTTCTTCTCTCAACGGAGGTCACCAATCATAAAGGGATTCCGATCTTCGACGGATATAATTTTCAGATATGGAAGAATCGGATGCAACACTATTTTTGATCCTTGGGAATGGATGTGTTTTCAGCAGCTATGCGTGGTATTACAGCTGATATTAATAGTGGTGCTTTATCAGAAGCTAAGCATAGAGAGTTGGATGCTGATTCCAATGCAATCAATGCCTTAGGGGGATCCCTTTCCAATCCCATCTACACGAAGGTGATGACATGAAAAACGTCACATGCCATGTGGGAAAAGATTTTGAATATATATGAAGGGGACACAAAAGTTAGAGAGGCAAAGCTGCAGGTGTTGTGGAACAAATATGAAGATCTGAAAATGAACCTGAATGAGTCTGTTGATGCATTCTTTGACAGGGTAAACATTGTTGTGGAAGATATGCGAGGTCTTGGAGAAGTCATTGAAGACATAAAGATTGTAAAGCGCATCTTGAAGAAACGTCCACCTCGGTTCAATCCGAAAGTTTCAGTATTAGAAGATAAAGATCCAAAAGAGCTGACATTGGACAATTTGCACAGTACCTTAGTTGCATATGAAATGAGGAACGATGATAATCAGGCTGTGGAAAAGGGGAAGTCTAAAGAGGTGGCATTTAAGGCCATGAAGAAGCTCACTATTGAAGATTCTAATGAAGAAGAAGAGGCAGATGAGGTCATGTCATTCCTTTCTTCAAATCTACAAAGAGGAAGAGGAAATTTTAAAGGTAAACTTCCACTAGAATTCTTTAGATGTGGAATGGTTGGTCATCTTGCGGCAAGATGCCCCAAGAAGTTTCAAGATGATGATGATGATGACGTTGAAATTCCCAAGAAGAAAACTTCAGCTTTTGTGAAAGGGAAGAAGCAATTCAAGAGAAATTTCTTCAAGAAAAAGAATCTTCTCTCACAAGAATTTGAAAGTTCAGATGAGTTTGAGGATGAAGAGGTTGAGGAGATTGAAAATTGCAGAGATCGTGGGGTAAATGCCTTGGTGGCGATTGTTGGTAGTTCTCAAAAGGAAGAAGAAGTTGATGCTGAAGAAGAAGAAGAAATTGAAGGGAGAGTTGATATGGAAGTCGAATTGGAAGCATCTATTGAGGAGATAGACGTTTGGAGAGCCAAAATGAAGAAATCCAATAAAGTGGTTCGTGATGCAAAACTCTATATGCAACAACAGGATGAAGAAAAGTCTAAGCTGTTAGAAGAAATTGAAAGACTAAAATCCTCAACACCAGAGAACTCAGAAAATATTGTTGAGTATAAGATTAAAATTGAGGAACAAAAGAAGGAAATTGATTGTTTGACTAACACAGGAAAAGATCAGGTTAGACATATCAAAGATCTTGAATAATAAGTGGTCAGTCTGCGACAAAAACTTAAGGAGCAAGATAAACTCTTGACCCCCAATGTGATATCTAAAAAGCAGGCCATTCAGAAGACAGAGAAGATGAAAGCGGAGCCTAGAAGTTAAGTAGGGAAGGAGAAGCAATTGAGCTCAGATGTTAAGGTCGTTTCTAGGATTAGTCAAGAACAAAAATTTACGACAATTGCAGTTAGACCGTAAGCACTCATCCCGAAAGTGAAGGTTGATTTGGGAACAAAACAGAATCAGAATATTCAGAGATCTCATAGGGAAAATAGTAGTGCTGAAATATCACGAGGGAATGCATCCTATATCAGGTGTTATTACTATGGGAAAATTGGACATTCACAGTATGTGTGTTTCATATCCAAGAGATACAGAAGGGAACATGAACAGAGATGGTGGCCAAACAGAGAACAGTTTTCCAGAACATATTTTGAAGGAAACTGTTTTTGGTGCGGAGGATTTGGACACATGGCTAGGTATTTCACTTCAACCATTCAAGGAAATGTGCCAAAGTAGAATCAAAATGTTCGAAAGCAGCAGATCAATAAACCAACATGTGAGATAAAAGTTCAGAACAGATTTGTAGCTCTGCAAGATGAGGGTGGTCCATCATACTCTGAGGAAGAACGGAAGTCTCAATCCATGCCGAGTGTGAAAGAAAAAGTATGGACCAAGAAGAAGAAAAACAAGAAGGCTGTGGTGGCAGAGATAGCCCTTAAAGCATCAAATCGATCTGGTGATTGGATCCCTGATAGTGGTTGCACATCCCACATGAAGGGTAATAAGGATCTTGTTACAGGAATCAAATATGACAAAGAAGGAGTTGTCAAATTTGGAAATGATGAAGGCCTGAAGATTGTTGGCTCAGGGAAATCCATGTTTGGGGGCAAAGAGATGAGACGTGCTGATGTCTTGGTAGTAGAGGGTCTCAGTCATAACTTACTCAGTGTTAGTCAACTATGTGACTCTGGGAACTCTATCCAATTTACCAAGAAGATGTGTGTTGTGAAAGGAAAAGATGGAGCAGCTGTTCTATAGGGAAAAAGGTCAAAGGGAAATCTATATCTAGTAGGTGGGGAAGAAGATACTTGGCTTTTATCCAGAGAGGAAGAAAACTAGCTGTAGCATAAGAGACTTGGTCATCTATGCCAACCATCTATGGAGGATCTCATAAAATGTGATTCTTCTAGAGACCTTCCCAAACTATCACGTGATATCACTCATATGTGTGATGCTTGCCAACAAGGGAAGATCATCAGAAAGACAAACATGCCAAAGGAACAGAAATCAACTAGAGTGCTCGAATTGGTTCATGCTGATGTATGTGGACCTATTTCACCACGAGCTATAAATGGGAAAAGGTACTATGTTCATTTCATTAATTATTATAGCAGAATGGCCTGGGTATTCATCATTACCCATAAGACAGAGGTGTTCAGTTGTATAAAGCAGTATAGGAGAGAATCAGAAAAGATGCTTGGGTAGAAAATTCTGAATTTTCGTACTGATAATGGTACAAAATTTACAAATAGTCAGGTTGAAAACTATCTCGAGAAACACGGGATAAGGCATCAAGTTTCATCAGTAAGAACTCCCCAACAGAATGTAGTGGTTGAAAGGAGAAATCGGATCATCAACAACATGGCTAGAACAATGCTTATTGATAAAGACCTGCCAGATAAATTTTGGAAGGAAGCAGTTTTGACATCAGTCTATGTTTCGAACAGGTCTCTGTTGTGTCCGAAGCAAGGGAAGACTCCGTATGAACTATGGTACGGAAAGAAGCCAACACTGAAATACTTTCAAATCTTTGGAAGTAAGTGTTTCATTCTCAACAAAGAAAATCACAGGAAGTTTGAGGCAAGAGGAGATGAGGGGATATTCCTTGGCTACTCAGGGAAAAGAAAAGCATATAAATGTTTCAACAAAAGGCGGGGAAAAATAATTGAGAGTAATGATGTCAGTATAATTGAAAATGAACAGAATACTCAACAATCTAGTGAACAGTTCTTGGATGAAAGTGATGATGAGGAAAGAAACACAGGGGGAGCAGAAGTTACAGAGGCTGACTCAGAAGAAGATACTGATGATGAACAAGAAAGTGTCAAGTCTATATCTGTAAGGAAGCCAAAGAATCGAGCTGAAATTGATAGGCAGAATATCATTGGTGATCAGACAACACCAGTTCAGACTCAAAGAATGAAGTCATTACAGCTGACATTGTTTTTATCTCAGGCGGAGCCGAAATGTTTTTCTGATGCAGCTGAAGATGAAAACTGGGTTCAAGCTATGAATGAAGAGCTTGATCAGATTGAGAAGAACCAGACGTGGGAGATTGTTTCGAGACTAGCAGACAAGAATGTCATTAGGACTAAATAGTTCTATCACAAAAAGATGAATGAAGATGGAACTGTGATTCGAAACAAAGAACAACTAGTGTGCAAGGGGTACTCCCAGATCGAAGGAATAGATGTTGATGAGACATTTGCACCAGTTGCAAGGCTGGAGACAATCGGATTATTCTTGGACATAGTAGTGCAAAGAAAGTTTAAAGTGTTCCAGATGGATGTCAAATCAGCGTTCTTGAATGGGGTTCTGGAAGAAGAGGTGTACATTGAGCAGCCAGATGTTTTTCTCATTCATGAGGATGAGAACAAAGTTTGCAGGCTGAAGAAGGCATTGTATGGGCTGAAACAAGCACAACGATAATGGTACTCAAGGCTTGATCAGTATTTGAAGAAGCTTGGTTTTCAGCGTAGAGGAGTTGATTACAATCTCTATTTTAGTAATGAAAGTAATCAATGGATGATGGTGCTGGTTTATGTTGACGAAATAATATTCGGAGGATCAGATGAAGCTCAATGCAGAAAGTTCTCCGAATTCATGAAAAATGAGTTTGAAATGTCAATTATTGGAGAGCTAACATTTTTCCTTGGTTTACAGGTGACACAAGGAAGTAATGACACTTTTATTTCTCAATACAAATATTCCAAGGAGGTTCTAAGAAGGTTTGGAATGGATAATTCCAAGGAGATGAAGACCCCGATTGCTACCCGTATGAGATTATCAAAAGATGAGGATGACAAGGCAGTTAATATCACAGAATATAGGAAAATTATCGGAAGTCTGTTGTACTTGACCACGACAAGTCCTGATATTGTTTTCGCCACATGCCAAGAAGCAAGATATCAAAGTAATCCCAAGGAAAGTCACATGCTCGCAGTGAAATGAATACTTCAGTATATCAAGGGAACAGTGGACTTCGGGCTGACATATAACGAAAAGTCTCAAATAGAATTATTGGGATATACTGATGCAGACTGGGCCAGTTCAGCAGATGACAAGAAATCAACATTTGGAGGTGCATTTTATCTTGGCAGACTATGTATTGCTTGGTTGAGCAAGAAGCAGGATTGCATTTCATTAAGCACCGTAGAAGCTGAGTATATTGCAGCTACTCAAGCATGCACACAGTTATTGTGGATGAAGCAGCAGCTTGAAGATATGGGAGTTGAAGTGAAGTCTCCGATCGAAATCCAGTGTGACAACTCAAGTGCTATAAATCTTAGCAAAAATCCTATCCATCATTCCAGGACAAAGCACATTGAGATCAAGTATCATTTAATCAAGGAGAAGGTTGAGCAGGGCATCGTGAAGTTGGAGTATGTGCCTACAGAGTTACAGGTTGCAGATATTCTGACAAAGGCCTTACCCAAGGAATCTTTTGAGAGGCATCTACTGGCTCTGGGAGTTCAGTCGATTTCCCGCACTTGAAATAGTGTGGATGTGAAACCACCCCCTCTCTCCCCGTGGTATGATGTGTTTTTCCCAAATGTGATGACTTGTTCTCTACTCTTTTATAGACTACCAAGGACTGCCTTTGGGTTCATTGACAAAGGGGGAGAAAATAATGATTGTTCAAGGGGGAGACAATGTGGAGATTTGATAAATCTTGAATGATATGGGGAGAAGATGATAGGTGGAGAAGCCAGATAGGGGGAGTTGAAGCCAGTTGAACGTTCTTAGCAAGAGCTTAGCTTGGACAACACAGGAAGTATGGCTAAAGAGGTGTTGAAGCTATGAGCAGAAAGGGGGAGCGTATTAAATCTGACGATGCTAGAAGTGATCGATCAAATAATAGATATCACGACAGCTGAGGATAGTGATAAAAGCAGAAGAGTGGTGTTGGAAAGTGATAAGATTATTTCCAAACCAAACATTGGTCTTCCAACAAGCCCATCAACAATTGGTATCAGTTTAGTACAAATTGGTATCAGTTTGGTGTCAACAGTGGATGTCAGAGATAAAGTGATTCGTTGATGAACTTTTCATTTACTCTTGTTTCTCACGCCGAGCATTGCTCATGTGGGCTTAGAGTACGTGTTGAGTAAATCCTTGATCGCTATTAGAATCGCAATGAGGCAAATGGAGGCTGAAAAATCAACGACGTATCTTTGTTTTGGAAGAATTGTCAACAAACCCAAAGGGGGATATTGTTGGGCAAAAATACCTCAAGGTATCATTGGAGCATTTTTGAGGTGATTGTGTTTGTTGACAAAGTGGACATCTGAGTAGTGATTATTGACAAAGCAATAAAATGACATACAAATTTGTTGACAAAGAGGATTTCATGGTGGAATGTCGAGTTCAAGAGATGAGGCCAACGATCCATGATTGATTCAAGAACGTCGATAAAAGGAATGGATGATCTGGAGGCGGTACAAAATAACAGATACAAGGTGGCACCGTTTTCCAGTGTTTGCCAAATTTTAGGGCCGGAAAATCGGCAAATGATGAAAAGTGTTTTTGGCAAAGGACTTTCACGCCGAGGACTTGGAGTGTAGGAAACTTGCGCGCCATATGTTTTTCAAGATCATAAGATCAAAATATGGCTAAGGAAAAAGGTTCGCGCAAGTTTGGGAGTTGGTCGCGCAAGTGTCTAAAATGACAGGGGACTTGCGCGCTGAAACTGGGTCGCGCAGGTGACTTGCGCGCCGTCGTGCAGGGTGGTCAGATTGCCTCTAAATACTGGACCACCCCTCCTCATTCTTAACGGAGTTCAACACTTTGAGAAATCAGAGCTCCCATCGCGTAGGTGTGGTGGTCGCGCAAGTGGTGAGTGTGGGTCGCGCAAGTGAATTTGCGCGCCAATAGTTGAGGTTGTGTGCCGGTGTTAGAAGTTGCGCGCCGGTTGGAAGTTGCACGCCGATATTGGTTTGGGCGTAAAAGGAAGAGAGTCGTGCAAGTTTGGAGTTGAGGAAGCTTGAGTTGCGCAAGTGTCTGAGGTGAACTTGCGCGCCCGTTGTGACTTGCATGCCGATACTTGCGCGCCGAGTTTGACTTGCGCGCCAAGTAAGGTTTTGTTCCAGTAGTGATTTTCGGACTGCGTGGAAGCTAGTACGTTGCCCGATACCTTCGATGTAAAGAGATATTCATCAACGAGTGAAAGTTGTACTTCAACAGAGCATCTACATACAGAGAAAGATGCATTCATTCATGCAAATGAATAGACCTACAGGTCTATAAACTGTGAGTGGATTCCTTCCAAGAGCAGTGAGCTTAGGAAGAGGAAGAAGGTGATCCTCTCCACCGGAAGTGATCCAGAGAGAGAGAAACAGGGAGTGACCCTTGGGAAAGCAATGATCTGACCCTAAACTTGTAAAGGTAGTGAGCCTGGGCATAGAAGTGATCTAGCCTGAACTTTGTATCCACAGCTAGTGAAGATTAGTGGAATTTGGTATGACCGACAACTTGTCGGCGTATGCTCCTTGGACGTAGCCCTTTGCGGTGAACCAAGTAAAATTTCTGTGTCCTGTGCATACTTCACTTTCTATTTACTTTGTGAATCATGAATAAGAGAGAAGAGAGTTTTGCTCAACATCAATACAAGATCAAAACGAGCATTTATTTTAAATTAGTCATACCCTGATTCACCCCCCCTCTCAGGGTATTCAGCCTTGTGGACCTAACACTATTTTTGAATAATAGAGAAATGATGGCCTCAACTAGTATATTCTTGTGGTTTGAAGAACATTTGTTAGAACTAGAGATGTTGGAAGTGTCCCTAGGGCTCCCCATGACCAATCCCAAGTTAAGATTCAACAAGTGAAGCATGAACGCAATTTCCCATGAGAGAAGTCTATGTTAGTGGAGATTACCAATCCGTCAATGTTAGCTAATCCACCCCATGAAAATACTACCACTGTACACCTTACCTTTTGGGTCTATGCATGTGTAATAAGGGGTTACCTATCTTAGACATAGTTACTTAATGTTTATTTTCCCAAGTATAAATAAAATATTTATAGCACAAATTCCATTTTGAGAATAATTTTTTTAATAAAATGTATATTTATGTACGTCCAATGTAATATATTTATTATTGTTATCTATTTTTTTTATAAAATATATACAATTTTATTATAAAATATAGTATTATGAATAATATTTTTTAATTATTTATTCTTTTAAAACACTATTATTTAAATATAAATTATAAAATAGTTTTATAATGTCCTAGGATTGTTTTATGTAAGTGTCAAAAATTTGAATATGTCTTAAAAATTATCTTTTTAAGAAAAAAAGATTGGTATATTTAAATTTTAATATTATCATATTTATAAATTTTTGATAAAATAAAAATTATATTTGATATTATCATGTCGAAGTTATGTTATGGGAAATTTTTATAATTTTTTAAAATACATTATTTTCTAGTGAATAGTAAAAATACATTGTTTTGTTTCTAGTATGTTTTACAACTCATATTTTTTTCATAATTAGGTAATATTTAATTAACTACATTAAATAACATAAAATATGTTATTTTATTAATATTAATCCTTCTAATATATTTTAATCAATTTAAAATATATATGTGACATTCCAAATTATAAAATGGAAAATTTGAGTTTAAAAACATCACATTGTGGAAAATATAATTTTCAATGAAAAAAGAAGTAATAAAAATTGAGTTAAGTTCTAGTGGATTAAAATATCATTAAATGAAACTCAAATTTCCATAACCATGAGAAAAATCCATGGGTAAGCCAATGGTTTTTCATTTTCAAAAACCTATATTTCCAAGATCTATATTAGAAAAGTATTAAACATTTCCCCCACTATTTCTTTAAATACCCACCCATTTCACCATTAAAAATCACTAAAAATCATTATAAATGACGTTCTAATCAATTTAACCCCCTAAAAGTCCACCCAAGGTGATATAAATCCCCCAAGGTTCCATACACATGTTTTAGGAACAACTCTTCAAGATAAGGGAAGTCTCTTTCCTTTCACTTTAAATGAAGAACCTATTTTTTGAATATATCTTCTAAACATTGTGTTACTATATTTTCATACCTTTTAGATCATAGACATACTTAAAAATTATTCTTTATCATTGGGATACCTTCATTCTCCCTCATTTCACACTTTTTTAATCCACATTTTAAATCCTTTATGCAATTGAGTTTACTTCTCAAATTTATATCCTTTAAATGAAAAATTATTATATTTTGAACACCGAAACCATTTTTTTCCATGGGTTATCACTTAGATGTTAATATAATTTTTTTGGTATTTACATATATGAATCCCATATTCCCTTTTCTTAGATTATAAATTATTTTATAGTCAATAATTTGAGGAATTATGTACTCAAGGATTTATTATTAAACCAGTACTTTATTCTCTTCAAGTTAGTGAAGAAATGATTTATTATAATCAATGTGGATCTCATGAAATTAATAAGTATGAAGTGTTCACCATGATAGTGATCTAATTAATTGGGTAAATAGTTTAATCTATAAAGAATACATTTTTATAATTCCTTAGTGAATAACCTTGGCAATTTTCATTTATGACACCATTGTGACAAACTATGATGATATACTTAGGAATGCCACATTTTGTTGTTGTAGTGACATTTAATTGTTACAATTCATTTTAATTTTATCATGATATGAATCATGTTATATTGATCATATTATATTGTTATACATCTTGTTCTTATTTATAAGACTCATGATCCAATAATAAATGTATCCCTTTATTATTCCCTTACTAAGCTCATGATCACCCATTTAATTTGATGTATGTCCCCAAGATATGATATATAGTTTATGTAACTTATGTTGAACCCATAAAGGATTAAATACATCAATTAGAAGAATGTTTTATTTTTTCTTGTGTTAGGCTACCAATTTACTAGAAACTCAAATTTAAAAGATCATGTGTTTTGTTCTATGTAATGAAAAGTTTATTTATAGGGGGGGGGGGTGGATTCCATTATTGGTATCAAAGTAAGGTTTATTTTTTTTGGAAATTATGACTTGAAAAAAATAGTAAAAAACAATACAAATAAGTCTGAATATAGTAAAACATCATATAATTTAGGTGAATTATTAAGAGAGTGGTTTCCAGGAAGTGAAATCCTTATCCAGAAACTACACGTGGATGTGGATCTGGCATAAATTTATATAGGGGTAACAACCCCCCAAAAATTACATTGATATAGACTCAATCGAGAACTGGTGAACGAAAATGGGACTTTCTTCACAGCTAGTTGGACACTCTTTATGGATATGTATGGTTAGTCACAAGTTTTTTATGAACCATTATGATGAATATATAGAAAATGTAATTTTTATTAAAATAGATTAGAGAATAACATATTTAAGCATTATTCATAAAGACATAAACTCCCTTTAGAATTATAAAATTCCTATAAGTAACAGGTTTCTCACTAAGGTTTTACTCCTTTTGAGAAATAGAGGGAAATATGAGGAACAACATAAATAATGATTACAATAGATGATGAATTGAAAGAATTTTGATGGAATCTAAAATCAAAAACATTATGAGGATGATGAATTAACAAAAACGAGTTATGAATAATAAATTGAATCATTTTAAGAGACTAGATGAACCTCGATGAGAATAACTTGATGTTGAGTCCTTCATGTGTTAATGAACACCTTATTTTATTGGATTTATTGACCCACTAATCACTGAATAATGGATTACATCTATAGATAATATATTATCTATACACCATTGTTTAGATCTAGATAACGTCACCATAATATTATACCTCTTAGAAGGAGAAATTGATTAGTGGTGGAAGCTAATTAGAAACATGTATCCATTATGGGATACTGGTTCTATGATGTGGGAAGAGATTAGGGGAATAATTTTCAATAAAATATTTCCTCGTTAAATGAGAAAAAAATGGAGAAAGATTTTCTATAGGCAAAGAAGAATAAAAATGAATTAGTGGGAAGATTCGAAATAACCTATAAAAGACTTTATTAATACATCTCTATCTTTTTTATGGATCCTAAGAGAACGGTTGATTGATTATTCGGTGGATGGAGACCCCTTATATGGTGGAATTTATCAAATCTAGACTATGAAATATATGAGGAGATAGTGAGGATTTAAATGAAGGTTGAATTGGAGTTTGGAGAGATGTAATGGTCATATAGGTCGAATTGAAAAGAAGATAAAAATAAATCCAAACTTAGGGAAGAATTGTGATCATGGAATAAGAGGAAAGAATGTGTAGCTTCCCACGTATAATAAATATAGGAAGAATAATTTAGGAAACTACTTTGTTGGGAGTGGAAAGTGATACAAGTGTAGATGATATGGGAATATAGATCATTACTATTGTGGTGAGGTGAAACCTCAAAATTACAACACTAATTAAAGAGGGAATAAGGTGTAGACCTAGCCTCAATTTCAATGATTCAAGTGTAGAAATCATGTGAACTTTTACAAAACATTTACAAATAAGAATAAAATAGAGGGAAAACACCATCAAACTCATCATATGAAAATGGATAATGTTTGTCTATTTTCTATCATGACACCTGATGTAGAGTCTCTAAATGATGTTATGGAATGTACAGTCGGTGTGCCCTCAAAGCTACCATGTACTTTTTTTTGAATCTAGTTCTATTAATTCCTTTATTTAGTCTATGTTTTCAATGAATATAGAATTGATCCCCAAGATTATAGAAGTATATTTATCATTAAAGACTCATAGAGGGATTATCCTAGCATCAACAATGTATAGAAACTATACTATTAACTTTAGTGAGTACAATATCATTACAAATATAGTAGTCATTCCCATGGTGGAATTCTGTACTATACCAGGGTTGTACTAGACCGAAAGTGTAAGTCTAAGATCAACTGTAGGAGTTAAAAAAATAGTAGTATTTAATGGAAAACATACTTTCATTTTCAAAGGAGAGATATCCTGACCTGATATTTTCTAGAAGTACCTCCCATATCCTTCTTTATAAATATTATCAGTGAAGAGGGAGAAGTAAATGAAATTATAATGATATAAAATTTTCCCATTGTTTAGGAATAAATTGATTCATTTCTTAATTATTTACCCGTACATCCCCTAGAATTAGAGGTAGAGTTATCTATTTATCTCATACAATGATCCAAGACGATATCGAAGGCCCTGTATAGAATGCAAAACGTGGAGTTAGAGGAATTAAAGAAATAACTTATAGATATTTTGGATATGAGATTTATGTGACCAAGTGTGTCTCCTTGGGGAGAACATGTTTTCTTTGAAAAGAAAACAAATAGATCAATACCAATATGGATTTATTATATAGAACATAACAGGATGATAGTGGAAAATATGTACCCTCTCCTAAGAGTTGATTAGTTATTTGACCATCTCCCTGGGGATCAATTCGTATCTAAGAATGACATATGATCTAGAGATTATAAATTGAGGGTGAAGAAAGAAGATATTGCAAATAAATACTTTTGAAAAATATATAGTAATTATGACTTTTTTGTTATTCCCTTCATCTTGACTAATTCTCCTTTTATATTTATGGATTTGATGAATAGGGTATTTATGAATACCATTATAAATTCATGTTAGTTTTTATAGATGATATTTTGGTATAATAACATTGTGGCGAGGAGCATGACGATCATGTAAGTGATATATTAAAAATGTTGAGGAAGGATAAATTATTTTCAAAATATTAGAAAATGTGAATTATTTAAAACAAGTTGCATTCTATGGGAACATTGTAACCAATGAAGGAATCACATCTAATACTTCCATGAAAAGGGAAGTTCAAATCCTTCAATAGTAACAGATATTTATAGTTTTATTGTATTATAAGGATACTATAAGAGGTTTTTGAAATAATTTTCATGAATTTATAATACACTATAAATGTTTACTCAAAAAAGAGACAAAATTTTCAATAAAAAAGAGTGTAAAAAAGTTTCCAATAAATGTAGAAGATATTGGTTACTGCACCTATAAAAAAACTAAACTCTATTAGAGAAGAATTTAATATTTTTATGGTTGCATAACTGAAAGGTATTGTTTGAGTCCTCTTGAAAAATTACTTGGGTTTCTTTTATGTGTCTTGGTAGTTAAATCCCCATGAGCAAAAATATAATACACATGACCTGGAGTTAGATGCAATATTTTTTTCTCTGATGATATGGAGGCACTATCTTTATGGGGGGATTTATATTTGCACAAAACACCAGATTTTGAAATAAATTTCCTACAAAAGGAATAAATCACAAGATAAAGGATATGGTTATAGATTCCAAATGACTATAAAATTTTAATTCATTATCACATAGGAGGAGTAAACCATGTTACTGATGAATTAATTAGGAAATACCCTATTGTGCTAAAAATAATTAATATTCTCAGAGAATTATTGATCAAGGACATATTTATGTTGTAAAATGGAACCATAAGGAAAGGGTAATCATAAATCCGATCCCAAAGGATTTATCTACCACTATTAATAGAGAATATTAAGATATCTCAAAGATGATCCTTTGATACGAAAGAAGAGAGTGGATAAAAAGAATTAGACATTTCTTGAGTTCAATATTTACCTGGAATGTGTACTAAAATTTAATACAAGGATATGTGTCCCTTATATCCCAAAGATAAAGAAGGATCTAATAGATGAAGTTCATTGTAATGGCACATACCTCTCTGGTCCATTCCTCTATGAAAATCTATTGTTTGAGGTGTTCTGGTGGTCAAGGTGACTTATCCCCAACACTTTTCCAAATTTTCAATTTTGTGAACAGTACCATTGGTATCAATGATTCATTATGTGAACAGTACCATCAGTATTGGTGATTCATTCTGTAAACAGTACCATCAATATCAGTGAGTCATTCTATGAACAATACCATCTGTATTAGTGATTCATTATATGAATAGTATCATCACCATTGGTGATCCATTCTTTGAATAGTACCATCGATATTCATGAGTCATTCTGTGAACATTGTTTCCAAGATCGGTAGGTGTAAAGTGTTTCCAGGATCAGTAGGTGTACAATGTTTCTAGGATCATGAACAATGTTTCTTGCTTCTTACAGTTTCACCCCTTTGACATTTTCATTGACGTAAAATGGATTCAAGGCCCTGTTTTAAGGGATTTAAGGCCGAATCAAATCCCATAACTCTTATAATAATTTTCCTAAGGCCAAGGAGGTCTTTACTTGGTCAAACTGTATGGTTTTATGTGATACACATTTAATGGAAATCCAACGTATCTTAAACCGCTGCTCCATTAAATCATCTAAAGGGATGAGATATCTTCCTCCCTTGTTCTTCCTCTTTATTCTACCTTGTGAGAGATGCTCTAACCTTTCCTTTTTCCCATTGGAGTGGTGTGATCAAACCTTAATCACTAGATTGTTTCCCCTTGAAGTTTCTTCCTCCTATATGCGCACCCCCTGTTTTTGATGCAACCAAGCAGTATCTATCAATATTCGATATAAAGAATGATATATCATCATTATTTTGGGTTCATCTACTTCTGTATATCCTTTCCCTTTTATGGAATGCTATCTCCATGTTCCTAATGAACCTTTCATGGTTTTTGATGGGTGTGGTGGTGTCTCTGCAACCTCAGGTGGATGTAGTTGTCACGAGAGGAGGTGATTGTGATCTTTTGTGAGGATCTTTCTCATATAAATAGCATCATGAACCATTTGAGGCAGGGTATTCATTGCTTCTATATTCTTTTACGTGCAACTATATAGTTAGCATGTTTTATCCCACTGAATCATAATTGAATTGACATAATAAATATTTTAATCTGATAAATAAATTTATATCAATCATATGTTCTTGCCTCTTTTTTTAGATAGTTTTATATCTATTCCTTCTTTGTTTAGCTTTCTGATCTTGATGGAAATTGGTAAAGAATGTAAACTAGGATTAATTGTAAATGAATTGTGAAAGATAAAGTGTCTTGTAAATGAATCTGTTTCTTATTGTTGTAATTTTATGTTAATCAAATTGATGCAATAAGCATGTTTAATCAATTTTGGATAGATTACTACTTAAGATTACTGAAGTTGGAACCTATGAATAATAAATCGGTTAATTCAAGATGGATTAAATAATTGGTTTTTTGATACTAGATAATTCCTTGTTGGGTTTAGGGTTACCCTCCAGCTTGTTTAAGGTCCAAGATCATAGTTGATATGATGTTTTTTTATACTTCCTATGTTGTGATGTGATCCTAGAAGGATGTTTTGATATATGGGACATGGAGGTCTATTGGTTGTGCCAGCAGTTGACGCCTAGAGTGGAAAGATACATCGGTTTATGCATGTGGGTGCTGGGGAGGACACCGAGTATGATGAAATGAGTTAGATGGGAATATTTGGATGATTTATGATTCTTGATGGTTGTTTATCTTCTTCACATTCCCCATAGATCAAGATAGTTGGTTTTCTTACCCTCCTTCCAAAAGGGGTGAAAATGTGCAGGGTAAGCCACACAATTTCCGTGTTTCGCTTCCTGAGGGAGGATGCGTCTACTCTCTTGCTATAGGTAAAAATACTCGACATGTAGTTCAGCTACCCATTGTGTTGATAACCTTATGTTTAGTAGCTTATAATATTTTTCTATAATTCCTGGGAATATGGAAATGTAATGTTCTTAATAAATTATTGAATAAATGATGTTAACCCAGGAGGTTGGAACTTAATGAGATGCAATGATGAGGTTTCAATTTAAAGGAACAACGAACTTTGGGTGTGATGATAATTAAATATAATGAGTAAATTAATAATGGTTAATTAATGTTTAAAGAATTAATTAATGTAAAGTGAAACTTATAAAAAGAGTATGAAGAAATGTAATAAATATATTTAAATGGTTATCTTCTTATAGGATACATAGTATTATAAGTGGTAGTCGGGAGTTTGAGAGACATTAGAGGAAGTTGAATGCAAGACAAGGTTATTCCCATAGTGTGGTTGTGAGATATAGTATATTCTATACTTTTTGTATCTCTATACACTACTCCACCCCGTCAGTTAAGGAAACATACACACTGGGGATTCTGAGCCCTGGGGGGTGTTTTCCCCAACATTCAGGTGGGAGGATGGATGACTGACTATCCCCCTTTTCCACACTCTCTTCACTTGGTAGTTACTTTTTCTTGTAGGAACAATGGTTATTTTTCCGCATATATGTGTGTAGAGGGATGTAATGGGTTGTTTTTATTCACACACATATATTCTGGATATAGTTTCCTATGGACTATTATAGGTGTAACATGTATAGGTTGTGATGGCTTGAGGATCCTTACTTGGTGTGTGGGATTTAATGGTTTGTGGTATAATGCCCGACATATAATACACATTATGAAAGCTGTAATGGCTCCTAGAAACAACCTGGTTACTTTTCTTACATAGACATGGTGGTTTGGTTGCACAAGGTGCATGTTGTGGTGCTTCACCTAGGTGATTGCGATAAAGACTTTTTGGAGAGAGATGGATTATGATGTACGACGTTGGGGAAGTAGTAGTGGGTACACTTGATATTCTTTATTATATTATATATTCTTGTATGAGATACTTGGTGAGAGTGTCCATGGTTGGACTGGGAACATAATATACCTGTTTAGATGATGAGTTAGTTTCACTTTTTTTTTCATTGTGCTTTATCATGATTTATTTACTTTTTCCCAAGAGGCTCCAGGGATGATCCTACTGAGTATACTATTATACTAACCCTATGTATATATATACATACTATTTTTCAGGTCACTTGGAGAAAGTTGGAGATCAAGTTGGTTTCTACTAGCTTGGGGTTGCAGGAGCTGTTCGGGCTTATGGTTGCTGATGTTTTACTTTCCTTTAATATTTTCAGTTTTTACCCTTTCAATTGTAGTAGTTTTACATGACATTACATATGTGTACATGGGATTTCTTTTATATTGCTATCTGAGTTGAATTTGGTTGGTGTTTATCTTATATCTCTGTTCTGCATGTGTTCCCTTATAGGGTAATGCCTCCCATTTGGGTGTTTACTATACCCTTGGTTCTAGTCGCCAAACTAGGGCCTACTAGAGGTGGGACTCGGGGGTTACTATCTCCCTTCTCAAATTACCAGCCTAGGAGGGGTACACCTTGTGGGGATGGGGTCATGATAGAGTGGTATCAGAGATCTAGTTGAGGGATATGATATAGTTGGGTGTAAGGCATAGGTGAGGTTGCATGGGTTAGTAGGGAAACCATGTCAGGAATGTATAGCAATTGATGTAAACACAAGAGACCAGCTGAGACATAGGCATTTAAGACCCCTGTGATCTGATGCACGGACCTTTACTTTTATAATGGCTACTAAATGAGGTGATACTAGTTACTGTTTAGGAACTTAGGAAAGGATCTTGAATCATTATTCTTTATGCCTTTATTTGAGTGGGTAGACCTTGGGATAGGTTAAACTAAAATGAATAAAAGAAAACAATTAATTAATTAATGTAGATTCTTTTATGTTCTAGGTTTATGAGATCTAACTATTTATTATTTTTCAGGTATGGATCCAGGTCGATGTCCTCATTATGTTTTCATAGAATATTTCCAGCTAGCTATGCTAGAAGATTTCAGTAGGGTAGAGGTTGATGATGATGACACATGGAGGAGGACACTCCGCGAGTTTTAGCGTTAGAGTCTGTAGAAGTACGAGGGCTCCATTTTTAGATGCAGTCACAGAAGAATGGTTGGAGGTGATCAAGATAGGCTTCAGTTCGATCCGTTCTTGGATAGAGCACGAGGTGTCCTTGGTTGTGACGATGCTATGTGGAGCACCGAGGTAGTGGTGGTTCTTGTTCCTCAGGGATAGTGAGGAGTTGGCAATCTCATGGGAGGAGTTCTGAGATAAGTTTAGAGTTGAGATTACTTCTTTGACTGTGAAGGCCTCCAGTCCCTAGGAGCATCTTTCCCATTAAAAGGGGAGATCCAGTGTGCGATAGTTTAGAATCTATTTTAAGAAACTTTTAAAATATGCTTTAGACCTGTTTCCAGACAAGGAGGCCAGGGTGAGGCATTTAGAAGAGGATTTTCATCCAGAGATTCAGCGCTAGGTCACCCCATTTATGCTGAAGACATATCTTGAGGTGCTAGGAAGGGAAGAGGTTTTCGAGAGAACATTGGCCAGAATTGGATCATTATGAGAGAGGAGTCTTCATGATTCCTCACAAAGCAGATCTGTAGTCCGGGGTTCCTGATTTTTTGGGTAGAAGAGTTTCCGTTCAGCAGGGGGTCAGTCCTAGCACTCAACATCTCGTTTCACTGGGGGAAATGGTTCTCAAGACTATGCCAACGAATCAAGTGCTTATTTTTCTTGTGGTGGTCAAGGTCATCAATAGCGAGAGTGCCTGAACTTTTATAGGAGTCATCATACACTAGGTGTTCTGCTCCAAGTTCATCTGTTTAGGAAGTTCCATCTGAGGCAGCACTAGCAAGTTGCACCATCTTTGGATCAGTAGAGGGTAGATGGGAATGGTAGAGGATAACCCCATGACACTCCCCATCCTCAAAGAGCAGAGCACGACTATGGTGGTGGTCTTCATCAGGGCTAGAGAGGCCATGGAGGAGGTCATGGTCAGCTTCATCCTCTAGCGTTGCCAGGGCTAGGTGAGCCATATGTCGTTCGAGGTACCATTTCCCTATTTTCTACTTTGGTGTATGACTTGTTTGATTCAGTAGAAACACACTCATTCATATAACCTACCATTTTCAATGCTTTGGGACATGAGGTAGAGAGGCTTCCAATTCCCTTGGCTTTGATTACGCCTGTTGGAGGTCGAGCTGACTTGTTTGAAGTATGTAGAGACTATGAGCTAGTGTGGGGGAAACACCTCTCTTGGGGAGATTTTCTATGTTTATGGATACAAACATATGATGTCATCCTTGGCGTGTATTGGTTGTATTATGTGCATGATATCATGGATTTCCTTAAAAGGTAGGTTGTATTCTTTGATGTAGATGGAGAGTCAGTGGTGTTTGTTGGTGAGAGATACCCTAAGATGGGTCAGAGTCATGTTCCATCCTTACCATCCATGATTCCTGTTATGATTCTGAGTTCTTTATAGGTTCATCAATTGGCGTTTCCTAGGATCATAGATGAGTACCCTAATGTTTTTTCAGAAGATGTTGTAGCATTACCCCCTCGACAAGAGATCGAGTATAGGATCAAGTTACAAACAGGAGTGTATCCTATCTCTATGTCTCCATATAGGATGGACCCTTCTATGTTATGATATCTATGTATACATCTTAATGGTATGTTATAGTGTGGTTTTGTTCGACCGAGTGTTTCACCGTGGGGTGCACTAGTTTTGTTTGTGAAGAAGTCTGACAACATTCTGTGGTTGTGTAATGATTATCATCTCTTAAACAAAGTGACATTGAAGAATATCTATCCTCTTTCATAGACTGATGATTTGTTTGATCAACTGAAGGGTAAAAGTTGGTTCTTAAGGATTGAATTTCGGTCATGATATCATCAGATGTGGGTAAAGGATGAGGATATCTAGAAGACTGCTTTCCGTTGTCATCATGGGCATTAAATTTTATTTTTAATTCCATTCAGTGTGATGAATGATCTAGCTGTGTTCATGAGATTGATGAAAATGGTGTTCCGTGAGTTCCAGGATAAGTTTGTGGTGGTTTTCATTGACAACATCCTTGTGCACTCCATGTATGAGGAGGAGCATATAGAGAATCTACACACTATTTTGGGAGTTTTTTTGTTAACATCAGCTGTTTATAAGTTGTGGAAGTGTGAGTCTTGGGCTTGAGAAGTCCATTTCTTGGGGCATGTTGTGTCTCAACAAGGAGTATCTGTGGATCCATCAAAGATATAAGCAGTTGTGTCTTGGGAAGCCTCCAAGATAGTGGAAGATGTACAAAGTTTCCATGGTCTTGCAGGCTACTATAGGAGGTTCGTATCCTATTTCTCTTGGGGGTGTGAATCCTCTAATTTCATTGACTAGCAATAATCAGGAATTCATGTAGACTGATAAGTGTCAGAAAGATTTCGAGTATATGAAGGAAAAGTTAGTAAGTTCACCATTTCTTTGTCTTCCAGTAGAGGGAGTTCAGTTTGATGTTTTATGTGATGCTTCACAAATAAGGTTAGGCTGTGTTCTGATGCAACATAGATCGATTGTTTTTTATGGGTCTCAAAAATTATGTCCCCATGAATGTAAATATGTGACCCATGATCTTATGTTGGCAGATTCGGTGTTTTCTTTAATGTTGTGGAGACATTACTTCATTGGCGAGGGATTTGAGGTTTTCACCTATAATAAGAGCCTGAGGTATGTTTTTTCCTAGCCTGAATTAAAATTGCGACAATGTTAGTGGATGGAGTTCTTACATAAATATGACTTTGAAGTACCATATACCCCTAGAAAGGAGAATTTTTTAGTTGATGCACTGAGTAAGGAGTCACATGGTGATGAAGTGCGTGAATCTGGTGATTTCTGGAGAGTTATGGAAGAACTGTATGCATTACATCTTGATATGGGAGAAGTTGGGGGGAAGAGGTTGTATTTTCCAGATGATGATGTGGTCATCTCTAGTGCAGTATGTGGAAGAGTCCTAGTTGGGGGATCTTGAGGTGGAGGTCTAGAGAGATCTAGTTATTTGTGGTGAGGCCCCTGATGGTTGGTCTGAGGATGAACAATATCAAGTGCTGTATCACGTAATAATATTTTTTCCTTTGTCCATGCATGAGATAGTTCTTAGAGAGTTCTGTATCTCACCTTTAGCGGTGCATCCTGGAATGAGAAAGATGTACCGAGGCTTGAGGAGTCTGTTTCAGTGGCCTGGGTTGAAGCATACTATTGCAGAGGTTGTGTCTCGATGTTTGGTTTTCTAGAAGGTCAAGGCTGATCACCGCGTCTCTGGTGGTTTTCTCCAGCCATTATAAATTCCTCATAGGAAGTGAGAGGACATCTCAATGGGCTTTGTTACAAGTTTACCTTGATATAATGGGGAAACGATGCTATTTGGTGGTAATGGATCATTTAACGAAATCATCCCACTTTATAGCAATCAAGGAGTCAAGCTCAGTGGAAGCTTAGTCAAGGTAGTGTCTAGAGGAGGTGGTGAGACTTCAAGGAGTCCTGAGGATGACCATTTCTGATCAAGATACTCATTTTTACTATAGGGTGTGGAGAGGTCTCTAGCATGGTTTTGGTTCTCAGCTCTACCTTAGCACCACTTTTCATCTGTAGATGGACAATTAGACAGAGTAGACTATCTAGACTCTTGAAGACTGGTTACACTCTTATGTCATGGATTTTGTAGGTTCATGGTTGAGGCACTTACCCTTGGTGGAGTTCTCTTACAACAATAGTTTTCACTCCACCATCGGTATGTCTCTGTTTGAAGCCTTTTATGACCGACCTTTCCATTCTCCGCTGTGATGGAATGGGGTTGGATAGCCATCAATTCTCAGATAGGAACTAGTGTAGAGTAGAACAAAGATGGTTTAGGTGATTCGTGAGAGGATGAAGATAGTGAAGGATGGTCATAAATCATATGCTGATCAAAGGAGGAGACCTTTGGAGTTTGATTTTGTGGATCACGTGTTTCTGAAGGTGACACCCCGTCGTGGGAAACAAAGGTTCGGTCATGGGAGTAAGTTTTTACCCTGGTTTGTTAGGCCTTTCGAGGTGTTGGATCATGTTGGATCCATGGCGTATCGAGTATCACTTCCCCTGAAGATGAACCAGATACGTGATGTTTTCCATGTATCACAACTCCATCGTTGTCTTCATGACGACTCACATGTCATTGATTAGAGCGAGATCAATGTTGATGATGATGCGACCTTCGAGGAGCGACTGATAGAAATCCAAGACCGCAAAGAGAAGGTGTTGCACGAACGTTCAATCGCCTTGGTTCGTGTGTTGTGAAGACACGGTGGCATGAAGGATAGTACCTGGTAACATGAGTCGCAAATATGTGCTCAGTACCCCAAGTTATTTGATGTTTAACTATTTTCATGTTAATTGTTTTTCACTTTGTGGTTGTAGACCATTCGTGATTATGAGATGGATTTCTTTGATTGCTTCTTGTAGCTTTATCTCTTTTGAGAGGTATCTCGACTGGTGGATGTTCGGACCCCGTTTTGGTTTCCCTTTAGGTAGGTTTTGAATTCTCGAGGACGAGAATGTTTTGAGAGGTATATATTGTAATGTCCCAGACCTCTCTAGTCCCTTTCTTTGTGAAAATCTAGTGTTTGAGGTGTTTGGTGGTCATGGTGACTTATCCACAACACTTTTCCAAATTTCCAATACTATAAATAGTACAATCGGTATCAGTGAGTCATTCTGTGAACAGTACCATCGGTATCAGTGATTAATTCTGGGAACAGTACCATCGATATCAGTGAGTCATTATGTGAATAATACCATCGATATCAGTGAGTCATTCTTTGAACAGTACCATCAGTATTAATGAGTCATTCTATGAACAGTACCATCGATATCAGTGATTCATTCTGTGAACAGTACCATTGGTATCAGTGAGTCATTCTGTTAACAGTACCATCATTATCGGTGAGTCATTCTGTGAATAGTACCATTAGCATTAGTGAGTCATTTTGTGAATAGTGTTTCCAAGATCAGTAGGTGTATAGTTTTCCAGGATCGTGATCAATGTTTCCAGGATTAGTAGGTGTAAACTTTTTCCAGGATTGTGAACAGTTTTTCTAGCTTTCTATAGTTTCACCACTTTGATGTTTTCTTTGACATAAAATGGATTCAAGAACTTTTTTTTAAGGTATTTAAGGCCTAATCAAATCCAATAAATCCTATATTAATTTTCCTAAGGTTTGAGATTTCTTTACATGGTTAAACATTGTGGTTTAATGCAATCCTTTTTAATGGAAAATCCAGCATATCTTAAACTACTACTCTATTAAATCTTTTAAAGGGTCCAAATATCTTCCTCACTTATTCTTCCTCCTTGTTCTAACATGTGCAAGAAGCTCGAACCTTTAATTCTTTCCATAGGAGCGGTGTGATTGAACCTTAATCCTCAGATCGTTTCCTCTTGATGTTTCTTCCTACTACATGAACACCCCCTATTTTTGATGCAAGCAAGTAGCATCAATCAATAGTCTTTATAAGGTATGATCTATATTCATTCTTTTGGGTTAATCTTCTTCTACTTCTCCTTTCACTATTATGGAATTCTATCTCCATGTTCCTAATAGACTTTTCATGGGTGTTGACCGGTGTGGTGGTGTCTCTACATCCTTGAGTGGATATAGTTGTCACGGGAGGAGGAAATCATGATACGTTGTGAGGATCATTCTTATATAAGGAGAATCAAGGACCATTTGAGGTTACAGATTCATTACTTCTCTATTATTTTTTGTGCATCTATAGAGTTAGCATGTTTTATTCCACTGGATAACAATGGGATTAACATAATAAATATTTGAATCTGATAAATAAATTGATATCGATCGTATGTTCTTGCCTCTTGTTTCTCTAGATAGTGTGATATCTATGCCTGCTTTGTTTAAATTTTTTTCTTGATGGAAATTTCTAAAGAACATAAACTGGGATTAATTGTAAATTAATTGTTAAAGATAAATAGGCATGTAAATGAATCTGTTTATTCTTGTTGTATTTTTATGTTAATCAAATGGATGCAGTAAGCATGTTTAATCAATTTTTGTAAGTTTACTGTTTAGGTTTCCCAAAGCTGGAACCTATGAATAATAAATAGGTTAATTCAAGATTGATTATAGAACTGGGTTTTTGATAATATATAATTCTTTGTAGGGTTCTGAGTTTCCCTCTTGCTTGTTTAAGGGCCAAGAGAAAAGTTGATACGATGTTTATTTTCCTGCTTCTTATGTTGTGATGTGAGCCTAGAAGGCTTTTGTGATATGTGGGGCAGTGAGGCCTATTGGTTATGGCAGAAATTGATTCCTAGATTGGGGAGACGCATCAGTTTATACATATGGGTGTTGGGGAGGATACAAGGTATGATTAAATAGGTTAGATGTGAATATTTGGATGCTTACTGATTCTTATTGGTTGTTTATCTTCTTCACTTTCCCCACTGCTCAAGGCTGATGGTTTTCTTACCCTTCTTCCAAAATGGGAAAAGACGCATGGGGTATAACACTTGGTTTCCCTATTTAGCTTCATGATGGAGGATGGGTCTATGCTCTTTCTATAGATAGAAAATACTCGATAGGTAGTTCACCTACACACCTTGTTGATCCCCTTGTGTTTAGTAGCATAGAATTTTTTCCTATAATGCCTTGGAATGTGGGAAATTAATGTTGTTAATAAATTATAGAATAAATGATTTTAACCCATGGGGTTGGAGCCTGCTAGGACACAATGCTAAGGTAACAATTTGAAGGAAAAATGAACTTTGGGTTTGATGCTAATGAAATATAATTTGGAAATTAACAATGGTTAATTAATGATTAATGATTTAATTAGTGTAAAGTGTAAATACTAAAAAGGGAATGATGTAATATAATAAATCTCTTTAAATTTTTATATGCTTATAGGATACCTAGTCTTAGAAGTGGCAGCCGGGAGTCGTAGAGACGTTAGCTGTAGTTGATTCTAAGACTAGGTTATGCCCATAGTGTGGTTGCGAGTTATAGTATATTTTGTAATTTTTATATTTCTATACACTAGTCTACCCCATCAGTTAAGGAAACTAACACCCCATGGATTCTGATCCCTGAGGGTGTTTTCCCCAACATTCCAGTGGGCGGATGGATGGGTGACTACCCCCTTTGGCCCTGATCTCTTCTCTAGGTTGTTACTTGTGCCGGTATGCACAACAGTTAGTTTTCCCCATATATGTGTGTATAGGGTAGTAATGGCTTGTGGTTATTCACACACATATATTCTGGATATAGTTTCCTGTTGACTATTATAGGTGTAACATGTATAGGTTATGATGTCTTGAGGATCCTTACTCAGTGTGTGGGTTGTCATGGCTTAAGGTATAATTCTTGACGTATGATACACGTTATGCGAGGTGTGGTGGCTCCCAAAAACTACCTGATTACTTTTGTTATATGAAAGTGGTGGTTTTGTTGCATGAGGTGAATGTTTTGGTACTTCGCCAAGGTGTCTGCGGGCAAGCCTTTTTAGGAAGAGATGGCCTAAGACGTACGATGTTAGGGAAAATTGGAAAACCAGTGGGGAATTAGTAGAAGGGTACCCTTGATATTCTTTATATATTATATACTCTTGTATGCGATACTTGGTGAGAGTGGCCATGGTGAGGATGGGAACTTAACATACTTGTTTAGTTGAAGAGTTAGTTTCAGTTGTTGTTCACTATTCTTTAGCATGATTTTTTTTAATTTTTCAATGGAGGCTCTGGGGAGGATCTTTCTGAGTATAATGTTATACTCACCCAATATATATATAAAAACTGTTTTCAGGTCACATGGAGTAGGATAGAGATCAAGGTAGTTTCTACTAGCTTGGGGTGCATGAGATGTTCAGGCTTATGATTTCTATTGTATTTACTTTAGTTTGGTATTTTTAGTTTTTCCCCTTTTAGGTGTAGTAGTTTTACATGACATTACATATGTTTACTGGGTATTTATTTTATATTGATGTATGAGTTGGAGTTGGTTGGTGTCTGTCTTATCTCTCTCTTTTGCATCTGTTTCCTTAGAGGGTAATGCCTCCCATTTGTGTGTTTACTATGCCCTTGGTGCTTGTCGCCAACCCGGGGCCTACTAGAGGCAGGACTCGGGGGGTCACTATCTCCCTTCTCACATGAATAGCCCAGGAGGGGTACACCTTGTGGGAGGGGGTCGTGACACTCACAGATATAAAATCTCTATACATCCTAGAAGCACTAAAATTTATAAGGACCTTCGTGATAATTATTGGTGGGATAATATTGAAATGGAGATTGTCAACTACACATAAAGTTTCTTGTTATGTCAATAAGTTAAGGTGGAGAGACAAATTATTAAAGGTGTATTGCATTAACTTCCTATACCAACATTGAAGTGGTACAATATCTCTATGGACTTCATCACTAGTATCCCATGATCATCCAAAGGAAACAATGAGATATGTGTTATAGTGCATCCAATCAACTAGACTTATCGTTTCATTGCTATCTGGGAAGATTCCCCACTTGATCAAATTGGCATGATATATATAAAATAAGTTGTGAGGTTTCATGGGTAGACACTTTCTATCATTTATAGTTGTTATCCATGGTTCACATATAAATTCTAGAGTAGACTTCAACATTCTCTAATTATGGAATTGATCATTAATATGAATTATCACCCCCTAAAATATGTTCAATGTGATAGGAATATTAAGACACTCAAGGATATGATGAGAAGATGCTCAATGAAATTCAATGGTGGATGGGATCAACAACCCCCCTTAGTTGAGTTGTCATACAATAACAACTTCTACTAGAGTATTCAAATGGAACTCTATAATGCTTCATATGGGAAGATATATATAGATCCTACTTGTTGGGATGATGTTTGTGAGAGAAATATACTTGGGATTGATCTTATGAAAGAGATGATAGAAAAGGTTTATTCAATCCAAAAACATATAAAAGACACTCAAAGTTATCAATAGAGTTATGCTAACAATTATTGAAGGGAGATTGAGTTTTATGTTTGATACAGATATTTCCTGCAAATATATCTATGTAAGAGATTCATGTGGTATGAAAAGAAGGGGAAACATAGGCCTAGGTACATTACCTCATTTGAGATTCTTGATCACATAAGATCTATGGACTATTATCTAGAACATATACCAAATTTAACTCATCTTCCTGATGTATTCCATGAATCTATATTGGGAAAGTACATACCTAATCTCTAACTTGTAATAAATCCGGTGGTGGTATTATTGGAACATAACATATCTTATGATGAGTACCCGATAGAGATTTTAGACTTTAGAGACAATGTTCTACATAAAAAGATAACTCACCTTGTCAAAGTGTTGTGTAGGAACCATATGTATGAAGGGGCGACATGGGAGCTAGAGGAAACATTGAAATATAGGTACCTCCACAAATTCTCAACCAAGAATTTGAGTTGATGTTTTGGAAAATAAAATTTTATAGGGGGGATGTAAAGAACTAGGTTTTTAGATGATATATGTATCATGAAAAAAATGTGGGGTATATTATACAATATTATACACTAAAATATCTATAAATATAAAAAAAATACTTATTTTATCATTAAATATTATTACATTGGTTAGATATAAAACCAATTAAAATGGAAAACATTACAATTGGACAAAAAAATAGAAAATATGAAAAGGGAAAATATGGATCACCCCAATCTTCTTGAATCATCACCCATAGATAAAATTATTTAGAAATAAAACAAAATCATATTACACCATTTAAAATATTAAGAAAATGAAAATATAATCTTAAGAAAAATTTTAGTTAATTTTAACTAAAATAATGATGTGGTATTTATTGGGAGTAATATGATAGCTGGTCAAATACAACTTTTGGTCAACATAATCATTGGTCTATTTGACTAGTCAAAATTATACCCTTTATTAATAATTTTACTATTATAATTAATGTTTATAAGTAGTAATTACAAATAATATTTGATGTATAAATGATAAATGATGGCCTCAACTAGTATAGTTAGGCTGTTTGAAGCCCAATTGGAAGAACATGGTTGGGAGGTGGCATCTCTGGGGTTATCCCTTAACTTAGACCAATCAGGGATTCAACAAGAGAAGCATGAATCAAATTTCTTACAAGATAAGTTCATGTTAGTGGAGATTACCACTTAGTCGATGTTAATCGATCTACCCAATGAAATTACCACCATCACACAACTTACCCTTAGGGTGGACACATGTGTAATAAGGGGTTACATGTCTTGGAAATAGTTACATAAAGTGTAACTAACCTTTTATAAATAAAATATTTATTCCATCAATATTATTTTTAGAAAAATTTTATTAATAAAATATATTTTTAAATAATACAAATTTGATAAATTTATTGTTGGACACCAATAAAAAATATTTTTATTTTTTTATAAAATATATATAGCTTTATAATAAACTCATGTAACTTGAATAATAATTTTTTAATGAAATATTATTTTAAAAAACTATTATTTAAATATAAATGAGAAAATAATTTAATAACATTGTAGGGAATATTTTATAATTTTCATAAATTTTACTGTCTTAAAAAAATATTTTTTAATAAATAAAGAATTTTATGTTCAAAATTTTAAATTCCCATATTAATAATTTTTTTATAAAATAAAAAAAAATTTAAATCATCATGTTGAAATTTGGTTCGGGTGAATTTATGATAATTTTCTAAAATACATTACTTTTTAATGAATAGTAAAAGTACTATTTTGGGTTTTTGGTATGTTTTATGACATCATATTTATGTCATTAAGATGTAATAATTAATTAACAACAATCTAGAAACTAGAATTTTTTATTTTATTAACATTGATTATTTTAAAAGATTTTAATCAATTTCTTAAACTATAATTTACTATCCAAATTCTATAATAGAAAATTGGATATTAAGGACATTAATTTGTGGAATCATTACTTTTCTATGCCAATATAAGTAATAGAAAATGGTATCTGGTTCAAATATATTAAAATATCATAAAATTTGACTCAAATGTCCAAAAAATTTATAAAAAACCATGGGTAAGAAAATGGTTTTTCATTTTCTACAACCTAGATTTCCAAGACCTATATTTGAGAATTATTTAAAAATTTCTCCACCTTTTCTATCAATACAACCAATTTCATCATTTCCCTTCACTAAAAATTCAACATCAATACATTTATTCTCAATTGTCTTCTCCCTAAGTCCAAATAAGGTTTCTTTAATCCCCCAAGGTTCAATCCCAATGTTTTAGTAGCAATATTTCAAGGTAAGGAAATTATCCTTTATTTCACTTAAAATTAAGTGCCTATTTTTTTGGATATATCTTATAAATATTATATTACTATATTTTAAAAAATTATTAATCACACCCTTACTGAACAATTATGTTTTATCAAAGGTATTATTTTTCTCTCTCGCATTTCATCATTTTTCTAAATCAACATTTTATACCCATCATGCCGTCGAATTTTATTCTCAAATTTCACTCTTTTAAATGAGAAATTATTATACTATGAATACCCAAACCATTTATTTATCTATAGGTATATACCTAAATGTTAATATAATTTATTTATTCTGGGAATTCTCTATACAAAAACCACATTCTCTTTATGTAGGATAAAATGATTTTATGGTCAATCTTATAGGAATCTACGTACTTAATGCTTTTGTATTAAACCCATACTTTATTCTCCTCATGTTATTCAAAAAACTATTTATTATTATCAATGTAGATTACATGAAATTAAGACACATTAATGTTGAGCCCTAATTGAGATCCAATTAATTGTGTAAATAATTTAATCTCTAGATATGACATGTTTTAGGATACCGTGATGAATAACCTTGGTAACTTTTATTTATGAAACCTTGGTGGCAAACCAAAATGATATGCTTCTAAATGCCTCATATTTATATTGTATCCATATTTATATGTTATTATTCATGTTCTTTTTATAATGATATGTCTCTTGTTATATGGATCATGTTATATTGGTATACCTCTTGTTCTTATTGATATGCTTCATTATGACATGCTAAATATCTCTCTTTTTATTCCATTATTGATATCATACTCATCCCATTCATTTGATGTATGTACCCAAGATATAAGATGTAGTAAAAGTAACTTAGGGTGAACACATGAAGGGTCCTTTCCTTTAGATTAGAATATTTTTTTATGTTTTTTTTATTATGTTCCTAATTTCCAAGAAACTAAACATTGATAGATCCCACGTTTTCTTCTATTTAATGAAAATATTATGTAATAAAAAGGATGGATTCCATAATAACACACAACCTACTTCATCTCATAGATACATCTCATATGGGTAAGTGAATCCCTCACATTCTTGTCCTTTATAACATTCATATATTATCAAGTTATATGAATCTATAACATCTAAATGATAATAATAGAACATTCCATGTAATATATTATATCATAATCAGTGGTAAAGTATCCACCAATTAATATATCATGTAATAGTAATTGGGTGTCTTTTATCAACCCTGTAACATCTTATAATAATAATCAATGGTTAACAACAACCCCTTAACATCTCATTAAAATAAAAAAGTGGTAAGTATCCACTCCATAAAATCTCATATTAATACTCGAGGGAATAATGTCCCACCCATAATATCTAGAAACAAAATTCTAGGGTCTATAAAAAAACATATATTATCTCATGTAATAATAATTAGTGGAAAATATCCACCCATGAAATATCATAATATTAATTGGGAGTATAACATCTACACCCAATAATTTCTAATAAAAAATATTTCAGGGCCAAAATATGTATTGCAATATCTCATTATATTAATTGGGGGGTATAATATATACACTCTAAATCTCATCCCATATGAAATACACAAGTTATACCCTCCTTGTGGCCCATCATATATCATATACATAGGGGAACCGTGGTTATGTTTTGAAATTTTACCCCTCCCTAAGGATATCATATCATATATTAGATCCAAAAAATATTACTCTAGGTTAGACAAACATTTAAATCATAATATGGCATCCATAACTAGAAACAATCTTTGGATGAAAATGTTTATTAAAGCCCATACCATGCATTTATTTTATCATCACTAGGGTTTATGTCAATAGAAATTTAACCACACATGACAAACCAGTACTTGGTGTCCATAAATATATGTAGGAAAATAACTAGTTGAACATATTGGTCACACTAGTTAAGGTTGAAAAATTCATCTGTATCCTCATCTTTCCTGAATAGGGATACACTAGGTACCTGCAGAGCTATCTCAATATCTGCCAATATATACTTGGCGTTCCCTTGGCCCATAGGTCATCATTGGATCTTATTATCAAGAGGATGTTCAAAATAGTCACCCTATTTTATTTATTATAAAACACTTATATAATTTAGGGACCATCCTTATTATTCGACCCAAAGCATCTTGGATCCCCATTCCAAGTCACACAGAAAATATAAATGAATTTAACATGGATTTCATATTGAATAAACCTTCTGAGATCTGATATTCCATCAACTATAATAATAATTATCTCTTCCATATCTCATCATATTATAATCATATTTCTATTGGCCTTTGATAGAGGGTAGGGCAATATGATTGTATCCTATATGGAATGATACTATAAATAGACTACACACATGTCCAATTTGATATATAGGGAGATAAAACATGAAAATTACCACATATTGAATAATAAAAGAATGTACATGTGGGTACATATCATGTACATCCAATTCCGTATTCTGGGAATCCACATTATCCCATCTCGGGGTTTTTCTAGGTTATATTACACGTCTCAAAGCCATACATGGTATGCGAACCACATTTATTGAAGGATTTTATACACAAATCAAGAAATTTTTTGAAAATACACAAGGATTATATTTAATAACACCATTTATCTAAAAAAATGTTCATAATAGTATATTACACCATTCCATGAACCTCAAATGCAACACCCCACTATGTTATGAGTTGTTTTTTTTCAAAATTAATTTAATATTTCTCATAATTTCCATTTAATGCAAAACTAAATATAATTTTTGTTATATGAAAACACTATCCTTGGCATGCATTTCATGAAACTTCAAATTAAGATATTTCTACATGAAACACTTATATTAACTTTTGGTACACAAAACACTATATTTACTTTTGTTTTACATAATGTAAAGTTTATTTAGTAGATCGTGTAAGACACATGGCCGAGTCTTACCAAACTACAATATATAATTAATATTATTATTAAAATATTTTTATAGGTACCACCAACCTATTGGAATGGAAGTTAAAAATAAGATTAACTAAATTGTAAAAATATAATTTAAATACTTGTATAAAATGGATCCTTTGTTAATCAATTAGTATAATTGAATATATGGACAATTTTAAAATAAAGAAGTATCTTTTTTAAGAAAACTATTTTTCTATGAACAAACAAAATTTTATCTCAATAAATTAAACAAACCAATTTTTATTAAGTATTGAAATAAACTTTATATATTATATATTCCATTAATAATTTTGATACCCATCCAATATATTTTATAGGTATAAAATGAGAATAAATCCAATTTTATGAATAAAAAGATGTATTTTTTTAAAAGGTATTTTAACACCTCTTAATGGAGAACCTGTTTTAAATATATATATTTTAACATTTATAATTTTTTAACTAAATAGACATCATTTTTGAAATAATAATATCAAAATTTACATTGGGTGTTTTTTTGTGTTTTTATGAAAAGTTTAACTTTTTTGAAGAATATGTTAAAATAATGAATTTTAATTCCAAAAGTATTTTTAATTATATTTATTTATATAGTTAAATTATGTATTATTTTAATAAATTTAATTAGATTAATTTTATATCAATTAATCCAATTTAGGTAATAGGAATCAATTTAACATTGAAATTATATAAAAAACATTTCCAGCAATTCAATATTTTTATTTTTAAAACCCTCTTTGTCATTTCATATGCGGGACCAAATTTAAATTAATTTCTTCCACTTATATGATTGGAATTTGAAAAAATGGATTCCATTTTTTTAATAATCATATTTTTTAGTATAAAATAATCTCAAACTATTTTTTACCATAAATATTAGTGAAAGTGATTAAAATTAATTAAAACGATTAAGAGAAAAATTAGCTTGACAATAGACTAAACCTTTAATTTAAGGGACAAAATGACCTAGAAACTTTTCTAAAATCCATTTTATGGAAATGTTTTTATCGTATCATCCATTTTATATAATATTTACTACTATTGGAGCCACTATACATGGGATAAATGAGGGTATAATTCCCTTTTAAAAACATTACAAGAATGTCACTCCTCATCCACTATAAAAAAGAACTAAACCCTCCCACTAATTGACTCCTATCAAGACATTTGGAACTCAAAATATTCTCAAATAAGCTCCCAAAATCCATAAATTCAAACTATTATCTCTTATTTGGGCATAAATCTATCCATGGGATCCCTTTGGTGCACACCAAAAGGAGCTACCCAAAGAAGAGGTAACATCATTCCACAAGCTCATTTGTTTTATTTTAATTATCCTCCCCTCAAATATTCTTATTAAATTCTTATATAAACACATCATTATGCTAAATATGTGGATATTTTTTATTATATGTCTTATACATATACATATACACACTTACATCTAAAGGGTAACAAACTTACTATTCTTGTGTATGGTGAACTACCCCCTCACAAAATGATGTTGTTAGTTTTTCCTTTACCACCTCTCATGGTTGGGAATTATGAAATAAGATATTTTTTTATATGATATATATGATATATATGATTTATTTATGCTTATTTAATTATTATATAAAATAAAAATTAATTCTTTCTATTTTTTGGTAATACAATAACTTCGTTTGTGGATGTGTGGACCACCGCCTCCTCAAAGCGATGTGATTAATTCACACTGTATATGCAATGTATTGAGGATGTGTTTAGTGAAATTTTATGATATATATAAAATAATAATGATACTAAAATTATGTTATATGTATAAATATATTTCATTTAATTTCCTTTTTTAATATGATAATAAAACATAAACAATATTCATGCATATGTACGGCCTACCATATCCTTGAATGGTGTATTCCATTTCATGATTCCATGTTTTATAGATTATTATATATATTTATATAATGAATATATATTATATTTATAGAATTTTTTAAATTATTTAAATAAGTAAATAATTATCTAAGATTATAAATAATGACAATTCAAAATATATACAAAAAACAACATAGATGTTACCCGAAACGTACTATTTACATGGAAATGTTAATAAATTGGTAATATAAAGTTATAATAAAATAATATATAGTGTTATATATAATAATATTGTTATTTTTTATATGTATAATAAACTTATATTTATTATAATGGATGTTTTAATGTGTAAACGTAAAGTCAATACATAAGGTAAGGGTTTTCTTATCCCACTTTTTATTATCCGTGAGACACATGCCATGTTCCCCACTTGTTTCTTTTTTTTTTTTGCGTTGTATATACTTCCCATGAATGTGTTATCGGATAATTACACTTAAATTTATTGTTATTTAATTATATATCTTATTATATGTCCTTCATGAGCTTTATGTTTCAAAAGTTACCAAATCGTTAAAGTAGTTTTGTCTCAATTCTCCTTCTCTGAGACACATGTCATTTTACAGACCTATATTATTTTGTGAGGTGTATATACAACCTTGGACATGTTATATCATTAATTTTATTATTTTAATGATATTATAAGATTAATGTAATGTTATTATCCTATGAATATCGTAATTTAATGTTACCAAAGTGGTAATAGTTTATTACTAAAATCTCATCGTTTATGGGTATTCTTTATGATTGTACTTCCATTGATGAAATATTATGATCCATATATCAAGAAAAATAATTAATTTCATTACCCTTTGGTTATTCATGATACCTTAATGTATTGGTACCATTTTACAACTCTTTCTTACTTAAGATAATTAACAATGTTTTTTTAGAAAAATCCAACTTTATCACTCTCTTTAGTCGGAAATCTACGTTCTTTCAAAACAATGTTTTCTAAAAAGGTTTTAAAAAGAGCTTTTATGTTTAAAAGGTTTTTAAAACTATTATCAATATTATTTTATAATTTTTTAAGGAAAAAAGTTTTGAAAACTTTTTTGATATTCTTTTATAAATTTATAAATAAAATGGTTTTCAAAAATGATTTTTAGGATTATTTTATATGCTTTCAAGGAAAAATATTTTCAAAAATATTTTTAATATTCTTTTATATGTTTCAAAAGTAAAAGGTTTTCAAAATTATTTTGAAGATTATTTTATAAGTATTCGTTGAAAATGTTTTTCAGAATGACTTTGAACCATATTTTATATGTTTTCATGGAAAAATGTTTTCAAAAGGTTTTCAATATTATTTTATAAGTTTTCATTGAATTTTTTTTCAAGATGTTTTTAAGCATCCTTTATATTTTTTCAAAAAATAATTTAATGGAAAATATTTTCAAAATGATTTATATTTTAGGGATTGTTTTATAGGAGGAGAAGATATTTTCCTCAAGAAGTGTTTTAAACAATTTTTCCTAATTCATTTATATGTTTCTAATTAGTTTCAAAGAAAAGGATTTTAAAAATGTAATATGTTTTAAAAGGGATTTTCTAAGTGATATTTAAAAATCCTTCTCTATCTATGATGAAATACTTGGTTATATTTTATGCTTTACTAGGGATATGATCAAAGGACTCAATTCATATTAGTCTCTTGAACAATTTATGTTCTGATGGCTTGATGGTTATGAAACCCATTTCTCATCAACAGGTTATACCATGATAAATACATGTGAAACCCATTTCATTTCATTGGTTATTATAGGATAACATTATTATGAAACTTATCAATTTTATATATGTTATTATATGATTAAATTACTGTTATTACAATTTAATTTTATGGGTTATGATATTATGTTCAAGAAACCCATATTTTTATGGGTCATGATAAGATGAATGTTTTATAGAACACATATGTATAATTTCATTATAAGATGGGTGGAACATATATATCACTATAATTAATTATGTTATGATTTTTTTCTCATGATTATGATAGGCATTGAATGGTAAGTAAAATTGGTTCATTAATATAGGGCTGAAATGGGAAGTGTACTCGGTTCAGTAATACATGGCTAGAATGGGAAGTGAACCCGGTTATGTAATACAAGGCTAGAACAGGGAGTTAAAATGGTTTAGAAGAGATATTTTTCCACAAATATGGTATTGGGAGTGAACCTTGGCTACTAAAATGGTTTGGGGTTTGAAACCATTCCCCTAAGATGGCTTTGGCATTAATCTTTGACTACCATGGAAATAATTTTATACGTTTATGTGTCTACAACAATCACATGTCTTATGCCTATGTTATGATCTCATAGATTATGCTATTTAATTACTTATGATTAATGTCTTACGAATTACCAATATTTATTCCATGACTCTTAATTATTATATTTGATATATAGGGTATGACCTTTAAATGTTAAGATCGTGTTATTATACCATTATACACATGTTATGCTTATATATCTTGCTTATTTACCCATAATAAGAATATGAGATCACCAATTTCATATGTTTCATTTCCAAAGGTTATGAAGAAATGTATTAATTAGGAGTATTAAAGGGGAAGACCTTTAAGAGAGATGTTGAAGATCTTTCACCAAGTCAGAAGATTATGTTTCAATGTTTCCAAAGACACTAAAAATTTATGGTCCTTAGACATGTATTTTTGAAACATGACGAATAATCATCTCAAATGATGTAATATACATGTATAGTAATCTTAGTTCATTATATCAAATGTAGAATTTGGGCATGTATAAGACTATAACCCTAAAGTTTCCACAATACTAAATGGCACGCCTAAGTGGACAAAACTTTGTGTGGGAATCATTTTCTACCATTAGCATTCAAGAAAACTACATAGTATGTGATATTGAACTATACTCTATTTGAATAGGTTTTCTTGATTAAAACCACTTATGAACTAACTAAATACCCCATTTCATTGAAAATGACCTTATAATTCACATAATCCATCACCAATATTTTATTTTTTAGAATAAAATACTAATATATAAGAATCAATTATGGAAAAGTTTGACAATTAGAATAATGAAAAAAATTATGGGGAAATTTTAAATCATTTAGCATAGATAAATTATTCATGAATGCTCCATCCATATCTAGCTCTAATCAGACTCCTCGTGTGATACTCATCCTCCCTCTCCATCCTTCACATATCTTCTTGGACCTGGTGTATGAATGATAATCCCTTATCCACTTCATTAATTAAAGATGAATAATAATGGAATAGAAAAAATAGATATATATTTACATATATAATATAAACTATCATAGAATCCCATTCTAGAACCTAAAACCAGGAAAATGTTTAAACACTACCTTAGAAAAATTACCCCCTCTGGAATAAACAATAATGCATTCATTTTCAAATGGAACTCCTAATAAGTGGTATTATCATTCACACTTGAAAATAAATTAATATCTATTTCATAAATATTATATTTATTGAAAATTAAATTCCCTTTATAATCATGAAAAATATATCTTAATGGTAAACATCCATTCATTAGACCAATAGAGAAATATAAAAATTAATCTAATAGAATTCACTATATGAAATTATCTTTTTTACTCCTCAAATGAAGATTATCTCCAATATATATATGAGGAAAGTTATCACCCTTAGGACCTATAAAAAATTCATTAAACATCCCTTTTAAATGTTCCAACTCCTGAACTCCCAAATATATTCTATATTTTCAAAAATTAATCTTCTCTAGGACAAAAAATATAAATTTCCCACTAATTTTAAAACCAATAATGATGAATTCAATTATAAACTACCCAAAAAATACCAATAATCCACAATCATACTTAGTGGTCATCTAAATTTCAATTATACCCCATAAAAATATACATTAAAATACTAACATATCATGCTGTACTCTAAAATGTCAAGCACGTTCTTGACAGACAACTATAAATATAAGGTTAAATTTTTATCAAAGCCTGAGTTACCTAATCATCACCATGTTCAATGCCAAGATGGTTCCTGATCAAAACCTTCAAATTGAATATAATTTTTTTCCATTAATCTCTTTCTTTATAAGATTATAGTTCTCCCCACTATAAGGATACAATAAAAAACAATGATTTTAAGCTATTTCTCTCCCCACTATAAGAATCACCTACTGAAAATAAATTGACAACGGTCCATTAAAAATCTCAATACATATTCAACATCACCACATAAAATTTCATTAAAAATATTACTTATTAAACATTTAGTTGAGCATTCTAATTTTTTTTATCCAATGAAACATCGTCACATCATAATATAATGATGACTTAATTATTGAATGCATCACATAATTATCCACACACCCCTAATGAACTATAAACCTAAAACTCTATATAATTCCCTGGTTGGATCCTCCACTAAAACACTAATTGTCAAGATCTCACCCAAATCACCAACACATCTCCAATCTATGTCAACCAAGAATCTCCTAAATTTATATCTTCTTACCAAATACAGTAAGAAAAATCTATATAACACAACATCAACAACACTAATAACATTATGGTTATACCTCCTTGATCCATAAGACGATCCCTACCTTATGAGTATCCTTACAATTACTCAACTAAACTAAGAACTTATCTCTTCTTCCATTGCTCCATCCATTCCTGCATTTATTGAATATATTTGTTCAAGCCTCTCAAACTTGGGGACCAATATGAGATACTAATCAGTACCCATTCCTACATAATTCATATTTCTATCTTCATCATCCATATAAATTCATCCATAATCTTTGTCACACCCTCCAATTTCTATTGATGCATTCCATGATATATAAATCATATTATTCCATACCTTGAGTAAAATTATTTATAGGGTCCTTCATCACATGATAGTTTCTTCACATGACCCATGTTTACCAATCATATCAACCCCTATCATTACATAGGGTAGGATTATCCACTCCACAACAACACAAACTTTTCAAAACTGGAATTATTACTATATTGGGACACCTTTCTTCCCATAAGAATTGTAAACCTTCATTACCTTATGAATTTCATAAAATCCATATAATATTAGATCAAACATATCTTCCAATCAATATACATTAAAAATGACACTTATCAAAACTAGAGATCAAATTCTCTCACACATAATGGTTTTTCCAAAAAAATATATCTTATACTCACTCCAATTATATATTATAGAGTGAATATATAAAATAACCCATAAAATTTTTTTATTATCATGATATTATCCAATAAATACTAGTTTACACTCCCACACCACCCCATTGTACAATAAAAATAATTCTAAAATAAAACATATATAATTAATCACAAGCTCACACATCTTAGAAACTAATTGTTCTATTGTTGAATATCTATTTAATCTATCTTGAGGCATCTTCAATGGTCTATTCCAAATATCCTAATAAATTTAAATAATTCCAAGGAAAATTAAATGAACTTATTCTTCTCATTATTTATTCCAAAAACATTAAATTTACATCCATTATTTTTCTGTTTCACTATACAATGAATCTAGAATACACAGGGATATGCATCCTAGTGATCCTATCATCAAAGCATTTCAATAATTTCCAAGAAAAATATATTATCTATATCTCAAAATCCCATGGAATATTTATGCCTATAAAAATTATCTAATATAAATTCATTCACATTAATCAAAACTGAATATAATCTATATATTATTCACACATCCAAGGCACTCAACAAAATGGGATAACCCCACTCTTAGGATAAAATTATATACCAAAATCATTTGAACTGATGGAGTAATATTACATGTCACACATTTATATAACTCAAATCACAGATATCTTAATATACAAATAGAGGAACTTAGATATCCCACCCAGTTCAAAAATCATATGATATAGAGATCACAACGGTTGGGTAAACATAGTTGTTCCCTCCAAACATAACACTATCAAACATATATTCAGAAAACAAAAAATCAAAGGACCTAATATGAATATATATATTTTAGGAATACGATGTCATGTACTCTTCCCAATCATATCCACTAATCCTCATGGGGAATTATAATACATGATTAACCCTCAATGATCATAATATAATCCTTTCAAAATTGATTACATCATACAATGATGATTCGTATCAAGTAAAAACATAGTCATGAGGTTTAGTAAATTTGAATTCCACCACCTTGAATCTTTAGGGGAGAACACCATATAAGTTTACTTTCACACTTTAATTAATTGAACAAATGTCAAAGTTCCTCATAAGGGGTTCATAAAGTAGGAATCTAATTCCAGAAGTAACCCTATAGGGGTTACTGGACGTTCCATAGATGGAGGGATGATATAACTATCCCCAAAAATTATCCCTCTGTATGATTCAAATGATAATTCATCAGAAGGGATAATACTATAGTTTAGTTGAGTATTATATACCAACAATGTTTTTGGAAAACACCATATAAGTTGAAATTTAAAATTTAAATTGGTGACATCACATTATTTAGTGATATCAATCAAAAACAGGCCCATGAATGACCTGTGAATCCTCTGTGGAATTAATGATTCATGTATACAAGACAATTTTTAATGGGAAATATCCAAAACCACAATAACAAATTCATAAAGACACATCATATATGAATAAATGTCTCAAAATAAACAATTAAAACCTTGAACAACAATCTAATATTCCTAGTAAAGAACGTTTTTCTTTAAAAATGAATATAAAAATGCACCAATCCATGCTCCATAAAAAATATGACACATAATTATTCTCTATTTACTATACCCACAAACAAAAATTAATAGAAAAATATACTATGATACCACTTTGTAATATTCCCATCTAGGTATCACTCACTAGTATCTATTTGCGAGGTGTCATGTGACTAAAAATGAACCTCCCCATACACTAGACAACTATAAATAATAGTAGGGGTATAAGGTGTATTATAATTAGAATATAACCTCATTTCATAGTAAAAAAATAATTAAAAAATGGAAAAAAGTGATCCAATAATCATTGTATGTATAAATAATAACCATGATCAATGATATAAAAACTGAACAGAAAGAATAAATACATATATCCCAAAATATCTTTACCACCTCTAGATTTCTTTTATTTGATATTTTATTATATTTTTCTATGTTATATAATTATTGGGTTGTGTTATATGATATTGATAAAGCATTATAGTGTTTTATAAGCTATTTTTATAGTGTATAGATTGATAAATATTATGGTAAAACTTGAGGATTCCCCTTAGAACTATCTGAGGTATAAGGAAGATAATGGGAAAGAACACTACTAGAGCATTATTTGGACACACCATATTAAACTATATTGTACTTTAATTTATAAATATAATGAAATTTCAGATGAATATCTATTACATTTCACAAATTCATTCCTGAGGTCTATAAAGTTTTAGTGTCTTAGGAGACTAGATACACAATATTCTTATTTTATGGAAGAAAATCATCATCTCCCAAAATGATCTATACATTAATAATCTTCATAGACATACCCTATTGAAAACCTTTCATCATACCTTTAGTAATGGAAACATAATAAAGGGTTAGATTTAGTGATCATTATGGGTAAACATGGGAGATATCAATCAATGATTATATCAAAGCATATGATAAGTATAAAGTTATGAGATAATGAATGTCACATACAATTTTTATACACAATCAATCATGGATCATAAAAACATGTCCTAAAAAACACCATCTTTTCAATATACATAAAATATAAGAGTGAAAAATCATCATAAACCAATTGTGAACCATATTTTCTTGCCATATAAGTATAGAACCATCATATGTATATAAAACATTTCATTTGTTAAGGTTAACAATATTATCCATCAAATCATAGTGTATTAAGTATTCCTATGTGTTTTCTAAGTCATAAAGGATCAAGCATCACCACCAAAACCCCATAACAGATCAATCACATTGACTATTCTCCCATAGTGGATCGAAAACCTCATATTGTTTCCCATAGAAGATCACGAACATCGATTTGTTTAAAAAATTATATAATGAGATATATAAAATTAACTAATAAATATATAGGGATATATAATTCTACGAACACCCATCAAATAATGAAAACCATATGTTTGGGTTCCCTAAGATCATTAATAATATGATTATATCATAACATATTCATATAAAATGGGTTTTATAATCATTTCATCAATCCATAATATCATAACCTATTAAAATTAAATGGGGTTCATAAACACATCATCATCATAATCATAAACCATATAGAGAAAAAATGAATATGGTACCATTTGATCATATACCCCATTAAAAATAAGCAACACTAATGGTTATTGTCATTGATTAATTGAAATACCACAATGTACTCATTAAAAAGTATCACAAGGAAAATAAAATTTCAACATTGAAAGTAGTTTTTAAGACCTAAAAATTTCCCAAAAATTAACGAAAACATTTCCTTTTAGTATTTCCTTAGAAACTTGTAGGTGAAGCTATAATTATTTGAGAGGTCATGTATTCTCTAGAAATTACAGAAAGAGAAGAAAAATTGAAAGTTTCTTGGTAGATAGGTTATAATATTTTATCATCATAAGTATAATAAAAAACAATCCATATACACAATGAGACTGTATCAAAATACACTTACCACTTTGTTAAAATTGGAATGAAAATCTACATAAAAGAATGAAAATTTAATGAAAATGTATATACACATAATTTACATATGAATCATCACAAAATTCATTCATGGAAAGTATATATACCACATAATGGAAAAAAATTGTGAATATAACAAGTGTCTTATAGAAGTAAAATTGAGATGGAAATACATTACTTCAAGTCTATAAATTCATCATACGTGAATGAAACAAGTACATAATAAATATAGTTTTATTATAAATTTCTTCCAAAAAAATAGAAATATATACCATGACATATATTATTTAATTATAAAATTTTTCAACTAGTTTATGAATTTTTTTTATTAATATCACCATTTCACATTATAAATACATAATTTTTCATATAAGTTTTGGTTCTATAGTTTTTATTGCATATACATTAATAATAGTTACATCATATTTATAATTTTTAATAATTATAAAAATATCTATCTATTCGTAATATACACATTTAATGTAATCAATATCTTTTAGGGTAGAAAAATGAAGGACAATGTTTATGGAGATGGTAGACCATACGTATGGTTGAACACTACTTCAATTTTTTGATGATGGAAAAAATAAATGTAAATAATAATTCACCTTTAAAAAATTCATTTTTATATAATATATATATAATATATTCATTAAATCTATCCATATTACCATCTATGTCAAAATAGAATGAAAAATGTATCACATCACTTTGTGGAGGTGGTAGTCTACAGGTACGAACGAGCGACATTATCAATTTCCAAAAAATTTGAATGTAAGAAGGTTGACACGATATTATAATTAAAAATTATATTTATTTAATTAGTATTATATATATATACATTAAATCTATAATTATATCCATCCATGAGAGGCAATAATTGAAATAAAATTATATCAATTCGCGAGGTGGTAGGCTTCTGTACACACAATCGACGATTTTGTTTCCCATTTTATCGAATATAATATCAATATAATTCATGATATTAAATTGATAACATATTTTTATTTGTAAGGTAATTATTTTGTTATGTCAAAAAGGTTGATGATGATTTGGAGGAGTTAGGTGAAGAATTAAAATGAAGAAGTGTGGTTAAGGAAAATACCACTTCTTTGGAGAACCTCTTGAGGATTATAGTTAAATACTTATAAAGAGGGTTTTGTAATCAAACTAAGGCCTATAAGAATTGTTATGGTATGTTATTAATGTATTTTTAAGGGTTTTTATGAACTAAAATTATTTTATGTCTAAAAAAAGTGCAGAGTAGGTTCTGTTTTATAAGTGAAAAGAGTGTCCTTTTAGTAAATACTAACAACAATTCAATAATGGGATGTCACTATCAAGAAAAATGTATCTAAAATTGATAAATAATGTAATATATGAAATATATAGTCAATAAACATCTCCAATGTTTTTTGAAACATGTTATTCCCTTGACATCTATGTTCAATTATTTTACCATTATAGTTTTTGCCATGGTAACAGATTTTTTATGAGGGTAATTTATTCTTAGAGACTAAAAATTTATTTATAAATATTATATAATTTTCAACAAGTTTATCTAAATATGAAATCCAATTTAATAATTAAAAAACATATATGCATGTAAAATTAATTTTAACACACTCACATGCAATGCGTCAAACCATGGTTTAACAGTAACTGTAGTAAAAACTTTTTATTATTATTACTATTCATTATGACTAGAAATAATATTGAAACTATAAAAAATATAAATTATTCTAATTAAAAATATTGAATCCATTTTATCAAATTTAAATCCTTGAATTTGAATAATTTAATTTAAGTTTAAACCCAAAATTGCGAATAAAAAGTGGGTTTCCAATGAAACGTTTTTCATAAGTACAAACATTTTTTATGAAAAGATTAAACAGAAAATTACATATAATGAACTAAATATTATTATTTATTATATAATTGTACTATTTTTTAATTGAAAACCATATTAATACAAAATATAACATGTAAATGCATTAAAAAATATACATCTTTTAATTAAAAGCATCATTCTACTTTATTTATTGAAAAATTAACATTTTCAGAAAATTATAAAAAATAATCTCTATATAATTTTTGCTTTTTGATTTAAAAAATGAATTTTTTTTCCAAAACGTTTTACAAAATTTGGATAATTTAATTTTATTATCTTTTCGAATAATGTAATAAAATCATTTTTAGAAATAGAATGCATTTTTTGAAGCATATAAAGGCATTACTGAACAATTGAGTACTTATTTCTCATTATATTTTCTTTATCTAAAACATTAATAATTCATTTTCAACATATTTTTTTCCCTATTCATACCTCTATTTTTAATAACTAAATTATAATTGTCTAATTTATATTATAACATTAATAATATATTGCGGTTCAGTAAAATTTAGTGTTGTATATAATGAACGTTGTCAAAGAAAATAAATTTATTTGAAAAAAATATTTCATAAATTTTTGTGGTGTTATATTCAGCAATCCTTAAAATGAATTTCCCCCTCGAAATTGTGTTACTCTAATACAAATAAAACCGATGATACAACTACCTCATTATATCCTCAAATTATCATTTTTCTTCTTCAAATTGGTGGCTTCACAATAAAAAATTGACCAGGAATGTGGCCATGTTATTATAAATTTATCCTTAGTATTTTAAATCTCAACCAATTTTGCTTTATAAGAGAAATATTTCTCTAGTGGTATGACATTTGAGTTCTTTACATGTGAAGTATCATATATGAACTTTCACAAGAGAGATAAATGGAACACATTGGGAACTTGAGAGAGGTTTGGTGGAAGCTAAAAGTGGTAAGATAATATCCATAATCAAGAAATAATATAAAAAGGGAAATTATAACTAGGTATTTACATTCCACTATATTTTAATCTCATAACCATATTCTATGGATAAATTCACAGAAACACCTGTTCACCATATTCAAACTCCAGATCTCTTCAATTTTTGTTAACATAACTATTCTATCAACCCTTTTCACCCCTAGTGTGTTTTTGAATGGATCAATCCTCATTTTAAATTTTTTCAACATGATCTGGTATCAATATATTTTTTTTCTACAAAGTTATCCCAACAAATTTTAATTATAACTTTGTATGGTGATCGAATAATACCCATATAAATTTGTTCCCTTCAAATTGTTTATGGAGTTTTAATAAATAATACAGGGTGATGTTTTCCAATTTCCATTCTATTAAGGGTAATGGTTGTAAAATTACATAAATAATTTTTCTCACAACCTTAACTTTATGGATAACAAGAAATGAGATGTAAACTCTGATATATCTCTCTTCGTTCCATCCCACCAAGAAAGATCCTTCAGATCTCTATACAATGATTTACTTCGTGGAAGAATAGAGAATAAAAAACTATGATCCTCCTTAAACATATACATCTTAAAATATAGTATGGATGGAACCCATAAATTATTAATGAACCCTATAATTCCATCATAATCAAGGATAAACTTAGGAACATTTTTAACCTTCTTCTGCAACTCTACATATTACATCTCCACCTCTTTATTCATCACTATGATAGATTGTTGAACAGTCATTTGAGAAAGATAATATTTTCCCCTTCATTAATGATTTCAATATCTATCCTTTGATATAGAAATATAAGATATGTTTTTCATCATCAAAGATAATATATCATGATCATTTTGACTCAAAGTAATGACCACCTTGTTCTCTTTCCCAAGGTGATAATGTATTGATAATTCGAAACCATTAATCTTTACCAAAAATATTTCTGATGAATATTAAAATCATTCTATGTTAATTTATATGTTAAACATTTATTATTAGTATATATATCCCACCTCTATCTATTAATATAATCCCTCAAAAAATTACCACAACTAACTTTGAAACATGATTTGGGTAATTTATCTCATGATCATTCAATTAGAGAGAAGTATATACTATAACCATGACATTATACATGATAATTCTTATTGGAACCTTATTTTATGAATCAATATAGATTATACACCCTTATCTACAGTAGGGTAAGGTAAGAAAATGTACACTAACTATCATTCTCTTTAGTTCCTTGAATATTTCCACAGATTCATCTATCCAAAGGAATATGGCTCCCTTCCATGTTAACATGGTGAGGGGATTAAACCTCCATCATATTGTTTCCATAAAACATATATAATATCCATCAAAATCAAGAATACTATAAATTTTAGTCAATATTGTTGGTCTTCCCCAGTGTACAATAGCCTCCGTCTTTGAAGAATCCATAGATAAACCCTCACTTGATATTATATGACCGAAAATATGAAACATTTTGTTACCAAAATTCACAATTTTTAAAATTTTAATATAAGTTATCCGTCTTTAGGGTCTTTATTAAAATCCTTAATAAAAAATAATTTACTTCATTCCTCATTTAATAGATTAAAATATCATATATAAAGACCACCACAAACTAATCAAGGTAATATCTAAAGTTTCTATTCATTAAATCCATGAATATTTATATAGATGTAATAAGACCAATTACCATCAGAATATATTCATAGTTTTCATTCCATGAATGTAATGATTCCATGGGTATATCGTCTTTCTTGGACCTTAATTTAAGATATCAAGAATTAAGATTAATCTTGTAAAAGTATTGAGATCCACACATTTGATCAAACAAGTCATCTATACGTGTCACAGATACTTGATATTGATTATGATCTTGTTCAGTTCTTGATAATCAATACACAGTGTCATCAATCCATCATTAATTTTAATGAAAATAATAAGTTCAACCAGAGTGACACAAATGGTAGAACTTATCCCTTTTTAATATTATCATGGAATCAGTTCTTCAATCCCTGCAAGTCAATTAGGGAAATTCTATATGGAGAAATTGAAATAGGTATAACACTAGGTATGGGTTCTATTGAGAAATAAAATTCCAAATTCAGTGGAAGACTATGATTCCATTCTCAAGAGAAATTAATAAACTCTCACAAAATAGTAATATCATTGATATTGTGTTTCTCGAAAACAATTTGAGATAAACAAATAATATTGAATAGGAATAAAGGAAAATAAAATGAATGTAGTTTCCATTGAACGTTTTTATTCATATTCATATATATAGAGTTTTGGAATTCATTTGAAATTTGAAATTTGATTTTCCTCCCTCACCAATTGATATCAAATCTATATAATGGAAGTTAATCTATGCCTATAATCACATTTATTTTAACTAAAGGGAGAATCATATGATTTCAGAAATCACTTTCCCACACACTTTAATTAAAGTGGAACTATATACTTGAGATGTGACCATCAAACCATTATGAGTTTTCAATACTAACTTAATATCTAATCCTTGATCTCATAATTAAAAACAAATTACAAATTCAATAATACAAAAGCGTGGGAAGATCTAGAATCAAATAAAATATTAACTTATCCAAAGTGGATAATAAGTGTAGCTTTCACCACATTATTTTCATAACCCACTTTAGTAACCATGATCAAATTATTTTTACCATTTTCATTAATATTAAGAGTAGTATGATACCGATAATCATAAAAAACATTCACATTGGTGCACTAGTTTATATATTACCCATAATATTTTCATTTAATACATTGAGGTGTTGTTTGTGCATTACTAGACATCTTCTTCTCTTCCACTTTTTTAACTAACCCATTCATTTCCACTATAAATTCATGTAAATTATTACCCACCCTCCCACATCTAAATAACATCCCAATTCCATTCAAGAAGTTCCATTCATGATTCATCCTACATTTCAGGCCTGTAGATTGTTGGAATTTATTACCACAATGTAATTTATTCAACATTTCATGAGTCTTGATCTCCATTTTATTATAAAAACCATGAGAATGGTGGGAATAAAAAAATGAATTTCTAACATGAGTGAATAAATAATGATTTCATTATAGGAAATAAATTTTCCTGTGGATAATTCCTTTCAAAGAATTGGTTTTAGGTCACCTAAGAGTCGACCAAAATTACTTTCAGGTTGGATGACAATACCAAATGCATAAATTATAAGTAATTTAAAATATGACTCATCGGTACCAAAATATTTATCATATTTATAATTTATATCAAATAATTATTTTAAATTTTCATACAAATAATACAATGAATGTACTTATTTTCCTTCTTATACAACTCTACATCTTACTTATGTGCCTCTCTAATATTAAATTGGATAGATGATTAAAAAATCACTTGAGAAAGATAAGATTTTACCCCTTCCTTTAGGATTTATATATCCATCCTTTGGATGTCCATAAATATTAGATCATTTGCAATCGTCATCATTTATATGATATCATGACCCTTTTGACTCAAAACATCAACCACCTTCTTATATTTCCCAGGGTGCTAATTTATTTAGAATTCATAATCTTTTATATGGTCCAACCACCTTCTCTGGTGTATATTCGAAACCTTATATAAAAACATACACTTCAAAATTTCAAGATAAATATATATATTACACCATTATATATAATTATAATTCCTCTATATCATTAATGAATAAATTCTTGTTGTTAACTCCAAATAATGAGTTTCAAAATTATTGTTATGAACATTCAATTGGCATAAGGCATAAGCTATAGCCATTTTATTCTTCATGATAATACATATCAGTCCCCTATTTTATGAATAATTATAGTTTATAAACCCTTATCTATAGTAGGGTAATGTAAGAACAAGTGCATTGACTAAGAAACAATTTATCCCATTTAAATTCTCCTCACATTTATTTTTCCAAACGAACTGGTCTACCTATAGAGTGAACATATTGATTAGATTAAATATTTGTGATTAGTTTTCTATACTGAGTGAATGATATCTAGACAAAATAAAAAAACTATGGATCATAGACCCCATGGTTGGTTTGGGAAAACATTCAATAGCCTCTGTTTTTTATGGATCCACCAATATACCCTTTTTTGATATTATATATCCCAAGAAATAACATTTTTTTTCCAAAATTCACATGTAGTAAAATTTTCAAACAACATTCCCTTAATAATGGTCGTTATTAAAATCATAATTTAATCTACATTATCTTTCATTCTTTATGAATATATAAGAATATCATATATTAATACTACCAAAAAATAATCTAGGTAACCTCTAAAGACTCTATTCATTAAATCCATGATGAAAATTGGGGCATTAGTAAGAAAAAATATAATCCCTATATATTCATCGTGTCTTTACCTTGTAAGGGATATTGCCTTTGGTAAATATTTTTAAGGAATATTACTATTGTTTTTTCCTTGTTTATCCCTCCTATTCAAGTGATGTAATAATATTTTATTTGGAATATCCTCCTTCTTGACCCTCAATGGATGATATCTAGCATGAAAATCAATATTGGAAAATTTTTAAGATCCATGTTCTTGATCAAAAAAGTCATTAATATGGGGTAAATGATACATTTTCTGGATTGGGATCTTTTTATTTTCCTGATAATGAATGTAGAGTCACATTGATCAATCATTTTTCTTAATTAAATAGACATGTTCACCCCATTTGGACACACATGGACAAATGAATCCCTTATAAATATTGTCCTAGAGTATTTTATTCAATTCCTTAAACTCAATCACTTTCACTATATATAGAGTATTTAAAGCTGGCATAACACTAGGTATGATTTCAACTGATAACTCAATGTCACAATTTAGTGAAAGAATAAGAATCTATTTTGGAAATACATATACAAACTCAAATACAAGAGGCATATCATTGATGTTGACTTTCTCCATAACCATATGGGATAAAACCCCCTTTAAATTAGAATCAATACCCATTCAATGGATGCATTATTCATGGGATTTTTTATTCACCCATTCACTATTAAACGAGCATGAGATCATCATGAATATGAAATGTTACTACCCTCCCATGGAAGTTGATATGGTCTCTATACAATGAAATCTAATCATAGACTATAATGACATAAAATTCAATGAATGGGAGATTCATAAGATTTACAGGAATCACATTACTATAATTTTCCATCATAATGGAACTATAGACTTGAGATGTTAACATCATATGATTAGATTTTTTCAATACTAACCCAATATATAATTATTTATCGAGTTTTTAAATATCATTTTCAAATTAATTAGATAAAAAAATATTGGTAGATCCATAATCTAACAAGAGATTTTCTTTTATGGAGTGTATAATAAGTGAACCTTTATCTACATCATTATTATAACCCATGTTAGGTGTCGTGATTACATGAGATTTCAATTTTTCATTGATCTTAATAGGTTTATAATGTCGATCATCATCATAAATCATCAAAATTAAGAACTTGTAGGATTAATTCCCATACACATTTCAATTAACGTAATGAAGCATGTGTAATGAATTAGTGGGTGTCTTACTCTATTTCACTTTATTAACTAGAATATTTATTTCCTTTAAGATATTATGGGGATTATGACCCACCCATACACATTTAAATCACATCACATATCCATTCGAGTAGTTTTGTTGATGTTTCATCCCAATTTTCTGCCATGTAGAAGGATGAAATTTGTTTCCTCCATGTGATTTATTCAAGTTTTTATGAAACACAATATTTATTTTCATAAGAACTCCATAGGAATGTTTGTAATCTCTAATACCAATTCATACCTTGAGTTTACATCAAACTATTTTTTCATAGTTACTATATTATCTTATTACACAAAATATTCTGAGAATCAGTTTTAGGCCACCAATTAATTGATCTAGATATATTCATGTTGGATGATAATTCTAGAAGTGTACTTCATAGTTCATATAAAATTGACCTCATAGCTACCAATAGATTCATCATCCTTTTATGTTGGATCAAGTAATTACTTATCCATATTCATATGAAGAATTTGAGGAAGGTACATATTAAAAAATATGGTTTTAAACTCATTCCAATCGATAGTTTCAATTTATTCTTATCATCTAATATTATTAATAAGAGTCAACCATTTATTTGATTTAACTTCTAAATGATAGATCAATAGAAGTATTTTTTCATGCTCCAATCACTAAAGAATAGAAACTATAATTTTTCAAGTTACTGATATATTGATTAGAAACTAATGGATCTGTTGAATCACAAAATTTAGGTGGATATTTATTCATATAGTACTCAAAAAATGGTGAGAAATTCTTCATTAATTTTGATGTTCAGCATGATTCAAATATTGTGATAGTTTCTTAAGAATATAAACATGATTATCAATTCCATCTCCTTCTATAAATTTTTATTCTGGTAGACAATCATTTCATTCTCCATAAAATTAATTACTATCATGATGTCTTCTAGTTCTATCCATTTAATGAAACCAAAAATAATTTTCTGTTAAAAAACAATCATAATTGGAAACCGCATAATAATGAAAAATTTATAAGATTTCCAAACATTGAAATGTTATTTTAATCCTATGACTCCTTAGGTTAGAACTTTTCCTTATATGGTAATCATCTTTTCAAATATTTCATGATCACATGTAAAGAGTTGGTAAATTTACAAAACATATCCACCGATAGTGTGAAAATTGTTCTACAATAAGGCCATTTTTCTTAAACTAGGGGTAGATTGATTCAAATACCAATATTCCCTTTTTTATTTATTACCCCTAGTTAAAACTATAATAGATTCATATCCACTTGTAGAATCTATATAGGGATGTATTTCTTGGAAAACAACATAATCACTTTCTTAGCAAAATAATAGGATGTTACACAATACATAAACTTATACCTTTAGGTTTCAGAAATGTTTTCAAATCATAAATATAAAGATGGACTAAACCATTCTATGATACCATCTATAATGACCAATTATTTTCATACATAAATACTACATGTTTTTAGATGAATATTCAATACAGTTTACAAATATTCACCTGATGAGTGTATTGGTTTTCTGCCATTGGATACTAGATAGATAATTTCCTAATTTCTTGAATGATCATAAGTATATCCAATAAATTTCATTCCCTTTAATAATCTTTATATAAATACCATACTTAAAACCATTCTTCATAAATCTGGAACCAAATCATAATAAAGGGAGAGCTCAGATACACAGTTAGGGTAAAAAGGGTAGATATTAATTAGTGATCATATGAAAACATAAGATAAGAATAAAGTTTTTAAATCATGGATATAACATAAAATGTTATAAAAAATATATCATGGACTATAAACATGATCAATGGAATGAAAATATATCATTTCAAAATACAAGAAATATAAGAGTGAGAAATCAACACACATAAATCACAAACCATAAGTTCGTGTCATATATATATATATGAAAAAATCATAAGTTTAAAAACTATTTCATATGTAAAGTTTAACAATAGAGATGAAAAACTAATAACATTTCATGAACCAATAGTTTTTTCCCATTATTGATCAAGCATGTCAACACTTTCCCAGATCTGATCAAGAATATCTACATGATTCCTATAGAGGATCAAGCACATCGACATGTTTCCCATAATTATCTAATGAGATATAAAACATAACTCAATTTATTGGATGGATATATAATTCTAGACACACCACTCACATAATTAAATACACACATATTTATTCCCTAACACCAATAATCAAATCATCATATTATAACCTATGCAAAGAAAATGGTTTTCAAAAAAATTTCATCAATTCATCATTTCATAACCCATGGAAAATAAATAGGATTCATAAACAACTCATATTAATAATAATATATAATATATATAATTAATAAAGATGGATTTATGGGATCATATTCATAGTGAAACATAAGTAACACAAAAACTTATTTTCATTGATGAATAGATACCATAAACAGATCATTAAAAACATTCCCAATAAAAGTACACTTTCCATTTAATTTTTTTAAAAAAAATTCCCAAATCATCATTGAAAAAATTTCCTTTGAACATATACATGGGGAATTATAATGTAATATTTAAATGGTTAAGTTTTAATGATGGTGAGAAATACCATTAATGTCTTATAAGTTAAAACAAATATTCCATTCACATTGTTTCTAAAACTTTTAATGTACACTGTTCAAAAAACAATATAAAGATTCCATTTTGGAATTGTATAAAAATTTAAAAAGGTAAAAATGTATTTAAAAAAAATAGAAAATAGTAAAAAAAATATAGAAATTTTTTTTATAAATCATGGACATGGAAGTTAATGGGTTGTCAACTGAAAATTGAAATAATGTTGAATTCACTTTATAATATTTGTTTAGTATCTTTGGGTTTTAAAGAGAGGAAAATGAAACAAAAAAATTTATAATCTATAAATAACAAGAGGAAAATAAAATTAATTCATTTCATGAGAGTTATACCGTAATATTTCATCATTGTACGCGTTATCATAAATAATCCTGATAAACCATGACATTGTATCATTAAACCCTTACTTCTTTGGTAACTTTTGAGTCATATGACACATGAAAGAAAGAACCATATATGGTAATGTTAATCCACACAATTTAAATAATATTAAGAGTAATAGTTATTTATGGGATGTGCATACACCACATAAAATAATCAAGTTGTTAATATGACATGTGTCTTAGTGAAGTAAAAGTAAGACAAAAATACCATACCCAAAGACTCGACTTTCATTGTAAACATTAGTTACTCCTATATAACAATTATAGGTTTATTTTAAATATATTATATAACCATAATCATATAAATATCATACCATATATGATTTACTTATAACCCTTTAAAACCCCTTTGTTATCATTTTAGTATTAAAGTCACTATTTTAGGTGATAATTACTTCATTTCTTATCTATGTTTAAGTTATTATTTTTTCCATTCTACATTGATCATGGTTACGTAATATCAAGAATCCTAATAATGATATAAATATCATGTATATTACTTATAATAATACTTATTTAAATCCATATAAATTAGGGTTATAAAAATGAATTAAACCATTTATGGAGATGGTAGGCCATACGTATGCATGAATGCTGCTTTCATTTTTTGATTGAAATAAAAAATGATAGGTAAATATTAATTCACCTTTAAATAATCATTTTTATTTCATTGATATCATATATATTCTATAAATCAATCCTTATTATTATCAATCACAAAATAAAACAAAAAATATATCACATCACTTCGTGGAGGTGGTAGTGCACACTTCTTCACAAGTGATGTTATTGTATTCCAATGGATTGGAAGGTAATACGGATGATGTGACTTTTAAATTATAGATGTATAATAATTTTATTAACTTCATACATATACTTCAAAAAAAGTCCTTATATCTATCCATGAAAGGGTATGATGGAAAATAAATCACCTTAGTTTATGAGGTGGGAGTCCTCCATACACACGATCGATGTATTCATTTCCCATTTGATGGAAGATGTTATGGATATAGGTTATACCATTAAAAAAATAAAATATTAAAATATGTAAGATACTTATGGCATTATATTAGCATTGTTTAATTTTTTTAAGTATATAAAATAATAAATAAAACAAAAATGCATGTTTAAGGACTATACATACTCTTTAGAAAACCTCTTTAGGATTACACATAAAGCCTTATTAAGAGAGTTCCCTAATAAAACCAAGTCCTCTAGTACATGGAATGATATGTTATTGAGGTATTTTTATGTAATTTAAGAACCAAAATTATATTTAATTGTGAATAAAAGAATATACGAGGTTCTCTTTTATAAATGAGAAAGAGTGGAATTTTATAAATACCAAAATCTATTCATTAATGACAAGACAATATCAAGACATGTCCCTCCAAAATTTATAAATAATGGATGGTAGAGATGATATGGTCGAGAAACACCTCTACAAAAAATAATGACACATGTTTTAAACATTTTATTCCCTAAATAATTAAGCTTACTTGGTTTTACTATTTTATTTTTTAACATAGTAACTATTTTTTACCTTAGTAATTTGGACTTTATACATTAAAGTAAATTTATTATTATATATTAATTTTAACCCATTTATTATAAATATTAAATAAAATTTATCAATTAAAAAGTTCTCTATATGTAAAATTTATTTTTTTTGGTGCGCATGTAACGTATGAATCCCCATTTTAACCTTAACCGTTGTCATTATTTTTTATAATTTTTACTATTCATAATGATAAAATTAATTTTAAATTATTAAATAATATTAAATTATTCTGAATAAAAATATTAAATCCATTTTATTAAATTTAATTCATATAATTGGTAGTATTTAATAAAATGTAATCCCATAATGGTGTTGAAAAAGTGATTTTCCAAAGATAATAATTCAGTTGAGTAACAAATTTTTATATAAAAATTGAACATAAAATTTATTTCAAACACATAAATTGGATAAATAATAATATATTTAAAATAATTTTACATTTAAGTAATAAAAGAAATTAAATTTTAAATTCATTAAATGAAACTACAGTTTTTAAAAAAATCATGTTTTATCACTATTAATAAAAAATGAATATCTGTAGAAACTTCCCAAAATATCACCCTAAGATAATTTTGACATGCTAATTTCAAAAAATAATATCATTTAAAAAAAATATCACTCTAAAAATTTTAGTACTTATTTATAAAAACATTTTCATTATCTAAAAAATTGATAATAAATTTTCAAAATTTATTTATTTTTATTTGTAACTCCATGTTTCATGGAAAGGTTATAATAGTCATGTTGAAATAATAATATCAATTGTATATTTTGGTCCATTAATACTTAGTGTTATTTGTAAAAAAAGCTATCACAGAAAATAAATTTATTTGAAAATATTTTAAAAAAATTATCGGTGATACATATTGTATTGAGATAGAACCCCAAACACCCATACGATGTTGATAAACTCTGGGTAAATATACTCACCAACACAATCTAATTGAAGCTTAATTATATCATCTATCCAAGTTGATTATCTACTTCATTATATAAAATTTTAATTTCTTAGAGGAATCAATCTTCTACACCATCATGTTGAAATATCAATAACTAATCAATTCATTTGTAAAAGTTACACTGTAAGAATATCAACCACTATATTCTACTAAAAGTGGTCCACAAACATCAGTGTGCAAAAAACTAGAATCTATGTGGCCTTTTCACCATGTCCACAAAATGGTGGTTGGTTATTTTTCCCTGTAAACAAGCATAAAATAATCTAAGTAATATTATCTAAAAAGATTCTAAAGGACAATATTTTGAGAACCATGTTTTTATGAGGTATATATTATTGTTTTTTTGAATTTTCTCTTTAATTGGTTAAATATCGCTAAATATGAGTTCCCAACTTTTTCATGGGTATTTCAGAGGTGTCTAGGGATTTTTCAGATCCCAGAACTAGTTTTTGGGGTGATTAAAGCCTGGTGCATGGTTGGTAAAAACCGTGTGGGGCAGGATGCATGGTTTGAAAAAACCGTGTGAGGATGGGGAGAGGGGATGTAAATGCCACACAGGTTGGGAAAACCATTCAGGATGAGGCACAAACCCATGAAAACAATTTTTTAGTTTTTTCAGAACTTAACAGTGAATCTTCGCATGGTTTGCGCATGATTAGTAAACCATGCTGCTTCCCTTTCACCTATACATGATCAGTACACAGTTTTTCCAAAATGTGTGTCGAAATTGGGCGACCCAGGATATGTTGTAAATTTTATAATTTTATTTAATTTAATTAAAAATATATTAAAACCTAATGTTATGTTCTTTTCCCATATGCACATTAGACCTCCCCCCTTTGAAGCCAAACCTAGTGGGTATTATTCATTTTGAGATAAATACTCAATCCATGCTTCAATTTATGTGTTTTTATCTCCATATATCTTTAACTATAAGATCTACATTCTTTTTTATCCATTCTATATTCTTCTGATTATCAATTTTTCTATTTGGTTTTAGGTTCATATGCCCCAATTTCATGTTCTTCATCCATTCTTCTGATTTCTCATAATCTAGGATGAATCAGGACCTGATACTGGATGAGCTATCTATTATGGACGTAAGTTAGGTAGTGTTGTTACTTTAACTTAATATCAAACTATTTATATATGTCCTTGTTCCACAATAGAAATTTATACATGTCTCTTGAAATGAAATTCAAACACTAGATTTTCTAGGCATGTTTTAGGTATTTGGAAATGTTTTTTCATGCTTGTTATATGTTTAAAACCTTAAATGAACAACCTCTTTGGGTGTGTTGGCTATAATGGACATTTTTATGGCTTATGTATTTGACCCTTGATGCAATTGAGATGTGACTTTGTATTTACATGGGTAATTATATTATAATAAATTGATGAATTGGTTATTATGTGAATTGAGTTAAAAGTGAAGGGTTGAATGGAATGAACCTTGGCCCTTGGTTTAGTAATAGCTTGGTTATGCTTGAATTGCCTTAAATGGATTTCCAATGTGAGTTAAGATATGGCTATAATAGGCAATTACATAAATAATCTATAATTACCATTATTATTGATTCTACCATGTGAGATAACTGATAACTAAGAAATGTGATAGATTTATAGACTTTTTAGGATTGTTATATGAAAAATGGACATGTGAGTACTTGAGTGGCCCCTGTATTAATAATGACCACATGATTAATTGAAAGGTCAATACTTTTGAGGTTGGCCAATGCTTGAGTCCCCTTTTGAGGTGAGATGTATCTAGATGTCATTTTTTATTATAATGTTAAATGAAATGTTTAAAATTTAATTAATTTGATGAAATATTTAATATTTATGGGTGAATCATGGATCTAATTGATGGAATCCATGGACGAACTCATTGGACAAGTGAGGTGAATTCCTTGGGCGAATCATTGATCCAATTGAGGGATTCCATGGATGGATCAATGGAATGAACCTTGATTATTCCTTGGGTGAATCTTGGATTTATTTGAGGGATTCCATGGATGGAATCAATGGTCTGAACCTTGATTATGCCCTGGGTGAATCAATGATCCAAATATAGAATTCCCTGGATGGACTCATTGAGGATGGAATTATATTCCAAGTGAAAAATGGATCCATATGAAGAATCCCATGGATATACTCAATTGGGAATCACCTATTTTATTCCATGGGTGATACTCATGCTCCCTATAGGACCATCAGTGAAAAACATGATTGGAAAGACACTATACCTCACCTAAAACGATACAGGGTTACTGAGAGGTTCATAGGAAGGGATTATATGGTGTTGGTGGATGTGAGATACTTGAATTACATATAGGGAATATCAAGGAAGGGTACAATGTGGTATAATACCTGTATAGATATCTGAATTCTAACTTAAGAATATTAGGGACAAGATCATGCTATAAAATTGATTTAAAACACAATATGAACAGCCTGTTAACCAAAAAGCACAATCTTGTATTTGGGATTGTCTTATATATTTTTAGGCGGCCTTCTGAGGCATCTTTTGTGATATAGACTATTCAGGGGATAATAGGATTAAGATGAATCTCGAGACTTATAAATTCAATGAGACTGAATTGTTAAAATGAAATTGAATAAATAAGATGGATGTTTACTTTTATGTACCTTCATGATTATTATTATACTACCTGAACACTTGTCGTATATATTCATTGTCTATTTAGCACATAAATTGGTTGGTTTCCTATTGGGATTATATCTAACACCCTATTTAGGTCACCTTTTTTTTCCACAAATAGATTATTTGATTATTGGTTTCAATAAGGGAAAATTTCATACTACAGGTACCTGATTTGTTACCTAAGAGAAAGAGAGCATGGGACCAAGCTGAGGGTTGCAATGCTACTGGGATACTTTTGAATTATTTTATACTTTTATTATCAGTATTTTACATCTAACTTTTATTCATTTTTCGGATGTTTTGTAGAATCATATGACATATAACATCATTTTGGTTATGATATGACTTTTGGTATTATTACCATTAGTCTTCTGCTGTTTATTTCTACTTGTATGGTTTATTAATTCCAATACTTATATTGTTATTCCGCTATGCTACACTCTAGTGATGAGGGTATAATCTCCCCAATGAATCGCATAGGCCCTCACTACTAGTAGGTAGCCTCTGGAGTATTGGGAGATATGATTGAGGCCATCTGGCCAACCGTGATCGAATCACTATTGAGTGGCATCTGGGTCCGGGACATTACACATATTTTCTATGGGTTTTCAAAATATTTCCACTTACATGACTAATATTTTGATTTCATTGATGTGTGTTATGTGAGTCATGTGGACTTGAGTTGTTATCAATTTTCAATACCTAGTTTTCATAATTTAATACTTTTTAGAAATTATATAAATGTTCCATTCCATAACATATGATTTCATTATAAAATAGACAACTTTTATTTCTAAATATGAAAATAAAATAATCTATATTTGGGAAACATATAGAAATTATGTTTTTTGTAACAATAGGTTCATAATATATTTCTAGATATCAAAATAAACCAATATATATTTGGGAAACATATAGAAATTATGTCCATTGTAAAAATAGTCTCATAATAAAAATATCATTAAAATAATATCATTCTTGTTGTAGATGAAATATTGTTATATCTAATGGATAGATCATCCATCCTCACACCACTTAAGATATAAAATCCACCTCTCCTCTGAAAATATTTAGTAATCTACTTGGTTATTATATTTGGATATAGATTTGAGCACCAAAATATGTATTGAATAACCAATGTATAAACATTTAAAGATTACACTAAATAATGAACACAATTGTAGCTTCCCCTTTATTTTGGGTGAAATTACTCTTCTAGTGGCCTTGCGTTACCATGTAAAATGTACTACTTCTAATTCCTTTCCTTTTATCATGATCTTACTCTTATTGGAAGGATGTTTCTTGGGAGATTTTGATTTATAATGAACTTTGGGCCTCTTTTCCCTATTATTAATTTTCTTATTCACCCTAAAGACCATGGGATTGTCAAACCCCATGTCCTTGTCCAATTGAAAAATCTATTTATGATGTTCTAAAAGACATATATCATTATTCATAATGTTATAATTAATAATAAAACTTGAAAATGACATGGATAGTATGGAATGTATGAGATCTATGGAAATGTCATTTGGGAATTAAATCCCTATGTTTTTTAAGAATTAAATATAGCCAATATATATTACTAAATGATTCCAAAATTACCCCAACTCTCTAATATTTTTTATAAACATATCATTAGGGATAATTCATCACTCTTGTATATCCTTCTCTTAATAGTGATCTTGAAGGTCATGTATCATTCAATTTGTATCCATGTTTTCATATTGCATTATATGATCATTTGTCATGGATGATTACATGAAACCCTGAACATATGTGGAATAATTTAGATGTTTCTCATAGAGATACAAATCATTCTTACTAACTTCTTTAACTGGAGATTCAATAATGGGTTATTCCAACACATAAATTTTCTTTTCATGGAAAATGATAATGTTTAAGGGACTTCTACACTCATGGAAAGTTTTGATGGGGTTATGGTTATCCTTCCCATGTATAGATTATATTTATATGTTTAATGACATTTTTATTATCCTTTTTTAAAACAAGATAATATTGATTTTAACCAATAACCTAATAAAATGTATATACATAAATATTATTATATTTTATTAAACTATGACTATTTTATCGAAACAAATAGACCTCACTATTATAATCAGAATGTATTAATTATTTAAAATTATAGTGTAAAGGATACATATTATCCTACTAATAACCCATAATTTTCCTTGTCAAAAAATTTGATGGGTTTTAGGTAGGCATTCAAAATTATAATTCCATTAGCCCACAATTCATTTATTTGTTGAGTGGAATACATAATCCCAAAATACATAAAGTGTATTTCCCAAACACTTTATTCGTAGTTAAACCATGTACAAATTTGGTGGTCATTCATTGATGTAATTGAAGATTAGTCAACCCTACACATCAAATGAGAATTCCACAATATTTGAAAGCACCCCCAACATTGACCCGTCAAGCACTTTGAACTTTGGTTTGAAGTTATCTTATTTAGTGGATTTCTATAATGAATTAATATATAAAATTTATGGAATTTTTAACTTTATTAATACTTCTAATTTTTTGATTTATTATATTTATGTTAATATTAAATGAATTTACTTATGTAATTAACCATGTCTTAGATAAAATTTACACATATTCCAATTTATTTTAGTTCAGTGTAGCTTAATTATTGTTTTATTAATTCACGTGATTGGGTAAAATCACCAATAATGAAATATCCATGAAACATAATTTAAATAAAATAATAAAGTGGTATGATGATGAGATTATATTAATTTTTATTTTACATAGTGGATAATAAAATTCTTGTTGTCCTAGGGGAAACACCATAAATGATTTTATGGTTCATGTTGTTTCTTTCCACCAATAATCATATGTATCTCACATGTATTAGTTTCACCTCATCTGTAATCATAAACCACCCCCAATATATTTTTGAGCCTAATAAATTTCATATTCTTTTACTCACTTGAATGTGCTTGGAACCAAAGGATTGTTTAAGTGGTTTACAAAAAACAAACCATGAGAAGAAAGACCTTACATAAGGAATTTAATTTTAATCATTTTTTTAAAGATAAATCATGATTGAATCAGTTAATTACTTTTCACAATTAATCAATTATCTTATCTTAAATCATATCCATAATTTTATTATATTCTGGTAGATAGTAATTTAAAAAAATTAATCATATTAATATAAAATTAACTACATAAAAAAATATACCATGGAGGAAACATGGTGAGTACCATCCCAAACTACCGAATGTGTATTATATTCATATAATCTTTACACATTTTAAATGTTGAATAAAAAATATATCACATAATTTCCTGGAGTATATTATCAACTTAATTACCAAAAGGAAAACATGATATTGATATAGAATTTTTAGTTTCAATGCGCATAGACTAATTACTATATTACGATTGGTGCACAATATGGTGGATATAACATTAATATCAATATATTTACCACAATGAACATATGTTGATAAATTTTATGTAGTATAGTAAATAATTTTTAATTATTTATAGTTTGGTAATGTTCACGACATAAACAATTCAATTACGTGGCTTGTATATTTCTCATCATATATCTATGAAACATGAATAGGTACTCATCGTGTAACCATTCCATGGAAATTAATGGATTAAAAAATGTGTATATGGTATACATATCTTGTTTTATTCACTATACATAGTCTATAGTCATGTGGTATGTGAAAGAAAATACATGTCCCTTCTGTGACAAAAGGACTACTTGTTTTGTAAGGATGTAATATTCCATGTAGTTTAGCTAAACATGGACTAAAATGGCTTCATCATCATGAATTGTGTATTTAAATACAATGTGTGTAATAAATTTACAGGTATAAAATTATTTATAATTAATTCATGGTCAGTTAAACATGGGTACATAGTGTTTACCTATGAGCTACAAGATGTGAAATCTTGCGATATTAAACCTGAATCATCAACACCTCTAGATGTTTTCATCAAATGTTATTGATTCAACAAATTAATATATATGATTATATTTTTGATAATTAATTGTAATAAGAGAAAATCTCATGATTTAGGTTAAGGAATGATTAAACTGGAATTGAAACCTATTGATTTTTTTTTAAATTAGTCAATGATATTTTAATAATAATATAAAAATATGTGACTGGTATAATGCCACTATGATGTTCTGGTCATAGAAGATTCTCTAGAAGGAGAATTCTAAACTTGTCTTTTTGTTGTAATTGATGATTAATCTAATATTTATATGATGATATGTGTCTTGATCAACAAAATCTAATCAAATATTAATATATTATTGAATATTTTAATGAAGATGTAAGATCATCACATATTATTGATAATTAATTTAAAAAATTAATGAAATATGTTGCGATGATTTATTTATTCTATGATGGATATGAAAACATATATACATTGAATTATCATTGTGTTTTAGGAATAATTTATAGACCCCCTATAGTGGTGATCCACATGTTCTTTACGAATAACTGATCATAACCATAGGAATATCAGTGAGCTAACACGGTAGATCCTGAAACTTGTGTTATTCTCCTTTGATCACCCTAATAATCACTTGAAGAAGGATTATAATTGGAAAATATAGAATTAAGTGTTGTTTTGTAGGGATATCTCTCTCAATTCTTGAGATATTTCTTGGATAAGGTACCTCTCTAAAACTTTGAAAGAGATTCTCTTGTGTTGTGGTGTATAACTAATAAAATTGACAACCAACCCCTGAGAAATAATATTATTGGCCTTAAATACTACTTGGGTTAGAAAATAATAATTTAATATAAGATTTTATTATTATAGTAACCCAAGCAATGATAAAATAAATAATTTTTTATTTATTATATTTTAATTATAATGTTATATTCATTATAAAAATATTAATTAATGTTAAAATAAAAAAGGAAATAATTTTAATTAAACTCATTTATTATTAAAATTTATTAAAACTTTTAAATTAAAAATTTAATAATTTTAAATTTAAAAAAATGATATCATTTTAAAAAAATGGATATAAAAGTGTACATTGGGTGAAATTTTTGGATTTTTCTGAAAATATTGTATTTTCTGTGAATTGAGAAAAATAATGATTTTTTTAAATGTCATTTCATTCTAATAAATTAGTAAATTTAAAATTTATATTATGTTTTGAATATGATATAAAGTAACATCATTAGTAATTTTTATATTAAAAAAACTTAATTACTTTTGAATCAACTTTATATTGGGTTTTAGTATATTTTTTTATTTGGGTTTAAAAAAGAGATTCTTTCTTAAAACAAATTTGAATTGAAAAATGTTCCTCCATTTTAATTAAGTAAAATAAACCCTAAAGAATAATTTTTAAAATGAAATATGTAGACTATATATCAATAAATATTAATTTAGAATCATAAAATGATTATTATTAATCAATGATTTAATATAAAATCATCATTTTCTTAGAAAATACACTATTTGAAAACTCACTTTTTATTCATGTATGCAAATTTTGTCTTAAATTAAAATTTTACACTTATGTGATTTGAATTTGTTAACATGAAATCAATATATTTAATATTAATAATTTATATTGTCTAGAAATTCCATTTAAATATTTTACCATAATTAATACAAATAATAGTAAAAATTAATTATTGTGGTTAATGTAAAAATGGATTTAACAGGTGTTAAACTAAGATGATATGGTTAAAATGAATTAAAAACAATTCAAAATTTTTTTATGGCCATATATTGATATTAAATTGTATAAATCCTAACAATTACCCATTATGGAGCCTTCTTTTTATGTAAAAAATGCGAGTTTAACTTTTTTATTTGAACAATTACCAGTGTTCCACTCACCTCACTTATAAAAGGCCACCCCTTTCCTATTCTATTAACACCTTAAAATTCAATTTCCTAGTCTATAACATGACCAAATATATTACAAAAGAAAACTACATTTGAACAATATCCCTTATTATGATAATAAATCCATCATAATAATTATGTTGGTTCTCACCTAAGGAGGTTTTTTGTAGATAAGGTATCATGCTTAACTGAGCGTCTGTATTATATTTATTATTAAATATCTATAATATATTATTTATAAATGATTACAGAAAATCAAAATTATATCCCATAAACTGATATTTTATTATGTTAATGGAATAACATAAATTTATATCATCTTCATCAAATTAGATACAAAATCATCATTCGTGAGTATGGCGGACTACCGCCTCATGAACCGATGCCATCCATTTTCCATCATTGCCTATCATTGATTATTGTAATGATAGAGTTAATGTATATATATATATATTATATTATATATTTTTTACAAATTTACACCTCTAAAGTTATTATACCACATACATGTTCTTATTTTCCATTATATGTGGGATATGATAATGTCACTCGTGTGTACGTCGAACTACCACTTTGTGAAGTGATGTGATTTTTTCCTATAATTAATAAATTTAATGTAATAAAGACATATTTAAATAATATATAAGATATAAATGGAAAATTAATAATATTCATGACATAGTAATCATTATCAAATGATCATATGTCAATTTCTTTCTTACACTGAATAATGGTATCATCATTCGTGGATGTTTGGACTACTCTCTATAAAGTGATGTGTTTCTTTTTTCATCAGTAAATTACATAGATGATATAAATACATATATTTAAATAAATAATTTGATATATATGATATTATTATAATTTTTTAAGATAAAATATTTCATTCCATTTTTTCACAATGATATTTAAAAAATGGAAATATTTCTCATTCGTAGATATGGCCTACCATCTCCATGACAGAAACATAGTTCATTTTTTATTACCATATTTCATTTTTGGTATTAGAAATTATAATTAATTTATAAATATGATAATTATTAATTATTATTATTTTAAATATATTGAATAATGACCTCTTTTTCCAATGGTCAACCTACCAAAGTCATATTTGACACATATGTAAAATGCCATTAAAACACAAAAGGTAAATTTAATTGATTATGTAGTGGTATAAAACATTGTAATTAAGGTAATTAATAGAATAATAATTATAAATACCTAGTTTTTTATGTGTAATTTTTTTAATTAATTGGTATTATTACGAGTCTGCAAAAATTGATGGTGCATGATTCCGAGGTCCGGTGTGCCCAAAATGAATTTATAAATTTTTTAAGGTATGTTCAATAAATGCACAGGTGGAATTCTACATCTTTTGAACTAGTGATCAGATTAAAAATAAGAGCGCAACATTGAATCCATGGTGCCAGGATTCTCTTAAGGGAGGCTTCACTTCCACCGTAGTTGGTCGAGTGAAAAAGCTAATTTTGTGGACTTTTGAAAGATTAATATAATAACATGTTATGTTATTTTGTTTCTTTTCTTTTTCTCTAGAAGATAAGAAGTGGTGGTGGGACAAATGATATGTCAAGCCAATAATTGGCTTGACTCCTCCTTGTATATAATTGTACTGTTGGAATTTGGGAGGTTCATTAACTAAATGAACCTCATCAATTCCTCATAACATTAACCACCTCTTATCCTTCCTATTTACATGGAACTCAGGGAGGGGTGTTGGCATGAATTCCCTATGTGAAAAAGCTCTGGAAGAGTACCATGATGCCAACCACATGGAGGACAAGACCAGTTTCAGCTAACAGTGACGAGCGCCACCGAATCAAAATTGATAACAATGTTGAAGGAAGATCTGTCGATCATAATCAGAAGACATCTTATCCAGGTAGGGGGATTGTTGTAAAGTTTATCTTTATGAGATAACTTGTTGACCGCATGATATGATGCTAACACAGATGACGCAGGCCAAACAAATAAGGCCCAGACCCACCAACTCTTCCATATTTGTCTAGTTTGTCTAGAACGGTTTTCCAAACGGAGCGGCATGATGAAACTAGAGGACATGTCATGAAGATGGGGACCCGAGAGCCTTGTAGGAATGGACAACATAGAAAAAACGGACTACCAGAGCGCGTCCGGTGGCCTGTAGAAGAAATTGCCGATGCACCATGTCGAAAAAAGCTGGAGGAGTCCCGCGACGACTAGCTGCGGACGGTGAGAAGCGGCACGCCCTCGCGCACTACAGAGGCTGGCCCAAGCTGGCTACGCTGGAAAAGAGTGGAACCAGTGGAGGCCATAGCCACTGCCAGCAGGCCGTGAAAGGAGGGCGTGGTGCCGCCCCGTGCCGCGTTGGCGGAAGCCGATCGGCCAAACGACCGGCTATATCATGCGGTGGGGCAGCGCCCCACCGATTGGGTGAAACGGACCCGAAACTGTGAGTCCAGTGGAGAAGATGGTCCTCATTCTGGAGAACTCGACCGGACCTACGACCTAGTAGGCCGGACCCACCAACAGCTCAGGATGAATGCGAGGCCTAGTGGGCCATCGCGGGTGGGCCGAGCCACACCCGGCAGGTAGGGCCCACCACGACCCGAGCCCGTTCTCCAATGGGATGACCCCGACGGGCCAGACCCAGTGAACCGGGATGACCCTTAATGGGACGGACTTAGGTAGGGTCAGGTTGACTCTGGGAACCATTGCGTCAGGCCGGTTAGACCGAGTCTGACCGATCCCAGACCTAACCTACCCACGAATAAATAAATTCTTGTAACTAACGAATCTGGTGTCCATTTGAAATTACATCAGTGTCATTGGGACCCTAATTGGGGAGAGGTCCGTTTGGAATATTATGTTGTGCCGGAATGATCCGGGCCGGACCGTGGTGTGATCACCCCAGTTTCACTGAAAAGGGGTGTAATTAATAGACCGAGCGTACGATCGACATGCCGTTTATGGCATAAGGACCCTTGTGACATGTCTGTCCTTTGGAGATACTCAAAGTGAGTTTTAATAGAGTTTGACGTGTGAACTGGGTTGGATCAGACTTGAATCCAATTAGGAACTTTTCACAAAAGTGCCTATATATCATAGACCGGGCGTCCGATCAACACGCTGTCTGTCACATTGGGACCCCTATGATGGGACGGTACATTGGGTATGATTTTTGTGGTCCCTATTATCAGTTTAAATATTAATGATGGATTGAGGTGTGGTTCTCCCAGAATCAAGCATGCTATGAGCAGAAATCCTGTGGCTGGCTGTGTTGGAAGTAGCGACCTTTTGTGGATCAGTATCATAGCGACCCTGTTTGGATCAGCATCCTAGATACCTGATGAGGACCAGTTTTAGAGAGGCATGTTGAGTATCAGCAACTAGAAACCCTGTATGGATCAGAATTGAGAGACCCCATGTGGATCAACATTCTAGAAACACTATGTGGATCAACATTCTAGTGACCCTATGTGGATCAACATTCTAGCGACCCTGTGTGGATCAGCAGTAGCGTGACCCAATGGGGACCAGCCTTACAGTGGACCATCATCAAACAAAGAATTACGTCCAAGAGTGGAATGATAATAGAACAAATTCTTGTGGATCAGTTGTTAATCTTCTAATGGAAAAAGAAGATATAACTTAATATTAATCATCTCTATTCATGATCTCTAAGTCGTATACTTGGTGTGAGCCGTATCTTTTTCTTTGTGCTTCATGATTTAATTCATTCATGTGATATTAACTTTGAGCTATATCTTGTGATGTTTTCCTTTTTGGATCGCTAAGAGACCTTTGGGGGTCTCGGGGTCCCCTACAAGGTATTGTTTTACTCAACCCTACGCAGGATTCTCCCAAACCTTCTTATGTCTTGTGTAGATGACGAACAGATGGGCTGGGAATTGAGGGATCTAGGACTAGGTGGTATACAGAGAATATAGAATGACGTGGAGTGCTATGGAGATGATCTGTACCTACCCTTTAGGTAATATCCTCAGTGGATGATCCAAGATCTATTTTATCTTTTTAGTTGTACTTGTACTTTTCATTTGGTCTTGTATTCCGACCCCTTTAAATTCAGTACACATTTTACTATAGCAGTTTAATTTGTGGTTTATTCTTGTTGTGTTCTTGTATTGTGTTTTTTTATAGGTTTAAATGTAATTCCTTCCCGTTATGGGGATATTCCTTTTGGTGCTAGTCCCCAACCCCTCGCATACGAAAGGCGAGTTTGGTGTAGTGACAAAACGGGCCCTGGGGGATGGGCCGTGACAAAGTGGTATCAGAGGAGTGGGTTCTACCAATGGACTAGGACTCTAATATTTCCAATGGAGTAGTAGGGTTAAGTGTTTTGGGTATGTTTTTCAGTTTGGGGAGTCCAGTGTTGGTGCGGTGGCCAACGTATCCATACACCAGGACCCTGAATTCTGATTTTCCAAATCAGTGCATGAAAACACTGATTTAATTTGTTTTGAAAATGTATTTACATTGATATGTCTTGAGTCAGCTCACTAGGTATATCTTATTGAACGTGGTGCACATGTTTCTTTTAAATAAGCTGCCACATAGATAACTAGTAAGGATTACAGTAATAGTTTTCAATGACAGCCCACTGAGCAATGAGGATTTGGTGAAAAGACCTCTTATGACGATAACACCATTGGGTGGTGTACCAACATCTCCACTACCCATTGGGCTGCTGTCTCCACCATCCCAACCAAAAGATGGTGCACACCGACTGAGCACGTTGTACGAGTTTCAGTTGCAGAGGCCTCCGAGGCTTTAAGGTGAGACAGATCCACAGGCAGCTAAGGACTGGATAGAGGCTATGGAAAGAGTTTTTCATCTGGTTGGGACACCAGCCAATCATATGGTGATTCTAGCTGCTAGTATTTTTCAAGGAGCAACATGGAGATGGTGGAGCCTGACGCTCTAGAAACACGACAAGGTGACCCTCACATGGGCATATTTGAGGGCCTCTTCCAGGTAGAGTTTTTTCCAGTTAATCTATACTCTGGGAATATATAAGAGCTTCTACAATTATAATAGGGAAGCCTGAATATGCCCTAGTACTCGACGATGTTCACCGAACTCTTGCGCTACTCTACCGACATGGTGAAAGACCATTTCTTCAGGGCCTGGACCTTTGAGAAGGGACTCTAATGGGAGATCAGAGCTTCGATGGTATCTCTCAACATCCCAACACAAGCTGGAGTGCTCGAGAGAGAACTCATGGTGGATAGTTTCCTTGCTGAGCAGACACTAACAGTGAGACCCACCATCGGGTGACACGTAGCAGAGTCATCTATGGCTGGTAGTACGCAGATGACACAAAAGACGTAGTATACTGGACCTTCTGGTGGATGACCCTGGGATATAGGGTTGGAGGTGTGAGGCTCACAAGGTAGAGAAGGCCAGTAGAGGAGAATATTGTGCTTCACGTGTGGAGGGAAGGGTCACATGGCTCGTGACTGGCCGACCAACCGCACTGACGACCAACAAATGGTCGAGGGACTACTGAGGCCAAGGTTGAGGTTTGAGCTGGGTGGTCTGCAAGTAGCAAGAGGACATGACCTAGGAGTAGGTCGTGCAACATGTGGTGGACAACAGTTCGAGGTTATACTGCCACTACCTCCAGGTGGTCCACCCCGACCATAGGGATTAGGTGGACAGGGATGAGCTCAGCTCCAGGAAGCTGAGGCATACAACCACGACACTCTAGAGATGATTTGATGTATGATTTGTTTCTACTCCACCATATATGTAGTACTTATGGACACAAGTTCAATCACTCTTTCATTTCCACGGATCTTGTTCAGAGCTCGTAGATTCCAGTGGAGCTGTTGGCTGGATCTTTGCGATTAGAGACTCCTACGGGAGAATATTTTGTGATTACACACTGGTGCTGGCAGGGTGAGATTACTCTAGGAGGCAAGATCTTCAGATGGGATCTTCTAGTAGTGGAATCGAGGCCTCAAAATGTCATCTTGTGTATGTACTGGTTATCTACAGTCCATCCTCAGATTGACTGCATTAGGCACAAAGTGTAGAGTGTCAATGAGGATGGGACCATGTTTTCCTTCACCTATGAGAAGGGAACCTTTGTATCACTTGATGGACTTGACCAGAGGAGGGTGAAACCAATCACATATTAGTTGGCTGGTCTTACCCTTGGTGCAGTTGATGCTGATACTCTAAGCTATCCTGTAGGGGTGGACCAATATGCCGATATCGTCCCTAATTATGTTCTGGGACAACTTCCTCCCAGTGAAGTGGAATTCTACATCGACCTATACCTTGGGACGACATCAATATCTATACCAGCATATAGGATGGCTCTCACAAAGCTTCTTGAGTTACGGGTACAGTTGGAGGACTTGCAGAGGAAGGGGGTCATAAGGATCTATGTTTCTCCATGGGCATCCCCAATTTTGTTCGCCAAGAAGGAAAATGGGAGTTTGAGGATATGTGGGGATTATTTCCACCTGATCCAGGTTACCGTGAAGAACAAGTATCCACTACTAAAGATTGATGATCTCTTCAATCAGCTAAAGGAAGATCATTGGTTTTCAAAGATAGACCTCAGATCAGGCTATCATCAGCTCAGGGTACGAGATGACGATGTGAAGTAGACAACCTTTATATGTTGGTATGGCGACTACAAGTTCTTGGTTATGCCATTCGGAAGGACCAACACCCCTGAAGTGTTCACGGGACTCATGAACATAATCTTCCATCCATTCTTTGATTGCTTCATGGTGGTCTTTATTGACGACATCTGGGTGTACTCGGCATTGGAGGAGGAGCATGCCTATCATCTACAAATTGTTATAGATATATTCTGAGAGAATTAGCTTTATGGTAAGATCTCGAAGTGCCAGTTATGGATACAAGAGGTCCACTTTCTAGGAAATGCTAACAAAGAGGTTGGATTTAAAGTGGATCCGGTGAAGATAGAGGATGTGCTTGCTTAGGATACACCTAGGAGTGTGACAGAGGTGCAGAGTTTCCTAGGGTTGGCTGGGTACTACCAGAGATTCATACCTAAATTTTCCAAAGTTACGACACCCTTTTCAGCTTTTATGAAGAAGGGAAAACCCTTCATGTGGAAAAAGATATTCCAGTGATGTTTTCCAAATATGAGGCAGAGACTGACGAGTTTCCCCTTCTTGTGGCTACCAGAAGAGGGCGTTGGGTATGTAGTCTAATGCAATGCATACGGGACCCGTCATGGATGTGTCCTAATGTAAGAGAAAGCAATGGTCACTTATGGTTCATGAAATCTGAGACAACATGAGAAGGACGACGCTATTGATGACCTCGAGTTAGCCACATTGGTCTTTTTCGTGAATATGTGGTGAAGCTACTTGATGGGTGAACATTTTACAGTCTACTTTGATCACAAGAGTCTCAGGTATATCTTTTCACACAATTACATGAACCTAATAAAACAACGATGGATAGAGTTCCTCCATGACAATGACTTTGAGATAGTCTATACTTCTTAGAAGGGGAATGTAGTAGCAGACGTACTCAGCACGAGGTCTGGTCAAGAGTTACTGAGTGAGGCCACAGAGTAGATACCTGCATTGCAGATATCCTTCGTGGATAGAGATGGAGAAACATACCTCTAGTATATGACTGTCACTCCCCCACTTCTTCAATGAGTTTGGGAGGCACAACTTGGCAACATGTTCTGTGAGGCTCGATGTGATCTGATATCCTCATGACATTTACCTGATGGATTTTCTGATAGTGGGGAGAACATCATCCTTTTCAGAGGACACATGATGGTACCAATGGCACTATGGGAGGAGGTGTTGAGGGAGTTCTATACGTACCCTATGGCGGTAAATTATATTGTGGAAAAGATGTACTAGGACCTCCATCATCAACTCTGGTGGCCATGGATAATGAAAGAATTGGTAGAGTTTATTTCCAGATACCTCACTTCATAGCAAGTGATGGCTAAGAATCAGGTTCCAGCAGGATTAGCGCATCCATTAGAGGTTCCTAAGTATAAGTGGGACGGTATTTCCATTGATTTCTTGACAGGGCTACCACGTATGTCCAAGAGACATGATTATATCTGGTTGATCGTTTACCGATTCACTAAGTCAGCCCACTTCCTACCCATCCGTGAGTAGGGTTCAGTAGAGGGACTGGGAAAAATCTATATACAAAAGATTGTACGGCTCCATGGGGTACCATTGATGATCATCTCTGACTGTGACACAAGTTTTACATCCTAGTTGTGGAAGGGATTACAGGAGGCCTTCGAGACTCAACTAAATTTGAGAACCACCTTTCATCCTTAGACGGATGGTCAGACGGAGTGGGCCATACAAACACTCAAGGACATACTTCATTCTTGAATCCTAGATTTTGTCTGTAGTTGGGAGGGCCACCTTCTCTTGGTGAAGTTTTCATAAAAAAAATAGCTATCACTCCACCGTTAGTATGACACCATTTGAGGTCTTGTACAGTCGACCATGAAAATCACCTCTATGCTAGACAGACCCAAGGGAGTTAGCACTTATGGGTCTAGAGTAGGTATGGGCTACCATTGAGAAGGTGAAGATCATCCAAGAGCAGATGAAGACTGCACAAAGCAAGCAGAAGTCTTCTGTTGATAAGAGACAAAGACCCTTGGAGTTCAAGGTGGGAGACCATATATTTATATGGGTCTCACCTCAATGTGGTTAGTAGAGATTTAGTCGGGGTAGAAAGCTATCTCTGAGGTTCATCGGACCCTTTCAGGTTCTCAACAGAGTTGGTGTGGTGGCATATCAGCCAACTCTTCCCCCATATATGCATCGTGAGCATGATGTTTTCCATGTGTCGTAGTATAAAAAGTACATGCATGATCCATCACACATTATCTATTCGGTAGAGTTGGACATTGTTGATGGGGAAACGTTTATGAAGGTTCTAGTGGATATTGGGGATCAATAAGAGTGGGTCCTTCATAGATGATTAATGCCTATGGTGTTCATTTGCTGGAAACATGAGACCTCAAGGAGAGAACATGGGAGTGGGAGGCTTGGATTCGTACACAATACTACCACTCATTTCCTTAGTCAATGTTGTAGATTTTGGGGATGACAATCCCTAAGGATGGGAGAATGTAAAGACTTGAAATATTACATGTATTTTTTTAATTAATTGGGATTATTATGAGTATGAAAATTGATGGCATGTGATTCCAAGGCCCGGTGTTCCCAAAATGAATTTATGATCTTTTTTTAAGGTACGTTATGTAAACATGTGGGTGGAGTTTTCCATCTTTTTAACCGGTGCTCGGATTAATATGAGGGCATAGTTGAATCATGAGCACCAGAATTTGCTTAAGGGAAACCTAACTTCAACTAAAGTAGGATAGGTGAAAAAGTTAATTTTGTGGGATTTTGAAAGATTAATAAAATATCTTGTTATGTTATTTTATTTACTTTCCTTTTCTCGAGCGGATAAGTGGTGGTGGTAGGATAGATGACATGTCAAGCCATTAATTGTCTTGAATCCTTCTTGTTTGTAACCGTACCATTGGAATTTGGGAGGTTCATTAATTAAATGAACCTCATTAATTCCTCAGAACATAGAACAAATCTTCCCCCTCTTATTTATATGGAGCCTGGGGAGGGGTGTTGGCATGAACTCACCAACCGACGAAGCTCTGGCGAAGTTCCACGACACCAACCACTTGGAGGATGGGAACAATTTCAGCAAGCCATGAATAGCACCATCGAATAATGAACCGACGACAATGATAAATGAAGTTTTTTCAATCGTTTTCAGCGGACGTCTTATCTAGGTAGGGGGATTATTGTAATGTTCATCTTTATGAGATAATTGGTTGATCGCCTGATATGATTCTAACACGGTGGGCATGGGCCAAACAAACAAGGCATGGACCCTTTTCTTTTTTGATATTTGTCTCATTTTTTTGGAACATTTTTCAAAATTGAGCGGAAGGATAAAACTGGAGGACACACAATGGTGATAGTGACCCGAGAGTCTCATAGGCAATAATGGAACAAAAAATGGAGCACATGAGCGTATTGGGTGGCCCAAAAAAGAAACTGCCGGTGCTCCATATCGGCGACAGCTGGCTGTGGCTGGAAGAGACCCACGGAGATCTGCTGTAGGTGGTGAGAAGTGGTGCTCTTTTTTGTGCCACAGCGGCCCACCCAAGCCAACCGCATGGGACAAGAGCGGCGCCAGCAGGCGTCGGCGGTGACAGCAGCCACGACCAGAAGGCCGCAGAAGGAGGGTGCGTCGTAGCCCGACACCGTGTCGTGTTGATAGAATCCATTCGATGAAACAGCCGACCATTTCATGTGGTCGGGTAGTGCCCCACCAGCTATGCGAAATGAACCCATAACTGGATGGCCAACGGAGGCAGACCGGGCTGGACCCACGGCCCAACGGGCCAACATGGGTGGGCTGAGCCCAACCCGGTTGTCCGTGACAATCACGGCCTGATCCAGAGAGCCAATTGGCTAACCCCAATGGGCCAGACCCAGTGTACCCGACCGACACTTAGTGGGATGGACCCAGGCGGGGTCAGGTACACCCCGAGAACCGTTGCGTTAGGCCAGTTAGACCGAGTCGGACCAGGCCCAGACCCAACCAGACCCCAAATAAATAAACACCTGTAACTAACAAACCAAGTGACTATTTGACACACCAATAGTGGTGTTGGAACTATTTTTGTGAAGTGGTCCCTTTGGCATATTCCGGCGGGGCCAACCGAGCCAGGCTGGACTGAGGGGCGATCACCCCTGATTCACAGAAAGGGGTGTAACTAAAGACCCGACATCTAATCGATGCACAATATATGGCATATGAACCCTTGTGACAAGCCAGTTCTATGGAGATACTCTAAGTTAGTTTTGAGAGAGTATGATGTGCGACCTGGATTGGATCTGAATTGAATCCAACTGGGCCCTTTTTACAAAAGTTCCCATATCTCACAGACCTGGAATCCGATCAACACACCGTCTGTCAGGTTGAGACCGCTATGACAAGGAATACCCTTGGGTATTATTATTGTGGGGCCTTTTACTAGTTAAAATATGACTGATTTCTTGAGGAGCGGTTCTCCCAGAATCAAGTATGCTATGAGTAGAAATATTGTGCCTAACTGTCTTGGAAGTACCGACCCTGTGTGGATCAACATCATTGCGATCCTGTGTAGATCTGCATAGTAGCTACCCAACAAGGATGGGTTTTAGAGCGACCCATCAAGGATAAAAAACTAGCGACCCTATGTTGATCATCATCAAGCGACCCTATGTGGATCAAAATTCTAGAGAGACTGTGTGCATTAGCATTCTAGAGACCCTGTGTGGATTAGCAGTGGCTAGATATGATGAGGAACCACCTTATAATGGCCCATTGTGGAATAGCGAATTATGTCCAAGAGTGGACTGATAATAAAAAAACTTCTTATGTATCAGTTATAGAACTTCTAATGGAATAAGATGATATAGATTAATACTAATCATATGTATTCCTAAACTCTAAGTTGTATACCTGGTGTGAGATGTCTCTTTTGTTTTGTGCTTCATGATTTAAATCATGATTGTGATATTACCTTTGAGATATATCTTGTGACCTTTTAAATTGTGTATCACTGAGAGACCTTTGGGGGTCTCAGGGTCCCCTACTAGGTATTGTTATACTCACCCCTGCATGGGATTCTCCCGCAGCTTATTGTGTCTTGTGTAGATGATGAACAGTTAGGATGATACTTGAGGGAGCTAGGACTAGGTAGTACACTGAGGAGACGGGCTGATGTGGAGTGTTGGGGAAACGATATATACCCACCCGTTAGGCAAGATCCTTGGTGGATGATCCATAAGCTGTTTTATCTTTTTAGTTGTACTTTTACTTTTCAGTTGGGCATATATTCTGACTCCTTTACTATCAGTACATTTTTTACCACATAAATTTACTTCTGGGTTGCTTCTTGTTGTGTTCTCGGATTTTGTGTTTGTGCATGTTTAAAGGAAACTCCTTACCATTATAGGGATACACCTTTTTGGTGCTAGTCGCCAACCCCGGGCCTATGGAAGGCAGGTTTGGGGTAGTCACGACATGGTCCCCAGGGGACGATTCGTGAAAATAATAATGAAAAATGATCTGATTTATGTTAATAATTAACTTATGTTTTTTATTCAGGATTCTAAATAATGTACTTGACAAGTCAGACTCAAGGTAAGAGACTTCATCTCAATTTAATTTTGGTGATTCATATTTTGATGTTATGCACCAATATTATTTTAAGAGATGCATACACAACCTCATTTACATTTTATACCATTAATGAATCTATTTTCATGGTCGTTGATGTTTTTTTAATGTTATAATTTCATGGGTCATATCATTCAACTATTTACAATGTAATAAGGTACTTTTCATAAAAAATACTATTTTAATGTTTTCCTTAAAAATAAATTTCTATTAAATTTCCATTTTTTAAAATGATACAGGAAATTTTTTTATAGAAATAAAAGTTTTATAAAGGAAATTTTATGTCTCGTTTGACTTTATACCAAATTTTTTCAAATAGAATCATTTTACATGTTTTATATAAAACTTTTTAGAAAAAAGACAAAAGGAATGTTCTGTTTTAAAGTATAGGGTGATAACGACTCTTCTTCCATCATGAAGATTATTTAAAGTTTGGACTACTTTTCAATATTTCATGTTTTCTTTACAATAAAAACCTCCAAAACCTCTTCTAGATAATTTGGTATTAAGTATGGGGTTTTAAATGAAAACTATATTTTGATATTGAAAATGTGGTTTTAAAAGAAATAGGTATTTTGATCTTTGAAAGTGATTTTCATACATGTTAAGAAGGGTTTTTAAAATATTTTATGATGAAATGTTGGAAAAATTTTTTTTATTCATGATATGGTCCTTATAAATTGTTTAAAATATATAATCCTAGATTGTGATCCAATTCAATGGTTAATTATTATGTTCATTATATAATTATATTAGAATATGGACATTTGGTTATTATAATTTATAAGGGTTATGTAAGAGTTATATAATGGTTCTATGAGATTATTTTTCAAGGAACCTACATGAATTTTCTATTATTGGTAATGAGTTTTCAAGGAAAAAAACTATTTTCAAAAGTTAATATAAATGATATTTTTAAAATAATGATAATTCCATTTCTGGGTAAAATGTAATGTTTTTATAAAAAGTATTTTTATTGTTTTCTATGTGTTTGATGGAATAATGTTTTTCTTATTTTTTATGTAACTTATTAAAATATTTTATGATCATCCCTTATTTTTAGAATTTATTTCACAAGATTTAAGGATGGGTATTAGAGAGGAAGATGTCTACTTTAACATCATGAATATTTTTCATGGAATGAAATCATGTATGTTTTAAAAAATTTATATGGTTGAAAAAACGGATACTAATAGGATGTATCTCCTTTGTAATATATGGTTTTATATGAATGAGTTATGAGTTATGCATTAATTCTCTAGAACTCTAAACCTAAAAATATCATCAAATGTAATACCATGAATTCTTAACTTAAAATAAATATATTATGTAATTTTTAAGTTCATGTACTTATTGGTTTAATCAATGGAATGTTTTTCTAGCTTTAGATTTTATGATAATGTTAATATCCTACCCATGAATGATTTTACATTATGTTTATATTGAAATGATATATAATTTTATGATATATATGTTAAATCATCTTAACTATGCTTTTTTTATATGGTTTTATGTTTAGGATATCGGGAAACCATAGTAGGAAGGAACTTATAGGAAAATATCCTTCCAAATCAGTATCTCAATATTGTCAGAAAGAGGCTAAAATAGTTTGTTTTAGTGATGGATCATTTCAACAAAGTAATTAACGGTGCTGGTATCCATTCTAGAGAGGAACCCGATCTAATATGAAATAAACTTTCTATAGTGGAGAATTTAATAAGGAAAAATTCTCCAACATTTTTTGGAACATCATAACCTGTGGTATCTGAAGGATGGATCAATTATCAATTAAAGAAATTTTATGTTATGGGATGTTTCTAACTTCAAATGGAAACACTTTCCATTTATCATTTTAAAGGTGAAAATGGATGATACTAGTATTTGTTTAATAATACTAAATAGGAAATGATCTAGAATCTATGTATGTTTTTTCAACTCTGTATGGAAAAAATTGCTAGAATTGAGTAAAAACATGAAGAATATGTTTCCATATTTGGAGCCAATTTTAAAAGACAATTCAAGTTAATTAATGATTTTAAATAGGACATTTATAGTTAAATAAATATATTTTATTCAAGATTGAATCCAGGTATCCAATTAATGTTGAATACATTATAAATTAAAAGATATTAGATGCTTTTTCATTTTTCTAAAACCATAGAGATGGATTTTTTTGATACTTATGTGCCTCATAAAGATGAATGTAAAAAGTGGTCATAAAGGCGAGTGATATGAAAACATACTAAAAAGAAATATATAGGTAAGAATATTAAGTTCCCATCTTGTGGTGCGTGTGGTAAGAAGTACCCTGAATAATTTATTATGAATCCATGGAAGTGTTATTGGTGTGTAAAGTTGGACATATGGCCTATGATTTCAAGGAAAAGAAGCTTTAAAAATCAATTAATAAGGTAACTGATAGACATATAATAAGGATATATTTTTTTATTCAATGAGTTGGTTTATTATGATAATGTGTTCATGAATTTAGTAACTCAAGATGAAAATCATCATGGTCGAATGAAAAAGGGTGTGTAAAAATATTTTTTATAACTACGTTTGATGTTGGTCCATAAAATGAAGTGGTGTTAGATATTTTACTTATGTATTTGAATTATACCTATACCTTTTTAAAATTTGTATATTTTAAATCTTTGATTTCTTGGAATTTCTCATTTAAAATTTTTATATCACCTCCTGAATTCAAGATAGATTTTTTGGTGATATAATTAGGTGGAAATATTAATGAAATGTGGATTTATAACAATATTCAGGTGTTCATCTGTGGGATGGTATTTCCTGAATATTTTTTAAACATTCCATAATAGAAATTCATATCATATTGAGTATTTTTTGGTCATTCAATTTATCATGAAAAGATATATTTCAAAGCTAATAATTTTTTATTCAATTCTTTCATTCCTTTGATAACATACCAAGAATACTAGAAATCGATAGATATGTTAGTGAATGTTACCTATCTCATATTGTTGAAAATAATGAAACTGTTAAAAATAGAGACATGGTAATAATGCCTAAATACATTAATGTTTTTATGGATGATTTTCATTTTTTTTCCATATTGGTAGTTTGAATTTATAATTGTTGAAGTACCATATGCTCAGACTATTTATAAACCCCATTATCTAATATCTCAAGTGGAACGTTTTTAATTGAAAAAGAAATTATAGTATTTAATGGATAAAGATTTCATTCATCCTCGAACATCAGAATGGGGTTATCCTTAGTTTTTTAAATAAATATTGTTAAATGATTCATTTCAATGGATATATATCCTTAAATAAAATCGCTATTAAGAACATTTATTATTTTCCTCATATTGATAATTTGTTTCATTAGCTCCAGGGGGAACAATATTTTTTAAAGGATGATCTCATGTTGGGGTACAATCAGTTAAATGTGAATGATGTAGATATTATGAAGACTGTGTTTTTGAAAAGATATGTGAATTATTTGTTTATAGTTATGAACTTTTGTTTGTCCAGTACACCTATTGTATTTATGAACCTTATGATTATATATTTTCATGAGTTCTGGGGAATGTTTTTGGTTGTGTTTATTGATTGAATTTTGGAATATTATAAATGTAATTATGAACAATAATGAAACCTAAGGATTTTTTTAAGAACCTTAAAATTAAAGAAACTGTATGGGAAATTTATTAAGTAATAATTTAGTTATAGAACAATTTAATTCCTTAGAAGTATTATTTATAAAGAGGAAATAACTTTTTATCTTGATAAAAAGTTTTTTTAGAATGGAAAAGTAACAAAAATATCACATAGATTCATTATACTCTTGGAACAACCAGTGATACAAATAGTTTTTTGAAAACATTACTTCATTTCCTATCCCACTGACTAAGTGAACTCAAAAAGGAGTTAAATTCACCTAGACAAAATAGTATGATTATTTATTTCAAGATCTGAAAATATGATTTTTGAATTCTTCAACTCTTTCTCAACCTTCTAGAATTAGAGAATTAGTCATCTATAATTATTCTTCATCAAAATAAATAGGTTGTGTCATAAATAAAAATGAATAGGTAATTGTTTATGCATCAAGACATTTGAAACCTCATGAGTTAAATTAACCTAAACATGATATAGAATTAGATTCAATGATTTTTACATTAAAAATTTGGTGGCTTAGTTTTGATGGAGTAAAGCATTAAATATATATTGATCACAAAATTGTAAGTATATATTCAATCATAAATAATTAAACCTGGTATAGAGAAGATGGATGAAACTGATTAAGGATTATGTTAGCATGATTCATTACCATCCTGGAAAATAAAAAAGTGTTTACTGAATTGAGTTGAAAAAAGAATGCTACATTAACCTTGCTACATTTAGAATGTGACCCCTTGGTTATTGATTTTATATATTGTTTCCTAGTAGTTGTGGATGGAGTGACATACTCAATTTTGTTTCAACATTAAATGCAGTCAAATTTTTTAGAAAGAATTAAGAAAACCTAGAAGGATGATTATGCTTTATTAGAACATGTTGAATATATTATGAAATATTTATTAACTAATTTTAATATTTTTGATAAAGATATATTATGATTTTGATGAATATTATGTGTTCCGTTTGATTCCCAGTTTATGAAATTTTTATTCATCGAAGCTTATATTTATCTATTTTCTATTCATTAGGTCATCACAAGGACATACAAAGGCCTTCATTTGTATTACTAATAGGATGGAATTAAATGGTATATTGATGAATTTAACTTGATGTGTTGAATTTTTAGCATGATTCAGAAAATTACATTTTCTGAAGGGAATGTTTTAACATTTTTTAATGCCATAGTAGAAATGAGAAAATATATCAACAGATTTCATGGTGAGATTACCAAATATATATTGAGTTAATAATGATATTTGGGTTATTGTTTATAGGTTTAATATATCTTTATATTTACTTCCAATTTAAGACATTGTGTCTTCATATCAGCTTTCTTGACTGTATCTAAAGGATATAGTCAGGTTAAATGATGTACCTCTATCCATTGTATCAGACCGTGATCCTAGGTTCATGTCTAATTTTTAAAAATGACTTCAGAAGTTTTTAGGTAATGATTGAAATTGTAGTAAAACTTTTCATAATTAATCTGATAAACAATATGAGTGAACAATTCAAATATTTGAATATATGATTCATTCTTGTTCAATGGATTACTAGGGATGTTGGGATCTTAAAATATCTATTTTTAGTTTTATTACAATAGTAATTTTCATTCTAGAATATATATTTCATAATTTTAGGCATTATAGGAAAAGAGGTGTCAAATTCCAACTTTTTTGGGGGAAATATGAGAATGGATGGTGATGGGACTAGATTTGGTAGAGGAAATGGCTTAGTGGGTGAATTTTTTTCATAAATATATAAGGATGGCTCGGAGGATGAAGAAAGGATAGGAATATAATTAGAGGAATGATATTTTTTTTGAAGTAGGTGATCATGTCTTTCTCAAAGTATTTCCCTGGAAAAGTGCGATGTGTTTCCGTAAAAAGGAAAAGCTATGTGAAATTTCATTGAACCATATGAAATCCTAGAGTGAGATGGATTAGTTTACTATACAGTGGATTGAAATAAATGTTTTTCCCATGAATTTTTTTATTTCTTGATGTTACAAAAATGTTTTCTTTAATCCAATGATGTTTTGAGCCATTAATTAGTTTTGTTAGAAGAGAATTTTTCTTATGAGTAACATCTCCTTCATATTATTGATGACAGAGAGAATGTTTTGTTGAATTATTTGATTAACCAGGTTATAGTTTTATGGAAAACCATATGGTTGATGAGGCAACATGGGAATATGAAAATTCTATGAGTGAATTATATACATTAGTGAAGTTGGGTTTTCATACAAATATATTACATATTATTATATTAATATACAATAGATTAAAAAAATGGGTGATAACCATAATATTTTATTATGTTTGGAGACTAGGTACACAATCATTTAATTTGGGGAAATATGTTCAACATCCCAAAAAAATATATCCCCCTTTAATAATATTAAAAAAAACCCTACATAAAACCTTTCTTCATATCCCAAGGAAAGGAAATATAATAAATGGTGAGCTCAGATACTCAATAAGCATAAACAAGGGTGACATGTAAGAACAACATGGACATAATGTTATGAGAACATGAGAATTACATTTGAAAAACATACCCTTTATATAAAATATCATAATATTGAGTTTTTACATAAGGATTGGTAGTTAATATGATATGAATAATAATTAATTAAAAGATCATGATCTAAGAGAGCATAAAATTGGCATAAGATAGTGAGTTGTGGAATATACATGGAATTATAGCATTGGAACATGTATAAATTGGGAAAGGCTCACTCATGAAGTTTGTAACATGAAATTACTCCCCCAAATTAACTTATATTCATGGAAACATGTCCACACATAATATTATGGACATGATAGTTAGGTCCATGGAAAATACTACGATCATGTAATCGGTTTCACAAATAATATGGTGAAAAAGTAATCAAGTGAACACATAACATTGTTAAAATGTAATTAGGTTCACTAAGAACATTGTGAACCTGTAATAAGGTTCATTCATTACATATTTACTCATTATTTATCCATATTTACATAATTCTTTGGAGGGAGATATATGACCCTCCCATCACATAATGAAAATCCTATATATGTGTGAGATAAGATCATAAAAAATTTAGTATATATTACCCAGTGAAATGAAATGGGTTTCATTAAAATTTATTCATATCATAACCTATACAAAGGAGACCTATTTTTTAATCATTTCATTATTTCATCATAGCATAACCAATTGAAAAATAATTATATTTCATAATAATTTTATTTTTCAATATCCCATGAAGAGAAATGGATTTCATAAACAACTTGTCATGATAAAAAGTTCATATAAAGAATAATAATGTTATCCTTTTTTATTATCCCCACTAATAATAACTTACATACAAGGATGTAATAATATATGGATATTGATTCTGAAAGATAACTTGGAACAATTATTGATGAAAATTAGTTTTTTTATAAAAGAAAAATATTAAATTTAGATGTTCTTAAAACATTATAAAAATACATTTCATTGAAAATAAACTTGAAAAATTATAAATTAATATTGAAAGAAAATAATAGACATGATGATACATAATTAAATTCATGTGGTACATATTAAAACAACAATTCCTTTCACATTTTCCGTAAAAACCACATGGGAATTGTTTGGAAAATGACATAAAGTGATTGTAAGATTAAATTATTACCACATTGTTAAAAATTAATTATATTACCTATAAAGGAATAATAATATATGATAATTAAATCATCATAATGATAAATAAATTAATGATATTCCATGTAAAATTGGTTGTATATACATCTCATAAAAGAAGATCAATGCATAACATAACCTATGTCTTAATGACTGCAAGTTGAGAAAAAAACTCTTACCACGCTATTAATTATTTAAAGAGAAAGTAAAAATAAATAATAATATCAATGAATATTTAAATATAATTAAAATTATAAGATCCATGATATACCATGTTAATGGGGTATAATCGAATCCATACAAAAATCAAGTGGTGATTTTCATATAAATTCCTAAAATAAAAGAGAGAGTAGAAGTCCTTTACTGCTTTAGTAATCTTTTGAATCGTAATACAAAATAAATAATCAAGTAAAATGAAACATTTAATATAATTAAAATGAGGATATTCATGATATAATGTGTCTGATCGGAAGTATCTACATCCAAAAAATAAACGATGACTGATTATTCATATTTATTCTAGAAATAAAAGAGAGACTAGAAAACCATTAACACAGTAGTAATCTTTCAAATCATAAGACTCAATAAAGAATAACAACATATAAAACTTTAAATCTCTGAAAAAGGATATTATTCATGGTATAACATGTCGAATGGTCAGAATCTATACCATATAAAAAGAAAAAGGGCTGATTTTTTATATGTCTCATAGAAGTAAAAGTGAGTAGAAATCCATTAGCTTAATTATTAACCTCCATAATAAACATTCCAAACTATTGTATTATAAATATATGTTTATTATAAATATATTATAGAACTTTAATTATATATATTATTCTATATAGTATTTAATTATGACCATTAATTACCTATTTATTACCAATTCCTTATTAAAAACAGGTTTCAGGTAATTTCTTCTTTTATTTATATATGTTTTGATTTGTTATTTTTTAACATACATTGAATGTGGTTACATAATCTATATAATAATAATAATGAAATAATAATAATATTTACAAATCAATTATACTTTAAAAAAATCCAGAAATATGGTTTTGATAAATTATGTATGATACGATCAGGGAGACGATAGACTGTACGTACAAAAGAGTAATGTTTCCATTTTTAATCCATCATTATGAAAAAGAAGTTAAGTCATATTTTATATTTACATAATGATAATAATATCATAAATAACATATTATTTCTTTAAATATAAATTTACATTTTATCCATGTGGCTTGGTGATAAAAAACGATAATGACATCGCTTTGTTAAGGTTGTAGTCCACAAGTACATGAACAAATTTATCATAATTAGGTGAGTAAAAATGAAAGAAAAAAATGATATATTATAATTACATAATATTTAAAATTTCATTAATAGAATTATTATTTCATTTCTATTATATATATTCATTAAACTTAAACTTATTATCTTCTATGTAAAGCGTTAGTTAAAAATCAATCACATCACTTAATGAGCTTGTAGTCCGTTGTACACACGAGAGACATTATCGTATCACCTATGGAATGGAATTTAAAAAGGTATATATTAAATATTTACACTATAAGAATAATTATGTTACAAATATCATATATATACTTTATATCTATCACCACACCCATCTATGAGGGTTGGTTATGAAAAAAACAATTCTCACTGAAGAACGTTAATTATTCTTGGGGTAACCTCCTTAGTTATATTGTGAAAACCTTACTAGGTTATAATTATACAAAAAATAAGGCTTATATGATATTATTAGATATTATCGGAAGTTATTTAGGTATGTATTTTCTGAAAAAATTGGGTTTGATTGTGTGAATTGGATAGGAGAGGTGGTGAACTTTTATAAGTGAGTTGACTGGAACACTTATAATTTTAAAAAGGAAAATGTTTTACCCACCTTTTATCAATTCTAAAAGGGTAAATAATAGAGTAATATAGAGATATATATGTAATAGGGTCAAAATATGGCCATAAAATGTATTTTTGATAACTTTTTAGGTTATTTTAAACCTTATATTTTTTATTTAACCCTCAGTAAACTTATTTTTACCACAACCATAATAAATACGTTTTACTAGTTTTTTACTATTAATTATGGAAAAAAATGAAGTTGAAAAAATTAGATAATATAAATTTTACTTGTTAAAAATTTTGAATCCATTTTAAAAAATTCCATTTACAAAATTGTAAAATTCTAATTCTGAATTAATCACATAGACATGATGAGAAAGTCGGTTTTCATAGAGAAAATTATATAAAGATTACAACATTTTTATATTAATATGCAGTTTGAAAATTAATAAAATGACCTAAATTAGACAATTTGAAATATAATTTAACTAATTTTAATTTAACTCCTATTTTAAATATAATATAACTTTATAATAAATTGAAACAAAAAGAATGTTTGTAATTAAAATTATGTATTTTTCACTATTACACAAAAAAAATTATTTTAAAAAGGTTACCAAAAATTCAACATAATATAATGTTGACATGGTAATTATAAAAATGAATCATATTTTATTAAATTAATTTTGTAAAATTTTGCAAAGTTTTTTATTATAAATATGGAAAAAGAGAAACCCTGTTTTTGATAAAAATGCGTCCATTAAGCGTAAAATTGGATTTATTATTATCTACTGTATAGAAAAAATATAAGATGAATGTTATAAATTTTATTGAATTTATTATATATAAAATTCATTCCAATCATTGAAAATAAGTGTCTTGATAAATTTTTTGAGGTAAAATTGGTTTTTTGAATAAAAATACAGTTTCAAAAAATGATTTCTTTTATATTTAAATAGTTTTTATTTTTATTTATAATTAAATTTTCACCAGATAATTTAATTTATATACATGTGTAAACACTTTATTTTAAAAAATTAGTTCATTTTATTCATTCAGACCATTATAATGGCTAGGTGATAAATTTAATTTTAAATTATAATAATTTAATAGTTTGTTGCACCTTGTTTTAACTTAGGGATCCATGTAACACATAATAAAATCTAAATTTAATGTAACTAAATATAAAATCAGTGTTTCATGTGATGAATAACATCAAAAATAATAAATTTATCTGAAGAAAATATTTCACAAAATCTATGGTTGTTAAATTCAACCCGTCTTAAAATGAGTTTTCCCATTTAAATTCATCACTTTTGTTCCAAAAACGGAGGAAAATTATACCTCATTGCATCCTCAGGTTCCCATATTGTTTACTCATGATGGTGGTTTAAAAAAAACATTTACTAGGTGATTGATCTTGTTTCGTAACACGTTCCCTCTATGATCCGGACTCTCAACCAATTGTTTATTATAAAGAAAGATCATGTTCCAATAGTATGACCTATGAGTTCAATAAATATGAAAGATATGGTACATAAAACCATATGAGAGGTACATGGAACACATTGTTAACCTGTTATTGGTTTGGGGGAATTTCAAACTGATAAGATATATTCCTGATACAATCAAGAATTTCAAAGGCACAGATATACCCAGGATATAAGTTTCTTATATATTATAAGCATGTTTTTATCCTTTGGTTTTGGTTTGATCAATTTCCACTTCGTATCATAATACAATAAATATAGATTATTTTTTTATTTATAATACACCAATGGATAATAAGATCAATAATATAATTATAATATATTCCTTCTATCTCTATTTTACATAATAAAAAAATTTATAGCATCGTTTTTAAATATGTATAACTCTTCATGTTAATAAATTTTTTTACAACTCTTCATGTGCTAATGTAATTCATTAATCTCAAAAACCTCATCAAAGTTCCACATAAACCTTGTCATAAATGGTTAACCTTATAAAACTTCTATAATACATAATTTATAAATAAGGTCAAAAAATTTCTCAAAAATCAACATAACATTAATCCCCTATATGTAATAATGTGGCTATTTATTATCAAATACTAAACACGGGAATACATTTAACATGTTTTCCCATGAATTGTGGTAATAAATTCAATTTTCAATAAAAAATTATTTAGGAAAACATGATTTCTTATTAATTAAATTATAAATTGATTAATGGATATATTATTTAATTCCAAAAAATGATGAAAACTCCATCAATGATAGAATAAACCAGTTTTTAAAAAAATTATTAATCAGTTCCAAGGAAATTAGTACTATCCAATTTAATTTATCCATATCAATCATCTATTTCTCCCATCATCTTTATATCTACATTGTGAACATATTATGGGTTATTATTTTCCAATAACGTGTTTTCTATAGACTATCACCTTCTTATTAAATAAATTTTATAGGTTATCCATACCATTAAACACATTATTGAAACGGAACACTAAAAAACTACAAATAATCCATATATATTCATATATCACAATTCTATAATTCCAATACAAAAATACATTATCTATTTTTACGAATTTTTAATTCATTAACTAGGATTCATAATCATATTATTTAATACATATTTCATTTCATATTTCATTTGTGGTCACTTAATTATCTACTGGAAAACAATTACTTGTACAACCTTTCTGATTCTTTTCATGTGATCTCCCCTAAGGACATCAATTTTCATAATTCTCAAACATATTACACTTGAAAATATGGTGCGTGAGTGCTTCATTTTGATGATCCCTCTCTCCTTTAATTTCATTGCATATCTTATTCACAATACTACTAGATTATTTTTCACAATGGATAGGCTTCCCACACTTGAAAAAACTCATTATTCCATTTGGTGTCTCACATAAGTTCTCCTTCAAACAGTTTGGAAAGTAATAGTTTAAAACTTTTTTTTCCTTTCATGTGATATATCATTAGAATTTACATAGTACCCCATATTCATTTTCTTACCACTAAACCATGGGTGTTTCTAGCTTCTATTTTCACTATTAGGGCATATCGAATTATATCATTATATATTCTAATGTACTGTATGGATAATTACCTTTAGATATTTTGTTTTAATCTACGTTTTAATATGTTAACCATAATTTCAGGATGAATGATAATACCCAAAGAGTACCTAGAAATTGTTGAGAATTTTATTCATAGTTACTTACTGATTCGTTATCCTTCTAATTAGTAATTCCTTTAAAAAAATTATGATTAATATTGGGGATATACTTATTGAAACATATTTTTTTATAACAACCCCACTTTATGAAGACAATTTCATTTACATTACTCATATCCTTAGTAAGAGTACGATATTGATCTTCCTCATCTTCTAATTGGTAGGCTTCCAAAATTTTGTTTTCGTGCATTGATAAATAGTGAATGAAAAAAAATATTTTCCATGGTTTTAATCCATTGCTATGAAACTAGTGTATTTGTGAATCCACTAAAATAAGGTTGGTGTTTCCTCATTATGGATTGAACATAATGTTTCTCCATTCTTTTCTCATTTATAAATTCATCATGAGTCATATTTTAAAAATTTCGCATGATAATAGAAAATAGTTCTTTCATTTAACCTCCCATAACATTAATTTTCTCAGGAGTACAATCATTGAATTTTTCATTAACACAGTTCCTTCAGGTTCCATCCATTGACTAAAACCAAAAATAAAAGTGTAGGAAAGAATAATCATAGAAATAAACCAAAAAATTAAGAAAAATCAGTTATTGGGTTTCTAAATCCTGACACATTTCTTTTAAATCCACGATACTTTAGTTTTAACCAAATCCATGAATGATAATAATCTATTTAAATTATCCATGATAAATTGTAATGTGTTTTTTGATTTTCAATGAAAATACACTAGGAGTGTCTAGACAGATGTGCTATAAGGATCATTGGTGTACACCAGGTAATGATTAAGTCCATATCAATGTATCCTTTTAGAGTTATTATCTCTGGGTACTAATGTGCCAAATTCACATACACTTTTAGTATCTAGAATGAGATGCAATTTCTTAAAAACTACTCAATATTTATTTTATTAAAATTCCAAGACATTTTTCTATATGTTAACTAATTCTTAGATATATGCATAGAAATATCCCAATAATATCCATATAAATACCCCTAGGGATCTAACTATTTTTTTAAATCCATGTTTCAAAATGTTGACTACAATATTTCATTAAAACCATATATAGTGACCGAGGAGTTTTATAGATATATACTACATATTTTTAGATGTATATTGAATACATTACCCAAACACACACATGAGGACGATAATATTTTATTGTTTTTGGATTGTAACTACACAATATTCTAAATTGGTGAATTATATTAAACATATAACATAAAGATATTTCCTATTAATACTCTTAAAAAGCATAACCTACTTAATACCTTTTTTCAAAACATGGGGAAAGGAAACATAAGAATAGATGAGACAAAATATTCATTAAGGGTAGACAAGGGAGATACATAATCTTTAAATGAAAATAAGGGTACGAGAACATAGATATAATATATGAAAACCATTATACACATATCAAATATTATATTCTTGAGTCATGACATAAATATTGGTAGTACATTAGACATGAATCATAAAGAAATCAGTGATCACGAGCCAAGAGAGAATAACATTGTCATATGGCATGGAATCCTGTAATACACATCAACATATAGCATTGTGAATATGTATAAATAGATACAATTTCACTCATTACATTAATGAAATGAAATGATTCTCCCACATAAACTTTTGGACATGCAACCAAATCCATATATAACATTATGGACATGAAATGATGGTCTATGAATAACACTATGAACATGTAATCCCATTGACAAAAAACATTGTGAACAAGTAATCTGGTTCAAGAAAAACATTTTTAACATGTAATAAACTTCAGAAATAACACTGTGAAAATTTAATCATTTTTATTCATAATATATTTAATCTGTATTTATCAATATTTACTGAGTGCATTGTAGTAAGATATATTTCCCACCCATCGCACAATGAAAATCAAATGTATGTCCACCAAAATATCAATAAACATTAATCATATCATAACCCATGTAACTATATGTATTTCATAATCATTTCATCATATCATAACATTTATAAAAGAGACATGTTTCATCATAATTTCATCATTTAATCATAGCATAACCCATAGAAAAATGAATCAAGTTTCATAATAATTTTATCATAGTATGACCTTTGGAAGATAATAACTTTTCATAATTATATCTTCATCATAAAAAATTCATAGAAATAATATGAATAGTATATTTTGTTGATATCATTAGAAATTCATAAGTTATATAAAAATATTTTATCTTAGATGGAGAATGATTTTGAATGATCACTTGATCATTTTTTATGAAAATTAACTTCTCCTTTGTAGTCATCTTTCAAAACTAAAAATTAAAAAAACATTTAGTAAATATCTTTCTTTGAATATAAAAATGAAAAATCTAATGTAATCATCAATGAAAATAATGTCCATGACAATGGAATTTTTTTTAATACCATAAAAGTTAAAACAAAGATTATGTGCACATTTTTAGAGAAATCCAAAGGATTTTTTTTGGAAAATGACATGAAAAATATATTTTTTTTAAAAAAATGACTAAAATTTGTTTTAAAAATAATTTAATAATATTAATAAAAATTTTATTTTTTTATAAAACATAGTTTTGGAAAGAAACACATTTTCTTCTAAAGAGATAAATTGTGTTTGATTATTATAAAAATAATATCTAAATTATTACAAGTACCCATGTGTGAAAAAATGAAAATATTACATGAAATTATCTTGAATTCTGAGATGATAAAAAAGGAATTGACCTTACTTAGAGATAATGTATATAATTTCATCATTAGAAGCATAATCACGAGCAATGCTAATTAATTATGAGATTGTAACAAAAATTCATCACCCATTGGGTAATGTTGAATTTTAAGACCAATGAAGGAATACAATTAAATAAAATGTAAAATATAATTATAATAAATAAATTCAAAATATTATTTTTCAAAGGGGATATATATTCCTATCATAAAATAATGCATGTGCATAATTTAACATATGTATCAAGGAATGAAAATTGAGAAAAAATCACTTACAACATTAGTAATCTTTTGAATCATAATACCCAATAAAAAATAACATAAAATGAAACATTATATATCATGAATATTAATATATTAATGATATAACATTTTAAATTATATGTATCTAAACCACATAAAATGAAAGTGTGGTGATTTTTCATATGTCTCCCAAAAATAGAAGAGAGACTAGAAATCCATTCCCGCTTCAGTAATCTTTTTAATGATAAGACATAGTACAACATAACATCAAATTAAAATTTATTTTTCACTCAAATATTGATATTCATGATATAAAATATAATTGGGGATGTTTATATACCCTAAAAAATAAACGAGTGGTGATATCACCTATGTCTTTTAAAAATAACAGAGTGACTACAAATACCTTACAACAATAGTAATCTTTTCAATAAAAATTCCTAATATTTCATAAAATAAAAACAATCATTAAATATAATTAAATAGATGGTATTAATGATATAAAATTTCAGTGGAGTAGTATCTACTCTACACAAACGAAATGAGTGGTTATTTTTCATGTCTCCTAAAAATAAAGAGATAAGAAATCCCTTACATTAAGGTTCGAAATCATACTTGTTTGAGCCTTCTGAATATTTAATATAAGAATATTATAAATAAATTATATAACCATAATTATATATATCATACAATATATTGTTTACTTATGACCACTGACTACCATTTTATTACAAATTCATTGTTAAAATAATGTTTGGATAATAACTGCTTTGTTTTTCGTATATGTTTTCATTTTTTATTTTCAGTCCTCTTACATTGATCAAGGTTCTACATTTTCAATAATATTAATCTTGATATTTTATAATATATATATCAATTATAATTTTAATATTATTCATGAAATATGTTTTTAAGAAATGAATTATGTTATGATCACAAATATATTAAGTTGTACGTACACATGAGTAACGTTTCCATTTTTAAATAATATTTATGGGGAATTTGTAGGTAGTATTTTATCTTTCTATAAAGATAATAATATAATAAATAAAATTTATTTTCTTTAAATATACTTATACATATCATCCATGTGGTGTGGTGATGAAAAAATAGAGTCACATCACTTCATAAAGGTGGTAGTTCACACGTAATCCAAGGAAGTTATCATCATTTTTTAAGTGAAAAGGTAATAAATAAAATTATATATTATATTTTAAGAATAATAAATTTACAATTAATATAAAAAATATTTCATGTATATCATATATATGTATCCTTATTATCAACCATGTAAAGCGCTAGTGAAAAAAAAATCACATTGCTTTATGAGGCTCTAGTCCGACGTATACACGAGCAACATTATCCTATACCCTATAGAATGAAAATTAAAGAAATGAATATATGATACAATGACTAAAAAGGTATAATTATGTTATATTTATCATAAATATAGTTTATACAAATCATCATACCAAACCATGATAGATGGTAATGGAAAAACGAATGACATCGGTTCACGAGGAGGTTGTACACTTTACACACATATGATGATTTCAAAATCCATTTTATAGAATTTTGGATTTTTATTGGCCATGAACTTAAAATAACATCATAGTAGTATATTTTAGATAATTTGGTTCTTATATCATCATGTTTTTCTAATAATTGAATCTGATGGAGGGAGAAATAAAATAAAAATGCTCATTGAGGAATGTAATGTCTTCCCGAGGAAACCTCATTTGGTTTGCAAGAATAGCCTCTCAAGGTTGGATTTATAACTAAAATAAGGGATTTATTATATGAGGAGGTAAGTATGGAATTTATTTGGGTAGGTATTGGATGATCCAAAAAGTTTCAACGATGTGAGGAAGAGATGATAAGCGGTTTCCTTTTATAAGTGTGGTGAGTAGAACACTTGTAATTTTTGAAAAGAAAAAGGTCTACCCATGTTTTAAACATAAAAAAGTCCCAAAATAGAGTATTATATTTAATTATATATTTAATGTTATAAATATTGTCATAAAATAGATTTTAAAAAAGTATTTAGGTCATTTTAACACTTATCTTTCAAGTTTAACCCATTAGTAAACCAATTTTTACGATAACTTTTGTTAATAATTTTTACTATTTTTACCACTAATTATATTGAAAAATTAAGTCTAAATTATAAGAATATTTGAATTATTATAATTAAAAAAATTAATACATTTTTCCAAATTAAATTTATAGAAGTAAAAAAATTTAAATCAAAATTTATACCGCAAATGAGGTGAGAAAGCTAGTTTTCAAAGAGAAAATGCTCAAAAGTTTTTAAGGTTTAAAAAAAATCAATTTTAAAATGATTCAAATAACCGAAATTGGATTATTATATATATATATATAAACTAGTATTAATTTATAAACAATTTAAAATATAATATAACATTATAAATAAATTTAACTAAAAGGCAATTTTCAATTAAAATTTAGTATTTCTCAGTATTCATCAAAAAATTAGACTTCTTATAAAATTTTAAAATATTCACCCATATATCATATTTTCATTATGATTTCAAATAATGAATTATATTTTATCAAATTAATATCTTAAAATTTTTATAAATAAATTTTATTATAAGTGCACAAAAGCAGACAAAACTGTTTTCTAGAAAGATGCAGTTTTAAGAATAAAATTTGAATTATTATTATCTATTATATAAATAACACATATGATGCATGTTAAAATTATAATTGAATATATTATATATAAAATTCATTAAATAATTCCAATTTTTTTATTTAATGAGGTAGAATGAGAATTTGTTACTAAAATAGTTTTCTAATAAAAGATTTTCTCTAATTTTAGATAGATTTTATTTTTAATAAAAAATTAATGGTACCAAATAATTCATTTGATATAATTTTTTAAATAATATATTTTTATAATTTAGTTAATCCTATTCAAACCTTTCACTCCAACATTTAGTTTATAACTATCATTTTAAATAATAATATTTTAATAGCATGCCACGTTTCCTTTAAACCCAGTGTTTCATGTATTGAAAGATAAAGTTAGTGATACATTTAATGTAAGACAAAATAATATTTCTTATAATAAAAAAATATTTAAATGATTAAATTTATTTAAAAAAGTATTTCAAAAAACATCAGTGTTACATATCTCCACTTATTTAATAAGTTAATAAAATTGTGTGGAGAAATTTTCTAATGGGTAATGAATGTAACAACACATGTAGTAATATACTAAAAAAGTTTCAAATTTATTAATATGAATTTTATATTTGTATTAATTATAAAATATTAGTTAACATTTAAATCAAAAGAGAAATAGTTTTAATTAAACTATTTTATTATAAGTTTTTATTTAAATATATAATTTATAAATTTTAGTATGTAAATTTTTAAAAATGAATATTATTTTTTAAATCAGCATATAAAAATTTTCAGAGGGTTATATGTTTAGATTTTATTAAAAAATATATAATTTGTAGTGAATTGATAAAAATTAGTATTTTCGAATACATTCATTTCTCTTCAATAAATTAGGTAATTTAAAAGTGACATTTTGTAAAATTTAATCCATTTAATTAATTTTGAATCAACTTTATATTGGATTTTACTGTATGTTTTTTTAGGTTTAATTTTTTTTCTTAAAATTATTTTAAGTGCATAATGTTTCTCCATATTAATTTATTAAAATAATACTTAATTAGTAATGTTTTAAATGAGATATATATATATATTATATTATTAAAGATATTGATATTTCCAATACAGGATCAATATATCACTAAGAGGGGGAGGGGTGAATCATTGAAATCATTTTATTTAATGTTTTCTCTATTTTGATACAATTGTCACCTCCTATTAATGACTTATCAACTTTTCTTAAAACAAAACAATCACACATCTACATGAACAGATTAATTTACAAGGTTCACTATTTGAAAAGAGTTACTATATCCTTATTATGGTTTGGAAATAATCCAATACCACACAGTACACTAGGGAAAAAAAATCCTTTTTGTATGGATACAACAAGTAGGATTTACCCTTACACATGTGCGATTTTATGTTCTATACAATAGTTCATGTGCTTCAAGTAGAACAAAATGATGTAATACAAGTTTTTGTAACTAGTTAAGAAAAATTCACCAGTATCTTCAAAATATGTTACTATGGTGCCTTATCAACTTTCAAAAATATAAAATGCCAAAAATATATTATTCACATTCCTACCAAACAACATGTAAGAAATTATCTGGACATCGTATTGATACTCAGTTCGATACCTCAGTATGATTCCTCAGTCTAATTACTCATTAAAAGAATATATATATACTATAATACCATTGAAACAATTTAGAACTACTTATGTCTCAGTCTGAAAATCTGAAATCAATTTAACTATCTGATGACCTAGTCTAATGAAAGAAACTACTCAATATGATCTTCCTTCTTAATCTTATGTCTGAAAAAATTCCTCATGAATTATTTTTTTTTAAAATCATTCTCACTAAAAATTCAGAACTTCTCTCTCTATCTCCACACATGTACAATGTTATTATCCATTAGAATGGAAAATGTACTCTCCTACTTTTATAGGTGTAAAAAAAATGGTTTAGGAGGGAATCTGAAATGTTTTCACACATAACCAAATTTTCTAAAACATCAATTTCCCCTTTATTTCAAATGCATCTTTGAATTCTTCATCACTTCTCAAATCTTCACAATTCATATCAAACCTTCTCAAATATTCTCAAAACATCAGTTTTCTTCAAAAATTCTACTTGTTCTTCAGTTAGATTATGATTTTTATTTCAATGTCTTCATTTGGATGATGATATATGTTCACTCTGATGTTCTTGACCCACTTGATAATAAATTATAATTTAAGACATATCAATAAGATAACCACTTGTAATAAAAAACATTGAAACAATTATACCATAAGCATAGTGAATAATTCTAAACATATCATCACTTTTTCGAAGCAATTTAACAAAATCATTGAAACTTCTTTGACAACTACTTGAAAGCAACTAATTTTTATTTTATTTTATTCATAATGATGATCCTCTGACTGATGAAGTTATAAATATCATCCTGTATCTGATAGATTAGTCTCGTCTTCACTACAACTGCTCAATGTCATATTCAGTCTGATGTATTAACACCAAATCATGTATGATGACTCTTGACCTAATTTAAAACATATAATAGTTATTCTTTCATTTTTGACCAAATTGAAAAAAAAAACAATGTATGACTTAGTTTTATCTTGAAACAATTGAATAAATAACAAAATCAACCAGATGAAAATGTGTTAATACATTACTGATCTTCATTTGATTAATTTGTCTCTAATTTTATTATACGAATATGTCCTAAAAACTAAACTTATTTTCTTTTTTATTGTTACCAACAACTTAAAAAAACAATTGTTCCACCAAACAATCAACATCACACTATGTCTGATAAACTGGTATTAGTAGAAACTAATTACCTTTTTTTGACTACGGAATAAGAAAACCTCCACCATTCACCAAATTCATTCACCATATAAGAGATAACTAAAATTATAAGATTGGGAGGGTATGTCATTTCCATAAATACCATGCATGTGTAGCTATGCATAGGAAAACTGTCAACCAGCCTTGTAAAAGGTGGAGTACTAATACCACAACATTTTTTGGGGAGGGTAGTTCCAAATTTTCTTATCTAGATTATTTTCTCTAAGACCTATGGGTCTTGTAATTTTTACTTAGCCTTCGGGACTTTTAAGGGTTACCCATTTCCCTTGAGAGGGGGATTATCAAAAATAGAAAATTAAAGGCCTTAGGGACATTCAGGTCCACAATTCATTAAATTCTTTCTCTGAATATTTTTATCTTTTGGATTATTGGTCTAAATGAAAAATATCATCTTTGTCATGTCATGTTTAAAAAATCACATCACAGCCTTCAACCAATTCAACGTCCAATGATCTCACAACAATAAATTGAGGTCAAAAATATTTTTCTTTTAAAAATTTAATCCTCCAAAATATACTATTATAATCCTAAAATCATCTTGACTGTGAGATATTTAGGATCAGTGTAACATCATTCGACCTATGATGGAATGTATTATGATTTCTTATCCTTACATCACTTCTTTATTTCTATCAAATACTCAATATAATTAGCATCACTTGTTATCCCCATTTACTTCATAAATATTACATCATAAGTTTTATAGACAACTTATGATTTTTGAGAACTTACTGAACAATAAAGCAACAATAAATTTTAATATGATACATTTAGACTCTGATACACTTCTATATTATGATTTGAACTTTCTTTTCGAACATAAGATGAGTCTGATGATCTTTTTATCCTAGAAAACATATTTACAAACCTATTAAATTTCATAAGAATTTTTCATTCGATTGTGTGATTATGATTGAGTCAAATTACCAACTATTAAAAAGTGAGGTTATTTTATTTCTCTTTGACATCAAAAGATTATATTTTAGTAATAACTTCTTTCAGATTAAAAGAAACTTTCATCCAACGTTTCCCGAACAGTCTTTCCTTTGAATGTTTTTGTCAACCATGGTTCATAAAAAAATGAACTTTGATACCTCTTTCTATGGATTACTTATCAATGAATTATAATCCTCTCTGAGATAACGCAATGTTGGGAACATAAATCACTAAAAAACCATGCTGTCCAAAATTAGTGAATCAGGAACCATCCTCATTTTTTATTCACATCTTGTTTCACATCTTGATTGACTTCATCAACTTTCACACAAGCAAAGTTTTTCTACAAACACTCCAACAAACTTTTATAATTGTTCACACACTTACATGATGAATTCATAGCTTACCCACAACTCCCCCTACATACATGATTCTTTAAAAGGATGATCACTTGTTAATGAATAGATTTATAAAACAATTATCCCCCATGACAACACTATCCAAATACTGGATTATATAGAGGACAAAAACACATACTTGGACCTTGTTAAGAAAGAGTTTGTATTCCAATGTTCAACATCAGTTTTTAAAGGGATTCCTTCTATAATGGTTTTTTGAATATGTTAGAAACTTTTTAAGATATAGAAACATACTCTAGATTCAATTCATTATTCTCTATATGATATTTTATGAAATTATATTTGATGTCAATATGTTTTGAACAAGAATTTTGTACCCGATTTCTTGTAAGGCTGGTGATACTTTTATTATCACAACCCAAGAGAAAGGGTAAATTTTCTTCAAAAAGTATGTGTTACAACTAAATGTTCATCTACATAATTTGGGATGTATCTTGAGTGGTAGTAACATACCAAGATTCATCCATGATAAGAGTTAATAATTTTTTATTCGTAATAGGACATCTAAAAAAAATTTATTTAGAAAGAGAAATACACCAGATATTGATCTTCTATCTTCAATATTTCATCCCAATAAGCATATGAAAACCCAAGAAAGTCAATAATTTATGATATTTCATACTTTATTCTAAAATTAATTGGCCTTTGATATATTTGATAATTATTTTATTAGGAAATATAAGTTATTGTTTTGGAGAAATATGAAATCATTCACTTAAGGGAACAACAGAATCAATGTAGGGTCTTCATGTACTCAGATACAACAATCTTTAAATCTACTTCTGAATCTCTTTAGATCCAACTTCATTTACTTCTACATATTTTGTCAACTTGGATACCTCTATAATATTTATAGAAAATGGTTTCGAATTTTCATTTCGAAACTTATTAAGAAGTTCCTTACCATACTATTCATAGGATAAGAAAATATGTTTCTTATATTGTGAGATTTGTAACCCAAGAAATTATTTCATTTCACACAGCATGGATATCTCAAAAAAATAATTTCATAAGAAAACATTTCACAGGTTCTTTCATTATTCCCAATAAAGAAAATTTCACCAATGTAAACAATTACAATGAGGTAATACTCATGCCTTTATTTTTTGTAAAGATTACAATCAAAACATACTTTCATAAAAATTATATTTTTTTAGCATGTATCCAATTTAGAATACCATGATCTTAGTTATTTCTTTAGACTATATGACACTTTATTTCACATACACACTTCACTTTGATTATCTCAATAATAATCCACATGGTTATTCCATATAAACATCCTTATCAAACTCACCATTCAAAAATTTTGATTTCACATCAATCTGAAATTTTTTGTAACTTCATTATGAGGAAATAGAAAGAAAGATTATGTTTGTTTATAACATTTCCACCAGAGAAAAATATTCATCAAATTGAATTCCCTTTAACTTTGAGTAAACTTTTCACACTAATCTTGATTTATTTCTTAAAACTTCACCTTCACCATTATACTTGTTCCATATAACCCCCAATTTTTACAATTAAATTTTTATTATTTTCTTTATGTATGAGTTCCCAAGGATCACTCTTCTCTATTTCATATAGCTCTTCATTCATATCCTAAACCCCTTTTATCTACTCAAAATCTTCATTCAAATATTTCAGCTCAACTTTTGAATGCAATGATGTATGTGTGATATATTTTTATATTCTTCTTATTTGAAACTATTGATATTGATAACCAATTTTGTTTTGAGTTTCCAATTTCTTCCTCAGTATTGGATGAGATTTTTAAGATTCTTCTTTATCAATAGAAACAGTTGCCTCTGATTCTTATTCTTGAGTAGGATTATAGTTTTTTACATACTAATCAGAATTGTTAACAAATATTTTTTCATCATATTCATCTTATTTATCTTCACAAGTTGTTTCATCATATTACTCAACTTTTTCATCAAAGTTCACCTCAATAGAGTCAACTAATCTTTTTTTATATCTTGGTTTAAATATCTATATCATCTTTCTTATAGTTCATAGCCAAGAAAAATTCCATCTTCAACTCTATGTTCAAATTTTTCAAGGTATCCACCTGTCTTCTTTATGATGCATGGACTCCCGAAAAATATTATGTGTTTCAAAATTGAAGTTTTATCATAAAATATTTCATATGAAGTCATATGTGAAGTTGGAATATAGAAAAATCAGTATTGAATATAAACAAAAGCTCTAATGGGTTACCACCAAAATTAATGGTAGAGACCGCGTTTAAATAACATAGTTCCCCCAATTCAACCAAACTTTTACTCTTCCTTTCAGTAACACCATTTTATTTAGGAGTGTATGGTGTACTGAAATCATTATGAAATCAATGATTCTAAAGATAAATTTTAAATTCACCATTCTTGTATTCACCACCATTGTATTTTCCCAACTTCTTAACTGAATACTCACATTACTTTTCATATTTCCTCCTGAAAATTTTAACAATTTTCAGAGAATCTAACTTCTGTTTCATATACATAACACAAGTAATGTGAGTAAATTAATCACTGAATGCAATGAAGTAAGTATCTCTATGATTTTATTGGTCCTTCATCATCTCAATGATATTTGAATGAATAAGTTACATGGTCCATTTTTAACTAATTTCAACCTTCTTTGGTACATATTTAGTAATATTTTCTTTTTGAAAAATTACGGAACACCAATATATTCTTCTTGAAATTTTCATAATTCTATGGGAACTATCTATATTTGATAACTTTATCCTGATTCTTTTACACATGTGTCCAAAAATATTATTCCACAACTAATTCTCTTCCACCATGCCTAAATAATAAGAGTTATAAATATCATCAACATGGAATAATTTTCCATTTGTATGTTGTCCTCTAGTAATTATATTTCTATATTCCTTTATTTTTATAAAAAACCTTTATTTTTTGAATATAAGTTTGTTTCCTTCATTTGAATGTTTTAAAACATTTAAAAAGTTGTGTTTCATCCTATTATCAAACAAATATTTCTTGGACATTAACTTTTCTTCCCTAATAATAGAAGATACAATACCATTGATTCTGAGGGAATCATCATTTAAAAATGAAATTATTATTTCTTTGAAGTTTCTAACATTATTCAAAAAACTTATGTCTCTAGTCATTTAAAAATAACACCCACTATCCAAGATCCAAAATCATTATCCTTTTGTATCTTTGAGAGAGGTTTCAATAAGAAGATATTTTTCTTTCTCTTTTTCTTTCTTTATATCCAAATTATAACATTTGTTAAAAATATATTTTTGTGATGGTAAAAAAAATAATTTTTTTTCATGATGTTATGGTTGATCACATATTCCAGAAACAATTTCCAAAGGTTGGAGACTATTTTCAATTTTCAAACCAACCTGCTCAGGTTTATTCAAAACATCATTCATATAATCCTTTCTTTGTGAGTATTGGCCCCCAATCAAACTTTTCCTTATGTACATTGTAGAATAGTAGTGGTTCTGTTGATTAAAACAACTCATATTTGATGTATGTTAAAATCCACCACAATAACATAAGTACCCAAAGAAATAATATTTTCCTTTGTAACTTCCATAATTTTCTGAGTTGTGTGCATGTTTCTCAGATACCTTCTTATATTTGTTATCAGAATGTTTTTTAGTATAAAAATTTCTATTATTGACCAGAATAGGATTTTTCAGATCAGTTTTCTTTTTAGTCTTATCTAAACTAAAAGTTGTGGGAACTTTATCAGACTCATAATTTTTATAAACTCTTGTCTTCTCCACTTTGTTGGTTTTGGACTCATACATAACTTTCCCGGCTTTTTTCTTCTCAAAAATGTTTTTTAACTTTCTTATCAACATTTTACATTCTCAAGTACACCATTTTGAGAACTATCATCAAATTTAGTGATATATATCTTGAAACTTGTAACCCCATGGTTAGATATAATAAGTGTTTTTGGAAAAGTTCCAACTATTCATCTTTTTTTGTTATCTTTACTTACAAATTTTCATTCCAATTATTTTCTTTAGTAATATATTTATTCAAATAGTTATTATCTTCTAGAATATTAAATTTATCACCATGAAATAATTCCTAATTATATGTTGAGGAACATTAATTTTTCAATTTCTTGATATTTTTATCAATCCTTCCAGTCCGTCTAAGACATATTTTTAGTTATTCTTTTAGATGAAATTCTAATCGAGTTTATTCTTCTTCAGATATGCTACTTAAAAAATATTAATTGTTATATGCTAAAATTAAATTATTCTCTCCAACATTATCATTGTAATTTTCATATTTATATTTAAGTTTTTCATCTTCATCACCTTCAGATAAAAATATGATCCTTTTGGAATTAAAGAATTTTTTATCTTTCCATTTGGAATATGATTTAGCCCTATTACCCTATTTCTTCAATGATCTTCTCAGCCTTATTTAATATTCATAAATATCCTCTTCTTTATTTCCTTGAAGAAAATTCACCCCATAGTTCCCAACAAATCCAAATTCAAAAAATTTAAAGGGAATTCTCCCATTGTATTAACATGTACATATTTTCTCATTTTTGGAAAACAAGGATAAAAATTAATTAAGAATTTTCCATACCACATTTTCAGAATTAGAATTAGAAATATAATCTCTTTCAAGAACATTCTTTTAATTTCATTCTTGGAAGACTCAAAGGACATTTCCTGATCAAATTTTTTTTCGTTTCCAAACCTTCAACCTTATCATTTCATAAGTATTGAGAGTACTATATAGATCATCTAAAGATATAGTTTTAGGGATTATATCATATAATAAAGAAAATTTATCATTAAACTTTTTATGAATAATTATAAACATCTATTCAACAATAGTTTAGTCTTTTAACTTTTAACCAAGACATCTGATGATGCTAAAAATATCATTTACACTTGCAAATAAGTTACCAATAGATTCATACGCATGAATTTTCAAATATTCATTCTTCAGCCTCCAATTTAAAAAATTTTATTTCTTAACCTTAGTATAACATTATAAATGTTCTTTAACTTTTCCCAGATAACTTTGGAAGTATAAACACCCTTCACTCATAAAGACTCACATTCAGAAGGTGGTGAGAGTAATGTTTTTTTATACCTTCCATCATTCTCAAGATTATTCTTATCAACTGATGTAAGAGTATTTTTTTATCAATAATAGTAAATACACATTATTCAACTTCAGGAACATCATACCCAAGAGACAAAAGATAACACAGGATTATATCTTTCCAGATATTATAGTTCCTACCATTAAAGACTAGGTTAATATTCACAAAATTTATACTTCCCATCAAAACTACAGTTCAAAAACAATAGAAATGAATAAACAAAAGAAAAATTCCCTATGATACCACTTTATATTTCTTATCCATGACTAAAGTAATACTAAGAGGGGGGAGGTTTTAAATTAGTGATATCTTTTTATTTTATGTTTATTTTAATTTTAAACATCCTTCACCTCTTTTTACATATTTATCAACATTTATTAAAATAAACAATAAAAAATCTACAAGAAAGAAGAATTTTCAAGGTTTAATACTCAATAGAAGTAGCTATGTCCTTGGCATGTTTTATAAATAGTCCAATACCACAAAATAAACTAGAAAAAAAATCATTTTGTGTGGATAAAACAAGTAGGATATACCCTTATACGCGTGTAACACTCTGTTCAATAAAATATTTCATGTGCTTTATGTAGAATAGAATTATGTTATAAAGGTTTGTGTAAAAAGTTGAGAAACATTCATAAGTTGATTCAAAAAGTTTTTTTTACGTTCCCTTGTCAAATTTCAAAAATATGAACATTAAAAAAATTATTCACTTTTTCTACCCATTAGTAGGTAAGAACTTATATGGAATTATTAATAATATTAAGTGTGATACCCCAATTTGATTCCTCATTCTGATTAATCAGTCTAGAAATATATATCTAACAGAATACCAGTGAAACAATTCTGAACTGATTCAATCTCAGTCCAAAATTCTCAGACCAATTTCCTTATCCAGTCACCCAGTCTTATTTGAGAAACTCCTTAATACAAGATTAATTATTTTTCTTCAACTATGAAAAAAATATTCATGAATGATTTGTCTAGAAATCTCTTCCCCCGAAAACTTCAGATCTTCCCTCTCTTTCCCACTGGTCCTGGGATACCCATCGTGGAAGAGAATCTAGCTTGGTGGCGATGTGGATCTTGGGTTTTTTCTATTTCTTCTTGGGTGCTCATCAGGGGTGGTGAGGGACATTCCTTGTGGAAATGCATTTTTTATATGAATCCTCCCAGGGATTTCTATAAGTGCAGTTGTAAGGGGAATTCATTGGACTTCTGTAGATAGAGGTCGCAACCTAGTGGAGGGGGGGGGGGTAACTACTGGATTCCACCTTCGGTTGAGGAGGTGATGGGGAATCAAGTGCCTGATTCATCGTTTGAGCTAGGGGTAGATACGGGAAAGAATAAGAGTCCAATGGAGTTGGGGTGCTTCGGCAGTAGTAGAGGCAGCCATGAATTCCATGAGCGTGGGCTATAGTGGTCTGATTATTTCAAATTCAGGGAACACGCCACATGCGCTTGATCCTTTTTCTCTTTTTGATGTGAATGTTGTTGGGATTCATCGCATTTATTGATGAGAGATAAAAAATTATTAATGGAGAGATTTATATCACCATTAATTGAGTATTTTATCCCAACATTAAGGGATATTTAATTCTCCATATTAATGGATGGAATAATGGATGTTGACTGCATTAATTGGTGATTATGGACTTGATGTCTATTTAAAGAGGATGCAACATCATTTTTTAAGGGGTGTGACAGCAAGATGTAGCCGACAAGGGCGACCAAGGAAGGGGTTGCCGGATTTGCGGTGGCCCATGTGTCACGATGAATACCACAAAATTATCTTGTATGTGTGGCGGTGTTCTTGGTAGGGTGTTCAAGATGAAGTCCACCGGGAGCAAGAAAGGGGATGTCGCGTCAATGGTAGCATGTGCGGCACGTCAGAATTTTATCGGTGCAGAGGAGCGAAAACAAAATTGATGGTCGGGGCCACGTATCGAATGTCTTCCTAATAGCGGTGATCAGGTGGTGTGTTCGGATTAAAGATCGGTGGTACATCATGATGGTGAGATCATTCAGGTTTCACAAGTTGGTGTGAGGTTAAAGCATGTTCGAGTGAAGATCACCAAGGTAGTGACATTTTATTGATAGAAGAGTGATGTTTTATCATAGATTGAACTTCCAATACATGGCGTCAGTGGGATGTTTATCAAAGATATGGAAGAGTCATATCAGGGTGTGGTTTTTACATAGGTTTTCTATGCTCCCTCATTTTTAATTCAAGTTTTGGAATTACTTGAATTCTTATATTCTTTGATTCATAGTCGATATTATTCGGAATTTCCCTATTGTTTTTTAATCCTCCGCATGGGAGGGTTTTTCCATGATAAAAAATCCTGCGTGATGATTAATTTATTTTGCTCATATCGCTTCGATATTTCATTTGGTTTCTCATGATATTTTTGGTAAGACATTTTCAGCCTGGAATCATGATTCTCCCTAACATGTGGTATCAGAGGAGGTTGGTTCAATCTTTTAGTTTAACGTTAGAATTATATAAGCTTTGAAGAGGATCACAGATTCATGCATAGAGTAGAATAAAGTTTGGAAATTAAAGTAGGATAAGAGCGGTGATGCACATGTCGGCTCCAAGGATGTTGAGAAGGGGGAAAAGATTATTCATGTAGGTACTCTAGATTATATGGCGATCACGATTATGGGGGAGCCAGATGTTTCTGGTTCTAGTCTTGTTCAGCAAGACAATGCATGTACAAATGTGATGATGATTTCAGTGTTTTATTTTCATTTTTCTAGGGGAAGATGATATTTATTTTATCAGAAGTAAAAAATAACTTCATCATATTTTTTGTAGATTATGATATTTTGTGTAATAGCGACCTATTTTTTTATTTCAAACTAGGTTTGGTGGATGGCTCCATTCATTACTGTGATGAAGGGGAAGATTTTAGAGATTCATCACATATATTGATGAGAGAGAAAATGTTATTAATGGAGAGATTTGTATCACCATTAATTGAGGATTTTCTCTCAACAATAATAGATATTTAATTATCAATTTAAATCGATGGAATAATGGGTGTTGACTGGATTAATTGGTGATTATTGACTTTGTGTCTATATAATGAGGATGTGACAACATATTTTTAATCGGTGTGCCAGCAAGATGTAGCCGGAATGGGAGACCCGGGAAGGGGTTTCTGTGTTTTTAGTGGCCCGTGTGTCACAACAAAGACTACAAAATTATCTTGTATGTGTGGAGATGTTCTTGGTAGGGTGTTCAAGATGAAGTCCACCAGGAGTAAGAAGGGGGATGCCTCTTCAGTGGTAGCATGTGTGGCATGTGAGAGTTTTATCGCTGTAGAGCAGCGGCAACACAATTGATGGTCAATGCCACGTATCAGAAGTCTTCCTGATAGCGATGATCAGGTGGCATGTTTCGATTGAAGATCAGTGGTACATCCTGATGGTGAGATCATTTGGGTCTCGCAAGCTAGTGAGAGGTTGAGACATGTTTGGGTGAAGATCTCTGAGGTAGTGATGCTTCATTGACAGAAGGGTGAAATTTTGTCACAAATTGATATTCTGATACATGGCGCTAGTGGGATGTTAATCAGAGACATAGCATAGGTGTATCAGGGTGTGGTTTTCAAACAAGTTTTCTATGATCTCTCATTTGTAATTCATGTTTAGGAATTACTTGGATTCTTGTATTCTCTGATTCATAGAGGATATTATTGGTAATTTCCCCGTGGTTTTTTAATCCTCTGCATGGGAGGGTTTTTACACATTAAAAAAATCATGCGTGTTGATTTATTTATTCTACTCATATCTCTTCTATATTTTGTCGGGTTTCTCATGATATTTTTGGAATGAAATTTTCATCCCAGAATCGGGATTCTCCCTAATATATGTGTCAGAGGCAGTGCTAGAGAGTGTCCCTGAACAAATGTATTTGGAATTATCCACTATCCTGTCCCCTCTGGGGTGGATGTTTCTATTAGATGGTCCTCCAAAGGTTTTGCTCCGGGTGGAATCTTACTCTCCGGCTGGCTAGGTCTCAAAAAATCATTGGTTACTTCTTCTTCTGGGAATGAGGAGGTCGGGTTCTCATCAAGTGATGTTGTTATGGGTTGTTTGGGTTTTTCTTTAGAGGTTATGCATGTGGTCGCAGTGGTGGAGGTTTTCTTCCCTCTGCAACTCCCCTCAATTTTCTATCCGTCCGATTGTAGGGCTTTTGAGGATCCCTCACAAGAACATCTGTGTATCTGGGTGTGTTTTCCTAATCATTTTGTGACTCTAGAAGATAAGGGTTACAGTGAAGAGTATGTGAGTTACCCTAATCCAAAATTTTTATATTCTTCTAAATTAAAGGTAACTCTAGCGAGCAATGATCCCCTAACATGATCTCACGCGACGAAAGTGTTTTATGTGTATTTGGGTAATTATGTGTGCTCCTTGTCCGGCTGCCACGCCACTCCCACTCATTTTCAATGATCTCCATCATGGTCTGTAATGTAAGGGGATTAGGGGTGAGGTATAAGAGAACATTCATTCTCAATGAATCTCTCTATCTTTAGGTATCTCTTCTTACTGTTTTGAAGACTAAACAACCTATTGAGTGTAATAATTTTTCTTCCAAGCATATGGGTTTTCATGAGTAATTTCATGAAAGCCCATGCAACCAATATATATGGTGTTTTTAAGAAATGTGTGGAGGTGGAAATGGTCAATGCATCATCCCAACATGCCACAATCAATGTCAATTCTAGGGGTGTATAGTTCTTTATAATTGTTTTATACGAGCTATGATACTTTGAAAAGGAGGTATTTATGGAAGTATCTTGGGGATCTTAGTTTCGAAAATATGGAATGGTTTGTGGTAGGTGATTTTAACACCATAGACGATACTAGGGAGAAGAAAGGAGGCATTGAGTTATCTTGTTTTGATATGTAGAATATCACCTATGTCATGACAACCAATGGTCTACTTGATTTTGGTTATACTGGTGGATGTTTCAATTGGTGAAACAACAGGAGGGGAAATAGACACATTTGGATTAGTCTTGTTCATTTTTTGGGTAAAGAACAATGCTTGGACTCTTTCCTCTAGCCGACTATGTCTCATCTTCCCATATCCCTTTCAAACCCTTCTCTACTGGTAATCAATTTTTTGTGTTGGAAGTGGGGTTAATAATTGTTTAGGTATTCTCGATGTTGGGAAAAAGGATGACTTGATACAAATATTTCCACATCCTTGGTCCCTTCATATGGTAGAATCTCCAAGGTATTGTTTATCAGTGAGGCTCAAGCGGTTGAGGAAGGATCTGCATAATTGCAATAGAAGCATGCCTTGTGATGATACATCCTTCGAGTCTATCCAAAATGATATTGAACGGTTGGAACGTCATCTTCCAAAATGTTGGTATGATGACATTTTTGCTGCACTCAATGATAAGAAAAGCCTCATGGCTGAAAAATTCTTAAAATCGAACATGTCTTTAGGAAAAAATGAAGGTCCAATTATATTAAGGAGGATGATAGAAATTCACCCTATTTTTAAGCGTGCATTAAGGAGAGGAGGGTGACTATGAAAATCAATCACATGATTCCAGATGGATCCTACAAATATGATCATGTTGTGACTAATAATTTATCTTTATACTACTTTATGTACTTGTTGTCCATGCCTAGTGTCACTTACTATCTAGGTTTGGGTAATGATGGGAATTTGGACAAGTTATGATAGTACAATCACAACTTTATTAAAGAGAAAGATAACAAGAACATATAGGATCCTCCTAATGTATAGGAGATCAAAGAGGTTATTTTTATTATGAAATATGATATTGGTTTGGGTCCAGACGACTTCCCTAGTTATTTATTTATGGATACCTGGGAGATTATGGGTTCTCATGTCAAGGAGGCAGTGTGGTATTTTTTTAAAGAGGGAGTGCTCCTGAGAATTTCTTGTCCATCCAAAGTGGTGTTTGTTCCCAATGCGAAGTAGCTCGAAAAAATTCAGTAGTATCTCTCTATTTTTATATAATTTTGCCTATAAAATTATGTCTATAATTTTCAATAAATGGATTAAATGTATCATACATATAATTGTGTCAGATGAGCAACATGGGTTCATTAATGGGAGAGGTCTTTAAAGTGAGATAGGGATTTCTTGAGAAATGGTGGAGGATATCAATAAGAATACCCTGGGATCAAACATTATCATTAATGTTGACATGGACAATTCCTATGATCGTATTGAGTGGGGTTTCATTAATAAAGTCATGAGGATGTTGGGATTTAGTGAATGAGGTTGTGATTTGACCTTAAGATGATTTACTTCCCCATGACTATCCATTTACTTGATGGGAAAAAACTTTGGATTCCTCATAATCGTGCATACTCCACTACAGGGTGATCCTATTTCACCTAACCTCTTTATCATGGATTAGGATGTGCTCTTGAGGTATACCAAATTAAAATTAGATGAGGGGATTATCAGGGCTTACAAAAACAAGGAGGGGGAGAACATTATTTCCCATTTGATGTTTGTAGATGATATAGTTTTCTTTATCAATGGAAGGAAGAAATCCATTAAGGGTTGGAAGGCCATGATGGAGGTCTACAGTAACCAAAGTGAGAAGAGGAAAAGTCTTTAGAAAATCTTCATCTATATATCAAAACATTTCCTTCACATCAGGATAGAGATATCCCGAACCATCTAGTCATGATTAGGAATCAACTTCCCTTTCTTTACTTGGGGGCCCCTATTTCAAATGGGAGGGTTAAGAAGAGCATGTTCGATGAGATTAGTAGTAAAATTACCTGTTATATTTGTAATTGAAAAAATACATTCCTCTCCTTCGGAGAGCACATTAGGTTGATCAATAGTGTGTTTTATTCGAGGGAGATACATGTGTTATCTATTTTCAAATCCCAAAAGAGTACCATTTAGTTCAATGATATAATTATTAACAGATTCTTATTGGATGCAAACGATGGAGGGAGATGTCATTGGGCTGTGTGGATATGGAAGGAAAAACCAGTGGAGGAGGGATGCATCAACCTTTGTAGTATTTTAGAGGCTATTTAGTACATGCAAGGGAATCTATATTGGGAGATCATTGATGGAAAAAAACCTTGGTCAAGGTTCATGCATCCCATATATGTTGAAAACTGGATGCAATGGGATGTTGGTATGAGGAAACCGTCTAAAATATCCAGAACTATCATCAACATACTTGAATTTTTAGAGGAAAAAGTTAGATGGATCATGGGACATGTTGATATTATGTACTAGAAGGCAAACTGGTGTGGCAAACCCCTATTTTTCCCATGCTGTCCAGCACTGAATATGACAGTTTGAGAGGCTTTTGGCTATCATGTTTTTATACACACTACGCTCGATTCATAGTAGCTAGAGGTAGTTGACAATATTGTTCTGAATGAGGATCTAGATAGATGAATTATTTCCATTTCTTCTTCTGACAGCTTCAGTGGGAAATCTCTTCAGGAGTGCTTGTATGAGAGGAGTGGTACTGATGCTTGGGAAGATATGATATGGTGTAAGTGGATTCTAATTAAAATGAATTTTCTGATCTAGAGTATTCAGAATAGGGCACCCCTAATAGAAGAAAACATCAAGAATAAGGGGATCTCATTGGCTTCTCGGTGCTGGTGCTGTGAAAGATAGAGGATTGAAAATTTTTGGCACATGTTCTTCAGGATTGATTTGGCGACATGAATTTGGTTTGATATTTGCGGTTGTATTGAATTGTATGGACCAGGTGAGTCTACTGCTGATTGTGTATCATCATGGTTCTAGGTAATAGAGGATAGTAGCGAGAAGTCCAAGGCAATGAGCACTCACTTCCTTGTGGAATGTTGGATAATTTGGGAGCCCCATAACAAGGTTAGAGAGGGTAGAGTGTACTCTCAAGCACTCATCCGGGCCTGCTTCAGATCATTGGTGGATGAATTGGGTGGGCTCCAACCTTAAGGGTCCTCATCTAGATCTCTCAAGATGATCATTCCAAGGGCGGTGCATTAGAACGAGGGTGCTATTACCAATAGGGGAAGGTGGGTTTGCAAGAAACCACCCTCTAATGGCTTTAAATTGAATACATGTGGATCATGTGCTACTGGTTGTATGCATAGTTGAAGGCTTGTTAGGGATGGAAGAGGCTCTGTCATTATGGGGTTTAGTGATTTTTATGGTGTAGGAAATGATCTCATCGTATAAGTGAGGGCTCTTCTTAGTGGGTTACAACTGTGTAAATTGTACAATATCATACTAAAGGAAGTTGAAACAGATTCTAAAACTCTTGTTAGTCTCCTTCATGGTTATTCTAATCCTCATGGGGAGATGTTATATCTTATTTGAAAGGAAAAGAGCTTCCTTGAGCCGGGCTTAATGGATGGTCACACTTGGAGAAAAGGAAACTTTTCTAATGATTCCTTAGCTAGTAAGGGTCCTCGAGTGAAGAAATTAATTTATATTTTTGTGTGGGGACTCTTCCATTGATTTGTAAGATCATTGTGAGAGGATACACCCTTGGGCTTCATCACTTCCACCTTCAATTAAGTTTTTCCCATTTATTCTCCTTTATAAAAATAAATTTAACTTTTTAGTAAATTTGAAAGAAGATTGTGGGCATCAAATCTACATAAATATATGAAAAACACTTCCTCACATAAAATAAAATGTGTTACCCAACAATGGGCACTAAAGTTACATCAAGGCAATAGGAGGGTTGTAATGAAAAATTGACTTGGAAGCTCTCATGGATTCACGATTTCCAATGATTTAGTAACAAAAAGGATCCCTTCAAGGTGTATGCCTCGAGACCCTAACGAGATTGTGATAACGGATCTCCAATACCCATTATGGTGTTCATATTAGATGATTGGGTCTTCATGGAGCCCTGCATTTCACTGATATCCCCAACTAGCAAAGCCCACCATAAGTGGTATCATGAAATGTTATAGCCTCAATATGACATTAAAACAAAATTTTTTAATAATTGAGGACATGATTTGAAATATAGGTTCCAACTAACTCATATCAACTTCAAGATAGAAGGGAGAAGGATGTTGAGATATTTTTTCATCAAACATATGAAAACATTGATCAGACCTTTATTTTAAGAGTATTTAGCTATGAGATACTTCAAATTTCAAAAATATCTCATTTTTTTAGATATGAGGGTGGGTGATTCAGGTGAATACCATTTAATTCACCCTTACCATGTTCGGGAAAAACACTATAGAATCAGAAGGGAATCTATGATAGTAACATCCACTGCAATTTGGGTGCAACCCCAGCCCACAGGGCTAGGGTAATTTTTAACAAAAACTTCAAGGTCAAAGAACCATGACCCTATAGTTATGAAGTTGGAACAGGAGTATCCCCAGCCCTTAGGGATGATAGATTTTTCAACTCAACATCCCCTCCTATGCGGGTATCTGGTTTCTCCCGATTAGGTAAAATTCCATAGAATGAAGCCTCCTAGTTCATCCCTTTTGTGATATTTTATCCTCACAAGAGATGTGCAAGATTGAACTTTATGAAGATTCCATTCAGATTACCATCCTCTAAAAAACTCTTAAAGAACTTCAAAAGGAGAGGATAATTCATTATAGAGGGCATAGAAAGAGGCTATCTCACCAAGAAACTATTAGAATGCCTTCAATGCCTTATAAAGCTTTGAATGACATCAATGTCACCCTCAGAGATTTTATTGAACATGTGGAAAATTTAGAGGAATCAAAGGATAATGTCCCGATTAATAATGTCGTGCAAACTAAAAATATTGATGGAGGTGAGAACACCTATAACCAGAAGCTTTCAATGAAATTGATAAATCCTTAAAAAAACATTTTCCCCCTCAAAAGGTATCCAACTAGGAAAATAGTAAAGGTAATATTTTTCCTCACCTACCTCTTAGAGAGGTCAAACCCCTTTCTCTTGAATAAATTTCCTCAATAGGAGGAAGATATCAAAGAACCTAGGAGACTCAATGCGGAACTTCTCTGTAGAATCCATCCAATTGGATATGTTTTGTAATTATATCCTCAACTCGCATACCCAATTAGCATACCTTAGTAAAGAAGGTTCATCGTGGAGACTGAAGTTGAACTGGAACACCTGCTCAATCTGGGATACCAACCACCAACATATTGGGATACCATGAAAGTAGATCAGGAATTACCTCTATTGGGTGAAAAAGAAGAACAATTCTAGGAACATCCTTACAGGCATTCCCCTTTGGGATACCAATAGAAAATACAAGCAGCGCCACCATAGATGGACCTACCGGCCGCAACACCTACTCAAGATCGGGCTCATCCAGACATTCCTCGAGGGCTCATAAACGTTCTTGAGTTACTCAAAGCTCGATTGGAAGCCATGGAGGAACGATGGAAACTGATACAACCAGAAAAGAAGCCCTACCCTAAATGGGTAGATGAAAATCCTCCCCCACTTAACTTTAGAAACCCAACATTTCCTATATTTAAGGGATGAAGAGACCCATAGTAGCATTTTACCTATTTTTCTCTCATTATGATCCAATTATGGGGACCCATGAACAATGGTATCCAGTGAAAATTAGGTGATTCGTGTAATAACTGCAAGGGAAAACCCTTTTCTGGTACACTATCTTGCCGTCTTAGTCATTTATAGGGTGGGAAGACATTCATCAAAAGCTTCTCTTCCAGTTCACCCACCACTATAGAAGACAAAATTTCGTGAACTATTGAATTGAAAAAAATAGGAGAATAAAAGGGTCTCAAATTTAATTTCTTAATGGAATGGATTGACATAATCCTTGAATATACCATTCCCTAGAGAAGATTTTTTTCCCACATGCATAGAAAATATGAGCGATGAGTTATGCACACCACCTTTCCATATGAAATACATATGAGGGTTTCAGGAAATTTTCAAAATTACCCAAAGAGTGGAGGATTCCATATCAAAGTCTAAAGAAATTTACTGAGTAATTACATTGACTTAGGGAAAGATAAAAGGGAAAGAAAATGCTTCCATTGTTACAGTTAAGTAGGCCCATGAACCCACTTCTTCATTGAAGCCTTACCCACATCATTTGGTCGCACCTCCCAAGCATGATTAACAATTCCTACCTCATCTAGATGAAAAAAAGAGAATAGATAAAAAAAGTTTGAGGAGATGAAAAAAAGGTCAATTATTTTTGGAAATTAACAAGTCTATGACTACTTCATATTATCATTGGAAAACATTGCGATCATGTTTCCAAAGCCCAAGAATCCAAAAAAAGATGGTGATGAAGATATCCCAAATTATTATCCATTCCATTAAATGTTGGGGAATAATTTTCAAGAGTGATTTGTTTTCAAATAAATCCTTAAAAAGATGGTGGAATCAAGGTGACATAAGTTAAAAAATGCATATTCTCAGGTAGAATGTGTTTCCACCAATAATCTAGAGGAGTAAAATTAATTAATAGACGTAAAAAATATAGGTATACATAAGTTCAATGAATTGATGGTCAGAAAGATGATCATATGGACTCATGGTATCCTCTAAAAATAGTTAAAACAACCAATTGTTTCATCAAATAAATCTACTACTACACAATCAACTTCCTATATAGCCCGGTCCTATGAAATCCAGTGTTGAAAAAAGTGATAGTGCTAAAAGAGTAATAATAAAAAATAGGAATATGAGTATGTACCAAAGATGATGTTTTCTTAGAATTTAGAGGACATCAAAAAAACATTCCTCAAAGCATGATAACCCCCTACCCAAATGGTATAATAAGGGTCCATTCACCTGTGATAATCTCCATCATACGAGGAGTTGATCTTAGTCAGCATTAATGTTATTCACTTAATGGATCACTTCTAAGATTATAATAATGAATATGAACCTGAATTCCCTACACATTAATTGGTAACTGGGGATGAGGCCATTAGGGTTGGGGATATATATGAAGATAAGGCCATTCCATGAGTCACCACTTTTACAACGTCGCTACTCAAATTGTCTATGTGGTCGACACTCATAGGAGAGATTTCTAGCGATCTCAGTAGGAACAAGAACATTCCCCCACACATGACTAGGTCTTTCCTAACATCATTATCCTAGAAGATTGATTAGAGGAAATGCCACCAGCTAACCAACCTCAACTTGTAGAAATAACTAGATAACATAATACACCAAGAGTAGAAGAACCATCATCTCCTACCCCAAGGGATGATCCATCCATATAAAACACTTTATCCCCTAAGGCACCTAAAATAGAGCATCTAAATGCTAGAAATAATAGACATTTAGATGAAAAGTATGATGTTTTAAATAAATTTTCCCTAGTTTTGGTAATGTTTTTAATTCTACATTCTCGGAGTCTATCAAAATACCTATGGGAAGCTCTCATAGAGGCCTTATCAAGCCCCCAAGACTTTGATGTTGAGGTTGATTCTACTGAAGTATATCGTACTGAGAATTTCCTTATAAAATTATACATAGTCACCTATTTCATAGAGGTTTCAATCATAAAAGAGCACATCAGAACATTGTATATATCCAACATGATAAATTACATTGATATCTGATGAGCCTTCATTGACAATGGACCATGAGTCAACCGCATTACAATCTGAACACTTCTTCAACATGGTTTTAATAAATCTCACTTATCTCCCTCCTGTATCATTTTACATGGTTATGAAAATAATGATAAAAACAAACTTGTTGAAATCATGATCATAATTCCATTTTGGAATATTATGATTGAATCCGAATTCATGGTTGTAAAATATGATATAGCCTTCAATGTTCTGTCGGGAATGCATTGGCTACATCTGCATGAATCAATAACTTATTCATACCAACAATTCTTTAAATATTTTATTAATGTAAAAACTGAGACATTTAATGGGGAAGGTTCCCCATTTAATTCTTTTGAATCACAATAAATTGATGCAAGATTATACCATAAAGGTGGGAAACAATCCATGGATGACATTGTCAGTTGAATAAATTCCTCAAATGGTCTGGATATAATCCAAACTAATACTCTCAATAATATTAATGTAGAGTACAGGTTACCCATAAATCAACAAAAAAATTTGGGATGATATTCAAGAACACATCCAATGACCTCTATGATTTAAATTGTGACAACTGAGCTTGATATCATTGGAGAAGATGTCAACTCTTTAAAAAGTGATGGAGGCCTAAATAAAAAGCTCTTAATTCCATCCCATGAGCTCCAAAAAATACTTGTTCCATCAGTTGGGATGGAAGAATTTGTCGTTAGAATGGAGGAAAATAAATATTCTCATTATTAGTCCCTTTTTCCCATTTGATGCTCTAAAAAGTCCTCATACCAGCAAGCAAGCGTGAAATGGTTTCTTCATCTTTCGGATGCCTAAATGTTAATTAACCCTAACTCTGAGGAAATTTATTTATATAATAATTCCTAGTAAGAGAAAAAATAGGAAAACATGAGAATGAGTAAGAGGGGGAAGACCATAGGGATGCACCTTCAGCATTTGAGTAAGGCATCTCTACCACTGTGGACAAACATAGAGAAATAAATGTATCCACAAACAAAGACCTACACTGCACTTTGATCAATGAAACCATGAATTTAAAAGAATAGGTGGTATAGAAATCCTTTCTAAAGTATCACCAAAATATTTTTTCCTTGAATTACATAGAGATTCCAGGATTTGAACCTGAGGTGGGCACCCATCATTTGGGTTTTCTAGAAGATTATTGGTGATACAAGAATGCAGAATGAAGGAGACAACCAACTCAATCCTCCAAAATTGATGATGAAGTGGATAAAATCATTAATTCTAACATCGTATGCGAGGTAAAATATCCCAAATTTCTAGCCAATATTGTTCATGCGAAGAAGAAAAGTGAGAAAAATAAGTGTTTTCATTGATTTCAAAGATCTAAACTGAAACTATCTGAAATATAAATTCTCTGTTCCAATCATATAACTATTGAATGATACAATATCCGATTATAAATCCCTCTCATTCATGGATAGATATTCAGGGAACAAAATACTAAGATGGTCTTGGAAGATGAACAATCCACCACCTTTAGGGCTATATAGAGAGTATTCTTCTATCAGGTAATTCCTTTTCTTTTAAGAACACTAGTGACAAATACCAATGTAATATTCCTCACATCGTCAAACTTTTTTTGGTTTATATTTTTTAAATTCTATGTAGGTGATCTAGTGGTTAATTCTCAATAACGTTCTTACCACCAGAATAACCTAGAGACCATCTTTATTAAAATATGACAACATTGTCTGAAGATAAAACCCTTTAAATGTGAATTTGTGTTAAGCTCATGAATATTCCTCAGCTTCATCCTATGACATTGAGGAATCTAAGATGACCCTAAGAATATAAAATATATCCTCATCATTTCATCTCTTTGAAACCTGAAAGAGCTAAGGGAAATTAAAGGAACTTGGAAAATATCCAGTACTTCATATCCAACCATGCATAAAAGTGTTTTCCCATCAGCAAAATTATAAAGAAGGGGGTCATGTATTAATTGACTAGGGACTATTAGTAAGTATTTGACACCCTCAAGAAATACATTTTGAACCAGCCAGTATTGATACCACTTATTGAGAGAAATCCACTCAACCTATATGTGACATCTCTATAGTGATCACTGGGAACCTTCCTTATTCAATGTAACACTGCTGAGAATGAAAATATCCTTTATTATCACAATTGGACCATTAATGATGTTGAGACTCATTAGTCCGATATCGAGAAGAGTTGCATGGCGTTAATATTCATAGTTTAGAAACCGAGGAACTACTTACAGTACCACCAGGTCTAATTGGTATTTCACAATAACCTGCTTAAATATATCTGCAGTCATTCTATGTTTATAGAACATATTACATAGTGGGAGGTTATATTGCAGTAGTTTTTATATAGTTTGTAACTTTGAAAGTAGAAAAATGCCAGTCCTTGGTATAATTCCTTGAAGAACACCCATTTTTAGAAGCAAAATCATTGAATACTAAAAAACTTAGTGAAGAGATATTTTATATTCAATACAGCCCCCAAATATGGGAAATTTATTTTGATGGAACATCTAGGATCCTAACAAGGAAGATAATGGGAAACCCTAAGCTCAAAGAAGTAGGTTTAGGGATCTTATCTCCCAATTAAAGGATGTATTGACTTAATATTTCATATTATTAGAAGGTTGTACCAATAATTAGGTAGAATATAAATCCATCATTGAAGACCATTATGTTCTCCTCAAAATACCAGTGGACCTCGAAGTGGTGAGAGGTGATTTATAGTTGATAATCAAATATATCAATGGGGATTACGACATAAGAAAAGTAGAGCTAACCTTTATAATCGAATATGTACATGGTTTAATGGAAGAGTTCCCCTTTGACAAAACATTGACTCTAGTATCACAATAAAAAAATTCCCAGAATGCTGCATTGGATAATGAAGTTAAAAATCTAGAAGATCCAAACAGAGGGGAAACAATCATCATCTTTTCCCATCATCAGATGGTCTCACCTTTTGTTCAAGGTAGAATGGAGAAGATCAATGAAATCCACCCTATCACTAAGTGATATGGTTCTACTAAAGGATGAATGATTTCCATCATGAATACCTACAAGATGGAGTACTTCAATTAGAAGGAGCTGGGAAGGAGAAAATCTAGTGACAAATAGTCAATTTCTCTCTTTATATTGGCCCAAATCATGAGAAAGTCATCTATAAACAATGATTTGATGAATCCATTCTCACATTTATATAAAAAGAAGAAAATATAGATATTATGGATGAAGTACATGTGGGATCTTGTGGTTCCCACCAGTTAGGGTATATACTTTCCAATCAAATATGAAGTCAGCAATACTTCTGGACTTCAATGATAAAGGATTTCACATAATTCACCATGAAATGTCATTCCTACCATGTTCATGAAAAATTCATCCATCAAATCTCGGATTTCTCATATATATCCAAATAATACTTTCAATTTCCTATAAGGGGAACATATGTTTTGGGACCATACCCGAAAGTTACTACCAAGCAGTTCAAATACATATAAACTGCAACTGACTTATTCTCTAAATGGGATGAGGAAATACCCATTAATGAAGTCAAGAAATAAATCATTTTTGGCTTGTAAAAACCAACATCATTACTAGATTTTGTGTCCCTTGTACAATATTGATGGACAACGGAACCAATTTTAGTTCTTATAAGGTGGAAAAGTTTTATCAGGAGTACAATATCAAATCCAAACATTCCTTCCAATATCACATAGTGTTTAAGAGATAAATAAAGGCTTTAAATAACAGCTTGTAAAAAAATATAAAATATGGTGGATAAAGATAAATAGTCTTATAATGATAAGATCTTACACACCTTAGGTGATTATCGGACAACAACACTCATTACTACATGAGTGACCCTGTACTCATTGGTATACAAAATTGGAGTTGTACTTCCCTTTGTGGTCCAATTTCCATTGCTCCATGTTTCCATTTGTGATTAGCTATCTATAGATGATAAGTACAAGAAAATTATGGAATTAATTGGAGGAATTGAATGAAAAATTATTGCATACCTTGAATCACATAGAGGTCTATCAAATTCAGATAGCACAAGCCTTTAACAAAAAGGTCTGCTTCCGCTCCTACCTCCAAGGAGATCATGTATTGGTCCTTAGAACTCCAATGATGCTGGGAAAGAAGCCTCCAAATCATGAAACAAAATGGGATAGACCTTAATCCATACACAAGGTATACTCTAATATAGATTATTCATTAATCACAATGGATGTAAAGATCATTAAGACCCTAACAATTGGATGATTCATAAATAAATATTTTGTGGAACCACATGAATGTCGTCCCAACTACAAGACGTTAAATTGCATTGTTTGTGTTTGTCACATGACCTTAAAAGGAATTAAACACACCCCATGATGAATTTAACAAAAACTATGTGTAATCATAATCATTTTCACATGAAGAGAAAGTGCATGACACATGGTCCTAGTCATATGACCTAAAACAGCAAGACACCCTTTTTCCTTACTGCATGACATTAAACTGCATGGTTAACATCCCTCTCATTCGATGTTAAGAATCCCTAAAAATACTATGAGTAGAAACATTTCTCCCTCGTGGTTCTTAGATTTGGTTCTCCATGTTAGGTATAAATCTAAATCTTATCCCTCTAACCGATCAACGGGTTGAGCTATCCTCTTGGGAAGACACGAGGAAGAAAATATGGGCATCTCCAAAGAATAAGCCCCACTCACATAACTATTACTCTATAATGAAACTTGTTCCCCCTTTATGGGTGTAATCTCTAACATTATAAAATCCTCATTAAATTACAACAAACTAAACAAACATTTTCATGTACTAAAAGAGGATTGATTCTCATTCTGATGAGATACATCGTGATTCCTGAACCTCACATCCGGGGTCCATCCCTGATTAAGGAAAAGAAAATCTCCTTTTATCTATATGGATGAATCATATATGAAAATAGAATACTTAAAGAACTATGTATGTCTTGATTACCAATCTAGTTAGATATATAGTGATGACCAGATCTCCAATCATGGCTCCAACCATGTGCAAAAAAATTCCACCCTTTTCCTAATGTATGAATCAGTCTTTCATGTGGAATTAGAAAACTATTTGTGGATTTATTCTTTCTCAAAAAAGATACGCAGTGACACCCAAATCTCTAATCATTGGCCCATCCTTAAAGAAATGAGAAAAATTTCATCTTCCTATGAATGGGATGAACTTACATACTGAATCATTCAAGAATTACATGTGTCTTGATTCTCATTTCATCGAGATATGTAGTGACATCAGGATCATAACTCATAGACCAACCACCAAAAAAATTTAAATACTCATATCGTTCACATATTTTCTCTTTATTCCATAGAAGAAATATTTTTCACACTTTTTTCCCACATTGATCGTAGATCACGTGGGATTATGAGTTTTGGTAAAATAATTCCCTACGTTTTCCAGTAATATCAATTCACATTGGGGTTATTATGGTACAAGCTATAAGAACATAAAATGCACACCAGATGTCCTCATCAAATGACAGTAAACTAGACAATTTCTTCAAGAAATACATTGTCATTTATTCTCATTATTGTGAGATACATAGTAATACTTTGATTCCATCCTCAGTCTCAATAATGAAATTTTCCCTCTTCCACATTGGTTCATATTCATCCCAACCAAATGATGTTAATGACATGGGATTTTAATAACTACATGTGGATTGATTCTCATTTCAATGAGATTTTTAGTGATGTCAGAATCTTTAATCTTGTGTCCAAGCACAAAAAAATGTGGAATTCCCTAACTTTTCTATGTATAAGTTAGATCTATATAAGAGAAATAAATTTTGGGTTCTCACCCTATGAATGAGCCCATACTCACACCCCCATATTTCATTCACACGTGAATTCAATCTCTGTAGTGGATCATTATTCAAGAACTACATTTTCCATGATTCCCATTCTAGTGAGATACATAGTGACACCATGTCCTCATGTCCTGGTCCCATTTATGGGGTAAGGAAAAATTCTGGCTCTCCATATCCAAATAAAATCCATGTAGAAGTTCTTAATTTGGGTCCCCTCATTAGTGGGACCACCAAGTAAAAATAGATGTCCCACTTCTATATATGAGTCAAATCTATATAAGAGACACTACATTTAATGGCCAATTTTAGTCCAAAATTTCCCCTTATACTTAGAAAAATTTCTTCCACATGACTTACTCATAATCTATGGAATCTTCTATCCAAAAAAATCTTTCTTCAGCTTCCAGTGATATAATTTATGACACCGAAGGAATCCTTTTTCCTAACTATACCATACCACATCCCATTTTTCGTTGTATTTTCTGACCACAAAATCGAATTGTCAGCTGAAGAACTACATTATTTGACTATGTACAAATACACCCTAGCTAGATTTTCATAAATTACCTATAAAATGATGTTTTCAACTAGTAGTAACTTCTTCTTTGGAATAATACTATTCTATCCTCTTAAGTTTTCAGGAAAATATGTTGGAACCCATGATTTGAAATAGTTTGAGGTCATCACTCTCATATTTTACCTTATACTTACTCCCAATCCGAGATCCCCCAAGTTAATCGTTTACAATTTCCTTCATAATGCCTAGAGTATTCTGGAACGACCTTGGTCTGATAGGACACATTTTACCTGTTATTTTCATAATACTCTGATCTTGGGAATATTACCTAAAACCATAGGCATAATATTTCCCAATCTTTGGTCATACTAACTTAATAACCTTTTCCTCATACTCTTGAGAGATCTTTACTTAAATTTCTCCTCCCTTATTCAAGTATTTTCCTTCAAAAAACATACTCTATTACTAAGGAAATCCAAATCTCCATAAACATCGATCAGCTTTTAGAAATAGAATGCCAACATTCATGGGAAATTCTTCGCCCGACTATGATATAAAATAACCTAGTTGGATTTTCATAAAACATCCCAAAAAATGGGTTTTTACTTCCAAAGGATGCCACTATTGACTATGTTGTAGCACACCCCAGTCATCTTTTCATAAAAAACATCAAAAATGAGTTTCTTAATTTATGGTAACTTATTCCTCTTGAGAGAACTTCTATATTTCTATGAGTCCATTTTCCATTACCACGTTTTGATTCAGAAATCATTAAATTATAACATATAAAATTCTATTCCTCATACCTTAATAAGTTTGTACATTCCCAGACTAGATACCAAGGCTAGGAGAATCATTAACCTTTCAATTAAAGATAAATATCTTAATATGTGTCCCCCATAATGTCCATACTATATAACATTATACTAAATATCATAATATCCCTATTGTATGACTTTAAACTTCATAGAATAATTTCCTTGCTGTATGAGTTTAAACTACAAAGCATAATATCCTTGCTGTATTACTTTAAACTGCATAACAAAACATCATACTCAATAGTTTTTAAACTGTATAACAACATAATTTCCATAATAAATTAATCTACATGGTCAATGTACTAGTCATACACCATTAAGCTTGGTGAGGCTTCAAACCCTTTATGAATGGGACATCCCCCACATGACATCGAACATTAAACAAAATATACCCTCCTTCGCACATACAAGATTCATGTGGGAGAAGTTTCCCATTCATAAATTATTCCAACATAAATGCTCCGATTATTCTTAAACATCATTCCTTAGAAAAACTACCCCTCATGGTCTTGTAAAATTTGAATATACAGAAACATTGTTTGGTCATCAATAGTAGAATTTCAGAATTCAAGAGAATTACATTTCCTGATTATTGTGTAACATATCGTAGTTGGATTTTTATAATGTATCCCATAAAAAGTGTATGTCATCCAAAGGATGCCACTATTTTTCTATGCAGTAACACTCATAAGTTGGATATGCATACAATCTCCCAAAAAACAGGTTTGTTAACCAATGGTAACATCATTCTTATGAAATACCTCCTCTATTTCCCAATATCATGCATTAGATTCATGAACCAAAAAATCATGGCTCATGATTTCCCATCGGGTATCAAAAGATTATTAGAACATTCTTAGCCCACAAAATTTTTGAGGTCATCATTTTAAAAAAATTGGTCAATATTGTTCAATAAAAAACAAAAATTACATTAGTCTAGACTGAATTACTTTAAACTGACTAAAAAAGAGATATAGTACTCACAAGATTAAAAATAAAAATGATACCTCTATGAAAAAGTCGAGTCTAATCTTGTTAGGCCTTCACTCTGTATGGTTTAGATTAAAACATGAAGAAATGAAAAAAAATAAAAAGTCATAAAACTTGTTATGTTGAAAACATGAAAATGGAGGTTTAAGAATAAGTCATGTCTAACCTATTAAGTATCCATTATATTAGACTTAGGAAAAAAATAGTTTGATTAAAAAATAAATTTTTTTTGTAAGGTTATTCAATATAAATTTAGTAACAGTCAAGATACACTTTCTATCCCCCCTAGATTAAGCAATAAAATTAGAACACTACATTATCCTAGTCATTGCAATTATGTAATTTTGATGTTAAATCTAATGATTCATTATTTAATTTATTATTATTATTATTATAGTAAGGACATATATGAAATAAAAAGTTATTGTAAAAAAAATCCTTTTTATTTATGTTTCAAAACATAATGGAACTTCCCAAAATAAGTGAATATATTCTAGGTTTTACAGTTTTTTTAAAACAATATATTTTTTATATTGAACTAGGATGAAAGAAATTTCCACAGCTTTCAAAAGATTTATTGTTTGTGAAACAATGAACTCCTCAATAGTATGGAGCTTCTTCTGCTCTGCACCTACGTTATCTCCTTTGTGTGCCAAATCCCCTGCCAAGGTTTAGTAGAGTTGGACTACCTATTCCTTTGAGGAATGTAATTATTATTCAAGGTGTATTATCTGAATATGCTACTCATCGCTGTGATCTTGGTACACCTCCACCTTCTAGAAGTGTCTAAAATAAAATTGGATTACAAAATCTATGATTTTCTCAAATTGCCCCACCAGTTACACCTCATCTTGGTACAATATTTGGTCTTTATCCCTTTGATTGATGATCACCTTCACCACATCATGGATCTTGTGGTAAATAAATACTCTATATCCCAATATTATAAGATTAGAGGAAATACAGTGAAGTCAAAACCACATTTATTCTAGAGGATTTGCTCCTATTATATTCTAGATATCATACTAGACCCAAAAGAATATAGTTCAGAAATACTCCTAAGACTCTAGATCAGACTCAGAACCACTATTTGAGGGAGAGAAAAAATATTGGATCCATGAATTCAATGTGATTCCTTGTTCCTCTCCCTCTGAAACAGCCTTCACTTTACCTAGTAATGCTGGTGGAGCAATTATGGAATCCCCTAGCTCATGCCCAGTCACCGAAGTCGATGGAACTGAATAACATATAAAACATCTTGTCAACATTAGGAGTTCAACATAACAATGATAGTTACCTGACCAGAATTATTGTTGACACTAAATTTTTTTTTGGAAACCCATTAGGATTGTTACCTCTATAGAACTCTTGATCCAAAAAAATGGAGTGGGAAACTCATGACAAGGAGAATCATCATGAGTTTGATTTACAGCCTAGATTAGAGACTCTTGAAAATATCCCACTTTTGGATTCATTACCATCACTGCCTCGATAAAATTAATGGGGTGGATGTGGATGCCTCATTTGTGAAGTGACTTTTCCATTTTCTATATAGAAAAATCTACAGACATTGATATTTTATGTGAAGCATTGGGTGAAGGAAAGACAACTATGATTAATGCATGAATGATAAAACTCACAGTCATTCAATTACCTATAGAAATCCTTGAAATCCTAGAGGGAACCTGGAATATCAATGTTTTTCTTAATAATATCCATCAATTCATGATACATAATCAAATGTAGCATAACATCATCACTAGTTAGATTATCTGAGGTGTGTTTATTAGGACCCATATTGGGCCCACTATATATTCTATCTACTGAATTCTCAGCAAACAAATCATCATCACGCCCAATGAAATTAGTGTTTGCATCCACACCATTATTGGACCATCCAAAACATCTATCAATCCATTTATGGTAAAAACAAGAACAATGTTGACTACTAAATGGGCCTAGGTTTTAGGAAATGAATATATAATATCACAAGGAAATGAATTTTAGAAACATCACATGACCCTAATGGAGTACATCTGACGTTAACACGACCCTATTTCATCTCTATAGGAGTGGGTGCAGACGTGGATACATCACTTGATGCTTCATCCATAAAAATAACAGATTCATTCAAAAGGATTCACACCCCCTTGGGGAATCATCCTTGATTATTGAAAGACCATTGTCAGATACATTACAAGAGGAAAGTGAAAAATATTTTAAAAAGATAAAACATAAATAAAATTGTATATCAAGAAGGTCCTGATATCAAATGATGGAATAAAGGAATACTGCGATGTATGATTTTTTCCAACTTTAATGACCACATTCACTTACTCTATTGATATAGAGAAGGTCCCATCTTAGTCCTATTGGAAAAAGAGAAGTTAGGGTACAATAAAAGAGTACCCACCACCAGTGCTTTCATCACGGTCCTCTGGCCTAGAGATAGTTCAAGGGACCCAAGGACCTTGTCCACTACCCTAACAAGGGGTGACTATGACCCTATATATTAGTTACCTAAGAAAATTTTTTTCTACTCCTTCAACAAGTTCTTATTCTTATTCCTCTCTTATGAATGACAAAATAAATTCCCCTCAAGACTAATGATAGCTGATGAAAGAGAAGAAGAGGGAAATGGGAAAAGGGATATACATTAGCATGGTTAAGTTAGATGTCCTATTCCCCATTTGGATGAACAAATATCCCCTCAAGAAATTAATGACCAAATTTTTTGGACATGTTCTTTGTTCTAGGTGTCTGATCATCATTTTCATATATCAAAGCATCCAACTCATGAAGATACCTCATCACCTCAAAAAAATCACTATCTGGGTGGAGATTTGTGGGTTTTTGATATCTCCCAATGTAGGGATTCCCAATATGTCCTAGATAAAACCCCATGCATCTCTGACATCAATAGTTATTCTCTCCAAAACTCAGGTTGCTAAGGATCACACATAATTTGACTCTATTGTGGTTGAATGTGAAGAGAACTTCAAACCCTTCAATTTATAATGCTTTTCAGGACCCTTTTTTCCCATGGAAGAATGGGTGGATGAAGCAGGAGTACCTACCATTAGTGATTACTGGGCTGACTTGGTACATGATGTGTAATCTTCTCAGCCCTATCCTGATGGTGGTCTTTGTTCAATATTGATTTGATGTCTCCAGAGCCTCAATATAATCATCTTTAACTAAATACTTTCTACCGTATATACTGTGACCATTATTCTTTATGGACTTGACACAATAAATTAATTTCCTCAAAACCCCATGAGGGTATGAATAGATCCATGCCTTGGAATACCTGGCTTCCAACCCGATTGATTCTACTGACGAAGGTAATGTGATTAACATTTTGAATATCTCTATGGTCATCAGGATCCATAGATATAGATCTACCATCAGATTCTTCTCCAGCCTAAAAATCATAGGGGGAGATTATTTTCTATTGGATACTTTTAAACTAGTGATAAAATCACCATGGAACATAATCCCCGCTGATGATTTTTTTTGTCCATAAGAGCCTTCAGTACCCTGTCTCTGAATGCTATCATGTGTGACCCAAGCTTATAATTATCTTCATTTCCATAATTGGTAAACATCACTATCAGTGGGTTTCCATGATAGAATAAGTATAATTATTCTGAAACATTTACTATCTTCAGGACTTCATCACACATTAGATTCGAAGTCCGGATTCCAGAGACAACCAAAATGAATGGAAAAAATAAGCTATCATGGGTTTTAGCTAATTTTAGAAGCATATATGAACCAAGAAGTGATGTTATCCACCCCCAAATCACTTGAATTCATCAAAAAAATTTAAAATGGGCCTTCCCAACCACTTGGTCTTGACTCCCCCTCTAGAAAAGATATCCTAGTCCTCCTTCCAGCCTTGTGTCAAATCTGTCTGTGAATCTTCGAAGGTTGAGTCATAACATCGAGGCCTAAATTCTTGGATATATGGCTTCAGATCTTGAGTGAATCCACATTGATCCATGATATAGTTTATGGGAACCATTCTTTTCTAAATAAGAAAACCATGGTGGAAATTTTTGTATAAGGGAAGTTGATTTTCTATACAAACCAATACATTGGGAAGTAACTCTTAACCCTGGGGATGAAGGTTTACCTCAGAATTCCATGACCATATAATGGCAGGTACTCACTTAATGGGTAATCATGTTGGTATAATGCCAAATGAATCACTAGATATGAAAGAGAATCCTCAAATAAGTCATAGTAATCTCCCCTAACAACTTTGATAATCTCAGAAGAATATGCATCAACTTGTTCAATGGAATTCATCAATGCAGACATTGAAAACATACAAGAAGGACCCATGTTATCCCATTAAGTTAAAATATTATCTTAGAAAAGTTTAAATTTTAACATGGAAGAATCCCATATTTTTGAAATGGAAGGTAAACATGAAAACCCTTTGACCAAGTCCTATATGCAATACCTTTGACATTGTGCGATGTGCAAGCCCCTGATCTGGTCCTTCAGAAAGGATCCTCAAAAAGGTTCTCCCCATACAAAACCATCACTAAATTTTTCATAACTTTGTAAATTAATTGGAGACCTTAAATAAAATGGAAGCACAAAAGTGCTACGAAGAAAACCTATGCAGCGAGAGAAATAACCAGAAACCCAAAATGTTGAAAATTAGCAAAGGGACCAGTAGTAATTATAGACTATACTGGCCTGTTCACCAGAAATACATCGTCAAACTATTACCTAACTATGTTCATTCGACCTAGACCAATGACCTTGGATGATTACCAACATGGCTGACCGGTTCCCCTTTCATAATTTTGTCCCCAATTCTACCTCAGGATAATAACTTCTTCATGTGATTGAATCCAATCCTGAGGGGGGGGATTTTGTTTAAACTTTGTTTTGTCAAGGGTAATATACATATTATGAGAAGCACCATAACCATGGTAAAGTGATAAATATTCCCATAGATAATCAAAGGAACTTCCCATGCTAGGCTACGTACACACACCTGTGCATCAAACATTCAACGCAACCCCCTACGTGATACCCAAAGTAAATACAACCCCACACAGAAGACCTACACCGAGAACCTGCACCCAAGATCTATGTGGAAAACATCCTTCAAGTAGGGTTCCCTATTTTCCTATAAATAGTACCCTTGAGCTCTTCATTTAAAGAACTAGAAAAATTAAAAGATTCCCCATGTTATGAAAAATTAAAAGATTCCCCATGTTCTGATCATGTATCCCTTTCACCCAGATCTCCAAAAATACCACAGATAGCTCTATGAAACTTGATAAAAGAGAGAATGAAAGGGTTTAAGTGAGATCAAACTACATTTAGGGTTTGAAAAACAATAAACCTATATGAGGAAACATTTTACACTAGTAGAAATAACCCAAATGGATACCATTCCCTAACCAAGGACCTGCATGAGATCAATACAGGGACACTTGTAGAGACCCATGGTGCCTAGGATAAACCCTCACCTAATTATTGTTACCTAGGTGGTCCATTTACAAAGGAATTCCTAGCTTACATTGTCCTGTACTCCCTCCATGAATCACTTCTAGTTCCAATGAGGACCTACATGAGGCATCACTATCCTTTAAGCCAGGACCTGTGTAAGCCCCTATTTGAGTCCTCTTCCAATCCACCGATGGAAGTAATAGTATTACTTTAGATACATCATACAAAAGGAATTTTAAACATCAAATAAAGACTACAAACTTGAAAAAACATGTGAAAATACATACCATCTTGTCTCCAATTTTGATTTGTATTCCTATGGTCAGATGTTTCCCATACTTGTCCAACCAGATGGTTAGGATCCTCATGTTGCATGTGGATATGTATTCCCATGATAACAAGGAACCCTACCCTATAAACGATGTCATTATGTTCCCAGTCTTAGGCATAAAGGTTAGGTCCATGTCCTAACCTTTTCATATCAAAGACCTGGAACCTTCAGTTCATAGAAGATATGGTGAGCATTACACTTTCCTTTCCACTCAACATGGAATGAGATCCTCCTCTCCCACTATGGAACTAATTTTAGTGAATCCCTCATAGATTAAGCCCCTATACTTTGTTACAGGAGGATGCGATCATGTTCCTATTTTCCTCCGAGGTTGTATCTGAGTGTTTACTATGATATGACTATCCGAGATATGAATATCATAGTGGGGATGGGTACCAAATCCCTTCCCATATCTCATCTCCCCACCCTCTTCCACAGTGGGGTAGGAGAAGTGTGTGGTTTGCTGGATTTTCCAATTTTACTTGTTTCTAACCTTCAAGCATGACTCATTAGAACTCATGAGGGATTATAGGATACAATGATCATGACATCTACCTAATATGATCTATTTTTGGTGAGAGAATTTTATTCACGATATTCCTCTTTCCTCCCTTTAGAGGGACTCTATAGGTGAGGGTCATCAATTATGTGTATCCAACCTCAGGGAAAAATGAATTATGTGGTTTTTGGGATCTTATATATCATCGTTTTATGATACCAAGCATTAGTCACATGGTATTAGAGGTTTATACAGGTCGTGAAATCCACATGATTCCTAATGAATGAGCCTAATTCCATGTGTAATCCCCTACCAATCATGGGCGTCCTCCTCACAAGTAATCCCCAATCCAACCAATGTGAATCCTTCTCAGTAGTATGCCCCAAACCCAACCAATCCCTTGGCATCCACCTTAAGAGGAAGCTGCAATTATAGAACCCATTAACCAGTGAAACCATAGCGTGTAATCCCTAAAATCTCCAACTATGACAAATCTGATTCCTTCTATAATAGTGAAACATATGATTACCTCCAAAGGATCAAGCACAATAGTCCACCTCCTTTGGTATAATCCCTAAAAAATCCTCCAAATCACCATGAGTCATGAAATACATCTTGGATCCTCATTCATAGGGTCTTAATTTCAGGATTACACCCCAACTTAATCCTCTCAAAGGGCCATACTCCCCTAAGAGACAAATATAAGGGTCTCCATAGGTGTCGGTCCTCACAATCAAGATATATGGGATTTGATTCCCATCCTAATGGGATATATAGGAAGCCTCCTTGATGCCCAAACCCAACAAAAAAATGAACCCTATACTCTCCGGGTCACATTATTGGTAGGGTCTAATTCAACCTAGGAATCCATATCACTTTAAGGGTCCCTGGGATTCTTTGGTTGATTTTCCACTCCAAACATTGACTAGGAACCATCCTCCTATTCTTACATGCTAAACAATTCCAAAATTCACAGTTAGGTTATTATCACATGAAAATAAAAGTTATGATGTGCCCCATCTAGAATAATAGAACTATGTGGGTTCTGATTCCTTTCACAAGGATACGTGTGAAGCCCATTTATGGGTTAGATCCTAACATAAAAACAAATCATGTATACCTGAATGATGATATACTCCAGATCACCACACTGTGTGGCTAAAAAAATAGCATCATAGGAATAATGACCAAAGAATCTCTAATCAGTACATAAAAGGATACCATTAATGGAGAACCATAGATACATACTAATATCTACATTGAAGAAGAACAAATACATATATATGATTCCTAACACAATTAATACTAATAATAAATATTTTATTTAGGGGTGACCCACATATTACTTGAGAATTAATAATGGATTCATGAACATTCTTAAAAAAACAAGAGAGTCTTAGAGTAGGTGAAAATTCCCCCCAAAAGGGTGTGATGAGACCGACCTCCCGTTCTCTCAACCAATTTGAGTTCTTAAAAATCACTGGAAAGACTTTTCAATGAACACATACCTTTGGAATGCAGGCCCCTTATAGATATAGAACTATTGGGTGTTTTCGGTCCCATAATAAAACCCAAAGGAAACCATTCGAAAGTAGTGGATTTGACGTAAATGATTTCACAACATTCAACCACCATGAAACCATTTTGTTCCTAACCAAAACAAAATTTCCACATGGAATAAGTAACCTCTAGGGATGTTTCTCAATGGGACTCAAAAAAGTAGCCTAAAGTAAAAGGATAAAAACTAGTCACTTTCCCAGACAACTATGGAGAATGAAGACAATGTTATAAAGACAGAAATAATAATATGGATGAATACTATGTAATATAATACTTTTATGAAGATATTTCAAATCAATATGGTTTCACGCTAGTTCCATACACCTATGTTATCAATGTATATTTTTTGATATTTTTTGAATAGAACATTCCTACAAATCACCATGAACATGGATTTGTTTATGTTAATTAATTTCATCGAATAACATACGATATTAAATATCATCAAATAACAAGAGGGGGAGAAATCCTTTTACAGATTATTCATTAGTTAAATATTACTCATGATGCACCAAATATATCCTATATCATAATGAACATATTACATCACAATTTTCGTTAATACATCAAAGTAAATAACCTAAAATAATCATTAATAATAATAATACATTATAAGTATCAATACACACATCTGTGAATAAGAAAATCAATTGACACATATAAATTTGGATTTTCTACTTGTAGGTCATGTTCTCTTAATATATTATACGGGAAATTACCAAGGGTGTGCAACATGATTATATGCCTCAAATCCCCATGAGTCTTCCCCATAGAAAACATGAATAATATATATCCCTCAAATTATATCATCCATATATATATATATCATTTATTTATTTTATGAATAATTTCACCTAAATTATGGGTTCCCATCATAGAATGGAATTGTAATGACAAATCATTGTGAAAACTAATCTTAGGACATGCTAACATTCTATATCATGTAGAAGAACACTAATTCTATGATAATTTATTTATTAATATAAATAAACATGATTAAAGGTAATCATTATATATATAGAGTTTGGTTATATGGAACCATAACCAATGTTTATCATAGATAATAAATCTTCTATATTTATTGAGAAATTCTCATGGGTTTACCTTCCATTTTTTTGAAGAATGATATTTAACATTATTTATTTCATTATCCTTCTCAACAAAATTTTTATGAGAATCCATCCCTCAATTTGTTTTATTTTTTGGTATTTTAATTAGGTATACATTAGTATTATTGAATCATGAGATCCATTTTGGCATAACAATATGATTTTTATCTCCAACTCATATCCTATTCTGTTGATGGATGGGACAGTAGTTGCATTGTCCAAGCAATGTAGTGTTAAATTTATTCCATAATTATAATACCATTACATGAACCAAAAGGGGATGACAATGGTGTTGAAAAATTAATATAATATTAAAATTTTCAAAAAAGATATCATAAAAATTAAACCATGAAATTTCATAATATTTAATACCATAAAATTATATTCTAGTTCAACTAAATTAACTATTTTTTCAATATATGTATCTTTTGGACGGGTTCTATCATACCTCATATCCTTATTCCTTAATTTTTTTCCCTATAAATATGTTGGATCTGAATCTACGGATTATACACAAGAGGGGGGTGAATTGTGTCTTTTTCAAATTATTACAATCTCTTCAATTTAGACAAATTCTGTTCACTATGCTTTTGCACGATTAAATATGCAGCGGAAAAAGTAAAAGCATGAACACACGGATGTATAGTGGTTCGGGAAACAGAAGGCCCCTAGTCCACTCCACCAACGCTCAAATCCACGAGCTTGGCGATTTTCACTATCTGGTCCTCGTTTCCACAGACCCGTCCACAACTGAGTACAGGCAGTTGACACCTTTACAAGATTCAGGCAAACACAGCCTTCCTGGTTCAAACACGAACCCACACAGCTTAGAACGAGAAGCTGATCACTCAAAAATAAAAGGGTTTCGATAAAGAAACACTTCTCCAGTTGTTCTTCACAATTGCAACAGAATGCAATTGACAGTAGATAGATCGTCGTCTTCAGAAAAATAAAGATCCGTAATCAAAACAGTTCTGAGTCGATCCAGTTGCAATAGATATTACCAGAAACTTCACAACTTCAGCAGCAGTAGATTCACAACAGGTAGTCGATGTAGAACACGTGAATCTGCTATCAAAATCGTCCTTCAGTAATAAAGGTCTTACGCTTCTTCTCGATCACCAGAAAAGAACGCTTTCACACAGTCTCTGTTTTCTTGCTCGTCAAAAGATCAATCAGTACCACACACTTTCCTGTGCATATATATATATTCGAAGTTTCCAAGATAGAACATATATTCAAATATGAGAAAATCTTCCGCATAAATAGATCCATGACAATCTCCTTTAGATTCGCGATATTAAATGAAATAACAAAGCCGTTGTAACTCCCCTGAAGAATCGGCATAAAAAGCTCCGTTTAAATCAATCATTAATCCGTTGTAAATCGTCTTTGATTCAGTCAAAGTCGTATTTAAGAATCAGCTCGAAATCCGCCTAATAATCCGCTTGATTGACTAATTCAAAAGGAAATATCGTCTGTCAAAAATATCCCGACGCCAAACGTAGGGTTGATGACGTGGCTCCAAACGTAGGGTTCACAAACGTAAGGTTCAGAACGTAAGGTTCAGAACGTAAGGTTGAACATACATACTTTCTCTTCAGCATTCAAACGTAGGGTTGATCATCCATACTTTGTCTTGCTTCAACTCTCCAAAGAACGTACGGTTGATTATAAAAGTAAGGTTGATGATCCATACTTTTGAGAAACAAACTCAACACTGAAAACTAACGTACAGTTTCTCTTCCATACTCTTCAACAACGAAAACATAAGGTTCCTTCCAAACGTAATGTTCTTCTTCCATACTTTTCAACAACGTAAGGTTCATTAACCATACGTTTCAAAATAACATAAAAAGTAAACTTTTCATCCATACGTTACGTTCATCAACGTATGGTATGAACAGTGATTCCAGTACGCGCTAAAATTGATCTCGCGATACAGTGATTCCAGAACACGCTAAAATTGATCTTGCGCTACAGTGATTCCAGAATACGCTAAAATTGATCTTGCGCTACAGTGATTCCAGAATACGCTAAAATTGATCTCGGAATAAATGAAGTATAAAATCTCGTTATATAAAATAAATTCCTGCAAAATACTCAACGAAATAATTAGTAAATAATTAAGGGTATTTGTGAGCATCAAAATCATCATAAAGAGACAGAGTATTATTTAAAATAATCTCCCCCTTTAAAAAACATTATTTTGATTTGTTTAAAAACAATACATTGCTCAACAATCTCCCCCTTTTTGATGATCACAAAACCCATAAAATAATAGAACTAATTTAATTGCAATCTTGATTGAAAAAAAAAGTTTTATAAAATTTTAGAATTTTGAAAGGATTAAAACAATATTTAACTATAAAATTTCTCCCCCATAACTCTCATAAAAATAAATTTTCAAATAGATAAAAGATAAATGTCGTATATATCCAAATGCTCCTATATATCCAAATTTCTTCATAGGAAACGAATGAATTTAAATGTTGTGTTTATCCAAATTCTCCCCCTTTTTGTGATATCAAAAAGAATGAAAAATTACGGATTTGAACACATTCAATATTGCACTTAACTATAAGTAAATGCTATAATTAACTGGGTATGAATAAGTGAATTTCTTATACTGGCTAACTTAATCATAAATCAATAAATAATAAAACAAAAAAGATAAGAAAAGAATTTTTATTCACAAGCTACGACAGTGATATACAGAGGAATCAAGGTTTAGGGATAAGACAGGGAAAAAGGTGTCTATCTCCTTTGAATTGCGATCTTGATCTCTGTAAACTGTTCTCGAAGCCTCTTCATCATCCCATCTCCTAACTTGATGATAAGATCTCTGTTCTCCTGAGTCATATGAATATCTTCAATCAAATTAACTCTGAAAAACTCATGCATTCTTTCTTCTTTTTCAACAAAAAGAGCCAGCTTTTCTGATAACTGATTCAAAAGAATCCTAATCGGTTGCTCTCCAGATGTCAACTGATCCACTAAAAATTTCTGATTATCTAGAAAAACTGACAAAGGGGCACTATTACACTGAAGATCGTGTAATCTGTCACTCATATTGCTCAGTGCTCCAGTAATTGCTTGAAATCTTCGAATCAAATCAGGTGAAGAACCTGATCCACTCACAGCACTATTTGCAACAGATTCAAATTTATTCTCTATGTAAATTTTCATCTCAGACAAATCATCTTTCGTTACCATCTCTGATTTCAACTAATCAACAGCATGCAACATATCAGTCTTAAACAAATCTACTTCCTGTCTTGAAACAGTAGATTCTTTCATCTTCTGAAACTTTAACTGTTCTAAGTTCAGAGAATTTCTGAGACTATCATTCTCAGATTCCAACTGAGAGATACGCTTGTACAACTCAACAAGTTTTTCTTTTCTCAAATCAGGGGCACCCTGTGCTCTATTCTCATGTTCAGAAATAGGTTGATGAGGCAAGGCAAGTGGTAAAGAATCTGCATCTGATTGTTCTTTGTCCTTGTCCTGACAAGGTTGATCCACTGAACTAGCTTTTGAAGCCTGAAATTCTTCCACTGAAAATTCTTCCTGAAGTACTTCTGTATTAGCTTCAGAAGTATGTTCATCACGAACAGTAGTCTCTCTGACTTCTACTGAATGATCAAGAACAATATTTTCATGAACTTCTTGAGGTCGGGCCACTTCTTCACCAGGCACTGCCTCCATAAGTTGTTCTTGTGGAATTGCTTCTTCAACAGCCACAGCAGCAGTTTGAGGTTCTAGCTGAATTTCCGGTTGAGCTACTGGTTCCTCTATCGGTGCAGTCTGCTCCACAACAGCTTCTCTCACAAATGAATAAGAAATTACAGGTTCAGAAGATTTCAAGATAGGAGAGATAATTTCTTCATCAATTAACCTCTTCCTACTAGATTGAAGTCCTTCCTGACTTCTCTCTTCCTCAACTTCCTCCATCTCAAAGCGAATTCTCCTTGCCACTGTACTAACCCTTGATTCTGCTTGTCCCTCCTTGGACTTAGCAGGTTGAGCCTGAGCACTCTCCGAGTCTTCCTCAGCTCCAACAGGTAAGAGTTTTCCTTTAATTGTGCTCCAGAAATATCCGACTTTCCTCAAAGTTCCAGCATTAAAAACATTACTGTGGTGACATTTCACCCCAGCATCGACCAATCTGATCATTCCTCTTTTAAACAACAACAAAGAAATGAACCTTCCATAAGGGAAAAAGGTCATTCTTGCTTCACTCTGACAACAGTATCTCAGATATCTTATCATAAACCGAGGAAAATTAAACTTAATATCACTCATCAAAAGATACATTATATACATGTCAGGGTACAAAATTTTCTCCATCTCAGCCATCCTTGGTGCTAAACCAGTCTGAACAAACTTTACCAAGATTTTCTGATCGGCCTCCAAATCTTTAATAAACATCTTCTTTATCACTTTGGTTCCAAACAGAAAAGACATAATGTCTTCAGACTTATGTACAGAATCTCCAATATTCCGTAAATCGAAATGAAAAACTCCTTCATGAGGGCAGTTAAGAATTTGACTTATCTCTACAGATGATATGGAAAAGTCCTTATCCTCTATTTGAGCCAACAAACTGTCCTCCGTATCTCCAAGGCTAAACTGAACAGTTCTAAAGAAATGTCTCATTTCTGCCTCATAAAGAAACTCAGAATTTTCACTATTAAAAGCTTGCTCAAGGCTTTGAAACGATAGCGCTTGCTTCAACAGTAAATTAGTTTCAAACAGCCATTCTAAATCGATGACTTTACCTTGCAGTATCTTCCGACCAACTACTTTAGATTTCTTTGCAGCACTGCTCTCGGCTTCATCTGGACGCTTAGTCTTTGCCATTTCAACAACGATTTCTGAAGGTTCGTAAGTTTAGGGTTTGAAGATTCAGAAAAAGGTTTTGGAGCAGATGTGCGGTTTTAGGTTTTTGAAAGGGTTTCCGAAAAAGGTGAAAACAATTTAGAAGGTGAAACGGTTCTGACAGCCTTGATTCCCGTGTAATCACTAATCATTACTTTTATTTAAAACAAAATAAAATTACTTATAGCGGGAAACAAAAAATTAAACAGAATTCGAAAACAGAATAAGAAAAAGAGAGAGAAAAAAAAAACTATTTAAAATTAAATAAACCTAACTCCCCCTTAATAAATTCAAACCTTGCCGTGGGAAGTGGTTTAGTAAAAATATCTGCTAATTGATTTTCTGTATTTACAAATTCTAAAAATATATCCTTTTTTAACACATGATCTCTTAAAAAGTGATGTCTTATATCAATGTGCTTAGTTCTAGAATGACTAATAGGATTTTTTGAAATATTAATTGCACTAGTATTATCACATAAAATAGGCGTATTATTGAAATTTAATCCAAAGTCCATAAGAGTGTTTTTCATCCACAACACCTGTGCACAGCAACTACCTGCAGACACATATTCTGCCTCGGCTGTTGACAGGGCAACTGAGTGTTGTTTCTTACTAGACCATGATACTAAAGACTTTCCTAAAAAGTGACATGTTCCTGAAGTACTCTTCCTATCTAATCTACAGCTTCCAAAGTCAGCATCTGAATATGAAATTAAATTAAAATCAGAGGTTTTTGGATAAAGCAGAGATTGATAAATAGTACCTTTTAAATATCTAAAAATTCGTTTAACAGCAGTTAAATGAGATTCTTTGGGATTTGATTGAAATCGAGCACAAAGACATACTGAATACATTATATCTGGTCTACTAGCAGTAAGATATAACAAACTACCAATCATACCTCTATATAACTTGTTGTCCACTGATTTTCCAGTTTCATCCAAATCAAGTTTTATATTAGTACACATAGGAGTTGTAAATGTCTTGCTGTTTTCAAGCCCAAATTTCTTAAGTAAATCAGTAATGTATTTGCATTGATTTAAAACATTTCCAAAATCTTTTTGAAATATTTGAAGACCCAAAAAGAAATTTAATCCTCCCATCATACTCATTTCAAATTCTTTTTGCATTAATTCTGAAAATTCATGACAAAGAATTTTATTGGTCGATCCAAAAATTACATCATCAACATAAATTTGTACCAACAAAACATTATTTTTCACAGTTTTCTTAAAGAGTGTTGGATCTGCTAGTCCAACAGTAAAATCATTTTTCAAAAGAAAAGAACTTAGTCTTTCATACCAAGCTCTTGGTGCTTGTTTAAGGCCATAAAGAGCTTTAGTAAGTTTGAAAACAGAATCTGGTTTTTGAGAATTTTCAAACCAGGAGGTTGCTCAACATAAACATCCTCCATTAAATAACCATTTAAAAAGGCAGATTTAACATCCATCTGAAATAATTTAAAATTCATATAAGATGTATAGGCTAAAAGGATTCTAATGGCTTCTAACCTGGCTACAGGTGCAAAGGTCTCATCATAATCTATTCCTTCTTCTTGATTATATCCTTTAGCTACTAATCTTTCTTTATTTCTAGTTATTATCCCTTGATCATCCTGTTTATTCCTAAAGACCCATTTAGTTCCTATTACTGGATAATCATGTGGTCTTTCAACTAATTCCCAAACCTTATTTCTCTTGAACTGGTTCAATTCATCTTGCATTGCTATTACCCAGCTCTCATCATCTAAGGCTTCTTCTATGGTCTTAGGTTCTTGTTGGGATAGGAAAGCAGAGAATTCAACTATGTTTCCAAAGTTTCTTCTAGTTTGAATACCAGTCTCTAAGTCACCTATCACAGATTCTAAAGGGTGATTCTTTAAGGTTCTAGACTGTCTAGGCATTACATTCAAAGGTTCTTCAGTATCATGTTCTTCTGAACTGGACTGAATTTCTTTTATATCATTTTCAAAATCATTCTTTAAATTCTCAGGTCTCATGTTTTCATTAGAATCAAGTTCATCTATTTGTTCTATCCTTTTCTCAAAAGGATCAGATTCATCAAATTTCACATGAACTGATTCTTCAACAATCCTTGACTTTTTATTATAGACTCTATAAGCTTTGGAGGTTGCAGAATATCCTAAGAAAATACCTTTATCAGATTTTGGATCAAATTTACCAAGATTATCTTTGGTATTCAAGATGTAAACCTTGCATCCAAAAACTTTAAAGTAATTTACTTTAGGTTTTCTGTTATTCCATAGTTCATAGGGTGTCTTTTTCAAAATAGGTCTTATTAAAATTCTATTCATTATATAACAAGCTGTATTAACAGCTTCTGCCCAGAAATATATAGGTAGGCTATATTCATTTAACATAGTTCTAGCCATTTCTTGAATAGTTCTATTTCTTCTTTCTACAATCCCATTCTGTTGAGGTGTTCTTGGAGCAGAGAAGGTGTGTTTAATACCCATGTTTGAGCAAAAGGAACTAAATTCCTGGTTCTCAAATTCTCCACCATGATCACTTCTCAATGAGATTATATTAAAACCTTTTTCATTTTGAATAGATTTACAAAAACCTTCAAATAAACTAAAAGCTTCACTTTTAAATTTCAAAAAGAAAATCCAAGTAAATCTAGAGTAATCATCAACTAATACGTAAACATATAATTTACCAGCTAAACTTGCTACTCTTGAAGGTCCAAACAAATCCATATGGATAAGTTCTAGAGGTTTAGTTGTAGCAACTTTATTAACAGATTTGAATGATGATTTTTGTTGCTTGCCAAGCTGACATGCATCACAGAATCTGTCATTTTCAAATTTGAGACTAGGCAAATCAGAAACTAAATGTTTCTTAGATAATTTATGTAAAGCATATATATTGCAATGACCAAGTCTTCTATGCCAGATCCAGGATTCACTTATATTAGCAGTTAAGAAGTTTACTTGTTGTTTACACAAGGAATACAAATCCAAAGTATAAACATTATCAGTTCTGGGTGCTCTAAACTTAAACAGTTTATCTTTAGAAACAGTACAACTATTGTTAGTAAAATCAACAGTGTATCCATCATCACAGAGTTGAGAGATACTTATCAGATTGTGTTTTAACCCTTGTACATAAAGTACTTTTTTGATTGAGACTGTCTCTGGATCTCCAACTGTTCCAATACCAATAATCTTTCCTTTGGCATTGTCACCAAAGGTGACAAGTCCTCCTTCCTTTCGAGTAAGAGAAGAGAAATTAGCTGAAGTTCCACTCATGTGTCTTGAGCAGCCACTGTCCATATACCATATTTCTTTCTTTCTTTGGTGACCTGCTACCTGCAAAGACATTCAAACAAATTGCTTTGGTACCCATATTTTGTTGGGTCCAGGAGTGTTAGCAAGCAGTGATCTGGGTATCCAGATTTGCTTTGTTTTCTTAAAATTGATTGAATCATATAGATCGTTGGAAATATAAGCTTTCTTAATTCCACATATCTGAGGTTGTCTTAGAAAACAGTTTTTAGCTATATGACCTCTTGTTCCACAGAAGTTACAAATAACCTGTTTAGTGCTAGGAACAAAATAATTTTTGTATAACTTAGGTTTTTCTCCTTTACTTCCAATTCCAAACCTTTCCTTTTTAATTACAGTTTTTCCAAGTATCTCATTTAAGGTGTTTTCTCCTTTTGTAAAAATTAATGCAGCCGTTTTATAAGATTCTACTTCATCCTGTAGAGTTTTTATTTTTGATTCAAAATTAATTTTATTTGATTCAGCAGAATTGTATTTCTCAATTAATTCCTTATGTTGTTTTAGCAAAGTATTTCTCTCATCTGAAATAGCTTTGTACAAGTTCTTTATAGATTTATATTTATTAAATAATGAGTCATACCTTTCTTCAAGCATATTGCAGTAAGCTGCAAGTTTTTTATTTGAGAAGCTTGTTTCAGAGTTTGATTCATTATTTGAGTCAGAGGAATAGTATGAGTGTACCTCATCAGTTTCAGCCATGAAACACATATTTGCTTTTAAATTGGCTTCCTCCTTCTCTGAGCATGATTCAGAAGAATTACTTGAGTCTTCAGAAACACTCCAAGTAGCTTTCATAGCTTTCTTGTCTTTCTGCTCATAATCATCTCTTTTGAAGAATTTCTTCTTCTTTGCATCTTTCAATTTTGGGCAATCAGGTCTGATATGTCCCATCTTTTTGCATTCATAACATCTCACTTCCTTGCTATCCTTTTTAAAGGATTTCTTGAAGTCTTTCTTCTTACTATAAAACTTTCTGAATTTTCTGGCTAGCTGTGCCAGTTCTTCATCCGAATTTGAAGAATCAGAGCTTTCTGATTTAGCACTCACTTCTCTGTTCTTCATCTTTCTATCCTTTTGTTGAGAAGTCACTTTCAAAGCAGTATTTTCCCTTTTTATGTAGACTTTATGCTCATTTACCTCATCTTGCATTTCAGCTTCGTACATCATCAGTGTACCAATCAGTTCTCTCATAGTTAGATCTTTAACAGAAGTTGATTGTCTGATTGCTGCAGAGATTCCATTCCATCGAGTAGGAAGTACTCTCAGTACCTTCAACGCTTGATCAGCCTGCTTGATTGGTTCTCCTAAAGCTGTTATATTATTGACAATTTCTGTCAATCTTCCATTCATCTGAGTGATGCTCTCTCCTTCAATCATTTTGAAAGTATCGAATTTTAACTTAGCAGTTGCATATCTCATCTGTCTTACATTATCTGTTCCTTCATAAGCAACAGCTATTGTTTGCCACATTTCATATGCAGTCGGGCATTGAGATACTCTGTTAAATTCGTCTGGTCCTAGACCACAGATGATTGCATTCATTGCTTTTGAATTTATGTCATACTCAGCCTCTGTAGCAGCACTCCATGTATCGGGATTTTCAGGAATTTCATAGGGAGTCAGAATCTTTGAATAGACTCTGTAACCAAGATTTTTCAGATAAATAATCATACGTGATTTCCAGCAGCCATAATTATCTCCATTAAAGTAAGGTGCTCTGACCATTGACATTCCCTCTCTCATATCAGCCATGATACACTCTGTATAATCTTTAAATACTTCTAGCTTGATAGGACTTTAGAAATAAGAAGCTCCTCCTCTGATACCAATTGTTGGATCTGAATCTACGGATTATACACAAGAGGGGGGTGAATTGTGTCTTTTTCAAATTATTACAATCTCTTCAATTTAGACAAATTCTGTTCACTATGCTTTTGCACGATTAAATATGCAGCGGAAAAAGTAAAAGCATGAACACACGGATGTATAGTGGTTCGGGGAACAGAAGGCCCCTAGTCCACTCCACCAACGCTCAAATCCACGAGCTTGGCGATTTTCACTATCTGGTCCTCGTTTCCACAGACCCGTCCACAACTGAGTACAGGCAGTTGACACCTTTACAAGATTCAGGCAAACACAGCCTTCCTGGTTCAAACACGAACCCACACAGCTTAGAACGAGAAGCTGATCACTCAAAAATAAAAGGGTTTCGATAAAGAAACACTTCTCCAGTTGTTCTTCACAATTGCAATAGAATGCAATTGACAGTAGATAGATCGTCGTCTTCAGAAAAATAAAGATCCGTAATCAAAACAGTTCTGAGTCGATCCAGTTGCAATAGATATTACCAGAAACTTCACAACTTCAGCAGCAGTAGATTCACAACAGGTAGTCGATGTAGAACACGTGAATCTGCTATCAAAATCGTCCTTCAGTAATAAAGGTCTTACGCTTCTTCTCGATCACCAGAAAAGAACGCTTTCACACAGTCTCTGTTTTCTTGCTCGTCAAAAGATCAATCAGTACCACACACTTTCCTGTGCATATATATATATTCGAAGTTTCCAAGATAGAACATATATTCAAATATGAGAAAATCTTCCGCATAAATAGATCCATGACAATCTCCTTTAGATTCGCGATATTAAATGAAATAACAAAGCCGTTGTAACTCCCCTGAAGAATCGGCATAAAAAGCTCCGTTTAAATCAATCATTAATCCGTTGTAAATCGTCTTTGATTCAGTCAAAGTCGTATTTAAGAATCAGCTCGAAATCCGCCTAATAATCCGCTTGATTGACTAATTCAAAAGGAAATATCGTCTGTCAAAAATATCCCGACGCCAAACGTAGGGTTGATGACGTGGCTCCTAACGTAGGGTTCACAAACGTAAGGTTCAGAACGTAAGGTTCAGAACGTAAGGTTGAACATACATACTTTCTCTTCAGCATTCAAACGTAGGGTTGATCATCCATACTTTGTCTTGCTTCAACTCTCCAAAGAACGTACGGTTGATTATAAAAGTAAGGTTGATGATCCATACTTTTCAGAAACAAACTCAACACTGAAAACTAACGTACGGTTTCTCTTCCATACTCTTCAACAACGAAAACGTAAGGTTCCTTCCAAACGTAATGTTCTTCTTCCATACTTTTCAACAACGTAAGGTTCATTAACCATACGTTTCAAAATAACATAAAAAGTAAACTTTTCATCCATACGTTACGTTCATCAACGTAGGGTATGAACAGTGATTCCAGTACGCGCTAAAATTGATCTCGCGCTACAGTGATTCCAGAACACGCTAAAATTGATCTTGCGCTACAGTGATTCCAGAATACGCTAAAATTGATCTTGCGCTACAGTGATTCCAGAATACGCTAAAATTGATCTCGGAATAAATGAAGTATAAAATCTCGTTATATAAAATAAATTCCTGCAAAATACTCAACGAAATAATTAGTAAATAATTAAGGGTATTTGTGAGCATCAAAATCATCATAAAGAGACAGAGTATTATTTAAAATAATCTCCCCCTTTAAAAAACATTATTTTGATTTGTTTAAAAACAATACATTGCTCAACAAAATAGAATGTGATTTAATAAACACTATAATGCAAGAGTGTATAACCAATGTTGAAGTTAGGCATATTTTTCATGAATGGGGTGATGATTGTATTAATTCCCATTATCACTCATTTAGGGTTACTCCCCTATGTATATATGTTCTAATGCTCTATCTACTTTTTGTATCCAAAGAGGGATATAATTTCGATGAATATAACAAAATATTTACCTTAACACAATTTCAAGACATTATCCCATACATAGGAATCTCTTGTGGACTTATCCTTTGGGTTTTCAGTAATTTTCTATAAATAAGAAACAAAATAACTAAAATAATATCAATAAATAACTAAAACTACATATGATACCAAATAATATAACTGAATCTATGAATAACAAAAATTATATAGTAATTTAATGATTTAGATAATATATCACATTAATAGTTTCATAACATTTGGGATGAAAGGTTTAGGGTATTTGAGATTAGGTACATAAAAATATTATTCTATAATACATTCAAGGATTTCATATAATAAAACTCCATTAGAGAAATTTTCTATAAATTTAACTTGATATAGTCATATTTAAAACCTATTTAATGGAAAAATAATAAATTATTTAACTCATGAACTATATAATGGGAAAACATATAATAATATATCAAAACATAAACAATAATTAGAATAAGAGTAGTGGATAAATATATTATTATATTAAAAAAAGTCTATAGATGATAATAATAAAACATGGTAGAGAAACATAAATCATGAAAATATCATTATGGAATAATAAAGATTATAAAATGGCATAAAATACATGTTAGTAATCATAAAATATGTAAGCATATCATAAAATTATATAACATTATAAAAATAATAAATGACATGAAACAATGATAAATCATAACAAGTAAAATAATAATTAAAATGTGTTATAATATTATAAAAAACATGGAACAATGGAACAATAATAATATTAGGGAAACCACTTTGATAAATTTCATTAATCCCTTGCATATGCGAACAAAATCATTATGTTTTTTCCGGAAAAGGTGAGAAAAATCATTATTCCAACAATAGTTTGAGAAAACTAGTTATGTACATACCTTATTTTATCGTGAGATATAATGATATACCAATGTATTATAGGGTCCTATAGAATCCCCCAATCATAATCCACACATATGTGTTCCACTAAAAATAATGTTCATCACATCTTAAGGAACCCATGGAAAAAGAAACGATTTCTTACAATTTTCAAAAACATCACAAAAAAGGATGAAAAGAAATCATTGGATATAAAAAATATCATTTAAAAAAAGTTATATCAATATAAAATATTTATGGTCATTTATAAATCACTTCATAAGAGAAAATTATTTATAAATAAATATAATTTAATATAAAATGATTCACAATTTCTTTTAAAAAGTATATTAAAAGATGAAGTGAAAATTGCATTCAATTTTTTTTGAGAATCGAATGTTTAGGATAAAAAACATATTATAAATAGTAGCATAAAAGGAATCCTTGAAATGAACTATAAAATAAAAATAATAAATATTAAGTGGTAATTAATGAAAATAAGCGACTTTACACTAATTTTAAGTAGCAATAAATAAAAAATAAAATTAAAGAAATGTTGGAATAATTTAAATTCCTAAAACAAGTAAATGAAAATTTGTGGAATAAAAAATGAAAAAAATAATTTCATAAAAGAAAGAAATTTTGGATGGAAAATAATTTCATGGAAAAAAATATTTTTTGATAAGAATTTGAGTTATTCCCTCAAATGTTATACTTTTATTTCAGAGAAAATTTTATTATAGAATAGGTTATTGATTAAAAAATGTAATTCAAATGAAAAATGAGGATATATCATATAAAATTAGGAAATAGAAGGATCAATTAATTCAAAGATGTTATATTGTAGAATGAATTTCCATGAACCAATGAATCATAAATTTATTCAATGAATCCCTTATTGTATTTGTTACAAAAGAATCAAGGGATATTAAGAGGAAGATAATGAAATTGACAAAAAAATGCAATAAAATGGAATATATTTTAATATTTGAATGGAATTGGGTAGTGAATACACCGTATTAAAAAAAATATAGTACACAATATCAAACTAGTCCCATGGGGTTAGAAATAGGATAAAAGAACACTTATTGTGGTCTTGATTCATTATGTGAACATTGATAACAACTTGAATAATAATATTTTGTTTATAAGATTAATTATATTTATAATTATTCATCTTTATTTAATTTAATTACTAAAATTTATAAAAAAATTTAATTTATTTAATATATAATTTTTAATTATGTTTTCATGAAAACAGAATCAGTGTCAGCTAGTTTCATTTAATTTTAGCGATTGAAGATGATATTTTAATACTTAGTTAAATAATTAATAAAATAAATTAGAAAAAATATTACAATTATATTCTTATTAAATTATAATAATATCATTCATTTTGTTCTCAAAGTCTTCCATGATATATTTTTATAGAATTGTCCAAGTAGGTTGCCAGACCTACCTAAATATGAACATACCATAATTTATTGTGTGAGTACGGACAAAGAATTATTTATTTTAATATAAATTAATAAATATAAAATCATTATGATATTATTTTCATGTTTTTATGGGTTTTAATCATATTATATCAGGAATTAATAATGTATGAAAGACATGATGAAAAATGAAAATGGTTACTTCATGGGGGTTGTAGTCCGCAAAAGACATGATCAAAGTTATTTTGTTATTATACACGGATTAAAGGAATAAATAATGGTATACCATAAATATAATGAGTCATAAGTATAATAATGAAAATTAGGTAATTGTATACATGTGGTTAGTATAGTATTGGAATGGTTTGAATAAGAAGAAAAAGATAAGGATTAAGCAATACTCACTTTAGGACCTTAAACATTCTATTGAATGTATTCTTGGAAATATATGAAATATGATAACTAATTGAGACCTTAGGATTATGAAAAATATTAAGGATTATATGAAGATTTAGTTTTCATATTTTTAGGAACAAATACAATTGAATTAGTTTACAAATAAGGGATGGGTGTTTCCACTTTTATAAGATATGAAAAGTGATTTTTTTTGAACACTTGTTATTTTTCCATATTAGAATGAAACCATTCAAGGTTAAATGTTTCCAAAAGCGAGAAAAAATATAGTGTTTTGTAAGATATTTTTAAAAAATATTCTAAATCCTATTTTTACAAAAGTGTTAAACTTGTTTCAATTCATTTATCATTTTTTTCATTATACCATTTTTAATTTTTACTATGGTTACTAGTTCTTAACCAAGTAATAAATAATTTATTAAAAATATAAAGAAAATCCTCGTACTAAAACTCATGGTTTCAAACATAAATTTATTATACATTTTATATAGATAAATTTATTAATAATTTAATATTAATTGATAAATTAAAACATTATATATATATATATATAAACAATTTTATATAGGAAAATGAGGTTTTGTCTATTTTATGTTCTTAATTTTATTTACCATTTATAATGAATTAAATGTGTGTTTACATAATTATATATGAGATTAAAAATACATTATTTTAATTAATTTTAATATATTAATTTGATATATTAGATAAATATTACAGAATACTAATTAATCAAATCTCTTAAAATAATAGTTTCAACATTAACACTACAATTATCTTTAAAATTAGCAATCATATAGTTGAGAATAAAATTATCATGATAAATTTCATATTATTTTTAACTAATTATTCAATATTTATAATATGTTTTACCAAAAACACATTATTATTTTTATGAAAAATATAATTTAACATTAGCATATGTAATGTGTAAAAACCCATTTCTAGAAAAAAATTAATTTTTTGAATAAAATATTTTTTTATGGAAAAATTATCATTGTAATTGTTTTTAATGATAAAAATTGATTTTTCATAATTTTTATTTTATGCTAAAAAATATGATTAAATGCTTTAAAATTATATTATATAATTTAAATAAAATACCAAAAAATATTTTCATTGAAAAAACATAAGTTCCTAAAATTTTACTCATAATGATTTTGAATTAATTAGAGTATTCTTAAAATGTATAGTTTTAAATAAAAAAATAAATATCTAGAAAATTATAGTGATTTATATATATCATTGTTTTTCTTATAAAATTTAGAGGTTGGGTAAAAAAACTATTTTACAATATTAACATAAAAATGATTATTATAGATAAATCCTAAATATTCATAGTAAAATATTTTTGAAATTATAGATCAAAAAATAAAATTTGTGTTATATAATTTAGATTCTAAGGTATATTTTCTTAAATTTGAAATATATAGTTCAATACTTTTTCTTGAAAAAATATCTTTTTTTCTTTTAACGTCAAAACACTTTTTGAGTAAAATAATTGAGATAAATAATCCATTACTTAATAAATAAAAGTTTATATAGTCTTAATTTATTATTACATAGAATCTTTAGATATTTACATCAAATCTATGAAACTATTTTCTTGTAGTGATAATAAAGGATAGACATTCAGCCAATATTGATCTTGTGGCTGTATCAAAATGATTAATTTTCTCTCAAATAGTATTTTATATGTACCAAAATTTATTGAGTTTAAATTGGGATTGTTGTATTGAAAACCCAAGTGATAGTACCTCCTTTCGAAACCATACTAAATATTCTTTATATGGGTGTCTTCTATTGACCTATTCAATTTCATTCTTTTTTATCTACTGGTTTTGTAATACGGTAACATCATTTAGTATATTCTAACTAAACCACTATATTATAACGATAAAATTTTATTATAATATATTTTTTTAGTTTTCTGTTTATTTTGAAAAATATCTTAGTGTAGTATTTATTTACAGAAATTTTATATTGAAATTTTGAGGCTGTGACACACACTGTGATATTGGAATCCTTGTGCCAAGTCTTATAGAAAATACATTTGATAAATATATTAGTATCATATTACATCCCAATTAGGAGATCTCTTAATAAAACCATCAAAGGATGAATCCACAATATCATATCACATAAACACAAATTAATCATTCAATCCACTGAGGATAATTATGAGGGACTCACAATATCATTATTTATGGAATAATACTCAAAATGTTCTACTCAAATTTCTAATTCATCCTATAGGGAAAGATAACATGAAAATACACTTCTAATGAAAAATTAATTACATGAAAATGGTATTCAAATCCAATGCCTTACTCAAGAAGTATTATTTAGAGTATAATTATATATATTTGAATGGTAAATAGTGTGATTCCAAGGAAAACATCACATTAAAGACACAGAAGGTGAAAAACCATGTACCCAAAAAAAATTGTTCCATGAAGAAAAATACTGAATATAATAATATATTCTATGTATCTCTCTCGGGGGGTAATTCATAGTGTATAATAATAAAATAGTCTCCTCACAAAAGATTTATTTCCATATAAATGGCCACAGCTTGGGTCATATACCAGCCATCCTACATGGAATGTTCATGTGGAAAACCCATTATGTTGAAATCATCTTCAATAATTAATGAACTAAAAAACTAAGCAATGTTTTTTAAAAATATTCCATGTGATCATGTTTTCTTGATAAACACCCCTAAATGTCAACTAAACTAAGTATTTCAATGTGAATGACCCCACTACATGACTTTATATATCCGTTGTTTTCCTGCTTTATCCAAAAAATTAAATACAATTGATCTATTATAGAAAGAGTGAAAAATAAAAATAATGGAATACCTCTTGGTGAAGTATTATATATCGATCGTAGATATATACTCCACGTTCACTACACCCTATTCAGTCATAGATCAGACTCCTCTAGAAATTATTGTCATACCTACCCATTCTTCAACTCATAGCTGAACAATATTGTTCTTACGAATATTCCTCCCCACCTTCTTGAATGTGAGGGAGAGAATATTTTTGTTAACAAATAAAAATAAGTTTAACAAATTAAAATATATACAAACACTAATTTACATGCTCAAAATAATGTCCAGAACCAAAAAATTAGTATAGAACACCACTAAAAAACATCTAATTCATGATACAACTACCAAGACATAATATCAATCCATATATACATTTATGTGAAATCAACATTCAAAAATTCAAGAATAAATAATAATTCTTAAACAAATATTATGTGTCTAGAAAAATAAGGACAACTCAAAATCTTTTTAAATTTTACACAAAGGGTAAACATATTATATATACCAAAAAACTGTCTAATAATTATTATAAATTCATATATGAAAGTGAATTATAATTTTACCCATCATAAGAACATGAGATCCAATATCCATATGATCAAATTAAACACAGTCGATAACTCTTTACATGTTAAGAACATCTCTTTGATATGTTACAGCTCCAAACATCCATATCAGAATTTTGTTTCACAAAATTTCCACTATAACATGATAGAAAATTAAAATTACCCAAAAATTACATAACCCATAATGAGGAATATCAGTATAAAAATAATATAAATTAGGTTTTGTTTCATATGATAAATTTACCGACATTTATAATATTCAGATTTTGTAAATTTCTCGTTATGAGGATGTTTTAGGTAAGGTTTTATTTTTTCAAATATCACATTAAAATACATAGATTTTTTGATAAATTTAAACATGGAAAATTTATTTCATAATTCTATCAAAATAAACATCTATATTCATCTCCTCTAGTCATTTTAAATTTTTTTAATTTCCTATTAGGGATTCACGTCCATTTAGTATAGAAATTAATATATATGATTATTATAATATAAATGACCATATCTCATATTTTTAGATAATAATCATTCTTCTAAATGTCCAAATTCATCAAATTTTTTGTAAGAATGTTATTATTTGTATATCAATGATTTATTAAGATAATTCTATATTTTCATTCAAATTATTTACAAAATCAAGAAAGGAATATTTTTTATAATTTTCCACACATTTCATTTTCAATTAACAATGAATCTCATTACTGATGTGTAAAATGTTTCTTCACTTTTTTTCATTTTCTAAATGAATTAATTTTTTTACTATTAACATTAGTTTTATTTAAAAATATTCCTACCACGATTTCATGGTTTTCCAAAATAACTTATATTATCATTATTTCATAAATATTATTTTTAAATATTATATACCCAATTTAATGTAACTTTCTTCATATTTTTCAAGTCAATTTTCTATTTCTCATGTAATTTATTTTTAATTAATATCAATATAAATTATTTTTTATTATAATTTAATGATTATATTGATTAATAAGACTACCCCTTATTAATCTAGATGGAATATGATCGTATCTTATGGAGGATTCCATGAAACCTATTTGATTCCCATAGATTTATTTGGTTATTTTTATATTATAAAATCATTCATGTATTTTTGGGAAAAAATGTATGGTTTTCATTATGGGATATATTTTCATGAAATTTTTTATTCAACAAAAACATTTGGTAAATTTTTTCATCTCATGATTTGACATGTATGGGACTCTGATGTAAACCCATTCCTCTATGAGACTCTGTCCACTAACCATGATTTAAGGGGGATTGTACCCCATACACTATAAGATTATTTCCAATATATGATTATGGACATAGATTTGATCCTATACAGATAAAATTGTTTTCTATTCTTTATTATGTTGCTTATTCTTACTCTTATTTTATGTTTTCATAGATCATCTTTTATAACTAATGTTTTAACTCTCTTCAATTCTTGTCGTATGTTATTTGAAAAGTCTTGTTAGAGTAATTGTGGTATATCAAATATGTTTTATTTGGTATGAATCTATTATATTATTTATGTATACCAATATTATTCTACCATAACTATATTCTCACCATACTATCAGTTTTTAATAAAATATTTTATATATTTGTTTTACTCGTATAAAGAATTTGAGTAACACATCCTCATACTCTCTTTCAAATTGTTATGGAGAAAATAAATATTTAAAAAATGTATATATTCATATCATGTATGAATAATATTCATAGGATATGATGAAAAATGGTTGGAAAACAGGGTTTTCAATTATATAATCTCCCATAGAATTAATATTCTACAGTCTAAAGTTTAATTTATTATCAAATGTTAGGTGTATTCATGAAAAATATTGCTATACATATTTATTTTATACATGTTCACCTTAGTAGGTATCACAGTGAGGTTTATTTATATTTTGTGATTATGTAATTAATAATAAATGGATAAAACACAATAAAATGTATGTTGAACAAAAGGTGATACATGATAGACATAACATCTTTTTATTTTAAATTATTTGGTCATTATTAAATACATTATATGACTCATTTTTATTATGATAAAATTTTATACTCTGATTACTTCTTGATAACCACATATACATTTTTTTAGTTAATGGATGGATCCTAGAGTAAATGAGTTAAAAAGTGTGATGGTATAAGTGATGATTTCCATTATGAGAAAACATCTTAAATGTGATATAAAATGAAAAACATTATGGATATGCACGCCAAAATCTCTAAATATATGAACAATATCTTGATTCATCTTCTATATAGAAATCCTAAAAGTATTGAACTACCCTGAATTGATTCTTTTATGGAAGAACATCCAATAACCTTTTGTGGGACACTGAATCTAGTAATTCTTTTATTGTGGATAAATTTAACTGAAATTATATTTCCCATTTAGTGGTACTCGATGCCTGAAAAGTTTATTTTATCTATTTATAGTTTGGATGGTGAAGTTAATCATTGGTATAATTTTATAATGAACTTCAGGACAGATAAATAAATTCACTCAATAGAATATAAGGTATTTAATAACATTGTTTAAATAAATTTTATACATTTAATCTTCACACAAAGAATGTATATATAATTCATGGAGGTGAAACAAAAGCAAGTTTAATTCATTTCATCATATAATTTATAAATCCCAATACATTCAATGTACAATTATTCCTTAACCATTAACTTTGATATAAAAATTAAATGTTTCTTTATTTTATAAAAATCATGTCTTCAATACCCATTACCTATAAGGATATTTAGTAAAAATGATGAAATATTTCGATATGATCTCAAGGTGGATAGGGAAGTTGGAGACTCCAATTTTCTTATTTGTTTTTTTATTAATTAATAGAAAAATAGTTTCTCAGGCTAACTCAATTCATAATACTGAGAAAAAAATAAAAATTAATCATCCTATATTACAAAGAAAATTAAGACAAGTTGATGAAATTTCATTAACAGTAAAGGAAAATGCATCCATTATTGAAAATAAGGCCACTAGGAACATGAATATAGGACAGATATAATGATGATAAAAAATGGGATAAATTAAAATAAACTCAAATTAGTGCACCAACAGCACTAAAATTCTATAATTATAAGGAATATTTTTATTAATAAAACAAGTACACAAATTAAAAAGATAATAATATAATTTGATGTTAGTAACCACCTAATCTTGGGGAGAAAACGAAAGGCCATAAAATAAAAAATATGGAAGTGGGAGATGATTTTTTTAGAATTTTACACTCATCAACCACGATAGAACTAAAAATTTCTTATTTGATTCTAAATCAACCCATCCATTCATATTTATAATTTTTTTTATCATAATAATGTAAAACTAATAACAACTGGATAATAGATTATCATTGAAAACTACCAGTGGTATGATGTTACATCCCATATTCATAACTATTTCTGATTTATGTTTTTTGAAATATGTTTCATTCAATTCATATTATTTTTCATTTATTGAATTTTTATTTCATGTCTAGCCGATATTGGCTCTCTATACCTAGATCTGATATAAATTATCTTGATCAAAAAATCACATTTCTTGTTTCAAATAAATCTATGCATTTCTATTGATAAAAGGATAAATATTAACACTATATAGATGTGACATCCATTATATTCATTTTGTTACTGGTTAGTGAGGTATATTTTAAATTGTTTTTAGTAAATCACTATAATGAAAATAAATTATATTATTCAAGACTTTTTCAATGTATTTGTAGATATATTCATGGATATACTTATATTACATGGTATAGTTTTTCATAGAACTCGTACATGGTGTTCTGTCAATATTGAAGACCCCTTATATAATATCCCAAATTTAATTAATAGAATTATAGAAGATGCATTATGGTAACATATATTAGGATTTTATAATACCAATTACATCACTATTGGGTGAACTAGTTATCTCTTTTAAGAAAAAAATATGGATTAATTCATATCTATATTGATAATTATAAATATAATAAATAATGGTCATGAATAAGTATCCTCTAACCCATATAAATAAATTTTAACACCAAATTCTTGGGCCTCAATAAATCTATAAGATTGGCCATATTATGGGATACTATAAATTATGGTTGAAAATATATGATATACCCAAGACTGCATTATATATATAATATGAACCCCATGAATAAATAATGATTCATATCAGGCTTACCAATACGTTGAATATTTAGATATTAGATCGATTATTTTGTATTTGTTTTTGATGAGGATATTTTTATATTATATATGATTAAGGTTGGGATTCATAATTATTTTAGGATTATTCTAGAGACCTTTAAAAAAGTGAAACTCTATCCAAAATTTACCATTTTTGAATTATATCTAACAAAAGTATTATTATTTGTTCATGTAATAATATTTGAGGGTATATATAATGATCCTTCAATTAAGGTGGTAATTGATGAAAATCACAAGCCAAATATAGTAATATTGATCCATTGATTTCATGGATTTTCTAAATACTGTCAATTATTTTTTAGAAATTAAAATAGATTTATTAATCCACTGACCATGTTAATTATTATGGGATTTAGCATATATTGGATAGATGAATATGAATAAAATTTGAACACTCTTAAGAGAAAGTTGGTCACTAAAATATAATAAGACTAAACAAAAATATATAATGTTTTTAGATATTATGTAATGAATCAGTTAAGGTACTAGAATGTTTCATAATAAAAATTGATATAGTTGTTGAATACGATTCCTATCAGTTTAACGCCCATTTGGAAAATCTACTAAGGCCTAATTTGGGGACAATAATGTTAATATTCACATTAAAAATTTAAAGGAATTATAAATATTGTGAAATTTATCTTATAAAAATATATAAAAAATCCTTATGGAATATATTTATTTTGATGAAGTTTAATAGGAACCGAATGAGGTGGAATTAGTTGACCAAGGACTGTAACTACTCAATACATTACCTTCCTTAGAATGGGAATGTGGTGGATAATGCTATAGAAAGAAAATTTTATTATACCATATCAATTGAAATAATTTAATATGAACCAAATTCTACTGGATTTGAAAATTATTTCCTTTTAAATTATAATAGAATCATAGAAATCAAGTATTTCCTTAATTAATACTCAATCATCTATCCATGTGAAGGTAAAGGAGTCACATAATGAAGAGATAATTCTTTAGAAGAGTTTATGGAATATTATATATATTTAAATTGATAATTATGGAATTATTATATTCATGAAATGAGTTTGTATCCTAAAAAAACAAAATCAATGAAGTTTATGTTGGATTAATCACATAGATCATCATTTACCATCCATCCTTAGTTCACAACCATCATTGGAGATCTCGAGGATGTCTATTTGATGGAGAGGATCACGGAGGCTCATTACACAAGTTCTAATCACCTATTATAGTTTGATATTTATGGGTGGATATTTTGAATTTGAAATTTTGGTTTTGCATTATTAAGTTTTATTTATGTGATTTAATGTTTTTAATCTGAGTTGTTTGATTTTTATCTATTGGATGTGTGGTTACCTCTTAATCGTAAAGAGACTATAAGAAATAAAAAATGGATTTAGAGTGAGTTAATAACAAAATTATAAAAAAATTAATTTCATTAAATTATCTTTTATTGATATTGGAAACATTTAATTAAAATTAAATAGAACAGTGACTCTGACTATCCTCACGGTGAGACAAATCGGGTCGTGACTCACTTGGGCAGTGATTTAAGATGGAAGTGAGTCTATACAATGGTTAGTCATGCTGATGGTAGGTAATTTAGTGTTTGGTCGTAGTCTATATTGACTCATATCAAGGGTGTGTATTATCCGTAGGTAGGCCTTTTCAATGGATTTCCAAATTCCTTGGTGGTGGGTAATGTTTGACAGTAGGTCATCTTCAAAAGTGACTCTAGTTCAATGGTGAGTCACATCTATTGGTGAAATAATTTTGGTGGTTAGTCATCCTCAATAGTTAATCCTTTCTAGTTCTATGCATTCTCAATAACCATCCAAATTTTTATCCTTATGTTGAATCGACTTTGATGGTGGGTTATTATGGGCGGTGACTCATCTTCAACGACAAGTCAATTCTGTTGGTGAGTAAAATATGATGGTAGGAATTTTTATCTCTTAGACAATATATCTCTAAGTATCCTTAAATTATTAAATTATTTCATAATGAATAAAACCATTAAAAACATAATTAACATGATTTGTGAGCATTAAAACAACGTGGTTCCAACAACATACATACCCATTCCGTCGATATAACACACTATGGGTTTTTATATTATTATGTCCTATATGGATTATTTTATGAAATTTACATCTTGAATTACAATAAAAATTTAAATAATTATAATATTATGTTATAATTACTAATTTTTGATGTTATAATAAACTTATAATTGTAATATATCTGTATATTCATTAATAAGATCAATTTTTAAGACATCCAAATACAGAAAAGATATTTTGAATACATTATTGTAAATTATAACCATAGGTTCAATGAAATGGATATTGGAATATATAAATTTATGAAGAAAAATATATGAAATATTTATGAGCATCCTATATATTTTTTTACCCATGATCCATTATGAATTCCACAAGACTCTAAACTGCATCGTTTGTTCAAAAATTGAACTACATAAACAAGAATATTAATTTTAACTATAAATATTTAATATATCAAAAATATGTAATTACATTTTGATGTTATTTAGTGAAATAAATAGTAATAATGTTCTATAAATTTGAATAATGAACATAATGTTTTTATTCTGGGAGTTAGAATTCTTCTAACTAAAATAATCTATGAGTTAATGGTTTAATTTCAAATCTGAATTAGAAATAAAGGATTTTTATTTCAAATTTCCATTATGGAATTTTTTTAATCATTATCCCTAAATACATTTATTTTTATTCCATTTGGTTACGTTTTTGGGTTTCCATGTCTTCTTACCCTTTCAATTCCTTTTGGTTTGTAAATCAATAGAAGGGATACTTGCAAGTGAATCACAATTTATCTCCTTTTTCAATTAGAAACCTTTCTCCTCATGTCAATAAATATTTTTAATTCATCACTGTTGATATATATTCTTAATATATTACAAAATATTACTATTTATTGTCTTTGATATTTATTTCAATATTTTATAAAGAATCTATTTTAATGTTTTTCACAAGGTTCATTTTCTGTTTACATTGGTAGTCTTTAAATAAATGTCAAGTGTATATGTATTTATAAAATTTTATAGATGAAGATATTTTAAATACATATTCATTATTATTTATTAAAAAAATTCATTCCATGTGTTTCATGGATTTCTAATGTAATTTCAATTTATATGGTTTTATTATATAGTTACATTAAAATTAAATGTTACCAAAACAAAAAGATATTTCTTTTATATATTCAATTCAATTTTTTACTCTTTATAGAAAATTTCGATTTATATATCACAATACAATTAATGTTTATGATGCTTCACTATAGATATTAATTATTTATACTATCCACTGTCTTTATTTTCATGTCTCTTTGTTATATATTGTAAATTGTTTTAGAAGAAACCTTTTCATTATATATGTTAATTAACCCATGATGAGATTTTTAATGTCATAATATTCATATGGAACACATATATATATTATCAATAAATTATAAGTTGTCTCAAAATTACATATAAAAATAGTTTCTATGTAATTATTTATATCTCATTTGATTACAAAAGTGACTCAAAAATGAATTTGATACAATTTGAGATATTGTCAACTCAATTTATGGGAATGGGTAGTGAACGAAAACAACTATAATACTCTATAATTTTATGATGAAGGGTTTGTCACTAAGCCTTGATATAAGAAATGATTTTCTATACTTATGTATATTCCAAATTATTACACCATTTTTTCTATATTATTATTATTGAACCATGTTTAAAATCTATTATGATTCATATAAAATTTTCAAGAAAAATAGTTATTCCATAAATCATGTTTTTGGATCTGTATTTTATCATGATTTAATATCTTATGTTAATTTCATATTCAATTATTTGGTTTTCTCAAATTCCCAACTCATATAGTTTTTATGATATTTTATTTTCATCTCTTATGATTACTCTTATAGGTAATTTGATCTCACCCTTTCAAATGTATCAATTTCCAAAGTTAAAAAGAAGATTAGTATATATGATATTCATATAATGAAATAATCTGTGAATAATATATATTATATGTGTTGAATAATGGTTTTAAAATAAGCCATGTATCTATCAATTCAGTAATGAAATTGAAAAAAGTGGTTTTGGAGTGTGATTTCTTCTGAAATGTAATGTGTATTCCTATAAAAGGAAGTAATATTTATTTATCTTATGTTGGGAAATATCATTTAATATCAGAGTGGATTTTGTTTCATTTTTGGGTACTAAGTTATGAATAATAAGAAGATAAAACCTAAAAATTACCTATCATGAAAAAATAGTATAGGATTATCATAACATGTGACAGGTTTTAATAAAATTTTCAATATTTAATAAATATTATCATTGATTTTCCATATAATAATATTTCATAATTTTATTATGTATTTATTCTCACTTGAATATTATTAGTTTGAGTAATTTTTTTAACCCATAGGAATCTAGTTAGCTATATTTGTTATGGATAATGAATTGATTATCCTAATGTGAAAATAAATGTTATAGGGGGGAATTGAAAAACGAAATGGAAAATCTCACCCAACACTTTTAATATATGAAAAAAATTTAATCATTTTAAATCCCAAATTCTCAATGGAATGAATAACACTCTATTGAGTAATTTATTTGGAAATATACAATATTTGTTAGTATATCGTCTAGTCCATTGATTATTGATCTACGGATCAATACAGTAGAAAATATATTTTTCATTTTATTGTGATGAGGATTATAATGACCATTTTTACAATTTATCATTTGGACGGTGAAGCTATTCAATGGTGTAAAATCATTATGAACATGATTCATGATGAATAAATTTACTATATGAAATAGTTTCTTTTTAAAAAAGTAAGAGTTCAATAAATATTCACCTCAAACTGTTCACATTAAAAAAGAAAAATAAATCATTGATCTAAATCTGAAAGGGGTTGAATCTATTGGCACCTATGAATCAAAATTTAAAAGTCAATCATAGAGAGAATCCAGTTTTGTCAATGTCCTTGAAATAAAATTTGATTAATTTTTAGTGTCTTGATACTAAGTATCTAATATCAATTGGATATAATATAATTTTGTAGGTATGGATAATGTTTTAAATGTGTTATTAAGGATTAAATATAAACCAGAGACTCATATTATTCATTTATTTTTTGGGAAAAAACTTTAAAAATGGTTTTCTATGGAAAAAACTAAAAAATATTTGGATTAATGAAAATTATTCTTCTTAAATTGAAACAATTAGGGAAGAAATGAGTGAAATTACCTTAATGGTATATTAGAGAAATGTGAGTTTGGAAAACAAATCGATCATTCAAATAAATTTTCGAGATATATGTTTATTAAAATTACAGAAATGGATAAAAATAATGTTCAATACAACACACCACCCACACTCTAATTATTTAAATGTAATTATTATGTATATTACACAAACTATCGCACTAATTCATTGGTTGTTGATGAAAATAATCATTAGAAACCAAATAATACAATGGATAAAGTATTTGATTATGAAATCACAAAAGTAGAATTTGATCATTAAAATGACATGGTAAAAGGAAAATAATGATTCCATAGAGGAATATAAAATTAATAATTTGATTTTGGTTCTACCAATTCATTTATATTTGGAATAATTTCTATGTTCATAAAATCATCACTGTAAAAACTAAATATTGAAATATTAGTAAAATTTCAAATGGATCTATGATTTCATCAGAATTCTATTACACTACTTAGATTTATGTTTGTGGGAATATTATACCTTAAGATTATATTTATCACCCTTTAGACACATTTAGTTATATTTTTTAAGTGGTATCATTGTATTTACATAATTCCCATATCAATATATAGAGTTAGGAGATAATATTTCATATTTCAAATCAGACTATTATTGTGTATTGATGTAATGTAGACTATGAACTCGTTGTGGATGTTGTTTCCCATGTATGGGTCTTGTAAAATATTTTTGTGGGATATATAACTAAATAGTTAAAAAACCATGTATTTTTTTAATTTATTTTATTTGAGATTATGTAAATGTATTTTTATAATTGTTTTATAATCTTTCCTATAATTGTGGGGTAAAGTATTCTATAGAAATCATATTGGTGCTATGGAAATATCTAATACATTTTATAAATTTTTATAATATAATATGAAAATTTTATGAATCCCCTCTAAGATAATAATGATTAGTGGTTATTATTACATTTTAATAAACATGACGTTTACCCAAATACTTTGTTCAAAAGAAAAATATCTCAATGTGTTTCTATATTTATTAGCGTTATGTTTAAAAAATAATGTTCAAGATAATGTATCAACCACCCAAAATTGATGTATTTTTCAATTAACTATCTAGGGATAGAGAAACTTGTATTTAATTAAATTTATAATATATATCCTCATTTGGACACTAAAAATGAATGTATATCCATGGGAAAATTTCCCATAAGACAGTGACACTATGAATTTGTGGTGATTAAAATAAGACTTAAAAATACCTCTATATATTCATTGATCTAATGAATAGAATCCTACGATATTAACTCGATCGAATATTTATTATATTTATAGTTGGTATCTTCATATATTTTGTTATTTAAGAAGTCCAGGAAGATCATTATTCCATTATGATGATGGATGTGAAAAAGGTTAAAAATTATTCTAAATTTAGTACATGCTAATTCTAGTTACAATACGTATCATATATGTGTAATATAATCATAATATAGTGTAAATCTGTTGATCCATTAAATAAAAGGAAAATTAAAGAATGGATAAGTTGAAGCATTTTAACAAATATCCATAAATTATTGTTATTATTTAGAAAATATTTATTTTTTTGAGAAATTTATTTGAATTTACTAATATAATAAACAATTTAACTACAATGGGAGGAAATTTCATTAGGATTGACGACTATGAATAATATTTCATGGATACTAATAGAAAGTGTTTCAATACCCACATACTCAATCTACGATTGATTGATTAATGGTCAGTGATATAAAATCATGCATCAATGAAAGTATTTGGATGTAGTAACATGTATAATAATACTATCATAACATATCCCTCATACAAATTAATGTTTCATGATAAATATTTTCTTATGTCAGATTTAGATATAACAACTATAATATTTTCTATAAAAAATGGATGCATTATCCCAATTTTTAAAATTTTTATATAGATAATGATCATTAGAACTTTATGTATATATTAAAATGGAATGCAATTATAATAAACTAAAGAGGATAGTTGCATTTGATAATAGAGAATGACGACTCAACACATTATCACCCCAGGTAGGTGAACATGTTAGATTCTACTCATATTAGAATTGATCATGATACATAATCAGTGATGTGAATTTATAGAGGACTAATACTAATGGATTTTTAATAAATAATAATTAAATATTTAAGAAATGGATGAAATCCTATCATTCCCAAGTGACACATCACCCATATATAAATGTGAAGGCAAAGGATACAGAAAATGAGGATATAATGATATGTCATATTCCCTGACATTTTTATATTTTGACCTTGAAAATGATGGCATTATAAGATTCATGAATCAAAAAATGTGTTCCAAAGACACTATAATTTTAGAAGTATTTTTTGGATGATTAGAAAATATCATCATTTAATATACAACTTAGAAGCATAATGATATATAGAGATCTTGGAAATAATTTCTTATGGAACAACCTTAATAGGGAGATTGAAAATTATATATCCTTATATTGGGTGTTTGACTATGTTAAATGTATAATGAATGATATATAAGGGGGTGATGTTACCAATTCTCATACCTTTATTCAAATAGAAGATTATCATTATGTATTTTTTTATTTAATCCTTAGAAATATGATACCTAAAATAATAATTTTGTTGTAGTTGTTATCCTTAAAATATAAGAAAATTTAAATTCTATTCATTAATATTCATTCTGTATCAACATTCCATACAATTCATAACATAATTGTTAAGGATTCATGGGGTATCAGTTTCAATTATATATAAAAAATATTCATATACTAGTTTCATTTTATATATATGAATTTTTTATGAACTAAAGACTGTGCTAATATTTATCTCTTCTAATCATCTAAAAACTATTGGTCTAACTTAAAGGACATTTCAATATCATTATATTATAGAGATATAATATTCAATGGATATAGAAGGCGCTTCATATTTATACCTTCCCCTGGAAGATTCCAAATAGAAAAATAGTTTCTATTCTATAATTTAAATGAAAACATAGGAGGCTCTACATGGGATGTTGTAAAAAACTTTGATAGGTTGATATAATGTTTGGGATCATAATCTTTTTAGACTAAAGAATTATCAAAAAAATTTAGAACATTTAAATAATTCAGCGAAACATTAAAAAAGTATACGGATATTAGAAGAGTTAAACTAAATATCATATTTCACATTTGTAGTTTTAATTCATAGAAAATATATTCCGAATATTTACATAGATGTGGGTTATATGTTTTCGTATGAAGGGGATGTTTAGTTTTAAAAATATTTTGTAGAGGAACTAAATTTCAATGCTAAATTAATTTAATTAGGGTATATTATTACATCCCCCAAATTTAGTATGTATTTCCCTTTAAATATTGTTTTGGATCGATAGCTTGTTATACATATGACACCAAACTAAAAATACCATGATATTGATAATTAATATAAAATATTTGAAATCATGATAACAATTAATAATTTTGTTTCACTAAATACGAAACATCATTATGAGAACTCAAAGAATAATAAAAGAAAAACATCAAAAAAAGACCACAAACATGGATTCATTATCCTTATTACAATTATTGAATACCATTATTCTTTTTATATCTTTCAACAAAAGGGAAAAAATTGATATATGATATACATTCTGAAATAGTATTAAATAGTATGAATGATTCTATAGATTTATTTATGCCTATATATAATAATCCAATAGAATATTTATTTATATTATCATTGGACAAACATTCATTTGATATATTTTTATTGGACAAATAGTTATTGGAAATATAGATCCATTGGACATATCTTTGTTATAAATACTTTAATAAATTATATAGATTAAAGTAGTGATGGAATCAAATTGTAAAAAAACTATAATTCATACTTAAAAATGATTCTTGAATGAATAAAATATAATAATTTTTATGAAAAAATAGAAATTTTATTAGTCATATAATATTTTTAAATAAATATTTTATGATTCAAGTATTATAGTGTTTATGGATTAATAAAATCTAGTGTTTATAGAAGAGATTTAGTGATTCTTAATTAAAATATATATAATATTGGAGAGTAGCATTGATCTCATGATTATATTTTTGATGGATAAAGAATATATATATATATATATATATAATGCATTAAATTATTTGTAATGAAAAACTATTTAATGAATAAAAAAATTTTTATTATCAAATTAAATATTACAAATTTATGATATTTAATCAAGAAATTGGATTTATAAATGGAATCATCATATACAAAAATGTAAATAACATAAATATAAGTTTCAAGAATAAAATAATATTACCAAATGTTAAAGTTTGTGACAATGTCTAAGAGTAATGTAATTAGGAACCATTGAAATAATGGTAAAAGAAAAAAAATATATAAAAACATTATCATTAAATGGATGGACAATGTCACAGTAAGCCCACCCTCATCTAATAACTTTTGTATGTCTATTTTCTCCACATTCCTTTTAAAAATGACAAACTATTAAAATTTGTAATATGTACTTTTGAAAATATAACTGAAGAACACCTATAAACAACTCATATTATACCCACCTCAACCAATTAAATTTCATCAAATTTATCTAGAATCTATGGAATAATTCTCTCCCTCACGTGATTCACACATTTATGGCCACCAATATTATAAGAAGATGTCCCAAAATTCACTTTTCCTAAAGTCCCCCTAAAATGAGGTAATAGGACACTGAATATCACCTATATATATATATATATTTATATAATATTCAATGTCCCATTAAATTTTAATTATCCATAATAATTTTCTAATACAAAAATATAACTATATTATTCTCTTATATATATTTTATAGATTTTAAATTTCTTATTACATTGTCACTAAATTTTTGATAAAGAATAAATATAATGGAATCTTGTAAGTGGTGCTCGACTTATCTCTTACTTTTATAGTGAAATAATTCTCATCCAAATCCAAATTCGTAATATTGTTTCATAAATTTTTATTTATATAATTTAAGGATCACAAATGTTATTTTCTAATAAATTTAACAATATTTTAGATATTTTTAGATGAATAATTTATAAAATTTTACACAACAAGACATATTCTATAGAATTTAACCCCCTTTAAAAAGTGTGGCTAAAATATATTTTTTTACTTTTTACACCAGTTCACATATATATATCATATTATTTTCATTTCCAAACACATAAAACTATCAATATTTTTATGGTTCTCAAAAACAATTTCTATACAAAATATCAAAATAATATTTTTATTTTAAAATAAATTTTATCTAAAGATGAGAATATTTCTTATTGTTTTTCATGAAATTTTATTATGGTTATTTTTAAGGTTAAATAATAATATTTCAATATACATGAGTGATTATTATTATTTAGTGATGATATAATACATTAATAGCATTCACCTTATTACTCTAGAAGGATTATGAATACTTATTGTGGATATTTTCATGAAAATTGTTTCACTCCCATGGATTAATTAAGCGATGATGAGATTAATTATAATTTTTTATTTTTAGGGTATAAATATGTATGGTTTTCATTATAAAATTTATGCGACCGGAACTATATAACCCTACAATGCATTACATAATGATTTATATATAAGGAGATAAAATATACATGATTGGGGAGTGATCCAAATACACTATGGTATATGTAAACTATTTTTTATTGGAATGTGGATTGAACCCAACACACTATTGGTTTCTATTAACTATCTGATGAATGCTTTTCGAATTATTCTTAAGATATTAAATGAATATATATTCGTATGTATGCGGCGCATTCTAAGGGATATTTTCTATTTTCATGTATCATGATTTTTGAGTCATAATTATTATCAAATATTATCCATGTATTTTATTATATAGAAATATATATTCCATGAATCATGGTTTTAGAAAAATTATTTAATCAGTGAGAAATTTCAATAAGATGTCAATGTAACTTTCTGTGTACTCACAGGTGTATGATTCCCTTATGCTCACTTATATTATTCAATTATAATCTCTTATGTTTACCCTTACACAACATTTGATATCACTATTTTTTATTATTTCATTCCATAGGTTATTTAGTGGAAAATTATGTATTATATATCTCAATGTGTATCTAGTGTAAAGAATATATATTAGAGATGATAAGGAATGTTTGTAAAATAAGTTGGTTATGTATCAATTCTCTAATGACACCAAGGGATGTGGTTTATTTTGATATTTAATAAGTATTTTTCAAAATTATATAATATATATCATTTTATGGTAGTTCATCTCAAGGATTAAATCATATATGATAAAACTAGAACATGTAAAAGTAACTGACACATCAATTATTACACACATAAGCTAATATCCAACCCACAATCCTACACCTAGTTTGTCTCTCTACTAAACATGCATGGAATCAATATATTTCTCAATATGGAATATATTAGATCCCCAAACACATCTACTATATTTATGTCACAAAAAAATAACCAATAATGTTTCTAATTTCATGATTTCAAATTCAATTCATAAGGTAATTTCTCATCAGAGATTATTAGCGTTAATGCACACCTAACTTGGGATACTATCTACTTATTATGTTCCATTTTTTTAGAAAATAAGGAACACAATTTCAATTTTATTAGGGTAATACTTGACAGAAATCATTTTTTTATTTCATAAGGCACAAAAAAATGTAAATACCATTAGTAAAGAAAGTAACCCCGTGCCTTTGAAAAGTTGGTTCATGCTCGTTTTAGATAACATGTTTATTCTTGATTAAATATTCAAAATTTATAAATATTAAATAATATCAATAAAATTCACAACCAATGATCTATGATGAAACAATGATGGATAAAAGAAATAAATAGAGGAAGTGTATTAGATTTTTCTTAGAGAAACCTGTAACATCCCAGGTAAATAAAGAATAAATCATTTTAATATTTATTAATATTTACTAATTTAAAATTAATTTTACCTTAAAGGGGTTGCTATGTTCTATAGCATACCTGATACGCAATAAAGAGTTTCTTTGAAATCTTACGTTGCACACTAGTAATAAAATAATATTATTTTAAATGGTAGTTAACACGTAGCCGTTGTATTGGCGGGAATGAATATAAACAACTAAAATATGATTATATATGTTTTTTAAATGGTTTTACATTTGTCTAATAAAAGATAAGGGCTTAAAATAAGAAAAAATTCAATTTTAGGCATAGATACTCTAATATTCACTAAAGGTTGACTTATCACCTTTTCAGGGTGAACCTTCCTTAAATAGAGTTTTGGTCACTCTTATATATTCGATTGGACCAAATAAAATTCTTCTAAAGAATCGGGAAATCAAAATTTACTTTGTGTAAGTTTTTGGTATTTTTCCGATAAAGTTCATTTTTAATGAATAGTGAAAAATGTTGTATTTTAATTCAAAACCTATTTTTAATCTGATTTACTTATATTATTATATTATATTCTGAATTGATTTTAAAGTTAAATTAGAATATATTTTTACCATTTAATCTAATAGTGGTCATTGGAATTAATTTCACTTTGAAATTGGACTTAAACTAGTGTCAATCTTTTGATACTTATTGTTTCATAAAAACACGCTATTTTCTCTTACAGTGGGAATTAATTATTAAATTAATAAATGTAACTTATATGTTTTTAATTTTGAAAAATAGACATCATTTTTGAATCCGGAATATCAGATATAGCTTCGGGTGATGTTTTGGTATTTTTCTGAAAAGCTTCAATTTTTGATGAATAGTGAAACCACTAAGTGGTACATAAAAAACTGATTTTTCATTTAAATGAAACTTTACCACTTCTGTGTTTTGAATTGCAAAAAATAAACATACATGGTTGTCATTAAGAAGTAAAATATGATTCAATGGGATTAAAATGATTTTTTGGTGAATAGCACCTTTTATGTTTTTAATCACGATTAGAGGTAATTAGTGTAATTTAAGGTAAGAATAATGTTTTAATAATATGAAATGAATTTGACACATGTCCTACCCTTAATGGATGTGTCATGGCTGAACAATACAATCCATGGGTCAACTGGGAGACCCCATGGATCCACTTTGGTAGGAAAATGACATTAATATCTTTTTATTTAGTGTTAAAGTAAAAAATGACAAAAACATGAGCTATTTTACTAAAACAATTTTTACATGGGGTTATACAAGTCATATTTTTGACTATAAATAGTCATTGTAAAGATCAAAAGATTTCATACATCATAGTATTTGTTTTATAATTTTTAGACATTAAATTAATTAAATTATTTATGACACCATGATGATGCAGCGATGACCTCATCATTTAATGATTTAAATAAAATGAAACGATATTGTAAAATATAAGACCTAAACTTTTCAAAAACCTATTGGATGGGTGGAATTTGAACTAATATCACTTTATCCTCTAAATATATAATTTTGGGACCTTTTAAATCTGAAAATCATTTTATAATAAAGTGTCCTTTTATACCTTTCCAAGAGTGCCCCTCCTCTCCTCTTATAAAAGGCCCCCACCTCTACCACCTTACCCACACTTCCAAAGACTTTGGATCGGCCAAACCCTACCCATTTTGTCTCTACACATCCCTATATTACTCTTTGAAGCCTAAATTTGGGCAGAAGTCTTCCCAAGGAAGCATTTGAGGTCAAATCAAAAAGAGTTACCCGATTTAAAGGTAGTGTCTTCTCTTGTGTTCTTATGTTTTATTTTGCTTCTCCAACCCCCTAAAATATTTTTATTCATTTATTTTGTAACAAAACCAGTATCTTTCAAATAATAGGATGTTGTTATAAGAAGTATTCGAGCTACACTTACACACACCTACATCTAATGGTTAAAGAACACACTGTTTCCATGGATGGCAAATTTCTGACTCACGAAACGATGATTATTCAATATTTTTTTAACACCTTCAAATGTGTCCATTAAGATGTCACTATATTTATATATGATATATAATATGTTTATTTTTTCCTTAAACTTCTGTATTTTTCATTTTTGTCATACCTTTATGGTTTCCATTATGGGTAAACGCGATATCTTCATTTTAGGATGTGTGGACTACCGCCCCCTCAAAGTGATTTGATTCGTTAATTCCATATGTGTGATGTATAAAGGATGTAATTAATAATATTATATATTATATTATACTGGAATTATAATATACCTTTATATCATTATGATTCCATTCCATAAAATACGAAATAGAAATGAAAGTAGCATTCTTGCGTACATACGGCTTACCGTCTCCATGGATGGTGCATTTCATTTCTTACCTCTAAACTTTATGTAATATTATAAATGAATTTATATACTAGATATATATGATATATATGATATATACATCATGAGTATAACTCTGGATATAATGGATACATGAACAACGTGTAATTATAAAGAGTTTATTGTTGACTCAAGTACTAATGATCGTTAAAACGACCGTTATTAACTTAAATAATTACATAGTGTTCATGAAAAGGTAATAAGTGATAATTAACATAAAGAATGTTCTTAAGAAAGTAAAAATTAACTCATGTTTATTATTCAAGAGGTTAAAGAATGATCGAGTCAAGTCGGACCAGAGGTAAGGGAATCCGTCTCAATCTCCTTTCGTTGAGGCATATTTTGTTTTATACACAACTTTATTTTATACGGTGTATAAACCCCTTTGTCTTTTTATGTTTATTCAAAAGGAATCATTTTTATACGAAGCCTTTACTAAATTACAAAAGGGAATGTTTTTTTTGTACGTATGCGGTGACAACGACTTCTCTGCCGCCGTGACCATTATTTGAGTTTCGGCTTCCTCTACAAGCCATAACTTTTTTTTAAATGAAAAATAAATACCATGTTTTACTTTTATTTTATTTTTATATTGAAAATGGTTTTGATAATTTTTTTATTATATCAATGTGTTATTGATATCTTGTGATTGAATTGTGGAAATGTAATTTTTTCTTTATGCATGTTTTATGTGATACGATTATGTTATGGTTCATGGGCATTGTTATGAAGACGGGTGGTTCCGTGATAAACTAAGGGAGGGTGAGCCAGATATAGCACTCCAATGAATTGGGTCACGTGAAGGAGTTAAACGTTAATGTTTCTCCGAAGAGATTTATGGAATATACTGTGATGGGTATTCCAAACAGAACCAAGAGGGTTACTCCCTACGTAAGAATGTTATGAATGCCTCAAGTTACCTTTATGTCTTATGATTTCTATGATTTATTCATGATTTTATGAGGTATATTAAAGTGATTATGTTTTATGATTAAATTATGATTTCATTGATTCTTATGTATATATGTACTCATGTTTCCTTTCCATATTTTTATATCCCTTACTGAGCTTTTTATGCTTATCCCATGTTTTTTTTTGAAATGTTTTTCACAGGTCAAGGGAATGTTACATGATATGATGATAGTGTCAAGGAATTTTCAAGATATAATGCATGTTTTATTTTAAATATGTTTCCATTGATGAGAAAAATGAATATTATCTTTTATGTAACCAATTTGTTTAAATGTGGAATGTAATGAAATTTTTATGATCTACTTATCTAAAACTCTAAACCTAAAAAGATCCTTAATGTGTAATCTTTTTATAACTCAAGATTAAGTAAGGTTTAAGGATGGGGCCTTATAGTTGGTATTAGAAGTAGGTTTGGATAACTTTAGGAGTTAGAATTTTATTAAATGATTATCCAAAAATAGTTTTTTATGGTCAAATTGAAATGATATAGCATTTAAAGATTACCATGTTCCTTCACCTAAGGTATTTTTGTGATAAGAATGGTTTTCCATAGAGGAAACAGAGCCGTTTTTCTGGGAAGGTATACAGAGGGAAATGACCTTTCAAATCAATATCCTGAGATGGTCAGAATCAGAACTAAACAGTTTGTTGCAGTGATGGATCAGCTGAATCAGGTGAAAAATGATGGTTGTTTTTATTGATGACATTTTGGTGTTTTCTAAAAGTAAAAAGGAACAGGAAAGAAATTTAAGGGTTATTTTGCAAACCTTGAAAGAAAAGAAATTTTATGGGAAATTCAGCAAGTGTGAGTTTTGGTTGCAAATTTTTTTTTCCTTGGTCATATTGTTTCTAAAGATGGGATAACTGTTGATCCTGCAAAAACAAAGGTTGTGGAAGATTGGACAAGACCCACAAATGTAACTAAGATTCGTAGCTTCCTTGGTTTGGCAGGCTATTACCGAAGGTTTGTTAGAAATTTTTCACGGTTATCTAGTCCAATGACTAAGCTAACTCGGAAGGGTGTTAAGATTCTCTGGACAAAAGAATGTGATGATTATTTTTAGGAATTGAAAAGAATATTGGTGAATGATCCAGTTTTTGCACTACCTTCCAGGAATGGTGAGTTTGTTATCTACAATGATGCTTCATTGAAAGGACATGGTTGTGTCCTAATGCAGAATGATCAGGTAACTGCTTATACTTCACGACAGTTGAAAACTCATGAGGTAAATTACCCTTCACATGATTCGGAATTAGCTGCTGTTGTTTTAGCTTTAAAATTTTGGAGGCATCATTTGTATGGAGTAAAGTGTGAAATGTATACCAATCACAAAAGTTTAAAGTATATATTCACTCAGAAAGAATTGAACATGAGACAAAGGAGATGGCTATAATTAATCAAGGATTATGATTATACAATTCATTACTATTCGGGAAAAGAAAATAATGTGGATGATGCTTTGAGTTAAAAAAGTAATGATTCATTAGCAATGTTGTGTTTGGAACGTGATCCTTTGGTTAAGGATTTGATGAAGTTTGGCATAGAAGTTGTTGGTGCAGGATGTCCTTCTGTTTTGTTTCAGGTATCAGTGAAATCTTATCTATCAGACAGAATTAAGCAAGCACAGAAGCAAGATAGTGAGTTGCAAAAAAAGATAGAGCTGGTTCAGAAGGGTATGTTTCCTGAATTCAATATTGATAACGATTTTGTTTTTAGATTTTGGAAGAGATTGTGTGTGCCTTCTGATTCACAGTTGAGGAGAGAGTAGTTATGTGAAGCTTATAGTTCTCCTTTTTCATTTCATCCAGGTAGTACTTAGATGTATAGAGATCTTCGGGAGTATTACTGGTGGGACAGAATGAAAAGAGATATTGCTGATTTTACTATAAAGTGTTTGACTTGTCAACAGGTAAAAGCAGAGCTGCAATTACCAAAAGGGATGCTTCAGCCTTTACCAGTGCCAGAGTGGAAATGGAAAAATATATCCATGGACTTCATTGTGGGATTGCTGAAGACACCTCGAGGTAATAATGAAATCTGGGTTATTATTGATTGCTTGAATAAATATGCTCATTTCCTTGCTATACGGGATAATTTTTCCCTATATCAACTTTCCCATTTGTATCTTAAAGAGATAGTCAGGTTACATGGAGTTCCTCTCTCCATTGTATCTGATCGTGATCCCAGGTTCACTTCTAACTTTTGGGAAGGCCTTCAGAAGTTGTTGGGTACTGAATTAAATTTTAGTACAGATTTTTATCCTCAATCAGATGGGCAATCAGAATGAACAATTCAGACTTTGGAAGATATGCTATGTGCTTGTTCGATGGATTATCAGGGAATTTGGGACCAACATCTTTCTTTGGTTGAGTTTTCTTATAATAACAATTTTCATTCCAGTATTCAGATGGTACCATTTGAGGCGTTATATGGGAAGCGGTGTCGAACTCCAGCTTTCGGGGATGAATTGGGTGAAAGGAAGCTGATGGGACCAGAATTGGTAGAAGATTTGGCAGAAAAAGTTCGACTGATACAGAAACACATGAGAACAACTCAGAGCAGGCAGAAGAGTTATGCGGAAAACAGGAGGAATGATCTCTCTTTTGAGGTAGGTGATCATGTTTTTCTCAAAGTCTCACCATGGAAAAGTGTGATGCGATTTGGTAAGAAAGTAAAGCTGAGTCCAATGTTCATTGGACCATATGAAATTCTTGAGAGAGTTGGATCAGTTTCTTACCTAGTGGCTTTACCTCCGAGTTTATCTCAGGTACATAATGTTTTTCATGTTTCTATGTTTAGAAAGTATATGACAGATCCATCTCATGTTTTGAGTCCAGAGGTAGTTCAGTTGGAAGAGAACCTATCTAATGAGGAACAACCGGTCCAGATTCTTGACCACATGGAAAAATTGTTACGGAATAAGGTGATTCATCGGGTAAAGGTTTTGTGGAAAAACCACATGATTGAAGAGGCAACATGGGAATCTGAAAATGCAATGAGGGATAAATACCCCCACTTATTCGATAAGTAAATAAATTGCGGGGACACAATTTTCTAAAGGGGGAAGGAAGTAACATCCCAGGTAAATAAAGAATAAAGCATTTTAATATTTATTAATATTTACTAATTAAATATTAATTTTACTTTAAAGGGGTTTCTATGTTCGATAGCATACCCGATACGCAACAAAGAGTTTCTTTGAAATCTTACGTTGCACACTAGTAATAAAATAATATTATTTTAAATGGTAGTTAACATGTAACCGTTGTATTGGCTGGAATGAATAGAAACAATGAAAATATTATTATATATGTTTGTAAAATGGTTTTACATTTTTCCAATAAAATATAAAGTCTTAAAATAAGAAAAAAAAATCAATTTTAGGCATAGATACTCTAATATTTACTAAAGGTTGACATATCACCTTTTCGGGGTGAACCTTCTTTAAATATAGTTCTGGTCAGTCTTATAAATTTGATTGGACCAAATAAAATTCTTCTTTAGAATTGGGACATCAAAATATACTTTGTGTAAATTTTTGGTATTTTTTCGATAAAGTTAATTTTTATTGAATAGTGAAAAATGTCGTATTTTAATTCAAAACCTCTTTTTAATCTGATTTATTTATATTATTATATTATATTTTGAATTGGTTTTAAAGTTCAATTAGAATATATTTTTACCATTTAATCCAATAGTGGTCATTGGAATTAATTTCACTTTGAAATTTGACTTAAACTAGTGTTAATCTTTTGATACTTATTATTTCATAGAAACCCGCTATTTGCTCTGACAGCTAGAATTAATTATTAAATTAATTAATGTAAGTTATATGTTTTGAATTTTGAAAAATAGACATCATTTTTGAATCTGGAATATCAAATATAGCTTAGGGTGATGTTTTTGTATTTTTTTGAAAAGCTTCAATTTTTGATGAATAGTGAAACCACTAAGTGGTACTTAAAAAACTGATTTTTCGTTTAAATGAAACTTTACCACTTCTTTGTTTTGAATTTCAAAAATCTGACATACATGGTTGTCATTAAGAAGTAAAATGTGGTTCAATGTGATTAAAATAATTTTTTTGTGAATAGTAACATTTATGTTTTTAATCGCGATTAGAGGTAATTAATGTAATTTATGGTAAGAATAATGTTTTAATAATATGAAATTAACATGGCACATGTCCTACCCATATTGGATGTGTCATGACCGACCAAGACAATCCATGGGTCAACTTGGGGACCCCATGGAGCCACTTTGGAAGGAAAATGACATTAATATCTTTTTATTTAATGTTAAAGTAAAAATGACACAAACATGAGTTGTTTTACTAAAACAATTTTTACATGGGGTTATACAAGTAATATTTTTGACAATAAATAGTCATTGGAAAGATAAAAAGATTTCCTACATCATATTAGTTTTTTTTATAATTTTTAGACATTAAATAAATTAAATTATTTATGACACCATGATGATGCAGCGATGACCTCATTATTTAATGATTTAAATAAAATGAAAGGATAATGTAAAATCTAAGACATAAACTTGTCAAAAAACTATTCGATGGGTGGATTCAGAACTAATATAACCTTATACTAGAAATATATAATTTTGGGACCTTTTAAATGCGAAAATCATTTTATAATAAAGTATCCTTTTATACCTTTCCAAGAGTGCCCCTCCTCTCCTCTTATAAAAGGCCCCCACCTCTACCACCATACCCACACTTCCAAAGCCTTTGGCTCGGCCAAACCCTGCCCATTTTGTCTCTCCACATACCTATATTACTCTTTGAAGCCTCACTTTGGGCATAAGTCTTCCCAAGGAAGCCTTTTAGCTCAAATCAAAAAGAGTTACCCGATTTAAAGGTAGTGTCTTCTCTTGTGTTCTTATGTTTTATTTTTCTTATCCAACCCCCTAAACTATTTTTCTTCATTTATTTTGTAACAACACCAGTATATTCCATTTAATAGGATGTTTTTATAAGAAGGATTTGAGCTACAATTACACACACCTACATCTAATGGTTAAAGAACATACTGTTTCCGTGGATGGCGAATTTCTGCCTCACGAAACGATGATTGTTCAATATTCTTTTAACACCTTCAAAGGTGGACATTAATATGTAACTATATTTATATATTATATATAATATTTTTATGTTTTCCTTAAGCTTCTGTATTTTTAATTTATGTCATACATTTATGGTTTCCATTATGGGTAAATGCGATTTCTTCATTTAAGGAAGTGCGGACTACCACCCCCTCAAAGTGATTTGATTCATTAATGCCATATGTGGGAAGTATAAAGGATGTAATTAATGATATTATATATTATATTATACTGGAAGTATAATATCCCTTTATATCATTATGATTCCGTTTCATAAAATATGAAATATAAATGAAATTAGCGCTCATGCGTACGTACGGCTTACCGTCTCCATGAACGGTGCATTTCATTTCTTACCTCTAAACGTTATGTAATATTATGAATGAATGTATATACTAGATGTATATGATATATATGATATCTAAATCATGAGTATAACTCTAGATATAATGGATACATGAACAACATGTAATTATAAAGAGTTTATTTTAGACTCAAGTACCAATGATCGTTAAAATGGCCGTTATTAACTTAAATAATTACAAAGTGTTCACGACATTGTAACAAGTGATAATGAACTTGAAAAAGGTTCTTAATCAAGTATAAATTAACTCAAGTTTATTATTCAAGAGGTTAATGAATGATCGAGTCATGTCGGACTCGAGGTAAGGGAATCCGTCTCAATCTCCTTTCGTTGAGGCATATTTTGGTTTATACACAACTTTCTCTTATACGGTGTATAAACCCCTTTGACTTTTTATGTTTATTCAAAAGTAATCTTTTTTATACGAAGCGTTAACTAAACGCCAAAATGGAATGTTTTTTTGTCGTACGTATGCGGCGACAACGACTTCTCTGCTGCCGTGACCATTATTTGAGTTTCGGCTTCCTCTACAAGCCATACCTTTTTTAAATGAAAAATAAATACCACGTTTTACTTTTCTTTTATTTTGATATTTAAAAAGGTTTTGATAATGTTTTTATTATATCAATGTGTTATTGATATCTTGTGATTGAAATGTGGAAATGTTATGTTTCTTTTATGCATGTTTTATGTGATATGATTATGTTATGGTTCTTGGGAATTTTTATGAAGATAGGTGGTTACATTATAAACTAATGGCGGGTGAGCCCGATATAGCTCTCTAATGCATTGGGCAATGTGAAGGAGATAAATGTTAAGGTTTCTCCGAAGAGATTTAGGGAATATACTGTGATGGGTATTCCAAACTTAACCAAGAGGGTTACTCCCTACGTAAAAATGTTATGAATGCCTCAAGATACCTTTATGTATTATGATTTTTATGATTTATTCATGATTTTATGAGGTATGTTAAAGTGCTTATGTTTTATGAGTAAAGTATGATTTCATTGATTCTTATGTATACATGTACTCATGTTTCCTTTCCATATTTTTATATCCCTTACTGAGCTTTTTATGCTCATCCCAAGTTTTTTTGAAATGTTTTTCACAGGTCAAGGGAAAGGTACATGATATGATGATAGTGTCAAGGAAGTGTCAAGATAGAATCCATGTTTTATTTTAAATATGTTTCCGTTGATGGGAAAAATGAATACTATCTTTTTTGTAACCACTTTGTTTAAATGTGGAATGTAATGCAAGTTTTATGATATAATTCTCTAAAACTCTAAACCTGAAAAGATCCTCAATGTGTAATCTTGTTATAACTCAAGATTAAGTAATGTTTAAGACTGGAGCCTTATAGTTGGTAGAAAAGGTTGGTGTAGATAACTTTAGGATTTAGAATTTTATTAAATGATTATCAAAAAATATTTTTTTATGGTCAAATTGAAATGACATAGCATTTAAAGATTACCAGGTTGCTTCACCAAAGGTATTTCTATTATAAGAATGGGTTTCCATATAGGAAACAAAGTAGCATTTCTATGAAGGTATACATAGGGAAATGACCATTCAAATCAGTATCCTGAGATGGTCAGAATCAGAACTAAACAGTTTGTTGCAGTGATGGCTCAGTTGACTCAGGTGAAAAATGTTGGTTGTTTTTATTGATGATATTTTGGTTTTTTTTAAAAGTAAAGAGGAGTATGAAATACATTTAAGGGTTATTTTTAAAACCTTAAAAGAAAAGAAATTTTATGGGAAATTTAGAAAGTGTGAGTTTTGGTTGCAACAATTTTTTTTCCTTGGTCATATTGTTTCTAAAGATGGGATAACTGTTGATCCTGCAAAAACAAAGGTTGTGGAAGAATGGCCAAGACCCACAAATGTAACTGAGATTCTTAGCATCCTTGGTTTGGGAGGCTATTACTGAAGGTTTGTTAGAAATTTTTCATGGTTATCTAGTCCAATGACTAAGCTAACTCGGAAGGGTGTTAAGATTATCTGGAAAAAAAAATGTGATGATTGTTTTTAGGAATTGAAAAGAAGATTGGTGAAATCTATAGTTTTGGAACTACCTTCCAGGAATGGTGAGTTTGTTATCTACAGTGATGCTTCATTGAAAGGAATTGGATGTGTCCTAATGCAGAATGATCAGGTAATTGCTTATGCTTCACGACAGTTGAAAACTCATGAGGTAAATTACCCTACACATGATTTGGAATTAGCTGCTGTTGTTTTCGCTTTAAAAATTTTGAGGCATCATTTGTATGGAGTAAAGTGTGAAATATATACCAATCAAAAATGTTCAAAGTATATATTCACTCAGAAATAATTGAACACGAGACATAGGAGATGGCTAGAATTAATCAAGGATTATGATTGTACAATTCATTACCATTCGGGAAAAGAAAATAAAGTGGCTGATGCTTTGAGTCGAAAAAGTAATGCTTCATTAGCAATGTTGCATTTGGAACGTGATCCTTTGGTTAAGGATTTGATGAAATTTTTCATATAAGTTGTTGGTGCAGGATGTCCTTCTGTTTTGTTTCTGGTATCAGTGAAATCTTCTCTATCAGAAAGAATTAAGCAAGCACAGAAGCAAGAAAACGAGTTGCAGAAAAAGGTAGAGCTGGTTCAGAAGGGCAAGTTTCCTGAATTCAATATTGATAATTATTTTGTTTTGAGATTTGGGAAGAGATTGTGTGTGCCTTGTGATTCACAGTTTAGGAGAGAGTTGTTATGTGAAGCTCAAAGTTCTCTGTTTTCAGTTCATCCAGGCAGTACTAAGATGTATAGAGATCTTCGGGAGTATAACTAGTGGGACGGAATGAAAAGAGATATTGCTGATTTTACTGTGAAGTGTTTGACTTGTCAATAGGTAAAAATAGAGCGGCAGTTACCGAAAGGGATGGTTCATCCTTTACCAGTGCCAGAGTGGAAATGGGAAAATATATCCATGGACTTCGTTGTCGGATTGCCGAAGACACCTCGAGGTAATAATGAAATCTGGGTTATTGTTGATCACTTGACTAAATCTACTCATTTCCTTGCTATACGGGATACTTATTACATAGATTAACTTTCCCGTTTGTATCTTAAAGAGATATTCAGGTTACATGGAGTTCCTCTCTCCATTGTATCTGATCGTGATCCCAGGTTCACTTCGATCTTTTGGAAAGGCCTTCAGAAGTTGTTGGGTACTGAATTAAATTTTAGTACATATTTTCATCCTCAATCAGATGGGAAATCAGAAAGAACAATTCAGACTTTAGAAGATATGCTACATGCTTGTTCGATGGATTATCAGGGAATTTGGGACCAACATCTTTCTTTGGTTGAGTTTTCTTATAATAACAGTTTTCTTTCCCGTATACAGATGGCACCATTTGAGGCATTATATGGGAAGCGGTTTCGAACTCCATCATTTTGGGATGAAGTGGTTTAACGGAAGCTTATGGGACCATAATTAGTAGAAGATTTGCTAGTAAAATTTCAGCTGATACAGAAACAAATGAGAACAGCTCAGAGCAGGAAGAAGCGTTATGAGGACAACAGGAGGAAGGATCTCTCTTTTGAGGTAGGTGATCATGTTTTTCTCAAAGTCTCACCATGGAAAAGTGTGATGGGATTTGGTAAGAAAGGAAAGCTGAGTCCAAGGTTCATTGGACCATATGAAATTCTGGAGAGAGTTGGATCTGTTGCTTACCGAGTGGCTTTAACTCCGTGTTTATCTCAGGTGCACAATTTTTTTCATGTTTCAATGTTGATAAAGTATATGCCAGATCCATCTCATGTTTTGAGTCTAGAAGTATTTTAGATGGAAGAGAACCTATCTTATGAGGAACAACCAGTCCGGATTCTTGAACACAGGGAGCAAGTGATACGGAATAAGTTGATTCATCAGGTAAAGGTTTTTTGAAAAAACGACATGATTGAAGAGGCAACATGAGAATCTGAAAATGAAATGAGGGCTAAATACCCCCACTTATTGTATAAGTAAATAAATTGCAGGGACACAATTTTCTAAAGGGGGGAAGGATGTAACATCCCAGGTAAATAAAGAATAAATCATTTTAATATTTATTAATATTTACTAATTAAATATTAATTTTACTTCAAAGGGGTTTTTATGTTCGATAGCGTACCTGATACGCAACAAAGAGTTTCTTTGAAATCTTACGTTGCACACTAGTGATAAAATAATATTATTTTAAATGGTAGTTAACACGTTGACATTGTATAAGAGGGAATGAATAGAAACAACTAAAATATGATTATATATGTTTGTTAAATGGTTTTACATATGTCCAATAAAAGGTAAAGGCTTAAAATAGGAAAAGAATTCAATTTTTGGCATAGATACTCTAATATTCACTAAAGGTCGACTTATCGCCTTTTCAGGGAGAACCTTCTTTAAATATATTTTTGGTCAGTCTTATACATTCCATTGGACCAAATAAAATTCTACTTTAGAATCGGGGCATCAAAATTTACTTTGTGTAAATTTTTGGTATTTTTCCGATAAAGTTCATTTTTTAATGAATAGTGAAAAATGTTGTATTTTAATTCAAAACCTATTTCTAATATGATTTATTTATATGATTAAATTATATTTTGAATTTGTTTTAAAGTTCAATTAGAATATATTTTTACCATTTAATCCAATAGTGGTCGTTGGAATTAATTTCACTTTGAAATTGGACTTAAACTAGTGTCAATATTTTGATACTTATTGTTTCATAAAAACACGCTATTTGCTCTGACAGCGGAAATTAATTATTAAATTAATTAATGTAACTTATATGTTTTTAATTTTGTAAAATAGACATCATTTTTGAATCTGGAATATCAAATATAACTTAGGGTGATGTTTTGGTATTTTTCTAAAAAGCTTCAATTTTTTATGAATAGTGAAACTACTAAGTGGTACTTAAAAAATTGATTTTTCGTTTAAATGAAACTTTACCACTTCTATGTTTTGAATTTCAAAAATCTGACATACATGGTTGTCATTAATAATTAAAATGTTGTTCAATGGGATTAAAATAATTTTTTTTGGTGAATAGTAACTTTTATGTTTTTAATCGCGATTAGAGGTAATTCGTGTAATTTAAGGTAAAAAGTAATGTTTTAATAATATGAAATGAACTTGAAACATGTCCCACCCTTATTGGATGTGTCATGGCCGACCAAGACAATCCATGGGTCAACATGGGGACCCCATGGAGCCACTTTGGAAGGAAAATGACAATAATATCTTTTTATTTAATGTTAAATTAAAAATGACACAAACATGAGTTGTTTTACTAAAACAATTTTTACATGGGGTTATACAAGTCATAGTTTTTACTATAAGTAGTAATTTGAAAGATAAAAAGATTTCCTAAATCATAGTATTTGTTCTATAATTTTTAGACATTAAATAAATTAAATTATTTATGACACCATGGTGATGCAACGATGACCTCATTATTTAACGATTTATATAAAATGAAACGATAGTGTAAAATATAAGACCTAAACTTGTAAAAAACCTATTGGATGGGCGGATTTTGAAATATTATCACCTTATCCTAGAAATATATAATTTTGGGACCTTTTAAATCCGAAAATCATTTTATAATAAAGTATCCTTTTATACCTTTCCAAGAGTGCCCCTCCTCTCCTCTTATAAAAGGACCCCACCTATACCACCTTACCCACACTTACAAAGCCTTTGGAATTGCCAAAAACAGCCCATTTGGTCTCTCCACATCCCTATATTACTCTTTAAAGCCTCACTTTGGAAATAAGTCTTCCCAAGGATGCCTTTGAGCTCAAATCAAAAAGAGTTACCCGATTTAAAGGTAGTGTCTTCTCTTGTGTTCTTATATTTTATTTTGCTTCTCCAACCCCCTAAAATCTTTTTATTAATTTCTTTTGTAACAACACCAGTATCTTCAATATAATAGGATGTTGTTATAAGAAGGATTCACGCTACACTTACACACACCTACATCTAATGGTTAAAGAACATATTGTTTCTGTGGATGGGGAATTTCTGCCTCACGAAACGATAATTGTTCAATATTCTTTTAACACTTTCAAAGGTGGCCATTAAGATGTAACTATATTTATATATGATATATAATATGTTTATGTTTTCCTTAATCTTTTTTATTTTTCATTTATGTCAGAACTTTATGGTTTTCATTATAGGTAAACGTGATATCTTCATTTTAGGAAGTGCGGACTACCGCCCCCTCAAAGTGATTTGATTCGTTAATGCCATATGTGGGATATATAAAGGATGTAATTAATGATATTATATATGATATTATACTGGAATTATAATATACTTTTATATCATTATTATTCCATTCCATAAAATACGAAATAGAAATGAAAGTAGCGTTCATGCGTACGTACGACTTACCGTCTCCATGAACGGTGCATTTCATTTCTTACCTCTAAACGTTATGTAATATTATAAATGCATGTATATACTGGATATATATGATATATATGATATCTATATCATGAGTATAACTCTGGATATAAGTGATACATGAACAACATGTAATTATAAAGAGTTTATTTTTTACTCAAGTACCAATGATCCTTAAAACGACCGTTATTAACTTAAATAATGACATAGTGTTCATGACATGGTAATAAGTGATAATGAACTTGAAAAAGGTTATTAAGAAATTAGAAATTAACAAAAGTTTATTATTTAGGAGGTTAAATAACGATTGAGTCAAGTAGGACCCGAGGTAAGGGAATCCGTCTCAATCTCCTTTCGTTGAGGCATATTTTGTTTTATACACAACTTTCTTTTATATGGTGTATAAACCCCTTTGACTTTTTATGTTTATTCAAAAGTAATTTTTTTATATGAAGAGTTTACTAAACGACAAAAGGGAATGTTTTTGTGTCGTACGTATGCAGTGATAATGACTTCTCTGCCGCCGTGACCATTATTTGAGTTTCGGCTTCCTCTACAAGCCATACCATTTTTTAAATGAAAAATAAATACCATGTTATAATTTTATTTTATTTTGATATTGAAAATGGTTTTGATAATGTTTTTATTATATCAATGTGTTATTGATATCTTTTGATTGAAATGTGGAAATGTTATGTTTCCTTTATGCATGTTTTATGTGTTACGATTATGTTATGGTTCTTGTGCATTGTTATGAAGACGAGTGGTTCCGTGATAAAATAAGGGCGGGTGAGCCCGATATAGCTCTCCAATGAATTGGGTAACGTGAAGGAGTTAAACTTTAAGGTTTATCCGAATAGATTTAGGGAATATACTGTGATGGGTATTCCAAATGTAACCAAGAGGGTTACTCCCTATGTAAGAATGTTATGAATGCCTCAGGTTACCTTAATGTCTTATGATTTATATGATTTATTCATGATTTTATGAGGTATGTTAAAGTGCTTATGTTTTATGATTAAATAATGATTTCATTGATTCTTATGTATACATGTACTCATGTTTCTTTCCATATTTTTATATCCCTTACTGAGATTTTTATGCTCATCCCAAGTTTTATTGAAATTTTTTTCACAGGTCAACAGAAAGGTACATGATATGATGATAGTGTCAAGGAAGTGTCAAGATAGAATCCATGTTTTATTTTAAATATGTTTCCATTGATGGGAAAAATTAATACTATCTTTTATGTAACCACTTTGTTTAAATGTGGAATGTAATGCAAGTTTTATGATCTAATTATCTAAAACTCTAAACCTGAAAGGATCCTCAATGTGTAATCTTGTAATAACTCAATATTAAGTAATGTTTAAGGCCGGAGCCTTATAAAACTAGTATGAAAAATTAATATTTTGTCAATTAATGAATAAAGGTGATAATATAATTAGTAAATATGGGGGGGGGAGTAGAGCAAGACATCTAATTACATAAAAAGAAAAATTAAAAATGTTTCACATTTTCTATAAACTAATTCAATTATATAATGAATTTTTATATTTAAAAAGAATAACCAAGAATGAACACTCTAAGAACCATGTTGACAATCATTTTGTACCCTTTGGGAATCATGTACTCTCCTAATAGTCACTGACCAAATAATGACCAACCTGGACGTACATCCTTAATAATCTCACCCAACGACTACTCGATACCATCCTCTCAGATATGTAGTGGCATCTGTTTCAGAAAATATGTCTCTTTACATGATCTATTCTAGTAAATGAGTCCCAAAGGCCACCTACAAAACCTGAAATACACAATGAATGAATTAATAAAAGTGTTTTGATGAATCTTTTATCCAAATTATACCTTAGATCTATATATAGTTATAGAATTTATGATTTTTATTAGAACATGTGATAAATCATGTTTTTTTCGAGAGGATTGATAGAGTAGGTATAAAACCCTTCACTATGTGAGAGGGTAGTATTTAATATTTTTAATGAGTTCTACCACAAGTGAGTGGGTAATGGTTTGGGTTTTTTATGAGTCCTCACTCTGAGTGACATGACGGTGGTGTGAAATATGGTACATGATATGTATTTCACCTCTCTTAGAGTGAGAGGGAGGTGGCATGAATCATGTATCATGACATGTATTTAGACCACACACCATTGAGAGGGTGGAGCTATGAGATATATTATGATATTTGATGATATATCATCTTATGCTGATGTATGGTGGTATGAGTTATTGTATATTATTTTGTGTGAACCTCTCCATGAGTGTGATTTTAGTGACATTAGACGTGGGATTTGATATGGTATAAGACCACACCACTTGTGACAGTGTGGTACTAATAAGAAATATTTGAGATCATGGGTAGGTATGAGAAAACACATTTATTTATAAGTTAGTGGTTAGGACTCATTTATAGATATGTTCTCATAGAGATGGTGTTTTTGTTGGGTTATGTGTTGGAAAAATTCTCCAATCTGTTTTTGTTGAGTCAGGTATAGTAAATAGTATTTGTGCCTTTGTCAGCACATGATGTATTCATGCATGTGATTTTATATCATATTTTCATTTATTTATATTCCCCCATTATTAAACATTTATATTTCAGATAATATTATGAGAACATAGTTAGAATCTATAGAGATTTTTGTTTCACTCCCTATAAAAACAGCCTGGTACATATGCAAACCTTATGTCTAGTATATTTGTTAATAAAATGAATCACATTTTATAGATTTAAAAAAGATCAATATCTATTGGATATTGTATTTTGGTGGGTCATGTTGGTAGTAGATATGTGTATTGTATATTTTATTTTATTTATTTATCTGAAAATTAGATCATCCTGATTAGTTATCATTTGTGGGGTACAACTCTATAACGTGCATATTAATTTGTTATAACATGATATATAATTAATATTTTCTTATTTTGTACAATAATTATTTATTTTGGATGATTATTTGTTACTTATTATTGTTGTTTTATATGATATAGAGAATATGTTCTCTATAATTATTATTACGAAATCTCATATCTAATTGAAAGCCTCTAGCATAAAATGAAGTGAAATATGGATCTTATGGTGATCTCAGATGGAGTTTATTTTAATTAAATTTAGTGGGGGTATGGAGATTGTAATTATTAATTGTAAGCACTTAAAAAAATGATGACAGATTTAATGAGTTGTAATAAATCATAAAATTATATAATCCCCAATTTGGTAAGAAATTCAAAAATTAAATCATATTTGGATTTATAATTTATTCATGCAATCATTTAGAGTTTAGTAATTAATTTGGATTAAATAGTGTCGAGGGTACGGTATAACCAAACATCAATATTATAGATCCAGATAGACCATTTTTATAACTTAGGCTCACTCACCGATCTTTAGAATTTTGAAACTATTCTTGATGGTATCTTTATTTATCATTAGGTAGAATTTTTCTAAAAAATAAAATATGTTGAACTATTAATATAAAGAATTTTGATGGAAAAAATTTGGAATCATAATGTATGGCAAAAAAGAATGACATAATAACTAATAAATATATTAAATGTCATTATATATTGTTCCAAAAATTTACAAAACACATATTTTCCTTAAGTCAAAAATATATATAATAAAGTAGAACTAATGAATAAATTTCTATAATTCATAGTGAAATATGATTACCGCCTATTATAATTGATCCTATAATGACTCTTTTGGTGATATTCCAAATACCAAAAACCAATCATTGGCACCTTTCAAAAAAATTGTATCATAAGATATGATATATTAACACCGATACTGTGCACATGATGGGTGTGAGAATAAAACTCAGTAATAAACCACAAAAATCATAGAATTTTAAATAATATATCTTATTATTTTTACATTGATGACTTTTATGGATAATACCACACTTGAAATATATAATTCCCAGTAGTGAATCTAAATGTGACCCCCAAAGCATGCCTCTATTATGTTACTTGTTTTGGACTAGCATAGTGTGTATAGAAAAATACAAGAGGGAAGAATTTACCTTATAAATTATAGGAGTAAATAAAAACAACCATTCAAAACCATAAAACATAAATATACCATCCCAATATGAATTCAATTTCAAACAGAATCTAATACTCGAGAAAAGAAACAAACTTTAAATAGATCTTATGAATGGAAATCACAACAACTACTAACATAATTGAATTCCATGATATTGTAGAGTATATATATTTAAAACTATCAACATTTCAGGAATGGAAATTAAAAATATATAACTATATGAACATACAAGTATTCCCACTATGATAAACCCTAAAACCTCTCATTAAAATGAGGAATAATCATGCAAATTCCCCATGTAACTTCCTACCATCCCAAAATACTCTAATATATCTAGACATGAAGTCACATGATAAAAATATATATACCTCCCCATATTCTAGAATATTTTTATTTTCATTGATGTTCTAGGGTGTTACCATATATGTTATATACCATTATTACATAGTTCACAATATAGTAAAAATAACTAAACATCATGTAAAAAGAATCAATATCTGTTAGAGGATGGTTAAACAATGTCTATAAATAAATAATAATTAAGAATAATATATTAATATGTACTCACAATAATTCTAGTTTTCAACCACTTATCACCCACAGGACTAATCACATATACAGAAATAAATAAAGGACTAAAAAAATGTCTGTATTTACATCTATGTGCCTCACCTCATTAAAATCTCTAATATTTTTAAGCTATCATACATGATAATTAATGTATGGGCCTTTTACCTACCTAATTATATAATCATTGATTTATTCATTGGAATCCAAGTCCCACTACTTCCAAATAAGTGTTTGACTGAAACACAATTGGGAACCAACAACGTGGTCTAAAACATAACAGGTAAAAAAGTTCATGTACTTGTGATTTACATAGATAAATAAATACATATATTTTTTTAGATTAAATAAATAATAACCAGTTATCCTTGGGTATTACATGAAAACTGAGATCGACCAAACATGATTTACCATTTTCATAATTATCTTTAAGAATAGCATAACCATTGGGAGGATACATCTACCACCACAATGCGTTTGGATATTCCTCTACATAGGAATTTGTGTTAAATTAAAAGTGATACCCTAGGAATTCAATATAATATTTTGTTCAATTAATTAATAAAAAGAAATAATATGTTAATTAATTCATAGAATACATAAAACTGATGTTGATATAGTACTACAGTCATTCAAAATAGTAATATAATCCAAATTAAAGGGGATTGGAAACAGAATTATAAAGAGATAGGAATCTAGACGAATCTAATGGTATTACCCTTATAATTTTAAATCAGTAGACATCATGATAAATTCATGGTGATAAGAAAGAAAATCTTTAATAGATAGGAAAAAATATGAATCAAAGGGGACTTCCTATGGAATTGAAATCAAATACTCACAAGAGACGAATCTTCGGTAACCACTCCTCCATTTTTAATAATATTTAGACTTATTTAAAATGGAACGAGGTAAGTGTATCCCACATTTAATATCAAAGATGACATATCTCATAATTATTCGAAATCATTAAAAAAATCTCACATAATCCTAGTAAACCTCTCAAAGATTGGATTAATCTACATTATTATATCCATATCTGGCTCACATTATTTATCTAGGTTAGATGATGACACCTACTATACTGAAATCTAATTACCACACTAACCCTATAATTAGAAACACAATTTGGGGCCACCCTCTAGGATCCCCCTAGTGAGAACCATAACAAAACCACCCTACATGGGTTCCTTGATCTATGTCTCATCACTCTGGTCAACATGAAAAACTCAGTGGGAATAGTATCCCTTGACATCATCATAATCATATTACAACCTCATTGGACTTATAAGATAAGATATACTGGAATCAATCTAGAAGGATGGAATAATCCCATGTCAATTTCCAGGTTCAATTATGGTTTATCCACACATCAAACCTATCCCTAAATCAGAAAAGGTTATGCAAACCCTCATAAACACATCTTATTAGGGGAATACTTCTCAATAACATACATTTCAACTAGTTCACATGCTATATGGAAGATATAGTTTCTCTCATGGCCTACTCAACTAACCAATTACAATAAAAATATCTCCTCTACAAGGTGGAAACAAGATATCCTACACAATGAGACTCTACATTCATTAAAATTATTTTTTCCTTAAATGATGGGGTGAAAACATCTCATGGAATACACATATAATCACATCCTAAATCATCAATGACAAAGGTATCAAGCTACAAATTGAGGGACCATTTTGGCCACTAAAACATTATTTAGCCCATATGAATTTTACTATAAATAAACAATTATTCCACATAATTTGGTCATTCAACCTCAGTGGAATGAAAATATATCACAAGTATAAATAAAAAAAATGAATATACCAATGTGGAATGCTCCATGGAAAACCTACCTCATTTAATAATAAATTTTCAATCAATTCAAGTGCTACAAATACACCATAGACTCTTTGAAGAATCACACCAACTCTGGAGCACCTATCTCCATCCTTGATGTTAAATATTATCTATAAAAATTTTCAAATAATTAATAAAAAATTTTAATATAAAAAATTTTTAATTAAAAAATTAATCAATTATGATTAATTGAAACAACTCGACCCTTAATTCAATTAAACTGATACAAAGATCTATAACTAGTATAAGGCACAGAACACCCTCTTGATATTTTTTATGGGAAAATAAAAATGAACTAATATCAATTCACCAATAATTTGTTTTCAATTTCTGAAAAAGAAAAAAAGACTCCGCTAGGCTACATAACTCCATTGAAATGGCATGGGATGATATACGATCAAATCTAAGGGAACACCATTGTCCACCATAAAAATATTCCCCACTACTCTAATATAATCACACCATTCCCTAATGGAATATACAATGAAACCATAGATGAATTCTTGAAAAATTAGAGGGATATGGTGGTAACAAAAATAGAATTAGAGGATGTGATATGTATACATATGACCAAATTGGGAATACAAATCCCTCTTAAATGGGTGATACATATGGTAAGTAAGGAGTAAGGGGGAGATATAGCCCTCGTTGAGTGGCTCTCCCTTCTAAAAATTAGATTATTCCTATTAGAAAATTACCAGTGAACCCATATAAGAAAACATGGTGGAGGATGTTTTGTGACATGACCATAAGGGATCTGGATAAATCCACTTCCAATTACTCAATAATATTATAGATAAATGATCCATATTGTTTTTCACCAATGGGAATCCCAATTCCTTGCCTACCAATTTCTTTCTAAAATAGAGATGCTTGGGGAAGTGTTGTGATCCCTATAGACCAAGAAAGGAACACACAGTGTTGTAGCCACTGGGACTATAATTTAGTTAGAACCCATGTCCCATGGAAAACATAAAATCACATTTACTCCACTACATTTTATCATTATATGGATATTTCATGGTATTATTCAACCATGTTCCACCATATTTAAGAACTCCTCAAAATTCTATGGTGGTATCATGTGTCTAAAATATTAAGTGTTGGTCCTCCCAAGAAATCACCACCACCATATTTTAAAGTAGAAAAAGAAATAGGGACTCATATCACATCAAGAAACTACTCATTTATATTTTCAATCAAATGATATTATAATATGAATCCTAGTTCAAAAAATTAGCATCTTAATTGAATCAATATTTCAAATTCCCGATGTAATTTTCAACCCCAAAACTTATAGCATTTTATAAAATATCCACCATGACAATTATGTTTCCTAAGAATAATTTTGGTACATTAAAGATATAATTTTTACCTACCATAATCATCGATTAAAGATTAATTTTAATAATTACATTCGTGAAAGTCAAATTATATTCCAATTAACAACTCTAAGAAGAAGGTCCACTATCTATCAAAACACGATCCAACCCCTTGGAACCATCACTAATATTGAGATGATTTTAAATAAAAACCATATACCCTGAGATTAATCTTCCATAAACAGATTCAAATCTAATATTAAAGAGATAACCATTGCAAAAATTAACTATTGATGGTCGATTCCAATCTAAGCTTCTCTCAACCAAAAAAATTCCAACTGAAATAGAATTTCAATATTCCATCAACAAGAATTTTATATTTTGTTACTCACCAAACCCAATTATATCGAAATAAACTAATCTTACCTCAATTGGAAGAATATTTTCAAACATAATATTTCTCACTTAGTGATACACTATATAAATATGTAACCATTGTGATATAGTTGCATATGGAATCATATGATAATTAAAACACCCAATACAATATATGAATGAAATGATTAATCTAATTCCATGGTTGGATACTAAAATAAAAATTCGAATCATTATTTTGTCTCCTAGAAACCCAATTCATTTCATATCATATCATGATCATATAAGATCAATAAAATTCTTATTCTAGATGTAAATATATGGTTTCTGTCCAACACCACACCAAAACCCAAAATCTTTTGTTCTGTAAGGATCCAGAAAAAATTATATCCATATGTAAACCAAGATCCAATTCCTATCCCGACTATCCAATGACTAGTATCACCACCAGCATCCCTACAAAACAGGGTCTTACATTCATGAGAATTTTTCTTTCATTTATATATATAATGAATGGACATAACCTTACCTATCATACCCAATCACTAGTAGAAAACATCAACTACCACCCATCCCCATATCACCCAGAACATCTCTACATATATATTAAAAAATTATTTTTAAAACATGTTCACACACTTTAATAAATTTTTTTTGATCCCTACCATACATCATCCCTTATACACTACTCATGAATTTAATCCATAACTAAGTGAATAATCATTCATGTTTTTCTCCTACTAAGGAACATTAACACACCTCCACCGACCCATTATTTTTATATCAGGGAACATGGATTGATTGGTTGTACTATGGAATGATAATTAAATTGTTATATCTAATCTCACCATTAAGATACATATTTCATTTCAATAAAATTATTGTGAAAACATACCCATAAATGTTTCATTAAAAGACTATATCGTCATCTCATGCATTGAAACTCAATGATTTATAACAATGTGCACCACATGTATCTAATATGTAACACATTTATCACAAAAAATGAAAAATATTATTCTCCAGCATAGTCCAACCACATATTCCATCTCAAGATCCCATTATTCAAAAATAATCTAACCCATGTCTATTTTCCTAAACCACTCACTATGAATTATTTTTCAGGTCAGCCTCAGATAAATATGATCACCCTAATGGTTATTTTACAAAATAGAGTAGTCACTCACATTCAAAGTTCTACCGAACCTGAACCTCAATTCAATAGTCATTAAATATCGACAACATCCTACCCGTTCTCTATCCATCATATACTGACAATCTAGGATCAAAAGTTTCCATATCATCGAAGAACACACATGAAATAAATTTGGAAATGGATCCAAAAAATATTTCCATCATAACCTAACTAAGATAAAAAAAGAACTATTATTGTTTATTCCAAAAAGTATAGATAAATATCCATTAAAATATTAGGTATTCAGATAAACTCCCATGTACATATCTCATAACTCAAATCATCTACCCATGATTCTATCTCTAAGGAACACAAAATCCTGAGCATACCCCTATTTGTAGTTTCCCTAGACTGTCTCAAGGCACTAATATTACAACCCTATAGTCACTTGTATCTATATACATTATAGTTTATTCTCATTATATTTATAATAAAAATTTGTGGAGTTGAGGGTACAAAGATATGGAATTTTTTGGAATCAATTGAATGTAAACTATTAATAAACCCTCAGTCGAATCCATGAACCTAACTACTTGAGATAAGGTGTGGGGTGTCTAGATCCATTTTTACGATTTAATAATGATTTACTAAAACTTTTAGATTCCTACGGAATGCAGTGTAACGCCCCAACCCCAGTTACCCGGAGTCAGTGCATTATTTTAATACATTGGCATGATTACAAGAAATCAAGTCCCGAAGGACTGATCGGTTTAGCAGTTTTGGAAAATAGATTACATATAATAACATTACATTACAATCTAAAACATAAAACACAAAATAAATAGTTCTTTTAGAATGCCATTATTCCTTTTAGCTTAACCCTACATATCAATCATAATACACTTCCTAAAATCCTGGGAAAAATAAAACATAGAAAGGGGTGAGCTCAAATGCTCAGTAAGTGTAACATCCCAGGTAAATAATGAATAAAACATTTTCATATTTACTAATATTTACAAATTTAAAATTATTTTTAATTAAAAGGGGTTTCTACGTTCGATAGCTTACTCGATACGCAACGATGAGTTTCTTTGAAAACTTACGCTGTACACTAGTAATATAATAATATTATTTTAAATAGTAGTTAACATGTAGCTGTTGTATTGATGGAAATGGAGAGAAATAACTAAAATATTATTATATATGTTTTTTGAATGTTTTTACATTTATCCAATAAAAGATAAAGGCTTAAAATATGGAAAGAATTCAATTTTAGGCATTTAAACACTAATTTTCACTGAAGGTTCACTTATCACCTTTTGATGGAGAACCGTCATTAAATATAGTTTTGATCACTCTTATACATTCTATTGGACCAAATATAACTCTTTCTTAGAATCGGGACATCAAAATTTACTTTGAGTAAATTTCTGGTATTTTTTCGATAAAGTTCATTTTTTTAATGAATAGTGTAAAATGTTGTATTTTAATTCAAAACCACTTTTTAATCTAATTTATTAAGATGATTAGATAATATTTTGAATTGGTTTTTAAGTGCAATTAGAAAATATTTTTACCATTTAATCCAATAGTGGTCGTTGGAATTAATTTCACTTTGAAATCGGACTAAAACTAGTGTCAATCTTTCGATACTTATTGTTTCATAAAAACACGCTATTTGTCCTGACAACGGAAATTAATTATTAAATTAATTAATGTGACTTATATGTTTTTAATTTTGTAAATTTGACTTTGATTTTTAATTTGGAATATCAAATATAGCTTAGGGTGAAGTTTTGGTATTTTTCTGAAAAACATCAATTTACGATGAATAGTTAAACCACTAAGTGGTACTTAAAAAACTGATTTTTCGTTTAAATGATATTTCACCACTTCTGTGTTTTGAATTTCAAAAATCTGACATACATGGTTGTCATTAATATGTAAAATGTGGTTCAATGATATTAAAATAATTTTTTGGTGAATACTAACTCTTATGTTCTTAATCACGATTAGAGGTAATTAGTGTAGTTTAAGGTAAAAATAATGTTTTAATAATATGATATGAGCGTGACACATGTGCAACCCTCATTGGATGTGTCATGGCCGACCAAGAAAATTCATGATTCAACTTGGGGACCCCATGGAGCCACTTTGGTTGGGAAATGACATAAATAGCTTTTTTATTTAATGTTAAAGTAAAAATGACACAAACATGAGATGTTTTACTAAAACAATTTTTACATGGAGTTATACAAGTCTGATTTTTGACTATAAATATTCATTAGAAAGATAAAACTATTTAATACATCATGATATTTATTTTATAATTTTTAGACATTAAATAAATTAAATTATTTATGACATCATGATGATGCAACAATTACCTCATTAATAAAGGATTTAAATAAAATGGAAAGATAATGTAAACTATATGACCTAAACATGTCCAAAACCTATTGGATGGGTGGATTTAGAACCCTTATCACCTTAACCTCGAAACACATCAAATTGGGATCATTAAAATCCGAAACCCATTCTAAAATAATGTAACATTTTCTTACCTTCCAAGAGTGCCCCTCCTCTCCTCTTATAAAAGGCCCCCACCTCTACCTCCTTACCCACACCCCCAAAGCCTTTGGCCCGGCAAAACTCTGCCCATTTTGTCTCTCAACTTCCCTCTATTACTCCTTGAAACCTCACTTTGGGCAGAAGTCTTCCCATGGAATCCGTTGAACTCAAACCAAAGGGAGTTACCCGATTTTAAGGTAATGTCTTCTTTTGAGTCCTTTTGTTTTATTTTACTTCTCCAACCCCATAAACTCTTTTTATTAATTTCTATTGTAACAAATCCAGTATGATCAATATACTAGGATGTTGTTATAAGAAGTATTCGATCTACACTTACACACACCTACATCTAATGGTAAAATAACAAACTGTTTCCGTGGATGGCGAATTTCTGCCTCCCGAAATGATGATTGTTCAACATTCTTTTAGAACCTTAAAAGGTGGCCATTAAGATGAAAATATATTTTTATATGATATATAATATGTTTATGTTTTCTTTAAGCTTCTGTATTTTTTATTTTGGGCATACCTTTATGGTTTCCATTATTTGTAAACGTGATATCTTCATTTAAGGAAGTGCGGACTACCGCCCCCTCAAAGTGATGTGATTCGTTAATGCCATATGTGGGACGTATAAAGGATGGATTTAAAATATTATATATTATGTTATACTAGAATTATAATATACCTCTATATAATTATTATTTCATTCCATTAAAGTATGAGATAGAAATCAAAGTAGCGTTCATGCGTACGTACAGCTTACCGTCTCCATGAATGGTGCATTTCATTTCTTATCCCCAAGTGTAATGTAATATTAAAAGTACATGTATATAATGGATATATATGATGAATGATATATATAAATTATTAATATAATTATTTAATTAAAATATACATACCTATAATTTAGTTTTAATTCCATTAATATGACAAAGAAATGAAAGTAGCGTTAATGCGTACGTACGGCTTACCGTCTCCATGAACGGTGCATTTCATTTCTTACCTCAAAATGATTATGTAATATTATAAATACATGTATATGCTGGATACATATGATATATATGATATCCAAATCAGGAATTTCATTCGGGATATAAAGAACCTTTGACCACACGAACAACATGTAATTGTAAGAAGTCCACTTTCGACTTAAGAACCAAATATCGAAAAAACAAACATTATTAACTTAAATAATTACATAGTGTTCATGACATGGAAATAAGTGATATAAAAGGAATAATTAAATTTAAAAAGGTTCTTAAACAAGTATAAATTAACTCAAGTTTATTATTCAGGAGATTAAAGAACGACCGAGTCAAGTCGGACCCAAGGTAAGGGACTTCGTCTCAATCTCCTTTCATTGAGGCATATTTCGTTTTATACACAACTTTCTTTTATACAGTGTATAAAACACTTTGACTTTTAATTTTATACAAACTGAATCTTTTTCTACGAAGCGTTTTACTAAACGACAAAAAGGAATGTTTTTTTAACGTAAGCGGTGACAACGACCTTTTCCGCCGCCGTGAGTATTATTTGTTCTTTGGCTTCCTCAACAAGCCATAATGCTTTTAAAATAAAATTAATACCATATAATCTTTTTTTATTTTGGTATTGAAAATGGTTTTGATATAGGATTCTATTATGTCAATATATTTAAATGATATATTGTGATTGAAATGTGGAAATGTTATCATTCCTTTATATTTGTTTTATGTTTAATGATTTTATATTGGTACTTGGACATTTGACGGGTGGTTACGTGATAAACCATATGACGGGTGGTGCTGTAAATACCAGGAAGTGTGGTTACGTTATAACCTCCAATGCATTGGGTATAGAAGTCGGCCGTATGGCTATTCCATTAAGCATGTATGGAAGTTGGCCAAATGGCTATTCCATTAAGTGATATGTGTGGAAGTCGACCGTATGGTTATTCCACTTATGTATGTTTATGTCCCAAGTTACCTTTATATGTTATGTGTTCTTTATATGGGTTTTATGGTAATACTTTGGTTACAAAAGGGTAAGTAATGATATTTTATTTAGTGAAGTGTTTTACTGCTTCATGAAGGTGAAGGTATTACTTTGATAAAGTATACATGGTTTACGTGATGTTTGAAAAACTAACAGTTTTGATTCTTTGTGTATCCGTTACTATGATTTTTATGATCACCACAAGTTTTTTTGAAATGTTTTTCACAAGACTTAATGTGGATTAGGGTCAGGGACAGGATTAAGGGAAAGTCATGCTATATAAAACATGGAACTAGACATGTCTCTTTTTAAGGGTTTTTTTTATTTTGTGGAAACATAGTAGAAGTGTCTACTTTGTAATCTTTTGAGATGTAATAGTTATGTCCTAATTCTCTAAAACTCTAAACCTGAAAAGATCCTCAATGTGAATTATTCATTTAATTCAATATTAAGTATGGTTTAAGGCCGGGGCCTTATAGTTGGTATCACAGGTCGGTTTAGACAACTTTAGGAGTTAGAAAATTGTTAAATTATAAGTTAATTTATTGTATGATTGAAATGATATAGCATTTGAAGATTACCATGTTGCTTCTCCGAAGATATTTCTGTGTTAAGAATGGTTTTTCATCGAGGAAACATAACAGATTTTCTGAGAAGGAATACAGAGGGAAATGGCCTTTCAAATCAGTATCATGAGATGGTCAGAAGCAGAACTAAACAATTTGTTGTAGTGATGGCTCAGTTGACTCTGGTGAAAAATATTGGTTGTTTTTATTGATGATATTTTGGTGTTTTCTAAAACTAAAGAGGAGCATGAACGTCATTTAAGGGTTATATTGCAACCCTTAAAAGAAAAGAAACTATATGGAAAATTCAGTAAGTGTGAGTTTTGGTTACAAAAAATTTCTTTCCAAGGTCACATTGTTTCAAAAGATTGCATAACTGTTGATCCTGCTAAAACAAAAGTTGTTGAAGAATGGACAAGACCAACAAATGTAACCGAGATCCGTAGTTTTCTTGGTATGGAGGGTTACTACCAAAGGTTTGTTGAAAAGTTTTCATGGTTATCTAGTCCAATGACTAAGCTAACTCGTAAGGGTGTTAAGTTTATCTGGACAAAATAATGTGATGATTGTTTTTAGGAGTTGAAAAGAAGATTGGTGAATGCTCCATTTTTGGCACTTCCTTCCAGGAATGGTGAGTTTTTTATATACAGTGATGCTTCGTTGAAGGGACTTGGTTGTGTCCTTATGTAGAATGACCAGGTAATTGCTTATGCTTCACGTTAGTTGAAAACTCATGAGGTAAATTACCCTACACATGATTTGGAATTAGCTTCTATTGTTTTTGCTTTAAAAATTTGGAGGCATCATTTGTATGGAGTAAAGTGTGAAATATATACTGATCACAAAAGTGTAAAGTATATATTCACTCAGAAAGAATTGAACATGAGACAGAGGAGATGGCTGGAATTAATCAAAGATTATGATTGTACAATTCACTACCATCCAGGAAAAGCAAATAAAGTGGCAGATGCTTTGAGTCAGAAAAGTAATGCTTTATTAACCATGCTACTTTTGGAATGAGATCCTTTGGTTTTTGATTTGATGAAATTTGGCATAGAAGTTGTTGGTGCATGAATTTCTTCTGTTTTGTTTCAGGTATCAGTGAAATCTTCTCTATCAGACAGAATCAAGCAAGCACAGAAGCAAGACAGTGAGTTGCAGAAAAAGGAAGAGTTTGTACAGAAGGTTAAGTTGCCTGAATTCAACATTGATAATGATTTTGTTTTGATATTTGGTAAGCAAGGAAAGCTGAGTCCAAGGTTCATTGGACCATATGAAATTCTGGAGAGAGTTGGATCAGTTGCTTACCGAGTGGGTTTACCTCCGATTTTATCTCTGGTACACAATGTTTTTCATGTTTCGATGTTGAGGAAGTATATGCCAGATCCATCTCATGTTTTGAGTCCAGAGGTAGTTCAGCTGGAAGAAAACCTATCTTATGAAGAACAGCTAGTCCAGATTCTTGACCGAAGAGAGCAAGTATTGCGAAATAAGGTAATTCACCAGGTAAAGGTTTTGTGGAAAAACCATATGGTTGAAGAGGCAACGTGGGAATCTGAAAATTCTATGAGGGATAAATACCCCCACTTATTTTGATAAGTGAATAAAATTACGAGGACGCCATTCCCAAAAGGGGAAAAAGATGTAATATCCAAGGTAAATAATGAATAAAACATTTTCATATTTACTAATATTTATGAATTAAATATTAATTTTAATTAAAAGTGGTTTCTACGTTCGATAGCGTACTCGATACGCAACGATGAGTTTCTTTGAAAACCTACGTTGTACACTATTAATATAATAATATTATTTTAAATGGTAGTTAACATGTAGCCTTTGTATTGACAGAAATGGATAGAAATAACTAAAATATTATTATATATGTTTTTTAAATGTTTTTACATTTATCCAATAAAAGATAAAGGCTTAAAATACGGAAAGAATTCAATTTTAGGCATTTATACCCCAATTTTCACTAAAGGTTCACTTATCACGTTTTGATGGTGAAACATCATTAAATATATTTTTGATCACTCTTATACATTCTATTGGACAAAATATAACTCTTTTTTAGAATGAGGACATCAAAATTTACTTTGTGTAAATTTTTGGTATTTTTCCGATAAAGTTCATTTTTTTAATGAATAGTGTAAAATGTTGTATTTTAATTCAAAACCACTTTTTAATATAATTTATTAAGATGATTAGATAATATTTTGAATTGGTTTTTAAGTGCAATTAGAATATATTTTTTCCATTTAATCCAATAGTGGTCGTTGTAATTAATTTCACTTTGAAATCAGACTTAAACTAGTGTCAATCTTTCGATACTTATTGTTTCATAAAAACATGCTATTTGTCATGACAGCGGGAATTAATTATTAAATTAATTAATGAGACTTATATGTTTTGAATTTTGTAAAATTGACTTCATTTTTGAATTCATAATATCTAATATATCTTAGGGTGAAGTTTTGGTATTTTTCTGAAAAACTTTAATTTTTGATGAATAGTGAAACCACTAAGTGGTACTTAAAAAACTGATTTTTCGTTTAAATGAAATTTTACCACTTATGTGTTTTGAATTTCAAAAATCCGACATTCATGGTTGTCATTAAGAAGTAAAATGTGGTTCAATGAGATTAAAATAATTTTTTGGTGAATAGTAACTCTTAAGTTCTTAATCGCGAATAGAGGTAATTAGTGTAGTTTAAGGTAAAAATAATGTTTTAATAATATGAGATGAGTTTGACACATGTCCTATACTCATTGGATGTGTCATGGCCGACCAAGAAAATCCATGAGTCAACTTGGGGACCCCATGGAGCAACTTTGGATGGGAAATGACATAAATAACTTTTTATTTAATGTTAAAGTAACAATGACACAAACATGAGATGTTTTACTAAAAATTTTTTACATGGGGTTATACAAGTCCAATTTTTCACTATAAATATTCATTAGAAATATAAAACGATTTTCTACCTCATGATATTTTTTTTATAATTTTTAGAAATTAAATAAATTAAATTATTTATGACATCATGGTGATGGAGTGATTACCTCATTAATAAAGGATTTAAATAAAATGGAAAGATAATGTAAACTCTATGACCTACACATGTACAAAACCTATTGGATGGGTGGATTTAGAACCCTTATCACCTTAACCTCGAAACACTACAAAGTCGGACCATTAAAATCCGAAACTAATTCTAAAATAATGTAACATTTTCTTACTTTCCAAGAGTGCCCCTCTTCTCCTCTTATAAAAGGCCCCCACCTCTACCTACTTACCCACACTCCAAAAGCCTTTGGCTCGGCCAAACTCTGCCTATTTTGTCTATCCACTTCCCTCTATTACTCCTTTAAGCCTCACTTTGGGCAGAAGTCTTCCCAAGGAAGCCGTTGTGCTCAAACCAAAGGGAGTTACCCGATTTTAAGGTAATGTCTTCTTTTGAGTCCTTTTGTTTTATTTTGCTTATCCAACCCCCTAAACTCTTTTTATTCATTTCTATTGTAACAAATCCAGTATCATAAATATACTAGTATGTTTTTATAAGAATTATTCGATCTACAATTACACACACCTACATCTAATGGTTAAAGAACATACTGTTTCCGTGGATGGCGAATTTCTGCCACCCGAAACGATGATTGTTCAACATTATTTTAACACCGTCAAAGGTGGCCATTAAGATGAAACTATATTTATATATGATATATAATATGTTTATGTTTTCCTTAATCTTATGTATTATTTATTTTGGGAATACCCTTACGGTTTCCATTATGGGTAAACGCGATATCTTCATTTAAGGAAGTGCGGACTACCGCCTCCTCAAAGTGATGTGATTCGTTAATGCCATATGTGGGACGTATAAAGGATGGATTTAAAGTTATTATATATGATTTTATACTGGAATTATAATATACCTCTATATCATTTTTATTTCTTTCCATTAAAGTATGAGATAGAAATGAAAGTAGCGTTCATGCGTACGTACGACTTACCATCTCCATGAACGGTGCATTTCATTTCTTATCCCCAAGTGTAATGTACTATTAAAAGTACATGTATATAATGGATATATATGATTAATGATACATCTAAATGATGAATATAGTTCTGGAATTAAAATATACATAACTCTCATTTAGTTTTAATTCCATTAATATGACAAAGAAATGAAAGTAGCGTTCATGCGTACGTACGACTTACCGTCTCCATGAACGGTGCATTTCATTTTTTACCTCTTAATGATTATGTAATATTATAAATTCATGTATATGTTGGATATATATGATATATATGATATCCAAATCAGGAATTTTCATTCTGGATATAAAGAACCTTTGACCACACGAACAACATGTAATTTTAAGAAGTCCACTTTCGACTTAAGAACCAAATATCGACAAAAAAAACATTATTAACTTAAATAATTACACAGTGTTCGTGACATGGGAATAAGTGATATAAAAGGAATAATGAAATTTAAAAAGGTTCTTAAACAAGTAGAAATTAACTCAAGTTTATTATTCAGGGGATTAAAGAACGACCGAGTCAAGTCGGACCGAGGTAAGGGACTTCGTCTCAATATCCTTTCATTGAGGCATATTTCGTCTTTTACACAACTTTATTTTATATGGTGTATAAAAAACTTTGACTTTTACTTTTATACAAAAGGAATCTTTTTCTACGAAGCATTTTACTAAACGACAAAAAGGAATGTTTTTTAACGTACGTGGTGACAACAACCTTTTCCGCCCCCACGAGTATTATTTGGTCTTTGGCTTCCTCAACAAGCTGTAATGCTTTTAAAATAAAATTAATACCATATACTCTTTTTTGTATTTTGGTATTGAAAATGGTTTTGATAAAGGATTCTATTATGTCAATATATTTAAATTATATATTGTGATTGAAATGTGGAAATGTTATCATTCCTTTATATTGGTTTTATGTTTTACGATTTTATATTGGTACTTGGACATTTGACGGGTGGTTACGTGATAAAACATATGACGGGTGGTGCCGTGAATACCAGGATAGGTGGTTACGTTATAACCTCAAATGAATTGGGTATGGAAATCAGCCGTATGGCTATTCCATTAAGTGTGTATGGAAGTTGGCCGAATGACTATTCCATTAAGTGATATGTGTGGAAGTCGACCGTATGGTTATTCCACTTAAGTATGATTGTGTCCCAAGTTACCTTTATATGTTATGTGTTCTTTATATGGGTTTTATGGAAATCCTTTGGTTACCAAAGGGTAAGTAATGATATTTTATTCAATGAAGAGTTTTACTGCTTCATGAAGGTGAAGGTATTAGTTTGATAAAGTATACATGGTTTACGTGATGTTTGAAAAACTAATAGTTTTCATTCTTTCTGTATCCCTTACTGAGCTTTTTATGCTCACCCCAAGTTTTTTTGAAATGTTTTTCACAGGACTTAAAGTGGATTAGGGTCAAGGACGGGATTAAGGGAAAGTCATGCTATATAAAACATGGAACTAGACATGTCTCTTTTTAAGGTTTTTTTTATTTTATGGAAGCATAGTAGAAGTGTATACTTTGTAATCTTTTGAGATGTAATAGTTATGTCCAAATTATCTAAAACTCTAAACCTGAAATGATTCTCAATCTGAATTATTCATTTAATTCCATATTATGTAAGGTTGAAGGCCGGGGCCTTATAGTTGGTATCAGAGGTCGGTTTAGACAACTTTAGGAGTTAGAAAATTGTTAAATTATAAGTTAATTTATGGTATGATAGAAATGATATAGCATTTGAAGATTATCATGTTGCTTCTCCGAAGATATTTCTATGTTAAGAATGGTTTTTCATAGAGGAAACATAACAGATTTTCTGAGAAGGCATACAGAGGAAATTGACCTTTCAAATCAGTGTCATGAGATGGTCAAAATTAGAACTAAACAGTTTGTTGCAGTGATGGCTCAGTTGACTCAGGTGAAAAATGTTGGTTGTTTTTATTGACGATATTTTGGTGTTTTCTAAAAGTAAATAGGATCATGAAAGTCATTTAATGGTTATCTTGAAAACCTTAAAAGAAAAGAAACTATATGGAAAATTCAGCAAGTGTGTTTTTTGGTTACAACAAATTTTATTCCTGGGTCACATTGTTTCAAAAGATGGCATAACTGTTGATCCTGCTAAAACAAAAGTTGTTGAAGAATGGCCAAGACCCACAAATGTAACCGAGATCCATAGTTTTCTTGGTTTGACAGGTTACTAGTGAAGGTTTGTTGAAAATTTTTCACGGTTATCTAGTCCAATGACTAAGCTAACTCGTAAAGGTGTTAAGTTTAACTGGACAAAAGAATGTGATGATTGTTTTCAGGTGTTGAAAAGAAGATTGGTGAATGCTCCAGTTTTGGCACTTCCTTCCAGGAATGGTAAGTTTGTTATATACAATGATTCATTGTTGAAGGGACTTGGTTGTGTCTTTATGCAGAATGATCAGGTAATTGCTTATGCTTCACGTCATTTGAAAACTCTTGAGGTAAATTACCCTACACATTATTTGGAATTAGCTGCTGTTGTTTTTGCTTTAAAAATTTGGAGGCATCATTTGTATGGAGTAAAGTGTGAAATATATACTGATCAGAAAAGTTTAAAGTATATATTCACTCAGAAAGAATTGAACATGAGACAGAGGAGATGGCTGGAATTAATCAAGGATTATGATTGTACAATTCACTACCATTCGGGAATAGCAAATAAAGTGGCTGATGCTTTGAGTTGGAAAAGTAATACTTCATCAACCATGCTACGTTTGGAACGAGATCCTTTGGTTTTTGATTTGATGAAATTTGGCATAGAAGTTGTTGGTGCAGGAAGTTCTTCTGTTTTGTTTCAGGTATCAGTGAAATCTTCTCTATCAGACAGAATGAAGCAAGCACAGAAGCAATACAGTGAGTTGCATAAAAAGGTAGAGTTGGTACAGAAGGGTAAGTTTCCTGAATTCAACATTGATAATGATTTTGTTTTGAGATTCGGTAAGAAAGGAAAGTTGAGTCCAAGGTTCATTGGAGAATATGAAATTCTGGAGAGAGTTAGATCAGTTGCTTACCGAGTGGCTTTACCTCTGAGTTTATCTCTGGTACACAATGTTTTTCATGTTTTGATGTTGAGGAAGTATATGCCAGATCCATCTCATGTTTTGAGTCCAGAGGTAGTTCAGCTGGAAGAAAACCAATCTTATGAAGAACAACCAGTCCATATTATTCACCGAAGAGAGCAAGTATTGCAAAATAAGGTAATTCACCAGGTAGAGGTTTTGTGGAAAAACCATATGGTTGAAGAGGAAACGTGGGAATCTGAAAATGCTATGAGGGATAAACACCCCCACTTATTTTGATAAGTGAATTAAATTGTAAGGATGCAATTCCCAAAAGGGAGGAAGGATGTAACATCCAAGGTAAATAATGAATAAATTTTTTTTATATTTACTAATATTTACGAATTAAATATTAATTTTAATTAAAAGGGGTTTCTACATTCGATAGCGTACTCGATACGCAACGATGAGTTTCTTTGAAAACTTACGTTATACACTGTTAATATAATAATATTATTTTAAATGGTAGTTAACATGTAGCTGTTGTATTGACGGTAATGGATAGAAATAACTAAAATATGATTATATATGTTTTTGAAATGTTTTTACATTTATCCAATAAAAGATAAAGGCTTAAAATACGGAAAGAATTCAATTTTAGGCATTTATACCCTAATTTTCACTAAAGGTTCACTTATCACCTTTTGATGGAGAACCGTAATTAAATATAGTTTTGATCACTCTTATACAGTCTATTGGACCAAATATAACTCTTTTTTAGAATCAGGTCATCAAAATTTACTTTGGGTAAATTTTAGGTATTTTTCTGATAAAGTTCATTTTTTAATGAATAGTGTAAAATGTTGTATTTTAATTCAAAACTACTTTTTAATCTAATTTATTAAGATGATTAGATAATCTTTTTAATTGGGTTTTTAGTTCAATTAGAATATATTTTTATCATTTAATCCAATAGTGGTCATTGGAATTAATTTCACTTTGAAATCAGACTTAAACTAGTGTCAATCTTTTGATACTTATTGTTTCATAAAAACACACTGTTTGTCATGACAGCGGGAATTAATTATTAAATTAATTAATGAGACTTATATGTTTTTAATTTTGTAAAATTGAATTCATTTTTGAATTTGGAATATCTAATATATCTTGGGGTGAAGTTTTGGTATTTTTCAGGGAAACTTCAATTTTTTATGAATAGTGAAACCACTAAGTGGTACTTAAAAAACTGATTTTTCGTTTAAATGAAATTTTACCACTTCTGTGTTTTTAATTTCAAAAATCCGACATACATGGTTGTCATTAAGAAGTAAAATGTGGTTCAATGAGATTAAAATAATTTTTTGGTGAATAGTAACTCTTAAGTTCTCAATCACGATTAGAGGTAATTAGTGTAGTTTAAGGTAAAAATAATGTTTTAATAATATGAGATGAACTTTACACATGTCCTACCCTCATTTGATGTGTCATGGCCAACCAAGAAAATCCATGAGTCATGTTGGGGACCCCATGGAGCCACTTTCATTGGGAAATGACATAAATAACTTTTTATTTAATGTTAAAGTAAAAAATGACACAAACATGAGATGTTTTAATAAAACAATTTCTACATGGGGTTATACAAGTCAGATTTTTCACTGTAAATATTTATTATAAAGATAAAACTATTTCCGACATCATGATATTTTTTTTATAATTTTTAGACATTAAATAAATTAAATTATTTATGACATCATGATGATGCATCGATTACCTCATTAATAAAGGATTTAAATAAAATGGAAAGATAATGTAAAATCTATGACCTACACATGTCCAAAACCTATTGGATGGGTGGATTTCGAAACCTTATCTCCTTAACCTCGAAACAAATCAAAGTGGGACCATTAAAATTCGAAACTCATTCTAAAATAATGTAACATTTTCTTACTTTCCAAGTGTGCCCCTCCTCTCCTCTTAGAAAAGGCCCCCACCTCTACCTACTTACCCACACTCCCGAAGCCTTTGGCTCGGCCAAAATCTGCACATTTTGTCTCTCCACTTCCCTCTCTTACTCCTTGAAGCCTCACTTTGGGCAGAATACTTCCCAAGGAAGCCGTTGAGCTCAAACCAATGGGAGTTACCCGATTTTAAGGTAATGTCTTCTTTTGAGTCCTTTTGTTTGATTTTGCTTCTCCAACCCCCTAAACTCTTTTTATTCATTTTTTTGTAAAAACTATAGTATCATAAATATACTAGGATGTTGTTATAAAAAGGATTCGATCTACACTTACACACACCTACATCCAATGGTTAAAGAACATATTGTTTCCCTGGATGGCGAATTTCTGCCTCTCGAAACGATGATTGTTCAATATTATTTTAACACCTTCAAAGGTGGCCATTAAGATGACACTATATTTATATATGATATATAATATGTTTATGTTTTCCTTAAGCTTCTGTATTTTTTATTTTGGGCATACCTTTATTGTTTCCATTATGGGTAAACGCGATATCTTCATTTAAGGAAGTGCGGACTACCGCCCCCTCAAAGTGATGTGATTCGTTAATGCCATATGTGGGACGTATAAAAGATGGATTTAACGTTATTATATATGATGTTATACTGGAATTAAAATATACCTCAATATAATTATTATTTCTTTCCATTAAAGTATGAGATAGAAATGAAAGTAGCGTTCATGCGTACGTATGGCTTACCGTCTCCATGAACGGTGCATTTCATTTCTTATCCCCAAGTGTAATGTACTATTAAAAGTACATGTATACAATGGATATATATGATGAATGTTACATCTAAATGATGAATATAATTCTGTAATTAAAATATACATACCTCTCATTTAGTTTTAATTCCATTAATATGACAAAGAAATGAAAGTAGCATTCATGCGTACGTACGGCTTACCGTCTCCATGAACGATGCATTTCATTTTTTACCTCTAAATGATTATGTAATATTATAAATACATGTATATGATGGATATATATGATATATATGATATCAAAATCAGGAATTTCATTCTGGATATAAAGAACCTTTGACCACACGAACAACATGTAATTGTAAGAAGTCCACTTTCGACTTAAGAACCAAATATCGACAAAACAAAATTATTAACCTAAATAATTAAATAGTGTTCATGACATGGAAATAAGTGATATAAAAGGAATAATGAACTTTAAAAATGTTCTTAAACAAGTAGAAATTAACTCAAGTCTATTATTCAGGATATTAAAGAACGACCGAGTCAAGTCGGACCCGAGGTAAGGGACTTCGTCTCAATCTCCTTTCATTGAGGCATATATCGTTTTTTACACAACTTTCTTTTATGCGGTGTATAAAACCCTTTGACTTTTACTTTTATACAAAAGGAATCTTTTTATACGAAGTGTTTTACTAAACGACAAAAAGGAATGTTTTTTTAACATACGCGATGACAATGACCTTTTCTGCCGCCGCGAGTATTATTTGGTCTTTGGCTTCCTCAACAAGCCGTAATGATTTTAAAATAAAATTAATACCATATAATATTTTTTTTTATTTTGGTATTGAAAATGGTTTTGATAAAGGATTATATTATGTCAATATATTTAAATGATATATTGTGATTGAAATGTGGAAATGTTATCACTCCTTTATATTGGTTTTATGTTTTACGATTTTATATTGGTACTTGGACATTTGACGGGTGGTTACATGATAAATCGTATGAAGGGTGGTGCTGTGAATACCAGGACTGGTGGTTACATTATAACCTCCAATGCATTGGGTATGGAAGTCGGCCGTATGGCTATTCCATTAAGTATGTATGGAAGTTGGGCGAATGGCTATTCCATTAAGTGATATGTGTGGATGTCGACCGTATGGTTATTCCACTTAAGTATGTTTATGTCCCAAGTTACCTTTATAAGTTATGTGTTCTTTATATGGGTTTTATGGTAATCCTTTGGTTACAAAAGGGTATGTAATGATATTTTATTTAGTGATGAGTTTTAATGCTTCATGAAGGTGAAGGTATTACTTTGATAAAGTATACATGGTTTACGTGATGTTTGAAAAACTATCAGTTTTCATTCTTTGTGTATCCCTTACTAATCTTTTTATGCTCACCCCAAGTTTTTTTGAAATATTTTTCACAGGACTTAATGTGTATTAGGTTCAAGGACAGGATTAAGGGAAAGTCATGCTATATAAAACATGGAACTAGACATTTCTCTTTTTAAGGGTTTTTTTATTTTATGGAAACATAGTAGAACTGTCTACTTTGTAATCTTTTGAGATGTAATAGTTATGTCCTAATTATCTAAAACTCTAAACCTGAAAAGATACTCAATGTGAATAATTCATTTAATTCAATATTAAGTAAGGTTTAAGGCCGTGGCCTTATAGTTGGTATCAGAGGTCGATCTAGACAACTTTAGGAGTTAGAAAATTGTTAAATTATAAGTTAATTTATGGTATGATTGAAATGATATAGCATTTGAAGATTACCATGTTGCTTCTCCGAAGATATTTCTGTGTTAAGAATGGTTTTTTATAGAGGAAACATAACAGATTTTCTGAGAAGGCATACAGAGGAAAATGACCTTTCAAATCAGTATCATGAGATGGTTAGAATCAGAACTAAACAGTTTGTTGCAGTGATGGCTCAGTTGACTCAGGTGAAAAATGTTGGTTGTTTTTATTGATGATATTTTTGTGTTTTCTAAAAGTAAAGGGGAGCATGAACTCCATTTAAGGGTTATCTTGCAAATCGTAAAAGAAAAGAAACTATATGGAAAATTTATCAAGTGCGAGTTTTGGTTACAACAAATTTCTTTCCTAGGTCACATTGTTTCAAAAGATGGAATAACTGTTGATCCTGGTAAAACAAAAGTTGTTGAAGAATGGACAAGACCCACAAATGTAACTGAGATCCGTAGTTTTCTTGGTTTGGAAGGTTACTACCGAAGGTTTGTTGAAAAGTTTTCACGGTTATCTAGTCCAATGACTAAGCCAACTCGTAAGGGTGTTATGTTTATCTGGACAAAAGAATGTGATGATTGTTTTCAGGAGTTGAAAATAATATTGGTGAATGCTCCAGTTTTGGCACTTCCTTCTAGGAATGGTGAGTTTGTTATATACAGTGATGCTTTGTTGAAGGGACTTGGTTGTGTCCTTATACAGAATGATCAGGTAATTGCTTAATCTTCACGTCTGTTGAAAACTCATGAGGTAAATTACCCAAAACATGATTTGGAATTAGCTGCTGTTGTTTTTGCTTTAAAAATTTGGAGGCATCATTTGTATGGAGTAAAGTGTGAAATATATACTGATCACAAAAGTTTAAAGTATATATTCACTCAGAAATAAATGAACATGAGACAGAGGAGATGGCTGGAATTAATCAAGGATTATGATTGTACAATTCACTACCATCCGGGAAAAGAAAATAATGTGGCTGATGCTTTGAGTCGGAAAATTAATGCTTCATTAACCATGCTACGTTTGGAACGATATCCTTTGGTTTTTGATTTGATGAAATTTGGCATAGAAGTTGTTGGTGCAGGAAGATCTTCTGTTTTGTTTAAGGTATCAGTGAAATCTTCTATATCAGACAGAATCATGCAAGCACAGAAGCAAGATAGTGAGTTTCAGAAAAAAGGTAGAGTTGGTACAAAAGTGTAAGTTGCCGGAATTCAACATTGATAATGATTTTGTTTTGAGATTTTGTAAGAAAGGAAAGCTCAGTCCAAGGTTCATTGGACCATATGAAATTCTGGAGAGAGTTGGATCAGTTGCTTACCGAGTGGCATTACCTCTGAGTTTATCTCTGGTACACAATGTATTTCATGTTTTGATGTTGAGGAAGTATATGCCAGTTCCATCTCATGTTTTGAGTCCAGAGGTAGTTCAGCTGGAAGAAAACCTATCTTATGAAGAACAACCAGTCCAGATTCTTGACCGAAGAGAGCAAGTATTATGAAAGAAGGTAATTCACCTAGTAAAGGTTTTGTGGAAAAACCATATGGTTGAAGAGGAAACCTGGGAATCTGAAAATGCTATGACGGATAAATACCCCCACTTATTTTGATAAGTGAATAAAATTGCGATGACGCAATTCCCAGAAGGGGGGAAGGATGTAACATCCCAGGTAAATAATGAATAAAACATTTTCATATTTACTAATATTTACGAATTAAATATTAATTATAATTAAAAGGGGTTTCTACGTTCGATAGCGTACTCGATACGCAACGATGAGTTTCTTTGAAAACTTACGTTGTACACTATTAATATAATAATATTATTTTAAATGGTAGTTAACATGTAGCTGTTGTATTGACGGGAATGGATAAAAATAACTAAAATATGATTATATATGTTTTTTAAATGTTTTTACATTTATCCAAAAAAAGATAAAGGCTTAAAATACAGAAAGAATTCAATTTTAGGCATTTATACACTAATTTTCACTAAAGGTTCACTTATCACCTTTTGATGGAGAACCGTCATTAAATATAGTTTTGATCACACTTATATATTCTGATGGACCAAATATAACTCTTTTTTAGAATCAGGACATCAAAATTTACTTTGTGTAAATTTTTGGTATTTTTCCGATAAAGTTCATTTTTTAATGAATAGTGTAAAATGTTGTATTTTCATCAAAACCACTTTTTAATCTAATTTATTAAGATGATTAGATAATATTTTGAATTGGTTTTTAATTTCAGTTAGAATATATTTTTACCATTTAATCCAATAGTTGTCGTTGGAATTAATTTCACTTTGAAATCAGACTTAAACTAGTGTCAATCTTTCGATACTTATTATTTCATAAAAACACGCTATTTGTCATGATAGTGAGAATTAATTATTAAATTAATTAATGAGACTTATATGTTTTTAATTTTGTAAAATTGACATCATTTTTGAATTAGGAATATCTAATATAGCTTAGGGTGAAGTTTTGGTATTTTTTCTGAAAAACATCAATTTTTGATGAATAGTGAAACCACTAAGTGGTACTTAAAAAACTGATTTTTCATTTAAATGAAATTTTACCACTTCTGTGTTTTGAATTTCAAAAATCCAACATACATGGTTGTCATTAAGAAGTAATATTTGGTTCAATGAGATTAAAATAATTTTTTGGTGAATAGTGACTATTAACTTCTTAATCGCGATTAGAGGTAATTAGTGTAGTTTAAGGTAAAAATAATGTTTTAATAATATGAGATGAGCTTGAAAAATGTCCTACCCTAATTGGATGTGTCATGGCCGACCAAGAAAATCCATGAGTAAACTTGGGGACCCCATGGAGCCACTTTGGTTGGGAAATGACATAAATAACTTTTTATTTAATGTTAAAGTAAAAATGACACAAACCTGAGATGTTTTAATATAACAATTTTTAAATGGGGTTATACAAGTCAGATGTTTCACTATAAATATTCATTAGAAAGATAAAAATATTTCCTACATAATTATATTCTTTTTATAATTTTTAGACATTAAATAAATTAAATTATTTATGACATCATGATGATGCATGGATTACCTCATTAATAAAGGATTTAACTAAAATGGAAATATAATGTAACATCTATGAACTACACATGTCCAAAACCTATTGGATGGGTTTATTTCTAACCCTTATCACCTTAACCTCGAAACAAATAAATTTGGGACCATTAAAATCCGAAACGCATTCTAAAATAATGTAACATTTTCTTACTTTCCAAGAGTGCCCCTCCTCTCCTCTTATAAAAGGCCCCAACCTCTACCTACTTAACCACACTCCCAAAGCCTTTGGCTCGGCCACAATCTGCCCATTTTGTCTCTACACTTCCCTCTATTACTCCTTGAAGCCTCACTTTGGGCAGCAGTCTTCCAAAGGAAGCCGTTGAGCTCAAACCAAAGGGAGTTACCCGATTTTAAGGTAATGTCTTCTTTTGAGTTCTTTTGTTTTATTTTGATTCTCCAACCCCCTAAACTCTTTTTATTAATTTCTTTTGTAACAACTCCAGTATCATAAATATACTAGGATGTTGTTATAAGAAGGATTATATCTACACTAACACACACCTACATCTAATGGTTAAAGAACATACTGTTTCCGTGGATGGCGAATTTCTGCCTCCCGAAACGATGATTGTTCAACATTCTTTTAACACCTTCAAAGGTGGCCATTAAGATGACACTATATTTATATATGATATATAATATTTTTATGTTTTCCTTACGCTTCTGTATTTTTTATTTTGGGCATACCTTTATGGTTTCCATTATGTCTAAACGCGATATCTTCATTTGAGAAAGGGCGGACTACCTCCCCCTCAAAGTGATGTGATTCGTTAATGCCATATGTGGGACGTATAAAGGATGGATTTAAAGTTATTATATATGATGTTATACTGGAATTATAATATACCTCTATATCATTATTATTTCTTTCCATTAAAGTATGAGATAGAAATGAAAGTAGCGTTCATGCGTATGTACGGCTTACCGTCTCCATGAACGATGCATTTCATTTCTTATCCCCAAGTGTAATGTACTATTAAAAGTACATGTATATAATGGATATATATGATGAATGATACATCTAAATGATGGATATAATTCTGGAACTAAAATATACATACGTATCATTTAGTTTTAATTCCATTAATATGACAAAGAAATGAAAGTATCGTTCATGCGTAAGTAGGGCTTACCGTCTCCATGAACGGTGCATTTCATTTTTTACCTCTAAATGATTATGTAATATTATAAATACATGTATATGCTGGATATATATGATATATATGATATCCAATTTTGGAATTTCATTCTGGATATAAAGAACCTTTGACCACATGAAAAACATGTAATTGTAAGAAGTCCACTTTCGACCTAAGAACCAAATATCGACAAAACAAACATTATTAACTTAAATAATTACATAGTGTTCATGACATGGAAATAAGTGATATAAAAGGAATAATGAACTTTAAAAAGGTTCTTAAACAAGTAGAAATTAACTCAAGTTTATTATTCAAGAGATTAAATAACGACCGAGTCAAGTCGGGCCCGAGGTAAGGGACTTCGTCTCAATCTCCTTTCATTGAGGCATATTTAGTTTTTTACACAACATTCTTTTATACGGTGTATAAAACCCTTTAACTTTTACTTTTATACAAAAGGAATCTTTTTCTACGAAGTGTTTTACTAAACAACAAAAAGGAATGTTTTTTAACGTATGCGGTGACAACGACCTTTTCCGCCGCCGCGAGTATTGTTTGGTCTTTGGCATCCTCAACAAGCTGTAATGTTTTTAAAATAAAATTAATACGATATACTCTTTTTTTTATTTTGGTATTGAAAATGGTTTTGATAAAATATTCTATTATGTCAATATATTTAAATGATATATTGTGATAGAAATGTGGAAATGTTATCATTCCTTTATATTGGTTTTATGTTTTATGATTTTATATTGGTACATTGACATTTGATGGGTGGTTATGTGATAAACCATATGACAGGTGGCTCCGTGAATACCAGGATGGGTGGTTACGTTATAACCTCCAATGAATTGGGTATGGAAGTCGGCCGTATGGCTATTCCATTAAGTATGTATGGATGTTGTCCGAATGGCTATTCCATTAAGTGATATGTGTGGAAGTCGACTGTATGGTTATTCCACTTAAGTATGTTTATGTCCCAAGTTACCTTTATATGTTATGTGTTGTTTATATGGGTTTTATGGTAATCCTTTGGTTACAAAAGGGTAAGTAATAATATTTTATTCAGTGAAGAGTTTTACTGCTTCATGAAGGTGAAGGTATTACTTTGATAAAGTATACATGGTTTACGTGATGTTTGAAAAACTAACAGTTTTCATTCTTTGTGTATCCCTTACTGAGCTTTTTATGCTCACCCCAAGTTTTTTTGAAATGTTTTTCACAGGAATTAATGTGGATTACGGTCAAGGACAGGATCAAGGGAAAGTCATGCTATATAAAACATGGAACTAGACATGTCTCTTTTTAAGGGTTTTTTTATTTTATGGAAACAGAGTAGAAGTGTCTACTTTGTAATCTTTTGAGATGTAATAGTTATGTCCTAATTATATAAAATTATAAACCTGAAAATATCCTCAATGTGAATTATTCATTTAATTCAATATTAAGTAAGGTTTAAGGTCGGGGCCTTATAGTTGGTATCAGAGGTCGGTTTAGACAACTTTAAGAGTTAGAAAATTGTTAAATTATAAGTTAATTTATGGTATTATTGAAATGATATAGCATTTTAAGATTACCATGTTGCTTTTCCGAAGATATTTCTGTGTTAAGAATGGGTTTTCATAGAGGAAACATAACAGATTTTCTGAGAAGGCATACAGAGGAAAATGAGCTTTCAAATCAGTATCATGAGATGGTCAGAATCAGAACTAAACAGTTTGTTGCAGTGATGGCTCAGTTGACTCAGGTGAAAAATGCTGGTTGTTTTTATTGATGATATTTTGGTGTTTTCTAAACGTAAATATGAGCATGAAATTCATTTAAGGGTTATCTTTCAAACCTTAAAAGAAATGAAACTATATGGAAAATTTAGCATGTGCGAATTTTGGTTAAAACAAATTTCTTTCCTGGGTCACATTGTTTCAGAAGATGGCATAACAGTTGATCCTTCAAAAACAAAAGTTGTTGAAGAATGGCCAAGACCCACAAATGTAACCAAGATCCGTAGTTTTCTTGGTTTGGATGGTTACTACAGAAGGTTTGTTGAAAATTTTTTACGGTTATCTAGTCCAATGACTAAGCTAACTCGTAAGGGTGTTAAGTTTATCTGGACAAAATAATGTGATGATTGTTTTTAGGAGTTTAAAAGAAGATTGGTGAATGCTCCAGTTTTGGCACTTTCTTCCAGGAATGGTGAGTTTGTTATATACAGTGATGCTTCGTTGAAGGGACATGGTTGTGTCCTTATGTAGAATGATCTGGTAATTGCTTATGATTCACATCAGTTGAAAACTCATGAGGTAAATTATCCTACACATGATTTGGAATTAGCTTCTGTTGTTTTTGCTTTAAAAATTTGGAGGCATCATTTGTATGGAGTAAAGTGTGAACTATATACTGATCACAAAAGTTTACAGTATATATTCACTCAGAAGGAATTGAACATGAGATAGAGGATATGGATGGAATTAATCAAGGATTATGATTGTACAATTTACTACCATCTGGGAAAACCAAATAAAGTGGCTGATGCTTTGAGTTGGAAAAGTAATGCTTCATTAACCATGATACATTTGGAACGAGATCCTTTGATTTTTGATTTGATGAAATTTGGAATAGAATTTGTTGGTGCAGGAAGTTCTTATGTTTTGTTTTAGGTATCAGTGAAATCTTTTCTATCAGACAGAATCAAGAAAGCACAAAAGCAAGACAGTGAGTTGCAAAAAAAGGTAGAGTTGGTACAGAAGGGTAAGTTGCCTGAATTCAACATTGATAATGATTGTGTTTTGAGATTTGGTAAGAAAGGAAAGATGAGTCCAAGGTTTATTGGACCATATGAAATTCTGGAGAGAGTTGGATTAGTTGCTTACCGAATGGCTTTACCTCCGAGTTTATCTCTGGTACACAATGTTTTTCATGTTTCTATGTTGAGGAAGTATATGCCAGATCCATCTCATGTTTTGAGTCCAGAGGTAGTTCAACTGGAAGAAAACCTATCTTATGAAGAACAACTAGTCCAGAATCTTAACCGAAGAGAGCAAGTATTGCGAAATAAGGTAATTCACCAGGTAAAGGTTTTGTGAAAAAACTATATGGTTGAAGAGGCAACGTGGGAATCTGAAAATGCTATGAGGGATAAATACCCCCACTTATTTTGATAAGTGAATAAAAATGTGGGGACACAATTCCCAAAAGGGGGGAAGGATGTAACATCCCAGGTAAATAATGAATAATAAATTTTTATATTTACTAATACTTGCGAATTAAATATTAATTTTAATTAAAAGGGGTTTCTACGTTCGATAGCGTACTAGATACGCAACGGTGAGTTTCTTTGAAAACTTACGTTGTACACTAGTAATATAATAATATTATTTTAAATGGTAGTTAACACGTAGCCATTATATTGACTGGAATGGATAGAAATAACTAAAATATGATTATATATGTTTTTTAAATGTTTTTATAGTTATCCAATAAAAGATAAAGGCTTAAAATACGGAAAGAATTTAATTTTAGGCATTTATACCCTAATTTTCACTAAAGGTTCACTTATCACCTTTTGATGGAGAACCGTAATTAAATATAGTTTTTATCACTCTTATACATTCTATTGGACCAAATATAACTCTTTTTTAGAATCGGGACATCAAAATTTACTTTGTGTAAATTTTTTGTATTTTTTCGATAAAGTTCATTTTTTTAATGAATAGTGTAAAATGTCATATTTTAATTCAAAACACTTTTTAATCTAATTTATTAAGATGATTAGATAATCTTTTGATTTTTTTAAGTTCAGTTATAATATATTATACCATTTAATCCAATAGTGGTCGTTGGAATTAATTTCACTTTGAAATCGGACTTAAACTAGTGTCAATCTTTCGATACTTATTGTTTCATAAAAACACGCTATTTGTCATGACTGCGGGATTTAATTATTAAATTAATTAATGCGACTTATATGTTTTGAATTTTTTAAAATTGACTTCATTTTTGAATTCTGAATATCAAATATATCTTAGGGTGATGTTTTGGTATTTTTATGAAAAACTTCAATTTTTGATGAATAGTGAAACCCCTAAGTGGTACTTAAAAAACTGATTTTTCGTTCAAATGATATTTTACCACTTATGTGTTTTGAATTTCAAAAATCCAACATACATGTTTTTCATTAAGAAGTGAAATGTGGTTCAATGAGATTAAAATAATATTTTGGTGAATAGTAACTCTTAAGTTCTTAATCGCGATTAGAGGTAATTAGTGTAGTTTAAGGTAAAAGTAATGTTTTAATAATATGAGATGAACATGAAACATGTCCTAACCTCATTGGATGTGTCATGGAAGACCAAGAAAAACCATGAGTCAACTTGGGGACCCCATGGAGCCACTTTGGTTGGGAAATTACATAAATAACTTTTTATTTAATGTTAAAGTAAAAATGACACAAACATGAGATCTTTTACTAAACAAATTTTTACATGGGGTTATACAAGTCATATTTTTGACTATAAATATTAATTAGAAATATAAAAAGATTTCCTACATCATGATATTTTTTTTATAATTTTTAAACATTAAATAAATTAAATTATTTATGACATCATGATGATGCAGTGATTACCTCATTAATAAAGGATTTAAATAAAATGGAAAGATAATGTAAAATCTATGACCTAAACATGTCCAAAACCTATTTTATGGGTGTATTTAGAACCCTTATCACCTTAACCTAGAAAAACATCAAAGTAGGACCATTAAAATCCGAAAATCATTCTAAAATAATGTAACAGTTTCTTACTTTCCAAGAGTGCCCCTCCTCTCCTCTTATAAAAGGCCCCAACCTCTACCTACATACCCACACTCCCAAAGCCTTTGGCTCTGCCAAACTCTGCCCATTTTGTCTCTAAACATCTCTATCTTACTCCTTGAATCCTCACTTTGGGCAGAAGTCTTCCCAAGGAAGCCGTTGAGCTCAAACCAAAGGGAGTTACCTGATTTTAAGGTAATGTCTTCTTTTGAGTCCTTTTGTTTTATTTTGGTTCTCCAACCCCATAAACTCTTTTTATTCATTTCTTTTGTAAAAAATCTAGTATAATAAATATACTTGGATGTTGTTATAAGATGTATTCTATCTACACTTACACACACCTACATCTAATGGTTAAAGAACATACTGTTTCGGTGGATGGCGAATTTTTGTCTCCCGAAATGATGATTGTTCAACATTATTTTAACACCTTCAAAGGTGGCCATTAAGATGAAACTATATTTATATATGATATATAATATTTTTATGTTTTCCTTAATCTTCTGTATTTTTTATTTTTGCCATACCTTTATGGTTTCCATTATGGGTAAACGCGATATCTTCATTTAAGGAAGTGCGGACTACCGCCCCCTCAAAGTGATGTGATCCGTTAATACCATATGTGGGACATATAAAGGATGGATTTAAAGTTATTATATATGATGTTATACTAGAATTATAATATACCTCTATATCATTATTATTTCTTTCCATTAAAGTATGAGATAGAAATGAAAGTAGCTTTCATGCGTACGTATATCTTACCGTCTCCATGAACGGTGCTTTTCATTTCTTATCCCCAAGTGTAATGTACCATTAAAAGTACATGTATATAATGGATATATATGATGAATGATACATCTAAATGATGAATATAATTCTGGAATTAAAATATACATACCTATCATTTAGTTTTAATTCCATTAATATGACAAAGAAATGAAAGTAGCGTTCATGCGTACGTACGGCTTGCCGTCTCCATGAACGATGCATTTCATTTCTTACCTCTATATGATTATGTAATATTATAAATACATGTATATGCTGGATATATATTATATATATGATATCCAAATCAGGAATTTCATTCTGGATATAAAGAACCTTTGACCACATGAACAACATGTAATTGTTAGAAGTCCACTTTCGACTTAAGAACCAAATATCGACAAAACAAACATTATTAACTTAAATAATTATATAGTGTTCATGACGTGGAAACAAGTTATATAAAAGGAATAATGAACTTTAAAAAGGTTCTTAAACAAGTAGAAATTAACTCAAGTTTTTTATTCAGGAGATTAAAGAACGACCGAGTCAAGTCGGACCTGAGGTAAGGGACTTCGTCTCAATCTCCTTTCATTGAGGCATATTTCGTCTTATAAACAAATTTCTTTTATACGGTGTATAAAACCCTCTTAATTTTACTTTTATACAAAAGAAATATTTTTCTACGAAGAGTTTTACTAAATGACAAAAAGGAATGTTTTTTAACGTATGCGGTGACAACGACCTTTTGCGCCGCTGCGAGTATTGTTTGGTCTTTTACTTCCTCAACAAGTCGTAATGTTTTTAAAATAAAATTTATACCATATACTCTTTTTGGTATTTTGGTATTGAAAATGGTTTTGATAAAGGATTCTATTATGTCAATATATTTTAATGATATATTGTGATTGAAATGTGGAAATGTCATCATTCCTTTATATTGGTTTTATGTTTTATGATTTTATATTGGTACTTGGAAATTGGACGGGTGGTTATGTGATAACCTATATGACGGGTGGTGCCGTGAATACCAGGATGGGTGGTTACGTTATAACCTCCAATGCATTGGGTATGGAAGTCGGCCGTATGGCTATTCCATTAAGTATGTATGGAAGTTGGCCGAATGGCTATTACATTATGTGATATGTGTGGAAGTTGACCGTATGGATATTCCACTTAAGTATGTTTATGTCCCATGTTACCTTTATATGTTATGTGTTCTTTATATGGGTTTTATGGTAATCCTTTGGTTACAAAAGGGTAAGTAATGATATTTTTTTCAGTTAAGAGTTTTACTGGTTCATGAAGGTGAAGGTATTACTTTGATAAAGTTTACATGGTTTACGTGATGTTAGAAAAACTAACAGTTTAAATTCTTTGTGTATCCCTTACTGAGCTTTTTATGCTCACCCCAAGTTTTTTTGAAATGTTTTTCACAGGAATCCATGTGGATTTGGGTCAAGGATGGGATCAAGGGAAAGTCATGCTATATAAAACATGGAACTAGACATGTCTCTTTTAAGGGTTTTTATTTTATTTTATGGAAACATAGTAGAAGTGTCTACTTTGTAATCTTTTGAGATGTAATAGTTATGTCCTAATTCTCTAAAACTCTATACCTGAAAAGATCCTCAATGTGAATTATTCATTTAATTCAATATCATGTAAGGTTTAAGGCCGGGGCCTTATAGTAAGGGTAAGAAATACTGCGGAAAATGACATAAATATTAAGCATGGTGAATAATTGAAACCACATTACTTTACCAATAATAAATATGAATACTTTTATGGAAATAATATGAGTTGAGTAAATAATTTCATAATAAAACATAATCATGGGTATTCTACTAGTCGAATAACCACATGAACAATCAATATTATTTCCATAAAGAGGGAATGTATAATGCCAGACATTATAAAACATTTTGTCAAGGCCTCGACCAAGACGTCTAAAAATGATTAAGGCCTTGGACAAAACCATATATTAAAAAGGGAAAGGGCCTCAGACTATTCCACGTCTAGTTGTCTCATGAGACTTACTGATGCATCGAGGAGTTATAGCGGGCTCCACCCGTCACTTACTATGTCCAATACATTCATCATATGGAAATGATGAAACTTAAGATAAAAATTCATATAAGAACTAGGATACTAAATGTCAATAATATAACCATAAACCATGAATGGTATAAAAATAACACATCCACAGTCAAACATTTCTCAAAACCTTCAATATAATATGGAGGTTTTGTAATATAATAAATCAACTTCAAAACAAGTTTAAAATCCATTAAAGGATTTTACCTAGATAGAAATGATTTGTAAAACTCTTTGATAGAAATACCCCTATTCATGAAAACATTTAAAAGTCACACAATTTGGAAAATAATTCATTTAAATACATTTTTGAATCAAAGTTCCCCATACCACTTTGAAACTTTTTAAATGAATTAACATTTTAGAAACATTCATTTCCATATAAATAAATCCTTAAAAACAATTTTAAAGACATGAACATCAATGAGAAATATTTAGAAGAAAAAATATTCAAAAAATTTGAAATGTTGTTTTTGTAAAAAGTCCCTTATAATAATCTCTTTGAAAACTATTTCATAAAACATGGACATGGATAATAAATATTTCCCAGTAGATACTTAGGTAAAAACAACCTCGGATAATAAACAGATTACGAAATTAACCCTTACCAATTTGGTAACATAAAAAACATACACCCCATGAAAGAGGTACCAAACAATGAATATGTAAATACAAAAAAAAATTAAATTGTATTACACAAATAATAAAATTATGGGTAGTAGATACACCACCCAAAAGGTAATAGTGCCAATATGGCATGAATCTCACGGGAAAAAAAAGTGAGATGAAAACCCCTTACCTTGTACTTTTCCATTGTCGAGGGTTGGGTAATGTCATGTATAATGGTTTAATGATTGTTATTAAATTATACAAGAATAATATACATCAATATGATATCATATATGATCTTTTAACATTCCATTGTTAATAATATCTTAGTATTATCATCATTTCGGGTGTTAACTTACTCATTTTATTTCATATGTTTTGTGACATAAGCCATGTTTTTTATGGATAGGTTGTATATTATACATATCTAAAACGATAAAAGGTCCTTAAAAATTATTTTTAATCACAAAATGAGAATTATACTTGAATGGATACAATTGGGAATGAATCTCATCGCGTTCATGGAGACGGTAGTCCGTACGTACGCACGAATGCTACTTCCATTTCATTATTCATTTTAAAAGGAATCAAAACCAAATAATAAATAGGTATATTATTATTACAGTATAATATAGTATCTTATATGTGTTACTTAATTTCATTAATACCATCCTTTATATGATCCATGTATGGTATAAACGATTCATATCACTTTGAGGGGGCAGTAGTCCGCACTTCTTCAAATGAAATTATCGTATATATATACAACATGAAACGAATAATGGTATGCCATAAAATGGAATTAAATAAGCTTATATATAATATAAATATAATTAATATCATATTTAATTATAGTTCCATCACAATGTCCACCATGAGAGGCGGTAGGAGATAATTGAACAATCATCGTTTCGTGAGGCGTTTGGTTGCCATCCACAGAAACATTATGTTCTTCACCCATTGGATGGAGGTGTGTGTAAGAGTAGTTAGAATAATTCTCATAACAATATCCTAGTATATTTGGGATACTGTTTTTGTTACAAAAGAAAAGAATAAGAAGAGTTTAGGGGTTGGAGAAGTAAAATAAAAGAAAAGAAGCTAAGAGAAATCATTACCTTTAATTTGGGTAACTCCCTTTGGTTTGAACAACAAATTACTCTTGAAGTGCCTCATTACTATGGTGTGGATTCTATGAGGAGTATAGGGACATAGGGAGCTTAATTGGGTAGAGTTTGGATGAGACAAAAGGATTGAAAGGTGTGAGGAATTGGTTATAAGTGGTGTCCTTTTATAAAGGGGAGGAGGGGCTCTTTAGGAAAAACTTAAAGTATTAATTTATAACAAATTTATATTAAGTTTTTAATGGCTCCAATTTTTATTATTCAATGTATAAGGTGGGTATGGGTTTAAATCCACTTAAACAATAGGTTTTAGATAGGGTTGGGTCACTTTATTAACCTTATATTTTAGTTTTAACCCTTAGTTACTTAGTTGGACATTTACTATCTCTCTTAGTATTTTTATATTATATAGTTAATAAACTTACTATAAACTTTAAAAGACCCCCAAGTGTTCCATTAATGATACAAATATCACTATATATGTTTTTTTCCGAACTTTATATTTTTAGGATTATAATATAAATTAATCATATAATATTTTTTTTAAATATTAATTTATGTCAATTTTACCACTATTTGGTATTTTGTTTTTGTGAAAGTCATCACAACTTGATTACTTCAAACAAGATAAATTTAATCATCCCTAACATGTCATAGTCACCTAGAAAATTCGTGGATGTCATAAAAACTTTGAAATTATAGTTATTTTAATATTTATATTACCATTTATTTGATTCTTTCATTAATAAGGTAATTACTGCATCATTATTCTGTCATAAATAAATTTAATTATTTAATGTCCAAAAATTATAATTAAAATTCCATTATGTATGAAATATTTTTATCTTTATAATGAATATTTATAATCTAATTTATCTTATGTATAACCCTATATTAAAATTTTTTTAGTTATTAAACTTTGATTTTAACCGTTTTAACTATTATTTGAATTAAATAATAATTAATGTACTAATCTAATCCAAGTGGACCTAAAGGGTCATATTTTATTCCTAAGGTTTTTTTGGTCAAATTAAACTTATGCAATAGAATTTGGACATGCGTTAGGGTAATAATAATATCATTTTTACCTGTAATTAACCCTATTTACTTTTTACCGTGGTAAATAAAAGTAAAAGGTTACTATTCACCAAAAATTATTTTTATCTTATTGAACCAAATTTTACTCCTTTATATTAACCATGTCTCTCATAGTTTCAAAATTCCACTCTCAAAAGCGGTAAAATTATGTTTTATGTGAATTTACAAATTCTCCTAGGAGGTGGGTAAAAGACGGTGAAAAAGTTCAATAAACTTTTTATATATCTAAAATTATTATAAACTCCCTCCAATAAATTACATTGAATTTATATAGGTGTTATATATCTATTTTGACCTAATATAAATTTAAATAATATAAATAATTATTTAAATAAAAAGCCGGTTTTAAACAGTAACTCAGTGTTTTTTACTATTCATCAAAAATTGAAGGTTTTCAGAAAATTACCAAAAAGTTCCCCTAAGATAATTTTGATATTCCAAATTCAATAATGAAGTCTATTTTACCAAATTCAAAACATATAAGTTTCATTTATTAATTTAAAATTAATTTCCATTGTTAAAACAAAAAACGTGTTTTTAAGAAACAATAACTATCAAAAGATTGACACTTGTTTATGTCCGGTTTAAATGTGAAATTATCTCCAATGACGAACATTGGATTAAATAGTAAAAATATATTATAAATGTAATTTAAAACCACTAAAATTCATAATTTATCACTATTAATTATTTAAATTAAATAATTTGTTTTTAATTAAAATTTATTAATTTTCACTATTCATCAAAATATGAAAGTTATCCGAAAACTACCCAAATTTTACCCTAGGATAATTTTGATATTCTGAATCCAAAAATGAAGTCCATTTTGAGAGATAAAATTTATAAAATTTAAAAAAGTCGGCATTACTATTCATAACGGCTACTTTGATTGGTCGTGGTGTGTGTTAGAACTCGAAGTTGTGTACAACACACACTACTGTATTATTCAAAGAGAAGCGTACTGTGGATGATTCGGGTGTTAAATTATCCCCTCCTTTAATAAATTGCGTCCTTGCAATTTATGCTCGGTATTGAAAACATGGGGTTGACATTTCAAAATATCTTAGTTGAAATCCCACATCGAAAAATGGATTAATGAGGCCTCTATTGTAAATAAAGAGTGGTAAGTATGAAGGTTACTAAAAATAACACATACTAGGGTTCCATATAGGAAAATATGGATATGTAAGAGAAATATAAAAATCAATATCTGATAGAGAGTGGTAGAGAACATGGATACGAAAAGGCCAACAATCCCAAAGCCAAAAATATGTGATGATATAAGGTACAATCTAGGAAAACATTTTTTTAAGTCCCTTTTCTTAATGTTGAGGAATTTATTTATGAGATTGAATAAAATCATAAGAAGATATACATACTTTATAATTATAGTTTTATCCATTAATAAATTTCTACCACAAACTCATCTTTCACCCCAAAACATAATACAGCTAAAAAATACCTTATTTATCTTAATCATATAGGGTTCCAAATATAATGAATTTATAAATCACTTGTTAGAACTTTTAAAAAAAGCTACATTATACCATCTAGGAACTTCACTTAGTCCAATGGTAGGTGATAAATCCTAATTGCACTTTGGTTGTGGGTTTGATTCCTGCAACTTTGTCCGACGCGACCGGTCGCCACACAGTCTACGTGTTGTCCTTTTATAAAAATCCAAAAATAACATTTCAAACTTAATCCCTTACAACCTTTATAATTATCTAAAATACTTCTGTAAACTCTCAGTCCGAAATTTATATGAAAGGTAAACATAATGTAGATCCTTTTTACCCTGTAATAGCATGTGAATACCTTCATCATGTGTTCTTTTAAAACACCGAAACATCATCAATTACCATAAAACCTTATTGATTACATTCATGCTCCCTTATTCCTTATAGAATACAGGATATACTTCATCCATCCAAAAATGTTGTAAACTACAACAATGATGGAATATAAAAATCTTTAATCAGATTCAAGGCAGTCAAGAATATTCAATATAATTTACCCAAATCAACCATATCTTATTTCAAAATCAGTACCTCAATATTAGGACAATATTAAGGTTTATCTTTCCTTCAACCATGTCATTTCCAAAAAGTTTAACTCGTTGTAGAGTCACTTTTCTTAGTAACATAAAATCTCAAATCCTCAATGAAATAGTACTGCAGTACAATCCTTATATATTTCCAATACATCATTGATACAACACTTCAATGAAATGATTATAAAATAAAAAATAATAACACTAGTCATTGCTCTTCATCTGTGGTAGTATCATAACTTGATTATTATCCAATAGCATCATTTGCGGCATAGTCTGATGACTGGGACATTGGTTTATGTAGTGTCCAAACTACTTGTAGATGAAACATTGTACATTTGAATCCTTTTTCTTACCCTTACAGTCACGTATTTGGTGTCCTTTTTCTCTAAACTTATAGCATACTCCCATCCCCATCAATCATTTTCCAAGGTGATTCTTTCTACTATTATCACATATGGGGAAATTCTTCTTTACCTTATTCCCTTTATCTGTCCTTCTCTCTACCATCCTTTTCTTCTCTGGATTCCCTTCAAAGCCATAGGACTCTGATAATTCTTTACTTATCATATGAACACATGATACTATTTCTTTATATGATGATAATAAGTGGGAGACTATTTCCCTTCTAAATTCTGGCTAAATACCTTGAAGGATATGATATTTCTTACTCTTTGGATCATGCGTATTGCTGGAATTCTCATTCCTTCTACTGGGCGCCATTTCTAAAGAATGGCATATACTTGATTAGTTTATCAATAGCAATACCTAATCCCAAACTTTTAAAACACCTGACATAAATTAAATAGTGTATGGATATAATCCATAATCATAAAAATGTCTTCTTTGAGGAAGTATATACTCATAAACCCTTCATAATGGTTTGTAAAGAAAATCAGAATTATCCTAAGCATATCCCCCGAGAGTGTCGTAACCAAGAGTGCAGCAAGGCCCATTTTCATGCACCAGTTCCCGTTTGAGTCTAGCTCAAAGCGATGTTTTCGGGTTTTACCCGTAGGTACATCTGTGCCAGAGCTGCCTTTACCGACTCATATCCAGACAGGGATGTATTGCTTGGAAAACTCACAAAATCTCTACAATATCAAAATTCTAGGAAGTTCATCTATACTAATCATCAAAGTCTATCTTAGGGCTATGTTCTCTAATCAGAGTTTATCTAAATCTAGCTTCCAAGGTTATCGCTAAACTTCCTCTGATACCAACTGTAACGCCCCAACCCTAGTTACCCGGAGTCAGTGCATTATTTTAATACATTGGCATGATTACAAGGAATCAAGTCCTAAAGGACCGATCGGTTTAGTAGTCTTGGAAAATAGATTACATACATTAACATTACATTACAATTTCAAACATAAAACATAGCATAAATAGTTCTTTGAGAACGCCGTTATTCCCTTCAGCTTAACCCCGCATATCAATCATAATACACTTCTTGGAATCCTGGGAAAAATAAAACATAGAAAGGAGTGAGCTGAAACACTCAGTAAGTGTAAGCAATACTGCGGAAAATGACATAAATATTATGCATGGTGAATAATTGAAACCACATGCCATTCCCAATAATAAACATGAATACTTTAATGGAAAGAATATGAGTTGAGTAAATAATTCCATAATAAAACATAATTAGGGGTATTCTAATAGTTAATTAACCACAGGAACCATCAATATTATTTCCATAATGAGGGACTGTATAATGCCAGACATTCTAAAACATTTTTTCAAGGCCTCGGCCAAGACGTCTAAAAATGATTAAGTCCTCGACCAAAACCATATATAAAAATGGGAAAGGGCCTCGGCCAATTCCACGTCTAGTTGTCTCATGAGACCCACCGATGTATAGAGGAGCTATAGCAGGCTCCACCCGTCACTTACAATATCCAATCCATTACTCATATGGAATGGATGAAACTTAACATAAACATTCATATAAGAACTAGGATATGAAATGTCAATACTTAAACCATAAACCATGAATGGTATAAAAATAACACATCCATAGTCAAACATATCACAAAACCTTCAATACAATATGGAAGTTTTGTATCATAATAAATCAACATCAAACCAAGTTTAAAATCCATTAAGGGATTTTAAATAGATGTAAATGATTTGTAAAACTCTTTGATAGAAATAAACCTTTTCATGAAAACATTTAAAAGTCACACAATTTTTAAAAGAAGTCATTTAAATACATTTTTGAATCAAAGCATCCCATACCACTTTGAAACTTTTGAATGGAATTAACATTTTAAAAACATTCATGTCCATATAAATAAATCATTAAAAACCATTTTGAAGACATGAACTATAAGGCCCCAACCTTAAACCTTACTTAATATTGAGTTATTACAAGATTACACATTGAGGATCTTTTCAGGTTTAGAGTTTTAGAGAATTAGATCATAAAACTTGCATTACATTCCACATTTAAATAAATTGGTTACATAAAATATAGTATTCTTTTTTCCCATCAATGGAAACATATTTAAAATAAAACATGGATTCTTTCTTAAAACTTCTTTGAAATAATCATCATATCATGTACCATTCCCTTGACCTGTGAAAAACATTTCAAAAACATGGGATGAGAATAAAAAGCTCAGTAATGGTTATAAAAAGTATGGAACGGAAACATGAGTACATATATACATAAGAATGAAATCATACTTTACCCATAAAACATAAGCACTTTAACATACCTCATAAAATCATGAATAAATCATAGAAATCATAAAACATAAAGGTAACTTGAGGAATTCATAACATTCTTATGTAGGGATTAACCCTCTTGGTTACGTTTGGAATACCCATCATAGTATATCCAATAAATCTCTTCGGAGAAACCATAAAGTTTAACTCCTTCTCGTTACCCAATGCATTAGAGAGCAATATCGGGATCACCCGCCCATAGTTTATCACAGAACCACCCATCTTCATAAACAATGCCCAAAAACCATAACATAATCATAGCACATAACTTAACATAAAGGGAAGATAACATTCCAACATTGCAATAACAATATAACATTTTAAGATAATGAATCCATTCTAAAAACCATTTTCAAAATCATTTAAAACATTTAATAAATAGATTTTGAAATCAAAGTGTCTCATACCACATTGAATCTTTTAACCTTTTAAAAAATTAATATCCATATAAATAAATCCTTAAAACCATTTTGAAAACATGAATATTAATGAGAAATATTTATAAGAATAAATCATTAAAACATTTAAAACGATATTTTAGTTAAAGGGTTTTTAACAAAATGAGAGACACTTGAATACCATAATTGAGGAATAAAATTTAATCAAAACATCATGAGAATAAATGGATTCATGATATAATATTCCAAGGGACAATATATACACCATATAAGAGTGAATTGGTGCATAACAACAATGAAGTCTCAATAGAAATGTGAAATGAGAAGAAATCCCTTATAAAGAATGTATCCTTAAATTAAAGATAAAACAATCTCATAATTATGTGTGAAAAATATAAATACACCCAATATAATTGGATATTAAGTGTAAAAGAATCAAAGGTCATTCACACATATTCAAAGGATGAAATATTCAATAATTACATGTTGAACCCAAAGAAATCGAAATTGGTTTAAGAAGTTCCCTTGGTAAAATTCAACAGCCTAACGACGTCACTTTAAAATTAATAAAATTAGTTGATGAGAGAGAAAATTGTATCTCATCACTTGGACATAAAATTTACATCTATAAGGATATATAATAACATATCCCAACATAAAAATATGTAAATTAAAAGACGAAACAAAAGAAGTATTTTAAAAAGAGGAGGGTGAAAGGTCCCCTTACCGATTTGGGTAACTTTCGAAATGTACACCCCAAGAAAGAAGGACTATACAACATTGATGTAAATACTCATAAAAGAAATTATGTTACACAAAGAGTAGAATAATGCACAGTACATACACTACTAAAAAGGAAATATTGGAAAATGTAGCATGAATCTCACGAAAACACAAAGTGAGATAAAAATCCCCTTACGAAATTTTGGTAGCATAACGGTGCCAATTAAAACTTCCAAAATGGATTGATGAGAGAAAATAGGGTCTCTCATCATATGAACATAAAAAGTACAGTAATATTAATATAAAATAACATCCCAATCATAAGAAAGATGAGCGTAAAAGGAATGACATAAAAGAGTGTACTTAAAAAGAAAGAGAGGGGTAGGATCCCTTACCTCGGGTCCGACTTGACTCGATTGTTCTTTAACCTCCTGAATAATAAACTTGAGTTAATTTATACATTCTTAATAGCATTTTTTGATGTTCATTATTCCTTTTATATCACTTACTACCATGCTATGAACACTATGTAATTATTTAAGTTAATAATGGCTGTTTTGTAGATCATTGCTACTTGAGTAAAAAATAAACACTTTATAATTACAAGTTGTTCATGTGGTAAAATATATTTTATTTCCAGAATTATATTAATTATGTAGATATCATATATATCATATATATCCATTATATACATGCATTTATAATATTACATAACATTTAGAGGTAAGAAATCAAATGCACCGTTCATGGAGACGGTAAGCCGTACGTACGCATGAACGCTACTTTCATTTCTATTTTTTATTTAATGGAATTAAAACATAATTATACATAATATTATTATAATTACAGTATGGAATCATATATAATATCATTAAATATATCCTTTATACGTACCACATTTGGTATTAACGAATCAAATCACTTTGAGGGGGCGGTAGTCTGCACTTCCTAAAATGATGATATCGCGTTTAACCATAATGGAAACCATAAAGGTATGCCATAAATTAAAAATACAGAAGATTAAATAAAACATAAAAATATTATATATCATATATAAATATACTGACATCTTAATGGCCACCTTTGAGGGTGTTAAAATAATATTGAACAATAATCGTTTCGTGAGGCAGAAATTCACCATCCACAGAAATAGTATGTTCTTTAACCATTAGAGGTAGGTGTGTGTAATTTTAGCTCGAATCCTTCTTATAAAAAAATACTAGTGTATTTAAGATACTGGAGTTGTTACAAAAGAAATGAATAAAAATATTTTAGGGGGTTTTATAAGAAAAATAAAACAAAAGAATAGAAGTGAAGACATTACCTTAAAATCGGGTATCTCTCTTTGATTTGAGCTCAAAGGCTTCCTTGGGATAACTTCTACCCCAAGTGTGGATTCTAGGAGTAAGATAGGGATGTGGAGAGATAAAATGAGCAGGGGTTGGCCAAGCGAAAGGCTTGAGAGGTGTAGGTAAGGTGGTAGAGGTGGGGGCCTTTTATAAGAGGAGAGTAGGGGAACTCTTGGAAAGTTACAAAATGTTACTTTATTTTCAAATGCGTTTCGGATTTTAAAGGTCCCAAATTTATGTATTTAAAGGATAAGGTGGTAAGGGTTTTAAATATACTCAACTAATAGGTCTTTGACATGTTTAAGTTATAGTTTTAACATTATCTTTTAATTTTATTTAAATCCTTTATTGATGAGGTAATCGCTGCATCATCATGATGCCATAAATAATTTTATTTATTTAATGTATAAATATTATAAAACAAATAATAATGGTGTAGGAAATCGTTTTATCTTTATAATGAATATTTATAGTCAAAAACATGACTTGTATAACCCATTTAATTTTTTTAGTAAAATAACTCTTGCTTGTGACATTTTTATTTTAACTTTAAATAAAAAGTTGTTTATGTCATTTTCCAACCAAAGTGAATCCATGGGGTCCCCATGTTCACCCATGGATTTTCTTGGTCGGCCATGACACATACAATGAGGGTAGGACATTTGTCTAGGTCACATCATATTATTAAAACATTATTTTTACCTTAAATTACACTAATTACCTCTAATCGCTATTAAAAACATAAAAGTTACTATTCACAAAAAAATTATTTTAATCCCATTGAACCACATTTTACATCCTAATGGAAACCATGTATTTCGTATTTTTTAAATTCAAAACATAGTGGTGGTAAAGATTCATTTAAACGAAAAATCAGTTTTTAAACTACCACTTAGTGGTTTCACTATTCATCAAAAATTGACGTTTTTCAAAAAAATACCAAAAATTCACCCTAAGCTATATTTGATATTCCGAATTCAAAAATGATGTCTATTTTATAAAATTCAAAACATATATGTTGCAATAATTAATTTAATAATTAATTCCTACTATCAAAACAAGTAGCCTGTTTTTAAGAAATAATATCTATTAAAATATTGACACTAGTTTAAGTCTAATTTTAAAGTGAAATGAATTCCAATGACCACCATTAGATTAAATGGTAAAAATATATTATAAATAAACATTAATACAAATTAAAAATATAATCTATCCATATAAATAAATCAGATTAAAAGGAGGTTTTGAATTAAAATGCAACATTTTCAATTAAAACGATCTTTATCGGAAAAATAACAAAATTTTACAAAAAGTAAATTTTTAGGTCCAGATTCTAAAGAAGGATTTTATTTTTTCAAATAAAACATATAAAATTGTCAAAAGTATATTTAAAAAGGGTTCTACATCAAAAGGCAGTTAATTGACCTTCTAAAGAATATTAGAAGATTTATGCTTAAAATTGGATTCATTTGCATTTTAATCCTCCAACATTTATTGGATAAAAGTAAAAATATTTTACAAACATATATAATCATTTTGTAGTTAGTTTCGTTCATTCCCTCCATTAAAATGGCTAGGCGTTAACTACCTTTTAAAATATTATTATTTTATTATTAGAGTGCGACGTAAGATTTCAAAGAAACTCGTTGTTGCGTATTGGGTACGCCCTCGAGCATAGCATTCCATTTAAAGTAATATTAATATTTTATCCAAAAATATGGATAAATATGAAAATTTCATATTCATTATTTACCTAGGGTGTTACATCCTTCCCCCCTTTTGGAAATTGCGTCCTCACAATTTTAAAATTGGGCTTGGAAGCTTCATTGAAAATCCCACAACGGAACAAGAGTCGGTAAAAATATCACTTTAATAGAATGGGAGAGAAGTACAAATGTCACCCGAGTTAACCCATACTAGGATTCCAAGAATGAAAATATGGATATGGAGGAAAAAACAAAGGGTCATGTTCTGATGGAGAGTGATAGTAAACATGTCTAGGAGAAAGTTAACAATAAGAAAATCACAAACTTGTGATGGGTTAAACGATATTTGATTCCCCAGTAGGAAAAATTAACAGAAAACATTTTTTTAAGTTACTTTTCAATGAGTAATTAATTTATGGGAATAAATAAAACATAAGGAAGAATACTTAATTGTCATGTTGAATTTCAACTTTTACTAGATTTCTTACACAAACTCATTTTTTCTCCAAAAGATGAGTATTTAGGGTGACTTGTTCACATTAAGAGAGCTATAATAAACTTCTAGAGAATCACTTAATCCCCAAAAGATAACTATATACTTCCCATGTCTTTAGACCTTAACAAAAACTAAAACAAAAAAGGTTAGTACGAGATCAGGTAATACCCAAAAATGATAATCCTTTATAAAAAAAATTTATTCGTAATGTCCAAAATTGGTTAAACAAAACCCAAAGTTCAACAAATACCATTCAATAAACACTTATCCATAAAATTTTACAAAGTAAACCAAACTATGATTGAGACCCAATTCTCTGATGGATTTAATCACATAGTCTCCTAAGATAATTTTTTACAATTTTCTCCAAAATAACATCAGTTACTCTTACAGTATCATACTGAAAAGTAATTAACATAATCACATATCCTCTATGATAGGATAATCATTTCCATTGATAACAAAAAATAAACTTACTCTTAATTCATAAAATAATCTAACTAAAAAGAATCATTCAAAATAACCAGGACTTGACATAGTCCAGTGGTAGGTGATAAATACCAGTTGCACTTTGGTTGTGGGTTCGATTCCCGCATCTTCGTCCGACGTGACGGGTTGTCACACGGTCTGTGTGTTGTCCCTTTTCAAAAACTATATTATTTTATAACATTCCTCAAAAAGAGATAAATTCATTAAAAATAACCAAAACATATTTTAACCACAAGGGTTATCTGATAACTTCCATTTTGCAACCCCAATGTATTAACCAGTAATTGACTCAAATTCAAGGATCATATAAACCCAAATGGTTCTTTATAACTATATCCACAAAATATAGGATAATTATTCCTTGAATAAAATTTTCATATATCAAACATCAGGGTTACTATAAAAAGTCTTCGAATGTAACCCCATCATCAAAAGAGACTTAATACATCTAATAATTTCACCATCCTAAAATCTACCATTACTCTTGAATCCCTTATATGATGGCTTCTTACTCATTCAACATTCTTCATGATCCATTAGCCATTCCTTTTCAATTTATTCTGAAATAATTATTTCCTAAAAACAAAATCATGAATCATATCCTAAGATTCCAATAATGATAAAACATATGTTAAGAAATAATCCATACCTTTAATTCTTCATTGTTAGTTTCTTCATCCTCAATTGAAATGGTATTAGGTATTGGTAAATGAATATTTGTACGATCTTGGTGACCCCATTCCCAAAACATCTTCGTTGGACATGTGTTTTCATAATGACCATGCACACCACATTTAAAACATTCAATTGATCCTTCAGAAAGAACTTCTTTCACTTTCCTAGAGTTAACTAGATACTTCCTTCTTCCATGGCAGGTTCTTCATTTATGACCTTCATGTCCACATATATAGCATCTTTTTATTCCTTTGAAACATTTTCCTATGTGTTTCTTTCCACATATTTGACACATAGGTTTTTGAACACACTTACCTTAATGATTATTACTTAATCTTCCGTAGGGATTTGTTTCTCGCATATACGATGCCTTATAAAAATAACTAAGGTTCAGGTGGTCAATCATGACTCCAGATAGTTGGTTGGGGATAACCACAAGAGTTCTCATTGCAGCCCCCATATCATTCAGTTGTTCTTTTATAAAGCTGTCACAGTTTTCTTTAAATCCATTGTTACTTTGGTGCATGCTAGATCCAACCATTTACTAAAACTAAAAAGGTCAGTGTGATTATATTAGTAAAATCATCAAATAAAAAAGAAAAAGATAAACACCAAGATATAATTTTCCAAGTTTTCTCAAACTCATTCTAACTTTCAAAAAAAAAACGATGACTCCATCTAATATACTAACCATTGTGGTTATACACAACTTGTCCCTTTTTCTTAAACAACACTTTAACCTCTAAAATTATCTAAACTGACCTCTTATACCAACTATAAGGCCCCAGCCTTAAAACTTACTTAATCTTGAGTTATTACAAGATTACACATTGAGGATATTTTCAGGTTTAGAGTTTTAGAGAATTAGTTCATAAAACTTGCATTACATTCCACATTTAAACAAAGTGGTTACATAAAATATAGTATTCATTTTTCCCAACAACAGAAACATATTTAAAATAAAACATGGATTATTTCTTGACACTTCCATGAAACTATCATCATATCATGTACCATTACCTTGACCTATGAAAAACATTTCAAAAACTTGGGATGAGCATAAAAATCTCAGTAAGGGTTAAAAAAAGTATGGAAAGGAAACATGAGTACATATATACATATGAATGAAATCATACTTTACCCATAAAACATAAGCACTTTATCATACCTCATAAAATCATGAATATATCATAGAAATCATAAGAAATAAAGGTAAATTGAGGCATTCATAACATTCTTACGTAGGGAGTAACCCTCTTGGATACATTTGGAATACCAATCATAGTATATCCCCTGAATCTCTTTAGAGAAACCTTAACGTTTAACTCCTTCACGTTACCCAATGCATTGGAGAACTATATCAGGCTCACCCACCCTTAGTTTATCACAGAACCACCCGTCTTCATAAACAATGCCCAAGAACCATAACATAATAATAGCACATAACTTAAGCATAAAGGAAATATAACATTCCCACATTGCAATAACAATATAACATTTTAAGATAATGAATCCATTCTAAAAACCATTTTTAAAATCATTTAAAACATTTAATAAAGAGATTTTGAAATCAAAGTTTCCCATAACAAATTGAAGATTTTAAAATTTTAAACCATTAATATCCATATAAATAAATCCTTAAAACCATTTTGAAAAAATGGATATTAATGATAAATATTTATAATAATAAATCATTAAAACATTTAAAACAATATTTTAGTTAAAGGGGTTTTAACAAAATGAGAGACACTTGAATACCATAATTGAGGAATAAAATTTAATCAAAATATCATGAGAATAAATGGATTCATGATATAATATTCCAAGGGAGAGTATATAAACCATATAAGAGTGAATTGGTGCATAACAACAATGAAGTCTCAATAGAAATGTGAAATGAGATGAAATCCCTTATAAAGAATGTATCCTTAAATTAAAGATAAACCAATCTCATAATTATGTGTGACAAATATAAATACACCCAATATAAGTGTATAATAAGTGTAAAACAATAAAAGGTCATTCACACATATTCAAAGGATGACATATTCAATAACTACATTTTGAACCAAAAGAAATCGAAATTGGGTTAAGATGTTCCCTTGGCAAAATTCGACGGCCTAACGGCGTCACTTTAAAATTAATTAAATTAGTTGATGAGAGAGAAAATGGTATCTCATCACTTGGACATAATATTTACATCTATAAAGATATATAATAACATATCCCGACATAAAAAGATGTAAATTAAAAGACATAACAAAAGAAGTCTTTTAAAAAGAGGAGGGTGAAAGGTTCCCCTACTGATTTGGGTAACTTCCGAAACGTACACCCCATGAAAGGACTATAAAAAATTGATGTAAATACTCATAAACGGAAGTATGTTACAAAAAGAGTAGAATAATGGATAGTACATACACCACTCAAAAGGAAATATTGGCAAATGTAGCATGAATCTCACGAAAACACAATGTGAGATAAAAAAGCCCCTTACGAAATTTCGGCAGCCTAACAACGCCAATTAAAACTTCCAAAATGGATTTATGAGAGAAAATAGGGTCTCTCATCATATGAAAATATAAATTATATTAATATTAATATAAAAGAACATCCCAATCATAAGAAAGATGAGCTTAAAAGGAATGACATAAAATACTGTACTTAAAAAGAAAGAGTGGGGTAGGATCCCTTACCTCGGGTCCAACTTGACTCGGTCGTTCTTTAACCTCCTGAATAATAAAATTGAGTTAATTTATACTTTATTAAGAACCTTTTTAAAGGTAATTATTCCTTTTATATCAGATACTACCATGCTATGAACACTATGTAATTATTTGAGTTAATAATAGTCGTTTTGTAGATCATTACTACATGAGTCAAAAATAAACTCTTTATAATTACAAGTTGTTCATGTGGTAAAATATATATTATATCCAGAATTATATTCATTATTTAGATATAATATATATCATATATATCCATTATATACATGCATTTATAATATTACATAACATTTAGAGGTAAGAAATTAAATGCATCGTTCATGGAGACGGTAAGCCGTACGTACGCATGAACGCTACTTCCATTTATATTTATTATTTAATGGAATTAAAACATAATTATACATAATAGTATTATAATTAAATTATGTTATCATATATAATATCATTAAATCTATCCTTTATACATACCACATATGGTATTAACGAATCAAATCACTTTGAGGGGGCGGTAGTCCACACTTCCTAAAATGAAGATACCGCGTTTAACCATAATAGAAACCATAAAGGTATGCAATAAATGAAAAATACATAAGATTAAGTAAAACATAATCATATTATATATCATATATAAATATAATGACATCTTAATGGCCACATTTGAGGGTGTTAAAAGAATATTTAACAATCATCGTTTTGTGAGGCAGAAATTCACCATCCACAGAAACTGTATGTTCTTTAACCATTAGATGTAGGTGTGTGTAAGTGTATCTCTAATAATTATTATAACAACATCCTAGTATATTGAAGATATTGGTGTTGTTAAAAAAGAAATTAATAAAAAGATTTTAGGGTGTTGGAGAATCAAAATAAAACAAAAGAACACAAGTGAAGACATTACCTTAAAATCGGGTATCTCTCTTTGATTTGAGATCAATGGATTCCTTGGGAAGACTTCTGCCCAAATTGAGGCTTCTAGGAGTAATATAGGGATTTGGAGAGATAAAATGTGTTGGGTTTGGCCGAGCCAAAGGCTTGAGATGTGTGGGTAAGGTGGAAGAGGTGGGGGCCTTTTATAAGAGGAGAGGAGGGGCACTCTTGGAAAGTTGCAAAATGTTACTTTATTTTCAAATGATTTTCGGATTTTAAAGGTCCCACATTGATTTATTTCGAGGATAATGTGGTAAGGGTTCTAAATATACTCATATAATAGGTCTTTGACATGTGTAAGCTATAGTTTTAACATTATCTTTTCGTTTTATTTAAATCCTTTATTAATTAGGTAATCGCTGCATCATCATGATGTCATAAATAATTCAATTTATTTAATGTCTAAAAATTATAAAAAAAAAATAATGATGTAGGAAATTGGTTTAGATTTCTAATGAATATTTATAGTCAAAAATATTACTTGTATAACCCCATTTAAAATTTTTTTAGTAAAAAAACTCATGCTTGTGACATTTTTATTTTAACTTTAAATACAAAGTTATTTATGTCATTTTCCAACCAAAGTGGTTCCATGGGGTCGCCAAGTTGACCCATGGATTTTCTTGGTCGGCCATGACACATCCAATGAGGTTAGGACATGTTTCTATGTCACTTAATATTATTAAAACATTATTTTTACCTCAAATTACACTAATTACCTCTAATCACGATTAAAAACCTCAATGTTACTATTCACCAAAAAATTATTTTGATCCCATTGAACCAAATATTACATCCTAATGATAACCATGTATGGTGGATTTTTGAAATTCAAATCACAGAAGTGGTAAAGTTTCATTTAAACAAAAAATCAGGTTTTAAACTACCACTTAGTGGTTTCACTATTCATAAAAAATTGAAGTTTTTCAAAAAAATACCAAAAATTCACCCCAAGCTATATTTGATATTCCGAATTCAAAAATGATTTATATTTTAAAAAATTCAAAACATATATGTTGCATTAATTAATTTAATAATTAAATCCCGCTGTCAAAACAAATAGCGTGTTTTTAAGAAACAATATCTATTAAACGATTGACACTAGTTTAAGTCCAATTTCAAAGTGAAATTAATTAAAATGACCACCATTATATTAAATGGTAAAAATATATTCTAAATACACTTTAATCTAAATTAAAAATATAATCTATCCATATAAATAAATCATATTAAAATGTGGATTTGAATTAAAATGAAACATTTTCAATAAAAATGATCTTTATCGGAAAAATAACAAAATTTTACACAAAGTAAATTTTTATGTCCAGATTATAAAGAAGGATTTTATTTTGTCAAATACAACATATAAAATTGTCAAAAGTATATTTAAAAAGGGTTCTCCATCAAAAGGCAGTTAACTAATCTTTTAAAGAATATTAGAAGATTTATGCTTAAAATTGGATTCATTTTCATTTTAAGCCTCCAACATTTATTGGATAAAAGTAAAAATATTTGACAAACATATATAATAATTTTGTAGTTAGTTACATTCATTCCCACCATTACAACGACTAGGCGTTAACTACCTTTTAAAATAATATTATTTTATTATTAGAGTGCAACGTAAGATTTCAAAGAAACTTGTTGTTGCGTATTGGGTACACCCTCGAGCATATCATTCCCTTTAAAGTAATATTAAATTTTTATCCAAAAATATGGATAAATATGAAAATGTCATATTATTTATTAACCTGGGGTGTTACATGAACATTAATGATAAATATTTAGAAGAATAAATATTTACAACATTTGAAATGTTGTTTTAGTAAAAAGTCTCTTATAATAATCCTTTTGAAAAATCTTTCATAAAACATGTACATGGATAATAAATATGTCCTAGTAGAAATTTACGTAAAACAACCTCGGATAATAAAGAGATTTCAAAATTAAGCCTTACCAATTTGGTAACTTACAAAACATACACCCCATGAAAGAGTAATCATGCAATGAATATGTAAATACACATAAATTAAAGTGTATTACACAAAGAATACAATTATGGGAAGTACATACACCACAAAAAATGTAATAGTGGAAATATGGCATTAATCTCATGGGAATAATGAGTGAGATGAAAACCTCTTACCTTGTAATTTTCCTTTGTCAAGGGTAGGGTAATCTAACATATAATGGTGAAATGATTGTTATTCAATTATACAATAATAATATACATTAATATGAAATCATATATGATCTTTTATCATTTCTTTGTTAATAATATCTTAGTATTATCGTTGTTTCGGGTGTTAACTTACTCATTTTATTTTATATGTTTTGTTACATAAGCCATGTTTGTTATGGATAGGTTGTATCTTATACATATCTAGAATGATATCAGGTCCTTAAACATTATTTTTAATTATAAAATGATAATTAGACTTGAATGGATACGATGGGGAATGAATCTCATCACGTTCATGGAGACGGTAGTCCGTACGTACGCACGAACGCTACTTCCATTTCATTTTTCATTTTAAAAGGAATCAAAAACAAATAATACATAGGTATATTATTATTAATGTATAATATAATATCTTATATGTGTTACTTACTTTCATTAATACCATCCTTTATATGTTCCATGTATGGTATAAACGAGTCATATCACTTTCAGGGGGCGGTAGTCCGCACTTCCTCATATGAAATTATCGTATATATATACAACATGGAATGAATAATGGTATGCTATAAAATGGATTTAAAGAAGCTTATATATAAAATATATATAATCAATATCATATTTCATTATAGTTCCATCATAATGGCCACCATGAGAGGCGGTAGTAGATAATTGAACAATCATCATTTTGTGAGGCGTTTGGTTACCATCCACAGAAACATTATGTTCTTCACCCATTAGATGGAGGTGTGTGTAAGTGTTGTTCGAATAATTCTCATAACAATATCTTAGTATATTTAGGATACTATTTTTGTTGCAAAAGAAAATAATGAGAAGAGTTTAGGGGTTGGAGAAGTAAAATAAAATAAAAGAAGCTAAGAGAAATCGTTACCTTTAATTGGGTTAACTCCCTTTGGTTTGAACCAAAAAGGACTCTTGAAGTGCCTTTTGACTAAGGTGAGGATTCTAAGAGGAGGATAGGGATGTAGGGAGATTAATTGGCCAGAGGTTGGATGAGCCAAAAGGCTTGAAAGGTGTGAGGAATTGGTTATAAGTTGTGTCCTTTTATAAAGGGGAGGAGGGGATCTTTAGAAAAACCTTAAAGTATTAATTTATAATAAATTCATATTCAATTTTTAATGGCTCCAATTTGTATTATTCAATGTATAAGATGTGGATGGGTCAAAATCAACTTAACAAATAGGTTTTAGATAGGGTTTTGTCACTTTATTAACCGTATATTTTAGTTTTAACCCTTAGTTACTTAGTTTGACATTTACCATGTCTCTTAGTATTTTTATATTATATAGTTAATAAACTTACTATAAACTTCTAAGAGACCCCAATGTGTTCCATTAATGATAAACCTATCATGATATAAGTCGTTTGGCCAAACCATATTTCTTTAGTAATATAATATAAATTAATCATATAATTTTTGTTTTAAATATTAATTTATGTCAATTTTACACTATTTGGTAGTTTGTTTTTGTGAAAGTCATCACAACTTGATTACTTCGAAAAAGATACATTGAATCAGCCATAACATGTCATAGTCACCTATACAATCCGTGGATGTCATAAAAACGTTGAAATTAAATTTATTTTAATATTTATATTACCATTTATTTGATTTTTTCATTAATAAAGTAATTACTTCATCATCATTGTGTCATAAATAAATTTAATTATTTAATGTCTAAATATTATAATTAAAATACTATTATGTATTACATATTTATAGCTTTATAATGAATATTTATAATCGAATTTATCTTATTTATAACCCTATATTAAATGTGTCTTAGTTATTAAACTTTGATTTTATCTTTTTTAACTATTATTTGAAATAAATAATAATAAAGGTCCTAATCGAATCCAAGTGGACCTAAATGGTCATATTTTATTCCTAAGTTTGTTTTTGGTCTAATTAATCTTATCCAATAGAATTAGGAAATGTGTTAGGGTAATAATAATATCAATTTTACCCTTAATTACCCTATTTACTTTTTACCGTGGTAAATACAAGTAAAAAGTTACTATTCACCAAAACAATTTTATCTTATTGAACCAAATTTTCCTCCTGGATATTAACCGTATCTCTCAGATTTTTAAAATTCCAGTCACAGAAGTGGTAAAATTAAGTTTACTGTGAATTTACAAATTCTCCTAGGAGGTGGGTAAAAGACGGTGAAAAAGTTCAATAAAATTTTTATATATCTAAAATTATTATAAATTGCATACAATGAATTACATTGAATTTATATAGGTGTTATGTATCTATTTTGACCTAAAATAAATTTAAATAATATAAATAATTATTTAAATAAAAAGTTTGTTTTAAACAGTAACTGAGTGTTTTTCACTATTCATCAAAAATTGATGGTTTTCTGAAAAATGCCAAAAATTTACTCTAAGATAATTTTGATATTTAGAATTAAATAATTAATTCTATTTTACCAAATTATAAAACATAGAAGTTTCATTTATTAATTTAAAATTAATTCTCGTTGTTAAAACAAAAAGCGTGTTTTTAAGAAACAATAACTATCAAAAGATTTACACTTGTTTTTGTCCGATTTAAATGTGAAATTATGTCCAATGAATAAAATTGGATTAAATGGTAAAAATATATTATAAAAATAACTTTAAACCACTCAAATTATTAATTTATCACTATTAATTATTTTTATTAAAAATGGTTTTTTTAATTAAAATTTAGTAAGTTTCACTGTTCATCAAAATATGTAAGTTATCTGAAAAGTACCAAAATTTCACCCTAGGATAATTTCGATATTCTGAATCCAAGAATGAAGTCCATTTTGAGAGATAAAATTTATAAAATTTCAAAGAGTGGGTATTACTATTCATAATGGCTACTTTGATTGGTCAAGGTGCGTGTTAGAACTTGAAGTTGCGTACAACACACACTACTGTATTATTCAAAGAGAAGCGTACTGTGGAAGCTTAGGGAGTTACATGTAGTGAAAAATAATAATATTAGGGGAAAATTCCTATAATTTTGGTTTATGTTTTGGAAATTAATATGTAAAAATCGTATGATCTTCAAAATTTATTAAAAATTTGGAATTTATAATTTTACCATAGGATTTATAACCATATATTATCCCCCATCCCCCAACTCATTGAATATTCTCCTCCAAAATGATTTTATCTATCCTCATATTTCCTTGGATAATAACATCGATTTTTATTGATTTCTATTGATGTAAACATATTTATCTCAGTGGTTTATCCTATATTAATTTATTAATAGCTTATTCCACCATTATATTTTAATTTTGGAAGCACTATAATCCATAGGCTACCAAACATAGCCTTTTTGGTATATTTTTGCTGAATTTATTATTGTTCTATAATTGTAAGGCTTCTTCCTTCCTCTTTCATTTGATTTCATATTAAGGTTGTTGTGTTTTATTTATAATTGAGGTAGGTTACTGCTTAATGGGACATTCCCATAACATACTCATAGTTCTCTCTATTCTATTGGTTTAAATTAATTAAATTTGATTGTTATGAATTATTAAGGGTTTTTATTTGACTGGCCAATGATATTATTGGAATGATATGGATTTATATTCCTTATCAAATGGATATCCTAAAGAATAAAAATATTTTATTGAATTTTCATGCTAAAATGTTTTAACTAAGAAAGGTCATTTTAAATTAATATTTAAAAACGATTTAAAATTTAATTTAATATGTAGTCTGTATTATCTTATTTATGTGATATCGAGAATTGGTTATATAAATACTGATTATTAGAAGAACATGGGATACATTGTGATAGTTGGTAACTGAGGCGATCCATGAATTTCATACCCACATATTACATTTTTTTCATTAACATTAATTACATATCATTACGATAAACACTAGAATAAAAATGTTTTAGTGAATTTAAAAACCTAGATACAAAAACAAATTTTATATAAATAATCATAAATATTTCCATGATATTTATTAAATCTTAGTATATTTATACCCTACTTAAAATGATTCTTCATAATTTAGGGAAAATTGAAAAAATATTGAAGAGTGATATTATCTTCCCAATAAGGGTAAACATAGTAAACACTAATAAATGAACATAAGTATGAATAAGTGAAGGAGAGTAAGAACATAAAATAGAAAATTCATACCCAATCAATTAAATATATTTAATCGTGAGTTCAGAAAAAAGTAATTTTCATACCAAAAAAAAATCATAACAGTACAGAATCATTAGTAATAAATATTGATCCATGAGAGCATATCATAAATGTATTATTGTTGGGAAAATCATATTTCATTTTAAAAATTTATAAATAGTATCAGGTTCACACATTATGTTATGAAAATTAAACTATGTCCTCACATAAACATATGGATGGGAATCCAAGTCCATGCATAAACCTATCGACATGATATTAGGTCCACCGATAATGTTGTGAACATGAAATAAGGTTCAAACATAACATATTCATATCATGAGTTATCCATATTTAGAAAAGTCACTTTGGGGAAATAACGAACCCAACTATTACCTAATCATAATCCATTAATATGTAAAACATGGTATCATGAAAACATTTATCATTTCATCATAACATAAACCATGAAAAAGAATTTTTTTCACCAATATATCTTAATAAAAATATTGAAACATCCATATAATGAATATGGACTGTATCATAGGATCATATTACCAATAAAGAATAAGTAACATCAATTTTTTTATCATGGATGTAAAATTCCTTTCAAAGATCATAAAAATACATCTGTAATAAAAGAAAGTTATAATTTTGAAATCATTTATTTAAAATAATACTAAATAATAAATATTGATAAAAATATTTACTTCAAAAATATAAATGGAAAAATAAAAGGCATGATTTTGTGAAAATATAATTTAGTATTGTGGAAAATTTATTTCAGGGATGTACATTAAAATAATGTTCCAATTCACACAAATGGTAAAATATACATCATTTAGAAAATGAAAAGAAGTTTTATTTTATATTATATTATAGGAAGTAAAAAACATTTAAGAATTAATTTAATTAATCATTTTATAAAATTAAAATAATTCATGATAACATTTTAATTAAAATATGAGAATGTAGAAAAAGATTCTCGATAGGATTTTTGTTAAACTCAGTTTTTATTTGAAAAAATCCCATTCATTTTTAAAACCAAATAGAGAAAAAAATGTTCTATAAATTTAGGCTTCCATGAATATAAAAATAAGAATAAATTATATCTCATTTATAAGATAAGAACCACATAACTTCCCTCAATTGTAATTTTTCATAAATAATCCTGAAAAGAAATGGTAATGTGCCACAAACATTCATGATATTAGAAATTATTGATTATAACCACAATGAAAGAAATAATATCCAAGGAATAATTAAATAACATTAATATGAAGCATTCATAATATATACTATCAAATGGGTGGTATATATTCCAAATTAATGAAAAAAATTGTGAATATAACATATGTCTTAGTGAAACAAAAGTGATACGAGATTCCCTCACCTCATGTATTATATTTATTCATATTCTTTAAAAACTCTAGTATAATAAATATAATTTTTAAAAACATATTATATAACTATATTAATATAAAACTGAATATGTATCATTCATTTATAATTTCTAATTCTCCATTTCTTGAGAATACATCTTTAAAATAGACATTCGGGTGAAAACTACTTTGATTTCAATGCATGTATCAGTTTGATGGTTCCAGTTCATGGAAATTCATAATGGTTTCATTATATAACGAATTTAGATAAAATATTATATATAATATTTATAAAATATGAACATATTTATGATAAATCATAATAAGAGGTGATAAAAAAGAATTAAATCACTTCTGGGAGATGAAAATCTCTACATACAAACAAGTTATGATTTTACATTTTGATGAGTGGAATAGACGAAATGTAAATTATAATTTATTTATCTAAAATAATTATAGTGACATAAAAATAAAATAAATTGAATTTTTTTACAATTATTATCATTCATTAAGGGATGAAATACAAAATAAATGTCATCATTTCGTGTAGGTGGTTATCCTTACGTACACATGAGCGACACAATAATTTTTCAATGGATGGGAATGTAAGAAAGTAGATATGATAATATATTTATTTAAGAATAATGTTTTTAAAAAATATCATATATAATTAATAAATTTATTCTAACAACCAACCATGAAATATAGTGACAAAAAATGAATCATATCACTACGCAGAGGTGGATGTATACAAGTATGCCAAAGAAATACATTCATTTCCCACATGATGGAAAAGAGATGGATAAATGTTATTAGGTACAAATAATAACACCCTATTATATGATATATAATGAGGTTATTTTTATCACGACCTGTCCCCTAGGGCCCAATCCATGACTTCCCCAAGCCCGCCTTCTATAGGCCAGGGGCTGGAGACTAGCAACAAAGGTGTAATTCCCTAAAAATGGGAAGGAACTGCCTTTATAACCTATAAAAACACACAACAGATATGATCACGAGTAAGATGAATAATTTAAAAGTGAGTACAGTAAGTAAAAAGAGGCCAGAATACAAGACCAACTAGAAAGTACAAGAAACTAAAAGTACAAATACAGTAGGGGAAATAGGAAAAATAGCCACTGGGTTGTCCTATGAGGTTTCTACCTGAAGGGCAGGTACAGATTGCTTCTTTATCACTCCACATCCGTCCGTCTCCTCTGTGTACCGACATGCTGTATGTTCCACCTTCAGGTACTGTCTAGTCCTGGTACTCTCAGCCTCGGTCATCGCTCTTCGTCGTCTGTATCCAACAGAACGAGGTGCGGGTATAGCTCGTGCATGGGTGAGTATAACGATACTCAATAGGGACCCTGAGACCCTCATGGTCTCAGAAAATACAACAAGGATAAACCCAAAAGTATGAAATCAACAGATAACCCCACTTAGGTATATGCAAATACATATACCTAAGTTATCATGTAATCCATCTCAATTATGATGAAAACAAAAAATTTACTTACTCAGCTCAACCAGGATTTTATTCACATTATCAAAACCACAACTACTGGAGAAATCATCCTATTTCGAGTACAGTGGGCCTTCCACGACACCAAGGCGTTTCCCACTATTCATGGACTGCTAAGGTACTCCTGCTGTCGAGTACCGTGGGTCTGCTGCGTCACTAAGGCGCTCCCCATGGTGTGCTGCCACAACCAGGCACTCTCCCTAATATCCTGCAGAGGTACTCCTCCTGTCACGTACCTTGGGTCTGCCACCACAGACAGACATTCCTCCACCATGGGTCTGCCAAAACAACCAGACGCTCCCCACTGGGCTAGTCGAGTCACTCTGTGTCAATAGGTCAACAGTCGTCAAGTCTCTGCTAGCTACTAGGTCTTCGCACTCTGTTCACTCATCTCTGGAAGGATCTTCTACACGAGCTACTGGTCGATACTCCAACTATCACGAAGTCCCAAGATTATTTATCTCAATGTTCTTCCACATCCTTGAGGTCTCAACGCAATAGATGGCTCATCAATATAACATCCAGTCTATGAGTTATTGGCCTTTTAGTCCTGGGGTCCCGGTTGGATTCGTGCGCGATCCAACCTGACTGTATCTCAAATCTACACCAAAATCTAGTGGGGTATACTCAAAGGGACTGCCATTCTCCAAGATTACCAGCGCCACTGACGGTTTTTCAAATAGACGCCTGATGCCAAAGATATGACCAAAAAAGGTTAAGGGTCGTAGTGGGCCCGAGTCCGGTCCGACCCGGCCCGACCCAGTTCGGGCCGACCCATTTTGGGTGAACCCGACCTCACCCATTGGGCCTGAGCCAACCCATTAGGTGGGCCAGCCCGTTAGGTTTATCCCCGCCCACTGGGCCCAGCCCAGCAGGCCGCGAGGGGTCACAGAGGGCCACGAGAGCGCGGACCAGTCACGAGAGCGTGGACTGGCTGTGCGTCAGCATGAGGGCGGTTCGACCCTAAGGGCACCGTGTGGGTGGCTTGGCCTGGAGGGTACCATGAGGGCGCAACATGGACCAGAGGGCACCATGAGGGGCTAGCTCAGGGCAGCTTAGCAAGGGGTCGGGGTGGCGTGGCCAGAGCCGAGAGGCTGGTTCGGCTGGTGGACTGCAGGGTGCGCGGAAAACGGAGCCACGAGGCGCGTGGAGGCCGGGGGGGGGGGGGGGTGGTTCGGCCAATAGCGGCGTGGGGCGCACAGAGTCGGTCTTGGCCGTGGCTCGGGAAGGGCGCGATCGTTGGGGGATAGCGGGCCGACGAGGGCGGTGCGGCTGGGGTGCGGCGAGATAGGCGAGGCGGCATGACCGGTGAGGGTGGCACAGCTGGTGAGGGCGGCACAACAAGTGAGGGCGTAGCAGGTCGCGAAGTCCACAGGGAGCGTGACTGTTTCCATCATCGCCTTCACCACCTTTGACATCACTTTCCTCCATTTCGATGAATAACACAAAGGATACCAGCAGAGGGGTCGGACCATGTTGGTTTGGTCCACACCATTCGTGTTTAGGGTGATAACAATTATCTAATAATAATAAAGCACAACAACGAGCATGGAGGATATCTTAAAAACATCAATTCCCCTAATCCCTCATTAACAAAATATTCTCAACCCATAATGAAAAAATGTGCAGATTACAAGTTAAAATTTGATCCGCATTCTTTTTTTAGAAGTAAAGAATCAAGGGAATAATATCATATTCAAATAAAACCCCTACCTTGATCGTTGTACATTGACAGAGTCGCAGGGAAAAAGACATTGTTGTCTTCATTCATCGCATCGACCGCACACTTCCAATCAAGAACTTGTGCGTCAGTTCGTTGACGAAGATGAGGGGGGATGGTCGATCGTCAAAGACATCCCACGTCGATTGCTTCCACAAGGTGCTTCCATGGAAGAATTTAAAGATGCTCTTTGCCGGCGTTATTCATTTGAAGAACGCGTTCTTTTTTCTTTGTTGGAGAAAAAATTTCTTTGTTGGAGAGACTAGTTCTTTGTTGGAGAGTTTTCTCCCAAGATATCTAATCCTCCTTTGCCAACCTTTTTCTAACAAAATTATAGGTTGCCCCTCCAAATAATAGATTATCTATTATTTAGTTCAATATGTTTAAAATTCGAATTTGATGAATTAATTAAGTTGGCTCCACTTAATTAATTAATGAGGTTGTCACAATTAAAAGAGAGGGAGGGTTGACACCATTAAAGGAGGGGGGTGGATAGAATCTCCCTCATTAATGAGGGGAGTTGAGAGGTTTTCCTCTCCCACCATTATTAGGGAGGTTTAGTCCCGGGTGGTCCCCACATCGTAACCTCTCGTGGGAGGTAAGGTTCGGGTGTACCCCACCACCATAACCTCTCATGGGAGGTTATGGTGTGGTGGTCCCCACGTCCAACATCCACTTGGGTGGTTATAACAAATAAAAATAAAACCAAACATGTGTTTATTTTATTTTATTATTCCCACAAAAAACCCAAAAACAATCTTCCACCCTCGACCAACTACTGTTGAGGCGAATGTCTTCTTAAAAAAATACAGATGCTGCGAGTTCAAAAGTGCCCTCATATTTCAATTTCAGGCACTGGTTAAAAATTTATAAAAACCCGCTTGTACGTTTACTGAACGTACCGAAAAAAATTTCAAAAATTGATTCCGTGCACTCTGGGCCTCAGAATCACGCACCGTCAATTTTCGCGGACTCGTAAAATTATCATTTAATAAAAAAAATTACATGGAAATTCAGGTCTTTGCAATTATATTGGAATTATTTTGATAAAAATGATAGAGGAAAATATGAAGTTAATTGAAAGAGATCGGTTAAGGATATTGCCTCATCTTTGAAAAAATACCATTGGATATCTTAATAAAGATCACAGGGATAATATTTTTTTGGTGAAAGACTCATCTAAAAAATTTATAATTATTTCTAGAATAGGATTTATCAAGTTTTGGTCATGAAAATTGTCTCATACTTTAATGAAAAATAGAGTAGAGGTGGTTTCATTTAATGGTGAAAGAAAATACGCAATTCTAATTAACTAATGATTTATATAAAATAAATTATTTCTCAAGTTAATGTGGAACCAAGTGGAAAAAAATCAAATAAAAAATAGTATAACGGTGAAATAACATCATAAAATAAAATTTTTAGGGGTATCTTTTTAATTTTAAACAATACCACTTATTTTAACCCCATCATTAACCAATTTTATCCTGAAACATGGTATAAACGTTTTCAAAATTAAAGGCTTATAAATTTACATCTAATGTAACAAATGACTAAAAATGGGCGTTTAATGAAATTTTATACAATACCTCAATCCTTTTGTACAATTTAATTTTTTGGTTTTTTGTATTTAATAAAATATTATTTATCATAAAATACCATTAATGTAAATTTAGGAAATGTTCACATATTTTTAGGTTAATTTAATCAATATAGGAATTTGATTCAAATATAAACTCTTCAAACATAAATTATAAATTATAATTTAATATTGAATTCATTTGAAACAATGTGGAATAAAAAAATATATTATTTCAAAATTTTAAAATAATTTATTATTATTTTTCTACTTTTTTATTAAGCACTTTTTTATCGTTTTGTATCCATTTGAAGTAATTATACAATCACAACAATGTAGGTAAATTACCTTGATCAAAATAAATTATTTCTATTCAATTGTTTTATAATAATTAATAAATTTAGTGATCCAACCCCATAGAACATGGAGCCGATGTCTACTCCAAATTCGTTGGCACAATTACAGAGAATCAAATCTCAATGGACTAAAGAGTTTAGTAGTCTTAGTAAACTAGATATATACAAGGGTCTTGTATTAAAAATGAATACACTAATTTCAACATAATTGTTTTTCTTTCTTTCAAGGATAAATTTATTCCATTTAGTATACCCTTTCATATCATTCATAGTATGGATATTGGAATCCTAAGTAGAAGAAAAAAATAATGGTGAACTCAAATACCTAGTAAGGGTAATGTATAGTGGAAGGAATAATGAATCAATGAGTATGATAATTTTAGAATGGTAAATAACAGAACACACATACAATGTAATCCAAAAACTGATAAAGAAGTGAATAAAAAATATAGCGAGGTATTAAATGGAAACACATTCAATTCAAATAAATGGAGAAGGAAATGTCAATATGATAAGGCAAAAAACTAAATATACATTTTTAACCAATAAACAGAGAATGAAATGAATCTACATAATTTTTCATATACAAACCTGATGAATAATAATGATGATAATAAAAATTTCTATGAAGGAAATGATTAATAATTAGATGTTATGTCTAATACACATGAAAAGATATACTATCTAGATCCATCTTCCCTGCAGTTTAAAAGTATAGGTAGAAACCTGTTTAATTTTAGCATTTAATTTTTCTCATGAGCACCTATCAATAAATTAAGGGGATATTTAATGTCTGGTACCAACCCATCACTACATTTCCAAAGCCTTCCTCATATCAAATAAATAACCTTATCAAATATTCTTATTGAATAATTATTATAGAGTTATCAATATTTTCCCAAATAGTCAAATAACTATCAAAGTAAACATTGTACATAAAATGATATTCAATTAGGAAATAAAAATATCCATGATAAATGATATGGATAATTAGGGAAAATTCAATGTATAATGGTTATAGGAAATTGAATATTGCAAGGGGATAACAATGTAATCACGGAAGTGAATGTGTATAATTTTATTGACCAGTAATAGACCATATAGAGTAATAATAAAGATGGTATCTATATAACATAACAAAACTAGATTAAAAATAGGGGGTTTGTATCATTGATGAATATAAAAACTATAATTTTTTTTTTAAATAAAATCATTTAGGAAAATATCCATTATTTTTGAAAAAAACATTTTGAAAAACATTTTCTTTGAAAATCACTTTGGAAAATACTTTCCTTAAAATGTTAACATTTGAATATGTAAACTAATATTCAAATAAATAACAGTGGGTAAATCTGTACATGCTGGATGAGGTAAAAAGAAGATTCATTTTTAATGGTAAAAGGTTAGAAAAATTCCTTGTTCGGAAAGCGAAAAGAATATTACTTTGAGAAAATTGTTAAAATAAAAAAATATAAAAATGAATTTAGTAAATAATTTTGGAAAGGTTGATTTTTTTGAAATACTTTTTAGAAAATAAGAATTTTAAAAGAAAACAAGTTCTCTAACTAAAGATACAATGAATTTGAATTTTCTTAAAAACATAATATAAATTTTTTAGTACCATAGAGTGGGAATATTATATTATTACTTGAAAGAAGTTATGAATAACCAGAGGAGAATAAAACAAGAGGTTTTATTATAAAATGATCAAATAACTTCCTTGGATGGAAATTAAAGTGTAAAAAATCCCAAAAAAACGATATTGTAATGTATACCCTAGAAATGAATATAATGTTGTAGTGAGAATCAATCAATGAATATATTATTTGTATCAAATGTAAATACACATATAAGAATGGAAATACATCAATATATATTCAAATTCATTTGGAACATATTTATATAATTTTAAATAACATGAGAAATTAATATAAACCATTGAAAATAAATTGGGTTATGAAATTCGTTTCCACATGGTAACTTTTAACTTAAATTCCCTTAGATGAAATAATTTAAATTGAAACTCAAAATATTACGAAGAATTAATGAATCGTGATATTTTGTGAAAATATTTTAGTATGCACACTATCTATAAAAAATTAGGTGCAAAAATATAAAGTGATTTTTTCAAAATAATGTTAAAATTAAAAAGGAAGTGAGACTACAAAGATAATTATTACAAACATTCTCAAAGAGAATAATCTTTAAACATTCCAAAGTGTCCCACAAAACATTGAAAAATTTGAATCACAATATCCATGAATGAATAAACATAAATGAAACTAAAAATATCATGAGAATAAATATATTCATGATATATCATGTCAAAGGGAAATATCTACATAATATAAAAGAAACTAGGTGCATAACAAAAAGTAAGACTCAATGGAATATAAATTGAGACGAAATCAGTTACATTTCACTTCATTTTTGGGTGAACTTTGTTTATATTCATTTATAATGGCTTCAAACATGTCAATAAAAAATACCAGAACCATATTAATATTTATAATATGATATATTATCTTTTTATAATATCATATTACTTGTTTATTAACTACTTTTCATTATTGTCAATTTTGGGTGTCACTTTTGTAGTTTGTAGATTAAATTATAAATTATTTCATATTGTTATTAATAATTAGATAATGGTTTAATGATATATAGAATGTCAAACATTATTTAAATACCACTTATATTCAGTACATATGTATGTAAAAAAATCAATAATGTTTGGAGATAGGAAATGAAATGCATCGTTCATGGATATTGTAGGCAATACATACAAATAAACACCACTTTCATTTTTTCATATTAAATTAATAAAAAGTAAAATATACATATCTATATTATAATTAAAATATTATATTAATTTCATATATTTTATATAAGTTTATTAAAACCAACCCCTATACATTTATATATATGGTGAATGAATAACATCACTTTGAGGAGGTGGTAGTCCACACTTCCACAAATGATGTTATCATATTCCCCCAAGATAGAAATCATAAAGGTATGTTTGGTATAAAAATTAATTAATTATAATGACATTATAAATATCGTAAATATCATTTATAAATAGAGTTTCAATCACAAGGACCAAAATGAGAGGTGGTAAAGGAATAATGAACAATCACTGTTTCGTGAGGTGGAAGTTGCCGCACACCCAAATGATAAGTTAGTTACCCATTAGATTGAAGTGTTTGTAACTGATGGTTGAATAATTAACATCAAAATAAAAGTATATTTCAGAATATGTTGTTTTTATATAACAATTTAATAATAATAGTTTAGGGGTTGGAGAATGGAAATAAAACTAAATATCTTGAGGAAAGATATTACCTCGTCTTTGGGTAACACCTTTTGTTTTGTGCTAAAGGGATTCATTGGATGGATTTACACATAAGGTATGGGTTATAATATGAGGGGAGGGACATTTAGGATATTTTTTAATTAATATTTTTCAATCCAAAGTGGCTATAGAGGTGTGAGGAAGTGGGAGGCTTAATGGGCTTTTTATAGCAGAGTACGAGTGGCACACTTTTAAATTTCTGAAAAGGGAATTATGACGACATTTTTCCCATTTAAAGTGGTTAAAATAATGGTACCAACTAGATATTAAGGAAAATAGGGTATACATATTTCTATTAAATGGATTTTAGACTAGTTTATGGTTATTTTGGTCTTTCAGTTTAAGGTTTTGTCCCTTGTTAATCTTAATTTCACCTAAATCATTGTCATTAATTTTAATTACCTTCACTAATATTGTTAGTAAAACTAATTTATCATTATTATACATATAAATTATTATGATTAAAAATATGGAATAAAATTTTAAAATTAAAATCACAGATGTTTCAGAAATTAATTTAAATTTAATCCTACAGATAGAACAACAATGAAAGTTTTTAATGTAAAAACATTCAAAATGTTGAGATATTATTACATCCAATTTCACTGTGAGATTGATTACAATGACCTACATTGGATTAAATAATAAATAATTATATAAATAAAATTTAAAACTAATTTAAAATATAATTTATCCTTATAAATAAATTAGATGAAATATTAGTTTTGAATTAAAATTTAGTATTTTTAACTATTCATTAAAAAAAATTAAACATCACAAAAAAATAAAATAAATCACAAAAACATATTTTTATGTTCATATTTCTATTAATATTATTATTTTTACATATTATATTTATAAATGTAACAAAATTTTATTTAAAATATGTTATCTATTAAAAGTTTGTAAAAGTGTACATATTAAAATATGGGTTTTTTTGCTAAATATTGGGATTGTTATTATATTATGATTTTGAACTATATTAAATTATTATAAAAAATATTTTACTGAATATTATATATAGTACATTAATATGAATAAATAATTTTAATTAATTTAATATACTATGATACCCTTGTGAGAATAAAAATATTTATCAATAAAATTATTACCTTTATATTTTTTTTTCATATCCATCTCTAATTTATTTGTAACCAATAAATTATTTTTATATTTGTGTAAACCATATATTTATATAATTTAATTAATATTATTAATAATTTATAACTTATATATTATTATATTCAATATAAATATTTTAGTAATAAATTATTTTTCAGTAAAACTCGACCTTGAATGTAACACAAGTCATTGAAGAAACTCATTATTGTGTGTGACTCAATATAACTCAAAGCTTCATGCATTGAAATATATCTGATATATTAAATTTATTTAAAATAGTGAATATATTATATTGTCTTAGGATATTATATTCCCTTATGTTCTTGGTATTTAATGTTATACATGCTATCAAATACAATGTTCCATCTTTATATTTTTGAGGCGTTACATTCTAACAACTTTAATTAAATTGTGTACTCCTAATTTATACTCAAATTTTGTGATATATTGTTTCAAATATCATATATTTGAAGTCCCACATTGTGAGAAGGGTTTGTAATATATCCTCTAGGAAATTGAAAATGTTTTGTACTATGGTTTCAGGGAATAACATATAATTTGGACTACGTGTAACAGATAACTAGTGGAAAGTAGAGATACAAACATTTAGGAAAAGTGTTAATATTTATATATAGTGATTGATTTATTCCGTAGAAAACAATTGAATGATCTATGGAATGTTGAGGGCCTCAAATCCATAAATCTACGGCGATTTAGAAGATCATCAGTTCAATAAAAAATAATTTTTTAGAATAAAATTTTTCGTGATCCTTTTCCCTATGTTGAAAAATTCTTTTACTCTATAAGAATATAAGGAAATATACTTACATGATACATTTTAATTTTATATGAACAATTATGTATTTTGGATGATCTTTATTCATATTCTAATTGGGATTTATCTCTTTGGTTTGTCCTCTTTTTTGGGTTGCTGTAGATGTTTTCAAAGGGTAACAAGCGGTCGAGATGAGGTTCTTCTTGTTTCGTTTCCAGCAGTGATTGATGTGGAAGATCTCGACTTTGCTCTACCCTTTGTCTTATCTTATGGTTTCTTCAGGTGATTTGGATTTGGGGGATTTTTGGATCTCAACATTGATGGATGCTTTGATTGATGTGTTTGGTGGAAGATTTTTGTTTGATCTTGGTGGTGGAAAGCTAGTGCAACTTGGCTCGATCACTTAGAATAAGACTAGAGGAGGATTCAGAGCTGTCATTTCATCATTGTAGTGATTTTTCAATTTGGTTTTTTGAGAGGGTATGGAATCATCCATCAGATTGGGCATGTGCTTTGACACAGGACAATTTTTTACCAATTTCATCGCAATGTTAGACTACTTCAACATCCTTTTATGATGGGAATGGTCTAGTCTGGTTTTTCAGTTGGGTTTCACTCTATTTTCCTTTAGGTGTGATTTTCCGAAGTCTATGAAGTCTTTTGGGTTCTCCGAATTCGTCCCTTAAAAGGGGGCTTTATCAATAAATAAAAATATTTGAAGGCCTTCAGGTCGTTGGATGGATGTATAGATCATAAGGCCCATAAAATAATGAAATGTTTTTAAATTTTTCTCTAACTATTTTCCGAATCTAATTTGGTTAAGATTTTAATCTCTGAACCTAAATATTTACACTACTGGTTCATGGTTAATATTTATTAGTCAAATTATTTAACTAAAAGAATTTTATTTTAACTACGACATTTTGTAGGTTTGGGGTTGGTGTGAAACCTTTATTGTACTTCCTTTATGGGTTCATGTCCCGTGGCCTTGAAAGATTTTATGGGATGTCACTAAACATACAATTTTTCCTTTTCTTAGAAAAATTTATATAACATAAAAAAATAATATTATCATCATCCCTGGAATACGGTTAATCACTAAATATACTTTTAACAAATGTTTTCAATGCAACCTCAGTACATTAATACTTTATCCATTTTATTTCAATATAGATCCTTCCTTGGTCTAAGGTTTAACGTAGTTTATTCATTTTAATTATTTATTCTAATAATTTGGAATGGTTTATAATAAAAATGTGAATTTTACTAAGTATATCCTAGAGGATTTTCAAATCAGGTGTGTAGTATGTCCCATTGTTGTGTACCAGGTTACACCAAGTCAAGCCCGACCTAGATTGTCAAAGTTGTTACTCCGATGTAAATCTATTCAAGAACCACATCCACTTGTAGTATCCAGATAGTGATGTATTTTTTGGAAAACACACAAAATCTATATCTTAACAAAATTATAATATATTATTCTATAGTTACACCCAAAGTATAACTTAGGGATATATTCCCTAATATATATTTTCCTAATATAGTTCCCAAGGTTTCTACTAGATATCTTCTAATACCAGTTGTATGGACCTGACCCCAGAGATCTTGGAGCTGTTGTCTACTACAGCCAAAATAGAATGATCACAAGGAATCAAATCCCGAAAGACTTAAAAGATTAGTAGTCTTGGTAATCTAGATACAGACATAAGTATTGTATTACAAATGAATACAATAATTACAAAATAAATATATATATATTATTTAGAGGATAAAATAATTCCATGTAGTACACCTCTATATATATTTCATATTATACTTCTTGTATTCATATGGAATGGAAAAAAATAAGGGTGTGATCATATTCAAAATAAGGGTAAAGTACAATGAATGCAATATTGAATAAATGAGAATAATTATTATAGAATAGTAAATAAATGGGAAAACATACAATGTAATCAATAAACTAATAATTATTAATATAAACAATATGGAAAGGTAATAACGAGAAACACAATCCATTCGTGTAACTAGATAAGGAAATATCAAGATGAGAAAGTAAGAAACTAAAGACACATGTCATTTAATAAATAAAATAAAAATAAAAATATTTATTTATTTTATCATATAGAATAATAATGGATAATGAAAATGATAACTGAAATGTATATAAAGGTGTTTCATAATTATTAGACATCAATTATAATGAACAGGAAACCTATACTATCAATATCCATCATACATATTGTTTAAAACTACTTGTACAATCCCATTTAATTTTCCAAACTAATCTACCACATGAGAACATATCAATGTATCAATGGGATATATAAAATTTGAGGCCCAACCATCTCTATATGTCTAAATAATTCCTCATATTGAATAAACAATATGCCTTATCAAATATCCATATTGATTAAAGAATACACAATTATCAATATTTTCCCAGATATTCAAATTGCTATCAAAGTAAACATTGTATGTAAAGTGATATAAGGAATAATCAATAAACATTTCCTTAATGAATTATATGGATAATTATGATAAATTTAATGTCTAATGAACATATGAAATTGAATATTTCAAGGGGACTAACAACAGATTCAAGGAAGTGAATGTGAATAATATCCTTGGAAAAATCAATCATAGACCATCCAAAGGAAGAATATGGATGATATCAATACAAAATATCCCATGTAGAGTAAAAATAGATGGTTGTTGTTTTCTATGAATATAAACACTATAAAAAGATATTGTAAAAACATTATTGAGTAAAATATATTTTTGTTTTGAAAATAACCTCTTTAAAAAACATATTTGTTGAAAATCATATTGAAAACAATTTCTTTAAAAAGTATCCATTTAAAATTGAAAATTATGAATCAAAGAAATAATGGGGGGCAAATATATAGATTCCATATGAGGTAAAATGAATATTCATTTTTTATTTTAAGATAGTTATAAAAATTTATTATTCGGTAATAGACAAGAAGATTCCTTTGAAATTATTTGTAAAATACAAAAGCGTAAAATTTTCTCTAATAAATAATTTTGTAAAAAATAATTTTTTTGAAAAACGTTTTAGAAAATATGTTTTTTAGAAAAAAAATTGTTATCTAACTAATGAGTGTCTAAAGTGAGTTTTTCATAAAACAATTCTAAATCATTTTGAGTACCGAAGAGTTGAAAAATGGTACTATCACATGAAAAAGTTCATGAATGACCAGGAGATAAGAAAATGAAATTTTTTGTTATAAAATTATCAACTAATTTCATTTCATGGGAATTCATGTGTAAACAACCACTAACAATATTAGAATATAAAATAAACCCTTTAAATTATTCTAATGGTATATTGAGAATGAATCAATTAGTAGATTTTGTGTGTCAATTGTAAATCCAAATATATATGTGTAAATACATCAATAGATATTAAAATTTATTATAAACATAATTCTAAAATATTAATGAAAACAACTAAGTACTATAACCCAAAGACAAGAAATTGGGTTATGAAATTTTATTCCACTTGGTAGCTTTTAACTCAAATCCCCTTAGAGTAAATAATTCAATTTGAAACTCATAATATCATGAAGAATGAATTAATGATGATAATATTTGAAAAATTGGTATTATATACAATATATATAAGAAATAAGATATATAAAAATAAATTGACTGTTTCAGGAGAAAGCTTATAATCACAAAAGTAAGTGAGAATTGAAAGATAATCATTAAAAACATTCTTGAGGAGAATAATCTTTAAACATTCCAAAGTGTCCCATAATACTTTAAAATAGTTGAATCATAATATAAATGAAATAATAATGTTAAATAACCTTGAAATATCATGATAATAAATATATAAATGATATAACATCTTAAAGTGCAATATATACACCATATAAAAGAAACTAGGCCAATAACAAAAAAATTTTATCAATAGAATGTAAATTAAGATGAAATCCCTTACCTTACATTTCTTTTTGGGTGAAAGTCCTTTAAAATCATCTATATTTTTTTTTTAAAATTTCAATAATTAATACCATTACCATACTCATATTCATAATATAATTTAATATCTTCTTATAATATCTTACTACCTTTTTAATAATCTTTCAATATTTTCACTATTTCAGGTGTTAATTGGCTAGTTTGTTGAGTATGTCTTAACATGCTACATTTTATTATTATTAATAATACAATTATTTAATATTATTTATACTTTTAACCATGAATTAAATATCATATATATTTAGTATATATGTATTTATAATAATCTATAATGTTTGCTGATAGGAAATGAAATACACTGCTCATGAAGATGATATGCCGTACATACACATGAATGATACTATCATTTATTTTTCATATTAAAAGAATGAAAAGTACATGATATAGAAGTATTTTATAATTCTACTATAATATTAATGTCATATATGTTACATATTTTCAATAAAATTCTTCATTATACATTTCATCTATAGCGTGAACAAATGACCACGCTTTGAGGAGGTGGTAGTCCACACTTTCAGAAATGATGTTATCGTATGCCAACAAGATGTAATGAATAAATGTATATTCTATATAAAAATTAAATAAGAATAAAGAAATTATAAATATGAAATATAACATAAATAAATAGAGTGTCATTCATAATGACCTCCATGATAGGTGTTAAAGGAAGAACAAACAAGCATTATTTCCTAGGGCAGAAGTTCTCCAAACACAAAAATGGTAAGTTCGTTACCCATTAGATAGAAGTGTTTGTAAGTGTTTGTAAAAATAATAACATGGAAACATCTAAATATATTGAGGATATTGGTGTTGTTATATAATCATGGAATAATGAGAATTAATGGGGTCTAGAACTAAAATAAAACTAAAGATCTTGTGGAAAGATGATGCCTCTTCTTTGGGTAACTCTTTTAGGTTTTCACCAAACGGATTCCTTAGATTTATTTATGCACAAGGTGGGGATTGAAATATGGTGGGAAGGATTTTGAGGATCTATTTTGGAACATATTGGTTGATCCATTGTGTCTTGAGATGTGTGATGAAGTGGGAGGCTGGAATTTCTGTTTATAATAGGGGAGGAGTGGAACTCTAGTAAAATTTGTAAAATGGAATTCTAACCATGTTTTTTCAATTTGAAGTTGATAAAATAATCATAAAAATTATATACAAGTGAGTATAGGGTCAAAATATGGTAGGAAAAAGTATTTTGGAATAATTTACAGGTTATTTTGGGCCTTATGTTTAATGTTTAGTTGCTTATTAAATTTAATTTCACCTTAATCATTGTAATTAATTATAATTACATTCAATAATATTTTTGGTAAAAAAATATTTTCACCTTATTAAACATATATAATTAATTATAATTCCAAATATGTAATCAATTTTTCCAAATTACAATCACATAAGAGATTGAAATTATTATAAATTTAATCTCATAGACAAAATGACAATGCATGTTTTTAATATAAAAACGTTCAAAAGTTTGAGATGATTTTAGATCCAATTTTATTATGAAATTAAATAAAATACCTTAAATTGGATTAATTAAAAAAATATTTATTTAAAATTTAAATCCAATATAAAATATAATATATCCTGATAAATTATTTAGACGAAAAAGTAGTTTTGAATTAAATTTCATTATTTTTACTATTCATTAAAAAATAAAACATCACAAAAAAATAAAAAAAAATCACCCTAACGAAATTTTTTGTTCTTATTTCAAAGAATAAGTTTATTTTCACAAATAATATTAATAAAATTTCCAAAAATTATATTTAAAGTAAAAGGCGGTAAAAGTTCCTTTATAAAAATGTATATTTTCATATGAAATATTTGGTTTGTTCTTATCTTTACATTAACTAATATATTGGATTATTATTAAAAATATTTTCATTGAATATAATACATATATTACATTTATATCACTCAATAATTATAATTAATTTTATTTATTAATATAAAACACACTTCTGAGAATAAAAATAGTTTTTTATAAAATTATTCTTTTTATATTCAATTGGATATTATATTCATTTATAATTTATTATTAACAAATTAATTATATTTATATTTTTTAAAACCATATAATTTAATAAATTATTCAACACAATTCATAACGACTACTTTATATCTTATTATATTAAATAATAATATTTTAATAATATATTATTGTTTGGTAAAACACAACGTTATGTGAAAAACAAGTCATCAAAAAAAATCTTTTTTGGGTGAAAAGAAAGTTAAATCAATGTTGTATGCATTGTAAGTTATCTAATATATTAAATTTATTTTAAATAGTAAATATATTATAATGTCTTGGGAAATTAAATTCCCTTACTCCCTTAGTGTTACATGTCTACAAAAAAATATTGATATCTCTATTTGAATAATAAAGTTAAATTTAAAGAAATAAATATCTATATTAGAATTTTCCATTACAAAAAGTAATATAAAAGTCTTTATCAAAGGAAAACAACATAAATATCCATTTTTTTAATATATTATATGATTAGTCCAATTAAAATAATATAATGAAATACATGGAAGTGTTTGGATGATTTATAATCCATATTCAATATTTTTAGCCTTATTGATCTTTTTTCCCGTTTGGTTGGTGTTAAAGTTTACCATATTTACTATTCATAATAACTAAAAATTAATTGGGATTTTTTAAAAATTTTAACATTTGGAATCAAATTATAGAATAATTTTTTTGGGAAAAATTTCATGAAGGTATTAAAACCAATTTTATAATAATTCTATAAAATGAAATGGAAAATAGTTATCTGAAAATTGTGTTTATTAATTGAAAATAATATTATAATAATATAAAATATAATATTACTTCATAAAGAAATATGTTTATTATATATATTAATATTTTTCTTATGTTTCCTTATAAAAAATGCAAAATATATGTTTCTTTTATATTACTTGGTTTAAAGGTTCAAAATTGCAGTTCTAGAGAACTTTTTATTTTTACTATTCACTGAGAAAATGCCTTTTATAAATATAAAAAAAGATCCCCAAAAAAATATTGGAACATTTATTTAATAAATTATATTAAATCCCAAATATATAATTTGTAAATGGTAAAAATATATTATAATTTCTATGCATAAAATGATATAAAAACTAGTTTTCAAGAAAACAATTTTTTGTAGCATAAATGGAAATTATTAAAAATTTAATTATTATTTAATATTCAATAAAAAATTCATTTGTATAATATAATTATATTATAAATATTTTTTATATTATGTTTATTCCAATTTATACCACTAATTTAATGTCTTGTTTATACTTTCCACATTTGAAAAATAATATTTTTTAGTATATCACCATTCAAATAAAGTTGATTATTGAGTCTTTATCAAGATATTGAGAATTGTTTTATATTGGTCACTTTTTAATGTGTAAAATTATTCCCCATTAAATAAATTATTACCTATATATATTTATTTTACTAATAATGGGTTCAAATATTTTAAGAAATCTACGTTTTAGACCCATATAATAAAAAGGTATAATAAAACATCCATTGAAAATGCAACATTGTAAACCAAATGGTTACATAAAATAAAAAATAATTAGGTTCCAAAAAAAAGAGAAAATTAGATGGAATTGAGAATATGTGAATGGTTGAAAATTATAATGTCTAGTGAACTATATATAATGATAGATATCATAATCATGATAATGTTAATTACCACCAAACCATAAATTAGCATTGGATATAGAAGACCATCATTTGATCATAAATATTGGTTAAAAATATAATTTTTTAACTAATTGTTCCTTGAGTTTAAAAATTATATTAATTTCACGATAGAGGCCACGAGAAAGTTTACATTCTTGATTTAATTCTATTTCATAAGAATAATTTCATCATATTTCAATGCATTCACAAATTTACACTTTAACTATTAAACAAGAAAAATAACATCCCAAATGAATTTTTCATTCCAGAATTACTAAAATATGTTTTAATGGATCCTAAAATACATTAAATATTTAAAATTAATACCCAATATCCCAATATATTTAGTAAATTCAAAATGTTTAGAACATGTTGTCCAATATTAATAAATATTGATATGATGACATAATACATTAATCTCAAAAACCAAAATAATAACACAAAAAGTTCAACATAAATATTTCCATTAATATTTAAAATTATAACTCCAAAAAAATATACCTTGACCCAATTCAAAAAAATATAATAAATGTCAATAAAATTTTAATATAAACACTACAGTAATCCCCAAACAACATAATTTAGATAATAATGTCACACACTAAACATGTGAATATGATGATCATATATTTTACTAATATAAGATAGTAATTTCAAAATTTAACCTAAATCACTAAAACCCTCTTTTGAATTTAAAATTATACAAAAAAAGTAAATATATCATTATTTATTAAATAAATTCACATAAAATAAAAAATTTTCCTTAAATGAAAAAATTTAGTAAGGATCATCCAATATTACCTAAATAAAATTTTAATCAAATTAGTAATCAATTACAAGGACATTAATAAAATCCAATTTATATTATTAATATCAGAAATATATTTATCCAAACATAACATTATTATCTCAAAATAAAAACATATTTAGGGTTATATTTCCCTCAATCGTGTTATTTTTAAAAATATCTCCTTACCACTAAATTAATTTTCTAGGTTATCAATAAATTCAACAAATAATTAAAAATACTTAATGAAAAACTAATATATAGTAATATTTATAAAATTTATGACTCATATAATGATAATATCATTGATAATGTATAACTATTTTATCACAATATATAATAAATTGAATCATTCACCTTTAATGGGTGATATTGAATATTTGCATCCCTGTTCTAGGAGTCAGCATATATATTAGGGAATTAACTCTGATAATTTCCATTTTCCCCACACATAAAAAATTAAACTATAAATTTTACCTTAGGATGCTTATTATTTCACTCTATTTAAGTGTATATTTTAACCCATAATTATATTATTTATTTCCTTCTTTCATATTCCCAAAACATAGTCACTTTAATTTGAGAAGCATCCCTAGGTGATTCCTACAACATTCTTGACATAAAAGAATATGAATATTCTTTCCTCCATTATCAACATCAATATCAATTTTTCTCTTATTGGTTAAGTTAGAAGCACACCTATGATTTGTTTTTTAATTATATATCAAGAGATATATTTATTCATAGTCACAAATTTCACTTTTCATGTCCTATTTAATTTTTATTATCTTGATTCTAGTCACTATATAATCCATTACATTAATTGGTTAACATGATTTCTCTAGGTGAATTCCATTAACTAAAAGAAGAATTGATATTTTGAAAAATAATAAACATAATTATCAGTCAAATAATCATGAAAAATCATTCATTAGATGGAAAAATAATGACAACTTATTCTCAATCTACAAAACCTTAGGATTAAAATAGGTCATCCAAGGTTGTAATCTATTGAACTAATTCATGTGGTTCATAAATAAGATGGAGGATTAACCAAAAAAAATTCTTTGGGAGTGTCTATCTAGTTTCTCATTCTTTGACCCACTCATTATGCATCAGTGATGATCATTGTAATACAAAATATTCCCAAATTAGTGTGGTTTCCATTTTCTATGTATTTTCTATAAGAGAAATCAAAAGATAGTATCCAAAAAATGATTTATTTTATAGAAAGGACACATTCCATTATTTATCAAAACATAGTATTACTTTCTACATATAGTAATATCCTCTAGGTTATTACTAATTATTTCTCATATTTGTTTAAAAAAAAACACAATCCCTTCTCATATACCAATTTTAGAGGCCCATTTAATTAATATATAAATATTGTGTCGTACTACAAGATTATTCATTATATAAAAATATAATCCATGCTAGAATCATAATGTTTTAGTGCATTTAAAGACATGGATACATGTATTAATAAAAAAATATAAAATAAAGTATCTTCAACATCTCATATAATTTTATTCAATCATAGTTATTTCTATATAAAAATCATACAAAATCCTTTCTTTATAATATAGTTAATATTGAAACACAAGAAAATGTGATATAAAATATCCAATAAGGGTAACTAGAGGATATGTCAACCAATGATCATAAGTAAACATATGGGTACGATAATATTATCATAAAATTGTGCTATCATAGAAAAATGACTAAATATTAGTAGTCATGAGACTTGGAATAAGGCATTGTCATAAAAAAAATACAATTTTCAAAAGATTGAGGAACTATAAATAATCAATATTTATCCACTAGTGCATAAAATAAAAATTTGAATGTGAAAAAACTAAAATTATATAATTGTGAATGTGAATAAATAGTATCAGGCTTACTCATTAAGATAATGTTTTGAAACAATGTCCTCATATAAGGTTATAGACTTGAAACCAAGAAAATACCTAATATTATGGACATAAAAAAATTCCACAACTAGTTTTAGACCCATGATATTTTACTAATTATTAACATACTTATCTCATAAGTTATTAATATTTAACCAATGCATTGGAGGTTTATAACATAACCTTTCATTATATCAATTATAATCAATTCATATTTATGCCACAAGATCATGAAAAAATATATCATTTCAATATAAGATAACTCTTGGAAAAGAAAAATGATTCCTAAATATTTTATCCACATAATCATGAACAATATAGACGTAGAATAAGGTCGGTATCATAGGATCATATTTTTAGTAAATCCAAAGTATCATCAAAGGACGATTAGAAAAACTTTTATATGATTAGAAGAATTTTTCTTAAGAAAATACTATTTTAATTTTAAAATCTATTATTTAAAATTAAAAAATTATAAATTTTTTTAATAATAACATTTTTTTTGAATATATCATCGAAATAATTAAGGTAATATTTACACCAAATAATAGTCATTATGATGGGATAATTTCTTCTTGCGGTGTATGTTAAAATAATAATTTTATTGGAACATTTTGGGAAAAGTACCAACTTTCTAAAATTAAAAGAATATAAATTTTTATAAAGTTATTATAATTTAAAACATGGTTTATAATGAATTTAATAAATCTCTCTAAAATAATAAAAACATTCATTTAAATATTGAGAGGGAAATATATTCATGGAAGAAATAGATTCTCGACTGAAGAAGAACTGTTCTTAGTTTTTTAGTAAAAAACATTCTCAATTATTATTATAACAATAGGTTTAAAAAGGGTTTATCATGTAAAAAATCCACAAGTTTAAGTTGGAAAAAATATATATATATTTTAAAGGATAATAATAATATAATTTAATTCAATGTAAATTTATCAGAGACAATACATAAAATAAAAGTGATTATAACATAAAACATTTCCACTTTGGAAACTTTTGAATCATAACTACCATACATGAAATAAAATAAAATTAAACATAAAATAACAATAATATAATATAATATTGTAATATCTTATCAATGGTGTATTATATATACCATATGACAAAAACAAGTCCAACATATGACACATGTGTTAAAATAAATTAAGACGAGAAACCCTTACCATAAGTATCATCTTTCTTTCTATAAATTCAAACCTCATATATAAAAAATATATATTTATTATAAATCTATTATTGAACTATATTAACTCATATCATACTATTGATCATGCCTTTATATGTTCTTATTATCCTTTTATTATTAATTTTCCCTTAAAATGGAAATTCGAGTGAAAAATGGTCCATTTTCCATTAACGTTTCAATTATATGGTTTCAGTACATGAACATTATTCATGGATTAATTATCTCTAGAAACATAATAATTATATAAGTATCATATTTATTCATTTTATACAATGTTTTAACCATTATAATAAAAGAATTCATAAAAATGAAATATATCAATTCGTAGAGATGATAATCAATACCTATGCATGGATGATTTCTTTTCAGTTTTTGATTGATGGAATGAAAGTATATAAAATTAAAATTAACCATTATATGATAATTAATATATCATGAAATTAATATATATTCATTATGTACATCATTATTACCATCAATTTAAATAGGAAATGAAAAATAATCACATCACTTCATGGAAGAGGTATGCACAAGCGACATTGTAATTGTAATGACCCTCCAATTCTCATTGGCTTGAGTGTAAAATGATTCATTACTAGTCCTTAAGTGACATCCCCAAGATGCCAAAAGATGGAAATAAATATAGAAGGGTTTCAAATACAAGTGGGTGATGATTTAGCCTTTAAGAAATTAACCAATAAACCTAGCAACCATAACCAAACATTCACTATATGATGCATGAATAAATGGAAGACAACTCAATAACTTCATGTATCTCAAAATCACAACAAAGTAAGGAACATCAGAAGAATAACCAAGTATCAAAGTACAAAACAGATAGACTACACAAGACTCTCCAAATATCTCAAGACTCCCTGAAGTACAAGATCCAAGATCCAAAATCTCTAAACAGCCCAAACATCACGAGGTAGTGATAAAAAAGTGTGAAACAATACCCTTTCCCCTATACCGAAAGATAACATCTTTAAAAGTACCAAAGTTCCAAAGCAGGGGTGAGTATAAAACTCAGTAGATTTTCCCCAATGAATTACCTACTCACGCCAATAAGATAAAAGAGTTAGAAACAATTATATAAAACAGTTTATTTAAAAAAAATCTAAAAAATAGATTATAACTAAATATAAACATGTTTCCCAAACCATTCATTACCAAAATCCTAGAAGTGCAATTGAAACCAATATTCCATGTAAGATATTTTTCCCGAAAAATAATTAATCAATCTTTACAACCCTTTCAAAATATCCCTTTATCAGCATACACAACCATTCCTCACACTCATAAAACCAAACATGCCTACTACGTTATTACAGTTCCATACTCATGAGTAGTTTCTCGTCGATCAACCAAGTAGTCACATGTTAATTGTTTCCTATGTGCCATTAACCATTTGGCACTGAGCACAAGGTCATATTTCAACCAATCTCCATGTATGAAATTCCCATGTTACATTAAACCATTGGCACTAATCACAAGGTTATATTTCAACCAAGCCTCATATATTCTCCATGAACACACACTACATATTCCCAATAGTCATGGAAAAACAACCCTTTCAATAAAAACACCTTTTTTTGAAAATCATTTTCTTCAAAAACATTTAAATTCCAAACCATTTGAATTCCAAACAATTTCAATAAAACTCCATTTTTGTTGAAAACCATTTATTTTGAATATATTTTTTTCATCAACCATTTAGAAATTCTAGAAAATCCAAAATTTAAAATCATCATTTTAAATTCCAAAAACTAAACCCCCTTTTTCACAACTATTCACCAAGATCACGTAATTTCACAAAAACCATAAAAAATCACAAATGAATATTTTTACATGAACTTAAAAATAAATAAAACAATTTGAATCTAAGACAATCAATTATATCAGGTGAAGATGAGATTGAAGCCACCTACCTCAATGGTTTTGATGAAACTTTGACAACTGATGAAGAACGCACAAGAAAGTGGGTCAATTCTCCAAGAACGGCCTTAGTTATCTTATCCTAGAAACATAATGACTCAACGTTAAATTATTTAGAATAAAAATACATAGATATACCCACTATAAGATTAGATCTAAGAATGAATGGATATCAGAGAAGTAGATCTAATCAGATCTATGAAAACATGACAAATCTGGAAAGAATGGTGACATACCTCAAGAATCAGACTCAAAATCACCAAGGGAAGGCTCTGGGATGGATCCAACTCATGTGGGGAGGGTTCTACAGCCCTCTAGAATGATTAATATCAAAATAGGGTAATTGTTAAGCCAAAAAGAAATATACATAGCAAAAATGACTAATATCGTAGAAAATAGGACCTAGATTTGTCCTCTGCACAAATTTTGACCACACAATTTGGTCAAATAATGTATGGATCATGAAACCTTCCTTTAGGCCCAAAAACTCATTATAAAACCCCCAAACTCTCTCATCCATTACCGTTACCCTTTTTAATGAATTTTTTTATGTAAACATCCCACTTTATGGAAACACCCCACATTATAGAAACAAACCACTTTATTGAAACACCCCACTTTATGAAATCGACCCAATTTATTGAAACACCCAACTTTATGGAAACAACCCACTTTATGGAAATAACCATCATTATGGAAACACCCAACTTTATAGAAACTCTCTATTTTATGGAAACTCTATATTAAAGACACACCAATTAAAAAAACGTGTGAAAAGGGGTTATGTACACGAAACCGGGGGAACTACATACTTTCCACCAATATCCTTTCTGTCCTCAGAAAGTAGAAAACCCTCTCTGGACAAAAAATATTTTCGACCACTGCTCATTCCTTTCCTTATCACGTTCTCAAGTCTCTTCTAGAATCTGACCATGTTGCCATTAAACCCATACTAGGCCGATGCATTTCCCATGCAAGGCTTTCTCTTGTATATCCATGATTTGCACTAGGATATGTATCAGTGATGCATCCTGTTCTTACTCAACGTTGTCCCAGCTGATCACATGGTTAGGATCAGAGTGATACTTTTTCAACTGGGATACATTGAGAACATTATGCACCAAACTAAACTGTGGTGGTAATACCAACTAACATACCGCCTCGCCAACCCGTTCTTGTACCTCAAAAAAGCCAATGTATCTAGGAGATAAATTGCCCTGCTTCCCAAAGCGACAATGTCCAAGCCTTGGAGAGATCCTCAAGAAGATATGGCCACCCACAGCAAATGACAACGATCTTCTCTGATGATCTAAATAATATTTCTGACGACATTAAGACGCCTCCATCCTCTTTATAATCAACTATATAATCTCTATTGTTTCTTGGACATGTCTTATCCCGACTAGTTATATTTCTCCCATTTCCACCTAGCATAGTAGAGAATGACACAGATGCCCAAAAAATGCTTCAAACGGAGCCATGTGTATCAAGTCCTGATAGCTGTTATTGTATGAGAACTCCACTAAAGGTATATGATCCTCCCAAGAGCCACCAAAATACATTAAAAAATCCTGCAAAATGTCTTCCAAAATTTGTATCATCCACTTAAATTTCCCATCCATCTAAGGATGATATGTTGTGCTCGTAGTCATTTGAGTCCCAAGGGATTGCTGAAAGGATTTCTAGAAATGAGATGTAAGCCTTAGATCTCTATCTAAGACTATTGACACTGGTATACAATGCCTATTTACCACTTCTCATATATATATTTTTGAAAGATCTTCCACCATAAAAGTTTCATGAATAGGTAAGAAATGGGCTGACTTGGTTAGAAAATCGACTATCACTTAAATAGAATCTTGTTTCTAGGCTATTCTTGGAAGACCTGTAACAAAATCTATTCATATCTGATCCCATTTCCACACTAGGATGGGAAAAGATTATAAAATACCATCTGGTCTCTAATTCTCTGCTATAACCTACTGACAAGTTAAGCACTGCGAGATGAACTCGACCAATTTACATTTCATGCCGCTCTACTAAAACAATGCCATCAATGCCTTATATATATTCCGTGTACTTGGATGTACAACCCTTCTGGAATAGTGGTATGAATGAAGCATTTATTATTTACAATCCATAGGTACAACCATCTGATATCTGAAACACAAAACTGAACCCCCATCATATTTTCATCCCTCAATGGTCTCCCCACCATTGTGTTTTGAACTTACAACCAGACATTATGCATCAGGTGTTTGTTCCTCTTTGATCATTTTTACTAAATGAGGAACAAGCGTAGCTGAAAAGAAAACTACAACATCAACTCAGTCTTCAAATTACATATGCATGTCATCTATGTCCGACATAAACTTCCACTCATCTAAAGATTCTTTTCCCAATTGATCATATAACTCTATACTCAACGCATCAACCCTCGAACTTCCTTTCCCCAGTGTGTAGATCAAGTCAAAGTCAAACATTTAGAGATACTCATCGATATCCTTTTCCACAAATTCAAATCCCGATGTGATATAATGTGTTTCAAGATTTTTTGATATGTAAACAAAGTAAATTTCTAACCAAATAGATAATGTATCCATGTTTTCAAAGAATGGACGACTGTAGCTATGTCCAAATCATGTGTTGGGTAATTTTTCTCTTGTACCCTAAACTGACTTGAACTCTGCGAAACCACATGATCTATTTTCATGAGAACACAACCCCAAACTGATACTAAGGATCACAATACACCACATACCTTTGTCTTGATTCTAGAAAGATCAATATAGGTTTCAATGTAATCCAAACATTCAGTTTCTAGAAAGACTTCTGAAATCCAAACATCCATTTGAATGGAGAATTTTTTTTCCTAGCTATCATTGGCGATGCTAGTCATGATAAATCACGCACAAAGATTCAGTAGTAACTAAATAGTCCAATAAAACTTCATATCTCAAAAACATTATTTGGTGGTTACTGTGAGATAACAACTCATATCTTTTCATGATCAATAGAAATTCCATTCTCAGAAATAGAATGGCCAAGAAAACGTACTTCTTGTATCCAAAAATCACACTTTGATAATTTGGCATAAAAATGGCGATCTCTCTGGATTTGTAACACTTTTCCTAGGTGCATCTCACGATCATCCCTTGTCTTTGAATATACCAAAATGTCATCCACAAACACCACAACAAAAGAATCTATATATTGTTGAAATATCTGATTCATCAATTCCATGAAGACCATTGGTACATTTGTTATACCAAAAGGCATGACTATATATTCATAGTGTCCATATCTACTTCCAAAAGCTATCTTTGGAATATCCTCTTTCCAAACACTCAATTGTTGATATCCTGATCACAAGTAAATATTGGAGAACCACTGATCTCCCCTTAATTTATCATACAAATCATCAATCCGTGGAAGTGGATATCTGTTATTTATCATAAATTGGATAAGCTTACGATAATCAACACCCAATCGAAGAGTTCCATATGCCTTATTCACGAACAAAACCGATACTGCCGATGGAGATGTACTTGGTCGAATGAAACCCTTTCTTTCTATTTCTTCTAACTGAAATTTGAATTCTCGTAACTCTATTTGTTCCAACCTATAAGATGGAAGGGAAATAGGAATGGTCCCTGAATGGAGATCAATTATAAACTTCACTTCCCTTAGAGGTGGTAAACCTGAGAAGTTATTGGGAAAGACATATGAAAATTGACCCACAACAGTTGTAAGACTATTTTCCTTGATCCCTTCCATTGATTCCAAATTAAAGGCTGGAAATTGGTAATAGAGTGTTTCCACCATTGGTGCCAACATGATCTTTGAACCCTTCTTTAAAATCCTCTCTCCTCTAAAGAGATACTTGATTCCATCCTCCTTCATGAAACTAACTACTCTTTTATAGCAGTCAATTTGATCCTTGAATGTTGTCAGCCAATCGATACCCAGGATTACATCATAGACATCTATATCCAACATCGAGAAGACCAATTTTAGCTTAGCTCTATCAAAAGTAATAACAGACCCTCTCCACACAAAGTATTTACTTTCTCTTTCACTGAGAGGTGTTTGTAGTTACAAAATAGAAGGAATAATTTATAGTTTAAACATAGAAAGTAAAAATCAAGAGAATAAATGAAAGAATGTGATGAACCAATATCAAACAAAACTTTCACAAAGGTATAATTCAATAGAATCATACCTATCACTATAGATGGTCCAGCCTGATCATCAAAAATCATCTTCTCAGCACCATACAATTGTTTATTCACTACAATGTTCTCCTTGTTTCCTTGCTGAAGTTTCCCTGGTTATGGAGTCATGGTATTTCTATAATCACCATGGCTAGCTCTACTCTTCTGACAAGACTGATTCTGTTGTCCATGTCCTGTCAAAGCATACGATGCTTGCAATACCTGAGAAGTTTCTGAAGCACCTGACCTTGGAGAACTGCGTCAATAGGACTAAAGATGTCCAATATTGTTGCAATTATTACATGATCTAGGTTGTTCTGTACAATCTCTCTTTATGTGGTCAAGAGAATAACATTGAAAACAACCTTCTTTGCTCTAGGGTTGTGGAGAAAGGTTTACCAATCCAGCCATCTAGTTCTGATTTCTACTTTCACCTTGGAAATAAGTATCCCTCTTCCACTTTTTCTCAGTAGTTGAGTTCCAACCATTTCCTGTAGGTATAATCATGCCTCCTCCCATAGATCCCGAGATATCACATTCAACCACAGTCACTCTGATCACCATCTCTGTATAATCTATAATAAAAAGTACTACAATCTTTGATCAAATCTTCTATCGTAGCCCTGATTCAATGATGTGTGGCTTTAAAGAGGCACTTACCGAAACATTTGGTGTAAAGCATAATAAGTTCATGAACTTAGCTGCATACTCAATGATAGAAATAATCTCTTATTTCAGGATGAAGATTTCTATCATTTTCTGGATCTTGAATGTGTGAGGATAGAATTTTTTGTTGAATAATTCCTCAAAATCCTCCCATGTAAGTCCTTCATCCAATATAGCGTACACTACTACATCCCACCACTGACATGCATGATCCTCCAGCATATACATCACCGGTTTGACCTTTAGCTATACCGGTGTGCCGATGAAGTTAAAGATATGATTCATCCTACATAGCCACACCTCCACCTTCTTGGGATCAGAATCACCTCAGAAATTAGGTGGATTCTGCTTCATGAACTTGAAGGTATAATACACTTGTAGTGGAATAATCCTTCAGTTCCCTATGTCCACAGCTTGAAAAGCTTCGACAATAATCTGATCTAGCTCTTGGTTCACATGTGGTTCAGGTGAAACCACATTCTCCGTAGCTTCTTCAGGTTGGTTTCGATGATGCCTACCAGGTGCCATTTTCTAAAATAAAAACAAAATCCGTTAATCTCACTCTCTGAAAACTGTTGGATTATCATTTCAAATTATATCACATCAACTATCACAACATTGTTTTCAAAAACAAATTTTTTCCCATGTAAAACCATTTTTGAAGACACTTCACGTGCATTTCAAAATTAAACCATTTTTAAAATATGATAAGCATTCACTTTTTCTAAATCTTTCATTTGAAATAAAATTACATTCTTTTTAATAAATTAACATTTTTTTTCACAACATGAATAATTCCTCGAAATGATGTATTGACTCTATGTGGGAAGTCATTCCTCGATAATGCATGTCTACTCGTCTCATTGGATAAACCAATGACAATGAGATTTCAAAATTATAGAAATGTCTCCAAATACTTATTTACCCAACTCCCTTGTAACATAATGTTCAACATAAAAGGGTTAGTTACATACTTTTATGCTATACATTTCCAGTTCCAACAATCCTAATCCTTTCTATGATTCCCACCCAAGGAATAGACAAGAAGGGATTTCATCTCCAAAACTAGGAAAATCGATGAATACTTATTAGGAAAGGACCAAACAAACTGATACCATTTGTAATGAACCGCCAATTGTCATTGGAATGATAGTAAAACGAGTCATTACTGGGCCTTAAAAGACAAACCCAAGATTCCAATGGTTAGAAATAAATGCCAAAGGGTTTCAAATACAGTGGGGGACGATTTACCTTTTAAGAAATAAAAAAATAAACCTACCAACCATAACCAAACATTCACTATATGATGCATGAAAAAATGGAAGAGAACTCAAAAACATCATGTATATAGAAATCACATCAATGTAAGCAATTCTAGAAGAATAACCAAGCATCAAATTACACAAAGGATAGACTACCCAAGACTCTCAAAAGACCTCATGACTCCATTCTCTACAATCCCCAAGATACAAAATCCATGAACATACCAAAAATCATGAGGTAGTGATAAACACGTCTGGAACAATACCTTTTCCCTTGTCCTAGAAGATAAAATCTACAAAAGCAGCAAACTTCCAAATCAGGGGTTAGTATAAAACTCAGTACGTTTTCCCCAATGACTTCCCTACTCACGCCACTAGGAAAGAAGAGTTTGAAACAATTATATAAAATAGTTTATTTAAATAAATTTCTCAAAAAATAGTTTATAAAAAAATATAAACAAGTCTCAAAAACCATTCATTACCAAAATTATACAAGTGCAATTGAAACCAACATTCCTAGCAAGATATTTTTCCAGAAAAATAACTAATCATTTTTTACAACCAATTCAAAATATCCATTTATCAGCAAACCCAACCATACTTCAAACCCATGAAAATGAATATGCATGCTACGTTATGACAATTCCATACTCATGAGCAGTTTTTCATCGATCTACCAAGCCATCACAAGTAATTGTTTCTCATGTTCCATTAACTAATTGGCACCGAACACAAGGTCATATTTTAACCAATCCCCGTGTATGAAATTACCATGTGCCATTAAAACTTTGGCACTATGAACAAGGTCATATTTCATCCAAGACCGATATATGAAACCTGAACACACACCACATATTTCCAACGATCATGCCTAAATAACTCTTTTAATAAAAAAACCTTTTTGTTGAAAACCATTTCCTTCAAAACCATTTCACTGCCAAACAATTTCAATTCCGAAACATTTCAATAAAACTTCATTTTAACTAAAAACAATTTCTATTGAAAATATCTTTTTCATCAACCATTTATAAATTCCAGAAAATCTCAAATTTAAAATCATAGTTGTAAATTCATGAAACTAAACCCCCTTTTCACAACTATTCACCAAGATCACACAATTTCACAAAACCATAAATTATCACAAATGAAGATTTTCCATGAATTTCACAATCAATAATCCAATTAGAATCCATCAAAATAAATTCTAGTAAGAGGATATGAGAGTGAAGCCTCCTAACTTGAAGGTTTTAATGAAACTATGACAACAAACGAAGAACACACCAGAAAGTGGATCGATTCTCTATGAATGGGCTTAGTTCTATTATCCTAGAAAGATCAAGTCTCAACATTGAATTATTTGGCATAAAAAAATGTATGTCTACCCAATATAGGTTCAGATATAAGAAACAATGGATATTGGAGAAGTAGATCTATGTTGATATAAAAAAATAAGACAAATCTGGAAATAATGATGACATACCTCTAGAATCGGACTTGAAATCACCAAGGGAAGGCTTGGGGATTGCTCTAACTCATGTGGGGAGGGTTCTCTAGAATTATAGGGAGATTAAAATCCAATTAGGGGCTTTTTGAATCCAAAAAGAAATATATAGAGCAAAAATGAGTAAGCTCCACGAAAATAGGATCTAGATTTGACCTCTGCAAAAGGTTTGACCACAAGGTTGGGGCCAACCGTGTATGGATCGTGTGACCTTCCTTTTGGTCCCAAAACTCCTTATAAAACCCCCAAACTCTCCCATAATCCACCTTTACAATTTTTTAAGGAAACACATTTTTATGGAAACATCCCACTTTATGGAATCACATCACTTTATGGAAAAACCCACTTTATGGAAACAACCCGTTGAATGGAAACAACCCACATTATGAAACACCCAACTTTGTGGAAAAAAACCACTTTATGAAAAAAACCAACATTATGGAAACACCCATGTTTATGGAAACTCTCTATTTTATGGAAAATCTATATTAAAGACACACCAATTAAAAAAACGCGAGGAAAATGGTTATGTACACGAAACTGGGTGTACTACAATAATTTTCTAATGGCTGCGATCATAATAATGTAGAAAATATATTATAATTATAGAATAAATTTCATTTCATAAATATGATATATTAGTAGTCAATATATCATAATAATAAACTATGAAATATTTTGATGGAAAATTAATCATATCGCTTTGTTGAGGCGACAATCCACATGTACGTAAGAGAAACACTTTCATTTCCTAGTTAATGGAATTGAGATTATTAAAGGCTATTGAATCAAATGGATAACACCTTATTATATGTTAGGTACTAATTAAATTATATTGCAATGTTCTATAAATAATTGAAAGATGGAAAATGTGAATTAAATTTAAATATATTGGATACAACGATTAACTCCTCATAGAAAACCATCATTTGAAACTCTTCTTAAAGACCTATGGGATGGTCTATTAAGAAGATTGAAAAATTTAGAACATATTTATTAATTTATTATTTTGAATCTTTTATTATAGTTGTACCCACTTTAAATCTTAGCTTGCATATTCTGATGTGATAAATTTGACCATGGTTACAATTCAAAATGTATTAACAATAAGGGACCTATTTTAAAAATTTTAAAATATGGAATAAATTTTTCCGGATTTTTTCTCTATATCTTGAGTAAATCCATTATAATAAAACTATGTAAAATGCAATGAAAATCTCATTTTTTTAAATTATGGTCTAAAGCATAAAAATGAACTTATACAGAAATAAAATATGTTATTGATTCCAATGGAATTATTTAGATAATTTTAAATAAACTATATTCTATATTTTATTTAAACAAAATAGAGAAAAATTTAAATTTAAATTACTTGATTAAATGAAAATTCAAAATAATTTTTAAAAAATATATAATTTTTACTATTCACTGAATAATAATAATTTAAAAAAAACACAAAAAATCACGAAATCATAATTATGAAATGATAATGAAAAAAATATATTCATTTTTTAAAATGAAATTTTTAAAAATTATGGGAAGTAATTATTATTTTTACTCTCAAAATTAATTATAAACTAGTTTGGAGGAAAACATAAGTTTGAAGCACAAAATGAAATTATAAAAAATTGAGTACATATTATTTATGAATAAATATATACATTTAAATATATAAAACCCTATACATGTTTTTATTAATATATTTTTTCCTATTCATACCTCGAATTTAACTGATATTTCATAATGCTCCCATTAAAATAAAAAAAATTATATACTATATAATAGTTTACTTTATGTTTAATGTTACATGTTAATAATGATATCAAGAATAGTATTCATTTAAAGTAATATTTTAGGGGATTATAGTAAACCATATATATGAAACCCATACATTTTTTTATTTAAAAACAATAGTTAGTTTACCTCTTAGGCTAAGTGTGATAACAGGATGGATATGTGCAATGTCAAGACAATTGTGTTCTTAAGGAGAGATAAAGGGATTGTTTTTTAGAAGCTAGAGATCATTTGGATAGTCCTATATCCCCTATAAAAATAGTTTGATCTAATGATTTTTGTGTTTTTTCAAATATTTTATAATACAAGATTGAGAATTTAATATGTAATATAATTCTTTTCCACTTTATTATTAAGGTTTTCTTTATTTCTCTTGTTAAGAAACCAGGTTTTTTCTAAATCCAAAGGTATGTAAGGCCAATATTTAATGAATATTTTTATAAAGAATTATTTAAAAACTATAACAAATGTTATTAATTTTACTAGTAATTTTATATACTAATGGGGGTAAATAACTGGGCTTCTTCTCACATGATAAATTTGAATTTGGGTGTTTATAGAATTGGTTTTTATAGCACATAGTAAATAGTGTGGGTTCTATGATGTTTGGTTATATTTTCCGATGATAATTTTTTAATTTATTAATGTATCTAAATATTAACCACATGGAGTATTGGTCACTTATGGTTTATTTTTGGATCCTCACTGATTTTGTGTTATCTTGTATCAACGACCATTTACTTGTTCTCATTTGTAATATTTCATGTAGAGACCCATCATATATTTTTATTGTATGATGGTTATGAATTATGACTTGGTCTTCTTATTTTTATTCTTATATTCCATTTTCTTGTCATTTTTTTTAAAATATAATTTTTGGTATGGGAATTAAATCTCTGGATGGGACAATCCAAATAGTTTAGTGTAGTCTATCTATTGTTTATTTGGTTTTGAGGGTAAAATCATTCACAATTGGTTCTATTGGATAAGATGGAGAATGTATCTCTCCAATGGTGTTCATGAATACCTTTTGAGCCACATTAAATAACATATCAATTGGTTGGTTATATTAGATCATATTGGTTCTTTACATAATCATATTATGAACCTCTGGTTACTTGGGGAGTAATGGTATAATATAGAAAGGATCATCTGAACATGATATATTTCTGTAAGTGAGTTCATTAATATTACAAATTCATATCAAACATTGTGATTATATGGTCATTTGTGAATTTTTTTACTTTGATATTGAAAACATTTTTAAAATATCCCAAGATTTTAAAAAGAACAACAATGTTTGATAGTGTAAAAAACACGCAATAGTTAGTGTAAATGAACAATCAAATATTATTATTTAAAAGTAATTTTTAATACATGGGCATTAAATTTGTGGGTATGAAAATGATTAATTAATTTTTGAAATATATATAAATGTTCAAATAAATTGAAAATTAATGATTAATTATATTAAAATAATAACTAAATTGTCAAGACCTGATTTTTTTCCCTTTAATACTTCTAAATAATTCTACATATATTTTCTAGATCTAAGTGTTGAGACGACAAGAAATTCAATGTCCTGATGTTGAAGTAATTAATTTCATAAAAATTTTAAATATTTTTTATATTGCATGCACATAGATTTTTAGAAAGACGTGAAAACTATTAAATGGTTAATCAAAAACATGAGACCATGATTGAGTCCATAACGGGGTAGTTTCCCTAAGCTTGATAAAAAATGAGTCGACATGGGAGGTTTGGACCCCTCTCTCATCGGAAATACGTTTAATGTGACTATTAAATTATTAAATTTAGTAATTAATTCATACTTTTCCTAAATGAAATATTATATACATATCATTATCGAAAACTCACTAGGGTACTCTCCTAATTTTTAAATTTCCGGTGAGAGATCTCTGCTACCTTCTGTTTGTGAATCATGATAAACAATAATGGAACTCTGAATTAGATCAATTTAGAATGCATCAAATGAAGTAGATCCTTACAAATCATTAGGGAACATGTTCTTCATCACCAATTTATCCAGAATAGATTTAGGTCTTATTATTCATTGTTTTATTCCCTTATAATTAAATTTATTGATTAGATCGTTCTTTGTTCTTCATTCTGCATCTTATTATGGCCATTACATGTGCCCACGTAGTGAACTCTAAATTTTTTCATTTGATTTGTAACCCTGGTTTCCCCATACATGATCGATTGGACAATAATCCTTTGGGATGATCATTCATATTTTTTTGTGGTGCCTTTCTCTCAAATATGCTATGTGTTCTTCATCGGTTGGGTCCCTCCAGCCCTGATTCGACTTTGTTGGGTGATACGAAGCTCGAACAGAACCCCAAATTCATGGTGGTTTGATGAAACAAGAACATATTGACGAGAGAGGCATAGAAATGAGATTGTTTTGAGGGAAGTATGTCTGATATGGTGATTAATGATAATGAAATCTAACCTAGATTCCATGGAGGCATACAAAATGTGATACCAAACCCTCACAACAAACAATATACATTTCTAGTGAACAACGACCAAGATCCAATTTTTTTGCTAGATCAATATGTTTTGGATTATATTAGATCCGGATCTAAAGATTCACATCTTAAATTGAGAATTGAAGTTTGGATATGAGTTTTCTAGTTACAACCCAACTAAATATCATGTCAAATAAAGAACACATGATGTTTATCCCCTCCCACAACAACAACTAGGGTTTTTAGAAAACTAAAGATAACACATCATGTAGTCCACATACATGTAATGTACCCCCTTCCTAGTTGTAAAACCCATGTAATAGTTCACATAGGCAGGAACCCATGTGGATGTACACAAGGTTTGGTATATGGTCGTGTACTCCAGTACCTGGACACGACGGGCATAACATGACCCCTTCCCCCCATTGATCAGGACACACTATGTAGTCCAACTACACAGAGTAACTACTACATGTATTGGAATCCGTGTACCATATAGGGACACTAATAGGCTCTAAAGTAGAGTCACTTGCCTTTTGGTACCCCTCACACATTGTTTATCCCTTAGTCCCCATTTAAAAAACTTCCATGTCCCATATCTCTTTTATTTGATTGTGGATTTGGACCTGCGAGTATCCTATCTTGAGTTTCTTTCCTTGTAGAACATGATGGTACCATTAGTTGTGGATTATGAGATACAATGATGAATTATATGAGCACGAAACCTATCAAGGTTATTCTTAATGAATACTGTGATTAGTCAATATCACTCAAGGTTTCATTCTAATTGGAACCCTCCTGTGTGGTAGGGAATTGGTTATTGATGACCAAGAGTGGAAGCCTCTATTAAGGCTGGGCATGGGTCCTCAACTTTATGAGTGGAACCCTCATATTAGGTAGGGAATGGGTCCTTATTTACCTATATTGGAACCTTCCTGGTGGGTATGGAATGAGTCCTTGACGTTCTAAGGGAAACCCCCCTTCGAGGCAGGGCATGGATCCTCAATGACCAAGAGTTGAACCCCCTAGCCAAGTTGGGAATGGTCCTCATATTTTGAGTGGAACCCTCCATTAGGGTAGGACATGGGTCCTCAATAACCTAGAGTGGAACCCTTATAGTTAGGTTGGGCATGGGGTCCTCAAGGAATAGAGTGTAACCCTCCTCTTGTACCAAGGAATGAGTCCTCTACCTAAAAATTTTGGCCCCTCTACCATGAGGCATGGTAACGAGACGTGTCTTGATGTAGCATTGGACTCCTGAGTAAGATTATTTGTTTACAAACTAATATGCATTTTTAAGATGTGAATAAAATAGTGGAGTCGAGTTAGTGCTACCCACATAGGATAGTATCAATGTTTGGGGAATTATTTCCTTATACATGTATATTTTGGGGAAGTAGTGATTCTATCTCCCATTTCCTAATAGAGGATTCCAATGATCCAATCCCCCCCATTGTTAAGAGGTGGACCTCTAATGTCTAGATAGAGGGAGGGTTATTATTTCTTTCCATTTTCTTACACTAATACACTTCCCCCCCTTCCTAAAGATTCACTATGCCCAAAAGTACATATGTTTTTCAATGGGTTACCTAACCTCCTGATAACGACCATGGAGTTTATCAAAACCTCATCCCTCTTGAATCTTACTTTGATGGCTCAGTTCAATCAGCGATGTCCCTTGATTGATTCATTTAATAGGTATGTATTTTGATCATAGGATTTTCAGGAGATGGTGATCGTGGTTTTTATCGATAGAAAACATTTTATGATACATTTTACATCAGAGGAAAACTTAATCAGAGCATGTTCTAGTTCCCGCATTGATTAAACAGATCTTAGTTCTACCTATTTAGATGGAGATACAACTTTCATATGAAGTGATATTATAATACAGTGGTGTTTTGTTTGAGTTTCCAAAATCTACCCAAATAGTTTCACGATACCTTGGTTATTAGACTTCTTGGGAACCTAGTTGGTAGATATGTGTGCTTATATAGGCAGAAAAAGTCTATTTTTTGTCATGTTAACCTACGTGTCTATGTGGAAATAGATGTGTCCGGAGTTATGTTAAATTATATTTGGATTACATTCACTGAAGAGTTCCAGTGAAATCAATGTGTGGTCTATGAATCATGGTATGATTTTTGTTCTGTATGGATGTGTTTGGGAAATTTGATTGAAATATATCAACGGGGGACTCCGAATCCCACAAAGAAGATGGGTGTGAGAAGTTTTAAGGAACAAGAGGCTCGTACTAAGGTAGGATTGTCCGAACAAAAGTTGTTGGGTGTGGAATCTGAGTTTAAATCTACAACGGAGGTGAAGTGTGGATCATGGGGCATGAATCCATTAGTGGCCAATGTCTTTAGTCACATGAGTAAAGATATGGGCATACCTCAGTTTCATCTACCTACTCTTTTGGGGAAATATAGTTATAATGTGGAGGATGAGTGACCTAACATTGGTCTCAACTCGATGGATCCTCAAATAGTATATGGAGAAGACTCCAAGACATCGGTTTCCACCTTATTTTCCAAGACATTTCCCTAAATAACTTGTAATAGCACCAATAGTCTAGAAAATGATTCTATCTTCAACCAGTTGAGGAAGGAACTAGGTGATCCTCATCATTCTCTGCAAATTTCATTTGTATAATCGAGCTCGTATGTGGAGATACCAAGTGGTCATGGGGTTTGCTAGCATATCTATGATGTAGAACCAAAAATGGTGGTTGGGGAGGTCCCAATACTATAGTGGATGTTTCAAATGATGGGGTTGTGAGATTAGGGAATGGTATCAATGTTAGTATATTGGTTGAGGATTAAAAGGAGCCTAGAGAGAGTATTTTTATAGGGTGTAATGTTATGTAATCAGTAATAGGAGGTGTGTCCTTGATTGGGAAGAGTCATAGGGATGTGGAAGGTCTTGTGTTGGGGATCCATTTTGGGATTTTTTCCCATGATGATCTAGTCCAGAGTTTGGACAAATATATAGTCAGAACATATAGGGATGAGTAGAAGGTCCCAGATAATGAGTCTTGTAATTAATTTTCCATCCACATTGTTGGAGATATAGAGGATGAGGGTCATGATAGTAGGTATCGAATCCTGAGGGAATGTAAGATTATGAGGGGAAAACCTAAGGAAATAATTATTTCTCATATTTACCTCTTCCAATAGAGACCATATCTTCAAATAAATTTTTGGCTAAGTATATGGGCAGTGATCAGAATCTCTCCAAGTCGGATTATCAGCAGTGGGAGTCTGATGCTATGGATAAATAGTCTTTGTAATTTCTTATGAGTTTGGAAGAGGTAATTGTTGAAACTATTCTGAAAATTTATTATGTTGACGAAGCGGATGCTAGAATTATGGAAAGGGCTCTAAGGATTATTCCCACTGAGGAGTAGGGTACCCGAATTTATAAACATGACTTGATTTTAATATGGGGATTCAACAAGGGGAAGATCAACATTGAAGAGTAGATCCTATCCTGGGACAAGATGGTGTTAGAGATTGAAGATCTTCAAATGGAATAACATGAAACATATGCAAACAATATATCTTGGAAATGTTTGAGGGAGATTAAAACTGATAGGTTGAAATTGTAGTTTAGTGTCTTGGTTATATCCATTTGTGCTTGATCTCATGGTCTCTAACTTTTTCCTATAAAATTATTTGATAATAAAAATTTAATTTTGAGTGTGAGTGTGTTCAGGGATGATTTATGAGTTGGGAATAATCGTTGGACTTTTGGAACTATTTTCTACTCTTCTTCTTGGGATGATCTATGAGATTGAGATCCCCATATTCTATCATTTGAGATTTTTTTACCTATCATATATATATATTTCTTTTATATCAACACCTTGGATTTGGTTACTCTAATTCTAGGAGAATAAAGGACATGTGGGGTAAGACACATGATTTTAGTGTTTAGAATCTTGTGGTTGGATGAATATACACTCCTAACATAGGTGGAAAAGACTAAATGGGAAATTCATCTACTCACTATGTTTATCCCCCTGTTGTTAGATTTTATTATTTTCAATCATTATTTGGATGAGCTATAAACGTTTATAGAATCCTGGCTATGTAATGCCTTTGTATTATATTATATATTTTACTGCTCCCACTTTATTTTTAGGGTGTCCTACTTGGTATGTTTATACTCACCCATGCATGGGATTTTCGTGTATGTATCATGACTTATGCAGATGACAGACATGTTGATTGTGACTATAGGGGATCATAGGGATATTGGGTTCTTGGACCGCGTATGGTGGGCATAGCCTAGGATTCATGATATGTTCTCTCTTTGAGATGTTAACTTTTCCAGTTTTATCATGTTGGGACATAGATTTGACTGGGAATGTATTTTTTCCCTTGTACTTTTAGTTTACACTACCATAAATTTTTTTCTATCTAGAGGATCATGCATACTTTGTTTTTATAATAGTAGTTTTACATCTTATAACATTTCCCTATTCATTTTATCATTTAGTTGGTTGTGTGTGTGAATATAAGTACATAATAATTGGCCACCCTAAGATAGTAATGCCTTCAGTTCTTGTCTCCACCCCTTGAACTATGAAGGCAAGCTTGAGGTAGTTGCGACTCAAGCCTCGTCTTGGGTTGGGTTGTGAAAGAATAGTATCAGAACATGTTGATTCCTTGGTACATTTTTCAGATGTATATCCATAAATGGGGTTTTGTTGGGTTTAGGGAAATCATGTCATAGTGTCTTGAGTTCATCTCTTAGGACAGGGAATCTGGTGATGGTGTAGCAGCTGACATGTCCATTCACTAGAACCCTTATTACCTTCTTGTCGACTTGGAATGCCAAGAACTATTTTTGCAGGAGTTAATGGTACACACATCAAATGAGATTGAGTCTTCAATTTTCATTCTTGATTCAGATACCCTTTTTTCTGATATATATATATATATATCTCTCTGTGTGTGTGTGTGTGTGTGTGTGTGTGTGTGTATAAATATATATTATCATCTGACCAGGATACTCTTCGACAACTTCTAGTATGCCTTGGCGATTCCATCCCACCATGATTCTAGCTCTGATTCTTGATGAAGACCGGATGAGTGATAAATCCTTGATTCATGGTCAATCCCATGATACCCTTCCTTCATGAGGGTAGTTAGAAGCACTCATTATTGATAAGTACATCATCCCAGTAGAGAAAGTTGAGGACGCACATAGGATTAATTCACTTTATGAGTTCTAGCATTAGAGACTGTTCAGGTTCCGTTGTGAGACAGATGCTCAAGAAGAAGTGGATTGGATAGAGTTTATGGTATTTATCTTTGGGATTTTTAGAAACCTAATTGATAAATTAGTAGAAATGGAAGAAATCATATTCAATAGAGCATATGGGCATTGGTTTATCCTTGTTACAGATATGCATGATGAGTCGACACTCTCATTCCCTGACTTCTAGCAGCAATTCCATGAGTATTACTACCCATCCAGCTTATGCTCAGGACAAATACAAGAGATTATGGAGATGTATAATTGAGGGATGATAGTATATGAGTATTTAGTGAGGTACATAGAAATTATTCATTACTCACATAAAATGATCTCAAATGGCTACTTCTAAGCACAAAATTTTGAGAAGGGAATCAACAAAGAGATACGAGCTAGAGTTGTACACTTTTGAATTTTCACCTATATTGGGTTACTGGAGTGGGAAATAATGAAAAAGATATTTATGTCAGTGTGATTATAGATAGATGGAGTTGTTAGTGGGTGTATCAGAGCTGAGTCATCTACAACATCTAATAGATTCCAGACACTGGTATCTTGATGTAGGATATCCTTCCATGATCACACTTAAGCATGTGATTATAGGTAGTGAAAAGGTACAAGGATTACTAGATATGGGAATTTCTTTACATGTGATGGGTGAGGTAACATGGAATGATACTACATAAATTATCTTGTAGTGAATCCCAGAAATATAGCAGATGGACCACTACAACAGAGGCAGTGCCATGATTAAGGATATCATAGACGTGGAAAGGGTGGTGACCAAGGAAGTGGATCTGAAAATGGAGTATGAGGAACTATAGGTGGAGGAAGATGACATAAGATACTTCCACCGCCACCACTAGGTGGCCCACATCAGGACCAAGGAGCTGGAAACCGAGGCCACAAACATATGAATGATTTGGATGTCTATGATCTTGCATCGCACAAGATGATCCAAGGTATGATATGTGTTTAGTCTAATATTACCTCAGTATTAGTATACAAAGGATCAAATAATTCATTAAACTCTCTACTCCTAGTAGAATAGATGGATCTTGCAATTAAGATGCTAACAAAACAACTTTCTCTTGAGATTCCTATAGGGAACACTCCTCTTGTATGTTTCATCTGCCGACAGTGTGAGCTATCACTTGGTGGAGAGAGGTTCTTGTGATACCTTTTGGTCATCACCATGGAACCTTATGGCACCATCTTGGGTATAAATTTTTATTTTAGGGTTTTATCCAAAATTAACTATCACTGTAGACAAGTCAGTCCTCTACGAACTGATGGGATGAGATTATCCTTTTCTAGTAATAGAGGTATTAGGGTAGGGTAGGTAGGTTCTATGAGAAGGAGGATGTAGCCTATAATTTCTTAAATAGTGAGTGTATCATTTTCTACAATAGGATCTTCAGGCATTTGTGTTTTCTCAGTTTTGGTGGATTATTTGAATGTCTTCCTCAAGGAAATTTCTGGGGTACCTATGAGGTGGAAGATGGAATCTCCCATCCAATTGAGTCACAATACTGCTCTGATATATTCTATGGAATATCATATGGAACCTATTGATCTTCGGGTACTAGGGTTTTAGTTGGAGGTCCTTTGTGATAAATGATTCATCAGATCCAATATGTCCCCTTGAGCAGCTTCTGTATTGTTAGTGAAAAAGGAAGATATGAGATTATGACTTTACATGGATTATTGTCACCTAAACTAGGACATGATAAAGAACATGTACCCCTTACTGAAGAATGAAGACCTCAACGATCAGTTTTGATGTGGTCTCGAGACCACCCCTTTATGGTTCACGAGACTGATATTCAAAAGTTGGCATTCCTATGTCGCTATAGACACTATGAGTTCTTAGTGATGACCTATGGTGTGAAAAATTCCCCTACCATGTTTATGGATTCATTAATTTAGTATTTCCATCCATACATGGACCAATTTTTTGTTTCCTTCATTGAAGACACACTCATCTATTATGAAACAAAGGATGAACATACAGAGCACTTGAGGATGGTCCTTGACTAACTTTGAGAGAACATGCTTTATGTGAAACTCTTGATGTTCCTGTTCTATATATATGAGGTTTACATTTTGGGGAATGTCATTAATGAGCCTGGTTTATATGTGGATTACGAAAATATCAAACTAGTACTTTCTTGGTACCCACCTATGATCATTTCATGGGTGTAGAGATTTGTTGTCTTATCGGGGTACTATGGGAGGTTTGTGGTTAACATCTCCAATAGAATTCCCCTTTGGAAACCCTAGTATGAAAAGGTAAGTAGAATACCTAGTATGAGAATTTCTAGAGGGCCTTTTATGAGTTTAGGTAGAGGGTAATGATTTCTATATTATTGAGACTACTAGAGGAGGGTGTGGAGTTCATAGTGTATTACAATGACCTAGGAGCGAGGTTCGACTAGGTGTTGACACATCGATATACAATTATCCTATACATGTTGAGTTATTTGAGACACCATGCGAGGAACTATATAACTCAATACCTAGAGCTGGACGTGGTAGTTTTCACCTTGTGGATGTTGAGAAACTACCTTCTGGGGGAGTGCTTTATTGTTTAGTTAGAGAACGAGAGTTTCAGGTACATCTTTACATATAGAGACTTGAACCTAAGGAAGTGATAATTTTTTGAATTATTATAAGACTCTGACTTTGAGATAGTCTATAATTCAGTGAAGGGAAATTTGTAGAAAATTAACTTATAGGAAGTCCCATTCTCTATTAGTGTTGGAAGATTTAGAGCAGTCAGCTTCCTTACAGCTGGCCCTAGTGGAGAAGAAGGGTTCTGCTTTTCTACATTCGATGGTGTTGACTCCTTTGAATCTTGAGCATGACAAATAATCCAAACTGGGAGACATCGAATTTGAGTTCAAAGTGATCAGATATCCACAATAGACTCACCGAATTGATATTTTAATGGTATAAATCATGGCATCTTGTTCCAGGAGAAAATCGTGGCTCTATTCACACTGTAGGAGGATGTGATGTGGGAGTTTCATAATTCTCCCATACCTAATGATATTTGTGTGGGGAAGATGTACATAGAACATAATCGGTAGTTTTTGTGGTCTAGAATGAAATGAAGTGTAGTTTATTTCATATATCAGTGCATCACCTATTAGCATGTAAATGATAAACACCATGTTTCAGAAGCCTTGTTGTAGCCCTCTGAGATCCCAAAGTGGATCTGGGATGACATATCCATGGACTCTGTTGTAGGGATTTCAAACACAGTGAAGGGTCATGATTCCATTGGGTGGATAGTTTTTCGACTCATGAATTCAACACACTTCTTTGTTATTTGGGAGTAGAGTTCAGTAGAGAGTTTGGTATATTTGTACGTACAATATATCGTTCTCCTTCATGGGGTTCCCTCTAATGATTGTCTCAAGTTGTGACATGTATTTTACGTGACTATTATAGAGAGTCTTAGAAGAGGAATTTAGTACCCAATTAGGGATAAGTATTACCTTTCACCCCTAGACCCATGGGTAGACTGAGCACACTATCCAGATGCCAGAGGAAATATTGAGGGATTTTATGTTAGACTTTAGTCAGAGCTAGGAGGATCACATGAACTTGGTAGAGTTTTCATACAGAAATAACAACTTCAACTCTACCATCATAATCACACATTTTTAGGCCTTATACAGGCGACCATACAAGTCACCCTTATGCTGGAGAGAGATTGGAAGGCCATATCTTGTGGATCTAAATATGGTGTAGGAAATAATAGAGAATGTCCAGGACATCCATGAATAGATATAGACAACCTATAGAAGATATAAATTTTACATAGATCACCGTTGTAGGCCCTTGGATTTAGATTAGAGATTCCACATTTTCTTGAGAGTCCCCCCAACAAGGATTTTAGTGGTTTGACCAAGGATTCATACTATCCCTAAGGTGTATTAAGACATTCAAGATCATTTAAAGGGTTGATAGGGTTGACTACTGCCTCACATTACCCCCACAACTAGAGTGGGTGCACGACATCTTCCACATGTCATAGTTGATGAGATACATTGTTGGACAGAAATCCCTCAAGGTAACATTGCTGCATTATTGTGTTGATTGTGTTTGTTGACAAAGTAGGTTTCCATGGTGAATTGTCAAGTTTCAGAGAAGTTGTTGACAATCCATGATTGAAAAAGACAGTGTTGAAGGGAAATTCAAGGGAGCTTCGAAGTGGCGGTGCGAATTAAATGATGTAACACTTCATGATTACGATGAGCTCTGCAATAGGAAAATCACCGTTGTGATTCGCAATTTTGAGAGAATTTCAGTGAGAACTTTTGAGCTTCGTGATTTGAGCTGACGTGGAGTTTACTTCGTGTGGAAGATTCGAGGGTCAGTGGAATCTCTTATAGATAAACCTAACCCCCTCGAGAAAAGTTGAAGATAAAGAGATAATTTTCAGAGAAAATCATTTGCTCTTGTTTGGAAAAGGTAGTTCACGAAGTCTGTGTGCCTCATGAAAGAAGAGCTTCACAGTGACTAATCTAGCTCCACAAATGTTGTGAGCTTTGCATTGGCTTAGTGAGCTTTTTAAGGGAATTCTCTCAGCGATAACTTGAGCTTTGCGAGAGTGCTTCGTCAAATTATAGGAGGTTTGCGAAGGCTTGTTTGAGCTTTGCAAAATTGGGAGACTCACGATGTAGGGTGATTTGTGAAGGTACTTTCAAATGTAGTTGACTTGTGTTAAGAGGCAAAGTGGTATTAATTTGTGGATAAAATTTGGACATCAATAGATCATCTATATACAGTGGAGGATGAATTCATTTGTGATAATGAAGATACCTACAGGTCTATAAACTGTGAGTCGATCTTCTGAAGAAGCAGTGAGCTCAATTCAGTTGAGAGAGAAGTGAGTTCTCAAATTGTGAGTGGTTGTAAACCAGAAGGGACAGTGAGTCCACTCCAAACTTGTAAATAGAAGTGCGGTTACAGTAGGATTGGAACATCGGCACAGTACCGATGTATGCTCCTTGGACGTATCGCAATGAGGGTGAACCAAGTAAAAATAGCCATGTAATGTGCATGATTTAAGGATTGTTCATACTCTACATCGGGAAGAAGAGAGAAGATATTTTTTTCTAACAGCAAAACAAGATCAAAATGGGCAGTCATTTTAATCTGTCACACCCTGATTCACCCCCCTCTCAGGGTATCTAGCCCAGTGGACCTAACATACATTAATGAAACTACACACTTCATCAACTGGGCTACAATAGATTTCAAGGACAGAGACACCTTTTTGGAGCCCCCATTGGTGTTCAAGGATCAGTAGGAAAGGACTATGTCAGGATGCACCATCCATTTGGTTTGCTTTCTTTGGTAACACAAAAAAATGAATTAGAGTTCCTCGGAATAAGAGAGATGGATTCATGCTCAATATCCTGATTTTTTTCTTAGTTTTTAATTTCAGGGAAACTAGTATTGTAGGAGGGAATGATGTAGAGACCCGGTTTTTTCCTTGTAAGACATTGATATATTAATATGTATATATATATTTCGAGAGCTCAGTGTTGAGACTATGTGCAATTATGAGGCATGGTGTGACAAAAATTAGTTTTCTAAAAATATTAAATATATTTTATATTTCATGTGTGATTTTTTAGTAAAATATGATAACTCTTTAATGGTTATTTAGATCATAAATCCAAGATCACAATTGAGTTCATAATGCAATGTTTTCCCTTGGCGCGACATAGAATGAGTTGATAGGGGATGTTTGGACCCCTAGCTTATTGGTGGTATGTTTAAGTGGATTAATTAATCAATTCCTTTTAACCTAAATTAAATATTATAAAAACATTATTATGGAAACCTATATAGGTTCATCCTTATAATTCGTAAATAGACGGCAAGAGATCTCTCTAACTATCCATTGGAGAGTCATGCTGAATGATGATAGAACTCTGAATCAGATTGAATCATGATGCATTAAATGCAGAAACTCCTTCCAAATAATTGGAGAATAGGTTCTTCATCAGCGATCGATCCAAAATCGATGTAGGACTCATTATATTTGGTTTTCTTCCCATTTAATTAAATTGATTGAGTATATCATTCTTGGTTCTTCAATCTGTGCAATATTATGAACTTTTCATGTTCAAAAGTAGTGAAATATAATTTTTTCATTTGATTTCTAACCCCGGTTTTCTTAATTATTAATCGATTGGAAAATAATGATGGAACTCATTCATTTAACATTTTTCATGAATTTTTCTCCAATCTTCTTTTCACTTTTCTCTGGTTAGATCCCTGTTGTCCTTGTTCGACTTTGTTGGGAGGTACCGAGCTCGATTAGATCCCATGATTCACAACGGATCAGTGAACCAGGAACCAATCAATGTTTGAGGCATATATCTGGGATCTTTACGAGGAAACCATGACAGATTTCATGATTAAAGATCATGAAATAAAACATGTAAGCCATGGAAGCATTGAAAAGGTGCGACCAAACCCTCATGATGAACAACCGTCATTTCCTAGAGATCGATGACAAATATCATATTTTTCCAGCTAGATACACATGTTTCAGACAAGATTAAAGCTGGATCGTAAGCGAAAAGGCTCAAATAAAGGAGATATTTTTGGATATAAGTTTTTTGGAGAGAACCCGACTACACGCCATAATCAATGAAGAACACAACATGTGTATTCTCTCCTATGGTTGAATTAGGGTTTTAGGAGAACTAATTATAACACGATGTGTATTCCACCTACATTCTATGTACCCCTTTCCCTGTTGGAAAACCAATGAGATGATCACAAAGATGGGAACCCAAGTTGGAGTACATGGGGTTCGATACATGGTCATGTACAACAGTACACAAACACAATGAGCATAACATGGCCCCTAGACCCGGTTAGCCTGGACATACCATGTAGTCCACCTACACGGCCTATACTACTACACAAACATGAAGCTGTTTGGAAACCAGGGACACAACCAGGCTGTGAAGTGGTGCCACATACTGTGTCGGATCCCTAAAATGTCATGTGCCCCTTAATACCTTTTCATGAAACTTCCATTTTTTGTATCTCTTTGTTTGAATATATATTTTTTCCTGTGAGTATCCTATCCTGAGTTTTTTTACATATAATGTGATGGAGCCTTTATTTGAGGATTTATAGATACAATGTGTAATTTTGTGGGAAAAAAAACTTTTTAGGTGAAGCTCGATGATGGTTGTTATTAGATGAGATCACCAAAGGTGGCTTTCTGTGTGGAACCCTTCAAGAGGATATAGTATGGGTTCTTGGTAACCTAGAGTGGAACCCTTCGGCTAGGTTGGGCATGGGTCCTCAACTTATTGAGTGAAAAAATCCTATGTGGTAGGTCATGGGTCCTCCATGACCTGGAGTAAAACTCTCCAACCAGGATGAGAATTAGTCCCTAACATTCATAGTGGAACCCTCTTGTGGGTAGGGAATTTGTCCCTGATGACCAAGAGTGGAGCCCTCCACCTGTGATGTGAATGGGTCTTAAAATTTCTAGGTGAAACCCTACTACGAGGAAGGTAATCAGTCCTCAATGACCTCAAGAGGAACCATTTAGACGGGCTGAACATGGTTCCTTAACTACTAGAGTATACCCATATTTTTGTATCAGAGAATGGGTCCTCTAATTAGAAATTGTGTCCCCACAACTGCACAGAAAATGATGATATTTGGATTGATATTGCTTTGGAATAATGAGGAAGAGGATCATGCTACCCACTAAGATAAATTTTTATGATGTGACCAAAACAGTGAAGGTGAGTCAATGATCCCCAAAGAGGATAGTATCAAGGTGTGGTGAATGAGTTCCTTAGACTTTTGTTTTTACGGATGATGTTTGAGATGGGTATTTTTGTAGGAATTTTGGAACTGTTGGATACTCTACTTCTTGGATTGTGTTTTGTGATAGAGATCCCATTACTCTATCTTTTGGGATTCTTTTCACTGAGAACATGCACAGATAGATATATATCCTTCTTCTATATCCACACCTTTTATTTGGTTACTCTTCTTATAATAGATCCGAATAAGAATGGGGGATGTCACATGCTTTATGTGTTTAGATTCTTGTGGTTGGATGATTCTACTGTAGTGATATATGTGGAGAAGACTCAATGTGTAGTTCATCTACTCACCATGTTTATCCTCTTGTGCTTAGACGATATTACTTTCACTCTTTGTTGGGTTTAGCTATACTATTTTAATATATTTGGGCGATCTAATATATTTATCTCATACCGAATCTCTTACTGCTTCCCCTCCAGCTTCTAGATAAACCTATATGGTGTGTTTATACTCACCACATAATGAGATTTTCCCACACATATAATGTATTATGAAGATAGAAGACTTGTTGAACATGACTACAAAGGATCTTAAGGATACTAGGTGCTTGGACAATGTATAGTTGTCGCAACATGGAATTAAAGATCATTGTTATCTTTCAGCTATTTACTTTTCTAGTTTTTAGGTTGGTTCATAGATCTAGTTTGGAATGTATATTATCTATTTTACTTTTAGTTTACAATACCATACTTTTGTACTTTCAAGTGGTTCATGCATGCTGGTTTTATTTCGTAGCAGTATTGAAACATTTACCCCTTACCAATGCACTTTTTCATTGAGTTGGCTATGTGTGTGAATATAGTTACATAGGAGAATGCCTCACTGATTTAGTTATTACTTCAGTGATTATCGTCACCCCTTGGCCTATAGAGGTGGTATTGGGGTATTTATGGCTCTAACACCATATTGGGTGGGGCCGTGATTTTTTTTGTAAACTCAATTTATTATTTAAGAATATATTTTATTCAAAAATGAATTTTATTTATTCCTTTGAGTGAAAATTATAATTAATATTTTAAACAATTTTTAATTTTATTTTATGAAATAAATATCATTTTTAAATTATATTTACAAAGTAAAATTATATTTTGGATTACTTTTAAATTTCAATTTTTACATTTATATTTATATTAATCCAATTTGGTATTTATAATTAAATTTTATACTTGATTTTATTAAAAAAACATTTTATATTTTAAAATTGATTTTTTTTTCAAAACACTATTTCAACCATTTTATATGCATGATTATAAAATATATTCATCCAATTCTATTTTTGAACATTGAAAAATAGATTCCAAATTTTAAATCATAATTTAAATAATTGATAAATAGGTCCCTTTTATTTTTGTTCAATATGAATAGGACTCATTGTAATCATTGTTACCAAGGTAAATGGTATATACAATAACAACTGATTAAAATTAATATGATATGAACTATAAAATACACCTAAATATTTCTATAATTTATTTTTTGATTAAATCCCATTCAAACTTATTCTTTATTAGTTGATATATCCTTTTGTATCAATATGGTTGGGATTTTGAGCTTTTTAATATTTTATGTACTAAAAAGTAAAAAATATCACACTAATGTTTTTAATAAATATACTATTTTCAACACGGTGAAAAATATTTTTTTTTGGTTATAATTATTAAATTTAAATATAGATAATTTATATTTATTATGATAATTTCTTATTAAATTTTTATTATTAAATTATTAACTTAAAGGCTTAAAAATTGTAGATGTAGTAATTTTTTAATTAATGAAAAATTAAAATTAATGATATATTAAATATCAAAAGAAATAATATTTTAGGTAATTTATGAGATATATGAATTGAATATACTAATATAACTGTTTAGGTATGTAATAAAATATTAGGTTTGAATTTCATTTTTTCATTATGTTATTAAAATCAATGTAAAAAATAGTACTAAAAACTGACATTAATTAAATTTTAAATAAATAATATATTTTAATGATAAAATTACTAAAAATCATATATTCATCCAAGTGTCTATTATATGGTTTTTTATATAATAAATTTTCCATTTATAGGAATTTTTATATTTATACTAACTACTAGGACCCCTAAATAGTAAAAAAATTTATTGTCAAGGTATGTGTGAAAATAGTGAACCAGAGTTTAAAAGATAAATGATAATGGTTAAAATTAAATCAAAACATGTCCAAAATTATTTTATGATATTATATAAACTCATTATAATCTAATATTTTAATATTTTCAATTTTAAACTATTTTGAAATCAATATTAATTTATATTAAAATACTTTTTTCTTAAATTACAATACTGCCCCACCCGTCTCTTATAAAAGGGACCGTCTTCTTCTTCTTACACAACATGTCAAAACTGATTTTTTTTAATCTTCTCTCCCATATTACACTCCTAACATTAATAACCACATTATGGAGGCCTTATTCATTATATAATTCTAACTTTAGTGTCCTTAAGTTGTTATGAAAAGAATGATATCCGAAAAAATAGGTATCGTTTGTAACATAGTGTTTATTTATTGTTTCTCATTCCACCTCATGAAAATAATACTTAAACATGATTATAAAATAACATCATTATATTATATATTATGAGATATTATAATTTTCATGGAATAACCTATATCCATCTCAAACGTAAATCAAATTGGAAATGAGTTCAATGTTCATGTGTACGACAGACTACCACCTCTAGGATCAATGTAGTTTATTTTGGTTCCCCACATTTCATGATAAGTTAAAATGATGTAATTAATCATTATATATGATATAAATTACTAATATATAATAATAAAATGTTAATATATCATTAAATTTTCTTAATTTTTCATACTAAGAAAAACGAAAATGTTATTCTTGCATATGTGTGGACTACCACCTCCATAAGATGAGGTGATTAATTTCTCATTACAACATCACATGGATGAAATATATATATTTATTTAAATATAAATATTATATTATTTATATAATTAAAATTATGTATATATAAACTAATTCTTAGCTTCTTTCTATGATGATCATTGAAAAAAACATCACTCATGCATACTTACAACTTACAATCTCCCTGAATGCAACAATGTTCAATTTATTTATAAAATATATCATTATAAATTTTAAGAGTATATTTTATATATAATATTGATAATTATTTCATTATTACTATTATATATATGATGCAATAGTGAATAATTTGGCCATGGTCAACACACCCAATGCATTTTGAAATCATAAACGAATCTTTCTCAAAATATCCATCGTGGATGTAACTAATTACTTAATTAAACATATCATTAAAATAAAGTAAATAAACAGATTAAGGATAAGGTATATAACTAGTAATATTTTCTTAATAAATAAAATAATTTATATTAGTTTATTTTATATTTATTAAAGGAGAAATGGGTAAATTCGGGACACGAGGTAATAGATTTTATCTCAACTACCCTTCATCGAGGTATATTTAAATTTTTGGAACCTAATTTATTTTATATAGTCTATAACCCTTTTAATTATTATATCATAAATATTTAAAAATCATTATTTTTTTATTTTAATTAGAATTATTTTTCCCCATTTTATTTTTCAGGAAATTTACAAATGGGTAATGGGTTTCTTAACTCAATTTTATTTTGATTGGGTTATAAGCAATATTCATTGAATTTCTTTCAATTATTAAGTGGGAATTAATCGAAAAATTATTTTATATTTTAATTTAATTTGTTTGTGTTGGTTTATATTTTTTAAAAAATAATATCTCTATTTATTAATTCTTAATTACATGATATGATCCTTATAAGGGTTAATCATATCAAATTCATTTTCTTTGGGACATATGTTGATGTTATGCACCTAACTTCTTTATGAGGTTTTTGTACTTCCCCTTTGATATGTTATGTAATGAATTTAATTATTATATATATAATTAATGTTTGAATTTTTCATTAATATTTTGTGGGTCTTACGATTGAAAGGTTGCCAAAATTTAAAAAGATTTAATTTAAAATATCATTTGTTTTATGTATTATTTTTTTCAACCATTACTTATGGGGGGAAACAAAATTTCATTATGTTATTAAGGCACATATTTTTTGTTCTCCACTAGTTTTGAATGTGGTTTACATGTTTCATTTAAATTTCATCCCATATTGAGTAAATAATCATCAAGAATACAATTTGTATGGGATACTGATCTTGTATCTTCCTTTATAACATTAATCATTATCTTACATATCCATGATTTATAAAATGCGTTAAAAAATATTATATTCTAAAAATAAGTCATATACTAAAGCTATTTTACTTAATATTTTCACTTCTTTTAAAAGGTTATAAAAATGATATTCTGTAACATTTTTATAAATGTGGAACTTTTGAATCATTTTAAAAAATTATTTAAAAGAATATATATTATTGAAATCAATTACATGAATGAATTTTCAAACAGATGGGTACATTATTATATTTGAAGATTTATTTAGAAGTTTTTCATGTAACTTTAATGAAAATTATTTTTACATTATTTGGTAATTTTTTGGTTTTGAAATATGATTTATAAATTGAAAATGATATCTTCTTCAAGAATATATTAAATAATCTTTTAATGTTTTACAATCATCAATGCCAACAATCCTCGATTCTACTTCTTCTCAAATGGGTGTATTTTATAATGATAACACACTAACTATAGCTCTAGACTGATTATTATTATTTAAAATACATTTTAAAGAAACCCATTTATTTTTCATGGGATAACCACATTACTAAAGGAATGATATACTTTAACATATATGGTGACAATGAAATATCCATCAACCATAACCATTATTATTTTGGATTCTCTTATAATTTTTCATGTTTTATTTAATGAAAACCAACAATTCCTTTTTGTAGAATATTTGTTTTTTAAAAATATATTATTAATTTGAATGGGTATTTTATATCTATATGTTTTTTAGACAAGGGAATTAAAAAATTTCAAAGGTTTTATTAATCATGTTATTCCTGGACATTGTTTACAAATGGGTGAGCCCCATTATAGTTCATAGGTAATCTCAATAGAGCTTATATGATGGGTGAAAATGTATAGTGATCACATTAATTGAGTGATGATTATTTTACATAGTTAATTATATTGAATTTAGTCTTGATTTTTATCTCAATTTTAAAGGTTATGCATGGGTTCAATAAAGAAACAATTTCAAGAGACTATCATGTTTTATTTATGATTACCATGTGGATTTAATGATTAATTTATTAAGGATAAAATCACATGTCCCATGATTATATATTGTTATTACTCATACCTTTATAAAATAATTATTTAATGACACATGTATGTTGATGATCTTGGTATTGATGTGTATGAATTATTCTTTGTCATGATCTTTCACTTTGATTTTATAATAACATCCTTTTTCTCATCTTACTCTCATAGATCAAAATAAATTTTTAATTATTTTTTTTACCCTTTACTAAAATTTTAACCCACACTTTTTATCATACATACCCCCCATGTAATGATGACTGATGATATATGGTTTGAGTATAGAAAAGATTCATATGAGAATAATTATTTATGATATATTGAAGACTTAATAGGGAATATGATATGTTAGTTATAGTGGAAAAAATAATCTCAGGAAGTCAAGAATGTAGTTTATGTACAAATGTTTCCTAATTCTATAAAACTATAAACTTATAAGGTCCTAAGGTGTTTATGTAAACTAATATTTCATTTTGAGGTTGTAATATGTGATTTAAAAAATGGGAAACATTTATTTGTATTAATTCCCAAAATTTAATGTTAACCTTTTTTCCAAAGGATATAAGAGTGGAGGGTTAAGACTATTATAGTTGGGATTATGGAAGGGATTAGATAAATATTTATATTTGGATGATTTCATATAAGGTTATATTAATAGATATAGATAACATCATCGAGTTAAAATTTTTAGGATAAGGATATTATCAATGTTATATAATCTTTTTTTGAGGTCTCAAGTGATGAAAATATATGGTGACTAATTATTTTGGAAACGAATTTTTTTTTTTTGAGGTATATGAAACCCTTATATTTTAAAATAAGTATTAATTTATTATTAAAAGTTTAATAATAACTTGGAAGAATAAATTATCACAGTGGTTCTTTATTTTTATCTGTTTATACTATATGATTAAGGGATATAATTATTTTAATATATGACTTTATGAGTGACTAATTTTAGTTGGAGATAAATATGAAATTTATCATAGAATAATTTTCAATAAAATAATTATAATATTTTTATTTCAAACAATGTTATGAATATGAAGAAGAGTAATACAACTTTTTATTTATAGAATGAATTAGTTTAATCTTTGTACTTTACTCTTTAAATGTAAAGATTAATATATTGTTTATTTGTATGATGGTTTATTCATTTGTTGGAATTATCATACCTTGTGAATACCATAATGGTATTTATTGGTGAATAATATCAATAAAAATTGAATATTATCTATTTGTGGAAGAATATGATTTGATGTAAGTTTGACAATCATAAAAAAGTTCATGTGAAATAATCCTCATTTAGAGAAAAGTATGTGGTTGTGGTAAAAAGTGGCTAAAGGATAAAATTAAAATTTTCAATTAAGTATATTTCATTTTTCATCTTAGTATAAATGATAATGTAATTCCTAAAATCTTATGAAATGGTATTGAAATAATATTTTTATCAATTTTATTTTCTCACTATGAAAATAAAGGTATTTTAACCCATCATTGATATATGGTTTTGTGATGGTGATCTTTCCCATGACCATATTTCCTATTACTCTCTATTAGTACATGAGTGTTAATTATATTTTATGTGTCCATATATTAATTTAAAACTAATGATATTTTATAAATTAAATATTGTGATGAATAAATTTCATAATGGTTTAGAGAATTTAATATCCTATGATTTAAAAAACGACCTTGTTTGATATTGTACAAAACATGCAACCCTAAGCCTAAATGAACTCTAAAATATTATTACATAAATTTTACTAATATTAACGAGTAATTAATTTAGTGGGTTTTAATATGAATAAATAATTTCCAACATATATAGAAATATTCCAATAATATTTTTTTAATAATTTATATGAAATAACAACTCGTATTTTATTAAATTCATTTTATTCATCAAAAATATTTTTTATTCACAAAATATTTTTATTGATTTTTAGTAGTGCATATTTTGTTTTATTTTTGTAAAATTAACAAATTAAATTTTATTAAATTGATATAATTTTATAAATTACGATATCAAAATTTTCTTTGGGTTAAATATTGGTATTTTTTCTGAAAAGAATTATTTTACAGTTAAAATTGAAAAATAATTATTTTTATTGAAAAATAGATTCTATTTTAAAGTAATAAAAATGTAAAATTTTATTTTGGATTAGTTTAAAATTGTGATTAGTACATATTTTTAAAAATTATACAATAGTTTTTTATAAATGAATTTTAAAATTGAATTAAGTATAAAAACATTTTATATTTAAAATGTGCATTTATTTGAGAACCAGTTATATAAGAAATTTTAGTAGTTTCTTTTTAAATTAAATTGTTATAATTAATTTTTTAATTTGAGAAGTTTATTCTGTATTTTTAATCATCATTTTAATATTTTGTAAATAATTTATTCTTATTCTTTATCGATATAAATATTAACCACGTAAATTGTTTGTAACCATGTTAAAATGTAATTTTGCCAGGAAATGGTTAAAAATAAAATTTTGATGACTATAGAATTACCATAACACTTGAATTAATTTTATTGGAAAATTATATCTCATTTATAATCATTTTATATTTGGTTATATGGCCTCGTTTCCATTTGGGTGTGATTATGACCATCATAATATTTTATTTAATGAAATGTCAAAATTGTCACACCCTTGTTTTGAATAACAATAATATTGTTACCATGTGGATAAAAATATGATATATTATCTTGAAATAAATATTAAAAAAAAAAAGATTCAAAATTTCTATGATAACTTATATTTTAATTTATGTGAAGAAATAATTAACTTAAATGCATATACAATGTTTAATAAGTAAATATTTAATTAATTGAATCATGAAATAAACGATATTAAAAATGATAAAATAAATATAATTTGAGATAATTAATGTGATCCATGAATTTTATTGATTCATCTAACTGGTTATTTATTTAATAAAATTCTATTTTCTAATTTAATTTAATTGATGCTGTTATTCAAAATAATGGAATGAATAGATCGAAAAATTTTCAATAAAAATATTATATAATAAAAAATGTTTTTTTAAATGTTATACAATTCCATGAAATATATTATTTGGAAAAGTGATTGGGATATGTTCTATACTATCAAATAGGTCAATTTATAGGCTTTTTTCCAATTATAGTAAGTCTAATAACCTTATAAGTGTAAAAACACTTGTTGTCACAGTAAGTTGGAAAAAGTTTAATGGGGGGGGGGGTAAACCAAAGGATAAGTGTCAAAATGTTATATAAAAATGTCAAAAAATTAATGTATGAGAATATTTAGAGCCAAAATAATCCTAAATTTTAATATTATCAATTTTAATCCAATTGGACAACAAAATTAATTTATATTGAATTAATATTTTCATAAATTTGTAGAGTAAACCTCCCCTCTCTTATAAAGGGAAGATATTATTCTCTTTACATCACCCATGAAACCCCATTAGGTTGATTTATTTAACAAATAAATATGTTCCTAACTATCCTCAACATGTTCTAGTGACCATAGTTGTTTCCTAATAATAACCATAGTGTTCTTAATGTGTAAAACAATGAAGGAAATCTGAAGAACATTTATCATTCATTACTAAGCATTTATGTTTTATTTCATTTTCCTCTTACTTAATTTCTTTTTCATAATTATGATTATATTATAAAAACATTATCATACATATAATTATATTTTATTATTTTAATTTCATAACCTATATCAATATCCATCATTCCCCAAATGGTAAAGGAAGTCATCGTTCAAGTGTACTACAGACTACCGCCTCACATACCGATGTAATTCATTTTCTAGCACTACCTATCACGACTGATTATAGTAATGGAATTAAAATCTACATATAATATTCATGACATTTTTTTAAATCTTCAAAGATATTATATCTTTAAATTTCATACCATTCAACTCATTGAAAAATTAAAATGTCGTCGGTATATATATATGGATAACCAACTCCATGAAGCCTTGTATTTCATTTTTCATTTCCACATCACATTGAATGATATATATAAGTATTTTTAGTGAAGTAATATTATATTAATGTTATAATTATCATTATTTAAATATAAAATAATACATATTATCTTTCAATAATGATCATTTTAAAAAAATGGGAATGCTACTCCATCGTAGGCACATCCTACCGTCTCCATGAATGTTATGTAGTTCATTTTTTAATAGGAATGATTCATGATAAGTTTTAAAAGTATAATTTATGAATAAATATTTGGATTATTTAATTATAATTATTTTGGATATAATGGAAATAATTTACCATTTTCCATGGTCAACACACCAAATCTGTTTCGAAATTATGGACCGAACATTCTTAAAATAACTGATGTGGAGTTAAATGATTATGTAATTTAAAAAATAATTAAAATAAATGTAAAAACTAGATTGATGAAATTGTATTTTATAAGTAAAATTTTCTATAAAAATATTAAAATTTATAAGAGTTTTATGTACACGTGTTAAATGATTCGCACTGAATTTCTGGACCCACGATAAAGGATTTCATCCCAATTTCCCATTATTGTGGCATGTTTTAATATTATACCCCTATTTAATCCTATATGATGTATATATAGAACCTTTGAATTATTTTATATAGAATCATTAATATATAATTATTTTAATGAGAATATTGGAATTATTTTATTGACGGGTATTAGAGTTTAATGTTAACAAATGATAAAGTGTTTCTTAACCCAATTTACTTTCATTGGGTTATAACCCACCTTCATTGACATTATTATTCAATGATAATGTAAGAATAGATATCTATTTTAAAAAAAAAATTTATATCCACTTGTTTTAATTTATTTATATTTTTACACAAAATATCTGTATAGATTGATTCTTAATTCAATGATATGATCTTCATAATGGTTATTTCTCTCAAATTATTTTTCTTTGATAATTGTGTGGATGATATGCACATAACTCTTTTTTGATGAGTATATACCCACCCTTATAAATTTTATAAAATCAATCTCTTTATGATATTTATATTTATGGTTTCATTGTATTTTATTCTTTCATGGGGATCTTTTGGTACAAAAGGGGCTTAGATACACTAAGAGGGAGGGGTAAATCATGGTATGGATATTCTTTTTGAAATTATTGCTACACCACTAGATCATGACCTCTTTATTATAAGGGTCAATTTTTTTGATTTATTTTTTATATTTATATTATACTTTACAACCTTAGATAATGATGATATATAAAATGTAAATAAGGAAAGAAATAACAAGGAAACATTAATGTTTTACATTGTTTCCCCTCACTAGGCTACATCCAAGGAGCATACAATGGAAAAGTGCCAATGTACCAAATCCACTAAGGCTCACATCCAACTCAAAGTTTAGGATAGATCACTTTTATTACCAAGATCACTTCCTTACAGGGTTTATAGATTTATCACTATATTCCCTTGGGTCACTCAATGAGTTTTTTCCATAGATCACTACTAGTGGAAATGATCACCTTATTTCTCTTCTTTTCTCATTACTATTGAACGGATCCATATAAATTTCTTGGTCTTCTAGGTCACTTCATTATAAATAATGAATGAATCATAATCTATAGGTAGATTATATTTTTTAGTTATTTTTTATCAACTAGATGAATATCATCCTACCACAATATTACTAGGAAATCGCTTTTTGTTCACACAACATTGTCTTTTGCACCACCCTTGAATGTCTTTCAGGAGACTTTACACCTTGTGGTAAACAATTACTGTAATTCCCCGACCCCAGTTTCCCAGAGTCGGTGCATTATTACTTAACATTGGCATGATCACAAAAGATAAAGTTTCGAAAGACCGATTAGTTTAGTAGACTTGGAAACACTAGATACATTAATAAAAGTCAAATTACATCATAAAGTGAAAAAATAATATAACATAGTCTCCATAGTTCACACTAATATCCCCTTCAGACTATCCCTGCAGGTCAGTCATAAAATATTTCTTCACATACAGGAAAAAATAAAACATTGAAAGGGGTGAGCTCAGATTCTCTGTAAGGATAACAATATAGCTGAAACATTCATAAAAAAACTCAGACATTTAAGGAAATGTATATCTTAAACAAAAAAATTTTAAACATGAACCTAATCACAATAAGTAAAATTTAAAATGAAATAATTCCATTTACATATTCACATGGATATTCTACTAGTCGAATAATCACATGCAATATCAATAACCACTTTCATAATGATGGAATGCATAATGCCAGACTATCATAACCACGTAGCCATGGCCTCGTGCCAAGACTAAAAATAAGATTTTGTCAAGGCCTCATGCCAAGACACTTGTTTGTCTCATAAGACCTACTGATTCATCAAGTAGCTATCGCAGGCTCCACCCATCACATACTAAGTCCAATTCATTCCTTATATGAAAAGATTTAAACATATCATAAACCATACCATAATCGTATCACATAAAACATGCATAATGAAAACATAACATTTAGACATTTCAATAACAAGATATCAATACAACACATTGATATGATAAAACCATTATCAATACCAAAATAAAAGAAAAGTAAAACTTGGTATTTATTTTTCATTTTAAAAAAAAGTTATGACTTGTAGAGGAAGCTGAAACTCATATAATGGTCACGACGGTGGAGAAGTTGTTGTCACCGAATACATACGACAAAAAAACATTCCTTTTTTATTTTAGTAAAAATCTTCGTATAAAAAGAACCATTTTGAATAAATGTAAAAGTAAAAGGGTTTTATACACCATATAAAAGAATGTTGTGTATAAAACAAAATATGCCTCAATGAAAGGAGATTGAGACGAAGTCCATTACATCATGTCCGACTTGACTCAATCACTGTTTAATGCCCTTAATAATAAACTATAATTAATTTATACTTGATTAAGAACCTTTTTTAATTTCATTATTCTTTTTATATCACTTATTACCATGTTATGAACATTATGTAATCATTTAATCTAATAATGGTTATTTTGTCGATCTTTGGTACTTGAGTCAACAATAAACTACTTATAATTACAAGTTGTTTATGTGGTAGAATATCCATTATCTCTATAATTATATTGATGATATAGATATCATATATATCATATATATACAGTATATACATTCATTTATAATATTACATAACATATAGAGGTAAGAAATGAAATGCACCGTTCATGGAGATGATAAACCGTACGTATGCATGAACGCTACATTCATTTATATTTCGTATTTAATGGAATGAAATAATAATGATATAAAGGTTTATTATAATTCCTGTATAATATCATATATAATATAATTTACTCCATACTTTATATGTCCCACATATGGCATTAACGATTCAAATCACTTTGAGGGGGGCGGTAGTCCGCACTTGCTGAAATGAAATTATCGTGTTTACCCATAATGGAAATAATAAAGGTATGAAATAAATGAAAAATACATAAGAATAAGGAAAACATAAATATAATATATATCATATATAAGTATGTTGACATCTTAATGTCCACTATGAAAGTTGTTAAAAGATGATTGAACAATCATTGTTTCGTGAGACAGTAATTCACCACCCACAGAAACAGTATGTTCTTTAACCATTAGACAAAGGTGTGTGTAAGTGTAAATAAAATCCTTCTCATAAAACAAATCCTAGTATATTTAATATACTGGTGTTGTTACAAAATAATGTAATAAAAAGAGTTTAAGGGATTGGAGAATCAAAATAAAAGAAAAGAACACAAGTGAAGACATTACCTTCAAATTCGGGTAACTATTTTTTATTTCAGTCAAAGGATTCTTTGGGATGACTTATGCCCAAAGTGAGGCTTCTAGGAGTAAGATAGGGAATTTTAGAGAGTATTTGGGAAGAGGTTGGCTGAGATAAATGGCTTTGAAGGTGTTAATAAGGTGTGAGAGGTGGGGGCCTTTTATAAGAGGAGAGGAGGGGCACTCTTCGAAAGTCATGAAATGTTACTTTATTATGAAATTATTTTCGGATTTTAAAGTTCCCACAATGATATATTTCTAGGATAAGGTGATAAGGGTTCTAAATATACCAATCCAATAGGTTTTATACAAGTTTAAGTCTTAGATTTTACCTTATCTTTTCATTTTATTTAAATTTTTCATTAATGAGGTAATCGCTGCATCATCATGGTGTCATAAACAAATTTATTTATTTATTACCTAAAAATTATAAAACAAATTACCATGATGTATGAAATCTTTTTATCTTTCCAATTAATATTTATAGTTGAAAAGTTAACTTATATAACCCCATGTAATAATTGTTTTAGTAAAACAACACATGTTTGCGACAATTTTATTTTTTACTTTAAATACAAAGTTATTAATGTCATTTTCTTACCCAAGTGGCTCCATGGGGTCCCCAAGTTGACCCATGGATTGTCTTGGTCGGCCATGACTCATCAAATAAGGGTAGGACAAGTGTAAAGGTAATTTAGTATTATTATAACATTATATTTACCTTAAATTACACTAATTACCTTTAATCGCGATTAATAAAACTTAAATGTTACTATTCACCAAAAATTAATTTCAACTCATTGAACCACATTTTACTTACTAATTACAACCATGTATGTCGGATTTTTGAAATTCAATTCACAGAAGTGGTAATGTTTTATTTAAACAAAAAATTAGTTTTTTAACTACTACTTAGTGGTTTCACTATTCATCAAAAATTGATGTTTATCAGAACAATACCAAAAATTCACCCTAAGATATATTATGTTTTCATAATTAAAAAATGATGTCCATTTTACAAAATTCCAAACAAATAAGTTGCATTAATTATATTTATAATTAATTCCCGTTTTATAAACAAATAGCGTGTTTTTAAGAAACAATATCAATCAAAAGATTGACAATTGTTTATGTCCAATTTCAAAGTGAAATTAATTCTAATGACCACCATTGAATAAAATGGTAAAATTATATTCTAATTATACATCAAAATCACGAAATAGTATAATTTATCACTATAAATTATTTTGATTAAAAATGTTGTTTTTAAGTATTTCTCACTTTTCATCGAAAATTGGAAGTTCTCAGAAAAATAACAAAAATTCAACATAGGATATTTTCAATATTCCGAATACAAAAATGAATTCCATTATAAAACATAAAATTTATATAATTTTCAAAAAGTGGTTATTACTATTCATAACGGCTACTTTGATTGGTCGCGGTGTGTTAGAATCTCAATCTTACGTATAATGAAATCTATTGCATTATTGAAAGAGAAGCGTATCGTGGAAGCTTGGGGTGTTAAATTCTACCCTCCTTCAATAAATTGCATCCTCGCAATTTGAAATTGTTCTTAGAAAATAAAACGTTGAAAGTAGAAAATACCTTTGTGGAAAACCCACATCGGAAATAAGGTTAATAAAATTTAGCCTTAATAAGAGGGAAAGGAAAATGGAAATGTCACCACCAAATTATGATCTCAATTATGATAAAATTGGTGGAAATTAGAGACAAATAATTGGAAGAAAAATGAAAATATTTTTAGGGAGTGATTGAGGTCATCAATCACAAACAAGTGTAACATTAAGGGCCTCAAAATCTTCAATATATGGTGATTTAAAATACCAGCTGTTCAAAAAAACATAAGGTATTAGGATAACAAATTTTTTTAATATCCCTTTACTAAAGTTTAAGAATTAATTTATTGATAGAATAAGAGAGTGTTATATATATATATACTTGACAAGAAGAGTTTCAACCTTCAACTAATTTCTACCACAAACTCATTTTTCCCTCCAAAAGATAATAGGACTCAAAAATATTATATTTATCCTAATCGTATAAGATTCCAAATATTAACACATACCATGTTGATTAGGAAAACTATTTTTTAATAACCAGGGAATTCCTGTAGGCTAGTGTTAGGTAATAAATTCCCATCATACTATGGTTGTGGGTTCCATTCCTACAGCTTTGTCTGACGCAACGGGATATCCCCCAACCTGTAGGTTATCCTTTTCCTAAAACAATAGTATTATACTATTCCAAAAATAATCTTCAGAAATGTTTTAACCATAAAAAATACATCCAATGTTTAACATAATCCATTCCAACCTTTATAGTTATCCAAAATACCTCTGTCAAGACTCTCTCTAAAAGGTCTCTAGATTCCAAAATCAATTCATCAGATTCCCCAAAGTAAAGATTCTATTATTATCACATACTAAAAATATGATTAACTTCATCATATTAAAACCTTAACAACAAGTAATGAAGTAAAATCCTTATATATATCACATTATTCTTATAACCATAATATGATCCTTGAGTCCAAAAGCACCAATACATTAATTATTCCACTTCAACTATAGTAACAACATAATATTGGTCGTGATCCCTTGGACTTTTCTGAGGTAAGTTTCCCTGATTCTTAGGAAATTAATTTGCATAATTCCCCATTTCCCTATAATTGTATCATTCAACATTGATAGCCTCTTTATTTCCCCTTCAATCATGATCCTGGTGACCTTTTTCTCCAAATTTATAACAAACTCCCATTATTTTTAGGAAAGTACCGGGGTGATTACTCTCACAATTATCACATAATGGAAAATACTTCATTTTATTTTTTCCTTTTTTTGTCCCTTGTTCCAACGTTCTCTTCTTCTCATGTTTTACTTTATTGTCATATGATTTAGAGAATTCCTTTTCTGTCTTGATAGCACATGAGACAATATCTTTTTTCGATGAGAAAGATTGTGAGACTAAGGCTTGATGGAGAAATGATTTTAACACATAAAAGAAACGATCACTATTACATATTGGTTTACGTATATAATCTACTCCAAGCCTCTCTAACCTTGTAAAGTTAGCCTCATACTTTGTGACATTCTCATCCTCCTTTTGTTTCAGACTCAAAAATTTCCTTTCCATATCTGGTCGATGGTCATGAGGAAAGTATTTTTCTAAGAAAAGCTCTTTGAACTCCCTCAATTCCATATTTGATACTTCATCATGTAACTTTGTGTTTTGAATCAATGAGAACAATTGATCAGCATCTCTCGTGAGGCGATAAACTGCAAGGACAACGTTTTCCCTTTCACTACTCCCCAAAGCATGGAATATTTTCTCTAAGGAATTTATCCATTGCTCAACTACTAAGGGATTTTTACTCCCATTGAATGTTGGTGGTTGTTGCCTCATGAAGTGATCTAACACTGAACCTCCATGTTATAGATCAGGGTGCTCCATACGAGTAAGGTTATTATTCATAACCTGAGTGAGTTGTCCCAGTATGGTGATAAGTTGATCAGAACCAGTTGTATCACCAGCTCCACTATAATTATCTTGAGTAGGAGGGAAATCCCTACATAGAGTGCGTGCATTGATACTGTTTACATTCCTTCCACTAGGCACCATTTCTAAACAACGACATAATCTAGATCAGTTTATGAATCAAAATACATTATTCCATACTTGTAAAACACTTAACATAAATTGAACAATTTATGGATATAATCCATAATCATAAAAATGTTTTCTTTGAGGAAGTATATACTCATAAACCCTTCATAATAGTTTGTAAAGTAAATGGGAATTATCCTAAGCATATCCCCTAAGAGTGTCCTAACGAAGAGTGCAGTAATGCCCGTTTTCGTGCACCAGTTCCCGTTCGAGTCTAGCTCAAAGCGGTGTTTTCATGTTTTACCCCTAGGTACATCTGTTCCAGAGCTACCTCTACTTGCTCATATCCAGACATGGATGTATTGCTCGGAAAACTCACAAAATCTCTATAATACCAAAATTCTAGGAAATTCTTCTATACTAATCCTCAAAGTCTATCTTAGGGCTATGTTCTCTAATCAAGGTTTATCTAAATCTTGCTTCCAAGGTTAGTACTAAAGTGCCTCTAATACCAACTGTAACGCCCTGACCCCAGTTACCCAGAGTCGATGCATTATTATGTAACATTTTCATGATCACAAAAGATCATGTCTAGAAAGACCGATTTGTTTAGTAGCCTTGGAAACACTATATACATTCATAAATGTTATATTACATCATAAAGTGAAAAACTAAAATAACATAGTCTCAATAGTCCACACTCATATCACCTTCAGACTATCCTGCAGGTCAGTAATAAAATATCTTTTCACATCCTGGGAAAAATAAAACATTGAAAGGGGTGAGCTCAAATGCTCTGTAAGGATAAAAATAGAGCGAAAACATTCATAAAAAGCACAAACATTTAAGGAAATGTATAACTTAAACAAAATCCATTTAAACTTGAACTTCAACAAAATATGTAAAAATTAAAATTAAATAATTCCATTTACATATTCACATGTATATTCTACTAGTCTAATAATCACACGCAATGTCAATAACGAATTTCATAATGATGAAATGCATAATTACTGACTATCATAACCACGTATCCAAGGCCTCGTGCCAAGACTACAAATAAGGTTTTGTCAAGGCCTCATGCCAAGAAACTAGTTTGTCTCATGAGACCTACCGATGCATTGATGAGATATAGTGGGCTCCACCCATCACATACTAAGTTCAATGCATTCCTTTTATGAAAAGGCTTAAACTTATCATAAACCATAACATAATCATATCAAATAAAACATGCATAATGGAAACATAACATTTCCACATTTCAATCACAAGATATCAATACAACAAACTGATATGATAAAACCATTTTCAATACCAAAATAAAAGAAAAGTAAAACTTGGTATTTATTTTTCATTTTTAAAAAAAGTTATGGCTTGTAAAGGAAGCCGAAACTCAAATAATGGTCACGGCGGTGGAGAAGTCGTTGTCGCCGCATACATACGACAAAAAAACATTCCTTTTTTTCGTTTAGTAAACTTCTTCGTATAAGAAGATTCCTTTTGAATAAACATAAAATTTAAAGGGTTTTATACACCGTATAAAAGAAATTTGTGTATAAAATAAAATATGCCTCAATGAAAGGTGATTTAGACGAAGTCCCTTACCTCATGTCCGAATTGACTCGATCATTCTTTAATGTCCTGAATAATAAACAAGAATTAATTTATTCTTGCTTTAGAAACTTTTTCAATTTCATTATTCCTTTTATGTCACTTATTACCATGTTATGAACATTATGTAATCATTTAAACTAATAACTATAATTTTTTCGATCTTCGGTACTTGAGTCAACAATAAACTTTTTATAATTACAAGTTGTTTATGTGGTAGAATATCCATTATATCCAGAATTATATTCATGATGTAGATATCATATATATCATATATATCCAGTATATACATTTGTTTATAATATTACATAACAGCTAGAGGTAAGAAATGAAATGCACCGTTCATGGAGACGGTAAGTCGTACGTACGCATGAACGCTACTTTCATTTCTATTTCGTATTTAATGGAATGAAATCATAATGATATAAAGGGTTATTATAATTAATTTATAATATCATATATAATATCATTTACTCCATACTTTATACATCCCACATATGGCATTAACGATTCAAATCACTTTGAGGGGGCGGTAGTCCGCACTTCCTAAAATGAAATTATCGCATTTACCCATAATGGATATCATAAAGGTATTCCATAAATGAAAAATAAAGAAGTATAAAGATAACATAAATATAATATATATAATATATAAATATAGTGACATCTTAATGGCCACCATGATAGGTGTTAAAAAAATATTGAACAATCATCGTTTCGTGAGGCAGTAATTCGCCACCCAGAGAAACAATATGTTCTTTAACCATTAGACGAAGGTGTGTGTAAGTTCAAATAAAATAATTCTCATAAAAACATCCTAGTATATGGAATATACTGATTTTGTTACAAAATAAAGGAATAAAAAGAGTTTAGGGGGTTGGAGAAGCAAAATAAAATAAAAGAACACAAGTGAAGACATTACCTTTAAAATCGGGTAACTCTTTTTCATTTGAGCCAAAGGCTTCCTCAAGAATACTTCTGCCCAAAGTGAGGATTCTAAGAGTAAGAGAGGGAAGTTTAGAGAGTATTTGGGAAGAGTTTGGCCGAGCCAAATGTCTTTGAAGGTGTGAATAAGGTGGTAGAGTTGGGGGCCTTTTATAAGAGGAGTGGAGGAGAACTCTTGGAAAGTCATGAAATTGTACTTTATTATGAAATGAATTTAAGATTTTAAAGGTCCCACAATGATATTTTTCTAGGATAAGTTGATAAGGGTTAGAAATATACACATCCAATAGGTTTTAGACAATTTTAACTCTTATATTTTACCTTATATTATCATTTTATTTAAATTGTTCATTAATGAGGTAATGGCTGCATCATCATGGTGTCATATAAAAATTTATTTATGTATTGCATGAAAATTATAAAAATAATTACCATGATGTAAGAAATATTTATATATTTTCAATTAATATTTATAGTTGAAAAGTTAACTTATATAACCCCAGGTAATAATTGTTTTAGTAAAACAACACATGTTTTTGACAATTTTATTTTTTCTTTAAATAAAATGTTATTAATGTCATTTTCTTACCCAAGTGGCTCCATGGGGTCCCTAAGATGACCCATGGATTTTATTGGTCCTCCATGACTCATCCAATAATGTTAGGACAAGTTTAAAGGTAGTTTAATATTATTATAACATTATATTTATCATAAATTACACTAATTACATTTAATCGCGATTAATAAATCATAAAAGTTACTATTCACAAAAATTAATTTCATCTCATTGAAACACATTTTACTTACTAATGACAACCATGTATGTCGGATTTTTGAAATTCAATTCACATAAGTGGTAATGTTTTATTTGAAGGAAAAATTAGTTTTTTTAACTACCACTTGGTGGTTTCACTATTCATCAAAAATTGATGTTTCTCAGAACAGTACAAAAAATTCACCCTAAGCTATATTTGGTATTCCTAATTAAAAAATTATGTCCATTTTAAAAAATTCCAAACAAATAAGTTTCATTAATTATATTTATAAATAATTCCCGTTGTTAAAACAAATAGCATGTTTTTAAGAAACAATATCAATCAAAAGATTGGCAATAGTCTATGTCCAATTTCAAAGTAAAATTAATTATAATGACCACCATTGGATAAAATGGAAAAATTATAAACAAATTATACTTTAAAACCACAAAATATTATAATTTATCACTATAAATTATTTTGATTTAAAATGTTGTTTTTAAGTATTTTTCACTATTCATCGAAAATTGGAAGTTCTCAGAAAAATACCAAAAATTTAACATAGGATAATTTCGATATTCCGAGTCCAAAAAAGAAGTCCATTATGAAATATAAAATTTATATAATTTTCAATAAGTGGGTATTACTATTCATTACAGCTACATTGATTGGTCGTGATGTGTTAGAATCTTGAACTTCCGTACAATGCAAGCAATTGCATTATTGTAAGAGAATCGTATCGTGGAAGATTGGGGTGTTACAGTTACGATTCATCATGAAACACCAAAAATTCACGAAATTTTTTATTTTTTAGGAAACTTCCACTTTCACGCAACTCTTTTTCTTTTCACACACCTCCCTTGGTCACAAAGAGACAAATTCTTTTATGCGCACAATAAATATTTCATTCATTACTTCAATCAAAACAATTTAAATGTAACATCTGTGATTGTTTTACAACTCTCTTTTTGTGAATAATCTATTCTATTCATTAAACTCTCTTTGATCAAAAATATCTTTTCACACACTTCTTAAGTGATTTAGAGCCCTAATTTTCTCTAAGGATTGAGATATCGAATAGAGGAGGTAGCCACCAATTTATAAACTCGGACAACCCTTCTTGTAGAATACTTGTGTGTCTTCCTTTTTGAGAAAAATAAATTCATTTTTTTTGGAAATATTACCTTAATTTTAAATTAATTAGAGATCTAAAATTCACATTTTGAAGTTGTATCTTGCGCGTAAGCTTCTTGCACGCCTACTTCTATACACAACTCCCATCTCATGCAAAACCCATCTTTTGTGAAATTTCATATCTTACCTTCAACATTTACATTTACATATTTTTATATAGTGATCATGAATCTTGGATTTCACACAAAATTAAAAATCACCATAATTATTGAGTTCAATAATAATTATTTATAAAAAATACTTCTTTTTCCAAAAATACAATTTTCTATCCTCTAGATTTTCGGACAATTTTTTTTGTAAACACTCAGAAATGGTGCCACCATGTATACACACTTTTTTACCACCTCCAAATAATCATTTCCTTTTTTTAAATGTTTATAAATATACCTTTCTAAAAATATATTTTTAAGTCCACAACTGGCCATGAAAACATGATTTTTAAAAAAACACAATCTACCCAAAAATACTACAATGCTACCTTGACGAATATTTACTAACAATATCCCATTATGTATTGGTGAAAAATATTCAAATTTTTATTCCTGGTTATGTATTATTCAATCATATTATAAAAATTCACTTCTTGTGATTTAGATAGCGATAAAAGTTTTAGTCAATACACAATTTAAGCAGACAAGGTCCATTATCTGCATGAGAAACAAGAGTAGCATGCAGTGTTCATCAATGAATGGCTTTATTCCACAAACCACTAAAAATATTTCATTTAAAACCTCATATATCATGATATATATCCTTAGGTCAATCATATTTAGAATCTTAATATTTAAAACTCCCCTTACTTCACATATCCCTTTATAAGCTTCTCCCCTATCTTGATTAAGACATTTCACCCCCTTTAATAGCCATAATTTCTCCCCCTTTGTAAATAAACCCAAATGTCACTTTAATGTGGTGTGCAATAGGGTCAAGAACATAGATCAACACATTAGGGAAAAACCATACCTTGTAGAGGGGGTCCCACATACCGATGTTTTCAACTATTGGGGTTGACTAAATTCTTAGAGCCAGTCAATGCCATTGAAATTCTTATTTTGGTAAGGAATTCATTAGAATTTCCACTAACTGTTGTTATATAGGCACATACTCCAACTTCACAAGCCCATACTCCTCATTTTCTTCAATAAAATGATACTTTATTTAAATGTTCTTTTTCTTTGAGTGATGGACTATATTTTTTCTAAGATTTATAGAACATGAATTATCAGAATGGATTCTGATCAATGAATTCACTTCAACTCCTATATCATCAAGCTCCTACTTCATCCACAAAAACTGTGTGTACTCTTTAGTAGCCTCAATATATTCAACTTCTACATTAGTTAAAAAATTCAATCTTGTATCTTTATTTACCATGAAATACACAATCCAACAAGAAAAAAATTCATCACTAGATGCCTATTTCCAATCATCAGATGAACCAGACCAATAGAAATATTTATAGCCCAATAACACTATTTGATATTTTTCATTGTGCTGGAAAATGAAATACATCATTCTTTTGATTTACTAAAGTATAAATTTTTCTATAACTAAGGGGATTTCCTTGGGACTACTTTGATAACGTGCTACATAGCTTGTGGAAAAAACAATATACAACCATGTCTTTATTAAGTACAATAGACATTAAATGATCTTCATGTATTCTGTGATAATAACCACTTTTACCTCGTCATATTTTCATAGTTTCATCTAGGTAGGAACTAGAGTCTTCATCTCCATGGAATTTTCTATTCGAGATCTTCTCAAAACCTCAATGGCATATTTGTATTTTGAAAATAATGTTCCATTCCTCCCTTTTGGAACCTTTAATCCAAGGAAAAACATAATTTCACCAATAATTGACATTTAAAACCCACGTTTCATGAATTCAGTAATCTTATTGCACTGTGCTTCATCTGATCCACAAAAAATTATTTCATCAACATAAAAAACACCATAATCATTTGATTACTTTCATAATTGATATATTGATTGTAATCAACTACTCCATGCTGAAAACCATGCTTCATTAAAAACTAATCGGTACTTGAATATCAAACTCTTAATGTTTTCTTCAACCCATTTAGTGCCTTCATTAGACAACACACTATCTTCTCATCATCATAATTGGGAAAACCATCTAGCTACTCAATATACACTTCTTCATCCAGAACCCCATTTTGAAATTCTAACTTGTCGTCCAACAAAATAACATTGATCCTTATTTTAACTTTTATACACAAGAATAATATGATTTTATGTATCCTCAAAACATGTGAAAATGTTTCATCAACATCAATACTTTTTATTTGGGAGTACCCTTTTTTATAATTATATTTCTTTGTATTGAATCACTGTGCCATCCCCATTCATCGTATTTTTAAAAGACTCTTTTATTCTTGACAAAAATATTATCTATTGGTCTCAAAAAAATATCCCACAAAATATCCAAAATTGAACTGATATAAATCATTAATACAAATTTATGGAATATTTCATATGTTAAATTACTCTTTAGAGTGGGGAGATCACCTGTTAGAGACACTATAAATATTTTCTCACAACTTCTTGGTATCTTGAAAATAAAATATTGATACCATACTATTATAGGAAAATAGATAATCATAAAATAAATGAATTTGTTTCTTCTCTTTCCATAAGTATTACTGATGTTAGAGCACATAATCATTCACCATTTTTATAACATTGAGATCTTTAATTTTATTAGAAGCTAGAATGATACACCTATTATATGAAACTCTTTCTATTATCAGGTCCACAAGTTAGACTCATAGAAATTCTTCTTCACCTACACCATTTCTTCCCATGTGACAATTAGCAGCGATCCATCAACCAAACCTCCGCCTATTGAGTCATAAATAAGTGTTGGAAATAATAGATAATGTTAAAAATTCCATCACAATACATTTCACTCAATTACTTCAATACATATGCAGAATCCATTGACCAATAAATCATTATAAATAATTATTCTTGATATCTTCTAAGACACTGGTAACTGATTTGAATTAATTGACATTATAGAGCATATAATGACCCATACTTTAAATACATTGTTATTTCTTTAGAATTGAAGCACACTTATTACAACATATAACAAAACTAGGAAAAGACTATATAGGTATAGTGTCATTAGAAACTGGGAGACATAAACAACCGGTTCATAAATCATCTACACTGTCTCCCTTTTATTTTATCATATCTAGAGTCCCTTTTGGCATATCTTACTTAATATCCGTCTTCCTGACCTGGGGAAAAGAAAACATACAAAAGGGTGAGTTTAAAATCTCAGTAAGGGTAAACAAAAGAAATATCAATCACATTATATTCATTATAACATAAAATTTTGGAAATCTTAACATGCAAAAGAGATCATAATTTCATAACATGGGATAAATCATAGTAGTGAAATGTAATCCCAATAATCATAACTTAAAACATGAAACATAGGGGCATACACACATAATCATAGATAATCATTTCATAGTAGTCAAGACTCCTATCCAAGATTATCTTAGTGGAAAAAGTCCATTTCTAAACCGAGTTCACTCCTCGTTTCAGTCCTGTTTCACTGAACCAGTTTAACCTGCCGTTCCAGCTATGTCTATCTCATGAGATATAAAGCTTTAACCAATGAATTGGAGGGAGATAAAGGTCCCACACATATCATAATTAAATCTATATTACTTGTGCCACAAAATAAACATACATCATTCATAATAACCTAATGAATAAAATGGGTTTCATAAGAATCATCCCATCATCACATAATCCATATAAAAGAAATGTATGTGATTTCATAATAATAAAAGTGAAACCATGTAAATCATAGAGGCATTATACTTGAAACATAAACATATGGATTAATGTCATCATAGATGGGAAAAATTGTTTTAATAAAACACTTGAAATGAATTCTTGAGGAAAATATCCTTTCTTCTTCAAAATCAATTTCATTTCACAAAACGCCATGCAATTTTAAAAGAAATAGATTTTTTTTGGAAATAGTGATGAAATATTTTGGAGGAATCTTCAAGGAAATAAGGCTTTATAAAATTGTAAAAATCCTTTCATTCCATATAAGTTAAAAAAACCTTCTCCACATACTTTTGTCGGAAAATTAAAAAATAACCCCGTAACGTAAACAAAGGAAATATTCCTTACATACCATGTAGTAAAAGTTAAAATGGGTAAAAATGACATTAAACATACATTAAAACACTTTTAGAAAACATGTACATGGATGATAACAATGACCCCAGTAAATACTTATGTATAATAAATCACAGATAAAAATGAGATTTTAAAAATTATCCCTTACCTTAGGTCTGATTTGCTTTATAAGGGTCCGAACCTCCTCTTCTTTTAAGCGCCTCTTCTTAACCTCCTCTTAGGGCACTAAAGATGGTCTTTGAAGAAGACCATGACCTCTAGAATGTTTCTAGGGAAGTGGATAGGATAAATTGGCAGGGTTTGGCTGAGCTTGAAGGCTCAAAGTGGTGTGAGGAAGAGAGGGAGGAGGTTCCCTTTTATAAAGGAGGAGAGGGGCACCTTAGGAAAAACTTAAAATATTATTTTATTATAAAGTCATATTCACTTTTCAATAGCTCCCAATTGATTTATTTCGAAGCTAAGGTGGGTATGGGTTGAATTACTCTCATACAATATAATTTAGACAAGTTTAGGTTTCTATTTTAACCTTATCAATTAGATTTATTTTTAAGTTAGATAATTTAACTTTTACCGCTTCTTCTTGTTTTCTTACACTATAAGGTTAATAAACAAACAATAACAAGAAAAACGAACCCAATGTTGTTTATTATTAATATAAATAACCTTACCTAAGTTATTTGGACAAAAATTATATTTTTATGAATAAATTAACAATTAATAAAATAATATTTGTTTTAAAAACTATTTTATGTCAATTTTGACACTATTTGGTATTTTATTTTTGTGAAAATAATAAATGAAATATTAGTCCTACAACAGTTAATTAAATCAATAATAAAATGTAATATTATCCTAAAAAATTATTTTAATTCATAAAAAGTCTCAAATTAACTTTATTTGGGTATTTATAACATCAATTATGTCAATATTTCATTAATAAGATAATTACTGCATCATCATTGTATCATAAATAAATTAAATTATTTAATGTCTAAAAATTACAAATAAAATACCATTATGTAGGAAATATTTTTATCTTTCTAATGAATATTCACATTCAAATTTATCTTATGTATAACCCTATATTAAAAAGTATTTAGTTATTAAACTTTGATTTTAACTATTTTAACCGTTCTTTAAATGAATTAATAATAAATGTCCTAATCTTATCCAAGTGGGCCTAAATGGTAATATGTTATTTCTTAGGTTGTTTTTGGTCTAATTAAACTTCTCCAATAGAATTGGGACATGTGTTAGTGTAATAATAATAACATTTTTACCCTTAATTACCCTATTTACTTTTAACAGTGGTAAAAAAAGTAAAAAATTACTATTCACCAAAAATTATTTTCATCTCATTGAACCACAATTTAATCCTTGATATTAACTATGTGTATCGGATTTTCCAAATTCCACTCACAGAAGCGGGAAATTTTAGTTTTATGTAAATTTTCAAATTCTCCTAGGAGGTGGGTAAAAGGCGGTGAAAAGTTCAATAAAATTTTTATATATCTAAAATTATTATAAAATGACTCCAATGAACTGAATTGAACTTATATAGGTATTATGTATCAATTTTTACCTAAAATAAATTTAAATAAAATAAATAATTATTTAAATAAAAAGTTGGTTTTTAAATAGTAACCCAGTGTTTTCACTATTCATCAAAAATTGAATGTTTTCAGAAAAATACCAAAATTTCACCCTAGAATAATTTCGATAATTTGAATCCAAAAAATGAAGTCCATTTTGAAATATCAAATTTACAAAATTTCAAAAAGTGGGTGTTACTATTCATAACGGATAGTTTTAATACTATTTTAATAGCATATCGGTGTTTAGTGAAACTCGATATTGCGTACAACACAAGCTATCGAGGAAGGTCACGATTGCGTGTAAAGCAAGACAAGTTGGTGCCGTTTGTAGTGAAAGAATCCTTTTATTATTTATATAACATAGAAACAAAATATTTCTCATAAAAATCCTGGGTGTTACATTCTACCCCCCTTAAAATGAATTTCACCCTCGAAATTCGTCACATTGTAACAAACAGATGAGGATACCTCTCCCTCATCATATTCTCAAGCTTCCATGTAGATTCTTATAATTGGTGGTTCCTCCATAAAACATTCACCAAGCGAGTGGTCTTTTTCCATAGGACTTTTTCACTACGAACCAGAATCTCTATCGACTGTTCTTCATCTTGCTCCAGCTGTACAACTTCCGAGCTGAGTACATGTGAAGGATCAGGTATGTACTTTCTCAGGAGAGATAGATGGAACACATCCTGAACTTGGGAGAGATTCGTTGGAAGCGCCAATCGGTAAGCTACCTTCCTAACACGATCCAGTATTTCGAAAGGACCGATATATCTAGGGCTCAGCTTTCCCTTCTTTCCAAATCTCATTACTCTATTCCAAGGAGATATTCGTAAGAACAGTTTATCACCCACATCAAACTCTAGGTCTTTTCTTCTGTTGTAGGCATAACCTTTTTGGCATCTCTGATCTTCTCTTATGTATTTTTGAATAGATTAGACCTTTTCTGCCATCTCATCAACAAGATCAGGTCCTAATAGATTTCTTTCCCCAACTTCATCCCATCAAGTTGGAGTCTTGCATTTATTTCCATAGAGAGACTTATAAGGAGCCATCTGAATACTGGAGTGAAAGATATTATTATAAGAAAATTCCACCAAAGGCAGGTGTTGATCCGAACCACCTTTGAAATCCATAGAGAAAGCTCTTAACATATATTCTAGAGTTTTAATTTTTCGCTCAGACTGACCGTCTGTCTGAGCATGATAAGCAGTGCGGAAACTCAACTCTGTATCCAGAGTATGCTGAAGACTTCACCAGAACATTGAGGTAAACCTCGGATCCTGATCAGATATAATGGAAAGTGGTACTCCATGAAATCTTACCACTTCCTTCACATATATCCTGGAAAGCTGATTCAGAGAGAAATCTTCTCTAATAACAATGAAGTGTGCAGACCTTGTAAGATGATAAACTATGACCTAGATAGAATTATTGTCTTTGGATGTTTTAGGAAGTCCAGTGACAAAGTCCATAGTGATGTTTTCCCATTTCCATTCAGGTATGGGTAATGGTTGTAACATCCCCTTAGACTTTTGTCTCCCAGCTTTAACTTGCTGACAAACCAAGCATCAAGAGACATATTCAGCAACATCTCTTTTCATGTCATCCCACCAGAAGTACTCTTTCAGGTCCCTACACATCTTCATACTTCCAGGATGAATAGAGAGTGAAGAACTATGAGCCTCATCCAGGATCTCCTTCTTTAATTCCAGGATGGGAGGAACACACATCCGATTCCTGAACATTATTATCCAATCACAATCAAGGTTGAATTCAAGAACATTTCTCACCTTCTTTTGTAACTCTAAATCTTCTTTTCTATGCCTCTTTAATCTTCACATGAATAGATGGTTGAACATTCATTTGAGAAAGATAATATTTTTCCCCTTCCATTATAATTCCAAGATCCATCCTTTGTAAATCCGTAAATATAGGATCTTTTGTGATCCTCATCATGGATAAGCTAGCATGGTCTTGTCGACTTAATGCATCTTCCACCTTGTTTGCTTTCCCAGGGTGGTAATGAATTGATCAGTCGTAATCCTTAATCAGCTCCAACCATATTCTTTGGCACATATTTAGCTCATTCTGTGTGAAAATATACTTTAAACTTTTATGATCAGAATAAATATCACACCTTTCTCTATAAAGATAATGCCTCCAAATAATTAATGCAATGATTACTGAAGCTAACTCCAAATCATGAGTTGGGTAATTTTTCTCATGGATTTTCAACTATCGTGAGGCATAAGCTATCACCATATCATTTTACATAAGAACACACCCCAGCCCCTTCTTGGATTCATCATTTTAGATCACAAACCTTTCTCCACTACAAGGAAGTGTGAGCACAGGTGCACTAGATAACCTTCTTTTCAACTCCTTGAAATTCTCTTCACATTCCTCCATCCACAAAAACTGAACTCTTTTTCGTGTCAACCTGGTGAGTGGACTAGATAATCTTGAAAAATCATTCACAAAACTTTGATAATATCCTTCCTATACAAGAAAACTTGGGATCTCAGTTACTGTTGTTGGTCTCGACCATCTTTCGATACCCTCTGATTTTGCTGGATCCATAGATATCCCCTATTTTTAGATTATGTGACCCAAAAATGCATCTTTTTGAAGCCAAAATTCACACTTGGTAAATTTAGAATAAAGCTTCTCCTTTCTCAGGGTGTTCAATATAATTCTAAAGTGATATTCATGTTCTTTCTTGCTCTTTGAATAGACAAGAATATCGTCTATAAAGACTAAAAAAACTGATCAAGATAGTCTCTAAAGACTCTATTCATTATATCCATGAAGATATCAGGGGAATTAGTAAGACCAAATGGCATCACTATAAATTCATAGTGTCCATACCTTGTACGGAAATCCATCTTTGGTATATCCTCCCTATTTGACCCTTAATTGATGATACCCTGAATGAAGATCAATCTTGGAAAAGTATTGAACTCCGCATAGTTGGTCAAATAAGTCATCAATGCGTGGGAGATGATATTTTTTCTTGATAGTGATCTTGTTAATTTCTCGATAATCAATGCATAGTCTCATTGATCCATCATTCTACTTAAAAAACATAAAATGTGATCCCCAAGGTGACGCACTTGGGCGTATGAATCCCTTATCAAGATTCTCTTGGAGATTCTTCTTCAATTCCTGCAACTCAATTGGGGCCATTCTATAATGTGTCTTTGAAATAGGGAAAGCACCCGATATGAGTTATATTGAAAACCCAACTTCACGGTTTGGTGGAAGACCCGAAAATTCCTTCGGAAAGACATCATAAAGTTCCCGTACAATGGGAATATTCTTAATCGTGAGTTTCTCACCACCAATTTGAGATAAATAACCTTCATTTAGTGGAATCATGACCCATATGATGGAAGAAATTTCCACTGGAGGTTATGTTCATCCTTGCATTAATAGACGATCATAGATTGATTTGGAATATGTAATGTGACTTACCTTTATGGCAATTGATATGAGCTCCATATAAAGAAATCCAATCCGTGCAAAGAATCACATCAAATTCCACTATAGGAAGGATCACAAGATTTTCAGGAATAACTTTCTGACAAACTTTAATCGGAGAAGAATTATAAACTTTTGATGAGACTGTTGTGCCATAATGGGTTGTCACAGCTAACTCAACATCTAATTGTTGAGGTCATATGACAATACCATTAGAAAATTCTTTAGAAATAAAATATTGGGTGGATCCATAGTCAAATAAAACATTTTCAACTTTACATTGGATGGTAAGTGTACCTTTCACCACTTCATTATCGTACTCCACATCGCTGATAAAAATCGCATGTGTCTTTCCTTTGTCTTTAGTCTTAAGAGTTTGTGGATGTCGATCATCATCAACAACCCATGGATTAGGGCATTGATTGGAATAATTACCCATTTCCTTGCACCTGTATCATAGAAGTGTAGGAGGTGCACTATGTGTATCCTTTTCTTTGTTCGCATCACTAGACATCTTCTTCCCATCATTGCACTATTCAAATGCCCGATGACCATCCTTTCCACATTTGAAACATTTACTTGTCCCTTTAAGACAACTCCCTCCATGTTTCTTTCCACACTTTGAGAATAAGGGAAAAATCATCTTCTTTTCAGTGTGGTCTTTAGATTTTCCTTTGAATTCCATTTTACTCTTCTTATCAAACACATATGACTGATCGTTTACTCCAATCTCCATATCAACTTTGAGAGCACAATGAACAATTTCCTCATAGCTATTGAAGTCCTTTATGGCTAACGCCCTTCAAAGACTTGGTTTTATGCCACTAAAGAATCGATCGATATTACTCTCAGGTTGGATAATAATTACAGAAGAATAACTTTCAAGTCTTGTAAAATTTTCTTCATAGGAACCAACAGATTCATCATCCTTTTGTTTCAGTTCAAGAAACTCCTTATCCATCTTTGTTTGAAGAATATGAGGGAAGTACTTATTGAAAAATATGTTCTTAAACTCATCCCATTCCACAGACTCAATTTCATCTCTTTGCCTCATATTCTTGATAAGATTATATCATTGATCAGCATCTTCTTCAAAATGATACACTGATAAGATGAATTTATCATTTTCAGAACATTTAAGAACTGAAAATATCTTTTCAGTTGTACTAATTCATTGTTCATCCACTAATGTATCAGTATACCCGCTGAATGAGGGTGGACGCTGCCTCATGAAAGATTGAACAGAATGTTGCTCCTTCCTTTGCTCGTTTGGAAGTCCTTCATGATTCATAGATTGAAAAAGTTGTGTGGGCATGGATAAAAGATTTTGCATTACAGCTCCCATAATGTTTGGTTGCTCAGGGGGACATTCATTGCATTTCCCGTCGCATTCCGCATTAACACGATTCCTTCGAGTTCCAGCCATTGATTAAAACCAAGAATAATAGTGTGAGAAACACTAATTATAATAGGAAAACCAAATAATCAAGAATAAAATTTTACACTTAAGGTCTTATCATAGGTTATTCATGGCCATTTCTAAAACACTAAGATTGTGTTCTATGCTTAAATATATCCCTGGGTTCTTACTAAGGCTTTCACATCCTAGTTTCCAATGGTTGACTATACCTTTCCTCTGATAACAACTATAACGACCCATACATTACATACATTTTTATTTATTCAGAATTTAAGCACACTTATTACAAAATATAACAAAACCCGGAAAGGACCATATAGGTATAGTGTCTTTAGAAACTGGGAAACATAAACAACTGGTTCATAAATCATCTACATTATCTCCCTTTTATTTTATCATATCTAGAGTCCCTTTTGGCATATCTTACTTGATATCATTCTTCCTGACCTGGGGAAAAGAAAACATAAAAAATGGCGAGCTCAAATGCTCAGTAAGGGTCAACAAAACAAATAACAATCACATCATATTCATTAAAACATTACATTTTGTAAATCTTAACCTACAAAAGATATCATAATTTCATAACATGGGAAAAATCATAGTAGTGAAATGTAATCCCAATAATCACAACATAAAACATGAAACTTTGTGGAATACACACATAGTCATAGAGAATCATTTCTTAGTAGTCAAGACTCAAGCCAAGATTATCTTAGTGGACAAAGTCCATTTCTGAACCGAGCTCACTCCTTGTTTCAGTCCTGTTTCACTGAACGGGTTTAACCTGCCGTTCCAGCCATGTCTATCTCATGAGATATAAATCTTTACCCAATGCATTGGAAGGAGATATATTACCCACCCATATAATAATGAAATCATTTTTACTTGTGCCACAAAATAAACATACATCATTCATAATAACCCAATGAATAAAATGGGCTTCACAAACATCGTCCCATCATCACATAATCCATTTAAAAGTAATGGATATCATTTCATAATAATAAAAGTGAAACCATGTAAATCATAGATACATTATACTTGAAACATATACATGTGAAATAATGTCATCTTATATGGAAAAACGGTTTTAATAAAACACTTGAAATGAATTCTTGAAGAAAATAACCTTTCATCTTCAAAATCAATTTCTTTTCACAAAACGTCATGCAATTTTAAAAGAAAGAGATTTTGTTGGAAATAGTCATGAAATATTTTGGAGGAATCTTCATAGAAATAAGGCTTTATAAAACCGTAAAAATAATTTCATTCCGTATAACTTAAAAAAACATTCTCCTCATACTTTTGACAGAAAAGTCAAAAATAACCTCGTAACGTAAACAAAGGAAAAATTCTTTACAGACCATGTAGTAAAAATCAAAATGGGTATAAATGAAATTTAACAGACATAAATACACTTTTAGAAAACATGAACATGGATGATAACAATAACCCCAGTAAATACATTTGTATATGAAATCTCGGATAAAAATGAGACTTGCAAAATTATCCATTACCTTTGGTCCGATTTGCTTCGTAAGTGTCTAAACCTCCTCTTCATTGAAGCGCCTCTTCTTAACCTCCTATAAGGGCACTAAAGATGGTCTTTGAAGAAGACTAGTACCTCTAGGATGTTTCTATGGAAGTGGAGATGAGAAATTGGCAGGGGTTGGCTGAGGTTGAAGGCACAAAGTGGTGTGAGGAAGAGAGGGAGGAGGTGCTCTTTTATAAGGGAGGAGAGGGGCACCTTAGGAAAAACTAAAAATATTATTTTATTATAAAGTCATATTCGGTTTTTAATAGCTCAAAATTGATTTATTTCTCAGCTAAGGTTGGGATGGGTCGAACTCCTCTCATCCAATAGAATTTAGACAAGTTTAGGTTTCTATTTTAACCTTATCATTTAGATATAACTTATGTTAGATAATTTAACTTTTACCGTGTCTTCTTGTGTTCTTACACTATAAGGTTAATAAACATACTATAACAATCCAAAAGAACCCCAAGTTGTTTATTATTAATATATATAACCTTATCTATGTTATTTGGCCGAACCATAGATTTTTAGGAATAAAATAACAATTAATAATATATTATTTGTTTTAAAAACTATTTTATGTCAATTTTGACACTATTTGGTAATCGGTTTTTGAGAAAATCATAACAAAACGATTAGTTCGAAAAACGTTATTTAAATCAATACTAACATGTCATAATAACCTATAAAATTATATTAATTCATAAAAAGTCTCAAATTACATTTATTTGGGTATTTATAAAATCAATTATCTCAATATTTCATTAATAAGATAATTATTGCATCATCATTGTGTCATTAATACATTAAATTATTTAATGTCTAAAAATTAAAAATAAAATACCATTATGTAGGAAATAGTTTTATCTTTCTAATTAATATTTATATTAGAATTTATCTTATGTATAACCCTATATTAAAAATGATTTAGTTATTAAACATTGATTTTAACTATTTTAACCCTTCTTTAAATAAATTAATAATAAATGTCATAATCTAATCAAAGTGGGCCTAAATGGTCATATTTTATTCATAAGATTGTTTTTAGTCGAATTAAACTTATACAATAGAATGAAGACATGTGTTAGGGTAATAATAATAACATTTTTACCCTTAATTACCCGATTTTCTTTTAACCGTGGTAAAAAGAAGTAAAAAGATAATATTCACCAAAAAATATTTTCATCTCATTGAACCAAGTTTTAGTCCTTGATATTAGCCGTGTCTCTCGGATTTTTGAAATTCCAATCATAGAAGCAGGAAAATTATGCCTTATATAAATTTTCAAATTCTCTTAGGAGGTGGGTAAAAGACGGTGAGAAGTTCAATAAAATTTTTATATATCTAAAATTATTATAAAATGACTCCAATGAATTGCATTGAACGTATATAGGTATTATATATCAGTTTTACCTAAAATAAATTTAATTAAAATAAATAATTATTTCAATAAAAATTCGGTTTTTAAATAGTAACCCAGTGTTTTCACTATTCATCAAAAATTGAATGTTTTCAGAAAAAACCAACATTTCATCCTAGGATAATTTCAATATTATGAATCCAAAAATGATGTCCATTTTGAAAAATAAAATTTACAAAATTTCAAAAATTGGGTATTACTATTCATAACGGCTAGTTTTAATAATATTTTAATAGTATATCGTTGTTTAGTGAAACTCGATATTGAGTACAACACATATCGAGGAAGGTCGCGATTGCATGTAAATTAAGCCAAGATAGTGTTGTGTGTAGTGAAAGATTCATTTGATGATTTATATAACATAAAAACAAAATATTTCTCATATAAATCTCGGGTGTTACAGAGCACATCACATCACCAATTTTCATCTTTTGAGGAAACTTCCCAGTAGATTGTATCTCCCATAAAACCTGAAAAACATAAATATAGGTTAATGGATTTTAAACATATAGAGAGAGGGTAAAATCTTGAATCCTCAATATGAAGATTTTAGTTGATCCTAATGAACCAACCCTTTGATACATTCTTAAGAATAACTATAATCTTTTAAAACTATTACAATCGCCTAGCCAACTTTAACTACTCTGTCCATATAACTAATCATTCTATTCTCACATGATTAGTCTTCTTCTGATATATAGATTATATAGAATTTTCCTTTTAATAATTTTAGTTTTAAAAACACTAGTATGAATTTTTTTCTTCAATACTTAATCAAAATTTCATTGTTTATTATTCTTTATTTGAGGAAGAATCACTTCACTAGTAATTTTATCTTCAAGATTCCTCGATGAGAGGGATATTTTCCCATCCATCACTTCTAGATTCCTGGGATAATATGTGAGGTGTTAGAGATATTATTTATTCAATTATCATTTATTATTTATCCAATTCACCACAAATATTTCTTCTAGTGGTGGGTCCTTCACTGAATGTTCATTCTTATTACTCGCATCTTGATTCGCTCCTTTTTATTCCAAGTTCATTTACATTCTTTCCAAGTGAGTTCTTGTGTGTGTAATAGTGGAGGTGCCTTATAAACCTCACACTAATCTCCATGTGTTTCCTCCCAGATTTCCAACATATTTTTCTACTTATCATTTGGTATTCCAGCGTAGGTTTTCCCATTATACATCACTATAGTTATAGATCACCTTTAGAGTTTATTATCCTTTCCTTCTTTCTACATGATATAATGTATTTTCAAATTCCAATAATTAGAACATATAATACATTTAACATTAAAAATATACCTCATTTCAACATTTTTTTACTAGGACTTTGATGCATTTAGAGTTCTTCTTCATCTAATATTGATCCCTTGGGATTTTAGAAAAATACTCATGGTGTGTCCCTATCTTCCATAATAATAGAATATTATGGATACTTTATTCTGAGAGTCATTCCTATCAAAATTTTAAAGAATATTAACCTTATTCTCAAATTTAGAAATATTAATTCCATAAAAATATGAAATATATTCTAAACCATCAAAACAAAAACATGAAAAATGACCATCCATTCCACAGAAATCACACATGTTATCATCAATTTTTATATAAGTATTTTTTGGTCTCTTCATATAACTTACATGATTTTTTTCTATTGTTGGAACATTTCACATCTCTTTTCCTATCATTGATTAGAGATATTTTATCATATCCAATACTATATTTTCCCAAATTTTATGGTCTTTGTTATGAGACAACCATTTAATGATTTCCCTTTTAAATTCCATATTTTTGTTTCATTTTATTATCATATTCTGAAGGATATTCAAATAGTAAATGAAAAGTACACTTCAATTTGATCTTGTCATTAGTTTTATATTTCCTCAATTTTTTCATGACTACTTATAGATCTTCCCTAAATTTTTGAATATTAATGTTCCTAGATTAATTTTGACTAATATTTTCTCTTACAACAGCCATCACGCTAGTTATATCATCTTCCAATTCTTCAATGATTTTATCTATACTGTCTGCTCGATCCATTATTTGAGAATATTTTTGGGAAATAGAATTGTTACAACATGAATTATCCTATTGTATGCTTTTGTTCTCCTGATCGAGTTAAGATAGTTGGGTATCAAGATCATTATTACTAGTTTCCAAATTCAAAATTTCATCAGTATTTAGATTATTTCCTTTGTAATCAACATTGAGTTTTGAAATCATTGTAGAAATGTTTTTCACTTCTTTATATTGGGAATACTTATTCCCCCTAAAATCAGTACCCACAATAATAATCCATTTATATAAAACTTTTATCTTATTTAACTCAATTTCTAGTACTTGGATCCAAATATCTTGAGAATTGTTTCCCTGTTTTAATTTCTTATACAGTTCCTTTTTCATGTTTACAATATCTACTACTAGCCTTCATATAATTTCTTCATCATGATTAGTTCCAAAAACACTTGGCATGTTGGGTATTCATTCATTCCATTAGAATCATTTAATGAAAAAATAGTCTCACAATCATAAATATTGTTTTTTCATAAATTAATCACACACTTTCCATAGATACATCCACCCAGATAAATTCCATCAGATTTTTTATTCTTCTTTGAATTTATCCACTTTTCAATGAAACACCAAGATAAGATAGAATTGAAACATAATTTTCATTAATAGACTAAACCAAATCAAATAAATAGAATCTGTTAAAATAAACCAATGCTCTGATACCAATTTTTAGGCCCAAAAGGGGCTTAGAATCCCTGAGGGGGGGGGACCAAGGTATGGATATGATTTTTTAAATCATTCAACCCCACTAGATCAATACCTCTTCATTATAATAGTAAAATTGTATAATATTTAATTTCTATGTTCATATTATCATTCCAAACATTATCTAATGATGATAAATATAATGTAATAAAGGAAATAAAGAATAAGGACACATGGATTATTACATGGTTCATCCTCATAGGGCTACATTCAATGAGCATACAATGACAATGTACTAATGTAAAAAATCAACTAAGGATCAATTCCAATTCAATGTTCCATATAGATTACATCTATGAACATGATCACTACCTTATAAGGGTTAGGGATATCTCACTACCTTCCCAAGGGTCACTGCCTAAGTCTATTTCTATGGATTATTGTTGGGGAAAAGTATCAACTTCTTTCTCTTCCTTTTCTCACTACTCTTGAAGGGATCCAGACAAAGTTTATGGACATTTAGGTCCTTTAATTAGCAATAATGAATTCATCCTCACCTGTAGGTAGATTATATTTTTAAGTTAAAAATTAATCCATTTGATGAATATCACTTTACCAAAGCTTTATTGGGGAATCCATTCTTATTCACACAAATTTTTCTTTCGCAAAACCGATGAATGTCTTGTGCAAATCATTACCACCTTGCACACAACATTTTGTTATTTTTCACGAATCTCCATAATTTTGTGCAAATTTTGGTTTATCACAAAACACCATATTTCACACAACTCTTAGACAATGTGAGAACCTCCCTTGGTCATTGGAATGTAATGTTTTTCTCTGGAAAACAAATATTTCAGTCATTAATTCATTAAACAATATTTACATGAAACTTATATTATTTGCGATCAACCCTAATTACGCAAAACTCTTTTTCATTCCACGCAACTCACTTTATGTGAATATTTTTTTTCACACCTCTTACATGATTCAGATCCCTAATTCTCTCTAAGGGTTGACCAACCCAACTGAGGGGGGTAGCTTCCAATTTATAGACTAGAATGACCCTAAACATAGAATCATTATGTTCCTTCCTATGTGTCAAAAAGAAATACATTTTATTATTAAACTCCTAACATGAATGTAACATACTTTAATCGAAGTAATTCACTTTTTGACTGCCTACTTGGTATGTAAGATTCTTGTACACACATAATTCTACATGATACTCATGTATCACACAATACCTATATTTCACACTATTTCAGATCATATGTACACATTTTTCCTTTTCTATATTTATATATTTTTCTCTAGAATCTCTGATTACACGAAACATTGAAAATCAACATCACTCTTGTGCGCAATCTTGTGTACCCACATTTTGTTACCCCCTATAGAGCGGCCATTCCTATGTCATGGACCTTTTTAAAATACCTTATCATCAAACTCTTTGTAATTTCACAACTAACAATGTAAACTTACTTTACTAACAAGAATAATGGAACCACGAATACTATAATGTAACCTTTATGGATTTTTTCTCATTAGGAATTTTGATTGAAAGGAGTCCAAAGTAGAAAAATATTTAAGGTACAATCTTCTTTATTTTTGGGATTGTTTTTGTTCAAGGGCCCTTGATGTGGGAAATCATATGGTTTAATTTTTATGAACCAAATATATATTTTTCTACAATATTTATGAATTTGGTTTACATGTTTCATTTCTATTTACTTCATTATTGAATAAAAGAACCTAATCCTAGTAATTTGTAAGTGGAACCTACCTTGTATTTTTTTAGATTGAGAAAATTTATCTTCCATGTCCCAGTTTTAGAAATTAATTTTAAAAATATTCATTAGAAAATTAAAAACTTCATAAATATATTCTATATTAGAGTTATACTTCTTTTAAAAGATATTTAAAATGATATATTTTTTTTCTAAATAGGTAAATTTTGACTCCTTCAATAAAATTTTTTAAATTAATATTTAGTTTTTATATCTAAAACATGAAATTATTTTTCCACTATCATTACCATTATTATCTTTTAATATCACTTTTTTAGTTTTGAAATTAATTTTCAAAAAAGGGTTTTCAAAATATTTTAATTTTTTTTATTTTTTAGAAGTTATTTTAAATGCGAAAAGGATATATTCTTCAAAAATGTTCTTAATAATATTTTAATGGTATTTAATTTTATAAATTAAAAAAACCATTGACTCAACATATGGTCTACTAGGGAAATATTATAATGATTCCATTATCATTATTTATCTTGAGGGATTATTATTTTTTAGAATATGTTATCATTGAACCAGTTTCTTTTCCATGGGTTAATAAAGTTAGGAAAGGAATGTTATATTTTAACATAAAAAATTACAATGATTTTTCCCACCATCAAAACCAATATTTAATGTTTATAACCCCATATAATATTTCATGCTTTATATAATAAAAAACCCTCCTTCACATGTTTTGGGCGATTTATGTTATGAAAATGGTAATTTTATAAGGAAATAGTATTTCAATAACATAAAGTGTTTTTCACTAGGGTATAATATTATTTTACAATGTTTTTAGTCATGACATGGTTCTTGGATATATTTTATGAAGGGTAAGGTCCCATTATAGCTCATGGATGATCCTAATATAAGAAATATGATGTGTTCATCTTGATAGAACTCCAATGAATTGGGTAATGATTATGTTCTCTAGATAATTATATTAAAAGCCATAATTTTTGTTATTACAATCACAATGGTTTTATAAAGGTTATATGAAGAAAATTTTACAAGGTACCATAACATTTATATATGATTTATCTAGGGTTTGAAATATTTATTTGATCATGATAGACATCCCATGGATAATTATTTATAATTATTTTGAATCTATCCATTTCAGAGCTTTATACCTTGCACATGTTTGTTGACGATCCAAGTAATGATGGCTATAAATATTGTTATTTATTTTCTCATACACATTTATTTTATCATCATAATATTTTTCTCATTGTACTCTCTTTGAATTAAATTAAATTATTAATGCTTATGTTTACTATTACTGAAAATTTGATCTCACACTTAGTATGCTCCCTTTCACCAAGGTAATAAAGAATGTTGATAAATGATTTTAGTGTGGAATGGATTCATATTTGAAGATTTTTTTGGAATATATTATATAAATAGTATGGAATAATTAAATATTGGTGATGTGGGGAAAATAGACTCATGAAGTCATTAGTGTTGTTTATGTAACAAATTTTCCAAATTCTTTAACAATCCAAATGTAAATTGTCATTGGGTATATATGTTATCTATATATTACATTTTGACATTGAATGATATGGTAAGAAAAAATAGAGCCACATTTACAGATATAAAAGCAATAAATGTAGGGTTTATATTTTTATAATTGGATCTCATAGTAAAGGTTACTGGAAGATACAAATTCTATGTATTTTTTTTTTGGGATTTGATGTTCTATATTATTTTTATTGGTTTCAATAAGAACATGTATGAGTTTTTGAGGAATATTTATTTTGGATTAAAATGGTAGAGAAAAATAGAGGAATATGATTTAGAAAAATTATTAGTATAAACCATTCAGATCCCATGCGTCTTGGTATATGAACCATCCTGTACAATTTTCACGCACAGTACAAAATTTTTCAATTCATATGGCCATACACAATGCAATGGGAAAAATTAAAATTTTTAATATTTAAAGATAATTGTTTTTGGAAAATTAAATGATATATTTTATTACCTATTTTGAGTAATTTCAAGAGTTATTAAGATTAAATAATTTTTTTGAAATTAAATTTCAGATTGAGGTATTTTATAACCTATGACTTGAAGATCATTACTCACATAAAGGCCCCTATAGACCGATGTGAAGAATCAATAAATAAATTTTCATAGGATATACCAATAGTAGGATCTGCTATTATAGATTAATTAATTCTAACAATTCCAACATATTTCAAAGATTATATAAGTGAAAAATTTCTGAAGATAGACCATGGTCAAGTATTTTCTTAGAAAATACTATAGTACCCTAGACCCACACTCTAGATCCCAGTGATGAGAACAAAAAATTTAAAAACTAGATTCGATACAATATATCGATTCTAAAAAATTATTATCCAATAATTACATGTGATAATGAAAATAATACATTCTATACATTCCCATTTTCTTTCAGTGTTGATGAGTTAGAGAATTTTGAAAAATAAAAAACAAATAATACCGATGTATTTATCAACAAATGGTAATTTCATTAAAAATAAAAAAACTACTAAATAGAAAATAATTCTTAAATATCTACGCCAAATTATCCATACATGCTGTCATGTCATACATATCACGAGTTTTAAATTTCTCCATAACAAGAGGAAATTGAAACATAATAAGGGACAACCTCAAACACTCAGTAAGGGTAAGTATAAAAGATACAATCGAATATAATAAGTTAGTGAAGTATAAGAATAAATATTACATCATGAATTGAAATAGAATATATAACATTTCAATGTAAATCAATGTAAATTTATCTCTCGTACATGAATAACTATTTCCTTTATCATTAAATGCATAATGTTGGAACACTAATTCCATGATTGAAGACAATAAAACAAGATATTACAATCAAGCCCTGGTTTCATGGAAATATATTTTTCTATGTAGGCATACATTGAAATACACCACGTAGTTTTCCTCATGAAATATATCAATGAATCAAGGGACTATTTAAATTCAGGATCCACCCATCAGTTTTTTATGTCCAATTAATTTATCATATATGGAACGAATAAACAGAATATAATTAGTATGAACATTAATCATCCACATTGGAATACAACATATGTAATACTAATACTATTTATTATGTAAAATAAGATATAACATTATTATAACCCACTGAGGGAAATAAGGTGGATTGTTAAATCAATTATATTCAAATTCCATGATTAATTCACAAACATATATACTATAATAACAAATATAATTATTTTCAATAGTTCCCAAATATATAAATAAAATATCATTGTATGTATGAATAGATAAATTTAATACCTTATGTATTAATGGTATACAATTATGTCAATAATTTATACAATAAATCGATGTATGAAATATTGGAGATCACCGTTCTTTCAATGTTTTGGAAAATAGGGTATTCATAAAGAAAGGAATTGGAATTTTTTTCATATTCATGGAGGATGGTTAAAAAATATAAAGAAATTAGTGGATCAATATTAAAATATAAGTTAAAATTTCCTAGAATTTCCAAATAATTTTGGTGCATGGTGAGAGAAGAACACATCCCTAGTGTAACAATAGAAAATTATAATGAGTTTTACCTAGATAAAAAATTCTAATTCCAAAAAATACATCGAACAATATCACAAAAAAGGGATCAATAATTGATATGTTTAACACCATGTGTTTACTAACACAAATTATAAATTTATATTTATTCATGTTTAGATCATGAAATATCAATATAATTAGGATATGTCTTATTTTTCATTAAAATAAAAATGAATTTCAAAATATTTAAGATATATTATTAATAATTTTATTGATATTGATGTAAAATATTTACATTCATGTCAATTTCAAAAGAAAATTTTAAAAAGGATAATTGAAAATATTATGAAATTAATTTCCATACAAATTATTCTCCAAAAATGGATACTTGAAAATGAAATAATTTGTTCTATAAAGAAATTTTAATCAAAATTAAAAAATATTTTAAAATTAAAGGATTCTTTAAAAAAAATTATATTACCATTGTGGAATATCAAAATTTTAAAATAGTAATAAAACATTTTTTAAACTATGTTTTCCAAGAGGATTATATAATATCATTTATAAAAATATTAGGGTGAGAGATCCTACAAATGGAAGAACAATTTTTATGATATAAATCTATAACACAATGAAATAATATTTGAGTTATCAATATCCTTTATAGTAAATATACACCCTATATTATGAAATAATAGAAAAAAATTTCTATGGAAGGAATTAAAATCCATAAAAATTTAGATAGTACCACATAATACAATATATGGTAGAATTTACCCAAATTTTATGAAATAAGTCATAGGTAATGATTAGAACAAAATAAAGTAATGTTGAGTTACCAAAAATCCATAATAATGGCGTTACAATTGAATAAATATAAATTTTAAGAAAAATATGTTATTTCACAAAGTTCATCCCATTAAATATAATAAATGTATCATAAAAATACATCATTGGGATTTATCAACATAATACAATAATAACATTATAAGAGAAATATATTATGTGTTAGTGAATTTAAATTGAAACCATGAAAATCCTTTCATCTTTATAATCATTCGAATTAAAATCCCATGAAGGATAAAAATTATGATATATCATTAGATACCATGAATAATTATATTATAATGATAAAATAAATTAATGTACCATTATATAACAATTATAAACAAATTTTTTTTATAATAATAAATAGGTCTGAATGGGGAACAAATGTGAAAAAAAACCTTAACATTTATCATGGATCCCAAGAGCGTTCTCTAATGTCTTTTATAAAAAAATAAATAAATTAATAACATATTTAAAACCATTATCATATATTTTAGATTATACACTTCTCTTATAGTTATTTTCAATATCAATTCATGTTATTGATTAAATATTTTTAATATCAGGTGTACGCAATCAGGATCATTTTGATATTGTTTAATATAACTATGTTAGTATTCTATCATGTTAAAATTTCTGTCATCTTGATATCATTAATGGTACCATAATAGATGTTCCATGATAGTTATAAAGGTGAATTTTAAATATATGGTACTTTTTTTTGATCAATGAATATCAAATTGATGATGGCCATGTTTTGGTGATATAGAATGAATGAAAAGACATTACATAATTAATTATTTTTAATAAAATATTACCATTCTAAATCCAAAAAATCATTATTTAAATTTTATATCATATTATGTTAGTAATTATGCTCCCATATTCATCTATTCTATAAATTTATATGAGTATTAATATAGGTTCTTCTACCGACTCTAACCTGAACACGCTTTGATTAATGGATGATTATGAGACAATTTAGTTGTAATATCATTATATGTTGTGACCTCATCCTGAAAAGCCCAGAGTAGGTGTTTTCATTATTTCAATGGAATAAGATACAAGTGATTCACATCACAATGTAATGAATAGTTTATTAGTCATGGTAAACTAGATATATACTTGAATTTAACATTACATTTTGGAACATAAAATTCAAAAAATATTTTCTTTGTCAAGGCTACTATTCAATTTAGAGTATCCCTACATATCAATCAAAAAATAATTCTTGATATACTAAGGAAACTAAAACATAATAAATGGGTAAGAAAAAATTATTCTTAAGGGAAGTAATAGGATGTAATATATGAATAAATAATGCATAATCAATATGGAATGGTGGAAAACTAAAACACATTCCATTTAATCAATATCTTGAGGAAAACATGGGAGGAGTAGAATATGATCAAATAATGACATATAAATAATCAAATGATCTTAACAAATTACCATGGATATTATAACTAATGGAATAATGACATATAATATCAATAAATGAATTCATAATTCTATACTTCATAATGTTTAATATCTAAAACATACCATCAAGGATTTTTTGAAGATATCTAAAACCATCAAGCCATGTGACAAAATGGTTAATAGATATTGTTAAGGTATTGGCCAAAAACATATCATGATTGTATCATGAAACCTAATGATGCATCGAGAATCAATATAGAGAACCTACCATCTCATAAAAAATTCAATTCATTCCTCATAAATTGAATAATAGATTTAGTCAATGAACAATGTGATCTGCCATCAAATATCCTTATTGAGTAAAGGATTGAAATTTATCAATATTCCCCAAGATAATCAAATAGATTTAAAATTTAACACTATATTTAATTTTTTATGGATTATGATATAATCATGTACATCATATAATATAATTTATTTTAAATATAATGTTAATTTCCAATGAAAATTGATCAAAAGAATGTGATTACTTCAATAAAATGTCAACAATCATAAAAGAATGTGAAAATACAAAATAATTTTTACCACATATTAATTTTGATGTCAAACCATTTGGATGAAATTATAAAATGATGTTTGAATTAATGATGATATTAAATTTAAATGGGTTATTATATACACCATATACAAATTAATTAGTTCTTAATAACAAATAAGTATTAATAGAATTTAAATGGAGACGGAATCCCTTACCTCACACTTCCTTTTGGATTAACATGATATAAACTCAAGTATAATGGTATGAAACATGTTAATATCTTAAAAAATAACCTTATTAATATTAATAATATCATATATGATCCTTATAAAACATCTTTACACTTTTTTTTCACAACAATTCATTATTTTCATTGTTTTGGGTGTTAGTTGACTTGTTTTTTCATTCATTCTTTTTCATGATAGTTCCGGTTCGTGAAAATTTTATATAGTTATATCATATCCATAATACTAATCATGTAACAATAATCAAAATTATATATAAATTTTTTTAAAAAAACAATCATGAATTGTGGTTTTGAGAAATGAAGTATGTTATGGTCAGGGAGATGGTACGTTGTACGTACACATGAGTAACGTTTCCATTTTAACCGATCATTATTGAATAGAGGTACTTAATATTTTATCTTAATATAATAATAAAAATACCATAATATAAATTTAATTCTTTAAATATAATTATATATATCAAACATGTGGTTTTGTTTTGAAAAGATAGTCACAATGCTTTGTAATGGCTATAGTCCACATGTACATGAACAATGTTATCATCTTTAAGCGTAAAATAATTAAATGATATATTGTATTTTATGAATGAGGAGTATTTAATTTATTTGAAAATTATTTCAATAATTTGACATATAATAATTAATATTATTCCTTATCACCTTCTACTTAAAGCGTTATTGAGAGATAAATCACATCGTTTCACGAGTCAGTAGTATTACGTACAAAAAATCCATGTTATCGTTTCTCCTAAATAATGGAATGAAACATGAAATATATGATATAATGACTCCATATGTATATATATTTCATAAATATCATATATATACTTTATATCCATCATCATACACAAACATGACCGGTGGAAATGAAAAACGAACTACATTGGTTCAGGAGGCGGTAGTCTTCTGTACACACAAATGATGACTTCAAAACCCATTTGATGGAAGAGTAAATGGCGTCTGGTCATAAAATTATTAAACATAAATAATATTATATATAATATAATGATGATATTCTTTTTTCATGGTTTCATAAAAATTGATGGATGTGGATAAAGAAATAATAAAAAAATGCTCATTGAAGAACATTACCTCTTCTTCAGGTATTCCCCTCAGTATTGCACTAAATACATCATAATATTGGTTTATTCCCAGAATAATTAACATATAATGTGGTGAGGGATGTTGGGATTCAATTTTGGAAGTGGCTGGCTGTGAAAAATTGATTGAGATATGTGACGAAGTTGGGAGATTGAGTACCCTTGTATAATTGACGAGGTGTTGCATTCTTGTATATACCAAAACATATTCACTATTGGGAGGTCTCCCTTACCTCACATGCCTCAAAAAATAGATCCAAAATATAGGGGGGTATATAATTATTATAAAAAAACCAACATAAAAAAATAAAATCATTTTTATTATGTTAATCCCCTATCGTTTAGTTCACTCTATTCTACACTTTTAGTTTTTTTACCACAGAAGATTGTATCTTTTTATTTACCTAGTTAATTTATAAATTATGATAAAAATAAAATTATATTTATTGGATAATTTAAAATTATTTATTTTAAATATTAAATCCAATTTATTAAATAAAAATCTAAGTTTTGTGTATACATAATTTTAATAAAATGCATGTAATGTGCAAAACTTGTTTTAACTATATAATTGATATTTTATTTTAAATGTTGGTAATATATTAATATGAAAATATTAAATAATATTAATTATTTAAATTAATAATATGTAATCCATTTTTCCAAATTCAACTCATATTAGTGATTGAATTAAAGATAAATTTTATCCCACAAACGTGACGAGAAATCTGGTTTTAAAAGTAATCATATTCCAAAGTTTAAAATGTTTATATATATAAATTAAATATTAAAATTATTATAATGAAATAATTTGGATAAATTTGTATAAAAATGAACACGTTTTACTTTATAACCAATTACGTATATAATTTTACATTATAAAATATTTAAATGAAAATGCAGCTGTCAATTACAATTCATTATTTTTCACTATTCATGAAAATATGAAACATCTTAGAAAAATCCAAAAACTTCACCCTAAGATAGTTTACATAATAAAATTTCAAAAAATTATTTTATTTTATCAGTTATATTTTCAAAGAGTGTTATAATTTAATTTTAAATTAATTTTGAAAAGTACTAATAAACCGTCTTTTATAAATAATACTATTTTTCAAAAAACCATTATTACCATAAATGATTATTATTTTATATATTATAAATAGGTAGATAATAAACATGAGTAAACTATATATTTTATTAAGTTATTTAAGCATATTCTTACATTCCATTCCAATGGCTAAGTGATAATTCCAATATTAAATATTATTATTAATAATATATTGTTGTTTAGTAATACTCGACATTATGAGTACAAAAATATTTCAAATAAAATCATTATTGCATATAAAACAATCTAAAATATTGTTTCATGTAATTAATGTTATTTAAGGGATTTATATATTCTTAAATATATATATATATATATATATATATATCTTAAAGTCTCTTGATTTTCTATTCCCTTCTAAACATGGGGTTGTGTGTCACATAATCCATTGACCAAAATGTTATTCTTTTAAAATTACAGGGTTTGACAATATTCCTACAACATAATGGTGTTATTTAATGTTTAATAGTGTCGTATATCGTAATTTTAAGGATTTATATTAATAATTAATGTATATGAAAAAGTTATATAACATGAATAAAAATATTTCCCTTATAGTATTCTTAATTTAGGCCAATAGATTTACAAAAATCTTTTGCTGATCATATCTTTAGTAGGTTCTCCAACATAAATTCACATAACCTCAGTTTTATAATAAAAACAATATTTATCCATTAAAAACATTCTTAGAACCATCCATTAAAGGATGTAACAAAAAAATTAATTCATAGTTTCATCTTGGTGGTATTCTGCACATATAAATGAATCATGTTTTTATTTTTATTAATGTAATATGGGAAAATAAGTTATTGTTAATTCACATAAGAAAATAATCTTATGTATATAACCATTAACAATTTCATTACATATGTATTTAAAATTTGTAATTATAAATTTATCGTTGAATAGAAATAATTTAATAAAAATAGTCACACACATTATGAACAATGATTTTTATATTGTAAATCCATGGAAAATAAGATATTTAGAAAATATCATTTGGCTAGAATCCTAAGGAGAATAAATATAATATCTAACCCTTCACCTCTATATTGGAAAGATGTTGGGACCTTACTAGGACAAATGTGACATCCAAAAGACACTAAAGGATTAAAACAAAAGAAATGTGGTTCATAATAATTAGAGGATGATTTTACATTTGAAAATAAAATAACCAAATGATGAATATAATAACCAAAAAACAACATTATGATGCATGAGAGAAATGTAATACCACTCGAAGTAACCCCAACTGATAAAAATCCTAAAATAAACCAGAAAACATATTACAGTAAAAAAGATAAAACTAAATACAATAACTAAAATACCACCAAGACATTTACAATCAACTCCTATCATGCTCTATGATCTAACTGAATAATCATTTCCCATAGAATAATGATGAATCACTAAAGAACTGGAATACCATTCCATAACATGTGTCTCGATATAAAGCATCTTCAAATGAATACAAGTTCCAAAGTAGGGGGTGAGTATAAAAATATTTAGGATTTCCTCAATTATTTTCCTATGAATATCACTAGGATAGAATGTGTGAAAAAATTTATAAAAAACATTTTATAATAGTTTGTATCAAAACTATAACCATTTATACATAAAACAATTTTTGATGGAAATTAACTAAATAAGTATTTCAAACCACTTCAACATCCATTTGGAATGACTCATAACATTCAAAACAACCACACATGCACATGAAGTTTATAGTTAGATACTCATGAGAGATATCCCATTGATCTACCTTTTATGTAATGTTCTAGAATTTTCATGTAATTTTCTTTTTAAATATATGGGAATTTTACGAGTCCATGAAATCTGACGGCGCACGATTCTGAGGCCCGGAGTTCCCTTAATGATCCGTCAATGTTTTGTTAAGCTTATGTTAACACACACAAGTAGTTTTCCTGAAAAAGTGGAATAACTATTAAACAGTTACTCGGATCAGAAATCTGAGAGAAACTTTGCGCTCAAGATGGTGGGTTTACCCTAGACGCGACTTAATATTAGTTGGCGTAGACCTCCTCTGAGAGAACCAAAAAATGGAAGAATCATAAATAAAATAATTTAATAAATTATTTTATTTTTAAAATGCTTATAACTCACAAACGGTAACTCAGATTAAAAATATGAGGCCACTACTAAACTCGTGAGGGTATTCTTTCTTTAAAAAAAATACTAACTTTGGCCGACATGGGCCACCAGAGAAAGTTAGTTTTTGGCCGCAAATAAAATAATTAAGTGACAATTATTTAATTGTAAAATTCATAACTTCTAAATGGTAACTCAGATAAAAAATCCAAGAGTACGGTTGGGTTTGTTGGGGATTGGTTCACATAGGAAGAGCTTATCCTCGACCTGCGCGGGTCGAGGGTGACTGATATAAAATTTCTGAATTTTTTTTCAAGTACGTTCAGTAAACGCACGAGAATCATTTTATAACTTTTGAACCAACGCTCAGAATTGAAATCTGAGAGCACCGTTGAACTTGCAATGCCTGCATTCGCTTAAGGAGACTTTTACCTCAACGATAGTTTGTCGATGTTGAAAGATAGTTTATGGGATTTTTGTGGAATTTATTAAATAAAATAAACTTCTTTTTATTTTATTTTGAGCTTCCATGTAGATATTTCAGGTGGGTTTCACCGGAACTAAACCTCCAGATGGAATTTGGAAGTGGGGAACACCAGAACTTTGCCTCCCATGAGAGGTTAAGTTGGTCGGGACCACCCAAACCATAACCTCCCAATAGAAGTTATGGTGGTAGGGACCACCCGGGATGAAACCCCCCTTTAATTGGGAGAATCCCTCAACTCCCACAATTAATGAGGGGGAGCCTCTTGATCTCCTTCCCCATAATTATGTCAACGCACATACCATAAATCTTGCCAACGCACTGCATCGTTGCGCCAACATAAATTAATTGGCTTTCCCATTTTTAAATTGAGTAACATCGTCGTTGGAATTTAGGAAGGTTCCTAATAAACGAATCTACATAAATTATAATGATCGCTGCCTACCTCTACCCCTATCCGATACATGTGGATCATGAGAAAAGGATTTGGGACGACTTCACTAAGAGATGAAGTTCTGGTAAAGTGACGCGATACCCAAAACTTGGAAGATTACGCTCTCCAATGAAGAATGTTTTCTCCCAATGAAGAACGCTCTCCCAACGAAGAACAAACTATACTTAGACCTTCTTCCTTCGGACTTTCTCTGATGTAGGATGTCACTGACTACGACGAGCCGGCGCAAAAACCGACGATCGAGGAAAATGCTGAAGGCACTGACGTCTGTCCTTTCCCATCGATTTGTCTTCTCCCTCGCGACTCCGTCAATGAACTACGAGCAAGTTAGGGGTTATTACATGTTGATAAATTTTTCTTCTTCTTCTCATCATCGAATGAAGGGGATTGATGAAAAGTGATGTAATTAATTTTTTTTCATATTCTTTTCATGATGAACCAATTGATACCACCTTTAACACGAAGGATACTGGCCAACCTAACCTAGATCTACATCCTCTGTCCATTTTTCTTTCTTGTGGTGTTCTTCGAAGCGGAAAAGAGGCGACGAAGACGACAACGACATAGGTCGCACTACCTATGGCCTCCACGAACCGCCCCTCCCCCCGTGGCACATCAGTGTTCCCGGCCGAACACCGCCAGCCTGAGCCGCTCCGAAGCGGCCTGCTCGTCCGCCATCAGCCACTGGCACGCTGGCCTACATGCGCCCTGCGCGGCCTGCCCGGTGCCTTGCCTGCACCCCATGCGGCCTCCATAGCGCCCTATCAGCTGCCTTCCAGCCTACACTGTGCTCTCCTGGCCAACCTTCCGGCCTGCCCAGCCACCCCGCCGGCCTGCCCGGCCGACCCGCCGGCCTACCCCGGTTGTCAACCGGCCTGCCCGGGTGCCCCACCAGCATGCCCAAGACGCCCCCCGGCCTGCCTAGGATGCCCCACTGACCATCTGGAATGGTGGACCAGGATGACCCGCCCAACGGGCCGGGTCAGACCCTGTGGGAAAAACTGAGTCGACCCAGACCGGGTCAGCCCAGACTGTGTTTGGCCGAGTCAGTCCGACAGCGTCGGACCAGACCTAGACCCATTACCGACCCCTTTACATTCATTCACCATATATTTGGAACCAGACGTCTATTTGACGTACCGTTAGTGGATAAGGTATTCTTGGAATGAAAAAACCATTTTTAGAATACCCCATCGGTGTTCGGGGTATATTTCAGATATATTCAGGTTGGAATATACAAGAATCCAACTGATCCCCCGGGACTAGAAGGCTAATAACACATAGACCAGGCATTCGATCAGCGTGTCTTCTATTACGTTGAGACCCCTATTACGAGGAATACCTTTTTGAAACTTCTAAATGGGAATTTATGACAGTTGGAGTATCGACCTATAGCTCGTGGAGCAGACCCTCCCAGAGACGAGCGAGTTGAGTATGGAGACCTAGTTGCTGGATGAGACCTGATGACTGCTTGAATGATTTGACTCTGAGTGATTTGACTAGCCTAGTGGGGAGAACCTGGTAGTTGGCGCCAAACCCATGGTGGTGGAGCGTCTGGTAGTTGGAGACAGACCCACAATACTCGACAGGAGGAGTACCTCTGTAGGCTATTAGGGGGAGCGCCTAGTAGTTGGTGAAAAACCCACAGTGGGGAGCACCTCTGTGTGAGCATGGCAGACCCAAGGTACTCAATAGGAGGAGTACCTCAGTAGTCCAAGGTTAGTGGGAAGTGCCTGGTAGTTGGATGCATGCCCACTATAATCGACAGATGAAGATTTCTCCACCAGCATTGTTTTCGACAATGTGAATGAAAATCCTGGTTGTATTGAGTCAGTAACTTTGTGTTTTTCCTCGTGATTGAGATGTATTACTTGGTTACTTAGGTATATGTATGGGCATATACCTATGTGAGGTTATCTGTTGATTTCGTACTTTGTGGTTTATCCTTGTTGGATTTTTTGGGGCCTTGAGGGTCTCAGGGTCCCTACTGAGTATCCTTATAATCACCCCCTGAACAGGATATGCCCACACCTCATTGTGTTGGTTGTAGATGAAGAACAACGTTGATTGAGGATCAGAGTTGTAGGACTGGACGGTACCCGGAGGTGGACCCTATGACGAGTAGGTACATGAAGGATACTAACAGACATGGAGTGTTGAGGAGGCTATCTGTTCCAACCCATTAGGTAGGAATCCCCAAAGGATGACCCAGTAGCTTCTTTAACTTTTTTTTCCAGTTGTACTTTTTTTTCATTTGTACTTGTACTTCCATTTTGGGCTTGTATTTCTGGCCCCTTTTACTTTTCAGAACTTATTTGTATTCAGTTTTTCTTAGTGTTTTACTTATAGCTCATACTCTGTTGTGTCTGTTTACACTTTATAAAGGCAATGCCTTCCCAGTTTTAGGGATTTATTCCATTGGTGATAGTCCCCATCCCCTGGACTATGGAAGGCGGGCTTGGGGTAGTCACGACATGGGCCACGGGGGATGGGTCGTGACAAATTGGTATAAGAGGAGTTGGTTCTACCGCAGAACATAAGAATATGATCTTTTCTATGAAGCAATAATGTTTAGTGTAGTGAGTGTGGTTTTCAGTTCAGGGATTCCAGTGTTGGTGCGACGATTGACGTATCCATAAACCAGGACCCTAACTACTGATTTCCGTCTCAGTACACAAAAACACTGATTATGTGGGTGTTTTCCAAAGTTTTCTTTAATTCATCTCAACTAGGTTATCTCACCAGGTTTAATCTTTTGACAGTGTCTCATCTGTTTCATTTAGGATGCCTCCCCATGAATGACCATCTAGAGACCTGAGAGTTGTACACACTGACAGCCCGCCGAGTGATGAGTCTCTGGTGCAGGGCCCTCTTACTATGTTGGCACCTTCAGGTGGTGTACCAGCAGCACCACCACCAGTTGGGCAGCAGATACCACCAACCACACTGGTGGATGGTGCACGTTGATGGAATGCATTGCATGAGTTCCAACAGTAGAGGCATCTATTGTTTTGAGGCGAGATAGTTTCCAACGAAGCTGAGGGATGGTTGGAGGCAATTACTAGAGTTTTCTGTCTAGTTGAGATCCAAGCAGAGCAGGTAGTTGTTTTAGATAATATTATTTTTCAGTGAGTGACCATGAGGATGGTCCGCTTAGTGATGAGGCTTCGGTACGTGGAACATTGCTCGAGATAGTACCTTCGGGTAGTATGCCATCTATATAAATACCCATTGGTCAGCAGTTACAATCGACGGTACTAGTGAAGGAAACTTGTAGGCTTAGTGACTTAAACGTGTTTCTGCATCAAATACCCCTTAGGTTCTGAGGCGATCCCGACTCATAGGTGGCTGAGGACTAGCTTGGGGAGGTGGCTGAGAGTTCTATAGAACTTCTACAGATTTGGAAGGATGACATGTTGGTAGCTGAGTATTCATCGAGGCGTACCGATCTTTCCTGGTACTCACTGAATACGATACGATCAGTGCATCAGGGCTTGAAATTCCGAGAGAGGTGTGTTTAAAGGACATCTGATCCATCACTATTACTTTATGCATTCGTACTTAAGCTTGGGTGATAAGGAGAACCTTTGTGGTTGAATGTTCTTTGGCTGAACGGATACATCCCGTGAATGTTAGCAGTGAGAAAGCATAAAATGGGTGCCAGTCTTAGAGACATGGGCATGTAAAATGTTTCAATAAGAGGATGTGATAGGGATAGATGAATCTTCAGGGCAGAAGACCTGGAAGCAGAGCGAGGAGAGAAACATGTGGTGGTGTACTTTTTGACATATTACAACCACCACCTTTTTGTGGACCCTGCTAGGCTGAGGGAGCTGGAGGAAAGGGGAAGAGTGTTGTTGCATACAGTCAAGGAATGTGTCCCAAGGTCTCTAGGAATGATACGAGTTACGGTCTACGTTTATTACTAGCTGCCCTATCAATATACATAGGTACCAATCATTCCTTCCTTCCACGAATCTTGTCCAGGACCTAGAGTTTCTGGTTGAACCGTTGAATTGATCCTCATGTCTGGAGATACCATTGGGAGGAGACTCAGTAATCACACTTATGCTGATGGTGCGATATGAACCTTGTGGAGAGAGTTTCAGTTGGAACCTCTTGGTGACAGAATTGAGGACTTAAGACATTAGTTTGGGTTTGGACTTAACATCCACAGTTCACACTCATATTAAATGTATTAGGAAAATAGGTTGTGGTTTATCTACAATGTTGGGATGCAGTTTTCCATGGTCAAAAAAAAGGAAACCCATGAATTATAGGATAAATTCATGAATAATTGGGTGAAAAAACCACTTTTGAGTCGACCAACCTCATCCTCGTGGAAGAATAAGTGGACTTTGAGATAGTTTATACTCATAGGAAGGGGAACATGGTAGCAGACCCACTCAACAAGAGGTCTGGCATGCATCTGCTAAGTGAGGCGATAGAGAATCTGGCTACTTTACAGATATCCTTTGTGGATAAAGATGGAGAATACTCCCTTCAGTCTCTTACAGTCAGTCCCCCACTTCTTCAAGGAGTCCGGGATCCACAACAAGGGGATACTGACTACGAGACACAACTTGCTCAGATATCCACATGGCATGAACCTGATAGATTTTTTAATGGTGGGGAGCACATCATCCTCTTCAAAGTATGTAATATGGTAACAGTGTCACTTCATGAGGAAGTGTTGAGGGAGTTCCACACATCCCCTATAGTGGTTCATCTAGGAGTGTCGAAGTTGTACTAGGATCACTGACGACAACACCAGTGGATGGGAATGATGAAAGAACATAATGAGTTGTCTCTCGGTGCCTCAGTTTTCAGCGTGTGAAAGTGGAGCATCAGGTACCAGCATGCTTGGTTCAACCTTTAGAGGTCCCATTGTGAATGTCGGATGGGATATCCATGGACTTACTAATAGGACTTCCACATACATCCAGGGGACATGACATGATTTGGGTGATCGTTGACCGACTCACCAAGTCGGCCCACTGCCTACCGATCAGAGATTAAGGTTCAGTAGAGAGATTGGGATGCCTCTAAATGAAAGAGATTGTGCGGATACATGGAGTACCTTCAATAATTGACTCCGATCGTGACACAAGTTTTAATTCCCAGCTATGGAAGGGGTTGCAGGAAGCTTTCAGGATGCAACTTCGTTTGAGCACCGCCTTTCATCCATAGACGGATAGTCAGACTAAACAGACCATTCAGACACTCGAGGTCCTGCTCTGTGCAAGTGTCCTTGACATCAATCGTAGCTGCGAGGATCACTTAACTTTTTTTGAGTTGAATACAACAAAAACTATCACTCCACCTTTGGGATGACAACTTTTGAGGCGTCATACGGGTGACCTTGCAGGTCCCCTTTGTGCTGGACTGACCCTGGGGAGTTAGCACTAGTGGGACATAAGATTGTACAAGCTACTAGAGAGAAGGTGCAGATCATCTAGGAGTAGATGAATACTGCAAAGAGTAGGCAGAAGTCGTATTCCAACCAGAGACAGAGACCTCGGGAGTCCGAGAATGGAAACCACATCTTTCTACAGGTCTCAGCTCGACGAGGTTTGTGGAGATTTGGCTGAGGAGGAAAGTTATCTCCAAGGTTCATCAGACCATTCTAGGTCCTCAGCCGAGTTGTCAAGGTGACATACCGCTTAGCTCTTCCACCTTAGTTATACTAGGTGCATGACATCTTCCACGTATCCCAGCTGAAGAGATACGCGCACAACCCTTCTCACATCATCGGCCATGGAGAGCTATACATCGATAATGGGGATAATTTTATGGATGTTCCAATAGATATTGAGGATCAAAAGGGGTGGGTCCTTCGTGGAGAGTTGATACCTCTGGTATGCGTTTTCTGGCAGTATGGGAACCTCCAAGAGTGCACATGGGAGCGGGAGGCTCAGATGCGTGCTCAGAACCCCCACTTGTTCCCTTAGTAACGAGTTGTGTCTTATGGGTACGTAAAGCCCTAGGGTGGGGAGAAAGTAAAGACCTAGAATTTTCATGTAATTTTTTTAATTATATGGGAATTTTACGAGTCCGCAAAATATGACGGTTCGTGATTCTGAGGCCTGGAGTGCCTGTAATGATCCGTCGAAGTTTTGTTAAGGTTAAGTTAATGCGCGTAAGCATTTTTCCTGAAAAAGGTGAATAAATATTAAATGGTTACTCGGATCAGAAATCAAAGGTCACCATTGCTCTCAAAATGGTGATTTTACCCTAGTTGTGACATATGATTTTTTGATGCAGACCTCCTGTAAGAGAACCCAAAAAAATGGAACAATTGTAAATAAAATAACTAAATAAATTATCTTATTTTTCAAATGCATATAACTCAAAAAAGGTAACTCGGATTAAAAATATGAAAACACCACTGAACTTGTGAGGGTATTCTTTCTTTAAGAATATGAAAACTTTGTCCGGATCGGGCCACTAGAGAAAGTTAGTTTTTGGTCACAAATAAAATAATTAAGTGGAAATTATTTTATTGTAAAATTCATAACTTCAAAATGGTAACTGAGATTGAAAATCCAAGAGTACCGTTGGGTGAGAAGGGGTGTGTTTCACCAAGTCATAGCCTAACATCGACCGACATGGGTCGAGGGTAACTGATAATATTTTTCTGAACATTTTTTGGGTACATTTAGTAAACGCACAAGAAATGTTTTATAACTTTTGAACCGGTGCTCGGAATTGAAATTCGAGGGTACCGTTGAACTCGCATCAACGATATTATATTAAGGAGACTTTCACCTCAATGATAGTTAGTAGAGGGTGAAAGTTAGTTTTTGGGTTTTTTCGTGGAATTTATAAAATAAAATAAACTTCTTTTTATTTTATTCTGAGCTTTCATATGGTTATTTCAGGGGGGTTCCACCTGAAGTAAACCTCCAGGTGGATTTTGGAAGTGGGGAACACAAGACCTTAACCTCCCATGAGTGGTTAAGTTGGTGGGGACCACCCGAACTATGACCTCCCATGAGAGGTTATGGTGGTAGGGACCACCTGGGATGAAACCCCCTTTAATTGGGAAAAACCCTCAACTCCCACAATTAATGAGGGGAGACTCTTGACCTCCTGCACCTTAATTGTGCCAACACACATTCCCTTAATCTTTCCAACACACCGCATCATTTCTCCAACATAAATTAATTTTCTTGACCCTTTTTAAATTAAGTAACAACATTGTTGGAATATAGGAAAGTTCCTAATAAATGAACCATCATAAATTACAATGATCGTTGCCTACCTCTCCCCCTCTCCTATATACATGAATCTTGGGAGGAGAATTTGAGACGGCTTCACCAAGCGACAAAGCGCTGGTAAAATGACTTGATGCCCAACACTTGGAAGATTACTGTCTTTAACAAAGAATGTGTTCTCCCGGTGAAGAACGCTCTCCCAACGAAGAAAAATGTCAACATTGACCTTATTCCTTGGGACTTCCTCTGACGTAGGATGTCACTGACTATGACGAGCTGGTGCACAAACTGGCGATCGAGTAAAACTCCAAAGACACTGACGTCCATCATTTCCCAATGATCTGTTTTCTCCCTCGCGACTCCGTCGACGAACTACAAGAAAGGTAGGGGTTATTGCATGTTGATGATTTTATTTTCTTCTTCTCATCATCAAATGAAATGGATCAATGAAAAGTGATTTAATTAATTTTTTTTCATCTTCTTTTCATGATGACCCATTTGATACCACCTTAAACGCGGAGGATGCGGGCTAACATAACATGGCCCGACATCCTTTGTCATTTTTTCATTCTTGTGGTGTTCTTCGAAGCGGAAATGAGGCGATGAAGGGGGAAATGACAAAGGATGCGCTACCCGCAGCTTCCACGAACCACGCCGCCCCCCACAGCACACATGTGTTCCCGTACGAACACCGCCGGCCCAAGCTGCACCGAACCGGCCTGCCCGGCCACCCCTAGCCACTAACCCGCCTGCCCGAGGCCTTACGGAACCCCACACGGCCTACTTGCAGCCTGCCCACGTCCCATGCGGCCGGACTGACACCCTACACTCACCCCGCGCGGTTTGCATGGCGCCCTCCCGACATCCCTACTACCCTGTTGCACCCCACTTTCCCTTCCCGGCGCCCTCTAGGCCACCTTCTGGCCTGCCCAACGCCCTGCGCGGCGCCCTGCCCGCACCCCATGTGGCCTAGCCGGTGCCCTCCTAGCTGCCATGTCGCCCTGTCGTGCCCCGCGCACCCCACCTGACGCCCTCCTAGTGGCCTACCGGCCTGCCCGACGCCCTCCAGTCGGCCTTCCGGCCTGCCAAACACCCTCCCGGCCGTCGTCTGGCCCGCCCGGCCTGACCGGCCGCCCCACAGCCTACCCGGGCCATCACCCGGCCTACCCAGGCTGTCGCCCGGCCTTCTTGGCCGCCCTGCTGGCCAACCCAGGCCAGCGCCCGGCCATCCAGCAGGGCTGCGCCGACCTCCCTCACTGGCCTGCTGCCTCCCTCGCGGTGCTGCTGGCCGAACCGGATTTCCATTCCGGGCCGAGTCGCCCGAGCGATGCCCCACGCGATGCCTGCTGAAACAGCGCAGGCCTCCAGGCCATGCCGCCTACGCAACGACCTCCGGGCCGAACCACCACCGTAGTGCGTTGGGCCGGGCCCAACAGACCGGGCTGACCCACCCAACGGGTCGGGTAAAACCCAATTGGTCAAACCGGGTAAACCCAGACTGGGTCGGCTCAGACTGGGTTGGGCTGAGTCGGTCCGACCAGGTCGGACCTGACCCGAGCACATTACCGACCCCTTTAGATTCTTTGGCCATGTCTTTGGCACCGGACGTCTATTTGATGAACCGTCAATGGCGCAGGTATTCATGGAACATGACGGTCCCTTTGAGAATACCCCACTAGAGTTCAGGGTATATTTGAGATACAACCAGGGTGGACCGTACACGAATCTAACCAGTCCCCTGGGACTAAAAGGCTAATAACTCACAAATCAGGCATCCGATCGACGCTCTATCTGTTGCATTGAGACCCCTATGATGAGGAAAATCATTGAGATACTTCTATATGGGACTTTTCTATGGTTGGCGTATCACCCTATAGCTCATGGATCGGACCCTCCCAGAGACGAGCGAGCAGAGTACGGGGACCTAGTAGCTGGATGAGACCTGATGACGGCTTGACCGATTTTACTCGGAGTGATTCGAGCAGCCCAGTGGGGAGTGCATAGTAGTTATAAATAGACCCACGATAGTGGAGTTCCAAGTAGTTGGCGGCAGACCGGTGGTACTCGACAGGTAGAGTACCTCTGCAGGCTATTAGGGGGAGCGCCGGGTAGTGTGTGGCAGACCCACTGTGGGGAGAACCTCTGTTTGAGCGCAGCAGACCCACGGTAATCGACAGGAGTAGTACCTCAGTAGTCCAAGGTTAGTGAGAAGCACCTGGTAGTTGGCGGCATGCCCACTATACTCGATATAGGACGATTTCTCCAGCAGCCATGGTTTCAACAATGTGAATGAAAATCCTGGTTGAGATAAGTTAGTAACTTTTTGTTTTTCCTAATTATTGAGATGGATTACTTGGTAACTTAGATATATGTATGGGAATATACCTAAGTGAGGTTATATGTTGATTTCTTACTTTGTGGTTTACCATTTTTTGATTTTGTGAGACCTTGAGGGTTTCGGGGTCCCTAATGAGTATCGTTATACTCCCCCCCTGCACGGGCTATCCCCACACCTCGTTGTGTTGGTTGCAGATGACAGACAACGCTAACTGAGGATCAGAGTTGCAGGACTGGACGGTACCCAGAGGTGGACATTACAACGAGTCAGTACACAGAGGAGACTAATAGACGTGGAGTGATGAGGAGGCTATCAGTACCTACACATCAGGTAGGAATCCCCAGAGGATGACCCAGTAGCTGCTTTACCTTTTCTTCAGTTGTACTTGTTTTTCAGTTGTACTTGTACTTTCCCGTTGAGCTTGTATTTCTAGCCCCTTTTACTTTTTAGCACTCCTTTATATTCTATTTTGCATAGTGTTTTACTTCCAGCTTGTACTCTACTGTGTGTTTTTACACTTTATAATTGAAATTCCTTCCGAGTTTTAGGGATTTACGCCTTTGGTGCTAGTCGCCAGTCCATGGACTATGGAAGGTGGGCATGGGGTAGTCACGACATGGGCCACGGGGAATGGGTCATGACAATTTCTTCACAGGGAAACCATATCCCAAGTGCCCTAATGGAACACACCCCTTCCATATGGTCATGTCAATGCAAATGAACACAATACAACCATTTATGCTAAATACCATGCCATAACAATTGTGAAAAATCATTTCAATAAAACCATCCCTTTATTAAAAACATTTCTAAAAAACTTTTCAATAAATAAAAAACACATATTTTTTAATAATTATTTTAAAATAATGAAAAAATAACTTTGTACAACAACCAATTTCCCAAATTTCACAAACCATCACTAAATTGGGTTATTATCATTCTTTTCACATCAATTTCACAATTAAATCCAAACAATTCAATCAATTTCAAATAAATCCTTCGATTTATTAATAATATGCTTTGAGAGTGGATCCTACTACATCACCAACAAAGGTGAAGATAATGAAAGATATAATTTCATCATAAAAATGGCTCGAAACTCCCAAAAAAGTCCTTAGATCTTGTTCCCCTTAAACAAAAAAAAATCAAATTTATTCATAATTAACATCACCCAACATGAATATATTCCCAAAAGACTAGAATCATGAATCTAGAAGAGAAAACAAGATGGAAACTAAGGAAAATTACCACAAAATGGAACTTACCATAGAAACTAGTCTTCCATGCACCACGATTCTCCAAAATATCAATCTTGGATCAAGAGGATGGGTCTCCAATGACTTTGAGGGAGATGAAGTTTATTGAGGGTCATATTAATGGAAAAAAGTGACTTATGGTGTAAATAAGATTAGATACACGATATTGAGATCTAATTTTTAACGTTTGATGGTTAAGGTGCATGTTTAGGACAACCATATGCTAACTATAAACTAAACATTTCCTATAAACACTCCTAACATGGTTAGCATTGTTGGTTAGAAAAAACAAGTGGAATCCTCACTAAATTCCAATATCCATACATGAATGGTTTCTCCTAGGTGGCCACATTGGTATGGACAACTGTGCATTTAACTATGCACCTACACAGTGCCCACTATTTCAGTTGCATGGTTTCTTAGATGCTGTTATATGGTTTCTAATAACCCAGATAAAACTATGAACAACCATAAAATCCCAAAAAATATTCCAAATGTCCAATGATAGTACAAAAATATTTCCTAGATACAATATATTATTAAAATACATAAATAATGTGTAAATTTCGGGTATTTAGGGGTGCAACATTCTCTCCACCATTGGTCTTCTTGTCCCCAAAAAAGGTAATCCAACCATTTCCCTAGATGACTTCAGCCCATTTCATTAACATTTCCCTCTCAAATTACCAAATTTTTTTCTGAATCCAACCATGTTACCAATAAACCATCACTAGATTAATTCTTTTCCCACATAAGACCTTTTCTTTCCCATATACAATCCAAAATGGCACTTGAAAGAACATAACATCTAGATATAGGTCCACATGATATCAAAAAATCACATGGTTTTGATAAGTTTGAAACTTTTTCAATTGAGATACATGAAACACATTATTCCCTAAACTAAACTTTGGTTGAAAATCTGACTGATAATCCACCTCACCATCAAATAATAGTATCTCAAAAGGGACTAGGAATCAATGAGATTACTTGACCTATTTCCCATAAAAATGATTCCCAAGACCTGGATAGTTTTTATAGAATATATTATCACTCACCTAGAATGAAAAAAACATTTGATGATGATCCAAATATGATATCTAATGACTTTGAGATGTAATCATTGCCTTTATAATCAGTTGAATATTATATGTTGTCTCTTAAACAATGTTTGGTCCAATGAGTGAAGTATCACCTATTTCCACACAAAAAAGTAAAGAACAATAATTATTACCATACAATTCTTCAAAAGGTTCTATATATATCATGGAATGGGTGCTTTTGATATATGAGAACTCAAATAATGTTATGTTCTCCTCCAAAGAGCCACAAAAATCTATTAAAAATTTTCAAGGCATGTATTCTATCATTTTTATCACTATTTAATATTATCAATACCTCTTATGATGATACTCTATAATCATAGTCAACTATGTCCAAAGGGATTTCTGAAAATATTTGCAAAAAAAAAGATTTAATCCATGGACCTCAGTCTAGCACTGTTGAAACTTGTGTGCTATGGCGCTTTAACCCCTCTTTGATATATATATTTTAGACAAGTCCTATACTCTATGGGATAAAAAAATAGGGTTTAAATGGGAATACATTGTGAGATGATCCATTATCACCCATATGAAATCGAGTTTTCAAAACTTCCTTGATACACCTTTCAGAAAATCCATGGCACTCTCCTCCCACTTCCAAACAAGAATAGGTATAGATAGAAACATACCAGCTGGTTGTTAGTTATTTTCAATAATCTGTTGATAGACGTAGAATCTCATAAAAATATTATAAAATTTTCTTTTCATTCTAACCCACTAAAATTGATCTTTAATTGGCTTATAAATCTTTTTTATTCCAAGATAAAAAACCCATCTGAAATGGTGGTATGCATGAAGAAGTTGTTCTAATAAATCCTTAGGTATGACAATATAACATCGAAAACACAACCTAGATCACCTAACAAGATTCCATCACTCAATGGTCTCCCTAATGTTGATTTTTGAACACATAGAAAATAATTTTAAATCTGATTCATGTGTCTCTTTAACCCACTAAACCCAATAAGTAACAAAATAAATTTTAATGAAAAGTATTACACTAAGTTAATCTTCACAATATAAGAGCATGTTTTCTATCAAAGAAATCAGTTTCCAATTTATCTAAATCTTCTTTCTCTAGAAGGATATATGACTTTATTATTAATGAATCCACCTTCAAAATTCCTTTACCCATTTTATACATTATATCGAATTCAAATATTTGAAGATACTTTATCCATGTTCTATATACCATATTTAGATCTCTCTATGAGGATATGTGTATCAAACTCTTATAATATGTAACCCTAATAAATTTCTCACCAAAGAGGTAATTATGCCATGTCTACAATTCATATACTAAAATAGCTTATTAAAAATCATTTTTTGGTATTTATTTTCATGAAACCATAATTTCCATGAGCCATAATCAACATCATTATCTCCATACAAGAGAACACATCCCAAACTCGATCCCGAAGAATCACAATACAACACATAGAGGTATCATTATTCAAGTAGTATCAATTTTAGTTAGATGTAAGGTGAGTATTAAGTCTTGAAAAAAAATCTAAAATTCATCATTACATTGAAAGGTCATGCCTTTTTCTATCAAAGATGTTAGTAGTAAATATTTAGGAACAAAATGTCAAAAAATAACCAACCAGTCCACAGAAAATATGTATCTCAAATACATTCTTTGAATGTTTCCAAAAAACTTTATATTTTATAGATCTATATAAAAACATATTTTATAAATAAAAAATCTCTATAAATGTACATATTGTATCGAAAAATAAGACATTGAACTTTATTCAAAAAAAAAATGATCCCACAGTATTCCCAACACTATCAACATGTGTTACACATCCTCATCCCTTGTCCTTGAATACACCAACATGTCATCCAAAAACACCACCACAAAATAATTCAAATATATTTCAAATATCCAATTCATCAATTACATAATGGTAGATGGTAAATTAATATAACCATAATGTGTAACCACATAATTTTAAGGGCTATATCTACTCAATAAATCAATCTTCAGAATATCCTCCTTCCGAACCTGCAATAGGTCTAATACCACATGAAATTCAATTTTAGATAACCCTTTGGATCCCATAAATTGATAAAATAGATCATAAATTCATGGAGGATGATACAAATTATATATTATATCTTGATTAATTATATGATTATGCACACATAAATAGAGAGTCCAATCTGCATATTTAAAAAAAATAATAGGGATGCCCATGGGGACGTACTAGGCCGAATAAAGCCTTTACATTCCAGATATTACAAAAATAATTTTAATTCAATTAATTATACTGGTTATGACTAATAATATTAAAGTGATATAGGATTGGACCATGTTAATGGATCAACTGTAAACTCCACTTCTCTTATAGGTGGAATCACTTTGACATTATCTTAAAAAACATCCAAAATGATATCAACATTTTCTAGAAAAACTGTATCCCTAATATCATTCATAGATTCCCCAGAAAAAACTACCAAATGGTATAGAATAATTCCAATTTTTTTTAATCCCACCACAAATTCCTTTACATTTTGGAATCATTTAAAGATATTAATAACACCATCTGTAGCAGTAAAACTAGTTGTTTGAGTATAATAGTCAATGTGAGATTTAAACATTATCAACCAATACATACCCAAGATTATGTAATAGATATCCATATGAAACAAAAATAATTATCATATAAATTCATTCCCATGAAAATTTATTGGACATGATTTACACATAAATTCTCGACATTCTCTTTGACTAATAAGAGTTTGATGCCTCAAAATGGAAGACATCATCTCAACATTCAAAACCAAAAAATTAATATCTTAAGAAGAAATAAATGAATTGGATTCACCCACAGAAAAAATATTTCAGATGGGTAAAATTAGAAATAATCATACATATCACTTTAGATGGTCTAGATTGATCATCCAAAACCATTTTCTAAAATCAATATAATTTGGTACTAACAACACTTTTCCATTTGGTACCCTATTTTGATTGTACTGATTGAGGAGTCATGGAAAACCTAGAATCACCATGGATTCCTAAATTATATAGATGATACTTATTCAGGTGCCCTGATCTTGTGGAAACATAAATTGTCCGAGAAACATGAGGTGTGTCTATAGTGTCCAACCTTGAAGAAATTCCACTATAACATTGAATATTACCCATGAGGTTGAAAATTTGGCATGCTCTAGGTGGTGTCATACTATCTCCTAACATGTGATTGAAATAGATACCCTTAAAATATCCAAGCTTACTATTGGGTTTAAAAGAACGATTAAACGATTCATACATCTGAATCTAAGACATACCACTACCATGGAATCATGTTTCCCTCTTCCCCTTACTCCCATCATTATAGTTCCCACCATTTCTCATTGGTATCTTAAAGATTCATATACTTATAGTTCGTGAGATGTATCTTTCGATGACCATCACTGTATTAACCTTATCTGTATAATATATTATCTAAATCACAACAATCATTGAGGGAAACTCCGACCTCAAGCACAATTAAAAAATGTGTTCCATTATGGAATAATTTATAGAAAAATTGGGTTCAGATAAGACTAAAATCATGAATTTTTCAATATAAACTATCTATGTGATGTTCTCTTTATTCATGCTGAAAATGTTAGTTCTTCTTGAAATTCATAACATGTGAGTATATAATTTTTTGTTGAATAATAATTCAAAATAATCCCATGAAATCCATTGTTCCAATTTATCCAGAAATACTAAATCCCACAACCGGTGTTCTAGATACTCTACAATGTACATTTCCAACATGACTTTTAGCTCATCTAGTGTTCCTAGGAAATCAGATATTCTGTTTATCATATTAAGACTCACTTCTTCTTTATTGGATTATAATTCACCCTTAAATTCAATTAGATTATTATTTTGAATAGAATGTAATGATATATATATTTTTTGGTTAATACCCTATATTCCCTCTATGAACAAGATGAACAGATTAACAAATACACTAAACCATTTATTGATTCATTTGTGGCTCCAGTTCAACCACATTCTCAATTTCCACTTATTTTTAGTTTCTTAAATGATTAATTTGTTCCATTTTCTATAAACAAAGAAAACATACATTTATTCTCACTATATAACAACAAATTTTATAGAAATTTAAAAAAAATATCACCTCACACATATCAGAACATATCTTTCCAAAAATTCAATAATTTTCCTCCATCAATACATTTTTTAAAATTCCAACAAGATTTTGAAAATAAAATATTTTTAACAATTTTCATAAATAAACACTTTTTAACATAATTATAAATAATTACCCCAAATTATTTATGAAATCCTTGTGGGAACTCATTTCTAACAATACATGTCATGCATTTACCATCGGTTAAACAAATAAAAAAGAAGTAACAACTCCAAGAATTGTCTCATGCTATTAGGAACCCCAATTTCCTTGTAACAAGAATTTCAAAATAGATAGGTTATTTGTGCCTCCTTATTCTATACATTTCATGTTTTGATGATCCTACTCTTTTCTACCAATACAACTGAAGGACAAAATCAGAATTATTTACAAATTCATGACAAAAAAAAGTGATATCATTTCTATCAAAAGATAGTTGTAACGAAATATACTGATACCATTTGTAATGTACTACCCCACACCACTAGAATGGGAAGGTGGTGTGACATTAATAGGCCTTAGGAGACATCCCCATAGAAATAAATGATATAAAAAAATTGAAGTGTTCATAGCAATTTGGGGATGAGTTTATTTTTGAAAATAAAAAAAACAATCCAAGAATATAATAACCAAAAAACAACTATTTAATTCTAGAGAATAATTTAATACCAAAACTATAATCCCAACGAACTAAAAAACCACACCAAATGCAAGAAACACATTAGAGTACAAAATGTGAACTAAAAAAACAACCCATATACAACTAAGACATCCAATAGAAACTCCCAAAATTCTCTAAGATCCAATATAGAAATCCATTCTCATGTTATCATGATGAATCACAAAATAACCATTATACATTTCTTTTACCTGTTTCTTGATATAAACCATTTGAAAATGTAGAAAGGATCCCATTAAGGGGGTTTATATAAAGCTCAATACGATTTATCTTATGACATCCCAAACCATGACACTAGAATATAACATGGTATAAAATTTATATAAAATAGATTTTAATTTATATAAAACATTTTATATTAGGAAAAAACCATTTAGAAGAAAAACAGTTTTCCATGGAAGAAAACCAAACATGTATTTATACCAAGCTCACAATCTATTTTGAATAACCGAATACATCCCTCATGAACACTCATGCATGCTCAGATGATAGTTCCATTCTCTTGGACGTTCTCTCTTCAATCTATGATGTTTTTTAAAGAAACCATACTCTAAGTTCCCTAATGTAACACTCCCCTTCTACAAGGTAACATCAATGTTAATAAACACACACCGACCATTTTTCTGAAATACCATGACAAAAAAATTGAGCAAACCCATTTTAATAAAAAAATAATTTTATAGAAAAATTTTCTAATAACTTATTCTAGAAATAAAAAAAATCCATATTTTAAAACCAGCAAAAAAAAATCATAAAAACAAGCACTTTTAAAACACCTAATTCCCTAAATTTTACGAACAATAACAGAAGAAGGTTTTTATCAATATTTCTATATAAATTTCGCAATTAAATTTATAAAATTAAATTAATTCAAAAACATTCATTCTATTTAAAACTAATAGTATTTGAGAGGGAATCCACCCCACTTCCCAAACATAGGAAAAAATGATGAAGAACCATATTTTTTTAATAATCCACCATGAAACTCCATAAAAACATCCTTCGATCGCATTACCCTTAAAAATATCCATATCTTAGCATGATCATCATTAAAAAACATAAAAGTTTCCCCAAAGGACAATATTTATGAATCCAAAAGATGGGAAGAAGATAAAAACTATGGAAAACAACCAAGAAGGGAAAATTAATAATTATTCAAGCATCCAATGCACTGAAATTTTCCAATGGACCGCTTCGAGATCAAGAGTAAGGGTCTACACATCCTTTGGAGTGAGGCAAAATCAATTTAGAGTTGTATTAAGGAAAAATGAGTGTCTTAATGTTTAAATTGTATGAGATCCACAAAACAAGGAAATAATTTTTAGATCTACACTGGTAAGGTGAACGAGAAGAAAAATCATTCTCTAACCATGCTCTAGCCACTGCCACTAAACAATTCTCACGTGGTTGGATAATGTGGTTAGAAAAATTGTAGACCAACCATGCTAATACTTATTGTTTACAGTAGCATGGCTTCTCCAGGTTGGCCACAAGGTTTGGCTAAACCTCATGCCTAAATATGTGCCTAACCAGTGCCCAATGTTTTTGTTGCATGATTTCTTAGATGGTATTGCATTGTTTCAACCAACCCTGCCCAAACCATGAACCTATTTAAAATCCTACAAAATGTGCCAAAACATCTCTGAACCTCCAAAAATGTTAACCAAATACTATATATATACTTAAAATACATAAATAAATGCATAATTAATTAAAAATGATGGTGATATAATAAATAGGACTATTTCAAAGGATTTTTTTTTCTTGAAGATGAAATCTAAGTTTATTGGTGTTATTGAATAGCTAGTGAGATGTCCCTTTAATTAGTGAGGAGGGATGATTTTTTAAATACTCATAATTATTTAATAATGGGAATTAAATCTCAAGTAATGTGGCTGGGATATTGATAAATAATATATAATGAAATATATAATCTTGATAGATTCATCAAACAAACATTAGAACCCTGGGTTTTAATATTTTTTCCTCCTTCACAAGGTTGAATCCTTTTAATACCAATTAACTCTTACAGTGGTAACTATTTTTTGCCTATGTAATTTAAAATTTTTTCTTAGAAATAATATCGAGATATATAAATAATTTTGAAATATCATTTTAAAATTTGAATTTTTTTATTTTCTAAATGTGATGGTGGTTAGTTAGAAATTAATAAATGTATAATGTAATAAAAAAATTTCTTGAGAAATATATTTAATATGTTCTAAATCATCCATTAAAATTTGTAAAAAAGAATAAAAATTTTTAGATGTATAATATGACTTTTTAAAAAAAATATTTTTTTGGAGAAAATGGTGTTAAAAATTTATATTACATACTTATATACTTATAATTTCAATAATTATTGGTATTTGAAAAACTGGTATATTGAACTATTTACCTTAATATAAATTTTTTTTAAAACAAAAAAATATCTAATGAAAATATTACAATGATGAATCAAAAAATAAAATCCTTTTTCATATTCAAATACAAATATTTTGAAATTTATCATTTAAATATAATAATAAAATAGAATGAATAAATGTTTCAATTTAGAAAAAACCTCTTTAGTAAACAACCCATTATTCTTCTACTTTTATAACATTTACTAAAAAACATTAACCAATTATTCATATAAATATTTTTTTTTTGTAAATTGTTTATATATTTCATATTAGAAAAACTCATATAACATTAGAAGACTTTTTTTTTGAGAAAAATACTATTCTAACTATAAAATGATCTTATTTGTCATTTTAACTATACCAATTGAACAAAAAAGTATCCTTTATTTTCTATTGATAAATCATTCATAATGTTGTTGATCCTCTTCATTCCGACTAATTTAATTTGTATTTTTTTGTGGTAATATATAAATATTTATATATTATCTAATCATATAGTTGTTTATTTATGATCAGTATTTTGTGTAGAGAAATATACTAAATACATTGAAATATTTTCATGTAACCATATATTAAAATTTAAGGGAGTTCCAAAATCCACATAAGCTATTACATTTTAGAGGGAAAAATTTAGATGGAGGTGGGGAGTCTATAGTTTAATCAATGTTTTACAAGGATCTCACATGATATTCATTTAATAATGTGTTGAACACAAAGTTTTATTCTGAATTATTGAGGGTACTAATGAATAGTGATTTTTGAAATGTATAAAATGGGATCCATTTATTAATAATATATTCCACTAATTTTATTGAGTTGTTTCATTCATCCATTAGGATCATAATGAATGAAAATATCATGGATAATGTGTTTAAATGGGGACAAATAATGAGATAAGGTTATGGATTATTCTTTGTTTGCTGCCAAAATATTCATAGAATATTGTTAAATATTCCATGGTATAGATTTATATAGAGGATTTGATTATCCTTTTTGGTACAAAAACACTTTAAATAGGTATTCATATCCCTTTTTCTTTTGAGAAATTGGATGCATGAGGTGTTGCAAAAAAGTAGTGTCAAGGGCACCCACCATTCATTTGATTCAACCCATTTTTCTTCCTCAAGGATTAATTTTATGAATTAGCACACATGTATAAAAAAATTACAAAATAAAATAAAATTTTAAGACAAACCTAATGGAGGCCACAATTTTGGGTGTCTGGGGTATCATCAATATTTTTTAAGGGGACTTCCTTAGTTATGCATTTTCTGATCTTCTATCTGAAGGAGTTCTCCAGATTTCACAAAAATGTGTATGGGTGTAGGACCCCATATTACCAAATAGATTGATTCCTATATATATAATAATAAACAATTTGATTATAAATTTGGATGCTTATATAAAGATGTGCTTGTTATCAATGAAACAAAGGTTGTCCTGACCACTATTAGAGGTGCGATGCTTATTAATTATTCAATAGACATGGAATAGTTGGACACTTTCATATCCTAATATTTTATATATTTGAATTGAATTTATGATTTTCTATTGTAATCATACTTCCTTATATATTTTCTGTATCTTTACCCTAATAGGAATTAAAATAGAGCAAGGATTAAATTTTCTATATTTCTATGTAGTGATTACAAATATTTGGATTACATTGGATTTATTTTTCCCTATCTAGGATGTTTTTTAATTATCACTATGTCATGATTAATTTTGTTCGTACTGAATATTGATTTATATCATCATTAGGTTCATTTCCCCTCTCTTGATATGTAAATTCAGGAATTTTCAGGTGATTAGGATGCTTGTTCTAGGAGAGTAGTACCAATTTTCGAAGATATCAGGTTCATGATAGGTATGTTTTTTGTTTTCTCTTGGATGATGTAGAGAAGAGTTCATTAGGGTCGATTCCAATGGTTGTATCTAACAACTACACAAATCATCAAAATTATTTTTTAGGATTTCAACCAGAGAGGGATGCATAATTTTCTATCTACTTACATCACTAAAGATCATAATTTAATTTCCAATATAATAGATAACCCCCACTATGTTAAACTAGTTAATGGTCCTGTTAGAGGATCTGAATGGAAAGGGATTCTCTCGACCGATTTGGTCACTTTGGGCATCATTAATTCTCTTTTTAGTGATGATCAATTAGATCCCCCAATATTTCATTGATTTTATAAATTTTAACAAGTAGACTATTATGGAAAAAATATTCATTTCTTAGAATTAATGATCTATTTTATCAAATGAAGCCACTTATATGTTTTTTCAATATTTATGTGATATCAAGATATCAAAATTTGAGGGGTTGGGAACTAGAAATTTCCTTGACGACATTTTGGTGAATTCACATCCATAATTAGTATCTATTTTTCCCTATTCATTCAAGGATTTTTTTTGATTTTTAGATATAATTTCTATATATATTTATTAATTTTCAGTATTTAATATATCATCATGTTTTACTCTTTCACATGAGAGGATAACATGGACTATCAAACCATGGTCATGTAAACCATAATCATGAACCTAACATTTGAAAATATATAAAAATATTAGTTCGTGAAATGGGAATTGAGACACTTCACATGTAATAAATAATAATGGAATATATATGGATCCTTAGAAGATCCAATAAATAAATTATATGAAATTACCAATGAATTTTTAATAGATCACGATCTTCAAGGTTTTGGATGGATACATTAACTATTTTGTCATGAAATGTCTATATCAGCATCATTCCGGAAAATATTGTCTCAGATGATTATAAAGTTTAATTAAGTTGATACATATAAAATGGTTCTCATGGAGAAGGCAATGAAATTAAAATTCACTCCATTTATGATTTTCTAGAGCATGTTATTGATTATATAGTGTATTTTAATTTTCATGGATTAATAATTTGGGGTAACATCCATGAATCCAACAACCCATATATAATTATTATTATTATATAATAATACATGATAAAAGAGATCACATAAAAAAGGATCATATAATTTAGCATCCATGAGAGACTACATAAACCCATAATTTCCATATTATATTTGAAATGTAAAGCATGGATTTTAAACTTCATAAAATATTCTCTTTTACTTTATTTCACATTTGAAATCATTAAAAGATCCCTTCAAGGTTACATAGAAAAAAGAAAGCATAAATATTAGTGAGATTATATGCTCTATAATATAATGAATAACAAAAACTATATCATGAATACATAAGAAATAAACTATATAGTAGATTAAATAATCAATAAATGTTCCCTATATTTAATATACAAGAATACTATATATATCAATTGAAAAAACATTGTAATAAAATAGAAAATTGTAACTAATTTCTAAATGATATAATGTTGGTCATCATAATATTACTGTAAAAGGCTCTCATAAAGGACATCATAAATATATTCAATTCAAATCAATAAGGAAATCATTATTATAATTGAGGCCTATCAATAATGACATCATAAATAAATAGGTATGACATACACAAAATACCCAAACTAGTTTTTTTCAAGAGAACTGTTGATGCATCAAATGGATATATTGAGCCGCTAACATTACATACATATGTCTAATTAATTAATCATGTATTTAAAAATAAATACAATCAATAATGATTATTGCTTAAAAAACAATAAATTTATGTATTGAATCAGGAATAAATAATTTCTATATTCCCTAATCAATAGAATATAATGATCATAATCCATCCAAAAAATAGGATGGTATCATTATATAATTCTCCAAATTGGGCATTACATAATTAAAATGATGTGGGCATATATGAAAATATCCATTATAGAGGTATTCAGATATTGTTTTGATAGAATGCAGAAATATACCTTTCTTTTTGAAACACTATTTTAAAGAAATAAAAATTAACAAAATAATGGGTATAGAATTTTAATTAAAAATGTAATTTTTTTGAAGAAATGTTAAAAATGAATAATGGTCATAACTATTCATAAATTCTATTAAACCATTATCTTTAAACAATATAATCTTTTTCACATTGTAATAAATAAACTATAGTTAAATTTTTTAAAAGATTATATTTAAAAACATCTTATATTATTTCAAAGGTAGTTAAAATTATCATATAATAATCATGTAATTATAGAGAATAAAATTTAAAAAACCTTTAAATTATCATTTATGATGAATACAAAATTTTTTGATAATATTTAGAATAAAATATTAATGAATAATCCCATAAAACATGAAAAATTAAAGTTACCTCAAAACAAATAAGAGAAAATGAAACTTAAAATACCATAAGTATAAAGAGAGTTACGATATAATATTCTATATAGGTATTATATAAACCATAAAAATTAATATTGGCGCATTATTTGAAAACTTTCTAAAAGATCTAAATTTTTGATGCAAAAACCTTATCATAGATTGCTAGTTCATTAGATGCATTTTGTATTCCACTTCATTTGGTATCATCTAATTAATTAAAAATTATTCCTTGAGATATGAGGATTATGGTCACACTACATTCATGAGAATTTGGTGACAAAAGTGTAGAGACAATCATGGGAATAATTTATAAAGAACACCACAATCATATTTTCTATTTTAAAGAACATTTTGAGACCCTTTAATTAGCCCAAATAAAAAGAATGTTTGTACATATTACATAGTTTTTGAGTCAGGAAGGTAATATTAAAAATTTCAATTATCTCATAAATTGACCATGGATGAAAATTTTGACAATTAACCATTCAAAAAGTAATTTTATATATTATACTTATTTTTACAAAAATCAAAAAATTATTGATTAAAATTAAATATCCTAATAAACATATTTGAGAATATTCAAATAATTTGACTCTAAAAAATTAAGATAAAAATAGAGACTGATTGTAAAAAAAATATTTCCTATATAATAATATATTAAATTTTCAGAAAAAATACATACCCACATAATATCATTTAATACATTTAAATACATTTTATGTATTTCTCAACTACCATCAAAATCATTGCATGAGCATTGTGTACAAATTTAAATTATTAATAATATGGATAAAAATTAAAAAAAATTATTAAAAAAGTCAATTTATTCATATTTAATATTTTTATTTTAATCTATTCATAATTTATTTTTTGTATATTTCATTATCATGAAATATTATTAAGTGATAGAGAGTGATATTTTCTTTATATAAATTTTATAAAACAAATAATATGTCATAATCAATGAATATTACACCAAATGGATAGATTTCCAAATATATAATATGATAAATTTTAAAATATTTTTATATAATAAATTTTATAAATGTTTTGGAGATTTTAGAATCCCTAACACCTCGTTTAACCCACTCATTGACCCTTTTTATCATATACCATATTGAAAAACTTTTACTATAACAACTATTCATTATCCATAAAATGATAGATATATTATTATAAAAACTTAATATAATGATTCAAAATATGGAATACATTTGACAATATTGAATTTCTAAAAGATATATAATTTAATTATAATAAAATTATGAAAATGGGTATGACATGTTTCTTTTGAAGTAATCTTCTTAAACAAAATCATGACTTTGAAAAAAAATAGAATTGTTACCCATGATTTTTTTCAAATTATGGGAAATAATATATGTATTTTATGCTATTAAATGGAATCCAATAAAATGGATTATTTTGAATAAATAATTAAATGAATAAAACAAAAAAAAATTTGTTAGAGAAATATATAACTCATATTCCAAAACATTATTTGTGGGACTCCAAATTGAACATAATAGTGTTAAATGATTTATTTTACACCTTAAAATTTTATTTTATTAAGATAATGGTTTAAAGTATTTTTAATTATTTAGTATTTCCAAAACATTTAATAAAATATATGTATTTAAAAAATCAGTATTTTTCACTCTTCATCTAAAAATCAACCATTTCAAATATACTACTAAAATACCCCTTAATCAATTTTTCAAATAATTAATTCAAAAATTATCCTCAATTTAGAAAATTTAATCTATTGAATCTTGTAATTTAGCTTTAAAATGGAAATATTAAATATAAAAAGTAACATTTATTAAAAATTTATTTTTTGAACTATATGTTTTCTTAGTTTTATTTCATATAAATTTTAAATTGTATTTTAATTAATTGAAATATTCATTGATCTCTTTTAAATGTGATTATTTATTTAAAATAATAACATAGAAATATCAATTAATTTAAATAAACTAATTTTAGGAATGAATTATTTTAATCATATCACAATTTTAATTTAGTTTCCAATCATTAAATTTAATATGTAAAAAAATTACTATATATCAATATTGAATAATATATTACTATATTGGAATTTTCAATTTATATACCTCATGACTCATTTTAGTTATGTGTTTCATGTGTAACATGATGTCCAAAATAGTATATATTTATTGGAAGAAATGTACTAAAATCAAGGAGTGTTATATTCTACCCCACATACATAAAATGAATCCTCAAAATTTAAATTAAAATATACTATTGAAGATATAACTAAATATATAATTTATAATAAGATATCAACCCTACTATAAAAGAAATCGATACAGAATTTAATATATATATTTAACAAAAAAATAATTTTAAGAATTAAAATTGGGAATAAAATTACAAATGTTCTTATTTGAGTTATAGATTACATATTTGAAATTTATATTTCCATTGAACTGAATGAATATTAAAATAAAAGATAATTTGTTCCATTCCAATTTATAATTCGAAAATTTCCCGTTGATTTATTTTTTCAATTAGTTTATATATTCGATTCAAAGGATAAATGGATATATGGAAATTTCTATTCTTGAAGTATGATAATTTTCATTGATTGGATAGTATGATATACCAATTTTTAAAAATATATTGTTGATTTCATTCATATAGGTATAGTATTGAGGACACAAAATTTATTTTTTTTGTTTTTTCTATTTTGAATGATATATATATATAATTTAAATTATGATGTTTAATGAGTTTTTTCTAAATGAAATCATTGACACGTTAACGGTGATACTGGGAAACTATAAAAAATATTTTTGATGTTATTTTGTGGTGTTTTAAAAGGGAAATAATTTGGTTTAAGGGGTTCTTATTCAAAAAAGATGCACATATAATATTTCCAGAGTGTTTTAGCCATGGTTGATCTAATTTTTTTTCATCAGTTCAATTGAATTTATAAAATTCACTAAATTAATAAACATGGATTTTCCTAGTATGTTAAGATTTTTATTTTTGGGTGATTATACATATAGGGAAAATGGATTATGTTTTATTATAGTCAATATAGGTTTGTTCATACAGCCAAGCCTGAAAATTAATCCAGATATACAGTCTATCTAATCTGAGTTATTTGGTTAGTAAAACACGACATTTACTACACAAGTTCAATTAACTATACTTATGTTTTATCTCATGAATATTTTTTTATAAGAGATGTCTTATACTCAGAGAATTTCTAATTACTTTTGGTGGAAAAATTATTGTTTATATCCTTGAATATCTGAATATTTTTTTAATTAGTATTTCTTATACCTTATTTTAATGATTAAAATATAAATAATATATGTAATATAAGATTTAATTATCAAGTAAGAATGTTTATTGATACATATAGAAGATAAAATAATGTTTTTTGGTAATTAGTTTATTAAGATATATGATATAATCTATATTTTTCTATTCGGTTTGTTCATTAATGAATAAATATCAGGAAAATTAATTTCAGTTTTAAGGAAGGAACGAAAGGGTTAACACAAGATGGAATATAAGGAATACAAAAATAAGTATATTTTTATGTACTTTTTAATTTCATGTGTTTTATCATCGAGAAAGGATGAAAAGGGAATAAATTAGGTAGAGAGATTCAATCATGATGTTTTTTACAAATATTTATGTTCTATATTTACTCACATCATTAAATACCATAGATCCAAGTTTAATTTCATATGAATTCATATTTTGGGAAATAAATTTTAAATTATATTAATGAGGTAAAATTCATTTATTTTGTGGATTTTTTCTTACAATTATTACCCTTCTAATATAATGGAGTGGTGGGAGTTTATGAATTTAATGATGTGAGTTTCCAATATAATTTAAATATGATCTATCATTAATGAATATTTGTAGTTATAATAATGATCTTGAAACATTTAAAATAATAATATTTTTTTAGAAAATATTTATTGATTATATCATTGATAATTTGAAGAAAATATTTGGAATTGTTTTTATAAATTTATCTCAGAGAGATGGTTGTGAAGTTTATAATAGTGCTAAAGGGTGAGGAATGGGCTTTCAAACCTTGTATTCAGCCCACTTGGCCTTGGGATTTCAAACTGTGTAATGGGTGTCCCTCTAAAAAGACAAAAGAGGTATTTGATTTAATAATAAAATGAGGATTTCACCTCAAACTTTTAAAAAGGAGATAGAGGATGAAGAATTTCATTTTTCTATACACACAATCGGAATATATTTTCTTTGTTTAATATGAAATCAACCAGTTATTTTATTTCATGAGGTTATGTTCTTGAGATTTGAATTTGTTTCTTTCCTCTATATGGAATATCATTTTGTTATTTAATATATAATTACAATTTATAATTTCACTCTAATAATTTTTTATTGTTATTTAAAGGGGAAATGATAATAATTATTAATCATTTGTTACACCCATTCAGTGATTTGATTAACCATATGACTCAAAAATTGATATCAGCACAAGGATACCCATGTATCTATTTGAAAATTTTAATATCTAGTTATTAATGTCTCTCTATAATTGGAGGAATCACCTAATTACAGTGTCATAAATTGATGATTGAAATCCAATGAATAATAATTTAATTTCAAAATTATATAAGAATTTATTGTATGTATTGAATGTATAATTTTTTCATATCATCTATCTATCATCCCTGATGTTTTAGAAGATATAATAGATATTTTTATATTATGAACTTATGGTTATACACTAATAATTAGAGATAAGAGTAATATGGGAAATGATGGATGGTATCGAGATAATATTATCTGAGTTAATTATTGAATATTAAATTAATTATAACATAAAGTTATTTTCCAAAAACTGTAGAATAACTACGAAGGGAAAACATAATTCAATCATGGAATGTTGTAGTTTTGGAGGTTTTTATATGAATATTTAAATATATATGATGATAAAACTATTGAGAACATCCAAAAAAATGGATATATAATTTTTTATCATGATATGAGGCTACAACCAATATTTTGAAGACTCTAATATAGTTGAAAAGATCATGCATATCATTCCTATTGTGTTTTATGTGAATGTATTTTCATTAGATTGAAATGATGAAAATGATATCCCTTTATATGAATTATATATAATTCTTATATCTTATGAGTTGAGAAAATATCACGCTATTAAGTAAAAGTTAACTTCTATAAATGATATTACTGATTTCTTAAAAATCTTTGAAATGATATAATTCTATTTATGAAGATGAGGAAGCTATTTTCCCAAATTCAGATGACGATGTGAATGTGAAGTTTCATAGATTATGCCTCTCACCCATAGTATTGTGAGAGAATGAAATATCATGATACTACTGATGTTACCACATAATTTATTAATTTTTTGGGATGTTGGACATTTTTAGAAAACTCTCAAAAATAATAAGAAAAATAAACTAGATATAAAAAAATGTAGATGGTCCTAAATAAATATTCCAGATAGGAAAAAATATTCTCTAGGATAAAGGGTTACAATTTCTCAAAGAAAAAAGATCAATAATTTATCTAATTAAGATGAAGGATAATTTGGTAACAAGGATTATAGGATTGATGCTAATAATGATTTTTTTAATAAATAAGGCATTGATAAGGTTAATAATGATGATTTCATTGCTGATTGAAAATATAGATATGATGATCAATAAACTCATATGAATTACATGTCTAAGGTGAATTGAGAGAATAACACTCAAATATTCCATATCATTAAAAGTGGAACATAAATTTGAAGAAAGATGATCTATCTACAAATATTATTGAATTAGTACATAATTTTGAAAAATAGATGGTTTTAAAGGATTTTAATTATATTGAAAATTGGATGATTAGGAGAATACATTGTGTATTAAGAATGAAGAAAATGTTAATGATTTTTAGAAATATATTGATAGTAATAAAAAATCCCAAGTAGAATAATGAATGAATATACCAACACTTATTTTTTCAACACTATTAAAGAGTTCGTAGAATTTAAAATGAAGAATTATGTGATATATGATGAAACTAAATAATCTTCCTAGGTTTATGTATAGGATGATATGGTTGTTAAATAATCAGTAAATGAGAATTATTTCAAAAGAACCATTGTCGTGGATAAATAATACGAGCCTAAAAATTATCAATGGACCTATAGAAAGTCAAAACTGTGCCATGATAACTAATTGCAGTTTCTGGATAAATGATGTGAAATTTTTTGTCCATGTAATCTCAGATAAATAAGTATCAATGGAACTATAGAAAGTCACATATATGGTATCTTGGGAAAACCCCAATAAAATCATTGAAATTTTGAACTTTTTGGTTATATATGGTTATTACATGTTTTTATCAAGAATTTTTCCTAATTAGCACCACCAATAGTTGGGTTGACCATGAAAAGGGAGATGTTTTTTTGGTTTGATGTTTGTGAGAGAGACTTGAAATATCTAAAAGGCAGGATGACCTCTCCACCTACAGTCTCTTTACATATGCTGGGTAAATCATATACCTTGTACTGTGACACATCTAGAGATGGAGACAAAGAGGTTCTAATGTAAAAGGATTGTCTGGTTATTTATATATCAATGAAGCTGAGACCAGATAGGATGAATCACCCTAATAATTATATCGAGTTAGAAATAGTAGTAAATTATTTGATATTCTGGACACACTATCTGATGGGTGAGATGTTTTTGTTATACACCAATAAAAAAATTCAGGTACATCTTTTCTCACTACTACTGTAAACTTCAGTAGAGGAGACATGTTGATTATCTACTTTCTTTTAGAATTTAATTGGATTACACACTAGGAAATACCAATTTCATTAATGAATCGTTATTCCAAAATATATATACATAGTCATTACAATAGTCTTTTGATGAGTGGAGGATAATTTCCCTTTTTGTGGACATGAATCTAGATGATCTGGAATCTCAAGGGAAAGTACCTCTGACTTCAACATATATTATACTCAAGATTTTGGATTAGATTAAGACCAAGAAGTTTTCTGATCTAGAGGGATCAATTCGGAGAGACAAATTATATGGTAAGGAGATGCAATAAGGATGGTCTTTATGTAGTCTAAATTATCTTCATTTCTATAGCTGGGTATGGGTTTATACAGGCCTGTGCGAGGAGTTGATGAAGGGATTTCATTCTTTTATATGGTTATTGAATCCTGGTTTAAAAAATATGTATCATGATATCCATAAAAAATAATGTTTGTTAGGAATGAATATGTATGTGGGAAGATTTGTGGATAGATGTTTTACTTGTCAGCAGGCGAAAGCTAAGAATCATATGCCAACTAGGCTTTTGCTGCACTTACCCATCCTGGAGTGAAAATGGGATTATTTCGCTATGGATTTTCAGAAAGGATTACCCAATAAGTCCTATAAGAATGATTATGTGTGGGTTGTTTTAGATCTACTAACTAATATTTACCATTTATTACATATTAGTAACACCTTCCTAGTTGATGATTTGGGAAATACTTGTGTTTGTGAGGTTTTTAGGTTTCATGGCGTTATGTGGATTAAAATTTTATAAATATATCCTCATTTTACATCACATTTCTAGAAGTGTATTCCTAAATCCATGGGACCATAAGTTATTTTAAGAAAAACCTATCATCCATAGAATGATGGAAAATCTGAATAAATAATCCAGGTTCTAGAGGATATGTTTAAAGCCTATGTTTTTTATTTTTTTGGTTAATGGGAGAATCATATAGAACTCATGGAGTTTTCATATAATAATATATTCAAGGAATCAATAAAAATAGAAACTTTTAGGATTTTAATTGAGGTCCATGTCATTAAATTATTTTTTTGTTTAAGGAAGGTGGGTTAGTACTAGTTTGGCCTAGTCTCATGAAAGAGACATCTAAACAGGTTCAGTTGATCAGATAGAGGTTGGTGACCATAATTAGCAGGAAAAAATCATATGATGAACTTTAGATATAAACTCTATAACTCAATGTTTTTCATCATTTCTTTATTCTGGTGTGACCTAGGTTAGGGTAGAACTATCTAAGTTAATTGGGAAGCTTAACTCCCATGTTTTTCAGTACGTTTGTAATAGTGGAAAGGGTCGGTCTAGTGGTATACCATTTATCCCATACACAACTATATAGGGATATCCATAATGTGTTCCACATATTGTAGCTATAATGATATATTACAGACTCGTGCCATGTGATAGACATAGTAGACGTTGGACTTTGTGATGATGTGTTCTTTGAGGAGCACCCAATACGAGTTGTGGATCGTATTGAGAAATATATTTAAGGATGGACTATACCATTAGTTCATGTGAAGTAGAAAAATGGGTGAGATTAGGAGGATACCCAAGAGAGGGATTATGATATGTAGAAAAAGTTTCCAAACTAGTTTGATGATACCTAACCATGACACTTAGAGTATCTCGGGGATAAGCTATTATATTGTTGGGAGGTTGTGAGATCCCTTATTTTTTAGGTATGTTTCTATCTATGTTTTTCATTTAAACCTTATTGGTTTTTTCTTCATGATAGAAAGAAATATTTTTTGCGGGGAAATTACATAAATTTTGGGAATGTAAGCTTCTTTGAATAAATGGAGTCTAGGTATAAATGGGATAAGTGTTTTATTGGTTTTTGGTATGTTGAGAATCATTAAAGGTGGTTTGGAGAGTTAAAGGTGAAATATGCAAAAAAAATCAACTCTATTACAATTACACATCATGTAAAGGGATTAAACATTGTATAGTGTTTCGTGGGCTATAACTAAATAAATCTAATGTGATGGATTTTCTGAGAATACCATTAAAAACATTTAATCTATGCGTAACCACATTAAACACTATTTTAATAGACGTCTAGCTGTTTTAATCCTATTGTGCAGCTGAATTCTGATATATTTTAGCTTTAGTTTCCCTCCTCTTAAACATATGTAATTGTACATGAGATTTTGGAATTCCAACCTTCTTTCCAGACATTCTATTTGAAACTTCAATCCTTGGTAGGTCCCTTTGGTTAGGTTTCTTCATTTCTCCCTTTGGTTGTCCAACTGTTTTGGAAAAATCCTTTACCCAATTTAGTTTTTGGTTTTGATATTGATTAGTTATGATCTAGGAACAACTTTTCAGTCATTTAAACCTTCTTCCTCATGGATTTTGGTTGTAAGATGTGTTTTTGGATTGTTGGTATAAGGTTGGTGGTCTAAATCTTAAACCCTATGTTTTGATAATTGGATGTTTTATGAAATATTGTGACTGTGATATCGGTGCATGGGCCCAAATTTTTTAAATAATTATATGATATTAATCCTTCATTTTATTTGGTTTCAGATGGATTTATAATTAGATAAAGTCTTAATGTATGATTATCATGAAATATGACTTAGGGTGATTTATTATTATATAATTACTAAATTGTGTCATATTTCATGTGGATATAAATGGAAATTGATTATGAATTGAATTGGATCTGGTATATGAAATAGGAATGGTAATTCACATATTTAACCATTATAATTTTGTTGTGATATTGTGACATCCATGCTATTTGATGGGAAATATGTTTTATGTTGAGATTATTATATAACCTAATAGATCTAGGAACTCGCAAATATATTTGTTGTAATGATAATAGTTAGAATTCTTGGACCGTTCAATTCTATAATGATTATAGAGAGTGGGATATTCTCATAACCATGTTGTAATGATTATATGGATTTTACCCAAAATTCTATAATTCTAATTAGGTTTTGGTTCAGATTGTCCTGACTAAACCATGTCTATATGGCTGTGGTTGGAATGTTCGTAAGACATTCTCAGAGATATTCTGAGAGGGTGAGAAAAAGTGTTTTTTTTACCTTGGTTACATATTCATGGTTTTCATGGTCATAAAACATGCTCAGAGATATTCTGACACATAGCTGAAGCTTGTTGTTGTTGTATTTTATTAATTCATGAATTAATTTAATACTCATATTTATGGGTTTATTTCATATAGTTCTTATCAGGATTGTTTTGTTTACACAATGCGGTGAGAACTACTGAGTTATACTCACACCCTATTTGTGGCACCATTTTTCACCCAAGTAGATTTAATGGATGTATGTTTGTTCAATGGAAGAGGACATTGCAATTTATTTTTTGTTTACTATTGGGTTGGAGTTTGGAGATGAGACCAATGTGGGATCACAGACCCAGGACTTTGAGTCATTCATTTCTGTCTACTAGTCTTATTTGTAATATTCTAGCATAGAATCTTGTTAGATTTCAACACATAATTATATTATTATTTTTATTATTTATTGGATTATTCAGTTGGATTTTATCATTGTCTTCCACTATGTGTATCTTTGATTATTATTTTCATTTTATTATGATTTGTTCAACACCTATGAAAATTCATACCAGGAGGTATAGTCTTCCCACTATATTATTCTCATACAAATACTAGTTGAAATCCTCTAGAGTATGGGGAGGCATGATTAAGGTCAAATAACCAACCATTTTCAGACAAGTGAGGGAGTTCTTCATTGGAGGATGTTACACTTTATAATGTGGAGAAACATATGTTTTCAAATTAAATGATCTATGAACCTGGAAGATATTAAATATAAATTTTCATAACATTATATTTACTAATTTATTTTTATTCCAATGGTAATTAATGAGATAATTTTAATCATTGGATATTCAGTGAATATATTAGAAAACAATGATAGAGAAAGTTTGAACTTTTTTGAATAATCCAACTAGGTGAGTTAGTCAGGATGATCACAATAGAGATTGAGGAAGATGAGTTAAAATATTCTTTCAAAATATTTTAAAGATAATTTGTATGATATGGATGTGGTAATCATGTGATGTGATTATTTGTGGTAATCTTAAAATGGGTTGAACTGGTTTCTTACTACTGATAAATAATTGAAAAATGGAGAGATATCAGTACACAAACATCATTGTAACATTCATTTAGGGAAATTATAGAGACCCGAATCCTGACATACATAGATATTACATTACTTTTACGGAATACTTAATACATAAAAAAACAGAAACACAAGGACCGTAATAGTTTAGTGTCTTTGGAAACTTGGAACGTAATCTTCTAATCATGCTGAAAGATCTTCAACATCTCCCATAAAGATCTTCCACTTTTTGTTTCTTTACCTAAAAAATTTCTTTTAATCCTGGGGGAAAATAAAACATTAAAAGGGTGAGCTCAAATGCTCAGTAATGGTAAGAATGGATAAAATAAAACATACCATATACATTTGAACATAAAAAACATGAACATAATGTTTAAACATCAAAATCTTCAGCAACGACATAATACATGGAAGTACATAAGGCATCGATCAAAATGGAACATGAATCATGATAAAATAGTATGGGAATAAAACATGTAATTGTGGAATCCATTAAGTACATGTAATGATTTCCATAGTAACCAAGGTATTGCTTCCAAGACCATATTAGTGGACAAAGTACCTTTCTGTATCGAGTTCACTCCTCGTTCCAGTCCTGTAATACTGAACCGGATTAACTTACCGTTCCAGCCATGTATATCTCATGAGATATAAATAATTACCCAATGCATTGGAGGGAGATATAGGTCCCACCCATCTCATAATGAAATCATTCTTACATGTTCCACAAAATAAACATACATCATTCATAAAAACCCAATTAATAAAATGGGTTTCATAAACATCATCCCATCATCACATAATCCATATAAAAGAAATGGATATCATTTCATAATTAGAAAAGTGAAACCATGTAAATCATACAGACATTATACTTGAAACATACACATAAGAAATAATTTCATCTTAGATGAAAAATGGTTTTGATAAAACACTTGAAATGAATTCTTGAGGAAAATATCCTTTTTCTCTTCAAAATCATTTTCTTTTACAAAATGTCGTGCAACTTTAAAAGAAATGGATTTTGTTTAAAATAGTCATGAAATATTTTGGATGATGCTTCATGAAAATAAGGCTTTATAAAACTGTAAAAATCCTTTCATGTTGATAACGTTAAAAAAAATTCTTCTCCTACTTTTTTCAGAAAAAGTCAAAAAGTACGTTGTAGGGTAAATAAAAGAACGATTCCTTCCATACCATTGGGTAAAAGTCAAAATGGGTAAAAAGGACATTAAACATACATGAAACCATTTTTAGGAAACATGGACATGGATGGTAAAAATAACCCAGTAAATAATTACGAATAAAAAATCTCAGATAAGAACGAGATTGGAATAGTTATCCCTTACCTTAGGTCTGATATGCTTCGTATGGATCCGAACCTGCTCTTCTTTGAAGCACCTCTTTGAGTCCTCCTTTTAGGGAACTAAAATTGGTCTTTGAAGAAGACCAGGACCTCTAAGATATTTCTAGGGAAGTGGAGAATTGAATTTGGCAGGGGTTGGTCGAGCATGAGGGCTCAAAGTGGTGTGAGGAAGAGAGGGAGGAGGTGCCCTTTTATAAGTGAGGAGAGGGGCACCCTTGGAATAACTAAATATATTATTTTATTATAAAGTCATATTCGGTTTTTAATAGCTCCAAATTGATTTATTTCAAAGATAAGGTAAGGATGGATCGAAATAATCTCATCCAATAGAATTTAGACAAGTTTAGGTTTCTATTTTAACCTTATCATTTAGATTTAACCTTAAGTTAAATAATTTTACTTTTACCATGTCTTCTTCTTTTATTACACTATAAGGTTAATGAACTAATTTTAACAAGACAAAAGAACTCCAAGTTGTTTATTATTAATATATATAACCTTATCTAAGTCATTTGGCCTATCCTTAGATTTTGAGGGATAAAATAACAATTAATAATATAATATTTGTTTTAAAACTATTTTAAGTCAATTTTGACACTATTTGGTAATTGATTTTTGAGAAAATCATAACAGAATGATTAGTTAGAAAATTTTAATTAAATCAATGCTAACATGGCATATTAACCTATAAAATTAGTGGAATTCATAAAAAGTCTCAAATTACATTTATTTGTGTATTTATAACATCAATAATGTCAAAATTTAATTTATAAGATAATTACTACATCATCATTATGTCAAATATTTATTAAATTATTTAATGTATAAAAATTATAAATAAAATACCATTATGTAGGAAATCTTTTTATATCTCTATTGAATATTTATAGTCTAATTTATCTTATGTATAACCCTATATTAAAAATGATTTACTTATTAAGCATTGATTTTAACTATTTTAACCCTTCTTTAAATAAATTAATATTAAATGTCCTAATCTAATCCAAGTTGGCCTAAATGGTCATATTTTATTCATAAGGTTGTTTTTGGTCGAATTAAACTTATCCAATAGAATTGAGACATGTGTTAGGGTAATAATAATATCATTTTTACCCTTAATTACCCTATTTACTTTTAACCGTGGTAAATAAAAGTAAAAAGTAACTATTCACCAAAAATTATTTTCATCTCATTGAATCACATTTTAGTCGCTGATATTAACCGTGTCTCTTGGATATTCGAAATTCCACTCACAGAAGTGGTAAAATTAAGTTTTATGAAAAATTCAGTTCTTTTAACTTCCACTTAGTGGTTTCACTATTAATCAAAAAATGAATGTTTCCAGAAAAATACCAAAAATTAGGCCTAAGCTATATTTGATATTATGAATTCAAAAATGATGTCTATTTTACCAAATTCAAAACATATCAGTTACATTAACTAATTTTAAAAATTATTTCCCGTCATCAAAACAAATATCGTGTTTTTAAGTGATTATAACTATCAAAAGATTGACACTTGTTTATGTCTGGCTTAAACGTGAAATTACATCAAATGACCAAAATTATATTAAATTGTAAAAATATACTCTAAATATTATTTAAAACCACTCAAATTAATAATTTATCAGTATTAATTATTTCGATTAAAAAAGTTGTTTTTAATTAAAATTTAGCAATTTCCACTATTCATCAGAATATGAAAGTTATCCGAAAATTACCAAAATTTCACCCTAAACTAATTTCGCTATTCCGAATCCAAAAATGAAGTCCATTTTGAATGATAAAATTTATAAAATTTCAAAAAGTGGGTATTACTCTTCATAATGGCTAGTTCATAATAATACTATAATAATATCTCGTTTTGTGAAACTCCGTATTGCATACTACACACGCTATCGAGGAAGGTCGCGATTGCGTGTAATGCAAGACAAGTCTGGGATGCATGTTTTGAATGCTCCTTTTGGTGTAACTTAAAAAACAATACATTAATGAAAATAAAAAGAATATTTTTCATAAAATTTCGGGGTGTTACATTCTACCCCCCTTAAAAGGAATTTCGCCCTCAAAATTCGTTGGGGTTATAAATGGTTTACTACTCAAAAGTTTCTTTTATAGAAACCCACATCGTAAAAAAGAAATACCAAAACTTGGATTTAAAAACTAAATTATGAAATGTAAAAGTTACCCAAATTAACTCAACACTAGGTTTCCACGTAGGAGAACATAGGTGAAAATATGGATATGGAAGAAATGTCTAACCATCAAGTTCTGATGGAGAGTGGTAGAGAACATGGCTATTAAAAAGCCAACAATCAAAAAGCCATATATTTGTGATGATCTATGGTAACATTTGATTCAACGAATATAAGAGCACTAGTAAAACTTTTTTGGTTTTCCTGATCATTTCCCTAAAGTTAATGGAATTGGAATTAAATGAAATACTTTCTTGATTTAGGTACAATCTCACCATTGGTCGTTATTTGTACAATTTCCACTTTATCTCTTAAATAAATGAAGTTGAATTTTTTATTCGTGAAGTGTTAACTGATCATGTGATTGAATTATGGGTCATTCCATCAGTTTCAAAAAAAAAGGTTAGCAAAAGTTATCAAATATACATAAGTCCATCTATGGTGAGGTTAATCATATATGATTCCAAAAATGAACTTATACTTCATATATCATACCGCTTAATAAAATAACACTAGTTTCTACTAACGAGGGACTTCTTGTAGGCCAGTGGTATGCGATAAAGGCTAGTCGCACTTCAGTTGTGGGTTCGATTCCCACAGCCTTGTCCGACGCGATGGGATGTCGCATGTCCTATAGGTTGTCCTTTTTCAAAAACTACAATACTTTAACATCCCATCAATAATATCGAAAAAGTTATATCCTTAAACAATACTAACTTATGTCCAAAATAATCCATTCCAATCTTTAGGATTATCTAAAATACTTCAGTCCAAACTCATAGTATAAAGAAAACGATTACGTGAAATGTCATCAACCAAGCATGTGAATACCATCATTTATCCCCCATATATCTTTTTGGTCACATTCCAATCATGTGAATACCATGATCATGTATTCTCTTGAAAAATTAATACCCATTAAACCTTATTGAAAACATGAATGCTGTCAAATGTTAACTCTTTCCACATACCAAAATCCAAAAATTCTATATACTCAAACCATGACATAACCTTCTGCTTATTTCAGTCATGATCTCATGAATACTATCAAACATTTAATTTTCTCCTTATCCCTTCATTATGCGCATACCATCTACTTTCCAAAAATATCTGAATAACCTTTCTTGGTTACCGGTACAATTCATCATAAAATTTCAAAACTTAAGGAAAAACAATAGTGTAACAATCCTTAAATGTCACTTTATTCCATAGTACCTTGAGATTACTTATACAACATTACACTTGATAAAAATGTAATCATTCCACTACCTTCTTAAACCATTGACCGAGATTCAAAAATTCTTTCATCTCACACATCATTTGTAGTCTCTTCATCATCATCTACATAAATACTACCAATATGACCATACTAGTTCTCTTCAAGAGACATTCCCATAGTGAATTGGATTGCATAATTACCGTACATTCCACATTTAAAACATTTAACCATTGTTGATGTCATAGGAATACCATTATCCTCATCCATGGTGTTAATTGAACATTTTCCTTTGCACATACTAGATTTGTGTCCTTCTTTTCCACACCCAAAGCATCTTCCAGTTCCTTTGAAACATTCTCCTTGATGCCTCTTCCAACATGATTTACATAGGGGAAATTGAACATTGTTTCCTCTATGATCATCATGAAACTCCATCCTTATATTATTAACCGAGTCAGGAAACTTACCAAATTTGAGTTTATTGATCATATTATGAGATTGCTGATTCGGCATAATAACGATGTTTGGACTTCCAAATCCCATTTCATTTGGTTGCTCATGAAGAATATCATTCCATTGTCCATCATATCCTCCATTATCGTGAATCGTCTTGTTTCCAGCCATTTTCTAAAACCCCAAAAGAATAGTGTGAGAGACAAAAATCATAATCAAGGGGGAGTAACTTCAATATATAACATCTTATATTTAATTTAATATCGTTACCATAATTATAAGACTATAAAATATACTTATACTTAACCTTAGGTACATCCCTAGACATACCTTAGAAATATATCTAGGGATCTCATTAATGTTTTCGCATCCTAGTTTCCAAAGGTTGACTAAACCTTTCCTATGATACAAATTGTAGAGACCCGAATCTTGAAGTACCTAGATTTTACATTACTTTTGAGGAGTACTTAATACATAACAAAAACATACACACAAGAACCGTAATAGTTTAGTGTCTTTGGAAACATGGAACGAAATCTTCTAATCGTGCTGAAATTTCTTCAACATCTCCCATAAAGATCATCCACTTTTTGTTTCCTCACCTAAAACCTTTCTTTTAATCCTGGGTGAAAATAAAACATAAAAAGGGTGAGCTCAAATGCTCATTAATGGTAAGCATGGATAAAATAAAACATACCATATACATTTGAACTTAAAAAACATGAACATAATGTTTAAACACAAAAATCTTGAGCAACGATATAAAACATGGAAGTAAATAAGGCATAGATCATAATGGAACATGAATCATGATAAAATAGAATGGGAATAAAACACGTAATTGTGGCATCCATTAGGCACATGTAATGATTTCCATAGTAGCCAAGGCATTGCTGACAAGACCATCTTAGTGGACAGAGTCCCTTTCTGAATCGAGTTCACTCCTCGTTGCAGTCATGTAATACTGAACCGGATTAACTTAACATTCCATACATGTCTATCTCATGAGATATAAATCATTACCCAATGCATTGGAGGGAGATATAGGTCCCACCCATCTCATAAACATCATCCCATCATCACATAATCCATATAAAAGAAATGGATATCATTTCATAATAAGAAAAGTGAAACCATGTAAATCATAGAGACATTATAATTGAAACATAAACAAATGAAATAATTTCATCTTATATGGAAAATGGTTTTGATAAAACACTTGAAATGAATTCTTGAGGGAAATATCCTTTTTTCTTCAAAATCATTTTCTTTTCACAAAATGTCGTGCAACTTTAAAAGAAAAGGATTTTGTAGAAAATAGTCATGAAATATTTTGGATTAAGATTCATGAAAATAAGGCTTTATAAAACTGTAAAAATCCTTTCATGCTATATACGTTAAAAAACATTCTTCTCGTACTTTTTCGGAAAAGTCAAAAAGTACCTTGTAGGGTAAATAAAAGAAAGATTCCTTCCATACCATTGGGTAAAATTCAAAATTGGTAAAAAGGATTTTAAACAAACATTAAACCATTTTTAGGAAACATGGACATGGATGGTAACAATGATGCCAGTAAATACTTACGAATAAACAATATCAGATAAGAACGAGATTGTAATAGGTTTCCCTTACCTTAGGTCCGATATGCTTCGTATGGATCTGAACCTCATCTTCTTTGAAGCGCCTCTTTGAGACCTCCATTTAGGGAATTAAAATTGGTCTTTGAAGAATACCAGGACCTCTAGGATATTTATAGGGAAGTGGAGAATATAATTTGGCAGGGGTTGGCCGAGCTTGAAGGCTCAAAGTGGTGTGAGGAAGAGAGGGAGGAGGTTCCCTTTTATAAGGGAGGATAGGGGCACCTTTGGAATAACTAAAAACATTATTTTATTATAAATACATATTCGGTTTTTAATAGCTCCAAATTGATTAATTTCGAAGATAAGGTGGGGATGGGTCGAAATCATCTCATCCAATAGAATTTAGACAAGTATAGGTTTCTATTTTAACTATATCATTTAGATTTAACCTTAAGTTAAATAATTTTACTTTTAATATGTCTTATTGTTTTCTTACACTATAAGGTTAATAAACTTACTATAACAAGCCAAAAAACCCCAAGTTGTTTTTTATTAATATATATAACCTTATCTAAGTCATTTGTCCAAACCTTAGATTTTTAGGAATAAAATAACCATTAATAATATAATATTTGTTTTAAAAACTATTTTATGTCAATTTTGACACTATTTGGTAATTGATTTTTGTGAAAATTATAACTGAATGATTAGTTCGAAAAAAGATAACTAAATCAATACTAACATGTCATATTAACCTATAAAATTATTGTAATTCATAAAAAGTCTCAAATAACATTTATTTGAGTATTTATAAAATCAATTATGTCAATATTTCATTAATAGGATAATTACTATATCATCATTGTGTCAAAAATAAATCACATTTTTTAATGTCTAAAAATTACAACTAAAATACCATTATGTAGGAAATCCATTTATATTTCTAATGAATATTTATAGTCGAATTTATCTTATGTATAACATTATATTAAAAAATATTTACTTATTAAACTTTGATTTTAACTATTTTAACCCTTCTTTAAATAAATTAATATTAAATGTCCTAATCTAATCCAAGTGAGCCTAAATGGTCATATATTATTCCTAAGGTTTTTTTAGTCGAATTACACTTATCCAATAAAATTAAGACATGTGTTAGGGTAATAATAATATCATTTTTACCCTTAATTACCCTATTTACTTTTAACTGTGGTAAATAAAAGTAGAAAGTTACTATTCACCAAAAATTATTTTCATCTCATTGAACCACATTTTAGTCCTTGATATTGACCGTGTCTCTCGGATTTTCGAAATTCCACTCACAGATGCCGTAAAATTATGTTTTATGAAAAATTCAGTTTTTTAACTAGCACTTAGTGGTTTCACTATTCATCAAAAAATGAAAGTTTCCAGAAAAATACCAAAAATTAGGCCTAAGATATATTTGATATTATGAATTATAAAATGATGTCTATTTTACCAAATTCAAAGCATATCAGTTACATTAACTAATTTAAAAATTAATTCCCGTCGTCAAAACAAATAGCATGTTTTTTAGAGATAATAACTATCAAAAGACTGACACTTGTTTATGTCTGGTTTAAACAAGAAATTACATCCAATGACCAACATTGTATTAAATTGTAAAAATATAGTCTAAATATACATTATAACCACTCAAATAAATAATTAATCACTATTAATTATTTCGATTAAAAAAGTTGTTTTTAATTAAAATTTAGTAATTTCCACTATTCATCAGAATATGAAAGTTATCCGAAAAGTACCAAAATTTCACCCTAAGATAATTTCGATATTCCGAATCCATAAATTAGGCCCATTTTGAAAGATAAAATTTACAAATTTTCAAAAAGAGGGTATGACTATTCATAACGGCTAGTTCATAATAATATTATAATAATATCTCGTTTAGTGAAACTCGGTATTGCGTACTACACACGCTATTGAGGAAGGTCGCAATTGCGTGTAATGAAAGGAAAGTCAGGAATGCATGTTGTCTATTCTTCTTTTGGTGCAGCGTACTACACAAGAAATTAATGAAATTAAAAAGAATAATTTTCATAAAATCTCAGGGTGTTACAGAAATCACTTCAATTGCAATAAATTTTGATATTCTTATATCTGTGTGAGATGAAATAACATTTTGGTTTTCACGTTTAATGTTGGTTTCTAGGTAATGTGATTTCTTAAGATATTGTCTTGAAGAAAATAACATAGTTTTCTTGGTGGATTGGGTGATTAAGATGTTTACTGGATTAGAAAGACAGTATCCACTCGTTTTTAGTAGTAAAAATTCTTAATATATTTTTCCTTGAAAATTATCAATTATTAATGGTAATGAATTATAAAATTCCACGTTGACTTGTGAAAATATTTGTCTAAATCAAAAATCATAAAATTACATATTCACTTATGGACCCACTTTTCAGATATTTCACTGATATAACTGAATTTATTTTTCAACTATCTAAAAAATTTATGGCACTAATTTAAGAAAATATTCTATATAAATAATAATATATTTGAAAAAGTAATTCATTAATTCATAAAATATCAAAAATAATATTATAATACTTTATACCTCAAGATCCTCATTCTAAAAATTTCTACAAGGTCAACATCGAATATTTTATGAGTCTCCTAAAAATTACTAATTTCTTAATCACCAAAAAACAATATTATGTAAAATTAAGCTCTAAGTATATAACTACGATTGTATCAATAGAATATTTTTTCATCATATTAGAGTCCAAGTGATATTCTTTCATTCCAACCAGATTCCAAATAGGTGTCTTTATTGGAATATTTTTCATATAAGTGTCAAGTGATTATTAATGATCAATTTAACATAAAAAAGTACTTATATCAAAGAATAATATATTGAATGAGTGTATGATAAAAGTATATGGGTTCACAATTTATGGGACTATGATATCTGATGTCATATTTTCATAAGAGTTTCATTACTCTTTCAACTAATTTTGTGGATAACTCATTTAATTATTGGGGGAATGATTATAATAGCTCTTCATCTCTGTAAAGTTGAATCATATGATATCATTTTGTTGTTTCAATCTCTTTTAGTAGTAAAACTTATTCAATTTTTTCTATACATGTAGTACTATCTTATTTAATTTTAGTACATACTGGTGTTTTTCTTGCACAGTAATCACATGTTGGCTATTTTTTTCCTTCCATTCTTCCAATTCCATATAGTATTTTTCAATGGGGATTATTTTTTCTCTATTTCATTTGAATTCATTTGAAAATATAATACTTATAGATTTTTTTCTCTATATTAATACAACTTGATACAATATAATCATATGATGAAATTGTTTAAGAGACCATGTCCCTTCAGTGGATCAATCCCCAACAATCAATAAAATTTTTAATCACACATTCCAAAATACAGAATTTTCCTATAGAATTCTTCTATAATATTGTTATCATTTCCTTATACCCAACAACAAATTCTTCTTCATTCTATCATGAATTAATGAATTTCCTTTCGATATCAGTCCATTTCTTATGGAAAAAATATTTCTCAATGAATTACACCATAAATAACTCCACTATGTTATCTTTATCTCCACCAACTCCTATATGTTTTCAATTAATTACAACCACTGAAAAAAACTAACATTTATAAATTCATTGATAGAATAACCTTTTCCATTTAATTACTTCTCAAAATCCAAAATATTTTTTTAATAAACTAGATCTATTATTATGCTTTCAATAGATTAGTATTTAAATTAAATAATGATGGTATCTACCATTTTTAGTGGTCCAACATCATTTTCACATGTTATAATGTTATAGGTTGTTCAATAGAATCATTATTATTGAAAATAACATCAAAAAACTTCCGCAATATAGTCATAATAATGTCTTCTCCAATACAAGTCATGTTGACATGCCTATGAGGGACATTTCTTCATTGATTATTGGTGTATATATGTTTTACATTCCATTAATTGTATACCACTAAAGATAAATAAATACACATGATTTTTAATTATTTTTTGTAATTATGAGATGATTAAATAAATAGAAAAGTTTAATTTTTTTATTGATGTTGTTTTTAGTGGAAAATTAATAAATTTCTTATGATAAGATCACAAATATTTTTAGGGATCATTTGGTCCTAGAAAATGATTTTTACCATAGGTATAGTGTTTGGTTGAAATCAATTCCACCTGAATTTTTGAGGAATATTTAATATTTATTTAATTAAATATAAATTTCTCTACTAAGGATAGAATGGTAATACCTATTGGATGGGGCCTTAGATAGAGATTTTGATTCCATAGTAGATTCTGGAATGGGAGGTTTTTTAGGAATGGTATAAACATGTTTTTGATTTCAAGACTCGAGATGATAATTTTAAAGTAGAAATTATTATATTTTTTAAATAAATTAGTTAGATTATATTATTTAAACAACCTTATTTTTTTATTATAAATGATAGAAGGGGAAGGGTTCTTCCTTGCACAAAATAGTTAGACTAAAAGAGAAAGGTGAATGAGGCATCATTGGGCATAATCTATGGTATCAATCAAGGTTGGATCAGAGTTTTTTGGATTCCAATCATGGATTTAGAGTCAATGATTTAGAATTTTCACTAAAAGGCATAAATATTTAAATATTTTGGTTAAAAATCTATGTATATCCATTGTTTTTATATTTGAAACCTTGATTACATTTTTTGGGGACCCTATGGGGGGTAATTGTTAGTTATTATGTGGAAAATATGAGGTCTAGTAGGATTGAAGTTGGTGCCAAATCGCAAAACCCCAACATAGAGATTGTGGTTTTAAGAGAACATATTGTTTTTTTCTTTATGTTCATTTAAGATTATGTTTTTTGACTACAAATAATATAGTCTAAGTTGACATTATGTATTTGGATATGCCCAAGTGGGCAATTACCTGGCTATACACCCTATTTGAGGGAGAAATATCTATGATATATTACACTAAATGACCCAAGGTGTACCCTAGTTGTGTAATAGTAGACAACCAAACCCCAAGTGATTCTATACAATTTAAAGGAAAATTTTCATCTTGGGTTATTAGAGTAAATTCCATGTACTTGGACGTACATGTAATGTACTATCCCCCTTGAGAGATTTTATATGATTTTATGTCATCTAGTATGAAATGGGCTCAATATGAGTACATTATAAGTATTTTTTCACATAGGTTTTGGTTGTGTAATCCTTGGGGTGTTTAGAGGTCTTCTAAGAAGAGATTCAGGGAAGGCGTGTTTTTTTAGAGAAGTTCAACTTTGAGATCCTTAATTCAGAAATATATTTAGATTAATAATGGAAGAAACCTAGATGAGGGTCATAAGAATTGTTGGTAGACATGGTATGAGATTGGTAATTTCCTCAATTGGACTTGTCATGGGATAATCCATTGTCAATTTGATTTTTTTTACTCAAGGAGATAGATGGGTTTAGTTTTTTTGCCAACCTAGTGATACATGTAATTTGGATGGTGTTAAGTCAATCCTCTTTATGTGATCTAACTCATGATAATCATGATTACCCTTGAGACTTACCTAAATTAGGTGGGTGATCATAAAACAAATTGGGATTTGTTTGGGAGAGTAGATCATCCAAGCAGGGCCTAATAACGTGGATGATCTATTAACGATTTCTCTAATCTGATGTCTATATAACATAGACATCGAGGCAAATAATCCATTTTATGCAATGGGTATGATTGAAATACACTTTTCCAAAGAGAAAGGTATTGAAAAGGAATACTAGTTGTGATCGAGGATTCTATGAAAGATGCCCCCACTTTCATAATCACATTGTGGATTTTATTGGTTTCCCCATTTTTTTAACATACCCTGAGTGGTCATGTATATATTTGTCTAAATATGGTATAAGGGGGGACCATAGAACACATAAGGATCATGTGATAGGTTTTGGATAGTTTTATTGGATTTAGATTTCTTCCAACCCCTATTTTTTAATAATTCGTTCAGTAATTTATTTTTTTATTTGTTAATAGATGCGCATAAGTAATTCTTATTACACTTCATTTGGTAATCATGTGATGATGGTTATGTGAATCATTCTTAAATATACTTATATGGATCTGGGTTCAGGCATTAGGTGATATTTTTGTGATATAGATTTGACACAATGGAATAATCATGTTTTTCCACTATATATCCTTGTATGTTGATTTTGGTACAGTTAAAGAAATATTGGGATGCCAGGACTAGACCATGAGTCTATATGGGATTCCCTAAAAACCATGGGTCCCAAATATCAGTAGAAAGACATGGATTTTGTGTTTCAAGAATGAAGATTTTGGTTACTATTTTTATTTTTATAATGATTAATATTCATTGATTCCAAGGTAATCCCAAATATAAAATTAGTGGAAATAAATGAAATTACATGATGATTTGGATACTTTGGATGCATGAAATTCTTCTATTTGACATTGTTATATAGAGAAGATTCTGATTTAGTGATTGTATGGTATGCCATAAATCATCATTGAGAAATTCATTAAACATGGAGTTTGGTAAGATTCCAATGACACCAAATATCTGTATGTAGCTCCATTCACAGTGAGTTGTTGGATATTAGAGGAAAAAGACTTGGAATTCTTATGTTACACCCAAGGATCATGAGATTATATGTTTGGAAGGGCATCACAACCTACATAGGGATACCTTAGAAATTGCAGAAGAAAGTAAGAATGATTGAGTTTATGGACCCAAGGATAAATGATGGGGTTTAGTTTTTTATTTATATTAATTTTATTCTGGGCTATATGGGAATATTTCATGATCCCAAAAATACAAAAAATGTAAACTCTAGACCCAGATGACACTAAAATGGTGCTCCTATCTGGTTGGTTATGGGGCCTCAAGCATGCCTCCCCATATGCTAGAGGCTACTGACTAGAAGCATGGGCCTATGGTGTTATAGTGGGGAGATTATCCCCTTATATCGTAGTTGTCCAAAAACATAAATAACTAATTATTATACACAATAGTAATTAAATATAATGTGTAAATAGTAAATAAATTGAAATTGAATATACTGTAATAAAAAATGAAAAATATATAAAATCCATAAAATCTATTCCACACATACTACGCTACTCACCAATTATGCTAACCATATAGATACAAGAGTTCAAAAACATACTGAAATTAATGTATATGTCTCTACTAATAACTCTGATATTGACCACATACCATGTCTCCAGATGCTATCAAACTACACCAGCCTGATCATAATAACTCACGAGACTAGCTCCACTCGATCAAGAAACTCTTGGACATAGACCAATCTACAGTGAAACTATTCACAACCTGAAAGAAGATATAAGGCCTACAAATACACTGAGATTCATGTGTAGGGGTGAGAAATAATCTTAGTAGTCCACCCCAATGATGAACCTATAAAATATGTTTCCAATAGTGAAATAAATGAAATATGATCTTCCTAGTAGTGAAACAACTTAAAAGATAAGTAAAATCAATGAACTCAAGAACATAATCAAACCCTGGGTATGTAATCTAGGTCAACTAGAAAAGTTCTACAATGGATGTCCATATCTACTTGTGTGCACATGTATAGTACCATACCTATATATATATACATTAATACATATATAAATTAATATTAATATTCATTAGTTATGTGAATAAAATAACATAAAACTAATCACTAATCAATCCCTGGGTTCGTAATCCAGATCACCTTGACATCCTGTGTAAGGGAATTTTACTGGATGGCATTCCAATCAAGATATGTATCATTAATATGATCTCTTGTTTTATAATATGAAAAAATCTTCTTTAGAAAACTATGTAAATATCTCTAAGAAAGCTACGTCACCACATGGGATATTCGTCCCATAGCTGGGTTCACCTGTACTCACCTCCAATCATAGAAATCAATGATTTTGGGGATGTACAACTAGACATCCATTAAATGGAAACTGATCTAGACACCATGATTCCTAGGCCATGTAAATCCAGTCCGACATCTAATCCCTATGTCCTAATCTTTATGAGGTCATGACATTCGTAACTTGAAAAATCCCTATGGTTCTAATTCTTAAGATATCATTAAGAAGAAATCATAGGTGATACATCATTCCCACCCTAGGAATCTATAACAGGGGTGAGATGAATCATCCTAATCATCCAAAATATCATAATCATTTCAAGTATCCAACAATCTGATATGTAACTCCAACACCACATTCATATAACCAATTAGGGAGAGCATAATCATTCATATCCGATGAAATAGGTTGATGAGAGTGTAATAATTCTCTATAGACCAAAATATGGGGAGTGTGAAATTATCCTCATCATAGAAATACTTGAGGAGAGTGGAACCATCCTCATCACACATCAACATAGGAGAGATGAATAATCCACATCACTTGGGAGAGAAGAATCATCCATGGGAATCATTATTAGGGATTCTATGACCATAAATAATAATAGTAGGCTCAATAACTGGATTCCATAAAGCACTTATGGATATCCCAATAATCATATTATCAAATACCCAGGATCAACAACCATGTCCCAAGTAGTACCTCTGGGTATAATAATAAACATAAGAAATAACATGGCTCAAAATCAAGATTCAAGGTAAAACATCCAGGTGTCCCAAAGTGAATGAAATATTCCTCATGTCTGGATCAACAACCACAAACCAAGAATCAAATCTGGTAATAATTGTTGTATTAGAAATAAACATGTGAATTAATAAACATAAGAGTTATAGAAGTCTAATATCTAAACCAAACACTACTACCGCATCCCTATAATATTATATGTTTGGATCAAGTTTTACGGTTACTCTTGGTACACTATCTACCAAAAGCGGATGTATTAAATCATGGTCTCTCAAACATCCAGGAACCCACTGGGTCCCTCTACTAAAAAAACTAAACAAGCATCCTACATAGGATACATAGATAAAAAGGTAAAATAAGGAATCCAACAAGGGATCCTCTAGTGGAAAGAAAGACTGAGGAATCCAATAAGGGATCCTCAGAACAACACAATAGTGAAGTCCTCATATATGGGACCCTCTATAACCATATAAGAAGGTAGAGGAATCATACATGTGATCCTAATATTTATGTACAGGTAAATAAAATCCAATATGGGATTCCCTATGTTATCATTCTAGCGAAGGAATACTAGAAAAATCCTCTATAGATGTAAGAAGATAGAGGAACCCCACATGCGATCTTCTAGGTTGAAATGTAAGAAGAGGAATACTACTTAGGATCATCAAAATCACTAAGCTCATGGAATTATAGGCCAGAAGATAACATCTCTCAAGGGAGAATCCCTAAAGGAAAAATCTACAATGAAATCAGTCATTTGAGATGGCTTATGAACCATCTTAGATCATGGCATTAAACTAGGTTGGTTAAAATAACCAACCTATAAATCTCATTTCATATCTCTACATAAGGATATGAATGGATGCAATTAATGCAGGATGAACCTCCCCATTAATGAAAAACCTCCAAAACACACATTAGGAGTTTTCAAACCACTCCATGGGTTCCACCATCATGATCTACATAGAAACGCTACTCCTAATGGAATCAACTTAGGTCCAAATCTGAATCTGATGAATAAAACGGGAAAACCCCTCAAAGGGTAGAGAAAGTGGTTTTCATGGAGTGTGTACCCTGGTACACAACATGTACCATGGTACACAACTAGTACCCTCAGAACTCCACTTGGGAATGTCCTCTGAACAGAATTGGTGTGTAAATGTAGAAGTACATGATGTGTACAATACATGGGGTACATGCATATATTCCTCAAATGTCTTGGAAAATTACTTAGCCAAGACATTTAATTCTAAATATCATGTTACCCACATGGGGTATGGCTGTGTAATCCAATCAATATATTCCGCTTATATGGGGAGCCTTGTTGGGTACTCTGCTATAGGAATGAGTACTAGTACTTGGCGTGTAGGACCCATAGACAAAATGTATGAACTATACATGATGTGTGTATCAAAAAATTTATCTTCCCCAAAAATTATGAAGACATGATGTGTGTAACTTTAACCATAGGCATTATAAATGTTTTTTATTGAGTGGGAAACCCTCTAATCGACACAAAAATACTTATTTTCACCCCAAAGTATTAGATCATGCCACAATGGGAAATAAGAAACCATATAAGTGGAATTAAACAGGAAAAACAAAAAAACTATGATTATTTTACAACAAACTAAAGAAATGTCCTAACAGTGGGCAGAACGCTGTATAGCCTCACCTGTTTCCGCAGTCCACGGTTACCAGATGATGATTCAGAACAACATTAGATTTTCGGTGGGACCACCTTCCTCCTCCCTCACACACACTCTCTCTCCATCTCTCATATTTCATTTATTGTTCATGTAAAGGGGGGTGAATCCAAAGGAGAAAAGAAGGAATGAAAAAAATAAGGAAAATAAGGAAACAAAAATGAAAGAAAAAGAAAAAGGAAATGAATAGGGGTCCTAGCCAACCCAAATTCCTGAGCTAGGTTTATGAACCAGCTCAGAAAAAATACCTATTCCTAACTCAATGATGAAGGTATAATCTCAATCGGATGCTCCATTCAAAAGATATAGAATAAAGAACCTTCATGAATAAAATAATATATATTTAGTTGAATATTAAATATTAAGTATTCCACTAAAATTAAAATGGATCATAATTCCACCAACCTCCTTTCTTAGGGAAAAAATGATTCCATGACCAATGGAGTGGTCAAAACTATTATCTGAGATCATATTCTAGGAAAAAATAATCATTTTACCACTTATAAGAATTTGATAAAAAAAGATTAAATTTTGTGATCAAAATTCTTGTTCAGAAAAAACATGGGAACTTACAATCTCCCCACCATAATCCTTCTCACCCCTAAGAAACATGGTGGTATGACTAGCATTTATTCTCTCAAATAGAGAATTTTCACATCAATTCTATCTATAATTTCCAATGTCCTACCTCATAGCATAAAAAAATATCTCCTACTTGAAAAACATTTAACTACAACCAATCTGGTACTCACACCATTGGAACACCCTTATCGTCATCTCAAAACTGACTCTAAACACAAAAAACCATAAAAATCCAATTTAAATGGAAAATGAGAGTCACCATCCTCAAATAGCCAATGGTTAAATTCCCACCATATGTCTTAGCTGACATGGCTCCTTGAGTGAAACCTCAAAAAGTTCCTTCCTAAATAAGAGAAGAAAATTTCAAAATAAAAAAAGATGAGCTTAGAAAAGATTCTCTCTCAGCATACTGAAGATGATTTTAAGATAGAACATGATCATCTCTAATTTATGTACACTAAGAAACCACAAAAAGACATGTACAGCTCTTACGGTACATGCAAAAAACCAAAACGCTACACTTTCCTTTAACAAATTCTTGACACCATTGCTCATGATAATGTGCATCCAGGTTCAAAAATTATTCAACAATTTTGTGGCACCCAATTTACTCATGATGTTACATCTACTACGAAGGTAAATTCATCATATATCCACAACTCCCAGAAAAACATGCCAATGGAAATTCAAGAAACCCTCGGTACTTGGATCGTACCCAACCACTCAACAATTAATATTCCAAAGGTACCACATGAAACCGACACATTCCTTTAACACCTGAATCATACTCTAGAAAGTCATCCATTATTAGTCTATGATGGTTTTACTACATGAAACATCAGTTTCAACAATCCCAAAGCATTATAGGAACTTCAATTCAAAATCAGGAACATCACCTAAGCCATGATCAATTCCATGACCTCCCAACACCTGAAATCCTTTCAGTTATGATCATCTACCCATTCTCTAAGTACATAAGAAATAACAAAAACACTGGTCAACCAAACCAGGCACCTAAACAGTGTAGCCCATTGAATCCAGTCTTGATACCAAATAACCCTAGAAACTTGTCAAAAGTTGAATGAATCAACATGAATATATCTATTAACATGATCACATACCTTGCCCTAATATCATAATGATCATAAAACATATATAATTTCTTAATAATTAATCAAAAAATGGTCCAAACTCTAACATCGGTTACCTCAATAAAATGTAACATAGTCCTAAAATGATATAATTCAAAACTAATAGAATATGGGTCTCCCATAGACCTATTGATCAAGTCACAAAACATGATCCCAAGGTAAAACAACCTAACCCAAAATATCACAGCTCTAGAAATAAGTTAAAGATCAAATTGACCTAAAAGGATCAAAAATGAAAATATAACCTACAAGATCCTAAACCTCACTTAGCAACTACATAAGTAACTGCTCCCTAGTAGACATGATACCAATATGAAAGAGATATACTAAACTAACACTCACCCAATATCCATATATGATCATACCCCCTTGGGGTCCATTTCACAAGAAACTTCCGGGTATCCATCAGTGTCTTACTGAGTAATCCAACTAGACAACCATGAATAATGTAACAACACCCTATAAGGGGTAAAAATAAATAAATGATGTTCAATATAGACATACTACGGTCACTACTACTCTTATGTATGAGGACTGTGTCATGAGGCTCAAAAATAATGCCTCAAAGTAGATCCACATAACCTACCAATAGAAAGATATATATATATATATATATTCACAATTGAATAGGCCTTATTCTTCAGTAAAAAACACTTTCAGGACTATATGATGTGAATCGCATGTTCCCAATACGATGCATGAGTCACCTATTACCTTTGTGGTCCTTGAGATAAAATCCATCCCAATCCTATTTCCAATTGTCATGTTCCGAAAATCCATAATAAACCATCACATCTACAAAACATGTGCATCATTCAACGGAAAAAATCATATTCATCTATAACATCATAGACCTGAATAGAAATGTAAAACCCTAAAAACCTAGATTTACTATAAGAATAGTGTTTTCAATGCACTATTTCGATAACCATCATAGTTTCTAACTCATTTCTCATACTCTTGTTTACCATATCCCAAATAGTAATGACCAGAAGAAGAATAGTATTGATACCACTTTGTAACATCCCAACCTTGATTCCACTAAAATGTTTCTTTTATCTGGTTGGTTATGAGTCCTCAAGTGTGCCTCCCCACATACTTGAGGCTATTGACTAGTAGTGGGGGTCTATGGTGTGATAATGGGGAGAATATAAGCCCATTTCAGAGTAAGAAAATTGTTCAAACATCTATGTATCATACAAATAGTTAAAAAATACAATTCATAAGATGTAAATAAAATGAAATATAACATGATGTAGTCGTAATTGAAAAATCTATAAAATCCCAAACATCTATGACATACATTCAACAATGGTCTCCCACTAGGATAACCATACAGATACATGAGAAAAAAATGAAAATGAAAGAAAATTTGATGGATCTACTAATAAATATCATCCAGACCACATAACAAATCTTAATACATTGTTGAACAATACCAACCTAATCAAAACAACCCGAACGAGAATCTATACTCGATCATGAAACTCTGGGCCACCAAAATGTCCACCATGAAAATATGCTCAACCTGAAAATATGACCTAAGGTTTACATGTACACCTAGGTTCACCTGAATGGGTTAGAAATAATCTCAATAGGCCACCCAAAGGATGAACCTATAAAATATTTTCAAATAGTTCAGGCAATGCAATATTCTTAGCCTAGAAAATCCATAACTAAAATGATAAGTAAAATGACTAAACATGAAACCATAGTCGAACCCTGGGTCTGTAATCCCATTCAACTGAGAATGTTTGACAATGGATACCCATATCTACATGTGTACACATGTATAGTCCCACACATTTATGTATATAAATAAATATCAATATTCATGAGTAATGTGAATATAATAAAATAAAACCAATCAGAAGTCGATCCATGGGTCTGCAATCCTGATCTCTAGGACAACATGTGCAAGGGAATTGAACTGGAAGTTGTGTTACTCAGTCCATGTTTCATTCAGTTGATCTATGGGTCCATAATCCCAATCAACATATACCTTTTTTAGAAAATTCTAGAAATATCTCTGAGAAAGCTACATTTCCATAGGGGGATACTCGTCCTACACCTGGTTTCACCCATGCTCACCCCTAATAACTGAAATTGTAGATTATAGGGAAGTACATACAGACATCCTATAAATGGTCACTGAAATTGATGACATTCTTCTCGGTCCATGTAAATCATCTCCAACGTTTCCGCCCAAGATCTCGATCTATATGCGGTCATGACATTCAAAACTCAGATAATCACTAAGGGTTTGACCATTTGGGGATGTAGAAGGAGAACTCACAAGTGGGATGTCATTCCCACCCCTAGAATCCATAACAAGGGAGAGAATAGTCATTCCATTTATCAATAATATCATAATTAGTATGGGTATCCATTGATGTGATGCGTAATTCCCAATACCACAGTCATGAAACCGATCAGGGAGAGCATAATTATCTCCATTATAATCCATTGTTTGGGGAGAGTGTAAAAATCCTCTATAGACCACATGTTAGGGGTAGCTTAATCATCCTCATCAAATAAATACTCTAGGATAAAAGAATCATTAACACTACATATCAAAAGAGGATAATGATTTTATCCTCATCACTCGGGAGAGAGGAATCACCCAAGAGTAAGATTACTAGGGATACCATGCCAATATATCATAATAGTAGTCTCAATAACCAGATTCCATTAAGAACCACTGGACATCCCAATAATCTAATAATAAAATATATAGGCTCAATAGTCATGTCCCTGGTTGTACCTTTGGGTATACTAGTAATGATAATAAATAACATGTCGTAGAATCTGAATCCACGGAAGAACGTTCAAGCATCCTAAATGGAATGAAAGATTCCTCAAATCAGGCTCAATTTCCACCAACCAGGAAGAACCTATGGTAATCATCGACACATAATCAATAAAAATGTAATATCATAAGAAACGTAGTGAGGGTGGATTAATGCCTAAACACAACACTATTTCCAAAATCCCATTAGATTAAATGGTTGAAATAGGTTATAAGGTGACACCTAACACAATATATACCCAAACCAAACATACTAACTAAAATCCAGTTAATCATCAGGGAAACCATTAGGCCCCTCATGAAAATACACAAAAAAGGTATCTAACATTATATCCTCAAGTAATAAACATAAGTGATGCCATCTTACTTTGGATACATAGCTCAAAATTAATAAGTCAAAATCCTACATAGGATCCTCAAACAGAAATAAATATCGAGGAATCCAACATGGGATCCATAGAAAAACACAATGGTGAATACATTCTATAAGATAACCTCTATACACATATAAAAAGGAAGAGGCAACCAACATGGGAACCTCATAATAGTATACAAGTAAAGGGGATCCTACTTGGAATTATATAGCGACCAGGCCTTTTCTTTCATTACTATTACATCATTTCAAAGATAAACAACATAATAGTATTACACATAGAGGATCCACAGGTTTAGTGTCTTGGGAAAACTAGTACCATGCATGACAAATAGTAGTTTTTTGACATCTTAAATCATATATCAATATAATATAATTCTTTTTAGGCTTTAAATATTTATTATTATTCAAATTCATTAATTTATTAAAAGGAATGAGAAAGAAAGAGAAAAAGACACTTTAAGAAATCACCTTTTGACTTTACGCTTTGGAAACTTCTTTTTAGTTTTAAGAATTGGATTTATTTTATTTCAAGGAATAATTTATGAAATTTAATATTTTTTTTCCGAAACTAATGTTCGAGAAGGTTTATTTCATCATTACGTCATTAATGATGCAATTTAGTGTACACCGATTATGCAAAAAACTGTATTTTTTTTCTATTCGCCCGAAAATTGAAGTATTTCAGAATAAACCTAAAAATTTACCCCCACCATTTTTCAACATGTAGAATCCAAAAATGATGTACATTTTTCAAAAATAATTTTCTAAATATTATTAATTTAATATTTAATTAAAATCATAATTTACTTAAAAAACAGTTTTTAAAATTAAAACTGATTTTGAAGTTCTTTCAAAAATTATGTAGGGTATTATAAAATTATCTAAAAACTATTAAACATTGATTCAAAAATTTATGAATATATTTCAGGAAAATAAATATTCATTTAAATTAATTAATTATTTATAATTAATTATTTATGACTTATAAAATACAAAAAACGTTTACTAAGGTCAAATTGTCACTTTCTAAGATGTCTAAATTTTATTTTATTATTCATAGGTAATTATACTCTTATTTACTATTCATAAGGGTCATATTACTATTCATAAGGGTAGGTTACTATTCATAAGGGTATGTTACTCTTCACAAAAAATTGTTTTTGTTTCATTAGACTCCAAAAACTATCTTGAACACAACTGTGTATGTCGGATTTTTAAAATTCGAAACATAGGGGTGACAAAATTATGTTTAAAGGTCACTTATCACTTAGTAGTTAATTATTTTGTGTTTTTAGGAAATAAATATAAGAGGGGAGTTTTCCATTGAAAAAATTTGGGTCGTTACAAATTACCTAGGTAATCATGTAAGTATAGGAATCTTATAGGGGATTCTTGATAATATTAAGAAGACAGAGTCATACTACATGGGAATCTCTAGGTTGAAATGTAAGTACATGAATCCTACTCAGGACCCTTATAATAACTAAACTCAAGGTATCATATATCATAAGGTCACATATCACAAGGGAGAAATCCTAAATGGAGGATCTATAAAGGCATAAATCACTTTTTATGGCTTATGGACCATATAAAATCAAGGTCTTATACTAGTTTTGTTTGAACACCCATCCAACCATTATCATGTAAAATATTTCTTTTAAGATAAAGCTGAATTTGATTACTATATGAAGAACCTATCCATTTATAAAAAACCTCAAAACACCCATTAGGAGCTCTCAAACAACTCCACAGGTCCCAATATTGTCAATTGTGTAGAAAAACTACTCAGAATGGTTTCATATTATCTCTAAATTAGATTGTAGGTCATAAAATTGGAATGAAAACTCAAAGGGTAGAAAAAGAGGAGAACACCGAGTGTGTACCCTAATACATGACATGTACCCTAAAAACACCACATGGGTGTGTACTCTGTCCAGACATGGAATTTAAATTTCCATGTACACATAATGTAAGACAGGTACACAACATGTACCCTATAATATATACCTTCTTGTGTCACTCAAATGGGATTTCCACGAACTTGTCTAAGCCTTGTACTTCTATATGGGTTGCGACCCACAAATGGTCTGGCTATGTACTGCATGTGGCATGTGAACCTTACATGGGTAGCCTGGATGGGTACTCAGCCGGCGTGTGTGACCCATATATAGTGTGTACTTTGAAAATATCATCTTTACCAAAAATTAATAACATGCGACATGTGTTCTCAGAACAAAACGCCTTGTACATGTGTTTTCCTAAATAGAAAACCCTCAAATCATCTCAAAACCAACATTTTCACCTCAAAATAAGTATATCAGGACCCAAAGGACTATAAGTAGTCATATAAGAGGGATAAAACATGTAAATGATAAAAATAATAGAATTTGTGACAAAACATAATAAGAAACTACCTTTTGGAGGAATCTGATGAAGCTTCACCCATTTCCATGGTCCATGATTGCTGCACAATGATTTAGCGCATCCAGAGAAATGCAGTGGTACCACCTTCCCCCCTTTCTCTTGATATCCTTCTTTATCTCATGATCAAATGAAGGGGGAGCCATATCAGGTGTATGTGGTAAAATAGATATTGAATGATGGAAATAAAAAGGAAATAATGAAAATAAGGAAAATAGAAGAAAAGATAAGGAAAAGGATAAGGAAAAGGGGGACCCAACCTACCCCAACACCCGACCTAGGTTTGTGCCATACATAAAAATATACCAATTTAGGAATCAATAGAGGATACAAAATCTCAATCGAATACTCTATACAAATAATACATCTAAATAAATCATTGTGAATAAATTAATATTTATTTAATTAAATTTTAAATATTAATTATTTCACTAAAATTAAAATGGATCTGAATTCCACTAACCTCTTGTACTAGGGTAAAAAACCTATTCTGGGACCAAAAATGTTGTCATAAAAATTATCCGAGATCATATTCTAGGGTAAAATTACAATTTTACCCCTTATAATCATTTGAGAGCAATAATTCAAATTTTTTCTCAGAATTCTAGTCTGAAAAAACACAGGACCTTACAAAAAAATATATAGGTTCAATATTTTTGTGGATTAATGGGATTTATTTCTCACCCATAATACATAGCCCTTTGTATGCATGTTGACCATATGTCTACTTGGTGGTTGATAAAAGACCAAGTGGATTGGTAAGAGTCCTAGGAATTTATGACTGAGTGTAGATACTTATTCAGTGTCTTATAATCTTACTATAGTAGAATTATAGAATTGTAGAGATCACTATGTTTTATAGAACATAGTTACTAGTATATCCTTATAGGTTTACTTTTAGTTTTTAATAATGAAAATATTTAATTCCTAGTAGATGACTAATTTAGGTGTACAATATGTTCTTTTGAGTAGTATATTGTACTTCTTTTTATAATAGATTTTTTAGTTTATTCTTTATTTATAATGACTCTTATATTTGTTATTCTTGGTTATTTATTTACAATTGCACACTCTTATATTGGAGTTATAATATCCCACTTGTATTTCCATTGAAAATTAATACTAGTCACCACACTCTATCCTAAATGGATGTAGGCCTAAGGGTTTTCAAAAAACAGGCTGCTGCAATAAGGGTATCAGAATCTATTATTTTTGTAACTATTTGGGACTTGGTTTCTAAGAGTCTAAGTATGTGTTGGAGCCCTTGAATATGGTGGTTCATACTAAAAACCATCTCTATTAGAATTATTGGAGAGAATGGTTTTATAATTACTGTTCAAGGTATGTTTTTCTACGTTTGATATGATTTTCACATTTTGTGACACACATGATGATTATATTTATGTGTTTATTGATTTTTCCTCTTATATCATGGAAATAGACTAGATATGTATTTACACTTCAAAAGTAGAGGCAAGAGCTGTGTAATAAATTCTAAAATGAAACGTCAAACTTAAGTGAAATGTATGAGCCTACTATTGTGATATTTTTCATTGAAGAGATGTTTAATTGTTTAATGTGTCAGAAAACGATCATATGGAATTTTTGTTATAATTAATTAGTGAAATTATAATCTCCTAAATAGACATAAAAATTTATTTCCTTCTATATTTATTTTATTGGATCTATTCTAGAAATATTTTTGATAACGATCATATGGTCCCTTAGTGTAAGAAATATTTGGAGACACTAGTAGTCTAGTGATGTATGTAGGTCATTAATGAGACACCCCTAGTGGGGTTTTCTTCTGTTCACTTTAAATATGTGTCTCTAAAAATTATCATGATTTTTTCCCATAAGTAATTAATTGGATATATATTTAACCGAACTGAGTGGCATTATTTTTCTTGACATAGAATAACCATGGGAGATACCATAAGAGTGAGTATGGTTGTGTGATGTGACGATATTCTTAATTATTTAAAGGTCTAATAAAAACCTATGCATTTTCTCTATATTATTGTTAATTTTATTCTTCATAACTAATCTTGATATAATGTTTTACTAGTTTAATTATTATCTATGATGATTTAATTGCTTTAATATCATGTAATTAAAGTGGGAATAGAATTCCAGTCATATACTATATGAGATTCAGTTCTCTCATTGAATTTTATACCTGATATGATTTATTATATGTTTTCTAAGACCCATTAAAGGAATTTTTTTCCATGGTGATTATAGATATGTACATTGAGAAACAAATTCAATGATTCCCACGTGTTAATAATTTCTATGAGGATTGACTAATTAAAGTTATGTGGTAGGCCTATATACCTTGGTATTTGACTAAGTTTTCAGTGTCTCTAAAATTTTAAAATTATCGATGTAATCCCATGAGAGGTGTCGGACTTGGTTTTTTTGTACCTTTTATGAGGGAATCATGGGTATTTTTGTCATTTTAAAATCGATTCCTGGAAGGTGACATCAAGTATATGGTATAGTAAATGTTAATACTTTGGGAATTAAGAGAATAATAGACATTATACTAGAACCTAGGAATGTGTGGCACAAAAAGTGAATTGGTTCCATGGAGATATTTCAATTGTCAAACTAGTGATGTTCTTGGATCAGTTGGTGGAATGCATTTTAGTACACTATCATGTGACTAAATTGACAGTATTCACTTGGAATGGTGTTTTATAGAAGCTAATGGTGATTATTATATAGAATATGAGATATGCCATACATTTAGGATGGTAGTAGTGGGTGATCCACCTTTTTGGATCTGACTTCTATGCGAAGCATGGTGACTACCATATGCATGTTAACCTATGATTCTAGTTAATGGAAGTAGTGATAATTGGAGCATGTGGTGGTTCTTGAGAAATAACTCTTATTTGATTTTGAGAGTGGTGTTTTGAATGTATTTCTTGGTAAAACATTTTACTATGAAGGAAATTGTTTTTGGGTTATATGTAATGAAATTTGGACCACTTTTTATCAGATTGTTTCATATAATGTTATAGAAAATTGAGTGTGTAACTATAGTGGTATTATTGATATCAACGTTCAAATAAAATATACAGGAATAAATATCATTGGGATTGATCCATTTGAAAATAGAGGATGAGGTCCTAATTTTATATGTTTTGATGAGTAGAGAGGTTACAATTTTTAGTGTGCTAGGAATGAGTGGTTGACATTATCCCACTAACACTCAGGTTTGAGTGAGTTGGTGACATCTAGTAATTTTATTAATTTATTGGTAAATCATGGATTATGGACATTGGAATTGATTATGGTGTTAGTATGAGTTACCTATTATTTAGGGGAGCACAAAATTAATAATGGTGTAATGATTATAATTTTAGAAAAGTTTTGGACACTTTAGGTGTGGTATGTGGATGGTCGAGATATCATCATTTAGGATAATGATTGATGTAAAATCATAACATTATTTTTTAATTATGGCTTCTTGAGGACAAGACGTTTTACAGGGGTGTGGAGTTTGTAATGACCAACGTTTTCCTGGCATCAGAAAATTATGATATATTTTATTTTATATAATATAGTGTTTATTGAGAATAAAATTACAATTCCTCATTTTTGACGATCTCAGATAATTTTTTTACCACTTAGTTAGTCTTGAAAATGGGTTAATACCATTTTTCATGTTTTTTGGGGAATATAATTCCATTAATTTCTTACAGATTAGTTTTTATTTATTTAGTTAAATGTTAAAAAAAATTTCATATTAGGATAGTGATATGTTTTTGTTGGAGTGTTATATTGATGTTGTAATGTTATAGTTAAGTCCAGAATGTGTGGTTTTGTTTAGGTAATGTTTTAAACCACTTTTAGTTAGGGTAATTGGGATGTGCATTTTAAAATGGAATATATTTTAATTTAATTAATAAATTGATCAAATTAAAATAATCGAACACTCTCACACCACATTTTCTTCAAATTAATGATGGAAGGGGGAGGGTTATTCAAAGAACATGATGTCCAAACTTATGTGGTGGGGTGGGGGGGTGTAATAACTGGACATCATCAATGGATTTAATTGAGAGAGGATCGGGGTGCATCATCTTGTGAGTGTGGATTTAGACATGATGCTTCAGTGTTTTTTCCATCATTTTGGATGAATTAATTTATTAAATATAAACACCTTTATATCTATAATTTTTATGTTTTAATACATATTATGGTAGTTGGGATAGTATGGGGGACCGATTTGTTTATTTTAAGGGAAAATGGGGGTTTTAAGAAGATCTTTCGGGCTTCCCATTCATAACATGTGACGAGACAACATACGGTTCCAAGAACACTTCTCATGTATTCTTTTTATTTGGGTAAGATGAAGATTTTTAGACTACACATTTTGTAGTCTGTGTACACGTCATACAGTAATACATGACCATGTGGTAGAGTAGATGGATAGAAACTTCATCTGAGAGAGACATAGATGTGTAGTAACACACAAATTAAACCATGTTTTACCATATCTATGTATTAGTATACAGTGATACCAGATGTATACCCATGGCCTGTGAAATTACATGTCAAAGATAGGGTTTTACAGTGTCCTAAATGTACTTATCACTACATATATGGTATTGGACCATTTGAAAAGTTCTGGATGATGTAATTATTTAATAATTGAACTAGGTTCAAAGGAGTCCATTTTGAGTATTATTCTATGTAGAACACCATTGTGGAACCCATGTTGTGTTTTTAGGGAATCTAAGTGGTGATAAAGTTTGAGCTAGTTTGATAGGGAGGTTCTTCTTCTTGTAATTGAATTTAGTTATCTCATGAGGGAGTGATTTAATGAATCCTATATTCTCTTGATGATAATGGTTGGTGGACATATCATGGGATCAAAATTATCATGGTTTAGTGGAGTCATAGAAAATTGTGTAGTTAGCATGAATATATTGTGACATAATGTTTATGATAGGTCGGGCATTCTGTTCACCATAGATTTAATTAGAAAAGGGAAGGTCTTTAGTCCTTATCCCTTTATAGATATTCTTATTGGGAACCATGAATACTATTGGGATGTTCTTAGAATAGGTGGATGAATATTGGGTGGGCTGGGACTAGGATGGTTGAGTGGATCAACAGAGTAGGACATTAGAATTGAGACTGTCCACGAGACATCTCTCTATACCGATGTTTATGCAGCTTAACTCTTGTGTCAAATATATCATTTTATGTGTTGAAATTTCATGGAATTCTATTTTCCTGAGATATTGGAACTGGTCCCAGAGACTTATAGTAACCAAGGATCCAATGATTGATGAATACACATACATGAAGACATAGTGGACCCAATGGGTTACCTATTGTTTGACCAACCTTGAGTAGGTGTGTATGGATATGAGTAGATATTATAGAGGGTGTCACTTTAGAACCAATACCAATTATGTTAGTATAGGATATATAAAACATGATGATGGGTTTAACCATTATTTTTTAATTTTTATATAATTTATTTTTGATGAAGTGGTAGATTCATTGATTTGCTTCCTGGGACCCAACCTTTGAGCCTGAAGTGATGAATGTGTTGTTGTTTACTCCATGAGATACATCTCAGGATCTAGCAATGAACCTGAAGTTATATTTTTTTTTGATACAACTTATACATGATGGATTCCTCTTAAATAATAAACATGTATCTAGGGATACAACTATTATTCCACGTGAAAATTCTTAAGATAATTATAATTGACATAGATCAATGTGGTACACAATAGATGGAAATAATCCTAATCTTTCCTATATTTTTAATGATATAGTCATTTATCCATAAGAATTGTGATCAATAATTAAAATTTTATGATTATTATTATGTGATTCATAGGTAGAACCTAAGATCCGAGAAGTCAATCATGAGGGAATTACATAGGTATTTGGATTCTAGGAATAACTAGAATCCGTCAATTTCACATGGTGACATAGGGATGTTTCTGATTTAGTGATTTCATGATTTGCATGGAATCATCCTCGACCGATTCATTACCCTATTATTTTTTAGATATTCTCTATACTCATAGGATCAATAAGATGAGCCATTCCTGATGCATTATTGGTCATTTAATCTAATGTATGAGGGATACCTAGGTCACACAATAGTATTTAGTAATTATTTGGCTTGTAAAACTTCATGACAAGTTCAAATACACCCTAACACAATCAAAAGTAGGTATGGTCAATCATGGTCACATATGCAAGGATTGGTGATTTTTTTTAATATTTTTATTTTAGTTAATATTTGATATCTGATGAATATTTCATGAGTATTTTCATTTAAAATCTATTTATAGGTTCACTATTGGAAGTATTCAACATTGATTCGCCTATCTACACATATACATGCACACAATTTTCATGCCACACTTATGTATTAATTATAGTTGACACATGGCATAATGGATAGGGAAGAGTTCCATGATTTATGATTGAGTAAAACCAATAATGTGGAGTCTTATTATTAGGATGGTGTAGCTTGATAGGGGTATGAATGTTAGGAATGTCTTGTGTAAAGAAGTTCCTAGAATATTCATACACATTTTTTTAGGTTATTTATCTTATATATGGGGTCAGCCCAGTGGGTGACCAATTTATGTGTATAAAAATATCATTCAAATTAAATAATTCATTTAATTTTATTATAGCATATTTAGTTAATTTATTAATTATATTTACTCTTTTATATTTGAATATTGGTTAAATTTTTATAATTATTCTCTCTCATATTGGGATATGGTCTGTCCACAACATCTCCTTATACCCTCACTTATAATTTTCAGACTCTAGCATATGGGGAGGCACACATGAAATCATATGGTGAAATGGGCTAGGGAAGCAATCTAGTGGAATCTTGATCAGGATGTTACATAATTAGATGAAATAACTATGAATATTAATCAATGAAATAAAATACCCTTTATAATTCTTCAACATTCAAGTGGTTTATCAAAAATCTCATGCTTGATATGTTATTCTACAAGTTACTTCCCATGGTTCATACTAATGTTTCTAAAATAAAAACTATAAGAAGCCGAATAATAGTATACTAGAGATAGTATGTATTATAATTCAATGGTACATGATACAATGAATTTCATCCTAATAGATTATGTAGTTGTATAGTCTTGGGATAACAGATAAATATATTATTTTTACATTACATTAGAAACATAATTCATAACATGTAAAATTCCAAAAAAAATATTATTTCTTCTAGTTAATCATTGAAAACATTGAATGAAATCTTCAGGGTAACCTATGGAAAAGAAATCTTAATACACCATGTGAGAACATGATATATATTCCAATTTTGGATAAATGATCTTATGTATAAAAATGACTTTTTTATATGTTAATAGGACAGATGGATAATTTTAATTTCATAACACATGGATAAAAAGGTAATTATATTGATAATCCTAGCTAGGATGAGTATATGTAGATAAATACCATTGAATAATATAAATAATTTGTTACACTCCATTGGCATGTATTATCCCGTATTGATCACTACTACTATAAAATATTAAAGATAAAAAGATGTTTTTGGTATTTAATGAATATCAAAATGGGATTTGTATAAACTATTTATGTGATGTAGAGAAAAATAAGGATTTGTAAATAGAATTCTTGGTATATATGACCATTTATTATTATGACCACTAAGTGTTTTGACCATTTTTTATTATGACCATTAGTAATAATTTTACTAATAAAATATTTGTATGTAAATGGTAACTAGGCGAGATAACTGATATAAAAGTGATACATGATAAACTCAACTAGTATAATCATTCCTTATGATTCCCATTTATCTGATCACGAGAGGGGTTAAAATCATTAGGGTTATCCTTTGACCAAACCTACATATGGATTCACCAAATGTGGCCCAAAAGGAATCAACTACTTTATGGGATAATGATAGTATAAATCACCACAAAATCAATATTATATGAACCAACACATGGACTTACCACCACATCACATGACACTCTATGAGTTTATATTTGTATAATAAGGATTTATGTGTCACATGGTTATTTATTTATAATGTTTAAATTTGTGTAGAATTTATTTTTTTTCTACACCAATACAATTATTTTTTTATATTTATGGATTAATTTAAATAACATGCAAAATTTTGTATTTCTTGGTACATTATTAAATAATGGAAGGGTTTTCATTAATATTTCTATGGTATCATTAATAAAAATATAGATTGAATTATAATATGTAAGAGTTTACTTAATTCCTTTAGGGGTAGGATAACTCTCATTAAAGGTTCTCTCACCACCATTCCAATTTATGTCTTGTCAGTGAGAAGGGTTACCAAGATGTTCCTATGGAAGAAGGATCTTCTAACGAATTATTTCCTTTGGGAATCCAACCAAGAGGGTTCACACTATTGAGATAGTTTTTCAAGGCCTACAATAGCTATTTAGAAATGAGGAATTACAATAAGATAAATTTAGGTCTACATGTTATACATATAGTGAAAACTTATTTGGGAGGCCATTTTGCGTCACTCTCTAGGGACAAAAATCATAAAAAATAAATATATATTATCTCCATAAAGCTTTTCTTATTTTTTTTCACATGAAGCTCCCATCTTTGGAAGAAACTCCAAAATTATGTGAATCATGTCCTTAAAAACACTCATTGGGTCATTGATAGGGGAATAATTTCTATTTTAAATTACAACTATTCTAGATCTATGCTATTATACAAAAGTTCAACAATCTCAAACATTTGTTTCAATCATGTAAGTGGTTTTACCTCTTTTATTGACATGGTTTTTAATATCGATCCCAAATCCATGTAGCACATCATTAATCTAGTTTTTGAGTTACATCATTGTGTGTTCTACCCTTCTTTGATGATCACCTTCAAGTGTATAGATTTATGTAAATCCATTCATTCACTATCGGGAGACGAACTCTTGGGATCCAATATTTATCAAAAATATCATACATTTAAATTCATTTTTATTATTTGGAACAATTGTAATAGATCAATCAGCAATGATATGTGAATTTTGAGAGTTGGAACAAATCATTCCTCTAGCTATGTGTTTTCATCCAACCATTGAGCTAAATATGAAATTAATTTATTTATTGATAGTTATTTGGATCAATATACATGATATTGTGTTGGTGGTATCGCAGAAATGTATTTCATGAACATGTCCATATATTATTTCATTCATGACAATTATAGTGACCTACCCAGGTTGGGATAAAATAAATAGGGTATGAGTATCTTTATAGAGGCTAGGTGCTTGATGATCTCAGATACCTATAATGTAGAATGGGACCATGTGATCAAAATACATTGTAATTAATTAACCTATAAGGTCACTCATATCACTTTAGATTTTGAATAATTTTGCAAGGAGGCCGTTCTTCCCTTTTTTTCCAAGCAATATTAATACAACGTAGTCTGTGGCGGGAAGTGTTGATATGGATCCCTGGGTACGCTGGATGGTTTTTCTTTTTGAAGGAAAAATAAATATAAATAGAAGTTATATCATTATAATCATGCAAGGTTGTGTTTTAGGTCGGTATCTCCATGTCATAGTATTATTAGCCTTCTAAGCCTTCTTTAGGTAGGGAAGTTAAATTCAATCCTATGCTCATGCTTTATACACCGGGCTCACTTTCATCTCCTATAAAATCATTATTATATTTATTTTTGAAACTAAAACCTTCATTATGGTTAATTTATTATAGATTAACACTCCCTTCCACTAGATCACTTTCCATGTTATCAGATCTTGCATGTCAATTATTAGTTTTAGAATAGAGATCACTGAAAGTTGATCAGAATTCAACATGGCTATGGTTATTATGGTCCCAAGGAGAGATCAATATGGGATTTTTTTGTTTTATTCCATTGAATATGTTTCTTTTTAGGTCATTTTTATTGTTTTATGGGACACACTAAGAATTTATCACCTTCACCCTTGATTCTTTTATACTTTCACTTCAGATTTTTTTTCAAAACTTTTTAGTCGAGTGACAAATTAAGTAAATTAATAAATAATTTATATCATAAATTAATTAAACAAAAATTTTCAGTACAACAAGATAGTAGTTTAAAAACAATTGCCTACTAATATTTTCTATAAAAAAATATCTTTTTTATTATAAATTTTTATAATAAATTTTTATTATTGAAAAAAAATATATTTCCAAAATATTGTGTTATAAATCCCTATTTATTAGGATATAAATGATAATATATTTGTGTGATGTCCTCTATAAAATTTTTAACTGTTAGAATGTAGATCATGTTAGAAATTCAATATTTTTTTAAAAATTAATTTTATTTATAAAAATAATATATTTAATTTTTTAGAAATATATTTTTCAATAAATGGATTTTATTTTTTAGATCATGTAGAAATTTTGTAATAAATACATTTTCCTAAATTCCTGAAATAGTTCATTTTAATGTTAAAATGTAAAATATAATATAATTATATGATATATATGATTATGTAATAATGTCTAAAACATGATGCAATAAATAATATAAAGGATTTATTGACCTGGAATATTGTTATTCATTAATGTAACATGTTTTAATTATATAAGGTTAATTTTTCAAACAAATAATGAATATTCCAAAATGTAAAACACATTTTAATGGTATTTATTAAAATTCTTCATGAAAACCAATCCCATAATCCTCCAAAATATTTTTAATTAAATATATTTGATCCTTAGGATAGTAAAATATTAAAACACACTCCCCCATGGAATATACCATGGGAAATCCAGGGGAAGATCAATTGAATTTCACATTTTATTAACAATATTTACAAGGAATATGGTTAGAAATTAATAAATAACTCTCTATTTTTTCCAAAAAATACCCACTCTTACTCTTATTACACTCCACTGTAAAGGATTTGGACCCTAATTGACCCTCATATTCTCTATATATAGACATTCCATGGTGTTAATATATTTATAATAAGATCCATTATTGGTTTAGATAGTTTCTTGTAAGTAATGAATTCTATTCTTCTTTCCACATTTTCTCAAATACTTGTAATTAGTTTTTTTCATTGAATTATATTCCCATGAGTTCATAGTCATTTAATTTTCATCCATTTGATTCCCAAAAAATGAGATAATACTATTCTACATCATTAATAAATTTCTATTAACAATGTTTTATATACAAATTATCCTGTCAAATTAATTCATTGTTTTTTCATGCCTATATTTTATAGTATAATACCCATCCCTATTATCATTTATGGGTATGATTTCAAGAATAAAATACAAATTATTTTGTGTATTTCCATTTAAGAGGCCCCAATTCCATTATAATCGGTTGAAATAAATTATTTTACATGAATTTGAGAATTTTTGAACTCATAGACTTATATATAAAACATTCTCATTATTTCTCATGGGTTATTGATGAAATGATTTTTTATGATAGTTAATCTACATGGAACAACTGAGTTTAGATATAGGATGGGTTCCCCATGATACTACTCCAATTAATTGTGTAATTAATTAATAATTATATATAATTTTTTCATTATACTATGGTGTATAACATTAGAAATATGTTTTACAGTACCACTATGATAAACTATGGTGATATTCTTACGAATGTAACATTCTTATGTTGTAGAAACATATCTACATTATTTATCATATACTTATAATTATTCAATCATATTCTAAAAAAAATTATATTTAAATTATATATCATTTTATATTTCCTTTTCTAATCATTTTCTAGGATGCGTTCATACCATTTTCATCTGATGTATGTCCTTAGGAAATAATTTTCAATAAGATGAAATATGATAAAAATAAGATCTTTGAAAATTATTTAAAAAAGATTAAAATTGTTTTTTCTATTATGTACTCCCAATTATTAATATCTAGTTACAATTAAACTAAACAAAAAATTAATCATGTAAGTAATTAGTTTACAATATTTTTATGGAAATAAGAATAAAATTTTTATGAAAACAATTTGATACCATATTTTGCATCAAAGCAAGGTTCATGTTATTAGTGAAAATTCAGCCAAGAAAACATTAGTGAATCTAAATGGATGGAACTAACAAATTGAAACCATATTAAATATTTATTAATTATAGCATGTGTGGTTTCATAGAAATTCAATTCCTTTATAGATATATGAATCTAGATGGGGTTGTTGCATAGATGCACTATGGGGTAATAACCATTAAAATTGTATGTTGAGTATCACATCAATTTTAAATCAATGAAATAACAGTAGTGATAAGACTCCACACAATACCAATCAATACAAAGGGATATTCATTGGTTATTCACATGATTTTTATATTAATGTCTGATAGATAAAATGGAAATGTAATTTTTTTTAGTAATTGATGTAAAAAAACCTTGAATTATGTTGGTGAAAAATTTTAGGATGAAAAATTACATTAGAATTATAATTATTTAATATCAAATATTTATAAATTAATTAAATTTGTTTTCTTCATCTGGTAAAATTGTTGGAAAATGGAGTCCTCTAAATCATATATGTGGGGGAAAATGAAATTATGGTCTTCCTAAAATGATAGAAGATGGAGTTAAAAATATTTGGACGACCATGAATCGTTTAAATCAAGTGATCATGATCCCCTAAACCATGTGGTGCATCATGATACAACAATTAAGGACATAATAAAAGTTGAATAATTCATGATTCAATGACCACATGGTTTTTTGTAAAATCAAATCCACTGATTATATAATAGATGGTCAATATTTTAGAAGTGATATTTTCTTCACAAATAGTTTTTAAGATAATGATAAGGTTATGTTGGAAGTATATCTCTTCATGGTAGAAGTATATTGGTTCTGGAAATTTATCAATAATATCAATCCAAAGATTGATGTGGAATTTATGGTTTGGTATGTCTTCCAAAAAACCATTTTCAATAGTTTTTTTCAAATAAAATCATAACTAGTATTGAAAAAGAATAACATGAATTGATCCCAATGGAAATAAATTATTTGGATTTTATTAGATCATAATTATTGGTATTTTATTATAGGCTCTATATTTTTCCGTTAATTATAATTGAGTGATCAATTTATTCTTCAGTAGACTATGACCTCATCCATAGAATTATTTTAAAATATGATACTTTCAATGTTATGAGGATATAGTGAGGTGTTCTCTGAAAGATTAAATATATTTTGGAAATAGAATGTGGCATCATAGAATTAATGAAAATAAGTGGAAGATAAAAAATTGGGGTGTATTTTGATATTGAATTGGAATGGAAGAAAAAATAAAACACATGTGTAATAAGTGTGGTAAGAAGCATTCAATAATGTTTCTTTACTGATATAGAAAGTGTTAAAGTACAGAAAATATTTACATGTATCTAAAATCCGACCTTGATATGTAATTCATAAACATAATAATGTAATTGAAAAAGGTAACATCGTTCTGGAAAAAAAAAATTAATCCAATTCTTTAGGTGGGTTGAGTATGGAAATATTTCTATCCCATTTATAAATGAGAAGATAATTGAGGGAAGACATCCTCATCCCCAACACAACCAAAGGAAAAAACTCAAGGTTTATTGAATAACATGGGAAGATATTGACACTCCAAATGTTATAAGGGTAGGTAAATTCATCTTACACTAAATTAAGTCATTTATTACTCTTGATTATGAATCGATTAATTAATTAATTTAATTTATGTTTATTATTAAAATTGAATTATAAACATAAACTACTTCTTGAAGAATTATATTTTTAAAATTTTGGACAAACTATTCCTGAAAAAATGATATATAGATATTAACCTATTAAATTCAATGATTTTAGTCTCTCAAAAAACATGGTGGTCATTAAAGTGGTCAAATTTTACTTAATATAGAGATTTGTTTACTATAAAATTATAATAAAATAATAAATTGTACTATCAAGTAAAATAAAGTTGTCTTCATGGGATAAAAATTTATTAATTTCAAAGTAGACATTTTCGTGCCTGGGTATTATTAAGAAACACCTCTTATAGAATTATTTATGGAAATGGTTGGATAATATGGGGATTAAATGGATAATATAATTATATAGGAGAATTAACCATTATTTAAGAATACATTTATGCATTTCATGAAGAATTACCTACACCTCCCACAAGAAGAGAGGTAAAATTATCAAGTGAACTTTTACTTTGATCCTACCATATATTAAAGACCCCACATAGAACAAAATATGTGGATGTAGAAAATTTTAAGAATATAATCATGAACTTTTTGAGAAGGGTTTTACTTGACTAAGTGTTTTTATTTTTATATAACCTTTTCTATTTGTATAGATTAATGATATATCACTAAATCTAGGAATTTATTATTAATACTATAATGGGATCACCATGAAGAAGAAAAATGCCCACAATTATTTATTATCCATTTGAGTAGTTTATGGGGCTCAATTAATCTCTTTGAGTTATATCTATATAGGGTAATAGAAGTTGATTCTGAAGAAATATTTTATTTTAAATACTACCTTAAATCAATGTTATGCACAAAAAGATTTATTTGTTATACTATTTAGGATAACTATATTTATTTTGGTATTTATTAATTAGATTGATTAATTATTTATTTAGTACATTTTAAAACTAGTGTAGAATTTATTTAAAATATTCTACTATAATCCAAATGAAATTTGGAGGATGATTATAATCTAATGATAATATTTTAAAATCAATTAAAAGAGAATAGTTTTGGTAGATTAATTAAAAGTGAGTTATGGATACAAAAATAGTATTCATGAGACATATTTTTATGAGTGAAGTTATATTTACTGATCCAACAATAAGAATTCTCATAAATGAGTGGCCTCATCCTATAATAGTAACTAAAAATCAATGTTTTCATTTCCTAAAAAGATATTTCATATGGTTTACAATTTTTTTTCATAGGTTCATAATCCTCCATCCAATTTAACTTTAAAGGGATTGAAATTTATCTAAAAAATGAGTGTGATGAATCTTTCCATGAACTGAAGAATATGTTGTTTGGTACACCTATTCAAGATTTACCCTCTAACAGGGAAGGATTATTCATTTATGGTGATGTAAACATGAATTTTATTTGTTTTATACTCATTAATAATGATAAGGGGATTTTTAATATATATAGATATTAAAATCCTATCGAGAAGAATTATCATAACTGTGATTTGGAGTTAGTATCATTAATCTTCACATTAATTTTATAGATACAATATATTTTTGGGGTTAAATATTATATGAACATCAACTATTAAATTATAAAGTATGTATTCATGAAAAATGAATCATATATGGGAAAATGTGTAATGTTTGAGATTTATAACGATGATGAATGTTCTATTCATTATCATACTAGAAGAGCCAAAAAATTTAATGATGCATTGATTTTGAATAACCCCACAGTTTAAAAATAATTGGTATTTATGGGGATACATTGAACAAGGAAATATAAAATATGGTAATTTATTTTATAAGGGATAATGATTATCAATCTAATCCCAAATGAATTCACAACCATCATTTCAGAATAAGATTAATAATGAAAAAAGAGATGATACTATGTTACAAAATATGTTGGAACATATAAATAATGGAATGTCCCATTAATTAGATGTTGATAAAGATTTTTTTACATAGGTTTGATACAAGTGTAAATATTCTATCTATTATAGAGTCATGGAACGTTTCCATGGATAATTCTCATAGATCTATGTTCTATATCCATCCCAAAGCACCAAAATATATTATTATCTATGAGATCATTATTGGTGGGATATCATGGGACAATATTAATTATATTGAAATATGTTTTTATTATAGTGAGTGAAGGAGGAGAAGAAACTACCTATTGACGTATTGAAACCACTACCCATAAATTTATGGATGTGGTAAAACATCATATTGGACATCATTAATTTCCATCCTAATACATTCATGGGAAATAATTATTCATAGGTAATCATTGATAGATTAACAATTATAATAAATTTTAACTATATAAGAATAAATATATCCATTATACGCCATGTTCGTTTGTATATTCAAGATAAGATGAGACTACATAGAGAACTGATGTCAATTGGTTTTGACTATGATCTTATATTTTCATCAATGTTCTAGATGATCCTTCAAAATTATATGAATATGAATGTAGTACCTATCATATCCTACCATCTTCAAACAAGCATATCATCTAAGAGGACCACTCCAACATTAAAAGTGATCTTATAGATGACATAATAGGATTTTGAATGGTATTGGGACCAATATATTTAAATTATTGAATTCTATTATATGAAAAAAAAAATCATGTTTTGATGTTACTCTTTATGATGCAATATATGGTAAATGGTGTATAATAAAAACATGTATGATTTAGGTCATAAAATATATACTCTTTGGGATTTACATTGTGAATGATATTATAGAAAATATATATGTGATACAAAAACAAATGAACACTTCCTGAAGTCGAATAAAGGGTTATGATGACAATATTTTGTTGGGCACAAAATTTTATGGGGGAGATCATGTATTCCAAATAATATCATCGTGGAAATGATTCATGATATTGAGATAGAATATTAACATGAGATCATGGTATATAAAACCATTTGAGATCTAGTAGTGTGTTGGAGTAATTTCAAATTCGTTGCAACTACATCCAAATCATTTCAAGATCTATGATGTCTTCCACATGTCCATTATAAAAAAAAAATTCATAGAAAGAACACGTAAATAAGAAATACAAGGTGAGGAATTGAAACATGACATGTCATTAAATAATAATTTATTTGTATTCTTGATAAAATGCAACATCTTTTCTGGAAAATTGTAACTAGAATATTGATAGTGTTTTAGAGAAATAAAATTTTTGATGAAGAATTCATTGATCTAGAAGTATTGAAGAAGGAGAAATAACACTATTTATTTTGATAAATGACCAAAACTATGATGTTTAAATTTCAAAAGTGGGGATAATATAACATCATAAAATCTCATAATTTTTTTAAGAAAAGAACATATATCCATGGTTGTTTATTTTATTATTTCTAGAGAATATAGAAATACTATTATATTTAATAGGAAAAGTGGACATCGTGTAACAAAATTGACGATAATAGCAAATAAGAGTACATGTAGATAAGCACCAAAGAATAATGTATACAAAATCATTAAAAATATAGGCCTGAATTTTCACATATAGATCACCCCTTTTATAATAACTGTAATATAAATTTGAATCATTAGAAATGTAATTACAATTATCAAAATATGTATAGAACCTTTTTATGTGATTTAATTAATAATATCGTGTTAGAATGGTGAAGTATATATATATATATTTTAATGGGAAAAAGTTATTGCTAGGATCTAGTAATTACCAAACTATTGGAAAATATTACCATTGGTCAATTGGATAGTTGGGAATTGTAACCATTGATAATAATATTACCCTCAGAATTTATGTATTTAAAAAGTAATAGTGATAGATTATTGATATAGAAGTGAAAAATAATGTCCTCAAAAGGTAGTATAATTTCTGATGCGGCCAATTTATTAGATATTGGGCGGGAGGTATCATTACTAGGGATAAACCATAATAAACCTCAATATAGATTCAAAATTTAATTTTCTACATAAATCACCTATAAGAGATGAATAATATGTGAAAATCTCCAACAGAAAAATGTTAGTTGAACCTCCCCATCAATGTTCCACAATCCTTATCCAGTATGATATTATTTTTACCATTTTTGGGTGAATAAATTTTTAAATTAAATATATCATATTTGGGAACCATATTATTTAAAAATATAAAAACTTTATATCAAAATATATTGAATTAATTTTTTTAAAAAATAGAGAAATATATGTTTTCTATAATAATTAAATAATAATAATTTTTTTATTTTCATATTTATATATTATGATATATTTTTATAAAAAAAATAAATTTTTTATTAAATGTCACATCCATAAAATATTTATATGAAATAAATTTTTTTGTGACATAAATGAGAATCTACTTTTTTGAAGTCCCAAGTAAGTCCTCTAGAAGTTGAAATGTTAATCATGTCATAAAATATAATCTTTCATAGTACATAATATATTTATTTAAAAAGGTAAATTTTACTAATGTAAAGTCATAATATTATAAAATGGCTGTCAATTTGGGAATAGGAATATTGTTAATAACCATAGGTTAATTTTTCATTATATTCATATGTAGTTTCAATATTAGAAAAATAATTAAAATAATGTATAAATATACGATATGTATTATGATGTCGTAAGGGCATAAAAGAGATGAAACAGAAAATATAATAAATTTAGCAAATAAAAAATGTTTTATTCTTCAAGTGTAGTTATTTTAGAGTAATAATATTATATTTAAAAACCTATTATGAATATTCCAAATCAAAAAGAATATTTTAGGAATTTTTAAATATTTTTGAAAATGTATCTGTTCCACCAAAATAATGTTAATAATTAAAGAAGTTGTTCATTATGAATTTAAAATATTGATAAAACAACCCTTATAAAAACCATATATAGAAACATTAGGATACCAATGGTTTTTTCATTTTTATTGACTAGTTTTCCATGGCCTATATTTATAAATTAATTAATAATTTCCCCACTTTTAATATAAATACCCACATATTATTCATTACTCATAACTATAGATCCATTTATGACGATGATACAATCATTTCCCCTTTTTTATAGACTTTTAAAAATTTCGTGAGATTCCATGAATCTCCTCTAATGCTTTTGGATGCCATATTGAAATAATGTGATTCTCTTCCTCCTTTTTTTTCTTGAACATTTGTGTATCATCTATTTTGGTTTTAAATTTATTTTCTTCGTATTTTTTATCATACATTCAATAATTTCCATTTAATTCCCAACTAATTAGATACATTCATTATCCCTCATTAATACCATTCAAAAAAAATCATTGTATAATTTTTGTGTCTCTAAAATTATTACTTTATTATTAATGACACACTTTTATATTTTAAATACCAAACAAGATTTACATTGATGGATATTATTATAGATTTAATTATACATTATTGATTGGTAATTTTTATTAATGATGAAAAATTTTCCTTTTAGTGGGTTTAAATTAATGAAATCTCTTTATCTTCAAGAAATTATGAGGTGAATGACTTTTATATGAAACTGACTCATTATTTCCTTGAGTTATTGAAGAAATTAATTCTCATGATTATTAATCTATTTGTAAGATGTGATTTTATACATATAATTGTTGCAACATGATCATTTTCGAATGCGTTAAGTATCAAATCAATATGTAGATATTATATATTTATGCAACCATTTTAAATTACATTGGAAATATTTTTTACAAAAACTTGGTTATAAAAAATGGGGATATTTTTATAAGGGGTGGTATTTATAATGTAATCAAATTTAGATATTATGTATCATATATTTATTATTGTTTAATATAATTTAATATATTTTATATTTTATGATTTCTCATGTTCCATTTCCTTTTTATCCATTACTGATCTTTATTACACCCATTTTCTATTGATGTCTTGTAAAGGGAAATATTTTTATGTGAGGTGACCATGGATGGAATAATATATATTTCATTCAAGATAATTAAATAATGTTTATACTTATTTCTTATATAATTATTGTATTATGTGAATAGTTTCCAAGATATGAAACATTTAAAAAAATAAATGGATGATATTAATGTAATAGTTTTTATGGAATTATGATCACAAGTAATTTATGAAATATTATGGGTTTCCAAAACATTTCATCTCAGATGCTCATTATGGGAAATAATTCAAGAGATTCAATCATGAATAGACACATAAAAAATATGTTTGAATAAATATTCACTAAAAACTCTATATAATCAATAAATGTGGACACGAAATATATTCATCAAGGAAAAATAATGATTAGATGGAAAATAATAAATGATTTAATATTGATGGAATATATAATTTCAGACATCTTAATCATACCATAAAGGCCACTCAACTAATAAATCTCTAATATAATCATGGGATCCCAACCAAGAAATCTTAGATACCAATAATTACTTAAAAAAATACTTCTTATATACCGACATGGCCTCTCAATCAAATCATCTTTTATATCATTATGTATTCTCATTCAAGATATCATACATAAATATGTGACTTATAAAAAAATTTCTGAAACAAATTTGTGTAATAAGACACAGTGATCAATTGAGGGGTTATAAAGTGTCGCACATATAATTTAAACATGAAAAATTCATTATCGATATAATAAATAATCAATATAATATAAAATCAATTATCCCACAAATGAATTTGTATATATATTTCAACAATTATATAGAATCTCAATTTTCAAAATTTAAAAGAATACCATATTCATAAGCAATCAAGGAAAATAAGGTGGATGGAATAATTAGATAAAATCATCAATGAGGCATAAAATAATTTAATGTATAATGGCAGGTATGAAAAATATATTTATATGAAAATTTTAAATTCTCATGGAAATTATAAAAAAACATATTGTTCTTTTGAAAATAATTAAATATACCAGGAACCAATTTAATTAAAATTAAAATTAAAATTAAAATATAAATATAATTATAAATTAATAATGATTATCAAAAAATGAATAGAAATGATGGAAAAAAAATGTCAATCCATAATCATAAAAAAACTCCTTTTTTTCTAGGAATTTTAAAAATAGATTTTTTAGAAAATTTTGAATAATTCATTTTAAAATATTTTTTAAAAATAGCATAAATAGTACAGATTCAGAAGTAAAAATTATTTGTTTATCAATAAAAAGCTTAATTAAAATTTAAAAGAACATGGATATAGAGTATGATAGTTTAAAAACATTAAAAATACTATTTTAATGAAAAATCCCATATAGATTTCAAAATATAAATATAACTAAATTAAAGAAGTTGGGAATGAGGAAAAAACAATGAATATGAATAGATACCTCATACAATATTTTATTAGAGACTTATATAAACTATATAAATTAATATAGTTGTAATATTTTCAATATATAAAAATGATGGAAATTTGTGGGGGACAACCCATCAATTGGAATCCTATTTAGTATAACATGTTTTAACCTACTCATCTTTTGATATACTCATTTATCCTAAACATATAGAAATTGGAATATAAGTTTAGGGTCACACCATGGAATAATAACCATAGGATGTTTTGTTTATAGAGATATTTTATTTTATTTTTGACTGAAAAATGAAATGAATTGTTCCTTTTGAAATACTAGATTTAGTTATTTTTACATGGAAAAAGTAAATCTAGGATTTGGAAATTTTAAATATTTAATATTAATGAAAGTAATTTAGAAAATTTCATGTCGCTCTACAATATAAATAGGATGAAATATTTGAAAACTACCCCTAATAATTATCCTTATATAATATATCTTTTATTTCTAATTCAATTAATATTATATTTTATGAGATTAAATATATATTGTCATTTTTGATACTATTCATAGAATTGAAACATTAAAAAATACATGTTAATATAGAAATGTGAATATTGATACTTAAATATTCACTAATACTTTATAAATATCTATAAAATTAAAGGAAAACCATAATTCATAAAAACACAATTACTTTTAATCATTTTGAAATCATTATTTGATCATTCTACAGATTTCACAACTGTTGTGTCGATGCTACCAAAGATTTTTAGAAAATTATACTACCATTTTTAATTACTAAAATATTAACAACTAAAATTTAATTTACTCATTATTAACATTTTGATATTGAACAAATTATATAGTAATTATCTCTTCAATATTTTTATGATAATGTATCATGTGAAGGAGGGTGTAATTTTTTTATATCAATATTATAAAATATAATAAATTTCATAACCACAAAAAGCATCATTAAAATGAAAATTTTTTGAGTATAATATAAGAATTTATTGAAATAAAATAATCCAATAAATTATATAAATTTTGTAATGATATTTTATATTATATCATAGAGTTTAATCCCAATCATTTACCCTATTTTAATTTTTAACGTCGATAATATTTTACCATGGTAACGATACATTATGCATAAAAACTAAAGAGAACTTTTAATCTAATTTAATCATGATGAATAAAAAAAATTATTCCATTTTTTGTAACAAATTTTTATAAAATGTCATAGTTTAATTATAATATATGTATGATGAACAAAATTATTTCTTATAAAATATAATATTTTTGCATAAAAATTATCATCAACATCTTGTATAGAATTTAACTTAATTAAAATTATTATTTTTAAATATAAGTGATTGATGAATTTTTTTCAATCAAAAAAAGGATAGATCATTTTTCAGGACCCATCCCCCATGGCCCATGACATGACATACCACATGCCCTCCTCCCAATGGCCAAGGGTTGCCGACTAGAGCAAAAGGCATCAACCTGCAAGTGGAAGGCATTTTTCTGAGAATGCGTATGCAAACACACGCCCAACCACATCCCATATTTTGAAAGGGGAAAATAATCATACAAAAACAAGTGCAGATTACAAGTAAAATTTAAAACAAGTGGGTGATAATACAAACACAACAAAAGAACTAAATATATCAATGCACAAATGGTCTTGGGTAGCAATCCGATGAAACCCCATCGGATGGTATGAGTAGTGTAGCTACTGGAAGCTGATGTTGTACATCCCATATTCATAATCCTACTGGGTCCCGCCTACTCCTAGGCCACCAATTCCCCTTTCAAATTTTTTGTCATCTGCACAAGACACAACATGTGCAGGTGAAGCCTATGCCCGGATGAGTAACACAATACTCAGTAGGGGACCCCAGTCCACTAAGGAGAAATAACACAAGACAACGAAAAAGAAAAAGAAACAAAGTAAGGACAAATCACACCAGGTAAAATATAAATCATAAGAAGAAGGTTCATCGGCTATAGTGAAAAATGTTTTTTTACTATTGAAGGACTCATCCCTGATGAATTGATGCTCATCTTCCAGGACACTAAGGATCCACATGGCTGTTGCTCGAATTCCGGGCCACTATGGTTCCACACGACTCCTGCTTGTCTGTCATACTAATAAAGATACACATGGCTAATACTCTATCCATAGGTCATACCTCAACCACCACAAAGTCCTGTAGAGAATAACCCAAAGGACTGTCTCTTCGTAAGGGTTCCAACTCAATAGAAGGCGTGTCGAATGGATGCCCGGTCTGTATGATATGGGAATTTTAGTAATCAAGGTACATTTGTGTCTGCTCTCAGTTAGACCTGGTCAGAGTGACTAGAAAAGCCTGGCCTGGGGGTCCCACATACCCTGGTTTAATTTTACAGTCCCGACCTGACCTGGTTCGGGTCAGGGTAGGTCCAGCCAGGCTGGGACAGTGGTCCAGGCCTAGATGGCGTTTCTTTGCCCAATCTAGTTTGGCTGATGGTCCAGCCCGCCGGGTCACCCAATGACCCAGTATCATTGAGCCCAGCCTGAAGGGAATGGGTCCGACCACATGGAGCGAGTCCAGACCACCAGTGCAGGTCCGTCTAGGCCCACTGGCACAGGTCCATCCCGGCCCGCTGGCTAGGGGCACAACCGCTAGCTAGATCCTGGTTCGCTAAGGACGAATCAGTGGTGTGCGCGTGGGATGCGGTAACTGCTTCCATGTACCCTCCTATCTAAAGGTTTCCCACAAAGAGTAGGATTCATCTCTCATGTGGCGCCTGTATGGTGATGCGTATAGAAACTTCTGTAGCCAGTGATCCGTGGACTCCTATCCGCTACGACCGAGCAACCGCGGCACACGAAGTTGCCAGTGTGGGCTGGACGCAAGCTGCCGGCATCACACGATGCCTATCAAAACCACTCTTCCATGCCATCGTCACCAGTACACTAGAGCCTTATGCCACAATAATGCGTTGAAGAGCCTCTCGGGGCACCACCATCCCTTCTGGGGTCTAAAATGCATCTTTCCACTGATTTGAGAATGTCTCCAGAAATAATTCTCGGGTGGAGGGACCTGGGACTTGTTCAGGTCAGCCCACACCCTTATCATTAGAGTATTAAAACAAGGTATGGTCCAGGAAATACCATTATATCAATCAATAAAAATTAACCCCAAAAAATCCCAATAACGGAACCCTCCTCCAAGATCGCACGATACTCAGATTAAACTGTTCATGTGTTAATCCACGTTCATCATTTAGAATAAGAATAGGGAATAAATTCAAAATAATACAATCCTCTACCCATTGGAATTCATTATTATAGAGCTTTATCCTTGAGAGTCTAAGAGGTCGATGGTGTTCATCATTCTTTGAGAGAGGTCGATGTCGATGACATCCTTGTGATGTTCGTCGTTCCTCCTTGGGAAGGAAATCATTCTTAGTTTCATCAGAGAATCATCACTATTTAATCCTCATTCCACCAATGTGTCAAACTATTAAAAAGAAAACATGTCACAAAATATCTGTTTCACTACAATGTCGCATCGTTATGATGTTATGTGTAATTAAAGCATCATTATGCTGCATGATAACAATACATTAATAAGTTCCATTAATGTGTCATGTCGTTGCCTCATCGCTGCACCACATCGTCTCCATGTCGTTACTCTTTGGTGAGAAAAAAATAAGTTTTTATGTCATTTTTTTATTTTTCTCAAAACGTCTGAAAATTAAAATTTCCATTCCACCCTTTCCAATCGACGTAATATCTATTTTAGGTGAATCCCAGCATTCTGAGTTCAATGGTGCCATCATATCTTCGATCTGAGCATTGGTTCAAATGTCAGAAAAACATTCTCACATGTTTACTGAATATACATTAAAAAAATTTCAAAATTCAGTCCTAGGAGCCTTAGAGTCACATGCTGTCAGAGCCTATAGTATCTTTGTAAATCTATATAATAAAAAAATACAAGGAAATTCTGGTACATTACATCATTTTTAAAACATAACTAATATAAAAGGACTAAAAAATATTTATTTAGAATAAAATATAATACTGTTTTCAAAAAGTCATGCATGGGTCTAAATATTAAATATAATATTTTTGAAATCATGATTTTAATCATTAAAATTAAATATCGGATGAGATAAATTATTGAAATATTTTAAGTAATTATTATATCATAATAATATAAGAAATTTCATTGTCAATAAAAATATATATTTTCACTATTAACATAAAATCAAACAATTTTAGTAAACTCAAAAAATTCAACTATATACTAATTAAAACATGATTATTTAAATTATGATATACATTTCATCAAAATATTTATAGTGACCCAACCCTAAAAATACCAAACCCAATGTCTACTACAATTAATTTATCATAAGACACTAGTAAATCAGACCCCAAAGGGATGAAAACATTAGTAGTATTGGTAAACTAGATACATACACGAGTAAAAGTTTTCAACATATTTTTTTTTATTTTTGAGGAAAAATTTATTCCATATAGTTTATACTTCAATATATTTCATAGTACATATCAGGGAATCCATGTGGAATGAAACATAATAAGAGTGAGCTCAAATATTCAACCAGGGTTATGTACAGAAGAAACAATAATGAATCAGTGTGATAATTCATTATTGAAAGGTAAATAACTGAACACATATTCAATATAACCAATAAAATGAAAAGAAAGTGCATAATCAATATGGAAATGTAAATAAATAAATATACATGACATGTAATCAACAAAATGAGAATGAAATTGGTTCATAGCCATTGTCTTAGTGAAGATATCTTGGGTAATAAATACTGAATATTAATAAAGAAATTATTAATTATTAGACATCATATTTCCAAAGCACATGATACATTTTACTTCAAGACATTAATAAGATGGTTTAGCATACTACTGGTAGTACTTTTCACAAGATATTTCAAATATATGGGTACAGACCCATTTTTTTCTATTTGAAACAAATTCGAATGGGTTTTCACTAACTAATTTAATATCTTGAGACTATCGATTCATCAAGGGGCTTACTTTAAACTAGCCCCAAATTGTTTCGTTCCTTTCCATAGAATTTCTCACATATCAAATAATCAATTTAGATAAAAATTAATGTTTCTTAACAAATATCTGTACTGCGTAAAGGATACAGTTTTTTCTATATTCCCCTTGTAAATCAAATAACATTCAATGTAAATAACATATATAAAAATGGAAAACAATTTTGGCAATAAACATATCAATGATTTATGATATGGATAATTAGGGTAAATTCAATATTCCATGATATTAGGAAATTGAATATTTCATGGGAACTAATAAAGGAATAGAGGTATTTAATGACAATATTATCCTTTTTCAAAGGAATAATAAAAAAATAAATGGATTAATAAGGATGTTATCTATAAATCATATCCCAAAAAGAGTAAAATAATGAGTTTTTCTCATTAATGAACTAAAATAATATAAAATGAAATTCTAACAACATTCTGGAAGAAAATACCATTTTCATTTTGAAAAACATTTTAAAAATACTTTTCTTTTAAAGTCATTTTTTAAAAACCTTTTCATTAAAAATTAACCATTTAAACATACAAATTATGCTTCAGAGAAATGACAGTTGGTTATTTTTTACATGTCGTATCGGGTAAAAATAAAATACCATTTGTAAAGTAAATGGTTAGAAAAGTTATCTATTCATAATGAAATAAAGAGATTAATTTATAAAAAATTCTAAAATAAAAAAGGATAAAAATTTCTATAATAAATCATCTTTTAAATTTTTCATGAATTTATGAAGAAAAATTTAAAAAAAGGGTTTTTAGAGGAAAATATTTTCTCTGACTAAAGAGAGAAATGAAACCATGTTTTTATAAAAAAAATATTGAGTACCAAAAAGTAGAAGAAAGGAAATTTAAATGTAAAAGTTCATGAAAAACTGAAGGAGGATAAAATTAAACATTTTAATAAATAATTATCAAATAATTTCTTCTAATGGGAATTCAAGTGTAAATAATCCATAACAAAATGAGATTATGAAGTAAACCCTTAAAAAGACCAGAATATTGATCTGAGATTCAATCAATGAAAATATTATGTGTCTTAAATATAAATACACTTGAAAAAATGGAAATAAAAAAATATATAATATAATGTGATTATACAAATACTCCTAGAATATTAATAACTACAAGGAATTAATATAACCCTATAAAAAGAATAGTGTTATGAAATTATTTACCACTTGGTAACTTTTAATAAAAATACTATTAGTATAAATTATTAAAAGTAAAAAACAAAATAACATGAATAAATAATAATTAATGATATAATATATCAAAATGGGTTGTTTATACACTGTAAAATCTTTGTAAGTGGTGAATATGACATTTATCTCTCATTTGTAGAAAGTGATAGGAAAATCCCTTACCCTGCATTTCCTTTCATGTGAACATCCATTAAAATCCATTATAATGGTTTTAGTAATTTCACTATAATAATACATAACCATAATAATATTTATAATTTCATATATTATCTTCTTATAATATTCCATTATACATTTTTTAAAAATTATTATTATTTTTCACAATTTTGGGTTTCAATTTCATTTTTTGAGTGTTTTTATTAGGGTTTTTTGTTCTTCTTATATAGATAATGATTTAATAATATATAGGATGTAAATAATGATTTAATTATCATATATATTCAATATATATGTATTTATTATAATCCATAATATTTGAGATAGGATGTAAAATGCACCGTTAATGGAGATGGCGGGTCATACGTACACGTGGATGCTACTTTCATTTCTTTACTATATTAAATTAATAAAATATAAATGATATATGTGTATATAGTAATTCCATTATCATATTTATGTCATACATGTGACATATTTTATTTTAAAAAAATCCTTTATATATTTCATGTCTTGCATGAATGAATGACATTGCATTGAGGAGTTGGTAGTCCACATATCCCAAAAGTATGTTATCATATCATCACAAAATGTAACAAATGTAGTTATTTTTTATATAATATTTAAAAAAGTATAATGAAATTAAAAATATCATATATATCATATATTAACTGTATTTCCATAATAATAACCAACCATGAGAGTGGTAAAGGAAAAATTAAAGACACATTTCATGAGGCGATAGTGCACCGTACAGAAACATTAATTTTGTTACACATTAGATAGATTTGTGTGTAGGTGTAGGTTAAACCCTTAATTTCGAAAAATATCTATATACTAAGGATTATTATTTTATTATATAACAATTTAATAAGAAAATGTTGATTGAAGAATGAAATATAACTAAAGTGGTCAAGGAAGAACTTTACCTCTTATTTGGGTAACCCCTTTTTGTTTATAACAAAAGACTTCCTTGGATGGATTTAATAAAAATTTAAGGCTTATAAGATGATGTTATAGAGTTTTGGAGATATTTTGAGTGTATGGTGGTCAAGCCAAATGGATTTAGTTGAGTGAATATGTGGGAGGTGTGAGTGCCTTTTTATAGAAGAGGAGGCGTGGCATTCTTGTAAATTCTTAAAAGTGAATTCCACCAATGATTATCCCATTTCCCGTGGCTCCAATAATAAATAAATTCTATAAATGTAATTATACATTTTAAATATGAAAAGTATTTTTTGAAATGTTTCTAGGTGATTTTACATGGGTATTAAGGTTGTGTCCCTTGTTAAGAATATTTTTCTATTAATCGCTGCAATGAGTTTTAATGACATTCAAAAATAATTTTGGTAAAAAAATTAGTCGAACATTTTATAAATTATAAATTATTTTTATTAAAAATATGGAATAATATTTTCCCAATTCCAATCACATAATTAGAAAGAATTATTTTAAATTTATTCACGTAGACGGGATTACAAAAGTAGTTTTTAAAGAAAAGATTGTGAAAAGTTTGAGATTTTTTTAAATCTAATTCCAAATATAAATTTATTCCAGTGACATATATTTTTTATATGATATAAAATGTCTCCAAATAATCTTAAAAAACAATCAATAATATAATCTTACCTTATAAAAAAATTAGAAGAAAAGTAATCTTGAATTAGAATTTAGTGTTTTTCATTATTCATCAAGAATGAAACCTCATTGAAAAATACCAAATAATCACCAGAAGTTATTTTTTAGGCATTTTTAAAAAAATTAATTTATTTTTCCAAATAAAATTTATAATTTTTCCAAAAATTAGATTTAATATAGGTTCTCCAATAAAAGGCAGTAAATCTATCTTTAGAAAAATATTGGTTTTTATGCATAAATTTGGGTTATTATTAACTTATGCCTATACAATATATTAGATGAATATCAAAAATATTTTATAAAATAAATAATATATTAATTTAATTAATAAAATTTAGTAATAGTAATTAATTTAATTTATTAGGATAAAATACATTTCGGAGCATAACCACATTTAATTTATATTTAATTAGTTTTTATACACATTTATACTTAATTATTAACATATAAAACATATAATCCTATATGTTTATTAATACTATACATAAACACTAATTTAATGGCTAGGTTAAATCTAATTATATTAAATAATAATAATTTATTAATAAATTTCTGTTCGGTAAAACCCATTCTTTCGTGTATCACATGCTATTGAAGAATGCGTTAATTTCCCGTAACGTAAGATAACTCATTATTGTGTTCATTAGAAGGTATATAACATAATAAATTTCTTTAAAAAAATAATCATACTATAATTTATGAGAGTTAATATTTAGTTATATGTTTTGTGTTGTGTGTCAAACACACTATCAAATAAAAGTTACTCTTTAAATTTTAGGTGGGTTACATCCACCCCACCTTAAATAAATTGTATCCCCAAAATTTATACTTGATCTTGATAATAAATTTTATCATATTGGAATTATATTATGTTGAAATCCCACATTTGGAGAAGTGTTAATAAAATATATTTTTTATAAGTGAGAATAATAAGTACAAAGGTCACATGGAATAAAAAATAAATAAGATTATATGTGACATACCAGGTAAATGAAGAATAATGATTTTTCATATTTATTAATATTTACGAATTAAATATTAATTTTTCTTTAAAGGGGTTGCTATGTTCGATTGCGTACCCAATACGCAACGACGAGTTTCTTTGAAAACTTACGTTGCACACTAGTAATATAATAATATTATTTTAAATGGTAGTTATCATGTAGCCTTTGTATTGGCCGGAAAGGATAAAAATAACTAAAATATGATTATATATGTTTTTTAAATGTTTTTACATTTATCCAATAAAATATAAAGGCTTAAAATACGGAAAGAATTCAATTTTAGGCATTTATACCCTAATTTACATTAAAGGTTCACTTATCACCTTTTGATGGAAAACCGTCATTAAATATAGTTTTGATCACTCTTATACATTCTATTGGACAAAATAAAACTCTTATTTAGAATCGGGGTATCAAATTTTACTTTGTGTAATTTTTTGGTATTTTTCCGATAAAGTTCATTTTTTAATGAATAGTGTAAAATGTTGTATTTTAATTCAAAACCTATTTTTAATCTAATTTCTTAAGATGATTAGATAATCTTTTTAATTTTTATTTAAGTTCAATTATAATATATTTTTACCATTTAATCCAATAGTGGTCGTTGAAATTAATTTCACTTTGAAATCGGACTTAAACTAGTGTCAAACTTTGGATACTTATTGTTTCATAAAAACACGCTATTTGTCATGACAGCGGGAATTAATTATTAAATTAATTAATGTGACTTATATGTTTTGAATTTTGTAAAATAGACTTCATTTTTTAATTTGGAATATCAAATATAGATTAGGGTGAATTTTTGTTATTTTTCTGAAAAACTTCAATTTTTGATGAATAGTGAAACCACTAAGTGGTACTTATAAAAACTGATTTTTCGTTTAAATGAAATTTTACCACTTCTGTGTTTTGAATTTCAAAAATCGGATATACATGGTTGTCCTTAAGAAGTAAAATGTGGTTCAATGGGATTAATATAATTTTTTTGGTGAATAGTAACTTATTAAGTTTTTAATCGCGATTAGAGGTAATTAGTGTAGTTTAAGGTAAAAATAATGTTTTAATAATATGAGATGAGCTTGAAACATGTCCTACCCTCATTGGATGTGTCATGGCAGACCAAGACAATCCATGTGTCAACTTGGGAACCCCATGGAGCCACTTAGGTTGGGAAATGACATAAATAAATTTTTATTTAATGTTAAAGTAAAAATGACACAAACATGATATGTTTTTCTAAAACAATTTTTACATGGGGTTATACACGTCAGTTTTTGACTATAAATATTAATTAGAAAGATAAAAAGATTTCCAACATCATGATATTTTTTTTTATAATTTTTAGACACTATACAAATTAAATTATTTATGACATCTTGATGATGCAATGATTACCTCATTAATAAATGATTTAAATAAAATAGAATGATATTGTAACATCTATGACCTAAACATGTACAAAACCTATTGTATGGGTGGATTTCGAACCCTTATCACCTTATCCTCGAAACACATCAAAGTGGGACCATTAAAATCCAAAACGCATTCTAAAATAATGTAACATTTTCTTACTTTTCAAGAGTGCCCCTCCTCTTCTCTTATAAAAGGCCCCCACCTCTACCTCCTTACCCACACTCCCAAAGCCTTTGGCTTGGCCAACCCCGGACCATTTTGTCTCTTCACTTCCCTCTATTACTCCTTGAAGCCTCACTTTTGGCAGAAGTCTTCCCAAGGAAGCCTTTTAGCTCAAACCAAAGGGAGTTACCCGATTTTAAGGTAATGAATTCATTTGAGTCCTTTTGTTTTATTTAGCTTCTCCAACCCCCTAAAATCTTTTTATTCATTTATTTTGTAACAAATACAGTATCATAAATATACTAGGATGTTGTTATAAGAATGATTCGATCTACACTTACACACACCTACATATAATGGTTAAAGAACATACTGTTTTCGTGGATGGCGAATTTCGGCCTCCCGAAACGATGATTGTTCAACATTCTTTTAACTCCTTCAAAGGTGGCCATTAAGATGACACTATATTTTTATATGATATATAATATGATTATGTTTTCCTTAAGAATCTGTATTTTTCATTTTGTCCATACCTTTATGGTTTCCATTATGGGTAAACGCGATATCTTCATTTAAGGAAGTGCGGACTACCGCCCCCTCAAAGTGATGTGATTCGTTAATGCCATATGTGGGACGTGTAAAGGATGGATTTAAAGTGATTATATATGATGTTATAATGGAGTTATAATATACCTCTATATAATTATTATTCCATTCAATAAAAATATGAAATAGAAATGAAAGTAGCGTTCATGCGTACGTACGGCTTACCGTCTCCATGAACGGTGCATTTCATTTTTATCCTCAAATGTAATGTAAAATTATAAGTACATGTATATAATGGATATATATGATTAATGATACATCTAAATGATGAATATAATTCTATAATTAAAATATACATACCTCTCATTTAGTTTTAATTCCATTAATATGACAAAGAAATGAAAGTAGCGTTCATGCGTACGTACGGATTACCGTCTCCATGAACAGTGCATTTCATTTCTTACCTCTAAATGATTATGTAATATTATAAATAAATGTATATTCTGGATATATATGATATATATGATATCCAAATCAGGAGTGTCATTTTGGATATAAAGAACCTTTGACCACACGAGCAACATGTAATTGTAAGAAGTCCACTTTCGACTTAAGAACCAAATATCGACAAAACAAACATTATTAACATAAATGGTTACATAATTATTTTAACATGGAAATAAGTGATATAAAAGGAATAATGAACTTGAAAAATGTTCTTAAGAAAATATAAATTAACTCAAGTTAATTATTAAGGACGTTAAAGAACGATCGAGTCAAGTCGGACCCGAGGTAAGGGACTTCGTCTCAATCTCCATTCATTGAGGCATATTTCGTTTTATACACAACTTTCTTTTATACGGTGTATAAACCCCTTTCACTTTTAATTTTATACAAAAGGAATATTTTTCTACGAAGTGTTTTACTAAATGACAAAAATGAATGTTTTTTTAAAGTACGCGGTGACAACGACCTTTTCCGCCACCGCGAGTATTATTTGTTCTTTGGCTTCCTCAACAAGCCGTAATGTTTTTAAAATAAAATAAATACCATATACACTTTTATGTATATTGGTATTGAAAATGGTTTTGATAAAGGATTCTATTATGTCAATATATTTAAATGATATATTGTGATTGAAATGTGGAAATGTTATCATGCCTTTATATTGGTTTTATGTTTTATGATTTTATATTGGTACATGGACATTTGACAGGTGGTTACGTGAAAAACCATATGATGGGTGGTGCCATGAATACCAGGACGGGTGGTTACGTTATAACCTCCAATGCATTGGGTATGGAAGTCGGCCGTATGGCTATTCCATTAAGTATGTATGGAAGTTGGCAGTATGGCTATTCCATTATGTGATATGTGTGGAAGTTGACCATATGGTTATTCCACTTATGTATGTTTATGTCCCAAGTTACCTTTATATGTTATATGTTCTTTATATGGGTTTTATGGTAATCCTTTGGTTACAAAAGGGTAAGTAATGATATTTTATTTAGTGAAGAGTTTTTACTACTTCATGAAGGTGAAGTTATTACTTTGATAAAGTATACATGGTTTACGTGATGTTTGAAAAACTAACAGTTTTCATTCTTTGTGTATCCCTTACTGAGCTTTTTATGCTCACCCCAGGTTTTTTTGAAATGTTTTTCACAGGACTTAATGTGGAATAGGGTCAAGGACGGGATCAAGGGAAAGTCATGCTATATAAAACATGGAACTAGACATCTCTTTTTAAGAGTTTTTTTTATTTTATGGAAACATAGTAGAAGTGTCTACTTTGTAATCTTTTGAGATGTAATAGTTATGTCCTAAATCTCTAAAACTCTAAACCTAAAAAGATCCTCAATGTGAATTATTCATTTAATTCAATATTAAGTAAGGTTTAAGGCTGGGGCCTTATAGTTGGTATCAAAGGTCGGTTTAGACAACTTTAGGAGGTATAAAATTTTTAAATTATAAGTTAATTTTTGGTATGAATGAAATGATATAGCATTTGAAGATTAAAATGTTGCTTCTCCTATGATATTTCTATATTCAGAATGGCTTTCCGCAGAGGAAACAAAGCAGCTATGTTGGGACGACATCAGGAGGAATACAACCTTCCGAATCAGCAACCTGAGATGGTCGGAATTGGAACTGGATAGTTTGTTGCAGTGATGGCACAATTGACTCAGGCAATAAATGGTGGTGGTATCCATGCACGAGATCAGCCAGATCAACCGTAGAGGAACATGTCGGTGGTGGAAAATTTCATGAGGCAACGTCCCCCATGATTCAGAGGATCATCTGACCCTGTGCAAGCTGAAGGGTGGATTAAAGCACTGGAGAAGATTTTTGATGTCATGGGGTGTTCAGAACATCAAAAGGTTAGTCTTGCTATTTACCGTTTTGAAGGTGAAGTTGATTAGTGGTGGTCTATGGTGAAAAATATCAGGGATAGTGATGAGATTTATGATCTTTACTAGGAAGAATTCAAAGGTATGTTTCTTGAGAAATATTTTCCTAAGGTGGTTCGTCTTAGGATGGAAAAACAGTTCGTAGAATTGTGGCAGGAGGATGACTCAGTGGCTACTTATGAAGCAAAGTTCACTCGATTGGCAAGGTATGCTCCAAACTTCATATGAGATCTTGATAGTAAAATAAACCATTTTTAGTCAGGGTTAAAGCCAAAGTATCGAAGGGCTTTATCTTCTCGTGAGTTCAAAAGTAATGAAAAACTTGTTCGATGTGCGAAGAAGGTGGAAATGGAGTTTGCCGATGATCAGGTGTTCTATGACAAACAACAGAATAAGAGGTCTAGTTGGAAGGCAAAGGGGGATAATTCATCAAAGAAGCAAAAAGGTAAGAAAACCAAATATCCATCTTGTGAGAAGTGTGGTAAAATGCATCCTGAAGAATGTTTATCCAAGTCTGGTAAGTGCTTTTGATGTGGTAAGTCTGGTCATATTGCACGTAACTGTAAGGAAGATGATCAAGCAGGCAATGAAAATCCAACGGTAAGATGTTTTAAGTGTAATGAAATGGGTCATTATGCAAACGAGTGTCCAACGAAGAACTCAACTAGGGGAAAGAAGCCATACTACAAGTAGAAAGGGGTGGTGAAATCCATTGCAACAACTTCAGCAGATGTTGGGACATCAAATGAAGTGGTATCAGGTACACTATTTGTTTGTTCAGATTATGCCAATGTGTTGTTTGATTTAGGGTCTACACACTCTTTCATTTCTGAGAGGTTTTCTGGTAAATTGGAAATTCCATCTCAAGATATGAACCCTGAATTTATGGTAAAAACACCCGAAGGGAACGTTGAGACAAAAAGGAATTATACTAACCTTCCTATCCTTGTGTGTGGAAAGAATCTACCAGAAAACCTTATTGTTTTGCCTCTAGTAGATTTTGATGTTATTTTGGCCACAGATTGGATTTCTGTTTATCATGCTAAGATTGACTGCAGAGCTAAAATGGTTTCTTTTCAGAAGGATTTTCAGTTTGTGTACAAGAATGAACCCTTGATTTTGATAACATATCAGGAAGTTGAGAAACTAGTAAAACATGGAAATGAATGCTACCTTGCACATATTGTAGAAAATAAAGGAACTGTTCAGATTAATGATGTGCCAGTGGTAAATGAGTATCTTGATGTTTTTCCTGATGAGTTTCCTAGTATTATTCATGATCAGGAAGTTGAATTTACTGTTGACTTAGTTCCTGATTCTAATCCAATTTCAAAACCCCCTTATCGAATGGCTCAAGTTGAACTTTTAGAGTTGAAGAATAAATTTCAGGAGTTATTAGATAAAGGTATCATTCGACCTAGAACATCACCATGGGGTGCTCCTGTCTTGTTTGTTAAAAAGAAAGATGGATCAATGAGACTTTTCATTGATTATAGAGCCTTGAATAATATTACTGTTAAGAACAAGTATCCTTTTCCTCATATCGATGGTTTGTTTGATCAGCTTCAGGGAGCTCAGTATTTTTCGAAGATTAACTTGAGGTCGGGGTACCATCAGTTGAAAGTAAAAGAATCAGACATTCCAAAGACTGCGTTCTGTACTAGATATGGCCATTATGAATTTGTAGTTATGCCTTTTGGGTTAACCAATGCACCTGCTGTATTCATGGACCTTATGAATAGAATTTTCCATGAGTTCATGGATAAGTTTGTGGTTGTTTTCATCGATGATATTTTGGTGTTTTCTAAAAGTAAAGAGGAGCATGAAAGTCATTTAAGGGTTATCTTGAAAACTTTAAAATAAAAGAAACTATATGGAAAATTCAGCAGGTGTGAGTTTTGGTTACAACAAATTTCTTTCCTGGGCCACATTGTTTCAAAAGATGGCATAACTGTTGATCCTGCTAAAACAAAAGTTGTTGAAGAATGGCCAAGACCCAGAAATGTAACCGAGATCCATAGTTTTATTGGTTAGGCAGGTTACTAACGAAGGTTTGTGGAAATTTTTTCACGGTTATCTAGTCCAATGACTAAGCTAACTCGGAAGGGTGTTATGTTTATCTGGACAAAAGAATGTGATGATTGTTTTCAGGAGTTGAAAAGAAGATTGGTGAATGCTCCAGTTTTGGTACTTCCTTCCAGGAATGGTGAGTTTGTTATATACAGTGATGCTTCGTTGAAGGGACGTGGTTGTGTCGTTATGAAAAATGATCATGTAATTGCTTATTCTTCACCTCAGTTGAAAACTCATGAGGTAAATTACCCTACACATGATTTGGAATTAGCTGCTGTTGTTTCTGCTTTAAAAATTTGGAGGCATCATTTGTATGTAGTAAAGTGTGAAATATATACTTATCACAAAAGTTTAAAGTATATATTCACTTAGAAAGAATTGAACATGAGACAGAGGAGATGGCTAGAATTAATCAAGGATTATGATTGTACAATTCACTACCATCCGGGAAAAGAAAATAAAGTGGATGATGCTTTGAGTTGAAAAAGTAATGCTTCATTAACCATGATACATTTGGAACGAGATCCTTTGGTTTTTGATTTCATGAACTTTGGCATAGAAGTTGTTGGTGCAGGATGTCCTTCTGTTTTGTTTCAGATATCAGTGAGATCTTCTCGATCAGACAGAATCAAGCAAGCACAGAAGCAAGACAGTGAGTTACAGAAAAGGGTAGAGCTGGTTCAAAAAGGTAAGTTGCCTAAATTCAACATTGATAGTGATTTTGTTTTGACATTTGGGAAGAGATTGTTTGTGCCTTGTGATTCAAAGTTGAAGAGAGAGTTGTTATGTGAAGCTCATAGTTCTCCGTTTTCAGTTCATCCTGGCAGTACTAAGATGTGCAGTGATCTGCGGGAGTATTACTGGTGGGATGGAATGAAAAGAGATATTGCTGATTTTACTGTGAAGTGTTTGACTTGTCAGCAGGTTAAAGTAGAGCAGCAGTTACCGAAAGGGATGCTTCAGCCTCTACCAGTGCCAGAGTGGAAATGGGAGAATATATCCCTGGACTTTCTGGTGGGATTACTGAAGACATCTCGAGTTAATAATGCAATCTGGGTTATTGTTGATCGCTTGTCTAAATCTTCTCATTTCCTTGCTATACGAGATACTTTTTCACTAGATCAACTTTACCGTTTGTATCTTAAAGAGATAGTCAGGTTACATGGAGTTCCTCTATCCATTGTATCTGATCGTGATCCTAGGTTTACTTCTAAATTTTGGAAAGGCCTTCAGAAGTCGTTGGGTACTGAATTAAATTTTAGTACAGCTTTTCATCCTCAATCAGATGGGCAGTCAGAACGAACAATTCAGACCTTGGAGGATATGCTACGAGCTTGTTTGATGGATTATCAGGGAAGTTGGGACCAACATCATTCTTTGGTTGAGTTTTCTTACAATAATAGTTTTCATTCCAGTATACAGATGGCACCATTTGAGGCATTATATGGGAAGCAGTGTCGAACTCCATCATTTAGGGATGAAGTGGGAGAAAGGAAGCTGATGAGACCAGAATTGGTATAATAGATGGCAGAAAAAGGTCAGTTGATTCAGAAAAACATGAAAACCGCTCAGAGTAGACAGAAAAGTTATGCGGATAACCAGAGGAAAGATCTATCTTTCGAGGTAGGTGATCATGTTTTTCTCAAGGTTTCTCCATGGAAAAGTGTGATGCGATTTGGTAAGAAAGGAAAGTTGAGTCCAAGGTTCATTGGACCATATGAAATTCTGGAGAGAGTTGGATCAGTTGCATACAGAGTGGCATTACCTCTGAGTTTATCTCAGGTACACAATGTTTTTCATGTTTCGATGTTGAGGAAGTATATGCCAGATTCATCTCATGTTTTGAGTCCAGAGGTAGTTTAGTTGAAATAGAATCTCTCTTATGATGAAAAACCAGTCTAGATTCTTGACCGAAGAGAGCAAGTGTTGTGAAATAAGGTAATCCACCAGGTAAAGGTTTTGTCGAAAAACTATATGATTGAAGAGGAAAAGTGGGAATCTGAAAATGCTATGAGGGATAAATACCCCCACTTATTTTGATAAGTGAATAAAATTGCAAGGATGAAATTCTCAAAAGGGGGGAAGGATGTAACAACCCAGGTAAATGAAGAATAAAGATTTTACATATTTATCAATAATTAAGAATTGAATATTAATTTTACTTTAAAGGGGTTGCTATGTTCGATTGCGTACTCGATACGCAACGATGAGTTTCTTTGAAAACTTACGTTGCACACTAGTAATATAATAATATTATTTTAAATGGTAGTTAACATGTAGCCATTGTATTGGCGTGAATGAATAGAAATAACTAAAATATGATTATATATGTTTGTTTAAATGTTTTTACATTTATCCAATAAAAGATAAAGGCTTAAAATACGGAAAGAATTCAATTTTAGGCATTTATACCCTAATTTTCACTAAAGGTTCACTTATCACCTTTTGATGGAGAACCATCATTAAATATAGTTTTTATCACTCTTATAAATTCTATTGGACCAAATAAAACTCTTCTTTAGAATCGTGACATCAAATTTAACTTTGTGTAATTTTTTGGTATTTTTCCGATAAAGGTCATTTTTTAATGAATAGTGTAAAATGTTGTATTTTAATTCAAAACCTATTTTTAATCTAATTTATTAAGAAGATTAGATAATATTTTTAATTGGTTTTTAAGTTCAATTAGAATATATTTTTACCATTTAATCCAATAGTGGTCGTTGGAATTAATTTCAATTTGAAATCGGACTTAAACTAGTGTAAATCTTTTGATACTTATTGTTTCATAAAAACACGCTATTTGTCATGATAGCAGGAATTAATTATTAAATTAATTAATGTGACTTATATGTTTTGAATTTTGTAAAACATACTTCATTTTTGAATTCGGAATATCAAATATAGATTAGGGTGAATTTTTGGTATTTTTCTGAAAAACTTCAATTATTGATGAATAGTGAAACCACTAAGTGGTACTTATGAAAACTGATTTTTCGTTTAAATGAAATTTTACCACATCTGTGTTTTGAATTTCAAAAATCCTATATACATGGTTTTCATTAAGATGTAAAATGTGGTTCAATGGGATTAAAATAATTTTTGGTGAATAGTAACTTATTAAGTTTTTAATCGCGATTAGAGGTAATTAGTGTAGTTTAAGGTAAAAATAATGTTTTAATAAAATGAGATGAGCTTGACACATGACCTACCCTCATTGGACGTGTCATGGAAGACCAAGACAATCCATGAGTCAACTTGGGGACCCCATGGTGCCAATTTGTTTGGGAAATGACATAAATAACATTTTATTTAATGTTAAAGTAAAAATGACACAAACATGAAATGTTTTACTAAAACAATTTTTACATGGGGTTATACAAGTCAGATTTTTGACTATAAATATTAATTAGAAAGATAAAAATATTTCCTACATAATGATATTTTTTTATAATTTTTAGACATTAAATAAATTAAATTATTTATGACATCATGATGATGCAGTGATTACCTCATTAATAAAGGATTTAAATAAAATCGAAAGATAATGTAAAATCTGTGACCTACACATGTCCAAAACCTATTGTATGGGTGTATTTTGAACCCTTATCACCGTATCCTAGAAACACATCAATGTGGGACCATTAAAATCCGAAACTCAATCTAAAATAATGTAACATTTTCTTACTTTCCAAGAGTGCCCCTCCTCTCCTCTTATAAAAGGCCCCCACCTCTACCTCCTTACCCAAACTCCCAAATCCTTTGGATCAGCCAAACCCTGCCCATTTTGTCTCTACACTTCCCTCTCTCACTCCTTTAAGCCTCACAATGGGCATAAGTCTTCCCAAGGAAGCCTTTGAGCTCAAACCAAAGGGAGTTACCCAATTTTAAGGTAATGTCTTCACTTGAGTCCTTTTGTTTTATTTTTCTTCTCCAACCCCCTAAACTCTTTTTATTAATTTCTTTTGTAACAACTCCAGTATCACAAATATACTAGGATGTTTTTATAAAAAGGATTTGATCTACACTGACACACACCTACATCTAATGGTTAATGAACATACTGTTTCTGTGGATGGCGAATTTCGGCCTCCCGAAACGATGATTGTTCAACATTCTTTTAACACCTTCAAAGGTGGCCATTAAGATGAAAATTTATTTATATATGATATATAATATTTTAATGTTTCCCTTAAGCTTCTGTATTTTTCATTTTGGTCATACCTTTATGGTTTCCATTATGGGTAAACGCGATATCTTCATTTAAGGAAGTGCGGACTACCGCCCCCTCAAAGTGATGTGATTCGTTAATGCCATATGTGGGACGTGTAAAGGATGGATTTAAAGTTATTATATATGATGTTATACAGGAGTTATAATATACCTCTATATCATTATTATTCTATTCCATAAAAATATTAAATAGAAATGAAAGTAGAGTTCATGCGTACGTACGACTTACCGTCTCCATGAACGGTGCATTTCATTTCATATCCCCAAATGTAATGTACTATTATAAGTACATGTATATAATGGATATATATGATGAAAGATACATCTAAATGATGAATATAATTCTAGAATTAAAATATAAATAACTCTCATTTAGTTTTAATTCCATTAGTATGAGAAAGAAATGAATGTAGCAATCATGCGTACGTACGACTTACCGTCTCTATGAACGGTGAATTTCATTTATTACCTCTAAATGATTATGTAATATTATAAATACATTTATATGCTGGATGTATATGATATATATGATATCCAAATCAGGAGTGTAATTCTGGATATAATGAACCTTTTACCACATGAACAACATGTAATTGTAAGAAGTCCACTTTCGACTTAAGAACCATATATCGACAAAACAAACATTATTAACATAAATGGTTACATAATGTTTATAACATGGCAATAAGTGGTATAAAAGGAATAATGAACTTTAAAAAGGTTCTTAGTAAAATAGAAATTATCTCAAGTTTATTATTCATGATGTTAAAGAACGATCGAGTCAAGTCGGACCCAAGGTAAGGGACATCGTCTCAATCTCCTTTCATTGAGGTATATTTCATTTTATACACAACTTTCTTTTATACGGTGTATAAACCCCTTTGAATTTTACTTTTATACAAAAGTAATCTTTTTCTATGAAGCGTTTTACTAAACGACAAAAAGGAAGGTTTTTTTTAACGTACGCGGTGACAACGACCTTTTACGCCGCCGCGAGTATTATTTGGTCTTTGGCTTCCTCAACAAGACATAATGTTTTTAAAATAAAATAAATACCATATACTCTTTTATGTATTTTTGTATTGAAAATCGTTCGGATAAAGGATTCTATTATATTAATATATTTAAATGATATAGTGTGATTGAAATGTGGAAATGTTATCATTCCTTTATATTGGTTTTAAGTTTTATGATTTTATATTGGTACTTGGACATTTGACGGGTGGTTATGTGATAAACCATATGACGGGTGGTGACGTGAATACCAAGATGGGTGGTTACATTATAACCTCCAATGCATTGGGTATGGAAGTCGTCCGTAGGGCTATTCCATTAAGTATATATGGAAGTTGGCCGTATGGATATTCCATTATGTGATATGTGTGGAAGTCGACCATATGGTTATTCCACTTAAGTATGTTTATGTCCCAAGTTACCTTTATATGTTATGTGTTCTTTATTGGGTTTTATGGTAATCCTTTGGTTACAGAAGGGTATGTAATGGTATTTTATTCAGTGAAGAGTTTTTACTACTTCATGAAGGTGAAGGTATTACTTTGATAAAGTATACATGGTTTACGTGATGTTTGAAAAACTAACAGTTTTCATTCTTTGTGTATCCCTTACTGAGCTTTTTATGCTCACCCCAAGTTTTTTTGAAATGTTTTTCACATGACTTAATGTGGAATAGGGTCAAGGACGGGATCAAGGGAAATTCATGCTATATAAAACATGGAACTAGACATGTCTCTTTTTAAGAGTTTTATTTTATTTTATGGAAACATAGTGGATGTGTCTACTTTGTAATCTTTTGAGATGTAATAGTTATGTCCTAATTCTCTAAAACTCTAAACCTGAAAAGATCCTCAATGTGAATTATTCATTTAATTCAATATTAAGTAAGGTTTAAGGCTGGGGCCTTATATTATACATAATAGATCATTAATGGAATGTGAAAATATGTACATGCTGGAAAATCATAAATAATTTTAGGTGGTGATTGATTTCATCAATATAAAATGAAGGAATGATCAAATTAATGTCGAGTTTCTCATTTTCATAAATATAAGATGATTTAAAATACTGTCAGTTCAATAAAAATGAGAGTGTTATGATGACATTGTTTTTGATAATTTAATATAATTTTATGTAATTATTTTGTTAAACATAAATATATATGGAATTATACATACTTAATACATTTCAATTTTATATGAAAAATTATTTATTTATTTTGTTATTTGATTAAACTATAATTTTTCCCTTACTCCGGGAACTAGATATCGAAGAATGAACTTCCTTTTTTGATAAACTAAAATATTCTTTTAACATATCATAATACCCCTAAAAGATGTCATTTTATTTTTCTCTAACCCTTTTGGAAAACATGGATGGTTAAAAAATTAATCTCTAAACCAAAAAGTAACACTAATGGCTCATCATTATTATTTATTTTTTAAATTTTTAGAATAAAAATAATTACACAATATCAAGGACATTGCATAAACCAATAGTAGGCATAAAACCCTTTCTTTTTTTGATCATGAGATCAAGTCTTGTAGCCTTGCCTAATTTGATGGGCTGTAAACTAGGATTTGTGTTTTCAAGTTTCTAAACTATATTTATATGGTTTCCAAAATAAATATTATGTATGTCCTTCAAATACGTTTAATCACTAAATTGCCTTTTAGCTATATTTATTTTAAAAAAAACCCAAATATATAAATACATCATCTATTTTATTTCAACATAGGCATTTACTTGGTTGGGAGTTTATCTATAATATCACTTGTATGATTTCTATGTCATGAAACCTGATCATCAATATAAAACACCATAAGATTAACCTAAATAATCCATTTTCAATATATATTGAAATCCTTTATAATTTTTTTAAAGGAAATGTAAATAATCTTAAGATCATCTCCCAGGAGTGTCAAACTAGTTGAATAGTAAGGCCCATTATTGTATACAAGGTTATGCTAAAGTTATGCCCCAAAAACATTTTCAGAGTTGTTACCCATAGTTACATCTATGCAATAACCATGCCCACTTTTAGTATCCATAAATGGATTTATTTCTATGAAAACCACATATTATCTATCTAACCAAAAAAATTATGATGTTATTTTATACTTATCCTCAAATTTTACTATCGGGATATGTTCTCTAATATATGTTTCCCAAAAGAAATTCCCATGTTATCGACAAACTCTTCTCTAATTCCAAATTTAGAAACTAGACCCTATAAATACCATAGATTATTTCTACTACCATTACTTTATCATAAGATACAACTAAATAGAATCCTAAAGGACTAGTAGTTTAGTTTTCTTGTTAAACTAGACATATAGACGAGTCAAAAATTACAATATAATTTCTTTTATTTTAAAGAAAAAAATTAATCTATCCATTGGATCCTTTCATATATTTATTATTAAAAATCATGGAATCCCGAGGAAAGGAAAAATAATAAGGGTGAGCTTAAATTATTATCAATATTTAATTATAGGGAATAGAATAAATAATTAATGGGAATAATCATTATGCATTGGTAAATAATAGAACACACAAACCATATAATCAATAAACTAAGAAGGAATTTCATCAACAATATGCAATGTTAAATCTTAGAATGAAAATTCTATGTAGTCAATAATGTGAGAATGAAATACATCTATATACTTTAACATAGTGAAAATATCAGGGATAATAAATACAAAATATTAATGAAGGGAATTATTAATTATCAAATGTCTTATTTCCTAGGAACATGATACCTTTACTTTAAATAAATTTTATAATAAGGTTTAGTATACTACTTTAAATAACTTTCATAATATAGTTTAAATATATTGGTTGAAACCCATATACTTTTCTTGGATACAACTCACATGGTGTTTCTCCATTTTATTTCATCTAATGTTACTACCAATGAATTGAAGGGATTATATTAAATGGTCCCCTACCAATTTATTACATGTCCAAAAATTCCCTATATATCAATTAATATATTTAATTGAAAAACAATGTGCCTTTTAAAATATTAGTATTGAGTAAAAGATATAGATTTTTCAATATTTCTTTAGTAAATACAATAAATTTCAAACTAAACACCATATTTGAAAATGATTTACGATTTAAGAAATTAATATATCTATGATAAATGATATCGATAGTTAGGGGAAATTCAATGTTAAATGATCAAAGGAAATTGAATATTTCATGGGTACTAAAAATGGGATCAAGGTAGTGAATTTCAAAATTATATTTGGTAAAATGAATTATAAATGATTTAGATGATGAATAGGGATGATATCAATAAAAAAATATCCCATGTGTAGTAAAATGAAGGGTGGTTTTCATTGTTGAATGAAAATACTATAAAACAAATATATTAAAAACATTCTCAAGGAAAATATCATTTTCATTTTGAAATAAATTTTTCAAATACTTTACCGTAAAATCTATTTTTGAAATTACTTCTTGTGAAAATTTACCATTTAAACTTAGAAATAAATTTTCCAAGAAATGATGAACGTTAATTTCTTATGTTCTATATAAGGAAAAAAGAACATTCAATTTGTAGGGTAAATGGTTAGAAACATTCATTATTCAGAATGAGATTAAAATAATCCATTAAAAATATTTCTAAAAGAGATAAAGGGTAGATATTTATTTTAAAAATCATTTTTATTGGGTATAATTTTTTTTAATTTTTTTTAGAAAATATTTATTAAGAAGAAAATAGTTTCTCTGACTAAATAGATAAATGTGGTCGGGTTTTTGTAAAAACATTTTCTAAAACATTTATAGCAATAAATAATGAAAATTGCATTATTACAATAAAAGGTTCAGGAATAACCATAAAATAACAAAATTAATTATTTTATTAAATAATTATCAAATAATTTCATCTAAATAAATTTATGATTAAAAAAACTTGAACAAAGTGATATTGTGACGTAAACCATTGAAAATACCATAATATTGAAGTGAGATTCAATAAATTAATATATTATGTGTTTCAAATATAAATCCACATGAAAAATGTGAAAATACCGAAATATATAGTAAACATTTATCACACACACAATCTTATAATATTAATGATAAAAAGGAGTAAATATAACCCAATTAAAAGTAATCGGGTTATGAAATTATTTACCACAGGTAAGATTTAATTTAAATACCCCTAGAATAAATAATTAAAATTTAAAATCTAAATACCATGAAGATAAAATAATTCATTAAATAATAAATAAAAATGGTTAGTGTATAAACCACAAAAAATAAGAATGTGATAAATATTGCATTTATCTCATAGATGTGAAATGTGAGATGAAAACACCTTACCATGTATTTCCTTTCTCGTGAAAATCATTTGAAATACTATATAATGGATATAAACATGTAAATAAATTTTAACCGAACCATTATTCTATTTATAATTTCATATATTATCTTCTTATAATATCTCATTACCAATTTTTTAACAATCTTTCATTATTTTCAATATTTTGGGTCTTAATTCCGTAGTTCTTTTATTAAGTTTTGAATAGTTATTTTCGTTCTTCTTATGTTAATCATGATTTAATCAACTCCATGATGTAAAAAATTATGTGATTATCATATATATTTATTATATATGTATTAATAATAATCCATAATATTTGGTTTTAGGAAATTAAATGCACCAATCATGGAGACACTAGACTGTACGCACGCATGACCACTATTTTCAATTTCTACTATAATAAAAATAGGAACTTTATATGATATATTATTTTATTATAATTAAAGTGTTATTTTTATTAAATATATGTAAAATATTTCATTAAAATAATATTTTATATATTTCATGTATATTATGAACGAATAAAATCGTTTTGGGGATTCTGACGTCCGTACATCCACAAACGGTGTTATCATATCCCCCAAAAATGGAAAGAATGAAGTTATGTGTTTTATAAGAATTATTGTAGCCTAAATACATTATAAATATAATTTATAATATATATTAACATATTTTCCATCATAATTATGAACCATGACAGTTGGTAAAGGAAAAACGAATGACATCGATATGTGAGGCGGTAGTTCGCTGTACATGAACGATAAGTTCGTTACCCATTTGCTGGAAGTGTGTGTTGGTATATGTAGAACCTTTAATGTAAAAATATATTTGTATATTTATAATACTGGTGATATTATATAATCATGTAATAATAATAACTTAAGGAGTTTATAAATAAGAAGACCTAAAGTGATCATTGAAGAATGCTATCTCTTATTTGGGTAGCTCCTTCAAGTTTATACCAAAAGACATCCTTGGCTATATTTACTCCAAAGGTGAGGCTTCTATGATAATAGGAGGGATTTAGGGAGAGTATTTTAGTATAGTTTATGTGAGAAAAAGGTATTTATAGCTGTGAATATTTTGGAGGTGCGAGTTCCCTTTTATAGTTGATGAGGAGGGGCATTCTTGAATTATTTGAGATAGGAATTCCACCCACATTTTTATCATGTGATGTGGCTCCAATAATGAAACCAATTAGTTAAAATGTAGTATAGGGTCTATATATTAATGTCCAATTCATTTTTTAAAATTTTAATGGTCATTTAATATTTTATGATTAAGGTTAATTCCCTTGTTAAGGAAATTTTCTATTAATCAATGTAATTAGTATAAATAACGTTAAATAATATTTGTAGTCAAAATCTATGTCGAACATATTATATATTATAAATTATTCTGATTAAAAATATCAAATCCATTTTTTTTCAGATTCAAATCACATAAGTGGATCAAATTAATTTAAATTTAATCCCACATAAGGGATGACCAAGTGGGTTTTTAATGTAAAATTGTTCATAAGGTTGAGATGTTTTTATGTACTGTTCAAAGTAAAATTAATTAGAATTAACTGAATTGGATTAATTGATATAAAATTTATATAATTAAACTTTAAATATAGTTAAAAACATAATTTAATCTTTTAGATAAATTAGATGAAAAAGTGGGTTTGAAGAAAAATTCAGTATTTTTCACTATTCATCAAAAAAATTCAATCCTCTTAGAAAAATACATAAAAATAACCATAAGACATTTTTTATTTTAATAAATAAAAAATTAAGTTTATTTGGACATATAAAATATATAAATCATCAAAAAAAATTGTATTTATACCAGGTTATCTATTAAAACTCGGTAAACCTACCTTTAGAGAAATATTGGATTTATTGTGTAAAATTGGGTTTGTTCTTATCCTATACCTGTAAAATCTATTGGAAGATTATAAAAAATATTTTATAGAATATATAATATAATTAATTAATTAAAATCTTTAAATAATAGAAATTAATCTAATTTATTATCAGAAGAGACATTTGTGAGCATAAAAATATTTCATTATATTCAATTAATTTTTATATTCATCTTTCATTAATTGGAAACCTATATACCTTATAATATCATAAGTTAATGGGAAATATTCATAACTTATAACTTAATGGATAGTTTATATCTAATTATATTATATAATAATATTTTAATAATAAATTGTTGTTATGTAAAACTCAGTATTTCTTGTAACGTAAGCTATCAAAGAAAGTCTTTATTTTGTGGAACATAATAAAACTCAGTATTATGTGCATAGAAAGCTATAGAATATATAAATTTTATTTTAAATATTTAATATACCATAATTTCTTGAAAGGTTATATTAATTTATACATTTTATTTGCATTTTATACATGCTATCAAATAGAAGTTACTTTTATAGAGTTTTCAGGGTGTTACAATAATAATATAATTTTTTAATTTATCTTTGAAATAAAAATATTTAATATTAAGAGAAATAATTTTTATATAAAAATGAATATTTGAAACTTTGAATGTTCTTAATATTATATCATAGATATTTATCATTTAGTGTTAATTTATTAGTTTTTAAATTTATGCCTTTCAAATGTTACCAATTTATACAAATATACATCAAATAAAAAAAAATTATTTCAAAAAACAGTCCATTTTAAAATTTATTGATTCTCATAATATAAAAATAATTACTTATTTTAATTTTATTAAATTTTATAAGAAAAATAAATTAATAATTCTCATAAATGATTACTATATTTAGATTTAAAAAATTTTAATTGTAATATGTAATTACTTATTTTTTTGATGATAAATTTTTTAAAAGATGGTCAATAATGTACTTATATAAAATAAAACACATACTAAAATACATGGGTGTAATATTGGGTTTGTTTTAATGTTTATTTAACATGTTGTGACATATATATTATTAATGTTTTATCCATATGAGATGAACTTGCAACTCATCAACCCATTTCAGTAGTAGTGAGGCATGCCTTAATGGAATTAAAATACTATCTTTTCAATGGGAAGATTATGAAGTATTCTATTTATAAGATTATATTGCATGTACTCACTCAAAGATACATAAATCCCTAAAAAAAGAAGTGGGTGGAATATCTCCACACATTTGATTTCGATACAACATAATCCCATAAAATGGGGAATGTGAAATCTTAAACCAAATGTTAGAAACTATCAAAATAGGTTGGGCATGAATAAGGGGAAGAATTAAAAATGATATTCTTATTTATTGAGATTTATTTTGAGGATAAAGAGGATCATGAAATGCAACATTCAGATTCTATACATTAAATACCATCAATAAATGAACATATTACGATTGATTATCTATATTATTCTGATTTCCATAATGTTATTTTCATTGAAATATTATAGAGGAATTGGTTTATTTATCTCAATCACTTGACAATGCCAATTTATAAAATATACCTTTCATTCCCTTATATTTATGGAATGAGTTGATTATTTGTGGAAACCTATTTAATTTAGTTATTAACCTCATGAATTCCAATATGTTATTATGTTTTGTGACTATATTACTTTCTTGTGATTAGATAATAAAATGTTGGTTTATTATCTTGGGGTATTATATTTTAAAATATCAAATATGAGAATTATCGAATATAATGTTTATTGTATCCCTATACATCTATGGTTTGGAACTGGAATAAAATTTCCATGGGATTATTTTTCTTTTTGAAATATAAAATTGATCCTAAGGATAATATTTTGGGTGTTATTGACCAATAAAATATGTTATTACAATTCCTACCCTTTTCATTTTAGGTGAAGGCAGATGAGATCATGCCTTTATATGATAAAGGGATCTTCAGACTCCATTTTTTTCAACAGCTATTGTATCTGATCAATACTTCTAATTACATTGTGATTTTGAATCACTATTAAAGAGGAAATTGGTACTTAGATAAAGTGGGCTATGGTTTATTGTCCTCAAATAGATCATTAGACTGAGCGGACCATTTTCTTCATCAAGGATAATATTTGTGTTTGAATACTTGAAATTTTGTATTCTTTAGATAATAATCACACCATGTTAAAAATTCTTATAGAAATAGTTATCATGCTATAAATAACTTGGCACTATAGGATAATATTTATAGATATCTATTTTTATAAACACTGCATGGGATGGATTTTATTGATCACACATTGTGAATGATATAATATTAATGGATATGATTGAGAAAGTGTTGTTGGTCTAAAAATATAGGTGATAGATTAGAGTAATAATAAATACTAATGAAATCATCGACACCATATTTTGGTGTTTTTGGTTGGGATTGGGTGTTTATATGGGTTTCTCTTTGTTTGGGACCCCACCATTTTTTATGATAGGGTAAGAAATTACTATACTATGTCAGACCATTTTTTTGTAATGAATAGACTCAGGAGGTTTTTTATAAGTTTTCATTTTCATCATGGATTATACATATTCATGATGTTTTCCAATTCACCCCGATGAAGAATTATCATCCAGACCCTTATGTGAGGGGGCTGTATATTATTGAGGTAGATCCTAAAATGAATAATTTTCAATTTCCAGTACATATTATGTGTTATTATAAAAATTTACTATATGAAAATATTATTAATCTATTCCATGTTTAATAACAGTGTAACTGATATAACCACAGTAAATATGAGAACGAATAATTGTAGTGGTAGAAGTTTATACATGTTTTTATTGATTTTAAACGTTATGGTACTTCTGGGTGGTATATTTTATCTTAGTGGGGAGAATTTTGACACATTTGGGGTGAATAGTTTGTATTTAAATTATATTTTATTATCTTATTATTTACCTTAGAGTTTTTAAGATTCAGGGGTTGAAAAAATATATTATTATGAAAGGTGTCTATAACAAATAGTTAATGTGTGGTTAATAATAAACATGAACCAAACCATGTTAGAGGGGATTGGGGTGACTATCTTCATTTCAAACATTTTAATTTTTTTTAAACTTTGTGAACAATCTCAGAAATATATTCTCCACACTTTTGTTATCTGAGGTGACCTGCACTATTAGTAAATTGACTTGAAACCTATGTTGTTTTCCAGATTTCAGAAATTTAAATTTTTTAAATAATTCCATTTTGAATTATAGACCTATTTTCCCTCTTCTTAAACCCCTCATGTGAGTAGATCTTCCTGACCATTGAACTCAATTCCACATTTATTCCATTGGGGTTTCCCAATATTCTTGGTTGTTGTACTTAAAATAAGATAAATTTATCAGGGTTTCCTCTTCACTTACTCTTTTATCTCATTATTATTCAATTATATTATAAATATCTCTACCTTATAAATCATTGAGTTTTAAACATTGATTCAGGTGTATAGTTCTATTGAATGTTCTTATTATTTATTATTATTAATGACACTCTTTCCTATTTTCTTATGATTTATAACAATAGAGACTTATTTTCATTGGATAATTTGTATGCGAATATACCTAATGGAACTTCTCCATGTCTCAAAGGTAGTTCATGATTATATATTGGGTTAAATTAATTAATTATGATTATAATAAGGCATTGAGGGTAACTATATGATTTATAATTTTCATTATTGGAATTTTTTAGAATTAAAATAACCTTACCATGGATTTCATTAGAAAAAATATTATGACATAAAAGAGATTGATGAAATTTTTTAATAGAGAAAATTGGTTTGAAATAAATTTTTATAAAAAAAATAATATGTAATTTTAATGTGATTTCAAATTCCAATATTGTTGTGATTGTGTACGTGGATTTCATGTATGATAGATTGTGGAATGCATATTTGAGACTATGGGTTTGTTGGTATCTGATATAGATAAAACCTATTTTAAATATTTTCCACTAACTAGAGATATTAAAATGATTATACTAAGTGTGATAATGTGATGTATTAGTTCCCCATTGAGAAAATTTAGGTATTGGGGAAGAATGAATGGGTCCATTTATGAAAGCATATTTTCTCTTTCCGTTTATTATTTTCCTCAGATCCATAGGTCAAGATTGGGCTATTTTTATATCACATGTTCCCTATTTCAGGATTGAGATTTTGATATATGGTACACAATTTTGTTGTAATTTTAATTTATTCTTGTCATTTTCTTCCTATTATCAAGCATGGTAGATATTTTGAATTCATTGTAATTTTTTCTAATTGTTTTTAAATTACATTGAAAAGGGTATTTTCCTAAAAAAATAAATGTATATTTATTGGTATTCATTATGTTTAAAATTTTTGGAATCCTACTAGGATTTCCATCATACCTCACAAATGTTTTTTGGGTATAAAACAATTTTTTAGAGGATATTGGTAATGTTATAAGAATCATGCCATATTTCCACTCTTCCTATGGCTCATTATCCTTCTGTGTTTAACATGTAAGGTTTCTTTTGGGTAATGTTGTGCATTTTGGGGAACTCAGTGATATTTATGTTGTCTTGTATTATCCCATGTAGACTTGTTATCATCTCAGCATATTTGGTTATTAATTTTTGTTATCATTTTTATGATAATGATATGGTGGGTAGGTGTTATGGTTATGGTTTATTAATTTTTCTTATTATACTATGTTTTCATTTAATTTTATTTATAGTAAAGTTTTTGATTGTGGAATCCAAACTATTAACAAGACATACAATAATTTTGGGTGTATAATGAGTGTTGTTTTAATTTGATTTAGAGTGCGAAATTATTACCGATTAGTTATATTTCATACCCTTGTGAATGTATCCATCCCATGATGATAAGAATGGGAATTGGACCACATGAAAAGATTTATTTTGTTGTTGGTACTATTGAACATGTGAGTTTTTTAGAAATATATTATCCTCATAGCTCATAAGTTGTCTCTCATATAAGATAGAAATCAATGTCAAATTCCCTTCTACCATCTCAACTAACATAATGAAACTCATCTGCTAAAACACAGAAATACTGGTTCTTAAATATTTATATCCAAAATAACATGCCAAATCATAAACCTATAGGAGATATAATACTTACTGGGCAATGGAATGTGATAATGAAACATTAATGACAACGATTTATTATAGATACATATATAGAGACAAATTCATATGGATATTCTTCTATAGTATAGAAAACCAAAATGTTTTTTTATAAATCCACCCATAATATATATGGGAAACAATATAGGGTTTTTATGACATGTTAAATAATAGAACAAAATTTTCACTAGGAACATAGTCCAGAATCACCAACAAGTTTCCAATAACTAGTGATTTTTATTCATATAATTACCTTTTAGGGATCACTATACATCCCTTACATGCATGTACTATATAGTCTCAATAAAGGATCATCTTGGCATTTGGTGTGCATGAACGTTATTCTTATAAATATAATGTGGATCATCATCATATAATAAGATGAAAATTTAAACGGTGATAAAAAATTTATGTTGTTGTTGACAGATTAAATAGATGAAACCCTATCATCGGTGATATCAATCATAGACTCCACACCTATTTTAGGTGAATCCAACATGCCAATGGTCCAAAATCCAAAAACAATAATTCATTATCTAAAAAATAGAACTGTTCCATACTAGGTAAAATAAAATAATGTAAAATCAGGAACTAATAATAGAAATCCCATATACTATTTAACTAGTACTCCCCATTAAAATAGTTTTCATGAAAAATTACTTGACCTATTCTTATGCCACATGTATAGAATATTCAAAAATATAAAGGTGAAATAGAACATTCTAATTACACTTTGAAACATCATATTTCTTCAGACCATTCCAATATTCCTAAAATTGAGATCTACTCTTAACAAGAGCTTCACCTCATTATATACTAGTAGATGTTAACTAGTCGTGAGGGTTTAGGAAGTTACCATGGGTAGAATAGATCCACATATTATAGACTTCTATATAATAAAACTAACTACAGATCATCCATAAAAACTAAATGAACATTAGTGAATGAATAATAAATAAACATAAAATAATAATAATAAGTGCATAAGAAATTATTCATAAAGACTCCAGGAAATTCTAAGAAAAAGCAATTAATGACTCAAAAAGACTATCAGATATACAAAAATAAATAATGGATTCAAAATAAACTATGGATCTACTAAAATACTATACACACACAATATTAAAATTTCTATTATCGTATGAGTTATCCTATTTGATCATTCTATTTTATAACACATACATAAATTAGCACATGATCAATGCAACTTACTTGGGTACACAAGTTCCAATGTGTCCCAAGTAGGTTGTGGGTAAAATATAGTAGTGTTAATCCAACATAGTCCCAATCATGGCATGTAATACTCTATATTCCTGTGTAAAAAGCTCAAACGAATGAATACATACAACGTGGGAGAAACATATGATAAACCAGAATCAAAACTATCAAAAAACATCCACTTAACACATGTGGTCCATGAGAGGACATAAAGGGTGACGGTATGGATGAAATAGACCTCCTTGAGTGGAACATACCTCCAAAAATACATGGAGGGAAAATATATAAATGATAATACATCCCAAGATAAGAAAATATTGGGGATGCTTTTTATCATATGACAGTATGGCCCACAACAGAACACCCACCAAAGATACACCCAATTATGATATAGAGAAAGGATACATGGATCATGCTACGTAGGGGTAGTCCAATTACCTTATTCTGAATATTTTTAAATTTTTTATCCCTTATGAGATAAACTATGGTTCTTGTTGATAATGAGATGGACACACTATGTATTTTCCTCAACGGTTGTCACATAGTTGGCCACCAAGTGGAAGAGCCAACCATGATACACATTCCATCTATATAGTCTATCTTTTATGGGATATTATTATTCCATACTTTACCATGAAACAATTCCATAACCTTGGTGGATATCCGATTGTTTCAATTTATATATAAAATTTTAGTTTTAGGAAATCCCAAATTTTCACTTCCCTATAACTGATAACATGAACACACTTCTAAGCCTCCTTCCCCATTAAAAAAAATCACGATATGTTATCCAAAAACCTAGAATTTAAATATGAATCTGAACTCTCAAAATATTACTATCAGAGAAATTATTATACTCATTTACTCTATTAAATTTTAAACCGAATTATTTAAAGTGTTTTATAAAACAATTTATAAACAATGAAACCAACTCAATTACTAATCTAGGTTCAATATTTTTCCTAAACCATCCATGTATATCACAACCTATATCATGTGAAAGTAATGTAATATCATATGAAAAATATATAATAATGTTACAAATATCAAAATTCCCATTTACGGAGTCATCATCATTCCCTAATGATTAATATCATATGATACCATAACCTTAATATCAATATAATTTTAAATAATATCAGAACTAAAAACACATATAAAGTACATAAACACATTTCCATAGTCACTTTACTACCACATCAATACATAATTTAATGTTATGGTATTTAGTCATGAATGAAACCAATCTCATTCCCACTACCGACCATGTATGATACCACTCTACATGTAAATGAAAACCACTTTTTAAGCAATTATAGACCACATTTATATGACATATATGGGTTGGAGGAGTAGTGATCCATACATACACATTGTAACATTGATGATGGATAAACTCTCGAAACCAAGAGCCTCATAACATAATTTTTAGTTAAATTAAAAAATCATAAAATTTATATTTAAATAAGCATATAATATTTGAATTATACAGTGTCATATTTTCATACCCAATATCTATCAGTTATCAATTTATTGCCATTCCATGACATCAACTTTTTTAGATAAAACTACTTTTACTTCTAAAAAACACTATAATTGAAAATAAGACTAAAAAACAATATCATCATCATAATATTTTCAAAATTTTAATAAAAAATATCTTAATAAAACAACCTCATCACTAAAACCATCAATTTTTTAAATTTATAGCACCAACCACAGCATTAAAAAACTAAAATAGTCAGAACCACCTCAACCATAAAAAACATAATTGTTCCGTAAAAATTATTACTATAATAAAATATATAAATGAAATAAATACTAATTACATAGAATTACATTAACAAAAAAAATTTGAATCTATCATATGTAACAATGGTATCATAATATTTTTCAAATTTGAGCACAGAAAATCACAACAATCAAATTTAGATATAAATATCTCAATTTTTATTTCCATCATTATGGTATTATTTAATTATAAAAATGATAATGTAATAAAATAAAACTAATATAACAAAAAACCACTTTTATCAAACAACATGAACAATAAAATATAAAGTATATAATTAACTTCACAAACTCTAATTGAAGCACATCCCACATTACAATTAATTTTTTATAACTCATAATAATATTGTTATAATAATATATTTACAAAAAGATAAATAGATCGCGATAATTCCATATTCATGCATAATAATATAGGATAGGGTTTTAATATTCTATCTAAAAAGAAACATTGATAACCACAATACATGAATTAGAGGAAAATTGATTTACAAAACATTTTGGAATCTCAATAAAATTCTAGAAACATATAATCATATTCCCCTCAATTCATTATTGATCGTGACTCATCAAATAATAAACTATAAACCCCATAATGGCCTGTTGATAATTAAAAAATGACTATAATGATGAAATTTAGGTAATGGTATATTATTGTGGAAAAAAGATACCTTGTATCAAGTGGGAAATTATCTCCTAATATAAGGTTAGTTTATCACCAATTAATTGGCCATATAAATCATATAGAGGGAAAATGGTTGAAATATAATTAGGGACAGTCAATAATTATTTTTTATGGATATAGAAAACTATTGTCCCAAAATGATACAATATATGGAACCATAATTATGTGGTGATTTGTATTCCAAATAACAAAAGTAAATTTTTCATCCCCTCATGTTTATATTAACGATATGTTATGATATTTTGATGATGTAAAATATATTCGTGTAATAGCACAAGGATTAATTGCATCAAAACATAATAATATTGATAATTTTACTCTTATATGAATCATGAAAAAGAAAAATCTAAAATTTAACAGATAATATAAAAAAATTAAAAAATAACTTAAAAAAATGATTAGTAAGTTGTGTAATGTCTCAAATTAAATTAAAGGATGTGAGTTAAAAATATATGTATAATACATAGTAATTCATTTCTTCTATCCAAAAAGAATATTTGATATTATAATTTATCCTATGTATGATTTTTTAACGATTAGAATGGAATTCGATTTAAAAATATCACTACGTATATGAAAACAATCTCAAGGAACCTGGTCCTCCTATCCAAAGAATCCCTAGAACATCCTAATTAGATAAAATAACTTTCCATTAAATAAATACCTCAATATTAGATGATCTGTATATCTTCTTATAAACCAAATATATTGACCAAGAAGGATTTGTTTTTTAAAATTTGATTCCATATCATGTATGATATTCAATCTCGAAGTTTTTTCAATGGGAGATTAGAATAATAAAAACATAATGAATTTATAATCAAATACCCACATAAATTAATTGAGAAAATACATATTTAGATACATTAATTTGAACAATTTATCTATAATTAGATGATACACAGCTTCAAAATGAATCAAACCAAATTAGGACATAAGAGGAAAACTCTAAATCCATGAATCATCTGGTTCTTTTTATTGATAAAAAAACTATCTAACATGTAATATTAAAATTAAAAGGCTTTATTAGTTACATTTCATATAATTTTATTCAACAAAAATTCATGTATAAACAATACTGAATAAAATTATAATGAAACATAAATACCTCAAATAAAATCATGTATATATTGGAATATGTTCAATCATCCTATTTAATAAATATACATTCATTATAATTATATTACATAACTATATCTATTGATAACTTACCATTTACCATTCCTTTATAATTTACAATTATCCTTTTATTAATAATGCATTTTAAATTAGACGAGTGAGAGAGAATAAGTTAATTTTCCATGACTGAATATTATTTTCCTTATTCTAAAACCATGATAATTTTTTATCATTCAGATATTATTTATCCTGAAATATTTATAACACTTATTAATTATATAAACATTCATAATAATTCAAAAAACATGTGATGAAAATTGAATTGCATAACTTCATGTAGACGATAGTCTATTTGTACATGCGAGTGATGATTCCACTTTTTGAAGGATGGAATTAATGAATAAAATTATAAACAACCATTAATATTTTTAACAATATCATATATATATATATATATATTAAATCCATCATTATAATCATCAATGTGAAGTTGTGGTAAAGAATATAACGAATTGCTTCTGATAGGTGGAAGTTCACATGTACACAAGAGTGATTTTTTTCCCCATAGGATAGTAGGTAGGTGAATATTTGTGGATCAATAATAATTATTATATTAATTAATAAATAAGTCAAATAATTATATATATTGAAATGGATACCATATATTTAGAGGTGGCAGAATATGAAATAATGTTGAAAATAGTCGGTTAAGAGTTGGACCTATTCGATTAGAAACATCCTTTGACATACATATTCATCCTTAAAAGGATGATATTTTGGAAATATAAAAATTTCTAGAATGTTTTTAATGATGATATAATGTTGATATGGTAGGTATTGGTATATCAGTAATGATTAATGATTCTGAATACAAGAGTATATGAGGTTTCTTTTTATATGTAGGGGGAAAGAGTACACTACAAATTACATAAATGATTAAAAACTATATATAAATATAATAATAAAGTAAACTAGAGAAAAGAAACCCAAAAATATGAAGATAATGTTTTATATTGTTGAATTAAACTCATAAAATCACTATTTTACTAATTTTAGATACATTTTAAGACATATGTCCCAGTTAAACCTCTCTAAAATCTTGTAATCTTAACCATTCTTACTTTTATTTTTACAATGATAACATAATTATAAGACCTAAAATAAATGGTAACATCTAAAAATGATTTTAAATATTTATTCAAAATTTTTATTCCATTTTATAGTATTAAATTTTTATTTTTGCCGAAATTATTTTTAATATAAGTATAGAAAAGGCATGAAATATAGTTTTTAGAGAAATACCAAATTTTTCAGTAAACATATTTCCAATATGAAATATTTAATAAGCGGTTTTGATGATTATTTTTTATAATTAATGAATGTATGAATATTAGGGTTTTTGATGAAGCCAGAGGAAAATTTATTATTTATTCCACCCCATTAAATACAATGAGAGAAAAAGAGTTTTTTATTGAAATAAAATTTATTTTATATTAAAAAATGTCATGAATGGGTTACAAATTTCAAATTAATATTTTAAAATAAATTATTTTACTACTTAATACTATATTTGGTCAAAACACACTCATTAAATTGGATTAAATAATGTGTTATATTTATTTCCACTTCTTAGACCATAGTTTCAATATACTTTATCTTATTTTATAGAGGTGAAAAATATCTACCATTATAACTGCTAAAAATGAAAAAAATAAAATTGAAACTATTAAAATATATTATATATTAAAATATAAAATTCTGAATAAATTTTAAATGATTAAATTCAATATTTTTTATAAATTAATTTAAAATTAAGCATGTAAAATTCAATAAAATCCATTTTTACAACAACTAATTTTTAATCATAAAAATGAATTTATTGTTATTCAATTCCCAGTAAAAACATTTAGTATAATATTAAAACATATAAATTAATATATTATAAATATATTTAAATAAAATCACTAATCATTAAACATGAATTAATATATTATTATTAAAACCCTTCAGGTTATTTATAACAGATTTTTTAGAAATCATTTTTAATGTTGAAATGAAATTATTTTAATTTTTAACATATTGATAAATAATATAATAATTTTATTCTAGAGTATAAATACAATTTCTCATAATTTATGTATCCTTATTTATACCCTTCAACCAATATTTATGTGATAATTTTCACATTATAATATTTTACTAATTTATCATAGTTAGTTTAAACTCGATGTTGTATATAAAGGAAGCTATAAGACAAATTTTATTTAAAAATAAAAATTTCCTCAAATAATTTGGTGTTAAATTATACACCCCTCTTTTTGATATCCTGAAATATTATACCACTCTAATAAAAACAACTAATGATTCTTTTTCCTCATCACATCCTCAGGTTCCCCCAAGTTTCATCAGATTTACGATTTCACAAGAATACATCAATCAGGTGAGTGGTTATGCTTTCCCAAACATTGTAACTGTGATGAAAAATCACCACTATTATTTCCTCATAAGAGAGATGTTGAACCACGGGTTTGACCAAAATTTGTTATTACATGTAAAATATCATGTATGTACTTCCCCATGAGTGTTATATAGAACACACCATGAACTCGAGGGAGATTTTATGGAACTGGACCACAATAAACATCCTTCTTCAGATCTAGTATTGATTGGATACATAATAGTTTCATGATCCTTACGAACCCATTATTATCATGGTTCAACTCAAGAATATTTATCACCTCCAACAATAGTTCTGAATCCACCCTTTTTTCCATGGTATTCCTCACATTGATGGATAGATATATTTTAATACGAGAATGACATGATCTATCCCCATTTATAATAATCTATAGATCCATATTATAAATAAAAATAAAAATTTAATCTCATTTAATAATCATCATTGTAAAACATTCATGTTATTTTAAACTCAAAGATTCATCCACCTTGTCCACTTTCTGGGGGTGGTAGTTTAACGAGGAGTGATAATATTTTATTAACTCACACAATACTTTATAAAAAATATTAACCTCATTATGCACAAATATATGAATCATGATTTTAAGAAGACCATATATCATATATTTCAACATAAATATAAGACACACACTCACACACTCAAATATATATATATATTAAGTGAAAAAATAACTACCACCAACTATATTACAAGGGGGTTGTGATATTTCTCATGAATATTAATTTTGAATGATCCATAATCTATCACCATATCAGTTATTATGATGATGCATCATATAACATTATGTGATGAATCACAAAATATGAAAAATCATTCTCCACTATATGGTAGTGTAATTATATGATTAATGACCAAATTTATATTCAACTCCATGAAAGTTTACTCACATTATTTTTTTCTAAAGTATCATTTATCCCTTTCGAGTCAACATGGTTATTGGATAATATAACCACAAGAAATCCATCACAATGTTCCCTTAGTTTATATCCAATCCAATAAAACTATTCATCATATTTTTCCCATGATTCAATAACCTCGGTATTTTTAGTATCCACTAATTAACCCTCACTAGAGATTATAGTCCAATGAATGGGGATTTCTATAACTAAAATTCATAATTTTTAAATTTTCCATACAACTTATCTTTCTTCTTGTTCTTCATCACAATACTAAAATTTTTAAAATTCCATTAATTTATCTTCAAATACATAATAAAATTTTCTATAATTACTTATATTAAATGATCAAGGTAATCGTAAAATAATGTAATCATTTTATTCCTTAAGATAATTAGGTCATTGTTATGTCCAAATAGAGTTACTAAAAATTAAACATTTCCATAACCATTATGGAGGGATTTCATTGATATATAAACCTTATTGACTATTAATTAATGAACTATGGATCCAATACAATTCAATGGAAATGATTTAGATCATAACAATTGATCAAAAAAATCATCAATACCAAGTATGGGATTCTTTTTATTGATTGTTATTTTTTAAGATCATGATAATAAATGAAAAAAAACTAGTGACTCATATTTATTTTTAACATGATGAAAAATTGAATCCCATATTCATAAAATAGTTTTTATAAATCCCTTTTTCTGATTCTCTTGGATTTTATTCTTTAAATACTACACCTCAATCAAGTTGATTCATTATGGAGGCCTTTTTGTGTGAGTTATAAAAAAACATCAAAATTCATGAGAATACCTAGATATAATTAATGAAATAAATTGACATCAACTCAAAAAATAGTAACATCATACATGGTGAGTTTCCACCGAACCATTACTTAGAAAAACTCCACACGAATTGGAAGTAGGCCCAATACAATGAATGTAACATCCATTAGAAGTTCATATTTATCCTCACACTGATTGGTGAGAATTAGATTATCCATATCATCAAACATGACTTCCCTTACATTGAAATTCATATGGGATATATTTGGGGAGATCCAATAATTTATAATATTCACCACAAATTCATCAACAAGGAGAATTTAATAGATTATTAGTAAATTCTTTTGTATAAATTTCTATTGGAGAAGAGATACAAACATGATATGGGATAATCAAACAGTTATGTTTTTTACTTATAAATCTTTATATAATAATTGAGTATATTAATAAATATCCCATTATAATTCATATTATTTAAATGATTTCATAATTCTATGCTCAAATAAGATACAAAATTATTTGAGAATTGATCTCACCACCATAACATTAGTATTCTATCTTTATTCCCTTACTAAAAACAATTTTTTAACATTATAATCCCACAACATAAATGGAAATGATATAATCCTAAAAATAATTCTTTTTTTTAAATCTGGACAACTTCTATAAAATTTATGGTGCCTTAATATTAACCTTGTTCATTCTTGGTCAATGTATTTTCAAATATGTTATAATGGCATATATAGAATATATGAATTAACCCAAGAATATCCACCAAGACTATTAAACCACGTTCATAATAGGGTCACATTCATAGTGATCCACAATTATGGTTATGATATACTCAAGCAAATATTTTCTATATTATTACCACAAGACACATTTGTTCCCAAATCAAATCCACATTTAGTATCCAGACAAGTATATATTTCTTGAAAAAAACAAATAATCGCAACATGAAAAAACATTATGATATTTTTTCGACCGTTTCTTTTCTATTGGGTTATTGACAATGTTATATAATCATAATCTAAAAAAATTATCCAAGACATGCTCTGATACTAACTTTGGGGACCAAAATATTTCAATTTTATATACTACAACACATTAGAAGAACATTTAATATATCATATAACATTACAAACTACAGAACCATAAAGTTTTAATGAATTTTTATACTAGATATGAAATAAAATTGTTTCAAAAAAAATTCATTAACATCACCAATGATGATCTTCTTAATTTGTACACATATTAGATAGATCCTACAAAAGACACTTCATCCAAACCAAGGTAAAGTAAATTTATTAAAATGTGATCATGGATTGTTAATAAGGGTAAATATAAGAGACATCAATCAATGATCATAACGGAGAACATGGTAATAATTAGGGTATGATAACATACCTATTTAGTCACATATCATTAATTATAATTTATGACATTAGGAATTTTCATGAAAAAAACACAATGCATAAGCATGAATAATCATCAATAACCAGTCATGATCTATGATAACATAATTTAAAAATAACACAATTATTTTTTGGCACAATCATAAGAATATAAAATCATTTCTCCATTTATGGATCACTCTGAAGACTATCAATATGTACAGTGTCCTATAATTTAAATTCCAACCCATTTATTTCTAACATTATATTAGGACTAAATTATTTCTAATTTACTCTATCGTTTATAAATATTTTATTAACTCATTCATATATTTAGAGTTTCATAACCCTTTGATCAATATCTAGTTCTTTAGGGGTCAATATAATTTTTTGACCACTGGTCATAAAATCATAATAAATTATTATATGTGACACATGATCATAAATCATTCATCATTTCATCATAGAAAAACTACTGTTAAATAAATGGGTTTCAAAAACATATTATCATCATATTTATTAACCCTTTTAAGAAAAAAATGAAGTTGGAATAATTGGATAATATCTCTAATAAATTATTATTAACATCAAAATATGTTATCATAGATGAAAAATGCATTTATGTATCACTCAGATATTACATAAGGAAAATATTTTTTTTTCAATTTAAAATAATTTATTCTAAATCTTAAAATCATACAAAATATTATGAAAATAAATTTCTATGAAAATAATCACTGTGACTTATGAAGGAATATTCGATGAATTTAATGAACTTGATGATGGTAAATTTTATTTATATCTTAATTATTATAATAATGTTCACGTTTACACATTCAGTAAAATTGTCACATTCAAGAAATGAAAATATGGTTCCATTTTAAACCATTTTATAGAAATTAATACTTGGGTAGAAATGAAAGTTTCACAATCATTGGATTATATAGAAATCATTCATATTAACATTTTTTAGAACCTATATATAAAGGACAATAATTCTCAACAAAAATAGAGAAAATAAGGTTGACATTTCATGATAAAATTCAGAACCATTTTGAGTACCAAAGAGAGAAAAATAGCAATAAAATAGAAATCAATTAAAAATAACTATAATAAAAGGAAATATTTTATTATAAGATAAGGATCATGTAATATCCCTCAATATATATTAATGCATAAATAGTCCAAAATTAAATGAGATTGAAATACAAATTACATAACTAATGTATTTTCTAGTAACAAAGGTATTCAAGATTATTTTATAATAAATATATATTTTTTAAACATATATTATATAAAAATATTCATTAATAAATTTTATTTACCATTCCCATTAAATTTACAATTATTTTTTATGATATATTATTCCACAAAATATTCATTTGGGTGAAAACATACCCTTTTTAAATGACTATTTCATTTTGATGGTTTGGTATGTGGACCATCATAATGGTTTCATCATATCTAAAATATTAATCCCGAAATGTAACATCCCACCCCATCTCATTAGCTTGAGAGTGCGGGATAATTCTACTTGGCCTTAAGTGATGTTCCCAAGGCACCAAATACTGGTAATAAATTCCTAGGGCCTTAAGAACAAGTTGGAAAACGATTTTACCTTGAGAGAAAAACAACAAACTAAAAAATAGACTCTCCACAAACTACATGATTCTTGTCACAAATCAACCAAAATCATAAATTACAAAAAGGCAACCAAAATATTTCATAACAATCTCATATTCCAAATACAACCACACCAAAAAAAGAGTACCAAGCGGAAGACTACAATATGACCCCAAAGAACTAGGACACCATCCATATCTACACACCAAGCTAAATAATCCATGTACCACCACATCACCTAAAAATCGTGATGAACCTCTAGAAAAATGAGATGCTTTATTCTTACTTATGTCCTGAAATTCAGCATCTACAAGAGTACCCAAGTGCCAAAGCAGGGGTTGAGTTCAAATACTCATTAGGTTTTCCCCAAATGACTTCTATACAGACTCCACTAGAATGAAATATTCATCACATTTATATAAAATATTTTATATAATACATTCAATAGTGAAACAACTTACAATGATCCAAGAACCCCTTCACCAAGAAATTTCAACCCAAATTCTAAAAAAACAAAATAAATCCAATAAAAAATTCCCCAATCCATTTCACACTTTTATATTAACACCAAAAATTTTATATTTTAATGAAACACATAATAAGGCAACCGAAACGGTGGGGCTTCCGTTCGACCCATTCACTACATTTCCAAAGAGTGGTACTTCCTACCCACTTATCCTTTGATTGTGGACCTTATATCATCTATCCATAACCTTCTTATAGTGGTACTTCCCGCCCAATTCCAAAAAATCCAAAAAATCCATAACACTTAATCCCCAAACAATAATTAAGAACTAAGGTCACTCAAAAGCACGCCATCATTCCCATCACATGCCAATTCACCTCAATAAATCACCTAGTTATTAAAAAAAATATTTCAAAAAATTTCAACACCCAACCACATTTAAATAACCAATATCATTATTGAAAACCATATTTACCAAAAAATATTCAAAATAAACCACTAATGATTAAAAAATAAACATTTTAAAATCCCACAACAAGCCCCTTTTTGGAACAACAACCCATTTTCCCCAAATCACCAAATCACCACCAAAGTGTTTTCCAATAAGATTCACACATCATTATCACAATTAATTTTAAAAAAAATTAATGCTACAAAAACCACTAGTTCTAACAAAATGTATTTGAGAGAGAAGCAACCTACCTTTTGCATTTTGGTGAATTCAATCCACAAGAAACCACACCTCAATCTGGGAAACTACTCCACGAAAACCTATATAGATTTCCTTCCCTATCATCAAAAAGCATTAAAATCCACACCCACAAAAACTACATCCCCATATCAAAACACAATGGGTGTTGATCTAGAAAACTATGAGAGAGGGAGATATAGATCTATAAGAAACTGCAAAGAACCACAAGAGGAGACATACCCGGGAAGAATCACCTTCAAACCACCATGAAACCCATTTGATTTTCTTCCAAAACATTTGGGAGATCACCTTAAACCATTGATATCCCAAAATCAAAACTATGTTTCGAGTTGGAGGATGTTTGTAATTAAATTAGGCAACCCTAGGAGAGCTTGGATTTAAAAAACCCATTTTTATGTGGCTGTAGGGTTAGCCCTAGCAGTTTGGAAAACCGTACGCTAACTATTCGCAAGCCAGTTCCATGAAAGAAAGGGTCTATATAGTTGCCTCACATGGTTTGGAAAAACATACTCAGGACGCGCAAAGCCCACTGACTCGCTCTGCACAGTTTTTTGGAGAACCCACATGATTTTCATTAACTTTGATCAAAATGTGCTCCCTTAGAAAATCGTCCAAACTTATTTAAAACCATTCCAAACTCTCCAATACTATTTCCAACTCATACCAACCACTTTAAACACATATTGGCATAAAAAAGGATACATATATAAAACTAGGGGTGCTAAATTTTCCCTACCATTATACTTTCTATCCTCAGAAAGTAGGGAACCATCGATTTGCCGAAAGAGCTTGGGGCATTGCTCAAAGATCTCTTTCTCCTGTTTGGAAGTCTCCTATTGAATATGACCATGGTGACAAAAAACATGAACTAAACTGATTATTTTACCATTAAATAGTTTTTCTTTCCAATCCACAATCCGCACTGGCACATGCACTAAAGATTCATATAGTTCTAGATCAACATGATCCCCACAAATCACATGGTCACGATCCAGATAACTGTTTTTCAACTGCGACACATGAGACACATTTTTCACTGCACTAAACCATAGTGGAAAATACAAATGACAATACACCTCCACAATCCTCTCATGTATCTCAAATGGCCCAATATACCTTAGAGATAACAGACCATCCTTCTAAGAATGACGATGTCCCAACTGAGGAGAGATTCTCAGAAACACAAGATCACCCCCTCGAATGACAACACTCATCAACGATAGTCCACATATGATTTCTGAAGACATTAACCCATATCCATCATCTTCATGATCAACATGATTTTTTCTGTAGTCTCTTGTACAAGTCTTGGTCCAATGATCGAATTCTCGCCCGTTTCCACCCAACAGAATGAAGAACGACACAAACACCCATACTAAGCCTCAAATAGAGCCATATATTTTGAAGCCTGATAAATATTATTATAGGATAACTCCACCAATGGTATGTGATCCTCCCACGAACAAGAAAAATACATCACACAATACCTAAACATATCCACCATGGTTTGTATTGTCCTCTCAGATTGGTCATCCATATGAGGATGATACGTTGTGCTCATAGTCAATTGTGTCCCAAGGTATTACTACAATGATTTACAAAAATGAGATGTGAAACTTGGATCTCTATCTAATATAATAAAAACTATAACACCATTACTCTTTACCATATATTGGATATAGATTTTGGATAGATCCTCCACCGTATGAGATTCATGAATTGGTATGAAGTGGGATGAATTTGTTAGCTGATCCACAATCACCCATATGGAATCATGTTTCCTAACCATTCCCAGAAGACCTGTCACAAAATCCATGAAAATCTCCTCCCATTTCCACATTGGGATAAGTAAATATTGTGACATGCATGTTGGCCATTTATGCTCTACCAAGACTTGCTGACTAGTCAATCATCTCGAGACAAAACCGACCACATCCCATTTTCATACCATCCCACTAAAAATATACTTTCAATGCCTTGTAAATTTTATGAATTCCATGATGGACATCCTACCTAGAATAAGTACAAGATTTGAGAAGTTACACCAAACAAGCCACTGGTACCACCATCTGATTCTAAAAATAGAAGACTGAATTCACATTCAGTTCTCAGTTTTCAATGGTCTTCCAACCATTGTGTTTCCACCCCATCACCATACACTCAATATCTAATTCTTGTGCCACTTTTACCAATCCATCCAAGTAAGGATCCAATGAAACTGGAAAGAAGACCACTCTTCCACAATGGATCTCACATTCCAACTGCATGTCAGTTATGGAAATCATCAATTACCAGTTATACGATTCCTGTTTAACTAATTGAGCATATGATTTTTTATTTAATGAATCTACCACTGAATTTACCTTACCCAGTGTGTACATTAAGTCAAAATAAATCATCATGATATATTTCATCCATCTCCATTGACTCAAGTTCAAATCTCTCTATGAGAAAATATGCTGTAAGTTCTTATGATCGGTAAACACCATGAATTTATCACTGAAGAGAAAATGACACCACATATTTAAATCATGAACTACTACTGGTAACTCCAAATCATGTTTTGGGTAGTTTTTCTCATGGAACATCAACTGTTGTGAGACCACATGATCCCCCTACATGAGAACACACCCCAATCCTGATCTCAATGCATCATAACACACCACACACCCTTTCTTTAGTTCTGAAAAAACCAATATTGGTGCTGATGTAAGGTGACCATTTAGCTCTACAAATAATTTATATCACTGCTCATCCGATTGAAATGGGATATTATTCCCTGTCAATGATTTCATCCGTGAATCCAATCGGGAGAAATCAGAAAAAAAAAGTCAACAATACCCTACTAGGACAAGGAAGCTATGTATCTCAAAAATGTTCTTTGGCGGATACCATGAGATAAAAACCTATATCTTTTCTAGATCAACTGAAAACCCAATCATAAATAACATGTCCAATGGAATGAACCTCTTGTATCTAAAAGTAACACTTTAAAAATTTGGCATACAACCGATGATCCCTAATGACCCCCAACACAATCACAAAGTTCTTCCCATGCTCTACCCATGTCCTAAAATATGCCAGTATGTCATCCAATAATACCACCAAAAAAATCTAGATATCTCTGAAATATCTAATTCATCAATTCTATGACCACCACTAGTGTATTCGTTAGACTAAAGGGCATAACCACATACTCATATTGGACATATCTATTTATGAAATATGATTTCAGAGTATCCTCTTTCTTCAACTGTAATTGGTGATACCCTGACCTCAATTTAATCATGAAGAACCACTGAGATCCCCTCAACTGGTCAAACAAATCATCAATGTGTGGTAGGACATATCTATTATTTATCAAAACCTAATTAGGTCTACAACAAATAACAGAAATCCACAAGGTTACATCTGTTTTTTTAACAAGAAAAGTTATTCCTACCCATGGAGACATGCTAGGACTGGTGAAACCATTTTTTTATAACTCTTATAACTAATCCTTCAATTCCTAAAATTTCTTCTAGTTCCATTTGGTAAGGCAGAAGTGAGATAGGACTGGTCCCAGGAATGAGATCAATCTTAAACTCCACTTCTCTCATGGGTTGAAACCCTGCGAATTCTTTGGGAAATACATACATAAACTAATCCCCAACTGCAGGAAGAACACTCTGGTCAACAACTTCCACCAATTCCAATGATAAAGCCTCTAACTGATACAAGATCATGCCAATAGCTGGTGCCAAAAAATCAACTGCATCTAGTTTTTCATTCTTCTCCCATTTCAAGAGATGTTCAACCCCATCCTCTATTGTAAAACTAACCGTTCACACATAGGAATTGATGTGTGCCTTAAAAATCAGCAACCAATCCATTCCAAAGATTATATCATAAGCATCCATCTCAAGAACAGAGAATTCCCACATCAATTCAATTCCGTCCACAACTAAGAAACACACTCTAAAGAGGAAAGGTCAACACTCTCTTTAACCCAAAAGAGATTTTAGTTTTAAAATAGAAGGAATAATTTACACATGTAAAACAAACAAATCAATAATGCGATAAGAAATAAAATAATTTGAAGAAGCCGTATAAAAAAAATCTTGCATCGACGTTGAATTTAAATGAACTGTACCTTGCACCGTGGATGGTGCTGACTAAACATCAACCAAAACCTTCTCAACTCCAAAAAACATCTTTCATTCCATACTCTACTCTTTATTACCCTACTAAGGCGTCATGGTATTCCATGAATCACAATGTCCCACTTTACTGTGCTATTGAGGGGTATGTTGTTTCCCCATTCATGTCGAGGTATAAGACCCCTTGACTCCTAGGGAGTTTCACAGACTCCCAAACACAAGTAATTTTGATGATAACAATGTAGATGCCCCATCTTCTTACAATTATGACATTATTTAGGTTTTTACATACAATCATGCATGATGTATCTTGTAGAACCACATTGAAAACATACCGACTTACTCCTAGGCCTCAAAAGATGATTCAAAAATCCCATCATGTTGTTCTGAACCATACACCCACCCTGTAAATATGTGCCCATCTTCCACTTGAACCCAACGTCTGAGTTCCCACTATTCCTCATCGGTACTAACATACTTCCACCGCATGTATCCCCCACAAGATCTAGCTCTTCCACTGTAGCTCTATTCACCATTTATATGTAATCTTCTATACACATCACTACTATCTTGGAACATAATTTCTAGTTCAACCCAACTTAAAAAATATGTTCCTTAAAGATGTACTACCCACCACCTCGGGTGAAATCCATACTATGTTCATAAACATAGTTGTATATTCCATCAACACCATGTTCCCTTACTTCAAGCTGAAAAAATCTGTTTTATGATGAACTCTAAACTTAAGAGGGTTGAATTTTTTATTAAATAATTCCTCAAAACCCCTCCCATGTCACAATTTGGTCTATCCCAGCTTAGACCACCAGTTCCCACCGATAGAGATAAAGATCGTCCAACAAATATGTGGCTGAATTCAATTTTAGCTCTTCCAGGGTTCCCAAGAAGTCAAATATCATATTCATTCTATTCATCCACGCTTCAGCCCTTTCTGGATCCGAATCACCAATAAACATGGGTGGATTCTGCCTTGGAAACAGAATCGCATGATCCACATACCTTGGTTCATCCACTTTATTCTCACTTTCCACATATTGTAAGGCTTTTAATATACTCTACACTAGCTGCTGGTTCACCTACGGCTCACATTCAACCACATTTTCACCAGCTTACTTAGGTTTGTCTCTACGACGCTAACCAGTGCCATTTTTATCAACATAAAAACAACAATAACTCCCACTCCCTTAACAAGAAAGGGTATACAATTTTTAAATTCAATTATATAACAACTATCACAACCATGATTTCCACAAGTTTACATTTCCCATATTGCACTATTTTGAAAAATTTATCTTGTTTTAAAAATCAACACATTTTCAATATACCACTAGTTAACATATTTCAAACCATTCTGTTTTGAAACCCAATTCAATATTTTTCCAAAATCCACACATTCATACCAAACCATAGATTATTATAGTCTAATAAAATATGCATCCTAGGGGAAAGTCATTTCTACCATGCATGCCATGGCCATCAGATACACCCACAACATTGATATTTCCAATGCCTATAATTCTCTCCAAACACTTATGTACCCAACACCCTAGTAACTCGAAGCTAAACATAAAATGGTTTGCTACATCTTTTTATGCTACACATTACATGTTTTTAAAAGCCTACACCTTTTTACCATCCCGACTCAAGGAATAGACCAATAATGAATGTCCACACCAAGGCTAATAATCAACGCCATCAGACCGAAAAATTGTTCGCACATGAATGTTAAGGACCGAAAAATCTGACACCACTTTTAACATCCCTCCCCATATCATTATCATAAGAAGGAGGGGGAATGATTCTTGGCCTTAAGTGACATTCCCAAGGTGCTAAAATATGGAAATAAATTTCGATTGCTTAGATAATAAGTTGGGGAAATTTTTTACCTTTAGACAAAACAAAGAAACCAACCAATCCAATCTCAGAAAACTACACGATGCATATTAAAAAACAACCAAACCCATAAATTACCAAAAAGGAAACCAAAAAATTCCCTAACAATCCCACTTTCCAAATATAATCATGACAAAAAGCAAAGTACCAGAAAGAAGACTACAAAAAGACACTAAATAACAAGTAAACCATCAATAACTCTACATGAAGCTCTATGATCCAAGTACCAAAACATCACCTAAGAATCATTTCGAACTGCTAGAAAAATGAGATACTTTATTCTTACCTGTGTCCTGGAATACAACATCTGCAAGAGCACCGAAGTGCCAAAGTAGGGGGTGAGTAAAAATACTCATTATTTTTTCCCCAAATGAACTCCCTATAAGAACCACTAAGATTATACCATCAACACATTTATATAATATTGTTTATTTGAAACATTCAATAGTGACACAACATACAACGAGCCAAAAACTCCTTTACCAAACCATTCCACCCAAATCCTCAAAACACATATGAAATCAAATAAACCATGCCACAATCCATTTCACCATTTCACATTAACACCACCAATTCCATCTAGTAAAAAAACACATAACAAGGCAAACAAAACTGTGGACATTCCATCCAACCCATTCACTTCATTTACAACTTTTGGTACATTCTTCCAACTTATCATTTTACAGTGGACCTTTCGTCCACTTTCTATCCCATTTCTATAGTGTTAATTCTTACCCACTTCCACACAATCAACACAATACATAACACTTAATTACCCAACAAGAATTAGGAAACAATGTCACACAAAAGCACACCATCATTCAAATCACATGTCAATTCACATTAATAAATCACCCATTTATTGTAAACACCCTTTCACCAATTTGCCATACCCAATTTTTTTTATAAACAATATCTTTATTGAAACCCATAATTTTAAAAACATTTTTCATAATAAATCATTAACTATTTTTATATCATCATTTTAAAATCACACAATATGCCACTTTTCGCAAAAACAACCCATCTTCCCCAAAATCCCCACATCAGCAACAAATTGGTTTCCTACAAGATTCACACCTAATAATCATAAATAATTTTAGTCAAAAAAAAATTAATTGTACCAAAACCATAAGGTCTAACCACGTCGAGTCAAGAGAGAAGCCACATACCTTTAGGGATCCTATGAATTCGACCCACAAGAAACCACACTCCAATCTGAGCAACTGCTCCACATAAACCACTATAGTTCTCTCTCCATATCATCAAAAGCCTCAAAATCAAGACCCAAGGAAACCAAAACCCTATATCTACACAAAATGGGTGTAGATATAGAAAAATGAGAGATAGGAGATATATATATCTGTTGGAAACCACACATAGCTATGGATGGAAACTTTCATGAGAAGAATCGCCTTCAAACCACAATGAAACCCCTTCGATTTGCTTCCAAAACATGTGGGAGAGCACCTTAAACATTTGAGAACCAAAAATCCTGAGTAGGACTCGAGTGGGAGGATGTTTGGAATGAAATGAGGCAAACCCGATGGATCCTAGATTTAAAACCCCAATTTTAATGTGGTCACATGGTTAGCCCACATGGTATGGAAAACCGGGTGCTTAGTATGTGCACACTACTATCTTGAGAGATGAGTTCTACATGGTTTTGTCACACGGAAGGGGAAACCATTTTTAGGCCATGCGAAGCCCACTGTCTCCCCATGCATAGTTTCTTGGTGAACCCGCATAGTTTTCCCTAACGGTGCTCAAACCATGCTCCCTTAGAAAATCCCCCAAACTTATTCAAAACCATTCCATACTCTCCCAACCTCTTCCCTACACATCACATGGGCATTAAACACATAAAAAGAAATAATAAAGGATATATACCTCAATTCGATGGTTCTATATGAAATATTAGTAATATTTACTCATTATATACACTTATACATTCATTCATATAATTCATTGATGAAAAATGAATTACACACCTTCATGTATATAGCTGTATACACATATATAAAAGTTATATTTTCCGATTTTTATGGATAAAATGAAAACCTAATAATAATTCTCCTTTAAAAAACTATAATAATAAGATATATATCATATATATTCACTGATTATATCAATATTAAAATTAATGTGAAGGGGTGATGAAAACCAAACACATATCTTTTTGGATGTTTTAGTCCACACATATCCACGAGGAATGTTTTCCAATCACATAGGATGGAAATGAGGTAGATAATTTTTGATACAAAATCATAATAGATATTATGTGAAATGAAGGTATGTAATTTATTATTTTACAGTGGATATAAAATATTTATAGTTGGTAATATATTAAGTAAAATTGAACACACTTGATTAAATGTTATAGATCATTCTTTTGAAACCACCTTTTTTGATTCCACAAGAATTAAATGTTTGGTATTTTGTAAATAAAAAAAATAATGTCGAAAATGAATATATAAAGTTATTATAGAAGGTATTGGTTATGATAGATAGATCAAACATTGTTAATAACAGTTGATAAATGGTTCCACTATATTATTGATGGAAATGACACAATTTGAATTACTTAGAATATAAAATTATATATATATATATATATACACACAATAATCATTTGAAGTGGAGATTAGGTATAACAAATTAGATGATAAAATGTGGTAGGGTTTAAAAAACTCAACACATGATATTTAGATATGGTTTGCAAACATTGAAATCCTTATCTCATTGATAAATCACTTCAAACCCATTTTGGCATTAATAGTGATAACTTTAAATTTTTCTATAATAAAGTAATTGTATTACTAAAATTTAAAGGAACCTAAAAATATGAAATATTTGATCCATAATTTTGAACCCATTTTACCATATTCAATATATATTTTTAGAATAAATTACTTTTAATATATGAACACAAGATGCATACAAAATATTCTTTTAGAAAATTTGTAATTGGAGAGTAAAAATAATTTACCCTTGAATAAAAGTAATAAAATAGTTTAGGTGAGTTTTTATCAGTAAATAACAAAATAATGATGTTATTTAGACATTTTCTGCTACCTAAGTCGGATCGATGCTTCAAAAGATTCAAATAAAAGAAATAACCCATAAATTAATTATATTTCGTATAAAATGAATCTTATTAGTATAAAATTCATTAATGTGTTACCAATTTCAAAATAATTATTTAAAATGAACTATTTACCACTATAAACCTAAATTTGGTAAAACACAACTCTTCCAATATAATAAATTAACATGTTTCTTTGATTTTAATGAGTTTCCCATAGTTATTACCAAATGATGCATGTTTTACTATTCTTACCAATTATTACCATGGTAACTAATTATAATGAACAAAACAAGTCTGAAATATTAATTTCTAAATATTATTTTTATTCCAAATATTTAATTCATTTCACGTGATTCAGTTTAATTATGACTCAAAAATTCATTTCGAAATATGTTCATAAAATGAAATGAAAATAATTTATAAAATATTCTTTCTTAAAAAATTGATATTTATTTTTTATTATTATATTCATATTGAAAACAATTAGTTGATAATTAAAATATTTAATTAAATATATATTATATAAATATAATTTAAATCATTCATCAATGTGAATTAATTTAATTTATTCTGATAAAAATTTATTGAATTAATGAAAATGGTTTTCTGGAAAGCATAATATTTAACTTAAAATTATTTTATTTTTATTACTAACTAATTGATAAGAATTGAAATAATTTTTTAATTTTTAATTAATAATATTTCATAATTTATTTATTCAAATTCATACCCACCAATCCAACCAATAGGATATAATTATCACATAATAATATTTTGGTATTATTACACGGTTTATTTAAACTCGGTGTGGTGTGTAAATAAGGAAATCAGTGAAATTTAATTTAAAAAGAAATATATCATTTAATCATTCGGTGTTACAAAGTTAATTTTGAATTCTTCATGTACTTTTCCAATAGCACCATAAATTTTACACCATCATCAAATGGATCTGGAAATTATTAAATCATTTAATGATTTCAATTGCATTATATATTATATATAAATCATTGAAAAAACACTAGTTATTTAGGTAAAATGATTTTATCTTAAGAAAAATAAATTTAATTTGAAAATTAAATCTATACAAACAAAACTAAAAGAGTGTTTCCCCAAAGGGTTAGCTTTCAATATGAATAAAACATGATTGTATTCATATTTTTATCTTAAAGGATAAATATGAGTATTTCACTCAATAATCTCACCCGATTAGAGATAAATACCTTGAACACTGATATTTTGTTTTAAATAATTAAACAAGAAACACCCTATTACATGTAGTTATTTCAAATGAAATTTATAATGTTTCAATGATTTAAAAATACTCCAACATTATCTATAGAGGGGAAATTATCCATATTTTAGAATTATCCATTATTTTTAATAATAAAAATTAGAAAAAAAAACATAATCTTAGGAATCATGTAAAACATGATTATCCAAATAAACCCCATTGTAATTTTCAAAATTAAAATTCATTAGAAATAAAATAATATTAACATGAATCGTTGATTAGGATTTTTATTAGTTATGAACAAAATTACAAACCACCTTGATATTATTATAGGTCTCATTAGAAATTAAAAAATTGAAAATTAATAAACAATAAAGAACAAAAAATATTAAATTATATATTATATTTATATATATTCCTAATAGGTTTTAATTTCCCAATTTGTTAATTTTGTATAATATACCTATTGATTTTCAATATTATCTCACTAGGTGAGTTTTTCCAAGATTAATTATTTAAAGACAATATATATGAATTAATAATATTCTTCAAAAATGGTATTTAGAAAAATATGATGTTTATAAAATTTGTACATTCTTTTGAGATTTTAATTTTATAGATTCCAATATTTCCAATCTCTCCTCATACAATTCTATTTTATTTTTCATTTCATTAACAATTATTTCCATATTCAAGTTGACATTCTAATGTTTGTATGAATTATAATAATTATTTTTGTAAAAGAAAAAATGTGTCATTAAACACTTTATCCAGTGACTGAAAATCATTTTTCACTGGTTTAGAAATGTTTTCCAATAGTTTTATACTTTATAAATTAAAATAACTATCATCCACAAGAGTTATCTCATTCTATAGTTGTCTTAAAATTTAACATATCACATTTGGTTGATTTGTTTTGTATTGAATATTGATGATTTGATACTAAATCCCGCAGATAAAAAAATCATCATCATGAAAAATTATTCCATACATAAAAATTATAAGAAATATTCTTAATTTATATTTTTATCTTGCAAGATCAAGATCATGATGATGATTTATATGATCCTTTTGAATTATGTTCAAAATTATCTCAATATTATTTGTATATTAATTTATAATAATACAAATCATCCAAAAATACAGAACTGATCAATACATTAATTGAAATATTATTTTACATTATCCATTCTTATATTTAATTTGTGTAAACATTAGTTTAACACCACCAAATTACATCTTCTATAGTGATTGGAATTCTAGGAGTCTACTTTACATGATTTTTCATTTTATTTAGGTTCACTAGAACTAAAAATACTTTATTATATTGGATGTATTGATATTCCATTTTCAAAAAGCGTTTTTCACTAGGTTTTAGTTTAGAATTCAATATGGATATACATTAAATTTTTTATTACATTTTGGTGTGATATTTATTTTGGGATTTTTTTCACTTATTTGTATTTTTTTATCTATGAACCATACTTAATATTGAGTAAATGTTAATAATATTTGGGAAATTTCCTTGTTTTAGTATTAAATATAATTTACGAGAATTTCATGAATTAATCCTGATTTAAGGTATTTTACTATTTTAATAATAAATTTCTCCCTATGTATCCAAATTTTACAATTATATATTTTTAGGGTTCCTCATTCAAATTAATAAAAATGAATAAATTGGAGATTTGGATAATTCAGTTGTTTGAAGGGCCACATTGACTACACAAGAAGGCCCACTAGATTTATGATTAAAACTTGAGCATCTAATATGAATACATTTCTAGTATAAGAACAAAATATGTTTTTTTAATACTCAATACTATGTTCTAGGTTAACTATTTACATATTGGATAAATAATATATTTCACAAGTCATCGAATAATGTTCCTAATCAAGGAATGAATGTTCAACCCACAATTCTATTTGGGATTTTCATACATACCCCATATATTGACATTATTGTCAATATAGACATCCAATTGGGAATTAATTATCTATAGAGAAAGTACAGTTGTAGGATCCAAACATTATAGAAAAAACGTAATATATTTGAGGGAATAACCAAGGGATATAACCCATTCAAATTACATTCATTGAAAACATATTGATAAAAATGGAAAATAACCCTTATTTAAGAAAATATTAATAAATTTGGCCAGAAAAGTCCAATAGATTGCACATTTAGAAGGTGAACATTAAAAATCCATATATACAACATTGAATAATAATAAGTCTCCATATTAATATTTCAAAATGGTCAAATTGTCAAACCAATTTCAAAGGTAGTTTTGGAATGGAAAGAGTCCACCACATTGAGATATAGTACCATCCACATATTCAACTTGCAAGGGGTTGAAATTTTGAAGATTGGGATGAAAATAATTCATGACCATATCCTTGAAAATTTATATAAGTAATTTTGAATCTCAATTTTCTACATGATATACCATTACTCTACTCATTGTTTTGATGTTCATTTCCTTTCGCTTTTATATGTAATATCATATGTGTTTGAGAGGGAATTTTTCTTACATATTATTTTAATAATATTCAACATATCTTATTCCCACTGAAAATATATTGAAAAATATTAGTACTCTTAAAATAATTTATATCTAGTTGAAAAAAATTTCACTTTTCTCTTTCTTATTCAATAAAAACATGAATTTTACTCCCTTTACTCTTCGTGTGTGTGTTCAGTTCACTAATCTTATCTTGTCCCATTTATTTTATTCAATTTTTAACTGATCACCCTAAAAACAATAAAAATGATTAATAAACATCTCAATGGATGAGTAGATAATCCATTAGGGAGTGTCATAATTTTTTGATTTTGTGTGATTGAGATCCTTTTCTCGTTAAAATTTCACTTGGAAAAAATTATGTATTTTAATCATAAAATGTCATGGATTAATGAAAAATTTTGTTTAACATGTGGATTCCATTTAATATTGGAACCATAAATACACTACTATAAATATTTATTGATTGAGGTTAGAAACCTAGTAAAATTATGAATTTTATTAAAACCTCAACACTTGGGAATTCATATCAAAATTGTCTTGTGAGGTGGGTGTTAATTGAATGCAATATAATGAAAATATAAATTATATAGCAAGGTCAAATCCCCAATAATGATCTCCATCAAATTTTTATCAAATTGTTATATCAAAATTCCTCCATCAATAAATTTATATAATATCTGAAAACAAACCATCCAATAAAAATTATAAAAATTGATTCTTAAACAATAGTACCATTACCGAGGACTCGACGTAAGTGTCTCTATAAATATTAGTAGAGCAACATTACATTGAAAATTTTATTTTCAATAATAATCAAAACTATAATTTATACTAATGTACATAAAAAACATCATCTTCTACTTGATACTCACTAACATGAAATGTGATAAGAATTATTATAGGTTTATTATGAAACGAGTGTATATTTTTCATAAGATCAAACATTAAAATAATATAATGTTGTCTTGAATCATTAAATTTCTATTTTTGTAGTATGAATAATGGTATTATGGATATCTATTAATATAATATTTAAGGAATATAATCTATATTTTTTTTCTCATGAATTAGAATACTTTCTATAAATTATCTTTTATTTTTAATATATGGTCATAGTAGGTGTCCCAATTTGATAGGGGATTTGATGATATGTCATTAGATCTATGGATTCTGATATAATTCCATTATTTTACTTATCAAACATATTATTTATCTTCTTTTACTGATTTTTTATTCTTTTAATCTATTTTTAATAAAATATCTATATTTACTAAAATTAAGTAGATTAATCATTACTATAGAATAATGATACAAAATAACCATCTAATCAAATATACTATTTTATATTTTTGAATCCTTACCTTAGAAGGACCATCAATATCTTTCTATTTTATTATTTTTAGATCATTTTATAAAATATTTGATATATAAAAAATTGGGTTTTCATTACCAAATATTTATTTAAATATTCCAATGATTTATATAGATTAACAGTTACTCAAAATAGATACAATTGGGACGTGTAACTTAATGGACTCTGTTCCATTCTTCTAGGTCATTGTAAACTCATGATCTAGAACCATGATCATGATTTTGTTATCCCTAAAGGAATTAGAAAAACATGTGATAGAATAAAAATAATTAATTATGAGAGGTTATAAATTTTCATTTTCCTCAAAAAAGATGGGAAAATGTTTTACAACGTCTAAATATAATTCCATTCTATATAAGTGATTTATGATGGTTAAACCTTGTTGGATCAACTAGTATTTCATGAACAATTCCTCTAGTAAAAACGTTTCACAAAAAACCATTATTCATTGAGAAGCAAAAATAATAATAGATCCTAATTAAAGAAGTAAAATTGAATGTAATTTACACAAAAAGATAGAATTATGTATTTAGTGGGACGAAAACCAATTAAATATGTCCACTTCATAGACAATGATATTATCTAATCATAATATATAGATATATTATGGCTAAAAAATTAAAATCACATACCTTAATAAAAGTATAAAATCTATATTTCTTTAAATTGATATATAAATAATTCTAAAATTTTTTACCTTTCCAGAATATTTTGATAATTAATATAATTATGGAAATTAAAATTAAAAACCATTTATTAAAAAAATAATTTTATAGAAATAAATTCATTTGAAAATTCTATACATTATTACTAGTAATTATATGATATTATTATAAATAAATTGGTACTAAAAACAATTCAAACAAATATACTTATCTTCTGTTTATTTTAACAGTATATAAATTCAATGAATGAAAGATATCCAAATAGAAAAAATCACCCTAATAAAGGAGTTCATGTATAAAAATATCCATAAAAATATTGAATATGAAAAATAAATAAATAATAAAATAGTATATAAAAATAAATGTTAGAAATGACCAGATATAATAATTAAACTATTACTATTGATTAAATTCATTTGATTAGAAATTAAATTAGAGGTAGAAAATTCTTCTTCAGACATTATGTATTAGGAAGAAGAACCTTAGACACTGAAATATGTATATAACTTAGGTATTTAATATCACTAATATGCTTCTATATATACACTTAATGTTTTTTTCGAGATATTGAGTTTTATTTAGTGAACAACATTTCATCAGATTTATAACCATAATATATTCAATACAGAGTGATGAATATCTTGGAACATAATAGTTGTTATGATAATTATAACCTCCAGTTGATTTTTTTGGAGTCTCTATGTTTTTATATTCTCATTTAACTATATGTATGTTTTATAAAAAAAATCCCATTTGAAAATTTTTCGTATATTATTTTGACATTCAAAATAACAATTATTCTTCACAACCTCATTTTTATCTACCATGAAGTCCATATTATTCCCCTTATTCAATAATGTTATCTCAGAGACATATCCCTTGGGGATGTTTTACTTTAAGATGAGTTTAGTATTCTCATCCACTACATAAAATAACTCTCTTACAAATAATAGATATTCATCCTTATTTCTGATAACTTATCTTTTATGTACAAATTATTCAATAGAGGGTTTTCCATAAGATACTTAATCAATAGAAAGTTCTCCATTTTTTATAAATTTAATATTTTATTCAAATGTAGCAATTTAATATTGATTTATAAGTATCACAAATTTAATCTAAATATTCCCTCATTCCTTATTTATTTCAAAATGAAACATCTTCTTCATCATTAGATATTTCTTTACTAAATGATGAATAAGGAAACATGGGTCGTAATGATAAATCTAATTTTTTTTTCAGAAATTACCATCCTTATAAAACAATTTGAATTTGATGAAACATATATATGATTGTTTTCATAAAAATGAAGAATTTTCATGATTCCAACACTAATATTTAATAAATAATCATATTATGTATATTCATTAATATCACTCCAAGTGTCCAATGCTTCCAAACATAACTTCCCAATTAATTTATAATATCAACTGAAACACCCATTTCCCTTATCTTATATTGAAAAAAGGTAGGTATATTTTTTTGGTATATTTACACTAAAATTAAATATAGTTTGTGGATTATTTTTTGAATTTTATATTTTCTATTCATTTGTTCAAAGCCTCTTCAAACATTTTCTTCTCATATCAATATTTTATAAATATAATATTATTCCGCATTGATGAGTTCAATATTGATTTGAGTAAAATAACTTTGGGATGATTTGATTTTTCAATTACTCAAATAAAAAATGTGATTTCATTAATTTAATGCTTTGGTAGTATAATAAAATGATAAACTATTTTTTATTTTCAATATTATGACATTTCACTTCAATCAATTTTTATATAACTTTTATATAAAAATTAATTAATGAAGATATAACCTTGTAATATGTTTTTATATTCTATCACTAGAATATTGTATTCACATTAATTGTATAGAATATTTAATATTTTTTCAGAAAAATGATCACCCCATATTTAATTATCTCATTATGAATACTTATTGTTTATTATTGTCATCAATTGTTGATCAATCTCATACATTATTTGTCCAATTATAAAGTGGAAAAATTAATAATAATACAAAAGTATTATATTATTATGTTAAATTTATTATGGTTTTATTAAAATAGTTTCAATTTGATTTTTGAAAATATCTTTATCGATTAAAAATTATTATACTAGAATAAGAAAAATTCATTGATTTATATGTCCAATTGTATCTCGTACCTAGATAATGAGTCAAAACTCTTTCCATTCTTCCTAATAAATATGAAAAAAAATATTTTATAGTATTTTTTTATATTTTACAGTAATAATATAATACAAACCCCTCAGTATTCATCAAAACAATATCCATATGATATCTATAGTATTAATAAGCTCCACCATCAGATGTAGGTAGTGTATATGGAATTAAATTCTCCACAATTTCAAATTGAATTTCACCTTCAATTTCATGAAGAAAAATTATTTAACATATTACAAGTTAAATTTAATATTATATAAAAAATTTGATAAAACATATGGAGAATAAATGATTACAAATTTACAAAAATTGGAATCAAGATCATATATCAAGAAGATTTCTCTGAGGCAATGTGTTGGTCAAAAAGTGTTTTCATATGACTCTAAAAAATGGTATATGATCATCCAATCAAGAAAAATATATCATTATAAAAACATAAAGATTAAATATAAGGGAATATGATACTATCATAAATTATTCTAATCATCAATACATGTAATAAACAGTATTGAATTTAATTATATAATGTAATTTAAAATAACTATGGTTTTAAACAATTAAACGACTATTGGGTAAAAAATCATATAAAACTAAATGATATCCTATATAAAAAATACCTACAATACAAAATTATAGATTTATTTTGTCCAAAGATAAAGGAATATATTTAACATCATCTGAATTTTCACAATTCAATGATTAAAACATCATCAATGATAAAACCAATGGTTGTTATAAAAATATTGTTCTTGACTACTATGTATACCAATAAATGGAATCCCTCAATCATATTTCTCAGAAAAACTATCTTACAATGCATAAATCCATCAATCTTGAAGGATTAGGATTTATAATTCGTCATATTCATGGAATCTTATGAGCTTGATGGTTCAAAAAAAGATAATCCTATATCCCAGAATATCTTTGATATCAATTATTGAATTATGGGTAATAAAAAAAATAAAAACAAGGAAAATTTATTGTTAAAACCTTTCATGAATTATCTATGAAATTATATTTGACATAAATACATTCTGAATCACCCTGTAGAGCTGAGATGATGCATATACTCAAAAATATTTGATGCACTTTTCATTTCTTGAGTAATATCTTCTAATATTTTAATCCTAATACACTATTTAAAGAGATCCATGTAATAAATTCCAATATTTGGATTGATTTTTCTTCTTTTTTAAATGAAATATAATTGGAAATTATACTCTATAACCCAGGGGATCTAGCTCGTCTCGAATCATGTGATGTGTTTACGGCCATCATATCATACATTTCATCCATTTAAATTACATTAATATAAAATCTTAATAAATTTTTTTAGAATAATAGCACTTATAATAGGATAATTAATTGTTCACAGATATTACTAAAAAAATAATATCCTAAATATTTATTTTTCAATAATAGTAAAACCTGTGTGTATTTTGATTTTGAAAAAAAATATTGTTTATTCTAAGACCAATAATGAAAATCAAATTTATATTAAAATTAATGGAACACCAATAAAGGAACATATGGGAATTAAAATAACATATTTAGCCTTAATAAAATACATATCCATGAATAAATTTATTTAAATACTCACTAATTCACACATATATACAAGAAATTTTCAAATTTCAATGTTGAATTTATTTAATCCCAATTTGGTGAACTTGAAAATATGAATTTCAAAATTTTCCCAAAACTATATGTAATAACAACCTTGATTATGTTATCCAGTAATGAGGTTTCCATGTACGACCATATGTGAAAACATCACAAAACACAAATAATAGTGATATAGGGGTTCAATGAGATGTAAAAATAATTTTTTATACAACCATAAAAATCCATATATTCCACCTATGACACATGTCTTCCAAAACACCAATATAATTACATTTTTTATTATCATGTGGTAAAGTTCCCAATATTTGGTTTTCATTCCCCAACAAAACAAATCATCCAAAAAACCAACCCACCCCTGCAATACCACCACCACATCACAGAACATATTTTGAACCATGACATGACCCTACCCAAAAAAATCAGAATATTTTCCCCCAAAATATAAATATTTAACATCCATCTCCCAAAATCCATTAAAACTCCAATAAATACTCTCCAACACCTTAAAAAATCAAATATTGTGGGTCATGGATGTTCTAGAACACTATAATTGTTACCTATCATATGAATCTCATCGTAATAATTAATATCCAAACCCATTAAAGAGATTCCTAAAACCAAAAAATAACACACACTATGAGATGCCTCTAAAACAATAATCCCACAATAATAAAAGTATCATCCCATAATAATGGGGAATAATTTTATCATATTGTACCAAATAAATAATCCCAATATATATTCATTTTTGGATAAGCTCAAAAATTTTAGCTTAATAAAAAAATTATAAATAAAACAATACATAGAGCTCACATAAGTGAGTCACATTCCTATATACACTCATCAAAACCACTATGTTGTCACTAGAAACAATCCAAACGAATAATTTTCACACCCATCACCTTCTATAGATTATATAGATTTAGAATTGGGTGGTCCATTAATGTGACGCGACCATCAAATTCCAACTCACTCTAATCTTTTATAAGAGATTAGACATAATGAAAATGATGATGTAGATGTTCAAAGAAAAAAATAATAACTTGATTCGTATATTGAGGAAGAGATAATGAATATGTTACATCACCCACATGATACAATACCATTAGGGGCCCAACAAATTAATGGGAAATATTTCCCATATAACCAAAACTCATCTACCAAAAATGATAAAATTACATTGGGAATACGTTATATCAATCCTTAGAGTCTAGAGACTACCTCCTAAATTTCATATGTGACTAATAATATCCTATATATTTTCTCATCCAATCATTAACAAAATTTACCCTCTCAGATATAGTATGCACCAAATCTTCTCAAACTACCAGTTACTCTCAATAATAATCACAATTCTGTGGAGATCGAAAGAAAAAAATATAAAATACTTCAAATCGATATATAGTAAACAATGAGTTATAACATTTAAAATATGAACGAATAATCCTATGGTAAAAAAATTCATACTAGAGAAACATTCATAATATTAAAGTAAAAAAGAATAAATATCAATGAAGATCATTATTATAACTGATCGAAGCTCCATTATCTCTTCAAAACAGTGCCTTAATTAAGAATCTAATATGCTATAATCATTGATAAACAAAAAATGAGTTATCTTTTCCAAATAAATAGTTATAACAGATAGCATAAAATCATCCCGATCCTTGTCAAAAACTATTTAAAATATCTTTATATATATACTCCCACTTTTGTTGAGGTATATCCAATGGTTGGGTTAACTTAGTAAGAACATGTTGTCCAACCATCACCTTATGACACACAATATAGAAAGTTACAAACTATACTATTTATCCATTCATTAGTAGCCTTCAATATTTAATATAGGATGAATTAAACACCATATTAATACCTAGATATAGTATAAATTTTTATAAATGACACTCAAATAGAAACAACAAGATCACAAATTAAAGAATAAATAGATTAATATGAAACAACACAAAATATTGACCATTCAGTGATCATCCTTTAGAAGTATCACTATAATGAATATGATTAACCTAATTTTACACCTCATGATCTACCAATTGAGTCTTCTCTATTTTCTACAGAAATAATTATTGAGTATTCATCTAATAAAATCATCCACAAACACTGACTTCCTATATAGAAATGTGCAATGTTATAATCACATAAAGTAATCTCTAAAAATTTCTAGACTCATAAAATACAAGACCATGATACATTCTTATTAGTTAATTTTTTTATATATTCACTTTCAATAATTTATAATAGATCACATATTTTTAGTCATATAATAACATAAATAACCTTCATTATCCCAAAATTAAATCACATGGATGGATATTTAACTTAAGATCCTATCATCTACTGTAACACCCCATGTTTTTCTAAGATAAATAGAAATGCATGGAACTTTGTTTTAAATAGATACTTTAAATTATCCTTTAAAACATAACTTTTCTACTTCTACATTCTGAATTTCAAGAAACTGTCATCTAAAATTGTGTTTAGTATGTTATTTAGAGTCTGATGAAACAAACTTATTTTTTGGTGAATATTAACATACCCTTATGAATAGTAATATGAATAGTAATATGACCTCATTAATAGTAAATAATAATATTATTTTATTTTCCCAAGGCAATAGGATAATGGGATCTTAATTAATTTTCCAATGTTGCATAAAACTAATTACACTTCAATATTGTTTTTTTTCAAACTAACTGTGACCTTATTTAAAATTTAAATTAATAATATTTAGAAAATTATTTTAGAAAAATGGAGTTCATTTTTGAATTCTACACATCGAAAAATGGTTGGGGTAATTTTTTGTTATATTTCTGAAACTCTTGAATTTTCTGTGAATAGTGAAATACGATAAAATATCGTATAATAAATTTATCAATATAAATGCACTATTTATGACATCATAAGTGATTAAAGTCTAGTGTATTCGAAATCACATGATATTATCACTATTTAGGGCCACTTGATTTGAGATTATTTGTATTCTTGATAAAAATATTATAATAATCATTAAAATAATCTAAAATACCTCCCCTCCTCCACTATAAATACCACCCTCACTCCCCTCTTCCTCCCACACCTCTGAAGCCTTGAGCATTGTATAATTTCTGCCAAATTCCATCCCTAATCTTCTTCCCCACGTCCTAGAGCTGTTGGTATCTCGAAAAGACAAAAATCAAAGCCCTTAAGAAGGATCTCAAGGAGAAGAGATCAAGAGGTAAACAACCTTTTTTATTTTCTCTCTTTTCTTTCATTTTATGTTATTTTCTTCCATTACCTTTGTCTTTTGTTGGGATATTTCATTAAATATTCCCCATTAATGTCCATATTTTGTATGAATGATGAGATATTTCATTCCTCTCATCAATCTTGTTTTTATGAAATTTTAAGAGATGCCGTTAGGCTGCTGAATTTTTGTGAGAAATTTCTCAAGATATTTTTTATTTAATGATTCATTTTTCTACTTTACTCACTCCCACTTTTCCAACTGGCATGAAATCTCCAAAATCATGTATATTCATTATTTTTTAATTATTATGGATAATTAATCATCAGTATTATTCTCCTCTTCCACTTATTTAAAGAATCAAAAAACATTGTCCATTTGTGTCGAATTACTGACTTTGTTGACGATGTATTTTCAATTTCCATTAATTATTTCAAGTCTGGTCATGAAACCATTTATATGGTTGAACCAGGTTATAATATATTTTTTATTACTCATATATGGTTCTGGAATTCTTTTTTACTAATGGTTCTAATTCAAAAGACAAAATGATGTTGTTATTATCAAAGAACCACTAAAATGATCTAAACGAACACCATTAATGTTTTAACATATAATTCATTCACATATAAAGAATAAAATTGATAAATGGAATAAATTATGGTACTGGAAATATGTAAATACTACTCCATTCCAATTATGTAGTTTCACTTCCAATCAACAAGAACAATTCATCATGAACCGATCGTGAAAATCACAAAAGAACTCACCCAAAATAATGCAAGGAACAAAATACTAACAATTAAGGGGTGAAATGAGGTTCTGAAATGACCATATAAGATTTTATAAACATGAAAGTGTTTCTATAAAATACTAATAACACTCTTTTAACCATTATACAAGAGGTTTTAACATTTTTGAAGTAAGACAAGCATAAGGTATGTAAATTCTTAACTTGATTTCCATTCTTTGGGTTAACATTCTACTTCGTTATTTATGTGGTATTTAAATTGTTTGTGTGATGGGTTCTATTTATATTATGTTTAATTATGTGTATTAATATATTATATACATATTCCATCCACACTATTAAGTCTCACTTCATGTATATGATGTTTATGAGGGTTTTTTCTTCTAAAATCCTCTTTTAAAATTCTATTTTACAAGATTCAAAAGAAATGTTTTTATGATATTATTTATGTTTTATAATTATGTTTTGGTTATTGGGAATTGTTTACGATGAAGGGTGGGACATATATTTCCCTCCAATGCATTGGTTATGAGTAAGTTGGAGGTCGGCCGTATGGTTACTCCAACTGTAACTGTGATGGTCACACAAAGTAAGGTAGCCGTGAGGGTTACAAATTTTAAGGTAGCCAAGATGGTTACAAGATTATGTAAGTAATGACCCAAGATACTTCTATGATTATATTTGTGTGGTTCTTTTTTATATCTCATGTTACACGAATTAAGTTTTTATGGGTGAAAAGAATGTCTTTTGAAAATGTTTTCCTACATTATGAGTATTCATGGACTAATGTGATTTTTCCTTCTTTTTCATACCTTGCTGAGATTTTGTGATCATCCCAAGTTTTTACATGATTTTTCATAGGTTAATGGATGAGTAATACAAGTAAGAAAGATATGTTAAATGTTGAAGAATTGTCAAGGAGTCTTGTTTTAATTTTTAATCTTTTATATTATGAGAAAAATTGAAACTGATTTTATGGTATCCACTATATAACAATGTGTAATGTTATGAATGATTTGTCCTAATTTTCTAAATCTCTAAACTTGAAAATATACTCAATGTAAAAGGAAGTGTTTTCTTGAATAAATTCATGATTATGTATATAATAAGTTCGGGTCATTATTATTGGTATCAGAGGATGGTTTAGATAACTTTAGGGGTTAGTGTGATGCTAATAGAATACCGTAAATGATTTTCACTCTATGTTTAATTTGTTATAGCATTTAAATATTACCATGTTGCTTCATCTAAGAAATTGTTATTCAGAATGGTTGTCCATATAAGGAATAAGGATGCTGAAGAGGAGCATGAAAAACATCTAAGGCTTGTTTTACAAACATTAAAAGAAAAAACTATATGGAAAATTCACAAATGTGATTTTTGGTTGCAACATATTTCTTTTCATGGGAACATTGTAAATAAGGATGGAATAACATTTGATCCTGCTAAAACAAAAGTAGTTGATGAATGGACAAGACCCACAAATGTTACAGAGATTTGTTGTTTTCTGGGCTTAGCAAGTTATTACCGACGGTTTGTTAAGAACATTTAATGGTTATCTATCCTGATAAATAAGTTAACACGGAAAGGGGTTAAATTTATTTGGATAAAGGAATGTGATGTTTTTTTCAAGAACTAAAGAAGAGATTGGTGAATGCTCCAGTTTTGGCCTTACCTTCCCAGAAGGGTGAGTTTTTTATCTACAGTGGTGCTTCATTGAAGGGACTTGGTTGTTTTTTTATGCAGAATGATCAGGTAATTGCCTATGCTTTTAGACAACTTAAACCTCATGAGCTAAATTATCCCACACATGATTTGGAATTAGCAGCTGTGGTTTTTTACTTTGAAAATTTGGAGGCATCATCTATACAGAACCAAATGCCAAATATATAATGACCATAAAAGTCTAAAGTATTTATTCACTTAGAAGGAATTAAACATGAGGCAGTGAAGATGGATAGAACTGATAAAGGATTATGACTGCAAGATCAATTACCATCCTGGAAAAGAAAACAAAGTAGCAGATGCCTTAAGTCATAAACATCATGAATCACTAACCATGCTACGTTTGGAACATGATCCCTTGATTAATGATTTGATGACTTTTCGCTTAGAAGTTGTTGGTGCAGGGAATATATCTGTTTTGTTTCATGTTTCAGTGCAATCTTCTTTGTCGGACAGAATTATGAAAGCATAGAGGGAAGACCGTGAACTACAGAAAAAGGTCGAATTGGTTAAAATGGGTAAGTTTCCAAAATTTAATCTTGAAAAAGATTGTGTTTTATGATTTGGAAAAAGGTTGTGTGTTCCTTGTGATTCCGAGCTGAAGAAAGAATTGTTGTGGGAAGATCATAGTTCTCCATTTTCTGTTCATCCTGGAACTACTAATATGTATAGAGACCTTAGAGAGTATTATTCGTGGAATGTGATGAAACGAGATATTTTGGATTTTATAATGAAATGTTTGACATGTCAGCAGGTTAAAGCGGAGCGGAAGTTACCGAAGGGGATGCTTCAGCCTTTTCTAGTGCCAGAGTGGAAATGGGAGAATATATCCATGGATTTTTTGGTGGGACTACCAAAGACTTCTCGAGGTAACAATGTGATTTGGGTTATTGTTGATCAGCTAAAAAGTCTGCACAATTTCTTTCAATCTGAGAAACAATGGTTTTGGATCAACTTTCTCGATTGTACCTCAAGGAGATTGTGAGGTTACATGGAGTTCCTCTTTCCATTATGTCTGACCAAGATCCCAGGTTCACTTCTAACTTTTGGAAGGGACTTCAGAAGTCATTGGGCACAGAGTTGAATTTTAGTACAGCTTTTCATCCTCAATCAGATGGGCAGTCAGAACGAACGATTTAGACTTTGGAGGATATGCTTCGAGCTTGTTCAATGGACTATCAGGGAAGTTGGGATCAACATTTTTCATTAGTTGAGCTTTCTTATAACAACAGTTTCCATTCCAGTATTCAGATGGCACCTTTTGAGGCCTTGTATGGAAAGAGGTGTCGGACTCCTACGTTTAGGGATGAAGTTAGTGAAAGAAAGTTGATGGGGCCAGAATTAGTTGAAGAAGTGGCTGAGAAAGTGAGGATGATCCAGCAACACATGAGGACAACTCAGAGCAGGAAGAAAAGTTATGCAGATAACAGAATAAAAGACTTCTCTTTTGAGGTAGGTGACCATGTTTTCCTTAAAGTCTATCCATGGAAAAGTGTGATGCATTTCAGTAAAAAAGGAAAGTCAAGTCCACGGTTCATCGGTAACTTTGAAATCTTAGAGAAAGTTGGAACAGTTGCATACCGCATAACTTTTCCTCCAAGCTTGTTTCAGGTACACAATGTTTTTCATGTTTCGATGTTGAGAAAGTATGTGCCATATTCATCACATTCCTTGAACCCAAAAGCAGTTCATCTAGAAGAGAACCTTTCTTATGAATAAAAACTGGTTCAGATTCTAGATCGAAGGGAACAAGTATTGCGGAACAATGTAATCCACTAGGTAATGGTTTTTTGGAGAAACCACATGGTTGAAGAAGCAATATGGGAGTCTGAAAATTCTATGAGGTAAAAATACCCTCAGTTGTTTAAAAAGTTAAAAAAATTGTGAGGACGCAATTTCAAGAAGGTGGGGATAATGTAACACCCCATATTTTTCGTTGATAAATAGAAATTCATGGAACATTATTTTAAAAAGTTATTTTAAATTATCCTTTAAAACATTACTTTTCTACATCTACATTCTGAATTTCAAGAAACTGTCATCTACAATTGTGTTAGGTATGTTATTTAGAGTCTGATGAAACAAACTTGTTTTTTGTTGAATAGTAACATACCCTTATGAATTGTAATATGAATAGTAATATGACCTCATGAATATTAAATAATAATAATATTTTATTTTCCCAATGCAATAGGATAATGGGATCTTAATTAATTTTCCAATGTCACATAAAACTAATTGCACTTCAATATTGTTATTTTTTGAATTAACTGTGACCTTATTTAAAATTTAAATTAATAATATTTAGAAAATTATTTTTGAAAAATGGAGTTCATTTTTTAATTCTACACGTCGAAAAATGGTTGGGGAAATTTTTTGGTATTTTTCTGAAACTCTTGAATTTTCAGTGAATAGTGAAATACGATAAAATACCGTATAATCAATTTATTAGTAAAAATGCACTATTTATGACATCATAAGTGATGCAAGGCCACTTTCATAGAACTCACATGATATTATCACTATTTAGGGCCACTTTATTTGAGATTATTCATAGTCTTGATAAAAATATTATAATAATGATTATAATAATCTAAAATACCTCCACTCCTGCACTATAAATACCACCCTCACTCCCCTCTTCCTCCCAAACCTCTCAAGCCTTGAGCATTGTCTAATTTCTGCCACATTACCTCCCTAATCTTCTTCCCCATTTCCAAGAGCTTCTGTTCTCACCAAAAGACCAAAATCAAAGCCCTTAAGAAGGATCTCAAGGAGAAGAGATGAAGAGGTAAACAACCTCTTTTATTTTCTCTCTTTTCTTTCATTTTATGTTATTCTCTTCATTACCTTTTTATTTTGTTTGGATATTTCATTAAATATTCCCTCTTAATGTCCATATTTTGTATTAATGATGAGATATTCCATTCCTCTCATCAATCTTGTTTTTATGAAATTTTAAGAGATGCCGTTAGGCTGCCGAATTTTTGTGAGAAATTTCTCAAGATTTTCTTTTATTTCATGATTCGTTTTTCTTCTATCCTCACTCCCTCTTATCCAAGAGTCTTGAAATCTCTAGAATAATGTATATTCATTATTTTTTCCTGATTATGGAAAATTCTTCATCAGTATTCTTCTCCTCTTCCACTTATTTAACGAATCAAAAAACATTGTCCATTTGTGTCGAATTACCGACATCGTGGACTACGTATTTTCAATTTCCATTAATTAATTCAAGTCTGGTCATGAAACCATTTATATGGTTGCAACATGATATAATATATGTTTTATGACCCATATATAATTCTGTAATTCTTTTTTACTCATGGTTCTAATTTAAAAGACAAAATGACGTCGTTATTATCAAAGATCTACTAAAATGATCTAAGCGAACATCATTAATGTTTTAACATATAAGTCATTTACATATAAAGAATAAAAGTGATAAAATTTATAAATTATGGTACTATAAATATGTAAATACTACTCCATTCCAATTTTGTATTTTCACTTCCAATCAACAAGAACGATTCATCATGAACCGATCGTGAAAATCAAAAAAGAACTCACCCAAAATAATGCAAGGAACAAAATACTAACAATTAAGGGGTGAAATGAGGTTATGAAATGACCATATAAGATGTTATAAAGATGAAAATGTTTTTTTAAAATACTAATAACACTATTTTAACCATTATACAAGAGTTTTTAAGAAGTTTTAAGTAAGATGATCTTAAGGTAAGGAAATTCTTAACCTGATTTCCATTCTTTGGGTTAACATTCTACTTCATATTTTATGTGGTATTTAAATTGTTTGTGTGATGGGTTCTCTTTATATTATGTTTCATTATGTGTATTTAAAGAGTATATACATATTCCATCCACACTATTAAGTCTCACTTCATGTATATGATGTTTATAAGGGACTTTTCATCTAAAATCATCTTTTAAAATTCTGTTTTACAAGATTCAAAAGAAATGTTTTTATGCAATTATTTATGTTGTATGATTATTTTTTGGTTATTGGGAATTATTTATGTTGAAGTTTGGGACCTATATTTCCATCCAATTCATTGGTTATGAGTAAGTTGGAGGTCGGTTGTGTGGTTACTCCATGTGTAACTGTGATGGTTACACAAAGTAAGGTAGCCGTGAGGGTTACAAATTTTAAGGTAGCCTAGATGGTTACAAGTTTATGTAAGTAATTCCCCAAGATACCTCTATAATTATATTTGTGTGGATCTTTTTTGTATCTCATGTTACATTAAGTAAGAATTTATGTGTGAAAAAGAATATCTTTGGAAAATGTTTTCATACGTTATGAGTATTCATGGACTAATGTGATTTTTCCTTCTTTTTCATACCTTACTGAGATTTTTTGCTCATCCCAAGTTTTTAAATGATTTTTCTCCGGTTAATGGATGAGTAATACAAGGATGGAAGAAATGTTAAATGTTGAAGAATTTTCAAGGAGTCTTGTTTTATGTTTTAATGTTTTATATTCTGAGAAAAATGGAAACTGATTTTATGGTATCCACTATGTAACAATGTGTAATGTTATGAATGTTTGGTCCTAATTATCTAAAGCTCTAATCTTGAAAAGAACCTTAATGTATAAGGAAGTGTTTTCATGAATAAATTCATGATTATGTATCTAATAAGTTCGGGTCGTTATATCTATGGAGAAAAAAAATCCATAATCAGAAATTATTTCCACATATTTCATTAAAACAAAATTAAAATCAGATGGATATCATGGATACCATATAAATATTTATAAGGTCACAACATCTATTAATAATATAAATTAACCTCCATCAACAACTGTTATACATAAAAAAACCAAAATGATAATAATCATATAAATTGTCCAATATGTCACCCTCCTCTCATATATAATGAGAAAAATAGCAGGTCAAATTATTTTTTAGATACACAAATATATCCTAAAACTGATATTGTTGTACGATCGACTAATCCTTCATTGAAATATATTAACAGACCAAACATTTTATTTAATTTTTTCTCAGACCCTGTAAAATAACCTATAAGACCAAGGAACCTATAAACTACTATAGTTTTATCAGGAACCACCAATGAAATAATATCATAAATCATGAATGGATTAATTGCTACACCATCCTTTATACATCATTCCCATATAAATTCACCACTAGAAACCAAAATGTATATATGAATATCCTTCCATAGATATATTATTAATGAATAACCTATAAAATAGATCTCAAATAATCATCATGATCATCTTGAAACAAATAATATACAATGAGTTTTTATTATGAAAACAATTAAGAACTAACCTATGAAATAAATAAATATATAATTCCTCAATATTATAATGAACATGGGTGTTTATGACACTGAAAGAGATCACCATGAACTAAAAGTTTCCATTGTAATATTTAAATGTACTTTTCAAGATATCATCATTCTTAAATCATATATATAATGATTCCCAAACATATATTAATTCATGGGAACCTAATATCCTATATAAAATTATCAAATAAATCATCAGTCGATAAGAGGGGATAATAGTTTATTACCATCATTTAATACAACCAAGGGTACTATATATATAATAGTATAATGAAATTTACATTTTTCTAAAATAAAAAAATGACCCTATGGTGAAACACTAGGTCTGAGTAAACAATTCAAATATAAATAATTTAGATAAATAATCATATCCCATAATTGGGAATACTTCTTTGAATAATGATCCATAATAATTAGATAGAGTCCATCCTGTAACACCTTCACATACATGGTATCATGTTAAAAAGGTTTTCACATAACCTATTTAGTAAATTATTCTAGAAAATATCTTAATCCATCAAAATATCATTCTATGAACCTACTTATGCATAAAAATTAATTTAAAAATAATTTATGATGGAATATCTCTAAATTGATTATCCAACTGATTCTCCACATAAACTAAAAATAAAAAACAATCACTATCCTCACGGGAAAAAATAATTTTCCTCTAAAATAAATCAATGATATCCCATAAAAAATACATTCAATCCATGAAAATACAAATATAGTATGGTTTTATCCTCAAATTTCAGAATGGAATATATATGATATGATTGTGGGCATATGATTGTGGTTGTATTGAGTTTCAAACATGGAGATGCAAGGGGAATTTAGATATTTTCTAGATCAATGGCCTCTCTATGGTATGGAATCTATACGATCTATTACCTCATGCTAGTGGATGACTTTTGGCCATATCTAGTTATGTTTCTTTGACCGATATCATAAATATGAGAAATTTCTATTGAAATCATTATATGGAGTGTAATAGTAAAGTTGTGGAGTCTATGGATCATATTATACTCACCTATCTTTAGGATGTGTAATTGGGTAGAGTTAATAATAATGGTGTAACTAATCGCGTATTTGTGAGACCACATGATATTGATAATGGATTAACAAAGAGTAATTTCTTATCTGTGGGTAAAAAATATCATATTTTTCTAGATCCTATGGAACCCAAAAAATTTATATGATATTTCATAATCAGCTGGTGTTCATATTAAAATATATATTGAAACTAAACAAGGTATATTTGGATATTATTCTAGGGACTTTGTTAAATTTTAGTTTATTTCATTTCTTACTGAATAATGGATCATTGCTACTCATGATGATGAGATAAATATGGTTCTTCTTTACATGAAACCATCATTTTGTTGAATGTAATATCATTGGTCATTATAAATATAAATACAGTAAGAATATTAAATGTTAAATATTCCAAATTACTTCACATGACACTAATAACTATAGAAATAACGTTTTTAACACATATATGATGGGAATTAGAGTAAAATCATCCTTGTAAGTAGAGAAAAGAGGTGAGTTCAGTGGTTTACCTGATAAAAAATATCTTCATGCGATAAAAGAAAAATCCATTGATGATATAGATATTTTTGGGTCTCTGATATTTATAGAAATGATAATAAGCAGAAGAAGTAGTATTTGTGATATGAGAACATGAAAAGGTACTATTTATATGAGGATAATGTGTTAGGGTTGGTGCTAGTTAGGATGTCTTAGTATTGGAAGACTATACATGGAAATATTTATTGAGAATGGTGTGTCTTTGTATATTATTATGGGACTCAGAAATCTCATGTGATTATCATATATGGGGCATTACAACCCTTTTTATCAATAGATCACGTGACTTCTAAAACCTGTAAATAACAAGGGGTTAGTTTTTTTAATTGTTGATGTTAAAAAAAGTTGTTACATATGAAAGATGTTTTATAAGGTATGGAATTTCATCAAGGGTGTGGATCCATTAATGATAAATTATATTTATTAAAAAACTTTGGAAAACCATATGTAAATCCTTAGGGAAGTATCATTTTTTCAATGGCTTCAGGGAATAGTCAGATACATATTGATCATAATCGATGAGAGAAAATAAAAAAATGGTTAAGTTTGTCTTTTTTTTCATAGGAGTGGGATGACTGGGGTAAATATGGGAATACATTTTAGTTCATTAATTTATACATGGTTTGAGTGGACCTAAGTGAGGATGCCCATATAGGTACTGATCACATAGAAGAACATAACAACAAATGAATAATAAACTAAATTTTTAGTAATTATGGAGGTATATGAAAATGTAGATCCATTTTTTAAGATATCCACCAAGGATGTATCTTCTAATGATATGAAGAAGTGTTCTGATGTGTTTTATTAAGTTAAAAAAATATAAAATCCCAGAAAAGTAGAATAATTCTCATCTTAATCCCATTAAGATAATTAAAACACATCTTCTGTTGATGGATTGAGGGACCAGGCTATATATTTGTTCTCCATTAGGGATGATTCTTGTTGTTATACTGATTACAAGGATTTTAACAATATATAATATCATATTTGATGCATTCATACATTATTATTTTAATGGAATCAATAATACCATGTATAATGGCCTTTTACTTCCTTTTTTTGGGTTGTGGTCTGGTCATTATTAATGGCTCCCAACACCAGCCATTATAAAAAGAAAATATAGGAAATTATCTAGTGAAATAGTTTTTTACATCATTAGATAACTATGTTGATACATTTTATAAAATAAAAAATCACCACTAATGGGTGTATTTAATCCCAAGAATTATATATTTCACTCTACATTGGGTCCCATATGTCAATTTAGGGTTCATGAAATTTATTAGTGCACAAATCTATAACAAAACTAAAAATAAAATTTATTTGAAGAAAAATATATTTTAATTCAAATGACGTCTCTTTTAACTGCCAATGTCGTCTCTATAAAATGAATTGACCATGTAATGATTCTTTACCTCCCTGACTCTAATTTCATCCAAAACCAATATAATTCCAACTATTATATCATTAATGATGAGGAAAATAGAAGTGGATTATATATCTTGACCCATATAACCATTAAAAAATTCATATTGACTAATCATACAACTACCACTTATAATGCCTAAATGGAAACAATTACAATGTTTGCAAGAGAATAACCAACCAAAATCTATTTTTACGGATAGATATGGTTATACATTGAATCATATATTTTATATGACTTCAACAAGAATAGGAAAATATAAAATAGATCCTCCTATAATTTAGAGATATAACATAAATTGGGAAATGGGAAGAAATATTTATGGACCAACTACCCACTGGTTGAAAAATTTGTATCCTAGAAACCCGAGTTACCCAATCTATAGACATTATCCATGATGTGTGTAAATGAATCCCATATAAAAAGACCAATTTTGGTGTATAATCTTTAATATAACATGATCCTATTCTAGAAAAACACACGATACATCAAAAATGGAAATTGAGAAACCAGTCTATAGAAATCTACATGAAACCCCACCAAAAGATGTTTGTTAAATGATCCTATTCATACATGATAATATATGAATTAGAAAAATTATACAAGATGTGAATAATGAACTCCTTCAAACTAGATCTCCTAATTTGGAGATAATTTAACTCATATTGTCACCCTTATTTCAGTGATGTATTGGATAAAATAGTAATAAACATTTCACATTATCTACTATAACACCTATGAATTTTATTGATTTCCATAAAATATACACAACCTAAGAGATGATCTGGAAAATAATATAAATTTCCAATGGAATCAATTCACTTTCATAACACACATCCGATTTAATGGTATATCTATATCCTCTAACAACATATTTATTTCCATATCAATGAAATTCCCCTCATAATTTTTCATTCTCTATCACTATAACTCACAAGCATATTTTTCATGTAGAAAACTTATTCATGAGCTTATCGAGAGTCACAGAGCCAAATTTGGTTCTAAAATGAACATAAATTAAACAATGGCAATGATAAAAATACAATAATACAATATAATTCAAAAATAATGGATAATTTTCATTATGGTTTACTTTTTATTTTTAGATATATAGAAAGTTAGGACAATGACTAAACTAGTAAAAACTATGATATTTTTATAAAATGTAAATGTTCCCTATTTTACTAAGAAAAAAATAATCTATAATAAGACTAAATTATATCACTAAAATTCTCCCTAATAAATAAACATCTAGATATTTCATATCATATTCTTTCCTTCATAACAAAGAGAAAATGAAACATAAGAAGGGGTGAGATCAAATGCTTAGTAAGTGTCAACAAATGAGAAAAAGTAATAATTATCATAAGTTAGCATATGATGTTCACATTTAAATTAACTAGATACATTTTACAATTATAAAGAACAACCTAATGATCATTAAACAAGGTATAATTCGTGGAATAACTAAATACAGTAATCAATTAATGTGGAAAGACAAGTCAATAAACTTGTTCAATGAGAGAATAACATTACTATAATAAAAAGAATAATATTTTTTTATAAAAATTAAATGAATTGATCCATATATTTTTTGAGAACCCATAATCATAGAGAAACATAACATAGTGGAGCAATATTGAAGAACTGATTCCTATAACAAAGTAGAAAAAGTTTCACTATCTGATTACTATAGTTAGACATGCAACATTACCATATTCCCATATTGAAATGACCAATCCATTCCCAAATCCTATAATTATTTCATTATGAAAATATATTTCACCATTTAATTATATGTTAATATAAGACCCCACCTAACATCATACCTACATCTGTGTTCCATATAAAATAGGTCCCCATGATATCATAAATAACTCATGGTAAGAAAATGTGATTCATATACTTTTAAAATAGATGTACATAAGAAAAAAAAATATTTCTAGTAATAATGATAACAGGATGTACCATTGGAAATAACAATGTATCTAATGATAATAAAAAACATTCTAGTTAAAAAATTCAATCAACAAAATAGGAAATATCGTATTTTAAAATAATAGAAAATTGTCTTATAGCATATGTGATAATTTTCACAATCAATCGATCAAATGGCATATTCATGAACACCTTTATATTAAATAAATAAAAAATTATTTGTTATGATTGGAATGGAATTTGAAGTATTGTTATGGTTTCACACCAAAGATGATTATAAAGTCAAAGGCAATTATTAATCACTTCTCTTATTGAGATATAATAATACTCATTTGTGAAAACATATAAAAAGAATAAATCACTAGATGAATAATACATTTGGATTAATTGTAAAATTATAAATTGGAAAGAATTATAAATATTTTATTTTTTCAATTAAAACCCAATAATATAAGAATAATTAAGTCAATTAAGAATAATTTAATATCTTAAAAAATTAATCACTGGAAAGACCATTTAAAATTAATGGGAAATATGATCTTATGAAAAGGTTTTAAAATTAATTTCTTTTATAAATTTATATAATAAATTTGAAATGGAATAATTCAATAGATTCATTTTTATTTTTTTAGAAAAATTGATGGAAATAAGTACATTGGGATATATAAAAACATTACTTTTTAATTAATCTAACATAATTTATTATTATAAAATAAAAATTTCATTTATAGAGAAATCATGTAGTATAAGATAAAACACATGATTTTGAATAGGTGGAACATTATTATAAATATTTTTGAAATTACATTGTAGAAAACCCAAATCATAAAATGTGTATAATATTTCCCTTATAAAAATAGGTAAATAGAATTATATGGATAATATAAATTAATCCATATTATAGTTTCTAAAAATAACGGATAACATTTATGGGATAAAATATATCGAAAAGGAATAAATATTCAATTCTAATGAAATGGATTTATTCCATCCGATTTATATCATTTAATCGAGTAGGTATTTCATAATGGGATATGATAACAAGATAACGTATCATAGTGAAAATAAATTGTGAGGAAATCTGGTCTTATAAAAGCATACTCAACGTAGATAATTTTTGTCTCAATAGAAATAATTTTTGTTAATAAAAGTAGAATGTCTCAAGAAACATTTAAATATATACACAAATGAATGTCAACAAGTATGTAATTAAACTTATAATACCATTAATAAAATATTATTCATGTTTTAATAAATCAAAATTTATCATAAACCCAATATATTAAATTATTTGACTAATAAAAAAGTGTGTCACGAAATGGGATTTTAGAAAACAAACACTTATAATTTTATTAATTTGGGAATGGATTGGTCATTTCAATGTGTGAAAATCCAGATAATATTCCATTACCATGTTCCTAATTTATTCTATACATGTGCATAACATTCTAAATAATATAATTATATTTATTATATGCCTTATTTGGATGAAATTTAATATATATATCTTTTAATATATTATAATTATAATATTATGTCCTTTATTTATTAAATATTTTTGTTGTTATGATTTTGGGAAAACTGCATTAGTGTTTTCTTATTTCAGTAATTTTAAAGATCAATGGTGATATGTTAAATAATTAATATTAACATTAAATAAATATAACCAATTAAATATTTCCCCACTGGAAAATATTAATATTTTTTTAATTTCCCATAGACATATAGGATGGTGTTTTATATCATTGTTCAAGTGGTGTCATGCCTCAGCCTGAGACTACCCTAGAGCCGGTGTGGTTTTACATAAAACATGGTGTGTAATTTTTGTATAAAATAAATGATGAATAATTACACATCATGTTCCAATAAACAGGATATTTTTTGTTTAGGTCCAAGAGAATCTGATAAAACTATTACAAATCATCAAAAACATAATAATAAAGAGTCTCCAAAAAGCTGCCACCAGACAGTGTAACACAAATCTACAAAACCTATAATTTTTTTTAAAATGTAGGCTAAGCATATGAATGCCCAACAACGGGTTTTCGAATAAAATAATGATCTAATTAAAACCTCTTGAGAAAATTCCTTTAAAATTAATCATAAAACGTTTTCATAAGGATCTATGTAATATATGAATCATAACATAACATTTTCCAAAGAATTATAAGCGATCATTTCAAGGAATTCTATTAAGGTTACAATGAAACCTATTCCAAAAATATGAATTCCCATACAAAATGTAGGGTGTGAAGGATATAAAGTAAGAGTCATTCTATCATTAATAAGTGTGACATGCAAGAGTGTAAGTACTAAATTTACAATTGTGAGTAATACATGATCAGAGTTCCATATAAAATAATAACTTCAATTTCATTCATTACTTATTGTAATCCACAAATTGGAAAATAAATCTCTGATTGCAGAATACATGTTATGCCAAAAGCATTTACTTCTTCTGATTCTCATAAGTACTAGTTCTTAAACCAATATTATTATACTATTCGAATATTCTCTTGGTTAATTAAATCTCATAGTCATAATGAGGGAAGTGCATATGCCAGAGTGAGTCAAGGCCTCGACCAAGACGTCTAAAATGATTATGGACTCGAAAAAAATATGTAAATCATAATTGGGAAAGGCCTTGTCCAATTCCACGTCTATGTTTCTAATGAGATATACCGATGCACCGAGGGGCTAATGCGGGACCCACCCAACACTTTTTATGTCCCATGCATTCCTCATTTCATTAGATCAAAGTGCATCAAACACCTTTGATGTATTAAATTACTCATCACATATCATTCCAAGTGTCACATATTATTTGGCTTCTCATTTCATATTATTCAAAGTGTCCCATACCACTTTGAATAATTTAATTTATCATTTCATATTTTTCAATCTATCCCATACAACATTGAATAATTTAAATTATTTATTCTATAAAAGTCTATTTCGACTTTGATTACATTATTTATCCTTTACATATAGAATATGAGTAATGTATATAATTGTTAATAACAATACAATCAATGTACGGATATTGAAATAATTGACATGTATGGTAGGCCGCACATGTGATAGTAAATAAACCACATAAAATATAGGTTTTTCACATAAAATGATAACCCTTAAATTACTTAATATTAAATAAAATATTTTATAATCTAAAATAAATAATTCTAAAATTAGGATTATTTTAATTTTTATTTAAAAAACATGCTGATAAATTGGCATATCAAAACAAAACATAATGATTGAGAACATTTATTATGGAAGATTCAACTTCTTTATAAAAATAATTACTTCATTCGAGGCACACTATCATTAAAATACATTTAAAAATATTTTTTCTACAAGTGCTTACCATGAATATGTATAAAATATTATTTCAGCCTTAAAAAAAGGACTGCATACACTAGGGTGGCTATTGTTCTTTTATAAATGCGGTTTAAAAAAAATTATATAAATGGCATAAACACAATGTGTATACACAAAATTTTCTCATCCAATACAAGGGTGAATAAATCATTGTTAACATTGTACATCTCACAAACATAATTAAATCACCAAAAATTGGTTTTTATGAAATATTAACCTGTTTATGATTAGAACCCAAAGGTATACTCACATATGACTGTATATATGTTAATATATATTCCAATTAAATAAAACAACATTGAATATATACCATGTATACGAAAAGTAAGTTAGAAGCATTAGAAAGACATATGAACAAGCTAGTCGTTACATAATGAAAATAAGTTAATATATATATATATTCTCACATTATATATATATATATTTGTATAGGTTTTAAATAATCATAACTATTATAACCTTTAATTACTACATTTTTGTTCAAAAACATTAGTTGTACATTAAAGTTCAATGTTTAAGACATAAAACTGGTTTGAAAGGAACGTTTTATAAACTATATGACCATATATAATAATATATGACCATTTATACCAATATATATATATATAGAGGATTTTTGTTCAAAAATATAAATCCATACATTTTAAAACACTATTCAAACATCAGAACTCATATTTTGGGAGTCTTAAAATCAGGCATAATAGAGGTTTTTCTAAACCATAATGTTATATATATATATATGGGTATATATATATATATGTATATATATTTTAAACTTAACCAAGAAAGAAAAAAATAATTCCATTACTTGGTTCGAAGGAGGATAACTAGAGGTTTGGGACAACTTGATGGAGGTACATAATAGAGGAGAACCCCTAGGGCTCAGGTTCAAAAGTGTTGTTTATATAACTTATGTATAATTTATTTCTGATACCAATTTCATGGAAAATTGAGACCCCTCGATTTAAAATAAGACCTAGGGTGTTGGAATTTGTGGAAAACAAGTGAAAGGAGGGGTCATGTAGTCACGGATGTGGAAAAAATGGAGAAAGGAGGGCAGCGAGGCAACTGGTTCAGTGCACACAGGAGGAAGAAGATGACATGGGTATTGAAAACCAAGGAAAGAAAATTGGAATCCAGGATTAGATAGTGTCCTAATCTGATGGTTGAGGTGTGTCAGTGAGTTTAAAAAAGAATGAACAGTTTAGATCTAATGTGGATCATATTGGATGGCTCTGGGCGACACTGTTATTTGAAAAGAGTTGGATGATCCAGATTAGATCATGGTGGATTAGACGGCTGAAAACAAAATGTGGAGGGTAAAATGTGGTGGTGTGGGTTCAATGGATGTACTGATCAGATGTATCCAGGTCCGAGAAGCGAGATTTGATGGTCCAGATCATGTTTTTCCCTAAAAAATCCACCCCCATAAAAACTGGGAGGCTTCCAATGCTCTCTTAAATGACCAGAGCTCCCAGTCGTAGTTCAAATTACTCCTTCCTCCCTCACGGTACCACCCCGTATTGGGTTCTTCCAGGCATGCTCTACGCCCACCCCTGCCACCGAGCTATCCCGTTTGGTGGCACACTCTAGTTCCCTTTTTCATTCTTTAGGCATGCACACACATGCCCACTCACCCATAGGCTGTCCCCGTGTAGTGGATGAAGGCTTTGGCTCGACTACCTACTCTTAGAGTAGCATGTGCTGCTTCTTCAGCCCGACCAGTGGGATGCCCCGTAGGGTATATATTTGTTTCTCTACTAACTTTAAAAATAATCTATAAAATCATAGAAAAGAAATAACATTAGTTTCATTATATAATTAATATATTTTATTTTATAAAACCTGATTTCTATTTTAACATTGGAAAATTAATGTACACCAATCAAATTTTATTTATTATTAACCAAGAGTGTAACTTTTAATTAAAAAAGTATTCATAATCATGTTTTCAAATATCACAAATAAAATTCACACCTCTCTTGGGTTTTCCATTCAAATAAAAGAGATGCATTTTCAAATCCATTTAAAAACTTCATGAATTTATCCTTTCCAAGGTCCAATGAAGATTTCAATTACCAACATGTTTGAAAGATATTACTTTAACTTAAAACACTCGAAAAACTCAATTTCTTAAATACTTGACATAAAATAACTTCAATTCCTAACTACTTTAAGTCTTATAGATGTTAGGGATCCAGTAGTCTCTAAATGGTGAAATGGTCGAAAAAAGGCTTATAAAAACATTAATTAGAGTGTTCCCTTCCAAACGTCTTGGCGACGATGGTGCTCATCATTCCACTGATTCTCAAAACCACTTTCATGGATCTTGCCGAAATGTTTTTCATTTGGACAAACCCGAAGGATCTTCACTATTTATTGGGTCTAGTTATTCTGTTAGGTGGACTTCTGATGGCCCTACTAGGTATTTTAGTAGGTATTCTTGGGTATCATAGCCTTCTTTGATCTTGTTGTAATGTTACCATTTTATATGTTTCATTTGAATAATGATAGTCTTATTTTTATTTGAATGTATTCTTTGTACAACATGAAAACTAAACAAAATAAAAATATGATTTTGTTATTACATGTGAAAAAGGCTCAGGGCGTCATAGTATCCCCCATTCAACGAATTTCATCCTCACAATTCTAAAATATTAGTACACAAACCACTAGTAAAACAAGTCTCACATCACTCTTGAGGTCCATTCACTAGGACCACAACTGAGGGGAGGGTTCTGATGGCTTCGAGTGGATGCCTATAGTAGTATTCATCTTGTAGATTTCCATAGTCCAGACCCACTGAACAACTAGGGACAAACCTGTGCATAATGCAATCACCCTTCCATATAGAGGCTTGAGTGGTGTGGAGGTCGGAGATTTCAGAGTGGACATTTTTCCTATAAATCCCTCGTACAACGTCGTTCATGAAAATTTTGATGTCGTAAAGTTCCTCATACATACTGATACTCAGGACCTAGAACAGGTAGGCCGCCTGATTGTTTCCATCTAAACCAGCATCTAGAAACATACCTACAACTCGGTAGTTATCAGCCAATGTAAAACATAGAAAATCACTTCATTTTACTTATCTCTTTGCCTATATTCAGAAAATTGTGCATTATAAATACGGTAATTGATGAAATTGTCTCGTTAGTAGAGAGAGATAATTTTGGGTCGGTTCAACAACTGATGGAGTTTTTTGCAAGACATACATAAGTTTATATAGGGATGGTACTCTTCTGAGAATGTTTTGACAGTAATAATCTCTAAAAGTTTAGTTGGAAGCGATAAAAGATTGGTTGGTGAACTCAAGTATTTTATTTGAAAATTTTCAAGAGACATGTTTTCATTATGAAAAATATGTTTAGAAACAAAGAGGTTGTCTATAAAATCATTTTAAAATATCAAATATAAAATACAATAATATCCATTTATACATGGTTTAGAAAACCAAAGGTGTTGTACAAACACTCGTTCCCTCTCACAAAACACCGGTATGGATTTCCTTACATCCTTTGAGACGTCATTTCACATGTACCACAGAAGTTGGGGATTTCTCCAGTTCCCAGATTAGTAAAGCCCCAAATTGGTTCTAAATTCTACAATTTATTTTATCCAGATGCAATGTGGGAAACTAGGATCAACCACATGTGAAAATATTATGTTTAGTGTAAGAGAAGCATGTCTTGTATCATGTTGAGGAACATACTTATGAAATTGATGTCGATAATGTAAATGACTAGTCTCATTATCAAGGACACCAATGTACATAACTTGACTGCGGAGACCTGAGGTCAAGACTTGGAATAGGTATGCCGCTCGAGGGTCACCCTCTCAGGCAGCCTCTTGAATTTCCTCTCAAGATGTATCATTCTATCATAGGGTGAATCATGTATATAAAACCTCAAAATATGTTCATTTCTGTGTATAGAATAGGAATTCAAAATCATCATTAGTAAATAGTCAAAGGCTCCTCCTTGAAGTTGGAGTACACGAGGAGAATTGGATATACAATAGAGGTGTTTTCACATCAAACAAAGGATTTCAAAAATCATGTATCCTTCTAAGCAAGATTTTCCCACTATAGTTTCTAGTACTTCTGTCGGGAGATATATAAGTCTTGATTCATATTCCATATAATTTTTTAAGGAAACTTATAATTAGTAAATAATAATAATGTTTTTTATGGTTGTTATAATATTTCAGGGTTGTATAAACCAATCCTCTAATACTAACTGTCACGCCCTGACCCCAGACTACCCCAGGGACGGTGTGGTTTTACATAAAACATGTTGTGTAATTTTTTTTCTTAAAACATATCCTGAATAATTACATATCATATTCCACTAAAGAGGATCTTTTTGGTTAATTTCTAGGAGAATTAAATAGAACTATTACAATTATTCAAAAACTGAAAGAGAAAGAGTCTCCATAAAGCTTCCACCATGTAATGTAACTCAAATATACCAAACCTGTAAAATTAAAGTTAAAACGTAGGTTGAGAATATGAATTCCCAGTAAGTAGATTTAAAATAAAATAATGTTTCAAATATAACATATTGAAAACATTCCTTTTCAATTAATCATAAAACCTCTTCGTAAGTAAAGATGAAATATTTGAATCATAACATAACATTTTTTCGGGAATTATAAGTGAACATGTCAAAGAATACTAACAAGTTTACAATGAAATCTTTTCCAAACATAAGAATGCTCATACAAAGTGTAGGGTGTGAAACATATAATGAAAGTGTCATCGTGACAGTAATAAGTGTTACTTGAAATAGTGTATGTACAAAATTTACAACTTTGAGTAATACATGATTTGAGTTGTGCATAAAATAATAAAATGAATTTCTTTTATTACTAACTATAAGCCATAAATTTTAAAATAAATATCTAAGTGCTGATTACACATTATGCCACAAGCATTTACTTTTTCTGATTCTCATAAGTTATAGTTCTTTAAACAAGAATATTCTACTTGTTGAATACTCACATGGTTGATTAAATTTCATAGTCATAATGGGGGAAGTGCATATGTCGGACTGTGTTACGGCCTCAACCAAGATGTCTAAAATGATTAAGGCCCCAACCAAAATCAATAAATCATAATTGGTAAAGTCCTCACCAAATTCCACATCTATTTTTCAAATGAGACCTACCGATGCACTGAGGAGCTATAGCGGGCCCAAACCGACACCTTCTATGTCCAATTCATTCCTCATTTCTTTAGATCAAAATTAATCAACCCACTTTTTTTAATTAAATTACTCATCAATTATAATTCCAAGGGTCTCATATTATTTGGCCTCTCATTTCATATTATTCAAAGTGTCCCATAACACTTTGAGTAATTATATTTATCATTTCATATTATTCAATGTGTCCCATACCACATTGAAAAATTTAATTTCTAATTTCACTTTATTCAAAGTGTCTAATACCACTTTAGACAGATTCCTTGTTAATATAGATGACAGAAGTGATATGATGGGGGTGTGTGGAATGACTCTTCCCAAGCTTCATTCGGACCATAATCCCATAATGGTTGATCTATGTTTTAGTAGCATGACGTTAGAACCACTACCCTTGAAGTTCAATAATGCTTGGTTGGTTGTGCCTGGGTGCAGGGAAATAATCCTGGAGTCTTGGAAAACAGATGTCACAGGTAGATCTTTGTTCATTCTGATTTCTAAGATGAAAATTGTTAATGCTAAACTCAAATAGTGGAGTAAAAACTAATTCTCCAATATTGATAATGATGTTAATGAGTATGAATCCAATTTGTCATGTTTTCAGTAGAGGAATAGGCAACAAGACATTCCATCTCAAGAGGAAATACAAGCTGCTTCAAAACGTGATAATCTCTTGACTCTATAGATGAACATGGACTAGAATCAACTCAATGTTAAGTGGGTTAAGGATGGAGATAGGAACTCGGGATTTTTTCATTTCTTGCACAATGAAAAAAAGGTTAGAACGAACCTCACGGTCCTAAAGATTGATGATAATTTGATGGCATATGAAAATGACATTTCCAATGGTATGACATCTTACATAGAGAAATTATTTTTTGAATCAGGTGAGAACAACTCTGGAAAGATCATCAGATGTGTTGAATCCAGTGTTGATGATAGTCAGGATAAAAAAATTATTGAAACTCCTACACAAAAATAAATACATTATGTAGTTTTTTATTTGAATATGGACAGTGTCTTGGGTCCTGATGGATTCACAAATAATTTTTTCATGTTTTACTAGGATATCATCCAGAATGTTTTTATCAGTTCTGTTCAAGAATTATTTCATCACTCCATTATGCCATTTGGGATGAAATCTAACTTCATTTCTCTGATTACTGAGAAGGCAAATTCCTTGTACATCAAGGATTTTAGGCATGTTGCCATTGGGAACTCCATTCCCAATGTAATTAGAAAAATCTTGGAAATTTGGTTAGGTGAAGTTGCTAAGAATATTGTCTTTGTCAATCAATTTGGATTTGTACCTGGGAGGATGATTCAGAATTGTCTTTTCACTACCTCAGAATGCATTAATTCCATCAAATGCAAGTAACATGGCCCTAAAGGTTGATATATCAAAGGCCTTTGACACAATAAAGTGGGAATTCATCTTCACTATTCTTAAGATGCATGGATTCTCAGATAGATTTATTAGTTTTATTTATACCATATTGAAAATTGCCTCTATCCATCTTTATCAATGGACCCCCTAGGGGTTTCTTTTAATGCACCAGAGGGGTCAGACAAGGTGATCCTTTATCTGGGCTTTTATTCTCTATGGATGAGGATTACCTGAGCCTCTGTCTCCATGATCTTGCCAAAATTGGTATATACCAAAGAATGAGGGTGGGTAGGAATTTATTTTCTCCCTCACATTTATTCTATGCTGATGATATAATTCTGTTCTGTAAGGCTGATAAGAATAAAATTTCATTCATTAAGAGAATATTCTCACATTATGAGGAGGTTGTAGGCTAGGTTATTAGGTGGAACAAATCCTTTGTTGTATTTGGGGAAGGCATTGGAACCTTGAAGCAAACGAGGGTGGCTCGTAGACTTGGTGTTAAAAGAGGTACACTACCATTTAACTATAATGGGATTCCTTAGTTTTGGGGAAGAGTGAATCATGTTCATTTAGAAGGTATTGCTCTGAAAATTCCAAATTAGTTGGCAAGATAGAAAGGGAAGACTATGTCCCAAGCTTGTAGAATTTTCCTTGTCAACTCTATTATTACATCCGTGTTTGTCTACTCCATTTCTGTGTATAGATGGCCAACACTTCTTCTAAAGGAATTGAGTGCTATGATTCTAAAATTCATTTGGACTAGATCAAACCATCAGAGGAAACTTGTTTCAATTTCCTGGAAAGACTGTTTAAATCCAGTAAATATGGGAGGAATGGGAATTAAGGATATTAGAATCTTTAATAATTATCTTCTTCAGAACAACACCCGGAGGTTTCTTTCCCAGCCTGATTTCTCTCTTGATTTTTTTGGTTGGCATGTTTATTGATAGAATTCAAAATAGTCAATTTATATATCTGAAATCATCCGTGTGCTTCTCTATTAAGAGTATCTATTAAAATATCACGTCTCAATCAATAAGGTTATTTCTTTCTGACTCTCATCTGAATTTCTATAATACCCCATGGTTGTCCTCCACAATAAAGGAGTGCACTGGCATTCCATATTTATTAGGGAATCTATCTATTTCTTACTTGTAGGGAAATTTGGATGCTTATGATTTTATCCCCTATAATAATAATGTGGAAATCGTTAATTATGTATTAGTTGATAATGACATACTGATCCAGAAACCTGATCTCAGTGGACTGTTTTCCAGTTGGGATTATTATAACATAATGTGTGGTGGTTTTTATGGCATACCTTCTTTGCTGGTAGGTGCTCATCGACCTTTCATATCCCCTATTGATACTCTCTTGATCTGGCGAATCTGGAAAAACAGAATTCCCATATAGTGTGCTCTACAGTGAAAAGGAGTTCAGCTTGGCATCAATATGTTATTTCTATTTGAGAAGTGATGAATCTATAACTCATTTGATTATTCACTACTCTTTTTTTGTACAATTATGGAACTATGTGAAATCTTTCTTCAAATGCTGCTTGGATTGTTGATCTATTGAATCGGTCTTAAACTCGGCCTTCAAAACTGACTTCATTGATAAACTGAAATTGCTTCTTACTTATGCTATAATTTCAATATTCTCTTATATCTATAAATCTAGGAATAATATTGTATTTAACAATGTCAAGCCATCATTTACTAATATTGTTCTGTTTATACACTGAGGCATAAAATCTTCTTCGATGAAACAAACTGGATCTATGAATAATTATGTTTCTGAATTTGTACTGTTGAGATCTTATGGAATTAGTGGAAAGGAAAGGAAGCCCAGAATGGCTAAATAAATCAGGTGGATCCCACCAATTTCAGATTGAAAAAATGTGAATCTAGATGGGGCAGCCTCTGGTGCACCGGGTGCTGCTAGGTGTGGTGGAGTCATAAGAACTCATTGGGGCTTTGTTAAAGGATGTTTTTTTTCACTACATTGGTTATGCTCATGCTATTGATGCTGAATTGCGGGCGATGATCAAAGCTACCAGGTATGCGGTGCATTATGGTTGGCATAGGCCATGGGTGGAGTCGGACTCATCTCTTGCTGTGCAGATTCTGAAAGATTTCACTCAGAATGTTCCTTGGATAATGATGTCTGCTTGGATCTCTTGTCATATCCTTATAGAGGGTATATATCTTGACGTGTCACATGTCTATCGAGAGGCTAATCAGGTTGCTGATGCTCTCTCTAAAAGGGCTATCATGGAGGTCAGTTCTAGTTGGTCTTTTATTTTTCCCTCTTACTGCGACAACTTGGTTAGCAATGATAAGGATGGTGTTCTGTATACACATATTAGTAAATCCTTTAGTTTTTGAGTTGTTCTGTACTGTTTAATATTTTTTAGAATAAATTTGTTGGGAGTAGGTTTATGCCTGTCTTCCAAACATTTTGGCTAGATATATAAAAGTGAGTCATGTATACAAGTGTTAAATACAATAGTTTCAATTGAATGTCTATGGTAATAATTGAAATGTATGCTAGACATCACAAGTGACAATTAAAAATGCACATAAAATATAGGTTTTTCACATAAATTGATAACCCCTAAAATCCAAAATATGAAAGTAATTGTTTTATATTCCAAAAGGAATTTTTCTAAAATTTAGATAATTATCTTTTAAATTTAAAACACAGGCTGATAAACAAGCATATCAAAACAAAAAAGAATGATTGAAAAAACTTATAATATCATGGTATAGTTCTCTAGGAAAAATATCTACTTCATGCATGGCATGCATTCATAAAAATAAATTTAAACATATTTTTCTACAAGTGCTTATGATGTATATGTATAAAATATTTTTTAGACCTTAAAAATAGGAGTGCATACACTAGGGTGACTATTGTTCCCGTATAAATGTGGGTTAAAAATAAAATTATATCAACTACATAAAAACAAGGTGTATACACAACATTTTCTCAACCAACACAGTGTCTAATAAATCATTGTGAACATTGATCATCTCAAAAACATAATTAAATCAAAAAAGATTGGTTTTTATAAAAAATCAATTATGTGTTTATGTTTAAAATAAAAAGTTATACACACATATAACCATATATATATTTATATATAGTCCAATTAAACAAAAAAACATTGAATAAATACTATTTAAAAGAAAAGTATGTTCGCTGCATTTGAAAGACTTATTAACAAGCTGGTTGTTACATAATGAACATATGTAAATACATATATACTCACATTATATATATATATATATGTTTCGGTTTTATGAAAAAGAAAACTGTTATAACCCTTAATTATAACATGTTATTCCAAAAATATCAATTATACATTGAATTTCCATGTTGAAAGACTTAAAACTGGTTCTAAAGGTTAGTTATATTAACTATATGACTATATATATATAAATATATATATGATCATGTATAATGATATATATATATATATATAAAAGAGTGTGGTAAAAAAATATAATTCCATACATTTTAAAACACTACTCAAAAATAGAAATTCTTTTTTTAGAGTCTTAATAGAACATAATATAGGTTTATCTAAACCGTATGTTTACATGTATATATATATATATGAGTATATACATAAATATATTCAACATATAAAGGAAAGACATATTTAAGTACCTTACTTGGTTCTAAGGAGTCGAAGGAGAGGTTCAGGATAGGTTGGTGGTGGCGCTGGAGAGAGGATAACCCCTACAGTTTCGATGAAAAGGAGTTGTATATATAAATTACATATAATATATTTATAATACCACTTTCATGGGAAACCAAGACCCATCAGTTTAATATAAGACTTAGGGTGCTGGTCTTTGTGGAAAACAAGTAAAAGGAGGGGCCATGTGGTCATGGGTTTGGAAAAAATGATGAAAGGAGGGTAGTAAGGCTACTGGTACAGTGAATGCGGGAGGATGAAGATGACATGGGTATGAAAAAACCCAGAAATAAAATGGGTTTCCATGACTAGATTGTGCCATCATTTGACAACTGAGGTGCGTCCGCAAGTTAATAAAAAAACATTTGAGATCAAATGTGGTTTGGATCAGATGGCTCTAGGTGACATAGTGATTTAAAAAGAGATGGATGATCCAGATTAGATCACAATAGATCTGATGACTGATAAAAACATTGAGGCTAAACCATAGCCACATGGGTAAAATGGATGGACTGATCTAGCGACTCTAGTTCCGTGGGATCAGATCTGACAGTCTAGATCATGTTTCTCCCTAAACACTCCACCTCACATCAAAACGAGGAGGCTTCCCAAGCTGCCTTATAAGAACAGAGCTCCCAGCTATAACTCAGATTACTCCCTCCCCCACCCAGTACCACCCCATACCAGGTTCTTCTAGGCGTGCTCTATGCCCACCCCTACCACTGAGCCTCCCTACAGAGTTGCATGCTCTGGTTCCCTTGGGAGTGCTTCAGGCACGCACACACACACACACATGCACACTCGCCCATATGAAATCCCCGTGCTGTGGCTGAAAAATTAGGCTCGAGATCCTAATCCTATAGTAGCACGTGCTGCCTTTTTAGCCTGTCTAGAGGGATGGCCTGTAGGGTATATATATATATCATATAAAATAACATCCAAAATGTGATGTATTAACATAGAAAAGAAACATAATTAATTTCATTATATATTGAATATCTTTAATTCCATAGAACGTGATTTCTACTTTAACTTTGGAAGATTAATGTACACAAATCAAATTAACTTTTTCCTCAACCAAGAGTATAACTTTTAATTAATAAAAGTATTTATAAACATGTTTTCAAATTTCAAAAATAAAATTCATACCTTTCTTGGTTCTTTCTTTTAAATACATGAGTTGTGTTTTGAAATACATTTTAATCCTTAATTAATTTATCACCTCCAAAGTCCAAAGAAGAGTTTAATTACCAACATGATTAAAAGATATTGGTTTAACTTAAAACACATGAAACCTCAATTTTCATAAATACATAGAATAAAATAACGATAATAACTAACGGATATACTTTTTATTGCTGTTAGGGATCCAACGGTCACCCATATGGAAATAATTGAAATAAGGCCTTATAAAAACATGAATTAGGGTGTTCCATTCAAAACATTTTGGTGACGATGATGCTCATCATTCCACAGATTCTCAGTACGACTGTCTTGTTTCTGTTCATGATGTTTTCTGTTCTGAATGACCCAAAGGATCTTCACTATTTACAGGGTCTAGTTGTTGTGTTAGGTGGCCTCCCATTGGCTCTAAATGGGCTTTTAGTAGGTATTTTATGGTAGCATTCCCTCCTTTGATCTTGTTGCAATGTAACCGCTTTCCGTGTTTCATTTTAATAAAGAATGTCTTGTTTTTATTGGAAAGTATTTTTTGGAAAAATTAAAAGCTAAATAGAATATAAACATGATATTATTATTACATTTGACAAAGGATTGGGGTGTCACATGTTGGTTGATAGACCAATCTAAACAAGAAAATATCATAATTTTATGAGTGATTATAGTTAATAAATTGTTCTTTCTGTCATAATATAATTATAATAGAATCCAAATTATTTTATTTATTTTTATCTATTATTTTTAATCCTAATTTAAGTGGTTTTTATGAAAAATGAAAATCACGAAGGAAAACATTTCATGTTTGTGGATGTGATTGTCAACACAACACATGGTTAACATCATTTTGTTTCTCTATGCCGATGGAAAAGAATAAATAATGATTAGGAATTAATATAACAACAATATTGTTTAATAACTACACATAATTCATTATATTAATACAATAATTTTAGATTTTGATGATAAATATTATGAAGAAAATGTTATGAGTATGTAACACTCACTTTTCTTCCTTGATCATTTTCATGAAAGTAGTCTTCAAAATTTAATGCATAAGATAAGTGATGGTGGAAAGAAGATTAGGAAATTGAAATATTATTCTAGTAGTAGAAAAATGGTGGGTTTTGAGTAATAAATTCAATGAAATGGGAATGGAATCAATGTGTAGAATTTTCCCCTTTTATAAATAACAATATGGTTAGTTTACTAAAGACCCTTTAATTTTCAATAATATCATAAAACTATTCATGTGTAAAATTATAAAAAAGTTCTAAATAATGTATTTTGGGTGATCATGGGTTGATATATTCCCTAAACACATATTTCAACACATATTTTAAACATGTTTTATATCATATACCTGAATATTGTTACAGTTTTTAATTAGGATAAATAGTATTTAATAAAGAATCTTATGTTTTATTAAACAATTAATATATCACCTATTAAAATATATACGTTTAAAACAAAAATTTAATCATAATAAAATGAAATTAAATTTCAAAATTATGTAAAAAATAACATTTAAATTATGATATTTTTATATTGGAGATAATTTTTATAGAATGTTTTTTTTCAATATTAACAGTTAAAATTTTTATTTTTCTAATTACATTATTTTTCATCATTTACTTAAAATAAAATTATTTTATAAAGTACTCAAAAAGTCACCAAATGCTATTTTTGACTATGAATTAAAAATGAATTTCATTTTAAATAAATTAAATTTATCATCTTTTTCAATAAATATTTTAAATGAAAAATAATATATCATGGAAAATTTGTTTCATTGAAAAATTTAATTTTTGAACACTAAGTGTTTTTAGAAATATTTCATTACAATCACTATTTTAATGAATTATAATTTTATTTTCATATATTAAAATATAATTTATTTTTATTAAAATCAGTTAAAATTGGTCATCTAAATTTACTATGGTAAATTAAACAATATATTAATAACCGAAATTTTGAAAAAATAATTCCCTTTTAATTTTAATTATTTATATTCTAAATAAAATAATTTAAAATATATTAACATTTATTAAATTAGTAAAGGATATATAGTTATTATAAAAAATTAATATGTCATATAATTTAGTTTAGTGGTGTGTGTGTTCTGTGTTGCATGTGATACAAGTTATCCAATACATTATTAATTACAAGGATTCCTAATCATTTATTATCACATTCTGAAACAAATAATTAAATCATGGCCAAAAAATTATTAATTAGTTCTTACTAATGAATTTTGGTGAGTTTATTCACAACATATTAATAATTTTGGACGTATAACCTAGTAAGACATCATTCATAATATCTTAATCTATTCTAAGTTATATATCCTTTATCAAAAAACATTTATCATTCATACAATTATATAATAAAATTTTTATATACCATAATCATACATTCCCCAGAATATTCATTTCCCAAAACTATCCTATTATCCCAGAAAAAGTGAAATTTTATATTCCTCCGAAATTTATCTCTATCATAAACCAAAAAAAATTAGTAATCACTAGTTTATAAATTTATACCCTTGAAAATATTAATAATAATTAGAAAAATTAAATAATCATAAAAAACATATAAGGCCTCACTTTTACATTAAATAAATAATGAATTAAAAGGATATCAATAGTTTTCGTCACACTTTTCTCAAATACATCAACCAGTTACATCCTCAACATCAAGAACATATTAAGCAAAAAATTTATCAATATATCAATGATTTGTTCTCCAAAATTCATCCAAAAAAATATAATCCTTCTATAAAATAACTTGTGAAGGTTATGAAAACCATTTATTATTTGTTTCAAAACTATTAAAGAAAAACTACTAAACAAATACATATAATTTTCACAAAATACACATAACTTCTATAATATCCCAATGTATAATTGATAATATCATTCCCTAATGATAATCACTAAGATAATATAGTATTAGTTTTTTTAAATTATTATCCACTCTACCAAAGGTAAGACTACGAGACTCAACTTTAACATCATAACTAGAATATTATTATATTCTAAAAAATTTATGAATACACCCTTATTCAGTTATAATACATAGTGGTTTCTATATAAATACATTTTATATCTTTAATTTTATGATCATGATTCTATAAAAAACATAAAGCTAAAATGTTATTGGTAAAATCCAAAATAAGAATGTGAAAACATCAATATGAATATGTATTATGTAATGAAAACATCATTTCATCCATTTATATATTTTCTCAATATACATTACATTTTTTTGCTTATATTATGTTTCATACATTAATCTAGGAAAATTTAGTATCCCAAAATTATCAAGAAAACTCAGACGAAGAAGAAATATACAAGATGCACACTGATCATTGGGAATGGCCAAAGAAATACATTTTCCAAGTGCAGCATAGAGGCTGAACAAAGTTGTCTCACATGAGGAGATTTCTCCGTTGATTACCAACTTAATCAAATTCACCTAAACTAATTATTTTGGGTAGTTCTTATTAAGTATTGGATTGGAATGAAATTAAATTTAAATGAAATATAAAACTAACATGCAAGGAAAAAATTCAATTAATGAAGAATGAACTTGTCCTTTATGGGTTCATTGGTGGGTTCCATCATTTTCAATGTTGGTGTTTAAATTAAGTTTGATAATTCAATTCTGAGATCTCATTCATGAATTACTATTCTATTAATTAGTGTTTAGAAATATTGAATGCAATCGTTTTTCCATCTCCTCCTATAATCAAGGTGGATTGAACACCTCGATCGAGAGTTTGACATCTCACAGAACCTAGCTCCATCATATGCCATTTCATCTACTAAATGGATCAACTCCATCGTTTGAAGAGCTTGTCTCCAGTATAAGGGAGGGAAAAGATTTAATAAAAGAGTATAAAGAAGTTCTAATTCAGTGTCATGGTGGATGATCGGAGCACCCATGCACATAACTTTTTCTCATCACAAACATAAAAAACATAATAATTTAAGCTCCAAATAAATGGAATTTCCACATACATCCACCATGTCATGTCTCGAGTAGGCCCCTCATTTTTAAGGGTAAGAGGCCAAAATATATAAAAAAAGAAGAAAATAATAAAATTTTATTTGGTTTGGAAGAGAAAGAGGGATGGAAGAATATAAATACACATAAATAAAAAATATGTAAATGTGTTACATGATAAAAGAAAACTAAATTAAAACAAAAAGAAAAGAATATTCCTATGTTAGAAGCACATCCCTAGGCCTCATCTACATGTCAGTGTCAAAATCCTCCTTCAGAATGTGTGAACTACTCGTTATATGGTTCAAGGGTTTATATTTTTCGGTCTTCAAATTTTATATCTTCAAAACCACTTTTTATGATTTCTTGTAGATTCTGTGCACAAAACAATTCATTATGGTAATCCAATTTAACGATCAATTGTTTTCATAGTATCTTCCTGAAATATGTTCCAAAATATATTCTATGAATTTCCACAAAATTTCAGCTTTATCATCACTTTTTAGTAATATATATGACCAATTAAATTTTAGTTTTTATTTTTGCTGAATGGATCTTTTTTCATACAAAAAAGTTTAGCATCCATGGGTCGCCTTAGTGAAGGCAAATCTTCATAATCTACAATAGAGGAATGTCCCATTTAATTTATTTCCATTAAAAAAAATTTCTCCCAAATTTCATGTGGTTAAGCTATTTATGTCCAATTTATTGAGGTGGTGTCCATGTCTGAATGGCCCGAAGGACTTCGGGCCTTTGGATGGCCGAATTAAATCCATGAACTGATGAAAAAGAAAAATACACAAAATATAAGAATCCAACAAAAATTTAATCACATAAACTGCATATATATTTTGAAATATATTCTCTAATTACAAAAGATATTAAAATCTGTATATATTTTCCAATTAAGTAGTTTTCTAGTTTTATCCCAAAAAACATCATAAATCCAAAATTGATGAATATAAATCAACTTGTTAAATTATTTAAAAATTAAATCAATAATTACATATAAAAAATGATGATAATATTATCTCTATCAATTCCCGCACAATTAAACTATAATTATCATCAAGCATAAAATATCAACATGGAAATCAAAGCGCACCAATGTTACGAATATTATAACTTCAATGCAATAAAATAAAAAAATAAATGCCCAATCAAATTTCCATGTTACAGAAAAAATATCATTTTATTTTTCCATTTTTCAAATAAACAATTAATTCATCAATTTTATGTTACACCCCAGGATTTCATAGTACGTTGTTTCCCCAAATTAATTCAATAACTTGCACAACATGCAACACCGAGTTCAAGTGCACCACGACTTATCAAACTAGCCGTTAAAAAGATGTTTTGAATAGTATTAACTATATTTTGAACTTTATATAATCCTTATAATTTTTTAATCCATGTTATTTGTTTCTTAGACAGAATGAATAAACAAAATCATTTTTTTTCAGATAAAGGAATTGTTTTTTAAAAAATTAAAATTTTACACCTTTTAATGGAGAAACCTTTTTAAATCCAATATTTGAAACATTTTTATATTCAATTTGACAAAATAAACTTTTTATTTATAATTGAAACACAAGAATTTAGTTTCAATAATGTTTTTGGGTTTTTTCTAATAACTTTCATATTTGGGTGAAGAATTAAAAATACTATATTTTAACTGAAAACAACTTTTTTAATCAAAATAATATTTATTGTTAAATTATACATTTTAATGGTTTGTATGTATAAATAGATTATATTTTTACCATTTAATCTAATTTTGTTCATATTAAATAATTTTACTTTGAAATTTAACATAAACAAGTATCAATCTTTTGTTAGTTATTATTTCTTAAAAACAAGCCTTTTGGTTTTGAGAATGGGAAATAATTTTAAATTAATAATTGAAACTTATATGTTTTGAATTTGGTGAAATAGACTTAATTTTTTAATTTAGAATATCAAAATTAGGTTTGGGTCAAATTTGGATATTTTTCCAAAAACTTTCAATTTTTGATGAATAGTGAAAAACACTGAGTTATTGGTTAAAACCGACTTTTTATTTAAACAATTATTTATTGTATTTAAATATATTTTAGGTCAAAATAGACACATAATACCTATATATGTTCAATATAATTCATCAGAGTCATTTTATAAAAAGATTAGATGTATAAAAATTTTGTTGAACTTTTTACCGTCTTTTACTTCCATCCTAAGAGCATTTTCAAATTTGAATAAAACATAATTTTCCCACTTATTTGGGTTGAATTTCAAGAATATGAGAGACATGGTTAATATCAGTAAGTAAAAAGTGGTTCAAAAGGTTGAAAATATTTTTTGGTGAATAATAAATTTTTACTTTTATTTTCCACGTGTAAAAGTAAATAGGGAAATTAATGGTAAAAATGATATTATTATTACACTAACACATATCCTAATTCTATTTTATAAATATAATTTGACCCAAAAAAAACTGTAGGAATAATATATGAACCTCTTTCCTCTACTTGGATTAGATTAGGAATTTTATTATTATTTTATTTAAAGAAGAGTTGAAAGAGTTAAATTCAATGTTTAATAACTAAACAATTTTAAATATTGAGTTACACCCAATATAAATTAGACTATAAATATTAATTATAAAGATAAAATTATATACTACATAATGGTATTTTATTTATAATATTTATACATTAAATAATTATATTTCATTATGACACAATGATGATGCAGTAATTACAGTATTAATTAAAGATTAAAATGATTGATATTATAAATATCCAAATAAATGTAATTTTAGACTTTTGATGAATTAAAATAATTTTATATCTTAATATGACATTTTAGGGTTTATTAAATCAATTTTTTTTAAGTAATCACTCAGTTATGATTTTTACAAAAAATAAATAACAAATAATTTCAAAATTGACATAAAATCATTTTTAAGACAGATACTATATTATTGGTTGATATATTATTCCTAAAAATCTAAGGATCATCCAAATGGCTTCAATAATATTATATAGGTCATTAATGAACCACTTGAGGTTCTATTGGATGTTTAGAGTAAGTTTATTAACCATATAGTGTAAGAATACAAGAAGACACAATAAAAGTTAACCAATCTAACTAAGAGTTAAAATCAATAAGATATGGTTAAAATGGTAACATAAACTTGACTAAAACCAATTGGTTGAGATTTTTTAGACCCATAACCACCATATACTTTTAATAATTTATTTTTTATACCTTATAGACCTAAAATGATTTTATTATAAAATAATATTTTATGTTTTTCCTAAGGTGCCCATCACTCCTCTTATAAAAGGGAACCTCGCGTTCTCTCAAATTCACACCCCCAAATCCATTTGGCTCTAACAACCCCTACCCAAATATCCTCCCAACTATCCTAAAATTATCCTAGGGCATTATTTTGGTCAAAAATCCAACTTAAGGATCCCTTTTGATCAAATCGAAAGGAAGAATGTGAAGAAGAGGTAATGATTTCACCACCCTCTTTCGAGTTCTTTTATTCTTCAACATACTTTTTCTTTGTTATTACCATACCAAATTAAATACTCTAGTACCTTATTTATATTTATATTTTATTATAAATATGGCACACCATATTCATTATAAAATCTATCCTATTAATGATAATGTCACCATGTGTGCGTACGTACGTCTTGCCATCTCCACGTCGTGCTGTAATTTGTTATTCAACACTATGTTTCTTGGATGGATATAATGATGAGTAATATGAATATAAATAATTAAAATAACATGATAATGTCTCTATAAAATTAATATACTGTCCAATTCTACACCTTTAACGAAATGATACTGTTGCTCGTGCGTACGTACAGATTACCGTCTTCACAACGTGATGAGATTCATTTCCACGTTCACCATTCATCGATGATTATAAAAATATATATTACTAATAAGTATGTAATATATGAAATAATAATGATACTAGATATATATATATATATATATCTGTGTGTGTGTTTGTGTTTTTGTGTGTTTTTATTTATGTACTTACATATATCTTATTCACTTAGTTCCGTTCAATACGATACGAAAACAGAAACAACGTTCTTGCGTACGTACGGACGACCGTATCCATAAAAGGTGTTGTAATATTCATATATATGCCTATAATTCATATTTATATTCTAAATATATATTATATATAAATAATTTTTTATATTCTAGATGTATTTAAATCTTTATCTATGTGATACATTCAAGAGTAACAAGTTAAAACACGTACAATAAAGAAAGAGATTATTACCAGAAATATTAATTTAACAAGGAAATTATTATTAAATGGGTATTATAAAGTCATAAATGAATCATGTATGACATGATAAATATTAATATGGTTCTGGTATAATTTAATAACACACTATGGTCTTCATACAAGAGGTTAAATGTACCCTCGACTAAAGGAAAGTTCAAGGTAAGGGTTAACTTCACAATCTCTTTATTATCCGAGGTTATTTTTACATAAGTATCTACTGGGAAATATTTATTATCCATGTCCATGTTTCATAAAATAGTTTTCAAAGGTATTCTATTTAAGATACTTTTTACTAAAACATCATTTTAAATATTTTAAATATTTATTCTTCTAAATCATTCTCATTAATGTCCATGTTTTCAAAATGGTTTTTAAGGATTTATTTATATGGACATTAATGTTTTTAAATTTCTAATTACTATGAAAAGATTAAATGTGGTATGAAAATATTTGATTAAAAAATGTCATTAAATTTCTCCCTTTTTAAATTTTGTTACTTTTAAATGTTTTCATGAAAAATATATATTTCTCTCAATGATTTTTAAAAATCATTTTCATCTATGTAAACATCCTTTGATGGATTTTAAACTTGTTTGAGGTTGATTTATCATGATTCAAATAAAAAATATTTTATTGATGTATTTGTGATATTTTTTACAATGGATGTGTTATTTTTATACCATTCATGGTTTATGGATAAAGTATTGACATTTCGATTGATAGTTTTAATACGAATGTTTATGTTATGTTTGAACCATTTCATATGAGGAATGAAGTGGACTTAGTATGTGAAGGGTGGAGCCCACTATAGATCCTCAATGCATCAGTAGGCCTCATGAGACAAACTAGTGTCTTGGAAAAAGGCCTTGAAAAAAAATTTATTTTTTGTCTTGGAACAAGGCTTTGACTATGTGGTAATGATGTATGGTGTTAGGCATTACCTCATTATGAAATTAGTTATTACATGTTATTATTCGACTAGTAGAATAACCATGTGCATGTTTATATGGTAATGTTTGATTTAGTTTTTCCATATTAGGTTCATGTTTATGTTTAAAAGGATATTGTTTTTATTAAACATCATTCCTTAAAAGTTTATATCTTCCGCTAAATTATTTACCCTTACTGAGCATATGAGCTCACCCCTTTCTTATCTTTTATTTTCCCAGGATCCCAAGAAGTGTTTAATGTTTGAGATGCAGGGTTAAGCTAAGGGAACAACAGAATTATCAAAATATTTTCTTTTTGATGTATGTATGAAAGTGTAATGTAATGTTCATGTATGAAATCTATTTTCCAAGGCTTCTAAACTGATCAGTATTTCGAGACATGGATTACTTTTGATCATTCCAATGTTATTTAATAATGCACCGACTCTAGGCTTCGAGGGTCGGGGCCTTATAGTTGGTATCAGAAAAGTTTAGTACAAACCATGGAAACTAGATTTAGATAAACTATGTTAATAGCACATTACCCTAAGATAGAATATGAGGATTAATATAGAATAACTTCCTAGAATTTTTGTAATGTAGATATTTTTTGAGTTTTCCAAAAAAAAAATCCATATCTGGATACGATCTAGTAGAGGTGAATCAGGCACAAATGTACCTAGGGTTAAAACCTGAAAACACCGCTTTGAGCTAGACTCGAACGGGAACTAGTGCATGACAATGGGTCTTTCTTCACTCTTGGTTACGACACTCCCAGGGGATATGCTTAGGATAATTCTCATTTTCTTTACAAATCATTATAAACGATTTATGAGTATATACCTCCTAAAAGAAAATATTTTTATGATTATGGATTATATCCATAAAATGTTTAATTTACATTAGGTATTTTAAAAGTTTGGAATTAATCATTGCAATTCATAAACTGACATAGTGTATGCCATTATTTAGAAATGGTACCCGGTAGAAGGATTGAGAACTCCAACAATACGTATGATCCAAAGAGTAAAAAGGTTCATATCATTAATGGTATTAAGAAAAAATTTTGAAGGGAAATAGTCTCCCATGTATTCTCAACCTATGGTGAAATAATATCATGTGTTAGTAAGATAATTAAATAATTTTATGAGTCCTATGGATTTTAAGGGAAGTAAGGGAAAAAAGGATAGTAGAGAGAAATATGGATAAAGGGAAGACAGGAAAGAAGGATTTTCCCATATGTGATAAATGTGGATATAATAACCTTGTTAAATTAATTAAGGGAATGGGACTTTGTTATAAGTGTGGAGAAAAAGGACACAAAGTACATGATTGCAAAGTTAAGAAAAAGTTTTCAAATGTAAAATGCTTCATCTACAAGGCGTTGAGACCATAAGCGAATCATTGTCCCAGTGATAAGAGTATACCGCAAATGATATTATTGGATAATAATCAAGTTATGATACTGCCTTAGATGATGGGTAATGACTACTGTTCTTATGTTGTTATTATAGAATTATTTAATTTTAGTGTTGTATCAACAATACAGTGGTTATATGAATTATTGTGATAAATGAGGATTGTACTATAGTACTATTTTATTGAGGATTTAATATTATATGGTTCTATGAAAAGTGACTTAATAGTATGCTACACTTTTTAGACAATACATGGTTGAAGGAAAGGAAATCCTTAATATGGTCCTCGTAATGAGGTAGTTATTTTGGAATAAGAGATAATTGATTTGGATAAATTATATTGGATATTCTTGACTTCCTTGAAACTGATTAATGATTTGTATATTCCATCATTGATGGAGTTTACATCATTTTTGGATAGAAGGAGTATATCTAGTATTCTATAAGGAATAAGGGAGCATGAATGTAATCAATAAGGTTTTATGGTAATTCAGGATGTTGCAGTGTTCTAAAAGAATAAATGATGAAGGAATTCACATGTTATTACCTGAAAAAAGGATTTTATTGTGTTTAACTTCCTTATAAATTTTGGACCGAGAGTTTGGATAGAATTATTTTGGATATGTCTAAAGGTTGAAATGGATTATGTTTGAAATTGGATACTATTGTTAAGATTATTTTTGGATTGTTATAAAATGGACAACCCAAAGGTCGGGAGACAGCTAGTCGCGTCCGGCAAGGCTGTGAGACTTGAACCCATAGCTGTAGAGTGATAAGGGTGCATCACCTATGACTAGACTACGTGATGTACTGGTTTGTATAATTTAGTTTTTTTAATAGTCTGAAAAATGAAAAATGAATTCATTATTTTTGGAACCCTATACGATTAAGATAAATAGATTTTTTTTTCTGAAATCTTTTAGAGTGAAATATGAGTTTATGGTAGGAATTATTTGAATGATGAAACTCTACTTGTCAATTATATATATATATATATATATAATTTTTTTCATCTTATTAAGACTAAATTTTATTAACCCAATTTCCGATGTAAGTTTTCCCACGATGGTATTTTCTATTTTCAACCTTTTATTTTGGAATAATAATTTCAAATTTTTAGGATGCAATTTATAGAAGGAGGGAAGAATGTAACACCCCAATATTTCATAGTATGTTATTTCTCCCAATTAATTCAATAACTTGAACTACACACAACACCGAGTTCATGTGCACCACGACTTACCAAACTAGCAGTTAAAAAGAGGTTATGAATAGTATTAACAAAAATTTTATCTTTATATAATCCTTATGATTTTCGGAAACCATGTTATGAGTATCTTAGACATAATGAAAAAAATTCATTTTATTAGATAATGTTTTTAAAAAAAATAAATTTTACTGCCTTTTAATGGGGAACCCATTTTAAATCCAATATTTGAATCTTTTATATATTCAATCTGACAAAATAAACTTCTTTTTTAGAATCGGGACATAAAAATTTAGTTTCAATAAATTTTTGGTGTTTTTTCTGATAACATTCATTTTTGGGTGAATAGTGAAAATTACTATATTTTAACTCAAAACAACTTTTTTAATCAAAAAAATTTATAGTGTTATATTATAAATTTTAATGGCTTATAAGTATAAATATATTATATTTTTACAATTTAATCCAATTTTATTCCTTGGAATTAATCTCACATTGAAATTGAACATAAACAAGTATTAATCTTTTGTTAGTTATTATTTCTCAAAAACAAGATTATTGGTTTTGAAAATGGGGATTGATTTTAAATTAATAAATGAAACTTATATGTATTTAATTTGGTAAAATAGACTTAATTTCAGAATTCATAATATCAAAATTATCTTCGGGTGAAATTTTGTAATTTTTCTGAAAACAATCAATTTTTGATGAATAGTGGAAAACACCGAGTAATCGGTTAAAAGCGACTTTTTATTTAAATAATTATTTATTTTATTTAAATTTATTTTAGGTAAAAATAGATACATAATACCTATATAATTTCAATATAATTTATTCGAGTCATTTTATTATAAGTTTAGATATATAAAAATTTTATTGAACTTTTTACCGTCTTTTACTCATCTCCTAGGAGCATTTGCAAATTTGCATTAAACTTAATTTTACCACTTTTGTGAGTTGAATTTAAAAAATCTGAGAGACACGGTTAATATGAGTATGTAAAATTTGGTTCAATAAGATGAAAATAATATTTGGTGAATAGTAACTTTTTACATTTATTTACCACCGTTAAAATTAAATACGGAAATTAATGGTAAAAATGATATTATTATTAACCTGAGACATGTCATAGTTCTATTGGATAAATATAATTTGATCAAAAACAACCTTTGGAATAAAATATTAACCACTTTGCTCCAATTGGATTAGATTAGGACTTTTATTATTATTTTATTTAAAGAAGAGTTAAAAGAGATAAATTCAATGTTTAATAACTAAAAAAATTTAATATAGGGATACACACAATATAAATTCGACAATAAATATTCATTATAATTATAAAATTATTTCCTACATAATTTTATTTTATTTATAATTTTTATACATTATATAAGTAAATTTATTTATGACACAATGATGATGTAGTAATTACCATATTAATGAAAGATTAAAATAATTGATAATATAAATACATAAATAAATTTAGTGTGAGTCTTTTGATGAATTAAACTAATTTTATAGGTTAATATGACATGTTAGGGTATATTAAATCAATTATTTTTGAAATAATCACACTGTTATGAGTTTTAAAAAAAATACCAAATAATGTCAAAATTGGCATTAAATAGTTTTTAAAATAAATACAATATTATTGTTTGATATAATATTGTTAAAAATATAAGGTTCCTCCTAAAAGCATAAATAATATTATATATGTCATTAATGAAAAAATTGAGGTTCACTTGGATATTTAGAGTAAGTTTATTTACCATATATTGTAAGAATATAAGAAGGCACTATAAAAGTTAAACTATTTAACTAAGAGTTAAATATAAAAGATATGGTTAAAATGGTAACCAAAACATGTCTAAAACCTATTGGTCGAGATTTATATGACTCATACCCACCTTATACTTTAAATAATTAATTTTGGATCCAATAGAAACCCAAAATTATTTTATTATAAAATAATATTTTAAATATTTCCTAAGGTGCCCCTCTCCCCTCTTTTAAAAGGGCACTTCCCCTTCTCTCAAATTCACACACCCATATACTTTTTTCTCGGCCAAACCCACACCCAATATCCTACCAAATATCCTACCTTCATCCTAGTGGCCTTAATTTGGTTAGAAAGGCAACCTATGGATCTCTTTTGATCAAATCAAAATGAAGAACGTGAAGAAGAGGTAATGATTTCACCACCCTCTTTTGAGTTCTTTTATTCTTCCACTGACTCCGTCTTTATTATTACCAGACCAAAAAAACTCCAGTACCGTATTTATACTATGTTGTTATTATAAATATGGAATAACCATATTCATTAAAATATCCATCCTAGGAATGATAATATCACCATGCGTGCGTATGTACGGCTTACCGTCTCCACACCGTGGTGTAATTTGTTATTCAACACTATGTTATTTCGATGGATATAATGATGAGTAATATGTATATAAATAATTAAAATAACATGATAATTTCTCTATAAAATTAATATTCCATCCAATTAGACACCTTTAGTGAAATGATATTTTACCTCGTGCGTACGTACAGATTACAGTCTCTACGATGCGATGAGATTCATTTCCACATTCACCATTCATTGATGATTATAAAAATATATAATACTAATAAGTATGTAATATATGACATAATAATTCTACTGGAGGTATATATATATATATATATATCTGTGTGTGTGTATTTATGTACTTACATATATCTTATTCACATAGTTCTGTTCAATACGATACGAAAATGAAAACAGCGTTTATGCGTACGTACGGACTAACGTCTCCATAAACGGTGTTTTCTATTTCATGTATATGTCTCCTATAAATATTTATATTCTAAATATATATGATATATAAATCATGTTTTATATTCTGGATGTATTTAAATCTTTATCTATGTGATATAATCTAGAATAACAAGTTAAAACACGTACGATAAAGAAAGCGATTATTACCCGAAATGTTAATTTATCATGGAAATTATTATTAAATGGGTAGTATAAAGTCATAACTAAATCATGTATGATATCATAAATATTAATATGGTTCTGGAACAATTTAATAACACATTACATTCTTCATATAAAAGGTTTAACATACCCTATACTAAAGGAAAGCTCAAGGTAATGGTTAACTTCACAATCTCTTTATTTTCCAAGGTTATTTTTACGTAAGTATATACTGGGAAAAATTTATTATCAATGTCCATGTTTCCTAAAAGAGTTTTAAAAGGGATTCTTTTTAATTTATTTTTTACTAAAATAACATTTTAAATGTTTTAAATATTTATTCTTCTAAATCGTTCTCATTAATGTCCATGTTTTCAAAATGATTTTTAAAGATTTATTTATATGGACATGAATGTTTTTAAAATGGTAATTACATTGAAAATTTTTAGTGTGGTATGGGACACTTTGATTCAAAAATGTCTTTAAATGGTTTCCTTTTTAAATTTTGTGACTTTTAAATGTTCTCATTAATAAGATATATTTCACTCAAAGAGTTTTACAAATCATTTTTATCTATGTCAACATCCTTTGATGGATTTTTAACGTGATTGAAGTTTATTTATTATGATACAAATATTCCATATTTTATTGAAGGATTTGTGATATGTTTGACTATAGATGTTTTATTTTTATACCATTAATGGTTTATGTATAATGTATTGATATTTCGTATGCTAGTTTTATTATGAATGTTTATGTTATGTTTCAACCGTTTCATATTAGGAATGTATTGGACTTAGTAAGTGATGGGTGGATCCCGCTATAGCCCCTCGATGCATCGATATGTCTCATGGGACAAACTAGTGTCTTGACACAAGGCCTTGATAAAAATTTTATTTGTAGTCTTGGAACAAGGCCTTAACTATGTGGTAATGATGTCTGGCGCTAGGCATTCCCTCATTATGAAATTTGTTATTACATGTGATTGTTCAACTAGAATAATATCCACGTGCATGTTTATATGGTAATGATTGATTTATTTTTCCTTATTATGTTCATGTTTTTGTTTAAAAGGAAATTGTTTTTATTACACATCTTTCCTTAAAAAGTTATAGCTTCCACTAAATTATTTACCCTTACTGAGCATCTGAGCTAACCCCTTTCTTATTTTTATTTTCCCAGAATCCCCAGAAGTGTTTTATGTTTGAGATGCAGAGTTATTCTAATGGAATAATGGAATTATCAAAGGAATTTTTTTTTGTATGTTATAAATTTTAATGTAATGTTCATGCATACAATATATTTTACAAGACAGGTAAACTGATCAGTCATTCGAGACATGATTTCCTTGGGATCATTCCAATTTTATGTAGTAATTCATTGACTATGGGCTTCTAGGGTCAGGGCATTACATTTTACTTTTCCCCTTTGAGAAATGATGGAGCTTCCCCTTTCATTAATTTAGGTTTCTCAATTTATTATTATTCATAATTCCAAATCTTGATATACCTTTATTTGGAATATTTTCTCTCATCACTCCTGATATAGTTAAAGTGAAGTTATGCTCATATCATGAGAACAAGATCCTTATCCATAAGCTTTTAGAGGAACTACTTTCACCACTTTGTAAATATATAATGCAAATAAAATTACGAGGATTGAGAATAAAAGATCAAATGACTCTGTGGCTGAGGTTGGTGGGTAAATGTTTGAACTAATTTATTGCTAGAAGTAGGAGGTTTGACTATTAAGTAAAAATCAAGATTAATCAAGTGAAAACATTGGATGAAACTCACTCAAATACCCTTTATAATGTAACACACAACACCCCCTTTTTATGACTAGGGATATTAGTTAATATATGATTAAAAAGAATTATATCATCTATGTTCTTCCCCTTTTATTGTAATGATCTGAAAAGAAACAACTTTATTTTTCCCTTTTTTAAATTTTTTTTGTAAACCTCCAAAAAGGAACAACTTTATTTTAATTTTTTTAAGGAGAACTAGATGAAATGAAATAAGCATAATTAAATGAAGACTCAATGTCAATTTTCTAATAATACATTTCCTAAAATGATGACGCACACCTCAAACCACCCAAAAATGATACACATCGCAATGAACACACACTAAAGGCCCTTCCCCAAGACTCAATATTGAAATATCCACACAAAAATACTAAATGTGTATTTAGTTAAGGAAATATTAGCTTGTAATGTGGATTAAACCTATAAATCAATTCATGTATTGTATGGGCTAACGGGGGATAAATGTAAGGGTGGGTCTTATGTATATATGTGGATACCCAAAGTAGTACCTTAATCATTTTAATTTTTTTTACACAATCATAGCTTAGAAATGTTTCAATACAAGTTCTGGCAGGTGGAATGTCCCAAGAACACTAAATAAATATGCTCAAGATAAATATGAACTATTTAGTCTAGAAATCCTCTCAGGAAAGGGAAATATAAAATTGGACAATCACTCATGTCATGATTAAAAATCAAAAATTAATTTACATAAATTTTTTAAGTTCAAAGCATGAAAAATGGTTTTGAAATTTCATTTACATGAATAAATTAATTCTATCAAATCTTGGGTCCTCATTTCAGTATTTATTCTTCACATTAACCATCCAATTATCCATTTTACTCATTCAATATCATTAACATTGAAATTTAAAACAAGGCATCACTAGATTCCTATGAAAATTATGTCTCTTAGATATGTCAAGTGAAACATAATTCAAATGTGGGAATTCAATTGTTATCATTAAAGCTCAAAAATGTAAGGAGATTCAATGTTAAATAGTAAAATCAAACTCCCTTGTGAAATGAAGCTTCGTTTTTTTCTATATGGGAGTTCCCTTCTTCCATCATGAACCTAAAATATAAAATTACTCAATTATGTGAAAGAATCATGACATTAATGCTCAAGAATATCAGAAGGAGTGGGCCACAAGTGATGATACGTCTATGAAAGGAAATTCGAATCTAAATTCCTTGAAATCAAGTAAAGATAAGTCTGGTTATGATCCACCAAGTGGGAACTGGATTCTTTTAATATCTATAGGGGGAAGTACCAGCTATTATCCATAATATTATGGTCGGTGGATCTTCTTGGAAATGAACCACCACATGTTTTTCTTCCTATATTGAAGTTCTTTGTTATTTATTAGGAGAATTACATGTATAGAGTACACAAGATTTCCCCCCTTCACAATGTGGTATAGATTGCATGGCTAGGGTAGGATGAACTACGGATCCTCTATTTCCTCAGTTTCTATTGGTGAAATTTCTTCTTCAAAATCCAGTGGTTTCTCCAGATATGCTGCATGAAAGGAATAATTAAAGGGAGATTCAAATTAAAAATTTGAAATATTAATTTCAAAATCTTCTTTTTTATGGTATGTATCTTTTAGATTTAGTACTTTAGGAAGAGCCACTAGAATCACTTCTGGTTCTTCATAATTAGTCGATCAATTTCCTTAGGGATCTCTAGGTGCCCCTAAAAAAGTGTAGTTTCTTCTTCTTCTTCATCTTTCTCGAAGGCGATGCAAGGATTGATCGAATATGAAAATTCAAAAACATGTAGAGTCATAGTAAAATAATATTGAATGAAATTAGAAAATATAAGTTTCAAGAAAGGATCATCTCTCTAATTTTCTTCTAGTACAATGACTTTTTTAGTTGAAAGTGCATCTTGGAGTTGACTATCGATGCATAGAGGTAGGTAGTCAGGCTCTTCCACCTCGAGTTTTTCTTCAACTTCATGGATGACTTTAGTGAAATCTTGCAAGGCTAGTGACACTTTATTCTTGGACTTGAATATTTTTAAGTCATCATTGAGTTCATAGACCATGGCCATAAAATCTTATGGTGAGATACATGTTTCTATGCCTCTTTCTTTCTGTTTGACCATTATCATAAGTGCATGAACTCTTGGTTGGAGGTCCTCCTCCGTGTATTCATTTTCGTCCTCCTGCAACTGTGAGTAATTATTCCATGTATAATAATAGAAGATTGGATTCACCATAGAAAGTTAATTTTTTTTGTTGATTTTGATACTAATGAAATCTATCTAAAATTTAAAAATAGAAAAAGTAATGTAAAAAACTGATTATCTCCCCGGCAACGACAGCAGTTTTGACACACACCGGTCATAGGGTTTGGAAAAACCAATAAATAATCCTTGTGCAACACATAGGCTGACCAAAGTCATATCATTTGATGATCTTTATTAGTTGTTTACCCACTTAATAAAATTCACTGAAACTACTACGTTTTTGTTGTTTTTATTTAATCTTGGAACATAATTCAATTTAATTTAAATAAAAGATAAAACTAACATGCAACGAAAAAATTAAGTTAATGATGAAATAACTTGTCCTTTATGGGTTGGTTTGTGGGTTCCATCATTTTCCTTGTTGGTGTTTAAATTATGCTTCATAATTCAATTCTATGTTCTCATTCATGAATTACTATTCTTTTATTTAATGTTTTTAAATATTGAATGCAATCTCGATTCAACCTCCTCCTATAATCAAGGTTGATTGCACCCCTTGGTCGAGCATGTGACATCTCCTAGGACCCAGCTTCATCGTATGACATTTCTTATAATAAATGACTCAACTACATTATATGAAGTGATTATATCAAGTATAAGGTAGGGGAATGATTTAATAAAAGAATAAAAATATGTTCGAGTTCAGTGTCATGGTGGATGGTCACTGCACTAGTGAACATCACTCTTGCTCATCACAAACATAATAAAACTTATGAATTTAAGCACAGAATAAATGGAATTTCCACAAACCTCTCATGGTCCAAGTCTTAGGTTAGCCCATCATTTTTATGGATAAAAGGTCACAGTGGATAGAAAAGGAGAAAATAGGATAATTAGATTAGGTTTGGAATAAAAATATGGATGGAAGAATATTGATACACCTAAATAAAAAATATGGAAAATTGTTACATGATAAAAGAAAAGTAAATTAAAATGAAACGAAAAGAAAGTTCCTAAGTTAGAAGCACCTCCATAAGCCTACTCTCCAATATTGGTGTTTAAATACTCCTTCAAAATGGGTGAACTCCTCATTTTATAGGCCAATGGTTTCCATCCTTCGGTCTTCAAATTTCCGATCTCAAAATCTCTTTTTAAGATTTCTTATAGATTCTTTCCACCAAATGATTCATCACGATAATCCAATTTTTTGGATGAATTTTGGAATGGTTTATTCATGGAATAGGTACAAAAATATATTCTATAATTCCCCACAAAATTTCATCTTGATCAGGGCTTTTTAGTAAGGGATATGGCCAGTTATCTTCAAGATTTTATTTATAATGAATGTTTATTCTTTCTTCGCCACAGGTTTAGCATCCATGGGTCACCTTCATGAATATATATATTTTTAATCACAATTATATGAACTAACCATTTATGTTTATTTCACGTCGAATTAGAATCACAAAATTGGATGTGGTTTGACTGATTAATGACCAATTCATTGAGGTGGGGTCCATGCAGTTGTCTAGAATAATTATCCGACTTGATTGAATTTTTATGAACTTTTCATGGGAGAATTAAATCCTAGGCCAAAAGAAAATGATGAATACAATAAATAAAATGGTCCAACAAAAAATGAATCACATAAGTTGGATTTATATTTTTAAAGACATTCTCTAATTACCAAAGATATTAAAATATATCAATATTTCTATATTAATATGTTTTCTAATTTTATCCCAAAACAAATCATAAATCCAAAATACAAAATTGGAGAAAATAACTCCACATGTTAAATTTTTTGGAATTAAATCATTTAATTAAATATTAAAATGATGAAAATATTATCTCTATCAATATAATAATTCTATGATCTCATTGTTTGACATAAGATTTATCCATAGAATCACACATCCATTATTATATACATGCCTCATTAATGTCTACATTTTAATCTATGTTATTAATAAAAATTCACTAATATATTTTTAACCATTTTTTAATCCTTCCAGATGGATCATAAAATAAATTTCATGTAAGAAATAACAACCCCAAAATTTTAAAACATGTTTTTAGTTGTACACCATTATAAATCACTAGAAGAAGATTGTATTAATACTGAAGGTTCCCTATTTGAGATTAATACCCTTTATTACATCTATTATAGAACATATATCCACTTCTAGTATCTAAATAGGTATTTTATTTCAAGTAGAACTATAAAATATATACTTTAATAAAACATTAGGATTTTTTTCTCTTCTACTACATATTACTAGGTTTTAGAAAATATAATATCCAACTAATCCCACAAATTTGAAAAAATTAGATACCCCAACATAGGATTATCAAAACCATTGATACTCTGAGAAATGGTACACTAAAAATCCTTAATGTTCCATAAAACACCTAATCTCTCTTTATCCATTAACTTCCAAACATCTAAATTTATCTAAATTCTTCTTTGATAAATATTCATTATCCTCAAACATTCAAATCAAGATCCAATATGAAAAAAACATTCATAACAGACTAGATTCGGTAAACATCCTTCAATATATTTTTTTACATATATTGTAACAATTATAGTCTTTGGACCTATTTAGGTTTAGTCTTTAAGAGTATCTATAGATTGATTTAGCAATTATAACTATTGATTTTTATATCAAATTTAAATTTTTACAACTCTAAATAGAAAAAAATTAACATATATTATATTTTCGATGTCTCCGAAAAATTATACACATAAAATATTATTTTATATATTTCATACCTTACTCATCTCTTTTTAACATGTAGAAATGAAAAAATAATATGTGGTGAGATCAAATAGACGGTAAGGTTTAACGTAAGAGAAAATATTTAGAGATCACAAGTGAGCATAAGATTAGTAGATTGATATAATTATGATCAATAAAATAACAGTAACTAGAAAAGATTAGATCATAAAACATGGAAAAAGCCATTGAATAATATAAGACATAATTACATTGAGTGTGAAAACCTAAGTCAATATACACAACACATAGGAAGATAAAATAGTGAAAAAAATATGAATAAAATTTTTTAATAACAATAAAATATAACATACCATAAAATGAATGTAATCATATAAATGAGGAATAAACTTATGTATCAATAAATATTTAATATTTGTTTCATATTCACCACATAATTACCATAGCATAGTGGAGTAGACTTAACTACTTGGTTCACACAGTGGAGCATGAAACAAACCTAATTCCTATAGTTGAGAAAGAATTCCATTCCCTTTTTACAAAATTATATCATGAGATAAAACACCATAACCAATGAATTAGTGGGTGATATAGGACCCACCCAACATAATCAACACATATGTCTCCCAAATAAAATAAATAATCATCTTCTCTGAAAAAAAGGAATGAAATTAAATTTTACAACCTTCTAAAATAGAATCACATAAGGTAAATATTCATATTTCCATCAATAATCATGACATGATATACCCATTGAAAATAAATGGGTATCCTAATATATGAAGTATCATTCTAGGAAAATATAATTAAATATAGGTAATATAACATATTTTATATATAATATATAAATAAATGGATTAATGTTTTTTAAACAATTTCCCCAATCAATTGATATTATATAATTTAGGTTAATAAATATCAATCAAATGAACAATAAATATTTTACTTATAGAGGAATTAAATTAGATAAATAATTAATAATATAAAAATAATGTTTATTAAGAATGAATAATGAATTGATTGATCATTTCTTTTATAAATTCATATATTTTATTAAAATTCAAATAAATAATTAATTATTAGATGTTTATTTTAAAATAATAACCGAGTATTAAAATAAAATTATAATGAGAATGTTATTCTTTTCAATGAAAACTCTTTTATCAAAACACTGAAAAATTGGAAAATATTTTACTTTTTAAAAAAATGACTCTAGGGAATTACGATTTTAAGTGATTGTAAATCCATTATTTAGAAAAAACATAAAACAAATTATATTAGAAATTATTAAAATAAAATTTTATGATAAAAATTCCGGGAATATTTTATGAAAATTAATTTTCAATAATTTATAAATGAAAAGTTTGAAATATATTAAAAAAACAAAATTTTAAAAATACCTATTTTTTCATTAAATATAAAATTGGATTTTTAGAGAAAACATTAACTGGAGATAAAACATTTATATTGAATGGATGGAAAACCAATTTATATATTTTAGAATATCATTATTGTAAATCCATATAGTTTAATATGTACACTATTTTTCCTATCCAAAAATTGGATGGTAATTATAAGGATCATGGAATTCAATATTCATTAGCGTTTACAAATATATTAGAGAATATTGGAAAAACTAAAAATACAGATAGTAGGGAAAAGATATATTAGGAATAAGGGAATTATTCGTCATTTTTTTGGATATTATTTAAGAATAAATTTCATCAGGGTATATTATGAAAATATAATGTTAAACTGTTAAAATTAATCTCAAGAGTAATGTTTTAAAAAAAATCATAATAATGTTGTTAATTTATTCCTTGATGAGAAATAATTAGAGTGATGAGAATTATTATGGCTCAATTAACATTTAAATAAAAACCCCTCCTTTAATAGGAAAGATATTAAATTTTATATTATAAATCAATGATTGATAGAGTGATCACGATTTATTGAATAAATAGTTTTCAAATAATCTATATAAATGAAATTTTGTTTGTAATAGAAACATGTCTTAATAGAAGGAATTTGATATAATAAACTCTTATAGGTTTTTTTAAAAGGTTGGGGCCGAAGCCTCATTTTTATTATTAAAGCAAAGAAAAGACCTCTATAACTCGGTAGAGGGATACCCATTACATAGCCCGAAGGCCTAGTGGGCATTTATCCCATTACATGACCTGTAGGCCCATATTTTTGGCTCAAATCCCATTCTGTGAATAGTACTGCTACAGTACCCGCGTTGCTACAGTACCGCACAGTTCTGCCGCTGCTACAGTTCTCTGCCGCCGCTACAGTGACCTGCCGCCGCTACAGTGCCCACCATTGCTACAGTGTCGCCGCAGCTACAGTACACTACAGTGCTGCTAAAGTACCTGTGCCCAATGGTTTTTGAACTCCCATTTTTCATGTAGATTTAAGGGGTGCTTACCACTAAGCCAATGGGTTTTTTATTTTTGATAAAATAACGAATGAGAGAAAGAACATGGAATTTAACATTTAATATCATGTAATATATAAAAATAATTAATACTAATATTGATAGGTTTTAATGTACACTATTCTAATGAAATCATATTTTTTAATTATACATATGTATCTTGTGGAAAAAAATTCGATTAGAAACCAAAAAATTATTCCTGATAAATTATTCACATGTCCCTAAAATAATGAATAATAAAGTTATTATTTTTAAGTAAATTCAAAGGAACCTTGTAAATATATATGTAGTTTTTTAAACCATTGATGATCATATTCAATTTATTTATTATATATTTATTTCTTGTGTTATCGTGAAAAGTGAATCAGCGTCTACTTATTTTGATAACTTTATCGATCAAATTTGATTTGTTTAATAAATAATATAACCTTAAAGTAAATATAGAACAATAATAATATACATATAAACATATAATGATATTATTATTCTAGTTCCCATAGTAATCCATTAATGATTTTTTGTAGACCTATTCGAGTAGGTGGTGCGACTAACCCAAACATGACCATACCATACCTTGATTGATTAGTATGGCTATGAAATGTATTATTTTAAAACAATATAATTATAAAATAATAATAATGATAATATTTATTTATTTTAGTTTTTGATTTATATTCTATGTTTTTTGGTTGATGAATTTTAAATAAGAGTAAAAGTGAGGAATATTTCTTTGTGGTGGTGGTACTCTACAAATAACATAATTAACAACATTTTTCTTACTAAGTGGATAGAAATGAATAATTATTTTTTACATTAATATATAAAACATAAATATAATAATTATTTTAAGTTCATTATATTATTATGTTTATGGTTTAACAGTAAGATAAATACTATGATGTATATCTATGATGTAAGTTATACTCAATTTGGTACCTTGAACATTATATTATAGTATCATCAGAAATATGGTCTGTGGGATATCTTATGGTAACTAGAGGAAAAAATGATATAAATTTCTTGAAAGATTTAAATATATTAATTTTATTAAAGTTTTTAATGTAATGGTCCTACATTGATGGGAATTAATTGTCCTATTTTAAAAGTAGAGAAAAGGTCACTTTTTGAATAAAAATTCCTTTACAATAATATCATTAAAATAGTCTTTATTCAAAGACTACAAAGGATTGATATAATTGAGTGTTGGGTGATCTTTTTTTAATAAAAATTCAACAAATTTTTGGTACACATGATTTAAGAATGTTTGACTTTGTTTACCCTTATATTGTCATGTTTTTATTTTTTTAACCATGTAACATGTTTTTAACCAAGTAACCTGTGTTTTAGTAAAAATTTTAAAATAACTGATCTGATGAAATTTAGGATAGATAAAAAACATTTATCGATATTTAACCTATTTATATTTCTAATTAAAATAATATTAACTTTTAAATTAAATCACAAAATGTATTTAAGAAAGGAATTTGTAAAAAAATGTTTCTTCCATGAATAATTGTTCTTCATATTATGTGGTATTGATTACCAATTGAATCTTTGATAATATATATATATATATGGGGGTTCAAAAGTTTTTCATATTTCATTTTTTAAGAAGTATATATTTATTTTTCTTGTGAATAATTGAAAAATACTTTTAAATCAATTATTTGATAATTATAGATTCACCATTACCATAGTATCTATATTTAGTCTTACTAATAAAAATTTGAAAATCAAAAATGAAAATAAAATTAATAAATAATATGAAAATTTTGATCTAAAAAATGAAAATCATTCTATAAAATAAAATTTCAAAAAGCCAGAGAATTTAAAATTTATTTTATATCATGTAACAATTAAAAACAATTTTTAGAGTAATTGTGTTCTTAATAATAAAATTTAGGTGTAGTGATTATTTTACATTTAAATCACTATAATTATATAAATTGGTTTATTGTGAGATACATAAATGTTACATGCAATAAGAAGTACCCTGAGAACCCTAGTATCCTTATAACCAAGATGGTAGTCATAGATCCTGAAGGTCATTCCTGACCCCCATGGATTGCATACCGCCACATGGAATCATATAATATAAACATGGGAATGAATTTTTCACAAGCACAAAAAATAAAAAATATACATATTAGTATTATCAATAACTCCAATGGGAGATAGTACTAGAATACAAACATCTATATTAGAAGCCGAAAAAATATGTTATCAATATACGATAATGTCTAGCATGAAAAACACTATGTCCTGATGGACACCTCACTCCAAGAACCAAGGGATCAAGAGAATCCACCTCCTCTAAGATAAACTATCCCGTTACTCATACATGGAATGAGAAATTCAAAAAACACATGAAAGAAAAGGTGGGGTGAGATTTAATATTCCAAGTAGGGTATAACCAAGTGTTCCATAATAAGATGTCATAATAACAATAAAATCATGATTTAAACCTTTATAAAATGGGCATGTAATTATAGTGTCATATTTTTTAAGAAAATATTCTCATTTCAAATGATGTAATACATGTAAAACATGGCCTAAATAAATAATCTATATAAAAAAAATTTATATAAATGATTAGTAATGTAGTTTCAAAATTAGTGGAATATTTAATAAAAAATGTCAAAATAAGAAACACTATTATCATCCATGAGGTATGATAGTTCAATGTTATGGGATCCTGAGACATCTCATATCAATGTTCATGGAACATATGTGTACAATCTTCTTTCAGTTACCGACAAAATATGGCCAATCAATATCCAAACAGGTATATAATATGTCAAACAAGGTTTTTTATAGAGTGGTAAATCTCCAATCCATTTCTTGGGTATTACCATCCTAGAGTTTTTTCCCCAAATTAACCACTAACTACCTAGGCTCACATGTCCTGAATCAATCAATAGAAAATAGGAAAATCATTACATTTAAAATTAATTTACAATCACCCAATTTTCTTTTTCGCAATTTAAATTCGCATTCAAAACCAAATCATTGTATTTTCATCATTTTATTCCATTTCAATTAAAAATAAATCATATGATTTTATGAAATCAATTTAAGACATTTCATAAAATCAATACATATATAAATTTACAAATTCTATCTATTTCAAATTACACATCCCAATAACTAATTCATTTTCAATTGGGAGGGTTTTCCCCAAAAATATAATTCCAATTCAAATACATCCTATTTTTCGCATTAAATAGGTATTTTCATAAATCAATTGAATGAAATTTAAATAAAAATAAATTCAAGGTTTAATTGTTTAGAAATTATTAAATGTGACAAACTACCTTTCCCATTAAAATAGAATGCCTATGAGTAGACTTTACAATGGAATAAAATGGCACATAGGATCTTAAGACTATATATATATACATGATTCAATTACACAACAATTAGATCAATCAATTCCTGAGATGATATATCAAAGTCTAAGAGAAAAATATAGGGAGGTTAATGATAATGTAAGACCTATTACCTAGATAGATGTTACACAAACAATACAATGATCAATCTCTAAAAATTATATCCAGATGGATTAGAGACCACCAGCATCACTTAGAGAAGGATCTTGGTCAAGAGTAAGGAAACCTAGGGGAAAGGGAAAACAATTTTCATCTGACACACCTTCTTAAAATAAACAATTTTATTTTTAATGGGGCTTAACTTACTTACACATTGTGGAATTTTTAGTCCCATTTACAAAAAAATAACCATCGATGTTTATTAACATCTTGATTCTTTATATTTGTAGGGTGTGAAAACTTTACACGACCTGTCACCTTTCATGCTATTAACTAATTTCACCGCATCTTCAAGGATATGACTTCACATCTTATAACCCCGTATCTTGTAATGTAAATCCCTATCAGTTTAAAACTATTGGTTTATTTCTAAAACATCAAAAAAATACTTAATTTCAGAATCACATATATCCCCCTAATTCATTCTTGAAATTACTCTTCCAATGAAAATGTAAAATAAAATAATGGGTCAAAACTTATATGATCAAAAGGAAATAGGATGAAACAACATCCCCACCATAAAAACATTATGTCATTATAAATTCATTCAAGAATCATCCATATCAAAAATTTGAGCCCACTACCCTCTCTTTAGTGCCTCATGTTCCAATGTATCTATAAAATCATAACGATGATCCCATAGCACAAGGGCAAATTGCATAATATTTTTATGAATTACCTTGGTCTCAGAATCAACTACCAAAAATGGATTCTAAGTCAAAGATTAATCTGGATAAATATCAAGATCACACCAGTTTAATAAAATAGGTGGATAAAAAATATAGTTTTGTAGATGTGATACTTGAAAAAAAAATCGTATCAATTTCAAATGTGGTTGAAGTGATTAATGGTGGGACACGTTTCCCATATAAAAAATCCTCAATATTTCCCACCAAAATATGATCATGCACTCCTTTTCATCCAAGCTATCAATAACCCAAATGAGTTTAAACTTTTCAGATCATAGGGTCACTAAATGAAAATTCAAACGACTTGCATATATGATTATCATAATATTTTAATTAGATGTATTCTATCAACAACATATGATGAATCAAGTGAATATTTTTCGTCATCTCTCACACCAAGCATGGTACATCAAAGGAACAATCACCAATCTCTGACTAAAACAATATAGATTGACAAGGCATGCTAAAAAATGGCTCAAAAGTATCCATTATGATTGTGGATGGGTTACTATTGTTATATGAAAATGAAACTAGTCCCAAATGTTCATACCAAGATTTACCAAAATCCTGTACATAATCACAATGAATATCCTCATGCATCTGTATACCTCTCTCTATCTGGACATCCAACTAAAGATGGTATGTTGTACTCAGAAAATATTAAGAACCATGTTCCATCTGAAGGCCTCACCAAAAGTGAAAAGTAAAACCTAGATCCATACTGGGGACTATATAAGATAGAACTCCATTTAAATAGAATGTCTATCAAACTAAGATATTTCCAAGAACCTTAACATTTGTTTCATTATGAAAAATTATAATGTGAGCTGATTTGGGTAGCCATTTGATCAAAACCCAAAAAAAATCTTCTTTAATTGAGTATATTTAATCCAAACCACAAATTCCATATAAACATCATCCCACATGCAAGTAATCGCTGTAAGTGGATGAAGAAAATCGGATGGTCTCTGGTGCTTTGACTTGACAAGTTGGCATGTATAACTATGTGAAATAAAATCTGCATTGTTCAATATAATTCACGACCAACAGAATCATTGCTACATGTCATAGAACATTTTTGTTGTTCTTAGGTTAACTTCCCACTGAGAATTATAGCAATCCCCCATCATAGATTTCCTTAATATAAAAGGTAAAGGAAACTAGTTTTTATATCATAAGATACAATCATTGGATAAGGACAACTCAACAATGGTCTCCCAATAATAAATAGATGTCCTAATTCCATCCAATTCATTATCAAGATGTTGTTCCTAAAGAACCATATCGAGAAGTGGGGATATCATTTGAGCAGTATCAAATATAGCCTCTACCCCTATTTCCCAAACATTAATTTGAAATTTTTTTAAAAAAAATATTTGAAGTTACACTCTTTGGAAAAAATTTTCATTGTATGGGTCCAAAATTTCGAGCCCAAGGAATATATGATGAAGTTCTCTTTCTCTAGGGAATATACAATATCAAAAAAATATTGCAATAATTCCATCCAATTCTATTATAGGAGATTCAATTTTTTTTAAAGAGAATTTATAACTCAAGATATTGTGATCAGAATATATGGTAATCATTTCTCCATAATAGTAATGTCGCTAACTATTAAGTGCATGAATAAAAGCTGTATGTTATTTGTCATGGGTCAGATAATTTTTCATATAAGGCTTATACTATTGAGATCTATAAGAAATGATGCGATCACCCTATATTAGAACATATCTCATACCCAAATCCTATGCATCACATAATACTAAATATCCCTTATCGGCTTCTAGAAGATTCACCATAATCACAAAATTCAAAAAGACTTTTTCTCAAAAAAATAAATATATCATTTGTCTTCCCATAAAAACATCAATCCCTTATGTGTATGATCAATCATTGGATAATCCTACTTTTGGAAATACATTACGAAGAAGAAATAGTACCTTGCTAAACAAAATAATTTCTGAACCAGGAAAACATTACATTCATGCTCCCAGTTAATAACAAAATTCGCCTTCTCAGGATCAACTGAAAGAATATTTTCAAAGAACATGTGTCCCAAGATCATCACATCCTGAGTCCAAAAATTACATTTTAAAAATATTCCATAAATTTTATTACTTCCAAATATTCCTAATATTCTGTCAAATGATGAACATGGTCATCTTCAGACTTAGACTAAAACATCATGTCATCCACAGACACCATCACAAATGTATCATGATACTCATTAAGAATAATATTCATAAAATATAGAAGGTCTTCATTAGAATTTTTTATACCAAATTGAATGACAAGATAATCATAATGGTCATAACTTATTCAAAAGGTAGTTCTCAAATTGATAGATTATTTTATTCTTAACTAGTGATAACCATATCGAATATCAACATGGGAACACCACTTATCACCCTTTTACTAGTCAAAAGTATCATTGATGAATGGTAATATATAGTTTTTCATTATAATTCCTTGATTGAGATTCTGGTATTCCATAAAAAGAAGATGTGTTCCATCTGGTTTCTTAGAATTTAGAATATGCACCACAAAAGATGAAGAATGGGTTATATGAATCCTTTATTTATAATAACATAAAACTGAGTCTTCAAATCTTTCATTTAAGCTCATGACAATGGTATGATAGAATTGATATTTTTTGAGTACCAGTAACTAAAAAATGAAAAAATCTACCTCCTATTTTAGTTAAAAAATTGAATTCATAAGGAAAAAATTAAGAAACATGATGAAATATTTAGGGAGATCAAAACCCATGGGTTATAGCTCATGATAAAAAACAATTATTATTTTGTTCCACAACAATGGATAAAATGGCCCGACAATACGTGGCCTCAGGTCCCATTCTCCTTGAAGGATACAACACAACCCATTAGGTGCATTAAATAGTATCTATCGAAGACAATAATCATTATGTGATTTATTTTATAAAAGATCCAATATATCACGAATATGACATCAGGAGGTTTAATTTAAAGAAACAAAAAATTCCAAGAGATATCAATCTCTAATAATGATAATGCACAAGAAGGATAATAGAGTACATTATCTTTCATTGTCTAGAGGGGAGTAGTAATGTACACCACTGATGATAAAAGATCTATAAGAATATTTACAAGATTCACAATATGAGTTGATATAAAGGAGTGATATGAACCATTATTATATAAAGTATTCACTTATGTTGGACCTCTAGTGATGGTACTTCTCACAGTAGCTGGACTCATATCACTTCCACGGGAGACTCTTCCACTATGTGAAGAATCTTCATTCCAAATATCTATGGGTGAAACCACTTAGGTCTTGATGAATCAAATTTAATCCTTGAAATATTTGGGGAGGATGATCCCATTCCACTATTTGGATCATTGAAGATATAACATAATTTCATCAAGTGTCCTAAACAAACAAATGAACCCTATATGTTGCGTGCCTCAGTACAAACCGATTTTGAATTCCTCGGATTTCCATGCCCATTGAAATTCATTGTGGACCTTCCAAGATCTATGATGAGAATAATCACCCATTTTCATCCCTTTTTGGGATATCTTAGAAGTTTAAGTAATAAATAAAGGAACTCCCATCAACCGTAACATACCTACCCAATCAATATCAATCATCAATGACCTATCTATCACATCATTATAGAAAGAGTTCTTTATAAAAACTTGAGAATGAATATTATATCTATTTAAAATATATAAAATTCTTGTATTCAACTTCACATTTGATACAATGTTAGTTTCCTACTATACAAGTGTAGATAATCAGTTCACATACACTTTCATAGTACATTCAACTTACTAAATATTAATAAATTCCCTAACCCGAGCCAGTAAAATAGATTAGGGATATAAATATTCCTTTAATATAACCTTAAAGAACCTTACACTATAAAACCATGGTATTTTTTTTGTATCACCACCAAGTCCCACAATCTATTTCTTGGTCCCTCTAGCTTAAAGGTAGAACAATTTACATTAATATCTTTGGTAGATTCCAAACAGTCAAATAAAAGCACTACCATTTTGAAATTTCCCTCAGCCTTTTGAGGATCATTAATGCCTTAGAATTAAATTCGTTTTTGAAAAAGGTTCTCTTAATAATGATTCCTAGTTTAATCCCTACGAGGCTCAAAAACTAAGGCATGCATAGGAATGTGTCCAGATGTGTATTCCATAGATTGGACAACATTTAGAACAACCTATATAAGATTTAGGTCCAAAAGAGGGTTTTTATCTATGTATCATCACCATCTTCCTTCTAGATCCTATACACACCTTTTTCAAGGGAATGATGTTACACAATATCAGCAAAAAAACATTAAATACATCAGAAGAATACTCAGATCAACAAAAAAATAAGATTAACAAGGGAAATTAATACTATCATATAAATATTCATGATTTGGATTTCATCTTATAAAAATCAAAATTACATAAAATACTAGAAATAATAACCAAGATGATATTCCCAAACCACCTTTAGTGACTCAGTACTCTAAAAAACAAGATGTCACAAACATATCTCGAAGGTCATTCCTAATTCCCATAGCTTGGTGAATAGTTCCTAGCATCATATAATATAAACATGGGAAATAATTTTCCACTGACACAACAAAATAAACACACTCACACACAAATATATATATATATATATATATCATTATATTCAAAAACATCAATTTGGATAGTACTAGAAACCAAAATAGTATATTAAAAACCAAAAAATTACATATTCAACTAACTAGAATGCCTTACAAGATGAAGTCAATGTCCTAAAGGAAACGTCACCGCAATCCCCATGGGATTAAGAGAATACAACTCTTCCAATTGGGTCATTCCCATTACTCAGACCTAGAAAGATAAAATCTATGAAATCCAAATGTAAAAGGTAGTGTGTGATCTAAAAATCCTAATAGGGTCTCATTATGTTTTCAATAATAATATATAATAAAAAAAATTATTATATAAATTTCAATCAAACAAGGTATAAAAATATTGTTAAATGTTTTAAAAAAAAGATTATTTTTATTTTAAATGATGGAAATAATTTCAAACAATGTTCAAATAAACACATTAATTAAATTAGTATGCATAAGTAAAGCAGTTTCAAAATCAATGGAATATATACTAATAAAGTCACAATATGAAACATGGTCATCTACCCTATGATACGATAGTTCAAATAGTATGGGATCCACACTCATCTAATTTTAGTGGTCATGATAATTACATGTACACACATACCTCAAGCTCACACTAAATAGGACCCCTAAACATCTCATTGAGAATAAGAAATTTTATACCTGGCATTTTCTATAGTTTAATATCATCAATCCATTTCTATGGAATTACCATAATAGAGTGTTTGTCCAATATATCCCACTAACTACCCAATATCACATGTGATTGATCAATCATTAGAGAAATTTAAAATCATTACATTTCAAAGTACTTCAAAATCTACCGCTCTTCCTTTTCACAATGCCAATTCATGCTCAAACAAAAAACATAGTGTTTTTATCATTTCTAGCATTTTCAGTTTAAAAAAATCCCTTAATTTTATGAAATATTTTTAATCCAGTTCCCTTTATAAATTCTAAAATAAATTTATAAATTATAAAAACTTCAATTTTCATTCCCTATTCTCTAATTCCATTGGAATTGGTGAGTTTTCCCCAAAATTTCATGCCATATAAAATTTGAGTCCAAATTGACATCAAATTGGTTTTTCATTATTAAATTGAAAAACATTTAATATATGAAGTTCATGGTTTAATAGACTAGAATATTATAAAAAGAACCACATACCATTATCCTAGAAACACAAAGGATGCAATGTGACTTTCCAATGGAAAACTAAGTCACAAAAGATCAAGGAACTCATTCTACTAACATGATTGAAAAACTTATTTGAGATCCCAACATTACCAAGATGATATAACAAACACCAATAGGAAACTTGATAGAGATAAAAGAGATAAGAAGACATCTTACTCAAATATTTGAACTACAACTAACACGATGTACAATCGCCAAACAGATGATCTACTAGGATTAGAGATCACAAAAATCACATAGGGATGAATCTTGGTTGAGAGCATAGAGAACTAGAGGAAATGGAATAATAATTTAAGCCAAACCACCCACTTGAAACAGACACTCAGTATTTTATATAGTGTGTAACTCGCTTAAAGACCATGTATTTTTCGAGTCCCGTATATTCCGAAACCAATAACTTTCTAATAAAAAAGTGATTTTTAATATTTACATGATGTGTAAACTATACATGGCGCGTAACCTTCCCCACCATGTGACGATTTTATATAATAATCAACGTGAATATTTCACATCGGGTAACACCATTTCTCAACATGTAAATCCCTAAAAGACTAGAATTTACATGATTTATGATGAGAATCTCACCAAATCCTTGACATCACTGTTACATATATCCTACAAATTCCATATCAACAATACTCAACCAATGAAAAATGAAAACCAAATCAAGTGTCAAAACATACTTGATAAAAAGATAACAAGTTATTAAAATACGGATTCCAAATTACTCCATTTCTGAATATTATTATAAATATGATTAATAAAAATAAAATTTCAATGAAATTTTACATATGATTTAAAATTTTAAAAAAAAATTCTTATGTTCAAAGAGATATTCTAAATACATTTTTTTCAATCCAAAAATACTTTTTTATTCAAATAATACATTATATATTCTGCAAGGACATTATCATAAATCGATAAATATATAAGCTCTTAAATTTTAAGAAAGGCTGAATGTTTCCTAATTTATATAAAAATCATAAAAATTATAAAAATTTAAAATTTCCACACTAAGATAGTTTTTAATTGATTAATTCCAAAATAAAGTTAATTTTACAATAAAATATAATATAAAATTTTAAAATTTATCATTTATGTAATAAAAAGATATCTAAAGAAATATTGATTTTATTGAAAGAGGTTCTTTTGAATATTAATGGTTCATTATATTATTTCATGCTAATAACTAATTTAACAATTTAAAACATAGTATTCCATATAATGGAATATAATATATTTAAAAATATATATATTAAATTTGGTGAATTTAATTTATCAGTGTTCTTTATGTAAAATATTAAAAATTATTTTTTGAAAAAAAATAAATTTCAATATATAATATTTAACAACAATATATAATAATTCTCAACATATCAATGTAATTTTATTTACTAGGGGTTTTAATTTTTATAATAATTAAATATGTCATGGATCATTGTTGTTCAATAATATATGTGTTTAGTGTTTCTCATGATAAAAGTAATCACAAATTGTTTTAATTTAAAACATCTTTAATCTCAAGTCATTATATCTACCCCACTTAAATTAATCGCATATTATATCTTAGTTATTATTAAATTCAGATGGAATTAGTTGAGGGAATTTCTAACACATTAAAAATTTAGTATTTTAAACTCAACATGAAACTGACTATACCCAAAAGGCTATACTAAGTCAAGTAACAACCCTGATAATACAATAATCATTCATGTATTTTTATACTCATTTTTGTATATATCCTAATCAAACATTCTCTAAAATATACATTTACAAAAGCAATTAAATTATATAAACCACTAGTAAATAATATATTACTCTAGAAATTAACTATATCATTTACCCTCAAATTTATTAAACACTTGTTTATAAATTCACAAAGTTGTAAATATATCTTTTAACCCCAAAAATCATATAAACATATGGAATCATATAGTGGATAACCTTATCAATAATACAATAAAAAATTTAGTTATATCAATAATACGTAGCAAAAATTTCTCAAAATTAATAATCACATTACTTTGACCACCTAAAGAATATGTTAAACCTAAGTGTTTTTCATACATCAAATAGGTTTTCTCAAATAATTGTTTTATAAAATATACCATTATAATAAAATATTGTTTAATGGTTTTTCATAACATTTAATATTTTTTTAAACCATTAAAGAAAAGATAATGATGAACAACCATTAGATGTTTAACATAACATACTTAACTTATAAAATATCCTTGAATATTGTCAATAAATATATCCCATATGTAGGAATCACTAAGAGTATCATGTTTTAATGAAATGTCAGATATATAACTCTTTTCCAGAAGTAAGTCCTTGAGACACACTTTTTACATAACAAAATCAAATAATATGGTAATAAACCATTTCAATATTCTCCAATATTAAGTTATAAAATACAGTTGTTTTTAGTTTTATTTTTTATCAACATCATTTCTGTTAATTTTATTTCAACAAAATAGAAAAACTAAATGGTGATAATAATATCAAAAATACAATTTTTTGAAATAGAAAATCTATATATGTCTTCATTTATTTTACATTCGTTTTATCTATTGAAACATTCAGTTAAATCTATATATCTTTTATTCATGTTTTCTTATACAATTTACACCAATCCTAAAAAGTAAAGCCCAAAAATTATCATGAACATTCTTACAATATTTGATAACTCAAAATCAGTAAAATATAATCTCTCAATGATTGAAATTTAATTTATCTATTATATAACATATAAATTAACATGTAAATTGACATGAGAAAAACCAAATTTTAATGTTTTTTATTCATATCCACTCACAAATATTATTTATAACAAAAGTATTATAAATCATTCATAATGGTTCATATAAGGAATTTAAATTAACTGTAGAAAACCCCCCACTATTGTAAAAACTTGTGTTGATTTAGGTAGTGTAGTGAAGTATCTAGAGATGATTTAGTTAATATCCAATATTCCATTTTTAGGTTTATTTCCCCTAGGTAAATTTGTACCAGAGCCAGCATCCACATGTACTATCTAAAAATGGATATTATTTCCAATACAACCACCGAATATCTAATTTAACATGAATTTGGATATTGACTAATATTTATACATATTATATAGGTTTTACCTAATGTTATCACATCATAATCCCCAATCAACATATGATATTTATTATAACCAGACAAATTATTTATATGTACGTTTTATGCTATGATATTATTTAACAAATCAATCCTTAATGACCAATAAAATTCTTAATTTTTGATTAAACAATGAAATTCTAGACAATTAAATTATCTCAACCATCCTTTGATACCAAATGAGATATACCAAACATGTACTAACACATTTAGTGTTAAAAACAACATACATTATGCACTGAATTCAATACACATACTCAAATTCATTATTTTATTAAATAATATTATATTTATATTATATGGACCATTATACATTACATTAATAGAGATTCAAGACAATTATTTCACATGTAGAACCCATATTTATTTTTTAAATATAACTTTTCCTAATATAATAATATAAAATTCACAATAAATAATTCTTCAATATCGACTAGAATTTATTAAATTAGATAATTTTATATAAAATTAATACCATATTCATATCTTCATAATTTTGGTAATTGGAAACATGTGATTGGGTGGCCTATAATTATTAGTAAGGGTAAACATAAGTAAAAACAATTTACGGTGATAAGTGAACATTCTATGATAATATAGATATAATAAATTTTAATAACATAATAATACCCTTAAAGAAACATATCATAATAAATTTTGTAAGGCTTGTAATAAACTAGGACATAAAAATAAATATTTTGGAAATAGTTGTCAATAAACATCTGTTATTGGACTATAACATAGTCATACCAATAATTAAAGATCCTTGTCATACCATTCAAATGTGACATATCCTAAAATAAAAGGATTTATAGAAATATTTTATAGTCATATTAATAGATAAAAATATCATATTTTATCACTATTACTTAAATAATTTCTATTAAATTGTGCTGTATGCATACATTCCACATTGCCATAGTATAGAATGAATCACTACCCGATTACAAAAATTGATCATAGATTATGTACTTGATTCCTAAAATCATCTCATGAGATAAAAAACCTTACCTAATGCATTAGAGGGTGATTTATCACCCCACACCTTATTATCCACTCATATATGTTCATATAAATTAAATTAAAATCATATCATAATGAACACATGGTTAGAAAATTTGTTTCTTATCCATCATAAATGGAATAAAATATGGAAATAATTTAAATTTCCCTTTGTAATAATAACATGATATTACAATATAAAATAAAAGTTTATCCAATTTATTAATTATTTTCTATTTAAATACCATCTACTCTTAATAAGATAATATTTTACATAAAATGTATAGATAAAGGGTATACAATATAGTGAACAATTTACCTAATCAATCAATATTATAGTATAATGGTTAAGATCCTTCAATCAGAGGAATAAAAATAATATAAATAGATTTATGGAATTTGAAGTAGAGTTGTGTTTATATTAAGAAGATTACTTAGAAATAAAAATTATGTGATAGATCATTTCTCGTATAGATATTTACTGTATCTTATTTTTGAAATCACTGGTAGAAAATCAATCACTATATGGATAACTATTTTGAAATAACAGTTTAATATTACTTCCAAAGGAATGGAAAAAATGTTCCACTTTATTTGAAAATACTTTTTAATTAATCTCATAGAATTTCCCGAATAAAATGTACTTATTTAAGAAAAATATTTGCAATAAGTATTTAATATTATAGGAAATCTATTTTTTAGGGCCATTTCATAATATTTTTTAATTTTTAATTTTTATATGGAATATATAAGAAATTTTGGTTACCAATTTCATTTAAAAATTCATTATCATAATTAGTGGAATGAAAACTTTTGATATATATTAAAACATTACTTTTGAAGAATTATTCAATTATTAAGTATGAAAATATGTATAAATATATTATATAGAAATAGTGGAGTTTAATGTAAAAAATCTATTTTATTAATTAATTAAAAACCAATTCAAATATTTTTGAATACCCATGTTAAAAATGTAGATCATAAAAATAATATTATATTTTCATTTTGAAAATGGGAATAGATAATTATAATTATCATGTTAAATAAAAAAAAATTTATTTCCCAAAAAGAGATGATAATAGTGGCTCGAAGAAAAATTTTTGCATGGAGGAAAAGATATATTGGAAAGAAGGGGAGTTTTTCATTATAAGGAATGAATTATTTTTGGGAACTTTTTTCATCAATGGGGATTATGATAAGAAACATTACAACATCGAAAATAACTTTCAAGGATAAAAGGTTCATAGAATTTCAGAATCAAGTAATGAATTTATGAATCATGGATAAATAATTTTATATGTGAATACTATTTTTACATGGGAAAATTTTTAATCAACCCCCTCAATGAGATAAAGAGATTGAAATTGGGGTTATAATACCATGATGGAAATAAATTGAATGGTGAGATGACTAAATTTGAAGTAAATAATTGAATATTTTTATGATTACTAAATTATATTAATAATAACAATTTAGTTCCCATAGTATTCCAAGAATGTTTTTGATCGATTTGTTCAAGTGGGCAGTTCGACCATCCTAAAGATGAATATATAATAATTTAATGGCCGATTAGGGTTATGAAATATTTTTATTAACATAATATAATTATAATAGTGGAATAATAAACTTATTTAGACATTTTAATGGGTTTTAATAATATTTTAATTGATTTTAATGATGAATGAAAATCAATATGATATAAAATCAATGATTATTTTTGGATGAGGTAGTCTGCACAATGCATAATTAATGTTTATTTATTTTAATAATTGTATTTAATGTAATTAATAAATCATATACATTAATATAATAATACTTTTGTAAATAAATAATAAATAAATATTTATATTTTTTTGGTTTAGGATGTTTTAGAATATAAATATTATAAAGAAAATGTAATGAGTATGTATTAGTCACTTTGGTAACATAAACATTATCTAAAATGTATTATTCAAAATTAAGGGATTATGATAGAAAATGGTGACTATAGGATATTTATATTTAGATATAATTCTACATGGATAAGAATGTAAGAGTTTCATGATTAAATTCCAAGTAATGGTTGTTCAATGAAGGGGTGAATATGAAATCTTTTATAATAGAAGAGAAGTGAAATTTAGGGAATACTATATAATTTTAAATGAAAACATTACATTATACATGCTTCAATGATTCCAAAAAATTTAAATAATTTATTTTGAAAAATTCTTGGTATATAAAAGCCAAAATCATGTTTTCCACTATTGTTTTAAAAATTTTGAAAGACAACTTCCCTTAAATTTTTACTATTACATTTTTTTACCAGGTTACTAGTTTGAACCTAATAAAACTATGGTTTAAAGAATATTAATATAAAATTTACCAAATATTGGTGTGATAAATATAAAATTTCACATTATTTATTTTAATTAAATATATAAATAATAGAAAATTAAATTTTACACAAATAATTTATATATGGAGAAACGATTTGGTAAAAATGTTGTTTTTAAGATTATTTCTTCTCAATATTATTTATTATTAATTTAAAATTGAATTAGTGATAATATATTTATATATGTTTTAAAAAATTAAATTAATGTATTTTTTTATATCACGATAATTTATTTGGTATGATAAAATCTATATAATATTAATAAAACAGTTCAGTAAAAATAACATTTTAACCATTATCATTGTCACAAAATTTACACATAGTAATAATAATTTTATTACTAAAAATAATAAAATTACATATTATGAAAATGTTGATCAAAAATATGAAAATAATATTATTATAAAAAATTTCCAACGGTTAGAACAAATAATTTTAATATTATATAACATAATTCATAAAAATAGATTTTTAATAATTTTTTTGTTTCTACGCTTAAAATTTATGATTAGTACAAATTTATTATGTTCAATGTGTTTCATGATTAAAATAAGATTTTTAAAGTGAAAAATAATTGTTATGTCTATTCCATATAAACCCATAAAAAAATTACAATTAAAATTTTAAATTATATTAAAATTCTAATTAATAAAATAAAATAGTTCAATATTCTAATATGCTGAATAATGGTTTTCTACATTCACACATAAATTCTAAAATAAATAGTTTTATATAATTAAATATATTTAATAAATTTAATGTTTTTAATCTTATAGGTAATTCTTATACCTTGATAATTTCATAAAACTAATTTTTTTCTAAAAACTATTATATATCAATTTAATTAGTATTATATTATTTTACAAAAATATCAAACAATCTCGAATAGTTAATTTTTACATGAAAAATTTATTTTATATATGTTATATTCTTTTTAAATAATCTCTCTTGTAGAAATTACCTTTTAAATAATATGATGATATTATAAAAGTATATTCATGTAGTGAATTTCTCCTTTAAAGGGAGTGAATTTGAGTCAAGAAAATTATTTTGGATCATGTAACATTTATATCAAAACCCCCTTTAATTAGATGGAGATTTAAATATAAATTATAATGTCATGAATAAAAAACTTTTATGGTGTAATGAATCAATAGGCATCATATTAATAAATCATTATTTTATTATAAACTTATAATAATATTTTAATTTTAATATCCATCTTCATCTTTGATATAGTTTTAAAAAATTGTTCATGTAGGTTTTTCAAGTGACCCGAACATGAACATACCCTAATCTGTAGACACTATCTATTCCCTCACCATTCCCCAATTCTCAGAATCAATAAAGAATTTTTTTTTGTAATATCTAGAACATCGAAGTAGTGTTCTTTAAAGGGCATGATGTCTGGTCCTTCTCCCCTGGGATGGCCACCCCCTCTCACTTAAATCCTAGAGATCCCCTAGATCTTATATGTGTGGTGTAACACCCCAGGTAAATAAAGAATATGACATTTTTATATTTGTCATTATTTTTGAATAAAAGGTTAATATTAATTTAAAGGGAACTCTATGGTTGATGGCTTACCCAATACGCAACACCGGGTTCCTTTGAAATCTTACGTTGCACTCTAATAATAAAATAAAATTATTTTAAATGTTAGTTAACATGTAGCCATTGTATTGGAGTGAATGAATAGAAATAACTAAAATATGATTATATATGTTTGTTAAATGTTTTTACATTTATCCAATAAAGGATAGTCTTAAAATAGGAAAAGAATTCAATTTTATGCATATATACTCTAATTTTCACTAAAGGTCCACTTATCAACATTTGATGGCGAACCATCATTAAATATAGTTCTGGTCACTCTTATACATTCTATTGGACCAAATAAAACTCTTCTTTAGAATAGGGACATCAAAATTCACTTTGTGTAAATTTTTTGTATTTTTCTGATAAAGATAATTTTTAATGAATAGTAAAAAATGTTGTATTTTAATTCAAAACATCTTTTTAATATAATTTGCTTATATGATTAGATTATATTTTTAATTGGTTTTAATGTGAAATTAGAATATATTTTTACCATTTATTCCAATAGTGGCCATTGGAATTAATTTCACTTTGAAATCGAACTTAAACTAGTGTCAATCTTTTGATACATTTTGTTTCATAAAAACACGCTATTTGTTTTGACAGCGGGAATTAATTATTAAATTAATTAATGAAACATATATGTTTTTAATTTTTTAATATAGACATAATTTTTTAATTCTGAATATCAAATATAGCTTCGGGTGGAGTTTTGGTATTTTTCTGAAAAACTTCAATTTTTGATGAATAGTGAAACTACTAAGTGGTACTTAAAAAACTAATTTTCTTTTTCGTTTAAATGAAATTTTACCACCTTTGCGTTTTTAATATAAAAAATCTGACATACATGGTTGTAATTAAGAAGTAAAATGTTGTTCAATGGGATTAAGATAATTTTTTTTGTGAATAGTAACTTTTATGTTTTTAATCGCTATTAGAAGTAATTTGTGTAGTTTAAGGTAAAAATAATGTTTTAATAATATAAAATGAACTTTAAAAATGTCCTAAAATTATTTGATGTGTCATGGCCGACCAATACAATCCATGGGTTAACTTGGGGACCCCATGGAGCCACTTTGGTAGGAAAATGACATTAATATCTTTTTATTTAATGTTAAAATAAAAATGTCACAAACATGAATTGTTTTAACAAATAAATTTTTAAATGGGGTTATACAAGTCATAATTTTGAATATAAATATTAATGGGAAAGATAAAAAGATTTCATACATCATATAATTTTTTTTATAATTTTTAGACATTAACTAAATTAAATTATTAATGACACCATGATGATGCAGCGATTACCTCATTATTTAATGATTTAAATAAAATGGAAGGATAATGGACAATATAAGACCTAAACTTGTCCAAAACCTATTGGATGGGTGTATTTAGAACTCTTATCACCTTATCCTCGAAACACATCAATTCAGGACTTTTAAAATCTGAAACTCATTCTAAAATAAAGTAACATTTCCTTACTTTCCAATAGTGCCCCTCCTCTCCACTTATAAAAGGCCCCCACCCCTACCTCCTTACCCACACCTCTCAAGCCTTTGGCTCGGACAAACCCTTCCCATTTTGTCTCTCCACATCCCTCTCTTACTTATAAAAGCCTCACTTTGTTCATAAGTCTTTCCAAGGAAGCCTTTGAGCTCAAATCAAAAATACATACCCGATTTAAAGGTAGTGTCTTCTCTTGTGTTCTTTTGTTTTATTTTTCTTCTCCAACACCCTAAAATCTTTTCATTAATTTCTTTTGCAACAAAAAAGTATCCTAAATATACTAGGATGTTGTTATGAGAAGTAATCGAGCTACACTTACACACACCTTCTTCTAATGGTTAAAGAACATGATGTTTCTGTGGATGGTGAATTTCTGCCTCACGAAACGATGCATGTTCAACACTCATATAACACCTTCAAAGGTGGCCATTAAGATGAAACTATATTTATATATGATATATAATATGATTAGTTTTTTACTTAAGCTTCTGTATTTTTCATTTTTGGCATACCTTTATGGTTTCAATTGTGGGTAAACACGATAATTTCATTTTAGGAAGTGCGGACTATCGCCCCCTCAAAGTTATTTGATTCGTTAATGCCATTTGTGGGATGTATAAAAAATTGATTTAAAGTAATTATATATGATGTTATACTGGAATTATAATATACCTTTATATCATTATCATTTTCTTTCCATTAAAATATGAGATAGAAATGAATGTAGCGTTCAAGCGTACGTACAACTTCCCGTCTCCATGAACGGTGCAATTCATTTCTTATCCCCAAATATAATGTACTATTATAAGTACATATATATAATGGATATATATTATTTATGTTACATCTAAATGATTAATATAATTCTGGAATTAAAATATACATATCTCTCATTTAGTTTTAATTCCATTAATATGACACAGAAATGAAAGTAGCGTTCATGTGTGTGTACGGCTTACCGTCTCCATGAACGGTGAATTTCATTTCTTACCACTAAATGATTATGTAATATTATAAATACATGTATATTATGGATATATATGATATCCAAATCATGAATATCATTCTGGATATAATGAACATTTGACCACACGAACAACATGTAATTGTAAGAAATCCACTTTCGACTTAAGAACCAAATATCGACAAAACAAACATTATTAACTTAAATGATTACATAATGTTTATAACATGGTAATAAGTGATATAAAAGTAATAATTAACTTTAAAAAGTTTCTTAAGAAAGTATAAATTAACCCATGTTTATTATTCAAGACGTTGAAGAATGATCGAGTCAAGTCAGACCCGAGGTAAGGGATCCTACCTCTCTCATTTTATTAAGTACTCTCTTTTATGTCATTTATTTTAAGCTCATATTTCATATGTTTTGGGATATTATTTTATATTCCTCATTCTGTAATTTTCATGTTCATATCACGAGATACCCTATTTGATCTCGAAAATACATTTTTGGAAGTTTTAAGTGGTGTCGTTAAGCTGCCGAGTTTTCACAAGGGATTTTTCATCTCACTTTAATTATGGTGACATTTATGCTACGTTTGCCACTATTTCCATTGAGTGGTGTATGTACTTCCCATTATTATACTCTTTGTGTAGTATAATTTCATTTATGGGTATTTAAATCTTTATTGTATGACCCTTCTTCACTGGGGTGTACGTTTCGAATGTTACCCAACTCTGTAAGGGGACCTTTCACCCTCCTCTTTTTAAAAGACTTATTTTGTAATGTCTTTTAATTTACATCTTACTATGTTAGGAAATGTTCTTATATATCCTTATTGATGTAAAGTATATGTCCATGTGATGAGATACCATTCACTCTCTCTTCGACTAATTTTCTGAAATTTGAAGTGATGCCATTAGGTTGTCGAATTTTTACAGGGGAACATCTTAACCCAATTTCGATTTCTTTGGGTTCAACTTGTACTTCATGAACATGTCATCCTATGAATATGTGTTAATGACCTCTGATTGTTTTACAATTAATATCCACTTATATTGGTTGTATTTTTATTTCTCACACATAATTATGTGATAGCTTTATCTTTAATTTAAGGATACCATCTTTATAATGGATTCCATCTCAATTTACATTGCCATTGAGACGTCATTATTTTTATGCACCAATTCACTCTTATATGGTGTGTATATTTTCCTTTGACATATTATATCATGAATCCCTTTATTCTCATGATATTAAAAAGTTCAGATTAAATATTATTCCTCAATTATTTGTATTCAAGAGTCTCTCATTTTGTTAAAAAATATTTAACAAAAAATATCGTTTTAAATGTTTTAAAGATTTATTATTCTAATTCTTTATCTTTAATGTACATGTTTTAAAAATGGTTTTTAGTATTTATTTATATGGAAATTATTTTTTTAAAATTTTAATTCCATTAAAAGCTCCAATGTGCTATGGGACACTTTGATTCAAAAATCTCTTTTAATTGGTTTTTGAAAATGGATTGATTAATTCAATATATTGGAATTAATTATTGTGATTGGAAATGAAATGTTTGTATTGAAATGTTTATATTTTCAATATTTTATGTGTTATGATGGTACTTGGACATTTTACGGGTGGTTACGTGATAAACCATATGACTGGTGGTGCCGTGAATACTAGGACAAGTGGTTACGTTATAACCTCTAATGCATTGGGTATGGAAGTCGGCCATATGGCTATTCCATTAAGTGATATGTGTGGAAGTCTACCGTATGGTTATTCCATTTAAGTATGTTTATGTCCCAAGTTAACTTTATATGTTATGGGTTCTTTATATGGTTTTTATGGTAATATTTTGGTTACAAAAGGGTAAGTAATGATATTTTATCCAGTGAAGAGTTTTTACTACTTCCTAAAGGTGAAAGGTATTGCTGTGATAAAGTATACATGGTTTACATGTTGTTTTGAAAAACTAACAGTTTTAATTCTTTGTGTATCCTTTACTGATCTTTTTATGCTCACCACAAGTTTTTTGAAATGTTTTTCATAGGACTTAATGTGGAATAGGGTCAAGGATGGGATTAAGGGAAAGTCATGCTATCTAAAACATTGAACTAGACCTGTTACTTTTTAAGAGTTTTTATATTATAGAAATTTAGTAGAAGTGACTACTTTGTAATCTTTTAAGATGTAATAGTTATGTCCTAATTCTCTAAAAATATAAACCTGAAAATATCCTCAATGTGAAGTATTCATTTAATTAAATATTAATTAATGTTTAATGCCAGGGCCTTATAGTTGGTATCAGAGGTCGGTTTAGATAACTTTAGAGGTTAGGGTTCTCTAAGCATAAGTGACATTACCATAATGGTTAGGATTTCAGAAAGAGTCCTAGTTTTAGATAAAGTTAATGAGTGAGTATATCTTAGTGTTTATCTTCCTCTTTAGTACATGATGGCTTTTTTGATATGCTCACACCGACCTTGTTGGTTTTATTAAATTGATAGATCTAGCAGGAACCAAAGTAACGGTGGATGTGAAGGAAACTATGACAGTTTTCTTAGCGAGAAACTTAATGATATGGGAGCTGCAATGAGAACTCTTGTGTTTATCCTCAACCAACTATCTGGAGTCATTATTGACTACCTAAACCTTGGTGATTTCTATAAGGCATCATATATGCGAGAAACAAATCCCTACGGAACTATGGGTAATAATCATAAAGGTAAGTGTGTTCAAAAACCTATTTGTCAAAGATGTGGAAAGAAACACCCAGGAAAATGTTTCAAAGGGACATAAATATGCTATAAATGTCGAAATGGAGGTCATAAAGCAAGAACCTTCCATAGAAAAAGGAAGAATCAAGTTGACTCGAGGAAAGGGAAAGAAGTTCTTTATGATGGATCAATTGAATGTTTTAAATGTGGTGTGCATGGTCATTATGCAAACACATTTCCTATGAATAAGTTTCGGGAATGGGATCACCAAGATCGTACAAATATTCGTTTACCAATACCTAATGCCATTCCGATTGAGGATGAAGAAACTGACAATGACCAGTTAAAGGTATGGATTATTTCTTAAATTTTGTTTTCATATTTTGCAATCTTAGGATATGATTCATGATTTTGTTTGTAGGAAAGAATTATTTCATAATACGTTGTAAAGGAATGGTTAATGGATCATGAAGAATGTTGAATGAGTAATAAGTCAACGTATAAGGGATTCAAGATTTATGGTGAAATTCATAAGAGTATTAAGTCTCTTTTGTTGATGGGGTTACATTAGAAGACTTTTTATAGTATGTGTAACCCTGATGTTTGATATATGAAAATTTTATTCAAGGAATAGTTATTTGTTTTTTTTTGGACATAGTTATAAAAGAACCATTTGGGTTTATATGATCCTTACTTTTGAGGTAATTATGGGTTGCTATATGTTATGATGGAAAGTGAAAGGTATGAGATAAAATTGAGGTTAAATTATGTTATGGTTATTTTTGAAGATTTTATCTCATTGTTGAGGAATGTTTTAATAATTATATAGTTTTGGAAAAAGGACAACACGCAGACCGTGTGACTACCCGTCGCGTCGGACAAAGCTGCGGGAATCGAACCCACAACCAAAGTGAAACTGGTATTTATCACCTACCACTGGACTACGTGAAGTCCCTAGTTAGTTTGACTGATTTTTTTAATTATATGCTTTTATGAATTAAGAGAAAGTTGATTTTGGGTTATCTATGGAAATTTATTAACCTATCATGGAGGATATGTGATTAAGTTAATTACTTTTCAATACGAGACTTTAAGAGCAACTGATGTTGTTTGGAGAAAAATGTTACGATTTAACTTGGAAGACTATGTGACTAAATCCTTCAAATATTTGGGTTCAATATTATTTTGTTTTACTTTGAAGAATTTTATGGACAAATTGTTTATCGAATGGTCCTTGTTGAACTTTTAGTTTTGTTGGACAAATTTTGGAGATTAAGAATAGATTTTTGTTTTATAAAGGGTTATCCTTTTCTGGATTATCTGATCTTGTACTATCCTTTTTTCTTTTGGTTTTGGTTAGAGTCTAAAGACATGGGAATTATATAGTTCACTTTTGTGGAATAGTTTATTCTCTAGAAGATGATTATAGTACTCTTAATGTGAACAAGTCTTCCTAAATACTCATCTTTTAGAGAAAATATGAGTTTGTGTAAGAAATATAATAAAAGTTGAAAGTCAACATGATAAGTAATTATGTTTCCTTATGAATAAATTCCTCAATAAAAAGTAACTTAAAACAAAAATGTTGTCTATTAACTTTTCCTACTGGAGAATCGAATACCGTTTAACCCATCACAAGTTTGTGATTTTCTTGTGGTTATCTTTCTCCTAAAAATGTTTTATATCACTCTCCATCAGAACATGACCCTATGTTTTATCCTCCATGTCCATATTTTCTTACACGGAATCCTAGTTTGGGTTAACTCAGGTGACCTATGTACTTCTCTTTCTTTATTTTAAAGTGATTGTTTTACCGACTCTTTTTCCGATGTGGGACTTTCAAATATGTTTCCGAGCACAATTTTAAAATTGCGAGGACGCAATTCCCAAAAGGGGGAAGGATGTAACACCCTAGGTAAATAAAGAATATGACATTTTTATATTTATCCCTATTTTTGAATAAAATTTTAATATTAATTTAAATTGAACTCTATGCTTGATGGATTACCTAATACGCAACAATGAGTTCCTTTGAAATCTTATGTTGCACTCTAATAATAAAATAATATTATTTTAAATGTTAGTTAACACGTAGCCGTTGTATTAGAAGGAATGAATAGAAATAACTATAATATTATTATATATGTTTGTTAAATGTTTTTACATTTTTCTAATAAAGGATAAAGGCTTAAAATACGAAAAGATTTCAATTTTCGGCATATATACTGTAATTTTAACTAAAGGTCCACTTATCAACTTTTGATGGCGAACCATCATTAAATATAGTTCTAGTAACTCTTATACATTCTATTGGACCTGATAAAACTCTTCTTTAGAATCGGGACATCAAAATTCACTTTGTGTAAATTCTTCGTGTTTTTTTTGATAAAGATCATTTTTTAATGAATAGTGAACAATGTTGTAATTTAATTCAAAACCTCTTTTTAATATAATTTATTTATATGATTATATTATCTTTTGAATTGGTTTTAAAGTGAAATTAGATTATATTTTTACCATTTAATCCAATAGTGGTTGTTGGAATTAATTTCACTTTGAAATCATTCTTAAACTAGTGTCAATCTTTTGATACAGTTTGTTTCATAAAAACACGCTATTTGTTTTGACAGCGGAAATTAATTATTAAATTAATTAATGAAACTTATATGTTTTGAATTTTACAATACAGACATCATTTTTGAATTGAGAATATCAAATATAGATTAGGGTGAACTTTTGGTATTTTTCTGATAAACTTCAATTTTTGATGAATAGTGAAACTATTAAGTGGTACTTAAAAACAGATTTTTTTCATTTAAATAAAATTTTACCACCTTTGTGTTTTTAATTTCAAAAATCTGACATACATGGTTTTCATTAGTAAGTAAAATGTTGTTCAATGGGATTAAAATAAATTTTTGGTGAATAGTAACTTTTAAGTTTTTAATCGCGATTAGAGGTAATTAGTGTAGTTTAAGGTAAAAATAATGTTTTAATAATATGAAATGAACATGACACATGTCCTACCATTATTGGATGTGTCATGGCTGGAAAAGACAATCCATGGGTCAACTTGGGGACCCCATGCAGCCACTTTGGTAGGAAAATGACATTAATATATTTTTATTTAATGTTAAAATAAAAATGTCACCAACCTGAATTGTTTTACTAAACAAAATATTACATGGGGTTATACAAGTCAGATTTTTTTCTATAAATATTCATTGGAAATATAAGACGATTTCATATATCATAGAATTTTTTTTATAATTTTTGACATTATCTAAATTAAATTATTCATGACACCATAATGATGCAACGATTACCTCATTATTTAACGATTTAAATAAAATGGAAAGATAATGTAAAATCTACGAACTACACATGTCCAAAACATATTGGATGGGTGGATTTAGAACCCTTATCACCTTATCCTCTTAAAACCTCAATGTGGGACCATTAAAATTCGAAACTCATTCTAAAATAAAGTAACATTTCCTTACTTTCCAAGAGTGCCCCTCATCTCCTCTTATAAAAGGCCCCCACCACTACCTCCTTACCCACACCTCTCAAGCCTTTTTCTCAGCCAAACCCTACCCATTTTGTCTCTAAAAATCCTTCTATTACTCCTAGAATCCTCAATTTGGGTATAAGTCTTCCCAGGGAAGCCTTTGAGCTCAAATCAAAAAGAGTTACCCGATTTAAAGGTAGTGTCTTCTCTAGTGTTCTATTGTTTTATTTTGCTTCTCCAACACCCTAAACTCTTTTAATTAATTTCTTTTGCAACAGAACCAATATCCTCAATATACTAGGATGTTTTTATAAGAATTAATCGAGCTAAAGTAACACACACCTTCATCTAATTGTTAAAGAACATACTATTTCTGTGGATGGCGAATTTCTGCCTCACGAAACGATGATTGTTCAACACTGATATAACACCTTCAATGGTGGTTATTAAGATGAAACTATATTTATATATGATATATAATATGTTTATGTTCTACTTATGATTCTTTATTTTTCATTTTTGGCATACCTTTTTGGTTTCCATTGTGGGTAAACACGATAATTTCATTTTAGGAAGTGCAGACTACTACCCCCTCAGAGTGGTTTGATTCGTTAATGCCATGTGTGGGATGTATAAATGATGGATTTAAAGTTATTATATATGATGTTATACTGGAATTATAATATACCTTTATATCATTATTATTTTCTTTCTGTTAATGTATGAGATAGAAATGAAAGTAGCGTTCATGCGTACGTACGGCTTACCGTCTCCATGAACGGTGCATTTCATTTCTTATCCCCAAATGAAATGTACTACTATATGTACATATATATAATGGACATATATGATTTATGTTACATATAAATGATTAATATAATTCTGGAATTAAAATATACATATCTCTCACTTAGTTTTAATTCCATTAATATGACATAGAAATGAAAGTACCGTTCATGCGTATGTACGGCTTACCGTCTCAATGAACGGTGCATTTCATTTCTTACCTCTAAATGATTGTGTAATATTATAAATACATGTATATTCTGGATATATATGATATATATTATATCAAAATCATTAATATAATTCTGGATATAATGAACCATTGACCACACGAACAACATGTAATTGTAAGAAGTCCACTTTCGACTTAAGAACCAAATATCGACAAAATAAACATTATTAACTTATATGATTACATAATGTTTATAACATGGTAATAAGTGAAATAAAAGAAATAATGAACATTAAAAATGTTCTTAAGCAAGTATAAATTAACTCAAGTTTATTATTCAGGATGTTAAAGAACGATCGATTCAAGACGGACACGAGGTAAGGGATCCTACCTCTCTCATTCTTTTTAAGTACTCTCTTTTATGTCATTTAATTTAAGCTCATATTTCATATGTTTTGGGATGTTATTTTATATTCCTCATTATTTAATTTTTATGTTAATATCTTGAGAGACCCTATTTGATCTCAACAATCCATTTTTGGATGTTTTAAGTGGCGCCGTTAGGCTGCCGAGTTTTCGTAAGGGATTTTTCATCTCACATTTATTCCCATGACATTTATGCTCTGTTTTCCACAATTTCATTTGAGTGGTGTATGTACTGCCCATTATTAGACTCTATGAGTAGTATAATTTCATTTATGGGTATTTAAATCTTCATTGTATGACCCTTCTTCCCTAGGGTGTACGTTTCGAAAGTTACCCAACTCGGTAAGGGGACCTTTCACCCTCCTATTTTTAAAAGACTTCTTTTGTTATGTCTATTAATTTACATCTTATTATGTTATGATATGTTATTCTATATACTTATTGATGAAAAGATTATGTCCAAGTGATGAGAAACCATTCACCATATCATCGACTAATTTCTTGAATTTTGAAGTGATGCCTTTAGGCTGTCAAATTTTTACAAGGGAATATCTTAACCAAATTTCGATTTCTTTGGGTTCAACTTGTACTTCTTGAACATGTCATCCTATGAATATGTGTGAATGACCTCTAATTGTTTCAAACTTAATATCCACTTATATTAGTGGTATTTTTTTATCACACATAATTATTTGATAGATTTATCCTTAATTTAAGGATACCATCTTTATAATGGATTCCATCTCAATTTACATTTCCATCGAGACCTCATTGTTGTTATGCTCTAATTCACTCTTATATGGTGTGTATACGTTACTTTGACATATTATATCATGAATCCCTTTATTCTCATGATATTATAAATTTCGGATTAAATGTTTTTCCGCAATTATTTGTATTCAGGAGTCTCTCATTTTGTTAAAAACTCTTTAACAAAAAATATCATTTTAAATGTTTTAAAGATTTATTATTCTAAATATTTATCTTTAATGTCCATGTTTTCAAAATGGTTTTCAGTATTTATTTATATGTACATTAATGTTTTAAAATTGTAATTCCATTAAAATCTTCAAAGTGCTGTGGGACACTTTGATTCAAAAATCTCCTTTAATTGGTTTTTGAAAATGGATTGATTAATTCAATATCTTGGAATTAATTATTGTGATTGCAAATGAAATGTTGTTATTGAAATGTTTATATTTTCAATATTTTATGTGTAATGATGGTACTCGGACATTTTACGTGTGGTTACGTGATAAACCATATGATAGGTGGTGCCGTGAATACTAGGACGGGTGGTTACGTTATAACCTCCAATGCATTGGGTATGGAAGTCAGCAGTATGGCTATTCCATTAAGTGATATTTGTGGAATTCGACTGTATGGTTATTCCATTTATGTATGTTTATGTCCCAAGTTACCTTTATATGTTATGTGTTCTTTATATGGGGTTTATGGTAGTATTTTGGTTACAAAAGTGTAAGTAATGATATTTTATCCAGTGAAGAGTTTTTACTACTTCCTAAAGGTGAAAGGTATTACTATGATAAAGTATACATGGTTTACTTGTTGTTTTGATAAAATAATAGTTTTCATTCTTTGTGTATCCCTTACTGAGATTTTTATGCTCATCCCAGGTTTTTTGAAATGTTTTTCACAGGAATTAATGTGGAATAGGGTCAAGGATGGGATCAAGGGAAAGTCATGTTATCTAAAACATGGAACTAGACATGTATCTTTTTAGGAGTTTTGATTATATGGAAATTTAGTAGAAGTGACTAATTTGTAATATTTTGAGATGTAATAGTTATGTCCTAATTCTCTAAAACTCTAAACCTGAAAAGATCCTCAATGTGAATTATTCATTTAATTCAATATTAAGTAAGGTTTAAGGTCGTGGCCTTATATGTGGACCAGGTAAAATTATGTTTCATAGTGGATCTATTTTCATCAGAACATGAGGAGGTGATGAAGTTTCATCATTGGTTGTTGGTAGTGGTTTATTGGGGAAGAATCATCACCCTATCATAATTTCTCACAAAATAGAAAAATAATAAAAAATGGGAGCACAAAATTTATGTGTTTCTATTAGATTACCTACATTAATGGGGAAGGAAGCTAGAATTATTCTTCAAATATTGATACACAATTAAAAAATTCCCCACATATATCATCTCATAGATAAGAATCACATATATACAGTATTAGAGGAGAAAAAAACTCAAATTTGATGCTATAAGTTTCTCCCTGGGAAGCCACCAACTATTACAGTAAGTCTCCTCTAACAGATGGTTATCAAAGTCGGTCACCCACCATAGCATGATGGAGGTACGTTTTTCATAATAAACTTCACAGTATCAATATTGACAAATAAAATGTCACAATGTTTCTTCTCAAACAAATCAACATGTAACTGAAAAAAATTTATGGATGCTGCTAAAACAAATCATTATGCTATTTATACCTTTCCAATGCCTATAGGCATCTTGTGTATGATATGTATTGATCAATCCCAATGGATGTTGTAACTTGATCTCTGTAGCATCCTTATTTTCCTTGAGAGGAGGAAAAGGATCCCATATCATATTTTGATGTAGTGAATTCATATATTCTTCTATAATAGACTTCCAGTAGATTAATTCTTTGCTATCCAAAATGTCACACTACTAATCATAAACTCAATATTCAAATATAGATATAGTATTGATAAATGATTTTTCCATATCTGAAAGGTCTTTGTATAGTACTTTATGTTCTACCAATTGTGAAACTCTTATATTATGTCACTGCTCCACCTATAACAATCTCACCATTAAAATAATACAATGCACCTTTTCTAATACATTTCATTTCTAGAAGTGAACTACAGATAAAATTCACGAATCCATCTATAATGGTTATCCTATAACCAAGCTAGTCTAAAATTCAAAGTGATATAAGGTTCTTCTCTTTTTCTTGTACATATCTTACATCTGTAAAGAATTTAGTTTTCAAAAATTGCATCTTCAACCAAAACATTCAAATACCTCTTGTGTGGTAAGGGTGGTTATTGGCCATAAGAACCACACCTACATATGACTCCTTATGGTTTCATAATAAATGTTGATTCCTATACATATGGAATGAATAACATGAATCAAGAATCAAACATTCTAAATGGTTTACCGTTAATGAAACAAGGATATTATATTCAATATCCTCATTTCTTTGTATGAAATCTTCCACCAGTTTCCAAAATTCACGAAAATGATTCTTCTTTTTCATTTTTTCTTAATATTTGGTACACTCATCTTCTGCTGGACATCTAATGTTAGACTCACCTTTTGACGTCGATTGTGGTTTTTCTCTTCTGAATCACATAGATTTATTTTCAGATGACCTTCTTCTAATTTCCATCAATTCCTATAATTCATAATTCAATTGGGCATACTTGTCATTCTGCTTGTAGTAATTGTTAACTAAGGCATCTAAAACATCAACAAATTTTAACTCATCAATACTATACAGTAATTATTTATAAAGGTGATTATAACAATCTAGTAGAGAGTTCCACTATATTAGAGCCATATCTCCATCTCTAATTGAATCTTCCAAACATTGGAAATATTCAAGGATTTTATTAAATGAATCATGGTGATCAATAATAGACATAAGGTTCTTTTACTCAAATCGTAATATTTTATTATTTATTTACAAACAATTATCAATGTTTTGGCCATATAATTGTTCTCCAAAATACTCCACAATTTTTTTTCTTAATTCTCTTTCATCACACTACATTTTTTATGGTTATTAAAAAAAATTCATATCATACTGGAGGCTTGATTATTGAGTATCCTCAAATCACCATTACCGATGTTGACATGCATTTCTTCCAAGGTGATATATTAGTCTTGTTGAGTTTGAATATCCAAAAGTTCAGATTTCCTCATGCTGATGTTGTTTGTCCAATTGAACATCTCCACCGCAAATTTGGTGCTATACCCCATACTTATATTTCTGTAAGTATTTGAAATATTGGAATGTGTAATTGGAAGATACTCATTAGGTGGTACTAAACTACCTTCAATTTGGGAATTCACTATCCAAAAAAAGAGATCATAATTCACAAAACCAGACACCACTGATGAATCCATAATAGTGTAAAATGCGGAAATTGACTATTTAATATCTGAAAATTGATGTTAAATAAATACTTAATCTTCTAACCATTTTATTTAAATGAAACGCCACAAATTAAACAAAAACTTTGTAACAAAAATATCCCTCCCTTTTTGTTTTATTTTGGGTGTTTCCATCCTTCACATGCGTAGGAAGAAAAAAACATAATCACATTTTTTTGACTTCCACACACCCTTTCCCCCACCCCGTATGTTATTTTATTTATTATTTTATTAATTTCATGAAACACCTTCCACTCCCTTTTCCACTAGTAGTTAAAAACAAAACCAACATATCTACCTTACTTTTTCTATACCACCTCACCTTCCCTACTCCTTTATTTTTAATATTCCACCTATTTTGCATGATTTCACTATTCTTGTAGGCACATAAAAAAAGTCCATTATAGAGGATGAAAAACATATATCAAAATAAGGACTCCAACATGAAGACATTGGTTTTAAAAATATGGAGTGATGTAGACACCGAGGAAAGTGGTTGTGATGGTATGAACTATAGCATGTTCAGATGTGTGGAACCAGTATGTTGGAAAGGGTAGATCCAGATTTAGAAACCAGCTTCTTGAAGAATGGATAGACAGTTGTAGGCAAGCTCGGATATCCACTAAGAATTATAGATAATAGTTGTGATTTCCTCCTCTGGTAATGGAACTCACCCTTTAATACTACTTTTTTGGGGTAATACTCTCTATTATCTCATAATCAAACAAAAAATAGAAAAAAATAATCATTTTTCACATGATTTACGTGGTTTGGATTGATAAATTACATCCATGGAAAAGGAATCTGAAATTATTATTCAAGCAGGGGTAAAAAATTACAAAATACAACAAATGTATCATCTCACAGACAAGAAACACATATATATACAGTAGTATAGGAGAAAAAACTATATTTGATGCAGAAATATTCTCTTTGGGTGGACACCAACTGCTAGAGTAAGCCTCCTCTGGTGGTTAGTCCTCAGAGGCCGTCACACACCACAACTTGAGGGCAGTATTTTTTTTTCAAAAAACACAACAAGGATTACATGCATGAAACCCCCAAATTCATATCTTTTTCTCATTCCCAAGCTCCTTGGGTCTTCTTCATCCAGCAGATGTGTCATACCTCTCAAGGTACACCTTTTTCATTGACCATTTATCTAGAGAAGACGTCATAAGGGATTGGTGTAGGGAGACAAGATGATGTGAGAATTGGAGTTTCTGATTTTACCTATTGTCATCAAATGTTCATTCTGGAATAGATTATAGTTCATCTATGGTGGGGGGAAAGCTCCAAGGGCTCCCTCTCCTGTTACACAATCCGGTGATCATGCAGCCCATTTTTAACTCCCTTGGATCCTTTATCTGCACAGAGATTGATTCTGAGTTTATGTTTGATGTCTCCTATCCTAAAATCTATATGGAAATAATTATATTACATCCTCCACCTTAATGTGTTCCAGTTCGAGCGGGTGAAGGATTCTCATGGAGGAAACATGTTTACTTCCAAACTCCTCTCTTTTTTTCCTTGCATCTCCAGGGGCATTCGAGAGAGGTTTATTGGAAGAGATTATATTTATTCGGGAAGGGATTATCATCAGAGGTTATAAATTTTTTCAGTGTTCATATATATGTTCAGTCATCAGTCAATAGGTAATCCCATTAGATCAATATCTCAATCACAATGTACCATTTTTTTCAAACTTATGCCACACACTTCATGGGTTTCCCATTAAACCGCTATTGTGATCATTTTTTCAAATTCAAATTCATCATCAAATCTGATGGATCCTATCTTACATGTGCCTCCTTAAATGAATTTTTTTTGATATGGGGTGTATTTTAATTTTTTTATATTTTTATGGGTCAAAGTTTTTATTATTTTAAAAAATGGGGTAGTATAGCACCACATGAAGTGGAACTTTGATGTTTAGTAGGAAAGCACCACTTCAAGTGGTACTTTTCTATTGTTTTATTTTCCCAAATGATTTTTATCACCAACCCTCTACTGTTTTATATATTTAATATAATTATAAATATATTCATAAATATATATTTTTAAATTATAATATATTTATAAATATTTTAAATTAATTTATAAATAACTAAATATTTATAAATATTTAATTATTATAATATATTTATTAAAAAATTTATAAATTTATTTAGTGTTTAATTGTATATTAAACTATATAATTATAAATATATTTTAAATGTATACATAAATATATTTTTATAATTATATAATTATAAATATATTTATATTTATATTTATATAATTATAAATATTTTATTATGTAGATAAATTTATAATTATATTGTACTAAATATATCCATTATATATATATAATTATAATTATATAAATATATAAATCTATATTAATAATTATATATAAATATATTTTTTTATCATTTATATGATGATAAAAATTTATATAATAAATATATAATTATACATATAATAAATATTTATAAATATATAAATATATAATTATATTTCAAATAAATAGATTCCATTTGAAAAACATCTTCATAAATATGAATTTAAAAAATATATTTAAAAAATCTGTTGTAAAAAATATGAAATTTTTTAATTATATTTATAAATATATTTAAGATTATATAATTATGAATCTATATTTATAATTCTAGGTTTACATAGTTATAAATAAAACCTATTTAATTATAAAATTTAATAAACCTTATATAACATTATTTATATAAATTTATACATTTATTTACGAATATTATATAAATATTTATTATTAAATTTAAAAATATAAGTTTTAGATATATTTATATAAAAATATATAAGTAAATAAATTTAAAATAAATTTTATATATATTATAATTATGTAGATATATAATTTTTTATTTACAATCATATAATCATTTGTAATTTTATTTGTATATTTATGAATAATTATAAATATGTAATTATATATATGTATTAAAAACAATAATATTAAATAATAATAACACAATGAATAATATTTTAAATTAATTGAATTTTTAATATAAAATATAAAAAACTATGCATATAAATTATGTAAATGATAGATGTAAATTTTTTAAACATTTAAGTATGTGTGATGTAAAATAATTTTTTTATATATGTTTTATTTTCATTTCATTTTTCAAAAAAAAAGATATGTTTAGTCCATGTGTAAAATTTGTTTTACATTGTATCTATATATTGTAATTTAAATGCTTCTAAAGTCAAATACATGAAATATAATAATATTACAATTATGAGACATTAAAAATATATAAATTATTAATTGTTCATGTAAATAAGTTTTTTTACTATATTCTTGATTTTTTTGGTTTTTCTAAATTGATGATTAATTTTCATAGTAAATACGTTTTTAATATATATGAAGTGGAATCTAAATAAATCAATGTAGATAACCCTGGTACAAAAATGTGGTGGTAGAACCTCATGCCCACTATGCATCTAGCATCTATGTCACTCTTGTTTCCTCACTGTATGCTTGTGTTTATCCACTTATGGTGCTTCCGGTGCCTCCTCATGGTGTTTTGTAGAGGGATAACTGAACTCACATGTAGAGGATGACCCAAAATATTGTGTTCAGCCATATGGCCCTAGAGCTCCTAAAAAATGTAAGAATAAAGATATTGAAGAAGTACTCATGGGACGGAGAGGGGGCCACCAAAAGACGCATTATCACTCCATGTTCATAGTCTAAAGTAGTCAGCAGAGATGACTTATATGGAATATAAGAATTTCTCTACTGTGTAAGATCATCAGTCATCCATGGTGGATCATCTCTCTATGGTGCAACAATATCTACAAGAGTTTCTCAATGGCATCTATGTCATTTCCTCTTCCATGGCTAATGTCCTTGTCTCATTCTTCCAATTGGAATTAGAGGTGGTGGATGAGGTATATCAACCCCATCAGGAATAGTGGGGACATCATCGTCCCCTGGAGGTTTTTCCGGAGGATATGAATTGGGATATACATGTTAATCCTCATCATAGAAACTCTCACATATGAACCATAGAGGATCATTGAGATCCAAAACATCTAGGTGAACTACATCTTGGCTAATAAATGCCTCATCCTAAGGATTTGTGATATGTGCAAGATGAATAATAGTGACTAATGAAAAATGAAATAACAATCTAATTAATACAAAAAGTGAGTTAAACAAATATAATAAATCATAGTAAACATACCAACTATTGAATGCCAAACCCTTGATGTGTAAGATGCGTGAAGGTGTGCCATCAGTACTTGTCTTCGTAATCCCCATGACCAGTTAACTGATAGCGTGTTGTGGTACATCCTTAAAGAATGATACCATATTGGGAATATGTGTCCCAAAGCACGATATAAGTTTCATGATACCGTTATCATCCCATTGTCTGTCTACCTGTAAGCATAATCGAATTTAACCTTTCATGCTATCGTGGTGACATGGGGATATCCATTTCATAACCAAATTTATACATGACCTTTTCTATCTTGTGCCACTAAATGATGTGGAAGTGTACGAGTGGCACTACTATAGCACGATCTCCAATCATAGCTATCTAGTATGCTGGAACTGATGTATAGAAATAACCTATATTGAGAGTCCCTGAATCCTAAAATGTAAACTAAAAAAATCATAAATTATCATGATAATGTTACTAAAATTACATACATATTTCTTATAGAAGTAATAAAAAAATTTCAACAAAATAATTAATGTTTAACATACATCTGTTCGTTGTATGGTGTCAAATATATATCAAAAACTATGAACACTATATCTCAGAGTAAGTGGATACTTCTGAGACTAACTCCACCATGTTAAAAAAGAGTAATATATGTCATGTTTATAAAAAAGTAACAAACGTACTAAATTTTTGAAATTAATGATTTCAACATAACATCATCCCCGAGTACAGTCCTAAAATAGCTCCAGTGGTAGTGGTGTGACAAATCAAGGTGTGATGTGTGGAAAATGATCCCAGGTTCACATTTGTTCCAAAACCACAAAACCTGTAATCTTCTATACATCAGCATGACAACTAGTGTACAGACATATTTATATATGTGTTAATAAAATTGAAACCTAACTATATGTAGTCGTATGATCAAGGTCCTCATGTAATGGGAGATACCTCATGTATACCAAAGTGGTGGAGTAGTCGACACACACATGCCTCCAATCAGTCATAAAATATATGCATATATGTGATGAATAAGAATCTACATGTCTGCATCAGCAATAATGATGGTGAAATGATCATAAATCCACCACATGTGCAATTGGGAACCTTTAAGGAAACATCAAATGCCACCAATGTCAATGTCTAGTAGATGTTGTATGAACGCACACTAGTCTCCATTGGTGGCACCTGTAACTGCCTATCTGTGGATTGATAAACTAAGTATTTAGGTGACAACCTCTAAAGAAATGGTTATCTCCCCCTCTGGGAGGTGAAATGTGTCTGTATTTAATCACCATATCTCAACCAATGTAGCAATCAAATGGCAATAAATGGTCTTGAAGTCACACATAGAGACTTCATAAATTCCAACTTGTCTTTGGTATGAAAAAATGGATGTCAAGGTTGCATCATGATGAAATTTATGTTCTCTTCGAACAATAATAACTCTAATTGGTTGACACATAAACAAATCATGTGACACATGCATTGATTGGGAATATAAGAAAGGATGCTCCATCTGAACGTACAAATAGTAAAACATTAATTTAATGTATTTTTTGAAGTTAATCATGTAATATATAAAATATATCATGTAATGTATGAAATTTATTTAAATTTAATTTCCCTTGTAATACTTGTATATCTTTTATGTGTTTTTTACTTATTATTATAATGTTTAGAAGCATAAAAAATCCCATTATAAAATGTTTATTATGAATGTGTTTTAAAATATATCTTTTTGGAATGAATAATTGTTATATTTTCATAGTGAAATTTCCCATTTATTTCTATTGAGATCCTTGATCATGATATAGCATTTTTAGATCTACAAGATTATTGAGACATGAAACATTCACTAGGGTCGACCTTGGTTCCTCATCACCAGTTCAAAATCTAGATATGTGGGACATAAGATATTTCAAATATTTCTTAGGTCATTATCAGTGTACTTTAGTGGATTTCTCTTTTTGACTCGATTGTGTCCCCCTAGTTAATTTGATTAAATGCAACATTTTCATTGGGGTTTTGGATGAGATATATTCAATATTTATTTAATTCATATAAGTTATTTTTATATCACCCTGAGTTTGTTTGGTTTAATTTAAAATGATTTTTCATTATAATGGTTTGGAAGTGTGATATTGAGAATTAAAGTGGTGTGGTTATTTCTTAATAAATTTTTAGAAAAGTGTGTTTTGTTTAATTTATTTAAAAAATTATCTTCAGGAAATATTAGGAAAGATGGATGAATAATGGTTTGGTTTTTTTCTTGGGTTTATAGTCATTCTATCCTCATATTGAAATGATTTATTAAAATTTTATAACACCCTTGTTTTATTTTTACAAAAGGGTGGTTGTTTGTAAATTTATAAGTGGCATGTTATTGCATAAGTTTTATAACACATTTTAAAATTATGTTTTTTTCATCTTATGTTCACACTTTTACTTTATGAAATTTTTTACTAAGGGATTTCTATAGACTTAGCTGGTGGTGATCTAGTATATTGATTAGACCATGCATGGTAAATAATCATTGAAAGGGAATGAGTCAAGGTAGGTCTTGTCAAATCTTGATGTTGTTTATAGATATTTTTAGTGTTCCACCTTTTTTGTCTGATTTTGGTGTAGGTTAGTTTTATTGAGAAAGGTAAATTTTAGGGAAATTATTTTTGTTTAAAAGGGATCATATGATGATAGTTTTAAAATCACTTTTGATTTCATGAAGCCATTTTTTCTAATATGTTATGAATTTTGGAATTTATATAAAATAAAATTGGATTCCATTAATGTTTTGATTATGTTTTAGATTAAATTAGTTGATATTTGTTATGAATCATAAAAAATGTTTTGGGTTTAAAAAACACTTGGTTGTTCAATAGTAAATGAACTTTCGAATATTGTGGGTTGATATCTATTGATTTATATATAAAATATCTATATGTATTATAATATATGGGTACATTTTACATAATTTACACTATATTCGAATAAGGAAAATATGATTAAAAATGTTGATAATATAAAAAATGATTACATGTACAAGAATTTACAATAGCTGATATAGTACAGGATTTGTTTTACTCATTATATGATTTCTTAATGTGTTTAGGGAAATGTGTGTATGTATAGCCATTATAGATGCATATGTTTCCCTGTCATACCATATACTATTAATTGATATGATCTATCTAATTCTGAATATGAGTTGACTATGGCCTCCCTTTAGGTCAAGCCTAGTCTTGTTCTGTAGAAACGTCGATCAAATATCCAAAAGTTCTAATATTCCCCGATCGACATCCACATAGTACAATATATGTCTTTTCTACCCTCTAGTAGATAAACAGTATTATGAAACTACTCCTAGGATAAGTATACATAAGAACATATTTCTATCTAATGAACCCAATTATTTCTCAATGCTTGATAGTTTCCACATTCATAGTAGTGCTTCTCTAATAAAAGAACTCTCACATGACCATTGCTAACAGAAACAACATCATCAGGCTCCGTGACCTCAGATAATTACTATTGATGATTAAATCCTCCTACATGATATGATGTAACCTTCATAAGAAATCTATATAGGTCACACTAGAAATGGAATCCATATCGCATCCCTCTATTTTGTACCGCTTCTTTATGGTTTAATCATTCTGCAAAATACTTTACATCATGAAAGAAGGCCTCTTGTACCAAACCTATAATTTAGATTTAAAAAATCATACTAATATTATATTATAATGTTATCTCTTCTTAGTAACAAATAATCAAATATTCTTATTTACATGTGATATGTAATTTCTGAATTCTATTGAAAACTCCATTTACACATTCTACGATGTTAGCCATGATATGGACACATCTACTTCCATCATTATATTCCCGTGACCCTTTATGCTTTGTCATTTTAATTATATAACCATAAACATCCAGATTAGCTATGTAAATATATTCAAGAAACTCCACCATCCTTTCTTGTTGAGGTTCGTCTGCTATCAAAGATAAACTAATCTAAACAAACATAGAAATAACTACGAAAGTTATTTTTAAAAATAAAAAGGATATTCATAAAAAAAATTATGATTTCCTTCTTCATAGACTCATTCCTCAACATCCTTCATAAATTGATGGAAATGTGTTGAATATAGTATCGATGATGGGAAAATTCTGGTCTCTAAAAATGACTTTTAGACTGTACTACCTCCTTGATTGCATCATAGTGATCTAAGATAAGACAAATCCCTTCATCTTACGTAATAAACTCTCAAATATAGGACGGAAACCAACTCCATAGTTAGAAGTTCTCCTTATCCCCAATTGGAAATGTCAATGGTAGAGGGGCTCTATTTCTATCTTCTATGGTAGAAATCAATAAAGTTCATGTATACTTTACATATAGAAATGTTCCATAAATCTATAAATACTACATGTAACTTCTAAAAGCTGACACATGGTAAAGGTATCCAAAAAATAAATCAAACACAACCATCGACTGATCAAATTCATTGTGTTGGTAAATAATTTCAGTAGTATGTAACAGATAAATCATTTAGTTTTTTGGCATAAATCCCCTCTATGTTGTGGTTAAATTTGATAAGAGTCATCCCAATCACTATACATGCTCACAATAGTCTTTTTTCAAGTCGTCCGTACCTTCCAATAAGATTTTTGATTCCCAAAAAGTTGATGTATTCACTCCACCACCAGAATGGCAGGAATATCATGACATGCTCTAATAAGTTCAACATTAATAGTTAAAAGAAAATAAAAATCTAATGAGGAGTGTTCCTGTGACATGATTCGTTTCACAGAAGTGTTTAGAGAAAATATAGTGATGCTTCGTCTGTGAAAAGTGTTATCACTTATATCTCACAGATGCATTTAGTATTTTAAATCATATTTTTCAAATCATATTTCATAATAAGACCTCATTGACTCTTCTACAATATAATAGTAATTTATTTCAATGTGATATTGTTTTATCACATTTTTATTGTAGATTTTCTCTCAAACTCTCAACCAATATTCATAACACCTTCATCATTCACATGATTTGTGCCACCAATGATTCTTGTAAATTTAGTACTAGGTGTAGTAACTGACCAATAAAATTCAGTAAAGTGATTCATTCTTTCACTCAACCATGATAGAAATAGTGGAGGATGGTTCAACAGTTGGTTAAATATAACATGAGTAGGCACAAACTGTTCTTTTTCTTGCTCTTTTTATTCTTCAACATCCTCTTCATCTTCTTTTTGTAAATTGTCATCATCCTCAAAATCATCTATCGGTGCATCTAAAGTACATGGATGACTATCGATAAAAACTATGGTTAAAGTACATTACAGAATAACTAACATTACTGATGGAACTTCATGATGTGTTATATCAGGAGGATATGACAAAGTATCTCGTGGACCGACTTCAAATGTCGATAAAACCTCCAATGTAGCTATAGTGACAATTAACTCCATCATTTGATTCTCAGGTTTATACTTAACCAATGGAAGTATGTATTCTCATTATTCATTATCAATTACTGGATAAGCCACATGCCAAAACCTATCAATAAATCCCAGATGTATGTATATGTTGGAAACTTTCACATTATTCCTCTTCAGTTTTTACATTCGATGAAGTTTCCTTTGAATAGATTCTTATGTAGTACAACCTCCAAGCATCACAACACCTTCTCGTTGTATACTATAACTACATCATTGTTCTATATCAATTATTTTACTGTTGCAATAAATATTGGAATCCCTCTTTTTGTTCTAAAAAACCATCATTATTAATTAAATATAATCAAAGAATATATTTATGTATTCATGATTCTAGTAATGTAGTTTTGGAATCCTAATATCTCCACCAAATCAAAATGTTCAAACTATAGTGATGTGTAACTCTTTACACAGCCCAGAAGATTGTGTTACATACCCAAAAATAAAAATAAAACATTTTCATACATATCCACACACATCATATGCATGAGGTATATTAACACTTCATGTAAATTCATAGAGTTATATAAGATTATCCAAATCCACATCAATAAACCCAGAACGATGGATATGAAACCCCTTTCACTTTCCTAGCAAAGGAAAGCCTCAAGGAATGTAGCTGGTCCAACCCAAATCCCTTCTACTGAGGGATACTTTAGTCAAGAGAGAATTTAATTCATAAGAACTCTTAAACATAAGACGCAGAAAATATATTCAACAACTAAATTCAAGTTCATAGAATCAATTAAACCCCAAGGACAATGTAGATGAAAATAAAAATCTATCATCATACCAAAAAAGGAATTCAAGGGTATATTCTAGAAGTAATTTATAAAATAATTACATCCCTAATTGAAATAATTAATTTTTCAATTAAAATAATTACTTCACAAATTAATATAATCGCATCGATAAATAATATAATTACTGCGCTAATTAAAATGAATACCCCGCTAATTAATACATTTACTTTACTAATTAATATAATTACTCAGATAATTAATTAATTACTTCCCCAATTAAAAAAATTACTTCCCTAATTAATATAATTACTTTGTTAATTAATATGATTACCTTGTTCATTAATAAAATTACTTCACTAATTAAAATAATTAAAATTTAATAAAATAATTAAAAATAATTATAATTAAGTAATCACATAATTAAAAATAATTAATACCCTAATTAAACTTAATTAATCACCCAATTACACATAATTAAGCCCCTAATTACACTTAATTGATTACCTAATTACAGTTTATTAATGAAATAATGACACTTACTTGAGTACCTAATTACATTTAATTAATTACTGAATTAAACTTAATTAATTACCAAATTACAATTATTTATCTAAATAATTACATGTAAGTACTTAGTAATTACATTTAGTTACTAAATTAATTAGTTAATAATTACATTAAACCGAGTATTTATTAATACTAATTATTTGTTAATTACTAAATACATTTATGTAATTACAATTTTGAGTTAACTAATTATAATTAATTATTTCTTAATTAAAATTAATTAATTACGTAATTAAAATTTACTGATTACTTAATTAAAATTAATTAATTACCTAATTACACATAATTAATTACCTAATTACACTTAATTAATTACATAATTACCGATAACTAACTAACAAATTATAGTAACTGCGTATTAATTGCATTTAATTGCTAAATCAATTAATTGATAATTACAATTAACCTATTATTTATTAAAATTAATTAGTTTAAAATTTCTACTATCATTTATGTAATTTATAATTATAGTTAACTAATTAACTTACTTAATTATAATTAATTAATTACTTAATTACTATTAATTAATTACCTAATTAAACTTAATTATTTACCTAATTACACTTAATTAATTGCCTAATTATAGTTAACTACTTAGTAATTACACTTAATTACTAAATTAATTAATTAATTATCACAATTAACCAAGTATTTATTAAAATTAATTAGTTTCTAATTGATAATTATATTTATGTAATTACTAATTGTAGTGAACTAATTAATTGTCTAATTCTAATTAATAAATTACCCAATTACAATCAATTAATTTCCTAATTAAATTTTATAAAATTACTAATTATAATTAATTAATTATATAATTACATTTAATTAATTACTTAATTATAGTCAACTATATAGAAATTACATTTAATTAAAAAATTAATTAATTATTGAAATTAAATTAGTATTAATTATTGTCAGTTAATTACTATTAATGTTACTTTATTTACTAATTAAAAATAATTATTATCTAATACAATTATTTAATAATAAACTAACTACAATTTCTTAAATATGAATTAGTTTATTAATTACAATTAATTAAATTAAAATATTACCATTTCTATATAAAATAAATTAATTATGTTTTTTTCACAATAAAATACCTTAATTATGAACTATTTATAAATAAAATAAATTAACTATGAACAAAAAAATAATATATATCTCACAAAATTTATGAAATTAAAAAAAAATGAATTACCTCAAATTTTTGGAAAGGTGGTGATGTTTCGGAGCAGAACAGCTACACGGGTAGAGTAACCAGAGAGGCAAAGCAAGAGTAGAGTAGTGAAAATGGAGAGGTAGTGTAATACACCGACCCCAGTTACCCAGATTCGGTGCATTATTACATAACATTGTCATGATCACAAAAGATCAAGTCTCGAAAGTACGATTAGTTTATTAGCATTGGAAACACTAGATACATTCATAAAGTTTACATTACATCATAAAGTGAAAACTACAACAACATCTTGTCTACACACTCATATCCCCTTATACAATCCCCGTAGGTCATTCATAAAATACTTCTTCACATCTTGGAAAAAATAAAACATTGAAAGGGGTGAGCTCAAATGCCCAGTAAGGATACCAATATTGTGAAAACTTTCATAAATAAGCATAAACATTTAAGGCAATGTATAACTAAAACAAAATCTTTTTAAACTTCAACTTTAGCATAATATGGAAGAAATAAAATGAAATAATTCCATTTACTTATTCACATGGAAATTCTACTAGTCAAATAATCACATGTAATATCAATAACCACTTTCATAAAGATGGAATGCATAATACCATACTATGATAACCACATAGTCAAGGCCTTGTGCCAAGAATACAAATAAGATTTGTTCAAGGCCTTGTTCCAAGACACTAGTTTGTCAAATGAGACCTACTGATGCATCAAGGAGCTATAGCGGGCTCCACCTATCACTTATTATGTCCAATGCATTCCTCATATGATCAAGTTTAAACATAACATAATTATTCATATTAAGACTAGCATACAAAATGTCAATACTTTCTTCATAAACCCTGAATGGAATAAAAATAACACATCCATAGTAAAACATAACAAAAAACCTTGAATACAATATATAGGTTTTGTATCATAATAAATCGAATTTAAATAAGCTTAAAATCCATCAATGAATGTTGACATAGATGAAAACAAAACCATCTAAGAGAAATATCTCTTTTTTTAAATCATTTAAAAGTCACGTAATTATAAAAGGAAACATTTACTTTGAAAAGGACCTTGTTTGGAAAATGACAGAAAGATTTCTTTATAAACATATTATAAAAATTCAAACATGGGTATAAATGACGTTAACCCATATTCTATAAAATAGTAATAATTTTTTGAAATACATTTATAAGAAACATGGATGTGGAGGATAAAAAGGTCCCAGTAGATAATTACGTATAAACAACCTCGGATAATGAAGAGATTGTGAAATAAACCCTTACCAATTTGGTAACTTAAGAAACATACTACCCCTGAAAGAGGTATCATAAAATTAATATGTAAATACACATAAAATAATGTTTATTACACAAAGAATGCAATTATTGTTTGTACATACACCACAAAAAAGGTAATAGTGGCAATAAGGAACGAATCTCATGAGAATAAGGAGTGAGATGAAAACCCCTTACCTTGCACTTTCCATTAGTTGAGGGTATTTTTAACATCCTGTATGAAGACCGTAGTATGTTATTAAATTATACCAGAACCATATTAATATTTATGATATAATAAATTATTCATTAATGACTTTATACTACCCATTTAATAATAATTTCCATGTTAAATTAATATTTGGGGTAATAATCGCTTTCTTTATCGTACGTGTTTTAACTTGTTACTCTTGATTGTATCACATAGATCATGATTTAAATACTTTCATAATATAAAACATGATTTATATATCATATATATTTAGAATATATATATGTATAATATACATATATATGAAATGGAAAACAACGTTTATGGAGACGGTAGTTCGTACGTACGCATAAACGTTGTTTCCGTTTTCATAACATATTGAACGGAACTATGTGAATAAAATATATGTATGTATATATATATATATATATATCTCCAGTAGAATTATTATTTCATATATTACAAACATATTAGTAATATATATTTTTATAATCGTCAATGAATAGTGAATGTGGAAATGAATCTCATCGCGTCGTGGAGACGGTAATCCGTATATATGCCCGTGCGACAATATAATTTCAATAAAGGTGTGGAATTGGATGATATATTAATTTTACATAGACATTATCAGGTTATTTTCATTATTTATATACACATTACTCATCATTATATCCATCCAAATAACATAGTGTTGAATAAAAAATTACACCACGCCGTGGAGACGGTAAACCGTATGTATGCACACATGGTGACATTATTATTCATAAGATGGATAGAATAATGATTATAGTCGTAAAATATTTACAATAACATCACAGTATATTGAAGATACTGGAGTTATTATTTTAGAATGGAAATAACAAAGAACGAAGAAGTGGTAGAATAAAGGAACTTGAAAGAGGGTGGTGAAATCATTACCTCTTCTTCGGGTTCTTCCTTTTGATTTGATCAAAAGGGCTCCATAAGTTGTATTTCTGATCAAACTATGGCCTCTAGGTTTAATTGAGGGATGTGGGGAGGATATGTAGTTAGTTTTTAGACGAGCCAAATGGAATTGGAGGTGTGATTTTGAGAGAAGGGGAAGTGCCCTTTTATTAGAGGGGTGAGGGTCACTTTAGGAAAAGATTAAAGTAATAATTTATTATACAATTATATTGGGTTTATAATGATTCCAAATAAATTTATTTGGATCCTTAAATGGTTATGGGTCGAAATAGTCTCAAACAATAGATTTTATACCAGTTTAGGTTACCATTGTAACCTTATCATTTAGATTCAACTCTTAGTTAAATAGTTTGACTTTTACCGTGTCTTCTTGTATTCTTACTATATATGGTTAATAACCATACTCTAAACATCCAAGAAAACATAAAGTGTCTCATTAACTACATATATAATGTTATTTAATCCCTTTTTTCTGAATCTTACATTTTTAGAAATATTATATCAACCAATAATATAATATTTGTTTTAAATATTAATTTATGTCAATTTTGACATTTTTGGTATTTTGTTTTTATTAAAGTCATAACAACATGATTACTTCGAAACAGATACATTGAATCATCCCTAACATGTCATAGTCACCTAGAAAATTCTTTTACATCATAAAAACGTTGAAATTATCTTTATTTTAAAATTTATAATACCATTTATTTGATTCTTTCATTAATAAGTTAATTACTACAACATCATTGTGTCATAAATAAATTTATCTATGTAATTTCTAAAATTTGTAAATAAAATAAAATGATGTAGGATATATTTTTATCTTTCTAATTAATATGTATAGTCTAATTTATCTTATATATTACCCTATATTCAAAATGGTTTAGTTAATAAACATTGAATTTAACACTTTTAACTCTTCTTTAAATTAAATAATAATAAATGTCCTTATATAATACAAGTGGATATAAAGGGTCATATTTTATTCCTAAGGTTGTTTTTGGTCGAATTACACTTATCCAATAGAATTAGGACATGTTTTAGGTAATAATAGTATAATTTTTACCCTTAATTACCCTATTTACTTTTAACCGTGGTAAGTAAAAGTAAAAAGTTACTATTGAACAAAACAAATTTTTATCATAGTGAGCCACATTTTAATACTTGTTATTAACTATGTCTCTCGGATTTTTGAAATTCAACTCACAGAATCAGTAAAATTATGTTTTATGTGAATTTACAAATTCTCCTAGGAGGTGGGTAAAAGATGGTGGAAAGTTCAATAAAATTTTTATATTTCTAAAATTATTATAAACTGACTCTAATGAATTACATTGATCATATATAGGTATTAAGAATCTATTTTGGCCTAAAATACATTTAAATAAAATAAATAATTTTTTCAATAAAAATTGAGATTTAAGCTATAACACAACGCTTTCCACTATTCATCAAAAATTAAATGTTTTCAGAAAAATACCAAAAAATTTCCCGAATCTAATTTCGATATTCTGAATTTAAAAATGAAGTCTATTTTATAAAATTCAAAACATATAAGTTTCATTTAGTAATTTAAAATTAATTCCCACTGTCAAAACCAAAAAGGCGTATTTTTATGAAATAATAACTATCAAAAGTTTGACACTTCTTTATGTCAAATTTCAAAGTGAAATTACTTACAATAATAGTCATTGGATGAAATAGTAAAAATATAATTTATTTATTTTTACAAATCATAAAATTGTATATGTTAACAATATAAAATATTTTGATTAAAAAACATCTTTTTAGTTAAAATATAGTATTTTTCACTATTCACCCAAATATAAAAGTTATCAGAAAAACACCAAAACTTTATTGAAACAAAATTATTATGTCTTGATTATAAATAAGAAGTTTATTTTTTCAAATTGAATATATAAAAGATTCAAATATTGGATTTAAAAAGGCTTCTCCATTAAAAGGAGGTAAAAATGAATTTTTTTAAAAACACTTCCTTTATCTAAAAAAATGTATTTGTTCATACATTATATCTAAGAAACTCATAATATGTATTCTAAAATTATAAGGATTATATAAAGTTCAAAATTAAATTAATAATATTCATAAACGTTTTTTAACGGCTAGTTTGGTAAGTCATGGTGTGCAAGAACTCAGTGTTGCGTGTAGTGTAAGTTATTGAATTACTTTTATGAAATAACGTACTATGAAATATTGGGGTGTTACATTGGTCCCTCCTTCAATAAATTGCATCCTCACAATTTTAAATTATTTATCAAAAATAAAATGTTGAAAATAAAGAATACATTTGGGAAAACCCACATAGGAAATTATGTTAATAAAATTTAGTCTTAATAAGAGGAAAAGGGAAATGAAAGGGTCACCGCCAAATTATGATCTCGACTAGGAGAACATTGGTGGAAATTATATACATATAATTTCAAGAAAAACGTAAATATTAATATGTAGTGATTGAGGTCATCAATCAAAACAAGTGTACAATTGGGGGCCTTAAATTCATCACTCTATGATGATTTAAAATACCATCGGTTCATTATAACATATGGTATTATGATAACACATTTTTTGTTTTAAGATACCTTCACTAAATTATAAGAATTAATTTCTTCATAGAATAAGAGAAGAAGAAAAATATGTACTTGACAAGTAGAGTTCCATCCTTTAACTATTTTCTACCACAAACTCATCTTTCACTCTAAAAGATAATAGAACATAAAAATAATATTATATTTATCCTATTCATATGTGGCTTAAAAAAATGAATTTATAATTAATCTACCAGATTTTTTTAAAAAAACTACATTATTCAATCACGAACATCACGTGGGCCAGTGGTAGGTGATACACCCTTGTCACCCTTCGGTTGCAGGTTCAAGTCTCGTGGCCTTACTAGACATGAAGGATTGCCGCCCGACCTCCGAGTTGTCCTTTTATGGAAATCCAAAAATAATCTCAAACTAGAATTATCCAAAAATAATTCTTTCCAAACTCATAGTCTAAATTTTATAAGGAATTTAAACACAATGAAGATCTTTTTTTCCACGTAATAACATGAGAACACCTTTATCATGTATTCATTTAAAACATTACAACATCTTGAATTACCATAAAACCTTATTTATTACATTCATGATCCCTTATTCCTTATAGAATACTAGATATACTCCTTCTATCCAAAAATGTTGTGTACTCCAACAATGATGGAATATACAAATAATTAATCAGTTTCAAGGTAGTCAAGAATATCCAATATAATTTATCCAAATAAATCATGTATTGTTCCAAAATCACTACCTCAGTATAAGAACCATATTACAGTTTATCTTTTTATCAACCATATATTTTCCAAAAATTTAACTGGATATTGAGTCAATTTTTTTTGGTTCCACAAAATCTCAAGTCCTTAATGAAATATTACTGAATTCCAATCCTTATATACACTGTAATTATTATAACCAATACATTGTTGATACTACACTCAAATAATATAATTCTCTAATAACAAAATAATAATTTTAATCATTCCTCCTCATCCATGGTAGTATCATAACTTGATTATTATCCAATAGCATCATTTGGGGCACACTCTAATGATTTGTACATTGGATCGAGAAGTGTCCCAACTCTTTATAGACGAATAATTGTATATTTGAAACATTTTTCTGGACCTTTTAGTCACGTACTTGGTGTCCTTTTTCTCCACACTTATAACAAACTCCTACTCCCTTCAGGCAAGTCCCAGGGTGTTTCTTCCCACAGTCATCACATATGGGAAAATTCTTCTTTTCCCTCTTCCCTTTATCCATCTTTCTCTCATCTATCCTTTTCTTCTATTGCTTCCCTTCAAATCCATAGGACTCATAGAATTATTTACTTATCTAATTATCACATGATACTATTTCTTCAAATATTGAGAATACTTGAGAGATAATTTCCCTTATAAATTTTGGCTTAATACCGTGAAAGATATGATCCTTCTTACTCTTTAGATAATATGTATTGCAGGAGTTCACATTATTTCTACTGTGCGCCATTTCTATAAAATTACATACACTAGGTTAGTTTATGAATCACAATACATAACACCAAACTTCTAAAATAGTTAACATAAATTGAATTGTTTATAGATATAATCCATAATCATAAATAAATTTCTTTGATGATGTATATACTGATAATCCCTTCATAATAGTTTGTAAAGAACATGTAAATTATCCTAAGAGTATCCCCTGGGATTGTCATAACCAAGAGTGCAACAAGGCCCGTTATCGTGCACCAATTCCCATTTGAGTCTAGCTCAAAGTGGTGTTTTCGGGTTTTACCCCTAGGTACATCTGTTCCAGAGTAGCCTCTACCTGCTCGTATCCAAAGAGGGATGTATTTCTTGAAAACTAACAAAATCTCTACAATACCAAAATTCTAAAAAGTTCTTATATACTAATCCTCAAAGACTATCATAGGGCTATGTGCTCTAATCAGAGATTATCTAAATCTAGTTTCCATGGTTATTGCTAAAATTCCTCTGTTACCAATAGTAACACATCAACCCCAGTTACCTAGAGTCAGTGCATTATTTTAATACATTGGAATGATTACCAGAAATCAAGTCTCGAAGGACTGATCAGTTTTGCAGTCTTGGAAAATAGACTACATACATGAATGTTACATTACACTTTATTACATACAAAACAACATAAATAATCCTTTATGAACGCCATTATTACCTTGGATTAACCTTGTATATCAATAACAATACATTTCTTGGAATTATGGGAAATATAAAACATTGAATGGGGTGAACTCAAATTCCCAGTAAGGATAACAATATAGCTAAAACTTTCATAAATAAGCATAACCATTTAAGGAAATTTATAACTTAAACAAAATCATTTTAAACATGAAATTCAGAATGATATGGTAGAAATAAAATAAAACAATTCAATTTAATTATTCAAATGGATATTCTACTAGTCAAATAATCACACGCAATATCAATAACAACTTTCATAATGATGGAATATATAATTCCAGACTATCATAACCACATAGTCAAGGGCTTGTGCCAAGACTACAAATTAGATTTTATCAAGGCCATGTGCCAAGATATTAGTTTTTCTCATGACACATACCGATGCATCAAGTAGCTATAGCGGGCTCCACCCATCACTTATTAAGTCCAATGCATTCCTTATATGAACAGGTTTAAACATAACATACACATTCATATTAAAACTAGCATACTAAATGTCAATACTTTCTCCATAAAACATGAATGGTATAAAAATAAAAAATCCACAGTAAAACATATCAAATGAAATTAAATACAATATGGACGTTTTGTCTCATAATAAATCAACTTCAAATAAGCTCAAAATCCATCAAAGGATGTTGGCATAGATGAAAACAAAACTATTCGAGTGAAATATCTGTTTTTTTTAATCATTTAAAAGTCACATAATTATAAAAGTAAACATTTACGTTGAAAATATTCTTATAAGATTCTGAGGTAAGCTATGATGATTTTATAATGGCTGAAAATAGCCGCGCCCACTGTATAAGTTAAAAAATACATTCTTACCTTAATTCTGCAGAAAAGGTTAAAAATGACCTTGTTCAGAAATCGACGGAAAGATTCCATTATAAACATATTATAAAAAGTAAAAAAAGGGTATAAATGACTTTAACCCATAGTCTATAAAATAGTAAGAATGTTTTGAAATACATTTTTAAGAAACATAGATGTGGATGATAGAGAGGTCCCCGTAGATAATTACGTATAAACAACCTCGGATAATGAAGAGATTGTGAAATAAACCCATACCAATTTGGTAACTTACGAAACATACACCCCATGGAAGAGGTATCATACAATGGATATGTAAATACAAATAAATTAATGTGTATTAAAAAAATAATACAATAATGGGATGTACATACACCAGACAAAATGTAATATTGGCAATATGGAACGAATCTCACGGGAATACGGAGTGAGATGAAAACCCCTTACCTTGCACTTTTATTTAGTCGAGGGTACGTTTAACATCATGTATGAAGAGCATAGTTTTTATTAAATTATAAAAAAACCATATTAATATTTATGATATAATACATTATTCATTTATGACTTTATAATACCCATTTAATAATAATTTCCATGTAAAATTAACATTTCGAGTAATAATTTTTTTCTTTATCGTACATCTTTTAACTTGTTACTCTTGATTGTATCACTTAGATCATGATTTAAATACGTCCAGAATATAAAACATGAATTATATATCTTATATATTTAGAATATATATATGTATAATAGACATATATATGATATGGAATACACTGTTTATGGAGACGGTAGTCCGTCCGTACGCATAAACGTTGTTTCCGTTTTCATAACGTATTGAACAGAACAGAGTGAATAAAATATATGTGAGTAAATATATATATATATCCATTAGACTTATTATTTCATATATTACAGACATATTAGTAATATATATTTTTATAATTGTTGATGAATAGTGAATGTGGAAATTAATCTCATCGCGTCGTGGAGACCGTAATCCGTACGTACGCACGGACCACAATATCATTTCTTTAAAGGTATGGAATTGGATGGTATATTAATTTTTTCAGATACATTATCATGTTATTTTAATTATTTATATTCATATTACTCATCATTATATCCATCCAAATAATATATTGTTGAATAACAAATTACACCACGACTTGGAGACGGTAAGCCATATGTACGCGTGCATTGTGACATTATCATTCATAAGATGGATAGAATAATGATTATAGTTGTGAAATATTTACAATAACATCACTGTATATATAAGATACTAGATTTATTATTTTATAATGGAAATAACAAAGAAAGATGAAGTGGAAGAAGAAAGGAACTTGAAAGAGGGTGGTCAAATCATTACCTCTTATTCGGGTTCTTTCTTTTGATTTGATAAAACGGGCTTCTTAGGTTAACATTATGGTCAAACTAATGACTCTAGGTTGAATTAAGGGATTTTGGGAGGATATTTGGGCCAGGTATGGCCGAGCCTAATGGCTTTGGAGGTGTGATTTTGAGAGAAGGGAAAGTGCCCTTTTATAAGAGGGGTGAGGGTCACTTTAAGAAAAGATTACAATACTAATTTATTATACAATAATATTCAGTTTATAATGGTTCTAAATGAATTTATATAGATCCTAAGGTGGTTATGGGTCAAAAACTGCTCAACCAGTATGTTTTAGATAAGTTTAGGTTACCATTTTAACCTTATCATTTAGATTTAACTCATAGTTAAATTGTTTAGCTTTTACCGTGTCTTCTTGTATTTTTACTATATATGGTTAATAAACTTACTATTAACTTCAATAGAATCTCAAGTGGCTCATTAATGACATATATAATATTATTTAATCCCTTTGGATGAACCAAAATTTTTTATGAATATTATATCAACCAGTAATATAGTATTTGTTTAAAATATTAATTTATGTCAATTTTGACACTATTTGGTATTTTATTTTTATGAAAGTCATCAAAACTTGATTACTTCGAACAAGATACATTTAATCATCCCTAAACTGTCATAGTCACCCATAAAAATCGTGTATGTTAGAAAAACTTTGTAATTATATTTATTTTAATATCTATAATACCATTTATTTGATTCATTCATAAATACGGTAATTACTGCATCATCAATGTGTCATATGTAAATTTAATTATATAAGTTCTAAAAATTACAAATAAAATACCATGATGTAGGAAATAATTTTATATTTCTAATCAATATTTATAGTAGAATTTATTTCATGTATAACCCTATTTTAAAAATGGTTTAGTTAACAAACATTGAATTTAACACTTTTAACTCTTCTTTAAATTAGACAATAAAAAATGTCCTAATCTTATCCAAGTGTACCTAAAGGGTCATATTTTATTGAAAAAGTTTTTTTTTGTCTAATTACACTTATCCAATAGAATTAGGACATGTGTTAGGGTAATAATAATATCATTTTTACCCTTAATTACCCTATTTACTTTTAACCGTGGTAAATAAAAGTAAAAAGTTACAATTCACCAAAATTTATTTTTGTCTTATTGAACTAAATTTTACTCCTTGATTTTAATTGTGTCTCTCTAATTTTATAAATTAAACTCATAGAAGTAGTAAAATTATGTTTTATGTAATTTTAAAAATTCTCCTAGGAGGTGGGTAAAAACGGTGAAAAGTTTAATAAATTTTTTATATATCTAAAATTATTATAAACTGACTCTAATGAATTAAATTGAACTTATATAGGTATCATGTATCTACTTTGATATAAAATAAATTTAAATAAAATAAATAATTATTTAAATAATAATTCGGTTTTAAACTATAACTCAGTGTTTTTCACTATTCATAAAAAATTAAAAGTTTTCAGATAAAATACCAAAACATTACCATAAGATAATTATGATATTATGAATTCAATAATGAAGTATATTTTACCAAATTCATAACATAGAAGTCTCATTATTTAATTTAAAATTAATTCCCACTGTCAAAACCAAAAGGCGTATTTTTATGAAATAATAACTATCAAAAGTTTGACACTTATTTATGTCCAATTTCAAAGTGAAATTACATAAAATGACCATAATTCTATTAAATGGTAAAAATAAAATATATTTATACTTCCAAACCATTAAAATCTATAAGTTAAAAATATAAATTATTTTGATTAAAAAAGTTGCTTTCAATTAAAATATATTATTTTTCACTATTCACCCAAATATGAAAGTTATTAGAAAAACACCAAAACATTATTGAAACTAAATTCCTATGTCCCAATTCTAATGAAGAAGTTTATTTTGTAAAATTTATTATATAAAAGATTCAAATATTGGATTTAAAAAGGATTCACCATTAAAAGGCGGGAAAATTGCATTTTTTGAAAAATACTTCTTTTATCTAAAAAAATGTATTTGTTCATAAATTATGTCTAAGAAACTCAAAATATGGATTTTAAAATTATAAGGAATATATAAAGATCAAAATTAAATTAATACTATTCATAACCATTTTTTAACGTCTAGTTTGGTATGTCATGGTGTGCAAGAACTCGGTGTTGCGTGTAGTGCAAGTTATTGAATTACATTGAAGAAATAACGTACTATGAAATATTGGGGTGTTACATTCATCCCACCTTCAATAAATTGTGTCCACGAAATTTGAAATTATTTTTCGAAAATAAAAGGTTAAAAATAGAAAATACCTTTGGGAAAACACACATCAGAAATTAGGATAATAAAATTTAGTCTTAATAAGAGGAAAAGGGAAATGAAAGGGTAACCACCAAATTATGATCTCAATTAAGAGAACATTGGTGGAAATTAGAGACATATAATTGGAATAAAAATTTAAATATTTATAGGTATTGATTGAGGTCATCAATCAAAACAAGTGTACAATTGGGGGCCTTAAATTCGTCAATCTATGATGATTTAAAATACCATCAGTTAAAAAAAATATGGTATTAGGATAACACATTTTTTGTTTTACGATCCCTTCACTATAGTATAAGATTTAATTTCGTCATAGAATAAGAGAAGAAGAAAAATATATGCTACACCTCTCTATGGAAATAAATTTCCATTGTGGGAAAGGCTTTTGGGTTCTTTAAATCCATGTGAGGATTGTGGAAAGGGGACCTGATATCACTCATCCTATTTATTTTCTCTCAAGTGGCGCTTTCTAGATTCATTATCATAGAATTAAGGATGAAACCATTATCCCATATAAGTTTTAGAATAAAATTGTATTACACCAAATGTTCGTTGATGTAATGTTGTCCATTACTAATGGTATGGAAATATCTATCAAAGGGTTCAACAACATTATAGAGTCTTGTGGCTAGTGGATCAGGTATAACATCAATAAGGAAAAAAGTTGGGTCAACCAACCTAAAAAATGCTTAGTCAGGAATGGTATGGCTATCCAAGATAGTATGGGAATCAAGAAATACATCTTCCCAATGGACTACGTCATTGAACATTTCATTGGTGGTAGGACTTAGAAGACTATGTTAAAAAATATATGCAATAATATTATCAGTGGTATCGTAAACTAGAAAAATAGTTTCACATCCATTTGAGGTAGGATCACTCTGATTAATAGCATTATCACATATATACCAATGGATGATCTTTAAAACATCAAATTGAATAAACGTATCATAAACAAGATGGAGAAAATTATGACAAAATTGATTTGGAATGAAAATCTCTAGCAGCCACTCCAAAATTGGAATCTAATCAGCGAACGATGAAATATTGGAGTCTTCTCTGTGGGAAAAATCATTATCTAAACTTGGAAACCAACCAAGCCAACATGGTGGACACCAGCTGGTGGAAGAGAAATTGCCATGGGTAAAATAGCTACCCATAACTACTGTTTGATGTTGCTGATTTTGTTCTCCATAAAATGCGAATCAACCACATGAATTATTAATTGGAAGAACTGTGTTGTCATCCTCCGATGTGATTATCCAGAGAGAAATAAATTGGCCCTCATTTATCTCATGGATAGTGGAAATCCTACCGAACCACGTAAAATTATCATCTATTTTTCAATTTTCTACTCGGTTTTGTGTGTTCATCATCACCCTGATGCTCTGCCATCCCATACAAGTGGTATCAGATCTAGGTTGAGAGAAACAGCAACAACCAAATAAATTTTCTAGTGACTGGAAAATTGAAAGTTCTCGGAAATTTTTTATGATCTCGGGTCCATGAAGAGAATGATGAGACAATTCCAATGGTTCAGGTGGAATCAAAAAATGGGGTTGAAATGAACACTATAGATCCAGTCAAAGTTCTATCAAACTTTAGGTGCTATAATACACCCTTGCCCTGGAAAAATGTACTATTCTGGCTCCAAAGAAATTTCTAGCAGTTGCTCTAGCTTGCCACATCATCACCACATTACCGGACGTTCTAGCCTATTGAAATTATTTTGGTTATATCTCAGCTAGTCAGACTCTATTTTTGGGGATCCAAGAGTCGATTCCCACTATTTCAACTTTTACGGACACACCCAAATGGTTTTATTTTCAAAATTCACCCTCAACTAGGATGTTTCAAAGGCATGAGACATTGATAGTGCTGATTGTGTTTTGTGAAAATGACATTGGCTGGTAGTGAAGCACTTCCTGATTTTGATATCATAATGATTGATGGTTAGAATAATTTTGGATTGTGGAATAGAATAGTGATATATATTGTTTTACAAAAGGGAATGATTAGACCATTGATCGGAGAAAATCCCAATAGTAAAAGTAATTATGATTTTAAAGAGATTGGGATACTGGTAGTAAACACAATTCTTCTATGTTTGTAAAATGATGTAAAGTACTCAGTGTTTGGTGAGATGTCACCAGAAGAGATCTAGAGAAAGATGGAGCAGTGGTATATGGAAAAATCACTCACCGAAAAATTATTACTAAAGTATAAATTGTACTAATTACGCATGGATGAGGGAAAAAGTTTTTTGGATCACACCAACAAATTCAAAAAAAACCTTACACAATTATTGTAGCTCGGTGTGACGGTTGAAGAGGAAGACAATGAAATTTTTATTTTGTCATCACTACCAAGGACATTTGATGGACTTGTGACAACATTGATTATGGAGAAGGAAATATTGAATTTGGACGAGGGAAATGATAGACGATCAAAAATGAAAGGTGAGGAGTTAAGGTGATCAATGATGCAAGACGTTGGGGAGGGGAGTTCTAGTGGGCTGGGCTTACGAGTCATGTAATGGGCATGGCATGCCTCTGCGCCTTCAGGTCAAGTATTTCGAGTCATGTCGAGCCCTGTTCCTTGGGCCTACGGGTCATGTTTGGGTTCCCCATCAACCCTTAAAAGGGGGAATATCTATAATAAAATAAAAAATAAGGCCTTCGGGCCATTCAGAGGATGGAATCAATTCAAGATTCTGAGGCATTCTGACGACTCGTGACACATTCACGTGAGAAAATCATAGTAATGTGTGAGGATCAATGTGGGGGAGCTAATATAAGATGTCAGAGGGTAATGAATGTAGGAAAAAATCAAGGAGATGTGTTCCTAAATAAATCATGTGTTTCTGGTGCGGGAAAATGGGTCTCCATAAAGGTGTCTATAAAGACCGAAAATGGTACGTTTCTTGGAAAAATAAGTATGAAGAGATGATTTTGAAAATCACAGATTCATCAAGAGAGGATAAATTCTGGATAACAATGGGAAGATTTCACTCAGTTATAAGAATTGAGTATGGAAAAGTGTAGTGTAATTACTAAAAATTATACAGGCACATGAAGTAGGAATGTATTTTTTTAAACATGAAGACAAGCGAGCTCAAAATCCAAATGAACAAGGAGGAGTTTTGGATTTGGGGAGCTTGGTACACATATGTATGAAAAATATGTGTTTCATACATTTCAGTAGGTGTAAGATTCAGTGAAACATGGTGATGGGTCAACATGAAATGTTCAAGGAGTTGGGACTAAGAAATTGAAGACACGTAATGAAGCAGTACGAAAAATGGATGACATGAAATTCGTTCCTAGTATGAGACAAAACATATTATCATTATGTAGGCTCGATGAGAGATGATATTAGATTTCCATAGCCGATGGAGTGTGGGATGTCTAACGTGGAGATGCAGCATTGCAAATTAGGAAAGGGTCTCAAGGGTTATATCATTTTATGGAGACTGTAGTCAGCTCAAGATCAATTGATGATAGTTGAAGCAAAACATAATTTAACGCGAAGAAATGTGTTTGATTTATAGATATGGGTTTTAAGGCCTACAAGAAGACTCTAGGTATAGATTTTATGCAAAATTGGTTTTGATGGGATGATTTTTGGGGGTCACACCCAAATGTAGGAGTAATCAGTAGAGGATGAATCATGGGAGTCTTCTCTATCGGCAGAAGCATTCTTTGATCTTAGAAACCAACCCATCCAACATGGTGGACAACCACCAGTGGAAGATAAATTTTCATTGGTAGATGAGATACCTAAACTAACTATTGACATCACTGATTTTTTACTCTCTAAAATTTTAATCAATCTAATGAATTTGTAATTGGAAGAAGTGTGTTGGGATCTTCCGATGCGATTTTCCAGAGGGAAATAAATTAGACATCCTTTATCCCGTGGATGTAGAAAAACCTACAAAACAACATTAAATTCTTGTGTGCTCTTATTTTTTCTTATCAATTTTCTATGTTTATAATCACCCCAATTATTCTCCACCCCTTACACAAGAATGATTATTATTCACTTGTGATTTATTTAAAAGGTTGGATAAACTTGTTGAGTTTAGGGGGACTAATTTACATAGCATGTCAATGTTCATGAATTATTAGGAAATAATGGAAGAAAATACATTCTGGGTAATGTTCACATTAATGAAGTACAATTATTATTAAAGAGATTATGATGAAGGACAAAGGATACCATAAAACCCATCTAGATGCATGTTCGGCCAAACACAAATTATTTTGGAGAAGGTACATTTTCTGGTGGGGTGAAACAACATTTTTTACATAAAAAACATCTGGGAAGGTTTTGACCCAGACTTCTTCCCTTTTTTTCCAGTTCCAGATATTCCTTGTAGAGAGGCTATCCTTCAAACAGCTTTCATTAACTCAACTCTCAATGATGAGAAGAATTTGATACATGGGGGAATTCACATGGTGAACAAACCAGATTAGTGTGTTTTTTCAAATTCTACTTCTCGTCACTTCTATAGCAAGCACTATTGTAGGTGGCTGCAAGAAAACATCAGAATTGATGATAAAGAGGTTGATCAGATGTTGCACTCCATATTTATGGATTAATCTGATTGTGGGTGGTTCTTGTAGGATAATATTTATGCATCGAGGGTCGTTCATGATTATATGGGCTTTGTTCTACTCAACATCAATAATTTTTTATGGTATGGAAATTTCCATTGAAGCAGAAATGAGATCCATGAACATAGGTTTCATGCTGTGTGATATTTTTAATCACAGTATCACTATAGGGGAAACCGATTATTCTGTGCCTATGGGTTTCATTATCAAAAAATCCTTTGGGCCTAGGGAACTTGCATATCTTATTAGGTATTTTAGAATAATTCGGAACTAAGTCATCTAGATGCTGTTGGAAGGAAACTTCCTTACTGATTCCGTTCCCATTCATGCGATCCCAGTGAGAAAATTTTTTATGTTCCAAAATCTATAATCTATACCTTAAATACTACTAGGACAATTATTATGGTGAAGCCCTCGGTTTTCAAATCTGCATCCCCTCTGAACTCTATTGTGTGTCTACTTATTTCATATTTCTTAATTAAAAGTAATATTTCAGCCTAAGTGGATCTAGATGAATAAATATTGGTATTTATATTAATATAATAGATCATAATAATAATAATGATACATATTTCATTATATTATTATCTTTACGGTAGGTTTGGAAGACAAATATTAGGATGAAAAGGTAAGGATTATGTAATACTTACATTGGAACTTTTATTTTTCCCAAACTAGTCTCCTTAGAAATGAATGGTATAGTCTAACATAATATAACTAGTGGATAATGAAAGTGATATATAATTATAGGATTATAAAAAGGAATTTTTTGAAGAATTAATTTGAATAAAAGAGTGTACAATTAAGGGAGTATGTTTTATCCTTTATAAGTGAAGAAAAGTGATTTTTTTAGAATACCCTTTACTTTTCAATGATTTAATTAGACTATTGAAGATCAATGACTAGAAAAGATTTAAATAATAGTATGTGGGTTTATATTTGTTAAATAAATCCTCAAACAAGTATTTTCACATATGTTTTAATGAATTTATAAGTTGTTTCCCTTATATTGTTCTTTTTACCATTTTTTTACTGGGAAACTATTTTTTTGTAAATAGAACTTCTATTTTACTAAAAATATTAAATAGTATGTATTACCAAATATTTTTTTTGAGGAAACTATATATAATTTCCCTTTAACCATATTCAATTTTTTTAAATTCAAAAAAAAAATTAAATTTAATTAATGTGAATATCAAATAATAACTTTTTAGAAAAATCTTGTTTTTTGGATTAATTATTCTTATTATTTTTTAGAATTTATTAAAAATTGAATAAAAGATATAATATTTATTAATAGGTATAAATATGATATTAATTTAATTTTGGAGATGATATTAGTTTATATTTTTAAATAAAAATAACAAATATTAAAAAAATATTAATTTAAAAAAATAGTTTCTGGTTGTCATGTTAAATAACTATAATCATAGTAATAATACTCTTTTTCCAAAAAATATATTATAAATTATTAAAAAACATAAATTTTAGATATAAAATATAAAAATCATATCAAAAAAATTCTAAAATTTGGAATAATTAATTTAAATATTATTGCACGTAATCCATAAATATCATTTTATGAAAATTTGAATTTTTAGGCTGAAAATGTATCACTGTCATTAAATTTGATGATATAAATTGTTTTAATATAAGAATATTAAATTTATATTTCCTCTAAAAAAATTCATAATATAATATTATAAATTGAAAATAATTAAAAAAGACATAAATTTATAATGAAATTTTATCTATATTCTAAAATGGTGAAAATGATTTCGATTATCAAAGTGATATTCTAAAAAAGAATGTTTTAATATTCTAAAAAACTTAATCAATTATAATATTTTATAATATTCTTGGTCTTGTTGATACATTGATAATGTCACAAATTTTCATTAAAATAGTAATTTTCACATTTTATGTAAAAAATTATTTTAGAAAAAAATATAAAACTATCCCTAAGATAATGATCCATGATAAATTCATGTAGAATATTCAATTTAAAAAATTAAAACTGTAAAATTAATAAATTTTTATTTATAATGAAAATACAATATATAATGAAAATCTATTTTTATTTATTTATTTCTATTTTGAACATTAAGTGTTTTAAATATAATTTCCCTCCAATATATAATTTAAATAATGATAAAATATTATAACATATATTTAAATGTAATATATTTTTAAAATATTCATATAAAATTATTAAATTAAATGTTTTATATTAAATTGCACAGTATATTAAAATATTTTATTTTGAAAAAAACAATCATTTCAATATTAATTATTTATATTCCAAATATGATCAATTTAAATATGTAAAATATTGTTCATTAATAGAGGTTTTATTTTTCTCATAATCATTTATTATGATTTTGACTGTTTTAGCTTAGTTTTGTGTCTGTCTAGAGTTGTGTGTGACATAAGTGATTGAAGATAGTATTAATTGGATTGATATAAAATAATGAGTCATTAAAATTAACCTCAAATAAAGATTAATATGTTTTAGCATACTGATATACCTCATTATCTTAAACCATATTCTGATTCAAACAAAAAGTAATATCTTTAATAAAATAGAGGGATTCTAAGATGAGAAATATGGAATACAAATCAATTCTTTAATTTATTTCATTTTATATTTTCCCCCATCTTTCCCAATTCAATAAATGACACAAATTGGAATTCTGTATAGATCATATCATGTTTCGTACACTACAACAAGCATAACAACACCTAAAATGAATTTTAGGTAGAAGTTCTTTACATCAAATAATAGGTGGGATAATCATATATTTATTATTCAATAACCCATACCTATGTCTCATTAAATGTTCGACTGATAATATTTACTTACCAAACCAAAAAATCCTCACAAATACATAAATATTAAATTTATCCTATCACTCACAAAAATATCTAATAGATTATTATCATGAACCACCCCCACTAAAACCCATAATGAAAAAGTGGTGAATATATGTTTGATCCTCCGAATCCCACAACTAATAGGTAATTGGATATTAACTTTCACGTAGGGTATAAAAAATCAGTTGTATGACCATTATAAATCATTGGAATAACTATAATACACTATTAATTTATATAATATATTAAATATAGAGAAATTATAGTCATATAATGATATATGTAACAAAAATTATTAAAAATGGAATATAATTGATGTAAGAACCTTGGTTTTCGTATGAGGTACAAATCCCTTCATTTTTAGTATGAATGTTAAAATAAGGCCTAATGTGAATGCCATTTGAGTTCATGGTGGTAACAAGGTTGTTCAGGGCTTGTACGGGGCCCATAACTGAGGCTTAGGGGTTAAAAGTGCATGGAATGCAGTCTAAAAATCTGTGTGAGGAATGGCTAGAGCGATGGAGGAGGCCACATGGCTAGGCCAAACCAGGAGACTTTTGGAACATGGTCATGCGAGAATATATTCAATTTTCATAGTTATTTATTTCACGGTTTCCACATAGTTAGTCAAACATGGAAAGATAACCATTTGGGTGATATGCACCTACAGCTAACCTGACACGGTTGGCACGTAGTTTTTCAAACCATCTGTAGCTTTTTTGGGGGTTAATTTTATCATTTTATTTCAAAATAAACTTTTTATACCCAAATTACCACTTTTACTCTTCTACTGATCCAAAATACTTTTTTAGATCACCCCTTGGTGACGACTCTTGGATTTGTGGTACCTCCTCCACTCGATCTCCAATTCATACGCAGAACGTCTCATTGGATCCACATTACAAATTTCGTGATTCTTTTTTAGAAATTCTAATTTTTTCTTGGCGTCACTGAAAAAATTCTCAAGAAATGTTTTTTTACCTATTTCTAAAATCTTCATATATTCTTTATTTTCTCACGATCGAAGTCAAATTAGGAGTTGATTCTAGATGAGAACAATATTTCTGAGCTAGGGTAGGTGGTATATAAATTTATTGATTGTTTTTGTGATTTATAGGGATACCTGTCATTGTACCACATGCTGGAAATTTTGGTGGAACCCCGAAATTGAAATAATAATTTGAATTAAGAAAATTAGGACATATTAGAGAAGCCCTTAAGTACCATTGAGATATGGTGGTGTTTGATTCCCAATCCAAGGAAACCCATGGGGTGTTCCCTTTTCATTTTCCACATGTTGACTAACCCATGGTGTGTTATTTAATAATTCATTTTTAATGGAATACCATTTTATTTATATGAGATTTAATTTCTTAGTTAAGAGATGTATTGCCTCCATTTCATGTTGATTCTATTGAATTGAGTGTCTATATGAAACATGAACTACTTACTAGTTTTTTTTTGGAAATTTTTGTAAGAGTGGGTATACACTTTGGAAATGTTATATTTGTAATTGTGATATATGAGTTTTTATAATGATGCGATGAAATTGAATGTGAATGGTTATATGAGGTGGTAGACCCATGTTTTATGAAATGGTAAATGGTATGATATAGTGATTGATTCCAAAGATTCATTGGATGGTTCTTCTTGAATATTGAATGCAATGGTGGATTCTTTAGATGGATTATGCTCCTTGGGTCTTAATTCTATGGGATTACTTGGGCCTTGTTACCCCTTCAATACATCTTGTTGGACTTGTGTAGTAAATGTTTTGTTGACATGCTCTAAAGACTCCAACTAGTTGTTAACTGATTTTCCTTCGAGATGATTTTGGAACTCTACAAGGATGCCTTTATATTCTAAAATGTGGATATATCCCATCGTGGTAGGAAATATTATTTATACAAAATGTTGATGTAATTTGGGATATTTTTGTTTGAACAACTTGGTCGTGGTTGATATAGTACTTGGGATATATGGAATGGCCATGGTGGTATGGCTTACTTGGATGGATGGTATAGTCATGTTTGCTATTTATGTGTTTTTTATATCTACCTTGATTCCTGGGAAAGACCATATTTTGTAGGGATACTTAAGAGGATATTTTAATTTTACTATTTTATTTGTTATATGACATGGGCATCATTTCATTTAATTATTGCTTACTTGCTTTACATGCACACTTCTAAGCTTGTTATATTTTCCAGCCATGACATGTATAGATCTTTCGTTACTACCTACTAGGATTGTACCTCAAAACGAGTTTAGGCTATCGTTGGGTACCAAAATAGGATTTTTGGATGTAGGTATAGATAAGTAAAATCACCAATAGTTGGAGGGTTGATTTTGTGTCTTTCTTTGGAGTCGGGAGCACAAGATCAACCTGAGGCTCATGATGGTATTATGAGATGTGATTTTTTTATTTTGTATACGTGTATTTTAAGGCACAGTTATGTAACTTTTTTGCCATCTTTGTAAATACATGTCTCATAATCATTTTATATGAGACACTTTTGTATTTGTTTTGTATTCCTATCTTGTTTATTTATCATTATTATGATTGTGGTATCTTCTACCTCTATTTATTTTTTTCTACTCTAATTTCATACACTCTACTAATGAGGTCTTATTTTTTCCCAGTAAGACTAAAAAACCCTAAATTCTATTCGGAAGCCTATGATTTTTTGGGAAATTCATTGGAGGCTATGTCGCCAACCATGCTTAGGGAACTATTGAGTTTCTTCTGGGTCGAGGACGTTACAAAGTGATATAAAATGTGTTATTTTCTAGTTTGATTTAATATTTAGAGAAAATATATAGGGAAAGGAAGGTTTTTGAGTTTGGTAATTAGTTGTGCCTGGGCTTAGCAAACCAATTTATATGAAAAATACAAATTTCCTTGAATTAAATTGATGTTTTCTAAATATTAACAATTATATTTGATTTTATCCCACTTTTGGGTGATGAAATAGAATTGAGATATTATTGTTGATAAGATTTTGGGTTCCATTCAGTTTCAACCTGATGAGATGTCTGTATTCTATCTCATGCATCATTTTCGGAGCTTCCTAGGAATCACATGCCATGCATTATTCCATGCCATTAAGGATACATTAATTGTTGTATATTTTTTTGATAGGTGTTGTGATATCTATACCAACAATTGTGATAGATTTTGTTATGTGGATGGAAAATGTGATGCATTATTTTAGTTAATAATTAGTATGGTCACTTATGGAATGGAAATTTATTCAACTTTTGATTCATTTATTTAAAGTGAATTTGATATGGTTTAAATTATTTGGGCACCAAATTTTGGTTTATGAGGTATTATTGGACATCGTGGATTGAATCATGCTGAACCAATGGATAAATTTTTTTCATAAAAGAATGAAGAAATTAAAATGGAAATGAATATTAAATGAATTAAAATGGGGAAGTGGACATGGAAATGGATACTTCACTAAGACATGACATTCAGTGGAAAAGAGGCAGTGTCTTAGGTTGATTTTGGTGATTTTTCTTTTTACAATCATTTATTTATGAGATGTGTGTATTGTATGATTTCATTTTTGGAGTTTTTTTACCCTCCTACACTTTTGATCAATGAACAATGATGTTATTATTTTAAAAGGTGTGTGTATGTCATTGTAGGGGTATACCATAATGACGACCTCCAAGCGTACATGAGGAGGGGGAAATGGATCTGCACTGATAGTGGTGGGCCAGGGGATTCTTGTGGATCCTCTTTTATTTCCACCTACGACACCAGCTGTTATTTGGGACATAAGGTTTTAGGTGTAGTTCCATGAGGGATTCTATAGCTTCATTCCGACCTTTCATGGGGAACCAAAACCAGCCTTATATATGGATGAGTAGACACAAGTGTTCAAACAGCAGCATCCTCCCACATATTTGGGGTATGGAGGACCATAAAATACTGAGTTTTGGATTGATACTAAGTTGCCAATATTCATGAATATTGATACTTTTCTTGATAGGAGAGTAGATCACATGACATACATGTGTCATGGAGGAGGAAAATACATCGGGGCTGTTTTGAACAAAGTTGATAAGCTATGAGATATGGTTTGGGCTGATTTATATGCATGGATTAATGAAAATTTCTACATCTAGATTTTGAGGGAAGAGTGGGATAGTGAATTCATGTGACTAGATATTGGTTCTATTATGGTTATGGAGTACTCAACATGAATTATAAAGTTGCTTCATTTCGTGTTGACGTACATTACTAATGAGATATACAGAGCATGACACATCAGGGAAGCTCTATGACTTGCTATCAGATCTATGGTAAATGTGTTTAGATTAACCTATGTAATTGAAATGTTGAATTAGGAAAATATTATAGATCAAAACCTTAAGGAATTTAGGGGCATAGTGTAGGGAAGTTCTATTTATCGACCCGGTTGTTTGACTTCTAGTAGTAGGATGCCCTATTTTGAGCATCCAATCCGACGATCCAGTCAGGCTATGGGTACTAGTATCTCAGTATTCAATCTTCAGTGTGGCATATGGGGACACATAAGGAACTGGTGCCATTATGAACAAGTCGAGTGCATTTATTGTTGCATGATGGGCCACATGAAATGTTTATCTAGGACTGTCCCTCTAGATATGAGTAGTAGGGGTCAGCTCTGAAACCATGTCTAGGATTTGGATTCTCATCATCACCTTAGGAAGGGAGATAATTTAGTGTTGGTCGGTCAGGATGAGGTAGTGGTGCTCATGACCGAGGCATGAAGACACCAGTTACACTGAGACAACATAATTGGACTACTCAGGGAATTGAGGTTGTTTCATAGGACCATGGTTTATAAATGATATATTATATATACCCTACCACAAATGAGTAGGGTTCTTGATTATCTAAAATGAATGGTATGATCTTCGTATAATCTTCGATTTCATATTTACTTTTGATCAATGTACATCACATAGTTTTAAATCTTCACCTACAATGAAAATACTTGGGTTCTTTTTGCTGTCTTCTGAGGGAGTTAATAAGATTTACAATCCATTGGGGATCAAAATGGAGGATGTATGAAAATGTAGGGAGTTCTCCCATTGAGGTTGGATGGTGTCACTTCATCTATAACCATTAAGTCATCGGTATTATAGGGGTTGGATTCATATTTGGGATCGATAGGCTAGTAGATTGTCATGCTTATTTGGACTTTTATCGCTGAAGGTTGAATTTTACATCAGCAAAGGGTGAATTTCATACAAAAAAGGTTAATGGGATGTCTAAGGGATCCAAACTAGAACAGAGCATCATGGAATTATTAGGATGATACCCTAAATTTTGAGTTTGTTCTTGGAGGATCAGGTAGCTCGTCAGACATACTTACCTTCAGTTGTTGATTATTTCATTAATGTACATCTTGACAAAATTTTCTAGTTTAAATCTTGAGAGAAAGGTGGAGATCTCCATTGATCAATATTCAAGATCATCACCGATATCCATTCATACATATCTGATAACTATGATAGAGTTGTAGGAACTCAATTGGCCGCTAGAGTATTTGGAGGTTAAGGGGATCATTGGACATAGTATTTATCCATGGGGTTCATTGATCCTTTTAAAAGAAGTAAGATAATACCATTAGGCTTTGAATAGATTTCCAAAAAATAAACCAGATAATGGAAATGAACTAATATCCCTTTCCATGTATATATAACCCGTTTGATTAGTTTGGAAGAGGTCAAGTGTTATCAAAATTGATTTCAGATTCAGATATAACTAGGTACGTGTTCAACCTATAGACATGCCTCATAAAACTATTTGTAGTTGGTAAGGTCTTTTTGAGTGTCTAGGTAAGTGATTTTTTCTTAATAATGCATAGTTTTATTCATGGTTATTATGAATAGATTCTTCAATCCTTATCTATATTAATTTTTAGTGGTTTTTGTGGATGATATATCGGTGTATTCTCAAAGATGGCACAACTATGCCACACATTAGGAGATCATTTTGAATAAACTGAGAAAGAATTAGTTATAAGATAATATCACAAAGTTAAACTTATTGATTGATCAAATTCACATATAGGGTCAAATTATCTTAGATATATGAGTATTAGCAGACTGGGATAAGGTCATAGGTATAGTTTCATGGGACCAGACCCAAAATGTTTGACATGCAGAGTTCTTGAGGATAACTAGATAATAAAGAAGTTTCATATAAGACATCTATTTATTATAATTTCCATTTATGGCATTGACTATGAGAGGTGTGATGTTTGTATGGTTAGATACCTATGAGAAAGACTTTCAGGATATTAAAGGGATAATGACTTCAGGAACGGTCCTGATTCTACTAGTGTTTGGAATGTGCTACACTGTGTATCTTGAAACATCAGGTATTGGTCTTGGATCAGTGATGATTCATGGGTATAGATTCATGGAATACAAGTCTCGTTAGGTGAGGTGACATGAGAGGAATTACCCAAAACATGATCTTGAGTTAGATGCAGTTGTTTATACAATGTTCTGTTGTAGACATTACTTACAAGGATAGAGTTTTACGGTGTACATGGACTACAAAATCCCCATGTTAATATTTACACAGTGTGATTTGAATCTGAGGTGGAAATCTTATGTAGAGTAACTAATGTATATTTAATTTGAGCTTGATTACATTCTTGGAAAGAGAAATATAGTGGCCTATGCACTGAGAAAGAGGATTCTAATATAGGTAGTGTTATAGGTAAATAACGAGTGGAAAATTATGGACTTGTTTTTTGAGATGTAATTAGAGGAATAGGATAGTCATGGGAATACTTTTTTTAATTCTTATATGTAACCTATATCCTGATGGATAGAGTATGGATGAGGTAGTTATCCGATTTAGAGGGCCCCGTTCAGTGGGAGAGTGTGGTATTTGAGGATCCACATCCTTGTTAGACTGTATATGAGGATAATATTATGCATATTTATGGTTTATTTTGGGTTCCCAAGTACATATGTGAGGAGATAGTGGAGGAGTTGCATGCCTCAGCCAAGGTAGTGATCTCAGTGTCCCCATGATATATTGTGACTTTTACTGTTAGTAATGGAGGTTGGGTATCAATCATGAAATAGCTAGTTTTTCAACGATGTGTTCCACCTAGAAGTAGGAGAAGGGGGAGTGTTAGTGATATGGAATGATTTTATAGAAATTACCTATTATAGAGTGAAAATCAGATGATTTCACGAGGGGTTTCATGACTGCTTAATGAAGGTTAATGCAAGGCAGTGATGTTGTATGTTTTTTGGTTGAAATGCTCACAAATATTTCCCATTTATTTCTGATCAAGGAGACATTTAGTGTAGATGAGATTGGGAGGTTCTCTATCTATGAGATAGTGATACTTTACTAGGTGCTGCAAACTATGATTTCAAATAGGGACACCCATTCATTATCTCATTTCTAGAATTGTTTATTGAGGGAACTACATACATAGGGGCTTCTGAGCACAGAATACCACCCTCATACTGATTTCCTATCATAGCGTACAATACAGGTTCTTGAGAACATGCTTTGAACATGTGTCCTAGATTTTGGAGCTATAGGGAGAGAAAAATACCCATAGTTTACTTATACCAACAATAAATGATATCAAATGATAATAAAAATGGAACCATACAGTGCATTATATGATAGGCCCTGTCGATCAACCCTGTGATGGATAGAGGTAGGGGATCCATATTTACAAGGACCACATCTCTTGTATGAGATTTTTGGGAAGGTACAATAGATTCAGAAATGATAGGCTATAGCATAGTATCAATATAAATTTTAAAATGATCACCACATAATATCTCTAGAGTTTTAGGATGGGGATCTGGTCAATTTATGTATTTCACTGAGGTTGGGAACTTGATGGATATTGAGACAATGTAGTCTTTCACAATGATATGTCTGGCCATTAATGATTCCAGTGAGTGTCAGTTCAATAGCCAATCAGTTATAGTTACATAAAAGGTATCAAGACAAGCATGATTTATTCCACATATCTCAACTACACCACTATCATTTAGACCCATCACATTCATTTTCGCTCAAGGAGGATGAGTTACAGGATGATGAGTCATTTAAGGTGTATCTTCAAAGTATAATTGACCAGATCTTGAAGGTTCTCCAAGGTTTGTCAGTTCCTCTAGTCTGGTAGTTATGGTAGTATGACCAATTACTAGGAGATTCATTGGAGCAGGATGCTGACAGCTGTGATCAGTGGCCAGATTGTTTCTTAGAAGAATCTTGACCACCAATTAGATGGAAATTCATGTAGAAATTGGTTTAAGAGGGAATATTTTAAGAACCATAAATTCCATACAAGGTATATATCACTTAGTTTAATTTCAAATGTAAAAATATGGGAAAATGTGAATTAAATTTGAGCTCATGGAGGCAAAATGGGTGTTTGGGGATTATTTAGAGCCTAGAATCCATGTTTAGGGTGAAAATGGACTAGTGCAATATTAGTTCAAACCATGTGGGGGAAGGATATACAATATGATAAACCATGTGGAGCATGGGAAGAGATAAAAAGGATGCTGAATGCTTAGGACAAGCTGTGAAAATTATTTGCACATCCAAGTGAGAATGTATATAATTTTGATAGTGTGATTTTGCACAGTTTCTTCCTTTTTAATGAAACCATATGAGGTAGTCGTGCGAGTTCCCTTCTCCTACAGTTTACCAAGCATGACAGGCCCATATTTTGTCAAACTGTGTTCTCAAACCATAAAAACCATTTAGTTCAGGTTAAATTTAAAATTTTAATTCCAATTAAAATCTTTTTTAATCTAAATATAAAATTTTACTCTCTTGTACAACAAATCATCATTTGGAGAGATCCCCCTCATGACTACTCTCATATTTGAGGTAACTCCTCTGTCTGATCTACGATTCAAGTGAGGAACGTCTTGTTGGATCCAAATCAGTGAATAATATATTCCATTTTATTCATTATTCAATTGGAAACCCTATTTTGGTGCATGACGATTTCCCCTATTTTCATGTTTTTCATCTATTCATCATTTATCTCCTAATCTGAGTGGATTCGTGAGTTTATACTGGATGAAAGCTCTATTTCAGAGCTATAACATGTGGTCTATACATTTAATATTCTTTTTTTGTTCTTTATTGGGACACCTTCTATTTTGATTGCCACCGGACATTCCGCAGAAGCCCCAAAATCCAATGATAAATTACATTAAGTGAATTGGGACCTGTTGGGAACTCAATTAGGCAACCTTGAGATGTTTTGGTATTATTTCCCTAACCATGTGCACCCATGGGATGTTCCCTTCTCATAAGACAAATGTTGATCCACCCATTGGGTGGGACATTGGAATCCCTAACTAAAGGAAGCCCAATTATATTTAAATTATATTGAATTGCATTGTTTGGAGATGCATTGCGTCATATTCATGTTGATTATATTGAATTGATTGGCTATATGGGACTTTAACTACATAATGGTTTATTCTGAAATTTTGGTAAGAGTGGGAAAACTATTAGGTTGCCTTTTATTTTCAGTTGTGATATATGAGTGGGTATTCTTGTGAGATGAAATTTAATGTGAACGGTTATATGAGTGGGTAGAATCATGTGGTATGAAATGGTAAATGGTATGAAATGGTGACTAGTTCTTTAGATTCTTTGGATGTTTCTTATTGGATATTGAATGAATTAGTGGATTCCTTGGATAGAATATGCTCCATGGGTCTTGATTTCATGGGATTCCTTAGGCCGGGCTACCCCTTGGATATTGATTTCTTGGACTCACATAGGAAATGTTCAGTTTACATGATCCTAGGACTCTAACCAGTTCCTAACAGAGTTTTCATCGAGATGATTTTCTGAATCAATGAGGGTGTCTCGGTAGTTTTCACCATAGATATGACCCTTTATTGTAATACACATTATTTATTCAGCATGACAATGGAATTTTTGATTTGTTTGGTTGAATGGATCAGCCATGGGTCATATGAAACTTTGGGATTTAAGACAAGGTCATGGTGTATGAAATGTTTGGATGAACAACACAGTTATGTTAGTTATTTATGTATTGTTTATAGCATCCATGTTGGAGGTGCTTGAAAATATTTTACAAGGATCCTTGGGAGGCTATTTTAGTGTTACTAGTTTTTTAGTTACATGCCATGGGTGTAGAGACATGGTAAAGAACCCATAGATTGAGGGTTGATTTTGGTCCACACATAGAAGAAGGGGAGCATGGGATTTAGTTGAGGCTTATGATGATATTTGATGATATCACTTTTGGAATTTTGGTTATTTTGGATACTTTTTTGTGATGTACTATTACGTACCTATTATGGATGATTTGTAGATAAATGTATCGCCATAATTGTATATAAGGATCTCTTGGATTTTTTATGTATTCTTTTCATGTTTATTTAACAGTTTCATGCTTGTTGTATCATAATCCATTATTGACAGTAATTTCTATTCCATTGTGCTAAACTATGGTAATGTGGTCATATTCTTTCCTAAGACATGCCCTAGTCCCTTGCTGCTAGATAACAACCTTAGGAATTTGGGGAGATTCACTTGGACCCATGTATCCAATTGTTCATGGGGCACTATTGAGTGGAATCTGGGTCCAGGATGTCATAAAAAAATATACCAGATGATAGAAACATAATAACTCCCTCTAACACTAGCAACATCAACATGATTGTAATTCCTAATAATATATCAAAATAATTTCTATAATCATAAATAATATATATATATATATTCTAAACTACATGAATAAAAATTAACATCCACCAAAAAACCTATCATTTAAATTTGATAGAATTGTTGTAATTCCAAAATGAATAAAAAACAAATCCAATATATTATATATACTAATTTAACTTTTTTATCATAAATCACCAAGGCTCTATCATCCAATATCTAATTAATGTGATATAATATAATATCTGAATAACTATTTATGTTGGTACCTTATATCCACTTACCTTATAAACTAGTCCCCCTCTATCCTCAATAGCTAACATTATGTTCTTTAACATGTCTATATTAGTACAACCATTTTTCATATCAAAACCAAAATTGCACCAACATAACAATAACCATAAATCTATATGAATATCACTACATTATACAAGAATAATCTCATGATAAGTTATATAATCTACAAGGACATTATCCAATAGTCCTTATCCATATATTTATACCCCTACATTGTTTATATATAATTACCACATCCTAAAATATTTCGTATTGATATATATACATCTAAACCATAAGACATTGTGAAAATTTATGAATATATATACATTATTGTCATTAGATACCATGTCCCATATAAATTAATTAAACAGAAAATTAGTTTAATATAACATATACACACACACACACACATATATATAATTCTATGGCTAGAAGGGGGAGTGGGGATGTTGGATTACTTAGAAAACCGTAACCTTTGCAACTAGGAAGTTTGGATGGAGACCCATAAAAATGTTCTTGTATTGGTATCAGTCATGTTACTCGAATAGGTTAGGGTTTTATAAGAAATAACAATAAAGAATTTGAATAGATAGAGTAGTGAATAAGAAAATCCTTATTGTCATCAAAATATAATTTTACACTAAATACACAAAAAAATATTCCACATAATTTTTTTTTTCCAAATTTGATGAAATTATGTTATGAATCCCCACAAAAAAATTATAGTAATTCATAAAACATGAATTAGATATCTCTAAATTATATCCTAATATTCATTTATTAATGAATATATATTTTTCATCGTCACAAAATTTTCTCATTACAACAAATTCAAACATTATTCATTAATCACATCAATAATAATCAACTCATTATATTCATAAATTGGCTAATATATTTAAAAAATTACAATTTTATAAATACATTTTCATTCAAAATTAAATTTTAATTAAGATGTTTCTACACTACAATTGTAATATACAAATAGAACTATGATTGGAAAGGAAAATGAAAATATGTAAAAATAATGTTTAGAGACATGATTATCATATCCATAGTCCAAGTTCGTGGTATCCCTACCTGTGGGGATTATTTCCATGGTAGTATCCCCAGGTTATATATTTTTGGCCTATGAACAAGGAAATATATCATTATCTATTGTTTTAGTAGTATCTTAGCATATTTCAATGAATATTTCCCATAGACATAGCCCTATTTATATGATTAGTGATCATGGCCATCATTCTATTTTCATGGGATTTACACAGAGAAATATGTCATGTAGATTTTATAAAAAATTATAATTGGTTTTAATTTCGGAAACTCTCCCTCATTTTATAGGGAGATATTCCAAATCATCACATGAAAAAATATATATACATATTTTATAATTATTAATTATTTTCAATTGGTTTTTTGTATAGAATTATAAAAATGTGATATTTGACCCCTGGATATAGGTGATTCATATCACCATGGTCTATGTATCCACTCATGGATATATTCCCATACCACACCCATAAATAATTCCCATCAATGGTTAATTATTTCCCATATAAGACTATCCCTTTGGGTGTCATGGATCATGGATATAATCCCTTTCTGTAATAGACTATAAATAAAATCCATGTTGGCCGTGGTCTTAGGTCTTTTAATGTTTCCCTATAGCCATGGGAAACAATGTTTGTTGCCATATACCATGTTATGACCATGACTCCTCCAACCATGTATAAAGAATAATTAGGATATTAATAGTTTCTAATAGTGTAACAACTACCAAATAAAATCATTTAGAGATCCATTACTAGTTATTATCATTCAATTTTATTGAAAATTTTAACATTTCCATCATATCATTTCACATTTCCACTGACCACCCCCATCTGTTATTATAAATTCACTACCATTCGATAATTCTATGATACCTTTTCAAAACTACTTTTATTTCTAGACAACACCACAATGAAAAATAGCCCCACTAACAAAAAATAACTAACATCATCAACATGATCATATGAACAAACAACCACTCAATATCTTTACCACTTCACAAAAATCAACCCCATTACTTTTCACAAATAACTACATTGGCATCAACTACTATAAGAACACATCAATGGACAAACCACCATCACATCATCTATCGATAATAGAATCATTTTTTTCACCACAAGGGGATTAATATAATAAAAATTAGTATATAATTATTAATATATAAACAATTATTATAATAATAAACCACCTAAATAAATCATATTCAATATTACAATAATTTATTTTTAAAAAGTATTCCAGAATAAAAAATTATCCATCAATTCCATATTTCCACATCTTCATTTCCATTAACATTATTATGATATTATTCAATTATGAAATTATTAATTAAATAAAAATAAACAATCATATTATATCATAATGTTTATTTAAAAATAAATGCAATAAACTACACTAAATTAAATAAATCTCCAAAATCACATGCAATGATAATCCACCACATAATTTTTTTTAAATATATTTACTTATATTTTTAAAAAAATTCTATCAAAATTCAATATGAAAAAAGAAAATGTGAACTCTATATTAATTTTTAATAATTTAAGTGAAGTTAATAATACCAAACATCAAAATAATCATTGATGATTATAATGTAAATGGATTAGAAGAACAATTTCCACACCAATGACGAATCTCAAGAAAATAAAAGAAAACATATACCAACCTCGCAATCAAAAAATAAATAAATAAACAAAAAGAAAATAAATTAAAACATCATCTCTCATGGCCATAATAGATTAATTAATCATGATTAATTGAGGTAATGGGGAATGCATTGAAGAGGGAAAAAATGTAACCTTTATTTTAAATTGAATTAACCACCAAATGAATGTTTTTATAGACTTTAATAAATTTTAAAAAGAACACTAATTGAGAGAAAAGAGTTCTCTAGGGTTATAGGAAGTTTTAGAACACCAAATAATTTTGGTTAATTTCCTAAAATGTATTTTAAAATCTATTTAATCCATGAACAAAACATGTAAAATTATAAAAATGGGATTTTCAGCACAATTACGTGAGAAAAAATAGATCCATCAAAATTAAAATAACATTAATATCAATAAGAAAATTGGTGTTTTAAGTAAATAAATGTTTCATTGACATATACTATAACTTTATGATTTAAAAAATTGTTGTATTAGACTCATTCTGATCGTAACCACTAAGTTATATTTCATATCCAAAAAACACTCACTCTATCTACAAGATTTCTCAAGAGACCACGGAATAAAACAGTACTAGTGATAACATTTGTGATATATAAAATATAAAACATGCTATCCTCACTAAAAAATTTATATATAGTATGATTTATAAACTAACAAATAATCTATGTTAAAAAATTACCACCTAAACTACAGTACCACTACAACTCCATAGAAAACCAAAAAACTAGATTTTTATAACCCAATCATAAAAACTCTTGAATTAGTAATCGAACACATAGTAATCTACAATATGTTAAAAAAATTACAAATCATAATAGCTTAGACATCTAATAAAATGAGAATTTTGGAACTGAAAAGTACAAAATACAACTTTACACTTTCAAACTTCTTCCAAGCCCCATTCAAACACATCATAAACTATTGAAAGGTAATGTATAGGACTGAGGATGGTTAAAGAATATATATAAATGAATTGAATATACATATATATATATATAATCACATCACATAAAAAAGTTAAAAAATTTAATGCTTATTAGGAAACCATGAAAGCATAGCTTACATGATGCTACTAATATTTATCAGTCTATCAATCCCAGCAACTAAGGGACATACATATTCAACATTGATGTCACATCCAGATATATTTGACTAAATTGAAAATATAAAAACAAATTTGAAATTTCAAAATTGACACATATCATTGTATTTGGAGATAAAACATATCAAATCCATCATCAATAAAAATATTAGAGATATATTATAAATAATATTTAGATGATATAAAAATAGTTTCAAGAAATGAAGTAACAGATTTAGTTAAATAAACATGACATGGAGTGATAATTTAATATATCTAGCTCATAACATTATTGTAGAAAGATAGATCGTAACATTGTCAACTCATGGATTTATAATTTCTTATTAGGTATTAAGAAATAGCATAACACAATCATACATAATGACAGTCAATGTAGTGTCTAAAAAACATAAATCTTACTATATTTCATAGAACATTTATAGTTTATATATAACATCATCAAATAAATAAACAACCACAATGTCGATAATAATTAAAAAACCTAACACATTCTAAAATAAGATCCTATTTAGTGAAACAACTATATCAATTTCTCATATATCCCCAACATACCATTAATGTAACATCTATAATTCTCATTTTAAAATTAAAAAGGCATCATAATTATTATGTGAATAAATGAATCTATAAAAATAATACATTCAAAAATCCTCGTTCCATTCCCAACATCAAAAAAATAAAATAAAACATTACTTAGAAAAATACCCTAGTATATAACCAATATAAAATCCCCATTTAATTACACATTTAATAGTATCATACCAAATACAATGATTTTTTATAGTAATACCCACATCACCTTTATGATTCCACCAAAAATGTATTTAATAACATTTTTTTGAACATGGTGAAAATTATACTATAATTAAGATAATATATATTAGTGAAATAGCAAAATAAGTATATCCCAAAACCATTTTTTGGTTATATTCAACTATCTTTTTATTCCTATAAAAATCACCAACCATGAAACATATGCATTTCAATAAAATATAAAAAATTCTTCCAATATTATGAAATAGACAACCTTCTGGTTTAGAATAATCATTTCATTTAAAAAATAATAAAACATCTATCAATGTTATAGAAAAATGGTTGAAATTGAGGATTAGTGGGATCGAGTATCATTTGTGATTAATTAAATAAATTCAATTAATCTTGTATCATCAATTATTTTACAGGATCATCATATATATTGGATCTAAAATATATTAAATATCAAATTAAATAGATGTTAACAAGAGAGTGATAAAATAATGATATACCACTACTCATAAATAAAGAATGACTAAAATTTCAATCAATAAATTCTTTGAAAATCCATAAAAATAAAAAATGAAATTATAATTATATTTTTGAGAACATTTAATAAGATATTGAAAATAACATACAACAATACCTTGAACAAAAAAAAAACACACACACACAAATATGTTTCAAAACAATTATAGAAAAAAATAAAATCAACCATTACACATTTTTTACAATCATGACATTAATTTAATCAAATAGGTCAATAAATTTAGTTTACCACTTTTATACACATTAATATTCTTGAGATGAATGAGGAAACCCTTTCTGTTTGGAGGAAACATTCTTTAATAACCCTAATACAGGGTCTTTATTTCATATTAACCCTAACAAATAAATGTAAAATAAAAACAATTAAACTAGATAAGCATATAAAATTTTCTGAAATAGACATAAGGGGACTCCATTGATGATTCTAACTAAGTAAAATTGTGTAAAAAAATTTTATACCATCATATCCATGATATTTCATTAAAAAAATAATTTTAAAATGGAAATCCAAAGAATAAAAATTTATTTAATTTATTATATAAATAAAAAATAAATCGATATTGAAATATCCAGACAAAAGGGATTCAAAAAACTAATAATGATTAATGAGAATATATATATAATATCTTTATCCAACGTTATTATATTACTTCTTTTTATACCCTATTATCCATCATCAGTGATTTCTTGTAACTATCTAGATGTAAAAATTAGGAATATATTCATTATTAAGTATGTATGAAATCATAAAATGGAAAAAAAATATTAGGTAATCAAAAAAAAATTAAATAGAGTTGTTTATAAAGAAACATTAAAAAATACCATTCTGAAATTTTTCTTATGAAAAAATGGATGTAATTGGTCATGGAGAAATATGGTAGTTTTAGGATAATACTAATAGAGTATCCCCCAAATATTTAGGTACATATTGGTCATAATAGTGAATCCTTATTGAATTTTGGTTTTGGGAGAATAGAAAGTAGAAATTGTGTGGTCCAGGTTAAGTGTGAGAACAATGATATTATGGAATGTGGTGGTACCTTAGTGAGTATAATCATGGTCATTTCAAATCTGAATAAATTAACTGACTAACCTAACCTAATTATTTCTCATTTATGACAATAGATGATGTAATCCATGCATTATGAATAGTGGTTGTTCCCCAGATAAGGGTGAAATGAGAAAGACGCTATCCAAAAATAAAATCGAGAAATTCCTTATCATATGATAAATATTGTTTTGAAAAACAATGTTCAAAATTTATTCAGTAGCATTGGTGATTTTATGTACCCAATGATGTGGAAAACATTAAAATTTCAATAAATCTCAAGGATTAAAAGTTAAAAACATCAATGATAGAAAAATAATTTATTCCACAATGGAAATAATATTTTTGTCGGGTTTTCAGAATATTATCATTTTCTATGACATGATAGGTACATAACACCAGAATAAGTCAAAATATTTTAAAACTATAGATATGATTTCATTCAACTATATATGCATTATATAGATAATATACCTAAAAATTTTCCATCATATCTCATATAAGAGTGAATGTGATGGTGATTGAATCTATGCCACAATCTTGGAGCATGTGAGAAGACCAAAAGTATCAGATGATGTTTTAACTTTTTGATAAATCAACTATAAAATTATATCCATTCAAATTTATTTCTATAATAGTGGGATAAAGTCAACATTATGAGTAATTAATTATTGGTTATAGGTACATTAATTGGACAAGGTGGTGGATTAATGACACAAATTGTTTTAAAAAAACATTAAAATTTATAAAAGTCAATTGAATAAGATAATGGTAAAGATAGAGAACAAAGAATAAATATGGAAATAATGTAGAAAAATGAATAGAAAATAACATTTTTTCATATTTTCACATGAATAGTTACATTATTATCCTGAAAAACACAGTTTATAGATCATGGTATTTCAATATTTTTGGAAAAAATGAATGTTATTTCTATAATGTATCTTGTTTCCCATATATAAAAGTAGTTCATAAATAGATGAAAAGAGGAAGTTCCCAAGGATAGAGAGTGCACTTTTATGAAAAATCTATAACAATCAAAATTATTATTGTTAATTAATGTAACATTAAAACAAAATAGGTGTATGTTCCATGGATAAGTTCTTTGTAGTGAACTAAGTAAAACCTAAGTGTCTCTTAATTACATACGTCTTATGAATTTGTTTTATTTGATGATATACTTGTTTGTTTTTCTATTAATTGAACATGAAAAATATACATTAACATGAAACGATGAATTGTACCCCAACAACATTGGTGTATTGGGAATTCAGATGAAATAAGTGGTATTAAATGCCTAAAGATATTACACAAAGAATACCTTATTGAATGTTTTCAATATATGGAATTTGATTGATGATAAATTGGTTATATAATTTGATTTCAATAATTTTAAGATTTGTATGAATAGTATGAAATCACATTTAAAATATATTTCTATTTATTTTTTCACTAATTCCACAGAGGGAACACAAGAATTGATCCTCTAGTAACGTCCTATACAGATGCCAACATTGACCTATTTCGTGCAGATTTGAGGTCTCAAAAAGCTGTATTTAGAGCCCAATTATACTAGGTATGTATGAATTTGATGCGGTAGAAATAAAAAAAATCTAAATGGGATAATATATCTAATATTAATTATTGGGACATAATTGTTAAGAAGTTTATGTATTTATTTGTTACACAACAAGTTTTACCATTTCAAGATACGCCAAAATGAGAATATTGATTCTTAAATTATTAATCTCCATATTATTTTACAATCCATTTATGTAATTTTTTAGGAAATGATTTGTATGAAAATTATTATGATTTTTTAAATATGGTTTCCTCACAAGTATAATAGAATTAGGTATTCTTTTAATATGAGAAATGATGACCATCATATAAAGATACTAGATTTTGAGATGAAAGTTACACTATAAAGATCATATATCTAATAATCAAAAGGAACTACATTCAAATACCTGAAAAGTATTGATACATAAGAATATAGAATATCTTATGAAGTCATTTTTTGAGGAATTTTCTTCATTTATCACTAGAAAATTTAAGTGGGGAGTTGATGATATGGATAAAAAAATCATTTGTCATATTTTAATTTTGGAAATGTGGGGGCACACTATTATGATGTACAAGGAAGGTAGAAATGGTGATAAATTGTAACATCCTGCCCCTTACTCATTGGATTTAGAAGGTTGGGAGATGGTACATGGCCATAGGAGACGTTCCCAAGGCGCTAAAGGTGGGAAATAAATTCTAAGGACTTAAAAACAAGTTGTGGAACAATTTTCACATAGAGTAAAACCAACCAACTAGAAAAATAATAACCAACTACAAATACATGATGCATGTAAAAAAATACACTCCAAACAATATCATAACAATAAATAACCAAACCATTCATTAATGATTCCCATACATCGATACTAATAGATCAAAAGAATATTAAAATATAAGTTCCATGTGGTGTACCAAAAAAAATATCCCAAAGGAATCCATGACGTGCTTTAGGGCTCCACACCAATCTCCATGACCCAAGAATAACCATAATTACCTAGCATTACAATGAACCATTTGAAAAATAAGATGACTTACCCATACATATGTCCCAAAAAATAATATCTGCAAGACTACCAAAGTGACAAAGTAGGGGGTGAGTAAAAATACTCAGTATGTTTTCCCCAAATGAATTCACTACACACACCACTATGATAGAACCATTAGCACATTTACATAATGTAGTTTTTATATTACAATTAATAGTTCATTAATTCGAAACAGAACAAGCACACCCTGGAAAAGCTATTTTACACCAAAATCCACACAATATAGGGAAAGCCAAAAAAAAGTCATAATCCATTTTCCATCACATATTAGCCCAACGATTTCATGAATTATAGAATAATTAATATTCAATAAATTTCTATAATGTTTCACACACACAACCCGGTGTAACAATTACAATGGAACTTCTCGTCCAAGAATGTTTACTACCTTACCAATATAGTGGTACTTCCCACCCACTTATCCATGATGGTGGCCCTTACATACTCTATCCACACCATTTTTATAGTTGTAGTCTCGACCCACTTATCCTTGATGGTGGCCCTTACATACACTATCGAAATAATTTTTATAGTAGTATTACCTACCCACTTCTCATGCTTCCAACACATGCATAAGATTCTTAATCCAATAAGCAAACACATAAACCCACTAAAGCCACCATAATATGAGAACAACTATTTCAGAACCAAACAATACCTTAATCCATTACCAATGCAATTCACATTTCACTAAAACACACTTTTTACTAAAATACATTGTTACAATCCATTTCCATAAACCCTACCAAGAAAACTATTTTAAAATCTACATTTTAAAATCCAATAACAATGATCTTTTCTACCCAATAACCCTTTTCCCCAAAATCAAAAAATCATCAGAAATGAATTGAAATCAATGACCACACTCCATATTTCAAATCAATCAAAATAAAATAAAATAATTTAAATCAATCCTTCTATTTCTAAAATAATGGATTTGAGAGAGAAGGCTCATACCTTAGGGTTTCAGCAAAATCAACCAACTCACAACCACACCACAAATATGGGTGAAATATCCACTAAAACAACCTTATATCCTTATTACTAAAATCAAAAAACCCAATCTCTTCATCTTAGGCCACAAAACCCCAATATCTATGTGCGGCAGAAGTAGATATAGAAATCCGAGAGATAGAGGTAATTATATAAAAGAAAAACCAAGAATGATCCAAGAGATAATGATTACCGAAAGAGAATCAACTTTACAACACCTTCAAAACCCTTTCATTCGCTTCCAGAATGAGTGGGAGAGCCTCTCTTACCCTTGAAAACCAAAAATAAAGAGTAGGGGTTACATGGAAGAAGAGATAATGAGTTTATGAAAAATCCTGAGCGATCTTGTTTTTAAAACCCCACTTTTCAATGCTGTGAATTGTCAACTTGGATGGTTTGGAAAACGGTTTGCTAATTGTGCACATGATATTGCCTCAACAAGGACCCCTCATGGTTTCATATCATATTTAGAATAACTATGCTCAAACTGTGTGAAGCCCATAACCTCCACTTACACGGTTACCTTGAGATCTTTCACGATTTCCCCAATCCATGCTCAAAATACGCCCCCTATGAAAAGCCTCTAAACCTTTCCAAATCCTTCTTTAACTCCCCCAAAATTTACCAAACTACCTAAACCTCATAAAAATGACTAAAAAGGGGTTTATACCTTGAACAATGGGAGTTCTATATTCTACCCACCATTGGACTTTCCATCCTTTGAAAGTTTAGAACCATCGCTTTTCCAAAAGTGGTCAGGACATTGCTTGACCATCTCTTTCCCCCACTCCCTAGTCTCTTCCTAAATCTGAGCATGATTCTACAAAACACGAACTAGAACAAATATTTTACAACATAAGTCTTTCTCATTCCTATTCAAAATCCACACTAGCGCATGCACTAGAGAAGTACCCAGATCTATCTCAACATGATCCCATCGAATCATATAGTCAGAATCATATTGAGACTTATTTAACAGAGAAACATGAAACACATTGTGCACTTCATGAAACAATGTTGGAAAATCCAACTGATAAGCCTCCTATCCAACCTACTCTACTATCTTAAAATTCCCAATATACATTGTAGATAACATACCCATCATTCCAAACCAATGATGTCCCTGACTAGGATAGATTCTAAAAAACACATGATTTTCCAACTCAAATGACAGTGGTTATTTATGATTGTACACAAATGATTTCTAAATACTCTATGTGATCCCTATTATTTTACTAATCAAATTAATTTTCTTCATCATCTATTGGACATGGCCTTCCCAAACATTGAAATCTCACCATTTTCCACCCATAAAATTAGAGAATGACATGGACTACCTTAAAATGATTCAAATATATCTATATGTATGAAGAATTTAAAACTATTATTATATGAAAAGTCCACCAATGAAAATTTCTCATACCATGAGCCACCAAATTCAATTAAATAGTCTCATGACATATCATTCAATGTTTCAAATTTTATCTTAGATTTCCCATCGATCTAAGGACGATACACGATGCTCATTCTCTACTCTCTCCCAAAGGGATAGCTGCCATGAATTCCAAAAACAAGATGTTAACAATGAATATCTATACGATACATTGAAAGCCAGAATACCAAGCCTATTTACCACTTCATTGATATAGATTTTTTATTGATCCTCCACCATATATGAATCAAAAATATGGATGAAATGGGATGACTTTGTGAGCCAATCCACTATCAGCCATATGATATCATGATTTTTGACTGTTCTTGGGATATATATTAAACAATCAATCACAAGCTATTTCCACATTCATACAGGGTTAGGTAAATATTATATCAAACTTTTTGGCTGCTGATGTTCTACCTTGAAAAGCTAACAATTCCACCATCTTAAAAAAGCTCCAACACATTCCTTTTAACAATTGCCCACTAAATCGTTTTTAAATTCCATATACATTTTCTGAATTTTGGTTGAACAGCCCATCTTGAATGATTATAATACATGATAATATTCTCTTAACAATCCACCGGTACAACCATTTCATTATAAAAACACAATAATGAATTTACATTCACTTCCCAACACTCTATGGTCTCCCCACCGTTGAGTTTCAACCACTTCGCCATACAATCAAAATCAGACACTAGTGCCTCTTTAACCAAACCCATCATGTTAGGTTCAAATGAGACCATAAAGAACACTTCTCTATCTTCTCTATAATGATATTCTAACCACATTTCAGCTATGACCATCATTTACTGCGACTAATCTGATGCTTTTTTTCACAACATGAGCAGACATATTACAACTTAATGTATCAGCCACTGAATTTACCTTATCTGGTGTATACATCAAGTAAAAAATAAAGAATTTGGAGATAATCCATATATACCCTTTTCCTCAATTTCAAACCTCTTTGTGAGAAAATATTCTTTAAACTTTTATGTTTGGTAAACACCATCAATATCTCTTTGAAGAGATAATGACAGAAAATTTTCCAATGTTGAACCATAACCACCATCTTTAAATCATACATTCGTCTATTCTTCTCATGAACCCTTAACTTCTATGATCCAATTGAAAATTCATGATACCCTTGAATGAGAGAATAGCCAAACCATGATCTCGATGCCTCACAATACACCAAATACCCTTTTCCCTGTTCTAGAAAACCCATGAATGACGATGATGTAATGTGAACCTTAAGCTCATTAAAAGATTTCTAACAATTCTCATTCCATTGAAATAGAACATTTTTCATTGTCAAATATGTCAATGGTGAGGCTAATCATGAGAAGTCAAGAAAAAAACTCTGATAATACCCAGATAGACCAAGGAATGTTCATATTTCAAAGAAATTCATTAGTGGTTTCCATGAGATAATAACCTATATATTTTCCATATTGACTGAAAGACCTTTCATAGAAATAACATGGCCCTAAATATGACCCACATATATCCAAAAATCACACATTGACAATTTGGAATATAATTAATGATCCATCAAGATCCCCATCACTATCTCTAAGTGTTTCTAACACTACAACCTTGTCCTTTCATACACTAGTATATCATCCATAAATACCACCATGAAAAAATCTACATATCAATGAAATATCCAATTCATCAATTCCATGAATACTACTGGTGAATTGGTAATACCATAGATTATAACCACATTCTCATAATGGCCACATCTACATCTCAATGATGTTTTGGGAATATCTTCCTTCCTCCCCAACAACTGATGATACCCGAATCATAATTCAATATTGTAGAATAACTGAGCTCCCTTAAACTAATCAACTAGGTCATCAATGTGAGGAATTGGATATGAATTCTTCATCATAAATTGGTTAATCTTACCATAATCAACACACAACCAAAGAGTTTCTTATAATGTTTAAAAAACAACATGAGCACTACCCACAACGATTAGGTTGGTTGGATGAACCATTTTTTCCAACTCCACCAACTACACATTCAATTTACTCAATTTTGTTGGTTCTATAAGTTAAGATAGATGTGATATATGACAAGTTCCCTAAAATAAGATCAATTATAAACTCCACTTCTCTCATGAGTGAAAAAAATGATAATTATTAAAGAAAGACTTCTAGATACTATTAAAAATCTATTAGAAAGATGCTATTCTGAAATCCTTCCACTGATTCTAATGAAAATGATACTAAAAAACATGATATTGTGACAATAAATGCTTCCAAAAGGCTTATTGCACCCAGATTTCATTATTCTCTCCTCTATAGAGATGTTAGACATCATAATTCATTATGAAACTAATCATTCACAAATAATTGTTGATGTGGGAATTAAACATTGACAACCAGTCCATTTAAAAGATTATATCATAAGAATTTTTCTCAAGAACTGAGAAATCCCACTTCAACTCAACCCCATCCAAAACTGTACAGTGTGCTCTACACCGGAAGGCTTGAAACTCTTCATGACTCATAAGAGTTTGGTGTTTTAATACTAAAGGATCCATTTACAAAATAAAACCCATAAAAATAAAAACATGAAATAAATAAAATAATGTGAAGAAACCATATCAAAAAACACTTACATCAAGGTATAATTTTGAAGAATCATACCTCACACTATGTATGGTCTCGACTTATCATCCATCACAACGTGTTGAGCTCCAAACAACTGCTTTCTTGCCAAATTTGGATAATTATTTACCACTAAGGAGTTGTGTTATTCCTTGAATCAATATAAATAACTTTCATATAATAATGAGTGGTATGTTGCTGCCCCCACCTTGTTAAGACATAGGATGCTTACATCCCGTGAAGAGTATGATGAATTCCTGACCTCATAGAATTATCAAAATAGCATAGATGGTTCCCCCTCTACTTATAGATATGACATGCTCTAGGTTGTTCCATACAATCCCACATGATGTGGCCCATAGAGCCACACTAAAAACATCCCGGATTACTATGAGGATTTAAAGGATGATTCACCGATCTTGCCATCAGATTCTAAGCCACACTCCCACCCTAGAAATTATTCTTCCTCTTCACCTTGATTCCCGCATTAGAGGTCCCACTATTCCCCATGGGTACAAACTTTCTTCCCCAACTTGTCGCTCCAAAAATATCTTATTCATACACAATTTCTCTTTTCTCTATTTCTATGTAAAAACTTATTCATAACACACCTATTTTAGAATACGTTTCTTACCTCAAACTTACATAAAAAATATGTCCCTTCAAAGATGTACTACTCGCCACCTCATTTGAAAACTGAACTAAGTATATCATCTTGACAGTATATTCTGTTACACATAGGCTCACTTGATTAAAATGAAATAAGTATATTTTGCACTGAATAAAAAATGTATGAGGGTAGAATTGTTTTTTAAACAACTCCTAAAATCCCTTCAATGTCATACCTAGGTCTCTTCCATATGGGACTACCAACTACCACCACTGAAGGGTATGATATTCCACCCTATGCATGGTTAAAATAACTTTTTTCTCTACATGAGTTCCTAAGAATTAAATTATCATATTTATTCTGTTCAATCATATCTCCACCTTTTCTTATTCTGAATCACCCCTAAATATGGCTGGATTATTATTTTGAAACTGAACCGCACGATCCATATTTTTTTGGCACATTCTGTTTTTTCCCACATTCCACAACTTAGAATGCTTTCACTATAATATACATTGGATTCTGGTTCACCTGGGCCTTACGTGAAACCCATTTATGGCCACTTACTCTAGTAGGTCTCTAAGACTCATACCCAATTCCATTTCTATCAATACATAAACAACTATTAGTCTCACTCACTTTGAATGAAAAGGCATAAAATTTCAAACATAATTACATTGTAGCTATCACAACCTAGCTTTACAAATGTTTACATTCCCCATGTTTCACCATTTTTAAATCCACCATGTTTTGAAAATCAACACATTTTTAAAATACCACAACCATCCAAATTTGAAATGTGCACATTTTAATGTAATTTCCAATTTTTTACAATTCAATATCATTATATAAAAACCTAAATAAATATGCCCAATAAATTTTAAATCCTAGTGGGAATATATTCTAACCATGCATTCCATGCTCATCTAATTGGCTACTCCCATGATAGCGAGATCACGCTCCAATAAGTGTCTCAAAATACTTAGGTACCCAAATCACTGGTAACATGATGTTTAGTATAAAGATTTATCTACATCATTTTAAACAATACATTTTAAGTTCCAACAATCTTGCATCGTGATACCGTCCCATGATGAGGAATATACCATGAACAAATTCCCACTCTAAGACCGAAAATCAACTCAAAGGAACCAAACAAACATAGATGTAAAGGCCTGAACAATCAAATATCACTTGGAACATCCCTCCCCTTCCCCATTGGCTTAAGAAGGTGGTGAGATGATACTTGGGCTTAGGTGATGTTCCCATGTTGCCAAAGGAAAGAAATATATGTCGAGGGATTCAAGAAATGTTGGGTAATGATTTTACCTTATAATAAGACCATACAACAAGACTAGAAATAACCATATGTAAAAACAAGATGTATGTCGACAAAATACACCACAAAAATCATTTTACCAAGAAACAACCAAACTATTTCAAAACAATTTCCATAAACCAATAATAATAGATCAAATGAATCCCAAAATTAGTGTATCAAGAGGAATGCCAAACAACATGTCCCCAAGGACGCCATGACACACCCTATGTCTCCACACCAAGCTAAATATTCCAAGTATAACCATACATCAAAGGCATCATGACTAAACACTATCAAAATGAGATAATTTACCCTTACCAGTGTCCTGCAAACCCAAATATTCAAGATAACCAAATTGACAAATTAGGGGGTGAGTACAAATACTCAGTAAAATTTCCCCAAATAAATTTCCTACACATGCCACTAATATAGAACCATTATCCTATATACCTAAATTAGTTTATTTAAAATTTCAAATAGTGAAAAAATTTCCAGCAATACAAACACAACCATAACAAGCCATTTCACCCAAATCCAAACAATACAAGGGAAATAATAAGGATAGGTCATAATACATTTTACCATCACATATTAGCCCAACAATTTCATCTTTATTAGCAAAATTAATATTCAAAATAGAGCCATAATGTTTCACACACTCATCCTTGTGTAAAAATCATGGTGGAACTTCCTATCCAAGCCAGTTTTCTACTTTCCAAATCCAGTGGTACTTCACACCCACTTATACCTAATGATGACCCTTCCATCCACTATCCAAACCATTTTTATAGTGGTACTCCCTACCCACTTATCATCATTTTGATACATGAATAAGATTATTAATCCAATAAGAAAACATATACAGCCACTAAATCCAATATAATATGCATACAACTATTTCACAACCAAAACATTATTTATTACATTAGCCATGCCAATCTATATTTCAATAAAACACCATTTTTATTGAAACCCATTTTTAAAAACCATTTCCATAATCCAAAACACAATACTAATTCTAAAATAAACATTTTAAAATTCAACAATAAGGAACATTTCACCACAATTAACCATTTTCCTCAAAATTCACAAATCATCACAAAAAGAATGTAAAACAAGCATAACAAAATTATATTGAAAATAAATCTAAAAAAGTATATTAGTTTATATAAATCCTTCTAGTTCTAACAAAATGGAGTTGAGAAAGAATCCATATATCTTAGGGTTTTAGTGAAATCGACCTACTCAAAACCAAACCACAAATTCAGGTAAAATCCCAACAAAAACCACCTTAGATTAGTTTTCCTAACATTATCAAGACCCACTATCATAATTTTTTGCAACAAAATCACTATATCTACAAGTGAAAGATGTTGATCTAGAAAATTGATAGAGGGGGGGGAGTTGATCAAAGGAAAACCAAGAATGATCTAAGAGAGAAGTCTTATTGGAATAGAATCACCTTCACCGCACCTTGAAAATCCTTCGATTTTCATCCAAAATGATAAAGAGAAACCCTATAACACTTGAGAACCAAAAATCCTGAGTAGTGTTTTCATGGGAGAAGACCAAAGTAGTTTAGGGCAAATAACGAGTTGAATCGTTTTTAAAAACAATCTTTTTAATACCACACATGGTTAGCTCACACGGTTTGGAAAATCATGTGCCAACCATGCCAATGCTACTACCACAATATAGACCCCACACGGTTTCCTCACATGGATAGACACAATGTGTGAAATACATGTGAATCCCACTACCTCTACATACACAGTAACATGTATATCCTACATGGTTTCTCTAACCGTGCTCAAACCATGATTCCCTAAAAACCCCTCCAACACATTACAAATCCCTCCCAAACTCTCCAATCCTTACCCAGCTACTTTAACCACCAAAAAGGGAACAAACAAGGGTTAAATACCTCAAAATGGTGGTAGTACATAAATAATATTTGATATCAATAACAAAAAAGAGGTTTATTTACTATTGAATTACTAAATATGCATGCTCAACTGAGAAAGGAATTTAGTAAAAAACATGTTGTTCATAGTGGAATAAAAATATTAGAAGTTAGACTATGATGATTATTTGGAGAAAATATTAGATTTTAAAACTTTATTATGGAAAATAAATATGGAAACAATCGTAATTATAAATAGTATGATTGTCCTGATGTTAAAAATAAAATAAATATTTAACATAAAGTACCTTTTGACAAGTAATGCATTAAACAAGGATAATAAAAAAATAGGTTTATTGCTGAATGAATCAAAAAAATATTTTAATCAAAATGAATAGAATGTTCCATAGTTAGAGAAGTTAGTGATATATTATGTGGCCTATCATCATTATTCAAAATAATTGACTGATTTCATGGTACAAATAAATGAATATCCTAAATTTTTCTAATCAATATGTAGTTTTAATAATGAATTTCGATTTTTGGCCTCTTGATGAATTAGTATTGAATCACCCTAAGACTCAAAAAGTGGAACATATTTATCTATTTTATATATGAGGAAAATATTAATATTAGAATAGAATATAACACCAAAATTCATTATAATTTTTTAAAATATATAAAAACCCTATGATAGTTTTAATGAATGAAACACCAAGATTAAGAGAAATACATCACTTGGTTAAAAAAATATTATTTAAAATGTGTCCATTATAATAAAGACATTATGTTGGATGTTATGAATATGTATAAATAATTTAATTAAATATATGGTTTTCCAGGACCATTTTTATCAATTGATTATAAATAACAATCATCATTAATTGAAATAAATTGAAATGTATTCTAAATAATAATATTTTCTTAAAAGAAGTTCTAGTCGCAAATTGTATGCATAATTTAACATTACTTTTTAGAAATATATGAAATTTTATTGGATAAAAAGAACTTATTTTTTGAAATATTCATATCAAAATTATAATATGGCGATTCATTGAAATTGTTTTAAACTTTTCATTTTTCAATTAATAGTTCATAATACCGTTTTTATCGAAAAAAATCTTTTCCAATAAAATTTTTACAAATATAAATTATATTTAATATTATTTTAATGTAAAATTAGTTTAATGATATTATCAAACATAAAGTTTATTTCATTATAATCATTTTAATGTTTCATTTTAATAATAAAACCTACTACTATTATGAGAAATTCTTTTTTGGAAACCAACTTTTCATCGTGTATTTGGATATAATTTTAAATTTTATTCAATCACATCTGTGATATGAATATGGAAAAATGTATTCCATATTCATAATAATCATAATATATATTTTCAAAATAGTTAAACATATTGTTTTTCATCATTAATAGTGGAAGGAGTAAAAATTAGTTTCTACAGTTAAGGTAAAATGTTATTTACATACAGTTACACTAAAACTATGAGGGATAAAAATGAAATATAAAATTATAAAAAAACAATTTTATGAAAACTAATATATTTTATCACATATAATTGAATATAATGATCCTTTTTGGAGTCTTTTATAATGATAATTATGCAGGTGCAAGTTATTCATTTAAAAAATTCTATATGTGTCCTCTCACCCACCTATAAAAGTCACCCCAAACTCCCCCACAAATTACACATAAAAATCCATTTGGTTTGGGAAATACTAACCCAAATCACATGATTAATAATATAAAAACATCTTAGAGAACATGGTTTTATCAGAAATACATCTTTATTATTCTATTGGTGATGACCTAAAGAAGTTTATTGAAGAATAGGTAACGTTCTTAAACAATTGTTTCTATTTTGTTTCTAATTCACCCCATTAAAATTTCTCTAAACTATGATTATATTATATTATCAATATCATAAATATAATTTTATGTTATTATTTTATTTTCATGGCCCATATCCTCCTCATCTGACATAAAATGCTAAATGAAACCATCTATCAAGTGTACGACGGACTACGACCTCGTGAAATGATGTAATTCATTTTCCCTCATCACATATCAGTGATGAATATATTGATTAACATAAAATTTTTATATCATTATGATATTATTATTATTGTATATTTATAACATCATATATACCTTATTACTTTTATTGTCATTTAAAATATGATATCATCGCTCGTGTGTACGGAAGAGTACCTCCTCGAGAAATGATGTGATTTATTTTTCACTTACACCATACCTTGAATTTAATAAGTATATAATTAATTAATATTTGTGATATATAGGACATGATATTTATTATTTCAAATTAATAAATCACCCAATTTAAAATCCTATCACTCATTAATGGAATGATATTGTTTCTCGTGCGTACGTTCTACCTACAATCTTCATGAAGATTTGTGATTCATTTTCCATGTCCAAACATCAAGAATAACTCTAAACATTTATATAATGAGTAAATACGATATTTATAAAATAAATAAAACTAAATATATAATTAATATATATAATATTCCTAATAATGATAACTTGATAGGGAAAACACGGATGAGAAAATAAGAAAAATAACACACAAAACTGTGAAAATAATGAAATATTTTTAATACATAGGTGGTAATATGTTATAATTTCATATTATCTTGTATTATATAGATGAATATAATTTACATATAAATTAATAACATTATTAAAATAATTATACATTATATTAATGGAAATTTAAATAAAATGGATCATTATGTAATGGACATCATCTAAATTTCACATCATTGAGGGATGTTTTACTGCTATACACATAATTTTTTTATCTGATTTATATTCTACCCTATTTCATGATATATAATTAATAATTAAGAATTTATCATATTTTTAGGTTTTATTTTTTATTATTTCATTTAATGGGATATGACTTCATAATTACTATCCATTAAATAATTTCATTATTCAATTTCTTTTCATTAGGTTATGTCACATTCTTATTATTTTTACATTATAACATTATGTCTATATGTTTTTGGAATATATTATTATATATTTCATCTTTTTTTTATTTGTATTTACATTTCATACACTTATATTATTCATTTATCAAATCTCACATCAACATTATGATCCTTATAAGGCTTTATTTATTAATCGCACTTTAATCGGTAATGTTTATGCTTGAATTTTCATTGGATGAAATTATTTGATCACTGTATAGAAAAAATTAAATTATCTTATCATATAGTTATTAATGTACTTTTTATTTTATAGTACCATATTCAACCCATTGGTACATATAATTTTCATGATTATTTTTTATGAAAATAAAACTCCATTTCTCTCTTTATTCGAAACACTTTCCCCTTAAAAATTGATGTTTTCAAACAATGTGTTCATATTGTTGTCAAAATTAAAAAATTGATTTATTATAGAAATATTTATTCATGTTATAATTTTTACAAAATTATTTGAATGTAATCTTCATTTAATTTTGTAATGATGACCGGTTTGGACTTTACCAAAAAGTTGAAAATTATTTTTTCAACTTATACGACATGTACTAAATCTCATAAAATCATGTCCAATCAATGTTCTAAAGTATATTTTTTCAAATTATAATTTTATTATAAGATAAATTAATTTGTAAAATGTTTTGTGAAATTTTATTTTTAAAAGGTTATTTTTAAAATGAAAATTCTATTTTCCTCATGAATAATTTTATGATATTAGTACGACTTTTCTATTCCAATATGACAAAAACAATAATCTTAATAATACATCATTAGGTATATGAATTATTTATAACATAATTATTAATTATATGGATGGATTATGGTCCTTTTGAATATGTTATGTTTTAGAATTTAGTTTCTTGATTCATTTTTTATAGTAATTTACATTCCCTTGAAATATTCACTTTCATGTGATCAAAAAGAATTAAATTTCCCAAGAATATCTATAATATTTAAAAAGGATACATATTTTAGTTAAAACATATATCATTTAAATATCTGTAATTTTACATTGAAATTAAATGAGTTAATGTGTAAATTATTGTTAATATATAATCTTTACTCGATGAAGAAATATTTTGATAAGGAATGTTGATGGTGAATTAAATTGATTATATGATATACGAGGAATTATTTGTACATTTAGATATGGTTGGTACCCAATTATCGATAGCCATTAGAGGCATCAATCGTCTCATTAGAAAAATTTTATGAAAGACTTCGTTAAATGGGTTTCTAGTGTATACCTACCCATCCATTTTATTTTATTTTTGGTAAATGTTATTAAAATAGAGTTGTCATGATGGATGATATAACGATGGAAAATAAATAATAATTTCACCCATCAATAATTTAGTGTTATTTGCCCTAATATTTTTTTCAATGATATTATACTTGGACTCATTTCACGCCCAGTTTATTATTAATATGACTTTTTATTATAGTCACTCACATTTCATAATTTATTATGCCTTATCTAATCATGATAGGAAATTTATTGAATAAATGGAATGTTTTTTTTTATATTTTACATTCCATAATAATTATTCCTTATATATTATGATTTATTTGTTCATTATATCTTCTAGTTTACATAACTCCTATTGAGCATTTGATCACACCCTTATTTGTTTTAATTTCCCAAGAATCATGGAAGTGAAATATCAATGATAATCAAGGATATTCTAGATGGAATAATGATATTCTCAAAAAAAAAAATTTGAAATTTTTGTTTTTAAATAAAACTTATCAATCATGTATATATTTAGGTTACCAAGATGACTAAACCATTCAGTCCTTTGGTATAGAGCTCCTTGTTTTCTATGCGAATGTAATAAAGTACACAACATCTCATTATTACTAGGATGAGATTTGTTACTAATAATATCATGGGTTTTTAATAGAAACCTTTGGGACTATATTTATCAAATCATTTATAAGGAACATAACCTTATTTTATAAAATGATGATAAATACAGAAAAGAATCCTAATGATTTTGTAAGGTAGGGATTATGTTGTTTTTCGAAGAAATATATCCTTGTCTAGATACTACATGTCAACATGGTTATAGCATAGATGTACCTAGGGGTAATAAAAATTCAATTCCATCGTGACTTTAGTGTTAACTATACATGAAAATTTATCTTACTATGCACCTAGTTTATAATCTTGAGTGGTATTCATTGGATAATTTAGATTATATTTACAAACCATTGTGAGTGATTTCAATAGATGGTGAAAATGAATAATTAAGGTTAAAATGAAGATTTATTAGAATGAAATTAAGGTGTAATTAATTATACATCCATTAAATCATTACATGGTTTCCCACTAGTACTAATATTTTTCACACCATAATTTTTTGTTTTAGTCAATTGTGGGAACCTGAAGGAATCCTGTAAACATTTAACCTCAAGGAAAATGTGGTAACTTTGAGAAACCAAATTGAATGTTGATAGAACCTAATTATATTGTTATTTTGACTAAACAATTATCTCTAAATAATATTAATATCTTATTCCTTAATCAATTTTGAGACTCAAGAATATAGTGGGATTAATTTTACTATGATCTCGAGTGGTGGATACTATGAATGAAATAAGGCTCTATTTCTTGCATGTGATAAATGTTTAAAGAGACATGATTTTAAATTTAATCAATGTAATGTGAAAAAAGAATTATATTTGAAAAATAGGGGAATAATGTAATTAATTTACAAGGAAAAATTCATATTATGAATGAAGGAAATAAATTACATCATATGGATCCATTTATAGTTCATTTTATTAAATATACGGGACTTGGGAATTATCCGAGTCAATTCCATATTCTATGTTTTATCCATCCGATTAAAATAGAACATATGATGAAATAAAATGGATATAGAATTTATGTTTCAGGATTTAAGAATTAGTCTTTAGAATTATTTGTTTCCAATGGTATTTTGGTTGTAATAATCGTGATATTTCTGAGTATTGTGTGAAATTTCAGAATCATATATGTGTCTTCATTAACATATGAGTTATAGATAACATCCTAGGTTTATGATTTTATGATTTATCATAAGTTAAATGTCATAAAAATCCCATTTTATGTTTTATGTGAAGTATCTTTACCAATATTGAGGTTATTTTAGGAAGAATATATGGGAATAAAACCAATTGTATTAGCATATAAAAATGTTATTTGAGGAATAATTACCTTAAGTTTTCAAGTTATTAGTTTAAATTAAGGTATATTTTATCTTGGATGTTTTAGTAATAATGGGTCCTAAAAATTATGGAACATCATAGTAATTATATTTCTATGGTTTTATAAAAAGAATCCATTATCTTGTGACAACCCATTTCATCCTGCAAGGTTATGGGTCTTAAACCAACAACCGAAGGGAGAAATGGGTGTTTCTCTTAACATTGACCCACATGATGTTCTGGTTAATATACTATTGTTATAAAATAAATGATACAATTGAAAAATATTAATTATAAACCAATGGTGTTACTATTGAGGTTTATATATTAATATATTATATTATATAACTTTTTTTACCTATATTGTCTTTGGAAAATTATAAGAGATATTCAAATATAATTGTAACTCTTTTATATATCATAAAATCCTTTAAAGGATAATTTTAGTTCCCACCAAAAAAAATATTAATTTTTCCATAATCAATTCATGAAGTAAGAAAATAATTTTAAATTTATTAATTCCCAAAAAAGAAAAAATTGTGATTTTAAAATAGAAATATATAAAGTAAGTATAATTCCATATATTTATAGGCAGTAAAAGAATTTCAAATTTTTTTGAAAATTTTCTTCAAATAAAATTATTATCCTATTACCTTCATATTTGATGATTTAAATGGTATTTTAAATCATAAAATATTTATTATTTTTAAGACAATAATCTTACATTGAAAATTCAATTTCTTTTGATCAATGACATCCATCAATATCAATAATTATATGTGCTTTCAATCCATATCTATATCTTCACTATCCACCACTTTTGTCCTATAAAGTATCCTAGTTATATTATTTTACTAACAAGATATTTACATCCCTTTATATATTATTAAGAATATTTTTAATTAAATCTTTTTTCGATGTGGGTATTAAATAATGATTTTTTCAAATTTCCAACAATAAATTTACAAATTCATGTTAAAATTGCAAGGAAGAAATTTATTGAAGGTGGTGTGAATGTAATAACCTGGGATATTAAATAGGTAAAATATTATTAGATTGTTTATACGATGAAAAAAAACCAATATTAGAAGATAATATGAAACAATAATATTTCATGACATATTTATTTTAAAATAAATACAATCTCTTTGATATCTTTTGATACAGGGTACCCATGGTTTAAAAAACACAATAATCTATTGAAGTATTATCATTTAAAACATAACAATTATAGCCTGGACTTGATGTTTGTGGGTATGAATATGACTACATATTCTATAAAAATATATAGTTAACACAAGTTCATTAGTTATTTATTGAGTATAAATAACAATAATTATTATTACTTGAAGGAAAAATGAAATTTTTTATGAAATACATTATTTTTCTAATGAACGGTTCAGTCACCCTATGGAAAAATAATTTATATTAATTTAATACAATGTTAGAAAATTTAGTTGAAGAAATTAAATAATTTATGAAATTATCAAATCAAAATTATTTGCACGTGAATTTTTGGGATATTATTGAAATGTTTCATTTTTTGATAAATAGAGAAGAATATAGATTTTTATCAAAAAATATTTTTCAATTTAAATAATTTATAATTTTAAATTATATATTAATTTTTTTAAAGTATAATTAATTATTTTATATTAATGTTAATATAATTTATGTCTATGGAATAAATTTCATATTGAATTTTGATATTAATATCTTCAACACTTATGATACATTTTTCTTTGGAAGCTTGCTTCTTCTCCACGTCTGAAGGTTTAATATTAAATTTTATTGTGAAATGTATGTGAATTGAATTTGAAAAAATGGATTGAGTATTTTAAAAAAATAATATATATTATCTAATTAGTTAAATTTAATTTTTCACTATTAAGACTAATGAAAGCAGTAAAAATTTATTTCCACAGTTAAGGTAAAAACTCATTTACCTAGGTGATAAAAAAATGATATGGTTTAAAAAAGACTCAAAAGACTCAAAAACCCATTTTATTGAAATATTTAGATGTTATAGGCTCTAATTATCTATAATGACAAATTTTAAAGGATTTTGGAATGAGAAAATGTGAGGGTAATTGATTGTTTTAAGAAAATCCATGTTCGTCCTCTCCCCCACCAATAAAAGGCCACCCACTCTCCTCCCCTATTTACACATCCTGTTTGTTTTTTTGGCACGTAACATCTCAAATAACGTAATTATTAACCTAAAAATATCCACGAGCCCTTAGTTTTATTATGAATACATCCTATGATTCCATTTTATGCAAACCTATAGATGTTTTCGGATGAAGAGGTAACATTCCTAGATGTGTTTTTTTTATTTTGATTATTTTTCCACATTGATCAAATATTAATAATATAAGAATATATAATAACCTAATTATATTATATATACATATTTATTATTATGATAGGTCTATGACCACTATCTTTCTCATATTCCATCAAATGGGAAAATAAATCATCGTTCATGGGTACGATGCACTACTGCCTTGTGAACTAATATACTCTATTTTCTATCAACAAAATTAAAGTATAGATATAATGATAGATTTTAGACATGTATAAAATATTTATCATATATTTATTATTATGTAATTATAATATCACTTATACCTTCTTACTTTATATGCCTTTTAAAATATGATAACATCCCTCGTGTATACGACAGAGTACCACCTCATGAAATGGTGTGATTCGTTTTTTAACATACTCAGTAAATGGTAATTAATAAGGATAATTTTAATGAAAATAAGTGATAAAAATGAATGTTTAATGATTTTTTGAGATTAATATATCATCAAATTTCTTATCCTTTCACTCTTGGGTAGAATAGATAATATCTTGTTCGTATGCGGAACCAACCATCTCCACGAAGTGTTAAAATTAATTTTCCATGTCCAACCATCATGAATGATTGTAATATATTTTTAAATATGTCAATAATTTTTTTTAACATTAATATTATTACTTGTATTATTGATATATATCCTATATCCATGAACCAAAAAAATTCAGACCAAACACGCATGAGAAAAGATGCAAATTAACACCAGAAACACCAGAAACAATAAAAATATTCAAATATTATTTTCAAATGGATGGTAAAATTTTATAATATGATCATATATGATATTATAATTAATAATATGGTTCATTAAAAAATTAATAACCAAATTAAACTGAATAAACATGATATTATATCATGTTCAATCGATGGGAATCATGCAGTAAGGGACTTCATTTCAATTTCTATTCATTGAGGAATATTGTATTGTTATGCACATAATTTCATTTAAATGGTTTATATTATACAATGTTTCTTGAAATATAATTAATAAATCATAATTAAATTAATTTTGTGCATTATATTGAATTATTTCATCTATTTGTTTTTGACATGAAAATTGAAAATGGTAATGAATTTCTCGACTCTATTTTTTTCATTAGGATATATTACTTTCCATATGTCTTTGACATTATATGATAATGTGTGTGAATTTTTTGAATATATTTTCATTTATTTCAACATCATTTAGTTGGATTTTATCATTATATTGATAATAAATTTATTTTTTAATTCTCACTTCAATCCTAGGATATTTTTAAGTGTTTCTTTACAATCTCATTTTAATAAAGATTGATTATGAGGGACTTTCCATCAAAGATAGTTATTTGATCATTGTATAATAAAAACATTAATTTTTTTTTCTGTAATTTGTTGAATAAAATCAATTAATATTACCTTTTCCACTATTCTATATATAAACATATTAAAAAAATTTAAAAAAATTCCACAATACTTCTCACCTCCATCACCAATCATTTTTCAATGAAATCCATGGTATCTAAATTATTTTCAAAAACATTTATAATAATATCCAAATGATTTATTAATGGAATTTTTTAAAATGTATATATTTTTAAAAATGGGGTTTAAGGAAATCATTATTTCATTTTCCAAACATCCCACATTTATCTTTCAACAAAAATGTGAAACAATTTTTTTATCTTATAGTACAAGTATAGAATTTACCGATGCGATAAAAAAACATTTTTTAAAAATAATTCTAAAACATTATAATTTTATTTATGAAAATATTCTAATTTTGTTTTAACATTTAGTTTTGAATTTATTTTCAAAATAAAATAGATACTTTCCTCTATAATTTTTATAATTATCATTTTATGGTATTTCTAGCCGTCATTGTCAAAGACCCTTTATTTTTCTTATACTTCAACAGAGATATATTGTATTGATACAATATTTAAATACTATCTGGATATTTTATTAATATTTTGACCTTGTAATATAATTGAATTCACTTTCATGATTCATTTTGTAGTCATTAAATGTTCGATGATATATCCACATTCCTTTAATAATTGGATATTATATTTCCTATAAATATCCATATTATTTTTGATGAATATTATTATTACATAAAATATAAATCATTTTTAAATATTTTATTTTACATTGAATTTTATATTATTGTCTTGGGAAATTATTTTTAATCAGTATTTATTACTAAAGGCATAATATTTTTGATTAGGAATATTGTTCATTAACGGAATCAATTATTCTATATATGAGGAATTCTCAGGACATGCAGATACAAGTGGGTAATATTTATAGATATCCCTCGATGCATCTGCAGTCTCGTTAGATAAATAATATTGAAACAATAGCTTAATTAATTACTAGTTTATACATATCCATTAGTTTAAAATTGCCTTGTAAATGTCTAGATAGTAGAGGTATCATAATTACTGATATCATGAAATCAAAAAATCACAAGTTTCCCTCATCCAGAATTAAATTATTATTATCCTTAATTTTTCCAAAATTATATTATCTCTTTATGAATTTTATTTACATTTTACTAGTGAAATGTAATCTGTTTTTTATTTGTTTACATTTATAAATTGATTATTCCAAATATAATAATTATATTAAATTTATTAATTCAATGGAATGTGTGTTCAGATATTTTCTTTTCCATATTGATTATTTTTATTCATTTTTTATTCATTATAAAATCTACTTTTAATAACTGTTACTATTTATTTTGGATCACCCTTTATTATTTTCACATAAATATAGGATGTGTTCTATGAATGAAATGTAAATAAATTCTAGAGTGAATAATGATATTCTAAAAAATTTTGTTTTAATATTTTTCTAAAATTTAATATGAGGATCATGTATGTATCAAATTTACTAGGAATTCCAATTCATTTGGTCCTTCTAGGTAAAATTCACAATATATTATTCCAATGTAATAAATAATACGTTGACATAGGGTTATTGAGGGAGGTTTCATTGAAGGTATATTTATGGATGAATATTGATGTTAAAGAAATTTTGGATTTAGAAAATAAAATCATTCATCCATATAATCTTTGGATGAAGAACTTATAGATATAGTAGGATGAGTAATGGGGGTTATTAACTAGATAATTAATGGAAACATATATAAGTAAATAGGAAATGATGTATTATATGTTAATATAATACATCAAAATATATTATAGGAACTATATAGATTAATGATATATAGAAATTTTGCGAGAACACTCAAACACAATGATAACAACAAAATTAAGGAAAATTTTCCAAATTAGGAAATTTATGGATGTTATGTAATGAAATGATCTATTAAATGATGAAATAGATCTTTTTTTACTTTTCATTGAAATACCATGACCTTTTTCACTAATGATATGAGATATTTTAGAGGTGAATCTCATAGTAGTTGTTAACAATGGTTGAAAATATATCCTTTATCAAAATGGAAAAAAAATTTTATGGTTATTATTATATCTAGTAAAGTATTAATCACAACAAAAAGATTTTATGGAAATATAGAGGCAACACTCACTATGATGGGATCCAAAAGGGGATGGTTTCATATAAATCATATGAGATTCAACCAAAAAATAAATTTTATCCCATCATTGATGTGGACTAAAAACCTAGAGATTATAATGAAAAAATTAGTTGATACCACATTGTGTCACATGTAAATTAGGAATCTCATTAAAGGAGAATAAGAAATTGAAATGCATATCATAGTTTTATTTTTATGATGATGAAACAAAAAAAATAGGCACATAATTACTAGATAATGGGTGACTATAACCTAAGATAAGAAATTTTAATTAGTTGAATAATATTAAGATCCATATAGATGGTTTGATTCTATTTAGAAATAATAGAGCATTGAATATTAAGGGAAATAGAAATACCGGTCGAGATGAATATGAAATCATGTTTTCAATTTTTTTTATATATGTATGGCCATTGATATAGCTTTATTTTTGTAAGCCAACTCTCCAAATTCATATTAGAATTATTATTTTATTATAAGGGTTTATATATCAAGAAAAAAACTATAGAGTCTTTGTTAATGTGATTGAAAACCCATGGGTGACAATATAATGTCAAATGAATCAATAATTAAACTTCCTTCCGTAAATTGGAGGATTATAATAGACTATGGGTATGGAGTATTAGATACATAAATATTATTATTTTTTGATAAATTATATAAATTTTAATATTTTACAGGTATTTTTTATCTAGGAAATATGACCCCATATGAGATGTGTTCAAGAAAAAATCCAATATTGGGAAAATTTAGACTATATGAGATTAATTAATGAATTTTAATCAAGATTCAAAATTTAGGATTATGTGAAGATATATTGTATGAGGAAATATTTTTAGAATACTCCATGAAGATTAATATAAACAAACACCTCAAAAAATTAACAAAATTAAAGGGATTATTTATGTAAAATTAATTGAAGAAAGGGATATGAAAAGATATAGATTTATATTTTTGATCCTAATTGTTGATGGAGAAGAAGAATTATATATAAATAAAACTGACAAAAATTTTTAAAAATATATGAATAATTTAGAGACTAAACTAGAGTTTATTTAAGAAAATGAATGGATTCAACCATAATCACCACCTAGAAGATGAAATTCTATGGTAAATTAGTCAAATATCCCGTGTTATCAAACTACTCCAACATAAACTCAGAAAATGGGAATATTATATAAAATTAATCTATTGTATCAAGTGAGAAGATCTCATTTGACTAAAAAGAGATAAATAATATTGGTTAAATTACAAAAATTATGAGAAAAATAAAATTGATAAAATTACACATGGGGTCTTTTAGATTGGTCTCAAATCACTATATTATAAGAAAAAATTGTAGCTATGTAATATATAGGGTGGCCATGGTAAAGTGATTTGAAAAAATATTGATTTTTTTATGAAATCAGGATACACAAGTGTAAGAAACAAAAGTATAATAACCATCTAAAATAGTGCAATAAATGCAGTTAATAAGACTTTAAATTTCGGGATTTTATATAAAAAAATAAATATGTACAATTTTTATGTCAAAAAATAATATTTAAAATGAATTTATAATGAATAATTTCATATTTGAAAACATAATAAATTTCTTATCAGTAATGATGAGTCGAAGGTTTGAATGTTAAAGAAATACCTATTATAAATGAAATAAGAACGATTCCCTAGTCTTTATAGATACACAGATTCTCATTAAATCTAGTATTTATATGAGTGCTAGTTATCAAAATATTTTAGAAAAATTAATTATTTATCAATAAATTATGGTGTCAAGAAATTTTGATGAGATCATATTTAAAGGAAGAATGGATAATTTAGTGGATAAGATTTAATGTTTCACCAGAATAGTGTTTTAAATGTCAATGATTTAGGATATCACATTTTTATATCTGTATTAATGATATATAGGAAGAAATTTATACTTTTCACACAAGATATATATTCAATGTATTTTTAATAAAGATCATGATACATTATTGAAATATCATTTTAATACAAATAATTTTTTGAAAAAAATATAAAATTATTAGGATGGTAAATATGATGAAAAACCCCATTATTCGTGGATGTAAGTGAGATATATATCTCTCTCTTTAACAATACTATACACAATCTTTAAAATATTCATAGATGCTCACTATGAAAATAAACTTAAGGGGGAGAATATCTTTATTGTAAATGAAATGATAATATACATTAGTGATACAAATGATTATGGATTTATAAATTCTGTAGGAAATGAAAATATATTATTTTACTTCATATATATGAATTGGGTATGAGATATTATAGATCAAATGACAATATATTTCAAATTATTTTTCATTTAAATAATATTTATTTTTTTCAATAACAAATTAGGATATATCCTCTCTTAGGTTAGATAAATCGTAGTATATTATGTCGATAAATTATTCCATGCATCATTCTCTATATATATAATAATTATATTCTCTTAGAGAAGAGGTTAAGTGGATCATGGTACTATATTTTGACATCCAAAGGGTGAGAGACCTTGTTAAGATTCCTGTACAACATTCATGATCAATAATATTGAGACAGTATATAAGATAATTATTGAAAACGAAGAAAAAATAAAGATCATGTTGAATAATATAGTGCAAATTAGTAAGTAGTAATTATGTTATCAATAATATTTGTTTCACACATTTTTTAAGAGAATTGGTTGACTAATAGTGTTCAACACACCCTAAATATGAAGAGGTTTAGATTCTCCCCTCACTCTACTGTATACTGTGGTTCATTTGGTGAATGTTTTTTCATGATGTTTATATATTTTTTTCATATAAAAGATAAGTGTATAGAGTGAAGAAGGTGATGTAATAGACATGTGAATATTGATATAGAAATTATATACTACACATTAGTTTTTTAATTCTCCCCTTATTTCCTTACACTTTAATAGTCTAATAAATATATATAAAATACTAAATTCTCATTGTATATTTTTTTGATAAATTTACATTTCTTAGATTCTTATGATTCATAGACATGGTGAAGGATAAATCTTTTAATTTTATTCTTGGGGGTATTAGTGGATATGGAGTAAAATTTTATTCAATATACAAATAAGGATATTTATTTTCCAATAATATTTTAATTATATGATTTATTTTAATTGGTAGTTGTTTAGAATTCCTTAGAGGGAACATGAAAATTGTTTAGGTAATCAGATTTATAGATAAATAAAGGTTTTCTGGAATCAGTATGAATAAATAAAATGATTCAAGATTTCTAAATGTGATGTTTTTGTACTTGGGGTTTAGGTAAAAATTAGCCAATCGAATTCTATCACCCCTGGAGTTGGCAAGTCACACAAGGTAGAATATGATCACAACTATTTCAAATATATGGGATTGAATGATAAGAGATGTTTTTTATTAGACAATGTTTTCAATAGAATATCAAGAAGCATGGATGTAATGGTTTGTAGGTTTATTAACTATCATGTGGACTTAGAATGTGTTCGTAGAAAAGTGATTACTACCACGGTATTACCAATATGGGATCATTGGATGTAGAACAAAAATATATGTATACCACACCACATGATAGGTGGACACAATATACTAAAATATTAATATTTATGGACACAATCATATAATATTACATAGAAATACTACATCATATGAAATAGAGTACTCTACAATGATGGTGATGGAATTTTTTTGGCTCTAGTGTTTTGAATACACCCATAAAATGGATTTCATTCCATTCTGTAATATATCTTGCAGTGAATTACATTGAAATGTATACACCACAAAACATATATTGATGTGACATAATTTGGAATGTGATTACCAATTACACAGGAATATTTGGGATATCTACAAGATGGTAGGTAGACCACATTATAATAATTCAATTGTTTTTGAAAATCATGAGATGATTTTACCATATATCCCTATGAGTTATGTTATGGTTTTATTAAAATATATGGATCCTAAAGAATAAAATTGACCAAACATATATGGTGGAATCCGCAACATAGACAATGAGTTTTTTATATAATCTTGTTATAAAGAATGATTTTTCCTATAACACTCTAAAATTTAAAATACATCAAATTTATGATGTATTCAACATCATGAAGAACTAAAATAAAATATACTATGTCATAATATGATTGGTATATCATAGTATAAAAATTTTATAGAATAAATAAAAAACTATATTATGAAAAATATGAAAATAAGAATAAATGGAATCATATAAGATAATTTATTCCTTTATAGCTCAATTATAACAACATCGAACGGTGGTAGCTTCACTAGGGTGTTCTGAAGACCAACCCCCATCCAAATTCTAACAACTATGGCTTGAGATGAATCTGTTGCAACAAAAATCACATCTTATAGAAATCAATAAGATAATTCATATTAGATAAATATCTTTTCATGACTGAAAATCATTATTATATTATCATTATGACTTTTATGAAGTTTTGGAGGGGTTGTGAATATAGAAATATGGATGATATAATATTGATCTTATTGATAAATTTTATCATTATAATAAAATGTGGAATCTGTAGATTTTTTCATTTATAATATATATATATATATATGAAATGTATTAATTTAAATAATAAGGTTTTTGATTAATATAATTATATTTATTGAATTAAATTATTTTTAAAAATATAATTAATATTTTATAATTGATAATATAATATTTTAGTGACAAAAAAATGATGATAAAAATTATCCTTTTCAAAATACTTTTCTTTATTTTTTATCCTAATAAAAAAAATTAAACACTATTGATTGATATGACATATATTAAAAAATAAATAATTGTTCATCCAAATATATTAACATATAATGGAAATGAATAAATACGTTTTATACTTCAAAAATGAATGTTAATTAAAAAAATTTGATATAGGTTTTTTATATAAAAATTGAATTTAACCACATTTAGAAATTTAATTAGAAATTACATAATTCTTATATTGAAATAGATTATTAAAATTAGGTTATATGATTATTTTCAACTTTTAATTTAAAATATTTTTCCAATATAAATATTATTTACCATAATAAAATAGTTATATTCATATATATATATTTTATGTACTGTGTATTTTTATATTTATAAAATATATTTATCACTCTAAAAAGTTGAATAAAATATAAAATTTCAATTTTTATACAAATATAGAAATGAAAATTTAATTAATAATTGATAAGAATTAAGTATAAGAACATTTATTATTCAAAAGATCATTTTATATTTTGAATTTTTTTATATATCATATGCTTAAATTTAAAAGTTACTTTTATAAAAAAAAATGTTTAATTAAAATAACTTGATTATATATTCCACACCATCAATCGAATATCAGTGTTCATGTGTCATCATATATTTTTAGTAAAACACTAATTATAATGGTAAATATTAAATAATTGTTTATGAAGATATATAGGGGAAACATAAAGTAGATATTTTTTTTAAATTTTCCTAAAGAATATAACTTATAAAAGAATCAATTTCAATTATAATTTCAATTCAGACATGTATCACTAATATTTCCCCATCTGAATCACCTAATACCCATTTGATTCCATCCTTACCCCTCATTTATCTACATTTTCCAATGAAATATCACTTTTTTCATCTATAGGAGTAGCTCACTTACACCACTATCATGCTCAACATATAAATCAACATTCACATAAACTACATCAAAATATACTTATCCTATAATCAGTATTCACTTTTTTAGATCTAATTTTCATGAATGTTTTATATGTTTTCTATTTCAATTTAATCGATAATGGGATGAATCAAGTCCTAAGTGTGAGTATTATCCACTACCTAATGATTTCTCCTATATAATTCTCCTCCTAAACTTTTCTATCCTTAATTATACAAGTATTTCTATATTATAGGTTTAATTTGATGTTATTGTGTTAGCTAAACATCAATTTTCTACCCCCTCCCATCTAATAGAAAATTGGAACATCACATATCTTTTGTGCATGCTACCTCTACCAGGAACTAACTATTAATTTATTCATAACTCACTTATGTATAAGGTTTAAGTAATGTAGTTCATGAAATAAAATAATATTTATAACATTTACTATCTCATAATCTTGAAACCTTGTACCAGTAGTGAAATTACATTATTGGTATAACATAAAATAGTTCCGAAATGATGGAATAGATTAATATTCATGGAATAATAGAAACATAAATATGTTATATTTTAAAACATAAAATAAAAAGTCAATATATTGTGAAAAAATTTGTTATCCCTTCTATCATATCACATAAAAAACACTTTTTCAACCTATAGGATTCTAGGGAATTAGATATAAAATAATGGAGATCATGGTTGATCAATAAGGTGTAACATAAAATAGAATCCTACATAATAAAAACATGGAATAAGTGAAATTGTGACAATAAAATGATAACCTGATTACATATTCAATAGAATCATAAAGAATTACATAATAATTATAATATATGAAATCATTGGTAACAATAATCATTAATCTCATAATGTAAGAATGAATAATTTTTAACATCATAACATTTTATAAAAGACATGATCTATGACACATATCCATTTATGGGAAGAGTTATACCCCAACCCCCCAAACTATTTTCTCTCATTAAACATTTTAGTGAATTATGGGGTATATAATTTTATCCCCCAACCATAACCTGGATGTCTCCAATACATTCTCCAAAAGAGTCATCAGGAACCTTTATATAATTACCTTTGGAACCTATTACTGAATAAAACATTTATATCTATATAAAGAGATATATTGAAAAAAATACTTCTTAATTATTTGGTTGGTATTTTTAAGCTAGGAGAATATCCCTTAATAATATTAGGTATAATTGGTTATTTTAAATACAATATAATGTTCCCCCGTTAATGAAATATAGGGGAGAGGGTATATTCAACGAACCGAGTCATCCATGGAATGAAATAATTTGGACCAATAGTTATCATAGGTAAGATACCATATATATGATTGAAAAAATCCTTTATCAAGTATCTTAGAGAGTGTGTGAAAACTAAAAAGCATTTTCCCTGAGAGAGTCTCTATACCTCTGCATTTTTTGTCCCACTCATAATAGTTTATGTGATTATTGAGTCACTTATCAACCATCCATTTTTTGGAGAATAAACCATATTTTAATTTGTTCCATATACATTTCCACATACTTTTATATATACATGGTTGTATTTTTTATGAAATTTCCCAAACATTTATGTTTTCTAAATTTTAGGATGGGTTTTCAACAATGGATATGGAAGTAGTTGAATAAAAAGAATATGAGAGGTGGATAAAAACATTATGTTATAAATCCTTTATATTTCACAATTAATATTTTTAAAATTTATTCAATATAAATTTTTAAACCATTAAAAACAATATTTAGTGAGTAGGAGATGAGTTCCAAAGAATGAAAATTTGGGCTGAAAAAACTTGACACATGGAATGCGTGGAAATTAAATAATTACCACTTAAATGAAAGGAGTTATACATGATCATAAATATGTATAATTGTGTTATTTCACAATATAACATCCAAAAAAATATTTATATACAACATATAATGTAAATTATGTGTAGAATAAAGAAAATTTATGGTAAAAGGAATTTAAGATGAATATCCCTTACCACTGGTCAAAGAATCCTTGAAAATAATTTTGTATCCTATATATAAAAATATATATATTAATCACTGAATTCATAACATTAATAAAATCCTTTTTCCTGTATAATTTTCATAAGTATTAATTTTTATGTGAATTATTTCTACTTTTCACATTGGTGTTTACAGTTTTAATAATTTGTACTAGATTCATAATAGATGTATCCATATTAATTGTACTTAAAATAATTATTATTATAAAGTCATTAATGAGAAATTTATGGATTATTTTTAATATATAATAATTTTTTTAATTCATTCCATGACTATTTCAGACAATATAATTGAATTTGATGTCAATAATAATCATGCTTTGGTGATTTTTGATGAAGGATGTGTGTTTCATTAATTAAATATTTATTTATTGACATAATATATCTAGAAGAAAAAGAAAATAATTATTTTTACATTATATCATAATATACTACTTAACAAATTTTAATGTTTTCCATGATATAAACAGATGGAATTTCTCAACTATGTGGTTATATCGACCCAAACATTAACAAACACTGATTTACTAAATTATTATGTGGTGGTTTTCTCTAAATTTCATTATACTAGATTCAAAATGATATTATTTAGTTAATATTAGTATGATATAATATATTTTTACAGATTTATAAGAATAAGTACTACATATTAAACTCATATATGATATGAATAAAATCTTATCTTCATAGCACGACTATTTTAAATGAATAAAATAATGAAGTATGTTTTCTGATTGTATCATTAATATGTTCTCAAATATGTCAAAAAAACAAAAATGATATTATAATATTATATTTCTCATTTAATACAAATTTTATACCCAACATTGTAATGTGGTGAATGAAAATGATACACGTTGTGTCATGGAGGTGGTAAACCACACAATGCTCGAATGATGTTTTTTTTAATAATGGATAGGGTATATGAATAAATAATGATAATAACATTAATATATAAACATCATGGAATATAAATGATACTAATGTCATTATATTGGTATAGATATGATAAATTTTAATGATTATAATTAATAAGAAAAACTATATAGATGATTATACACAAGATATGGACATGAATTTTCCATGGATGTATATTTAGAAATGATGTAATTAAGCTAAAAATGGAGACCATAAGTTTTTGAATGTGATATATGGTTATATGATCATAAAACCAGAATAGATTCAATGAGAAATGTGATAATTAAATGAATCATTATGTGGTTAATATATTACCCATTTATAACTGAAGAGAAAGTTAGTTTTGGAAATACCTATTGAATTTGAATATTTTAATTTCACTATTAAATGATCAAGGGGTTCATTAATGGTCAAATGAGAAATTTGGGGTTTTATTGGAATTTCCAAACACCAACTATCCATTTTGAAGCTTTTATGTTTCATGTTCTATCCATTTCCTCTTAATAAAATACCTTTTAATATTTTTACTTTTTAAATGGAAACTAATTTTTATCCTATGTATTAATATTTAATGAAAATAATTAAAATTTACCTGAATAATTTTTTTGAAACATATGGTTTTAAATTTTTAAACCATATTTTCATATTAAATCTCTAATGGTTTGAAAAGATACTTTTAAATTTTAAACTCATAAACATGTAAAACAATTTATATTTAAGTGAAAATAATCATTGGAACATATTATAATGACATAAATTGAATTATATTTAAAAAATAATTGTTTTGTGTCTTAAAAGGAAAGTAAAAAACTAAATATCACATGAAAATACTAGATCGAAGGAAAATACTGAAAATAAGTTCTTTATATTATTATCCCATTTTTATTATTTATAAAAATGTATTCCTATGTTTTTATAAGTTTAAAGATTATTTTTAGTATAATATTATTAAACGTAAAACCCAATTTAACTACATAAAATAATTTTAAAATGTCATGATAATTCATATATAAAGATAACTCTATAAAAATTTCTATATTTGTAAAAATCATAATTTTGGAATGAAAATGGACCTTTTAATAAAAATATAAAAATTTAATACCTAAATATTTTTATTACAATTCCTCTAGAAATTAGTTTATTTTACTAAATTTAAATTTAAAAAACAATTAATTCCATGGATAAAGGAATATTAAAGGGTTTATTTAGGGATATATCAATATGTATGTTTTACCAATTAAAATATATTATCTAGTGTTCCATTCTCCTCCAATGTAATTTGTCCCTTGAAATTGTGGTATATATATAATATATTGAAAAATTATGGATAATTTTTTAAAATATTATTATATTTCCTAATATATATCCTCTAATTTTTAAATTTTAATGGAATTTCACCAATTTTGTTATCATATTTTGAAACAGTTTCTCTCTAGTGGTAGTAATTTTGAAATTTTGTTCATTATAATATATCTAAGGCCCCCAAAAAATACTATAATATGTGATCACATGCATTTGATTGTGCATTTATTTTAATAATAATTAAATTTATAAGACTTCATTAACATTATAATGGGTTTTTTGGCATTCTTACTGGAAATGTATAGCGCAAATTCTTTCTAATATTTCAGAAAGCCTAATATACATAAGGATTAGCTTACCATTGTTTTTAAAATCCTACAACTAATTTCTATAGAGAGACTATCCTGAATACATGATACTCACTTGGATTTTAATTTCAATTATTCAACTATCATCATTTTCTTTTAACTTCATTTTTATACATTATGGTGATTTTGAATAGTCCATACATTATAATTTTCCCTTCTATATTCTATATAAAAACTAAAATTATTTAAATAAATTATTAGCACCCGGTTGGAATATGAAACATATTCCCATAAAATATTGCATACACTACCATATGACTTCATAAATAATAGTTGTTAATGTATTTATATTTATCCAAAATTAAAATGTTTATTCAACATTCCTTTTATGTCAAGGGAAAATGATCTCATCATTTCTTCCAAACTCTGGATAGTTATTTCAGACTTCCCATTAGTGTGGGGATGATATGTGGTGCTTAAATATAACTTGGTGTTGATATCCTTTAAAATACTCTACCAAAATTTTGATATTACCTAAGGGTCCCAATCAGGTTTAATCATGAGCGGATCCCCACAATGTCTTTAAAAGTCCCTGATATATAGTTGGGAAATTTGATCAATAAGATGGTCTTATATTATTTATAACTTATGAGAAGACATATTAAGAATATCAAAGATAACCCATATATCATCATTTATCCTTGGAGCCTTTTATATTCAATGATATTGTCACATGTTACATTGTCCGAAAACCATATATGTATAGGATGCAGTTTTTTGACTCCCTCAGGATATCTTCTTTCATATTTCACAGGTCAGAAAATTATGAATCTTGAAAATTATTATTTAATTTTTCATTTAAAACCATCGAAATATAAATGTTTCTTAAATTAGTATACATGATTAATGTAACTTCGTGTATTTGGAAATTTAATATACATAATTCCATGGTATGTTCTCACATTAATTTCTGTATCTATGGAACATATAACTGCTTCATAAACACTAACACTTCATCTATGTAGATGAAGTTTGTCAGTATCCCATAATTCACTAGTATAATCATCCTTTTTAGGTTTTAATCTTCATTCCAGGAAGTCTATGTATTTTCAATTAAGGATGATTTAACAATTTTCTACAAAATAAATGAAGGATCCCCTTTATTTGAAATCATCATATCGAGCTTCTATAGATCTTTATATATAGGTTCCTTTATTAATCATTATCACTGTCACAGTTCATTGATCCCTCCCTCTCAATGCATCTGACCCCTTTTTTAACTTCCCATAGTGGTAGTGTATCATGTAACCATAGAACTTGATTTTTTTAAAACCATATTTTCCCCTTATTGATCTCCTGTTGAGAGAAAATATATTTTAAACTATTTTAGTCTGTATATATATCGCATATTTTACCATAAAGTTAGTGCCTCTATTTTTCAGCACAAATACTATAGCATTGAGATCAAGGTAATTATGTAAATAATCCTATTCATACATGTTTGATTTCACTGATGTAAAGAAAATAAAATTATCAATCTCTATAAGGACACATCCACATCCATTATTTGACACATCACAATAAGTTAAAAATCCCAAATTACATGGTGGTAGAGTTGATACTAGTTGATTAATTAGTCTCTTTTTTTAATCAAAACATTCCACACATTCTGATGATCCTAATAATCTGACCCCTTTATATATCAATGTGGTTTATGAGTTATTAAATTGGATTAAATATTAAAGAAACAACTATTAGTAACTTGAAAATCCCAAGAAAATTCTTATCATAGATATGTTCATACCATTAGGACATTATTTGAAGAAATTTTTCATTTAGCGATCAAGTGATATCTTAACCTTAAATATAATATGGTAAAGAAATCAAATATTATTTATTCCAAATTCAAATAAAATACTCTTCCCATATAATAATATTTTAGGGTCTGATAATTTATTTCTAAATGATACACATGACATTGATATATCACATAGTATATTAGAATTTAATAATATAATACAACCATAAAATTTTAAATATAATCTATAAATACTCTATTCAATACATCCATAATGCTATAAGTTTCATTAGTAAATTGACAGGTCATTATCCTAAAATCATAATATTTATACCTTGTTTGAAATGTCAGTTTTTTCTATTATCCATCCTTAGGATTAGTAAATGATTACCAGAGAGAAGATTTATCTATCAAAAGTAACAATACTCATAGAGTTTAAAAGATATGTAATCAATGAGTAGTAAAGGATATTTATTATTTATATAATTGAAATGAATTTTCCTATAATCTATGTATAACTTCATAGAACCATCCTTCCCTTTATGGAATAAAATTGTGCATCCCCATTATAAAACACCTCGATGTATAAATCCATTATCACTAAAATATTTCACTTTTTTCAACTACACAAACTAAAATGGTTATATTAAAAAATTACTTTTATATATTGGATTTACATTATGATCAATTTGAATGTAGAACTCAATGTTACACTCTAGTGTATGATTAGGTGATTCTTTGGGAAAAACATCAGTGATATTTTTTTCCATAGGTACGTACATAGTTATTTGAATTTTATCCTAATTCATAGATTCCACTATATCTTCCTATCTACCTAGAAATAAATTTTGGATAGCTACTATTTGATGACCTAGAGAATATGTTAATGATGAATTTTCCCCTCTAAAGACAAGATATTCTACATCAACATAACGAATAAAAATATTCTTCTCTTGAAAATTAATATTTTAAATATTCCTTGAAATCCAATATATAAGGAGGATCTTATAATAGTCAATCTTTGGTAAAATGTAATGAAAATACCATGAAAAACCTAACACATCACTGAAGTTGGTTCTCTATAAGGTAAATTACGAAAAACAATGTAATAATCCTGATAAATAACCAAAATGTGGTTAACTATCAATGTAATGTAAGGAACACAGAAAAACATATACAATACATTGAAAATATATATGTGTAATTATAAATATAAACCAAGATAATACATAACTAGGTCACTATAACACATTACTTCACCACCTACCTATCTTTGAATAAAGGTGATGATATGCAAGAGAAACTGGTGAACTACATGATTTTGTTCTCTTTACATGTGTCATGCAATAAAAAATCAACAAACTCAATAAGAAAATGTAAAGTGTTTTCCAAAATTCTAGGAGAATTATACTAGATCATATATATAATGTTTAATAGAATAAATTTTTTATCTCATTCTTTAAAAATAAACATATTTATATATATTCTTTAAATAAAATAGTTTTGTAAATCAACTTTTGTATTTCCCATAGAAGCAATTCAAATTCATAATAACATCGAATATGAAATGTACATGTATAATGATGAATTTATAAGAAAATCTAACCATGGGTACCTAATATATTTATAAAATAAACAATGAATAATTAAATACACCATCGTGTGTAAAAAAATAATACATGACTAAGAATATAGATTAGGATCTAGAATAAAGAAAAAAAACCTGAGAACAAAAAGAAAACACTAAGATATGCATTAGGGGAATCAAATTGATAATGTTTCCTATTATATTTTGTCTCCATTAAACATTTAGTTTTATTATATGGAATACAATGGCACATCCATTTTCCAATTCTCCCTTGGTTCCCAATTTTCCAAACATTCCAAAATATATATGAAAATGATGAAAATAATTTATAGTAAATTTTCAAAGGAAAGAATTATAGATTCCATTCTTGAAAAAACATTTCTCAATCAGAATTCCCAATAAGGAATTTTTTTGAACACATAGTGATCACATTTTTATTTTTAATGAAACCCCACTCTAGAATATTAATCCTTTTAAAGAAAAATAAATTGATGTAAAATTAGTTATTTTCTATAGTAACAAAAAATGAGTTTATAGTAAATTCATTAAATTTGATTGTCTGGCCCGTTATATAAAGACACGATCATCATAAATGGAGAGAAACTAGTTGTATTCGAAAACAGATTTTGGTAATTATTATATAGGATCCTATTGAGAAAAGATAAAAAATTAATAGAATTAATCCTTCTTAAAACCCCTGATATACAATAAGTATTACATGTTATGTTTCCAAGGAGAGAATTCATGAATATATCAAGTGAGGATGTATGATGTTAAAAGGAATCTTATTAAAATACAAAACTTTCAATAAAGAGATCCATCAAAAATTAAGGATGATAATAAAGAATTCATGTGTGTAAGACTCCAAAGCATAGGGTATGGTTTATTTTTATCCTGATATGTATTAGTGTGTGATTAGATGTAAAATTGATCCACATTTATAATTTTTTTGAGGTTAGAATCCTAGAGAATGGTTAGGCCAAACTGTTTCGAAAACATTAGACTAACAATTTTCATCCCCTATAATTTGAAAAATTGGTCACGTGGTCTCATAGAGATGAATATTTTTTTGGGGAATACTATGCTCAAGTCATGTGATACACCTAAAAACCCACATGAAATCTACATTGTTCCCATGTCATGCTGTATGGTTTGACTAACCATACTCAAATCAAGAATAATGACTCTAGTTACTCACACTTTCAATCTCATGGTTACCACATGATTGGAACAAATTTTATGGGTTAATCATGAACCTATCCAATTTCTTCTAAAAATCCATGTTTTTAACACCACATCCTAAAAATATATCGACCCAACCCTGTTGAGTCAAAACATGTGTCAAATTTCCCATTGATATTTTTCTTTTGAAAATCACAAATGACATCTTGTTTTATATGTTGTATTCTCATCATAATCCCATACATCTTAATTACATATATCATAATCACATACAATCGTAATCACATATTTTTTTCCATCATAACCCCACATGTTGTTGATCTACATTGTAATAATATTCCATTTATTTTTCAATCGTAATAACATATATTGTTTCTCATTGTAACCACATAAATTTTTTTACAATCATAACCACATATGATGTTTTTGTAACAATGTGCATTGTAACCTGGTTGTTTATTGTATTAATATGATGTATCATAATCATGCACTGTATCCAGGTTAAGTAGTGTATTGTAATCATGCATCGTAACCACATGTATCATAGCCAGGTCATGTATCGTATTCATATTATGCATTTTAACCACATTCATCATACCCAGGTCATGTATCATATTCATGTTATGCATCGTAACCACATGCATACTAACCAAGTCATGAATAATAACCACAATATGCATCTTATCCATGTTAAGCATCTTAACAAGGTTATGTGTCATACTCATGTAATGGAGTGAACTCATTTCTTACTTCAATACCGATTACATGTTTCTCAAAATCATTGTTTCAAACTTTTGAACATACTATTTTCTAACCAAAATGATGTCGTTAAGATAGTTTTATACAAATGAAAATGATTTAATGTATTCTATTTGTTTGGACTATTATTATTGCATGTGTTGAAGTCCCTCTGAATTTTCTGTATAAATCTTACCATTGGAGGAAATATTTCCATTGGAACCTAAGGACTATAAATATAACGTCATTTGAACCAAACCGAACTAATTTCTGTACAATGAAGTTCTATTGAGAGATCATGTGACTTATATCTTTCTTTGTGAAAAATACATGAAGGTACAATATGAGAACATGTTTTTCAAAGTTTATATATTTTTACAAGTACTTTTTTTGGTGTCCAATCATTGTGATAATGATCGAGGGCTTACGGGGATAGGAAGACACACCACAGATCATCGTATCAAGTGATTTCAAGTGTTTGAATGATATAGGTGTCGAACACCATATTTATTGAGGGAATATGGGGAATGGAAGATAGTCATTACCATCATTTTATCAAGGTCTTACCAAGGTGGTTGTAAGACAGATCTTTTATCTTTGGTGAAAGGATACCCTACTTTTTGGACAAAAATAATTGTAGTACCTAGTGATTTCCACTACTATTTTTAATAGAAAGGGAATCATTTAGTTTCCTATTTATTTTAATATTATTTTCTATTTCAATTGTTCCCATTATGATTCATTCATTACATATTGTATTATGTGATTCTATACTCTATATGGAAGAATCATTTACTCTTTTATTACTTAGATTATTTTATTCAACACAAATACAATTGTTTTTCTTTACTTGTAGTATCACATCATATCAAATCCATCGGATCCAAGACCTGTAGGGTCATTTTTATTGGTTTTTGAATTGTATTTGTTTATGTCCTCTTAAACTATGTTATTTATTATATTTTTAAATACAAAGTTTGTATACCTAAAATTCACCTCCTCTTGTATTGTGCCATCTAAAATACATTTACATCTATATTAAGATCCAAAAATTATTATCAAAGTAGGGTTCTTTTGATTTATTTTACATTCTTTATTTCCTTTTCTAATAAAATTATATTTCTATTAAAAAACATTTTTATAATTACTCACAACACTAACATGTGGATTCAAAAAGTATGGTTTTTTAAAATAGAAGGAATGAATATTGGATCATTTCACAATCTAAACCCATCTAGACACCATTTCGATGGGAATTATTATAGGTACTATAGAGATTCAATGTGGACTTTGTTTATTAATATTGGGGTGGAAAATTTTGTTTTGATTACTGGAGAATACAAAATTTTAGAAAAAAGAAGTGAGAAATTCCACAAACCAAGGGAAACTAGAATGTCAATTGAATTAAAAGGTTGGAAATACATTGTTCTCTTCTTTGACTAGGAATATATATAGTTAGATATCATCATGTGAAATAGACAACTGTATCTTCCATAAATTGGAAGTCACACATTTTGGAACATCCAATGTTATAGAAACAAGAAGATCATTTCTCTGAGATGAATATCATGGTTATGTTTTTCCATTTAGAGGAACATTATGAAAAATTCAACAAAGATTTATGACAATTGTAAATATTCTTCAATCCATGAAAAAAATTCCTTGCTGATGAAGTCATTGTGGACAAGATAATTGATATAATTACAAATGAGTTGGAATCAAAAAGGACAGCTATTGATGAGAACAAAAAACTTACTAAAACAACTCCTGATTAATTACTTGGTACTCTATGACACCATGAAACAAGAATGAAGGTAGATGTTGATTTTAAAAATATTAATAATGATAATGGAATTGTATATTTTTCTACAACGTATAAATCCATGACACCAGAAAGGGTAATAAGACCCAAATCTAGGAAATCAATTGTTATTTTAGAATCTAGTGAAAGTGATCATTCAGATAAGGAATTAGATAATCTTTATCGAAGGATGAACATTATTTTTGGAAATAAATATTTTCAGAATAGATTCTAGAATAAATATTGAAAGGAAAAAAACTCAAAACTCACTTATTATTTATATAAAAGAGTAGGATATATTAGACCATATTTTCCTTCTCTCAAAATAGACAAAAGGAAGGAGAAACATTCTCAAAGAAAAAATAAAAACTATTTCTAGTCTTTAACAAGGAAAGTCTTGAATGAAATTGATACTTGGAGTGAAAGTGGTTTAGATTCATTTTAATAATATTAAGAATATGAATCTTCTAGTCATAGGAATATATTATTTATAGCCAAACTACCTTTTGAAAATCATAGTCTCATGGATAAGGTACAGAATGCAAAATCTCTTTCAAATGTATCTTTAAATTCCAATTATCCTGATTAAAAATATTTTCACTCTTCTGATGAAGAATCTACCTCAATAGAGGATAATTTACCTTCTTTTGACGATGTATCCATATTTTCTAAATTTTTTGAGAATGAGAATTTTGAACTCAAGAAAAATACTGACATGGAAAATTATAGAATATCTATTCTTACAAAAGAAGTATCAAAACATCCAAAATATCATGATAATAAAACTCTTGATTTTGACAATATTTCAAAAACCCTTATCAATGTAAATTCTGAGAAGGATAAACTATCTATGGACTTCGAAAAACTTTCTCAAGATAAAAATTCTTTTGAAACAAAAAACAATTCCAAAAGAAATTCTTTTGAAAATTAAAATTTATTTATTAGACTAAAATATGAAATTTTTTCTCTAATAAAACTCTTATCTAATTTCACTACTAGAAGTAAATAATTTGATAAAATTTATCTTCAAAAACGTATTTTGAAAAATAGTTCCAGAATTGGTTAAACACATTCAAAACCTATATTTAGTCATAACTATTTTGTTCCCAAATGTTCCCATTCACCACTAAATGCCAATGTGGTGAACATTGGGAATGAATTTTTTCTCTAATGAAACTCATTATTTATGATTTCATAAAGCTCATTTTTCAAAAAAAATGGGATTCATAAAGTTATTTTATCTAAAATTTCTGAATACAAACTAATTTGGGATCTATAAAAATAATTTCTTCTTTTTCCAGAAAACAAAAATTGTTCCCACAACAAGAAAATTTGGTATATGGATAGTGGTTGTTCTTGACATATGATTGGAAAAGACAATTTCTTTAAATATATTATTTAAATTATATGAGGAAGAGTGACCATCAGAGATACTGCTCAAGAAAATATCATTAGTATTGGTAATATTGTTATTTTAGGAAAAGAATTAATTTCAATTTTTCATTTTGTCAATGTTATTAAGCGCAACCTTATAAAAATGAGACAATTATTTGATGAAGGTTACCTTGTGAATTTTAGGAGTGATAAATGTTTAGTTTAAAACTCCAAATAAGAATTCATTATCTCTTCTCAAAGGCATAAGGATGAATACACAATAAATGTATAATACCTTAGGAGCCAAGACATACCTTGATGAAGTGCAATGGAAGACTAGTATTGGTTGTGGCATAGAAGTTTTATACATTTTAACCTTAGGAACTTTTTTAAACTCTGATAGAAAATAGTTTTTAAAGATATACTATATCATATGTATGATTATTCAAATGTTTGTGACCCTATTCAATATGGAAAGAAACATAAAAATAGCTTTAAATAAATTAATTAAGTTTCAAATTATAATTAATTATACCTTGCGCACATGGATATTTTTGGTCCTACACATACTGGAAGGGTTGGAGTCATGTTCTATAAATTGTTTTTATTCATTACTTCATATGATTGACATGGGTCTATTTTCTAGCAATGAAATCTAAAGCCTTTCTCAATTTTAAATTTTTTTTATCCCATGTTAAAACACAAAAAACCAATCATTGATAACTATTCAATGTGATCATGGTGGATAATATTAAAATTTATATTTTATATCATTTTGTAGTAAAAATGTATTACTCACAACTTCTGAACACTATGAAACCCTCAACCAAATTGTGTTGTTGATTGAAGAAATCGTATTCTTCAAGAAATGACAAGAACCGTGTTGAGTGAATACTCAATTGCTAATAATTTCTGGGTTGAAGCTATAAGTACTGCATGTTATACTATAAATCAATTTTTAGCTCGACCTTTTCTTAGTAAAACACATTATGATTTCTGGACTGGTCAAAAACCTACTGTTTCTTACTTCATATTATTTGGATGCAATGTATTCATATCGAATACTAAATATAATATTCATAACTTTTCACCTAAATCCGATGAAGGAATCGTTCTAAGTAATTCCACTACTTCTATGGCTTATAAATACTTTTAAAAAAATTCTTATACTATTTGGGAATCAATTCATGTTAAATTTGATAAAACTGAACCCTTTATTTTTAAACAACCCATACCTACATCAGCATATGTGTTTCCACAAACAGATAACCAACCCTTGATTAAAAAATCTTCTAGAAAGGGAAATACTCATGAAAATTTTTCTGAGATATTTACTCTAGAAGATTTTCTATATTATATTGATGAATCGGTTTTACAAAACCCAAAAAATTTGTTTATTAGGAATGAACCCAAATATAATAACATTGGTGATGTAACTCATCTTTTAAGGACTAGAAACTCCTTGATAAATTAAATAGAACATCATTCTTCTCTATCTCATTTATAACCTCAAACTTCTAATGATGCTATAGGTGAGGTGTATTGGATTAATGTAATACAAGTTGAAATAAATTAATTATAAAGGAATCAAGTCTAGACCTTGGTTGAAATACCTATATAAACAACTGTAATTGCTGTAAAATGGGTTTTCAAAAACAAATGTGAAGAAAATGGAGTCATTATTAGAAGTAAATAATGACTCATTGATAAAGGATATAATCAAAAAGAGGGAATAGACTATAGAGAAACCTATTCTCCTACAGCTATACAAGAATCAATTCAAATTCTATTATCCTTTACAAAATTCATTAATTTCAAATTTTTACAAATGGATGTAAAAAAGTGATTTACTAAATTTTTTTATATAAGAAGAAGTGTTTGTAGAAAAGCATTATAGTTTTGTAGATTAAAATCATCCAGATCATGTTTTTAACATACCAAAGCTCTTTATGGCCTTAAAAAAGGAACTAGTGCTTGGTATGGTAGACATATAAGGTTTCTTTTACTAATAAATTATGAAAAACGTAATACAGATCTACTTATTTTCATAAAAATTAAAAACAAAAACATTTTCTCGTTAAAATCTATGATAAAGAAATTATATATGGATCAAATCAATAATGCATCACTGATTCATTTGTGAATCTAATAAAATATGATTTGGAAATGAGTATGATAGATGAGTTGACAATCTTTTTTTTTTCAAAAAACTAATAACCAGAAGGATTATATATCCCAAAATAAGTATATCAATTATTTACATAAAAATTATGGATATGACAAAACTAAAATTATAAGCACTCTAATCGGTACTCAAATACACTTCATCTTAATGAAGCTGAGAGACTAATAGATAAAACATAGTTTAGACGTATGATAGGATGTTTGTTATACATAACAATTATTCATCGAGATATAATGTTTCGAGTATACTTATGTGAAATATATCAATATAATACAAAAGAACCTCATTTAAAATCAACGAAATAAATATTTCACTACATAAAGGGAACTATGTATTTAAGAAAATTTTACCCTTCAAGAATTGATTTTGTTTTAAAATATTTTTCAGATGCTGACATTGGTGATTTTATAATGGATAGAAAATGTACAACTGGGACATGTAATATCTTAAGAGATTCATTAATTTCTTGGTCATGTAAAAAACAATATTTAGTACAACATTCCACTACTAAATCTAAATATGTAGCAGTTGGGAGTTGTTGTGCTCATGGGTTGTGGATTCAACACACAATCACTAACTATGGAATGCGTTTATTCAAAACTCAAATAGTATGTGATAATACTAGTTCCATTTCTCTTAGTAAAACCCTCACACATCAGTCATGTGAAAAACACATAGATATTAGGCATCACTTTCATAGAGATCATACACTAAAAGAAGATATTATTTTATAATTAAATGGAATAAAAGAAAAACATTCTAATATTTTTACAAAACCATTATCTTTCAATAAATTTGAATACATTAAACAACAACTATGAATGATCATTTAAAATTAATCATTCACATCTATTTCTTATCAAAACCATGTCCTTAAATTTATTTACTCCTTTTCAAAGGGGAAATATACATACTTTTATGGGTTTCACATATTTTTATCTATTTTACTTTTATCTGTTCAACATTTTTTAATCTATTTTACTATTATCGGTTTCACATAATTTAAATTTTTTTACTTTTTTCAGTTTCATATATTTTAATCCTATTTTAATTTTATTAGTTTCATATCATTTAATCTGTTTAATTTGATCAGTATCACTTTTTTAATTAGTTTCACTTTTATTAGTTTTACATTTCATTTCTTTAATGTTTTTATTGGTTTCTTATTTTTATCGGATTCATGTTTTTTATCGGTTTCTTATTTTTTATCGGTTTCATGTTTTTTTGTTTTATATATTTTTATCGGTTTCATTTTTCATGTTCATAATTATTCTTTCAAGATTATCAGTATTGAAATATTTTATCGGTTCGTGATTATCAGTATTGAAATTTTTTATTGGTTCTAGATTATTGGTATTGAAATATTTTATCAGTTCTAGATTTTCGGAATAGGAATATTTTAACGGTTCTATATTATTGATATTGGAATATTTTATCAGTACTGGATTATCAGTTTTAATTTATCAGTTTTATATTTATAATTGGTCTCATATGATTTTCATATTTTTTGTATTATTATGATAAGTAAAATATAGTGAAACCAATACATCTATCCTGATACTTCGACATGTACAATTTCAAAAACCTTATTTTAGTTGTTCAAATATTTTTTTTCATTTCTTTCTTTTAACTTCTAATCAGAATCATTCTGAATATGATTATATTTTAAGGAAAACCTCAAGAGTTCAAAATTGTTCTCACCTATTGGATATTTTAGATCTTATCTTGACCATAAATTTCTTTTGTAATGAACCCATATCTACTTATCCCACATTGAATTCCTCTAAACTTATCTAAAGACTTGATTCCCTTTAAATATTCAGAAAGGTGCATAATCAGAGTCACCTCAGTTTTAATACTCAAAGATTTACTTAGCTTTGATAACAAAGAAAATATTTATGGGTTGAGATAGTGTTTCATGTCATAGTCAACTGCTTCATCTCCAAGGAAAATGCATCCAAATTAATTCTCTTACATGAACTTTAGATGTAAAAGGTTATTTTCCCAAGACATTTATGAGACTTTTGATTCATCATTGAAAACAATAATATTTTTCCAATGGTTGGGATCTATTTTTGTTGAAAGACCGAATTCTGATTAGCAATTTGTGTTCCATGATGAGGTGTTACAATTTTATAAATCAATAGAGATCGACAATGGTCTCAAGATTTACTTTATGTTGTATGATAAGAAGTATACAACCTCTATATAACAATAAGATATGTTTTTAGGTCTACCATTTGAGGGTGATGACCTATGTCCTTCTCACAAAATACTAGAATATGAATGGAATTTTGATAAGAGTGAAGCGGAAGAATCACCTTTTGATATTCATTAGGACAAGAGAATGGTATGTCATTTATCGGGAGATAATCGACTCATAGACCTCTTGAAGCTAGGCTTCTCAGTAACAAGAAAGGGTGGCAAGGAAACATTGAACATTTCATATGTTTATGTACATTATAATTTGGTGAATACGAGGAAGTTCAATCTAATGGGATTCATTTTAATGAAAATTAATAAGATCAAATACAGTGCTCTAAATCTCAGCTGATCATGTTTCCCACCATTATTAGTAAATTTTTGAAATAATTATTCGGTTTATGCATTGTATCAATCATGTCAGATCTGACATCCGTTATGGATCACCTAAACAGTAAGGATATGATAAGATAACTCATGTTATGATTCAATCATGAATCAAAAAAGTTTGGGAAGGATCTGGATGTTGGGAATGAAAAATAAATAGTTGAAGGAATTGAAAAAACTTATATGTCATCCATGAAAACATCAAACAAAGAATTATAGTTAATACTACAACTCCCATGACATCAAAGAAACAAAAGGTAGTTTTGAATGTGGTTTCAGTAGAGTGGGTATAGAATAAGGATGAATGGAATGATGGGGACCCTTAGTTTAGTTTAGATCCAACTAAACAACTATCTCAAAAAATAAGATCAGTAGATACATTAAAACAAGAACAAAGAAGAAGAGAATGGATAAGAAAAAAGCCTAAGCAATTGACATTGATAGTCTTCTCAAAATATTTGAGCAAGAAAAAATAGGTATTATAACAAGGGAGCCACCTATTCTGACTTAATCGTATACATCAGAGAAAGGCAAGGAAATATAGTCATCTAAACAATCAACTACATAGAGTCTTATTCAAGAACCTGAATAATAATAATAATAATAACATGGGGATGAATAAATATATCAAGAATAAATATAAGAGGAAGGGAAAGAAGATGAAAATAAGAGAAGTCATATTGCATAATTGTCATAAGATCCATTATTTAATTTTCCATCCCCTGATCCTCATCCTTACAAAAAAGTTTTTAAAATGGTTACTTATATGAAATTCATACAAATTTCATATAAATAAGTGGAAGAAGAGCCTGATAAGAATTGTAATTAGCCAACCATGTGCGTTGGCATGGAAACTCATTTTGATGCTCTTCTTGAATTCACAGAAGATAAATATTGTGAATAGAAAATCAAACTGAATGTAATTTAGTATATACATCATGCATTGAGTAGATTGGAAAAGATGATACCATTAATTCCAAACATTGAATCTAGGATAGAAATTCATTCAAATAGCCATAGTGAAAGAACAGACTCTATCTAGACATTGATGGATAGGTTTATGAATTTTGAATCTGATTTTAAGATATTTAAGGAATATGCTACTAAGAACGGTAAGACTTGTTATATTGTTGTGAAGTGGTCATACAATATTGATGATAGTATCAAGAATCACGTCGACAATGTTTATGAATTGGTGAACTGGGTAAGTGATATCAAATTATTATACCAAATTTTGGTTTATGATTTGAATATAAATCATGAACTCATTCCAAGACCGGGTACCTCAACAGGAATAACCCCTAAAGATCGTTAAAATATTAAGGAAAATTTTTATTATAGCTCTAATTGTCTTTTTTTATCATGAGTAGAGTTTTTATCCTAGAGAGGGCCTACAAACTCAGACTACATGATTTCAATAACTAGGAAAAAAAGGTTCAAATATCAGGAAGGAATCAATCATCTTCAGGAAGATAGGATCCAGATGAAAGAAAGTATAAATTGTGAAGAATATTAGAATTTGAAGGCTCAGTAAGAAGCTCTAACCAAACACATAGAGGATAGAAAAGAGTTCAAAAAAGGCGAAGCTTTAGAGGTTTAATATTTTTGATAAACAAAAGGGGAAAATGATTTTCAGAACTCTTGTTGTAATATAATATTTTTTCATTCGAAGTAAGAACTATTGTTTTGTACTCTATTTCTATAAAATTTTGCAGCAAATGAATACTTCCACTTATTATTTTTGAAAATCAAAAAGGGGGAGAATAGTTTGGAAAATAAGAAATTTATGAATACCTTATTAAGGGGGAGAAGTCACAAGTAAAAGTAAATATAATAGGATCCCTAGTGACATGTTTTAAACCTAGGGTGAAATTAGTTGTATTCATTATTACATTCAAAAGAGTTATTAATTTCAGGGGGAGATAAGTCTTTATTGTTTATTTTATTTTGTGATTTCCAAAAAAGGGGGATATTGATGAGTCAAAACTTGTTTTGACTTTCCTATTGATCTTTTTGTTTTAGAAATCACAAATTACTTCTTGTTTTATATCCAGTATTCTCATCCTAATCACATATATCATAATTACAAATATCGTAATCACATACAATCGAAATCAAAGATTTTTTTTTCAATCATAACCACACATGTTGTTCATCTTCATTTTAATAATATGCCATTTATTTTTCAATTGTAATCACATATATTATTTCTCATCGTAACGACATAAACTATTTTACAATCATAACCACGTATGGTGTATTCATAACCATGCGCATCGTAACCTGGTTATGTATTGTATCCATATTATTTATCGAAATTATGCATTTTAACCATGTTATGTAATGTATTTTAATCATGCATCGTAACCACATGCATCATATGGAGGTCATGTATCACATTCATGTTGTGCACCATAACCACATGAATCATAAACAAGTCATGTATCATATTCATGATATGAATAATAACCACATGCATCATAACTAGGTTGTGAATCATTACCATGGTACGCAACTTATCCATGTTAAGCATCTTAACCAATTTATGCATCATACTCATGTAATACAGTGAACTCATGTATTACAAAAATCTTGATTACATGTCTCCCATACTCATTGTTTCATATTTTTTACCTACTATTTTCTAACACAAATGATTTTGTGAAGTTAGTTTTATACAAAAAAAGATGTCATGAATTCTATTTTTTACCATTATAATTCCAGGTGTCCAAGTCCCTCCTAAATTTCTAGAAAAATATGACTGTTGGATGAAATAGGACCTCTGGAACCTGAGGCATATATATAAGAGGAAATTCAAACCAAATATAACAAGTTTTTCTACTATCAAGTTATAGAGAGAGATAGTGTTAATTTTCTCTTACTTCGTGCAAAACCCTTGAAGATACAAGATGTGAACGACTTGCTCCAAGTTCTTATCTTTATATAACTTCTTTTTTTATACTTTGTGCATCTGTTCATTGTGAATATAATTGAGGGAATCTGGGGATAAGAAAACATGCTTCTGATCATCGTATCGAGGGATTTCATGTGTTTGAAAGATATGGTGTGTTGATTACATTCTTAATCGAGGGCTTCTGTGGATAAGACGACAGTTGGGCCAATCATCATATCAAGGGCTTAGCTAGGTGGTGCTAAGACATATATTTTATCCTAGGTTAAAGGATACCCTACTATTTGTGGTAAAATAATTGTAATACCTTTACATTATCGCTCTTATTTGTAATTGAAAAAGAATAATTTTGTTTATTCTTTTTATTTATATTCTTTTCTATTATAATTGTTTCAATTACAATTCATTCTTTATATATTTTATGAAGTGATTCTCTACGTTGTATAGTAGAATCATTTAATATTTTGTGACTCTGATTATTGCATTCAATTCAATTCCAATATTTTTTTTACTTATTGTATTGCATCATATTATATCTATCAGATCCAAGACCAGTATGGTTATTTGAATTTTTTGTAAATTGTATTAGATTAAGACCTCTTAAACTATGTTATTTCGTAATTTTTTAAATACAACTTTTTTAAACCTACAATTCACCCCCTCGTGTATTATGCGATCTCATATATATTTACATCTATATTACAATCCAACAAACCCATGGATAATCTAATCTCAAATTAAAGCATATACTTTAGTCATAGGGTATCACAATTCTTCCCACCATAAAACGATATTTTTCATTGGAATTTTTGTATGGTTCTACAATAAAAAAATGATATGGTCAGTGTTTCCGCATCATAGATTCACATTCCCAGGTCTTATGTCTATATTATTCTTAGATATATTGTAACTGGAAATAGGATATTGTTTTAACATGAAGCCCCTAATATCTATGGTCTATAATTTGAATCAGTTGGTCAACCATATTTGATTCATTATTAAGATCAAAAACATAATATAAATTTACATGGGAAGGTTGCAGTTGATACCTCCTTATCCTAGAAAGATGGGAAATTTCATGAATGATTGTCCAATAAGATGGAAATTAAAAAAAACCACCATTCCATGTCAACCAATGATATCAATGGGGATAACAAACCTCAGTTCCAAATTACTCTTCTTACCCTTCCAATTGTGGTGCAAGATAAATGAATGTTGGTGTAATACCTCATTACCAACCTTAAATTATTGTGTGTGTTGATTAAATTTAAAATAGGATTTCTGATAACAATGTGTTATGAAAATCCATTTCAGTAATAAATGATTCTTTACCATGATCTCATAAACAATGCATGGCCAAAACAAGGACATCTACACCAAATATTTCTATAACAAGGAAGATCTACATGGACACCCATACAATTCAACAATGTGATATATCATATTATATATGTAAAAAATATTGTTATAAGAATACTTGACCAAGGGAAAATGGTTTTCCAAAGAGCCACCAAAATTAGGCACACAAGCTCAGAAAATATCTTTAGGTATTTTAATTGATCCTTTAATATTTCCATCTATCTTAAAAGAATATATCATATCCAATTTGAACATGGAACCCACCACCTCTTTCAACTAATTTGAATACCTTGATGGTTTCCATGTGACCATTTCAGAAAAGAGTTATAAAGGGAACCCCAATAAGCCTCATAATCTCTCATAAATACTTATTTCTAAGCAGCATTAATTTTACTATCACCCTTATTGTAATTGAATGACCAAATTTTGTAAGATGATCAATGTTCACAAAAATAGACACCTTCTTAGTTGGATGATAAAGTAAAATAACAACATAGCCCCTAGAAATACCATCCCACATCTATACTAGAGGATACAAAGTTTTAAAGAATTCACAATTTCTACATTCTTCTAACTTAATAATCTATCAATTAACATACCTTGTCCTGCAATCTACAATTGACTATCTCATCATTTACTACCAATATCGGTGTATCAACTTTTGAAACAACTTTGTATTCCATTGATGTATGAATCATCAAGACAAATATTTATTATCGATCAATTACTTTCATGAATATATTGGAATAAACATCTAGCAATGATAACATAGAAAACCCAAGGGTGAATATGAAGAATCACATGATGTCACCCTATATTTAATACTCCACTGAAACATTTTCAAAAAGGGTTTATTACTTATTCATTCGTAATCTATTCATGAAATCATGAGGTTTCCTTTATAAAACCTATAAACACATACCTTCTACCCTATTACATTTTAAAGGTCACATGGAAAACAAAATACATCAATGAACAGTAAAACAATAATTACATAAAGGCTGTAGTTGTTAACCACTTTCAAAAATTATGGGCAACCACATTCCCTTACCAAGGATTGCATGAAATACATAAATCGAAAGTATAATGACAATAAATCCAACATATCATTCCGAAAATAACATATCTCTATGTAAAAATATACATTACTATCTTATGATCAGAATATACTATAATATACTCTTCAAAGAGATACTACCGAAACATGTTGAGTGCATGCATAATAGCTACATCTCAAGGTAATGGGTAGTGTAGTTATTCTCTTGGGGGTGTAATTAGAAAGATACATAGACCAATTCCTGGTTTCCCTCTAATGAGAATCACCCTATATCCATACCTAATGTATCATAGAGGGAATCACAAACAAAACATGATTTTATAATATTTTATACCAGATTTGATGTTAACATCTTATTTAGCACTGTGAATGATAAATGAGATTAATCCTCGAATAATAAAATACCAATTTTGTTCAAATATATCTTCAATGATACAACAATAGTGAACTCCTGAACAAAACACCTATAATAAATATCCATGCACATGAATTCCTAGATCTCAAATACATTCTTCTGGATGTTACCATAAAATTACATCCTAAATCTTTTTTAGATCCACTTATATTCACCTATTAGATACAATATTCCCCCAAAACATCCCTTCTTGGATAAATAATTCACAAAAATGAATACATTATAGAAAAATGATATTATCTCATGATTCTATAGAAGATATCTAAATGATCTTGGTGATCCTCTTATAAATAAGAGTGAAAAAATATAATCCAAATACTAAATTGATTGAATGATTAGAAAATGATGGAATATCTACTTTATCAAAGCTATGAATACTGCATGACTATTACTGAGACCGAATGTCAATTTCTTACTCTTAAATACAATAATATTTTTTGAAAGGGATAAACATATCTTATTTTTAACTATAAATATTCAGTTTAAAGATAATTTTTTTTCAAGGAAATTTATTTCTAATTTTAGTTAATTAAATAATAACTTTAATGTATTCTTCAATGTTGACATAATATTTATTCGATTAATAGAAATATAAAAATATGGTTTTAAAATTTAAAAAATAGTGTAAATTGAACGAAATTGTTATGTTTCACAAATTTTATAAATTACGATAACAATTTAGTGGTGTTTTAAAGTAATATATACTAATTAAATTATATTCATGTTATTTACCAATTCAAATTAGATGAATATTTTCAAAAAATTACATCAATGATATTTTACAATAAATAATATTTTATTAATCAATTTAATGTTCTGATAAATCATTTCATTAGACATGTTTTCATGATATGGTTGAAAAATTAACTATGGTCTATTTACTAGCCTATTATCCTTTTATAGTAACTATATTAACCTTTAAATAGTAAAAAATTAATTATTGCATTAATTTTGAAGAAATGGCCAACACAGGTTAAAACCAAAAGGCAATGGTGAAACTATCACCCAAATTTATATAAATGTAATTAAATTTGATGATTTCTACCCAAATCATCCTATATTTTAAATATATGATTTTGGATCCTACTTTCCTTGAATATTTAATTATAATAATTTAATATTTTCATAAATTCTAAAAGTTCCCCTCCCCTCACTTATAAAAAAACACCACCTATCATAATTTCTTCACACATAAAAAACTTTTTGGATCATAAATTCCCATACAATATTCCTTAAATAATTCCCATAACTCATCCATGATTTGGTAAATTCATTATAAAACCCTCTTAGGAATTGTTTTTGTAAAAAAAATGGTTTTCTGAAAAAGTGGTAGCATTCTTAACTAGCTATTTTTTATTTTATTTTGTTAACTACCTCCTATAAATATTTTTCAAAAATACTGGTAAAATAAAAATATTATACAATATATATATGTATGTTTTTTTGTGTGTATTAGTATTTTTCTACTATTGGAATATCCTCTATATTTCTCCTCTTCTGTCTCAAGGGAAACAAAATGATCATTCTTGTGACCAACAAACTACAACCTTGATAAAAATGTATTTTCTTCCATCACCAACAATCAAGACTATTTTTAATGATATATTTACATAATACTAGTAATGTCCATGAAATATTTGACATTATGGAAAGATAATATTTCTTATAATATCTTACAATCTAATTCATTTAAAAATGATAATATTGTTTATAAATATGTGTGGATTACCACCTCCATGAAGCAATGTGATTTGTTTATCAAAACTAAATAAAATGAATTATATATATATATAATTAAATAATATGATATTTATATTCTATAAATATTATTCTAGAAAGACAAAAAATACTTTTTTCCTTTCCATCATTATCATTAAAAAATGGAAATATTACTCATGAATACGTACGACTTTCTATCTCTATAATTGTAACATAGTCAAATTTTCATAAACATATTTCATAATTGGTTGAAAATTATAATTATGTATCAAATTGTAAATTATTTCATAATTATTATTATTGATTTGATGGAAATTCAACCTCTTCAACCAAATTCTAACTATTAATGCCTTCTTATAGATATGACTTGAATATATTTAAAACATATGATATGGACTAAATTGATAATGTAATTAAAAATAACATGGTTTTCAATAAAAAAAACAAATAATAAAGATAAAAAAGTTCTTGTGAAAGTAAAAAAATTGTCATATGTTCATTATTCAAAATGATAAATAAAATACATTGTAATTCAGGCCTGATCTAATGGGTTTCATAACTAAATCTTCTATCACTAGATAAAATCATTTATTTATTGACTATATTATACAAATATTATGTGAAAAAACATCACTACATTATTTGTTTTTATTTATACTATCATTTGTATATATTTTCATTTGATACACACAGTAAAATAATATATTAATTAACAATTAAATGTTATGGTCATTGTAATAGTTTTCATCCAAATTTCCATTCCATTGGAACATATTTAATAGTTTGAACCAGTTTAATTATATTTTGTGTTTATACTTACCATTTTATATCTTTAACATTAATACCTAGGTATTTGTTTTTTTTAATGTTTCAATTCATGATTTTTTTAATAAGGTTGTTCCAAGTTAGAAGACTGTGAGATAATTATTTTAAAGAAATAGGATATAAGTGTCTAAAAGACTGAAACATATTCCAATCTTATTATTTGGTTTTGAATTTAAATGCTTCCAAATATAATGGGTTTGTTTTATAATCACATTGTTAGAATTGATTTAATTTTCATTTAAGGAATATTATAATGAATCATTTATAAAAAACAATTATTTTATTATCATATGAATATTTTAAGTGTTCTGATACTTTATTAAACAATTTCTCCTCTTTGGTGCATGAATCGAGAAAGGAAACAGTTAAACGAAAAGGTATTATTATTTATCTTTTTAACCATGTCCATTATTATCCATATATTTCAAAATTGTATTATAGATGTTCATTTTTTATTTAATGAAAGGGAATTTTATGTTAACAATGGTTTTATAAAAAAAAAATTAAAATAATAATTATCATGAAATTATATGGGGTCATATACAACATTATTTCAAAAAGTTCAAAGGGATTTTTTAACATATACACAATTAACTAAAATTCCTAATTTCATATCCATTGTTACTTAATCTACACATTTTCAATGGTTTTACAATGAAAATTATTTCAGTAATTCTTATTTTAAATTTTCCCTATATTTAATTTATTTCTCAAATAATCATGATTTTATTAAATGAAATATATTTCTAATGAATTGATGAAAATATTTTATCTCTTACTAACTTTGTGGTTATTAACTTTATATTGAATCATTTAGTTTATTATTATCATTGGAATTAAAATTCATCCTAAATAATCATGTAATTTTTATCATGGATATAATTATTTCTCAAAATGTATACTATTATAACAAGGGATGTTTTACAATAATGTTATGTGATTGACTGTGGAAAATGATGATAAATCCATATTCATTACTCAATATAGATATTTTCTCTAAGGAATATTCTTCCTGAATTAAATTGATCATTAAATATACAAGGAATGTATTGGACATGCAGTAATGGGTTTTCCCTACAATTATATAGCCCCCCAAAGCATAGTTGGGTCTCAATAGAAAAATCGTCTAGAAACAGTAAATGGTTTATAGTGTAAACCTATATATTGATTAAACATTCTTGGTGCATGATCATGATTGTATATATATCATGATGTATAAGATAATTACTATCATGACCCCTCCCCATAATGATTCCACAATAAGGGGATAAATATAGTCACTTAGCGACTCCCACCCCCAGTAGGCCCTAGGTAGGGAACTATAATCGAGGGTATAATAATCATGAAAATGGTTGGAATTACCCACTATGATAACAAGAATAAGAATGATTCAAGAAGGATACAAAAAACCTTCTAAAATATATATATATATAAATCGCAAGTGCATTCATGAGATTTAATAATGTACTGTAATCACTAAAAGAAATTATAAAAGTACTAAGACGTTAAAAATCAAAGTGACCGTGATACCCAAATAGACCTTGTAAATCCAATACCTAGTAATACCCTTCCCAGTCTCCAAACTTTATTAGTTTTCCTGAAAAATAATTTATATATATGTAGAGAGTGCATAACAGTATACTCTATAAGATCCTCCCTAGATCCTCACATGAAAAATATAAAGAAAAAATGATAAAGAATATGGAAAATTAGTGAAACTAACTCATCACTTTAATAGTTATATTACATTTCTTCCCTAATCTGGTATATCCCTTACTAAGTATCACATACAAGAGATAATATAACACAATAATGAGAAATCAATGCAACCCCTCTCCTACTTCCTTACTCATTTGCCTCTCTACCCCAACATCGCACATCATGAGCCGTCTCTCTCAAATAAATTCATCCCAAAATATACCCTAGAATGGAATCACAATATAAATCTCTTCCATAACATCATCACATAATCCCATGTCACATAACATTATATAGTAACCAAGTAGTTTCCACGATTCCCCACATCCTGTATGACATGTATCATTTATTTGGTATTATACCTCAATTAATTTCAACCCATACTCCAAGAAGGTTTCTAAAGCCATCATAGCATATACACATCGTACCAACACTAATAATTTTGTTAATACATTTTCCAATACATGTGTTACATTACAAGAATCCATTTCATCCCTCTAAAAATATATATGGGTAAAATAACCTCCATGAATACCATAAAAATAACTACCAAGTGAAGAGAGTGGAAGCAAGGGGTAATAATCTATCCATCCACCCACTAGGTTGTTAAGGAATATACCCTCTGAGAGTCTACTAGGTTTCAGTTATCCTAACCAACATTAGCAGGGATGAGTATGAAATAAAGAATAGACATAATATAACATAGATCACAACAAAACTATGAGAATATCCTAGCCTATGACTCAACTACAACTAACATTTATTAGACTCCAGGACACCACAACTATGACTAGATATCCTATAATAACATAGGTATTTAATGATATATGTTAATTAATTATTTTCAATTTTTCATTGAATTCCATTTTTTGATTCATTTTCCATTAAATAACCTTTAAAATTATTCCACATTGTAGTAAAATAATCATAATTATAAATTCTATTCCCACATGGCATAATCCCAAAAGAGTCTATGATTTCACATTATTAACATATTTAAATATTTTCATTCAATCAAAACCAACCTAGATGTTTATGAATTATATATTCATTATTATCATAATTCTATAATCCATGTTTTCTTAGAGAACCATCTCAATCTATCACTTTGAAAATACATATAGAAAAGAATATCTATCTGCCTAAATAAATTGGGAAAGGAATGCCGATAAAAAAAGAAACCAAACCATTAGACATCAAACAATTTTACAGGACAACGTATCATCTATCAACAACACATAAATGGGTAATCTCATTGTAAACATATTTCATAACATTAGGAACCATCTACAACATACACAATCATATCCTGATACATCTCTCCAGCATAGGCATCAACTGTGGCCACATTATCTAGACCCCCAACCTACATATCACATCGGCTATCACTGGATCATCCATGCCAGGATCCTATAAACTATGATCCTCCCAACCCCATATGAAATCACATAAAATATCTGACATAATGATCACCACATAGAATTTGTTATAAAAAAACAAGCATTGAAAATAGGGCATCCTATGACCTAAGAATAAAGAATCCATCCTTCACACATAAATGATCTCTCACGAATCTAAACATGAGGCACTCATCTTTCTCATGTATATGGGAAACTCAATCTCTATAATTAATCATTATCATAAATCTTATTCATATTCTTATTGAATTAAGCAATAAATTTTTCCAAGGTTCTAAATACAGGAAACCTAATGAATCGTGCTATTAAAATCTATCAAAGGGAAAAAAATTCTCTTCGTAATTATTCTGGCTTCAACCAACCAAGAGAAGTACCATTAAAAATTAACAATCATGTTATTATTATCAAAATTAATTATCATGATTTTTTTCAATAACCAACTCGGTATATCATGGAATATCGAATTCAAGTAAACTTCCATACTTTCATCAATATGATCAAAATCATATTTCAAAAAACATGTTATTAAAAATATGGATCTAAGTTAAATTGTTGAGAAAATTACCTTTGAATTTATAAAATATTCACATTGTATATAAATTTTAAAATTATTCTTCAAGAATAATACTGTTCAAACATTGTGAAACTTTGATATGACTCTATTTAAAATATCATGTGGGAATCCTCTATAATGTTTTACAACAACAACATTGAAATGTGATCTCAATCGAATTACCTTAATATGGTTAAATATTTTTTAGGATAATTCAATTTTCATACCAAGGGATAAAACATGATGAATTTATTATTAAAAAAAATTAAATAAGTGCATAAATTTATCCCCTTCCTCCAAGGCATCAATGTTCTTTTCATGAGAAAATACCCACATCATGCACCCTGGTCACCTCTCCCACAAGAATCTGCATCCATCTAAGTACACCAAGAAACAAGACTACCAATAAAAACTAATAAAGAATACATTAAAAGGAATAATCTAATCATCCATATCATGGAAATAATAAATGGTATAAATCTAATTGAAGAACCATATAAATTATGATAGAACAGACATCGGGTCATCGTAGATATTAGATGGGAAACCATGGACCAATATCCATAGAAGGATCTCAAAAACACTAAAGGAAGGTATAATAGAATTCATGGAATGAGAAAATGACCATAGGGTTTTGATAAAACCCAAGGCCCCTTTTTATTTATAATCCAGAATACAGAAGACACTTACATGGTGTGTAATCCATACACATTGTGTAAATGTCAGGAATTAGAAAATATAAAAAAACATGTCTCATATGATCATTAAATAATGATTAATTACACACTCCAAAAAAACCCCATAAACCATCCCTAAAAATCATTGAACATAAAATAAACAGTGTGAAACACATTTATAGACATTGTATTCTCCATGATTCCATATTTTAACAGCTGAACCCCTCCAAACTCACTCTAAGACTCGTCCAAATACAATGGGATTCTGAAACATGATAAGAGTTGGATTAAGTGTGTCTTGGAACATATGTTAGATAAATCATATAAATTTATTTTCCTCATGAATAAGAATGAACTATATGATAAATAGAAAGTGGCCTCACGAACATTAACCCTATGAGATGCCCATCAAAGATCTCACTATCTTATTAGCTCAACAACATGACTCAGAAGAAACAAAAGTGAAAACCATGAGACAACCACAAAGTTATCCTAAACACTATATCATGAAAGATACCTATCAAATGATAATAAATGTAAAACATTAAATTATATAAAAAATCTCATAAAGTAATAAATTTATCATCGATAAAGAGAACAATGTTACATGTGAATGGATAAACATCAAAAAAATCAGTGTACTAAGTGAGAATTTGTGACTCACCTTCCTAGGTACTCTCCTCCATGCCATTGTGTCTCCACAAGACACTAACCATTGGAATAGAATTCTATCATAAAACCTTCTTTAGGCATTACTAGATCTACATAGGTTTCTCCATGAAGGTATCATCATTTTCAACACCGATCTCTCAAAAATTGATGACATGATAGTCATCATGAAAATAAATACATAGCTAAGACAAATGAAAAAAGACATGTACTGAGATTATCTATAGAGAATGTGCTTAATGATATTCCTTGACCCTATCATGATCTGAAACCTCAAAAGGCCCAACACAATAGGGAGATAGATAACTCCCATGACCAAACCATTACATCCCATGATGAGGAGTAACCTTTAAGAACATGTGATCTCAAACCTTATACTTCTAAGAAATATTCCAATGACCATCATTGGATTTATGATTATTCTATTCCACCTTCACCCCACATGAATTACTTATATCACCTCTATTGTATTCTTTAGTAGTTCTTAACCAAGAATCGATTCCTCTCTTATCCTAGTCCAGCACAATGGGGAACTGTAAGTTCAGTTGTACAATGCATTATATGAATCAATTCCAATGATGGAGTGGAAACTATTATTGTATGAAAATTTTACCAAGGAAATGTGCCTCGTCCAATAACCTTCCAAATAAAGGACACGATTGTGCGACATGTCTTCAAGAGTATAGATGGCCCGCTCAGTTTGACCATCCAAAATGGGATAAAAGGTGTTGGTAAGTCAAAAATAAGAACCAAAATCATGTTGGAGACATATCCATGCACTGGAGGTAAAATGAGGATCTCAATCATAGAAGATAATCCTCGTGTCTCTATGGAGTTTCAACCCTCCTCTAAATAATTTCTTGAAAAAACCTCAAGTGATCTTGACTCCCTGATCACTATAATGTTGGATGATTTTGTTAAACAATCCACTATCACCAATATACATTCATATCCTCCCTATTCCTAAGGTAAAATATTATTGAATTATATTGATATTTCATCCCAATTCCTTTATGTAACTTTTAATGGTTATAGAAAATCATTGGGAACAATGTTCACATACACTACCTTTTTGAAGCCCAAACATTGAGAAACTAACTCAACAACAACATGATTTAACTGAGAACACCAAAAATGTACTCTTAAATATTAGTAAATAATTTTCACACAGGTAGGTACTTCCAAAGGTGAAGTATGTAACTCAACAAGAACAATATCTTGAATAACTGAATTAACAAAATCTATTCCATGAACAACACTTAGTGCCATCCATTATTAGACTAACCATTAGGGGAATCATAATAAATAACCCAAACTACAAGAAATCAACCTCAGAATCCCCTAACTAGGACTCCTATACCTATTACACTAAGGATTATTTTACCTTCATCTAGAAAAAAATGGTTTCCTATAAACACTCCCATATCAAGATGCATCACTGAGAGTTCTACTATCACTCTCCAAGAATCCCCTGATTCTTAGAAGGTATTACTATGTGTTTTCTTTTTCCAATCATTGGATACAACATATCCCTTTCCTAATGTATAGTATGTTTATATGTAATTATCCTCTGAGAATTTTATCCACTGATGTTGATTCATGTTCAATTCGTGATGGGAAATGAAATACCTCATTCTGTTATAGTCTATATAAAAGAAAAAATGATTGTTGAGTAGTTATTTATCACCAAAACATCATGGAAATCACCACTTCCACTGTCTCAAGATCATGGGTGGTACAGTTACATTCTAGGGGAAGTAACTATTGAGACCCATAATAAATACAGTATATTTACTGCATTATAATGTAGTCCAATCGAAGATATTAATCTTCACAGAACATCTTAAATAGAACTCACTCACCTAGAAAAAAATGGACTAGAGCACTAACCAACATCACTTTTAGGTTCTCAAAAGTTTCCCTACACTTTTTAGTCTCCATGAACACATAATTGATCTACTTTTAGGCTATCATTGGAGTCAATATATGAGATAAATAGGCTATGAACCTCCTGTAATACTATGAAAGTATACGGAAACTATAAATCTATTCCACTATCTTAGAGACTTCCCAATACACAAATGACTCTATCATCAAAATATTTACACCTACTACATTCGAGATAAAAACATACCTAATGAAATTGACTACACAAGACCCTAATGAACACATCAATAACTTCAAAAACAACTACTCAAGGTGAATAACTCTAAAAATGACATGAGGATTCTCTGTATGCTCCTCCTCAATCATGGAGCACACAAGAATTCATCGATTGAAACCTCTATGAAATAATCAAGGAACTCTATACAAATTTCCTTCATTAAATACATGATCATTCGGGGTTCCTTCTTTACCCATAGTGACATCAAAAAGAACTAATAGTTCCCTTGATGAAAATAGAAAGAATTATTCTGAATATTCGCATCCATCACACAAATCGTATGACATCCTAAATGAAAATTGATATTTGAGAACAAGATTTATCCCTCTATTTTATCAAATAATTAATTAATTTATAGAATATTATATCAATTCTTCACTATCACTTGGATCAATAAATAGAAACTCATATAATTTCATAAAATATTATCACCCTTATTCAAAAAAAAAATAGGTTCTCGCAACAGTGACATACTCAGCTAAAAACCATTGGAGAAATAGATAATTGTGATGTACCCATAGCTCTTGAAACCCATAAGGTTCCATCCTAAATGTACACATTGAGAAAGGAGACATTCCTAAATATATATCGATTCTAAACATTATCTCCCATCAATGAGGTAATTCTATAAAATCCTCTAGATATACTTTGGCATACTCTTCTATACCCCTATGAAACAACGAATGTGGAACCTATGATGAGCTCTTTATCAACCCATCCAAGTATTAATTCAAGGAAAAAACTGCCTCTAACCGATATTAGGGTTTCACTCACCAAAAAACATATATGTCTCTCTATCAGTATCATAAAAAAAGCCCGCCTCCTAAATTAATCCATGGTAGACTATATCAAATACATAAAATACATGTTGAGGATAATGTAATATGGTTGTATTTATAATCATAAGATGTCTCTCTAAGAGAAGTTCTTTTAGAACATTAGCACAAAATCTCTACATACATCTTTCAATTCATCTCGACCTATAACCAGAATAGTCAACACTAAGGGAATTAAAATACGATATACCAAATCTCTAAAAGCATGGATAATGGTAAGTTATATAAAGGGGAAAATATATCCTAAATTAATCAATGAATTCAACCATGTAGAAAACATACTAAGTGTAATTTGAATGATGTCTGGATTTCATAGCATTGGAAACCCTAAAACATGAAGATGACCATGACATGCTTCACGACCTCACTCTTTTCTCAATAGTTGATGTGAATCATATGTTGTAATTTTCCTATACTATTCCCTGTTTGCAGATCCCAAACTGTTGAACCATGTTTCATCAAACTCAACTGAAACTTACCCAATGGAGGAACCTAAATTTTAACACCTAGTGCATAATGATTTCTCAAAATGGTTGGTCACTCTCTCAACTGATGACCTCACACTAAAAAACACACGTATTATCTCATAGCATAGATATGAGATAATACTCCCCTAAATAAATGAGATGATGAGGGTGGGTACATACCACCTACAGACAAAGAAATTTTCTGTACTAAATAATGGGAAACATGGATCATAGGTATTCTTCAAGAGGAATCATGATGGCTCCCCTATTATGAAAATATGGTATTGGATATCATCTAAACAATAACATGGACCATCACTAAAACTTTAAGATACATCTTTATCATAAATGGGGTTACCTAAAAATATATATTTATATTGAATGCCACCATGAAATGACATTCTATTGGGAAAAATACCTCAAGGCATCATTGAAGAATTTTTGGGTTGGTTTTTCTTGTTGGGAAAGTAGGCCACAATGTTTTGTTTGGTGACAAGGTGGGTTTAGAAGTTCATTTTGTTGAAAAAGGGGGAATCCATTATTATTTTTATGGTTCAAGAGATGATGTTGAAAATCCGTGATTGACAGAATAACCTCAACAAAGGAATAGACGATTTGGAGGCGATACAAAATGATTAGATTCAATAGAAGGTGCATGAAATATTAGAGTGTTTCACGAAATAGTGTAATGGACTTTTTCATACAAGTGGTGTTTTTAGATAAAAAGTTCAAAAATTGGAAAAGGCATGAGGTGCATGAAATATTGGAGTAGTGCGTGGAATACGATGTTGCATAGAAGATGAGTTTTTTGCGTTCCAAGAGGATTACATGCTTAATGTGGTTTTTTCACGTAGGGTATGGGTTTTCCAATAAATATGAGGTGACCCCCCTAATTTTTTAGAGCTCAAGACTTAGAGAAGATCTGAGCTTTGATGCGCATAAAAAATATGCAAAGGGAGTTGCATGAAAAATTTGGTGTTGCGTGTAAAAATTGGTGTTTCATGAAAAAGTTTACATTGCACAGAAAATTATGGTTGTGTGGAATTTTTGTGGTTGCGTGAAAAGTAGAGTTGGGATTCTGTGGAAAAAGATATATTTTGCACACAATATAAGGGAATTGCGAGCAAGGCTTAGTAAGGACTGTGCATAAAATTTGAGGTTGCCCAGTTCAATTCAGTGGAGAAGTGTGATTCATCTACGGTTGAAAGTTTTAATTCAATAAAGAATCTATCAAAAGTTAAGGAAGTAGAATCAATTCGTGATAATGAAGAGACTTACATGTCTATAAACTGTGAGTAGATATTCTGAAGAAGTATTGAGAACACTTTAGTTGATGGAGTATTGAGCTTTCATATTATAAGTAGTTGTAAACCATGAGGGACAGTGAATTTACTCCGAGCCTTGTAAATAGTAGTAAGCTTTTAGTGGATTTTGTATATTGACAGATCATCAGTGTATTCTCCTTGGATGTAGCCCAGTGAAGGTTAACCATGTAAAACATTTTGTATCCTATACATGATTTAATTTCTGTTTATACTTTGCTACTGGAAAGAGGGAGAAGATATTTTTTCTAAATACTGAAATAATATCAGTAGGATTAGTTGTTTCCATCATTAAAACCATGATTCAACCCCCTCTCTAGGTATCTAACCTAGCGGACCTAACACTCTTCGTTTACTTCTCATCTTAGAACACGTATCAATAATATTATATAAGGGTCCCAAAATAGATCCCAAACTCTTGCGTGGGAAGTCCCCTACTAGAGGGTATGCAGATCCGGTAAAATAGACAATATTTCCCTCTGGAATTGGCGATGAACTCGTTGATTTATGGTTCAAACATTTCAAGAGGTTTCTAACGGGTTTTTTCACAAAACCGGAAACATCCAATGATTCCATATCCATTTGGACCTACTTTCCAAAGGTAGGCGATCATTAGTTGTGAACTGATGAGGCTTAGTAATTTGCATTGGTCGAGAGGATGGGAAGCGGGACTCATCACACCTTTTTGAGGGGAATTATAGTCTACTATGGGACTCTCTTTATAGATTTAAGTTATGTTTGTGAATCCTTATTACATTACCAAGTATAAAATGAGCATTCCTTTTGATCTGAAAATCAATGATTAAATATGTTGGAAATTTAGAGAATGTTTTATATGTATTCGAGGTTATTCATCAATAGGGAATCACCTGTATTTTCTACAGATTCTTAGTTGATGGTATCCTTAAATATATAAAATTCTCTTGGTCATTATAATGACCATACTGGTTTTAAAGTCACTCAGTGGGGCACTTGAAGTTTATTGTCATTCAGGAGGACATGGATTATTTTGATGTTGGGATCATACCCGCAGATGGGCTACCTACATATCCTTTGTTTAGAAAAGGAATCAGAACCCACTTAGTTCGAGAAAGGGTGTATGATGTTTATTTACAATTGATGGCTCAAAGAAAGATGTCATAACTACTTTTACACTCTAAGCTAACGTGAGTCATGCTCGGTGTGAGAAAGAAGAGGTATTGGTAAAATCAGACAATTGTGCCATGAAAGATACAATCATGAGAAATGATGTGGGGCTTATGTATGTATGACTGCCTAGAATAAATGATGATTAAGATCTACTTCAGGAAAGAAATTCAGGAATAGTGTCCATAAAGGTATATGTGCTTTATGGAGATTTGGATACTCTAATCTTGGGTCTTACTCCTAAGGAAGATGCCCATGTTTAGAGGGGACTTATGATTGGGTTTTACTCCTTAGAAGGAAGCGCATATCAAAAGTAAATTAGGACTGGTTAGGAGAAATTAAGACTGGGACTTACTCCTAAAAAAAGTCCCAGGTTAAATCGATTTGAAAATTAAAGGGATTTGGGGTGTACTCTTAAAGAGGATGCCCATATGTGAGACTAGGGCTTACTCCTAAAAAGGAGGCCCAGGTTAATAGAATTACGGTTGGGGCTTACTCCTGAGGTGGATGCCCATATTTGGGAACTTTAAGACTGGGGCTTACTCCTAAGGAGGAGGCCCAGATTTGGGGACTTGGGGATTACTCTTGAAAAGGATGCCCAAATTAATGAGGACTTAGGGATTACTCCTGAAAAAAGATTCCCAATTAAATGAGAATTTGAACTGGGAATTGCTCCTGAAAAGGAGGCCCAGGTTAAGGGAAATGATGACTGGGGATTACTCCTAAAAAGGTGGCCCATGAATAGGGTTCTCTTATCTTAAAGGATGAGGTTGAATGAATGAAATCTCTAATTATAGTGACATAAATATGTGTATATCACTAGGTTTTGAGAGATGTTCCAGAGAGTTCCTTTCAGATAAGTAATTCAAATTAATAAATCATGCCATAAATGGCTTGGAAGAGTGTCTTGAAGACATAATATTGAATAGGAGAGGTTGAATGGTATAGAAGAGGTGAAATGCGTAGGAACGGCACCCAAAATGATAGGGGCGCGCAAGTCCTGGCAGGTGCGTAGGTACTGCGTGGGCGCACAAGTCCTGGGCAAGCAGGTATACCTGTGCGGAACATGGGTACTTGCGTGATTGTTAACCAGTAGGGTAATACTTGGGTGATCCTTGACAAAAGCCTTTAGAATTATCCTGAGGAACTTCCAGAAGAGGGGCGCACAAGTTTTAATGGGTAGGTAAGGAGGCGCATAAGTATGTTCATTTCCTTTAAGGGTAAAACACTTTAGGCCTGCAATTGTTAGTGAATTCTAACACTTAGACCTTACTCCTCTTGTTCAGACCTTCCATTCTAGGTAACGAATTACCTTAGAAGTGTTAGGAAGACTTTAAGAAGAGACATGGGCATTCAGTGTTATGTATCTGAATTCTGGAAAAATTAATCTCGAAATGGGGGGCCCACCAGTGGTATTTATAGGCTGGAGAGGACCCCGGGCGATTATCACTTAGGGCGCGCAAGTCACTGGCGCGACCATAAGGCGGCACTCAAGTATACTTGTGCAACATTATGGGAACCTGTGCGACCCTAGGTCCTTTGACTCATTTTTCATTCCATTGTCGATTTTTTATGTTTTCTTCAAACGATGAATCACATTGTGCTAATTCATTTCCCTTTCCATTATTTTAGACAATGTGATGAAAAGGAGAGTAAAAAAAAGTCCCCCCTCATAGTTGGATCCAAAATAATAAGGATGTGACTCTGAGGAAAAGAAGAAAACCAAAGGGAAAGAGGCGCACAGGCTTTCACCACACAACCATCATCATGTAGGTGTGAGTCACGCAGGGCTAGAGCACACTGGTTGTAGGCGCACAGGTGGCTGGACTGGCCTATATATATGCGCTTATTTGTCGCACATTGCACCGAAATTCGTATTTTTGAGCTCTCGTCGCGCAGGTCATTTCTGTCGTGCATGTTGCTCTCTTTTCCGCTTTTCCTTTGTTGTCGCACTGCTGTCAAGGTATCTGGACCTACACAGTGATACTTGTACACCAAATACTTGCATGACACATCCACACTTGCGCGCCAAGTTTAGGCTTTTACGCCTTAATTCCTTTTCCATTTATTCTTAATTACGTCCGAAATTTTATGAAAAATAAACCCATTTAAGAGTTAATTAATTCAACCTTTGTGCAGATTCAATGGCTCCCAAAAAAATTAGAATGGCTGATGAATGGGTAAGAAAACTTCATGATTATATGATAGATATCATTGGCCATGATTATTATACCATCTGTGATATCACTCTTTTGGATTTGGGTAAGTATCTGAATAAATATCACTTTGATTTCCCACAAAGCACTTATCTTCCATTGTAAGGTTATGGTCATCTGCGAGAAGTCACTATTCTAGAAGCAAAGAAATATCTCCCAATTTCTTTATTTTAGAATTATACCATCTTTTCTTCAGAAAATATCTCATGTGGAGGAGGATTTATAAATACTGGAACAGCGGAGAAGGTCCACATGATGCATCATTGCCCTTGTACTCTAGATCTGAAAGGAGTAGCGATATACGAATCTATCTGGGTTGGGAAATCATATGTTTATAGACATGATAACTTCATGACGGAGACACACTGCCACTTAAGCCTATAAACCAATTCTTTCCATCTGACTCATGGAGAAGTAGGCATCCGTCTGTGGGATGTCCACAGGATCTCAGGGGCTCCAATTTTGGGCGACATTTATGATGAATTCATTCCTCCCAAGTTGACTTGGAATGATTCGAGGAAGACTCCTGCATTAGCTCAGAAATTATTTTAAATCTTCCATAGGCTCAAGAGTTCAGAGACCACCTTAACTCATTCTAGAAAGGATATTCATACAGAGGAGTGGATGAATATATTTATTATTGATAAGATAGATAAGGATCCAAATAAGAAGGATCCGAAGGAGAAGGGATCCAAGAAAAGGAAATCCAAGGATTAGAGGCCAACCCGTCCTACCACCTGCCCAAAACATAGAAGAGGGGTGTTCTTGGCACATTCTGGCCAACTCTAGAAGCAAGAGAGTTTGAGAAATTGGGATATGAGGTGAATCAAAGCATCCCAAAGAAGAGTAGTCTGGCGGGCTTCTTGGCTTTGTGGCTCAGCATTTATCTCTTTCCAGTTATGGATTCTAAGGGAGGCGTCAGGCCAGAGACCTTTGTTATTGCGGCAAAGTTGGATGAGGGAAAAATGGTTGGGTTGGCTACCCCCATTTTACAAATGATTCACAAGAGTTTACTTCATTTCTTCATGGGTAAATCTCCTTTGAGAATAGTGGGAACATTCCATGTTTTATGGGGATGGATTGCCACTCACTTCAGGAAATATAATGTACAGAATGGAATATATATTCCAGGAAGTTCTTTCAGGCCGTTAGTGCAGGAATTCTCTGGAGTTGCTCCATTAGATCTTAATGCCTATGACATGAAAGTGAGGCTGAGCATGTTTAAGTAATTCAACTTCTTTCCCTATGGAAATCTGCCAACCGGGTGGTTTTTTAATGATGGAACAACCCACATGGATTTGAGGGCATACATGCTAGCTTGTAGAGAAGGTGTGCGATTTTCCAGTATTGACATAGAAATTATATGTGAGGCATATGCTCCATATAGATTTGCACGTCAATTCAAGTGTCTGCAATAGATTATTGTATCTTCCCCAGTACATGTCAGGTTAGAGCAACATCTGATGGTTTCTCGGCAACTGTGGATGCTGACGACAAGTGAGAAGACTGGGGCAGCATTTGATCTACTTGTTGAAAAAGTGGCACATAACTTGACTACATAGTATGCCGAGCATTGGATAGAATCATAGCCTAAAGGGGTGCTAAATCACCCAGTTTATACAGTGAGGAAAAGGAAGAGGATTGTAGAGAAAGAAACCCTTCCTCATGAAGGTGATGATTCCCCACCTGAAGCTAATTCGCCAGATTCCTCCTCTAGGACTGATTCACCGGATTCCCATTATGGGGATGATGAGGAAGAACAAGTGGAAAAGCGGCCTCGTGCCCAATATAATCCTCCAGTTAGAATCTAATGACCTACTCCATCAACTTCTAGTGAGTTACTTCATTGTGGTAATTTTATCACTACTACTTTATAAAGAAATAAGCCTTAGTTTCTTATTATTTATCAATAGATGAAGGATCTGGGAAGAAATTGAAGTCAAAGATTGTAGGACCTTCCTCATATCCTTCATATCTAAGACCAAAGGCTATCTAGACATGGCATAGTTTATATTGTGGTACTGAGACCACCTAGCTGGATTTGTGTGAGGGTCTACAACTCCCTAGAATAGGGAATCATGTGGATTCTCCAGATATCCAATATGAGGATAACCCCAATGAAGTTAGGTCTTACATCAGAGAGTAGGAAACACTCATATATTCCTCTGACGATTACATTCTTGTCACTAAGCGGGTGAAGGAAATTATAGATCGTGGTGCGGCTGAGGGGACAGATGAGGAGTGGCACGATTATGTGGCCCCTGAAGATGTATGTTTTTCTTTCCTTATTTTACTTGCAACATGATTTTAGTAAAAGCATTATTAATGAAGGAAATTATTTTCTTCATCCTACAGCTCACAATGAAAGGAACTATTGAAGTTCATTCACCACAGTATAGCCCTGGTGGTACTGCCATTGGGGCTACTGTTAAATCTGCTCGTGAGTCAGGCGAGATATCTCAAGGTCAGTAGGATATTAAGGAAGAGTTGGACATGGAATTCCATTTTCCAATTAAAGTGCCAATAAGATAGACTGATGATACTCCTAAAAAACAAAAAGGAAAAAGTTAATGAAGGAGGAAGTCCACCGCTAAACACTTTATCAGTAGTCGTAAGTCCTTCGTATAATCATGAATTTTAAACCATGTAAAAGATTGCTCATTTTCCATGGGATTGCAGGGGATTCTTCAATTTCACCTCTAAGGGAAAGGACCGATCCTCCTTTGAGGACCACAGAGGGTGTTGTGGGACAAATGCAAATTTAGGCTGACTTGGCTGCTTCTGAAAAAGAGACAACATCTATTTCCAACACTGCTCCTGCTGCTGCTACTAGTAGAGAAGAACCTGGACCAGAAACATTGGTGGCCACGGAAACTGAATTTTCCATCCTTCCTGAAGAAGATGTCCTAGGTCAGGGGCTGTAGAATGAGGGACACCAACAGGACACATCAAATTCTCCCACTGGTGAGACTAACCAGGATTCTGAAATATCATTGGATGAAATGATGAATCGTGGCATGTCTTTCGAAGAATTTTATGATCATTCTAAGTTATCACATGATTTAGAAGACCTTGAGCATGAGTGTTATACTTTTTCTAGTAAATTTTCTTATAATTTATACTTCTCATCATGACTGATAACAATATGCAGTTCCATCCACAGAAGCTGCTGAACTGCCAATGCCTGAAGAGGGTGTGGACATTGATGTCAACCCTACCATTACACAAACATTAGCTCAAGTGGATCTAAACCCAGTAAACCCTCCTGAGACCCATCTTGAAGATCCTGTTGAAACTGGGAAATATGGGGAGGAGTCTTCTCAAGCTGCTGATCTACTGTTTGGTAATGATGGTACATAGTTTTCAAGATTGACAACCAGCTTCCATTATTCTATGAAACTAGCGATACTTTTAATTGATCAAACATGGATATCAACATCAATGGCTAGAACTGGAGGGCATGTATCAACCTCCACCCAAACACTAGTATAAGTGGAAGCAACCAGGGTCAGGGAGGAAGGACCAGAACAGGGAACTTCCTTAAGTGCATTAATCCCAGATTACTTACCCCCCTGTGATGATGATGTCGAATCAGACCCGGAGGTGCTTAAGGCACTCATCTTTTGGCAACGCAAGGCATGGAACAACATATGGAAAATTATATCTGAAGTTCCTCTTTAAAATATGTCATCAATGATTTCCCAATTGTCTTCCCAGTTCGTCATGCTAGGACATGGCAGGTTCAGATACCAAGAGATCCATACCATGGTGAAACAGGTCATCTTATGAAGAGATAAGGAGAAAAGGTGTTGTGAAGATCTGACTAGGGTGAAGCTATAAGTCAATATCAGTGAATATGAGGCTGCAATATCCCGAGATGAGGCTGACTATGCTGCCAAGATGAAGGAGTTGAAGCATAAGATCAAAAATAAAGCCGTTCATAAGATTCTCCTTCAGTAACAGTTAGATGTTGTTACTAGGGAACTTGACCCACTCAATCATTCACTGGAGGGAGCTCAAACGAATGGTATGAAGGCCATTGCAGATGCCAAGAAAGCACTCCATCAGGCTGAAAAGAGTGAAGTTGGTCGAGTGAATGAGCTTCAAGTAGCTTTTGATGAAGCTCAGGATGCGGTTCATTAGGTGAAGACTTATGTCGATAGCCTTTTGTAATTTCCTGAAAAAGAGAAGAGACTCCAATCTGTGGATTTCCTTATAATACATGTGCATCAAATGAAGAACTTTTTCACCTTTAATCATTTGTGCACCTATTTTCCTGCTACATTACTTAATCCAATGGGCATACTGAGCATAGCTGTATTTTTACTAGGATTAATATAAATAACCCTACAATCTTTGAATCTCTTAATTTCTCAATATTACCTAAATCATACAAAATTTATGTTTAGTGTGATGGAACTTGACTTTTATTCAGAGTTCCTTTGTCTTCTGTGGGCAGTTTAAAGTCATGCACATCGGACATAAATAGACTGATGTTTAAGGTCGAAATAACTTTGACCGAAATGGATTAAAATTGACTCAATTCCTTGACAATTTATCTGAAAACATATTACCATTCTCAAGTATGAGGGAAAATATGTAAAATATGACTTACGAATATTTGAATCTGAGGAATGATATGTAAAAGAGCTAAAAGGAATTAGAAGATGTAGTTCCCAATAATGAAGTTACCATTATTTAACAAACCCATTAGGGGGTTGAATTATGTCGAGCCACCTAAGGGCATTGGTTGCATAGTCAAATAAATAGCATCTTTTGGTTGACAGGTCCGTAATGTAGACTACTTATGCAAAGATACCTAAGGGCGCGTGCTGCATATTCAGGAAAAAGAACTCTCAGAAATTTACTTTCCTATTGCTAAAAAGCCAGTGAATGTTTATGGAGATTCAAATTTTCCAAAGTATGGAGTTTGTTGTATGGAATGAGGTACTTGAATATGCAGAAGATATTTCCAAACAAGATTATCGATGAGCTGGATGGATATCACTCCTAATAAGGTCTGATCCAGACATAGGGAAGGAGAATATAAACCATAGACTTGAATACATTCATATCATGAAAAAGGATATGGTAAAAATATGTTAAGGATGGCTATTTGTGTGGATCCCTACATATTATCAAGACAAATAAAGACAAAATAGGTTTTCCACCCAAGAATGAAGTTATTACTATTTAACAAACCTGTTAGGGGGTTGAATTATGCAGGGCCACCAAAGGGCATTGACTGCATAGTCAAATAATAGCATCTTTTGGCCGACAGGTCCGTTATGTAGACTTTTTATGCAAGGCCGCATAAAAGCACGTGCTGCATGGTCAGGAAAGAGAACTCTCAGAATTTCAGGCCTTTTGTGATTAGAAGTTAAGAAAAGGGTTATGAATATTTGAAAATATTTAAGGTTAGGATTATGACACATAAATATGGGTATTGTCTAATGTATGCAGAGATACACAGATCAATGCTAACCATAATCATGTTGTGGCTGGGTCCTAAATTGAAATATTGGACTTCTCAACATATCCCATAAGGATAGGAATAAATCCATACATAGGTCATAAACTACAGTTTATTGTCGTGCGGGACAAAAGGATTTGAGATCATAGTTTATGTTCATAGAGCTCAGACCATTATATGAAATACACAGTGGGTGTATTCATGGGGACTTTTCAGCCAAGGGACTGAAAGTGGAATTTGGGGTTAGGCCCAAAAGACTGGGGGCTGGATTTGTGGGACACTCGAACATTCTAACATATCCCATGAGGATGGGAATCAAGCCCACATATTTCTAGAAATACCCTCTGTACAAATTTGGTTCATATATGAGAAGGGTGAAAGGGGACTTTAGTGCAATGATGGTTTAACCGAAGATAAACGTTTTAGGTATTTCCATGTATGCATGTAGTCTTTGAAATTAAACATTATTGAAAATCAATGTAAATAATGATTCCCTCTCAGGTGAGGGTATCAAAGAATGTTATAGTATATTGTCATAATGGACAAAAGTGTTGTATAGTTTAATGTCATATAGTAAGGACGAAAGTGAACCAATGTAAAGATATTGATTCTGGGGTTGGCTTCACGAATCAACATCATATAAGATGGAGGTGAACTGATGTCAAGAGATCGGTTTTGGGATTGAACCTCAGGAGGTTGCCTACGTACCCAGCCTAGAAGGCAAGGGTCAAAGTCCACGTAGTTCAATTAAATAATGAATTAGTTATCATGTTGTTCTTGGGGAAAACGACCTAAAAAATAGTGTCGAGACTTACACATGGTTAGTAGCCCAGAGAGAGTGTTATGGTTGAAGTATTCTCTAAGCTCACATGAGTCATACTCGGTGTGAGAATCATGATATAGCAACAACCCTAACGATGAACAGTTTAATGTCATGTAGGACATTTGATGGGACTATGCAGTTTTGAAGTCTTATAGTTAGGACTATTAGTGTTGCACAGTTTAGTGTCATGTAGCATGGACAAAAAGAGGACACAGTTTAACGTCATGTTGGACGTATTAAGTGATTTCTGTACAGTTTAGCGTCATGTAGTTAGGATGATGGGGACGATATAATTTAATGTCATGTTCCACAAAATGGGGACTTTGTAGTTTAATTTCATGTAGTGAGGACAAAAAGAGGACATAGTTTAACGTCATGTTGGACGTATTAGGGGCTTTTTCACAGTTTAACTTCATGTTGGACGAATGTGAGAATATTTAAGGTCATATGCATGGACCCTGGATGGTGATGTTTAACGTCATGCTGGATGTAAAGGACGTGTAAATTTTTTAAGGTCGTATGCATGAATCATAACAATGTATTTGTTTTTATTCAAAATACTTCTTTAGAAATCTGGCATTGGTTGGAGTAGTGAGGAGTTCTCAATCCATTGAGATTAACGAATATGCTCCATTAGAGTAGACCTTATGTATGGAATAAGGTCCTTCCCATTTTGGATAATGCTTAGGTGGTTTCTTTCCTGGTCTCATTGGAGTTCTGAGAACCAATACCAATTCTCCCTGAGTGAATGAACGAAGACAAACTTTTTTGTTGAAATCTCAGGCTATACGATTATGATAGACTTCCAAGTGGTGCAAGGTGATAAATCTTATCTCGTCTAATAGTTCCAGCTCATCCAATCGCTTTTTAGATTTCTCATCTATAGATGATTGTTCACAAATGGCTACTCTAAGCGAAGGTAATTGAACTTTAATGGGAAAACTGCTTCCGTTCCATATACTAGGGAATATGGAGTTGACAGTGTTGCAGTGAAGGTGGTGGTCCGATAAGCCCATAAAGCATGAAAGAGTTTGTCAGGCTAGGATTATTATTCTTAGCCACCATCGTTTGCAATATATTTGATAGAGTCTTGTCGAAGGATTCTATATGGCCATTGGTTGCTGCATGATACCGAGATGAATGGTTGGATTTGATGTTGCATTCTTGATACAACTTCATTATCTCAGAAGAACAGAAGTTGGTGTCATTGTCCATCAATATGGTATGAGGGACACCAAATATGGTAATGATGTTAGACTTGATGGAGCTAACAATGCATTTATAACTGACTTCTTTGAGAGGTATTTCCTCTTCCCATTTGGAAAAGAAATTAGTAGCCGTAAGATTATACTTAAACTGCTTGGTCGTAGCTGAAGGGTAAGGTCCCATCACATCCATTCCCCATGTGGAAAATGGCCACGAGTATTTAGTTGTATGAATCATATTTAGAGGTTGATGAATGAAGTTTTCATGTACTTGGCATGAATGACACTTCTTTGTGAAATCAACACAATCTTGTATCATCGAAGGCCAAAAGTACCCAAGCCTTCGAATCTGATCAGACAGTCTATGTCGAGACTGGTGGGCACCACAGACTACTGTATTACTTCATTGATGATAGCCATTGTCTCTTCACCATCAATGCATGTAAAGATAACACCCTAAAAACCACGCTTGTAGAGAAATTTCTCTAAGTGATCTGGGCTACCATAAAGAGTAAAATTGACCACACGTCGCCAGATTTTTTCGTTCCCAGCTCTATCAGGTGGAAGTGTTCCATTTTGAAGGTATTCCCTAATAGGTGACATCCATCCTGTAGTATGACCATAAGGATCAGGAATGGGACTAATTTCATTAATTTCATCTATTCTGGTTCGAACATAAGTTGAAATTGCAAGACGGTGGGCAATACTGATGGTTGTCTCGTCCCGATTTGGATTTGCCAGAGCTATGGATACATTAGCCAGTGCATCAGCTTGAGCATTTTTTGATCTTGGGACATAAGAAAATGTCAGTTCTGAAGGGAATTCCGCCATTAATTCTCTGACGTAATCATACAAAGGGATTAGTTCTTCATTTCTGATTGCATAATCCCCATTGACTTGTTTTATTACTAGGTCTGAATCACATTTCACCTTTAAGTGATTCACTTGTGCTTGAAGCGCCAACTCCAAGACTGCGATGAGAGCATGGTATTCAGATTCATTATAGGTACCACCTTCTCATAATAAGAAGTAATAGGGTAACAGTGCCTTTTCTGGAGAAATGAGCACAATTTGTAAGAAAATTTTGTTGAATTTAGGATTTTCCATTTTCCTCCCTGTAGGACTTCTGGAAGCACCATCAAAGTACATTTCTCATGTCTGAGGACTATCCTGATTATAGAAGACATCCTCATCAGGGATTTCAATATCTGAAGATTTATCTTCCACTGAAGGATGCTCAACAAGGAAATTAGCCAGATCTTGGCCCTTTATTTCCTTTTGAGACACATATTGAATATCAAATTGCTGCAAAATAACTTCCCACCTTTCCAAATGTCCTGTAAGTATTGGACGACTAAGGATGAATTTGAGCGGGTTATTGCGAGATACCAATTGGACCTCATGATGTTGCAGGTAGTGTCTCAACTTTTGAACTTCAAAGATTAATGCCAGGCAGCACTTCTCAATATTTTAATACTGGGTTTCTGCTTCAAGCATAGTCCAAATGAGATAGTATATGTTGTTTTCATTCCCATCATCATTCTTCTGAGCAATAAAGGCACCAAATGATCACTCTAAGGATGTCACGTAGAGGATAAGTGGCCTTCCTTCAACAGTTGGCATAAGTACCGGTGGACTCAAGAGGTATTTCTTGTGAATATTGAAAGCATCTTGACATTCTTCAGTCCACTGGTGCGTGACTCACTTCTTCATCAATTTGGGGAATGGTAAACCTTTGCCTTCCAAATTGCTGATAAAAAGCCAAATATATGCTAAATTTCCTTGAATGCCTCTCAATTAATTCAAATTTTGAGTAGGTGTCATACCAAGGATTGACTTGGTCTTCTCAGGATCGACATTGATACCACTATGGCATACAACAAACCTGAGAAATTTTCCTGAGGTTACCCCAAAATCACATTTTAAGGGGTTCATCTTCAAATTATGTTGTCGAAGCTTGCAGAATATGACTTCCAAATCATCCAAGTGATTAGAACGTTGTTTGGATTTAACCACCAAATTGTCCACATAAAATTCAACAATCTCCCCTAAAAAGGGTTTGAAGTTACGATGCATGGCGCGCTGATATGTTACGCATGCATTCATTAAGCCAAAGGGAATTAACCGATAGTAAAACACACCCTGAGGGGATCTGAAGGCCCTAGATTCTTCATCTTCTAGATCCATTTGGATTTGATTATATCAGGAATATCCATCCATGAAGGAAAGTGCTTCATAGTTAGTTGTTGCGTCGATTAAAAGTTCTGTAATCGAAACTGGAAAATCATCCTTAGGACAATGCCGATTAAGATCTCTGAAATCAATGAAAACTATAATTTTTCAATTCCTCTTCTTCAGAGGGACAATATTAGCCAACCACAAGGGATATTTAACTTCTCTTATGAAGTTAGATTTGATAAGCTTATCCACTTAAACTTCAATTTTGGAATCATAAGTCGGGTGTGTTCTTCTCGCGGCTTGCTCAAATCCTTGATGTTCTTATGTAAAACCCAAACGATGAGTGGAAACATCAGGATCAAGCCCCAAAATCTTTGTATTGTTCTAAGAAAATATGTCTCAAATTTTCTTTAAAAAGGAAATACACTTCTATTTTTCTTCAAGAGTCATGGCTGCACTGATTAATGTGGGGCGTGAATCTTCTTTTGTACCGAGATTTATTTCTCTGAGTTAATCTACAGTGGTAGAGATAACCTCTTCAAATGATGTAGGAGCATCTCTGAGATCTTCTTATTCATCTTCAACATGTGTTACTTCTTCTATTTCTACTTTCATTGTAGATGTTGAATCAGAATTCCCAATATCAGAAGAGATGTTAAAATTTGAACATCTTGAAGGAGAGGCTTCCATTTCTGACCCAACTGATGATGAAGGGTCTTACATGGGTAAAAAATAGGAAATTATGGATTGAGGATCGACATCATTGTTCACCTTTTATGTTGATATAACTTCTTCTGGACTGACTGGCTAAGTATAGACTTGTTGGATTTCAGCAGATGAAATGAAGACATCTCCATTTGAGCTTTCATTTTTTCCTGGTGAATCATCAATTTATCCCATGTTGTATGCCTCGATTGTCGTAACTGAAATTATGGATCATTCCATAAGAGTATTTGGATTTTGGTCAATCCTGTCAATTTGACTGATAGGCAACACATAATCTGTACTAACATGCACAAATGGATTTACTGGAATTTTTTCCAAACCATATGGATCATTAAATTTGGTAATCTCCTTTGTTGTGGATTCCTCCTTTCCATTCATGTGATTGAATTCCACCTCAATGTATTGAGATTCACATGTCTTGAACGGGGCCTTATCACCATACAATGTCCTAAATTTACCATCGAAAAAATATTTGAGACATTGATGGTATGATGAAGGGATAACATCATGTTGATGTAGCCAGGGTCTTCCAAGAAAGATGTTGAAGGCTGAGTCTTGATCAACAACCATGAAATCTAAATTTGATACAAGATCTCCAAGCTGAGTTTTGAGTGTAATCTCACCCAGTGGTTCTTGTTCATTTTTATCATATCCTTATAACATCATGGTAGAAGGAGATAAATCAGATTCCGTGAGTCCCAATCGACGAAGTGTACAAGTGGTCATGATGTTGACTCTTGAACCATTATCACTGAAAGCTCTTCAGATTTCTCCACCATTTACCTTTCCAAATAAGTAAAATGGTCTAATATTCCCATGCACAACATAATATCTATCTTCATCTGTGAAAGATATCACTGCATGGAATTCGGTAGGATTATTCTCTACAAGGTAGACTTCAGTTGAAGAAATTTCAGTCTCAAACTCATGAGAACTTGAAAAAGCCTCGATGAGTGCCTACCGAAGATCTTTTGACCGATTCAAAGCATCCATAATTGATAACTTGGACGGTACATGGGCTTGGTGTTTCAATATATCATACTTTTGATCCAAAGGTCTACGTTTCCCAACATGAAAATGTGGTTTAGGTGGTTCCTTGGAAGCAGATGCTTTGTACATTCATGCATCTTGTATCAGAATAAAAATTGGAACTATTCCTGGCATTGGAAGATTAGACCGATTAGATCCATCTACTTGCTGAGAGGAAAAAGATGGGACCTTCAACCTATCTTCCAGAATAATTGTGCTAGGACTGAATTTTCACTTTGTGGAAGAACTTTCTTGTTCTTTTTGAGCTCACTAAAGGGCTCTACCACGAGTTTCTACTGTGTACAAAGTTCTAGAATGGGGTAGAATTAGAATAGTTTCCTACGAAAGATCCATGTCTTCCCCTGTATCCTGAACCCCTGGAACTTCTTAAGATTCCTCTATTAGATATATGGAATTTGGACACATCAAAATCGAAACTGCGACTAGTATATGGATCTGTTAATTGAATCATATTAACAGAACCGAAAATCAAATCTTCATTTGATGAAGACTCTTCCTAATTAGCCTTTTTAGGTTGTGCCATTTGGTGGGGCGGTGCCCGTGGCTTCGAAGTATATGGCATAAAATCTGCCAGAGTCAAAGACAACTTAGGCTTTGACACATACTCATCTTTTTTTGATTGTCCCACATTCTTGAATTTATTCTGTTTATTTGAGGATTTTCCATATGATTAAAAGGTTTTTGATGCGGCATTCATGGAAGAAGGCACAATTGGTTTCTTCAATTGTGTTCTCAAAATAACATGATTTCGATTGATTGTCTTTCTGACCATCCAATCATCATATTTTTGTGCATTTTTGCTTCTGACTTCTTCCCATTCACCTTCATCCTCTGGAACTGTAGGAATAACACATGTACATTAGCTAAAGAACCTTTCAGTTTAACTTGTACCAAATCAACCATTTTTTGCAGGAGATCGTTGAAAACAAAACACTCATGGATGGGATACCCCAACATTTGATGAAATGGGCAATAGTTGGGACGGTCTTTATCTCCGTCCTTGTTTGGCCTCTTGGGCATTGGCAATTGAACCAAATTATTTTCCAGAGCCGAAATGAAATAACTACGAACTTGTTCATTTCAGAAAGAGTTAATTTTTTTTTCAAATCCTCAAATTGTTTTCGTCTTTGATATCTTTGATTATCTTGATGAAACATCCTCTGTTGTTGGCACTCAGGAGGTGGAGCCCTTTGAGAGGATGATGGTTTTGAAGTAGAAGAAGGTACATGTGCTTGTTTAAGCATAACATTAGTAGTCTCTGCTTTACCCATTCTCCTTCCTAGAGCTGATGGAATTACACGAGCTTTATCCTTTGTCTTTATAAGATAATCTTCAATCTATTAAGCGACTGAAGTAAGGTCTCAAAAGCCTCTTGTGTATTACACAGGGAACATCGATGTGCGTAATTCGTTATGTAGAATTACCACATAGATTGGAAAAAATTCCTCTTGAGGTAGTGCTAAGCTCAAGGAATATGTTATTCCCTTCTAGTGAGCAATGAAATATGAGACCCTTTCATTCTCCCTTTGCATACAGTCTGTAAGATGAAAAACTGTGGTTTTTGGCAACGTTGAGCTGAATTGGAGAAGGAATATTTGGTGAAGATCCTCCCATCTGGTAATTGACCAGGATTGCAAGCTTGTGCACCAGACAAAGGCTGGTCCTTGTAAGGTTCTCATAATGCATCTGAGTTTCACTACTTCTGGTTGCTCTAGAGATCCCATCATAGGATCGCAACAAGACACATAATGAATCAAATGTTGTTCATGGTCACCTGATCCATTGAAAATAAGGAATACAGGGTTCCCAAAACTTGATACGGGAGATATTGAATCTACCCATTCAGGGTAAGATCTCTATTCTGGTTGAACTTATGCAGGCTTCCCCTCCATAGCATCCAACTAAGCTGTTAATGACTCAATAGTAGTTATTAACTTTTGAGAAACATCTGGTTGAACTTGGAATTGGGCAGGTGCAATGACTGGAGCTAGTACAGATGTGGTGGCTGGTACTGCAACTGATGGTAGCACCGTTAATTGTTGTTGTACTTGACCCATATGATTAGACCTATGAGGGTGTACTGATATAGAAGGATATTGTTGATCCATATCAGTAGCTGCAACAAACTCCCTTGGATGACTGACTCTAGCACGCTTAAGAGGAAGACCACCTTGAAGTAGTTTTGCGTTCAACCTCCTCAAATCATTCATTTCTTCCTATTGTTGTGCAAATCTTTGCTCTAGTGAGAGAGATTATCCTTCTCCATTGGATGGATATGTAACCTGATTATTTCCTTTCCCCTTTTTTGATCCCTTTCGAAGAAGGGGAAGTGGGTTATTTAAAGTAACACCCAGATTTTGGGTAATCATTTGATTTCGTGTTCGCACACTTTCTTTATTTGTGTCTGGGCATACATCTTCTTGAACATGAACCTCTTCATCTGATCCCTATGAGTGAGCCTCATCTAGTGGTTCAGCAACAATGACATTTATGGAATTAATTGACGCATAATGCATTACATCCCTTCTATCAACATTTATGTGATATTGTCTTCTACCATGCCCCTAATGATACACTGCCTTTTGTTGGTTTGATCCTAGAGGAACATCATGGAGAACCATAATTTAAAGAGAATATCCTGATAATTTGGCTCTTCTTTCCTCTTGGGGATTCTTCCCTAATCGAGAGAAGAATGACCTTCATTGAGGAGGGGATTGATGATTTGAAAAATTCCCCATTCCGGTGGACTGGGGTTGTTCCTGCTGTCTTTGATCAACTCCTCGAATCCTTTTTTTGACTACGAGGGTTGAGTTAAAAGAGTCCCCAATCTGGCAAGGTGGGGTGGCTCTTGACATGATATGTCTGAGACTTTCTTAAAATCTCTCCTGATCTTGAGGACCTTAGTCCGGAAATTAGCTGGATGCATCAATCGACATCCACATTTATCACCCAGTTCGAAAGACCATTGGATGATTTATGGTACTTCTGTCACTTGATGATGTGTTTGCTCCATACGAGAGGCCTGTTCAATATTCTTGTTTGCTTTATGTAGGAGTAATTCAACAACTTTTTCTCTATATTCTTGATTTTGAGAGGAACTAGTTGAAGCCTGTTCTTGAGAAAGCCTTTGATTGCAAACAAAACCCATTGAATGTGGCCGCCATGGGCAATAACATTGCATGAAACCATTTTCGGTGTGCTTTGCTGACTGGGGAGCACAATGAAATGTAGTGCTCCATGAACACCCCATCCCATGACATGAATACTAGATGGGGCATTGGCTATTAACTGGCACAATTATGTTAGTGCGCTAAGGCATGAATACTGAAGGGCTCTCTACTTCCTTTCAGCCTTAGGATATCAAGAGACTGATAGACTTTCCAAATCAATCTGATGTTGTAACCCTTCTATTATAGTAACATGATTTTCATCTTCATAATAAGATAATACTTTCTTTTTCAACTGACAAAGAGTTTTCCATATGTTGAGATGAATGTCATGAATTCCATCTTCCGTCAACATCTCTGGAATGTCATACTGAGAGTCATCCAGAGGCCAAAATATGACTGGCACTTCACCTTTTTCCAGTTTTTTTCTCATGTTCTACATTTCCTATTTATCATTCAATGAATATTCTTCTACCTGAATTGACCAGAGCTGTTGCTTTCTTGTTGCTTCATCAGATTCCACAAGATTGGTAGAGAAATCACTGATCAAACTAGAAGATGCTTGACTTAGGGGTGGTTCGGAGAATGTCCTACACCCTGGGCTATCTTCTGATTGAGAAATTATTTCACCTGCTAGAGATGAAGCATCAGACATGACTGGTTTCACATTTGCATGTGCCACAAGATTAGAGGGCTTTCGTGGTACTACATTGTCCACTGGAGCATTTTCTAGGAAATGAGCATCACTACTGCGGAGAGGACTTTCGCAGAAAAATCCATCATCATGGGGAGGACCACCCTGGTGGGTTACACCAAAAGATGAGATCTCATGCTCCTTGGTCTTCTGACCACACAGAGGGTTCCTGTGGCTCTCATCTGAAGATAAAACATCGAGATCAATTGAATTGTCATGAAGGAAGCCTTAATGAGGAAGTGTCTATTGAAGAACTTCTAAATTAATGTTCCCACTATTGGGAAATGAGGGAGTAGAATCTTGGATTCCAACAGATAACTGTCTAAGGGCTTCAAGAACTCCAGCATCGAGCAAGGACATGTTACAGATTGGATCTTGATCTCTTGATTGTGTTGGGAAGGTCTTCTTCTTAGAAGCATTCTTACTCGCCTTGGAAACCACTTGTTGACGAAAGTGGCTGCTCTGAGTAGGTGAATGTGCCTGATCAGGAGAGATGGCCAAGTGAGGCTGACGATATCCACTCAAATCAGGTGTATGTGCCTGACTAGGTTGTCCGTTTGATATGGGGGAGTATGCCACACAACCCTCTTGGACTAAAATAGATGTGTGTGTCTGTTCCAGAGTGAACTGTTGATGTGTCACTCCACTGGTAGGGACATATTTATGTTTCTTTCCCTGATATTTTGCTAAAGCTATTATAATATCCTGGAAAGCATCCAGAATATGAGCAGGGATTTTCTTCTACTCATTCACCATTGATAGAATATGCTTGGTGACTTCAGCTGCCGGAACGGGGATATACATATATTCCGTTCTTGGAGTAGTGTGTGTGCCTGCTCTTGTCCTCCTTTTCCTGTCAGTGAATCTTGGAAGTACTCAATTGTAGGGGCAGGGAGTTGAGTCTGCCTCCTGTTTTTCATCGGAGCTTTCCGACTGACTTCTCCGAGTGCTACTAAGAGAGATTGTCGGTAGGATTGATCAATACTAGCAGGTGTATGTGCCTGCTGATTTCACTTCTCCGAACGTAGTTGAAGAGATCCATCATATGTAGTCAGAAGAGTCTGCTGACTAGCTGATGATATAAAAACAGGTGTATGTTCCTGCCTATTGTACTCTGCCGAAATTTCCTGGTGGGATAGGTATGATGCTGCCAGACGAGTCTTCTAGACAGCGGAATTAAAATGGGCAGGTGTGTCTTCCCACTTGTTTCTTGCCACCAAGTTAGGTTGGTGGACTTCTCTAGAGATTGTAGAGATGAGAACCTGCTCACTATTAACTAGATTTCACCTCTGTAGATTCGTCTTTCCTCCTTGGGTTTGAGGAATCTGAGCCAAAATCCTAGATTCGATGCCCTCATCACGTTGATGGGGCACTGCCACACGAGTCTGGCGGTGATTGTTAATGGGAGCCCTCCGGAAGGGCTCATGTATCCATGAATTAAGACCCTGAGTGACCTGCTCATTCACCTCCTCAGAATTTGAGAGTGAATGGTGATAGCATTCTGGGGATAACGACCCAAAACGGTTGGAGGCAGTGGTTAGCACCGCCTGCTTCTTGATCACTGGTCGTCGCTGTGCGGATGACCAGGGTGAATTGTTCACATGGAGGGCCTGCCGAGCAGCCTCCAGAGTAGCAATAGTACCGTTTTGACGGTACTCCTTAACCAGTGCATTTGATACCCAGCGTTGAAGACACTGAGGAGGTGATGTCATCCTCAGAGCAGATGATGATCTAGCAGGAGTATCAGTAGTGGAATTCGCAACAACGGTATTCACAGGTGAGAACTAGTGTGTATCCATTTCATAGAATGCAGAAAATCATGTAAAAGAGTGCATGTTTGATATAACAGACGTAATCAAGATAAATGAAGCCACTACATCTTTTCGATGAGCACATATGTCAATGATTTCTTTGTTGGCCCTCTCATTGAGTTTTAAATAGGGGCCTATCAAATAAGTAAAACATGATTTTGACTTGGTTGAGGATTCATGTTAGGTTCACCATTTTTTGTTTCCCTCTGGAATTGGGGATGAACTCGTTGATTTAAAGTTCAAACATTACAAGTGGTTTCTAACGGTTTTGTTCATAGAACCGGAAATATCCAATGATTCCATATCTATTTGGACCTTCTTTCCAAAGGTACGCGCTCATTAGTTGTGGACTGATGAGGCTTTGGAATTTGCATTGGTCGATAGGATGGGAGTTCGGAATCATCACACCTTTTTGAGGGGAATTATTGTCTACTCCAGGACTCTCTTTATAGATTTAAGTTATGTTCGTGAATCCTTATTACATTACCATGTATAAAATGATCTTTCCTTTAGATCTGACAATCAATGATTAAATATGTAGGAAATTTAGAGAATCTTTTATATGTATTTGAGGTTCTTCATCAATAGAGAATCATATGTATTTGATAGAGATTCTTAGTCGATGGTATCCTTAAATACATAAAAGTCTCTTGGTCATTATGAAGACCATACTGGTTTTAAAGCCAGTCAGTGGGGCACTTGATGTTTATTGTTATTCAGGAGGACATGGATTATTTTGATGTTGAGATCGTACCCGTAGATGGGCTACCAACGTATCCTTTGATTAGAAAAGTAATCAGAACCCACGTATTTCGAGAAAGGGAATATGATGTTTATGCACAATTGATGGATCAAAGAAAGATTTCATAATTACTTTTACACTCTAAGCTCACGTGAGTCATTCTCGGTGTGAGAAACAAGAGGTATTGGTTAAATCAGACAATTGTGCCAGGAAAGTTGCAATCATGAGAAATAATGCGGGGCTTATGTATGTATGACTGCCTAGAATAAATGATGATTAAGAGTTACTTCAGGGAATAAATCCATGAACAGGGTCTATAACGGTATATGTGCTTTATGGAGATTTGGATACTAAAATATTGGGGCTTACTCCGAGGGAAGATTCCCAAGTTAGGAGGGGACTTATGATTGGGTTTTACTCCTGAGAAGGAAGCCCAGATAAAAAGTTAATTAGGACTAGTTGAGAGAAATTAAGACTGGGACATATATTTGAAAAGGAGGCCTAGGTTAAAGGGATTTGAAAATTAAAGGGATTTGGAGCTTACTCCTAAAGGGGATGCCCATATTTGAGATTGGGGATTACTCCTAAAAATGAGGCCCATGTTAAGAGAATTATGTTTTGAGCTTACTTTTGAGGAGGATGCCCATATTTGTGAACATTAATACTGGGGCTTACTCCTAAGGAGGATGCCCAGATTAGGGGACTTGGGGATTACTCCTGAAAAGGATGCACAAATTAATGAGGACTTGGGGCTTACTCCTGAAAAATATTTCCAATTAAATGAGATTTTAGACTGGGGATTATTTCTAAAAAGGAGGTCCAGGTTAAGGGAAATTATGATAGGGGATTACTCTTTTAATGGACGCCCATGAATAGGGTTCTCTAATCTTAAAGGATGAGGTTGAATGAATGAAATCTCTAATTTTAGTGACATAAAGATGTGTAAATAACTAGGTTTTGAGAGATGTTCCGCAGAGTTCCATTCAGATAAGGAAGTCAAATCAAGAAATAATTCCATAAATGGCTTTGAAGACTGTCTTGAAGACTGAATCTGCAATAGGAGAGGTGGAATGGTATAAGAGAGGTGAAATGGGCAGGTAAGGCACCCAAAAAGACAGGGGTGCGCAAGTCCTAACAGGCACACAGTTACTGCGTGGGAGCGCAAGTCTTGGTCGGGCAGGTATACCTACACGGCACATGGGTACATGCACGATTGTTAACCAGTAGGGTAATACTTGGTCAATCCTTGACCAAAGCCTTTAGAATTATCTTGAGGAACTTCAAGAAGAGGGGCACACAAGTTTTAATGAGTAGGTAAGGAGGTGCGCAAGTATGTTCATTTCCCTTAATGGTAAAAATCATTAGGTGCGCAAGTGTTTGTGAATTCTAACACTTAGACCTTACTCCTCTTGTTTAGACCATCCATTCTAGGTAAAGAAATACCTTAGAATTGATCGGAAGAATTGAATAAGAGACTTGGCCGTTCAGAGCTCTCTATCTGAATTGTAGAAAAATTCCTCTTGAAATTGGGGGCCCACAGGGGGTATTTATAGGCTGGAGAAGACCACGGGCATTTATCACTTAGGGTGCGCAAGTCACTTGTGTGACCATTAGGCAGCACGCAAGTATACTTCCATGACAGTAAGGGAACATTCACGACCCTAGATCATTTGACTGCTTTTTCATTCCTTTGTCTATTTTTGATGTTCTCTTAAAAGGATGAATCACTTTGTGCTAATTCATTTCCCTTTCCATTCATTTAGACAATGTGATGAAAAGGAGAGTCAATAGACTCCTTCACAGTTTAATAAAGAATCTCATTTAAGAACTGGTAATAATATTTCTCTAACGATACATTCAACTCAATGCCATACACAAAGAGTAAGAACCACCACCACCTCACTTATCCGTGCAACATTGTCATATCACCAAAAACCCAGTACTCCATTTGAGTAGGTTTCGAACTAAAATATTTCCGAACCTCATCAATCCATTTTTTAATTCATAAAAAACTGATCCATCGTAATTATGAAGATTCAAGAACTAAAAATCTCATACAATACTTCTCTAAGTGTCAATATCTTCAATCTATACTCTACAAGGATATGTTAGAAATTTTTCCTAATCATATTCATCCCAAACCAGATGAGGACGTCGACCTAAAGCCATGTCTGAAAAAGTAATAAAAAACACTTAGATCTTATAAACCTTGAATATGTAATATTTATCAATAATTAATTATATATTTTATTATATTGTTAAATCTTTATTCTACCCTACTTTCTAAACATTTCAAACATAGGCACAAAGAAGAATAATGCATGATCCTTTTATAGGTCTCTACCCCACAAATAGAATCACATCATTTTGGATCCTCTGTAAACATTTTGTTTCTTTCATTAGATAATCGGTGTACCCAAATACCCATGTATCATTTGGTAACCCATGGAATAATCTCTTATTAAATAAAATTGAAACTATTTCCAAATAATCCCATGCAACCTCACCCTTTCCAAACCCAAAAATCCATCTTATCCCTCATCTTGAACATTTGATACCACTCTGTCAAGAACCCAACCCCACAATGATTACACACTGATGGGGGAGAGAGTGTGACTTCCAAATTCCCACCTCTAGTAAGCACTGGGTTGTCAACTAGAATCGATCATATAATAAAAATAAAGATGAGAGGAACTACCATCAAAGATAACATGTGGAAGATATAGATAGGAAGGATACACGAAACAACACCTTTTTAGTCACATAGATATACACACAGACACACCAATATATATATATAACCCAAATTCATATATGTTACTTTTATTTTCAATGCTTTGGTCGGGACATTCCCACCTCTTGTGTGAGACCGCACACTAGAATTGCATTATTGACCCACATTCCCACATTCCAAAGGCATGTTCATTGTATCACTTTATCAACAATGTATTCTCATTGATCGAAATGGGTTGGTGGGATGTTAGTTCCTCCTTCAGTGGATTCCTCATCTGATTTTTTCACCATATCTGGGTCTCCCTCAATGATTAAGACATGTTCATGAAACTCATTCTAGATTCCATCTAATTATGGATGATGGTTAATATCAATACATCTGTCTATAAATTACAAGGAATACTTCATAGAGAAGCAACCATTATTTGAGGGATTATTCACATTGGGCATTGCTGTAATGTATGGGAACAATATCATTGGTCACATGTATTCATTATTTATAGATGGATTCTCAATGGCAAGGAACCCGAGGAACCCTATAGCGATTATAATGTATTCAATCCTAAAGGCATTTCTTTTGAAGTTTTCCTTAGGGATCCCATGTTTAACATGGGTTTGGACATGAGATTAACGTCTTATGGATATTGAGTAAAAATGACCATAACAACTCATTAAGGTAGCATAGAGAGGCACATCCCTCTAAGGGAATACCAAGATCTTTTACCATATAGATTGATCAGAAAGCTCAGTGAGAGTAGACTTGAGATGGTTTTTCTCATGAAGGGAATATGTCACACCATGAAGGATAATATGGAAATATCTTCGGAGGATCAGAGAGGGTGTACACTTTGTATGGGACAACAAGGTTTACTATTGGATGGGATTACACATCTTAAAGGTGTCATTCATAAACCTTTTTGAAGATAGGGATCAAAACTTATATTTTTCATGAGGGTATTTTGTAGGGAATAAACTTGGTTAAATACCCTTTAAAAAAGAATTTATCTTGGTTGGATAATGAGAGTTTTTGGAATTAAGAATGGTTAGTAGCCCAAGTGCTTCTAGTAGCAAGAATGATGTACTTGGGGCTTACACATAGATACAAACTAGATTGATGGAACAAGTTTACCGGGATGTGGAGGCCTAGTTAATGTGACGAATAATTACATATGGGTTGGATGAAGGGGATGGATTTTTAGCGGTGTGTGGTTTGAAACTTAGGGAGGTTTTTAAAATATACATGTTATTTGGTGAATCAAAGTCTACATAGTTCTAGAGTGAGTTGTTGGGTTCCATTGGAGGTGGAATCAGAAGGAGTTTTCTATAAAGTGTATATTTCACACCATGATGGTCCATCCCTAAGAGGGAGAACATGCGTTTAAAAAATGGATGGGTCAAAATTCCCTATGAGTGTATACCCTTGGAGGTGTGTCCCATAAAAGGGGATGATGCCACACCATGAAGGGGTACATCCCTAGGACTGAAGCACCATGGTTTGCCATTTTTCGGGTTAGAACTCCCTATGGGAGTAGACCCAAGGTTGTGAGTCCCATAAAGGGATGATGTCACATTATGTAGAGGTACATATCTATTAGGGAGGCACCAAGTATTAATTGATGGATGGGTCAGAACTCTATATGAGAGTTGACCGTGGGTGGTGTGTCCCAAAAAAGAAGATGTCACAATGTGAAGGGGTTTTTTCTTATGAGAGTGGCCTTAGGGTTTACCAATGGCTGGGATATAATTTCCTATGAGAGTGGACCTAATATGGAGTTACCATAAAAGAAATATGTCACATCACGAAGGGGTATGTCCCTAGGAGGGAGGCACCAATTTTTACCATATGGATGGGTCAGAATTCCCTATGAAATAAGATTGTGGGTGTTGTGTCCTATAAAAAGAATATGTAACACTCTTAATGGGTGTTCCCCTAAGATGGAGGCACTATTATTTACTATTGGATGGGATTTATCCTTGGGGAGGTGTCCTACATACCTTTTTTACATGATAAGGATCAAAACCCATGTATTTGGAGAGGTTGGGGGATTATGCATAGGAGAAGACCATATGGATGATGAATATGGATCAGTCAAAGAAGCACACCATATGAGGAAATATTTGGTTGGGGGTTTTTTGTGGGAGATATCCTTTGTATTGGGATTTAAATGTGAATGAGGACAATCGGAATGATGGTTGGGGTTTGTCTAGGAGGGATTCCCACTGGAGAGGATTAGGGAATGTCATGATGTCCACTAACCACTAATCCCTCCTAACTCATGCTCAGTATGGGAAAAAAGAGGAAGAAAAATGCCTATGGTCATATGGTGAAAGAGGAACCAATGAAAGATAGTGTCAGGATTATGCATGGAAGTGTCCTTTCTACTTCTAGAAGCAACGATGATGTGGTTGGGGATTATGCATGGAAGTGGCCCATGTGCTTTCCTCATGTCAGGTCATGAGGGAATCCCATGTGCATTTCAAGGGGTAAGATTTTTTTAACAACATGTGAATGGATGAGGTGTGAAAAGATTATTCCTTAAGATTCCCATTGGAATTGACACTATAGAATACACTATATAGGAGGCTTGTGTGCCACTAAGAGTATGAATGATATGGTTGGTGATTATGCATGGGAGTGTCCTAAGTAGATGTTTGGTTATCTTCTAATGATGAGGCATCTTAATATTGATGCATAAGGTATAATATTCTTGAATGATAGGGTATTCTATAGTTTAATGTCACGTAGGGATGAATATTTTCATCTTATTCATGGAACACAAGACATCTATTGTTTTGTAAAATAGGTGTCTTATGTTTTTAATACAGGGTATACAATAGTATAGAGTCATGTAGTGGGGACTATTAGTTAGAGGAGGCCAAGAAAAGGCTCATGCACTACTGTAAATAATGGCATTTGTGACGGGGCATTTGCGTCGGGATCCCGTCGCTAATAGGCTTTTGCGACGGGGGTCCGTCGCAAATAGCTCGTTGTGGAAAACAACGTCGCAAAAATAATTATTTGCGACGGGCTTGTCGCTAAAAGTATTATTTGCGACGATGATCCTTCCCATCGCAAATATTAGTCCGTATATTAATTAAAAACCTTTTAAAATAGTATTTGTGACGGGCCCGTCGCAATTACAATTTTTTAAAAAAATTAATAAACTATTAATAAACTATTTTAATAAATATAATAATAATACTATTTGCGACGAGCATAGTATCCCGTTGAAAATACTATAAAAAAATTAAAAAAAATAAATTATTAATAAATTATTTTAATTAATATAATAATAATCCAATTATAATTCAAAAATAAAAAATATATTAATAAATGGTTTTTATTAATATAATAAAAGAATTATAATTCACAAATAAAAATAATAAATTATTAATAAATTATTTTAATTAATATAATAATATTAGAATTATAATTCAAAAATAAAAAATAAAAAATATTAATAAATGATTTTATTTAATATAATAATTTTAGAATTATAATTCATAAATTAAAAAATATTAATAAATTATTTTAATTAATATAAAAATAATAGAATTAATTTACATTAAAATATTAAAATAATTCAAATATTACAAAAAATATAATTAAATTATAATATTATAAAAGTTTAATATATATATATAATTTAATATTATAAAATATAAATAATGTTATTATTCATATTACTATTGTTATTTCAAAATATAATATTATTAATATTTTATAATGAGACAGAAACTACGAATAGAAAAAAAATTCATATTTTCATTTAACAAACTTTATAACATAAAAACAAACTCTAATCTGAAAGATGGGGGAGGGGGAGAGATCTGCAGATGCTGGTGGAGGAAACTCCATCCCTAAAGCATGAGTGATTCGACGCATGTACTCCATCTACTCCTGCTGCTGCTGCCACCGACTCATCTGCTCCTCGTACAGCTGCTGCTGGCGTCGTCGATCCTCCTCGTACAGCTACTGTTGGCGTCGACGCTCCTCCTCATGGTGCTGCTGCTGTTGACGCATCTGCTCCTGCTCCTATCAGAGACTCTCTATCAGTGCAGTCTGAGATCGCAACTGATCCTCATACTGTGTAGCAGAAGAAGATGCACGATATCCTCTCGATATGGATGCCGACATCACAGCACTACCATAATAATCTCTCGGAGTCAGTCGAGAGCTGATACCAACTACCCGGCCCTTCTCGAAGGCATACTCGGTGGCCTGCATCCATGCCGCCTCATCAAACTGATGGCCAGTGGTCTGATCTGATGATTCGGCCTGACTCTCAGGCCGGTTCTCTGACGCTGCGGCCTCATATGACTCCTGTAGTTTTAATTTAAAATTGAAATTGTGAATATATTATATGAAGTTAATTTTTAAACTTGAAAAAAAAAAATACTGACCATGATGTGATGCTGACGATCACCTCTAAGCTCTCCAGTAGCATGATCACAATAAAGCCTTCGATATACGTCGTACTCCATAATATCGGGGTGCTCGACAGCCTATAAGAATAAAAAATAAATTGTTAATATTTAGAGTTATATAAACTATTTATAAATAATGTATATACCAGATGATATCTATGAGTACTGAAAGTACGACTCCCAGTTCGATGAGTCACCTCCTATCTCCCCCGATTCTGCCTCCCCACCGATGATCTCCTCTGAAAGGCATCACTCAACTAGTGTGCACATAATCCATCCCATACATGGGATGAAATTTACTGTGTTCAGTGCGCTCTACAGGAGTCATCAAAAACGGATACTCTTGCTTTCTTCATAGCTGCTCTCCTCAAGTTGTGAAAAACCGACGAAAGCGATCACGCATGAACACCTCCCATGCCTCGTGGATGGCGCCACGCATGGTATCCTCGATCGGATACCATAAACCCTACAAATAAATCAAAATATCAAGTTAGAAATGAAATAATTTTCAAAATAAAAATTATTTATTTACGTACGTACCAACCAATGGCCGAACATGGCCTGCTGCACATCAATGGGAATCTGCTCCCATGTGGTCCAAGGCTGAGAGAAATAGGTACGCACAATAGCGCTGCCTTGTCTGACTGCTATATGCGGAAAACTGTAAAAATAATAAACATTTATTATGTGAATAGATTAATGAAATCTTAGTCAAATCCATAGGTTATCACACAGGTTATCACACCTCTGTGTGCGTGGATCAAACCCAAGACGTGGACGTCGCTCAGGGAAGAGGTCTGGAATCATAAATCGTGCAAGACTGTGCCCCCTCTGCGTACTCCCTGAAGCGCCTGCATGTTGAGGGTCATCTTCCAGCAACTCATCCGCATCGAAAAGCAGGTCAGCATCTGCCAACTCACGAAATGTGTCATCATCCATCTGAAATAGAAAATGTTAATGTTGTTAGCAAATAATTTATAATTACTAATATATATACATATATATTAGTTATGATTGTATATAACTACCATGGAATTATATCAGTGTTCATCTTCATCATCATCTTCATATATGTCAAAGTCCTCTTCATATTCATCCTCAACATCATCGATATCCATTCGAGTTCCAGTTGCTTCATCTCTTACCATTTCAAATTCATATGTGACATCATTAACATCATCGTCATCGTCGACTCTTAAATGTGTGCTATCGTCAATGATACTCATGTCTCTTTATAAAAAAGATTGATTTTGAGTACTCTCTTGAAAAACTTCAATTCTTTGCACATCAGTGAAATTACATTCACTTTGACTAAACTGATTGTCTCAAATTTTGATTTTTATTATCCTCCACCAATCAGTCAAGTCTTTTGATGTAGCACAGTACTATGCGTAATAAACTTGATGTGCCTGTTGAGCCAATAAGAATGGTTCATTTACTACGAGAACACTTTTACATTTAATATCGTTGATTCCATGAGTCGGATGAACATGCACGCCTCTCTCTTTATCCAACCACTGAACTTTGAACAAGGTTATGTAATGTTGTCCAAGATAACAGAGTTCAATGATTTCATCAAGAATGCCATAAAATTCAACATCATTTCCTGATGATGAGATCCTCTCAAGCTAACTCCACTGTTAATTTTTTTTTGATTCCCCGTATGCATGTGTGTGAAATCGAAATCCATTCACCAAATATGCATTATAAGATTTAACAAGTTTGGAAGGTGGGTTACTCAATATACACAGCCGTTTGTCAATTTTATCAGCATATCGAGACACCAGAAATTTTGTCAAATAATTATCAATATAATAACTATACATTGAATGAGTTGCTAAAAGATAAATAATTTATGTTACCAGTTTTTTAAACCATTGAGAGAAATTTTTCTGTCGGCGTTCTTCGAGAGGAGCTGCTGTAATTTGTGGAATTTTTTTCTTGATATGATTAGCATACAACCAATAAAAAACAATGTTATTTACTGTAATATAAATTATAGAATAAGTGATATAAACACTCATAGTACAACTGATGTCATCTCTTCACAGTTGACTAGAACATATGTATGAGCTTTGTGATGTTCATCATTCGAAAGCCAGCGTTCATAAACTCCACCAAAACCAAGCACTGGATAGTTGAAAACAAGTAATTGATTGTCGATTTCATCAATATTCCTCTCGTTCCATCCCATTCGTTTGTGTTTTGAATGATACTCAGATTCAAAATAATGGGAGCAGAAAAAAACATTTCTTCTTGAAAATAAGCTTCTGCAATAGATCCTTCAACAAATGATTTGTTACGTACTTTTCTTTTCAATTTTTTCATGCATATTTCAAATGGGTACATCCATCGAAACTGTACTGGACCTCCACATTTGGCTTCATATGGAAAATGAAACATCAAATGTTCCATTGAGTCGAAGAAAGATGGAGGAAATATTTTTTCCAGTTTATATAAAATTACAACAACATCTTCTTCAAGTTTTCATAGAGCATCATAATCTGTTGTTGCCGCACATATGTCCCGAAAATAAAACGAGACATGTCGTTTTGGAATCCCAAATCACAGAATTCAACAGACCTCTTAATCCAATGGGTAGAAGTCTTTCCATTATAACATGACAATCTTGAATTTTTAATCCAGTAATATGACCATTATTTACACATCTACCCAAATTGGAAGCACAGCCATCTGGAAGTCTCAAATATGTAATCCCCTGACAAACTAATAAACAGTTTTCTTTAGACAGTGTATAAGCTGCTTTTGGATTCAGTAACCTTTATATTCTGGCATTCTCAAATAGTTCCAGTTCTGGACACCTGCAAATTTGGGCAAGATATAAACATGCATTTACATTATCTTTGCTCTTTACTAGCGTATCCAAAACTGTATGAAATAAATTATCAAAATAGTTCTTCTCAATATGCATGACATCCAACATGTGGCGGCCCAACAAATCAGACCAATATAGAAAGTCCCAAAATATTCTACGTTTAATCCAATTGTGTTCTTTCCCAAAACCAAAAATTTTCTATTTGTTTATTATGGGACCAAAAGTGATGTGAGGTAATGAAAATACAACTGATTTTAACTCCGAACCTGATAGTATTTTTGGAGGTCCATCCCTTTCAATTGTTCCTTTTCTGAAATGAGATCTGTTTCTGTGAAAAGGATGATCAGCTGGAAGAAATCTATGATGACAGTTAAAATAACAAGGTTTCTTTCCATGGATGAGCATAAATGTTTTGTTCTCTCCCATACAGTAAGGACATGAATTCTGACTATGTGTACTCTAGCAAGATAACATCCCATAAGCTGGGGAGTCACTAATTGTCCACATCAATGCTGCTCTCAGTACGAATTCATGTTTCGTAGCAACATCATATGTACTGATTAATGGTAATTATTGGTAATTATTACTAATTAATGGTAATTATTGGTAATTATTTCTAATTAATGGTAATTATTGGTAATTATTTCTATTTATTACTAATTATTGGTAATTATTACTAATTATTGGTAATTATTTCTAATTATTAGTAATTATTGGTAATTATTGGTAATTACTACTAATTATTACTAATTATTACTATTTATTACTAATTATTTCGAATTATTCCTAATTATTGGTAATTATTCCTAATTATTACGAATTATTACTAATTATTGGTAATTATTACTAATTATTGTTAATTATTACGAATTATTACTAATTATTGGTAATTAATGGTAATTATTGGTAATTATTACGAATTATTGGAAATTATTATTAATTATTACTAATTATTACTAGATATTACTAATTATTAATAATTAATGGTAATTAATGGTAATTATTAGTAATTTTTACTAATTATTGTTAATTATTGTTAATTATTACTAATTTTTAGTAATTATTACTAATTATAAATAATTATTACAAATTATTACAAATTATTACTAATTATTAATAATTATTAATAATTATTGGTAATTATTGGTAATTATTAGTAATTATTACTAATTATTGGTAATTATTACTAATTACTGGTAAATAGTGGTAATTATTGGTAATTGTTACCAATTATTGGTAATTATTGGTAATTATTAGTAATTATTACTAATTAATGGTAATTATTGGTAATTATTTCCAATTAATGGTAATTATTTGTAATTATTTCTAATTATTACTAATTATTGGTAATTATTACTAATTATTAGTAATTATTGGTAATTATTACTAATAATTAGTAATTATTGGAAATTATTACTAATTATTACTAATTATTACTAATTATTACTAATTATTACTAATTATTACTAATTATTACTAATTATTGGTAATTATTACAAATTATTGGTAATTATTACTAATTATTGATAATTATTATTAATTATTACTAATTATTGGTTATTATTTGTAATTATTGGTAATTATTACTAATTATTGGTAATTATGATAATTATTACCAATTATTACTAATTATTGGTAATTATTGGTAATTATTACTAATTATGGGTAATTATTGGTAATCATTACTAATTATCGGTAATTATTGGAAATTATTACAAATTATTGGTAATTATTACAAATTATTGCTAATTATTGGTAATTATTACTAATTATTACTAAATATTGATAATTATGGCTAATTATAAATAATTATTCCTATTTATTGGTAATTATTACTAATTATTACTAATTATTACTAATTATTACTAATTATTGGTAATTATTACTAATTATTGGAAATTATTACTAATTATTGGTAATTATTACTAATTATTGGTAATCATTATGAATTTTTACTAATTATTGGTAATTATTGGCAATTATTGGTAATTATATGTAATTATTCCTAATTATTGGTAATTATTAATAATTATTGGTAATTATTCCTAATTATTGGTTATTATTTCAAATTATTGGTAATTATTCCAAATTATTGGTAATCATTATTAATTATTGGTAATTATTATTAATTATTGGTAATTATTCCTAATTATTGGTAAATATTGACAATTATTTGCAATTATTCGTAAATATTGGTAAATATTGGTAATTATTGGAAACAATATTGACAAATATTGACAAATATTGGCAATTTTTGAATATTGGGAATTATGAGTAATTATTACTAATTATTAGTAATTATTAATAATTATTGGTAATTATTATAAATTTTTATTAATTAATGTTAATTATTTCTAATTATTATTAATTAATTCAAGTTAATATTAATTTTTCATAATTACTGCTAATTAATTGTAATTACAGCTAACTATTTTATATTATTTAGTGTTTAATTGTCTCTAATTACTGTTAATTATTAATACTTATTCATAATTATTTCTAATTAGAAATCAGAAAAAAAAATTCAAAAAATTCAAACTAAATAAATAAAATAAACAAAATAAATATTAAATTAAAATTAAGATAAAAACATTAAACTTGATGTCAATGTCGAGCCGTTGTAATTGTAGAAAACCACCAACTGAATCCTCGAAGTCGGAAACTTTTTTTTACAACTGATAGTCGTAAAAGATTCAGAGTGGAAAAATTGGAACGGTTGAGAGTTGAGAGTGGGAAAATTGTAATGGTTGGCAGTATTTATAGGTTAGATTAATTGCGACGGGCTTTTTGACGATGGAAAACCCGTCGCAAATAATGATATTTGCGACGGGGCCCGTCGCAAATAACACCTACCGTCGGGGTATTTGCGACGGGACTGTAGCCCCGTCGCAAATAGTCTTTAACCGCCGCCAATTATTTGTGACGGGGATAGAACCCCGTTGCAAATAAACTTTGTGTGGTTTGGCGCGCATTTTGCGCTAAACTATTTCCGACGGGTAAAAAAAACCCGTCGCAAATAACAGATTATTTGTGGCGAGAATAGTTGCCCGTCGCAAATACTCCTTTGCGAAAGGTATTTGCGACGGGAATAATTCTCGTCGCAAATACCCCGTCGCTGTTAACCATTTTTTCCGTAGTGATGTGGGACTTACATAAGAAACACCTTGTCTGGTGCAACCTGCCATTAGATCCAGGCGATGAGGTTTCAAGAGATGTTTTAGGAATGAATCAACTCAAGGTACCCATGAAATCAATGATGAGAATATCAACTCGTGACATAAGAAAAAGAACAAGATGAGTAGGTCAACATAAAGTAGTTCATGGAGTGCAGAGGATTATCTTGAACCATGGTAATGTAGCAGTAGAATTTGAGGTTGCATAAGGGTGTAAGCCAATCTTTCATCAACCGAACCCCAAAATTTCATGGTGCAAATCACTATTTTTCAACACTATTGCACACAAGATTGGTTTTTTTCACAAGAGGTTCCCTTGCACACACCGAACATAGAAAAAAGTGTGGTTGAAATAGGATCAACCAAACACGGGTCTACTCTATGAAATACCAATATGCGACATTTAATGAAATATTTTATACCTCATGGGTTCCATTCATTCATGATGTCACAAATGATCGGTCTTATGTGCATTAAAGCGGCAACCGATGTCCAGAGCATCACTCTGAAGTAGGGAGGGTTACCTTGTATATATAAAAATATTAATTCATGGTGGAGTGTAAGATTTTTAATGTGTAAATATTAATTTGTTGTCACATTAAGCACATAAGATATTTATGTGTGGGTTGGGCTTTTTTATGCATAGGGAGCACCACATGCTCACAACTTACTTAGCTATTTTCAGGTGGTAAGGGTGGAAGATTTCATTTTGACGTTGCATTGGGCATATAAGATCTATGCATGAAAATCAAGGATTACACTCAAGATTCAATTCTTGCATGCAGAACTTCTTTCTTGCATGAAAGTCTATACGTTTCTCTAAAAATATCCTTAGCCTACCATTTCCAGTAGTCTGACTTCAAATGACCATTAATTTTGATCTGTAACTGTATTTGGGCTCGACTACTAGTCAAATCGAATCCTATTAAATAATATACCCTCCTAGCCCATGTTTGGAAGTATTTAGTGATTTCTGTGGATGTTTTGTTCTGATTACAACACAGTCATACAATACTGTAAACACTGAAAGGAAAACTGAATGTACTAAATGCAAAAAATTATAGCGACAAGGAATCCCAAACAATACTTGAAAAACAATAATCTAGTAAATCTCACCATATTATCTATCCTAATTTGACTAAATTGAAATATAGCTGATATATAAATAGGGTGAGAAAAATATTATACACAATTTTATCATCCCTAGAGCCTCTTGTGAAAAAGATAAAGAAAGCATTCTGATGAATAGTGACCAACAATGAATCTAACACGACACATAAATAGTTATACTATGTTCTCAACCTCACCATGTATAACTCTAACCAAGTATCACATACAAGAAATAATATAGTATAATAAGAAGACATCAATGGTGTCCCACTCCCATTTCATCACTAGATTTAAACTCTTCATCAATGATGAACGTCCCGAGCTATCTCTATCCAAAAGAGGACATCTCAAATACACCATGGAAAGGAGTCCCAACATGAACCTCATGTATCACACCATCATTTCATCAAATGTCAGATATTTGTATATAGTAACCATGTTCTTTTTTATCCACCACATCCCATATGACATGTATCATAGATCGGGTATAATACCTTAATCCATTATATCCTATAAATTGAGCATTTACCTCAATACATCATAGTATATACACATCATACCTATAATAATAATTTGGATAAAATATATGCTTTTACATGTGGGTGGAGTAACCATAATCCATCACCTCCCACTACACAAGTATGGGGAAAAACTAACCCCGTGCGTACTAGTACAAATAATTTGCAAGAGAAGAGAGTGGGGCTAGAGGGGGTATTCATCTATCTATCTTCCCACCATGATGTTGGGGAAAACCCCCACCAGAGTATACCAATTATTAGTATACGTATCCTAAATGGGTGGGGATGAATATGAAATCACATAATATATAAGATATAATATGTCTCACATTCATACTATGGGCGTAATCTAGTCTTAAACTCACCCATATCTAACGTCGCTCAAAATCGCAGCTACCACTTCTAAGACCATACTTATTATATGAACAGATTTATTTAAATAGAAACAATAATTACTTCCTTAATTTTTATCTTTTCCTTACATAATTTTAATCATTATACATTAATTATCCATTAACATTATTCTACATTATAATAAAATAATTATAAAACTAGGGGCCATTCCCTCTAGGCATAATCCAAATTGTATCCATGCTTATCAACATTGAAATATTTTTAGCATTTTCATTACATGAAAACCAATCCCACATGTTGCGAATTATATGATCATTACTAGCATCATCCGATAATAAATTTTATCTATGAAAACATTCTTATGCTACCACCAATAAGAAATATGCATCCAATAACATCTACAAACCTCAAGCAATGAAGAATGAAATAGAGATAAAAATATGTAACCTAACCATCTACCATCAAATAGATTTATAAGGAAGAATATCCTCTATCCGCATTACATCAATGGGTAGGCCCATATTCCACCCATTACCTCATCTCTGGGTCCAACCCCAACAATCCCATGCGTATACTGATGCATCATACCATCATAGGTGTCAACTACGCCCACATCATGCAGGTATCCCTATCCATATATCACATCAACCATCCCATACATAGCCATATCATGCTCATATCACAGTAGGCCTCATAGCCCCAAATCACACCACATTGTGATTTTGACATCAATATCACACCATAATAGAAGATGACAAACCATATTAATATCCAAAAGGGTAATCTATATCATAAAAATAAGGAATCCATCCTTCACACTTCAATGATATCTCATAGATCAAAGCTCATGGAACTCGTCAGTCACAATTACATTAGAAACTCAAACCCTAGGAATTATCATTATCACACAATCAATTCATACTCCATATTAAATATAATGATTCTTTATTAAAAATTTCCAACTATATAGAATGTAAAGAATCAATCTATTATATGCTACTACAAGGAAAAACAATTTTTTATCATTTATTCCAATATTAACAAACCTAGGGAAGTTACATTATAAATTAACATGAATTTTATTATTATTAAAAATAATTATCATGATTCAATTTCATTAACCAATTCATTATATCATGAAATAACTAATTGAATCAAACTTGTATACTGGCATCAATTTGATCAACATAAACTTTCATCAAAAACCAGAATACCAACAATACTATTCTTTAATTTCCTATTCAAATTAGTCAGAAATAAATACTATATTTATGTTGTTTATTAATATCATCATGATACTCCAAGAATACGAACCTGGTAAAAATTTAAATCATAGATATCAAACTATCTAAAAAATCAAGAGGCAAACCACTACAACATTTTAAATCCTCAACAACGACATGTGATCACTATCCAATTACTTTAATCTAGTTCAATATTTATTATTTTAATTCACTTATCAACCAATTAGATAAATATTTATAAATTTAATATGGAACATAAATATAATAATAAAATAATAAATCCAATACTTTTAAGGGTTGAACTTCCCTTGCACAAGAACAGATCAATTTTGACAAACCCGATCAACTCTCTTGCAAGATGTTTCATCTATCTAGGGATTTCAAAGAACAACTACAACAAAAAAAATTAAAACATATATTAGAAACATAGAGATGATCCACAATCACAAGAAAAAAATAAATTGGAGTAATAATATCAAGGAACCTCTATAAAAGGTTTTGAATGTACCTCAAATTGCAATAGTGTGAAGATGAGAATCCAAGGATCTATCTCCATTTATTGGATCCATACATTCTGAAGGGAGGGATACTGAATCTCATAGAATGGGAGAATGGTCATAGGGTTTTGAGAAAAACTGATCCACCTAGACATTTATAAGTAGTTATGACATGAACGTTAAATGGTGTGTAACCCTTATACATCTTGTAAATATCGAGTTTCATATCTCATAGAAAATGTGTCTCCTTTAATCATTAAATCCTGAATATTTACACACCATGATGAACCCTATTAAACAAAAATAACAAGATGTGAACATCGAATACAAGATTTAAAACACATATATTTGCTACGTAATCTCTATGATTCCAAATATTAGCAACTGAACCCTTCAAAGCTCACTAAAGTCCGTATCCAAGCTCCACGGGCTATAGAGACACACAATGGGTCGTATTAAGAGATGATCTTACAATTACATCCAATGTTAAGAATTTTCTTTTTATGAATTTAGTTATTATTATCCATGTGATTATTTCCATGATATTATAAATTAAAGAATTCAATGAACATAAAATTTATTGAATTTATTCTATAATCATTAATTTTTCATACCATATTATTATATTTTTATTTACTCATGGAATCTTACATTTCACATAACACAAATTAACTATTTTATCTCACCCTTTATTGGTTTTCCATTCCCTAGGATATGAAGAAGTAATATTTGAATATGTCAAGGATATAGAATAATTTCTCTTACAAATTTTTAATATTTTTTTCTAATATAAAATGGGAACAATGAATGTTTATAGTAATTTTATAATACCAAACTATTTGGCCAATTTGGATGAAATAACTTAAATATTATTCAAATAAAATAATGTAGACTGAAAATATGTTCATCTAGAGTTTGGGATTTTATAGTTTCTATCAGATAATGTTTAGTAGAAATAATAAGAACCATATATAGTAAAACATATATTAGGTTACCTATGTCTATGAATTACATTGAGGATAAGTGTAAGTATTGGATAAAAACATAATTTTTTAAGGTATGAAATATGTGATTTTCCTATCAATACATCTCTTTCTAGATACTACAAGGGGATGTTGTTATGGTAAATATTCATCTAGGAGTAATATCATTTAAAATAGTTTTTAACTATATTTTGGATGTTATTTGGGTTCACGATGATTAGGCACTTATTACAGACCTAGATTGACACTCTCAGAGGATATGATTAGGTTAATTCACATTTTCATTTCGAACTATTATGTTGAATGGGAAAATAAACCCTATAGAATCCTATGATAATGAAAAGTGATATGAAAAAAACATAACATATATTGGGATGATATGTTTAAGATTTGTCATACATTTAAAATCATAGGTTCTTATTTCAAGTTTTTATGTAATGGAGGTTTATAATGATTAATGATATTTTTAGGGAATTTTTGGGAAAAACACTTTAGTTTAATATTGGTTTTGTTGAAAATGTTATTTGTGGAATAATGATTTTTTATTTTATGAACATAATTTTAATATTATTGTAAACCTTTTGGGTTACAATTATCGTTGGTGTTAATGTGGTAATTAATAATACATATTACATAACTTTGGGTGTTCAAACTTTTTTGAAAACAATTGTGGTAATAATTTAGAGGATATTTCATGTTGATTTTGAGATTTTCATTAAATTTGAGGGAAAATTAAATGAATTAAATTAATAAATTATTAGAAAAATTATTATTAACATGTTGGAAAATAACCCTTCACATCTGGAAAGTACATAGGGAATTAACACACAAATGAAGGGCTACAAAGGTGTAATGCCTAACACTAGCTTATGTGATCTCTTGGTTTGTATTAAATTTTAAATACTCAAATGATATGATAGAAAAATGTCAATTTGATATATGGAAACATATTATAGGATAAAATATCATTCAATTTTTTTGATTTGGATGCGATTAATACTTTTTGGGATATTTTGTATTAGGTTATGGTATATATAAAAATTATATTTAACAAAAATGATTATTTGGGATGAATTAGATTAATTTTTTTTTGGTTTGACATGAATGGTATAAAATAATAATTCAGGTTAAAAATATCATTAATTATTATTTTATTGAGGTAATGTGGGCTATATGGATATTTATTTAAGAAATGATGTATGCTGATACAATTAATTTAATGTGGAATTATGGATATCAATGTATAATTTATTTATATAAAGTTTCAATAATTTTTTCTTTTACATTAATTTATGAAATACATTTCACGATTTTTTAAACAAATTATGAATATTGGGTTATTATTATATTGAAATTATGATCTATTAAAAAATATTTAGTGATTTTGGAATGAAAATTCAACTTCATTTCTTGGAATAGGAGATAAATTGGAAATAAATTTATTCACAACTAAATGAAGAAATTATTCTTAATAAAGTTAAATAAATTATGTATATTTTTATGTGTTATTTATGCTAATATTTAATTAATCCATCAACATTATTAAATGGATCTTGGGATAAAAGTTTTAAAATTTTATATGCTTCATCAAATAATCTATAATGCTCTAGTTACTAATAACCTTTACCCTTTCATTCTGTAGTACTACAATTTTATGAAAAGCGTGTCAAAATGAATTTGTTAGAAGATGGAGATATCTAATTGATGTAGCTACTAGATATAACAAAATTAGGCACATATTAGTAGCATATGGTAGTATTTTGTGGAAGAAACTGGTGGTACTAGCTAGTTGTAGCTGGTGGTTGTTGCAGCTGGTGGTAGAGGAAATAACATGGTGGTATTATTCTTTGGTAGCATGCAGATATAGTAATAAGTGGTTGAAGAAGGTGGAATTAGATGGTGTTAACATCTTTTTGTAGAATATGGTTGTTGTATACCTAGTCTTCTGGTACTAGAAATTGGCTTGTAGTATTAGACATAGTCTAGTGTAAATGTTTAGTAGTAGATGCAAGAAGAAGCCTCTATAAGTAGTATGAGGCCATGATATCAAATATGTAGAAAATTTAGAAATAAATAAAATATTTAGGTAGTATCTTGATGTAGTATGTTATTGTATAAAATGGTGATATAATATTATAGTAGAAACTCGAAGAATCAAGTTCTTGTTTTTCCAAAATTTTGAGTTTTTCTAGTTTTACAACTTTTTTCCAAAAAAACTGATACATAATTATTTTAATTGTGATCTATTAAAAAGACGATATTTTTATCCTCCATTTATTAAAATTTTGTTGCATTTAAATTCCACTTCTTCTTGTAGTTAATGGTATTTACAATTATTGATCTAATCCCAATATAGAAATGTCATCATTACCATGTCCATACCTCACATTTCATTCGATTGAAATATAGATTGATTACTTATAGTCCATATTAACCAACATTGTTCGAGATCCATGGAAAATCTGTAGTATCCCACCAAGATCCCCTCAGTTTTAATATTCATGATTTTTCAAATTTTGGGTTAGCACCCCGTTTTAGTAGTAGCATAACTCATCTGAGACTGTGACATCTTTTCTTTGAAGTGGGTTGAAAATTTATTTTTAAATGCCACTTCTTCATGTAGTTAATTCCATTCACAATTAATTATCAAATCTCAATCTAGAAATATCATCTGTACCATGTTCTTACCTCACATTTCGACTAAAATCTAGATTGATTATTTATTGGAGACTTATAGTATATTCTTCTATTTTCAAAAAATTCATATAGTTATCAAGGTTTATCTGAATGGGTTATGGAATAATTAATTTTTATGGACATAAATATGTAATTAATTTTGAGGACTATAAAAATTAAGAGTCATGTTTAATGATCTATTGATTACTAAAATGTGATGATATTTAAATTTATTCTAATATAATATTTGTTTAAGGTAGTAATTAAATGACTTAGTGGAATTGATATAGAATAAGAGGTTATAAATTCTTATAAATGATCAAAAGAACAAAAAGGCATATTAATTTATATTTTTTATTCTAACAATTTGGTGATACTAATTTTCTATTTGGAACCATGTTAAATTGATTTTGATATTTTTTATAGTTAATGCCATAGGAGTCCCAAGGATTGAAACATGTAAAAAATTTATTGGTAAATTTATAATGAATTATAAATTTGTTTTTTTGATAAGGATAAATTATTCATACTAAAAGTTCTGTCTTGTTTATAAATGATTAATGCATCGTTTGGGGATAAGGGTGATTATTTTTATGTAATGGAATAAATATTTTTTGTGGCCATCTTTACATATTAACAATTAACGTTTTTTAACCTACTCATGAGATCCTGATAGATGATCCTAGGATGGATAATATCATTGGTGGGGAGGCGTATGGTTGGGAAATCAGTTCATGCATGTATCAAAAATATTTATGGTAAAATGGAAGTGGGTATTGGGGGTGGAATTGGAAAAAATGGAACAAGTTGATGTTGGGATTACCCATTTTTTGGCTAAATAGTAATGATTTCTATTAATGAATCTTTCTAAAGGATGGATGATCATATTTCTTGTTCAATATTTTTTTCATTCCAAATTTCTAGAGGAATCTATAGGTGTTTAGATTCATATATTGATGGTATAATATGAGGATTTTATAGAGTAATTGGATTTATATAAGGCTTAATAATTAATTATTAATGCCTATCCAATTTGGTTTTCCAGGCTAGAATATGAATGTTGAAATTATTTGAGAAAACATTGACTCAATTAAATTATGTATCGAGGGAATGGAATTCTCATACAATTTTTAATGTAATGTTATATGAAAAAATAAAACATGATTAATGTTGATAATTTTTTTTAATGAATTAAAAAATGTATATAGAATTCGATAATGATAAGAAAATTAATATTATGTAGCTCTATAAATTCTTGAGGTCTTGGAGGGTATCCATCTCTTATAAGTGGAAGATGGGAGTTTGAGAGAAATTTGATGTATTTAAATCTATTGATTGGTTATGATCATTATGTCGTTGTCATTTGTATTATATCCTTTTTTAATTTCATATGATACACAACCCATTTCAGTTAGGGTGAATAAAACATAGTAGAATATGGGAGGTTGTTTACACCAATATTCAAGTAGTATGATAGATGTATGAATACCCCCATTAACCCTAATCACTTATCCTGATATTAATATATACGGGTATACATAGCGATTTATTTCCCTATATATACGTATAAAGGAATAGAATGGATTATTGTTATTTAACTCACATATATCATCATATATTTTTCAGAAATGGTTCTTATAATTATGACTAGTATTGGATGAAATGGATTGAGGTACCTCCCTTGGTGCATAGTTTTTGATGGATTTAGGTGTAATAACTAATTCATTATACACATCATACGTGATCTGATTGGTAATAGAAACTACTCTGTTACAATATGACAATGTGGATGATATTTTTTGATGATGTGATAGCTAATGTGCATGTTATGATACCCAGCCAAGAGGTATATGGGATAAATTTTTTTGGGAAGAGATGTCTCAGGAAATTTCAATTTCGGGTGGGGTAGAAAGCTATTATATAGTAGGTAGTGGTTTACCATTGATGTTTCATTATTATTATATATGAGTTATTTGTATGCGATACTAGGTGTGAGAGAGCTATTGTGAGGTTGTGATAATGGTATATCTATGTAGGTGATGTGTAAGTTTCACTGTTGTTTACTTGTATTTAGAATATGTTCTTAATTTTTCATTTATGAGAGGCATTGAGGAGGATCCTACTGACAATAATGTTATTCTCACCACACATAATATAAACTATTTTCAGATAAATTGAAGTAAGTTGGACAAAAATATTGACATTACTAGATCATGGTTTTATAAGAGTTGTATGTTCTTCATGACTATTTATATCTCTATGTTTTGGTATATATATATCCATTTTAGTTTTCTCCAATTTTTATGAAATAAATTATTTGTAGTTGGTCCCAATTATCTTGTGAGAATTAGTTTATCGGTGTTTCTATCTTTAATAACTCTTCCACAATTGCATTCAGAGGGAATATCCTACCAAAATAAAGTTTACTATAACATTGGTGCTATTTTTCAATTTTTGGATTACATAAGGTGAGACTCCTGAAATAATTATCCACATTATCATATTTTTTTAGGAGGGGTACTCTTTGGGGGGGAGGGGTTCAAGGTAATGAGGTATCAAAGGTTTAATTTTAGAGATAGGATGTATTTTGGATCTTGGAAAAGGTAAGGACTAGATTTTATAATAGGGAGTTGAATTCGAATATTTTTATTAAAAAATTTAAATTTTGGATTTTTTGAAAAACATTGGTATTTAGGGACCCATGTTATATGAGATGTACTCCATTGTGTTTCTAGGCATTTAAAGCGAATTGATATTGGTTGTGGGGTATAAATCAAGGAATGGATCTTGTATCTTTCTTCCCTACACCTGATATTGAAATGATATGCCCATAGTATAGGATAATTCATAAATTAATAATTCATTGTTATAAAAAAATTATTCCTGAGTATTATATATTATAGGTTTAGGATTATGCATCAATTTTTTCTACTTAAGGAAAGTCTCCATGTCAATTTACTCATTATGTCCACAATATAGATTGTTATTTGCATGTTCACGTAGATCCCCAAATAGTATAGTAAGATAACAAAGAAACAAATTTTAGGATATTTTTATATTTTCAGTTCTAGATTCTACATAAGTATGTGTTCTTCATTCCAAACATAGTCACAATGGATGGATTGAAGGATGTTATGATATATTTTATTTTGATTAGTGCTCAGAAGGAGCATTGGTTTAGTTGTTGTCATACTGCATAGGGTAGTGTATAAATGGAGGATCTTATTAATCAAGGATCTCGAGGAGTCATATGTCTCATAGAAGAACATAAATGACAAATTTCTATATTATTTTTTTCATTGACCATTACAGAAGCTAGTTTTCATGATGTTCTACACTTTGAAAGTGGAGTTACAAAATTATGGACTTTATGATCCATTTTTGGACCCTCATCTAATATTAATCAGTAGTTTTTCTTTATTTGGATCCCATTTATGTGAATTTTATCAGGAATTATGTCTAGGTATCATGAACTAGGTCACCCTTTTTATACAAAATTCATATTTTAAGATTTCAGAAGTGTTGAGGTTTCCAAGGGGACTGTCGAGAGATAATATTTTTCCTTAGAGAGTAGAGAGTTGATGTAAAACATGTCATTATTAGGGTCATAGATTTAATGGTGATTTAGGTGTTCATATTTAGGTTCCACAATTTAGGTAGTTTTAACATAGGAATTAGTAACAATGTGATCTATCATGGGATCCATAGAGTGGATAATGTCTAAGAAGAGGGCTGCCAAGAGATATTATTTTTCCTCAAAGAGTAGAGAGTTGAGGTAAACCATGTCATTATCAGGGTCATAGATTTTATGGGTTTTTATGTTTTTAGATTAATTGCATATTATTTATAGAACTAGGTTATCCAGATATTTTGTGAGGTTCATTTGTCTTTTTTACCTACTTTCAGGCTTTGTTTGATTGAGGAGGTAAAAAATTTATATAATAATCACTTATCCTTTTATAGGACTTGTGGATGAGAGTTTTTATGTTCCCTCGACAATGACTACTCATTTTGGAGGTATAAATGACCATTTTAATATATGTAAATTATATGAGTATGTGATGGTGCATCAATGATCATATAGAGACATATTATGTTTATACTGCAAACCATTTTTACCATTTTCAAATAGCCAGTTTTTGGGTGTCTGGTTCCCATAACATCCAAAGATCACATCCAAAATTCAAATCCAAAAATCCAAATCCCAACATCATCATACCAAATCTCTGATAGACGCTGCACGCCATACCACATGTCTCAGACATACCACTACCTTGATCCTTGTAACCCACCGGGACAGTTCGCCGGCGAAGCACCACTGGGGATCCCTACCCTCGGGTATCTTGAACCCTGCATCGACACCATCAATCCTTTGACAATCTTCACCGGTGAAAACCCATCCAACATGACGGCGGCGGAACACAACCGTCGTCGTCCCTGAAGCCCAACCGACCACCACCATTATCACGTCTACAGTAGAACCATCCATAGCCTGCCTTAAAACATAGTAAAACCGCATCAACCGGAATGCGAATGAGAAACACAGATGTCCATCATCACCACCTTCAATGGTTCGGAACCAAAAAAACAACCCTCCATGACCAAGAACAACCAAGACGACAGCAGACCAAAGAGAATCACAAACCGTGCAGGAAAACAGCCGTTGTCGTCGCCGAAGCCCGATCGACCACCATCTTCATCCAAATCCATCCCTTTCCATCCGTAAAATCCCAAAACTCCCACATAGATGATTTCCAGAGGAAGAACATCACCAAATTCCCATAAATCACCCAAACGAGAAAGAATAAAATGAACAGACAACAAGGAACATCAGCATTTTTCAAGAAAAATCCAACCTCAAATGCAAATAACTTATCGTCGCCGCCTTTCGTAAATCCCCCGACCACAACGCTCAACCACTAAATTCCAAGAACTGTGTACGAGATGAAGTTATTGAACCGCTAAAGGAAAATCTCAAGCGCTGAATAAACAACATGCCTCCTTGATAGACACCAGTGCGCGCAAGTAGAGTCGAAAGCCTCTGAATCCAAGAAATTGACGCCTAGAACCATCGAACAAGGGGATATCAGAGTCGATCGGATATGGGGAAGGTGGCGCGAGAGAAAACCCTACCAGGGTTCCACCACTTACGGGCCTATCCTACAAGCTCGTATCATGTTTATGAATATAGCCATATAAAACCAACCTTTGTATGGATTGTTTGTATTCAATGTAAGATATTTTCGATTTCATCATGATAAATATTGAGTAATTTTTTTATAGAGATCCTCAGAAGTTCATTGGTGGGAGAGACCATCGTATAGGTCATAGGCCTATACTTTCATTGTATTATTTAGGCTGAGATTATATACGGTTTAGTAGAGGACCAGTTAACGGTATTTCCTAGTATTGCTGAAGAGTAACATGAAGTCTTTTCTAATATTGGTGTATTTTTTCCCTATTGAATATAGATCAAATTTAGGTATTGAGATACTTATAAGAACTTACACAATATAAATGTATAAAAATAATATTGAAATTTATGGGTTTTTAGAGTTACGAGTACAACTCGATGATATGTTATTGTGATGTTCTTTTTTCATAAATCCCTTTTACCATAGGTTGCACCGGTTTTTTTCACGAAGAACTAATGTAGAAGATTATATCCCTATATTAATTATCATCACTTGAAATAAGAAACAATAAAAACCAACCACCCACATCAATGGGTTTATTATTTATTCATTCAAGAAAAGGGGGAAAATTGTTTCTCAAAATTCAATCTACAGTACGAGAATCAAAAGATGTGGGTTAAAGGTGGGGATATTCAAAATACTACATTTCAATTTCATTAGGGCATTAAATGTTTTTAGTGATTTAATTAGGGGTAAAAAATATTGTATATCTGTTCTTCGGTTTGATGAATGTAGTTTTCAAAGGTATTCTGGATAAGTTTGTTATGGTATTCATCAATGATATATTATTATACTCCATATATGAGGATTATCCTACAGAGTAACTATGTTTCATCTTGGTAGTAATTCAACATCAATAGTAGTTTGGGACGTTTTTGATTTGTGAAATCTGCACTCATTATATTCATTTCATGGGTATGTCTTGTTGTAAATGGGATTTGATATAAATAAATCAATGATAGAGGTAGTTGTTTCATTGGAATCCACCAAGATAGCAACATATCTATAGGGATTCCTTGGTATTGTCTACAATTACATGAGGGTCATTTATAATTTATCTCATTTCCACTCTTCTGACATCTGTCTTCAGTAAGTATCAAGACTTTTTTTAAACTATCTGATGCTATGTGGATTTTGAGTACCTAAAAAATATGTTAGTCACTACTCTAGTTCTTCATCTTAAAGAAGATAGTTTTCACTCTATGGTTTATAACGATGCATCACATATTGGATTGGGGTGAGTTCTAATGTAACTGATATTAGTTGTTTCATATGGTTTTTGATAGTTACATCCCCACTAGAATAATTATGCCACCCATTATCTCAAGTTGGAAGCAGTTGTGTTTTCTTTGATTTTGTGGGAAAATTATCTCATCTAGGATAATTTTTCAATTTTTAACGATCATAAGAGAATATGTTATGTATTTTCCTAGAATTACATTAACATAGGATAGAAATGGTGGATGTAGTTCATGTAGGATTACAAAATTGATATTTCACATAAACTGAGAAATAAAAATGTTGTAGACGATGCGCTAAGTAGGATACCAAGAAGCGATTCCATGAATGAATTTTGAGATTTTGAGATACTTATTGAATAACTATCAATAATTTATATAGATAAGTGAGAGGTTTATTGAATTTTTTGTCTTTACTATATGGTTTTTCATTCATCATTTGTGAATTAGGTGTAAGGGTCCCAACCAAGGGATTCTAAGTTGGATTATGAAGAGATATGGTTAACTTGATCAAATCATCTAATGGTTTTTTTGAGGATGAACAAGATCAGGTTTTATTTTTGGTTGAAGCATAGAGTTGTAGATTTTGAGTCTCAATGTTTGGTCTACTAAATGGGGAATACCAGTAACAGTGTTATAAGTGGTTCTCTATAGAAAATAGATGTTCCACAGTAGAATTTGGATGATATATTAGTGGATAACATTGCTTTTTTACCTCGATATTGGGTATGTTGTAATTCTATGTTGGTGATAGTTGATTATTTGATGAAATCGTCCCAATTCATTGCAATCGAGGTGTCAAAAAATGTTATGGTTTTTTATCTAGTATATAGAGGATATGATGAGACTCCACGATGTCCTAAGGATGATCATTTTAACTAATGATTCTCATTTTACATCTAATGTCATGAATGGTATTCAACATCATTTTATCTATCAGTTATTCCTTAGAAATGTTTTTACCCATATACAAACGGTCAAATAGAGAAGACTATTAGGACTCAAGGAGACATGTTTCATTATTGTGTCCACTATTTTAGAGGTTTGGGGATGTGGAAATTGCCTTTGGGGGAGTTTTCATATAATAATTTACTCCAAAAATCATTGGTATGATATAATTATATCTTTGTATGACCCATATTTTCATTCCCCACTATACTATACACAAGTTAGAGAGTTAGAAATTCTCAGGTAGAATATACTTCAGAACAAGATATAGATGGTCCATGACGTTTTTGAACATTATTATGAATTGTAGGATTATAATAAATCATATCTATACTAGAAGATTGGACGTTTGGGGATCGATGTTGGATATTATGTATTTCTAAACGTTAGTTCTCATTAAATAAAGGTATGTTTTGTGCCCACGGGGAATGGGTGAGTTGGTTCAAGGTGGTGGAATCCTGTCGTCGAGGTTCCGAGTTCGAGTCCTCACAGAGGCAACGTCCACTATACACCAGCGAATTACTCGTGGGACCCTCTACCCCATGTGGAACTAGCCTGAAAGCCTGGGTGTCATTACACATGGGCCTGCAGCTGGGGGAGTACATAGAGGCGTCTGGTGGTGGGTGACGACCCACCTATACCAGGTAACCCCTTGGGCATGAAAACCCAGTGTACTTTTGCCCGCGGGGCATGGGTGAGTTGGTTCAAGGAGGTGGCATTCTGTCGTCGAGGTTCTGGGTTCGAGTCCTCACAAAAGCAATGCGCACTATACGCCAGCAAATTACTCGTGGGACCCTCTACCCTGTGTGGAACTGGCCTGAAAGCCTGGGTGCCGTTACACCTGGGCCTGTGGCTGGGGGAGTACATAGAGGCGTCTGGTGGTGGGTGATGGCCCACATATACCAGGAAACCCCTTGGGCCTGAAAACCCAGTGTACTCTTTCCGGTGGGGCATGGGTGAGTTGGTTCAAGGCAGTGGCGTGTTGTCGTCGAGGTTCCGGGTTCGAGTCCTCGCAAAGGCAACTCACACTATATGCTAACGAATTACTCGTGGGCCCCTCTACCCCGTGTGGAACTGGCCTGAATGCCTGGGTGCCGTTACACCTGGGCCTGCGGCTGGGGGAGTACATAGAGGCGTCTGGTGGTGGGTGACGGCCCACCTATACCGGGTAACCCCTTGGGCCTGAAAAACTAGTGTACTTTTGCCCGCAGGTCATGGGTGAGTTGGTTCAAGGCGGTGGCATCCTGTCGTCGAGGTTCTAGGGTTGATTCCTCGCAAAGGCAATCGCACTATACGCCAGCAAATTACTCGTGGGCCCCTCTAACCCGTGTGGAACTGGCCTGAAAGCCTGGGTGTCGTTACACCTGGGCCTGCGGCTGGGGGAGTACATAGAGGCGTCTGGTGGTGGGTGACGGCCCACCTATACCGGGTAATCCCTTGGGCCTAAAAACCCAGTGTACTTTTTCCCGCGGTGCACGGGTGAGTTGGTTCAAGGCGGTGGGGTCCTATCATCGAGGTTCCGGGTTTGAGTCATCGCAAAGGCAACACGCACTATACGCGAGAAAATTACTCATGGGCCCCTCTACCTCGTGTGGAACTGGCCTGAAGTCTTGGGTGCCATTACACTTGGGCCTACGACTGGGGAAGTACATATAGGCGTCTGGTGGTGGGTGACAGCCCACCTATACCGGGTAACCCCTTGTGCCTGAAACCCTAGCATACTTTTGCCTACGGGGCATGGGTGAGTTGGTTCAAGGTGGTGGCGTCCTGTCGTCGAGGATTCGGGTTCGAGTCTTTGCAAAGGCAACACACGCTATATGCCAGCGAATTACTCGTGGGCCCCTCTACCCCTTGTGGAACTGGCCTGAAAGCCTGGGTGCCTTTACACCTGGGCATGTGGATGGGGGAGTACATAGAGGCGTCTGGTGGTGGGTGACGGCCCAACTATACCAGGTAACCCCTTGGGCCTGAAAACCAAGTGTACTTTTAGCCTGTGGGGCATGGGTGAGTTGGTTCAAGGCGGTGGCGTCCTGTCGTCGAGGTTCCGGGTTCGAGGCCTCGCAAAGGCAACAAGCACTATACGCCAGCGAATTACTCGTGGGCCCCTCTACCCTGTGTGGAACTAGCCTGAAAGCCTGGGTGCCATTACACCTAGGCCTGCGGCTAGGGGAGTACATAGAGGCGTCTGGTGGTGGGTGATGGCCCACCTATACTGGGTAACCCCTTGGGCCTGAAAACCCAATGTACTTTTGCCCGCGGGGCATGGGTGTGTTGGTTCAAGGCAGTGGCATCCTATCATCGAGGTTCCGGGTTTGAGTCCTTGCAAAGGCAACACACATTATATGCCAGTGAATTACTCGTGGGCCCCTCTACCCTGTGTGGAACTGGCCTGAAAGCCTGGGTGCCGTCACACCTGGGCCTGCAGCTAGGGGAGTACATAGATCCGTCTGGAGGTGGGTGACGGCCCACCTATACCGGGTAACCTCTTGGGCCTAAAAAGGCAGTGTACTTTTATTAAAGAGGGCCCATTTACTTTCACTTATCTTGGAGTCCCAATTTTTTGGTGGAGACCCAAAGCCAGCTGCTTCGCTAATGTTATTGATCAAATTATAAACCAACTTTCCAGTTGGAAAGGGAAATCTCTCTCTATGGCTAGGAGAATTTTCTTGGTCATGTCAATCATTGTCTCTAAAATGGTATAATCCCCCATGATTTATAAATGTCCTGTTGGAATTTTCATGAACATTAATACTTATATTAAAATTTTCATTTGGACTGGAAGTATTCTTGAAAGGAGTCTTGTCACTATACCTTGGAATTCTTATTGTAGACCTCTTGATTAAGGTGGTATTGGCATAAAAAATTTAAAGGTTTTCAACGACGTTCTCCAGGCCTGTCTCACTTGGCATATTATTAATCCCTCTTCTAATGCTACTAAATTTTTGTATCACAGATTTCTTTCTAAGCTCTTAAAAGGGAATCTCACTTTCATTAACTCTTCCATCTGGCCACCTATCAGGGACTCTTATCATAAGATCATGTATAATTCTAGATGGATGGTTAGTGATAATTCTTCAATTAACTTTTGGTGTGGAAAATGGTATGATAAACCCTTGATAACATTGTTACCTACTAGTCACATTCTTGAGGACACTAATCAATCTATAAAAGATGTTATTCAATTTCATCATCATGATCTCCCTGATAATATTTTGCAGATCATAGATAATCATTCTTTTTCCCATGATGGTGACTTCCTGGTCTAGGAACCTGCACCAAATGGAATTTTTGACTCTAAAATATTTTATAAGAAGAATTTTTCTCACATTGATTCAAATTATATATGGGTGAGCCAGTTTAACAAACCCTAGATTAAACCCTCCAGGATCACTCTCATTTGGCCTATTGCCCATAATAGATTGCCTACAGATAATGCTCTTCAAGTTTTTGGCATCCGACATTATTCTAAATGTCTCCTTTGTAACCAACGTGGGGAGGATGCAGATCATCTCTTAAGGTCTTGTGCGACATCCTATGCCTTATGGAAATTTTTTTTTGATTTATTCAACTTCATATTGTCTTTTACTGATCCTATTTCCGTGTTTCTTAAAAACTGAACTAGATCTCAACTTTCTTTGCAGATCAAAATCATCTTGCTGGTGGCAGTGGCTGAACTCATCCACGAGATTTGGTACGTTAGAAATTACCTTATTCATAATAATCACACTTTTAGTCTCAATGTAGGAAAATCTATAATTCTTGTCACGATCAAGGAAGCTGCATTTATTCAAAAAGAATGCTCCAACAACTCAGTTGGGGACTTTGATATCCTTCGCTGCCTCCGAGTTCCTGGAATTTTCCCAAAGCCCAAACGCACCTTCGAGGTTTTCTGGTAGGAACCAATGTCGGGATGGATAAAAGTCAATGTTGATGGTGCTTCTAAAGGAAATCCAGGCCCTACCAGTTGTAGTGCTATTTTCAGAGATTCTGCTGGTCAATGTCAGGGTTGTGTCTACGTTGGATGTGGTCACTCGTCATCGCTGGAGGCAGAACTATTGGGTGTCATCCATGCTATTGACTTTGCTCTTCAAAGAGGTTGGAGGAAATTATGGACTGAGAGTGACTCAACCACCATCATTCTTGCCATCTAGAATGGAAGCATTTATCTGGCCTGGAAGCATACTACTCATTGGATGAACTGTCTTAACTCGCTTCATTGGATTTATTTTATAGCTACCCATACATACCGTGAAGCGAATTTCATTTCTGATGCTCTTGCCAAAAAAGGAGTTCACCAGCACATGACTTGGCTGGACTCCCTGCCTGCTGATTTATTTGAGCTTTTTGATAGAGATTGTAAAAAAAATTCCCTATTTCAGACTCTTGTAACTTTATTATTTTTAATAATAATTTGTGCTTTGGACTTTGACTAAAAAATTACCTTAAAAAAAATAAAGGTATGGTTTGTTCACGGTAGTAAGCTTACTCCCCTATCTTTATGCCATTTGAGGTGTAGGCATGCATTGGAGTTTTGGCATATAAGATAAAATTCCCCCTAGATAAACCTAATTCATGATGTTTTTCATGTGTCGCCTCTCCACCATTAGCTTTATTAGGGCTCTCATGTCAATGATTGGGGAGAGAACTATGATGATGATGATGCGGCCAAAAAAACATTATTATAGAGATTGAGGACATCAAGGAGATAATTTTGGAAGAATTTATCATTACCTTGGTTCATCCTGATTACTGGAAAGCATGAAATAAGAAGAGTACCAATGAATATGAGAAAAAGATACATGATTATTATCTCAGGTTTTTCAATCTTTATCTCCCATCTTATATTGTTACTCATTTATGGATGTTTTACTTTTTTAGGTCATGAGATGGTTGGCATCTAATCATTTTTCAAATCATCTCTATTATTTAAGAGGTATATCCCATGATGTAGTGTTTATGAGATATATTTTCTATCATGTGGTTTGTGATTTATTCATCTATGTGAAGTGATTGATCTATAAAGATTTTGATACTCGGGAGTGATACTTCACTGTGTGGTTCTTGAGACAAACCATTTATATCAATTTTCATTGGGTTTGGTCTAATTATTAAGAAATAGAATAGTGTACGAGGTTACAAGTGTGATTTTATAGTTACAAATTACATTATATGTTAATTTACATTGGCATGTTGGTGCCAAATGTTTTTTAAACGGTGGAAGTACTAGCTGATAGTATCAAACATTGTCAGGTGGAAGTAGCTGGCAGGTGTAGCGGGTGGAAGTTAGTACCAGTAGTAATCATTAGTATTAGACATATCCTAGTGGCTCAATATGTATGTCATAGGTGGTGGAAGAATCTGGTAGTTTTAGATGGATATAACATATAAATATAGATATTCTCGGTAGAAGACATAGTTTGGAGTTTTGCATCTTCCAATAGTAGATGTTCATAACATCCCATGGGAGCATGTTGTGGAATCCCACCTTTATATAACATAAACTTTCATTACATTACACAAAACTGAGGATCTTTAAGGTTTAGTGTCTTGGAAACCAGGAACATAATACATGAAAACAACATAAAACATTATTCTTAAACACTTGAAAGGATTCTCCTTAAGTTCATCATAGGTTCATTACTGCATCTCATAACCTGGGGACATACATCAAATGATAGGGTGAGCAGAAGGCCCAGTAAGGGAATCAAGAGAAACATTTTACATGTGAACTTGAGATACTTCAATAAGATCATGAAATGAACATTAAGGCATGAGAATGAAATCATGAGGCAAATCATAATAAAAATAACATTTTCCATAACTTGAAGATGTGGTTACAACATTTAATATTGACAATCATTTCGTTTCACCAAAGTCCATCTCCATGGTGTCATTAAAAATTACCAAGGTTATTCACCAATGTATCAGTCTAAAAGGTCATCTCTAGAGATTAAGTCTTTACCCAATGCATTGGAGCGCTATCAGGGTGCACCCTTAAATTTGTCTTTATAATCATGTTAGCCACAAATATCATCATCAATAATTTCATAAACAACCAATATAGCATAAAAGAAATGGGTTTCATTTCATAATCATAACGTTTTAAAACTGCTTTAAAGACATGATCTTTATGTCACTTTAAAACCCACAGAAAAGGAAGGTGGGTCTCATGTATGTAAATCCCAGAATTTAAAATAGAACATTTTGGTATATATGTAAATACCCCCTTAGAAGAAAGAGCTTTGAGTATTCACTTAATAAAATAAAAGAACTTTAGAAAAATAGAGAGACACTTTGAGACGGAAATTCTGCAGCATAACGGCTATGTTATGAGGTTTTAGAAAACATTGAAAACAGAGGGGACATGGGTCAAACAATCATAAATGACGTATAAAACAGTAGAGGGACCGAATATAAAGAATATATGAACATGGTAATGAAATTTTAAGGGAATAACAATTGAAATTAAAAACATGGAAGGAAGTCAAAAAATGAGATTTCTCTTATGAAAATTCAGCAGCCTAACGATGCCACTTAAAGTTCAACAGAAATGAATTGAAAATATCAAATATGGACCATCATCATATGAAAATAAGAGTTCAGTATGATATATATAGATATCATACCCCAACATAATTAAAAATGAACTTGAATGACTGGACATGAATGTAGAACTTTGAAAAATGAGAAGGGTGAAAGAATCCCATAAAAATTCGGCAGCCTAACGGCGCCACTTAAACATTATTAAAACGAATTGATGAGAGAAAGAGGGGGTATCTCATTATAAGAAAATGAAAAGGTCAGTAAGGTGAATATAGAATAACATTCTCTAACATAATAACATGGATCATAAAATAAATGACATAAAAGAGATTACTTGAAAAAAAGAGAGAGGTCAGATCCCTTACCTTAAAACGTAACTCTTAAAACTCAAAGGATTGGACCTTTAGGGCTTGGGGGAACCTTGGGAGTACTCCTTTGGAGGTAAGGAGACCATAACATAGTTGAGGATGGTTTTGGACTCGAATGGATGAGAGGAGGGCTTGGTATTTATAGGGAAACTGAGGGGACAAGGCATTAATGGCCAAGGGACACCTCATTGGTGGTTTTGGAAAAACTATGGGCTTGCCCATGGTATTTTCCCATGGTATTGGCCACTTGGGACACCTCAAACAATAATTAATCCCCTTTAGTATAAAATCCCTTAAAATATCTCATGAAATCATCATGACACAGTTATTATGTCATTTAACATACTAAAACCCTAAAACTGCATTTTTACTATTCACTAAAAATTCATCTTTCTCAGAATAATCCCAAAAAAATACCATAACATAATATCGATGCTCTGAGTTCAAAAATAAATTCCATTTTATATAAATAATTTTCTAAATATTATTAATTAAATTTTTAAATAAAAAAACATTATTCACCTAAAAAAACTAATACTTGATTAATATTTTATGAAACCATTATTTAACCAATTTATTGAATGACATTACAAAATCAAGGTGTCTAAATTATATTAAAACTCTTTTAAGTAAGATTACTAGTCCATTTGGTCACATTACTAATCCTATGCATAAAATCACTATTCATAATTTACTATTCATCAAAAATTAAGTTGATCTTATTAGACTCCAAATTCCTTACTGAACACTTTTACAGAATACCATTTTTTGAAAATCATTACACATCATTAATTATTTAATGTTTACATAAATATTTTAAAATATCCTTTTTCCAAAATTCATCAATAAAATACATCCTAAAATTATTTGGACATTTGAAATTCACAAACATCACTAAAGGAAGAAATCTCAATTTATTCATCCCAAATGATTAAACAAAGAAGCTACGGTCTTATCACATATCCCCTTATAGCACCAGCATATGACCTATGTGTAAGGTGTGCTATGGTGAGAGAATCTGAGGGAGGCTCAGATAACATTTCCCTAGTAGTAATCTCTACTAACTTGAACTTCACTGACATGCATTTCTGTTCAAGCTTGACACGATGGAGTTAGGCTTGGTCTTGGTCCAAAGCGAACCCAAAGATTCCACCTACTTCCCAATCTCTGATAAGTGGGATTTATAAGGTTCGAGTCTACTGAATGAATCCATCGACTCCACTTTCTGCATTAACCATTAATATCTCTATTAAATCGTTATGAGTAAGTTAATATACTATTTAAAAATTTTGGGCCATTACATTCTTCCCCCCTTAATAAATTTCGTCCCTGAAATTTTATACTTGAGGCCTAGTCGAAAAGGTGAGCGTACTTTTTGTTCATTGTTTCCTCAGGCTCCCATGTTGCTTCTTCATATTTATGATTCCTCCACAACACTTTCACAATGTGCGTAGTCTTGTTTCATAGAACCTTGTCTCTATGGTCTAAGATCTCCACTGGCTGCTCCTCATAAGAGAGGTCATGTTCCAGCTGTACCACCTCTGGGTTCAGTACATGCGAAAGGTTGGGTATTTACTTCCTCAAGAGAGATACATGGAATACATCGTGAACTTGAGCTAGGTTTGGTGGAAGTTCTAGACGATAGGGCACTGCTCCTATGCGATCAAGGATTTCATAGGGGACAATGTACCTAGGGCTGAGGTTCCCTTTCTTCCCAAACCACATGACTCTCTTCCATGGAGAAATTCTAAGTAAGACTTTGTCGCCAACACCAAAAACCAAGTCCCTTCGACGGTAGTCAGCATAGCTCTTCTACCAACTCTGAGAAGCCTTAATGTGTTGTTGGATGGCATGAACCTGTTTTGTCATCTCTTGCACAAGATCAGGCCCAAGAAGCTATCTCTCACCAGTTTAATAACAACAAGTAGGAGTTCTACATCTCTTTCCATACAGAGCTTCATAGGGTGCCATCTGAATACTCGAATGGAAGCTTTTGTTATAGGAGAACTCAACTAATGGGAGGTGTTGATCCCATCCACCTTTAAATTCCATTGAGTATAATCTCAACATGTCTTCAAGTGTCTGAATAGTCTTTTTAGATTGGAGATCAGTTTGAGGATGACAGGTCGTACTAAAATTCAATTCATTATTCAGAGCATGTTGAAGACTTCTCCAGAATTTGGATGTGAATCTTGGATCACGATCAGACACGATGGATAGTAGGACCCCATGCAGCCTTACCACTTCTTTTACGTATATATTGGCAAGTTGATCCAGATAGAAATATTCCCGAATAGAGATAAAATGAGCGGTCTTGGTGAGACGGTCCACAATAACCCATATCACATTGTTTCCTTTGGATGTTTTTGGGAGACCAGTTACAAAGTCCATAGTGATATTATCCTACTTCCATACCGGTATGGGAAGAGATTGTAATACCCCCTCAAGAAGTTGTCATTCTTCCTTTACTTGCTGACACACCAGGCACCTTTTAGTGTAATCAGTAATCTCCCTCTTCATATTATCCCACCAATAATGATCACGATGGTCTCTATACATTTTAGTGCTTCCCGGATGTATAGAGAAAGTAGAGTTATGAGCTTCATCCATCAGTTCATTCTTTATCTCCGGAATAGATGCAACACATAGTCTTGTATGAAATTTCAATACACCTTCTTGATCAATATTGAAATCAGGGAACTTCCCATCCATTACAGCCTCAATCTTCTCCTGCAGCAAAGGATCTTCTTTTTGACCCTTCTTGATCTTATCTAGTAATGAAGGTTGAGAAAATAATTTGGGATAAGGATGATGATGTCCCATACCTTACAATTACCATGTCCAGTTTTACTAGATCTTTAATCAAAGGATCTCATAGGATCCTCATTGTTTCCAGAAAAACATGATCTATCCTACTTAACGGATCCGTGATTTTTTTTCTCTTCCAGGGTGATAACGAATTGAACAATCATAGTATTTAATAAGCTCCAAACATCTCTTTTGTCTCATGTTCAATTCTTTCTATGTGAAAATATACTTTAAACTATGGTGGTCAGTGTATATATCATATTTCTCCCCATAAAGATAGTGCCTCCAGATCTTTAGAGCAAAAACAACTGCCGCTAACTCTAGATCATGCGTAGGATAATTCTGCTCATGAATCTTCAACTGTCGAGATCAATAAAAAATTACCTTTTCATTTTTCATAAGGATTCACCCAAGCCCTTTCGAAGATGCATCACTAAAAATAACTAATCCTTCTCCGATAGAGGGTAGTGTTAACACATGTGCAGTAACCAATCTCTTCTTCAACTCTTGGAAACATTCCTCGCATACCTTTGTCTAGATGAACTTAACCCCTTTTCGAGTCAACATGGTTAGCAGATTAGAAAGCTATGAAATGTTTTTCACAAACCTCATATATTATCCTACTAAAACAAGGAAACTAAAAATCTCAGTTACTGTTGTGGGTTGCGGCCACTCCTCCACAACCATTATCATTGTAGGGTCACCCGAGATTCCTTCATTGGTTACAATGTGCCCTAAGAAAGCCACTTATTGTAACCAAAACTCAGACTTGGTGAACTTTCCAAAGAGCCTCTCCTTCTGCAGAGTTTTCAAAATGACCCTCAAATGATCTTCATGCTCCTCACGACTTTTTTAATATATCAAAATATCATCAATAAAAACTACCACAAAGTTTTCAAGGAAGTCCTTAAAGACTCTATTCATCAAATCCTTAAAAATAGCAGGAGCATTAGTCATTCCGAAGGGCATAGCAATAAACTCATAATTCCCGTATCTTGATCAGAAGGAAGTCTTTGGAATATCTTCGTTCTAAACCCTCAGTTGATGATAACCAGATCGAAGGTCAATCTTGGAGAAGAATTGAGCCCCATGAAGTTGGTTAAATAAATCATCAATTCTTGGAAGAGGGTATCTGTTCTTCATTGTGATCCCGTTCAGTTCTCTATAATCAATGCATAGCCACATTGATCCATCCTTCTTCTTCACAAAAGAACTAGTCCTCCCCAAGGAGACACACTTGGTCGGATAAACCCCTTCTCCATCAAGTCTTGGAGTTGTTTCTTTAACTCTTCTAGCTCCACATTTCCATTCTATATAGGGTCTTTGATATCGGTTGAGATCCAGGTACGAGTTCAATGGAGAACTCTACCTCTCTTTCTGGGGGAGGTCTAGGTAACTCCTCAGGAAATACATCCATGTATTCCTGAACAATCATAACATCTTCTATTTGTATACTACCTTTTCCTTCTTCTTCATAATCTATTAACTCCATAAAGAATGCTATAGGAGGTTCTTATAGATATGAATCAGTTCGAGATATCTCTCCTTGGAAGATAATTGTAGGTCATTCATTCAAGACTACTGAGATTTCCTTACTTCTGCATTTGATATTAGCATTATACTTTGAGAGCCAGTCCGTCCCTAGTATAACGTCAAATTCCAACATGGGAATGACTACTAGATTTGCGATAATATTGTGATCACTGAAGTAAACAATAGAGTCTTTAAACACTATTGATGCATGGATAATCCCACTTGGAGTCTTGACTGACAATTCTACCTCAATCAGTTTAGGGATTGATTCTATATTCTTTTCAAACTTGGATGAAAATAAAGGAATGCATAGAACCAGAATCAAATAAAGTACTTGCTAGTTTTGAGAGGACAACAAGAGTACCTGCTACCACGTCGTTCGGAACTTCAACTTCAGTTGTTGTGATAGATAAATCATGACCTTGCTTCCTTGGCCTTTGCTGAGGTTGATGGTGACTCCCCTCCACTACCCTCAGATTTGGACAGTGATTAGCAAAGTTCCCAAGGTGTCCACACTTGATGAATTTGACTTCAGGTAGGGCTGAAACCATCTTTCCTATGTCGTTATTTTTGGGAAGTTGAGGCTTCACCTCACTAAGACAATTCCGGGCAATATGGCATTCTCTTCCACACTTGTAGCACTTTCCACTTCCAACCAAGAAGTTACCCAGATGCTTCTTCCCACATTTATTGCATGTAGTAAGTTGAATTTTCTTTCCACTTCTTCCCTGATCAAAAGTCTTCCCTATACTGGGCTCCAATAATCTCTTATTGTCATTTGATTTATGAGACCATTGTGTCTCACCAAACTCTAGCTCGACTTTCATTGCACTCCACATGATCTCGTCATAGCTATCGTAGTCCCGGTTGGCTAGATTCTTCCACAGATGATGTCTCAGTCCACCAAAAAATCTGTCAACCTTCCCACCTGGTTCCATGACAAATCTAGAGGTATATCATGAAATTCGGGTGAAGTTCATCTCATAGCTTCCGACAGATTCGTTATCCTTCTGCTTCAGCTCGAGAAACTCTTTCTCCATTCTCGTTCTCATGGAACGAGGGAAATACTTATTAAAGAATATTCCACGGAACTCATCCCACACCATAGCTTCAATCTATCCTCATGGCTTCATGTTTTTGATCAGTGACCACCACTGATCAGCTTCTCCCTCTAGGCAGAAAACAGCAAGGGTGACTTTTTCTTGTTCCGAACAATGAAGTACATAAAATATCTTTTTAGTGGAGCTTATCCATTGTTCTGCAACCAATGGGTCAGTAGATCCACTGAATGTTGGTGGTCATTGATGCATGAAGGACTCAACAGAATGGTGTTCCCTTCATGGTGAGATCAGCCTCTCAGCTTGATTCAAGTTATTACTCATAACTAGAGTCAGTTGGTTCATCATTCGCATAAATTTTTCCATTCCGGCTTCCATCAAAGGGTCGTCAGCACATGGTGCATTGTGGTCACCATCTGCACAATTCCTCCTATTTCCCGCCATTTTCTAAAAGAAAAAAACCTTAGTGAGAAACTTATTTCATTTATGAATCTTTTAACTAAGACTTAATGCTTAGACAATTACACTTCTTTATAATTCCTTCATAATGATTCATAAAAATCTTGTGATTAACAAAACATATCCCCCCGGGAGTGTCTCAACCAAGAGTGCAGCAAGGCCCGTTATCATGCACCAGTTCCCATTCGAGTCTAGCTCAAAGCGGTGTTTTCGGGTTTCACCACTATGTACATCTATTCCAGAGCCGCCTCTACCTACTCGTATCCAGACAGGGATGTATTTGTTTGATAAAACACTTACTCAATACTTACCAAAATACCAGGAAGTTTTCCTATATTTAAACTTTTCTATAGGGTTCTTCCTAAAGTTTTTATATCCTAATTTCCCCAAATAACTAAACCATACTTTGATACCAACTATGGAATCCCACCTTTATATAACATAAACATTCATTACATTACAAAAAACTGAGGATCTTTAAGGATTAGTGTCTTGGAAACTAGGAACATAATACAAGAAAACAGCATAAAACATTATTATTAAACACTTGAAATGATTCTCCTTAAGTTCATCCTAGTTTCATTACTGCATCTCATAACCTGGGGACATACATCAAAAGAAAGGGTGAGCAGAAGTCCCAGTAAGGGAAACAAGAGAATCATTTTACATGTGAATTTGAGATACTTCAATAAGATCATGAAAAGAACTTTAAGGCATGGGAAAGAAATCATGAGGCATATCATAATAAAAATAACATTTTTCATAACTTGAAGATGTGGCTCCAACATTTAATAATGACAATCATTTCGTTTCACCAAGGTCTATCCCCAAGGTGTCATTAAAAATTACCAAGGTTATTCACCAATGTATCAGTCTAAAAGGTCTTCTCTGGAGATTAAGTATTTACCCAATGCATTGGAGCGCTATCAGGGCGCAACCTTAATTTTTATCATCATCATCTGAGACACATATATATTATCATAAATCATTTCATAAACAACCCATATAGAATAAAAGAAATGGGTTTCATTTCATAATCATAACGTTTTAAAACTGCATTAAAGACATGATCATTGTGTCACTTTAAAACCTGCAGAAATGGAAGGTGGCTCTCATGTATGTAAATAAAATAATTCAAAATAGAAAATTTTGGTATATATGTGAATACCCCCTTAGAATAAAGATCTTTGAGTATTCACTTAATAAAATAAAAAAGCATTATAAAAACAGAGAGACATTTTGAGATGGAAATTCTGCAGGATAATGTCTATGTTACGAGGTTTTAGAAAACATTGAAAAGAGAGGGGACATGGGTAAAACAATCATAAATGACCCATAAAACAGTAAAGGGACCGAATATGAAGAATATATGAACATGGTAATGAAATTTTAAGGGCATACCATTTGAAATGAATACCATGGAAGGAAGACAAAAAATAAGATTTCTGTTATGAAAATTCGGCAGCCTAACGACGTCACTTAAGCATCAACAAAAATGAATTGAAAAGGTCAAATGGGGTCCCTCATCATATGATCATAAGAGTTATTTATGATAGATACAGATATCATACCCCAAAATAATTAAAAATTATCTTGAAATACTTGACGTGAAAGTATAACTTTGAAAAATGAGAAGGGTGAAAGAATCTCTTAAAAATTCGGCGGCCTAACGGCGCCACTTAAACATTCTTAAAACGAATTGATGAGAGAAAGAGGGGGTCTCTCATCATATGAACATGAAAAGGGAATTAAGATTAATATAGAAGAATATTTTCCAATGTAAAAACATAGAGCATAAAAGAAATGACATAAAAGAGATTACTTGAAAAGAAAGAGAGAGGTCGGATCCCTTACCTTAAAACGTAACTCTTAAAACTCAATTGTTTGGACCTTGTCGGCTTTGGGGAACCTTGGGAGGACTCCTTGGGAGGTAAGGAGACTAGAAATTCGTTTAGAACACTTTTGGAGTCGAATGGATGAGAGGAGGGCTTGGTATTAATAGGGAAAGTGAGGGGACAAGGCATTAATGACCAAGGGACACCTCATTGGTGGTTTTGGAAAAGCCATGGGCTTGCCCGTGGTATTTGCCCATGGTATTGGCCACATGGGACACATCAAAAAATAATTCATCCCCTTTAGTCAACCATCCCTTAATATATCTCATGAAAACATCATGACACAGTTATGATGTCATTTAACATACCGAAGCCCTAAAACCGCAGTTTTACTATTCACTGAAAATTCATCTTTCTTAGAAAAATCCCAAAAAATTACCTTGACATAATATCGATGCTCTGAGTTCAAAAATAAAGTCCATTTTATAAAAATAATTTTCTAAATTTTTTTAATTAAATTTTTAAATAAAAAACACTATTCACCCGAAAAAACTAATACATGATTAATAATTTATGAAACCACTATTTAACCATTTTATTGAATCACATTACGTAATCGAGGTGTCTAAATTATATTAAAACTTTATTTAAGTGAGATTACTAATCCATTTGGTCACATTACTAATCCTATGCATAAAATCTCTGTTCATAATTTACTATTCATCAAAAATTAAGTTGATCTTATTAGACTCCAAATTCCTTACTGAATACTTTTGCAGAAGGCCATTTTTTGAAAATCAATACACATCATTAATTATTTAAGGTTTACATAAATATTTTAAAATATCCTTTTTCCAAAATTCATCATTAAAATACATGCTAAAATTATCCGAATATTTGAAATTCACAAACATCACTAAAGGAAGAAATCTTAATTTATTCATCCTAATGGATTACACAAAGAAGCTACGGTCTCTTCACATAGCCCCTTATAACACCATAATATGACCTAATTGTAAGGTGTGCTATGGTGAGAGAATCTGAGGGAGGATCATATAACATTTCCCTATTAGTAATCTCTACTAACTTGAACTTCTCCAACAGGCGTTTCCGTTCAAGCTTGACACGCTGGAGTTTGGCTTGGGCTTGGTCCAAAGCGAAGCCAAAAGATGCCACCTCTTTCCCAAGCTCTGATAAGTGGGCTTCATAAGGCTCGAGTCTACTGTATGAATCCATCGACTCCTCTTTCTACATTAACCATTAACATCTCTATTAAATCATTAAGAGTAAGTTAATATACTATTTAAAAAGTTTTGGTCGTTACACATGTGATAATAGCAAAATATGATAGAATACATTGTTTGGATGTGGAATTCGGTAGTAGTAGGTTGTTGAAGAAGTTTACAGTAGCATCTACTGGTAGAAGATAGAGGTATTAGTAGGTGGTAGCATTTTATAGTAGTAGTCAGAAGTATCATGTTTTGATTTTTCTAGAAATTATCATTTTTTAGTTTAATGACTTCATTAACAAAAAATGTTTCAATTTATTAATTAAGGGAATTCAGATCCATTATAAATGTGGGTATTTATATTCTCCGTTTCATAAATTTATGGATCTTTTAAATGGATCTATTATGTATATTTAATGGGATTCAAATTTTTTATTAGAGTCAAGATATAGAAATCCCACTAGTTTCAATATATTATATCTCATTTCCTTCATTCAAATTTTTGATTAATTCCATCTAGTCTATATGAACTTGAATTTTTAGTTAACCATATAGAATATATTACGTTCCCTTGGGAGCCACCCTGTTGGTGTTTTTCGGAATTTTTAACAACCCAGTTGACAATATATTTCATCATTAGCAAGTCACATATAATGTTATAACATCATCTTATTAATGAGAGGTTATAAAAACATTTCTAGGTGTAGAACTCATTGATTCTCCATATCATTTATATGAAATAATAACATTAGATGGTCTTAGCTATTTGGGTGATGGTATAATTAACCATAATAAATATTTATCATTCATAAATAAAAAAAATTATTTATGATTATTGTGATCACATGTTATTATATTCCACCATGATAACAGTTATCCAATTAATTTTCATGATAGTTTCTTTCAATATTTTTCTACTTAGGATTTTTTTCTGATTGATTTATCTTTTTATTTGGAAAATCATAAATAACATAAATTAGAAAATAATTTTTTTGATACGAAACATAAGAAAAATGATTAACGAATATGGTGATTCTAATAATTTTATAATAATTAAATTGATTCTATTTGAATATTTTATTAAATATTTAATTAAATTTGTTAATGGAATTTACAATGAACATAAAGTTTTTAATTCTTTTAAACAACGACAAGAGTAATAATTCTTTTAATTGAGAATTATTTGTATCATAGTTTAATGAAACATGTTTTATGCTTGGAATATTGATTAATTTATTATGAAATCTTGTAATGGATGATTCTATAGTTTTCCTAAGGTTGGAACCTATGAATAATAAATTAGTTAGTTAAATATGGAATAAAACTGTATTTATCAGATAAAGGTAAATATTTTGGATTGATAATTTCTATATATTTATAGAGGAAAAATGCCTAGTTTGGGGATAAGGGATCCTTATTGATTTTAATGGATGAATTATTTGTTTTTAGTTCTTTATATCCATTTAAAATATGATTCATTGTTTGGTGATTTCTATGGGGGTTTGGATGGATTATCTAAGGATAGAATATGATAAGACTTGGGAGGATCAAGGTTGTGCTACGTGTTGAATAATGGGATATATACATCCATTGAGATATGTATGTGGGTGTCTAGGATGGCATAAGATATGATTGAAAGATATAATACTGGGAGTCCCATTTTTGTGAACAAGATGAAAACATTCTCTTAATGAATCTATTTAAAGGCCACATGGAATGGTTGTTTGTTAAATATACTTTTATTTCCCCATATATTGATCCACCTAGATACTTTTATTCTCATCTATTAATATTAGAACAAGTTGATTTCCAAGAGTACATGGAATATTAGAAAAATTTAAAATGGTTTATAAATTAATAACACATCGAGTTAGTGATGATTTTATGAGAATAATTTGGATTTTTATCCCACATTTTGAAAATCGAGGTATAATGTGGCTTAACAAGGGAATTCTGGATTGATTCTTGTAAAAAAATTATGATATTTACTAATTACTCCAAGATTGAAGCATTTATTTATGTCTTGGAACATAGAGGCACTAATTTCATGGTACAAATAAATTATTCTAACGAGTGACACCTTAACTCTTACCTCTGATGGTGATTCATGGAAACTTTTTGACCAAATGCTTCTGTCTTTTACAATAGAATCCCAGAGCATGTGATTGGGTCTTTCTATTAATGGTTTTTATCCATTTAGTTCTTATAGTAGTCAGTATTGATGTTGTACTATCTTTATAACTCTGTAAAAGTTACCTCCTTGGATGTTGATGATGGAACCATATATCCTTTTGATCTTATTAATTATAAGACATTCAAAAAATAGTATTGATGTTCATTTGAAACCATTTATTGATGGGTTAAATTAATTTTGGGTTAATGGTGTTAGTACACTTCATGTAGCTGCGAAACAAAATCTCATTTCAAAAGATGCATTAATGTTGAAAATTAGTGACATCCCAGTATATTACATGTTATATGGCTATACTACACATTGTCCAAAAACATGTCGATACTATATGATAGGCAACAAAGTGTTTATTCTTGTTAATGGAAGAAACCTTGTTGTTTTACCTTTCATCATAGATTCATTCCAACTGATCATCATTTTGGGTGGAACAGAAAAAATTTTAGAAAATAAAACATTGAATGATTTGAAACTCCAAAAATGATCTAAGGTATAGAGTAAAAATAAATTGTCTCTTCATTACCATCCATCACATTTGGACAATAAATAAAATTAAAATTTATGGATTAGGGAAAGAACACAATTGGGTAAAACAAAGCATTTTTTAGGATCTTCCATATTGGTATGATTTTTTGGTCCATCATGTGACAGATGTCATCCATATAGAGAAGAAAATTTTTGATAATTTATTTAATACAGTTTTTTATAAACTAATTAAGACCAATGTTTATGTAAATGCATGATTATAACTATACCAAATTAATAAGGGACTAGAACCTGAACTGTTTAAAAATGTCATACCATAGAAGATATCGAATCCAAAATCATCTTGTACAATTTCTAAAGAGAATCAATTATTATTTTTATAATGGATTTCAGATTTGAGACTTCCAAACTGTTATGCTAACAATTTTGATATATGTGTCAAAAATGGTCATATTACAGGATTAATAAGTCATGAATATCATTTTTAATGGACTGTGTTATGCTTATTATATTAATAGGATTGATGAATTCAATGATTATGTATTTTATAACAAATATTTGTTAATTTTTCTGAGACATTTGTGAGGTGATAAGTGAATACGATGGATTAAGCATACTTCAAGAATATATTGTTTTAATTTTATATAAACAAGAAAAACATTATCATTAGATTTGTTTGACTCAATTGAACATTAGATATTTCATTTTATTCATGAAAAATAATGTGGAGGTCTGGTATAGTTTTGATGGATGTACCCATTTGAGAGATTCATGCAGAAATTAAAGATAAAGTCATGCAATAAAGCATCAGTTGAACATCAAATTTCATAACATTTTTTACAAGAAGAAATCTCATTTTTCTCCACTCGTTACATTTAATCTGATTATCCTTAAAAACAAAACCACATTGTCTGTAACGATATAAATTTTGATGATGAATTCGATAATTGATTATCAGTTTTCAATCAACCTGAACATGGATTTGGTGGACTTCATGAACGATGGATTTCAAATAATGAACATCACTGAGGTCATACATATGTTCTACTCAACTGTGAATAAATGACACCATTTTTACAGTGATTGTTTTTATCACATATTCTATAATTCTTTTACAGAAAATTAATCATATTTTATTTTCAGCTTATATGATAATCATATCAAGAATGAACTTCGACAAATTTTAGTAGATTCCATTGAATAACATTGGAAAAAAACATTTCTTGTAGGTTTAAAAAGCTGGTAACAATATTTTTTTTAGATTAACATATAAAATCGAGTTAATATATATTATATTGATAAATATTTAAAAAAAATCAGGTATCTCAACAATTTGATAATATTGATAATTGAATGTGTGTATTGAGTAACCCATAATAAAAAATGGTTAAATCATATAATGCATATGTGGAGAATGGATTTCTATTTCATAAACGTGTATATGGGGATTCAAAAAAAATGGATAGTGGTGTTTTCGTCAGAGGATATCATCATAGAAAAACTAAAGTTAACTTTCACAACATGTTAGAATAACTTATTGAACAATCTTATCTAGGATAACATTACATAACGGTGTTTAAATTTCATTGGGTGGATACTGAGAGAGGCTTGCATATTGATCTGAACCAGGGAATATTTGATATTATGTATCAAAACATTCTTATATTAAATGAACCATTTTTATTGGTTCATCGGGAATATCAAATTATTTATTGAAAATATTGTACTATTTCAAGAGAGTTAAGTGATTGGTGGAGCATACTAAAAATTAAATCTTGGAAAAAAAAAGTTTACTCAAGGTGAATGTGGTCACGTTGAAGTGGATGAATTAAAATTTTTCAAGAGACTTCTCCATATCAATCTTTTTCATTAAGTGACATTAATATCAATGATGACACCCCATAGTTAAGGGTTAATGGTGATGGTGATGCTAATGACGCTTCGTAATAATTTGAAATAAAAAGAGGTGATGAAACTGAAACTCATATAGAAATTGATGATCCTGAGGAGGAATACAAATACGTTGACATCATCAGATATGAAGATGAGGATGCTACCGGAGAAGAGGAGTCAGGATGGAGAAGCGGTGACGACTTTGACTTGGATGATATGTAAGTTTGTGTTGTTAAGTTGCCTTATCCTAGTATGTCTGTTTTTGGTTTAATTTTTTTGTTGTACCTTGGGTACCGGCAACCCCTTAAACCGGCTACAGAAAATGAAAAAAAATGATTTTCAGTCAGTCAAGATGAGGATGAAGATGAACATTAACATGGTTAAATGATGGTTCTAATAATATATAATATAAATTTATATATAATAGTTTTTCAACAATTTGTAATCAACAATTATTTCACGTTTTAGATTGATGAGGATTTTTATCATCTATTTCAGGAAAATGATCTATCTTTGGATGAGAAGGATGATGGATCACTTGACTAATATAATACTGGTGGTTCTGGAGGGACTCAAAGGGGGCATGGTCTTGCGTGATTGATGATTCCTGATTAAGAACCCAGTTCTTCGTTTAAGTATGGTTCCTTTAAATTTCAGTCTAAATATTGTTTTAGGACCTAATATGGATGCCTTTTGAGTATGTAAAGGTATCAAGGGTGTTTGGGGAATTTTTGGAGCCTGAAACCCATATTTTTGGGATAATAAGACATGTCGAATTATTAGTGCACAGTTGGCCATAATTTTGTCTAACCTTACAGATTGAAATTTCTAGATAAAACCATTTCACATAGTTCATGCATGGATGTGCAGCCTAACAATGCATTGTGCCTTTTCTACCTAGAAGACCTCACATGATTGGAACATGGTTTACCAAACTCTGCTGACAAATCGTGCACATTCCATTTTTTAGGTAATTTGGCAATTTTACTTTTAATGATCAAAGTAGATCCCTACTTCTTCCAATATTTGAGATTGTGCAGGATTTACCACAATGAATCTAATTTTGAATATTTTTGAATGACAAACATAGGTATTGAAATATCTTTTTATTCAAGGATACGATTGAACTTCCATTCGTCAGGTTAGAGTCATATTTCTGAGGGTATTGTAGCAGTGTTTTAGTAGGTAAAGTTCGGTACTGTAGCAACCAGAACAATTCATCCATTTGAGCCTTTAAGCCACTGGTTTGTTCCTTGAGTCTTGAAAGGATTTCGGACCACCCAAGGCCTTCAGGCCAGTTGTTTCTCAAGGCCTTCGAGTTACATTATGGATTTAAGGCCACCCCAAGGCCTTCAGGACACATGAATTCAGATGTAATAGGCACCGGTAACCCTAAAACCGACTTTATGAAATGAGAAAAAAAATATTTACAGACAAGAAGGGACAAGGCTTAGATGAGAATTCAGTGCAGGCACATTCACTAGACTAGAGATAATTGGAATTAGAAGAACGAGAGGGTATGGAATTTCCATTAGTACCAAGCTTATGTAGCGTTGCATAAGACAACTTGCTAAACATCCCTGCAAAGGTGGGGTACTAATATCAAGACTTTTACTGGGGAGGAGAAATTCTCGGTTGTCTAGTCCGGATGATTCCCTATAACAAATATGGGTCATGTAATTCTCTCTAAGCCCTCATGTCTTGTAAGGGTTCCACCTTGCCCATTGAATGGATTATTATTAAAAAAAATAAAAAAATAAAGGCTTTCAGGCCATACCGACGGAGTCGTTCTCCTACTATATTTTTATGAACCGAGTTATCAGGGTATGAGAAATTTTCCCTTTTTCAAAGATCTACTATGATCTGAGCCAAATCAAGGGACAATACCATATGAGGAGAATCAAACAACCCTACGGTGGGTGGTCTATAACTCATTCCTAATGTTTGTTGATTTTATAATTGTCTTATGGGGACTGTTGATTTCATTGGGTGTCGTTCATGGAATTTATATTCCATTTTTATAATCCTTAGAGTCATATGGTTATGAACATTGCAAATATGTGATTAATGTTATCTGTTTATGACCAAAAATAAATCCTTCCCATGTATAAGATTATTCCATAATTGTTGTTTAGTGTTTTGACACATTTTTTCAACCATTCGGGCATGCCTTGTCTTGAACATTCTTAGGGTAATATTTTCTATATTACGTGGATTTTTTATATTAATAAATGAATAATAGAAATTAGCATGTATTCTCGCCACTTGATCTACCTAAGGTAAGTTCTTCAAATTGATAATTAAATGTGAATGATTAATTGGTTAAATATCAATAGCAAGCCTTACTAGATTAATAGAAAGTATAAAAATGAACCTTGAATATGGAATATTCCTTAAATGGATTTCATGGTTGAATGCTACTTGTCCTTTCCACACTAATGAAAGGAAGGGCTTGAACCAAATGGATTTATTGATTAACGATGACATGATTAAAGGGTTTCATGTTACTTGGAAAATTCATACTAATGGAAGGAAATTATTGAACCAAATGAATTATTATATGACATCACAATCAAATAGGAATGGCCTGACTCGATCTCTCCTTGGATTTAACTTGGGAACCACACCTCGATTCAAGGAAATGACTTTCTAATGTTTAGACCCACCTAAAACATGATCGTTGTCTAATTTTGGGATTCCTATTATGAAATCGTACACTCATTTATGTAGTAAAACAAGAATCCAGGGATACTCTCATTGGATCTTGTATAGACAAGTAGGTTCCATGGTCAAAGCACATCAGGTTCGGTCTTTTTATATCCCCATTTTACCTTGGTTGAAATCTTTGGACATGGTAGGTGCCTCATTGTGGAATGCCTTGGACTATGATCCAATGATTACACACTTACCGCATTCCATGCTATACTTATTACAGAGAAGGAAACCATTGAGATCAACATAGGCTTGTTTATTAACCTGGGACTTCACTATTAAACATCACTATAGGTTTCCATGTTACATCTGAGAACCTTTACTATTACTTAACATGTAACATATTATAAATTGGTAAAAATCCAATGATGAATTTGTTACATGTTCAGACACCAGTCAATAGATGAGGTAAGTACTTGGGTATTTAGTTACACTGTAATTCTTTAATTTATATATGAATGCTCTCTCAGAGTTATATTCAATTTTACAGGTTTAATTTTAGATACACCAATGGTGGGGGCCCACTGAGATTTATTTGACACCCTCTCGAGGCGCAGATCGGTACCCGAGGTGGATTACTAGGTTGTAGGTGTTAACAAATGGAAGCATACAACTTCAAACACTCAATTATTTACCGTTTAGTATAGAGCCTGATAGTAGAGGACTGAGTTGGAACTCAGGATGCTTGGGATTTTATTTTCATTAATTTATACATTGTTTACCATATTATTCATGTTTTCCTGTATTCATGTTTCATAGTTTTCTAACAAAATTACATATCATCATCAATTTTTATAGTATTAGACATCATTCCAATTATTTCATTTATTTCTATTATTTTCCCTATTTTCCAACATTCCTTCTATTTACATATATTTCTTGTTATATTTATTGATATTTACATCCATCAATTGTGATACTCTTTGGTAATGAGGGCATAGTCTCCCCTTGGACACACCGTACACCGTCTCTGCTAGTTGGAAACCTCTAGCGTTCTGGGTGATGTCCTTGAAGCCATGTGGCCCACTGGTCTCTGGGCACCCTTAAGTGGCATATGTGTTTGGGAAGTCACAAAGTGGTATCAAAGGATGTTATTTTCTTGAAATACTATTTTGAGAAAATATATTGGTGATTATGAATTCTCGGGACTTGTTCATTCGCCATGCTTGGGCTTCACGAACCCATGTTTGGGGTAAAAGGTAAGTTTCTTAAATTAGAATAATTATTTTGAATTTTCTTATTACAATTGATATTATTTCACCATTGGGTGACACACATGATTTGTGGTGTTTCTAATTATTACTATATTTGATTATTTTCTTTCATCATTTTCCTAGTGATATGAGGGATAGGATAATTTTTACATGTATCATTATAGGAACCCAGAATTCACATTTCATGAATATCATCATTCCAAAAAGGTTCATTTCACGGATTTTCATGGCATGAAATGCCTGTGATTTTTGGGGGATGCAGTTACATTTTTCTTATGCTTTAATTAATTTTGGTTGCGATTGAGTGATTTAGTATGTCAATTCCTTAGGTGTATGGCCCTCAATGATTGGGATGAGTAATTTATGGAGTCGACCAATTATGCTATAAATAAATGTGTGTCATTTACAGTGATTGGATAATGAGAACTTTTTCACTAGGAACGACTATCCCTTATAATGTGAAATATGAGTTCTAAAATGATTTTTTTCACATCCTTATCCCGAATTTTCATGAATATGAAAAGTAAAGGATTGAACGTGGTAATTAAATGTAAATGAAATGAAACTTATACATGAGCACTTACCGACACCTGGTCCTCTAACAGGGTAGTTGGGGATGTATTCCTTGGGTTTTGAGTTTTCATATGTTCAATCTCCACTGGTGATTATATATTTCTTCTAAAGTTTGTTCTGATGTGTGTTCTTGTCAATTTTAGACCAATTCTACCATCAAATCCTCATATCATACACTTGGATGGTCGTGAAAACTGTGCTCTATACGTTGTGGTCCATGAGCTTCTAGTCTTACACCCAAGAGTGCCACATGAGGCACCACCTGTTATACACGATTTGGGTATTGATGCCCATGTTAATGATAGTTTCCTACATTTGATGTGTTCCATGAATGGTTCTTCATGGATTGTACCCACAATGCCTGATAAGACTCGTGAGTTCTAGGATTATCATCCTTCTACCTTTTCTAGGGACAATGGTCCACATGATGATGGGTCTTGTCTAGAAGATAATCTATATATCATTGACCATCTGAAGATGCCTCTAGAGTAGAGGGTCATGATTTCCACATACATGATATAGGATTAGGACAAGTGTTGGTGGGATGTGAATACCAAGGCCAGTTGTCATCAGGGCATTTTATGTATTTATTTTTATAATGACTTCTATGATTAGTTCTTTCCTCAGACGTTGGGAAATTTCAGATCTAGTGAGTTCATTCTCCTCGATTAGGGTTCTATGTCAGTCATGGAGTATTCACCTTGTTTCACCGATTTTTGGTGCTTTACACTTATTTTAAATGGTGATGATATTTGGCGTGCAAGTTGTTTCAATGATTGAATTCAATATGCCTTTTGTACATTGGTGAATGTTTATCACCTTCCTAATTTTTCTGACATACTCAATCACACTCTTATCACTTAGTGTAATTTGAGGTATGACGATAGTACCAGATTTAAAGGATCAGTTCTATCTCAGTCCAACAGTTCATATTGTGTCAGGAAGCGTTCCCTTGAGATTTCTTGTCAGGGAAGATAAAACCAGAGTGCCTTTTTTGACAGCTCTAATGTGAGCCATCAGTTTGGTTGAGAGGGGTATATGAAGCCTTAGTGTGATAAAGACCCACTATAGTTTCAGTATTGTTGCTGAATAGGGTATCTACAATATTTCTCCAGGAATTTTGTATTATATTCGAGTGGGAAAATATCCACACTAGCTCTAACTTTACGATAAGGTTCTTTTACTCCGTATTAGGTAGGGAGTTGGAATAACACTGGAAGGTGTACCTGAGGAGGCGTTTCGGGATGTGGTAGATAGACCATGATAACCGAAAACACCAGTAGAGTAGTTATGATTGTGGTTTTCCATCTGTTTCACATGGTTGTGGATCATACCATTTTAACGCACTACAACCGATACCAGATGATCAGGCCGGGAGGCCATTTACAACATGAGGTACAATTATTTTCACAATATCTATAGTATCTTCATTATTTGATACATTTTCTTCGAACTCTTTTATCTATGAATCATTCATTGAATGTATTGGATTAGAGATACGGTTTTACTGTGGTGTAATGACTATAGATACACCATTTGGGGTATGGACATAGGGAATACACCATTGTAGGGACTACCTTTTGAGGTAGGCAGATACCATTTCTTATGGAACCAATTTGTTCTTGAGATGATGGGATTCTATGTATTTCTTATGATGGACTAGTTAGTTCACTATCATTCATTTGTAGAATGCTAACATCGTAGGGTATATTTTACATCACTAGATGGTGGCAGCTATCTACATAATGGTGAGTGGAATGTCTATGTTGGAAGTGCTAGACTAGAGTATCATGGACTAGTTGGAGTGACCACCCATATTGAAAATATTTTCCTAGACAGTTAGGGGTTATGAAAATATGATTTCCATCCAGTAGTGAATCATTTCAAGGATTATTGTCCTATTGAATTTGTTATTTAGCCTCTTAATCGATAGGTATAGTTTATAATTGAGCTTGTATTAGAAGTATATCCAGAGTCCATTCTTCCATATAGGATGGTACCAATAGAGCTTCAAGATCTCAAGAGGCAATTAGGGGATTTATATGCCAACAGTTTTATATGAACTGGTAATCCTCTTTGGGTTCACTCATGCTTTTTTCCAAGAAGGTATATGGAGCCTTAAATCAATTCATGGATTATATAAGGTTTAACCAGATTATGGTTAATTATTGATATACACTCCCTTAAATATGTGATCTCTTTGACTAGCTTCGAGGATAAAATGTATTCTCTTAGAAAAACCTTAGATTAGGTTATTATTATCTGTGAGTCAGACCATCAGATATACCTTGTACTATTTTTATTAGGTATGGTATATATGAGTACCATGTTGTGCTGATCGGTCATACAAATGCACCCATTGTTTTCATGGATATGATGAATAGGGTTTTCCTCCTCTATTTGGATTCTATTGTTGTGGTCTCTGTGGAAGATATATTGATGTATTATCAAAGACGTAGTGACCATGAAAATCTTCTTGATATCATCTTGAGTATACTGAGAGATCATCATCTTTATTCCAAACTTGCGATGAGCCACTTCTGGATTGACAATGATCACTTATTAGGTCTCTTAATATCAGAATCAAGCATAAATTTTGACCAAGAAATGCTTAGTGTTATAGATTCCAAGGACGGTACCAAGAACATGTTTGATATAGAGAGATTCTTGGGGATGGATGGTTCTTACATGCATTTCATACAAGACATTTCCCACCTTTCTTCACCTTTTACTAGTCTTCCAACTAAGGGTGTGATGGTCATATGGTCAGAAGAATGTGATAAAACCTTCCAAGAATTGAGAGGGAGGCTCGCATCAACACCAATTATGAATCATCCACGGAAAGGCATAGGTTATACTCTCTTATGTGATGCTTCAGGAATCATCCTAGAAGTAGTGATGATGTAGGAGGACAAATTTGTTGCATATGGATCTTGGAAAATGAGGCATCATGAGAGAAACTACCTGCCGCACAACCTTGAGAAAGTGGCAATTGTCGATGCCTTACATTGTTGGAGACATTATCTATTGGGTGGGAATTGTTTGGTGTACACGGACTACAAGAGCCTCAAATATAACTTTTCTTAGCAGGAGTCGAACCTCAAAAATCAGAGATTAGCCGAATATCAACAATACATTGATTTTGATCTTTCCTCTACACCTGGGAAGGGAAATGTGGTTGTTTATGCACAAATTCCTAAAACTGAAACACAAACTGTACAAGAAGCAAGTATTGAATGGATGTTTATGGCTCTTTTTACTGATCTGCATCTGGGATTTCTTGACAGTCTAGAGTAGTCTTAACTCTCATCCTAGATAGTTACCTCTCCCCTCATTGATAATGTGAATAGTAGATAGTTTTCTAATCCTAAAGTATTGGTAATTCATGAGTGTATATCAGAAGATAATCCACCTTTGAATTGGTTTGTGGAGAAAGAAGATGTCCTATATCTACATGGACATATCTGGGTTCCTATAGATTTTGAGAGAGGTGTTGATGAAAGGGTCCCAGTCTTCTAAGTGGGTAATTTATCCAAGCATATCCAAAATGTATCAAGACATGTAACACATTTATTGGTGGTCTAGGATGAATCTTCATATAATAGGCTTTATCACTAGGTGTTCCACCTATCCGAAGGTAAAGGCAGAGCACAGATGACCTGCTATATTGTACAACTGCTTGCAGTCCCAAAATGGAAATGGGATGATGTTTCCATGGATTTCATAGTCAGAATAGCTAGGTTGCTGAGGGGTAGTGATGCTATATTGGAAGTCATTGACCGACTACTAAAATCATCCCACTTAATTAAAATTTTAGACACTTTCTCAATCAATAAAGTAGATGACTATATGTCTGTGAGATCATATGACTACATGGGTATCGCTTACTATCATTTTAGATAGGTATTCTCATTTCATGTCACAGTACTGACATTAAATGCAAAAATCTACAAGAAATCAAGTGCATCTAAGCACATATTATCATCCTTAGATTGATAGTCAATTGGAATGAACCATACACATTTTAGAGGACATGATCATAGCACGTGTGACTGATTTCATCAATTCAAGGGAGAAACATATCCTTATCGTTTAGTTTGCCTACAATAAAATCATCCAGGTGATAATTCAAATGGGTCCGTTTGAGGCCTTATATGGTAGGCCATGTCATTCTCTCCAGTGATGGCTAGAGGAAGGCGAGGCTACCCTAATAGGTCCTTAACTCATTCAGGCCAGGGATCATGTTTTCATCGAGTATCACCCATGATAGGGAATATATTGTTACTAAAGTAGGGGAAGTTTTCACCTCGTTATGAAAGGCCATTTGAAATTCTAGAGAGAGACAGGATGGTACCCTATCAGTTGCTAAAACTCCAAAGGTACCTTTCCCTAAACAACGCCTATCTTATTTCATTTCTCAAACAATATCATTCCAAAGCATCTCATACCGTTGATCCTAATGTATTTCATTTAGATGAAGATGCTACCTTTGAGGAGTATCCAGTACGCATCGTTGACCAGAGCATGAAGGCTCTCTGAGGCCGACCCATCCATCTAGAACAGGTGATATAGTTGAACGATTGAGTAGAGGATGATACATGGGAGAGGGACGATGATGTACATGATCAATGGATAGAGTTCTCCGATAGTGTTTCTCCACCATTCTAAGGTGAACTTTGGGATGATTTATTTTAAGGGGGGATTATTGTAAGAACTCGGATCATCACTCAATTATGGATCCTGTAAATTGTTGTATAAATATTTACATCGGACTGAATATGGATTCCTTTTTAGTTAGTAAATATTTCTCATGGGTGTCTAAGGAACGTTCGGATCCCAGAAACAATATTTTTTTTGGACAAAATAGAAAGGTTGCATGGTTAGCGCATGGTTGGCGCAAGGTTTGGATAACCCTGCAAATGGAAATTTTTGGAAAAAACCATTATCAAATGGTTTGTTCATGGCCATGCATACAAATTGCGCACACACAATTTTATGGGTAATTTGACAATTTTTCCATTAATGATCAAATTAGATCCCTCATTCTTCCATAATGAAATATTATGTATGATTTATTTCCATGGATCTCATTTTGGAACATTTTTTATTCGAAATATAGGAATTCAATGATCTCCTTTATATATGATCTAATTGATCTTCCATTCATCACATTGGATGCTCAACAATATGTACTTGAGTCCCCTTGATATGTTCTCCTCCTCTTTTTCTCTCAGCTGAGTTGTCAGTGTATGTGTGTTTTTCTCTTTTTCATAGATCTTCTCTGATCCAAGACAAATCAAGTGCCAATACCGTAGAAGGAGAGTCTTATAACCCTATGTTGGGGGGTCTATATCTCATCCCTAATGTTCATTGATTTTGGAATTGTTGGTTGGGCCCCACCAATTTCATTTGTTTCCTTTTATAAAATTTATATGCCATGTTTATAATCATTTTAACCATATAGTCGTCATATTCCCAAATATGTGATTAATTGTAGTTGGTTATGACCACACTTCCATCCTTTACATGTCAATGGTTACCCCATAATTGTTGTTTACTGTTTTAAATAGTTTGTGCCACCATTCGGGTGTGCCTTGGCTTGACCATTTAAAGGTAATTATTTATATATTTAATGGATTGTTTATAATGATAATTACATAATTCAAAGTACAATGTATACTCACAACATGACCCACCTAAGGTATGTGATAAAAATTGATAATTACATGTTAATGATTAATTGGTTACATAACTACAGCACCCCTTAACACATTAATGGAAGGTAGAAGAATGAACCATGAATATGGAATAGGCCTTAAAGGAAATAAATGGTTTCTTGATACTTTTCGTTTCCACACCAATGATGGTAAGGCCTAAACCAAATGGATTTATTGATTAATCACGAAATGATTAACGTGATGAATGATACTTGTCCTATTCAAACTAATGGAAGCAAATTATTTTTCAAATTTAATTGTTATATTACTTCACTATCATATAGGAATGTTCTGACTCTAGCATGCCTTGGATTCAGATCGGAGAATACCATGAGTACTTAGGAACCTCGTTCCTATTCAAGGATAAGACTTTCTTTTGTTGAGACCCACCTAGAGATGGATACTTGTATAATATTTGTATTACCAGTATGACACTATTGGATCCTTTATGTAGTACCACATGATACTCTAGATACACGCTTTAGATCTAGCACTGACATGTAGGTTCCATAGTCAAATACCATCAGGCCTGGTCTTCACTTAGCCCCATTTTACCTTGGATAAACTCCTCGGATTTAGTAGGTGCATCATTGTGGAATGCCTTGGACTATGATCCTTGGATTACACACTAACCCCATGACAGGATATAGTTATCACTAAGTTGGTTACCATTATGGTTTATGTCACCATTGTTATTACCTTGATACTTCAATATTAAAAATCATTATAGGTTACCATGTTACATCCTGTAGCATTTATTGTTATGTAACATGTGACATATTATTAACTGGTAACAATCAAATTATGAATTGGTTACATATTCAGACACCAGCTGAGAGATGATGTAGGAACTTTTGTATTTAGTTTCATTTTACTAATTTACATTATATATGACTATTTTCAAAGTGTTATATTCAATTACATGGGCTGGGTGTTGTAGAAATATTTTGTTTTTTCCCAACTAGATTTATCTCACACCCTCTCCTAGCGTTGTTTGGTACATGGGGAAGATTACAAGGCATTAGGTGTTGACAAAAGGAAGCATACAGCTTCAAACACTAGATTGCATGCTGTTTAGTATGGATATTGATAGTATGGGACCGAGATTGAACACAAGATACTTGGGTTAGACATTTGATTCCTTTAATTTTTTTTGAAAATATTATTGCATGCTGTCTTTTATCCATATTTTCTAGTTTTATAGTGATGTGACATATCATCATTAGTTATTGTATTCTTGGATGTCATACCATTTATTTCAGTTACTGTTATTGTGGTCCTTATTTTTTGAGGTTCCTTATGATTAAATATATTAATTCTATTGTTTTCCGATATATACTTCAATTCGCTGCACTACACTTTGGAAATGAGGGAATTACCTCCCCACAAACACACCACAAGCCATTGCTGTTAGTCGGTAGCCTCTAGTATTCCGAGAGATGTTTTTGTGGCCATATGGCCCACCGAGCTCGAAGCACCATTAAGTGGCATCCGGGTCTTGGATGTCCCATGGTGGTATAAAAGGATGTTCTTTTATTTTCTTACTATTTTGTGACAATTTATTGGAGATTAGGAACACTTGGTACTTGGTCATAGTCCTCGCTTGGCCATCGCAATTGCATGTTCAAGGTAAAAACCAAGTTTCCTAAATTATATTTGTTAGGTTTATTTTTTTTTATTACAGTTGATTTTATTTCACCAATGGGTGACACACATGCTATGTGGTGTTGTGGATTAGTACTCTATTTCAAGATTTTCTTTCATCTTTAGACCGATCATATGAGGGAAATGAGAATTGTTACATGCATTATTATAGGCACCTAGAATTCACATGTCATTCAAATTTAGATGCCATATAGGTTCATTTCACCAGTTTCCATTGTTTGATATACCTGTGATTGCTGAGTGATACCATGATGGTTAGCTTATGTTGGTATTACTTTTGTTTTTGATTGAGTGATTTCCTATCTCAATTCTTAAGATGTATGGGACCTCATGGGTTGGGATGAGTAATATACCAAGTCAACCCATTATTCAATAAATAAATTGGGTTTGTTTATAGTGATAGGTGTATGAAAACTGATTCACCAAGACGGGATATCCGTTATAAAGTGAAATGTGAATTCTAAAAGTAATTGGTTGAACATCCTTATCTCAGCTTGGCAAGGTTATGAAAGGTGAAGGAGTGAAACTTGTAATTAAATTTAAATGAAATAAAACATATTCTTGAGAACATAACAAATCCTAGTCTTCTAATTGTGTAGTTTGGGTTGTATGAATTGGGTTCAAATTTTTATTACATTTTTATTTCACTGGTGATGCTATATTTTTCATAAAGCTTTTTCTACGGTATATTCTTGGAAATTGTAGACCAATGATGCCATCGAGCATTCATATCATATTCCAGGAAGGTGGAAATGATCATGCTCCAGACGTGGTGGGCCCTGTGCCACTAGTCATACCTCTAGAAGTGTCACATGAGGCACAAACAATTGTATATTATATGGCTATTATTGCCTAAGTTCGTGATAGTTTCCATTGATTGATATAGTCCATGCAAGGTGCTCCATGTATAGAACACACGATGGTTGATCTGACTCTCGATTTCATGAAATAGCATCGTCCTACCATTTAAGGTGATGGAGGAGCATAAGAAACTGAGTCTTAGATAGAAGAAACCCTATCTGTATTTGACCATATAGAGATTCTTCTATATTGGAAGGATAGGATTTCCAGATACATGCTTCGAAATTCGGCCAAGAGTAGGTGGCATGGGATTACCTAGACTAGTCTCCATGAGGGCTTGTTATGGGTGGATTTAAAAGTTTCATTCTATAATAATATCTTTCTTGATATGCTGAGAGCTTCCAGAGGTAGAGAGTTCATGAACCTTGAGTTGGGTTCTATGTAAGACATGGAGTAGTCAGCGTGTTTCATGATGTTTCATCTCTTTACACCTCTTTAAGCCATCGATGAGATTTCCCATATAGGATGTGTCATGCATCATATCTAGTATGACATATTTACATAGGTGACTATTTTTTAACCAGTGTAATTTTTCTGAGATAGTCAATCAGGCTCTTATCACTGAGCGTAATATGAGAGATGTAAATAGTATTGGGTTTAATGTATCAGTGCTACATCAGGACAGTAGTTCATCAGGTGGAAAGAAGTGTTCCCTAGAGGGTTTTTGACAGGTAAATGTCAACCAGAGTGTCCATTTCCACAGCTCTAAATTGTTTCATCAGTGTCGATGATAGGGGAATTATAATCCTTAGGTTGATAGAGACCCACTGTTGTGTCGCTCTTATGGCCGAATGGGGCATCTCCAACATTTTTCTAGGACCTTTCCACCATCTTCGAGTAGAAAAGGATCCACAATAGCTCCAACTTCAAGAATAGGTTTGTTTATGCTACATTGGGCAGGGAGTTGGAATATCACTAACAGGTCTCACCGAGGAGGAGGTCATGAACATGGTAACCAGACCCCTGATCACCAGAAACACCACCAGAGCAGTTATGATCAAAAAATTCCATCTATTGCATCTGGTCGTGGATCAGGCTAGTTGAATGCACTATAGATTATACATGGGGATCAGAATGTGAGGCCATGTATAGTTTGAGGTATTATTCTTGCGGCATCTATTATAGAATTTTCCGTGTTGGATATAGGTTATTCAAACTCTTTTATTTCTCTATCTATAATGTAAAGTATCAAACGGGATATATAATATTACTATGGTGTAATGAACCTAGATATACTGTTAGGGGGATAAATAGTGGGAATATGCCAGTCTAGGGACATTCCCCTTGAGGTATGCAGTTACCCTTTCTTAAGGAACCTCTTTGTTCTCAGGATGATGAGCATTTATATCATTCTTAGGATAGAATGATTGGTTCACTATGAAGATATTTTCAAATACTATCCCTGTAGGGTATCTTCTCCATCACCTAAGATTATCAGGTTTCAACATAAGGGTGTGTTGGATGTCCAGGCAGGAAGAGATGGAACAATGCATCATGGAAAAGGTGGAGTGACCACACAGATTGAAAATCTATTCATTAAGGATTAGGGTTTATGAAAACATGATTTCCCTCCCATAATGTATTATTTCAGGGATGTCCTTCCCAACATTTTTTTTGTGATTACCATACGAGAGAGAGGTAGAGTTTTCAATCTATTTTTTGTAGGAGCATCTCCAGATTCCATTACTCTATATTGGATGTCATCAACAGAGCATCAAGAGATCAAGAGGTGTGTAGAGTATTTGTGATAATTTTTTTTATACAGCCTTGTAAATAATCTTGGGGTTCGCCCTTGATTTTTTTCTATGAAGGATGATGGAAACTTAGCCCTATGCAGGGATTACAGAAGGTTGAACTAGAATACATTCAAAGACTGATATCCACTACCTTAAATATATGTTCTCCTTTTCCATCTCCATGGATAAAAGTTCTTCTCTTTGATTGACCTGAGATTCAGTTATCATCAGGTGTGAGTCATACCATAAGACATACATCATACAACATTTATTAGTAGGTATGGTCTATTTGAGTATGTGGCTATGCTCATTAGTTTTTTGAACACAAAATCATTTTTAATGTCTCTGATGAATAAGGTTTTGACCCCTATTTGGATTCTTTTGTCATGGTGTTTTTGGATGACATCTGGGTGTATTCTCACAGTGGTAGAGATCGTGGAAAACATATTGGGATCATTTTGAGTACACCAAAATAGAATTGGATTTATGCCAAGCATGATAAGTTCCACATTTGTATTGGAAAAGTTAACTTCCTAGGTCATAATATCAGAATCTTGTGTATCTATTGAACGAGAAATGAATAATGTTATAGTTTCCTGGGATTATCCCAAAAATCTGTTTTATATAAGAAGTATCTTTAGTATGGTTGGTTATTATAGGTGTTTCATAAAACACATTTCTCACATTTCTTCACCTCTTACTGTACTTACAAAGAATGGTGTCATGTTTATATAGTCATAATCATGTAATAATTCCTTTCAGGTGCTGAAAGGGAAGCTTGTATCAGGACCTATTCTAACTCTTCCAAATCCATGCCTAGGTCATACCATCTTTTTAGACACATCATGAATAAGATGAGGAGAATTTATGATTCTAGAGGAAAAAGATTTTTCTTATGAATCTCATAATTTACATCATCGTGAGAGAAAATACCATATGAACGACCCTGATCTAGAAGAAGTTATCTATGCCTTACATTTCTGGATACATTATCTATTCGGTGAGCACATACTGGTGTACACAGACCACAAGAGCCTAAAATATATATTTTATCAATGTGACTTGTACCTTTGACATAATAGATGGGTCTAAAATCTCTAGTCTTTTGATTTTGAGATTTCCAATAAGCATGGTATGGGAAATGTGGTTGCTGATGCACTAATTGGGAAAACCCAATCGCATGCTCTACGAGAATATAATGCTGAATAGAAGTTAATGACCATATTTTATAAGCTGCATGGGGAGTTTCATGATAGTCATGAGTAATATTACCTCCCATCATTAAAAGTTACCTCTTCCCTTCTTGATAAGGGGACGAGTATATAGTTTTTGTGTCCTATATACTTGGTTCTATGTGTGTGTATATTAGGAGATAATCCACCTTTGGGTTTTTTGTGGACATATACGATGTCCTGCATCTATGTAGATGTATCTAGGTTCCTACATATCTGAGGGAGTAGTTTATGAAAGAGTAATATGATTCTCAATGGGAATTTCATCCCGAAATCTCCAATATGTATCGAGATATATGATTCCAATACTGGTGTCATGGGATGAAATGATATATAGCATGCTTTATCATACGATGTTCCACCTGTTAGTAGGTTAAAGAACAACACTAAATACATGTAGGCATGATACAGTTGCTTCTAGTCCCAAAATAGAAATGGGAAGATTTTACCATGGATTTCATAGCCTTCATACCTAGGTCGCTATGGTGTAGCGATGCTATATGGGTATTCACTGATCGACTAACGAAATCATCCCACTTCATTATTTTTCAAGATAATTTTTTCAGTCGGAGAGCTGTGAAGACTATATTTCAATGAGATCATACAACAACAGAATGTCCTGCATACTACCATTTCTGATAGGGATGCTCATTTCACATCACATTTCAGAAAGGGATTGTAGTAATCTATAATAAATCAAGTTCTTCTCATCCCAACTTTTCACCCTCAGACCGATCGATAATCAGAAGGGAGGATACTTTTTTTAGAGGAAATCCTCCAAGCATGAGTCCCTGATTTCGCGGTTCAAGAGAGAATCATGCCACTCTCATTGGGTCCACCTATAATAACGACTTCCATGTGACAATCTATATGGTTCTGTTTGAGGCCATATATAGTAGAACAGTCCCTTCACCCCTTTGTTGTGAATTGGTTGGGGAGGCAACCCTACTAGATCCTCATATCATTTAGGAGACTTCAATGAATGTTCAGCGGATCATAAAGCGTATTACTACTTCTTAGTATAGATGTAAATATTATAATAATCATCGTTGATAAACTCTTGAGTTTGAGGTTGAGGATCAGGTTTTTATTTGGTTATCGCCCTGACTAGGGCATAGACAGTTACAAAATCTAGGAATGATGTCACATCGTTATGTTGTGTCATTTGATATTCTAGAGAGAGTCTGGCTGGTAGCCTTTCAATTGATACTACATTAGTGGTACCATTCCATGTACTGTGTCTTTCATGTTTCATATCGTTGCCAATATCATGTTGATCCATCTCATACCTTTGATCTTTAGGAAGTTGAGTAAGATGTTAATGCTACCTTTAAGGTGTATCCAGTGTGAATCATTGACCAGATCATGAAGGCTCTCTAAGGCCATTTTATCCCTCTATAATAGGTGTCATGCCCGGATGATCGAGTACATGATAATACTTGGGAGAGGGATGCAGATGTACGTGTCTAATGGAGAGATTATTTCTCAGACATTGTTTCTCCACACCTAGAATTTGAACATTGGGATGAGTTTTTTAAGGGGGTGATTTTAAGAACCTTGTCCTTCACTTAGGTATTGATCCTTTAAATATTAGTATAAATCATTACATTATAATATATATGAATTTCGTTTGAGTTATTAAATGTCACAGGGGTTTCTGGGGAATGTTCGGAGCCGAAAACCCATATTTTTGGGATAACTAGACATGTCACATGGTTAGTGCTTGGTTGAAGCATGGTTTGGCTAACCATAAAGATATGAATTTATTGATATAACAATTTTTCATGGTTTGTGCATGGCTATTCATCCTTACCCTGAAATGTTCCCCTTCAACCTAGAATGACTCACATGGGTTGCACCGGGTTTTTTAAACCATATGAACAGACAATGAAAATTCCATTTTCTTGGTAATTTGAAATTTTTTCCCATAATGGTCTAATTAGACCCCTAATTATTCTCTAATCCAATATAATGCAATATTTTCCTCGATGACATTAATTTTGGATCATTTGAAGGCCAAATCTAACGATTCAAAGATCTAATTCATCTAAGATCTGATCATGATTTCATTCATCACATTGTCTGCACAACGGTAAGTTCTCGAGTCCACTTGAGCTGTTATCCTTCTATATTTCTCTTGACTAAGGTATCATGGTATGCACATTTTTCTCTTTTTCATAGATCTACCGCAATATGAGACAAAACAAATGCCAATACCAAAGGAGGAGAATCGTATAACCCTACGGTATGTTGTATATAACTCATCCCTAAAGTTCGTTGATTTTAGAAATGTTGTGTGGGGCCCACCAAATTCATCGAGTGTCATTTATATAATTTATATTCCATGTTTATAATCATTATAACCATATGGTTATTCTCTTTCCAAATATTCAATTAATTATTAGTGGTAATGATCAAAAATCCAGCCTTTTCATGTTGATGTTTATTCAATAACTGTTGTTTTGTGTGTTGAAATGTTTGTGCAACCATTTATGCATGCCTTGGATTGACTTTTCTAATGGTATTCTTTTTTATATTAAGTGTCTTTTTTATTATGTGAATTTCATAATGAAAATTACCATTTTTTCTAACGAGTTTTTCATTATAATGTATGTTTTTGATGTTGATAGTTTAATGAGAATGATTAATTGGTTGCATATCCCTAGCACCCCTTAACACATTAATGGATGGTTGAAAAATGAACCTTGAAAATAGAATATGACATAAATGGATTAAATGGTTTCATATTACATGTCATTTCCACACAAATGAATAGAAAGGCTTGAACCAAATTTATTTAATGATTAATGATGACATGATTAAAGGGTTCCACGATACTTGGCCTATTCACACAAATGGAAGGAAATGATTAACCAATTGAAATATTATAAGACTTCACTATCAAATGGGAATGTCCTGACTCATAATGTCCATGGATTCTGATAAGAGAAAAACATAAGCCCTAGGGAACCCCATTGCCATTAAAGGACAAGGCCTACTTTGGATGAGACCCACCTTGAACTCGATCCTTGTTTAATCATTGGATACTCAGTATGACATCGTAATATCCTTTATTTAGTACTATAGGATTCTTTAGATACATTACTTTGATCCAGCACTGACAAGTGGGTTCCATGTTCAAATCCCATGGATCTTGGTATTTTCATAGCCTCATTTAGCTTGGATGAACTCCTTGGACTTGGTAGGCACCTCACTGTTGAATTCCTTGGACTATACTTCTGGGATTACACTCTTACCCCATGCCAGGATACATTAATTACTAAGTTGGTGACCCTATAGGTTTATGTCACCACGGTTGATGTGGATCTATTTTTACATAGTTTTCCACATCCTTTTACTTAATATTTAATTATTTAATTAAATATTTAATCACTTTTTACAAATTAATAATGCTTTGGTACCTTGAAAATTAATATTTTTAATTAATCAATTTTTATAAACAATTTTTTATTTGTATTATCTGAATCAATAATGTTAATCCCAATAATTTTTCCCAAATTTATTATTTGTTTATCAGTTTTTTTATTACAATCTGCTCACTATTTAATAATTTGACTTTAATAATAAATAATATTTTAACATCCTTAGACTTTATTTTAATATTTTATTATTTAATATGGATTCATTAAGATATCTTAACATTAATTATTAACATATTTTACCAACCTACTAATTAATTATGTATGTAAATTTAGTTTTAATTAAATAATGTAAATCGATTTTAATTTTATGTATACAAATAGTCATTTAATCAACTAATTAAGAGTTTTAGAATATTAATTATATAATTTTATGTATGAAGTTTGATTATTTATTTATTTTATTTTGGTGTTAGTCTACCAGTGATGTAAATAAAGGATTATCGATAACCTACTGGGTCACCGATACTCTTCATTTTCACTTGCTGATACCGTTTAATTATTGATATATTAATTTTAATTTATGTATTTCATAATCTTAGTTTATTTATCATCCATTTCATAATTAATGTTTTATCTATTAATAATTTTTTATTGTTTTTTAAGTTTAATGTTTAATAACAATCCTTTTTTAAATTTATGGTTTTTAGTTTCTTTTAATTAATTATTTTTGATTTTTATATTTAGTTTTCTTAAGTTTTAATTTTAACTTCAATATATTTTTTTAAAGTTCATCTTTAGTTTTATTTTATTGTAACAGTGACCCTTACTTCTACCAGCGACCCTCGCATCGGTTCTTTCCTTTCTTTATGCCTAAAGGTAACCCATGACCCGTAATTCCCCATTCTACTGGTAACCTATAATTTTTAATTTGAAATAGTGGCCTATGTTTTTTTGGCCTACTAGTAACCTTAATATTCACTAATGGTGACTTGGATTTTATTTTCTGTAATAGTGACCCCTGCCGGTGCTCCTATTTTCATTAATTTTATTCTAACAGTGACCTTATGCACCTCACCGTTAGAATATCTACCCTTCAGCTTCTCACAGTTAGGCTTATCCTTTTCCTTCTCATTGTTGCACAACATCCATCTCGCTGATACCTCCTTTTTACCTCACTATCAACCAACAATTCTCATTCTCCTCCACAAACAGTGATCATGCCGGCAAAGACGAACATTGATTGATGCTTCATCAAGACACAAACTAAATCAAACTCAAATACGAAACCCAAACCCATCCTTTTACACATATCGAACAAAATCAAAAGGGTTGAAAAATAAAAATTTGATGAATATCTTATTCTATGAAATGGGTGCCACAGGTGGAAGATTCAGGTCTGAGCCATGCCATCATTTGAAAATATTGAACTCAAGAAGAAGATTACGAGCAGATGAGTCGCGTCGCCGCTGTGATTCAAAACCAGAACTAAGTTGGATTCGGTGCTATTACTGGAAGGAGGATATGTAGAAGAGGCCGATGCACCTCTGGTTGCGGCACTGAGGAGGATTCCCTCTCCTAGGGTTCCATCGAAAATAGGGGGGATGAATTGAAATTATATAAAGAAAACTAAAACTAATAAAAAACTAAATTAGTAATAAAAGTCAATAATAAATTAATATACTATTAATTGTATAAATATATAATTAATAATAATAATTAAATAAACTATAAAATTTAGTTATTAATTTTAAAAATTTGAAACTAAAGTAAAAATTCTAATTGTTAAATTACAAATAATCTAATTAATAAATTAATATCACAATATAATTTCATAAATTGTAATAATAATAATAATAATATCATTATTATTAAATAAAAATAATTTAAAAAATATAAATTATAAAATTTTTAATTACTTATTTACTTATGATGTTAATTTTAGTTAAAAATGATAAACTAAAAAATTTAGTATTTATGTTTAATAACATAATTAAATTAATAACTTTTGGATAAACTTATGTTTTACTATAGTAATATTAAGTGAATAATTTTATAAATAATATATAAATAAATATTAATTATCAATTAAGATATTTATTTATTAACATTAGTTAACTTTTAATGGGTAATATAACACATAACTTTAAAAAAATAACTATTTTTCATTCTTTGCATTCTAATTTATTTATTTTTCTATTCTTACTTTTCATGTTCATTCAATAGATGGGAAAAAATACAGGTGCATTCAACTAACTCAGTGGAAGTTAGTTACAAGGGAAAAGATAGTGCGACATGCCTGTCATGGAAAAGTCGCATGTGTGCAAGGTATGCATTAAGAACACAGAAAGTCAGTGGAGAATGTTCGGTGACAAGTAGCTAAGGAAAACATGATATTTAAGCAGAGCAAGAAATATATTAGAGGGGGAAAAGTATTAACACATTACGGGAACCATTGGAGATCTGAGAGCTTCTCTCTCATTAGGAGTATAAGGACACTAGAGGAAAACTCTGGAACTACTTCCTAGAACTGAATGAATGTAGGAGCAGAGTATCTTTGGGGAGTTTGGCTATCCTGGTTTTTGAATTCATGCACTTTTTTAGCGTGTCTTCAATTACTGTTTTGATAATATACATGTTTTCAAGCTATATAATATTGCTCAGAGATAAATTGAAATTCTACTGGCTATCTTTTAACTTTTATTCTCACTTAATCAATTAAATTAATTCAGTAACGATTAGTAAGATCGACACCGATTTAATCCAATTTCTTATACAACTATAACATAATCTCAAGATTTCCCCGTCAGTTGGTGATATTGGTAGTGGAAACACTATTAAAAATATAATAGATTCAAAATACATCAATACTTACAAAGAGTTTGTCTTGTTCATAATTTTCAAGTAGTTCACAGTTGATTAATTTAAGAGTGGCAGCCTGTAAAATTAGTTGTCTTGTGTGACTCAACTCCTAGCGAGGGAGGTGAGTCATAATATTTACAGTGGTACTTTTCAACATCTTATAATTGAATTGAATAAAATTCAAAAATAGTATAATAGAGATTACTCCCCCGGCGTTATAATAGATTGTCTTTTTATCAGTATTATATATCTCTGTTATTCCATGTTTTCTACAAAATATAGCCTCAATTTAGTTTAAATACATGTTTTAAATACTATTTCACTTCATTTCTTATTAAAAAATTTATAAAAAGTGAAAAATTTAGAAAAATCACTTCATTATTGACAACAGCGGAGTTTACTATGTTTTTTAGAAGAATATTGGCCAAATTTACCTTCCCTGTGGGTTTGACCCTTCTTTCCACATATACAGTAGTTAGTAAGAATATAAATTTTAAACTTTGACCGATGTAAATGATAATTGAGGTCATGTTTTTGGCGTTTTTCCTGGGTAAAGAACGTGTTGAGTTTTCCATGTTTTAGGAAATTTAGAAAAAACTAAAAAAATCATATAAACTAAATAGATTAAAAAAACTGCTTTGAATTGTATGTAATTCCTGTGCTATTTTTGAAAAATCTGCTCACCTATGCAACTTTGTGTGTAATAACTAATTTGTTTTTAGTTTAAAATAATGGAACAATTCTAGAACTGGAATCAAAAGGGGACTCATTGTGTGTGTTGTGGCTATTATGGGCACACTACCTAGCAGTGTGTCGATAACCAACCACAACAAATTTTTTACATTGAAGAAGATGAAAACATTGAATCTAATATTGAATTCCAAGCTAAACATGAATTTCTTGAAACAAAATTTTATACTAGGGAGGATGTTTGGAATTCTTGGTTTTTTAAAACCCGTGAAATTCAACATAGAGATTCTCAAGAGAAAGATCAAAGAATAAAAATATTGGAAAACACAATTTGAGAATTACTACAAAGGGACAAAAATCAAGAATAATTTGAATAAAAAGAAAAATAAAATGTTTATAGAAGATTTGAAAATTAAATTAAAGAAAAGAGTGACTTTAAAACAGGGTAACAAAACATTCATTTTTGAAAATATGATTCTATTGAATTAAATATATAAATAATATGCTCACTAAAATAGGAGAATAACATTGAATATTCTAAAATGAATTTTAATGATGAAGAGTTGGACAATTTTGAAGATTAATTGAAATAGATTGAAAATGAATGTCCAGTTCTTGTCATAATTCCTACATTAAGGAAAAATCACTGTTTTGGGAGTTTTGAAAAGGAATTCATTCAGGTAGAATATATTTTTGAGAATGAAATTTTGAATGGAAAAAATTCTTCACTGATATTTTTTTTGAATTTGTGAATAATGAGTCTGAAAAAAAAATATTGGGAACACTTTGGAAGAGAACCTTATGCTGGAAAAAATAGAATCTAAATTTTTTGAACTTGAACCGAACACTTCTCTTTCATATTTTGAACCTATAAACCAAAAAATTATGAAATGGTGTTGGAAGATCAAGATGAGGGAATGATATTTGAATAAGGACTATCTGATGAGTTTTCATTTCCCTATTCTGATAGTAATCAGTTATCTAAATCTTTGTGCAATGAAATGGAAATTAGTGTCGGCTAACTTGAAGAGAATTGTCTTAATTTGAACTTTCTCGAAACTGAATTTATTGAAAATGAATTGTACAATTCTTCTTCCTGAAATTGAATTGCCAGAATCAAATGACTTGGTTTTATAATGTGAGATTTTCTCATTTGAAAATGAATTTTTGGTTGAACACATACTTGAATTAGTAAGAACTAATTTGATTGAACCAATAGATATTAAATTTTAGTTAATAGATGAGGATATTTTGGAAGAGATTTACAACATTGTTAGACCTGAATCTGTTTGTGACAAAATAAATTCCATTCCCTGTCTGTCACTTACATCCTCAACTGTGATGTGTGCTGAGCCTTTTCATGGTACTGATAGTCTTCCAATGATGGAATCACACTTGTGTTTCATATTTAATGATTCAGTTCAGCACTTAATTGAATTCTCTATTGATCATGCTAATCTGAACTCACCCATGAGCACATTTGATGTTGAATATGTTAATGATGAAACTGAGAGAGATAGCTATGAGGTCAATGAAACAACATTTCAAGCATCTTGCACTGTGTTGTCCCTTCATGATAACTGAAATATTGATAACTCAAAAACAACAATGGATGTAGACAACATTATGCTCACAACTATTAAAGGGTGTTGCTTAAGAATATATATAAGCTATGAGAGTTCAGTTGCGTTCAGTTTTGGAGCCCACAATTTTCATTGTTATGTTAAAAATATTTGGGCCAAGCACATGTGGTGGTTCCTACTAAGGAAACCACATCCACCTAGTGACTATGGTTAGTTTCTCGGTGATTCTGGATGGGGAAAATAAACCTAGCGCTGCATGGGAGGCAACCCATGGTTTTTGTGTGTTAATAAATAAAAAAAATTGCAATTAAATAAAGTCTAACTGAAGACTTTAAAATCGGTGTTTCAAGGGTGTCAAACCCATGATCTTTATTTGTTTCCATTTCTGCATTGTTTTTTATTGAATAGAGTACTGCTTTGTTGTATTTTAAATGCTCTATATCTGATGGATTTTTGTTCCTGGTTTATATGCTATGTGATTTTAGGATGTTGATGTTGTGTAATAAAGGAGTTAAATTCCCATGATCATTATTGTACAAGAACTTAGTCAGGGAATTACTTCAGATTTTTTTCATTTATTTCTGCTCCTGTTTTTGCTAATAAAATTCTTCTCACAAATAAAAATTCTGCTTGTTTAAGAAATTTTGCTACATATTTGGTGAAAATCTACTGCATATATTGCATAAAATACTTTTGTTGCATGTCACTATGTTGTGCTTAAAAATTATGCATGTGCCTCTTGCTGAAAATTTGAATTCAATTATAATTGAAATTATCGTTCACTATGGGAAATTAAGTGTGGGGTGGGGGGGGTACATACTGATGGTCTTTTGAATCTACTTTTTTGGCGGGTTTTAGCTTGAACATGGTTTTATATGTTGATTACCCAAATGAATTAATTCTGTTAAACTTGCTTTCACCTCAATTCATATAACACTTAAACTTCACATTTACTTCTGAGCTGTATTGAAAATCTATGTCAGTAGAATTAAATATTAACACGTGTGTCGGGATATGAACTTGTTGTAGGTTAATTTTTGCTGCAAACAAAACTTTTGAACATCAATGTGACCTTTATACATGTCATAAATCTACTTAATTGAAAATCTGTTTTGAACTAAAACTGTCAAATTGTTCTTATTCATATATAGAAGTCAACTTTGGGGAAAAAGTTGGTTATTAAGTGTGGGGGAGGGGGTTTATTATTTACTATGTTAAATTGTGTTTTTTGAAAGCCCATCAATTTCAACATCACTTCAAAATTTCGTGTAAATAATGGATAAAATTTCTCAAAATTCATGTACAATTTTAGGCTTTACACTATACTCAATTGGGTCTTTACATAGGAAAAGTACCTTTCTTGAAGATAAGAATTGCTCTGAATCTGAAATTAATGAGGATGGATGATTGCTGAGTGATCTTACTTAGTTATTTGATGGAAAATTGGTTTAGGAACTACATCTGAATGTTATTTGGGTTACATGTTTATGTAGTTATGATCATAACCCTTTGAACTAAAAGTTTGATTCTGATTCTAGGGGCCTCTTTCATCTTTTAATTATTAAAAGTAATTTCTTTAATGATACAATGTAAATGGTTTCTAAATAAATCTTTGTAAGAAGAGTAATTTGGGAATCTCGGATCCCATAGTGAGTCTATGAGACCCTATATGCTGGGTGCGATTCTGTTTACTATAAGCCCTCTCTTCACTTTGAATAAGTGCATTGCAGAGTGCTTAGCACAATGATACATGGCTTCAGAAAAATAAAATAGAGTGTATAGGGTGAAAAATGAGCTCATTATGTTGAGGGGAATGATGAACTCCAGATAAAGAAGTGGTCAATTGGTTTTTATGGAAATCATTTAGGCTGTATCAATAAGGTGATTTGAAAAAAATTAATTATTTTTGGAACCTTGGATTCTGTCAAAGTACCAAGTTTCTTGGTTAAGGCCTTAATTCCATTGATGTTTTACCTCATTTCACTATTGAATTTAGAAATTTAGATTGGATTGATGTGAGTCATTAAGTAGTATCACATATGAGGCAAGCCATCTTCATTGCGTGATGATTCATAGCTTTGTTAATTACCCATGAGTATTTGTTATAGGCAAGATTCATATGATTAATTCATTTTCTAAAGCCTTCTATTATGTTTTGTCCTATGTTTTTGAGTGTTGTACATGTTACAATGTTATTTTAATCATTAATACACTTTACTGTTTTTCAAAGAAAATAAGACATGAGATTGTTTGGGGACGAACAATGATTAGGTGTAGGGGAATTTGATGTGGCTCTATTTTTACACAGTTTTGCCATATCTTTTTATATAATATTTAATGTTTTAATTAATTATTTAATCTATTTTTACTAATTAGTTGTGCTTTTTTATTTTTATAATTAATATTGTTAGTTAATCAATTTTATAATCAATTTTTTATTTTTAGTCTTTAAATAAATAATTTTAATCTTACTTATTTAATCAAAATTTATTAATTGTTTATTAGTTGTGTCGATGCCAATATGATAACTATTTAACAATTTGACTTTAATAATAAATAATATTTTAACATCATTAGATATTATTTTAATATTTTATTATTTAATATGGATTCATTAAGATATCACAACATTAAATATTAACTTGTTTTACCCTCCTGTTAATTAATTAAGTAAATAATTTTTGTTTTAATTAAATAAAGTAATTCACTTTTAATTTTATGTATTCAAATAGTTATTTAATCATTTAATTAAGAGTTTTAAAATATTAATTATATAATTTTATGTATGAAGTATGATTATTTATTTATTTTATTTTGGTTTTAGTTTACCAGTGAAGTAAATAAAGGACTATCGGTGACCTACTAGGTCATCAATACTATTCATCTTCACTTACTCCTACCTGGTAATTATTTATATAGTAATTTTAATTTTATTTTTTCATAATCATAGTTTATTAATCATCCAGTTTTTAAATTAGGTGGTATATATTAATAATTTTTTTTGTTATTTTAAATTTTAAAGTTTAATAAAAATCATATTTTAAATTTATGGTGTTTAGTTTCTTTTAATTAATTATTTTCAATTTTTATATTTATTTTTCTTATGTTTTAAAATTATGTTCCATCTATTATTTTTTTGAAGGTCACCATTATTTTTTTTATTGTAACAGTGACCCGTGGTTCTATCGGTGACCCCCGCTCCAGTTCTTCCCTTTCTTTATGCCTAACGATGAACCCTGACTCGCGGTTTCCCATTCTACCAATAACATCTCCCTTTTAATTTGCAATGGTGACATATGTTATTTTGGCCTACTGGTAACCTTAATATTCACTAATGGTGACCTGGATTTTTTTCATAATAGCGACCCCCTATTGGTGCTACTTTTTTTATTTGTATTCTAACATTGACCTCTTGCACCTCACTGTTAGACTATCTACCCTTCATCTTCTCATGGTTAGGCTTATCCATTTCCTTCTTATTTCCGTATAACATCCATATCACCAATACCTCCTTTGTACATCACTATCAACCTAATATTCTCATTCTCCTCTACAACTAGTGATCATGCTGGAAAAGATGAAGATTGATCAAAGCTTCATCAAGACTCAAACTAAATCAAACTCAAATCCAAAACCCATTCCCAACATTGTGCACAGATCGAACAAAATCAAAAGAGTTGAAAAATCCAAATTTGATGAATCTCTTATTCTCTGAAATGGGTTCCCTAGGTGGAGGATTTTGGTCCGAGCCGTGCCATCATTTGAAAATATCAAGCTCAAGAAGAAGATTACAAGCACATGAGTCACACCACCATTGTTACGAAAAACCAGAACTGAGCAGGATTCGGTGCAGTTTCTCGAAGGAGAAGTTGTAGAAGGGGTCGCCGCTCCTTTGGTTGCGACGTTGAGGAGGATTCCCTCCCTTAGGGTTCCATCTAAATTAGGGGGGGATAAAATGAAATTATACAAAAAAACTAAAACTAATATAAAACTAAATTAATAATAAAATTTAATAATAAATTAATATAATATTAGTAGTTTAAATATATAATTGATAATAAAAATTAAATAGACTATAAAATTTATTAATTAATTTAAAAAATTTAAAACTAATGTATTAATTATAATTATTAAATTAATATACAACTAATTAATAAAATATTATAACAATATAATTTCATAAATAGTAATTATATTAATAATAATAAAATTATTAAATAAAAATAATTAACAACATCTAAATTATAAAATATTTAATTACTTATTTACTTTTGATCTTAAATATAGTTAAAAATGATAAAATAAAAAATTTAGTATTTATATTTAATAACATAATTAAATTAATAACTTTTTGATAAACATATGTTTTACCATATTAATAATAAGTGAATAATTTTATAAATAATATAAAAGTAAATAATATTCATCAATTAATATATTTATTTATTAACTTTAGTTAACTGTTAACGACTAATATAACACTTAACTTAAAAAAATAACTATTTTTCATTTGTAGCATTTCTATTTATTTATTTTTCTATTATTACTTTTTAGGTTCATTCATGAGATCATAAAATGCCCAGGTGCTTTGAACTGACTCAGTGGATGTTATTTACGAGGGCAATGATAGCATGACATGCCCGTCACGGAAAAACTACACGTGTGGAGGGAATGCATTAAGAAAACTCAAAGTTAGTGAAAAATGTTTGGTGACAAGTAGCGGAAGACAACATGATACAGAAGCAGAGAAAGCATCAGATTATAGGGAGGACATGTATTCACACATTGGGCAAACCATTGGAGATGCAAGAACTTCTCTCTCATCAGGAACAAAGGGAGTCCAGAGGACGACTCTGTAACTACTTCCTAGAGCTGAAGGAGCGTAGGACCAGAGTATCTTCGGGGAGTTTGGATTTCATAGTTTTTGAATTCTTACACTCTGTTTATCTTGTCTTCAATTACTGTTTTGAAAATATACATGTATTCTAGCTATATCATATAGTTTGGGGATAAATTCAAATTACATTGGTTATATTTTAACATTCTTTTACACTTAATCATGTTAATGAATTCAGTAACGATCGGCAAGATCGATACTATGTTCATCCAATTACATGTACCACTAGAACATATTCTCACGATTTCATAGTCATTTGGTGAGATTGGTTGTGGAAACACTTTTCAAAAGATAATTGATTCAAAAAAACTTCAATACTTACAGTGAGTTTGTCTTGCTTTTAAAATTAAAATAGTTCATGGTTGATTAATTTAGGAGTGGTGAACCCTAAAATTGGTTGTCTTATGTGACTCAAATCTTGGAATGGGAGGTGAGTCATACTCTTTATAGTGGTACTCTGCAACAACCTATAAGTGAGTTGAAAAACCTTCATAACCAGTAGAATGAAGATTACTCCTCGAGCGTTTTAATAGAATGTATTTTTATCAGTATTCTATATCTCTATTATTCCATGTTATCCACTAACTCTAGCCTCAATTTAGTTTAAATACATGTTTTCAAAACTCTTTCACTTCATTGCTTATTAAAAAATATATAAAAAGTGAAAAAATAGAAAAATCACTTCACTGCTGACAACGGTGGAGTTTGCCAAGTTTTTCAGAAGAATAGTGGCCAAATTTACCTTCTCTCTAGGTTCAACCCTGCTTTCCACATATACAGTGTTCAGTAGGAATATAAATATTAGACATTTACTGACTTCATTGATAGTTCAAGTCAATGGTCGTAGCCTTGAGACTTCACTATCAAATATCACAATAGGTTTCATTGTTACATCCTGGATCCTTTAGTTTTACTTAACATGTGACATATTATAAAGTGGTAATAATCAATTGATGAAATGGTTACATGTTCAGACTCCATCTGAGAGCGTAAGCCTGTAATTATGTATTAAGTAACCTTATACTGCTTTAGTTTTTATATTCATGCTTAAAAATAGTTATATTCCATTACATGGGCAAGCTGTTATAAAATTCATTGGTAGTGGAGCACTAAGATTTATCTCACACACTCTCCGAGTGTTGTTTAGTACCCATGGATGATTACATGGTTGCAGGTGTTCACAAAGGGATGCATAGGACATAAAACACTTGATTCCATTCAATTTAGTGTGGATCTTGATAGCATAGGACTGAGTTGGAACTCATATTGTTTGAGACTATATTTAAAAAAAATTATACTTTTGTGAACATATTATTCAAGTGGGCTTATACCCATATATTCTATTTCTATAGTGATATTACATATCCTTATTAGTTGTTTTATACATTGATGTTATTCCATTTATTACAGATATATTTACTATTGTCCCTATTTTATATTATTCTATCTATTTACATATATTTCTTCAGTTATTTACGGATATTTACATCCATCAGATGTGTTACACATAGGTAATGAGGATATAGTCTCCCAAGGACACACCCTAGGACCTAGAATGTAGTCGGTAACCTCTGGTGTTTTGGGAGATACGCTTGAGGCCATGTTGTCCACTAGGCTCCGGGCACCCATAAGTGGCATTTTGATCTGGGACCTCACAAATTGGTGTTAAAAAAGGTTATTTGTCTTCAAAATATTTAGAGACAATAGATTGGAGATTAGAAATTCATGAGACTTAGTGATAAGACATGTATGAGTGTCGTGAACCCATTCAAGTGGTAAAAACCATATTTCCTAAATTTTAATTTTTTTTGGTTTTTCTTATTACAGTTTATTTTATTTCACCATTGGTTGATGAACATGTTGTGTGGTGTTGTTCTTTTACTCTGTTTGAGGATTCTCTTTCATCCCTGACCCAATTATACGAGGGAAAGGAGAATTGTTACATGAATCATTATAGTCCCCTATAATTCACATGTCATTCATATTTCCATGCCAAATTGGTTCATTTTGTTGCTTTCCATCACTTGATATTACTGTGATTGTTGAGTGATGTTGTGATTGTTCATTGATGATTTTATTACCCTTGGTTGTGATTTAGTGATTTCATATCTTAATTCATGAGGCGTTTGGGCCCTCATGGGTTGGGATGATTAATTTACTGAGCTAAGACATTATTATATAAATAATCAAGTGTCATTTATAGTAATAAGTGTATGGGAACTGATTCAATTGAAAGGGATATCCATTATAATGTAAAATATGAATTCTAAAATTTATTGGTTCCACATACTTATCCCGCATTTTCATGTTTATTGAAGCTAAATGAGTAAAAATGGTAATTAAATGTAACTAAAATGAAAAATATACTTGAGCACTTACTAATACCTGGTCATCTGAGTGGGTAGTTTGGTAACCATTCTTTGGGTTCTGAGTATTCATACATTAATATTTCATGGGTGATGATATATTTCTACTAAACCATGATCTAAGGCACGTACATCGAAATTTTAGACCAATTCCACCACAATATCCTCGTATCATATGATAGGAAGGTGGTGACGATAGTGATATAGAAAGAATGATCCCATAGCCACAAGTCTTCCCTCTCAGAGTTCTACCTATGTCACCACATTCTATACATTATTTTGTAAGTTATTACCACATTTGTGATAGTTTCTTATGTTTGATGCAGTCTATGCACGGTGCTCTGCAGATTTCATCCATGATGGAAGACCTGACTTCTGAGTTCAAGTAGTAGTATCTTTTTACATTTATACTGTATGGTGGTCCACATATTTTTGGGTATTAGATAGAGTCCACTTTATCTGTCATTTACTATCTGAAGACTCCACTAGAGAAGAGGGTAAAGCTTTCCATATACATGCTTCATGGTTTATCCAAGTGTTAGTGGGATGTGATTACTAAGGGAGGTCATCATCAGGGTATGTTATGGGTTGATTTCCAAACTACCATCTATGATCAATTTGTTCCTGAGACACTGAGAAATAATAGATAAAGAGAGTTCATGAACCTCAAGTATGGTTCTATGTGAGAAATGGAATATTTAGCGTGTTTTACGGAGATTCATCACTTTTAACTGCTTCTAGACTGTGATGATATTTCACATGCAAGATGTTCTGAGGATGGGCTATAGTATGACATCCTTATGCAGTTTAATGGCTTTCGCCAACCTAATTTTTCTTAAGATAGTCAATCCGGATCTTATCACTAAGACTAATCTAAGGTACGACAATAGTATCGGTTTTAAGAGATTAGTGCCATGTTAGTCCATTAGTTATTCTAGTGGAAGTATGTTTCCCATGAGGTATCACATAATGGAATGGACAACCAGTGTGTTTGTTTTGATAGTGCTAAGTGTGTCATCAGTTTTGATGAAGTGGGAATTCAAATCTTTAGTGAGATAGAGACCCATTGGAGTGTTGGTCTTGTGTCTGAATGGGGTATCCCTACCATTTATATAGGTCCATTCATTTGGATTCAAGTAGAAATGGAACCAAAACTGCTCTGACTTTAGGAGTGGGTTATTTTAATCCACGTCAGGTGGGGAGTTGGAATAAGACTAGCAGGCCTGGCTGAGGAGGAGGTCATGGCCATGGTAGGTAGATACCTAATCCCCAGTTACACCAATAGAGCACTTATGATCATGGTAATACATTTTTTGCATAGGGTAATGGTTCAATCCATTTGAATGCAGTACAACCAATACCCAAGGATTAAGTTGTGGGTCCATCTACAGTATGATGTACTTTTATTATGGAATCTAATCTAGTATATACATTATTTGATACATTTTCTTTGAACTATTATTTATATGTATCTATCATTGAAATTCATGGATTGTAGATATAATATTACTATGGTTTAAAGACCCTAGATACGCAGTTAGGGGTGTGAATAGAGGGAATACTATAGTGTTGGGACTTTCCCCTTGATGTAGGCAGTTACCCATTCTTATAGAACCAGTTTATTATAAAGATGATGGGATTTTATGTCATTATCGTGATGGATTGGTTAGTTCACTATCATTATTTTTTATACTTCTATAATCATTTGTTATCTTTTTCATCAATAGAGGGAAGTATTTTTCTCTATAAGGTTGAGTGGGAAGTCTAGACTGGTAGAGCTGGACCAGAACATTTTGGGCTAGGTGGGGTGACTTCCCAGATTGCATATCTCTTCATTGAGTATCATGGTTTACAACAAGGTGATTTTAATCCACTAGTGAATCATTTCAAGGATGTATTTCTCAATGATTTTTCTACATTACCTCTTATGAGACAGATAGAGTTTAAAATCAAGCTTGTTCCATGAGACTCTCTAGCATCCATTCCTCTATATTGGATGACACCAACAGTTCTTCAACAACTTAAGTAGTAATTATAGTTTTTTAGGCCTACAGTTTTTTAGGAGCCAATACATACTCTTGGAGTTCACCCATTATTTTTTACAATAAAGAATATGTGACATTACATCTATACATGGATTAGTGAAGGTTGAACAAGATTTCGGTCAAGAACTGGTATCCACTTCCTTGAATAGATGATCTCTTTGACTAGATCCATGGAGAAACCGTATTCTCTATGATCGGCCTGAGATCGGGTTGTAATCAAGTCTGAGTCAGACCATTTGACATACCTCGTACATCTTTTCATAGATGGTGTGGTTTGTATGAGTACCTTGTTATGTCGTTCAGTCTTACAAATGTGCCCGTAGTTTTCATGGATCGGATGAATATGGTTTTGCACAACTATTCAAATTCCTTTTTCATGGTCATTGTGGATGACATCTTGATGTATTCTCACATTCATAGAGACCATTCAAAACAACTTGATATTTTTCTTTGCACTCTGAGAGAGTATTATCATTATGAAATTCTTGGTAAGTGCCATTTATTTATTGAAAAAATTCACATATTAGGTCATATAATTTTAGAATCAGGAATATCTGTTGACTCAGAAAAGGTTTTTACTTTAGTTTCCTAAGATAATCCCATGAATGTGTTTGATATACAGAGTTTCATGGGGCCATCTATTTATTACATGCCTTTCATGTAATACTGTTCTCACCATTCTTTACCTATTACTAGTCTTACAAAGAAGTGTATCAATTTTATATGGTCAGAAGAATGTTAGAAAGACTTTCGGAAGTTTAAAGAGATGATTGTATCATCACCTATTATAACTCTTTAGGGGATAGGTATAGGTTATACCATATTTTATGATGATTCAGGCATCAGCCTAGTAGAAGTGATGATCACAGAGGAAAAAGTCAATGCATATGGATATCAGTAGTTGAGGCCTCATGAGAGAAACTACCTGACACATGACATTGGTCTATCAGTAGTTGTGCATTTCTTACTTTTCTAGAGACATTATGTATTAGGTGAGTTCATTATGGTTTACATGGACCACAAGATCCTCAAATATATATTTTCTCAGTTTGAATTGAACCTTAGACATTAGATATGGGTCAAATATCAATAATCCTTTTATTTTTCTATTTTTTATATTCCAGGGAAGGGAAATGTTGTTGCAGATGCATTGAGTTGGAAAACTCAAACACATGCTATATGAGAAATTAGTGAGGAATAGAAGTTGATCACTCTCTTTTTTGAGTTTCATCTTGGAGATTCATGATTGTCACGAGAAGTCTTACCTATGATCTTTGATGGTTACCACTTCCCTCTTTGAGAAGATGAAGAGTAGACAATTTTCAAATCCCAAAAACTTTTTTATCCATGAGAGTATATCTAAAGAGAATCCACCTTCTGATTGGTCTCTGGGTGGAGATGATATATCGAATAAATGCAGATGTATTTGGGCTCCTACAAATATGGGAGAGGAGTTGATGAAAAAGTCCCACACTTTTCAGTGGACAGTTCAACCAAGAATCTCCAAAATTTATCGAGATATGTGATGTTAGTATTAGTGGCCTGGGATGAAACATCAGATACTAGGGTTTATCACTAGTTGTTCCCATTATTAACAAGTAAAGGCAGAGTACCTAGTGCCTACAAGAATTGTATAGTAACTTCTTATCCTAGAATGGAAATGGGGAGATGTTTCCATGTATTTCATTATCATATTACCTTGTTTGTTGAGGGTTAGTGATGTTATCTTGATTATAAATGATAGACTAAGGAAATCATCACACTTCATTCCTATTCGTGAGACATTCTATGTCGATGAGTTGGGAAGACTGCATGTCAGTGAGATCATAGAGATACATAGGGTCCCACACACTGTTTTATTAGACAGGGAACCTCATTTCACTACATAGTTCTAGGAGGGATTGTAGAAATCTATGAGAACTCAAGTAATTCTAACCATAACTTTTCAATCTAAAACTGATAAACAATCAGAATATGAAATACATGTTTTAGAGGATATGATCTGAACATGTTTACTTGATTTTAGTGGTTCTTGGGAGAAGCATATCCCTCTCATCGAGTTTTCCTATAACAACATATTCCCGGAGACAATTCAAATGTCTCCATTTGAGGCCTTACATGGAAGGCCATGTTGTTAAACCTTCTGCTAGATAGAGGCTGGTGAGGCAACCCTAGTAGATTCCCATCCCATTTAAGAGACATCAAAGAAATATCATATGATTAGAAAGCATATGAATACTGCACAATTTAGATAGAAATCTTATGTTGATCGTCCTAGAGGACCACTTGAGTGTGTGGTCAAGGAACTTTTCTTTTTCTAGTATCACTTTGTCTAGGGCATAAATTGTTCTGAAATCAGGTAAAACTATTGCCTCGTTATATAGGGTTGTCTAAGATTCTAGAAAATGTCAGGATGGAAGCCTATCGGTTGCTACTACCTTGGAGGTATCATTCCATGAACGATTTCTTTTATGTGTTATAGCTTCACCAATACCATGCAGACCCATATCATACATTTTTTTTCCTAAGAATGTTGATTTATATTTTGTGCTACCTTTGAGGAGAATGAAGTACAAATCATTGACTGGAGCATGAAGGCTCTCCAATTTTGGTATGTCCCTCTAGTTTTGGTGAAATGGTATCATAGATGAGGAAAAAATAAGACATGGGAGAGGGAAGCCGATGTACGAGCCCAATGGCAAGAGTTTTCCTCAGACTGTGTTTCTCCACCCTTGGAAAATGAAATATGGGAAGAGTAATTTTAAGGGGAGAAGATTGTAAGAACTTGATTATTAAATAAAGTAGAGATTATTTTATTTTATGTCTAAATATTTACATTGGGACAAATGTGGATTCCTTTTGAGTTATTAATGGTCTCAAGGGTGTACATGGAATGTTCAGATCCTAGAACCAATCTTTTCGAGAAACTTGGACAGGTATCACATTTAGCACATGGTTGGGGCACAATTTGTCTTACCATGTGGATTGAATTTTATGGACAAACCATTTCACATTGTTTTTACACAACCATGTTGCCTAACCATGAATTGTTCCTATTCTACCTAGAAAAACTCGTATGTTTTAGGCACAGTTTGTCAAACCATGTGGAAAAACCATGCACATGCCATTTTTCTAGGTAATTTGACATTTTTTTCCTCAATGGTCTAATTAGACTCATATTTCTTCCCTAATCAATTATTATGAGGGAATTACCTCCATGGATCTCATTTTGGATCTTTTTGAAGGCCAAAGATAGGGATTCATAGAACTTCTTCATCTTGGACACAATCAAGCTTATGTTCATCATGTTGGATGTGCAACTGTAATTAATCTAGTCCTCTTGAGCCATTCTCCTTCACTCTTTCTCTTGACTATGTTATCAGGGTATGAGTGTATTTTTATTTTTCTTAGATATTCATAGATTTTATCCAAATCAAGCGCCAATACTAGTTGTGGGGAATCATACAACCCTAATGTGGGTGGTCTATAATGCATCCCTACAGTTTGTTGATTTTGAAATTATCAGGTGGGGCCCACTGATTTTATCCTATGCTGTTTGTGGAATTTATATTACTAATTTATAATCGTTATAACCATTTAGTAAATATTGTTCCAAATCTTTGATTAATTGTTGGTTTTTATGACAAAAAATCCATCATTTCCATGTAAAGGGTTGTGCCAAAATTATTGTTTAGTGTTTTGACACATTTGTGCCACCGTTCGGGTGTTCCTTTGCTTAAATATTCTAAGGTTAATCATTTCTATTTTTTATGGATTGTGTATAATTATAATTTCATAATGGAATGTACCGTGTATGCTCACCAATTGACCCTCCTAATGTAAGTGCTTGAAATTGATAATTAAATGCGAATACTTAATTGGTTGCACATCTGTAGTAGAATGAACCTTGAAAATGGAATATGCCTTAAAGGGATTAAATGGTTTCATGCTACTTTTCCATGCCATAGTAATGAATGGAAAGGCTTTAGAAAAATGGATTTATAGATTACTAATGACGTTATTAAAGGGATTCATGCGTCTTTTCCTATTTACACAAATGAAAGACAATGATTTAACTAATTGAATTATTATACGACATAACTATCAAATATGAATGGAATGACTCGAGATCACCTTAGAAAAATTATCTAAGAATACCATGGGAACTCGTCAACTCCATTCCGATTGAAGGACACAAATTTCATAGGATGATACCCACATAGATCCATATCCTTGTATAGTCATTGGATGCCCGATATGACATAGTTGAATAATTTTAGTAGTACTACTAGATACCTTGGATACACTTATTGGATCCAGCCCTGACATGTTGGTTCCATGGTAAAATCCCTTTGATCCTGTTCTTTGATTATCCCAGTTTTACCTCGAATGAACTCCTTGGACTCGGTAGGCACCTCATTGTGGAATGCGTTGGACTACAATCCTTCGATTACACTCTTACCCCTTGCTAGGATATAGTTATTACTTAGATAGAGAACCTTGAGGTCTATGTCACCTTGGTTATTACCTGGGGAATTCACTGTTAAATAGGACTATAGGTTTCCTTGTTACATCCTAAAACCTTTACTATTACATAACATGTGATATATTATAAACTGATAAAAATAAAATGATGAATTGGTAACATGAATTGACAGCAGTTGTAATATCCCAAGTAAATAAATAATAAGACATATTTCATATTTATTAAATTTTTTTAATTAAATATTAATTTTACATTAAAGGGGTTGCTATGTTAGATAGCGTACCCGATACGCAACAACAGGTTTCTTTGGAATCTTACGTTGCACACTATTAATATAATATTATTATTTTAAATGGTATTTTACTCCTAGACATTGTATTGGAGGTAATGAATTAAACTAACTAAAATATGATTATACATGTTTTTGAAATGTATTTACATTATCCAATAAAAAGTTATAGGCTTAAAATGTGAATGAATCTAATTTTAAGCATAATTTACATTTTAATGGAGAACCCTCCTTAAATATAGTTTTGGTCAATTTAATGAATAGTGAAAATATTGCATTTTAATTCAAAAGTGCATCTTAATCTAATTTATTTATATGGTTAGATTATCTTTTTAGTTGGTTTTAAAGTTGAATTAAAATTTATTTTTACCATTTAATCTTATGTTGGTCATTTTAATAACATTCACTTAGAAATTGGACATAAATAAGTATGAATCTTTTGATAGTTATTGTTTTTTAAAAACACACTATTTCATTTACAACATGATTTAATTTTTAATTTAATTAATTCCACTTCTATGTTTTGAATTTTGAAAAATAGACATCAATTTTGAATTCGGAATATCAAATAATGTTTAGGCTGAATTGTTGGTATTTTTCTAAAAACTATCAATTTTAGATGAATAGTGAAACCACTTAGCAGTAGTTAAAAACTGACTTTTTCATTTAAATAAAATTTTACCACTTCTGCGAATTGTATTTCCAAAATCCAAAATACATGGTTGTTATCAATAAGTAAAATTTGGTTCATTAAGATTAAAATAATTTTTGGTGAATAGTAACTTTTGACTTTTATTTACCGCTGTTAATGGTAAATTGGGTAATTCAAGGTTACAAGAATATTATAATAAATAAAAATAACCTTAACACCTGTCCAAACCTTATTGGTTGAGTAATTTACGACCATGGGCATCATTGGGTCGATTTTGGGACCCCATTGAGCCACGTGGGAGTGATAATGATAATTTAGATTAATTAACTTAAGGGAAAATATAACTAAAGAAAATATATTTGAGTAAGTTAATTTTTAGAAGGTGTTATATAAATTATATTTTTTCCTATAAATATTCATTGGAAATCTAAAAATATTTCCTACCTGGTTGTATTTTTTTATAATTTTTATACATCAAATAAATTAAATTATTTATGACACAATAATGATGCAGTATTTACCTCGTTAATAAATGATTTAAATAAATAAGATTATAATGACTAACATATTATCCGAAACAGGTAAAATTCTTATTGGATGATTTTCTTTCGACCATGAGTCATCTTATCTTCGAATATAATGATTTTTGGAGATTTAGAAACTGAATATCATTATATAATAAAATAATGTTTTCACACTTTCCTAAAGAGCCCCTCCTCTACCTTATAAAAGGAGACCACATCTACCCAATTCTACACACCTCTCAATCCATTTGGATCTTCCAAACTCTACCCAATTAATCTCCCAACATCCCTATCCTCCTACTAAGAGCCTTACCTTAGGAATAAGGCACTTCAAGAGGTCCATTGGTTTAAACCAAAGGGAGTTACCCAAATTAAAGGTAACCGTTTTTCTTAAATTGTGCTCTTTTATTTTACTTCTCCAACACCTAATTTTTTTTATTCCTTTATTTTTTAAAAACACAAGTATCCTCAATATACTAGTATGTTTTTATGAGAAGTATTCTAACTACACTGACAAACACATCCATCTAATGGATGAAAAACACAATGTTTCTGTGGATGGAAAACAAAGGCCTCACGAAACGATGATTGTTCAATTACATCTTACCACCACTCATGGTGGCTATTATGATGGAACTGTATTTATATATGATATATATTATTTTTATGATTTTTTATGCTTCTATAATTTCTATTTATATCATGCCTTTATGGTTTTCATATTGGGTAAATATGATAATCTCGTTTCAGGAAGTACGGACTACCGCCCCCTCAAAGTGATTTGATTCGTTAATGCCTTATGTCAATGTATAAAGGATGGAGTTAATGATATTATATATAATATTATTATGTAATTATAACATAACTATGTATAATTATGTTTTAATTCCATTAAAATATGAAATAGAAATTAAAGTAGCATTCATACGTACATACGGCTTACCGTCTCCATGAATAGTGCATTTATTTTCTTACCTCTTAATGTTATGTACTATTATAAAAAAATTTATATATTTTCTATATATGATATATATGATATCCAAATCATGAATATTTTTTTGTATATATTGATCCTTTGACCACATGGACAACTTGTAAATATAAGGTGTTCATTTTTTTTACTCAAGTACCAAATATCGACAAAATGAACGTTATTAACATAAATGATTGAATAATATTTATAACATGGTAATAAGTGATATAAAAGGAATGATAAACTTTAAAAAGGTTATTAAGCAATTATAAGTTAACTTTAGTTTATAATTCATGAGATTAAAGAATGATCGATTCAAGTCAGACAAGAGGTAAGGGACTTCATCTCAATCTACTTTCATTGAGGCATTTTTATTTTTATATATGTCATTATTTTATAGGGTGTATAAACCCCTTTGAAATTTCAATTTATTCTAACAAAATGTTTTTATAAGAATCGTTTTACTAAATGAAAAAAAGGAATGTTTTTTTAATGTAAGCGGTTACAACGAACTTTCTGCCGCCGCAAGTATTATTTGATATTTGGATTCCTTAACAAGCCAAAATGTTTTTAAAAGGAAAAATAAATACCATATACTCTTTTTACGTATTTTTGTATTGAAAATGATTTTGAGAATTGATTTATTATTTTAATATATTGAAATAATATTTTAATATTGCAATGTGGAAATGTTATCATTCTTTTATTGTTATGTTATGTGTTATGATCATTTTAGTGTTCTTGGGCATTATTTACATATACGGGTGGTTCCGTGACAAACCTATGGTTGGTGAGCCCAAGATAGCTCTCCAATGCATTGGGTAACGTGAAGGAGGTAAATGTGAATGTTTCTCCTAAGAGATTTAGGGAATATACAATGATGGTTATTTAAAAGTAACTCCCTATGTAGCTGTGATAGCTACAAACTAAGTATGATATGGATGCCACAAGTTACGTTTATGATTAATGATTTCTATGTGTCTTTCATAAATATTATGATTTCATGAGGTAAGTAAATTATTTCATGTTTTGTATGTATTTATGAAAAAATGTTTTCATTCTTTGTTTTATAAACCTTACGGATATTTGTATGCTCATCACATGTTTTGAAATGTTTTCACATGTCTTAAATATGAATAAGGTCAAGGATGGGGTCAAGGAAAAGTCATGCTGTCTAAAACATGTAACTACACATGACTCTTTTTCAAGAGTTTTTATTTTATGAAAAAATGGAAACTATGTAGATATGTCTACCTTGTAATCTTTTGAGATGTAATAATTATGTTCTAATTCTCTCAAACTCTAAACCTGAAAAGATCCTCAATGACAATTATTAATTTAATTCAATATTAAGTAATGTTTAAGTTCAGGTCCTTATATTTGGTATCAGAGGTCGGTTTATATAGCTTGAGGTGTTAGAGTATTGTTAAAGTAATATACATAAAGTAATTTATGATAATATTTACATCATATAGCATTTCTATATTACCATGTTGCTTTGACTATGATATTTTTGTGTTTAGAATGGTTTTCCGAATAGGAAAAAGGGGAGCTGTGTTCGGATGACATCAAAAGGAAGACAACCATCCAAATCAGCAACCTGGGATGGTCAGAATCAGAACTATACAATTTTTTATAGTGATAGAATAGTTGAATTAGGCTATAAATGGTGGTGGTATCCATGTATGAGATCAGCCAGATAAAACACAGAGGAATATGTCAGTAGTAGAGCAGTTCATGAGGTAACATCCCCCATAATTCAAAGGATCATCTTACCCTATGCTATATGAAGGGTGTATTGAAGCACTGGATAATATTTTTGATGTCATGGGTTGTTCAAAACATTAAAATGTTACTCTTGCTGTTTACCGTTCTGAATGTGTAGCTGATCAGTGGTAGTCGATGGTGAAAAATATCAGGGACAATGATGAGATTGATGCTCCTGATTGGGATGAATTCAAAGGTTTGTTTCTTGAGAAATATTTTCCAAAGGTGGTTCGTCTTAGGATGGAAAAACAATTCTTGGAATTGAGGCAGGATGATGACTCAGCGGCTACTTATGAAGAAAAATTCACTCGACTGGTAAGGTATGCTCAAAATTTCATACGAGATCTTGATAGTAAAATCAAATGTTTTTACTCAGGATTAATGCCAATGTATCGAAGGGATTTAGCGTCTCAAGAGTTCAAATGTTATGAAAAACTTGTTCGTTGTGCGGAGAAGGTGGAAATGGATTTTTCTGATGATCAAGTATTCTTTGACAAACAACAAAATAAGAGGTCGAGGTGCCAGGAGAATGTGAAGAACTCTTCAAAAAATTCTGATGGTAAGAAACTTAAGATTACAGCTTGTGAAAATTTTGGTAATGAGAATGTTTGGGAATGTCTTTTTAATTCTGGTAAGTGCTACCGATGTGGTAAAATGGGACAGAAAGCTCGAAATTTCACTGAAGAAGATAAGGGTAATGGTAAGACAAAATCTGATTTACAATCAGCAAAATTTTTTAAGTGTAATGAAATGGGTCATTATGAAAATGAGTTTCAAAAAAAGAACTCAAATAAAGAAAATCTTCTAGAATACAAGGAGAAAGGGGTTGTGAAATCCTTTGCAACTACTTATGCAGATGATGGGCCATCAAATGAAGTTCTGTCAGCTCCAAGGAGCTCAATAATTTTCAAAGATTGAATTGAGGTCAGAGTACCATCAGAGTAATGTAGAGGACACAGACATTCCAAAGACCGCGTTTCGTACTAGATATGGCCATTATGAATTTGTAGTTATTACTTTTGGTTTAACCAATGCAATTGATGTATTCATGGATCTTATGAATAGAATTTTTCTATGAGTTCTTGGATAAGTTTTTTGTTGTGTTCATTGATGATATTTTGGTTTATTCCAATAGTAATAAGGAACATGAAATTCATTTAAGGGTTGTCTTACAAACCTTAAAAGAAAAGAAACTATTTCAGAAATTCAGCAAGTGTGAGTTTTGGTTACAAGAAATTGCTTTCTTTGGTCACATTGTTTCAAAAAATTGAATAACTATCTATCTTGCTAAAAAGAAAGTTGATGAAGAATGGCCAAGACCTACAAATATAACCAAGATTCGTAGTTTTATTGTTTTGGCAGGTTATTACCAGAGGTTTGTTGAATATTTTGCACGGTTATCTAGTCTAATGACTAAGTTAACTTGAAAAGTTGTTATGTTCATCTGGACAAAAGAACGTGATGATTGTTTTCAGGAATTGAAACAAAGATTGGTTAATGCTCTAGTTTTGGAACTACCTTCCAGAAATGGTGAGTTTGTTATCAACATTGATGCTTCGATGAAATGACTTGGATATGTCCTTATGGAGAATGATCAGGTATTTTCTTTTGCTTCACGTCATTTGAAACCTCAGGAGTTAAATTTCCCTACACATGATTTGGATTTAGCTGCTGTTGTTTTTGCTTTAAAAATTTAGAGGCATCTTTGTATGGAGTGATGTGTGAAATATATATTGATCACAAAAGTTTGATGTATATATTCACTGAGAATGAATTGAACATGAGATATAGGATATGGTTGGAAATAATAAAGTATTATGATTGCACGATCCTTTATCATCCGGGGAAATAAAATAAAGTGGTTGATGCTTTGAGTCGAAAAATTAATAATTCATTAACCATTTTACATTTGGAACGAGATCCTTTGGTTTTTGATTTGATTAAATTTGGCATAGAAGTTGTTGTTGCAGTAAATTATTCTATTTTGTTTTAGGTGTCAGTGAAATCATCTCTATCAGTCAGAATTAAACAAGAACAGAAGGAAGACAGTGAGTTCTAGAAAAAGGTTTTGTTGGTTCAGAAGGGTAAGTTCCCCGATTTTAACATTGATAATGATTGTGTTTTTATATTTGGAAAGATATTATGTGTGCCTTGTGATTCACAATTGAAGGATGAGTTGTTATATAAATCTCATAGTTCTCCGTTTTCAGTTTATCCTGGCAGTACTAAGATGTATAGATATCTTCGGGAGTATTACATGTGGGATGGAATGAAAAGAGATATTGTCGATTTTACTATGAAGTGTTTTACTAGTCAGCAGGTTAAAGCAGAAAGGCAGTTACCGAAAGGAATGATTCAGCCTTTACCAGTGCCAGAGTGGAAATGAGAAAATATATCCATGCACATTGTTGTCGGATTATCAAAGATATCTTGAGTTAATAATGCAATCAGAGTTATAGTTGAACGATTTACTAAATCTGCTCATTTCCTTCCTATTAGAGATACTTTGTCTCTAGATCAACTTGATCAGTTGTATGTTAATGAGATAGTCAGGTTGTATGGAGTTCCCCTCTCCATTATATCTGATCGTGATCCTAGGTTCACTTATAACATTTGGAAATGCCTTTAGAAGTCATCAGGTACTGAATTAAATTTTAGTACAGCTTTTCTTCCTCAATCAAATGGGAATTCAAAATGAACTATTCAGACCTTGGAGGATATGTTACGTTCTTGCTCAATGGATTACTAGGGAAGTTGGGATGATCATCTTTCTTTGGTTGAATTTTCATATAATAATAGCTTTCATTCCAGTATACAGATGGCTCCATTTGAAGCATTATATTGAATGAATTGTCAAACACTAGCATTCCGGGATAAAGTAGGTGAAAGGAAGCTGATGGGACCAGAATTGGTAGAAGAGATGGCAGAGAAAGTTCAGTTGAATCAAAAGCACATGAGAACAGCTCAGAGCAGATAGAAAATTTATGCAGACAACCAGAGAATGGATCGTTCTTTTGAGGTAGGTGATCATGTCTTTCCCAAAGATTCTCCATGGAAAAGTGTGATGCGTTTTGGTAAAAAGGAAATGTTGTGTCTGATGTCCATTAGACCTTATGAAATTCTTGAGAAAGTTGGATCAGTTGCATACAGAGTGGATTTACCTCCAATTTTATCCTAGGTACACGATTTTTTTTCATGTTTTGATTTTGAGAAAGTATATGCCATATCTATCTCATGTTTTATGCCCGGAGGTAGTTCAGTTAGAAGAGAATCTCTCTTATGAAGAACAACCAGTTCATATTCTTGACCGTAGAGAGAAAGTGTTGTGAAATAAGGTGATTCACCAGGTAATGGTTTTGTGGAAAAACCATATGGTTGAAGAAGAAACATGGGAATCTAAAAATGATATGAGGGATAAACACCCCACTTATTTTGATAAGTGAATAAAAATTTCGAGGCCGGAATTCCCAAAAGGTGGGAAGAATGTAACATCCCAGGTAAATGAAGAATAAGAAATATTTCATATTTATTGATATTTGTTAATTAAATATTAATTTTACTTTAAAGGTGTTTCTATGTTCTATAGCATAACCAATACTCAACAACCGATTTCTTTGGAATCTTACGTTGCACACTAATAATATAATATTATTATTTTAAATGGTAGTCAACTCCTAGTCGTTGTATTGGCTGTAATGAACGAAACTAACTACAATATTATTATACTTGTTTTTTAAATATATTTACATTATCCAATAAAATGTTAGAGCCTTAAAATGTGAATGAATCTAATTTTAAACATAATTTTCATTAAAAGGACGATTTATCACCTTTTAATGAAGAACCCTCATTAAATATAGTTTTGGTCACTTTAATACATTCTAATTGACCAAATAAAATCCTTATTTATAATTGGGATATCAAATTTTACTTTGGGTAATTTTTTGGAATTTTTCTGATAAAGTTCATTTTTTAATGAATAGTGAAAAATATCGCATTTTAATTAAAAAGTTCCTTTTAATCTAATTTATTTATATGGTTATGTTATCTTATTAGTTAGTTTTAAAGTGAAATTAAAATATATTTTTACCATTTAATACAATGTTGTTTATTGGAATTAATTTCCCTTTGAAATTGTACATAAACAAGTATCAATCTTTTTATAGTTATTGTTTCTAAAAAACAAGCTATTTGTTTTAAAAGTGGGAATTATTTTTTAAATTACTTAATGCCACATAAATGTATTTAAATTGGAAAAATAGACATCAATTTTGAATTTGGAATATAAAATAATGATTAGGCTATATTTTTGGTAGTTTTCCGAAAAACATCAATTTTAGATGAATAGTGAAACCACTTAGTAGTAGTTAAAAAACTGACTTTTTCATTTAAATGAAATTTTACCACTTCTGGGAATTGAATTTCGAAATTACAACATACATGGTTGTTATCAAGAAGTAAAATTTGGTTCAGTAAGATTAAAATAATCTTCAGTGAATAGTAACTTTTGACTTTTATTTACCGCGGTTAAACGTTAATAGGGAAATTCTAGGTTAAAATAGTATTATAATAATTCAAAAATACCTTAACACATTTTCAAAACATATTTTTTGAGTCATTTAAGACCATGTACATATTTGGGTCGATTTTGGGACCCCATTCAGCCACTGGGGAGTGATAATGACAATTTAGATTAATAAACTTAAAGTAATGGAAAATATGACAAAGGAAAATATATTTTTGTAAATTAATTTTTTAAAGGAGTTATATAAATTATATATATTTCTATAAATATTCATTGGAAATATAAGCATATTTCCTACATGATAGTATTTTTTTATAATTTTTAGACATTGAATAAATTAAATTATTAATGACATAATAATGATGCAGTATCTACCTCATTAATAAAGGATTTAAATAAATAAGATTATAATGATTAAAATATTCTCCCAAACATGTCCAATTCTGATTGGAGGATTTTTTTTCGACCATGAGTCATCTTATCTTCGAATATAATTATTTTTGGACCTTTAGAAACCGAATGTCATTATATAATAAAATATTTTTTTCACACTTTCCTAAAGAGCCCCTCCTCTCCTGTATAAAAGGAGACAACTTCTAACCAATTCCACACCCCTCTCAAGCCATTTGGATCATCCAAACTCTTCCCAATTAAGCTCCTGACATCCCTCTCCTCCTCCTAGAACCCTTACATTAGGCATAAGGCCCTTTAAGAAGTCTTTTGAGTCAAACCAAAGGCAGTTACCCAAATTAAAGGTAACCGTTTCTCTTAAATTGTTTTCTTTTATTCTACTTCTCCAACACCTAAACTCTTTTCATTCCTTTCTTTTGTTACAAAACCAGTATCCTCAATATACTAGTATGTTTTTATGAGAAGTATTCTAACTAAAATTACAGACACCTCCATCTAATGGATGAAAAACATAATGTTTCTGTGGATGGAAAACAAAGGCCTCACGAAATGATGGTTGTTCAATTACATCTTACCGCCTCTCATGGTGGCCATTATGATGGAACTATATTTATATATGATATATATTCTGTTTATTATTTCATTATGCTTCTATAATTCCCATTTATAGCACACCTTCATGGTTTTTAGAGTGGGTAAATACAATAATCTCATTTGAGGAAGTGCAGACTACCGCCCCCTCAAAGTTATTTGATTCTTTAATGCCTTATGTGGGATGTATAAAGGATGGAGTTAATGATATTATATATTATATTATACTATAATTATAATATTAATATGTATAATTATGTTTTAATTCCATTAAAATAATAAATATAAATGAAATTAGCATTCATGCGTATGTATGGCTTACCATCTCCATGAACGGTGCATTTCATTTCTTACCTCTAAATTTTATGTACTTTTATAAAAAAATGTATATACTGGATATATACGATATATATGATATCCAAATCATTAATATCATTCTGGATATAATGAATCTTTGACCAAATGGATAACTTGTAAATATAAGGTGTTCATTTTTTTACTCAAGTACCAAATATGGACAAAATGAACGTTATTAACATAAATGATTGCATAATGTTTATAAAAAGGTAATAAGTGATTTAAAAGGAATAATAAACATGAAAAATGTTCTTAAGAAAGTATAAATAATATTTATTTTATTATTCAGGAGATTAAAGAACGATCTATTCAAGTCAGACACGAGGTAAGGGACTTCGTCTCAATCTCCTTTCATTGGGGAATTTTTAGTTTTATATACAACTTTATTTTATATGGTTTATAAACCCCTTTGACTTTTCATTTTATTCAAAGGAAATCTTTTTATATGAATCATTTTACTAAATGACAAAATGGAATGTTTTTTAACATAATTGGTGAAAACGACCTTTCCACCGCTGCGAGTATTATTTGATCTTTGGATTCCTTAACAACCCGAAATGTTTTTAAAAGGAAAAATAAATACCATATACTCTTTTTACGTATTTTGGTATTGAAAATTATTTTGATAATGGATTTATTATTTCAATATCGTGAAATGATATTTTATTATTGCAATGTTGAAATTTTATCTTTCCTTTATGCTTATGTTATGTGTTATGACCATGTTATGGTTCATGGGCATTATTTACACATATGGGTGGTTCCGTGATAATCCTAGTGCGGGTGAGCCTGAGATAGCTCTCTAATGCATTGGGTAATGTGACAGAGGTAAACATGAATGATTCTCCTAAAAGATTTAGGGAATATAATGTGATGGGTATTCCAAAGTACCTCCCTATGTAGGTGTGATATCTATATTGTATGTATGATATTGATGCCACAAGTTACCTCTATGAATAATGATTTCTATCTGTCTTTCATAAATCTTATGATTTCAAAATGTAAGTAAATGATTTAATGTTTTTTATTTATTTAGGAACAAATGTTATAATTCTTTGTTTTATAACCCTTACTGAGATTTTTATGCTCATCCCATGTTTTCAAATGTTTTCACAGGACTTAAAGATGAATAGGGTCAGGGATGGGATCAAGGAAAAGTTATGCTATCTAAAACATGGAACTAGACATGTCTATTTTTTCAAGATTTTTTATTTTATGAATAAAAATGGAAACTGTGTATATATGTCTACCTTGTAATCTTTTGAGATGTAATAGTTATGTATTAATTCTATAAAACTATAAACCTGAAAAGATCTTCAATTTGAATTATTCATTTAATTCAATATTAAGTAATTTTGAAGGCTGGGTCCTTATACCAGCGAACATCTAAAACAGTTACAAGGTTATATTAGTTACAATATACTACTTTAATTTATATATGAATGTTTGTGCACAATTATATTCAATTACCTAAGACAGATTATATAGACACTGTTGGTGGTGGCCCAGTGAGATTTATCTCACACACTCTTCAGGAACCATTTCGTACCCGTGGAAAATTACATGGTAGTAGGTGGTGATAAAGGGAAGAATACGGCTTCAAACCCTTGATTGCTTGCTGTTTAGTATAGATATTGGTATAAGGGGACCAAGTTGGAACTCAGGATGATTGAGATAGACTTTTGATTCATTTATACATTTTTGAACATAGTATGCATGATATCTTGAATCCATGTTTTGCAATTTTCTAGTGACATGACATATAGTCATTAGTTGTTATATTCTGAGATGTTATCCCAGTTATCTATGTTATTGTTACTATTGTCTCTATTTTCCTTTGTGACTTCTATTTACATATATTTCATCTATTATTTACTGATATTTACTTCCATCTATTGTGCTAAACATTGGTAATGAGGTCATAGTCTCCCAATGGACACACCCTAGGCCCACACTGATAGTCAGTAGTCTCTGGCATTTGGGGAGATGTGCTTAAGGCCATGTGACCAATCGGGCTCGGGGTACCCTTAAGTTGCATCCGGGTCCAAGATATCACACCTGACCCTATCACTGAGTGACATCTACATCTTGGATTTGATCCATGCATGTAGCGGTATGTTTAACATTGTATTTTAGTTATATTCAATATTTTATTTATATACTAATTGTTTCATTATTTGTTCTTTTTTCACAACTTTACGCATATAGCTACTGAATAGGGTAACACTATTTTTTGCAATTATTTTTTTCATGCATGGGTATCATAGGATTAGATTCCCATTAAAGTGTAGCTCTGTATTTTCGATAATTGGATGGTACCTAAATAATTAATATTTATTTTGAATTTAATTTAATAAATAAATTTATTTTAGGGGGTTATGGTATCCCATTGATATGTGAATGAGTGACGATATTTGTAAGGAATGGAAGAGGACTATTCATCATACTTGCAGTCAGTTTTTTCAAAATATGAGAAGGAAAGCAATGGAAAAAAGAATGATTGACCGAGTTTGATGAGTCTTGTTGCACCTACCAACATGATTATATATCATCTTATGTTTGGAATAGATTATGTTCACACTGGTCGAGTGGTCCTTTTCAGAGGAGATCATCAGTAGTTCACAAAAACCATGGGAGATAGGAGGCGGCATGTAACACCCGAGACTTTTATGTTATATAAATCATCAAAGGAATCTTTTTCTACACACAAAACATGCTTGGATTTATTTACAAGAAATCGAAACCTTCCTCGATAGGCTTCATCGTACGCAATACCGAGTTTCACTAAACAATGATATGCTAATAAAATATTATTAAAAATAGCCTTTATGAATAGTAATAAACACTTTTTGAATTTTTATAAATTTTATTTTTCAAAATGGACTTCATTTTTGGATTCAGAATATCGAAATTATCCTAGGGTGAAATTTTGGTATTTTTCTAAAAACGTTCAATTTTTGATGAATAGTGAAACCACTAAGTGGTAGTTAAAAATCTAATTTTTTCATAAAACATAATTTTACCGCTTCTGTGAGGGGAATTTCAAAAATCCGGGAGACACGGTTGATGTCAGTAAGTAAAATGTGGTTCAATGAGATGAAAATAATTTTTTGGTGAATAGTAACTTTTTACTTTTTTTACCACGGTTAAAAGTAAATAGGGTAATTAAGGGTAAAAATGATATTATTATTACCCTAACACATGTCTTAATTCTATTGGAAAATTTTAATTCGACCAAACACAACCTCAGGAATAAAATATGACCATTTAGGCCCCTTTGGATTAGATTAGGACATTTATTATTAATTTGTTTAAAGAAGGGTTAAAATAGTTAAAATCAAAGTTTAATAAGTAAATCATTTTTAATATGGTGTTATACATAAGATTAATTCTACTATTAATATTCATTAGAAAGATAAAAAGCTTTACTACATAATGGTATTTTATTTGTAATTTTTAGACATTAAATAATTTAATTTATTTATGACACAATGATGATGCAGTAATTATCTTATTATTGAAATATTGACATAATTGATGTTATAAACACAAAAATAAATGCAATTTTACACTTTTTATGAATTAAACTAATTTTCTAGATTAATATGACATGTTAGTATTGATTTAATTAACTTTTTTCGAACTAAGCATTCTGTTATAATTTTCACAAAAATTAATTACTAAATCGTGTCAAAATTGACATAAAATAGTTTATAAAAAAAATATTATATTAGTAATTGTTATTTTATTCCTGAAAATATAAAGTTCGGCCAAATTACATAGATACGGTTATATATATTAATAGTAAACAACTTGGGGTTCGTTTGGCTTCGTATAGTAAGTTTATTAACCTTATAGTATAAGAACACAAGAAAACACGGTAAAAGTAAAATTATTTAACTTAATGTTAAATCTAAATGATAAGGTTAAAATAGGAACCTAAACTTGTATAAATTATATTGGATGAGAGGATTTCGACCCACCCCCACCTTAGCTTCGAAATAAATCAATTTGGAGCTATTTAAAACCGAACTTGACTTTATAATAAAATAATATTTTTAGTTTTTCCAAAGGAGTCCCTCTCCTCCCTTATAAAAGGGCACCTCCTCCCCCTCTTCCTCACACCACTTTGAGCCTTCATCCTCGGCCAAACCCTGCCAATTTCTTATCTCCACTTCCCTAGAAACATCCTATAGGTTCTGGTCTTCTTCAGAAACCTATTTTAGTGCCCTAAAAGGAGGTCTCAAAGAAGCACTTCAAAGAAGATGTAATGTCTGTTACCGATTCTTTCATCTTTATTTCTTCTTCCACTTATTCTTCATTTGTTGTTTCATTATGAATTAATAACATCAGTATCACTAATATACTGATATGTTATTATAATTATGAAACAACCCTATTTCACCATCTATCTATCCTACGGAAAAATAAATCACCGCGCGTGCGTACGTACAGAATACCGTCTCCACGCCGTGGTGTACTCTATTTTCCACCACCACCTTACTTGGATGGGTATAATGGTGTAAATAATGACTATATATGACTATTATAAAGTTATACTGATTCTGAAATAGTATACATACACTCCAATACAATTCCACGATCATAGGAATGATATCATCACTCGTGCGTACGTACGGAATACCGTCTCCACGATGTGATGCGATTCGTTCTACATGATCTTCATTTCATAATGATTATATAAATGAATTAAATGAATGAATATGATATATATTACACTAATACCATTCTGGAAATGCGGTATCTATAACCCAAAGAGAAGAATAAGAATTTATTCGACAAAACACGCATAAGAACAAAAAGTTATAAACACCCGAATAACATGTAGCAATGAAATATTACTACTAAGAAGCTAAGAATATGACCAAATATGATATCAAAAAAATAACTATGATTCTGGAATAAGTCAATAACATTATTTAAATCATTATACAAGAGGTTCGGACACGGACAAAGCATATCGGACCTAAGGTAAGGGAAATATCACAATCTCATTTTTATCCGAGATTTTTTATACTTTGGCATTTACTAGGGTGTATTTTATCATTCACATCCATGTTTCCTCAATATGTAATATTTATATCCTTCTACAATAGTTTATATCCAATTTTACCCTTTGGTGAGTTTTTAGTAAAAGATATGAAAGGAATCTTTTGTCATTTTTCGTACGAGGTACTTTTTGACTTTTCTGACAAAAGTACGAGAAGAATGTTTTTTTATACGGCATGAATGGATTTTTAAAACAATATTTCCAAGAATATTCCTTTACATGTTTTCAAGTTTATTTTTAATCAACTTCTTTTAATAATTGTATGACATATTAATAAAGGAAAAGTGTTTCTGAAGTAGAAAGGATATTTTCCTCAAGAATGGAGTTCAATTGTTTTATCAAAATTATTTTCCATCTAAGATATCATAGGGTTCTATTTCTATCCCTATTATTACATGGATTTGATTATGTTGTGATGGAAATATTTTTATGAATTCATTTATCTTATATGAATTGTTTTATGATGTCATGTTGTTTAAGAATCCCATTTTTACTACATGGGTTAGGCAATGATGTATGATTTATGATTTTGTGGAACACATAAGAATGGTATCATTATGAGATGGGTGGGTCATATATCTCCCTCCAATGCATTGGGTAAAGATTTTATATCTCATGAGATAGACATGGCTGGAACAGTAGGTTATACCGGTTCAGTGAAATAGGACTGAAATGAGGAGTGAACTCGGTTCAGAAATGGACTTTGTCCACTAAGATAGTCGTGGAAATGAGTCTTGAATAATAAGAAATGATTCTCTATGATTATGTGTGTATTCCACAAAGCATCATGTTTGATGTTATGATTATTGGGATTACATTTCACTACTATGATTTATCCCATGTTATGAAATTATGATCTCTTTTGCAGGTTAAGATTTCCAATAGTTATGTGCTTATGTATATGATGTGATTGATATTTCTTTTGTTTACCTTTACTGAGCATTTGAGCTCAACCTTTTGTATGTTTTATTTCCCCAGGTCAGGAATAAGGTTATTAAGTAGAATATGCCAAAAAGGGACTCTAGATATGATGAAATAAATGGGAGGCAAAGTAGATGCTTTATGAACCAGTTGTTTATGTTTCCCAGTTTCTAAAGACACTATACCTATACGGTCCTTTCTTGGTTTTGTTATATGTCATAATAAGTGTGATTCAATTCTGAAGTAATAACAATGTATGTAAAGTATGGGTCGTTATAGTTGGTATCAGAGGAAAGGTATAGTCAACCTTTGGAAACTAGGATGTGAAAGCCTTAGTAAGAACCCTAAGGATAAGTCTAAGAATAGAACACAATATTAGTGTTTTAGAAATGGCCATGAATAACCTAGGATAAGACCTTATGTGTGAAATTTTATTCATGATTATGTGGTTTTCCTATTATAATTAGTGTTGCTCACACTATTCTTCTTGGTTTTAGTCAATGGTTGGAACCCAAAGGAACCATGTTAATGCGGAATGCGACAGGCAATGCAATGATTGTCCCCCTGAGCAACCAAATGTTATGGGAGCTGGAATGCAAAATCTTGTAGCCATGCTCACATAACTTTCTCAAGCTATGAACCATGCAGGACTTCCAAACGAGCAAAGAAAGGAGCAACATTCTGTTGAATCCTTCATGAGATAGCGTCCACCTTCATTAAGCGTGTCTAGTAATCCATTAGTTGCTGAACAATGGATTAGTACTACTAAAAAGATATTTTTAGTTCTTCAATGTTCTGAGCATGATAAAGTCATCTTATAAGTGTATCGTTTGGAAGGTGATGTTGATCAATGGTGGAATCTTATTAAGAATACGAGGCAAAGGGATGAAATTGAGTCTATGGAATGGGACAAGTTCAAGAACTTATTTTTCAATAAGTACTTCCCCCGTATTCTTCGAACAAAGATGGAGAAAGAGTTTCTTGAACTGAAGCAAAAGGACGATGAATCTGTTGGTACCTATGAAGAAACTTTTACAAGACTTGAAAGGTATGCTTCTGGTATTATTATCCAACATGAGAGTAAGATCGATCGATTCTTTATTGGCTTAAAACCAAGTCATTTAAGGGCCTTAGCCATAAGGAACTTCAATAGCTACGAGGAAATCGTTCGATGTGATCTCAAAGTTGAGATGGAGATTGGAGTAACCCATCAGTCATATGGGTTTGATAAGAAGAGGAAAATGGAATTCAAAGGAAAATCCAAAGAGCACACTAAAAAGAAGATGAGCTTTCCCTTATTCTCAAAGTGTGGAAAGAAATATGGATGGAGTTGTCTTAAAGGGACAAGTAAATGTTTCAAATGTGGAAAGGAAGGTCATCGGGCATTTGAATGCCACAATGATGGGAAGAATAAGTATAATTATGCAAACAAAGGAAGGGATACATAGAATGAACCTACTACACTTCAATGTTTCAAGTCCAAGGAGATGGGAAATTATGCCAATAAATTCCCTAATCCAATGGTTGATGATGATGGTCGAAATCAACAAACTCATAAGGCTAAAGACAAAGGAAAGTCACATGCAATTTCTATCAGCGATGTGGAGTATGATAACGATGTGGTGAAAGATACACTTACTATCCACTCTAATGTAGAAAATGTTTTATTTGATTCTGGATCCACCCACTCCTTTATTTATGAAGAATTTTCTAAGGGTATCACCGTATTACCTCAACAATTAGATGTTGAGTCAGCTGTGACAACACCTAATGGCATAACAGTGGCATCAAAAGTTTATAATTCTTCTCCGATTGAAGTTTGTGGGAAAGTGCTTCCTGCAAATATTGTGATCCTTCCTATAGTGGAATTTGATGTGATTCTTGGCATGGATTGGCTTTCTCTACATGGATCTCATATCAATTGCCAAAGAAGGGAAGTCACATTTCATATTCCAGATCAATCTATGATCGTCTATCGATGCAAGGATGAACATAACCTTCCAGTGGAAATTTCTTCCACTTTATGGGTATTGACTCCACTAAATGAAGGTTATTTATCTCAAATGGTTGGTGAGAAACTCACGATTAAGAATATGACCATTGTACGAGAGTTTGATGATGTCTTTCCGGAGGAATTACCGGGTCTTCCACTGAATCGTGAAATTGAGTTTTCAATAGAACACGTACCGGGTGCTTTGCCTATTTAAAAGACACCTTATAGAATGGCCCCAATTGAGTTGCAGGAATTGGAGAAGCAACTCCAAGAGAATCTTGATAAGGGGTTCATATTCCCTAGTGCGTCACCTTGGGGAGCACCTGTTCTGTTTGTTAAGAATAAAGATGGATCAATGAGACTCTGCATTGATTATCGAGAACTTAACAAGATCACTATCAAGAACAAATATCCTCTCCCACACATTGAAGACCTATTTGACCAACTACACGGTGTTCAATACTTTTCCAATACTGATCTTCATTCAGGATATCATCAATTAAGGGTCAAAAGAAAGTATATACCAATGACGGATTTCCTTACAAGGTATGGACACTATGAATTTATAGTGATGCCATTTGGTCTTACTAATGCCCCTGCTATCTTCATGGATCTAATGAATAGAGTCTTTAGAGACTATCTTGATCAGTTTGTGGTAGTCTTTATAGATGATATTCTTGTCTATTCAAAGAGCAAGGAAGAACATTAATATCACTTGAGAATTATATTGAAGACCCTGAGAAAGATGAAGCTTTATGCCAAATTTACCAAGTGTGAATTTTGGCTTCAAAAAGTTGCATTTTTGGGTCACATAATCTCAAAAGAGGGGATATCTATGGATCCAGCAAAAACAGAAGTTATCGAAAGAGGGTCGAGACCAACAACATTAACTGAGATCCGAAGTTTTCTTGGTTTGGCTGGATATTATCGACATTTTGTGAAAGATTATTCTTGATTATCTAATCCACTCACCATGTTGACTCAGAAAGGAGCTAAGTTTGTTTGGTCGGAGAAATGTGAAGAGAATTTCAAGGAGATGAAAAGAAGGTTATCCAGTGCACCTGTGCTCACACTGCCTTGTAGTAGAGAAAGGTTTGTGATCTACAGTGATGAATCCAAGAAGGGATTGGGGTGTGTTTTTATGAAAAATTATATGGTGATAGCTTATGCCTCACGACAGTTAAAAATACATGAGCAAAATTACCCAACTCATGATTTGGAGTTAGATGCGGTAATCTTTGCATTAAAGATTTTGAGGCATTAACTTTATGGTGAAAGGTGTGATATTTATACTGATCATAAAAGTTTAAAGTATATTTTCATACAAAAGGAGCTGAATATGCTCCATAGAAGATGGTTGGAGATGATTAAATATTTCGACTGCTCAATACATTACCAACCTGGGAAAGCAAATAAGGTGGAAGATGCATTAAGTCGAAAAGACCATGCTAGTTTATCCATGATGAGGATCACAAAAGATCCAATATTTATGGATTTACAAAGGATGGATCTTGGAATTATAATGAAAGGGGAAAAATCATATCTTTCTCAAATGAATGTTCAACCATCTATACATGTGAAGATTAAAGAGGAACAGAAAGAATATGTCGAGTTACAAAAGAAGGTGAGAAATGTTCCTAAATTCAACCTTTATTGTGATGGGATAATAAATTTCAGGAATCGGGATTGTGTTCCTCCCATCCCCGAATTAAAGGAGCTGCAGGATGAGGCTCATAGTTCTTCATTATCTATTTATCCTGGAAGAATGAAGATGTATATGGACCTGAAAGAATACTTCTGGTGGGATGGCATGAAAAGAGATGTTGCTGAAAATGTCTCTCGATGCTTGGTTTGTCAACAAGTTAAAGCTGAGAGACATAAGTCTAAGGGGATGTTACAACCATTACCCATACCCGAATGGAAATGGGAAAACATCACTATGGACTTTGTCACAGGAATTCTTAAAACATCCAAAGGCAATAATGCTGTCTGGGTCATAGTTGATTGTCTTACAAAGTTTGCACACTTCATTTCTATTTGAGAGGATTTCTCTCTGGATCATCTTGCCAGGATATATGTAAAAGAAGTGGTAAGATTTCATGGAGTACCACTTTCTATTATATCTGATCGGGATCCGAGATTTACCTGGAAGTTCTGGCGAAGTCTTCAGCAAACTCTGGATACAGAGTTGAGTTTCAGCACTGCTTATCATCCTCAGACAGACGGTCAGTCTGAGAGAACAATTCAAACTCTAGAAGATATGTTGAGAGCATGGTCTATGGATTTCAAAGGTGGTTGGGATAAACACCTACCTTTGGTGGAATTTTCTTATAATAATAGCTTTCACTCCAGTATTTAGATGGCTCCTTATGAAGCTCTCTATGGAAAGAAAGGTAGGACTCCAACTAGATGGGATGAAGTTGGGGAAAGAAAGCTATTAGGACCAGATCTCGTTGATGAAAAGGCAGAAAAGGTCCGATCTATTCAACAACACATAAGAGCAGCTCAGAGTCGATAGAAAAGTTATGCCGACAACCGAAGAAAAAAAAACTAGAGTTTGAAGTGTGTGATAAAGTTTTCTTACGAATATCTCCCTGGAAGAGGGTTATGAGATTTGGAAAGAAGGGGAAGTTGAGCCCTAGATATATCGGTCCTTTCGAAATACTGGATCGTGTTGGGAAGGTACCTTACCGATTGGCACTTCCACCGAATCTCTCTCAAGTTCACGATGTGTTCCATTTATCTTTCTTGAGAAAGTACATACCTGATTCTTCACATGTACTCAGCTCAGAAGTTGTACTGCTGGAGCAAGATCTTTCTTATGAAGAACAACCGATAGAGATTCTGGATCGTAGCGAAAAAGTCCTACGAAACAAAACCACTCAATTGGTGAAAGTTTTATGGAGGAACCACCAATTAGAAGAAGATACATTGGAGCTTGAGGATATGATGAGGGAGATGTATCCTCATCTGTTTGTTACAAAGTGACGAATTTTGAGGGCGAAATTCATTTTAAGGGGGGTAGAATGTAACACCCGAGACTTTTATGTTATAGAAATCATCAAAGGAATCTTTTTCTACACAAAACACTTGCTTGGCTTGCTTTACATGAAATCGCAACCTTCCTCGATAGCTTGCGTCGTACGCATACCGAGATTCACTAAACAATGATATGCTAATAAAATATTATTAAAACTAGCCGTTATGAATAGTAATAACCACTTTTCGAAATTTTATAAATTTTATTTTTCAAAATGGACTTCATTTTTGGATTCATAATATCGAAATTATCCTAGGGTGAAATTTTGGTAATTTTCTAAAAACTTTCAATTTTTGATGAATAGTGAAACCACTAAGTGGTAGTAAAAAAAGTGAATTTTTCATAAAACATAATTTTACCGCTTCAGTGAGTGGAATTTCGAAAATCTGAGAGATACGGTTGATGTCAGTAAGTAAAATGTGGTTCAATGAGATGAAAATAATTTTTTGGTGAATAGTAACTTTTTACTTTTTTTACCACGGTTAAAAGTAAATAAGGTAATTAAGTGAAAAAATGATATTATTATTACCCTAAAATATGTCCTAATTCTATTGGAAAAGTGTAATTCGACCAAAAACAACCTTATGAATAAAATATGACCATTTAGGCCCACTTGGATTAGATTAGTACATTTATTATTAATTTATTTAAAGAAGGGTTAAAATAGTTAAAATCAAAGTCTAATAAGTAAATCATTTTTAACATTTGGTTATGCAAAAGATAAATTCGACTATAAATATTCATTTGAAATATAAAAAGATATCCTATATAATGGTATTTTATATGTAATTTTTAGACATTAAATAATTTAATTTATTTATGACACAATGATGATGCAGTAATTATCTTATTAATGAAATATTGACATAATTGATGTTATAAACACCAAAATAAATTTAATTTGACACTTTTAATGAATTCCAATAATTTTATAGTTTAATATGACATGTTAGTATTGATTTAATTAACTTTCTTCGAACTAATCATTCTGTATTGATTTTCACAAAAATTAATTACTAAATAGTGTCAAAATTGACATAAAATAGTTTTTAAAACAAATATTATATTAGTAATTGTTATTTTATTCCTAAAAATCCAATGTTTGGCCAAATTACTTAGATAAGGTTATATATATTAATAATAAACATCTTGGGGTTCGTTTGGCTGTGTATAGTAATTTTATTAACCTTATAGTATAAGAACACAAGAAGACACGGTAAAAGTAAAATTATTTAACTTAATGTTAAATCTAAATGAGACGGTTAAAATAGGAACCTAAACTTGTCCAAATTCTATTGAATGAGAGGATTTCGACCCATCCCCACCTTAGCTTCTAAATAAATCAATTTGGAGCTATTTAAAACCGAAATTGACTTTATAATAAAATAATATTTTTAGTTTTTCCAAAGGAGCCCCTCTCCTCCCTTATAAAAGGGCACCTCATCCCCCTCTTCCTCACACCACTTTGAGCCTTCAAGCTCTGCCAACCCCTGAAAATTTCTTCTCTACACTTCCCTAGAAACATACTAGAGGTTCTTGTGTTCTTCAAAGACCTATTTTAGTGCCCTAAAATGAGGTCTCAAAGAAGCACTTCAATGAAGAGGTAATGTCCGTTACCGATTCATTCATCTTTATTTCTTCTTCCACATCTTCTTCTTTAGTTGTTTCATTATTAATTAATAACATCAGTATCACTAAAATAATGATATGTTATTATAAGTATGAAACAACCCTATTTCACCATCTATCCATCCTACAGAAAAATAAATCACTGCGCGTGCGTACGTACGGAATACCGTCTCCACGCCGTGGTGTAATCTATTTTCCACCACCACCTTACTTGGATGTGTATAATTGTGTAAATAATGACTATATATGACTATTATAAAGTGATACTGATTCTGAAATAGTATACATACACTCCAATACAATTTCACGATCATAGGAATGATATCATCACTCGTGCGTATGTACGGAATACCGTCTCCACGATGTGATGCGACTCATTCTACCTGATCTTCATTTCATAATGATTATATAAATTAATTAAATGAATAAATATGATATATATTACACAAATACCATTCTGGAAATGAGGTATCTATAACCTAAAGAGAAGAATAAGAATTTATTCGACAAAACACACATAAGAACAAAAAAGTTATAAACACCCGAATAACAAGTAGCAATGAACTATTACTACTAAGAAGCTAAGAATATGACAAAATATGATATCATAAAAATAATAATGATTTTGGAATATGTCAATAACATTATTTAAATCATTATACAGGAGGTTCGGACATGTACAAAGCATATCGGACCTAAGGTAAGGGAAATATCACAATCTCATTTTTATCCGAGATTGTTTATACTTTGGCATTTACTGGGGTGTATTTTATCATTGATTCCTCAATATGTAATATTTATATCCTTCTACAATAGTTTATATCCAATTTTACCCTTCGGTGAGTTTTTAGTAAACGATATGAAAGGAATCTTTTGTCGTTTTTCGTACGAGGTACTTTTTGATTTTTCCGACAAAAGTACGAGAAGAATGTTTTTTTATATGGCATGAATGGATTTTTAAAACAATATTTCCAAGAATCATCCTTTAAAAGTTTTCAAGTCTATTTTTAATCAATTTCTTTTAATAATTGTATGACATATTAAGAAAGGAAAAGTGTTTTTGAAGTAGAAAGGATTTTTTCCTCAAGAATGGAGTTGAAGTGTTTTATCAAAATTATTTTCCATCTAAGATAATATGGGGTTTTGTTTATATCCCTATTATTACATGGATTTGAATATGTTGTGATGGAAATATTTTTATGAATTACTTTTTCTTATATGAATTTTTTTATGATGTCATGTTGTTTATGAATCCCATTTTTACTACATGGGTTATGCAATGATGTATGATTTATGATTTTGTGGCACACATAAGAATGGTATCGTTATGAGATGGGTGGTACCTATATCTCCCTCCAATGTAATGATTTTATATCTCATGAGATAGACATGGCTAGAATGGTAGGTTATACTGGTTCAGTGAAATAGGACTGAAACGAGGAGTGAACTCGGTTCAGAAATGGACTTTGTCCACTAAGATAGTCTTGGAAATTAGTCTTGACTAATAAGAAATGATTCTCTATGATTATGTATGTATGCAAAAAGTTTCATGTTTTATGTTATGATTATTGGGATTACATTTAATTACTATGATTTATCCCATGTTATGAAATTATGATCTCTTTTGCAGGTTAAGATTCCCAAAAGTTATGTTCTTATGTATATGATGTGATTGATATTTATTTTGTTTACCCTTACTGAGAATTTGAGCTCACCCTTTTGTATGTTTTATTTCCCCAGGTCAGGAAGAAGGTTATTAAGTAGAATATTCCAAAAAGGGACTCTAGATATGATGAAATAAATGGGAGGCAAAGTAGATGCTTTATAAACCAGTTGTTTATGTTTCCCAGTTTCTAAAGACACTATACCTATACGGTCCTTTCTTGGTTTTGTTATATGTTGTAATAAGTATGCTTCAATTCTGAAGTAATAACAATGTATGTAATGTATGGGTCGTTATACGACACATCGAGCTGGTATGTGTACATTCAGTATGAATATAAAGAATATGAAATTTACCTTTTTTAAAATTTTTATAGAACTTTAAATGTAAACGGTTTATTTTATATTCATATAAACAGTCAAAAAACCTGATATAATGAGGATTTATTTTTATAGGATTATGTATAGTTATCAGACCACTAGAGTGATTTGAGGTTCTCACCAGCATCATATTGTGGCCAATATATTTTCTTTTTTAGTTGAAAATCGATCTAGAAATAATAATATTATTATTTTAATTTTTTATTGCAATTGAAGGAGTTATATGAGGCCGTGACCTTTCAGACACAAACTGAGTGTCAGGATGAGACTGATACTCAGATCATTACACATTTATTTGATGAGACAACATGGATACATGCAACCAAGTATGCCTTAGAGAAAGGACGAGTTTTTAGTATCATCTCTCGAGTGAAGCCAAGGGATTATTATAGTACCGCTAAGATGTCGTCCTCCTGCTCGAGATGAGCTCATGGGGAGTCATAATCATCCATTGTATAGTATCATGAGTCGCTATAAACTTAATGTATATTTAGAGAGAGTATGAATATGGAGAATGAGAAAATTCAACAATGGTAGTAGCAGCAACTGTAGTAGGAAGAGCTCCAACAACAACAACAACAACAACAACAGTATTAGGAGAAGTTGGAGTACATGTGACATCTTACTGATGGTTAAGGGAAAGATTTCCACCCACCATCTCCTCCAGAAGATCCTCCTCCTCATTGATCTATTTATATTTTATGATAAAACATTTGAATGTAAATTATGTTTTTAATATTAACTATCTACATTTTTATATAGTGTGTTTTAATATTGTTCGAAATATTACATTTTATATTATTTATTTAGTTGTTTAATATTTTTTTACCTATTTAATTTTTTATTTATTTTTTTTATTTTATTAATTATTTGTATGATTATTATTTTTTGATTATTTTTTTATATTTCTTGCAAATATTGAGGTTTTGATTATTTTATTATTTTTATTATATTATAAAAATTAACAATATTATTTTAATAATAATAATAATAATTTTATGTTATCAATATTATTATTATTATACCAATAATGTTTTATTATTTTATAATGTAATTTATTTTAATAATAATAATATTATTATTTCCTTAATATTACTATTAGTTTATAAAGAAAATTATACTATTTTCAATGCGTCCCATCGCAAACACAATTTCAAAAACTCGGTGAGACTATTTGCGACGAGTCTTCCATCTTGTTCCAATATGGAATTTAAAACCCACATGGAAGCTATTGCATTGAATGCACATCCCTTCACAAATAGTTTTTTTGTGTTAGGTTATCACAATAAACTTTATTTGTGACACCCTTTTCTTCAACGGGTCATTTGCGATGACATCCCGTTGCAAATATACCATTTTTCAATAGTGTAACCATGTAATCTTGTAAATGAAGATTCAAGGAATTCTGGAATACTAATTGTGTAAAAAACCCCTCATGTTGTATACATTCAAAAAACATTCCTTTTGTTTTTATCAGAAATGTCACAAAGAACCATGTTTATAAAATATCAAAAATAATCTTTTCATACTAATTTTTTAAAATTATAAACATGGGATTTTTTTAAAATAAAATAATATGAAAATAATAAAAACATTTTTTTATTTTTTTGAAAAAATGGATTTAGAAGAAAAAGGTAGCTTTCAAGGAAACATTAAAATTTTGTTTTTAAAATAAAATTCTTTATAAATATTGTATCATTGAAGTGAGTATTAATAAAATTAATCATTTATTAGTATTCACTATAAATCTACATAAAACAAGTTGAAATGAATCATAAGATAATAGAAATTCATCCAACCATAAATCATTGAACTACATAACAACTGATGTATAAGGTTATACTATATAATTAAATTTTTGGTAAGAACTACCATACAACATTCTAATAAATCAAATTGTATACCTTGTAAAGGTAATATTTATCAAATTAATCATTGAATACCATTAATCTAAAGAGATTCATGATAAAATATATCAACTATCGAAATATATTTACCACACCCAAATATTATTTGGTGAATAATTAATAAATCTCATAGAAGGAAAACATGGGGTGAGAAACCATTAACCATGTTTCCCTTTAGTTTTTCGTACTTTAACCTCAAATTGAATATAAAAAAATTTAGAGACCCTTAAGGACATTGGATTTGGTATTTATGTGAGAAACACTGCTCTAGGACATACATGAGTGAGAAGGAGAGCCTTGGGATATATATTTTGTGTATAAAAAAAATTTTTTTACTCAAAATATGGTGGTGATAGTTGGTATTTATAATTTAAGAGAGGTCGGTTCATTTTCTTAAAATAATGATTATTTTATATTAAAATCCATCCAAGTTGTGGTGGAATTAATTTCCATGAATTTGGATCATAAATAATGTCATGTACCCTGGTAATATTTGATCAATAACTCAACCAACCATTAAATGGTGTACATGTTAGTTATGTCATGCTTTTACCTTTTAACATTTACCCTTATCACTGTTTTATCTATACTGTGGTAATTTTTTTTTACCATGGTATGTTTTTTATACCAAAACATGAAATTTACAATTTAACATAATTTTCTTCTTCTTATTCATAATATGGTTTCCATTTTCCCAAATTCAATTCTGATAATTGGAAACAAATATATTTTAAATTAATATCATAGACAAAATGAAAAGTCATATTTTTAATGTGACAAATTTCAAATGTCTGAAATGTTCATATATAAAATTTCAATTTGAAATTGATTCCAATAAAATAAATTGGTTTTATTCATGTATAATTTAGCTATTTATACTTTAAAAATAATTTAAAATACAATCTAACAACATAAATTATTTACATGAAAATGTTTTTTTCAATAAAAAAGTAATATTTTTCACTATTGGCAAAAATTGAATCTTATTTGAAAGATACCAAAAATTACCCATACGATAAATTTGATAAGCATATTTAAAAAATAAAGGCAATTTTTTTTTCAAAAAAGAATATATAATGATCAAAATTATAGTTCTAAATTAGTTCCCCAATTTAATGTTGGAAAATTGATTTCTATAGAAATATATATTTTTATGATTAAAATGTATTTATTATTATCCTAAGACAGTCATAAATATTGAATGAATTTTAAAAAACACGAATGCATTATAACATATAAATTTCATTAATATATCTTATTAATGGAGATTAATTTAATTTTTTAATATAAAATTCTATTGCGGGGATACAAATATTTTCTTATGAAAACACTTATATTATATTTAATTGGTTGTAATTTTCATCTATAATTACCTATTCACTAATGATTTAATTTTATAATAATTATTAATCTATACTTTAAAAATTTAATTAATTTCATTAATTCTTACCACTCCAATGGCGGGGATATAAACATCATTTAAATAGTAATATTTTGGGGTAGTCTAAGCTCAGTGTTTCGTGTCATGTAAGATATAAAAAAATGGCATACCATAAAATATTGTTGTATATATAGGGTAAAGTCCAATCTAACATCAATATAATCATATGAAACAATATAATTAATGTAATTGAAATCATAGTTGGATGATTTGTAAATAAAATGGTTCATTCGACCTAGTGCATACCAATGGGAAACACAAATTTTGTTTGTGAAAAAGGTAAATGAGACTCTTCAGTTCAGTGTGGATTATCATAAAATTACCTAATTTATGATAATGAATCTATTTATCATAACATGAATTGATGATATCTTTTATCATTCATGGGGGAGGAGCTCATTTGTTCTCTTAAATTTACATGCATTCATGTTATCAACAATTTTATGTTTAGAATGAGGATATTCTAAATACCACTTTTAAGAGTAAATAAGGTCATTATGAGTATCTGGTTATACCTTTTACTGTTATAAATTCCCTAGTGATATTTATGGAATTGATTAATTTTATACTTCAATGTTATATGGATTCATTTGTGGTGGTGTTTTTGGTTGACAAATTCCTATATTCAAGGAAAATGTATTTAGCTTGAGAAACGCTTGGTGATAGTATTGAAAACCCTGAGTGATCAAAGTCTATGTGAAAAAAATTCAAAGAATGTTTTTTGGATACTAGAGGTACAATTCCTTATCCATGTAATCTCTAAATGTTTTGTTTTTATGGATGTATAAAATATAGAAGATGTGATATCCAAACAACCATCAAAGAGTGATTTTGAGGTAAGAATTTTTCTTGGACTGGTTGGTTGTTATATAGGCATTATTAACGATTTTCATGAATAGATTCACCAATAACAGTTTTGATAAATAAAGGTGTTCCACTAAAATGGAATGAGGAATGTGAAAAGTCCTTTAATAAGATTAAATTTGACCATACATTTGCACAAAATATTATATTTATAGAATTTGAATAGGGTTATGTGGTGTATTATGATTCATCAAGATTTGTGTTTGGTTGTGTTCTCATGTAGAGAGATCACATTATTGATTATTTATCACATAAATTAATGTTTCATGAGAATAATTACATAACATATGATTTTGAAATAGATATTGTAGTCCATGATTTGTATGCATTGCATCATTACTTGTTTAGTGAGAAATTCATGGAATTTATAGATCATAAGATATTGAAACTCATTTTCTTACCAAGATATTTCAATCTCAGAAAGATAATATGGATGTAGTATATATAAATGAATGCATTTTACAAGGTGTATACATCGCTTCAAGGAAATTCAATAGAGTATGTATTATGAAGAAATTAATATTGTTATATGAAAAAAGATGATCAAGATCAGTGGTATCTAATGTCAGTGATAGATGACATGCACATGGATATGAAGACCGAGATAGTGCTATAGTTTTCTTTCTAGTTTCAGTGGTTCTTTATATGGTGGAGATGGTTAAATTGGCATAGAAACCTGATTTATAATGTTTTTTATGAGGTCAAAACTCAATTATTTGGAGACTGTTGAGATATATAATATGGATGGAAGTTCATTTATAGGGTTTCGTGATAAGATGTTCATACCATTGTCTAGTCCAAAAACCATTCTTTATGATTTTAGTCATTGGAGGTGGGATATTCATCTTTGAATAAATAACACGTATAAGGTAATGAATGAAAGGGTTTTTTGGGTTGGAATGAAAAGAATAGAGGCTGTGTTTGTTTCAATATGCTCATATTTTATGCAATCTTAGGTAGAGAATCTATATTAAGTATCCATGTTATAGTACGTCCCTATTTACATTTGGAAATGGGAGTATATAGCCTTGGATATTTGACATTTATCCCATATATGTTTTTAGAAAAAATTACATATGGGTTTTATTAAATATCCTCAAAAAATCATCCCATTTAAACCATATTTGTGAATATAATATAATGGAATAATTTTCAAAAATCAAGATAATAGAAGTGTTAAAGAGCCATAAAATACTAGTTTCGATAGTATTAGATAGGTATTCTAGGTTTATACATAGTTTTATAAATCATTAGAGAAATCTCTTAGGATTCTGTTGACTATGGGTATTGTGTATCACCGCCAAAAAGATGAAAACACCAAAAGTATGGTACAGACAATGGAATACATTCTACGAGCCTATGTAATAGATTTTGGTAGCTCATGGGAGGAGAATATACCGTTAGTGGAGTTCTTGTATACCCATATTTCTCGTGCCCCAGTGCATATATATCCATTAGAAGCATTGTATGGGAATCATTATCATTATCAATCTCTCTGGGTGGAAACAGATGAGACATCACTAGTTGGAACAAGCCTTGTGCAATAGAAAATTGAGAAGATTCAGTTAACCATGAAATCAATGGAGATGGTTTAGAATTGTTAGAAATAATATGTGGAACATAGTCAATGAAAATTATTTTTTGAGGTGAATGATGATATATTATTGATAATCTCTCCAAGTATTTGGCATCATTATTTTGGAAAGTAGGAGAAGTTTTATCCTCGATAGATATCCCCATTTGAGATACTTGAACGAGTTGTTGTGGTGGCATACCGGTTGTATAATCCACCATGTTATAGTTCAGTTCATAATTTGTTTTATGTATATATATTAAAAATTTATAATCCTAATTCAAACCATGTGACTCAATAGGATCACTTTGAGTGAAAGACACATGATTTATTAGTTCATGTTTCTATACACATATTGTATAAGAAAGACAAATACTCGTATGGGAAAATCATTGGTCTCATATGGATTTTATGAAACATGGTTAGATTAAAGAATAAACATGAGAACATGAAAAGTAAATTGTTGATCACTGGATAAAATGCTTTGAGCAAAATAGTGGTTTTATGATTTTTGAGGATAGTAAGATAAATGGTGCAGATATTGTATCAAACTCAGTTTCAGGTAATTAACTATTTATTTATTTATAGTATTTATATAATGTTATTGGGTTATGTTTGGGAAGATTGGGATGTGTTATGAAATGTTTTTTTGGGAATTTTAATAATTTTCATAGTTTGATGAAAATTATAAAAAACATGCAACACATCCTAAAAAATATGAAAAGTTTGTTAGTGGGATCAGGGTAGGCACATGGTTTGGCCAAACCACGTGGCCACCTATTAATATCTATGCTATGTGGAATAGAGGATTTTCTATGACTTCTTCATTGATTTTCTAATTCTGTGAACCAACTATGTGAGTGGTCTTTTGAGGGAGTGACTAAAACACGTTTTTCGGATTATTTTTCTAACAGTTCACCATATCCATACACCCGTAAAAATGATATTCAACATTTGTGAATCAAATTAATATTTTTAAAATAATGGTTTGTTTTCTCTTAGATTGACCCCAAAAAATTCCACTCCACCAAAAGGTTGTGGAGACCCTTCCCCTTCATCTGGGAGAAATCTATTTCTGATTTTTTGTGCATTGGAGGTCAGATTCCTTGGTAATTTCCCATTCATGGTGGTTTGTACTTGGTTTCTTCTTCTTCCCTCTCTCAGATTCCTAGATATAAACCATTGGGGATATATCTAAGTTATTGTATTCCAATAGTGATGAGATATGAATATTTTGGTGATAGGGAACAATATCAAATGTGGGATTTCAAATATCTAAGTCATGTTCTTGGAGTTCATGGATTATTATTCTTTTTATCCAATGTTTATGAGGTATGCGGTTTCCCTATCTAATCCTCTTTTTTAGAACATGAAGTAACTATTTCAAATTGATTGAATTTATTGAATTGGAGTATTAAATTTATGTGTTCTTCTTAATGGAAAACCTCTTTAGTGATAGTTTCGTAATTTTTTCTGAAATTAGATTGTTTTAAAGAAAGTGAATTTCATTCGTGATTTTTTTTAAATTATCTATTTTTATTCATATAATTTTTTTTGGAACAATGTTTAATATTAGAAATGTTTTATTAAAATCGAATAAAATATTTTTCATGATTTCTTACATTATTGTTAGAGTGAGTTTATTTTCATTGACATGACCCTATTTAACGGGTATTTACCATTACGTAAATTGGTATTGGTTACGATGTTAAAACATGGTAGATCAATGAGAGACCACTCATGAGTGTGGAAATTTAATTGGAGCATTAAATTGTGTGGGGGTGTGTGAATCAAGGAATGGTTATGCAAAAAAATTGATAAATGGTTTAAATATTTTTGGTTGGAATTAACTGAAAACATTTTATATATAGAAATATATTTTGTTTTTGAATTTATTGGGCTCAGATATGAACTATTGAATTTATTTTAAAATAATATATATATATATATTTAACAATGTGATAAATTTTTCAATCTTAGTGGCATGACTAGGGAAACCATTTGGGAAAGACCTAACGAGTTTCATTTGTCACCCCTTACTTGGGAATGTTTGTACATTTGCAGATATTGTATACTAGGACAACATTAAAGTAATAATATATAATTTTATTGAAGATGCTTCATGATACATTATGAACGAATTATAGAGTTGGATCCTGGAGTATTTTTGGGTAGTTGAGTTGGGGAATATTAATTATTTTAGTCTTGTTGTTTTTTTTCTCACATTATATACTCTTACAGGGTGATTAGTTGAAGTTTGATTATTTCGGTTTTCATGAGTTTTAAAAATTATCTTTATGAATCAATTAGTTGTTGTTTGGTTATTTTATATTTGGTTTGGTTGTTTTACTTTTAAAATGTAAAATCACCCACCAATTGTTGTTGAAGCACCTTTTATTTATTTATAGCCTTTGGTGTCCTGGGTATATCACCTGAGGCCAAGTAATGTCCTTCCTCCTTCTCATTCCACTGAGTAGGGGTGGGATGTTAAACCCTTGAAATTTTTTTGTTCTGTTTTGATTCACTCATCACTCTGATGCACATTGAGTTGGAATAAGTCTATAAAAAATGTGATAAACTATAGGAGGATATTCTTTGGTTAATAACATTCTACCTATGAACCATTATCAATGATTTTATTAGGATGCTAATGTATTTTTTATAAAACAATAACTAAACTATATATATGTTAATTTTCAATATAATATTACCATGTATATATCTATATTTATCCTTAGAGTCGGAAAGACTTTTGGGAATCTCAGGACCCCAGAATTAATATATTTTAATGCGTGTGAACTCATCTGTTTTATTGTTATTCCCATTGTTTGTATTATTAGATAGAAAATCTGAGACCATGGCTGATTCCGGAACATAGGGTTTACCTAAGGAATAACTAAGTTTGAAAGTATCATATTTTATGAGGAATTATTTCTATAATGGAGTGTTTATTTTAAATTATTGATTTATATTTTTATTTTATATTGCATAACCTAATTCAAATCTTCTATAATTGACCAATTATAAAAAATCACTAGGTTTATAAGACATAGATTATTTTAGGGTATAATTATACATTCTTAATTATAAGAATACATTGAAGGACGAAAAGAGAACATATCAAAGTTGATCAAGAGTTGAGGAATGAACTCAGTCTTATACATCAATTATGAATACATTTTTTTATCAATGATTGATCCTAAATCATGGTTTGTTCCATCATTTATTATTTTTTACCCTTTTATTAAAATATTCAATATGTATTTATAGTTATCTTCTATTGACATGCAATATTTGTTCATCATGTGATCCTCAAAAATTTATTTTCTATATTAATATGATCTAAATACTTATTTTCACCTGTTATCCCCCTGGAAACCCAGATAATGTTTTTTGTCAAATAACTCATGTATGTTGATGGATTATAATTGATCGTGTTATCTTCAGCCTCCATTATTTACGTTTATATTTATTATCCCATAGGGTTACAGATCAACATTTCCAATGCTGGTTCAAGCACATTCAAACCCCCCATATTCATAGTCGTTTCGTGAATGATGATCAGATTAGTGATTTTTAGATAGAATAATATTAGTTTTAAAATTTAGGTGAGGCCTCCATTGAAATAATATATATAATGATAATGTAAGTATTGAGGAACTAATGAGAAAATCATGGAAGTGTTTGGTAGGCTTTAATATGGCCACTGGAAATGGATCCAATATAGACATCCCATGTTCTATGACCCCTACTGAGAATTACTATAGAAACAATGACGATCGTGGTGCGACAACGATTCATGAATAAGTCATTATATTTATATATAAAATATTACTACATTGTGGAAGACATGAAATGTACTTTCCTAACATTGTTTGATAGGGTTTTCGTGATGATAAAGATCACACACTATGTGGCCGAGCAAACATTCTGTGTTCCCCCACCCAAGGTGGAAAATCTATGTGTCGACTTCATATGTCTGGGTCCACATGTATCATGACATTCCATGTACATTTGGAGTATATTATTATTCCTAGAAGTATATGAGAATGTCTCGGTGCTTAAGATTGTCTGAGTATGTGGCCCTAAGTATAACGGCCCAATGTTTTTCAATGGAAATTCACTTCATATTTTTTTTCATAAAATAACACGAAAACACAACATAATGAACTACTACTTTATATGTGACCATTAAACATTTGATTTTCACTTTTGTGTTTGGAATTTTAAAAATCCGACACACACGGTTGTGCTCAATATAATTTTTGGAGTCTAATGAAACAAAAATAATTATTGGATAATAGTAGCATACCATTAGGAATAGTAACATACCCTTATGAATAGTAATATGATCCTGTTGAATAGTAAATCATCCAACATAAGATTAACCTTACCCATGAATAATTAAATAAAATTTATACATCTTAGAAAGTGACAATTTGACGATAGTAAACATTTTGGAATTTTTTAAGTCTTAAATAATTAATTATAACTAATTAATTAATTTAAAGGAAAATTTATTTTCTTATAATTTATTCATTATGTATCAAATATATGACTTATAGTTTTAAAATAATTTTATAAGACCCTACGTAATTTTTGAAAGCACTATAAAATCAGTTTTAGTCATAAAAACTGTTTTTAAGTAAATTATGATTTTAAAAAATATTAAATTAATAATATTTAGAAAACTATTTTAAAAAAATGGACTTCATTTTTGGATTCTACGGGTCAAAAAATGGTTGGGGTGAATTTTTCAGATTTTCCTGAGTTACATGAATTTTTGATGAATAGTAGAATCCGTTAATTTACAATAAAAGCTAAATAATGGATTAATTGAGTCATGGATGATGATATGCTAATTTAAGCCCACTTGTTTAGGGATCACATGATCAAATTACTATTCTTGGTCATCGAAGACTTTCTATTCCTTGTCTTAGGGGAAATTAATAAACTAATGAATTTTATATTAAGGAAACCCCTCTCCCCTCCACTATAAAAGCCACCCTTCACACCCTCATTTCCTTACACATATCAAGCTTCAAGATTTCTCTAAACTCTACCAAAAAACCTTCCCTATCCCCTCCCCCACGTCCAAGAGCTTCTGGTCTCTTCAAAAGACCAAGCTTAGTCCCTTAAGGAGGTTCTCAAGAGAAGAATTCAAGAGGTAATTTCTTTCCCTCTTCTCCTTTAATTTCCTTTCATGTTCAAGTTCATTTCTTAATCTCTCCCCACATGTCTTCATCTGAATTTTATTGTAACTATTGTATTATAAATATAAAGGAATTATATGATGCTAATGTGATATTATATCATCTATCCCCCTTTCCCTCTTACTTTTATTTTATTAAAGAGAACATTTTCCGTAAGGGTTAATTTATCACCTTCAAGAACGACATGATTTCTTCTTCGATTTCTACATTCAGATCGGGTCATGATACCATTTTTATGGTTGAAACATAACATGTTATATGTATTATCTCATATATAATGATCTGGAACTAACTTGTGATCATATTTCTATGTGATAAAATAAAACAAGTTCATTATGATCGAAAAACCGCCCAAAATAACCAAAATAATAATCATTAAATTCTTATCTAATGATTCATCCACATGGACCTAATTTGATTTATTATAAGATCATAAAAACTCCTATAATATCATTAATAACATCTAACATCAGTTCTGGATTTTTACTCATGTTCTACCCAAACATCAATTTAAGAATACAAGTGAACCACCCATGAAAAACCATAAAAACGAACATCCCGGAACAATGTTTTTAAATACTATAAGTCATCCAAAGGAACATAATATAATATAATGAAACCGGAATGAACCCTATTAATTTACACATGTTTATTGATTTCTAATTAAGGAATATAATGTCATTATACATGACATTAAAGTGAAGGACGCATTCGGGAACAAGGTAAGGGGAAATTCTCGAACCCAACATTCATCCTTCGGGTTCTCCCTCTTTCACTCCATTATTTTTGATATGGTTACTCCATAAAGATCATTTTTTCATCATTGTATTTCCTTTTATAGGATATACATTTTTTTCACTGTTTTTATGTCAATCAAAATGTTTTCTCAAAAGAAATATTCTTTTAAGAACATACCCTATACTTCTCCCTCAAAGTGAACGGTTCTTGAAACATGTATGTTATTACCTCTTCATTTTGGGAAACAAATGTTTATGAATGTGTTCTTAGGAGATGAAACCCATTCCTTACCACAGGTTAGTAATGTTAATTTTTTGATATGTGTCTTACGTGGCAATCATGATAATGATAATGTTATGATGTAACGGGTGCACCTAGAATTATATAGCACAATATAAATGTTTCAATGTGACGGGTGCGCCCAGAATTATACAGCACTCCAATACATTGGTTAAAGTGATGAATCTCATGAGTAAATGTCAAATGATGTGTGAACAAGATTTTATCTGGGTTCAAAAGTATTTGTGGTAGTTAACCACTAAGACATGATGTTTCATTTTTATGCATTGCCAAATTCCAAGTCTTATATCTATGCTTCCTCTCATGTTCATGATCTTTTTCCCATGTTATGATTAGGATCACCCCATGTTATATTGTTCTTATATATCCACTTATTGGGATTCTATATCACCCCTTTTTATGTATATCCTTAGGTGGATACATGTACTAAGGAGAGGACAAGTTCCAATAAGAAGCTAGAGAAGAAGAAATTAGATAAGTGTTTCTGCTTGATGTTGTATTTGTTATGTGTGGTCCTAGTTTTCTCAAGACACAAAACCGTTGGATCCTCTATGGGTAAAACTATTATGTTATTTTTATTTGAAATGATGTAATAGTAATTTAAGACATGTACGGGTCACTATAGTTGGTATCAAAGGCAAGGTTTAGTTAATTTGGGAATTTATATTAGTGAAACCTAGAGGAAACCTATAGTATGAGATTAAGTACAAATATGCACACAAGAGTATTTACATAGGGATCCCATATGTTATGCTTTTTTTATAAATTGTTCAAATTAATAATTTATGTATTCATTAATTGTTTACTTTTGTTTTGTTCTAACCTTTTCTATTTTAAAAAATGGTGGGAACCAGGAGAAATCAGACCAACAACTTTTGTGAGGGCCAATGCAACGATTTCCCGAATGACATCCCCAATGATTTGGGAGGTGGAGTTCAAAACATCATGGCAATTATTACCTAATTATCTCAGTTTATAAACAATAACCATAATAATGGCGAACGTCCTCCTTCACTAAAGAGAGAGAAACTAGAAATCGAATGTTTTATGTGGCAACGACCACCGACGTTTAGTGGATCTTCAGATCCACTAGTTACAAAAAAGTTGGTCCACTCCATGGAAAAGATATTTTCAGTTCTTCATTGTTCTGATATAGAGATGGTGACCCTAGCCATTTATCATCTAGATAGAGTGGCTGATCAACGGTGGGATTTAATTAATAACACAAATCCAAGAGTGAAAATTGAAGAAATGGAATGGGAAGACATTAAGTTAATGTTTCTTAATAAGTACTTCCCTAGAACTCTTCGCACGAAGATGGAGAGAGAATTTATAGAGCTGAGGGGAAAAGAAGGATAATCTGTCACAACCTGTGAAGAAAACTTCACAAGGCTCGCAAGGTATGCTTCGGGTTTTGTTATCAACAATGATAGAAAAATTGATAGATTCTTTAGTGGTTTAAAACCACTCCTTCGAAAGGCTCTTGCAATTAGAGACATTGGGAGTTATGAAGAAGTTGTTCGGTGTGCTATCAAAGTGGATATGGAATTTGGAGAATGGTCCTATGGCTATGGTGATAAGAAAAGAAAAATGGAGTTTCAAGCTGGTGGATCTAATGATAAAGTTGGGAAGAAAAATCAATGACCCACATGCCAAGAATGAGGGAAGTTGCACAATGGGAACTGCCTCAAAGGGATAGGGAAATGATTCAAGTGTGGGAAAGAAGGAAACCATGCTCAATAGTTTCGAAAAGACATGAAAATGAAATAGAATGTAGCCGATGAAATGAGAGAACAACTCATGGTCCAATGCTACAACTGTAAAGAGCTAGGGCACTATGCAAACCAGTGCACTAATCCTGGAGTTCTCAAGGGTAATCAGCGTCACCAGCCACCAAATACTAAGGAACAAGGGAAGGCTTATGCCCTAACTACAGCGGAGGCGGATCATTATAATGAAATCATACAAGGTACACTTCCTATTCACTCAAGAATGGAAATAGTCTTATTTTATTCTGGTTCTGCGCATTTCTTTGTATCTTAAATGTTTGATAGAACTATAGAATCGAATCCCCAAAACCTTGAAGTAGAGATATCTATAAAAATAATGAGTGGTGAAATCATTGCAACCCATGTGTTTAAATCTTATCTTGTTGGCTTATGTGGGAAGATTCTTCCAGAAAATATCGTAATACTTACTTCGGAGGAATTCGAAACTATAATGGGAATGGATTAGATCTCATTATATAGAGCACATATCAACTATCAGGAAAAGGAAATATCTTTTCATATTCCAAACCATAAAATGATCCTCTAAAAAGGAAAGGAAGATCATGAATCTCTTTTGAAAAATACTTCAATGGTGTGGGTGTTGATTCCCTATGAAGAATCATACCTCTCCCAAATGGTTGAGTTGAAGGAAAGGGTCAACCTTGGGAAAATGCCCATTGTGGGGGAATACGACGATGTATTTCCTGAAAAGTTACCCGGAATTCCCTCGGATTATGAGGTAGAGTTCTCAATTGAACTCATACTCGAAGCTACTCCTGTCTTGAAGTGTCCCTATAGGATGGCTCCAATAGAACGGGAGGAGTTAATGAAGAAGTTCCAAGAGCATCTAGAAAAAGGGTTCATATGTCCTAGTGAATCACCTTAGGGTGCCCCGGTGCCCTTTGTGAAGAAGAAGGATGGAACAATGAGGCTGTGTATCGATTGTCAAAAACTCAACAAGATCATCATAAAGAACAGGTATCATCCTTCAAAGATTGATGACTTGTTCGATCTGTTAAGAGGAGCTCAATACTTCTCAAATGTGGATATTCGTTCTGGATATCATCAGGTAAAGATGAAGAAGGAAGATATTCAAAAGTCTTACTTTTGTACAAGGTATGGGCACTATGAGTTTTTGGTGATTCACTTCAGACTTTCTAATGCCCCTGTAATGTTCATGGATTTGATTAATAGAGTCTTTAGACATTACCTCGACAAATTCGTGGTAGTGTTTATTGATGATATTCTCATATACTCCAAGATCAAGGAGGAACATGAAGAATATATATGACTTGTGTTGGCGACATTAAGAAACAAGAAGTTGTACGCCATGATCAGAAAGTGTGACTTTTGGATGAAGCAAGTCACGTTCTTGGGTCATGTGAACACAAATTAGGGAATTTCTGTGGATCATTCAATGAAAAAAAAGATTGAGGAATGGCCCAGGCCCCCTAGTGTCATAGAAATTAGTAGTTTTCTTGGATTAGCTTGGTACTACTGACATTTTGTGAGAAACCTCTCATGATTGTCAAGCCCGATAACTAAGTTAACAAGAAAATGGGTAAAGTATGTCTGGATGGAAGAATGTGTGGGAAGATTCAAGGAGATAAATATAAGGCCGATCACTGCACATGTACTCACACTAATGAAAATTGGAGAATGTTTTGTGATATACAGTGATTCTTCAAATAAAGGCTTGGGTTGTGTACTCATGCAAAATGATAATGTGATATCCTATGCCTCACGACAGTTGAAGATCCATGAGCAGAACTACCAGACACATGATCTAGAGCTGGCAGCCGTGATATTTTCCGTGAAAATATGGTGGAACTACCTTTATGGTGAAAATTGTGACAAATACACCGACCAAAAGAGCCAAAAGTATATATTCACACAAAATGAGCTCAATATGTGTCAAAGTAGATGGTTAGAGCTAATAAATGGTTACGATTGATCTATTCACTATCATCATGGAAATGCGAACAAGGAAACTGATGCTATAAGAAGAAAATAACCTGCAAATCTATCCATGATGTGGATTGAGAAAGACCCTATCTTATTAGATATGCAATGGATGGATTTGTAAATTATAAGGGTAGAGGATACATCCTACCTTTCCAAAATTATTGCGCAACTATCCATACAGGAGAATATTAAAGAAGCACAAAGGGATGATGTGGAGATAAAAAGGGGGGGAATGCATTAAAGGAAGGGAAGATTCTGGAGTTCCATATAAATGATGATGGTGTGATTTGGTTTGTAACGTGGCTTTGTGTGCCTTCATCACCAGGGATAAAGAAGGAGCTATTTGATAATGCACATAGCTCAACATTCTCTATCCATCCTTGGAGTAACAAGATGTACTGTGATCTCTGAGAACACTTCTGGTTGGATAACATGAAGAAGGAGATTGCAGAATATATATCAACGTTCTTGGTATGTCAGCAAGTTAAATTTGAGCGAAAAAAGTCCAAAGTTATGATCTAGCCATTTCCTATAACCACGTTGAAATGGGAAAATGTTACTATGGACTTTGTCATGGGTCTCCTGAAGATTTCAAAGGGAAATAATGTGATATGGGTTGTGGTTGATCAACTCACCAATAATTCCCATTTTATTGCTATTCAGGAAGATCTCTATCTTGAAAAACATGCAAAGATATATGTGAAAGAAGTGGTGAGACTGCACAATGTTCCACTCTGAATTGTCTCTGACCGTGATCCAAGGTTCACATCCAAGTTCTGGAAGAGCCCTCAATATGCTTTGAGTACTAAATTAAATTTTAGCATGGCCTATCACCCCCAAACTGATGGCCAGTCTGAAAGGACTATTCATAATCATGAATATATGCTAAGAGGCTGCTCTCATGAATTCAAAGGTGGTTGAGATTAGCATCTCCCATTAGTTGAGTTCTCATACAACAATAGCTTCCACTCGAGTATTTAGATGGAACCATATGAAGCTCTATATGAAAAGCGATGTAGAACTCCAACCTGTTGGGATGAAGATGGAGAAAGAAAGCTACTTGGACCCGATCTTGTTCAAGAGATGACAAAGAAGATTCAAGTAATCTAGAAACACATCAAAGCTTCTCAAAGTCGGCAACATAGCTATACTGACAACTGTCAAAGGGATTTTGAGTTAGACATTGGAGATAAAGTCTTCCTTCGAATATCTTCATTGAAGAGAGTCATGTGATTCATGATGAAAGGGAAGCTATGCCCAAGGTATATTGGCCCCATTGAAATTATTGATTGTATAGAAGTTGTGGTCTATCGTCTTGCACTTCCACCAAATATGGCTCAAGTTCATGATGTGTTTCATGTATCACTACTGAGGAAGTACATACCATACCCCTCACATGTACTAAACTCAGAGGTGGTGCATCTGGAAGACGATCTCTCCTATGAGGAGCATCCTGTAAATATTTTGGATCAGAGAGATAAGGTTCTACGCAACAAGACAACCCATCTTGTCAAAGTGTTTTGTAGGAACCATAAGTTTGATGAAGAAACCTTGGAACCATAAGTGGAAATTAAAGAGAAGTACCCTCACCTGTATATGTAAAGAGAAGATGGGCCCGTAAGGGGCGCTGCGGCTCTCGAAGGCTCTCCTCGTCGCCGCCTCCTTCCCTCGGTCCTCGCCGTCTCCCTCCCTTGGATCCGGTGGCTCTGAGGTTTTCTCTGACTCTCCCACTCTCGTCTCTAGGTCGCTTGCCCTAGTCCGCTCGCAGGACAGGGTTTTCGCTGGAGGCGCGACGCTGGTCAGAGTCCGAATCTCAAGGCTCCGGCGGGGGTGGCTGAGGTTTTGCGGCGACTCTCGAGGTGTTAAGGACGGCGGCGACGGGATCTGGGTTGCGGGTTTCCGCTGCTTGCATCGGTTTCTTGTTCCCCTTTGATTAGGGTTTTTTTTTTGGCTTGTGGTTTGTTTCGCTGTTTGTGAGATTTGGTTTTATGGATCTGTACCCGGTGTCCTCTGGCCGGGGATGGTTTTTCTTCCTGATGTTCGATGGCTTACGGCTACGGTGAGATCGGCGACGCTTCGGGATGGATCTTCGGGTGTAAGACCGATCCGTCTACGGCATACTCTACGGAGCGCTCTGGATCCCTCCTGGTTCGCGTCGGCGCCTTCCGCGGCGGTCTGCTCTTGACCATGGAATTTGCGTCTGCGACGTCGGGTTCTTGATGGCGTTGCTGGTGATGGCGACGACGGACGCCGGTGATTCTTGTCGGCGATCCAGTGATGTGGCGCTCGAGGCGGTGAAGGCTCACGGCTCGAGGGTTTTGGTGATGATGGTGAATTGTTTGATGGGGACGTCGGTTCAGTATACGAGGTGCTCTGGAATGCGTGTGGCGATGGGATTTACTGTTGAGGGTTCTCATGGCTCGAGGTTTCCTCGGGTCCTGTAACTTTTTGAATTTTGAATTGTGTTGTTATGGTTACCGCTTACCCATAAAGCGGGTATTTTGAAAATCCAAAAAAAGAGAATTTTCAGCAGTATATGTAAAGAGAAATTTCGGGGGTGAAATTTCTTAAGGGGGGAAGAATGTAACAGCCCAAAGTTTTTCAATGGAAATTACCTTCTTATATTTCTATCAATAAAATAACAGGAAAACACAACATAATGAACTACTAAGTGATAAGTGAACTTTAAACATAAGTTTTTCACTTATTTTGTTTGGAATTTTAAAAATCTGACATACGCGGTTGTGCTCAAGATGATTTTTGGAGTCTAATGAAACAAAAATAATTTTCAGTGAATAGTAAAGTATCCTTAGGAATAGTAAAGTATCCTTATGAATAGTAATATGATCCTTATGAATATTATATCATCCAAAATACGAGTTACCTTTCCCATGAATAATTAAATAAAATTTATATATCTTAGAAAGTGATAATTTGACCATAGAAAATGTTTTGGAATTTTGTAAATCATTAATAATTAATTATAACTAATTAATTAATTTAAAAGAAAAATTTATTTTCTTATAATTTATTAATTATTTATCAAATCAATGTCTTATAGTTTTTAGTTAATTTTATAAGATCCTTCGTAATTTTTGAAAGCACTATAAAATCAGTTTTAATCTTAAAAACTATTTTTAAGTAAAAAATGATTTTAATTAAATATTAAATTAATAATATTTAGAAAATTATTTTTGAAAAATGACTTCATTTTTTCATTATACACGTCAAAATTTTTTTGGGGTAATGTTTTGGGAGTTTTCTAAGATACTTGAATTTTTGATGAATAGTAGAATTCTATAATTTACAATAAATGATAAATAATGGATTAATTGAGTCATCGATGATTCTCTGCTGATGTAAGCCCACTTGGTTTTGTATGACATGATACAATTACTATTATTGGTCATCCAAGACTAACTATTCCTTTTCTTAGGGGAAATTAATAAGATAATGAATTTTATATTAAGGAAACCCTTTTCACTTCCACTATAAAAGCCACCCTTCACACCCTCATTTCCTTACACCTCTGAAGCTCAAAGACTTCTCTAAACAATGCCCAAACACCTTCCCTATCCCATACCCCGATTCCAAGATCTTCTGGTCTCATCAAAAGAACATGCTTAGTCCCTTATGGAGGTTCTCTAGAGAAGGATTCAAGAAGTAATTTCTCTCCCTCTTCTCCTTTAATTTCCTTTTATGTTCAAGTTCATTTCTTGATCTCTCCCCACCAATCTTCATTTGATTTGTATTTTAACTCCAATATTATACATCTACTACAATGTTATGATTCTATTGGGATATTATATCATCCAACCCCCTTTCCCTCTTCCTTTTATTTTATTAAAGAGAAGTTGTTCGTAAGGGTTAATTTATCATCTTCAAGAACGACATGCTTTCTTATTACATTTGTATCATCAGATCTAGTCATGGAATGATTTTTATGGTTGAAAACGAACATTTTATATGTATTATATCATATTTAAAGATCTGTAACTAACTTTTTATCGTATTTCTAAGTGATAAAATAAAACAAGTTCATTATGATAAAAAAACCTCACAAATTAACCCAAATAATAATCATTTAATTCTTATCTAATGATTCATCCACATGGATCTCATATTATTCCTTATAATATCATCCAAAATCCTGTAATATCATTAATAACATGTAATATCATTTCTGCATGTTTACTCATGTTTACCCAAACTTCAATTTAAGAATACAAGTGAACCACCAAAGAAAAACCATAAAAACCAACATCCTCGAACAATGTTTTTAAACTCTATAAGTCATCCAAGGGAACATAATATGAGATAATGAAACCATAATGAACTTTTTTAATGTACACATGGTTCTAGATTTATAATTAATGAATATAATGTCATTATACAGGACATTGAAGAGAAGGAAGCATTCAGGTACAAGGTAAGGGGAAATTCTCAAACCCAACTTTCATCCTTCGGGTTCTCCCAGTTTCACTCCATTATTTTTGATATGGTTACTCCATAATGATCCTTTTTTCATCATTGTATATTGTTTTATAGTATATATATGTTTTTCAATGATTTTTATGTCAAAAAAATCTCTTTTTCAAAATAACTCTTCTTTTAAGAACACACCTTTTACTTCTCCCTCACAGTGAATGGTTCTTGAAACATGTATGTTATTCCCTCTTTATTTTGGGAACCCAAAGTTTAGGAATGTGTTATTATGAGATGAAACCCATTCATTTACATGGGTTAGTCATTTTCATTTTTTGATATGTGTTTTATGTGGAAAGCATGATACTGATAATGTTATGATGTGACGGGTGCGCCTAGAATTATATAGCGCTCCAATGCATTGGGTAAAGTGATGAATCTCACGAGTAAGTGTGAAATGATATGTGAACAAGATGCTAGCTTGGTTCACAAGTATGTGTGGTAGTTAACCAATAATACATGGTGTTTCTTTTTTATGAATTTCCACATTCCAAGTCATATATTCATGCTTCCTCTTATGTTCATGATCTTTTTCCCATGTTATGATTATGATCACCCCATGTTATATTGTTCTTATCTGTCCTCTTACTGGGATTCTAGATCACCCCTTTTTATCTATATCCTATGTTGGATATATGTACTAAGGACATCACAAGTTCCAACAAGATGTTAGAGAAGAAGAAATTAAATAAATGTTTATGCTTGATGTTGTATTTGTTATGTGTGGTCCTAGTTTCCCAAAGACACTAAAACTTTGGATCCTATATGCTTAAAACTATTATGTTTTTTATCTTTTAAATGATGTAATAGTAATTTAAGAAAAGGATGGGTTTCTATAATGAAAATGTGAGAATAACTCAGATCCCCAAGGCCATGGGTGGCTGATACCGACTATGGAAAATCCATACACATCATGTTGTAATAACTTTCCATTCAAGCCATGTGACAGAAATGAAATGTACATGATTCCATGTGGGGTCACACACTATGTGTCCCCTGGTATATGTCATGTACTATTACCAAGAACATCCACCTCTTTTATCACTTTCCTTGAGACTCATATTTTGGCTCACATGTTATAGTATTTGATAGACACATTCATTATGGAATATGGTATTTGATGTGATCTATTGCAACTATGACTCTTCTTGAGTGTATTCTTGACTAATAACAAGTATCTGGTAGTATCATCTGAGAAATGTTAGGGTGAAAAACCCCCTTGATTCCCTAGAGAGTGGGTCCCTCATATCCCACTTTCTTGGAAGTGGTACCCCTAGAAACAATTGGGAATTCCACCTCTATTTATATAGTGTTACCCCTATGAGACCAGAGTGTGGGTCCTCTACATACTGTGTGGAACCTACCTATCTTACATGAGATTTTGTCCCCTTTTCACTAAGTATTTTCCCCATTTCTTTCTAGAGTATAGGTCCCCCATTCACTATGTGATACACCCAGATCACACTAGGACACAGGTCCACAATATATTTTGTGGAACCCCATTCTATTAATTTGAAGCATATCCTCAATTTTATATTATGAACCCTCAGGTTGCGGAGTAGTTATGAGGTGTAGGTTCTCCACACGTGTTCCTCATAAAAACACCCCATATGTTGGGAATATAGAATAAACCATTTTAGATATAGGAATACTCATTATCTTTGGATAAACTATGGAGATTTATATAACTTCCAATGAATTTCAAACATAGATATTACATATTTTTTGGAATAAAAAAATACAATCAACACCATCACCATAATTGTATAGTGCCTTTATATATTAGACAGAAAATATTCTTATTTAATAAAAATTCTTCATCATATCCCCAAAATATCTTCCCAAATAGTACTCTTTATAGGAATACATACTAAAACATTTCTTGATATCCTTGTGAGATGAAACATAAGAAAAGTGTGAGCTCAGAAGCCCACTAAGGGTAAACAAGAGAGATATATAGGAAATAATTAGCATAATGATATAAATTCATGAAAATAATTTTTGAAAATTATACAATGTATAATATATTTCAAAATATTGAATCATATAATATATCTTTTTAGTTCATAAAACATAAGTCATATGAGAACATGGGCCATGAGAAAATAGATTTGGTATAAAAACATAAAACTGTTGAAAAATCATATGCATAAATAATCATTTCTGTAGTATTCAAGTATCTTATCAAATACTATCATAGTGGAATGGGTTCACTCACCAAACCATATTAGTATTCATTGTTCACTTCCAAGAATACCATTTGGGAAAATGTGCTTACTGATCTGAGTTCACTCCACACATCAGTTCTATCTATCAAATTAGATATAAATCATTACCCCATTATGTTTAATGAAATATAGGTACCTCCCTTAAAATAATGAAATCCATATATATTCTTTCCAAAATAATATATACCATTCTTAAAATCAGAACAGATAAATATAAATGGGTGTCATAAACATTTCATCATAACATTACCCATGGAATACGAATCGAATTCATACACATCATGCCATCATAAACATAAAACATTCAGAGAAATAATACCAACATTATACTTGTATAATATCCAATTAAAACATTTAAAACATTAAATAATTTTGTCTTAGTTTGAAAATTATTTTTAATGATCACTTGAAATAATTCTTGAGGAATATAACCTATCCATTTTTGTTTTTTTTCAAATCCATGAAATTACAAATGAAAACCATATCATTGAAAATAAACTTATAATATTTTAAAGTTATCATTAATTCATTAAGTATTCATAAAATTGGGATACTCCTGTCACGATATATATGTAAAAAAATGTCCCATTTTTTTTTCAAAAAATACCCAGAGTTCCTTGTTTAAAAAATGAATAAAAAATCATTCTAAAATTATTTGTGAAAAGTAAAAGATTCATAAAATGACTTAAAATAATTTTAGGTGAATAATAAAATCCTTTTTCAGTTTTTTTATGAAACATGGTCATGGAACAGAAATATTCTGAAGTGAAGTCTTAAACTTTAACTACCCCAAACAATGATGATATTGTGAAATAATCATTACCTCAAGTATTTCCATTTTTTCAAATTGAAAAAAAATTATAATAAATATGATTTTATTATAAATTTAATCCATAACCAAATATCTATAATATAATTTTTTATTTTTCTATATCATCTTTTCACCTATTTAATAATAATTTGTCATTAGAATCAATTTTCTGTGTGATAATTGCTTTGTTTTCCAAGAATGGTTGAGTTTGGTATTCATGGTCCTTATACATTGATATTGTCCTATAATTTACTACATTTTGATCATGGGTTAAAATTCACATATATGAATTATATTTACTTATATATTCATCCATTATAATTGGAGATAAATAAAATGAATTACACCGCTTATGGAGATGGTAGGGCATACATATCAACGAACAGTATTACCATTTTTCATAAAAAGGAATAAAATAAGGGTAAATAATAATTCAAGTTTATAATATCATTATGATGTTATATATATATCATATATGATAATTAAAATAATCCTTTTAGCTTCCATGTGAAATATATCTGGAAATGAATCACATCACATCGTGGAGATTGTAGTGTCTTTGTACGCACGAGTGACATTATCATTTCTCAAAAGATTAGATAATAATAAGTTTGAAATGATATTATTAGGCCATAATAATATTATAAATATCATCTATAATCACTAATAATATTATAATACCCATCCATATAATATGGTGATGAAGAATGAATAGTATCGATACATGGAGACGGTGAGACATACCTATGAAACAACGACAATTTCACTTCTTATTTAATGGGAAGAAGGGTTTATACTATTATTTTCACAATAATAATAAATATTCAAAATATATAGGGTATATATGTTATTATTTTGTAATAAAAATATTATATTTATAGGAGGTAAGGTATTGTAGATAAGAAAGTGATTGGTTAGAGCGACTACCTCTTCTTTGAAACGACTCCTATAAATCTCCTCTTAATAGCTCTTGGGCTAGTATTTTTACAAGACAATAACTAATATAATGTTTCTATTGAATTTGGTAAGAGAAATTTATATGATATTTTTTTATATAAGGCTCAATGTAATGTGTATAAGTGGGGGAGGATGTGTCCTTTTATAATATATGCGAGGGGTAATTTTGGAATTTTCAAAATATTAAATTATAATAAATTATTCTTATATCCAAATGACCAAAAAATGATATATACTTGAATATAAAAATATAAAAGGTTTTCATATTGTCAACCAATATATTTTATACATTTTTTGAATTATTCTAAACCATATTATTATGATTAATCCTTAGTAATCCTATTTTAGATGTAACAATGGTAATACATTTTTAAATATTAAAAGGTTGTAATTTTTACATAAGGGAATTAAATTATAACATAAATAAAACATTTATAGTATTTTGGAAAATATCATAGTCACTATGTATTTTTATGATTAGTTAGGTATTTTTAAACTATCAAATAAAGTGTTATTTTGATAAAAAAAATATTAGTGTCGATTTTGAAAATACTCACTACATTAAAATTAAAAAAATAAATAAATCATGATAAAATCAACAAAATAATTTTATATACCCCCAATATATCATAATAATCTGTTAAATTCATTTTTAACCTTTATAATTTCGATTTATATTAATTTTCATATTTTTATTATCATTTCTTTAATTGTTTCATTAATTCAATAATTACTACATCATTATTGTACAATGAATTGTGATAAATATTTCTTCACAAAAAATTTAAGAAAACACCATGATATGGATAAATCATAAATATTTATCAATAATATATATATTATAAAATATATTCTACATAACACTACATTAAAAATTAAATATTTATTAATAACATTTATGTGACATCATTGACTTTTCATTAATTAAATTTTTATAAACATTGTAATATCATCCATGTTGCTCAAAAAGGAATAAATTTATTTCTATAATTAAAATAAGCTTATTAATGTTAAATTGGAAAATTATATTCGTTCACAAACTTACTTTTTTCAAGTGTGGACATATAAGAATTTTTTAAGACAGAGGATGTGAAATTTTGTGACTTTCATTGATTTAAATAATATATAAGTAATTTTCTTGGAAACACATCCATAAAAAATGGATTTATATACATAGGTTTTAAGGGTTTAATTAACTTCATCCAATAAAATTAGGACATTTTTTAGTGTCCTTTGATAGTCCTTATCAATTTATGTTTAAAATAAATTATCCAGTTTACACTTTACCATAGATTCAAAATTCATCAACGTTACTATTCATATTGTAAGAAACTAGAAGGTAATTTTAAATAAATTTTTACAATATCCATAAAAATGTTATATCCATTTTTATTAATTAATAACATATAATATTTTGAAATTATTTTATTATGAAATTAGAAAAACACCATGAAAAAATGGTATTTTATTGAAATTGTTTTTTTAATCATGGAATGTTTTTTTTAATTTTTTTTGGTAAATAAAAATTTTTTAAAAAAGAGAATTATATTATTTTATATCAAAATTAAATATTTAAAATTTTAAACTAATCCATAAAAAATTTTACCTTATGAATACATTAAAAGAAAATCAGAATTTTCACTATTCCTTGAGAAATAAATGATTTATGAAAACATTCCAAAAAACGTTTTAAGATACTATTTCAATTATGATTTAAAAAAATATAAAAATTTTCATAAATAAATTTTATAGAACATCTAAAAATTATTATTCACTCATAAAAAATAGGGAAGATAATTTTTGAATAAAACAGATTTTTGGAATAATGATGTGACTTAGTAAAGATTGTGTCATCATTTTTCTAAGAACACGGACATACATTGATATTGAGTTATACCATTATATTTATTTTGATAATTTATTCATTCATACTTATTCCCTCAAATTAAATGTATGGGTTATAAAATACCAAAAGTATTTCGTGATTCTTCCAAACATGTTGTTGTGTACAACACAAGATATCAAAGAAATCAAGTTTCTTAAAGATAAATATTATAAAAATATTATTGAATAACATTTTACCCCCACAAAAATAATTTATCCCTTGAAATACATCTCATTCGTCAATGGTTTTAAAATATAATAATTTATTAATAGAAATCCATATCATAAAATTGAAAAACAATGCTTCCCTTAAAAAGGTAATGTCTGAAACCTAAAGGTTACTTGAAGTAAAACATAATTGGGTTTACACATTGGAAACAAATATGGATTTGGGGGAATGAAAAAAACCCCATGAACTAAAAGAGTTTCATATAGAACATGGTCATGATAATGTTAAAAGACACAAAATCGTAGAACAAATAGGCCTGAAAAAGATCATTAATATCATAAACATGATGATAATAGGATATCATTTTATTTAAAAATAATTTAAATATATAAATATACTTTATTTCATTTCATAAATTCTATATTACTAATTAGTTTCACCTTTATCAATTTTGACTTCATCTATCACACAAATAAATTATACTAATGTTGTTATGGGTGAGAAATAGTGGTTCATAAGATCCATAATTGGGTGATAAGTCATTACTTATGTCTATAGTTAAAATTATAGAAATATTATTAGTACATGTCATCCAATATTTATAAATCATAATATATTGAAGTAATACATTAATATCTAAAACCTATTCCAAGATGAAACATAAACTATTCAATAAATGGCTACCCTTATGAAATTTCAAAAAACTAAAATCTAAATATTTCAAAAATAAGATAAATGAAAATACCAAATAAAATTATCATTAATGTTACAATAAAATTCATTTAGATATTAATTCTCACATTAAAAAATTAAGAAGACCCTTATAATGTATTCACAGGAAACATGCTAATAAACTGAATGATCATAAAACCCTAAATAAAATATACATCCTTTAAAAAAGTAATTCATTCCTCATACAATAAATCCATTAATTCTATACACTCAATACATGATATCATAAACAAGAATGTCATCAGGATACTAAATAGTTCCATTGAAATTAATAGTGTACCATTTATTTTAACTCAAAAAAATTCTCATTATATCATCATACTAAAATCATAAACAGATTAAGAGTTATCATTTCCATAATCATATGTTCCATAAGAACACCACCTCAATCACTTTACCCGGTTACTAGGACCATTCAAAATATGCTTTCAATTATCTATGAAAAAACAATATAGGACCAATTGTTAGATGTTTTATTAATCTATAATATAGTAAAACATAATGTCAAAGATTATCTTTAATAACAATACATAAACACTCAATCATTACACCACATTATTGTTGTACTACATATCACTAATAATGACCATAAGAGATTTCCCTTTATCATTGTCATTAATGTGTTACTGACGTCGATCATCAACGATAACCCTTTTTATTTTGGAATCGATTAACATGATTCCCATTTTACATAAACATGAATCGTGAATGTGTGGGGGTTACAATATGTCTAAAATTCTATTTATTTTCATCACCATATAACTTTTTACCATCACTTTGGTAGTTAATTTCCTAATGACCTTCTTTCCCACAATAAAAAATTTACAGGTCCCCTTAAGACAACTTCATAAATGTTTATTTTTACACATTGAGAATAAAGGAAATATCAATTAATTTTATCCATGGATTTCATATTTTCTTTTATACTCCATGATCATTTTCTGGTAAAAACCATGGATTTAATATGCAGATCCAACTTCTATATCCACATTTATGGAACACTAGCTGATTTATTAACATTTATTGATTTACATTATTGAAAAGTCCCATTAAAGATATGGTTTAATTCAATGGATGAATCAAACATCCATACATTCAAGTTAGATGATAATTATAGTAGATTACCTGTAAGGTTGTGTTAATTTTTCTTCATTGGTTCCAAAATATTCAATATCCATTTTATATAACATGAAGAATTAATTCTAAATTTTCGTATAAAGAATATGTTGAATGTACTTATTGAAATTTTTTCTTAAAGTCATCCCATTATATGGAGTAAAATTCAAGACATTACAACATATAATTAAAAAGATTATACAATTTATCCTCTTGACCATAGAAATTATAAAATATATAAATTACTTTCTCATGTTATGAATAATAGAGACAAAAAAATAACTTTTCAATGGTACTGATCGATTCTCTCAGCCACTTGTGGATCAGCGGACCCTCCAAATGATGGTGGATACTTCCTTATAAAGGACTCAATAGAATATTTCACCCTCCTTTTTCATTTCTAAGCCCAAAATGATTCATAGACTTAGAAAGTTGTGAGATCATTTCAAAAATACTTTTCATTCTTGATCCCCTAACATTTTGTTTCTTAGGAGGAAAATTGTGGTATTTCTCATCATATTCAGTACTAACACGATTCTTTCAGGTTCCATCCATTAACAATAACTAAGAATTATAGTTTTAGAAACCCTAATAATGGTGGTTAAAATACATAATCATGAGAGATAATGTATAAATCATGAAACCTTTTGTTTTTAAAAAAATATCACATTAGGTATATCATATGCCATTCATGATCATTATCATAACCTTAGGATTTAATCCTGGACATATTCATATCACTATAATTTTCATAAATTATTTATAACCCAAATCTCCACTTATTTTATAAACCCTAATTTGACACCAACTATAACATACAAATATTTTTAAAAAACGTTATGGTATCATTTTTAGGTAAATAACAATATAATCCATTCAAGAACCATAATAGTTTATATTCTTTGGATATTTGATATAAAAAAATCTTATTTTTTGAAATAACTTAAATATATTTAATATAGATCTTCCCAATTAGTACTCTTCAAATTAATACATACAAATAAATTTCTTAATGTCCTATGTAGATGAAATATATGAAAAGGGTGAGCTCTGATGGCCAGTATTTATAAATCAGGGAGATATCAAGAAAACCATGATTATCTCGATATAAAAACACTAAAACAACTATTAAATTCCATACCCAATATAATATTTACCATAATATTGATTCATCTAATAAATAATGGTATTTCATAAGACATAAATCATATTAAAACATGAGCAATGGGAAAATAAAATTTGAATAATAACATGTAATTGTGGAAAGAATATAAGAATAGAAAATAATTTCATTGGTAGACATATATATTTTACAGGAATATCATTTTGGAATGTATTCACTCCCCAAGCCATTGCTGATATCATGGTTCATTCCCAAGTCTATGTTGGTGGAAAAATTCCCTTACTGAACTGAGTTCACTCCATATTCCAATTTTTTCAATCTCATGAGATATAAATAATTATCCAACGCATTGGAGGGTGATATTGGTCCCAACATTCACATAATAAAAACCATGCATATGTGTTCCTGAATAATATAAATCATTCCTCATATCAGAACCTATAAAAATAAATGTGTTTCACAAACATTTCATCATAACATAACTGATAGAAAATAAAAAAATATATTGAAATTCATTCCATCATAATCATAAACTATTTTGGGAAAGAAGTGGAATTGTATCCTTGGGTCATACCCTATAGAACAGAAGTAACATAAAATAATGTCTTATTATATAGAAAATGATTTTAAATTTTTAATTGAATTATTTTTTTTGAAAATATCCAATCCATTTTGTTTGTTTTAAAATCCTCACAAATTCAATATAAAAAACATTCTTTTAAAAAAAACTTTTAAGCATATAATGGATTATTAAAATAATAAAGGAATCCTGAAAGTTGAAAAATCCTATCATTCCATATAAGTTAAATAAACATTCCATTCTTATTTTATTTTTCCAACAAATTCACAAGGATATTTATTTAGAAAACAACAAAAATAATCTTATCTATCCATTCATGTAAAAAGTAATATTTTGGAAAAAATACATTAAAATAATTGTGGGATACAATTTTTAGGAAACATGGATATGGAATAGAAATATTGCCCATAATATTCTTAAACATAAAAAATCAAAAACTATTAGGATATTGTGTACTAACCATTACATTATGTCATTCATTTCTTTGACCACATTGAAACCTTATATTTTATAAATATTATTTTATTATAAATGTATTAAATAATTATATATATATATCATATCACTTATGATTTTTTATGTTATCTTATCAAATTTTTATTAATTATTTGTAAATAAAATTACTATTCTAGATGAAAACAACTTTTTATCTAAGCATGATTCGATTTGGTTATCCAGTAACCTATACTTTGATCATAACCCCATATTTTCCAAAATTTTAATAATTTTTTAAGAATAATATATATTAATTATATACATACTTATAATCATTAAAAATAAGTAGAGATAAAAATGAATAATGCCTTTCATGGAGATAGTAGGTTGTATGTACAAAATAACGATATTTGCATTTTTCATTTAAAGGAATGAAAAAATGCAAATAATAATAAAACATTAAATAATAATAATTAAATTATTAATATCATATATTTTGATAAATATAATCATTATTACCATCATTGTGAAATATAAATGAAAATGAATCACATCTCACCGTGGATTTGGTAGTCCATACGTATACACAAGTGACATTATAATTTCATAGAAGATTGGATGATGATAAGGTAGGCATAATATTATCATTACAAAGGTCAAATAATATTATAAATATATATAACTACTAATCTCATAATAATACCAGTCTATATAATATGGTGATGAAAAATGAAATGTATCTCTATGGGGAGACGATAAACCGTACGTATGAACGAGCGATACCTTCACTTATGGTTTTATGTGAAATGGTCTATATAATGATTTTTTGATAATAAAAATAATATTTCAGAATATTTAGTATAATTAAGTAATTATTTTATGATAATAATCATAGATTATATAAGGTATGTAATAGTTGAAAAAATGTGATTGGTTAGAGTGAGTACATATTCTTCAAAGAATCTCATTTTTATTTCCTCCTAAGGGCTCCATGGCTGGTCTTTTGAGTATAAAAGAACCTATAGACTTTGTATAGGGATTTTTTGATCGATGTTTATTTTGGGTATGGTAGAGATATAAGGCTCAATATGATGTGAAAATGTGTGGGAGGAGGTGCCCTTTTATAATTGAGGTGAGGGGACGTTTTGAATTTTCTCAAAATATTAAATTATAATAAATTAGTTATCTAAAAAAATTCAAAAAAAATGGAAATGTATTATAATATATTGTAATTAATGGTCTTAATATCATCATCCAATAGATTTTATAAATGTTTTGGTATTTTTTTAAACCTTATCATTTTTCTTAACCCTTAGGTAACCACTTTTTATATTAACTCTCATAACAATAAATTGGACCATAAATGAAACAATTATTAACGTTTAGGACATATTATAATAAATTTTTATTTATAATTTTTATTAAATAATTTGATAAAATAGTATTTTTTTCAAAACTTCATTACTATCAATTTTGACACTATTCAGTACATTAACATTAATAAAATAAAAAAAATGTAAATTGGATCCAAAACATTTAATACACCACTAGTATGTCATAATAATTTTTGATGTTATTGGAGATCTTTAATTAATTCAATATGTATATATTTTTGTATTTTTAATTTCATTTATTTAATTATTTCATTAACTAAATAATTGATGCATCATCGTTGTGCAATTATTAATGATAAAATGTAATCATTAATATTTAAAAATAAAATACCATGATATACATAAATAATTTAGCTATCATAATAATATATATAGTCGAAGAAATATCTTGGATAATACCATATTATAAATGATATAATTGTAAATAACATGAATGTGACATCATCGACTATTCAGTAAATAAAATATTATAAACCACATAATCTCATACAAGTGGACCCAAAATTCATAAATAATTTAATATAATGAAAATAGGTTTACTAAGTTAAAAATGGACACTTATATTCATTCATAAGAAACCTTTTTTCAGACATGGATACATATGATATATTCAGGACAATGAACATTATATTTTCTGACATTCATTGATTTAAATAATATATAAAAAATATTCATGGAAGAATTTTTTTTTAATAGCTCAATTTTGATCCTTATATGTTAAGGATAGAATTTAATCCATCTGTAAAAAATTTTAAAATGTTTTTGTAATTTTATAGTCTGTATCATTTTATTTTAAACCTAAATTACTCAATTAACCCTTTTCTGAGGAAACAAAATTTATAAATGTGACAATTCATTTTGGAAACAAATATAGGGTAACTAATTACAGAATTTTGAAATACTAAATTCAAATATGAAATACATTTTTTAAAAATAAAAATAAAAATAAAAATGTTTCTGAATTTAATTGAAATAAAACTAGAAAAATTACACAATAATTTTTTTTCCCTAAAAATTCCCTTTTATGACATACAATGTATTTATAATAAATTATATTATAAAATCATTTTCAGAAGAAATAATTGGGTTATTTTAAATAAAAATGAACTAACAAGAATTTAAAACTATTCAAAACCATAAATTGACCTTGTAATTATTCTAAAATAAAATCGGTCTTTTCAATATTTGTGGAAAAACAAAAGTTTTTACATTATTATCAAAAAATCATTTCAAGATAATTTTTATATTGTGATCTAAAAATTAAATATATTTAATATATCTTCTATAAATTAATAATGACACAAAAAAAACTCATTTTTGATGAAAACATATTTTTTGAAGAAAAAAGTTCATTGCTAGAAATTATCCTATCATTTTTATAAAGGATTACAAATAAATTCATATTTAGGTAGACCTTTATAATTATTTCACATTTATTTAATCACATATGTTCCTTCCAATATAATAGTGAAGTTATTATAAACATTCTATATTTTGGGGTTTATCTAATATTTTTATTGCATGCAATGTGAGATATCAATGAAATAAAATTATTTAAAAATACATTTCAAAGAAATCGTAGGGTGGTACAATGGAGTTACAATTTCTATTTTTTTGTGTTTCATTTTGATCGTATATACATGAGAGGATTTGTTTCACTTTCCTTATGGGTTGAGCTTACTATTATGGTCTAATTTATATTTTCCCCTTTATGTATTTTGGAGTATCTTAATGGGTATGTATATTCTCAACCCACCATGGGATTTTACAGCATGTGTCATGTCTTATGATGATGACGAACAATTCGACAAGGACATCAATGGAGCATAGAGCAACATTGTTGACTCGTAAAACCAAGACACTGGTTATAGGGGACCATTTATTCAAGAATCTAATAGGATTATTTCCATTACATATATACATTAGTAAGATACCCATATATCTATTCCCATCTAAATGTGATATTTCTGGATCACTTTCAAGATGCCTCCTCAAAGACATCCTTATAGGTTACATATTTAATATCTTAATGGTTATTCAATGAGTGATAAGGAATCAATTTAGGTTGAAACCCATGAGGTGTTTTCACCATATACATAGGTAGGAAACCCCTTATTATTGGTAAAAATATAGTTTTAGTAGTTCAACATAAATATATACATAGGTTCAGATCACTCCATGATTTTTTGTAGCAGTGACCACTAATGTTCAACATAATGCTAGATCCCTAAGATATAGAGTATTGGCTTCAGTTTGTGAACTAATAATTCAGGATCATGCAGACCTCAAATGAAAAGATTGTTACATTTGAATAATGTGTTTTACAAAGAAAAAAAGGGCTTTGGTTCAGTCTATTCATAAAGACTCATGATGAGATGATGCTCTCATGGTACGATGTCTAGAAGCTATTTCGTGATAAGTTTTACCCCTCGTTATCATGCTCATTATAGATCCATGATATTCTAGAGATTCCATAGGGTTGTGTGACAATTGTTTAGTATATGGGAAGGTTTATTTTCCTTAAAAGATACTCAATATACATGGTGATTGATGGTTACCTTTGGGTGAAGAATTTTGAGTTGAGTATTTGTAGAGTCATCAATGCCTGTGTGGTCCCATTGTGATTTCCCACCTATGATGAAGTGATATAGAGATATCTATTGATGGAGATATTCTTATCCAAGGGACACTAGGTAGATAGAGCTAGAAGCTTGATTCAAGATGTTATGTCATTAGCAGTATCTAACAGGTACAATTCTGCAGGGTCCTAGCATATGAGACCTTCTCGTAGCCAAGCTTTGTCACATGGAATTATGGTGTACGGTTAAAAAAGACGTTCCAATCATTATAGTGATGGATGATACTATTCTTGTGACGGTCAAGGTAATAGAGCTCATGATTTTCAAACCTTTTGAGATTATGAGGGAATGAATACTTGAGATAGACGATGATACCAAAGGTAGTGTCGTGATCATGGATCCCTGAGGTGTGTCCAGGGACGCCCCCAAGGAGGCGGTGCTGGTAGGGGAGTAAGGGTAGCTATAGAGGGAGGAAATATTAGTGGGGTTGACCAGATGAGATTAACAAAAAACCACCACCAGATGTCCCACATCATTCATATAGAGATGGTGGTTGAGACCGCAAGAAGATACAAGCTATAGGGTGATATGACTAAGAAACACATGAAATGTCACGAGTTACTATCTATGGTTATTCTGCACATTCCCCATTTTTTGTAGACATATTTTTTATTCATTCTTTTATATCCATATACCTAGTTTCAGAACTATAAACTCTTGTTTAGGATTTTTCATATTAGAGTTGGCTAGATGATTAAATTGGGAACACTGATTAGATATCGCTTATCCTACCACTATAAGATTTGGAAAATAGTGGAGAGATTTGTTTATGGGACCGAATGGTCATCATGATGATGAATTATTAAATAATATTGAGTAATAAATGGTTTTCCATATATCGATGCAATATTAACATTCATTTTAAGTGAGTTTGATGCATTCGGATTCAGGGGATGTGAGTCTACTTTGTGGGTGAGGGAGAGATATTATGGATTATCAAGTGGGTCATGTGGGAAGAAATATGATACCTTTACCCATCATTTGACATGAATAGTCTCTAAAGCAACATATTATTCATTTATCTAGATTCTATCAGTAGTGTAGGACATTATTGATTACTCCCTACAAATGTTTTTGGAATACCTCCATGGTGGGAGATTGAATTATTCATTGACATGAAACCGGGGAGCACATTTTTATATACATATACATATTAAATAGAAGATAATGAGATCTAGGATATATGTTTGCAATTGTATGAACATATATATAAGCTCTTTATTAGACCTAGTAAACCCCGGAGGCGATCTCAATTGTTTCATGAAAAAGGTGTATGAAAAAACATGGTTTTTTGTTGATTATCAATGGATGAACCATGAAATGATAAATAACAAGAAACCCTTTCTATGGATTTAAGAACTCAATTACTATTTGTGAGGTATTAGTTGGTTATTAATGATCAATATTAAGTCTAACTACCACTATTTTATGGTTCACAAGGTTGATATTCCAATGACGGAAATATGAGGTCCCTAAAGACACTATGAGTTCCTATTGATAACTTCCATTGTGATGAATTCCCCCCAATATTTTATATCATTGATGAATTATATCATCCATCCATAAATGGATCACTTTATGTTTGTCTTAGTAATTGTCAAAGTAATTTACTCTATATTAGAGGAGGATCTTGCAGAGAATTTTTGAATTCTATTAGAAATAATCTCATGTTGAAATATTTATTGTAAGACCATCAAGTTATCATTTTATATTAAAATTGATCAATTTTATGGGAATTCCATTTTTACCATGGTTTAGTTGTAGACTCTGTATAGATTGAAACATCATTTCAAGGGATACACATAATAGTGTGTTTGAGGTTTTGTGGTTTCTTTACATAGTGGGGTAAAATAAGTGGTTTGTGCCAAAATTATCTAGGATTACATCTGATTTTTCCAAATGGATCTATATAGGGAATAAATTTACCTAGATCAATCTGTACCAAAGATAATATAGAGATTTTAAGCATAGGTTGACTAGTGCTACTTTGTTGAGACTATCAGAGGAGGGTGTGGGGTGCCCAGTGTTTTATGCTGACACTAGTGATATGCTTGACTCAATATTCATATAGTGGAAGAAAGTGATCAAAATCGGTTGAGGCAGACGATAAACCATGAACAGAACTATTATTCTCATGACCTAGAGTAAGAAGATATAGACATCTATAAAAATATATAGGGTTATTATATTCTAAGATATTTTATTATTTTGTAATCATACCTATAGAGTCTCAAGTATATATTCACTTAGAGAGATATTAACATAATATAGAGTAATTATTTATAGTCCCTATAGTACTATGAATTTTATTAAATCTATATTCATTAGAAGGTAAATTTGGTTGATGATTTACAAAGTAGGATGTCCCTTTTTCTCATGGTGGAGGCATAATCGAAGTAGTTGGACTATTTTCCTCTAACATTGGTGGAGGAGAGAGGTGTTGTCTTTATTCAGTATATTATAGTGACTCATACACCTCATTAGAAGGTGAGATATTTTTAATGGTAGATATCAACTATGACATTCTATGTTACCAAATAACCTCAAGAGATATTCTAGATGGATTTAAATAATGATGATAGTAATTCATCCTTTTTTCAAGGATTGATGGTGGTTCCAGTCACATTGCGTGAGGAGGTGATGTTGGTGGTTCACAATTCCTATATGGCTATAAATATCAATTTTTATATTATATAAAATGAAAATTATTGAATATTTATTTAGGATTTCATGATGTGGATAATATCTAAGTTCATTTCTAATGGTCTCACATGTCAGTAAGTGATGCTTGAGAACCTAGTTTTGGTAGGTTTGACCAGATGTATTGAGATTCCAAAGTTGAAATGTGATAATATATCCATGGAATTTTTTACTTCTATTTTGTGGTCAAAAAGAGTCCATGATACCATTTGGGTTATTATTTTTAGACTTATGAATTTGGAAGACTTTTTTAAAATAAGGGATCATATATTGGTGTAGATTATGGGATTTTTCTATATTTTTGAAATCATCGTAATTCATGTGGTACCCCTGATGATTTACTTCAACCATGTTTATTGGATTACAAAATGGTTGTAGAGAGTCTTATAGGATGAATTTGGGTCCAGGTTGGGAACTATTACAACATTTTACCCATAGATGGATGACCATAGTGATCAGAATATAAATGTATTGGATGATATGTTGGGGGCCTGTATATTGAAATTCGATTAGAGGAAGGAGGATCACTCACTATTGGAAGTATTTTATTATAATAATATTTGACAATCTCCTATCATCATGGAATATTTTGAGAACCTGTATGGGATACCTTGAAAGTCACCCTTATTCAAGACTGATATTAGAGAGACATCAGCTGAAGCAAGGGTTACTCCTTCCATTTCGTCAGGGACTCCAGCGTGTTCTGCGGTGGACAGCCTGCTGCCACTCTATAGGGGGCTCTTCGCACGTCTCTAGATCTAATATGTTCAGTTTCTTCTCCTTTCTGCTTCGGAACCTCCTCTGTGCCCGACCTGATTGGATCTGCCATAGAAAGATGGGCCATGTAGTCAGCAGTGGTGGGGGGCAGAGTTCACTCAGATACCTGTTTGGGGGCAGTGAGGATACAAAACCTCCTGAAAAGGCTGTCCCTACTCCAAGTGACGGTCAGGGTGAAAACAGTATGACATTGCATGCAACTCATAAAGATGTGGATGCTACTAAGCATATTTCTGTTGGCATACAAAGTAACCAGGAAAACAAATACTTCCATGCTGATGGCCAGAACACTGGGAACTTCATCACATAACTCCCTTCGACTAAGGTTTATGCGGCCCCTAGTGGTGGGTCATCACTAGACTACCTCTTCAACAGTGGTAGCATGTGAGGTATCTGCTTTCTTCTAAAGAAACAGTTGTTCATCAATTTCTGTGACATTTTCTATTTTTTCATCAAGTGTTTGCCCTTTGATCTTTTTTCATTAGCTGCTTCTAAAAACTACTTTACATTCAACTGTAATTCACCCCATTGACTGGTTGTGACCAAATTTTCTCACAACACTATTGTTTTATTTTAAAAAAATATTAGAGAGACATCACTAGTTAGGTTATAGACACTTCAAGTGAGGCGAGAGAATGTTTAGGTGATCTATGAAAATATTATGATGACCCAGAGAAGATATAAGTCTTATGAATATTCATATCACATGAAATTATAGTTCAACCAAAGAGAATATGTTTTCTTTACTGTCACCACATTATGTGGATTGAGGGATATTTTATTATAATGAAAACTATCCTTTATGGTCATCATACCATTATAGATCCTACAAAGGGTGTTCAAAGTATCTTTCCATTGATACATACCCCATAGTTGGACCAAGATCACGATGACTTCATTCTATCATAGTTTTAGACAAACATGCATGATCTAATTCATGTTATTGACTAGGGTGAACAGGACATAAAGGATACAACCAACATTACTAATTACCTATTCTGGATCATAGATATGAAGGAGAGGTTCCTACAAAGATAAAAAATTCCATTGGTTTGGGTTATTATATAGAATGAGAGTATGCAGGTGATATCCAAGTAGTGTGAGAGCCATATATAGGTTTAGTACCCCCACCTTTTTAGCTTATGCATATTAGTTTAAAAATCCCTTATAGAGGGAACAATGTAATGAAATGATTTTTATTGTGATTTTTTCAATTGAATATTTATATTATTTTTTTTACTTTTCCTCGGTGTTGGGATAGTGTTTGTGAACCTCATGACCCTATAATTAATGTTTTATAAATATTAATATATTTAATACAACCACAAGATTCATTTTAAATTGCTGAAGGGAAAAAAATTGGTTCCACCTTTTATTAAATGATAGAGAATGTATTTATAATGATCTGATTTTGACATGTGGTATTTTTGGATCCCCTATTATATTAAATAATTGGGAATAGATTTATAATTATATGCTTTTGATCTATAATATTTTTTATTTACTTGATCCACACCTATTTATTAGTTTTATTAATCCAATATAAATAATTAAATTCCTTTACAATCACCTTGGATACCACAATTTTCATATCCTAGGTGAAAAATAAGTCACAAATAATTGATTCAACTTACTAATGTGTTTCCCCCTCTATTAATCATGTTATTCATTTCATGACCATGGTGTTGTGGTACTACAATGTTGGAGTGGTTTCAAAGGCTTCAAAACCAACAGATTCATGAAAATTTTAACAATGATCATATGATTTGTGATTTTTTAATAGGATACCACAAGTTGCATGTTACATTTGAGGTCCCCTAGATCTTTGATCCAGTGAAAAAACGTGAGAATAATAATTATGACATGTGAATCCATTAGGGTTTCAGAATCTAGAATTTAAAAAAGGGTCACGGATCAGCCAAGGTCAATCCTAGATCTTGGACACCCAGGGCGAATCATGGCATAAACAGAAAGGTTAACAAGATGAAAATGATGTCTGAAGGATTACATAGGGGTTTTAAGAATATTAAATATAAAAAGTGTAGTCCCTGAACAGAAATCGTGTAGTCCCTTATATATGATGGCTAGAGTTTCTGATAAGAAAGGGATCAGTAGTCGGGTGGTTAGGCCCACACATCGAGCGACCCCTACGAGGGTGGAGAAGACATGTTACAGTTTCCCATGCCTAGATCATCATGTTAAATGAGATGTTGTGTAAATATAGAGTACATGGTCATACCCAAAGATACATGGGCATAACCCAATTGCTGGTCTTGGACCAAAATAGAGAGTGAAGTGTACAAGAACATCCAGGAGTACCCGATTAGGCCCCAGGTGGTTGAGAAATATTTTTGTAGTAACCTTACATAATTTTTAGTACGACATGGCCATCCAAAGAATTCATTGGTGAGGATACATCTGGGACAATAGGTTAGGCAACATACCATGTGACCCATTGTACATGTTGTGTACTTTTCTCTAGAATCGCAAACTCTCATATCTCTATCATTCGGAATCGTATTTTTTTCATGTGAGTTGCCAATCATGATTATTTTCCATGTAAATAATGACGGCATGCTACATTGTATCATTATAGATATATTGTGTGGTTTTCTAATAATTACTACTATTTTGGTGATAATTTAACGATATTGGTGTTTATATGGGATCATCTAATAGATACGAGGGTAGATAACCCCTATTAAACCATGGGATTGGTCCCCCATATATATATCTCTTTACTAAGTGGTAATAATGTGTGGGTCCTCTACCTAAAAATTCTAAACACTCTATCATTGTATGTCATATGTCCTCCATTCTATATATAGTACCCCACTTTTATGTTCGGGCATTAGTCCAATATTCTCTAAGTTATACTCACTTATTACACAAAGGTTTGGGTCCTTTATCAATTTAGTGGAACCCCATTATTTTACAAATTAATGAGTCAGATGTTTATGATTTTCCCTCTATGGGTGTGGAGTAGTGGTGAGGTGTGGGTCCTCATTGTGGATTTCAAAAATAGAAATGTGAGATATTGGATATTAGTGATGGAAATTTGGAGATGTAAGTTGACTCAACACCCTGGTATGGACTTTGGAGATGTATATTCCCTTTCCCTGTCATCTGTGTTTCTTTATGAGCTTATACCTATGATGGGTTTTCTTTCCCTTCTATTATTATTTGAGATGAGAATTGTTATATTCTTTATATTTTTCCACTTGTTGTTTTTTGGGGTACTATACTACGTATGTATATATTCACCATTGAATAACATTTTTTCACATGTTTTGTGTCTCATGCAGATGACCTATAGTTTGGAGGTGACATAAATGGAGAATAGTGGCTCCTTGTGTTCAAAGTCTATGATTTGTTGTCATACATGGAAATTGGGAGTTTGGTTCTCTAATTTAATTCATTTATTTCGCAAGAGTACATTGGGAATTAAATTTTTTGATGGGTGTGTATTTTGTAACATCACTCCTTGGTTTATACAATCTTACACTATTATATTCCCTAGAGATTATTGTATTCATAGATTAGTGTAGTTTTTACTCTATTTTCTTATTTCTATTCCCTATTTCATTGATATGGTTGGATTCATGCTTACATGTACAATATATAAAGACCTATAGTTCTATATTATTTTTTCATTGTAATTTCCACAAAACCCTTACCTGTTATAGGGTGTCTTGGGGTTGTGATGGATCAGCTTTCTGCCATTCAGTCGGGACACAACATGTTAAGTTGTAATAAGAACCTAGTAGAAAATTACAATGTGTAACCAATTACAGAAAAAATAGTGTAAAAGTTTTATCCAAATGTATTATATGTTATAGTCAATGGTGTTATAGTAGAATAACTACTCAAATATATGTTTTTATATATGAATTTTGGGTTTTATCAAAAATAAATTATTTTAGTGTTTGGATGATTAAGGGTCAAATAAATAATGTTGGGAATAGAATTTACCTATAAACTACTATGTCTTATAAACGAATAAAGTATCACACTTAATGGGTTGGGAATCTTAGAATATTATTTTTATGATGAAAAATGGGTGTTTTATAACCATTCCTAACATACTGAAGATGTTATAATAATAGAAATTATTTTTTATATATTTATCAATCCTCATTAGTGAGTGATATTTATAAACAACATTATTGTATATTCTATGATTTATTAATGAATATGTGTAACATATATGGAACACTATTTTTTTGTTTTGAAATGATGGTTTCGAATGATATATTAAGAAATATAAAAACCATGAGAAATCTCTTTGGTAGTGTTATATGTTTTGGGATAACAATTGAAGAACACATGACTGGGTTATGGATAACTCTTACGTTTAATTTATATAGGATGTTGAGATAATAGATAATATTTCAATTTTGATGATTCAGGATTGTCAGTAATAGGTAATCATTGTATTGAATTTATTGAAATTTATTAAGAAGTTGATATCATTTTTGAGATTATTATATATTGTGACTACTATGTGACCATATGAACTAGTAGATAATACCATTAAAGAGTTAATGATATTTTCAATTTTTAGTGCAATATTAAATATCACTATAAATTAATGTCATAAGGTTTATAAATGTTTTTGGAAGGGAGTGTTTTTGAGAGTATATTTTTATGTTATATATAAAAATGGGTATATGATTATGGTTATGAATAATGTTATTTAAAGAATGATAGCTTTTATTTTGTGAAAATGTATATCATATATTACTTTGTTTAGAAATATTTAACAGTGTTCATGGATAAATGGGATATCTACGTTTATAAATAGGTTAATAATTATGAGAGAACCCAACTCAATGTTACAATGGTTGAACCAATAATGATATATAATAAACTAGGAGTTATATATGATGAATCAAGTCTAATATAAGATAAATTATATGAACTCTAGGAAACATGAAAAAATTATAAATTGAGACATCATGGAATTAAACCTTCTAATGGTTATTTATGAAAATTATCTTACAACATTCATAGATCATGTTAACTATTTTGTATTTAGTAATACCTTATTCCCAAATTAATAAAGTTAATAATACATCATATGGACAATAAAATAACTATCCAAATAAACAACTATTGTAGTTATGGAAGTTGTGAGAAACAATGTTCCTACTCACCTTTTGTGTAATGTCAATAAGCATGTGATCATAATTGAATTCCCAAACACAAAAAATAATATATATATATATATATATAGTATCATGAAGAATCATTTGACGATGGTGATCAGTCTTATAAGTGTATTGGAAATAAAGAATCTATATAAATTCATTACAAAAATTGAAAGAGAGTATGAAATTATATGACTTAGTATACTAATCCACGGTCCAATGAGAAATAAGTCCCAATCAACAATGTGAATATGGAAAATACAAAGAAACAACTACTATTGAATCATATAGTGAGTTTTCAATCTAGAATTTCAAGTGACTTATGTATTCTATGTTTCCAAAATTAACCTGATAATGAGTTATAAATAAAATCCATAGGGTTATGATTATCATATACGTCATATTCAGTGATTTTGGGAAGTATTAATTTCATATATATATATCATATTATAGTTCTATGTGAATGTATGAGTATCTAAGTTCTCTTTATAATGATATAAGAATAATTTTTCATATAGGTAATCCTAATTCCACATAAAATGTAAACAAACTATCATCTAGTAGTGTATGGTTCTTTTTGATTTCCCTAGATAAATTACACTTATCATATGGGTCAAATTGATAGGTCATAGTTTATTAAAGGGAATATTTTACCCCCTATAATTAGAATATATGATTACATTTATGTTTGATAATATTTTCAATAACATTATCTACACGAAAAACTGAATATAAACAAAACCAGAATATATTAAATATTTATATATTTTTTTTTGTGAGAGAGAGAGTGTAGAACCATTAAAAAAATCCATTTAATGTTATGGAATATAGTGGATTAAACACTTTTTGAAAATTATCTATACATAAATCTGTGTCCCTTGATTATAATGAAAATAACTTTTTTACTAAAATTCCTAATAAGATCATTTATTGTTTTAAATAATACTCTTCTAAATAATAGTCACCAATGTTATATTCAGTTCTACCAATAGAATCATAATATTAATGATAAATTGCTTTCTATATTCATAATTTGATATCAACATTTTTTTATGGTAAATAAAATTTTATATGAATAATAAATGTTAACATTTGAAAATTTCATTTTCAAATTCAAACTGATTCTAATTATATTATATTATTTTAAAGAAAAATTGAAATTTATAAATTTATAAATTATAAATTAATTAAAATAAAATTGATTTTCGAATCCCTGATAAAAAATGTAATAGTTTCAACTTATGACTTTTCTCTGAAAATGTTACAATATAATCGAATAATATAGTTTTAATGAATATTGTAATTTCTATAACTATAATATTAAATAATACTAATGATGAAATTTTTAAAGAATAATTTATGAAAATATATATAATTTATGGGGATAACATTTTTCAAATTAAATTAATCATTCAATATAGAAAATATTAGATGGGATGAATTTTTATTACTATTTAAAATGTTATTTTATGATAAAAACAGTTTTTTAATTTTTATTGAATCATTCAATTTTAAATAAATATTTTCATTTTTTACTTCATTGAAATAATTATATATTTTTTTTATAATAAATAAATAATTTTCATTGAAATCAATATCCAATATAATTTTATCCTTTATATATATCTAAATCATAAAAACAACATTCCTTAGAAATATGTTTTTTTGATCAAGTGAAATTATATTAATAATGATGTATCACACCAAAATAATTATTTCTAATAATAATATTTCCAAAAATATTATTATAATTATTGTAAAAGGTAAAAATTTAAATCAAAATTGTTTTTGTTAATATATTTTAAAATGGATTGTAATTAATTTCTTCTATAAAAGTAAGAAGGGTAAACCAAGTTAAACATAGTGTAAAATTCCTTTAGAATAAAAAAAATCTTATAATTTTATTTTTTCAATTATAATCTTCTAATAAATGTTTCCCATATATGGATTCCCACTTTTCATCCATTCACCCAAAAATAATGTCATGGTATTATTTAAAATGTAATGGGTACACCCTAAAATACATTTCCCTTCATTAATAAAAAGCTTCATTAGAGGAAACACATTTACAAAGAATTATGCACATAAAAATTAAATTTTAATCTCTCAAAAACCCATAATTTTTAACATAATCCCGTGATGACTCATAGTTACCTGAATTACTTCATATTCAAGAAGACATGTAAGTAAAATTAATTCCCCCTAACATTAGAATTATTAAATACATAGATTTATAAATAATTATATGTATTAGAGAAATTTATATCCTAACTGATATAAATATAATACTATCTTATATATTCTGTAGTGTTACTATATTGTTGATATTTTAATTATTTATTCATATACCCCATTCATTATGAATAATGAAATAGTTGTTCTTGCATTTTATGTCTTCTCGCCTCCACAATTTTTCATGATTAGTCTTCCTTATAAGATTGAATATAAGGATGGTATTGAAGGATGAATATGATAATTATGATATCTTAAATGTTTTGACATTAAAGATTATATAATATATTAATTATATGATTAAGAAATGATCATCATTAGTTTAGTTTTCCCAACTAATCATATTTAGAGGATAATAATTTATCAAGATTATTTAATGTTTTAATATCCATTAAATGTTTTTTAAATTACATAAAATTTTTGTTTATGATATTAAATAATAAAAAATAATACCATTATTCTTCGATTATAATGATATTACCACAAACCGACTGTATAATCAGTCCTTAAATAAGTGTACGTTCATATTTGGGTTGGGTTCACTTGCAAATTACAAAATACTATGAATTTATAGAATTAATGACAATGAGAACATAATTATGGGTCTAATATAATATATATGTATAAATTATTTTATTTCTTTCGTTTGATAGGTGTTATTTCATGGGTTAATTCAGTCCTTAAAAGAGACCATTTTTGTCATTAAAAATCATTAGATCATGTCTTTTAGCAATTTCGTCACCATGGATAAAGATTAAATAAAATCCTAAAAGGAATTATAAAAATTATAAATAAGTATAAATAATAAATATAATTTAATTGTATAGTAATAAAGTCCTTTTAATGCTTAAATGTAATGGGAAAAAATTATGATACTAGTAAAAACTATCAAAAATATAACACACTGATATGAATAAGAATAATTCACATAGAGAACCAATATTTTTAATGATTTTGAAATTTTTTTATATGGTTGGGCTTTTGAATTATTTTATTATGAAATATAATTTTATTATACTAGTACAAAAATTATGTTCATAGAAGTCAAGATTATGAGGTATGAGTTTTATCTCAATATCCATTCATTGTGACGAGTATTTCATTTATGAACATCATCTAATTTATGTGTTTTATATAAAACTTATTTTGAATAATGTATAATGAATGGAATGATTTCATGTTATGTAAGGTTAAATTACATTCCCTATTGTTCATAGGGTTTTCATTAATGTGTTACACATTCCATAATTGTTTTCTCGGTTTTAATTCTAAATCATTGTGATCTAATACATTTTATGCGCCATGTTCTCTTAGAATGGAATATTCACTACCCATGGAAATATTTTTATCATAATCAACATATTTGTTTTGTGATAAACTATCCAAATCACGAACTCATATTTATGTGGCTATTAATTCAATTTATTACCAATTAAAATAGATTTTGTGAATTCAATTTTAAATAATTTTTTTATCGTTCCCCTACAAAAATTTCATATTTGATTGATAAATTACATGAATTTATTGTAATATTTTGTATGATATCATTTTTTGGTCTATACAATCCTGCAATTAAAAAAATTCAAATATTTCTCAATTTTTAGGATATGCTGTTTTGAAACCATCCAAATCCCTTATTATAATGAATTGATATCTTGTTATTCTTGTATTGTCATAGAGTTATAATAATTGTTTCATAAGGTATGAACATTATATGTTACATAACAATGTTTGGATTATTATCACATAGGAAGTAAGATATTATTCTAGTATAAAGAAAATTATTGGCAATTCATATATTTTTTTCTAAAATGTATTATTATTTATATGATGTCAATGTATTTTTAAGCCTCCTCCTTCTATATCTAGATGTTTTGTGATCATGTAATCCATTTTACTGACAGATATAATCATATTTTCAGTAATTATATTTTTATTTCAATATATATGATTATTAGAAAGGATAATTTTGTATTATTTATCTATTTGTTATTATAGTAAATTTGTTGGAAATAATCTTGTGATGAGTGGGGCCCATAAATATACATCCCCTAGATGTATGGATGGGTCTCATAATGTAAAATAAGTTATATTTTTCTATATTTCTCTTCCCATAACAGGATAGTTTCTTGGTGGTATGTCGTAAAAATATGATATTTACACTGTAGTCTTGATGAAATGTAATGTGCCTTCTAAAAGGCCATGATAAATATTATTGATGTCAAATATTATAAATTCCATTTTTATATGATCTGTAAAAATTATATCCATTTTTTAATTAATTTATATGTATATAGAATGATATTAGTTTAATGTTGACATTGACTTTGTGTTCTTTTACGATTCGTGTAATATTATTTATTCCATGTTTATTCCATTATTGTTTTAGTCTGAGGTTTCCCTTACTGAGCATTTGAGACCATCACTTTAAATGTTTCTATTTCCCCATGAAATAGAGAAATTTAGTACATGAGACACGTATAGAATGATTAAATGTATGAAATAATTTTTGGGATACATTAATGTGTGTTACAAAATTAAATAGTCTCTAATATAGTAGGATAATTTTTCATTTGATATAATGATCATGGGAATTATTAGTTTTTGTTGGATACATCAAATAGAATAGATGAAATAATAATTTTAATTTCCTAACTCTAGATTTCAATATTATGGATTTTATAGCAAGTATCAATGTAAGCATGTAATGTATCTATATATGATGACTAGATCTACGTGATTGAGTATAGGGTGTTATAGTTGATATCAATATAGTGTTTTTGATAACATATTAGATTATGATATTTTTTGATGATTATTTATGAATTTAAAAGTTATGGTCCATACTAATTTCAATTGTATATATACACATTGAGAATAATATATGATTTAATTATAAGGAAATAATGAATATTTTATTAAGGGATTAGGATGATTCACCATTGGTGAATAGTGTCAGAATATTTTAATGTACTAGATATCATCACGATTTTCTTTTTGTAAAATGGAAATTTTAATTTTTTTTCTAAAAAATACATAAATGTATATATACTAGAATGGGGATATGTTTTTCTTATAGATGTAGGTAGTGGTAACCCCCAAAAAGTGTTTTTTAAGAATTGAATCGATCATTACTCTGATGCACAATGTGTGAGCCTAATTGTGTACACCTGGAGAGACACTCCTTGGGTATATTATATTGTTATTCACATTCTTCTTAAAAACACTTATGATGCATTTAAGAATCATGGTGACTAATTGTTTTTGAGATCCTATTAGAAAATTTACAATGTATAAACATTAATTGGACAATTAGAGTCATAGGTTGACTCAAAATTATCATACGTTCATGTAAAAGGTGTCATTAGGGATGAAATAATATTATAAAATTTTCCTTATGCATATTTCAGATGTTATAAAAAAAATTCGTTATAGTATTAGACTGATTCATGCTCATATAAATTAGGATGAGAAAGGTCATCACAAGGAATCTACTTTATATTATAATTTAATTGAGGAGAATAGTTAAAGGGGTGAGAATATTAATATTTTCCTATTGTGGTTGAATGTTTGAGTATTTCAGTTCTTAAATTGATAAGGAATCTATATTAATAGAAATTAATTAATGATGCATTTATCAATCCATAATAGTGACTGATATTTACCAATGATATTATGGTTTTTTCAATGTGATATAATGCATTATGTGAAACACTTAAAATTGTTCTTCATTTTTTTCCATCAATGGATTGAAATCATATGATGAATAATATCAATAACCATGGGAATTGATTTAATATAATGGTTATATATTTTTTGGATAAATATTTAGGAACATAATATTGTATTATATATTAATCAAAAGATTAATATACTGATGATGTAAATATAATAAAGGGTGGTTTGATTTTGATGATTTAATTTTGTTAGTAATAGGTACCCTAGGGAGTGATAAATAACTTAAGATATTTTTTCAAAATATTATCTATTTCTTCAGATTATAATATATAATGACTAGTTTCTGGACATATGACTGAGTGGATAAAATAATTTGTGAATTAAAATTTGAGGAAATGTTTTAATGAATATAAAATATTAATGAATCTTAATGTATTGGGATTTAAAAGGGTTTATGTAATGGTATGTTATTGAAATTATATGATTATGGCATAAATATAAAATTCTATAATATTGTGTTAAATAATAATTTATTTAGGAATGTCAATCTCGATTATATGATCCAAGATGTCATTTAATATGGGTTTGAGGATATTTTAGGAATTTTTATAGTAGTTAGTAATAATTATTTTTATAATTATGTTATTATGTATTTGAGAATAAAAATAAAAGTTACATAGGATGAACCTAGAACGGTATATGTTAAATTGAGAGTTATATATGTTTTATCTAGTTTAATAAAAGTTATGTTTTTAGAACAATAATAAATATGATATTATTATAAAGTGAGATATTATAGGGTTAAAATATCCAGCTATTAAGTAGGATAAATATAAAGTAATTATAGTGTATCTTTTGTAATTATATTGGTATTATTAATGAATGAATACCGAAGTAACTAGGTAAATAATGGATACCATTGATATTTTATATTTTTCCAAATAGAAAACCTAACCTAATAAGGGATGGAGGTAGAAACCATTTCATTATAAAAAATATTATATCATGAAATATGATGAAAAATGTGAAATTATATGATGTACCAAAAAAAATAATTTAATGATATATTATCTTAAAAATCATGTGATGAAGGTCATTAGTCTCATATTTCTACTGTAAATAGGGAATCTAAAAAAATTCCTACCATCAATTACACTAGTTTGAAGAATTGGTTTACTAAATATCCCAATCCTTTAGAAAATTATGGTGATATTACCCACAACCATTTAAAGGAGGAATATACTATGCAAATCATACTAATGAATTAAATAATGTGTTTTTTGTCATGATTTTAAAGAGACTTTTGTAATGGATGTTTTCACCATCGACATGATTTTATGTTATAAATAAAAATTTCTAGTTGTATGATCATCATATACATCATTTTAATTATTTTGGGGAAGTTATTATTTGTGAATCAATATCATATTATAATTTATTCTGATGTTCAGAATGGCTTATCTGAATTTATAAAGTGATTATATTAATTTTTCATATAGATAAATCTCATTCAAAATTATATATAAACCCCTGATCATCTAGTGTTCTGTGGTTAATTTTGAATATCTTATTGAAATTAATCTAATATTATGAGTAAAATAAAAGGATATAATTTATTAAATGGGGGATAGAATATGTCAATTGTAAATTATAATATCTAATTAAATTAAATTTTCTACTCTTTTGATTGATTTATCTACATGCAACACTAAACTTAAAGAAAACCATGATTTATTTATACAATAATATATATATATATATAACCAATGAACACCCAATAATTGGATGAGAGGAAATAAATAGTATTATATTCTTTTTGATATATTTTAATATATATTTAATATAAAGTTTACAATCACTTTGAATGTTGTTCAATTAATTTATGTAAAAGGACTGATAATATCATTTATTATTTAGAAAAGTTAATTTCTAAATATTTTTCACTTATTAAATACATTGTTTTATTTGATGATACATATTATTATTAACAAATTATGTTTTATAATGATAATTTTTATAAATAATGTAGTTTTTAAATGAAATGAAATAATAATAATAATAGTTCATATATCAAAATTTCTTTTTCTAATTAAAATCAGTTTTCATTTTTAATTTATAATTTTACTTAAAAATGAATATATATATTTTGAAATATGAAATTAATTAACAATAAATATATTTTTCAATTCCATGTACAAAACATTTCCTAGTATTCATTTAGGATCTGTTTCTACAATTTGTAATTTTTAGTAAAAATACATTTTTCACAGTTCCTGTAATTTTTTTGACTTTATCATTCGGTATAAATGGAGTAAAAATTAGGAAAACCCCATTTATGTAGTCAAATATAAATTTGATTAATAATAGTACTCATTTGGAATTGTTCATTTCAATAATAAATGAAAAAAATGGTGTGATTTTTTATAACTAATTACAATTCTACTTTAATATGAAAAAGTTTTTTTTGTATTTTCAATGAATGTTGTATTATTCAGGGGAGAATAGAATTTTTATTGAGTTAAATAACATACCCAATTTATTTATTATATAATAAATCAATATATTTTATTTAAATCAGAAACTATACTAATTTTTTATTACTTATAATATAATTCATAAAAAAAATCATTTCATAGAAAAGAGGGGTTCCATGATTAAGTGAAATTAAATAAAAAATAACATATCAAACTAATATAAATGTTTTTTGATATTATTATTTTAAAATTTTAAATTAGACATATAAAAATAATTAAATTTTTTTTCCTTTGTATATATCATTGAAATAAATTTGAATTGACAAAAATATATTTTCAAGGTAAAATAAGGTGGGTAAATTTTGATTATATTAGTGTAAAAGTAATCAAATATTTTAAAATATTCATATTAAAAAATATTATATATTTGAATTGAAATGGAAATATTTCCCCTATGTTTTTCATTTTTGAGGCATTGAAACTAAAATAGTGTTATAGAAATTTTAAAATTAATGCATTACCCACAAAAATATCATCCCCTTCCCTTATAAACAGATAACAACATCACCAATTCATGGAACACATTAAATTAGCATTCCTTATATAAAATCATAAATATTTCATTTCTTATAACCCACTACGAGGATAATTAACCCATTTTCACTCATTTATATGCTAATACCTCCATATTCAAGATGATATTTAAAGAAAATTCAAGTCCGCAGGGTTAGTATTTTGAACTACATAGTTTTATTATTTATTATATGTATTAATAGTTAATAATACCACACGAATAGAATTTATTTATTATCATTAATATATTATAGTGTTATAAAATTAAAATTATTATCATTATTTATTAATATAACACTTCTATTAAGAAAAACATAATTATTGTTCGTTCATTATTTGGACTGTCTCCTCCAAAATTTTGTGTGATTAGATTTCCTTCACCACATGAAAAGTTTAGATTGGATGATTTCATTATTTGAAAAATTTAGTGTTTATTAAATGATAAAGGTTGTGGTTTGATAAATTATATAATATAGTAATGATATTATTAACAAATGATCATCATTAATTTAATTTTTTATGGTATGCATACTAAGAGAATAATCTCTTATCCAAATTATATAACGTATTTATATCCATTATTTAATCAACTAATTCATTTTAATTCATATTTATTATAAAAATAAGAATATATAATACCATTACAATTAATTTATAATAATATAATAATAATACCACCTCATAGTCATTTATTAAATATGGGTATGTTCATATTCAGGTATGTTTTACCCAGTTAATGGAAAAATACCATTAATTAATAGCAATAATGAATATATGATCCTAATTAATGGTAAAATATGATATAATGTATTAATTATATTTTTTATAGTTCATGATGTCTTATAACAATAATTAATTTATTACTTATCAAAACCAACTTCGGTAATCAAGAATTAGGACAACATGACTTTTATCGATTTCATATCCAAGGATAAAGATTATATCAACCATGAATGGAATTAGAAAAATTATAAATGTGTATAAATCATCTATAACAATATATAATATATAAATTATGATATTTTAATGATTAATTAACATATAAAATTCTATTTTGATAATAGTAAAATCTAACAAATCTATAATAAAATGATGGGAAAAATGACAATAATTCAATTAAAAAATGACTATTTATAAATATTAATATTAAAAATGGATTTTATTATGTTTATTAATTAACTAATTAATATATACATGTTTTTGATCATAGAGGTTAAGGTACATTTATCAAAGTAATGAATAGAATGTAAGTGTTTTCATCTATATTTCTCTTCATTGAAGAAAGTATTATATTTATGAACATATTTTCATTTATTTGTTATAAATAAATGTATTTTAAAAAAATATTATTTATAACTTTTAAATCTTGGTGTTTTATGTTAATGTACATGTCATCTATTTTAGGTGGTTTTTTATTAATGTGCTACTCAATTTGTAAGGGTTTTCTTTGTCTCAATTATGATTCACAAAGATATAATACATTTTGGGCACCATGTTTCTTTATTTGGAATATTTACTTACCATTGATATATATTTTTAATTATATTTTAATTTTTTGGTATTTACTACTATAATCATGATTCCATATTCATGTGGCAATTGATTTATTTATTTTTCACTATTTTTATTTTTTTTGGTAACAAAATTTTCGTTGAATGAGTTTTGATCACCCCCTTTATAATATTTCATATTGGTATGGTGTTATATACACATTGATTATATTATGTAACTTTTCTTCATTGTTCATAGTGGGTATATATTACTAACAAATAAAAACTTTGATAAATATTTCTCACTTTTTGTGAGAATTTCATTTAATCCTTCCACATTCATTTTCTATATGGATAATGATTTTCTTATTCTAGTATTTAATTATATGTATTTTTATCATTCTATAAGGTGTGAAAATAAAATTTTACATAAAAATGAGTGGATTATGTTCACTTGGAAATTAAGATATTCTATTCATATAATAAAATTTATTAGAATTTTATTTAATGTCGCTCTAATATAGATGATTATTACCAAGTTTATTATATATTGTTTAACCATCCACCTTATACCTATGGATGGAATATGATCAGGTTTCCATTTAATTAATATAGGGAAACTTATTGGAAATCATTATGTTGATATTTCAATATAGATTATTATTTTAATAATTAATTATTTATTTTTTATTCATTTTTTCTTATGGTGAATACATTGGAGTAAAATACATGATGGATGGTGCCTAGAATTTTATATCTGCTCAAATAAAGGAAAGGTCTCATGAGGATAAATAATTTTTAGTTTGGTTTATTCAACTTTTAATAACAGGATCATGGATTAGAACAAGGCCTTGACAACAATAATTGCTCACTATTGTCTGGATGAAAAGTAATGTGTCTTTTCATAATGACTTGACATCATTTTGTTGACGTCTAATTTTATGAATTCCATTAGTATATATTAGTTTAAATTGTATCAATGATTTCATTTATTATTATTATAATAGAAGTCTCCTAGTTTCATGTTGACTATGTATTTGTGTTTTATACCAATTCATGTAAAAATATTTTTACATGTTAGTTTCTTCATTGTTTCATTTCTATATTTTGTTATTGTGATTTTGATCCCACCCCTTGTTAAAATTCCATCTCAATAGATTATGGATAAATGTAGTACATGTGACATGTATACATGGATAATATGTATGAATTAAATACTCAAACATATTTAATAATTTTCCTAAAATATATAGTTTTGTATATATTGGGAGTATCATTCATTTCTTATAAAGAACAAGGGATTTTTATTTATATGTTTTTTTTATAATTATGTAATTATCTAAACATGAAAACATCCTTTGGATATAAGAGATTAAATAATAATTTTAATTTTTTAATTTATTGTATTTATATAATGGATTTTATATCTTGTATGATATTTAGTATTTAATGTATGTGTCTTTAAACATAAAATTTGATGTGTGGGTCTGAGGTGTCACATGAGGGCCTCCTAAAGAAAAACCCCAAGAATTAGGTGGTTAAATAATCTTATCTTGTTATGAACCAAAGATAAAAAATCTCAAATTTTACATATCAATTCACAATTTAATTCATGAAAAAAATTCAATAATATATAAATATAATGGATTAGATTAAGTTAATTTATTTTAAGATAAATTCTTTCGTAATCTCATAGAATCCTCTTGAATATTGTGAGAAATTCATCTTCACTCCATATTGATTGTATAAAAATCCAATGAAATTTTTCCCAAATACATAAATTCAGTACTCTAAAATATAGTAACACTGATATGACCAAAATATAGGGATTAAATGAAAACAAAATATCCATATCATGTGGTAAAAAATGGAAACTTTAACCTAGATCACAATGAATCATTTGGGAACACATATTTAATATGTGATATCCAATTCCCCATGGGATGTGAATCAATAATGAAACAAAACAAATAATAATACATACTATCTATAAATTATTAACCCTCACCCATTATTATATCATTATCTAGAATTACTAATAACTCTCTTGAATCTTCCACTCCATCAAATTCACTCCTACTGAATATGAATAACAGTTACCAAAATTAAATCACAAAATATTAAAAATATTTTACATGGTTTCACCACACTTGTATACATTAATGAATCATGGAAATATTATTGTCGGGATATAAAAAATATAGAATAATACATTCATTCATGAAATATGATGTTTAAGTTACCATATCTTTGTGCCTAGGTATACTATCCTTAAAATATTAAGGTAAGGTGTATTAACTCACAATTTCACTCTCCAATTACTATCCTTTCCACATTTTATTAATGATTTAATCCTCATATAGGGATATAAATGTTTCTTTATATGCATCCTATGAAACTAATAAGTTTTTCATTATAAAACTCTATACTGTTTTTATCATTTCTACCATTTCAGATTTTTTCCCTATATCCAAGTATAAAGGACCACTTGAAACGATATTTTAATAGTTGTAATAAATATAAAATCCATTGTAGAAAAAAAACCAGCAGATTAGTGTAATTTACAAAATTAAAATATCATTTTTATTATCCTTATTTTTTGTCAAATGAACAAGTTTAATCAATACTATTTTTTATTTTAATAAAATATACTAGTAGAATTTAATTATATTTTATTCCAAAAATGGAATTGCGTTCCTCTAAAGTCATATAATATATAAATAATGGTTTATCCCTTTAAATTAAAACATATAAAATTATACATGATCAATAAATATACAATCCCAAAATTAAATATTTATGATTTGTTAGAGTTATGAAGACATTAAAAATCCACTAACTCGAAATTACTTTTTCATTATAAATCACTTTTAAGGGAAAAGCAAGAAACTGAGAAGTCCCTCAAGAAAGAAACAAAAAAACCAATGTGGAGAAAACCCAGAACAAACTACAGGATCTTCCCCACCCTAGCAGCTGCTCTATGACTACAAGACTTTACCCAGATGGACCCTTCAACACGCAGTCCCGTGCAAAAATGCACGGGCACGAAACCGATGGAAAATCCATACCCTATCAATAATCCAAGTCCAATAGGCCAACACTGGTGAATACTTTATGCTTTTATCCCTTTATGAATCAGATCCAAAAAGAATGCTGGAAACAAAGCATCAAACATCGTAACATCGCCGATCAAAACAAATCATGAAGCAGACACAACACATAAAAGAAATCCTCTCAATCATGAAAACCAACACCAAAAATTTAACCAAATTCATTAAGGATTAACTTGATTATACCTGAGTCCATTTCCCTAAAACATTTCCAGGAAATTGCTCAAATATGAGTGGTAGTTGCATCCATAAAATGATCCTTCACTCAAGTGTACAGCTTGTCCCATGTCTGGATATACTCCTCAAGACTAATATTCCCATTATTAAAGCCCCCATCTAATATCGAGTCTTTCCTATCTATCCAATAATATTGTTCCTCATTAAGGGACATATTTAGTGGTCTCCCCATCAAATTAGAAGCTTCTTATTCAGTTGCATTGAGATACAAAACTTGTTCCACTTTTTCTTCTTCTGAGATCATGAGAAAATCCAAGGATTGTTCATCCACCACTCCTACCTTTCTAGGTTTTTCCATCTGTTTGTATTTTAATTTAAATTCTGATCATCTCTCCATCGGATGAGGTAAGTTGGAGTAACCCTTCATCCCCTTATGGCTTCCCTTCCTCCCTTCCAAGGATGACATAACCCGAACACCATCCATCTCCTGAACTACATCGATAGACTCTTGCAACATGACTTCACCATTGATAAGATCATCACGAACCTCCTTCACAATCAATGCCTAAGGCTATAAGTCCGAGACCTCCTTAGAAGCACAGTCTAGACTTCTACCCCCCTCTAAAACATTTCCTTTATTTTCAGCTTCAATACACTGAAACCTTTTGGAAACATGGAAATTTTTATTAGGTATTTCCAAACTCACTCATCATGATGCATTCACCCAGCCCTTACTACCTTCATTAGTGGTAGAAACCCATGCATTTGGGACCTGAGAAACTCGATGATACTCCACTTCCCCCTCTGCATTGGTCACTTCCAATTCATCTTTAACCAGACCTGGAGTTCCAATACTTTGGATCTCGGATGCAGAAGAGGACATACCCACTCATTCATTAGAATTCAACCCAGTTCTTGATAACCCCTCGCACTCCTGCGAGCCCAATGAAACATCCCCCAGCTACTTTCTGGGTTTACGGGTGACACCTCTCTATGCAGGTTCCATGAACTGTGCATCCAGACCAGGCAAGGTTCCTCTGTCAAGACTCTTAACTTTTCCAACCAAAGTCGTATCCAGCCTTTGAAGTGGATTCCACCTAGCTCAAGGTTCACCATGTGCTACCCCATCCATCTGCATGCCCCCTTTCCATTGACTCAAGGACCCATCCACACCACTGGCCCCACCGCCAGACTGCCTCAACCCACGTCTGAAATCCTCCTCCGAGTGGCCTAACCATTTGCAAATAGACAAAATTCTACCTAAGACTCATACAAAACTTGTTGTCTATAATGGTATTCCTTTACAATAGTGATCCAAACGAAATCTGGGGGCTGTCAGGAAACATTGACCTCGACACACACCCTTGGATTGATCAGATGGAACACAGCTTTGGTAAGGCTATCAGGACACAAAAAACATCCGACATGATTACCAACCATCCTAATAATAGACAGATTCTGGGATAGCAGAGGAAGATTAGGGAAACTCAACCAAATCACTGCCGAAGGTGAATATTATATCATGTGATAGTCATATGTCCATCTTTGTAGATAAAATCTAGACCCGTTGCAACTTCGTGGAATGAATGACCATGCCTTGGTCAGGTATTCATCCGATGCAAAGCAAACCATTATGATTCTGTTGTCATGTAATCAAAAAGTATCCCCTTTTTGAAGATTCCACAAGTCAAAGATGCATCTATCTAATATATCCACTAATGGACTTCTCCATGAAAAATGAGAAATCAATGTCCGGTTGAGAAACAACGAGGATTCGTAAAATTAAGTGATCGATAATGGTAGGTTAGGGCCTCCCCTGTACAAATCGGGGACCTTCGGGTGCAGTTTACATTCTGGACACATTGTTTAGTATTAAAATATGTGTGATAAAATTCATCCTTAAATTGATATGAATCCTTCTAAATCATAGGATATATCTTTTTATTTTTCCATTTATAGAAAATCTAAAATATTTACAAATCCTGATAGTGAATTACATGATGTTTCATTCATATGGCTGGATATTTTTATTTCCTGATTTAATTTACAACAAAATACTTCTTTATGTTTATCTCTTATTATCAATTAGTCATTATATTATTCTAATTTATCAATCGCATCTCATTATTCCATAAACATCTCATTTTAATGACATAATTAGTTCTCGTATAATATTCCTTTCTCTACAACGAGTACAATGACCATCATTATTGTTTTAATTTTAGTATTGAAAGCAATGTATTATAATGTGGAATCTCATATGGCATGGAAAACATATTCACCGTGTTATTTAATTTATCTAGAAAATTTATTCTCTCTATATCAATAATTATCAGACATTTTTAGTGAAGGAGTCTAGAAACCCAATATAAAATCATTCACATGCCTTACAATCTGTTCGTTCATATTTCCACATATTGAAGTCAAAATTAAAATCCAAAATCCAAATTGTAATGTGTCACATGGATTACATATCATTTCTTGTATCCTATGTGATCTTAAGAACCATTCTAATGAAATATCTCATACCATGAACACTAACTACAATTTAATTTTATTTTAATGAAAGCCACATTTGTTATGGACTTATAATGATGATATACAAAAATTTCATATAAACATATTATGAAAATTGGACACATCATAATACATGATATGTGTAGATTAAATGGATTTAATTTCATAAATCATAAAAATTCAAATAAAATTAAATTAATTTTATTGTATTAATTATATCCTGCCTCTATTACTAGATATTCAACCAATCATCCATTGAAAGATATCATTAAATGAAGATATTTAATATAATACTTAGGATGGTTTGAATATGTATTTCATTTACTCTCTATATATTTTTTTGGTCAAGGTGATACTTTTTTTATAGTTACATGGTATTTATAACAGAATAATGATCTACAATAATGTTAATAGTGGATTAAAATAGGAATTATAATGAGGTTACTATCATCAAGATGGATTTATTCAAGCATACATAAGATTTATAATCATACTTTTTTGATACACATTACTTATCTCATATTTTATTGTGATAAAATTGAAACCCCATTTTTCTATCATAATTTATAGTGAGGGATACTTTTATACAAAAATGTTTTAGAAGGATCTCTCATGAGAATAGAGGGATTCATTCAACTAAAATATAAAATATAGTGTAGTGGGTCTGATGACTTCTTCTAAGTCATCATTAATAACCAAAAGGAGGAATATTGAATTGGAGTCATTAAATGGTGTAATGTAATTGAATATTCATTACATCATGTCATACATTTTTTCTTAATTAATACAGGATTCATCATTCATATAGGGATTCTAATTACTTATATTACATTGGATATGTGTTATTAGACCCTAATAGTGCTATCATTGGAATCAAATATATTCAATATTGTTTGACTTATGATAACATAATTAGAATAAATAAATAATTTTTTTTAATTTAATACCCAATAGATAAAAATTTATTGATATATAGTTTTTTATATTTATGTATTCTATATGATGTTATAAGCTATTAGGGATTCGTGTTACATGCCCTTATATATCATAATGAATGGTCATGTACAATTTTATAGATTTTTTATATCATAAGGTAAAATATCACGAGTCCTAATATTTTTCTATCCACATTAGTAAAAAAATACGTTCATAATAGAAAAATGAAATAAAGTTCATGTTATATAAAATATCAAGCAATGAAGGGTTACTTTTACATCGATCCTTATCAGACGTTGTGATTTTCCAGTGCAAGATGAATTATTCTAGAACAAGTCATCACTTTGTTGAAGCCGTAATATAAATTATAAATTAATATTAAAATAATGAATGGCTTTCCAGAACAAAAATTGAATCATATTGTATTTTTATATTTTATATTATATATGGCATGATCTATGAGAAAAAATTAATATCGCCTAATTGGAATTAGAAACAAAATATTATAACATAAAAATTATTTATAATTAATTTAAAATGGGTTCTCTATTATTTATTTTATTTAGAAAACGTTTATTTTAATTATTAAATTGGTTATGTACCACTTAATAAAGAACCAAAAAATCTTATAAATAATTAAAATTAATAAAAAAAATTTAAATTTATAATGCATGATTTAAAATTAATATATAATTTTTTAAAAAAATTATATGATACAGTTTATATTTTTTTATTTATAATATAGTGCATAATATAAGTAATTTTTGTTTTCAATTAACAAAATTTCATAATATTTAATAGGAAATTAGAAAATTAATAATCATTTTCAAGAATATTTAAAGACACTAAATAGGTTTTGATAACAGATATGTTAATAGAATAAATAATATTAAATATGTGATATTTATTTTATGAAAATTATAAAAAAAATAAAATTGGAATATAATGTGTTTATGTTTAAAAAAATAGTATATATTTAATTTAAAATATCTATTCAAAAATATTAGAAAGTATTTATATTAGAGAAAAATATAAAATGGTTATATTTATTCCATAATTGGATGTTTCTTTGACTTTATTCGCGTCATATCCTCATTACATAGAGGTGGTGTAAGAATGTGGTCTTGTAGGGATTGGGCATTGTGTCCATTTAATGATGCGTTGGTGGTGCCATAATTTAATGGTCCCTATGGAGATTGAATGTGGTTAGGTGTCTATGCAATCAACCCATATCAGATATTATTCCTTCTAATGGTCTCCAAGGGGTTCATTGGTTGAGCCAGAAACACCAATGACCCTTTTATCCATGATTAATGGAAGTAGTTTCCAATGGTTGGTTCTCGTTGTATAATTTGGCCAACGACACATAAGGACCCCATTAGTCCAGGAAATGGGAGGTATGGCTCATCACACCCTTTTTGGGAGAATTATTACCTATTTAGGGAATCTATTATAGATTTATTTAATGTTCATATGTTTTTAAATCATTGGTTCTTTCCCAAGAATGTGTCCACAGATTACCCCTGTGTTAAAAAATCAGTCATGGATATACATTCATGAGGAATTACTGAGACAAATCTAGTTTAATCATTATGACGAGGTGCTCCAGAGTTTATCATCATCTTGGGGGGATAGAAGTTGTTTCAATATTTGCATTGAACCAATATGATTGGATTCATACATATTCCCATTAGAGGAATTTTAAACCATGTATTTTGGAACCACATAACTGGACACATAACCTTTTAAGGTTGTTTAATGAGGACCCATCCATGAAGATTAAAATTTTTCGATTAGGATATCTAGGAAAAAGCAGCCTAGTTAAGATCCTATGTAGGGATTATATTGAGGTGGCCTCAGAATTTCAAAACAGATACAGTCTCCTGGGTGAATATTACCCTACCAGTAATGTGGCATGAATAACATTTGTGTGACATGGGAGTTGGCTTTCGACCTTAGTGAGGCGTCGTACATTTCCTTCTGGTTTTGGAATCAAAGTCCCTGAATTTCAGTTTGAGTTGGCAATTACACCCTTGAGGCGGCCCATTTGTGGGGCATGATTGGTTATTACATATGGGAGCTACTTATTCAAGATAAATATTCCAGGGTTTACTCTTAAAGGGAATTCCCAAGTGAGTTTGGGGAATTATATTAGGATAGACTTCTATTAAGAATGTCCCTTTGAGATTAGCCCTTATACAGCCATCCTATGTAAACTTTTTGGCGTAGGAATCCAAGTTCTAATATTTCATTCCATTTGAGTCTTATACATATGAGGAGGCCCTTGCAATAGGATTATGTAGATGTAATGATCTCCAACAACCTATAAGAACATTAGAGTCTTTCTCGGTGTGAGAAAAAAGAGGAGGCAGTGGATTTTAAGATCACATGACCCACATCATATGATGATAGATAGCACTGAAGCCCAAAGGGAGAGAGTGATAGTGTGTGTCGATTTGAACGTACCAATTTACTCTCCCGTGTTGATATCCATGATATACATGTTTGAGTATATATCTGGACTTATCTTGTGATGATCCTAAGAGGAGAAAGAGATCCACATCATTTAAAGAATTTAGGTACTTAACACTAGAGTAGTTCCCTTTTGACCATCATATGGGGTATACTACGGTTTAAATTCATAAAGCTGAGAGGATTATTAACAAGAGGATAATCATGATGGGATGTTTCAGCATGCCTCAAACTTGAGAGGTAAGGAATATTTAAACCGTAATTATCTAGGATATCAGGTCAGGATAAATGAAATGAAGCATTGAATCCATTATGGTGTACAAAGGCATGAAATTCTAATCCTGATGATTAATTTTTCTCTTGCTGACAGGAATTTTTTTGTGGGAAACGTATACAGATCTGCTGAGCCATTGTGCTCATAGTTAAGGAGAGGTGTCCTCAAGACATTAACCATCCATTTGTGATGGATGAGATAGTTTATGAACATCCAAAGTATCCTAGTATACTACTGTTCAATGTCATGTAGCATGGACGATGGCGTCGTAGTTTAATGTCATGTTGTATGGAGTAACAAAATATAGTTTAACGTAATGTGGTCCGGACGAGTTCCAAAAACCTTAAAATCATATGGATAAGAATTATTCTATAAAATATAATTTCATATGTATAGTATAATTTGGGGTCTTTCTATTTATGTTCATATGATGAGGACCACTTATTATTGAATCCATGATTAACTAAATGATAATCGGTTCAGGATGTTTTGACATGACTTGAATCCGAGAGGTAAGGAATGTGTAACCATGATTCTGGAGGATCATGGATCAATAGAAGTGGTACGAGGCATATAATCCATTTTGGAATATTGAATAAGGAGAAACATCTCCTAAAGATGTATTTTTCTCTCATTGACATCCCTTTTTTGTTGAAACATATGTAGAGCTTCCAGAGAACTGTGCGTATTGTCATGCAGAAGTATCTGTAGGACACCGAATTTACATTTTTAATATAGAATGAGGTTTATGAAGATCCAAAATCTCCGTAGGACACAATATTTTATGGATGAAGATTGGTGTTTCCAATAATGTAGGAAACATTACGGTGATGATTATAAACATAGTTCTGGAACAACCCAGCATTAGTGGAAGGTGATGTGGTTTTAGGAGTCGCATGAGAAGTTTCTTGACTCATGTTTTTTCAGGGACAAATATTTGGGAAACATAAGTGCACAATATAAAATGTTGATGACCCGACCTGAAATGTTCAGGGTGCGGCTCTCCATTCTTCATGGGGGTCAGTGATGGTTGTGAAGGGGTAGGTATGGATGTTCGGGACTACAACACACCTGTGATACTAAGTAGGGGTGGAGTGGAGAATCTTCCATGTTATAGACCATTGGGAGTGAATAGTTTTGCGACATAGAAGATGGATGCATATGGTTAGCCGCATAAGAGCTAGCCACATAGGGTCAGTAATATATTAGCTGGCCTCATAGGTCCAACCGCAAACCGTCAGCTACATAGTGTTTGCTGTGAATTTTCAACTGCAAAGGGATGGCTATGAACCGTCAGCCGCATATGAATGGTTATAAACCATCTTTCACAAAAGGTTGCATGCGTATTGTTTTCCTCATAAGAGTGTTTGTGCACTTTGGTGTCTGCATATGTTCGTCTGCGAACCATTTCCCTCATAAGATCTTACGTGTTCTATTTTTCTCAAAGGGGATTCCATAAACTGTCTTCCATATAGGGGTGTCCGTGAAATGTCTTCCATAGAGGGTGTATTCAAAAAAATATATTCATTTACAGGGTGAAACCTTGACAACTCAATTCTATGAATGAAACTGCCTCTACATATTATTTTATCATAGTGTCTTCTAAATGTGGTTCATGGGATAATGTTCCATAAAGGGCCACTCTCTTATGGATCTTCAGATGGATTTTACAATCTTCATTGGGTGAGGGAGAGGTTTCTCCAGAACCCTTTATGTTTTTCACCATAATTAAACACGTTTTCAAACCATTGGGTGATATTTTCTTTTCTTCCATTCTTCCATCATAAATTCCCCCTTCATGTCCTTTTATATATAGGATGAGGTTCTGGATCAATGGGGTACATAATTACTTTGGATAGGATCCCATGGTGATCTCCTTGATCCTCAGAATACTTTTTTAGTATGGGGTGTTATTATCGGGCTCTGTTAATGCCACATAATCCTAGAAACCACTTAGTTTATGGGAGAAATCATAAGCATGGATGAAATTATCTGTCTCCACTTCACCAATGACACCATTTTCTGGAGCCAGTTCCATCACGATCAATCCTTAAGCCATTTGGTTCACAACTTATGAATTGCACACACTGTTCTCGGCATTTAGTGTATTGGAAGACTAATATTCATTGAAAAATTCAGAATCTTCAAAATTCTTCTCAGTCATCCTTCATCATTTTTTTTATCATTTTCCATTTTTAGTGGAATTTTCTTCAATATGAATGAAGAATTTTTGAGACCCTTAAAATGACCCACAATGGAAAAGGATCTAATTGGGATGAAGAAAAGGTTATTCTGATGTATAAGTTGTCCGGAATTTAGTGATCAAGGAATGTTGAAAAATTTTCTCGAGACAAGGGAATCATCGGTCATAGTTTTACTATTTCTAGGTGTTCATGAAAAACCCAAAAATCATTGTGTCTTTTCTTTTACTATAGTAATTTCTTTCTAATCCTATTATGGTGTCGACTTAGCGGGAATAAGATGACTTTATATTAGACTGCCTCTTCCAGTTTTTTGTCCAAACAATCTTTTCATATCTTGTTTTTTTTCTTCTCAAAATTATATCTAAACGATATTTTACCTAGGTTTAGTGAGCTCATACATGACATTTTTCTATTATTCCTTTTAAGGGTTTCATTCTGGTGAGTATGGTATCATTAATGGGTAGTTTAATGTCTTTAAAACCAAACTATAATAACTGATGTTTTAGGTCGAACATCTTTTACCATGACTATTGTTTTAGTTCAAATGTTTTGGACCATGATTTACAGTGAAAGGGCCCAAATTTAGGACTCCTTAATAATGAGTTTCCCAATATATTTCCGACATTGATAATGGATTTTTCATGACACTAACATTGCAGTCCATTGACATGGAACACGATATAGGGCATAAAATCCATTGGGTGTATAGAAATAGGGGAATATTCTCTTAAAGATGAATTTTATTTTAGTTAATGAACTAATTTTGTAGACCATTTATATAGAGCTACCAAGGCATTTTGAACATAGTCAAATAAAGGTGTCCTTATGACACTGACATCTCATTTATTATGGGAAAACATTTTATGGAAAATTTTATTTTTTGTTGTTGAAGACCATAGTGGGTGGCCTGTTGAGGGAATGATGTCTGATTTTATGGGGGCGTATACATTTTCTTGGTATAGATACCACTCCAAAGTGAATTTGACTTGGGAAAATGAGGGGTAATTCATGGTTTAGGTTAACATTTTATAACTTGGACTTTTTAGGCATAATTTTAAAATTATTTTTTACTCTAAGAAGTGGGGGTAAAAAAATTTCCTTTTCCATGACAGTTTGACCAGAAAATTTCTATCACCTTCAGGCATGAGGGGGGAGAGGATGTAACTAGTAATCTAGGGGTTTTATGAAACTGAGTAATGATGTGAGATTTAAAATTCATAGTTTTGTACGGAGGTAGGAAAATCCTCTCCCAAGGATGAATTTTACTTTCCTTAACATGCAATTTTTATAGGAAACATATGTTGATCTTTTGGGGAATTGTGTGCATTGTCAATAAAAGGTGTCCAAAAGACACTATCTGTCTATTTCTGATGACCTTGTACGGTTATAATGAGTCATGCCTTTATAGAAATATAGTATGATGTGTGATGAGGGTTGAGTGAATATGAAAATGGGGTATTTTAAGTTGAATTTTACCATGTATACTGAGAATTAGGGAAGTATTTTTTATCCTATTCATATGATTCATTTCCTTATGCTGTTTTGACCCTTGTGCAGGAAGGGATATGTCAATTCTATTTCATGGATGGGCCCAAAATATGAGATTCAGTTGTCACTACATACCTTGTGAAGAAATGAATCAATTTATACGTCGTCCTTTTTAATGGTTACCCATGTGTGGATCTAAATCATGCATATGTATGGGGCTTTTTTTTTGGATACTAATTCACCAATATGGCGGGGTGTATGTCAAACATCCCTATATGTATTAGTTACTTGTGTGGGTATATGAGGGGATGTATCCCTTGACCTGACTTGGCCTAAGGTTTAATACTGGGTATCATGTATCATGAATTTTAAATGTCATAGGACTTAGAAATTTTAATAGATGCCCTGAGTAACATGAGGTTAATCAAGGCAAGATGTTCTGACATGTCGAGGACATGGATAGGGAGTAAACTGTAAGGAACTCTTTGACGGGGTCTTAGAGTAGGAAAGATGATAGAAGGCTTGGAAACTATTGAGCATATAAGTATAGGAAAATATTTTCTCCAGGGAGAATTTTCCTTTGGTTGACAGACCATTTTTTTGGAAGCCTTTGCAATCCTCTTAGGTCATTGTGTGCATAATCTAGCAAAGGTGTCCACAGGACAATGGCCGTCCATTTTTTATGGTTTTGAAGGTATACAAGGATATGAAATTTCTCGATGTACAAAGTTGGATAGGTAGAAAATGAAAATATGGATATGTTAGAAATGTTCAGTCCATGATCACCAATGGAGTTGGGAACACTCTAATATGGATATCTATCACTTGAAGGGTGAGGCTTTTTGATTCCATTGTTGGAGCGGGACATGATTTTGATGATTCATGTGTCTTTAAATTAGGGTCCCTATATAGGTTTGGTTAGTTCATAGGGGGTGTGGTATTATAGACATATTTTGGGTACATTGATGATTAATGTCATAGTGTCAAAAATATTAGGATTCCCATCATGGAGGGGAAACCACTAATATGCCTTTTAATGTTATTCTTGTATGATTAGTTATTGTAGACTGACTCGCCTAGGCAATGTGGTGAATCCTATGCTAATATTTATAAGCTAACATGAGATATGATTTGTGTGAGAAACAAGGGGAGTTAAGGGTTTCAATCCACCACCTAAGTATGGAATGATGAAATAAAGGAGCATTGTTTGGATATCATGTTTAACGTCATGCAGTTTGGATGTAGGTGACTTGATGTGAACGAGATAGTTATTGTGGGTCTATGATGTTTTATGTATTTCATAAAGGATGTTGAAATTATAGTTTGGCACAATATTTTAGGGATTAAATATCAATGAAATCATGCATAAATATGGGTTAATTAGGTATATATATCCCCGGTACGCCAAAAAGGTGAGTGGGGAAGGAAGTGTAAACCATGATTTCCAGAGCCCTTGAGTCAAGAGGGGTGATGTGAGGCTTAAGACCCAAAGGGAAATTAGAATTAGGAAAATCCTATCCTGAGGAAGAATTTTCCTTGGGTTGAATATCCATTTTTTGGGAATGTATGCATAGCCACTGGGGCATTTTGTGCATAGTCAGACAGAGGTTTTCATATGAAACTAGCTGTACATTTCTAATAGTCTTGGGTGTTTATAGGGATTCTTGATTTCCCTTGGCAAGGAGTTTGATTGATGAAAATGGGATATTTGGGTACATGATAAATATCTTGACTGTCATTATTTATGAGGTATGATAACATCTAAATAGATCAGATTGGTATGCAAGGGGAAACACGGTGTTTTGACACTATCTAGATATAAGAATCCAGATATGTAATCTATTGCATCTATTTTCATTTTACTTACATGATATTGGGAGAATTTTTTTTAATTATCTGTGGCTAGACCCAACATTTCCTATCCTCGTGTATGTATATATCTCTTCATAACGAGAATCAATCCACACATAGTTCTTGAGATACCATACAGTTTAATGTCGTCTGGTTATGACTTATTTGGACTTGTACTTTATCATTATGCGGTCAGGACTCATGAATTTTCTTATGTAGGTATGATCTATATGAGGGCAGATGAATTTGTTTCCATTGTGGCTAGACTAGGAGATGGGATCCAAGCATCACTACGTATCTTTAAATTCCTAGAATCAATCCACGCATAGTTCTGGTATCCCATATAGTTTAGAGTTATATGGTAAGGATGAGATTAAATTGATGTGAAATGGATGAGGTTGGTGAAGTGTTGGTATTCCACATTTATGAAGTTTCCAACATATTCCTGTTAGTTGGGAATCAATTTCCATGTAGTTATGAAAACATGTTCCCTATACCAGTATGACCAATGTAGAGGGAGGGGAATTTTTTTGAATTCTAGTTCGACCCGAATGAAGGATCTGAGTGTCACTACGTATCTAGTGAGGGTAGGAATCAGTCCATACATAGTTCTTCATGACTTCTCATTCCTTTTGGGCTTATTGATAGAGTGGGGTAAGGGGGTGATTTTATACCATTCGTTTAGTATGATGGGCTTATCATATTCCTTTATACATTGTCCATGTAGGGAAACCGTATTTACCATTCCTAAGCTCATGTGAGTTATAATTGGTGTGAGAAACTATGAGTGATGATGATTTACACTATATTATAGTGGAAACAGAGGATAAAATAGATTAATATGATGTCATGTGATGGATAAACCAAGATCTTGGGTCAAGGATTCTGTATGTATTCTATTATTGAATAAGAATGAAGTCATATTGAGTTTTGTAAAACAAGATTCCCATACCATTATGACATTCTCACAAGGAAAGGGGGTCATTTTTGTTTCATGATGTTTGTAGATGGACTAGGATGTAGGATCCAAGTGCCACTAAGTTTCCCATTTATGAATGGGAATCAAGGAACCAGTAGTTCTATGATACACTCCTTATGTCGGTCCGACCCATACACATGAAGGGGTATTTTTATCTTTCCCTTTCACAGATCTGACTCATGTCAAACAAGTCATTGTTTATGACACAATTATCACCATGATGTTTAATGTATTGTGGTAAGGATAAAGATTCTGTGTAGTTTACCATAATACAACATGGGAAAAGGTGTTGAGTAGTTTTCCGTTATACAACTTGGTCATATATGGTGCTATACAGTTTAACATATTGTAGCTAATAAATACTTCATATGATTACAAAAAGTAATTCTTCAAGAACCACAGATTTTTTGGGGTTGTTTTGAAAATAACATAAATTGAAATTATGTTATAGGCTCCATTTGAGTAGACATTATATCTGAAATACAGTCCTTCCCATTTTGAATCCAATTTTAAAGGTTTTTTTTTTCATTTTCATTAGAGTTATGAAAACCACCACCATCCTTTCTTTAAGGAAAGATTGAAGGAAAATCATTTTTTTAAAGGATTGTCTCATCTAATTTTGGAAAACATCAGAATGGTGAAAATCATGTAATATTTTGTCATCCAACCACTCTAGCTCATTAAACCATTTCTGGGACTAATCATATATACATAGTTGATCCGAGATGGCCATGCAGAGTGACGGTAATTGAACATATATGGTTAGAACTGCATACATCTTGTATACTAATTATTATGGGGTTCTTTGATGGGAAATGTGTGTCATGGTCTGGTATGCCCATAGATCATAGAAGAGTTTATCTGGCCAGGAATTCTTATACTTGTCTACCATCATTAGGTGTATATTGTATAGGGTCATTATGAAGACCTCTATATACCTTTTGGCCACTACATGGTAGTGGGATGAATAGTTGGAATTGATTTTGTACTCCTGATAATGATTTTAAATTCAACAGAGAAGAAATTGGTGCCATTTTCTATCAGAATTGTACGTGGTACACCAAATCAAGTGATGATATTGGATTTAATAAAGTTGAAAATTGATTTTCTCCTGAATTATTTGAGGGGTAATGATTTTTCCAATTTTTTAATAAAAGTCAATTACTATGTGAATATATTTAAATTTTCTATTTATTTCAGAAGTATATTATTCGTTGAATACCATTATATACATGGTGAATTGACAAGAGTAGTAAGCTGTGTGAAGTAATCCCGAGGGTTGGTCCATGAAATTTTCATGAACATGGTAGGAATGACACATCTTGGTGAATGTTGAGTAATCCTACACCATGGTGGGCCAATAGTACCCAAGCTGTCAAATCTATTATGAGATCATGGATATCAATTGATGTTCTCTGCATGTTCGTACTTGCAATTCATTCAATATGGTATTGTTTTATTCTACATTGATGCACCTGATAAGGACTCCATCAAGGCCTCGCATATAGATATCATTTTACATGTTTCACCATCAAACATGAAGAAGTTGGATTCCCATCTATTGGTTTGTTCCCTTCCACCCCTATCTGGTTGGAGATCTCCCCTTTCTAGGTAATCTTCAATGGGATTCATCAAGCCTATAGTATGAACATATAGCTTGGAGATGGGACTGATCTAATTTATTTTTCCATGTTAGCTTGAATGAATGGTAATACCATCCATCAGTATGAAATATTTAAAACTTTTTCATTCTGATCTGTGTCTTCTAGAGACAAGGCTGTATTTTCCAATGCATCGGGATGCTCTCTTTTTCAATTCCGATATAGGTCATCTAGAACGATTGATGTGTTTTCCAATGCACCATCTTTCACATTTTGCGACGGGGGACATAAGTCAATTTCGACTCTAACAGGAATAAAGCCATGAGTTCTTGAACCTAGTTCATTAAATGGATCAACTGCACTTTCTTGATAGCATAGTAATAATTTAATTACATGATGACTAGTTCTATATCACCTTTTTTATTCAGGTGTTTGACATAAACTTGGAGTACCATATATAGGACTACAATGAGGGCCTTGTACTCTGATTCATTGTTTAGGAATATTTATGATAGTAGGAATAAGTAAGGAATGAAAATCTTTTTCATAGATATATGTATGACTCCTAGACACATGTCATTGATTATGGGGTTTTCCATTTTTTTGCTTTCGGGCATTTGGAGGCACCATCGAAGTGAATTTTACACATTTGCGAGTTATCTAGAATAGATATTACATATTCATCAATTTGTTTAGCATCCAAAGAAGTCATGTCTACTGAGGGATTATCCAATACAAAATCTATTAACACATGGCCTTTGATGGATTTCTATAGTACAAATCGTAAATCGAAAAACTACAGACTGACCACCTATCATGAAAGGCGTCCAGTTAACATTAGAAGCTGGAGAATATACTTGAGTGGGTTGCTACACGAGACCAAATGGACATCATGGTTCTACAAGTAATTCCTCTATTTCTGGACCACAAATATCAATGTCAAGAAGCTCTTCTTGATGTTTGAATACAGAGTCTTACCATCAATCATGATGCGGAAAAGGTAATAGTGGATTTTCTATATGGTGACGTCATTCTTCTATGTGAGGAAGGTGCCTAGGTTTCAGAGCAAGGCATTCACATATAGAATAAGTGGTCCTGCTGCGAAATGTGGCATTAGATCTATTTTTCTAAAGAGGTATTTTTTGAGGTTGTTTGATTATTCTTGTAAATAATGAGTCCATTGATATTCTACCCCATTTTTTATTAAACTAGTGAAAGGAAGGAATTTTAATGCATGGATGGATATGAAGAGACAAATGTAGTCATGATTTCCCTAATGTACTCTCAACTCAGTGAGTTTGTGAGGAGGTGACATGCCAAGGAAGGAATTTTCCTTCTCAAGGTCCACTTCAATTCCATGATGGAATACGAAGAAGACAAGAAATATTCCTAAGGTAACACCAAAATAATGCTTTAGGATGTTTATTTTTATAGTATTCTTTCATAGTTTAATGAAATCTATTTCTTGATCTGACAGGTGTTCTCAGTGTTATCGTTACATAACCACCACATCATACACATAACATTTAACATACTTTCCTTCGAATGATTTTAAAATGTGGTGCATGGCGCATTGATATGTGGTGCCAGAAGCATTCAAACCAAAAGGAATTACCTTATAGAAAAAAATTTGGGGGACCTTGAAGTCATTTACTTCTTAATATTCTTGACCCATTAATTTTTTTATATTTTTGATATTCATCCCTAAAATAGAGAGCCACATATCTGGAAATTTCAATATTTAGCAATTCTGTGATCATGAATGGTAAATCCTCTTTCAGTCAATGCTGATTGAGATCCCTAAAATTGATTAAGACTCTAATATTCTTATTTTTCATACTGAAGGGGAAAAACATTATAGCTATATGGGGTATTGGAATTCCAAAATGAAGTTGGATGTGATGAGCTTTTTGACTTCAGCCTCTATTTTGGTAGCATATTTCGGGTGCGTCTTTTTAGTGGCTTGCTTCTAACCACGTTGGTCTTATAGAAAGCCCAAGTGGTGACTGATAACCTCTGGATCATTGCATGGAAATTATTTTATAATTTCATGTGAAAAAATATTTATTTTTCTCCTAGAAGGAGGTATATTCCTCTTTTTCTTTGGACAACATGGTCACACTAGTCAGAGTGGGCCGCAGGTCTAACTTCATACCCAAGTTGCATTCCTTAAGTTCATTAATGTTGGTATAGATGCCTTCCACAAAATATGGAGGGACATACCTTATGGATTCTTCCTCCTCATATGCATCCTCATGACCATCCTCTTAATCTTTTAATTGGGAAATAATTCTTAAGATGATTGATCAATAGTTGAGCTAATAGTTTCAATTTTGGATTCTGGCAGGTGAAGTACTCTCTTCTTCCTAGTTTATTGGATAGGAATTCTATGGAGAAGATTTAGTAAGGGGTCAAATATTTTCCACATCTTCATTGAGTGATAAGGCACCTCCTCCTACCTCAAATGGTTGGTAGATATTTTCTGGAGTTTTGATGATGGTTCATGGGAATTGTTACTTGAATCCTCATCATTATCTTGGGAGTTAGTGTGCTTTTCAATATTATCAAGCTCGGTGGCCATGACCCAAATCCTTAGTAATGCTAAATATGTATCCAAATTTGGATGTGTGTACTCAAAATGGTTGACGGGAAGCACATATTCTTCCCTAAGCTGTTTGAGGGGATTAGTGCGATCCATTTACAAAACAGTAGTGACAGTAATCCAATCAAAACCACCAACTAGAAGTTGATTCCCCTTCTGATCATAAACCCCTACATCAATATTTTGTGATCCGTAGATGTCCAATGGTGCCTTATCATCATGTAGTGTCCCACTCTACCAATTAATGCTATATTTGAGGAATTGATGGTAAGAGGGGGGGATTGTATCATGTTAATTCAAGTAGGGCCTTCCTAACAGGGTGTTGAAGGATATATTATTTTGAACCATAATAAATTATGGGTAATCTATGAGGTCACCAAATTGGGGTTCGATCATAATTTTCCCAAACTATTTTTCTTCCATTTTTCATCACCCAACAGAGTTTTCGTGTAGGGTATCAGATCATCTCCATTGCTGCTAAGTCAATGAAGTGCCCATAGTGGGAGTATATTAACTCTATATACATTGTCAATGAACACTTTTCGGATATTGAATCCATTTATCCCATTAGACACATATAAGGATTTTATGTGTTGTTTCATGATGGTTTCATAATATTGATCTGTAAATGAGATAGCTTCATGGAGGTTTTCATGATTGGTGTCTGTCCAGTAGATTCCTGTGGCTGCTACTTTGGATTCAAACTCTAGGGAACATAAAAGAGTTTTGATGAGTGCTTTCTTAAGATCTGTTGATAGATTTAGTGCTTCCAAGATTAAAATCTTGGATGTTACCAAAGATAACTATTTTATAATACCATATTTATGATCTAAATGTTGGTTCTTCCCATATGAAGGAATCTATTTCATAGTAACTTTAGGGGCTTGAGAATTTGATTATGACGGGTCAGACATTAGGATCAAAGATGAATGTGGTGTCTTCCTCTATGGATTAGGCTGGGAAATTCTTCTTCCATACCAATGGAAATTAGTCATCTTTTCTTCCCCTGATTGATATTATAGAAGGATTGGACTGGGGTGGATTCTTGTGAATGCAAGATAATTTTCACATCCTGGTTGGATCTACTAGAGGGTCCTTCTGTGGGTTTTGAAAACATTGACGGATTGAGAGGGGGTGTGGTCTTAAGATTCATTTTTTTGATTACTACATCTCCTTTTGATATCCCTGGTTTTCTGTGCATTCTTCCTCTAGCACCAAATTGGGTGTGAGTAATTCTGGTTTATTTACATATTCATCATTATAGAAAATATCCAACAAGGGTGTGATATTTATAGAGCCTAAAATCATATCATCTTCTGATGATCACTCATTCTCATAATATGCCTCTGATAGTGCCTTCTTGTGGGGTGGTGCTCGTACTCTCATATTCGATGTTATGAAATCTGATAGTTTCAATGGTAAATTTATTTACCTTCAGTGTATGTTCATCTGATAGAACATACTTTCTTCCCTTCTTTTTGGACTACATTATGGGTAATCAATGTTTGGAGGATTGTGGGGCCGAGGATATCAATTGTGTTGCATCAGGAGCTCTTAGAGACACAATAAGTTGCTTAAATTTTTCTTGGAACATACATTGGGCTTGCATTATTGTTTTCTAAGTCATCCAAATATCAATCATTTACCCCTTTTTGATAACAACTTTCTGCCACTCCCGTCCTTCATCGGGGCTAGTGGGGGAAACATATTCCAGTTGCACTGGAAATTGTCCAAGCCTAAATTGTCTAGAATCTATCATTCATTGTAGTAGTCCCATGATGATAATTAACTCTTCGATTTAGTACCCTAATATCCGGTGGATGGGACAGTAGTTTGTCTAGTACTCAAGACCTAATTCATCACCCCTCTTTAGTTTTATTACAGAAGCAATTTTCAAATCATGGTGGGAAAAATGTATCCAAATACAAGGTCATCCCAGAATGAATACAAATTATTTATTCTTTAATCAAATTTATTCCACTAGGAACCCCTTATATCTTATTGATGAGTTTGGGGAAGCTGTTGATGTTGAGGGGGGCTTGCACGGTTTGGTGTGGTCCTTAGAGCTACGGATAGTGAGGGGGTGGCTTAAGTGTGATAGAAGCTCCTTCATTTTTTTCCTCCCTTTTTATTGGGAAATATGGGGCTTCCCAGGAATTGAGATTAGACTGTTTCAAGGAATATTCTATACATTGAGTGATGGAAGGGAAGTCTGAGAAACCACTTTTATAATTCTTTATAATGAGCGGTGTTCATAGCTCTTCATAGAAATTATCGATTCACATGGAAAGAATATCATATTATGGTAGCATCAGGTTCAAAGAGTAAGTCAGACCCCTCCATCTAGACATGAAGTCTAAAAATATCTCATTATATCATTGTTTTTATTCATGAGGTCACAAAATGTTGTTTTCATAAATATCAAGCTGAATTGGAACTAGAATTGGGAGTAGAGATCCTCCCATCCTTTTTTCAAATTCACTGGTAGGCTGGTATACCACAAGATAGCTGAACATTATAGGGTTCACATGAAGTATTGAGTTTCACATGTTCTTATTTTTCTAGAGTTCCAATAATGGGATCATAGAAGGACGTGTAGTGCATTAGATGTTTCTCTTGGTCCGTTGATCTAGTAAACAGTGGTAATATGAGGTTCCAGAAGATTGGCAGCAAAGAGACGTAGCTCACCTAGTCGGGGGTAGGCCATCCTTTTCTGTTGAATCAATAAGTGTCCTCCTTCCATGGCTTGCAACTGAGAAATTAATGGCTCGAAGGTACTTATAATACAATGATGCATATCTTCTTAGAATTGATCATTATGTAGGTACAACAGGGGGCACGATCGGGATTTCCGGCTCTGTTGGTACCAGAAGCGGATACCCATTCAGTGGAATCCTTTTCGAATTTCCCTGAATATATTCTGGTTGCTTCTCAAATGGATTAAAATCATTATATTATCCCATTTCCGGATTCAAATAGATTGGTTGTCCCGAAACCACCCTATAAAAGAATCTGGGCCTTGATTAATTTTTTAATTGGAGTCCTCGTTTCAGGGAAACCTCTTTAGGGAGTGTATTTTGAAGTTCTACCTAAGGAATGTATCTAGTGGGATCGATTTCTTGAAGTAGCTCAATGATTATTCTTCTTATATCATTCATTTATTCCTCACATCGACTGAGTACCTCCTCAAGAATTAGAGACACATTTTTTTTCATAGGAGGAGGGGGGTCTTATATAACCGTGTTCTTGTCTGTTTCCTTATTGTTGATTAGTAAAGGAGTTAATTCCAGATTATATGAGTGAGCACCCATGTTTAGAGAAACTCTTTGGTTCTAGGTGCACACAACTCTAAGAATAGTGTGGACCACCTCTAGGATCAGCGCAGAACACCTCTCGGAGGGAACAATCATCCTGTGCATCCTCTTGACTTGTATCATTTTGTGTGAAGTCTGTGGTATTGATGTCCACAAAATTCACTAATGCAACCACATTACGGGTGTTGTACCATGTATCGAATGGTAGGATAACTTCTAACGTCCTTTGTTGGATTTTCTCTTAATTTTTTTTGATACCCATTGGGCTTCTTGGTGGAGGGTGACTTGAAGGGAGCCCTAATATTATCTTTTTGTATGAATCCATCCCTAGGGCAACAGATCACATGATGGTGTAAAATGGGTGACCTCTCTATTTTTCGATATCCCTAGATGGGAGAAGGCAAACATCCGTGGGTGGGAATTTGAGGTTAAATGTTTTCTAGCCCTATAGGATGGAGTTACTCCCATTCCATCAAATTCAAACCGCAGCCAAGAGTTTTTTTATCATTCGGGGTAATTTTTTATTTAAAATTCTCCAGACCTATGTGATGGGGCTTATACCATACAAAAGTAGTTTCTAATGTTAATAATGTTCTAATTATCTGACCCATCACAATGTTGGATTGTTCTGAATATGGTGTTGAATCTGTATGTGAATTTATTTCTTATAAGGACCTAATCAATGCTCATTGACTAGAACCCCTTAGGATAGAAGTATATTTAATGTTCTCAGTGGACTTGTTTAGGGGCCTTTTGATGAATTTCTCTCATTAGGCCTGACACTTTTGAGACCTACTTAGGGATGGTTCATTCCAACCATGTCATATTTGATAAACATGTATTCAATTTGGCTTCCATATTGGGATGATGACATTGCAGGATGATATTTCTAGTAGATCCTGCTAGATGGGATGTTTGGTGAAGTGTAGAGTTCAATGTTCTCCCCACCCCTCATATTTAAACACTATATGAGGAATCACTGATAAGGTAACACAATTTGTGCAACATGTGGAGGAAAGAAAACCCAATGTTTTTCTTTTTCTAATTCTAATGAATGATCCCCTAGAAATAGATGGGATTCTAGGTCACTTTTATGATGATGCTCCCCCAATATATGAACATGGTATTCATACCTTTCATATGGTTTAAATTTAATTTTCAAATGGCAAAGATTTTTCTAAATATTAAGACAAATATTATTCATACATTCTTTTGAACACATTTTTTTAATTTTGAATTGAGAAGTAGCGGTGGGGATAACATAACTAATATGTCATCCTACGATAGTTTTATTCTCATGAAAAACCTATTAGGATGTTCTTTTTATATGTCCTCCTTCACTTGGTGTGCCTAATAGGGATTATTTGTGATGATTTTGTCCTAAGTAGCGAGGCTATTAGAGATTTCATTGATGCATGAATAGTGTGGTGGTGGCTAATAGAATGATAATGGCCCTAGACCATCTCCTAGATGAGAAAGGGTATCAAATTTCATAGATATTGTTCTAGAATATCAGACCATGTCCATAAATGTGCCTAAAAATTTGAGGTATTTCTCAGGTTTGGATAGGCTGGGGGAGGACCTTCTTGCCGGTGTGAATTTTGTCTATGGGGAGGGACTTCACAATTGGTGTCATGATGGTGAGGACTAACATCGTAGACTATTTTCTAACTATAGAGAGATTTTATATGGATTATACCCTTGGGAGGAAATACATAGTAGACCACAGCAAAGGTAAGACATTCTTGCTATCAAAAACCATTAAGTGGTGGGCCTTCACAATGACTGCTATTAGGGAAAGGACAACCATCATAGCTCGGGCTATAAAGAGAATATCAACAGTTTATATTCTCGGGAGGGCCTTCAAGATGTACTAAAATGAGGGGAGGACCTTCTCATTTCATTTTTTTCACTATTGGAAGGGCCTTCACAGTGATATCCATCTTGTCGGGGACTACCATGAATTCCTGATGTTCGACTACATGGAGAATCATATCGGAAACACATACCTTGGGGAGGAAAATTGGGGAGGACTATCAAAATGGGAGGTGATTATTTATATATGATATTTTTTTCAAGGGGAGAGCTTTCCTGACACTCATTTGGAGATACATTATCATGATCGATCATTTCTGTCCCACATAGTAAGCCCTTGTGGGTACTCTAAGGAGAACCTTTAGAGCTGCTAGTGGAAAAATTACGGGGAGGAAATTCGCAAATGCTACTGCTAATTCCATAATTTGGTAATGGACCAATAGGATATTGTGCCTCTATTTATTGATGATTTAGGGAATCAATAAATCTAATTTCCATCATAGATGGATTATAAGTGCGCTCTTCATTTTTCAACTACCTTTAGCACATTTCATTTTTTCGTGCTCTCTTGGGGGAAACTAGAACCGTTAGCCATTGATAATGACCTTCATATACATTCCACCATTTTTTTGGTTCTCAAATGTTCTCCCAAATATGTTGAAAAGAATATTGAGTTCTATTAAGGATATATTCCTACTCAAGAGTAGCCACCATATTGGACAGATGTTCCCTAGTTTGAATTGGTGTTTCTTCCTGATCTGAATGCTCTTTTATAGAAGAATATAGACATCGAACCTCATGGACTAGATTAGGGATCCATTTTAGCTCTAATGTAACCATATTATTTTTCAGATGATTCACCCATCCCATGTAGATGAGATCATGGGCCCGACTCCTAATTTTTTTCACAAACAGAGTGATTTATAGGTAGGGTAAGAGGATATGGTGTAGAATCGACGTATGATCCTTTATCATTTCTTGGATGTTATGAGATACATTATTAGGTGGAATGGGTATAAACAACTATTCTGATATTTGGTAGTGTTTGTGCCATTTTTGGTCCTCTGTGGTTTCCTAGTGGGTATAGGATGTTCTCTTGTGTTAGGGAAGAGGAATGGGTCTTACAAAGACTTTTTGACAGATAAAACAACATCTTTATCCAGTTTCCCCAATATATGACTGGTGTGTGATATATTTAATGCTATAATTTTCATCTTCTTGTTTCCACTATGCTTTTCTCAATGTATTGATGTTCATCTGCATGAATTTTTCTATGCTTATGTTTTCTTTCCACCGTATTAGACTGGGGGGATGGATAATACTAGGAATGAATTTCAATCAATCTATTGATTTCGACAGTATTTGATCAGTCAAATTTATATGCATTGGTAGTTTTTTTATGAATGCTCATAGTTTTATCCCTATCTATAGTCTGGGTAGGGTATGCATCAACACATATTTTCCTTTCTTGTAGCTAGTTTCCATTCGTTTTATATGAAAGTATTATTATTCATTATTATAGATTTTCATATACCTATAATATTACACTCTTCTTGCATGGAGAGACTGATAATAACTTATAAGAATGTATGTTTTATAATATTGTGTGTCCCTATCTCCATGGCGGGATTCATAGGAGTGACTGAGGATATGAATTCACTCATAAATAGACACCATATTTCTGTGCTAGGCTTTATAATATGGGGAAAATATTCATTTATTCCTATTATATTATGCCTCATTTTTGTGGTAGAAATTATCTTTTGGAATTAGGGTAATAACATACTCCTGATTTTCTATTTTTTGTCCATTGATGAAAGCATGAGGGGCTCGTGTCTATTTTATTTCAGTAGGTTTCCTTGGAATTAGATTCTTTTCCAGGAATGGATATTGGGTTGTACGTCGCTGGTGGGGACATCCTCTAGAATTATACCTTGATCGGGGTTATTGTGAAGCTGGGAAGAAGTCATTAGTGTTGACTTCATCCTCCTCTATGAGATAAGGGAGGTATTCGTTATTTTACTCCAGAGATAGGCACCCAAAATTATTTGAGATGTCTAGTGGCACCATCCTGTGTTGGATTGTATGCAGTAGAAGAAGAGGTGCCTGGTGATATTTCGCTAATTGGAGGTCCATCCTTGTAGCCTCCACCGTAGTTATAGTACTATTTTTGGGGTACTTGTTGATCCGCGCATTTGAAACACAACCTTGAAGATGATGGGTTGGTGAGTGAGTCTTATTATATATTGGGGACCCGACCAGCTATATAGCCAGTAAAATGCTTTTCTGAGAAAACTATCTGAATTCCACTGGATTGAAGACAACTCTTCGTAATTACGGCAACATATATGACATATACAAACAACAAAATCCCAAAAATGTTGCATATCATAAGAATATGTAAAATTGATGATATTTCTTGGTCCTATTCCTATAGAATGTGAATGGGTAATGAGGCGGGGTGACCCACAAACTTGGTTTGGGATTCAAGTCAGTTTTACCATTTTTATTTCAACCTGGTTATCATTTTTAACTATTTACATAGATGTGGTGTGTGAAGGTGTCATCGTAGGGGCTCAACAGTGTTTCCTCTTTTATGTTGAAAAGGAGGTCCCATAGTTAAATGGTCCTAATAGGTGATTGGAAGGGGTTAAGTATATGTGCAATCACCCCATGTTAGGTAATGTTTCTTCAGATGGTCTGTAATGGGTTTATTCATAGATCCAAAAACACCCAACACCCATTTTATCATTGATTAATGGACCCACTTTACAAAGTCACGCACTCATTGGATGATTTGGCCTAAGACACTTAGGGAACACATTTGTTGAGAGGATGAGATTTTTGGATCATCACCCCTTTTGGGGGGAACTATTTCCCATTTGGGGCTCTCTTTTAGATTTAATCCATTTTCATATGAATGTGAATCCTTGGTTCTATCCAAAGAATGAATCCATATATTACCCATTAGTTTCAAAACAAATCATGTTTACACAAAAAACATGAATTATTGAGAAAAAATTAGTTTTGGTCATGTGATGAGGTACTATAGAGTTTATCAACTTTTACGGGGACTAATGTTCTTTCACTTGCTGGGATCAAACCAATACCATTGGATTTTTATGTATCCTCTTGAGATGAATAATAACCGATGTAGTTTAGTGCTACTTAATAAGACACATATCCATTTAAGGTCACGTGATAAGGACCCATCCACAATGATTAACATCATCCAACATGGATATCTGAGAAAAAGGGGCCTAGTCAGGATTCTATTTGGGGATTATGCTGAGGAAACCTGGGATTTTCAGAAGAGATACACTCTCTTGGGTGAATATGACCCTACTAGGGATGTGTCCTAGAGAACATCAGGGTGAATTCAGTGTCAGGTTTGGACCTTAGAAAGGCTTCCCACGTATCAAAGTTATTTAGGAATCAAAGCCCACAATTGTTTTTGTAATTACACCCTAGATTCGGCTGAGTTTTGGCGGAATGATTGGGTCTGACACATGGGAGCTTCCCATTTGAGAGAAATAAGTAGGTATATACTCTAGAAGTGGATTCCCTAGAGAGTTTGGGGAATTGTATTGGGACTAGATTATAAAGAGAATTCCCCCTTTGAGCTTAGTCCATAGATAGACACCATACATATCCTTTTTGGGGAAGGAATCAACGTTCTAATAGTTCATTTCATTTCGGGATTATACCTAGGGGAGGCCCATACTTTGGGGTCATGCAGTTTTCAGGATCGCCACCAACCACTAAGCCTATGCGGGTCATGCTCGGTGTGAGAAACAAGAAGAGGTAGTGGATATATAGATTGAACATCCCACATTTTCTGCTGAGAGATGGTAATGGAGCCCAAAGAGAGAGATATAGGGGCTCGTAATGTGAAAACTTCCTCTCCCGTGTTGATATATAGAATTTCATTGTCCAAAGATCTATCTAAATGTACCTTGGTTTAAGCCTATGAGTATAATGAGAACCACATCCTCTAAAGTGGTTAAGTTATTACTTTAAGAGGAGTGTTCTTTTTAGAATAATATGGGGTATAATACAGTTTAATGTCATGTATCTTGAATGATGATTAACTGGAAGTCAATAATGTGGGGATGTTCTAACATGCCTCAAACATGAGAGGTAAGGAACATGTAAAACATTATTCAAGAGGATCTGTGATGAAGAGAAATGATAAAAGTCGTGGAAGCCATTATGGAATTTAGAGGTAAGAAAAGCCTCTAATGTGGATTAATTTGACTCTGGTTACCATGAATTTTATGTGCGCAAGAAATGCAGAGCCACTAAGTTATTGTGTGAATATTTAATTAGAGGTGTCCTAAGGACACTGACCATCCATTTCTGATGGCTGTGGATGTTTGCGAAACTACAAAGATTCCTAATATACTATAATTTGATGTCAAATAACATAGATGGTGGCTTAATAGTTTAACCCCATGTTGTAGGGAATAAACCCATACGGTTTAACATTATGCGGTCATGATTATTTTCATATATTTTACTGTCATGTAGATATAACATGTTCTATACACTTTAATATCATGTGGATTAGAGAAGTTGGGTTCTTTCAGTTTATGTCCATACTGTGAAGAATATTTCTTATTGAATCTATGACTAACTAGAGGATAATCATGTTTGAATGTCCTGACATGCCTAAAATATGAGTGGGAAGGAGTGTGTATACCATGATTCTAGAAGATCTTGGATCCAGAGAAAAGATATAAGTCTTTGAAGCTATTGTGGCATGCAGACAAAGGGGAAGCCTCTCCTGAGGACGATTTTTTTTCTAGTTGATATGCCTTTTTGTGGGAAACATATAAAGAGTCGCTGGGGCATTGTGCACATAGTAAATTAGAGGTGTCTAAAAGACACTAAATTTCCATTTTCGATGTCCAAGGAGGTTTATGAACATCCAAAATCACCCTGGGACACTAATTATAATGGACATAGAAGGGTATGTCCATGAATGTAAAAAAAATTACAACCATGATTGTATAAAATGTTCTGGATCAACCCATTATAGGGGGTAGGTGACGGGCTTTTAGAAGTCTCATGAGAAGTATATCCACTAACAATTTTTAAGGGACAGATGTTTGGGCGGCATAAGGGAACAACATAAAATATTGATCACATGGACCAAAAAGATCAAGGGGGAGACAATCCATTTTTTATTGGGGTCAGTGACGGTAGAGATGGTATAATCATCGTTGGTCAGGATAGCGACCTACTACTGATCCTGAGAAGGTGTTTGGAGGTGTATCCCACATGGTATAGAAAGGCGCATGTGAACTATTTTTCTGAATAGGTGCCAGCTGCGTAGGATCTAGCCGTATAGAGTTGGCCATGTATGAGCTGGCCGCATAGGGCTAGCCGTGATACCATCGACAACATTAGGCTAGCTATGAACCATCGGCCACATAGGGTTGGTCATGAACCATCTTCCACAAAAGATCATCCACATTTTGTTTTCTGTGTAGGAGCATTTACATACTGTGATTCCTGAATATGATTGTTCATGAACCATTTACTTCATATGAGATTTTGTGTAGTATTTTCCAAATAGGGATTCCAAAAACCATCTACTGTATAGGGGGGTACGTGAATTGCCTTCTACATAGGGGTTCCACAAACAGTTTTTTTTCATTCACAGGGTCAGAAAATGTAGCCTCAATTCAGTGAATGAAACTACGTCTACATATTATATTTCGTGGAGGTTCTTCTGCATATGGTTCATGGGGTGGATTTATGTGAAGGTCCACCCACATATGTCTTAAGGGATGGTTTCTACAAACTGCTTTTAGTGTGTGAGAGATTTCTCCCACACCCTTTATGGATTTCAATGTGCTTCATCCATTTTTATAGTCGTTGATAGATATTTTCTCTTCTTCCCTCCTTTAGTCTATCATTACCCCTTATGGTCCTTTCATAGGAAGGCTGGGGAGTTTGATTGATTGGAAACATATCAACTTTCTTGAGGATCCCAGGGAGAACTCCTTGATTCACATAAGGCTTTGTTAGTGGGTGCGTTATTTTTAGACATTGGCGATGCAACCTCATCCTACGAACCACTTAGTTTATTAGGGATCATGTACATGGGGGAATTCATACATGTGTGCATAATTTTCAACCTCAATTTCTCTAAAGACACCATTTGCAGGAGCTGGTTCCATCATATTTGTTCCATGAACCAATTGGATCATGGATGATGCCTTCGACAAACCATTCTCAAGATTCAGTATCCAAACAGGCTAATATCCTTTTCTAGATTTTTCTTATTTAACATTCTTTTTCGATCTTCCTTCATCAATTTATTAATATCCTTTTCTGAGTTTAATGGAATTTTATTCATCTTGGATGAGGGATTTTAGGGACCCTACAATAATCTATAATGTAGAGAAAAATTATAGAGAGTGTATAATTGTTTTATTTAATTTTTTCATAAATATACATCTACAGGTTAAATTTGCGAATAGATTATTTATTTATTCTTTTAGCATCCCACTAACCAATAATATAATTTTAATAATAAAGAGGGAGGGGAAAAATTTCATCATTGGGGCCTAAAAATAGAATCTAAAGGAATCCCATTGTTTATTTAATTTAATTCCGTGATTTATTCAAAAATATAAATTTTTTTATGAATATATGTATACATTAAATTAAATTTTTAAATCTCTTTTATAAAATACCAGACACGTTTTTTTAAAAAAATACATGCTAATTATGATAAATTATATCATTTTCTTCAATGATGATGTTTTCATGTATTTGGTAATGAGTTTTAATTAAAAAGATAATTAATTTCTATAAATAATTGGAGTTATAATTATAATGTAATTGTGTTCTATCTTTTGAGATATATCATTTGGTATTGGGAATTTGTGTTTGGTTATGCACTAGCATGGGAACATGTACCACTTCTTGAAAATTGTAGGGTTGTATCTATAAATACAATATTACTCTTTTAGGGATTATATATTTAATATAAATCGAATATTATCTATGAATTGAATGAATGTTTAATTTCATAGGATTTAATTGTATATGTATAAATAATACATCATATTTACTATGGGAATGTAATAAATAATTTAATTTTTATAGAGTTCTTAATGTAAATATAGTTCAACACAAAATACTTAATGAGAGGAATATGATCAAAACTAAAATATTAGGAGAATTCAAACATGATTATTCAATATTATGGGAGAAAATATATAGACTAAATCACGATTTAAATATTAAGAGACAAATTAATTTTAAAAACACATGTCAAGATCTCAATTAGTCTACCAGGTACATTCTCCCAAATTAGGGTTCATTAGAATTATATTAATTAATAAATGAAATTAATAAGGTAATCCTTTGTTTTCATGGACTCATTATTGTTTATTTGATTTATTTTTAATTAATAGGGAATCCCTTATAGTCAGTATTCCAAAGAAATGTTTTTTAGAATATCCATATATTGGATTGGGAAATGATTTTTTCGGTCAACCATTAAAATGTCATTTACGATATGAATTATAAGGTATCCTACTTAAATAGCTATATAGTGAGATGAATTCTAAATCATGTATATTACATAGTTAAATATAGATCGATAAACAATTAGGGAAATTTTGAACATATAATGGGTAATCAATTAAATTTAAAATTAATTAATATATAGTATTTTAAAATAAAATTGAATCATGATTGTTACATGATAAATCATTTTGTTTTAGATTAAAGGTATATTTTTCATGAAAAACATTGAGATTGTTTCTATTCAAATGATATGTGTAATATTAGATTCTTATTGAATTATATAATACATAACAATTGTTCATTCAATATACAAAAAATTATATTCGTTCCGATAACACATTCCTGATATTTTTCATCAAGTGAATCATAATGCATATGTGAAGCATAGATTGATTCCCATAGGATTTCAATTTCATTATCTACAAAATAATAATAGGATTAGCAGTATCCAATCATTTAATCAATGACATTAGGTGGGTTAATGACATTTAGAGATGATTAGGATTCATTAAGTGTTGATCTGGATATGGGATTCCTTAATATCATCATTTAAAATATTTCAAAAACTGTGAATATTTTCATGAAAAGTTTAATCTATGTTCCCATTGTTGATATTAAAAAATTGGGATATGTTATGGTTATATTTGGGTTTAAGTTCTTAGTAATAAATGCAAATTTTAATTCTAGAAAAATAATATTGGGGTTTTTTAATAGTGAAAAGTCGGAAAAAAAATCCAAAATATTTTTTCCTATATGAGGGGAAATGTATGTATTAGATTAAAAATTCTCCGGATGCTTAAAAGGATTTTTTAAAATCTATTGAAATTCTCTGTCAGGTATTACTGTTAAAAAAAATAAGTTCACTAGTTTACAATGGAATATAATAAAAAATTAAAAAAATTAAAATATATCAAATATATATTATTAAAAAATAATTAATAAATTTAGGGTGTTTTTATCTTGTGTATAAATAGTGGAGAAAATTGTTTTGAAACAATAAATTAATTTAATGCAATATATCATGTACAGATGAAAATAAAAACTCTTATTGTTATATTATTTCTCCTATTTGATTTGAGAATTTTAATTTTAAAATTTATTTTATATAATATATATGATATGATGATATTTTTATACAAGGATTATTATTTATTAGATTTAATAATATGTTTCGATGGGATATCATGATAAAAAAATATTTGTTGGAAAAAATGATTTATCTAGATGTGTGCTAAACTATGTGGGAAAGTATTGTTACTCCCTATCTATAACATGTCTTCAACAAAAACATATTTTTATAGAAATTAATCTTAACACCTATAATATCATTTATGGTATCGATTAATTTTTCATTTTATAAATATTCACAATAATGAAAATAAGATTATTTTATGAAACGCTATATTTTTTCTTATAGTATGTTATTCTTGAAGGTCTATAATATCTACGGGGCTAGGGGATTATAATTTTGTAACAAAAAAACTCACTAGGGCCTTATTAGATTCTGAATGGTCTAACTATCACATCCCCATGCCCTTCCCCAATAGGGAAGGGGCTAGAAACAATCAAAAATAAGGAACAGTGTAGCTGGTAGACCATTTATAATTATTCCAGAATGATCACACCAAACCATATCCCTAAAATACTACACATTAATAAAAGAAATAGATATATCATATAGTGTATAATTGTGCATGAAATAACCTATAGGGAATTTATTTGAGTATGATATAATAAAACCAATGTTTAAATGGAAAAAATGCATTCCCACCCTCTGGTGATGTCCCAAACTAGAAAAAAATGAAAATAATGAAAGCTGAGAGATCCCATGTCTTGATCTCCATTCAGGGACACTGTATGTGGCAAATCTAATAGATTATCTCTTTTCCCAACCTATGTCATCGCCAAAATACCTATCAACTACATAAGATACAACACATTTGGGAATATCCCTTGTTTGGGTGAGTTTATACATACCTAGTAGGATGCCCCAAAAACCAAAGATTGTGAAATAGAAAGTTACCTCAATGATTAGGTCTACCCACAACAATATGGAAATGAAACCAACCAATATATATATATATATATATATATCTAAAATAATCCTAGGTAAGAGAGAAAGGGGATATTCATCTCAAAACAAAGTCTACGATAATGAATCTTCCTATATCTCCAAATGCCCAAATCCCATGACCAGCATCTCACGTGTCTATCCATAAAATTCATGTTGAGGACATACACCTCACCACTAAACCATTTTCCATGTAGGAATATATTAAAATTGAGGTCAGCATTCATATTATTATCGGAGGATTCCACTTATAAGAAATGGTACCATCTCCCACGAATGATAGGTGATCCCACTTAGTATATTGATTGAGTTCATTTTCCCTAGCCCATCAGGGGTGTTCTACACAAATTATTGAGGATGCACACCATAAAAATGTAGGTTGTCCACTCTATGGGTATAGATAGAGGAACTAGTTCCTAATATTTTATGGAGGTCCACTAAGTAGATTGGGGACCCATACCACTATATATCATTGGGGATCCTCTATGTGGGTAGAGGACTCAAATGTTAATTTGATTGGGTGATCCTCTCAAAAAGTCCAAGGAGTATGTGGGACATGAACCCATGAATGACAGGGGTGTTTCACACGCCGAACTATCTTTATTGATCCTTATTGATCATTGATTTTGGTCCATCATAACTTTATGAAGAGTCATTCTCTCAAAATCGTATGTCATATGTCGAAATCCACTAAGAGGGATAATATAACATTCTATGTTGATAATATCTTTGGATGTACTACTTTTTGGCCAAAATATGAGTCCATAAGTAGAAAATAATTACATATAATCTCTCAAATAAAAGTACATGACATGTAACCTTGGTAACAAGACATACGACCTCACTTGGCCGCTAATCCATTTCCTCAGCAAGAAAACTACATGGATTTCTATATTGAATTATATAGCATGAAAGGGTATTAAATTTCCTTCCTCAGCCTCCTAGGGCCTACCATTTTTCTCCTAGTAGCATTAATGTACATCGGGTCATTCCCATGAACACCCAGAGTACACAACATGTCCACCAACAGAGAGTCTTGGTCATGTGCTCCAAGCACATGGCCTTGATTCCTAAGGATGGTCCCATAGAGTGTGGGCCCAACCATACAGTGCATGATCCTTATCATCTCTAAAACCCTAAACACTATACAAGGGGGGAGGGGCTAATTGATTTCTATTCCTAGACTATATGTTGTATAGTCGGGTTTTTCATGTAGTTCGAAGGCAGTAATTATGTGCTTCACCTCCTCATCAATGCGAACAGATACTTCTCTAAATGTGATAGGGAGTACAGATCTTTAATCATCCATTCAAGATATTCCACCAGTTGATAGATTTTATCCTTTTAATACCTAATGAACCACTTTAAAATTATACTATGCCTCTCCAGTTTCCATTTCCCTGCCAGAACTCATAACTATGAAGCATATCCAGAAACACATCAAAATCCATATAAAAATCCCCAACCCAGTCATTGTTCTCTCAACTGTGATGAATGAGATTATTTAATGAAGCTTGAACCCACCTCTACAAAGTAAAACAATTTCTCCATTGTCCAACAACATATAATAGAAATATAAATGTTGAGAAACATAAAATAATGAAATTAAACTAATATTTTCTAATTATTTTTTCCTATTGATTACATGTGAAGGATATTTTTGGGTGATAATAATTTGTATCTAGAATAATTTCATTTAAACAATTTAATTTATTGAATCATCTCATTTTTGGGGTAAAATATCCCTACATCAAAAGTAGGCAGTTAAGTCCAAATTTAAAATTTTAATCAAAAGCATTGAAACAAAAATTTGTGAGCCCTATATCATATTTGTAACTTCCAATACAATTTTGAATATTAATAAGTTCTTATTAAAAGGATTGTTAAATAAATAAATTAAATAAAAATTAATTTTGATTATATTTGTAGGATAAATATTAATAATTATAAAATAATAATTTTAAATAATATAAAATTGTATTTTATTTCCAAAAAAATACCATTATTATAAACTATGATTTAATAAATTATTTCATCAATTTTAATATTATGGAAATTATTTTAAATTATTTTTCATAATATTTTTAAATATGCTATCATTTTTATTTAATAAAATTTTATTTTAAATTAACATTAAAAATTATAAAAAATATTGTTTCCAATAAATGTGGAATTAATTTTATTAAATAATATATTAATTTAAATTTATTAATTTGATTATTTTTAAAAAACAATACATGTAGCATTATAATAAATCGTTTGTGAAACATAATTTCTTTTCATTAACCCATGTTGGGTAAAATATTAGTTTATACAAATATTTTAATTAAATTATTAAATCATGATATAATATGTTTTTTTAATAAATAAATAATAATAATCATTTATAATTATAAATACTAAAATTTAATAAATTTATTTTTGAAAAATTATTTTATTAAAATATCTTCTTAAAATATTTTTAAGAATATTAAAGATAATATAATTTATTTGAAATATATTAAATTTTAAAGGAAATATATTTTAACTATTATAAATCTTTATATTTTTCATGATTGTGCGGATTATATGTATATATATATATATTAACTTATAATAATATATGAATTGTTAAAATTTAAATAACAAAATAATTAAGAATATTATTATTATAGAATATTGAATTAATGATAATGAAATGGTGAAAATAGGATATGAGGGAAATCAATGTGCAAGTATGGTTCAACCCCATTTTTTGAAATCAAAATAGAGGGTTTGAGTTAAGGATAAAAACCATGATTTGGGGTATCAAATGGAGACAAGAATTGGAGGCCAGATCTGAACATGGATTGTGTTAAATTTTGAATGGGGCAGCTCTGGATCCCCCTATAGCTACTATATTGCGTTCCCAAAAGGAACCATGTTAGGATGAAGTTCTAGGGAAAGACTCGATCATGGAAGGTGTAAAATTCAAGTTTGATTTGTACATCTACTTCCTTCTTTTGTAAATCATGATTTAATGATCTTCAATGGTATGTATTATATTTTAGTTTAGAAGTCCGAATGGTTTTTAGTTCATCAAAAATTCTTATTTTTCTTGCATATGTCAATATGGAAATATTTAATGTTGGTATTAAATTATAACAATTTTTGTCAAAGATTTCGGTCAACACCAATATTCATGTTATCAATTGGGTTTTTCATAATCCTCCATACAGAACAATAAATTCATTATCGATCTTATTTATATTGGAATTCTCTGGTTGGTTCAGAAAATAAACTATTTTTTCATGGATCATACATCAAATAGAAATAAATTTCATTTTTATTCTTCCTTAAAAAATAATGAATTTGATTTTTTGGTTTACATTAATTATCCAAAAGCTTCATTGTAACTCTGGGTTTTCAGTGATATATATAAATATATTCTCAATCTAATTTTATTCTTAGTTGATAAAATTTATATTTAAAACACATAATCTAAATCTCACTTGATTTGGAGGTTATTATCTCCTACTTAAAGTGATTATATATAAATTTCATGAATTTTGTTAAATATTATATAATAGTAGAGTCAGCTATCTAAATCCTTGAATTTAAAATGCTTCCATTCAAATAATATTTTCCATATGAGTGAGGAGTGAATTGAGAGGGTGTTTGGAAAATTATCCAGTATGGAAAATGTATTATAGCTTATGTTTTTATTTTTATGTGCTTTGTCGATAAGAAGAGACCCTCTACATCCCTAATAAAAAATTTAATGGTTGAGTTCCACGTGTAAGGAATTAAAAAGTTAAGGTATTAATTATTTTGAACATGTGTGATTTTAATTTAATCTTTTGTTCTGTGAAAAAAAATTTAATAAAAAATTATTCTTTTATATTTTTTTAATCAAATCCCCCAATTTTATATAACTTCCTACGATAATACAATTTTATATGAAATTATACTTTTTGAAAATAGTTTATGATTTTATCCAATAAGAGGATTATTTCGAAAAGTTTTATTTTTTTACTATAGATTTTATATTTTCATGGAAAGTATTTTATTTTCAAACAGCTATTTTTTTACTAAAATTAATAGATTTTAAATCCATTCATATGTAAGGTTTATATATATATATATTTTACTTATTTCTATATTCAGAGAACTAATTTTTATAATTCGGAATGATTTTATGTCTTAAAATTTATTTTTTCAAGTTAATATTTTTTAAAACCCCATTCATAATAACAATAATATTTATTTTCAAATGTTCATATATAAAAAAATCATACTTTTTGATGAAATATTAATATATTAAAAACATAAATAAATCTAAATTATATTTTGTTCATTTAATAAATTCAACTAAAAAATTATTTTAAAATTTACTTTAATGATAATTTTATCATTTTACATGTCTATGATTTTCATAAAAAATTATATAAATGGCCATATTTCTATAATTTATCATGAAAATTCACCGATTCTAAATTAATATTGTTTTTAATATTGTAATGAATTCATGTTCTTGTATTTTAATTGTTAGTATCTATTTTTTGAAAAATGTATTTCCATTTTAAATGTGAATAAATTTAGGCTATGATGTTATTAAATTATTTTATTATATGAAAATAATATATATAGGATTCCAAAAACATTAATTTAATGGGATATTTTTGAAAACGATATATTTTTAAAAAAAATGTTTTCTTAAAATAAAATTTGGTGGTTGCATTTCAGACATGATGAAAAGGAATTTCTAGTGCACCAAAAAAATCAACGGTAAGATATAGTACTAGTGATGCTGATAAGTTTCCATAAAGATTAACATAATATCTATCTCATACCATTTTAATCCATTCATGAATTTTTTTCAGATGATTTTTTAAGGATAAATCATTGTGTTTTTTAAAATATTTATGAAATGAATTTTAAAAATGTTAAGTATTTTAAAAAATATTAAAATATTAATTTTTATAAAAAACAATGATTATTATTTTTTATGAATTACATGATATCAAATATTTTTTATTTTATATAAAATATTTTGAAATGAATTTACAGTTTATACTTAATTGTTTTAAAACCCCGTTATTTGTACATTTTATGCTACTATAATTTTTTAAAATATTTTTCAAAGGACATCTTGATGTTCAAAAATGTATTTCTTTGGTTAAAGAGTTATTACACAAGAATATAATTAGTTTTTTAATTTTTTTATAAACTATGATATTATGTAAGGTGTTTTACAAATTCTCCAGAATTTAGATTGGAAAAATTACTCATTTTTATAATGCAAGATGTATTTTTCAGCTATGTTTTATAGAAAAATATACACATCATTTTTTAGTACTCAATCAATAAGTGTGGGGTCATGATTTCATAGTTGTATTAGAGGAATGGTCTAGAAAACATTCATGATGAGAAATTATTGTAAAAAATAAAAATATTTAGGTGATATAATTATATTATATAAAAATAAATAAATAATTTCTTAAATATATACTCACTTTTCTTAAATTTATATATAGAAATATAGAATTTTATAATGTACTATGAACATAACGCAAGGGTTCAGTTCATTTAAAGGGTGGGGGGATGAAAAATCAAAAAATATATATTCAATTATTTTTTACTTATAAAAGGAAGTGTTATTTATTATAATTTAATAAAATTAAATTTAAAAGATATCTGATATTTAATAACTACCTGTATATAATATTATATAGAAATAATGTCACATTATATTATCATTTCAAAAAATAATTCCTTTATTATAAATAATGCTATATTTAATTATTTCATGAATAATTAATTTATGAAATGTATAGTGGTATTAAATTATATGTTATAATAATATTAAATAAGTTATAATTTTAATGAAAGATATTTTATTTTAATGTAATATTAAAATTTATAGAAAATTATTTTCTTTCAATGTTAAATAATTTTGTTTAAACAAATATTTTAATTTAAATTAATTTATATCATTTATCAGTACGAGATATTCTTTTTAATATAATAGAAATTTTTTGAAACTAAAATGATTTTCATTAATTAATTTTTTTACCATATAATTATTAAATTTATTTATTTATTTAATGAAACATGAATCAACATGTTTTTAACTAATAAATTATATAAATTATTTATTATTATATTTATGTAAATTACAATATATTTTTTAACAAATAACATTATCCAAATTTATATTTAAAATCTTATTTGGAAAATTAACGTTAATATAATATATTTGAAATAACGAAAATTATAAAATAAATATTTTTTAGAAATTGTAGATTTATAAAATATTTATCAATTATTATTATTATTAATATATATAAATATATATGAAAATGGGAAACTATATGTATTATTAAAATTATTATTATGAATTATGAAAATAATTTAAAATAAGAAGGAGATATAAAAAATGAAATAAAGATAATGAATCCCTAAAAAAGATATGCAGTAAATCAATCTAGAAGATGGGTTCAACCTCATTTGGGAAAATCAAAACAACATGTTTGAGAAAAGGAGATCAACCGAGGTTAAGGGTATCTAACAAAAATGAACATCAAATGTAAGATCTAATCGTGTATGGGTGTCAAGTTCAGATGGGGTGGATCTGGATATCCCAATGTTGTTGAATTTGGGTTCCTGGGAGGAATTGAATGGGGATCAAGCATCAGGTAAGGGATCGATTTTAGAAGGTTTAGTATTCTATTATTTGGTGTTCATCAACATAATTTTTCTATAAATCATGATTTTCATATCTCATATGGTATTAATATTATTTTATCTTTGGTGTGTGAATTATTTTCATTTCCTTATCAATTTAGATTTTTCTTCCTCCTATCTTTCTGGAGATATTCAATGATAGTATTAAATTGTTATTATTGGAAATGATTTTGATCCACACAGTTAGTATTATTATCGATCTATTTTCTTTTAATATACCTTCATGAATAATTAATTTTTTATTAGTCATCATCATATATGTAATACATGTTTGTTTCAATGAATATTGTTTATTTTCATGGACCAGAGCTCGAATAAATAAATAAAAATTATTATTCCATGCATACACAATTTTTAGAAATGATTTTCTAAATGAATTTTGGTACTCTAGGTTTTCAGTGATATATATAAATATATTCTCAATCTAAATTTATTATTTCTAAACAATCTTTATGTTTACAACACATAATCGAGACCTCACTCAATTTGGTTTTTATCATCTATTACATATAAAATTTTGAAATAAATTTCAAGGATTTTAATAAATATTATATAAAATTAGAGTCAGCTATATAAAACCTTTTATTATGAAGAATTATATCCAAAATCTATAGGACCTATGTTTAAGGATTAACTTGAGAGGCAGTATGGAAAGATATCTTGTAAGGTTGATGTATTGTAGCTTATGTTTTCGTTTTTCTATGATTTTTCGATAAAATTAAACCCTCTCTGTCATCAAATAAAATGTTAAAGGTTGAATTCCAAATGAAATTAATTATAAAGGAAAAAAGATTAAATATTTTAAACCTATAAGATTTTATTTTAAAAAAAATTCTATGAAAAAAAATCATTTTTGAAAAATAGTTATGATTTTATATATTGTTTAACAAAAAATGTTATTTTACTTAATTTCGTCGGAGAAATCAATTTTTTAAGAAATTTTATTTTTCTAAAATTATTTATTATTTTATCCTTTATGGGGATTATTTTTAAATGTATTAATTTAAAATATTTTTTTTATTTTTGAGGAACAAATTTTCAAAATCCGAAATAATTTTCATTTTTAAAATTTATATTTTTTATTTTTATATATTTAAAACACCCTTTATTCTTAATGAAAATTTTTTTTTTTGAAATTTTTATATATTAAGTAATTATAAATATGAATGAAATGTTACTATTTTCAAAACATGAATAATTTGAAATTATTTTTTCTACATTTAATAGCTTAAAAAAATTAATTAATTTTTTAAATGATAAGGTCACAAATTTATTTCTACTAATTTATACACATTAGTAGAAATGGCCATAATATTTAATTATCATAAAATTTCAATAATTTTAAATCATGAAATTATTTTAATATTAATTTGATTATGTTCTTGTCTTTTAAATGGTAATAATTCCTTTTTTAAAAATGGATTTCTCCAATAAATGATATTTTAACCAAGATTAGTAGTCATTAAATTATTTTCTTCAATGATAATAATATATATAATTAGTTAATATGTTTTAATTTATGTTATTAAAATAATAAATCACTAATACATAATAAAAAATCATTATTATAAAATTCGTCTTCATTATTAACATAAAATCCCCCACGTTCTCTTTTAAATATATTGTCACAAGTTCATAGACATCAATGAAATGGTTGAGCTAACAACCTAGTATGGGAAATGAAAACATAAAAGAAATAAAGGACATGTATCAATGGTTCATGGGTGAGAATAATTGTCATAATGATGTAATAGGCATGTGATCATTATCATAAGCATGTGGAGGATATCTATGAAAGGAATGAAATGTGGAGATTTTAAGGACTAAGATTTTTTATCTGATTATCGTTTCATTAAAAAATGATTATTATATTATATTACATAGGAATTGTATGTATAAATCACATAGATAATCCTAAATTACTTTAATTACTTAATAATGATCATTGCATTATTCATCTATAAAACCAATTAAAATTCCAAACATTAAATTTGAAAAAATTAAATTAGAAAAAACTAAATTTGAAAATATGAATCACCCAAATATTCTAGAATAATTTACCCCATGTCCAATACTATATAAATTAAAGATAATATTCATAAAAAATCTTAATCATAGAAAATGAAAATAGATAACCTTGGGAGGAATTATTGTGAATCATTAGTGAATGAATGAAGTGGTATTTATTGGAAGTAATATGACCGTTTGAATAATAACTGGACCATTGGAGTTGTAATTTGACAATAAAATAGTAAATTTTGATGTAGATAATATTTATGTTGAATAATTTATAAAAAAATTAAATTTTATAATACAAAAATATAAATATTGTTATTAAAAACACAATGAATGTATAAGAATATTTTTCAAAAATTGTATTTTAAGGTATTTCATAAAAAATAGCTATTATTTAATTACAAGAAAAACTAAACTAGAAAAGAAAACTATTTGGATAAATGAATATCATTTTCTATGTCAGAATAAGTAATCTTTTGAAGGGTGATTTATTTAATTTTATGAAAGAAATTAATTTTCTGGTGAAGGGTAAATATAAAAATTTCCACATAACTAGTGTGTCTAAAACTACACCACTCATGATGTAATAATAAAATAATACTTTATATGACATGATGTTGGCACAAAATATATTTAATTTCATACATGATTCATTGAAAAACAATAACATAAATTTCCAAACCTAAATATAATTTTTCTAAATATCCACTATTTAAAATTTCTTTCTAATATTCTATTATCGATGTCCATCATTACTATATCCTATAATTTTGATCAACAATTTCCACTAGGTACTCTAGATTGGTGGATCCATCAATGATGTCATTTCCACCCCAATTAATAACAACCATCCTATCAAGCTTGTATATCCTTAGCTACGGCATAAAGAATATTATATGATCTTGATCCAATTGAAGTGGTAGGGCTAGGTAGTATGCAACATCATCGGCCTTTGTAGTATCTTCAATGGACTGATGAACCATGAGGATAGCTTTATTCCTAAGATAAAACTCGGCAATTTTCATTGTGGGGAGACTCTCGTGAGAATATCTTCTCCATTCTAGAACCACAAGGGTCTTCGATGTCAATATTTATATGTTTTCAATATCTTATGGGGGTGTGGTAATATTTTAACATATTACCTACACATTAATCATCAATTCCTACACCATCTCTGGCCCAACTAGAGTTTCCTTGACAATCTCATTGTAGAAAAATAGTGAGCTACATGGTCTCCCATATAGATCCTTAAAAGATTCCATGCTGATCATAGTGTGATAAATATTTTTGTAGGAATACTCTAGTAATGGAAAGTGATATAAAATATTTAGTGGAAGTCTAACACACATCCCTCAACATAAAATCCAACACGTCAATAGTCTGACCATTCTTCCATTTATCCAGGAGTGAAATTTTGTACTCATCCCCTACTAGATTCCAAATTCACCCAATAAGCTTCTATAACACCAGGATGAAAAATTATCATCACAATATGAGAAAATCATCATGTATAACCTATGGAGTTTTATTTTGTCCAACTAGTAAAAATTCCCAAAAAAATTCATCTATAACATTCTCTTTGAAAGGAAAGAAGTGTTCTATATTTGTAATCCATTCATTTATCACTCATATGATTTCATCACATCTCGTTGTACGTAGAATCCCTATCATAATGTCTAAAGATATGTTGTACCATTTTCAGTCTGGATTATCAATAGGCTATGTCAAACCTGTTACAATTTACTTCTTAACATTCACCAATGGACATGAGAGACACCGAGAAAAGATCTCAACTATGTTATTCCACATGAAATCCCACCAAAACTGCTACTAAAGGTACTTATAAATCATTTCCACACCAAGATGTACGACCACTTCGATAAGTATAAACTACCTCATAACCAAATCTTGCAACTTATCTAGAACATCTATCTATCCCTAGAATTTATAATGTTATTTCCTTCTTCAAAAAACCAATCTAGTAAATATTTATAAGACATATTGTCATTTAGAACATCAAGGTTGATGTTTAAAAAAACGAGGTTACTATACATGATGATGAAGAGTATGATTCTATAACATCGAATGAATAATTATATTAACCCTCTTCTTTATTTGGGTTAGCTGCAACGATTCCAACTGCTCAGATGCCTCTCTCACTATATGAGAAAAAGACCTCATTCTAAGGGAATATTACTCCATGTTTTCATTCACTTGTGTATAGACGATCTTGAAATCATAGTAATTCAGTAACTCTAACAGGTGACTCTATTTATAGTTATGATCTATCAATATAAATATATACCGGATAGTCTAATAGTCTGAGTATACCAAAAAACGATCTTCCAGAATATATTCCGTCCACTTCATTAGTGTGAAAAATAACACATCCAACTCTAGTTCACGAGTCATTATTCTGGTGGGGTCACAACTCCCAACACCCATATGTTATTACATCATTCCTATACATTAACATGTTGTTGATCCCAACTCCTAAGAAATAAAAATAATACACACTCCACACCCTCCTCTAGTTGTATCAACATAGAAGCATAGTTTAGCCTCATTCTCAACTTTTTAAGGCTCCCTACCACTTAATAGTCTAATTAAACAACCTCCCATTCCATACTAGGGTCAGTCAAATGGTCTTACTATTATGAAAATTCATGCATGAACCCCTTATAGTACCCCCATAAAGTAATTAAAATTCCACACATCCAACAAGCTCTTGGGTGGATGTCAACCATATAATATATCAGTATCCACCATATCTATAACAAAACCCTGAAAAAAAAAGAAAATACCAAAAAACATTGACCTCATAGACACAAGCCTAGAACTTTTGGTAGATTAACAAAAACATGGATCCCATGGAGTATGTCTAGAACCATACTCAAGTACTCTACATCATCCTCCTATGATGTAAAGTAAACTAGCATGAAATTAATGAATAAAACCATAAATCTATCCACGTATGGATTAAAATCCATTTCCATATAGACATAAATATTTCAGAGGAGTTCATCACATCGAGGAGAATAACTAGGAATTCATAGTTTCCATAGAGGCATAAAAATGGTTTCTTCAGAATATCAACCTCATGATCCCTCATCTCCTAGTAGTGGGATCTGAGATCAATCTGTGATAACTAACTCATTCGTCACAACTAGTAAAATAAAACATCAATACATGGAATTTAGTACTTTTTCTTTATCATTATGAATTTCATGTAATGAAAATTGAAACAATGAATCAAACTCATGTCTGTATTTTTCATGAAAAAAATATAAGATGACAAGGAGGAAACACTCTTTATAATAAATTCATTCTCTCTAAGGTCATCCATATAAACCCCTACCACCCCGATCATTGATGGAGAAATTAAATATTCTTCATAAGATATCGGTGTAGTCTAGAGGTTAATGATAATTCAAAATTCAATATATTGTCTTTGAGGCAGTCCCAAAATATCCTTAGGTGTGACTTCTATAACATCATGAACTACAAATGGAATCCATAAGCCTTAAGATATCTTTTCTCTAGAGGATATGCTCACCGACTGAAGAGTGATTGGTTATAGCTTCCCGTTCACAAGGCCCAGTCTCCCATCCATGAGATCTCTCTCACCCATAAATGAGAATCTCATTCCATCTGTCTATAAAAATATAAACCACCTATGAAGGTAGTATATCTGGGATTGAATGATGGATAACCAATATATACACAATTTGATGTCATAATGGTTCAACATAAGGAACAATTGGTCTCATAAAAAAATATCACCACCAGGAACCATATACCACTACCAATACATAAATGATATCATAGAATCACACCCATTTATATCTTATAGCACAACATGTTTGTCATGACCCATCCCCCAGGGCTCGTGCTGTGACTACACCAAGCCCGCTTTCCATAGGCCATGGGCTGGCAACTAGCACCTGAAAGGCATATCCCTTTAAACAAGAAGTCATTTCCTTTAAGACTACAAACACATAGTCCATGCACACAACAGAAATCAAACCATGAATTAAAACTATATAGTAAAAGAATTAGTACTATAACTGTTTTAGTATCGAGGGCTAGATTGGATTCAGGTTTGATCCAACCAACCATACTCAAAATTTCTTTTAAAATCATGTGGATTATACCAAAAGGATCATCTTGTTGAAATAATTCCAGCACCATAGACGATTTAGAAAACTGACATCCTATTTAGGAGATAAGGCACTTTAAGAAAATCTGGTACTGTATGGGTTCGGGTCCACTCCGACCCAGTTGGACTGACCCGGACCGACCCTCCCTGGGCCGACCTGACCTTGGTTGGGTCGACCCACCCATCCTGGGCCTAACCCGACCCGGTTGGGCTTTTCCACAATGGGATTGACCCCCCTGGTCCACGTGGCATGATGGACTAGGTGGCCTGTAAAATGGAGGGGCCTGGCCGCTAGTCCCATGAGGCCCAACCCATGGATGGCGTGGCTCGACCTACTGGGATCGTGTGGCCCGGCATGCGGAGGGGATGACCCACTACCTCGGGCCCACCTCAGCTAGCACGCGGGGTGGCAGTGGAGGGGGGGGGGAAGACTTCCCTTGTTTGGAAGGCGGAGCAGCTGCACCACATGGCACTACCAGGTCACCTGCGGTACCCAAAATGAGTGGGTCATAGCCCTTTTCTACGACTTCCAGGCCGTAGCCATCTTCAACGGCGCATGACGGTGCACCGCTCGCCTTAGCCTACGGCCTGTCGCGGCCATCTGCCACTATCCTCCAGGGCTATATGCTATGACCCCCTTTACTAGTGACTCGCGACGGCATGCCACAACCTACTTCGCAGCCGGCTAGTTCCAGCCACCACTGTCACCTTCTGGCACGGGTCGTCGGTGCTTCAATGCAGGCGCCACACCGGCAGTCTTCCCCGAGACACCCGGGGAGCTCCAATGGCTTGTTTTTTCATCCGAAGGTATCACCGGCCTCCCCAAGAAGCTCTATTCACAGCTTAACTCTCCATTCTAGGATATTCCCAACCTGGATAAAAATTCCACGAACAATGCATAGATCAACAATGTAGCGGAGGGTCTGGGCCTTGTTTGTTTGGCATGCAGACTCTGCTTTAGCTTGTTAACACAAGGGAATAATAAGATTCAACAATTCTTTTATAATTAATGAAAATAAAATCTTACCTTATGATCATTGGAGATTATCCACGGTAGAGGAAGAGTCGGTGTTCATCGTTCCCACAACAAGCCCCCAACGACGCCGCTCAATCATTGTTCTTCAGTTCATGATTCGGTGGTGCTCATCACCGCTCTCCAGAAACAGTCTCGTCCTCTAAGTGGTTGACATCATGGTACATTTCCATAGCTTCATCCCATGGTGAAGTCATTCCAACACCCCTCCCAATGATTTATATATATAGGAGGGGGATAGGAGGTTAACATACGGTAGAATTTGTGAGGTTCTTTTAATTAATGAACCTCCCAAATTCCAAAGGTACATTTAAAAACTTGGAGGATTCAATCCTTTTAACGGCTTGACATCTCATCGGTCCCACCACCACTGCTTGTCAGTTAGAGGAATGGAAAAGGAGGAAATGATATAAAATAACATAACATGTTATGTTTATCAATATTTCAAAATTAGGCAAAAATAACTATCCACCCAACTTACTATGGTCGAGTTGAAGCTTCCCTTAAGCAAATCCAAGCAATGGGGATTAAACAATTCCCTCATATTTTTAATCTAAAAACCAGTTAAAAAGATACAAAATAATTCTCATGCGTTTACTGAACATACCTTAAAAAAAGTTCAGAAATTCATTCAGGGCCCATCGGGTCTCGGAATCACATGCCATAAATTTTCACAGACTCATTAAAGTCTCATATAATTAAATAATTTAAATGGAAAATCCGGGTCTTTACTTTCTCACCACCATAGGACTTTTCCCCCAAAATCAACAACATAGAAAAAGAAAACAAATGGGGGTATTGAGCATGAATATGAACCTTCACCTCCCATGTGCTCTCTTAGGGGTTCCAGTGCTGCCAGCGAATGTGCATCAGAGGAATCTATCATCCCTAAAGGACCCGTTCATGTTGATCCTCAATCTCTACTAAAACCTCCATAAACCATTCCCCATCATCAATGTCTAGCTCGCCTTAATCGAAATCATGCAATGGATCATGCACGTACTTCTCATCTGCGATAGGTGAAAGATTTAATGCACTCAATGCATTGGTGGGGGATAATCTAGGTGATACGCCACCTTTCCATCTCTACTAAGATCTTTAATGGGTCTGATGAACCTTGAAGTTTTTTTTCCACCTCGACCAACCCTCTGAATACCTCATCAAGGTGAGAACCGTAGGACGACATGGTCTCCCTTGTCAAACTCCAAAGGTTTCCGTCTCCTGCTAGTATAAGACTTCGGCCTACTCAAGGTAGTATTCATCCGCTGCTGGATGATATTAACCTTCTTAGTGGTATCCCATACCAACTCGAGACCAATAAGTACTGACTCCTTTTAGTTAGTCCAGCATAGAGATTATTTTCAAGGTAAACCATACAAAGCCTCAAATGGTGACATACTGATGGTGGAGTGATACCAGTTGTTGTATTCAAAATCCACAATGGGTAAGTGATCCTCCCAACTAAGTCTAAAATCATAGACACAAGAACAAACTGTGTCCTCCTATGTCTGAATGGTCTGCTTTGTCTGATCATCCACCGGAGGATGAAAGGTGGTTCTCAAACATAGCCAAGTCTTGAATTCCTCTTATTATATCTTCCATAACTGGGATGTAAAACATATGTCATGGTCAGAGATGATCATCAATGGAACCCCATGAATCCATACAATATCTTTTCTGTAGAGGCATCCCAAGACCAATACTTATCTCTACAAACAGATGGGTAATAAGTGGGTCGACTTGGTGAGCCATTCAATGATCACACTGATAGAATCATGTACCCTGGACGTATATGGAAGCCCTGTCACAATGTCTAGGCATATACCATCCCACATCCACTTTGACACCTTTAGTGGTTGCACTATGCCTACTGGAAACTGATTCTCAGCCTTCACATTATGATAAGTGAGGCATCACGAAACAAACTCTGCTACTTCTTTCTTCATACCTAGCCAGTAGTGGTGACCCCAAAGGTCCAAATACATCTTCGTCACACTAGGATGTACCTCCAGAGGAATAATATGTAACTCCCTCAACACCTCCTCATGTAGCACCACCAGTACCATGGTGCATCCTTTATAGAAGACGACGTGCTCTCTACCTTCATAAAATCAATCAGGTGCCTATCTTGAGGATATTTGGGCACATCGAGCCTCGCAACCAATGTCCCTAGGTTGTGCCTCTCGAAATCACTGAAAAAGTGGGGGAGTGAAAATCATAGACTAGATGTCATCTGCTCCATCTCTATCAACAACGGATATCTGCAACATAGCTATCTTCTTTGTCGCCTCAAACATTAGTTGTAATCTAGACCACCTTTGGAGTGTGTATGCCACTACATTCCCCTTCCCAAAAGTGTAGAGTATCTCAATTTCAGTGTAATGGAGGAACTCAATCCATCACTGTTGTATCAGGTTCTTTTCCTTCTATGAGAAGATATACATGAGACTATTGTGATCAGAGTAAACAGTAAAATGTTCTCCCATAAAGTATTATCACCATATCTTCAAGGTGAAGACTACTAATGCTAGCTCCAGGTCATGGGTAGCATAGTTATTCTCATGTTGTATCATCTATTGTGAAAATTATGTGATCACTGCTCACTCCTGCATCAACGAACACCCATGTTTAGTCCCGTATGTGTTGTAGTAGACTATATACCCAATGCCTTATTCAGGTATCCTCAAGATGGTAGAACTTGTCAGTCTCTACATAAACACCTAAATACATTGATGGAATCTCTACATCCATAAAAAAGGATTCCACTTCTTCATCAACACTGAAAAAGGTGTCACATATCTAGAAAAGTCAAGTACAAATCTCTGGACATACCCTGCCAACCCCAGGATGTTCCACACTTCAGTTACACTCCTCGATGGATCCCAAGAAAGAACATCCTCTATCTTCACTATATCCACTGAAAATCTTGCCTCCTAGATAACCTATTCCATAAAGTAGACCTCTCGTATACAGAACTGGCACGTCATGATCTTATCATAAATATGGTTCTCTTAGAGTGTATCCAGAACTATCTTTATATAATAGGCATCCTCATCTTCCAATTCCATGTATATCAAGATTTCATCGATGAAGAGCACCACAAAGTGATCGAGGTATGGTTTAATGATCATGTTCATTAGTCCCATGAATACAATAGGGGCATTGGTCATGCTGAATGGAATAACCACAAACTCATAGTGTCCATACCGACATCTGAAGGTCTTCTTCTACAGATCCGCATCTCGTACCATGAGATAATGATAGCTTGATCTGGGGATTATCTTTAAAAACCAATGAGATCCCATCAGATGATCGAAAATATAATCAATCATTGGAAGTGGATTCGTGTTCTTCAGGGTCACCTGGTTCAGGCACCCATTGTCCACACAGAATCTAAAACACCCATATGCCTTCTTTTGGTACAAAATCGGGGCTTCCCATGGAGAAACCCTGGGCCTTATGAACCCCTTCCCCTATAAGTCCTCCAACTGTACCTGTAACTCACGACGCTTCACGAGAGCCATTAGATTAGCTGGTGTAGATATCGGTGTCATCCTGGTGTAAATTTCGATGTAAAATTCCACCTCCATGTGATGATGTAGTCCCCAAACATCATCTGGAAGGACATAAGAATATTGTTTCACCACTACAGGATTTCTCAGACTCTCAAAATCAACTACTCAGAGGGTAAGTCTATCCAACTGATGAGTGATCAGCTGAACAATCCTCCAGGTAAGTCTAGACTATTATGTAATGGTTCCTTTCTCACTGGTGAATGAAAACCTGGTCCCATCATCACAGACGCACCGCACTTTGTACATAATGCAATCAATCTGAATATGGACTGAAGATAACCATTACATACCAAAGATGACATCGTATGACCTCAACACCACTAATAAAAGATCCCAACCATAGTTATCGCCTCCTAGAGTAAGCTCAAACTGCCGACAATAGTGTGTAATCATCAAATCACCTCTCATAGAAGTATGAAGCACTAAGTATTGAGGGAACAACTCTATCGGAAACTCCAAGCTCCGAACAAGGGACATGGAAATAAAAGAGTGATTAGCACCAGTGTCTATAAGTACTAAAGCTAGGTTTTAGTAGACATAGATCATACCTTGAATCATCTCTGGAACATCGTGGTCGAAGGCCTCAGCTTCCTAGAGCTGAGCTTGTCCATGTCCTCCTACTCCCTATGGTCGGGATTGACGACCTAGAGGTGGTGGCGGCAGAACCTTGAATCGCCACCCACTGCCTTCTGCATGGCCATATCTTCTACCATGTTTTCATTCCAACTGTGGAACTCCCTTATAAAATCACTACCTCTGACTCGAGGGGTCCCTCAATCGTCTTCTAGTCATCCGTATGGCGGGTTGTGCAGTCACGAGCCATTTGACCCTGCCCGCCACATGACTAGCACTTTCTGGTCCTCATTCGTCCTCCTCTGTCTCATGAACCCCACACCACTAACCCGGTATCATATGGTCATCCAACAGAAGGTATGGACTACTTGGGCCCCTATTTCATACGTCTACTACCTTCTGTGGATGACTCTGCTACATGAGAATCAATGGTGGCTCTCATTGTCAGTGCCTGCTCAGCTAGAAAGCTCTCCACCAAAAGTGATCTCTCTAGCACACTAGCCTTCTTCAGAATAATGAGAGATATCATTGATGCTCAGATATACCATGGGAGACCCTTTTCAAAGGCCTCAGCTCTAAATAAAGGGTCTCGTACCATGTGGGTGGAGTAGAAGGAGAGATCTGTGAACCTCATTGAGTACTATGCAACAGTCATGCTGCCCTACTGTAAGTGTAGAAAATATTGTATAGGTACTGAGAATAGATTCACTGGGAAGAACTCTTCCATGAAAGGGCTCTCAATGTCCACCCAGTTGAGGGTCTCCTCGTCGTGTATCGGGAGTTTCAGAATCAACTATCTCCCAGATTCTACATCGAAGAGACAAGTAGTAAGGATCACCATCAGATCGGCTGGTTTCCCAACTAACCCAAAGACTCCGAAAACAACCTCATACCAGTCATAATCTACCTATAGATCTGTCCTACCATGGAACTTTGTAGTCCTATGATGATGGAACTTGTGTAGTGTGCTCAGTTGGCATCTACCATCTGCTGGTGGGGCAGGTGGCAATGACTGACTAATGGGCAGTGGTGCTGCTGGTACACCACCCGGAGGTGCAGACACCGTAAGAGGTCCCTACACTGAGGCCTCATAGATTGGTGGGCCATCATCATGTACTCTCTCGGGAACCCTAGCTGGTTGTCTACGTGGTGGTATCATAAAAGAAAACAGATGCACCACAGTCAATATGATATACCTAGTGATCTGAATCAAAGAGAGCATAAGAAAAACTTTTCAAAACACACACAATTAGGGTTTTTATGCATTGAGTTGGAAATTATAATTTAGGGTCTTAGTGTATGGATTCATTGGTTGTAGCACCAACACTAGATTCCCCAAACTGAAAGCCACACTTATAACAGATAACACTATTGCCACATTGAAAAATCAGGGTCCTAGTTCTTTTGTATAACCAACACCTCTGATACCACATTGTAACAACTCATCCCCTAGGGCTCATGCCATTACTAACCCATGCTTTCCATCTATAGGCCAGGGGCTAAGGACTAGAACTGAAATGGAATATCCCTTTAAAATGGAATTCATTATCTTTAAACTTTCAAACACATTATCCAAGCACATAATAGAGAGAAAACCAAGAAAGTAAAAAGATATGGTAGAAGAGTGAGTATTGTAAGTAAAGGGGGCACAAATACAATCCCAAATAAAAATTACAAGTACAATAGAAAATAGGAAACCAGTCCTGGATCATCCACCGTGGATCCTACATGAAGGGTAGGTACAGCTCACGACTAATAGTCACTGCATCACATCACATCAAATCATCCACCCCTGAGCACCGCCATTCCTTGATCTGTCAGCCTCGATCAATGTTTCCAGAAATCTGGACAGGACACAGAAAGTTGAAGGAATAGGCCATGTAGGGGTGAGTATAACAATACTTAGTAGGGACTCTGAGACCCTCAAAGGCCTCCTAGAGTTCCACAATGGAAAAACCACACCGTAAGACCACAATCACAATGCATGATGTACTCAACTACTTTACTTAGGTATATTTCCATACATACACTTATGTTATCAAAATATACTTGTCTCATTCCTGGGGAAACATAAAGATCCAACATTTAATCCATTTACAAAACTGATCCTCAAGGGGAGAATACCCTGAAGGTAACACCACAAAGGTATAAGTATCACGAAGGTAAAGACTCACCTCATACTAGGTATACCATAATTACAAAAGTACAGATTATTAAATGTATTATTGGATCATTTTATTCTATTGATAGCTTCTAATGCTAACACACACAGTATCGGTAGATGCAGATCCACATAGGATCGGTGTGCGCTGACCCACTCAGGATCACTGAGATTTGACCCACATAGGATCGATAGATGTTGACTCACATAGGATCGATGTTCCTTATTCACGTTATAACCAACCACTAGATTCACATATTGACCCACATAAGATCAATTCCATAAGGGTTATTATGCGATATATGGAACGTTAATAGGACTACTGGTCTGTGACTTATAAGTAATTCAGTACCAAGGGCCCAGTTTTATTCGGGTTCGATCCGAAACTACCATACTCCAACATTATCCAAAACTCAAGTGGAGTATAACAAATGACTTCCTTGTTCCATGGATTCTAGAACCGTAGATGGTTTGTACAATGGACGTTCGATTTAGGATATAAGGCCTTTTAAGCGAATATGGGCTTGGATGTGTCTGGGTCTGGTCCGATGAGATGGAATGAGCCAGCCCGACCTTGTTCAGGTCAAGTAGACCCAGTCTGGGTCTAACCTGGCATAGCCTGAACTGGCCTGGTCTGTGGCGGCATGGGCATTGGGTTGGCATGGCATGACCCATGGAGGGTCACGACCCGAACCACAGAGGGCACGACCCGCTGGGCTAAGCCCACTGGGCTCGTGTGGCCCGGCCCACGGAGGTGGCGACCCAATGGGTTTTTGCAACCTGGCCCATGGATGGTGTGTCCAACTAGCTGGGGACCACCCTAGTTGGCGTGAGGGGATATGGGAGGGGGGGGAGTTCCCTCTGTTCATAATGAGGAGCGGCGGGGCTCCGTGATGCCACCAGATTGCCCAAGGGACCCACATGGAATGTGTCCCGGCCATTCACCATGACTTTCTATTCATGACCCCCTTCACTATAGGTGCACGTCGACGCTCCGTAACCCCCTTCACCTGGGGTGTGAGGTGGTTTTCCACGACCACCTTCACCGGGGGCGCATGATGGCACGCCGCTACATCCATCATGGCCCATCGGTGCTAGACTCTTCCCACAGCCACCATCACCTACAAGCCCTAGTGGCCCATTATGTCATTCCAGAACTACGCCAATGTTCTTCTGAAGGTCACCGGTTGAACTCTGGTGCCCGTTTTTTCATCCGAAGGTATCAACGGTGTAACGTCCCGGTTCTGGAAGCCACCCAGAGGCGCCCCGTACCCAGTTGGTCACATGGCCTCAAGCGCATTTCCCCAAATGCCAGAGGCTGTCGACTAGCAGTGAGGGCTTTGGGTGTGATAGTGGGGAAACAATGCCGTCATTGGCAGGGTACATAGTGGAAGAAAAATAAACATGCAATAGCGGAAGCAGTGATAACAAACAATATAAATAGCAGAAGTATAAATCATCAAACTAGACCACATATGTATATATATGAAATGATGCATGATACATAACTAGGAAAGTATACAAACAAGTAACAATGCTGAAAACACTATAGTACCAAGATAAGTGAAAAATAAAATTAAATAGCTCCTCATCATCGCAAGCCAAAGCATGGTCCCAGGCTCCCCTTCTCCAAGCAATCAATTTATAGAAGTTGAAGGGCACTTTACCTTGTCTATACATGCAGAAACATAGTCTTCTTGAGCCCAAAAGCATGGCCCAAACAGGGTGTGAGATAAAATCCTAGTAGTCATTCACCTAATGATCTGTGCCTAAATATCAGTGAGTATGTAGTAGGTAAAATTAGAATAAGCTGTAAACAGTAATATCTAGCAATAGGCAGTAACAGTAAGCAGTAAGGCAGGACGATACAACAGTAATAAAACCACAACCAACAACAGCAGTGAGTCACAAATCTAACCAACAGGAAACCCTATGGGAAGTACCCGTATCCATCACCTCTGGTCCTATCCATGAAGTACCACAACCCTCTGGGTAGTGCACTCATACTAACCCCTCTGGATTTTTCATATGCATTTATGAGACTCTCTAGGGAATCTCACTCAGTCAATTCCCCTTATAGTCTAGGGTAGTCAGGGACTCTCTTGTGGAAGATCACACGGTCTAACCCCCTTAGCCACAAGGTCTAGAGACTCCCTAAGGAAGCTATCTCGGTCAATTCATCATATATCCTCAAGTATACCACATACTCTTTGAGGAATCTCACTCGGTAAATTCCTCCTCTATCCTGGGAAGGTTCTTAAAGAGATTCAAATAATGTAAGACTCTCTGAGGAAGCTCACTCATTCTACCCTCCTGTAGTCTATAAATTCCAAGACTCTCTAGGAGCTCACTCGGTCCATCCCCTCTATAGTCTGTAATGTCTAAGACTCTCTGGGAAGATCCCTCGGTCTATCCTTTATAGTCTATAGCACCAGGTCCTCTCTGTCCCATTATAGTCAGTGCATATTAATGCTATACGGCCAAATTACACCTATAGAGATACTTGGCTAACCAATGTACACCTATAGAGCTACTTAGATAAACATTCTACTAGGCAACAATCATGTCATGAATTTCACTTCAACCTATTACCGCAAGGCAGAAAACAGGTGTAACCACCAAAGGCAAACAGGACCCAAAGGTCGTATATAGAATAAAGCAAGGCAATTACATCAACAAACAACAATTTATCCTCTAACATGGTCAAATTACCTCTACACAAGCATACCAGCAAGGAAGGAAAACAACAAGGGCGAAAAGGTAAACATGTGATACCACGTTCACGGGTATCAGTGGAAATTCACACATAAACTCAAATACATTGAACGGTAAGGCACAAACCACCTACCTCGATCCTAGGAGACCAATGTACTTGAACCACGATGGCTGATTCTCCCTAGAATGTCGTAGATCTGAGAAAACGCACAAAATGTTCAACCTTAGATAACTTGAGAAGTATGGGGATTTGGAAAACAAGGTTCAAGAAGAAGGAAAAACTCACCGCTATGCTTCAAACGCAATTGACTTTGCTCGAATCAGATATCGGATGGAGAGGCAGGAACTCAGGGAAGATTCGGATGTACAGGTCACTCTCGGAAGAACCAGACCTAGAAGAAGGAATATAACGTGATAGGGAATGACCCTAGTCCATTTAAGAAAAAAATAAATGTACACAGTGTGTATTTTCAATGTACCCAGAGTGTAGTGGTTTTTTCCGTACTCTGCCAAAATCGGCCTCCATGTCAACCCTGCACACCGTGTGTGTTGCCCAGGAACGGCCAACACACAGCTTCGAGCTGGAGAACAGTACATGGCATGTACTCATAAAGTACACAGCGTGTACTTCAAAAATTTCCAGAACTCCGAAAATTCTCAAAAACTCCAGAAAAGGAAAGACATACCAGAAACGAAGATCCGGGTTCTTACAAACTTCCCCCCTTAAATAAATTCGCCCTCGAATTTCCCTAGAGATGCATAGAATAAGAAACCTTGAACAACTCCGGCCTCTCCGATTGAACCTCGGCCTCCCTCTACTAAGTCTCATCCTGTACTCGCCCGTGGTGCCATAGTACCCATACCAGAGGAGCAAACCGGACTCGGAGAACCTTCGTGCTGTGATCAGAAATCTGGATAGGATGCTCCTCAAACGATGCATCTGATTCCAGCTCAACCTCCTCAGGTTGGAAGACATGAGATGTGTCTAAGAAGCAACGTCGGAGCTGAGAGACGTGGAAGTCTTCATGCATAGTCTGGTACCTCTGAGGTAGTTGCAACTGATAGGCAACTGACCCAACTCTCTCCACTACCTCAAACGACCCGATGTACCACGGTGAAAGTTTACCCTGTCTCTGAACCCTTTTGTGTCCCAACCTCGGTGCGACACGCAGGGAAACCTGATCTCCAACATCGAACTCCAAAGGTCATCTCCACCGATTAGTATAAGAATTATGTCGAGACATTGTTGTATCCATCCTCTTCCGAATTAAATCTTTCTTCTCCAAAGACTCCTGAAGAAGTTGAGGTCCCAACCAAGCTACCTTTCCTACCTCCATCTAGCATAAGGGTGATCAGCATGGCCTATCATACAAAGCCTCGTATGGTGCCATCTGAATGGTCACCTAAAAACTGTTGTTGTAGGAAAACTCCAAAAGAGGTATATGCTTCTCCCAAGAACCGCCGAAGTTTAGAATGTAAGATCAGATCATATCCTCAAGCACCTAGATCATGCGCCTGGAATGGCCATCAGTCTAGGGATGGTATGTTGAACTCAAAATTACATGTGTACCCAAAGACTTCTGAAGTCCTTGCCAAAACTGAGAGGTAAATCAGATATCCCTATTTGAAACAATGGAGTGTAGAACTCCATGTAGACGTACACTCTCTCGGATGTACAGTCGTCCCAGATCATCAACAATGAAGGTCTCCTTGATCGGCAAGAAGTGTGCTACCTTCGTAAGCCTGTCGACGCAACCCAAACAACATCACTTCCCCGACGTGACCTCGATAACCCTGTCATGAAGTCCATCTTTATATCATTACACTTTCACTTCGGAATGGGTAACTATTGTAAGAGCCCTGCTGGTCGCTGGTGCTCTGCTTTCACCAACTGACAAGTAGAACATCTCAAAACAAAACCACAACATCCTTCTTCATACCATGCCACCAGTACTGGCGATGATGATCCTGATACATCTTGGTGATGCCAGGATGAACTTCCCAAACTGAGGAATGGAAATCCCACATTATCTCCTCACATATGTCTGTTAGAACCCATACACGTCCCTGGAAACGCAAGATCTCATCCTCACCCACTGCCCATCGATGAAGAGGGTCCCCTCCTAACACATTCTCCCATAGGACCAAGGCCTCTGAGTCTGATAGATGCCTCTTTCGTACCTGATCAAGATGTGTAGAGGTAACGGTCATAGAAAATAGGACAGTATTCACCTGCATTTCCTGCACCTCCAGATGCATCTCAAAGAACAGATCCATAAGCTGCCACTCACTATTGGCCTCTTGAACTACCTGAATCTGAGTTCTCATGCTCAATGCATCAGGCACTGCATTGCCCTTTCCCAGTGTATAGGCGAGCTCGAAGTCAAAGGACTGAAGATACTCGACCAACCTGTGCTGTCTCAGATTCAGATCATGGTGAGTGAAGATATAATTGAGACTCTTGTGGTTGGTTAAAACCACAAAGTGTTCTCCCAGAAGATAGTGACTCCAACAGCGTAAGGCATGAACAACTACTTCCAACTCCAGATCATGCGTAGGGTAGTTCCTCTCATATGGCCTCAATAGATGAGACTTGTACGCAATGACTCCATATCCCTACATGAGCACAACTCTCAGCCCAATACTTGAAGCATCACAGTAAACAATGTCGGTCTTGCCCGGCTCTGGAAAGACTAGTATCGGTGCTGACGTCAACATCCCCTTCAGTTCCTGAAAGGTTGACTCACAAGAATCTGACCATAAAAACTTTCCCCCTTCTTGGTCAGACCCGTCAATGGTGTTGCTAGGCGCAAAAAGTCCTGAATGAAGCGTCTGTAGTACACGGCCAGCCCAAGAAAACTCCGTACCTCAAAGACGTTCTTTGGATGCTCCCAGGAAACTATGTCTCTCACTTTCTCTACGTCCATTTATACTCCAGCCTCTGAGATGAAGTGACCCCAGAAGTAAATCTTATCCATCCAAAAGTGGCACTTCGAGAGTTTAGTATACAATCGAGGCTATCTCAGTGTACTCAGAATGATGTCAAGATGTGTGGCTTGGTCATGTTGAGTGTGAAAGTACACCATGATATCTTCTACGAAGACCACAACAAAGGAGTCCAAGTACGGATGGAACACTCAGTTCATTAGTGCCATGAAGACTGCAGACGTGTTCGTAAGACCGAACGACATGACTGTATATTCGTAAAGACCATACATGGTTCTGAAAGATGTCAGAGGTATATCTGATGGTCTAACGTGCAAATGATGACAACCCGACCTCAAGTCGATCTTTGAGAACACCCGGGCTCCTCGAAGCTGATCAAAGAGTTCATTGATACTCAGTAAGGGATATCGATTCTTGACCATAAACTGGTTCAGCTTTCGATAATCCACACAAAGCTGAAAGGTAAGGTCTTCCTTCTTTGAAAATAGTACAGGTGAACCCCAAGGAGAAGTATTGGGTCAGATGAAACCCTTTTCCTGCAACTCCTCCAACTAATTCTTGAGATCCTGCAACTCTGGTGTATCAATCCTATAAAGATTAATGAACAGCAGTTCCACTCCTGGCATGAGCTCAATCGAAAAGTCTACCTCACTCTCTAGAGGTAACCCTGAAAAGTCTTCTGGAAAGACATCCCTGAAACGTTCCACCACTGGAGGAAATTCTAACTGTGAAGTCCCCTGGTCATTCAGATAAAGGCTGGCAATATGGGCTATAAATTCCCCTAGCCCATGATGCTCTGGTTCAGCTCTACCCGTATGGACATCCCACTCGCCTCTATGATGGAATGATACACCATCTAGTGATGTAAAACTCACCCTGCGGTGGTAGCAGTCGATGAATACCTGGAAGGGAACCAACCAGTCCATTCTGAGAATGGCGTCATAGCCCGTAATCTCTAGGACATAGAGGTCCCCTACGAAATGACACCCCGCAACCTCGAGAGGGCACTCTCTGCATTAATGTATGATAGATGTCCTCATTCCCAAATGTGTGTCAAGAGTCAACAAGTCGGCAGATGAAAAGATACAGAGCCCAAGGCTCTCCACAACCGCAGTAGAGATAATGCTATAAGAAGCACCAGTATTGAAAAGAACTAAAGATAAAACTAAGGATGCTAAGATCATACCTCGAACTGTAGACGGGACGAGATCCTGATCCTGATAGGTCTTCTCCATGGTTAAAGACTGGCCTACGTCGCGGCCCTACACCCCTGGCTGACCACTCCGAGCTGATCCACTCTACTATCGCTGATGACCTGGTGACTGACCACCACGGTCGCGACCTCCACCTCGGCCTGAATGGCCGGACGAACTCCAGTTCCCTAACTAGTGGAAAACCGGTGAAGCAACTCCATAACGTGGGGTCATAGAGGATCCCCTACCACAAGCTGAAGGGGAGAAGATATGACAGAAACGCTGATTATGGCCCATCTTGCCACAAGACCAGAACTCCATCGGATCCCTCTTGCACTGAGGCCTAGTATGACCACTCCTACCGCACTGGTATCACACAACCTTGCTACTAGAAGACGCCTCCCGTGAACCTCTATATCCTCGAGAAGACTCTCTGTGATGCTTCCTACTATCCATAGGAGGAACACTATCTCTGGATATCGAACCTCCCTTGCTCACTGCTCCAGAATCCCTCAGATTGTGCTCAGTGATCAGCACTCGGTTGATGATGGAGGATATCGAAGTCAACTGGAAGATATTCACCTGGGAACAGATCTCCTACCTGAGACAGTCCCCAAACTTCCTAGAAAGAAACAACTCATCAGCTGCTGAGATCAGTGTGAAACGCTGTAGCTCAGTGAAACGAGATGAGTACTCCATAACAGAGAGAGTACCCTGCTATAGACTCATAAACTCCCGTGCTCGATCGACCCTCAGGGTCTCCGAATAAAAGTAGTCAAAGAAGGTATGGCGAAACTTGTCCCAAGACATATCCTGCTGACACCCTGACCGTTAGATCACCTCCCACCACCTCTTGGCGGTGTCCTGGAGCATATAAGTAGCCAGCTTTATCCTTTTTTCCAGAGGGGTCTCTAGGTTCTCAAAGATGGTCAGTGTGGCCTCTATCCATGACTCTGAAGCCAATGGTCCTCCATCCCCGGAAAAAGTAGGACGATTCTGCTGCTGGAAAACCCCCGTCAACTCAGCCATCGACGGGGCAGGAGGCGGTGATCCCTGGAAGGTCTGCATCATCCTCAAGAAATCCTCCCTAAACTGCGCATCGGTGCCAGCAACGGGTATGACAACTGGTGCCAAGGCTGGCTCGACAGGAGGATCGGTAGGAATTCCCTGATCCGCCATATCTGGCATCTGATCACTGATTGACGACAGATGTACAACCGGGGGACATCTTGGAGTCATCGCTCTGAAAGATCAAAATTACACCTTAGATCATAAAAACAAGGATAGAGAACACAAGAGTACAAAATGGGAACATGGAAAAGAATCTATCGGGTTTTAAAAAACCCAACTACACGGTGTGTATAAAAACTACACGACGTGTCTACTTAAGCCACAGACATGGGCGTGTACCCCTACCTGACAGGTCGTGTAACACCCCAAAATACACAGAATGTTGACCCAACACACGACATGTACATGAAGACTATTACCCTGCCCAAGTATCTTAAATGGCTAACTCACACGGTCAAAAAAACCTCAAACTACCCGGCTTGTTCCCTAAGGACACGACGTGTACTAGACACTGAATCGGCGGCCCGTGTTGTTAGTTACTCGGCCGTCTACATGGTTGGAATTTACACGGTGTTTTCCGAACAAACACGACATGTATAGGTGAAGGTGACATCATCCCGTGTTGTTTGTGACATGGCTGGGTACCTGGGAAAGACTACAAGGGTGTTCCGAAAGCAACATGACGTGTCTACTGGAGCTTCCCTGACCCGTGTTGTTGGTGACACGGCTGGGTACACAGCTCTAAATACACGGCATGTACCTTCCTTACACGACATGTTCCTAAAGTTATTTCTACAACACCATTTTCCTACACACACAGTCAGTAACACGGCCTAAAAACTACACTGCGTCTAACCATACAGTACATGCCCTGTATTCTGGGTTTTGCTGGGTAGTAACTCTGAAACCGCACAGAATACCCAAAAAACACAAAACCAAGAAAAGTGGTGCCATATTCCGATCTGTGAGGGCACATACTCCCCGAGAATCAAAGCTTGGCATCACCAATAGACTTGTATAAGAGAAAATATGATCATGATCCACCAACATCCGATCCAAGAGTGTCTATAACACCTCAAGAATAAAAATTTGGCGTTCATTTGAGAAAAGTTCAATAAAAATGGTTCTCAAACAAAGTAGCAGAGATTCTATCAAGCATCTATCATAACAACAAACATAATCTACACAAAGTCTATCACAACAGCATGCAATCGCTAATTCACCATAGATGGCATGTCATGAATGCATGGAATGTGATTTCTACAAGTGCCTAGATGATGTATGAGATGGCATACCCTAATCTCATTGGGTTGCGACAGAAATAGACCCGTAATATCAAAACAATAACAGTACAAAGAAAGTGAATCACTCTAGGTGAAATCGTATCAACTGTAAAATCTCAAAACCAGAAACCTTTAATAAACGAGGTATTATGGCTTTTCCCTGTACATGGGTTAGCTACTCTCGGGCACAACATATTTCCATGTACCTAATTCATCCTATCCCTAGATAATGTATCCATGCAATAATGTAAGAGAAAAGAATTACTCTAATACAACTTTGTAACGTCCCGATTCAGGAAGCCACCCAGAGGCGCCCCGTATCCGGTTGGTCACATGGCCTCAAGCGCATTACCCCAAACGCCAGAGGCTTCGGACTAGTAGCGAGGGCCTTTGGTGTGATAGTGGGGAAACTATTACCTCATTGGAAGAGTACACAGTGGAAGAAAAATAAACAAGCAATAGCGGAAGCAGTGATAACCAACAATATAAACAGCGGAATACTAAATGATCAAATTGGAGCACATATGTACATATATGAAATGATGCAAGATACATAACTAGGAATGCATCCAAACAAGTCAAAATAATAGAAAACACCACAGTACCAAGACAAGTGAAAAAAAAGTAAATAGCTCCTCAGCATCGCAAGCCAAAGCTTGGTCCCATGCTCCCCTGCTCCAAGCAATCATGTTCCAGAAGTCGAAGGGATCATTCCCTTGTCCATACCAGCAGCAACATAGTCTTAATGGGCCCAAAAGCATAGCCCAAACTGGGTGTGAGATAAAATCCTAGTAGGCATTCACCTGAAGATCTGTGCCTAACAGTCAGTCAGTATATAGAAGGTAAAAGTACAAAAAGCAGTAAACAGTAACAACAAGCAATAGGCAGTAACATTAAGCAGTAAGGAAAGATGATACAGCAGCAATCAAACCACAACCAACAACAGTAGTGAAGAACAAATAAAACAAACAAGAAACCCTATGGGAAGTACCCGCATCCATCACCCTCTGGTCCTATCCAAGAAGTACCACAACCCTCTAGGTAGTGCACTCAGCCTAACCCCTCTAGCTTGGTCATACTAATTTATGAGACTCTCTGGGGAATCTCACTCGGTCAATTCCCCTTATAGTCCATGGTAGTCAGGGACTCTCTTGAGGAAGATCAAGCGGTCTTACCCTCTTATCCCCAATATCTAGAGACTCTCTAAGGAAGCTATCTTAGTCAATTCCTTATATAGCCTCAAGTATTCCACAGACTCTCTAAGGAAGCTCACTCAGTCAATTCCTCCTCTAGCCTGGAAAGGTTCTTAAAGAGATTAAAACAATGTAAGACTTTCTGAGGAAGCTCAATCAGTCTACCCTCCTATAGTCTATAAAATCCAAGACTCTTTGGGAGCTCACTTGGTCCATCCCCTCTATAGTCTGTAATGTCTGAGACTCTCTGGGAATCTCACTCTGTCTATCCCTTATAGTCTATGGCACCAGGTCCTCTCAGCCCCGTGCCAGTTAGTGAATAATAATGAAATACGACCAAAGTACACCTATAGAGCTACTTTTCCAACCAAAGTATACCTAAAGAGATACTTATCTAAACAGTCTACTAGGCAACAATCATGTCCGGAATTTCACTTCAACCTATAACCGCAAGGCAAGAAACAGGTCTAATAGCCAAAGGCAAACAAGACCCAAAGGTTGTATACAGAACAAAGCAATGTAATTACATCTAAGCACAACAATTTACCCTCTAACATGGTCAAATTACCTATACAAAAGAATACAGTCAAGGCAGGAAAACAACAAGAGTGAATAGGTAAACACGTGATACCCCATTCACGGGTATCAGTGGAAATTCGCACATAAACTCAATGTATTTGAACGGTAAGGCACAAAACAGCTACCTAGATCCTATGAGATCATTATACTTGTACCAAGAAGGCTAATTATCCCTAGAACATCATAGATCTGAGAAAACACACAAAATGTTCAACCATAGATAACTTGAGAAGTATTAGGAACTGGAAAACAAGGTTCAAGCAGAAGGAAGAACTCACCGCTACGCTTCTAATGCAATCGACCATGCTCGAATTGGAGGTCAGATGGAGAGGCGGGAGCTCGGGGAATATTTGGTCGTACAGGTCGCTCTCATACAAACCGGATCTAGAAGAAGTAAAATAACGTGATGAGGTGCGACCCTGGTCCGTTTATAAAAAAAAGTACACGGTGTGTATTTTCAAAGTACACGACGTGTAGTGGTTTTTTCTATACTCCGCCAAAATTGGCCTCCATGTCAACCCTACAAACTGTGTGTGTGGCCTGGGCATGACCAGCACACGACTTCGAGCCGGAGAAGAGTACACTACATGCACTCAGAATGTACAAAACGTATACTTCAAAAATTTCCAGAAACTCCAAAAAATCTCAAAAACTCCCGAAAAGATAAGACATACCTGAAACGAAGATCCGTGCTCTTACAAACGGCCTCCCCGGGATGTCCTCTTCATCGCTTGACCCTCCATTTCAGGTTTTGTACAACCCAAATTAGAAGTCTGCGAATAACACGTAGATCAAAAATGTAGCGGAGGGTCCGAGCCTTGTTCTTTTTGCCAATGTCATCTGTGTTAGCTTTATAACATGAGCGAAGAATAAGATTCCAAATTTGTATTAAAACTAAACCAAATAAAACCGTACCACCAGATCGTTGGAGAACATACACATTTGAGGAAGTGTCGGTGTTCGTCATTCCCGCAACAAGCACCAAACAGTACTAATCAATCGTCATTCTTCATTTCTTGGTTTAGTGTCGCTCACCATCGATGGCTGGAACCAGTCTCGCCTTCCATGTGGTTGGTTCCATGGTACTTTTCTAGTGCTTCTTCAGTTGGTGAAGCTATGACCAACCCCACCCCGAGCTCCGTATAAATAGTAGGTGGTGTGGTGGTTATCTTCCTGTGGAATTTCTGAGGTTCATTTAATTAATGAATCTCCCAAATTCCAACTGTACAATTACAACCAAGGATGATTCAATCCAATTAGTGGATTGACATGTCTTCAGTCCTACCACCGCCACATGTCAATTGAAGGAATAGAAAAGGAGGAAAAGAAATAAAATAACATAACATGTTATTTTTATTAAACTTTCAATAGTCTGGAAATTTTTATTTTTCACCTAACCTACTACGGTCGAAGTGAATCCTTCTTTATGTGAATCATGGAACTATAGATTTAACGGTGCCCTCACATTTTTATTCTGATCACCGATTCAAAAGATAGAAAATGTCTCCCACGGGTTTACTGAACGTACCTTAAAAAATGATCATCAATTGATTGTGGGCACACCGAGCCTCATTATTCTTGTAATAGTTCAATATAATTAAAAAATATTACATGTAAAATATGGGTCTTTATAATTTTATTCTACAGTCTCAGCTGGAAGATTAATCTCGCTAACCATGTATAATGATATTATGTGATGACCTCCACTTGTGTCTATAAAATCTAGAGAATGAGTGTAATAAACACAAATACAACCTTTTATCGTATCATCAGCAACTTGGTCACAGAACCCAATTGCTAGAAATTACTTGAATAAATGATTGAAATTTCTCTCATCCTATTTTTGGCCATCTAATTGCAGTTTTGGAAGATCTCATAGCTTCATAAGCCATAAAAATCTCATCCCTCTTGATCTAGAAGTTCTCCTATGTTAGCCCCACCTCCATAAGGGCTTTTATTATGATGCTTACTAGAAACGAAGTCACATCATTACATCTTCTATTGTGGGCCATCTCCTTACTTCATACCCTCCTGGGCTTTAAATTTTTGAAAATAATGTTCCAAGTGGACTTTACCTTAACATTCATAACATTTTCCGTATATTTGATGACCAAAACCTCTATAAAAACATTATGCCACATTTTGACTTGGCTGAGTATAGCCATGATGATGTCTCGAACTCTATGATCCTATCTATTGGAACCTTCTAGAAATTTGAAAAAAAATGTCACCATGATACACACTTGAATGATCATGTTACCAAGAATCCCTATAATATATATATATGTTACTATTTCATGCTATTGGACTCCATCATTGGTGGGAATGCATAAGTATATTATACTAGCACAAATGTCTTTTATGAGACCTAGCTTCAAATTATGATCATGGAAGTAAGCACCCCACACCACACTGAGGGATTATTTAACAAGGTCATTAAACATCATTACATAATCAATGACAAACATAATACATGGATATAGATCACGAAGATACTATATCCATAATTAGAAAAAGAACGAGCAATAATCCCCCTTATCAAATAGTTATTAAAAATATGACCATGAGTGTGGAATATCATCAAGATTCTACATGACTAAACCCTACTAGAACCATGATTATTAATGGAAATGACATTATGTACGTTAAACAATCGAATTATTCAACATTTTCATGATCCTAAATACTCATATCATCTTGTAAAGAAATTCCTCTACATCCTAGGGATTTGGAACACCATGAAACCTTATCAGAATTTGAGGTTGAAACTCATAGAGTGTATTAAGAATTCACACATCATTACCAAAAATTGCTAGTACAATATGATTCTCTATAAGTGGGAGAATTTCTATTTTCCCATATGAGGAAACACCTCAGAACAGATGAAAAATGACTCCTCAAATCAATGTCACCATCCTTAATGTGGTCATCTTGATGGATAACTTCATAGAGGCATCCTGAAAGTTATCAATATGAGAAATTATAATAGTTATATATATATATATATACATGGAGCTATCTTAATATCGATTGTTAAAGGGATCAATCCATTAGGATTCATTTACCATTGTTTTTATTAAACCAATATCATTGTATGATGAGTTGACAATAAGGTAGTCATAGTCTAGGTATATGGATACATTGACTACTCCTCCAACACGAGATTTCATATACTTAAAGCCTCACTCGAGAAACTCTGACTCTGTTTCCCTATGTCCCAACTAATTAATCGTAAGGGAACAACTCAAAATAGTATCCCAGGGAATGAACATCTTTGATACCACTTTATAATGACCAAACCCATTGGTTCCCTCCAGGTTGGTGTGTGATTGAGTCTTTATAGCGCCAATCCCTCCACTAATAGGTTTGTATCTATTGACAAGCACCAAGTGTGTATTATGTAAATGGAAGGCCATTCTCTAGTGTTCGTCAATACATACACACATTGATAACCAGCTAATATTGAAAAGGAATAATAAATGGAGTCACAAATCTAGAGTAAAACAATCCATACAATAACATGTAGTGAATACACTAGAGTATGGAATAATAAAACCAATGTGTAATGGGGAAATATACAAAACCAACCAAAAATGATGTCTCATCCTAAATAAAATACTATAAATAAATAAATTTGATATGGCCCATCTTATATTCACTAATCACTGCCACTGTATGCTACATATGCACTAAATTATTACAATGCTCTACCTATGTTACCAGCAAATCGTTCTTTGTCTACATAAGAGATGACATGTTCGGGGAAATCCCAATCATGTTTGAGTATATAAATACCTAATAGGACACTAAAAGAACTAAAGAGAGATCCATTGAGGACATAGAAAAGTCTAGATCAATCCATAACATGTGGGAAGTGAAAACAATTATATATATATATATATATTTCTATATATGATTAAAAGAAAACTAAGTGATTGGTAACAGGGATTTATATATCATAGTTTGACATAGTATGATAAGTATTCATATAGTTATATGTGTTTGTATATGATTCCTAGAATATTTTGTGTATTTATGATAATTTCATTTGATTCACATAAACCTCACAACTAAAACACAATCCATGTGGTTAAAATCCTCGATTGAGTAAGTTCTCTCTAGTATGATTGGGGGATTCAACTAGAAAAATAGGATCCTAATCGTAGATCTATAGGGGGATTTCACTGAGTAGATGGATATAAGACCTATTCCCTATTATGTCAGTGGAGGTCCAATGATACCATGGAAGACCCATATCCTAGAATGATGGGGGCATGTCACTTAGTTGGTACAGATAGAGTACCCAATCCAGAATGTGTCTTGGGGGTTTCACTCAATATATCAAGGACCACCACTCTGGTATATGAGATGGTAGGACTTAGTTGGTAGAGGAATTCCACCTCAAAAAGATAGAGGGTGCCTCCTAACTGGAGAAAGTGGTATGGGGATCTTCACACTAGTGTGATAGGGGTATTCCAAACCCCAACCTCTCCATAATGATCCTTCCTAGCCATTTATACTTGTCCAATATCTCTTGAATAAGTTTCAAGATCTCAAAAAACTGTATCATATCTCAAAGGACCCTAAGAAAGATAAAATCATGTTAAAAGTAGAAAAAATCCTAGGATGGGCTACTCATTTGTGAAAATATGAATTTTTATGAAGCGGATATGAATGGAGAAATTCTTTTTTTGAAGTACCTGATGTGAACCAAGGATCACATGGCATGTGTCTTCACCTGGAATCCTAATTGTTTCCTCACCATCACATGGATTAGGTAGCTATGTAGAAATTAAATGAATTTATATAAAAATCATACCTCAACCACTTGATTCAAACATGTGTGATTCTACACATTCCTAAGAACATTATCCTAATCCCTTGTACCCCAAGTGTACACGAGTTGTCCTCTTGCAAGGGTCATAGCTATGTGAAACCAGCACAAGGTATGGAAGCCTAGGGAGGATCACATGGAATGTGGGCCTAGACTCATGATGTGTGATCCTTATCATAATAAAATCCCTACCCATTACTATTGGTAGGTATATACAACATGTCTTATGAGACTACAAGAAGAGTAGTATGATTTTCAATAGAATCGCACCGATGTTTTCATGTACAAAACTGAACAACCTCTGTCACCAATTGAACCAACAAATGAATCATAGAGTGAGGATATTGGGTTATACAGTTCCAATAGGCCTCCATTGTCCAAATTATGACCACTTGATACCTCATACATCACCTTTAAATTCCACCATTCTTCTCTCATTTCCATTTTCACTCTAGATTTTGTATCACATATCATTATCTATAAATCAACTTTATCCATAAAAAACCATCACCCCAATCTTTTTTCACTCAAAAAAATATTTATATGCGGTTTGATCCTGAATAAACTTGACCTCAACAATGATAAACCATTATCATGAGAGAAATCAATGAAGAACATGAAAATTATTGAGTGAAATCAAAAATAAAAAAGTGAAACCATTAGTGTACAAGAATTATTTAATAACCACAATAAGAGATGGATATTTAGTTCTGATAATATTGAATATAAATAAATCATTGATTTTGAAAATTAAAATTATAAAATGGTCTCATTTAGTGGATTAAATAATCACATATTAAAATAAAATAATTAAATCCATGTTGAATATTTTTGTCAAAATCTCGAAACCACAAGTGATTATCCCAACATCAAATTGGTTTGTTCTTTTGTTAATATTTACTTCCATTGTGATGAAGGAGACTCTTTGTTTTCATCCCCTCAATCCATCTTGACATGATCACATTTCACTCTTAAACATTGATCCTCCAATGGAGAATGCCGAGAGGTCCTCTCAATTATACCAATAATTATGTGACTAACCCTTGTAAATTTATATATTGGTGTATTTATAGAGGTAACGAAGTAGTGGGAATTTAAAATAAATTAATAAAATGTAATTATTTATTTTAATTAAAATCACTTCCAATGACTACCTCAACTGAACATATAGAGCCATAAATCTATTAGTGATTCATAGATGAAATCCAGAATTCAAGATTCAATTGTGTTTTAGAATAATCCATTTGAGGTCCTGAACAATTGGAAAACTAAAATGATGTATGTGTGTTATATTAATATATTTTAAATTTTTATAATATTAATTCTGATCTCACTGGGCCTTATTATTTTACATCTTCTGAGTTCCAGCTCAAAAAATATTTCATCATAAATTCCAATCACATAAAGAAAAACTATATTAGCTGTAATTTAAATATATAGAAGCTAAATTATTAATATATAATTTTTATTCTCTCGGTAACAAATATTTTTTTTCAGATGAGGTTTAGGAAGAATCTATAATGAAAAATATAGACCATTTCATGTTGTTATCATTACAATTTTATGGATTTTTTTTAACAAAATGATCCTAGAAATATGATGATCATAAACCTAGATATATTATTTTTATAGAATAGAAGTTATTTACATATATATATATATAGATTTATTTATTTTATATATTTTAAAGAACACGTTAAAAGAGTTCAAAATCATGATTTTGATTCCTATGTATCACTATTAATTAGATTGAAATAGTTCAAATATGTTTGTATATAATGTGTTTCGTGTGGGGTGGGGGGGATTTATCCAATGGACCTAAATTGACGTGGCAAGAATTACATGGTCAATTAAATAATTTTAACATACCATAAAAGACACAAAAACATAAGGCCATTATAAACATTTATCATTTATGATATTATTAGATGAGAATATAAATATAGATTTGTAATGTATTCATAAATATCATTATGAAAAAAAAATGTATCTTGTAATATAATAAGGAATATTTAATTTAACATTATTTTGTGTTGGATGATTCTTTTCATATGTAAAAATAAATATTATCCTTTCAATATATGAGTATTAAATTTCCCGAATGGGTTTTCATCATGTAGTATTATATAGCATGATGAAATTTCATTGTTGGATAGATTATTTTTTTCTGAAAATATATGAAATCTTTTCACAATGTACGATTATTTCTTGACCAACCATGAAGTATACTACATGGAGGTACATACTCAGTGTATTTGGTTTACATGGTGTAAATTATAAATATTTTGACTTCTATAATAACCCTGAATTTTGGGATAACATTTAAGAAGCCTTAGTAAATTGTTAAATTTCTTAAAAAACCCATGAGGCATAGAAAATAATTGGGTGTTTGGGCATGTTATTGATCATGTCTTCAGTAGGATATTGAAAATGATTTTATTATTCCACTTATATGAGGATAATACAATCTAATCATGAAATTTGATTGAGAGTAATTGATGTATAGATAAGGGGACATCAATACTTTCAATGTTCATGTATTTATTTTGAAGCATATATTTCTTTAAACTCTCCCCTAGGATCCTGTTATTCACTCCCATTCTGTGTTTTCATTGGGTAGTTTTTTTCACTGATGTTTTGGGAGATCCTATTTGAGTAGCTGATGGTGTTTCAGGTTGTGAGACCAGCAAAAACATATCTTATTCCATTGGGGTACTATTTGATTTGTTATATATTCTTCCAAATGTTTATTCTAGCATGTGTTTATCATGATGGTTTCATATATGTTCAATAGCACTTATGTTGTATGTTCTGAGGTTTATGTTAGAGATGTTCTCCTCAAGGGGTCAATGTTGCATTTTTGTCTGATTACTGGTTTTAGGGATCATCTTTTTATTTCAATCCAACTAGAAATAATTACAATGAAGTTATATTCATTTGTATTCGGATTATTAGTGATATTGATGATTGAAGTGGGTTGATTTCGTGTTAGGGTTCACATCAAGAGATGAATTAATTTACGAAGTTATTTATGTGAATAGGATTTAATTTTTAATTAATAGAATTATGCCACATGTGTTGGTTTCTTTTTGAATTATGTACTTCTTGCATGCCAAGTTTCCCAACTATAACATGAAGGACTATTTTTCCCACCCATCCTTAAGAGGGTTGTCTAAAACAAATATTACTGAATTTTTATTATCGATAAGACAAAAAATGTTTTTATCTATTTTGATAATAGTAATATGTTATGATCATTAATAATGGTCAACAACTAGTGATATGTTCATCGACCTATTTATTCTATAAAAAAACAATCAATAATAAATTAGTATATATAATTAACTGGCGTACTCCATGCCTTGTGGTTACTTGATTTCATAGGTAATGTATTGCCTAAAAATGCATCCCTGTATATTGAAATATTGATGGAGAAATGTTTTTAGATAATTGGGATTAATAGAGATCATTCTTTATCACTTTATTTCATGTGTATCATTGATACTACTGTATAGGTTTCTCCATGCATACATTTATTATTTTGAGAATCCTGATTTGTTTCCAATGAAAAAGTGACAATGGGAACACATTTTATTATTGAGTTGATGGGGATTCAGAAGATATATAGTAAAATTACATTAGAGTTTATGTGAAATGGTTTTTAGGTATGTAATTGTTTTTCCATATGATGTAATACATGATGAAATTAGTGATAACTGACCAAATTATTTTAGATGATATCAAAAAGAGTCTTTAATTTTGATTCCTTTTTTATTTCCTAGGATAGAATATGGAACAAAGCATATGTGAATTTTCATAAAGTGTTTTAATGATTATATTTTGTGATTATACTTCTACATATGATGGTTTGTATACATATGATAAGAAAATATTTGTGTGTATACTATTTCATGTATTAGAAAAATCACGCCATTAGTGGCCAATAAAATTTTATGACATGGATGATTCATATTATCAATCTATCTTTAGAAAATCATTTGTTATTCCATTTTACATTTAACAAAACAATGTAATTTTATATAATGAATTAGAAAATGATAATACAGAATTATTTTTTGAGGTGAATTCATGGTATGTCCAAGTATTATGATTGTTGTACCCACATGAAATTTTATCATATGTCATAAATGTATGTTCAAATGCGTAGAAACATACTAAATGTTATATATGAAGAATTATTACATTTATATTGAGTGTTTTTGTTAAAAGAGTATAAAAATTTCGCTAATTACTGTATCTATGAAGAACCAGATGGACATATTCATGTCTCCCCATAAGCTACAATCAACCAACTAGCGATGATAGCCTATGAGAAATATTGGGATAATTTTAAATTCATTGCATAAGAAAAAATAACCTAATAATAAAACCATCTTATAGAATAAATTTATATATATAATATTTAATTTAGTATTTAATCTTAAGACATGGAAAACATATAACTGGTAGATATTTTTGTGAAATATTTTCTTGAATTAAATTAAAAAAATTCAATATTTTATGTCACACATAACACCATGCTCGGTATGTTTGACAAGAAACACCATGTTTATATTGAATTACATGAAACAATGAGTATATTTTCTATTACGTGCAGCAATACGTTTATCTTTCATTATATACAACACAGAGTGTATCTTGTTATACACACAATATCAAGTTAGAATGAAAACTAACATAGTATTATAATAACATTTTTTTTGATAGTTATCACTAAGTGGTTTGAATGATGGATAAAATAAGGAAAATTAAATTATGAAAATGTATTAAAATAATTATAAATATATATTTAATTATTAGAAAATTAATTATAAATGAAAATAAAAACTATCTTAGAATAAATATAATTTTTTCATAAAAAACATTTTTATTCTCACGAACACATTTAACCATAATAAATAAAATAAATAAACTTATGGGAATTTTTATAATGAAATATATATATATATATATATATATTATTTTCCATCAAATGTTTGACATTAAACTTATGTCATTTCAATACAAAAGATAAGAATAAATCCATTTTTATGATTAAAAACATTTTTTTCTAAGATTCTCTTTTTCACCTATTTACACACAAATTTTAACATTATGTTCCTACACTTTTATAAAATTCGCACGAAATTATGTAATTAATTTTTAAAATGATAATATCAAAATTATATTATGGTAAATTTTTTATAATTTTATGAGATAATTATTTTATTAAATGAATAGTAAAAAATATTGGTTAATATGATGAATTTTCATTTCTTTTATTAAATTTAAAAAAATGCAAAATTTCCGATGGTTTTACAGGTATATTATATAAATTATATATATATATATATATATCTAATTTAGGTCATTGGAAACAATTTCATCTTGATGATTAATATAAAATCATTTTAATAATTTAAAAAGTTAATCTTTGGAAAACAGCTTTCACATCACAATTAAAAGATTAATTTTAAAATATTTTTTCCACTTATATGAATTTAATTTGGATAAAATGATGAAATATTTGGATTCAGAATATTTTATATTTAATAATATGGTCAATTTAATTTTTTACCACAATCAATCATTAAAATAGTAAAAAAATAATTGTGGTTCACGTAAAATTGGTCTTACTGAGGGTTCATCTAAAAAGATAATTGTCAAAAATGATTTTTTACAGTACTAATTTTATAGAAAAATGTCTCCCATATAAATTCTTAAATCATTAATGGCCAATTTTTGAGAGTTGTGTCATGTGTAAAACATGGGAACACATTTTTCTTTTCCAAAAATACAAGTGTTTCACTCACCTCACTTATAAAAGGCGACCCCTATCTTCTAATATTCACCATTCCAATATGATTTGGATCATCCAATACCTTTCTAAAAGACCTCCCTAATTTAAAAATATTATCCTAGAATCCTTATATTGGTCAAAAATCCAACCTATGAAGGATTTTGGTGCAATCCAAAGGAGGTTGCATAAAGAAGACCTAATGTTCTTCAATTAGTGTTTTTATATTATTTCTTCCGAAAAATCCGGAAATTATTATCAAACCATGATGATATAATTACCATATATATATATATATAAAGAAATTTTTATTTTATGTTCTTGACCTACAACTATTTATCATCATCAGATTTAATCTTTTCAAATAATATAATCCATTTGCTAATTTTTGTATCACACAACACAAAATATAAGTTTCATTATATGAAAGTACCAAGATTGGAATTGGTAATATGCAAGACCATGTTAATATTTCCATTTAAAAAAATAGATTAGCTTTCGGTACATGAAATACTTTGTTTGGGTTTTATTACACCCAATATTATCTCCCTTTGATATATTTTGTTACATGCAAGGTCAAGTTTTACTTAACAAAAATATAATATTAATATTAATATTAAAATATTATTATACATACCTCCAAGATGTTAAAATGGATGTTACTAATATGAATAAATAAATTTTTTAAAATATTATTTGCACATGTATATAAAATTATTCTTTTGGTTATCAATTGGTTATAAATGAAAATAAGAGCTATTTGAAAAAAAAATTACTTTTATAAGAGTACATTTTTATATGTAAAAAAACAATTTTATCCTAATTAATAATATAAATTATGATGTTTTTTGATAAAATTTATATATTATATATTCATTCAATATTTTTTATTCTCATCTAATAGATTTGACGTGTATAAAATATGAATAAATCTGATTCTATGAATAAAAAAACCTAATTTTTCTAAATGGTAATTTTACCTACTTATAATGGATAACCCTAGTTAAATCTACTTTTTCACACATATAATTTTAAAATGATATAATATATTTCATTATTGAAATCAGGATATCAACATTTTCTTTGGGTTAATTTTCCTTAATTTTTAGGGAGTTTTCATATTTTAAAGACCATTGACAAAATACTAAATTGTAATTCTGAAATTCATTTTAATCTAATTTTTTAATTGATAAATTATATTTTATTTTTTAAAAGTGTAATTAGATCATATTTCAATTAATTAATCAAATTTTTTTCATTATAACTAATTTAAAATGTATTTTTTATAAAAACATTTCAATTGTTCAAAATATTAATTTTAAACCCTATTTCCCGTCATGTCTATGAATAAATTTTCAAATGTTTTCTACCACTTCTATTATAGGAATTTGAAATATTCATTCCATATTTTTATTAATAAAAAATTATAATGGTTAATAATTGTAAATTATTTGTTTACTTTTAATATTTGTGAATTTAATTAAAATTAATTTAAACGATTAATATAAAAATGAGTTTACATAATGGTTATTCATTAATCGTAAGAGGTCATATGACAAATACAAAAGTCAAAAATCCAATGGACTATAATATTTATAAAAATATCTATATTTTATACAATTTGAAAAATAATTGGTGGCACATGTTTTAAAGGGTGATTTATCAGTAGTTTTTTCCATTATATATTTATACAAATTACACTCCTCCACTATGAAAGGAAAATCACCCCCTCAATTACTCCCAAAACTAAAGCCTCTCGTTCTCTCATAAACCCAAACAATATCCCATAAAAACATCTCCCTTTACCAAAAAATCATCACTTTGGGAATAAATCCCATAAAGGAATCTCTTTGGTGAAAAAAGGGAGTCCCCTAAAGAATAGGTAACATCCTTCTTCAAGATCATTTGTTTTTTTATTCTCCACCACCTAAAATAGTATTATTCCATTACTATATAATAACATAAGTATCCTAAATATACTTATATTATGTTATTATACTAGTTATACCTACACATAAACACACTTACATCTTATGGATAAGTAACATACCCTTCGTGTGTATGGTGGACTAACACCTTGTGAAAATATGTTGTTCGATTGTTTCCTTTACCACCTTTAATGGGTAGGTATTATTATGTAAACAATATTTTTATAAGATATATATGATTTATATGATGTATTTAAGGATATAATATATTCAAAAAACCATTATTCATTCCATTTTGTGTAAATATGATAACTTCATTTGTGGACATAGAGTATACCTTATCCTCGAATCAGTGTGATTCGTTCAAAATTGCATGTAATTTATTATGGTTGGGTTAATTGAACTTATATGATATATTTGACATAATAATTATACTGTAATTATATTACATTTATACATGTATTTCATTTAGTTTATTTCATTCAATATAATAATAAAATAGCAAGAACGTTCATGAGTATGTACTACCAACCATCTCTATGAATGGTGTTTTAAATTTCATATTTACATATTCTATAAACTATTACAAATACATTTATGTAGAATATATATGATATTTATATCGGTTTTTACATTTTCTATGTAAGTAAATAATGATCTAATAAAAAGGACCAAGAATAATAATGAAAATATACACAAAAAACAAAGTAGATATTACCAGAAACATGACATTAATTTAGAGTCCTTAATAAATGGGTAACATAAATTGATAATAAAATTATATATTTTATTATAAATAATAATTTTGTTCTATGTTAGATTAAGAATAAAATTATAATTATTATACAGTTGGTTTAAATATGTATGAAGAAATTCAAAACATAATGTAAGGGTTTTCTCATCTCACATTTATTTCTCAGAGATTTATGCCATATTCTAAAATCATTTTTCTGTGTAGTGTATACAATTCCCATGAATTTATTCTATTATTATTGTACATAAATTTATTTTTTATTTAAAAATCCATTTTTCTATTTTTCATTCATGGTGTTTAAGTTTGGATGTTACAAAATCAGGAATTTTATTTTTTCCCAATTTTCCATCATTGGGATACATTCTATGTTATGAATCTGTATTATTCTATTAGGTGTATATAAATAAATTTTACATGTTATATAATTAATATCCATTTTCAGGAAATTTTAATCTATATGTAAAAGTATTCTTTGACATTGATTATGATTTAATGTTAACAAAGTTGTAAAAGATTATTTTAACAATCTCCATGATATCGAGATTATTAAATATTCAACATCCATTAAAGAAATATTATGATCCATATATCAAGAAATATCATTTAATTTATTATCTTATGCTTATCAATTATATTTCAATATATTTTTACTTGTTCCCTCCCTTTCATATTTAATATAATTAAGAATTTTTTTAATAAAATATGAATTTATTTCACACGTCATTCGGAAACTTATTTCATTAACAAAACCATGTTTTCTAAAACAAAGTTAAAAAAAGTTTTACTATGATGTGAAAATAAAATTTTCTAATGTTTTACCTTTTTAATAAAAAAATCCTTTTAAAATTAAACACTTTTTCGTTTATGATCAAGGTACTATCCTAAAAATTTTACCATGCAAAAGTAATGTTTGAAATGAAACAATTTAACCACTATAATGAATGTTATTTTTGTGAAGAATCCATTGGAAGATTACTAGGTTATTTTTAATGATTTGTTTTCAAAATATTTTAGAAACTATTTTTTTAACATTGTTTTAAAAAAAAGGTTTTCAGAAATGTTTTATTTTCAAAAATAATTTTTAATGTTTTTCCAGATTCCTTTATATTAATTCATAGAAGAATTTTTTTAATCAGTTTTAGAGATTCCATTATATTTTCTCATGGATTTGTTTTCAAAATTTCTTCAAGTTTATCTTCTAAGAAATAGAGTTTGATAAAGATTTATTTTTCAAAACTTATTTTTAAAAATAATAAAGGATAATTTATTCAATATATGTTTAAATGAAATTAAATCTTAAACTATATGTTTTAAATTATTTTTAATGAAAAGTATTTTGAGTATGTTCTATGTTTTAATAAATTAATTTCAAAGAACGGTTATTTTCCTAAAGAAATACTCTATGGGATCTTTCAAAATCATTCTCCATCTATGATGGAATCCTTTGATATATTTTAAGCATTATTACAGACATAATCGAATAATTCCATTCATATACTATATGAAATTGTTTATGTTTCGATGTAATGTTGTATAAGACACCCATTTATCTATAATGGGTTATATTCTATGGAAACCTTCTTCCTTTCCTGGGTAATTAATTGATGAAAACATTATGAAATATGTATCTTTTTCAATAGAATGACATGATAACTTGTTTATAATACCCTTATCATTTCATGGGATATGATATGATGAATGTTTTCTTATCTAGTAGAACATGCATGTATGATTTCATTATGTGATTAGAGGGACTATTATCTCACTTTAATACATAGGATAATGATTGATGACTCATGAGTATATATATTATATGTGAACCCGATTACATGTTTACAATGTAATGTGTGGACCTGAATACACGTTCACAATGTTTTGAGTGGACCTTATTACATGTTCACAATTTTATGTGATAACCTGATTACATGTTCATATGTTATTCATGGACATGGATTTATGTACATATGTTTAATCATGTTCCTAATTACATGTTCAAAATTTTGTTCATGGACCTGGTTAAATGTCCATAAGTTTTTGTGTGAGTCCGATTAAAAGATTAAAATGTTATTCTTGAAACGGATTATATGTTCACAATTTTATTCATGAACATGATTACACATTCACAATGTTATGAATGAACCAGATTGCATGTTCATACTTTTATTTGTGAACATGATTACATGTTCACAATGTTATGTGTAGACCCTGTTGCATGTCCATATATTTATGTGAAGACCTAATTTCATGTCCTAAACCGAACGTGTGGACCTATTTCTATTTATACATGTTCCCAATGATATAAGTTCATGTGTATTAAAAAATCCCTTATCATATTCTTATGTTATTATATTATAGATTATGATATTTATTTTCTTATGATTCATGTCTTATGAACTACCAATATGTATTCCATAACTCTTGATTATAACCATTTATATTTTGGGTATGATCTTTTAATATTAAAATCATGGTCTTCTAACCTTGTGGGCATGTTATACATTATGCATCTCTCTTTATTACATTTACTAAGAATCTAAGATCTAACCTTTTTTATGTTTCCATTCCTTATGTTATGAATAAATTTTATATGTAAGTGTAATAAACAGAAAGATATATAAGGGGGGTGCTAAAGATCATTCACCATATTGGAATATTATGTTTCCATGTTTCCAAAGACACTAAACCATTATGGTCCTTGTTAATGTATTATTTATGTTATTAATATTAATCTTAAATGATGTAATATTCATTTATGTTAATCTTGGGACTCTTTTTTTCTCAAACGAAAGGTTTAGTAAACCATCAGAAACCAGGATGAGAAATATTTAGTGACATCCCTTAGGATAGTTATAATGATGTGTATAGGGATATATGTAAGGATATTTCTATGGGGTCATATTTTAAAGAACTATGTGATATTATTTATACATCATATATGTATTTTTTCATGGTTATGTGGGTTTCTGCAATGGTAAGTCTTGTTAACACAATGCTTTCTGGGTTTAGTCAACAATGTAAACAAGAAGTATTTGGGTATACGTTTAACATATTAGATGTGGAATATATGTGAAATATACAAATCAATGTTCTAATTGGAAATATAATGAAGATAACCATAAGGTTGTTTTTTGTATTGGTTATAGTAATAAATATAAAGAGAGAAAAAAAACATTTGACTAGAATTTAATGATTTCTGAGTATTGTTACATTAAACGTAAAATATTGATTTTTTTGATATAGAATAACCTTACTACATGATTCATTTTTAATATTCTATGAAAGGGGTATTAAGTAATAGGATGATGAATCCTGACTAATCATTTGGGGATAAGGTTAGATAATTTAAGTGTACATGTTTTGGAATTCAAATAGTATGTTATATGAATCATGACGTATATACGAATTATTTGAAAAGGTTTTCTTTAAATAATTTCAATATTATGATAAATGATACTGATGACCCAGAAATATGAGTTAATAGAGAGGTTAAATTAAGGGAAGCTAAATCTTGACATGTTTATGAGGATGATAAAATTATACTTTATATAGAAATAGAGAAGAAAATGTAGATAATTTGAATTGTATAATATTAATGACCTTAGAAGTATTAATCTTTTTTTTTGAAAATTAGGTTTATTCTATCAAGGATGGATTGTATGATATTTTCAGATTTAAGGAATATATCCAATGATAATTATAATAAGAAACAATTCGTTTGTTAAATAAGGATTTATAGTAATTAAGGTTATAACCACGTTTTATGATAAAACATGATAAAGGTATTCACGTGTTTTGTATGTTACAACCAATAGAAACATTGCGATATATGGGGAATCAATTATAAGTTTTTTTGAAAAATTTAGTGGCTTTATATCTACATTTCTTGACTTGTATCTTTTGGAATGGTTACAATGTAACAATTAATTGAATGGTTTATAAAAAAATTATATGAGAATTTGTAGATTAACCTATTATCTCACAACATGAAGATTTATGCATATCGGATAACTTATACTCACCATATTTTGTGATTAATATGGATGTAATGACCTATCATTATATTTTTATATCTCACTATAATGTCTTGGATTTTCCATTTATAATTTTTTAGGTAAAAATCTATGTAGACATGTGATTTTGAGGCCCAGTGTGCCAAAAATAAATTCTTAAAATATATTAGATATATTAAATCTGACAAAAACTCTGTTTTCTAGAAAAAGTGGAATAAATATTGAATGGATGATTGGATGAAAAATACCTGGGAACCATTGAATTTAGAATGCGGGTTTTACCATAGGCGTGACATAACCATAGTCATCATGGGTCAGTTGGAAAAAACTCATTATGAGCACATGAATGAGTAAAATAAATAAATTTTTTAATGTCTAATTCACGATGTTGCAATTAGTTGGTATTTAAATAGAATTTTATGGAAGAGTCACAGGGTTTTATTCATTAACATGGAGGCATTACAGAGTCTTTGGAGGGAATGATGGGGGATATAATTCTAATGAAAAATGAATGGATCATGGATCGATGATCAACAAACACTAGATTCAAAGGATCTCTCCAATGATCATGGTTCAAACCCATAATTCGTCTGTGATCAATCTGAATCAAGTTAGAGAGGCATTTTAATTGATTTTTTCACCATTCTTGACTTCTATGATGAACACAAATTAATAAATTAATAGATTGACCCATTTTTTGTACATCCCGTGGGATGAGTTTGAGAAATTAGGTTTGGGAGAATTAATTATAATTTTTTATTTTCTCCATTACTATTATTAGGAAAAGAAAAAGAGATTGACTAAATCATCGATCAAGGTTCATTCTAATCATCTATTCTTGTGATTTTCTCTAATAGTTCTTTGTTCACAATGGGAATTATTTTTTTGGACCAAAATTCTACATATTTCAATCAATTGATCATTTCACACCCATTTCATGGAACAATGATTTGATATTGTTGATCTGGGATCATTATGACTTGACGATGGTGTAATGATGGGGACAATAGCAAATCACACGATTTCGATACACAATTTCTGTTTTATTCAGCATGAAACAAAGAAAAAATGTAATCTTGTTTTCCCAGCGAATCAAGGGGATGATTCATGTCAATTTATTGATGGAATAACTCAGCAAGGATTTATTTATGTTTTTTCAACAAAGATGTCACCATATCGGAGGCCTTTTAAATAATCAGGACATGCGTTGCAAGATCTAGGATTTTTATAAAATCCCCTATTACACGGTGGGTAAACTAGATCTACATTCTATGTGGTCCCCCATATACGAAGACTAAGATTTTAGGTAGGTGATAAGGATCACACGACGTATGACCATGACCCATGGATTGTGTCACGACCCGACCCTACCCGGGCTCGAGCCGCAACTACCCCAGGCCCGCCTCCATAGGCCAGGGGCTGGCGACCAGCGCCGAAGGCACCATAACTCGGGGAGGCCTTTGCATAAGTACCTGTACACACACACGCAGCACACTCAATGAAAAAGTGCAGAGTAAAAAGGAGAAGTAAAGGGAAACTTCTATAAATATAACCCACAGATGTGCATCGACCTCTAAACAGAACAAAGTAAAAGCTGAAAGTAAACTGAAAAGAAAAGGGAAAAAACACCCGCCCAACCAAAATGTGACACAACCCGGCAACAGGTAAACAAAAGAAAATAGCTGGTAGGGTCCCCCCCACCTAGAACCCGACTCCGACCACCGCATGCGGTCCAAGCTCCTGGCTCCTATGCTCCTCTGACGTCACGCTCCAGCTGTCCGTCGTCTGCAAGGGCACACCAAGTGCGGGCAAAACCCAAGTAGGGGTGAGTATAAAAATACTCAGTAGGATACCTCGACGGCTCGAGGGAGCAACAAAGGAGGTACCGAAGGGTGAGCAGTAGAGCGAACAGAAAGTAGAGGAGTACAACTGAAAGTGCAGTAGGAGAATAGTAAAGAGTCCACCTCAACCCAACAAGAGGAAAGAAGGGGGACTTGTCTAGACGCAAGGAGCTGGAAACGGTGAGATGATGAACATCCCGTCGAGTCCTCGCTACCTATATCAGGAGAGTAGACTCATCCAACCATGAGAAGATAGACACAAAAAGCACGTGGCAAACCCCGCACATCTTCACCTCTCCTAGAAGGAGAGTAACCAAACCCAAGAAGTGGGTACTAGAACAAGGTATATACAAGCCAATATGATCAACAAGAAGCCCGAACAACTCGTAAGGGGATCTCGGTCCCATAGCTCAGCCCAAGAAAGAGTAGCCAACAGTCCCATAGGTAAGACCATCGATGCCCAGCATCCCGCACGTCTACCCCGAACCGCAAGCCAAGGGCTCAATCACCACACCTCGACACTGTCTGCTTTGGGCGGCACTGGCTCACCCGCACGGTTTTAGGTAGAGTCACAAAGACGCGTCTCAGTGGGGGAAAGTGTTCCCCGTGCTTGAGAGTTCTGGGGGAACGTCAACCACAACTCGTCATTTCCCCACAGTCGAGAGGTCTGCTCAAAGTCGACAGGAGACCCCCTGCCCAGCCCCGCTGGAGGATCCCTGGAAGTCAACGGGTTCCCACTACAGGGAGACATGGAAAGTCGATGAGTGCCACACTACCCAGTCCCGTAACAGGATAATCCACTGGAGGGCGACCCGGCTAAAGTCGACGACGAGACCACTGCCCAGCCCAGCTACAGGTAACCAGGCATTGAGGACCACTGCCCAGCCCAGCTGGAGGTAAGCCCAGAACTGCTCTGGCCATCCCTGTTGGATTGTACGGCTCGGTGAACTCCACTGTACTGGCTATCCCTGCTATATGGTAACCCACTGACGAGCCCTGCTCGATACAACCTCAGCCCTGCTGGAAACAACCTCAGCCCTGCTGGAACAACCTCAGCCCTGCTGGAACAACCTCAGCCCTGCTGGAACAACCTCAACCCTACTGGAACAACCTCATCCCTGCTGGAACAACCTCATCCCTGCTGGAACATCCTCCTGGTTAGAGGATCGGTGCCCACGTAAAGTGTTGGTCACACCGAAACCACAAGCTCTACCAGGGAACACGGAGCAACCAGAGAAACTCTCCAGGCCTCACAAGGTGATCCCGCTCCAATCCGCTGAGTCACTGTCGAAGCGGACCGAGACATCTCATCCTAGAAAGTGGGGAAATCATCCACGCTGTACGAACACCCATAGCCTCAGACGGTGTCGCAGTCCGGTGAAAGGGCACAATACAGAAACCCCTCACAGCCGAAGAAGTAGAGGAACCAACCCATCTCTGCTGGCCAAACCATCGAGAACAAGACCAGGGGGAGACCACTCAACCCTACTGGTTAGACAAAAGAGCACCAAGAAAGGGGAAACTCCGCCCTGCTGGTCAAACAGACGAGCACAAAGCCAGGGGAAAACTCTACCCTACTGGTCAAACAAACGAGCACAAAGCCAGGGTAATACTCCACCCTGCTGGTCAAACAAACGAGCGCAGAGGGACCCTCTACGTCGCGAGATGTCAATGTACGTAAAGCAGATCACGGCACGCACGTGGGGCCCACAAGACGTGTGGCACCAAGTCAACACCATTTGAGCACACAAACATCCTCAGGTACAAAAAACCACACGTACATCCAAGCGCTCCCGTATACTCCTGGAGTATACCTCATTCCAGCCCAAAGGCTATCGTACACACGACACCCAGCGTCAACGCGAAGGCGTGATGTATCGACTCCACGTCAAAGGACCAGGCACGACCAACCACATCTTATGAGCCAATTATGTCACTCTCCCAAAAGTGCGCGATCACACACCTAAGGTCCGCTACAAACAAGGTAGGGAGAACCACCACTGGAGCACCTTCCATGCTTCCACATTTAACAAGATCGCGCAAGAGGCTCTACACAACCAAACAGATTGCACCATTGTAATCCTCGGGGAAAAACACGCGAGATCGACTACTTACTCGCCCCCAACAGATATCCGACGAAAGAGTCACCAATACCGCCTCACGCCCGAAAGGCGTCCCGTGATCCCGAGCCTCGGCCCCGAAAATAGTTGGGCGCATCGCACCATTGTGATCCCCTCGGTAAAACATGTCAAAAGCACTACTCACTTGAGTGCAACGGATATCCGGAGAAAAAGGTGCATCCCGGTGCACCGTACACTAGCGGTGCCACGTGGGACCCACATCCTGGTCCCGGAACTCAACGAATGGATCACACCGTTGCGATCCTCTAAAAAAAGTACACGAAATGGACTACTCACTTGTCCAAAATAGTCGACCGGTGATAAAGTTGGAAATCACCGTCAACTCCTAAAACGGCCCTCCCGGGGCCAGCTCCATCGTGCGGAATTACAGCGGGCAGACTGCGCCAACGCGTTGCCCTCGAAAAAACACCCAACATCGACAGCTCGCACGCCCCGAACGGATGAACGAGGAAAAAGTCGCAAAAAGTTGCACGCAGCTCAAAAGACAGGTCATGGGGCACACGCCTCAACTTCGGCCTCAACGCTTGAAACCACCCTGGAAAGCTCCGCCTCGATTCCAGGGTCCCAACGCCACTGACGGCGCTCAAAACGGACGTCGGACGCGTCCGCGCCGTCCAAAACAAGAATCCCAGAAGGAAACGACAAACCACTTGAAGACGCGTCGCGCCTCCGAGGCCCCTCGTTTCCGAAATTAAAAAATCCCAAAACCATATCAAAATGACCGTCTCGTCAATACAGATCCACTGCCGTAGATGGCACTCAAAACGGACACCCGTATCGGAAAATACGGGTGTCTGAACACCGAGGGGCCAAGACCCCTGGGGCTGGACCAGCCTGGACCGGCCGGTCCGCCCGGCCGCGGACATGCGGTCCCCGCTCAGACAGGCCACGAGGGCCTATCGCGGTAGCCACGTGAAGACCCGCGCGGCGCGGGTCTTTGTCGCCGCACAGGGGTTGCGTGACGCGACCCCGCGGTCGCCGCTCCCTGGCGACCGTCGCCTCGCCGGGAGCTCCGCCAGACGCCCCTGCCACGCCGGGCGCTCCGCCAGACACCCCTTCCGTGCCCAGCGCCTCCCCCGGACACCCGCGCTGATGCCCGCGGACACCCCGACAGACACCCCGCCGCACCCCGCGCTTCCGTCAGACACCCGCAGACACCCCTGCCGCGCCGTCCGCCCTCGCCGCGCCGCCTCTCGAACATGCCGGAAACCGAAAACCCGCCAACTTCGGCGGACGATTGCGAACGCCTCCGATCTCCGATTCCAAATCCGAATCAAGGGTCGGAAAGAGAAAATTGTATACTACACATTAATGGGCTTCGTTCGAACATCCGACAGAGTTTCAAAACAATTATTTGAGTAAAAAGTAGGTGCGGTGAATGAAAAATGCAAAAGACAAATCCTACCTCGTGGGGCTTCGCCCGAAGCTTCGCAAGGATCCGCCGACACCACCGCACATCGACGGAGCTATCTCACCGGAGAATCTCGCCGGAGGTTGAGGAGGGGAGGGAGAGGAGGGGATTACAGGGAAAGGGGAAGGAGAAGAGGGAGGTCGGTGTGTTAAGCGTTTAAATAGAAAACGCTTAACCACCAGCCCGTCGGCTCGAACCCGAACTCCCAACGGGGTCGAGGTTAAGCCTCCAATAGGGTAAACAACACCTCTCGAGCACAACGGTGGTCTGATAATTGTAATCTGAGACCCCGTTCAAATGTTATAAAATTTAACGCCTGAAGCCGCTAAATTACAAAAACGCCCATGGGGCCATTTTTTCACAAACGGCCCGCGCCCGCGAAACTTACACTCCTCTTAGGGTGAACGGCACGCTCCGAACTCAACGGTTCCATAGTTTTTCCAATACGATCCACTGTTTAAAAGATACCGGAGTTTCAACACTAAACAAATTAATTAATTAATTAATTAATCCGTTTAACGTTGCAGAAGCGGGCCAGGGGTCCAAACGTCCTGCGCCGACAAGTTTTTTGTCGTTCCTAGGGTGAACACCCCATTCTAGACCCATCCGTACACTCGGATCCCTGATCTGGAACTCTGTTTAGGATTTATCCAATTTATTTAGCACTTCCAGCGTGAACACACTGAAAATTTAATTCCGGCCACTCCGGGGCTCGGAATCGCACGCCGTCTGAAGGCGCTACTCTGGAATGTCATCAAAAATATTCCAAAGTCATTCGTAGCAAAAACTGGGTTCTTACATCATTACCTCCTTCAAGCTTTTAGTCAACGAAAAGAAAAACTAGGGAGCAACATAGGGTACTAAGCCCACACCTGGCTTTCTCATACGCTGAAGAACCCACACACAGCTCTGCATCACTGCACACAGACCAAAGGATTGATCCATTCATGTGATGTCGGCCCTTTCCGATGTCGTGCACCCACTCTGGACTTTGGGGTTAGGGGAAGTAGGTAGTGTACCTCACCATCCATTTGCATGGTTTCAAATGGCCCAAAGGCCCTCGGGGGTAGCTCACCTCCCCGGTCCAACCTCTACATCGCACGCCGTGACTGGAATCACCGCCCGCACCTGAAACAAGGCCCGGTGATTCCCTCCTTCAGAATATCCATATGGTGAAACACCCAAGGTTATCTGGTCACGCAAGGTTCCACAGTCGATGCTCCCTTACACGCTCAATATGAGAAGGAGCCAACGCCATCGACTAAAGGAAAAGGTCTCACGCCTTTTACCTTACTAACAAAGGGTTACATCCGACGCCCCGCGTCACCCTGGTAACACATCAAACAAGGAGCAAGGAGGAAAGCAGATCACACACAGAGTCTAACAATTCTACTACAAAAGGTAGAAGTGTTGTAGAGCGTACCTCTTATCACCTCATGCTCTACAGGATCGTAGACATCCAAAGCTCGTGGCTGCCCGCGGTACCAACTGTCAGCTCCCGGAGCCTGACGTGGACCCCCTAGTTGTGATGGGAAGACCTCGTAACGTCGTCCCCCACTACCAGCTCCTCCCGCTCCTCTGCTAGAACCACCTATCTGGGTACTACTCCGATCACAGCGCTGGCTCTGTCGTGGTGGTGCACCTGCTGCATGCCCGAATCTCCCAGTAACTCAGGTCGGGCAGTCTCGTTCCAAGTGACCTCACCCATCACAAGCATGGCACTGACTCTCTCTGGGTTGCATTGGGGCCCTTCAGTGCCAATTTGGTGTATGACCATGCCCCTGAGTCCGGTTTTCAGAAAGCCACCTGTGTCGAGGTCCTGCTTGCCGATACCCACTAGCTACGACAGACGTCTCGGTCCCAACGTGTCTGCTACCACCACCAACTCCAGAATGCGACAGGAAGCCCTCTGTCACCAGCGCCTACTCTAGAACCCCGACATACATGGAAATTCCCAAGGGTACTATGATAGCACAAATCTCTCAACGGAGACCCTGCTCAAACTTCCGCGCTCGGAGGTCGTCGTCACAGACCAAGTCCAGGTAAAAGCATGCACGATCTGCAAAACTAGCCGCGTACTCGGCCACCGTCATCCCTCTCTTCTAAAACTGCAGGATCTCCTGAATCCGAACGGAGCACAAGAAGGAGGGGAAAAACTCCTCACAAAACAACAATTGAATTTCGTCCCACGAAAGTGACGACTTGTCAAGAAACTGAGTCACCCGACTCCACCAACGCCTAGCTGCTCCACGAAAAAGGGTGGCTGCCAAAGACACTCTCTGATCTTCCAGCGTCTGCACAATCCTGAAAAGGAGAACCACTGCCTTTAGCCAAACCTCTGCTGCCTGAGGGTCTAGCTCACCACTGACCCTCAGCGGTCTCTGCAGCTGGGACTCACGGAGCGCGCTCAACCTACGCTCAAGCTCAGCCTGCTCTGCTGAAACTGCCTGCTGCTCAACAGATGGGGGGGTGCTGCTACCAGCCCACCTGGAGAAAGGGGCTTGCATGATGGGTCATGGACTATGGCCTCATAGCTCACAGGGTCGTCGTCACAAACCAAATCTAGTATCCTGGCTGGCTGTCCTCGTAGAGACATCCTGAATATTATCAAGGAGTGCCGCAGTCAAATGAGCATATATGTATATACCGATAACAACAAAGATGGGGAGATGACTCAAGAAGGACAGTCAAGACTCAATCCTATGTGATGCACAACCAAATTTCCCTACAAAAAGTGTCTCAGCATGCCGAGTCAACAAGCGGGTTATCAAAGTCCTGGTGAATGGATACGTCGGCCGTCGCACCATCACTGGACTCTCTGGCTTTAGAGCCACTCTCGAGACATGTTAACACTGTTGCCCTATATCCCAACCAATTCCTCTTTTAGGGACGTCCGCACAACGTCCTAAGGAACGAACCACCTCTGATACCACTTTGTCACGACCCGACCCTACCCGGGATCGAGCCGCAACTACCCCAGACCCGCCTCCATAGGCCAGGGGCTGGCGACCAACACCGAAGGCACCATAACTCGGGGAGGCCTTTTCCTAAGTACCTGTACACACACACGCAGCACACTCAATGCAAAAGTGCAGAGTAAAAATGATAAGTAAAGGGAAAATGCTATAAATATAACCCACAGATGTGCATCGACCTCTAAACAGAACAAAGTACAAGCTGCAAGTCAACTGAAAAGAAAAGGGGAAAAACACGAGCACAACCAAAAAGTGCCACAACCCAGCAACAGGTAAACAAAATAAAACAGCTGGTAGGGTCCCCCAACCTTGAACCCGACTCCGACCACCGCATGAGGTCCAAGCTCCTGGCTCCTAAGCTCTTTGACGTCATGCTCCACCTGTCCGTCATCTGCAAGGGCACACCAAGTGCGGGCAAAGCCCAAGCAGGAGTGAGTATAAAAATAATCAGTAGGATTCCCCGAAGGCTCGAGGGAGCAAAAAAGGAGGTACCGAAGGGTGAGTAGTAGAGCGAACAAAAAAGTAGAGGAGTACAACTGAAAGTGCAGTAAGATTACAGTAAAGAGTCCATCTCAACCCAACAAGAGGAATGAAGGGGGACTCGTCCACGCACAAGGAGCTGGAAACAGTGAGAAGATGAACTTCCCGTCGAGTCTTAGCTACCTATATCAGGAGAGTAGACTCTTCCAACCATGAGAATCTAGACACGGAAAGAATGTGGAATACCCCGCACGTACTTGCCTCTCCTGGAATGAGAGTAACCAAACCCAAGAAGTGGGTACTAGAACATGGTATATACAAGACCATATGCTCAAAAAGAAGCCCGAAAAACTCGTAAGGGGATCTCCGTCCTGTAGCTCAGCCCATGAAAGAGTACCCAACAGTCCCAAAGGTAACACCATTGATGCCCAGAATCCCGCACGTCTGCCCCGAACCGCAAGCCAAGGGCTCAATCACCACAACTGGACACTGTCCGCTTTGGGCGGCACTGACTCACCCCCATGGTTTTAGGTCGTGTCACAAGGACGAGTCTCGGTGGGGGAAAGAACTCCCCATGCTTGAGAGTTCTGGGGGAACGTCAACCACAACTCGTCACTGCCCCACAGTCGAGAGGTCTGCTCAATGTCGACAGGCGACCCCCTGCCCAGCCCCGCTGGAGGATCTCTGTAAGTCAAAAGGTTCCCACTACAGGGAGACTCGAAAAGTCGACGGGTGCCACACTGCCCAGTCCTGTAACAGGGTAATCCACTGGACGAAGACCCCGCTAAAGTCGGCGACGGGACCACTGCCCAACCTAGCTGGAGGTAACCCGGCATCGGGGACCACTGCCCAGCCCAGCTGGAGGTAAGCCCGACATCGGGGACCACTGCCCAGCCTAGCTGGAGGTAAGCCCGACATCGGGGAACAGTGCCCAACCCTGCTGGAGGTAAGCCCGGCATCGGGGACCACTACCCAGCCCAGCTGGAGGTAATCCTAGAATAGCTCTGGCCATCCCTGCTGGATGGTACGGCTCGGTGAACACCACTGTTCTGGCCATCCCTGTTGTATGGTAACCCATTGACGAGCCCTGGTCGATACAACCTCAGCCCTGCTGGAAACAACCTCAGCCCTACTGGAACAACCTCAACCCTACTGGAACAACCTCATCCCTGCTGGAACAACCTCAGCCCTACTGGAACAACCTCCTGGGAAGAGGATCAGTTCCCTCGTAAAGTGTTGGTCACACCGAAACCACAAGCTCTACCAGGGAACATGGAGCAACGGGAGAAACTCTCCAGGCCTCACAAGGCGATCTCGCTCCAATCCGTTGAGTCACTGTCGAAGCGGACCGAGACATCTCATCCCATAAAGTGGGGAAAACTCCCACGCTGTACAAACCCTCGTAGCCTCAGACGGTGTTGTAGTCCGGTGAAAGGGCACAGTATCGAAACCCCTCACAGCCGAAGAAGCAGAGAAACCAAACCATCTCTGTCGGCCAAACCATCGAGAACAAGACCAGGGGGAGACCTCTCAACCTTACTGGTCAGAAAAAAGAGTACCAGGCTAGGGGAAACTCTGCCCTGCTGGTCAAACAGACGAGCACAAATCCAGGGGAAAACTCCACCCTGCTAGTCAAACAAACGAGCACAAAGCCAGGGGAACACTCCACCCTGCTGGTCAAACAAACGAGCGCAGAGGGACCCTCTTCGTCGCGAGAGGTCAAAGTACATAAAGCAGATCGGGGCACGCACCTGGGTCCCACACGACGTGTGGCCCCAAGTCAACCCCAACTGAGCGTACAAACATCCTCAAGTACAAACAACCACACATACTTCCAAGCGCTCCCGTATACTCCCGGAGTATACCTCATTCCAGGCCAATTTTATTGTGCACATGGCACCCAGCATCAACGCGAAGGCGTGATGTAACGACTACACCTCAAATGCCCAAGCACGGCAAACCACATCTTATGAGCCAATTATATCACTCTCCCAATAGTGCGCGATCACATGCCAAAGGTCCGCTACAAACAATGTAGGTAGAACCACCACTGGAGCACCTTCCATGATTCCACATTTAACAAGATCACGGAAGAGGCTCCGCACAACCAAACGGATTGCACCGCTGCAATCCTCGCAGAAAAACACGTGAGATCGACTACTTACTCGCCTCCAACGGATATCCGAAGAAAGAGTCACCAACACCGCCTCAGGCCCGAACGTCGTCCCGTGTTCCCGAGCCTCGTCCCCGAAAACAGTCGGGCGCATCGCATCATTACGATACCCTCGGGAAAACACATTAAAAGCACTACTCACTTGAGTGCAACAGATATCCGGAGAAAAATGTACATCCCGGCATAGCGCACACGAGCGGTGCCACGTGGGACCCGCATCCCGGTCCCGAAACTCAACGAACGGATCGCACCGTTGCGATCCTCTTGAAAAAGTACATGAAATGGACTACTCACTTGTCAAAAACGGTCGACCGGTGATAGAGCTGGAAATCACTGTCAACTCCCAAAACGGCCATCGCGGGGCCCGCACCATCGTGCGAAATTACATCGGGCAGACTACGCCAACGCGTTTCCCTCGGAAAAACACCCAACAGTGACTACTCGCATGCCCCGAACAGACGACCGAGGAAAAAGTTGTTAAAAGCTACACGCAGCTCAATAGACAGGTCGTAGGGCCCACGCCTCAACTTCGTCCTCAACGCCTGAAAGCACCCTGGAAATCTCTGCCTCGATTCCAAGGTCCGAACGCCATTTACGGCACTCAAAATGGACGTCGGACGCGTCCGCGCCGTCGAAAACAAGAATCCCCGTAGGAAATGACAAACCACTTAAAGACGCGTTGCGCCTCCAAGGCCCCTCGTTTCGGGAATTAACAATTACCGAACCCATCTCAAAAAGACCGTCTCGTCAATACAGATCCACTGCCGTAGACGGCACTCAAAACGGACACCCGTAACGGAAAATACGGGTGTCCGAACACCGAGGGGACAAGACCCCTGGGGCTGGACAGGCCTGGGCCGGCCCGCGGCTTAGCCGCGCGGGTCGGCCGCGGACACACGGTCCTCATGCAGACAGGCCACAAGTTCCTGTCGCGGCAGCCGCGTGAAGACCCGCGTGGCGCGGGTCTTTGTCGCCGCACAGGGGTCGCGCGACGCGACCACGCGGTCGCCGCTCCCTGGCGACCGTCGCCTCGCCGGGAGCTCCGCCAGACGCCCCTGCCGCGCCGGGCGCTCCGGCAGACACCCCTGCCGCTCCCCACGCCTCCCCCGGACACCCGTGCTGATGCCCGCGGACACCCCAACAGACACCCCACCACGCCCCGCGCTTCCGCCGGACAACCGCGGACACCCCTGCCACGCCGTCCACCCTCGCCGCGCCGCCGCTCAAACCTGCCGGAAACCGAAAACCCGCCAACTTCGGCGGACGATTGCGAATGCCTCCGATCTCCGATTCCAAATCCGAAACAAGCATCGGAAAGAGAAAATTGTATACTACGCGTTAATGGTCTTCGTTCGAAAATCCAACAGAGTTTCAATACAATTATTTGAGTTCGAAGTAGGTGTGGTGAATGAAAAACGCAAACGACAAATCCTACCTCGTGGGGCATCGCCCAAAGCTTCGCGACGATCCGCCGGCACCACCACACCTCGACGAAGCTATCTCGCTGGAGCGTCTCACCGGAGGTGGAGGAGGAGAGGGAGAGGAGGGGATGCCACAAGGAAGGGGAAGGTGAAGAGGGAGGTTGGTGTGTTAAGCATTTAAATAGTAAACGCTTAACCACCCGCCCGTCGGCCCGAACCCGAACTCCCGACGAGGTCGAGGTTAAGCCTCCCCTAGGGTAAGAAACACCTCCCGAGCACAAAGGCGGTCTTGAAATTTTAATCCGAGACCCCGTTCAAATGTTATAAAATTTAACGTCTGAAGCCGCTAAATTACGAAAACGCCCCTGGGGCCATTTTTCACAAACGGCCTGCGCCCGCGAAACTTACACCCCTCCTAGGGTAAACGACACGCTCCGAACTCAAAGGTGCACTCGTTTTTATAATCCGAGCCACCGTTTAAAATATACCAGAGTTTCAACACTAAATGAATTAATTAATTAATTAATTAATCCGTTTAACGTTCCAGAAGCGGGCGAGGGGTCCAAACGTCCTGCACTAACAAGTTTTCTGCCGTTCCTAGGGTGAACACCCCATTACGGACCGATCCGTACACTCGGATCCCTGATCCAGTACTCCGTTTAGGAGTTATCCCATTTATTTAGCACTTCTAGTGTGAACGCACTGAAAATTTAATTCTGGAAACTCTGGGGCTCAGAATCGCACGCCGTTTGAATGCGCTGCTCTGGAATATCTTCAAGAATATTCCAAAGTCTTTCGAAGGAAAAACTAGGTTCTTACAGATTGTTACCTCTCTTGGGAGACTCAGCATGTACCTTAGAGGGTACATGGAGATATGGGGGAGTACAGTTGCAACCTACACACCATGTACCCCCTACACTAGCATGGTATTGATGTGTACACAGGATAAGACATATATTGGAACACTAGTTTACTACACTTGTATATTACATGTCATGTACTTATACACAGACCTATAAAAGACTTGAGAAATGTTCTGTTTATACGAGAATGTCCTAAGGTCAATGGAAATGACATTTAATCCCTCCAACACACCGTGTAATCTTGTATACATGTCATTATTTCCATGTCCTATATATCATGGAAAAGTTTCATTAGTGTGCTTTACCCTTATCCTTCACTGGATGGTTAGTGAGAAATTGTATCATACTCATAGAAAAATTATCCCTTCAATAGGATTACTTGGATAGAATCATCAGAATCCCTCTATGTGTCCTAGAGTGAGATCATCTATTCATCTTCATTCCCTAGGTGGAGTTATTGGTATCATCATGACTAATAGTATGCGGGTGTCAATCCTCATTATAGAGGGTTAATAAAGATTTATTTTTTTGTATCACCCCATGGCCTAAAAAGTGATCCTCATCTATGTATCATATCTTTTCAAACATTAGCATGTTCCTTCTCCTGATGAGGCCCGATGTGAATTTCCTCATGGATGAACATCATCATTTTTATTAGACTCTGGAGTGTGTTCTATAGGATTATTACTACGTGGATTCATTGAGCAGGAATCCAAGACTAGTATACTATGATTTTTACTTACCTTTAGAATGTGTCTATTTGTTGAGTATATCTTAATATTCATGATATATGTGCTGTATAAAAATACCTATATAGATATTACTATATTTTACATTGTTATATGATTTCTAGTGTTGAGGTGTCATAATGGGTGTTGTTAAACTCTCCCCTTCGTGGGATTTATCTGCCCTTGTTCTGTCTTGTGTAGATGACCAACCTTTCACCATAGTCTTTGACATACCAAGACTAGACTATTCTTAATGAAGGCAGATGAACATGGTGTGTTCTCATGGTATTCAGATAGCAGTTTTTTTGAATATAGGATGTACTTTTTTTATACTATTTGTGGTGGGATTGCATTTGGACCTGTTTACTTTCCATTACATATTATAATAATCCAGTTGTGGGTTTTTTATTATTGTAATCGTGGTTGTTCAATTGTTTTTTTTACATTTTAGTACTGTATAGACTTTCATATATTTGTGTGTGTATAGGTACCTAAGATAAGGCCACCCATTTTAGTGATATTACATCTCTATTATAGTATATAACCCTTGGCCTATTGGATGTGGGCTTGGTTAGTCGCTTCATGGTCCCCACATAGATTTTTAATGATCGAGTGGTATCAGAGCAGTCAGTTCTACTATATGACTGAAATTTTATAATATTGGTTTGGGGAAACAATGTTATGTGTTTTGAGTTTGAATTTTTCGATAGGTATTTCTATGTTGGTACTATGGATAACATATCCATACACTAGGACTCTGATCACCTATATTATGACTCACTACATGATAACATTTGTTTCCTGTAAAACAATTTCGCATGAATCATAGAGGAATGGGTAGGGTTGTCCATGTCATTATTGAGTTAGCTATATATATAAACTAATTAACTATGGTACATATTGTTTACTTTCATGATTCCTCAGTGATGTATTCCAGTTAGGACTCTACATCAAGATCATGATGATAATCCACTTAGTGAGTAAGAATTGATATAGGGGCCAATTTGAGAGGTGCTACTTCTATGTGTGGAACCATCTATACCCCCACATTTTGAGAAGAAGATCGTACCTATAGTACTAGAAGATGTGGTGCGTTGTTTGATCACGGATCTAAAGTTTCAGTGATAGATAAGACATAGGTTCAAGGCGAGTCTAACCCTCAAGAAGTCGAGGACTAGCTTGAGGTGATGACCTGCGTTTTCTATTTGGTCAGGACATTATAAGAGAAGATAGTGTTCATGGAAGTGAGTCAAGTTCATGGATCAACAAGGTGATGGTGGGGGTTTAGGAACACATACATACGATGAGGAGACTCTACAATGATAGGGGTTTGAGCATCTCTTCAAAGAGGAGTCAAATCCATTTATGCTGGGGGATATACATATCTAAGATCTTTTTCAGATCTATTATGGTATTGTGATAGTAGTGGAGTAATCTACTAGGTTTACCAACCTCTCCAGGTACATGATGGATATGGTTCTAGAAAATTTCTTCAGGTCATATACCTTTAAGCATCATCTGTGTAGAGAAATCAAAGGCATCTTTATTCCTCTATGAATTCATACCTATTTTTTGGTGTTAGAGTGATAATTTATTGTTGATTATTTCTTGGATGAGTAGATAAAACTTGTGGGTTCTTTTGGTGCGAATAAAGGATAAGAGAACATGGAGGAGGGAGGTCGTGTCAGTCTCTAGTACCTAGATGTATAATACTTTTTAGTAGGAGTATCTAGGATGGAATCTATTGTGTAGGAATTACAGTGTGGTTCCATTCATCACAGAGAGAGGATGCCCTATTCATGTAATGGTACGGTGCATCAGGTTCGATATTGTCTGACCCACCGTACATTTGATAGATAGACCAAAGATGGGCTGTTGTGGTAGAGATAGTATAAGGAGCATACAGATTTTCATGGTGGAGGATGTGAAATAGTAGTTGGGAGAGTATCAGGTTGTGGTAGGTGATTTGAACTATTACCACAACCACCCCTGGTGTCCAATCCTAGGCTCCATGATCTAGAGGATAGTGGTGGGGATAGTTGTATGTGGTCGAGGATTATGGCCCTGAGGCTCTGAGAATGAATTGAGGTGTGCTCTATGACTTTTCTACTTTAAATACAGTATTGATAGACATAAGATTTAGCCATTCTATTCTTTCCTCGTATATTGTCCAAGATATAGATATTCAATTTGAGCTCACTTATCGAACATTATGCTTAGAGGCTCATTATGGTGATGGCTTAGTGATAAAAAATTTGTGCTGATAATGTGACACTACTCTTGAATGCGATAGTTTATTTTGGGATCTCTTTGTTTCACTAAATAGGTTGTAAGGCATCATATTAGGTGTTGAATATTTATTTATAGTTCATGCCCATACTGAATATTTTATACAGAGGATGTGGTGTGTATGAAGTGAAGAATATAGGTTCTTCATTGTCAGTGAAAAGGAAACCCAAGTAGTGCAAGATGAACTCATGCATAGGAACTGAATACCCTTCAGTTGGACAGACTAACCATTGGTGTAGTTGATGTTGTGAATTACCTATTTCCTACAGTGGTGGTAGAGTATTAAAATGTAATCCCTAAGGATGTTCCAGTCTTACCTCCCCACCAAGAGATAGACATCTGTGTTGGAAAATATATTGATAAGTAACAAATATTGGTTCCAACATATCGGATGGCTCCTATATAACTTCTCATGTTGATGTTACAGTTTGAGGAATTAAAGAAGACAAGATACGTTAGACCCAATGTTTCATTATTAGCACCCCCAATTTAGTTTTCCAGGAATGTGGATGAGATATTATGGTTTTTTGGGTGAATACCGGTGCTTGAAACTAGTCTCCAAGAATAATACGTATCCACTACCAAGGATTTATGACCTCTTTGATCAGATGATATTTGAATGATTGTTCTTGAAGACTGACCTCATGTCAGACTATCACCTAGTGTGAGTATGGGATGTTGATATACCAAAGAAGACATTCAGGTGTCACATTAGTCAGAATGATTGATTAGTGATGCCCGATGGCATGAAGAACTCATAGCAGTGTTCATGGGACTCATGAACTAGATATTTCATCCTTTATAAGACAATTTCTTTGTATTATTCATTTCAAACATCCTTTTTGTAGTCGGAGTTCGTGGAGGATCACATGAGACAATTAAGGATAGTTCTAGACATACTCATAGAGCACCATCATTACAAAAATATCTCAATGTGTCAGTTCTATATTTAGAAGGTCCACTTTCTAGGATACATTATCTCTATAGAGCGAGTGGTCATTTACCAGGAAAAGGTCATGGAAATTTGATCTTAAGAGTCACCTAAAATCGCAACTAAGGTGTGTAGCTTTGTTGGGTTTGTAGGATACTATTAGAGATTCATACCTGATTTTTCAATTATATCAGCAACCATGAAATCAGTAAATATATATTTGAGTCCTTTATTGTGGAACATGAGGTTTCAAAAGGATTTTCAATAGTTGAGGATGATTTTGATGAGAACTCCCATATTGAAATTTTTGGAGGAGGGTGTCGAGTACGTAGTGTTCTACAATTCACTATGAACCAGGATTGGTTTTATTTTGATGAACATGCAATAAATGATTGACTATGGTTCACAACCATTGATATCAAATTAATTTAATTATGTATCCTATGATATTGAGTTTGTAGTGGTAGTATTCCCACTACATATGTGGGAACACTACCTAATAAAAAAACACTTTATCATATATTCTGATCAAACGATTCTCAAGTATATCTTCTCACCAAAGGATCTTAATTATATATAGTGGTGATGGATTGAGTTCCTCTAATATTTTGAATTTGATATTATCTATAATCATGGGAAGGGAAACATGGCATAAAATTATATCTAAATGAGATCTTGCTGGAATTTTCTGCATGCGGTATCAGAGAATTAGGCATCATTGGATTTATCCTGTCTTGATCAAGATAGAGGATCATACTTATAGCCAATTGATTTCACCCCTCTACTTTTTTGATGATCTAGGGAGGCACAGCTAGGGGATTCCAACTATGAGACCCTACATAATCGAGTATCCACATGACAAGATCCTAAATGATTTTATTAAGGGGGAATGCATGAATATTTTTCGAAGGACATATGATTGTACCAGTGAAATTACAAGTATAGGATCTGAGAGAGTTTTATACATCTACATTGGCAGTATATCCATGTGTGGGAAAAATGTATCAGGAAGTTTTATGTTAGTTTTGGTTTCCAATTATGGTGAATGGAGTTCTAGAGTTTTTCTCTCAATGCCTTACTAATGCGTGTGAAATGGTTATGCACCAAGTTAAATCGGGGTTATCTCATACCCTTGACATTACAAAGAAAAATGGGATAGGATATCCGTGGAATTAGTGATTGGATTACTACATATATATAGGGAAGATGATTCCATCTAGGTGATCGTAGACGGACTCACCATGTCCTCCCACTTCTTTGAAATTCGAGTGTAGTTTTGAGTATAGATGATGGGACACATATACATGCCATATATTTTCCAACTCCATGTAGTTGAATCGATGATAATTTCTAATTATGATTCTTACTTCACATCCTGGGTTTGGATTGTATTTCTAGAGTCATTTAGGGCTCAGCTACACTTGAAAACAACATTGCACCACAAAACTAACAACCAAAATGAGTGGACCATTCAGGTTCTTGAGGACGTGACACAAGCTTGTATGATGGACTTTGGATGTAGTTGGGAGGATCACCTTCACCTAATAGAGTTTTAATAAAACAAAATCTACCATTTCAACAATGATATGGTGGAATTAAAGGATTTGTATGGGCGACCCGACTGGTCACCCCATTATTGGACTGATATAGAAGATTTAGCACTCTTGGGTGAAGATCCTATGAAAATAACTAATGATAAGGTTCATATCATACAAAAGAAGATGAAGAACACATAGATCCATCATATTTCATATATTGATTGATGAAGATGTCCTTTTTTGTATTTATTCCTACTATTTTCACCTCAATAAAAATTATAGATATATTCCCATGATGGAAAGCTGTCTATGAGACTAATTTTCATTTCCTAGATACTGAATAGTATTGGTGAGGTGGTTTACAACTTATCTATACCTAGCTAGTACGACTGAGTAAACGACGTCTTCCATGATTCACAACTGATGTGGTACGTGCATGTCCCATCTTATGTTATCAACTTGGGTGAAATAAAAATTGGTGATGGACCAACCTTTGGTGAGTACCTTGTAGATATTGGGGATGGATATGAGAAGATGATTTATGGGAGGTCAGTTACTTTAGTGTGTGTTTGGTGGAAGAAGAATAATATCCCGGAGATCAATAGAGAGTATGATGCAGAGATTCAGGCACAATACCAATATCACATAATATAGCCTTTTTTTTTATTTTTTGGGACATAAATAATCATGGTGGGAAGAGTGTAAAGACTTTGATCTTCCATGTTATTTTTTTATTGATTACATTTACACCAATGGTTGAGATAACGTACGATTCCAAGGCTTGGTGTTCCCGGAATAATTTTTTGAAATATATTAAATAGAATGCATATGAAATTTTCATGAAAATGTGGAATAACATATGAAAGGATTCTCTGATTAGAAATGTGAGGTCACCATTGAATTCAAAATATTGGTTTCACACTTGGCATGACATAACCATAGTTGGTGCAAGTCATTCATGGAATAACATCATTAGTATGGGAATGAATAAAATAATTATATATATTATATAATTTATAATTCATGAAAAAATTATTTTTTAGTACTGAAATAAAATTTTATTTGATAATCCTGGGGTTTTCAATATAAAGGTGAAGTTTTTGGACAATAGCTGGAGAGAATTATGAAGGATTTATCTCAAACGAACAAGGAACATATATTGGACCGACAATAAATGTAGAAAAGATTAAAAGGATCATCTCAATGATCATCGTGTTACCTTATTCTTCATCAGTGATTGATCTAAATTGAGGTAGGGAGGTTGTATGATTTGGTTCCTTCCCCATTCATGATTTTTATGAAAAACATGAATCATTCAATGAATAGATTGATCCATAGTCTGATCATTTTCTGGGATGGATTAGAGAAGTCGGTTTGGGATAATTACATTGAATTTTTTATTTTATTTATTTTTATTATCATCAAAAGGAATCGAGATCAGTAAAAGCATCGATCAAGGTTTATTCCTCTCATATATTCTTTATCTTTTCCCCTGGTTCTTCATTAACCAAGAGAATTCTTCATATATCCCGGTGTTGTACATATCCCAATAAATAGACTATTGTGCACTAGTTTCTGGGCACAACGATTTGATATCGTAGATATGGGATCGACATGACATGATGGTTGTGCTACAATGGGGAAAACAGTGAATCAGATGACGTAGATACCTGATTTTCATGTTCTTCAGTGTGTAATTAATAATGATGATAATCCCATTTTTCAAAAAGATCAAATGCCCTAATCTTGTTGATTTTGTGATAGAATGACTCAACGATGTTTGATATAAGTTTTTGAAGCATAGAAATTGTCATATCAAAAGATAGGGAAATGAACAATACATATATTGATGGATCAAGGATTCTGAGAAATATTTCACTACACAGCATGTAAACCATATATACACATTGTGTGGGACCTACGCTGTAGTGAATACGGTTTCTGATTGGAGTTAGGTATCAAATGAAATTTGACTCTATCACATGGCGTGCATCCTCTCACAAAATCCATGACATGTACCTCGAAGGGTAGACAAAGAAGGGGTGGAGTCCACGGGCTTGCTGCATGTTATTTACTCCCGTACATGCACACATGGAAGAGTACTTGGGAAGGATACACTTCATATACACTCAAAATAAACAAAACCTAGAAGATTACATTAGCTAAGCCATGTATTGGCACATGGGTAGTCTACACAGGCAGCATACATTCCACGTACTTCAACACAGACATAAACACAACATGAGGCAAGAAATGTTTACACGGGTATGACCTAAGGTCAAGGTAAATGACATGTAATCCCTTCTACCCACATCGTAATCCATTATACAGGGAATGGAGCCCTTATCTTATGTATCTTGGAGATTTTTCCATAGGTAGAATTCCCATTATCTATTCCCTTATAATTAGTAATAAATTATATTCTAATCCCTGGAAAAAACTATCTTTAGCATACTATATTATATATAGTTGGCAGAATCAAAATGTGTGGCATGAAGTGAGATCCTCTATTCACCTTCATGCCACATGTGGAGTTCTTGGTATCATCATGGACAACAGTTTGCGAGCATTTATCCAATACATAGAGGGTTAATCAAAATTTATTTGTTGTTATTACACCATGGACTTGGAGTTGATCTTCATCTATGTATTGTATCTCTTAATAATTCATCATATTCTTTCTCATTAAGAGAACCAATGAAAATTACCTCTTTTTAAGATGTCATATGTGTTATAATAATCATGAGTCTGTTCCCTCAGGAGACTTATATGTGGAATCTTTAAGCTAGAATACTAGGACGATATAATTTGGTGGTGAGTTACCTTTGGACTGTATGTATTTGTTTAGTATATCTGGATATTTTTATTATATGTTTTTTAGACATATGCCTAAATAGATATGACATTATTTTACATTTTTGAATGTTTTTTGGTTTTGGGGTGTCCTAATAATTATTGTAATACTCACCCCAACATAGGAATTTCCCACACGTGTTATGTGTTGTGAAGACAACCCATCGTCCAATAGAGTCCTTGATAGACTAGGACCAGACTGTTCTTAGTGAGACCAGATAGACCAGGGTGTGTTCTTATGGTACTTAGACAATAGTCCATTTACATTCAAGTTATACTTGTTTTATAATCTTTACGGTGGAATTTAATTTTTCCCTATTTACTTTCCATTACTTCCTTTCCTACCCTATTTGGTGGATTTAAATGTATCATGAAAATTTTTGTTGTTTTTTACATTTCATCATTTTATAGTCATGGAGATGTATGTGTTTCTATAGTTACATAGGCTAAGGCCACCCATGTTAGTGAAATTATTTATTGACTCTAGTATATATCTCATAGCCTATTGGAGATATATTTGAGGATTTTTGGAATGAAACCCACTAGGACAGGTTGTGTCACTCATGATATTCTAATGCTTTTGAAATGATAAATTCACCTTCATTGCTTGGAATACGATATGAAGTGGAAATTAATAAAGGAAAAAAGAAATGGTGATATTGTGATAAGATCATGTAAGTATATATTCTCATGAAAATTATTTAACTTTAGAAAAAGGGTTCTAAAATAAAATTGTGTTCAATTATAACAATTTTTTATGATATCAATGACCTCTTTCACACTTCTTTAGTTCATGGTTTGGTAATTTTTAAATTTCTATTGATCAAAAACGTTATTATGATCTGTGATATTTGTCAATATCAAAGATTATTTATGCATTTCTTACATTGAAATATTCAATACTAACCTATTTTGTCATGTTTGGAGACCTAGTTATGAGTTACTTTGGGTAACTTGTATTGTTCATTCATTTTTTTAAAGGAAGTTTTAGCATTCGTTTTTATGATGTGGCATTATATGAAAGGAACTTTGGCAAATTAATACTTTAAATACCCAGAGTACTAAGTCACTTTGATATCATGAATTACATTCAAGGTCAAATGTTACTGTACTACAATATACTTTTAATATTATTATTAAAATATTTATATAGCTTCCACCTAGACATTGGAATGGAAGTTATGAATAAGATTAACTAAATTATGAAAATATTTTTACACATGTATATAAAATTTAACAATTTGTTATCAATTAGTTATAAATTTATGTAATAACTATTTGAAAATAATGAATTTACCATTCTAAGAAAAAATATTTGTCTACGTAAAAACATAATTTTATACTAATTAATTAAAAAAATAATTTTTTATTTTTTTTTCAATAATATTTTTATATTATAACTTTTTTAAATATTTTTGATACTCATCCAGTATCTTATATATATATATATAAGATAAAAATAAATCTAATTAAATGAAAAAAATAAAAATTATTTATAAAAGAAAATTTTACCACCTTTTAATAGTGAACCCATTTAAAATTAAATTTTGACACTATTATAATTGTTATTTGACAAAACAAAATTCTTTTTGGAAATTGTTATATAAATATTTACTTTGGGTAAATTTTTTTTATTTTTCAGAAAATTGTTATAGTTTGATGAATAGTGAAAAATACAAAATTTTAAATAAAATGTTCTTTTTCATCTAATTTAATATTTTGTTATTTTTTTTATATTTTAAAGGGTAATTAGGTCTAGTGTACATCAATTAATCTAATTTAGGTCATTTTATACTATTTCACATAGAAATTTGATATAAAAACATTTCATACTTTTGAAATTTTTACATTAAAAACCAACTTTCCCATCACGTCTCTGGGATCAATTTTAAAACAATTTGTTCCATTTATTTTATTTTAACATGGAAATACTGATTCTACATTTTGAATCATATAAAAATTTTATGTTTAATATGGAGAACATATATTATGAACCAAAATATTAATGAATGTAATCAAAATTAATTATAATTATTAGCCTAAAAATGATGTTACTATATTGTTAATATTTAAACATTAGAGACCAAATGGAAGAGAAACATGTCCAAAAGATCTTTTAGTGGACCTTTTTTTACCAAGAATCAAATTTTAACAATTATTGGAGGCAGATGATGTAAGGAGTAATGCCCCGAACCCAGTTACCCAGATTCGGTGCATTATTGTGTAACATTGGAATGATCACAAAAGATCATGTCTCGAAAGACCGATTAGTTTAGTAGCCTTGGAAACACTAGATATATTCATAAAAGTTACATTACATCATAAAGTGAAAAAATACAATAACCCGGTCTCTATAGACCACACTCATATCCCCTTATGACTATCCCTGTAGGTCATTCATAATATACTTCTTCACATCTTGGAAAAATTAAAACATTCGAAGGGGTGAGCTCAGATGCTCAGTAAGGATAACAATATAGTGAATGCTTTCATAAATAAATATTAACATTTAAGGTACTGTATAACTAAAACAAAATCCTTTTAAAATTGAACTTCAGAATAATGTGGAAAAATAAAATGAAATAATGCCATTTACTTATTCACATGGATATTCTACTAGTCGAATAATCACATGCAATATCAATAACAACTTTCATAATGATGGAATGCATAATTCCAGACTATCATAACAACGTAGCCAAGGACTCGTGCTAAGACTAAATATATGATTTTGTGAAGGCCTCGTGCCAAGACACTAGTTTGTCTCATGAGACCTACCAATGCATCGAGGAGCTATAGAGGGCTCCACCCGTCAATTATTATGTCCAATGCATTTCTCATATGAACAGGTTTAAACATATCATAAACCGTAACATAAAAGTATCACATAAAACATGCATAAAGGAAAAATAACATTCCAAAATTTCAATCATAAGATATCAATACAACATATTGATATAATAAAAACACATTCAAAACAAATTCAATACCAAAATAAAAGAAAATTAATACATTGTATTTATTTTTCATTTAAAAAAACGTTATGGCTTGTAGAGGAATCCAAAACTTAAATAATGGTCAGAACGGCGGAGAAGTCATTGTCACCACATTCTTATGACAAAAAAACATTCCCTTTTTTCGTTTAGTAAAATTTTTCGTATAAAAAAGATTCCTTTTGAGTAAACGTAATATTCAAAAGGGTTTATACACCGTATAAATGAAATTTGTGTATAAAACAAAATATGCCTCAATGAATGGAGATTGAGATGAAGACCCTTACAAAGATCATTTTTTTATAAAATAGATCTATTATGTGTACCCACTATAACCACACATAAATAAAGTACAAATACAATATAGTACATAATAATATCATGACATAATTTGAAAGTAGGAGATTAACCCAAATAATAGAAATTGGGTTAAGAAATTCCCTTACCTCGTGTCTGACTTCACTTAACCATTATTTAATCTCCTGATTAATAAACTAGAGTTAATATCTACTTTTTCGGAACCTTTTTTAAGTTCATTATCCCTTTTATATCACTTATTAAAATGTTACGAAAATTATGTAGTCATTTAAGTTAATAACGGTCCTTTTGTCGATCTTTGGTACTTGAGTCAACAATAAACATCTTATAATTACACGTTGTTTATGTGGTAGAATATCAATTATCTCTAGAATTATATTCATGATGTAGGTATCATCTATATAATATATATCCAGTATATACATTAATTTATAATATTACATAGCATTTAGAGATAAGAAATGAAATGCACCGTTCATTGAGACGGTAAGCCGTACGTACGCATGAACGCTACATTCATTTATATTTCGTATTTAATGGAATTAAATCATAATTATATAAAGTTATATTATAATTCCAGTATAATATCATATATAATATCATTTACTCCATCCTTTATACATCCCACATATGGAATTAACGATTTAAATCACTTTGAGGGGGCGGTAGTCCGCACTTCCTAAAATGAAATTATCGCGTTTACCTATAATGGAAATCAAAAAGTTATTCAATAAATGAGAAATAAAGAAGAATAAGGAAAACATAAACATAATATATATCATATATAAATATAGTGACATCTTAATGTCCACCATGAGATGTGTTAAAAAAAGGTTGAACAATCATCGTTTCGTGAGGTAGAAATTCACCAACCACAGAAACAGTATGTTTTTTGACCATTAGAAGAAGGTGTGTGTAAGTGTAAATCAAATAATTTTCATAAAAACATACTATTATATTAAATATACTGGTTTTGTTACAAAATAAATGAATAAAAAAAGTTTAAGGGGTTGGAGAAGCAATGTAACACAAAATAACAAAAGAGAAGACATTACCTTAAAATCGGGTAACACTTTTTGATTTGAGCCAAAGGCTTCCTTGGGAATAATTCTACCCAAAGTGAGCCTTCTAGGAGTAAGAGAGGGAAGTTGAGAGAGTATTTGGTCTGTGGTTGGCTGAGCCAAATGGCTTGTTGGTGTGAATGTGGTGGTAGTGGTGGGGGCCTTTTATAAGAGGAGAAGATGAGAACTCTTGGAATGTAATGAAATGTTACATTATTATGAAGTACATTTCGTATTTATAAGGTCCAAAAATTATATATTTTGAGGATAAGGTGGTCAGGGTTCGAAATATACTCATCCAATAGGTTTTTGACATGTTTAAGTCTTAGATTGTACATTATCTATTAATATAAATTAAAAAGTTCATTAATGAGGTAATCGATGCATCATCATGGTGTGATAAATAAAATTATTTATTTAAATCCAAAAAATTAGAAAAAAAATACTATGATGTAGGAAATTTTTTTATCTTTCCAATGAATATTTATATTCTAAAATTTAACTTATATATCCCCATGTAATAATTGTTTTAGTAAAACAACACATGTTTGTGTCGATTTTATTTTTACTTTAATTAAAAAGTTATTAATGTCATTTTCGTACCCAAGTGGCTCTATGAGGTCCCCAAGTTGACCCATGGATTTTCATGGTCGGAAATGACTCAAAAAATAAAGGTAGGACAAGTGTAAAGGTAATTTGTAATTATTATAACATTATAATTACCTTAAGTTACACTAATTACCTTTAGTCACGATTAATAGAACTTAAAAGTAACTATTTACCAAAAATTATTTTATTGACATTGAACCACATTTTACTTCCTAATTACAATGATGTATGTAGGATTTTGGAAATTCAAATCACAGAGGTGGTAAAATTTCTTTTAAAAAAAATCAGTTTTTTAACTACCACGTAGTGGTTTCAATATTTTTCCAAATCGATGTTTTTCAGAACAACACCAAAAATTAACCCTATACTATATTTGATATTACTAATTCAAAAACGATTTATATTTTACAAAATTAAAAGAATATATGTTGAATTAATTAATTTAATAATTAATTTCCGTTGTCACCACAAATAGCGTGTTTTTAGGAAAGAATACCAATCAAAATATTGACAATTGTTTATGTCCAATTTCAAAGTGAAATTAATTATAATTACCACCATTTGATAAAATAGTAAAAATATATTATAATTACACTTTAGAACCACTCAATTGTATAATTTATCACTATATATTATTTTCATTTAAAAAGTTGTTTTTAAGTATTTTTCACTATTAATCAAAAATTGGCAGTTCTTAGAAAAATTCCAAAAATTCAACATAGGCTAATTTCCATATTCCGAATCCAAAAACGAAGTAAATTTTGAAATATAAAATTTATATAATTTCAAAAAGTGGGTATTACTATTCATAACAGCTACTTTTATTGGTCGTGGTGTGTTAGAACTTGAGGTTGCGTACAACACATGCTGCTCTATTATTTAATGAGGAGCATATCATGGAAGCTTGGGGTGTTACATTCTCCCCTCATTCAATAAATTGCATCCTCGCAATTTAAAATTTTTCTTTGAAAATAAAAGTTTGAAATTTGAAAATACCTTTGTCGAAAACCCACAACCGAAATAAGGTTAATAAAAATATAACTTTAAAAGAAAGAAAGAGAAGTACAAAGGTCACCCGAGATAGCCCATACTAGGATTCTATGAAAATATGTATATGGAGGAAAAACAAACTATCATGGTCTGATGGAGAGTTGTATAAAATAGTATTAAGAGAAATTTAACTACAAGAAAATCACAAACTTGTGATTGTTTAAACGGTCCTTGATTCCCCAATTAGAAAAGTTAACCGGCAAAATTTTTGTTTTATGTTACCTTTCATAAAGTTGAGGAATTTATTTAGGAGATTTACTAAGAACGTAAGGAAATATACTTACTTGTCATGTAGACTTTTATTCTTTAATAATGTTTTACCAAAAAAACATCTTTCACTCTAAAAGGTAATAGAACTCAAAAATATTCTATTTATCAAAATTGTATAAGGTTACAAATATTAACACATACCATTTATATTATGAAAACTTTTTTGTAATAACCAGGGACTTCTTGTAGGCTAGTGGTATGTAATAAAGGCTTGTTGCACTGTGGTTGTGGGTTCGATTCCTATAGCTTTGTCCGATACGATGAGTTATCCCCCAACATACAGATTGTCCTTTTCCTAAAACTATAGTATTATAATATTCCAAAAATAATCTTCCTAAATGTTTTAACCTTAATCAATACAATCCAAAGTTCAACTTAATCCTTTCCAACCTTTATAGTTATCCAAAATACCTCTGTCCAGACTTTCACTAAAAGGTCTCTAAATTCCAAAATCAATTGTATCATCAGATTTCTCAAAAAAAGTAAAGTTTCTCTTATTGTAACATCTAGAAATATGATTACCTTCATCAAATTAAAACAACGGGTACTGCAGTACAATACTTATATATAACACATTATTCTTATAACCATAATATAATCCTTGTTTCCAAAAGTACCAATACATTAATTATTCCACTTCAACTGTAGTAACAATATAATATTTTCCTTGATCCCTTGGCCTTTTATGAGATATGTTTCCCTGACGTTTAGGACATTCATTTTCATAATTCTCCATTTCCCTACAATTGTAGCATTCAACATTGATAGCCTCTTTCTTTCCCTTTCAAACACGAGCTTGGTGACCTTTTTGTCCACTTTTATAAAAAACTCCCATTCATTTTAGGCTTGTACCGGGGTGATTCTTCCCACAATTATCGCATAATGGAAAATCCTTTTTCACTTTTTCCGATTATTTGTCTCTTGTTTCACCATTCTCTTCTTCTCTTGCTTTACTTTATTGTGCTAATATTTATAGAATTCCTTTTATGTCATGATAGCACATGAGACAATATCTTTGTATGATGAGAATGATTTTGAGACTAAGGATCGATGGAGAAAAGGTTTTATCCCATCAAAGAAACTATCAATATTAATACTTGGGTTACATATATAATCTACAGCATGTCTTGCTATCCTTGTAAATTTGGCCTCATACTTTACGACATTCTAATCCTCCTTCTGCCTCAGACTCAAAAATTACCTTTCCATATCTGCTCGATGGTCATGTGGAAAGTAATTTTCTAAGAAAATTTCCTTAAACTCCCTCCATTCCATACTTGATACTTCTTCATCTTCCTTTGTGTTTTGAATCATCGACCACCATTGATCAGCATCCCCAAGGAGGCGGTAAACTTCCATGACAAAATTTTCTCTTTCACTACTCCCCAAGGCGTGGAATACTTTCTCTAAGGAGTTTATCCATTGCTAAGCTGATAATAGATTTTTACCCCCATTAAATATTGGCGGTTGTTGCCTAATGAAGCGGTATAACCTTGATCCTCCATGTTGCGGACCAATGTGCTCTATATGAGTAAGGTTATTATTCATAACCCGAGTGAGTTGTCCCAGTATGGTGATAAGATGATCAGAACAACTTATATCACCAACTCTATTATAGTTATCTTGAGCAGGAGGGTAATCCCTACATGGAGTGCATGCATTGATACAGTTTCCATTCCTCCCACTAGGCGCCATTTCTAAATAATGGCATAAACTAGTTTAGTTTATGAATAAAAATACATAATTCCATACTTGTAAACCACTTAACATAAATTGAACTATAATCATAAAAATGTTTTCGTTTAGGAAGTATATACTCATAAACCCTTCATAATGGTTTGTAATGAAAATGAGAATTATCCTAAGCATACCACCTGGAGTGTCGTAACGAAGAGTGCAGCAAGGCCCGTTGTCGTGCACCAGTTCCCGTTCGAGTATACCTTAAAGCAGTGTTTTCGGGTTTTACCCCTAGGTACATCTATGCCAGAGTTTCCTCTACCTGCTCGTATCCAGACTGGGATGTATTTCTTGGAAAACTCACAAAATCTATATAATACCAAAATTCTAGGAAGTTATTCTATACTAATCCTCAAAGTCTATCATTGGGCTATGTGCTCTAATCAGAGTTTATCTAAATATAGATTCCAAGGTTAGTACTAAACTTCCTCTGATACCAACTGTAACACCCCGACCCTAGTTACCCAAAGTCGGTGCGTTATTGCGTAACATTGTCATGATCACAAAAGATCAAGTCTCGAAATAACGATTTGTTTAGTATCCTTGGAAACACTAGATAAATTCATAAAAGTTACATTACATCATAAAGTGAAAAAATACAATAACACGGTCTCCATAGACCACAATCATATCCTCTTCTGACTATCCCTACAGGTCATTCATTTTATACTTCTTCACATCCTGGAAAAATTAAAACATTGGAAGGGATGATATCAGATGCTCAGAAAGGATAACAATATAGCGAAAGCTTTCATAAATAAACATTAACATTTAAGGCAATGTATAACTAAAACAAAAGCCTTTTAAACTTGAAAATCAGCATAATATAGAAAAAATAAAATCAAATAATTCTATTTACTTATTCAAATGGATATTCTACTAGTCGAATAATCACATGAAATGATGGAATGCATAATACCAGACTATCATAACCACGTAGCTAAGGCCTCATGCCAAGACTACAAATACGATTTTGTCAAGGCCTCGTGCCAAGACACTAGTTTGTCTAATGAGACCTACCGAGGCATCTAGGAGCTATAGCGGGATCCACCGGTCACTTATTATTTCCAACGCATTCCTCATATGTACAGGTTTAAACATATCATAAACCATAACATAATCATATCACATAAAACATGCATAAAGGAAAAATAACATTTCCACATTCCAATCACAAGATATCAATACAACATATTGATATAATAAAAACACTTTCAAAAAGAATTTCAATACCAAAATAAAATAAAATTAAAACATTGTATTTATTTTTCTTTTAAAAAAAGTTATGACTTGTAGAGGAAGCCGGAACTCAAATAATGGTCACAGTGGTGGAGAAGTCGTTGGCGCCGCATATGTATGACAAAAAAACATTCCATTTTATCGTTTAGTAAAAGGATTCATATAAAAAATATTCCTTTTGAGTAAATGTAAAAGTCAAAGGGGTTTATACACCGTATAAAAGAAATTTGTGTATAAAATAAAATATGCCTCAATGAATGGATATTGAGATGAAATAACTTACAAAGATCATTTTTTTAATAAAATAGATCTATTATGTGTATTTAGTATAAGTACACATAAATAAAGTACAAATACAATATAGGACATAATAATATCATGACATAATTTGAAAGTAGGAGATTAACCCAAAGAATAGAAATTGGGTTAAGAAGTTCTCTTACCTCGAGTCCGACTTCACTCGACTGTTATTTAATCTCCTGAATAATAAACTTGAGTTAATATCTAATTTCTTAAGAACCTTTTCCAAGTTTATTTTCCCTTTTATATCACTTATTAAAATGTTACGAAAATTATGTAGTCATTTAAGTTAATAACGGTCGTTTTGTCGATCTTTGGTACTTGAGTCAACAATAAACTTCTTATAATTACTAGTTGTTTATGTGGTAGAATATCCATTATATACAGAATTATATTCATGATGTATGTACCATATATATCATATATGTCCATTATATACATTCATTTATAATATTACATAACATTTAGAGGTTTGAAATGAAATGCAACATTCATGGAGACGGTAAGCCGTACGTACGCAAGAACACTACTTTCATTTCTATTTAGTATTTAATGAAACGAAATCATAATGATATAAAGGTATATTATAATTTCAGTATAATATCATATATAATATCATTTATTACATCCTTTATACATCCCACATATTACATTAACGATTCAAATCACTTTGAGGGGGCGGTAGTCTGCACTTCCTAAAATGAAATTATCGTGTTTACCCATAATGGAAATCATAAAGGTATGCCATAAATGAGAAATACAGAAGCATAAGGAAAACATAAAAATAATATATAGCATATATAAATATTGTGACATCTTAATGGCCACCATGAGTGGTGTTAAAAGAAGATTGAACAATCATCGTTTCGTGAGGCAGAAACTCGCCAACCACAGAAACATTATGTTCTTTAACCATTAGACGAAGGTGTGTGTAAGTGTAAATCAAATAATTCTAATAACAAAATACTATTATATTAAAGATACTGGTTTTGTTACAAAATAAATTAATAAAAAGTGTTTAATGGGTTGGAGAAGCAAAGTAAATCAAAATAACAAAAGAGAAGACATTACCTTAAAATCAGGTTACTCTTTTTGGACTCTAGCCAAAGGCTTACTTGGGAAGAATTATACCCAAATTGAGGCTTCTATGAGTAAGATAGAGAAGTTGAGAGAGTATTTTGGCAGACTTTGGCCGATCCAAATGGATTTATGGTTTGAATAAGGTGGTAGTGGTGGGGGCCTTTTATAAGAGGAGAAGAGGGGAACTCTTGGAAAGTAATGAAATGTTACATTATTATGAAGTACGTTTCAGATTTCTAAGGTCCAAAAATGATATATTTAGAGGATAAGGTGATAAGGGTTCTAAATCTACCAATAAAATAGGTTTTTGACAAGTTTATTTCTATTATTGTACATTATCGTTTCATTTTATTTAAAAAGTTCATTAATGAGGTAATTGCTTCATCATCATGGTGTGATAAATAAATTTATTTATTTAATTCCAAAAAATTATAAAAAAATACCATGATGTAGGAAATATTTTTATCATTCCAATGAATATTTATAGTCTAAATTTTAGCTTATATAACCCCATGTAATAAGTTTTTTAGTAAAACAAAACATGTTTGTGTCGATTTTATTTTTACTTTAAATAAAAAGTTATTAATGTCATTTTCATACCCAAGTGGCTCCATGGGGTCCCCAAGTTGACCCATGTATTTTCCTGGTCAGATATGACTCTCCCAATAATGTTAGGACAATTTTAATGGTAATTTCATATTATAATAACATTATATTTACCTTAAGTTACACTAATTACCTTTAATCGCGATTAATAGAACTTAAAAGTTACTATTCACCAAAATTATTATAATGCCATTGAACCAAATTTTACTTCCTAATGACTATGATATATGTCGGATTTTGTAAATTCAAATCACAGAGGTGGTAAAATTTCATTTAAACAAAAAATCAGTTTTTTAACTACCACTTAGTGGGTTCACTATTCTTCAAAAATCAAAGTTTTTCAGAACAACACAAAAAATTAACCCTAAGATATATTTGATATTATTAATTCAAAAATTATGTATATTTTACAAAATTAAAAACATATAAGTGTAATTAATTAATTTAATAATTAGTTTCCACTGTCACAACAAATAGCGTGTTTTTAAGAAAGAATATCAATCAAATGATTGATCATTGTTTATGTCCAATTTCAAAGTGAAATTAATTCTAATGACCACCATTGGATAAAATGGTAAAAATATATTCCAATTACGCTTTAGAACCACTCAACTATATAATTTATCACTATAAATTATTTTGATTAAAAAATTTATTTTTAGTATTTTTAACTATTCATCCAAAATTGGAAGTACTCAGAAAAATACCAAAAATTCAACATAGGCTAATTTCGATATTCTGAATCCAAAAATGAAGTCCATTTTGAAATATAAAATTTATATAATTTTAAAAAGTGTGTATTAAAATTCATAACTTCTTCTTTTATTGGTCGCAGTGTGTTAGAATTCGAGATTGCGTACAACACACGCTGCTCTATTATTCAAAGAGGAGCATACCATGGAAGAATGGGTTGTTACATAAGGGACCCTGTCAATAGTGTTTAAATTTCTTTATTTACATGAATGTCACACCTCCTCGACTGTAAATGGAGACTCATCCCCCTAACATACTCAAACCTCAGAAGAAAAATTTTCTAGGATATAACCTGCCTAAATATACTCTCAAAATACATTAATTTATCCTGGAATCCTCCCTTTGGGTAGAAAACCAACAGAGGAAGACCTTTACTTCAAACCAAGATGAGTTACCCAATTAAGAGGTAACATCCTTCCTCAAGATCCATTGTTTTAGTTTCATTCACCACCCCCCTAAAATATTCATATTCCATAATTATATAATAATGTAATTATACTTAATATACTTATATGATTAAATTCTGTTGGTTCTACCTACACTTACACACACTTTCATATAATTTGTAATGAGTATATTGTTTGTGTGTACGCCAGACTACCACCTCTTGAAATGATGTTGTTATTTTTCCATTTCCACCCTTCATGGGTGATAATTTTGATAGGAACTCTATTTTTATATGATATATATGATATTTATTATTAATTTATCTTTTGTAACTATTATATCAAAAATACCTTCATTCTTTCCATTTTGTATAAATATGAAAAATTAATTTGTGGACATGTGGACTACCACCTTCTTAAAGCAATGTGATTTTTTCACACATTACCTGGAATATATTAAGGATGTGGTTATTGAAATTATATGATATATATGGAATAATAATTCTATTGCAATGATATTATATATATATAAATATATTTTATTTACTTTATTTCTTTTAATATGAAAATAGAACAGAAATAATGTTCATGTGTACATACGACCCGCTATCTCCATGAAAGGTGTATTCCATTTCATAATTAAATATTTTATATATTATTTTAAATACATATATAAGATCTATAATAAAAATTTTAACATATTAAAAAAAGAAGATATTACACAAAATCTTACATTAACATGAAGTTGTTAATAGACGAGAAACATAAACATATAAATAAATGATATATATTATTAGATATAATAATATGTCTCTGGTAGACTATAATAAAATTATATTTATTATATATGTTGTTTGAATTTTTATGAAGAATATCAAAACATAAAGTAAGGGTTTTCTCATCTCGCGTTTATTTCTCTGAGATTTATTCCTTTATCACAAGTCATTTCTTTTATGTGGTGTCTTTACTGACTATGAATGTATTCTATGATTGTATTAAATATATTCATATGTATTTACATATATATTTTATTATTTCTCTTCCATGGGGTTTATGTTTCAAAATTTACTGAATAGGAGAAGTAATATTTTTTCAATTCACCTTATTGGATATACATGCTATGTTATTCACTTATATTATTCTATGAGTTGTATATACTACCTTTTACATGTTATATCATGAATCTTATTCTGATAATAATAATTTAGGCTTCCTTTAATTTTATTATTCCAAGGGTATTATGATTCAATGTTACCAAAGGGGTTGCACATTATTTCTGCAATCTCATCGATTATCGGGATTACTTATGATTATTCTTGAATTGAATAAATATTATGATCTATATCTCAAGAACTGTCACGAATTTTACTATCCCCTAGTTATCCATTATATCTCCATTTATTGGAAATTTTCTCACCATATTTTATATAAAATATATAATAAAGCTTTTTTTATGAGAATCATACATTATTTCTCTCTTTAGTTAGGAAATTATTTCATTCATAAAACCAATTTTTCTATAACATATTTGTAAAAATAGTTTACTATGATGTGTAAAAGACATTTTTACCCATGTTTATCAATTTTAATAAAAATTTTAAAAGGAGATATACATGAAATCTACCAACCATGGAACTTTTATGATCCTTTATGGTACAAAAGGAATTTTCGACACATACTTTTACTCCCACCATGAGGAATGACATTTCACTAAACCCTCCACTAAAAGCATACAAGGTTATTTTATAGGAATTTTTTCATTATATTCTGGAAATTATTGTTTCTAAATTGGTTTTCATTGAAATGGGATTTATATATATTTTATGTTTATAATGTCTTTTAATTTATTTTTAATATTTATTTATACGTTTTCAAGGAAAATAGTTTTTAAAATATTCCCAATCTTCCATTATATTTTTGGTTGGGAAATATGTTTTCAAAATGCTATCAACATTATTTTCATATAATATGGTTTTGAAAATGTTTTATATTCAAAAAGTTTTTTAAAAAATAAGAAATGATATTTTCTTGAAGAAATGTTATAAATGATTTTAATTCCTACATTAAATGGTTTCATATGTTTTGCAAATGAAAAGGATTTTAATATGTTCTATGTTTTAAGAAGTGGATTTTAAATAATTCTTCAAGTGATCTTTCTAAATAATTCTCCATAAAATTTGGAATCCTTTGATATTGTGTAATATTTTCTGGCGATATAACCCAATAATACCATTCATATTATTTCTTGAATTGATAAAGTTTTTATGGAATTTTTTCTATGACTATTGTTTCTCCCCAATTGGTTATATTCTTTTGAAACCCTATTATTTTAATGGGGTGTGATTTCATGGAACAATTATGGAACCTATATCTTTTTAAAAGGATGTGATATGATTTTATGTTTACAATACCCATCTAATTTCATTGTTTATGATATGATAAATGCTTTGTTATATTGTCACACATTCATGTATGATTTCATTATGTGAAGGGTGGGACCTATATCTCTATCCAATGAATTTGGTAATGATAGATAAAACATGAGTACATCTGATATGTGTGAACCTTATTACAAATTCACAATGTTATGTGTGGACTAGATTACATGCTCACAATTTTATTAGTGAACCTTATTATTCATTTAAAATGATATGAATTAATTTTATTACATGTTCACAATGTTATTTTTGGACCTGGTTGCATGTATATAAGTTTATGTATGAACCTGATTACATGTTCACAATATTATACATGGATTGGGATTCATGTCCATATGTTTATGCATGAGGCGAAATACATGTTAACAATGTTACATGTAAACATGAGTACATGTTCAAAATGTTATGTGTGAACCAGATTACATATTCACAAGGTTATGAATGAACCTGAATACATGTCCACAATATTTTTCATGAACCTAATTACATCTTTACAATTTTATGCATAGACATAGTTTCATGACTATAAGTTTATGTGAGGTCCTGATTTCATGTTCTAAACCAAATGAGTAATCCTATTTCAATTTACACATGTTCACAATGTTATAAGATGTTTTTGTATTCCATATATATATATCTTATTAATATGTTTTGATCTCATGGATTATACACCTATAGTCTTTATGAGGTGTATGTACAAACCCTTTTAAATGTAATATCATGAAATTATTAATTCTAATGATATTATATGTTTCATTTAATATTATTTTTTCTTCGGGACTACGATACAATGTTACCAGAGTGTTATGTATTTTTTTGATACATGCTCTTTATTTATAAAGATGTTTTATGTATATGATTATGAAGATGAAATATTATGATCCATATCACAATATAAAAATGAATTTTCTTTTTCTCTATTTATTTAATTAAAATAATATTTCCCCAATTATTTTCCTCCCTTTATGTAATAATTATTTCAAAATAATGTTTTTATGAAAAAATATCATTATTTCTCACATTGGTCTATAATCCTTTTTCATTTAAAACAAAGTTTTATAAAATATTTTTCAAAATACATCAAATTATCTTTAATGACATTTTTACCAATGTTTTTTTATTTACCAAACCTTTTGGAATAAATATTTATGGTGTTTTTCAAATAATGCACATTTCACAATAACTGATAATGCGAAAGGAAGCATTGTTTTAACATAAATGACATGAACATAATTTTCCTCTATCATTAACACAAATTTATTTGAATATTATTTTTGTTTTCTTATGTTTATTTTTTATAAAAAATACTTCTAAACTTTATATTTTTTTAATGAAAACAATATAATTTCATAATGAAAAGTTTTAAATGAATTTTAATGGTTCATAATTTTTTTTCAATGTTATTTTAATGTAAAAGGATTTCCAAACTATTTTAAAAAAATTTAATTTTTTTTCAAAGAATAGTAATTTTCATCAAAAAAAGGTTCTATGTGATCATTCAAAATAATTTTTTGTCTCCAATGACATACATTTAATCTATATATTCTACACTGATTATATGATCCAAGGGTATAATTGCTATTATTTATCTCGATGGATTATTTTTATGATGAAATGATGTTTTAGAAAACTATTTCTATCCCATGGGTTATTCAATGATAAGATTATTATGTAACCTAATTATTTTACCATGGGGTATGAATTAATGAAATAATGAAATGATTATATAACCTATTACTTTTCTATAGGTTATGATATGATAAATGCTTTAGGATATTGTGGAACACATATTTTTTATTTTAATTATGCGGTAGGTGGGACCTATATGTACCTCCAACTGAATTAGTAAATATTGCTATCTCATGAGATATATAGGACTGAAATGGAGAGTGAACCATGATTAGTAAATAACTATATCAACTACAATATGCATTGGTCTGAGACATGACTACTATGATGGTTTAGGGAGTGAACCCATTCCATTGTGTTGGTCTTGGAAATGATCCTTAAACTACTAATATCATGATTTTTTTGTGCTTATATTTATGGCATAATTCTACATATTATGCTAATATTAAGGTCTCTAGGTTCATAACCTTTGATTCCCTTATTATTCATGTATTTTTAACTGCCAATATTTTTTCCATGACTAAAGTATATGATCAATGATATGTTGTGTATTGTTTTTATATGTTCTTCTCATTTTACTATAACCTTATAGTTATGATATGTTGATATCCTTCTCTTTTACCATTACAAGGCATCTATTCTCACCCCTTCCTATGATTCCATTCCCCTGGTTATGATTGATGGTATTATGAATTATATGTCTATGAAGGGTAGAATTTTTTATTAATATAGTGGTAGATGATGTCAATTACATATGGACCAGTTTTTTATGTGCACATGTTCCCAATGTCACTATACCATTAAAATCCAAAAGAATTTTGATAGGTAATATAATGAATGTTCTACTAATAAGATATTTTAGGTATGTTTTAAAATACTAGTCCACTACAGTTGGTATCAAATGATATGTTCAATTATTAATTGAAATCTAACGTGTGAAATAATCAGTGATATACCTAGTGATAAGACTAATTAAATGTTTAGGGATATGTTTATAGATAAGTATAAATAAATGTCAATGAGTATTAAATGTCCTCAAATTCTGGTATAGGATGGACCCGTTGGTTTCCCAGAAATTTCATCCCTATCTAGTAGCTAATATTGGATGTGGATCTACCATGGAGATCCCTTGTTGTAATAAAACTAAAAATGGAACCTTGAGATGGACTTGATTATCACATGACACATGTCAATGATGCTTGATGCACACCTTGATTGATACACCCATGGGATATTCTTTTCAAATTTATAGAATATATATAAACCCTCATGATGAATTTAAATAAATAATATTAATTACCTTAGATAATCTGAAGGCTTCATAGATTGAAAAATACGGTCATAATTTAAACATCATATAAGTGATTTTTCTTGATTATTTTGTTTTCCAACAATTATTATACTCTCTCACACTATTCTTCATGATTTTAGCCAATGGATATGACAATATGGAATCATGGTAACATATTATCTAATGGAATTTTTTTTTACTATGAACAACCAAAATGTATGTTGAATATATGGATTGATATTGAGATTATGAAAAATAATTTATCGAGATATATGATAATAAATGTGAACATCAGTAAGATTCATAAAGGGTAAAATAAGATAAAGATGACCTTTTATAAAAGGTTGTGTGGTAATGAATGTAGTGGAATTAATATTCACCTTCCCACATGTCATGTATGTAGGATTAATAACTTTGAATAATAACTCAAATGGATGGGAAGATATTATCTGTATGGAAAATAATGTCATAGAGTAAAATATTGTTGGTGGGTTCTGTGTCGTATATGCGGGGACAGGAGACTTATTTAAGATAATGACCTAACTAAGGAATTAACGTCTTGAAAAAGGATGGACTAATTCTATTTCAATTATTTATTTTTATTGATTCTTGTATTTATAAATTTGTATTGAAGGATTATATTATAGAATTATTTTTTTCCAATGGTATTTGGGTTGTAATAATATTTACGCCTCAAAGGATACTGTTAATTTTAGAAGAATATTTCTCCCCATGTAGGATTAATATATTTGTGAGGGATTCTATCATGGGTTTAAGATTATAAGGTTAATCTTATATTAAATGGCTTAGAAACATATTTTTATTTTTTGTGTGTTTGGAGTTTAAAATTTTTAAATACAATTAGGGAGATATTTATAGAAATACTACCCATTGGTTATGTATAGTGGTAAAAAAAATTTATGAGAAATGAATTTACAATTTATTATCATATTATATAATGTATGAGGATCCTTTATATATTATATTATCATGGATTCTATGATAATTATGAGATATTTCAATTTCGATTTTTTTTTGAAACAATGTTATTATTCTTTTAAAAAAATGATAGCCCATAATTTTGATGAAAACATATTGTGTCCTTCAAGACTGTTGGGATTTATCCCAAAAAATGGAAGAGAAGGTTATAGTGCATACCACTGTCCAATAAGAATGATTTTTTTGTTTGAAAAAAAGGGAGATATTTCTGAGTATGTATCTTGATGAATAGTAACACATCAACTCAAGGCATAGTGAAAAAGTTATAATAATATATTACAACCATTATCCCTACTAGAAAAAAGTAGGAAAACATCAGCATGAGATTTCTTATTTAACTCCCTAAAGAATTTAAAGGGAAAAATCCACCAAGGTTGTAGTCATTCACCTTATAATGTCTATACAGTTCATCGATATCATAGAATATTTATCTACGGATAACCATTCCTAGATATTCATTAAGGATGTGGAAAGATTGCATGGAGTACTAAATTAATTGTATCTTATCTTGATTAGAGTCTTACCATTAAGTGTGGGAGAAGTATTCAATGTTATCTAAATATAGAAAAATTGTTTACAACTACATATCATCATCAGATAGATGATCAGTTTGAGATAAAAATTCAAACCATAGAGGATAAAATGAGATCTATTTCTATGTATTTCAAAGTTTGTTGGGATGAAAAACTTCATCTAGATCCGTTTTCATAAAACAATATCTGTCACTCGGGAATTCAGAAGTATCTTTAAGAATACATCTATGGAAAGAAGTGTATGACTCTAACATAATGGGATGATGTTGAAGAAAGAATGTTTTTGGACCTAAGATAGTAAATCAAATGGTGGAGATGTGGATATCCATTCATTAATATGTCAATGTAGCTTAAAGTACGTAGAAATTACATATTGAAAATAAGAAGAGGGGTTTAGAATTTAAATTTAGTTACAAGGTTTTTCTAAAAAATTAATCCATGGAATAAGTTAAATACATTTTGAAAATTGAAAAACCTAGAAGTAGGTGTATTAGTACCTTTGAAATTCTTGATCGTATTTTTACGGTATCCTATCAGTTTTTGATTCAACCAAACCACTAACAAGCTCATGATGTATTCTAGGATTATATCCTATGTAATTACATACCTCATATATAACTTGTAATGAACTCAATGGACACACTATTGGATAATTATATTTTATATATGGAATATTTACTTGAGACTCAAGATCATAGAAATAAATTTCAATGAAACAAGACCCCTTAGTTGGTAAATTTTTGTCAAAAAACCTTCTTGAGGATGTTATATGTGATCATAATGTTGTAATGAGGTATAATTATCATCGTTTTTTGGTTTCAAAGTGATAAATTTAGTGGTTGAAATAATTTTTAACTGCTGTAAAATGTAACACCCATAGATATTGGGAAATATGTTTCTCAAATAAATTTAATAAATTTGATATTTTTCATTAGAAAGAACCCTATATTTTACTTGTGTTTCCTGAAACACCATGTTTTGATTGAATTAAATGACACAACAAGTTTATCTTGAGTTACATGATATAATAAGTTTATCTTTCATTACATTAAACACTGAGTGTAGAATTCAATACATTCAACATGGAGCATAAACAAAAAATAACTTACTATTAAAATGTTAATATTTAATATGGTAGTTATCACCTAGACATTGAAATGGAGGGTTGGAATAATATTAACTAATATATAAAAATATATTATTTGAACAAGTATATTAATTAACTATTTGGGGAGCAAATAATTATAAATGTAAATAAAATTGAATTGAAAATAAAAGAATTTTGTTTCTAAGATACAATTTTTATAAACAAAAACACATTTTACATTAAAAAAATATTATAACATTTTTTTAAATGACTTAAAAGAAATTTATATATATGATATATTCAATAAACATTTAAATATAAATTTTATATTTTTTCTAGAAATGAGATAATAACAAATCCAATATTACTTCCAAAAACTATATTTTTAAAAAGTTGTAGTTCTCATCTTTTTGGCATACATATCATGAAATTAATTTTTTTTCCAAATTTATAAAATTTATTTGAAAGTGTATAATTTTGTTATTAATTTTTTTTCAAACATATTTTAGATTAGTTTTTTTTATTATTTTTTGAGATGATAATTTTCTATAAATAGTGAAAAGTACTTGTTTTTATTAAGAATTGTCCTTTATTAAAAACATTTAAAAACATAAAATTGGTTTTAATGGGGTTTTAACCATAGTATTATCTCTGTTACATATATATGAATCCAATTTATTAAATTTAATCTATTTTATATTGAATTAAGATATAAGAACATTTTAATATTTTTACAATTTTCTGGTTAGAAAACCTCTTCTCATCACATCTTCCAGTTTCATTTGAAATTAAAATTATCCAATTCTATTAATGGAATTTAAAAACTATATCTGGAATTATTAGAAATTATAATATCCTATAAGGTGAACATAATTTTTGACTATAATGAATTATAGAAATATTAAAAATAATTTACCATGATTAAGATAAAAATAGGTTTACCTTGTAGTGGTGTGGAAACATAAAATGTTATAAATGTTCCAAAATATGTCCAAAAACCATTGGATATCAATATTTTGAATTTATCCATTATATGTTCTATATTTTTTTGTTCTGGAGCATTTTATCTTATAGAAAACATGGTTATAACTATTTGATTTGAAAATATAAAAGTGTGTAACTCACCTAAATTATAATAGGACACTCTTATCCTCTCACTTTCACACCACCATAACCATTTTTTGACCAAGACAGGTGAAAATTAAATCCATTCATCAATAATCCAATATTTATTATTTTGTTCACATATCTTGCCTATGAATTTTTCTGGTGTAAACCTATAGAGGATAACTAAAGAAGATGTAATGTTCTTCAAAAAGTGTTTGGAGATTAATTATTCCTCCAATTATTTCAATTATTAGAAAATCAAAATGAAATAATAAAATCAGTGTATTAAATATAGTTAAATTTTTTTTATGATAAGGTACCAACCTACATTTATCCTCAAATCCATCGAATGGGATTCAAAATCAACATTCATGTGTACGATGAAATACTACTTCAGGAATCGATGTTATTTTTTTCATAAATTCTTATCATGGATGGATATAATTATTGATTATATTTATATATATTATAGTTATCATAATAATATAATTCTAGAGTTAGTATATCATATGCACCTCCTTAAATTCAACTCTGTGGGAATATGATAATGTTAATCATGTGTTTAGTGAACTTTTGCCTCGTGAAGTGTGGTTGTTCCGTTTTGACATATCCTATAAATGAATTGTAAAAAAATAATATTTTAAATAATAAGTTCGGCTAAATTTTCAGTAAAAATGAATTTATATAATTAATATATTATTTACCTTTTTCTTTTTCTATACAGAGAAAATGGAAACATCATTCACGCATAATACAGTCCATGAATGGTGTATTTTATTTTATATCAATAGATATTATGGATTAATATAAACACACACATATATAATGATTTTATATGATATTTATATCAAGTCAAAAAATTTAAGATCATTTAACAATGATCATTATGACAAGAAAAATAAATAACAAATCAAAACATAAAACAATATAGTTGTTACCTAAAACGTGTTTTTGATAAGGAATTATTGATAATTCGGTAATAATATGTCATAATTAAATTTTATATGGTTTGATACATATGATTATGGTAATGTAATAGATATATAGTAAAGATATAATTATTATACATGATGTTCCAATTTGTATGAATGTAGTTGTGAATTAAGGTAATGAATTTCCTTTTATCTTTTATTTTCTGTGAGAAAAAACCCATACACACAATGTGGTTCATTAATAGGGTGTATATAATGACCAAGAATTTATTTTATGATTATTATTTTAAAAATAATTGGGATTGGAAAATTCAAATTATGACATCTGATTCATTGGATTTGGGGTTTCAATTATACCAATGTTGCATTGGATTTCTTTCTGAATATTTCTTCTTTAAGATATATCTTAGATTATACACATATATTCTTTTATAAGGTTTTTATAAGCCCTATTTTAAATTTAAAGTCATGAATTTATTTATTCTCAATATATTGTTGGTTTCATTTAAAATTATTCTTTCATGGGGCTTATGATTCAATGTCACAAATGTTGTAGGGGTTGTTTGTTAAAATAACATCATTTATTAGGATTATTTTTGTTTATTACTATAAAGATGAGGTCATGTGACACATGTACCAATATCACATGAATTTTATTCTAAAAAGTTTTTAATGAAATAAAATGCTTTCCCTTCATTTTCCTCTCTTATTATAATCAAGAGTTATAAAGGTTGTTTTTCAGAAATACCATATTTGTGTCCCTCTTAGGATGATAACATTTTTTCATTAGAAACCATTTTTTCGAAAAAAAAATTATATTATTTTTTTTAAAAATAAAATGATATATTGAATATATTTTTACCCATTTTTATGTTTTTACACATTGTTTGGAATGAAATATTTAACTAGTTTTCCAAAAAATTCTCATTTTATTTTTACAGAAAATGTGAAAGGACTCATTATAGTAACATGTATAGAATTAATGAAAATTCATATCGTCAAGAATATTATTTTCATTGAATATTCCATTGTTATTTTTTAATTTTTTATTCAAATAAAATTATTTTGAAAAGTATTTATTTTTTAAAAAGTGATTATCAAATTATAATGGATATTCTTCTCAAGAAATGTTGTAAATTATTTTTAATGATTCCATAATAAAATCTGAAGACAGTTTTAAAAAAATTATCAAAAATATTTTATGAATTTCTTATTTTGAAAATTGACATGATAAAATTTTTATTTTCTTCAAGAAATGTTTTAAGTGATCTCTCAAAATCATTTTCAATCTAGGATTACATCCTTTGGTGATAAATACATTTTATTAGGGATATGATCAAATGAAACTATTCTTATTATTTCTATTGATGAATTATGTATATAATGTAATGATTTTAAAGAAGCCTATTCCTCTTCCACTTTTTATAGCCATATATAATTCTTTTTAAACCCTCTGTATTTTTCGAGGGTTATGAATTGTTGAAATAATGAAATTACTATCATACATTTTTATTTTCCAAAGGATATGAAATGATTAAATTTTGAGGAAATCAATTTCATTTCATGGATTTTGATATGATGAATGTATCATATTCATGTACCATAAAAATATATTACTTTAATTATGTCATGGTTGTGACCTATATCTCCCTCTAATGTATTGGATGAATATTTATATATCATGTGATTAACATGACTAAAATTAAGAAATAATAACTTTTAGTATGGGAATATATCTTCAATTATATTCTTGGAAGTGACCATTGACTACTTTGACCTTTTTTGGAGTGAACCCATTCAACTGTGATGATGCTTGAGTTAAGCTTTGAAATACTAATGAAATGATTTTTATTCTGGTTAGTATGGAATAAATCCACATCCGATGAAAATATTTTACTCTCAGAGTTTATGTTCTTGAATTAAATTATGATTCATGCCTCATGAGCATTAACAGTTTATTCAATAAATCAAATTTATGATATATGAATTTTAGTCTATGGTTTTCAAATTCTTTTATCATGTTCTCCAATCAAATGATCAAGAAATGATTATATTTCCCTGATATAACCTTACTATGCATCTGAGATCACCCTTTCTTATGTTTCCTTTCACTAGGTTATGTTGAATAATGTTATGTATGATATATCTATTTAGGGTGATAGTTAAGATGAACATAGTGGGAGACGATGTAGCTTACTTATGGAAAAGATGTTTATGGATCAATGTTTCTATTGGAATTATACTTTTATGATTCTCATGTTTTTCCCTGTAATTTAATAAACATTGATCTAAAAAGATGTAATATACATTTATTTAAACCCTTGTTCACTACAAATCATTTTCTTTTAATATCAAAATAAATCATTTTTATACAAAAATGTAAATAAATGATATCACAATTCACAAATTATAAAATATACGTTTCATTGTTATCTGGGAATATCCTAACAAAAAAAATACATCCTTCGCATACTCGACTCCCAAAATATATTTATATTCTCAAAGAACATCATCCATAATATCAATAAAATTATTGAGGAAACTAAGGTATGGAATGATATTTGGGAGATCATGTAGTGTGTGAGAAACAAATAGAAGGTTTATCAACAAGTTCCCCCGATATAAATTATGAAATAATATATTTACATGTCTGTAAAATAAATCAATCTTCAATATATCACATGAACAAAATAAAATCAGGACAGTAGATGTTAATAAGTCCTCTCTGGCACTGAAAGTCATAAGTTTTTGGTAATTCTAGTACAAAAGTCATCTCAAATAAAAACCCCAAACTCATTCATGGTCTCTCGGGATAGGGTCTTGCATATGATTCAAAATATACACCCACTCACTTAGTGTATGGTCAATATCCATGTTCTAAAAATATATCCTACAAATAACCACACTCTCACATTGGTTGAGATCAAATACCATGTCTTTACCATACCCTATCAATTGGAATTAGGTCTTGTATCATTTCCTAATAAGTAAAATTATAATAATGAAAAGATTTCAAAGAAAATATTAAAAACTGTACTCTATATTAAGTTGATAACATGAAATATATACATACATCTACCCTTTCACATTGGGTAAGGGACTATAATACATTATAATATATTCCCAATCGCGTAAATGTTGAAAATAAATCAAATAACAACAACTAACCACTCATATAAGAATGTATTTTATATAAAATTTTAAACACTACCCTTTGTGTTAATGAATTGTTCTATATCACATCCTAAACACTACAAAATTGCATAAGAGAACTTCATTTATAAAAACAATACCACTACTGTCTCAAGAAGTATAGGGTCTTATATTTCCCCTTTTGTCTTGTTACATTACTCTTCACTCTCACGTTGGGATTTGGAACCTCACTTATTCGAAATAATGTTAGATATGTAACAATAAGAAAGTAAAAAATAGTAGACAACCCCATATCCCATCCCTTAGCTAGCCAAAAAATGTTATCTTTTAGATCTCCACTATAAGGTAGATTATAATACTATATATCACCTCACTGATTAAATTCATCATCATTGACCATCCAATCATTCCATGTAAAATGGTACTATAAATAATTCACATCGCCTAGGTCATATTCAAATCACAATGGTAGACCATAGGTAACCCATTTTCATATAGAATCACCAAGTATCTCACTCAATCCACTCACTATTCCATTAGGCCTCATAAAACTGACAAAAAATTTATACAATATACCATACACTCATATAGTACAAAAAACACATAGGGGTATCCAAATAAAATTTTCCATCTTTCCCAAAAACAATTTAGATATATGATTTGTATTGTATGGTTTTTAAATTTTTCTATCATGTTCCCCTCCCAAATGATCATGATATGTTTATATGTCAGTGATTTAAGTTCACTATGCATCTGAGATCACCCTTTCTTATGTCTCCTTTCACTAGGTTATGATGAATAGTATTATATATGATATATTTATTTAGGGCGATAGGTAGGAGGAACATAGTGGAAGGTTATTTAGCTCACTTATAGAAAAGTTTTTTTTGGATCAATGTTTCTTTTGGAATTACTCTTTTACGATTATCATGTTTGTTTCTATGTAATGTGATGAATATTAATCTAAGAATATGTAATATATATGTATGTAATTCCTGGGTCACTACAAATCATTTTCTTTCAATATCAAAATTAATCATTTTTATAGAAAAATGTACAGAAATGATATCACAATTCACAAATAATTAAATATACGTTTCATTGTTATCAGGGAATATACCAATAAAAAATGCATCCTTCTACATAATAGACTCCAAATATCTATTTATATTCTTGGGTAACATTGTCCATAATACCAATAACTTCAGTGAGAAAACTAATGTATGAAAAGTAAATTGGGAGATCATTTAGTGTGTTAGAAACAAATAAAATGTTTATCCTCATGTTCCCCCAATATAAATTATTAAATAATTTATTTACATATTTGTAAAATAAATCAAGCTTCAATATATAACATGAACAAAATAAAATTAGGACATTATATTTTAGTAATTCGTCGCTGGCATTGAAACTCACATGTTTTTTGTAATTCTAGTAGATAAGTCATCTCAAGTAAAAACCCCAAACTCATACCATGTTTCTCATGTTAGGGTCTTGCATATGACCCAAAATATACACCCACTCACTTAGTGTATAGTCAATCACCATGTCCTAATAGTGTATCCTACCAAATATCCACACTCTCACATAGTTTGAGATCAAATACCATGTCTTGACCACTACCCTGTCACTTGGATTTAGGTTTGGTATCATTTCCTAATCACTAAACTCATAATAATTATAAGATGTCATAAAAAATATTAAGAACTAACCTCTATATAAAGTTTATAACTTGAAATATATTCATACAAATACCCTTTCACATTGGGTTATGAACTATAGTACATTCCAAAATATTCCATATCACATATATTGTTAAAATAAATCTAATAACAACATCTTACCGCTCACATAATAATGTGTTTTATATGAAATTTTAAACACTACCCTTTGAGTAGAGGAATTATTATATATCACATCCTAAACACTACCTACTTGAATAATAGAACTTATTTAATAAAAATAATACCACTACGATCTCAAAAATGATAGGGTCCTATATTTCACCTTATGTCATGTTACATTACTCATCCCCCACACTTAGGGATTTGGATCCTCATTTATTGGAAATACTGTTAGATATGTAATAATAAGAATGTAGAACGTATCAGACAATCCCATATCTTATCCCTTGGCTAGCCACACAACTATTCTCTTCTATATCTCCACTAGAGGATATAATCTAATAATATATATCACATCACTTATTAAATTCATCAACATTGACCATCAACTCATTCCATGTAAAAAAGAACAATAAATAATCCACATCCCCTAGGTCATATAAAAATAACAATGGTAGACCATAGGTAACTAATTATCATATAGAATCACAGAGCATCTCACTCAATCCATGCACTATTCCATTGGGCCTCATAAAACTGAAAAACAAAATTCTACTATATACCTTACACTCATATAGTACCAAAACACATCGGGGTTTCCAAATAAAGTTTTCAAACATTCCAAAAAACATCTATCAGCAATATACACATATGTAATACCCATGTATCCTCTCATATTACCCACAACATAACCTCATTAAAACTAGTGAAGGATCAAATTATATTTGGTCAATTATCCATGCCCTTTAAATTTTTTTAAATCACTCCCTTTAGATTCCCCATGAAAAAAATTACAATATTCCCCAAATATAATCAAATATTACTCTAAGGAACAACCATAAAGGGTGACTAAGATATTTTAAAATAAGATGATATTAAATTCCAAAGGATCCACACTAACCATCTTGTTTCACAAGGTAATCAAACATTAAATCTGTTAACACACTCAATAGAGTTCACAATTTTTCATCCATCATATCCTAAATAAGATAATCCAATGGTGGGGTTCATTGAACAATTGTATACATTTAACACCATGAGGAACATCTATCTTCCATACCATATTCAGCCAACAAATATATTTCACTCTCATGTCACCACTCAATCTATTAACCTCAACCCATCCCACAATTCATTACTCAAAAGTCCCATTCAATGATTTTATAGAGTAATATTTAGGGTCACCCATGAAAATTATATGTTTTAAAATAAATTGATTAGTATTAATGTTACAACATATGTCAAAATTAATGTTACCATCCCCATTTAAAGATCTACATCCCCATTAAATCCTGAGCAAATATACATCACTCTCTCAAACTCACTCTCAATAAATAAGGCATCATAAATTATTTCTAAGAACCTATGATTAACTATTATATTTAATTCAATGATCTAAATTATTAATAATCTAATGAGTAACCTTTTATTTTTAGAACATCTAAAAATGGCATGTCATTGGCTAGTGACATGATCCCATATCTCATAGGAAGAAAATCTACATAACATGAAATTCAAAATGGTAAATATTCCAGTAAAATTATAAATAATAATTTCTACAATCCACAAGGAAATGAAAATCTAATGTAATACCGAGAAAAAGGTTTCTTCACCCCTGTTTAGACATCCCTAACTAAAAACCCCATGTATTCATGTCTGTTCAGTTTTTTAGTAAATGATTGATTTTTTGGACAGTGGATGGGTTTTTTGTATTTGAATTTGGATAAAAAATTAAAATTCGTAACCCCTTCAGTGAGACTTTTTCAACATTGAATTATGTGGTCTAGGAATTTGGAGGTCCTGGGAGTTTCAAATGGATATTTTTGCATATTGTTTGTTTTTTGTAGTTTTAACCTAGGGTACGTGATTAGAGAATGGTTAGGTATTACCATGATCCCTAACAATATTGTTTGGTTTACGTTATCTATAGTTTTATAACCATTCATATGGTTTGGGGTAAATATTAAATATTATGAATAATGTTCCAAAGTAATTCCAAATACATAGTGACTAGTTAATAACAAGTGCCACCAAATCATAAAATAATTATCAATCAAATTTTTTAGCACTCTTCCTTTTCCGATATTCACAAATGATTGAAATTATAAATGTAAAGTTATTTTATTTATAGGAATCTATGAATAGAAATGATATGAAAATTAAAAACATTGATTGATTACCAAAATTTAAAAACTACAAGATCTATGAATATTTTAATTTCATCTTTTACCACTCCAAATCTTCATAAAACTTTTATAATACTTTTGATTCTTATCCAAAATCATCCATCTCGAATTTCCCAACTTTTCATTAGTATGACAGAATATCCTAATCCTATTTCAATGAGATTCCTCAGTTCATTAATATGAACATCCTATGTAGTATATGTATCAGTTTCATAACATATATGATGGCAATGCTGAACACTCCATTTGTTTCTTTTCAATTAAACACATCACTTGAAGAAACATCACACATTCATAATAGATCTGTATATGGAGGATTTATGTAAGAAAATATTATCACTCCAATGTAATAAATGTTATGTGTTATCTGTGTGAGTGTTTAATTTGATGAGTCAGTTCTTGTTTCAGATCTAGTGGATAGTCTTCTGTACCTAGTCCAATAGTTCTTTTTTAGAACCATCATATTTATTACCTTCCCAAGATTATTCTGATTGATTTTTCATTTTAACATACTTCTCATTATAATGGAAAATCATTAATATATTTCTATATCAGATGATAACTACACTAAAAAGCATTTAAGTTCTGCACAAATTATCATCTTTCCACATTCAGTCACTTGACAGCTTCTGTGACCATTACATTTGGATCTAATCTTCTATTTTAGGGTTTATGGAACCAATAAAATCTATTCAGAGAACCTTTATAGACTTTATTAATCAAAATATTTTCACATGATACATTTTTATGATTTTTGAGAAATCCATGACAAGAAAATAATCATCTAATTTATGGTTAGAATGTTTAGTAACATTATAATTATTGATATCACCATCATTATTCAATATATTCAGCAAGATTATGAATCTCTGAATTAAAATTTTAGTTCATTCACTAATTATAGTAAATGAATAATTCCAACAATAAATAATTTATTCCTCCTATTTATTTGATCCAATGATTTATATATTTGACTTATCAGTCTGACTTAAAACCAACATCTTCTTCTCACGTTTCATCACACCGATGAATTCTTAACTATTCAAAAAAAACCTGCACATATCATGAAACATTCATGACATTGAGAAAGTATGATATTGGAAAATCATCATCTGATTCATGGTTAAAAGTTTTAAGAAATTTCTAAAACCAAACATCACTATATTTGCTCTCTCTCTTCAGCATCATTTTGACTACCTCAATTTGAATCTTATGACTTTCTAATAAATGTCGGGTCTAATGAATCAAGAAATTAATGTCGATGAATCTGAGTCTAATGGTGCATCTGATCAACAACATTATAGATCTTCTATTTTTCATATTTTTTATACATACTATGTCTAGTACAAAAAAGTCAGAAAACAAGTGTTTCGAAACTGATAATGATAGAAATTTTGTCCCAATTTGTGTTTCGATTCAAACATTCATCTAGTTTTATGTATTTTTCAAAACAAAATATTTTCAAAATATTAGATTCAACAAATAATAAATAATTAAAAAACAAACCAATGTGTTTTAATCTAGACATTTAAATTTTTTTGACAACACCTGTTAACATCTTTTTTCACTCTCCAAAATCATTGAAAACATATCTTTTGAAATAAATCAATATTTTCAACATTTATAAAAAACATACATTCTCAATAGATATTTTCATAAAATCACTCTAATAGATAATGTAATTTTTTTCAAGGAAATCCACCCCATGGTGACATGAAAATTTTGCATAAATTTTACGTTAAACCCTAAAATACATTTACTTTTTCCTCACTTTCAATTTTCTCACCCCCATTTTATGATAATCAAATATTTGAGTCCATAAAATAAATATACATAAGAATTTAATATGAATTAAAATGTTGTTACATTATCTCCACATTTCTCAGAATAATACTATGCAATGTTGTGGAATTATTTACACAATTTAGGAAGCCATTAGAGGGGGACGAAAATGAAATTACAGCCATAACCCAATGAACCATTATTTTTTCATTTCAATTATTATGTTAGAAGTAATTTGATAATTTTTTAATATATATTATAGCTAAAAATCTCCAACCGTAAATTTCTCTTTTATATAGTGAAACATTATATCATGGTATTTTGATCTTGAATATTGAAAAATATTTTTAAAAGACCAATTTCACTCTAATTATGACAAAGTATATTCAATGTTTTATAAATAATTACTTTATATTCTAGATGAAATTTCATCCACAACAACTGAGTACAATATTGACTAGGCTCAACATATTTGGAATCCACTTTTCCAAAATTTTCTTCACATCATTTCATAGTAGGTATATTTAAACAACATTCAGCAAATAAATATGTTCCTCTTCAGGATGATTTTAACTCAATACATTCTCTAGCCTAATCATTACTAGTATAACAATGAACATTCATCTCAAAAGAAAATTTGTATAACAACCCATGTAAAGTTGATCCTTTGGCATATCTCATAATTCTCTTTGTTTTTATCATATGTGATTATTTCAAATTACATTGATACATGGAACACAAAGTCTCATCATAATCAATATTAGGCCTTGAGGATATAAGGTAATGTAGACTCACTATCAGATTACAAAAGTCTTATTGATTCCACTTTTTTAGTGATCATCTTTACTCAAAATTATCTATATAGAGATAAGAGTAAAAAATTATTTGGATTCTACCATGCCAAACATTGTATCAATTCCCAGACATACATTTCTTATGATATAATTTTTTTTATTTTTGTTGAACTTGTAATATAAGGAATATAGTTATCTATCCCAACAGTGACATCATAATTTTCATTTTCATTTCTTCATTTGTTTCTATCAAATATTCGTTTATAAAAATTCATTTTTTTCAAGAGATTTTCATGTATTGAATACCAAGAACGTGGAGGTAATTTCATCCCCCATAAATATTTTTTCAGTTTTAAAAAATAGTTTTCATCCTCATTAAGTATAAACCCACAAGTTTGTTCAATGTGGAAATATTATTCAATTTCTACATTGAGAATTTTTAACTTTCCATCCATGTAATATATGTTGTCATTCTGATGTGAAGCCACTTCTAGAATAATTAAAATATTTTATTAACATTAAATTGGGGAAATTGTTTCATCATAATCAACAACTTCCTCCATTGAATAGACATTAAAAACAAGACCTTTTTTCTTGAATAATCCCCACTTTCATTCAATATGATCCTATTAGAACACTTTATTCCTATAAAATTTTGACATTTCAGTCATTTAGAAAGTTTCTATATTTCATGTTTTAAAATTTTATCCAACTTTTTCATTTATAGAATTCACCAACTAATTATCTATAACGTCTCATAAAAAACATTGGTTCAAATTTTAAAATAAGGGATGCTCGATTTTGTATTCTCATTATCCTTCTAGTTTAATATAGATCCTTCATATTTCCAATAATATTTTCAATGTCAACATGTTTTTATAGTCTAGAAAATTTTAGAGTTCCTATCCCATATTAGCTTTCCTCATCACATGATTCATATTAATATTCATTCACATTACTTTGATCCCTTTCTTTTTCATTGGAATCATTTAGTTTTTATTCCTAAACATTACAAATATCTTTTTTAATGATGGTATATTCTGAATAACTATCACTTAATTTGAGTCCAAAAACTTTTATAAATGAATTTTAAAGCATTTTTATCTTATTCCAATAGTTAAATTACCAATAAAATTATCTTTTACATCTTGCTAATCCAACATTCAAAGATCAAATTTTTTTATTTCAAGTAAACATGGAATTACATAATCATTGAATTACTTTACTGAAGACTTTTGTTTTAATAAATTTCATATGATGTCCTGATGTATTATGATATAAAAAAATCTCTTTTTAATATGTATAGTAGTACAAATATATTATTTCCAATAAAATTTGAATTTTTATTTGATGGTAACATAATTATTCCAATTTTCACCATACTTATAATATTTATTTTCTAAACACCATTTTATTATGAAGTATAGTGAGAACTATAATAATTCATGATACATTTCTTTCTCTTAATCATTTAAAAAGTACTTGTTTTAAATTTCGTACTTTTATCTGTTCTCAAATTCTTCATAGAAACCCCATTTCCTTCTAAATATTTTTTATGGGAAACCTAAACATTTCTATAGACTCACTTATATTTCATAGTCATGAATTTTTCATCCGAGTGAAATCATCAATAAGAGTGAAAAAATATAAATATCTTTTATTTCATTTATGTCTCATTGGCCCACAAAAATTGGAATGAAGAATTTCATGAGTCCTGTTAGGCTGAATCTTTTATTTCATATTAAATTTATTAGTTATCTTGCCTTTATCAAATGTTATACAACCATTAACCTCTCTTCTTTTTAATTTTGCAAAATTTCATACCACATCAATATTAAAAAAAATTCCATGTTTTTATACAGAATTGGACAAGTCTATTTGGCCACAACTTATACCCATCATCATAATATAGATTATATGATTTGTTAAGTTATCCAACTTGAAAAATATTTCCACTAATTATTTCTCAGTTATTAATAACATATTCGTCTTCCAAAATTATACTAAAACATGAATATTTTTTGGAATTCACTTTTTTTCCATCATAAAAATGTTCACTAATACTATTTATGTTAACTTTTATCCCATTAATAAATTATATTTTTTTGATTTCATCATTTACCCTTTAATCTCACTGATTCTGATTCCTCTGATTTTTACTGAAGTATCATTACTAATGGTAACATCACCTATATCATTATGTTTTACATGTTTAATGATTTTTGAATAACCTATCATGAGTGAAGAACAGAAAAATAAAGTATGATTGAATTTTTCTTTTTATATTTCATTAAAATCTATCTCAATAAAAAATGATCTTTCCTCAGTATTGTTCTTTTAATATTTCTTTTCTTTTATATCATTTGATGCTTATTCGAGAAGGTGTTTTATATACTTTTAATCCTGATTACCAGATTGATCACATATTTTCCACACATAATTATTGATATCGAAATATATTTTTTGTTTAATATTTCTTAAATCTTGATATTTTTCTTTTATTCCTTCTCGTGGCTTATGAATGTCAATCATTATTTTTTCACCAAATATTTTTTTATGTTCAAAAAATCTTCCAAGAAGAGAGATGTTGTTTAAAAAATTATATGGAACATTCCCATGGATTCCATAGCACCAAAAAGACATTCTAATCATTATTTTCTATTGAAGTAAGATCTTTCCTTGTAGAAACATGATATTGGTTGATAACTACTTCTAGCCCTAATTATTTATGAAAATGGACCATAATTCCTATTTAGTGGTTTTTAATATTTTGAAGATGAAATATAATTATCAAACCCTTTTCCAACCAATGATTCCCAGAACATTTCAAGAATTTGAATTGATATAAAAATTAGATAAAAAATTATTTTTTACGTTGTGTATTTCATGAGATTTTTTATTTGATCTCTATTGAAAAATTTATAAGTATCATGTTTTACATCCGAAGTTTTTTTAATGTTTTTATTAATCATAATCATGTTAATTTCAAAATCAGGAATTTTTTATCTAAACATTTTAATTTCATATACCTTAGATGTCATCTTCTTACTGATATCTTCAACCATAATTCATTGTTCATTAATTATTTGATTGCAACATATAATCTACAGGATGTATTCTTCTTCTTTCATGAAATAGTATTTGTCACCTTTAAAAAATTAAAGTCTCTTTCATTATCATTATGATTTTATTCTTGCGAGATTTTTTTCCAATGAAATGAAATTACCACATTTCTAAGATGATACTCTATATAATATTCTTCCCCTCTTTCTTCCTCACTTTATTAGGAGTATTAGGTTTGATCATGTTTTTCATTGAATTTTCATACCAATTTGAAACATTCATATTCTATATAATTGTTTTCAATTTACATGGATTCAACTTACTTACTCAACATACACCTTTTGTATGCATTGAACTTCTTATTAATTTTTTTGGATGACCATTCTTGTTAAGAACTATTGTTCCACTACATTGATAATTGTTTTAATCAAAATCATCCCTATATTCTCCAACATTTTTCATTGAAAAATTATTAACTAATTGTGTGATTACACCTCACTCAAAACATTTAAGATGATGTTAACCAAGAGAATTCACTCTTTCTATTTGATAGTTTATGTATATTAGAAACATGATATTCTCGTTCAACTCATCATTCTCTTTATCATTGGTATCAGAATGATCAACATCTTCAAAATCATGTATGTTCATTTTTCTCATAACATCAAAATCCATTTAATATTTTATATTCCATTTGAACAATTATGATTTTCACATTTCATAAGAAAAAATTAATTTTAATTTATTCATAAATAGATAAATCATACATATCATCTGATGAGGAAAATTTAGAATCAAACATGTCGGGAAAAAGTTTTATAAGTATTTCTAAAAGTTTAAAATATTATTGGAAATCACCAAATACTTTGATGTTGTAAACTATTTCATTATCTCTTGTAATGTATTCATTATTTTATTCATCAAATCTCATTATAATGTCTTCATACATACTACAACAAATTTATAGCTTGGGTTTCATCACTATTTTATTCAATTAGAAAATAAATTCCATCAATTCCCAAAAACGCTTGGATGTTTTGAGACTAATCACATTCATATAATTTGTTTTTGATAAATACATAAGGATATAATTTCTACCATTTGAAAAATCATGAATATTTATATTATTAGAAAATTTCATCAGTGAATCCTTCTTAGATCGTAGAAACACAATTGTAGTAGCATTGAAAAATTTTAGTGTAAGAGACAAGAGATATGTAATAATCAATTGTTTTCACCCATAAAAATTATTTTCCATCAAATATTGTAGTTCCTTTAAAATTGAGTGAATTTTTATTATCAATGATAAGGATTCATCTAGGTATTATTCTATATAATACGAATTGAAGTTCAAAAAGGATCAAATAACAAATGAAAATGGGTCTTAAATTAGTTGTTCATGTTTTATATGTATCATTACATTTATAACATAACACATGATTCCTATTAATGTTCATGTCATTATCATGTAATAGTAAATTCACTTTCATGAAAAGTTAGGAAATCAAGTAAATCACATGATATTTACATGTCTTAGCCCTAGTGAGAGAACCGATATAATTACAATAACTACTCCCATGGTCCAATGGAAATTCATGAATTTGAATAATTGAATACAACTTGTTCCAAGTCCGGTTAGAAACATTATATTTATTAATATAAATTATTTAAATTACTCCGTAATGTTTTAAATGACTTCTTAAAATAAATATTATTACAAAACAAGGAATAAAGACTTTTCTCGAACATCCCCACATATTCTTCATGGTCTAATGACCTGAGTCTGATAGCCTTTAGTCTGATGAACCTAGATCGATTGACTTAGTCTGACCGACTCAATATAATGATACCTTTCTCAATGTTTTCCTGAATAATATTTTCATTATATCTAGATAAAAAATCCTTTGATTCTCAAAAAATAATCAAAGCTTAGTACCTGCTATCATAGATCAATCATCTTTAGTCTGGTAAGAAAACATTTAGTTGTTCGATATTATAACAAGATCTCTATCTAGAAATTACTATGATGAAAATTCATAAGCACTCAACCTTTTCTAAAATTATTAAATGGTTTTAGAGTATGAATGTAATGTGATGATATTTATAGGAGTAATAAAATGGAATAAACAAGAAACTGAAAAAAATTTCCCACTTTCTCCAATTAAAAAACATTGACATATATGCATATTTTAATTTCTTGTTTGACCACGTCAACTCTTCAAAAACCATATGTAATTTTCTTGAGTTTTATTTGGAATAAGTCTTATTGAATTTCAAAAATTTAATTTATTTTTAAGGAAGTTATTCATCTCAATACAATGATCTACCTTAGCTCAATACAATGTGCTTCCTAAAAAGATGAATTATTGGTGTCACAACTCATACAATAATAAACTTTAACTCTCCCCTTGTTACTTTCCATGTAAATAGAACTCTTTTAAAATATTGAAATAACAATAGATCTATGTTTGGTGGATTGAAATTCGAAACTATGATCACTCAAATGTTCAAAATCGGATGTCTTGTTAGTGTGAATAATTCATATGAAGATTCTTTTCTTTTTCATAATCTGATGGATGTGCATATACTCTAGGTCTAATTGATCTAGAACATCTTCTTCAAACTGAATTTATTCCATAGATCAGTTTGATTTATTTTTCATTATGACATACATATAATTATAATGCAAAACTATTTATGATATTTTAAATCCGATGATAAGTCCACTCAGTAACATAAAAATTATTCAAACTTCTTCATCTTTACACATTCAGAATGTTGACAACTTCTATTTTTGGTACTTCTAGATCTGATCTTTTTATTATGGTTTCTAGAACCGACAAAAAATATTAAATTATCTTCAACAACCCCCATTCTTCACAATCATTTACCAGGAGACATTATCATGATTTTTGAGAACTCCATGACCACCAATGCATCATATGATTTATGGATTGAATTTTTAATATCTTTCATACTGGTAACATCACTTTCTTCATTCAATATCTTCTCTAACATTATGAATCTCTTGTTCTGTAAATTATTTCTTACTATGATTACGATGAAGGTAATATTTTCAATCAGAATCATCACCTCCGATTCTTTTTGATCCAAGGATCTATATATTTTATTTATTGTTCTGACTGAAAACCAACATCTTCTTATTCTCACATTTCTTCACAGAAATGATTAATAACTCATAAAATATAAATAATGCGTGTATCATAAATATTTCATGAATATGAAAACATCTAATAATTTCATATGATCTCTTGAGTCATGTTTACACTGATTAAGAACTTTTTAACTCTTGAAATCATTGTCATCCTTCACTCTCATCTACATCATTTTTATTTCCTCAATCCATTACTTATGACATTACAATCAACACTAATTCCGATGAATATTGAAAATCAAACCGATTGATCTTTTTCTAATGGTTAATATGATAAAAAACATTACATAACTTATAGTTTCAATTTTCCTTACACAATCTGCATCTGTTACTTCTTAGTTTTGAAACAAATGTTTGATGACCAACAAAGAAAAAACTTGTCTCCCCCTTTGTGTTTGTAATCAATCATTCAGAATCATTCACCTATTTTTTAAAAACATTATTCTACCAAATGTTTGGTGTAACAAACAAAAAACATTTTTAACAAATAACCATAAAAAATGTTCTTAAAAAACAGAAAAATTTTCACCAATATATTGATTATAATAGTGAATTTATAATAAATAAGAAATTGAGAAATAAATGATAATAACATATATATAATTATTAATAATGTTATTTTATATATTAATAAAAAATCCAAAATTTATTATATATGATCCTATGAGCACGTATGAAGAAATTCATTGTCTATGGAAAGTGTTTACATTGAAATCTCACTTTTATATGAATTATTTATGTTTGAATATTTTGGGGGGAATCATTTACTCTTATTCTAATAAAATACATAAATTATTTCCGCCTTTGTTTATTTATTGAATTTTACTTTTATCAATAATTTTACATTCATTGTTATATAAATCATTTCATTTCATCATTCGTTTCATCTTTGGTCGAAGAAATTTTTCGTCCGTGTGCAAGTTCCTTCTATGGTTTTGAAAAATGTTCTATTATATTATCAAAATACAATTTAAGATAAATTTCAAGGTTATTGAATATAATTTAATTATTTTAAAATAAGTATTATTAATTTTATCTAATTGAGATACATTGTTACTTTGTAAATAATGTGTGAGAAAATATTTTATTCAATTTTACCAGAAAAATATATTTTCCCACCATAATGACCACTATTTGAATTGAATCTCCCTATACATGTTTATATGGTTATTTTATATCGATATAATTTTATCCATATACTTGTAATTTTAGTTTAAATTGACATTAAATAAAGAAGTTATTTTATTTATATTTTTAATGATAGGATAATATGGTCTTCTAAATGTATCATTCGTCATTTTCTTCCTCCATTATGGATTTATATCATTCATATAGGATATTATCTAATAATGACATAAATTTTCATTCTTTTGATGTAATTTTTTTTGATTAAATAATTACGAAACCCATTTCTTCCAAGGATCTTATACCCTAGTGATACAAGCTCCTGGTTGCCATCCAAAATACCTAGGATCAAATCTGAGCATGAGTGAATTTTTGGGGTGTAGTATAGGTGAATTTAGTAATGCAACAGGGCACTATAGTAGTACTATAGAAAAGGTGTAATGTAGAAGTGGTAGCACTATAGCTGTGGAGGGACTGGAGCAGGTACTATAGCAGCGTGACTGTAGCAGCACAAAAACTGTAGCAGTACTGTCCACTAGGGGTCCTTTGGGAAAAAAATTGGGCTTTCAAGCTTTGTATTCAGGCCACCTGGCCTCGAGCCTTTAGGATATGTATTGGGTCTCCCTCTACCAAGTCTAAATATGTGTCTACATTAATGACAATTTGTGGGTTCTGTAACACCCCAAGCTTCCAGAGTACGCTTCTCTTTGAATAATACAATAGCGTGTGTTGTACGCAACTTCGAGTTCTATCACACACCACAACCAATCAAACTAGCCGTTATGAATAGTAATAACCACTTTTTGAAATTTTATAAATTTAATATATTAAAATATACTTCTTTTTTGGATTCCGAATATCGAAATTAGCATAGGGTGAGATATAAGTATTTTTCTGAAAACTTTCAATTTTTTATGAATAGTGAAAAACACTAAGTCATGGTTTAAAACCGAATTTTTATTTAAATAATTATTTATATTATTTAAATTTAATTAAGGTAAAAATGGATACATAGTACCTATATAAGTTCAAATTAATTCATTGGAGTTAGTTTAGAATCATTTTAGATATAAAAAAAATTTATGGAACTTTTCACCGTCTTTTACCCACCTCCTAGAAAAATTTAGAAATTCACATAAAAAATAATTTTACCACTTCTGTGAGTGAAATTTTGAAAATCCAAGAGACATGGTTATTATCAAGGTGAAAAATGTTGTTCAATAAGATAAAAATAATTTTTGGTGAATAGTAACTTTTTACTTTTATTTACCACGGTTAAAAGAATATATTGTAATTAAGCGTAAAAATGATATTATTATTACCCTAAAACATGTTATAACATTATTAGACAAGTGTTTCTCGACCAAAAACAACCTTAGGAATAAAATATTATCATTTAGGTCCACTTGGATTAGATTAGGACATTTATTATTATTTAATTCAAAGAAGTGTTAAAAGTGTTAAAATCAAGGGTTAATTACTAAAACATTTTTAATATAGGGTTATACATAACATAAATTTGATTGTAAATATTAATTATAAATATAAAAAGATTTAATACATAATAGTATTTTATATATAATTTTTAGACATTACATAATTTAATTTATTTATGACACAATGGTGATGCAGTAATTACATAATTAATGAAATATTAAAAATAATTGATATTATAAATATCAAATTAAAAGTAATTTGAGACTTTTTATGAATTCCACTAACTTTATTGTTTAATATGACATATTTGGACTGATTATATAAATTTTTATTAAGTAATAATTATGTTATGAAATTATAAAAAACAAAATACCCAATAGTGTCAAAATTGAAATAAAAGATTTTTAAAACAAATATTATAATATTAATTTATATTCTCTTCCAAAAAATTTAAGGTTCGGCCAAGAGACCTAACTAATTATAGTTGTGTCATTAATGAACCACTTTGGGGGTCTCTTGGAAGTTTATTGTATGTTTATTGACTATATAATATAAAAATACAAAGAGACATGGTATGTGTCAAACAAATTAACTAAGAGTTAAAACTATAAGATAAGGTTAATAAAGTGAACCAAACCTGTATAAAACCTATTGGTTGAGTGGTTTTAGACCTATACCCACCTTAACCTTTAAATAATCCACTTTGGAGCCATTAGAAACCGAATAAGAATTTATTATAAAATAATATTTCTAGCTTTCCCAAAGGCACCCCTCACCCCTCTTATAAAAAGGGAACTCCCCATTCTCACTAATTCACACATTTGAATCCTTTTTTCTCGGCCAAAACCTGCCCCAATACTCTCTAAACGTACCTAACGTGTTTCTAGAGTCCTTATTTTGATCATAAATCCAACTTATGAATCCCTTTTGAACAAATCAAAAAGGAAGAACCCGAAGAAGAGGTAATGTTTTCACCACCCTCTTTCAAGTTCTTTTCTTCTTCAACTTATTCTTTCTTTGTTATTTAAATTATAAAATAATAACTCCAATATATTATATATACTATGATTTTATTATAAATATGGTACATCCATATTCAGTATTCTATCCATCCTTTGAATGACATGTCACCATACGTGCGTACGTATGGCTTACCGTCTCCACGTTGGGGTATAATTGTTATTCAATATATTATTATTTTTATGGGTATAATAATGATGTGTAATTCCTGTAAATAATAAATATAACATGGTATTTATTCTTTATATATGATATACCATCCAATTATATATTATTTTAATATCAAAAGAATGATATTGTCGCTCGTGCGTACGTACAGACTACTGTCTCCACAAACTTGATGAGATTCATTCCCCATCGTATCCATTCAAGAATAACTATCATTTGATGATTAAAAGTAATATTTAAGATCTTTATATCATTCTTTATATGAATAATATACAACTTATTCATAACAAACATGACTTATGTAACAAAACATATAATAGAAAACAAGTAATTTAACACCTGAAACGACGATAATACTAAAATATTATTAACAAAGCATTATTAGAAGTTCATATTTTATATCATAATTATGTATATGGTTCTTGTATAATTTAAAAACAATTTTTTAACTATTATACATGAGGTTAACATAAAATCTACTAAGGAAATAAGTACAAGGTAAGGGTTTTTTTCACAATCTCTTCATTATCTGAGGTTTTTTATACATAATTATCTACTGGGACCTCTTTATCATCCACATCCATGTTTCTTAAAAATGTATTTAAAATAATTATTTATATTTTAAAGACTATGGTATAAAGTCATTTATACCCTTGTTTACTTTTTATAATAAGATTATAAAGGAATCTTTCTGTCGTTTTCCAAACATGGTCATTTTTAACCGTTTTGACAGAATTAAAGTAAGAATGTATTTTTTAACTTATACGGCACGTGCGGTTATTTTCCGCCATTATAAAATCATCAAATATTCCCTTAAAATCTTCTGAGAAAATTTTCAATGTAAATTTTTAATTTTATAATAATTTGACTTTTAAATTATGTCAAAAAAAGATATTTCTCTCAAATAGTTTTGTTTTCATCTATGTCAACATCCATCGATGGATTTTAAGCTTATTTGAAGTTGATTTATTGTGATACAAAACTTCCATATTGTATTGAATGTTTTTTGATATGTTTTCATGTGGATGTATTATTTTTATAACATTCATGGTTTATAAAAAAAGTATTGACATTTAGTATGCTAGTTTTAATATGAATATTTATGTTATGTTTAAACCTGTTCATATGAGGAATGCATTGGACTTAATAAGTGAAGGGTAGAGCCCGATATAGCTCCACGATGCATCGGTAGGTCTCATGAGACAATCTAGTGTCTTGGAACAAGGCCTTGACAAAATCTAAATTTTAGTCTTGGCACGAGGCCTTGGCTATGTGGTTATGATCATCTGGAATTATGCATTCTATCATTATGAAAGTGGTTATTGATATTGCATGTGATTATTTGACTAGTATAACATCCATGTGAAAACTTAAATGGCATTATTTCATTTTATCTTTTCTATACTATGTTTAAGTTCATGTTTAAAAGGCTTTTGTTTTAGTTATACATTGCCTTAAATGTTTATGCTCATTTATGAATGATTCCAATATATTGTTATCCTAACTGAGCATCTGAGCTCACCCCATTCAATGTTTTATTTTTACTAGGATGTGAAGAAGTAATTTATGAATGACCTGTAGGGATAGTATGAGGTGATATGAAGACAATATGTTTTTTAGTTGTTTTCACTTTATGATGAATGTAAACTTTATGAATGTATCTATTTATTCCATGGATACTAAACTAATCAGACTTTTGAGACATGATCTTTTGTGATCATTCGAATATAATGTAATAATGCACTGACTATGGGTAACTTGGGTGGCTACGTTATATTTGGTATCGGAGTAGTTTAGTACAAACCTTGGAAGCTAGATTTAGATAAACTCTGATTAGAGAACATAGCCCTAAGATAGACATTGAAGATTAGTATAGAATAACTTCTTAGAATTTTGGTACTGTAAAGATTTTGTGAGTTGTCCAAGAAATACATCCCTGTCTAGATACGAGTAGGTATAGGTGGCTCTGGAATAGATGTACCTAAGGTTAAAACCCGAAAACACTGCTTTGAGTTAGACTCGAATGGGAACTGGTGCACGACAATGGGACTTGCTGCACTCTTGGTTATGACACTCCCGAGGGATATGCTTAGGATAATTCTAATTTTCTTTAAAAACCATTACGAATGGTTTATGAGTATATAATTCCTCAAAGAAAACATTTTTAGTATTATGGATTATATCCATAAATAGTTCAATTTATGTTAAGTGTTTTACCAGTATGGAATTATGTATTTTGATTCATAAACTGATCTAGTTTATGCCATTGTTTAGAAATGGGGCCTAGTGGATGAAATGGAAACTCTATCAATGCACATACTCCATGTAGAGATTTCCATCCTACTCAAGAAAATTATAGTGGTTCTGTTGATTCAACTGGTTCTGATCAGCTAATCACCATACTGGGACAACTCACTCAGGTTATGAAAAATAACCTTACCCGTATGGAGCACCCCGATCCGTAGCATGGAGGATCAATGATAGATCGCTTGATGAGGAAACAACCACCAGTGTTCAATGGGAGTAAAAATCCCTTAGTAGCTGAGAAATGGATAAATTCCATAGAAAAAATATTTCAGGATTTAGGGAGTAGTGAATGGGAAAAAGTTATCATGACAGTTTACCGCCTCACTGGAGATGCTGATCAATGGTGGTCCCTAATTAAAAACACAAAGTATGATGAGGAAGTATCAAATATGGAATGGAGGGTGTCCGAAGAACTTTTCTTAGAAAAATACTATCCTCGTGACCATCGAGCATATATGTATAGGCAATTTCTGAGTCGTAGTGAAAAGGAGGATGAAAATGTAACAAATTATGAGGCTAACCTTACAAGGATATAGAGGTATGCTAGAGATTATATAAGTAATCAAAGAAGAAATATTGATCATTTATTTTATGGGTTAAAACTATATCTTTGCCGAGTATTAGTCTCAAAAACCTTCTCATTGTACAAAGATATTGTCTCATGTGCTATCAAGATAGAAAAGGAATTATCTATGTCTTATGACTTTAAAGCAAAGAAGGAGAATAAGAGATCTGTTGATCACTATGGGAATGGAAAAAAGGGGAAGAATGGAAAAGTTGAATATCCATCCAACAGTAAATGTGGGAAGAAACACCACGGTACTTGCTTTAAAAAAAGGGACTCTATTACAATTGTGGTGAAAAAGGCCACCAAGCTCGTGATTTCAAGGGGAAGAAGGAAGCTACTGATGTCCAATGATACAATTGTAGGGATATGGGACATTATGAAAATGAATTTCCTATGCATTAGGGTAACTTACCTCAGAAAATGCCAAGGGATCAAGGCTAAGCTTATGTTATCACTACTGCTTAGGTAGAAGCTCCGAAAGACGAGGTGGAAGGTAATTTAATGGTTTCCTCATGTTTAACAAATGCTTTATTTGATTCTAGGTCTTCACATTGTTTCATATCTTCCTAGTTTGCTAAGAAAAATAGATCTTTCCAATTTGATTTAACAAGTGAGTTGTCAGTTAAAACACCTAAGGGAAGTATCATTGCAACAATGTTTTGTGAATCAGTCCCCATTAGAGCACATAAATGTTCTTTATCTGCTGATCTCATCTTCATACCTATGATTAAATTTGATATAATCTTTGGTATGGATTGTCTTTCGGACCATGATGCTAAAATTGATTGTAAGACGAAGGAGGTTACTATTTTTTATGATGATGATAAGGAACACCTTATCTTTAGAGCAGAATCATCACCACCTAATTATTAGTGAGATCCACCACCAGTAGCTCAACTAAATTCAATTATTGGGGAGGAAGAGAATGAAATGATTGTGGTCTAGGAAAGGAATGTTCAAATATAGGATGTACCTATTGTGAAAGAATACGTAGAAGTGTTTTCGGAAGATTTACCTTGACATCCTCCAGAAGTAGAAGTTGAGTTTTCCATTGATTTAATTCCTGGATAAAGGACTAAATCGAAGAACCCTTATAGAATAGCCAATGTGGAATTAGTTTAACTAAAGAAACAACTAGAGGAATTGAGTATTAAGGGATTTATTTCCCCTAGTGTTTCTCCATGGGGATCCTCTATTCTTTTTGTTAAAAAGAAAGATAGATCAATGAGGTTATGTATTGACTACAGAGAGATCAATGCTATAACAATAAAGAACAAGTATCCCCTACCTCACATTGATGATTCATTTGACCAACATCATGGAGCTCAATGATTTTCCAAGATTGAACGTCGATCTGGATACCATCAGTTGTGTGGGAAGAAGGAAGACATTCCAAAGACAACATTTTGAACTACGTATGAACATTAAGAGTTTACAGTAATGCCTTTTGGATTGACTAATGCACCTTCGGTATTTATGGATCTAATGAACAAAGTTTTCATGGAACACATCGATGATTTTGTAGTGGTATTTATTGATGATATCTTTTTATACTCTAAAAGAAACGAAGATCATGAAAATCACGTGCGCATTATCCTGAAGACTCTGAGAAGACATGAATTATATGGGATGTTTAGCAAGTGTGAATTATGGCCTCGGGAGACTTATTTTCTTGGCCATATTGTCTCTAAGGATGGAATCTCTGTTGATCCTTCTAAGACCAAGTCAATCCATGAATGGCCATCACCAACGTGTATAACTGAGGTACACAGTTTTATTGGTTTAGCAGGTTATTATCGACGTTTCGTACAGAATTTTCCCGGTTGGTTAACCAATTAACAAAGCTCACACGTAAAGGGGTTTAATTTTTTTGTACAAAATTGTGTAAAGAATGTTTCAAAGAACTAGAGAGAATATTATTCAATGCATCTATATTGAATCTACCATCAGGGAATGATGGGTTCATTATTTATAGTGATGCATCGAAGAAAGGACTTGGTTGTGTCCTTGTGAAAAATGATAGGGTTATTGCATTTGCATCACGACAGTTGAAAATTAATGAGAAAAACTAACCTACTCATGACCTCGAGATAGCAGGTGTGATCTTTTCTTTGAATATATGGAGACTCTACCAATATGGTGAAAAATGTGAGATTTATAATGATCACAAGAGTTTGAAGTATATTTTCTCACAAAAATAACTCAACATGAGGCAAAGGAGATGGCTTGAATTTCTCAAGGATTATCATTTCACGATACACTACCACCTGGGGAAGGAAAACAAGTTGGCATATGGTTTGAGTAGAAAAGATCATGGAATTTGAAACAATATGAAAATTGAAAGGGATCTAATTTTCATGGATCTAGTGAATATGGACATGGGAATAACCATGAAAGATGAAAAATCAATGATTTTCAAATGGTTTCCAATCCATCTTATTAGAAATAATTAAGAGTTCTAAGACCGTTGATGAAGAATTTAAATAGAAGATTAAAGCAATAAATGATGGGAGATTGAGAGGCTTTATGTATGATGAAGGAATTTTAAAATTTGGGAAGAGACTTTGTATTCCCGATATACCTGATCTGAAAAGGGAATTGTTAGATGATGCTCATAGCTCCAATTTCTCTATACACCCTGGGAGCACCAAAATGTGTAGTGATTTGAAGGAACCTTTTTGGTGGGACAACATGAATAGGGAGATTTCTGATTTTGTGTAAAGATGTATGGTTTTTCATCAAGTGAAAGCTGGGAGGCAACAGCCTGGAGGAGTCATGAAACCTCTTCCCATACCTGAGAAGAAATGGGATAATATCACAATGGAATTTGTCATGGGACTAACCAAGACTCCTAGTAGGAACGATGCAATATGGTTCATTGTTGATCGTCTTACCAAGTCAGCACATATTCTTACTATAAGGGAAGATTCACCACTTGAACATATAGCAAGGCTATATATTAATGATGTTGTGACACTTCATGGAGTACCCCTATCGATTTTTTCTGATCGTGATCCCCATTTTACTTCAAGATTTTGGAAAAGTATTCAAAAAGACATGGATACTGAACTTTTTTTGAGCACTTCCTACCACCCTCAAACAGACATACAATTAGAACGGACTATTAAAACATTTGAATACATGTTGAGATCCTTCTCACATGACTTTCAGGGTATGTGGGATCAATATTTACCTATGGTGGAATTCCCTATAACAATAGCTTCCATTTGAGTATTCATATGGCACCATATGGAGCCTTATACGGAACAAGATGTCACACACCAACCTGTTGAGATGAAGTTGGTTAAAGAAAATTTGTAGGCCCACAACTGGTGGAGGAAATAATAGAAAAGTTATTGGTAATCCAAAACCACATCAAAGCATCTTAAATTAGGCAGAAGAGCTATACCGAAAACCGAAGGAAGGATTTGGAATTTTAGGTAGTAGATCATGTTTTCTTGAAGGTATCTCCATGGAAGGGAGTTAAATGTTTCGGTAAGAAGGGTTAATTGAGTCCCAGGTACATATGACCTTTCGTAATTCTAGAACGAATTGGGGCTGTAGATTACCATTTGGAAAGGCCGCCAAGTCTCTCCAAAGTTCACGATGTGTTCGATGTATCACTGTTGAGAAAATACATACCTGACCCAACGCATGTACTCACCTATGAGGAATTAGAACTGGAACCTGATCTATCTTATTGAGAAGAGCTCTTCTATATTCCTGATATACGAGAACAAGTACTAAGAAACCGGATGACTCGTCTGGTAAAATATTTGTGGAGAAACCATAACATGGAAGAAGCAACATGGAAACCCGAGGAACATATGATGAAGATCCACCTGATTTTTTTTTCATGTAGTAGTATTCTAGAAATTTCAAAGACGAAATTATTTAAAGGAGGGGAGATTGTAACACCCCATGCATCCACAGTACGCTTCTCTTTATATAATATAGTAGCGTGTGTTGTACGCAACTTCGAGTTCTAACACACACCACAACCAATAAAACTAGCTGTTATGAATAGTAATACCCACTTTTTGAAATTTTATACATTTTATCTTTCAAAATGGACTTCATTTTTGGATTCAGAATATCGTAACTAGCCTAGGGTGAAATTTTACTGTTTTTCTAAAAACATTCAATTTTTAATGAATATTGAAAAACACTGAGTCATGGTTTAAAACCGAATTTTTATATAAATAATTAATTATATTATTTAAATTTAATTAAGGTAAAAATGGACACATAGTACCTATATAAGTTCAATATAATTAATTGGAGTTAGTTTAGAATCATTTTAGATATATAAAAATTTTATGGAACTTTTCACCGTCTTTTACCCACCTCTAAGGAGAATTTGGAAATTCACATAAAACATAATTTTACCGCTTCTGTGAGTGGAATTTCGAAAATATGAAAGACATGGTTAATATCAAGGAGTAAAATGTGGTTCAATAAGATAAAAATAATTTTTCTTGAATAGTAACTTTTTACTTTTATTTACCACTATTAAAAGTAAATATGGTAATTAAGGGTTAACATTATATTATTATTACCCTAACACATGTCCTAATTCTATTAGACAAGTCTATCTTGACCAAAAACCTCCTTAGGAATAAAATATTATCATTCAGGTCCATGTGGATTAGAATAGAAAATTTCTTATTATTTAATTCAAAGAAAAGTTAAAAAAGTTAAAATCAAGATTTAATTACTAAAACATTTTTAATATAGCATTATACATAATATAAATTCGATTGTAAATATTATTTAAGAATCTAACAAAATTTACTACATAAAGGTATTTTATTTGTAATTTTTAGACATTAAATTAGTTTATTTATTTATGACACAATGGTGATGCAGTAATTACCTAATTAATGAAATATTAAAATTCTTGATATTATAAATATACAAATAAATGTAATTTGAGACTTTTTATGAATTACACTACCTTTCTAGGTTCATATGTCATATGAGGACTGATTATATAAATTTGTTTCGAAGTAATAATGCTGTTATGAAATTATCAAAAACAAAATACCCAATAGTGTCAAAATTGACATAAAAGTGTTTTTAAAACAAATATTAAATTATTAATTTGTATTCTATTTATAAAAATCTAAGGCTCGGCCAAGATACTTAAATAATAATAGGTGTATCATTAATGGACCACTTTGGGGTCTCTTGGAAGTTTATGGTATGTTTATTGACTATATAATATAAAAATATAAAGAGACATGGTAAGTGTCAAACTAATTAACTAATTGTTAAAACTAAAGGATAATGTTTATAAAGTGACCCAAACATGTCTAAAATCTATTGTTTGAGTGTTTATAGACCAATAAACACCTTAAAATTTAAATAATACCATTTTGAGATATTAGAAAACGAATATGAATTTATTATAAAATAATATTTTTAACTTTCCCAAAGGTTCCCCTCACACTTCTTATAAAAAGGGAACTCCCACATCTCACTAAATAACACATTTGAAGCCTTTTTACTCAGACATACCCTGACCAAATACTCTCTCAACTTTCCTTAATTCATCCTAGAGGCCTTAGTTTGATCATAACGACAACTTAAGGAGCCCTTTTGACCCAATCAAAAGGAAGAACCTGAAGAAGAGGTAATGTTTTCACCACCCTCTTTCAAGTTCCTTTCTTCTTCAACTTCTTCTTTATTTTTCATTTAAATTATAAAATAATAACTCTATTATCTTCTATATACTATGATTTTATTTTAAATATGGTACAACCATATTCAGTATTCTATCCATCCTTTGAATGACATGTCACCATACGTGCGCACATATGGCTTACTGTCTCCACGTCGTGGTGTAATTGTTATTCAATATATTATTTTTTGGATGGGTATAATAATGATGTGTAATTACAGTAAATAATAAATATAACATTATAATGATTCTCTATATATTATATACCATCAAATTATATATTATTTTAATATCAAAAGAATGATATTGTCACTCGTGCGTACGTACGGACTACCATCTCCACGAACGCGATGAGATTCATTCCCCATCATATCCATTCATGAATAATTATCATTTGATGATTAAAAGTAATTTTGAAGAACTATATATAATTCTGGATATGAATAAGATACAACCTCTTCATAACAAACATGACTTATGTAACAAAAAATATAAAATATAACGAGTAAGTTAACACCCGGAACGATGATAATACTAAAATATTATTAACAAAGAATTATTAGAAGATCATATATGATCTCATAGTTATGTATATGGTTCTTTTATAATTTAATAAAAAGTTTTAACTATTATACAGGAGGTTCACATACCATCGACTAAGGAAAAGTACAAGGTATGGGTTTATTTCACAATCTCTTCTTTATCCGAGGTTATTTATACGTAATTATCTACTGGGAACTCTTTATCATCCACATCCATGTTTCTTAAAAATGTATTTCAAATAATTCTTACTATTTTAAAGACTATTGTATAAATTCATTTATACCCTTTTTAAATTTTTATAAGAAGTCTATAAATGAATCTTACTGTCGTTTTCCAAACAAGGTCCTTTTAACATTTTCAATAGAATAAAGGTAAGAATGTCGTTTTTAACTTATACGGCGGGTGTGGCTATTTTCCACTGTTATAAAATCATCGAATCTTCCCTTACAGGATTATAATAAAATTTTCAAACTAAATGGTTTATTTTATAATTATGTGATTTTTAAATGTTTTCAAAAAAAGATATGTTTCTCTCAAATAGTTTTGATTTCATCTATGTAAACATCCTTTGATGGATTTTAAGCTTATTTGAAGTTGATTTATTGTGATACAAATCTCCCATATTGTATTGAAGGTTTTGTGATATGATTGACTATGAATGTGTTATTTTTACACCATTCATGTTTTATGGAAAAAGTATTGACATTTCGTATGCTAGTTTTAATACGAATATTTATGTTATATTTAAACATGTTCATATGAGGAATGCATTGGACTTAATAAGTGATGGATGGAGACCGATATAGCTCCTCAATGCATTTGTAGTTCTAATGAGACCATCTAGTGTCTTGGCACAAGGCCTTGACAAAATCTTATTTGTATTCTTGGCACGAGGCCTTGGCTATGTGGTTATGATGGTCAGGCATTATGCATTCCATCATTTTGAAAGTGGTTATTGATATTGAATGTAATTATTTGACTAGTAGAATATCCATGTGAATATGTAAATGGAATTATTTCATTTTATCTTTTACATATTATACTGATTTTCAAGTTTAAAAAGCATTTGTTTTAGTTATACATTGCCTTAAATGTTTAAACATATTTATGAAATTTTCCTCTATATTGTTATCCTTACTCAGCATCTGAGCTCACCCCTTTTAATGTTTTATTTTTCCCAGGATGTGAAGAAGTAATTTATGAATGACCTACAGGGATAGTATGAGGGGATATGAAGACAAGATGTTGTTGTAGTAGTTTTCACTTTATGATGTAATGTAAACTTTATGAATGTATCTAGTTATTCCAAGTCTAATATACTAATTCGTCTTTCGAGACGTGATCTTTTGTGATCATTCCAATATTATGAAATAATGATCCAACTCAGGGTAACTGGGGTTGGGGTGTTACAAGTTTGGCCCCAACCATTAAAAAAATGAAACCCAATACTTTTCAAGGGGAAATTCTATGTTTAATTAGTGATGTCATTTCTAATCTTTTGGAAAATAAATTTCACGTTATCATTTTGTGAGTGGGGGTCTATTGAACAAATCAAATGAATTGGGTAATTATTGATATCAGATGATATAATATGGACTATAATGGGAAGTTAACATAGTTCCATATGGGACTTATTCCACTATTATTGTCTTTGGAGTGGAAATTAAATAAGGAAACGATGGATTCGGGGGAGAACCCAATACAATATGGGAAATTGTCCACTTTATAGTTTTTAAATTGAACCATGACTAATGAGGACATATTAATTTATTATAATTATGAAAAAATCCAATGATTAGTTCTTATGCTAATTATACAATCCCTTGGTTCATGATTAATTACTGATGATTCTTCAATATTAAAACTCATGTTTTTCCAAATTCTAAAATTTTATTGCATGAATAATCATTTAAGACCTATTAAAAAGTTTCTATGAATATTATATATTATGATAAGGCTTATATACCCTTATTATCATCATTCTATTTATTATGATAATTATCTTATATCTCTTATTTTTAGACTTCTTGGACATTTGATATCACATGATATTACATTTCAATATTCCACAAATTATAATGAACTCATTAATGTAGGATAAACCAATGAATTATTTAATAAGATAAGAATTATGGAGTATATTTTCATGATAATTCATGAATTTATATTATTATTTATGTAGTCCCTAACGACACTACACCATTAGTGTTCTGGGTAAAATATTGATGTGACATGTATTGAACATTCCTATAAATTTATTTAATATTTATGTATGTCATTACTGGGTTGCCTTAATTCGTATCCTATAATGGTTTAATTATTTAATGAGATTAGGTTGTGATGAAAATAAGATTGAATCATAAAATAGTCAATGAATAACTGCATGTAATTTTGGTTGTACATAAAAGTGCCATTGGATAATTATAAGGTGTCAAATTTATGACATCTAAAGAATTATTTTTATATTTATATGTTTTTTCACTCAAATTTTTTTAACTTAATTCATATAGTATTATTTTATGAAATTTTCATTTAAATTAATGATGAGTAATAATGTTATAAATGAATGTGGGGGACAATCCTATGATAGTTCTATGAAAAAACCTAACTTCATTGGAGTTGGAATTAAAATTATTATTACAATGAGCACCCAAATCTCTCAAAAAATAATCATGATGTGATTCTAAATGATAAAATAATTTACAAAATAACAATTTAGAATTTTATTAGAAACATCTACTGATTTTTTTGGGTCCTCTTATCTACTAATGTTTTATTAATGGATCAGCACCACTGAAAACATATTTTCCATTCTCTATATCATAATGCATGAATGTTATTTCCTGGAAGTGTATCATTAGGAATCCATAGAAGACTAATGGACTATTATTTTTATGGATATGATATAAGATGAAGGAATTAGATCCATTCAATGGGATGAGTTTAATGTTTTACTTTTCAATATGTTTATTGCATAAACTTTTTTCCTAGAAATGGATATAGAACTTATTGAGCTTCAGAAGAATGATTTAAATCTATTGGTATCTATAAGGAAATTTTTATATTACTTGAAAGGTAAATTGTTTTTTCATTGGGATTTGATAAATAATATAAAAGAAATGTGTGGTCTAGAACCATGTATCTGAATGGGGTTATCCATGAGTGACTTTTCATAAAACTAAATAGTCCAATATTCAACAAAGGATGAAGTGGAATGTGGTTCATCCAATAATTTTTATAGATTTAATTATAAACTAATGTTTGATAATCAATAAATTTATTTTAAAAAACCATGGATTAAATAAAATTAAACATTTTATATTCCAAAATCATAGAAATAATAATATGATAATTTTATAAAATATAAGGAAAAAAAGTTATAAGTGTAAAATATAAGGACACCAAAAATGCTAATAAAAAATAAATTTTAAAATAAAATAAAATAAAATAAAACAAATGGTGTGAGGTCAATATTGAACTCACCACCAATGGGACAAATCTACAACTAAAATAGGTATGGATTTTATGCAAAAATGGTCATGAATCCAAGGGATAATGATGCTTGGATATGTAAACAACTTCATAAGATAATAGATAAAGTGAAATATCAAGATAACACAACTATCATGGTGGGTTATGATAAATTCATGGTGCAATGTATATTTATCATTCACTCTATAATTAAAAATGTATTATTCAATTTCAGTTCTAAAACTCTTCTATTTATAGAATTTTTTAATGCTATCATTTCATCATCGAAGGAAATATTTTCCAAATGATAGATTAAAAATATTAATTATATGGTGATCGTATATCTTGTATATAAAACCATATTGATAAATGTTTTTGGGAATATGACTCCTATATATATTATGAATTTCCATCTAGTGGTATTTTATGTTATTTTAGGCATGAATTTTATCCCTTTATATAGATCCCATATCAATTTCAAAATAAGGGAACACACATATAGAATTTGAAATCAAAAAATTATTGTTTATCACCTGGAGGATGAATATGAAAATACAATTGAAAATATATCCATTATATGGATATTATTACTTATTCTAAAGGGGAACCTATCACAAATATTTGGTGTTAAATAAAAAATGATATATACATATTTTGTAGAATTATGATGTCATATTTCTTATATTGTTACCTCCTCATCCATCAAATCATGAAGTATATTGTTCAATAGTTCTCAAACCTAGTTCTATTACCATATAAAAGACACTATATTTAATGGACCTAATTTATTTATACGGATTCAGAAAACAATTTAGAAAATTTTGATAAGGGATTTATTTTTTCCATTGTATCACAACTGGGCGAACTTGTTCATTTTTTGAAGAAGAAATATGGGTAAAGAATTTTTAGAATTTGTTTTCAAGATCATAAAAAGATTAATATCATGAAAAGGTATAATATATACTATATTGATGTTTATTATCAATTATTCTGAGATCAATACCATTTACATGACTTTCCTTTGATATATATATTATCAATTTATGATAAAAAAGGAGTAAATTTTCAAGATAGATTTCAGGAATATGTATTGTAATTATGAATTTTTGGTGAATCCATTTGTACATATAAATACACCAAATATATTCAATAATCTATTGAATAACATATTTATTGAATACCATTACACTCTTTGTGATTATATTTATAGATTATCTTCATATATATTCAAAGAGTTTGGAGGAGAATGAAGGCCATTTATAGATTAGGTTTTTAAAACATGAGGTAGGATATGTTTTAACTAAAATTTTTAGTTTTGAATTATAGATAATTAATGTATCATTATTATGTAACATAAATACAAGTGAGTGTATATTGGTGGATAACTAAATGAAATAAGGTTTTGATCATTTTATAAGAAAATCCATGGGGGGAAATCAATAGTTTTTTGGGTTTTCTAGATAATATCGGAACATTTTTAAAATATTAACGTTCCTATAAAATCCACTGACTAGTTTGACATGTAACAAAGATATGTATCTTTGGATAGCTAATTGTGATAAAAATTTAAATTAACTAAATTAATAGTTGGTTAGTGAACCTATGTACACCCTACCATATATTGTAGAAGAGTATTGATCATTTTTGATTAATAAACAAAGGTTTTATGATGTGTATTGACGTAAAATGGCATGTTAATATGTTATTACTCATTAAAATTAAATTTTCATGAAACAAATTTCCTGAATAGGGATTTGGAACTAGAAAATGTATTTTTTTCATTTAATATATTGGGGAATTATATTTATAATGAAATGTTTATCATATACCCCAGTCATTAAATAATTTAATATATATTGACATTCAAATAGGTAAATAAGAATTATCATTTATAATAAAAAATTATTAATTTTTATGAAATCCTAATACATTACAACCTTGTGAACATGGAAGTTGATACCCTTACTCAAGAGTAACACATTAGTTTCCCCATGATGAGGAATGAAAGAGATCCAATATATATGTATTTCTAGACTATGAACATTGATATAATATAGAATGTATATAGATCCCATTATTCTGAAAAGAATGTTCAACCATCATTAAATGTGATGCTTTAAGAGGTGAAAAAGGATATTTTGGATCTAATAAATAATTTTATGATTGTTTCAGATTTCAACACAAATAATGATGAAATAATCAGGTTTGGTATAGTGTTTGTGTTTAATAAATACAATAATTGATGAAGGGGATTCTAGAAAAATATCATAGTTCGTTATTCTATATTTATTATTGAATTATGAAGTTTTATACATATCCTAAATATTATTTATAGTGGGATAACATGATGAAATTTATCATAGAGTATGTATCATGTTGATTCATATGGATGTAATTTAAAACTAAGAAACCCACGTCTTTAGTGTTTTTATATAAAATATATATACCTGAATAGAAATAACAAAGAATCATGAGGGATTTTATCATTAGACGCTATATGAAATATAAAGGGAAAAAATAAATTTTGGTTATAGTCGATCAAAAGAAAAAATTGTAACATTAATTTAAATTATATTTTATTTTCTTCATAATCATGTAACCTAGATATATGTTTCTAAAGTTATATTCTTTAATGAATGGTGAAATCTTAATCATATTTGATCAAGTATCAAGTATTACTAGGAAATTCTAGATAATACTACAACAACTTTTGAAAATGGAATTGAGCATTATCATAGAATATAATCATCAAAATATTTTTCATTTTTATATTACCATTCAATGAATTAATATACACTGAGAGATTATTTCTATATATTTTAATGGAGGTTGGGAGCAGCACATTCCTCAAGTTTAATTATCAAACAAAGATATATTTTTCTTTATAATTCACATGTATCTTTATAAAAAAATATATATAAAGATGTAAATGACCTAATCATTTTAGGATTATGTTAGGGAATAACTAATATTGGGGCATGAGATAGAATTTGAAATGGAATATAAGGGTAAAGACATTCAATAACACATCAGGGAACCTGAGAGTGTAGAATCATCAATGATATTAGTGTTAAAAATTTGTGATAATGTATTCCATTTAATATATCATTATATTAATGTTGTGATATTTGTAATTAAGTTAAATATTATACCTTAATAAATTGGTCCATATAATATTCATTGTCACATATGAATTGTCTCTCATTCCGTGGATCATCTTTTGACCATCTCTCAAGGTAAAAATTCATTCCATGTTTCTATTTTGTTGAACTAATTTCCATATTTTTCAAATGTACTAAACTAGGATATGATACCATTGGAGAAAGATATTTATTATTGGGAGAAATGGGTATTAATTTTTTATTTTAGTTATAAACATATTGAATTATGAATAGTTGCTCTAATTTATTTCATTACAGAAATTACAAATTTATGGAGGCAATTTAGTTACCTACATATGTGATGAGTCAGCAAAATCCTTATAATTATTTTTTATGTGATATAATTTTTATGAAAAATTTCATAAAAAGGATTAGAATGTGATGCCCATTAAAATTAGAACAAATTTCTCACCAAAAAAATTATGATGTTTGATATATTCTAAAATAAAAAAAATTAATCCATGTGAATAGTGCTTATAAATTAAAATAAGTGATGGGTTCCAATGGGAAGATGGGTGATAGACAATAGGTAGGGGATTTGAACATTATAAATGAATTTTAAATTTATATTCATAATATTAGAGTAACTATTTTAATGAAATAAACGAATTAAATAAGTTGGATATAATTTCTTTATAGTGGTTTGGATCAAAATGATCATTTTCTACTCATCACCCATATCACAAAAAAATATATGATAGAACCCTATATAAAATCTATAGTGGAAACAAACAGTTATATTTCAACCCATGGATATATAAATAATTTATAAATAAATTCTCCACTATGTGTTTTAATCCCATATATAAATAAATTTTTATCTACTAGATGCATAACCAAATCTACCGGCCTTTTCCCACCTAGAGGTCTAACCCAATGCCTGAATTTATTTTTTATAGTCACAACCCATGTTCCTTGATATTACTAGGAAGTATAGTCCTTTAAAATTAAACATATAGGGGAAAAATGATGAATTAAATCCATAGAATTAGAAGAAAACATCAATGTCTGAGTGTCGAGGTAGCAGTGAGCTCTCTAATAAAAAAGGATGAAACAATTGCAATTCAGTTGATATCAGTAGTTGATCACCAAATTAAGTCTCAATTATATATTTTAATAATTTCCTAAACCTATTAAAATGTAATTGGTTGTTAAAATAAATATAAATATAGGTTATTTATGAATAACATTATACAAATTTTAATACACTTCCATCTCTTTTAACCCCCAAGAAATGTTGTTCCTGTAAATAAAATGAACAACCTCCGAGTTTGTTTTAATTATTTACAAGATAATTTTCCCCATGTAAAAAATATTCATGTGATTCATCCACAATTTTATGAAAAATAAATTTAAAAATATATTGTGTAACTAAGTATAAAATTTAATATAATAGTAAATAACAATCACAAATATCATAAGAAATCGCCATCATAATATTTGAGACTTATGAAAAGATATATATTTAATACACTATAATTAATTATTAATTACATAAATATAAACATAATATAATTCATAATGATCATATCACTTAATTTAGTTGAGATATTAGATAAATATCATATAAACCTGAAGTATGGTTGAAACAAAATTATACACAAAATTGAAAAGGTCACTATATATTCAATAGATTCATCAAATAATACCTAGTATTTCCTAGGGATTTACATATGAAAGGAGTTTGTTTTTAAACCAATTAAGGTATTAATAAAATAATAACATGATAAATGTAATCATTAACATTGACTAATAATATATGATGATGACCTCAAGGAAACAAAGAAACGAGGAAACAATATAAAACATGAAATAATAATTGTATTTGAGGTATAAATGATCAGAAAACATAATTATGAGAAATTGGGATAATATCCCATTAAACATAGAAGTAATCTTATGAGGTAAAAACAATACCCAATGCATTATAGGGGTCTTTAATTTTGGGCCCTCTCGTTACGTTCATATAATGTACATTCATTTCTTTTCCATATAGATGATACCATATAACGAAACCTTTCATCAACATAATCCCATGATTATTGAGTATGGTATAAATAGATATTTTTAACCAATAAATGAAGGATATACACATCTAGGTTAATACCCTTTAGTGGAAATAGTTGTGGGTATTGAAAAAAAAAATTAGCATCAAAATACATTTTGAAGATTTTAGATAGTTAGAGGGAGAGGAAAATAATTATAAATGGGTTTTGAATGAATAGGTTTGGTATGATGGGAAGGTATTTATAGAAAAATAAAGGTTATTTTTTATAATATATATTGTTTTGGTAATCTATAAGTTAAAATAATCAAAATAAAAATTCATATAAAGTTTTTGGAAAATGGTTTCAACTAATTTGGGGTGAATTTAAATTTTATATAAATTAAATAATTGAACGTATTATAATAATAACCATGGTGATGTCAAAGTGGGTAATGTTGATAATGAATTAATTTTAATGATATAAAATATAATATTAATTTTGCAGGATTAATTGACATTTATTAACAATAATTAAATATAATTAAAAACTATATTAATGAAGAAATATTTTTTTTTCTTGGATTCATTTTACAAAATATATTACATCACTTTTATGCTATTATGAGGTTATAATACTGACCATATATTAGTTCCATATTTACCTTTTTACTAATAAATTCCGATGGATTATAAAAATATAAAAATATGCCCATTTTTTAATTTTAGGAATTCAAATTTCCAAAATAATATATATTTCAAAAAATAAGTTCATAATATGATAATATCTACTTCTTTATAAATAATAACTTTTAATGTTAAAAACTAGTTTTATCGATTTTAAAAACTTTTATTGACCTTAAAATTTTACATTGGAATCAATTAAATAAAATTTACATTTTTATTCAAATAATAATTATCTATAATAACTATTCAATTAATATATTATTTTATAAGAATATCATGAATTTACCAAATGAGTTTCTCAATTGAAGCTATTTATTTACCAAAAATAGAATTCATATATCTTCATTTAAAAATATAATTTTTAAGAACACCAATATATAATCATTACTAAATAAGTAATAAAAAAGGATAAATATATTCATTATTTTATTGAGAAGGTAATTTATAAATTTACCATACTAGGGTCTAGATACCTAAAACATCATTATACTGGGGAATTTTCTAATGTCATAGAGTGTGATAGTGGATCTTTCGTACAATGTTTTGGATAACATGGTTTGGGTTGTGATCTCGATAGACATCAAATTCTCCCATAAATGGGGTATCTCCGGCCTTAGTTATTGAATATCACATTCTATATGGTTATGGTAAAATCCCAATGATTCCAAATCCACTAGAATATATAAGGGATGGGCTTTATAGGATACTATCCTATTGGTTAGGGAAATCACTTCTCTCTTCTATGTCAATTAAATCAAATCATAAACCATAATATAAAATAATATTAATTGCCACTATTTAATATCAATATTATCAATTTATAATATGAATAATTTTGTTTTAAATTAAATAGTCTATATCCTTTCCAAATACCAAAATTAGTGCATCTGTATTTTATAAATATGTGGAATTTACTCAATCAAATGGTAATCCAATTTATAAACATTCAGTTCATTAATTTTTTCCACCCATTAAAAATATCAACATAAAAATTTCCTATCATACATTATAAAATAATAGGGTATAACTTTTTTATCATCTCTTGTGTTTCCTAGGTTGCATCATCAAACTTTTGGTTCTTACATAATCACTCGACTAGGTGAGTTTTATTTTTTTCATAGAACATTATCTCTATTATATAGGATACTCACCAACTTCTCCTCATATGAATAATTTTTCTATGAGGTTACCAACTATATATTCTTTACCCAATAAGGGTATAATATTTACTTCCCTATAGGGTATACATGGAACATGTCCTATAAATGGGAATCACTAGGTTGATGTTCTAGTTGATAGGAAAAATCTTTGATGGGATTAATGGTTTTAAAGGGGCCAATATATCCTTGAAAATTTATTTCCATCCTCCCAAATTTCTGGACATACAACTTTATAGATATATGAAGGAACACCATATCTCTGACCTAAATCACAATAAATCATCAAGGATTGTCTGTATTGACTTTATGTTGATATTGTGAGCATTTTATATAATGTTTAACTATTTAAAGTTACTCTATCATATCTTGGTTAATATTAGGGCCCACAAACTACATATTTTTGACATTATCATAACATGTGGTGGTCCATCACCTCTTCCCAAAAATATTCTCATAATTTGCAGGTTGAATTATTGAACGTGAACTATTGTTATATTATAACTCTATTATTGGAAGTTTTTGTTCTCAACTTGTGAATCTCTGAATCAACACTTCCAAGTTCGGTATAGAATAATGATGCACATTTTTTTAATTTAAAAAATGAATAACCCAAAAATAATTTTACGTACCAGGAACATTTTTTTCTAATTTTTTGATAATTAAATAAAAACATACAAATTAACAAATCTAAAAAAATATAAAATACTCTAACTAAGTTGATTCTTGTGTGATAACTCTATAAGTTAATCCACTTATCTTGGAACTTCTAATTTGATGAATACAAATAATTTTAAATCAAGGGATGATAACTAAGTTACTCATTAAGGGTTTTATTTAATCCATTTGAAAATATTTCTGATTCTAAAAATACTGTAAAACTTTTGAAAAATACTTCTTCTTTAAAAATGATTGAAAAATAATCCATTGATTTTCCTAAAAACATTATGTATTCTTTTTTAAAAACAAAACCATGTGGCCAATTGAAAAATTAATGGATTTGTGGGCCTACCCACTTTCCTGAGGTAAGGGTAAACTCCCCACTTCCCTATCATGTTTACAAAGTTCATGTAACGACCAAAACATTTGTTAATGAAAATTCTTATTGATCTAATTAAATATCTTATACTGGTTATATAAAATGTGAAATTCATTAGTTTTCTATTTCTTGGATTTTAAAATACCGCTATGAATTGTGATCATTTGAAATATATCAATTGAACAGTGATCACATGATTAGTATAAATATAGGGCTTTAACAAATCCCATTTAGAAAAAAGGAAGCGATTGCCTCATCCAGTATACTTTCCCCTTATGAAGCCCACTTGTCAGATATCATAAAGGATGTGTAATCATAGGGATTCTCTCTTTCCCAAACCCAATCCTAGATTGAACACATTAAGCTTGAGTGTAAATGACTACGAGAGAAGTGGAAGTTAATAGAGATTAGCACCCGAGCGATGTTATCCGAGCCACTCCAAGATTTTGTCACCATCATGCACCTTACTCTTCAATCTAATGTGGGTTTTATAAGGGGTTATTTAACAAGACCCTAGAACTTTGATTGTGTACATTATTTTTGTATAAATAATGTGCATTCATTTTATTAATGTTACTTTGTAAATAGTTTTTAAATCAAAAATAGTATTTTTAGTTAATATTAAACTAAAAATCTATTTTTATGAATTAATATATTTTTAAATTAAATAATATTTTAAAAAAATATTATTATTAAATTACTTTTTATTAAATATAAATGATAATATAATTTAATGAATGAAATTATAATTTTTCATAAGGTTTGAAAGCAGTTTTTGTCAAAACCAATGAATTTTTTATAAATGTTTATATTTATTTTAAAAGTAAAAATTCAAATATTTATAAAATTATTTAGATAAAATTAATATTATTTTTGGAATCTGGATGTCAAAAATATCCAATGGTGAATTTTTCATAATTTTCTGAGACAGTCAAATTTTTGGGTAAAAATTTAAAACCATTTAAATATATAATGTGTTTTATGAAATCATAATGACACAAAAGTGATGTAATAAAATGATATAAATATTGTGTTTGGCCAATATATGTTTTACCATTAATATAATCTGATTTTGGGTTTTATTTATTTATTTTACAAAGCATTAGTGGAACCTCCAAGACTTATAAATCATTTTTCCTTTTTATATTGTTTCCTAGAGAGTGTGACTCAACTCCCCATAAGCAACTCGATTATTTTACGAATTTCTGCCATTGGCATTATAAAATATTTTCTTTCACTCCCCTATGGTAGAAACCATGGGAAAAACCATGGGCTGGTTAGTGGGATTGATTAGTTTAATGTGTGGTGACCCAATCCTAAACAATAAAGAATTCCCTCTCTTTTTTCTTATATAAACCCACCAAAGCTCCCACTTCCTCTTCGCTAAAATCCATTGGACATCTACCAACCCTAACATTTTCTCTCTAGAATCATCACATGGTTCCCCATGCTCTAATGAAGCCTCTCTCAAGCCTCTCCCAATCCTTTGGGATCACACTTCCAAGTAAGGGATTTCTTCCATTCTCAATTTTGTCCAATTTTCCATAAGTTGTTATGTAATGATCCTAAGCCCCAAAGACACTATACCACTCTATCTTCTTATGTTGTATCATGTGAAGAGTTTCATGTAATAAATCATGTTTCTGTTTGTAATAAAAGAAGAGTTCTTATAGTTGGTATCAGAGAATAGTTTAAGTTATTTTTGGGATTAGGATAAGAAAACACTAGTGAAGACTTGAAGACAAGAATAAATAAAATAAAAACATCCATAAGTATTTTTGAGTAGTGATTAATGTTTTTATTAAAAAATACATTGTTTTCAGGATACGAGCAGGTAGGGGCGACTCTGGAACAGATGTATCCTAGGGGTAAACCCTGAAAACACCGTGTTGAGATAGACTCGAATAGAAAGTGGTGGACAACAACGGGCCTTGCTACACTCTTGGTTATTACACTTCCTGGGGATATGATTTTGTAAATTTACAACCTGAGTATGAACCCTTATTATGTGAGTTAAAAAAATTCCCCTAAGAATATATTTTTGAAAATAGATAATATATATCATAGGATGATGCCTATGGATTCATAAGTTAAGGAAATAAATGTTATTTATAAGTCATCAGTTTTGTCCTTGGATTACCATTTATGTGTTACCCCTAACTTTCCATTTATTCCAGCCAATGGTCGGTAATAGTAGGACTTAGTCTAACAACCACTGTGATGATCAAGGTGATGATTGTTCTAATGAGATGCCTAATCTGATGGGAGTGGGAATCACAAACTCTTCGAGGATTCTATCCATTTAAACTCAAGATTTGAATAGAAAAATTGTTCAAGAGGAACATTCAACCCCCCCTGATAAAGAACAAGCCACTATCGAGAGCTTCATTAGACAAAGGCCTCTTACTTTTAATAGATCATCTGATCCATCAATCATCGAACAATGGATCATCTCCATTTAAAAGAACATCTCCATCCTTCAATGTTTTGAACAATAGAAGGTACTTCTGGATGCTTCTTGTATGGAGGGTGAAGCCGATCAATGGTGGATGTTGATCAAAAATATGAAGCCTAAGGAGGAGGTCAAGGCATTGGAATGGAAGGATTTCCAGAAGATGTTTTTTTGAAAAATATTTTCCATGCACCCTCTGGATTATTATGGAAAGGGACTTCCTTGAGCTCTAGCAAAAATATGATGAATCTCATGGAGCGTACGTGGAAAACGTCACAAGGCTTGCACGATACATCTATGCCTTTCTCATTACCCCCAAATGCAAGGTTTACAACTTCTTTGGTGGGCTGAAACATAGCCTACGGAAAGCACTCGAGATCCATGACTTCGACAACTATGATGAAATTGTTTGATGTGCCCTCATGGTCGAAAAGGAGATCAGAGAATCTCAGGGGTATCATGGGGATAGTAATTTAATGTGGACTTCAATGCTAGTGTTCTGAAGGATAAATCCAATAGTTTAAAATGATCCAGCACCCCACTTTCCAAAGGTGTGGAAAGTAGCACCCCTGTAATTTCTTGGAGGTGACGAGGAAATGCATTAGGTGTGGAAGAGAAGGGAACCTAGCTGTTACGTACCGATGAGAAAAACATGCGGGTGCAACAGAGGAGAGGAATGCTCCATTCGAACCTCAACATGTTGTTCACTGATACAACTACAAAGAACCGGGACATCTTGCAAATCAATGCCCTATGGCAAGGGTTTTCAGAGGAAACCAACATCCTCCAAGGCAACAAGGGAGAGATTTTTCCATCACTACACCAAATGTGAACCCCGACAACGAGGTGGTGACAAGTATTGTAGTTATTCATTCCAGAATAGAGTATGTACTTTTTTATTCAGGTTTTATGCATTCATTTTAATCCCAAATGTTTATTAGAACAATCCCAACACCCCAAAAAATAACGGAATTAAATATGCCAGTGAGTATGGAAAATGGGGTAATCATTGCATCCCATTAATATAAATTATACCCTGTCCTAATTTGTAGATTTAATTTCCCAAAAAAATACATCATACTCCCTCTGGTGGAATTTGATGCAATTCTTTGCATGTATTGGCTTTCCTCATATAGAGCCAACATAAATTTCCGTGAGAGAAAAATCACTCTCTATGTGGAGAATCGACCCCCGATTCTATACAATTTCAAATAGGAAGATGAATCTACTTCTTCTCCATCATCCCTAGTGTGAATATTACTGCCCTATGAGCAAACATATCTAGATCAGATGATTGAGTCTATAGATACAACCATACTTGAAGAGGTGCCTATTGTGTGGGTATTCGCTGAAGTGTTTCCTTATAAATTGTCATGTATTCCTCCTAGAAGAGATGTTGAATTCTCAATTGACAATATACCTAGGGCGTTGCCAATATCCAAGACTCTATATTGAATGGATTTTTTTGGATCTTGAGGAGCTGAAGAAAAAACTACAGGAGAATCTGAATTAAGGGTTTATATGCCCAAGTGCTTCACCATGGGTTGCCCAAGTCCTCTTCATCAATATGAAGATGGGTTAATGCACCTTTGAATTGATTATTCTGTGCTTAACAAAATCACGATAAAGAACTAGTATCCTCTCCCAAAAATGGATGAATTTTTGGATCATATCCGTGGAACACAATACTTATCCAATGTGGATTTTCAGTCAGGATGTTGTCTTGTAAGGGTGAAGAAGGAAGATATCCCCTAGACTGCTTTTCGTACAAGATATGGTCACTATGAATTCATAGTAATGCCATTCAGACTCAGTAATGCTCCAACAATATTTACGGACATGATGAAAAGAGTCTTTAGGGATTACCTCGAATTTTTTTTGGTATTCTATATAGATGATATTCAGATATACTGCAATACCAAATTGGATCACAATGAGAATATATGAACTGTACTAAAGACCTTGTGGAAGGAGTAGCTTTGTGCAAAGTACAACAAGTGTGAGTTCCGTTTGAAGTAGGTCACATTCTTAGTCCATATCATCACAAGCAATGGGATATCTATGAATCCCTCTAAAATAGATGCAATTGATGAATGGACGATGCCAACATCTGTAACAGATATCCATAGATTCTTGGTGTTAGCTGGATATTAACAATGATTTGTAGGAAATTTCTCGTCCAACCCTCTTACCATGCTAACTCTGAAGGAAATAATATTTTCGTGAGCAGAATTATCCAACACATGATTTGGAGTTGGATGTGGTGATCTTCACTTTAAATATTTGACAACATTATCTCTTGGGGGAGAAGTGTGAAATATATATGGACCAGAAAAGCCTCAAGTATATATTCACATAGAAAGAGTTGAATAGGTGCCAACGAAGATGGTTTATGTTGACCAAAGACTATGACTGATCAATCCATTACCACCCAGGGAAAGTGAACAAGGTGGTAGGTGTTCTAAGTATAAAGGACACAATGATTATATCATTGATGAGAATTTAAAAGGATCCAATCTTATTAGATTTGATGTATATGGGAATTGGAATCATAAAGAAGGTAACATCATCAATCCTTTTACAAATGATTGCTCAACCGTATCTTCTGGAAAAGTTAAATGATGCTCAAAAGGACTATGGTGGAATTCAAAAGAAAGTGGAAGCTATCAGAAATTAGAAATCATAATAGTTCAATGATAATTAAGAATGAATTGTGAGATTTGGGAACAAACTATGTGTTCCATCAAGTCCATAGCTGATGAAGGAACTTTTGGATGATGCATATAGTTTAAATTTATCTATTCACCCTTGAAACACAAACATGCATTGAGATATCCGAGAGAATTATTGGTGGGATAATATGAATAAGGTGATCAATGAGTATACATCAAAGTGCCTGGTGTGTCAGCAAGTTAAGGTAGATAGGTATAAATCTAAGTGGATGATGAAACCATTGCCTATACAAGCATTGAAATGGGAGATCATCACCATGGACTTTATCATCAGACTTTCGAAGACATCAAAAGGCAACAATAAAATCTGGGTTGTTGTGGATCATCTTACAATGTTTGAAAACTTCATTGCAATTAAAGGGGATTTATTATTGGATCAACTGGCACAGATATATAGTAGGGAAGTGGTAAAGATTTATGGAGTACCACTGTCTATTATATCTAGTCGAGATTAAAGATTCATCTCTATGTTTTAGAAGATTCTTCAACATGTTATGGATACTGAATTGAACTTTAGTATGGACTATTATCCACAAACTGATGGAAAATCTGAGCAAACTATTCAAACACTAGAGCATATGTTATGATCATGTTCTATAAACATAAACGGATGGTGGTGTAACGCTCCAAACCTAGTTACCCTGAGTCGGTGCATTATTTTAATACATTGAATGATTACAAGAAATCATGTCCTGAAATATGGATTAGTTTAGCAGTCTTGGAAAATAGATTACATACATGAACATCACATTACACATTAGAAAATAAAACACAACATTAATGATCCTTTTAAAACACCATTAATCCCTTAGGTTGACCCTGCTTATCAATCATATTACACTTCTTGGAATCCTAGGAAAATAAAACATATAAATTGGGGAGCTCAGATGCTTAGTAAGGATAACAATATAGCAGAAACATTCAAAAATAAGCATAACCATTTAAGTCAATATATAAGACTAAAAAAGCTTTTTAAACATAAACATTAGCATAATATTGTAAGGATAAAATCATATAATTCCATTTACTTATTCAAATAAATATTCTACTAGTTGGGTAATCACCTGCAATATCAATAGCCACTTTCATAATGTTGGAATGCATAATTCCAGATTTCATAACCACATAATCAAGGCCTTGTGCCCAGACTAAAAATAATATTTTATCAAGGATTTGTGCCAAGACACTCCATTGTCTCATGAGACCTACTGATGCATCGAGGAGCTATAGTGGGCTCAACCCATCACTTACCAATTCCAATGCATTCCTTATATGAATAGGTATAAACATAACCTAAACATTTGTATTAAAAATAACATACTAAATGTTGATACATTATCCCTAACCCATGAATGATATAAAAATAAAACATCCACAGTCAATAAATTCACAAAACCGTTAATAAAATATAGAATATTTGTATACTAAATCAACCTTGATCAAGAATAATATCCCATAAAGGATATTGACATAGTTGAAAATGATCAGTAAAAATCCTTGAATGAAATATCCATTTTTCATGAAATAATTAAAATGCCACATAATTTATAAAGTGATTCATTTAAAAAATAGTTTGGAATAAAATTTTCCCATACCACATTGAATCTTTTGAAAGGAATTAACATTTTAAAACATTGACATCCATATAAATAAATCCTTAAAATAATTTTGAAAACATGGACATCAATGAGAAAGGCTTAGAAGATTAAATGTTTAAAACATTTAAAATGAAGTTTTAGTAAAAAAGTACATTACTAGAATCCCTTTGAAAATACTTTTATGAAACATGGGCATGTATAATAAATATTTCCCAGTAAATTCTTATGTAAAAACAACCTCAAAAACTAAATTGATTGTGAAATTAACCCTTACCTTGTACTTTAATTTAGTTGGGGGTGCATTTAAGCTTGTGTATAAAGACTGTAGTATGTTATTAAATTATACTAGAACCATATTAATATTAAATATATCATAAATGATTCATTTATGACTTTATACTACCCATTTAGAAATAATTTCCATGTCAAATTAAAATTTCGAGTAATAATCACTTTCTTTATCGTACGTGTTTTAACTTGTTACTCTGGATTGTATCACTTAGATGATGATATAAATACATCCAAGAAATAAACCATGATTTATATATCATATATATTTATAATATAAATGTGTATAATAGATATATATATGAAATGGAAAACACTGTTTATGGAGACAGTAGGTCGTACGAACGCATAAACGTTGTTTCTGTTTACAAATAGTATTGAATGGAATTAAGTGAATAAGATATATATAAGTAGATAAACATATATATATATAAAGTATAATTATTATGTCATATATTAAATATTTATTAATGACATATGTTTTTATAATCATCATTGAATGGTGAACGTGGAAATGAATCTCATCGCGTCGTGGAGACAGTAATCCGTACGTATAAACGAGCGACAATATCATTTTATTGATGGTGAAATGTTTTGTAATTCGATGATATATAATTTAAAAATAATCTTTAACATGATAAATTTATTATTTACATCATTTATACTCATTATTATACCCATCCAAATAATGAAGTGTTTGAATAACAAACTACACCACTACGTGAAGACGGTAATCCGTACGTACGCACATATGGTAACATTGTAATTTATAAGATGGTTAGAGTAATGAAAATGGTTGTAAAATTTTTAAAATAAAATCACCTTATATAAAAGATACATGATTAATTATCTTAGAATGTAAACAACAAATAAAGAGGAAGTGGAAGAAGCAAAGAACTTGAAAGAGGTGATGAAATATTTACCTCTTCTTCGGGTTCTTCCATTTCATTTGATCAAATGGGAACCCCAGGTTGGATTTATGACCAATGAAAGGCCTCTAGGAAGGATTTAGGAAATTTGGGAGGATATCTGTGTGGGGTTTGGCCGAGCCAAAAGGCTTTGGGTTGTGAAATTTTGAGAAGGGTAAGTACCCATTTATAAGAGAGGAGAGGGTCACTTTAGGAAAAGCTACAAATATTATTTTATAATAAAATAATTTTCGGTTTCTAATGGCTCAAAAATGAATTATTTAGACGATATGGTGGGAATGGTTCTCAAAACTCACAAAAAATTGGTTTTAGACAGGTTTAGATCTTCATATTAACCTTATGTTTTAGATTTAACTCTTAGTTAAATAGATTGACATTTACCATGTCTCTTTGTATTTTTATATTAAATGGTCAATAATTATAGTATAACTAGCCAAGAGAACCCCATGTGGTTCATTATTAATATATATAACCTTATCTAAGTCCTTTGGCTGATCATTAGATTTTTCGGAATATTATATCAATTAATAATAAATTTTTTGTTTTAAAAACTCAATTATGTACATTTTTACACTATTTAGTATTTTGTTTTTCAAAAACTTATAATAGTAGGATTACATCAAACAAATTATTTGATCCACCATAACATTTAATATTAACATATAAAATTAATGTAATTCACCAGAAGTATAAAATTACATTTATTTGGGTATTTATAATATCAATTATTATAATTTTTCATTTATAAGGTAATTAATGCATCATCATTGTGTCATAAATAAATTAAATTATATAATGTTTAAAATTTATAAATAACATACCAATATGTAGGAAATTTTGTTATACTTTTAATTAATATTTATAGTATAATTTATCTTATGTATAACCCTATATTAAAAATGGTTTAGCTATTAAACTTTGAATTTAACTCTTTTAACTCTTCTCTAAATTAAATAATAATAAATGTCCCAATCTTATCCAAGTGGACCAAATGGGGTCATATTTTATTATTATGGTATTTATTGGTCGAATAATACTTATACAATAGAATTAGGACATGTTTTTGGATAATTATAATATCATGTTTACACTTAATTACCCTATCTACTTTTAACCGTGGTAAATAAAAGTCAAAAGTTACTATAAAAAAAACTATTTTCATCTTATTGCATGAAATTTTACTTGCCGATGTCATCCGTGTCTCTCGTATTTTTTAAATTCAACTCAAAAAAATGGTAAAATTATGTTTTATGCAAATTTGCAAATGTGCCTAGGTGGGTAAAAGAGGTTAAAAAGTTCAATAGAATATTATACATCTAATTTTAAAATAAAATGACACCAATGAATTTAATTGAACATATATAGTTATTATATATCTATTTTTAATTAAAATAAATTTAAATAATGTAAATAATTATTTAAATAAAATGTTAGTTTTAAATAATAACGTAGTGTTTTTCACTATTTATCAAAATTTGAATGTTTTCAGAAAAATACCACGAATTCACCCTAAAATAATTTTGATATTTAGAATTCAAAAATGAATTCTATTTTACCAAATTAAAAACATAAAAGATTCATTTTATAATTTAAAACTAATTCTCATTTTCAAAACCAATAACCGGGTTTTTAAAAAGATAAAATTATCAAAAGATTGACATGTGTTTATGTCAAATGTAAATGTGAAATTACGTATAATGACATAAATTATATTAAATGATAAAAATATAATCCAATTATACTCTCAAACCATTAAAAATAATAATTTATCACTATAAAATATTTTTATTAAAAAAGTTGTTTTCAATTAAGACATAGTATTATTTTACTATTCATCATAAATATGTAAGTTATCAGAAGAGTATAAAAATTTATCGAAAATAAATTTATATTTCCATATTCTAAAGAATAATTTAATTTCATTAAATTGAATATATAAATGTGTCAAATATTTATTTTAATAAGTGTTATTCATTAAAAAGTGGTAAAATTGCGTTTTTTGAAAAATACTTATTTTATCTGAAAAAATGAACTTGTTCTTATATTATTTCTAAGAAACACATAATATGTATTTTAAAATTATATAGACTATATAAGATTTCAAATTATGTTAAAAATATTCATAAACACTTTTTGAACAGTTAGTTTAGTAAGTTGTGGTGCCATAGAACTCAGTGTTTCTTGTAGCACAAGAAATTAAATTACTTTAATGAGATAACGTACTATAAAATCATAGGGTGTTATATTATCCTCTCCTTAAAAAAATTTTGTTCTCGCAATTTGAAATTTGTCTTCGAAAATAATTGGTAAAAATATTAAAAAAACCTTTGTGTAAAACCCACATCGGAAATTGGTTGAATAAAATGTTCTCTTACTAAGAGGAAAAGGAAAATGAAAAAGTCACCACAAAATTATGATCATGATTAGATGAAAATTGGTGGAAAATAGAGACATCTAATTGGAGGAAAAACATAAATATTTATAGGGAGTGGTTGAGGTCATCAATCACAAACTAGTGTAAAATTTAGGGCTTTAAAGTCATCAATCTAAGATGATGAAAAATACCATCGATTCAACAAAACATAAGGTGTTAGGATAACTCATTTTTTGGTGTTAAGATCCAATACCTATAGTTTAAGAATTAATTTGTTCCTATAATAAGAGGAAAAATTATACATGACAAGCAGATTTTTATCCTTCAATTAATTCCTACCACATACTCATCTTACACTCCAAAAGATAATATAATTCAAAATTATTATATATATCTTAATCATATAGGGTTAAAAAAATAATGAAATTAAAATTCAATTGTCAGAATAATTAAATAAATAAATTATAAAATCTAGGAAATCGCGTAGCCTAGTGGTAGGTGATGCACCCTTGTCACCCTTCGGTTGTAGGTTCACGTCTTGCGGCCTTTCCTGACGCGACGAGTTGTCACCCGACCACTGGGTTGTCCTTTTTATGAAAATCCAAAAATAATACCAAGAAATGATGTAACCTTAACAGTAGAATTAATTGTCAAACCTAATAGATTCCAACCATTAGACTTAACAAAAATACTTCTGTCCAAACTCACAGTCCAAAATTTATAAAGAAGGTAAACACAATAAATATTCTTTTGCCCATGTAATAACATGTGAATTCCTTCATTGTGTATTCTTTTAAAACACAGTAACACCCAGAATTATCATATAACCGTATTGATTGTATTCGTGCTTTCATACTCCTTATAGAATACTAGATATACTCCTTATATCCAAAAATGTTGTAATCTCCAATAATGATGGAATATACAAATCATTAATCAGTTTCAAGGTAGTCAAGAATATCCAATATAATTTATCCATATCAATCACATATTATTCCAAAATCACTACCTTAGTATCATAATCATATTAAGTTTTATCTTTCTCTAAACCATATATTTTAAAAAAATGTAACCGGCCATTGAGTCACTTTACTTAGTTTCACACAATCTCAAGTTTTTAATGAAATAGTACTGCAGTACAATCCTTATATACGCTATAATTCTTATAACATGTACATCATTAATAAAATACTCAAATGGCACAATATTTTAATAACATCATAAGAACTCTTAATCATTCCTCTTCTTCTTTGGTAGTATCATAAGTTGATTATTACCAAATAGCAGCATTTGGTGTATTCTCTGATGATTCGGACATTGATTCGCATAGTGTCCCAACAACTTATAGAAGAAGCATTGCACATTTGAAACATTTTTCTTACAATTTCAATCACGTACTTGGTGATATTTTTCATCACACTTATAACACTCGCATTCCCTTCAATCATTTACCATGGTGATTCTTTCCACAATTATCACATATATAAAAATCCTTATTTCCCATCATTCCTTTATCCACTTTTCCATATTCCATTCTTTTCTTCTCTTGCTTCCCTTCAAATCCATATGACTCCTAGAATTCTTTACTTATCTTATAAAAACATGATATTATTTCTTAATATGATGAGAATACATGGGAGACTATTCCCAATTTAAATGATGGCATAATACCATGAAAGATATGATCCTTCTTAATCATTTGATCATGCGTATTGCTGGAATTCTCATTCCTTCTACAAATCATCATTTCTAAAAAATGGAATACACATGGTTAGTTTATGAATTACAATGCATAATTCCATACTTTTAAAATACCTAACATAAATTGAAAACATTATGAATATAATCTATAATCATATAATATTTCCCTTGAAATGTATTTACTCCTAAAACCTCCATAATGGCTTATAATGAAAATTTGAATTATCCTAAGCATATCCCCTGGGAGTGTCTGTACCAAGGGTGCAGCAAGGCTCATTTCCGTGCACCAGTTCCCGTTTGTGTCTGGCTCAAAGTAGTGTTTTCAGGTTTTACTCCTAGGTACATATATTACAGAGCCGCATCTACCTGCTCTTATCTAGAAATAGATGTATTGCTTGGAAAATTCACAAAATCTATATTTTACCAAAATTCTAGGAAGTTATTCTATACTAATCCTCAAATTCTATCTTAGGGTAATTTTCTGTAATCAGAGTTTTTCTAAATCTAGTTTCATGGTTATTTCTAAACATCCATTGATACCAATTGTAATGCCCTGATCCTAGTTACCCAGAGTTAGTGCATTATTTTAATACATTGGCATGATTTCAAGAATTCAAGTCCCGAAAGGCCGACTAGTTTAGTAGTCATGGTAAATAGATTACATACATTAACATCACATTACACATTATAAAATAAAGGCCAATATCAATTATTATTTGAGAAAGAAATTAATCCCTTAGCTTAACCTTGCTTATAAATCATAATACACTTCTTGGAATCCTGGGAATATAAAACATAGAAATGTGTGAGCTAAGATGCTCACTAAGGACAACAATATAGCGGAAAATTTCATAAATAAGAATAAACATTTACTGAAATGTGTAAGAATAAAAAATCCTTTTAAACATAAACTTCAGAATAATATATCAATGATAAAATTAAATAATTCCTTTTTCTTATTCACATGGATATTCTAATAGTCTAATAATCACATGCAATATCAGTATCCACTTTTATAATGATGGAACTCATAATTCCAGACTTCATAACCACATAGTCAAGGCCTTGTGCTAAGACTACATATAATATTTTGTCAAGGACTTATTACAAGACACTATTTTGTTTCATGAGACCTACCGATACATCAAGGAGCTATAGAGGGCTCCAATCATCACATAATAAGTCCAATTCATTCCTCATATGAAAGGGTTTAAACATAACCTAAACATTTGTATTAAAACTACCATACGAAATGCTAATACTTTATCCATAAACCATGAATGGTATAAAAATAACACATCCACAATCAAACATATCACAAAACCTTAAATAAAATATATAATATTTGTATAATAAATCAACCTTGATCAAGAATAATATCTCGTAAAGGATGTTGACATAGTTGAAAATGATCAGTCAAAATCTTTGAAAGAAATATCCATTTTTCATGAAATCTTTTAAAAGTCCCAAAATTTATAAAAGACTTCATTTAAAGGATATTTTTTAATCAATTTGTCCCATACCAATTTGAATCATTTAAAAGGATAGAACAATTTAAAATATTGATGTCCATATAAATAAATCCTTAAAACAATTTTTAAAACATGGGAATTAATGAGAAAAGTTTTAAAGAATAAATATTTAAAACATTTAAAATGATGTTTTAGTAAAAAAGTCCCTTAAAATACCTTTGAAAACACTTTTATGATACATGTACATGGATAATATATATGTCCCAGTAGATACTTACGTAAAAAAATCACGGATAATAAAGTGATTGTGAAATTAACCCTTACCTTGTACTTTCCTTTAGTCGATGGTAGGTTTAACCTCATATATAAAGATCGTGGTACGTTATTAAATTATACCATAACCATATTAATATTTATTATATCAAACATGATTCATTTATGACTTTATACTATCCATTCAATAATAATTTTAATGTCAAATTAACATTTCGGGTAATAATCTCCTTCTTTATCGTACGTGTTTTAACATGTTACTCTTGGTTGTATCTCATAGATTATTATTTAAATACATCCAGAATATAAAACATGAATTATTTATCATATATATTTATAATATAAATATGTACAATAGAAAAATTTATGAAATGTAAAACACCATTTATGGAGACGGTAGGGTCTATGTACGCATAATCGATGTTTCTGTTTTCAGAACGTATTGAAGGGAACTAAGTGGATAAGATATATTTAAGTACATATACATATATAGAGTATAATTATTATGTCATATATTACTTATTTATTAAGGATATATATTTTTTATAATCATCGTTGAATGGTGAACGTGGAAAAGAATGTAACCGCGTCATGGAGATGGAAATCTGTACGTATGCACGAGCGACAATATCATTATATTTATGGTGAAATAATATTTAATTGGATGGTATAAAATATGTAAAGAATAATTAAAATGTTATATTTATTATTTACATCAATTATACTCATTATTATACCCATCCAAATAATGGAGTTTTTGAATAACAAACTACACCATGACGTGGAGACGGTTGTTGGTACGTATGCTTGTATGGTGACTTTTTCATTTATAGGATGGATAGTGTATTGGAAATGGTTGTAAAATTTTTATAATAACATCAATGAATATATAATATAATGGAGTTATTATCTAAGAATGGAAACAACAATAAAAGATGAAGTGGAAGATGAATAGAACTTCAAAGAGGTCATGAAATATTTAGTTTTTCTTCGGGTTCTTCCTTTTGATTTGATCAAAAGAGATCCATAGGTTGGCTTTCTGACCAAAGGATGTCATCTAGGATGAAGTGGGGAATGTTGGGAGGATATTTGGGAAGTTTATGGACAAGACAAAAGGCTTTGGGGGTGTAAAATTACGATAAGTGGAAGTACCCTTTTATAAGAGAGGTGAGGGTCACTTTAGGAAAAGTTAGAAATATTATTTTATTAAAAAATAATTTTCAGTTTCTAATGGATAAAAAATGAATAATTTGGAGGCTATGATGGGTATGGTTTGAAAACCTCTCAACCAATAGGTTTTAGACTCTTTTAGGTCATCATATTAACCTTATCTATTACGTTTAACTCTTAGTTAAATAGTTTGAAATTTACCATGTCTCATTGTATTTTTATATTATATGGTTAATTATCATTCTATAACAATCCAAGAGAACCCAATATGTTTTATTATTAATATATATAACTTTCTCTAATTACATTTTCTGATCCTTAGAATTTTATAAATATTATATCAATTTATAATGTAGTATTTATTTTAAAAACTCAATTATGTCAATTTTGACACTATTTAGTATTTGTTTTTTTTAATCATAACATCATGATTACATCAAAAAAAAAATTATTTAATAAATCCTAAAAAGTCATATTAACCTATAAAATTAGTTTAATTCATCAAAACTCTTAAATTACATTTATTTGGATATTTAAATTATCAATTATTTTTATCATTCGTTAATAAGATAATTAATACATCATCATTGTGTCATAAAAAAAATTAAATTATTTAATCTATAAAAATTATAATTAAAATGAAATTATGTAGGATCTTTTTTTGATTTCTAATGAATATTTATAGTAGAATTTATATTATTTATAACCCTATATTTAAATTGGTCTAGTTATTAAATCTTGAATTTAACTGTTTTAACTCTTCTTTAAATAAGATAATAATAAATGTACTAATCATATCCATGTGAACCAAAGAGGGTAATATATTATTCTTAATGTAGTTTTTGGTTGAATTATTCTTTTCTAATAGAATTAGAACATATCTTAGGTTAATTATAATTTCATTTTTATCCTTAATTACCCCATTTACTTTAAACCATGGTAAATATTTTCCAAAAGATACTATTCACCAAAAATTATTTTCATCCTATTGAACCAAATTTTACATACTGATGTCAACCATGTCTCTTTTATATTTGAAATTCAACTCACAGAAGTAGTTAAATTATGTTTTATACAAATTTGCTTACGTGCCTAGAAGGTGGGTAAATGAGGTTAAAAAGTTCAATAGAAATTTATACATATAATTTTATTATAAAATAACATCAATCTTTTATATTGAAATTATATAGGTATTATATATATTTTCACTTAGAATAAATTTAAATAAAATAAATAATTATTTAAATAAAAATCCGGTTTTAAATAATAAAGTAGTGTTTTTCACTATTCATAAAAATTTAATGTTTTCTGAAAAATAACCAAAACTCACCCCCAGATAATATTGATATTCCAAATTTAAAACAAAATCTATTTTACAAAATTAAAAACATCGAAGTTTCATTTTATAATTTAATATTAATTCCCGTTGTCAAAACTAAAAAGTGGGGTTTTAAATAATAAGAACTATCAAAATCTTGACAGGTGTTTATGTAAAATTTAAATGTGAAATTACTTATAATGACCTAAATAGTATTAAATGATAAAAATATAATCTACTTATACTTCCAAATCACTCAAATAAATAATTTATCAACATAAATTCTTTATATTAAAAAAGTAGTTTTCAATTAAAACAAAGTATTTTCACTCTTGATCAAAATATGAAAGTTATCAAAAAAGTACCAAAAATTTATCCAATCTAAATTTTTATGTTCCACTTCTAGAAAAAAATTTAATTTTATTAAATTGAATATATAAAAGTGTCAAATATTGTTTTTAAAAAGGTTTACCCATTAAAAAGTAGTAAAATTTCATTTTTTCTAAAATAATTATTTTATCCAAAAAATGGTTTCGTTCTTATATTATGTCTTAGAAATACTTAAAATGGATGATAAAATTATATAGAGTATCTCAGATTCAAAATTCAGTAAACAAAATTCATAACCACTTTTTTAACGGTTAGTTTATTATGTTGTGGTGCACTAGAACTCGGTGTAGTGTGTAGTTGAAGCTATTGAATTTCTTTAATGAGATAACGTACTACAAAATATTACAGTGTTACAGGTGGGACAAAAATCTTCGACTAGTTTAATTTTCCTACAATAAATGTTTCCACTCGTTCATCCTAATGGAACCTTATGAAGCACTGTATGGGAAGATTTTAAGAACAACGACATGTTGGGATAAAGTCAGTAAGCGTATGATGCTAGGACTATAAATGGTCGAAGAAATTGAAGAGAAGGTGAAAATCATTCATCACCTTATCAATGTATCCCAGAGTTGATAGAAGAGTTATGCAGTTAACCGTAAATGATACCTGGTGTTTAAATTTGGAGACATGGTATTTTTACGCATATCCTTATGGAATAAGGTCATGAGGTTTGGAATGAAAGGGATGTTAATTCCTAGACACATTTTCCCCTTCGAGATCCTTGATCGTGTCGGGGATGTGTCATGTCGACTAGAACTTCCACCTACCATGGAAAAAGTATATGAGGTATTTCATGTATCTATCTTAAGAATGTACATACTAGACCCATCACATGTACTCTCTTCAGAGGTAGTACAACTAGAGGATGACCATTCTTACTAGGAGGAACCAGTGAAGATTGTAGATCGCAGAGAAAAAGTTCCATGAAATAAGACAATTCACTTTATCAAGGTGTTGTGGTGAAACCATATGTTTGAAGAAGTGACATTACAATCAGAGGAAGCGATGAAGAAAATTTACGCACATCTGTTTAAGTGTGGGATAAGGAAATTTCGAGGGAAAAATTTCTTAATGGGGAAGATTGTAACAACCCAAAAATTCATTGATAGAAATTCTTCTTGATCTAATTAAATGTATTATTATGGTTATATAAAATGCGAACATAATTGGTTTTATGTTTATAGATTTTAAAATACTGTTTAGAATTATGATCATTACTAATATAGTTTTTGAACAGATATCACAGGATTAGTATAAATATTGGATTTTAACAAACCCCATTTACTCAGACAAAGGATTCGATTACCTCATCTTATTGAATTGCCCCAAACGAAGCCCATTTTTCAGAGCAAGAAAAGGAGGTGGCATCATTGGGATTTGCTCTTGACCAAGCCCAAGCTGAGATTGAACACGTTAAACTTGAGCGGAACTGACTAAATGAGATGTGGAAGTTAATTGAGATTACAACTTGAGCGATGTTATTCAAGCCACCCCAAGAGTCTGTCACCATCGCACACCTAACCCTTCGGTTTATGCAGGTGTTATAAGGTTTTATGTAATAATACCCTAGATCTATGATTGTGTACATTATTTTTTTATAAATAATGGGCATTCTTTTTATTATTATAAATTTGTAAATAGTTATTAAAGGACAAATTGTATTTTTCGATAATATTCAACTAAAAAATATATTATGATGAATTAATGTATTTTTGAATTAAATAATTTTTTTATAAAAGTTTATTATTAAATTAAATTTTATTAAATATACATGATCATATAATTTTATGAATGCAATTTTAATTTTTATTAAAGTAGGAAATCTATTTTGGTCAAAACTCATGAATTTTTGATAAATGTCAGTTTTTATTTTAAAACTAAAAATTCACATATTAATAAAAAAATTAAATAAAATGAATATTTTTTTTGGAATCAGGACCTCAAAATTATCCAATGGTGAATTTTTCATAATATTCCGAGACATCCGAATTTTTGGGTAAAAATTATATACCATTTAAATATATAATGTGTTCTATGACATCATAATGACCCAGTAGTGATGTAATAAAATAATATAAACATTATGTTCTTACAATATATGTTTTACCATTACAATAACTTGATTTTGGGTTTGTTTGAATTATTTTAAAAATCATTAGTTGACCATCCAAGACATATCCAACATTTTGTCTTTTAAAATTGTTTTTGTCTAATTTTCTTTAAGTTGTTATGTAATGATCCTTATCTCCAATGACACTAGACCTCTTGATCATCCATGTTGTATCAAGTGAATTGTTTTATTTAATAAATCAACTTTATGTTTCTAATAAATGCGTGTTTGTTATATTTCAAGTCCGTACTCTTACAAAAACATATTAATCTTTCATATATATATATATACATTTTCCACCAGATATTTTTCTTAAAAAACATGGAATTTTTTTGAATATATTTATGTATTTATATATAAATACATTCATAGTAATAAGTCTTTTATATTTGTGGAAATCAAATCTCATCTCAATTAGATATTTCATAAAATCATTGAATTCAAATTAACAACCTTGTATTAAAATTTCATTACTTAACTCCTAAAATCAAATTTTTTAGTTTTTCCATTAATCATATTTTATTCAATTCACAATCTTAAATATATATATGAGATTTTATATATAACATATGGATATTATCATGATTCATGAATTACATGTGTAAATTGATTACATGATTCCATTACATGAAGTTATTAAAATCATTAAATTTATTTATTTAATAAAATAATAGTTGATGAGGCATGTTTTCACCTACATAAATAATAAACTAAAATTTATTTATGAATATTTATTAACCTAAAAATAATACGTGTATATATATTGTATGATAAAATGAAATTTGAAATGAATCTATACTTTTATGAACATGACATTTATAAATTAGTGCACATATATACATATATACAAATACACACCTGAATAATATAAATATGGGATTATATATATATGAAATGTGTTTATATATATAAACCCTTAATTTATAATAAAATTTAAATTATAATCCCTTAAAAATAAATAACTCAAAATATAGGGGACAGAGAGATGCGGGATGAGAGAAGCGAGACTCTCTCTCTATGACTTGCGGCATATAGGGTTTTGGATAGATTGAGATGGCGGTGGAAAATCTGTTTCCTCCTAGTAGGTTTACCTATTATGCGGTGAGAGGATATCACGATCATGCTTCGGAGGTGGCGACTGGAGCTATTGGTGTTGGGTACCTGGTGGATGTGAATGGAATTAGAGGCGTGTTGGAGACGACGTCTGGTAATGCAAGGAAGGCACTGTATGTTGTGGATGCGGTGAGCTGCGGGCTGCTGCCGGCCGAGGGACACGGGTCCTTGATGGCGATGAAAATGGCTATGGGTAAGGGCTCTGGCGGCGCAAGCTCGTCTCAGGAAAGCGTGATGGTCTGCGAGGCCTCGGTGCCTACCGAGGGAGGTGTTGAGGGAGATTTCAGGGAAAATGAAATGTATGTGGCTACTGAAAAGAGGGCCCAAAATGACTTATCTTTTTCACCAGATGGATTTGTCATTGTTGGATCAGGTACAAATGAACCAACATTGGAGAGTTCTGCGGCTGTTAAGGATTGCAGTGCTCGATCCTTTTCACAACTTAAAGGTGGGCATGATTCTTCCATTATAAGAAAGGGTAATACTGCACACACCAAAACGGATCCTATTGCGGTCTCCAAAAGGCTCAAAATGGGTGAGTACTCAATCATTACTCGCCTTTTCCTTCCTAAGGGTACACAACCTATAAAAATTGATGATCTCAAGTAACATATTTTTCAAATTTGGGGCTTCTTAACATGGAATTGTGTCTCACTTTGTCGGGGTTTTTTCTAAATGCTTTTTGCCACAGATGAATTAAAAGTTTGATCATGAGGATTTGGTTCCATTTCCCTCAAACCTGGAATTATTCATTTAAGGGAATGTGATAAAAAGTTCAACCCTTTGGAATCTTGTAGCACTACGACTCAGATTTGGGTTAGAGTTTATGGCTTAAACTGGATACTCTGGCATTCTAAAATATTATATGATATTTCCTTATCTATTAGTATACGAATAAAAATTGATAAGGAGACAAAAGTTACGGATATTGGCCACATTTCTAGGTTTATGGGTTAGATTGAATTGGGTTCGACTCTTGTTGAAAAAGTGATGCTTGCTACTGATGAGTATATTATTGAGCTGAATTTTTTATTAAAAATATGCCTATGTTATACAAGGAACGCAATATTATTGGGAATGATTTATCTTCTTGTCGACGTTCTTTAGTGTACAAATTTTGTGCATTGTGTGGCCATAATGTCAATAACTATCTCAAAAAGGAGAAATCAGCCTTTGCTAGGAAATATGAATCACAGTTGTTTCCTGAGGATGACAATAACATGGGTAAAAGCATACAAGATACCACAGTTTCTAATCTTGTTGATAAAGAGGTTCAAGGTGCCGCTCATGAAGTAATATCTAAAGTTGATGTTATGGGTGACCGACTAAATTCACCCAAGGTATGTACCTTACCTGAAAATCAAATAAAATCTTGGGTTGAGATTTGTACGGATGCGGAGAATTTCCCATATATTGATTCTCCAAGAAAAAGAAAAGAACAAGCAAGAGAGGAAGAAACACATCACGAGGTTGATCAGCAACTCTTTCAAGAAAAATTGATTTAGTCTGTGAATTGAAAAGGTAAACAAACTTTAGATTATGACTCCCCAGTCATCTCTAAGGATTTTTAATCATCTGAAAAAACTTTTGTGGATAACGAAGGACTTCAGCATGTTTCTCACAAGAAAACATCACCCCCTATTGCTTCTGTAACGACGGTTGAGAAGACTTCTACAGAGGAAATGACGACGCCATTAAAAACAAACACTTCTTTTGACAATAAAACAGAGGATAACTCAGGTTCTAATAGCACTGATGCTCAGACACTATAGGGAAGGATTCAAGTTCTTGCGAATAGGGCAAGTGCTACCAGTGGGTGACCAAGTGTTCGTGGAAGAGGACGTGAAAGAGCAAAGTTGATTTCTTTTAAAGAAGAAGAACGAAGGATAACAGAGTGTCTACTGAAAAAGGTTAAAAATTAGTCCTTATTTTGGGGTTTCTCTGTTTTTGTTGTACTCTGTCCTTACTTTCTTCTTTTTCTTGATTTTAATAAAGGTGGAATTGCCTTTTAAAAAAGAAATAACTCGAAAACTATTGAAAAAAAAAATACATTTGTATAATACTACCTTATTCATCATAAGTTCAAAGTAAAAAGTAAAATATCACCCTTAAATATAATCATGAAAAATAAATAATATAATTAAATAATAAATTAATGTCTTATAAAATTTTAATATTAATGAAATGTTATTTTCCAAAAAATTCACTTGAATAAAAAATTTCTATATAAATAAAATCTGATAAAAAAAATTCTTCAAAAAAATCACTACTATAGAATGAATTTTTAGAAACATAAAATTTTTCAACGCATAAAATATTTACAATAGAGTATAATATCAAAAAGAAAATTAAATTAAAAAAAATAAAACCCATTACTTGGATTGTAGAAATTTATAAAACTGACTTATTCTCCTAAATTAGACACTATCACACCATCTTCAGACAAAAAATATATTATAAATTTACACATAAACAGTGGAATAAGGCTTTTATATCCATATCCTATACTATTTATAATGCGATATAAATATATTATCAATTGGATAAACCATATATATGGGACAAAGGATATTCTTAGTGATTTCAAAATAGAGAGAGATACAAGCATAGAGAGAAATTTTAGTGCGTAGATACATAAATAAAATAGAATTTATCATTTATATATATTCATATATTCATTGAAAATGATTTAACCAAATAAAAATAATCACAAAACCTTGATATAAAATATCTAAAACAACCAAAAAGGATTGAAATTTTTTATTTATATGATACAGATAATCTTCGTCCATGACACAACTCATATCAAGCAACAAATTAAAATCATGTAGACAAAGATTAGTTAGATGATAATGGTATAAGAAGATAAATTCAAGACACATACGAACAATAAACATTCTCGATGAAGAATATCTATGAAAAAAAATATTCAATGATATTTTATACCTAGAATAAAAAAATACACATATGACAGCCCATGGGGTGTCATTAGTTCTTACGAGGCTATCAAAATTTCGTAATTTATACAGAATCAGAAAACCTAAATAAATATGTAGTATTAGCTAGTCTGATTGTGAAATCTATAATGACAAAGCGTATGTTAAAAATTAATTAGAAAATTGAAATTGTTGTTTTCGTTTGAAAACAAAGAAACAGTATATGAATTATATGTGTTGAATATCAAATTATGAGGCATGTTGGGTTTACTGATTTTTATGTTCGTGTTCTAGGGATTTAATTGAAGGTGTTCTTATTCAGTTTTGGTGGCAGAATTATGTCAGTATGGATCATCGATCCTGGTCTCCCACCCAAATCTTATTATTGTGTTTTTGGAATTGTCATATACTAGATTCAATCATACAAATTGGTGAACCAAAACCATTCATAAACATAACTATCCAAGATTTCACAATAGTCATTGGAACGTTAGTTTAATTAATTGATGCAATGAGATAAAACTCTTATAATCACAAGAAATTGTGATACAATTGAAAAACTATGATGATTGGAATTGAATAAATAGTTTTGTAAATAAACAAAACATGAATAATAAATATAAATTAATCCATATCCACACATCCCCTACAATCACACCACCTGACCCTAATCGGACTACTCGCTGATACTAAGAAAGAGAAACAAGGATATCTGAAGAAGAATGTTGGAAAAGAATACTCCAAACCATCAGTCCTTTTTCTGGAAGAAATCCCTTTTTTTCATTCCCTCCACTTGTCCTAGTGTGTCTTGTTTGGGATGTTGGAGGTCCAATTTATAGGCAAATCCAATCCACACCAGCAACCCATGTCACCATTATTTTTTCTATGTGCCAATGGTTACATGACATGTACGTGTGGTTCATGTCGTGTAACTCCGATTCGAGTTTTCCTCTACAGTATTCAATTCGAGGACACTACTTTGACTTCTACTCTCATCATGATGTGAATTGGGGACCCACAACATGTACTTGTGGTTTACAGTGGGGTATGAAGTTACGAATTGTCGAACACCGAAATTTTCATTTGAAAATGTCACGACATGTACTGAGGATACACAACAGGTAATCATTTTTCTCAATTTTCTAGCTCCACATCATCTTTTAAAATTTGGTTTCATGTTTCTTTGCTTCACTAGTGATGCAAGGGGTCTTTTTTCCAATTTATTTCTCCACTTTTCATTCTTTTTTTGGAATATTCTTCGTTTCCAACAATAAAACATAAAACAAATAAAATGTTCCAAAAATTTGATTGATTATACATTTAAATATTGTAATTAATTTACTAAAAGACCTTAATATTATGCATGAAATGAACTTATCAACACAACTCTATCAAAAAACCATTTTTCAAATCTTAGAGTCCCTCTTCGATATCCAAAACATAATATCTGCTCAAACCATTGCTTTTGCTTTGATAAATCGGTACTTAGCTCATATCTAGTGGCCAAATCATGGTTCATGTCTTTACATTCTCCCGACTCCCCCATCGGCTTCCATTGAAATCAATGATGAGTGGTTTTTCCAGAATAACTGATAATGAAAACTTTCTCTTCTCTTACAATTGGCTTGACCTATTGCATGTGCTCTCGTGAATCCACTATTATCAAACTGGTCACCACCCCTACTCAAACCCTTATCTCTTTTCCTAATTCCAGTTTCTTTATCATCTAATTATTTTTAATAAAAATACAAAATTAAGTTTTTATTATAATAAATTTATATTCATTAATATTCAGATAGTTTTTTATTAACCAAAAAAAAATATATATTATATATGAAAATATAAAATCTAGATTTTATAAAATAATAATTTTTTAAAAATATAATAAAATATATTGACTTTCATATTTTTATTTCATTTATAAATATATTCTTACATTACCTTTTGTTGTAAACATTTAAATATATTATTTTTCTAAAATTAATTATTTTATAATCATTTCATTTATTACATATTTAATGTGTGAAATTTATATTTCATAATATATATTTATTTAAATTAAATATCTTATATATCCCATTTAAATTTTCGGATAAAAATAAATTTAATACGTTAAAAAATTAGTGATATTAATTTTTAGTTTCAAAAAACAATTTATTATAATAATAAAAATTTATTTGTTTTTAAATATAACATATAATGATATATTATAATTTAATATTTCATTTAAATAAATTAATAACACATAAAAAATAGTATATATTTATAATTTAAAATCAAAATCCTTTTCTTGAAACCTTATAATATATTCCTGATATTCAATATTTTAACATACCTTTTAATAAAGGATATAATTTAAATTATTTTTAAGAAAAATATATTTATTTAATGAAAATATATTTTCTTGAAATGTAATATTCTATCATTGGAATCAAATATATTCTTTATTATACAAAATATCTCTGTTTTATAAATTTCTTTTTTCAAATCCATTATTAATATTTAATAAACTATAAATTTTATAAAATAAATACATAATTCAAATTACTATTTAAATATCTTGGGTTGTTTTATCACCCCCCCCCTCCATTAAAAAAATGAACCCTCACATTTCATTCATCAAAAATAAAAAAATTCCGAATTTCCATTTCATTATTTATGTAAAAACATGAACTGCTGAACTTTTATACTCTAACGCTTAGACAATATCTAATCTAAAAAGTTTTCTAGACTGTCTCTCTAACACTAACTATGCAGTCCCAAACCCTTTCATCTAGATTCAATACATAAAAATGTTGTGTTTTTTAAATGAAAAATGAAAAATACAGAGATCATTTTATATACCAGGTCCTTTTATGGTTATAGTTTTTGAGAAGTAGACAAAAAATTCAAATCAACTGTATTGTAAAAAAATAACTAAAACAAATCACATGTTCTAACTCTATAAGAAATGATACCCATCTTAAAAATTCTAATTTTCACATAAATAAAATTCTTAGACACTGGATGAGAATTTAATTTCCTAGTAAGTGTTATCTAAACCATTTGAAAAATTTTAGGCTTTTGAAAACACTATAGTAGTTTTTAAAATACATATGCTATGAAAAATTCATTAAACATATTGTAGTTATTTTTCAAAAAACATTAATAAATATTTTGAAAACAAAACGTTGTGTCCACTTGAAAAAATAAAGGTTGTCTCAACCTTCCCACTTTCCTATGGGATAAGTTCACTCCCCACTTCCGTATATTTTTTAAAAAGTTCAATTTCCAAATTTTATAAAAAAATTAAACCTTTGATATATATATATATATATATTTATATATATCACAATTGATTATCATTAAAAACATAGAAACACATTTGAAAAAAGTGATATATTTATATAAACATAATTTCCTAGGAATATAACCACTAGATTCAGGGAAACCAAATCTCATCATCATTAAACACTACCTAAATTCATGAAATTCTAATTACCATCAATGTATTTAATTTTTATTCATAAACTCATAAAATCATATTTTTAGTAGTTCCTATAAAAAGAATAATTTATTCAATGAATATGCTTATTTACATAGACACACACACATGTATAAAATTTCGTGAATAACATATGGAAAAAATCACGATTCATGAATGGAATGTATAAAATGATGACATGATTCATTACATGAAATTATTGAAATATTTACCTTTATTTCATTAATAAAATAATAATGGATGATACTTGTTTTCACATAAATAAATAATCAAAAAACAACTAATTTTTGAATAGAGAGATTCATAAAAATAATACATCTATATTTATATATTTTTATAACTTAATATTTGAAAATAATTTATAAATTTATGATCATGAAATTTAAAAAATCAAGTATATATATTAAGAAGAATAATATAAAATTGATATTATATAAATATTTATACATATACACCCTTACATGAATATATGTTTTAAATTATAATCCTAAAAAAATAACATGAAATATTTTGAAAATAATATATACATAATTTTAACACAACTATACTAGTCATAAGTCAAAAATAAATAAATAAAACAACATCAATACATATTATCATGAATCATAAATTATCTAATTCTCAAGAAATAAATTCAACCCTTATAAAATTAAATTACTAATGAAAATATGGTTTTAAAAATAAAATCAATAGAAAAAAAATTCTATAAAAATAAACTCCGATAAATATAAATTATTTAAACATTATTCACCAATATAATAATGATTATACAAAATAAATGAATTTTCTAATCTGAAAATATTTCCCTTATAATAGAATATTAAAATATAATTTAAATTAAAATAAATACAACCCCTTACTAGGTTTGAACAAATTCTAAAAACCAACTTATTATGTTTTATCAGACTCTGTCACACATTTCTCAGACTAAAACATGGTTTATTAATTTACATTTTATCTTTTTTTTATAAATATTTTATTTCCATATACTTTAATGTTAATATAGAGGTATAAATATATAAATAGTTTTATAAATTAGATATGTGGAACTGAAAAGATTCACAGAGATTTCAGAACTGAGAAATATAAAATCTTGTAGAGTTAGGTGAGTGTATAGATGAAAAAAATTATTTGAATATAACATTTATTAAAATTAATAATTTTGGTGTAATAGATTCACCCGAAAATTAAAAAAAACATCGATGTTTTTTTAAAACTACTGGATAATGATTGTAAAATTTTATAAGTTGATACTGATTGTGTTCATGAACACCATAAATCAAATATGATGACAAATTAAAAACATATAGACAAAAAAATATTTTTCTGATAAAGATTGTGGTAGATAATGTGAAGAAAAAAACGAAAAATATAATGTCACTATGAAGAAAACCATATAAATATGATCCTCAATAATACTCAATACATAGAAATAAAAAAACTCCTACCTCAGTTGAAACCCCTTCGTCAATGTTTGGAGTATCTCACTGGGTGATGAACAATGACTTGCGATTGAAGCCTCCCTCCAGTTTAAACCCATTGACACTAAGACCTAATATAGAGGTCAATACATGGGGTCAGACCTTGCCTAGTCCCAACTCCCCCATCTACATTGATCGAAATCTGAGACGATAGGTTCTGTTGGGTGATCTGATCAAGACATCCTACTCGTCTCATACACTCTGCTCGACCCAATGCTTCAGCTTCTTTGAAGCCACCATTCTCAAATCGGTCGACGCACCTTCCACAAAACCCTTATATCTTCTCAATATTCCTCTTTTTTTTAATTTTTTATTAATTCATATATACAATTATTTTTTTATTTTAAAAAAATTATATTCAATAATATAATAATTGTTTTCTGTTTGAAAAACTATTATATTTGATAACTAAGAGAACATATTTTTTATTCATTTCATTTTTTATATTTATAGTTTCAAATATATAATTCCTATTATTTATTGATTGTCATTAAAAAAACATTATATCCCATCAAAATATTATGATCAAAATAAAATATATATCTTAAATGATTAGCAATAATATTTTTTTTTGTTTTTAGTTTTTTTTATTATATTAAAACATATTTATGTTACTTTTTATATATATCAAGGAATCGTATATAATAATTTCATAATGAATTTAAATAAACTAATACCAAATTCAAAAATATTTTTTTTATAATTTAAAATCAAAATAGACTTGTTTAAATATAATAATATATGCAAGACATTCAATATTATTGGATACCTTTAAATAAATAATATACTTTAACTTGATTTAATAAAAATAGATATATTTAAAATATATATATTATTTCTTGGAAAGTGATATTTATTAATTTTAATTAAATCACATATTAAATATAAGAAATAAAATACATTTATAAAATTATTTTATTAAAACCCTTTTTAAATGCTTTTAAATCATAATCAAACATTTATAAAAACTTGATTAAAATTACTATTTAAATTTCATCAGATGTTACACAATATCATTGGGAATCCAATGACCATCATATGTCTCTATCATCTATAATTTGGATATTTATATAAGAATAACCATCCATTTATTGGCGACTAGTAGAAGATATACTCATCTTTGTTTTCATTTCTTGCTGATGTCTTCCCCAAAACCTCGATGTAAACCTATTATATCGATTAGATATATTGGAGATTGTAACTCCATGAAGTTACAATTCCCTGATATATATCTTCTGGAGTTTTGTAAGAGATTAATCATACATTATAAAAATTTAATATAAATAATTTTTTATATGATTAACTATTAACCACATGGTTTTGTTTCCATTAGATATCATGTGGTGTCATTTAAAGAAATCCTCTGTTATTTTTTTATTTTCTACAATTTTTATGAGAAATGGTTGCATAATAATTTTATACCTATATAGTTCATCCATGACTTGTTAAAATAACAAAAACCAAGATAAAATGTTTTCAATTTATCCCTTCATGTTATCCACCAAGATGTTTCTCTTTATATCTCTACATAATATAGTTTTCTATGATATATAAATACATATGAGCTAGTTGAATCATCAAGAATCTACATATATAGCTCTTGTTTTTATGAGACATATATCTAGGTTCTAAAACATGTATCTCCATCTTTATTAATGTGTAAATTTATAATATTAGCTCCTTTTTTCTATAGAAGCAAATCATCTTTTTGGGCCTCATAATCCACTGAAGAATCGATGGTTGATAATTTATTAGAGATGTCGGTTTAAGATTCTATTACTAAAACTCTATTAATCTATTTCATGTCCATGAATATTTGATCCTTTCAATCCCTCATCATGTATATGGTTTCAGATATTACATAATCAAAGAATAATTTAAATTATTCACCATTCATGGATGTAAAATGATTGACCAATAAAAATATATTATCAACTACAAAAAATTGAAATTATTGGTATTATTCTTTTTAGAATATTTACATGGGACTTTAATGATTCATATATATTTTACAATTCTCCTATAACATATAATATATCCAAATAATCAATGTTGAAATCACAATATATAATTCTAGATCATGCGATGGGTTTTTCTACTCAGGTATATTTAATTGGTGTGAGGAATATGTTATTACATGATCTTGTAACATGATTACCCAACCAATTTTAGTTTTGATGAATCATTATAGAACACAAATCCTTACCCAGTAGTGGGTAATGTGAGAATTGGGGATGTTCCTCAATCAATTTTTTTATTTTCAGAATCCACTATTGGTTTAGTGGGGACCTTAAAACATTACCCTATTCACACAGGCACCAATAACAAAAAAAAATTAAATTTCAAATTCAAACATTCAAAATTAAAAAATAAAACATATCCATCATCATAGCTTCAAGAAAGGTACTGTAACATCCCTGTTCCGGGTGCCACTCAACGGGTGCCCCGAACCCGGTTCGCCAGGTGACCTCAAGCGCATTTCCCCAAATGCCAGAGGCTGCCGACTAGCATCAAGGGCCCATGTCTGATAGTGGGGTAACTATGCCCTCATTTGTCAAAGAGCAGCACAACGGAATAGATAAATAGCATACAACAAGCGGAAGTGGTAAAATATATATATAATGGAAATGGATAACTAATAATAACATGGAAACCATCAGTCATATATATATGAAAGTGACGCCTGTCGCTGTTCTATAAAATATCCAAAATATGTTGCACAACAATACAATAAAAACGAAGTACATGTACAAAAAAGAAAAACATAACAGAACGCGGCATCGTGAGCCCAATATCGGTCCCATGCTCCCCTGCTTCCAAGCAACAATCAAGTACCTGAATAGCATCCCTTCCCTTATCCACACCTGTAGAAACGTAATCTATTTGGGTAGAATACATGACCCAAATAGGGTGTGAGAAATAAATCCCAGTAGGCACCCACCAAAGTCCCATGCCCAACTGTGTGAAAATATGCAACAATAGTGTGCAGTAGTAAAATGGAATAACCTAAGCAGTACTCAAATGTAACTAACATTACTAGTTTTATTTCCATTTTATTATTCTATTAAACATTAAATTGAAGATATCACCATAGTGAATATTTGATGTAAAACAGCATGTGTCCTCAGACGCGTAAACCCTTACCCTCAGTTAAAGAGAATACAAACACAATAATTTTCCCACAAGAATATTGAATATTGCCCACAGGCTTATGAGGTGTCTCCCATAGGAACAGAGTCATCTAACCATAGGCACGGAAGAAGTTGCCCATAAGCTATGTAGTACATTCCCCACAGGATGATCACAACACTGAACTTAGTCTAAACAAGTAACTAGGCCATTCCCAATATGTAAACAAGAAATACACATGCAATTCCTCTCAAGGAAATTCTATAATCATTATTATAAAGGCATACCCTCGGGTATCCTGTCCAAATGGCTAAACAGAGGAATGCACCTCTGGCGTGGTCATGGATCTAAGCAACGATCCCAAAAAACAGTTTATTATCATATTTAAATTACATAAACAATTATAGTTATTTAATTCTACAAGGCATCATCAAAACGACACCCCCATTCATCAGTACATATATCAATGGTATACAAAAACGCACATCAGTTGGAAATTAATCACCAAGCCACCTACCTTAAACACCCCTGAATGGTATACATGAATGTCGCTTCCAAAAACGTCTAAGAACGACATAGATATGGGATAAGAAAATTCTAATTCAATAGTAGATAACTTTACCTTGGAAAATAATTGGTAAGAACAACTTAAGGAGAAGGATAAGCTTACCCATACGATCCCAACGAGATCGACAGAGGTGGAAACTGATTCCCAGCGAGCGATGTGGAGCTCCTCGAAGGTTCGGCCCTCCCTCCCAACTCCTCCTCCGGTTCTAAGCCAATCCTGTGAAATGGTTTGTCTAACACCCATTTATGTGAAAAAAACAAACTACACGACATGTACTATTGACTACATGGAATGTACTTTTCTCATTTAACTGTTCCTCTGGTGACACCGCTGCACTGTTCAACCGTCGACATGAGTGCACAGCGTGTATTTCTGATTACATGGTGTGTACTACGACTCAACTGGTAGCTTCCTCTACAACCATACTATTTCCCTGCCGACTGACTACACGGCGTATAAATACCTACTACATAGCGTGTATTATGTTTTTACACCCATCGTTGCAAACATGGCTACACACCCTGTGTGCTCATCCCACACGACCAAATTCCATGGTGTGTGGAATAGTACACATCGTGTAGTCCCGAAATTTGGGATTTTCCCCCATTTTCCATATTTTATCAAAGAAACTTAAGGAAAGGAGATAGGAAGAAACTCGTAACATAAGAATAAAAATCGGGTTCTTACAAACGTTCCCCCTTAAAGCAATTCGTCCCCGAATTTTCCTTCCAAGGGTGGTGAAGATATATCCGTGAACAAATCCGGCCACTGAGCACATATGTCGGTCTCCCTCTCCTTGGTTTTGTTCCGCACTCGACCATGATACCATAGCACCCGTACAAGAGGAACAGACCAGCCTAGGAGAACCTTCATTCTACTATCAATGATATGAATCAGATGCTCCTCAAAGGACGCATCTATTTCAAGCTCAACCTCCTCGGGCTGAAAGAGAGACGAGTTTGAATGATAGCAACACAACTGAGATACAAGGAATATGTCGTGCATGGATTGGTACCTCTGTGGTAACTGCAACTGATAGAAAACTGGCCTGAATCTCTCCAGAATCTCAAATGGCTCCGCATACCTTGGTGAAAGTTTATCCTTTCTCCTGATCCGCATGTGTGACAACCTCGGTGAAACAAACATGAAAACTTGATCCCCAACCATGAACTCCAAGGGACGTCTGCGGCGACCAGTACAAGATTTATGACGAGACTGTGTGGTAGCCATCTGCTTCTGAATCAACTAGACCTGATCAAGAGTCTCCTACATGAGACGTGATCTCAGTAAATCTACCTCATCTACCTCTAACCAGCACAAAGGTGATCGGAATGGCCTACTATATAAATGATCGTAAGGTGCCATCTCAGTAGTTTCCTGAAAACTATTATTATAGGAAAACTCGACTAGGGGTATATGCTTCTTCCAAGATCCCCCAATATCTAGGATGGATGCACGCAACATGTCCTCATACACCTGTATCGTATGCTCTGATTGACAATCGGTCTGAGGGTAGTATGTTATGCTCAAAAGCACCTGTTTACTCAGTGCCCTCTGAAAACACTACTATAAACGAGATGTAAATTAGTCATCCCTATCTAAAATGATAAAACGGGGGACCCCATGAAGATGTATGACCTCTTGGATATACAACTTCTCGAGCTTGTCAACTCCGAATGTCTCCCTAATTGGCAAAAAGTGACCTAACTTTGTGAGTCTGTCCACAACAACCCGCATGGAATCATTGCATCGAGGTGACCTCGGCATCCCAGTCACGAAGTCCATAACAACATCATCCCATTTCCACTCCAGGATTAGTGACTGCTGTAAAAGCCCGGCTGGCCTCTGATGCTCCACCATTACCTACTGACAGGTTGAACACCTCGTAACAAAACCAGCTACATTACTCTCCATTCCCGACAACCAGTACTGACGTCTCAAGTCTCGGTACATCTTGGTAACCCCGGTATGAAATGCCTAAGCTGAAGCATGAAACTCCTGCATCAGCTCCTCGCGTATATCCCCTATTACCCACACTCGTCCATGGAAACGCAATACATCATCATCACCTACCATACAACTAGGAGAAGGGTACTCACACGTCGCCGACTCCCGTAGAACTAGGCCTTCTGAATCAGATAGCTGTCTCATCCTCACTCTATCTAGGAGGATAGAAGTCACATCTAAAGATGAGATATAGGTCTTCCCCAGACTGTTGTGAACCTCGAAATGCATCTCAAATAACAAAGCAATAAGCTTCCATTCACCACTGGCCTCCAGTACTGCATGTATCTATGTCTTCCTGGTCAGTGCATCAGCTACTGTATTACCTTTACCAGGTGTATAGGAAAGCACAAAATCAAAGGACTGAAGGTATTTAACCCACCATCGGTGTGTCAGGTTCAAGACACGCTTGGTAAAGATGTACTTGAGAATTTTGTGGTCCGTGAACACCATAAAATGTTCTCCCAAGTGATAATGTCTCTAACAGCACAACACATGAACAAATGCAGCCAAATAGATATCATGAATCACATAATACTTCTCAAATGGCCTCAACTGCCAAGACCTGTATGCAACTACTTGATCGCCTTGCATCAACACAGCTCCTTGACCAATACCTTATGCATCATAGTAAACTTTATAGCTTTTCCCAGGCTCTAAGAGTATCATGATCGGTGTTGATGTCATCTTTCCCTTCAGCTACTGGAATACTGTCTCACAAGATTATGACCAAATGAACTTCACACCCTTCTTAGTTAATCCCATAAACGACACTGCTAAGTGGGAGAAGTCATGTATAAATCATCTGTCGTAACCAGGCAGCCCTAAAAAACTCACTATTTCAAACACGTTCTTAGGCTGCTCCCAGCAAACTACTACTCTCACCATCTTAGGGTCTACTACAACTCCTGACTCTAAGATGATATGACCCAGGATGTGTATCTGGTCCATCCGAAAGTGGCACTTTGAGAGCTTAGAATATAGTTGATGTTGTCTCAGTGTACTCAATACGATCTCAATATGGGTGGCATGGTCATGTCAAGTGTGAGAGTACACCAAGATATCGTCAATGAATAATACCACAAAATAATCCAGATAAGGATGGAACACATGATTCATCAGAGCCATGAAAAATTATGGTGCATTCATGAGTCCAAACAGCATAACCATATACTCATATAGACCATACATGCTCTGGAAAGTTGTGAGAGGTATATCCGATGGTCTAACATGCAACTAATGATATCCTGATCTCAAGTCAATCTTTGAGAACAATCATGCTACATGAAGTTGATCAAAAATATCCTCAATACTTGGAAAAGGATATCGTTTCTTAACCGTCAACTGGTTCAGATTAGAATAATCTACATAGAGTCTGAGAGTACTATCCTCCTTCTTCGCAAAAAGGACAGGAGAACCCCATGGAGAAGTACTGGGTTGGATAAAACCCTTTGACTGTAACTCCTCTAACTGTCTCTTGAGCTCCTTCAAGTCATGTGTAGCCATCCTATAAGGAATAATGGAAACCGGTGCCACTCATGGAACAAGCTCAATAGATAAATCCACCTCATGCTCTAGAGGAAGACCCGAAAAGTCGTCCGGGAAGACATCCCTGAAACAATCAACCATTAGAGGGAAATCCTTCTGACATGTCCCTTTTTCATCCAAATAGAAGATCGCAATCTGGGATATAATACCACCTCTCCCATGATGCTCTGTTCTAGCTCTACTGGCGTAAACATCCCACTCGCCCTTGTATAGAAACTCTCTGCCCGCCGGTGATGTGAAACTCACCCTACGATGATAGAAATTTGCAACGGCTTGAAAGGGAACCAACCTATCCATCCTGAGAATGACATCATAGCTCGTCATCTCTAAGACATAGATGTCCCATAGGATGTGACACCCACCAACCAAAAGGGTTCCCTCCTTGCACAGAATCACACTATCCGTTCTAGTTCCCAACGGATTGTCAATTGTCATATCATCAGAGGAAGTAGAAACACTAAGCCCAAGGATCTTAACAATGGGTATAGATACAAAGCTATGTGTAGCACCCATATCAAAAAGTATTGAAGATAAGACACAAGTTACTAGAATATTACCTCTGACAGTAGAAGGTCTGAGATCCTGCTCCTGCTGGGCCTATTGCACTGCATATGTCTGCCCAGTCCCACGACCCTGTGACATAGCCTAACTACCCTGAGCTATCCCGCCCTGCTGCCTCTGAGATCCTATTGTCTGGATACCAAGATCAGGTCCACCATCTCTGCCTGCACGCCCTGAAATATTCTAGCTCCCCAACTGGTATGAAGCTACTGGTCCTGCCCCCCCCCCCATGCGAAGTCTACACGGAACTCCTCTCACTATCCACTGGTGGAAACACCCTGCAAAAACGCTGCAGATAACCCATCCTGCTGCAATCTCAGCATTCCACTAGGTCACGTGGACTCTATGGTCTCTTGTGCCCCATCACACCACACTGGTAGGACATGACCTGGCAACCTAAAAGATTTTTCTGGCTAGTTCTACCACCCTGAGAGAAGTCTATCTATCCTTTCCTCTTACAAGTAGAAATAGTACCAGAAACTGGTGTTGAACCACCTTGGACCACACCACTAGCTTTCCGTAGGTTCCTCTATGTAATCAGTGCCTGGTTCACAATATCATGTACTGTAGGAAACCTGAAAACATTCAACAGTGCTCAGATTTCATATCGAAGACCATCCTCAAAGCGTCTGCCTCTCAGCATCTCATCACCCACTAGAACGGGTGAAAACGCTGAAGCTCGGTGAAACTCATAGAATACTCCATCACTGACATAGCGCCCTGTTGCGGATTAATGAACCCTCAAGCTCAATCTTCCCTTAGCGTCTCTGGGGAAAAAGTCATAGAAGGCTTTCTGAAAATCTTCCCACTCCATGTCTCTGTGATTCTCTGACTGGGTGGTAACATCCCACCACCTCTTGGCGGAATCACGCAGCATATAAGTCGCGAGCTTGACCCTCCGCCCTGGAGGCGTCTCTAGGTACTCAAAAATAGTCTTCATTGACCACAACCAAGACTCCACAGCCTATGGTCTACCATCCTATGAAAATATAGGAGGATGATATTGCTGGATGATATGAGTCATCTTGGCCATAGATGTGGCAGCCGGCAGTGCTCACTGAAGGGCCTTCATGAACCGCATAAAGCCTTCATAGAACTACACCTCCAAGCTTGTGTCTTGTATAACGGCTAGTCCCGCATCTGGCTCTACTAGAGGATCCACTGGTATCCCATGGCCCACCATTTCAGGATTATACTCATTACCCTTCTCCTGGTGAACAACTCGTGAACGTCTGGACGGCATGACACTAAAATGTCAAACACACACCATAGATCAAGATTATCACAGTATGAAAACGAAGGAACCAAAAAGGGAACAGGAGGAAAAAGGCATTTAATATTGCACAACAAGACTACATGGTGTGTATACTGACTATACGATGTGTACCTAACTTCTTTTTCCCTGATCGGGTCCCTCTACACGGCCGAGCCACACAGATCCCATTAAACAAAACTACACGATGTGTATGGTGTAATTTTCCAACTGCCCGTGTCATTTGTGACACAGCCGACTACTCAGCTTGATACTACCTGGTGTGTTACACATGCACACAGTGTGTCCACAACCCCATTTCCTATCCAAACGGTCAGGTCCACACAGTATATCACTGGTCAAGACTATACGGCGTTTCCCATAGGTACACATCATGTACTAGACGAGCTTTGTCGTCCCGTGTTTGTTAGTTACACGGCCGGGTACACAGCTCCTACTATATGACATGTTCAATATACACACGGCGTTTAAACGAAAGGATTACACCGACACGTGTTGTTCGTTACACGGCTGGATCCTAGGCTAGACTACACAGCGTGTTCCACAGTGGACACGACGTGTATATATTAAGGTCTCCCCCTTCCTCGTGTCCCTACCCACATGGTCTATGACACGGGAAGAGACTACACGGTGTGTACTTAGGGTACATGGCATGTACTCAAACATTTTTCTTTTCCTCCCAACTAAATGAACATACACGACATGTTTTAGGTAATACATGGCGTGTATATTGTGTTTCCAGATAGTATGGCTCAGAAACATCTCCGAATCCCAGAAAATACTGAAAAACCACATCAAAGTTCCAAATTACGATACGTGAGGGCCCATACTCCCCGCGAATCAATGTTTTGCATCTTATATGTGTTATAACCGTTTAAGAAGACAATGATTCACCAAATTTTGGTCAATGAGGGCCCAAACTCCCCAAAAACCAATGTTCGGCGTCCATTCTATAAACAGGATCACACAATAATTACCTATCAAACAGCAAGTATCTATCAAAGCAGCTATCACAACAACATGATTTTACTAGCACAACATCTATCACAACCACATGCAATTTCTAATGCACCTACATGGCATGGAAACTATGCATGACATGTGATTTCTAGCGTGTGCCTAAATGATGCATGACATTGAATACCCTCATCTCATCGAGTTTCAACTAAATAAAACGCATGAATAAAATATAAACAGCACAATACAAGTGTGTCACCCTTCGGTGAAAATAAATTCAACTGTAAAATTGAATATTCAGAAAAATTACAACATGAGGTAAGTTAGATTTTCCCTGTACACATTCTAGCTACGCCCGGAAATAGCTTATTACCAATAACCATTCTCTTCCTATCCCTAAATAAGGCTCCAAATAGTAATTCAAAGAAAAGAACTCCTCTGATACCACTTTGTAACCTCCCGGTTCAAGGTGCCACTCAACGAGTGCCCCAAACCAGGTTCTCCACGTGACCTCAAGCGCATTTCCCGAAACTCCAGAGGTTTCCAAATAGTAGCGAGGGCCTAGGTTTGATAGTGGGGAAACTATGCCCTCATTTGTCAAAGTGTAGAGCAGCGGAATATATAAATAGCATAGAACAAGTGGAAGAAGAAAACAATATATAGAACAGAAATGGATAACTGATAATAACAAGGAAACCATGACTCATATATATATATATTAAAATGCACCATGTCACTATTCTAAAAATCAGCCAAAACATGTTACACAACAATACAATACAAATGAATTACTAGTACAGAAAAGAAAAACAAAACAGCCAGAGGCATCGTTAGCCCAGTCTCATTCCCATGCTCCCCTACTTCCCAGCAACAATCGAGTACCTAAATAGGGTCTCTTTCCCTTATCCACACCTACAGAAATGTAATCTATTTGGGCCGAAGACATGACCCAAACATGGTGTGAGAAATAAATCCTAGTAGACACCCACCAAAGGCCTATGTCCAACTGTATGAAAATATGCAACAACAATGTGCAATATTAAAATTCAATAAACAAAGCAGTACTCAAAATTAACTAACATTACAAGTTATATTGCCATTTTATTATTCTTTTAAACATTCAATTCAAGATATCACCATAGTGAATATTTTAATTAAAACAGCCAGTTTCCTCTGATGCGTAAACCCTTACCCTCGGGTAAAGCGAATCCAATCCCAGGAATTTTCCCACAAGCATATCGAATATTTCCCACAGGCGTATGAGGATTCACCCACAAGCACAGAGTCAACTGCCCACAGGCACGAAAGAATTTTCCCCCAGGCTAAGTAGTACATTGCACACAGGCTGATCACAACACTCCTCTCTGGATAAACAAGTAATCGGGCCTTGGAAAACATGTAAACAAGAAATTCACATGCAATTCCTTTCATGGAAATTCTATAATCATTATTATAATGGAATACCATCGGTTATCCTGGATAAATGGATAAACAGAGGAACGCACCCCCTGGGTGGTCCTGGATCTAATAAATGATCCCAAACAATAGTTTATTATCACATTTAAATTACCTAAACAATTCTAGGTATTTAATTCAACAAGGCCTCAGCCACACGACACCCCATTCATGGGTGCGTATCTCAACGGTATACAAAAATGCACATCCTTTGGAAATTAAACACCAATCCACCATCCTTAAACACCCCTAAACGGTATACGTGAACGTCTCTTCCAAAAACATCTAAGAATGACATAGATTTGGGATAAGAAAATTCTCGTTCAATAGTAAATAACATTCCCTTGGGAAAGAATTGGTAAGAAAAATTTAGTAGAATGATAGGCTTACCCATACTATCCCAATGAGATCAACAGTGGCGGAAACAGATTCACGGTGAGCGATCTGGAGCTCCTCAAAGGTTCAGCCCTCTCTCTCAAATCCACCTCCGTTTCTAAGCCAATACTGTGAATAGGGTTGGCTACTTCCCATTTTAAGCGAAAAAAACAAACTACATAGTGTGTACTATTGACTACAAAACGTGTACATTTCTCATTTAACTGTTCCTCTGCCGGTATTGCCGCACTGTTCAACCGTCAACATGAGTACGCGATATGTATTTCTGATTACATGGTGTTTACCACCACTCCACTGGCGGCTGCCTCCACCGTCTTACTATTAGCCTTCTGACTAACTACACAGCGTGTAAATACCTACTACACGACATGTAGTCGGTTTTTAAAACCTTCATTGCCAACATGGCTACGTACCCTTTTTACTCATCCCACATGATGAAAGTACACGGCGTGTGGAATAGGACACAGCCTGTAGTCCCGAAATTTGGGATTTTTCTACATTTTCCTTATTTTCTCAAAAACACTTAGGGAAATTAGAATGGAATAAACCTGTACCACAAGAATAAGAACATGGTTCTTACAGGTACTTCCATATTTTGAAAAACTTCACATAAAAAAGAAATCATCATTCCCACCAGTTAGTCAAATGGACCTGCTCAGAAGTCTCCTGCATGCGATGTGGTCCCAGTAAAGCTGCTGCATTCAATAAATATTCAAATATTTTTGAGATATCCTAGTACTGTTTTGATCAATAACTCAACCTATAATCTTGGTAGAAGACCATGAATTTATTCTAGAAACATATAATCATATTCCCTCACAATAGGTAATTCATATATAATGATTTTCAATTCTCTAAATCATTTAATCAAGATATTATTGATCATTTTAAAATAATATCTGAGCTGGAGGTGATAATACCAATGTGTATTCATCTTCCTCTTTTATGTTTTTTCGAATAGGAGGTAAATAAATCACATCTTGGGTTATTTTTCTCTCTTAGTAATTTATGTCACATCTATATAAGGGACAACAATACATAACCATAATTTCATTTAGTTATTCTATTGTAAGTATCATAAGGATCTATGTGATCATTATCCCACAAATATAGATTTTGGAGAATTTATATACATTAGATGATATAATTTCCCTATTTATGTCTTTATTTATAGCTCCACTTCCATGTTTTATGGAGGTTTTTGAATAGTGTTACTAAAATTGTGTGATTTTAATGAATCCGTAGAACCTTAATGAAATCGTGTATTATTTTTATTGAATTAATAACAAACATAATTATCGCCACATCAGTATCTGGTTCCATCTCAACAATTGTGATGGAATAACCTCTCCCTTGATCTCTAGGCCTTGAGGATTTTTTCATCATCTATCATGGATAACTCATGCCCTAGTGCATTGATATTTTTAGTTATCAGGTTCCTTGAAGTGGAATCACTGAAGTGTAGGTTATCAGTTGACTAGAATCCTCATTTCTTATATCACATTGTTGGGATAATCCTGTATAAATTTCATAGATTGGTGAAACTACTTTCCTCAACTAAAGAATTTCCATGTCTCCATCGAATAATTCTTCAGATACCTATTTCCACACTTTTGACAAGTGGTGTGTCTTGCATTCTTAAACCCATGATATTTCTCATCACACTATGATAATTGTTATCCATTATCCAATTCCTATATCCTTAACCCTTTGACCTGTGGGATTAAACGATATATATTTCATCCTTGTGGGTACATCCGAAAGTTTCTACATATCTCCCAAATTCTATAATTTCTATAGATTTTTGTATTAATGGATTTCCCCAACAAAATTAGGGGTTGACTTTATATTCGGGTTAATCATATAATACAGATGCATATCATGAATGTTTTTTTATGTTCAACTCATTTATCCCAATAGATTTTCCATTATTTTAATTGAATCTAAATAGATCAATTTACATTTTATTTCAGAGGGAGAAAGGAACATATTTATCAAAAAACGTTTTCCATATTTCATTCTATTCCATTGCTTTAGTTTCATCCTATGGATTCATAATTTTGATCAACATCCACCAATTATATTGTTATTTATCAAAATGATAAATAACTAACAAAACCATCTATTTTTATGAACATTTAACCATAGAAGTGATATTTTCAATTGTTTTGATCAATTTGTCTATGTATAGAAGAGCATAATATCCACAAAATTTCATAGGTATTTTTCAAAATTGCATCATTATTATTCTAATAGTGATATGTTTCCCAATGATTGTTTTCTCTATTTATTAATTGAATTAATTGAGAATATATTTTGAATATGTTCTTGACACCTTCTCTCATTTGGTTGGGATTATCAATTGGAAATGTCCCATCACATCAGGGGTTTACTCAGTTCCTCATATTTAAATCGTTTGACTAAAAATTAATGGAAAATTTAGGGATGGGAATCATTAAAATATTAAATTCATTTAATAATAATGATGAACATTTAATGGATAACTCATAATTTACAAACATTCATTATCCAATTTATTTCTATGCTTTAATATATGTTATTTATATTCTATTTCGTAACATAAATTTGTAAGTTCAATTTTTCACATAATAATTGTTTATAATGATCTTGTGAATTAAACTAACTATTTCTATTGGTAATTTCAAAATAGGTGTGTGGTAAGTTCACTTTGTCATGAACCATGTAATGATCGATTTAATATCCAAAAAACCCTTTTTTGATTTATTACCCCTAGGTATAACTATACTTGATCCACAAGAACATGTAGTATCTAGATATGGATTTTTCTTCATGGAGCGAACTCAATATATAATTTTCCATAATATTTGTATCTTTTCCAAGTATTATATTTATCCCTTTGTATTTTACTATTATTTTCTAATAGGAATCCCCATGTATAAATAGAATTTTCTCTACTATGAAGAAGGAAAATATGAATCAATAAAACACCTCAATTGATGATTTATTACATAAAGATACCCATAATACAATCCCAGATGATCATGAGGCCTAGTTTCATTGAGTAATTAGATACATATATAAAAACATAGAACATGTTTAAAAATAAATTATTTATAATATATGAAACATTCACTTATTTTCCATTGATGCTAATAAAAATATACATGATCCTCTATGGACATAGATAATAAATGGGTGAGATGTACATCCCATTAAGGAAATAAAAAATGAGAACATGGTCAATGTAATAAATTTTAGTCATGTGTAATATCATGGTGAAATATATAGTGTGTGAATCATAACTATGAACATCAAATCATAATATAAGATGATAACATATTTGAAACATAGAAATGTGCTGACAAGAAAAAATATGGGATCATAATCAAATGCATGGGAAAGCTTATGAGGAACCATAACATAGTATTCTTAGGATTACCTATCGTCACCATAAAACTAATATCATGAGATTAAAACAACATCCAATGCATTTTAGGTGTATATAATTATCTTCCACTGTTGGAAGCACAAGGTATACTAACGGTTTCAAACCGTTGGGAAAACCTAGAAAACTGTTGGCTGTTCAGGTGAGGGGATATCTCAATACCAATGTTTCTTTAGTAACTATTGGTATATGGCACAATTTAAAACTCTATTCCATTAGATTCTACGGACTATTGGAAGATATCGTTACCAACAGTTTAATAAAGTTGGTATATATTCATAATTAACTTTATACCAATGATTTGAGAACCGTTGGTATAGATATTTACCAACAGTTCTAATGAAACCATTGGCATAGATATGGGTTTCAGATCTATAACAATTTCTTCTAAATCACTAGTATTTTTTTCTACAATTCCAAACACCTTCCCAAAACTACCTCCCCTCTCCAATTATGTGCAATTAAAACAAAATGACATTAATGAATACAATAAAAAATTCAAAAAGACACCAATATAACATAAAATATACAAAACAATATAATTCTACAATCAATATAATAAAAAAATGACCTCTAATTGAAAAAAATGACCTCCAATAGAAATTAAATTGAAAAAATAAAATATACAATACATAATTTAAAATGAAACTATAGACTCTTCCCCAAGAAAGTCAATGATTAGCGGAATAGTGAATACCAGAATGTCTATAAAAAGATGTCATCAAACTATGATAGGGTGGTAATGAGATATAATAAAATGTGGTACTTGGAGGCGCCATGGACATGGGTGATTTTGGAGGGAGGGTGGTGTGTATGGGAGGGTGGTATGGATAATGATGGATAGGGTTGGGAAATGTCTTTGATACAAAATAAAAAATGAATTCATAGATTCCAATTATAAATAATAAAAATAATGATACAAGAATAATGTGACCCACCTAATCACACATATATTCTATCATAACAAATTAGTAAACATCAAATGTCAGTAATATCAGCCAAAAATATAAAAGATCATTTTTTCTCTCTTCACCATTACTGTCACTATCACCACCCTCATAATCAGCCTCATCATTTTCATTATCCCTTCCATATTAATAATCTATATCCTCATCCTAGACCTCATCCTAGGCCTCATCCTCAGCCGCATCCTCTCCCTCGCCCTTTGCCTCGGCCTCAGCCATGGCCTCTCCCTCTCCCTCAGTCATAACCTCATCCTCTTCCTCGCCATCATCATCACTATGAACGACATCATATCGACCAGTACTAAAACTTCATCCTATTGCACTATATATTGAATTCATTGACAATATATATATATGAAAAGATTTTCTAGCCTTTTTATGATGTGTTGTACATAAAAATTTCATCAGCTTCATAAATTCAGTGTTTTCCATAGCAGATTGTTCTTCCACCCATGTGGCCATTTTTTAAGCCTATTATACTTGTGCTTTAACCTTTTCAAACTAGTTGGAACCAAAAATAGTACCTAAATATAGCAAAAAACTCTTAAATACTACACTATTCATAGGATGGAAATGTACTATTATAGGGTGATCAGCTCCCCTTACCTAATGTAAGTGATCATTTGGCCTTAAATTATCAGGCTCCACTACATCAAGGGACTCTAAATCATCCTACTAATAATATAAAAAGATTATTAAGTTACAAAATATATATTAAAATTTGAAATAATCAAACTAAAGCTTATAATCTTATGATATGTTGGTTCATTAAACGAACATCCTTCTTTTTCCCTTTCTTCTCAAGCAAATCATTTTTCCTCGAGGCACCCTTCCTTCAATATTCATTACTTGAAAATTAAATGACCTTGAATATAGGAAACCATAATTAAAAACAGCATACCAATAATTAATTTCATAACTAAAATTATATGAAAAATTTATAAATCAAATATATTATAGATGAACTAATAGAACAAGGATGTCCTATTGAAAAATTATAAATAATTTTCATACCTTATTCCTCTCTTGACCTGACATCATAGTACATCCCAATGTGTGGATTTTTTTTTTTGAATCAATGTTTTTTTTATTTTTTCGTATGACTCTTAAATAAAATTAAATAATAAATAACATAGTATTTTTATTAAAACATTAAATTTATCATTTACATACCTCAAATGTGACTAATATCATAAACTTGATAATCATTTAAAGAGTAATCAATTTTCGATACCATTATATAAAAATATCATCCATGATAGGTACCGCAAATATGTGACAAATCTAGTACACCATCCAATTTACAACTCATGCTTATAGGCTCGTTAAATCTCACCAAACTCCATTAAATGGGATGATTATGCACCCTCACCATCTGTGAAATTATAACGAAAGTAACACAAAAATATTAATTCATATAAATAAAATAAAATATTACATTACATAAAATTTATTTTTTACCCATATCTATGCACAAGAATTACTTTTTACATCTTTTTAAATATTTTTATATGAGATCGAGCTATCCCAAATGTAGTTAGAGTATTTGGAACGTGTCGCTAAAAAATTCAGTCATTAGTGCCCTATTTTTTTGATCATTTTATTGACTTTGATATAGTCACCCATCATCTTTGTTATGATAGAATATAAAATATTTTATTGACACATGTTGTAATGAAAAAAAAATTATGGCCAAAAATTTGTTATGGTTCTATAATATAACTGTGGCAGTCTGCTTAATGGGAACCTCTGGATCCACTACAACTGAAGGAACAACACTTGTTACCAGTTTAGTGGGTCCCATTTTATGCTTCATAGGCACAAAAATTGATGGAGCGGGAGTCGAAGAAGGAATTTATAATCCAAAAGTAAATAAGTAGATGGTAAATAGGATAACATGGATTATTGACCAACTTTATAATTTGGATGAGGAGTGGGAATCATCATGGGATATGGTAATGATGGGTGTGGATACTCAGATGTGTAGGGTGCTGAAAACATGGGAGGTCTGAATAACCCATTTGTCTCTAACGACATAGTGGGATCAAAATGTGTGGAATATGGTACATCAGTTCGATAGACAAGGTCTAAACAGGTACATTGACTAGAGATCCAAGATCTCATACTACCTCCCCTCGTACCAATGGCCTGAGTACCATGACCACTACTAGGATGCTCATATAATAACTGGTTCCTAAGTGGTGTTTCCCTCATTATTTTATTTATAAAATTTATCAAATGAAATTATATGTTATTGCAATATATATATATGAAATAAAATTCTCACAATAACCACTAATGGTGGAATTACCATCTCATCCTTTTGACAATTGTAGTCCATAATCTTTTTTCTTCTCTAATCCTCGTATGATTAAATTTCCATCATTTGAAAAATACATTTATGAAATTAGAAAAGGATAACAATTGTGTAACCAAAAAAAATTGAGACATAGATTGTTTATATTTGGTCATTTGGTTCATATTTTTGGTTAAGTAATTTAGCTCTTTTTTTCTAATGCAATTATTTTCAATGGTTTTGATTTTTATAACAGTTAGACTAAAATCACCAATTCTATTCATTGAGTTTTTTTACAATTTAACTGTTTTGGTTTTGTTTGATTTGGTAGGTCTGAATAATATTCAATATAATATTATAAAATTAAAATCAAAGAAATATTCGAAAATAAAATACTGAAAATCCACATCAAGGTCTAGTTGTATACTATTTATTTGTAATCAATTGAAAGTAAATTTCTAAAGCACAAAAGTTAAAAAATCAAGTCGAGCTAATCCAAAAAACAGAGAACACAGACGGATGCTTCAATATATTTCTCACCACATCATCATGTTTGTAATGAACTATAACAATTAAAGTATTATATTCATCATATGTAATAAATTGATCGTGGAAAATGGTAACATGAATGGTGTCAGTTACATCATCAACATCATACAAAATTTATCTTGATATTACTTCAATGATGAAACCAAATTCATGTGGAAGATAAATATTGACATAAAAAACACATTTCACCATTGATGCCAATACATATGGTTCATCAGTAGAAATATTGTGAGTCATATCATTAAATAAAATTCCAAAACCATTACTAAAGTTGATATGCTTCGTCATCGAATCAAACCTCTGACATTGCATTATAGTGGCTCGACCATGGGAGTAATAATTAAGAATTATTATTTTATCAACGACCCAATAACAAGCTACACATTAAAAATGAGGTCTATTATCCAATGAAATGGCATAAAAATCTGTTTTGGAAGTTATCATTACAACATCATGCTTTGTTCTCATGATCTTTTCCTATTCAGTGATAATAAATCTGTACCCATTGATCACAATTGATTTACATTAATGAACCATTGTATTAGGACCTAAAGACAAAGAGTTTATTTACTCTAAGACAATATCAAAAGTAAAAAAAATACCTATAATATAAATGAATATTAAACTTAATTAAACATTTATTTTATTTATTTATTAAATCAATATTTATACCTTCAATTTTATCCAAACTGAAAACTCTTTTCTATGAAAAGTATCTCTCTTTCTCGAAGATAAAGAATGATACTTTCTATTTATCATTTCATTATGTTCCCTGTAGATTAAAATAGAAATAGTACAAAAAATATGTATAATTAAAAGTGTTCAGATGAGATCTAAATGTACAATTTAAATACTTGATGTAGTCATCAAACAATTCATAGTTTAACAATATTGTGTGATGTACCATATCCCTCTCTTCAAGGATTAATGTTGGCAATGTATGTGATCCTAGATTCCTTCTGTGTGAAAAAGGTATGGAAAACATGGTTCAATTTTCTCATTTTGTACTTATTAATTTCCCATTGATCTATTCATTCTCATAGTTAGATCATAAAATTACATTGAGTATAAATAAATACATTCTTGAGCCATTTAACCGTTCACGATAGAACCTTAGGGATGATTATTTTTCCAGACATAAAATTTCAATGTGTCGGTATTTCTTTTTATTTGTATAAAACCAATGAAAATATATAAGTCCTCTAAGAAGTATTTCAGTTCGATGATATATAGATAGATGTAATATTCAATTGAAAAATGATAGAGGAGATATTTTCTCTAACACACAAAAAACTAAAGGTGTATCCATCGACATTTTTTGAAAGGAAGATTTAGAAATATATTAGAAAAAAGATTTCAAAACAAATGCGAAAACTGAATAACTGAAACCCTTACATTATTGGAAAAAAGACCAAAGATTTGTATTAGAATCAACTCATGCAGAAGTACATGATAATCACGAGTCTTAAAAAATTTCAACTTTAACTCTTTTCTATTGAACTATTTTGATATATTGCACGAATATACATCAGGAACATTAATCTTTTATAGTAGTTATAGAAATATTTTTTTATAGGTGTCATTAAATAAGAAGAATATTGAACATTCCATTTGTTTTCACTCATATACACAGGATAAAATTCTAGTCTGATCCCACAATACACCAGGTCACACAGAGATCGTAAATCAAATTTTTTTATTTCCGTGGAAATTTAGATGAATCGAAAGAAACATTTCACATATATTCTTTTCAATGTAGATTACATCAAAGAAATGATGTAACAAATTGGCTGACCAATAACGCAACTAAATATGATACTACTCTTCTTCAAATTTTAATAGGTATTGTTGGAAACATTTTTCCTATTTCTAGATTTTATTTGACCCTTCCTGAATGAAATAGTAAAATATTTTAATTCATTAAAGTCATCAGTTCTAACATATTAATGGTGGATCATTAGTCTCCATAGTATTGTAAAATCTTTTATGCTACTTCGATATGGATGGTTAACTGGAAAGAATCATCAATATCCCATAAAACTAAAAATATGGTGATATTTTCATCTTCTGGATCGAGTATTATTCTTACTAATCGGATATGAAAGTTTTCCCTTCATTATCCATCTAGAAATAATTTCATAAGAAGAAAAATCATTGATCATCCACATAAGTGTTGCAATCATTTGAAATATTTATTTCAAAAAATGCATTGAATGTGAACACACCCACATCCCAATGAAGTTTCAACTCTTTCATTAAATGATGCATGTATACGTCTATATCATTGTCTGGATTAAAAGGTCCAAGTATATGTATACTCATGAAAGCGAATGGTTTTTTCATAAAAAACCATGGTGGGAGGTTATAAATGTGTATGAATACTGGCCATGTGTTGTGAGAAGTAAGAGTATAACCAAATAGATTAAAACCATCCTAAGAAAGACCCAGTCTTACATTATGCATGTCAGCTTCAAAATCAGGATATCGAGCATCAAATATCTGGCATGAAAAAATATTTGTAGGGTGATCCATCTCTTCATTATTATTTTTTCTCTTGGTGTCATTCCATTACATATTTATTGATACTTCCTCAGATGTAAAATTATCTTGGAGTTTAGGGATCAATTTAAAGTTCCACATTACTTTTTATTGAAAATAGGATGGTGTTCCATCTGCTTTTGTCATCTATCAGGATGTTCCACATTTGATATAGTCATTTCTTTCATCAGTTTCCTCCCATAATAAGATGAAATATTTTGGGTAAGAATGAATTTTTTTAATTTAAAAATATAAGATCTTAAACTAACTTATATGCCATGTAGGGGTTTGAGGTAATATCAACATCATCTAGATGTAATACCTTATAAAAGGTAAGAATATAATTGATGGTAGTATTAGAAATTTGATATATGGTTTTCCCATGAATCTATCATATTATAAATTCCATCAATTCCATTTTAACACATTAGAAATATGAGAACCAGAATATTAAATACAACAAAACACTATATATATGAAAACATACTATAAATATAAACCCATTATATTTAATTGAAACAAGATGGCTGTGATAGAAAATCATTATATAAATAATGATCTCCGAAGGATAGTTTTGATAAAATTGTTGGCATTAAGTATAAATTTTTATAGATCGTTGTATTGAAAAATTTATTGATATATTTCTAATCAATGGTTTCATTTTATATTTATGATCATTCATATTCTTTATAGAATTTGTTATCTTAAAGGTATCCATCTTTGTTTCATGAACTAGAAACATGTAGGTTCTCAATGAAAAATATATAAATCCAGCTAGATGAGTTTTTGAAGGGTTGAAAGACATCAAGGTATACCCCAATGTGTTATATTTACCTTACTCCAATACACACCAATACATTAAAGGGGTAGCTGGGTTTCTCAAGGGATTCCCAGCCTACTATACATGTCGTAGTCTAAGCTGGGTTACCTCTTTTGATGTGTCACCTTGTAAATTGGTATATATATATATATATATATGTCTGTATGCATAAATATATTCACTATATATTCTATAACATATATACCCACATATTTAGGTATGTAGTACCATCCAAGACCATGTCCCTTAATCCAATGTCCCTATATAACAATATGAATCTCATAATTTAAAAAATGGTCACCATGCCCATATGTCTCGTAAACAATAATTGGAATCAAGATTGAATTTCATAATTAATATAGGATTTCAGACATAGAATCATAATCAATTTAGGATTCAATTCCAAGTATTATAAATACAAATTATCGGGTTGACACCCATCATCTCAATAGGGGGTCATGTAATTCCATTTGAAGCACCCTAAGTGTTGTGAAATTTCATGTCAAACATCCATATACAAGGGGGTTTTAAATTCCATTTAAACAATACTAACCAATTTATCTATATAATAAGTCATTATTATATAGTCTCAGTTTCCCTATCATACCTCATCTAAGGAAAGCCATCAAGAGGAACAAGACAACACTCAAGGTCCAGTATATCATCATTATCTAAATTAGACTAAAAAATATAATAACATCTAAGGAGATCATACATTCCATAACATAATTCTTCAAATAAATATAAAAAAATTCTAATTCAATTAAAATAATAATTCTGATCAATAGATAAAAATTTTGAATGGAGCAAGACATTATGTGAAAATGGGTTCATTGAAACCAATTTCAATTTAATAAATAATTTATATAATTAAAATATATTTAAATCGAAATCCCAAAAGGTGGTGTGATACCAATTCAATTATGGTAACAAATCAGGTAATTTCACTCAAAATCAGCATCTATGCGCATAATGATGAAGAATCAACATCTTTGTATATAAACATCTATATGTACAAAGATTAAGTGTATCTATAAATATGAAATATAATGGATTTTTGAAAAATTACTATTTATAGATGTTTTATAGGAAAATTAATCTATGAATCTATGTGTATATTTATATAGTATACGCAACCTAATTAAAACATCTAAATAATTAAATATTTTATGGGAAAAACAAAAAAAATTAGAAGAAACAAAACTCGCCAATTTGAAGATAAATGTAGGAAAAAATCAATTTGATGAAAATGGAACTGATTAAAAGTGGATTAAAATGAATTAAAACTATAACAAATTGCCTATGGAAGAGTGGTCACCAGTTCGGATAGAGATGCACTGCACTTAGGGAAAATGAGAACATAGATCGGGAATAGGGAGGGGGGATCATGATAATGTTGGTGGAAATACACCCAAAATATTTTTAAAAACTGTTGGGATATATCATATATACCAAAGGATACATAACCCCATTGGGAAAGACTGATTTTTAACCCTTTACAAATGGTTTTTAGAACCATTGGTAAAACATAAAAAAATACATCTTTTTCCAACAGTTTAAAAAAAACATTAGGATATGGGTGTTGGAATAGGCCAAAATTCTTGTAGTGTTCCCACTAGTCACGTTCACATAGTGTACAAGATTTATATGCCACATAGATCTTACAAAAAAAAGAACCCTTTAATAACATATAATCCAAAAATTAACGTGTATAGGTTATATAAATGTAATGGATCAATAAATTATTTGTTGATATATCTAGATAATACAATTATGTAGGAAATGAAATGGGTACTACCTTGACAAAAACATTCTCATGGAAAAATCAAAGGATAATTTATAAAAAATTATGGTGTATATAAAGGTTCATGATATGGTTTAACGAGATTGAAAGGTCTCTCCTTAATTGGGAATCATAAGGATAAAGGGATGTGTAAAAACTCATTCCAACGTGTTCATAAATTAACAGGATGATGAATGAAGGTCATAACATGATAGGGTTCATCAAAATGATTTAAAACAACTTATTAAGAGTTATAGAACCCCATTGGGGGGATTTATAAGTGATATCAAGGGGCGTATACTGTAAAAGTTGTAAAAACCATATAAAAAACTTATAGGTTCTAGTGATAGTAGACTATAATTCTCTTTTACACATTCCTAAATATGTTATAGGATTTTTGTTATAGAGAGTTCATTCATAAATATTACATAAGAAACCCATATATAATTTAAGTGGAAACTAATAACAAATATGAATTTTATGAACCATATAAATCATTTAAGATAAAACCTGGATTTTTCTCTTGAAAATTGTTCATCCCTTTCAAATTGATTTCTTACATTCCATTACCAATCATTAAACCTATTGAGTTTTTTTATATCATGTAAAGAGAATAAAAATGTCAATAAGGGACATCATAATCATAGTTCCCTTATAGAAACCTTACAAGAACCCCTAATGATGGAATAACCATGTGATCCACATCTAGTACAATTCTTGTGATAATATAATTATTAACTATTTCATTATATTTTTATCTATGGAAACCCATAACATAATCTATATTGGTCAAACCTATGATCTACAAAGGGGATCAACCATTTTTAAATAATGAAAGTGGCCCATATCATGAATAAATCCCTTGAAAAAATCTTGTACATTATTTTTTTTAATAATTCCAGTTATAAAGAAACCCATTTTTCCTAAATAATAATTTTCAATTAAAAATACCTTGAAAAATGGATGAGTTTTTTTCCTTCAAAAAGAAAAGAAATAATTTTGAGGAGTCCATACATAAAATAATCGTTATTGTAGTGGAGATATTCCTTGTTTCTATATACATAACAATAGAACATTCGTTTTGTATTTTGTAATGAAATTAAAATAATACCTTAAAATATTATATTTTAATAACATTGAAATAATGTCAAAAAATACATAAAATTCCCTTTATAAATCTCTTATATCTATATAAAATCATACAATAAACAAGTTAATAAAATATTGACCTGAATTGAAATATGTTTTAAGGGAGACATGAAAAAGTGATTTTTAAAAGAATGGTTCTTATCATGAGTATGAATCGTCACATATGTTATTTGTCTTCCAAAATAATAAACTCATACAAAGTAGTTAAATTTATGAGAAAAATTTTCAATTTTATTACTCTCCCTTTTTATTACAGCGTTATATAAAATTATTCAATCATTTATTTTTATTTTAGATGTATTGATGATATATGGTTCATAATTCCAAAATGAATTTGAAAGGTTTACTATGGTTGAAGTGAAATTATACTACCATATCCAATATAATAATCATAACATAATTATCCTTTTTATAAATCAGTTTTACTATTAAAAAATACTGAATTGTGGTTTTGAAAAATAATCAATGTTAAAATCAATAGGATGGTGGGATGTATGTATGCATGTGTAACATTTCCATTTGTCAATGTCCATTGTGGAAAACATTTAAGTACATTATTTATCATTATAAAACATTAGTTATAACATAAATAACATGTTATTTCTTTAAACATAGTCATACATCTTATATGATATGTGGTGATGAGAAGTTAATCACATCTCTTCCGGGAGGTGGTAGTCCATATGTCCACACAAAAACGCTATCATTGTTTTTGAACAGAATGGTATGAAATTAAATGATATATTACTTTTTAATAATGATTATTATTTCATGAATATCATAAATATAATTTATTTATATCTTTTTTACATGTTGTGAGGGATGATGATGGAAATTAATTGCATTGTTTCATGAGTTTTTAGGCCACTGTACCAGTAAATAATAGTTTCATATCACATTTGATTGAACTTGAGATGTATAAAGGTTGTCCCTTTAACATAAAAAACGTTGTTATATAGAAAATAATTGGTTTTTTATATAAGTATGGTTAAAAATTATTTTAATGGGGTGGAAAAATATATAATATAGAAATCATTAGTTACAAATGATACCTCTTCTTATGGAAAACACCTTTTATTAACAGAATATAACCTATAATTCTTGTATTATTCCATAAAAAAGGCCAATATAACATGTAAAAGTATGATAGGAAGGTATTTTAATAGGGATATACAGGAAAAAATGGGTTTTAAGTGTGATGTAATGCAATGAAGATATGTCAATTTATAAGAGATGATAAGGGAACTCTTGGAATTTCTAAAAATATAGAATTAATATAAAATAATTTTCAATTAAAATTTTATAAAAATCTCTCTAATATAAGGGATAAATGGATAAAATTAATCCCATTCAAAAAATTATAAAAACTTTTATTATGTTTTTACACTTATAATTAGGTTTTAACACTTCATAAACCACTTTCACACTTATTGTGAGAATAAGGATTTTTACACATTGACATTCAAGATAGTAACTATTAGTGAAATAATAGACCATAAATAAACCAATGATGATATAAAAAACCATATAATAATACCTTGTCTGAATATTATGTTTTTTTATAATTTAATATCATTTAATAATTTATAATTTTTTATAAAATATCAATAGTTTAGATTTTTTATCTATTCATTGAATCGACATTAGTAAAATCATAAAAAAATAAAACATGAAAAAAATATTTTTTCAACATTTATAATAATATATATTTCTCTAAAAATTTAATGTCTCGCATTTATTTTCTATTAATTAATTTAAATTAATATGATTAATTTCATTTGTATGGTTTTTCCATTTATTGAATAATTATTGTGTCATCCTTGTTTTGCATTTATGGTAATTATTTATTAAACAAAAATTAAAAATAAATTATCATGATAAAGATAAATTATCATTAAAAATTGAACATCTACCAGATCATAGTTTTTGGTTACTCCATTCTTAAGAATATTATACTTATTAAAAAAGTGTATGAACATTCATACTTCTCTATAAGTAATTTATTATATTGTCTACAAGAACTGTAAAATTGTTACAAAAGACCACATAACCAAATATTGGATGATTATGAACGAAATATAATCATTAAATAATACATATGAATGTGTTATAATAATTTTCTCAACCTTAACATTGTATTTCTACACATAACTACGTACATTACACTTTACCATGGTAACACAAATTATTATGGTTATTATTAATAATAAATAAATATAAAAGACACCTATATACTAAATTTAGACTGACAGATTCCATATATAAAATATCTTTCAAAAAAGATTGAAAAAAATGTCGTGAAATTTGATTTACAATAAGGTTGTAAAAATATGATTAAAAATAGGTTTTCAGATAGTTTCTATTTTTAATTTCAACATCTTTTTATTATAAATTCAATGATTAAAATCACTTCAAAAACCATAATTTGATTATTTTCTAATACAAGGGACACCTATTTATAAAAATAATCATAAATATAATTTTACATTGTAAATACGTGAATTTGAAATATATTTTTTAAAAAAAATCAGTATTTTTCACTTTTCATTGGATGGTAAATATTTTTCGGAATGTCGTAAAAATTATTCCTTAGATAATTAAAAAATTAAAAAAATATCACTAATTTTGTAAAATTAAATTTATATAATTTTTAAATAATGATAATTCTATATTCAAAATGCTAATCAAATTATGAATAATGCTTTCCCCACTCTGATTAAAAAAAATTCTATTATGTTTAAAATGAATGTAAATCTATAATATATATCTAAATAATAATAATATGAAAAAAATGACTTATCTTGAAATTAACTAGTTTGTCATATTATTACAACCATTTAAAAATTCCTTTCTTATAATTTTATGAACTTATAAAAAAACTTGGGATATCATTCCCACATTGAATTTCCAGATTCCCATATTGATTCTTCAACCTTATTGTTTTTTAGAAACATGATGCTAGTGAAATATAAAATCCAATAATACATTGTCTCTATTGTCCATAATATTAATTAGTTTCCAAATATCCTTTAACCAAGTGGTAATGGCTTCTGTTTGGTAGTAAATATACCCAGGATTGAATCCGGGCAGGGAAAAATTTGAGGTACTATATCAGTAGTGAAGCAGTACTATAGTAGTGAAGGATCTGCAGTGGTGGTGATACTGTAGAAGCGGAGGCACTGTAGCAGGAACTATAGTAGTGGTGGTTCTAAAGTTGGTACTATAGTAGCCTTGTTACTATAGTTGTTTTGTTCATTGAAAGTCCCTTTGAGGAAAAAATGTTTATCTGGGCTTATAATTTTGGAATTCATGCCCCCGGGCATACGAGCTATGTAATTTCCCCTATAAAAAAAATCAGAAAATGAGGATTTTTCTTTAATAATAGAAATAAGACTTTTACACCAAACATTATAAAATGGATGAGATATGTGATCATCTAGATGATCCCTCTTCGATTAATGCCATTTCCTCATTACGTTTTCAGATTCCCATATTGATTCATCAACCATATTGTTTTTTAGAAACATTAACAAAGTGAAATATGAAATCCCATAATACACTATATCTGTTTTCCATAATATTAATTGGTTCTTCCCCATATGATTAGTTATCTTACAAATGAACTAAATTAGTTTCCAAAACCTGAGATGAATCTAAAACATATCTTGTTAACATAAAAACATGATAAATATAGTTTTAATACAAAATAAATAAATACACATCTTCTCAGTAAAAAAATCATCCAACTATTTAATAATTTTATATGATCTAATTAACCATGGAATTATCTTCTTCTTTCTAATAGTACACATCACCTTTTCCCATGTATATACTTTAAGAAAAACTTGATCACTTACCTTGAATGAAATTTATTTCCTTCGATTGTCTGTATTACTATTTTTTATATGCTGATCCCTCCACATATATTGGGAAATCATCTTGACCATCACAATGTATTATTTATCCAATCGTAGTCTCATCAGCTTCCATTTTCCAACCCCATCCCAACAAGAATCGGTATGAAAAAATTTTATATAATGCATTAAAATGTTTCATCGCAATACTGTAATGAAAATATTATTATAATAAATATCATCTTAAAAAATATTCTTATCCTAAATTCTATTGTAATCTATTTAAAAGGATATAATAAATTTGTCCATGGTCTAAATTTTTCTCTTGGAATGTCCGTTATATTGGTGATGAAATTACTTACTGAAATTTTATTCAGTGCCCAATGACCATTGTAAAAGTTTAAAAAAATTAAAAGTGAATTTGGAATCATGATGAGATACAATAGTGGGAGAAAATATAGTTAACTTGAATGCATACTTATAATACAAATGAGAATGTTGATCTAAATACGGGGAATATTAAATGGGACGTAAGTGAAAATATTTAGTTAATCCATCAATAAAAAAATTTGCATCACTAACTTAATAAGACTACATAAATACTACAACAAAATATATGGATACATTTTTCAATTTCCACCATGACATTGGGAAATGATGAAGAATCCATTTCAATTATTGGAATTCTATTTTAACCTATTGAGAATTCTTTAATTTTTTGAAATTTCAACAATGACACTTTTCATTTCATGCAGCCAATAATACTACTGAATATCTATATACAACATAGTGCTTCTATGAAGAATAAAAAATGAGGAACTATGTTTTTTTTGAATAGTTATTTCTTAAACTATGAATCAAATGTCATGTAAAATATATTTCCCAATATCCGAACACATTGGTTTTGAAAATTCAATTTTGAAAGCATTCCCCACTAATCCAATTATAAAACATAATGTAAATGAATATCTTATATTTGGAAATTAATATTTCATTATAATAGATATTATTATACTGAATCCTTAGAAGCACAGGTTTTACCTATGATATCAATTCTATAAAAATATTCATAAAATAATTATCTAATGTTTTAGGTTCTGAATATGACATGGTTAATGATACATGATATTTATATCTAAAAGGGTCATCTAATTTTTTTATATTATAGGGTGGTAATGAATTTTTCATTCATAATCCTTAATTAGAACATGCCACCCTCTTCATATCATGTTCATCTCTTTTGATGTGAATATATACTTCCAAAATTTAATGATATGTATTTATTTAACACACTTTTTATATATAAATTATTACTTTAAATATTCAAGGTAAAAAACCACAATAGGTAATTAAAGATCATGTGTAAGATAATTTGACACTTAAGGAATTAATTATTATGAAGCATAAGTAATTATCTTATTATTTTGCATCATAACACAATGAATTCCCTTCAACAACTCATCACTGTAAATTTAAATTTCACAAATTCTAGAGATTATTTTAAATAATTAATCATTCAATAATTTTATTTTTAGTTCCATAAAACAATAACCAAACTCCTATATCCATATAATTATAAATAATTTGTAATATATATTATTCAGCTGGAAAGAATATCATCTAGAGTACTCAACAATCCTCCAATAATAACCTAGAACCTATAAAAAAGAAATATATGGGAAATTGGAACGTTTGTCCAATCTTAAAATACATTACTTTTACTCGGATAAATACTTATTCTGCATTTAGAAACAATATTTACAATGAATTCTTTTTTAACAACCCTTATTAACACATGCTAAATTTACTATATAGTTTCTATTCATAGAAGGATTGAAAAGAAATTATCATTTTTCAATCACGATTCTTAAAAATTTTAGAATATACCAATATATACTAATGAATAAGATCCAAAAAAACACTAATGAACTCATGGAATACTCTATTAATAAAATCCATCAATATAACTATTTCATTAGACAACCTAAAGGGAATAACTTAAAAATCATAGTTCCCATATCTAGTCAAAATCATATTTTTCTTGATACCTTCCTTCTTTACCTTCAATGGATAGTAACGAGACATGAGAAAAATCATGAAAAAGCATTGTGCTCCCAATAGATAATTTAACATTTGTTCAATATGGGGAAAAGTTTATGTGTTATTAATAGTGACGTTTTTAGGAATAAATAATCAATGAAATGTATCATGGAATCATATGTATTCTTAACAAATATACATACCCCGCATGATGAGGGTCGAGTATGAATGATAACATTATGTTGACACTCTTGTAATTGATTTTTTAATTATAATCATTCCTCATAGGTCATTTGATAAGGGGGTTTTAAAATTGATATATCATCAAGAATGTAGTTAAATGTCTACTTAACCACCCCATTAAAAATAATTCCAAGAAAATCATTATGGAAAAAATCCATATATTAATTCAATACTTCTACATCACTAATTTGAACAATTTATTTCATTTTAATAGTATGTGATAAGTATCATTTAATTCAATATGTAATCAATTTTCCATTATCATGGTAGGATATCAAATGTATAAAATCATTGGAAAAAAATCCTTGGCTTAGAAATATATCATATCATGATAAACATAAATTAAATCTATACCAAAAATAATATAAAACTATATCTTTGGAAGACTAAAAATATTTTCACAAAGAACCTATTCCATTGATAATATTTGAAATATTCATATAAATCTTTATTTCATTAATATTTCCAACTAGAGTGTTCACCAAATGATCAGACAAAATTTTAGGTTATAAAATTCAAAATATAATTGAATGCCTATCCCAAATTAAAGAATGCAAAACATGGAGTCAAATTAGGCATTGGATTAATATGATTAAACTAATCACATAAATGTAAACAGTTCATTTGAGGATCCAATGTCAACTATATTTTAAAAAATATATTTTCCACACATTTCATCTTTCTATCTTGATGACTTTCATCATGAGTAACTAACATCAGAAACTTGTTATCATAATAAACCAATTCATCACAACTAAGACATCACAATAATGGATGGCTATCGACTACACTATGATTTGATTGTTTGTGACACATTTAATTGTATTGTATAGCCTTAAGGAAAAACAAAAAAAATTAATATTTTATATAATTTATTATAAATGAAAAAAAAATAATTACCAAACATATCACAATATGAGAACAAAATGTTATTACATCTAGATTTATTTGATTAATGGTTACCCATTGCCATATATCTAGAACTTTTTTTCTATTTTTTCCTACATTAACTGATCATTAGTGAACTCTATTTAAACCAATTCATCAAAAGGAATTTGTTTATCATAGAATTTCAATTCATATTAATACAATACACTTTGATATCACTGATTCCACCCTGAGTAAATAAGATTGTTCTTATTATGAATATTCTTTATGAAATATTATACATACTTGTACAGTCTTGTAACACTTTATTCATAGAGGAATCCATAATATTCACTATTTCATTAAGTCAATGATTTTTATCCATCTTAAGTTGAAAAACCATAGGCAGATATTTCTTATCGATGATAACCATAAATTTGTCACATTCCATGGAATCAAATCAAATATATATTTTGTATTATTAACCAAATACCACTATCAATCATATTTAACATAAAAATGATAAATATAAATGGTTACCTTTTGATGTTCCAAACACCCCTAAATTCAAATATATTCCCCATGTAATTCATTAATACTTGGGATACAATTGGGTCACATAATCCACTGAGTAATAGAGGTTATTTTCACCTAAAATCCTTTAATATCTTCATGTTCTTCTACGGTAGTTCAAGCTACTATTGTGCATACATTCCCCACACATTTATCACTTCCATCTACTGAGCCATAAGAAAATTAAACAACTCAGTTCTAATTATGACCATTCCATATTGATATTTTGCCTCTATATCACCCTATTGGTGCCTTCCAAATATAGACACTGTGTTTCCTAGGTGGAAAACCACTATGAAGAATAATATATTCAAGGATGAAATATGGAAATTTTATAATTCTATATCATTTAAACATAATCATTATGTATAATATTTTATATGTATTCTATAATAATTTTCCAAACTCATAATTTTATTTAACTTTTCTATAATACTAATAATAATAACATAGCTATAAACATTACATTACATTGTCCAATTACAATAAATTTTACATAAATTTCAAAATATCACATGGGGTTATATTTTTAGAGTGTTAAGCAACAAGTATTATATAAATAAATCATATATAAGAATATTTTACTCTTTTAATCAGTATCAATTCTTGTAAAAATGGAATCCTTTTAAAATAAATTATTATTTAATTTTTTGGATTTTTTTCCACATCCAACTTTTTTATTCTTTTCCCTTCCATTCCTTAAACCCTATGAAAAAAATTAAAACATTGTATACTAACAAAAAAATCATTATGAGACATAAAAATGAAAAAATACTTTTATACTAGTGAAAAAACATAGAAACTGTGGACACCATTTTCTAAAAAAATTTATGTTTTTATCCATAACATTCATAATTATTCAATTTAAAAATTTAGTATCTTATATTCTGGAATCACAATATTTTCATAAAACTCATTATCATGAATAAAATCATCATATAGATTCCATGGGAAATAATCATTATAGAACAAGTATATAACCATTACAAGTACCCTTAAAATTGGAATAAATATACATCCAACTGCTATTAATATTTTCTTAGATCATAATAAATACCCAATGAATTAGATATCCATCTGGATTCATCTATAAAATATTCTATATTGGGATTATCCAATATTTATAATGGGGATAAACCATTCATAAACAGTTTCCACCGAATATATCATGAATATAACCAACGAAAACCTCATTCAAATCCATTTGAAAAATACTTTCTTATGTGAAAAACCATATTTTTTCAAAACAAATCAATACAAATATACCATAAAAATAGGATTATGGTTTTAATTAGGAAAAATATCAATGATTTTTCCATGAACCTAACTTATTATAACAATTGTGATGGTTGGAATGATATTTGTAACTATATTTATTAAAATAGAACCTTACATTTTTTCTTTTGTAGAAAAATTCATCCATAAAATTAATATTTTTGAAAACCTCTTAAAGAATGTAAAAAGTGATATATAATGGAATTTACGAATATTTTATGTTTATTTAAGAACATCAATAAAATAATTTATGAAAATGTGTACATGGAAAAAATGATAGTTAGGGAAACATTAAATGATGATTTCTATAAACAAACATCCCTTAACTAATTTCATTCATGTTATATTTTTTAATTATCATCCTAGCTATAAAAATAATGTTATTTATTTTTATTCATTAGAACCTTTTAATTTTTTCCATTTATCTTATTTTTTCCATGTCATATAAAATTACATAATCATTAATGTTTTTTGAATGTTTTGATGATATTTGGTTCACATGCCCAAAATATATTTTGTAGGTTGAATATTATCAAATTGTTCCTTATTCCATCATATCCAAAAAAAATTATGACATAAAAATAATTTATGAAAAATTAATATAAATTTAAAATGGATAATTATTTATGGTTATGAAAAATTAACAACATTACAATCATGTTGAAGATATGTTGTATGCACAAATGAGTAATAATTCTATTTTCCACGATCTATACAGAAGGAATGTATTTATTATATTATTATAATAAAATGATTATTATATAATAAATAAAATATTTTTTCATTAAAAATTCTTATATATATCATCTATGTGATGTGGTGTTGAAAAATTATTCACATCAATTAGTATAAGTGGTGTCCACACATTCGCAAGAACGATATTATCAATTTTTGAATAATGGAATTATTGGAATGTATATGATACATTATATTCTAATAATGATATGAACATAATTATATATATCTATATATATTAATTTCATCATAATAACAACTATAAGATACGGTGAGATAAGGAAAATTACATCAGTTTGCGAGGTGGTAGTACATCGTACACACAAATTATTGTTATATTATCCATTTGATGGAAAAGAATATGAATATATGTTTTTAATTTAAAATATAAACTCAAATGTATATATAAGTTAGTAGTTTTATTTTATATTTATGGTTGATGAATATTTGAAGGAGGTGGAATAAGAAATAAAACATAATGGTTCAATTAAGAATGATACTTCTTCTATGTACAATGTCATTTTTCTATCCCCCTAAGACCACTCATGTTGGTATTTTTCCATGGCTAATGCATCTGGAATGTGGGGAGAGATATTGGAAAGTTATATATTAGAAATATTTCTATCCAAATTTTTTATGTGTAATTTAAAGGAAATAAGTGATACCCAATAATAAAAGAGTGGAGGGGAACCCTTGAAATTTATCTAAATAGTATATTTATATAAATTAGTATTTAAATCCAAATGGATCTAAACTGATTTATTTCAAATATTGGATTTTGTTGAAACAAAATCGTCTCATACATGAATATGTATAAAACTTATAAAATTATTTTTATGAATATCCTTTGGTTTTAAACCCACGATAAACCCTTTCCAACAGATCATGACAATAATGATTTTTACTCTTTGACGGTGAAGATTGTGTCTATAAAGAGATAAATGTCCCATAGATGGACTTTGATTGAAATTAGAAAACCTTTTATTAGTAGTTGGAAAAATGGAATTTTTTGTAATTTTATATCATCAAATAAAATATTATTTATTAAAAAATTTCATTAATGTCGATTTTTAGAACATTGCACTGTTAATAAAATCAGGAAACAAAAAGAAATTCAAACCATATATTTTTTATATACATAAAATTGAATGTTAATCAATAAAATTCATGGATATAATTAATTATATGAAACTATATTTCTTTTAATAATTCTAATATCATTTGTTTTAATTTTTTATTAATTTAATAATTAATGTGAAAACACTATTGAATCATTCAGGGAAATTTTTTAATCACTAAAATTATAAAAAAATCATGATGGTGGAAATTTATATTTCAAAAAATTCTTCATAACCAAACAGAGCCTATAGTTATCTCCATGTTGATAATATTATATTTTTAAAAAATAAGAATCTCAAATTTTTACTTTTCATTAAAAAATTATTCTAAAAGATATAATAACATAAATATTAAAAAAAATGTTATATAAAAAGGTATTGGATGATTTTAGATGAAATGGATTCATCTGATAAATTTAAGGGATGTGTTGAGGAAATTTTATTGTACTTATTATATAATTTTTAAACCTTAATTGATCAATTTAACCTTTTCTTTGGTAAAAAAAATGACTATGGATAATATTCATAATGAATAAAAATAAAAGAGATATATCTACTATATTTGTACTAAATAATTAAAAATATGGAATCCATTTTTCAAAATTTAAAAATATAATTAACACAATTAATTACTATAGAAAACAAGAAAAATATAATGAAATACAATTTTTTTGAAAAATGCCTTCTTTATATAAAAATGAATTTTTACTAAATTGAATTATAATACTAATTAAAAAACAAAAAATGAAGTATATAAAATTAAAAGAAACCGATTAAATTTTAAAACTCTTAATAAATATAATTTCCATTTTTATAAAATTTAAATAAAATTCAATTTTTAACAGAAATCCACATTTGTCCTAATTTATTGAAATATCAATATTTTTTATAAATATATCAAAAAGTAATCTAAATATAATTTATAATTTTTAATTAAAAAATTCAATTTATTTTTTAAAATTAATGTACTATAATGGTGAAATAATTTTAAAAAAAATATAAAACATGATTGTCTTTTTAAAAATAATGATTTTTTCTTCACACTGCTAAATTATTGAATATTTTTTATAATGTATATAACAATATAAAATATAACGAAATAATATTAATATGGAATGAAAAATAGTTATAATGAAGTTTCATGGGTTTATATATATATATATATATTGATTTGGAGGATGGGTGGGCATTTATAGAAAAAGTGGGTGGTCTTCTTTTTTAATTTCTAAACATAGATTTTCGACTCTTTCTGATAAATAACAAAAACCTCATTCTTAATAATGGGTTTTACCATGGTTTTTTCATTGCATTGTGGATTTAGATATTATATAAGGCCATGAAACAATGATATTAAAATAAAAACCCTTTTTATATATAACTGAGTAATGCTTATAAAGAAATTATTTTAAAACCATATAATATAAAATATCCTATGGATGGTTAATTATTGGTTAATAATTATAATCCAAATACATAAAAAATTAATTATATTAATGTTTACATATATATTTGGTCATGTATTCCTTTTTTGGTTGTTATTAAATCATATTTTGGTTATTACATTATCATAATAAAAATAATATATTTATATTGTATTGAATTTTTACTAAACAATTGTACATCTCAAAAAATAAAAAAAAATCACCATTGGGTAATTTCAATGTTATAATTTCCAAACTAATATTAATTATATAATAATAATATTCCATATATTAATTTTTTTTATAAATAAAATGCACTTTTTACCGAAAAATACATCTTGTTTAAATTATTAACTTCTCTATAGAACATGTTAATATAACAATAGAAATTAATAACAAGTAATTTCATATATATTTAAATAACAATTATCTAATAATAATATATTATTGAAGAATAATAAATAGCAAAATTTTTGAATTTATCAATATACTATCTTAACTGAAGCAATTTATTTCCAAAAAAAATAAAATTTAAATTTCATAAAGTCAAAATATATTTTTTTATCAATCACATTATATATTAATTGATAATGTAATAATAAACAAGGAAAAATATAGTTATTAGTTAATAATGACTAAAATATATAAATAAAGTCTACTGGGTTCTAGATGTATTACCCCTTGTTACACCATCTTACGCCTTGAGGGTAAGGTGAGAAATAGTTGTGCTTATTGAGGTTGTTTGGAAAAAATGTTTTCGGTTGAGATTTTGGTTATATTGAAATTATCATGAAAAAAGTTTATCAATTGCTTTAGTTATTCTATATTTTATTGGGAGTTGTCCTGGAAAATCCAATTGATGGAATCTCTCTCAGAAGCTCCAAGAAATTGTCTTCATAAGGTATGATCCTACTGCTAGAGGACATCACTCCTTCTATCTATGTCAATTGGAAATCATCATAACCCCTGATAAATAATAATAACACTGGAAATATTAAAAATACAATATTATGAATGAATCAGATTATTAATAGTCTTTTTAAGAAAATAGGCTACATCAATCGAAAATAACCATTTTATTAAATGTGGTTTCTATATCTATAATAAATGTTATAAGTCCAAAGGGAACATCCTTTATAAATATTCAGGCATTTACCTGTCTAAATCTTCATATTTCAACCTCTTTGAATTTAAATATATCAAAATCCAAAAATTTCATTTTGATTATTTATACATCCATAATATTATGTGGATCCCATTTTATTCTTCATCACAAGATTTTAAACATGTCCAAATGGAATTTAAATAATTAAAAACCAGTTTTTGGATAAATTTGTTTGTAATAATATTCCCAATAAAATTGAAGAAAATGAAATGATAAAATACTATAAAATATAGACCATATTTATAGTTTTTATAATAACTTGTTGTCTCTTACGACACCTCATAGGAAAATTCATTCACGTGATTTTTATATAGCTTTTTTTCTCCACATATGTGAATCAGCATGGTAAAATTCAACTAACCGATTCAATTAATTATTAACGAAATCGAATTCACAAGAAAAATATACATAAGATAATTCATGAATCGGAAATATCTTATCGTGATTCATATAAAAAATTTATGTGCAATATTCATGTAATCAATTTCAATCAATCGATTTGGGAAATTTTTAAAAAGATTGAATTATAAAATTTTAGACCAAAACAAGTGTTGGAATACTCTAGTTTTAAGGCATACAAATCATGATTAATTAACCATTATTACGTTATATAAATTTTAATCATGTTTATATGAAATGTTAATATATTCTGTTAATTATTATATTATAAGAATGGTTACCATGATTTGGATAAGTACAATTCACCAATAAGGTTGATTCACCAATACAGATATGTCCCTAATGCTTAAACTAACGATAGATAAGACATTGTTGCATCGAGTTACCAAAAGACTCTTAGAATATTCTCTATAAACAAGTAATTGATAAGCACAAGTTGCCAATGGCATGAGTCACTGACAACATACCATACCAAAAAAAGCCTAATTTAACGATAATTGTGTCATTAATGCGTGACCAACCAACTGACTGACCTACAAATTATGAGTTACCGAGACAAGTCTGAAACACTGATAGACATACCTACCAATCTGATACACCATTCAGGGGTTACAAAATTATCTTATCTATCATTAAAATTCAAAATTACTTTTAGTAGTCATATTTATGAAACATAGTTGTTCTTGTAATATTAATGAAATTTTTTTCCTTTTTCCTACAAAGTTTAATGGATTTCAGAGACCAGTATGATGTACGAGGAACCAGATAAAATGATACTTGTATGCTATAGTGTATAAAGGGAATATAATGATTAGAAAGGATAGAGAGAAAAAATATAACAATATAGATCATCTTGTGAAACAGAAATAGAAGTGAACTGCTACTCTTGAAAACATGAAGAAATGATGCTAAGAACCAAAAAGAAAATAACTTTTTGAGCATTGAATGAATAGAGGAGAATACTTATCAAGGAAAAAGAGAACTATAATGGAAACTGATGACAAAATCACTCATGACACTCTATTTTTCTATATGTTTCTAAGAAGTTGACTCATGATGCATATCAACACTACCATGAAGACTAATGAGCTTCATAAACATACACATAGATCTTTATAACTCTATTTAATTTAATTTATGTTTTTTTTATGTATTTATAATTTAGAAAAGTGTGTGTCTCTATTTTATAAGGACACACTAACTCCTATGAAAAATCTATAAGATACATTGATATCTTCACAAGAATATATTTTTACAACATACACTCCCTCTAATAATAGTGGAAGAGGTCCATGTACAACCTATTTCTTTTTTCAATCACCTGAAAACAATAAGAGATGTCTAGTTGACCATGATAATTGTATATTTTTGTTTACCATAGTCCAATTTTGGGACCATGTCTTTTTATATAAACATCTTAGTGGTAGGTGATCACCATGTATATATGATTAGGTCTCAACTTGAGACTAAACATATTTTTAATCTATAGTACGTTTTCAAGATTATTAATCTATTTCAGAATTTATTTCAGAAAAATTGACTTTTCATTTGTACAACATCTTAGATAATGATTATATTATAATTTTTCTTAGTATACTAATTTAAAATTTTATAAAATTAACTAATATTTAAAAAAAGAACTAACCACACATTGAGAAATCGTTCAAATAATTATAATATTTTCTAATTCAACTATTTGGGTAACTATGCCATATTCTTTTAAAAATTGGTAAATTTTAAACAACATTAAAATAAATATTTATGAAAAAAAAAACTTATAAGAACTCAATCTACTCCCCCCGTCATGATTTTTCTAAACAAAACAACATTTAGTATCACATGGTTTTTTATTTTCTAATTTCAATTTGTTTTCAAAAAATCAACTATGATTTTAGGTTTATTTTAATGTTTTTTAAATTTCTATCAGTTAAAATATTTTAGTTCATTAAAAATTTCATACATATTTAAATATGCATAACATACAGGAAGGTTCTACTACCAAATACCTCCATAATTCAATGGGTCTAATTATGCATAGTGGAAAACTAAATTTCAAATAATCTTAGAATTAATAGGTCTTGAAATATGGTCCTCAATTATATATCAGTACAAGATTCCTACTACATATTAAAGGACATGGGATGACCCAACTAAGAAAGCTTATAATAATAATTTCAATGTCGTGAATGAATTATATTTCCCCTTAGAAAATGAAGAATTTAATATGATTTCTGCATGTAAAACTATCAACAAAATTTTGGTTACTTTAGTTGTTTAACATGAATGAACCTATAATGTCATTGAAATGATACTTAATACATATTATATTAAATATGATAACTTCAAAATGAATCTTGTTGAACCTATCTCTGAAATGTATCTTAGGTTCAATGAGATTTTAAATATATTACCTCTCTAAGAAATGAAATTCTAGCCAAGGACCATTTCATGTGAATCCTCAGATGTTTACCCAAAATATAGAGAGAAACCTCAGTGCCGATAAGGTAATCTTGTGAGATAAACAATATGCCAGTAAAGAAATTGAGGGGTAAATTGATGATATACAGAGAAGAATTAAAGGTTAATAGACAACAATATAATTAACCAAAGAGAAATTTAGGGGGTTTCAAAACCACTACTTCTAAGCATAAGGAAAATGATAAAATGAATGTTCATGTTGGATGTTACTACAAAGAAGAATCATCAACTGAAAGTAATGATGAGATGTCTCATCTAGCCAAAAGTGTCAAAAAGTTCTATACAAAGAATAATTTATTTATAAATTTCAGTTATAAATGGATTTTTGATAATAAGGGAAACTGGAAAAATAACAAGAAGATATGTGATAATATTAATGAGATAGTTGATTATGAGTGTAATAGAATAGGACATGTAAAGGATGTCTATCGAAAATTAAAGTATAAAATGACATTTGAGGTTGAAGATATAATATATAAAATGTATATGAAGCCAACTTGGAGTGATTCTGATTATAGATCATGTGAATTAGAATCATCCCATTATGGGAAGGATGACAAATCCAACATGTGTTTTATGAAAAACGCATAAGGTGATACTCTAGAATCTCTTATACATAGTTCTTAATAATCTAGAATAGAATTTGATTATTAAAATTCCTCAAAGGAAGAGATGATTGAATTATATAAATTGATTGAGGATACATTCAATGAACTAAAGGATAATTATAAATATCTTAATAAGAGACATGATATTTTAGTTTCAGATAAGTCTAAACATAATATTTGAAAGGAAAAGAATTATCAGTCACTCAATTAGAAAAATGTACTTAAACTGTCTAATAAGAAATTAAAGAAGGATTTATAGAAATTTAGAAGTGGTAAACATACTCCAACAGAAATTATTGGTATAAAATTTTATCCAAAATACACTAATGGTGTGTGTTATCAATTAAAAAAAACTTAATTTTATTAGAAACATTTGTGTATTAATATTTTGGAAATGTTCATTTTATGCATTGAATTAAAAAATGTGTTGCATGTTGCAGTGCTGGAAATTTGTTTACAATTTCTAGTTTATATGGATCAAATAATGTTTATTTTTCTAGGAAGTTACAAACTATTTATAGTAGTAACGTGATGAAAATTTGGGTTCATAAATATTAGATTACTAATATTACTAGACCCATGTAATTCTAGGTACCAATGTATTTTCTTGTTTAATTTCAATTATAGTAATGATTTACTATATATTGCTTTTACAAATGAATATTTTTATGTCGTTAATTTAGATTACCCATATAATCAAAATGTTTCTTTCTTAAGTTCCTTTTATAAAGAGTCTTGGCTATGGCATTGAAGTCTAGTCCAACATAACATTACTCTGTAGAAGGATTACTAGAAAATGACTAGTCAAGGACCAACCTAAACATGAGTTTCCAAATGATAATGTCTGTAATACTTTTCAAAAATTAATATAATATAAATTATCATTTAAACTAAAGAAATATGTTTCAAATTCACAACTTCTAGCGTTGATTCACCTGTATTTGGTTGGACCTTTTAGAGTTTCGTGTTTAAATGGTAAGGACTATGTCAATGTTTTAGTAGTTTAATTTTCTAGGTATACGTGGGCATTATTTTTTGCTCACAGATGTGAAGAAATATCTTATTTTATAGATTATTCTAGTTCAGTAGAAATACAAAGTTGAATTTGAATCAAAACCTTATGAAGTGACCATAAATGTGAGTTTGTAAATCAAGAATTTGAATCATTTTTCTCAAAAAATGGTTATAGTCATAACATCTCTAACCCAAGGACACCCCATTAGAATGGAGTTGTAGATAGTAGAAATAAAAAATTATAATAAATATATAGAAATATTCTTAATGAATATTATTTACCTTTTTTTTGAAAAATTTAGGAATTTAACTTTTTATACAATTAATACAATTTCAATTAGTTCCATCCTTAAGAAACCCCCTATGAGTTGTGGAATAATAGGAAGCCTAAGGTAAATTAATTTAATGTTTTTTGGTTTCAATGATTATATCCTTAGAAAATATAATCTTGATAAATTTTCATCAAAGAGTAATGAAGGAATTTTTATAGGTCATTCAATCCATTATAAGGCCTATAACGTCTTTAATAAGAGAACCAACTGTGTGGATAAATCTGTACATGTTGACTTTATTGATATATTTCCACATTAACCAAATACATCATAAGAAAATATAGAGGAATATTTTTCCAATCATGACTTGAATTATAATCCTTATGACTATATCATTAAGAATGTTCCAAAATCATCTATTTCATGAAAAGTTCCAGATTCTAAACATAATAAACCCAAACCTATAGATGAACATAAAATAATAATACCATCTTTTTCTAGATCTGTTAAAAAAATAACAATAAAACTTTAGATACTGTAAATGGATATTTAGATAAATTGATACATACTAGATCTTCTCTTAGTAACCCGGTTGAACACCAAGTCTTTTTATTGCATCATAAAACTTAAAACCATAAAAACCAAATTAATGATAAAATTACAAGGATGGTAATGCAAGAATAATTGAATCAGTTTAATAGAAATAATGTCTAGAAACATATTGATTGACCCAAATACACCTCGACCATAAGCTCTATGTGGGTTTTTAGAAACAAATTGGTTGTATCTAACATTACAGTAAGACATAAGGCTAGACTAGTTGCATAAGGATATTGTCAAGAAGACAAAATTGACTATAAAGAGGCTTTTTCACCTTTTCTAGACAATATTTCATTAGGATCCTGCAATCATTTGCAAAAACTTTAATCATTAATGTTTATCAAATAGATATAATAAGTTCCTTTCTAAATGGTTATATAGTTTATGATGTTTTTTTAACAACCCCATGTTTTAAAATCAACTTTTTTCAAATCATGTTTTAAATTAACAAAACATTTGTGTGGTTCAAAACAAGCTCCTAGATATTTGTATGATTAGCTCAGAAAATTTATTATTTTTCAAGGTTTACTAAAGGTATATATGATCCAACTATTTTTATAAAAATAATTCCTGAATTTATTTTATTTCTTAAAATATATATATTATTGATAAAAAAATTTGATCATCTAAAAATTCTATCTCTATAGATTTTTTTAAATTACATGAAATGAAATTGAAATGAGTTTAACGGGTAAACTAAAATTATTTCATGGATTTAAAATTTCCAAAAATAAATAATTTATTGTTTTAAATTAAGGTTAATATACTAAATATATTTTAAAACATTTTTACTTATATAACATAAAAATTAGTGATACTTCTATGAGTACCACCTGTAAATTGAATCTTTATGAAAATAGAAAATCTGTTGATCAAAACAATTACAGAGGTATTATTGGAAATCTTCCCTAAATGAATTCTAGTTAATCTAACATTAGTCTTAGTGTGTGTATGTGTTCTCCATTTAATATAACCTTAAAGAGTCACACCTTCTTTCTATTAAACGATTTTTTAAATATCTCACATATACTACAATCTTAGGAATGTTCTATCCTAGAAGAAAATCAATTGAAATATTTAGTTATTATGATTATTATTTTAGTTATTGTAAATTAGATATAAAAATAACCTCTAAAACATGTATCTTTTGGGATAGTATGTAGCTTCTTGGTGAGGAAAACGAAAAATTAAGTGGAATTATCTACTACCAAAGCTGAATACATAGATGTTGTTTGTTTTTCTGCTCAGATATTGGGAATAAAATACACATTACTTGATTATGGATATCAATTTAGGCATGTCCCAATAAAATAGGACAAAAAATTTGTAAAAAAAAATTCTAATAATCATGTTTCTTATTCGAGAAAAAATCCTTTTGATGTAGGACGTCACTTTTTGAGAGATCATTATCAAAAGGTTGATATAACTATTGAATTCATTAGTATAAAACATAATCTTACTGATATTTTACAAGGAAATTATATTATAAAAGAATGATTTACATGACACATTAGTGAGGAATGATCATCATTGGATGACTCAACGATGTGACTCATCAGTGAAAACACACAAGTGACAAATCATTGATGATGACTCACTGATAGAACTCACTGATGTTTCTCACCGATCTACATTGTCATTTTTAATATTTGGATGATATAACTTTAATGTTTTATTTGATTCCTTTTATTTTAATGAAAATGTATTATTTTATGGTTTTAAATCAATAAATGATATAATTAGAGTTAATCTAACTAATTTTCTTTCTCTTAAACACTTGTTCGCACATCCTTCAATCCCGAACTATTGACTTTCTCCTTTAAACCTAAAACCCTCGAATATTAGAAATGGACTGAGTTAAGCATGTCTTAGATAATTCTATGAATGATTCACATACTTCCAATAAGTATAAAGGTGAATCCAATAATCCTAAACTAAAACCTATCCATCCCAAACAGGAAAACTGACTTGTCACTCCAGAGATAGCAGTGGATGCAAAATGATTAATACTAGGTATGTCTCCCTTTTTGAAATTTTTTGAAGATTAAGAATGGTTGGAGTGGTCCTCTTACAACACAATATCTTTTTCCCTGAATCTAGTTCATGAGATTTATACCTATGAGGAATTTTATCTCAAATACACTGATAAATTTTCGATTAAATATTTATTAAATGGAAGAAGAATTTATTTTTCATCGGAACTGTGGGAAGAATGCGTAAAGGTACCCCATGACTATCTATTTGATGATCATCGGGAAGGTGTACCTCCACCTAGTTATATTTTCTGTTTTGAGGAATTTTTGGATGATCTTTCTTGTAATTGAGTTCATAGAAGGCCAATAGTAACTTAGCTTGATGGTGAATGCAGGTTGTTGTTTATGTTCATTAAACATCAATTATAACCAAGATAAAGATACTTTGACTCCTTAAAATAAAAAGATTTGTATTTTCTATATCTGTTTTAGAAGGGAAATAAGATTAACATATTCATGTATTTAACGGTTTATATGAATTATATGATAAAACCATGCTCCAAGACAAATTCGATGTTTTATTCCAAACCTATTCCTGTAATTATGGTAGTTAATGGTTTGGTGAATGATGGTAAATAATTAGTAAAAAAATATGCTGGATATTGTGTAAAAAAAGATGTTTATAAGAGAATTAAATTCAATTGGAATCCCTAGAAGAAAAATTGGGTGGAAGAAAATGATAAGAATTATATGGAAGTCAATCCTATTGATCACCCCTCAAGGCCAGGAGATGAGGTTCACCCTAGTCTAGGACTAGAAGAGGCTGCTGAGTATTCTGTAGAAGAAGGAGGATCTATGAAAAATCAATGAGAAGAAACACCTATTAATTATTTAGTATCCCAGATATTGAAGGAAGTACAGAAAGGATGAACTATGGACCTTCTATCTCTCCTAGTCATATACCAACAAAAGAACCACTCTTTGATGAGGATGATTATGAAGAGACTAGATAATTATAAATTGTTGAATATATTAGTAAAATTGGAAGTGTAGAAGATGTCGAGTCAAGTGGTTATAAAGAATAATGTAATAATTAGGAAGAAGAATAAGATAATGGTGATAGAGATGACGAAAATAATAAAGAAGTTGATGAATAATCTAGTGAAGAAAATGCAGATGATGAATGTGATGAGGAAGGAAAATGAACTGGTGAATCTGATGGTGGATTAGACCATCTTGATGATGATCCAAGCTATATTGTAGAACCTATTGATCTTACACCAGCTACTGTTGATCTAGAAAATCTTACTGATACAACTTTATAGGAATAAGAATCTATTTTATAATCTCATAAGGCTCATAAGACAGTTGTGGTTCAGGAAAGAGCTCCAAATGTTCATATGAAAAATAAAGTTATTGTTGGAGAAGAAGTTCCAATAACTCTAGTGAATGGACTAGTGTATGAGAGAAATAAAGTATCTATTGAGCGAGAGTAGAAATGAAAAAGGCTTAGAATTTATATTATTAATAACTATGATGATATAGTTGTTATCGAAGGGGAAATGGATCCAGTATATGTGAATTTTGGTGTAGAGTACCCAGATTCAATGGATAAGAAAAATAATCCTAAGAGATTTTTTGGTATAAGGAAAAAATATTGTTGAAAATGATTCAGCAGTATCTCCTTCATCTGCATCTTTGGATGTGCCCATGATTGTAGATTATGTGAATAAAGCTGACCTAAATATTCATAAGGAAGAGTTGTTCTCAATAGTCATATATGCCTTTCCACATCAACCAGCTCCAGTAGAGTGTCTTAGTGAATTTTATGTAGCAATTCTAACAGAGAGGGTTGTTTCTCAAATGGAACCTCATATGATTTCATTTGTAACACCCCGAGCTTCCACGATACGCTTCTCCTTCAATAATGCAATAGCTTGCATTGTACGCAAGTTCGAGATTCTAACACACCACGACCAATCAAAATAGCAATTATGAATAGTAATACCCACATTTTGAAATTATATATATTTTATATTTCAAAATTGACTTCATTTTTGTATTCGTAATATCGAAATTACCCTAAGTTGAATTTTTTTTAATTTTCAAAGAAATTCAAATTTTTTTTGAATAGTGAAAAATACTTAAAACAAATTTTTAAATCAAAATAATTTATAGTGATAAATTATACTATTGAGTGGTTTTAATGTATAATTAGAATATATTTTCACCATTTTATCCAATGGTGGTCATTATAATTAATTTAACATTGAAATTGAACATAAACAATTGTCAATCTTTTGATTTATATTGTTTCTTAAAAACATGCTATTTGTTGTGACTGCGGGAATTAATTATAAAATTATTTAATTCAGCTTATATGTTTGGAATTTTGTAAAATAGACATCATTTTTGAATTCGGAATATCAATTATATCTTAGGGTGAAATTTTGGCATTGTTCTAAAAAACTTCAATTTTTGATGAATAGTGAAACCACTAAGTGATATTTAAAAACTGATTTTTCATTTAAATGAAACATTACCACTTCTGTGATTTGATTTTCAAAAATACAACATACATGGTTTTCATTAGGAAGTAAAAGTTTTTTCAATGGGATTAAAATAATTTTTTGTGAATAGTAACTTTTAAATTTAATTATTCACGATTAAAGGTAATTAGTGTAATTTAAAGTAAAGATAATGTTATATTAATATAAAATGACCTTTAAACTTGTCCTACCCCTATTGGATGAGTCATGGCCGACCAATAAAATCCATGGGTCAACTTTGGGACCCCATGGTGCCACTTTAGTAGGAAAATAACATTAAAAACGTTTCATTTAATGTTAAAAAAAATGTCACAAACATTAGTTGTTTTAGTAAAACAATTTTTAAATAGGTTTATAAAAGTCATATTTTTTACTATAAATATTAATTAAGAATCTGAAAATATTTCCTACATCATGATAGTTTTTTATAATTATTAGAAAATAAATAAATTAGATATTTTATGACACCATGATGATGCAGCGATTACCTCATTAATTAACGATTTAAATAAAATGAAAAGATAATGTAACATCTAAGACTTACAGTTGTCAAAACCTATTGGATGAGTATATTTAGAACCCTTATCACCATATCCTCGAAATATATAAGTGTGGGACCTTTAAAATCCGAAAATCATTATATAATAAAGTAACATTTCATGACTTTCCAAAAGTACCCCTCCTCTCCTCTTATAAAAGGCCCCCACCACTACCACCTTACTCACACCATCAAATCCTTTTGGCTCGGAAATACTCTGACCAAATACTCTCCCAACTTCCCTCTCTTACTCCTAGAACCCTCACTTTGGGCATAATTCTTCCCAAGGAAGCCTTTGGCTCAAATCAACAAGAGTTACCCAATTTTAAGTTAATGTATTCTCTTATGTTATTTTGTTTTATTTTGCTTCTACAACCCCTTAAACTCTCTTTATTCATTTATTTTGTAACAAAAACATTATAATAAACATACTAGGATGTTTTTATAATAAGGATTCAAGATACAATTACACACTCCTACATCTAATGGTTAAAGAACATACTGTTTCTGGGGTTGGCGAATTTCTGCCTCACAAAACGATGATTGTTCAACACTCATATAACACCTTAAAAGGTGGCCATTAAGATGTTAATATATTTATATATCATATATAATATGTTTATGTTTTACATAAGCTTCTGTATTTTTGATTTATGGCATACCTTTATGGTTTCCATTATGGGTAAACGCGATATCTTCATTTTAGGAAGTGCGGACTACCGCCCCCTCAAAGTGATTTGAATCGTTAATTCCATATGTGGGATGTATAAAGAATGAAGTAAATAATATTACATATGATATTATACTTGAAGTATAATATAACATTATATAATTATTATTTCATTCCATTAAATACAAAATAGAAATGAAAGTAGCGTTCATGCGTACGTACGGCTTACTGTCTCCATGAATGGTGCATTTCATTTCTTACCTTTAAATGTTACGTAATATTATGAATGAATGTATATACTGGATATATATATGATATATATGATATCTAAATCATGAATATAATTCTATATATAATGGATATTTCACCACATTAACAACTTGTAATTATAAGAAGTTGATTTTTGACTCAAGTACCAAAGATCGACAAACTGACCGTTATTAACTTAAATAATTAGATTATGTTCATAACATGGTAATAAGTGATACAAAAGGACTAATGAACATGAAAAAGGATATTATGCAAATAGAAATAAAATCTAGTTTATTATTTAGGAGATTAAAGAACAGTCGAGTGAAGTTGGACATGAGGTAAGGGAACTTCTTAACCCAACTTCCATTATATGGTTTAATCTCCTACTTTCAAATTACGTCATGATATTATTATGTCCTATCTTGTATTTGTACTTTATTTATGTGTAATTATATTGAATACACATAATAGATCTATTTTAGTTTAAAAAATGATATTTTTAAGGGACTTCGTCTCAATCTCCATTCATTGAGGCATATTTTGTTTATACACAAATTTCTTTTATACTGTGTATAAGACACTTTTACTTTTACGTTTATTCAAAAGAAATCTTTTTATACGAGGACTTTTACTAAACGAAAAATAGGAATGTTTTTGTTGTCGTACGTATGTCGCGATAATGACTTCTCCACCGCCGTGACCATTATTTGAGTTTTGGATTCCTCTACAAGCTATAACTTTTTTAAAATGAAAAATAACTACCATGTTTTACATTTCATTTATTTTGTTATTGAAAATGGTTTTGATAATGATTTATTATATCAATGTGTTGTATTGATATCTTGTGATTGAAATGTGGAAATGTTATGTTTCATTTATGCATGTTTTATGTGATACGATTATGTTAGGGTTTAATATATTTTTAAACCTGTTCATATGAGGAATGAATTGGTCTTAATAAGTGATGGGTGGAGCCCGCTATAGCTCCTCGATGCATCTGCAGGTCTCATGAGGAAAACTAGTGTCTTGGCACGAGGCGTTGAAAAAATCTTATTAGTAGTCTTGGCACGAGGCCTTGGCTACTTGGTTATGATACTCCAGAATTATTCATTCCATCATTATGAAAGTGGTTATTGATATTGCATGTGATTATTAGAACAGTAGAATATCCATGTGAATAAGTTAATGGAATTATTTCATTTTACATTTTCCATATTATGTTGAAGTTCATGTTTAAAGGGCTTTTGTTTAGTTATACATTGCCTTAAATGTTTATGTTTTTTTATGAAAGCTTCCACTATATTGTTATCCTTACTGAGCATCTGAGCTCACCCCTTTCAATGATTTAATTTTTCCAGGATGTGAAGAAGGATTTTAGGAATGACCTGTAGGGATAGTCTGAAGGGGATATGAGTGTGGAAAATGGAGACTATGTTATTGTAGTTTTTCACTTTATGATGAAATGTAACATTTATGAATGTATCTAGTGTTTCCAAGGCTACTAAACTAATCGGTCTTTCGAGACATGATCTTTTGTGATCATGCCAATGTTACACAATAATGCACTGACCATGGGTAACTGTGGTGGGGGGGTTACAGTTTGTATCAGAGGAAGTTTAGTACTAACCTTGGAAGCTAGATTTTGATAAACTCTAATTAGAGTACATAGCCCAAAGATAGATTTTGAGGATTAGTATAGAATAACTACCTAGAATTTTGGTATTATAGAGATTTTGTGAGTTTTCCAAGCTATACATACCTGTCTGGATATGAGCAGGTAGAGGTCGCTCTGGCACAGATGTGCCTAGGGGTAAATCCCAAAAACACCACTTTAAGCTAGACTCGAACGGGAACTCGTGCATGACAATGGGCCTTGCTGCACTCTTGGTTATGACACTCCCGGGGGATATGCTTAGGATAATTCTCATTTTTTTACAAACCATTATGAAGGTTTTATGAGTATATACTTCCTCAAAGAAAACATTTTTTATGATTATAGATTATATCCATAAATAGTTCAATTTATGTTAAGTGTTTTACAAGTATGGAATTATGTGTTTTTATTCCTAAATTGATCTAGTTTATGTCATTGTTTAGAAATGGCACATAGTTGGAGGAATGGAATCTCAATCAATGCACTCACCCCATGTAGGGATTGCCCTCATGCTCAAGATAATTATAATGGAGTTGTTGATACAATTGGTGCTGATCATCTTATCACCATATTGGGACAACTCACTCTGGTTATGAATAATAACCTTACTCGTATAGAGCACCCTAATCCGCAACGTGGAGGATCAGTGTTAGACTGCTTCATGAGGAAACAACCGCAAACATTTAATGGGGGTAAAAATCTATTAGTACATGAGCAATGGATAAACTCCTTAGAGAAAATATTCCATTCCTTAGGGAGTAGTGAAAGGGAGAATGTCACGACCCGCCCTCGGGGTCCGTGCCGTGACTACCCCAAGCCCGCCTTCCATAGGCCAGGGGCTGGCGACTAGCACCAAGGCGTAATCCCGGTAAAAAGGGAAGGCATTGCCTTTGAAAAGTATACACACACCTCAGAGTAAACAAGCGGAAAGTAAACACTAAACAAGCAGAGTACGACTGAAAGTGCGGAAAAGTAAATGGGCCAGAATACAAACCCAAACTGAAAGTAAAGTACAACTCGAAAAGGGAAAAACAGCAACTGTAAAGTAAAAGCCGCTACTCCGAGCTGTCCTCTGGAAATCCCACCTGAAGGGTGGGTACAGATAGCTCCTCTGCTCCACGGGTCCCGCCGTCCGCTCCGAGCACGTCCCGCCCAGTGGTCCACCTCCGGGTACCGTCCCGCTCTGCAAGCCTCAGCTAAGGTCAACGCTGTCCGTCGTCTGCAACCAACACAACGTAGTGCGGGCAAAGCCCGTGCAGGGGTGAGTATAAGCTACTCAGTAGGGACCCCGAGACCCCTGAAGGTCTCTCAAATCCACAAAGGATAAACCACGAAGAAAAGTAACAATCACGAAGTAACAACTGACACTGCTTAGGTATATGCCCATACATATACCTAAGTCATCAATTTCCGTTCGGCTCCAACACCGAGCCCAAGAACAACCCAATCCACAAAGAAGAGTAAACAAGATTATGAAATGAACGGATAACCATTACCCAGGTATATGCCCATACATATACCTAAGTTATCAAGCGACCCATCTCAATCATGAGGAATCACAAAGATCATTGACTCAGCTCAAACCAGGATTTTCATTATCGAGACCGTAGCTGCTGAAGAGTCACGTCTCTGAAGTGTGCAGTAGTCCTGTCACGACTCCGAGGTACTGCTCACTAACCTATGACTGCTGAGGTACTCCTCCTGTCGAGTACTGCGGGTTTGCGGCCAACTACCGGGCGCTCCGTCCGCTGAGGGTCTGTCGCCAAATACCGGGCGCTCACCCAAATAGCCTACTGAGGTACTCCTCCTGTCGAGTACCGCGGGTTTGCTGCCAACTACCCGGCGCTCCGTCCGCCGTGGGTCTGCTGCCAACTACTGGGCGCTCCGTCCACTGGGCTAGTCGACTCACTCCAAGTCGAGTCGTTCAAGCAGTCGTCAGGTCTCAGTCATCTACACGGTCTCCGTACTCCGCACGCACGTCTCCACCGTCGCGGGTCTGTCGCTACAACCAAGCGCACACGCTCCGTAGAGTATCGCGGGTCCGCCGCTACAACCAAGCGCTCCACCGCCAAGGGTCTGCTGCTGCATCCAAGCGCACCACCACTGTCAAGTACTACAGGTCCGCCGCTACACCCAAGCGCTCCACCGCCCTAGGTAAACAGAAGATTCAGCTCACACAGGTTCGGTAGCACTGTTCCACGTAGGATCTCTGAGTGCTGTAGTCGTCGTCGTCGAATCCACATAGGATCTCTGTACTGTCGTCGTCGAATCCACACAGGATCTCTGTACTGTCGTCGTCGCAGTCACAGTAGCAGTCGTAGCAGTAGAACAGTCGCAGCCAGCACTAGGGTTCCCGCACACAGCTAGCTCGTTCAGAGGGTCCGCTCCACGAGCCGAGAGGCTGATACATCAACTGTCACAAAGACCAGAGTTGATGTATCCAAAAGTTCCGTATCGTCAACAGGAACTCAACGCAACAGACGGCGCGTCGATCGGACGCCCGGTCTGAGAGTTATTGGCATTTTTGTCTCCGGGGCCCGGTTGGTTTTTAAGGCAAAACCAACCCGACCGTACTCCACTTGCGTCCAAACCTCGGGCGGAGTATGCCAAAAGATCCGTCTCACTAAGAGGAACACAACGCGACTGACGGCACGTCAATCGGACGTCCGTAGCTCAAGATATGAGCGTTTCCGCTCCGAAGGCCCGGTTGGTTTCGTGAACGAACCAACCCGGCCGAACTCAAAGTTAACCGAAACCTTGAGTGCGATATACCGAAACGACCGTCTCGATCCAAGGATCGCGTTGCCGCAGACGGTTCGTCATTCGGAGGTCTGAGGCTCAAGTTATGGGCCAAAAACCACATCTGGCTCGAAACGGGGGGGTCCGGGTCCGGGCCGACCCGGCCCGACCCCCCCCGGGGCGGCGCGGCGGCGCGGCCGCGGCGGCGGCGGCGGCGGGCCGCGGCGGCGGTGGCGGCGGCGGCGGGCCGCGGTGGCGGCGGCGGGCCGCGGCGCACGCGGGGGCTAAGCCTCGCGGTTTTGGAAGGCGGCGCGGCTTTGCCGCGCCGTTTTTGTAAAACAGCCCCCCTCCTGGGGGCCCGCTTGAAGGAGATCCGGGGGAGCCGCCTGCCCCCCCCCATGGAAACCGCTCCCCCCCTCATTAAGAGGGGGGTTTTAAGGTTTGGCCGGGGAATTAAATTCCCCGGTTTTAAGTCATCCGGCCGGCCAGCTGGCCGACCGGTTTTTACCAACGGGACCGGAAATTCCGGTCCCGCCTTTGACTTCCGACGCCGGCGGCCCGGCCGCCGGACTCCTCTTCCGCCGCGGCCCGGAACCGGCCGCGGTCTTCTCGTCCCGCCGCGGCCCGGAACCGGCCGCGGTCTTCTCGTCCCGCCGCGGCCCGGAACCGGCCGCGGTGTTCGTCATCCGGCGGGGTGCTACGGCACCGCGCCCCTTCGCCGTACTTTGATTCTTTTCAACGCGGCGCGACGGCGTCGCGTTCTTGAAAATTCTCCTCGGCGTAGCGCGACGGCGCCGCGTAAAATAAAAGCACGTTCATCCGCGTGGTGCGACGGCACCACGCCACTTGCTTTCACCGCAAGAATTAAACAAGAACGATGGAGGGGAGGTTCGGCCGTGTTCGTGCGGTCCGGCCCCCCCTCACGTTAAATTAATAACGCAACTTAAAATAAATCAAGTCACACGTTAGTCTTGATAAAATCACGATCAAGAATAAAAATAAGGAAACCAAAAGAAATCGACAACCCCTACCTTGGTTAAGGTTCGAAGATTCGTCTACGCTCCGCGGAAGACGGCGTCGCGGAGGTCGGGTGTCGCGGTCGTCGTTCATCAAATCCGTTGACGAAGAGTTATGCCCGAAGAGACACGTCGTTGGCGGATCTTCGTTTGCCAACGAAGAAGGTCCGAGGAGGGTGCGGCGTTCCCTCTTGTTGACACCGAGGACGAAGAAGAGGGGCGTCGTTCTTCGTCGGAGTTTGAGCGTTCTTCGTTCTTCGTCAGAGCTTGAAGATGAAGAGGGAGCTCTCAAAATGACAAACAAAGAACTCCAAATAAAATAAGACTACCTCTTATTTTATTAACACATAACACAAAAGAATTTCAATGTTTGAAATTCAAAAAGACTTAACTCCCATAATTAAATAAGAGTAACATAAGCCAATTAATTAGGGGTTAAGTATGTTGAGAGAATTTGAAAAGATTAGGGGTTTGTGTGGGCCCCACCACACTTAATCCTCCCATGGGAGGTTAAGTGGGTGTGGGTCCCACTTCCAACCTCCTTTGATAGGTTTTAACTTGATGTAATAAAATTGTTCTTCACAATTTTATTTAACTCAAACTAAAAACCCCAAAACGTAACTTTCAACCCGCAACAAACGCAACTCCCGAAAAGGTCTCTTTAAGCGAATATCGGCGCTGCTAGTTCATCGGTGCCCTCGGATTTCAATTCCGAGCACCGGATCAAAAGTTAGGAATTCCCGCTCGTTCGTTCACTGGACGTACCCGAGCCAAACTTCGGAAATTAATTCCGGGCACTCCGGGCCTCGGAATCAGGTGCCGTCTGAAACCGCGTTCTTGTAAAATTCTAAAGAAAATTAAGAAAAAAATTTCCTTGAATTTTACGGGTCTTTACATTACTCCCACCTCAGGGCTTTACGTCCCCGTAAAGCTACATCAAAAACTAGGGAAACAAAAGAGGGTACTGAGCACGCATCTGAGCCTCCCGCTCCCATGTGCTCTCCTGGAGATTCTCGTGTTGCCATCTGATGTGCACGAGAGGAATCGATCGCCCACGCAGGACCCACTCCAGTCGATCCTTTATCTCCACTGGGACCTCCGTAGAAGTCTCCCCATCGTCAACGTCAAGCTCCTCAGCTGGAATACGTGGAAGACGTCGTGCACCCGGTGCAACTGAGGTGGTAGAGCCAGGCGATAAGCCACCTCGCCAACCTTGCTGAGGACCTGGAAGGGTCTGATGAAGCGCGGAGATATCTTGCCGCCTCGGCCAAATCTCCGAATACCACGTCGAGGTGAGACCCTCAAGAAGACGTGGTCGCCATCCTCGAACTCCAGTGGCATCCGCCTCCTGTCAGCGTATGACTTCTGTCGGCTCTGAGCTGTCCTCATCCGCTCCTGGATGACCTGGACCTTCTCTGGTTCCACAAGAGCTGCAAGATTTCTTCTTTGCCGATAAGAGAAATCTGGTCTCATCCCCTGGATGAACCACATTCTTTGCCTAAAACAGTCAATCCTAACATGGATGATTCTAATCCATACCAAGGATGACGTCGTAAGGCCTCGACGCTACTACTAAGAGATTCAACCGTTACTCTCGCCTCCAAGGGTTGAGTCACACTGTCGGAATCAGTGTGTGGTAACTGGGTCTCCTCCAGTAGATGTCTCACAAGTGAGGGTCAAGTCAACAGCCAAAACTGGAACCTCTTAGTAACATCAAGAAAGAGGACAGGAACGAAAATATCACAAAGGTATGCGTCTTTTATTATTGCAGTTCATAATATAAGACGCTACACAAAAGCAACAAGGAACCAGAAGTACAAGGTTGTTATCCACTAGTTCTGCTCCTGTCCATCGGCTCCCAGAGCTCCATGATCGAAGGCCTCGGCTGCCTGAAGCTGAGCTCTCCCCTGCGGTCGGGGTGGACCTCCTGGTGGTGGTGGTGGAAGAGCCTCAAAGCGTCGCCCACCACCTGCTGCTCGTCCATCTCCTCTGCCTCGTCCGCCTCCTCCCTGCGGACCGCCACGGTCGAACCTCTGCCTCTGCCTGGGAGGTTCTTCACTTAACTGTTGATCATCAGCATGGCGGGTCGGACAGTCATGAGCCATGTGACCAATCCCGCCACAGGAGTAACACTGCCCACTCTCGGCACGCCTGGCTCTGACTCCACCCCGGCTTCCCCGTACAACTGAGCCTGAGTCGTGCAGTCGGCCACTGGTAGGTCTGGTCTGCCTGGAACCCTGAGACATCCGTCGGCTACCTGCTGCAGATGACTCTGCCACGTGCCACCATGCGGTGTGTTGCTGTGATGGTGTAGACTCAGCAAAGAAACTCTCGATCAGAAGTGCCCGCTCCAGTACTCCTGTCTGAGTCGGTATGCTGAGGGAGATCAGCGATGCTCTGATCTCGGGTCTCAAACCCTGCTCGAAGGTCCGGGCCCGGAAGAAGGGGTCCCGTACCATGTCTGTCGAGTACCGAGAAAGGTCGGTGAACCTCGCCGCGTACTGAGCGACCGTCATGCTGCCCTGCCGCAGCTGTAGAAGCTCCTGAATACGCACCGCACGAAGGGTGGCTGGGACGAACTCCGAGCGAAAGATGCTCTCAAAGTCCGTCCAAAGTAGAGATGCCTCATCGTGCACCTGGAGCATCAAGCTCCACCATCGTCCTGCTTCTGCGTGTAGTAGGCTCGCAGCGAGGATCACCATGAGATCTGCTGGTGTCCTCACTAGCCTAAACACTCGTACCACTGCCTCCAGCCAGTCCTCTGCAGCCTGGGGATCCGTCTCCCCGCGAAACCTGGGCGGTCGCTGGCGCTGAAACTCATGCAGTGCGCTGAGGCGACGTGCATCGTCAGCGGCTGCTGCTGGAAGCATCGGGGGATCGGCGGGTAAAGCTACCGTCGGTGCCACTACTGAAAAAGGGCCCTGCACCGAGGCCTCGTCGCTCGGTGGGCTGTCGTCTCGCTCGACTCTCGGAACCCTAGCTGGCTGCCGTCGTGGGGCCATCCTGAAAGGAAACAGGTGCGCCACGGTCAAACAGTATACCTGGTGAGCTGATATAAGTAATCACAAAGAAAACTTTGAAACACACACGCAATCAATGTTTTCGTGCATTAAGTCGGAAATCAGAGGTCAGGGTCCTGGTGTACGGATACGTCGGCCGCCGCACCAACACTGGACTCCCTGGACTGATATCCACACTCAATACGCTAAACATTATTGCTTCACATTGAAAAAATCAGAGTTCACGGTAGAACCGAACTCCTCTGATACCAATTTGTCACGACCCGCCCTCGGGGTCCGTGCCGTGACTACCCCAAGCCCGCCTTCCATAGGCCAGGGGCTGGCGACTAGCACCAAGGCGTAATCCCGGTAAAAAGGGAAGGCATTGCCTTTGAAAAGTATACACACACCTCAGAGTAAACAAGAGGAAAGTAAACACTAAACAAGCAGAGTACGACTGAAAGTGCGGAAAAGTAAATGGGCCAGAATACAAACCCAAACTGAAAGTAAAGTACAACTCAAAAAGGGAAAAACAGCAACTGTAAAGTAAAAGCCGCTACTCCGAGCTGTCCTCTGGAAATCCCACCTGAAGGGTGGGTACAGATAGCTCCTCTGCTCCACGGGTCCCGCCGTCCGCTCCGAGCACATCCCGCCCAGTGGTCCACCTCCGGGTACCGTCCCGCTCTGCAAGCCTCAGCTAAGGTCAACGCTGTCCGTCGTCTGCAACCAACACAACGTAGTGCGGGCAAAGCCCGTGCAGGGGTGAGTATAAGCTATTCAGTAGGGACCCCAAGACCCCTGAAGGTCTCTCAAATCCACAAAGGATAAACCACGAAAAAAAGTAACAATCACGAAGTAACAACTGACACTGCTTAGGTATATGCCCGTACATATACCTAAGTCATCAATTTCCGTTCGGCTCCAACACCGAGCCCAAGAACAACCCAATCCACAAAGAAGAGTAAACAAGATTATGAAATCAACGGATAACCATTACCCAGGTATATGCCCATACATATACCTACGTTATCAAGCGACCCATCTCAATCATGAGGAATCACAAAGATCATTGACTCAGCTCAAACCAGGATTTTCATTATCGAGACCGTAGCTGCTGAAGTGTCCCGTCTCTGAAGTGTGCAGTAGTCCTGTCACGACTCCGAGGTTCTGCTCACTAACCTATGACTGCTGAGGTACTCCTCCTGTCAAGTACTGCGGGTTTGCGGCCAACTACCGGGCGCTCCGTCCGCTGAGGGTCTGTCGCCAAATACCGGGCGCTCACCCAAATAGCCTACTGAGGTACTCCTCCTGTCGAGTACCGCGGGTTTGCTGCCAACTACCAGGCGCTCCGTCCGTCGTGGGTCTGCTGCCAACTACTGGGCGCTCCGTCCACTGGGCTAGTCGACTCACTCCAAGTCGAGTCGGTCAAGCAGTCGTCAGGTCTCAGTCATCTACACGGTCTCCGTACTCCGCACGCACGTCTCCACCGTCGCGGGTCTGTCGCTACAACCAAGCGCACACGCTCCGTAGAGTATCGCGGGTCCGCCGCTACAACCAAGCGCTCCACCGCCAAGGGTCTGCTGCTGCATCCAAGCGCACCACCACTGTCAAGTACTACAGGTCCGCCGCTACACCCAAGCCCTCCACCGCCCTAGGTAAACAGAAGATTCAGCTCACACAGGTTCGGTAGCACTGTTCCACGTAGGATCTCTGAGTGTTGTAGTCGTCGTCGTCGAATCCACATAGGATCTCTGTACTGTCGTCGTCGAATCCACACAGGATCTCTGTACTGTCGTCGTCGCAGTCACAGTAGCAGTCGTAGCAGTAGAACAGTCGCAGCCAGCACTAGGGTTCCCGCACACAGCTAGCTCGTTCGGAGGGTCCGCTCCACGAGCCGAGAGGCTGATACATCAACTGTCACAAAGACCAGAGTTGATGTATCCAAAAGTTCCGTATCGTCAACAGGAACTCAACGCAACAGACGGCACGTCGATCGGACGCCCGGTCTGAGAGTTATTGGCATTTTTGTCTCCGGGGCCCGGTTGGTTTTTAAGGCAAAACCAACCCGACCGTACTCCACTTGCGTCCAAACCTCGGGCGGAGTATGCCAAAAGATCCGTCTCACTAAGAGGAACACAACGCGACTGACGACACGTCAATCGGACGTCCGTAGCTCAAGATATGAGCGTTTCCGCTCCGAAGGCCCGGTTGGTTTCGTGAACGAACCAACCCGGCCGAACTCAAAGTTAACCGAAACCTTGAGTGTGATATACCGAAACGACCGTCTCGATCCAAGGATCGCGTTGCCGCAGACGGTTAGTCATTCGGAGGTCCGAGGCTCATGTTATGGGCCAAAAACCAAATCTGGCTTGAAACGGGGGGGGGGGGGGGGTCCGGGTCCGGGCCGACCCGGCCCGACCCCCCCCCCCCCCCCCCGGGGCGGCGGCGCGGCGGCGGCGGCGGCGGGCCGCGGTGGCGGCGGCGGCGGGCCGCGGGGGCGGCGGCGGGCCGCGACGCACGCGGGGGCTAAGCCCCGCGGTTATGGAAGGCGGCGCGGCTTTGCCGCGCCGCTTTTGTAAAACGGCCCCCCTCCTGGGGGCCCTCTTGAAGGAGATCCGGGGGAGCCGCCTGCCCCCCCCCCCCCCCCCCCCCCGCCATGGAAACCGCTCCCCCCCCTCATTAAGAGGGGGGTTTTAAGGTTTGGCCGGGGAATTAAATTCCCCGGTTTTAAGTCATCCGGCCGGCCAGCTGGCCGGCCGGTTTTTACCAACGGGACCGGAAATTCCGGTCCCGCCTTTGACTTCCGACGCCGGCGGCCCGGCCGCCGGACTCCTCTTCCGCCGCGGCCCGGAACCGGCCGCGGTCTTCTCGTCCAGCCGCGGCCCGGAACCGGCCGCGGTCTTCTCGTCCCGCCGCGGCCCGGAACCGGCCGCGGTCTTCTCGTCCTGCCGCGGCCCGGAACCGGCCGCGGTCTTCTCGTCCCGCCGCGGCCCGGAACCGGCCGCGGCGTTCGTCATCCGGCGGGGTGCGACGGCACCGCGCCCCTTCGCCGTACTTTGATTCTTTTCAACGCGGCGCGACGGCGCCGCGTTCTTGAAAATTCTCCTCGGCGTAGCGCGACGACGCCGCGTAAAATAAAAGCACGTTCATCCGCGTGGTGCGACGGCACCACGCCACTTGCTTTCACCGCAAGAATTAAACAAGAACGATGGAGGGGAGGTTCGGCCGTGTTCGTGCGGTCCGGCACCCCCTCACGTTAAATTAATAACGCAACTTAAAATAAATCAAGTCACACGTTAGTCTTGATAAAATCACGATCAAGAATAAAAATAAGGAAACGAAAAGAAATCGACAACCCCTACCTTGGTTAAGGTTCGAAGATTCGTCTACGCTCCGCGGAAGACGGCGTCGCGGAGGTCGGGTGTCGCGGTCGTCGTTCGTCAAATCCGTTGACGAAGAGTTATGCTCGAAGAGACACGTCGTTGGCGGATCTTCGTTTGCCGACGAAGAAGGTCCGAGGAGGGTGCAGCGTTCCCTCTTGTTGACACCGAGGACGAAGAAGAGGGGCGTCGTTCTTCGTCGGAGTTTGAGCGTTCTTCGTTCTTCGTCAGAGCTTGAAGATGAAGAGGGAGCTCTCAAAATGACAAACAAAGAACTCCAAATAAAATAAGACTACCTCTTATTTTATTAACACATAACACAAAAGAATTTCAATGTTTGAAATTCAAAAAGACTTAACTCCCATAATTAAATAAGAGTAACTTAAGCCAATTAATTAGGGGTTAAGTATGTTGAGAGAATTTGAAAAGATTAGGGGTTCGTGTGGGCCCCACCACACTTAATCCTCCCAAGGGAGGTTAAGTGGGTGTGGGTCCCACTTCCAACCTCCTTTGATAGGTTTTAACTTGATGTAATAAAATTGTTCTTCACAATTTTATTTAACTCAAACTAAAAACCCCAAAACGTAACTTTCAACCCGCAACAAACACAACTCCCGAAAAGGTCTCTTTAAGCGAATATCGGCGCTGCGAGTTCATCGGTGCCCTCGGATTTCAATTCCGAGCACCAGATCAAATGTTAGGAATTCCCGCTCGTTCGTTCACTGAACGTACCCGAGCCAAACATCGGAAATTAATTCCGGGCACTCCGGGCCTCGGAATCAGGTGCCGTCTGAAACCGCGTTCTTGTAAAATTCTAAAGAAAATTAAGAAAAAAATTTCCTTGAATTTTATGGGTCTTTACAGAGAAGGTTGTCATGGCAGTTTACCGCCTCACTGGAGTTGCTGATCAATAGTGAACGCTGATTCAAAACACAAAGGACGATGAAGAAGTATCAAGTATGGAATGGAGGGAGTATAAGGAAATTTTCATAGAAAAATACTTTCTACATGACCATCAAGCAGATATGGAAAGGCAATTTCTGAGTTTGAGGCAGAAGGAGGATGAGAATGTCACAAAGTATGAGGCTATCTTTACAAGGTTAGCAAGGCATGCTGTAGATTATATACGTAACCAAAGAAGTAAGATCTATTGTTTCTTTTATGGTTTAAAACAGTTTCTCTATTGAGAATTAGTATCATAATCTTTCTCAACATACGAATATGTAGTCTCGTGTGCTATCAAGACAGAAAAGGAATTCTCTAAATCTTATGATAATAAAGTAAAGCAAGAGTAGAAGAGAACGGTGGAACAAGAGACAGATAAAGGGAAAAAGGGAAAGATGTATTTTACATTATGCAATAATTGTGGGAATAATCACCCTGGTAATTTCCTAAAAGGAATGGGAGTTTGTTATAAATGTGGAGAAAAAGGTCACGAGGCTTGTGATTGCATGGGATAGAAAAAGGATATCAATGTTGAATTCTATAATTGTAGGGAAATGGGGAATTATGGAAATGAATGTCCTAAGCATCAGGGAATCTTACCTCAGAAAAGGCCAAAGGATCAAGGACAATCTTATGCTGTTACTATAGTTGAAGTGGAATAATTAATGTATTGGTGCTTTTGGACTCAAGGATTATATTCTGGTTATAAGAATAATGTGATATATATAAGTATTGTACTACAGTACTTGTTGTTTTCATTAAGGTTTTAATATGATGATAGTAATCATATTTTTGTATGTGAAAATAAGAGAAACTTTACTTTGTTTGAGGAATCTGATGATATAATTGATTTTGGAATTTAGAGACCTTTTAGAGAAAGTTTGGACAGAGGTATTTTGGATAACTATAAAGGTTGGAATGGATTATGTTGAACTTTGGATAATATTGTTTAAGGTAAAACATTTATGAAGATTATTTTTGGAATATTATAGTACTATAGTATAGGAAAAGGACAACATGCAGGTCAGGGGATAACCCGTTGTGTCGGACAAAGCTGCAGGAATCGAACCCACAACCATAGTGCGACATGCTTTTATTACCTACCACAAGCCTACAAGAAGTCCCTGGTTATTACAAAAAAGTTTTCCTAATTTAAATGGTATGTGTTAATATTTGGAACCTTATACAATTATGATAAATAGAATATTTTTGAGTTCTGTTACCTTTTAGAGTGAAAGATGGGTTTGTGGTAAAAATTTATTAAAGAATGAAAGTCTACCTGACAAATATGTATATTCCCTTACCTTCTTATTAAATCTCCTAAATAAATTCCTCAAATTCATAAAAGGTAACTTAAAACAAAAATGTTGCCGGTTAACTTTTCCAACTAGGGGTTTAATGATCATTTAACCAATCACACGTTTGTGATTTTCGTGTGGTTAACTTTCTCCTAATCCTGTTTTCTACAACTCTCCATCAGACCTCAATGGTTTTTTTCTTCCATATCCATATTTTCATAGAATCCTAGTATGGGCTATCTTGGGTGACCATTTTAGTTCCCTTTCTTTCTTTTAAATTTATATTTTTATTAAGCTTATTTCCGATGTGGGTTTTCCACAAAGGTATTTTCTATTTTCAGCATTTTATTTTCAAAGAAAAAATTTCAAATTGTGAGGATGCAATTTATTAAAGGAGGGGAGAATGTAACACCTCGAGCTTCCACGATACGCTTCTCTTTCAATAATGCAATATCTTGCATTGTATGCAAATTCGAGATTCTAACACACCGCTACCAATCAAAATATTTATTATGAATCGTAATACTATCCTTTTGAAATTATATATATTTTATATTTCAAAATGGACTATAATTTTGTATTCGTAATATCGAAATTACCCTAAGTTGAATTTTTTGTAATTTTCTGAGAACTTCCAATTTTTTATGAATAGTAAAAAATACGTAAAACAAATTTTTAAATAAAAATAATTTATAGTGATAAATTATACTATTAAGTGGTTTTAAAGTATAATTAGAATATATTTTTACCATTTTATCCGATGGTGGTCATTATAATTAATTTAACATTGAAATTGAACATAAACAAATGTCAATCTTTTGATATATATTGTTTCTTAAGAACACGCTATTTGTTGTGACATCAAGAATTAATTATAAAATTAATTAATGCAACTTATATGTTTGGAATTTTGTAAAATATACATCATTTTTGAATTCGGAATATCAACTATAGCTTAGGGTGAAATTTTGGCATTGTTCTGAAAAACTTTAATTTTTTATGAATAGTGAAACCACTAAGTGATAGTTAAAAACTGATTTTTCATTTAAATGAAACATTACCACTTCTGTGATTTGATTTTCAAAAATCCTACATACATGGTTGTAATTAGGATGTAAAATATGGTTCAATGGGATTAAAATAATTTTCGGTGAATAGTAACTTTTAAGTTTAATTATTCGCGATTAAAGGTAATTAGTGTAATTTAAGGTAATGATATTGTTATAATAATATTAAATTACCTTTACACTTGTCCTACTTCTATTTTATGAGTCATTGAAGACCAATACAATACATGGGTCAACTCGGGGACCCCATGGAGCCACTTTGGTAGGAAAATGACATTAAAAACTTTTTATTTAATGTTAAAATAAATATGTCACAAACATGAGTTGTTTTACTAAAACAATTTTTAAATGGGGTTATACAAGTGATATTTTTGACTATAAATATTCATTAGAAATCTAAAAGGCTTTCCTACTTCATGATATTTTATTTTTATAATTTTTATAAATTAAATAAATTAAATAGTTTATGACACCATGATGATGCAACGATTACCTCATTAATTAACAATTTAAATAAAATGAAAAGATAATGTAAAATCTAAGACGTACACTTGTCAAAAACCTATTGGATGAGTATATTTCGAACCCTTATAACCTTATCCTCAAAATATATAACTGTGGGACCTTTAAAATCTGAGACACATTATATAATAAAGTAACATTTCATGACTTTCCAAGAGTGCCCCTCCTCTCATCTTATAAAAGGCCTCAACCACTACCACCTTACTCGCACCTTCAAAACCTTTTGGCTTGGAAAACCTCGGCCCAAATACTCTCTAATATTACCTATCTTACTCCTAAAAGCCTCACTTTGTGACGAATTATTCCCAAGGAAGCCTTTTGCTCAAATCAAAAAGAGTTACCAGATTTTAAGGTAATGTATTCTCTAATGTTATTTTGTTTTATTTTTCTTCTCCAACCACTTAAACACTTTTTATTCATTTATTCTATGACAAAACCAGTATCCTAAATATACTAGGATGTTTTTATAAGAAGTATTAGAGCTACACTTACACACACCTACATCTAATGGTTAAAGAACATACTGTTTCTGTGGATGGCGAATTTCTGCCTCACGAAATGATGATTGTTCAACTCTCATATAACACCTTCAAATGTGGCCATTAAGATGTTAATATATTTATATATGATATATAATATGTTTATGTTTTACTTAAGCTTCTATATTTTTCATTTATGGAATAAATTTATGGTTTCCATTATGGGTAAACACGATATCTTCATTTTAGGAAGTGCGGACTACCGCCCCCTCAAAGTGATTTGAATCGTTAAAGCCATATGTGGGATATATAAAAGATGGAGTAAATGATACTATATATTATATAATACTGGAATTATAATATACCTATATATAATTATGATTTCATTCCATTAAATACGAAATAGAAATGAAAGTAGAGTGCATGCGTACGTATGACTTACCGTCTCCATGAACGATGCATTTCATTTCATACCTCTAAATGTTACGTAATATTATGAATGAATGTATATACTGGATATATATGATAGATATGATATCTAAATCATGAATATAATACTTGATATAAAGGATATTTCACCACACGAACATCTTGTAATTATAAGAATTTTATTTTTGACTCAAGTACCAAAGATCGACAAAATGACCGTTATTAACTTAAATAATTACATAATGTGCATAACATGGTAAAAAGTAATATAAAATAAATAATGAAGATGAAAAAGGTTCTTATGAAAATATAAATCAACTCTATTATATTATTCAGGAGATTAAAGAATGGTCGAGTGAAGTCGGACAGGAGATAAGGGAACTTTTTAACACAACTTCCATTCTTTGGGTTAATCTCCTACATTCAAATTACTTCATGATATTATTATGTCCTATCTAGTATTTGTACTTTATTTATGTGTACGTATAGTTAATACACATAATAGATCTATTTTATTTAAAAATTGATATTTGTAAGGGACTTCATCTCAATCTCCATTCATTGAGGCATATTTTGTTTTATACACAAATTTCTTTTATACTATGTATAAACCCCTTTATCTTTTACGTTTATTCAAAATGAATCTTTTTATACGAAGCGTTTTACTAAATGCAAAAAAGGAATGTTTTTTTGTCGTACGTATGTGGCGACAACGACTTCTCCGCCACCGTGACCATTATTTGAGTTTCGGATTCCTCTACAAGCTATAACTTTTTTTAAAAGAAAAATAAATACCATGTTTTACTTTTCATTTATTTTGGTATTAAAAATGGTTTTATAATGTTTTATTATATCAATGTGTTGTATTGATATCTTGTGATTGAAATGTGGAAATGTTAAGTTTCCTTTATGCATGTTTTATGTGATATGATTATGTTACGGTTTATGATATGTTTAAACCTGTTCATATGAGGAATGCATTGGACTTAATATGTGACGGGTGGAGCCCGCTATAGCTCCTCGATGCATCGACCGGTCTCATGAGACAAACTAGTGTCTTGGCACAAGGCCTTGACAAAATCTTATTTCTAGTCTTCGCATGAGGCCTTGGCTACATGGTTATGATAGTCTGGCATTATGCATTCCATCATTATGAAAGTGGTTATTGATATTTCATGTGATTATTCGACCAGTAGAATATCCATGTGAATAAGTAAATGACACTATTTCATTTTACTTTTTCCATATAATGTTGAAGTTTATGTTTAAAAGGATTTTTTTAGTTATACATTTCCTTAAATGTTTATGTTTATTTATGAAATCTTCCGCTATATTTTTATCCTTACTGAGCATCTGAGCTCACCCCTTTTATTGTTTTAATTTTTCCAGGATATGAAAAAGTATTTTAGGAATGACCTGCATGGATAGTCTGAAGGGGATATGACTGTGGAAAATGGAGACTATGTTATTGTTGTTTTTCCCTTTATTATGTAATGTAACATTGATGAATGTAATTAATTAGTCTCTATGGTTTCCTCCATTAACAGTCTGAAAATTTATTATAGAACCTCTAGGTACAATGATGTTCATATCCTTGAGTATGCATCTTCTGTGATTACTATTCCTTAGCCTCTATCCCTTAATTGTTTTCAGTTTTGATCATTTATAAAAGATATAATGAAAGTTGCATCAACCCAAACTTCACTTGGTATTCAGACTCATGTTGTTGAGATGACAAGAATCATGGTAAGAGAAGATCTTCAGACAATGATGGTTTCCTCAGACCAGGAAGGCCTAACCAAAATTAAGAAAAATAGTTCCCATGTGAATGATATGGTATGAGTTTACATCAAAGGGGAAACTAATGCTCAGGAAGAGATATCTAAAAAGTAGACTTCTACTTTAATAGGATATATTCCAATCATAATATGGATAGTCACTCTAAATACATGGTGTAAAATTTGAGGATACCCCTTTTACTCAAGCCTTTAAGGCACAAGTCAAGCAGCTTAAAGAATTCAGTCATACTCTTTAGTAGTTTGTGGAAAATAAGGAGGATTTTACATGGGATATTGACCATGGTGGCCAGATCATAATGAGATTTATCAAAATATTGAAGCTTTACCTACATCATCATAGTACAACAATTTTTGTTCCAGATGATTCTCCTTTCAATCCTTCCACGCACTCTTATGGTCCTTCTTCTACACCCATGAAACCATTTTCAATGCCTCTAACTCGGGCTCTTAGTAAAATCATTCCTATCCTTTATCAAGATCTTACATTCCCTCATACCTCTTCAAGCCTAATCCTTGATCCTTTTGTGATTACTAGTGTTCCTCTTCCTTCCACCAGTCCCCCAACAATAACTCCAACCACAATTTCTTCCAAACAAACTATTACTACCACTACTGCTCCTTATAATGTTTAAGGCATGATGGATTATACATTGGAGAAGATTTAATTGGATGGATCCTTGATAGGGGTCTATTGTAAAAAAATTCCATTGTAATTTTTATTTAATTACATTTCTTCTATCATTTCATCTCATTTTCTATTCTTTATATTAATTTTGTTCCTTTTTGATAGTCCCTAAAGGGGGAGATTGTGTAAGGAATATATCACTTGGGGAGCATGATATTAAACTAATTATTAATAATAGATATATATAATATCTATTTTTATCTTAAAATTTCATCTCTTATGGTATGTATAATATGTTAAGCCAGACTTTGATCATTACAATTCTACAGTTGTGCCATATGATGCCATGATTTGGGATCATCAAAAATGGGGTGATTTTTTCCCTCCTCTAGTTTTAATGCTCACAAATATTTCTTAATTATGTTTTATTAGGTTGTATCATATTTAATAATTTTTTACATATAAAATTAACATATTCTATTATTTCTTACATCCTAGGACAAATTACAGAGATTTGGATAAGTAAAAGTCACTGATAAAGTTAGGTCATCTATAAGGATAAGTCGCTGATGATTGACCTACAGATATACAAGACATCATTACATCGAGTTACCGATAACTTCTCAAATTGTTTTGTAAGGATGAGTTCCTAATTAGTATATTTTACCAATGGTATGAGTAACTGAAAACTTGGGATACTAATACATGTCTGGGTTACCAATAGTTGAGTCACCAATGCCTCACCTACCAACTAACTGGCATAAGGATACTGAGTTATAGAGACAAGTTTGAGATAGAGACATGCAGACCATTCAATATGAGATACCATTCAAGACATAATAAATTTTATTATCTCTCATTTAAATTTAATATAACTTATATACATCATATTTATGTATATTAGAACTTCTTTTCAAATTAATGATCTTTTCTTAATTTTGTAAACAACATTTAATGGAATTTAGAGACCAGTATGAGGTACAAAGGTACCATAGAAATTAATTTTTGTTTAATATAGTTTAGAAAGGTAATATTAAGATTAAAAATGTAATAGGATAAAAACATATATAAATAGATATTCTCATGAAACTGAAAAATAATTGAATTTATAATCTTAAAAACCTGAAGAAATTCCACTGGGAACCAAAAACAAAAGAACTTTTATATAAATGAAAGAAGAGAGGTGAATACAAATCAAGAAAACCTATAACCCCACTGTAAATAGAAGATAGATATACTCATGACACAGTGTTTTACTATTTTTTCTAGTATTCTACACAATATATATTTAAACACATCATTGAGGATCCACAAGCTACATAAAAAACACAGAGAGACTTCTAAATATATTCAATTTAATTTATGCATTGTTTGTGAACTGTTTTATATTTTGAGTAGTGTGTGTGTATTCGTTACACAAACACACACTGAGTCCTATACAAAACAATGTTGACGCTCCTTTCGTCACAGAATCTAAAGATCGGAAAATGGGAATATTTGAGCTCAAAGTGATTCAACCTTTGAAGAAAATATCAAAAATCGACAAAGGCATGAACAAAGGATCAAAAGCAACTGCACCACACATGTTATATCACTATCGTGCAAGTCCACTTGCGCGGCGCCCTTATGGCCGTGCAAGTGACTTGCGCGACCTAAGTGATAACCGCCCGGTAACCACCCAGGGCCTTCTTTTGCCTATAAATAGACCCTACAGGCCCCCCATTCGAGAGGATCTTTTTCCAGAAACTCGGATTGAAGCTCCAGACGCCCAAGTCTCTTCGCAAAGCTTCCGGAACACTTCTAAGGTAATTTCTTACCTAGAACGGATGATCTAAAGGGAGGAATTAATGCTTAAGTGTTGAAACTCATCAACACTTGCGTGCCTGAGTGGTCAGCCCGTAAGGGAAGTGGTCACACTTGCGCGCCGCTTTATTCCTTCGATATAACTTGCGCATCCCTTTTCTGGAAGAACCTCAAGAGGATTCTAAAGGCTTTAATAAAGAGTCTCTCATGTATTTTAATGCTAGTTGAAAATCGCGCAAGTACACCATGTGTCGCGTAGGTATACCTGTGAGACCAATACTTGCGTGCCCACACAGTACTTGCGCGCCATCCAAGACTTGTGCGCCCCTTCCTTTTTTGGTGCCTTTATTTCCCATTTTACCCCACTTACGCCATTTTTACCTTTACTATTCAAGTTTCAGTCTTCAAGATACTCTTCAAAGCCATTTATGGCATGATTTCTTGATTTGAATTCCTTATTTTAAAGGAATTCTGTGGAATATCTCTCAAAACATAGTGATTTATAAATCTTTATGTCACCAATGATTGATAGTTCATTTATTCAACCTCATCCTTTAAGATGAGAGAATCTTTAACTTGGGCCTCCTTTTCAGGAGTAAGTCCCAATCATAATCCTTTAATATGGGCATCCTTCTTAGGAGTAAGCCCCAAGTCCTCTAATTTTGGGCATCCTTCTTAGGAGTAAGCCCCAATCTCAAATATGGGCATCCTCCTCAGGAGTAATCTCCAAACCTTAATCCCTAACCTGGGTCTCCTTTTCAAGAATAATCCCTAGTACTAAGTCCTTAATTTGGGCATCCTTCTTAGGAGTAAGCCCCAATCTCAAATATGGGCATCCTCCTCAGGAGTAATCCCCATACCTTAATCCCTAACCTGGGTCTCCTTTTCAGGAATAATCCCTAGTCCTAAGTCCTTAATATGGGCATCCTTATTAGGAGTAAGCCCCAATCTCAAATATGGGAATCCTTCTCAGGAGTAAGCCCGAAACCTTAATCTCATAACCTGGGTCTCCTTTTCAGGAATAAGTCCCTGTTATAATCTTGGTCTTCCTTTTCAAGAGTAAAACCCCAAGTCCCCTAATCTGGGCCTCCTTTTCAGGAATAAGTCCCAGTCATAAATTTTGGGCTTCCTTTTCAGGAGTAAGCCCCAAGTCCCTTAATTTCCCTTAACCAGTCCAAATTTTCGTTTGATCTGTGATTCCTTCTCAAGAGTAAAACCCAGTTATCAATCCTCTCCTAATTTGGGTTTCCTTTTCAGGAATAAGTCCCAAGATAGAGTTTTCAAATCTCCATGAAGAATATATACCTTTATGGACCATGTTCCTGGATTTTCTCCCTAAAAGTAAATCCTAAACCTTCATCTATCTGGGCAGTCATATATACATAAGCCCCAAACCATTTCTTATGATTGCATATTTCATGGCACAATTGTCTAATTTTTACCAATACCACTTGTTTCTCACACCGAGCATGACTCATGTGAGCTTAGAGTGTAAAAGTAATTACGACATCCTTCTTTGAGCCATCAATCATAAACGTCATACTCCCTTACTCGAACTACGTGGGTTCTGATACCTTTTCAAAAACAAAGGATATGTAGGTAGCCCATTTATGGGTTCTATCCCAACTCTGAAATAATCCATGTCCTTCTGAATGACGATAAACTTCAAGTGCCCCACTGAGTGGCTTTAAAACCAGCCTGGTCATCATAATGACCAAGAGACTTTTATATAAATGTTTTGAAGGATACCATTGACCAAGAATCTCTAAATAGATACAGATGATTCTCTATTGATGAAGAATCTCGAATACATATAAAATATTCTCTAAATTTGTTACATATTTAATCATTGATTGTTAAAACTAAAGGAAAGCTCATTTTATACTTGGTAATGTAATAAGGATTCAAGAACATAACATAAATCTATAAAGAGAGTACTTGAGTAGACAATAATTCCCCTCAAAAAGGTGTGATGAGTCTGACCTCCCATCCTCTCGACCAATGAAAATTCCTAAGCCTCATCAGTCCACAAGCTAATGAGCGCCTACCTTTGGAAAGTAGGTCCAAATTGATGTGGAATCATTGGATGTTTCCGGTTCTATGAACAAACCCTCTAGAAACCGATTGGAACGTTTGAATCTCCCATCCAGGAGGTCATCCCCGAATTCCATGTGAAACAAAAATGGTGAACCCGACGTGAATCCTTAACCAAGTTAAAGTGGTGTTTTACCTATTTGTTAAAGCCCCTATTTAAAAGTTAGTAAGAGGGATAACAAAAACAATCATTGACATATGTGATCATCCAAAGGATAAAGTGGCTGAATTTATCTTGATTACGTCTGTTATATCAAACATGCACTCTTTTCCAAGATCTTCTGTATTTCCATAATGGCGGCTCTCAAATTCACATCTGTAAATACTGCTGCTGTAAATACCACAGCTGCTATTCCTACTGGACCGCCATCCGCTCTGAGGATGACATCACCTACTCAGCATCTTCAACGATGGGTATCAAATGCGCTGGTTAAGGAGTACCATCAACATGGTACCATCCCAACTCTGGAGACTGCCCGACAGGCCCTCCAAGTGAACAACTCACACAGGTCGTACGGACAACGATGACCAGTGATCAAGAGGCAGGCGGTGCTGACTAGCGTCTCCAACCATTTCGGGCCGTTATCCCCAGAACGCAATTTCCATTCACTCCCTTACTCTGAGGAAGTGAATGAGCAGGTCCCTTAGGGCCTTAATTCAAAAATAAAGGAGTCCTTCCCGAGGGCTCCCATCAACAATCGCCGCCAGACTCGTGCGGTAGTGCGCCCTCAACATGATGAGGGTAACGACTCCAGGCATTCAACTCAGGTTCCTCGAACCCAAGTAGGCAAGATGAACCGCCAGAGACGGCATCCGGTTAACAATAGGCATGTTATCATCCCTGCCATCTCCAGAGAAGTCCACCAACCTAACTTGGTGGCGAACAACGAGCAGGCACACACACCTTCCCGTTTTAATTCCGCTGTCCAGCGGACTCGTCTGGAAGCATCAAGCCAATCCCGCCAGGCAATTCCGGCGGAGTACTATAGGTAGGAACATACACCTGCTTATACATCACCAGTTAGTCAGCAGGCTCGTCTGACTACATATGATGGACCTCATCAATTGCGTTTGGCGAAGTGTAATCAGCAGGCATATACACCTGCTAATACTAATCAATCCTACCAACAGTCTCGCTTGGTAGTGCACGGAGAAGTCAGTCAGAAAGCCCCGACGACAAACAGGAGGCAGACTCAACTCTCTGCCTCCACCCTTGAGTACTGTCAGGATTCACTGATAGGAAATGGAGGACATAAGCAGGCACATACACCTACTCCAAGCCCGGAATGGACGTATATCCCCGTTCCAGTGGCTGAAGTCACCAAACATATTTTGTCATTGGTGAAAGAGAAGAACCAAATTCCTGCTCATATTCTGGATGCTTTCCAGGATATCATAACAGCTTCATCATCATCTCAGGGACAGACACATAAATCTATCCCTAACAGTGGAGTGACACATCAACGATTCACTCTGGAACAGACAAAAACATATGTTCCAGTCCAAGAGGGTTATGGGGCATACTCCCCCATATCATACGGACAACCAAGTCAGGCACATACACCTGATTTGAGTGGAGATCGTCAGCCTAAACTGACCATCTTTCCTGATCAGGCACATACACCTGCTCAGAGTAACCTCTTTCATCAACAAGTGGTTTCCAAAGCGAGTAAGAAGGCAACTATGAAAAAGATCTTCCCAGCACAATCAGGAGATCAAAGGCCAATCTGCAACGAGGCCTTGCTCGATGCTGGAGTTCTTAAAGCCCTCAGACATTTATCTGTTGGAATTCAAGATTCTACTCCCTCAGTTCCTGATAACGGGAACATTAATTCCAAAATTCTTCAACATGCACTTTCTCATGAAGGCTTGCTTCGTGACAATTCGGTCAATCTTGAAGTTTCATCTTCAGATGGGAGCCACAGGAACCCTCTGTGTGGTCAGAAGACCAAGGAGGAAGAGATCTCATCTTTTTCTGTAACCCATTATGGTGGTCCTCCCCATGATGATGAACTTCACTGCGAAAGTCCTCTCCGCAGTAGTGATTCACATTGCCTGGAAAATACTCCATTGGAAAATGTACTGCCGAGAAATCCCTCTTATCTTGAGGCACTTGCATATGCGAAACAAGTCATGTTTGATGCTTTATCGCTAACAAGTGAAATAATTTCTCAATCAGAAGATAGCCCAGGGTGTAGGTCATTCTCCGAACCACCCCTAAGTCATGAATCTTCTAGTTTGATCAATGATCTCTCTACCAATCTTGTTGAATCCGATGAAGCAACAAGGAAACACCATCTCTGGTCAAAACAGGTAGAAGAATATTCATTTAATGATAAAGAGGAAATGCTGAACATGAGAAAAAAACTGGCAAAAATTGAGGTACCAGTCATGTTTCAGCCTTTGGTTGACTCCCAGTATGACATTCCAAAGATGTTGACGGAAGATGGAGTCCATGATATTCGTCTAAACATATGGAAAACTCTTTGTCAATTGAGGAAGAAGGTATTATCTTATGATGAATATGAAAATCATCTTAAGATAATAGAAGGGCTACAACGTCAGATTGATTTGGCATCTCTATTAGTCTCTCGGAATCCGAAGGCTGAAAAGCAGCAGAGAACCCTTCAACATTCATGCCTTGGCGCACTAAGAAAATTGGGTCAGTTAATTGCCAATGCCCCATCTGGTGTTCATATCAGATGATGGGATGTTCACGGAGCACTACATTTCACAGTGATTTCCAGTCAGCAAAGCCCGCCGAAAATGGTCTCATGCAATGTTATTGACCATGGCCGGCCATAGTCAATGGGCTTTGTTCATAATCAAAAGCTTGCTCAAGAACATGCTTCAACTAGTTCCTCTCAAAATCAAGCATATAGAGAACAAGTTGTTGAATTTCTCCTACATCAATCAGGCGAGAATATTGCACAAGCCTCTCATATGGAGCAAACACATCATCAAATGACAGAAGTTTCGGAAATCATCCAACGGTCTGTTGAACCAGGTGATAAAAGTGGATACAGGGTAATGCATCCAGCTAATTTCCGAACTAAGGTTCGCAAGATCAAGAGAGATTTTAAGAAGATCTCAGACATATCATGTCAGGAGACACCCCATCTTGTCAGAATGGGGACTTCTTTAACCCAACCCTCAGATTCAACATATCGGATTCGAGGAGTTGAGTGGAAGTAGCAGGAACATCCCTAGTCCTCGAGACTGGGGACTATTTCAAATCATCAATCCCCTTCTCAGATAATATCGGTCTTTTCTCGATTGGGGAAGAAGCCCCAAGAGGAACGAAGAGCCAAATTATGAGGAGATTCCCTCCAAGTTATATCTCGTCAAGAAGTTCCTAAACGATTGAATCAACAAAAGGCAATGTCTCATCAAAGACATTAAAGAAGACAACATCACAGATATGTTGATAGAAGGGATGCGATGCATTATGCATCAATCCATGTCATCAATGATGTTGTTGCTAACCAACCAGAGGAGGTTCACTCAGGGGACTACGATGAAGAGCGTCCTGCTCAAGAAAATGTACGCCCTGATGCAAATGAAGAAGGTGTGCGTACACGAATTGAAAGGATTACTCAGAACCTAGGTAATCCACTTCCCTCCCTCCAAAAGGTATCCAAAAAAGGGAAGGGAAAGAATCAGGTTACATATCCTTCCTCTAGAGAAGGTCAATCGCTCTCGTTAGAGCAAAGGTTTGCACAACAGAAGGAAGAAATGAATGAATTAAGAAGGTTGAATGCAGAACTACTTCAGAGTAGTCTTCTTCTTAAGAATGCTGAAGTCCGATAACCAAAGGAATTTGTTGTAACTACTGAGATGGATCAGGAATATCCTCCTTTATCAGTACACCCTCAGAGGTCTAATCCTACGGGTCAAACGCAACAACGGTTGGCATTACTACCATCAGTTGCAGCACCCACCACCACGTTTGTCCAAGCTCCATTCATTGCACCTACCCAACACCAAATTAAACCTGATGTTTCTCAAAAGTTAATAACTACTATTGAGTCATTAACAGCTCGATTAGAAACTATGGAAGGGAAACGTGCGCAAGTTCAACCAGAAAAGAAAGTTTACCCTGAATGAGTAGATTCAATTTCTCCTCCATCTAGTTTTGGAAACCCTGTTTTCCCTACATTCAATGGATTAGGCGACACTGAACAACATTTGACGCATTATGTGTCTTGTTGCGATCCTATGATGGGAACTCTAGAGCAGCAAGAAGCAGTGAAACTCAGATGCTTCATGCGAACCTTGGACGGACCATCTTTTGTCTGGTATACAAGATTGCAATCACGGTCAATCATCTGATGGGAGGATCTTCATCAAAAATCTCTTCTTCAGTTCAGCTCAACTTTTCCAAAAATGACAGTTTTCGATCTTACAAACTGAAAGAAAAGAGAGAATGGAAGAGTCTCTGATTTCATTGCTCGCTGGAAGGGATTAACATATTCCCTGAGTTTAGCACTTCCTCAGGAAGATCTGTTGCCAATCTGTGTGGAAAATATGCGTGAAGAATTACGCACGCCATTGATCCCTGTGAAATACACAGGAGGGTTTCGAGACCTTACTTCAATCGCTCAGCAGATTGAAGATTCCCCTATACAGTCTAAGGTTAAATCTCGTGTAATTCCATCAGCTCCAGGAAGGATAATGGGTAAAGCAGAAACTGCTACAGTTATGCTTAAACAAGCACCTGTACCTATTTCTACTTCGAAACCTTCATCTTCTCGAAGGGCTCCACCTCCGGAACGCCAACAACAAAGTCTGTTTCGTCCAAATGATCAATGAGATCAAAGGAGAAAACAATTTGATGATTTGAAGAGTAAAACATACTCTTTCCGAAGTGAGCAAGTTCCTGGTTACTTCATTTCAGCTCTGGAAAATAATTTGGTTCATTCACCAGTGCTCAAGAGGCCAAACAAGGAAGGAGATGAAGACCATCCCAATTACTTTCCCTTTCATCAAATGTTAGGGCATCCCATCGAGGAGTGTTTTTTCTTTAAAGACATCCTGAAAAGGATGGTTGACTTCGGACAAGTCAAGTTGAAAGGTTCTTCGACTCAGGTAGCATGTGTTAATGCTACAATTCCAGAGGAGGAAGGTGAATGGAACGAAGTAAAAAGCAGAAATGCACAGAAGTATGATGATTGGATGGTCAGAAAGACAATCAACCGAACTCATGCCATTTTTCGAACACAATTAAAGAAACCAATTGTGTCTTCTACCATGAATATTGCGGTAAAACCCTCATCATCAGAGGGAAAATCCTCAAAGAAACGGCTTGATTCAAAGAAGAAAAAAGAATAAGAAGAAGATGAGTATGCGTCAAAGCCTAAATTGTATTTGACTATGGCAGACTTTATGCCATCTACTTCAAAGCCACGGGCACCGCCCCACCAAATGGAACAACCTAAACAGGCTAATCAGGCAGAGTCTTTATCAGACGAAGTGTTAATCTTCGGTTCTGTGAATATGATTCAATTAAAAGATCCATATTCTAGTCTTGATGAGCCTGAATTCCCTGTATCAAATAAGGGAATCCGAGGAAGTTCTAGAGGTTCAGGATACAGGGGAAGACATGGATCTTTCCGAAGCCACTACTCCAATTCTACCCCTTCTAGCACTGTATATGCAGCAGAAACTCGTGGTAGAGCCCTTCGGCGATCTCAAAAAGAACAAGCACATTCTTCTGCCAATGGCCAACTCAGTTTTGGCACAATTATTTTGGAAGACCAATTAAAGGTTCCATATTCTTTATCTCAGCATGTAAATGGATCTAATCAGTCTAATCTTCCAAAACCAAGGATGTTCCCAACTTCTATCCCAATACAAGATGCATCAGCTTCCAAAGCATCTACTTCCAAGGTACCTGCTAAACCGCATATTCCTGTTGAGAAACACAGACCTTTAGATCAAAAGTATGATATATTGAAACACATGTCCCATGTACCAACCATGTTATCAATTTTGGATGCTTTGAATATGTCAAAATATCTTCGGGAAGCATTCATCGAAGCTTTGTCAAGTCCTCATGAGTTTGAAGCTGAAATTGCTGCAGTTGAAGTCTATCACATAGAGAATAATCCTACAGAGTGCCATGCAGTGATATCTTTTACTGATAAAGATGAAGATGATGTTGTAGATGGGCACATAAAACCTTTGTACTTATCTGGAAAAGTCAATGGTGTAGATATCCGAAGAGCTTTCATTGACAATGGTTCAGGAGTCAACCTCATGCCCATTCGTACACTTCGTCGATTGGGCCTCACAGAAACTGATTTATATACTTCTACCATGATGTTACAAGGATATGTTAAAAATGAACAAAACCACTGGGCGAAGATACACTCAGAACTCAGTTTGGAGATCTTGTTTCCAATTCAGATTTCAGGATTGTTGATCAAGACTCAGCTTTCAACGTCTTTCTTGGAAGACCCTGGCTACATCAGCATGCATCTATTCCTTCATCATACCATCAATGTCTCAAATATTTTTTCAATGGTCAAGTTGGAAAATTTTATGGTGATAAGGCCCTATTCAAGACATTTGAGTCTCAATACATTGAGGCAGAATTTTATCACATGAAAGGAAGAGAAAAATCTATAATGAAGGAAATTACCAAAGTTAATGCTCCATATGGTTTGGAGAAAATTCCAATAAATCCATTTACACATATGAGTACAGATTATGTGTTACATATCAGTCAAATTGACAAAATAGGCCCAAATAAAAATTCTCTTATGGAAAGATCCATAATGTCAATTACGGCAATCGAGCCAGACAACATGGGAGAAATTGGTAACCTACTAAACAGTGATGAAAGCACATGTGGTGACGTTTTCATTTCATCTACTGAAGTCCAACACGTATATACTTCTCCAATCAGGCCAGAAGAAGTTATAGCAACACCAGAGATGAATAATGATGTCAATTCTCAATCCGTCATCTCCCCTTTATTTCCCAAAGAAGGCCCTTTATCATCAATAGGGTCGGAAATGGAAGCTTCTTCTTCAAAATGTGAAAATTTTCATATCTCTTATGATCATGAGAATTTCGTTTTGTCATCTACTTTGCAAGTAGAAACGGAAGAAATAGCACGTGATGAAGAGGAAGAGGAAGATCTTAGAGATACTCCTCTAGCATTTGGAGAAGGTATCTCTACCACTGTGGATGAACTCAGAGAAGTAAATCTGAGTATAGAGAAAGATCCACGCCCCACTTTAATTAGTGCGGCCATGACCCTTGAAGAGAAAGAGATGTATATTTCTTTTCTAAAGAAAAATAAAGATATCTTTACGTGTAATTATAAAAAAATTCCTGGGCTTTATCCTGATATTTCTACTCATCATTTGGGTTTATCAAAAGAACATCAAGGATTTAAACAAGCCGTGAGAAGAACACACCCAACTTATGCTTCCAAAATTGAAGCTGAAGTGGATAAGCTAATCAAAGCTAACTTCATCAGAGAAGTTCAGTATCCCAAGTGGTTGGCTAATATTGTCCCTGTAAAGAAGAAGAACAGACAAATTACGGTTTTCATCGATTTCAAAGATCTTAATCGGTATTGTCCTAAAGATGATTTCCCATTTCCAATTACAGAACTCTTAATTGATGCAACTGCTGGCTATGAAGTACTTTCCTTCATGGATGGATATTCCGGATATAATCAGATCCGAATGGCCCCAGAAGATGAGGAATCTACAGCCTTCAGAGCCCCTAATGGTGTATTTTGTTATCGGGTGATGCCCTTTGGGTTAAAAAATGCAGGTGGAACATATCAACGCGCCATGAATCATATCTTCTAACCTTTCTTAGGGATGTTTGTTGAGTGTTATGTGGATGATTTGGTGGTTAAATCCAAACAACGTTCTAATCATTTGGCTGATTTGGAAGTCATATTCCACAAGCTTCGACAACATAATTTGAAGATGAACCCCTTAAAATGTGCTTTTGGGGTAACCTCGGGAAAATTTCTCGGCTTTGTTGTACGTCATCGTGGTATTGAAGTCGATCCTGAGAAGACCAAATCAATCATTGGTATGTCACCTCCTTATAATTTGAAAGAATTAAGAGGACTTCAAGTACACATAGCCCGTATTCGGCGTTTCATCGCTAATTTGGCAGGAAAAAGTTTACCCTTTACCAAATTTTTGAAGAAAGGAGTCACTTACCAGTGTACTGTAGAATGTCAAGAATCATTTGATGTTCTCAAGAAATACCTCTTGAGTCCACCAGTACTCATGCCACCTGTTGAAGGTAGACCACTTATCCTCTATGTGACAGCTCTAGAGTGATCATTGGGTGCCTTTCTCGCTCAAAAGAATGATGCTGGGAATGAAAATAGCCTCTACTACCTCAGTAGAACTATGCTTGAAGCAGAAACCCAGTATTCAAGTATTGAGAAGTGCTGCATGGCATTAATCTTTGAAGTTCAGAAACTGAGACACTACCTACAACATCACGAGGTCCAATTGGTATCTCGCAATAATCCGCTCAAATTAATCCTTAGTCGTCCAATGCTTACAGGACGTCTAGCAAGGTGGCCAGTTATTTTGCAGCAGTTTGACATTCAGTATGTGTCTCAAAAGGCAATAAAGGGTCAAGCTCTGGCTGATTTCCTGGTTGAACATCCTTCAATGGAAGACACGTCTTCAGATATTGAACTCCCAGATGAGGATGTTTTCTCTATTCAAGAGTATCCTCAAACATGGGAAATGTATTTTGATGGTGCTTCCAGAAGTCCAACAGGGAAGAAAATGGAAAATCCCAAATTCAACAAAGTTGGTTTAGGAATTCTGCTCATTTCTCCAGATAAGGCAGTGTTACCTTATTCATTTTTATTGTGGGAAGGTGGTACCAATAATGAAGCCAAATATCAAGATCTTATTACAGGCTTGGATTTCGCACTCCAAGCACAAGTGAATCACTTAAAGGTGAAAGGTGATTCAGACCTGGTAATCAAACAAGTCAATGGGGATTATGCCATCATTAAAGAAGAATTAATCCCTTTGTATGATTACATCAATGAGTTAATGGCGGAATTACCTTCAGAACCGAAATTTTCTTATGTCCCAAGATCCCAAAATGCGAAAGCTGATGCACTGGCTAATATAGCCATAGCTCTAGCAGATCCAAATCGGGACGAGACAACCATCAGTATTGCCCACCTTCATGCAATTTCACCTTATGTTCAAGCCAGAACAGAGGAAATTAATGAAATTAGTCCCATTCCTGAACCGTATGATCATACTACAGGATGGATGTTACCTATCAGGGAATACCTTCAAAATGGAACACTTCCACCTGATAGAGCCGAGAAAGAACAAATCCGGCGACGTGTGGTCAATTTTACTCTTTATGATGGCCCAAACCACTTAGATAAAATTCTCTACAAATGTGGTTTTGATGGAGTTCTCTTCAGATGCATTGATGGTGAAGAGACAGTGGCTGTCATAAAAGAAGTGCATGCAGGAGTCTGTGGTGCCCACCAGTCTGGACATAGACTGTCTGATCAAATTTGAAGGCTTGGATACCTTTGGCCTTCAATGATACAAGATTGTGTTAATTTCACAAAGAAGTGTCATTCATGACATGTATATGCCAACTTCATTCATTAACCTCCAGAGTTTCTTCATACAGCTAAATACTCATGGCCATTTGCCACATGGGGAATGGACGTGTGGGACCTTACCCTTCAGCTACGGCCAAGCAGTTTAAGTACATTCTTACTACTACTGATTTCTTTTCTAAATGGGCAGAGGCAGTGCCTCTCAAAGAAGTCAGTTCTAAATGCATTGTTAGCTTCATCAAGTCTAAAATCATTACTAGATTTGGTATCCCTCACACCATATTGACGGACAACGGCACCAACTTCTATTCTTCTGAGGTGAAGAAATTGTATCAAGAATACAACATTAAATCCAACCATTCATCTTGGTATCATGCGGCAGCCAATGGCCAAATAGAAGCCTTTAACAAGACTCTTTCAAATATACTACAAAAGATGGTGGATAAAGATAAGAGGCCATGGCCTGATAAACACTTTCATGCTTTATGGGCTTATCAGACTACCACCTGCAATGCAATGCGGTCAACTCCATATTCGTTGGTATATGGAACAGAAGCAGTCTTGCCAATTGAAGTTAAATTGCCCTCACTCAGAGTAGCCATTTGTGATCAGTTATCTACAGATGAGCAATCCCAAAAGCGATTGAATGAATTGGAACAGTTAGATGAGAAAAGATTGTGTACGTTGTACCACTTGGAAATCTATCAGAATCGAATAGCATGAGCTTTTAACACAAAAGTTCGTCTTCGTTCATTCAACCAGGGAGAATTGGTATTAGTTCTCAGAACTCCAATGATACCAGGAAAGAAGCCTCCCAAGCTTGAACCAAAATGGGAAGGACCTTATTCAATACATAAGGTCTACTCCAATGGTGCTTATTCATTAATCTCAATGGATGGAGAACTCATCACGACTCCAACCAATGCCAGATTTCTGAAGAAATATTTTGTATAAATACAAAATATGGTCCCCAGAACCAAGATTCTTACAATTAGTTCATACAAAATGGTCCAGTATGACCTTAAACTGCAACTACGTCCAACATGATGTTAAACTGTAGGAAAGTCCCTTACGTCCGGAAAGGCGTTAAACTACATAAGCGCTTAAAAGTCCAGTATGACTTTAAACTTTAGAAAAGAAGATGTCCCCGCAACATGACACTAAACTATGCAGCACCATTTCTTCCTTGCAATATGACGTTAAACTATACAGCAATGGTCCAGTATGACCTTAAACTGCAACTTCGTCCCACACGCCGTTAAACTGTGAAAAAGTTCCCTAAACCGTCCAACATGACCTTAAACTGCATCATCCCTGGTCCATGCATATGACCATAATCTATTTTCAAGTCTCTTATGTCCAGAAAGACGTTAAACTATTATGTCCTAACTACATGACGCTAAACTGTATAAAACTCCCTTACGTCTGAAAAGACGTTAAACTATATAATCGCCAAAGGTCCTGTATGACCTTAAACTATTCACACTTTTGTCCAACATGACACTAAACTGTAGAAAAAATCCCCAATGCATCAAACATGACGTTAAAATGATGCACTCTTCTGTCCTCACTGCATGACATTAAAACTGCACAGTCCCCCTTTCATCCAATATGACGTTAAACTCTATTGTTCCCATTGTCCTAACTACATGACGGTAAACTATACCGAAAGTTCATAATACTTCCTACATGACATTAAACTGTATTTTGTCCCTGCTGCATGACACTAAACTGTGCATCACCAATAGTCCTAACTGCAAGACTTTAAACTGCATAGTCACTTGATATGTCTTATATGACATTAAAATATGCATCGTTAAGTTTGTTGTTACCTCTTGTTTCTCACACCGAGTATGACTCACGTGAGCTTAGATAAAACCTCGACCATAACACTCTCTTTGGGGCGCTAACCATGTGTAAGTCCCAACAACATTTTTAGGTCGTTTTCCCCAAGAACAACTTGATCATTAATTCATTTTTTAATTGAACTACATAGACTTTGATCCTTTCCCTCTAGGCTGGGTATGTAGGCAACCTCCCAGGGTTCAATCCCAAAAAACAATCTCTTCACATCGGTTCACCACCATCTCATATGATGTTGATTCGTGAAACCGCCCCTTGAATCAATATCTTTACATTGATTCACTTTTATCCTTGTTATATGACATTAAACTATGCAACACTTTTTGTCAGGTACGACAATAAACTAAAATACTCTTTGATTTCCTCATTTGAGAGAGAACTACTATTGACATTTATTTTTAAATCATGTTTTATTTCAAAAGACTACGTGCATACATGGCAATGCCTAAACTTTTTATCTTGGGTTAAACCATCATTTTATAAAGTCCCCTTTCACCCTTCACATGTACGAACCAAATTTGTACAAAGGGTAGTTCTAGAACTACGTGGGCTTGATTCCCATCCTTATGGGATACGTAGGAACGTTCGAGTATCCCTCGAATCCAGTCCCAAGTCCTTTGGGCCTAACCCCAAATTTCACTTTCAGTCTCATGGCTGAAAAGTCCTCATGAAAACACACACTGTGTATTCATTATTATGGTCCGAATTCTATGACCCTAAACTATGATCTCTCATACTTTCGTCCTGCAGACGTTAAACTGCATTTCAAGAACTACGTATGGCTTGATTCTCATTCTTATGAGATACGTAGTGAAGTCCAAAATTTCAATTCAGGACCCACCCACAACATGATTATGGTTACCATTGACCTATGTATCTCTATATACATTGGAAAATACCCATCTTTATGTGTTATAATACTAACCTTAAATATTTTCAGATCTTCATAACCCTTTTAATGACTTCTAGTCACAAAAATGTCAAACTTTTGAGAATTATTTTTCTTGACTATGCAGCACGTGCCCATAGGTGGCCTTGCATAAACAGTCCACATAACAGACTTGTCAGCCGAAAGATGCTATTTATTTGACCATGCAGCCAATGCCCTTAGGTGGCCCTACATATTTCAACCCCCTAACGGGTTTGTTAAATAATGGTAACTTCAATCTTGGGAAGAATGCCTCTTTTGTCCTTATTTGTCATAAAACAACAGTATGTAGGGATCTGCAAAAAATAGCCATCCTTAACATATTTTCCCCATATCCTTTTTCATGATCTGAAAATATTCAAGTCGATGGTTTATTCTTCTTCCCTATGTTTGGGTCAGACCTTCGTAGGAGTGATATTCATCCAGTTCTTCGATAATCTTGTCTGAAAATATCTTCTCCATATTCAAGTACCTCTTTCCATACAACAAACTCTATACCTTAGAAAATTTGAATCTCCATAATCTTTCACTGGCTTTTAGCACTAGGAAAGTAAATTTCTGGGAGTTCTTTTGCCTGACTATGCAGCACGTGCCCATAGGTGGCCTTGCATAAACAGTCCACATAACAGACTTGTCAGCCGAAATATGCTATTTATTTAACCATGCATCCAATGCCCTTAGGTGGCCCTGCATATTTCAACCCCCTAATGGGTTTTGTTAAATAATAGTAACTTCATTCTTGGAAACTACTTCTTCTAATGTCTTTTATCTCTTTTTCATATCATTCCTCAGATTCAAATATTCTTAATCCATAGTTTACATATTTTCCCTCATACTTGAGTATGGTAGTATGTTTTCAGATGAACTTTCAAGGAATTGTTTCAATTCTAACCCATTTCGGTCAAAGCTATTTTGACCTTAAACATTATCACCTTTATATCCGACATGCATGACTTTAAAATACCAGCTTTCTTGTTTTTCTTTTCACCTCAGAGTCAAATCCTCTTTTCTCTCCGGATCCAACTCTGAGGGGGGACTTTTGTTGACGCTCCTTTCGTCACAGAATCTAAAGATCGGAAAAGGGGAATATCTGAGCTCAAAGTGATTCAACCTTTGAAGAAAATATCAAAAATCAACAAAGGCATGAACAAAGGATCAAAAGAAACTGCACCGCGCATGTTATATCACTGTCACGCAAGTCCACATGCGCGGAGCCCTTATGGTCGCACAAGTGACTTGCGCGACCTAAGTGATAACTGCCCGGTAACCGCCCAGGGCCTTATTTTCCCTATAAATAGACCCTGTGGGCCCCCCATTCAAGAAGATCTTTTTCCAGAAACTCGGATTGAAGCTCCTGATGCCCAAGTCTCTTCGCGAAGCTTCCGGAACACTTCAAAGGTAATTTCTTACCTAGAACGGAAGATCTAAATGGAGGAAGTAAAGCTTAAGTATTGAAACTCATCAACACTTGCGCACCTGAGTGGTCAGCCCTTAAGGGAAGTGGTCACACTTGCACGCAGCTTTATTCCTTCGATTGAACTTTCACATCCCTTTTCTGGAAGAACCTCAAGAGGATTCTAAAGGCTTTAATAAAGAGTCACTAAAGTATTTCAATGCTGGTTGAAAATCGCGCAAGTACACCATGTGTCGCGCAGGTATACCTGCGCGACCAATACTTGCGTGCCCACGCAGTACTTGCACGCCTTCCAAGACTTGCGCGCCCCTTCCTTTTTGGGTGCCTTTCTTTCCCATTTTACCCCTCTTAAGCCATTTTTACATTTCCTATTCAAGATTCAGTCTTCAAGATACTCTTCAAATCCATTTATGGCATGATTTCTTGATTTTACTTCCTTATTTGGAAGGAATTCTGTGGAATATCTCTCAAAACATAGTGATTTATACATCTTTATGTCACCAAAGATTGAGAGTTCATTCATTCAACCTCATCCTTTAAGATGAGAAAATCTTTAACATGGGCCTCCTTTTCAGGAGTAAGTCCCAATCATAATCCTTTAATATGGGCATCCTTCTTAGGAGTAAGCCCCAAGTCCTCTAATTTTGGGCATCCTTCTTAGGGGTAAGCCCCAATCTCAAATATGGGCATCCTCCTCAGGAGTAAGCCCCAAAACTTAATCCCTAACATGGGTCTCCTTTTCAGGAATAATCCCCAGTCCTAAGTCCTTAATTTGGGCATCCTTCTTAGGAGTAAGCCCCAATCTCAAATATGGGAATCCTCCTCAGGAGTAAGCCCCAAACCTTAATCCCTAACCTGGGTCTCCTTTTCAGGAATAATCCCCAGTCCTATGTCCTTAATATGGGCATCCTTCTTAGGAGTAATCCCCAATCTCAAATATGGGCATCCTCCTCAGGAGTAAGCCCCAAACCTTAATCTCATAACCTGGGTCTCCTTTTCAGGAATAAGTCCCAGTTATAATCTTGGGCTTCCTTTTCAGGAGTAAATCCCCAAGTCCCCTAACTTGGGCCTCCTTTTCAAGAATAAGTCCCAGTCATAAATTGTGGGCTTCCTTTTCAGGAGTAAGCCCCAAGTCCCTTAATTTCTCTTAACCAGTCCTAATTTTCGTTTGATCTGGGATTCCTTCTCAGGAGTAAAACCCAGTTATCAATCCTCTCCTAATTTTGGTTTCCTTTTCAGGAATAAGTCCCAATTTAGAGTATTCAAATCTCCATGAAGCATATATACCTTTATGGACCATGTTCCTGGATTTTCTCCCTAAAAGTAAATCCAAAACCTTCATCTATCTGGGCAGTCATATATACATAAGCCCCAAACCATTTCTTATAATTGCATCTTTCGTGGAACAATTGTCTCATTTTTACCAATACCTCTTGTTTCTCAAAACGAGCATGACTCACGTGAGCTTAGAGTGTAAAAGTAATTATGCCATCCTTCTTTGAGCCATCAATCATAAACGTCATACTCCCTTACTTGAACTACGTGGGTTCTGATTCCTTTTCCAAAACAAAGGATACATAGGTAGCCCATTTATGGGTTCGTTCCCAACTTTGAAATAATCCATGTCCTTCTGAATGACAATAAACTTCAAGTGCCCCACTGAGTGGCTTTAAAACCAGCCTGGTCATCATAATGACCAAGAGACTTTTATATAAATGTTTTTAAGGATACCATTGACCAAGAATATCTAAATAGATACAGATGATTCTCTATTGATGAATAACCTTGAATACATATAAAAGAGTCTCTAAATTTCTTACATATTTAATCATTGATTGTTAAAACTAAAGGAAATCTCATTTTATACTTGGTAATGAAATACGGATTCACGAACATAACTTAAATCTATAAAGAGAGTCCCGGAGTAGACAATAATTCCCCTCAAAAAGGTGTGATGAGTCTGAACTCCCATCCTCTCGACCAATGAAAATTCCTAAGCCTCATCAGTCCACAAGCTAATGAGTGACTACCTTTGGAAAGTAGGTCCAAACGGATGTGGAATCATTTGATGTTTCCGGTTCTACAAAAGATCCCGCTAGAAACCGATCAGAACGTTTGAATATCCCATCCAGGAGGTCATCCCCGAATTCCGTGCGAAACAAACAATAAGATGCATTGATATCTTAACAAAACAATATTTTTACACCTAACACACCAACAAATAATAGTGGAAGAGGTCCCTGCATGTTGTCTGTTTTTCACTCACATGAAAACTATGGAAGATGTCTGGTTGATCTACAAAGTTATATAGAGTTTTTTACATTGATTTAGGGTGTGTATCATGATTATTTATATAAACTACTTGGTGGCAGGTGATCAAAAAATGGAGAAGATTAGGTCTCAATGTGAGATTGAACCTCTGGTTTATCTTTGATGTGTTATTTCAAGATTTGTTTTCACTATTTTTATATTTATTTTAAAAAAAAATACATTGATAGATAATCATAGATAGTTTTTATATTAGTATTTGTTTTCAAAAATTAAAAAAATTAATTCATATTATTTTAATTGATAAATAATCACTCTTTGATAAATATTTCAAATAATCAAGAAAAATTATCAATCTCATACTCTGGTTAACTAGGTCCTATCCAATTTAAATTGTGGATATTTTAAACAATATTCAAATAAATATTTTTTGACGAAATTTTTTTCTATAGGAACTCAATTCACACCCACCCCTCTTAAGTGTCCTACTCCAACCAAAAACAAGGAATTCAAAACGATAGAATACACATTGGGTCTACTTGTACGCATATTTATAAAAATAAATTATAATTCAAACGTAACTTGAATCACTATAATAGTGATTATATATCTCATTTTTTCATAAAAAAATAAAATATAAAAATTGTTATAAAGAACCCCTAAAATTACAATAAAAACATTCTTAGTATTCTAACCGAATTTAGGACTAGATAAATTAATATTTGGAACTCAATTTATTTTAATGGAATGAAAATAATTTCATTACATTTATAATGAAAACATAATGATGTAATTTAGAGTAATTTATCATATGTTTTGACCCAAAATAAGAAGGTCATTGAGACATGAGTTTTAGATATCTGGTTTGGCTACATATAAGAACTTACTACATTGTTTGAAAATTTGGATTTAATGATTACATGGAATGTCAAAACAATAGTTTTAAAGGTATTTTATGAAAATAAAATATTATGGTGTAATCAATTTTAAAGAAAAATTGATCAATATGAAAATCTATTAATACTTTTAATGGAAATAAAAATAAATAAATATTTATAATTATCAGCACCTTAATTGGTTCATGGTGTAAATTGACACTATTAGCCTCATTATATGGTATATAATTGTTGAAAATAATTCCAAATTCATTAATTAAGTAGAATTTATCCTAAGGAATTGTTTTCAAATATTTTTATGAACATTATTGTTATAATATATTTTTAATTTTATAATTAGTTCATATTAATGGTAATATGAATTGATAATGTATAAACATGTAGAAGTTGGATTCATTAGTTATCCATTCTTTAGAAATGAAAATAAATTAAATTGTAGGTATACATGATATGTTTTTTTTGGAAATACATTTTAAAAAAATAATGTGGTTTTATGAATTTAATTAATCAATATTGGTGAATTATTTTAATGAAATTTTATGGTAATATATTCAATTATATAATTTCTCATACATTTAATAATTTTTACAAGTCATCGAATAATAATAATTACCCATTTTTCATAAAAATTAATTTTTTCTAAATAAGGATTTTTTTGCCTTTGTGTGCTTATGTTATTATAATGTTAACCTTGTTTTAGAAATTGAAATTGAGAAAAGTATTTCCTTATTTTGAATAATAATATATAAATTAGGTAATGAATAATTTTTCTTCTTTCACCACAATAAATTATTATTATTTTAAAATTCGTTATTAAGATAGTAGTTAAAAAGTACTAACTTGGGGTTAAACAAAATTGATAAGAGTTACAAAACCAAAAACAAATCAGAATCCAAAATTTTATGTCGATTTACTCCATCCATTTAAATAAATTTTGATTTTGGGTATTTTCATTCACATACTCATAAATATTTTTTAATTATATTTTAATATGATTTTTATTTAAGATAGTTCCATTACCCTCTCATATTAGTAGTGGTCATATTCCCCAAACTATTTAATTCATTTAATCCATTAAGATTAGTAAATACCTACACAAATAAACTTATAAATTACATGAAAAAAATTTGTGATCTTATATTCTTCCTAAAATACCTATCATTGATGGAATAATGTGTATTCCATGTGAGGTTACCCAAAGAAGTAGTAATTAACATTACAAATATATTTTTTTAGTTTAATTCTTCAATAACCTCTTACAAATAATTTATATCCATAATAATATGATGAAATAAATAAATTTACTGTACTGAAATATTTTCAATCGAGAGTTATAATGTGTTTCTACCTTTTTTCCATCCTACGTTAAATGATAATGTCATTCATGTGTTAATATAGACTACTACCTCAATGAAATGATGTTATTTATTTTTACAATTCTAAAATCATGGCATGTAATATGAATGTTTTTGTTATATATATATGATATTTATTATATTATATTGTTTTCATAAAATGACACAAATTTTAATCATTATCTATATCCATTTTTTTTAAAATTCTAACCATACATAAGGAACTATCAATAATAGCATTGTCATGATGTTTTGTAATTTTTTATTCATCACAAGCTTATATGAATGGTCAAAAAGGTATATATAATGAAAAAATATATGAATATATAACTTGATTAAAATTAATATCATGATTAGTCCATGGCCAAGGTGCAAGGATATAAACCTTTGAACTGAAATATAAATGAAAATAAGACTACTTTTCACCATATGGTTTATTTTATTGAACAAATGTCAATTAATTGCATATTTTATGTTAAAAGGGTATTATTTATGATAACATAAATATTATTATGGTTCATGTATACATAAAAATTAAATCCAAAAATAATATATAGGAACATTACATTTTTTATAAATTATGTCTAGACTTATGTTACGGGATTATGTTGGCAATTATAATTTTAGTCGAGATTTTTTATGAATGATTCTAAATGTTGAGATTTATATACATTTTTTCTCTAAAGCTGAATATATTTTCAAAACAAATGGTTATAATAAATTTTTTTATGGTTTAAATTATTTATCTTATCTTTGGTATTTAAAACCAATTAGAAAAATTATTTTACAAAACATTGACAATATTTCTACTTTTGCCGATGAACATTTTCATATTTGTCCATATTTAAAAAATTGTTTCATTGTTATATTTTCTAAAATTAAGGATTATTTAATATAAATTTCAACCATATTTTAATTTATTTATAATTTCTTAAATTCTGTTATCTTACCTCTTTCGGAATGATCTACTTTAATATTTTTTTACGAATTTTTTTAAAGGAATATTTTTTGACGATTATATGATTAATTGATTTTACGAATAACTTGATCATTAATATATTTGATATTTAATTAAAATTACTCCATTTTTATATTAAAATATTTTAATATTCTCAATATTCAAGGAATTTTATTCCAAATTTTTTCAAAAGAGAGGATGATTTTATATTGTATTCAATGACTGGTGTAAATTTTCTTCTCATAGAATCTATCATCTCTATCACCATCCTTAGATTTTTATTATGCATTACTTGTGGTTTTTTGTAATAACACCATCCATGTTCCTTATATCTAATGAATTTTATTTTTTTAATATTTAAATAATTAAGAAATTTGTTTTTCTATGAGTCATAATATTATAAATTAATAAATAGTTTCAAGAACATGTGGAACACATTTTCATGTTTTTATTATATGGTTATTGTGTCTAATAAATCCATAAAATGAATTATGTATTGATTGATATATCATAAAATAATATACAATAGAATGATGAGTTAATCTAGGTGAGAATGGTATACCATATACTATAATAGTCTAGGGAGTGGTCCTTGACTAGTGACATGATGGAAGTGGGTGAGATCATATTCATCTAACATAGTATTCATAGTGAGAATTGAATAATTTATTGATTTTATATGATTATTTTTGTTTCATATTACAAATTAAATGTTCTTATGCTTATGATATACTCTCATGAGTCATAAAATATTGCAAATGGTTCATCACTTTTAGGCCATTTTTATTTTGAAAATATTGGTTCATTATAACATGAATGATTATTTATTTATGGATGATTTGGATTGATAATCATAATTTATGTTGACACTCTCATACAATTAAAATATTCTTTTCTATTTAATAATATTCAAGAAATCCCCCATGTTTACCCTTTTATGTAATCTCACCTCACAATTTCTTATGTTTCCATTAACCCATGGTTATGATGAATGGTGTTAAGTATGATATGTCAATAAAGGTTATACTATAGATTAAATTTAAGGGTTATGTTAAATATTTATCATTAAATATGTTGATAATCTACCAAGTCTCTAATGACCCTAAAACTATATGTTTTTTTTGTTTGTATTAATTCATTATATATAAAATATTCATATAATATAATGAAATATTTAGGAATTTTATTCTTAGCTCTCCACACATCGATCAAAAATAATAATAATAATAATACATAGAGGGATGAAACCAGACTCTCTTCTTATATAAAGAATATATTTACTACTGGGAAATATTTTAATTACATGGAACACACACCAATGTGAAATTATTATTGGATGTGTCATGATCTATACTTAGTAACCAATTTTATTTCTACTCCACCCTGAACCAACTATGATTCCCACCCAATCACAATAGTCATCTCTCAAACATCGAAAGAACCTACAAAAATTCTTATTGGTTTTCCAACTTCTTATATTTCAATAAAATTCCAAAAATAACAATACTCACCTCATACGGATCATTAAAATTCATGTTCCCTCAAAATTTCACAAATCACTAATGATATCGGTCATAAAAAATTACCCCCCATGAGGCCTTTATTCTCCATGAATCTTCTAGTATAATTCCTATATAATGAATATGACCATTAAAATTGGATTCTTATACTCATTCTATCATTTTAAATTCCATGAAAAACTATTATGAGATCATCAATTACTGTATGGTTTTACTATAAAATGACTTTTAGAAATACTATATATATATAACACCTCATATAGATAATTTTTTTAATTCTAAAATCATTTCCTAAACATAATCAAATGAAACAGTACTCCCCAACTTCTATATAATGCATTAATATCAATATTGATATTAAAAATTAAAAATTAAAAAAATTTAACCAAAACATGGCACCTCATGTAACACCTCAAGATTTCTCAGTATGTTATCTTTTGAAAGTAAATTAATTAATTCCGCTACATGCAAAAACGAGTTCGAGCGCACCATTACTTAAAAAACTAGCCGTTAAAAAATGGGTTATTAATAGTATTAACTGACTTTTGAATTAAATATATATTATATATAATTTTAAATTTCATATTTTATGTTTTTTAGACATATTATAAAGACAAATCCAATTTTTAAGATAAAAGAAGTATTTTTCAAAAAATGCAATTTTACCACTTAATTAACAGAGAATCCTTTTCATAAAAAATATTTGACACTTTTATATATTAAATTTAATGAAATTAAATTCTTCTTTAGAATCGGGACATAAAAATTTATATTGGATAAATTTTTGGTACTTTTTCAAAAAACATTCATATTTTGATGAATACTGAAAAAAAATTATAATTGAAAACAACTTTTTTAATTGAAATAGTTTATCATGTTAAAATATATATTAAATGGTTAGGATGTATAATTATGTAAAATTTTTATCATTTAATACAATTTATGTCATTGTAATAATTTCACATTTAAAGTTGACATAAGCACATTGTAATATTTTGATAGTTTTTGTTTTTTTAAAACCCACTATTGATTTTCAAAACGATAATTAATTTTAAATTAATAAATGAAACTTAAATGTATTTAATTTGTTAAAATAGACTTCATTTTTGAATTCAGAATATCAAAATTATATTAGGTTGATTTTGTGGTATTTTTTGCGAATTTTCAATTTTTGATTAATAGTAAAAACATTGTGTTTTATTTAAAACCGAATTTTAATTAAATAATTATTTATTTTCTTTTAAATTTATTTTAAATATAAATAGATATATAATACCTATATAAGTTCAATGTTATTCATTGGAGTCATTTTATAATAAAATTAGATGTATAAAATTTTGTTGTAGTTTTTAACGTTTTTAACCCACCTTCAAGGAGCATTTGCAAATTTGCATAAAATTTTTTTTACTACTTCATTGAGTTTAATATCAAAACACAGAGAGAAAATGGTTAATATGAGTAAGTAAAATATAGTTCAATAAGGCGAAATTAATTTCTGGTGAATAGTAACTTTCGAATTTTATCTACCACGGTTAAAAGTAAATAAGGTAATTAAAGGAGAAATGATATTATAATTACCCTAAAACATGTCCTAATTCAATTGGATATGTGTAATTAGACCAAACATAATCTTAGGGATAAAATATGAATCCTTAGGTCCACTTAGATTAGATTTGTAAATTTATTATTATTTTATTTAAAGAAGAGTTAAAAGTGATAAATTAAATGTTTAATAATTAAAGAATTTTTTAATATAAGGTTATACATAAGATAAATTCGACTATAAATATTAATTTGAAATATAAAAAAACATTCCAAAACCATGGTAATTTATTTTTAATTTTTAGACATTAAATAATTAAATTTATTTATCACCCAATGATGATGCAGTAATTACCTTATTAATGAATGAATCAAATAAATGGTACTATAAATATTATAATAAATATAAATTCAACGTTTTTATGACTTCAACAAATTTTATATGTGAATATTTCATTTTTATGGTTGATTCAATGTATCTTGTTTGAAGTAATCAAGTTGTGATTACTTTCACAGAACCAAATACCTAATAATGTCAAAATTGATATAAATTAATTTCTAAAACAAATACTATATAATGGGTTGATATATTATTTATAAAAATAAAAGGTTCATAAAAAAGGATTAAATAATATTATATATGTCATTAAAGAACCACTTTAGGTTCTCCTAGAAGTTTAGCAAATGTTTATTAACCATATAGTGTAAGAATACTAGAAGACAGAGTAAAAGTTAAACTATTTAACTAATAGTTAAATCTAAAAGATAATGTAAAATGTTAACCTAAACTTGTCTAAAACGTATTGGTTGAGAGTATTTGGACCCATAACCACTTTATCCTCAAAATAAACCATTTCAGAGCCATTATAAACTGAAAATTATTTTATTATAAAATAATATTTCACGATTTTCTTAAAGTGACCCTCACCTATCTTATAAAATGGAATTTCCCCTTCTCTCAAAATCACACATCCAATGCTCTTTGGATCATCCAAACCTTGAAAATATATCCTCCCAGATTCCCTCAAATCAACCTAGAGTCCATACTTTGATCAGAAAGCCAACCTAATGATCCCTTTTGATCAAATCAAATGGAAACACCCGAAGAAGATATAATAATTTAACCACCCCCTTTCAAGTTCTTTTCATCTTCTACTTCCTATATCTTTGTTTTTTCCATACCAAAATAATATCTATAGTACCTCATACATACATTGATATTATTATAATTATGGTACAATCATATTCGTTATTCTATCCGTCCTCTAAATAACAAAGTCACCATTCGTTCGTACGTATGGCTTACTTTCTCCTTGTCATGATGTAGTTTGTTATTCAAACACTTCATTATTTAAAAGGGTATAATTATTTGTATAACTGATGTGAATTGTAACACCCCAATATTTCATTGTATGTTATTTCTTCAAATTAATTCAATAATTTTTACTACACGCAACACTGAGTTCAAGCGCACCACGACTTACCAAACTTGACGTTCAAAAGAGGTTATGTAAATTATTAACTAAATTTTGAACATTATATAATAATTATAATTTTATAATCTATATTATGAGTTTCTTAGACATAATAAAAAAACAAATTCATTTTTTTGAGATGAAAGAATTAATTTTTTTTAAATTCAATTTTACCGCGTTTTAATAGAAAATCCATTTTAAATCCAAAATTTGAAAGTTTTATATATTCAATTTGACATAATAAACTTCTTCATTAGAATCAAGACATAATAATTCAGTTTCAATAAATTTCAGTTATTTTTCTGATAACTTTAATATTTGGGTGAATAGTGCAAAATAATATATTAAAACTGAAAACAACTTTTTTAATCAAAATAATTTGTAAAGTTAAATTATACAATTAAATGGATTTTAAGTATAAGTATATTATATTTTTACCATTTCATCCAATGTTATTTATTGGAAATAATTTCACATTGGTATATAACATAAACAAGTATCAATCTTTTGTTAATTATTATTTCTTAAAAACATGCTTTTTGGTTTTGACAACCGGAATTAATTTTAAAAAAATAATTGAAAATTATATGTTTTTAATTTGTTAAAATAGAATTCGTTCCTAAATTCAGAACATCAAAATTAGCTTAGTGTGAAATTTTGGTACTTTTCAGAAAACTGGCAATTTTTGATGAATAGTGAAAAACACTGAGTTATTGGTTAAAACCGACTTTTTATTTAAATAATTATTAATTTTATTTAAATTTATTTTAGGTCAAAATATATACATAAAACCTATATAAGTTCAAAATAATTTATTGGAGTCATTTTATAATATGTTTAGATATATAAAAATTTTAGTTAAATTTTTACCGTCTTTCACCCACCTCTTAGGAGAATTTGAAAATTTGCATAAAACATAATTTTACTACTTCTCTGAGTTGAATTTCAAAAATCCAAGAGACACGGTTAACCTTTTTAAGTAAAATATGGTTCAATAAGATGAAAATATTTTTTGGTTAATAGTAACTTTTTACTTTTATTTACCACGGTTAGAAGTTAATAGGGTAATTATGGGTAAAAATGATATTATTATTACCCTAACACATGTCTTAATTCTATTAGATAAGTATAATTTGACCAAAAAAAACCACATGAATAAAATATGATCATATTTGTTCCACATGGATTAGATTAGTACATTTAACATTATTTAATTTAAAGCAGAGTAAAAAGTGTTAAAATTCATGTTTCCATAACTAAACTTTTTTAATATAGGGTTAAAATAAGATAATTTAGACTATAAATATTAATTAGAAATATAATATTATTTTTTACATAATTGTATTTTATTTATAATTTTTAGACATTAAATAAGTAAATTTATTTATGACACAATGATGATGTAGAAACTACAGTATTAATGAATGATGAAAATAATTGATATTATAAATACCCAAATATATGTAATTTGAGATTTTTTAGGAATTAAACTAATTTAATATGATAATATGAAATTTTATGGATGATTAAATAAATTTTTTTCGAAGTAATCATGCTGTTATGATTTTTTTTAAACTACAAATAATGTCAAAATTGACATAAAATTGTTTTCAAAACAAATACTATATTATTGGATGATATAATTTTCCTAAAAATATAAAGTCAGGCCAATGGGATTAAATAATATAATATATTTCATTAATGAACCACTTGAGTTTCTAATGTAAGTTTAGATTATGTTTATTAACCATATAGTGTAAGAATGCAAGAAGACACGGTAAAAGTTAAACTATTTCACTAAGAGTTAAATCTAAGAGATATGGTTAAAATTGTAACCTATACATGTCTAAAACCTATTAGTTGAGAGGATTTAGACCCATCCCCACATTATCCATTAAATAATTCATTCTGGATCCATTAGAAACCAAAAATTAGTTTATTATAAAATAATATTTCAAACATTTCCTAAAGTGACCCTCACCACTCTTATAAAAACGATCTTCCCCTTCCCTTACTTTCAAACCTCCAAATCCATTTGGATCGGCCAAACCCTACCCAAATATCCTACCAACATTCCTTATATCATCCTAAATGCAATCCTTTGGTCAGAAAGCCAACCTATGGAGTCATTTGGATGAAATCAAAAGGAAGAACTCGAAAAAGAGGTAAATATTTTATCACATCTATTAAGTTATTTTATTCTTTCACATCCTCTTTCATTGTTGTTTCCACTATAAAATAATAAATATAGTATCTACTATATATTTTGATGTTATTATTGAAATTTTACAACCATATTCATTTTTCTATCCATCCTATAAATGACAATGTCACCATACGTGTGTATGTACGGATTACCGTCTTCACGTCATGGTGTTGTTTGTTATTCAAACGCATAATTATTTTGATGGGTTAAGTAATGAGTATAAATGATGTAAATAATAAATATAACATGTTAATGATTCTTTATATATTTTCTACCATCCAATTACATACTATTTTCCATTAATATAATGATATTGTCGCTCGTGCGTAAGTACGGATTACTGTCTCCATGACGTGATGAGATTTATTTCCACGTTTACCATTCAACGTTGAATATAAAATATATATCATTAATAAATATGTAATATATGACATAATAGTGATACTGGATATATATATATACTTACATATATCTAATTCACTTATTTTCGTTCAATATGATATGAAAATGGAAACAACATTTATGCGTCAGTACGGACTACTGTCTCCATAAACGGTGTTTTCCATTTCATATATATGTCTATTATAAATAATTATATTCTAAATATATATGATATAAAAATAATGTACTATATTCTAGAATCATTAAAATAATTATCTATGTGATACAATCAAGAGTAACAAGTAAAAACATGTACGATAAAAAATGATTATTGCATGAAATGTTAATTTAACATGAAAATTATTATTTAATGGGTAGAATAATGTATTAAAAGAATCATGTATGATATAATAAATATTATTATTGTTCTTGTATAATTTAATAACATACTATGGTCTCCATACAATAGGTCATATGTACCCTCGACCAAAGGAAAGTTCACGGTATGGGTTAATTTCACAATCTCTTTATTATCTAAGATTGTTTTTACGTAAGTATCCACTAGGAAATATTTATTATCCATGTCCATGTTTCATAAAATACTATTCAAAGGGAACATTTTAAGGTAATTTTTACTAAAACATCATTTGAAAATGTTTTAAATATTTATTCCTCTAATCCATTCTCATTAATGTCCATGTTTTCAAAATGGTTTTAAGGATTTACTTAAATGGACATGAATTTTTTATAATGTAAACTTATTTAAAAAGTTTCAAAGTCATATGGGACACTTTGATTCAAAAATTCCTTTAAATGTATTCCTTTCTATATTGTGTGACTTTTAAATTTTTTCATGAAAAATTGATATTTCTCTTAAAGAGTTTTAAAAATCATTTTCATCTATGTGAAAATCCATTAATGTATTTTAAACTTGTTTGAAGTTGATTTATTATGATACAAATATTCCCTTTTTTATTGAAGGTTTTGTGATATTTTTGAAAGTGGATGTGTTTTTTTATACCATTCATGGTTTATAGATAATTTATTGACATTTCATATGCTAGTTTTAATACGAATGTTTATGTTATGTTTAATCCTTTTCATATGAGGAATGCATTGGACTTAATAAGTGATGGGTAAAGCCCGCTATATCTTTTCGATGCATTGATAGGTCTCATGAGACAAAATAGTGTCTTGTCACAAGGCCTTGACAAAATCTTATTTGTGGTCAGGGAACAATGCCTTAACTATGTTGTTATGAAGTGTGGAATTATGCATTTCATCATTACGTAAGTGGCTATTGATAATGCATGTGATTATTCGACTAGTATAATTTCCATGTGAATAAGTAAACGGCATTATTTTATTGTATATTTTCCATATTATGCTAATGTTTAAGTTTAACAGGCTTCTGTTTTAGTCTTATACATTGCCACAAATTTTTATTATTATATATAATTGTTTCTGTGATATTGATATCCTTAACGAGCATCTAAGATCACCCCTTTATATGTTTTAATTTTCCAGTATTACAAGCAGTGTATTATGATTGGTAAGCAGGGTTAAGATAGGAGATTAATGGCATTCTAAAAGGATAATTTAAGTCTTGTTTTATTTTCTAATGTGTGATATAACATTAATGTATGTAATCTATTTTCCAATACTGCTAAACTGATCGGTCTTTTATGAGTTGATTCCTTGTAATCATTCCAATGTATTAAAATAATGCACCGACTCTGGGTAACTGGGGTCATGGTGTTATAGTTGTTATCAAATGAAGTTTATAAATAATTTTTTGAAATTAGATTTAGATAAACTCTAATTAGAGCACAGTACCCTAAGATATAATTTTAGGATTAGTATAGAATAACTTCATAGAATTTTGGTAATGTATATATTCTTTGAGTTTTGCAAGAAAAAACATCCCTAAATAGATACGAGCAGGTAGAGGTGGACCTGGAACAGATGTACCTAGGGGTAAAACCGAAAACACTGCTTTGAGTTAGACTCGGACGTGAATTGGTGCATGACAACGGGCCTTGCTGCACTCTTGGTTATGACACTCCCGGGGGATATACTTAGGATAATTCTCATTTTCATTATAAATCATTATGATGGATTTAAAAGTATATACCTCCTCAATGAATTTTTTATTATTATTTTGGATTATATCCATAAATAGATAAATTTATGTTAGATATTTTAAAAATTAGGAATTATTCATTACAAATCATAAATTGACCTATTGGATGACATTGTATTGAAATAGCGCCCAGTAGAAAGAATCTGAACTCCAGCATTACATATGATCCAAAGAGTAAGAAGGATCATATCATTCACAGTATTAAGCCATAATTTAGATGTAAAATAGTCTCCCATGTATTCTCAACATATGAAAAAATAGTATCATGTGTTAATAAGATAAGTAAATAATTTTTTGAGTCCTATGGCTTTAAAGGGAAGCAAGAGAATAAAAGGATAGAAGAGAGAAAGATGGATAAAGGGATAAGGGAAGAGAACAAAATTTCTCATATGTGATAAATGTGGAAAGAATCACCTTCCTAAATGATTGAAGGGAATGGGAGTTAGTTATAAGTTTGGAGAAAAAGGACACAAAGTACATGATTGAAAGAGTAAGAAAAAAGTTCCAAATGTACAATGCTTCATCTTTAAAGAGTTGGGACACTACGCGAATCAATGTCCCAGTCATCAGAGTATATCATAAATAATGCTATTGGATAGTAATAAAGTTATGATATTACCTCAGATGAAGAGGAATTACTAGTGTTCTTATGTTGTTATTATAGAATTATTTCAATTCAGTGTTGTATCAACAATATACTGGTTATATGAATTATGGAGATAAATAAGGATTGTACTGTAGTACTATTTTATTAAGGATTTGAGATTATATGGTTCTAGGAAAAGTGACGTAATAGTAAGCTACACTTTTTGGAAAAATACATGGTTGATGGAAATGTAATCCTTAATATGGTCCTGATAATGAGGTAGTGACTTTGGAATAAGACATGGTTTCTTGGGATAAATTATATTGGATATTCTTGAATTTTTTGGAACTGATTAATAGTTTGTTTATTTCATAATTGATGGAATTTTTAAAAATTTTGGATATAAGGAATATATCTTATATTATATAAAGGATGAGGGAGAATTAATGTAATCAATAAGGTTTTATGGTAATTCATGGTGTTACTATGCTTTAAAATAATACATGAAGAAGGTGTTCACATGTTATTACTTGGAAAAAATGATCTTACTTGTTTTTACCTTCCACAAAAAATTTGGACTGTGAGTTTGGACAGATGTATTTTGGATAAGTCCAGTTTGAGATTATTTTCGTATTGCCATAAATATGACAACCCGGAGGTCGGGCGGCAACCCATCGCGTCAGGAAAGGCCACAAGACATGAACCCGTAATCGAAGGGTGACAAGGGTGTATCACCTACCACTAGCCCATGTGATGTCCTAGATTTAATAATGTAGCTTTTTTAAATGGTCCGGTAGATGAATTATAAATTCATTTTTTTGGAACCCTATACGAATAGGTTAAATAGAAATTTTTTATGTTCTATTATCTTTTATAGATAATGATAAGTGTGTGGTAGAAATTAGTTAAATTATAGAACTCTACTTGTCAAGTATATATTTTTTTCTTCTCTTATTCTATGAAGAAATTAATTCTTGAACATTAGGTCAGGGATCTTAAAACTAAATTTTTTTTATTCTAATACCTTATGTTTTATTGAACCGATGATATTTTAAATCATCATAGATTGATGGCTGTGAGGCCCTAAATTCTACAATTATTTGTGACTGATTACCTTAATCACTCCCTATAAAAATTTATGTTTTCCTCCAATTACGTGTCTCTAATTGCCACCAATGTTCCCTTAGTTGATATCATAATTTGTTTGTGACTTTTTCATTCCCCTTTTCTTCTTATTGAGACTAAATTTTATTAACCAAATTTCCGATGTTGTTTTTCCCACAATGATATTTTCTATTTTCAACCTTTTATTGACGAAAAACAATTTCAAATTGTGAGGATTCAATTTATTGAAGGAGGGAAGAATGTAACACCCCATGATTTCATAGTACATTAATTTTTCAAAGTAATTCAATAATTTTCACTACACACAACACCGAGTTCAAGCACACCACGACTTACCAAACAAGGCATTAAAAAGATGTTATGAATAATATTAACTAAAATTTGAACTTTATATATTAATTATAATTTTAGAATCCATATTATGAGTATCTGAGACATAATAAAAAAAAATCATTTTTTTTTCAGATAATAGATGTAATTTCTTAATGAAATTTTACAGCATTTTAATGGAGAACCCTTTTTAAATTAAATATTTGAACCTTTAATATATTAAATTTGACAAAAATAAACTTCATATATAGAATAAGGACATAAGAATTTAGTTTGAATAAATTTTTGGTGTTTTTCTGATAACTTTCATATTTGGGTGAATTGTGAAAAATTCTATATTTTAACTGAAAACAAATGTTTTAGTCAAAATAATTTCTAGTGTTAAATAACACATTTAAATGGTTTAGAAGTATGAATAGATTATATTTTTACCATTTAATCCAATTTTATTCATTGAAAATAATTTCACATTTAAATTGAACAAAAACAAGTATCAATCTTTTGTTAGTTATTATTTCTTAAAAACAAGATTTTTTGTTTTGACAAAGGAAATTAATTCTAATTTAATAAATGCAACTTCTATGATTTTAATTTGGAAATATAGACATAATTTTTGAATTCATAATGTCAAAATTATCTTAGAGTGAAATATTTGTATTTTTCTGAAAACGTTCAATTTATAATGAATAGTGAAAATAATGAGTTCTTGGATAAAAATGACTTTTAATTTAAATTATTATTTATTATATTTATATTTATCTCAGGTCAAAATAGATACATAATACATATATATGTTCAATATAATTCATTGGATTCATTTTATAATATGTTTAGATATATAAAAAATTTATTAAACTTTTTACCGTCTTTTACCCACCTCCGAGGAGAATTTGCAAATTTGACTAAATTTTTTTAAAGCATATGTGAGTTTAATTTTAAAAATACAATAGACACGATGAACCTCAGTATGTAAAATGTGGTTCAATAAGATGAAAATAATTTTTGGTAAATATTAACTTTTTACTTTTATTTACCTCAGTTAAAAGTAAATAGGTTAAGTAAATGTAAAAATAATAATATTATTAGCCTAAAACATGTCGTAATTCTCTTGGATAAGTATAATTCAACCAAAAGCAGCCTTATTAATAAAATACGAACCTCTTTTTTCAACATGGATTAGATTTGAACATTTATTATTATTTAATTTAAAGAAGAGTTAAAAGTTTAATATTTAAGTTCTCATAACTAAAACATTATTAATATAGGGTTATACATAAGATAAAATCGACTAAAACTATTCATTAGAAAGATAAAAATAATTACTAAATAATGATATTTTATTTATAATCTATAGACTTTAAATAAATAAATTTATTTATGACACAATGATGATGTAGTAATTAATGTATTAATGAAAGAATAAAATAATTGATATTATAAATACCCTAATAAATGTAATTTGAGACTTTTGATGAATTAAACTATTTTTATAGGTTAATATGACATTTTAGGGTTGATTAAATCAATGTTTTCGATGTAATAATGTTGTTATGAATTAGAATAACAAATACCAAATAATGTCAAAATTGACATAAAATAGTTTTTAAAATACATACTATATTATTATTTGATATAATATTCTAAAAAATATAAGGATTGGAAAAAGAGATTAAATAATATTATATTTTTAATTATAGAACCATTTTAGGTTATCTTGCATGTTTAGAGTAATTTTATTAACCATATAGTCTAAGAATACAAGAAGACACGGTAAAAGTTAAACTATTTAACTAATAGTTAATCCAAATCATATGGTAAAAATGGTAACCTAAACATTTCTAAAACATATTGGATGAGTTTTTTTCGACCCAACCCCACTTTATCCATTAAATAATTAATTTTGGAGCCATTAGAAACAGAAAATGTTTTTATTATTAAATAATATTACAAAAGTTTCCTAATATGACCCTCACCTCTCTTATAAAAGGGCACTTCCCCTTCTCTTAATTTCACACCATCAAAGCCATTTTGCTCATCCAAACCTAGCCCAAATATCCTCAAATCATCATCCCTTCATCCTAGAGGTATTACATTGGTCATAAAGCCAACCTAAGGAGCCCTTTTGATCAAATCAAATGGAAGAAACCGAAAAAGGTGAATATTTCATTAATCTTTCAAGTTCTATTCTTCTTCCACTTCTTCATTCATTATTGTTTCTATTATAAAATAATAACTCTCGTATCTTCTATATAAATTTATGTTATTATAGAAATGGTACAAAAATATTCATTATCATATCCATCCTATAAATTAGAAAGTCACCATATGTGCGTACGTACAGATTACCGTCTCCACATCATAGTGTAGTTTGTTATTCAAACACTTGATTATTTGGATGGGTATAATAATGACTATAACTGATGTTAATAATAAATATAACATGTTAATTATTCTATATATATTATATACCATCCAATTACATATTATTTCAACATCAATATAATGATATTGTTGCTCAGGCATACATACAGATTACCGTCTCCACAACGTGATGGGATTCATTTTCAAGTTCACCATTCAATGATGATTATAAAATATATATCATTAATAAGTATGTAATATATGAAATAATAATGCTATTGGAGATATATATATATATATATATTTGTGTGTGTGTGTGTACTTAAATATATCTTATTCCCTTATTTCCGTTCAATACGATATGAAAACGAAAACATCGTTTAAGCGTACATAGGGACTACCGTCTTCATAAACGGTGTTTTCCATTCCATATATATTTATATTATACATAAATATATTATAAATATATATGATATATAAATCATTTTTCATATTCTGGAAGTATTTAAATCATGATCTAAGTGATACAGTCAACAGTAACAAGTTAAAACATGTACGATAAAAAAAGCGATTATTACCCGAAATGTTAGTTTAACAAGCAAATAATTATTAAATAGGTAGAATAATGTCATAAATTAATCATTTATGAAATAATAAATATTAATATGGTTCTATTATAATTTAATAACATTCTATGGTCTTCAAAAATGAGGTTATCCGTACCCTCAACCAAATGAAAGTGCAATGTAAGGGTAAATTTCACAAACTCTTTATTATCCGAGAATGTTTTTACATTAGTATCTACTGGGAAGTATATATTATCCATGTATGTGTTTCATAAAAGAGTTTCCAAAGGGAATATTTTAATGGAATTTTTACTAAAACATCATTTTAATATGTTTTAAAAATTTATTCTTCTTAACCATTCTCAATAATGTCCATGTTTTCAAAATGGTTCTATGGATTTATTTAAATGGACATGGATGTTTTAAAATTTTAATTCCTTTAAAAAGATTCAAATTGTTATGAGGAAATTTGAATAAAAAATGTCTTTAAATGTATTCCTTTCTAAATTGTGTGACTTTTGACTGTTTTCATGAAAAAGAGATATTTCTCTCAAATAGTTTTACAAAACATTTTCATCTATGTCAAAATCCATTAATGGATTTTAAACGTGTTTGAAGTTGATTTATTATGATAAAAATATTCCATATTTTATTGAAGGTTTTGTGATATGTTTGACTATGGATATGTTATTTTTATATCATTCATGGTTTATGGATAAAGTATTGACATTTCGTATGACAATTTTTGTCACACCCCGATCTCGAATGCCTATTTATTTTATTTTATTTTTATTTTTTTATCGGTCCCGTGCCTTTTGGAAGAGGATTAGTTGGGTCCCAGTTTTAATTTTTGAATTTTGAATTTTTTGATGGGCTTTAGGCCGGTGCCCAAACACCAGACCATTAGCGGTGACCGTGCATTCTACTCGAGTGACCGTGCGGTTGTGTGACGCTTCAAATAATAATATCATGTGTAGAAAATAACATTTTCATTATTAATAAATTTTTATAAATATTACTATTATTATTTAAAATGAAATGAAACAATTTATTATTGTAATTTTTGTTATTGAGATGCTATAATAATAATTATTATTATTATTAATAATTATAGTTATTAGAATTATCATTACTATATTATTATTAATAATATTCATTTTATGATGATGATGATTATTATTATTATTATTATCCTTGGTTTTAATACTTTTTAGTTATAGTCTAAAATGAAAAAAATAGAAACCCTAACCTATTATACCCAGCAGTGGCCCCCTTCCACCCTGTTTGTTCTTCCTTTTGCGGACCAGGAACTCGCCTCCAGAATCCCTGTGGACTCCCTTCTGTTGTACCACCTTCCTGCGGCCTCCGTTCCACTGTGCCACACTCCTGAAACCTCCCTTCCGTCACGACAACATCCTGCAACCTCCCTTCTACCGCCACCATCCTGTGGCCAGCCTCCCGTCACATAGACCTCCTACAACGTCCCCTATTCAGCTCCTCCCTGCACCGCTGCCCGCCGCAGCTCCTCCCTACACCTTTCGGCCGTCAGGCCGCTGCCCAACCTCCGACCACTCCGCTGATGCGCCCCTATTCAGCCAGCAAAAGTCCTCTTTCCCTTCTTCTTGGCGTGACCCACTGACAGCGGCCCACTCTCTCCTCTCGGCCAACCATCTCTGGCAAAAGCCCCTTCACTTGGTGGTTTTTCTACCCGGCACGACGACCCCTTAGTATAACCACATTTCATTATTTTGGTGTTTTTCTATTCATTATTTTTCACCCAAATTCTAAATCCTTTGGGTGGTGTTCGCATGTCTTGTTTGGTGTCTAGGGTTTGCAATTGGACCGCATAGCGATAAACATTCCTCTGTTGTGGTTCTGTCACTCTCACACGTGTTGAGGTAGACGTTTCATGCCTTTCACTCCAAATTTCTAGTCATGTGGTGCTTTTTTGTCATTATTTAATTTCTAAAACATGTGTCACACTTTTATTACATACTGTGTTAATTTTTAGTAGGTTTTTCATATTGGCGAAATTGATCGCAATTAGTATTTTTATGTCGCTCTTTCATGTGCATGTAAATGTCTCACCTTTTGGTCTAGAGTAATTGTCATCTTTCTTTTAAAATGATATTGTTGGTTATATTAGGGTATTTTTTAGATATAAATTTTTTTTGGTAGTGTCTAGTTGAGTTTTATGACCTGTGCAATTGTTTTATGTGAGTCCTTGGTGTCTTGTTGGATGTGTGATGGTCTTCGCCGCACTAATGTTACATTTTGGGACTTGTTGCAGTGAGTCGAGATCATTCCTAAGTGCGCACATGCATTTTCCAAGGTATGAATATATATATATATATACGCCTTCTGAGTGCGTGTTCCCCCATGGTTTGGGGAACACGTGCATCAGTCTAAAGATGTATATATATGAAAGTGCATGCGCACGTGCAAGTGAGGTGTTGCTTAAATTGGAATGTTTCGACTGGACTTCATTGAGGTAGGAAAATCCATGAATTTACCTTCCATTTATTATCCTTGATTCTTGAGGATTTCAATACATTATAATCATGTTATGCATCTTCATGGTACCACTTTAAAGCTTCTTATGGTGTTGGTAAATTTCCACTTGTTCTTTTTGGGTGAAATTGGATGTTTGGGTGGGGTTTTTCCCATTAAAATGTTTTGTTAAATTGGTTCAAAATATGTTTTGTATTTTTGGTATGAAATGTGGTGTTTTTTGGGTTTTGGTTTGGTGTTTGTATAAAAATAGGCCTTTGGTTTATGAACTTGTGTGGCATTTTATGAGTGATATGGGTGTTTTTGGGTTTGCCAAGGGTCTCTCGGGTCACGTCGGACCGCGCTCCATCTTCCACCACCAAAGGCCAAGCGATTCAGATCGCTTCGGACTATCTGACGCTATTTACCTGGCACCTTTGGTTTCACCTCATGTTTTTGGATCGTTTAGTTTCGTTTGCACTGGTTTCGATGTGGGTTTTACTCTATTTATTCATTTGGATTTTTTAAGATAATGTTTTTGTGTTTTAAGATTCTTTGTGTTGTTGCAGCGCATTGTCATGGTTTTTCCGTGACATTACGGTCATCGGCTAGTGGCGTGTACTTGTGCGCATGTTGGGACGTACTGCATCGTTGTCGTAACCGGGCGGATACCTAGTACTGAAAGAATACATGTTTGGCCTTTTAACATAATTCACGTAATTTCAAATGTAGTTATAGTTTTAAAGACAAATGATTTCTTAGGAACATGTGTTTTGGCTTTTCATAAGAAATGAGGTTTTTATTTAAAATTGGTGAAGTCCCGTTTGGCGCTTTAATAAAATAAATTATTTTGGAAAACCCACTCAGTTGGGATCATTGGTGTGCATTGATTTCATGAGCTGTATGCTATGTTTTTGCATCATTACTGATTGATTTACATTGTGGACGCACCCCTTTTTATTTCATGTGTTGAAATGAGAACCTAGAATAGTGAGTGAATCTTCTGAGAATGATTACTGCACTATTTTAGATTTCGCACTGGCTAGTGGCCCCATAACAGGAGAATACTGAGTTATTGATGTTATGGGGATTGGGCCCCTCAGTTAGTCTATGTAGAGATTTTCCGAGCATTTGGGCATTATGACGTCATCGAGTTTGGTCAATCCTTCAGAATGAGTCACATGTATAGTAAGTTCTAGATTGTTCACTATCTCTTAGGTTCGACCCATGTTTCTTTTTATGTTTATTTGTATGTGGTGGATGGTTGAGAGGTCTAGTTCGGTTGCTGGCCCATGTGTGCCAGTTTTTCCATTGCCCTTGATGTGTGTTTTGTGTTACGTGTAGTTTTCCTTTTTGGCTAATAACTACAGCTTGGTTTTCTACTTGTTTGCAACAACGTTATAAAATTGAATGCACTTGTTCCTTTAAAGCAATAATTTTATAAAAAAATATTAAAAAGGGAAATGGACTATTACTTTTTTTAGAAATGAAAGTCTGTGTGAAAAATAATATTTTATATAATTTACTTCAAACCTGGAATTAGTAAATTTCTTTATTTAAAGGTAGTGCATTGGGAATTTATATTGGGCTAGCCTAATGAGTTTTAATACTCACGCCTATATTTATTTTCGGTTTTTTTTGTTTGTGAAGGCTACAACATTGGTGTGTTTGCCTTGGGCAATGTTTGGTCGTGAGTTAGAGAGTGAACTGTGAGGTCACACAGAGATAGTGGTTGTCTCTTTCAGTTAGTTTTATTTATCTTTTGTTCATGTTTAGTAACTTTACTCTGTTTATTTATTTTGTGCTACTCTGTTTTATTTCAGTTGCTTTATTTATTTATTTATACTGGGTGAAATCATTCCCACAGCCTTTGTTGATGCCCTGGAGCTTGTCTCTTGTCCAGGAGGATCGGGAACGCCTCTCGGGCCATGTTGCGGACCAGCTCAGGTGACCAATTCCGGGTAGACCCAGGTTGGTTTGTGACAATATGGTATTAGAGGAGGTTGGCCCTAAGCAGACCTTTCTTTTCAGATCACCCATTGTTATTTGGGATTTCCAGTAGATGAATATTAGGACTATCAAGACTCAGGAGGTAGGTTATGGGTCGGTGCCTAATCACTACCACTCGTGAAGAGGCCTTAGTTACCAGGGATAGTCTGGGATTTGAGTAACTTTTCCTTGGTCGTTTTGGATTTAGGGATGAAAATGGAGAATAATCGGTTCACTTTACAGCCTCAAATGTGGTGGTGACCCATGTAAAGTCCAAGTGCCTAGTTTAAGGTCTACTTAGTGTTATCCTTTACTTGGGGCATGACTCACCACCATGTCGCTGGTTCAGACATATGCAATATTTTCTCATTCCAGTGGGTTATTACTTCTTGTGTTTTGATTTAGTCTCAGTTGATTTGAGTGTGTGTTAAAAGGGAAATTTGTTTTTAAACAAAAAAGTGTTTCTTCCAAAAAAAATATTTGAATTTAATAAAGTGGATTTTTAAATAGAAAGTGTTTTGGTTTGGAAAAACTTGGTATGTGTTTAGATTTGGAAAGGAAAGGAAGTGTTTGAACCTTGGCACTCCTTATGGAGGGTCACACGTGCGTGGGTATGTATGGAAAGTGGGTGGGGGCACATGTTCGCAGATGATGCGAGCGAGATTGAATACACGCACATGTGAAGGTTCATAAGGTTCCATGGGTGGGTTTAAATTTTTTAAAGAAATAATGATTTTTGAAAAGAGGCTTATCCTTGTATTTGTATATGTTTGGCTTATGGGCATGTTTCCTTTGGCTTATGTTGTTGCTTTGATTGAGTTTGGGCTTGATGCTGGTTTCGGTGTTCTTTTCTTGTTGTTCTGAGTTTTCTGCCCAGAAAGCCTCCAAATGTTGTTAATAAGTTATGCCCATTTCTCAGTTCTATTGTGTGATTCTTGTTTATCGAGGTAATTGAAGTCTGATAGAGGTAGTTGTATTGTTCTGCAAGAGAGTGTTTCTGTGGGTAGTCGGAAACTCTCGGGGTAGTTATGCTTCATATTGTCCCAGAGTTATTTGAGGGTTCAGTTTTAGACTAGTAAAAATGAGATGTCTGGTCATTGTCAGGGTTTTGGGTGAGATTAATGGTGGTTGAATTCTGCGAAGGTTCCCCATTTTGCAAGAAGTGCGGGCTGATGGAACTTGTCTCTATGAAACAATCCTCATTGGTACCAGCTCCTAGTTCATCAGACATCTCTGTTGTGCTCCACCAATATGGCATGTCCGAACACTCTAAGTTGTCATGTTTCATCCCTTTGAAAAGGTACGACCATCTTGGTTGTTTGATACATTAAACAGAAATAGCTAGAGACCATAATCTGAAAATGCCTGACTGTGAGGCTGGAGACACTTCAGTCATCAGGGCCTCAGCCACATGTCTTGGGGTGAAGCTCACACACAGTCAGGAGTTTTAGAGGGTGTGTAGAACCTGGATCTGAATAATGTTTTCAGCCATAGGATGGAAATATCTGAAATTTCCTTGTTATATTTTCATCACTGTCGTAATCTTATCCTTGTTGTGGCGGAGTGGTGAGCTCATTCCCCCACGATCCAATTGGTCTTATATTCTCTCAGTGTGGTTTTTAAATTTTTTGGTCTCTTTGGTGGGTGTGGGATATGTATGGATTGAACTATTCAGATGTTGAGTTGGTCATAGTTGTGTTTGTGGGGTGTATGTTCGTTTCGTGAAATGGATGGGAGGTGTTGAGTTAATTATTCATCCTTATTTTATTGGGTTGTTTTGTAGAATGTTTTCCGAAAAAGGCTCGAGTGTTTTATTTGGTCCATATTGGAAAATATGATCAAGTTTGATTTGGGAGATCCTGTGTTGGCCCCCCTGGGGGGGGGGGTAGTGTGTTCAAGTATTGAGGGTTTCCATGTGAGTAAATACATGTGGTGGGGAGAACCCTCTCATGTTCTCCCCTCAACTTTGGGCAGTGATTGATCATGAGTTGGTCGGGTGTGATGTGTGTTTGTAATGGTCACCCTAATCCTCTCGGTTTCTTCTGGTTTGGATTGGTCATGGACTCTAGTTGTGTCAACTGTTGGCATAGTGTCTTATTGGGGGAAGAAAGTGACTGTGATGGGGAGAATTTCCACACCCCGGTCTCGGATGCCAATTTATTTTATTTTATTTTTATTCTTTTCTCAGTACTATGCCTTTTGAATGAGGATTATTTGCATCCCTGTTTGAATTTTTAAAGTTTTATGTTTTTTATTGGATTTGGGCCGGTGCGCAGACACCAGACCATCAGTGGTGACCGCGAGTTCCACTCGGGTGATTGTGCGGTTGTGTGATGCTTAAAATAATAATATCTTGTGTAGACAATAACATTATCATTATTACTAAATTGTTATAAATATTACTATTATTAATTAAAATGAAATGGAACAATTTATTGTTGTGTTTTTTATTATTGAGTGTCTATAATAATTTTTATTAAAATTATTAAAATTGTTATGATTAGAATTATCATTACTATATTATTAGTATTAATATTCCTTTTATGATGATGATTATAATTATTATTATTATTATTATCCTTGGTTATAATACTTTTTTTATTATAGGATAAAATGATAAAAAATAGAAAACCTAACATATTCTACCCGGCGGCGGCCCCCTTCCCCCTGTTTATTCCTCATTTTGCACACCAGGAACCCACCTCCAGAATCCCTACGGCCTCCCTTCTGCCGCACCACCCACCTACGACCTCCATTACGTCGTGCCACCCTCTTACAACCTCCCTTCTATCACGCCACCCTCGGCTCCTCCCTGCACCGCTGCCTACCGCAACTCCTCCCTACGCCGCCTAGCAGTCCGTCCACTATCCGACCTGCGACCACTCCACCGATGTGTGACCTCGGCCTGTTGCACAACCTCAGCACCTCGACCCCTTCACTATTAGGACAACATGATTCCCCTGCCCCTTCTTCTTGGCACGACCCACCGACAGTGTCCCACTCCATCCTCCTGGCCAACTAGCTCCGGAAAGAGCCCCTTCACTTTGTGGGTTTTCTACCCAGTGCGATGACCCCTTGGTATAACCTCATTTAATTATTTTAGTTCTTTTATCTTCATTTTATCCCCCAAATTCTATATTCTTTGGGTTGTGTTCACACGTATTGTTTGGTGTCTAGGGTTTTCAATTAGGCCACAGAGTGATGCGCTATCCTCTGTTCTGGTTCTGTCACTCTCACACATGTTGAGGTAGACGTTTCATTCCCTTCAATCCCAATTTCACGTCATGTGGTGCCTGTTTTTCGTTTTTTAATTTCCTAAAAATTTCCCTCACTTTTATTACATACTATTTTAATTTTTAGTAGGGTTTTTATATTGGAGAAATTGATCGGAATTTGTTTTTTTGATGTCGTTCAATCGTGTGCATGTAGTTGCATCACCTTTTGGTGTAGAGTAGTTGTCATCTTTCTTTTAAAATGAGATTGTTGGTTATATCTGGGTGTGTTTCAGATATAAATCCTTTTGGGTAGTGTCTAGTTGTGTTTTATGACATGTGCAATTGGTTTATGTGAGTCCATGGTGTCTTGTTGGATGTGCGATGGTCTTTGCCGCACTAATGATAGGTGCCAGGACTTGTTGCAAAGAGTCGAGATCATTCCTAAGTGCGCACATGCATTTTCCCATGTATGAATATATATGTATATATATATATACACCTTCTAAGTGAATGTTCCCTCATGGAGTGGGGAACATGTGCATCAGTTTAAAGATGTATATATATATATGGAAGTTCATGCACGCATGCAAGCGAGGTGTTTCTTGAGTTAGAAAGTTTCAAATGGACATCCTTGAGGTAGAAAAATCCATGTATTTACATTCCATTGCATGTCCTTGAATCTAAGGGTTTTTGTTATATTATTATCATGATATGCATCTTCAGAGTACCACTTTAAAGCTTTTTGTTGTGTTTTTTAATTTACACTTGTTCGTTAAGGTTGAAATTGGATGTTTGGGTGGGGTTTTACCATAAAAAATATTTTTTAAATTGGTTTTAAATATGTTTAGGATATCGTGTATGAAATGTGGTGTTTTCCTGGGTTGTGTTTTGGTGTTTGTATTAAAATAGGACTTTGTTTTATGAACTTGTGTTGTATTCTATGAGTGATATGAGTGTTTTTGGGTTCGTGAAGGGTGTCCCGGGTCACGTCGGATCGCGCTCCATCTGCCGCCGCTGAAGGGGAAGTGATTTGGATCGCTTCGGACTGTACGCCGCTATTTACAAGGATCCATTAGTTTACCTCATGTTTTAGGTTCATTTCGTTTCGTCTGCAGTGGTGTCGATGTGGGTTTTACTCTGTTTATTCAATTGGATTTTTTAAGACAATGTGACTGTGTTTTCAGATGCTTTGCATTGTTGCATTGCATTGGCAAGGTTTTTCAGTGATGTTGTGGTCGTCGGCAAGTGGCGTGTACCTGTGCGCAAGTTGGGACGTACTGCATCGTCGTCGTTACTGGGCTACGATTTGAGGTAGCTACCCCACTGCACTCACCATTATATTTAGAATTTACTAATTGCTAGATGTTTTATTAATGTTAATAAATGATAAATAATATAAGATAATTAATTTTTAAATGATTATTTTGTGTAAAATGAGTCGTTTATTTTATACATGACACTTGGAAGATTTCTTGACGAGCAGATTCCCAGTACTGATAGAATTCATGTTTTTCCTTTAAACATAATTCACAGAATTTCAAATTTAGTTCTAGTTTTAAAGATAAATTATTTCTTCAAAAAAAGTGGTTTGGGTTATCTCGAGAAATGAGGTTTTTCTTTAAAATTAGTGAAGGCTTGTTTGGAACATTAATAAAATAAATTATTTTGGAAAACTCACTCAGGTGTGATCTTTGGTGTGCATTGATTTCGTGAGCTGTATGTGATGTTTGTGCATTATGACTAATTGATATACAGTGTGGATGAACCCCTTTTTATTGCATGTGTTGAAATGGGAACTTAGAATATTTAGTGAATCTTCTGAGAACGATTGCTGCACTAGTTTAGATTGCGCACTGGCTAGTGGCCCCAAAGTAGGATAATACTGAGTTATTGCTATTATGGGGATTTTCCCCCTTTGTTAGGCCATGTAGGGCTATACTGAGCCTTAGGGCGTTATGGCGTCATCGAGTTAGGGCATGCCTTCAGGATGATTCACATGTACAGTACGTTCTAGATTGTTCACGATCTCCCAGGTTCGACCCATGTTTCTTTTTTTGTTTATTTGTATGTGGTGGATGATTGAGAGATATAGTTAGGTTACTGGCCTATGTGTGCCACTTTTTCCATTGCCCTTGGTGTTTGTTTTGTGTTACGTGTAGTTTTCCTTTATGGATAATAACTAAAGCACGGTTTTCTACTTCTTCGCAACAACGTTTTAAAATTCAATGCACCTGTTCCTTTCAAACATTAAAATTTGTTTTTAAATTAAAAAGGGAAATGGAATGTTACTAGTTTTAGAAGTGAAAGTCTATGTGAAAAATAATGTTTTATATAATTTCGTGCAAACATAGAATTAGTAAATTTCTTTATTGAAAGGTAGTTCATGGGAATAGATATCGGTCTAGCCTACTTAGTTTTAATACTCATGCATGTAGTTCTTTTTTTAGTGTTTGTGCCTGCTACAGCTTGGGTGCATTTTCTTTGGGAGACGTTTGTTCATGAGTTGGAGGGTGACCTACGAGGTCACACAGAGATAGTGGTTTTCTCTTTCGGTTAGTTTTATTTTTCTTTTTTTCTCATTTAGTAAAAATACTCTATTTATTTATTTTGCGCTACTATGTTTTATTTCAGTTGCTTTATTAATTTATTTATACTGGGAAAAATCGTTCCCATAGCCTCTGTTGATGCCCTGGCGCTTACCGCTATCCTGGGAGGATCGAGAACGCATCTCGGGCCACGTCGCGGGCCAGCTCGGGTGACCAGTTTAGGGTCGACCTGGGTTGGTTTGTGACAATTTTAATATGAATTTTTATGTTATGTTTAAACCTTTTCATATGAGAAATTAATTGGACTTAGTAAGTCACAGGTGGATCCTCCTATAGCTCATCGATGCATCAGTAGGTCTCATGATACAAACTAGTGTAATGGAACAAAGCCTTGACAAAAACTTATTTTTAGTCTTGGAACAGGGCCTTGACTATGTGGTTATGTAGTCTAGCATTATGAATTCTATCATTATGGAAGTGGATATTGATATTTCATTTGATTATTCGACTAGTATAATATCCATGTGAATAAGTAAATGGAATTATTTTATTGTATCTTTTCCATATTATACTGATGTTCAAGTTTAAAAGGGTTTTTCTTTAATCTTATACATTTCCTTAAATGTTTATGTATATTTATGAAATTTTCTTCTATATTCTTGTCCTTACTGAGCATCTGAGCTCACCCCTTTCCATGTTTTAATTTTCTCCAAATTACAAGAAATGTATGATGACTGATAATAAGGGTTAAGCTATGGGATTAATGGAATTATAATAGGATCATTTCTGTTGTGTTTTATTTTCTGATGTGTAATTTAATGTTCATTTATTTAATCTATTTTCCATGATGGCTAAACTGATCTGTCTTTCAGGACCTGATTCCTTGTAATCATTCCAATGTATTAAAATAATTCACCGACTCTGGGTAATTGGTGTCGGGGCGTTACATATATAATAAATATAACATTTTAATTGGTCTGTATATATGATATACCATCCAATTACATACTATTTTAACATCAATATAATGATATTGTCGCTCGTGCGTACGTACAGATTACCGTCTCCATGATGCGATGAGATTCATTCCCACATTCACCATTCAACGATGATTATAAAAATATATATTATTAAAAATAAGGTATTATATTTCATTATAATGATACTAGATATATATATATATTTATGTACTTACATATATCTTATTCACTTACTTCTGTTCAATATGATATGAAAACGGAAACAACGTTTATGCGTACGTACGGCCTACTGTCTCCATAAATGGTTCCTTCCATTTCATATATCTATCTATTATAAATATTTATATTCTAAATATATGTGATATATAAATCATGTTTTATATTCGGGATGTATTTGAATCATCATCTAGTTTTACGATCAATTATAACAAGTTAAAACATGTATGATAAAGAATGTGATTATTACCGAAAATGTTAATTTAATATGGAAATCATTATTAAAAGAATAGTATAAATTCATAAATGAATCATATATGATATAATAAATATGAATATGGTTCTTTTATAATTTAATTACATACTATGGTCATTATACATAAGGTTAAATGTACCCTTGACCAAAAGAATGTGGAAGGTAAGGGTTATTTCTTCAATTTCATTATTATCTGAGATTGTTTATGTGTTAGTATTTACAGGGAAATGTATATCATAAATACCCATATTTCAAAAAAAAAATTCAAAAGGAATATTTTAAGGTTTTATAGGAGGGTTTATTTAACAAGATCATCATTTTAAATGTTTTAAATATTTGTCTTTCTAAATCCTTTTCATTAATGTCCATGTTTTAAAAATATTTTTAAGGATTTATTTATATGGACATGAATATTTTGATCTGGTAATTATTTTAAAAAGCATCAAAGTGGAATGGGACACTTCGATTCCAAAATATCATTTAAATTACATCCTTTATAAATGTGTGACTTTTTAATTCTTTACTGAAAAAGGGATATTTCTCTCAAAAGAATTTTAAATATGATTTTCATCTATGTCAACATCCATTGAGGGATTTTCAACTTTTTAGAAGTTGATTTATATTGATACTAATATTTCATATTGTATTGAATTTTTTGTCATATATTTTACTATGGATGTGTTATTTTTATAACATTAATGGTTTATGGATAAAGTATTGTCATTTCGTATACTAGTTTTAATAAGAATGTTTATGTTATATTTCAACCCTTTCATATGAGGAATGTATGGACTTAGTAAGTGATTGCTGGAGACTGCTATAACTCCTCAGGGAATCGGTAGGTATAATGAGGCAATTAGAATAGGAATTGGTTGTGGCCTTTCCCAAATTTTATATATGGTTTTTGATGTGGCCTTAATCACTTTTAGAAATCTTGGTTGAGGCCTTGACAAAATGTTTCAGAGTGTTCGGCATTATACACTCCCCTATTATGAAAATAATATTAATGGTTCATGTGGTTATTTGACTAGTAGAATACCCATGATTATGTTTTATTATGGCATTATTTACATATATCATATTCTTTCCATAAAGTGTTCATGTTTATTATTTGTAAATTCATGTGTTTTAAATTATTCACTATGCATAACGGTTAAGTTATCTTCTACTATATTGGTTACCGTTAATAAGAGTTTGATCTCACCCCTTTCTTGTGTTTTATTTTCTAGGATTCCAAGAAGTGTATTAGGATTTCTATGTAGGGTTAAGCTTTGGGATTAATGTAATTCTCAATGGACCATTTATGTTATGTTTTATTTTCTAATGTGTAATGTAAAATGCGTGTATATAATCTATTTTCGAAGACTGCTAAACTGATCGGTCTTTCGGGACTTGATTCCTTGTAATCATTCCAATGTAATAAAATAATGCACCGACTCTGGGCTTCTGGGGTTGGGGAATTGCAGTTGGAATCAGAGGATTTTTAGTACAAACCTTAGAAACTAGATTTTAGAAAACTCTGATTAGAGCGCATTACCGTAAGATAGGCTTTGAGGATTAGTATAGAAGAACTTCCTTGAATTTTGGTATCATAGAAAATTTGTGTATTTTCTAAGAAATACATCTATGTCTGGATACGAGCAGGTAGAGGTGGCTCTGGCACAGCTGTACCTAGGAGTGATAACTCAAAAAGGGAGTTTTGGGCCTGACCCGGGGTATCATGGTATATGACAACGAGCCTTACTGCACTATTGTTTATGACACTCCTGAGGGATATGCTTAAGATAATTCACATTTTTATTACAAGCCAATATGAATGATTTAGGAGTAAATACATCCTCAAAGAAAACATTTAATGATTATAGGTTATATAAAAAATCTTTTCAATTTATGTTCGGTATTTTACAAGTTTGGAATTAGGCATAATGATTCATAAACTAACCTTGTGTATTATATTGTTTAGAAATGGAAACTATTAGAAGGAATGATAATTCCAACAATATGCATGATTGAAGGATTAAGAAGAATAATATCTTTCATGGTATTAATCCAAAAATTACAAGGGAAGTAGTCTCCTATGTATTATCATCATATGAAGAAATAATATAATGTGTTAATATGATACGTTATGAATTCTCTATGTGCAATGAATTTGAAGAGAAGTAAGATAAGAAAAGGATGGAAGAGAGAAATATTGATAAAGCGAAGAGGGGAACAAAGGATTTTACCATATGTGATAACTGGTGAAAGAATCACCATGGTAAATTATTGAAGGGAATGAGAGATTGTTATATGTGTGGAGAAAAAGGACACCAATTACGTAATTTCAAGGGTAAGAAAATGGTTTAAAATGTACAATGCTTCTTCTCCATGGAGTTGGGACACTACGCGAAATAATGTCCAAATCATTAGAGTATACCCCAAATACTGTTGTTGGATTATAATCAAGTTATGATACTACCGATAATTAAGTGTAATGATTAGATTTATAATTTTCTTATTAAAGTATTGTTTTATTTGAGTATTGTATTAATGATGTACATGTTATAATAATTATAGAGTATATAAGGATTTTACTACAGTACTATTTCAATGAAGACATGAGATTGTTTGGAACCAAGAAAAGTGACTTAATAGTAGGTTAATTTTTTTGTAAAATATATGGTTGAGAGAAATATATACCATAATATGGTTCTAATAGTGACGTATTTATTTTGGAATAATATGTGATTGATTTGGATAAATTATATTGGATATTCATGACAACCATAAAACTGATCAATGATTCATATATTCCATCACTATTGGAGTTTACAAAATTTATGGATTGATGGTTTATATCCAGTATTCTATAAAAATAAGGGAGAATGAATGTAATCAATAAGGCTTTATGGTAATTTAGTGGGTTAAAATTGTTCAAAAGAATACATTATGAAGGTATTCAAATATTATTACGTGGAAAAATGGTCTTCATTGTGTTTACCTTCCTTATAAATTTTGGACTGTGAGTTTGGAAATATGTATTTTGGATAGCTATAAAGGTTGGAATGGATTATGTTGAACTCTGGGTAGTATTTATTAGGATTATTTTTGAAATATTATAAAAATTTAGTTTTAGAAAATAGGAAAACCTATAGGTCGGGCGATAATCCATCATATAGGACCAAGCAGTTGGAAAGGAACCCACAACCAATGTGAACAGGGCTTTATGACCTACCACTAACCTACATGAATTCCCTGGTTATTATAAATTAGTTTTCTTCATGGTATATGTATGGAACCTAATATGAATAACATAAACATAAATATTTGAGTTATATTATCATTGGGAGTGTAAGATATGTTTTTGGTAGAAATTAGTTAAAATATGGAACTCTAAATGTAATATATATATATATATTATTATTATTCAATAAATAAATTAATTTGTAAACATTAGGTAAATGATATTAAAACCTAAATTTTTTTATCCTAATACCTATGGTTTTTTTAACCGATGATATTCTAAATCATCTTATATTGATGGATTTGAGGCCCTCATTTTTATACTTATTTGTGATTTATGACCTCAATCACTCCATATTAATATTTACATTTTCCACTAATTATGTTACTGTAACTGCCACCAATGTTCTCCTATTTGAAACCCTATGTTGGTGGTGACTTTTTCATTTTCATTTCCTTATTATTAAGACTAAATGTTATTGAACCAATTTCCAATGTGGTTTTTCCACTGAGGTATTTTTATATTTTTTACCTTTTACTTTCGAAGAACAATTTCAAATTGCGAGGACATAATTTATTGATGGAGGGGAGAATGTAACACCCCATGATATCATAGTATGTTACCTCTTCATTGTAATTCAATAACTTTTACTACACGCAGCAACGAGTTCGAGCACACCACAACTTACCAAACTAGCCATTAAAAAAGTTTTTATGAATATTATTAACTTCTTTTGTAATTATATATATATCCTATATAATTTTAACAATCAATTTTTTTTCCTAGTCAAAATATAAAGACAAATTCAATTTTTCATATAGAAGATATATATTTCAAAAAAATGTAATTTTACCACCTATTTAATGGAGAATCCATTTTAAAACAAATATTTTACACTTTTATATTTTAATTTTAATGAAATTAGATTTTTTTAGAATTGGGATATAAATTTTTAGTTTGAATTAATTTTTGGTACTTTTATGATAACATTCATAATTTGATAATACTGAAAAATACTAAATTTTAATTGAAAACAAGTTTTTTAATCGAAAAAATTTATAGTATTAAATTATAAATTTGAATAGTTTGGATTTATAATTAGATTATTTTTTTATCATTTAATACATTTTATGTCATTATAAGTAATTTCCATTTAAATTTGACATAAACACATGTCAATCTTTTGATAGATTTTACGTTTTAAAATCTCACTTTTTGGTATTGAAAATAGAATTTAATTTTGAATTAATAAATTATAATTCTCTATTTTTAATTTGGTAAAATAGACCTCATTTTTTAATTCAGATAATCAAAATTATCTTAAGGTGATGTTTTGGTATTTTTCTAAAAATGATCAATTTTTTAATGAATAGTGAAAAACACTACGTTATTATTTAAAAAAGACTTTTTATTTAAACAATTTTTTATTTTATTTAAATGTATTTTTGTCAAAATGGATATATAATACATATATAAGTTCAATTTAATTCAATGGAGTCATTTTATAATAAAATTACATGAATAAACTTATGTTGAACTTTTTAACGTTTTTACACACCTTCTTGTAGCATTTGAAAATTCACCTAAAACATAATTTTACCGATTTTCGGAGTTGAATTTCAGAGATCCTAGAGACATGGATAATATCATAAAGTAAAATGTGGTTCAACAAGATGAAAAAACATTTGGTGAATAGTAACTTTTGACTTTTATTACCACAGTTAAATGCCAATAGGGTAATTGAAGGTAAACATGATATTATAAATACCCTAAAACATGTCTTAATTCTATTGGGAAAATTTAATTCGAGCAAAAACAACCTTAGAAATACAATATGATACTTTAGATCCACTTGAATTAGATTAGGACATTTATTATTATTTTATTTAAAGAAGAGTCAAAAGTGTTAAATTGAAAGTTCAATAACTAAACCATTTTTAGTATAGGGTTATACATATGATAAATTCGAATATAAATATTAATTATAAAGATAAAAATATTTCATATACCTTGGTATTTTATTTATAATTTTTAGACATTAACTAATTAAATATATTTATGACACAATGATGATGCAATAATTTCCTTATTAATGAAAGAATCCAATATATGGTATTATAGTTGTTAAAATAAATGTAATTTCAATGTTTTCATGACTTAAACAAATTTTATAGACGAATATAAAATTTTATGGGTTGATTAAATGTATCTTGTTCTATGTAATCAAGTTGTGATTACTTTCACAATAACCAAATACCAAATAGTGTCAAAATTTACATAAATTAATTTTTGAAACAAATAATATATTATTGGTAGATATAATATTCATAAAAATATATGTATTGGCCAAAGGTATTAAATAATATTATATATATAATTAATGAACCACTTTAGGTTCTCTTGGATGTTTAGAGTAAGTTTATTAACCATACATTGTAAGAATTCAAGTAGACACGGTAAAAGTTAAACTATTAAACATTGAGTTAAATCTAAAAGATAAGGTTAAAATGGTAACATAAACTTGTCTAACACCTATTGGATGAGATTATTTCGTCCAATAACCACTCTTTCCTTGAAATAAATCATTTTTGATCCATGATAAACCGAAAATGAATTTATTATAAGATAATTTATGAAGCTTTTCCTAATGTCACCATCGCCTCTATTATAAAAGTGCACTTACCGTTCTCACAAATTCACACCTCGAAATCCATTTGGCTCGGCCAAAACTAGCCTGAATATCCTCCCAACTTCCCATATATCACCATAGAGTCCATAATTTGATCATAAATCCAACTTATGGATCCATTTTGAATCAACTAAAAAAATCACCCGAAGAAGGGGTAATAATTTCTCCACCATCTTTCAAGATATTTTGATCTTCCACTTCCTCTTTCATTGTTGTTTAAATAACAAAATAATAACTAAAGTTCCTACTACAATATTTTAGGTTATTATAAATATGATACAACCATATTCATTATTCTATCCATCCTTTAAATGACAAAGTCACCATACGTGGGTACGTACGGCTTACCGTCTCTACATCGTAGTGTAGTTTGTTATTCAAAGACTTCATTATTTTGATCGGTATAACAATGAGTATAAATGATGTAAATAATAAATATAACATGGTAATGATTATTTATATATGATATACCATTCAATAACTTATGATTTAACAATCAATATATTTATATTGTCACTCGTGTGTACATACGGATTATCGTCTCCACGAAGCGATGAGATTCATTCCCACGTTCACAATTCAACGATGATTATAAAAATATATATTATCAATAAGTATGTAATATATGTCATAATAATGATACTGGATATATATATATATATATATATATATGTATGTATGTATGTATTTATGTGCTTACATATATTTTATTCACTTATTTCCATGCAATACGATATGAATAAAGAAACCGCGTTTAAGCGTACATACGGCATACCGTCTCCATAAACGGTGTCTTCCATTTCATATATCTATCTATTATAAATATTTATAATCTAAATATATATGATATATAAATCATGTATTATATTCTGGATGTATTTCAATCATGATCTAAATGATACGATCAAGAATTACAAGATAAAACATGTTCGCTAAAGAAAGTGATTATTACCCAAAATGTTAATTTAACATGAAAATCATTATTAAATGGGTAGTATAAAGACAAAAATGAATTCTGTAAGATATAATAAATATAAATATGGTTCTAGTATATTCTAATAACATATTATGGTCATTATACATGGGGTTAAACACAGCCTCTACCCAAGGAAAGTGCAAGTTAAGGGTCATTTCATCAATCTCATTATAATCCGAGATTATTTATGTGTAATTATTTACTAGGACATATTTAACATAGATACCCATATTACAAAAAACTGTTTTCAAATGGAATATTTTAAGGCACTATGGGGATGAATATTTAACTAGATCATCATTTTAAATGTTTTACACATTTATTTTTTTGAAATCCTTTTAATTAATGACCATGTTTTAAAAATGATTTTAAGGATTTATTGATATGGACATGAATGTTTTGAAATGATAATTCTTTTCAAAGGTTTCAAAGTTGTATGGGACACATTGATTCAAAAATAACTTTTAAATTACTTCCTTTATAAATGCGTGACTTTTAAATGTTTTCATGACAAAGGTGTATTTCTCTCAAAGAGTTTTACAAATCATTTTCATCTATGTCAACATCCTTTGATGGATTTTAAACATGATTGAAGTTGATTTATTATGATACAAATCTTCCATATTGTATTGAATGTTTTTTCATATATTTTACTATTGATGTGTTATTTTTATACCATTCATTGTTTATGGTTAATGTATTGACATTCCGTATAATAGTTTTAAGACGAATGTTTATGTTATGTTTCAACCTTTTCATTTGAGGAATTTATTGGACTTAGTAAGTGAGGAGTAGAGCCCACTATAGCTCCTCAGTGCATCAGTAGGTCTCATGAGACATTTTGAAATAGAATTTTCTAAGGCGTTTCACAAATTTGATATATGGTTTTCGCCGAGGCCTTAATCATTTTTAGACGTCTTGGCCGAGGCCTTGACAAAATGTTTTAGAATATATTGCATTATATATTACCTCCTTATGAAAATAATACTTACGGTTCATGTTTTTATTTGACTAGTATATTACCCATTATTATTTTTTATTATGGAATTATTTACTCATCTCATATTCCTTCCATAATATTTCCGTGTTAATTATTTGTAAGGCATGTGTTTTAAATTATTCACCATGACTAATGTTTTTGTTATCTTCCACTGTATAGCTTACCCTTACAACACCTTTGAGATCATCACTTTCTTGTGGTTTATTTTCTAGGGATTCCAAGAACTGTATTATGATTGATAAGCAAGGTTATTCTAGGGGATTAATGTAGTTCTCAAAGGATCATTTATGTTTTGTTTTATTTTATAATGTGTAATGTAATGTTCATGTATGCAATATATTTTCTAAGACTTCTAAACTAATCGGTCTTTCGGGACATGATTCCTTGTAATCAAGATAATTTATTAAAATAATGCCCCAAATCTGGGCTTCGGTTGTTATGGTGTTGCACCTCAACCTGGACAACTTCCCTGAACAGATTTTCTTTTCTCATCCGATTCACAAAAAACCTCCCTTTTTAAAAATGATTCTATATAATGGTAAAATTGCAATTTAATAAATACTATAAGGGGATGATTCAAGAACTAAATATGTATCTAAAAATTCTCATCAAAATAACTTCTAAATTTACCTTTCCATGAGATAATACTGGATTTACAAGATAATAACATCAACCAGGACCCTTTTGAAATGTGGGAAATACTCTTGATGTGTGTTTCACATAAAAATATAAATAGGATTCTCCACACTAGAGAATTATTCACATTATCCAAACATGAACATCCCACATAATGGAAACCATCAATATGTGAGAGGCATCATACATGAGACAATCTCATCAAAAACACTAACGCGTACCTATGAATCCCAACACCATAAAATGTGATGTCAAATTGCCCTATAATTTTTTGGAGGAAAATTTAATTTTATCTCTAAATAATGTCATGTGTATGTTTTTTCTTCTAAAATATTATTTTCATCATAGTGGATCAATCCATGTAATCAAACTGACTTAATATTATCCCCCATTCACCTACTATTATTTTTATAAAATCTTAGTGTCATAACATATTCTACCCATTGATATCTCAAAATACCCTATAATAGTCCCATTTTCCTTGTTGATACTTTACCCTACATACACAATCATCATCCAAATTTTCTCCACCTGAAGGAATATTATATTCTATAGCCATAAATGGCACTATGGATCTATTGATGATCATCTTGGATTCCCAAAAATACTCAACAAAATTAGTAGAACATACATATAAATTTAGATGATAAACCACTATATCTTATCTCAAAGAATCAAAACTATGTTATCTAGATATTAGTGACCCTTAATCTCTTAGGGATGTATCATATAGGTATTTCCCATTTTATATAATCCCAAACTAGATGTGCTGTTCTTGGGGAAATTTAATTTTATGAATTGATCAGTGATGCATGTATACCAATGTGATTGAAATTCATAGATAAATAACACATTCACTTAGTATAATTTTTCATCCTAATAATCATAAGGTTCTGCTGACCATTTAAATACAAATCCAATTATTTCCAAGATAATTCTATTATGATAAGTTCACATTTTCTCACTACCCCACTCACCTTTCCTCCTATAGAATTACATTAATCAAGAACAAACCAAATGATCCAATCCAAATCACATCAATATTTTAGTATATAAAATGAATCAATGATTCAAAAAACATAAATCCAACTCTATAATTACAAACAACCCGTTTTAAAGAACCCATGGTGCCTCCATTAACAAAAAAAATCTAGAAATTTTATAGATAAAAAATAACATTAACTCCAACCAATATTGAGAACCACTCCATCATCCAAATCATCAATACATGATACTCTAAACATAGGCGACATAGTCCCCTGACACAATCATTTGACACAAAATTAATATTCTAGGAAACCAAAAAACCTCATCATATTACAGTAACAACTAATTATACCCCCAAGAACCGTTTTGAATTATTCTAAATAGATCCACACATCCATCCCAATTTATCATCAACAGAACAATTTCATTCCACTATAGGGTCTCCAATGAGGAAAAATATATCATATTGTCCCTATAAACTCAGTCGCAAAGCTCTGTATAAGATAACATGTATAATGAACCACAATGACTATGGGTTTTTTTAACAGTTATAATAACTTAAATTACATTAAAATCATCGATTTTTCTACATAATTATGTAACTAGTAGTATTTTAGTTTTCAAAAATTAAATAATTTATTATTTATTCCTTAAATAATGAATAAAAATTCTATAAAATCTTCAGTACCATTCCATTTTAATATATGATTATAAATATTTTTCACTTTTGGAATCCATTGTGTAATTCCCGATATCATTCACATATTAATCTATATCAACATGTCTAATGTAATGAATTAAATCTAGGTCTCATTCCACTATTATCTAAGTATAAAAACTATAAATAAAAAAATCAACATGAATATTAGAAATTATTCAACACATCAATCATAATATTTATTTAAATGAACAAATATATTGTTCTCCTGCTAGAGTTTAAAATAATTAAAATGCAGTTTTATATATCATTGTATAAGGTCCATCCCATATTGTGATAATATCACACATACATTTATATATCGCAAAGAGTACATCAAAAAAATCAATGTTTTTATAACACTTCATGATGACTCAAATAAAATTATCAAAGTAGCACACAATCTAGAGAACCTGAAGACCTCTAGGGTATCTTCACAAATTCCAAAGTCTATTGACCACCACCATGAGTCTTTGAGAAATATGGGGGAACTATAATCTCATCATGTTCATAAACAATAACAATTAAATATGAAGAATTTCATATAAAATAAATGTAATGACCTATTATTCATAAAAATATCTTTCCATCAACATATTTATAAATCAACATGCTATGTAAAAATGAATCATTTTATACATACAAAAATATATCATGTAATGACCACTGTTATGATCACTATAAATATTTATATAAAAAACGGGAGTCTAAAGAATTATGACATAGGTACCTCATTAGGCTACTCTACCACCATTGATATAGACACTATTTCTAGAACCTATGACTTATATATCACCATAAATTGTAATACAATGACTTCATAAAAATTGGTTTCCCAAGAAAGGTGTGAGTATAATACTGTATATTCTATCTCCATCCATCCATCGCATTTCCCATCAAATATTGTGTATTAATACTTGTAAAAAACCATGAATAAATATATAGTATGAAATAAATAATTTGGGTTAATTTTGTCATAATAAGGCCACATGAACACTAGTCCTCACCATCTTCAGAAATGTATATTGAGAATTCCTCAATAAAACCAAAACCAAAACCATTCTATATCAATCAAAGCATGTTCATGAATATGAGTCTCATACTCCTCCATCCCACTTTTATTGGATTCTTATAAAATATCCCAATCTTGTATCTAGTCACATTTTACCTGTTTCAAAAATAGTACGATTCTTGATACCATATCCCTATCATTATCTGTTCACTTATGGTGTGGTTGAATATAAAAATATATCCACTACGCACTCACTCTATGTATGGTATAATATTTAATCCCAAAAACTAGACTATCAATCAAGATAAGGTCATAAATATCACCATGAAAACTATCCTTAATCTAAATGTATTTTCCAATTGGAGTGTCCACTTGTACCCTCTTATTAAGGGTCTGGTCAAAAATCACATTCAAACCACTACCAACTCTAGTTGGTATGGTTTTTAAACCACATCTATATATCTACCCTCTCCATTTTGGTATGTTCATATATACCATTATATACACTTCCCTCTCACTCTAGGTATGGTATGGTATTGTATTACATTCAATAAATTACCATCTCACCCATGTTAGGTTCAAATATAGTATCTAACATCATGTAAAATTCATCAACCATCTTAATAAGGTATGGATATCATCACTAAATCACACCATGATAAATTTTTAAAACAAAACGAAGAATAATATTTATTCAAATCAAATAATACCTACCTTAGTTAAAATACATTAGTAGCACCCTTCATGTTCTATTCAAGAGAGTAGTATGTACAACATAACAACACCAACCATGAAAACATTTTATTCCAAAATAACCATAAATATATATATAAATATATATATATGCATATATAATACATATAAAGATATAACTACCCTTTGACATGAAGAAATTTTATTCCTCATACATAAGTTACACTATATATTTTTAAAATAGTAAACCACCCACAAAGGACATAACTAACTTCATATTGTATAAAGATAACAATAAATTATTTCCAAAATATATTTAACACAACGAGAGAAGTGAATCAAACTTGTAAGTCTTTCATTAGATAATGGATGAATATTCCCAAGACTTCCCTTAACTATTTACACTAATAGAGAACCCATGATTTACCTCAATTCACCGTAGTATACCTTCATTAACCCTTGTGAATGATCGCATGGATTTAAAATAGTTATTTTTACCTATTTGTTTTTATCATGAAATTTTTAGAAACCCCACCAAAAAAAAGAAACGAATTACCTTATTTACATTCAATAAATGAAATAACACATTCTCATTAAGAGTTACTTCCATCTTATCCAACCATGGAATGAATCATTCCCATAAACCAACTGAAATCATTTTGTATCTAAAAAATAAACTATTAGTAGTCCATTAACAACTCATAATATATCACTCAAGGTCATTGTTCCATTATAATGAAATAAAATACCATAATGATGTCTTTTATGATAATAAAGAATCTATAATTCTTTGTGTCATATACACTGGTTTCCATCAAATTATGAAAACATACATGGAAATACCAATTGACCACTTGATACCATATCATAATCCCATCCAACCATTTAAAAATAAACTAGACCATTTTAGGATTTTCAGAACAAATTATAAGATAAAAAAATTAAACATACAAAGATGTAATTGTATGGTTATGTATTCAAAGGGCCACCTAACTACATAATATAGTAAAATTACTCAAACAAGTCTCATAATATTTATCAAAGAACAGACTAATCTCCACAATTCTCTTTATATCCTATCTCAAAATATATGTCCAAAAAATTTAATTATAAAAATTTATGAAGATTAATAGTTTTAAATTCAGGGATTGCAAAAACCGTTATAAATACTATTATATAGCACATGGAATGCTTTCAAACCACATATGAAATATGTCCCTATAAAATGACATTAAATTTTGTGTTAATGTAGTGGATATATTTTAAATACAATTAGATATTTCATTAAGAGATGAATTTCTAAAAAAGTATGAAATTGGAGTTATATCACCTATTTTAACATCCTATGAACACTGCACACCACAAAACCCTCGTTTTAGGGAGATTCCAAAAGGATTAACTGTAATCATTATAAAAGGGGTATGTTGTATTGTGGGATTATGTGTCATGAGAACCATTTAAGTCATGTTTTTTGGGATTTGATGTACTGATTCTCCTCAAAACTACCCTCATTTAACAACCATATAGGATGAAACATGACACATTCTATTTTGGAAGCCTTAATTTCACATCCCCTTAATTATGACATGAAACTTATCCGTCAACAACAAATTTATTTATTCATTGATTATGTTAAAATTATCATATTTTCTATATTGAAATACTACCCCTCTCCAAATTATTTCAATCCCATGTGACACATAGAACATAGTAATTTTCAATGATGATAGTTTCATTAATTTCCTATAGTATAGTTTTTAGAGGATCCAAAAATGAACCTATACTAAAAGTCAAATGATCCCAAATTTTAAAACCTATGTATCTTAATACATTCAAAATTTCCTCAATTAGTTCTTATAAACCCTAATATAAGGATATGATTCATATTTCTCAAAACACTACCACCTCGTAGGGTAAAATTTGACATTTACAATGAATTTCACAGTGTGTTATGATGTGATTAACTACATGTTCAACTCTTCCTCTACCATAAATGGATTGTCCCTCAAATATCACATTCTATTTCATCGTTTATAATCATAGATTTATGAATAACATTTATATATGTTAGTGTCAAACCTATGTGTTGGGTAACTCATTTATAACATGGAAAAACCATGATGAAGGGAATTCAAGGGCTAAATATGGGTTGTTTTCTTCAAGAAAGTGGACAAACATTTTACTACAATTTTTCAATGATGAATGTTGAATTAATGTTCATCATCTAATATTTTACTTCATTTCAATATTAATTCATTATTAATCCCATATTTCATTCTTATTTTTACTTTTTATCATTGAATATTTATTATTTGACTTGAATAAACATAACACCATCAGTATTGGATAAAAATATAATATAAATTCTTTTTATATGATAAGATAAAAAATCAATAACAAAATATTCATCTCAGGTTTTCATGAATGATTAAAATTTATTAATCACTTTCACAAAATTGTTTATTGTTCATTCATAGAATACTAACTTTAATCATCAAAATATATATACCTGTAAAATCATAATTTGTGAAATGGGCTGAACATATATAATTGTTAATATAAATATATGATAACTTCTAAAAAGATCGGATAGTGATTAATTATTCCTTATGTGAGCATCATTTATTATGAACACTCCTCCTAATACTTGTTGTATTATTTAAATTCTCTTATGTTTTCTATTTACTCTATAAAGTCACTTTGAAATCACTAAAATATTCACTCAAGGAAATTTCTATCACCATATTTCAATATAACCAGTGTGATAATGTCTGTCATTATACTTAGTTATCTTATCATATTTAATTTTAATTTTATTCACATATATTCCAACCACATAACTTTAGATATTAAAAAAACTAACAGTTTCAACATTATTTATCAATATATTGACTTCATTTTTTTTTATTTTCACCTAATTTTTTTAATAAAATCCAAATCACTAGAAATTGATTATAATGTTTCCTCCATAATATTTTAAGGAATATAACTACATAAATCGGTTACATCCTTGTATCCATAAATCTCCTTGAATTAGAGATACTTCCCTCTCCCTTTCACATTCACCCCAGACATCATCCATTTGAATATTTTTTATAATTTTCATGTATACAAAGGGATTATTAACCTAACATTTTCTTATTTCATTTATAAAATTCATTGGTTATATATCATTATAATAAAAAATCATTTTAAATGTTTTGAAATAAAATACTTGTATCAAAATTTTTAAATCAAACACAATAGAAATAAAATTGATCTTTCATATTTAATAAGTTTGTACGTAATCTTTATCAGATAGAACTATAGTCACCATATACTACGAAACATTATATCCTTCACAAAAATGTTTAATATACTTTTCTTACTCATGATATCACCCTTGTTTAGCATTCTATAGATCAAGTTACATGTATATTTCAATCAATATCATGTATTAAATATGTACTGAAAACATTATTTAAACAATTCTTTATTATCATATAATTAACAACATATCGTCAAAATGAATATTAACTATTAAAATTTTATCTTGGAGAGAAATTATTATCATTCAATTCAAAATCAATGAAAAAATTCCTCCCACAATAGTAAAACCATTTTTTATAAAATTGTATATGTTAGTCAACTCAATGTTCTCCACTCCACTCAGTTAAATCAATAAATGAATATTAAATTTTCATATATTTTATTCTCATATATTCATGATATCTCAAAAAATCATATGTTATATAATCATTTAATAAATACTAAGTAAATTTTTATGTGTGTTCTACCACCTATTAAAACTAATTTTTCAACTTTCCTAAAAATTAAATGTGTTTATGTAACTAAATGGACTAAGGATTATATATTCTAGTGATTTTAAAATAGATTCCACATTATTAAAATACTGATAATCTTTTTGGTTATGATTTTCTTTTTGATAATTAGGACTAAATCATATATAGTAGACCCATAAATTATAGGTGGAAACTTATATTTAGTATGTAATTCATTATCACGAAACAAAATATTTTCCAAATAAATCAAGTTTATTTTCATGAAAAATCTTTATAATTTTCCCTTTGTCCTCATTAGTACCCCCAATCATTCTTAAAACATAGGAAAAAAATAGAACATCAAAAAAAATTCATTTTATGAAACAAAGAAAGTAAACCATTATTCTAGTGAAATCCTTTAAATCCATTAAAAAAAACGAATCTTTTCACCTTGAAAAAAGAATCATATTTTCATAAATATCATTATTTTACACTTTGAAAATGAATATATTTCAGAAAAATCCAAAATTTAATTATTTAAAACATAACTAGATAAAATGTGACAACATTTTCATTATCACTCATACAAATTCAGTAACCCATGTAGCCAACCTCCTACTCTAGATTACCTAATTCATTGGAGGTTATAAAGTAAACACATGTCCTTGGTTTTACACAAAACCACCAGTCATTAGCTAATAATGTGACCAAACATCCTTGGTTTATCAAAGAAACCCAATTAACTAGTTTATAACAAACCCAAATATCATCATAAACAATTCCCTGAAATATAACATAAAAATATTTGGAAATCTTCCATAATTAATACATTATTTGAATAAAATAATCATTTCATTTTGAAATCACTCATTTTAGAAAAATGTGCACATACAATGGGAACCATTTCCGTTGAAATAAAACATATAAAAGTTAAAAATAATCTTCAAAATATTATGGTGACATTAGATAAGGAAATTATATTCATTACATATATATTAGAACATTAAATTTGTCTTTTGTAAAAGGAATCTTTGAAAGTGGATTTTTTAAAAGAATATCTATTATGTACAACTGTAAAAAATATATTTTTGAATAAATTTGAGAAAAATTGGAAAAGTAAATATTTTCAAAACATTAATGTTCATATAAATACATAAATAAACTCATTTTATAGTCTTGTAATACAAATACAATGATTTAGAAAATAAATCATTATAACATTTAAAAAGAGTTTTTTAGTTAAAGAATCCCTTACCCTATGTCTAAAAGATAAACATATCATCTTAATGTCTTAGATAATCAAATAAAAATAATTAATTAATTAATTAATAATATTTTACAGTCATGTTATATTTATTATAATTTTATTTCATTCATTTATCACCTTTTCATTGATTTATGATATTCAGTTTGATTATTTTGGGAACACTTTTTTCAGGATTTCGTGGTTGGTTCCTTCGAGTACAATTTTGTACGTTATTTTTAAATTGGAATGATAATCTAAAAGGGGATTGAAATGGTATTCATGAACTTACATATGTTTATGAGGTTCCATATTTAATTTTTTTCTAACATGGGGATGATTCATTTGAAACAACATTACTAATAAATATTAATCTTATTTTCAATGTTTTAACGACCATCATGAATTAAATTAATTTTATTTAATATTATTTTAATATATTACATCCAAGATATTATGTAATATAATATATTCATTTTATACTATAATTTAATTAAAATAAAGGTTTTATGACTAGTCATGAAGGCAGAAATGGAAAATGAAAACTCATACTCCATAGAGGTGGTAAACTGCCAGAATTTTGATAATGGTTTAATATATTTGAATTAGAGAGGATGAGAAATGGAATTCATATAAGATATTACATTATAAATATAAAATTATACAATATACATCCTTATGGGGTTATTTTCTATTATGGGTAAATTTGGATAAGAGGAAGTAGAAGAAGAAAAGAAATTAAGAGATGTTGTTTGGGAAAGTTACATCATGAATAACTCTTCTTAAAAGAAACCTTAAATAACATGAACATGTTCATTGTATGATACCATAATCACATGAATATGGAGAGTGTTTCGTGGACTTTTTTTGGGTAATTAATATAATATAATCAATGATTTTTAGGATAATGGGTTTTGTGAGGAGTGGTATTTATTCATTGGGACGAGTGGTTTTTATGAATAAATAATTTTTTTATATAAAAGCCAGACACATTTAGATGGAATTACCTTCCTAGAATAATATTGATAATTAATGATCTAAAGTCTGTATATGGTCAATTAATACATAAAAATTCATTTAAAGTTGTCTTTTTTAAGTATTTTATGTTTTTTGTCTTTTACCTTTAACCTTTTTCATTATTTTACCTATACTATGGTAAAACCTTTTTTACCACAGTAACATAAATATTACTGAAAATTAATATGATATTAAGTATTATTTGGATTGTTTGATGAAAAATATTTAATAAATTTTTAAAAATTAATATTACATAATTGGATAGACTAAATATTAAAATTGGTAGATATATTTAAAAAGTTTGTTTTCTAGAAGGTTATTTTTTCATGAAAAAGATGGTTTTATATTTAATATATGAATAATAATAATAATTTTATGAAAATAAATTAATATGTAATGATATATAATATATAAATTTCATTTAATAAATTCCACATTATAGTTTATTTTAATAAATTAATAAAGAGAAACATTATGTACTATGAAACAGTTTTCTGAAAAATCTCCATTCTAAACTAAAAAATAAACATCCTTTAAAACAAAAAAATATTGTCGATTAAAAATAATTTATCTGGATAAAATAAAAATAAAAAAAAATATTTTACGTGAAATAATCTTAAAATCCTAACGTTAATTTTAAATTTTTTAATTTATTGAAATGAAATAATGTTTTTAAAAATATCAATATTTTTCTCTCTTCACTGAATGCCCATTATTTTCTAAAAAATATAAAAATGTCACCCAATGAAAAACATGATATTATAATCTCAAAAATGATATTACTTTTTTATTAATTTTCCAAATTTTCTGAAATTTAATTATAATATTCTTTAAAATTTGATTAAAATAAATTTCTGGAAAAAATATATTTTTAAAAAGATAAATTTTCTTTACAAAAATTTAACTAATTATTTTAATGAATTTAATTAAAACATTAGAATTGAAAATTAAAATAATATATTCTACATTTACATTATTAATTATCATTATAACCAATTTAATACTTAGGTTATAATAATCACATTTAAATAATAAGATTTTTTCGTTTGTTTAACGTCAAAGCTATATAAATTGAACACTATCAAACATAAAATTTCATTTTAGAAATATTCATTTGGTATATTTTCAATCCATTTAAAAACATTAATCCTTGAACCTTGAACCTGGGATTGAAAACAATAGGCTTAACTTTTGAAAATACCTTTTTCAGATTTCATCATCAGAAAAAGGAATAATAAAACATTCCTTTGAAAAGTTAAAAATGAAAGTACAATAGTCACCCTAGAAAAGACATACTAGGTTTCTATATATGAAAACATGGAAATGGTATGAAAAAGATAACACCCATGTATAAACAATGAGTGACACATATCATGGTCAAGAAAAATTTTACCCTCATACGGTTATAATAGGTTAAAGACCATCGATTTCAGGGAATGAAATGTAAATGAATAATGTTTTTTGAAATAATAAATTTTCAACAGTAGAAGTATTATTTTATATCCTAGACTAAAATCATATATAAATATCCTCGAATAAAATGTATAATTTTTTCACTATATTTTCATCAACTTATGATTATTTAAGATGAAGTTTTTCATACCTGAACCATAAATATCATCTTCTTGGGATCATGAAATTCAAAAAAGTATATATATATATATATTCCTCTTGTCTATAAGAATTATCCTTAAACATAATGGATATTAAAATATATTTCAATTCTCTAAAATTAAAAATCTTTTATAAAAAAATAAAGAACATTATTCTCTAGAATTCAATGGTTTTACACAACGTTAAACAAATATTATTCTAAAAATAAATATCCTTAAAATTCATCATTATATTTTAGACTAAAATTGAATCCCAATAGATGAGGGAATTTATCACATAGTCTTTCAAAATAATTTTATTATATGTCATCGAATAATATCACTCACTCATACTGTCTTATTCCAATATGTAATTTCTATGATCACATAATCTTCATGATATACTAATTATTTCTATAAATAAAAATGATCACTATAAATAATATATGTTTCAAAAATAAAATTCAACAATTATTTATCAAATAAAATCACAGTTTATACCTGTTATCATAATCATATAAGGCTCCCAAAATAGTGAATGTCTTCTGAAATAAAATTAATCAATTAATTACCAAAACAATTTTCAAATCACATGGTTATTTATATGATAAATCACATGTTCCCAGAATAAACTTATTTTTAATTATTATAATTTTTTAACTAAATATAAAAATATCATACTAATTGGTACATTACAACGTCTTCTGGTAGGTGGTACGTCATTTTATCCCTTCGGTTCTGGGTTCGATCCCCATAGTCTTACTAGATGTGCCATGTTTTCATAATGGTTTGTAGGATGTCCTTCTAAAAATTATATAAAAACATTCCTTATAAAATTCTATTAATGTAAGAAAAATCTTGAAAAATAAAATTAATATATTTAACATCAATTTTAATATCATACCTTTCTTTTCTCATCCCCAAAAGTAAGAAACCATTATTTTCTCATTTTCATTGATCATATAAACCAAAAATACTAACAATAACATCAAAAAAATGTCACCAAAATTAAAGAAATTATTCCTCAAATATCATTTTTCACACCATAAAATTAAAGTGTTACATATAACATAAATACAATCTCATTTTTAACTCTTTAAAAGGTATTGATTCCATCAAACTTATATTTCCAAATATATGAAAAAAAATCTTATTGAAACGTCCATTTGAGTTTCATGATTGGTATAAAATTAATAATACATTAATATATCATATAATTAAAAACTCAACATATAAAAACACCATTCATGTAACTTAATTCTTAGTCGATTAACTATGATTCATCATCTAATTCCTTAATACATCATTCATACAATGAAACATGTGAATTATATCCTTATGATTAATTAATATCAACTAAAACATTCTTGCATAAATTTTATATATAAAAATAATTCATACCTTCAATCTATACGTCATGAATTCATTGATATCCTCTTTATATGATGGAATGATTCCCTACTTATAAAATGTAAATGTTCATGTCCTTTTTTTAATTTCTTTTTTCAATAGAGTTCTTAATGTTGATATTTTGATATCAAATGAAAAAGATACCATAACCCATTCTATTTATGGAGAAAATAAAAGGTGTTCGATAGGCTAAACTATTTTTAATAGGTTACAAGTATAATTATAATGATATAAAAATAATTTTGGAAGGATTTTTCAATAATATTTACGATCAAATCATCTAGATATGATATGAAGGTTGTGAAATATCAATATATTTCCTTCTTGACAGATGATCCAAAATTTGATGAAAAAAGAATCCTACAACATAAAATTATTTATTACTTCTTAAAATGAAAATTTTCATATTAATGATAATATCCTTAGAAAATCTATAATACATTAGCATTAAAATACATTATACCCAAATCTATTAACCTTCCAAATCTAATCATCAAAAAGTATTATTACTCACCATTATATCCATCAACTTAAATAACAAAAGGCATATCAAATTATTTGAATTTATAATTATTATAAAACTCTTAAACCATGTGATGATATATATAACTCTTATAAAAATATATTAATCACTAATGTTATTTAATCCATCGTTTGATTCAAACAGTAAGGACCCAACCATAAGTAATACATAATCTAGTGCTTTTATGTATGAATTCACTGTTTTATAATCCCAAGGATCTTTTCGGTATAGAGTATTAGAAAATTAGGAATAAATATTAAATAGTAATCCCATACATTACCAATGTAAAATTACACACATTATTCATTTTTTCGACCAAACCAATGTATTCAATAAATATTACATGGTTTATATTCTTGAATAATATTTAAAAAATTCCCATTATCTCATCCCCATCTATAGTCTTCCTTAACACTTATGAAAAAAATAAAAAACATGGGATGAGAAAAATGTATTAGTAAATCTAATAAAGAAATAATATTGTAATTATTTTTAAAACCCCTAAAAAACTTTAATTAAAACATACAATTAAACCCCAAAAAAGGAACCCTCTTTTCAAAAAAATATTATATTAATATTTGAAAATCAATAGATTTTCATGAAAAATAAATATCAATGATATAAAATATAATTAGGTAACATGGGACATAAATTTATTTACACTCTTACATATGAATTTACCAATACGAACTACCTCAAACTCTAGAGTACCAAATGTATTCTTGATTATTACATAACCACCCGTCATGGGTTTATCAAGGAATGACCCATAATTGTTTAATAACATAACTAGTTGTACATGGTTTATCATAAAAAAATATTAATTAGTTTATAACATGGAAAACTATCATCTTTTATAAGTCCCATGAACCATAACATAAACAAAAATTAAGAAATATGTCATTATAAAAACATTATTTGAAGAAAATAAAATTTTCATGTTGAAGATAATATTTTTGAAAAACTATGCATGTAAAATGGAAAACATTTTACTCTAATGTACCCATAATATTTTAAATTAATCTTAAAATAACAAATTCATCATTATAGAGACAAATTTTATTCATTCGATATATTTTGAAAAAATATTGCCTTTTAATTTTGTAAAAAAACATTATAAGAATATTTTTTTAAAGAATGTCCCTTATATAAAACAGTAAAAATATCTATTTTTGAAACCATTTAAGAGAAAGTATAAAATTAATATTATTTAAAAAATTCATGTACATATAAATACATTCAAAAATTTATTTTTTTAATCATGGAATGAAATAGAATGTTTTTTTAAAATAAATGATTTTAACATTTGAAACAATGTTTTCTAGTTATAGTTTATACCTTGTGTATGAATGTTTTCAAATTTCTCCTAATATCTAATATAAGAAAATTATATTATTTAATTAAAAAATTAATAATATTTTCTCTATGTATTTTTTTGTGATTTTAATTACAATATTCTATAGTGACTTTTTTAAGTTTTGATGTTCATTTTCATAGTTTTTTGGAATGTTCATTGCATGGTTTCGTGGTCGGTTCACTTTTGTATAACTATGGATGTTCTTTTCAAATTGTAATATTAATCCCAAATTATAATTAAATGGTAATAGTGCACTTTTATAATTTTAAATAGACCCATATATGATTTTTTACTTATGTGAGGAAGATTCATTTTAGAAATCATTAATGATAAATTCTGAGTTTGCTTTCATGGTTTCTCCAAAAATCTCAAATTTATTTAATTTTATTTAATATTTTTCTCATAATTGATTCATAACATGAAATAAGTTAAAACATAAATATTTTTATCTTATATAACTATAAAAATAGTTTTACGACCATTTGTGATGGAGGTGATAGAAGATGAAAACTCATTATCCATGGAGACGGTTAACTGTCATAGTTTGAATAATGGTTTCATTTATTGGAATATGTCATGATGAGAAAATGTATCCATATAATATATTTAAATATTAATTGAAAATTATAATATATATGTGATTATATTATTATTAAACCTTTATGGATGAATTTTATGACAGGTGGTTATAACAATAAAAACAATTAAGTGAGGTTTTCTGAGAATGTTGCCTCATAAATAATACCTCATTGAATGATCCCTTAAAGGGAAGGGAATTTTAATTTTGGAAATTCTTTCACCACTTGGATGTGGGGAGTGACGGTAGGATATGATTTAGTAGATATTTGAAAATCTTCTTGGAGTTTAAGGATAATCGTGGTGGTTAGGTGTTTTATTTATATTCGTGGATAGGTGGTTTTATATTATTAAGTAGTGTTTATTTTATATTTAAATCCAACTAAATTTTGGTGAAAATAATTTCATTAAATTATATTGATAATTTCTATTTTAATGTTATGTTATGTTCAAGAAACACATGAAAAATCCATTTAAATTTTTATTTTTTTTACCTATTTTAATATTTTACTTTTTAACATTATCCTATTTCCTTATTTTTCCTATACTCTAGGAAATAATTTTTCTACCAAGGTATATTTCTTATGACCAGTAATGTAAATGGACATAAAACATAAATTGGGATTTCTAATTCTAAATATGGAATCCAATTTACAAAATTTAATATCTATAATTGGGAAAAAAAATCATGAACCCCTCCTAATAATGATACAACAATGACGGGAGAGGGATTGTGACTACTCGTGTCTTACCTCCATTACACCATGGTTCAGTGACCGACACTGAGGGTATAGTAAACATGTGTGCAAGAGGAATTACCCTTTATGAGAAACATGTGAAAGAGAGTGATAATAAGGATACATCAACTAAAACCTTCTCATAAATATAAATTGAATCCTAAGTGCATTCATAAACATTTAATCTGAAAAGAAACTGAAGGGGTATTTTAACGTACTAAAAGGTATATATGATAATGACCTTGAAGAACAAATAAATCATGAAAAACCCTGATCTAGTAATATGCAATCCGATCAACACTCACTCAGTGTATCCTAAAAATAGTTTATACATAAATATGTTGTGAATAATAGTAAACTCAGTGGGATCCTCCTCGAAGCTTCTTGTGAAAAAAATAAAGAAATCATTCAAAATAACAATGAAAAATAGTGAAGCTAACTCATCTCATAAATTGGTATACTGTGTTCCCAGCCTTACCATGTCTATCTCTCACTATGCATCACAAACAATAGATCATATAATATAATAATGAAACACCATGAGTACCCCACTACTACTTACCTTCTTGTTTGCCGCTTGGCCCCAACATTACACATCCTTAGAATCTTTCCCCAAAATTATGTTTCTAGAAAATGCATATGCAGAGAACCACCATAGGAACATATTTTATAACAAAAAAACATCCAATATCACATAAAAACCTATAGTAACTAAGTAGTTCTTGGGATCCACCACATCTTGTATGATATATGTCAAGCATTATATATTATGCATCAATCCATTACAAACCATATACTGAGTAAGTGCCTCATTCCATCACATCCTATAATGGTCATACCTATAATAATCCATTGGATATAGTATCTAAAAATACATTTATGCGAAATAATAGTAGCCCATAAATACCATGTCCACACATATATGAGAAAAATAAATTCCATTTAAACCATCACAAGTAGCTATGATGAGAATAGGTCAGGGTCAGATGGGGAAGTCATACATCAATCCTCCTATTTGGATATTAAGGAAAACACCCTCCCAATGTCCATTAGGTGTGTGTTTCCAAAAATAGCATGTATGTTGTAGCTTATGAAATCAAATAATATACCAGATATAATATATCTTATAACTACACTAAATTCATAACCTTGTTATAGATTAAACTATAGCTAACATCACTCAGACTCCTGACTATAACTACCCAAAAACCATATAATCACACAAGCATACAAGCACATAAAAAGATACATTAATTATGTCGTTTATTTTATTATTAAATTTCATATACTAATTAATTAAACATTAATTAACCATTATCATTATTCCACAATACATAGAATTGAATTAAATTACATTAATCATTAGACCAAAGACAACGCCCTTGATTAAAAATCCAAACCAAGTCCATCGGTTTTCATGATTAAAATATTTTTATTATTTTCATTCACACAACAACCAACCATGTAGGATAAACATTTATTCATTATTATAATTATTCCATATTTAGGTACTCCAGGAAAACCATCCTATGATTCCCCAATGAAGAAACCTACAATCAAGAACCTCCAGTCACTCCAAGTAGTGGGGAAAACGTAGATAAAACAAGAAACCCAACCATCATCCATTAGAAAGATTCAAATGATTATACCATCTATAATTATATAATAAATGGCTAAGACTATATTTAACCTATTATATCACCTCCAATTCCATCCAAAAAACCAAAATTCATATACTAATGCATCACTCCCATGCAAGCATCATCCAATACCACATAATTTTGGCCTCCATTCCCACATATAATATCAACCATCCCAGGATCATCAATCCCAGAACCACTTTACAAGGATCACATCCAAATCACATCACAAGAATTCAGAAAAAATGGGAAATTAATAAATAAATTTGGCCATAAAAACAAGGAATATCACATTCCCAAGCTAGCTACAACTCAAGAATTTTACAAAATATTTATTACACAACCAGTTCTTATTTCATCTTGAATTAAAAAATTCATTATTAACATGTTCTAACTATATTAAACGTAATGAATCAATCTATAAAAAATTATTCAATGGGAAAACATGTTCATAGCTTGTATTATAGTTTAATAAAACAACGAAAACTGACATTCCTAATTAATATTCCATTTCAATTATTATCAACAATCCATTAACATTCCATTTCAATTATTATCATAAATCAATAAAAATGATTAAAATAAATTAAAATTTCCATTAATCATATGGGGTATTACTTTTTCAATTAAAAATATACATTTATCAATTTGATCATTTTCAAATTACATTAACTAGAAGATTACAAAAAATCCTCTTTAATTAATCTAAATATAATTAATTATTAAATACTTTTAGATTCACATTACTTATCAAGTTTATATGAAGTTAAAAAATATAATATATTGAATAATCATACATCATAACCAATCAATGGACATATAAAATAGTATCTTATAAATTATTAGGCACACCACTCTCATGGTAAATAGAAACAACATCGATAACATGTGATCACAACCAATTTCATTAATAAAGTTTTATATTTACTAGGTTAATTTAGTTTCCAACCAAAAGGATAACCCATTCTAAACATATTATTTCCCATAAATGAAATAAGTGGTGTATGTATTACCCTACCTCAATAGCCATCAACATTCATCACAGGAGAATAAACCATGTTACTGATTTTTGATCACCTCTCCTAAATGAATGACACCCATTTGAGGTTACTATATAATAACCAAAGAAACAGTAACGAAGATAAACCCCATTATAAAAAATATAGACCAAGTATTACATAATGGAGAGATGATACTAGAGGAAACATAATACTAATGAAATAACCCACTAAAAAACAATGTTATAACATGCATTAGATAACCAAGGATCACCATAGATCGAATGAGTAAAGTTATGGATTGATCAAAATTGAAGGAATCTCAAAAACACATAAAAGAGAGCCACTAGTCTCCCGGTATCCTGAGATAGAGATACTGGCCATAGGGTTTTGAAAAAACCCAGGTAGTTAAAACATTTAAATGTGTAAACAATTAGGGATATACGTGATGTGTTATCACCTTTAATGTTGTGTAATCGTCGAGGTATAGTTTTCAGAATAAAATGTGTCACCTTATTAATACTTTATCCCAAAATTTCACACATTGTGAAATTCAATTATATGGGGGTGTAATCTCTATATTTCAATAGTTTTGTAGAAAACCTCCATTAGAAAACTTTTAAACATCCTTCAAGAACAACATGACACAAAAAACACAAAAATAATGATATACATGTATCAGGAACCTTACATTACGTACATCTAAAACACTTATCATCACTGAGAATCTGAAACTAAACTAGAGTAAAAAATAATAAATGGGTTATCAGAATAGACCCCCCAGGAGATACCTCAAAAAGTTCTCACCATCATTGGATCTCAACCATATAATATAAGTAATAAGTAAAAAAACTTGACAAAATTCAAAAATATCCAAAACACCCTCCTAGGGGAGATACCACTCAAAATGGAGTCAATAAAAAAAGGAAAAACAAACTCATAAAATAAAAATGATGAAATTAAAAAAATAAATACATTATAAGAGTAGATCTGAATATAATAAATTTCGTTGTACTAAGTGTGCATCTGTGACCAATGTTCCTAGGTTCTCTTCTATGTACCACCATGATTCCAATTGACACGAACCAAAATAATATCATACCATGTGAACACATTCTTCTAGATTCCCAGGATCTCCATATGCTACTCCTCAATGGTCGCATCATCATCAATATCAATCTATACTGAATTAATGACATAAGTGTTGTCATGATGATAATTTTAGATACGAGACACATGAAAAAAATTGTGTATCCTGATCATCTATGAAATAATTTGTATCCCATAAAACATGACACCTAAAAGTGCCTGCACATAATAAGGATAATAAACTAGGGATAAAAATTACTTTCATAACTAACCCTTCACATAGCAGGAAAATGGGTCTCCTCTAGGAACATTTGATTTCCCACGTTGAACTTCTGAGGCCTCCTCCAATGATCATCATAGGATTTATGACAATCATGAACTTCATTCATCCTCTTACAAATTATTTGATCATATCTATTGTATTTTTTACCAGTTCTGACATAAGGATTTCTACCTCTCTATGAACAGTCCAACAGAATGGGTAATGTAATGGTCATCCATAAAAATCATTCAATGGTGATATACCATTTTTTTGGAATCTATTATTAAAATAACACTTGAGCAAGGGTAGATTATTTATACATGATGCTCTAAGTTCTAGAAGAAAATGGAAAATTTTATTCAATATTCTGGATGATTCACTATGTTTCATCAGCTATTTTTTGATGAAAAGAATTGATAATGAATAACTACGTACCATAATATTGTGTGAGAAATCTCCTTACCCTGGAGGTCAAATGAGGATCTTAATTTGAAATGATCATCCTTAGGAATGTATGGAGGCATCCCACCTCCTATACATAATTCCTCCTTAAAACATTCAATGAGACCAACTCTCTAATCTATATAAATTGGTATGATTTCATTAAATAATTTTTTTATTACCCATATAGAATCATATCCTCCCTTAGCTCGATGTAAACTATTAAAAATGACTATAAATATTTCTTCCCACGTCGATTAAATAATATTAAATGGTCAGACCAAACCACTTGGGAAATGTTACTCATCCATCACCTTCTTGAAGACAAAAAATCGATAAACAATCTCAAGAACTACCATCCAAAACCCAGAATGCAAAAGATGATCTCTCCAAGAATGGTATATCTTGGTCATAGTTGGATTTACTATAATTGGTGAACTATTGAACTCACCAAGAACCATCTCACACATTTCTGGTGGAATGAAAAAATCACCTGAAATAGCACCTAGTGTTTTCAATGCTTTGACCAACCATTAAGGGAATCACTAAAAGACAACTCGGCCTCTTAGGAACTCCACCTTAGAATTCTAAAATTTGGACTCATCCACCTACTACACCAAAGGTTATATCACTATCATTGGGAAAAGAAAAACTCTTCCCCAACCGCTCCCATATCAATATGAATTACTGAGAGTTCATCTGTTACTCTCATAGAATCCACATATTCATTTATGGGATAAATATGTGACTACCTTCACAGTGCATCGACTAAAAATTTTTCCTTTACATGTGTATAGAAAATATCAATGTTGTAATCCTATAACAATTCCATCCACTAATGTTAATGTAAGATCATTTCATGTTGGGATATAATATATGTTAGGAACTTATGATCTATAAAAACCAAAAAACACTCACTGAATTTTTAATTTATCCACAAAAACAATGAAAATATCACTACCTCAAAGTGAACATAATAGGAGACATAATAAACCTATTTGGGACATATCTTTTGAGACCATTAAGAAATAATTTTTCTCTGCTGCTTCATAACATAGCACAATCCAGGACTTGAAGTGTCAACCAAAACCTAAAATTGAACTCCCTCTATAGGAATAAAATGAACTGGAGTACTTGAAAAATTATCTTTGAGGTAATCAATAGATGCCTGACACTATTCGGTCTACAAGAACACATGATACATCATGGTCAAAGTTATAAAAGGATATTAAAAATGATTAATTGGTGAGGAGACTCTTGTAATAACATTAAAGGAAAAAAAATCTCAGAAACTTTTCCACTATCATTGGAGATTTCCAAGACACTATTGCATGTATCTTTGATGGATCCAAAACATACACCTTTCTATGAAACCACATTCCCTGAGATACAGAATTCATAGTCCCATTACTCACAAATTGATGACATCCAAAATAGAATCTCATGGTGAAGAACTCTAAAAATGGAACACATATGCTTTGCATGATCCTTCTTTAAAGTTGAAAAAATGATGTCTTTGATGAAAATCACCATGAAATTATCCAAGAAATATTTGAACATTGAATTCCATAAACCCAATATCAGGGATAGAAACTTCATCACACCAAATTAAGAAAAACAAACTAATATGTACCATTATTATAATAAAAAGCATTCTTCAAAAAATCCTCAGCCATCACCCATACCTAAAGACATCAAGATCACAAATCAATATTTGAGATCCAAATTTCTCCCTTCAGATGATCGAAAAAATCATCAATTTGTAGAAGGGGATTTCATCTCTTAAATGTCACTTACATCAAGTCATAATAATTGATAGAAATCTATAAACATCTTTACCCATCTTCTTGAACAGAAATAGTGCACCCCATGGTGACACACATGGCCGAACACACCCTCGTTGAATCACATCATAAAGAAATACTCACCTATCTCACAAGTCATAAAGGTCCATCCAATATAGTGATATCAAGATACAAAACATTCCTAGTTGTATCATGATTAAAAAATAGATCTACCGTCAATGGGTTAAAACAATAAACTCCTCTGGAAACACATTAGGGTAATCTTCTACAAACCTAGGAAACAATGATAGCTAAATCTCAGATGAACTATGCATCAACTCATCTATTAAAGATGACAAGTAGAAAACTGGTCATGAACCATATTAGGGCCCCTCTTTCTGATAAACAATGTAGGGTCTCTATTTGAATCATAGAAAAACCTAATTCCAACATAAATCCATGATAGAATTCACCCAACAAAAAAACCCATGCTGATGGTGATGCCATATGGCTGTATCCACAAGCATCAGAATCTGCCCCAAGAGCAGTGATAGCTCAACACAATCTCAAAGTATCAAATGACATTATAGTAGTAATCTTGACCTCTAAAAAGTTTATTAAACACTATAGGAATTGGAATCCTCTATACCTCATTTCCTAAAGCATAGTTGTGGGTATGTCATTTAATGTAGAGTGTCACTCCAGAATCACACAAAGCATGCACATATATACAAAACATGAATAATATGACTTGGACGACATCTATATTTCCTAGCACTGGAAACACTAGATCCTAAAGGTGACCTCAATCTTCTCCATGAGCTCTATAAACGTTCTTAAAACCACCTCCATGGATGTGCTCTCATCTATAATGATGATATTAATCTTGGGGTTTTTCATCTCACTGCCACATCTCCTATATATTGATCCCAAACTAGACAACCCTCCAACAGTTCCCTCTATGAAACTATCTCAATGGATGAACCTAGGGAAAAACCACATGTGCACAATAACTACTCTTAATGGTTGGTAACTATCCTTGTGGATGATGTCAAACTCCACAAGAAAATCACATGTTTAATCTATCGGTGAAAGTTTTTGGGGCTCTGCTTCCAGAGAAATGAGATGATGAGTACTTGGACCAAACCTCACATGAATGAAATTTCCCCTACCATGAAAAAGAGGAAACTCATACCACAACTATAATTCATGAGGAATCTGTAATAATCCCCTCTCATGATGTTATGGTTATTTATAATGTCATATATATAACATCTACTCCCACCAATGGGTAATCATCTCCTAGAATATTGTTTCCATCAATGTCATGGAAAGAAAAATTCATTGATATAGTCACTGAACTTCTACCACTAGACTATAGACTCCATATGATCCCCGATGAATAAGAACCACCAATACCTTTCTGCTCCATACAACATCATCATAGTCAATGAAACATAATGCTCCTACTATGAATTCATCAAACTGAAAGCTATTTCAACCTCCTCCAACAAGTTTCCCATAACCACATATGAATCTTATCCCTAAAACTTATTCAAAATCTTCCACTGAATCTTCAATTTCTTTTTATCCATGTCTCCTCATCATTGACCAACACCCTATAACAATCTATTGTCACATACAATAAACTTATATAGCATGAACAAGACGACGACGTTGACCTAGATACATGGCTGCAAAAAAAACGTGTTAGAACTCCTATTAATGAATTATAGAAAACTTAACATTAATTAACAGACAATTTATTATCCTATCAATGGTTTTATCCTATCCAATGGTCTTCCCTTTATAGACACAGGTAAAAAGAAGAATTATGTATGATCCTTTCCTAGGTCTCTCCCATTTAACCAATATCTCTTCTTTTCGTAGGAACAGTAAAACTAATTTTCAATGTATCACATGAGAGAGGGCCCTAAATAACCGTGTCTTAGCCAGTTTCCCATGATTGAATTTCTAAATATATATAGATAGAATTATTTCCCTCCTATCCTATGAAACACCACTATTCATAACTCTAATGTCCATCATATCCCCCAAACCTAAACCATTAATACCACTGTTCCATGTCCCCATACCCACAAGGATACCACAATGTGTTGAGAGAGATTGTGAATGCATGAGTCCCACCAATAGTAGATACTGGGTTGGTGACTAGCACTGAGTGTATAGTAAACAATCATATGTGAGGCATTACACTCTATGAGAAACATATGTAATAGAAAAATAAGAAGGAAAAAACACAACATATACTCAAATATATATATAACGATTAAAAATTTCATGCATGAAATTTAACACAATACATAAATAAATGAATGGGAACCTATAAGTAAAAAATGGAAAGGCGGCAATAACCATGATTCCCAAACAACTCCTCAAAAGGCCCGGGATTTCAATATTTAGCATGATAACAAACATTCTCGGGATTACATAAAAATGAGTGTGTATATATATATATATTGTGTGATCATTATAGTATACTCAGTAGAATCCCTCTTGAATCCACTCATGCAAAAGAAAAATAAATCATTCTAAAGCATAGTGAACAACAATGAAACTATATCATCCCCTATATAGGAATATAATGTTCCTATCCTCATTGTGGATATCACTCGCCAAATATTTCATACACGAGAGAATATAATATAATAATAAAATATTAATGGTTCCCCACTCCCACTTACCTGATTGTTATTCTCCTCTTCCCCAATGTTGCAAGTCCTAAGCATCTCACTCTAATATTATAATGACCTGAAAAAACATGGGTAATATCCCACCACATACACCTTATGGATCACTCAACCACACCATGCCATATCACATTTCAAAATAATGTAACAGAGTACTTTTATAGAGGCACCAAATCCCACCTGACTTATGTCAACCACCATGTATTATATTTTAAGCCATTACTTCCAATATAATGAGTAAGTAAATGAATCCATCATAGCCTATAAAAAATATTCTTATAATAATTCTTTGGATACTATTTCTGGTAATACATGTGTGTGAAAAACACCAAATCCATCACATCCCTCTACCCAAATATTTCAAAAAACTAATAACTGTTGATACCAGCACAGTTAACTACCAAGAGAATAAAGTGGGGATAGAAGGGCATTCATCCATCCATCCTCCCACTAGGATCTTGTGGAAAACACCCTCTCAGAATCCACTATGTTTCAGTTTCCCTAATCTACATGGTTAAGGAAGCATGTGAAATTATAAATTATACATGATATAATATATCTCACAACCACACTATAGGAATATTGTAGTCCTTAACTCAACTAAAGCTAACATCTCTCAGACTCTAGTATGCCACTACTAAGAAAAAATATCGTATAATAGAAAAAATAAGTTATAAGAAAAACATTAATTACATATTTTTTATTATTTAATTTCATTGAATAATTCATTAGAATCTAATTGAAATTTATCCATATTACATATTACATTTTTTTATTACAATTAATTAATAATAAAATTAATGTTCATGCCCTTCAAGAATAATATAATCCAAGTCAATCATTTATCAAAATGATATTCATTTTAGAATTTTCATTCCAACATCAACCAAACCTCTGGATTAATCATTCATTCATTATTAGCATTATCCCATATCTACCTTTAACAGGAAACATGCAATCAAGGAACTCCATCTTGCTCATACAGTGGGAAGTAGTATGAATACAAAACAAACAATATGGACATCGACCATTAAATTTATTAATGTGATCATATTGTATTTTTTTTATCTCATCATTGATTAATCGCAATGTTAACCATTCCATCACCTCTATTTCTATCCCTCGCACCCACATGCACATACCAATGCTCTTTCTAATACAAGAATCATTTATTGCCACATAATCTTGGAATCCATTCCCACATATCAAGTCATCCATACCAGTCTTAGTCATCCAAGGAACACATAAAATTAATAATATTGAAGTCACATAAAAATAAGGTGGAAAAAAACCATAAAACAACTTGGAAACAAGGCATTTAAAACAAGGAATCCAGCCTTCTCCACTAAATGATTAAATCATGCCCTAGAAAATATATTTATCACAAAATCAGTTCTTATTCTATATTAAATTATGTGATACATTATTAATGTGTTCCAATTATAGAAACCCTATGGTATCAATCTATAATAATATATAAGATGAATAACTTTCTCTTCCAATTTATTCAGTTTTCAAAATTCCTAATGATATGCCATTTTGAATTAATATGTATTTGAAATTATTATCAAGAATAAAAAAATCCTTATTGATATTATTTATAAATTCCATTAATTATATGGGAGATCACATTATAAATAAAACATGCTCACTGCATCAATTTGATTATTATCAAATTATATTGAACATATGATTAAACACATGGTTCTTTAATTTTTCTTAAGATAATTATTTGGTAATCAATTTTGGATGTACATTTTTTATCAATTTTCTGTCAAGAACAAAATTCTAATCCAATATAATAAGAAGAAATGATAATAAATAATGTCATAGATATCAAACTATCTAGAAAATCATGAGGCAAACCTCGGTCATGGTATAATGAAACAGATTTGGAAATATGAAATAGCAAACAGTGTATATATCTAGTTTGATATATATATTAGCTAATTTCAATTTCCATTCAAAGGGATAAACCATGATTAATTTATGATCGAGCATAAATATAATAAAAGAACCAATGAATACCCAACTACGTAATACATAAATTTTCATTGAATGATAATGAAACATGATGAAATTAACTAGTCACATCTCTCAAAATAATTTTATCCATATATTGACAACACATCACAACCACACTAATAATAAACAAGACAAATATCATTTAAAATAACTCAAAACATACGTCGTAGCCTTTCGAGAATATATGTGTCAAAATTGGATAAAACCTGGAAACCCCACTAGAAAATAAATGTATAATGAATTGTGGACAACCACTAGTCTCTATGGATTAAAGGCAGAAGTCTAAGTATTGATCCTTGTCAATGAAATCTCCAAATCATCTAAAAGGGTGATGTTAGTAACGTAGAACTGAGTGTCAGCTATTGGTTGTTGGGTTTAGAGAAAACACAAGTTGATAAATCCATTAAATTTGTACATCATCGAGGATTTACATAATGTAGAATCCCATTTCACATATTTTAATACATGTCATTCATGTTTCTCTAAAAAATGTCCTTTTTAATATTTTTCTCTATAATATTACACATCATGAACCACACTTATGCGATGTGTAATCTCCTAGTTTCTAGATTTTTCATATCCAATCGCATTTAGACTACTTCAATGCCTAATAAAATCACAATGAGCCTCACAAACACAAAAACATTTAGTCCATATGGATATGGGCACATAAAAAATTAAATTTAAGATAAAATCTACAGAGAGGTGAAAAATAGGTTTTTGGAGGATTTTAGTTTTTAAGAAAAATTTGATTTTGTAATATGTCCACGAAAAATAATAATAATAGTATGAGTTTTACTTAATATTTAATGATATGTAATACATATTTTTTCATTTAAAAAATTATCTATTATAGACAAATTTATTTAACTAAATTGAGGAAACATTATGTACTTTGAATACATTTTTAGAAAAAATCCAATTTTTAATCTCCAAAATGAAATTATTGCAACATAAAATATAAATGTTATTCAATTGATTTAACCTTTTGAAATGTAACTAAAAAATAATTTTTTTCATTGAAATTAAATTCATAGAATAATGGGACTTTCAAATTATGTAATTTATTGAAATGAAAATATACTTTTACAAAAAAAAAATCGGTATCATTCACACATAATGTGCAATATAACACATTTTTTTAGAAAATGTATTTTAAGAAAAAAATAAACATTAATAAATATTCGTGTGATTATTTAAAAAGAAATAATTAATAAATTTTCTATGATAGGGACAATTATATATATTATAATTCCATTAAAAATAATCATTCTTCCCAATTTAGTTGCTAGGTTGTACTAGTCGCATTTAAATAATAATATCATTTTGTTTGTTTAATCTTGGAGGTATGTATCTTTTATGCTATTGAAAATAGTATATTTAGTTAAAAATATCAGGATTTCACATTCCAGCCTTGAATAGGGTTGAACCATTATTATAAATTATTCATCAACTACACTATTTATATTGATAATATTACCCCAATATTTTCTTCATTAGTGTTAAGTTTTCTAGGAATGAAAATAATTTTTCTTTATTTAAAATAAATTACCAAATCATTTTAAATTTCTAGTTCTTAATCATGTTTTATAATTATTAACTAAATTGCATTTGGAAATTTAATAACAAATTGATACCCAGTGTTCTCTATACATTGTGTGACACCAATTTTGAATATTTTGTGATTAGTTTTGATATAAAATGTATTACTCCAAAATAAATTTAATTTATTTATTATGTATTTATACATAAATTCACCAATGACATCCTTAAACTATTTAGTATGAAATTATTTGATAAATTAATTTACTAATAGAATTTCCACATGGACTATATACCCCTAATAAACCTACATCACCCTAATTATAGTTACGAAATATATGTTCCTAGGGAATGAGAAGCATAAAAAATATCAACATGTATAGAATAATGTTGGATAAGATAAATGTATAATTTACTATCAATTTGTATCCAAGAATTCACAGTGCTTCCAAATTGCATAATACCACTTTTAATGATAATTTATAAAAATTCAATTCTAATACCTAATATTTTTTGTTTCTTTATCCATATCAATTTGATGTATAACACCACATATTTATGTTTATTCCATTGGTATAGAATTATTACATTCTCAGATACAAATCATTCCCTATGGGGTAGATATTCATCATATAGTACCCCTTTATTTTTTATTGATTTTTATCTTTTATAATTTTTAAGAGGATATTTTTTTTCTCATGATAATGTATTTTGTAAGAGTTTTTTAATTAATTTTCATATCAATGCAAATAGTCATCATTCTCCCCAGTATATGTTGTCTTTCTCTACATGGTTATTGATGAATGACCATATCTAATAATATATGATTCAAAAAATATTTCTCTATATATTATCATTCATTAAATTACATAAATCTATTTCTCATTTATTTATCTTTTTCATATTTTTTTTGATTTCCTCCACTTTGTTGTAAAATATTTGCCTTTATTCTTCAAATCCGTATATCAATTCATTTAACACAAAAAATCCAACAGTTTTTGTTAAAAAAATTAATATCTTCAAATAATATTGTACAACATATATATCTTTCTATGATGATATGTTAGAGTTTATTTCCTTCAATAATTAGAATTTAGGGTTTTCAAACACACATCCATTATTTGATCCGTCGTTTTATTATATTAGAGCATAAATAAAATCTACCTTTTAAGATAATATTTGGGGGATTTTAATGTAACCCACAATTTACTCACTAAGTTGGGATCTATTTTTTTTTAATATTGCACATTTTGAAGAATCAATTGTAGAGAACCCCATATCTTCCATTTTCATTTAGTATTTTTCTATTTTTTATCTATATGATCTTAAAATACTTCTCAATTATTAGAAAATAAAACTCCTTCATTCCGGAACATGAATCTATTCAATATTTCATCCTTCATTAACATTTTGTTTTAAGGGGAAATATGGATTCTTTATGTTCCATTACATTGGATTTTTTTTACATCATTTTTTTGAATAATTTATATGTTAAATAATTTGACCTTTTGAACTATTTTACATATCCATAAAATGGATCCTTTTATGAAAAAAAACTATTAATATTAAATTTTGAAAGATGTAATGAATTTATACATTATTTTATTTATTACATAATGATAGATTTACAATTGATCTAGTTTTTTTTGATAATTAATGGATCAATCACAATAGTTTTTTGAACATTATCCAAAATAAAAACACAATATTCTCAAAAATTCCCCACAAGAAATATCACTTACCCATTTATTAATTGGAAATATAAATATCATGATTTATAATTAAAATAATAAATATTATTATTTTAAAATATATAAAATTTTCTATATACTCCAACCTTGATTTGGGAGTGTTTATTCATCATATACTATAAGTAATTTCTTAATATTGAAATTAATTAATTTTATCTTATTTTATATCAACCCTTATCGGAGGCATAAATTTCATTACATTCAGATATTTTCAATATATCAAATTTATTAATTCACATGATTCATAATTATATGAAAATAGTATTGTTTTCCCAAATAATTCATTGGTTAATGATGGAAATAATATCTTTTTAGCCATTTCAACACATATTATTTCAAAAATCTATCTCAAAGAAAAAATCACAATGAATATATTGTAATATAGTATCCCTATAATCCCATACCTAGTAATTGATCTCTAATTTATATCCCCAAAATAAGAATAATTTATTATTATAAGAATCATCAATGATTCGTTCTTCGATAAAACTACAAATCAAGATTTGATAAATTTATCTCTATATCAAAACTATTTACACCATATTCTAGTAGTTAGAACCACACTGATATTATATAATATCCATGTTTCCCTAATATATTTGGAATATTGTGAATAAAATGAAGTTAACTTCAAATTTTTTACATTCAATGATAAACCATTACCAATGACTAGATATTTATTATCGGATTGTAGAAAATAAGAACATTTTATCACACCTTCAAATATAATGATAATGAATTTTAACAACATATAGTGAAAATAATGAAAATAAAAATACATGGAGTTTATAGGGATTTCTCCTTGTTATAACCCATCCTAGTGAGGCCCGTGCCGCGACAACCCAAGCCTGCCACCAATAGGCCAAGTTCTAGTGGCTAACACCGAGTAGGCATATAATAAACATGGGATGCATTTCATTTGTACCTAGACACACTCACACACACAAACATCTCCAAGCCCTAAAATGTTGAAATTTAAAAAATCCACTACGGAACAAAATGCAAGAATACAAATAAACCCAACCAATAGAATACAAAAAAAGTAAATTTTGGAATGTATAATGATCCAAAATTCAAGCCCACCAAAAGATAGAATAGGAAAACTACGAATTCCAACCGTTAAGAATGATAAATATGTACTTGTATTGCTGCTCATATCCATTGGAACACCTTGGACTATACAAAAACTCACAAAGCTCATTCTGGTTTTGGTCCACCCAGGAATCTATCAAAAGGCCACTCATCTTTACAAGACATGACACGTGTGGTAAACTTCTATGAATTGGTGAGTATAACAATACTCAGAATGGGACCTAGAAAACTAAAAAGAAATAGACATTGTAAAGGTTTAGTCGACTCTAAACATTATACTTCTACAAAAAAAATATAACAATAGAAACAAATCCATATATACTAGGAACATAGAAATATAGTCTAGAGGTAATCCATAATGACTACATAACCACGCTACAGATTCGGTTCAAAGATTCACAAAGAAATCATCTAAGATAACTCACTTCATGAGTCAGATAGCTCTGATGACATCTGTTCAAGAAGTACCTTCATTATAAAGTGTCATGATAGAGAGATAAATGCACTGATATATCTGAAGAGAGAAAAAATATACTCATTCAATGAGAACTCACTCCAGAGTGGGGAAAGATCAGGATACATTGATGAGGATCACTACTAGTAACATGGAGTTTAATGAAAATCATGTGTTTTCACCTACTATTTAGAGTATTGACGTCCTATCAGATTGGTCTTGTCGATACCTTAAACTACCTAGGGTCATGAACATGTAGAGGATCTCGCTTCGAGCCTCTTAGAGGGATTTTTATTCAATCCAGAATGTCCTACAAAAATTATCATACTCCTATGGATGGAAAAGATACCTGGAATTCTAGGGAACGAGAAAGGGGAAAACTAACCCAAGAGAAACTTATCAAAGTAATGGTGTAAAAGTACATCATACAATGTATAGAAAAGTACACGACATGTAGAAAGGACACTTGTCATGTCATATGACCCTGGGTACTTCTTGTGTACAACAACCCATGTCGAAGAGCATACCATATAGAAGGAGATATACATGATGTGTAAGAACATGGAACTCCATGTCCTACTATCTAGGGTCTAGACTGTGTACACTGGCCCTGTGCATATAGATGGATTCAACCCATGTCTTCCAAGCCATGTACTGATACCCAGGTTAACCCACATAGCTAGCTTAGTTTAGAAGTGTGGTGGAGTACATGACTTGTACTCCACCCCATGTATGGTCGTGTAGTGGAGTAAATTTAGTATCGCATAAGGACCCACAAACCATGTGACATCTGTCACACATAATGTCATTTCCATCTGTCACTAGAAAAACTAGTGATTTATAAATGGGGCCTACATTCCATGTAGTCCAAACTACATGTCGTGTTTATCATGATTTTCCAGAATCATAGGATCTTCATTCAGTGTTTTAGGAGATCCTCTAATCCTCGATCCATCCATTTTTTACTCCAAATAGAATATCATGGGTCGATTGATCCCCAAAAAGTTGGTTTCATTGGTTTCATGCCTCTGATCACCTCAAAAACATTTTTAATCCATTCACATGAAAAAATGTTAAAGAATTATTTCTCCCAAACTGATTTGATTCATCCACCTCCATCATTGTCACACCTTTTCAATGTGTTAACAATGATAGATCTATTATTTACAATCATTACTTTGAGAAACACACAAACAATGATCTGTTGTTCATAACCACGGAAAGAACACAAAGAATGTAAGGTAAAAAGGGGAAGTATAAATACACAAAATGAATTTTAGGAACAAACCTAATCTTTAATTTTTCACAGCATTGATCCACCGCCATTAAAAGGGTCAAATGGAGAAAAAAATTAATTCAATTTAAACATGGATCAATTCTAAAAATAAACTTGATAAAAGAACCTCCCATAAGAACAAACAATCTGTTGGTCAATCAAGCTCATGGGTTGATCCATGATCTTCATTTGAATCCATCAATGGGAAAAATAATTGAAATAACAACACTTACTCTGATCATCAATGAAGAGGTATAGCGGTCGTAGGTCAGGATTCAATCTCGTTGTGCAATGATCCATGGGTCGTCGTTCGTTGTTGTTCATCGAGAATTCACCAAGGGTGGCTGCTCTCCAAAGCAGCAGAGGATTCCACAGAGTTTTCTATGGTCATGAGCCTAACCCTAGGATCCTTCTTATTTATAAATAATTAACGCATCACTGCATTATGAAAACTATTAAAATGAAATAAGGTATCAAATTTATTTTATTTATTTTAAAATGTTCAAAAACTAACTTCTTTTGTCGACCCATGTTGGACGATGTTAGCCTTGCATAAGGTAAAGTATCTTCTTTGAATGCAATGGTGACCTCATATTTTTGATCTGGGAACCCACTTAAAATTTATTCCAATTTTTCATGAAAACTGACTGCGCATGATATTTATGATTTCAATTTATTTCAATCATTTATTTCAGGCACTACGGACCACAGAATCAGACACTATCACAAATCATGGTCTAGAAATAATTCCATATAATATTTTTAAATAATATATGAAAAATATAGGATATTACATTACCCCCACCACATGGCTTTTGCATTACTAAAATTCCATATAAAATAGCTACTCAAACAGATGTGGGTACAACCTATGAATCTGAGCTTCCCGCTCCCACGTGTTCTCGTAAAGGTTTCTGTTCTGCCACCAGAAATGCACTAGGGGAATTGCTAACCCATGAAGTATCCTCTCATGTCAATTCTCAATCTCCACTGGGTACTCTATATAGGTTACTCCATCATGAAAGTCCATATTTCCCTAGTCAATGATGTGTGATAGGTCATGAATGTACCTCCTTGTCTATGACACGTGGAGGACATCATGTACACAATTTAACTGTGGTGGTAGAGATAAGTGGTACGCCACCTCTCCAACTTTGCGCAGTATCTGAAAAGGGGTGATGATCCTTGATGAAAAATTGTCCCCCCTTCTAAATCTCTGCAACCCTCAACAAGGTGAGACTCTAAGAGAGACATCGTATCACTTCTAAATCTTTAGAGGTCTCCTCCATCTGTCAACATAAGACTTATGCAAGTTCTGTTTAGTCTTCATCCACTCCTAGATGATATGCACCTTCTAAGATGTAGCTTGCACCAAATTTGGACCCATGAGTGATGACCCATTGGGTCCCATCCAGCAATGCGGTGACCAGTAACATCACCCATAAAAAGCCTCAAATGGTTCAACACCGATGGTGTAGTTGTACCTGTTTTTGTACACAAACACCACAAGTGATAGATGGTCCTCCCAACTATGACCAATGTTTGCGATACATGCCTGCAACATATCCTCTAGAACCTAAATGGTTCTCTCGTTCTAACTATCTGTCTGGGGATTGAATGTTGTGCTCAATCATAGTTGAGTCTCAAATGCCTACTCCAATCCCTTCCAGAACTAGTATGTGAAATGATAATCAAGATCTAATAATATTGTTGAGGGGAAAAAATAATGCTAAACTATATACTTCAGGTAGAGGTGTCCCATGGTCTCTACAGAACTCTAATCCCTAGTAGTTCAAAAGAGGACTGACGTGGTGAGTCAGTCAACGATCACCCAGATGGAATCATGTCCCTTGGATGTTTGTAGTAAGACTATCATGGATCCCATATAAATTCCATCCCACATAATATTTGGCACATCCACTGGTGATCTAACCCTGATGGAACTAGTGCTCAACATTCACATACTAGCATGTAAGACATCGAGAAATGAACTATACTACTGCATTCTTCATACATGTCCACAAAAAGTAACACAATAAGTCCATGTAAATGTTTTCTACATTAATATGTACCAATACAGGGGGGTTTATGAAAATCCATCAGAACATCCTCCCGCAATTCCCCTGAAAAAGATAAGGATCCTTTGAAAAGGATGATGTGCACTCCACATAGTGAATATCCATTAAGAGCATGTCATGTGGATAATTGAACACATAAAGTCACATAGTCAATATCTCCTATCTATGTCTCTCTGACTCACCGAAAGAGTAGAAGCATGAAAACCATTCACTAGAGATAATTTGTATCATCCCCATCAACGAATGATAACTTCAGTGAGTCCAACTGCTCTGACACCTCACCAAACAACTGTGAACATGATATCTTACAGAGATCATCTGCCACAACATCCCCCCTAGGTGTATAGATGATATTTATTTTTTAATCCTGGTGGAACTCTAGACATATCATTTTCTTCAAACTTAGATACTTTTTGCGATAAGATTTACATGAGGCTCTTTTGGTCAGAGTAGACGATAAACCATTTTCCTAGTAAGTAGTTTTGCCAGATCTTCAACGTGAATACTACTGCATAAAAGTCAAGATAATAGTACTTGTAGTTATACTGATATAGTCTTATGTGGCATGAAACCTAAGATATCAATGTCTTCCTCAGCATCATGACATAGAGATGCCCGGTCCCTAATGCATCACATAAAACTACTTAATCGTAACCCTATTTTGTAAAACTCAAGAACTGTGTGCTCATCAAAATCTACTTCAACTATTATAAATCATGTTGCTACTTCTCTTTCCATAAAAAAGGGTACCCCTTTTGAGACATGGTTTTTAGCAGTGCTGATATCTTGGATAAATATGGGATAAATCTTGGTTAGTATGCTGCCATCACTAGGAAGCTCCACAACTTTGTTACACTCCACGGTGACCCACTTGATAACACGTTGTGGACCATGGATGCGACCACTGATACTCATTTTTTGGAATAAAATTTCACCAAAAGTGGACCTTTTGTATCTAGAACAAAAACTTCCAGAGCTTCCCATAATGCTGGTGCTCCCGGAACCATCCACAGGTGTCTCACTTGCTCCTCTTCTAAAAATGAGTACAAAAGGATGTCGTCGATGAATACCACTTCAAACCGGTCTATGTACAACTGGAAGATCTGGTTCATAAGACCCATGAACACTAATAGGGTGTTCATCATTCCAAAAGTCATCAGCAAGTACTCATAGTGTCTGTAGGAACATCTAAAATCCATATTCAAAATTTCTTCATATCTTACTCATAACTGGTGGTAACTTAGTCTAAGGTCAAACCTAGAGAACCATCATAACCCTATAATTTGATCAAATAGGTCATAAATCCTCTATAGTGGATACTTTTGCTTCACTGTTACCTGATTCAGGTTTCAGTAATTGAATGGTGTTGTCCTAGGGGCTTTCAAATGATATGTGATTGTTGAATACTTAGGGGTAGCATAGTGGATAACCAATGACTTCTCTCAAAGAAGGAAGTAAATTCAACAACATATTAAATGTATTTTGAAATTAAAATAAAATAAAATAATAAAACTAATTCAAATGATGGGGTTTTTTATCATTTATAAGTCTAGAAGCAGTTTTCTGGAAGAAGATTGTATTTTTTTTTGAAATGAAGTTCAATTAAAATGACACAACAAGATGTTATTTTTAGAAAATATTTAAAAGGCATAATCAATATAACTCTACAGATTAATACGTTTATTAATAATTATCATTCATATTAATATCCACTTAATTATTATCCCTAAATTTTTTAAATCCCGAACCATATGAGAAATAACTTTAAAATAAAGGTGATGTGAATTTAACCACAGGCTAACTTCGGAAAATGCAACTGCATCACCATGGTTTGATTGATGTTCTAAGGCTAGATTATGGTTAGTGGTAAATTAAGAAACATTTACTCTCTGGGAAATATAATTAATTGAGTATAGGGATTATATTTTATCAATAAAAATTAATCTCTTATAGGTTTGAATTTCCAATTAAGGTTGCGCTCTCACAATTCACACAATCCCTAACCTCGTGTGATTTGTGTAAATTGTTAAATTGGTTTATTAGTTTCAATTAAATTAAAAACTCAATTAATAGATCATATTGTGAGAATTAAATAGTATAATTGATTCATAATAAATTAAGGAAGAAAGATATTGGTAGGTCTATTACTAAAAATAACTACTCGTCCATGGGTGGAGTAGTCATTGTAGAAACTTTTTTCATTTTTAATGGTTTAGAGAGGGTAGAACCCAATCTCTTTTATACACATAATTCCAGACCAATGTGGAATATTTAGAGAGGAAAAAATTTATACAAAATAGAAGAAAAGATAATAAATAAAATAATAAAAAAGAAGTTTATTACACAAATGAAAGCATTACAATGTGAAGAAGAGAAGAAGGATTTGATGAGGGAATCTTTGCTTCAATAGATACACCTCTTACAATGGCTGGAGAATTTTAGTGAAACCAATTATCCCTTGCCTTCAATCTGGAAATTCACATCCCAACCCTACCCCTCCCCCCAAATGATAAAAACACTAATTTATAGAGTGGATGGGAGGATTGGTTTATTGAGGTTTCAAGTGTGAATGTGGAATCTCGTCCAAATATTTTATAACAAATTAAACTGCCAATTTGACCACAAAAATGCTTGAATAATATTTCATTCCAGAAGTATTATTTATTTGAAAATGGGTCCTCAATCGCATATCAAAATTTGGGCCTATTCCAAGATAGATAAAGTATTTATGGATCAAATACAGAACCAATGTCTTATCTGGAAAGCCCACCCCATCTTTGATTTCATGGCCCATTTTCACCCACAATATTCTTGATTTAGCACTAATGTGAATAATAGAAGTTTTAGACCATTATGTCAAGAACAAAAATAAAAAATTTCATCTTCAAATAAGAAATATAAAAATATTTATCTTCAAAATAATACAGTGCACTATAAAGGGTAAAAATGGAATTTCCCTCAAATTTTCAAGTGTATGATCTAATCCCAAATATTTTATAAATAAACATATTTAGCAAAATATGAGGAAATTTTATCATTTTATTATCAATTAAATATTCATTAAAAATGTGAATTATCAACTCCCCCACACTTACCCTTTTTACTCTTGGTCAAAACCACATATCATGTATTTGAAAAAATTGTAACAAGATATGCATATTCAAATTTCTCAATTCAACGTACAAATATAGGAAAAGTAAGAATCCCATAAATTGTCAACATCAATAAATTTTGAATTCATTATCTCATAAATTGTCTCAACTAAAACCCTGTGAGATTCATAACACTAATCATATCAAAATATGTCCAAGGTATAGCAAGCCACTAATTCTCAATGTGTTGGTTTGCAAACCATTCCAAGATCATAAATCCAACCTTTATTCAATATATTCATGTCATAAAAAACAATTCTTCTTACCTAAATTAATTCACTAAACATGTTCTAAATTCCTATGCAATTGGATTTCAAGACCCACTCACTTATGCATTCCTAAAAGTCGAACCTTAAGGTCCCAACCTAGATATCCCCCTATGTTATACATTTCATCACTCCCCTTACTTATAATTGTTTTTATTTTTTTGTGGCACTTAGAAAAACTCTCCCACTCAACTATCAACTATTTTTTGATCTCCTCATGACACTAAGGGTAATAGTTATAACAAGAAAAAATGATGATTAAGAGTGGGTTTTAACATGTCCCTAAGACAACCAATATTTTTTTGAGGGCGTACAACAGTCATATAATAGATACACACACATAGGTCAATTCAGTAAAGTAATGAAACTGATCAGAAGAGAAATGAATTTATGGATCAACCAATTAATTTTTCTTAACAAACTTTACTCTACATTCAATTGAGTAGGAAAAGTTTCTCAAGTCATGGTTGAGTGAAAATTTGTGTGGAGAAATCAATGGAACAATTTACCATGAACAAATATCACAAATAATGATGTCAAAATATATAAGGTTTTATAATGACACAACCAATCATATCATCAATAACTAAAATTTTAAATAAATCAACCCTTGATGATGATATTTTACTCGTGATTATAATTCAAACAATGAATTTTGAAAACATGAGTCTTTCATATGGTTCACATGATAATGTTACATGACATATTAGTTTCATTTTTTATTGATTTTCTGGTTTTTTTCTGAAAATTTTAACTAAAAACATAATATAAAATACACACAAAACACACAAATGGGGACTCCTAAATATCTACCCCAAAATGTGGTCCCCTCCCCCACACATAGAATATTGTTTTTTCCTCATTTTGAACCTATGAGAAAATATATGCACATGAAATGTATAATTGTAAATAGGAGAATGAATATAAAAGTAAAAGTGTTAAGAACAACATGATCTACTCAAGTGATGATGGGGTCTTGAAGTGTGATGAATCCACAAAATCTGTTAGAATTCCCTCAATGTATTTATTCAAACATTGTTCGTTGAATGCAAAGATCCTTCTGGTATCTTCTTGTGAGATCTCCACTGTACCATATGAAAAAACATTAGATACAATATAAGGACCTAACCATCTGGAATGAAACTTACCATGAATCTTCTTCATTAATGACCTGTATAGATGGAATTTCTCTCTAACATGAAGGTCCCTTGGTTGGATCATTATATCTTGAGATTATTTGGATCTTTTATTGAAGATCCTTGAGTTCTCATGTGAAGATAATGAAATATCCTCAATCTCTTGAATTTGAAACTCCCTTGGGATTCCAGCATGGGCCAAATCCATGTTGTATTTCTTTATATCCCAATAAGCATGATGCTTATCTTCCACTGTGAGATAATATTCATTTCTAAAAAAAATCCGAAATGGGGATGTACCGATGGGTTCCATGTATGCTATCTTATAATCCCTTAGAGCATCATCCAAGATCTTTCTCCAATCAGTCCTATCCAGATGCATGGTTTTCTCCAAAATTTGTTTCAACTCACAATTTGAAATCTTAGCCGAACCATTTTTTTGGGGATTGTATGGTGTGGTTGTTTTGTGTGTCACCCCATAATTTCGTACGAGGGAAGACACATTATGAGTGCATAAGTGTGTCCCTTGGTCAATGATGATGGCCTTCGGTATTCCAGAACTACAAAAACTTGTGCTTTGACAAAGTCCACTACAACATGAGAATCATCTGTCCTAGTGGCCTTAGACTCCACCCATTTACTCACATAATCAACAACAACCAAAATATACAAAACACTAAATAAACTAGGAAAATGTTCTTTAAGTTATATTTCCCATACATCAAAATATCACAATATAATATGGGTTTTTGGGGAATCTCGAGTTTCATAAAAAAATTACCAGTGTGTTGGCAACGTGATAATGATTTAAAAAGCACATGAGCATCATGGAATAAACTAGGACAATACAATATGGAGTCCATAACATTCCTATCAGTCCGTTGGGGTCCAAATTGTCCACCATAAGAAAGGGTATGATAGAATTGCAGAATAGACTCCAACTCATGATCAGAAACACACCACCTCACAATATGGTCACTACACTTGACCGATAGGTAGGTATCATCCAACACATAAAACCAAGACTCAGTTTTAAATTTTTGGACTTGATTTTTCTTTAAATTTTTTGGAATTTCATATTCAACAAGGTAGTGCACTAAATCAGCATACCAAGGATGCATACCTAAGATGGAATAAAGATAATCATCATTGAAAGTGTCTTAAAGTGGTACCTCGTCCAAGGTTTCATACCCTAGTGTATGAGTAAGCCTACTCATGTGGTCCACCACGAGGTTTTCTGACCCCTTCATTCCATTTATCTCAATATAAAATTTGTGAAAAAGGATCATCCATCAGATAATTATGGGCTTTGCGTCTGGCTTCATAAAGAGGTACATCAGATCTGCATGGTCTTAAAAAACCTACTTTAGAGCCCAATAAATATGAACATAATTTATCTAAAGAAAATATAATTTTAAGAAACTTATTTTCTATGGTTGTAAAAAATAATTTGGCTGAATCCAATTTCATTGATGCATATAAAATCACATGTGAACGTCCATCCACCATCTGAGATAAGACAGATCCAACTGCAAAGTTGGAGGCATCACACATAAGCTCAAAAGGAAACTCCCATAATGGGGGTTGTATGATTGGTGGTGTTGTAAGAAAGATTATTTAGCTCATCAAAGGAATTCCTACATGATACATCAAGCACAAAATCATAAATCTTTTGAATTAATTGTGATAAAAGAAGAGAAATATAACTAAAATATTTGAGAAAGTGCTGATATAAATTTTACATGCCCTAGGAAAGATACAATATAATGTAAACATGAAGGATACAACGAGGATGAAATAATATCTTCCTTAGATCTATCAAACTCTATCCCATGTTTTGACACTACATTCCCTAAGACAATGCCAATGCACTACAAAAAAATGAATCTTTTCAAAGTTCAATTCAATATTCTTATAAATACAATGATTCAACACCATTACCAAACTACTTAAACATTCATCAAATAAGGATCCATACACTATAAAGTCATCCATAAATACATCCATGAATGTCTAAATAAAATAAGAAAAATACTCACCATGCATCTCCAGATGGTACCTCGGGTGTTGCAAAGTCCAAATGGAATCCTATGGTAGGAAAATATGATGAATTACCAAGTGAGTGTTGTCTTCGCCTGATCCAACAGATATATAGGAACCTAAAAATATCCATAAAATCCATCCAAGAAACAGTAGTGTGTTTTTATAGATAGTCTCTGAAGCATCTGATTAATAATTGGGAGGGTGAAAATGGTCATTGAGAGTAGATTGGTTTAGTTTCCTATAATAAATACACACACACCAACTATTTTCCAAAATCACTAGAACTAAGTCATATTTCACGTTTTTATCAATAGTAACACCAATTTCCATAGACATAACATGAATAGGACATACCCAATGGGAATTTGAAATGGGATAAGTTTTACATGCCTTGATCAATTTTTCAACATCTTTTATAACAACTTCAAGATGGGTTGGATTGAGTCTTGTTTTTGTATGCCTAACTTATTTAGCCCCATCTTAAAAAATAATCTTATGCATGAAAATGGAGGAGCTAATACCTGATATGTCATCCAAGGTCCACCAGATTGTCGTAATGTTCTCCCTCAAAATATTCAATAGTTTTTCTTCAAGTTCATAAGGGAGATTTTTAGAAATGATAAGAGCTAATTTGTCACCACTTACCAAGTATGAGTATTTTAGATTAGGTTTCAATGGATTGAGTTCCAGTGAATGGGGTGTTGTATGGATAGAGAAATTGAAGGAACTGAAATATGTCCCCAATGAACACTCGTATCAAAATATACATCATCAAAACAAGAGAATAAAGAATCAATCCCATCGAAATACTCAACAACCATGTCATATTCAAAGTGAACATGATCAAAATAGAAATATGAATCCATTTCTAAATCAAATCGTTGATAGTCTTGTGCATTAGAAACAGTTTTGGAAGTACTCTTAGACATCAAACTAGAACTAATACTCATAATATATCTAACCATAGGACATCAAAATTCCATGGGATTTTTATTTGGTGCTACACAATGGGAGATAAAAAATACATAATGGTACTCTAAGGGGTACTTCATGGAGTCTTTAGCATTAAATATCAAAACATCAACTCCAAATTCCATGGAAAGTGTACACTAATTGAAATTTATGATATTTTTTAATGTTTTGAGAAAGGTTCTACCAAATATAATGCGAGCATGTTAACTTACCTGATCATCCTCCATTTTAAGAATGTAGAAATATACAGGAAAGATCATGTCTCTTACCCGAACAAGTACAACTTCAATTTCCCCCGCTGGATATATTGTAGCTCTTTTTCCATTTGCACCACTACACTCATCACCTTCATCTCGGCAACATATAAAAAAGAAAATACAGTGTGAGGCATCACATTTATGGAATATCCTAAATCACATAAAGCATTAGAAAAGTGTAACTCCCCTATAGTGCATGGGATGGTGAATCTCCTGGGATCCTTGCAAATTGTTGGCATTCAAAGAGTTGGTGTAATGAGTGCTGACACATTCATTCCAAGATTTATCCTCTCATTTTATTAAGTTTTCTTCGATTAGTAAAAATTTAATTTTATATTTGGTGAAACTATAGGATTTTCATAATGGCCTCAGTCAAGGGAATGATTACCTCTACACACCTGAATGTGTCCAAAACCTCCTTTTTCATTGCCTCTTAAACTATATTTTTTGGCTTATACAACCCTGTTTGGAAAGGTATGTGGTATAGGAATAACATCATCAATCTTTTTCTTACCTTTAACTTTCACCTTTCTATGATCTTTTGTTGGTATGGAATGGGGCTTCTTCGGAGTTGAGGTGAATCCCAGTGGAATGATAGGTGTAGATATATTAGTTGTTTTCTTGGCACTTCTCAATGTGATGGAACTGGTATTACCCTTTGGATGTGGAGTAGGTTGGGAAGGTACATTTTCAGAATTCATACTTACTCGTTCATGGAGGGCAGTGGAAATCTGGCTCATTTGAGTCTTCAAATCCTTTATCTCTGAACATTGACTTTTCAGCTCATTCTGTTTATTAAGAACAGTTTGTTTAAAAAGTTCATTAGTGTTAGAATATAACTTTAGTTGGGGATTCCCATATTGTTGCTTTGTTTCTTCTTGGGCTTCAAATCACCTATGGGGTTGTTGGAAACCCTGCTGGTAAGGAGAAGGTTCATGAACGTTTTGAAAAATGGGGGGCCTCTTTTGTTGTCCAGAGCCATACCTCATGTCAGATTGATCCTTCCACCCTTATTGTATGTTGTGGAGAAGTAATCAAGCTTCTGTAAAGGATATGGTTGTTGTTGTTGCTGATATGGTCTCCTAGGAAACACTACTACATAATCTTTTATTTCGTGCAGTTGGGGGAAATAGTTAGTTGGGTGGCTTGTCTCACTGAAAATACCACAAGGACATGAAAGAGTGGGTTGGGATTCCTTTTGAGCCAAAAAAATCTACCTCACCATAGTGGCCAATTTTTTCATCATGGTATCAATTCAATGACTCCCAAAATAATAAGGACTCACTAGATGTACTCCCCTGAATTGTGGTGTACCTCGATCACGAAATTGTTGGATGTTTTGGGCCATCATATCAATCAATGCTTGTGTAGCTACTAGTGTCTTTTCCACCAATGATCCTCCTACCGTGACATCAAACATGCTCCTATCCATTGGTGTGAGTCCTCAATAGATGTTTTGGATGAGGATTCTCCCACTGATTTGGTGTTGTGGGCAGCATGAACACATCTTCTTGAATCTCTCCCAGTACTCATACATTGACTCCCAATGGGATTACTTGATCCCTAAGATCACATTTTTAAAGGAAATGGTCCTTGATACTATAATGAAATCTCTCCATGAAAAGGCATTTTAAATCATTCCAATAAGTTATATCTTCAGGATGTAAATAATACATCCAATCTTTTGCAGCTCCATCAAGTGAGAATAGAAATGCTATTACTTTGATGTGATCTTCAGAAACATTTCTTGGATTTATGGTTGAGAAATAAAAATTAAATTCATTAATGTTTTTATTGGGATTCTCATCAGAGAGGCCATGAAATTTTGGAATCATGTGAATTAACCCAGATTTCAGTTCAATGTTTGATTAAAGATTTGAGTATGCATTGCAATTTGGTTGATAATTAATATCAGGTTCAACCAATTCACTAGTGGTTCTATTAATTTTATTTCCATTATCTTCAGCCATTGGATATTGTTTTATGTTTTAATTTCAATTCCTTCCAATTTCATTGTTCTGTGAGTAGATTAATTCTCAAACTTGTAGAATGTTGAAACATCTCATATATTAAGAATGTTTGATTCGAGCCTAACGGCTACATTCAATCTCAGGGTCCAGATATAAATGTTCATTGGGATTAGTTTATATCATAAATAAAATAAGATTTAAAAGAATAAAAGTGGACCATAGTAAAATAAAAATGAGATGTTTGAGTTCATGGTCCAAAAAGATGAAGAAGAAAATTAAAGAAGAAGAAGAAAAATCATATTGGGTAAAGAAGGAAGAAATAAGAGTGTAAGAGAATAAAATTTATTATAAAATAAATACCACTAATTGGTTTAAATAATTACTTTCCTACATGGCATCGATGCCAATTTTAAAGGTGTTGTCGTAGGCTCTTTCAAATGTTATGCTTTTGTTGAGTACTTTGGTGCAACAGAGTGGATGTCCAATGTCGTCTCTCAAAGGAGGAAATAAATTTAACAACATATTAAAGGTATTTTGAAAATAAAATAAATGGGAATAATATTAATAATTAAAATTATTTCTTTTTTATCATTTATAAATCTAGAAGCAGTTAGATGGAAGAATATTGTATTTTCTTTTGTTTTTATTTTTGAAATAAAGTTCGATTAAAATGACACAACATGAAGATGTTTTTTAGAAAACACATAAAAGGCGTAATTGATCTAACTCTACCTCATAAATAATTTATTAATCATTATAATTTAAATTAACATCCCCTTAATTAGGGTCCCTTAATTTTGTAAATTCCAAACTCTATAATAATTAACATTACCATAAAGATGAAATCAATTTAACCCTAGGCTAACTACAGAACATGAAATGGAAACACACTACTTTGATTGATGTTCTATGGTTAGCTTATATTAAAGGGTAAATTAAGGAATATTTACTCTCATGAAATTTAAATTAATTGAGTTTAGGTATTATATTTCCACACAACCAATTAATCCCGTACGGTTTTGTATTACCGATTATTGTTTCTCTCTCACAATTCAAATAATTCATGACCTCGTGTGATTTGTGTTAATTATTAAATTTCTTTCGTTGACTAAGTTAAATTAAAAACTCAATTAATATATCACATTATTTTAATTACATTATATCATTGAATGAAAATAATTTAATTAATAAGGATAGAGGTATATCGATCACCAAAAAGAACTACTCTTCCATTGGCAGCGTATTCATCGTAGAAACGTCTTGCATTTTCAATGGTTTATAGAGGGTAGAATGCAATGTCATTTATAATCTTGATTCCAACCCCATTTGGAAGATTAATAGAAAAATTAATTTTACAAAAATAGAATAAATGTGAATAAATAAAATAATAACAGAGAATTTTTTTACATAAATGAAAACATTACAACGTGACGAATAGAAGAAGGCTTTGGTGAGGGGATCCTTGATTCAAGAGCTACCCCTCTTACAATGGTTGGAAAATTTGAGTGAAAGCAGTTATAGTCTACTTTCAATATTTTAATAAATGTCCCAACCCCTAAAAATGAAAAAACAATAATTTATTGAATGGAGGGGAGGCCGGGTATAAAGAGGCTTCAAGAGTGAATCAAGAATCTCGAAAATATATTTGAATCCAAATTTCACCACACATTTGACCCCAAAAACGTTTGATACGTCTGTCCATCCAGAATGATTATTTTTGTTAAAATGAGTCATCGATATCCTATCAACATTTTTCCCTAATACAAGAACATATGAAGATGTTAATTCCCATATATATTACAAATGTCTAATTTTATGAGTCCATCCCAACATAGACTTCATGGCCCATTTTTCACAAACCAAATGCATGATTTAGTTCGAATATCCTGAAAAAAGGTGTATCCTATTATTTCAGGAATACAGTTACAAACAATCAAGTTAAAATAATAAATATAAAAATATTTATCATCGAAATACTATAGTTCACTATAAATGGTAAAACTGTAATTTCCAAAAAAATCAAATGAATTATCTAATACCAAATATTTTATAAATAAAAATATTTAACACAATGTCAGTAAATTTAATAATTTTAATATCAAAAAAATATTCATTAAATATTTATTTTCACAGTAATCCAAGCACAGCGTCAAACACCTGTCTTCCTTCTTGGAAAACATAACCGGGGTCGTCCCTACTGAATCATTGGGTCTTATGAATCCCTTACTTTGAAAATCATCGAGCTACACCCTCATCTCACAAATCTCTATAGGAACCATCTGATACATCATTGAGGATACCAGTGTCATCTCATGGTGTAAGTTGATGAAGATGTCGATCTCCCAGTGGGGAGGTAATCCTGAAACATCTTCTGAAAATTATTCCTCGTACTCCACCACCACTTTTGGGAAATGAAAGCTCACAACACCTACATCTATTAGGTTAAGTCTAGAAAACTCATGAGTGATCAGTTTCACACTCTTATGTAGGATCCCATCTTAGGATGCCTAGTTTCCATTTTCACCAAAAAATGAAAAACCACATTCCATCACTATATAAACATTGTAATCTTTTTCAAAAGTAGTCAATCTAGGCATGGACTGAGGATATAAAATCCATACAAAGAATGACGCCTTAAGGAGTCCATGAATCCACCATGAGGTTCCTACTAAAACTCTCTCCTCCAAGTGTAATATCCCACAATTGGAAAAGATTTGTGATCATAAAATCTATTTCTGTTGATGTCTCCAAGTGTAAGTTTCTATCAAAGGTTCCACCGTAATCTCAAGGATTCATAAAAGACACATGGAGAAGAACAAATAACTAGAAAATGTGTCTACAAGTATGGAATCTAAGTAAGAAAAGACACATATCATACTGTAGATCATCTGTGGAGTCCCTAATTAATATTCCACGACCACATGAAGTTTCCCTTGCCCCTGTCTCCAAACACCCTGAGTCTGGTGTGGACCTTTTGTGGGTAGTGGTGGAAGTAGGTATAAATGTCTCTCACACCTAAATCTCTCCCTTATCCTCTACCGTGACTGCTTTTTGACAGGTATTCCTTCTCCACCCTCTTCCTCTCCCTCTGTAGTCCATCCACCACCTCCCTCTTAGAAGCTCGATGAGTTGGGTAGTCACTACTGAGATGTCCTTTACCGTCGAATGAGTATAATCAACTCTCCCTAGGATGACGAGATCCATCCAAAGAGACCATGACCACAAATCCTCTATCTTGGGTCCTCATGTGATGTCTACCAATTCCCGATCCATGTGCCTAATGTCGACTCTCTACTGTTGAGGTCTTTGTACCTATCTTCCAGCATCTGAATTTCACTTGATATCACCGATTCTCCAAGAATATTTGCACCACCAAATGATACTTGATAACTCCTGCGTAAGTCGAAGTGAAATGGGTCATGACACTAGTTCGGATGTCCCATCATAGACCTGACTTTAAAGTACTGACCCCTGACCATATCCATCAAGTACCTGGTGAGGATAGTGAACTTAAATGAATAATCATCCACCATTAAACTACCCTTCTAGAGTGGAAGAAACTCCTGGATACACATTTTTCTCAATGTAACTAGAGATAACTCCTCCCTAAAGAGTTTCTTGAACTCGGCCCACAAAAGAGTCTCCCCATCGTGAATCTACATAGTCAAACACTACCATTGTCCCACTAAATCCTAATGAATCCTTTTTCCTAGGATAACCATCTAGTCTAATGGTGTCCATACTAGACAAAACACTATGGTCACCACCTTAAGCCAGTGATCAGCCGCCTGAGGGTTGGGCTCGCCTCAAAACCCAAGGGGTATCTATCTCTAAAACTCAAGGGGGGAACTCATCCTGCACTTTCCTTCTGTCGGTATAGATGGTACCACATTCTATTATACTAGTGGAGGTATAGCAGGTGCACCACCTAGTTGTAACACTTGGGGAACTGGTCCATGTATCAATGCCTCGTCACTGAGGGGGTCATCCTTGTGATTGAGCTACTGAATCATAGCGGATTTTCATAATGGAAGAATCTTGTATGGAAGCAAGATGTACCACCGTCAATGAGTATATCTGCATAGCTAAAAAAGGACTTGAAAATTAAAACATATCCCTATATAATGCATGTACCATTCTTTGATTCCTTTGTACTAGTTTTTTTCATGTACTGTGTTGAAGAATTGGTTATCTGAGTCCTGGTATATGGATATGTCGGCCGCCTGCACTGACACTGGAGTCCCTAGCCAGAAATCCGAATTCAAAGAACTTAACACAATTCCCCAAACCACTCTCATAGACTCTTGGTCCTATGTTAGAACCAACCATCTCTGATATGACTCTGTCATGAACCGTCCCAGTGGGGCTCGTTCTGCAACATCCCAAGCCCTCCCCCAATAGGCTAGGGGCTCGTGACTAGCACTGATTAGGCATATCAATAACATGGGAGGCATTTCTTAAGTACAAGTAAACATGCTAAAATATTCAAGACCACAAATTCTAAAATGTAAAAAACCCACTATGGAACAAAATATATGTATACAACTAAACACAACCAACCGAGTACAATGGAATGTATTGTGCAGAATGTAAAATGGTCCAGAATAAAATACCACCAAAAGAAAGAGTCGGAAAACCAAAAAATCCAACCCATATGCATGAAAAAATATGTACTGGTACTGTTTCTCATAGCTATAAGAAAACCTCGGCTGGTGAGGAAGCTCACAATGCTCAGTCCATTCCCATTCCACCATAGATCTTCATCAAAAGACCACTGGTCTGTACAATACATGACACATGCGGGTAAAACTCATGCAGTGATGAGTATAAAAATTCTTAGTTGGGTAGCCTGGAAACCAAAAAGTAATACACACAATAAATGTACAGTCACCTCTACATAGTATATCTCTAAAAAACATATATCAAGAGAAACATATCATGTTGTACTCAAAACCCATACCTGTAGTCTAAAGGTAGGTCACAACGAACACATATCCATAAAAGGGATTTTATTTTATGATTCCTCAAATGAATCATCAAGAAGAACTCGTTCCACGATTCTGATAGCTGTGATGACATACGTTCAAGAAGTGCATTCTTTGGGAAGTGTAAGGAGAAAGAGATAAATGCACCGATAGGTCTGAAGACAGAACAAACACACTCATTATGGGATAACTCACTCATGAGTGGGAAAAGATCAAGATACACAGATGAGGATCACTTATAGGGACTTGGCATATAACACAACTCATCCAGATTCACCTTCTAATTTTAGGATCAGCGGCATGTTTGATTGGTCATGTAGATACCTGAGTCTACCTAGGGTCATGAATTGAAAGAGGATTTTTCTCTGGGCCTCTCAAAGAGATACTAACTCTATCCAAAAATTCCTATATAAGGAATCATACTACTATGGATGGAAACAATATCTGACCATTATGGGAATGAGTAATGGGGAAACTAACCCAGGATAAACATATAAATGTAATGGTGGACAAGTAGATCAATCCATGTACAGAGAATTAGACGATGTGTAGAAAGGTTGCACACTGTGTCCTTTGACCCCGGGTACTATCTGTATATAATAGCCCATGTTGAAGAGCATACTGTATAGAATGAGATATACACGATGTGTAAGAACATGACATGTTGTGTACTACTATTCAGGGGATGCTCAGTGTATGTTTTCCATGCACCCATACACCGCATCAACCTATGTCTGCCATGTGTACCGGTACATGGGGTATCCTTTGTAACTAGCCTTGTATGGTCGTATGGTGGAGTACATGCCTTATAGGTCACCCTCTATTTGTGTATAATCCATGACACATGACGGGTCTCATGTAAGGACTCACATGTTGAGTGACATCTATCAAACACCATGTCATCACTTTCGATCACCCAAAAACTAGACATCGCTTAACAAGGTCCACACATCCTATAGTCTGAACTACCCACCGTGTTCATCATGATTTTCCCAAATCGTATGTTCTTCATCCATCACTTCTATAGATCCTCTGATTCTTAATACTGCCATTCATTTTCCTCTAAAATGAATATCCAAGGTTTATTAATCACCACAAATCAAATTATATTAGTTTTGGGACTCCGAATGGGCTCTGATACGAGTTTCACTCCATCCGCATGAAGAATTATTGAACAAATATTTTTCTTCAACCTGGTCAATTCATTTTCCTCCATCACCATTGTACCCCATCTAGGTCAAAATGATGCCAGATCTATTATTTGGGATCATTGCATTGAGAAAAGTATGCACAATGATCCATTGTTCATATCCCTTAGAAGAACATGATGAACATGAGGTTAAAAGGGGACGACAAAATTCCAAACAATGAAATTGAAGAACAACACTTCACCTTCATTCGACATGACATTGATCTGCTCCCATTTGAAGTATAAAAATGAGAAAAACAAATTAGTTTAATTTAGAAATGGAAAAATTCTCCCAAATAAACCACATAAAAGACCCTCCCTCGTGAAAGAACATTCAGCAAATCAATCCTACTAATGGGTTGATATGTACTCGTTGTTTGTATCCAAGAATGTGGAAAAGAATTGAAATAAAAACACCTACCTCGATTATCGACAAAGAAGAAGAGGGTTCATTGGTCAGTATTCGATCTTTCTCAGCAATGATCTACACATCAATGTTCGTTGTTGTTTGTCTAGAATTATCCAAGGTTGGCTCCTCTCCAATGCTCCAGAAGATTCTCAAGGTGTTTTCTGGGGTCATGTGCCTAACCATGGGATCCTTCTTATTAAAATAAAAATAAAGCATCGATGCATTATGAAAACCATTAAAATAAATTAATCTATTAAATTTATTTTACTTCTTTTAAACCATCCAATTTCTAACTTTAGTTGTTGAACTACATCTCTCGATGTTATGCCTCACCTAAGGTAAATTTGTTGCTCTGAATGTAATAGTTCTCTATGATTTCTAATATGGGCACCCATTTAAAAGTTATTCCTATTTTTCAGGAAAACCACTCATGTGTGGTATTTATGTGTTTAGTTTATTTTAAACATTTATTCCAAGAACAGGGGGCCTAGTAATCACACACCATTGCAAAGCCTGGTCTCATAATAATTCCATATAATATTATTAAATAATACACTAAAAATATGGGAAATTACACTCACAAAGGGATATCTCTAATAATAAAAAACATTTTTATATACCATGATATCAAAATATCATATTATAAACATTTTCATAGAATAAATGTTTCATACAATGTATAATCCAATCCAAGGTGAACTATAGTTATAATTATTTTGTGACATCACACTACCTCTCATGTTTCACTAAATATTCCTCCCATTCATAAAATACTTCAAGGATGCCTTCCTCATTTTATATGAATAATTATCTTTAGTATATTATCATATGAAATAAATTCTCCAAAAGTTATTAAACTCATGATTTCTTGCATTATTAATGAACACCCAACTCCTTTTCTTTTGAAAAACACAGTATAATAAAATTCATTTTAATTGAGTTGAATCATTGAACTCCACAAAAACCTACAATAGAAAACAATAAATAATGTTTTTGATTAACTATTGTGAGGGTATTAAATTTTTACACTGTCATCTTCCATAAAGAGAAAGATATAATCAAAGAAACCCCATTTCCTTTACGTCATCAACCAAAATAATGGACTTATCATTTATTCCATTCAATGGGATAAAATTTATCTATTTAATACAAAATAATCAATATTGTTCCCTATATTATTATATTAAGAAATTAAATTTTATAATCACTTGAAATTTCCCAGACAATATATAATGAATATGATTTATTATATTTTTCATGATCCTCTAAAATCATACAATCTCTCATACTAATTACATATTTCAAATTAATCCATTTCATGATTCAATATTTTAATTATTGAGATATATGTTCCATTTTAATAATATAAATAGAGTGTAATAGTTTTTCAAATATTCTTATGCCATGATGCGTTCAATGAATCACTATAGCTTGGTTCTGTCTTATTAGTATCTCGACATTTTGAACCATGGATTATATATATTAGTCCCTGAAAAGAAACGGAAATTTCAAATATTCATATTTCCATATTTATGTCAACATAAAATAGATTACTCTATAAATTTGAATAATCTATTCCTTATATAACCTCATAAAATTATGGTAGGTACTGCAACCAACCATTCTATTTTATTTCATTCCAAACAACTCAATATTACATATTACCATTAATATATTGTCTCCAAAAACATCTCCCTTTTTTGGTTCCTTAGTTCAGTACTTTCATTTGGATTAAAATTAATCATCTTTTTTCAATATAGATTCCAAAAAACCCAGTAGAAAAACAAACTCATGTATTACAACAAGTTCATGTATTGTTCTATATTTTAGTATAAAAATTAAAAATATAATAATCATTATAGTAATATCCTTGTTTAAATAAATAAACCCAAATATCCTTTTTTTCAAAAATAATGACAAAAAAATTCCTCATTCATTTCCTTTAATAATTTTTACATTAAATCCAAAAAAAAACATATTCATTTTGGTTTTCCCAATAATACATTTTTTATTTTAAAAATATATCCTTTAATCCTGAGAACCAAAATAGCTGGCTCCAAAATGAACTCTTTATTTGTACCTAAACCAGGATGTGTCGAAACCACTATTATAAGATGGTTTGATACTCTTTCAAAAAACCACTTTGATCCTCATAAAAATAAATCTATGTAAGATGAAATTTATTTTTATTCGATAATAAGATACAATATATGATATTATAATATTAAAACATCCATCTGTATATGCATGTGAGTTATCCCACTTTATGAAATATTCAACACTTTTTTATTACTACTCCATAGTCATTCCTTACTAAGAAACATTAATTTTTTCTACTATATAGTGTATATATTGACTCAATAATGACATTAATAACTAAACTATTGGTATAATATGTATCAAAATTTCAATATCTCTATTTATACAACATAAATCATTCTTCTATGGACTCTAAATAATTATATATTTTTATTTCATTGAAAAAATAAATCCATGGTATTATAATCATATTATATCCAAAATGTTCACAATATATTATAAAAATTCATTAAAATATATCCCCTGGTTTTATTTTCACAATATCTAATGCATTCAAACAATAAACACTCAATAGGATTTTTGATATATTCTCCCCAGTTTAATTGTAATTGGAACTCATTAATATATCTGTTACAAAAATGAATCCATGAATCTCAGAAATGATGACATATTTTAATCCATTATTCATTATCACTATAAAATTCATTCACATTTAAATCTATCAAATTTATATAATAGGAAAATGGAATCAATCACATGATTAATCAACGTTTTTCAATTAATTTAAAGAATGTATTTCTTTAAATTGAAACACTGATCACAGATTTAGTGAATAAAATTATGAAACTAGATTTTGAAACAAAAATTTACTTTTTAATGACAATGAAAAAGTGATTCATGATTTAGAGTCTTTAAAAAATATTTTATTTCTTATAAAACCCTAGAAAACACATAATCTATAATTTTAGATATTTGAAATACATGTTCACTCTTGAATTTTCAACATTGAATCTAATCCTTGGCTAATAAAATATGTACATCCTTAGTTAAAAGATAAGAAACCACCTATTATGTTTCAATGATATTTAACATCACTTCCATAAAAATATTCAATGTATATAATAGATTTAATTCAATAAATATAATATATTTATTCAAAACACACCTCCAATATGTGTCACATAGATCCACAGTTGTAACACATCATCACCATATTTATTTTATGAACCATCAGAGTATATAATGAACCCTCCATTTACTCAATGGTTCCAAATATATTTTATGTTATTAATATTATCATAACTTTTTATATACTCCCTTTACTTATTTTTTATGGAAAGTTCATTATATGTGTGAAATATGAATATTTAAATATTAAATATAATTTTGGAGCACTACTTGAATATATCAAGATTAATGTCTTCTTAATTTATTAATAATAACTCTATCCCTACATATTAAACTTTCGTGATTATTGTTTTTAGGATTCCATACTCAAATTACAACATTTCATTAGATGGAACGTTTGGCCAAATAGTCAATTTGAAGGGCCATATAATCCACACAACAAGACCAAATGAAACTGTGAACAAAAATAGACCATCCATGATGATTGAGATACTGGTCTAAATCATGGATCCCAAATTTAATGAAACTCTACCATATATTCGTGATTGTCCAAAGGAATCGTGGATAAAAACATTAAGGTCCAACTACAAGAACAAGGGTCCCAACTGATGTTTTGAAGTCCAGCCCACCATTATGTCCAGGAATTATAATCTGGACACTATTCATGATATTTCTCATGATCGTTTCATCAAATAAATATGTGATTTGTTAGTGTAAGATATAATATATTTTTGTCCCACATTATAGAAGAACCCATTTTTATTTGAGGGCATCTTCATATTCAAAAACCCATTCACATTTCGACCTTCTGAAAAGTCTAAATTGAAATGGACATATTAAAATTGTTTACACCAACCGCCAGAATGTTGGCTCCATAAGGCCAAATTAATCCCAATATGGAAAGTAGTCATAAAAAATTATTATATAAAACTTTTAAGAAGAGTATATCTCATGATTCAGCAGTCTGAATGTCCAAATAGTCGAGCCATGTGGACGACTAGTTTTGGAATGAAAAATTTCCACCACCTTCGTCTATAAATATATCCTCTCTTCTCCATTAAAAAGGGTTGTCATTTCAGAATATAGAAGAATATATTTTCTTGAAACAATCCTTGCCAATATCTTTGGACGACCTACCATACTCATGTTAACACTTGAGAGATCCTTCCTCTCTTTTTTCATTTATTTTATGTTCTTCTTTGTTGTAATCTTGTAAGTCTTTTTTGTAATACTGTTTTAATGCTAGTTTCTTCTTCAATGTCTCTTATTCTCATCCAACTTCTTTAGTTTAATATTTATTTTATTAAAATAGTTTAAATCATGATAAAACCTCTTCCTTATTTTTCTTCCTCATTCAATCGAATGTTTTTTAACTCTATTCAACGATCATGTGTGTGTTCGACCCACTAGACTTTTCTTATCCCATTAATTTCACATTATTATTAATTAATAAAATTTATCATATTTATCTATATTAATAATAACTTTAATTTTATACTTAATCTACCATTGGGGTGAGTAATAATTTATGGATATTAAATGATTGAGAGATTTTTCTCGATGTGTATTCTTTGAGTTAATATTGTGTATGTTGGACTTTATATGTCTTGTATTAATGACAAGCATTGTTAAATTTGTGATTTCCATGTATTACTGGAACTTAAAATACAGTACCATAAACAATTAATGGTATCAATTAGAACCCTAAGTTATGTTATGGCCTGGATTAAAGCTTTAACACATGGGAATTCCGATCAATGTCATCTTGTGAAATGGTATTAATTTTATGAAATATAAAGCAAAGATCATGGTTGTTACAAGCTTAAATCCACATTCATCAACTCACCAAAATAATTATCAATTTTTTAAATCAAACATCATCCATAAATTATTTCATAATCTCTACAAACAACCCCTCCCCCAATCAATATACAATCAACAAAAACAACCAACTATTAAAAAGTATCATCACTGAGGATTCGACCCGAGTGCTGTTATACATATTAGCAGAGAACCGGAACCATGAATGGTCAATATAAGATAACAAAACGTGATTTCAAATGGAATTTTTTCTGGGATGGTTCAATTATATAGTCATTTGTTTCTAGTTATTGTAAAAATTCAAAAAACTAAACAAAATTGAAAAAATTGAAAAAACCACAATGAAAATCCCACCTTCCTCTTTTTCCAAAATCTCTCTGATTACCCAGTAGCCTCCCAAACAATTCCTCGAATATTTTTGACACTGATATTAATGGAACACTTCACCATATTAGGAAGAACATAAGATACAATCAACTCATTCAAAAACATGTCCTTGTCCAACCAATTAAATTATATTTGTACAATCTTAGGGAACAAATATATAAAGAACTTTCTACACTTGATATGAAATACCAACCCCTTGGTATTCAATATCTAAATGTAGAGTCTAAATTTGAACTAAAATCATGTTTGATTCATCTTCTCCCTCATTTATATGGGATAACTGGTGAGGATCTACATCTCCACCTTAAATAGTTCCAGGTGGTGTGCTCTACCATGTAGCCTCAAGGGGTTTCTGAGAAACAAATCAAACTCTGAGAATTCCCTTTCAACCAATATGACACTACTGTGTCAGGGATTTACTACCTCTATCCATGTTTCATAACCACAAGTAATGACACGATGTGATTCTTTTTAGGGAATGTTTTTCCTGCTTCTCGAACAGCTTCTATCCGAAAAGAAAAGAAGTGGTATTCGTCAATTCCAAAATGAATCACTGCATGAGTACTGAGAGAGGTTCAAAAAGATTATGGAAACCTATCCACATCACCAAATCCCTAACCAAATATTGATACAATACTTCTATGAGGTGTTATTGGCTTTGGAGAGAACTCTCATTTACACTGCAAGTGGCGATGCTCTTGTTGATAAAACTACTGGAGTTGCAAGAGATCTCATAAGTAATATGGCTAAAAACACATAACAATTCCACACTAGAGAACATTATCAAGTCAAAAATGCTAATGATAATCAATCTATAGAGCCAAAAAAGATGATAGAGTTGATGAGTGAACTTACAGGTCTAGTGCAACAACTAGTTGTGGCTACCAAATCTCCAACCTCATCTACTCCACAATATTTGTTCCTTGAACCTATCAAGAATTGTGGAATCTGTATCTCCTAAAATCATCCAAATGAAACATTTCCACAACTTCAAGAGGATACATCTGATTCATTTGGACCAATGGAGCTCAATGAAGCACATGTTTAGAGAAACCCCAACACTCAACAATTATGTCAGTTTGTTAGAAACTCCAACCAACCCCACTCTGAGCCCTTCTCTTCTACCGATAACCATAACATCCGATATGAGAATCCCATTTCTTATCCCCCTCAATACCATCAACAAAACCCAAACAAATTACAATATGGTGAAGGTGTTGGTAACTTCCAACAACCTTACCCATTTGTTCCCCAGCCTCAAAGGATCAATCCTCCTCTTCCTCCTCATGGATTCCACTATCCTAGGGATCCTTCCCAATTCCCAAACAAATACAATTTCATTCCCAAGAACCAAAATCAATGTAATCATAATCTTGGAAAATCCTCTTCTTCCAAGAAACCATGGGAATGTTTAGTGGAAGATCATACCCCATTCACCTATTCCAACCTTAAAAACATTGAAATCCAAATTCGTCACCTTGCATCCCACCCGATCCAGCAACAACAATCAAATTATTCCCAACTCCTAGCTCATAAATTACCCAACCCCTAGGGTAATGTAAGTGAAATTTCACTTATATCAAGGATGAAAATTAATATGCCTCAAGATAATTCCTCCAATACCCGCTTAAATGTTGATCGAGAAAATGAAAAGAAAATGAATCATGAAAAGGATTCTCAATCCATTCCCTCACCTCCATCCATTACACTTTGTAAACCAATTCATTTTCCTCAATCCTCTTATATTCCAAATAAGTCATTAGAACACAATCCTCAAATGATTGACATGTTTAGATGTGTTGAAGTCAACACACCCCTCTTATATTTCTTAAAAAAATCCATATTTTTTCCATGATTCTTAAGAAACATTGCACCCATGAAAGAAAACTTAGGACCATTGAAAATTTTTTGACACAAAAGTCCATATCCATGAAGTGAAAAGATCCTTGGACATTTATTATTCTATTCCAAATAAGAATTTCCATCTTTGATGAAGCACTCATAGACCTGGGAGCCTTGATAAATGTCATTCCTAAATCCATATTTTCCATCCATGGTCTCGGTCCCTTACATCCAATAGGTGTTCTCATCCAATTAGTCAATCAAAGAACAACCAGTTTAGAGGGAATAATTGAGGATGTCATTTTCTGAGTAAATGATCATATATTCCTAAAAATATTCTATGTCCTTGACAAGGAATGTGAAGCAACATCGTGATATTCTCTTCTAATTCACAGAATACCATTTCTTTATGACATCTAAAACCAAAAATTGATGTCCATACTTTCATCTTATCCATGGAATTTGGTGACCAATAGGTCAAGTTCAATATTTTTCAATCCATGGGATACCCATCATAGAATAAATCAATATTATCTATCCATGTTTCTGAAAGTCTCTCTAAGAGTATGTTGAATCCCAATCAATCTTGTTATTCCTATTCTACTAATATAGGAGTTTGTGAATATTTCATCCTCATTAACCAAGTCATAAATAGAATTGTTGATGTTTACATTACTAATTGAAACTCCATTGATCTAATGGATCTTGAAATCTCTTTGAAATCCCAACTCACCTCTAGTGTCCACTACTCTAATTTGGATGGTAAGGGGGGAATTAACATGCATGTTCATTTGTTATTCAAATATGATTATCCATCATTCATCATTTCCTATACATGATTATGAAAATTCATGTATATTTGAGGTGAACCCTAAACCAATGTGTTTATATTGTCTCTATGGTAGTGATGTTTGTGATAGTTGTTCCCTAATTAGTAATGTGATCATTTATGAGGTTGAAATTTAAATTTCTTTGCTGAAAAAAATTTATATAAAGAATATTGAAAAAATTATTTAGTATTATGACACCCCTAATACTCAGTACTCTACATTGGTAAGTGATGATGTAAAAGAGTCAAAAACAATTAAGACTTCATACTATGGTTTCATGTTATCTGAACATTACATAAATGAACTATCAGAATTGAGACATCTTCCCGAATATCCAAGCATTGAAAACCATCACTTTGTGGATAAAATCATTCTTCACTTTGAAGAATAATGGGAGGATTGTCATAATATCTTTCCACCCCTATTTAATTTCAAGCAAAACAACATGGAAGGGATAAAAGTTTCCAATAAATCAGCATGCCTCCCAAGTAATAGTTTTTTCTGTAAGCACACTAGAGTTGAGAAAATATGATAGCCACCGTCAGACTATGGGTAGTCCACTGAAACTACCCAGTTGTAGAAAAATAAATAAAGCACTTATTAGGAGACAACACATGTTATCTTTTACTTTTGTGAAATCTTAATTTCTATTTATTTTTTCATTAGATGAATAATGTTTTTTCTTATTCCAGTAACATCCCACATAAGTCTCATCAACTTCCACAAACCCACTACTGGATGGAGATGGGAACCCACCAAATCTAAACCAGGGGGCACCTGTTTCCCATTAAATCCTCTTCCACTCCTCTGATTCTTCTTCTTCATTCTTCATTTTCAATTTGTATTTTGTTTTTACATGTTTTCCCATCATAAATTTTTATTAACTCTTTCACTTTTTTGTTGGAGTTTTATTATAAAAAACTAAAAACCCCTAAAAAATTAAAAAAAATCATTTAAAAAATGAAATATATAGATTCATAATTACTCACCTTCCAATTTTCAAATTTTTTCTAACCATTTGGAGAGTCAAAGACATGAATTCATCTCAAAAATTTTGTGGTTTCTTAATAAATTTTGATAAAGAATATTGTGTCAAAAAAAATATTGAATACTCAATTTTTTTGTTATGAAAAATGATTTTCCCCACCCATGAGGAATAACATTTTCTTTAATTCTAAGGCTACCTATGGTCGTCTTTTCAAAAAATTTATTTTTCACCCTATTTATGAATCATCATCTTATGGGACTTTGAGCTGAATTTCCAAATTTGGTGAGCATTAATATGTTAGAGGCACTTTTTGATCCTCGGGAGAATCACAATATCCAAATACCCTCCCATTTCCCTTAAATTAATCATCCATTTGAAATCCATTTCAATCCTATGAATACCTTTTCTTTCATAGCCACATTAAAAGCCCTACACCTTATCCAACCTAATATCAACAAGGATTTTTCATTTCATAATATTTTGAAATTTATGTGTGGGGGAATGGATTTAATTTTGGGTACCCTTCTGTTTATTTTAAATATGTTGTCATATGCTTGAGGGAAAGAAACAATTTAATTATGGGGGAGGGGTTTTCCTTAAATGGGTATTTGATAATTTATATATGTTTATCAAGTACAGATGATATTGAAAAGTGTTCAAAAAAATATCAAAAAATATGAAACAAATGAAAGTAAGAATGGGGTTTGTCTTGGGTGGGTCAAAAATAACACTTCCCCATCCATTGATCTTGTTTTAACTGTTACAATTCGTATTTTGAGGAGATCAATCATGGATTAGGAGATAAGTGTGAAATATATTTCAATTTCACCTTTCAAAAAATTCTAAAAAAGGAACACTTATGTCATTGAGAGGTGTTTCTTGGTTTATAAATATTTCACCTTCACATCCAATTCAAATTTCTTTCCCCTTTTGTGTCTTATTTCAAATTTTCATTCCCTCATAAATATGTGTTTTTACTTCCTTTCAATTCTCATTTCAAAAAAAATATGCATTACTTTTTCCATATTGGTACTTTACCCCCTTTTCCCTATCTTTTGGATATCATCTTTCTAACGTACCATAGCCACAAAAAAACCCCAAAAACATCTTGAATTTTGACCACTTTAGGATAGGTAACGGAAGCTAATATCTATTTCAAACTATAAGATTTTCTCCTTTGGTTATTGAATGAGTGAATCTCCAGAAATAAATTTTTATCATCTTGAGAGGAGTTAGTTTTGAGTTCCCACATTTTCAATTTCTAAATTTGAGAATGAAAAAAGAGTTGTTCCTATATAATTTATTCTGTAAAAAATTGAGTTGGAATTCAATAGGGTTGAATGAAATAGTCTAACACTCCCCTATGTGGGGAAAACAAATTTTTTATATTTTTTTGGGAGTCAATATGATTTTTTTATGTTTTTTTATTTATTTCACATGAGAAAATGCACAAGACTAAGTGTGAGGGAGTTCATTTTATTAAAATTTTCATAACTTTTTATAAATTCATTTTACTTATTTTATATTAAATGAGCATAATTTGTGTGAAATAGGAGTGTTTAAGTATTAAATATAATTTTTGAGCACTATTTGAATTCATCCAAATTCAAGTCTGTTTAGGGCATTAACAATACCTCTCACTGAAATTAATCAAAATTCACGATTCTTGTTTTTTATGTTTTCTTACTCAGATATCAACATTTAATTACAAGAAACCATTGAAAATATCGTCCATTTGTAGGGACATATGTTCCACACAAGAAGGCCCAACGAACCTGTGAATAAAACTGGACCAACCATGATGATTGAGTTACTAGTCTATATCCCGAAGCCCAAATTTTATGAAACTCCTCTATATGTCCTTGATTATCCAAAGGAATCATGGATAAAAACTACAAGGTCCAAAAACCAGAACATTGGGCCTAAAAGATGATTTGAATTCAAGACCACCATTCTGGCTGGGAATTAAAATCTGGACACTATTTATGAGATTTCTCATGATCTATTAATCCAATAAAACATGGATTTTTCTGTGTGAAATCTAATATATGTACATTCATCTTTATATAAGAATCTATTCTTATTTGAGGGAATCATCCTATTCAAAAACCCATTCACATTTCAACCTTCTAAAAATAATGAATTGAAATTGACAAATTACACTTTTTTACTCCAACCACCATAAATTTGGCTCCATAAGTCAAACTGCCTCCAAATTTTGATATTAGTCAGAAAAAATTACTATCTTCAACTTTATAGAATATGATATCTCAAGATTTGGCTGTCTGGATGTCTACATCATTGACCTAAGTGGAGGGGTATTTTTTGAATGCAAACAGTCCACCACCTTTGCCTATAAATACATCCCCTCCACTAATATCAAAAGGGTTGGAATTTCAAAAGATTGGAGCATATAATGGCAAGAACAAAGACTTGAAAAATTCTTGGTAATACCTTCCATACTCATGTTTTTACTTGATATACATTTCCTCCTCTATTTATTTTCAATTACTTTTCGGTTCTACATTATTGTAATCTTGTAAGTCTTTTTTTGTATTTCTTTTTAATGATTTTTTCTTCTTTAGTATCTCTTATTATCATCCACCATATTCAATTTAATATTAATTTTCTTAAAATAGTTTAAATCTAGTTAAAACCCCTTCCCTTCTTTTTCTTCCTCATTCAATCGAATATTTTTTAACTCTCTTCAATGATCATGTGTGTGATCGACACACTACTCTTTTATTATCCCGTTCTTTTCAATTTCTTTATAAATCATCACCATAAGCATGTTTAACTAGATTAATAATAATTTCAATTTTTATGTGAATCTACCATAGGGGTGAGTTATAATTTGGGGATATAAATTTTTTGAGATATTTTTCTCGATGAGTATTCTTTGGGTTAATATACTGTATATTTAACATTATATGCCATGGATTAATGACATGTTTTTCTTAATATGTGGATTCCATGGAATATTGGAACAAAAAATACACTATTATAAACATGTAATGGTAAATATTAGAACTCTATATTAAGTAACAACATGGAATAAAGCTTTAACACATGGGAATTCCGATCAAATTCATCTTGTGATGTTGGTATTAATTTAATGCAACATAAAAGAAAAGCTCAAGGATTTCCTAAGCTTAAATACACAATAATAAACTCACCATAATCTTTAGAAAATAGTTAAATAAAACATCATCATTAAATTATTTCATAATATCTGCAAACAAACCCCCCCCCCCCCACAAATAAAAATACAATAAACTAAAAACAACCGACTCTTACAAAGTATCATCACTGAGGATTCGACCCAAGTGCTTCTATAAACATTTGCATATCATTGAAACCTTTAACGGTTGATTGGTGACAATAGGCTAAGATTTCAGTATTCAACTAAATACTCATCTTATTGATACATTCAAATATAAATATCAATTAATCTATTTCCGCTTTTATTATAGCATTCTTTCATGATCCATGAAAGTAAAATCCTACTCCTTCAATTGATAAAGTATATCTTCAACTAATTAATATTATTACCTTTGTGATTTGATAATCACCTCAAATTCAATATCTAGTGGAATGAAGTTTCATTTATATTATATCTCAATTCCTATTTCTCCTTTAATCAATATGAAATATTTCTATATAAAATATGTTTGCCTTGAAAATATTCACAGATTCTACGAATTGATCTTATCCAAGAGTATTTCATTTTCCATAAAATTGTTTCTTAGAAACCAATTTTTCCTGGAATATGGAATCTACATCATGAGTGAATTAAAATTTAATATCCATTTAATATATGGATTATATATCACCTATATTACTGCATTATCATCATAAAAATTGATTAATCAATGTAGTTATAATATCTCAACAAAAATCCTAATAAATATCCACCTCTATTGGGAATATGAATTATTATATTTTTAAACAATATCTTGGATGAATTGTTTTAGTAAATATCAATAAAATATAAAAAATATACTTGATAATGTATTCAATATTCAAAATAATCTACTTAATCATTTCAATTTTGTATATAATGAGATTTTCAATAGTTTCCCCCTCAACATTTCTAGGAGGGATAACCAATTTTTCTTTATTATATTTTTTCTATGACAATAAATTATTATTTAATTTCAAATGTTAAGGATGAGTATGCAGTTTTCTTATATAATTCACCCTATAAGGTATAAAAATGAAATTTCATGATATTGGGTCAATGTAATTTTTATTTATTTATCCAAAGTCAACATCACAGTAAATATAATACAAAAACAAATCTGGTACAAACATATTAATAAGAAATCATCACCAATTTTTAGGAATCAATGTTAACAATATTAATAAAAATATTCCCAATCACTGATTCCTCATTTTCAATAAATCAAAAAGTATATTTTACAACTTTTGATCCATATTAAAACATCTAGACTCTGATAACATTTTTTAAAACTATTTTTTAAAATGGTGAGATCAATGGAACTATAAAGTTTTAGAATCTATTTATTAAATAATTTAAATTTATTTTATATTATAAAATTTACCTTTAATAATTGGAGACTTTTAACAATTTATGAAAAAATATTTTTATATTTTCACAATGTAAAATATAATCATTCAAAATATCAACTACAAATAAATTAATAATAAAAATGGGACCATAATGAAAATTACATGGAACACCTCGAATAGGCTATGTCAAACGAGTATAATCCGGACGATATTTTATTGTACCAAAATTTAGTTTTAAAAACAATTTAATTGATAAAATTATTAGGATATAGTAACTCCTTCAAAATGTTCGCCACACATAAAAGGATTTTGAGACACCACACTACCTATCAATGTCCACTATATATTTTTACTCAACAATGCCTATACTTTAGGGATGCATTAATCATTTTTATGGACATGAATGTCCTTCTATGATATATATATATATGAATATATTTTCGATTTCATAATAGGGGGAAAAATTTATGCGCTATAAACATTGATTTTGTTTCCATCCATCATTATAGAAACTAATAACCAGCTTCTAGATAATATTATTTCAAAATTTAACTCTATAGGAAACATTCATTAGAAAAAAGACATAACACGAATATAAAAAATAAATGAATTGAAACATAATATTTCAAATATATAATTCTTAATCTTTCTTATAAGATCAATGGAAGTAAAGAATTCATAATTCATTTCACTCTGTAATGGATTTATGAATGAATCTTTTCGATGGTATCCATTTTCAGTATATATTAAATATATTTCTATGCCCAAAAATAAATGGTTAAAATTATTAGTGATATTAGGATCGCTTGTAATAATATATAATTTCAACAATGTTAATGTATGATTGAATTGGCCTCTTTAGTCCAACCATCCTTAAAATCTATATACATTTCTTTATAATCATGAATTTACTCTAAATCCATATCATTTAAAAAACATAAAATACAACATAGTGTTCTTCAATTAACCATGATATATTTGTTTTTAGATTTTACTTACACTGCATGAATAATATTTTAATTATATTTTTCCTAAAATTTAATGGTTTTCTAATAAATTAAAATTTATTTATCATTACACTACTTGGCATAGAGAACTACAAACCTGAGAAATACATTTCTCAGCAGCAATATAATTTTTTCTATGAATGATACCATGAAATTAATTCAAATTTTTTATTTTCTCTAGAGAAAACATTACTACACTCTAGCGTAAAATAAAACCTGGAAAACATAATTTCATAGTTTTTCAATTGAACTATAACGATTGTGGTATCTAATTTTCATGGAATTTATCATCTATCTTTATTTCTAAATAATTGAAAATTCATTAAAAAAATGAAAATGAATACAATATCACAAATTCATATTCCACATTTTCCATTCAAACATGAAAAACCAAACCAGTACTCTATCCAACTCCATAGCTAACAGACCAAATTACTTTATAGAATTTATATTTCTAAGCAAAACCATGAAAACTAATGATCATGAACCTATAATACATATTTCCTTAAACCTCATTTCCAATATTGGTTCCCCCTCAATATAATATATAGATATTTCTCAAAATATAAAATATATTAAGACAAATAATATAAAAATACCCTGAATAACTACTTGTGTTTCATGTAACCACAATTTAGCCTATCCACCACCACTTTTTAGTTTGAAATTCCTTCCAAAAACTTCGTATATGATTCATGAAATAAATCCCTAAATGACCATAATTAATTAAATGACCTGAAAAAAATGATATATAACCCCATTGAAATTTCCATTAAAGATATATACTGGTTCATTTCTATTTTAAAATGAATTGTCTTATTTTATTACACCTTTACATAATTATAATACAACACCCCTTTTACTATTCTTTTTTGATAAACTAAATAAAATCATTTTGGAAAAATGAATACATAAAATCATGGATATACATGTATTAACATGTCAAAAAAACATGGTTACGAGATTATACTTCCTCAAAGTGTAATTTAATAATAAAATAATATGATTTCATTACATCATAGTAACAAACCATTGATAACATTATAAAAAATCAATCAATATTCCCAATTTATTTTCAGAATTCTATATATAAAATCCTCCTATTTGATCATCAATGTTTTAAATATTATTTGTAAATAAAATGAAAAAAAAATTATAAATTGAATGAAAAAGATAGAAAAATTGGTTTTATTGTTGTCCTTCCTCCCCAAATTTCATGGAAATAATGGGATCCAAGAATTGTGTTTTAGTTTACCCAAATTAAAAAAAATCACAAACTCTAACTTATTCTATGTAAAAATTAAATATATATAGAGTGTACATTATTGAAGGATCCCACTTCATGCCTCCCAAACATGATAGTAAGTGTTATACTATTAGGCACCTAATGATATAAATATATATATTAATAACTAATAATCCCCCACTGTTAATTCTATTGGAATAATCTAAATATTTTATTGTCTCAATTTCCATTAATTGATATAAAAATATCTTAATATAACGTCTTAAACACCAAAAATTCCATTTAATCATCCAAATATATAAAAAATTAAAGTTTCTATTAGTTAATAGCTTTGATTATAATCTAAATTCTAAAAAATATATTCTTATCTTTAGTTAAATGAAATTTTAGAATAAAATATATTACACTAAAAAATAATGATACATGTTGGTATAAAATACCCACCATAACTATAGGATTCCTTAAGAATACATATCATATACATTACATAATCTACACAAATAAGTAGAAACTGTTACAGACTTATTTTAAAATACATTATAACAGTTAAAAAACCAAACCACCCTTCAACTTGTGAAAAAATCCAAATCAATGGAAAACTCAAGCCATTATCTAACAAAATTACAATAATATTAGTAATAAGATTTATGATTAATTATTGAGTCACCTTACTCATTAAACTGGGTAACATAGTATTCAATACACAATTTCATCTATTCCATAGATAAAACACTTCTAATGAACTACCCTGAATATAAAATTTATTAGTTAAAAAATAATGTTTACATCTCGATAACATCCATAGATATCCAATTTTCCATTACAAGACACAAATTAAGTATTTATTATGTTTATAACATGTTTTCATTATCTCATAATTTTATTAAAGTATCTCTAGAACACCTGATCCTGTCATATAAAGTTTAATAATCGAGACATACTCTAAATCATTAGGTAATTTTCTATTAAAAAGATCATCACACAATTTTTATGAATCACCATTTCGAAGACCTGGTCATCATTTATGATCATTTCTCCAAAACAGACACACTCATTCAACTTTAAAATGATTACACTACTCCATCCCTTCATGTACTCAATAAATTGATTTTAAGAGAAAATCATAGAATGATATTCAAATTCAAGAATCATAGTTTTTTAATACAACATAAATTTCATGCTTTAATGTGCCAACTATTACACCCTAATTTTTAGTGGTTATGTTAACATATGATCTGTAATGTTATAAGTATTAGTATCAATCATTATAAAGGATGATAGTTGGGTCCAAAATGTATTATGGGTTTATGGAAGATTTTAAATGGATTTTAGAACATTTTGGTGAATTATTAGTTCAAAAAGGGACACAACATAAAATGGTTCATTCCATGGTGTTTTCTGATATAAAACTAGAAAAATTTGAAATAGGTTTTTCTATAGCATGATTCTTAGGGATGTTTTATTGGACCATGAATTTGGAGACATCAACATGGATTTGATGGATATCATCCTTAGTAAAGAACATTATTTTGGGGTCATTTTATAGAGGAATATATTTCAAGATGGCATGGTTGATCCACCATTGAATGGTGTGGGCTATAAAATAGGTTATTTCTATGGGAATTATGGGTTTCTAATGCCTAAAACCATCACTTTCCTTCTCAAATCGTTACTTATTCAAGGTGATGTTCATATGGATTAATTTTTTGTTACATAATGATGTTTTTTTTAAATTTTTAGCCCCATGTCAATCAATTCATCCCTTCATTTGGTAATTCCATTGGATTTTTATACGTTTTCCATTTAATTTTAGCTCATCATTTAAAAAAACATATTTTGAGAATCTATTTCATTGAATCTTTTTTCACCCTATTTATAGGTGAATGACCATATAATGGGATCAAATAGAAAGAGTTCAGGCCTATTTGTGATCTTTTGAAATCATTGAATCTTTTCATATCTCTTATATTATTATTTTCCAAGAGTGATGAATATAAACTTCCATTATCTAGTATTTATGACTACACATTACTATAAATTTCCTTGAATATGTTATTTTTCAACCCCATTAATTTTTTTAATTTATCAAATCATCCTAATAAGACTTTTCATATTGGAAACAATTACTAAGATCTGATGGTATGATGATTTTTTTAAATGGGTTTTCTAATGAAGTTTCGTAAGAGACACACTTCAAGAACTTTAATATTAACATTTTCACATAAGAAGTAGGAAGTTCCTTAAATTTGTGTGGTCATGTATAGTATGTTTATTTTTACATTGTGTTGTATTCTTATAATCATTAGAGCATTTTTTAGTTTTCTTATAGGTGTGTGCACTTTTAGCCCATGATATAATGTTTGAAGCTTGATCAGTGGTTTTTTCATAGTATCCTATCATACCCATGCGTGATTTTGATGAAATGTGTGTGCATATTGATATTGATACTCATGTATGTTATGCTTGTTGTGAATATGTGGGATATTTCTATGATGTTTGGTCTATGACCTGTAGTGGTTTTCAATTTATTAACATATTAAAGGAGGAACACATGGAGTGGTTAGACATTGGTGGGGGTGTTTATTGACATTTAGTGATAGAGATATAGGACTAGGACATAGATATGGGAAGGATATCTTGGAGGCATGACCCGAGACTGGGTTCTATGAAGTGATGGTGTAAGAACTCAGATAATCATTTGAGTTATGGATCTTGATTTCTGGCGTTTTTGTGGAAAAGGTATGAATTTCAAAATTTTATAAGTGCATGATGTGTACTCTAGAGTACACACTGTGTACCCGGTTGCTGGGTGTAGCTGTTTATGAGTTGTGTAACGGCTGAGTACATGGCCATGTGGACCGCCAAAAGTGGGGGCCGATTGAGGCATGTACCCTGAGTGTATATTAAATGAACACATCATGTTCGTTTTTTATTAGATTAATAGGTTAATGGTCACATATCATCTTTAAAACATGTCTCTTATTCAGGTGATTCATACAAGAGAGCGACGAGACGACCGGGCACTTCGAACCCCTACCATTCAACCATACAAGATCCAATTGAGACGCTACTGGGTGTGTGGACTACCAAAATTGAGTTATCTATTTCCATAGAGCCTCTCTACATGATTTATCCTCTCCTATTAACTATTCAATGATGAAAATTTTTTACCATTTTTTAGATCTACGATGTTCTAGATTGATTCATGGTCCTGCATTCAAGAGTGTTCACCGTACAACATCAAGTTAGGTGGTTTGTTTCTTTCCTTGTTTGTATTTGTATTTTATATTCTAATGAGTTCCCAATACCCATGTTTAGGGTATTGCGTGTTATGGAATTAAACCCTATTTAATAATAGTTACAGTTTTTTTATTGAGAAATGGTTTTCATTTTTAGGCATATAGTTTCATACTGTTTTTATGGGTTTTCTCATGTTTGATTGGGCTATGGCCGTTTGGTCTAAAATTTGTTTTCAGACTTCCTCATTTCCAAGCCTTGTGTTGTTAGGATGTGGATGAATTTTACATGAGATGAATGTGTTTCCCATTATGAAAGTATGACCAATGTGGATTTTGTAATGTCTAGAACTAGATCACCACTGAAATAGTGGCCAGGCTGGTCAACATATGACCTCAAGAATGCCTCCCTGTACGCCAGAGGCTACCAACTAGTAGCGAGGGTCTAAAGAAAGTTAGTGGGGAGATTATACTGTCTTGTTAGAGTTGTGAGATAATATAATAGAGTAAATAATAATCAACAACAGATTATGTAACACATAATTGAAAAAGTGGTGGAAGAAAGATTTTATATAAATGAACAAAAGTACCCAATGCAAGTTTATACAATAGATAAATACATGACACAGTATTGATACATTACAAAAAATAGTAAACATTAAAACAAAATTTTCAATACAATAAAATGTAATAATCATGTAAATAAAATTACAACAATATCAAAGGAACTCTCCACAAGCATCCCGAGCTACAACTCAGTCCATTTATCATAACTTCTACGTATAAGAAAATAGAAACAGGCAATGTTCAAGGCCATGTGAACAATAATGGTCTACTCTGGTACCCCAGTGCAATGGTGGCCCGAGTAGGGTGTGGGATATACATCTCAGTAGGATGGCACCACCGGTGTCTAACCCAATTCTAACTATGTGATATAAATTAAACAAAAACAATAAATGCATAAATAAATTAAGCAGAACAGTCTAACTAAATAACCAAGTACATCTTTTTCCCTCGGTTGGTGTTTGAATATGTAACTAGTTCTTTAATTGTGTTATTCCATTTTATTTATAAGATTCAAGTGAATAAATCGCCTACCAAGTCCAAGGAGTTCCCTCAAATGTAAAACCGGGATAAGAAATGACCGGGACCAATGGTCTTTAACCATGGCACCAACATGTCAATTTTAGACCCAATGATTGTATCCAGGGCATCTTGTGATAGTATAAGTAGTGAAGGTTCCAAGGCGTATCAAGGTAACCTGTCAAATATATCCAGCGAGAATGTACCAGGCTAAATATCAAGGAATCCTAACCTCACGGAAATCTATCTCAGTAGTATCTGGTTATAGCTAAGGGGTAAGTTTGTAATATGAGGAGAGTAATCCAAGGAATTCCATAATAAGTCACCTACTAATTCCAAGGTTATTGACCAAGGAAAAATGTGGCTATGAAATGACAGCGCCCGATAGGCTTTAACCATGGAACCTTCTAGCCAATGTTGGATCCAAGGAGTGTATTCAAGGTATTCTGTAAGAAGAAGGGACCCAACAGTACTATACTAGGTATCCAAGTAATATAGAAGAACCAATGTCCAGGTGGTTAACAACATTATAAAACAATATCCTTGAATCATAATTTGGTTCCCAAGACCCAAGGTATTCTCCTTTCATAATCCAAGGTTAGTATGAGTCGGTCCATTATTATTTGTTAAAGAAGTCATGTAATTATTCATTTGGTTCAATTTTTCCTTCCATTAGTGTGGATAGATCAATTATAGTTGAATACATTATTTATTGGTTCAATATTTTCCTCCCATTAGTGTGGAAAGGCCAAGTAGCATTGCAACCACTTGTTGATTAGTTTAAGACTTTCCTTCCTTTAGTTTGGAAAGGTCAGGTAACATTGCAACCATTTTTTAAAAACCATTACGGAATTTTTAAAGGGAATGTCCACACCTCTACCTTCCCTTATCATGGTAAGGGTTGCCAAGGATGTGGAAGCAATCATTGTCTCATGAACCCAGGTCCATCCACGAAATTCCTACATGGGAATCCCTGTATCACCCAAGGTATGAGCATGAAAACCCATTAATTCAGACATGGAATTCCTACTTGGGAACCCACATGTCACCCAATGTTTTATTAGTATTCAAAACATTTGAAAAAAAATTAGTAACTTGTTTTCAAGATCAATCATTAAGCATTAACCATACATTTGACTCAACTCATTCCATTTACCAAAACATGTTAATTTCATTTAAAGGGACCTAAGTATCTATAGAAAGGGAAATTACCTATATGGGTTAATACAGTCCAAAAAAATTCCAATCACTTAGATGATGCTTCGGTCTGTTAATCATTTTGAAAAGGGGAACTCAGTGTTTCTAATGTCATTAGGGCCATGTGCTAAGCAAGTCGTATCTCATCATATCATCAAGAATAAATATTATAAACCTGACAAGTCATGCAAGCAAGGTATAACAACAAATTTTTATCTTGAAGGATGCTCACATCTGTTGGAGGGGTTTTATTATTATAACATGATATTGTTTATCAAAAAATCATTTATCATCTTTAGCATTTAAAACATGAAACATGCTAAGTTCTCATTTAAGTGTCATTGAGAATAATACATCATTGAATGATTTAATTTAAAATATAAGTGAAGAAATAAAATTTATTAATTAATTTATAAAGATTGATGTCTTGGAATGGGACCCTACCTCAAGGTGAAACAAAGTCGTTTACTTCAGCAATGAACCAAAGTGAAGTGATACCACCCGGAAGAACCCAATGCCCTACTGATTTAATAAAAGGGTGTCAAGGACACGTAATGATATTTATTCAAGATGTGTGCAACAAAGTAGAAGGTGTAATCTTTACCCTGCGATGTTGTCGGCATACCGAGACCACCTGAACTGCCTTGACTTCAGCGGAGGTTGCCGTATCTCAAACTGTAAGGCCTAGTGATACCATCTGCACATCCTAAGAACCAATGAAAAATAGAAAAACAATAACCCCAAAACCTAGGTTTTGGCCGCACCACACTGGGCACCGACTAGGTCAGAAAAAGGTAGTAGAAATGGGAGATAAGTGAGGACATAACCTTACCCTAGAGTATCGGAGAAGAAAACAGTGGAAATGGTGGTTGAACGTCGATGTGATAGGAGGCCGAAGGGGAGGGTTGTGCGTCAAAGGGGAAATCCCCCTAAGCTGCTATGTCACATTTGTGAGGGGATGAGTATGGGGGTTTATTATTATTTTCATTTTATTTTAATTTAATTTAATTTAATTAAAACAAATCAAAATCTAAAAATTTGGCGTCATGCACGGTTTGACCCGCATGGTTGACCAAACTGTGTACTACCCATGCAGAGTCTTCGCCCTCCAAGATGCACCCCGCACGGGCTAGGCACATAGTTTAGCTAAGATACTTGGTCACACATAGTGTGTGACCCTCCTGGCCTCTTTCTCAGTGTCTAGATTCACGCCAAGGCACCTATAAAGAAATAATTCAATGCCGCCAAAATGTGTCACCTCTTACGAACACTTACCATGTAATGTAATCCCTTTGTCTTGATATTTCGAACCAATCAAGTTTCATGCTAGTGCCATCATCCCACATGCTCGATTATTCATTCTTCGACTTTATGGAATTGAAATTTCCCATTCCACAGCATGGCCATGGATTTATTTAGGTCATATCAATTCCATCAAAGGAACTGAGATATCTACTTTCGTTATGGAACATAAGGGAAAAATCCTTTCTTGCATTATCTATTAATGCAATATCACTCGTGACGCACCCAACATATCCTACGTCATTGAGAACACTGTTTTGTCACAGTTTTCATCAATACATCTAAGTGCGCGAGTTGTAATACCCATTAATAATAATTTTATATTCTAAGGATCAATAAACACGTCTGCAGATAGCAACATCCAATGACACTATGAAATGTGGATTTCCAACTGGTGGGTCTCATTCCCATAATATCTTCCTGGATATTACCAAGGGCACACACCATGACAAGGTGCCTTAACGTTTTATGATTAATCACCACTAATGGCCTATATTATTTTTGTCCCTCAAATAACATCATCCATCCAGAGAACATATATTCTAGAATAGTGTTAGGGGACATCTAGGTTCTCATCATATCAGGGATCTGCTGTGACCCTTTAATGCAACAGTCATCCTTAGGACATTATCACATGAATTTTCACGCAGAAGAAAAATCAAGAAGTGATAAGGTATGTATTAATGAATAAAGTAAAAAGTAGTTGGTTTTAGGCAACCAACTCCAACAGAATCCCACTTGGACTAGAGATAACTTCTAACAACCATTAACCTACTAGCTCTCACTTGATATTAATTCCTCTGTTGAGATAGTCCTTCAGTAATTGGGTCGCCCACGTTCTCTTCTGTGGACACTCTACTCACTCTAATTTCACCCCTTTGATAGAAATATATCTAGAGGTGATACTTCTGGAGTTTGTAATTTTCAATTGATGTGACCTTGGTTCCTTTGGAAGAGCCATAACTCCAGTATTATCATAATACAACCTGATAGGATATTTATTTCACAGCACAACATCAAGCTTCTAGAAAAATTTCTAAATCCTGAGAGCTTCCAGGCCTATATCAGAAGCCGTTATATATTCTAACTCCATTATAGAATCAATGAAAACTTGCATCTTTGAACTCTTCCAGCTCACAACTCCTCCATTAAGACAAAAAAATTATATAGATTACGAGTTCAAATCATTCTGATCTGTCTGAAAATCAGCATCAACAAACCCTCTGATGACCAGATCCTCGTATCCTCCATTCACCAGGGACACGTCTTTAGTTGTTATCAGATACTTAAGGATATTATTAACAACATTATAATGATATTATCCTATATTTTCTAGATATATTTCTACCATGCTTAGTGGATAGGAAACATCAACCTAGTTACATAACATGGCATACATGATGGATTCTATAGCCGAAGAATATGGGATCTAACTCATTCTATATTTATCTTCTTTTGTCTGAGGACAAATTTTTCATAGAAATATGTAGTCCATGTGACACTAGAACTAATCCCATATTGGATTGTTCCATACTAAATATATTTAGTATCTGGTCAATGTATGTACTCTGACATATTCCATTCAGCCTCTTGGATCTATCACGAATGATCTTGATCCCTAGAATGTAGGATGCTTCATCTAAGTCCTCCATGGAGAAACACTTGTTCAACCTATCCTTAACTGACATTAAGACTGGTACATCATTTCCAATAAGAAATATGTCATCAACATATACTACTAGGATAATGATCGCATTCCCATTAAACTGCTTATAAACACATGGTTCATATTTGTTTCATAATGAAACCAAAATCTTATATGGATTCATCAAATTGAATGTTCCATGACATGGATGCTTGATTTAATCCATAAATAGATTTTGGAAACTTGAAAACCTATTTGGATTCACCTGGTGTCACAAACTCTTCTAGTTGTGTCATATAGACATTTTCCTAAAGGTTCCAGTTAAGGATTTTTGTTCTGACATCCAATTGACAAATCTCGTTGTCATGGTAAGCTATTATGGCATGTATGATTCTTATGGATTCAAACATGGAAACATGTAAGAAGGTTTCATAATATTAAATTCCTTGATGTTGTCTGAATACTTTATCCACTAGACATGCTTTATAGTATCTAACTTAACCTTCCTTGTCAAGTATTCTCTTGAATATCCATTTTAATCCAACAGGCTTTACATCAACTGGTTCATCGACTGGAACCCAGAATTGGTTCTGATATATGGAATCCATCTTAGAATTCATAGCTTCTAGACATCTTCCAGCTTCTGATCTTTCTACTACTTCGTTGTAGGAGAGAGGTTCATCATTGTCCAACAATAATGATTCCCCATCTTCGGTGACTAGGAAACCAAATCACTCTTGTTCCCTTACCTCTCTTGAGCTCTTACGCAGTACTTGTGTTTCTGGAATATCTTCCATGGGGACCTATGGAACTTGTTCATGTACCAACTCATGTGTATCGTGAGCATCAACTTCATCGAAGTAAATCTTTCTCCCACTATCCATTTTGAGGATGTTTCCCCTCTCAAGAAAGATGTCTTTTCTGGTGACAATCATTTTTTGTCTAAAGGTTTATATAGGTAATATCCCTTCATTACCGTGGGATATCCTTTAAAGAAACACTTTGTGCCTTGGGTGCTTTTTTTTCTGAGAAAACCTTAAAAAATTCCTCACATACTCATTCATGTGTGTGAAAAAAATGGGTTATTTTATATTCCATAACTCAATGGTAAATCCACTTTCCACCTTGGATGGTACTCAGTTTAATGTGTATGTTGTAGTCTATAACTCATATCCCCAAAAGGATAATGGAAGATCTACAATACTCATCATCGACCTCACCATCTCCAACAATGTGTGGTTCCTCCTTTCACTTAAACTATTCCACATTGGTGTTTAAGGATGAGTGAGTTGAGATAGAATCCCAGACTCCTGTAGAAGATCGATGAACTATTGGTTAACATATTCTCTTCCTTGATCCGATCAAAGCTTCTTTATATTCTTACCTATCTAATTCTCTACTTCATTCTAGAGTTCGAGAAATTTCTCTAAGACTTCTGACTTATACCTCATTATGTAGACATAGCCATATCTACCCAAATCATTAGTAAAAGTAATGCAATAAGAATATCAACCTCTAACTTATACTGGAAATGGTCTACACACATCTGTGTGCTCTAATCCTAGATGATCTTTAGCTCTTTCACCCTGTCCACCGAAAGGTAGCATGTTCATTTTCCCTTGTAAACAAGTGCGACATCTATCAAGTGGTTTAACTCAGTAGATTCTAAATTTCCATCTAGGAAGAGATTTGTCAAGCGCCTCTCATTTAAATAATCAAGACGGTGATTCCACAACTGGGTGATGTATGAGTCATGTGAGTTTCTTTAGTTATCGATTTCCAACGGTTTTTTTTCATAATTTATTACATTAAAACCATTATTTAAATGATCCATACCATAACAAGCTCACCAACTTTTAAAGATTTAGTGTGGCATAAGATAGACACTCACTTAGTTCATCGAGTGTGATGTTAAGATAGATGACATGATCGACTCGTAAGAAACTTCACTAAAGGGATTTCAAACACAGTTTCCAATCAGACACACCCAGATACTGATAGATAAAATAGTTGAACCAGTTCAAGTCATGCTGCCAAGAAATCACCGACTAGATTTAAGACATGCAAGCCTCAAGGACAAACAAGCAATAACCAACCATTTTGAAATGGTTCTCTTAGGTTGTGCTCCTTCGAATATGAAGGACATACTATCAAACTCGATAAGACACTATCCACCTTAAGAGTTTCATGGTCAAAATACAAGAAAAATAGCATCTCATAAGTGTGAACGATTTTTACAATGAGACCATCTTGTCAAAACACTAGAGTATTTTGAAAACCAAACTGAGTATTGTAATGGAACTTATTCTTTAACGCTCAGGTCACTCTACTAGAAGATGACCAGAGACTGTACTCAATAGAACAAGACGATTTATTACAGATACATATTGCCTGATACGACTATCCAAATGGACTATTCCATAACTAGTCGCCCATTACTAATAAGGGGAGGTTAAAATGACCAACAAGCATCCAACCATGACTGAGTCATGTCTAACCTACTAAAAATGAGCATTACTCAATGCTCAAGACCATAAAAAAATCCATTAATACATGACCATCTATCAAAAAAACAGTTTCACTTTAGAACTAAAAGTCTTACTAGGGATAACGACACCAAAATAATACCAAGAGTGAGAAAATTTGATGCACTATCAAGGAATTTATGTTCTGAGGGTGCTAACTACTATGGGATAACCCATTACGAAGAACCAGTTTCAACCCTAACACAAGGTCACATCAATAAAAAATGGTCATCAGGCTAAAAATTCGATCCCAACACCATTGAAAAGAAAAAAACACCTAAAAAATGTACTCACGCTTCAATTCCAAGGTAAACCAAATAGAAGTATGAACCACACTTACAAGAGAGTTTTATATCATGGACACCACTATAGGTTCCATTTCCAAGCCACTTATATTTAATCACATTTAATATTTAATCATCAATAGATTTTATCAAAACATCAAGGTAACATTTTCAAATGAACTCAAAAATTTCTTGTTTTTAACTAACTCCCCAAGTAAAAAATCAGCATGTTTTACAAAAATCCCATTTTTAAAACATTTCACATTAGTTGAAATCCAGTCATTTTCAAGAAACTAATCGAAATAAATTCCTTTTATGATGATAACGCAACCTATGAGGGTCCTATTTTAACTAAACAAAGTTCTCAATAAATCAACCCATTAACAAAGGTACAATTTAATATTTTAAACACCCAAACAAGTCATGTCATAAAATTGTTGACCAAATGACCTACTTTGGTATAGTTACATTTTCAAATCTATCAATTTTCTTTCAGATCAAAGTCAAACCTAATTTACATTTATAAGCATTTTATAAGGCATCATGTCATCATATTTAATATGGGTTGGCATTTCCAAATTTATGAAGCACCCATACACTCCATGTATTGAAAATTGGTTCCCATTAATAGATACTAATGTTAATTCAAAATTTATAATTTTCAAACAATATAGTCAAAATTATATTGGTGCTCACCTACCAACCTACAAACCACCCATACACATTATAGTTTGGAATTGGGATCACTTTAGTCAAAACTAACTTAACATAAAAATTGATTTTAGAAGCCTTTTAATTATGGTATATAGGTTACCTTTTCCTAGTTATATGGTGCCTTTACAACTTTCCACGGAATACTGGATCCTTTTATAATTACATATATCAAGGTAAGCTGGCATGTCATGTCGCTACACCAGCTAACACAGAGCTACAAGCTGAAATCACAGAAACAAGGAATTTTAATCGTAGAAATATGTTATAACAACCACTAAGAATAGAAGTCATGCTTATGTGTTACCAATATAGGTATAAATCTAAGAATGTAATATCAATGAGGAACAGAATCATACTTAGTAGGAAACAAAATAATGCAACTACATGGCATGGAATATATGCATGGTATGTGGATTTATTAGTGCCCAATATGATGCATTTATGTTTCATCATTACTATAACTGACCTAGGGTAATATATAGAATTATATAAATCAAAAGCAGCGGTATGTACAATATTCACTGTAGGTGAAATCATATCAATTGTAATAGCGAACAGCATAAACAGCAATCCTAGCCTTGGCCACATGGCCATTTCCCGTACATGGGGTGATAAGTCCCATGCATGACTATTAGCCAAGCACTGAAAATTTCATAGTCTCCTCTCTACAAACCCAAGTTAATAAGGAAAAAGGAATCTACCTATGATACCACTTTGTAACATCATGACCCATCTCGCCACTAAAATGGTTGCCGGAATAGTTTTCACACTACCTCATGTGCACCTCCCCATACGCCAGAGGCTACTGACTAGCAGTGGGGGTGTAAGGATAGTATGTGGGGAGACTATACCCTATTATCATAGTTGTGAATTGAGAAAAAATAGTAAATAATAAACCACAGTGGAAGCAGTAATACATAATTGAGAAAGTAGTGGAATACATTTTTATATGAATGAACAAAAGTAGCTGATGCCAGTTTATACAATAGATGAATGAATGAAAAGGTATTGATACATTAAGGAAAACTGTAAATGTTACAATTGGATTTTCAATACAATAAAATTTAAGAATCAAGTAAATAAAAGAACAAAAAGCACAAAGGTGATCTCCACAAGAATCCCGAGCTCTAGCTCGGTCTTTTTCTCTTAACATCCGGGTACAAGGTAATAGAAACGAGAATGGTCCAAGGCCTTGTGAACAAGAATGTTCTACTCAGGTATCCTTGTACAATGATGTACAGAGTAGAGTGTGAGATATAAATCTGAGTAGGCTGGCAAAAGTTGTGACTAACCCAACTCCGATAGTGTAATTTAAATTAAACAGGGAGCATGAATGCATAAATAAAATAATAAGTACAATGAAACTAAATACCCATGTACCTGCTTCAGCCCTCAGTTGGTGTCTAAACATGTAACCAGTTATATAATTGAGTTTCACCAATTTATTTGTAAGTCACATGTGAATAAGTTGCCTACCAATTACAAGGAGTCCTCTCCAATGTAAAACGGGGCTAAGCAATGACCGATCTTGATGGGATTTATCCATGGAACCTACTTGTAAATGAAGGACCAAATGAGTGTATTCATGGAATCTTGTGATAGTATACATAGTGAAGGTTCCAAGATGTAACTCGAAAACATGGATAAGATAACCAGTCAGGTATTTATAGTGTAAAAACCAAGGTAACTTAAACTCATAGAAAGCTAACACAATAGAATATGAATCTAGATACTGGGTAATAGTGTAATCCAAGGATCATAAGACAAATAATTCCATAATAAGTAGCCTACCGAATCCTAGGTGATCATCCAAGGTAAATAATGATAAGAAAAGACAGGGTATGATGGGCTTTAACCCTGGAACCTACTAGTTAATTCTGGATCTAAGTAGTGTATCTGGGGTATCCTGTATGAAGAAGAGACCCAACAGAAGTATAACGGGCATCCAAGGAATAGAGAAGAATCAAATGATAGGTGGGTATCAACCTAGGAAAACAGTATCCTTGAATTAGAATTGATTTCCCAAGTCTAAAGGTATACTCCTCTCAGAATCCAACGTGAGATCAACCCAATCCATTTTTATTTGATAAAGATGTCCTGTAATGATTTATATGGTTCATGTCCTTCCTTCCATTAGTGTGGATATTTCATGTAGTGTTGAAACCATTATTTATTGGTTCATTCCATTCCTTCCATTAGTGTGAAAATATCATGTAGAATTGCAATAACATAATGATTGGTCCAAGTCTTGCCTTCCATTTTTTGGAAAGGTTATGTAGCATTACAATAATTTCGTAAAAACCATGAAGGCATTTTCAAATGGTAAGTTCCACACCTCTACCTTCCCTTAGCATGGTAAGGGTTGTCACAGACAAGGAAAAAATCCTTGTCTCATTAACCTAGGTCTCCCAATGTTATTCCAACATGGGAATCCATGTATCCCCCAATGTATGGCCATGAAAACCAATTGTGTCCTTCATGGAATTCATTCTTGGAAACCCGCATGTAACCCAATTATTTATTAGAATTCCGAACATTTGATACCAATTTAGTAACTTGTTTTATAGATAAATCATTATGAATTAACCATATAATTGGATAAACTCATTCCATTTACCAAAACATGTCAATTTTATTTAAAGGGATCCATGAATCCATAGAAAGGTAAATTTCCTATATGGGTAATTCCAATCCAAAACTGGAAAAATCAAATAGATGGTTCTTCGGTCCAACAATCATTTTAAAAAGAGAAACTCGGTGTTTCTAATGTCATTATGGCCATGTGAAAAGCATGCCATATCTCAACATAAAATCTAGAATAATGATCATAAACTTGAATAGTCAAGAAATAATGTTCTATCCACTTCTTTTTATCTTTAAGGTAGCACTCCTCAATCATAGGGGTTTTATTATAAAAACATGACATTTTTTATCAACAAATCAATTATCATATTTAACATTTAAAACATGAAACATGATATGTTCACATTTAAGAGGAATTTAGAATAATACTTTAGTGTATGAATTAAGTTATAAAAAAATTGTAGTAAGAATTTTTATTAATGAATTCATAATTATTGATGTCTTGGAGTAGGATCCTACCTCTAGGTGGAACCAAGTTGTGTACTTCGATGACGAACCAAAACGAAGTGAAATCACCCAGAACAACTCAACAGCCTACCAATTAAATAAAAGTGTGTCAAGGAAAAATAAATATCTTTATTCTAGAGGTTTGAAACAATGGAGAATGTATAAACATTACTCCAAGATGTTTTCAGCAGACCGAGATCACCCGAACTACCTTGCCTTCAGTGGCGGTTTCCAGAACACAAACCCTAAGGCCACTTGAGACCATCTACACAACCTAAGAACCAAAGAAAACTGAAAAAAATTCCCAAAACGTATGGTGCAGACTCACCTCATCGGGCACCGATTTGGTTGAAGTGTGGCTGGAAAAAGGGAACATAAGTGAAGATATAACCTTACCCTATTAGATTGGAGAAGAAAACAGACGAAATGACAAATGAACGTTGATTCGAGAGGAGGCCAATGAAGAGGGTCGTGCATCTAAAGGGAGAGATATCATGGATTATGTTTCACATTAGAGAGAGGTTGAGGGGTTAGTTTTATTTTATTTTTATTTTTATTTAATTTAATTTAATTAAAACAAATAAAAATATAAAAAGAGTGTGCGATGCACGGTTTGACCCGCAATATTTTCCAAACCTTGTCAAAACCATGTGCACTCTTCTACCTCCAATATGCACCCCGCATGGTCTGGCCACACCGTTTAATGAACCGTGCACATCTAGTGCGCTAAACCACTTCATCATTTTAAATAGTACCCCACAGGTAACTATTGTGGGCCACATGATTACGCTGACAGTGCGCAAAATGTGCACCCCCTACTGTCATTTAAAACATGAATTTTTTCACCTATAAAACTCCTGAAACTTCTCTATAAAATCGTGAAACTACTCAGGACTTCTATCATGACAAAAAACATCACTTAAGAGTGATGCAACTCTCATAATTATGTTTCAAATATCGGTTTTAAAAGCGAACGATTTAATAAACAATATTAAAAAACATCTATATTTCAGCCCAGTTCAGAACACGATATTCAACAAATTGACTGTGAGAGATTCCATAAGTACGGACTTTTAATTATGAATTGTAATTACATTTGACCAGAGGTATTGACTCTGAGAGATTCAATGTGGTCATCGAACAGAGGGGTTAGACTGTGAGAGCTACCCAGAGGGTCATTATTAAATTTACATTGGACCATAGGGAATTGAATGTTAGATATTCCAATGTGTCATTATAATTATTGTCTCTGTGCAGACCAAGTGGTATTGACCATGACAGCTACCATGGTGGTCCTTTGTAATTGATTGTTGGCATGTAGGACCAATGGGGTTAGACTGTGAGAGATTTCCCAGAGGGTTATTATTATTTATTGAATTGATGATATGTTGAACAAGATGGGTTGGATTGTGAGAACGTTAATAGAAGTTTTCATGTGAATGATTGATTGATTATGACGAGCCTACCACTCCAAATCACAAGTTTGGACTCAGTCATACTTGATTTTTAGATGGTATTTTGAGACGTCTATTTTTTATTGTTATATAGGGGTTACAGAGCATAGAATAGATATTGAGGTTATTTTATTTAATTATTTAAATAAATAATAAATTTAAATGAATGTAATTGAAAACTGTTGGATTGTTTACTTTTGAGTACTTTGTAGTTTATTGATTAATTCTTCATATTTGCTACAATATATATTCCCTAAAAGTTAGCAAACAATCTTTGTGTGGATTCCAATTGGGATTCGTCTCACACCCTGTTTCGGTCATGATTTTGGACATAAATATTTTATATGGTTTCATGTATAGATAAGGGAAAACACCCTTGTTAATGAAGTAATTGAATTAAATTGGAGATGGAGAGAATGAGACCAAGCCGGGTCTTACGATGCATCTTGAGTTACTGTTTTCTTTACTTTGTTTCTAGAGTTATATTTCTAGAATTTTTAATTGTTTCATTTCATTCCAAGATATATATTACATGAATCATTTATATATATATATGTATATATATATATGTTACAGTGGTTTATACTACCAGTCTTCCATTGTTTACTTCAATTGTATGGCATTACTGCTCCCCCTACTATTTACTGTTTGTTTCTGTGATGTCACCATGATAATGAGGGAATAGTTTCCCCACAATCAAAATGAAGGCACATGCTACTAGTCATCAGCATCTGGGATTTGGGGAATGCACTTGATACCATGTGACACACTGGGTATGGGGCACCATTGGGAGACACACAGATCTGGGATGTTAAAATGTTGTATCAGAGGGGTTTATTTTATTCTATTCCTTATTGTTTGGATCCAAAAGATAGTGATAGGAATGAATGAGTAGTTTTTAATAAGTTGTTCCGGGTAGTAGGTAACCCGGGTATAGGTAAAATATAATTTCCTTGAATATTTCATTTTTTTTGGTTTTTCAATTATTATAGATGATTTTATTTTACCGTTGGGAGATTCACATGTTTTTCACTATTATGATTTATATCTTTGTGGTTCTATTTCTATTTCAACCGAATTAGACGAGGCTATTTCATCTCATGCAACATATAGGGACATTCTATAGATCACATGTCATGCATTCTTATCATGCCATTTATGGTGAATTACTGATTTCATGCTATTATGATAGACGTTGTGGTTGGTATGCATGTTGTTGTGACAGATTCTATGATAAAATACATACTATTTGATTGGGTATTACTAATATCTAATTTTTCGTTTGGATGTTATGATATGATTAAGGATGTAGAAAATTCATTCGCTAGAGTAAGGGATCTCACAGGTCAGAATATTTACTTTATTGGAAACAATTCTATGTTTTTACAGCTTTTAGTGGAGTTTCAGAGGCTTACTATCTGGAAACCTGGACAACATGGTTTTTGGTATTATGAACACACTCCATTTGTAAATGTGTTCTTAAAGAGACTAATTTTATTAAGTACGTGTCGTGTAGTCATTAACAGTGTGAATGACTGTGTGAGTAGAGACTAAGGGTAGTGAATGTATGGTAGAACACACTGTCTCTGTATGGTACAGATCTTTTTGTAGAGAATACGTTTCGGGCCATGTGTCTAACAACACTGATGGATGAAATGTAGGTTTTACACAAAGTGTATAATTTGTTCATGTCGTGTAGAGTTGACCATGACTCCGACCGTGTGACTAATGTAATGGGTGGTTAGAACATAAGTAGTACACACTGTCTCTAGGGTGAAAAATCCATGTAGTCTTATAGAATAGAGAATCGTGGGGCTTGAGCAGTGTATATGAACATGGGAAGGAGGGAAAAATTATACTACATGTCGTGTATGAGGATGAACACGACATGTGTATGGTTGTTACACGACCATGTTTGGAAGTGACACACTCCTTGTTAAAAGATTTAGGGAACACATTTTTTAGGTGTTATACATGCCGTGTAACCCAGTTTTGTAAAACATGAATGTTTCTTATCACATTATTTTACTTCACATCTATGTTCGAGTCCTTGATAATGTTGAACTGAGGTGTGCAGTTGACCTTGAAGAGTCATGCTGCCTAGACGTCCCCCTATTCTATGCCAGGTGCAAGGTGATGACCAGACACTGAAACTGGTAGATTAGGGACTACCAGCACATCCTCCCATTGTTCTGGTCTGGGAACTAGCTATTATACCGGAAATAGGTACTTATGCACAGTTTTGAGAATGATTTTGTTGATTTTATAGACTTTTCAATGAGCACCACATCCTTCCTCGTCTATGGAAGAGTTAATGAGGGTGTTCCAGTAGCAACATCCTTCTTCATTTCTTATTGATAAAGGACTATAGGATGCAGAGTCATTGTTAGAGGCCTTGCATTATATCTTTGAGAATATGGAGACACCTTCAGAGAAGAGGTTGAAAATTTCTATGTACATGCTACGTGATTCCTCCATGAGATGGTGGGATGTTATATCATAGGTGGGATGTCAAAGGGATATGGTTTGGGAAGAGTTTCATCGTTTCTTCTAAGATTATATCTTTCCATCGACTTTGAGGGATGATCGATTATGAGATTTCATGCATATGGAGTATAGATCTCTTTCAATGATGGACTACTCATCCCATTTTACATGGCTTTAGAACTTCTCATCTATTTTGAGAGGTGATGAGTTATATTTGGCTAGGTGATTTAAGGATGGTCTCAGTTATGACATCTGGTCACTGGTTAATATCATCTTGATGACTTCTATGAAAAAAATAGTGAACCAAGAAAAAATTGTAGATCATAATATGAGGGAGTTGGGAGCTCTGTTCTTGGATGGTTCGACATCCAGGGATGGTAATCTCTCGACAGATAGAAGGAAGCATCGCATGGAGTTTCACGTGATGTTTCTCTAGGTATCTCAGTGATATGATACCTATTTAAGAAGAGTGTTCATGAGAGACCACATTGCCCAAGAGACACAGTTGAATTCCAATATTTGGGAAAGATGGGTCATATAAAGTGTTTCTACTAGGTGTTCTCACTAACAACAAGTGATAGGGGTTCTGTTATGATTTCACGTTTGGGAGAAGGACCACCAGTTTCTCATTAGTCAGAGAACTAGAGTTTTTCTAGCCATTCAGGCCAAGGAGGAGGTCATGGTTGTGGTAGCTAGATAGTAGGTTTCCAGTTGCAATATGGTGGACCAGTTCTGGGTAAGAGGGTAGGGTTGCAGGGCCGCGGTATGGGTCCGATTTTAAATTGGATGAGACCTAACAGGAGGAGGATCTTAGATCCTCTATGGTTTGAGGTTTGATTTTAGTTTCCATAGTTTTTCTTCTACACTTTTTTATTCATGGAATTCCCATAGTTTTATATTTGTTACTGTTATAGATAGACTTGTTATCTGTATCTTTTCTTTTGAGGATGTTATGATGCTAGACACCATATTTGGGATTAATATGACTAGTGTACATGCGTTCAAGGAGTGCCCTCTTGAGGTTGGTAGGTGTCGCCTCCTATGGGTACTCTATGTCTTAGAGATGACAGGCTTCGATGTCATTCATAGAATGGATAGGTTAGTCTTTTTCTAGTCCTATGTTATCTTCTATCACTGAAGGGTGAGTTTCACACCACTAGAGGGAGGGTCTTTTCTACATAAGGGCAAATGGGATGTCCAGGAAAGTAGATAGGGACTCTAGAATCCTGTGTTGGGAGTAGTTAGCATCCATATTTATAGTTTATTTATGTATGACAAGGGGACTTCACATATGGAATTTCCTCCAATGGTAGATCATTTTAGGGATTTATTTCCAAATGAATTTTTAGGTTTACCTATGGAGTGAGGAGTAGATTTCTCTATTGATCTTGTGCTAGGAGCAACCCTAGTGTACATTCCAATTTATTGGATGGCTACAATAGTATTATAAGAACTGAAAAAGCAGGTAGAGGAGTTACAAGCGATGTGTTTCATCCAACCCAGTACTTATCCCTAGTGTTCTCTTGTCCTTTTAGAAGAAGGATAAAAATACCCTAAAACATTGTGTGGATTATGAGAAGGTAAACCAGTTGATAATAAAGAATAGATATCCCTTGATGAGGATTGATGATCTCTTTGATCATATTCTTGGAGCTCAAGTGTTCTCAAATATTTACTTGAGATCTAATTATAATCAGTTGTGCATTTGACCATAATATATACCTCTTATATCCTTTCATATTAGGTACGGTCTATATGAGTACGTGGTTATCCATTGTGTCTCAGAAATTTACTGGCCATTTTTTTTACACTAATGATCCAAGTGTTCCATCAATACATGGATTCTTTTGTGGCAGTCTTCATGGAAAATACCTTGGTGTACTCTCACACTCAACACGACAATGCCACCCATCTCGAGATCATTTTGAGTACACAGAGAGAGCATCAGTTGTATGGTATGTTCTCAAAATTACACTTTTGGATGGATTAGATTCACTTCTTGGGTCATGTTATCTTAGAGACATGAGTATTAGTATACCCAGAGAAAGTGAGTACAATAGTTTCCTGGGTGCAACAAAAGAATGTCTCTGTGGTATGGATTTTTCTAGGGCTTGCTGGTTACTACATCTGATTTATTAAAGAATTCTTATTCTTATTAGCACCATTTACCGACTTGACTAAGAATGGTATGAAGTACATGTGTACATAATGCAAAAATTTAGTCTTTCAGGAGCTGAAGGGGAGGTTGACATCAGCATTGATACTGATGTTTCCAGAACAGGGAAAGTGATGAAGCATTTACAGGGATGCATCATCTATCAGGCTGAGTGTAGTGCATATGTAAGTGGAAGGAGTCATTGCATATGGGTGTCGGTATTTGAGACCACATGAGAGGAATTACCCAATGCACGATCCGGAGTTAGCTGGAGATTTTCATTCTTTACACTGTTGGAGACATTGTTTTTTGGGATAGAATTTTTTGTTGTTCGCTAACCAAAAAATACTCAAGTATGTATTTCCTCATTATGATGTGAATTTGAGATAGTTAATGTGGGTTGAGTACCATCAATATTTCAACTTTTAGATCAGCTTCATGATTTGGAAATGAAACGTAGTGGCAGATGAGTAGAGTAGGAAAACTCAGATACATACAGTTTAGGAGTCCATTAATGATTGGTAGCTTATGGATATGTTCTTTGATATGATTCTGGAGGTTCACGATATATAGGGACATAGGTTTCTTTCTTTTATAGTGGTTACCTCTACTATTCTCAATCGAGTGTCAATGAGACAACTATCATATTCTGAAGGTCTAGTCCTATGGGAGAGTGTGTCAGAAGGGGACCCTACTCCTAGATGGACCACATATGAGGATGAGGTTTGGCGTTTTCATGGGTACCTGTGGGTTTCAACATACAGATGTGAGGAAATTTTGTGAGATTTTTAGTCCTCAATTTGGGAAGTTCATCTTGGTCTCACCAAGATGAATAGAGATCTACACCATCATTTTTTGTGTCCAGGTATGAAGATAGATGTTGTAGGTTTTCTTATGAGATGTCCCACCTTTCACTAGGTGGAGGTGGAGCATCAGGTATCAGTAGGGTGGTAACAATAGTTACACATTCCCTGAGTGGAATTGGAATGATGTCACGGGGGATTTCGCGACAGGTTTACCACAATCACCTTGAGGTAATGATGAATTTTAGGTTGTCATTTGCAAACTCATGAAGGTTGCACAACTCTTTTCCATCAATGAATCCTTTAGTGTCAATGATCATTAAAAAATATACATCCTAGAGATTGTACATTTTTGTGGGGTTTTGCACTCTATCATTTCAGATAAGGATAGCTAGTTTACTTCTCAGATCTGGTAGGGACTATAGAGATATTTGGGTACACAGGTACTTGTATGTACAACATACCATCCCCCCTAACATATGGCCAATCCAATAACACAATTCAGGTTTTAGAGGAAATTCTTTGAGCAAGCGTCATGGATTTCGGGGGTTATTGAGAGAGACACAAAACCATGGTGTAGTTTTCCTACATTAATAGTTTCTATGTGAGGATTTGGATGGAAACCTATGAGGCTTTGTATGGTAGTCCATTCCGATTACCCCTATGTTTTCTAAAGGAATGAGAGGAATCTATTTAGGGACCTCATCTTGTCCTGGAGTCCACTGTGTAGGTGGAGTTGATTCAGAAGAGGATGGCTACGGCATAGTCTCACTAGAAATCTTATGTTGATCGATGGAGATAAACTCTAGTGTTCACAGTTAGAGATTAGTTTTTCTTACATGTCACGCTGAGGTTCGAACACAAGAAGATTAAGTGACAGGGGAATCTTTCATCGAGATACATCAAGCCATTTGATGTTTTGGATAGATTTGGGCTGGTTGCTGGTCGGTTGATGTTACCTTAGAGGTATTGGGCTATGCATGAAGTCTTCCATGTTTCTAAGCAATGATGTTTCTTTTTAGACCCATCTCATCATTTTTCAACCTAAGGAGGTTGACTTGGAGGTGGATGCATCCTTTTAAGAGTACCTTATTTGGATTGTTTATCGTAGCATGAAGGTTCTCTTTGGTTCGTCTGTTCCGATAGAATGGGTGCTATGGAAGCACAGACGAGTATAGCAAAAGACTTCTGAGAGGGAGGTCGACGTAGATTACAGTGTCCATATTTGTTTGATGTTTCTTCTTTACCACCATTGGAGGGCCAATTCTGGGTTGAATTTAATTAAGGGGGTGGGGAGTTTGTAAGAACTAGGTTCTTAATTTCTAGTATAGATCTTGATTTTGGGCGTTTCTATGGAAAAGGAAGAATTTTGAAATTTTAAAAGTACACATCGTGTACCTAGTTTCCACGTGTAGCCATGTACTGGCCATGTAACAGCCGAGTACGTGATCTTGTGGACCACCTAAAGTGGGATCCAGTTGAGTCATGTACAAAAAGTGTACAATAAATTAACACACTATTCACTTTTATTTTTTATTTTATTAATCTGAATGGGGTCACATCTCATCTCTAGAACACATATTTTCTTCATGTGTTTCATAAAGGAGAGATATGAGAAGGATGAGAACTTCTAACCCCTACCATTCATCCATCCAAGCTTCAATTGAGATTTTGCTGGGTGAGTTGGATTCCCACTAGGGATTTATCTCTTTCCCAAGAGCCTCTCTTCCCGATGTCTCTTATCTCATGAGTTATTCATGGTTGAATGATTTTGACCATTTTGTAGATCTACGATGTTCTTGGATGATTCTAGGGCTGATGTTCATGATTGTTCACCATACAACATCGAGGTTGGTGTTTTGTGCCTTTCCATGGATGTCTTTTGATTTTATATGCTAAAACGTTCCCACTATTCATGTTTAGGTTATTTTGTGTTATGTAATTTGACCATGTTTAATAACTATTTTGGTTTTTTAATGATAAAGGGTTTATTATCTTATTCATAACGTGTAATACCCTGATTATGGAATTTTTTTCCCATGTTTTATTTGGTAATTTCCATTTGGTCATGATTTTCCTATTAGGCTGCCTTGTTCTCCATGCCGAGTGTTGTTAGGATCAAGTTTTTGTTTATATGAGATGAATTTATTTCTCATAATTAATATATGACCAAAGGGGAATGACTATGAGCTCTTTCCAAAGTAAGGTATTTTAATTATATCTTTTTATTATGATTGACTATAAGTGTTGACTATGAGAGCTTCCATGGGGTCATTGACAAAAGGGGTTAGACTGTGAGAGATACCAAGATGATCATTATTAAACATACGTTGGACCATAGTTCATTTACTGTGAGATCATACAGAGGTTCATTATAATTATTATAATTATTCATACAAAGGGGTATTGACCGTGGTAGTTACCTAGGGAGTTATTTGTAATTGACTGTTGACATGCGGGACCAATTGGGTTAGACTATGAGATATTTCCCAAAGCACCATTATTATTTATTGAATTGATGATATGTTGAACTAGATTGGTTAAAAAATGGGAACATTACAAGAGTGTTGATTTTGAATGGTTGATTGACTATGATGAGCCTACCAAGCCAAAGACCTATATTGGACTCAAAATTACTTGATTGTTTAGATAGTCTTTTGAGACTTCTATTTGTTATTGTTATATAAGGTGATACAGAGAATAGGCTATATCATGAGGTTACATTATTCAACGTTTTGAATAATTATTTAATGAAAATTAATGTAATTGAAATCTAGAGGATTGTTTACCTTTGAGTACATATTATTTTATTGCATCATTTTTCATATTGCATGCTATATATATTCACTAATAGTTATGAACCGATCTTTTGGTGGTTTCCAAATCGGATTCGTCTCACAACCTATTTGGGTCATGATTATAGACCCAAATAGATTATATGGTTTCAGGTATAAATAAGAGAAAACTCCCTTCTTTATTAGGTGCTTGATTGTTGTTGGTACGAGAGAGCATGTGACCAAGCTAAGGATTGCGATGCTATTGGAGTTACTTTTTTTAGTACATTGGTTCTTGTATTGTATTTCCAGCATTGGGACTTGTTTGGATGATTTCATATATACATGTGACATGAATCATATATATATATATGTGTGTGTGTGTGTGCGTGTGTGTGTGTGTGTGTTTTAGTCGTTTATACTACCAGTCTTCCACTATTTACATTAGTTCCATGGAATTACTACTTCTGCTACTGTTTACTATTGGTTTTTGTTGTGTCACTCTGCCAATGAGGGCACAGTTTCTCCAATATCACACCTAAGGACCCCCATTCTAGTCTAAAACCTTTATAATTTGGGGAAATGTTCTTGAGGCCACGTGACACACTGGGTACAGGGCAGCTTTGGGAGGCACCCTGATCCAGGCTGTTACAGATTGTTGTAAAATCCTATGTTTTCTTATATGGTATGAATCCATTTTTTTTCAATACTTTTTTACAGCTAAATGTAAATACCATTTGAGTTTATCAGGGGTATCAGTGGTGTATAGGTCTTGTTCGGAGCCTAGAAATTATATTTTTTGAAAAAATAGGAACTCCAAATTGTTAGTAGTAATTTTATGGGTTAGGTCGCATGGTTACTTATAACAATGTGATGCTGGATTATTGGGTGTTATAGGCTGCACGATTTAAGGAAACTGTGTGGATGATAAAACATGGCCAGGAAATAGAACCTATAGTTTTTTCTAGGTGTTTTTTAGAGATTGTGCATGACTAGTCAAACTTTGAGCATTGACCATGGGAGTGACCCCTTAGCATAGCTGTGCGAACACGTTTGATACCTGGTGTGAACAACAGTGAGGCGTAATCGCGTTAACCATGAATTCCTTGTGAAATTTCCAAATTCCCCAAAAAATCAAATAAAACCTAAAAATTATTCTTCATTGAATTTTATTGATATAAATATCATTTGGAGACCCTTTTGTAGCAAAAATGTAATTTTTCCCTCCATTCTTTCGTCTGATCTTGGAATTGAGAACCATCTGTCATGTTGGATCTTCTTCGGTGATTACTAAATTCATTTGGCCACATTAATTTTTTTTTCTTGGAAACTATTCTGTTATTCAGGTGCATGCTAATTTTTCTATTTTCTTTTTCTTAAATTGTTGTAGCTTTTTCTTCTAAATTTATTTGAATCAGAAGGTTTCACTTGACAAACACTCTATAATGAACCCACATTAGATGGTTTATTCATTTCCAATTTAGATTTGTTCTTTATTAGTCTAGTTTCCAATGTTTCATCCATCATAAATTATGACGCAACCACTAAATTGAATTGAAAAATTGAGTTAAATGAAAATTTTCATGTTAGGGATGCGCTAGATATCCTTAAAATTTGTAGGAGTTTTTTTCCAACCAATTCCACTAATGGTGTGTTCCATGTAAATATATTATTCATATGCTTGGTTTAACAACCCATGGACTGAGTTAGTTATTTTCTAGTCAATGTTATCCTGTTAGAATAATAATTTAATACTATCAGTTGAATAAGATATGGTTTTCCTCCCTTTCCATGTGTTAACATGATGTTGATTGATATAATTACATGAATTTTTCACTTAGTTATTGTTTATATGAGTTAGAAAACACATTCAGTGGAATTGAATGTGAATTGTGATTTGAGTGGGAATACTAATAGAAAATTATGTGAATATTGATTGGTTACATAGGACACCATGTGTCTGTTACACCATGGTTCCTGGAAATGGAAAAGAATTCATTGTAGATGTATGATTCTTGGATTCTGATTCTGTGGGATCCCATGGGCCTTGCTACCCCTTAGATCTAGTTTTTTTTCTTGTAGTGGATATCATATGGTGACACGCTCATTGGAAACCAATTAAATACTAACCAATATTCCATCAACATGCTATCGTTACATGATTATGATTCCATGGTCCATTATATAATGGATCAAGCACCTCGAGGTCCAAAATTATTGATTTTATAGCACCATCATGGTAAATGAGATATGTTTGGTTATATAGAAATGTCATGGATGTTATTGGTATTTTGGTTATACAGAAATGATGTTGTTGACATGATATGTCTTGATGTATGATGAGACCGTGGTATTTATTTATATATTTTTTATTGATTCCTTTTATATGATCATGAACATGTTTTGTAGGGATCCTTGTATAGCTATACACCATCGCATGTTTTGTATTATACATGCCAAGGATATTTTTCATATTATTATTACATACCTGGGATATATAATTCACTATGCTTTACCATGTTATATTGATCAAATGAGATTTTCTATAGTCTTTTGGGTGTTTACCTATTAATATTATATCTTACACCCTATCCAAGCCACCATTGGGTACCCGAAAACACAATATAATTATATGTAGGGACTAGGGAAAGTGGCCATATTTTGGTGCATGAATTTGTTCCATTCTTAGAAGAATGGGATCACAAGACTGATTTAAGGTTTATGATACTATTCCGAGATAGTAATTTTCCCCTTTTGTTGTTTTACTACATGAATTTTTTCTAATTCCATGTATTATTATTTGGAAGGTTTTTAGACATATGAAATGAACATCATTATATATATGATATCACTTTTGGAAATATTTTCTATTCATGATGTTGTTATATTATATGAATGTTATGATGCTTCCTCTATTTTATATGTATGATTTCCACTACTATGTGACACTATATTATGAGGTAATTGTCTCCCCATATATACACCACATGCCATCACTTCTAGTTGGTAGCCTATGGAGTTTGGGGAGATTCTCTTGAGGCCATGCATCCAACTAGGATTGAGGCACTATTGAGTGGCATCCGAGTCCTGGTCATTATAATGTAGTATTATAGTCTTTATATTATGATTTTATTTACTATTTTGAGATAATATACGGGGATATAATGGAATTGATATTTTATAATGACTTGTTCTAGGGAGTAGCAATCCCATGTGCAAGAAAACACTAAATTCCACCGAATAGAATTTTTTATTGTCTTGATTTTGAATGTCAATGATGATTTGGTTTCACTGTTGGGTGATTCCCTTGAATTTTGATATTAATATTGATGTGATTATCAATTATATTTAGTTAAAATTAAATGTGATGAGGGTATTCCATCTCATGAGTCATATAAAGAACATTGTAGGAATTACATTCCATGGATTATGAAATTTCATATAGTATGCATTTCTAGTTTTCATGATGTATTGATAGGTTATAAGATAAATATACCAACTATTGTGTTATAAATTATATATAGGGAATTGGAAAACATAGATTTTACATAGAGTGCATGTCATAACCTATATAGTGTTTTCATAATTATGCAACATCTGACACCATATGCAGCCAATCATGGCATGTTGAGTCATGATCCATGAGTCAAGTGAATTAGAACATATTATAGTGTAGAATAGGTGGAAGCCATTATTTTATTAATGAGGAGTATGGTACCTTGTGGATCAGAAGTGATGTAACATTTTTAAATCATTTTAAGTGAAATATAAAATGAATATGGATCAAAATGTAAATTTTAATGCAAAATAGTGAACTCGACCTAGACCTAGTTTTTCAGTTGGCTTGATGCAGTTCCTCTAGTGAATTTTTCAAATGTTCCCTTCTTATAGTCTAGGTTTTAGGAATGGGAAGGGTTGAATTACATGTGTATATAAATTTTTTGACATGTATGGATCTTTTAGCTATGATCATTATTATCAATCACTTATGAGGAGTACATTTGGATTTGTAGAGTCACATCACCATAGAAACCTACAGTGGTACACTTGGAGAGTGTTGACAAGCATGATCTGGAGTTAGTGGTCCATGGTCTACTAGTGAATCATCCATTAGTGCCACCTGAGTCCCCAATAGTTTTATTGTATATAGATTTAGTTTCATAGTCCTATGAGGTATTTAAGTGCTTCGTGAAGAATTTTTAGGGAGCACCACATTTTTTCATGTCTATGGATGAGCTGATGTATGTGTTCCAATAGTATAATCCCCTTACATTTTAAAGGGATCATGGTCCACAGGCTTTTGAGGTGTGGAATGTTACATAATATGTGGTATATGTTCCAAGTTATGTGGTTTTCTTCCTTTGTCAATTTCCTACACTATTCAGAATCTCCTTCACTCCTATGCCGAAATCCTTCCATTTAGAAAAAAAGTAAATCCCAATTTGGAGGTTCAAAAATTTGGAAAATGTTGGGAAATGACACCTCAATAAATATATTCTTTAGAAAGAACACCCATTATTATTCACTATCATTTGGAATCTTCAACAGTCATAAAATTTCATCACAAACTCCTTCAAATGTGATATAAACTCTTGGAATGATCAGTTTTTGCATCGTCTAGTTCTATAGGGAATGTTCTTCAACTTCTCAACATCACTGTCTTCCAGTAACATTATTCATTCCAGTCAATACTAAATATGACTGTCAGAAAATTCTCATCTGTGTATGATCATTTACAAATCATCAAATGTCCACCTGATCCCTCATGAAATAATGCACACCTCCGAATGTAGGTTACCTCATGGTCTCCTTAAAAAGTGAGATATTTAATGATCACTTTATAACATCAAACCCATCGAAACTCTCTAAGATGGTTTCATTGTTGTAGACAATGTATAACCATTGATACATGTACTTTGAACTTAAGACTAGTTCAACAAGTTTATGAATTACATTCTCCCTCAACGTTGGAGTTCTTATTCATCTTCTTCATTATTTTGACCTATATTCACAACTATTAACAAGAAATACAATATCTATACATGAAAATGGATCCAACAATATCCCCATTTTTTTGTCAATACCTTAATTTTATCCTAAAATGAATGTGTCATTGTCAAACTGAGAATTTTTTATCTCCATTTGTTTCTTTATTATCTCCACCTTTCGAACATTCATTTCACTTTCTATCCCACTTATTGACAATAAATACAATGTACATGGGAAAATGATATTACGCCTTTCAAAAGAAATGTGACATAAATAACATCACTCTAAGTCTACTTGATCACTGCTTTATGAAGAAAACATGAGTATTTGATTTAGACAACAAAGTTGTCCTTTATCCACAGATCATGATACATCATAAGATAATAACTACTATTCATTTTGTCAAGGGATTCCCAGTTCCATTCCAAGCTAATGATATTGAATGTGATATGGAATAACCATCCTAAAACTCATGCACTTGCTTCAACAAATATATCATGAACATAAAAGTTCCTTTGGAAAGATAAGTGACCATGGGGGACTTACATTCTTCTTTTTTCTCTGATTAATTCTGTTACCACACATTTGTAAAATGAACTTTATTTTTGAGTAACCAAGAATTATAGGAAATTAAATGACATATCTATTCCAATGACATTTCCTTCAATCAATTTCTAGTGTAATTGAATTTGATTATGACTGAAGTTGATACTGACTAAGATAATAACTATGGAAGGTTCTTTAATTGTCTCCCCCACAAGGGACAAAATCATCATCATCTTCACCATGGGTGATCCTTCATCATTTTAATCATTGAATATCAATTGAATAATCTTCCAAAGATGAAAAATCTTCCATCTTAGCTATCAAGAGTTGACAGCATTCACACCTTCTTAGGTTCTCCCCCTAAGAGCATGTTTCCCCTTCAATTCCTTGTATTATCAGGTCAAATAGTATACAAAACTAATTAAGGGAATATTGTGGATCCTCTTTACTTCATCAATTTGAGTTGGAAGGATGATATGTTTTCCTCAACCAAGATTCTCAATTTTCTTGAGTCATCATGCTCGTATATGTGGAAATATTTTTTGATCGATGTTGATGTGACATTGATCAATTCACAATAACTTGTACATTTCATTGAGAGTGTTTATTATTAACAAAAATCATGAATGATACATTCTTACTCTATTTAATGATTTCTTATTTCTCTATTTTTAAGGCTATATAATATTATCCAATGTAACCTTATTTCATACATCTCTCACATGAAACTGCTTTGACACTTGTATTTCCTTTGCTTCACACTCTCTTATGCACTATATCTTCATCATGTGAATTTTTTACTTTTCCTTGAGAACCAATCTTGTCCTTTTAAACTTCATGTTTCATTATTATTTCCAAATATTCTAGAAAGATGACCCACAATCCATTTAAAACTGTTGTAGTAGGTTTGGATATTCAACACTAGTTCATCTGAGTGTCATTCCTCTTTGTTTCTTTTTGGATGAATTTTCCACCAATTTCATGGATCTAAAATCCAGGGTCTTCTCATATTACCATCTTAAGGTCTTCTTGGGGAAAATTGCATTCCGAGTATTCTTTTGTCTTCTTCTCAATGAAGTCACTTCATACTTAGCCGGCGTCAGAGGTCTTCTTTTCTTATCAATGATGAATTCATGTTCATATGGGAATGTACTATCCATATGACCACTACCATTTCATACATCATTGATGTTATCAAGCAATCCAAATATTTTTTGGTAAAAAATGCTTTTGGACCTGTATATGTTTCTTCTTATTCCTATTCTTTCTATCCCATGAGGTAGGCTTCATTTGTTATTTTTAATTATTAGGATTGTACCAACAATTAATTGAAATGTCAAAAAATATATTTTAACACCAACATTTAGACACAAATATTTATTTCATTGTATTATGTTGATGGGGCATATTATTAATGTTTTTTCTCTTTGTTGAGAACCACATTGCATGTTCTTCTCCCTATTCACCCCATACATGGTTATAGGTAACTCATCACCTTTCCTCATCCAATATTTTTTGGATTTCTCTTCATGTCGACTCTCCTTGTGGAAACATATTTAGAAACATGAGTAAAATATGGTTCGTATGGTAGCTTATTCTTCTCAGGTACTGGTGATAGATCATTTAGTGAAGTCGTGATATTTTTATCAAATGTTGGAGGTCATTTGACTATAGAATCTTCTATTGAGAATTGAGTAGAAGAATCCCTATTTCTTGAAATTTATAATGATGAGTAGTCATAATATTCCTGTCACATGTTGGAGGTATTTTATCTTTAGAATCATCGAGTGATCATCAAGTACCAGAAGATACCATTTCATTCTTTAGTAAAATCTCAATATGTTCATTCTCAGGACTAATAAACTGAGCATCCATTTCTATACATTTGCTATTGAGATTGACCTTCTGATCTTCAATCATAGACAGATTCTCTTCACAATCCATCTTCATTCTATTGACTCCTTCCTCATGAAACATCATTGTATTATGAATCAAATTGTAGTGTTCCTTTATCTTCTTGGATATACCTTATAAATTTAGACCCTTGAAATCAATGCAATTTTTCAATTTCTCTTAAAGAAAATGGATCTTTTCTTGTAGATCATTTCTGAATGTATCTTCATTTTCAACTTCTTTGAACTATTTTGATGTATTTATTTCTTGTTTCTCACTAGTTTCTTAAAATGATTCAATATATTAAAAGATCTTATAACATTCAGACATTTTATTTACCAAGCCTTCCTACATAAAATCAGCTTCTATTCATAGCCATGTGATTTTTTCCTACATGCATTGAAATATTTTATAAATACCAATGACTCTGTCTTTGTAGATATCATAAAGGTATTTTTGTTGCCTATCATTTTCATATGAGGCTAAATATTGATCAAGGGTACAAACACATACCCCCCACTCACCTTTATCTTTTCGTTATAGGATGGAAACATCATCATTTTTGGAATGGTATGGAGAACCAGTTAGTACCTCTTATTTAGATAAGACGGACTTCCTCCATGTTCTCTTCCCTTTATTTTTCCTATTTTTTAATTTCCTTCCTCTATATAGACATCTTTTGAAAGATAACTGAAAATTTATCAAGACTACTCTTCATTATTGGCATAGGAAATAAATCTAAAATACTCTTCTGAATATAATAACTGAAGAGTATCCAACAATTGTAAAAAAATTCCCACTGATACCAATTAAATAACCCTCGACAACCCAGAGGGCGGGGTGAATCATGGTGTCAGCTTTTTCTCTTCATTACTGGATCTTGTTCCCATGTTGGTAGGAACTTATTTTAAACCTGTATGATGGATATGTACATTAATTTAATCATTCAATTGCATTATGACAACATATCACTTTTACATGCTTCACTACAAAGGTTTATGTCCAAGGATTATACACCGAAAAGAATTCGGTTATACCAAATTACAATAATATTCACAAGGTGTGGATTACAGAGATTCAGGCACATTCACATTGCCCCAATATCTATTGTGAATGGTTAAAGGAAAGCACACTTCGTCCCTTGGAACACTTCTATAGAATCTCATTAGATTACTAACTTTGAGTGGTCTTCACTCAGTTTATCGACAAGAAGGTCACTTAAACAGATTGACATGAAAATCTTTTTCTGTATTCATCATGATACATTTCTTACAATGAAATATCGAATTGATTCTCTTTTATATTATGTTTTATTTTTTTGTACAATTATTGAATGCACACAAATATCTTCTTTTTGATATAACAACAAACTCCCATTATTATTTTTCTTCTTCTACAAATTGTCACTGATTCTACAGACAATATTTTATCCATGTACCATGCCAGCTCTATGTACCAAGCCTAATCCATGTTCAGTGACCCCCCCCCCCCCCTCGTGTACTACTCTTTCTCTGTGTGTCATGCTTCTATGTGTACCACGCCTACTCCACAAACCGTGCCTACTCTACGTACCACTCCTGCTCCATATACGGTCTACGTGTAGCACATCTGCGTACCACCTCCATGTACTGCCTCTACATACTACCTTCACGTACCACTTATTCATTTTGCAGACTTATTGTTTAAATTATTTGAATTATTTCATCACCTATATTACATTTTTTCTACATTGGATCTCTTCCGTGGATTTCTCCTTCCAATTTCAGGAATCATTTCTTCTTTCGCATACCGCTTCATGCTATGCAGAATCACTCTCACATACCACTTTCAGACCTAGTTGAGTTCTTCCGCGACAATGATATTTTATTATTGAATTTACTCTCACCTAAGGATGGGATGAGCAATCCTTATATAGGTAAATAAATCCAAAAATTTCAACAACAAAAATTGCCGAAATTTTCAGTGTGGGACAAGCATCACTGTATACTGAACTCCACTTACATACTATAAGATTCCACAACATATTGTGAAACTTTATCGCGTACTGTTAACCATCTGCATTACACAAGCCTTCTAGTCCGCATACTGCATCTCTTCCGACAACAATGATCCATCCATTAGACCACAACTCCCTCCACCATGAACAATTTTCGGTACCGCGACCCCTTTCATGAACCATCCCATGTACCATACCCGCTACATGGTACATGCCGCGAACTGTTCCTAGACATGGTACACAATCCATGGTCATAGGTACATGATTTGCTTCCTTTTATGATTTCATTCACCATTAAACAACTCACTCACTCTTAGGCGTAAATTCATTCATTGCCAATAAAATTTAAATAGAGGTCCGGAAATTTGGAAAATGCTAGGAAATGACACCACCATAAATATATGATTCGATAAGAACACCCAGGGTTATTCACTATCATATAGTTTCTTTAAAAGTCATCGAATTTCATCATGAACTCCTTCAACAATGATATATACTCTTTGAATGATCAGTTTCAGCATCATCAAATTCTCTAGCTAATGTACTGCAACATTCCAACTTACCTGTTATCCAATAGCATCAATCATTGCTATCAACACTAAATATGCATGGAATTGTCTTCACATATTTTTATGATCATTATTAAATCTATAAATCTCCACATGGATCCTCATGAAATAATGCAGGTATCTTCAAGTAGGATCTTACATGGTCTCTTTGAATAGTGATATGCTGCATGATCACATTATAACTGTAAGCCCTTCAACACTCTCTGAGATGGTTTCATTATTTTAGAAAATGTATTGCATTTCATACATGTAATTTGAACTTATGATCAGTTATATAATCATCTGAATTCTATTATCCATAAAATTTGGAGTTCCTCTTCATCTACTTCTTTATTTTGACCTATATTGACAACTATTGACCAAAAATACAATCATCATACAAGAATATGGTTCCAAAAGTTTGTTGATAGAGTATTTTTTAAGGATATGCGATGTTAAGGCCACAAGGGAGGAATTAAATTATGCATAATCTTGGGTTAGTTTCTTATGTTCATGATTTGTGTTTTTGGGGAAAATATTTACATAGAGATTTTTGTTTTGTGTACATAGACCAAAAATACCTCAACTAAATATTAATAAATAATGATTAAAATATGAGGCAACAAAGGAGGGTTGAGTTCCAATAATATTTTTACATCGAGCTTTCCTCCACCCCTGGCAATGGAAATATAGTGGATGATGCACTAAGCATGAACATTTGGATTCTAGTGGTTTAGTAGGATAGTAACAAGTGGCAGATTTTGGATTTATTATCTGAGACACATTTGGATGTGCAGGAAAATTAGGGACATAATTTTTGTGATCTATAGATAAAAAATCTACCCTAATAGATTGAGTGATGATGAGTTAATTATGACATTCATAGGTCCTAGTCCTATGAGAGGGTGTGGTGGGTTAGGACACACCTCTTGGTTATTCTTTAGGTGATGAAGAAATCATACATATCTATGGTCTTTTTTAAATTCCAGTGGAAATATATGTGGTAATAATTTAGGAGATTCATGCCTTAGTGTGCATATTGAATACCTCTATTGACAAGATTTATAGTTACTTATGCCTTCATTACTGGTGTCCAGGTATGACATATGAGGTTGTTGGTTTTATTTTGAGGTGTTCTACCTATTAGTAGGTGGAGGCTGAACATCAGTAACCAGCCGAACATTTATATTAGTTACCTATTCATGAGTAGGAATTGGATGTTGTCACATTGGATTTAAGGACTAGTTTTCTCAGGTCTCCACGAGGTAGTTATGCTATGTGGTTTGTTGTTGAAATCCACATGATGTATTCTCATTTCCAACCAATAATGGATTTTTTTAGTGCAGATTAAATTGGGAGGTTACATAGCCCTATGGGAGTACAAATTCACAGGGTCTTGCATACTACCATTTCATATTGGGACACCCAATTTAAATCTTGTTTCTGAAAGAATTTTTAAAGGGAACTGGGTACACAGGTTCTTCTGAGAACAACATTCCACCCTCATACTGATGGCCAATTAGATCAGATCATACAAGTGCTTAATGAATGTTTATGACCATGTGTCCCGGATTATGGGGTTATAGGATAGAGGCACATTACCATGGTTGAGTTGACCTAAAAATTAGTAATAAATAGATGATACAGATGAAAACTTATGAGGATTTGTATGGTAGGACTTTCTAGTCATCCTTATTCTAGTTAAAGGTATGTGAGGTAGCTTTACTGGGACAATTTCTTATACAAGATATTTCTAAGGGGGCAATTTGCTCAGGTAGTGGATGGATACTTCATAGTATTGAACAAATCATACAATGGTCATCATTGAGGACCTATAATGATTGAGGTTTGGGATTAGTAATTTTTATGTTTCTCATCAAGGATAATATATAGACATGTCCGAAGATAGAGTAGTATTTCATCATGACTTGTCAGGCCATTCAAAGTTATATAGAGAGTCAGGATGGTATCCTATCTGTTCTAGTCACCTATGAGGTAATGTTCCATGAATGAAATATTTCAGAAATCCAAACTGTGTTGCTATCATACAGAATCGTACCACATTATTTAGCTCGAGGAGATTGAGATATGGGTAGATGTGTCTTTTAAGGCATATTTTATTCATTTCTTTGAAGGGAGCATGAATATTCTCCAAGGCTTATTAGTTTCTTTAGTTTGGGTGCAATGGTAAGACATCCATTTATATGATGTACATGGAGTGGGAGGCAGACATACATAATAATTGGTTAATGTTATTCTTAGAAGAATCACGACCACCCTTGAGAAGGAAAATCAGGGGATAATTATTTTATGAGGGGGATATTTTAAGATCTCAGGTTTTCATACAATGTATAGATCCTTTTAATTTCAGTTTAACTTCATTTTGAAGACCTAACATGAATACCCATTGAGGTTATTGGGGTATCGGTTGATTACATGGCATGTACGAATCATGAGTGCCAAAACATTAGAAAAAATAATCAAGCCTCGCTATTAGTAGAATCTATGTGGGAAAATTCATACAGTAACTTTTAGACCTTAGAGGCTGTAAATAGATATCTAAAGGCCACACTCTTTTAGGGAACTGTGTTTATGTTGGTGAATTTCCATTTGGGAGAACATGTAGTTGTTGGAAAGGAGTCTTTTATTTATATTTTATAGTTCGAAAAACTATTTGCAGTGACATTGTGGGTTCCCCCTTATCATAGTGGTGAGGGAATAGTTGTGGTACTGTAGGTACAACTGTGTGGCCAAACCGTAAGACCTAAGAATTCAATGGGAACTTATCTAATTTCCCTAAAATAAACTATAACCTAACAATTATTCCTCCTTTCATACCGTGGATATAAATCTTGTTGGGTGAATTCTTTTGAACCCCAATTGAATCTTTTTCATCCATTATTCCATCCAATCTATGAGTTGGCCATCATTGGTTAGTTAGATCCATGCAAAATATATATGCAATTCCTTTTATGTAATTATTAATTTTTATTGGTATTATTTGAGAAATTTAGGTGAAATGTAATTTTACCTCAATTTAGGCTCTTAACATTGTTGGAACCATGGTCTTCTATGCATGATTTGGAGTATGGTTTGTGTTTGTTGTCAATCCCCAATGGAAGTTAGAAATGTCTACCAGCAAAGAGATCATACAGTTCAAGCAGACAACCGTATTGAAGGTGACGCCATTTCCCAGTATTTGCCAAATTTTTGGGGTCCAAAATTTGAATGCTTTTGAGCATCGTAAAAATAGGATTTCCATGACAAGAATAATTAAATATGGCAGTGGCGTGAATTTCACGAAGAGTGGCTTAATGGTTTGGAATTCGCGAAGACCAGAATTATGGAGGCGATGATTTTTCAAGATTACGTCAAATCTTCTTGAACGGAAGAGGATGAAGAGCATCACGGCGATGAAGATCTTTGCGAGGGAGTTTCACGGCGAAGGCGCGAATGAAATGACGGAACACTCCGCGATTACGACAAGCTCCGTGAATGGAAAATGTCCGTAGTGCATCATGATTTTGAGTGAATTTCAGCGTGATCTTCAGAGCATCGCGATTTGAGTTGACATGGTGCTGACTTCACGTGGAAGGGTCGAGGGTCGGTGGAATCGCCTATAAATACAGGTTGACCCCCTCGAGATAGGAGAAGAGATCTATTAACTAAAATAATTTTCTCTCAGTTCACAAAGGTCACTCGCGAAGGTAGTGTGCTTCGCGGAAGAGGAGCTTCGCTGTGGCAATTATAGCTCCGTGAAAGTCATGCACCCCACGTTGGTTCGTTGAGATTCACGAAGAGGAAGGATCTCCGTGACAGACAAGCATTGCGAAGGCCTGTGCATCACGGTAGTGCTTCGCGATTGAACTTTGCGAAAAGGCAGGGACTCCGCGAAGGCTTGTTTGAGCTATGCAAAATTGGGATCCTTGCGAAGTAGGGTACTTTGCGAAGGGTCTTTCCAAAGGTTGTTTTCCTAGTGGACAAGGGAAAAAGAGGTATTTATCAGTGGATGAAATTTGAAATTTAACAGAGCATCAACTCAGGAATCTAATGCAAGAAAAGTCTCATGCTGAACAGGAGACATAGAACATAATGTCTATCTATTGAAGAGACCTTCACATCAATAAACTGAGTAGGACTTTACCAACGGCAGTGAGCCAGGGGGAGTGAATGGGAGTGACCCGAGGGAAGCAGTAATCTAACCCTGAACCTTTGTAAAGGCCGTGAGCCTAGGACAGATTGACTGTTCCCCAACCCTTGTTATCCACAGCTAGTGAAGATTAGTGGAATTAGGTACGACCGACAACATGTCAGCGTATGCTCCTTGGAAGTATCCCTTAGTGGTGATCCAAGTAAAAAGTATTGTGTCTTCTCTATGCATTTGAATGTTTGCTTTTTGATCATATTCATCTTACAGGTTCAACAAGTTCATACCAACATGGGAACAAGATCCATAACATTAAAAGAAAAAGTTGTCACCCTGATTCACCCATCCCCTCTCAGGGTGTCCCGGGGTCCTTCAAGTGGTATCAGAGCCAGGTTGCTGGTGTTGAATCTGTCCTTTATCATCATGGAGAATGAAGTCAATGTCAGGGGAGTCCCTCACTAGGATGGAAGTAATTTCTAGATCTGGAAGAACAGAATGATATCTCATCTAAGATCTCTTGGAATGGATGTTCTCTTTTCTAATGTGCAAGTAATACAAGTCACGGACCCAACAAGCCTAGCTATGACTGAAACAGACAGGAAAATTCATGATGCAGATGCTAAAGCACAAAATGCACTTATTGTAGCACTTTATAATCAGATCTACCTAAAGGTGATGAATTGTACCTCAGAAAAATCCATGTGGGATAAACTTGAGAATATTTTTGAAGGAGATAGCAAAGTGAAGGAGGTGAAGCTACAAGTGCTGCACAATCGGTTTGTTGATCTAAAGATGCATCCAGACGAGAATGCAGACTCTTTCTTCAATCGAATTACTGAAGTGGTTGGTGTAATTCTGGGTCTAGGTAAATAAATAAATGACATTGATATTGCGAAGAAAATATTAATAAGACTTCCACCTATGTACAATGCAAAGGGGATAGCACTTGAGGAAAGAGATCATTCAAATCTATTTCTGGATGATCTACTTAGCAGCTTGGTAGCATATGAAATGAGAGTCAAACCAGAAGATGCTATGACTCGTGTGATCAATGAAATGGCATTCAAGGCCATAGATAAACTGAAAATATCAAAATATAGTAGTGGTGAAGATAAAGTAGATAACTAAATTCTTTCTCACATTGCAACGAATTTCCAGAAGGGGAAAGAGAAATTCAAAGGGAAGTTACCTCTTGCATGTTTCCATTGTGGAAAAGTTGTCCACATTGCCTCTCAGTGCTTAAGAAAGATCAATGATAAAGATAGTGAAGATGAAAGCTTCTAGAAGCCTCGTAGAAGGTTCTTCAAAAAGAGAGACTTCAAATCTGGAAAGAAAATGCAAAGGAATAGTTTTTTCTAGGAAGAGGAACCAGATGATAATGAATTCTATGATGAAGAAGAACCAGAATTCAAAACTGGGAAACATGCTTCCATGATGACCACTGTTGAAAAGTCAGAAGATACTGGTGGAGAAGAACAAATGAGGACTTGTGTAGTTCCAGAGATGCAACATAAGGATGCCATTAGTAAGCTTAAGATTAAATGTAAGAGTTGCAATAAGTGGAAAAAAAATTGTAGAAGAATCAACTGAATATGTTGATCAACATGAAGCTGAAATTGAACGACTAGAATAATATTTGAAGGTACAGTCTAAAATAATTGAAAGCAATGATGATATAGGGGATCTGAAGCTGAGAATTGATGAGCAGGAAAAGGTCATCAATGACCTCACCTCTAGACATGATGAAAAATCCAAGACTGTTGAGGGTCTTGAAGAGGAAGTTCTTACTCTAAGGAGTAAATGTGAGACTGAATCGATTCCTAAAGAATATGGGAAGAAAATACAGTTTGAAAGATTATCATATGCATAATTACTAGCTAGAGCCAAGTGTGGTTCAGATGGGGTTGGGAAAATCTTGAGTGATCAAAGACCCGCTTGCATGGGAAAGAGTGGAATTGGTTGTGAGACTGAGACATCAATTACTGGAAGTGAAAATATCCACAAGAAAGATAAGATGAAATTTGAACATGTTGAAACATTACCTAAAGTGCCTAAAAGGAACCCTAAATCCAAACTAAAAGGAGAACTGAAAATTATCCTCAAACATTCAGAAATGACAGATAGTCTTACTTTTCACCCAAGGAAGAAGGTTTGAGGAGAAATTCAACTGAGAAGACATTTCCTCTGAGGACGTGTCAGTTTTGTGGCTATCAAGGCCATACCATGCCTTATTTCTAAGAGGCAAGAAGATATCTAAATGGAGAAGATATAGACGTTCAAAAAATGAGAACAAATTCATATCCTAATTCTTATAGAAGAAACAATTTCTATGGATATTCTTATTTTTGATCTAACTATGGTCATAAGGGTTCTAATTGCAGGAAGAGAAGGGACATGGACACCTCATACCGAAGTTCAAGACAAGTCAAGTCTCGTCAGCAAGACAGTGTTTCTCATTCAAACAGGTTTTCTCCTCTCAATGAAGATTTTGACTATGAAGAACCGGGGTATGCGGAAGAGATAATTGAAACTCCATCTGTACTGTATACTCAATCCAATGTCTCATGGAAGGAAAGGTAGAAGATTGAGAAATCCAACCTTGTAGAGGTGGCCCTCAATGCTACAAAGAACAACACTACCTGGATTCTGGATAGCGGTTTTTCATCTCATATGATAGGTAATGCGGGCCTTCTAAAAAATATCAAAAGGATGGATAATGGTACAGTACGATTTGGTAATGATGGGGCTCTGAAAATCAAAGGGAGTGGAAGTACCGAATTAGCTAATGGAGAACTAAAGAAGACTGAAGTCCTCTACGTAGATGGCCTACGTCATAATCTCCTCAGCGTGAGTAAACATTGTGACTCGGGAGTTATAGTTACTTTTAATCAGAAAGGTTTCACTTTTAAGGGAAATACATGCAATTCAATTATGAAGGGATGCAGAATAGAAGGCAACTTGTATCAGGTTGATAGTGTAGAAAATGTCTGTTACATGACTGTTGAAGAAGAAAACAATTTCTGGCATAGGAGACTGGGACACATCAATCAACATGACATGGAAAAAATATATAAATTGAGAATTGTCATGGACATTCCCAACCTAAAGAGTGAGCGTGAAAAATCTTGTGATGCTTGCATTCATGGGAAGCTAGTCTGTAGCTCATATCGGCTAAGGAAGAAAAGGGCTTCTCAGCTTCTTGATCTGATTCATACAGATGTATGTGGGCCGATAAATGTTGTTGGAGCTCAAGGAGAATGGTAGTTTTTCCTTTCTATAGATGATTACAGTAGAATGGCATGTGTGATGGTCATTCACAAGAAACGATAAGTCCGTGACTGCATGAAAACATATCGGCGAATCGCTGAGAATGATACTAGTCGAACAATCAAAGTGTTGCGATCTGAAAATGGACGAGAATACATGTCCATTGAATTTGAAAATTATCTTGAGAAGCATGGGATACAGTATGAGGTAGCTTCTGTGAGTACTCCACAACAAATTGGAGTTGTTGAACATAGGAATCGACAGGTGAACAACATGGTACAAACTATGATGATTGAGAGTCGTATTCCACCACATTACTGGAAATAGGTTTTTCAAGCTACAGTGTACATCCATAATCAAATAGGACTATATATGGGTGAGACGAAGACACCATATGAATTGTGGCATGGACAGAAGCCTTCTTTAAAATACTTTCGTGTCTTTGAAAGTAAATTCTTCATCAGGAACAAAGAATGAAATCAAGGGAAATATGGCAACAATGCAAATGAATGAATTTTCCTTGGTTACTCAATGAACAAAAAAGCCTATGAATGTTTCAACAAGCATTTATGAAGGATTTTGGAAAGAAGTTATGTTAAAATAATAGAAGAGAAAAGCACAAATGCTTCAAGGATGTCATCTGCTGATGTGATAGAATGTCAGGAAGAAAGTGAGAGTGAAGAAAATATAAATGCATAAATAGAGGAATTTGTTCATAACAATTAGCAGTCACATTATGATGTTGACTCATAAGAAAAATCTAAAGAAAAAACTATGGCTGAAGAGAATGCTACTGAACCTCGCAGGAGAAATCGAAGAGCTGAGATTGATCCATCCAACATAATTGGGAACAGGAGTGCACCCACTCAAACTAGAAGGATGAGGAATAACACACAATCTACATTTCTATCTGTTGTAGAGCCATCCTCATTCGAATAAGCTGAAAATGATGAATCTTGGGTGAAAGCCATGAATGACGAATTAGATCAGATTGACAAGAATCAGACATGGGATCTTGTTGAGAGACCCGAAGGTCACAATGTGATTGGTACCAAATGGATCTTTAAAAATAAGTTTGTGAGAATGGAAGTGTCATCAGAAACAAGGAACGACTGGTATGTAATGGATACTCCCAGATTGAAGGCATTTATGTTGAAGAAACCTTTTCTCTAGTGGCTAGACTGGAGTCAATCAGGCTATTCCTTTCCATGGAACTCCGATAAGGATATAAAGTATATAAAATGGATGTCAAGACAGCATTATTGAATGGTGTACTGGGAGAAAAAGTCGACATTGAACAACCAATGGGCTTTGTTTTGGGTACTGATGAAACAAAGGTCTGCAAACTGAAGAAAGCTCTATATGGTTTGAAACAGACACCTCGTGCATAATACTCATGGCTGGATTCATATCTGAAGAAGCTGGAATTCAAAAGAGGAGGAGTTGATCAAAATCTCTATGTGAATAATTCTCTAAAATATCAATTCATGGTTCTAGTCTACGTTGATGATATCATATTTGGTGGTAGTATGAAGAAATCAGTGAAAGAATTTTCCAAACACATGAAATCAGAATTTGAAATGTCTATGATTGGGGAGCTCACATATTTCTTGGGGGTGTAGGTGATTAAAAAGAAGGAATACACTTTCATTTCTTAGGATCAATATGCAAGAGATCTGCTAAATAAGTTTAATATGAAAGACTTCAAACCAATGTCAACTCCGATTGTTGTTGGAACTAAACTTGGAAAGCATGAGGATGGGGACTCTATGGATCCTACCATGTACATGAGGATCATTGGGAGCCTAATATACCTGACAGCGACATGGCCAGATATTGTCTTTTCCACATGCCTTGCGGCCCACTTTCAAAGTAATCTAAAGGAGGAACATATGGAAGTAGTAAAAATAATTATGAGGTATATTCAAGGTACACATAACTTCGGTTTATTTTTTTTCTGCAGGCAGGGACAGTGAATTGTCAACGTTTGATTATGCTGACTGGGCTGGTGATGTAGTAGATAGAAAATCCATTAGTGGTGGAGCTTTCTATATTGGGTAGAAATGTGTTGGCTGGTGGAGCAAGAAACAAGAATGTACTTCTCTTAGTACAGCTTAAGCTGAGTATATCTCTACCACAAAGGCATGCACTCAACTTCTATAGATGAGGAAATAGTTAACAGATATTGGTGATGAGATAAAGAAACCAATGGTGATTTACTGTGATAACAAGAGCGCAATTGATCTTACGAAGAATCCAGTTCAGTATTCCCGTACGAAACAAATTGAAATCAGGTATCACTTTATCAAAGAAAAAGTTGAACAGAGTGTGATTAGAATGGATCATGTGGGAACTGATGACCAACTGGCTGATATCCTGACCAAGCCACTGTCCGCGGCTATGTTTGAGAAGCATCGGTTGAACATCAGTGTTCATCCACCTCCAAGTACATAAGGAGGTTATGCAATACCCCTCTCCCCATTTGTGATAACTGTTTTTATCTGTGTAGGGATATGATGCAGGTTTATGGGGGAGATACTATCCAGGGGGAGTATGGTATGAGCTGAACGTTGAACAGATTTTGGTCTTTGGATTTATTGTCAATGGGAGAGAAAGGACAAAGGAATAAATTCAGGCAACATCTGTGATGAGAAGAATGAGAAGGAAAATAGTGGAACCCAATTGAATCCTCCTCTCTTGTTTTCTACACTGAGCATTGCTCACGTAGAAATAGAGTGTTGGCTGAGTTGATTCCTATATTTTTGGTTTTCACATGGATGGAGATCTATTGAATTTATTTTCTAATTTCCAACAAACCCAAAGGGGGAGATTGTTGGAACCATGGTCTTCTATTTATGATTTGGAGTATGGTTTGTGTTTGTTGTCAATCCTCAATGGAAGTTCGGAATGTGTACCAGCAAAGAGATCGTACAGTTTAAGCAGACAACAATATTGAAGGTGGCACCGTTTCCCAGTGTTTGCCAAATTTTTGGGGTCCAAAATTTGGAAGTTGGTGAGCATCGTGAAAATAGGATTTCCATGAAGATAATAATTAAATATGGAAATGGCATTAATTTCGCAAAGAGTAGATTAATGGTTTGGAATTCATGAAGACCAGAATTATGGAGGCGTTGATTCTTCGCGATTACGTCAATGCTTCACAAACTGAAGAGAATGAAGAGCATCGCAGTGACAAAGATCATTGTGAGGGAGTTTCGCAGAGAAGGCATGAATGAAATGACGGAACACACCGCGATTACGACGAGCTCCACGAATGGAAAATTGTCGTAGAGCTTCCCAATTTTGAGATAATTTCAGCAGGAACTTCGGAGGATCGTGATTTGACCTAACATGGTGCTGAAATCGCACGGAAGGTTCGAGGGTTGGTGGAATCTCCTATAAATACAGGTCGACCCCCTCGAGAGAGTAGAAGAGAAATCTCAACAAAAATACTTTGCTCTCGGTTCACAAAGGTCAGTCGTGAAGGTAGTGTGCTTCATGAAAGAGGAGCTTCGCGGTAGCTATTCTAGCTCCGCAAAAGTCATGCGCCCCGCATTGGTTTGGTGAGCTTCGCGAAGAGGCAAGATCTCCGCCACACCAAGCATTGATAAGGCTTGTGCATCATGGTAGTGCTTCTCAATTGAGCTTCGCAAAAAGGTAGGGACTCCGCGAAGTCTTGTTTGAGCTTTGCAAAATTGGGAGCCTTGCGAAGTAGGGTACTTTGAGAAGGCCCTTTCCAACGGTTGTTTTCCCAGTGGACAAGGGAAAAAGAGGTATTCATCAGTGGATGAAATTTGGACTTTAACAGAGCATCAACTCAGAACTATAATTCAAGCAAAGTCTCATGCTGAACAGGAGACAAAGAACATCGTATCTATCTATTGAAGAGACCTTCACGTCTATAAACTGAGCAGGACTTCACCAACAGTAGTGAGCCAGGGGGAGTCAATGGGAGTGAACCGAGGGAAGCAGTAAGGTATCCCTGAACCTTTTTAAAGGTAGTGAGCCTGGGACAGAGTGACTATGCCCCAACCTTTGTTATCCACAGCTAGTGAAGATTAGTGGAATTAGGTACGACTGACAACTCGTCGGCATATGCTCCTTGGACGTAGCCCTTAGTGGTGAACCAAGTAAATAGTGTTGTGTCTTCTCTGTGCATGTGAATGTTTTCTTTATGATCATATTCATCTTACAGGTTCAAAAAGTTCTTACCAACGTGGGAACAAGATCTATAACATTAAAAGAAAACTTTGTCACCCTGATTCACCCCTCCCCTCTCAGGGTGTCCCGGGGTCCTTCAAACGTTTCTTCTAATGTAAGTCGAATCAGAATATAGTACTCGATTAGAACTCTACTACAGTCCTATATTATGTAGTATATACTTTTAATATTTCATTTGTTTCTTCATTAGGATGGTTTTTATTGATCTTCCCACCATACATTACATCGAAACCCATGAATATAAATGAATAATCAAGTTAAATGAAATGGAACATGTTCTACATTCATTTAATTCCCTTGAGAGGCATTGGCGGTTATTACCATAACCATGTCTACCCATTGGGTGTTTAAAATAAAGTACCTATAACTGTGCTTTATTAAACCACCCATGGGATGAGATAGTTATTTACTTATTATAGTATTACATTTAATAATTTATGTGAATTGAATTTTTTGAATAAGAGATGGTTTTCTTAAATTTTCATGTGTTAACATGATGTTAATTGATTGAATTTCACAAATTGTTTATTGATAAATTTTTTACATGAGTTGGTAAACTCATGGAGTGGAATTGAATGTGAATTTTTATATGAGTGGGTATACACATGGAAAATAATTTGAATGTTTAATGGTTACATAGAAATACATGTATGTGTTATGTGATGGGTCATGGAAATGATTGAGAATGACTTAGACATATATGCTCCTTGGATTCTGATTCTATAGGATGCATTGGGCCTTGAAACCCTATAGATCTAGTTTGTTTTTTCTCGAAGTGGACGTCATTTGGTGACATGATCTAGGGACCCCAATTAATTCTTAACTAAGTTTCCATCAAGATGCTCTTGGGGATTGGTGAGGACGCCTTGGTTAGGGCCCCAGGGGGTCTTTCATTATTGATTATGTAGCTCTGTAGTGGTATGTTTGATATTCTTGGTTATATTGATCGGCCATGAATGTTCTTAAAAATTTGGATACAGTGATTGTATATGGTTGAAATGATATTTCTAGATACATAGTGAGTTCATGGTATTTATTTAAATATTGTTTATAGATATATTGTTTTATAATATCTTGAAAATTTGTTCAAGGGTCATTTTATATCTACAAAGTATTAAATTTTTTCTATTATACATTCTACAATGACATTTACTTTTATTACAGCTTACATTTTATATATATTTCCCTATATATTAGATTGTTAAATTTCATTAAATGCATTTTATATAGACTATTGGGTTGTTACCTACTGGGATTGTATCTCACACCTTGTTCGAGCCACCGTTGGGTACTTGGAAAGACTTTATGGATGTCGGTAGGGAACAAAGAAAGCATCCATTGTTCGATGCCGGAATTTGTGCCATTCATAGGAGCAGGGGATCACACGACCGAGATGAGGATTCTGTTGAAATTTAGAGATATAAAATTTGGCCATTTTGTATTTTGTTACAAGAATTATACTATTTCCAAACAAAACTTTTTTATTCCTTGTAAACACTTGACATTAAAATAAATATCTATATGAGTTAACTGTTGGTGTCATTATCTAACCTTACGGGTTTTCTATTATTTTAATCTTCTAATACATCCCATATTTTATCTCTATAATTGTCACGACTACATTTCACTTTGATAGGAGGGTATAGTCTCCCCAAAAATATGACCCAGGGCATTATTTCTAGTTAGTAGCCTATGGTTTTTGTTGATATGTTCATGAGGCAATGTATCCAATAGAGCTCTAGGCTTTGTTGGCTGGAATCTGGGTCTAGGATATTACAATGGATTTTTTCTTTGACCAGGGGTTGTGTTAGTATATGATGAACTTGTGGCTACAAAATGACAGATATGTGGATGAACATACTTCTGGCCTTACCGAAGTATCTCAAACTTGCATTTTTTTGGGAATTAAATTGTCAATTATGTGTCCAACACTAGATAAAGCCTCTATTTTGAATATGTTTGTTCATATGTCTATAGAAATTATGGTCATTGGTTTGTGGAAGAATTTTTAAAAGACACTGACTCTTTGTGTGGCTATTTTTTATTTCTTACATAATTTTTTTGTTACATACAATCATATTCATATTCACTCTTGTTAAGGATTAATTGATGGTATACTATTTATTTTATTCTCAAAAAATGAAGGGAAATATTGTTCCATGTGTCAGATTAGTGTTTTGGGATATAAGAAATGGAAAAGGCCCATGTGATAGGGATCTAGAAGAATGTGATGGGTGATTGAAGGTGGTACTAGGACGGACTCCAGCGTGATTCCACAATGTATTATTAACTTTATTTTCTCATTAAAAAATCTATGTATTATTCCTAACTAGAGGTGCATGATTTATTATTGAATATGTCTTCAGTTATATTCCCTGAAAATTTTTATAACATAGATTATTAATCTACTAGGTTATTTTATGATTTCATTTATTCATTTATTTTTTGATTTTGAGTGTACATTCTCCCCAATTGTATAATTTATACACCATATGATAGTTTATAACCTCTTGCATTCAGGTAAAATCACTTGAGGCCATGTGGAACTCTAAATTATATTAAGAGATTTGTTTTTGGGAGAAATAATTTGGTTTCAAAGGATTTTGTTACCTCATTATTTCTTCTTGGAAATGGTTTTTGGTAGGGTAGAATAATGATAGGTGGTATGGGACTCATGCTGGAGAGTTGTATATCAGCATAGATAGTAAATGTGTAACAAGAATTTGATTTAAAATTGTTTTGACAACTATTACATTTATAGTCTTTTGGATTCATGCAATCCATGAGTATATTGGATTGGAACTGTTTTATGTTATTGGTTGTATTCATGAATACTGGGAAGGCACATATGATCACTAGGAATATATTTACTTGTTGTGTGGTGCAACATAGTTTCTTAATTTGTTTTTATGATTGTGATAGCTAATCATGATAAAATTTTATTATTTATTGAGTTATTTAACATTTATATATTTTAATATATCACTAAGAGTTATTTTGTTAAATCTAATAGTGTTGTTTTTTTATAAATATGAATTCGTATAAAATCAAGGTGTATAATACATAGGGAGATTCATGAGTAGATGTTGGATGGTAGTACATATTATGGATATTACCTAGGATTTGTCTTCTGAAACAAATTAATTATCTATGTGTTATAATTAATGAATCAATTTAATTTATGAATTATAAATATTAATTGTTTATTTAATAAAATTTTTCTACAAAGATGACAGATGAGAATTATGAAAACCCATATCATTAATACAATTTATTTCATAATCTAATACATTATGATAAATAAAACAAAATACCAATAGATCAATAGGTCAGTAAATATATTTCAAAATTACATGAAATAGGTTTAAAAATACAATTTCTAAAAAAATAAAAAGCAATCCATTAATTTCTATTATTCATCTAAAAACTAAAGACGAAACCTAAGGACGTAAATAAGAAATAGGTGAGATGAAATCATAGTAAGAGTATAATAAAAGAATTATATGATGAAATTAAAACATTTGAGTGAAGAGAATGATCATGGTCACATAAAATGTTGAGAATAATTAACATGAACATGATGGATTAAATAATATGACAACATCATGGAATAATAGAAATGTGAAAAAGATATACAACATTAAATAATAAGCCGAATTCGAGGAAAAACAATGACAGATAATAAAATAATGATATTTTGACCACTTTATTTTCACCAAACATTGTACCTCATGATTTAAAAATAATTTTAGAGTAAATTGGAGTGATAAATAATTATAGGAACACCCATCACATTTATAATATGTGAATAAATTTTTGTTCCACATATGTCACAAAAAATATTAATTTATTTCATCACATTGTGTCCCATTATTATGGATTGTGGGTTAAAAAATTGATTTCCCTCATAAATTTAGAATATTTAGAACATGGTGAATAACTTTTACTTCAAATAATTATTGGTATTCACAATACAAAATATTGGAATAGAAAATCAATGCCCAATTATGGTATCATAGAATGTGTAAAAAAGGTTTACGAAACGAAATAATAAAATTGATAGGTGGTCTCTCATTACATAGTAATAATAAAGATAGTATTGGAGTGGTATTCAGTGTATGTTTGGGGTTGGGTATGTATATCCTCAAGCGGGATACATGTAACACATGGTGTACTTGAACTAGGTTAACTGTTAGTGTTATTTGATGTGAAAAATAAGTAATATTATCAAGTATATCAAATTTGATGATGTATATAAAAATAATATTTCCTTAATTCAGAAACCTCGTGACATTATTCCAGGATGTTATTGGAAGGATCTAATTATCTCCAATACCAAACTCCATCTCTCGTCGACGATTGTCTTATAATATTTTATATCTAATTTAAAAAAATTAATATAACAATATATCATTTAAACCATATGTATAATATCATATATGTTATCTGGTCACATCATCTTCCACTCTCCAACATCGCCCAAGAATGTTTTAGATAGAATCATCTTCCCAAATAGAGCCTCAAAATGTCTCAATTGAATATTATAATTGAAACCGTTGTTATTTTATAACTCCACCAATGTAAGGTGTCGATCCTAATAGACTTGGAATCCTTTCAATGTGATAAAGTAAAATAATTAATATTTTAATTGGTTCATTTAGATATTCAATCAATCTTAGGGTTATAAGAAGTACTAAAACCCAACTTCATATCCAACACTATCTTAAGGCTTCTAAAGAACATCAAGGTAAACCTCAAATCTCTATAAAATATTATGTGGAGTGGTAAACCATATATTCTTAATTATTATCATATGCATATATTAGAAACATGTTCAAGAGTTAAATAATTCCTTATAGTAATTAGTTGAGCTAAATTTGTGAGGAGATATACAACCACCCAAATCGTGTCACTTACTTTAGTTTTCCTAGGGAGTCCTTTGAAAAAATCCATAGTTATGATTCCTAATTTCAATTATATTATAGAAATTTGTTTCATCATACACATTAACATTTTTTTACATAAAAGGATTTTTGGAATATCCTGCATCATGATTTAAATTCTATAATATATATCTTCATGATATACAACAATATTTTTTCCTCATATATCTAAACAACATACTTCTTCTAAATGATTAGAGGAGGATTATCTATGCATATCATCTTGATGATCCATCTTCTTATATAGTTTTGATGGAACACATATTCGAGTTACAAACATACCTACTAGATATTTATAAAATTTGAACTTTAAAATATTCGATAACATTTTTTGTATCTCGTAATAATTATTTGGGACTCTTTGGCCCTCTCATGATTTAATGGTCAATCTATTATTTGAGAAATGTTTTTTAATTTTATTTATCAAATTATAATTGCTATACTTTACATTTCAAAGAATATAGGATTCCTAATATTTAATATAGATATGATTATAGGATATATTCTACTTTTAGAATATACCACATTAATTTCCTTCCCAATATATAAATGTATTGAAAATTCATACACCTTGATCATTTTTATACACCTTCTTTAACATATATTGATATCATTTTATGTGAATATTTACTATAGTATTTTATGTTTCATATATAATTTGAAATTTTCTATATAGACACTGTGTTGTGAAATCATATATTTTAATACCGTTATATCCAATTTCCAGATCATGAATCGAGTACCAGTTCTCATAGATCATAAATTAAATGGATACATAATCTATCAGATTTTTATTTTTTATGTGAACACAACCAAATCCATTTTTTGATGCATCACATCTGACAAAAAAATATTTATCCACTTATATGCTATATGATGAAAATTATAGTGATTTCTATCTTTATTAAAACATTAAATATATCTCTACATTTATTATTGATTTAAATAATCACTCCCTTCCATGTTATCATTTTTCATTAGTCTTCATAATATTAAGATGTTTTTCAGATATCAACTATAGTACCAATCTACTACATGGAATCTATTGATCACAATACAAAATGTTGTTATGGGTAATCCTTTAATTTCTTATTTATTTGATGAATTCATAGAAATCACATTTTGTCTTATAAAATGACCTAATAATGATATATTCTCATCTTATATGGTTGATTTGGAAATAAAAAACTCATTTATGAGTAAGACTATTCAATTATTTTAGGAACAAATCAACATCTTCATGTACAATGTGTATGTTATGAAGGATTATATTTTTCTCTTTTTTCAATCATTTTATATATATAAAATTTCTCATAGAGAAATACTATCCAGGATTGAGATAATCATTTCAAATTATATCTATACATCTATTTACAATTGAATATAATAATAGGGTTATTCATTATTTCAATAGTGATTTCATTATCTTGAGAATTATTGTTGTCTATATGCAAGGATAATTGATCCATTCCTTGGAAAACAAAACTTTATTAAGAAAGAATAGTGATTAAAATTATAAGATGAATATTCTTACAAATATTACCCTATGATAGAAAAGCAATATATTGTATTTATAATCACATCATATAATTTGGGGTGGTGAATTGATGTTATTATAAGACATATTATATAAAAAAATATAATAATTACTTTAAATATAATATAACATACACAACTTTGGAGTAGTGGTTTAGTGTACTTCAATCATTAGGATATAACTCTATGATTTCTGTATAATATAACATTCCTTGTTCCATTGGTGATCGATATTATTCATTCTAATCATCCTTGTTAGAGAATTAAATAATGTATATTCGTTGATAATTACAATGTTCACCACACTAATAACATTTATCTATTAATCATATCATAGAGTGTGATTTATCATCCATCACAATGTTAATAAAATTATTCATTTTTGAAAGTCAAATTTATACATTATTCAATATTTTTAAACATATAAAACAACAACCAAATATTTATTAAATATTTCCTTATATATTTATAAAAAACATTATGTATAAGAAATTTATTCTTATTTCCTTTATCACATTTATCAAATAATCTTCCATGACATGTCTAACTCATCTTTGACATGTTTGGATATAAAACTACATGGCGGTACTAAATTGTAAATTATGATATTTTTTGGCATAATCAAATATAGTTTACATTATCAACATCATTTTAGGAATCTCACTTGTATAGATTTAAAATCCTAATTTATATTAGTTTTGTACATGGTTCCACTTATTTTAATTCATTTACTAAAATATAAGAAAATTAGTAATGATTATAATGAAAATATTAAAAATATAAAAGGAAAAAAATAAACATTTAATGGATATTTTATAAATGAACTATTCCCCTAACATAAGAATTTATATGTTTCTATATATATTTTTCATTTTTATTTTCATAACGTTAAATATAATTTTAACATTTTTCCATTCTTAATTGTTCTAAAAGAGCACATGAATTTTCGAATGCATCGCCCTTGTAGTGTTTATACATGTGTATTGTCATAGAAAACATTGTCACTTACCATGTATTGATTGAGTAAAAACCAAATGAGCCCTTATTGTTATTAATACCACTAGGTAAAACAATTTTATAGAAACATCAATATTGAAATATCCAGAAGTGTTGTATTATCTTAGAAAACAAAGAACACTTTATTTTACCAACACTTTCAGATATTTTACTATATTTAGTCTTATCATAATTCTTTTCAATAATAATTTATAAATATAATCACCCAAAATAACTATATCATTTTTTATGAATATATTAAAAACCCATATCATATATAAACAATATATTTTTGATCTAATACATTATGATGAAAATAACAGAACTCTATAATATCAAAAAAAAATATTTTTGTAATTTGATTCATATCACAATAACATGGCACTGTGATATATTGGATTTATATAAAATCTCAATGATAGTATGTTAATTTCTATTGATCTTATGAAACTATTAGGGAAAATATTAGGATTACAATGAGAATGGTGTGAGATATAAATCCCAATAAGAAATTAGTTAAACAAAATATTACAATAACAATTTCTGTTAGTCTGTAGGTATATCATGGGGAGATAAAAAGAGTGATAATAATAAATATATTTATCAATCCATGAATTATGATTATATCATCAAGGAATTATAGGAATGTGGAAATGACATAAAAATATCATTATCATAAGTTAATGCTAACACTATAATATTATCAAAATATTATGATACAAAAAATTCACATCAACCAGATATAGTATCTCATGAATATAATCTATTACCCAATTATTGGTTGGCTATATAATTCTACACACTACTATAACATTCATATTATGTACATAAATTTGTGTGACACAAAGATAATGTTATATAAGGACGTCACTGATGAAATTTAACCATGTGATTATAGATTATGAGTAACATTCATTTGAGTCCCAAGTCAATGAGGCATAAATATAACTACTTTATTGTCATTGAATGAAACTATGGAAGGGTATTTATAAAAATAAATCATGAGATGAAAAATCATGGGATAATTTTAGAGTCATAATGGGTGTACATAATGGTTATTAGATAGTCTTAATGATTTTAAAATTTGGTCTCTCATTACATGGGAATCACATCGATAGAAAATTATATATAAAAATATAGGGAAACATTTAAAGGTGGAAGTCAAATTCATAATAAAATGAAAGTTCATGATTAATGTGGGGGGGGGTGAAAAGTATTTCTTACCATGTGAAGGTGCTTCCAAATGCTTGAAAGGTGTTCTGAATGAGCATGATAAAACCTTAGGAAGGATTTAAAGAGGTAGATGGAGAGGAATCTCATGAATAATGTGTTTATTTGAACAGGATTTGGAATATGGTTGGATAATTAAAAAATGGGATGGGTATTTCTTTATTAATTTCTAATAATAGGTTATGAACTCTATGTAATACAATAATAAAAACCAAAAACCATCCCATTGTTTAATCCAATGAATTTGAGTAGTGGTTTTGAATATGTTATTCATATACAGATAAAAAAATTAAAATTAATACAATTCATGATGTGAATGTGATTGATGTTCCTAAATGATTATTCATAAAATAATAAAAATAAAATATTTTTATTGAGGGATTAATTTTCTGTTAGTTAAATTATGAAGATAACTAAAAAATAAGATATCTTTAAATGAAAATATATTTTTTCTACTTTTGGATGAAATTTATAGTATTTTTTACATCTTTTTTTCAGTAATGTTGTAATAATACATACCATATACTTATACTATATTAACATTTCCCCTAAAATTTGTATTTCTATGAAAAAACATGAAAAATACACCATTGAAAAATTTTCTGGTAGTTATTTAATAAACAATATTTATTTTACAAAAGAAAGTTTTTATAATATAAGAATTAAATCATTTTTATAAGTATCTGTATTTATAAGAATATGCTAGTTTATATGATAGGAAAAATCTTTTAAACCAAATAAAATAAAAATAGGCAACATTAAATAATATTATAATTTATATTAAGATAAATAACTTTTTATATGAAAATTTAATGAAAATAATTTTTATTTAAAATTTCACAGATTTGAAAAAAAAATTAAAATTAAAATTAAATATTTTCCAAAAATACAACTATTGTTTCATTATTTAAAAATCAAAATTTTAACAACATGATTATGAAATAATATATAAAAATTTATAATTAATGTTATCAATAAAATAAAGATTTTATTAAAAAGAAAATTTAAAAATTCATTTTATAAAGTTCTATATAAATAACACTTGATTTTACCATCATACACCTTATATGAAAGGTGTTCGATGGTGGTACTTTCTTGGGTTGGTTCAGCAAAAATAGTTTGGGTGGTGATTTCGATGATCTTGAACATCTCATGGAAATAGGTTTTTAGAAAATTCAATAATTGAATCACAGTTAGGGATTCATCATGGAAAATTTAAATTGATGTTCTCTACGTCAAAATATACTATAAATGGTTTCCATTAAGTATTATCCTACTGGTTGATACCATCACTTATTTTTTCAATTTCAATTAGAATTTTTTATAAACCTTAATATATATCAATTATAATTTCTAATATATAATGAATATTTGAAGAATGATTCTTATTAGTAATGGGAATTTATGTATTATATAAAAATTATTGATATAGTTTATAATAACACAAAATAATAAATGGTATAATTTTCAATTGTTTTCTATAAAAACATTACATAATAAGAAATTTATTAATAGAGAAGTTAATTTCATTGATGATTTTTTTAGTTGTTATAAGAACTCATTGTGAAGAAGGTCAGAATATATTATAAAGGGTGGGAGTATTGGTTACACCACCATTTAGAAGTGAAACTATAACTAAGAACACACATTCACTATCTCCAACAGTTTGGGATAAAGGTCCACATTTGTCGTTGATTCCTATGAATAGATTATATTTATGGTTGATGTGTTTCCATAACAGTGATTGAATTTTATCAAGATATTTGTTCTAGTGTTGTCTTGATTTCCAGTGTAGATGTATCCCTTAGGATACAGAGCACTGGATTGACATCATTGTGGAGATCATCTTTCTAGAAAAAAAATTTTGAGTAACAATTAGTGAGGATAGATTAATTTCAACTTCATGGACCCACATGTTGATTGTGGAGTTTTATAATTCCATCTATGGGATGTGAATATTTTACTTAGACAAACATCAAAAAAAATTAATTATGTAGTTCATTATATACATGATGATGAATTCTAGTTACTCGATATGTAATATGGAGATTCTATGCATTACCACACTCTGGGCCAGGAATGAGTCATTGAAGTCCAAATATTTAATGATATTTATTCATTGGGATATAATACACCATGAAAATAATTTAAACCTAACAATTTGTATGTAGGTGTTCCCCATATGCCTAACGATCAAGGAGTTTCTGTATAATTATATGTCCCTCGTTGTTGTTCAATTCATCAATGGGATTCCTTGTAATAATTACTGTATTAGGAATATAATAGAATGGGGGATGATTCATATTGGACAAAGAGTGAACAACTTGACCATGGTATTGATTAATTTAACTATTAGTGGGGGAATAATTTAATTAGTGTTTAATATATGGATTGAGGTGCATTATCAGAAAAAAATTCAAAAGTGAAGAATTATGGGAAATCATATGTTAATCTGTGATAGAGAGTTAAAGTAAATTCTCACATGGGTTAACATCTCTAACATTCTATTTGCTATCTATTCATCCAAGGTTCTCACAAATAGCGCTAGACCGCATTTACTTCAGTGACTTTGAGAAGTCACAAATATAATGGATATGTTTTTAAAGCTATGGTAGTTTGAGTTTATGTATTGGTCTTGGTCTCGACTGATTGTAGAGAAGTATCATCGAATGTTTGAGTAATGATCATAATCACATGTACTCTTCATACTACTCATTTCAAAACAAGTGAATTTTATTTGATTATATAGAATCATATTATTATAAGTCTTAACATATTTTTCATGGTTTTATTTTAGTTTTTTATCCTAAAAAACCTGAGGAATGAATTTTGATCATATCTAATGGTGTTAAAAGATTAAAGTTGTCATTTCCATCTATATACATCAGTGGGTTTTCATAATACATGATATGAATAACAATGTTGTGATATTAGACATTGGCTATTTGACTAGTTATTTGGTGTCAATAAAATTCTAAAAAATTTGTATATCATGTAATAAAATGAATTCGGAGATACACGAGTTGCTTATTTAATAGGATGAATGATCAGGTAGAGTGGAACTACACCTGAATCATGTATAAGCTATTTTGGTGCTGGAATATAGCGTGATTGTTATGGGGGATAAAATAATAGATTTTTTTCCTCATATAGTGGAACTACAAATTTTTTTAATGGATGACTTTTACGGTATCCCTCCCCAGATAGGAAGTGAATTTTAGATCGAACTCATGAATAGATATAAAATTTATCATTTCACCAATATCTTATAGTGTTATCTGAGTTAAAGGATCTCAATATAGAATTCAAGTATTTTAATGGAAATGGTTTAATGACACCCGTAAAATCACTATGGGGTTCTCAATTTTTGTTCACAATTATGGTATATAGTAGACATTGGTTGTGTAACCGTGATGAATTTATTTTCATTAGTGATGATCAATAATTGGTATGACTAGTTTTGGGGATCTTGGTGATGTATAATAAAAACCTACAGGGAGGCTATAATTGGTTTAGGTAATAGAGGATGATATTATAACAGCTTGGTATTAATGTACACAAACATTACATCATTTTCAATGAATAAATAATACATTACACAAACTTATTCCTAAAGACCGTATTAGATTATTGTCCTTAGAAACATGGGAAACAATCATCTAAATTACTAAAATATATTCAATTTTTCACACAATGATCACCCCATAGTAATTCAACGTAACAATATTTCATCATAACATGGGGAAGGGAAATATAAGAAATGGGTGAGCTCAAATTCTCTGTAAGGGGAAATATAGATAATGATTAAGCATATCATGAATACAACGGTAAAAGAATGTGATCGTGATCATTAGATGAAAAAACCATTCATATCAATGATAATTAACTATAATCATGGAATAAATATTTTTAGTTCATAATACATGAATCATATGTAAATCATTAGCATAATATTTGAAAGCATAACATAGGAAAAAGAAATGGAATTTTGACAGACACATAAGAATATAAAAACTCTATGTCAAGGATTCCTACCAAGAACACTGTAACATGTTAGGCTTAGGAAAATTGACCATGTAGCTACTTCAAACTTGACATATCCTCCTATATACCCAACCATTTAGGTCAAGGGATGCCCCCCATGTACCTATTGTTTTGGGCCTAGGTTTTCATCCTGTGTACCCTGTTGTTTTTATATTGGTATGCTCTCTCATATACCCTTTGATCTCATAAAACATTTATCATTTCCTGATTCATTGGATATATATATAGGCCCCACCCATCTCAGAATAAAACCATACATACATGATCCACAACATAATAATAATATTACCTTATCATGCCCCATACACAGGTATGGGTTTCATAAACATCCTATCCTAACCCATGAAATGGAATGGGTTTTAAGAAAATTTAATCATATCACATCATATAAAAAGTAAAAAATGATTCATAATCATTTCGTCCTAGAATAAATAATGATAATAAGTGGGTTTAATACAAATTTGACATGGTATATCCCTTTGAAGAGAAATAGGATTCATTTGATTTTGTTATGGTATAAACTGTTGAAGAGAAATGGATTTCATAAGAATATAACCTGATAAAAAGAAATGGGATTCATAAAAATAAGTCAGTTGAATAAAAAACTACTTAGAGAAATAATATGAATGGAACCTTTAGATAATATCCCAAAAATGATATATTTATAACAAATGGATGTCATGATAGATGATAAATAATTTAGAAAGATCCATTTAAAAAAAAATAGGACGAAAATATCATTTCATATTTGAAAAAGGATTTATAAATCACACAACTTATTGAAATCCATTTTCTATAAAAATTCAATATAAACACAGAAATAATGATTGAATTCATTTTAAAAAACCATTCAATGAAAACTTGTAAAAAAATAATGAGACTAATTATAATAAGTTTTTCATCAATAAAATATAAAATAATATTCCAATCATTTTTAAAAAATTCATTGTTAACTAATTAAAAACTTATAATGAAATTATGATTTTTTTGAAAGTCATTTCTTTTAAAATACTTTGAAAACATATAAAGAAATCATGAAAATGTTTTGAAAACCATTTCATTGAAAATAATTTTTAAAACATATAATGATTTCTTAAAACAGTTTTTAATTAAATTTCCATGAAAATGATTTTGAAAATTATAATTAAATCATTAAAACATTTTGAAAACCTTTTTAGAAAACATTGTTTTGAAAATAATAATATTTATGACTGAAGAGACCGGTTAATAAGGAAATTATTGAAACCACTTTCATAATCACAATATGCACCAAAGAGTTGAAAATAATAACAATAAATGAATATATTATGAATATATAGATAATAAGAGAATTCATGAAATCTCTTGAGAGGTTGATAAAAATATTTCATCAATGGGAGCATATTTATCAACAATCTCAAAAACGATGAGAGTGTTTCAATAAACTCCTACCAATTGGTAAATTTTAACTATACTCACCATGTAATAAAATGAAATTTAATTAATATTAACATATTATTAAAATAAATAGATTAAATATTTAATAGTCTAACAGATTTATATACAACTTAATAAAAAAATATTGGCGAATAACATTGCATGTGTGTCAATGAAGGAAAATCGAGACAAAATTACATTAACAATTGGTAACTTTTGAAATATAATCCCCATGAAAGAAATATCATAAAATAGATATTTTTATAACCATTAATTTAGTAATAATAATCATATAATACATATAAGGGAATTTTAAACACCACATATAATAAATACATGGTGAACATGTCTCGTATCTCACGGAAAATAGTTGTGAGATGAGAAAAAACATATTACTTGAGTATCTTTATAATAGTTGTCCACATGAAATAATAAAATCAATATAAATCATTTAATATCATTAAATAATTTTAAATAGTTATATTTAATTTCATATGTTATTATATACACCATAAAAAATAATTTAGTGGGGAATATGGAATGTACCTCACCGAAATAAAAAGTTTGATCCAATCCCTTTACTTGTTTATCGACACTCCTCGTATTCATAAAATCCTACTATAAAATAAATATAATATTATTATAAATATTCTAATGAACCATATAATTATATCCAATACCATATATGGTTTTATTATTACTTTATATTACACTCTTATTAACAATGGTTTGTTTAAGGGTTTGATTTGGGTAATATCCACTTTTTTCACATGTGTCATAATTTGTAATATTTTTATTCCTTATAAATATATCACTATTTTATGAATCAAAAACATTATGTAAATATAATTTACATTAAATATATATATATTTAAAGTAATTTATAGAATATATAAATATGACATTTAATACACCGTTTAGGGAGATGGTCGACCATACGTATGCATAAATGCCCTTTCCATTTTTCATAGTAATACTGAAAGAAGAAATGTAAATTAAATATATGTATCTATATATTATATTATTGAATTATAATTTTATTGAAATATATATCATATAATATTACTAAACACCTTATTAATACATTCCATGTTAAGTGTTATTGAATCACATCGCTTAGAGGAGACGAAAGTCTATACTTGCACAAATGAAGTTATCATAGTTTCAAAAACAGGGAAACCGTAAAGGTATGTTCTATTTCAAAAATTTAAAAGAATAAATAAAATATTAATATAAAATATATCACATATAAATATAATGTAAATCATAATTCCCAAACATTAATGGTGGTAATAGAAAAAATGTACAATCGTCGTTTCAGGTGGTGGTATTTCACCGTAAATGAAGTGTATGTTTGTTACACATTAGATGAAAGTGTTTGTAAGTGTAGGTATAACCATTAATATAAAATAATATAATTATATTTATGATTTTGGGTTATTATCTAATATTTTAATAACAATAAATGTTGTGGTGGAGAAAAGAAATAAAAGAATGGAGCTCGGGGAATGATGTTACCTCATCGTGGGTAACTCATATTGCACCAATGGGATTACTTGTTTGGATTTATGAAATAAAAAAAGATTAAATGTGGATGTAAGATATTTTTTGGCTTAAATTGAGAATTTTTTTATGATCATATGAGTTTTTATAGGTGTGATGAAGGGGGATATGCCATGTCTATATATGGGGGAGGGAGGGGACACACTTGGAATTTAAAAAAAATATTGGTGTACCATCTTTTTTCAATTAAAAAGTACATAAAAACAACCAAAATCAATAAAGGAAGGTTTATGTTAGATATATGGCCCCGAAATGGGGTTTGGACAAGTGTACGGTTAAATTGGGTCCTTAAATTTAAGGATTAGTCTTTTATTAGTCTTAATTTTACCTTAATTGTTATAATTAATTTTAATCACATTCAGTGCTCATTTTTGTAAAAACATAAGTTCATATTATTAGAATATAAATATTATACAAAATATAATCAAATATGTCACATTTTTAAATTCAATTCAAATAAGAAGAAAAATTATGTGTAACACTAATCCCTTGGAGTTGTTGAGAAAGAGAGTTTCTAAAGTGTGAATGTTCAAAAGTTTATTATGATTTTATATCTAAATCCAATATAAAATTGATTCCAACAAAAGAAATTGGATTAAGATATGTATTATTGATATATTTTGAATTTTTATCCATCATAAAATATAATTTAACTATATGAATAAATTATACTAAAAAGTAGTATTTAATTAAAATCCTTATTTTTTTACAATTAATCCAAAAATTATGTTTCCCTGAAAACTACCAAAAAGGAACCCTATTATAATTCTGTCATAAATAATATAGAATTGAAGTTTATTTAATAAATTCAATTTCTAAAATTTCATAAATTAATTTTATCATTGTTCACAGAATTATATAAAAATAAATACTTTTAAGTGAATAATATTTTCAAACATATAGACTTTAAAAATATAATATGTTTTATTATGAATAAATTTTTTTATATAAAATAAATATAAATAAAAAATTATTTATTTCTATTCACATTGGTATGATTAATGCTAGGATATAAATTTATCAGTTTAGTAAATATGACAATAGAATGATGTTTCATATAAACTCAATATTGCTTGTAATGAAAGCCAATTCGGTGTTGCATGTAATGAAAGATAATCTAAGTCTTGCGTGATGTGTACGCAAACATAAACTAAATAATTTAACATTTAAAACTATATTCAAGGTTTTGTGAAATGAAAAATATAAAAATATTGAATTAAATCAATTTGTTTTCACAATATCTAGGGGTTTTAATTCTACAACCCTTAAAATGAATTTTACCTCAAAACTCATCTATACTATTAAAGGATTAATACTTGAAATTTCCACTAATAGAAATCCACAATGTAAAAATTAATACTATAAAATCCTATAATATTTAAATTTTGAAACGTAATGATCACAGAACGAAATATATAACTATGTTTCCGCATAGGAGAGTATAGGTTGGAAGTGAAAACATAGAAATTAATGAAAAGCACAAATATTTAAAGAGAGATATTGAGGTCATCAATTAAAAAACTATTAAATTAGCATCGAAAAGATAGGGCATAAATTTCATAAGTAAATAAATATTTAAAGGCAATAATTTTAACAAAAATTAAACAATTTGGAGATTTTTTTTCAACATAATTCTTTTGAAGTTGAATAATTTTCATAAACTTATACACTTTCTTGATTCCAAGATAACCTAACCCTTTGTTGATCCTTGATCTGATTCAACTCTTTCTCTAAAAAGGAGGGTGAATTTTTCATTCTTGAAGAACTAAAAGAAAATGATATCCATGATAAACAATCCCACCCATTATCAATTATCATCAACACAATGTGTTTATAAAAATTTACCCATTATGCATAAGTCCTCATGTGGTGACACAACACATTAGTCTCACATACTTGATCCAAAGTGTAACTGAATCTTTCCTTAAATGGTTAACCATATAACCCATTAAAAATATGAAAACATGTCTCTTTATAAGGAATGTCATGGAATCATCCCAATATTGACCCCTTTATATGACAGAGTATTTCTTGGTTTTCATATTCAAAACAATTGAATACCCTAATCGTATGTTATCTTGTAACATTATAATAACCTAGATTACCATAAATACTTATGGAATACTGGCATTATTCCCTATTCCAATGCTTACTAGATATATTCCATAAATCTGAGACATTGTAATCTTCATCCCTGATGACATATCCTATATTTTCTGAAAATCCATAATTAGTTATAAGGTCATTGATACTATCCAATTTACATTGTCCAAAAAAAATCATTTCTGTGCTCAAGATAAAAACCATTCTCTCTATATATTGATAGCATTAAAGGATACATTTCCTTAATCAAAATATTACTTTTCTATTAAATCACTTTTCTATGACTTAATCACCATTAAACATATACTTTTCAATACATAATGATGAATTATTCTAAAAATACTTATATATTTCATGATTCATATAACATAATCTTTGAATTACAAAATATAAATACATCATTCATACATCATTATTATTAAACCATTACTTATGCCTCATCAACTGATTCCATAATATCTTTTTCCAAGAATTTTAAATATCAATATTTTCTTAATATTCCTCAACCTTGATATAATCATGCTTCTTATGTTGAATATAAAAAATACTAGATGAAAATCACATGCTTTTCACATGTTGTTTTCAATATCCCTATCTTCTTAAGTATTACCAATTATACTACCACATTCCTGATTCTATTTATGATATTTCTACTTGTGAAATAAATCTAATAATTTGAAAACATTCCACGTATAAAACATTAAATGTTTACCATGTTCCATCCAGTTCCAACTATTGATTTTATCCAAAAAGCATAGTGGGAGAAACATTTATCATGGAAAAAACCATGTAACCAGGATAAAATTACTCATAGGATATCTAAAAAATGACACATACATATTTAATATATGAAACCACAGGTTTATCAATGGCAATTAATAGTCATATTAGATTTAAATATTTCATGATGGTTCATAATGTGTTTTTGAATTCCCACAGTATACCCCCCAATAATTTCATACTAGTTATGTAGAAAGGTCAATTTTCATGTACGTGGTTATGCTAGAGTCAGAACCAATGTAACTTATTAGAGTTGTTACCACTAGGTACATCGATTTCCAAGCCACATCCACTTTTATTATCCATACTATGATTTAATTCTATGAAAAAACTAACTATATTCCTGCATAAATTTGTTCACATTCTCCTAAAAGTTAACTCATCCTTAGAGACATCCCTAGACATATCCTAAAAAATATACCTAGAAATATCAATGAAGTTTTATCATCCTACTTTCCAAATATTGAATAACCACTCACATAGATAAAATCTATAAGAACCTAATAATAACATACATATACGTAACATCACTTTTTTTAAATACATAATATATTACACAAATAGATTACAAAAGACTATATATGTTTAGTGACCTTTACATTGGGAAAAAAATATTCTAACTCGGTGAAATATTTCCAATGTTCCCCAAAAAAATCTCCCAATTAGTAATTAAACTTATAAACCATTATTCATAACTCTGGGTAGGGAAACATAAGAAATGGGTGGCTCTAATGCTTAGTAAGGGTAATTAAAGTAAATTAGTAAGCATATAATGAAGATATGGGTATGGGAACATGATCATTATAATTTTAATATCATTCATTTCATATCAATGATCATGAAAATGAATTGTATAATAGTTATTTTAATTTCATAAGGCATGAATAATAAGGGAACCAAGAGCATAAGCCATGAAATAATAAAATAGGAATAAGACATGGAATTGAGGCATACACATAATAATATAAAACCCTATGTTATGTCTTCTTATCAAGACCATCCAAACATGTCTCTCTTGGTATAATCACCCATTTACCTACTTAGGGGGTGAGATTCTCTCTTTTGTACCCTCTTGTTTTGGGCTAGGGACTTCCTCTCATGTACCCTCTTGTTCAGGCTATGGATTCCTTCCCATGTACCCTTTTATTTCTGGATTGGGATACCCTCTAATGTACTGTTTGAGCTCATAAAAAAATTTAACAATACCCAATGCATTGGAATGATATATAGGTCCCACTCATCTCATAATGAAACCACTGATACATTTTACATAAAAGAATAAAACATATACCATATCATGATCCAAAAAATTAATTTGTATCATAAACATCCTATCATAACCCATGAAATGAAATGGGAATCATGAACCGTAAATCATATCATTACATATGGAAAATATTTCAGTTTCATAATAATTTCATCCTAGAACAACCCACGACAGTAAGTGGGTTATATAAGAATTGAACATGGTATATCCCATTGGAGATAAACATGTCACATATTAATTTATCATGTTATAACCAGTAGAAGTAAAATAAGTTTCATAATCATATAACCTAGGAAAGAAAAAACAGTTTCATAAATATAATTTCAAGTAAACATTAACCATTAAAAGAAGGGATGTGAATGGAACCTTTTTATCCTTTCTCGAAAATGAAATAGTAACAACATTAGATATCATCTTAGATGAAAAATAATTTTAAATTGTAATTTTAACATCTTTTTTCAATGAGAAATATTATTTATTTTTTGAGAATACTTTTTTAAAACATAAATACATTTTAAAACCATTTTTATTGAAAATACTATATAAAAATAGAAAGAAGACTTGAAATATTTTTTAAAAACCATTTTCCTTGAAAACATATAAAAGAAACCTGACAAAATTTTGAAAACCTTATTCCTTGAAAACATATAAAATTGGAATCAATACATTTTAAAATAAAATTATCTTTGAATATATATTGACAATATAATAAATAAATCTTGAAACTTTATGAAAACCATTCCATTTAAAATACATTAGAAACTTATAATAATTTATTGAAAACTTTTTGCAATCTATTTCATTGAAAATAATTTAATAACATATAAATATATCCCAAAAATGTGTTGAGAAAAGTTTTTGAAAACATGGTTTTAAAACCACATAGATTTCAGACCTAAGAGAGGGGTAAAGTAAGATATTATTAAAAACACTATATTAATCAGTTTATGCACGATAAAGTGAAAAAATGGTACTGATACATATGTATATCATGAATATATAAATGATAATATTATTCATGATCACTCATGAGAGTTGTATTAGAATATTTCATCAATGTAATCATAATCATAAACAATCTCTTTAAATGAAGAGAATGTTTCAATAAATTCATTCAACTTGTTAACTTTTCACTATACTCCCCGTGTAATAAAATTAAATTAAATGAATTTTAAAAAATATTGAATTTAAATATATTAACTATTTAACATTTTAAGGTTATTATATACACCTTATTGAAAAATACAGATGCATTTCATGGAGTGTGTCTTAATGAAGGAAAATTGTGAAAAAATTAATTTAACAATTTTGTAACAATTGAAACATTAACCCCATGAAAGAATGATCATAAAATAGATATCTAATTACCAATTAATGTATCATATCAGGTAAATAAAGAATAAGGAATATTTCATATATATTAATATTTATTAATTAAATATTAAGTTAACTTTAAAGGGGTTGCTATGTTTGATAGCGTACCTGATACGCAACAAGGAGATTCTTTGAAATCTTACGTTGCACACTAATATTATAATATTATTATTTTAAATGGCAGTAAACTCCTAGACGTTGTATTGGTGAGAATGAAAAAAACTAACCACAATATTATTATACCTGTTTATAAAATTTATTTACATTTATCCAATAAAAAGTTAGAGGCTTAAAATATGAGTGAATCTATTTTTAAGCATTATTTACATTAAAAGGTCGATTTACAACATTTTAATGGAGAACACTATTTAAATATAGTTTTGGTCACTTTAATAAATTATATTTGACCAAATATGATCTTTCTATAGAATGGGGACATCAAAATTTACATTGTGAAAATTTTTGGAATTTTTCTGATAAAGTTCATTTTTTATGAATATTGAAAAATTATTTAATTTAATTCCGAAATGTTTTTTAATCTAATTTTTTTATATGGTTAGATTAAATTTTTAATTGTTTTTTATGTATAATTAGAATATATTTTTATAATTTAATCTAATGTTGGTCATTGGAATTAATTTCGCTTTAAAAGTGGACATAAATAAGTGTCGATATTTGGATAGTTAATGTTTATTAAAACACGCAATTTGTTTTGACAACGAGAATTAATTTTAAGTGAATTAATGCCACTTATATGTTTTTAATTTAGAAAAATAGACATCATTTTTGGATTCAGAATATCAAATATAGCTTAGGCTGAATTTTTTATATTTTTCTGAAAAACATCAATTTTTGATGAATAGTGAAACCACTTAGTAGTAGTTAAAAAAACTGAATTTTTCATTTAAATGAAATTTGACCACTTATGTGTAATGAATTTCAAAAATCCGACACACATGGTTGTTATTAGTAAGTAAAATGTGGTTCAATAAGATGAAAATAATTTTTGATGAATAGTAACTATTGACTTTTATTTACCATAGTTAAAGATAAATAGGGTAATTCAAGCAAAAAAGTATATTGTAACAATTCAAAATTATCTTAACACTTGTCCAGTTCATATTGGATACGTAATTTCCGACTGTGGGCATCCTTGGGACTATTTTGGGACCCCATGTAACTACTTATGAATGATAATGACACTTTAGATTAATTAATTTAATGTAAATGAAAAAATGACATAAACAAAAATCTTTTAGTAAATTAATTTTTTTATATGGTGTCATATAAGTAATCATTTTGACTATAAATATTCTTTGGAAATCCAAAAATAATTCCTACATCATGGTATTTTTTTTATAATTTTTTGATATCGAAAAAATTAAATTATTTATGACACAATAATGATGGAGTGTTTACCTCATTAATAAATCATTTAAATAAATAAGATTATAAATAATAAAATAACAACCAATACATTTCCAATTATTATTGTATGATTTTATTTTTTTCCATGAGTCATATTATCTTTGACTCTAATGATTTTTGGACCTATAGAAACCGAATATAATTATATAATAAAATAATATTATCACACTTTCTTAAAGAGACTATCTTTTACCTTACAAAAAGCCCTCACTTTAACCAATTTGATACATCTCTCAAGCCTTTCGACTCATCCTATCTCTACCCAATTAATCTCCAGGCAACCCTTTCCTCCTCCTAGAAGCCATACCTTAGGCGGAAGGCATTTCAAGAAGTCATTTTGATTCAAACCAAAAGATTTTTCCCAAAATTAAAGGTAACAGTTTCTATTAACTTATTTTCTTTTATATTTCATCCCAAAACCCTAAACTCTTTTTATTATGTTATTTTATAACACCAGTTTCCTCAATATACTTGGATGTTGTTATGGGAAGTAATATAACTACACTTACACACACCTCCATTTAATGTGTGAAGAATATATTGTTTCTATGGATGGAAAACTAACGCCTCACGAGACCATGATTATTAGATTGTCTCCTCCCACCTATCATGGTGTCCATTAAGAAGACACTATATTTATATATGATATATATTATGTTTTTTTCAACATTATTCTGGTTTTTTATTTTATTTCATACCTTTAAATTTTTCATTATGGGTAAACGCGATAATTTCTTTTGAGGAAGTGCGGACTACAACCCCCTCAAAGTGATATGGCTCGTTAATGCCATATGTGGGACGTATACAGGATAGAGATAATGATATTATATATTATCTTACTCTAGAATTATAATATACCTATGTATCATTATTTTTTAATTCCATTAAAATAAGAAATATAAATGAAATTAGCGTTCATGCGTACGTATGGCTTACCGTCTCCATGAACGATGCATTTCATTTCTTACCTCCAAATGATATATACTGTTATAAATATATATATATATATATACTGGATATATATGATATATATGATAACTAAATATTGAATGTCATTCTTGATGTAACTGACTATTGACCACATGGACAACCCTTAAATATATGGTGTTCATTTTTTACTCAAGTTCCAAATATAGACAAAATGAATGTTATTATCTCAAATGATTACATTATGTTTATAACATGATAATAAGTGATATAAAATAAATAATAAACTTGAAAAAGGTTATTAAGAAAGTATAAATTATCTTTAGTTTATTGTTCAGTAGAATACATAGTGATCAAGTCAAGTTGGACATGAGGTTAGGGACTTCGTCTCAATCTCCTTTCATTGAGGCATATTTAGTTTTATACACAACATTATGTTATACGGTCTATAAACCCCTTTGAATTTTTATTTCATTAAAAGGGAATATATTTATAAGAAGTTTTTTACTAAAGTAAAAAAGGGATTGTTTTTTTAATGTATGTAGTGACAACGACCTTTCACCGCCGCGAGTATTTTTTGATCTTTGGCTTCCTTAACTAGCTGTAATGTTTTTAAAAGGAAAAATAAATACAATATACTCTTTACATGTTTTGGTATTGAAAATGATATTGAGAATGGATTTATTATTTCAATATCTTGAAATGATATTTTGTTAATGAAATGTGGAAATTTTATCTTTCCTTTATGGTTATGTTATGTGTTATGATCATGTTATGGTTCTTGGGAGTTCTTTATGTATACGGGTGGTTCTGTGATAAACCTAGGGCGGGTGAGCCCGATATAGCTCTCCAATGCATTGGGTAACGTGTTGGAGGTAAACGTGAATGTTTATCCTAAGTTATTTAAGGAATAAAATGTGATGGGTATTCCTAAATAACTCCCTATGTAGCTGTGATAGCTACTATATATGTTTTTTATGGATTCCACAGGTCACCATTATGATTTATTATTTATATGTGTTATTCATAAAATCGAATGATTTCATGAGGTAAGTAATAGAGTTCATGTTTTGTATGTATTTATGAAAAAGTGTTTTCTTTCTTTGTTTTATAACCCCTAATGAAGTTTTTTATGCTCATCCCAAGTTTTGAAATGTTTTCACAGGAGTTAAAGATGAATAGGGTCAAGGATTGGATCAAGGAAATGTTATGCTATCTAAAACCTGGAACTAGACATGACTCTTTTTTCTAAGAGTTTTTGTTTTATGAAAAAATGGAAACTGTGTAGAAGTGTCTACTTTGTAATCTTTTGAGATGTAATAGTTATGTCCCCATTCATTAAAACTATAAACCTTAATAGATCCTTAATGTTAATTATTGAATAAATTTAATATTATGTAATTTTTATGGTTGTGTCCTTATAGTTGGTATCAGAGGTCGGTTTAGATAAATTTAGGAGTTAGAGTATTGTTAAATTAATATCCATAATGTAATTTATGTTAATAATGAAATCATATGGAATTTAAATATTACCATGTTTCTTTGCCTAAGATATTTATGTTTTTGGAATGGTTTTCCGTATAGGAAATAGGGCAGCTATGTTGGGACTACATCAGGAGGAAGACAACCTTCCAAATCAGAATACTGAGATGGTAGGAATCAGAACAAAACAGTTTGTTGCAGGGATGGCACAATTCAATCAGGCTATAAATGGTGGTGGTATCCATGTACGAGATCATCTAGATTAACCACAGAGGAACATGTCAGTAGTGGAGCATTTCATGAGGCATCATCCCCCATCATTCAGAGGATCATATGACCTGATTCTAGAAGAAGGGTCGATTAAAGAACTGGAAAATATTTTCGATGTCATGGTTTGTTCAGAACATCAAAAGGATAGTCTCAATGTTTACCATTTTAAAGGTTAAGCTGACCAGTCATGGTCAATGGTGAAAAATATCAAGGATAATGAGGAGATTGATTCTCTCGATTGGGATGAATTCAAAGGTATGTTTATTGAGAAATATTTTCATAAGGTGGTCTGTCATTGGATGGAAAAACAATTCCTGAAATTGAGGCAGGAGGACGAGTCATTGGCTACTTATGAATCAAAATTAACATGACTAGGAAGGTAGGATCCAAATATCATATGAGATCTTGATAGTAAAATCAACCATTTATACTCAAAATTAAATCCAAATTATCGAAGGGATTTAGCTTCTCTAGAGTTCAAAAGTTATGAAAAACATGTTCGTTGTGCGGAGAAGGTGGAAATGGAGTTTTGTATAGATTATGTGTTCTTTGAAAAACAATAGAATAAGAGTTTGAGGTGGCAGGAGAAAGGGAAGAACTCTTCAAAAAGACTGATGGAAAGAAAAATAAGTTTACTGTTTGTGAAAATTGTGGTTAAACTCATGTTGGGGAATGTATTTTGATTTCTGGTAAGTGCTACTGATGTGGTAAAATGGGACATAAGGCACCTAATTTCACTGAAAAATATCTAGGTAATGGTAAGACAAAATCTGATTTACTGTCAGTAAAATGTATTAAGATCAATGAAATGGGTCATTATGCAAGTGAGTGTCTAACAAACAACTCAACCAAAAGAAAGCAGCCAAACTACAAGTAGAAAGTGGTGGTGAAATCCTTTGCAACTACTTCATCAGATGTTGGGCCATCAAATGACGTTATATTAGGTATACTGTTTTTTTGTTCAGATTATAACAATGTGTTGTTTGATTCAGGGTCTACACACTCTTTCATTTCTGAGAAGTTTTAATGTAAATTTGGAATTCCATCTCAAGATATGAATACAAAACATACGGTAAAAACACCTGGATGAAATGTTGAGATAAATATAAAGCATAAGAACATTACAATCCTTGTGTGCAGAAATAATCTACCTAAAAACCATATTGTTTTGACTCTAGTAGAGTTTGAGGTTATTTTGGATTGGCTTTCTGTTTATCATGCTAATATTGACTGCAGTGCTAAAGTGGTTTCTTTTCAGAATTATTTTTATATTGTATAAAAGAATGAAGCCTTGATTTTGATAACACATCAGGAAGATGAGAAACTTTTAAAATATAGACATGAATGTTACATTTCACATATTGTTGAAAACAAAGGAAATGTTCATATTAATGATGTGCTAGTGGTAAATGAGTACCATGAGGTTTTTTAATTAGTTTCCTGGTATTATACCTGATCGGGAATTTGAAGTTTCTAATGACTTAGTTCTTGATCCTAAGGCAATTTCAAACCCCCCTTAAATAATGGCTCAAATTGATCTTTTAGAGTTAAAGAAGCAGTTGTAGGAGTTATTAGATAAATGTTTCATTTAACCTCGCACATCACCATGGGGTGCTCTTTTCTTGTTTGTTAAAACCAAATATGGTTCATTGAGACTTTTCATTTATTATAGAGAATTGAATAACATCACTGTTAAGAATAAGTATCCTTTGCCTCATATCGATTATTTGTTTGATCAGCTCTAGGAAGCTCAGTATTTTCCGAAGATTAATTTGGGGTTGTGGTACCATCAGTTGAAAGTAAAGGAAGAATATGTTCTGAAGACCGCATTTCATACAAGATATGTCCATTATAAATTTGGAGTTATGCCTTTTGGTATAACCAATGCACTTGCTGCATTCATGGATCACATGCATAGAATTTTCCGTGAGTTATTGGATAAGTTTGTGGTTATGTTCATTGATGATATTTTGGTTTATTCCAAAAGTAATGTGGAACATTAAATTCATTTAATGGTTGTCTTGAAAACCTTATAAAAAAGAAAATATATGGTAAATTTAGCACATGTGAGTTTTTGTTGCAACAAATTTATTTCCTTGGTTACAATGTTTCAAAAAAATGGAATAACGGTTGATACTACTAAAACAAATATTGTTTTAGAATTTCCAAGACCCACAAATATAACTGATATTCGTAGTTTTCTAGGTTTTGCAGGTTATTACTAGAGGTTTGTTGAATATTTTGAACGGTTATCTAGTCCAATGACTAAGTTAACTCAAAAAGGTGTTATGTTCATCTGAACAATAGAATGTTATAATTGTTTTCAGGAAATGAAATGAAGATTCGTGAATGCTCCAGTTTTGGCACTGTCATCCAGAAATTGTGAGTTTGTTATCTATAGTGATACATCATTGAAAGGACATGGTTGTGTCCTAATGCAGAATGATCTGGTAATATATGCTGATCACAAAATTTAAAAATATATATTCACTCCAAAATAATTGAACAAGAGATAGAGGAGATGACTGGAATTAATCAAGGATTATGATTTCATGATCCATTATTATCTGGGAAGAGCCAACAAAGTGGCTGATGCTTTCAGTTGAAAAAGTAATTCTTCATTAAACATGTTACATTTAGAACAATATCCTTCGGTTTTTGATTTATAAACATTGGTATAGAAGTTTTTGGTATAGAAAATTCTTCTATTTTGTATCAGGTGTCAGTGAGATCATCTCTATTAGACAGAATTAAGCAAGCACAGAACGAATATCGTGAGTTATAGAAAAAGGTAGAGTTGGTTTAGAAGGGTAAGTTTCCTGAATTTAACATTGATAATGATTTTGATTTGAGATTTTGAAAGAGATTACATTTTCCTTGTCATTTAGAGTTGAGCAATGAGTTGTTATGTGAAGCTCTTAGTTCCCCATTTTCATTTCATCCTGGTAGTACTAAGATATATAGATATCTTAGAGAGTATTACTGTTGGGATAGAATTAAAAGAGATATTACTAATTTTACTGTGAAGTGTTTGACTTGTTAGCAAATTAAAGTCGAGTGGCGGTTACTGAAAGGGATACTTCAGCCTTTACCGATGCCAGAGTGGAAATGGGAAAATATATTCATGGACTTCATCGTGGGATTACCAAAGGCATCTCATGGAAATAATGCAACCTGGGTTTTTGTTGATCGATTGAAAAAATATACTCATTTCCATTCTATTTGAGATACATATTCTCTAGATAAACTTTCTCGGATGTATGTTTTAGAGATAGTCAGGTTGCATGAAGTTCCACTCTCCATTGTATCTGATCATGATCCTACGATTACTTCTAACTTTTGGAAAGGCCTTCAGAAGTCATTGGGTACTGAATTAAATTCAAGTATATCATTTCATGATCAATGAGATGGGAAATCAGAATGACTAATTCAAACATTTAAGGATTTGTTACGTGCTCTCTCGATGGGTTATCAGGGAAGTTGGCCCCAACATCTTTCTTTGGTTGAATTTTTATGTAATAATAATTTTCCTTCCACTACAAAAATGGCTGAATTTGAGGAATTATATGGAAATAGTTATTGAACTCTAACTTTTTTTGGATGACATTGGTGAGAGGAAGATAATGGGACCAGAATTGGTAGAGGAGATGGAAGAGAATGTTCAGTTTATTTAGAAGCACATGAGAATATCTTAGAGTAGATAGAAACATTGTGCAGATAACCGGAGGAAGGATCGTTCTTTTGAGGTAGGTGGTCATGTCTTTCTCAAAGTTTCTCCATGGGAAAGTGTGATGTGTTTTGGTAATAAAGGAATGTTCAGTCCGATGATCATTAGACATTATGAAATTCTAGAGAAATTTGGATCATTTACGTATAGAGTTGCTCTACCTACACTTTTATCCCAGTTACACAATGTTTTTTATGTTTTGATGTTGAGAAAGTATATGACAAATCCAGAACTTATTTTGAGCCCAGAGGTAGTTCAGTTGGAAGGGAATATCTCTTATGAAGAACATCCACTTCAGATTCTTTACCATAGAGAGAAAGTGTTTTGGAAGAAGGTAATTCACCCGGTAAAGGTTTTGTTGAAAAACTATATGTTTGAAGAGACAACGTGGGAATCTAAAAATGCTATGAGGGATAAATATCTCCCACTTATTTTGATCAGTAAAATTGTGAGGAAGAAAATCCAAAAAGGGTGGAAGGATGTAACATCCAATGTAAATAAATAATAAGACGTATTTTATAGTTATTAATATTTATGAATTAAATATTAATTTTACCTTAAAGGGGTTTCTATGTTGGATTATGTACCGGATACGCAATAATGGGTTTCTTTGAAATCTTGTGTTGCATAGTAATAATATAAAATTATTAATTTAAATGGTAGTTAACTCCTAGCCATTGTTTGGTAAGAATTAACAAAACTAACTACAACATGATTATACATGTTTATTAAATATCTGTATATTTATCCAATAAAATGTTAGAGGCTTAAAATATGAATGAATTTAATTTTAAGCATAATTTACATTAAAAGGTCGATTTACCACCTTTTAATGGTAAAACCTATTTAAATCTAGCTTGGGTAAATTTAATACATTCCATTTTACCAAATAAAATATTTATTTAGAATGGGGACATCAAAATTTACTTTGTTTAAATTTTTAGAGTTTTTCCGATAAATTTTATTTTTTTATGAATAGTTAATAATATTGTATTTTAATTTAAAACAATGTTTGAATATAATTCATTAATATGGTTAGATTATCTTTTAAATTAGGTTTAATGTGTAATTAGAATATTTTTTTCCCATTTAATCCAATTTTGGTGATTGGAATTAAAATCACTTTGAAAGTGGACATAAACAAGTGTCAATCTTTTGATATTTATTGTTTCTTAAAAACACGCTATTTGTTTTAACAAAAAGAATTAATTTTAAATTAATTAATTCCACTTCTATGTTTTTAATTTAACAAAAAAGAAATAATTTTTGGATTCATAATGTCAAATATATCTTAGGCTGAATTTTTTGTATTTTTTTTGAAAAACTTCAATTTTTTATGAATAGTGAAACCACTTAGTAGTAGTCAAAAAACTGACTTTTTCATTTAAATGATAATTTACCACTTATGTGAATTGAATTTTAAAAATCCGACCTACATGATTGTTATTAGTAAGTAAAATGTGGTTCAATAAGATGAAAATAATTGTTGGTGAATAATAACTTTTGACTTTTATTTACCGCGGTTAACGGTATGTAGGGTAATTCAAGGTAAAAATAATATTTTAATAATTCAAAATTACTTTACCACTTATCATAATAATTTTGGATGAAAAAAGGCCGACCATGGGAATCTTTGGTCTATTTTGGTACCCCATGTAGAAACTTATGAATGACAACGACACTTTATATTAATTAATTTATTGTAAAGGCAACAGTGACATAAACAAAAAATCTTTTAGTAAATTGATTTTTATATGGTGTTATATAAGTAATATTTTTGACTATTAATATTCATTTTAAATATAAAAATATTCCCTACATCATGGTAGTTTTTTTATAATTTTTAGATATCGAATAAATTAATTTATTTATGACACAATAATGATGCAGTGTCTACATTATTAATAAATCATTTAAATAAATAAGATAATAAATATTAAAATAAAATACAAAATATGTAAAATTCTTATTGGATGATTTTATTTTAGACCATGATTCATCTTATCTTCAACTCTAATTATTTTTGGTCCTTTAGAAACCGAATATCATTATATAATAAATTAATATTATCACACTTTCCTAAAGAGCCCCTCCTCCCCATTTAAAAATCACTCACTTATAACCAATTACACACACCTCTCAAGCACTTAGGATCATCCAAAATATGAAAAATTAATCTCTTTTCATACCTATCCTCTTCTTAGAAGCCTTACCTAAGGCATAAGGCACTTCAAGAAGTTCTTTTGGTTCAAACCAAAGGAAGTTACCCAAATTAAAGGTAACAGTTTCTCTTAACTTCTTTTATTTTATTTTACTTCTCCAAAATCTAAAATATTTTTATTCCTTTATTATATAACAAAAAAAGTATCCTCAATATACTAGGTTGTTTTTATGAGATGTATTCGAACTATACTTACACACACCTCCTTCTAATGGTTGAAGAACATACTGTTTTTGTAGATGCCAAACTAACACCTCACGAGACGATGATTGTTCGATTATCTCCTACCGCCTATCATTGTGGCCATTAAGATGACACTATATTTATATATGATATATATTATGTTTATGTTTTTCTTCATACTTTTTTATTTTTCTTTTATATCATACCATTATGGTTTCCATTATGGGTAAACGTGATAATTTCATTTGAGGAAGTGCGGACTACCGCCCCTTCAAAATGATATGACTCATTAATTCCCTATGTGGGACATATAAATAATGGATTTAGTGAAATTATATATGATATTATTCTATAATTATAATATAACTATGTGTAATTATGTTTTAACTCCATTAAAATAGGAAAGAGAAATGAAAGTAGCGTTCATGCGTACGTACGGCTTACTGTTTCCATGAACGATGCATTTAATTTATTACCTAAAAATGATATGTAATGTTATATATATATATATATATAGAGAATATATATGACATATATGATATCTAAATAATGAAGTTCATTCTTGATATAATGGACTATTGACCACAAGGACAACTTGTAAATATAATGTGTTCATTTTTGACTCAAATACCAAATATCGACAAAATGAACGTTATTAACATAAATGATTTCATAATGTTTATAAAATGGTAATAATAGATATAATAGGAATAATAAACATGAAAACATTTCTTAAGAATGTTTAAATTGTGTTTAGTTTATTATTCAGGAGATTAAAGAACAATCGAGTCAAGTCGGACATGAGGTAAGGGACTTCATCTCAATCTCCTTTCATTGAGGCATATTTAGTTTTATACACAACTTTATTTTATACAGTTTATAATCTGATTTTACATTTCATTTCATTCAAACGGAATATTTTTATAGGAAGTGTTTTACTAAATGAAAAAAAGTAATATTTTTTAACGTAAGTGGTGACAACAACATTTCCGCTGTCGCGAGTATTATTTGACCTTTGGCTTCCTTAATAAGCTAAAACAAATTATGAGTAAAAATGAAAACCATATTCTCTTTACGTATTTTGGTATTGAAAATGATTTTGAGAATGGATTTATTATTTCAATATCTTGAAATCATATTTTTTTTATTGCAAAGTGGAAAATTTTATCTTTCTTTTATGCTTATGTTATGTGTTATGATGATGTTGTGGTTCTTGGGAATTATTTACATATACGAGTGGTTCTGTGATAAACCTTGGGCAGGTGAGCTCAAGATAGCTCTCCAATGCATTAGGTAACATAACTGACACATGAATGTTTCTCCAAAGAGATTTAGGGAATATAATGTTATGGGTATTATAAAGTAACTCCATTTTTAGCTATAATAGCTACAATATATGTATGTTATGGATGTCACAAGTCTCCTTTATGATTAATGACTTCTATATGTTATTCATAAAATATTATGATTTCATGGGGTAAGAAAAAGAGTTCATGTTTTTTATGTATATATGAACACATTTTTTATTTCTTTTTTTCTATAAACTTTACTGAGCTTTTTATGGTCATCCCATGTTATCAAATGTTTTCACAGAACTTAAAGATAAATAGGGTCAAGGATGGGATCAAGTAAAAGTCATGATATCTATAACATGGAACTAGATATGACTCTTTTTTTGAAGAGTTTTTATTTAGTTAAAAAATGGAAACTATGTAGAAGTGTCTACTTTGTGATCTTTTGAGATGTAAGAGTTATGTCCTAATTCTCTAAAACTCTAAACCTGAAAAGATCCGCAATGTGAATTATTAACTTAATTCAATACTATGTAATGATTATAGCTGGGTCCTTATTATTAATTTGTTAATTAGAATAATATAATATATATATATTTGTATAATTAAGACCACATATAAGAAATATGTGGTTAACATGACCTGTGTCCCATGTAAATTTTATGTGAGACAAGAAAACCCTTACTACTTGAGTAACATTGGAATCATGATACCCATGAAAGAATAACATAAATTTTAAAAATATAATATTATTAAATAAATTAATTTAATTTTTTAACATGTCATAGGATAGTATATACCACACAAAAAGTAATATAGTGTTCAATATGGAATGTATCAAATGGAAAAAAAGTTAAATAAAATTCATTTACCTCACGTCTCGACTCACTTCATAATCATAAAATCCTACTATATTAGAAATATATTTTTATTATAAATGTTTTATAGAACCATATTATTTTATATAATATCATATATAGTTTTATTATAACTTTATATTACTCTATTATTAAAATTTTTAATGTTTACGGTTTTTCTTTTGGTAATAACTTTTTTTCTTTCCACATGTGTCCTAATTTGTTATATTTTATGTCCTAATAAATATATCATTACGTCTAGAATTTAAAACATTATTTAAATATAATTTTTATTAATTATATATTTATTTTTAATAAACTATATAATATGACAATATTAAATGGAATACACCATTCTTAGAGACGGTAGGTCATACGTACACGTGAACGTTGTTTCCATTTTTCATTGTAATATTGAAAAAAATAATATAGATGACATATATATGTATATATATATACATATATAATATAATTAAATTAGAAATATTTTGTCATATATGTCATATATGTTTACAAAACACATACTTAATACATTCATTGTAATGTGTGAGCGAATCACATCACTTTGAGGATGCAGTAGTCCACACATCCAAAAAAGAAGTTATCGTAGTTACAAAAAATAGATGGAATAAAGATATGTTATATATAAAAATTAATAAATAATAAATAAATTATTAATATAAAATATATCATATATAAATAGATATTAAATCATAATTACCAACCATGAAAGGTGGTAATGGAAGAAATGAGCCATCATCGTTTCGCGAGGTTGTAGTTCACCGTACACAAACAATGATTTTGTTACCCATTTGATGCAAGTGTGTGTAAGTGTATGTATACAACATAATATAAAAAATATTACAAAATTAATAATTTTTCTATTCATATAATAAGAGTAATTTAGGTGGTGGAGATAGTCATAATGGAATGTTTCATGAGGTATGATGTTAAATCTTTTTTGGGTAACCCTTTTTAGTTTGCACCAAAGGTATTACCCGTTTGGATTTATACCCAAAGGCTGGATTAAAAGATGAAGGGAGGTATGTTGGGTAGTTAATGGGAAAATATTTTCCAAACTTACATGTTTTTAGAGGTGTGAATTAGGGGGATAAATTTTATCCTTTATATGGGATAGAGGGGACACAGGTGGCATTTTTGAAAAAAAGTGAGGTGTACCTATTTTTTTACCAAAAAATTTCATAATAAAAAAATCTCAATAATTGAAGGTTTATGAAAAACATATTTCAAGAAACGTTGTATTGCGCAAAAGTATAGGTCATTTGGGACCACATGTTTAATGTTTTTTCCTAGATTAATCTTAATTTAACATTAATCGCAGTAATTATTTTTAACATCTTTCACAAAAAAATTTCAAAAATTATTTAGATATTGTTATAAAAAATATTTTAATTATTTCAACCATGTATGTTAATTTTTAAAAATTCTATTCATAGAAGGATAAAAATTATGTTTAACACTAATCCTGTAGATGTGGTGAGAAAGCTGGTTTTTAATGTGATAGTGTTCCAAAGATCATTAAGATATTATAGGTAAATTAAATATTAAAATGAATCTAATGAACTAAAATGGATTAATATATTATTAATTGATTTATTTTTATTCTAAAATAAAAAAATTATTTAATTTTACTATGTAAATTAATTACATGAAAAATCATTTTTCAATTAAATCACATTATATAGTTACTATTCCTCCAAAAATGATATTTTCAAGAAAAAAAATAACACGATGATAATTTTGACATCAAGAATTAAAAAATGAGTTTTAGTTTATCATGTTAAATTTATAAAAGTTACTAAAATTGGTTTTATTATTTTTCACCAAAGGATATAAACTACAGTTATTTAAGAAAATACTATTTTCAAACATATAACGACTTTACCAATTTTACATGTTTTATTTATAAAAAAATAGAAATAATATTTAAAAATTAGTTATTTTTATTCATATTATTATGTATATATATACGATATAACTCTATCATTTAAATAATTATAACTATAAAACGATACTTCATTGAAACTCGCTATTACATGTAACATAAGGCATGTTAGTGTTTCATGTACCGTTTGAGAATATATGTCTTGTGTTTAGTGAGGGAAAAATAAATGTTTTAAATTAATATAAAAACTACATTTAGTGTTGCGTGAAATTCAAAATATCCAAAAGATTAAATTAATTAAAAAAATTGAGCAAATCACATGGTATCATAGGTATCCATAAAACAGTGATCTGTATAAGATATTGATGGTATAAGTCACTTGTCAGGCCTTTATATCTCAAAAAAGACAAGAAGCGTTTATGGATATCTTGAATAAGATATACATCCAAATCAAGTCTCTTTCAATATGTTATTTGTGCGAAATCTCAAAATATAATCTAAGACCTCAGAAATGCAAGAAAAGAAACTAAATATTTTTTTGAGTACATATTGACCACATAAAATATATACCAAACCATTTAAGGGTATGTTTTTTTATTTAGGAGTTTTCTTTAAATTGGCATTTGATTTTTTACATGGTAATTTATGTTGGATGAGAGAAGTTAGAGTACATGATGTCTTTGGACCATCCACAAAATTCATATGATATTCGGATCTTCATTTTTGTAGATGGGTACTATAGGCATATCATATATTACATATTATATATATTAGGGACGATGATGGAGTTGAACGTGAAGGGGATGTTTTTTGGAGTGGTCTATTCAATGTAAAATTTTTGTCTTATTATAAGAGGCAAGATTAATGCCAACCCCCATTTTTCCCTTCCCAATACTAGTATTTCATATGAATTGTGCTATTGCAACTCAAGAGTTTTTTTGGGATCTATGTTAACACATATTAATAATGTGGTCACATATAGATTATCTCAGCTACAACTACTTATGTAGAACTATCCAAATATTAATATAGAGTTGGTAGCAATGGACCTCACAATGATCTTTTTGAGATATTAACTCTTCGGTGATAAGACTTTTGTTTACACTATCCCAAAGATCCTATGATATATAATTTATATGTGGTATCTAAACATTATGCATCATAATTAGGTATTGTATTGTTAGAAATTTTGCATATACATGGATTATTCTCCATGTAAAAGATATGTCATTGATGATACTCTTATGTTTAAAATTATATAATCATGTGAGGATTTAGAGAATCCATTATAAGAAAAATAGAATTTGATGAGTTTGATTAATAGTTGTATTTTTAATAAAAAAAGATCAAGTTGTAATTAATTTTTCACATGTATTAATCACATCAAAATTATTTTACTGAGTTAAAGAAATATACATGTCATACTAGAGAAATTACTTATATAGGAAGGCTTAGTGGAAGATGATTTCTTTATGGGGTGGTCCATAGAGGATGATGACTTGATCAATTTTCATGAATGCATAGTAGTTTTGGACTAATTTAGATATGCTCTCATGATAAAATATTATTGTCCAAAATGGGGAGTACATACATGATTTATAATTATGTACCCTAACACCCAACATCATTTTTGGTGTTTGGGAATGAATAGTGACATCACTTTAGTTTATTCACTATTCCTTACCTTCTATAAGTTAAAGTCCAAATATTAGTGTCCTATTTGATTTATGTAGACACTACACAGACCAATATTATAGAAAATGAAATTCACGTTAGTGTTTTTCCAAATTTTAAATGAAACCAACATTAATATTATATTAACAATATTTTTTAAAAAAACTGGTGAGAAAAACATTTTATAAGAGGTTTCCACCTTGGTTTATAAATAATCTAATTTGGAAACAACTTTATTGAATGATTTTCATTTTGTTTTTTTTATAAAATCTATTTCAAAACAAAAGTATTATGTTTTTTAAAATAAAATAAATTAAACACATGATTGAAGAAGGATTTTAACATTAGATATATACATAGCTGATGTTACATGAAAACTATCAATAGAAATGAACTGATATTTCATCCTTTTCATAGCATGGTATCAATTTTTAAAAGACTTATTTAATTTTATTGCATCATCATCTGATATATTTTTACATACAACATTAACATATCATATTCAACGATTAAATATACTCATTACATTCCACTTCTGACCAGATAAGTGATTCATAACCTCATCATTCTATAAAGTCTTCGTGTTATTTATTATGGTCAGTGGGATTCAAAAATATTGGAAGTATTCATTAATATTCTATTTTAGGATTTATTTTTTTGTACTGAAGTAGATTTATTTTGATTGAGAAAATAAAATAAATCATACATATAACATTTACCCACTATATTTTGAATTTCCCTGTTAATATATATTTATGATGATGTGTTATTTCTCCCATTAATAAAAAAATATTTACCAAAAATATTTATTTGAATTAATCTAATGTATGAAATGAAAATAATTAAAATTATTATGTTAATTTTTTCTTATTTTGTTTATTCAAATTGTAATTCACATTTCTCATGTTTTTGTCAAATAAGGTAGTCTTTATCATCATTTAATTAAATAAAAAATATATTAACACATTGGTCATCCAAACAACCGACATGGAAATATACTTTTGATGAAAATTATTAAACAAATTGATTTATGTTGTCAAATTTCACACAATGTTCATAAGTTATTAGAGTATTTGATGTTCAAATTCATGAAAATACATGTTTTAAAATTATTTTAATTAACTGATATGAAAAATAGAACAAAAGATATTAGTTAAGTTTATATGGGATAGATAACCATGTTAATGGTGAAAAACTAACAGTAAAAACTATTTTCCACTGTTATTCCATATTTGGAGTGCGGTGATCCAACTGTATCAGTCATTATAGGGTAACCCAAGACTATAATGAGTTATGAATTAGTTTGAGTGATATTTGATTGGTTGATCAAAGTGTCTCATTTTTATCGACCTAAGAGATGATCATTGTAGATATGATAAGAATGATTTTGGTTTGAGATATTTTATGATTCCATGGTGCTAATTTTTCTATTATTTCTATTAGGGATGATAGTGTAATACCATGGTATTAGAAATTTAGGAATAATTAATTATTGTATCATTTGAACTTGAGTATGAAATATCATCCCATGACTAATGGATATTCTAAGAGGACAATTTTAATCCTTGGGGATATTATTTAGAATTCTTCTTGGTCAAGGTGGTGTATAATATTACCATTTGGCAATGGTAGAGATATATAATAACAATAATATCTAGGATTCCATTTAGATAGAAACAATTTAGGCACTATATGGATATTCATTCTTCTATCTAATCTATTGGAAAGAGGTTGGTGAGGTAACCATTTTTGTACTATGTTATTTATAGGAGACCTCATAGAGAGTGCATCTAATTAGGAAGAGGTTTGTTACCACATAGATAATTATAAAATCATATGTTCACTAGATGAGATTATTATTAGTTTCCAATATGGAAGACCTAGTTTCATATGGGTCTCATCTTAGTTGTGGAATCTTTTTTATGAAATTAGTGTTAACTGGTGTTGTGGTTGGTAGGACCATTTGAGATAACTAAATCTAGCAGAGTAGTGACTTTATTACTAGACCTTCCTTAATATTATTGAGGTGTGCCAGATGTGTTCCATAATTTTCATCTTCATAGGTAAATTAATGATCATATGAATTTTAATAACATTGAGTAATTTTAGTTATAACAAGATCTACCTCGCGTGGAACAGTTGATGTAGTTCAGTAGTCGGAGAAACATTTTACTTTTGGAGGAAGGTAGGGACACATGTTAGAGGCATGCTGTGAAGATCTAGAAGGAGGAATTTGAGTGGGAATCATGTATTCAAGAATAATGGAATGAATTATTCAAGAATAATCACTATAGATTGTTACTAATGATGGGATGTCATTATAGGGAGATATTTATAACACCATCATTTTTTGTGGTTATGTTAATTATTCTTCTCCAATTTCTAATGTGGGTTTTTAGAGACATATGATGGATAAAACATGTTTTGTTAATGAGTAAGGGGTTATTTGAATCATGAAATTGGTATTACAGTTTTATGGTGAATTCATGGTAAAAAATATAAAACACCACAATGTAGTTAAATCAATGGTGTTCCCATAGGTAAATCACTAATAGGAGATATATTCTTGTCCTTTAAATGATACTCAGGGATGGTTTAAGAGACCATATATTGGATTAACTCAAAATAAATTATGTGATGGTTTTGGTGGGAAAAAACATACATTCTGTGTCTATGTTGTAACACTATACATTTTGGTCTAGGTAAGTTGAACGACGATAGCATTGTGTAGGACAAGGTGGAGCATGTTTCAGTTGTCAGACTAGATTTTTAATGCTCAAAACCATCCCCTTCTTCCTTGTAACATAAATTATTCATGTAGATCTAGATATGGGTAAAATATGCAGTAGTTAACAGGGTTTTTAATCATTTCAAGAATCTATTAATTGATTTGGTCTCCCTATTTATGATCCCATCAAATTTAAAAACGTTTTCTAGATGATTTTAGGGAAGGATTTAGAAAATAATATTTCCTAAAGATATGGTTATATATGTTTTTTATCCATGTTGGTCCATCCCAAACCTAAATGGGTTAATAAAACTATGGAATTTGATACCCATTAATTTGGATCTTGATTTGGGTAAACCCTTCTCTTTTATTCTATTTTCATTATCTAAGTGTGAAGAATTTATCTCTCCCTCATGCAAACATGAAGACTACCAATTATAATATTTTTCATTTTGTATATTATTTTTCTACTAATTTGATTCATCGTTCTTGATCATTATAAAAAATGGGGCAACGTTTTCAATTATTTCTTGGGATATCCTTGCATGGAAACGTTATTTTTTTGGTTTTTGTGTGAATATGCCTTGGGTTGTGATATTATTGAAAACCCATACATTTATTGATGAAAAATATGTGGTCATATTTTCCATGACATTTTGATTATGTGTATATTATTAATAGAATGATATTAGATTGTGTTCCATTATTCTTTAGGCCATTATTGAGTTTAATAACATGTGAGTGTATGTGTGTCCCATGAGACCATGTTTTTGTATGATCATATGTGTGTCTTGAGATAACAATAATTGTGGTTGATGATAATTTTGTGTCTATGGCTATTGATACTCATGTTTTTATTATTTCTGATCTTATATGTTTTATAAATTTTATATTTGATATTTAGACTTATTAAGATATTATTCTGGTATAAATTGATAGTTAGAACATAATGGCTTGGTTAACCCTTAGAGTGGGTTATAATTAACACGCGACAACGATATTGAATGAATGACACATCAATTGAGAATGATAGCCTTGAGTCTTAAATTGTTACATATTTTTGAGATATAGTGGTATTAAATTATTAAATGATTCATTGTTAAGAGTATGATATCCATACGGATAGACCGATAAAAAGATGAATCCTAGAGACCTTGTGGTTTTACCTTAGGCACATAGCCTTTTGAATGCAATGTATTTCATGTTGTCACCTTGTGGTCGACTCTAGATCACAACTCATTCATAATTATATTTCTATTATGGAATTTAATAATGTATGAATATGTTATTTTGGTCTCATGGATCACACAAAACCCATCAATACGTGATTGTTTGTCGATTTATTGTGCATTTAGTTATTTGTATGACATACACTATTATTCATGCACACTCACGTAAATGATGAATTACTCATTTCCCAGTTTGTGTATACTCACAGAAAACATTAGAATAACAATGCACATATAGACATTATTGTTTCAAATATAGTAAACGGAACGGTCCCCATGGTAGGGATCCTAGAGAAAAAACACGGTGATATGAGGATATACTTTGATAAACTCTAGAGTGATAATGGATTATTTTATATACAATCATTCTTTTATAACACACTATTAGGGCCTGCAATATTGGGGATTCATGGTTTATTAATATGTATCAATTGAATTTATTTCCATTATATTTCATAAAGAATATATATTTATTCTACTATGTCATTCACTGATATTATGTATATTTATATTTATAGATATTGAGGTTGGTTTCTCCCAAAAAATAGCATTTAGCCATCGTTCATCTAGTTAAAAAACTATTTCATTTAGAGACACACACATGATACCATGTGACAATCAATTTTGCAATCATGTATTCATGTTATGTCATTATAAAATAATTAAATTTAATAAAAATTTACCACTTTTAGAATAAGTATAATACTTGTTTAACCATTAAAAGAAATAAAATTATCTAATATTAGTTCTAGAAATTCATCCCCTCTATGGTCCATAGTCCACAACATTTTTTCATACTTCATGGTAAATCCAACTAGATTTTTTCCATAAGTCAACACTAATACATACGAAACCCTCTAATTATATATAAATAGACACATTCCACGATCCTTTGACTATGGTATCTAACTTAAATGTTCAATATTATTATAAAAAATACTATATTAGTTTTTCGGATTCATTTCTAGAGAAATTGATTGAATGAAAAAAAATGTAGTTTTTAGCAACATAGATTCTTAATACAATTTTGATTAGAGTTGATTGAAAAAACATATATAAATTTAAGGGATTTATGTGTATAGTAATGGAATCTTGAAACAACTATATTAATAATGCTATAATTGTTTTTATTTTTGATTAATCTTCTTTGGCCGGGAGAGAAATAATTCTTTAAAAAGCATAGGGTTTTCTATAATTGAACTATAAAATATTAAATCAGAAAATCTATCTAGTGACGTAAAAGATATAAAGGAATAAAAAAGATATGAATATTTATTTATATTACATCTCACTATATTTTGAATTTTAATTTATCAAAATACCTACATTAGATTAACATATTCTAGATCCTAATATTATAACTGTTGTATTGTGTAGTAAATGATGAAACTATATTATAATGTGGTTGATGATCATATTTTCCGATCCTTTAAATAGTTGGGATCAACTCTAGGATATGAGGCTATCACTCTAATGGGTTAGTAAAATATCATTTCTTTTATTTCTATATGGCATATATATAGTTTTCTATTCTCGAAAAAATGAATGTCATGGAATTTTTTCCACAATGGTATTATTAATTCCATGGTGATGCCAAAAATACTTATTAGAAAAAATTTATTATTTGGTTTAATGGAATCCATTACACAATTATGGTATTGATAATTTTATAATACATCATGTTATGAAGTTCATAAAGAATTAAATTTTATTCAATTTTAAGTATTTTGTGTTTGTATGATTATTAAAGGTTGAATAAAAATTTATGGTTTGTGATTAATGACTTTTCCCATGTTATTGAATGAGATTTAATGACCTATTAAATAGAATATTTTGAGAATCTCTCATAATTGGGGATTTATCAATCTCAATTAAATATTAGTCATGATCATGGATCGTAAGAGATAGAAAATTTGAAATGATTCCTAGAATTAATAATATATGAATAAAGGAAAGTCCAATATTCTAATTATGTAAATGATCAGGGTGTTTAATCATGTCAATTAATATGTATCAGATTGATAATTCATCTACAATGTTATTTAAAAAATTATTTATTAAAATCAATATTGTTTCACTAGAGGATTAGTGTCCTTATATAATGATTACTGGTAGATAATTCTATAAAAATCCATAGTTACAAACCTATATGGCTATTGAGGATACTATAACTAGTGTATAAATATGTAGTGAACATAAATATTCTATTATGTTATCGCATAAACATTATATGATTTTTGTATTATTAATATTTTGTTTAAAATAATATAAATAGATCAATATAAAGGTAAATTTCAAAAAAATATAAAACATATATACCTCTTGGTTATTATACTTGTTTGTTACAAATATGATACATCATGGTTGTAGGTTCTTTGTGAAATCACACTTTCAGAAAAGATGATAGTTATCATGAAAAATAGATTTTGAACATAAATAATATAAATAATAAAATATATAAGAATTATATGATCCACTATTTATAATAATCTTGAATAGATTTATATACAGATACCATACAAGGGATATTTTTCAACATGAAATTTGTAGCATTATAAAAAATGATCTAAGTGTTCTTGAATTTAATTCCAATATATTCTGCTGGTTAGTCGATAATTTGTCTATTTATATCTACATGATTATAATGTCATGTAAATACTCATGATAAATGAACTAAAATAATCACAACATATTTGAAGGTGAATCCATCATATGATTTATTGGATTATTATGAGGATTATAAGTTGCACCCAAATGATTCAATTAAATCAGCCTTCAATCAACTATGTAGTTTTATATAAGACAAGTCTATACATGGAGAAACCATTGATTAAATAAATATCATATTTTCATTGCATAGAATATTTCAACCATGTATCAATTTTATGTTCACATTTTTTTAATTTATAGATCCATACAATGTCTCACATGACAGTCATTATAACACCATAATTGTATTTGAAATGAAGAGTATTTACAATGATTCTATAATAAAGGAGAATGAACAATATATGGATTTAAAATAATTTAATACATTAAAAATAGAGGATAATCCTAATAATATGTATGTTTATGCGTTTATGGCTTTCATTTACTGAATTTAGAAAAGGTAAAAATATAAAATCAATATATTTTTTCTACTTGACTACTATCTATGTATAAAATTATGGAACCTCATTTTATAGTTTCCTAATAGGATCCAAGATGACATTAAGGATGAATTATTAAAAAATGAACCATCCAAATATTTTGAACATAATTAGTTCTCATAAAAAATACAATTATACACACTCTTGACCATTTTTTTAAAAACACGAACATTACATTTTTGGATTTGATACCAATAAAGGTGACCCAATTTTTTCCATTCAAACCACACAACATCAAAAGGAGAAATGGTTTCACTTACACTATCTATGACCTTTTAGGTTTAGCATTTTATATATGTCGAAAAAACACTAATAAAAATAATGGAAAAGTTTTTAAAATAGAATAACTCTTAAATAACCTTGTATTTTATATTTCGCATTAAGTAGTAATCATCATCAATATCATACCATTATAGAAATAATTCATTCAACATTATTCTTTATATCCATGGTAAAATGAATCAAAATATGGGTGAGTTAAAATTATCTGTATGGGTGAAAATAATTATTAACAATTGAGTGTAATCAATGAACATAACAAGCACATAAGGGTATGATGATAAAATCCAAGTGTGTGAAAGAATCATAAAAAACACATACCCATCTATACACGGACCATCAAACATGAAAACATGAACTAAGTCATCGAAAAATGAAAGATTAATTATAACCAATAATCATGGCACATATGATATTATTCTTCATAAATGAAATATTATAAATTCCTATAAATCATAGAATAAAACAATGGTATCATTGCACAAAATAATCATATCACTTTTACTAAAACAATAAAACTGGAAAAACCATATGGACGGATTGCAATATAATTCCTTGAAGAACATAATCATTTCCTAATCTATTTGAGTCATATCTTCACACACCCATTATATAAGCTATAATGGACTCACCTGACACTATTTTTGTTCACTCATCCTGTATAATTTCCAGGAACGACAATAATAATAAAGTCCATCTTTAATTATAAATTCATAGAAACAACCATTATTCATTTTCAAACAACATTATAAAATATAAAATATATGTATTTTAACAAAACCTCTTTGAAATATGATTTTCCAATGGAATATAATAAGTTTCTGTGAAAACATATTTGAATCATGATAAACTCATTGAAAATAATTTCGCTTCATAACAATCTATTTAAAACATTTTTAACTTATGGAAATGAATTGGGATCAGTAACAATCAGTTCCAAATAATTATAATCAATATAGGGAAATAATGAGGATTTATCAATGACAAATATACCCATTGGATCATAATTTACAAAAAGGCTTGTTGTCATTGATTACAAGAAATACCATTAAAAATTCATCAAATAATGTTTTAGGAAAATAAGATATTTAATTTTGAAAACAACTTTTTAAAAATAAATAAAACATAAAATATTTAAGAAAGACCCTTATTTAAAAATATCCAAAAAATAATAAAGGAATAAATGGTTATGATGATAGGAATTTTTTTCGTGTTTTACATGTAAAACAATGATTCTATTCACATTTTTCGGTAAAATCCAAATAGAGATTGTTTAAAAAAATACACAAAAAATACATTCATAATTTTTTTATAGAATTAGAACCTTTGTAAAAAATTATTTATAAAATAATTTGAAAAATTCTAACAAAATTAGAAATCATTTTCAAAAAATATAGTTTTGGAAGATAAAGGGTGTTTAGTGGAGTAAAATAAAGAATATTTTTCATAAAATATTATCTTCAAATATTGAGTACATATGGGGTGGAAAAATAAGGAAAATATATTATCATGAAATAATAGGATAAAAATAAAATTTATGTGTTTCTTGAGAGATGTATCATATTATTTCATCATTTAATGCTTAATTATAAACAATCTCAATATGGGATGAGAATATAGTGTAAAACTGTTAACACTTTACTAACATTGAATCATAACAACCGTGAAATAAAAACATTAAATGATACATAAAATATGATTAAGAGAATTATATTCATGATATGAAATGTAAAATGGGATGTATTCACACCTCATAAAATAATATAGGTTCATAACATAACATATGTCTCAAAGAAGACATAATTATTCAAAAAAACCCTCACAACTTCTGTTTCTTTTGATCTGAAACCCATTGAAAGAGAGATTCTTAAATGGATATGTAAGTAAAAATAAATATCAGGAAAATGATAATAAAATAAATTCATGTAAATTATATAGACCAAATAAAAAATAGTTGGTGAATATTTAATGTGTCTTAAGGAAGTAAAAAAGATGAGGGACGGAAATCCACTGACCTAAATACATATATTCCTTGTTTGTGAATTATCACTTTAATATTATAAATAATTAAATTAAATTATTTATTATTAACCTTTGAAAATATTAATAACTTATAAATATATATTTTATTATATTTATATTCAGTAACATATTATAATACACGATATGTTAAGTCCTTGTTAGTTTTTTTTTGGACGCTTGGTTCATGGTTGAAAAATGAATTTAGTGTGTTGACCATTGTCAAGGAGTTTAATATTTTAACTTACCAAAAACAATAACCATGAAATAATTATCATATATAATCATAAATAATACTTTTAAAACCCATCATGAATAGAATTTATGAATAATTATGTAGGATATGAGCATGGATATGGTAGGTCGTATATATGCACGAATAACGTTTCCATTTTTGAATGATCACTATAGGAAGAAGGTATGTAAAATTTTATCATTATATAATTATTATAATATCATATACACCATATTGATAATTTAAAAATAAATAAATAAATTTATTTATTTCATCCATTAGGTGTTGTCATGAGAAGAGAGTCACATCTCTTAATGAAGGTGGTAGTCCACACGTATAGGAACGACATAATCATTTTCCATTGATTGCATATGTAATGAATAAAATGATATATTATCTTTTAAAAAGGAAATTTATTTAACAAATAATATTATTAGTTCATTTATATTACATGTATTCCTAAAAATAATCCATATTTCTTTCCATTAAAATAATTAAATAAAAATGAATCATATCGCTTCGAGAGGTAGTTGTTCTTTATACACATGAACACAATTGTCGTATCCCACACATAATTTAAATAAAATTTATATATTATAAAATGAATCAAAAGGTAAAATTATATTTTTAGTATCATATTTATAATTTATAACCATCATTAACTACTCTCATGAGGAGAAATAATGGAAAATGAATGACATTTGTTCATGAGGCACTAGTTCTTGGTACATAATAATAATGATTATGAATCCCCTTTGATAGAAGAGTAGAAGGATTTAGGTTATTAAATTAACATAAAAACATATATTTATATATAATTCAATTAGGTTATAATATTATCTTGTTTTAATAATAATTTATGGAGGCTTAGGAGGAACAAAAACAAAAACTCATAGTTTGTAATTTTACCATTTCATGGACCATATCTTTAGGATTATACCTGAAGTATTCTTATAAAATCTTTTTGACCCCAAATTTTTTTTACTGACTTATTATTTTTAATTTTGTAGTTTTTACCGAAGTTATTATATGATCCCATAAGGTTTTATTGTATGAATAAGGGAGGATAACAGGAGACCGATTATAAGTGTTGTGAGCTGTGCACTTATAATTTTTGAAAAGAGAATTTTGTACCCACATTTTTAAAATTACTAAAGGGTATAAATAGAGTATTATAAAAAATTATAAATTATATAGTTATAATATTTCCATAAAATAGGTTTTATACATTCCTTTAGTTCATTTTGACCATTATGTATTTTGTATAACCCCCAAAAAATCCATTTTTACCATAACTGTGGTTATAAATTTTTACTACTTTCACTGTTCAATGTGATCAAAAATTAATTTGACTTTTTTAGATAATATAACTTATTATGATCTCAAATATATAATCCATTTTTTCTATAAAATTAATTTAATTTGACCATTTTTACTTTAAAAAAATCAAACATGCAAGATGAAAAACTATATTTTATAGATGTGCATTTATCACAAAAATGACAGCTTTATATTTACTCTATGATTAATATTAATTATTGTGTAAATTTAACATAATATTTATTTATTTAATGTCTAAAAATTTCATTAAAACATTATTCTTCCATTTTTTTATTTAATTAAAATGGATAACCACTACGCACATTAAAATAATTTTCAGAAATATCAAGTTTTTAATCTGAAGGAGAAATATATTCTTAAATACAAAAACAAGTTGATTGAAAAGAAAGTAAGTAAATTAATTAAAAGTAAAATTTAGTATAAATTTTAATAATATAAAACATAATGGAAAAATTAAATTCTTTTAGTTGTTGATAAGAAATGACATATTTACAAAAAATAAATATTTTCACTATACTGTTAAAAATAAATATTTCCCCAAAATATACAAAATATAACACAAATTAAAATTTTATATGATGACTGGATAAATTAATTTCATTTTATAAATTATATTTTATAAATATTAAAACATAATACATATTATATTTTTTATTGAAAATAAGTAAAAATTGTTTTTTAATAAAACATAATTTTGATAAATAATATTACATTATTAAATGTGATTGACCAGTTAAAAAAAGACTAATTAATAGTTTATCTTTAGTTTTAATTCTATATACATTTATATAATAAATTATTTATGAATATTCATACCCTCAAATATTATAGCTATATATGTCACCATCCTTTTAAGCTCGGAGATTCTTGTCGAATATACTATCAAAATTGATTTTATTTTCTAAAATATTGAGTTATTACATAGACACCAATTTAGTAAATTTTATTGTTTAAATTTTTACTCTAAATAGGTAATCAAATATTTGAAACACTAAAATAAATTTTTTTTTTAGGAAATCACATCATAGAATGTTTTAATAAAACACATTCTTCATAAGATAGAAAATGATGTACAAAGGTCACTTAGAATAAAACATTATAGGTTTGAAAATAGGATAAAATAGCTAGGAAGTGGGTTTTTTACAATGGAATAAAAGAGTAAATAATTAACAAGAGTGATATATATCATTGATCATATAAAAGAAAATGATCAATAGGATGTTAAGGTCCACAAAACCATAAATCTACGATGAGTGAAAGGACACTCAATTCATTAGAAATAAAGATACAGTGATTAAATTTTTGTTTCAAGATCATTTTTCATGAGTTGAGGTATTATAAAACCTTATATACAGAAAAAATTAAAATATAAAAGTAACTAAATAGTATAACTTCATTCTTTATCAAATTTCCACCATAATATCGCCTTTTCCTCTAAATACTGATTATTTATGATGATTTTTCATGATTTGAGAACTAAAGAAATCTTATAAAGAACACACTAACATGAAAGGGATAATAAATATATTTGACATTCCTTTTTTACAAAATAAAAATCTAAAAGGGAAAGAACATGGTAAGATAGTATTATAAATGATAAATCATTTTGATGATAGATTAATCTTCAAAATTATTCAGTAATACCCAAAGATGAAAATATATCCTTTCATAATTCTATATCCCAAAAAAACTCAATAACCTCATATATAAATAGTTTTTAACATCAATGTTTATTTCATAAAATTTATCTTAAAAGAAAAAAATATGGTGTTCTCTTTTTGAAATACCATTAATAACTATGTCACCAAACAACATTTTAATCCAATGGTTATCTATAGGATAAAATATGGGTATCCCTAATTACCTCATTATCCAAAATCATATAAAACCTAAATGTTATCAATATATCAAAACATATGTATAATAAATTTAATATAATTCTTCATATTAAAATGAAACTTTATATATAGTTCATCCTAATAAAACATCTCTGAATGTATTATTAATCTCTTTATGATCTCATCACATAAAAAATTAAAACAGGTTTATATGAATTTGAACTTATGGTAATTCATAATAATATATAACTATTATTGTAGCAATAAATCTTGAGATTGTATCACATGAAGGCATAATACTCTCAGTAGTTATCTAAATATTTCTTCTATTACAGACTATAACATCCCATGATATGGACTACCAGATCCAGTGTTAAAAAATATAAACGTTAAATTTTATGATATACTACTGAGGTAGTCAACAAAATTATTTATATAAAATCCATAAAATAGGAAATTCATAAATTGAATAACATATAATTTTAAAAAACATTCAGGTTAATAGTTTTATATAATTATTAAAAATTCATACATAAAAAATTCCCTTGTTTTTAAATTATATTGTTACTACTAACCCACCTTTTCCTATTTCAAATTAATTCCAAATCATAATCCATATGTAACCCTTCTATAAATAATTTATTCCACATAATTCTTGAAATCTTGGGGAAAATAAAACATAATAAAGGAGTCCTCAAATTATGTATAAGGGATAATATAATAATTAATAAATTAAATTCCATCACTAAGAATAATATGTTCATATTGATATGCCAAAATAATCATAGTGCATGTATGAATTGTAGAAAACCTCAAACCCATCAATACCTAGATCATCCAAATAAATGCATAGAATAAGGATGTAGCAAAGCAAAAACATATCATAATCAATAATCATAGACCATATGATATAAATCTTGATTAAAGGGAAAATTAAATCTCATGAGAATCATACAAAAATGTGTTGGCATCATGGAAAATCATTATCAAATCCCTCTTATAAAACCATTACGTTTGTAATAACCATATGAAAAAAATTAAATATAATTTTCCAGAGAATATAATAATTGCTCAATAAAATATAACACAATATGGGTGCACCCATCGTATAATATATAATGGACTCACCCAGTTCTATCTAGACAAACCCATCAAATATAATTTTCATGAACTGAAACATGAATAAAGTAGACATTTCATCATAAACTCCTAAAAAGAACCATTATTCTTTTCATAACATGATTAACCAATTAAAAATAAATGGGTTCCAAAAAATCCCTTGGAAACATTATTAACCTATGGAAAATAAATGGGGTCTATGACAATATTTTTTAAACGTTACTAAATAATAGAGAAGAAATGGTTTCAATGACAATGTCTTTGAAACATGATTAAATCATGGAAATGAAATGTGATCCATAATAATGTATTTTAAAAAAATCATAATACATCTAGAAAAAGAATTATTATGGTGTAATTACAAAATATACCTAATAAATAATATGTATCAACATGTATTTATTATTTTTATGGTTGGAAGTACAATTAAAACATCTATAAATACATTTGTTTCATTAATAATGATTTCATTTTGAACTATAAATATATTTTAAAAATCAAATTATATTTTGGGAAAAAATTATTTGAATATAAAAATGAAATTTTTAATGGGTGATACAGTGAAAATAACATAAATGATGGTGGGAAATTTTATTAATGTCTTATATGTTATGAGAAATATTTTTTTTTAATTTTTTATTAAAATATAAATAGGAATATTATATGAAATAAAGTGATGGTTCCATTCAAAAAAATATGTAATAAAGTCAAAAATGGAAAAATATTTCATTAATAAATCATTTTCATAATGATGAAAAAATTGATTTCTATTTAAAACATGGATTTAGAAGAGAATTTATTTTTAAAAAATGAGAGTAATAAAGAAAATTTTTCATAAAAATATTATTTTTATATCTTCAATATATTAATTGAAGAAAACTAATGTGAGACATTTAATATCATGAATAAAATAGAGGATATGAAACTTATGGTCTTTACTTAGTGATTTATCATAATATTTCATAACTATAAGAATAATCATATACAATCCTAACAAACAATGGTGTTGTAACATAACACTCTTACAACATTGGAAAAATAGAATCTGAATACCTGTTAAAAAATAAAATTAAACTAAATTATGAATATTATGAAAAAACATATATTAAGGATATATCATGTAAATGGGTATGTATATTCAGCTACTGAAAAAATATATTTTCATAATTTAACATATATCTCAAAGAAGGGAAACATACACAAACACTTCTTACCACTTCAGTAACATTTGAACTAGAAACTCCAAGAAATTAATATTGTAAAATTTAAATATAAATAAAAATAATATTTAGTATAATAATTTGAAAATTATTTCATTGTCATTATATACATCACATAAAATTAATTGGATTTGAATATTTAATGCATGTCATAAAAATTGAGATTTAAATCACTCACCTCGAGTCGAGACATTCCATATGTTCCCTTGATTTCATGAATATTATGATTAAATAATGTATTAGATTTGTGTGTAAATTTTTCTATTTTTATTTCAATATACATAAATCATTTACTTTCATTGTTTTAAATGAAATTTTAAAATACTAAATTATTTATATCCATGTTGAATATGTTATGTACATTTTGTTCAGTGATTTAAAATTGTTTTAGTGTGTTTCCCATGGTCAATTAGGTCATTATTTTAACATCATCAGAATAATAATAAATAAATAATAATCATATTTATTAATAAATTATACTTTTAAAAAATCATGATAAATGGTTATACAAAATGATTTATGTTATTATCATGGAGAAAAATGGTTGCACATATGCATGAGCGAGGTTTCCATTTTTTGATGATCATTAGGAAAAAAATATTAGAACTATCTTAACATCCCATAATTATAATAAAATAATATATACCATATTATTTTTTAAATATAAATATTTATATTCAACATTTCGTGTGGTGATGAAGAGAGTGTCATTTATCTTTGTGAAAGCGATAGTCCACACGTACATGAATGGTGTTATCATTTTCTAGTGGTTGAAAATGTATGAAAGAAAATTATATATTGTCTTTTAAAAATAATATATGTGTAATTAATATCATTATTTATTCTTTAATATCACAAATATTAATTTAAAATAACACATTACCATCAATTTAAAATGTTAGTGAAAAATGAATCACATCACTTCATGAGGTGATAGTCCAATGTACAAATGAATGATGTTATTGTATCCCCTATTAAATGTCATGTAAAAAGGTATATATGATATAATGAATCAATAATTAAAATTATTTTTTAAATATCATATAAACACACTATTTCCATCATTAAAATAATATGTTAAGGTTGATGAAGGAAAATGAATGATATTAGTTCACAAGGTTTTTGTTAACCGTATACACAAATGATGAATTCAAATACCATTTGATGGAAGTGAATAAGGATTTAGGTAATTATATACCATTAAAAGTTAATTATATATAATATTAATAGTTTATTATATTACCATTTTTTATAATAATTTAAGGAGGTAGACTAAGAAATAAAACAAAATCGCATAATTGGGAATTTTAACATTCTTAACTTATTGAAAGGAAATGATATTTTATAATTAATTGGTAATTTCGCCTATTAACTAGAAAATAATATTTTTAGAAAATTCATGAAATTTCATCCAATGTAAAGTATTATATGAGTATTTTGAAAATAAATATCATTTTATCATATAGTTTTTATAATGTTTCCAAAAATTAATAATAATTTTTTTCATGAATAGAAATTTAAATAATTTATTAAGAAAACATTATTTTGAAGAATTAAATTATTGATTATTTAGAAATAAATTATCAATACTTTTTATTGATTCATATATATATATATATCATAAATTACTCGGTACTAAAAATACCCTCCAATTTAATGGATATATTTTAACATTTATATATATCATGTGTCATTAATCATCATTTGTTACATATGACATCAAAAATTAATTAAACTCAAAATAATTATTTCATTAAAAGACTGTACCCTAAAATAGAAAGTTGTGGAATAAGGTGAGGACTCTAATGAACAGTGTGATGATTCCCCTTTGGATTCCCTACAAAAAATAATATTAGAGTACAATAAGGGTGTTAATGGTAAGTATGTGAAAGTATTATATCACATGGATTAACATGATTCTTCACATAAATAAAGTTATTTTTTAAAATCAAAATGAATGATTTATAATGTATCTCATGATTTCAAACTCTCAATGTAGCAATAGGAAAAAATGTGACATAAAAAAAAGGCAAATCAAATATGTAAAAATGAAAAACCAAATAAGGGTGTTGGGTACAAGTTCAAGATAAGTGTATTGGCTTAAATCATTAATATATAAAATAATATATTGAATAATATAGTAAAAAATTAACGAATACAAATCATTAATTTTTTATTGGTCTAGAATGACTGAGGAGGAATGAATTATTTAAAAACATGTGATGAAATTATAAATTTTATGTGATTTGGAATTAAATATTACAATGGGAACCCAGATAACACATGTCATTATTATTAATATTTCATCTAAATCATCCATTTCAATAAAAAATTTCAAAAAATTGGGGGGAATTATTAGAAAAAATAATTATTTTAATTCCATAAAAAATTCTTCAACTCCCATGAGGGTACTTTATTTTTTTAACACATAAATGAAATATAATATAAAATATTGTGAATCTAATAAATTAAATAGTACAAAATAAACCTGATGGTTTTACTATGGGAATAGGGGGAATTGACAATACATGTTTTCTATAGGTAAAAGGATCATAATATATCATTTGAAACAATTATATATGGGAAAAATTTCAATAATATTTTTGTAATTAATTTCTATATCTATCATTAGAATGGTTAGGGGTAAAAATTCATTAATTAATCAACAAGAATGCAGTGTCATGTACAAAAAATGACATAAATATAGATTTTTTTAAGAATTATCTTTTTGTTTGAAAGCATATAAAATATGTATCCCATAAAGGTTATTATAATCCAATGGATCTAGAGGTATTCTGTTATGATTCTATGCAATTTGAAGAAATGATTGGTCACTAGTCAAAAAATTTATTAGATGAAAATGAATTTTTTTTGGATAATTCCAAAAATTAAATTGATCATGTTAGTGTGTGTTTACTTGGTTTTTATATCATATCCCATATAATAAAAAACATTATTCTCTACATAAGATTCATATATGGAAAATAATGTGTTATAAGATTTTTAAATGATAATGGCCTAATGAAAATTTGATCAAGGAAGGATAAATTTATAGGAAATAAAAAAATAGAACACATGTCATCGTTATTGAATACCATCGAAAAAAAATCTATATTATATAAATTTTATAAATGGAGGAATAAAATGCACTTCAGCAAGACATATTTTATTATAAAAGTAAAATATTCCACAATTTACCTTAAATCGAAATAAAAAATTGAAAATATATATGAAATTAGTAGAGAATAAAAAAATTGATTCTAATTCAAGGAGAAAAATAATGATATTTATTGATAAATTCATGGACATATGGGATAAAAATACATTTATGAGGTTGTGAGGAATACTGGATATCATAAAATCCCAAAAAGATAATTTGAATTTACTTATACATGTGATACATGTATATATGGGGAGAAAAATGGAGAATTATAAAATTTTAAATAACAATTATTTTATAATGTTTCTTGATATAGGAAGGGTTTATGAAATATTTTTTTGATGATTTCATCGGGATTCCATTGTTAATGTTGGTTATAATATTATTCAAAGTGTTTAAATGCATTACTTGATATATTATATTTCAGGTATGATATTTCATATTGCATATTATTATATTTCATTTTGACAATGGCACGGAGGTTTACAATTTCTATGTTGATAATTATCATTTTAATAAATGAATAATATAATAAGTTTCTCTGCTTCATATTCTTCTAAATTTTTTTTGGAGGAAGTAAATTACTATTAACATGTCTTAGATGGTTTATTTTAAAAATATAACAATAAAATGATACATATTGTGCTTTCATTAACATTGTTCAATATCAATACTCATGATCCGTTATATCGAGTTGAATATAAGATTCTTTATTAAATATAATATGTGAATAATACATGATTTAAAAATTTTATAATTTTTTTTGTTCATTTACAATAAATAAATTCAATCGAATATTTATATATTATAGTTATGATTTAATATTGATACACATCTTTGATCATTTAAAACAATATCTACAAAAAAATGATAATAAAAATTATTGAAATTTAATTTATATATGTTGTGTAAAACAATATGAATTGACAAAAAATAAGAAAATGAAAGAAAATATTCATGATCAAATGTGTAACTCAATGAAAGAAAAATATAGGTAATACTCAAAATGAGTTTAACACTGAAACCTCGGTGATTATAAAAAGGTCAAAAAATAAGGGTAATATAATTATATATAAAATAATTAGTTTTTTAAAAACATCAATGAAATATATAATTGTTAATAATCTAAAACAAAAAAACATTCTAATATCATCTAAATCTATGTAAATGGGCAATACAAAATATGGAAATTATAAAAAGGTGATGAAAAAATACCTGAAATTTTTTATAGAATCATTAATTAGAAATTATTTAGTTCCAAAAGGAAAAAACCATATTCGAAACCAAGTATATTTTCAATAAAAACCTCAATAGGTATTGAATGATTATAAAGATCAGGGATTTTATGGTGTGAATGGGTTATCCCAAATTTAGGGGAGTTTTTTTAGATGAGAACTTTTCACATGGGGAATGAATAGAGACAACCCATTTTTCAGTTCACTGGACTTTCAATAGAGAATCAACGTATTAAGAATGCATATTAAATTTCTATTAAAAAAATAAGAGCTACGATGTAATTAAAAATAGGTTACTATGGATTATAAGGATAAAATAAAGAAATAATGGTTGAATAAAAACTTAAGTGGGCTGATGAAAACTATGATCCTGGTATTATAGACATAATCAATATATAATAAATTGTGGATAACTTCAGTACATAGTTGATCAAAATTTATATATAAAAAAGTTCAATTATGAAATTATTATGGTGCAGATATATGACGATGATATAATATTTAAGAGATTTGAAAATTAAAATTTTAAGTAATTTATATAATTTATAATGAATGAGTTCATGATATCATTAATTAGTGTGTTAAAATTATTCATTGGTTTGATGGTCGTATAAGGAAAGGATAAAAATTTTACATGAATAATCTAATTATTCTATAGAGGAACTCAAAATATTTGGAATTAAATATTTATAAGAAATAACATCACTGATAGATATAATCCAGAATTTTTAAATGGGTGATGATGGAGAAATGACCAATTTTTATATGTATAAGTATATCGTTAGAGACAATTTTTATTGATATCTTCATTACAAAATATTTCATTTTTTATGTTTTTATGTCACATACTTTCAAATATACACAAAATAGGGAGACAATGTAGTAGTGAAATGCATAATAAAATAACTCAATTTCATTGTGGCGTGTAGATTATGTTGTAGTTCTTCTTAGGAGAAGTGGTTACTGAGAATTACATATGTGAAATGGGATGGGTTAGCGGATAATTTCATTTTCATATTGGGATGTGTATTCTATATTAGTGGATTATATACAAATTCTCTATAAAAAATGAAAATAAAATTTATTAAGAATTATGAACTCAAATTATATCTGAGATATGAAATCATGTACACAATTCTTATTCTTTAATAATTAACTTTAATTGATATGAAATAATTTATTTAAATAATTTATTATAATACAAGTGCTATAAATCATATAAAAACATTGTACATCACTCAACGAAAAATTAAAACTTGATATTTTATCACTTCAAAATGGAGAAAGTTAGTGAAGGGTAAGAGATGGTAGAGTGCATGTAAAAAATGTCATGTTCTAGATATCATGATAAATAAACTTCCAAATGATGTATTTAAATGGGATTATTTGTCCCTAAAAATACAACCATCTCTATACACATAGATTATATAGATATGGGATAACAACTCCCCTATGTATTTTTATATTTATCGATTAGTGTGTTGGTTATTATGATTTAGTTGTTGTCTTAAAAAACTTCTATTATGATCTATTATATGAAACAATTTTGAGTTTATTTACAATTGGGGAGATAGAATAAATTATTTCATGATTGGGTAAATGGATGGTATTTTTCACTCATTCCACTAAAGTGGAGTTATCCCATATTTATTATTATGAATGTGGGAGAGGATTTGTTTTCCCAGTTTTTGGGATATAAATTTATGATAAGGGTTGAATATATTCATAATAATGGATGTTTTTTCATTAAGAAAGTTTTATATAATTTCTTTTATAGGGGTTAAATTGTCTGACACACATTCACAAGGTGTATAGGAATAATATTTATTTTTCAAGGGTCATACAGTGGAAGAATATATATATCACTCTTGAGGATCATTATCTATAAACCACTCACTACTCATAAACTAATATTGTGTTTTATAATTTTTATAATATTTAAAATACGGTAAAATAAGGGATTTCAGAATAATGAATTCCTTGATTGTAATGTATATATAAGAAAAACAATGTGTGTTTACATGAAAAGGTCTTGGTTAATTGGTAGGCCACTCAGGTTTATCCAATATCCATTTGATGTTGTCTAAATATTGATTTATATTTCAACAAAACATACATTAACCATTATTAAGTACATTGAGTGTGATATTTATCCTTCCTTGGTGATCTCATCGGTAATCCAAATCTCACAGCCATTGATATAACAAAAAATTAACAAACCATAATACCAAATATGAATCCTTTTACGTTTTAGCTTCATTATATATTGATTAATCTCGTTAAAAATCCCAACTCTCTAATAGAAATATATAACTCAAGAAATTTTATAGAATTATTATATGAAATATAAAAGAATATGAATGATAGTAATGTCATGAATAGGTGGAAAATCCCACACCAAACCCCTACAATCCTCACTTCCTTATCATAAAAAGAAAATAATCTTCTTAAAAGATACATTAATGATATGTGAAACTGAGATATACTGTAACATCTCAAGTAATTAATGAATAATACATATTTTTATCTATTTTTATTAATGAATTAGATAGTGTTTTAGAGGCTTAAAATGAAAATAAATCCAATCTTAAGCATGGAATACACTAATATTTTTAAAAGATTGTTTTTCTGCCTTCTAATGGAAAACCATTTTAAATCTATCTTATGACAATTTTATAAGCTATGTTTTTTAAAATAAACTTATTCTTTATGATTGAGAAATAAAAATTCACTTTGTGTGAATTTTTGGTATTTTTCCGATAAAGTTCATTTATTAATGAATAGTAAAAATGTTGTATTTTAATTCAAAACCTATTTTTAATATAATTTATTTATATTATTATATTATCATTTGAATTGTTTTTAAAGTGAAATTAGAATATATTTTTACCATTTAATCCAATGGTGGTCATTGTAATCAATTTCACTTTGAAATTTGACTTAAACTAGTGTCAATCTTTTGATACTTATTGTTTCATAAAAACACGCTATTTGTCATGACAACGGAAATTAATTATTAAATTAATTAATGTAACTTATATGATATGAATTTTCTAAAATAGATATCATTTTTGAATTCAGAATATCCAATATATCTTAGGGTTAAGTTATGGTATTTTTCTGAAAAACTTCAATTTTTGATGAATAGTGAAACCACTAAGTGGTACTTAAAAAACTGATTTTTCGTTTAAATGAAATTTTACCACCTCTGTGTTTTATATTTCAAAAATACAATATACATGGTTTTCATTAAGAAGAAAAATGTGGTTTAATGTGATTAAAACATTTTTTGGTGAAATGTAACTTTTAAGTTCTTAATCGCGATTAGAGGTAATTAGTGTAGTTTAAGGTAAAAATAATGTTTTAATAATGTGAGATGAGATTGACACATGTACTACCCATATTTGATGTGTCATGTCCGAACAAGAAAGTCCATGGGTTAACTTGGGGACCTCATGGATCCACTTTGGAAGGAAAATTACATTAATATCTTTTAATTTAATGTTAATGTAAAAATGACACAAACATGAGTTGTTTTACTAAAAAAAATTAACATGGGGTTATACAAGTCATATTTTTTTACTATAAATAGTAATTGTAAAGGTATAAATATTTACTACATCATAGTATTTTTTTTATATTTTTAGACATTAAATAAATTAAATTATTTATGACACCATGATGATGTAGCGATGACCTCATTATTTAACGATTTAAATAAAGTGAATAGATAATATCAAATATAAGACCTAAAACTGTCAAAAACATATTGTATGGGTGGATTTCTAACCCTTATCACCTTATACTCGAATTATATCAATGTGGGACCTTTTAAATCTGAATCCCATTTTAAAATAAAGTAACATTTCTTTTCTTTCCAAGAGTGCCCCTCCTCTCCTCTTATAAAAGGCCCCCACCTCTACCTATTTACCCACACTTCCAAAGCATTTGGATCGGAAAAACCCTGACCATTTTGTCTCTCCACATCCCTCTATAACTCTTAGTAGCCTCACTTTGGGCAGAAGTCTTCCCAAGGAAGCCTTTGAGCTCAAACCAAGGAGAGTTACCCGATTTTAAGGTAATGTCTTCACTTGAGTCCTTTTGTTTTATTTTGCTTCTCCAACCCCCTAAACTCTTTTTATTCATTTAGTTTGTAACAACACCAGTATCTCCAATATTATAGGATGTTGGTATAAGAAATATTTGAGCAACTCTTACACACACCTACATCTAATGGCTAAAGAACATATTGTTTCCGTGGATGGCGAATTTCTGCCTCACAAAACGATGATTGTTCAACACTCATATAACACCTTCAATGGTGACCATTAAGATGTCACAATATTTATATATGATATATATTATGTTTATGTTTTACTAAGCTTATGTAGTATTCATTTATGGCATACCTTTATGGTTTCCATTATGGGTAAACTCGATATCTTCATTTTAGGTAGTGCGGACTATCGCCCCCTCAAAGTGATTTGATTCATTAATGACATATGTGGGATTTATAAAGGATGTAATTAATGATTTTATATATTATATTATGATAGAAGTATAATATACCGTTATATCATTATGATTCCATTTCATAAAATATGAAATTTAAATGAAATTAGCGTTCATGCGTACGTACGTCTTACTGTCTCCATGAACGCTGCATTTCATTTCGTACATCTAATAGTTATGTAATAATATAAATGAATGTATATACTGGATATATATGATATATATGATATCTAAATCATGAGTATAACTCCGGATATAATGGATACATGAACAACTTGTAATTATAAAGAGTTTATTTTTTACTCAAGTACCAATGATCGTTAAAACGGCCGTTAATAACGTAAATAATTACATAGTGTTAATGACATGGTAATAAGTGATATAAAATGATTAATGAACTTTAAAAAGGTACTTAAGAAAGTATAAATTAACTCAAGTTTATTATTCATGAGGTTAAAGAACGATCAAGTCAAGTCAGACCCGAGGTATGGGACTTCATCTCAATCTCCTTTCATTGAGGCATATTTTGTTTTATACACAACCTTCTTTTATATGGTGTATAAACCCCATTGAATTTTATGTTTATTCAAAAGGAATATTTTTTATACGAAGCATTTACTAAACAAGAAAAGGGAATGTTTTTGTCGTACGTATGCGGCGACAACGACTTCTTCACCGTCGTGACCATTATTTGAGTTTTGGCTTCCTCTACAAGCCATACCTTCTTTTTAAAAGAAAAATAAATGCCATGTTTTACTTTTCTTTTATTTTGGTATTAAAAATGGTTTTCATAATGTTTTTATTATATCAATGTTTTTTATTGATATCTTGTGATTGAAATATGGAAATTTTATGTTTCCTTTATGCATGTTTTATGTGATATGATTATGTTACGGTTCTTGGGCATTGTTATGAAGACGGGTGGTTCCGGGATAAACTAAGGGCGGGTGAGCCCAATAAAGCTCTCCAATACATTGGGTAACGCGAAGGAGTGAAACGTTAAGGTTTCTCTGAAGAGATTTAGGGAATATACTATTATGGGTATTCCAAAAGTAACCAAGAGGGTTACACCCTACATAAGAATGTTATGAATGCCTCAAGTTAACTTTATGTCTTATGATTTATATGATTTATTCATGATTTTATGAGGTATGTTAATGTTATTATGTTTTATGGGTAAATTATGATTTAATTCTTATGTATATATGTACCCATGTTTCCTTTCCATATTTTTATATCCCTTACTGAGCTTTTTATGCTCATCCCAAGTTTTTGAAATGTTTTTCACAGGTCAAGGGAAAGGTACATGATATTATGATAGTGTCAAGGAAGTTTCAAGAAAGAATCCATGTTTTATTTTAAATATGTTTCTATTGATTGGAAAAATGAATACTATCTTTTATGTAACCACTTTGTTTAAATGTGGTATTAAATGCATGTTTTATGATCTATTTCTCTAAAACTCTAAACCTGAAAAGATCCTCAAGGTGTAATCTTGAAATAACTCAAGATTAAGTAATGTTTAAGGCTGTGGCCTTATACATACTCCCCCATTAAAAGTGTTTATTTTGTTATTTATCATCCCTAGTATTTGATTGTGGTGGTTGATGAACAAATGTAAAAGTATTAGAGAATTATAAATATATACTCATTACCGTAAATATCAAATGTAATAAACAATAAAAAAATATTCTAATCGAACTCATCCATTGATCATGAAAACATCCTTATTGTGTTTTGATAAATGGATACCTAAAAATATGAAAATTTTGGAACCAAATTATACAAATTATGTGAATAATATTTCCACACCGATTTTATCCTATATATATAATTTTATGTTTCAACAACAATATAGAAAATTAACGATATATAATATCATTTTATTCATATTTTTTATACCAACTGTCAATAATTATTTTTTTCCAGAGGACATTTTTAATGAAATTTATATCAAATTAACTAAATTAATTTTTTATCATGTATGAATGTCCATTTACCTTCACTTCCATTTTTATACTTATATCATAAATTATTTAATTATTCACATATATTTCATAGAGATGTGGTCTTTGGAGATGTCAGTCATTGAAAAAATTCATGTCAAATTTGGAGTTATATATTCAATGTTATAAAATAATAACTAAAAATTGTTCAATTTAATCATCCAGAAGTTTTATGGGTTTTCATTATTGAATAGGGCCCTGATAGGTTCGATTTATTACTTTGTATAGTTGAATGAATCATAATACACCAAGATTCATACAAAAAAAGAAATTAATTTTTTTTAGAGTTTTTAGTTTTATTGAAATAAAATGAATTTGACAATTTATGATGTAAAAATTTTGAAATGATCTTCTTTTCATTGAATTATGATGGATTTTGAGGTTATCCTCAGGGTTCAGGACACATGCTACCTACCACCTATAATGAATCAGTAATTCATCAATCAAATTATTTCTCACTGGGTTCTTTGTGTTTATTTCTTTTTCATGGGTAAAATATAGGTGGATATTGTATGTTTTCACAATCACTCACATTATGTTTAAAATTTAAATCATTTATATTAATTCCCAATATTTCACACATCCATAACTCGGTAAAGTCTATCATTCTAAGGGAAGGCTGTTATTTGGTGTCAAAACCCAATGGTGTATAGGAAATTATATTGGTTGAGAGGATGGGAGGTTTTCACCATCACACCCATTTAGAGGGAATTATTTCCTATCTGGTCCCTCAAAAATATATTTTGGATATGCTGAGGAATATTTTCTAAATCCCAATGAGGTACCGTTCACCCAAACAACATGATTAGGTGTCCAAATGTTCAATGTGTAAAGGGGGTTCTATTAATGGGGATGACTATATGTAAATGAATTTCTCAATCCATATCCCATTATTTCTTATAAACATGTATCTTATTATATTTTAAATAAAAATAACAAGTAACTCTAGTGTTTATAGCCATCCAAGAAGCCAATTCGTTTTTCAAGGATGAGATTGAAAATTTATGAAGCTTCCTACATTTCCTATTTATAACAGAAATTTAAACCTTTATATTTTGTCAGATTTTGAGTCATTTAGTATAATATAATAAATAATGGACATATTTAAGGAAATTTAGGAACTTTTAATGTAGATCACTCCTTAGGTAGTCACACTATATTTTCTTTTTATAAGAGAAATTTGATTCATCATAGTTTCATCCTCACTCAAGACACATATACAAGGTGACTAAAAATTAATTCCCATTAGGGTTATTTTCAAATGGTTTACTAATATAATAATTCCCACAAAATTTACACTAAGGAGGATTCCCCTATATAGATGAAACTATATCACTTCACCGAATGGGGATTACACAATATGTTTCCCCTATCTAAGGGAAATATATGATACGAGTGTTATGATCATTGCAATAAACTATGCCCACCTGAGTCATCTCTATGTTAGAAAAAATTGATATAAAATGATCAGAATCATCACATATAAGTCTGGTACATATGCACTAGGTGGCCCTTTTAGGGTATTTTATGTAGATCTTATACCTTATAAAGGAATACTTTGTATCCTACATATTTAAGGAATTAGAGTATTGATATATAAATTCATCCCTAACTCACTAATGGGTTAGAGGTACCTAATGGAATGGTCAGGGTATACATGTAAAGTGAATGTCATATATAGTCTAACATCTAATAAACTGGTAGATGATGAATGGTGGTATACTTATGGGATAATTTCATCCCAGGAGTTTAGATTATTCAAGATATGGATGGAGTTACAATAGGGTGGATGTCCATTTATTCATGGGCCATATGAAGGTGTCTTATATATCCTATTTGGATATGAGTCCATGTTTTCATATTTTAATTTTGTGTCTGCCTAAGTGTATCTTATAAAAAAGTTCATCATGTCCAATGTGTCTGTCTGACATGATAGAAATATCATAGGTTCTACACTTGACATGTCTTTGGAGTCCGTTTAACATGTCATGAGTGTTTCCCTGACATGTCCTTATTTTCTATCAAAAAATTTCTGAAGTGTATATCTGACTTGGATGATATGTTTGATGATGCTTTGTATGATTATATTAGACATGTCATTGGTCTAACGTGTGATTTAGTAAATATTCCATAGGATTGTCTAATGAATCGACTGACACACTGGATGTCTTCACATGATTAATGAAAACACATTCAAGGGTGTCATGTGATCATTCCTGATATGTATGGAGGCTATCAAATGATTTTGATGTCATGTTTAGAGGACTTCTCCTGAGATGTCTGATATGTCTAGAAGAATTCTCAAGACATAGACAACAAATCAGGAAGGTTTTCTCATGATATAGATGGATGTTATAGATGGCATTCAATGACTTGGTCGACATTTTAAATTGATTTCAAATGATTTGGATTTGTAATGAAAATTTCATGATCCTTTATCATGAAAATATGTGTACCCCTAAACATGTTGGTATTCTTTATTTTTAATAGCGTCTTTTATATATGCATAACATTTTTAAACTATTAGTATATTATGGTTTCACATGACCAAGTAAACTAGTGAAAAGTATTTCTCATAATATTGTTAGTTCACTTAAAGTGCTTCACATGATCTATAGGATGATCACGAGAAGTACATATACACGAAAAATAATCCATTAGATTGTACTGAAACTTTACCTAGTGGAATACCCTTTCAATTGTGTAACATTCCAATACAAGAAGTGTGCTCTCACATATATTATCTCGTTGGTGTGCCTTTCATGTGTAGTAGTCATCTTTAATCTAAGGGGAATTTACAGGACTCATCACCCCATATCTTACCACATTCCATGATTTTTATATCAAAAATATGGGAATCAGTCGAAGTATGGAGTATCATATCACACACTTCACGAGATCTTATTGCAGGTCATCCCATGCATCACATGATAATCAACAATCATTAGAACAATCTTACATCACCATATTTATAAGACGCACATTGTATCAAAAATAATTATCATGATAATGTCATCTTGTAAAAAATAAGATTCCAGATTATGATAAGATGTCTTTGTTTTTTTTGCAAGACCAGGATGCATGTCGACGAGTCTTTTATATGATTGAACGAGACATGTTGGGGGGGGAATTCATGAGATAATGTTTTTAGTTTTGAGTCCCTTAAAGATATCATTATAACTTATTGAAGAGAATTCGCATGACCAATAATTATCACATGAGGTGTATAACCCCATAAAATGAAAATTAGTGTATCTTCCCATCATGAGGGTATTATTCCTATTATATATTTTATTCATTGTCTTAAAAGACATACAACCTTTTCTAATTATTTGTCCACCAGGACAACATATGATCAATAATGGATTTCATGAGGGCATGAGAGCATCATCATGGATAGTTTCTCTTATTTTGGGTGATGTGTCACATGATCATTGATTGATCTTATGAATGTGTTTGATCTTTTACAAGGGTATTCATTCCTCTTGTATTTTTATTCATATTGGTGTCTCATTGTTGAATAAGCAAGTTAAAGGGCATTTGGTTGATTAATGTGACTTGTGAGAGGGCTTCTTAATTACAATTTTTACATTTCTCGGGCCCTTCGCATGAAAAAATTCTATATCCATGGGGCTTCCAAGATTAGGATAACATTATAGGTGTCATGATGAGAATATGACACCTATCAATAAAATTCATATGATTACAGAAACAAGCCTTGAACCCTTTGTTCAATATTTCTAACTTATCGAATAGTCGTTTCATGAACAATGGTGATCACATGAGGTGCATAATCCCTTTGTTTTAAGAAAAAAACAAATTTATTACATGATGGTTCCATATTTTTCATATTAATTCCCTTAATTTCCAAGGTGAATCCACTTATTTTTATTATTATCTTATAATATATATTACATGATTAAAGGACCCCATTTGGAAGCCTTTTCATGACTATCAACATGTTTTTGGATTCCATCACAATAAAATGAATAATTGTTATAGGAAATTATGACAGTAAGGAATAGAAAATTCAAACCACATTACCCATTAATATTTCCTTCCTAGGTTTATGATATCACATGCCTTTCTAAGGGTTACATGATTTCCATGATCCAACAACCTTATCTCCATGCATTCATGTTTATCCATCAATTTTTTTTGGATAAAATATTACATATTATTTAAGTATTTATTCAATTCATGTATTTCTTATTCTCATTTCTTGGGTTCTAATAAATCACCCCACCCCTCAGGAGGATGGTCTATAAGGATTACAACTTAGTTTTGAGGAAGTAAATTAACCATCCAATTCTTTGAAGTTACCAATAATCAATGTCCTGAGCAGTCCTTGGAATTATAGGTCACCTTTTTAATTCTATAGGACATCATATAAATAGGGGGTGATAGATCCTCTTATTCTATAGATAAATCAAAATCTAGTGGTCCTGTGATATCTTCTATCATATTACTACTTCACATGACCTCACATCAGTAAGAACATTAGAAGCCCTCTTCCCAATATTCTATTCTGTTATCTTATTGTGAGACATCAACATCTAAACATATTTTGTAATCAATTTTTTTCCTAATCAATGGTATTTTCCTTTGGTTGTGATGCATTTATTTTGTTATTGGGTTATATTTCATGATTTCTATTATCCAATGTAATGTTTTGTGTGATTTCTTTATTATTGTGCAAAATGTGTGACATCTATATGGTCATCTATTCACTATGTGTAAAAGAAAATCATCAGGTCTTGATATGTTCCCGATATCACATGCTTTGCAAGACCTGTGATGGGTCATGTAATCACAAATCATTATATGGGTCATGATATGTTTTTGATGTTTCCCTATCTACATGAAACATTTATGTGTTTCCCCTTTCTAGATTTACCCTTTATAATGTATAATTAATAATTTTTGAAGAAAAATTCAGGTTATAAGGAATATTCTAATGTAGTCGTCCAGATGAATATAACTACTAAGAATCATATTGTCAACCCTCGGTATCAAGTGTACTATGAGAATGAGATTTTGAAGGTGATTATCCTACATTAAATTTTGATCCATCTTATCATTCACTTATATCCATGGTATGGATTTGGTATTCTATATGATGATTTTATTCCCTTACTAGATTTTAATCTTTCATTTCACTAGTCATTGTATAACCTTGATAGTATTCAAATGAATTTTTTTAAGACAATCAATTAGTTTTAACACCCCTTTAATAGTTTTCATTCATCTATTATAAATATAAAAAGGGTCCAAATGGCTTCAACATTTCCCAATAAACAATTTCAAATAGTTACATGAGCATCCACATCTCTTCATTAAATGATCTACGAAGTGGTTTGATCCCCATGTTGAACATGAAACCTAAAGGTAACTTCTCTGATTCATGATAATGGAAATTTTGGGTCATGTATAGCTTCTTATAATTCTACAACCAATTAAATTTTATTCAACTTTATTATGTGATATGGAATTCTTAGTTTCTCGTATAATATTAGTTGGAACATCGAAAATGGATTATTAGTCAATAGTGAACATACAATAATTTGTTTTATAGAATTCATGAACAAATAGGGATCATCCTCTATTATAACTATTATATAGGTGTAATACCCCCTCTTTGGGAGATGTAAGAAACATTTTTCTAGTTGAAGATGTTTGGGATGAACCAGGAAAAACTCGGACCCTGGCGCTGGACATGATGACCATCATGAAGGTGTAGTTAAGAAAGTATTTCAACCTATCCTCACTCTTCCATTTTGTGGATTATATCTACATCTTCTTCTTCCATAGAGGGAATCATCCAACTACTATACATCATCATTTCTTCTCTTCCCAAAATATTTTCATCATTGAGGTCTCTTATTGGGCCATTCTTGAACATGAGGAGTATTACCAACGGGGATACCAAATGAAACCATAAGAATACCTATGAATTTGGCTAGTAGGATATTTAACCGTTAAATTTAATGGATGTATATTCTATATCGGGGACACAAAATTGTGAATTCGAGTTGAAATATTGGTAATTGTAGTGTGATTGGACAAGGGGTGCTTTCTTAATCTAATTTCAATGTACCTTTCTCTCTTTTATCGACTCATTTTTCATATCCCATAAAAAATCAATAATTAATGGATTAGTGGGACCTTCCAATAACTATATAGAAAGATAAGAGGGTATATCCATAGTTACAAATATCATAACACAATTAAAAAACCTAATGCTTCATTCCATAATAGGTTATACAATGTTTATAATGTTGAGAATATCTCATTGTTTCTCGAGGAGGTAATTGTCATGTGGATCATGAAAGATCGTTTCACCTGCATGGAATGTCTTTCAAAAACTAGGAAAATTATTTGATAACTGTAGTGGAAACCATGATGAGAGGCCATAAAAATATCTTTGATTTATGGGGTTATTAGGGCCAATTTAGATGATATAGTTATCTATGATTCATACACTCACATTCATGGTTCTCATTATTTTGGTTTTAATTAAAGGCATCCTCCTCTCCCTTCATCTAGTGAGTGAAATCCTGAACTTATTCAGCATTTTTACATTATGTTTCCATGGGAAGAAAATAATTATGAGATTATTCTTCTACATGTATATTCCCATTTTTTAGGTCTTATGACTAAGCCTAGGCTTGTGTGGAATCATTCCCAAGGGGTTTATTGAATCAAATGTCATTTCAGGTGCACAAGACCTATGCTTGATAGAGCCCATTTTCTATGGTAGTGATGGAGTTGATTATGAACATAGGGTAGCCTATAAATAATTGATTTAATCCCTAATATAAACTAACCATTATTGGGACATAGTTTTTTGAGGAGGCCATATATTCGATTCCAGGACATATGAAGCATTTAGTGAGAGGAGAGAATAAGATATTTTTACTCACTCTTCATCATCGGCACAACCAATCCTCCATTAAATAGATTTTATGACTTTATAGCCACTATAAACTATCCCTCATTGTCACAAAACTACTCCAACATTTGTTTAGAACCATGTTATGTGATTATATTCATTAATAAAATTAATAGTCTGATCATTGAGACTCCATTGTATGAATTTGATGGCCAAGAGATACACATTTACTAGCTATTTCCTGATTTGGGTGTATGTGGATTTTATTGTCCGACTTTATATGATATAATACTACATACTTCCATGCTCAAAACAGCATTCCAAAAGTAAGAAAACCCTATGTTTCTTTGATGAAAAAAAATCTATGAAATAATCAATAAGGGAAGCTTCAATGATTAATGATTAGAGATGTCAAACAGTCTCTATGAAATGAAAATAAATGGATGGATTGTCAATAGAAATAACCAAAAAGAAGTGTGGAAATCTTTCATAAGACACCACATTCTAGAATTATTATCTATATTAGAGACTACATATAAAGTAGGATAAAATTTTCATATTTAATTGAAGACTCTAATTTATATGATGTAGTAAAAGAGGTGGAGTAGGAGACACTTCCACACTAAATTAACAACCCTCTCAATACCATGGAGGGTTTTGGAAAATATAAATAACCAGATATTAATATGACCCATTTAATGGAATATCCATTTTTACAATTTATTTTATTTATTATTGAAACAATAGGAGAGTCTCTAGAATGTTGATACTCATCCTTGCATACTTCATCAATGGATAAATCACCAGAAAATTACTTGTTGTTGTCAATATTTCTTTCATTCCTATTGTGAAATAAATTTAGTTGACTCGATATCATATATATCATCTATGATACCAATACTTTTTATAATACTATGTAATCCAAGACTTATGATTTAAAACTCTCAATGTAGTAGTTGGAAAAAATGTGAGTTAATGGAAAAAAAATAATAAACAAATATAGAAAAAACAAAATATCAAGGAAGGGTGTTGAGAAAAAATTCAATATAAGTGTGTTGGTCTAAATCATTTATATATATTATAATTTATTGAATAATATTGTAAAAAATTAAAGAACATAAATAAATTATTTTCAATTTATCATGAATGATTGAGGAAGAATAAATTATATAAAAACATATGATAAAATTTATAATTTGAATTAATTAGGAATTAAATATTATAGCATGAACCTAGATAATACAGTTGATTATTTTAAATATTTCATTCAAATCTTCCATTTAAATACTATATTTCCAACAATAGTGAGGAATGATTGAAACAAAAATAGTGATTTCAATGCCATAAAATATTCATTTACTCCCAATATGGTTCTTTATTTTTTTTGACACATAAATGACATATAAACTAAAAATGATGAATCAAATAAATTAAATTGAACAAATCAAACCTAATGGTTTCACTATAGAAATAGATGGAATTAACAATATTAATTTTCCATAGGTAAGAGGATATTAATATATCTTATTAAATAATTATATATGAGAAAAAATTCCAATAAAAATATTTAATTAATTTCTATATCTATTGTTATAATGGTTAAGGGTAAAAATACATTAATTGATCACCAAGAATGTAGTATCATGTAAAAAATGACCATAAGATAGAATTGTTTTTATATATAATATTTTTGTATGAATACATATCCAATATTTATCCCGTCAAGAAGATTTTGATCCAATGGATCTAGAGGTGTTCTATTATGATTATCAACAATGTGAAGATATTATTGGTCATTGATTAAAAAATTATTGGACAAAAAAAAATTCTGTGGATAATTACCAAAATGAAATGGATAATGTTAGAGTGTGTTTCATTGGTTATTATTACATATCCCATATTATATGAAAAAATATTCTCCAGATAAGATTTAAATATGAAAAATAATGTGTAAAAAGATTTGGAAATGACTATGGCCTAAAGATAATTAGCTCAAGAAAGGAAAAATTTATATGAACTAAAAATATAGATCATTTTTCAAGGTTACTGAAGACCATTGAAAATAGTTTATTATAGTTTATAACTTTTATAAATAGAAGAATGAAATCCACTTCCCCAAGAACGATTTCATTGTAAATGGAAAATATACCACATTTTTTCTTAAATAGAAATAGACATTTGAAAATATATATTAAAATAATAGAGAAGAAGAAAACTAATTCAAATTTTAAGAGGATAAGAATGATATTTATTGATAAATTCATGGCCACATGAGATAAAAAATACATTTAGGAGGTGGTGAGAAATAAAGGATCTCATAAAATCCCTAAAAATTAATTTGAATTTACTTAAACATGTGATACATGTATAAATGGGTAGAAAAATTGATAATTCTTCAAAGTGAAATAATAATTTGTTTACAAGGGGTCTTGATATAAGAAGAGTTTATGTAATATTTTTTCAATGGTTCTTTTGGATTCCATAGTTTATGGAGGTTACTAAATTATAAAAGGTGTTTAAATACATTAAATGATATTTAATATTTTAGGACTGATATTCAATATAGAATATTATTACATTCTATTTTGATAATGGAACTCAGGTTCCCAATATCTAAGATGATAAATATCTTTATAATAAGTGAATAATGTAATAGGTTTTAATGGTGGAGATTCCTCCAAAAAAAAATTTTTTTGTAGGAAGAAGTAAATTACTATTAACAAGTATTACATGATTCATATTAATAATATAATAATATAAAAACTTTGTAATGTTATTGCCTTAGCATTGGTCAATATCAATAATCATGATCAGTTATATCCAGTTGAATATAAGATTCCTTAATAAACATATTATGAGAAGAATCCAAGATTTAAATAATATAGAATATTTTTATTTTCTTCACTGTAAATTAAATAAACCAAATATTTATATATTATAGTTAAGTTTTAATATTTAATGGATAGATTTATATGATCATGTAAAACAATATCTATAATAAAAGGATAATACAAATTATTGGAATACAATACATATATATTGTGGAAAACTAGATGAATTCAGAAACTAATTAGAAAATGATATAACATACAGATGGTTAAATGTATAACTCAAGGGGAGAAAAATATATATTATACTAATATTGGGGTAAAGTATGAATCCTAAATGATTATAAAATGGTTAAAAAATAAGGATGAAATGATTAGAGAAAAAATCATTATTTTTTGAAAAAAAATCAGTGAAATATATAATTGTTCAGAATATAAAACAAAACAAAATTATAATATTATCTAAATCCAAAAAACTTTGGCAATACAGAAGATAGAAATTCGAAAATGGTGATTAAAAAATGACATGACAATTTTTGTAGAATCATTAATTTGAAATGAATTTAGTTCCAAAAGAAAAAAAACCAATTCAAAACCAAGTCAATTTTTAATAAAACCCTCACTTGCTATTGAAATATTATAAAGATCTAGGATTTTTTGGTGTTACAAGGATGTCCCAAAATTAAGTGGAATTTTTAGATGAGAAGTTTCCCCTTGAGGAATGGATAAAGACAGTCCTTTTTCAATTCCATGGACTTGTAATAGAGAATAATCTTATTAAGAATATATATTAAATGTTTATTCAAAAATTTATTGAAAATATAAGATCTAAAAAGTTATTAAAAAGATTTTATGATGAATTATAATGATGAAATAAAAGATTAATGGTTGAATAAAACCTTCAATGGGCTAATTAAAACTATGATCTTGGTGTTATATACATAATTAATATCTAAAAAATCTTAGATCACTTAAATTCATAGTTCATCACAATTTATATATATATTTCAATTATCAATTGATTATGGTGCGTATATATGATGATGATATAATATTTAAGATATTTAAAAATGAAAAATATAAATAATATATAGAGTTTGCAAGGTATGTGTTCATGATATCAATGAATAGTGTGTTAAAAGTATTCATTGGCCTATATGTCATAGAATGAATGGATGAAAAATTTACTTGAATAATATAATTATTCATGTGAGGTACTAAATGTATTTATAATTAAACATTCATATGATATAACATCCATAATAGATACCATCATGAATTTTTAAGTGGGTGATGATGGAAAAATGTCCAATTTGAATATATATAGTTATATCATTGGGAGACTATTTTAATTGTTAGCTTAAAAAAATACTTTATTTTCCTCTTTTTTATGTCACATTGCTGCAAATATACCCAAAATAGAGAGACAATATTGTAGTTAAATGAAGAACAGAATATCTATATGTTATTGTGGAGTATGGATTATTTTGTAGTTCCTCTTAGAATAAGTGGTTATTGAGATTTACATCTGTGAAATGGGTTGGATTAGTGGATAATATCATTTTTATATTCATATTTTCATTGAATATTATTGTATTATATACATATTCACTATAAAATAAATGAAAATCCAATTCATTTATCATTTTTGTAACACCCCAGGTAAATAAATAATATGACATCTTTATATTTAACCATATTTGTGAATAAAATATTAATATTACTTTAAAAGGGATGCTATGCTCGATGGCATACCCAATACGCAACAACGAGTTTCTTGGGAATCTTACGTTGCACTCTAATAACAAAATAATATTATTTTAAATGGTAGTTAACGCCTAGCCGTTGTAATGGCAGGAATGGACAGAACTAACTACAAAATTATTATATATGGTTGTCAAATATTTTTACTCTTTACAATAAATGTTAGAGGATTAAAAATACAAATGAATCCAGTTTTTAAGCGTAAACATTCTAACATTCTTTAAAAGGTCGATTAACCGCCTTTTGATGGAGAACCTCTTTTAAATCCACTTTTTGACAATTTTTGTGTGTTATATTTGACAAAATAAAATTCTTCTTTACAGTCGTGACATCAAAATTTACTTTTTGTAAAAAAAATTTATTTTTCCGAAAGGGTTCAATTTTTAATGAATAGTAAAAAATGTTGTATTTTAATTCAAAACCTCTTTTTAATCTAATTTATTTATATGATTATATTATTTTTTGAATTGGTTTTAAAGTAAAATTAGAATATATTTTTACCATTTAATCCAATAGTGGTCATTGGAATTAATTTCACATTGAAATATGACATAAACGAGTGTCAATCTTTTGATACATTTTGTTTCATAAAAACAAGCTATTTGTTTTGACAGCGGGAATTAATTAATAAATTAATTAATGCAACTTATATGTTTTTAATTTTGTAAAATAGACATCATTTTTGAATTCGGAATATCAAATATAGCTTAGGGAGAATTTTTGGTAATTTTCTGAAAAACTTCAATTTTTGATGAATAGTAAAACCACTAAGTGGTACTTATAAAAACTGATTTTCCGTTTAAATGAACATTTTCCACCTTTGTGTTTTGAATATCAAAAATCCGACATACATGGTTGTTATTAAGAAGTAAAATGTGGTTCAATGGGATTGAAATAATTTTTTGGTGAATAGTAACTTATTAAGTTTTTAATCACGATTAGAGGTAATTAGTGTAGTTTAAGGTATGAATAATGTTTTAATAAAATGAAATGACCTAGAAACACGTCCTACCCTCATTGGATGTGTCATGGCCGACCAATACAATCCATGGGTCAACCTGGGGACCCCATGGAGCCACTTTGGTTGGAAAATGACATAAATATCTTTTTATTTAATGTTAAAGTAAAAATGACACCAACATGAGATGTTTTACTAAAACAATTTTTACATGGGTTTATACAAGTCAGAGTTTTGACTATAAATAATCAATGGAAATATAAAAATATTTACTACATCATATTTTTTTTAATTTTTAGACATTATATAAATTAAATTATTTATGACATCATGATGATGCAACGATGACCTCATTATTTAACGATTTAAATAAAATGGAAAGATAATGTAAAATCTAAGACCTACACATGTCCAAAACCTATTGTATGGGTGTATTTAGAAACCTTAAAACCTTATCCTAGAATTATATCAATGTGGGAACCTTTAAATCCGAAACTCATTTTCAAATAAAGTAATATTTCATTACTTTCCAAAAGTGCCCCTCCTCTCCTCTTATAAAAGGCCCTCACCTCTACCTCCTTACCCACACTTCCAAAGCCATTTGATCAAAAAAACCCTGCCCATTTTGTCGTTCCACATCACTCTATTACCCCTTGAAGCCTCAATTTGGGCAGAAGTCTTCCCAAGGATGCCTTTGAGCTCAAACCAAAGGGAGTTTCCCGATTTTAAGGTAATGTCTTCACTTGAGTCCTTTTGTTTTATTTTGCTTCTCCAACCCAGAAAACTATTTTTATTATTTTCTTTTGTAACAAAAACAGTTTCTTCAATATAATAGGATGTTGTTATAAGAATTATTTGAGCTACACTTATACACACTTAAATCTAATGGTTAAAGAACATACTGTTTCTGTGGATGGTGAATTTCTGCCTCCCGAAACGATGATTGTTCAACATTCTTTTAACACCTTCAAATGTGGACATTAAGATGTCACTATATTTATATATGATATATAATATGTTTATGTTTTCCTTAAGGTTCTGTATTTTTCATTTATGGCATACATTTATGGTTTCCATTATGGGTAAACGCGATATCTTCATTTTAGGAAGTGCGGAATACCGCCCCCTCAAAGTGATTTGATTCGTTAATGCCATATGTGGGACGTATAAAGGATATAATTAATTGTATTACATATGTTAACCCACTGGAATTATAATATACCTTTATATATTTATTATTTCATTCAATTGAATACAAAAAAAAAAGAAAAAGAAATGAATGTAGCGTTCATGCGTACGTACGGCTTACCGTCTCCATGAACGATGCATTTCATTTCTTATCTCCAAATGTGATGTAATATTATAAGTACATATATATAATTGATATATATGTAATATATTACATCTAAATGATGGGTACCATTCTGGAATTATAATATATATATCTCTCTTTTTTTTAATTCCATTAATATGGCAAAAAAAATGAAAGTAGCGTTCATGCGTACGTACGACCTACCGTCTCCATGAACGATGCTTTTAATTTTTTTATCTCCAAATGCTATGGAATAGTATAAAACGAATATATAATGGATATATATGATATTTAAAACATAAATACTATTCTGTAGATGATGTATCTATAACTACATGGAAAATTATTGTCCAACAAGTTCAATTTTTACTCATGTACTGAACATCGACAAAAACATCTGATACAAAATCACTTTATTAACCAATTATTATAACATTATAATATGTGATATGAACTGAATAATAATATTTAAAGGATGTCCTTACACAATTATAAATTGACCAAATTTTATTATTCAGGAGATGAAAGAAAGATCGAGTCATGTCGGACACGAGGTAAGGGATCCTACTCCTCTCTTTCTTTTTAAGTACACTCTTTTATGTCATTCCTTTTAAGATCATCTTTATTAATATTGGGGTGTTCTTTTATATTACTCATACTGTACTTTTTATGTTCATATGGTGAGAGACCCTATTTTCTCTCATCAATCCATTTTGGATGTTTTGAGTGGCGCCGTTAGGCTGCCGAATTTTCGTAAGGGATCCAACCTCTCTATTTCTTTTTAAGTACTCTCATTTATGTCATTTCTTTTAAGCCCATCTATCTTATGTTTTAGGATGTTACTTTATATTACTCATAATTTACTTTTTATTTTCATATTCTGGGAGACCCTATTTGATCTCATAAATCCATTTTTGGAAGTTTTAAGTGGCGCCGTTAGGCTGCCGAGTTTTCGTAAGGGATTTTTCATCTCACTCTTATTCCCATGAGATTTATGCTACATTTTCCACATTTTCATTTGAGTGGTGCTTTTACTGCCCATTATTTTACTCATTGTGTATAATACATTCATTTATTAGTATTTACATCATTGTTTTATTGTCCTTCTTTCACGGGGTGCATGTCTCGAAAGATACCCATGTCGGTAAGGGAACCTTTCACCCTCCTCTTTTTAAAAGACTTCTTTTGTTGGGTCTTTTAATTTATATATTGTTATGTTGGGATATGTTCTCATATATCCTTATTGATGTAAATTTTATGTCCAAGTGATGAGACCCCCTTTTTATCTCTCATCAACTCATTTTCTGAATTTTGTAGTGACGCCGTTAGGCTGTCATATTTTTGCAAGGGAACTTCTTAACCCAAATTTGATTCTTTGGGATAATCTTGTACTCCTTGAATATGTCATTATATGAATATGTTTTAATAACCTAGGATTTTTTTACACTTAATATCCACTTATATTGGGTGTATTCGTTTGTCACCCATAATAATGTAATTGATTTATCCTTAAACCAAGGATACCGTCTTTGTAAAGGACTTCGTCTCTATCTCCTTTCATTGAGGCATATTTCGTTTTATACACAACTTTCTTTCATACGGTGTATAAAAACCTTTGACTTTTACTTTTATTCAAAATGAATCTTTTTATACAAAGCGTTTTACTAAACGACAAAAGGGAATGTTTTTGTCGTACATATGCGGCGACAATGACTTCTCCGCCGCTGTGAGTATTATTTGGTCTTTGGCTTCCTCAACAAGCCGTAATGTTTTTAAAATAAAATAAATACCATATACTCCTTTATGTATTTTGGTATTGAAAATGGTTTTGATAAAATATTCTATTATGTCAATATATTTAAATGATATATTGTGATTGAAATGTGGAAATGTTATCATTCCTTTATATTGGTTTTATGTTTTATGATTTTATATTGGTACTTGGACATTTGACGGGTGGTTACGTGATAAACCATATGACGGGTGGTTCCGTGAATACCAGGACCGGTGGTTACGTTGTAACCTCCAATGCATTGGGTATGGAAGTCGGCCGTATGGCTATTCCATTAAGTATGTATGGAAGTTGGCCGAATGGCTATTCCATTAAGTGATATGTGTGGAAGTCAAACTTATGGTTATCCCACTTAAGTATGTTTATGTCCCAAGTTACCTTTATATGTTATGTGATCTTTATATGGGTTTTATGGTAATCTTTTGGTTACAGAAGGGGAAGTAATTAACTTTTATTCAGTGAAGAGTTTTTACTACTTCGAAAAGGTGAAAAGTATTACTTTGATAAAGTATACATGGATTACTTGTTGTTTTGAGAAACTAACAGTTTTCATTCTTTGTGTATCCCTTACTGAGCTTTTTATGCTCATCCCATGTTTTTGAAATGTTTTTTTACAGGACATAACATGGAATAGGGTCAAGGATGGGATCAAGGGAAAGTCATTCTACCTAAAATATGGAACTATACATGATTCTTTTTAAGAGTTTTTATTGTATGGAAACATATTAGAAGTTTCTACTTTTTAATCTTTTCAGATGTAATAGTTATGTCCTAATTCTCTAAAACTATAAACCTGAAAAGATCCTCAATGTGATTTATTCATTTAATTCAATATTAAGTAAGGTTTAAGGCCGAAGCCTTATAATTTTGAACTCTAATTATATCTTAGATATGAAATGTTGTGCTAAATTTCAATTTTTTTATAAGTAACTTTAATTGATATGAATTCACTTATTTAAATAATTTATCGTAATACAACTGTTATAAATCATATGAAAACCTTTTCCATCACTCAAGGAAAAGGTAATACATTATATTTTGTCCCATCAAGATGGAGAAAGCTGATGAATGTATAGAGACGTTACAGTGTATGTAAAAAAGGTCACATTCTAGATATCATGATAAACCCACTTTTTAATGATGTCATTAAATGGGATTTTTCCCTAAAAATCCAATAATCTCTATCCACGTAGATAATATATATATGGGACAGAAACTCACCTAAGTAATTTTATATTTATGGATTGCTGTGTTGGTTATTCTTATTTATTTTTATAAAAAAACATTATATTCTAAACTATTATATTAAACCATAATGGGTTTATTTAAAATTAGGGAGATGGTATTAATTATTTCATTATTGGGGAAATGAATGTAATTGTTCACTCATTCCACCAAGTAGAGTTATCCTATATAAACTATTTTGAATTTGGGAGAGGATTGGTTTTCCCAATTTATGGGGTAGGATTGTATGAGATGTGCTGAATTGAATGACAATCGTAGAAGTTTTTTCATGAAGAAAATTTTATATAATTATAGTTTCTAGGGGTAATGTAGAATAACCCACATTTCATATGGTGTATAAGAATACTATTTATTTTTCAAGTGATGTACAATAGAAAAATATATATATCACTCTTGATGACCATTTAGTGTAAATCACTCACTACTCATAAAATCATATTGTGTTTTGGAATTATTATAATATTTAAAATAAGGAAAATATGGGATTCTGGAATGAATAATTCATTGAATAAAATATATATATATGAAACTAGACATGTTATTACACAAAATGGTCTTGGTTAATGGGTAGGCCAGTTGGGTTCCTCCAATATCAATTTAATGATATCTAAATATCGATTGATAGTTCAAAAAAACATACATTAACCATTATTAACTCCATGGAGTGTGATATTATTCCTTCCTAGGGGATGTCATTGGTAATCCAAATCTCATGTCCACTAATATAAAAACAATGAACAAACCATAATATAGTGTATGAAACCTTTTATGGTCTAGCTTCATTATATATGGATTGATATCATTAGCAATCCAAAATCACTAATAAGAGTATATATCTCATGAAATTTTATAGAATTATTATATGAAATATAATAAAATAATAATGAGATTCATGTCATGGGGAGGTGGAAAATACCACATCAAACGCTTATAATCTTTGCTTCCTCATCAAAAAAAATAATCTTATTAGAAAATACATTAATGATATGTGAAACTATGGAACACACTATAACACCCCAAGTAAATAAAGTATATGACATATTTATATTTATCCATATTTGTGAATCAAATATTAATATTACTTTAAAGGGGATTCTATGCTCGATGGCGTACCCAATACGCAACAATGAGTTTCTTGGGAATCTTACGTTGCACTCTAATAATAAAATAATATTATTTTAAATGGTAGTTAACGCCTAGCCGTTGTAATGGCGAGAATGAAGAGAACTAAATACCAAATGATTATATATGTGTGTCAAATATTTTTACTTTTTACAATAAATGTTAGAGGATTAAATATGCGAATGAATCCAATTTTAAGCATAAACATTCTAATATTCTTTAAAAAGTCGATTAACTGCCTTTTGATGGCGAACCTATTTTAAATCCAATTTTTGATAATATTATGTGTTATATTTGACAAAATCAAATTATTCTTTAGAATCGGGACATCAATATTTACTTTCTGTAAATTTTTGATATTTTTCCGAAAAAGTTCAATTTTTAATGAATAGTGAAAAATGTTGTATTTTATTTCAAAACCACTTTTTAATCTAATTTATTTATATGATTATATTATCTTTTGAATTGGTTTTAAAGTGAAATTAGAATATATTTTTACCGTTTAATCCAATAGTGGTCGATGGAATTAATTTCACTTTGAAATCAGACTTAAACTAGTGTCAATCTTTTGATACATTTTGTTTCATAAAAATATGCTATTTGTATTGACAACGGGAATTAATAATTAAATTAATTAATGAAACTTATATGTTTTGAATTTTGTAAAATAGACATCATTTTTGAATTCGGAATATTGAATATAGCTTAGGGTAATGTTTTGGTAATTTTCTGAAAAACTTCAATTTTTGATGAATAGTGAAACCACTAAGTTGTACTTATAAAAACTGATTTTCCGTTTAAATGAAATTTTGCCACCTTTGTGTTTTGAATTTCAAAAATCCAACATACATGGTTGTCATTAAGAAGTAAAATTTTGTTCAATGTGATTAATATAATTTTTTGGTGAATAGTAACTTATTAAGTTATTAATCGCGATTAGAGGTAATTAGTGTAGTTTAAGGTAAGAATAATGTTTTAATAAAATTAGATGACCTAGATAGATGTTCTACCCTCATTGGATGTGTCATGGCCGACCAATAAAATCCATGGGTCAACTTGGGGACCCCATGGAGCCACTTTGGTTGGAAAATGACATGAATACATTTTTATTTAATGATAATGTAAAAATGACACACATGAGATGTGTTACTAAAACAATTTTTACATGGGGTTATAAAAGCCATATTTTTCACTATAAATAGTCATTAAAAATATAAAAAGATATCCTACATCATAGTATTTTTTTATAATTTTTATACATTAAATAAATTAAATTATTTATGACATCATGATGATGCAGCGATGACCTCATTATTTAACGATTTAAATAAAATGGAAAGATAATGTAATATTTAAGACCTACACATGTCCAAAACCTATTGGATGGGTGGATTTCGAACCATTATCACCTTATCCCCGAATTATATCAATGTGGTACCTTTTAAATCTGAATCTCATTTTCAAATAATGTAACATTTGCTTACTTTCCAAGAGTGCCCCTCTTCTCCTCTTATAAAAGGCCCCCACCTCTCCCTCCTTACCCACACTTCCAAAGCCTTTGGCTTGGCCAACCCCTGCCCATTTTGTCTCTACACATTCCTCTATAACTCCTTGAAGCCTCACTTTGGGAAGAATGATTTCCAAGGAATACATTGAGCTCAAATGAAAGGAAGTTACCTGATTTTAAGGTAATGTCTTCGCTTGAGTCCTTTTGTTTTATTTTTCTTCTCCAACCCCCTAAAATATTTTTATTCATTTATTTTGTAACCAATACAGTATCTTAAATATACTATGATGTTTTTATAAGACTTATTTGAGCTACACTTACACACACCTACATCTAATGGTTAAAAACATACTATTTCTGTGGATGGCGAATTTCTGCCTCCCGAAACGATGATTGTTCAACATTTCTTCTAACACCTTCAAAGGTGGCCATTAAGATGACACTATATTTATATATGATATATAATATGTTTATGATTTACTTAATCTTCTGTATTTTTCATTTATGGAATACCTTTATGGTTTCCATTATGGGTAAACGCGATATCTTCATTTAAGGAAGTGTGGACTACCGCCACCTCAAAGTGATTTGATTCGTTAATACCATATGTGGTACATATAAAGGATATATTTAATGATATTATATATGATACCATACTGGAATTACAATACTATTATGTATCATTACGTTTTGATTCCATTAAATATGAAATAGAAATGGAAGTAGCGTTCATGCGTACTTACGACTTACCGTCTCCATGAACGGTGCATTTCATTTCTTAACTCTAAATGTTGTGTAATATTATAAATTCATGAATATACTGGATATATATGATATATATGATATATACATGATGAATACAATTATTTATATAATGAACCTTTGACCACACGAACAACATGTAATTGTAAGAAGTCCACTTTCGACATAAGAACCAAGTACCGACAAAACAAACATTTTTAACTTAAATGATTACATAGTGTCTATGACATGGTAATAAGTGAAATAAAAGGAATAATGAACATGAAAAAGGTTCTTAAGGAAGTATAAATTAACTCAAGTTTATTATTCAGGAGATTAAAGAATGATCGTGTCAAGTCGGACCAGAGGTAAGGGATCTTACTCCTCTCTTTCTTTTTATGTACACTCTTTTATGCCATTCCTTATAAAGATCATCATTCTTGTTATTGGGATGTTCTTTTATATTACTCATATAGTAGTTTTTATGTTCATATGATGAGAGACCCTATTCTCTCTCATCAATTCATTTTGGATGTTTTGAGTGGCGTCGTTAGGCTGCTGAATTTTCGTAAGAGCTCAAACCCCTCACTTTCTTTTAACGTACTCTCCTTTATGTCACTTCTTTTAAGATCCTCTTTGTTATTTTGGGGGATGTTCTTTTATATTCATCTTTCTGTAAACTTTATGTTAATATGATGATAGACCCTATTTGATCTCATCAATCCATTTTTTGTATGTTTTATGTGGCGACGTTAGGCTGGTGAGTATTCGTAAGGGATTTTTCATCTCACTTTTATTCCCGTGAGATTTATGCTAAATTTTCCACAATTTCTTTTGAGTGGTGTATGTACTTCCCATTATTTTACTTATTTTGTAATATAATTTCATTTATGAGTATTTACATCAATTTTTTATTGTCCTTCTTTCATGGGGTGCATGTCTCGAAAGATACCCATGTCGGTAAGGGAACCTTTCACCCTCCTCTTTTTGTAAAAGACTTATTTTGTTATGTCTTTTAATTCACATAATATTATGTTGGGATATGTTCTTCTATATACCTATTGATTTAAATTTTATGTCCCAGTGATGAGATACCCCTTTTTGTCTCTCATCAACTCATTTTCGGAATTTCGTAGTGACGCCGTTAGGCCGTCAAAGTTTTGCAAGGGAACTTCTTAACCCAAATTTGATTCTTTGGGATAATCTTGTACTCCTTGAATATGTCATTCTATGAAAATGTGTGAATAACCTCTGATTGTTTTAAACATAATATCCACTTATACTGGGTGTATTCATTTGTCACACATAATTATGTAATTGATTTATCCTTAAACCAAGGATACCAGCTTTGTAAGGGACTTCGTCTCAATCTCCTTTAATTGAGGCACATTTCGTTTTATACACAACTTTCTTTTATACGGTGTATAAAACACATTGAATTTTAATTTTTTACAAAAGGAATCTTTTTCTACGAAGCGTTATACTAAACGACAAAAAGGAATGTTTTTTTAACGTACGCGGTGACAACAACCTTTTCCGCCACTGCGAGTATTATTTTGTCTTTGGCTTCCTCAACAAGCCTTAATTTTTTTAAAATAAAATAAATACCATATACTCTTTTATGTATTTTTGTATTGAAAATGGTTTTGATAATGGATTCTATTAAGTCAATATATTTAAATGATATATTTTGATTGAAATGTGGAAATGTTATCATTCCTTTATATCGGTTTTATGTTTTATGATTTCATATTTGAACATGGACATTTGACGGGTGGTTACATGATAAACCATATGACGGGTGGTGCCGTGAGTACCAGGATGGGTGGTTACGTTATAACCTCCAATGCATTGGGTATGGAAGTCGGCCGTATGGCTATTCCATTAAGTATGTATGGAAGTTGGCCGAATGGCTATTCCATTAAGTGATATGTGTGGAAGTCGACCTTATGGTTATTCCACTTAAGTATGTGTTTGTCCTATGTTACCTTTATATGTTATGTTATCTTTATATGGGTTTTATGGTAATCATTTGGTTACAGAAGGGTAAGTAATGAACTTTTATTCAGTGAAGAGTTTTTACTACTTAGAAAAGGTGAAAAGTATTAATTTGTTAAAGTATACATGGTTTACTTGTTGTTTTGAAAATCTAACAGTTTTCATTCATTGTGTATCCCTTACTGATCTTTTTATGCTCATCCCATGTTTTTGAAATGCTTTTCACAGGACTTAACATGGAATAGGGTCAAGTATGAGATCAAGGGAAAGTCATGCTACCTAAAACATAGAACTAGACATGTTTCTTTTTAAGAGTTTTTATTTTATGGAAACCTAGTAGCAGTTTCTACTTTGTAATCTTTTGAGATGTAATAGTTATGTCATAATTTTCTAAAACTCTAAACCTGAAAATATCCTCAATGTGAATTATTCATTTAATTCAATATTATGTAAGGTTTAAGGTCGGGCCCTTATAGTTGGTATCAAAGTTCGGTTTAGACAACTTTAGGGATTAGGAGTTCTTGTGAGACACATGATTAGTCCCTATATCTATTATTTTAGTTAAATCCTTGTTTTATAACATTTTTATCTAGTCAAGTAAAGTCAGTTACGAATGGAAGGAGAAGGATCTCAAATGACATTCATATCTCTTCCTGATGACATGCTTTCAATAATTATTGCAAAGTCATCTTCGGATGATTGCGAAACTTTTTCTAGCATACAACTCACTTGTAAGTAGTTGTTTAAGATGTCAAACACCTCCACTATACCTCGTTATTATCGTGGATCATGGGTTGTTTTTAGACAAATATTATTTTCACAATATTCTCATATTTTCAAGAAAGGTAAATATTATCAAGGTATTTTAAAATATTTTCGCTTGTCACAAGAATTTGAAGCATATTATGATTTTAAAAATGGTGCTGAGGAAGGAGACCCTTGCGCAACCTATTTATATTTTATTTTAAAATATAGTCTCACATCACATACTTATGGTATTTTAAAAGGACCAATAATAGAAAGTTTCACCACTATTTAAGTCCGACTATTTTATAGAAATCATGTTTTATCAGATGTTTTAGAATTATATGTCATACATGACTATTTTCCCAAACTGTTTTTCTGTGAACACCCATATAACCCATGTTGTACGAGGTGTATTTGGATGGAGGAAGAAAATGATTTTGAAGGATCTCTAAATCATTGTTGTAATGCATGGGACTTCTACCTACATGAGCAAGATGACGATGAAACTGAGTGGACGCCATGATCAAGGTATGATGTTATTCATTTTGGGAATCATTTTATTTTATCTTATGGTGGTGAAATAGGACTTCAAGAATTAAGATGTTGTGGTCGTAACGAATTCGGATGAAAATTAAAGGTATAAGTAAATGATTGAGGTTAAAATATGTTAGGGTTATTTTTCGAGTTTTATAAAAAGGACAACACGCAGACTGTGTGACAACCAGTCACGTAGGACAAAGCTGCGGGAATCGAACCCACAACCAAAGTGCAACTGGTATTTATCGCCTACCACTGGACTACGTGAAGTCCCTGGTTAGTTTGACTAATTCTTTTTAGTTAGATGATTTTATGAATTAAGAGTAAGTTGATTTTGGCTTATCTATGGATATTTATTAACCTATCATGGAGGATATGTGATTAGGTTAATTACTTTTCAATATGAGACATTAAGAGCAACTGATGTTGTTTGGAGATAAATGATACGATTTAACATGGAATAATATGTGACTAAATCCCTCAAATATTTGGGTTTCAATCTTAGTTTGTTTTACTTTGATGAATTTTATGGAAAAATTGATTATCGAATTGTCCTCATTGAACTTTGGGTTTTGTTGGTCAAATTTTGGAGATTAAGAATATATTTTCTTTTTATAAGGGGTTATCCTTTTCTGGATTATCTGATCTTGTACTAGCCTTTTTGGTTTTGGTTTTGGTCTAAAGACATGGGAAGTATATATTTCTCTTTTGTGGATTAGGTGATTCTCTAGAAGTTGATTATAGTACTCTTAATGTGAACACGTCTTCCTAAATTCTCATCTTTTGGAGAAAATAAGAGTTTGTGTAAAAGTTGAAAGTCAACATGATAAGTGATTATGTTTCCTTATGAATAAATTACTCAATAAAATGTAACTTAAAACAATAATGTTGTCTATTAACTTTTCCTACTGTGGAATCGAATACCGTTTAACCCATCACAAGTTTGTGATTTTCATGTGGTTAACTTTCTCCTAAACATGTTTTCTATCACTCTCCATCAGAACATGACCCTTTGTTTTTTCCTCCATGTCCATATTTTTGTACTTGGAATCCTAGTATGGGTTAACTCGGGTGACCTTTTTACTTGTCTTTCTTTATTTTAATGTGATTGTTTTACCGACTCTTGTTTCGATGTGGGACTTTCAAGGATGTTTCCAAGCCCAATTTTAAAATTGCGAGGACGCAATTCCCAAAAGGGGAGAATGATGTAACACCCCAGGTAAATAAAGAATATGACATCTTTATATTTATCCATATTTGTGAATCAAATATTAATATTACTTTAAAGGGGATGCTATGCTCGATGGCGTACCCAATACGCAACAACGAGTTTCTTTGGAATCTTACGTTTCACTCTAATAACAAAATAATATAATTTTAAATGGTATTTAACGCCTAGCCGTTCTAACGGAGGGAATGAATAGAACTGACTACCAAATTATTATATATGTTTGTCAAATATTTTTACTTTTTACAATAAATGTTAGAGGATTAAAAATGCGAATGAATCCAATTTTAAGCGTAAACATTCTAATATTCTATAAATGGTCTATTAACCACCTTTTGATGGAGAACCTCTTTAAAATCCATTTTTTGACAATTTTATGTGTTATATTTGATAAAATAAAAATCTTCTTTAGAACCGGGACATCAAAATGTACTTTGTGTAAATTTTTTGTATTTTTCCGAAAAAGTTAAATTTTTAATGAATAGTGAAAAATGTTGTATTTTAATTCAAACCCACTTTTTAATTAAATTTATTTATATGATTATATTATCTTTTGAATTGGTTTTAAAGTGATATTAGAATATATTTTTACCATTTAATCCAATAGTGGTCGATGGAATAAATTTCACTTTGAAATCGAACTAAAAGTAGTGTCAATCTTTTGATACATTTTGTTTCATGAAAACACGCTATTTGTTTTGACAGCGGGAATTAATTATTAAATTAATTAATGAAACTTATATGTTTTAAATTTTTTAAAATAGGCATCATTTTTTAATTCGGAATATCGAATATATCTTAGGGTGAATTTTTGGTAATTTTCTGGAAAACATCAATTTTTGATGAATAGTGAAACCACTAAGTTGTACTTATAAAAACTGATTTTCCGTTTAAATGATATTTTTCCACCTTTGTGTTTTGAATTTCAAAAATCCGACAAACATGGTTGTCATTAAGAAGTAAAATGTGGTTCAATGGGATTAAAATAATTTTTTGGTGAATAGTAACTTATAAAGTTTTTAATCGCGATTAGAGGTAATTACTGTAGTTTAAGGTAAGAATAATGTTTTAATAAAATGAAATGACCAAGACACATGTCATACCCTCATTGGATGGGTCATTGCCGACCAAGGAAATCCATGGGTCAACTTGGGGACCCCATGGAGCCACTTTGGTTGGAAAATGACATAAATACCTTTTTATTTAATGATAATGTAAAAATGACACAAACATGAGATGTTTTACTAAAATAATTTTTACATGGGGTTATACAAGTCATATTTTTGACTATAAATAGTCATTATAAAGATAGAAATATTTCATACATCATAGAATTTTTTTTATAATTTTTAGACATTAAATAAATTAAATTATTTATGACATCATGATGATGCAGCGATGACCTCATTATTTAATGATTTAAATAAAATGGAAAGATAATGTAATAACTAAGACCTAAACATGTCCAAAACCTATTGGATGGGTGGATTTAGAACAATTATCACCTTATCAACGAATTATATAAATGTGAGACCTTTTAAATCCGAAACACATTTTCAAATAAAGTAATATTTTCTTACATTCCAAGAGTGCCCCTCCTCTCCTCTTATAAAAGTCCCCCACCTCTACCTCCTTACCCACACATCCGAAGCCATTGGATCGTCCAACCCCTCCCCATTTTGTCTCTACACATCCCTCTATAACTCATTGAAGCATCAATTTGGGCAGCATCCTTTCCAAGGAAGCCTTTGATCTCAAATCAAAGGAAGTTACCCGATTTTAAGGTAATGTCTTCGCTTGAGTCCTTTTGTTTTATTTTGCTTCTCCAACCCACTAAACAATTTTTATTCATTTATTTTGTAACAAATACAGTATCTTAAATATATTATGATGTTTTTATAAGAATTATTAGAGCTACACTTACACACACCTACATCTAATGGTTAAAGAACATACTGTTTCTGTGGATGGAGAAGTTCTGCCTCCCGAAACGATGATTGTTCAACATTCTTCTAACACCTTAAAAGGTGGCCATTAATATGACAATATATTTATATATGATATCTAATATGTTTATGTTTTACGTAAGCCTCTGTATTTTTCATTTATGGCATACCATTATGGTTTCCATTATGGGTAAACACGATATCTTTATTTAAGAAAGTGCGGACTACCGCCCCCTCAAAGTGATTTGATTCGTTAATACCATATGTGGTATGTATAAAGGATATATTTATTGATATTATATATGATTCCATACTATAATTAAAATACTATTATGTATCATTATGTTTTAATTCCATTAAATATGAAATACAAATGAAAGTAGCATTCATGCGTACGTACGGCTTACCGTCTCCATGAACGGTGCATTTCATTTCTTAACTCTAAATGTTGTGTAATATTATAAATGAATAATATACTGGATGTATATGATATATATGATATTTAAATGATGAATACAATTCTGGATATAATGAACCTTTGACCACATGAACAACATGTAATTGTATGAAGTCCACTTTCCACTTAAGAACCAAGTATCGACAAAACAAACATTATTTACATAAATGATTACATAGTGTCTATGACATGGTAATAAGTGATATAAAAGGAATAATGAACTTGAAAACGGTTCTTAATGAAGTATAAATTAACTCAAGTTTATTATTCAGGAGATTAAATAACGATCGAATCAAGTCGGACCCGAGGTAAGGGATCTTACTCCTCTCTATCTTTTTAAGTACACTCTTTTATGTCATTCCTTATAAAGCTCATCATTCTTGTTATTGGGATGTTCTTTTATATTAATCTTACTGTAATTTTTATGTTCATATGATGAGAGAACCTATTCTCTCTCATCAATCCATTTTGGAAGTTTTGTGTGGCGCTGTTAGGCTGCCGAATTTTCATAAGAGATCAAACACCTCAGTTTTTTTAAAGTACTCTCCTTTATATCACTTCTTTTAAGCTCCTCTTTGTTATGATGGGGGTGTTTTTTTATATTACTCTTTCTATAAACCTTATGTTAATATGATGAGATACCCTATTTTATCTCATCAATCCATTTTTTTTAAGTTTTATGTGGCGCCGTTAAGCTTCCGAGTTTTCTTAAGGGATTTTTCACCTCACTTTTATTCCCGTGAGATTTATGCTACATTTGCCAAAATTTCCTTTGAGTGGTGTATGTACTGCCCATTATTTTACTCATTGTGTAATATAATTTCATTTATGAGTATTTACATCAAGGTTGTATTGTCCTCCTTTCACGGGGTGCATGTCTCGAAAGATACCCATGTCGGTATGGGAACCTTTCACCCTCCTCTTTTTGTAAAAGACATCTTTTGTTATGTCTTTTAATTCACATAATATTATGTTGGGATATGTTCTTCTATATCCTTATTGATTTAAATTTTATGTCCCAGTGATGAGATACCCCTTTTTATCTCTCATCAACTCATTTTCTGAATTTTTTAGTGACGTCGTTAGGCCGTCAAAGTTTTACAAGGGAACTTCTTAACCCAAATTTTATTCTTTGGGACAATATTTTACTCCTTGAATATTTCATTATATGAATATGTGTGAATAACCTCTGATTGTTTTACACTTAATATCCACTTATATTGGGTGTATTCATTTTTCAAAATAATTATGTAATTGATTTATCCTTAAACCAAAGATACCGTCTTTGTAAGGGACTTCGTCTCAATCTACTTTCATTGCGGCATATTTCGTTTTATACATAACTTTATTTTATACGGTGTATAAACCCCATTGACTTTTACTTTTATACAAAAGGAATCTTTTCCTACGATGTGTTTTACTAAACGACAAAAAGGAATGTTTTTTTAACACACACGGTGACAATGACATTTTCCGCCACCGTGAGTATTATTTGGTCATTGGCTTCCTCAACAAGCCGTAATGTTTTTAAAATAAAATAAATACCATATAATCTTTTATGTATTTTGTTATTGAAAATGGTTTTGATAAAGGATTATATTATGTCAATATATTTAAATGATATATTGTGATTGAAATGTGGAAGTGTTATCATTCCTTTATATTGGTTTTATGTTTTATGATTTTATATTGGTACTTGGACATTTGACGGGTGGTTACGTGATAAACCATATGACGGGTGGTGCCGTGAATACCAGGACGGACGGTTACGTTATAACCTCCAGTGCATTGGGTATGGAAGTCAGCCGTATGGCTATTCCATTAAGTATGTATGGAAGTTGGCCGAATTGCTATTCCATTAAGTGATAGGTGTGGAAGTCGACCTTATGGTTAGTCCACTTAAGTATGTTTATGTCACAAGTTACCTTTATATGTTATTTGATCTTTATATGGGTTTTATGGTAATCTTTTGGTTACAGAAGGGTATGTAATGAACTTTTATTCAGTGAAAAGTTTTTACTACTTCGAAAAGGTGAAAAGTATTACTTTGTTAAAGTAGACATGGTTTACTTGTTGTTTTGAAAAACTAACAGTTTTCATTCTTTTTGTATCCCTTACTGAGCTTTTTATGCTCATCCCAAGTTTTTGAAATTTTTTTCACAGGACATAACATGGAATATGGTCAAGGATGGGATCAAAGGAAATTCATGCTACCTAAAACATAGAACTATACATGTTTCTTTTTAAGAGTTTTTATTTTATGGAAACCTAGTAGAAGTTTCTACATTGTAATCTTTTGAGATATAATAGTTATGTCCTAATTCTCTAAAACTCTAAACCTGAAAAGATCCTCAATGTGAATTATTCATTTAATTCAATATTAAGTAAGGTTTAAGGTCGGAGCCTTATACACACCCCCTGTAAATGTGTTTATTTTAATATTTATCATCCATAGTATATGATTAGTGTGGTTGAATAACAAATATAAAATTATTATTGAATGATAAATATATAATCATTATATTAAATATCAAATATAATAAATAAAAAAACATTATTCTAAGAGAACTCTTCTATTGGGAATGAAAAATATCCATATATGGTTTCTAAAAATGGATACCTAATTTTATGAAAATTTAGAAACCACATTATTCAAATTATGTGTTGAATATTTTCAAAACAACTTTTTCCAATATATATATTTTCATGTTTTAACCACAATTCAAAAAAAATCATGATATATAATTCGTTTATTCGTATTTGTCATTCAAATTCTAATAAATTATTTTACGTCCATGGGGCATGTTTAAAGAAAGATAGATTCAAATTAAAAATTAAATTTCTTCTATCATGGATGTATTTTTATTTCCCTCCACTTCCATTTGTCAACTTATATCCTAAAATATTGAATCATTCACTTGTATTTCATAAATATGTGGTCTATGGAAATTTCATTCATTTAAAAATTTTATTTTATATTTGGAGTTATATATTCTATGTTATAAAATATTAATTAATTTTTTTTCAATTCACTCATCCAGAAGGTTAATGGGTTTTTGTTAATGCATCGGCCCCTGATAGGTTTTATTCATCACATTGTACAATTAAATTAATCATAACACCCCATGATTCTAATAAAAGAGATATTAATTTTTTATATAGAGAGTTGTTAGTTCTATGGATATAATATAAATTTGATTATTTTCCATGAAAAAAATTTAAAATGACCCTTTTCCATTGAATGATGATGGATGGTAAGGTTATCTTCCAGGTTTATGAGACATGATACCTGCAACCTATAATGAATATGTTATTATTCAATCAAATTCTTTCACACTGGGTTCTCCATCATTTTTTCCATTTTATATGTATGATTTACTAGGATAATGTATGTTTTCACCAGCACTCACATCAGGTTCAAAATTTAAATCATTCATAGAAATCTCAATATTTCACACATCTATTAATTTTGAAAGTCGATCATTCCAATGGAAGGCTGTCATTTTGTGTTAAAACCCAACAGTGTATATGAAATCATATTAGTTGAGAGGAGGAAAGCTTTGTCTCAACACCCCTATTTTGGAAGATTTATATTCTATTTTGAGACTCTAAAATATATTTATGGTAGGTTTTTGAATATCTTCTAAATCCCAATGAGGCATCGGTTACCCAAACAACATGACCAGTCATCAAAACGTTCAATGTGTAAAGGGGTGATATTAATGCGGATGACTATATGTATTTGAAATTCTCTATGCATTTCCAATTATTTCATCAAAATCGATATCTAATTATATTTTAAAGAATTATAATAGGTAACTCTAGAGTTTATAGCCATCTAAATAGCCAATTAGTTTTTGTGGGATGAGATTGAACCTTTTTGAAGCTTCCTACATTTCCTATTTATAATAAAAATTAAAAAATATGAATTTTATTAGATTTTGAGTCATTTAGTTAAACAAAATTAATAATGGAAATATTTAAAGACATTTAATAATTTGGTATGGAGATCACTCCATAGGTAAGCACCCTATATATCTGTCATATAAGAGGACATACATTCATCATAGTTTGATCCCCACTCAAGACACATATGGATGGTGGCTGATAATTAATGTCTATTAGGGTAATTCTACCATGGTTTACCAATATAATTACTCCCTCAAAATTAAAATGAGGAGGACTCCCATATATAGAAGAAATTATATCATGTCACCAAATTGGGATTACACACTAATGTTTTCCTGGATGGGGGAATGTTACGATACAAGTGTTATGATCATTGGAAATACATATGCCCACATGATTCATTCTCGGTGTCAGAAAAAATGGATACCGAATGATCAGAATCATTAAATATAGATTTAGGACATATGCACTTGGTGGCCCTTATGGGGTATTTGACATACATCTTAGGCCTTAGAAAGGAATCCGTTTTATCCTACTTATTGAAGGAATCATAGTACTTATAGTACAATTCATCCCTAACCCACTGATGGGTTTGAGGTACTTGATGGCATGGAATGGGCATACATGTTAAGGAATAGTCATGTATGATATCACATCTCAAAAAATGATGGATGATGAATGATGGTAGACTTATAGGAGAATTCAATCCCATGAGTTAAGAATTTATAGGATATGGATGTAGTTACACCATGGTGGATGCCCATTTATTCTTGGGCCATAGAAAGGTGTCTTGTATATCCTATTTGGATAGGAGTCCATGATACCATATTTAATTTTTCCATGATTGCGAGAGTTTATATTAGGAAAAAGGTTATCATGTGCCATGGTGTCTGTCTGACAAGATAGAAATATCAGTGGGTCTATGCCTGACATGTCTTTGGTGTCTGTCTAACATGTCCTGCATCTTTTCCTGACAAGTCATGATTTTCATTCTAAAATTTCCTAAGTGTATATCTGACAAGGATGATATGTTTGATGGATCTTTGTATGATTAGATTAGACATTTTTTTGGTTTGACATGTGATCCAGTAAATTTTCCATAGGACAGTGTTGTGACTCGACTGACACACTGAGTGTTTTCACGTGATTAATGCAAACATGTTCAAGGGTGTCAGGTGATCAATCCTAATATGAATAATGGGTATCACATGATTTGGTTGTCATGTTTGGAGAAATTCTACTTACATATCTGATATTTCTGGAGGAATTCTCATGAAATAGAAAACATGTCATGATGGTTGTCACATGATCTAGATAGAAGGTCTTGATGACATTTCATGTCTTGGTTGACATGTTCAACAGATTTCACATGATTTGGATTGGTAATGAAAACTTCAAGATCCATTCTCTTTAAAATTAGTGTACCCATAATCTTATAAGTATTCCTTTTTTTTCATCCCTTGTGTTATATATGAATCATATTTTTCTATTATAATCTTTTTATGGTTTCACATGGCTATGTAAGCTAGTGAAAATTCATTATTATAATATAGATAGTTCACTAAATTTCTTTCACATGATCTATAAGATGATCACATGAAGTGAATATACATGACAAATAATCTCTTAGATCATTTTAAACTTTTCCTAGTGTAATACCCTTGAAATTGTGTCACATTACACTCCAAAAATACTCATCTAACATCTATTCTCCCATGTGTGTGACTTTCATGTTTAGTAGTCATATTTATTCAAAGGGAGAGGAATTTATAGGAATAGTCACCCCAAATATTGACAACCTTCCATGATGTATTTATCACTAAAATGGGAATTATTTAGTGGATGGATTATCATATCACACACTTCAAATGATCTTGTTTAAGGTTATCCCATGCATCTCATGCAAATCAATGCCCACAATAACACTCTAACATCACTATATTTATTACACCCACAATGTATCAAATGTAATAATCATGATCATTTTATCATGTTAAAAATAATTTTCAATATTGGGATAAGATGTATGTGTTTCATTGCGAGACCAAGTTGCATATAGACAATTCGTTAATATGATCGAGGGAGTATTGTTTGGGGCCCTTCATGGGATCAATTTATCTTTTTTTGAGTCCCTTAAAGATATCTTGATGACATATTTAAGGGACTTCAGATGATCAATAATTATCATATGAGGTATATAACCTCATCGAATGAAAATTATTGTATCTTCCTTACATGAGTTTCTTATTCACAATCCATCTTTTCTTAATTATTTTAAAATACATACCGTCTTTTCCCATTAGTTGTCCACCAGTACATCATATGATTAATAATTGATTTCATGATGGAATGTGAGCATCGTCATGGATAGTTCTTCTTATTATTGGTGATGTGTCACATGATCATTGATTGATCTAATGAATGTGTTTTCTCATTTCCACAGGTAGTCATTCCTATTGTCTTTTTATCCGTAGAGGTGTATCCTTGCTATATAGGCTTGTTCAAGGGCCTTTAGGTGATGGATGTTACATTTTGGAGAGATTATTCCTGGCCATTAGTACTTTTCTCGTGTCCTTCACATGAAAAAGATTCTATGTCAATGTGGATTCACTAGATTAGGCTAACATGTCTAGGAGTCTGAACGAGACTAGGACACATATCAAAGTAGATTCAAATGATTATATAGAATTGTCTACAACCCTTTGTGTGATCTTTTTTACTTTTCTAATGGTTATTTCATGAACAATTGTGATCACATGTGCTTCATAATCCGTTTGTTTTAATAAAACATTTAATACTTGGTAATTCAATATTTTGAATATTTATTTTCCTAATTTACATGGGCAATCTAGTTATTTTTTGTATTCTGTCACATATATATGACAAGATTAGAGTACCTGATTTGGAAGCCTTCACATGACCATCAACACCTTTTAAGATTCCATCCCAATAAAATGAGGCCCTGTTATAGGTGATTGTCATAATGAGGAACAAATCATGAAAAACAAATGACCAATTCACATATACTTCATTGGATTATATGGTCAGGTGTCTTTCTAGGTGTTTACATGATTTGAATGATCTAAAAACCTTATCTCCAGGCATCCATGTTTTTACATTCATTTATGTGTGGATAAAATATTACCCATTATTTAAGTATTTATTAAATTCATGGATTTTGGATTCTCATTTGATGGGTGTCAATAATACCCCCCCCCCCTCAAGAGCATGGTCCATAGGTAAAATGACTTAGTATTTCGGTAGGATATTACCCATCAGATTCTTTGAGGCTTCCAATTATTGATTTCCCAATTAGTTCTTGGAATACTAGGTCACCATTGGTATTCTATTGGACATCCTATATATAGGAGATGATGGATCCTTTAATTCTATTAATAATTCAAAACTAGTGGTCTGGTGATTTCGCCTTTCATATGAATGCTCCACATGAACTCACCACAGTTTGAACATCAAAAGTGCTCTTCCCAATATTCTATTTTGTTATCTTATTGTTATACATCTATATGTGAACAATTTTATTAATCAATTTTGTGCCTTATCAATAGTAGTTTCTAGGGGATGTGATGAATTTATTTGGTTATTGGGCTATATTTCATGATTTTCATTATCAAATGGATCTTTTTTGTGTGATATATTTATTATTGTGCAATATTCAAGAAATATATATGGTCATGTTGTCCCAAGGTGTAAAAGAAAATAATCTGATCTTGATATGTTCCCTAGGTCACATGATTTGTAAGACCTGTGATATGTCATGTAATCCCAAATCATTATATGGGTCACGTGAGTCATGTAACTTTACCCTATATACATGACATATTTATATGATTCACCTTTCTAGATTTACCCCTTATAATGTATAATTCATAAATTTGTGGAATATAAATTCATGTTCTAAGACATCTTCTAATACAGTCATCCAGATGGATATGACAACTAGGAATCATAATGTCATCCCTCAGTATCAATTGTACTATGAAAATTATATTTTGACGGTTATTATCCCACATGAACTTTAGATCCCTCCTATGTCTCACACAAATCCTTGGTATGTATTCGGTATACTATATGATGATATCATTCAATTACCTTATTTTATTCTCCCATCTCGATGTTCATTGTCTTCGTTTTATAGTATGAAAAATGAATTTTTTTAAAACAATCGATTTTTTAACACAAATCCAGTGGTTTTCATACATGAATTATAAATCCCAATAGTGTCTGAATGGTTGAAACTATTCCCAATAAACAATATAATAGAGTTACATGAATATACACATATCATTATTAAATGATTTGATAAGTGCTTTGATCACCATGTTGGACATTCAACCTAGTAGTAAAGTCTCAGATGCATGAGAATGGAAATTTTGGGTCATGCATAGATTCCTAAATTTCTCCAACCAATTAAATTTTATTAAACCTTATGAGGTGATATATACTTTATAATTTCTCATATAACATCAGTTGGAACTTTTAAAAGGGCATATTAGTCGATGGTGTACCGAGAATAATTTTTTTATATAATTCATTGGAAATTAGGGATCATCCTCTGGGATAATTATCATATAGGTGGAATACCCCCTCTTGGGTTGATGTAAGACAAATATTTCTAGTTGAATGCATTTTGGATAAACCTGAAAAAACATTGACCCTATCATGGGACATTATCACCATCATGAATGAGTAGTTAAGGATGTATTTGAACCTAAAGTTTCTCTTATATTTTATAGATTGGATTTACATCTTCTTCTTCCATAGCGGGACTCATCCAACCCCTATACATCCTCATTTCTTCCCTTTCTTGTAGATTTTCAACATAGAAGGCTCTTATTGGTCCATTCTTTAACATCAAGAGTATGACCAATGGGGTTACAGAATGATACTAGAGGCATCCCCAATACATTGTCTAGTATGGTATATAGACATTATATTCAATATATTGAATTTCCCTATCGGGGAAACACACTTGCGAATTCGATTAGGCACATTGGTAATGGATGTATGATTATACAAGGGGTTATTTAATAATCTAATTGTGGTGACTCTTTCTCTCCTTTATCAACTCATTTTTCATATCCCACAAGGCATCATTAATTAATGGATTAATGGGACCTTCTAAAAAATATATATGGCCAGATGAGAGGGCATTTCTATTATTATACATATCATAACAGTATTTAAAACCTAATGTTTCATTCCATAATTGGTTGTACAATGTTTCTAGGGTTTATAAAATCTCACTAGATCCCGATGAGGTTATTATCATGTTGATCTATTAAGATTGTTTCACCTCCATTCCCTCTCTTACACAAACTGAGAAAGTTGTTGATAATGGTAGTGGAAACCATGATGAGAGGCCATAATATTATCTATGATTTATGGGGTTCTTCTGGACCATGTAGATGAGATGGTTATCTATGATTCATATACTCACTTTATATTTTCATAGTAGTTTGGTTGTATTCAGAATATTCCTCCTCTCTCTTTGGCTGGTGAGAAACATCTTGAACATATTCACCAATTTTTTATTATGTTTCCATGGGAAGAATAAAATTATGAGATTATTCTTCTACATGTTGATTCCCCAATTTTCAGGTCTTACGAATAAGACTAGGCTTGTGTGTAATCTTTACTAAGGGGTGTATTAGATCAACCATTATTTAAGGTGAACAAGACCTATGCTTCATAGAACCGATTAACTTTGGTAGTGAAGTAGTTGATTCCGGACATGGGGGGAGTCTCTAAGGAAGTGATTTAATCACGAATATAAAAAGCGCATTAATAGGACATAGTATGTTGAGGGGGACATAAATTTGATACCATGGACATATGAAGCAATGATGGAGAGGAGAGTACAAGATACTTCTACTCTCTCTTCATCGTCAGCTCAAAAAATCCTCTATTCAATAGAGTTGATGTCTTTATTCCTGCTATAATCTATTCCTCACTATCACAGACATACTCCAAAAGTTGTATAGCACCATGTTACGCGAAGTCTATTCTTCACTAAAATTAATATTCAGACCATTGAGACTCCCCTAATGTATTATTATGGTCAATAGATACATATTTACTAGATCTTTTATGATTTAAGGGTAGGTGGATTTGATTGTTAGATGTTATATGATATCATACTATATATTTTCAGGAACCAATACAACTACCCAATTGTGAAAAAAAACCTCATTATATTCGATGGATAAAATATCTAAGACATATTCAATAAGGGAATCTTCAAAAATTAATGATTATAGATGTCAAACAGTCTTTGAGAAATGAACATAGATGGATGGATTGTTAGCATAAATAGGAAAAAATAAGGGTGGATAGCTAATCTAAGATATAATTTTTGAGCATTATTATATTTATTAGAGACTACTCATAAAGGATCCTTAAGCAATAATATTTAATCTAAGACTCTAATCTATATGCCATATTGGAAGAGGTAGAGTTGGAGACACTTCAACACTCATTTAACACCGTTCGTCAAACATTGAATGATTTTGAAGACAGGAATAACCAGCTATTAATATCACCCATTTATTAGAGTATCCATTTTTTTAATTTTTTTCCATATAGAAACATTAGGAGAGTCTCCAAAATGTGGAGACTTCTCCTTGCATACTGCATCAATGGATAAATCTTCTGAAAGGTACAAGTTGTTGTCCAACATTCTTTCATTCCTGGTGTGAAATTAATTTAATTGACATGATATCATATACATCATCTATGATACCCATAAAATTTATAATACTATGTAATCCTAGGCTCGTGGATTTTAATTCTTAAAACACATCATATTTCTCTTTATAAATTCACAAGATTTATTTTCGACATGAGATTCGTCACTGATGTATCTTATATGGTTGTCAAGAGATCAGCTTATTTAGAATGATAAATTGGGTGAGATACATTTACATGAGTTAGGGAAACCAAATTTCTCCAATCTTAGTGGACATAGTTGTTATAGATTTATTATTACTAGGGTAAAAAAAATATCCCTATAATATTTTTATCATTTTCTTTAATTTTTCTCATTATTTTCTATGAATCATATGGAGAATTATTATTAGGCATAGATGTCGACTTTTCTAAGGTTGGTGTTCTATGTTTTTTTACCTAACTGGTTATATTCTATTTTAATTTTCTAAATTCATAATATTTCCATGATCACAAAATATTCATGTCTAGTATGTAGTGACTTAAGATTTTCCATGGGTTCCCTTTTTATTTATTCAACCAGACTAGTATTTTATTTCTTTTAATTTTTTACATGAAGGTATTGATAAATAAACTATTTAATTGTTTTAGATTTGGGACTTCCAACTCAAAAAAATCATTAAATGTAGATTGGGGTTTTCTATCTCAGAATATATTCAACTAGTAGAGTAATGTTCATGATATAACCTTCTATTTGTATTCTAGCATCATGTGGTAAGGATTTCATATATGAATTTCAACGTCTTTCTGAAAGTATTTTTTCTGTAAAGTTGAAATTCTTATGTTATGGATGTAAATTTCACACCCGTTTTAATATCATGACACCAAGAATTTTAGATTTATTTGGTTTAGGTTCTTCCTGCTAGGATATAAGTCATTATAAAATTTATAGTATTGCATACAAGAATTAATACAATATATTTTTAGGATTCTTGAAACCAGGAAATGAGATGATATGGAATTTAGATAATCCATCCCTGACATAAGACACTCTATAATTTAGAGTAATTATTTTATGAAATGATATGTTCTTCAATTTAGATTTCTAATTCTAGGTGATGAGATATTGTTTAGTTTATATTCTTACTTCTAGGAATTGAGATGTTATACTATTTAAAGTGTTTCTCCCTATACTTAAAAAAAATTCAATTTAGAGTTAGATATCCAAGAATTTATACATTCTGAATTTTAGGGTATTTCTACAATGCAATGATATACTATGAAGTTTAGTCTCTTAATGCTAGGTAATAGGGTGTCATACACATTAATGTCCTGCTACCAAGACATGACATTTTAGGGGGGGAGTCGAGTCCACTAGTATAGTTGTAATATAGGTTGTGTAAATCACTTTTCCTAGAGTTTCAATTAATGAATATGGAATGGGGAAGACATACCATGGATGACTCAAAATACCCTGTGGTTCTGTGTTCACCCATGGTGTTTTCTCAAATCACAAGATTAATGGGGATGACATATTGGGGATGACCCAAAACTCCCTAAGTCATAGAGTTTCTCAATCGTGTTTCTAAGCCCCAAGAGGATTAAATTTCCATTCATAAAATGAGTAGATTTCTATAATTTGTAGGTGAGAAGCCCTTATGTCTGGTCCCTATGTTCATATATACATGGTCATGTAGTGGGGTCCCCACTCTTTTCCAAGGATCACAAAATATTTTTGAATACTGAAACGTATGGAAGATTGGGTGGGTTATGGATTTAAATGTATCCATAGAGGGTTCTAAAACCATAGGTAAGTTTAGTTACATGTAGTGTGGATCAAGACCTATGGAATTTAGTTTATATTTATGTGTTATGGGCCATCAATAGATTCTAGAATGTAATGTCACATTCTTTCAGTGAGATATCATCATATACACAATGAAATAACATTGCAGATTTTAAATCCACTTGAATCATCTCTTTATGGGGAATGTGAATCAAGGTATAAGAATAACAATGTAAATTTCAGGTAAAAACATGTGGTTATAGGTCAACCATAGGTAATGGATGAAGAACATATTCCATGTAGTTAGGATAATAACTCCAAGTTATTACGGGGGCCATTCTGGGACTATGAATCCTATAGGATCAAGGCCTTTTGTAGTGTAAAATTCTCCAATGTTGTATGTATGGATCAACTGTTCTGTGATTCCAATTTTTTAAAATGATAAAAAAGGAGCGAGGCATCCTGAGGGCCATGGGGTTCTAAGAGAAGAATACTAGATTCAGAAAACGATTGTGATATATCATAATGAAAAGACATAATGGTGGTTTGTGGAAAAAATAATATTAATTAAGGGTTTGAGAACACTAAAAGTTTAGTTTTCACCTAGTGAACATGTTTTCTCGGTAATGAGAATTGAAAAATCATTACACTAACATTTTATGGTCCATGGGGTCTGGTGATAATATAATGGATTTAGCTAAGGCCAACAATGTTACCTACGAGCTCTATGAATTTTTTATATGTACTTTATCTTGTTCCTAAACTTTATAGATGAATAATTTTGCAAGTATGTACATGAATTTTTATCAATCACCAATTTTTAGGTTTTAATTCTAGACTATTTGAGTTCCCTTTCACTAGAAATTTTAGGGTCTTTCGTATGGTACAATCAAATGAAAATTTTTATGGTTAGAAAAAATTGATTGAATTTTATCCTATTTTAGGTCATGATGCACATGGACATTATATGAGGGGAATGTTTTTAGAGAGCCTAATTATGTTGCTAATGGATAAGAGTACTCCAATATCCATTTGATTAAGATAATAAATTATCATAATTCATGGATTAATTTTCACTATTCAAGAGTGATGGTATGTGAAAATTATATCATGGATGACCAATAATACCCTAATGTTTTGAGTTTATTTGTGGTGATGTTAGGGCTCACAAGGATCAAAAATCTCTTTGTGCATGGCCACAATGTCTCTGGTTATTAGGGTAAATCCTTTAGGAATATCCATCTCTATCATTTTAAAATATATCTCATCATTTTTCCATGGAACATAGATGGCTTATAGAAATTTGAGTTGTTAAAGAATTAAATAGTGATATATAGGTTGAGATACACATATGATGTAGAAAGAACCTTATACTCTAGTTGACTAGGGTTGGGATCTTATGGCCATTCTATAAAGAATGATAATGGGTGATGATATTCACACATTAACATCAGGTAGTGGGGACATAGCTCTCATTAATTATAAAATCATATGATAAGGATGGTTTCTTCTAGGTTTAATGTCATTTTTTAAGAGAATAAGGGCTGATGTGAAATTATTGAAGATATATTTTGGGGAAAATTTTCACTAGGAGGGGATGATTATATTTATGAAACCCCTTTTATCATTTTAGTGGATAATTGAAGGGCTGACTTTGTAGGAACTCTCCTTCCACATAATTATTTCATGTGAAAACAAGTCATATCTTGATCTAACTCTTATGTAGGAAGAAAGAACCTATATGCATTGGAAATATTTAAAAATAGTTATATTATAATTTAATTATTGGGATTCATTGTGTTTCACTATGAACAATATTATGGAATGATTCCATACATAGTCTTCTCCATTAGGGATTTCTTGATGCATAGATCTGACTCGTATGCAATAGAGAGTGGAATTCCATAATCTACTAGAAGTTAGTTTTGACATCACGTTTTAGTAATTGGTCATCTATCTAGATAATGATCATATAGAGGGATAAAAAATTTCAATAAATTTTTATCGTATTGAGGTAAAAATAACTTCCTTGGATATAATAATGCAATAGACGACCCTCTCTGAACACTTTTTGGTTCAACAGGGTGGACCATATGTTGTGAAATTTAATGACATGAATCTAAGGTGTTTTCACAAAGTCTAACATAATTTGAATGGGACGTATCATCAAGAGGAATTACTTTCATGGTGACATTGGGAATTCAATAAAGCTATTACAATGAAATGGATTTGGACTGGGAGATGATGTAATAATATTTCTTTGAAAGTGGGTATCATGAATATATGTGTATCATTGAGAGTGTCAAAATCTTTTTGAATATATGGGTTTTATAAGGTGTAATGAATAACTCAAGAATATCTGATTTAACTGGAGGAGAAAACTGGTGTGTATAGGATAACTATTTGAAAAGGTATAAGACCATTTTCAATGTAATTAAGAAAATAAATTTTGGATTAATGGGCAGACATCAGGGGACCATTAATCCTCTTGAAAAAATATATTTAGTATGGTGAAATTCTCTAGAAAGTACAAGTAGGTTCAATTTGGATTAGCCAACCCATGTTACTAGTTTTCTACATGGAATAACTTGGATCAAGGAAGCCAAGGTTCTTTGTGTTCTAAGAGGAGGATACCCACTTGAGGAGTATGTTGTGTCAGCTCAGGTATTCCAATATATGATGTTAATTAATAATGAATGTCAAATTTACCATGTGTTTGATCACCATAATAGCTGAACTAATATATATTGAACCAATCTTGAGGTGAATGTATATACAATGTTACTCTTGAGTAGACATTAATCCTAATGGATGATATGTTCAATGTCAGTAACTATTGTAAGGATTTTTATAATCATGAGACTAGGATGTAGTTTCTTATCCAAGACATGTTTCATTTTTGTTTGTTAGAGAATATTTCCAATGTCTATAAGATAGCATGATACATTGTCAGTGTGAGAAATAGGGAAGACTAGACAGTTGACCAATCCAAATGAGAGGAAGTGATATAAAATAGATGGGGTTTAAACAATTTATTATAGACTATGACCTCTAACCATATATATCTCTCAAGGAGGTATATTATTAAAAGTGACAGAAGTCCATGTCTGGGACTGAAATGGAGAATATGTGCATCACTGTATATCCCATAATGTCCAGAATCAAACTACATATAGTTCTCAGATAGTTCCCTACATAGGTTCAACCCATATATATAGGGGTGCATTTTTATCATTCATATTGCATCTAGACCCAATATTGGGTATCTATTTGGATCTATGTGTCCAAAGATAGTTGGAATCAAGACAGATGTATTTCTTGAATATAAAATAGTCTACACATGTATAACACATATATGGAGGGGTGAATTTTTCCATTTACTCTGCATATAGATCTAGTATTGGAGATCCAGGCATCATGGTATATCATGTGAGGTAAATAATCCGACCACACATAGATTAGGAATGAAAAACTCTCCATATTGGTCTAACATATATGTATAGGGGGAGTTTTTTCTATTAATATTGTTTTTGGACCTTGTATTGGAGATACCTACATCCCTACATATCATGTGATGGATGGAATAAAGTCCCATGTTGTTCATGAATTGAAAATTGTCCACGTATGACCGACTTATAAGTATAGGGGGATTCATTACGTTGATGTTGTTTTTAAACCTAGGATCGGAGTTCTGGGAGTAACTATGTATGATGTGGTGGAAGGAATCATGCCACATGTTGTTTTGGAACATTAAACTCTCAATATGGGTCTAAACCATACACAAAAGGAGGGAATTTTTTTATAAATATTTTTGTTGGACCCATGATTGGAGATCCTGGTATCACTCCAACTGCTTCAAAAAGGGGAATATATTCAACAATCCTTTTTGAGTGCTAATGAAAAGTGCTCATAAATGATTCTCTTATCAACACTAAAAAAAGTGTTATTAAAGGGTACCTTTTATCATTGTTAAAGAAGTACTGAAAAAAGGTTCCATTTACAAGAACTATTTTTAGCACTAATAATGATTTAACATTACTAGTGCATTATTTGTAGTACCGATAACGGGAAACCATTCTCACCACATTTTCTTGTGTTGATGAAGGACCTCATCATGCGTGTGAGTGTGGCAATCAAATAAAAAATGTTCAACCTCTGTTTTATATATGATTCTGCATTATCCAGATGACAGATGCCCACTACTAGGATGGGATCATTCATACACTCCACACACACATATAGGCCCTCTCCAAAGCTATCCTTGACCCACCATATGCTTTTTTGGAGTCCTTTAGATGGCTTGACCCTTTTTAAATGCTTTAGGAAGTCCTATATATGATTTATCCCACCTTCCCATGTAGGCCATAACCCCTTATTTAATTAACTAGTTATTAATAAATTTAATATATAAAAAAAATTATAATATTAATAAATATTATACATTCTATATAGATATATAATGTGAATAAATTAAAGTAATTAAGAAAAAAATTAAAAATGTTAATGTTGGAAGATATATTAAAAACATTTTTAATTAAATAATTATTATGAAAAATAATAAAATTTAAAATAAATATATAAAAATTATTAATATAAATAAATACTATATTATAAATATATAATGAATATATTTTTATAATTATAAAAATAAATTAAAAATGAATGAACTAAAAAATTAACAATAGAATTATTAATGAAAAAATTATTACTAAAAATAAATAAATTGAATATAAATATATATATATATATATATATTATAAAAAATAGTAAATAAAATATATAATATTAATATATAAATTTTATAAATTTTAATAATTAAAAATATATTTCTATCTAATTCATTTTAATTTGTTTTATACAAAATTATTCTTTAATATTTTTAATATTTTTAATATAGAAACATAGACACAAATATATATATATATATATATATATCAATATATAAAATATTTCACACAAAATGACTTATATTGTTCAAAATAATTAATAATACATTAAATAAGTCAAATATTTAGTGAAGAATGGTTTATAATTAAAACATAATGGTAATTAAAAAGTGGACTAATTGTATCAAGTAATAAACATTTAATTTCATGTCGTTTGATTTATACTTTATTATATATCAAATATGTGTCACATTGATTTAATAAAAAAATATACTTAATTAATGAATTTTTATATACCACACATATATAATATTTTTGTATTGTATTCAATTTTTAAATTTAATTGTAAAATTATAAAAATTACCTTAATACAAATAATATATATTATGTTTGAGATTGGTTAATTTAATATTTTTTATATTATTTTTCAGTTTATAATCTTTTTTACTTTTTGATATTTTTTTAATTTATCTATTCTTCTTATTTTTTATTTCATTAACAGATGTTACATATTATAAAATGTCTTTAATTTAATACCCAAAAATACTGAGGTAATTAATAAAATCTAATATAGAAACCCATACACCAGATATATTTTTAATTTATTCAAATTTTAATATTCATTTTAAGATTTTATTTAGATACATAATAAATTTAATATATATTTTTCTTTTAAATTTTAGTTATTTAATTTTAATATTTCTAAAATTACTATTTTTCATTCATTTTTAATATTTGTTTTAATTTTTGGAAATTTAATAACTTTCTAATATGTATATATAAATATATATTTGTAAATATTTATTTACTTTGTTTTATCATATATAATATTTAGTGATATTCTTTTCAATATATATGTATATTTTTAATGATTTATTTAATTAATAAAACATGTATTTTTTCAATATTTTGTAAAGTGCACTAATTTTTAATTACTCAATTTCACTCAATATTAACATTCAATAATTTAAGATAATATAGTAATTTATAATTCTAAAAATATATTTTTAAGTAAATATTTATAAATTAGTATATTTATAACTGTATATTTTCTATATTTATAAAAAGTATTTATAATTATAAATAAATAAATTCAATTTAAAAAAATCTAATAAAATAATTATAAAGAAATAAATATATGTTTAAATAAATATAATATTTTAATAAATATATTCATTATATTTATATTTATATTTATATCTATTTATATTTATTAAATATATATTTAATTATGTAAATATATTTATAATTATCAAAATTTAATAAATATATATTAATAGTGAATATATTTACTATCTTTATATTTATATTCACATATATTTATTATATATATAAATATAGAATAGTATATATATAAATATATATTATTTGAAATATATATAAATTATTCTATATATATATCGAATAATATAATTATATTTATAAATATAAATAAATAATTTTAAATATATTTTCAAATGAATTTATTTATAAATATATATTTATGATATTTATAAAATTATATTTTTAATATTATAAGACATATATATATATATATTAGATAAATATTTATATAATTAATGAAAAAAATTATAATTTTAAATAATAAAAAATTTATAATATATATTTAATTAATTAATATAATTAATATATTTATATTTATATTCATATTTATATTTATATTTATATTTATATTTATATTTATATTTATATTTATATATAATTATATAAATATATATAATGATATAAATAGATTTATAACTATTTACCAAATATATAAATATATTTACTAATATGTTTATTTATATTTGTGGTTGTAAATTATTATCAATTATAAATAAGCATGAATAAATAGGCCTTTAATCAGTGCTTGTTATTTTATCACTGATAAAACAATTATTTATAAGCACTTTTTTGGAAGCCCTGATGAAACCATCAACAACCATTTAAAAACAACCCTTACTAAACAAAATTTTACCGCACCATTTAAGCTCTCACATAATTCCAGTCCTACTGCCTCTTCCCTTGACCTTTTCTTAGACAAGTCATGCCCCAAATCTAAGGCATGCTATTTTTTTCTTCTCCTCTCTCTTTGCTTTTTTATTCAGTTTTAGTGGTGTTTGATTGTGCAGTGTCATCCTGGCTTAGTGGTCTCATGGTTCCATGTTTTGGAAAAAAAATTATGAATTCCAAACCATCATTCATCCTCCTCTTATTGTTCCATGTTTGAGTGTCTATGTCTTCCTGATTTTAACCTACTATAGTTTCCATTGGTCCAAATTGATTCACGGTGTTGTGTTTTATTTTTTGTTTTTCTAACCCACTCTGAGACCCTTGGTTTCTTCCTGGTATTAGTGTCACCACATCTGGGCGCTCATTATCACTACCCCATACATGGTCTCGTCCACTTCTCCACTTCCTAGTTTTTCTATGGTGAAGTATGAACACTACATCACAATGGAAGAACATATATCATTTGAATTTCATACACTCTAAATATATTGACCTAAATATTTCATATATTCTATCATAGAACATATTTCACCAATTTTTTATTAATATATACAAACACTCATTGAATATGACTTCTATTTTTGTTCTTTAAACATTTATTTTATTTTTTATTTTCCACAAAATATCTTCTTAAATTTGGAATATGTTCAAAAAAAAATTGAAGGCCCCATCCACAAATTTATTGCCTTCTTAGTTATATTCATACACAAATCAAATATCTCCAACTTTATCCAATATTTATATGTTCAAACACATATCATTGAATTTGGATATTTTATAAAACCTTTTAAAAATTGGAAATTAACATTCATTTCGTTAAGGATTCATTAGATTATCAATTCAAAATCTTATTTTTATTTTTATTATATCTTTATTTTAAAATTATTATATTACATATAATTTTATCATTTCCTATGAATTTTTATTAAATTAGTTAATTAAAACTCCATATTTGGACTTCTTAAAAAATTATACATTCAATGGTCTTCAATAAAAATTGAGTTATTATAATGGTTTTTCTTCTAAATTATTATAATTTCTTGAGGAGTATATATTTATAGTTTTCATGTATATATTAGAATATTATAATTTCCTTGAATGTTAGTTTTGAAAAAAAATTAATTTAGAGGATACATAAATTCATTATTAAATGATTTTAATTATCAAAGTCAATGTTTTAATAAACGGGTTTAATTTTAGTGGAATGATTATTTAAATATTTAATAAAAAGGGGGTCTTTATATTTATTTTATAAATTTTTTTAAAAAAATTTAAATTCATTATGAATATAATATGATTTACTTTTATATTAATATGAAATGAATTATAATTTTTTGTTATTATATTTCATGGATTCACATTCCTTTAAATTTAATTTAAATAGAATATGAATGTTTTTAATTTAAATTATATTTATTTTTTAGTCATAATCCATATAAAAAGTATTATTATTATTATGCTCTACTGTGAATCTGTAAAAATTGTTTTACTGTCATCGATCAAAAGATATAATTTAAAGGACAGTTTTCTTAAACACAAACATTATTAAATGATAGAGGAATAATATTAAAATTTACATTATAATATCCCTGAACCTAACAAGTGGTATGGATTATATTAATAATTATTATACAGAAAAAAAATTAACTAGAATTAAAAATCACTTTTATGATCATTAAAAGTTTCATAAATTTGTTTCATGAAATTCTAATCTCCATACACTACATCAAAATATTTCAATTACTTGACTTTTTATGTTGTGAGGGAATATATTATTAAAAAAATTTAGAAATCTTGGTCGCAATTAAATAGAATGAATGAATACTAATATCTATGGTAACCCTTCAATCCAATAATAAATAAATATTGTTTTCCACCATATTTGTTAGGGATTATTATATTAATATATTTATGTAAGTGATTTAGTTGAGTATGAAATACATTTTATTAACATTGTCAATATGATATTTTATAGTTTTATATGAAATAAGGATTAGAAGGCCCATGATTTTAACTTAAACTGTATCAGAATATATTAAATGGGAAAAAATGAGAAAGGAAGAATTTCCTCTTATACTAGGTATAAATCATTAGTATCATTTCATAATTTAAGGAAAACATGATCAAGGATTGATCAATACAAGTCAATGGTAAAAAATTCCAATATGATTTCAACTAGTCACTACCTTTTTTGTGTCTTGGAAGTAATTATATTTTACATTTTCCCCTTAAAAGTGATAGACAACTGAACATTCCCCATCCATTAAATCACAACCTAGTTTGTCATTGAAACACCACGCTGACAACCACTAAATGTGTGAAGAAACGAATAAACATCAACTCTTCCCACATATTGGACTCCTACCAAGAAAATTGGTAGAATCTATCCAATAATTACTGCCTTTTTCCCAATCAACATTATAAATTGGGAACCTATATTTACATCCACATGTTTACCTATTGTTTTTTGGTTTAATTTCCCCTTTTATAAAATGATAAATTGTAAAGAATCATAACTGATAACATTCAATTGGTGGGTTCCCATTATTTGAATTATAGATAACATTAACCTTTGATTATGAATATTTTATTTGTATTTATTTATTTTACAAAATGAGTATTTTATAAACCTTGTATAATAGATATAAATCAAAAATCTATCCATGATAATCATTTGAAATATTTTTATAAATATGGATTTAATTGTTTCATCAAGTTTTCAATAGATAATTTACAGGAACCTTCGAAAATACTTTTTCTATGTTTATGTTATTATTAATCAATTAAATATATTTTCAGGATTCATGGAAGAAAATTTCATTTTTATGGAATATATTAGAGCAATAGATTTGGGACTAAACACAGTGAAAACTAAAAAGAAAATTTTATTGGGATGATACAATGGTTTACATATCATTTGATATGAATACCGGTTTAAATGAAAATAGAAATTGTATGACAGAAATGTCAATGGACATTGAATATGACAATCATGATTGTCCAAATTTATTTGAGAAGTTAAATAGTTGTTCTAATAGTCAATTATATAACGTTTTTTCTAAACACACAACAATTTTATATTTTTTTATGTTAAATTATTCGAAAGGAGGAAACAGATACAGTGGCACCATCTTCCTTGAGGACTCTGTTTTTGGTGAATTATAAATTTTTGCCTCTTTGTTATTAATACTAATCCTATAGGACTTCATTCTATGTAAATACCTAAAAGGAGAAATTATATCTCTATAAACCAGTTATCTATTGATGGATAAGTAAAAATATATTAATCCTTTTATATTAAATCATAAAAAACCATACTAAATATGGTTGAAAAAGAGAACAATTTGATATAAGTTCTATACAAAAGTACCTGATGACTTCAGTATGTTGAAAAATAGTAGAATTACACCTGTGGATGAAATGATGCATATATTTGGTTCCAAGGATATAAATAAAATTTATGACAAGAAGTCATATTTTGGCATTATCAAGTAGATATAAGAGTTGTATTATATAACATTTCATGTGGTGATTTTCCATTGTAAAGTGGTTGATAATAGGATTGTAGTTAATGTTGATGATATAGGCTTTGTGAAGGATAATTTTAGAATGGAATGTTAAAAGGAAAATCTATTAAAAATTGAATCTCAATAAGTAAAAGTATTTAATGTCTCAAATCCATCAACCAATATTATGTTGATTACCTGGGTGGAAACTAAAAAATGCATAGGGTCTGATAAAAATTAAATTAAGGCAGAACCTTTCACTGGGATGTAAAATAAATTACATGGTGGTCCCAATTTAGATAATTTATTATTCATTCGAGGGGACCACAAAGAATGGATTTGGATTCCATATAGAGAAGCTAACTCCCTTCATCCTTTAAAAAATGAAGACTGCTCAATGATCGGGTTAATTTTTTTAATTTATATTTATTTTATATATTATATTTTGTCTTTTATATTGTATTAATATAATGTAAATTAATTTAATGACCAATCATTATGATAATGTATTCTTCACAAGATTTGGTTACTAATCTTTTAAAAATTTAGGTCGTTAATGTCGATATTGAATAATTATTAGGGGGTTAACAAAAAGTTGATGAAAAAACATGAACGACACCATGTCAAAGTGTTAACTAATATTACTAATGATATAAATATAGTTATAAAATTTTAGGTTGGATAGAATCAATGTGGCTATCCTATTAATCATAATTATTCAATGTTCATAAGTTATGTTGGGTTCACAACAAGAAGGACTATGTCGATGTATATATATTTATGGAGCCATATCCAACATGTAATGTAGGAAACCCTTCAGGAAATTATATAGGCAATGTTTCAATATACTCTACCTATTTTTCAAAAACTATTTTACGATTAGTCATTTATTTAATTTTAATTATTCCTCAAAGAGTTTATTTATTTTTATATAGTTTTTATATGAAATATTTTTTACTTTCAACTAGGGATTCACATTATATGGCCTCATCCTTAAACATTAAATAATCTTGAGTTATGTTAAAAATTTATATTGAGGATATTTTTAGGATTTTATTTTTTTATAATTATTCCATAACTATTATGTAAAAACTCAAATTTTAACAACTTTAAAACAACTAAAATAGCATCAATTACATCCATTATAGGAAACCCTTTTAGAAATAAAATATGATTTCATTTCTTGATAAAATTATTCATTACACTCTACCTTCTCTTACGTATCATTATACCCTATGAAAAACATTTCGAAAAATTGGAATGATCATTAAAATCTCACTAAGGAATATAATATAATGAATAAAACCACCTATCCATCAATATTTTAAACCCAAGAAAACAATTTTATAAAATCATACACATCACCCATTAAATATAATTTTTTTTACATTTCTAGAGAAATCATAAGATTCATGAAAAAACATCTTATAAATCCTAAATCATAATGGTAAATGTGGAATCCATATCATACATACATTTATGATATCACAACTATTTAGAGATTACCCTCCATGGTTACATTTGGAATACCCATCATAGTATACTCCCTAATCTCATAGGAGGAACCTTAAAGATTACATTAGTCTTATTACCCAATGTATTAAAGAGTTATCACGGGCTCAATCACCCAAGAATTATCACAAAACCACCCATATACATACACAATTCCCAATAACCATAACATAATCATAACACATAAAACACGCATAAAGTAAAAAATAACATTCCCACATTGAAATCACATTTTTTTATTACAAGTCGCACACTCATAATTAAAAACACATTATTTAAAAATAAAATGTTATAATTTTAAGGTAAACATAAATACATAATAATGACATAAAATCAAGAAATTCCACTAAGGTCTTATATGTTGAATAAAACATTCCAAGTTATTGAAATGATCAATCAAGGTTTAAAAGACAGTTAAACCTTTTAAAATTTATATTTTTAATTAATAATATCCCCTACAACATTGAAAATTTTAATGGAATTAACATTTAAATAAATTAATGTTCATATATATAAATCTTTAAAATCATTTTGAAAGAATTGACATTAATAAGAATGATTTAGAATAATAAATCTTTAGAACGTTCAAAATGATGTTTTTGTTAAAGAGTCCTTTACTATTTTAATCATTAAAATTATACGTAACAAGAAATTAGAATGTTTTATAATACAATAAAAATCATGGTTATAGATATAATATCTATATTTAATGTAAAAGGTGATGTATATACACTTTATAAAAGAATAATGGTGCATATCATCAAGAAATGTTTCAATGAAAGGAGATTGAGACGAAATCCATTAAAATACTCTTATTATTATATTAATTATAAATCAATGAAATAATTATGTGTGAAAAATTTAAATACACCCAATATAAATGGATATTTAGTTATAAACAATCAGAGGTCATTCACACATATTCTTGAAATACAAAACCAACGACAAGGATATTTAACTCAATGAATGGAAATTTGGTTAACATTTCCCTTAACTTGAGTATGTCTCATGACATACAATTGTTATGTTCATGAATAATAAAATTTGGTTAATCTATAATTTCTTTAGAACCTTTATTTTTGTTTATTATTCCTTTTCAATCTCTTTTTTCCATGTTATTGAAAATCGCAGAATTATTTATGTTCATATAGACATTTTGTCTATATTTGGTACATGAGTAAAAAATAAACTTGGTTTGATATATATTTTCAATGTGGTAAAAATTATATAATATAAAAAATAATATTCAAGATTTAAATATCATATAAATTCAGTATATATAGATTCAGAATAATCCATAATATTTAGAGATGAGAAATGAAATACGTCGTTCAGGGAGATGGTATGCCATACGTATGCATGAACGCTATTTTGATTTCATTGTCTTATTAAAATAATATGAATTAAATTATAATTACAGTATTATATTAATATAATATATGTCTTAAGGGATTACAAAAACCATCCTTTATAAGTTAAATGTATATAAGGAATGAGTCATATATCTTTGAGGGGGCGGTAGTCCACACATCCTCAAATAAATTTATTGCATTTACAAAACATATAAAGAAAAAAGGTATGTTAAAATTAAAAATTTAAGAAGCATATAAATAATATAAATATATCATATATCATATAAAAATATAGTTTCTATCACAATTGACACCATGAGAGGTGGTAGGGGAAAATTGAACAATCTTTGTTTTGTGAGACAATAGTTCTCCTTATACAGAAACAATATGCTCGTTACCCATTAAATGGATGTGTGTGTATGTTTAGGTTAAAAACATATAATAAGGACATAATAGTATATTTAGGATACTTCTTTTTTTTTAATTATAATATAAGATGATAATAAGGATTGGATAATGGAAATGAAACTAAAAAATATGAACGAAGGTGTAAACTCATAATCTGGTAACTTCTTTTCGATTATACCAACAGGCTTCCATGGGAGAATATATGCCATAAGGGAGGATTAAAAGATGAGGTGAGGGATTCATGGAAGATCTGTGGGTAGGTATTTTACAAATAATATTCTTCTTGATGTGTGAGTATAAGGGAATAGAGAGAACCTTTTATAGGAGAGGGGAGGGGAACCCTTGGAATAATTAAATGTATTAAATTAATATAAATTACTTTTCTTCTCCAAATTGTCCAAAAATTATTTATTTATAATATAATGTTAATATAGTTTGAAATAATCTCATTATTTAAATTTATAAATGTAATGATTTTGTTTTAACCCTTATCGTTTCAGTTTACCCTTAATTGTTCTTTTAATTTTAATTGTGTTAATGAACATTATAATTATTAAGAGGCTATTAATTTTAATTATATGTGGTAAACTTTCCATAATTGGACACTTAATGATCCTTCAGAAATTATAATAGTATGTTTGTGATTTTAAAATATATTTATGATTTTAAAATAATTTAATAATTATTTATGCTTATAAAATATCAGTTATGTCAGTATTTTAACTATTTAATTAATGAAATTTTAAAAAAAAATCTAAATAGATAGATAATATAGAAAATAATAATTTAATAGTATTATAACATGTCATATTCACCTAAAAAAATGGATGACATAAATTATGTAAAATAATATCTGTTTTAATATTTACAATATCATTAATTTGTTTTCTTCATTTATACGGCAATCACTGCACCATCATTATGTCATAAATTCATTTTATTTTTTATTGTATAAAAATTATAAATAAAATACCATTATATAGGAAATATTTTTATATTTATAATTAATGTATATAGTTGATGAGATAACATATATAAACCCATTTGAAATTTTTTACTAAGAATATATATGTTTATAAGATATTTTACTTTACTATAAATTAAAAGTTATACCTATCATAATCACACCCCATGTATCTTCCAAAGAACAAAATCTCATCCAAAGGATCGTATGGGTCGTCCATATCTCTTCTAATAGGAATAGGACATGTTTTAGGATAGCATTATGTTATTATAATATTACTTATACCTTTATTTACATGATTTACACTTTAACAGTGGTAAATAAAAATAATTACTAATGTTACTAATCATAATGTCCAAAAATAAAAGGGTCATATTTACATAATTTTGAACTTATGGTTCCAAATATGGAATAAATTTTAATAAATTCAAAATACATAATTGTTAGAAATTAATTAAAAAATTTATCTTGTTGTTGGAATAATAAAACCGGTTTTTATTTAAAACTGTCAAAAGATTGGCATGTGTTTATATCATATTTCAATGTGAAATTAACATAAATAAAAAAATTAAATTAAATTTAAAAAAATCCAATTCATCTTTAAAACCAATAAAAATTACAATACAAATTTATATATAAATTTAATGAAACGGCTCTTTGGAATTAAAATGCAATATTATTCACTATCCATTAAAATATAAATTTTATTAGAAAAATACCAAAATTTTAATCAAAGAAAAATTTGATGCATGTATTCCAAATAATAAGTTTATTTTATCAAATAAAACATAAAAATTTGTCAAAAAAGTATTTAAAAATGAATCACCACAAAATGGTTGTAAAACTATATTCTCAAGAAAACCACTAATTTTATCTGAAAAATTGAATTTGTTCTTATATCGGGTCTAGATAACTTATAAGATGAATTTTAAACACTAAAATGAATTTATTTAATATATATTTCATTATTAAATTCCATAAATAATGATTTAATTATTTTATAAACTCACTTATTTTCATTTCAATATTTTTTCATAAAAAAAATTCCTTTTAATTGAAAAGGTTTTTATATTCATTTATAAATATTTATTCACAAAACAATTAATTATATACTTGTGTAATTAGTGTTTTCATAAATCCATTAATTCTATTTATTCCTTCCATTTTATCATCTCGTTTATTAGGTAACACAATAATATTTAGTTGTTTACTTAAATTTTATGTGGTGTTTTATCTACATTATCACACATATTGTATCCTTTCCAAAACCCTGTATGTCACATTATCCCCCCCTTTGAAAATTACACCCTCGAAATATGAATTTGGGGTTTTAACTAATTTAAAACTTCTCAAAAATAAATTATTGAAATCCCTCATCAAAAAAGGATTAAAAACATCCATTTAAAAACAATGGAAATAAGTTATGAAGGTCACCAGAGAAAACACATGCTAGGATTTGATGTAGGAAAACATGGATATGGAAGAAAAACTATGTATCCTGTTCTAATAGAGAGTGCTAGAAAACATGATTAGGTTGATGTTTACAATTAAAAAACCATAAATTTGGGATTGTCTAAAAGTTAATTGATTTCATATTAGGAAAAGTAAATGAAAATAATTTTTTAAGTTCATATTTATTAATTTGGGGAATTAGTTTAAACCATAGAATAAGAAAATAAGAGAATTTATTTACTTGACATATAGAGTTTCATCCATTTATTTAATTCCACCAAAAAATTATCATTTTCTCCAATCGATCATTGTTAAATATGACTTGGTTACACCTCAAGCACTACAATCCAATTATAGAGAATCATATAAACCATAAAAGAATATCTATATATTTCCACTATCTTATAAAATAAACCAAATAAAAATGGGTTTGTACAGCATCAAATAATTCCCCCAAAAATAATAATCCCTTATAAAAATAAATATTACTTTTTAATCCCCAAAATTCAATATTAATACCCAATTTTCCAAATATACCATTCAACAGATAACCATCCTGAAAATTTCACAAAATAATATAAAATAATATTGATTCACAACTTTCATAAGGATTTGATCACATATTCTTCTTTGATAATATTTCATAATTATATCGATAAATCACTCATAATTTCTCATTCCAAAAAGTAATTTCCTAATCACATATTCTCACTAATAGTATAAACATTTCCATAAATAACCCAAATCACTATATTCCATCAATATAAACATTGATTCTTCCAAAATAATATTCCTCAATTACTCCTCTTTTAAAATCATCTAGTATTCTATTTAAATTGATCATATATGGTTAAAAAATGATGAAATTCACCTAAAATAACTTTAATCGCTTACTCAACATATAATTTTCCAATTTGATGGTTATCTATTCCATAAAATATATGTCTCCAAAATCAACTTATTCTTAATCCATAAAATAATTTAACTAAAAATAAATATTCATACTAACCATGGAATTCGCGTAGGCCATTGGTAGGCTATAAATCCCTGTCATACTCCAGTTTTGGGTTTGATTCCCGCGACCTTGTCTGATGGGATGGGTTGTCACACTGTTTTCATTTTTTCCTTTTCTAAAAACTGCATTATTTTATAAAAATCCAAAAATTGTTATAAAATCCACAAAAATAAACATAACAAATTTTATCCCTTAATTTTATCATATGCCTTTCATTTTAAATCCCAAAAAGGTGTAACCCATAATTACCTAAAAAATATATGTCTCCAAAAATACAGTTAATCACCTTACAATTTTAGAACATAAATCCTCAGAAAAAGGATTTCTAAGACATTGAAGTAATGATCAACTATAAAATTATAAACTCATTTGATATTTCTCCATTTTAAGAAGAAATTCTAATCCAAAATGTTTTCTAAAAAGACCAATGATACCAACTATAATGACCCATCCTTCAATATTACATAATCTTGAGTTATTGCAATAATTAAAATTGAGAATCTTTTCAGGTTTAGGGTTTTATATAATAATTCCATAACAATTAAATGAAAACTCAAATTTATACAATGTTAATACAACTAAAATAGTATCCATTAACTCCACAATAGGAATCCATTTATAAATAAAACGTGATTTCTTTTCTTGATTAAATTCAACATGAATTCTTCCATTCTATAACCCTTTCTTATACATTGTGGAAGAAATTTCAAAAACATGGGATGTATATAAAATGATTAGTAATGAATATTAAATAAGGAATAAAAGGATTAGTCCATGAATATTTGAAACCCATGAAAACCTTTTCACAAAATCATACTTTTCACCCCTTAAATATAAACTTTTTAATGTACGTCTTGAAATCATAAGAATCCTGAAAAAAATATCATAAATAATAAATCATAAATGAATCATGTGGGATCCATATAATAATTACATTAAATCTTTCTAAAAACATAGGGAGTAACCTTCATGTTTGAGTTTGGAATACCCACCACTGTATATTCCATAAAAATATTAAGAGAAACATTAATTTTTACCTCCATATCATTACCCATACATTAGAGAGCTATCATGGGATACCCGTGTTGTGCCCAAGTGAAGTAATTGCATTTGTTGTCAATAACTTGTCATGGTGTGCCATCTGATGAAGTACATCTTGAAGATTGATGATTATAGAAGCATAAAATCTGGCGATTGTTGAGCTGATCATTAAGTTCCAAGAACTTGTATCAACTGGATACAAAGTCACAACACTTTTAGAAGACCATGCATTGTCTTCACAATGCATGAGGAGATGAAGAGAGCCATCCACAACTTCTAAGTGGATGAAGTGAGCTGAAGAAGAACATGTACTAATCCTTAGTGCATGCAATGTGAATGTGATCCAACTTGACCTGTAATTGGATCATTGAAGAACATTGAAGAATTATTTGATTCAGGAGCTTCGGTTGATGGAGAACCTTCAAAGAATTCAATCCTATGTAATGAATACATGTTGAAGATAATGGAGGAATTTCAAATGAAGGAGAAGAAATGAAGTGGAAGAATGGCTTGGAAGAAGTGGCATTTGGCTTATACTCATAGGAGAACTTTTTATTTGACAAAGTCCTTATTATTTGCCTTAGCCAAAAAATTGGCCAGCCAAGGCACCTTGGGGGTTCAACCCCAAGGCATGGGCACTAGGGCACCACGCCCGGGGGAACCCGTGGGGCGAGCCAGGGCGGCAGGGCGCACCCAAGGACACCAGATGGGCGCCTGGGGCACGCCCAGAGGAGCGCAGAGGCAGGGGCCGTGTGTAAGCCCCCGAGGGCACGCGGTGGTGAAACCCGCGCACCCGGAGAGCATAGTGGGCGCTAGGAGCGCGCCCGCAGGAGCAGTGAGTGGGCGCAGAGCGCGCCCGCAGGGAGAACTCGGTGCGGGGCGGCACCGAGAGGGGAGGAGATTCAACTGGCCGCTCATGGGAGCGCCAGGGTGATAAACCGCGGAAAATCCGCGGAAGGCTTCGATGTGGGACGCGCAAAAAATCCCGGGAGCAAATCTCCGCCGCCCGTCTCATCGCGCACTTGATCTGCGCCGCACATCTGATCCGCGGCACCGCGATCTAATCCAGGCCGTTGAAGATCTGATCCGACGGCCCCGGCTTCGTCCTCAACCTCGAGCCATGCCGAAGCACCTCCCGCAGCCTCCTTCGAACCAGAGGCTTCCCCGACGACGGTTTTCGAGTTCCCGGCCACCTCTGAAGGATCTAAGACCACCATTGAGCTCGTCTCGCCCTTACTAACACATCCATGCGTAGAAATAGGCATGCATGCCAGTAATGAAGATATTTGTGTTCGGCCGAGGCAAGAGAATCTGCCGAGGCATCGGGTGTTCATGTTTTGCATGTGTTAGGCTTTAACAGAGCCATGCATGCGTTCTAAAACGCATGTACGTGGAGAAGGCTGAAGGTGAATGAACCCGCGATTGACAGAAGATAAAACCGTGATATGCGGAAGATCTTTTTAACGCGTTTGAAGTTTTCAAAGACCCCGCAGATTTCGGGCATTCAAAACGTATTTCCCCGCGGATCATCCATGCACCTCCACTGCCTATATAAAGAGGAGTCTGAGGCCGAGTGAAGGTTGTTGTTCATTCGTGAAGACCCGCGACACTCTCTGCATCGCGAAGTAAAATCCTGCGCATCACTTGCGCGACAGGAGGTTTCAAGTTTTTTTCTCGCGCAATCCTTGTGCGAAGGGTTTCTGTTTGAGAAGAAAGGACCTTGCGCGCTCCTTGTGGCCTGTCACTTGCACGCCCTTGGTTGAAACACCCTGCGCGCCTCTTGCAACACCAAGCACTTGCGCGCCTTTATATTGGGAAGTGTGTATGAAAACAAGGCCGAGGCCTTTGTGTTTGTGTGCCAAGTGAAGAGGAGTATACGGGTAGAGTGTGTTCACAAAGAGGTGAAGGCCGAGGACCTTTGTGCTTTGAGTGCAAAAGGAAGACCACACTTTGTGTGTTTATAAATTGAAGAAGAAGGACAAGTCAAGTGGGTGCACTAAAAGAATGAGTATTGCATGTGTGCACATGTGAAGAAGATCAACTTTGAGAAGAAGAGGAGTACACACTTATGTGTGTGAATAAAAAAGAACTGATCATTCTAAGTGATTGGGTTTTTGATGAGCAAGACCAACAAGATATTTTGAAGACTGTTGAAGCTACTTGAAGTCTTGAACAACACCTTTGAAGAAGTGAAGTGGAGCCATGATGAAGATGATGCTGTGGAGTTGGGGGGTTTAACCAACTTGTAATTGGGGGGGGGTAACCAATTACTGTGTAATCATCTTTTGGCATAGTGAAGAATCCGTGTTGGGGGGTGTAACCAACACGGCAAGGAGTAGGTCTTTGTACCGAACCTTGTAAATCTCTGTGTTCTGTGCTCTCATTATTACTGAACCACTAAAAGAGTAGATCTAGGCTTTAACCAGCTGCAGAGGTTGAATTGATAATCCAAAGGGAACAATTCATAAAAAGAAAAAGTTATCACTGATTCACCCCTCCCCTCTCAGTGATCACAACCGATCCAGGCATTTCAAGTGGTATCAGAGGGAGGTTACCTCTGTAAGGATCTACTTCTGAGAAGATGGAAAATCTGAATTCTGTTAATAGTAGGGGTGTTCCTACATTCGATGGAAAGAATTACCACAGCTGGAAGAATCGGATGTTACCCTACCTTCTATCTCTCGGCCTTGAAGTTAGAAATGCAGCCTTATTTGGATTCCCTCCTCTTGCTAATGAAGCTGCTATGACACTCGATGAGAAAAGAAATATGGAAGTTGATGGTAAAGCTCAAAATTCCATTCTTATGTCACTCTCAGAAAAGGTATACACAAAAGTCATGGGACTCAAGAATGCTAAAGAAATTTGGGACAAATTGGAAAGTAGTTATGAAGGCAACATGAAAGTCAAGGAAGCCAAATTACAGATTTGGAGAAGCAAGTTTGAAGATGTCAAGATGGGAGAAGAAGAAAATATTGATGATTATTTCACAAGAGTCAATGAAATTGTCAGTAACATTCGGGGCTTTGGAGAAAAGTTGGAGGACTCCACTATTGTTAAAAAGCTTATGAGAAATTTTCCTGACAGGTTTGACCCCAAAGTCTCAGCATTAGAAGACAGAGATGATCTCTCTCTTGATGAACTACACAACATTCTCATTGCATATGAAATGAGGAAGATCCCAGTATTCAAGAAGAAGATCAAGGATGAGATGGCTTTTGAGGCCATGAGACAACTCAAGATAAAAGATGACGAAGTCCTAGAATCAAGTGATACTGACAATGAAGAAAAGGATGAAGATCTCAACACGATTATTTGTCTTTTTTCTAAAAGGTTTGGAAAAACTAAATTCAGGGGAAAAGGGAAATCACCATCGAGATGTTTCAATTGCAATAACATCGGACACTTTGCTGTAAACTGCCCCAAGAAGAGATATAGTGCTCCAGAAGTTGAAGATGAGAAGTCACAAAAGAAGAAATGGAGTAGATACCCAAGAGAAGGAAACAAATCAGGTGTAAGAAAGAAAAGGTTCGTTCCAGGTGAAAGAAGAAGCTATGTAAGCAAAGAGGAAGAATCAGACTCTACTTCAGCCAGTCAATCAGAAGAAGAAACGAATTTTATGGCTCATGTAGAAAAAGGGTTTGATACCTGCAGCAGTGAAGATGATGAAAGTGAACGAACAGAGCTTGAATACAGATTGAAAGATGAATTAGTGGCTTGCCTTGAACAGAACACTATACTCAAGAAAGAGAATAGATTGTTACAAAAGGAAACCAAAAGGATGACTGAGGAGTTGGAAGAATGTATGAAGAAAGAGACAATGTACATTGATGAAATCAATAGACACAAACTGAAGGTAGCTGAGCTGGACAAGATAGCAAAAGATCTTGAGGAGAAACTTCACCTCAAAGAAGAAGAGCAATCACTGACACATTCCAAGTGGATTGAAGCATAGAATAGCTTGACAAAGATGAGAGAATACTTCAACAAGGCTGTTGAGGTCAAGGCAGAATCATCTTATGCTGGTGCTCAGAGGCAGGTCAATTTACCACTAAGTAAATCTCAAAATACATCTGTTATTTCTAACAATGCAGGTTCAAAGATAAAATTGAGACAAACATGGCATGAACCAATCTGTGTAAAATCATCTTCAATGGAAGAAAGGAAATCCTCAGGAAGGACTACTCAAATCTTGGACAGAAAATTACAACATGACTCTTATCAACAAAGAAGGTCAAGGTTCAGAGGCTACTGCTGGTGTTGTGGTGTGTTTGGACATAAGGCCTATGCATGCTGGTATAACATGTCTCGTCCAAACATGAGGCATGAGTCAAGGGGGAGACATCCTGACACCCAGAGTGTTTTGCAGAAAGCATCAAAACCACCAACTCAGAACACATTTGACTGCCTGAGTGAAGCTTGTGGAAGATGTGACCAACAAGGTCATAGAGCTGATAAATGTATGACAACTCTTCCTAAACAAAAATTCAAAGACATGAAAGGGAAAGGCATTCAAGAAACCAATGATGAAATCACATGCTTTGCTGAAGTGGCTCTAAAAGCCAGCAGTAAAACCAAGTCATGGATTCTTGATAGTGGATGCTCATCCCACATGACTGGTGATACAAAAATTCTAAGCAACCTTGAAAGTCATGAGGGAGGAACCGTGGTGTTTGGAAATGATCGTTCTCTGAAAATCAAGGGAGTTGGAAAGGCTATGATTGCAACAACAAATCTAAAATCCAATGATGTGTTGTTTGTTGAAGGATTAAAGCACAACCTACTGAGTGTAAGTCAATTATGTGATGATGGACATGAGGTGTTGTTCCAGAAGGACTCATGCATCATCAAGAGCTCAAAGGATGGAAAAATCATCACTCAAGGAAGAAGAACCACTGGAAATCTATTTCAAATTGGTGATCCCATCAATTCTTGTTTTCTTAGCTCTAAAGATGAAAACAACCTCTGGCATAGAAGACTTGGCCATCTTGGTCAAAGGAGTATGAGTAAAATTCTGAAGTACAATGTTGTACGAGATCTACCCAAATTAAAGAGAGAAAGAGATGAAGTCTGCGACACATGTCAGAAGGGAAACCTGACCCATAGGTCACACAAAGGTGTTGATATCATGTCTACTAGACCTCTTGAACTCATCCATATAGACATATGTGGACCAATGAGACAGAAGTCTACAAGAGGAGATTTCTATTTTATAACCTTCATTGATGATTACACTCGGATGACCAATGTCATGTTCATGAAACACAAGTCAGAGGCAATCACGATGTTCAAGACTTTCAGAAGGCAGACTGAGAAGGAACTGGAGCTCTGCATCAAGAAAGTGAGATCAGACAACGGAAAAGAATATACTGGTGATGTCTTTGAAAGCTATCTGGTCAAGCATGGAATCAAACATCAATATAGTACACCATATACTCCACAACAGAATGGAGTGGCTGAACGAAAGAATCGAAGCATAGTTGAAATGGGGAGGACTATGTTAGCTGAGCATGATATCTCTAAGTTTTTCTGGAGAGAAGCAGTATGCACTGCTCTACACATACAGAACAGATGTCTCCTGAGACCAGAAACACAAACGACAGCCTATGAAATGTGGTTTAACAGAAAACCAACTGTAAAATATTTCAAAGTCTTTGGCAGTCCCTGCATCATCAAGATTAAAAACATCAATCTGGGAAAGTTTGAAGAAAAAGGCGAAGAAGGAATCTTTATGGGTTACCTACCTAATGGAAAAGGCTACAGATGCTGGAATAAGAGGTTGAATAAAATGATTGACTGCAGTGATGTCATAATAATTGAAAACAACACCAAACCACACACTGTGGATGATGATGACTCAAAGAATGACACAGCCTTGGAACAGAAGAATGCAGAATTACCTGAGCCAACACCAACTGCTGGTGAGATCAACTCTGAATATACCAGTGATGAAGATGAAGGTAATGAAAATGGAAGAAGAAGATACAACAAGTTGAAGAAGCATGTTGACAGAGAAAATGTCCTTGGAGACCTACAATCCTCAGTAAGAACTAGAAGAAGATTGAGATTGGAAGATCAGACTGCACTGGTTTCTCAAGTTGAACCTCACACAGTGGCTGAAGCAGTTGTACATGAGGAATGGATACAAGCTATGCATGAGGAACTCAATCAAATTGAAAAGAACTCCACTTGGGATCTTGTTCCAAGGCCCAAAAATAAAAATGTTATTGGGACAAAGTGGGTGTTTAGAAACAAACTCAATGAAAAGGGAGAAGTTTCCAGAAACAAGGCCATACTTGTATACAAAGGATATTCACAAATGGAAGGAATCGACTTTGAGGAAACCTTTGCACCAGTTGCAAGACTGGAAACTATCAGAATGTTCTTAGCAGTTGCAGCACACAAGCAGTACAAGGTCTATCAGATGGATGTGAAATCTGCATTTCTGAATGGAGATCTTGAAGAAGAGGTGTATATTGAACAACCAGAGGGATTTTTGCTGGACAAAGATGGTAGTATGGTGTGCATATTGAGAAAAGCCTTGTATGGATTGAAGCAGGCCCCTAGAGCCTGGTACTCAAAATTGGATGGTTGTCTTAAAGACATGAAATTTGTCAAAGGAACAGTTGACAGTAACCTCTATGTCAGAGAAATGGCCAATGGTACCCTCATAGTCATTATCTATGTGGATGATATCATTTTTGCTGGTAACAAGGAAGGAATATGTGAAGAATTTGCTGAGCAGATGAAAAGAACTTTTGAAATGTCAATGCTTGGTCAAATGACATATTTTCTAGGATTTCAGGTGGAACAAAGACAAAACTCCATATTTATTTCACAAGAAAAGTATGCAAGGGACTTAGTGAAAAGGTTTGGAATGGAAAGTTCAAAGGAAGTCTCCACACCCATTTCTGTCGGAACCAAGCTATGCAAGAATGAAGAAGGCAACAATGTTGATCAGAAAGAGTTTAGAAGAATTATTGGCAGTCTACTTTATCTCACGGCTTCAAGGCCAGATATAGCATATGCAGTGACTTTGTGTGCCAGATTCCAAAGTGACCCAAAAGAATCTCATTTAACTGCAGTCAAAAGAATCCTGAGATATGTTAAAGGAACCCTCAACTATGGACTCTTATACAAACACAGTGCAAACATACAGTTGTTGGGATTCACAGATGCTGATTGGGCTGGTGATTGCACTGATAGAAGATCCACATCTGGTGGAACCTTCTTTCTGGGAGAAGGATGTGTTAGCTGGTACAGCAAGAAACAAAATTCTGTAACATTGAGCACAGCTGAAGCAGAGTATGTGGCCGCTACACATGCATGTACTCAAATGATTTGGATGCAGGTGTAGCTAGCAGATTTGAGGATTAAAGCTGAAAAACCATTGAGGATCTTATGTGATAATCAAAGTGCAATTGGGTTGTCTAATAATCCTATCCAACACTCCAGATCCAAGCACATTGATATAAAATATCATTTCATCAAAGAAAGGGTCGCCAATGGAGACATCAAGCTAGACTACATTCCTACTCAAGATCAGGTGGCAGACATTTTCACCAAAGCTATGCCTACGGAAAGATTTGTTGAATTGAGGCTGAAACTTCATGTTCAGCCTTCTACTCTCACTTGAGGAAGAATAAGGTCCCTCCTTATTCCCTAAATTTTTGTATTCTTGTACTTACATGCAGGGAATTGAAGGAGATGAGTGCATCCCCTGAGGGGGAGCATTGGTACTTGAAGATGTGCAGATTCCAGAAGCTCTATACTCTGAGTATGGCTTTCATTCATCCCTTTGCATTTGTTGGCCAATAAGGGGGAGAAATCATCAGGCACACACGACATTCTCTCAGTGTACTTCGGAGTATTGACAACCAAATACAAAGGGGGAGATTGTTGTGCCCAAGTGAAGTAATTGCATTTGTTGTCAATAACTTGTCATGGTGTGCCATCTGATGAAGTACATCTTGAAGATTAATGATTATAGAAGCATAAAATCTGACGATTGTTGAGCTAATCATTAAGTTCCAAGAACTTGTATCAACTGGATACAAAGTCACAACACTTTTAGAAGACCATGCATTGTCTTCACAATGCATGAGGAGATGAAGAGAGCCATCCACAACTTCTAAGTGGATGAAGTGAGCTGAAGAAGAACATGTACTAATCCTTAGTGCATGCAATGTGAATGTGATCCAACTTGACCTCTAATTGGATCATTGAAGAACATTGAAGAATTATTTGATTCAGGAGCTTCGGTTGATGGAGAACCTTCAAAGAATTCACTCCTAAGTAATGAATACATGTTGAAGATAATGGAGGAATTTTAAATGAAGGAGAAGAAATGAAGTGGAAGAATGGCTTGGAAGAACTGGCATTTGGCTTATACTCATAGGAGAACTTTGTATTTGACAAAGTCCTTATTCTTTACCTTAGCCAAAAAATTGGCCAGCCAAGGCACCTTGGGGGTTCAACCCCAAGGAATGGGCACTAGGGCACCACGCCCGGGGGAACCCGTGGGGCGAGCCAGGGCGGCAGGGCGCACCCAAGGACACCACATGGGCGCCTGGGGCACGCCCGGAGGAGCGCAGAGGCAGGGGTCGTGTGTAAGCCCCCGAGGGCACGCGGTGGTGAAACCCGCGCACCCGGAGAGCATAGTGGGCGCTAGGAGCGCTCCCGCAGGAGCAGCGAGTGGGCGCAGAGCGCGCCCGCAGGGAGAACTCAGTGCGGGGCGGCACCAAGAGGGGAGGAGATTCAACTGGCCGCTCATGGGAGCGCCAGGGCGATAAACCGCGGAAAATCCGCGGAAGGCTTCGATGTGGGACGCGCAAAAAATCCCGGGAGCAAATCTCCGCCGTCCGTCTCATCGCGCGCTTGATCTGCGCCGCACATCTGATCCGCGGCGCCGCGATCTAATCCAGGCCGTTGAAGATCTGATCCGACGGCCTCGGCTTCGTCCTCAACCTCGAGCCATGCCGAAGCACCTCCCGCAGCCTCCTTCGAACCAGAGGCTTCCCCGACGACGGTTTTCGAGTTCCCGGCCACCTCTGAAGGATCTAAGACCACCATTGAGCTCGTCTTGCCCTTACGAACACATCCATGCGTAGAAATAGGCATGCATGCCAGTAATGAAGATATTTGTGTTCGGCCGAGGCAAGAGAATCTGCCGAGGCATCGGGTGTTCATGTTTTGCATGTGTTAGGCTTTAACAGAGCCATGCATGCGTTCTAAAAAGCATGTACGTGGAGAAGGCTGAAGGTGAATGAACCCGTGATTGACAGAAGATAAAACCGTGATATGCAGAAGATCTTTTTAACGCGTTTGAAGTTTTCAAAGACCCCGCATATTTCGGGCATTCAAAACGTATTTCCCCGTGGATCATCCATGCACCTCCACTGCCTATATAAAGAGGAGTCCGAGGCTGAGTGAAGGTTGATGTTCATTCGTGAAGACCCGCGACGCTCTCTGCCTCGCGAAGTAAAATCCTGCGCATCACTTGCGCGACAGGAGGTTTCAAGTTTTGTTCTGGCGCAATCCTTGTGCGAAGGGTTTATGTTTGAGAAGAAAGGACCTTGCGCGCTCCTTGTGGCCTGTCAGTTGCGCGCCCTTGGTTGAAACACCTTGCGCGCCTCTTGCAACACCAAGCACTTGCGCGCCTTTATATTGGGCAGTGTGTATGAAAACAAGGCCGAGGCCTTTGTGTTTGTGTGCCAAGTGAAGAGGAGTATACGGGTAGAGTGTGTTCACAAAGAGGAGAAGGCCGAGGACCTTTGTGCTTTGAGTGCAAAAGGAAGACCACACTTTGTGTGTTTATAAATTGAAGAAGAAGGACAAGTCAAGTGGGTGCACTAAAAGAATGAGTAGTGCATGTGTGCACATGTGAAGAAGATCAACTTTGAGAAGAAGAGGAGTACACACTTATGTGTGTGAATACAAAAGAACTGATCATTCTAAGTGATTGGGTTTTTGATGAGCAAGACCAACAAGATCTTTTGAAGACTGTTGAAGCTACTTGAAGTCTTGAACAACACCTTTGAAGAAGTGAAGTGGAGCCATGATGAAGATGATGCTGTGGAGTTGGGGGGTTTAACCAACTTGTAATTGGGGGGGGGGTAACCAATTACTGTGTAATCATCTTTTGGCATAGTGAAGAATCCGTGTTGGGGGGTGTAACCAACACGGCAAGGAGTAGGTCTTTGTACCGAACCTTGTAAATCTCTGTGTTCTGTGCTCTCATTATTACTGAACCACTAAAAGAGTAGATCTAGGCTTTAACCAGCTGCAGAGGTTGAATTGATAATCCAAAGGGAACAATTCATAAAAAGAAAAAGTTATCACTGATTCACCCCTCCCCTCCCAGTGATCACAACCGATCCAGGCATTTCAACCCGTCACTTGGTTTATCATGGAACCACCAATATACATATACAATTCCCAAGAACAAAAAAATTATCATAATAGAAAAAATAAGCATAATGGAAAAATAACATTTCCACATTGAAATTTAATTTCAACTTTACTAGATGCACTCTCATATATAAAAAAAATCCTTTAAAATAAAATTCTAAACATGTAATGTAAAACTTAGTACATAACAATGACATAAAATAGAGAAATTACATTAATGAAGAATATGTTAAATGAAACATTCCATGTTATTGAAATAGTAAATCAGGTTTTAAGAATCATTTAAAACATTTAAAAAGAAGATTATTGAATCAAAGTGTCCCATACCAATTTAGAAATTTTAAAAGAATTAACATTTTAAAACATTTATGTCCATTTAATTAAATCCTTAAAACCATTTTTAAAACATGTACATTAATGATATATATTTAGAATAATAAATATTCAAAACTATTAAATTAATGATTTAGTTAAAGATGCATTTACCATTTTGACCATCTAAATTATATATCTTATTAAATTTGAACATTTTAAAATAAATTAAATATCATGTGTATAAATAAAATATGGATATGTAGTTTCAAATGTGTAACACCCCGCGATTTTATGAGAAATGTTCTTTTTAATTTCATTAATGTCTTGTGTTATACGCTACACCAAAAGGAGCTTGCACAACATGAATCCTTGGCTTTCCTTGCATTACACGCAATTTCGACCTTCCTCGATAGCGTGTGTAGTACGCAATACCGAGTTTCACTAAACAATGATATGCTATTAAAATATTATTAAAACAAGTCGTTATGAATAGTAATAACCAATTTTTTAAATTTTTTAAATTTTATTTTTCAAAATGAAATTCATTTTTGGATTCGGAATATCGAAATTATCTTAGGGTGAAATTTTGGTACTTTTCGGATAACTTTCATTTTCTGATGAATAGTTAAAATTACTAAATTTTAATTAAAAAAAACCTTTTTAAAAGAAATAATTAATAGTGATAAAATATTAATTTGAGTGGTTTTAAAGTACATTTAGAATATATTTTTACATTTTAATACAATGTTGGTCATTGGATGTAATTTCACATTTAAACCAGACATAAACAAGTGTCAATATTTTGATAGTTATTATCTCTTAAGAACACACTATTTGTTTTGATGACGGGAATTAATTTTTAAATTAAGTAATGCAATTGATATTTTTTGAATTTTTTAAAATAGACATCATTTTTAAGTTCAAAATATCAAATATAGCTTAGGACTAATTTTTGGTATTTTTCTGGAAACTTTCATTTTTTTGATGAATAGTGAAACCACTAAGTGGTAGTTAAAAAATTGATATTTTTCATAAAACATAATTTTACCGCTTCTGTGAATGAAATTTCAAAAATCTGAGAGACATGGTTGATGTCAGTAAGTATAATGTGGTTCAATGAGATTAAAATAATTTTTGATGAATAGTAACTTTTTACTTTTTTTTACCGCGGTTAAAAGTAAATAGGGTAATTAAGGGTAAAAATGATATTATTATTATCCTAACACAAGTCCTAATTCTATTCGATAAGTGTAATTCGACCAAAAACAAGCTTAGGAATAAAATATGACGATTTGGGCCCACTTGGATTAGATTAGGACATTTATTATTAATTTATTTAAAGAAGGGTTACAATAGTTAAAATCAATGTTTAATAAGTAAATCTTATTTAAAATAGGGTTATACATAAGATAAATTCGACTATAAAAATTCATTAGAAAGCTAATAATATTTCCTACATAATGATATTTAATTTTTAATTTTTAAACATTAAATAATTTAATTTCTTTGTGACAAAATGATGATGCAGTAATTATTTTATTAATGAAATATTGAAATAATTGATGTTATAAATTCCCAAATAAATGTAATTTGAGACTTTTTATGAATTACACTAATTTTATAGGTTAATATGACATTTAGTATTGCTTTAATTAACTTTTTTCGAACTAATCATTCTGTTATAATTTTCACAAAAATCAATTACTAAATAGTGTCAAAATTGACATAAAATAGTTTTTAAAACAAATATTATATTATTAATTGTTATTTTATTCCTAAAAATTTAAGGTTAGGCCAAATGATTTAGATGATGTTATATATATTAATAATAAACAACTTGGGGTCTGTTTGTCTTGTTATAGTAAGTTTATTGACCTTATAGTGTAAGAATACAAAAAGACACGGTAAAAGTAAAATTATCTAACTTAAAGTTAAATATAAATGATAAGGTTAAAATAGGAACCTAAACTTTTCTAAATTATATTGGATGATAGTATTTCTACCCTTTCCCACATTAGATTCTAAATAAATCAATTTGGAGCTATTTAAAATTGAATATGACTTTATAATAAAATAATATTTTTTGTTTTCCAATGGTGCCCCTCTCCTCCCTTATAAAAGGGAACCTCCTCCATCTCTTACTCACACCACATTGAGCCTTAAAGATCTGACAACCCCTGAAAAATACTCTTCTCCACTTCCCTAGAAACATCCTAGAGGTCCTGGTCTTCTTCAAAGACAAATTTTAGTGCCCTAACAGGAGGACTCAAAGAGGCGCTTCAAAGAAGAGGTAATGTCCGTTACCGAATCTTTCAACTTTATTTCTTCTTACACTTCTTCTAATTAGGTGTTTTTATTATGAAGTAATAACATCATTATCTCTAATATACGGATATGTTATTATAAGTATGAAACAACCCTATTTCACCATCTATTCATCCTATAGAAAACGAAATCACCGCGCGTGCGTACGTACGGAATACCGTCCCCACGTCGTGGTGTAATCTATTTTCCACCACCAACTTACTTGGATGGGTATAATGGTGTAGATAATGACTATATATGATTATTGTAAAGTTATATTTATTCTAAAATAGTATACATACACTCCAATACAATTCCATGATCTTGGGAATGATATCATCGCTCATGCGTATGTACGGAATATTGTCTCCACAATGTGATGCGACCTGTTCTACATGATCTTCATTTAATAATGATTATATAAATTAATTGAATGAATGAATATGATATATATTACACTAATAACATTCTGGAAATGAGGTATCTATAACCTAATGAGAAGAATAAGAATTTATTCGACAAAACACGCATAAGAACAAAATGTAATAAACACCCGAATAACAAGTTGTAATGAAATATTACTAATAAGAAGCTATGAATATGACAATATGTGATATCATAACAATGAGTATGATTCTGGAATAAGCCTATAACATTATTTAAATCATTATACAGGAGGTTCAGACTCGTACAAAGCATATCAGACCTAAGGTAAGTGAAATATCACAATCTCATTTTTATCCGAGATTGTTTATGCTTCGGTATTTACTATGGTGTACTTTATCTTCCACATCCATGTTTCCTCAATATGTAATATTATTTCCATCCACCTACAATTGTTTAAATCCAATTTTTCCCTTCGGTGAGTTTTTAGTAAAAGATATGAAAGGATTCTTGTGTCGTTTTTCGTACGACGTACTTTTTGACTTTTCTGAAAAAGTACGAGAAGAATGTTTTTTTAACTTATATGGCATGATTGGATTTTTAAAACAATATTTCCAAAAATCTTCCATTAAAAGTTATCAATTTTATTTTTAATCAACTTCTTTTAGTGTAGAATTGCATGACATTAATAAAGGAAAAGTTTTTTTGAAGTAGAAAGGATATTTTCCTCAAGAATGGAGTTCAAGAGTTTTATCAAAATTATTTTCCATATAAGATAATAAAGGGTTCTGTTTCTATCCCTATTATTACATTTATTTGATTATGTTGTGATGGAATTATTTTTATGAATTCCTTTATCTTATATGAATTGTTTTATGATGTCATAATGTTTAAGATTCCCATTTTTTATTACATGGGTTATGCTATGATGTATGGTTTATGATTTTATGGAACACATAAGAATGGTATCATTATGAGATGGGTGGGAACTATATCTCCCTCCAATGCATTGGGTAAAGATTTTATATCTCATGAGATAAACATGCCTGGAATGGCAGGTTAAATCGGTTCAGTGAAACAAGACTGAAACGAGGAGTGAACTCGGTTCAGAAATGGGCTTTGTCCACTAAGATAGTCTTGGAAATGAGTCTTGACTAATAAGAACTGATTCTATATGATTATGTGTGTATTCCACAAAGTTTCATGTTTTATGTTATGATTATTGGGATTACATTTAACTACTATGACTTATCCCATGTTATGATATTATGATCTCTTTTGCAGGATAAGATTTTCAAAAGGTTATGTTCTTATGAATATGATGTGATTGATATTTCTTTTGTTTACCCTTACTGAGAATTTGATCTCACCCGTTTATGTTTTCTTTTCCCCAGTATATAAAGAAATATTTTAGGTAAAAAAAGGGAAGATCTTTATTGGAGATGTTGAAGATCTTTCACCATGATTAGAAGATTATATTCCGAGTTTCCAAAGACACTAAACTATTACGGTCCTTGTGTGTGTGTTTCTGTTATATACTAAGTATTCCACAAAAGTAATGTAATTTCCATGTACGTTAAGCTTCAGGTCTCTACAAAATGGGTTTTATATACACATTATAAAAGTACAAAGGTGCGTATCATTAAGAAATTTCTCAATGAGAGACGATTGAGACGAAATCCCTTTTGAATGTTGTATAATAAGATTATGGATAAATCAATGACATAATTACATGTAACAAATATAAATACCCCAAATGTTTGTGGATATTCAATTTAATATAACCATAGGTCATTCATACATATTCTGGAAAAAAAACCAATGGAAGGGAAATTTAACTTAATGAATGGAAATTGAGTTATGATTTACCTTACCTAGAGTGAGAACCATCTTGTAAAATAATTATGCTACTAAATAATAAACATAGGATAGTTTATAATTTTTGGATATTTTTTTAAGTTTATTATTATTTTTATATCACTTATTACCTTGTTATAAAAAATTACAGAATTATTTATGTTCATATCAGACATTTTGTCAATATTTGGTAATTGAGTATAAAATGAAATTGTGTTGATAAAAGTTTCATGTGGTAAAAATTATTTCATATCCGGAATAATAATCATGATTTAAATTTAATTTATATCCTGTATATATTTATTTGGACCAATCCATAATATTTGTAGAAATGAAATAAAATGCATCATTCTTAGAGATGGTATGTCGTACATACTCTTGAATGCTACATTCAGTTCATTGTAATATTAAAATAATAAGAATTAAATTATAATAGCAGTATTATATTAATTTCATATATGTCTCGTAGTTTTAATAAAATCAACCATTATACATTCCATGAAAAATGAGAATAATTCATATAGCTTTGATGGGGGTGGTAGTCCACACTTCCCCAAACAAAATTATCATATTTACACTACATGGAATGCATAAAGTTATTTTCTAAAAAAGTTACATAAGAATAGAGACAATATTACTATAATTTATATTATATATAAATATATTTTCCATCATAATGGACACCAGTAGAAGTTTTAGGGGAAAATTGAACAGTCATTGTATCGTGAGGCGGTTGTTTGTCGTACACAGAAACGATATACTTGTTACACCATAAATGGAGGTGTCTATAAGTGTATGTTCAAAACATAACTTAGAAGCATAAAACTATATTTAGGATATTGGTGTAGTTATTTAATCAAAAACTAACATAACTTTAGGGAGTGGATAATGGAAATGAAACTAAAAATCTCAAGAGAAGGCGTTACCTTTTTATCTGGTAACTTATTTTCTTTTATACCAAAAGGCCACTTTGGGAGGCTTTATAAACTAAGTGTGTAATGCACCAACCCTAGATACCCAAATTTAGTGTATAATTAAATAACATTTTCATGATATAAGAAATCATGCCCTGAATGATCGATCAGTTTAGTCGCCTTGGAAGTAATAGATACATTCATAAATTTTACAATACATCATGAAATAAAAATATCAATACCATTTTGTCCCCTTTTGAATACACTTATATCCTTAGCCAATCCCTCCATGTCAACCATAAAATACTTCTTCACATCCTAGGAAAAAAAGAACCCAGAAAGGGGTGAGCTTAGATTCTTAGTAAGGATAACATTATAGTGTAAACTTTCATAAATATGCATAAACATTTAAGGCACTGTATAAGACTACAAAAAAATCATTTTAAACATAAACTTCAGCATATTATGGAAAAGATAAAATCAAATAATTCCATTTACTTCTTCAAAAGGATATTATAATATTCAAATAATAACATGAAATATCAATATCCACTTTCATAATGATGGAATTCATAATTTCTAACTTCATAACCACATAGTCAAGGCCTTGTTCCAAGACTGAAAATAAGATTTTGTGAAGGCCTTGTGACAAGACACTAGTTTGTCTCTGGAGGCCTACCAATTCCTGGAAAATATATAGTGGGCTCTACCTGTCACTTACTAAGTTCAACTGATTCATCATACGAAAAGGTTTAAACATAATATAAGCATTCATATTCAAACTAGCGTACGAAATGTCATTACTTTATCCATAAACCAATAATGGTATAAAAATAACACATCCACATTCAAACATGTCAAAAGTTCATCAGTACACTATGTAAGATTTATATCATAATAAATCAACCTTTATCAATAATAATATCCCATAAAAGATGTTGACATAGTTGAAAATGATCAGAAAAAATCATGGAGAGAAATATCTATTCTTTATGAAAACATTTAAAAGTATCACTATTTATCAAGAAGATGTTTAAAATAGATATTTCATTCAAAGTGTCCCATACAAATTATAAATATTTTAAATTAATTTCAATTTTAAAACTTTAATTTCCATATAAATAAAACCTTAAAAACATATTTAAATCATGGACATTAATGAGAAATATATTGAAGAATAAATTTTTAAAACATTTAAAATGATATTTTAGTTATAGTTCCTAACCAAATGAGAGACAATTGAATAAAAATAATTGAGGTCATAAAAACATTATAATATCATGAGAATAAAGGGATTCATGAAATACTATTTAAAAGTACATTATATACACCAAATAAATGTGAATTGGTGCATAACATCAAATAAGTCTCAATAGAATGAAAGTTGAGATTAATTACTTTATAAAGACCGTGTCTTTAGGTTAAGGATAACTCAATGACATAGTTATGTGTGAAAAATATAAATACAGTAAATATTATCAAATATTTGGTTCATATAAATCAGAGTAAATTCACCCAAATTCTTTTAAAAACAACACCAATTACTTGGATTTTTAACTCAATGAATAAAAATTGAGTTAAAATTACTCTTATAAATTTTATATCGATGACTTGAGAATTTATCAATGGAGTGATTATATGTATCAATAGTATATACACATAAAGGGGAGTGTAAATCACTTCATAAGTTAATAAATAGTGATTTCACACGTAATCACAGGTTAATGTAATCAATAAAGTATGCGTAAAGCCCAATGAGTGGAAATTTAAATTTGAAATTCCATTACCGATTTGGTAACATACGAAACATTCACCCAATGAATGAAATAGTATACAATGAAGATGTAAAAACCCATCAATTAAAGTATATTAAACAAGGAATAAAATCATGGTCATTAAATACACCACACAAAATTAAATAGTGGCAACGTAGCATGAATCTCACGGGAATAAGAAGTGAGGTGAAAATTCCTCACCATGTTGTAACCAATAGATACATATAATCAAAATTTAATTTCCACCAAATTAATCATAGAATACAATGAATATAAAGAGAATCATGATAATATATATATCAAATGGCAGTACACAATACACCATAAGCAATAAATATGTGGCGAACAATGGAAATCTCAAGGGAATAAAAGTGAGAAAATAAACCCCCTTACCTTATATATTTCACTAGAGGAAGGTATGTTAACCTATTGTATAATAGTTAAAACACTGTTATTAAATTATTCAAGAACCATATACATAAATATGATATAATATATGATCCTATAATATTTATTTGTTAATAATATTTTAGTAGTATCATTGTTTCGGGTTTTAACTTATTCGTTTCCCTTTATATGGTTGGTTACATAAGCCTTTTTTGTTATGGATAGGATGTATTTTATTCATATACATAATGATATTATATTCATAAAATATATTTTTAATCATAAAATGAATATTATTCTCGAATGATTAAGAGGGTGAATAAATCTTATCGTGTTTGTGGAGACTGTAATCTGTACGTACGTACGAGCGACAATATCATTATATTGATGGTGAAATCATATGTAATTGGAGGGTATATCATATACACAGAATCATTAACATGTTATATTTATTATTTCAATCTGTTATATTCAGTATTATACCCATCGACAATAACGAAGTGTTTGAATAACAAACTACACCACGAGGTGGAGATGGTAAGTTGTATATACGCACGTATGGTGACTTTCTCATTTATTACATTGTTAAAATAATGAATATGGTTGTACCATATTTTTAAAAACATCACAGTATATATAAAATACTAGAGTAATTATTTTATAATGGAAACAACAAATAAAGTGGAAGTGAAAGAAGAAATGAATTTGAAAGAGGTGATGAAATATTTACCTCTTCTTCGGGTTCTTCCTTTTGATTTGATCAAAAGGGATCTATAGGATGGCTTTCTGACCAAAACAAGGCCTCTAGGATGAAGGGAGAAAATTTGAAAGGATATTTGTGCTAGGGTTGGCTGATCCAAATGGATTTGGAGGTATGAAATTAATATAAGGAAAAGTACCGTTTTATAAGAGAGGCGAGGGTCACATTTGGAAAAGTTTGAAATATTATTTTATAATTAAATAATTTTTAGTATCTAATGGCTCAAAAATAATTTTTTTTAAAGGATATGGTGGGGATGGGTATAAAACCTCTAAAACATTGGTTTTAGATAGGTAGAGGTCACCATATTAACCTTATATTTTAGATTTAACTCTTAGATAAATAGTTTGACATTTACCATGTATTTTTTGTTTTTTTATGTTATATGGTTAATAAACCAACTACAACAAGCCAATAGAATCCCATGTGGTTAATTATTAATATATATAACCTTATCTACATCTGTTGGTCGAGCCATATTTTTTTATGAGTATTATATCAATTAATAATATAGTATTTGTTTTCAAAACTTCATTATGTCAATTTTGAAACTATATAGTATTTGGTTTTTTTAAATCATAAAAGCATGATTACTTCGAAAAATATTATTTAATAAAACGTAACATGACATATTAAACTAGAAAATTAGTTTTATTTATTAAAATTATCAAATTTCATTACAAAATATTTAAAATATCAATTATTTTAATCTTTCATTAATATTGTAATTAATGCATCATTATTGTGTCATAAATATATTAAATTATTTAACTTCTAAAAATTATAAAAAAATACAATTATATAAGAAATATTTTTATATTTCTAATGAATATTTTTAGTTGAATTTATCTTATTTATAACCCTATATTAGAAATGGTTTAGTTATTAAACATTGAATTTAACTCTTTTAACTTTTCTTTATATAAAATAATTATTATTGTCCTAATCTAGTCCAAGTGGACCAAAAAGGATCATATTTTATTCCTAAGGTTGTTTTTGGTTTAATTTCACTTATCCAATAGAAATATTACATGTCTTAGGGTAATTATAATATCAATTTTACCCTTAATTACCATATTTACTTTTAACTGTGGTAATTAAAAGAAACAAGTGACTATTCACCAAAATTATTTTCATCTTATTGAACCAAATTTTACTTTATGATTTCAACCATGACTCTTGTATTTTTGAAATTCAACTCACAAAAGTGGTAAAATTATCTTTTATGCAAATTTGTAAATTCTTCTAGAAGGTGGGTAAAAGACAGTAAAAAGTTCAGTAAATTTTTATATATCTATACTTATTATCAAATGAATCTGATGAATTAAATTAAACATATATAGATTTTAAGTATCTATTTTTTACCGGAAAAAATTAAAATAAAATAACTAATTATTAAAATAAAAAGTCAGTTTTAAACAATAATGCAATACTTTTCACAATTCATCAAAAAATGAAAGTTCTCAGAATAATAACAAAAATTTACCGTAAGATAATTTTGATATTCAGAATCAAAAGTTGAAGTCCATTTTAATACTACAAATGTATAAAATTATATAAGGTGTGTATTAATATTCATAACGACTAGTTTCATTGGTCGTGGTGTGTTAATACTCTAGGTTGTGTACAACACAAGCTATTGCATTATTAAAAGTGGAACGTATTGTAGAAGCTTTGGGTGTTACATTATCCTCTACATAAAATAATTTCATACTCGAAATTTATAGAATATTAGTGCCTAAAAAGATTTAGGTGGTTCTTCATCATAAGTTCCCTAGGCTCTCATTTTGCATCTTCCATCTTATATTTTCTCTGTAGAACATTCACAAGATGAGTCATCCAGTTTCTCAACACTCATTATCTAGTATCAAGATTTCTTATAGGCTATTCACAATAAGATAGATCGATTTCCAGTTTTAATTCTTCATAGGTGAGTTCATGTGTTGGGTCAGGCATGTATCTTCTCAAAAGTGACACATGGAACACATCATAAACTTTGGAGAGAATTGGAAGCATTTCCAAACGGAATGCTACAACCCAAATTCGTTCTAGAATTTCGAAAGGTTCGATGTACCTGGGACTTAATTTTCCCTTATTAATGAATCATATAACTCCATTCCATGGAGATACCTTCAAGAAAACATGATCTTCTACCTAAAATTACAAGTCCTTCTGTTATCGGCATAGATCTTCTGCCTACATTGAGCTACTTTGATGTGGGTTTGGACAACCATCACCTTTTACATTGTTTCCTCAAAAATTTCTGGGCTTATGAGTTTTCCTTCACCAACGTCATCCTAACAAGTTGGTGTGTGACATCTCTTTCCATATAACGCATCATATGGTGCCATATGAATACTTGAATTGAAACTATTGTTATAGGAAAATTTTACCATTGGTAAATATTGACCCCACAGACCTCGAAAGTCAAATGAGAAAGATCTCAACATGCCTTCTAATGTTTGAATAGTTTGTTCTGATTGTCTATCATTTTGAGGGTGGTAGGCAGTGCTCAAATAAAGATCAATATCTAGGTCCTTCTAAAGACTTTTCCAGAATCAAGATGTGAAATGAGGATCATGATCAGAAACAGTCAACAGAGGTAATTCATTGATGTCTTATAGCTTCTTTAATATTTAATCTTTCCTTACATTCAAGTGGCAAATCTTCTCTTATTGCAAGAAAATGAGCTGACTTGGTAAGACGATCAACGATGCCCCATATTGCCTCATTCATTCTAATAGTCTTTTGGTAGCCCCATGAAAAAGTGTATCTTAATATTATCCCATTTCCACTCATGTATGGGAAGAGGATTCATAACTCTTCTAGGTTGTTTCCTTCCATCTTTCACTTGTTGACAAACAACACATCTAGACACAAAATCAGCAATCTTCCTCTCCATGTTGTCCCACCAAAAATTTTCCTTCAAATCTCTATACATCATGGTGATCCCCGGGAGTATAGTGAAATTGGAGCTATGAGCATCATCGACCAATTCCGTTTTTAGATCAGGTATATTGGGAACAAAAAGTCTCTTCCAAAATTTCAAAATTCCTTCTTTTTATATGACGTCACTCAATCTCTCATTATACATATCTTTAATATTCTTTTTAAACCCCTTATCCTATGTCTGAGAACTCTTTATCTATTCTAGTAAAAGAGTTTTGGCAACCATTTGGTAAAGTATTGATGTTTAACCTTCCATGGTTATTACCATATCCATATTTACTAGATCCATAAAAATATGATCCCTTTCAACTCTCATCTTGTTCAAATTCCATGATTTTTTCAACTCAAAGCATCTTCCGCCTTATTTGCCTTTCCCGGATGGTAGTGAATAGAGAAATCATAATACTTTAGTAGTTAAAGACATCTCCTTTTCCACATGTTGTGTTATTTTTGTGAGAAAATATACTTCATAATCTTGTGATCAGTAGGAATTTCACATTTTCCACCATAGAAGTAGTGTCTCCAAATTTTCAGAGTAATGATTATAGCATCTAACTCAACATCATGAGTAGGATAGTTTTGCACATGATTTTTTAGCTATCAATATGTGTAGGAAATAACATTCTCCTTCTACAAAAATACTTAACCATGTCCATTCTTTTAAGAATCACTATAAATAACAAACCAATCATTACCTGATGGTTGAGTCAAGATAAGAGATTTGACTAATCTTCTCGTTAGTTCTTCAAAACATACTTCACACTCTTTTTTCAAAAACAAATTTAACCCCTTTACATGTGATCTTGGTTAATGGGTCAGCCAACCTGAAAAAATTCATGAAGTAACATAGATAATAAACAGAAAAACCAATAAAACCATGTACCTTAGTTATACTCATCGATGTTGGCCATCCATGGATTTCCATGGTGATTGAATGATCATCAGATAATCCATACTTAGAGATAATATAGTTAAGAAATGAAAACTATTGAATCCAGAATTCACACTTTATAAGATTTCAATATAATTCATTTATACTAAGAGGCTTTAAAATAATGCGCAAGTGATTTTCATCATCTTCATTGATTTTGGAGTATAACAAGATATCATCAATAAATAAAACTACAAATCCATCAAGATATTTCATGAAAACAATAATCATTAGATCTAGGAAGATATGGGGTGAATTTGTCAATCCGAAAGGCATTTCTGTAAACTCGTAATTCTCGTACGTGGTTCGAAATGTTGTTTTCGGAATGTATTACTTCTTCACACACAATTGATGATATCAAGAACGAAGTTCAATATTTGAAAAATATTGAGCTCCATGAAGTTGGTCGAATAAATCATCAATAAAAGGTGGGGGATACATCTTATTTATTGTTATAGTATTGATCTCACTATAGTCATTGCACAGCCTCATAGATCTGTCTTTCTTTTTAACAAAATGCACATGGGATCTCCATAGAGAAACACTAGGTTTAATAAATCTCTTATTACTCAATTAAACTTTTTGTTTCTATAGCTCCACTAATTCCATAGTGTCCATTATATATGGGGTGTTCGATATGGGCACTGAACTAGGAATTAAATAAATAAAAAACATAATTTGTCGTTCTGGAGGATGTCTAGGTAAATCCTCTAGAAACACATCAACATATTCTTGCACAATTGGTACATTCTATATTTGAACATTCCTTTCATCACCAATAGTTATTTCATTCTCTTACTCCCCATTAAATAAATTTTGTTGAGCTACTGGGGGTGGATCTCAATAAGAATCAGGTGTGGACATTTCTATTTTAAAAATAAGGTACTTCTTATCATCAACCATAATTTAAACCTCATTCTTCTTATAGTAAATTTTATCATCATGATCTGAAAGCTAATCCATACCAAGGATTATATCAAATTAAATCATTGATATGACAATGAGATAAACATATAAAGAAAATTTATATTCCCTAATGGGAACTGATCACAAAACATTGTTGCAACGATACTTCCCTTAGGGGTTTTGACTGACAACTCCCTTGTTATGTCAAATTGGATATATCTAATTTTTTTAGAAAACTAGGAAGATATTAAACAATGTGAAGATCCAAGAATCAAATAAATCATTGGATGAACTTGAGGAATAATTAAATTATCGGCCACCACACCATTTGTAGATTCAACCTCAGCAGTAGTGATCACATAAGCTTAGACATTATCCCTTTGCCTTTTCTGGGGTATGTTTCCTTGGCGTATAGGACACTCATTTGAATAGTGCCCCTTTTCTCTACAATTTTAGAATTAAACACTGATAACCTCTTTCTTTCCTTTGCAATCACGTGCTTGGTGGCCTCCTTCACCACACTTGTTACAGACTCTCCTTCCCTTCAAGCAGGTACTGAGGTGATTCTTCCCATATTTATTGCATGATGGATATTCAACTTTTCACTTCTTCTTATTATTTCTACTTCTTGAGTGTTCAGAAGATCTCTTTTTCTCTTACTTTTATTTAAAGTCATAAGACTTAGAGATTTCATTTTCTATATTGATAGAGCATGAAACAATATCTTCATACAATGAGAATGATTGTGAGACTAATTCTCGATGGAGAAATGAATTTATCCCATAAAATAGTCAATCAATATTACTCCTTGGGTTACGTATATAATATGTTACATGCCTTGATAACCTTGTAAAGTCGGCTTCATACGTTGCGACAATCTCATCCTCCTTTTGTCTCAGACTCATAAATTTTTGTTCCATATCCGCACGATGGTCGCGAGGAAAGTATTTTTCTAAGAAAATATCTTAAACTCCCTCTGTTACATGTTTTATAATAATCTTCCACTTCCTTTGAGTTTTGGATTAATGACCATTGTTGATATGCATCTCCAATGAGGTGATAAACTACCATGAAATGTTTTTCCCTTTCGCTTCTCCCAAAAGTATGAAATATTTTCTCAAAGGAATTTATCCATGGCCCTGCTACTAATGGATTTTTACTCCCATTGAATGTTTGTGGTTGTTGACTCATGAAGCATTCTAACATTTATCCTTTGTGTTTTGGATCAGGGTGCCACATATGGGTAAGGTTATTATTCAAATCCTAAGTGAGTTGTCCTATAATGGTGATAAGTTGATCAGCACCAGTTTCATGACCAACTCCAATATAATTATCTTGAGTAAAAGGTAAATCCTTTCATATATTATGTTTTTCAATATGGTTTCCATTCATTCCATTATGCACCATTTCAAAACAATGTCATATACTATATTTGTTTATGAATCATAATACATAATTCCAAACTTGTAAAACACTTAAAATTTATTGACTAGACTATGGATATACTCCATAATGATATAAAAGTATTCTTTGGGAACGTATCTACTCATAAACCCTTCATAATGGTTTTTAATGAAAATGACAATTATCCTAAGAATATCCCCCAGGAGTGTCATAACCAAGAGTGCAACACTGCCTATTGTCGTGCCCCAGTTCTCTTTTGATTTTAGCTCAAAACGGTGTTTTTGGGTTTAAACCCTAGGTTCATCTTTTCCAGAGCCACCTCTACCTACTTGTTTCTAGAAAGGGATGTATTTCTTGGAAAACTCACAAAATCTCTATAGTACCAAAACTCTAGGATGTTATTCTATGTTAATCCTTAGAGTCTATATTAGGGTAATGTTCTATAATTAGGGTTTTTTAAAATCAAGTTTCCAAGGTTAGTACTAAACTTCCTCTGATACCAACTGTAATTCCATGACCCTAGTTACCCAGATTTGGTGCATTGATACATAACATTGGCAAGATACAAGGAATCATTTTCTAAAAGTCCAATTGGTTTAGTATCCTTGTAGATTCTAGATACATTCATAAGTTTTACTTTACATCATGAAATAAAAACATCAAGAATATTTTTTTCCCTTTTAAACGCATTTATATCTTTAGCATATCCCTGTAGTTCAACATAATATACTTCTTCACATCCTGGGACAAATAAAATATAGAAAGGGGTGGGCACAGATGCTTAGTAAGGATAACAATATAGAAGAAACATTCATAAATAAGCATAAACATTTAAGGCAATGTATAAGACTAATACCAAATCATTTTAAACATAAACATCGACAAAATATGGAAATGATAAAATCAAATAATTCCATTTATTTATTCACATAGATATTTTACTAGTCAAATAATCACCAGAAATATCAATAGCCACTTTCGTAATGATGTAATGCATAATGCTAAACTTTATAGCCACATAGTCAAGGCCTTGTGCCAATAATGCAAATAACATTATGTCAAGGCAATGTTCCAAGAAACTAGTTTGTCTCATTAGAACTACTGATGCATTGAAGAGCTATAGTGGGCTTCATCTTTCTCTTACTAATTCTAAAGAATTATTCATTTGAAAAGGATTCATCATTATATAAACATTTGTATTTAAACCAGTATACTAAATGTCAATACTTTATCCATAAACCATAAATGGTATAAAAATAACACATCCACAGTCAAAAATATCTCCAAACATTCAATACAGTATGGAAGATTTGTATCATAATAAATCAACCTCGATCAAGAATAATATTCCGTAAAGGATGTGGCCATAGATGAAAATGATCAGTAAATATCATTGAGAGAAATATCCCTTTTTTAGGAAAACATTTAAAAGTCTCACTATATATCAAGAAGCTATTGAAAATATATTTTTGAATCAAAGTGTCCCATACAACTTCTAATATTTTAAAAGGAATTTCAATTTTAAAACATTAAGTTCCATATAATGAAAACCTTAAAACCATTTATATATCATGGACATCAATAGTAAATATCTAAAAGAATAAAATTTTAAAATATTTAAACTGATATTTTTGTTATAGTTCCTAAAAAATGAAATCTTTTTTAATACAATTGATGTAATAGAAACTTTATAATATCATTAGAATATGTGGATTCATGATATACTATGTCAAAGTACAATATTTACACCAAATAAATGTGAATTGGCGCATAACAACAATGAAGTTTCAATGGAATGTAAGTTGAGATGAATTCCTTTATAAATACTGTATCTATAGGTTAAGGATAAATCAATGACATAATTATTTGTGAAAAATATAAATACACTAAATATGATTGGATATTCTATGTAAATCAATCAAAGTAAATTCACACAAATTCTTATAAAAACAACACCAAGGACTTGGATGTTTAACTATATGAATAGAAATTGAGTTAACATTTCTCTTATCAAGTTAATATCGATGACTTGAGAATTTATCAATGGAGTGATTATGTGTATCAAAAGTATATCCACACAAAGGGGATTTGAAATCACTAAATAAGTAAATAAATAGTGATTTCACACATAATCATGGAGTATTGTAATCAATGAAGTATGCGTAAAATCAAATAAGTGGATATTGAAATTTGAAATTCCCTTACTAATTTGGTAACATACGAAAAATCAACCCCATTAAAGAAGTATTAAAACATTGTTATTAAATTATTCAGAAATCATATATGATCCTCTTATATTTCATTGTTAATAATATTTTAGTTGTATCATTGTTTCGGGTTTTAACTGATTCATTTTCCTTTATATGGTTGGTGATGTAATCCATGTTTGTTTTGAATATGATGTATTTGATTCATATACAAAATTATATTATGTTCATAAATATTATTGGTAATCATAAAATGAAAATTAATTTTGAATGATTAATATTGGGAAGGAATCTCATCGCGTTCGTGGAGATGGCAATCCATACGTACGAATGAGGGACATTATCATTATATTGATGGTGAAATCGTATATAATTGGATGGTATATCAAATATACATAATCATTAACATGTTATATTTATTTTTTACACCAGTTATATTTATTATTATACCCATCCAAAATAATGATGTGTTTGAATAACAAACTACACCAGGAGGTGGAGACGGTAAGCCGTACATACACACGTATGGAGACTTTGTCATTAATAGGATGTGTAGAATAAAGAATTTGGTTTTACCATATTTATGATAACATCACAGTATATAAAAGATACTGATGTTAAAATTTTATAATTTAATCAACAAAGAAAGATGAAGTGGATGAAAAAAAGAACATGAAATAGGTGATGAAATATTTACCTCTTCTTTGGGTTCTTCCTTTTGATTTGATCAAAATGGCTCTTTAGGTGGCCATTATGACCAAAGTATATCCTATTAGATGAAAGGAATTAATTTTTGAGGATATATGGGTAGTGTTTGGCTGACCCAAATGGATTTGTAGGTGTGAAATTAAGAGAAGGGGAAGTACCCTTTTATAAGAGAGGTGAGGGTCACTTTAGGAAAATCTTGAAATATTATTTTATTATAAAATAATTTTCAGTTTCTAATGGCTCCTAATTGAATTCCATTTTGGGTAATGTGTGTATGGGTCTAAAAACTCTCAACCAATAGGTTTTAGATAGGTTTAGGTCACCATATTAACCTTATATTTTAGATTTTACTCTAGTTAAATAGTTTGACATTTACAATGTCTCTTTTTATTTTTATACTATATGGTTAATAAACATACTATAAAATGCCAAGAGAACAACATGGGGTTTATTATTAATATATGTAACCTTATATATGTCCTTTGGACAAGAATTATATTTTTAAATATATTATATCAATTAATAATATAGTATTTTTTTACAAACTGAATTGTGTCAATTTTGACAATATTTAGTATTTGGTTTTTGTGAAAATCATAACAGCAATATTACTTTGAAAAAAAAATTATTTAACCAACCCTAACATTTTATATTAACCTATAAAATTTTTAGAATTCATAAAAAGTCTCAAATTACATTTATTTGGATATTTGTAATATCAATTATTCTAATCTTTCATTAATAAGGTAGTTACTGCATCATCATTGTGTCATAAATAAATTTACTTATATAATGTCTAAAAATTTTAAATTAAATTAAATTTTGTAGGAGTTTTTTTTATATTTACAATGAATATTTATAGTATAATTTCTTATATATATGACCCTATATTAAAAATGGTTTAGTTATTAAACTTTGAATTTAACTCTTTTAACTCTTTTTTAAATAAAATAATAATAAATGACCTAATCTAATACAAGTGGCCCAAAGTGGATTGAATTTTTTTTCCTATGGTTTTTTTGTCGAATTACACTTATCCAAAAAAATTAAAATAGGTTTTAGGGTAATTATAATATCATTTTTAACCTTAATAACCAATTTACTTTTAACCGTGGTAAATAAAAGTAAAAAATATACTATACACCAAAATTTATTTTCATCTTATTGAACCAAATTTTACTTAATTAGTCAATAATGTCTCCTAGATTTTTAAAATTGAACTCAATAAACTGGAAAAATTATGTTTTATGCACATTTGGAAATTCTCTTAGAAGGTGGGTAAAACACTGTAAACAGTTCAATCAAATTATATATATATATAAACTTATTATAAAATGACTCCAGTGAATTTAATTGAACATATATAAGTATTATGTATCAATTTGAACTAAACTAAATTAAAATAAAATAACTATTTATTTAAATACAAATTCTGTTTTGAACAATAAAGCAGTGTTTTTCACTATTCATCGAAAATTGAATGTTATCTGAAAAATACAAAAAATTCACCCTAAGAAAATTTTGATATTCCGAATCCAAAAATGAAGTTCATTTGGAAAAAAAACTTATAAAATTTCAGAAAGTGTGTATTACTATTTATAGCGGCTAGTTTCATTGGTCGTGGTGTGCTAATGCTTTGTGTTACGTATAACGCAAGCTACTGAATTATTCAAACAGAAAAGTACCGTGGAATCTTGTTTAGTTACAAAGTGAGGCATCTAGGACATGTGTATGGATTTTAGGATGTTTTTTGGGATGGTTTTGGCTTATGCAATGGGTTATTTAACAGTGAGTATTATATATGAGAGGTAACCGTTTTATAGGGGAGGGGAGGGTCACCCTTTGATTTATCAAAATTATTAAATTAATATAAAATAAAATCCACATCCAAATTTCCCAAAATTAATTTATTTCGATGATAACATGTTTATAGTTTGAAATAATCTAATACAATAATTTTATTATGTGTAATGTTTTTATTTTAAAGCTTTTATTTTTCTTTTTCTCTTAATTATTTACATTCAATTCAAATGTTGGTAACAACATTTTAATTTTTAAGATGCTATTAATTTTACTTATAAGGGATCAATATAGAATAAATGGACAATTAATGACTTTCTAGACCTTATAATTTTCACTTTGTGATTTCAAAATATTTTTTGTATTTTAAAGTATTTTAATAAATTATTATATTTATAAAATATATATTATGTCAATTTTAACACTATTAATTTAATTGAATTTAAATAAAATCTAAATAGAAAGATAAATTAAATAAAAAATTTAATAGTTTTATAAAATGTCATATTAACCTATAAGAATTTAGTATGTCATAAATAATGTGAAATAATATTTTTTTTAATATTTATAATATCATTGATTTGATTCTTTATGTAATAAAGGAATCACTGCATTGTCATTGTGACATAATTAAATCTAAATATTTAAAGTATAAAAATTATAAATCAAATAACATAATGTAGGAAATAATTTCATAATTCTAATAACTATTTATTGTTTAAGATATCACTTAGTTAATCACATATTGAAATTGTTTTTGAAAGAAGATATATGTTTGCCTCAGATTTTTCGTTACTTTAAATTAACTGTCATAAGTGTCAAATCAAACTCAATTTTCCTAAAATGACCAAATTTTCATCCCATTGGTTTTTATGGTTAGACATAAATCATATAATAGTATTAGTAAAGGTTTTAGGGTAGTTTTTTTCTTTATAATATTACTTTTACCCTTATTTACCTGATTTACCCTTTTACTCTGGTAAATAAACAAATTTACTAATGTTACTATTCATAATGTCCAAAAATAAAAGGGACACATTTAAATAATTAGTAACTTCTAATTAAAAATATGGAATCTATTTTTACAAATTCAAAACACAAAATTTGTAGAAATTATTTAAATATTTTATCCCATTGATGGAATCTAAAAACATGTTTTCTATATAAAACAGCAAAATATTGATATGTGTTTATATCATATTTCAATGCGAAATTACCTCCAATGACCAAAATTGTGCTAAATGATAAAAACATAATCCAATTACTCTATAAAACCAATTAAAAATTAATGCTTAACCCATAAATTACTTATTCAAACAATATAATGAAGGAATCATGGAATGATTTCATCAGTATTCGTGATGAGAAATCATATCAGGATCATTATAGTCGATAATTTGTTATTTAAAATTACATATTTTATCCAATTTTTTCAACAAAGATAATTTCTAAAAAAACGTTGTGTTCTAAAGATAAACAACATGAATCCAATTGAATATAATTCAACTCAATGAAATGATGGGGTACGCTTTATTAGGGAATATTTGTTAATTTATTTTAAATAATATGTAATTATATTATATGAACTAAAATTATATATATAAAATTATATATTTAATTATAAAATAAAATATGATGACACTTATATCCCATGTAATGTCCAATAGAAGGAGACCCGTGTAATAATGAGGGATAAAAATATGATGAAAAAAAAGTATGGTAATGAAGTCTATGTATGACAAAATAATAATTAATTCTGATTTGAAATAGTTATACATAAAAATATATGTTTTCATTAATAAGTTTTTATACATTTTAGAATCATGAATCATCAATGAGAATAACATAAGAAACAATAATATCCATAGCTTTGAAGCTTCTATAATAATATGGTCACCGAAAAGGTGTATGTTTTGTAGTTCCTCTTAGATCATATGTCAAAAGAGAAAATCACAACAATTTACAAGTTGGATGGTGAAAGGATTTAATGTGAAAGGAAATTATTTGCAAGATATTATTTTCTAGTTTGGTTTGTAATAACAATATATATGAAAGTATCATAGTAAACCAATAGTGAAACAAATATCATCACATGAAAAAAAATTGTTCTCGTCATCTTTGAGTCTTGTCATCCATCTAAACTACATAAATTTTTTAAGATAACCATATTTCTCATTTGTAATTTTCATAAATGGTAATCAGGAAACTTCTAAAAAATTTATAATACTACAATTTTATACTGTCAATTTGTATAATATTTATATCTATCAATACCCCATACATCCACATTGTTAGGGGTACAATGTATAATATTTTGGGAGAAAAAATAAATAACAAAGAACCCTCAAAAGACAACAAGAATGTGTGGATTCATGTTGCTCCAGATCCGAGCACTTAGTTTCATAATCGATATGATGATCAATATATTATAAGTTTTCTAATTATATTTTTAAATATGTTTCATGTTATTATAATCATATATTGATACGTGAGTTTGGTAGATACAAAATTTTAATGAACAACATATAACAATTGATAAAAATGGTCTGAAGTGAGGCATAGTATTATAGACAGATAAAGCCATAATGAAACAAATCTTTAGTAGAAGAAAATACAATGAATCAATAAAGAAAAAAATGGATCTTTAGGGAGTACTATCTCCATTACAGTTCCACTAAAACATATAATTCATTTACAAAAACATGAATATAATACATTCAATGATTGAGATAAAACCAATATTATATATAAGAATAAATATTTGGAATAGTCATTACATATGTGGTTGGTCTCAAATGTTTAAATGATATTATGATGTATGATTAGATAAGAGTGTCAATTGTTAATACTTATATAAGGTACATTTTCATAATACTTTGGTCCGAAAAAGATCAAATATGTTCGTTAATTTTAATAACTATTCATATTTTCTACATGATTTTAAATATCTACTATACTATGAGAAAACCAGGACAAGCATTATTTGGATTCATTAGAACCTACATAATTTATACAAATCAAAAATATTTGGAGTTTAATGGAATATATAAAACAATATGTTCTAAATGTGTCATTTGAGAAGAAAATAACATAAAAAATTCTATTTTTGACTCCTATAATTTATTGGTAAATCTCTACAATCTAATCATATGAAATATATTCATATTTTTCATTGCTTATTTTTTTTAGTAACACTGCAATATGATTAAAATAATTATGGAAACCCAAAATATTTAACTTTTTGATCCAATTAATTGATTTATATCAAATTTACCACACGTTATATCTGTTGTGAATTTTTAATTCTCCACAATCTATATTTTAATGACAAGCATAAAATTACATCTTTTTTTAATCTTTTAAAAATAATATTTCTATTATATCAGCGTATATAAATATAGGATAAATCATAGAATGAGGTCTGTGATTGAATATAATAATCCAATGTATTTCATAAAAGATGAAAAATATTATGTTATATATAGAAATATTTATCCATCAAAAAATATTTCATACAAAATATTGATAATTTTAGTAAATGATTCAAATTTTTTCTAATAAAGAAATTGACATCAATTATGGATGTAATGTTTTCTAATTTATGAAAAATATAATATCCCATGAAATTACTATAATCTTTTAATAGGTTTTTTCTTATGTTAATTACAAGTACATTAAAAAAATATAACCTTATTTTGTATATATTTTATTCATTCTACCAATATTTCCCAGAAGAATTAATTATGTTTAGATATTAGTGGGTAGCGTACATGGTGGACTAATGTTTTCTAATTTCAAATCGAGGTGATTACAAACAATATTTGTGGTATAGTATGAGATATTAACTTATAGATACACCTGGGATGTGATTCATTACTATCATAATGATTTAATATTATTTTTTATGAATTTATAAAGGCCAATTATAATTGAGGAAATCTATTTGTAAAGTAAAAATGGAAAAAATACATTGTGTTCAAATGTATATAGATATCATGAAAAGGTGTGTTCATACAATTTGTTTACATAATTTTATCATCTTTAATATAAGTTTTTTAAAATCCAAATCATTTTTATCTGATAATTAATTGGTTAAATTTACACATTAGTTCAAAACAGAAGTCACATGATCAAAACCAAGAAAATATATTCATATTGATTTGATACTTTGGAACAATAATTCATATTTAATTTTTGTTCTATAGGATTTATCCACACATTAATCCAACACAAGATGTTCTTGGTATGACTCAAAGTGTATGATTTTAATATAGATATGTCAATTTAGTCTAAAACACATGTTTAATCACAGAAACCAAGAAAATAAGCTCGTATTGTTTTCCAAAATTTACTAAATTGGTCCATAATTCACTTTTTATGTTTTGTAATTAGCCACAAATAAATTCAACACATGTTACAGTTGATATGACTTGAATTATATATTTTTATCATTATTTTATTTTATAACACATCACATATCTTAAACTTAGTGAATTGGCTCATCTTATATTAAAAAATTAATACCGTAATCTATAATTAATTTGAAATCATTAAGAATTGACTACACATTAGGTCGATACATGAAATGAATGATATGACTTAGAGTGTGTGTTTTCAATAGATCGGTTCCAATTTACTTTAAAACATCTGTTGTAATTTCAAAATGAAGGAAATGAACACCAATTGTATTAATTTTTTTTGAAAAATTATTCATAATCCATTTTCAAATGTATGAATTACCTATAAGAAAATTTGACACACGATGTGGTTGAAATTACTCGAAGTACATGTATTAAATAAAAATAATACATTTCAGGTTAAAACACATATAACATTTATTAATCTAAGAATCATTCTTGAATTGTTTTCAAACTGTATTAAAGATGTCCATTATTAATTTTTCACAATTTAAAATTGAACTAGTATTAATCTGAAAAATTATATGGTCTATATGAATCGGGGAACATGTTTTCCGTAGAAAAGACCCATTTTAGATTAAAAATCAAATCACATATCCAATATCAATCAAATGTGATTTTTTTCAAATACACTTATAATTGTCCATAATTCATTTTTTTGTACATGAATCGACCACACATCTATCTGACACATGATGTGATCGATATGAATCAATGTGCATGATTTGAATAGAAATTTGACATTCTAGTTTAAAAAACTTCAAATATACAGAATCAAGAAAATGACCTTGGATATATTTAAATCCTTAGAACACCATTATAATTTTCATTAATGATGTGAAAAAATCAGCCACACGTCAATCTAACACCCAATGTGACCTATATGACTCAAAGTTAATGATTTCAATATAAATGTGTCATTTTATTTTAAAACACACCTAAAATAAGAAAAACTAAGAAAATAAGAACAGATGGTTTTAAAACATTAGGGAAATAGAAAATATTTCATTTTTTCAGTGTATGAATCAATCTCAAATAAATCTAAAACATGATGTAACCCATATTTTTCATAGTTTGTGTTTTTTATAGCAAGGTTATATTTTAGTTTATAATGCATGTCACATATGCATAACCAACCAAATGTTATAGGATTTGTTTTCAAACATTAAAAAATTATAATTAATTAATCTTTCATTTTTAGAAGATGATTGAATGACAATATGAAACATGATGTTTTTGATATGACTCTAAGTACATGTTTTAAAAATAAAAATATCATTTTTAAAAACATATCTCATAAACAAAACCAAGAAAACCAGATCAAATTATTTTCAATATTTAATGAATAGGATTATAATTCATTTATGACATATAGTAATTGACTACACATGAATTTGACACATGGTGTGAAAAATATGACCCAAATTGAATACTATCAATTGAAATGTGTCATTTTATATTAAAATTCATGTCACCTTTCCAAATAATTGAATACAAGATCATATTTGTTTAATGAATTATTAAAATGATCCATAATAAATTTTTTCTTATGAATTAATTGGTTTCATGTAAATCTGACACATGATGTGGTTGATATGAATCGAAGAACATGATATCAATAAAAATCTTCTATTCTAGATTAAAGTCGATCAAATAGCCAAAAAATAATAAAAAAACATGGATTATTTACAAAAAAATTTAAAAACAATCTATAATTCATTTATTACATGTAATAAATGAAAAATCATCAATCTGAATCCTAATGTGGTGGGCATATCTCAATATGCATTTTTTATACACAAACATGTCATTTTAGTTTAAAACATGCATAAAATGCCCAAAATTGTGGAAATATGATCAGATTGTTTTCAATAATTATGATAACACTCCATAATTATATCTTGAAATGAATTGATCAAGCACACATTAATATGACACATGATGAGATCGATATGACTCAAAGTATGTGTTTTTAATAGATAGGAAACATTTTATATTAAATCACACATCAAATAGACAAAACAATGAAACCAATATTGGGTTATTTTGAAACATTAGGATAATGGTTCATAATTCATTTGTGATGTGTATAAATTTACTAAACATCAATTTGACAGATGATGATTTCGATATGAAAAATATTACATTTTTTCAATTCAAAAGATAAAATTTATTTTAAAACACACAACACATATACATTATTAAAAAAACATGATCGATATGATTTTATAAAATATTATCTTCAATTAATTATTAAATTTCATTTCTTTTTTATCTAATACTATTTCAGACTTTTTTTTATTACATAATTATTTACAATAAATATGAAATGGTGTGACAGTTGAATCCCTATTATAAAAAAGAAATTCATCATAAATTGGATCCCATCCATGGTATATTTTTTATCAATAAAGATGATAACAAATCCAAGATATCAATCTTTTGAGAATATCGAGAATTTGTATGAGATATATGAGTGAACTAAAACCCATTCTGATAGTCTGTGTTCCTGGTATAACACAAAGTATATGTTATATTATTAAAATTGTCATTTTTTACATTATTTCTTTATATTATTACGAAAATAAAAAAACGTATTACTATAGAGTGAATTCTTTTACTCTAAATGAGGTGGTTTGTTTTGAAACTAAAATAATGACCGGTTATCGAGGCAAAAAATAAATGGAAATTGTTGTTTTTTAATTCTTGTGATAATTTGAACATACTCATGTAATTATACAAACCAATTCTTGATGTGCTTATAATATGATTTTTTTCATGTATTTTGAGGGTATGATTTATTTTATTTAAATTTTCTATTTTCTCATGTATTTTTTTTATTTTATTTTTTTTCAACTATAGTGTGATGTAATTATAATACCACACTATGGTAGTATTCCACTTTATCTTCATAATAAAAAGTGATGATAAAGGGATAACTTTTCAATTCTTTTAGTAGAACCTTTAAAGGTTGTCTTTATAAATGCTACTAAATGCATTGATAAAGGATGTATTTGTTATTTCATAAAGAAGAAGTAATAAAGGTTACATTATTAGTTCTTTTCTAAAAGTAATAAAGGCTTAGGGACATAAATTTTTCTTAGTTTTCCGCACATCTTAATCATAACATAGGCTAATTTTAGTACCATTATTTTCCAAATTTTTATTATTTTATGTATCCATTAATTTAAAAAATCAAGCCACACATTTATCTTTAATTGAAAACTCACCATGTGTGTTTGATCCATATATATAAGGGGTATTTTTTCTGATGATATTGTGGCTAGACCCATGTTGAAGATTTGGGTGTCAGTATATATCCTCTGATAGACTTATTCAAGACATATGTAGTTCTTGTATGAAATTTCCATGAGCATGTTTGACCTAATCACCATGAGGGAGAGATGTTTAGATTTCAGTTGGGCCCTTGATTGATAGTCCGGGCATAACTATATATTCAATGGTAATAAAAAATCAAGTGAAATATAGTTTTATTTATTGAAAAAACACCCCATATTTCTGACCATTACACATAGTTGTGAATGTTTTTTTAAAATTATAAAGAGTCCTAGGATTTTAGATATAGTTGTCCCTACCTATACTATTGTGGTAGGAATCAAGCCACACATATTTCTTTAACATGAAAATATATATGTAGGTTAGAATCATATAAATAAGGGGAATTATTTTCATTGATTATATGGATAGTACTTATATTATAGATTTTAGCATCACTATATATCCTTTGATGGTAAGAATCAAGCCACACGTAGTTATTGAGTTGAGTTGTGGTGGGAGACCAACACCAATGGTAGTGGTCTATCAGAGATAAACCCTTAGTAATGTGTAGTATTACATCTTTAAAGAGATGTCAACCATGTATTTTCACATCATGATGTTAGTAATTATGTTTTCCCTTTTATGGTCTTTCATCTAGGGCTATGTTAACCCTCGCGTGAACTGATATGTTTTAATCATCCAGGGAGGCCATTAAAAATTACTAAACCCATGTGTGATAAGATCAGGGTGAGATAGAGGGAATTGAAATGAATTCATTCACAACATATAGGGGATTATTATAATTTTTAGGGGTATTATTATCATATAATGGATAAGAAAACATATAGGATTTGAGCATCTCGACATATCTCATTGGTATGAGAGTCATGAAATACAAAGTTCTATATAATTTAATCATCAAATAAATGAGACATCAACCTTGAAATTTAATGTCATATGGTAAGAATGAATGGTTTCATGTAGTTTTAGGTTGTATGACTAGTTTAGAAGAACCTATGCTATTTAAAGTCTTGTTTCTAAGACATATTCCATTATGTTTAATGTTGTGTTCTATGGGAAAAATGTTTTAGTGTAAAATAATGTAGTAAGGACTATGAATTCTTTTTTATATAAATTAAATATACATAGTGAGAAACCTTGAATAGGTGGGGTGGAATAATGCTTTCCCCATCCATTATTACAATGAGTAATCTCAATTGAAGTTAAACTTATATATGATTTAGGGACCTTACCATTGGGGTTTCAACTTTATAGGTTTATTTTTGAGTTTAATTCAGATTATAAGAGCCCATTAAAGTGATACCTGAAGGAATAAAAATAGTAAATCCTTTTTTATTGAATGATCATTTCATACGATTCATATGAACTTTGAAGTTTTACAATGTATGAAACCTATACTAATCCATCCCTTCCATCTCATCCAACTTTTTTTTATATTTCACATCCTCTAAGAGTTGTACAATGATAGATATATAAAGCTATGGAATAATGACATCTATGAGGAAAACTACTTCGGTTCCGTACACTAATTAATATGTAGTCGCTTCTATGAAATTTCACATGGTGGTATAGTAGACCAATAATGAATGAATTCGATTTTCTAGAAACGACATCAAGTCCTTTTACAAAATTTTCTAGATTATATTTGATAGTGTCTTATTAAGGGATTTTATTTTGTCATCTTCATTTTCATGATAGTGAGATAAATGTTATGCTTCAGTTGATCACTCTAGGTAAAATTTATTTTACTCAATTGAAAAAAAATATCATTCATTGGTCCATCAATATCCGGAGAGGGACTCAAAATCTGGTGATGGTTTTGGAATTTATGATTTTAAATAAATTTTTAGTCTTGAATTACATTAGGTATGTCTCCTTATCCCATATGGAATCTAATTTGGTGACACTATGAATGTCCATAAACTTTTTTCTTATGGCTGGGTGATATGGCCCCACGACATTCATTCTATATACCAAAAATCCATGTAATATTTAACTATGGATTGATACTCTGGGGTTTGATGGATGAAGTATACATTAATTCGCAATGTGTCACATTTACTTTTAAATTCCACACTAGGATGTATCATTTTATTATATTAATAACCAAAACTCTTTGTCTGGTTGGAGAGAATGGACCTGGATTAATGAGAACCACATTAGGCATCATGGACTTCTTCCTTGATGGGTAGAATCTCTCATTTTTCTGTGAATATAAATAGGATTTAATTAAAGAATCATTTTATATGTATTTTCTATTATTTGGCCCAACTCAAAGGGTAATGTTCACTACTCGACATCGAGTGTATTCCACTTTGTATCGAAATAATGGGAGGGTAATATTTATAGGGTAATCAACTATGAGATTCATCAATCTAGGGGTGGATATAAGTTCAAAAAGCTTTGGGACCATGTTGAACTGATATATTTCATCCATGTCATAGATAATGATATATGGGAAAATCATTCAGTTTGTGATGTAGATAATTACCTTGTCCGATATGGGGATTCCCATGACTACGGATAGATTAAATAGTGCTTTAAATTATGATTTTCATTTCTAGGTACAATATAACTTTATTTTTAAAAAAATGGTGCTTTTCCATTTCTTCACTAATGCAATTGACGAGAAGGGCCAGTTACTCATTATTGAAGGAATTTTCAACACTGATTTGTTTGATAACTAACTCAGAATCAATTTTTAGGTTTAGATAGTCTATCTGAACCTGTAGGGATTGTTCCAAGATAATAGTAAGGGCATGGAATTATATCCCATTACTACTGAAACCCACAAATAGTGAGAATGAGTATGGAAAATTTAATTTCTCTAGGGAAACAAATAAAATATCTAGACCAAACCAAATTGAGTTTAGGGTTTTTAGCGTCTTCTCGATAAGACTTCAGGGGCACATCCAAAATGCATCTCCCATATTTGGGGAGTGTCATGTGAATAAATAATCCCTCCATAATAAAATTTTGTGTCCACTAGTGTACATTCTGAGGTATGATGTTCAATAAGGAAATTAGAAAGGGAATACCCTTTAGTTTAGTTATATGACTTAAACTAGATTTCATATTTTTGAAGAATAATAGAATAGAGGGCCAAGCACCCATTCTACATAAGACGAACAAGGATGTACATGAACAGGTCAATACTAGATACTAAGTAGACTGCATTATGCTGCATGTAATGTCTCACCTTTTTCCGTACAAATGAGACTATGAGGTAATTCTTCTGAACATTTAAATATATGTCTCAGTACCTAACATCATTCAACTGAGCTAGTAGATACTTCATTCATTTCCCATATCATTTTTCTATCAATTGAGAGTACCAAGTGATCATTCCAGGGAAGACACATATATGATAAATGAATTTTGTTAAATTGATAAAAATAACACCAGTTGATGTAGTAAGTACTGATTAATATTATCAATGGATTCTTGGAACCCCTATTCCCATTTGTAGGTTACTACCTTCTCCATTAACCTAGATATGGGAAGATATTTTCCGTTAATGTTATTTATGAAATTCTAATTGTAAGAGAGGAACCTTATCTTCCCTATCTGTTATTTTAGTTTCCAATGGGGGGTGTTTCTAAGATTTCACGGGTATTTTTTTATCATCCTTGACTCTAAAGAGGAATGACATAAATTCACAAAAGTTACCTGATGATACACTAAAATATAGCATTAACAGATTCATCATCAAACTACATTATTGTTAATTTATGAATATTATTTGATTATTTGTGATTTGATCACTTCAATGTGGATATTTTACTTCTAGATCAATGACATAACATTCATGTATTCATACCATAAAGGTATTAATGATATGATGCATGACACATTGGTATTTTTTTCTAGAATTAATTAATCCAATGGAAATTAATTGATAATAAAAGATCTCATGAGGTTCTCTAATGTTGGTAGCTTCCACCTCTTCAGGGTCTATTTTACAATTTGTATACCAAAATTAAAAATTCTTATAAGATTCTTCCTGGATTCCAGTAGTTTCAATGATAAAATTTTCTTCTATTGAAAATGGGAAATCATACGTCCGTATGTGCCTTTTAATGTAGTTGAAATCAATGGATACTTTGATCATACCATTATTTTTCACGATATAGTAGATGTTGGAGCACCATTTTGGGTATTCTAGTTCACATAAAAATTTGTATTTGATAAATTTCTAAACAACCAATTCTATATTATTTGAATGGTAGGGGTTCATCCTCATGGATTCTAGTTTGAAACCATGGTGTTCAATGGGTATGATTAGATAATGAGTAATCATATTTGGGTGTAACCTAGTAATTTTAGTGTTATTAAAATAAAACTTTTATATATGGTTCATTATAAATGAAATATAAATATCTTTCCCCAAAAAAATATTTTTGACAATAATCGATAGAGGTAAAAGGTGTTCATATGTTACTATATTCATCATTTGGAGAATATAGTTCATGGTGGAGACACCTTCCTAAAATATATGAGTGGAATTCATGATATCATCGTTTACTTCATCCATACATGAGTCTGTTGAGAAATGTTTAGATATAGTGGGTAATGTGGGGTATCTCAGTCACAATCGAGGAAAGAGAGGAATGGAAAGATACATTGTTATCTTGAACTATTAGAGTCATTTATGTGAGATATGGTAGGTGATATTATTATTTTTATTATTTTATTAGGGGTTTGAGTAGTTTGGATATCTAGGATTAAGTATTCTTACTCAACCAGGTTTATGAGTAGAACCTAATTTTTATCAAGAATACTCCATGTATTTGAAGGGGGTACCCATCAATTAGGGGGTGAAACCTATATATCATCGACCACCATTATTTTATTTCATTCCCTTTTGTATAAATATTCATTAGACAATCGGGATTATCAATATTTTCAAGGGAGATGTCACAAAATAGTCTACCGACTTTCTTATTTATAGGGTATTATAGGAAATGCTGAAATATTGAATGTACTGCCACATGTATGTGAAGTCACGGTATTCAATGAAAGATATTTTATGCTATGTATTTTTGGATAATAATGAACTCATTTTTTTTCAAGATATCCAAATTGATCAATGAGGATGATCTTTCTAAGAAGAATAATCAAACTCTTATCATTCCATTGAATGGTTAGATTGCTTATAGATAAGTACCCCTTTATATATCCATGTAATTGGAGGGTTTGAATTTGGATGAGGTTTATAATAGAACCAATATCTTCTATATTATTTTAGATATTGATATTTTTTAGTTTTTATGAGACATAAAGTGGTATGATATGTCCCTAGATAACATATTCCTAATCCTCTTCAATGAATTAGATAGAAAAAAATTGCATGTCGTAGTCTATACTCGATAATCCATGGATTAAACTACTTCTATCCTGAACTCATGTGGGGTTTGAAGGGCATCAATGAGTTACTATTTGAGTTGTGTAGAAGAATGGAGTTTATCCAGGATTGGGAGTTTGGATGGAATAACTCGCAACTCTTTCAGAATATATTCTATTATTCCATAGCCTTATTTTTTCTGAAGTGGATTATATCCTTCTTATGTGTATTAGGTGTTTATGTGTTTGAGGCTTGTGGTTAGAGTTATTGAGCATAATTCAAGGGATCTTCTACTACCAATGGAGTGGGTCTTGAAGGATTTACCCTTTATCTGGGTTGATTAGAGAATCTCACCCCCCCCCACCAACTGGTTATATAAGATGTATGGGCTTGGATGACCACTCGAGGCCTCTAACGCATCATCACGTTTTTGTTTGTATTTCTGGATTTCTCTCCCATTGTATTCAGTTATATATATTTTTCAGTGTGAATTGACACTAATATTGGGTTCCTCCATTCTCGTGTCATCCCCCGTATCCTTGATACCTACATCCTAGGCATCATGCTCCCTGAACAGGTATGGGAAAATAATACTCAGAGGGGTTTCCATCATTGGTAAAGGTATATGAAAAGTGAATTAATTTAATAGAAAAATAGATTCTCTTCCTCAGATGAGGGTTACATATAGTCATGTAGTTCATGTTCTGCAGATATTGAAGGAACCATGTTTTTAATTGTATGTGATTATAAGGGAACCGGATATGACTATTTCTCTTGTGTATCTTATTTTTTTTGATGATTGTGTCTTCCACTAGGAGGTGTATTAAATGATATATCCATTCATTTTTGTATTATCCTGATTTTTGGAGTTATGGTCTCTTGGTGTCATGAATTTGGTCAGCATTCTTTCGATTCATCATGTTATCAATCTTCTATATGTGACTGGCTGGAACCAATAGCCAGTTACCCTCTTCATCTGGTTAGGTGTTGGATACAAATGCTACCTATTCTAAGGAATTATCTAATTTTACCAATTTATATTAAACTATAATTTGGATTTAATCTTTAAAGAGAATTTTGTTTTGGATGGTTTATCCCAACCTCTTATAGGAAGGGCAACAGACATTGAGATCATTAAGATTAACCTTATTTGGTTTCATAGCCTCTAGTAGAATGAGTAGGTTATCTTCCAGGGTTGTGAGAAAATAACCTTGCACCAACAAATTTTTTAAGGAATATGTTTTTTAATATGATCCTAAAATCGAGGGATACCATGACCACTTTTTCCTTTTCATTAATGGGTATTTTATTGCTGAATCCACTCGATTGAAGTTCAAGATTATTCAAGGTCCTCCCGTTTGATTGAATGTGAACTGCTACTATATAGAGAGAAACATCAGTATTTAAATCCATAATAATAATTTTCCACCATTTGAAGACATATGAAAATATTTAGGATAGGTCCAATGAGTATTATTTTAGATAAATTATTCAATTTTAACAAACTCGTGGAATCAAATTTGATATTTCATTAGGATCAAAGGTGTTTTTACTCAATCTTATTTATTTCAAAAAATTATTCTATCAATTTCTCTTTGAAGAGAGGTATACAGAGTGAATAATTTAAAACATTCAATCTTGATATTAAATCAACCCTCTCATTTTAATACTATTTTCAGTTTTTGAGGTCTACTAGTAAAACTTTCCCCAACATCGAACAAAAAAATAAATTAATTTATGATTGATTTCTTTCCATCCCACAGTTGATTCTACTAAAAGGTTTTTGTACCAAATGAAAGGTGGGTCAGTCAATGTTTGTGAAAATAATCTCACCTTGGTCACATTATACTAGTCTTGAGGGAACATCATCTATCCATATTTGGACACAATGTGCGTGAGTTATTGGTTATGATCTCTTTTTCCACAAAAATTGGAGAAGGTAGTTTTTTCCAAAATTGGGTGGAGGAAAGTGTCAGAAACCCATTTAGGACATGGATTCTTCTCATGTTGCAAGAGTGTGCACTGACCACCCATTGCTTGCATTAATGTATCTAAGGATTCAATAGACTGGTCAATTATGGAGGTACTACTAATTAGTAGACCTCTAATCTATATGGGGTGGGTGTGGCATGGTGATCTAGCCATGAGTATATTTGCAGTTAATTCTTGATCCGTTCTGGAATAGAATGATCACCTTGATAGTGGAGAGGATTTCACTATAATTGAGGTATGTTATCATTATCTGATAATTCCTTATGTATATAGACTATTTTCATGAATCCAAAGCTAGCATGATGCTCATATTTCAGTATTACAGGAATATTATCTCTCTTTAATATGTGGGAGGAGGGATTTTCATCCATGAATGAAGATGATAACTTGTGGGAATGTTTTATATGAGTAGTTTCACATTGGGTTGTCTATGATTCAATATAATTTTCTCATATTGTGGATACCATCCTCTGTGGGGGAATTTTATTCTACTCTAGCTGTTGTGTGGGATATAGCCACACATTTCACTTTATCCTTGGTAAAGTTCCACTATTGAGATGGAAATTCATCATTAATAGGTTTGATGTTCTTTATCCTCATATGATTTCACATTACTACTAACTTGGTTTTTATATCGAAATATCATACAACATGAGTCATGGTTCCCATATTTCTTCCCTATATATATATTTAATATTGGTTCTATATTATTTTCAACATTGGTGGGGAAAATTTTTACTAAGGTGAATCAGTAAATTGTAGTTTTCTCATAACATTCATTGGAATATGATAATTCTTCACTACTTACTCATCAATAGAGGGTTTCTTCATGATCCTTTCTATCACTACTATCTATATTGGAAAATTTTAGATTATGTCCATTATAGAGTTTTATCTCCTTCACTATATGTTAATCTTATCTCAGTTTTGTTAAAAGTGACCTTAAGAGAGTTTCTAGTCATGCTTGTAAAATGGTCCCCGAATAGAAAACGATTTTATATTAGAGGGAGAAATAAATGAGATTCTGAAATTTTATATTTACCTCCCCAACTAGAGAGTGTTGATTTTTTTGGGGTGATAATAATTATAAAAAAGGATATGCACTATCGACTAGGTGAAATTCATGGATGATTTTAGAACATAATGATCCTACTGCTAAGGATTTAAGGATTCTAGTTGAGAATTTGATGGCTGCTAAGATGGAAAATGATACATTAATTCACCCAACCCAATTGTATGGGTTTGATTTGGAACCAATTCTTATTCTTATATCACCCTATCATAGTGTGATGAACTAGTTTATGGATATTTAGATAAAAATTCTCTTAGACAATGGGAAGAATTTTTCCTATATTTTTCACCAATATTTCTTATAACCTCTCTAGGATTGATTACCCATGGGGTTGATATTGAGGTAAAATTCCCCCAGACCTATCAATTGGGTCTACTCTTGGAGGAAATATTGGGAATTTTTTATTTTAATATATTTTACATGAAATTATTTTTATTTCTTTTGAGCTAGGTGAAATGGAATCCATGATAAGAGTGAGTTTCCATTTGAATTTTTTGAGTTGGAAAAAAATAATTTTATATTTCTAAAATGCATTACAATTTTTTATCAATTCTCAGCTTAAGATTTTTTTGGCATCCATGAACCTCTGTTATTGCCATCATTGCATATTTAATGTTGGTTTAATTCGTTGTACTGAACAATTGTCATGTGCATTACCTGATACCCTAATTTATCTAATGGGTATTCGAATATAATATTTGATATATTGGAAACTATTATAATCTAGGGACATAGGGAATTTCAATGCTTCATATTTTCCACATCCACTTATTTTTATCTCTGATGAGTCGTTTTCAATCATCCGATGAATTTTTTATATGATATAAATACAAACAAAACATATGGTTTTTTATGATCTTCTATCCCAGGGTTCCGGTCTATGAAGAATGCAACTATGTCTAAATCGAAACAGGGTGTATTTATGATATAGATATTTTCTTAATATCATTGATAAGATTATTTTTTATCCTACAACTGATGATAAGTTTCCCATGTATTTTGGTCTACATAAGGAGTACACTATATAAACCAAATCCATTTACACATATTATTACCTGATTTTATGAATAATTATTAATCAAATATAAACCGTAATTGAAAATTGTAGTTTCTTCTGAATTATAGGTATATAATTTGGAAGCATAAAACCAGAATAAATTATCTTTTCATTATTCTCCATAATGATCTCCTAACTTACTTCAAGATCCTACAACTACATAGAATAACATAGTAAATGCATGGAAAAAATGGATTGCCTAAAAAGCGGAAAAAGTAAATTAACATTGAAATGAATAATTAAACATTAGTCAGAAGGATAGACAAGATAATATAAAAGGAATGGATCATGAATAAACATATGGAGGAATAACATATATAACCTGAAATCATAAGACTATCTAAATATAGTAATTTGGAATATATATTTATATATAATGATATAAACATGATTCAAGGATAAATATTCTGATGATATACCCTGATGGACATACTCACATAATGGATTAGGTTTACTCCTTCATTCCATATGAAACGTATCATGATAAAAAAACTTAACCAATGCATTTGACCACAATTTAGGTGAACCATCCATAAAAATTATGTGCATATGTGTCCTAAATATAAAAATCAAACATACGAAGTAAACATAACAGTTACCCATGGAATCAAATGGGTTTTGTAATCATGTCTTAAGGAATAACCATAGGGTGTATAATAATGATATCCATTATATACGGGATTAAATCATTATTGTGCAACCATAATGTAAAAATCAGAATATTTCATGAATAATTTTGCCCGACTAAACTTAAAACATGAAAAAATGTGTTTATATACATTTAGAAATGTGCCACTTCAGCTCAGTTTAAGGTAAATTATTATAGAGTCAATAAAGCGGATACAGGAATAAATATTTTCATAAAACTATAATTTAATTAAAATAAATTTTTATTATAAAATGAGTTGTTATATAAAATATGGGAGGCTTATATTAGTTTATGGCTGTGTACTTATAAATGGCTATGAAATAGATAAGTTCCATTTAATCAGGTTTTCTTATCTAATGGAATTGAGAAGAGAACTTTTTTGAAACATGTATTTCCATTTAAATAAATTTGAAATGATATATATTAATATATCACACTAATATAAAAAATATTGGAGGATAACACAAGAATAATTTAGAAAAAATTTAGGAAAATTTAGATAAAGATTTACCGAAAGTAAATGTGGCGGTTCGAAGAGATCCTTTAGTTTATGTATGAATGAATTTTTCACTTGAACATAAGCTAATAAATAATAAAATTAGATTCATTAATTATTTAATTTATAACCTATTAAAGAAAAATTTTATGTATAATAAAATTATTTTGATAATTTATGGAAATTTTGAGGAGTTATAAATTGAAATTATTTTATTCCAGGAGCATTTGTTTCATGGTTAGTTAACATGTGTTTAATTATGGATGACCATGTAAAATGGGAGAAATACTTAAGAAGTGAAATAAAATTTTACTCATGAACCTCTATAAGTAAAAATGGTCAAATACACCATTTTTCAAAAAATGGGATGGTTCTTTGAGTGAAAACATTGTCGTCATGTTGTTTGTTCATATAGGATGTTTTATCAACTATCACAAAGTTGTTAATTTTTATTTATTGTTATATATATATATATATTAGTTCTAGAAAATGAAATAAAATAAAATATAATTATTAAAATATTATTAAACCATTATAATAGTTTCACGATCATCTTTAATGGTGGAAATAGAAACTGAAAACATATTATCTAGGAAGATGATTAACATCCATAATTTAAACAATGGATTCATTTATATGAATAAGATGAGATATAAAAATATTTGGATAGAATATATTCCATCAGAAATATAAAGTTCTATTACATACATGATAAGTGATTTATTATGATTTTATAGATTAATTATGTTAGGAGAATAAAAAATTTTATGGAAAATAAAATAGGTAGTATGAGGATGATGCATCTTGAATATCACATTTTAAATGACCATTAAAGAACATGGAATTCTTGTTTTAGGGAGAAAAGTAGTGCATGGACATAGGGAGAGTGGGGGAAATAGGGTTTGGAAGAGATTTCTTAAGATTCAAGGTTTAGAATGTGTAAGGATAAGGGGTTGTGGGGAGATGTATTTGTAGGGGGAGGAGAGGAGTGTTTGGATTATTATCTTCATTAGTTTATTATTTTTTCTCAAAACAATAAATAGTACTTATTTCGCTATTCATTATAAATTATATTATATTAGAAAAATAAAAAACTATTCCCTAAAATAATTAAATGTGAGGATTTCAATAATAAAATACATTTTCTAAAAGTAAGTTTCTTCATATTATAAATATAATTTTTAAATAATATCATTGTTTATTTGAAAAATCAATTTGTTAATATTATAATCGATATTATGCCCCTTTGAAAAAATTATTATGTTCTACTAAAATTATCTCATAATTATAATAAAATAAAATATTCATTTATAAATCCATTTTGTGTAAATATAATATATTTTATATCATTGAAATTGTTATAATAGTGCAATTAAATCATGTATTTTTCATAAAAATAGAAACCCTTAATTTACCATTTTTAAAAATAATTATTTTGTTTTACTGTTGTATAATTATAATAAATATTCATTTTATATTATTCTTTAGTTTTATTTTACACATACATAGGTTAGGTTACTACTCTAATTATCAAATTATAATTCTTAATGATGAGATTACTATTCCAACGGTCATGTTACAATTACAAAAAATAGATTACTATTTTGATGGTCAAATTTAAAATAGTCATATGGGTTCACTATATCCTATAAATAAAAATTAGTCCACTTCTTCCAAATTCTATTACATTTCCTCTCCATTTTATATATAATTTCATACTCATAATTTATATTTTATTATTACCATTATATTTTATTTCAAAACCTTTATTCTTGAGTGAGTTCATTTTGGTGGATTATGATGATCCAAATTATCCTATTCTCATAATTTTATTTTCAAATTTGTATCTCACATTAATATTTCGAATTAATATCAATTTATTTTCTAATTAAATTATAATTCTTCAATTATGAGAATAATGTTTTGTTTGTTTATATATTTTATGTATGTGCCTTATACTTCATGTTATAATTATTAGATGGGAAGTTTCATTGAGAAAATTAGGGGTTGTTACATTCTCTCCCCCTCCACATGTTATGAAATTTTACCCTCGAAATTTTATTTTACACAATAAGGTTAAAACCAGTTATTGTACTTATACTTTCCTACATCCCCTTATTCCCCAATACCTTATTCATATTTATGATTCAACCATCGTATATTTCTTCAATGAGTACTCTTGTTGCATATGACATTATCTATATAGTCAATGATCTTCACCGAAAACTCCTTAGGAGAAATATCATTTTTCAAATGTATCAAATCTTAATTCAGTATGTGTGAGGGATATATTGTGTGCTTATTTAATGGGGGCATGTCTAATACATCACGTACTTGATACATAGTTGGTGGATGTTCTTGTTGATTGAACATAGCTCTAATGTGATCAATAATCTGAAATAGGGTTATATACCTAGGACATAGACTTCTATTCTTCCTAATTATCATAAATATTTTCCATATAGATATTTGTGATGAATAAATTATCTCCAACCATAGGCTTTAGGTATCATCAATGATTTTCCTCATATTTCTCTACTAGAAATGAAACAAATAGATACCGCAATTTTGAGGTCGTTATTGGTATTTATAGACCACTTTGTACCACCAATGACGGTTGTATTTGGCCTATCACTATAGTAAAATATCGACCACCAATGGAGTTCTCTGTATGTGACCTAAGACATGACCGAATAGCGTTCACTATTGGGTCGAGCTATAGCGACCGCCAATGGCAGTCGAAGGGACCTAAAAAAATGGTCACATTAGTGAATGCCAATGGAGGTCACTAACATCGGAAATTTTTTATAAAAAAATTATAGCACTAATTCTCAAATCGTAGAAAACATTAGAAATAGAATGAAAATTGAGGAAAAAATCAATTCGAAACAGTAGAAACACCAGGATCCTCAAAACCAATAAATGATAGATATACTTCTTCATATTTAGTGATCCAACCAGCTCCAATACATTCGAATATTTTACTTCAATTAACCTAAAATAAGTTATAAAAGAAACTAATAAACAATTCAAATGCAATTTGGATATATTTATTCAGTTAGAATATATAAATATATAATCAAATTGGGTCGTTATGCTCTTAGGTAATTTCGGAAGTTGGACAATTGGCCAGTCTCTATTTATCCAATTCGCCATTAGTCCAATATGCTAATATGCCAATTGACTATTTGTTCATTAGGCCAATAGGCTAATATTCTATTTTCCCAATAGCCTAATAGGTCATTAGGCCAATATGACATTATGTAATTAGGACAGAAGTCCTTTTTGCCAATTTTCCATTAGGTTGTTCGACCATTTGGTTGTTGTTAGGTCATTGGTCTGTTTTTAGGACGTTGGGCCGTTGTTAGGCCTTTGTTAGACAATTGGGTCATTGTTTGGTCTTTGGACCGTTTTTTGACTGTTGGGACATTGTTCGGACGTTGGGAGGTTGTTCAGCCGTTGGGCCATTGTTCGTCTAGTGGGTAGTCGTTGGACTGTTGTTCGGTCGTTGTTGGGATGTTGGGACGTTGCTGGGTCATTAGTTTGTTGGGTTGTTAGACTGTTAGGCTGTTATGCCGTTAGGGAGTAAGGTAATTAGGGAATTAGGGCATTAGGGAGTTTGGGTGTTAAGGCATTTGGAATTTGTCCATTAGGACATTTAGTCATTAGAGAGTTAGGGCGTTAGTCCGTTAGGGAGTTTGGTCATTTGGGCATTTGTGAAATTGATCAATTTCCCAAGTCTCCATTTAGCCAATTGGCCATTAGGACAATAGTCAAATATGTCATTAGTCTATTTTTTCATTAGTCCAATATACTAATATACCATTAGGAGAATATGACACTAGGTAATTAACACAATATGTAATTAGGATATTAGTCCATTTGACCAATTTCCCATTAGGTCGTTAGGTCGTTAGGGTGTTGGGGCGTTGGGGCATTAGGGAGGTTGGACTTTAGGGCCTTAGGCCATTAAGAAATTTATCTATTTAAGAATTTGGCTAATTGGACAAGTCTCTATTTAGCCAATTGGTCATTAGTCTAATGCTGACATTTGGCCAATTTTGAACTATAAAGAGTAAAGTTCAGTACTGAACTGCCACCCTGTATAGCTCCCTCCCAACTCTCTATAGCCCCTACACTCCACCCCTACGCTAAACATCCCCCCCAACTAGAAAAACACCCACCATGCAGCACCCCCACCCCCGGACCCCCCCAGACATCCCCAACCCTGAACATTTCTCTCCCCATGCACACCCCCAAAAAACTTCCCTAAAACATCCCCCAACCCCCAGACAGCACTTACTCCCCCCGAAAATCCCCCCACCCCCACCCCAAACCCATTCATCTTGAAAATCCCACCCCCTCACCCAGACAGCCCCCCCATTTACCCCGAACGCCCCCCCCCCCCCCCCCCCCCGAGTCACCCCTAGACATCCCCGACTCCCCCCTTGTAACACCCGAGAGTTTTATAAGAAATATTTTGTTTTTATTTTATATACATCATCAAAGGAAACTTTTACTACACACAACAATAGCTTGTCTTTATTTACACACAATCCCGGCCTTCCTCGATAGCTTGTGTTGTACGCAATACTGAGTTTCACTAAACAACGACATGCTATTAAAATATTATTAAAACTAGCCATTATGAATAGTAATAACCAATTTTTGCAAATTTATAAATTTTATTTTTGAAAATGGACTTCATTTTTGGATTTGGAATATCGAAATTAGCCTAGGGTAAAATTTTGGTATTTTTCTAGAAACTTTCAATTTTTGATGAATAGTGAAAACACTGGGTTACTATTTAAAAAAACCGACTTTTTATTTAAATAATTCTTTATTTTATTTAAATTTATTTTAGGTCAAAATTGATACATAATACCTATATATTTTCAATGTAATTCATTGTAGTAATTTTATAATAATTTTAGATGTATAAAAATTTTATCGAACTTTTCACCGTCTTTTACCCACCTCCAAGGAAAATTTGAAAATTTATATAAATCATAATTTTACCGCATCTATGAGTGGAATTTCAAAAATCTGAGAGACATGGTTGATGTCAGTAAGTAAAATTTGGTTCAATGAGATGAAAATATTTTTTGGTGAATAGTAACTTTACTTTTTTTACCACGGTTAGAAGTAAATAGGGTTATTAAGGGTAAAAATGATATTATTATTACCCTAACACGTTTTATAATTCTATTGGATAAGTTTAATTAGACAAAAAAACCATAGGAATAAAATATGACCATTTATACCCACATGGATTAGATTAGGACATTTATTATTAATTTATTTAAAGAAGGGTTAAAATAGTTAAAATCAAAGTTTAATAAGTAAATAATTTTTAATATAGGGTTATACATACGATAAATTCGACTATAAATATTCATTAGAAATCTAAAAAGATTTCCTACATAATGGTATATTATTTGTAATTTTTATACATTAAATAATTTAATTTATTTATGACACAAAGATGATGTAGTAATTATCTTATTAATAAAATATTGACATAATGGATGTTATAAAAACCAAAATAAATGTAATATAAGACATTTTATGAATTACACTAATTTTATTGGTTAATATGACATGTTATTATTTATTTAATTAACTTTTTTCGAACTAATAATTCTGTTATAAGTTTTACAAAAATCAATTACTAAATAGTGTCAAAATTGACATAAAATTGTTTTTAAAACAAATATTATATTATTAATTATTATTTTATTCCTAAAAATATAAGAATCAGAAAAATGACTTAGATAAGGTTATATATATTAATAATAAACAACTTGGGGTTCTTTTGGCTTGTTATTGTAATTTTATTAACCTTATAGTGTAAGAACACAAAAAGACACAGTAAAAGTAAAATTATCTAACTTAAAGTTAAATCTAAATGATAAGGTTAAAATAGTAAAATAAACATTTCCAAATTCTATTGGATAAGATTATTGAGACCCATACTCAACTTAGCTTCGAAATAAATCAATTTGGAGCTATTAAAACCGAATATGGCTTTATAATAAAATAATATTTTTAGTTTTCCCAAAGGTGACCCTATCGTCCCTTATAAAAGGGCACCTCCTCCCTCTCTTCCTCACACCACTTTGAGCCTTCAAGCTCGGCCAAACCCTACCAATTTCTCCTCTCCACTTCCCTAGAAACATCCTAGAGGTCCTGGTCTTCTTCAAAGACCTATTTTAGTGCCCTAAAAGGAGGTCTCAAAGAAGCACTTTAAAGAAGAGGTAATGTTCGTTACCGATTCTTTCAACCTTATTTCTTCTTCCACTTCTTCTTATTTAGTTGTTTCATTATGAATTAATAACATCATTATCACTCATATACGGATATGTTTTTATAAGTATGAAACAACCCTTTTTCACCATCTATCCATCCTACAGAAAACTAAATCACCACGCGTGCATACGTACGGAATACCGTCTCCACGCCGTGGTGTACTCTATTTTCCACCACCACCTTACGTGGATGGGTATAATGGTGCAAATAATGAATATATATTATTATTGTAATGTGATATTTATTCTGAAATAGTATACATAAACTCCAATACAATTCCACGATCATGGGAACAATATCATCGTTCTTACGTACATACGTAATACCGTCTCCACGATGTGATGCGACAAGTTATACATGATTTTAATTTCATAATGATTACATAAATGAATTTAGTGAGTAAATATGATATATATTACACTAATACCATTCAGGAAATGAGGTATCTATAACATAAAAAGATGCATAAGAATTTATTCGAAAAAACACGCATAAGAACTGTTGACGCTTCTTTTCGTCACAGAGTCCAAAGGAATGTAAAGGGAAATAACATAACACAAATTGATGCATCCTTTGAAGAAAAAATCAAAAATTGACAAAGGGATGAATATGGAGAACATTTCACATGTTCCGCGCATGTTCTATCACTGTCGCGCAAGTCCACTTGTGTGACGTCTACTGGTCGCGCAAGTGACTTCCGTGACCAAAGTGATAACCGCCCGGGGTCTTCTCTTGCCTATAAATAGACCCTGTGGGCCCCCCATTCGAGGAGGATTTTTTCCAGAAACTCAGATCGAGCTCCTGGTGCCCTAGTCTCTTATCGAATCTTCTGAAACACTTCTAAGGTAATTTCTTACCTATAAAGGAAGATCTAAATAGGGGGAGTAAGGCCTAAGAGTTGAAACTAATCAACACTTGCGCGCCTGAGTGGAAAGCCCTTAAGGGAAAAGGCCACACTTGCACGCCGCCTTACTCCTTCAATAGAACATGCGCGCCCCTTTTCTGGAAGAACCTAAAGAGGATTCTAAAGGCTTTAATCAAGAGTCGCTCAGGTATTACCCTACTGGTTAATCGTCGCGCAAGTACACCATATGTCGCGCAGGCATACCTGCACGACCAGGACTAGCACGCCCACGCAGTACTTGCGCGCCTGCCCAGACTTGCGAGCCCCTGCCTTTTTGGGTGAACTTCCGGATCATTTCACCCCTCTTAAGCCATTCCACCTCTCCTATTCAAGATTAAATCTTCAAGACACTCTTCAAAGACATTTATGGCATGATTTCTTGATTCTTGATTCTTTATATAAAAGGAACTCTGTAGAATATATCTCAATACCTAGTGATTTACACATCTTTATGTCACTAAAGATTGAGATTTCATTCATTCAACCTCATCCTTTAAGATGAGAGAACTCAATTGACCTGAGCCTCGTTTTCATGAGTAAGTACCTGTCCCAATTCTTAATGTTCTCAAATTTGGGCATCCTTTTCAGGATATAGACCCAGTCCCCTAATTTGGGCATCCTCCTCAGGAGTAAGCCCCAAACCATAATTCCATAAACCTGGGCCTCCTTTTTAGGAATAATCCCCAGTCATAATCTTTAACCTGGGCCTCCTTTTTAGGAGTAAGTCCCAGTCTCGAATTTGGGCATCCTCTTTAGGAGTAATCCCTAGTCTTAATTTCACTTAACCAGTCCTAATTTACCATTGATCTGGGATTCCTTTTCAGGAGTAAAACCCAATCATAATTTTTCTCCTAATTTGGGCCTCCTTTTAAGGAGTAAGCCCCATGTTAGAGTATTCAAAATCTCCATGAAGCACATATACCTTTATGGACCCTGCCCCTGGATTTTTTCCCTAATGTAAATCCTAACATTCATTTATCTGGGAATTCATACATACATAAGCCCCAGATTATTTCTTATGATTACATATTTCATGTCACAATTGTCTAATTTTTACCAATACCTCGGGTATCTCACATCGAGCATGACTCATGTGAGCTTAGAGTGTAAAAGTAATTATTACATCCTTCTTTGAGCCATCAATCATAAACATCATATTCTATTACTCGAACTACGTGGGTTATGATTCCTTTTCTAAACAAAGGATACGTTGGTAGACCGGCTGCGGGTTCAATGCCAACTCTGATATAATCCAAGTCCTTCTGAATGACAAAAAATTTCAATTTCCCCACTAAGTGGCTTTAAAACTAGAATGGTCATCATAATGACCAAGAGACTTCTATATAAATGTGTTGAAGGGTACCATTTTCCAAGAATATCTAATAAATACTGATGATTCTCTATCGATGAAGAACCTCGAATAAATATAAAAGATTCTCTAAATTTCCTACATATCGATCATTGATTGTTAGATATAAAGGAGAACTCATTTTATACTTGGTAATGTAATAAGGATTCACTATCATAACTTAAATCTATAAAGAGAGTCTTGGAGTACAAAATAATTCCCCTCAAAAAGGTGTGATGAGTCTGACCTCCCATCATCTCGACCAATGCAAATTCCTAAGCCTCATAAGTCCACAAACTAATAAGCGCCTACCTTGGGAATGTAGGTCTGAATGGATGTGGAATCATTGGATGTTTCTGGTTCTACGAACAAACCTATTAGAAACCGATCGAAATGTTTGAATCTCTTATCAAAAGGAGGTCATCCTAGGAATCTGAGGGAAACAAAAATGGTGAACACGACATGAATCCTTAACCAAGTTAAAATGATGTTTTACCTATTTTATTAGGCACCTATTTAAAACTCAATGAGAGGGACAATGAAAATAAATCATTGACATATGTGCTCATCCAAAAGATGTAGTGGCTGAATTTATCTTGATTAAGTTTGTTATATCAAACATGCACTCTTTTCCAAGATCTTCTGCATTTCTAGAATGGCTGCTCTCAAGTTCACACCTGTGAATACTGCTGCTGCAAATTCTACTACTGCTACTCCAGCTGGATCATCGTCCACTCTAAGGACGATATCACCTACTCAGCATCTTCAAAGATGGGTATGAAACGCACTTGTTAAGGAGTACCGTCAACACGGTACCATCCCAACTCTGGAGGCTGCCCGACAAGACCTCTAAGTAAACAACTCACATAGGTTTTCTGGACAAATACAACCAGTGATCAATAAGCAGGCAGTGCTGACTACCGTCTCCAATTGTTTCGGGTCTTTATCCCCAGAACACAATCACCATTCGCTCCCTTATTCTCGGGAGGTGAATGAGCAGGTCCCTCAGGGCTTTAATTCAAACAGATATGATTCCTTCCTGAGGGATCCCACCCACAATCGCCGCCAGACTCGTGCGGCAGTCCACCCTCAACATGATGAGGGTACCGACTCCAGGCATTCGGATTAGGTTCCTCGAACCCGAGCAAGCAAGACGAACCACCAAAGGCGGAATCCGGTCAACAGTGAGCAGGTTATCATCTCTTCCATCTCCGGAGATGTCCACCAACCTAACATGGTGTAAAGGAATGAGCAGGAACATACACCTGTCTATTTTAATTCTGTTGTCTAGCATACCCGTCTGGCAGCATCACGCCAATCCCGCTAGGCAATTCTGGCAGAGTAGTATAGGCAGGAACATACACTTGTTTATACATCATCAGCTAGTCAGTAGGCTCGTCTGACTATATATGATGGATCTCGTCAACCAAGTTTGGCGAAGTGAAATCAGCAGGAACATACACCTGCTAATATTTATCAATCCTATCAACAGTCTCGCTAGGTATCATTCGGAGAAGTTAGTCGGAAAGCCCTGACAACAAATAGTAGGTAGACTCACCTCTCTGCCCCCACAGTTGTGTACTGTCCGGATTCACTGACAGGAAAAGGAGGATAGGAGCAGGCACATACACCTGCTCCAAGCGCGGAATGGATGTATATTCCTGTTCCGGTAGCTGAAGTCACCAAGAATATTCTATCAATGGTGAAAGAGCAGAAGAAAATCTCTGCTCATATTTTGGATGCCTACCATGATATTATAACAACTTCACTGGCATCTTCGGGAAAGACACATAAATCTATCCCTACCAGTGGAGTGACACATCAACAATTCACTCTGGAACAGACACACACATCTGTTACAGTCCAAGAGGGATGTGGGGCATACTCCCCCATATCATACGGACACCCAAGTCAGGAACATACACCTGATTTGAGTAGAGATCGTCATCCTTACCTGGCCATCTTTCTTGATCAGGTATATACACCTGCTCAGAGCTGCCACTTTCGTCAACAAGTGGTTTCCAAGGCGAGTAAGTAGGCGTCTAAGAAAAAGACATGCCCAACACAGTCAGCAGATCAAGAGCCAATCTGTAACAAGGCCTTGCTCGATTCTAGAGTTCTTGAATCCCTCAGACAATTATCTATTGAAATTCAATATTCTACTCCCACATTTCCCAATAGTGGGAACATTAATTCTGAAGTTCTTCAAGAGTCACTTCCTCGTGAAGGCTTGCTTCATGAAAATTCGGTCGATCTTGAAGTTTCATCTTTAGATGAGAGCCACAGGAACCCTCTGTGTGGTCAGGAAACCAAGGAGCAAGAGATCTCATCTTTTTCTATAACCCATTATGGTGGTACTCCCCATGATGATTAATTTTGCTGCGAAAGTCCTCTCTGCAGTAGTGATGCACATTGCCCGGAAAGTGCTCCAGTGGAAAATGTAGTGCCGACAAATCCCTCTTATCTTGAGGCACTTGAAAATGCGAAACCAGCCATGTCTTAAGCTTCATTACTAGCAGGTGAAATACTTTCTCAATAATAAGATAGCCCATGGTGTAGGTCATTCTCCGAACCACCCCTATGTCATGCATCTTTTAGTTTGATCAATGATTTCTCTATAAATCTTGTTGAATCCAATGAAGCAACCAGGAAACACCAACTCTGGTCAAATCAGGTAGAAGTATCTTCATCAAATGATAAAGAGGAAATGCTGAAAATGGGAAAACAACTAGCGAATGGTGAAGTGCCAGTCATGTTTTGTCCTTTGGATGACTCTCAATATAATATTACAGAAACGTTGACGAATGATGAAATTCATGATATTCATCTCGACATATGGAAAACTCATTATCAGTTAATAAAGAAAGTATTATATTATGATGAATATGAAAATCATCTTAAGATAATAGAAGGGTCACAATGTTAGATTGATTTGGAATCTCTATTAGTTTCTCGATATCCGAAGGCTGAAAAGCAGCAGAGATCCCTTCAATGTTTATGCATTGGCGCACTAAGAATATTGTGTCAGTTAATTTCCAATGCCCCATCAAGTATTCGTGTCAGAGGATGGGGTGTTCATGGAGCACTGCATTTCATAGTTGTCTCTAGTCAGCAAAGCCCACCGAAAATGGTCTCATGTAATGTTATTGCCCATGGCCGGATGCAGTCAATGGGCTTTGTTTGTAATCAAAATCATGCCCATGAACAAGCTTCAACTAGTTCCTATCAAAATCAATAATACAGAGAAAAATTTGTTAAATTACTCTTGTATCAAGCAAACTAGAATATTAAACAGGCCCCTCGTTTGGAGCAAGCATGTCACCAAGTGATAGAAGTGTCAAACATCATCCAATGGTCTTTCGTAACTGGTGATAAAAGCGGATACATGTTAATGCATCCAGCTAATTTCCGGACTATGGTTCGAAAGATCAGGAGGACTTTCAAGAAAGTCTCAGACATAGCATGTCAAGAACCACCCCAGCTCGCCAGACTGGGGACTCTTTTAAACTAACCCTCGGAATCAACAAAAAGGATTCGGGGAGTTGAGCGAGAATAGTAGGAACAACCCCAATCCACTAGACTAGGGAATTTTTCAAATAATCAATACCCTCCTTAGAGAAAGTCGGTCGTTTCTTGATTGGGGAAGAAACCTCAAGAGGAACGAGGAGCCAAATTATCAGGAGATTCACTCCAAATTACGGTTCGTCAAGAAGTTCCTGAGGGATTGAATCAACAATAGGCAATGTATTATCAAAGACATGGAAGAAGACAATATCACAGAAATGACGATATAAGGGATGCGATGAGTTATGCATCAATAAATGTCATCAATGCTGTTGTTGCAGATCCACTAGATGAGGCTCACTCAGGGGATTCAGATGGAGAGGTTCCTGCTCAAGAAGATGTACGCACGGATACAAATGAACAAGGTGTGTGTACACAAAGTCAAAGTATAACTCAGAACCTAGGTAATCCTTCGAGTAACCCACTTCCCCCACTTTGAAAAGGATCCAATAAATGGAAGGGAAAGAACCATGTTACATATCCTTCCTCTGGAGAAGGTCAATCACTCTCACTAGAGCAACGGTTTGCATAACAGGAAGAAGAAATAAAGGAATTAAAAAGGTTGAATGCAGAACTACTTCAGAGTATTCTTCTTCTTAAGCATGCTGGAGTAATTCAGCCAAAGGAATTTGTTGCAGCTACTGAGATGGATCAATAATATCCTCATCTCTCAGTACACCCTCACAGGTCTAATCCTACGGGTCATGTGCCACAACATTTGGATGTGCTACCATCAGTTGCATCACCAATCGCCATATCTGCAGAAACTCCAGTCATTGCACCTACAATGTCCATGTTCAACCGAATATTTCTCAAAAGTTAATAACTACTATTGAGTCATCAACAGCTTGGTTAGAAACTATGGAAGGGAAATGTGCGCAAGTTCAACCAGAAAAGAAAGTTTACCCTGAATGGGTAGATTCAATTTCACCTCCATCCAGTTTTGGGAACCCTGTATTCCCTATTTTCAATGGATCAGGCAATCCTGGACAACATTTGACGCATTACATGTCTTGTTGCGATCCTATGATGGGAAATCTGGAGCAGAAAGAAGCAGTGAAACTCAGAAGATTCATGAAAACCTTGTAAGGGCCAACTTTTCTTTGATATACAATCTTGAAATACCGGAAAATTACCGGATGGGAGGATCCTCGCCAAAAATTCCTCCTTCAGTTCTGCTCAACTTTCCCAAAGACAACAGTTTTCGATCTTACAAACTGTAAGAAAAGGTAGAATGAAAGGGTATCTAATTTCATTGCATGATGGAAGGGATTAACATATTCCTTGAGTTTAAAACTCCCTCAAGAAGAACTGTTTCCAATCTGTGTGGAAATATGCGTAACGAATTACACATGCCGTTAATCCTTGTGAAATATACAGGACGGTTTCGAGACCTTACTTCAATCGCTCATCAGATTGAAGATTCCCTTATACAGGCTGAGTCTAAATCTCGTGTAATTCCATCAGCTCCAAGAAGGAGAATGGGTAAAGTAGAAACTACTACAGTTATGCTTAAACAAGAATCTGTACCTGTTTCTACCTAAAAAACTTCATCTTCACGAAGGGCTCCACCTTTTAAGCGCCAACAACAAAGGCCTTTTTGTCCAGACGATCAAAAAGATCAAAGACGAAAACAATTTGAGGATCTGAAGAGAAAAACATACACTTTCCAAAATAAATATGTTCTTGGTTATTTCATTTTGTCTCTAGAAAACAATTTGGTTCAATTGCCAATACCCCAGAGGCCAAATAAGAAAGGAGACGAAGACCGTCCTAATTATTTCCCTTTTTATCAAATGTTGGGGCATGCCATCTAGAAGTGTTTTGTCTTCAATGACCTCCTACAAAATTTGGTCGACTCAGGACAAGTCACATTGAATGGCTCCGCAGCCTAGGTAGCATTTGTCACTGCTACAGTTATAGAGGAGGAAGGTGAAAAGAAAGAAGTCAAAAGAAAAAATTCACAGAATTATGATGATTGGATGGTCAGAAATACAATAAATCGAACTCATGTAATTTTGAGAACACAATTAAAGAAACCAATTGTGTCTTCTACCATGAATGTTGCGGAAAAACCCTCTTCGTGATAGGGAATGTCCTCAAATTAATAGCATGATTCAAAGAAACAAAAAGAATCAGAAGAAGATGAGTATGTTTCAAAGCCTAAGTTATCTTTGACTTTAGCGGACTTCATGCCATCTACTTCAAAACCACGGGCACTGCCCCACAAAACGGCACAGCCTAAATAGGCTAATCAGGTAGAGTCTTCATCAGACAAAGAGTTAATATTTGGTTTTGTTAATATGAATCAATTAACATATCCATATGCCAGTCGAAGATTCGATTTCAATGAGCTTGAATTCCCTGTATCAAACAGAGGAATCAGAGGAAGATCCAGGGGCTCAAGATACAGGGGAATACATGGATCTTTCAGAAGCCACTATTCCAATTCTACCCCAGCTAGAACTGTGTATGCAACAGAAATTCATGGTAGAGCCTTTCAGCGAGCTCAGCAAAAACCAGCAAGTTCTTCTCCCAATAGCAAATTCAGTCCTGGCACAGTTATTTTGGAAGACCGGTTGAAGGTTCCATCTTCTTCCTCTCAACAAGTAAATGGATCTAATCGGTCTAATCTTCTAAAAGCAGGAATATTGCCAACTCCTATCCCAATACAAGATGGATCAACTTCCAAATCATCTGCTTCCAAGGTACTTGCTAAACCAGATATTCCTATTGGAAAACATAGACCTCTGGATCAAACGTATGATATATTGAAACACTTGGCCCAAGTAACAGCCATGTTATCAATTCTAGATGCTCTGAATCTGTCAAAATATCTTTTGGAAGCACTCATCGAGGCTTTATCAAGTCCTCGGGAGTTTGAAACTGAAATTATTGTAGCTGAAGTCTATCACATAGAGAATAATCCTGCAGAATTCCATGAAATAATATCCTTTACTGATGAAGATGAAGATGATGTGGTGCATGGACCTATTAGAGCATTTTACTTGTCTAGCAAGGTTAATGGTGTGGATGTTCGAAAATCTTTCATTTAAAATGGTTCAAGAGTCAACCTCATTCCCATTCGTACACTTCGTCGATTGGGCCTCATGGAATCTGATTTATCTCCTTCCACGATGATGCTACAGGGATATGATAAAAATGAACAAGAACCATTGGGTGAAGTTACACTCAGAACTCAGTTTGGAGATCTTGTATCCAAATCAGATTTCATGGTTTTTGATCAAGACTTAGCCTTCAACATCTTTCTTGGAAGGCCCTGGCTACATCAACATGCGGTTATCCCTTCATCATACCATCAATGTCTCAAATATTGTTTCGATGGTCAAGATGGGACATTGTATTGTGATTAGGCCTCATTAAAGACGTGTGAGTATCAATACATTGAGGCGTAATTCTATCACATGAATCAAATGGAGAAATCCATAACAAAGGAGATTACCAATGTTAATGCTCCATATGGTTTGGAAAAAATTCCAGTAAATCCATTTACACATGTGAGTATAGATTATGTGTTGCCTATCAGTCAAATTGACAAGATAGACCCAAATCAAAATACTCTTATGGAAAGATCCATAATGTCAATTACAGAAATCGAGCCAGACAACATGGGAGAAATTGTTAATCTACCAAGCAGTGATGAAAGCACAAATGGTGACGTCTTCGTTTCATCTGCTGAAATCCAACAAGTCTATTCTTCGCCAATTAGGACAGAAGAAGTTATAGCAACATCGGAGGTAAACAATGAAGTCGATTCTCAATCCATCATCTCCTCTTTATTACCCAATTAAGGCCCTTCATCATCAATCGGGTCGGAAATGGAAGCTTATTCTTCAAGATATTGAAATTTTGATATATCTTTGGATCATGAGAATTCTACATTATCATCTACTATGAATGTAGAAACAGAAGAAATAACACATGATGAAGAAGAATAGGAAGATCTTAGAGATTCTCCTCCATCATTTGAAGAGTGTATCTATAACACTGTAGATGAACTCATAGAAATAAATCTAAGTACAAAAGGAGATCTACACCCCACTTTAATCAGTTCGGCCAAGACTCTTGAAGAGAAAGAGATGAATATTTATTTTCTAAATAAAAATAGAGATATATTTTCCTAGAACTATACAAAAATTCTTGGGCTTGATCCTGATGTTGAAACTCATCATTTGGGTTTACCAGAAGAACATCGAGGATTTAAGCATGCCGTGAGAAGAACACACCCAACATATGCTTCCAAAATTGATGCGGAAGTGGATAAGCTTATCAAAGCTAACTTCATCAGAGAAGTTCAATATCCCAAATAGTGGGATAATATTTTCCCTGTAAAGAAAATGAACTGACAAATTCGAGTTTGCAAAGATTTCAAAGATCATAATCAGCATTGTCCTAAGGATGATTTCCCAGTTCTGATTACAGAACTCTTAATTGATGCAACAGCTGGCTATGAAGAACTTTCCTTCATGGATGGATATTCTGGATATAATCAGATCCAAATAGCTTTATAAGACGAGGAATATACAGCCTTCAGATCCCCTCGGGGTTTGTTTTGCTTCCGGGTAATGCCCTTCGGCTTAAAGAATGCTGGTGCAAATTATTAGTGTGCCATGCATCGTATCTTCAAACCCTTCTTAGGGAATTTTGTTGAATGCTATGTAGACAATTTGGTAGTTAAATACAAACGACATTCTAATCACTTTTCTGATTTGGAAGTCATATTTTGCATGCTTTGACACCAAAATTTGAAGATGAACCCCTTAAAATGTGCTTTTGGGGTAACCTCAGTAAAATTTATCGGCATTGTTGTACGCCATCGTGGTATTGAAGTCGATCCTGAGAAGACCAAGTCAATCCTTGGTATGTCACCTCCTCAAAATTTGAAATAATTAAGAGGACTTCAAGGACACTTAGCCTATATTCGGTGTTTCATTGCCAATTTAGCAGGAAAAAGTTTACCCTTCACCAAATTGATGAAGAAGGGAGTCACTTACCAGTGGACTAAAGAATGTCAAGAAGCATTCGATATTCTCAAGAAATACCTGTTGAGTCCACCGTTACTCATGACACCTGTTGAAGGAAAACCACTTATCCTCTATGTGACATCTCTAGAGAAATCATTTGGTGCCTTTCTTGTTCAAAAGAATGACGCTGGGAATGAAAACAGTCTCTACTATCTCAGTCGAACCATTCTTGAAGCAGAAACCTGGTATTCACGTATTGAGAAGTTCTTCCAGGCATTAATCTTTGCAGTTTAGAAGTTGAGACACTATCTGCAACATTACGAGGTCCAATTGGTATCTCACAATAACCCGATCAAATTTATCCTAAGTCGTCCAATGCTTACAGGATGTCTGGCAAGGTGGGAAGTTATTTTGCAGCAATTCGACAATCATTATGTGTCTCAAAAGGCGATAAAGAGCCATGCTCTTGCTAATTTCATAGCTGAACACCCTTCAGTGGAAGACACATCTTCAGATATTTAACTTCCTGGTGAGGAGGTCTTCTCTATTCAAGAAAGTCCTCAGGAATGGGAAATGTATTTTGATGGTGCTTCCAGAAGTCCAACAGGGGGGAAATGGAAAATCCTAAATTCATCAAAGTTGGCTTAGGAATTGTGCTAATTTCTCCAGAAAAGGTAGTTTTACCTTATTCCTTCTTATTGTGGGAAGGTGGTACCAATAATGAAGCAGAATACCATACTCTCATCGTAGGTTTGGAATTATCACTTCAAGCACAAGTGAATCAGTTAAAGGAGAAAGGTGATTCAGACCTGGTAATCAAACAAGTCAATGAGGATTATGCCATCAAAAAAGAAGAACTAATCCCTTTGTTTGATTACGTCAGAGAGTTAATGGTGGAATTCCCTTTGGAACCGACATTTTCTTATGTCCCAAGATCACAAAATGTTCAAGCTGATGCATTGGATAATATAGCCATAGCTCTAGCAGATCCAAATCAGGACGAGACAACCATCAGTATTGCCCACCGTCGTGTAATTTCACCTTATGTTTGAATTAGAACAGAGGAAATTAATGAAATTTGTCCCATTCCTGAACCGTATGGTCATACTATAGGATGGATGTCACTTATCAGGGAATACCTTTAAAATGGAACACTTCCACCTGATAGAGCTAAGAGAGAACAAATCTGGCGACGTGTGGTTAATTTTACTCTTTATGATATCCCAGATAACCTAGAGAAAATTCTCTATAAATGTGGTTTTGATGGAGTTCCCGTTAGATGTATTGATGGTGAAGAGACAATGGATATCTTGAAAGAAGTGCATGCAGGAGTCTGTGGTGCCCAACAGTCTGGACATAGACTATCTGATCAGATTCGAAGGCTTGGATACTTTTGGCCTTCAATGATACGAGATTATGTCAATTTCACAAAGAAGTGTCATTCATGCCAAGTACATGCCAACTTCATTCATCAACCTCCAGATTTGCTTCATACAGCTAAATAGTCATGTCCATTTTCCACATGGGGAATGGATGTGGTGGGACCTTACCCTTCGGCTACGGCCAAGTAGTTTAAGTACATTCTTACTACTACTAACTTCATTTCTAAATAGGCAGAGTCAATACATCTCAAGGAAGTAATTTCTAAATGTGTTGTTATCTTAATCAAGTCTGACATCATTACCAGATTTGTTGTCCCTCATATCATATTGATGGACAATGGAACCAATTTCTGTTCATCTGAGGTGAAGAAGTTTTATCATGAATACAACATCAAATCTAACCATTCATCTCGGTATCATGCAGCGACCAATGGCCAGATATAAGCCTTTAACAAGACTCATTCAAATATAAAGCAAAAGATGGTAGATAAAGATAAGAGGTCATGGACTGATAAACTCTTTCATGCTTTATAGGGTTATCGGACTACCACCCACATTGCAACTCGGTCGACTCCATATTCATTGGTATATGGAACTGAAGTCGTCTTGCCCATTGAAGTTAAACTACCCTCGCTTAGAGATTCCATTTGTGATCAATCATCTACAAATGAACAATCTCCAAAGCGATTGAATGAATTGGAATGGTCAGATGAGAAATGATTCTTCACTTTTCACTACTTGGAAGTCTATCAGAATCGAATAGCACGAGATTTTAACAAAAAAGTTCATCTTTGTTCATTCACTCAGGGAGAATTGGTATTAGTTCTCAAAACTCCAATGATACCGGGAAAGAAACCTCCCAAGCATGAGCCAAAATGAGAAGGACCTTATTCAATACATAGGGTCTACTTCAATGGAGCTTATTCATTAATCTCAATGGATGGAGAACTCATCACTACTCCAACCAATGCCATATTTTTGAAGAAGTATTTTGTATAAATTGCAATGTACCTTTATTGTCCTTTCTATATGACGTTAAACTATAAAGCAATGGTCCAATATGACCTTAAACTGTAACTTGGTCCAAAATGATGTTAAACTGTGTCTCCAAAATGGTTTAGTATGACCTTAAACTGCAACTAGGTCCTGTATGACCTTAAACTGCATCATCAACGGTCCATGCATATGACCCTAAATTATTTGCTAGTCCCTTACGTCCAGCAAGACGTTAAACTGTGACATCCTAACTACATGATGCTAAATTGTATGAAAGTCCCTTATATCCAGAAATATGTTAAACTACATAATCATCAAAGGTCATGTATGACCTTAAACTACTCGCACTTTCGTCCAACATGAAACTAAATAGTGGAAAAAATTCCCAATGCGTCCAACATGATGTTAAATGGTGTACTCTTTTGTCCTCCCTACATGAAATTAAACTTCATAGTCCCCCTTTCGTCCAACAGGACATTAAAATCTATTGTCCCCATAGTTCTAACAACATGATGCTAAACTGTATAGAATGTCTGTGATACGTCCTACATGACATCAAACTGTATTTTGTCCCTACTACATGACACTAAACTTTGCAGCACCAATAGTCCTTAATACAAGACTTTAAACTGCATATTCCCTTTATATGTTATACATGAAATTAAACTATTCATCGTTAAGGTTGTTGTTACCTCTTGTTTCTCACACCAAGTATGACTCACGTGATCTTAGAGAAAACCTCAACCATAACACTCTCTCTGGGCCGCTAACCATGTGTAAGTCCCACCATCATTTTTAGGTCGTTGTCCCCAAGAACAAATTGACCATTAATTCATTCTTTAATTGAACTACGCGGACTTTGATCCTTGTATTCTAGGATGGGTACATAGGCAACCTCCCAAGGTTCAAGCCCAAAACCAATCTCTTCACATTGGTTCATCTCCATCTCATACGATGTTGATTCGTGAAACCACCCCTAGAATCAATATCTTTACATTGGCACACTTTTGTCCTCGTTATACGACGTTAAACTATACAACACTTTTGTCCATTATGACAATAACCTACAATATTCTTTGATACCCTAACATGGGAGGGAAGCATTATTTACATTGATTTTTCAATCATGTTTCATTTTAAAGACTATGTGCATACATGGCAACACCCAAACCTTTTATCTTGGGTTTAACCATCATTGTACTAAAGTCCCATTTCACCCTTTACATGTACAATCCAAATTTGTACAAAGGGTATTTCTAGAACTACGTGGGCTTGAGTCCCATCCTTATAGGATACGTAGGAATGTTTGAGTGGCCCTCGAATCTAGCCCCAAGTCTTTGGGACTAACCCCAAATTCTACTTTTAGTCCCTCGGCTGAAAAGTCCCCATGAAAACACACAGTGTGTATTTATTACAATGGTCCTAGATCTATGACCCTAAACTAAGATCTCTAATCCTTTTGTCCCACACGATGTTAAAGTGTAGTTTAAGAACATCTTATGGGTTGATTCTCATCCTTATGGGATACGTAGAGAAGTCCAACATTTCAATTCAGGACCCAGCCACAACATGATTATGGTTAGCATTGATCTGTGTATATCTGTATACATTGAACAATACCCATCTTTATGTGTCATAATTCTAACCTTATATATTTTCAGATCCTCATAACCCTTTTCATGACTTCTAGTCACAAAAATGTCAAAATTTTGAGAGTTATTTTTCCTGACTATGCAACATGTGACCATAGGTAGCCTTACATAAACAGTCTACATAACAGACTTGTTATCCAAGAGATACTATTATTTGACTATGCAGCCAATGCCCTTAGGCGGCCCTGCATAATTCAACCCCCTAACTGGTTTTTCGGATAGTGGTAACTTCATTCTTGGGAAGAATGCCTCTTTTGTCCGTATTTGTCTTAAATGAAATTATGTAGGGATCCACAAAAAATAGCCATCCATAACATATTTGTCCCATATCCTTTTTCACGGTCTGAAAGTATTCAAGTCTATGGTTTATATTCTTCATCCCTACGTTTAGTTCAGACCTTCGTAGGAGTGATATTCATCCAGTTCTTCGATAATATTGTTTGGAAATATCTTTTCCATATTCAAGTACCTCTTTCCATACAGAAAACTCTATACTATGGAATATTTGAATCTCCATAAACATTCACTGGCTTTTAGCACTAGGAAAGTAAATTTCTGAGAGTTTTTTTTCCTTACTATGCCGCACGTGCCCATAGGCGGCCTTGCATAAACAGTCTACATAACAGACTTGTTAGCCAAAAGATACTATTTTATTTAACTATAAATCCAATTCCCTTAGGTTCCCCTACATAATTCAACCCCCTAATGGGTTTGTTAAATAATGGTAACATCATTCTTGTAAACTACTTCTTCTAATGCCTTTTAGCTCTTTTTCAAATCATTCCTCAGATTCAAATATTCTTAAGTCATAGCTACATATTTTCCCTCATACTTGAGTATGGTAATATGATTTTAGATGAATTTTCAAGGAATTGAGTCAATTCTAATCCATTTCGGTGAAAGCTATTTCGACCATAAACATTAGCATTTTTATGTCTGATGTGCATGACTTTAAACTGCCCACAAAAGACAAGGAAACTCTGAATAAAATTCAAGTTCCCAACTCACTAATCATACATTTTTTATGATTTATATATCATTGAGAAATTAAAAGGTTCAATGTTTATAGGGTTATTTACATTAATCCAAGTAAAAATCATACTATGCTTACTAGGCCCATTGGATCAGGTAAAATCTAAAGCATGTAGCAAAAGAGAATGTAGGTACAAAATATTGAAGTCTTTTTCATTTGATGCAGAAGAGTTAGACGGACATCAACATATTGGAGTCTCTTCTCTTTTCCAAGGAGATTACAAATTATTATCAACATAAGTCCTCATTTAATGTACAACATCCCGAGATTCATCAGCAACTACTTGAAGCTCATGCACTCAATCAACTTCACTCTTCTCAACATGAAAGAGTGCCTTCTTGGCATCTTCAATGGATTTCTTACCATTCGTTTGAGCTCCCTCTAATGAATTATTAAGCTGATCAAGTTCCCCAGTAACAGTATCTAACTGTTGCTGGAGTTTCACCTGCTGGATGACTATTTCTTTGATTTTATGCTTCATCTCTGTCATCTTGGCAGTGTAATCAACCTCATCTTGGGATACCGCAGCCTCAAATTTGCCGATGTTAATGGACAATTTAACCCTGGTCAGATCTTCACAGCACTTTTGTTCCTTCTCCCTCCTGAAGATGATCTATTTCACTATGGTATGGATCTTTTCGTATCCAAAACCGCCAAATCCTGCGCGCCCGAAGCTCATTTGCGCGCCTTAACTTGCGCACCGCCTTTCCATTTGTTTTATTCTTCTCCTAAAGTCAAAAACTTTTTTCTCTCCTAATCTAACTCTGAGGGGGGACTTTATTTTTTTCCCCATGGATTCTAGGGATGACCTCCTTTTGATGGTAGATTCAAACATTCTGATCGGTTTCTAACGGGTTTGTTCGTAGAACCGGAAACATCCAATGATTCCACATCCATTCGGACCCACTTTCCAAAGGTAGGAGCTTATTAGTTTGTGGAATGATGAGGCTTAAAAAATTTCATTGGTCAAAAGGATGGGATGTCAGACTCATCACACCTTTTTTAGGGGAATTATTGTCTACTTTAGGACTCTCTTTATAGATTTAAGTTATGTTCGTGAATCCTTATTACATTACAAAGTATAAAATGAGTTTTCCGTTAGATCTGACAATCAATGATCGATATGTAGGAAATTTAGAGAATCTTTTATATATATTTGAGGTTCTTCATCGATAGAGAATCATCTGTATTTATTAGAGATTCTTGTTCAATGGTACCCTTCAACACATTTATATAGAAGTATCTTGGTCATTATGATGACCATCCTAGTTTTAAAGCCACTCATTGGGGCACTTGATGTTTATTGTCATTCAGAAGGACATGGATTATTTCAGAGTTGGGATCGAACTCGCAGATAGGCTACCAACGTATCCTTTGTTTAGAAAAGGAATCAAAACCCATGTAGTTTTAGTAATAGAATATGATCTTTATGATTGATGGCTCAAAGAAGGATGTCATAATTATTTTTACACTCTAAGCTCACGTGAGTCATGCTCGATGTGAGAAACAAGAGGTATTGGTAAAAATTAGACAATTGTGCCATGAAAGATGCAATCATAAGAGAGAATGTGGGGCTTATGTATGTATGACTTCCCAGATAAATGAATATTAGGATTTACTTTTTAGTGAAGAAACGTAGGAGCAGGGTCTATAAAGTTATATGTGCTTCATGGAGATTATGAATACTCTAACTTGGGGCTTACTCCTGAAAAGGAGGCCCAAATTAGGAGAAGACTTATGATTGGGTTTTACTCCTGAAAATGAATCCCAGATCAATGGTAAATTAGTACTGGTTAAGAGAAATTAAGACTGGGGCTTACTCCAAAGGAGGATGCCCAGATTTGAGACTAGGACTTACTCTTGAAAAAGAGGCCCAGGTTAAGGATTTTGACTAGGGCTTATTCTTGAAAAGGAGTCCTAGGTTAATGGAATTAAGGTTTTGGGCTTACTCCTAAGGAGGATGCCAAAATTAGGGGACTGGGGCTTACTCCTGAAAAGGATGCCTAAATTTGAGAACTTTATGAATTGGGACTGGGACTTACTCCTGAAATGGAGGCCCATGTCAATTGAGTTCTCTCATCTTAGAGGATGTGTTTGAATGAATGAAATCTCAATCATTAGTGACATAAATATGTGTAAATCACTAGGTTTTGAGAGATATTCTACAGAGATCATTTCAGATAAGGAATCAGAAATCAAGAAATCATGCCATAAATGGATTTGAAGAGTGTCTTGAAGATTTAATCTTGAATAGGAGAGGTGGAATGTCTTAAGAGGGGTGAAATGGGAAAGAAGGGAACCCAAAAAGTCTGGGGCGCGCAAGTCCTGGAAGGTGTGCAGGTACTGTGTGGGCGCGGAAGTCCTGGTCGCGTAGGTATGCCTGCGCGTCACATGGTGTACTTGCGCGACGGTTAACCATCAGGGTAATACTTGAGCGACTCTTGATTAAAGCCTTTAGAATCCTATTGAGGTTCTTCTAGAAAAGGGGTGCACATGTTCTATTGAAGGAGTAAGGTGGCGTGCAAGTGTGGCCTTTTCCCTTAAGGGTTGGCCACTGAGGCACGAAAGTGTTGATGAGTTTCAACACTTAGGCCTTCCTCCCCCTCTTTAGATCTTCCGTTCTAGGTATGAAATTACCTTAGAAGTGTTTCAGAAGCTTTGAGAAAAGATTTGGGCGCTGGGAGCTCAAATCTGAGTTTTTGGAAATAATCCTCCTCGAATGGGGGCCCCACAGGGTCTATTTATAGGCAGGAGAAGACCCTGGGCAGTTATCATTTAGGTTGCGCAAGTCACTTGCGCGACCATAACGCGTCGCACAAGTGGACTTGCACGACTATGAGGAAACTTGCACGAGTTATGGGAAATATTCTTTTTGTTCATCCCTTTATCAATTTTTTATATTTTCTGCAAAGGATGAATCAATTTGTGCAAAGTCATTTCCCTTTACATTACTTTGCACTCTGTGACAAAAAAGGAGCATCAACAAGAACAAAAAGTAATAAACAACTGAATAACAAGTAGCAATGAAATATTACTAATAATAAGCTAAGAATATGACCATACATGATATCATAATAATGAGTATGATTCTGGAATAAGTCAATGACATTATTTAAATCATTATATATGAGGTTCGGACACTTACGAAGCAAATCGGACCTAAGGTAAGGGAAATATTGCAATCTCATTTTTATCCGAGATTGTTTATACCTTGGAATTTACTGGGGTGTATTTTATCATCCACATCCATGTTTCCTCAATATGTAATATTATTTCAATCCACCTACAATTTTTTAAATCCAATTTTACCCTTCGGTGAGTTTTTAGTAAAAGATATGAAAGGAATCTTTTGTCGATTTTCATACGAGGTACTTTTTGACTTTTCCGACAAAGGTATGAGAAAAATGTTATTTTAAATTATACGGCATGAATGGATTTTTAAAACATTATTTCCGAGATACTTCATTTACATGTTTTCATGTTTATTTTTAATCAACTTCTTTTAGTTTAGAATTGTATGACATGTTAAGAAAGGAAATGTGTTTTTGAATTAGAAAGGATACTTTCCTCAAGAATGGAGATCAAGTGTTTTATCAAAATTATTTTCCATCTAAGATAATAAAGGGTTATGTTTCTATCCCTATTATTTCATTGATTTGATTATGTTGTTATGGAATTATTTTTATGAATTCCTTTATCTTATATGAATTGTTTTATGATGTCACGATGTTTACGAATCCCATTTTTATTACATGGGTTATGCTACGATGTATGGTTTATGATTTTGTGGCACACATAAGAATGGTATCATTATGAGATGGTTAGCACCTATATCACCCTCCAATTCATTTGGTAAATATTTTATATCTCCTGAGATATACATGGTTGGAACGGCAGGTTAAACCGGTTCAGTGAAATAGGGCTGAAACAAGGAATGAACTAGGTTCAGAAATGGACTTTGTCCACTAAGATAGTCTTGGAAATGAGTCTTGACTACTAAGAAATGATTCTCTATGATTATGTGTGTATGCCCCAAAGAATCTTGTTTTACGTTAGGATTATTTTGATTACATTTCACTACCATGATTTATCCCATGTTATGAAATTTTGATCTCTTTTGCAAGGTAAGATTTCTAAAATGTTAGGTTCTTATGACTATAATGTGATTGATATTTCTTTTATTTACCCTTAATGAGCATTTGAGCTTACCATTTTGTATGTTTTCATTCCCCAGGTCATGAAGAAGGTTATTATGTAAGATATTCCATAAGGAACTATAGATATGATGAAATAAATGAGAGATAGTGTAGACGATTTATGAACCAGTTGTTTATGTTTCCTAGTTTCTAAAGACACTATACCTATACAGTCCTTTCATGGTTTTGTTATATGTTGTAATAAGTGTACATTAATTTTGAAGTACTAACAATGTATGTAAAGTATGGGTCACTATAATTGGTATTAGAGGAAAGGTATAGTCAACCTTTGGATACTAGGATGTGAAAGCCATAGTAAGAATCCTAAGGATAAGGCTAAGCATAGAACACAATCTTGGTGTTTTTGAAATGGCCATGAATAACCTAGGATAAGACATTAAGTGTGAAATTTTATTTCTGATTATGTGGTTTTCCTATTATAATTAGTGTTGCTCGCACTATTCTTCATTGTTTTAGTCAATGGCTAGAACCCGAAGGAACCGTGTTAATGCAGAATGTGACGGTAAATGCAATGATTGTCCCCCGGAGCAACCAAACGTTATGGGAGCTAGAATGAAAAATCATGTAGCCATGCTCACACAAATTTCTCAAGCTATGAATCATGTAGGACTTCCAAATGAGAAAAGGAAGGAGCAACATTCTGTTGAATCCCTAATGAGATAGCATCCAACTTCATTCAGCGGGTCTACTAATCCATTTGTTGCCGAACAGTGGATCAGTACTACTGAAAAGATATTTTCAGTTATTCAATGTTATGAACATGATAAAGTCATCTTAGCAGTGTACCGTTTGGAAGGTGATGCTGATCAATGGTGGAATATTATCAGGAATACGAGGCCAAGAGATGAAATTGAGTCCATGGAATGGGACGAGTTCAAGAACATATTTTTCAATAATTACTTCCCTCATATTCTCCAAAAAAAGATGGAGAAGGATTTTCTTGAACTAAGGCAAAAGGATGATGAATCCGTTGGTACCTATGAAGCAAATATTACAAGACTTGCAAGGTACGCTTCTGGTGTTATTATACATCCTGAGAGTAAGATCGATCGATTCTTTAGTGGCATCGAACCAAGTCTTCGAAGGGCATTATCCATAAGATACTTCAATAGCTACGAAGAAATCTTTCGATTTGCTCTCAAATTTGAGATGGATATTGGAGTAACCCATCAGTCATATGGGTTTGATAAGAAGAGGAAAATGGAATTCAAAGGAAAAGCTAAAGAGCACACTGAAAAGAAGATGAGTTTTCCCTAATGCTCAATGTGTGGAAAGAATCATAGAGGTAGTTGTCTTAAAGGGACAAGTAAATGTTTCAAATGTGTAAAGGAAGGTCATCGGGCATTTTAATACCACAATGATGGGAAGAAGATGTCTAGTGATGCGAACAATGAAAAGGCTACACAGAGTGCACCTCATACACTTAAATGTTAGAAGTGCAATGAAATGGGGCATTATACCAATCAATTACCTAATCCAAGGGTTTTTTATGATGATCGACGTCAACAAACTCTTAAGGCTAAAGGAAAAGGAAAGTCACATGCAATTTCTATCAGCGATGTGGAGTAAAATAACGAAGTGGGGAAAGGAACACTTACCGTCCACTCTAAAGTAGAAAATGTTTTGTTTGATTCTGGATCCACCCACTCCTATATTTATAAATAATTTTCTAAGGGTATCATTGTATTACATAAACAATTAGATGTTGAGTTAGCTGTGACAACCCCTAATGGCACAACAGTCGCATCAAAAGTTTATAATTCTTCCCCGATTGAAGTTTTTGTGAATATGCTTCCTACAAATTTTGTGATCCTTCCTATAGTGGAATTTGATGTGATTCATGGCATGGATTGGCTTTCTCTATATGGAGCTCATATCAATTTCCAAAGAAGTGAAGTCACATTTCATATTCCAGATCAATCTTTGATCGTCTATCGATGCAAGGACGAAAATAACCTTCTAGTGGAAATTTCTTCCATCTTATGGGTATTAATTCAACTAAATGAAGGTTATTTATCTCAAATGGTTGGTGAGAAACTCATTATTAAGAATATTCCCATTGTACGGGATTTTGATGATGTCTTTCTGGAGGAATTTCCAGGTCATCCACCAAATCGTGAAGTTGAGTTTTCAATAGAACTCATACCGGGTGCTTTACCTATTTCAAAGACACTTTATAAAATGGCCCCAATTGAGTTGCAGGAATTGAAGAAGCAAATCCAAGAGAATCTTCATAAGGGGTTCAGACGCCCTAGTGCGTCACCTTGGGGAGCACTTGTTCTGTTTGTTAAGAAGAAATATGGATCAATGAGACTCTGCATTGATTATCGAGAACTTAACAAGATCACTATCAAGAAAAAAATATCCTCTCCCGCGCAATGATGACTTATTTGACCAACTACGTGGATCTCAATACTTTTCCAAGATTGATCTTCATTCAGGTTATCATTAATTAAGTTTCAAAAGGGAGGATATACCAAAGACGAATTTCCGTACAAGGTATGGACACTATGAATTTATAGTGATGTCATTTGGTCTTACTAATGCATCTGCTAACTTAATGGATCTGATGAATAGAGTCTTTAGAGACTATATTGATCAGTTTTTTGTAGTCTTTATAGACGTTATTCTTGTATATTCAAAGAGCAAGGTAGAACATGAAGATCACTTGAGAATTATATTGAAGACCCTGAGAAAGGAGAAGCTTTATTACAAATTTACCAAGTGTGAATTTTGGCTTCAAAAAGTTTCATTTTTGGGTCACATAATCTCAAAATAGAGGATATATGTGGATCCAGCAAAAACAAAGGTTATCGAAAGATGGTCGAGACCAACAACAGTAACTGAGATCCAAAGTTTTCTTGGTTTGGATGGATATTGTTGACGTTTTGTGAATGATTTTTCACGATTATCTAATCCACTCACCAAGTTTACTCTGAAAGGAGTTATGTTTGTTTGGACAGATGAATGTGATGAGAATTTCAAGGAGTTGAAAATAAGGTTATCCAGTGCACCTGTGCTCACACGTCCTTGTAGTGGAGAAAGGTTTGTGATCTACAGTGATGCATCCAAGAAGGGATTGCGGTGTGTTCTTATGCAAAATGATATGGTGACAGCTTATTCGTCACGACAGTTGAAAATCCATGAGAAAAATTACCCAAACCATGATTTGGAGTTAGCTGCGGTAATCTTTGCATTAAATATTTGGAGGCATTACCATTATGGAGAAAGTTGTGACATTTATACTGATCATAAAAGTTTAAAGTAAATTTTCACAGAAAAGGATATGAATATGTGCCAAAGAAGATGGTTGGAGCTGATTAAGGATTATGACTGCTCAATTCATTACCACCCTTGGAAAGAAAACAAGGTGGTAGATGCATTAAGTCGACAAGACCATGCCAGTTTATCTATGATGAGGATCACAAAAGATCCAATATTTATGGATTTACAATGGATGAATCTTGGAATTATAATGAAAGGGGAAAATCGTATCTTTCACAAATGAATGTTCAACAATCTATACAAGTGAAGATTAAAGAGGCACAGAAAGAAGATGTAGAGTTACAAAATAAGGTGAGAAATGTTCCTGAATTCAACCTTGATTTTGAGGGGATAATAATGTTCAGGAATCGGTTTTGTGTTCCTCCCATCCCTGAATTAAGGAATGAACTGCTGGATGAGGCTCATAGTTCTTCATTCTCTATTTATCCTGGAAGCACAAAGATGTATAGGGACCTGAAAGAGTACTTCTGGTGGGATGGCATGAAAAGAGATGTTACTGAATATGTCTCTTGATGCTTGGTTTGTAATCTAGTTAAAGCTGAGAGACAGAAGTCTAAGGGGATGTTACAACCATTACCCATACCTGAATGGAAATGGGAAAACATCACTATGGACTTTGTCACATGACATCCTAAAACATCCAAAGGAAATAATGCTATCTGGGTCCTAGTTGATCATCTTACAAAGTAGGCACACTTAATTTTTATTAAAGAGGATTTCTCTCTGGATCAGCTTACCAGGATATATGTAAAAGAAGTGGTATGATTTCATGGAGTACCACTTTCTATTATATCTGATCGGGATCCGACGCTTACCTCAAAGTTCTGGCAAAGTCTTCAACATACTCTGGATACAGAGTTGAGTTTCAGCACTGCCTATCATCCTCAGACATATGGTCAGTCTGAGAGGACAATACATACTCTAGAAGATATGTTGGGAGATTTCTCTATGGATTTCAAAGGTGGTTGGGATCAACACCTACCTTTGGTGGAATTTTCTTATAATAATAGCTTTCACTCCAGTATTCAGATGGCTCCTTTTGAAGATCTCTATGGAAAGAAATGCAAGACTCCAACTTGTTGGGATAAAGTTAGGGAATGAAAGCTATTAGGACCTGATCTTGTTGATGAGATGGAAGAAAAGGTCTTATCTATTCAATAACACATAAGAGCATCTTAGAGTCGAAAAAAATTTTATGCCGACAACTGAAGAAAAGACTTAGATTTTGAAGTGGGTGATAAAGTGTTCTTACGAATATCTCCTTGGAAGAGAGTAATGAGTTTTGGAAAGAAGGGAAAGTTGAGCCCTAGTTATATCGGTCCTTTCGAAATACTAGATCGTGTTGGGAAGGTAGCTTACTGATTGGCGCTTCCACCGAATCTCTCTCAAGTTCAAGATATGTTCCATATATCTCTCCGGAGAAAGTACATACATGATCCTTCACATGTACTCAGCTCAGAAGTTGTACCGCTGGAACAAGATCTTTCTTATGAAGAACAGCTGATAGAGATTCTCGATCGTAGTGAAAAAGTCCTACGGAACAAGACCACTCGCTTGGTGAAAGTTTTATGGAGGAACCACCAATTAGAAGAAGCTACATGGGAGCTTGAGGATATAATGAGGGAGAGGTATCCTCATCTGTTTGTTACAAGTGACGAATTTCGAGGGCGAAATTCATTTTAAGGGGGTAGAATGTAATAACCGTGACTTTTTTAAGAAATATTTTGTTTTTATTTTATATACATCATCAACTGAATCTTTTACTACACACAACACTAGCTTGTCTTGCTTTACACACAATCGTGGCCTTCCTCGATAGTTTGCGTTGTACGCAATACCGAGTTTTCACTAAACAACGACATGCTATTAAAATATTATTAAAACTAGCCATAATAAATAGTAATAACCACTTTTTGAAATTTTATAATTTTTTTCTGAAAATGGATTCATTTTTGGATTCGGAATATCGAAATTAGCCTAGGGTGAAATTTTGGTATTTTTCTAGAAACTTTCAATTTTTGATGAATAGTGAAAACACTAGGTTACTATTTTAAAAACCCGACTTTTTATTTAAATAATTATTTATTTTATTTAAATTTATTTTAGGTAAAAATTTATACATAATATCTATATAATTTCAATGTAATTCATTGGAGTAATTTTATAATAATTTTATATATATAAAAATTTTATCGAACTTTTCACTGTCTTTTACCCACCTCCTAGGAGAATTTGAAAATTTACATAAAACGTAATTTTACCGCTTCTGTAAGTTCAATTTAAAAAATCAGAGAGACACAGTCGATGTCAGTAAGTATAATGTGGTTCAATGAGATGAAAATAATTTTAGTGAATAGTAATTTTTTAATTTTTTTCCCCACGATTAAAAGTAAATAGTGTAATTAAGGGTAAAAATGATATTATTATTACCCAAACACATGTCCTAATTCTATTGGATAAGTGTAATTCGACCAAAATAACCTTAGGAATAAAATATGACCATTTAGGCTCACTTGGATTAGATTAGGACATTTATTATTAATTTATTTAAAGAAGGGTTAAAATAGTTAAAATCAAAGTTTAATAAGTAAATAATTTTTAATATAGGGTTATACATAAGATAAATTCGACTATAAATTTTCTTTAGAAAGATAAAAATATTTCCTATATAATTTTATATTATTTGTTATTTTTAGACATTAAATAATTTAATTTATTTATGACACAACGATGATGCAGTAATTATCTTATTAATGAAATATTGACATAAACGATGTTATAAAAAGCCAAATAAATGTAATTTGAAACTTTTTATGAATTATACTAATTTTATATGTTAATATGACATGTTAGTATTGATATAATTAACTTTTTTCTAACTAATCATTCTGTTATGATTTTTACAAAAAACAATTACTAAATAGTGTCAAAATTGACATAAAATAGTTTTTAAAACAAATATTATATTATTAAATGTTATCTTATTACTAAAAATCTAAGGCTCAGACAAAGGACGTATATAAGGTTATATATATTAATAATAAGAAAATTTGGATTTGTTTGGGTTTATATAGTATGTTTATTAACCTTATAGCGTAAGAACACAAAACGACATGGTAAAAGTAAAATTATCTAACTTAAAGTCAAATCTAAATGATAAGGTTAAAATAGTAAACTAAACTTTCCTTAATTATATTTTATAAAAGTATTTCGACGCATACCCACATTATCTTCGAAATAAATCAATTTGGAGCTATTTAAAACCAAATATGGCTTCATAATAAAATAATATTTTTAGTTTTTCCAAAGGTGCCCCTCTCCTCCCTTATAAAAGGGCACCTCCTCCCTCTCTTCCTCACAACACTTTCATCCTTCAATCACGGCCAAATGCTGCCAATTTCTCCTCTCCACTTCCCTAGAAACATCCTAGAGGTCCTTGTATTCTTCAAAGACCAATTTTAGTGCCCTAAAAGTATGTCTCAAAGAGGCGCTTCAAAGAAGAGGTAATGTCTGATACTGATTCTTTCAACATTATTTCTTCTTCCACTTCTTCTTCTTTAGTTGTTTCATTATGAATTAATAAAATAAGTATCACTCATATAGTGATATGTTATTATAAGTAAGAAGCAACCCTATTTCACCATCTATCCATCCTATGGAAAATGAAATCACAGCGCGTGCGTATGTACGGAATACCGTCTCCACGTCGTGGTGTAATCTATTTTCCACCACCACCTTACTTGGATGGGTATAATGGTGTAAAGAATGAATATATATGATTATTGTAAATTTATATTGATTCTGAAATAGTATACATACACTCCAATACAATTCAATGATAATGGGAACGATATCATCGCTCGTGTGTACGTATGGAATACCGTCTCCACGATGTGATGCGACTCGTTCTACATGATTTTCATTGCATAATGATTACATAAATTAATTGAGTGAATAAATATGATATATATTACACTAACACCATTATGGAAATTAGGTATCTATAACCTAAAAAGAAGAATAAGAATTTATTTGACAAAAAACGCAGAACAAAAAGTAATAAACACCAGAAAACATGTAGCAATGAAATACTACTAATAATAAGCTAAGAATATGACAATATATGATTTCATAACAATGATTATGATTCTGGAATAATTCAATGACATTATTTAAATCATTATACAGGAGGTTCAGACACTTACGAAGCACATCGGTCCTAAGGTAAGGGAAATATCACAATCTCATTTTTATCCGAGATTTTTTATACTTTGGAATTTAGTAGGGTGTATTTTATCATCCGCATCCATGTTTCCTCCATATGTAATATTATTTCCATCCACCTACAATTTTTGAAATCCAATTTTACCCTTCGGTGAGTTTTTAGTAAAAGATATGAAAGGAATCTTTTGTCGTTTTTCGTACGAGGTACTTTTTGACTTTTCTGACAAAAGTACGAGAAGAATGTTTTTTAACTTATACGTCATGAATGGATTTTCAAAAAATTATTTCCAAGAAGATTCCTTTACAAGTTTTCAATTTTATATTTAATCAACTTCTTATGGTTTATAATTTTATAACATGTTAAGAAAGGAAAAGTGTTTTTGAAGTAGAAAGGATATTTTCCTCAAGAATGGTGTTCAAGTGTTTTATCAAAATTATTTTCCATCTAAGATAATAAAGGGTTCTGTTTCTATCCCTATTATTATGTTGATTTTATTATGTTGTGATGGAATTATTTTAATGAATTCATTTATCTTATATGAATTGTTTTATGATGTCACAATGTTTTAGAATCCCATTTTTATTACATGGGTTATGCTATGATGAATGGTTTATGATTTTGTGGCACACATAAGAATGGTATCATTATGAGATGGGTTGGTCCTATATCTCCCTCCAATGCATTGGGTAAAGATATTTTATCTCATGAGATAGACATGGCTGGAATGGTAGGTTAAACTGGTTAAGTGAAATAGGACTGAAACGAGGAATGAACTCGTTTAATAAATGGACTTTGTCCACTAAGATAGTCTTGGCAATGTACTCAGCTCAGAAGTTGTACCGCTGGAACAAGATCCTTCTTATGAAGAACATCTGGTAGAGATTCTCGATCATAGTGAAAAAGTCCTACAGAACAAGACCACTCGCTTGGTGAATGTTTTATGGAGGAACCACCAATTAGAAGAAGCTATATGGGAGCTTGAGGATATGATGAGGGAGAGGTATCCTCATCTTTTTGTTACAAGTGACGAATTTTGAGGGCGAAATTCATTTTAAGAGGGGTAGAATGTAACACCTGATACTTTTATAAGAAATATTTTGTTTTTATTTTATATACATCATCAAAAGAATATTTCACTACACACAACACTATCTTGGTATGCTTTACACACAATCGCGGCCTTCCTCGATAGCTTGTGTTGTACGCAATACCGAGTTTCACTAAACAACGACATGCTATTAAATTATTATTAAAACTAGCCGTTATGAATAGTAATAACCACTTTTTGAAATTTTATAAATTTTATTTTTGAAAATGCAATTCATTTTTGAATTTGGAATATCAAAATTATCCTAGGGTGAAAGTTTGGTATTTTTCTGGAAACTTTCAATATTTGATGAATAGTGCAAACACTGGGTTACAATTACAAAACCGACTTTTTATTTAAATAATTATTTATTTTATTTAATTTAATTTTAGGTAATAATTGATACATAATACCTATATAAGTTCAATCTAATTCATAGGAGTAATTTTATAATAATTTTAGATATATAAAAATTTTATCGAACTTTTCACCGTCTTTTACCCACCTCCTAGGACAATTTGCAAATTTACATAAAAAATAATTTTCATATTCGGTGAGTGGAATTTCAAAAATCCAAGAGACACGGTTGATGTCAGTAAGTAAAATGTGGTTCAATGAGATGAAAATAATTTTTGGTGAACAGTAACTGTTTACTTTTTTTACAACGATTAAAAGTAAATAGGGTAATTAAGGGTAAAAATGATATTATTATTACCCTAACACATGTCCTAATTCTATTGGATAAGTATAATTCGACCAAAAACAAACTTAGGAATAACATATGACCATTTAGTCCCACTTTTATTAGATTAGGACATTTATTATTAATTTATTTAAAGAAAGGTTAAAATAGTTAAAATCAAAGTTTAATAAGTAAATAATTTTTAATATAGGGTTATACATAATATAAATTCGACTATAAATATTAATAAGAAAGATAAAACTATTTCCTACATAATGGTATATTATTTTTAATTTTTAGACATTAAATAATTTATTTTATGTATGACACAATGATGATGCAGAAATTATCTTATTAATGAAATATTGACATAATTGATGTTATAAAAAACCAAATAAATGTAATTTGAGTCTTTTTATGGATTAAAATAATTTTATAGGTTAATATGACATGTTATAATTGATGTAATTAACTTTTTACGAACTAATCATTCTATTATGATTTTGTCAAAAATCAATTATTAAATATTGTCAAAATTGACATAAAATAGTTTTCAAAACAAATATTATATTATTAATTGTTATTTTATTCATAAAAATATTTGGTTCGGCCAAATGACTTAGATAAGGATATATATATTAATAATAAACAACTTATGGTTCGTTTGTCTTGTTATAGTATGTTTATTAATCATATAGTGTAAGAATACGAAAAGAAACGGTAAAAATAAAATTATCTAACTTAAAGATAAATATAAATGATATGGTTAAAATAGTAAACTAAACTTGTCAAAATTCTATTGGATGAGAGGATATAGACCCATACCCACCTTAGCATCGAAATAAATCAATTTTGAGCTATTTAAAACCGAATATGGCTTTATTATAAAATAATAGTTTTTGTGTTTCCAAAGGTGCCCCTCTCCTCCCTTATAAAAGGGAACCTCCTCCCTCTCTTCCTCACACCACATTGAGCCTTCAAGATCGGCCAAACCCTGAAAATTTATCCTCTCCACTTCCCTAGAAACATCCTAGAGGTCCTGGTATTTTCCAAAGACCAATTTAAGTGCCCTAAAATGAGGTCTCAAAGAAGTGCTTCAAAGAAGAGGTAATGTCTATTACCGATTCTTTCAACTTTATTTCTTATTCCACTTCTTATTCTTTAGTTGTTTCATTATGAATTAATAACATCAGTATAAAAAATATAATGAGATGTTATTATAAGTATGAAACAACCCTATTTCACCATCTATCCATTCTACGGAAAACGAAATCACCGCGCGTGTGTATGTACGGAATATCGTCTCCACGCCGTGGTGTAATCTATTTTCCACCACCACCTTACATGGATGGGTATAATGGTGTAAAGAATGAATATATATGATTATTGTAAATCTATATTGATTCTAAAATAGTATACATACACTCAAATACAATTCCACGATCATGTGAATGATATCATCGCTCGTGCGTACGTACGGAATATCGTCTCCATGATGTGATGCGACTCATTCTACATGATTTTAATTGCATAATGATTACATAAATGAAATGAGTGAATAAATATGATATATATTACACTAATAAAATTCTGTAAATGAGGTATCTATAACCTAAAAAGAATAATTAGAATTTATTCGACAAAACACGCATAAGAACAAAAAGTAATAAACACGCGAATAACAAGTAGCAATGAAATATTACTAATAATAAGCTAAGAATATGACCATATATGATATCATAACAATGAGTATGACTCTGGAATAAGTCAATGACATTATTTAAATCATTATTCAGGAGGTTTGGACACTGACGAAGCAAATCAGAACTAAGGTAAGGTAAATATCACAATCTCATTTTTATCCGAGATTGTTTATACTTTGGAATTTACTGGGGTGTATTTTATCACCCACATCCATATTTCCTCAATATGTAATAATATTTCCATCCACATACAACGTTTTAATTCTAATTTTACCCTTTGGTGAGTTTTTAGTAAAAAATATGAAAGGAATATTTTGTTGTTTTTCATACGAGTTACTTTTTGACTCTTCCGACAGAAGTACGAGAAGAATATTTTTTTAACTTATACTGCATGAAAGGATTTTTTAAACATTATTTCCAAGAATCTTCCTTCACAAGTTTTCAAGTTTATTTTTAATCAACTTCTTTTAGTTTAGAATTGTATGACATGTTAAGAAAGGAAATGTGTTTTTGATGTAGAAAGGATATTTTCCTCAAGAATGGAGTTCAAGTGTTTTATAAAAATTATTTTCCATATAAGATTATAAAGGGTTCTGTTTATGTCCCTATTATTACATTGATTTTATTATGTTGTGATGGAGTTATTTTTATGAATTCCTTTATCTTATATGAATTGTTTTATGATGTCACGATGTTTAGGAATCTTGTTTTTATTACATGGGTTATGCTATGATTTATGGTTTATGACTTTGTGGCACACATAAGAATGATATCATTATGAGATGGGTAGGACCTATATCTCCCTCCAATGCATTGGGTAAAGATTTTATATCTCATTAGATAGACATGGTTGGAACTTCAGGTTAAACCGATTTAGTGAAACAGGACTAAAACGAAGAATGAACTCGGTTCCGAAATGGACTTTGTCCACTAAGATAGTCTTGGGAATGTGTCTTGACTACTAAGAAATGAATCTCTATGATTATGTGTGTATGACACAAGGCTTCATGTTTTATCTTATGACAATTTTGATTAAATTTCACTACCATGATTTATCCCATGTTATGAAATTTTTATCACTTTTTCAGGGTAATATTTCGAAAATGTTATGTTCTTATGAATATGATGTGATTGATATTTCTTTTGTTTAACCTTACTGAGAATTTGAGGTCACCATTTTGTATTTTTTCTTTCCCCAGGTCAGGAAGAAGGTTATTAAGTAATATATTCCAAAAAGGACTATAGATATGACGAAATAAATGGGAGACAGTGTAGACACTTTTTGAACCAGTTGTTTATTTTTTCCAGTTTCTAAAGACACTATACCTATACGGTCCTTTCATGGTTTTGTTATAAGTTGTAATAAGTGTACGTAAATTTTTAAGTACTAACAATGTATGTAAAGTATGGGTCGTTATACCCCTGGACAACAACCCCCCCTAAAAATTGCCCCCCCCCCACACACACACTCACCCCCGGACAGCCCCCACTCCCCCTCGGATGCCCCCACCCCCACTCACCCGAATATCCCCCACTCCCCGAACAACCCCCCCCCCCCAAAAAAAGCATTCCCCAGACTGCGCCCCCCCCCCAATTCAACTGCAAAGCTCCTCCCCCTCCACCTTACAGCCCCCAATGAAATATTCATTTTTAATTACACTTTCTCTATGCGTCAATTTGATTATAAAAAAAATTATAATCAAAACCAGATTTAGTAAACATGACTCTTAATAGTAAAATAAGCCAACATTGGTCATTAGGTTATTAGGTCTTTTTTTAATTTGTAAAAAAGGACCTTATTTCATTTGGTCATTAGGCTAATATGGGAAAATTCCATTTGGCCAATAAGAAATTAGGCAAGTAGTCCATTAGACACTTAGGACAATATGACATAATTCCATTTGGGTATAAGGCCAATAGGCTAGTAGTCCATTCGGACCTTAGGCGAATAGGCCATTAGACCATTGGGTTGTTGGGTCGTTGGGCATTGTGCCAATGGGCCACCTAGCCTAATTTCTATCCTCCAATGGGGATTCTGAGAAATTATCTATCAAAATAAAGTATACAATAATTGATCATACTCTTGAAATTATAATATTGTAGAGTTTTTTAAAAAATAAATTTTTCTAATCTCAAACGATTCTACATTTAATGTCTAAATCAATATATAACATTAATTCAATAATAAATATAAATGAAACACACCTCACGAATATGATGTGTCATGCGTGGTCTGGAAAGCTACCTCCATCAGGTGTCCTAGGTACTTACACAAAATAAAAAATATAATGAATTTAATAATGATAATAATATAGAGTAAATAATTAATTATGTACAAACCTGCGCCATATGATCCCCTACCCCATCACCCGGCCGCAAATACTCTCACAGTGTCCTAACCTCAGTGGTCAATTTCGCATTTACCTCCTCGGAAGCGCATAATCATGACTTGAATCATGATATCTGTTGTGTCATACGAGAAACAGCAGGACCGACTACCTCATCACATGATAATAAAGAATGAGTAATCCTCGTTCCGTAGGTCAAACTATATAAATTCCTGTCTTGGCCAATAATGTGATGGAATATCTCATCCCTTCACGTGGGAAGTCATTAATGGTCCTCTAGAATTTATTCTAACTCATCTTCGAATTGAGCCTATTCAATATTTAAATATATATTCATATATATGTCTATATATTTATGCATTTAATTATTGGTAATGACTACAAGCAATAACTAAAAGAGCTTTAGCCTCTAGATCATTTCAATCAAGAGTTCTCATCCACATAGACATTTTATTAGTTGGTGCACCTTGCTCCCTTAACTGTATACCAATAAAATATAAAAATATAACACCAAACCATATAAAATAATAAATTAAAAAATGAATAATAAATACATCATGTTGGTCCCTACAATGCTCGATTCTTGGAATAGCGTACTAACACCTCCTATATTCAATTAATTTAAATTTCAAACAAATATAATGTCACAAATTCTTGAAAATCTATATACCAAAATAAATATATTAACCTCAATGGCCTTAGTAGACTAATATGAAACTAATTGGAACCACTGGTATGGGGAACACCTCTTGAGACATTTTCTAGAATGTCTGAGGCACCCACATTTGGTACCCAGTGCTCCATATTGATTTTTCAATTAAATTATTTCCACATCTTACAGAATTTTCCCATACACACCAGCCGATACTCATTGGTGCTCACTTTTAGATTCTTCTATTTAAGAAAAAAATCACTCATGTAAATATATTATTTAATCATAGGATAGAATCTAATATGGTATTCTAACCTAAACATCACTCCAAATCCGATCTAATGTATCCTGAGAGATTAAAGCCCAAACATGTGTGGTCAAATGAAATCAATGTGGGTCACGTATTATATGACCCAGCTTATGGATAAATGTAGGGAAGTCAGTCCCGCAGGATGAAATATATCGTCAAATGAAACATCAATGGTCGTGTCGTAATTCCATGATGAAATTCCATGAACAGGTTTTCTCTTGCTTGAGGAAGAAGTGGTTGAGTCTGATCTTTTTGAAAACAATTTTATACATAATTTGGCATATGTGCATAAATATATATATATATATATATAGAAATTATATAAATAAATAAACTTAGTTATATTAAAAAATACCTTGACCCTGATATGTAGATCGCTCATATTGATGACGTTGATGTGTTTTTTCTTCCCCTCACATACCTGTAGTCATAGAAAACATTAGTAAGGGGACCATCCAAAATTGCAAAAAGATAAATTGTATTTTTTGTAAAAAATAAAACTTGTATAGTAGTTAATAAAACAAATGACATGATTTAAAAATATTAGAAACTGGACAGAATAGAAATAAAATTATCTACAAAAAATGATTGTATTTAGAGGGTTCTTTTAACGTGAATTGATTTTGGTTGGGATATCTAGGAGGGGCGTGTCCGAGGGCAGTTGTGGTCTGTTCAGGTCGTTGTCGGGCTATCCAGGGGGAGTGGGGTCAGGCTGGGAATATCCAGGGGAGAGTGTGGTGGGGCTCTCTGGGTGGGGTGTGGGATGGGCTACGTTCCGGGAGGGGGTGAATGGGCCAGGGGTAGTGGTGGTGAAGGGGGGGATATGGGATAGTTCAAGGGAAGGGGGGAGGGCAGGCTGGTGTAGGTAATGGGGTAGGGGTGGGGTTGGTGTTGTAGGTGGGTTGGGTTTGTTGGTGGGGCTGGTGTTGTTGGGGGGAATGGGGGTGGTGGGGTGTGGGGTGGGCTAGTGTAGGTAAGGGGGGGAGGGGGAGGGGCTATTGTAGTAGGGGTAGGGGATGGGTGGAGGGGGGAGGGGGATCAGTGTAGGGAGGGGGAGAAGGGGGTAGGGGTATTAGGGGAGAAGGGGGAGAAGGGTGCAGGGAGGGGGTGAAGGGGGCATGGGGTAGTGGGGGTGAAGGGGGAAAGGTGGCTTGTTGAATGGAATGGAGAGGGGGAATGGCATGATGGTGTAGGGAAGGGGGTAGGAGTGGGTCTGGTACGGTGTAGGTGGGTGGGGGATGGGCTGGTGCAGAAGGTGGGTAGGGGGATTTGGTGGGGATGGTGTAGTAGGGGGGATGGACTGATTCAAGTTAGGGGGAGGGGGAGGGGCTACTATAGTAGGGGGGAGGGGTTGGGTGTAAGGGGAGTGGTTGGGTGCTGGGAGGGGGTAAAAAGGGCAGGGGTACTGCGGTGAAGGGGGGCAGGGGCTGGTGTTGGGTGGCTATCCGGGGGGAGTTTTGGGGGGGTGGTGTCTGAGGGGGGGGGGTGTCTAGGGGGGTTGTCCAAGTTGAGGGTTGTGAAAAAGGGGTGGGGCTATCTGGGGGGAGTGGGGGGTGTTTGGTGGTGGGTGTGGGGGATATCTGGAGGGAGTTTTGGGGGGTCTGCTATCCATGAGGGGGGCTGTCAAAGGGGGGGTTATCCAAGTGAAGGGTTGTGAAGGTATGGGTGGGGATTTATGGGGTGGAGTTGGTTGGGGTTGTCCAGGGGGTGGGTTGGGTGCTGTCCGGGGGGGGTTTTTGGGGGGTGGGCTGTCCGAGAGGGGGGCTCATTAAGGGGAGTGGGGGGGGGGGCTTTCAAGTTGGAGGGGCTATGCAGGTGGGGTGGGAATGTTTGGGGGAGTGGGGTTGTTCTATCCAGGGGGATATAATATCTATATAAACATATATGGTTGTGAAATATGGTTCTTCCAAGATCAATGTAGAATCATCATCCCATATAAAATTACCAATCTGATTAAAAATTACAATAAGGATTTAAAGGATATGGAAAGGGAGAGGGGGAACATAAAATAGAATCCACAAGGTTTCAAAACATTTCAATAAATTTGAAATACAAACTTTTTATTTTACCCATAACAAGGGTGTAATAACTTTATTTAAAAAATTATTTTACTCAAAGTAATAAACTTTTTAAATTTCATCTAGAAAACAATTTATAAAACCAAAGAAATATAGTTCATCTAATGAATGCTAGAGACGGAACCAGATACCAGAATCTTGGTTCACACATGCCAGGAAGGGAATCCTTGATAAATGATTGAATATAAGGTTAAAAATAGTGTCCTATATCTTTATTCTCCTTTCTAAGATTCACATACAATAACTAAAATGAATTTCAAAAAGGGTGGCTCATGAAAAAACTCAATGAAAACACCCGAGCAAAACTATATCCATTCAAAGGATCATCCCCGAAAATAATTTCATAATGTGGATCTATATGAAACAAAAATACAAGATCATTGGATATGAAAACCTAGAACAAGTGTTATGTTATGATCAATTGAAAATAATATACAAAATGATCACTTACTCAATGTGGGGGTGGTGGGTGGGGGGGGGGGGTTTCGGGGTTTATTTTGAGGGGCGGGCTATCTAGGAGGGGGCGCTGTCCCGGGGGGTTAGGAGTGGGGGTTGTCTAGGGATGGGGGTGGGGCTGTCTAGGTGGAGGGGGAGGGGTTGGGGAGCTCTCTAGGTGGGGGATGAGGGGTTGTGGGGCTTTATAGATGGAGGGGGATGGGATAGGGGGATTTCCAGATGGAGGGGATGATTCTGATTAATAATAAATAAAAATTCTTATTTACCAAATTAGTTTTTTGTGGTTTTAAACAATTTTAAATGCCTTTAAACTGAAGAGCTGAAAAATAATTATACCTTTCACTAAACAATAAAATCGACAATTTCTCCTTCAACGGTCTCTCTAACCCAATAAATATCTTCTTCACGTTGAACTAGGATATGTTGATAATGTTGTTGGGAAACAAAGGGAACAGACTTGGGTTCATCTTGTTCAAATAAAATTACTCATCACTGGGACATTATCAAAACAACTTTCCAACATGGATTCAAAGGCAATGTAATGAAGAATACTTGTTCTTCTTTTGATATCAAAATGAAATATTCATTATCAACTTGTTCATTTTTGTACAACATATAGTTAAAATTCACAAATGAAAACTGATATTGATATACTTTACTTCCACGCATGGGATCAACCCAATTACACAATAACAATATGTACTTCAACCCGTGTGTATATAAAACATCAATGATTTCCATCAATTGACTATAATAATAAAAGTATTAAATTAATATATAGTTCATGCCACTATTTTGTTTTGATCTTTTGTCATCAACATATTTTATTCAAAAAACAAATCCATTAGAATCTATAGCTTTATAATGACAAGCTATTATATATGGACACTCAACTAGTTGGATAAATTCTTTAGTTAGTGTAGGGTCACCTAAATCCCTTAGGTAATGATCCTACATAATTCACAGAATTAAATAATGATTTCTACAAAATTAAACTAGTATAATACTTCACTCATAATGAAAATCTATTTATATGTATGAAATCCTTGAACCAATCATGGAATGACGCATAATGATACTGTTGAATTTGTTACTCAGTCACACAAGAAACCTCCTCATTTTTCTCATTAATGTGTTTCTTTCAAATGATAACTTTATGTTTAAATGATCAACTTATTCATAAAAAATATGTAAAAGTTAAACAATAAATGTTTTAAGACACTTAAAGAATTAATGGTGCAACTGATGGAGTATTGAACAAGATATATCTATGAACTTGTATCCACTCTATGTTGTTCGTATCAAATATGGTTCCTTCTCTAACTGTACCATCTTGAATCTGAGATGGATTATCTATTTAACACCCCGAGCTTCCACGATACACTTCACTTTCAATAATGCAATAGCTTGCATTATACGCATGTTCGAGATTCTAACACACCGCGACCAATCAAAATGGCCATTATGAATAGTAATACCCACCGTTGAAATTATATATATTTTATATTTCAAAATGGATTTCATTTTTGGATTTGGAATATCGGAATTATCCTTTGTTAAATTTTTGGTATTTTTCTGAGAACTTCCAATTTTTTATGAATGGTGAAAAATACTTAAAAACAACTATTTTAATCAAAATAATTAATGGCGATAAATTATACTATTGAGTGGTTTTAAAATGTAATTAGAATATATTTTTACCATTTTATCCAATGGTGGTCATTAGAATTAATTTCACTTTGAAATTGGACATAAACAATTGTCAATCATTTGATATATATTGTTTCTTAAAAACACGCTATTTGTTGTGACTGCGGGAATTAATTATAAAATTAATTAATGCAACTTATATGTTTGGAATTTTATAAAATATACATCATTTTTGAATTAGGAATATAAATTATAGCTTAGGGTGAGATTTTGGCATTGTTCTGAAAAACTTAAATTTTTGATGAATAGTGAAACCACTAAGTGGTAGTTAAAAAACTGATTTTTTCGTTTAAATGAAACATTACCACTTCTGTGATTTTATTTTCAGAAATCCGACATACATGGTTGTCATTATTAAGTAAAATGTGGTTCAATGGGATTAAAAGTTTTTTTTGGTGAATAGTAACTTTTATGTTTAATTAATCGCGATTAAAGGTAATTAGTGTAATTTAAGGTAAAGATAATGTTCCAATAATATTAAATGACCATTACACTTGTCCAAATCCTATTGGATGAGTTGATTGTTAACCCTTATCACCTTATCCTTGAAATATATAAGTGTGGGACCTTTAAAATCCGAAACTCATTATATAATAAAGTAACATTTCATTACTTTCCAAGAGTGCCCCTCCTCTCCTCTTATAAAAGGCCCCCGCCACTACCACCTTATTTACACCATCCAAGCCATTTGGATCGGCCAACCTCTGCCCAAATACTCTCTCACCTTCCCTCTCTTACTCCTAGAAGCCTCACTTTAGGCATAAGTCTTCCCAAGGAAGCCTTTGAGCTCAAATCAAAAAGAGTTACCCGTTTTAAAGGTAGTGTTTTCTCTTGTGTTCTTTTGTTTTATTTTGCTTCTCCAACCCCCTAAACTCTTTTTATTCCTTTCTTTTGTAACAACACCAGTATCATAAATATACTAGGATGTTTTTCTGAGAAGGATTTGATTTACACTTACACACACCTTCGTCTAATGGTTAAAGAACATACTGTTTCTGTGGTTGGTGAATTTCTGCATCACGAAATGATGATTGTTCAATCTTCTTTTAACACCTCTAATGGTGGACATTATGATGAAACTATTTTTATATATGATATATATTATGTTTTAATTTTCTTTATGATTCTGTATTTTTCATTTATGGCATCCCTTTATGACTTCCATTGTGGGTAAACGGGATAATTTCATTTTAGGAAGTGCGGACTACCGCCCCATCAAAGTGATTTGAATTGTTAATGCCATATGTGGGCTGTATAAAGGATGGAGTAAATGATATTATATATGATATTATACTGTAATTATAATTTACCTTTAAATCATTATGATTTCATTCCATTAAATATGAAATATAAATGAAAGTAGCGTTCATGCGTACGTACGGCTTACCATCTCCATTAACGGTGCATTTCATTTCTTACCACTAAATATTACGTAATATTATGAATGAATGTATATACTGGATATATATGATATATATGATATCTAAATCATGAATATAATTTGGGATATAATGGATATTTCACCACATGAACAACTTGTAATTATAAGAAGTTTATTTTTGACTCAAGTACCAAATATCGACAAAATGACCGTTATTAACATAAATAATTACATAATGTTCATAACATGGTAATATGTGATAAAAAAGGATTAATGAACATGAAAAAGGTTCTTAAGAAAATATAAATTTACTCTACTTTATTATTCAGGAGATTAAAGAACGATCGAGTCAAGTCGGACACGAGGTAAGGGAACTTCTTAACCCAATTTCCATTCTTTGGGTTAATCTCCTACTTTCAAATTATGTCATGATATTATTTTGTCCTATCTTGTATTTGTACTTTCTTTATGTTTACTTATATTGAATACACCTAATAGATCTATTTTATTTTAAAAAATGATCTTTGTAAGGGACTTCATCTCAATATCCTTTCATTGAGGCATATTTTGTTTTATACACAACAAACTTTTATACGGTGTATAAACCCCTTTGACATTTATGTTTATTCAAAAGGTATATTTTTTATGAATCATTTTACTAAACGACTAAAAAGGAATGTTTTTTTTCGTACATTTTCGGCGTCAATGACTTCTTTGCCGCCATGACTATTATTTGAGTTTCTTCTTCCTCTGCAAGCCATAACCTTTTTAAATGATTTAAAAAAGAGAGAGATATATTTCTCCCAAATGTATGAAAATCCAGTGAAAATGTATACATATTTAACACAATCTTAAAATTATTTTCAGAAAACCCAACTCTCGAGTGTGGTAGACAGGAAGGAATTGGGCGTGGACCCATCATGGCCTGTAATTAGTCAAGCAGTCTCAGAATTAGTTATTTTGTTTTCAGATGTTTGCATAATGTTTTCAGAAAAACACTGGAGTATATTTGAGCAATTTTAAATGTAAGTATCTTCTAAAAATCGAATTGGTATTTTGATACCGCAATTAATTTCAAACGGTATTTTTAAAAAATGGTATTCCTAAATGTTTATATACCATTTTTCATATAAGGAATTCATTGGAATTAATAAGTTACCGGTGGAGCCCGCTATAGCTCCTCGATGCATCGTTAGGTCTCATGAGACAAACTAGTGTCTTGGCACGAGGCCTTGACAAAATCTTATTTGTAGTCTTGGAACGAGGCCTTGGCTATGTGGTTATGATAGTTTTTCATTATGTATTCCATCATTATGAAAGTGGTTATTGACATTTCATGTGATTATTCAACTAGCAGAATATCCATGTGAGTAAGTAAATAAAATTATTTCATTTTATTTTTTCAATATTATGATGATGTTCAAGATTAAAAAGGATTTTTTTAGTTATACATTTCCTTAAATGTTAATGTTTATTTATGAAAGCTTCCGCAATATTTTTATCCTTACTGAGCATATGCACTCACCCCTTTCAATGTTTTAATATTTTCCAGGATGTGAAGAAGTATTTTATGAATGACCTGAAGGGATAGTCAGAAGAGGATATGAGTGTGGACTATCGAGACTTTGTTATTGTATTTTTTCACATTATGATGTAATGTATCATTTATGAAAGTATATAGTGTTTCCAAGGCTACTAAACTAATCGGTCTTTCGAGACATGATCCTTTGTGATCTTGCCAATGTTATGAAGTAATGCACTGACTCTGGGTAGCTGGGATCGGGGCGTTACAGTTGGTATCAAAGGCAGTTTAGTACTAACCTTTGAAGCAACATTTAGATAAACTCTGATTAGAGAACATATCTCTAATATAGACTTTGAGGATTACTATATAAGAACATTATAGAATATTGTTATTGTAGATATTTTGAGAGTTTTCCGAGCAATACATCCCTGTCTGGATACAAGCAGGTAGAGGCGGCTCTGGCACAGATGTACCTAGGGGTAAAACCTGAAAACACCTCTTTGAGCTAGACTCGAACGAGAACTGGTGCATGACATAGGGCCTTGCAGCACTTTTGGTTACGACACACCCGAGGATATGCTTAGGATAATTCTCATTTTCATTACAAACCACTATGAATGGTTATGAGTATATACTTCCTCAAAGAAATTTTTTTTTATGATTATGGATTATATCCATAAATAGTTAAATTTATGTTAAGAGTTTTACAAGTATGGAATTATGTATTTTAATTCATAAACTGACCTATTTTATGCCATTGTATAGAAATGGTGCCCAGTAGAAGGATTGTGAACTCCATCAATACGTATGATCCAAAGAGTAAGAAGGGTCATATCTTTCATGGTATTATGACAACATTTAGAAGGGAAATAGTCTCCCATGTATTCTCAACATATGAAGAAATAGTATCATGTGTTAATAAGATAAGTAAATAATTCTCTGAGTCCTATGGATTTTAAGGGAAGCAATAGAAGAAAAACGATAATGGATAAAGGGAAGATGGAAAAGAAGATTTTTCCAATATGTGATAACTGTGGGAAGAAACACCTTGGGACTTTCCTAAAGGTAATTGGAGTTTGTTATTAGTGTGGAGAAAAAGGACACTAAGTGCGTGACTGCAAGCATAAGAAAATGATTTCAAATGTATAATGCTTCATCTACAAGGAGTGGGGACACTACGCAAACCAATGTCCAAATCATCAGAGTATTCCCCAAATGATGTTACTGGATAATAATCAAGTGATGATACTACCGCAGATGATGATGAATTATTAGAGTTCTTATGTTGTTAGTAAAGAATTTTGTCATTTGAGTGTTGTATCAATGATGTACTGGTTATAATAATTATGGAGTATATAAGGATTGAACTGTAGTACTATTTCATCAAGGACTTAAGATTGTGTGGAACCAAGAAAACTGACTCCACAGCAGGTTAATTTTTTTTTAAATATAAGATAGAGAGAAAGATAAACCATAATATGGTTCTGATACCGAGATAGGGATTTTGGAATAATACATGATTTATTTGGATAAAATATATTGGATATTCATAACTTCCTTGAAACTGATTAATGATTTGTATACATTTTTGGATAGAAGGATTATATCTAGTATTCTATAAGGAATAAGGGATCATGAATGTAATAAATAAGGTTTTATGGTAATTCAGGATGTTGCAGTGTTTTAAAAGAATACATGATGAAGGTGTTCACATGTTGTTACGCGGAAAAAAAGGATCTTCATTTTTTTACCTTCCTTATAAAATTTTGACTTTGAGTTGGACAGAAGTATTTTGGAAAACTATAAAGGTTGTAATGGATTAATTTGAACCTTGGATAGTATTGTTTAAGGTTAAAACATTTCTGAATAATATTTTTGGAATATTATAATACTATAGTTTTAAAAAAGGACAACCTGAAGGTTGGGGGATAACCCATTGCGTCGAAAAAAATATGTAGGAATCGAACCCACAACCATAGTGAGACATGCCTTTATTACCAACCACTAGCCTACAGGAAGTCCCTGTTTATTACAAAATAGTTATCCGAATCTGAATGGTATGTGTTAATATTTGGAACCTTATAGAATTAGGATAAATAAAATATTTTCAAGTTCTATTATATTTTAGAGTGAAAGATGGGTTTGTGGTAAAAATATATTAAATAATGAAAGTCTACAAGACAAGTATGTATATTCCCTTACATTCATAGTAAATCTTCAAATGAATTCCTTAACTTTATAAAAGGTAACTTAAAACAAAACTGGTGCCAGTTAACTTTTCCATCTGGGTATTCAATGACCGTTTAACTAATCAAAAGTTTGTGATTTTCTTGTGGTTAACCTTCTCCTAATCCTGTTTTCTATATCTCTCCATCAGAACTTGAGGGTTTTTTTATTCCATATCTATATTTTCATAGAATCCTAGTATGGGCTATCTCGGGTGACCTTTGTACTTATCTTTTTATGTTTTAAAGCTATATTTTTATTAACCTTATTTCTGATGTGGGTTTTCCACAAAGGTATTTTCAATTTTCAACCTTTTATTTTCAAAGAAAATTTTCAAACTACGAGGATTCTATTTATTGTGGGAGTGGAGAATGTAACACCTCGAGCTTCCACGATACACTTCTCTTTCAATAATACAATAGCTTGCATTGTACGCAAGTTCGAGATTCTAACACACTGTGACCAATAAAAATGGCCATTATGAATAGTAATACACACTTTTTGAAATTATATATATTATATATTTCAAAATGGACTTCATTTTTGGATTCAGAATATCGAAGTTATCCTATGTTGAATTTTTGGTATTTTTCGGAGAACTTCAAAATTTTTATAAATAGTGAAAAATACTTAAAAACAACTTTTTTAATCAAAATAATTTATAGTGATAAATTATACTATTGAGTGGTTTTAAAGTGTAATTATTATATATTTTTACCATTTTATTTAATGGTGGTAATTATAATTAATTTCACTTTTAAATTAGACATAAACAATTGTCAATCTTTTGATATATATTATTTCTTAAAAACAAGCTATTTGTTGTGACAGTGGGAATTAATTATAAAATTAATTAATGAAACTTATATGTTTGGAATTTTTTAAAATATTCATCATTTTTGAATTGTGAATATCAATTTTAGCTTAGTGTGAAATTTTGGCATTGTTCTGAAAAACATCAATTTTTGATGAATAGTGAAACCACAAAGTGGTAGTTAAAAAACTAACTTTTTTCGTTTAAATGAAACATTACCACTTCTGTGATTTTATTTTAAAAAATCTGGCATACATGGATGTCATTAGGAATTAAAATTTGGTTCAATGGGATTAAAATAGTTTTTTGGTTAATAGGACCTATTAAGTTTAATTAATCACGATCAAAGATAATTAGTTTAATTTAAGGTAAAGATAATGTTATAAAAATATTAAATGACCATTACACTTTTCCAAATACTATTGGATGAGTAGATTTCGAACCCTTATCACCTTATCCTCGAAATATATAAGTGTGGGACCTTTAAAATCCTAAAATCATTATATAATAAAGTAACTTTTCATTACTTTCCAAGAGTTCCCCTCTACTGCTCTTATAAAAGGCCCCCACCACTACCACATTATTTACACCTTCCAAGACATTTGGCTCGGCCAAACTTTTCCCAAATACTCTTCCAACTTTCCTCTCTTACTCCTAGAAGCCTCACATTCGGCAGAAGTCTTCTCAAGGAAGCCTTTGAGCTCAAATCAAAATGAGTTACCCATTTTAAAGGTAGTGTTTTCTCTTGTGCTCTTATGTTTTAATTTGCTTCTCCAACCCCCTAAACTCTTTTAATTCCTTTATTTTGTAAGAAAAAAAGTATCTTCAATATAATATGATTTTTTTATGAGAAATATTTGACTTACACTTACACACACCTTCGTCTAATGGTTAATTAACATACTGTTTCTGTGGTTGGTGAATTTATACCTCACGAAACGATGATTGTTCAATCATCTTTTAACACCTCTCATGGTGTCCATTATGATGAAACTATTTTTATATATGATATATATTATGTTTTTCTTTTCCTTATGATTCTGTATTTTTCATTTATGGCATACCATTATGATATCCATTGTGGGTAAACGCGATAATTTCATTTTAGAAAGTGCGGACTACCGCCCCCTCAAAGTGATTTGAATCATTAATGCCATATGTGGGATGTATAAAGGATTGAGTAAATGATATTATATATGATATTATACTGGATTTATAATGTACCTTTATATCATTTTGATTTCATTCCATAAAATATGAAATATAAATGAATGTAGCATTCATGCGTACGTACGGCTTACCGTCTCCAGGAATGGTGCATTTCATTTCTTACCTCTAAATGTTACGTAATATTATGAATGAATGTATATACTAGATATATAGGATATATATGATATCTACATAAAGAATATAATTCTGGATATAATGGATATTTCACAACATGAACAACATGTAATTATAAGAAGTTTATTTTTGACTCAAGTACCAAAGATCGACAAAATGACCGTTATTAACTTAAATAATTACATAATGTTCATAACATGGTAATAAGTGATATAAAATGATTAATGAACATGAAAAAGGTTCATAAAAAAATCTAAATTATCTCTAGTTTATTATTCTGGTGATTAAAGAACGATCGAGTCAAGTCAGACACGAGGTAAGGGAACTTCTTAACCCAATTTCCATTCCCCGGGTTAATCTCCTACTTTCAAATTATGTCATGATATTATTTTGTCCTATATTGTATTTTTACTTTATTTATGTGTACTTAAAGTGAATACACCAAATAGATCTATTTTATTTTATAAAATGATCATTTTAAGGGACTTCGTTTCAATCTCCTTTCATTGAGACATACTTTGTTTTATACACAACTTACTTTTATATGGTGTATAAACCCCTTTGACTTTTACATTTATTCAAAAGGTATATTTTTATATGAAGTATTTTACTAAATGACAAAAAGGAATGTTTTTTTGTCGTACGTTTGCGGCGACAATGACTTCTTCTCCGCCATGACCATTATTTGAGTTTCGGCTTCCTCTGCAAGCCATAAAATTTTTTAAATGATTTTAAAAAGAGAGATATATATTTCTCCCAAATGTATGAAAATCCAGTGAAAATGTATACATATTAAACACAAGATTAAAATTGTTTTTAAAAAACTCGACTATCGAGTGTGGTAGACAGGAAGGGATTGGGCGTAGACCCATCATGGCCTGTAATTAGTTGAGCAGTCTCAGAATTAGTTATTTTGTTTTCAAAAGCTTGCATAATGTTTTCAGAAAAACACTGGATTATATTTGAGGAATTTTAAATGTATGTATCTTCTAAAAATCAAACTTGTATTTTGATAACGCAATTAATTTCAAACAAGTTTTTAAATAATGGTATTCCTAAATGTTTATATACCATTTTTCATATAAGAAATTAATTGGACTTAATATGTGACGGGTGGAGCAAGCTATAGCTCCTCGATGCATCGGTAGGTCTCATGAAACAAACTAGTGTCTTGGCATGAGTCCTTGACAAAATCATATTTGTAGTCTTGGCACGAGGCCTTGGCTACGCTGTTATGATAGTCTCTCATTATGGATTCCATCATTATGAAATTGGTTATTGACATTGCATGTGATTATTTGACTAGTAGAATGTCTATTGAGTAAGTAAATGGCATTATTTCATTTTATTTTTTCCATATTATGTTGAAGTTCAAGTTAAAAAAGGATTTTGTTTCAGTTATACATTGACTTTAATGTTAATGTTTATTTATGAAAGCTTCCACAATATTTTTATCCTTACTGAGAATCTGAGCCCACCCCTTTCAATATTTTAATATTTTCCAGGATGTGAAGAAGTATTTTATGAATGACCTATAGGGATAGTTAGAAGAGGATATGAGTGTGGACTATGGAGACTTTGTTATTGTAGTTTTTCACTTTATGATGTAATGTAACATTTTTTAATTTATCTAGTGTTTCGAAGGCTACTAAACTAATAGGTCTTTTGAGACTTGATCCATTGTGATCATGCCAATGTTACAAAGTAATGCACCGACTCTGGGTAGCTGGGGTCGGGGCGTTATAGTTGGTATCAGAGGCAGTTTAGTACTATCCTTGGAATCTAGATTTAGATAAACTCTAATTAGAGCACATAACCCTAAGATAGACATTGAGGATTAGTATAGAAAACTTCTTAGAATTTTGGTATTATAGAGATTTTGTGAGTTTTCAGAGCAATACATCCCTGTCTGGATACGAGCAGGTAGAGGCGGCTCTGGCACAGAGGTACCTAGGGGTAAAACCCGAAAACACCTCTTTGAGCTAGACTCGAATAAGAACTGGTGCAGGACAACGGGCCTTGCTACACTCTTGGTTACGACACTCCCAGGGGATATGCTTAGGATAATTCTCATTTTCTTTGCAAACCACTATGAAGGGTTATGAGTATATACTTCCTCAAAGAAAACATTTTTATGATTATTGATTATGTCCATAAATAGTTAAATTTCTGTTAAGTGTTTTACATGTATGGAAGTCTATATTTTAATTCATAAACTGCCCTAGTTTATGCCATTGTATAGAAATGGCGCCCAGTAGAAGGATTGTGAACTCTAGCAATACGTATGATCCAAAGAGTAAGAAGGATCATATCTTTCATGGTATTAAGCCAACATTTAGAAAGGAAATAGTCTCCCATGTATTCTCAACATATGAAGAAATAGTATCATGTGTTAATAAGATAAGTAAAGAATTATTTGAGTCCTATGGATTTGAAGGGAAGAAAGAGAAGAAAAGGATGATGGATAAAGGGAAGATGGAAAATAAGATTTTTCCAATATGTGATAACTGTGGGAAGAAACACCTTGGGACTTTCTTGAAGGGAATGGGAGTTTGTTATAAGTGTGGTGAAAAAGGACACCAAGTGCGTGACTGCAAGGGTAAGAAAAAGATTTCAAATGTACAATGCTTCATCTGCAAGGAGTGGGGACACTACACAAACCAATGTCCAATTCATCAGAGTATGCCCCAAATGATGTTATTGGATAATAATCAAGTTATGATACTACCATAGATGAGGAGGAATGATTAGAGTTCTTATGTTGTTATTAAAGAATTTTGTCATTTGAATGTTGTATCAATGATGTACTGGTTATAATAATTATGGAATATATACAGATTGTATTGCAGTACTATTTCATTAAGGACTTGAGATTGTGTGGAACCAAGAAAAGTGACTCCACAGTAGGTTAAATTTTTGTAAAATATATGGTTGAGAGAAAGATAAACAATAATATGGTTCTGATACCAAGATAGTGATTTTGGAATAATACATGATTGATTTGGATAAATTATATTGGATATTCTTAACTTCCTTGAAACTGAAAATGATTTGTATACATTTTTGGATAGAAGGAGTATATCTAGTATTCTATAAGGAATAAGGGATCATGAATGTAATCAATAAGGATTTATGGTAATTTAGGATGTTGCATTGTTTTAAAAGAATACATGATGATGATATTCACATGTTGTTACGCGAAAAAAAGGATCTTCATTATGTTTACCTTCCATATAAAATTTCAACTGTGAGTTGGACAGAAGTATTTTGGATAACTATAAAGGTTGGAATGGATTAAGTTGAACCTTGGATAGTATTGTTTATGGTTCAAACTTTTCTGAATAATATTTTTGGAATATTATAATACTATTGTTTTAAAAAAGGACAACCTGTAGGTTGGGGGATAACCTGTCGCGTCAGACAAAGCTGTAGGAATCGAAACCACAACCATAGTGCGACAGGCCATTATTACATACCACTAGCCTACAAGAAGTCCCTTGTTATTACAAAATAGTTTTCCTAATCTAAATGGTAGGTGTTAATATTAGGAACCTTATACAATTAGGATAAATAGAATATTTTCAAGTTCTATTACCTTTTAGAGTAAAAGATGGGTTTGTGGTAAAAATTTATTAAAGAATGAAATTCTACATGACAAGTATGTATATTCCCTTACGTTCTTAGTAAATCTTCTAAATAAATTCCTCAACTTTATAAAAGGTAATTTAAAACAAAAACATTGCCGGTTAACTTTTCCAGCTGGGGATTCAATGACTGTATAACTAATCACAAGTTTGTGATTTTCTTGTGGTTAACCTTCTCGTAATCCTGTTTTCTACAACTCTCCATTAGAACTTGATGGTTTGTTTTTCTTCCATATCTATATTTTCATAGAATCCTAGTATGGGCTATCTCTGGTGACCTTTTTACTTATCGTTATATCTTTTAGAGTTATATTTTTATTAACCTTATTTCCGATGTGGGTTTTCCACAAAGTTATTTCCTATCTTCAACCTTTTATTTTCAATGAAAAATTTCAAATTGTGAGGACGCAATTTATTGAAGTAGGGGAGAATGTAACACCCCGGGCTTCCACAATACACTTCTCTTTCAATAATGCAACAACTTGCATTGTACACAAGTTCGAAATTCTAACACACCACGACCAATCAAAATGGCAATTATGAATAGTAATACCAACTTTTTGAAATTATATATATTTTATATTTCAAAATGGACTTCATTTTTGGATTCAGAATATCGAAATTATCCTATGTTGAGTTTTTTGTATTTTTCTGAGAACTTCCAATTTTTTATGAATAGTGAAAAATACTTAAAAATATCTTTTTTAATAAAAATAATTTATAGTAATAAATTATACTATTGAGTGGTTTTAAAGTGTAATTAGAATATATTTTTACCATTTTATCCAATAGTGGTCATTATAATTAATTTCACTTTGATGTTGGACATAATCAATTGTCAATCTTTTGATATATATTGTTTCTTAAAAATACGCTATTTGTTGTGACGGTGAGAATTAATTATAAAATAAATTAATCAAACTTATATATTTGTAATTTTTTAAAATATACATCATTTTTGAATTCGGAATATCAATTATAGCTTAGGGTGAAATTTTGGCATTGTTCTGAAAAACTTCAATTTTTGATGAATAGTGAAACCACTATGTGGTAGTTAAAAATCTGATTTTTTCGTTTAAATGAAAAATTACCACTTATGTGATTTTATTTTCAAAAATATTACATACTTGGTTTTCATTAGGAAGTAAAATTTGGTTCAATGGGATTAAAATAATTTTTTGGTGAATAGTAACTTTTATGTTTAATTAATCGCGATTAAAGGTAATTAGTGTAATTTAAGGTAAATATAATGTTATAATAATATTAAATGACCATTAAACTTGTCCAAATCCTATTGAATGAGTATATTTCGAACCCTTATCACCTTATCCTCTAAATATATAAGTGTGGGACCTTCAAAATCCGAAACTCATTATATAATAAAGTAACCTTTCATTACTTTCCAAGAGTGCCCCTCCTCTCCTCTTATAAAAGCCCCCCACCACTACCCAAATACAAGTATCCTTTGGCTCGTCCAAACTCTGCCCAAACACTCTCTCAACTTCACTCTATTACTCCTATAAGCCTCACTTTGGGCATAAGTTTTTACAAGGATGCCATTGAGCTCAAATAAAAAAGAGTTACCTGTTTTAGAGGTAGTGTTTTCTCTTGTGTTCTTATCTTTTATTTTTCTTCTCCAACCCCCTAAACTCGTTTTATTCCTTTCATTGGTAACAACATCGGTATATTCAATATACTAGTATGTAGTTATGAGAAGGATTTGATTTACCCTTACACACACATTCATCTAATGGTTAAAGAACATACTATTTCTGTGGTTGGAGAATTTCTGCCTCACGAAATGATTATTGTTCAATCGTCTTTTAACACCTCTCATGGTGGAAAATATGATGACAGTATTTTTATATATGATATATATTATGTTTTTCTTTTCCTTGTGATTCTGTATTTTTCATTTATGGCATACCTTTATGATTTCCATTGTGGGTAAACGCGATAATTTCATTTTAGAATGTGCAGACTACCGCCCACTCAAAGTGATTTAAATCGTTAATGCCATATGTGGGATGTATAATGGATAGAGTAAATGATATTATATATGTTATTATACTGGAATTATAATGTACCTTTATATCATTATGATTTCATTCCATTAAATTTTAAATATAAATGAATGTATCGTTCATGCGTACGTATGGCTTACCGTCTCCATGAACAGTGCATTTCATTTCTTACCTCAAAATGTGACGTAATATTACGAATGAATGTATATACTGTATATATATGATATATATGATATCTACATCATGAATATAATTCAAGATATAAAGGATATTTCACCACATGAACAACTTGTAATTATAATAAGTTTATTTTTGACTCAAGTACCAAAGATCGACAAAATGGCCGTTATTAACATAAATAATTACATAATGTTCATAACATGGTAATAAGTGATTTAAAAGGATTATTGACCATGAAAAAGGTTCTTAAGCAAATGGAAATTAACTCTAGTTCATTATTCAGGAGATTAATGAACGATCAAGTCAATTCAAGCGTGAGGTAAGGGAACTTATTAACCCAATTTACATTATTTGTGTTAATCTCCTACATTCGAATTCTGTCATCATATTATTTTGTCCTATCTTGTATTTGTACTTTATTTATGTGTACTTATATTGAATACACCTAATAGATATATTTTATTTTAAAAATGATCTTTCTAAGGGACTTCATCTCAATCTCCTTTCATTGAGAAATACTTTGATTTATACACAACATACTTTTATACGGTGTATAAACCTCTTTGACATTTACGTTTATTCAAAAGGTGTATTTTTATATGAAGCATTTTACTAAATGACAAAAAGGAATGTTTTTTTGTCGTATGTTTGCGGAGACAATGACTTCTTCTCCGCCATGATGATTATTTGAGTTTCGGCTTCCTCTGCAAGCCATAACCTTTTTTAAAATATTTAAAAAATAGAGAGATATATTTCTCCCAAATGTATGAAAATCCAGTGAAAATGTATACGTATTTCACGCAAGATTAAAATTGTTTTCAGAAAACCCGACTCTCGAGTGTGGTATACAGGAAGGGATTGGGCATGGACCCATCATGGCCTGTAATTAGTCGAGCGGTCTCAGAAATAGTTATTTTTTTCAGATTCTTGCATAATGTTTTCAGAAAAACACTGGAGTATATTTGAGTAATTTTAAATGTAATTATCTTCTAAAAATAAAACTGGTATTTTGATACCGCAATTAATTTCAAACGGTATTTTAAAAAATGGTATTACTAAATGTTTATACACCATTTTTCATATAAGGAATGCATTAGACTGAATAAGTGATGGGTGGAGCCCACTATAGCTCCTCGATGCATCGGTAGGTCTCATGAGACAAACTAGTGTCTTGGCAAGAGGCCTGGACAAAATCATATTTGTAGTCTTCGCACGAGGCCTTGGCTACGTGGTTATGATAGTATGGCATTATGAATTCCAACATTATGAAAGTGGTTATTGACATTGTATGTGATTATTCTACTAGTAGAATATCCATGTGAGTAAGTAAATGGAATTATTTAATTTTATTTTTTCCATATTGTGCTGAAGTTAAAGCTTAAAAAGGCTTTTGTTTTAGTTATACATTTCCTTAAATGCTAATGCCTATTTATGAAAGGTTCCGCAATATTGCTATCCTTACAGAGCATCTGAGCTCACCCCTTTCAATGTTTTAATATTTTCCAGGATGTGAAGATGTATTTTCTCAATGACCTGCAGAGAGTGTCCGAAAAGGATATGAGTGTGGACTATGGAGACTTTGTTATTGTTGTTTTTCACTTTATGATGTAATGTAACATTTTTGAATGTATCTAGTGATTCCAAAGCTACTAAACTAATCGGTCTTTAGAGACTTGATCCTTTGTGATCATTCCAATGTTACGAAGTAATGCACTGACTCTGGGTAGCTGGGTTCGGGGTGTTATAATCTAATTTTGTTTTCATATCCTTACGATATTCTACACAAAAAGTAGTACACTCATCAATCAAATAACCATTGGCTATTGAGTCCTATATACAAGATTTATTGAGTACTAATTATTTCAATGTATTCAGATAGCACTCAATATGATACATCCACCTGAACTGCACTGGACTTGAAGCCATTACTTCATTAGTTAGGTGCACTGTCAAGTGAAAACTAACATCAGAAAATGATGGGGAAAAAATTTCTCAAAGTGACAAAGTGTAAGTAAAATTTGGTCCTGCAATCTTTTTAAATCACTCATTCATTGGTTTCTTAAACAAAGCTATCTAAAACAATTACACATCTCAATAAATTATAGAACAAAATTTGCAGATAAACAATCACAATTTGTGATTTGTATAAACTGCTGAAGTAGTCTGTGATTTTCATGACTTTTCAACCCTTGTAATGTCCTGATTGTAAGATTCATGGACCTTGAAATATTTGAAGAGTAACCTTCAGGAACCTTGAGAAACTCAAAATATAAGGAAATGTCTTTTTCTCCATTTTAGTCATCTTATACGTTGCATCGTGCATATATTCTTTATTTCTCTCACCTAACTATAAATTAAATTGTTTCCATGAACCTATTCCTTCCAAATCTAGATATGAATTAACATGGTCCATCTTTTTTCTCCTTACACATAAAATGGTTCACAATAATATTAGGTAATGTATGAGCCACCAAATCATGAAATTCATATATCGTGCAAATGTTATCTTCCTCAATATGCAATATCATTTGGACTCCGGTTCTGATTTTTGTTGCTGGTCTGAACTCTCTAGAACCATAAAATGTCACTATGTCCTTTTTGAACCTATGCTGAGGGAGGATAAAACGTATGTAACCCATGTATGCCCATTTTCTATAATATTTATGTAATATATATTTTTTATTTTTATTGAAACAAGGGAATGAAAATTCACCTTTTGTACTCCAGCCTGATAAATTTTCATAAGCTGGGAAATTCATTGATTTTCCACAATAAAGCCGCTTGCAGTTTGAATATTTCATTCATTTCACAGTCATAGGTCATCTCACAATCAACCCAAAATTCATTTATCTCATCAATCAATGGATGAAGGTAGTCATAAATCTTATCCTTCATACTTCTACGTCCATTAGCTTGAATGGCCGGATGTACTTCTTTTTTATTGATTTTGATAACCACCCTTTCAAGGGATGAGCGGGGACCCTTACAAGGCCTGTAGGCTTAAATATTACATGACCCATAGGCTTAGGATATTACATTACACAGAGGTATTTGGGAATTCAACCAGACTATCTACAATGAACTACCCCTCCCCAGCATCTGCGTCATGATTGTTTCTCTCCACCTTCACATGGCTGTCTGGATTGCCATCTCGTGCAAGAATAGAGGAAGATTATATAAAACCAACACCATGGGACATGTTCTATGAGTTTCATGAACCATAGACTTTAATGGAATTAAACCATAAGCTTCTAACCCCATTCATACATTACGATCCTCTTTAGAAATGTCGGGGTATCTATTATCGAAATCCTTCCAGGAATGAGCGTTTATCGGGTGGATTAACATATCACTTTTCTGATTTCATTCTGCTTTCCATCTAATTAAATATGAATCTCCATATGACAAAAATTTTTTTCAACCTTGTCTTTAGAGGAAAGTACCACATTTACTTTATAATAATTTGTTTTTCCCTATTTACCGGTATCACATTGATGAGTTTGATTTTCCCTATTCTCTTTTCACCTGGAAGCTTCACAGACTACACAAATATATAAATAGGCACTTTCTTTTCTAAAAAACATACATTTATTTTCACATGAATCTATGTTCTCATATGTAAATCCGATGTTCTGTGTCAACTTACGAGAATGGTAATTTGACTCAGGAATCATAGCATCGACAGGAAGAACCTTTTTCAATAACACCAACAACATGTTGAAAAATGCGTATGACCACTGATTCAATGTCTTCAAATGCAAAAACTCCATGATAAAGGACCATTAATTATAAGTACTATATCCTAGATATAATTACATTTTTTCATCATCTAGTACTACATGAAATATCCTCGAATCACAATTTTAACCAGAGCGTAGATTTATCTCACCGGTCTCAACATTCTTGATTTCAATGCCTTCAGGAGCTAAGCCATGTACCATTTGTGTAATCATTTCATGAATTTGATCATTCATCCTCGCATCAACAGCCAACTGAACTACATATGTATTCTAACAATGAATATATTATTCTCAATGATGAGTCCAACTCTAATAATTTTTCTGAAATCCATTCAAGAATAGGTTCTCCCTCACGTTATTTCTTATTAATTGATATCATTTTGCACATTATCTACATGGAACACTAATAAAGTAACTTCAGAATATTCTAGTGAACTACATAAACTTCATAATACCCTTGAAATATTCTATAGATGTTCGATTTGGATGATCAATCCAACTGTTATCCATAATAATATATGTATAACAAACCTTTACAAAAGACTTCATATTACATGCATTTTTTATATCAAATATATTTAGAATAATGATTTTCCAATTGCATGTTGATCATTGATAAAATAAACAATTTATATCTATGAATAATAAACAGAAGAATAGACAATGGAATGGAAGTGAAAGTACAATGTCATCTCCATAATGTTGATATTGTAAATATAATGATGATTCAATATTCAAGATACTATATTGAGAATGAATTTGGTCTATAATTATATAGAGTATACATTTTACATGAAAATAATATTATAACCTGTATGCATATGTGGCACATGAAAAAATTCATCAAATACAAATCTTGAACAATCAACCCAATGACTAAGTTATTTTCTAATAATAAATCAACAAATATAATTTGTGATGAATGTGGCCAAAATCAATTAGTGATGAACAATATTCACAAACTCGGAGATGTTGTATCTTTGTAAAAATATTTTATCACTGCCTCTTGGATTCACACTACCTTTGTGTCATCAGATGCAGTAAAGATTAACCATCAAAGATAGCAATAAATCTTTAATTTATAGAAAAGTAAGTAATCTATATCAAAAATAACATCAATTATATACATTTCCAGAAAAAAAATTACTAATATATCTTCACTTATGTTATAAATAGTGAATATATGGCACAATGAAGGTGATTCCCCATGCTGGATCATAGGGTCGAATACAGTGTTACTCATGGACTGATACAGGTATACTTTTATGCAAGATGTTTGTTACAAACTGTAAGGGTCTGAATTTCATCATCGTAGAAAATATACCCATGGTATCAATAAGAAAAATGATAAATAATAACATAATATAGTAAATATAAAATGAAAAATCATAATCCACGGTTGGTATCCCATGTCATGTAGTAAAACCCAAAATTCGCTTAATGTTTTAGGTCAATAAAAGTGTCGGAACTAACAAGAATGTGAAAAAAATTTAATACATCACTCCAAATTCCATCCCAATTATGCCTCAAAAATATAAAAAGTATGTCACATTGAAATAAGGAATATCATTTAAAGGAACATCATATAATATTAATAATAACATATAGTATCGAAACACATGTGATCAAACTCTAACACGGGTCTCATGGGCTATGCAAGTACACACATTTGGTCAAACCTCAAACATTTTCTAATGGGATACACACACACAATGAGACATGTGATAAACTCAAGAATGGTATAAATCAAATAAAAACACAACTTATAATATCAATGAAATCAACATATATAGGGAATCTGCATTGTATGTAACTTCCAACCTCATGTAATGTTTGATGTCTTATCATACACACATTTTTTCATAATTATTCATGCCCACAAACCCGTATACAAATGAAATTCCATTTAAAAAATTTTCATTCACACACAATATTCATATAATCTTCATGAATGTAAAATTTGTGTTGTAAATTGCCCAAAATTAAAACCATACAACATAAATTAGGGAATACCTGATAGCGTGACTAATTCGCAACCAAGGGGAACCGAAGGTGGTGTTGTGAGGGAGAGGAGGGGTAGCGGAGGGGAGCTGCAGTCAGAGGATGTGAGGGGAGGGAGGGTACGGGTGCCGACAATGGCGGAGAAGTAGAGGTAGAGGTGTGTCTGTGGAGATAGTGCAATAAGTTAGATGATGGCTGGTGTAGTGAGGGAGGGGATGGGCGACGACATCGGCAGGAACCCGAGAAAGAGGCGGTGCGATGTCACCAGTGCAGCGAGGGAGGGGAGGCAGTGTAGGGGCGCCAGATGTAGAGGTGGTTCGAGGCGGGACGGTACGAGATGTTGTGGGGGGTAGGGTTCGGTTTCGAGGGGAGGGGGAGGGGATTCCAAATAATTCTATTTTTCAGAATCCTTGTGACCTCCAATGGTGGTCGCCCATGTAAGGGGGCTCCAAAACCCCATTTTTTAGTAGTTTATATTCTATCAACTTTGAGATACCATGTGTGTTGTTGAATACTCTTGTACTTTTCTATCATTTCATATACCATTTAAGGTCCCAATATCTTGTGTTCACCAACATCATACCAGCTTGCAGGTGTTAAACATTGTTCCAAATAAATGTATTCATACAAATCCATTTGAATTATTCAGTGAAAATTATTTTTTATGAGTATTCGAATAGAGGTAGATGTTGTTATTATCCTCCATTGAAGTAAATAGAGCATGGTCCAAACCAATCTACCATTTTATAAATAGACCTCAAATTGTATCCATAATTATGGATGTGATTTGTGACACAAGAGTTCAACTCAGTGTTTTGGGAATGATAAAAACATTTTCAAAACGTTGAGGTAAATCTCAGAGCTCGATAGGATAAAATTGATGTCGTACTCCACGCGTCCTCAACACTTCATTGGTGTATATTAGTGAATGTTTATATATTGAGGAATCATTTGGAATTGTTATTAGTTGAGCAGCTATTGTAACAACATTCAAAACATCCCATAAAACATTATTTCCTCTAAATGAAATTAGAAGTCCAATGAAAAGTTAAATATTAAATTTATCCCTTTTCCATGTAGGTATGGTAAATGATAACAAAATTCTCTTAGTGGTTTTCATTCCAGCCTTCACATACATATATACCAAGAACATTCATATATATTCACTGTTAATATTCTTCATATTTTCCCATATACAATGTTTTCAGATATCTCGATATATCCTCATTTTCCCTTGGTTGATGGAGAAGGTTAGTCTATGTTCATTAATAAAAATCTCCCCTTATTCATTAGGATTTTTTATTACACTCATTGAGATCCAGTTATTATATCTCTTTTAACATCAATTCTAAACTCTAAGGATTTCCCATTTTTGATTACTTCCATTTTCTTCTGAATTTCCCAATCATATCTTGGAAACTTAATTATCATCTATAAAAGAGATGGTTGGGGAATCATTTGATGAATGAACAATGATATTCATTTTTTTTATTCCAATTTCTATACCTTGGATATATAAGATGATTGGTTCCTTCTCAATTATTATCATTGATAATATTGTAGGATAATTTCTACTCAGATAATCTTCCATGTAATCTCATTTACACTGATGGATGTGGATTGAGGAGCCATAATCCTTGATGATCTCTAACCATCTTCAATAGATCATATTTATCTTCTTCTATGTAAATATATATTTAAGGGAACATTTATCAATATATTTATACAACTTCTCCCCCTTGTGACAGTGCCTCTATATTTTCAAGAAACAGATCACACCCTCCAACTCCAGATTATGCATGTGATAGTTTTTCCCATGAACATTCAACTAGCTTGAGGAAAATAATATCACACTGTCATTTTTTGTAATTACTTTTTATTATCCCTTCATTGATAGATTAATGTAAACCACAAAGAGTTCCCTGCTTTATGGTAGTGTAAGCATAGGGGTAGTGATAATCCTCTTTTTTATCTTCCTGAAGATGTCTTCAAATTCACTGAACAATATAATTTTTTAATCCATTCAAAGGTAACATGGTATGTGGGTTTTAATATAGTGATAATTTCCTCATAAATATTCAGTAATACAATCATGGACCATTTAAGGTACATAAATCTATTAAAAATTCTATCCTAGTCCACTCCTCAATTTCCTTTTTATTATAATATTCCATATATATCCCTTGGAAGGTGAAAACTTTCCACGACAATTATACATCCTCTATCAAAAACACACATTGAATGTACTTTTCATAAGTTTTCTTCATTAACAAGGTCTTTATAATAGTATTAAAATTATCCACATTCTTCTTCATTCCCAAGAAGTATATCTGAATATAATCTATGCAGACTACCACAAATATTTCAATTTAATATCTAAATAGTATATTCATTATTCCCATGAAATGTTATCGAGAATTAATGAGTTAGATGGGAATCACTATAAACTCATATTGTACATATCTCATTTGAATGAAAGAATTATGTATGACTTCCTTCTTCACCTCTAGTCGGTAATACCATGACGGGAAGTCCACATTACAAAAGTACTCAGACCCACTTAGTTGATAAAAAGACAAATATTTTGGGCCAAGGACACTTTTTCTTAATTGTGATTTTTCTAGCTCATGATAATCAATATAGATAAAAATTGACCAATCCTTCATCTTGGTGAAGTGGGCAGACACACCCCACAATGATGCGCTTGAGTGTATGAAACACTGGTAAATATAGTCTTTTATTTAACACTTTAGTCCTTCCATATCAATGGTCTCCATTATATAATTGGTATTTAATATGGTTATAGATCTAGGTATAAGTTTAATTGAAAACTCAAACCGTTCATTAGGATATAGAACATTGAAGTATTTAGGGAACACCTTAGTGTAGTCCCTCGAAAGGGTAAATATATAAAAAAACGATCCTCCCCCTTATATCAATCATTTGATCTTGAAAATATTTCTTCGAAACAAATAGAATCCATTATTGATAATGAGATTCCAAAGTATATTCATCATCTTCATTACATTTTTAATAAATTAAATGATTCTTGGGGATATGAATAGTTAAATCACTCTTTCAAAAGTAGATATTGGATTTATAAAATGATAGTAAATAAATTCTCAATATGGAACCAAAATCCACCAAAGGAACAATGAATTTATTTTATAGGAGTTTTAGTAAAAAATAACTGGGGAGGACTTAAATACTTTAGGCGCAAAAATTTCCCCACTCACTATAGTTAAGGATAACAAAACCACCATATATTAAGGTGGAGATTTAATAGTTATACTAAACATGAATGATATGAATGAATTTGTGGAACCAAAATAAAAAAGTATGTTTCACATTCTTGAATAAATAAATATTTTATATGTCAATATGTCATTTTCAGGATCCACATCACAAGCAGTGATATCATATGATCTTCATTTCCTCCTTGGTGGTTGTTGACATTGATTCTCTTGGGAAACCCTTGGATTTGGAAATTATCAAGCATATTTAACATGTTCCTTTCACTTGAAACAATGTATAATAAATTGGGTATTGATCTGAACCATCATTTATTCTTTCACACAAGTGGGATTTATCACATCGATGTGTCAATGATTATCTCGATTGACCTCGTTTCCACACAAGAGTCATCTTATGATTCCCATTAAAAAATTTCTATGGTTCTTCTTCCCACACTTTTGTCACATGAGATGTTGGGTTTTCAGGGCTCCATAGTATTTATCGGTTAATCCTCCCATATTAAACTCCAATTTTTTTTAGTATCTCTAATGCCAGGAGACCATATATATTCACTAATAACCAACCCATTATTAATATAATAATAAAAAAATATTCTCATAACTATCAATGTATGGAATCTTTCATGATTTTCATAGACACATAATTAATCCACTAATTATGTGATCCATCATGCTTTTAATATTACAGAACAGTATAGAGGTGTATTGGGAAATCCTTATGATATTTTCCCCATATTTCATTATTGACTCATATTTCTTTTTCTTTAGTATGATGAATAACCTCCCCATTATTAGAGAGAGATTACTAGGTAAATATTTATTGAATAATATTTTTTTCAATGGTTCATATTCAATGGAATCAAATTCCTTTTTATAATTCATTTCCTTGATCAGTTTCCTCCACAGATGAACTTATTCATTAAAATAATAGATTTGAAGCATGATTATCTCAACAATTAAGCACTAGGGGACATATAATATCTCATCAATGAAGTTAATCTATTTTTATGCAGTGAGGGGATTCGAATACCCACTTATGGTAGATTTTTTTTCACATAAATCATTCATCTAAAACATGATATTTCTATAGAGAAGGAGGATATTACACATGATTCACGTGATTATTCCTAACAATATCCATTTTATCTAGTATTATCATCATTTTTAATCTACCATTCCCATTATTTTTAATATCACATTAGGGAAATCATCAATTTTCCAATTGTATTTCTGATTAGAATTGATTCTCCTATTTCTATATGTTACCTAAAAAGGAAAAATAATATACCAGGGGGATTAAATTCCTAGATAATGATCATATAAAATTTATACTGTGAATATAAAATTAAAAACTTATAAATAGAAATTATATCTGCATATATAATTCCCTAGTTTTAAATATATAGTACATCTCGAGAAATAGAATTACACCTATGGTTGTTCAAAAATACTCTTGTTCTAATACCCAAAAATAAATAGATTATGCTCTGATACCAACTATAGTGACCATATCCTTTGACACATATTGTTACATGATTTTAAGTATAATTATCCATAAAATACAAACACTATATCGAAAAGTCTACTATATTTTTAAGAAACGGTACATAATTGAAAAATATGAAACAAAGAAATCTTTTTATTAGTATCCATACTATGAATTAAACATACATGGAGCTATTAAATTTTCAGAATATTACATGGGGAATACCTTGAAAAAATGGATATACTAAAAACCGTGTAATAGAATGACCATGGAAGGATGTAGTAAAAGCAGTCAAAACGAAATAAAAAATAACATAATTGTAATGCCTCATTAATAAAACATTAAAAGTAATAACATATAGAGAATGGAATGATATTATCATGGAAATATTGTAATGTGGCTGAAACATATATCCTGACATAATCATGATTCAAGACTAACTTCATCATGATATCACATGGTGTATAGAGTCCCATTATGGACAATGATTACTCCATAATATTATACATAACATCTCAAGATATAACACATTACCCAATATATTAGATAACTATCTAGGTTCAAAAATCAGAACATGTACATTAATATGTATTCCTCATGAAGATATCAAGTATATTGAGTAAACATAATGGTAAATAATAGAATAAAATTGGTTTCATAATCATGTCATTAGTCATACCCGAAAGGTGTATGATAATGGTATCCAATATATAAGGGAATAATGCACTCATAGACAATTATAAAATAAAAAAAAGAATATATCATGAATAATGAAGACCAAATAAAGTTAAGACATGAAAATGATTATTTATGTACCTTTATAATTGTACCACTTCAGTGTAGTTTAAGGGAAATGAATAAATATTCCTTAAATATGATAAAGGATTGATTATTTCCATCAAACCAGAAATGAAATAAAAAAAATTTTCATAGTAAAATGTGGTTTTTATTTAATTTGGTTTGTTTAAAATAGTTTATGGAGTGTACTTGTAAATGGTTATGAAATGGAGATATTCTGTTTAATCGAGTTCAGTTGTCAAGTGGAATTAAGAATGGAACCTTTTTAAAAATGTATTCTGCATCAAAGAAAGATAGATTGAAATATATATATATTTATATATGAAACATATATATTATAGGTTATAATTATATTATATTTAAAATAAAATAAATTTAGGAAAAAGAAAATAAAGTGTTGCCCAAAAGAAATGTGGAGGTTCGAAGAGATTCTGTAACTTATATCTAAATGCATTCTATATTTGCTGATAATGTCTCAAATAATAAAAATAGAATCATTAATTATATAATTAATAACCACTAATATATATATATATATATATATATTATTTCTTGTATGTTTTTTTACATTCATTTATATCCATTCTGAAGAGATATAAAGTTCACTTTGTTATTCTATGAGTGATTGTTTCATGATTTCATGGTCGGTTCAGTTTAGTATTTTTATAGAAGTTCTTATAAAAAGGTAATAATACTCTAGAAGTAAAATGAAATGGCATAGATTCACCTTCATAATTATCAATAGTATATCTTTTTCCAATCATGTGGATGGTTTTTGAGAAAAATCATATCTTTATGTGGTTGGTTCATATAGGCAGTTTTATCGACTATTAAAAACTAGTTTAATTTTATTTAATATTATATATATATATATATATGTTCCAGAACATTATAGAATTTATCATATACTTATTAAAATATAATTTATTCATGATAACGGTTTTATGTCCATCCTTAAAGGATATAATGGTAAATGAAACCTCCATATCCCTAGAGAATGTTAACGTACATGCATTGGAAAATAGTTATCTTTGATTGAATAAGAAGAGATAAGGGAATGGATATATATAATATATTAAATTAAAAATATAAAATTACAGAAGAAAAATTATACTAGATTTATTATGCTTTTATAGATTAATAATGTCAGGATAAGGTATAAATTAAAAGTAAATTAAGAGGGCTAGTTTGAGAAAGTTTCCTCTTGAATATCACTTACTTGAAGGACCCATTAAGAAACATGGAATTGGTTTTTTGGGGAGGCCATATGAATATGGATGTGGGTAGAGTGGTTTTAGGAGTGTTTGATAGATATTTTTCTTGCTTAATAGATTATAATGTGCAAGGAGAAGGGGTTGTGAGAGGAGGTATTTCCAATGGGATAAATGGATATTTTATTATAATTATATTATTTAGTTTATTATTATGGATTGAACAAATAAATAGTATTAATTATTGTTAACATATGTAGTAAATTGGTCATGTCAGTTCAAACTAATGTGTAATTACATCTTCCATGAAACAAAATACTCATGTTTTGTCTTATAATGTTAAATAGTGTAAATTATCGTGTTTGAATATTTAGAAAAAATTAAACTATTTTATAAAAATATTAAAAAATTCAAAATAAATTTTTTTGAAAAGATTATATAAAAAAATGGAGACAATTTTATTAAATTATTCCCCTAAATATTATAAGTTTAATCTTTTAAATAAATTCTCCATTTATTATAAAAAACAAAATTTAATAATATAATTGATTTTATGACCCCTTTAATATTTATCTATAGTCTTCTATAATTATCCAATGATTATAATAAAACATTATATGTATTTATAAATTAATTTTATGAAAATAAAATCTATTTCAAATCATTATATGAATTATAAAATCTTGTGCAAAACATTTATGTTTTATAAAAATACAATCTATTAAATTACCATTTTTAAAAAATTTATTTAATTTAACCATGTTTTGAAAATGATAAATTTTATTTTTATATTATTCCTAAATATTATTTTAGATGTCCAGAGTTGAGGTTACTATTCAAACGGTTAAACTACTAATCTAAATAGTCATTTTTCAACAAAAATAGTTAGGAAACTATTCAAACGATTAGGTTACTATTTCAGTGGTCAAATTTATAATTGTCATATGGGTTAAATAAGTCTTATAAATACAAATTAATTAATTAATTATATTTCCTCTCAAGATTATATTTAATTTTATATTCATTAATAATATTAAATTAATAACATTATTCATTATTTCTACATCTTTATTCGTGGATATGGTCATTCTGGTGGATCGAGAATATCCAAATGATCATATAATTATTATATTATTTTCAATTTATCATCCCAGTCTAATATTTGGATTTTTATTGGTTTATTTTTTGACTATTGTATCACTAATCATTTTTGAGAATACTTTCTTATTTATTTCTCTATGTTATGTATTTTATTTATATTGAAATTCATAATTATAATAAGTGAAATGTATCTTATAAAATTATGGTTCATTACATTCACTCCCTCTATAGTTCATATATGAACTCAAATTAAGATTTATAAATGGGTAGAACATGGATTTGATGTTTTTTCTGGATAAATATCTCTATATATCAAGGTCATCATCAACTTTATTATATTTATACTCTTCCTCCTTGTTAGACCACATTCATTGTTTCTCTTGGTCACATGATGACTGTGGTGAAGTTATGTTGATAGTTAATGGAAAGATATATATGGTATACCACTATGTTTTGATAAACAATATATTCAATGATGTATTTGTTTTGAGAACATATATATATATATAATGAGGTATCTGTGAATATGGATTATTTCCTAGTTTGAGAGTGATATCATCGTTGAAAGGTTAACCAAAGAGGATTTTAGGATTATAGTCCATATTATCTATATTTTCACTAACATGGAAAGGACCATAGAGGTTGTTTTCACCTTCTTATTTTCTTTACAAGTCGATAGACTCCTGATGTGTTATTGATATGAATCCAACATCCCCAAGGACACTAACATTGAGAATATCTGGGATACAACTTTCATTTTTCATCATGGTCAGAATATACTAACCTAAATTTCTGGGATGAGTAGGGAAATGAGCATATTGAATGATGATTTCTAGAATTATTTTATTATCATTAGGTTTTAATAGGTTATGTTCATGGTACTGAGAATATATGGGAGTATTCCTTTTGTCATTAGTATTATCAAAAGTAATATGAGCCTCCAAGCTGGTGGTTTATGGAATTTTCCTTCGATTACATTCTGTAGTGGGTTTATGAGATTTATTCCAATACTCAATCCTACAATAATATGTCAATGGACCTCCAGAATGAGATATGCGATTTGAGAATCCTCTATAATTCCTCAAAATAATATAGGTATAGTTATTCATTAGTAGTTGTAGGGATATGTGCCTAGATTCTATAAGCTATTGTAATATTCTAAGTAGCTTCATTTGAATGGATATGAGCTTACCCTAAGTTTATTTCCATCTTATATTAGAAATTTTCAATTGGAGTTGAAATATGATCCCAATACTATGGCTTTGGAGATTAGTGCTGGTATTTTTTTTATAGGAACATGAGCCCGTCTCGATGCATGTTCGGGAATAAGTTCGTGAGCCTAGGTCAGAATGCGGAGATGATCCCAACACCGTTTATTTGGAATATGATGCCGTAATTTTTCAATAGGATTGGGCAGTTGTCCTAAGACATATCCCAAACCCACTTTGTGGGTGCTTGTTACAAGAGGGATATGATTTCGGTCTTGTGACACATCCATTATAATAATTTTTTGATAATCATATTGGATAGGAAAATGAATGTGTTCTTTCTCTAGATTAGACACATGTGGGTATATAATCCCACTCACATCCTCCTTATTCCATCAGAATATATTGATGGGATTTATGAAAGGGGGAAGGGATATGTTCCTCTCACATGATTACTATATGAATACTTATGTAGACATTATATGTGTTAGTAGGGATTTGAGCATGGACACTCTCTACTGCTAGAATATATTGACAAACATCATCAATAGAACTGGGGATATGTTTAATGACCTAATCATGATGTACATGGATGATACATTATATTTTTCTAATCATTTCATAAATTACACCAACACATGCTGAAAGACCATATTAGTTTTCATTCTTTGGAAAATTGGCTACCTAAACAACTGTTTCATAACACATCTACTTCTTCTTGTAATTATTTCTTCATAACTAGACCATTTTGAATATATAAAAATTAAAAAATTTCATTGTTTCGTGGGGAAAAGAAACATAAGAAAAGGTGAGCTCGGGTGATCTATAAGGGTAATAAAGAAGGATATATTAGAATAATCATATTCAAAATTGTATGGAAACTTTATAATAACATGATAAAATCATTCCTTGTTTATCAAAGATCATATACATGATTCATGGAATAAATAATGGTAGTTCATTAGTCTTTAATCATATAGTAATCAAAGATTAGAATCAATGGGATCATAAAATTTATATAAGGCATGAAATTGCGGCATACATACAGGCATGTAATTTTCTAAACATGTATAATGAGAAAAAGGATCACTAGTAAAATTAATGACAAGAAAACAGGCCCTTAACAAATATATAGACATGAAAAATAGGTCAATTGATAAGATTGAGGACACGGAATCCTAGTACATGCATAGAATTGTGATCATGAAATTAGTTTCACGCATAACATATATACCTCATGAGTAATCCATCATTACCCAATGCATTATATGGAGATATTGGTCTAACCATTCACATTATTAAAAACATATATATGTGTTCCACAGGAATATCAAATAGATTATCATAACAGATTCAATATAATGAAAATGGATTTATAAACATCATACAATCATAATAAAATCCATTGAAAAGAAATGTGTTTCATAAATATAATTATATGAGAAAATAATTCACTATTAGAATGAATATTAATTGCAGTATTGAATCATATCATATATAAACTCAAGTAACATCAAATTACAATATCTTATATGGAAAATAATTTTGGGATACCTCTTGAAAACAATTCTTGAGGAAAATATGTTTTCTTATTTTAATACATTTTCTATTTTTAAATGTCCCGCAACATTAAAAGAAAATGGTTTCATTGAAAATAACCAAATATTCTCGAAAAATAATAATCAAATTATTTATTCATCATGAAGATTTAAAAAAAAATTCATTCCTTATAAGTTAAAAAAAACATTCCTATCATACTTTTGTTGGGAAAGTCACAAAGAACATTGTTTGGAAAACAAAAAAAGTCTTCCTTTTAAACTATATAGTAAAAATACAATAATGGGTAAGAAAAGATTAAACATCCATATTAATAACATTTTTGGAAATATTTTAAGAAAACATTGACATAGAATATAAATATTCCTCAACTAAGAATTAAAATAAAACAATCCCAAATATAGACGAGATAGTGAAATAAATACCCATTTCTTTATAATAAGTAGTATATAATTCCCCATTAAATAAATAAAATTATATGAATATAAAAATTGAATAATTTTATGAATAATAATCATTAAATTCATTCAAGGGTATTATATTCCCCACGTAGAAGAAACAAGTAGTGTATATGGCATGTGTCCCATACAAAAAAGAGATACATAAATATTTTACCAGGAGAGAAAGTTTAGATTCATGAATCCCATAAAAGAATAACATTAATAATATATTTTAATATCAATAAATATTTTAAATTATTTAAACAACATTCCATTGGTTAGGATATACACCACACAAAATATGTGGGTGATGAATGTGGCATGTATCGTATAGAAATGAAAAGTGAGATGAAATTGCCTTATTGAAAGTCATGATTTTCTTTACACATGTTAAAACCTCATATGTAATAAATATAAGTATATTATACATTACCAAAAAAACCATATTAAAATATTTAATACCTTATATGATTTACATATGAATTTATCTTACCCATTTATAAACAATTCCCACGTTAATCTAACATTTTGGGTAACAACCGCCTTGTTTGTGGTACGTTTTTTAAATTTACATTCCTGATAATCTTACTTAAATCATGACTTATTTATTTAAATACATTATTCATGACTTATATAACATATATATTTATAATATAACCATTTATAACAATTTATAAAATATATATATAGGAAATGGAATACACATTTAATGGAGATGGTGGTCCGTATGTATGGGTAAATGATGTTTCCCTTTTATTATCTGGTTAAACAAATAAAAAATATACGATATATTTTCATAAAATAATTATTTTTCTTTTATATAAATGATATATATTCCTATAATTTCATCCTTATTACCATCCATGAATCATAGGTGAATAAAGAATCCTATCACGTCGTGGAGATGGTAGGCTATATCTATGCATGATCCACATTGTCATTTTAACACAATATTGGATGAAAAAATGATTGGCATAATATTATAATAAAAAAAGTAAAAATATTTATTTAATATCCTATATATCAAAAAAATTATCTTGCATCAAAATTTTCAACCATAAGTGGTGGTAAAGGGAAAACTGACAACATCGTTTCATGAGGCGGTAGATCACCACACAAAAGAATTGAAAGTTAGATACTCGTTAGATTAAAGTGTATTTGAGTGTAGTTTTAAAACTTAATATAGAATAATACCATTATATTATCTATATTAATTTTATTATATAATTACTAACTGATAATAATTGAAGTAGTTCATGGAAGAACTAAAATAAAAACAATTGTTGATGAACGTTACATCTTCTTTGGATATACCCTTTTGATATGTACAAAAGAAATCCTTTGGTTGGATTTATCAAAAAAGTAAGGATAATATATTTAGGGGTTGTTATTTGGGATGATACCTTTTTAGATTCTGGTAGATCCAATGGGCATTAGGGGTGTAGATAAAAGAGATGGATATGTTCCCTTTTATAAGATATGGGAGGGGAACTCTTGGTATATCCTAAAATATTAAATTAACATAAATGAATTTTTATTTAAAAATGTATTCAAAGTGAGATATGTTGAATATATGATTATTATTTATCTAAAAACCATCAACCATAAATTTTGTAGACATTTCTATGTCATATTATTACCCATTTCTTTTGGATTTAGACCTTAATCAATCCCTTTTACTCTTACCATGAAAACGTCTGTTTTTAGAACTTATTGGTTAATATAGTAAATATAAAATTCCAAAAAATCATAAAAGGGTCACTTTTTAAAATATAGGACATATCCCAATTAATGTTTCAAAATAAATTTTTTTATTAATTTAATATAATTTAATAAAATATTATCTATTTCAAAATATCAATAATGTCAATTTTCTCACTATTTATTACATTACTTTTTAAAAATTTCATAACTACATGATATATTCGAAGACACTTAGTTAACATACCCCTAACACGTCAAAGTAATCTAGAAAATTAGAGGATGTCATTCATCGTTTATAATTATATTTTTTTTTTAATATCATTTATTAGACTCATCCATTAATTAATCAATTCCTAAATCATCATTATATTACAATTTAAGGTAATTATATTATCAATAAAAATTATAAATAAATTACAATAATGTGTGAATGCATTTAATTTTTCAAATGAATTTCTATAGTCGAATTTATCATCTGTATAACCATATATTAAAAATTATAAAATTTTTGAAAATATGAGTATGACATTTTTAACATTTCATTAAATAAAATATTATAAATGAATAAATATAATTAAAACTATATAAAATGGTTATAATTTCATGCAAAGAATTATATTTCTCGAAAAACACTCATACAGAAAAATTAATACAATTGTAAGGGTAATTTTAAAAAATTTATAATATTATTTTGACCATTAATTACCCAATTTACCCATAATTGTGGTAAATAAAAAATATACTAAAGTTAATATTCAGAATTTCAAATAATTATGTTTATACTATTAGACTATAAATATAATACTGATTAAAAAAAATTAATTTATTTTTTAAAATTCAATTCACAAAAGTGAAAAAATTATGTTTAACATTAATCCAGTAAATGTGGTGAGGATACGAGCTTTTCGAGTAAAAACATTCAAAAGATTATCTTGTTTTTACATAAAATTTAAATATGAAATTGATTTAAATAAACAAAAATAGATTAAATGATAAAAATAAAATCTAGTTATACTTTATAACCAACCAAATATATAATTAAACAATATAAATTATTTTGATGAAAAAGCTATTTTCAAGTAAAAAATTTCATTTATTATTACTATTTATCAAACAAAATGAATCACATAAATAAATTACCAAAAATATAAACTATGAATATTTTTATACTCCTCTCTTGATGAAAAAAATTATTTTTCCATTTAAAAATTCTAAAATCATTAAAAATAAGTTATAAAATGGGTTCTATATTGAACGGGGAAAAAACTACCCTTAAAAAATTATAGAGTTTTATATATAAATCTATGATTTTCTTATCTTATGACTAAAAGATATATTTAATTAATATAAAAAATATTTTATTGAATATATAACATTTAAAACTGGTTATTATCATTCACTAATTGTTATTAATTTAAATTATTTTGAAGAAACAACTTTGGGATCCTTAAAATAAAACTATTTCTTTAAAATAATTTGGTGTATATTTTCATTTCTAATTAATTGGAAACTAATGAATTAAAATTATAATATTTACATTTTAAAATTTTAGTTATTACTATTCATAATCATTAATTTAACTTATTGTTTATTTCTTATTACCTTAAATTATAATATTTTGATAATATACCATTATTCATCAAAAATCAGTTTTTTATTTAATAAAAGCTATAAAACCACTTGATATTTTTTATAACACAAGCCAAGCATAGTGTTGCGTATACCCCAAAATAATCCAAGTATTTCTTATAGAATAATCTCTACTTGGTTTTTAATATAATTAAAACAATACATAGTGTGTTTATTATAACAAAACTTATATTTAGTATTGTGTGAAATTAAAAATATCGAAAATATTTAGTTAAATCAGAAACAATATTCCACAAAATCTTAGTGGGATACATTCTAACCCATTTAAAAACAATTTATACTTTGAAATTATTCTATTTTATCAATTGTTTAATATTTTTATGTTTCTTTCTTAGAATACAATATGGTAAAAAATTACTTCTAAAACATCCTTTTCAAAAGAAAAGTTACAAACATAATGGTTACCCAAAGGTAACAAATAACTTGCTTTCCACATTTAACAACATATGTGTAATGTGAAAACACAAGCATATAAATCTAAAAATCTTATTTTGATGGAGGGTGATAGGAAATAAGGCCACAGAAAGTTAACAATCATATACCTAAATATGTGATGATCTAATGGGATATTAGATTCATCAGAAAATTAGGTACTAGGATAACCTTTTCGGTTTCAAGATCCATTCCCTTGGGTTGATCTTATCATGAGAACATATACTTACGGATTTAGTATAATCGCAGCATTTTTTGTACCTTGATCAATTTCACCTCACATATTTTTTCCAAAAAGGAAAGGGATTTTTCATTCATAAAGACCTAACAGATCATGAGATCAATGACAAGATATCATAGTAGTCATCAGTTACAACAAACAAAAAAATAATTATCATAGGTTATCCAATATTAATAAATCCTCATTTGGTGAGATAATTCTTTAATATCAAAAAATAATACGAATTTTAACATAAAATATCCATAAATGATTAACCGTATAGCCCTTCCAAAATATGAAAATCCAAAACTGTAGACAGATGGTCCCAAAATCATATAAAACTTATCACCCATATAACACTAACTTGCTCCTTATTTTAAAATTCAAAACATGTGAATACAATTATCATGTATTCTTATTAGACATTGTATTACCCTAAATTTTCATACACCATTATTGAAAACTTATAGGTCTCCTTTTTCTATGGTTTATTTTATATATTACTTTATAACAAAAAATGATATAAACTCCATCCATGATCACATAAATATCTTTGTCAACAAATCCTTTATCTCATACAAGGTAATCAGTGACGTCCAATTCAATTACTCATTTCTAGCATATCTAAATCCAAATATCAATATCCCAACATCATGCACATATTAATTGTTATCCTTCCTTTAATCTTGGATATTCCCTAAATATCAACTTATTACATCAATAAATTTTCATGGCTACTTATACCATTCATAACATTTTCTTAAATACTTATGGAAAAACTATAGTGGAAAAATATATAAATATTTCTTCATTCCATAATAACATAAGAGTACATCTACAACATTTTTCGTGAATTCTATTACATAAAAACTGAATGAGTTCACCATTTTTATCATACACTACATCTCTAATATTGAATTCATGATATGTAACTTTGTCATTGTAATTAATAGGTTGACATGGATTTTCATTCATATTTTCCCTTGGATTTGGGAGTTTATGTTCATTATATCCAAACTCTATACATTTATATAGTTGAATTGTGATTGGGAAATTTATTGAGTATTTCCTGCATTTGTTTCATTGACCGAACTCTTTACATCACTTTGAAATTATTTTTATTGATTTCAAGGATTTCCACCTTTTATGCATCTTATTGATCCTCTTAGGCATTCCCCAGAGTGATCCTTTCCACATTTTTGGAAAGTTGGAGGTTCAAATTTTTCTCCCTTCTATTAGGAAAACCACAGGAGATTCCATTAAGCTCCCTATTCATTTTTTAATCAATAGAAATTTGAAATGTACCAAATTCCATTTTCACTTTTAATGCAAATCATAAATGTTGTTTAAATCATACATTTTCCTTTATAGTAGTGACCTTTTAGTGACTTGGTTTCATGCCACCAAATAATAAATCTATTTTTTATAGGGATGGAAATTAACCACTAATAGTACCTTTAATGTCTTGTAAAATTATCTTCAATGTTACCAATAGATTTATCATTCATTTTATTATGCTCAATGAATTACTTCTCCATCATTGTTCATAGAATATGAGGGAAGTACTTATGGAAAAATATACACTTAATCTCTTCCCATTTGATAGATTCAAATTCTTTATGTTACTTTGTGTTATTTATAAGTTTCCACCACTGATCAGATTCACCATCTAAATGATAATCATCGAAAATAACAATTTTATGTACTAAACATAAAATGAAAAATAATTTCTTTCTAGTGGTACTGATACTTTGTTTAGAAAAAAAGGTTCATGAGACCAGCTAAATAAAATGTGGTCTTTGTCTCATGAGGGGCTCAACAGAAATTTGTTTCCTCTTTTTCTCATTTGAATGTACATCATGATTCATATCTTGTGTTAGTATAGTGATAAGATTTTTCATTCCATCTCCAATAATTTTTTGTTGTTCATGAGGCCAATCGTTGCATTTCTCAATGCATTCGTGATTAAGATAGTTCCTTCGTGTTCCAGTCCTTGACTAAAAAATCAAGAATATTGTGGGAAATATGAATCATATTGGTATTTACACATAATCAAGGTAGAATACATATTGTATTTCAAACTATGCCCATTTTTTTTAATCTTAGGTTATTCATGATTACTATGAAAACTCTAAAATTGTAACCAATACATAAATATGTCCTCAGAAACAACCCTATAAATATACTTATAAATATATCTATGGGTATCACTAAATGTCTCTCCTCCTAGTTTCAAATGAATTACTAGACGTTTTTCTGATAACAACTATAATGACCCATGCTTGATGCAAATGGATATTACATTATTTTTATGGAACATTTAATACCTCACAAAAACACATGCCCAAATATCATATTAGATTAGTTTAGTTAGAAAATTGAAAACTTTATCTTATGATTCATCACACATATAATTCTTCTCCCTTATATCTCATCATAAAAATATCCTTTTTGGCATAACATACATAATACCTTTCTTGGTATCTTTGAGAAAATAATCAAACGAAATGGTGAGCTCATATGCATAGTAAGGGTTATAAAGGACGATATATAAGAATAATCATGAATGTAAGGGTATGAGAACATGATTTTAACATTATAAAATCATTCTTTCTGTATAAAATATCATATAAATGATTCATGGAAAAAATAATGGAATTTCAGAAGACATGAATCAAAAGGTAATGAAAGAACATGATCAATGGGAACATACCATTGGCATAAGAAATGAAATTGTGGCATACACAAAAACAATATATTGTGTGAACATATAAAATAGAAATAGGTTAACTCATTAAATTAAGGATAGTAAATCAGGAACTTTCATAAACTTATGAAAATGAAAACTTGGTTAACACAGAAGATTATGGACATGAGAACTAGGTTCAGGCATAAAATTGTGAACCTAAAATATCATTCATGCACAAAATATCTACCCCGTGAGTTATAGATCATTACCCAATACATTTTAGGGATATATAGGCCCCACTAGTCACATAATCAGAACCATACATATGTGTTCCATAGTAAAAAAAATCATCGTATTAGAACCCATGTAATTAAATGGGTTTCATAAATATCATTCAATCATAACATAACTAATCAAAAGGAAACATATTACATATATATCATTACATCATAAACACAAATCAATATTATAAAAAATAATAATGATATAATTGAATCATATTCCTAGTAAAACATAAGTAACATCAATGAATGTTATCTTATATGGAAAGGTATTTTTAGAGATCACTGGAAAATAATTCTTCAAGAAAATATCCTTTGGGGATTTAAAATGTTTTCTTTTTGTTGAATATCAAAAAATTTCAAAAGTATATATATTCTTTGAAAATAACCATTTAATATTTTATATGAAAATTAAATTTATTTAGGTGTCATGATTGTAGAAAATTCTAATCATTTTGTATAATTTATGAAAACATTCATTTCTAACATTTTCTACAAAATTCACAAACTACATCGTTTGGAAAACAAAAAAATATTCCTTTTAAACTATGTAGTAAAAAGTAACAAATTGTAAAAAATTTCCTGAAACAACCATAGTAAAATAATTATTTTTTATAAAACATATACAAGGAAGATATATATTCCCCCAATGAATACATAAAATCAACCAGTGCCAACTATTGATTAGATTGTGAAATAAATACTCATTTGATTATTATTAATAGAATATTATTCAATATGAAATAATGAAAATTATATGATATGAAAATACCCCAATCTTATGGCTAAAATTCAAAAATGACCCTCATGGGATTTATATACATCATGTAGAAGAACCAAGTTGAGTATACGGTATGGTTCACAGATAAATAAATGTGAGATATAAATCCCATACATATGAAGTATTTTTTTATTTTGAAATTCCAAATTAGAATAAAATAAATTATAGATTAGATTAAAATAAAATAAAGAAACTTAATTATATAACATGTCATAGTGTAATATATAGGCCACACAAAAAAGTGTGGTGAATATGGAATCTATCTAACGTAAATAAAAATCCAGATGAAATTGTCTTACATGAATTCATGATTTACACTGACCTCATTAAAAACTCATGTATAAAAAATATATGTTTATTATAAATAAATAGAATACCCATATTCATATTTTTAGTAACTATATATATATATATGAATTTATATTACCAATTTATTAAAAATTATCATGTTAAAGTAACGTTTTGGGTAACAACGTCTTTTATTATCCAACGTGTTTGGAAATTTCAATCTTGATCCTCTTACTTAAATCAGGATTTCATTATTTAGGTAATTTAAAATATGACTCATATATATCATATATATTCAGTATATAAACATTTATAATAGTGAGTAAAACTATAGATATGTTTTTTGGAATACACCATTCAAGGAGACAGTAGGTTGTTCTTATGCATGAATATTGCTTCAATTTTCATTTCGGATTTAAAGAATGAAATTTCTATGATATATTATGACCAAAGTAAGGATTCAAAGATTAATGAAAGAATGATTATAGTAAAATTGGTCATATTTTGGTTGATCTAAATGGATTTAGAGGTGTTAGTAAAAGAGAAGTAGAGGCTTTCCTTAATAAGATATGGGGGGGATCATGAAATCAACGAAAATAATAAATTAATACAATTCAATTTTAATTCAAAATTTCTCAAAAGGGATTTATGTAAAATAATATAATAATATAAATCTAAATCCAATTATAAAATAGTTTTAGACATGTTTAGGTTATATTATTACCCTCATATTTTATATTTAACCATTAATTCATCTATTTAACTTTTTCCGTGACAACATGGGTTTTTACTACTTATGAGTTAAAATAGTTACTATAAAATAAAAAAACCATTAATGAGTAAGTTTTTATTGTTTTGGAATTTTTCCTCATTAGTTTTTTGAAAATTATATTTTTATAAAATTTATATCTTTTAATAATTGTTTTTAAATATGAATAAATTGAATTTTTAAACTATTCCTTACATGAATTTTTACAAAATATAATATTAACATGATATATTTTTACCATGTCATTTAATATATACATAAAAGTTCCATGTAATCCATTAAATAAATGTATGGAATTAATTATATCTAATTATATTTATTATAATTTTTTAATATCATTTAATTTATTCTTCAATTAAATAAACAATTCCTCAATCCTCATTGTGTCACAATTTAAGGTAATTATATTATCAATAAAAATTATAAATAAATTAAGTTTTTGTATAAATAAAGTACATAAATTTTATATTTATAATATCTTTTAGATTTTGTAATAATATATATTAAAAATTATATATTTATTGAAAATATTAGTATAACATATTTATCTTTTTTTAAGTAAAATATAATAAATATCAAGCTGTCATATTAGTGGTCTGAAAAGGTTTTTCTTTTTTCCCATAGATTCCATTCATCAAAAACCACTCATTTAATAAAAATATGAAAACATTTAGGGTAATTTTATTACAATTATAATATTATTTTTACCATTAATTACTCGATTTACCTTTAACGATAGTACATGAAAAAATTACTAAAGTTACAATTCAAAAGGAAAAAAATAAAGTTGATACTAATAGAATATAAATATAATACTGATTACATCCTTATGTGTCAGTTTATTATAATTTTAGTAACAGAAGCAGAAATTTTTTGTTTAATGCTAATCAAAAAGACGTGGTGAGGAAGCAAACTTTTAAAGTAAAAATGTTCAAAAGCTTACAATGTTTTTATATCCAATTTAAATATGAAATTGATTCTAGTGACCAAAATTACATTATATTGTTAAAACATAATATAATTATACTTTAAATCCAATAAAATATATAATTTAGTATTATTATTTTCTTTTAGCAAAAACAAGTTTTCAGTTAAAACTTTTAATTTTTTCTATTCATAAAAAAATTATTCTTATAATAAAAATAAAAAAATTCCATAAAATTATATTTTTATACTCTTTTTACAAAAAAAAATTATGTTTTCATATAAAAAATTCTAAAAGTTTCAATAATTATAATTAAAATGGGTTCTTCTTTAAAAGGTGTTAAAATTTCACTTTTAAAAAATATAGGTCTTTCTGTGTAAATTTGTTTTTGTTCTTATATTATCATTATATAATAAATATGATAAATATAAAAAATATTTGATTGAATATATAACACATATATTTCATTGATATCATTCACCAATTGTAATTAATTTAATTTATTAATACAAAACATTTTTGCGAGTATAAAAATAAAACAATTCTATTAATAATGAATTAGTATATATTTTCATTTCAAATTAATTGGAAACCAATGAATTCATATTATAAACAATATATATTCATATTTTATTTAATAGTATTTATAAAAACTCATTTAGAATCTAGGTTATCTCATCTTATATTAAATAATAATATTTTAATAATATAATATTGTTTTGAAAAACATGGTATTCTGTGTAGTGTATGTTATCAAAACAACTCTGTGTTGAATGTATCACAAGACAGGCATAGTGTTGTGTATACGGCAACCTAATCCAAGTATTTCATGTAGCATAATCACAATTCTGTGTGGCATATAATTAATTATATACATTTCATTTTTTATATAACAAAATTTATATTCAATATTATTTGAAACGAAATATATCAAAATGATTTAATTCACTCAAAAAAATTATTTCACAAAATCATAGGGTGTTACAATAATATCTCATTCAAAGATAGCCACATATTTTCTAATGTGATGTAAATTTCTTGGTAACCATGCAATAGTGTCCATGTCAGAAATGTTTCAGGTTGTTCCCTCACCAAAAGATTAAGGGTAAAAGGTGGGATGAATACAGTGTTTGGGGTGTACCAGAATTATCCTAAACAACATTAGAACCAAGATGGATCCATAATATTCTCAAGGATCCCCTAAATCAAATATAAAATGTGCCTATTTCCATTCTCTAGGGATAATACATCAATTCAATTAGTGGTGGAAACATGTTCCACTAGATTCATTGCATCTGTCCCTGAGTGAGATAGACTTGTTGACTACAACATCTTGATTCCTTTACATTCATCTCTGAGTATCAGAATCATAACATGTATCTACTATTCTATAACCATTGAATTAACCATCCAAAGATGAAGGTGTTTGGTGGTTTAGGTTTTTTTCATTCTTTAAAGGTCACTACAATAGTGGAGGATCCAAAATATTCACTCAAAGAATACAAGATCTTAGGTAAAGATGTATTTAAGAATATTTTATGAATTCATAATGAAAAAAAGAAAAAAATTAAGGATTAATATATCAATTAATGTATGATACATGCTTAATAACATCTTCACAGGTAAAAAAAATTATTCTCTTGTTCTCAGTTTGTTTATTTTTATCACAAGGAATTTTTCCTGGGAGGATGGACAGATTTAATGGCAATGCTGGTTATGATGGATTCCACAATGGGCATACCATTTACCTTTATATATGAGATGAAAAAAATTCCTGAAAAATGACAAACTGATTTTTTATCTGATATAATCAAATTGGTTTAATAATTTTTTGTTTCCCTAAAAGGTTGATATATTGTATGGTATCCTTGGTGTTAGGGAGACATGCTACCCATTTCCAATAATGATTCAATTATTCATTCATTACATGATATCACACTGGGTTCACTATATTTGTTTCTTGTTTGAGTGTTGATTGTCTGGGGTTCATGTGTGGATTCAAAATAATTCACATTGGGTTTTCCATTTCTATTAACAATTGAAACTCCCAAGGGTTACCACATCCATAAATAGGTACAAGAGTTATTTCCAATGGTATGCGGTCATTTAGCGTTTCCAAGCCAATGGTTATTAGGATGTCAAATTGGTTAATAGGATGGTCTGTTTGAATCATTACACCATTTGGGGGGAATTATTTCCTATTCTGTTACTCTCTTATATAATTATATTATGTTCATGAATCTCTTCTAAATCATGATGTAATATTTTTTACGCAAGAGAACAAATCTAGTGTTGAATCATTCTATGTGTAAGGGTGTTTATATAAATGGGCCATATACATGTATCTATGGTTATTTATCAATTTCCTATTTTTTTCTTTAAAATGGATATCTTCTTATATTTGAATCCATATAACATGGAATAGCAGTGTTTACAATCATCCAAGAAGGACATTGGTGTTTCAAGGACGGAAATTAACCTTTAAAAAGAACCCTATGTATCTTGTTTATAATATGAAGAAATACTAACATAGTTCATTTTAGTTTTATCAAGAGAGTATAATTTTTAATGTAATGGAAATATATGATTCACTTGGGAACCAATAATAGAGCTTGATCATTTATATAGTTCCTTTCATATCCTACTTATAAATGGAATTAGTTTCATTGTAGTTCAACCCTCCCTTATACTACTGATGGGTTGTGAAATGTAGTTAATTCTTGTGATGGTTATTCCCCCATGTATTACCAATATACGAATACCTCCATGAAATATAGATAGGTGGATTCATTTATATTGAGGAAATCATATCATATATCGAAATGATGATTACACACATTGGTTTCCCTAGTTGATGGGACATTTATGATGCAAGTGATATGATCGTTGTTATTTCCTAAGCTCAAATGAGTCATGATTGGTGTGATTAATAAGGGGTATCATGTCATCAGACTCATTTCATATGGATGGAGGAATTATGAACTGTGGAGACCCTTATTGGGGTGTTTGACAAGGAGCTCATGCCTTAACATATTTTCATACGTATCATGTTTATAGTAGGAATTAGTGTCCTCACAGTTGAATCCATTCTTAACCCATTTATGGGGTTGTCCTACATGAGGGAACGATTGGAAATTTCACACAAAGGTGTGATCATGTATAATACTCCTTCATGTCTTCTTATGGATGTTGAAGGTTGGATGAATTAGTGGAGAATTTAGTCTGATGAGTTTATAATATTTGGGATATGTAGGGACTTACACTAGGGTAGATTCCAATTAGTGCTCGGACCATATGAAGGAATAATACATATGAAATCTTGATATGAATAAGAGTTGAAATACTTAAATTTAGATCATATATTTTTGTTTTTTCTAGATATAGTTATCATGTCCTATTTTGTGTTCCCAACATTATAGAAAAATCAAAATGTCTATTCCTAACATGACAAAGGTGTTTGTCAGACATGTCATGAGTATCAACCATACATGTAATAACTGTCTATCTGACATGTCATGAGTGCTTCTCTAATAAGGTTGATATGTAATATAGAGATTCACCTGATTAATGAAAACATTACATAGGTCATCTGCATGATCTGAATGACATTTCAAAAGGTCTTTTACATTACAAAACTGATACTTTTGAGGGTCATCAAATGAACAAAAAAGTCACATTAAAGGGTGTCACGTGACAATAGAGGACATGTAAGGAGGTTGTCACATGATTTGGATGGTAATTTTAGGGCCATTTTATTACATGGCTGTTATGTATAGAGGACATGAAAATAATTGGATGAAATGTTTGTAACTATGTTGAATGACCTAGTTATAATGATTAGCAGACAACACATAACATGGCTGTTATGCCTGATTTTTGTTCATGATTATCATAGTTAATTCTTAGCGTATGATACTATCACAATAAAATAATCATATACATATTTTTTACATGTTTAATATCTCTTATTCTTTATTCCATATATTTGATAATGGTTTTTAATGATTATCTTCTTGATGCATCAAGTGACCAAGTCAATATATGAATATTCCTTCACATAATTTGTCATGTGAACCATATTTACATAACATGATTAATAGGATGATAATTAGAAGTGAATATACAATACATAAAATCCTTTACATCATTCCCCCTTCAATACCTCGAAGAAAACCATTTCGATTGTTTGTATTTCCACTATTAGAATCCCACTCTCACTTCTGAAAACCCATGGGAATGACTTACATGTGTAGTAGTTATAATTAATGTTGAGGGTTGGGGGGTTTTACAGGACACACCTACCTCAATCTAGAAATCCTTGAATGGATTGTATATCATAGTTATGGTCTTGAGTAGGTGGAGGGATTATCACACCATGTACATTATATGATCCTGTTGTGGTTCGTCCTAGGAATCACTTGATAACCAGTGAGAACAGTAACACTCCATCATATCCATATTAATTAGAACCATTCTATATCTAAGGGATTTCACATGATCATTCCAACATGGTAAAAATCCTTTGAAATATCAGGTCAAATTTTTGGTAATCTTCATGAGACCCGAAAATATTTTGAATATGGTATCCAGTGATCGAGGAAGACCTGTTGGGGGCCCTTTGTGAGGACAACCTAGCACACCAGAGGCCCTTAATGAGATCAATCTGACTTGTATAAGGGCCTTATCATGATAAATGGTTATCAAAAAAGGCATATAACCCATTCACATAAAAATGGGTGTATCATTCCTTTAAGATAAGATTCTTTTTTTCATTTTTTTCCATCTTTTTTACACTAGTGCTTTTCATGATCAATAAGGATCTCATGATGGAATGAGAGAAACTTCATGGATCTTCTCCCTCCTTATTTATGGTGAGTCTCATGATGATTGAAAGATCTTAAAAAAATTTATGATTACTATCATGGGCAGTCATTCAACTTTTATATGTATCTAGAGGGTTATTGCGTAACCAAATAGATGTATCCATGAGCCTCCAGTTGATGAAGGTGTCATGTTGGAATGCTAGTGAAAGATCATGGTCCCTTTTTTGGGTCCCTTTATGAGATCAAATTTTCCTAAAATATAACTTTTGTGAGATCTTAGTGACATTTAAAAGAGAGATCATTAGGCCAAAATTCATATCGAAGAGGTTTTGGAATGGTCTGGGTGACTTGTATTGTTCCCCTTGGGAGGCCATGTTGTCTAATCATAGGTCCTTCATACGGTCAATGATGATCACATGAGGCACATAACCCCCCATATAATGAATATCATAACTCATTACCCATTAATCCTTCTTATTTTTTACATTTATTTTATTATTTTATACAGGATTTCAAGTTATTTATAACACCTACTGCATGATATGTAACATTAATAGAGAATCTCATTATGAATCCCTTGTATGAGTATCGGTGCTTTTCTGTATTCCTTCCCAAAAATATAAGTTCATGATAGAGGGTCTTCACATGATGATAAAAAATCATGTGAAGTGGATGATCTATTCACATGGCCTTCTCTAGGTCATGTGATCACATGTCATTTTGGGGGTCATGAAATTTGTGTGATCCAAGTACATGATCTCCATGTAGTGATTATACTCCTTCCATTTTTTGGTGGAAAAATAATATCGATGATTCAGGTATTTCTTCATTTCTAGAATTTAAGATGATCATTTGGTGGGCATATAAATCTCTTTGTTAATATGTTCTTATATAATCAATGGTTCTAGATGAAAAGTATTAAAATTTTGAGATACTAGAAATAAATAAATGATAATACTATGTTTAAAAATATAGGATAATTCCAAATATTTTCACAGCAAAAAAATACCCATTTTTATGATCATAAATAATGAATCAAATATAAATATAAAATTCAGAAAAAATGAATAATTATTGAATTTCTACATGTGTTTACATAATAGTACCCATAATATCTCATATATGAAAATAAATATTACTTTATCTTTTTTTCAAATTATGTTTTCTCAAAATCCAAAATTGATACAAGGTCTATCACAACATACCTGGAATATAATTTCATTTATATATTCATGAATGAGAAATTTAATCATGATATATTCTCCATTATTTAAAATCAATATCTCACTATAGTATTTTAAAATTATTAATTTGTCTAAATAATAATAAATGAAAATATAATCAATCTTGAAGACATTTTAGGTCATGTTTTAGTTAGAAATTAGTCATAAATAATTTCAAAATTCTATGACCGAAAAGAGTAGTTCAAACTCATAAATAAAATAGTATCATATTAATGTGAAACAAATGATTTCCATCAAAAAATACCCTTTATAAGATATACATGAAACAAAATTTCATTAATATGGAATTTGGGTCATTAGCATGAATTACAATGATTGAATCCCCAAATTCTTAAATTTTTTTCAATTTTCCATTTTTTGGGTGGATTAGATGGCTATGAAATAATAAGAACAAATGAATGTTTGTTACTCTATTATTAGTTAGGGAAAATTATTCAATGTAGGAATAATGAATAATTAAATTTCATCACTATTTTTTCCCTTTTCATATTTCAGAGAAAATGATGATATGAAAGAAATATAAGGATGATAATGACTCATTATTACTTCTCCCTCTCCTCATCCAAGAATAATCACACACACCTCCCTAGACTAATAATGAGATGTCTCCTAGAAACATAACCAATCTCCCCATCCCTCATAGTCTGATATCTAATACATATGAAAAAATATAATTTATAAAATGTTCATAGGTATTACTCAACTTATAATTTTTACTAAACGTCGAATGAAATTGTTGCATTCAAATAGATAAAAAACTATATATCTATAGGGTAGGTTTGATGTTAAAAATATTTACATAAGAGGAAGGGACTATAGGATATCAAAAACATTTTAAATCTCAAAATCATAGAATTTGTAATAATCACAATTTCTAGTTCACATACAATGTCCATGCTTCCCCAAATTTTTTGTGAGTATTAGGATAAATTTGTCAAACTGGTTCATAATACCACATATGACTAGAAATATAATGTGATATTGTGTTTCATGAATACTTATACAAAAATAGATGAGGGTGAATGAAATTTTTACAAATATTATTTCAAGAAATGCATTCATTTCACAAATAAAGTATAAGATTATTTCCGAAAGATAAGATAAATTATTGAAAAAAATCATGACTAAAAAATGTAAAATAATCTTAATTAAAGCATAATGTCACAATGAAAAAGACACATATGCAGGTTTACCCTCCCTATCACATTATAGAAAATATAAATTTAAATTAATTAAAAAGAATCATGAACATAAAATGATGCAGAAGAATCACAAATAAGGAAGGAATACAACATTGTTTATATAAAATCTACTGTATTTAATTTAAGTTCCTAATTACCAACATATATAAAATTCAAATAAAAATAGAAGAATTTATATCAACTTTAAAATTCAAGATTCTATTTAATGTATATATATAAGTAAATTAACATCTATTTTTAGTACAAGATTTTATTCTTTTAGATTGAATAAAAAAAGGAAGTTCAAAAAAATAAACAATAATATTAAGGTGAAGGGGATTTCAAGGACAGATTCAACCATATTTTTGCATTACATTTATTAAATAGACACCAATAGTGAAACCCTCTTATAAAATAGAAAAATTATTCACCCTGTTAATTTTAATATGAATGAAATAATCATTGGTGGAGAGTGTTGACTTCATGATTTTTCCCTGACATCAATTTTGGTGGCACCCTATAGAACATGTTCACATTATTATATAAGAGATAGTCACAACAGTATTTAATAATTGACATCTTCATATTATTTAATCACTATATCATTAGTTTCTTCTATTTTCACATCAAGGATTGTTTTCAAAAGTGCTAATTCTTCATGAAATCATGAGGTATATAATTTAATAATTATATTTAATAAATATTAGAATAAAAAATATAATAATATATATGATCATAGTTATTTTTTTAGATCTATATTGGATTTTATATCTACTATAACATATTCATCTTCAAAATACACAACAATCGTTTCCTCAAATCTGGACTCATGATCCTCATTTTCATCATTCCCTAAAGTAATCATAAGTTACACAAACATAAAATCCAAACAAGGGAATTTATTTTTATTTTTAAATAATTTATAATCTAAAATAGGTAAAAAAAGTTAATTATTCCTACATTAAATGATCTGATTATAGTATTATATCTTCATTCAAGGCCATCGGTGAGATTTCAGAATTGTGTTTCAGAGAAGGGTCAAATATTTTTATATCATACTGAATTATTTGATTATGAAATGTTTGATGAGTGATCTATTCTTGTTCATTGGTGACTACTTGATTGAACTACGTACTGTAGTGTGATAATTCATTGTGTCCCTTTGCTAAAGCTTATGTAATAGGTTCCCCAAGTTCTTCATTCAATTCCAAAATGATATTTATAAATTATCTCTCATCAAAGTCTCATATCGGGAAACCAACCATCTATCCAGAAACATAATAAACAAAATCTTTAATGGGGAAAGGTTTGTAGAAAAATGATTCCTCATTTTTAATATTTTGAATAAATTATTTTGAATGTCGTAAAAATATTCACATGTTTAAAAATATATTATTATTTAAATTCTAGGATTAAAAAATAATTGTCAGATAATTTACCCACCCATGTTAAAGTGAAAAAACGTTATTTATTTTCTCATTGTATTATACTGGTCGACTGATTTCAACTCTCTTCATGAGCCTTTACAGTCGGTCAATATGTACTCCGATACATTTATAATTTTTGTAATATTATATTTGATAAAAATAATGGAAAAATATGATATTTGATAATGATGGTGGTATTGAATATAAATGAGAAAACTAAAACTAATAATGATTTATCATGAAAATTTTCTTGTCCTACAGAAGAATAATGCATATTTTTAATTACCAAATTTTTGTAGTTTAAAATAAGTTTCATAGTTTATCCTATCATAGATGAACTATAATTACCAAATTTAAATTTAAATTTTAGATTTGACATGAAAATTATATAGCCCACAATATCACACCTTTTTAAATAGTCAATAACAATAACCATGTCTCAATTGAATTTGTAAACAATTCGAAGACCAGACTCAACAATATATTGTTTTATCGCTTGAACAAGTCTATATCTATGTTATTAAGAGATTACACATTAATTTGGATAGACTTAATTTATAATATGGAATTACAAAACAAATATAATAAAATATTTACCATTATTAAATGATCACACCATTCCAAAAGACTTCTAATTTCATAATTAAAAACTAAAACTAAAAAATGTAAAAGATAGATATGGGATTTCCCAAACACCATCTTCTAAAGTTATATATAGGGTTAGTTACACATATTAATTAGTATTAAATACATGTAGTGTAACAACATAAATTAAGGATAGAATAAAGATGATGGGATATAAATTGTTATAAATATTTTTTGGGTAAATAGATATTGATTCAATTTCATTTACTCCATTAAAATAGATAAAGCTATTATTATATTCTAAAGGTTTATTAATACTTGAATATATGAGAAGGAAACATTTTATGACAAATAGAAATTTTTAATTTTTCCTCTAGTAGGTTTTAAGTAATAATTCATGTTACCACTAGTATACTAAAGAATATCATAAGGTTTGGATCATTGGATTTATACATATACCTTATGTCTATTTTCAAAAAAAATTATTTCAATAAGATATATGTTTTTCCTGTTACTTATGAACAAATAATGGAATTATCTCAAGAATATAACTAATATACTCAATGAGTTAATCATTGAATGATATTTCATAGAGACATTTATGATCATGTAATCATTTATTTAAAACCATAATTTTTCTATTTTGATCTCTCTAAACTAATTAAGAATCCATTTACTTTGTGCTGGTCAATTTTCCTTTCCAAATGGTTTTCAAATATAAAATATTCATTTAGTCACCATATGTATTATTTTATAAGAAGTGAAATTTTAATTAATTGAAAACAAATATAAATTAATATTGAAAAAATATAATAAATTTTTTATTGATGTAATCAGTGATTTGTTAGAAATAGTAAACTAATGTATTTAAAAAAATATCAAAAACAAGGAAAATGTGATTTTATGTAATTGAAAAATAATGTATATTAAATATTGGTATAATTTATTATAATTACATAATAGGTTAATAAAAAAATAAATTATTATCAATCAAAAGATTTATGATAGAAATATAGTATTATGAAATGGGTGATTCTAGAAACAATAGTCAATATATTTTATGACTAATTATTATTTGATGCATTATATAATAAAAAGGGAAGTCAACATGTGTTCAGGATTAATTTATAAGTATTAAGAAAAATATGTAATGATTTCAAGGATGGATGTTAATAATAACTAATGTTACTTTTTTCTTATGAATCCCCTTTAAAATTTATTGAAATAATTTTTTGTCAAACTTATTTTCGTGTCATATAAAGTAGTTTATATAGACATTGAGGGTCAACCCCAATTTTTTTTTGGAAATTCGAAGAAGCTGGAGAATGAAAATAAAGATCATTCCAAACGATATAAATCTATCTTCATATATATAGATAATTCAATATAATGATTCATGTATGATTAATGTTATATTGGTGCAACTAAAATTGAACCAATGGAAATTAAGCAACATAGAAATGGATTTTAGGAAGGTTGGATCATAACCTACATATGTTGAGGTTAAGGATACATATGAATATGTCATCCTATGGTTGATTAATAGATAAATAATTATATCACAATATGTTATGTAATTCCCTATATGAGATAAACTTATAAAAAACTATTGGGTGTTGATATAATGAAAAGAGATTAATCATGCTTTGAATTATACTCATATATAGAGAGGTACGTCTTAATAAATAGTGAAATACTAAATAACTTTTCATTTTTCCCGAGAACACACTCATTCCATGAAAAGATTTGAATATTGTTTACTATTATTTGATGACAAAATTATTTTAAGTGTAAAAACTCAAAAAATACTTTTTGGATGGAATTATGCAGTAAATGAAGTACTTCTTCCAATTTTTAAAAATTGGTAATATTATATATTTATTATTTAGATTAAGGGATTTCATTGAACCATGATTTTCTAATTCACTATATAATAATATGGTGTTATTAGAATATCTAGAAATAAAATATCATATATTATAGTGATATTCTATGACCAAAGTTTCAAGTGTTTGATTTGAAATTTATACCATGATTTGGATGAATTGAGAAGGTTAATGTTGATAAATTGATAATATGTTAGAGGTAATTAATTAATTTCATAAAAATAATAACATTATATCATTATATATAAATAGGGATGAATGATTTTTTATTTATTGGTTTCATAAATTCTAGATTAATGATTTGAAGAAAAGTGCATATAATTGGGGAGAATCTCAGATTTGATCCCAACAAAATATTTAGGAGGTTTAAAATATGATTGACATTGGGGATTATTGATACAACATATATGGTGTGATCAAATATTTAACCAAAAATTTCAATTCTTTTCCTAGAAGAGATCACTGACAATCCTGAGTAATTGGGCCTAGTCAATTATCTCCATTATACAGGTTACAAATATGGAGGGCTTATGTGTTGTCTATTAATTTTAATGAAAGATGAAATGTTAATACTAATTTTGGTATAGCCTATAATAATTATTGTATATTCCTTAGTTTATCCATATTTTGGACACAAAATTTAAAAAAAATTATCCCTTATTTCATTCAATATCACATTAAATGAAACAAGAGGTATAAAATTGTTTGTACTTATATATTAAAATTTTTTTTGGATAGGTTGAATTATAGAAATTGACATACCTGAATTTTTCAACTCCCACATTTTTATGATTACAATCCATGATAATGAAATCCAATTACCTTAATTAGTTTTCACTAAAACACCTGGACTCTATTGTTATGGAATAAGGATTTTGAAATCCTCACTACTGCATGACTGTCACATTCTCACATAAAACAAACTCAAAATAAATTTTCTCTAGTATCATAATCTTACTAATTCTCTAATTATTATAATAAAGGTAATTCTTATGATTTCCCATCAATTACATCAAGATACTCATCTCAACAATGGTCTACTAAATTTATTATTGGATATGTTGATATTCACACTAACTAATGGGCCATATTTAACATGTCTAACATAAGAAATTTCAATATAATAATAGTTCTCAAAAGATATGTTCATTCCACAATCCTATTACAGAAACCCACTCTCTTTCATTATCCATCCCTCAGTTTACCAATCCTCAATGGCCAAATAAATATAATCACTCTAAATTTATAATATACACTAAATCACACATGATGTGATTTAAAAATGGATAAAACTATATATTTATCCATAGTAAAATTAATGGGTAAAACACCTCCTAGGATAATAATATCTCAATAACATAATAAATGTTCTTAATAATTGAGTATAATCGGATTCCCAAGACATAGTTATATAGATTTTTGGAGATATGGGGATTCATATTATCTATTTTAAGATATTAGGACATCTAATGTATAAGAATCATCACAATTTCTTGAAAAATAAAAAATATTTACAATTATAATAGATTATATATTAAGAAGGTATTGGATGAATATTGAATATATAATATTCAATAAATTATATACCACGGCATGGTGATGGTAACTATAAAATATTTTTTTTATTCTTTTAAATTTTAGAACTCGATAGTGCAAGAGATAAGGGAATGAGATAATAATTGTACATCTAATCTGATTTGAAATTCATATGTTATTTAACTTGTAAAAAAAATTATGATGATGTGATATTTAATTCCAATGGTACAAAATATATTCAAAATTTATTTTTCATAAATTATGTGGACATAAAGAGGTAGGTTGTTTTATAATGTATAGAAAACTATAGGCTATATTTGGAATCATCATTTGATTTATGTTTTTTATATAAAATAGTTTAGTCCCATCATTGGGACTCTAGATATTCTTCCTAACTGCTTGATGACCTCTAAAACTATCAATTCATTATTATACATAGAGGATGTTATGGAACATAATTTAGAGAAAATGGATCCTTCCAAACAATTTAGAAATTATAGTGTTTAATGGATATTTTCATACGAAAGAACTCATTAGTTGATACTAATGTAAAATGATTAGTATTGCATCTAATAAAGACCCAAATCTAGGATAGTGAGACACACATAGATTGTTTCTAATCATTGAATTAAATTTTTTACATCAAAAACATCTATTTAATTGAATTTTTGTTTTATTATATATAATATAACCACTGATTTGTTACATGAATCTCATTAGTTTTTTTGAGAAAATATTTTAGATAAATTTGTAGGACATAGATTTCATTGTAATATTAAATATTATTTTTCTCCAACACCATTGTTTTTTGTCTTGATAATGGTTTTATTGTTAATGATTTATTTTTTCATAAAAATATTGATATAAAAGTAGTAATGGGGTTATAAGAATATTACATAGACCATAAAATCCATGCAAAGAGAAAAGCCTCATAAAATATTGTTTTTTATTATGAATATCAAAATGGTTTTAAAAAAATATTATTAAATAAACGGAATAAAAAACCAAAACACCTTTTAAATCAAAATGGTTGAGGGAATGATTATATAACCCGAATGTATTTGAATTGTATTGAGGTGTATGATATTTTATGTAATATTATAGTGAAAATTATATTTTTAATAAAATTATGAAAAACATTCCTCAATGATGTATTAATTGCTCGGGATTTGATGGAATGTATGGAACTCTTAATTGATGAATTATGGGTATAGGGACACTCGTTCAAACTACTCACACATTTGGAGGATTATGCATATTTTATATTAGTGGGTGTTTACAACCTATCATCACATTCTTACTATTGGAAATGTTATTGATTTCATATATTTATAAATCATTACAAAAGAGTTTTTAAATTACTTTTTACGTCAAATGTATTTCAATTAGAGTAAATATAATTATATTAAATTTATATTTCAGTAACAGAAACTAAAAAATTTATTGGTAGTTATGAATTAATATATTTTTAATAGAATAATTTTTAGGTTGGGATAGATATTTTAAAAGTAATTCAATAGAATTTTGTAAAAAATATTAATAAAATATGAGATAAAAATGTTTTCATATGATTTATTAGTTAGGGATTTATTATTAATGTGATGTTTATTAAAATAGACAGATGAAGAAATTAAATCAGATAATGTTTAAATTCCATATAAATAATAGTCATATCAAGACCTTGATTATCCAACTAGGTATGTTCATGAAAATGTTTGGTATCCAGTGATTATCGTATTTTGTGGAATGGTGGTTGTGTCAAACATTATTATTTATGTAACCATTTCCAATTGTGATACTTGGTTGAAACCTATCTACAAAAGCCTAAAAAATTGAATATCATATGAATATTATTTAGTTTTAGGTATATGATGGATTTGGATGACTAGATTTATATTCCACTATAGAACATTCAAATATGATATAATTATATAAAAATTTCTACCAAAACAACTAATATAATGATTTTCACACAAAATATAGGTCATTATATAGTGAAATATGAATATTGGTTCACTAAATGGATTAGATTTTTCAATTTAACATATTTATATGGATTTAATTATATACATTTATATAATAAAAAGTGAAAAAATCTCATGCCCACATAATTATATGTCTTCATTACAATTAATAGAATGTATCATTACTATCAGTTTTATGTCTATTATATATATGACAAATAATTATATTTTGGGTGGGTATATATGGTCCAGATGTGTTATCAAAGAGAGTTAGGTTGAAAATGTAGATATGAATTTTATATAAATATATTTCTATAGTCCAAAATTATAATCATTGGATTTCATTTGTGTATAATTCATTTTTATAAAAATTTCTTGCCCAAAAATCTTAGCGAATTAAAGAAAATTAATGGAAATCCAAATGTTTGGAATGGGGAATGAGATGTAGTAATTGATGATCAAATTCATTATTTATTCCAACATGCTATATTATTTATATATCCACCAATGGGTAAAATGTTAGTGTTATATCTTAGAATTTTATTTCAATGTTTTCAATAGAAATGAAATATATTTTTCAATATAAATAAAATGTATATGCCTAAAAGTATGCATAATTTCATTATTTATTGGTAAATATGATGTATGGTTTTTACATTCTATATCCTGAAAAATATTTTTTGAGACATTATTACTATTGTGAAGTCACTGGAAATTAAATCACCAAAATTTAGGAAATTCCATCCCCAAGTTTTTTACTCTACGGACATCACAAAAATCAACATGCAATAACTACCTGATTAATAATCCATATTTTAAAAAAAATATCCTAAATAACTAAAGATATATTCTTCTACTCAATGAATACAAGTATAGAAGTAAAAAATGGGCACATGGTTTTATGTGGTTTATACTTTTTTTAAAGCAATGTCTTGGTCAAAGACCAAGACATAATTTATTTAAAAACTAAGAAAGGAACCACAAAATTCTGAAATAGGGAATTCATTTACAATATTTTTCAAAGAATGATAAATGATCAATCAGAAAATCATCACACCATGTAATGTTCTAGGTAATTCCCTTATTAAAAATACCCCCAACCACCATGTTCGATTCTCAATAGGTATGTGTGGAAATGTATCTAAGCTTGAGAAGTGAGTTAAGGAAATTCATCAAGTGTGCTGTAAGAGGCCAAGCAAGTTTATCCACACCATTCCAAATTTGTTGAACAATGGTGGTGGAAGTACTCTCAATCAAGATGTTGTTATAGCCTTTTTTCTTCACAAATGTAATATCCTAAATCGCAGCCCACATCTCTACTTCAAGGGAGGAGGCCACCGCTGCTGCTATAGAAACAATCATGAAACTGACTAAGAGAGTCCCTAAATATAGCCCCACAGCCCGCAGGTCCCAGATTTCCTTTTAAAGCACCATCAAAATTAATTTTAATCCATCCGAGAAGCGAGGATTTCCAGAAAACCTTGAAAGAGCGCTTCTCTTGATGGAAGATGCCATCAACTCTAAGCCGTTAGAGGATTATAAAGTCAGCAACTAAGTTATCTCAATTCGCTTTCTGAATCATGGAAGTATCCCTAATGGAAATAAGAATTCTCGTGCAACATTCATTAAGGTTTAAAGAGTAATTATTGTGAATAATAGATTTTTTTATCACAGCAGATAATATAGTGGAGCTCAAAAACAGTGGATAAGAATAGGTTCTTGATTTGTTGCGAAGTGTCAAGATCCACACACCATTTTATCTAAGATTAAATAGAGTCATATCATAACCATCTACAATCATACATGTTAGTAATGAAATTCCAAAGAGCAGAGGTCATAGCACAAGACAAAAATAAATGGTTGGTGTCCAAAATATATTGATGAAAAAGGTGAAAATTAGAGCAGAGATGGATACCAAATGGCTGGACACAAACCTCCATAGGAATACGGTTATGGAAAATTCACCATAGTAGATTTATTCTTGAGGGATTATTCAAGGATCATCAAAAAACGTCAACAAATAAAATTAAAATAGTTTTTGTGATGTAATTATTGTAATAATTTTTGTAATCAAGAATACCATTATGGGAATTTTTCTAGTTAAGAAAATTTTCATTGTTTGAAAATATTAATCATCAAAAACATAAATGATAGGATTAGGGAGCTCTAGGATAGGAGATGGAATAACCTTATTTATAGTTTAATTGATGTTATTCGGATAGGTACTAGGAGGAAACATTGAAATGAGAGGGGAGACAGTCCTATTTTCAATCCAAAATCTCATGGTAGATTCCTAGTAAACAGTTCATCCGAAGTTATGCCTGATGTTGACAAAGGATCTTCTATAAGGCCAAATGGAGGAATTTACATAGTGAAAATTTACTTTTTTAAGCTTTTCTGGGAACCTATTTCTATAAAAAGATATGGAGTTAGATTTATTATTAATTAGCCTCTATGTGACTTTGGATTTAAGAGACACATTAAAAAGTTTGATATTTTTAATTCCAAGTCCACCTCTCTCAAGAGGTTTGCAAGAGGTAGACCATGGAGTGGTAACAAGATTCCATTCAATAATACTACCAGTCCAAAATATGTTCTTAATTTAGAAATTAATTTTTTTGAGAAGACTAGAATGCCATTTGTAAATCATCAGTGAGTCATCCATTTTGGAAACAATAGTCGATTTCACCAGGTAGATCCTTCAAGCCATGGAAAGGGCTTTCCCCTTGTAAGATAATAGTTGAATAATAACATGATCAATAATGGTGTTGAAATACGTGGATTTAAGACTACCAAAAAATATGGGAACACCCATGTAGGTAAAACGGTTGGATCCTTCATTGATACCAAGGCTTTCAATAATGTGACTTTTCCAAGCGGGATGTAAATTTTTTCCAAAGAAGACAAATGACATTCTCGAACTAATGGATTTACTAGGGACGTATTCAAAGTGAGAGAAGACATATTGAAGGTTATGGATATTTCATTTACTTAAATTAAAGAACAAAATTATATCATTAGCATAATGATTTTGGAAGGGAACATTTAGATTTTTGGCATCCTTTATAGATTTGAGTTTTTTTTGAAGAACAAGGAATGTGATAAGTCTGCAAAGATAATTCTCTTCAAGGGAAAAAACAGTAGCAGATAGTGGATTGCCTTGTCGATCCTCCTTTCCCTTGGGGGAGCCTTTGATATGATTGGATATAGAGGCGGATGTGGGAAGGGAGCTTATCCTTCTAATGAAGAAATCATTGAAACCAAAACATTGAAAGACTTTGAATATAAAGCCCTAGTCTATGGTATCAAATGATTTCCTAATGTCGAGATTAAGGTTAATATTGCCTCCTCTAGAGACATTATTAATAGAGTTAATGAATTACGAAGCATGTATAATGCAATCTTGTATGAACCTCCCTTTGATGAACCTAAATCGATTCAAAGATATGATTCTACTACAGAGAGAGGATAGTCTATTGGAAAAGAGCTTGGTAATAATTTTATAAAGGGAGTTTATGAGAGAAATAGGATATAATATATGAAATTCAACGGAATTAGTTTCCTTTGAAATTAAGGTAAAGAATTGAGCATTGAGACCATAAGGGAGGACACCATTAGAAAAGAAATATTTAACTGGCTTTCAAACATCTGAATGGAGCATCTCATAGTGGTATTTAAAAAACCATTATTGAAACCATCGGGACCCATAACACTATCATAGTTGAGACTAAAGAAAGTGGATTTTATTTCCTGTTTAGGGGAGTGATAATAAATAGGTTATCATACTCATTGACAAAGGTCATAATAATCCCATGAAGAATATCTTCATTTATATTTGTCCCATTAATAATATTTTCTAAATAATTGACCACAAAATTAGATATGGTAGGTTTAGAGTCATAGTAGATGTCATTTAATTTAAAGAATGATAGAGGGAGACAGTATTTCCTAACCCTCTGAAGGGTATTGTAGAACTTAGTGTGTTTTTCACCATTAGAGAGACATTTAGGTTTGAAGTCTTTTTCTCAAATGTTTCCTTTGAGCACTAGAAGAGAATTGAGTTTCATAGAGATATTTATTTCATTTTTGGGATCAGAGGAGAATTAATTATTAGTAGAGTTATTTTTAAATTGATTTAGATCATTCTCAAGGGTGGATATATCTTGGTCAATTTGTTTAGATTTAGCCTCACACCAACACTTGAGGCAGTGCTTAAGATGTTTGAGCTTAATAACACAAGAAAAATCATCTGAGTGATGAGACATAGACCCCCAACAACTTTTAATGAGATGAGAGCAATCCAAATATTCAGACAAGGCATTATTAAATTTGAAAGGAATGCTGTAATTTCATTCTTAGAGAGAAAGCTAAAAATAATAGGATGATTATCCAAGTTTATTTTAGGTGAGGTGATGCTAGCGATGGTATACCACACATCGAGGGTTGGGATATTCAAAAGGTCCCCATCATGTTTTCTATAAATGACCCTATAATAATGTATTCAGGACCATTTGAACTTTACACCTATGAGATTTATTTCAACCAGGTTAAAATCCTTTATTGACGATCTGAATTCTCTAGAAGAAATTAGAGAATGAGAAGGACCTAGCTTCTCACTAGGAGAAAGATCAGCATTAAAGTATCCAATCACCAACCATGGGTCATGTATAGAGCTATCCAAAATAGATAAATCATGCTTGAGAGGCATATAGTCTTAATATCAATTCATAGCATAAACAAGGGTGTTGAAAAAAATGCAAGCTACTATGTTCAAAATCATAAGAGAACATTTGGTTAGCACAATTTAAAACATTAACATCTTGAAAAGAGGTGCGATAAAAAAAACTTAAATGATTAAATAACAGAACCATTATTTAAATAACCAACAAATTTATAACCATAAGTAGAAAGATGCATAAATTTAATAGGAAATTTTTTTTAGGTTTAGTATGTGCTAGGAATTTTGATTTATGATTCAAAATAAATCTTTTAAGAACTGAAAGAGTGTCAGGGTTTTCTATACCCTGAAAATTCCCAAAAATTACATCCATTAAAACATGTTTTTGGAGAAAGATATCCCCTTTTTCTTCTTATTAACACTCATGCCCTTATTTCTCTTAGATCTTCTATGCTTAGAAGAGGAGGTCGGAGGTGTTTCCATGTCCTCTTTTCTCCTAGTAGAAGCATACCAAATGTTAGCAGTGCCTGATTTATTAACATCATTGATGCAATCGGGTGATTTAGAAGGCCCAGGAGTGATGATATGATCATCATGTGGTTCATCTATTAAGACCATGTTCTGAGGAATAATGGAGAGCACGGGATTGGCCAATATGCCTACCGTCCTGGAAGCCTCAATTAGTGGCTCTATATTGGTTTAATCATTTTAATTTTCATCCAAAGTAGACACCCTATCAGCAGTGCTCAAATCAAAGACAAGCAGTGATCTCACTATTACCCTCTGATCAATAAAAGATATATAAATCTATATCTAAATTATTTTACTATGGAAGTAAAAATGTTACGTTCTCTTAGACTAAACAAATTTATATATTAGAAAATAAAACGATTACATGAAATCATATTTTTTTCCCACTATCTCTTTATAGATGGTGCCACCTAGTATGTTTATATCACCAACTTTCAAAAACATTAGTTCCCATAGGTTTCATAGTATAACTATCGATACAGAAAAGAATTTTTGAATCTAATAACAAATCTATAGTAATGAAACAATAATAACTTCCTAACACCCTTTTTCCCTCATCCATTAAAAGTTTGATTAAAATTATAATTGTGTCCCTCTATTTATCACATGTATTAAACTTCTTTTTACTTATCCCAGTTTTGATTGTTTATTGAGGGTTTTTCAAATTACATCAATATCACATTCATCATAATATATGTAGTCAAAACAGAATAAAAAGTAAACCAACATCAACCATATGGTGAATTCATTATATGGTGAATTTATATTTTTAAAAACTATAAAAAATAATAACATTGCTTATTATATCCAAATTTAATAATGATGTAAGTGGAATTTGGAAAACCATTATAGTTATGTGATCATGAAATATTTCTGATCCATACTGTAATATATAGTATGCATCTTCTATTCACCATTACCCTAGGGGGGAACTAGCAAGACTCATAAATTCTGAGGCCAAAACCATAGTGAACATGTGTGCTCAGTTTTGTTTTCTAATAAACATTTTTTCTCTATCTACCCATATTTCATTACCATTGATACGTAATGATACAGTAGGATATTATAATTTGACATCATGAGAAAATTTTGTTTCTTTACCAATTAAATGTAAGCTTGAATATCATATTAATGTGTAGCATTTTCGATTCCCAATATATATCCATTAAACATTAAACCCATGAAAAAATCAATTATTTTTTTTACTAATGAGACACACTCTACTTCAATTGATGACATCAAAACCACAAGCTAGAATATTGGAATAAAAATGAAATAAATTCTTCAATAAGTTATTATATACCAAAAATTTAAAATACTATTATTATGAAATTCCTTAATTTAAAAATCAACATTTTCATGAAAAATCTTACTTTTATAGATACACAAGTTTGTTTCTTAAATTCCTTTAATGTGAAAGAGATTCATTTCATGAAATTCCAATTTTCTATAAATTAATTTCCATTAACATAAAAAATAACTCCCACTGATTGAAAAATATCTAGATGATTACACAACACATCATAAAAAAATATTCCAATGGGGGATATTAATAGATCGTTTGATTTTTTCTTAACATGATCTTGCATTGATGTTTACTACTCGCATGATTATAAGAAATTTGAGGAAAGATTAGTGGAAAATTATATCCTCTAATACTATAGTGTTCAAAGACTACTTGGATATATTGAAACACCACATGATTTATGATTATGTTTCTATTAGATAAATTATATATTTCATGAAGCTTTTGATTTACACAAAATTGGACAATATTGAACAATTAATTATTAATAATATAAAATGGTTCAAATTTGTACATGGTAAATTGAAATCGATTATTTAATGTAAAAATTTTATGTTAATTACATCCATTAAATAATCTTGTAATATTTAGGAAGATGTAAATGTATTTTTTTATTTTTTTAATATATATGTATTCTTTAATGAGAAATTTTATTCAGTTCTAGTATTAAAATGATGGAAAGTAGTTTCTTGCAATTATAAAAAAATTATTTATGATAAATTTAATTCATTCAAAATTGTAAAAAATATGAAATAATTTAATGGTAATGAATGTGAATTTATTATAAACACTTATATAAAAAAATATGCTTTGTTGTGTTAATAAATTAAATTAACCACTATTAAATAATGATTTTATGGAAATATGTATATAATCTATTATTTTAAATAAATTATAATTAATCTAAGGGTTTTTTCTAGGAAATTAATTAGAATACAAAATTGTTTTCAAAAGATCATTTTATATAAAAAAATATTTTAGGTCTTTTTGTGATCAATATATATTAATTTAAATCTCTATTATGAATTGAATATTGAATAAAATAAATTTTTAAATCATAAAATTAAATATTCCATGATATTTTTAACTAATTTTCTTGAAATAATGAATAGTTATCACGGTGAAAATATTTTAATAACCGATTTGAATAAAATGGTTAACGAGGGGGCCAAAATAAGAGATAGGGATTAAATTATACCAATACATATCTAAATAAAATTTTATTTTAGGTTTTACATCTTAAAAATTTCAATAAATTATAATATTTATATTTCTTCCACTTTCACAGGAATGTGAACTTATATTATTTTAAAAATGAGAATATTTACATAAGTTCCACTATATTAAATTATATAAAGAAAAATTCTATCTAAATGTATTCAAATAGTATGATTACTTGAAAAAAATTATTTTATAAATTGAATTCCCTTCTCAATGATTAAATTATTTATTATGTAATATAATTATAGAAAACACATACACTATAATTAATTTATGTATTTAATTTCATAGAATAGATCAAAAATTTTACTTTCATGCCTAAATGACTGGGAATTATGTCATATACTAGAAATATAGTAGTTATTCTTTGAGAATTATGTTGATTATATATTATGGGTTATGAAAAAGTAAATATGACACAGAAGGACAAAGGGAATATCTTAACTTGAAGGATTGTACCCCTTGAATCTAACATATGAAAGCATTCAAGGGAGATGTTATCCATAATATGGGTCATGGAACAATCCCATGTAGATATTTGAAAACATATTTTGGATAAAAAATATTCATGGTGAAATTTTAAGATCATATAGATCATTTCCCTTCAAAGAATTCTTATTTAACAAGTAAAAGTGAAATTGTAGCACCCCTTACCAATATAGCATTAAATGGTGTAATAATGGTTCATCTATCCATACCCAAGTACATAAAATATTAATAAGTTCATTATAAAAAAATAATAGTTGTATTTAACCTATTTTATTAATTTTATATATATATATATATGAATATATATTGAGTATGATAAAAATTATATTTTGATATGAAGAAAATAGGGTTTTATTTTTGGGAAATATATAATTTAATTTATAAAACACATTTTGATAACATTATAAGTTTGAGATAAATACTTTTAATGAAATTTTTTGGTTGAATACAACTTATTTAAATATTATTGATAATATAATTTAGTAATATTCGTTTTAGTTTTTATAAATGTTGTGAAGATTTTATTATTTTAAAAACATGTATTTTTTAATATAACAGCCTTTTATTAAAAATATTAATTATTCAGGATTATACATTGATTATCAGAAATAAAATATTAATTTTTAATTCAACTATAAAAATTATCAAATGCTGAATTTTTCATAATTTTATAAGTTTCTCATAATTGTTTGTAAAAATAAAATATGATATAAATATATGTATTGTATTATGACATCGTTATAAAAAAAGTAATGTAATGAATAATATAAATGTAATCCATGATTATATATAGGTTTCTATTTTAAAATACTATTTTTTGGATTTATTTTATTAACTATACACAATTATAATGAATCTTATACCAACTCTAGTTAATCATAACATAAATAATACCTTAATTTTATACTTTAAATAATATATTTCCTAAATAGTCTCATCACCCAATGAACGAATGTTTTAGTCTCTTCAAGATAATCAAAACATATAACTTATTCAACAACAAATTCCAAAATTATTCCATATTTTCACCCCTCTATATCCTTTTATATATATCTTAGAATTTATAATAATCATTATAACATGTGGAATGGAAACATAAAAAATAGTCGAGCTCAAATGGTCGGAAACGTATAACATATCATAAAATGAAGCAAAACATAATGATGACATAAATATCATTATAAAATATCATAATACCATATATAATAATACTAAAACATTTGAGTGTAATATAATATCTGAAAAATATCATTAATGAAGAATAATAAATATGGCTTGCCTAAAAATACATTCCAATAATCATATAGCATGTGATAATGATAATAAATTATATAATACATTAATAAGAATTTTTAATAATTCAAATATTTAATTTAATTGAAATTAAATTCCAAATGAATTATAGGAATGACTTGATAAACTTCTTTGTAATGTGGCATAATAATAAGATAATAAAACCAATTTGAGAAATCCCATTATATCTACGCCTATATGAGAAAACTCATTATGTCCATTCCTAACTATATCATGATATATAATATTAAACCAATGCACATCTGGGTGATATAGTACCCAACCCATATTTATCTATTTTATATAAAAGCGATCATAGAAATATCCAAATACTAGAAAAGCTCAGTCAGAGGTAAGGCCTCTGACAATTTATTAAGAAAGGAAATTTACATTGAACAATCACAACAAGCATGAAAACCCAGTTATATGTCACAAAAGTCATCCCCCTTGCCACACCCATGATATATAACTTCCTCCGCAGTAGCCGATTTCTATTCAGAGCTATCATAGTGCTTCAGAACCTTCACATACTTCCGTCTGAGATTCTATTTTTCTAAGGATAACAACTCCTTATAGTATTTTCTGACAGAGGACCTAGTTGACACTGTATATGGAAAGTTATAATAAACATTGATTATTCTTATTTTAACTAGGGGAGGGTCATCATTTCCAGATTTTTTCTTCCCATCCTTGACAACATCACTAAAGGAAGGCCTAGCCAAATCACAAATATTTTCTTTGTCACTGTCCGAGACATCCCCCCCATATTCCAGTAATTACAACCTATTGTCAAGCATCAGTCAAGGTCTCGTTATGCTCATATTTCCCATTGATATCAATCATATCCAAACACCATGGAGAATCCACAAAAACATTACCAACATCCATATCCTTCCTCAAAACATCCTCTTTAACAAACTGCATGTTGTGGCCTCCCTTCATTTGAGGACACCCATTCATCTCATTCTGACCAAATTCCTAAAATCGGTTGCAAGTATCAACTGTGATCTGCAAACCAAAATAGGAAGTCAACTATACCTGATAATCATTAATAGCTGGACAAACAGTGGGTGCATCGTGAGCTTCAACATCAACCGAACTCAAAGCCAGCTCTCCCTCCTTCGGCACAGCATCACATGCTTTGATCATCCCACTATAATCCCTTTCTGCATCATCCTGATCATCATGATTTTCCCCATGTTTCTATACATCCCCTGATGTATCAGGCACTCCCAAATGGCCACCAATTCCAGACTCAGGACCATCCCATAGATTAAGGGTCATAACTATAGGAAGAGCATTGTGAGATTTCCCATCACTTGAGTTCAATGCCAACTCCCCCCCCTCTACTCAGTATCACCGGCATGGATCATCTCACTGTCAACCCTTCCTCTAGAAAATTGACCAACATGATTTTTACCATTTTGCCACACATCCCCTGAAGAAGCTGGTGCTCCCAACATGCCTCCAATTCCAGTACTTGGACCAGCATCCTCCTTACCAATATTATCCACACCATTATACAGTGAGAGATCATGATTCAATCTATCAAACACCACTACAACAGACAGATTAGGGGGAGCCCATGTCTGCCTTCCCCTAGATTAATCACCCAATCAAACAACATTTTCATGCTTAGCTGCTTCAGGATGCAAATTTCCTTGACCAGATACCCCACTAGGTCTCTTCACCAAAATAGCTGACCTCGTGCTTCTGGCTCCACGATGATAGTGACCATCCAAATGTCCCAAACGACAACAATTCGAGCAGTAATCAACCCAATTTTTGTACAAAACATCTTGCCTCCATCGGAACTCCTATCCAACAGCAATCCAAATCCAGTCGACCGGAAGCTTCGATGCATGCACCTCAACACAAAAAAGAGGATTCACTGGATGACTCACAGAAGATGTGCGAGCATCCAAGAAAAATAAGTGACCGACCAGATTCCTTAGCATACAAATTATCTAAGGATTTTGAAAAGGCAAGAGAAGATGATGCACACATAGCCAGGTCTCTTCTGAAGGAGGATCCTGAATCATACAGAGATAAAACGACCAACAGAGGAGGAAATATTTGCATCCATTGCAACGACGGGGAGCTCTGGACCAGTCGTTGATTAAGTCTTCCTCCAAGCCAAATCGAATCATCAGGTGATGATTATCATGATGCCCTACATCCACACGTTCCTTTAGATCCCAATCACTGAACACAAAGTGATCAAACTCATCAAAGTAAGGCCTTCAAATAAAAAGCGAGCCAGCAGGGTCAAATCAAGGAAGATCAATTCCCTAGAGAATTCTGATAAAGAAATCAAAAGCCGAGGGACCCCATGATAAAGAACAAGAACATTCGGTCTTATGGAAATCGATGGGAAGTCTGGAAGATAATTTGGGTTTGAAAATGGAACAAATGACACCCGCAACGTCGGTGGCGGTGGAGTCAAAGAAACTTGCCACTTCCCTCCACCAGGAAGGGGGTAAATATCATAATAAACCCATGTAAAAATAATGGTTTTTCACATAACATTAACATCAATAATCATGGATATAAAAATATAATTTTCCCAAAGATATAATGACATAATGACATGTATAGGATGATCAACACATCACTTTTTAATAGATAAACCATGAAAGAAATGTATATTATACATAAGTATGTTTTCAAACATACATTTTTAACATTATTATATAATAAAAAGTGTGAATTAAACCCAAAAAAATAATTTATGAGAAGTGAAATATAATGTTTCATTGAAAAAATATTATAAAGGGGTTTTAAAAATCTATCCTTAAAATTCATAATTATTATCCCAAAAATGATGAGTGGAAGGAAAAACATTATATTTTTTAAAATGGATGAAAACCCCTATTTAATAAATATTTTTGACTGCCATTTTTTTTAAAAAGTCATCATTTAAAAGTTTATTAAATTTTACATTTGAAAATGTGTGAATAAAATTTTGGGAATTAAATAAAATATTTCATATTTTATTTTATAATAATATATGAGAATATTGGTGTGGATGAAAACAATAGACATTGATTAAAAAAACATTAATTAAATATGATGTATTCATAAAAAATTTTAACAAAACAATCAAATATTCAATGAAGATGAAATTAGTGTGAAAATTTACTTTGCCCAGAACAAATATGGTTATAATATATCAAAACATCATCGGTTATAAAATATCCATCTTGAGAGCTAATATTCAATGTTGAGTGATTATGACCAAAGGAAAGGATTTGAGTCATGAAAACCCCTTACAACTGATGAATCTTAGATTCCAAAAACTATGAGAGGTATAAAATGTAATTGAACATTATATATAATTAAATATAAGATTATTAAGATACAAAGTGAAAATATTAATGTATTTACACAATAGAAAAACGAAACATGGGGTATAACATTAACAAGTATGAAGGGTTTCAACTTGCAGACAAGGAAACCATTAACTTGTTACCCATCATAGTAAATTGACTCTAACCTCACAAGTAAAAAAAATAAAATTCATCACATTATTCTTTAGAATCGTATTAATTGATAAAAATATTAATAATTTTTATTTATTATTCTCATCTAAATGTATATTAGTATGTAATTTTCTATTTTCCCACATCAGGTGTGTATTGTTTTCACCATTTATATTAGATTCATAGAATCAGTATTGATATTAGTTATTCATACATCATTAATAATTGAAATTAAATTAATTTTAATGAATTTTTTTAATAAAAATTATATTTCATGTTTTAATTTCCTTTTATGAGTCCTTTAGTATTTATCAATGAAGATAAAACCAAGAATGAATATGTTTTGGGGATTTTCAAAAAATTAATGTTTTTTCCTAATCAAAGCATTTAATATTGATATATTTTTATAAGAAAAAAATAATATTAATTATTTTCATGTTTATATATTCTTTTAAAAATGATTTTAAATTTCAATATCATCCATTATATAATTACTTAACAGTATTCAAGTATGTTGTCTAACCAAACCAATCATGAATATATAGTGATTATTTATGATTGTGTTGTGATTATAATGTAATGTAAATTTAATATTAGAATATTTAAATACTTTAGTTTTTATATATGTAATAATTAATAATTATAATGGATCAATAAGAATAATTATAAAATATTAAAATATTCTATACTTTGAAATAATTCTTTTCCACTTAATAATATTTTTTAAAATTCCTAAATTTCCAAAAATCATTTGATGATCATATCATTAATATATTATAAAGTTATTCATTCCATAAACATAATTATATCATAAATGACATATTAATTGTTTAAAACCATTCTCATGATAATTCATTTATGTAGGCGGGGAAAAGAAAAATAGAAATTAATCATTCCATTGAGTTTGTACCTGACGCATATGTATGGTAAACGATTTCATTGTACAAAGAATAGGGAAAATGAATAATATTTTTTATCATCATAGAATATAAAATATACCATAAATATCATAATTATGTATAAAAATTATTTGTTTCTAATTCCATGGATAGTTTCCAAAGAAAATGAAAAATGATTCTTCAAGGTGGTTTTAGTCTGCACAACACATTGTTAATGTCTTATTTTTCAATTAATGGAAAAAGTGTTGGTTTTTAATTTATGTAACCTCATAATAAATAAATACCAATATAATAATGATACCAAATTTATTATTCTAAAATGTTTAAAATAAATTTTTTGAAGAGAGAAAGAACATAAAAATAGAAGAGGGAAAGAATCATTTGGAACCTATACCTCACTTATTAGACTATCTCTATTGAGACGGAGATTAAACCTTTGATATATGGTAACATGAGAAGAAGAAAACATCCTCAATGATTAAATTAGTTCTAAGGATAGTCTTTGGTATATTTTGGGATGAAAATATTATATTTTTTGTGAGTGGAAGTGTTGAGAACGGTTCCCCTACTATAACTGAATTAGAGTGGAATGTTTTCCAAATACCTAAACAATTTAAATAATTTCAACTCACCCTTATGAAATATGGAACCTCAATTAATAAATAATAGATTTTAGAGTATAAAAGTTTGATAAAAATCTCCAACATTCACATAGATTAATTTTATTAAAATGGTTGTCCCTTCACTTTTAAGGATGCTCATATATACAATTTTACTTGTCACCACGTTAGGTAGTTTTTCATAGTTAATTTATCATTTACACATAAAAATAAAATCTCCCTTATTTTATAATTTTTATATAATGATTCAAAATTTTAAATCAATTTTAATTGATTCAATTTTATAACTCAGATAAATTAAGTTAAAAATTATATTTTTCTATAAACTAAGAACAAATTTTTTGGAAAATATTTGGTAAATGATAAAATTCCAAATATGGGTTTATATATAATTTTTTTAAAAAAATTCAAATTATTTTATAAAACATAGAAAATGTTTTAAAAAAATTTATATGCAATATTGATTTTTATTTATATACAAATGTTATAATAAATTCATGTTATTTTTTAAAAAATATTTTAAAATATAAAACTAAAAATCAATAATTTTAAAACAATCATAAAATATTTTCTAATGCTATTATGACCATGAAAAATCCAAATACACGGGTAATTTTATTTTCATTCACATTCTATTGTATAAAATATTTCGTTTTGATTTCAATTTTCAAAAATATTTGAACCCTATTTTTTATCTAAAAGGGAGTCGTCACATATTTTGTATTGTTTTTACCACTTTGTCTAAATTTTTATTTAAACTATTGAAAGGTAGTGACTCATATAAAAATACATTAATCGTACAATGAATTAAATTTTAATATTCCGATTTAATTTGTATCTTAAATACAATAGTTTAGTTGGTACTTAATGTAAAATTTGTTTTGTTAATATATATATATATATATGCATATACTAATAAAAAAAATTATATCTACCAATTCTATGACTCCAATAAAATGTTCTATATTTAAAATTCAAAATATATCAAGGTTTATCAATTTTGTTTTTAATACCATATGAAATGAAATATCTAAAAAATTTAATTTCACTGTACTTTATTGTTATTTTTTGGGTTGTTATATCCCCCATTAAACTAATTACATCATCTCTATTTCAATTATTACATACTGATAAAAATAGATAATGGTATTTTAATGAGGTATTGATATTTAACTTCTAGATGCGGTTTACTTCACATCTTTTTACATAAAATAGAAATAAAATGTATATTGTGTTTCTTCCAATATATTTTATTTAATTACTTCTTATGGTGTTGTGTTAAGACCTATTTTAATTATCTCTATGTACATTTTTTACGAAGATAGTGAAAAATATTGTTAAACTAGTTTATTGGCATAAATTTGATCACCTAAATTTATAATAATTTTACCTCACCCACAAATCTCTTTTATCCCATGGTACCACAACCTTGATGTGCTGGAAGAATGTGAGGTGGAGATAAAATGTCAATGAATAATTCCCCTTCCTTATTTAAGGAAATTTATGATTTAAATTGAAACCCCAACCCTTTTGGTGTACTCATTTCCACTACACGAGTATTTTCCCTTTATGTATTATCCCTCAAAATCTTTGACAACATCAATAAATTACCACCCCTCAATTATACATCACGTTTAACCAGTTGTTATGCTTCACACTCCATAATAAAATTTCAGATAAGAATTTGGGGTTCATTGATTAGTCACCACATCCTCTTTAAGTGGCATTTTATTTGTATAAATATGGACTTCAATCATATGATATTTCTCCTCTAAAATCTATATTGAATCAGGTGTTCTTAGGCATCTAAATCAATTCTCAAAATTCAATCATCCCTGTGGTCACTAAGTGTTCTCTTTTTTCAATTGAATATCATATAATTTGGCTATATTTCCAACATAGTGTGACTAAACTTATAGAATAAGTATTGTCATAGTGAATTCAGATTCTCTAGAAACTTTGAAGCTTATACATGATTATGATGAATTGATGGATAAGGTTGATTATGGTTCATTAGTTTCATTTATTATTATAATTAATTAAGTTATCTCTATATATAATACTAGTTTTTTTATTTAACCCCAGTATTTTTTTAATAGTGATGATGTTTTAGGTAATCTAACCACAATAATTGAATATAGAGAGTATGTTAAAATTCTTAATCCATTATATAAAATCACTCTAAATGACCCATACTATGATTTATGTAATCATAAATATACATTTCATAAATTAAAATTAATAAACTTGTTTATTTTATTTAATAAAATAACATCGAGGTTTTATATATAGAATTAAACTTGGAAACAAATATTTTCTAGATAATTATACTATATTAAAAATTATAAAGTGGTGGGTTTATTTACCACAATCAACCATATAGATAGTCATTGAATAGGATCCAATTTTTTATTTTCTTTTAGGTGGTGGTTCACACCTATCATTATTATCATCATTATATTGATGATACAAACATGTGTAATATATAAGGTTTCAACAATTAATTAATCAAAACATTAGTGGTGCCTTTCGATTCACATTTTATACTCTCATCGTGCTAACTAACCTCTTAAATTTTCCTATGATTGTTTGATTCTTGATGATCCCATCTTCTCAAATTAAAGCATCTTTTAGTCCCCTTTTCTATTCTATAGGTTTTTCATAAAACATTATTTACATGAAGGATATTGAAAAATATTTCCTCCGACGTCATCAGCACCTGTTCTTTTATGTAACATTATAATTCACTTCATTGGTGTGTCTAGGGTGTCTACTATGTTCACATAGTTATTCATTTTATTTATTATATGTTTAGTAAAATCATAGAGATTCTCAATCAAGTTAATTTTCCAGTGGGTAGTTCATTCATGTATCATCATATTTTCTTGTACACCTAAGTTTCATTCTAGTTACAGCTATTAGTAAAACTAAAATAGTTGAACTAAGTTATGAACCATTAAAATATAAAGAATATATTGTAATAATAAATTATATTTGAACCATTAAAATTATATTTCAATAAAATTATCATATTTCATAATTATTCTATTCTATCAACCTAAAATATTCCTCGTTTTTTCAAGGGTACATTTTTTGGGGGTATTTAAGTTTATATAGCTAATTCATCAATGTATCTATGAAATAAATCTTTCATAGTGATTCTTAAATGGTATATGATCAAACAATGCATATCCATCAGGAGCACCATATAATATAGATAATTAAGAAAAAAATTAGACACCATGTCAAAACATTGTTAATACACAACACATCATTTTTAAGGAATATCACCCCAATTTAGATCTATTATAGACCGTACATCCATATGTGGTGTCCATTTATGAATTTATCTATTAGAAAAGCCTGTAATAAATATAGTAAAAATATTTCAAGTTATTTTCACATACATAATATAATATCAAGGCATTTTTCTATGGTTCTCCAACCCTAATACAAATCTTAACATAATCAGTCTACCGAAATAACTTGTCAATCATCTAATACCATTTACATCAATTTTATTTAAAGGTAACAAAAATAATAAATTAATATTATCATTTAAACAATAAAGATCAAAGATAATATCTTTGCACAAAGGCCAAAAGGATTTTTTTTTCATTGATATTAGTTAAATATATAAATTTTTTATAGTACTTGTAAATATATCTCTGTAAATTTTCCCCTCTAGACCATTTATTAGATATCTCCAATGACATAAGTAGCTTCATTAACGTTGGATTGGAATCATAGGAAAAGGGTAAAATCAAATACATAGTAAGGTAGAAACAATCATAACATAAAAAAGAATATGAGAGAGACATAATAATCATTATAAAATTTCATAAGAACATAAAAGATGATTAAATTTTTTTTAGAGTAACATAACATCATACAATGATCATTAAGGAAGCAGAAAATATATGAAAATTCTTAAAAAGATCTAAAATATAAAATTACATGTGATCTTGACATTAAATTGAGGAATATTTTATAAATAATGCAAAATTTTCCAAACATTCGACCTCAAAAAACTGATATGAGTCCTAAAAAGATTACATAAAATGATAAAAAAAATTATGAATTTCATACGACCATATACATAGAAAATTATATGTGCAAAAACTCATTACACCCACAACTATGTGAATATATTTATTATTACCATTATTGAATATCTCATGAGATATAAGAATAATACATTGAATTGGAGGGAAACATAAGACCCCACCCATCATCATACATATATATCTAAGCCACTAACAATTGATCAGGAACATATCTTAATAATCTGCAGGAGAAAGATTTTTTTATTATAACATGAAATCCAGTCATCATGGATATAAGAATCAAATTTATAGAAATTAATCAAAACATAATAATATATATATGATGATAAAAACTTCACTCAATGGGAGGTATACGATGGGGAAAACATGATGTTCCAAAAAAAAAATTACAATACCTTTTATCAATATTTGAATAGATGTAGTATCATTAACATTAAAATCATTTTTTTATGAAGGGAAAGTGTATCATTATGGAATTATATATTTTAAAGAGTTAGAAATAAAAATCCAAATGAACATAAAAAAGGTTATCTAGAAACATGTTTTGTGAATGATAAAACATTTATTTTTTATAAAGAAACAAAATCCATTTTTATTTATTCTTTTGGAATTGCTTTGATTGAAACCCCACATAACTAAAAATATTATCAAATTTTCAGTCATAAAAAGGGTAAAAATAATTCTGATATTAATAAAAAATGCATATTTTCCTTAAAATAAGTAATCAAAAAAATTGGTCTTAAATTTATTGATATAGAATTAAATTCTATTAAAAGAAACAAAAAATATTCGTAATAGAAATGAATTTAAATGAAAAAATTGAATCATTATGGAAGAAAGCATTCCTATTAAAAAACATTCCACAAAAAGGAATTCATAAATACAAAATAACATAATTAAATGTTATAATATATAAAAATTGATAGATAATAGACTAATAAGAGTGATCTTGGCCAAAGGAAATGATTTTACTCAGAAAAAACCCCTTACAACAAATGTAACATATGAATCAAAAACCCATGAGAGGAATAATAATAAATTAAAAAATTAATATCATAAAACATATGATAATATTATAAACAAATTAAATATGGATATATTTACAATATTGATAAGAAAACATTTTTTATAGATTAAACATGTGTCAACAGTTCGAAATAAAGATAATAAATCCCTTGTCATTTTCTCAACATTGTCATATGTGATCTAAACTCCGATAAAAACAATAATATTCAATTTCAGAACCGTATTAAAATAGAAAAAAATATAATTATTAATTATAGTCGCTATATGTTCCTATATTACTTTGGTTATTCATATTCTCCTACACGATATGTTTATCATTTTTACTATCTGTTGTGGTTTTGTAGGAGCAATGCAAATATTGATTATTACTCCAAAGATAACATTTAAAATTTATTTAATTTATTTGTAATGAATGAATTATAATGATTACATACGTTTAAATTTACCTTTAAGAGTACCTTAGTCTTATTATAGAATATGAACTCGGGAACAAATATATTTATGGTGAATTTTAATCTAAAAATGTTGTCATGATAATTAATTATTCCAATATTAATATATAATTGAAAAAACCAACCAAAATTATCATGATATTTTTATCATATTATTGCATTAGTTTTATTGATATAATAATTAATGATATAAATTTATATAATTGTTCAAGTACGATTTCAAATCAACACAATCATAAACATACAATGAAAATTGATTATTATATGGTCCATTCATTTTAATAACATTACACGAGTATCATAATGTTATCCGTTATTTTTAATTAGTATTATATCATAGAATAATAATTTATATTGAAAATAATTATTATATTTGGTAAATGAAATTATTTTAATTAATTATTTTCATCTTAGTAAGTTTGTTTTAAACATTTGAATGTGTGATAATCATTTGAAGTTCATGTATTTTATAATTTTTTAATTGTATCATATGTAAAACATAATGATAACATAAAAATATTTTTATCATTTCAGAAAAATCTCATTGATAACAATTTGAGTCATATATTAAATAATATATTGAAATGAATCCTCTAAAGGTGGTGGTATTTCCCACATATATACGGTTGACGATATAGTTTTATATTGAATGGGAAAAAGGATTAATATGATTTATCTATTTATAACAGAAACGATCACACACAAGAACACATATATATCTTATTTATATATTAATTTTACAATTATTACCATTCCTTATCTTTGGTTATCTAAAATTAAATATGTTGTGTCGTGGAGGTGGAAGTCCACATAACACACAATTCACATATTTGTAAATTTTTAATGGAAAAGGGTTGGTTGTTAACGATTATAACATCATTATAATATCATATCCATATAATAATTACAAATTTCAATATAATTTAATTTTGTTAAAATAAATTTTTATTGAATCCAATATCAAATAATGAAATTGAAACGATAGGGAATGTTTATGAACTTGTACCTCATTTATTGGATTATCAACGTCGAAAATGGAACTAAACCATTGAGGGATTAAATATTGAGATGAAATAAATATAATTAAGGTAAATATAAGTGTATTGTATTGGTATAAGAGGATTTTGTTAAAAATTTCTGCTTTTGGTATGAGGGTAAGTGAGAATATGATTGACCATTTAGAAGTGACTGGTAGTGGAATTTTCGTAATCACAGAAAATATTTCAATAATGTAAAGTCATACTCAAGGAAAGTGGATAAAAATAGAAATAAAATGGATTGAATAGATGATATGGTAGATTCAAACCTATACTATGCAAATAGAAATAATTTTCGAACTTATTGTTCCCTTTACCTCTTTGTTTACTCATTTTGAACATTTCATTCTTCACTACAGTAACTAGTTATTTCTAATGTATTTGTATCAATTATTCCTAAAAATAAAATGATATATATTTTATAATTTTTAACAAATGATCCCAAATTATATATATATATACAATTTTAAAAAACTGATATAATGAAACTATAAACTACATAATTTACAATACATCAAATATTCTTTTTCAAAATATAAAATTTAAATGATAAAATTTCAAAAATGTTTTTCCAATCAAAAATTGGAATTTTAAAAAAATCATTAAAAAATTAAATATTTGTTCTTTCAAAAAGGGTATTCAAATTTAAAAACATAATTATATATAATTTATTTCATAATTATAGTTTATTTGTAAAAATGGTGTTTTATAATATTCACTTGATAATAAATCCATTCCGATAAATCTACAAATTTAAACAAAAGAATATATGAACAATACCAATAAAAAAATTATTTTCCAATCAAATTCATATAATAAAATTTATATATTTTCTTATAAATAAATATTTGAAAATCTAGACAATTTTTATATGAATTCAAATTCTCTTTTATTATCTATTATACTTCCCAATTTGGATAAATTGATTATTAAAATAGTGTTAAATATTTACAGATATAAACATAAATTATTCTTGAAAAGAAAATCATTTTTTAACAAGGATTTCATAATTTTCATATTCTAACTAGTAGAGAAAATATTTAATGTAAAAATAATTTTAAAAACATATAAATACATATGTTTTTTAAAAACATGATTACCACTATTTATACCATTCACCTCCATGGCTTCTATAAAATATTCCATATTGAACATTAAAAATATATCATGGTTTTTTATATTAATTTGGATTGTCATGTTAAACATGATATAAAAAATATATATTTATGGATAATATATTTTCAAATCTGGAGGTGTTGAAAATTCTTAAAAACATCTATTGTATTTTATGGTTTAAAAAAATATTTATCAACATGACTCAAATAAACATCATGAATCATGTTATTTTACTCATTTAGGTTCACATATTTGTAAGATATTTAAAACCCCACCTATATTAAACTAACCAATGGTAATTTCCTTTAGAAGAATTGGGGATTTTATTATTTTATTACAAAGAGTCCAAAATTCGGTTTTTGAATTATAAATATAATTTCACTAGAAAAATTCTATAAATTCCCACCACCCTCATCATTATCAAAAATATTTTAAACATGATGTTCTTATCTATTTGTATCTCTAGTATCATTCTATGGTGTTCATATGATCATGAAAATCTCTTCAGATTCTTTAAGAATAACCCTCCTAATATATAGAATTCTATTTGACATTTTTTTATTCATGAAAATTATTTAATTATGGATTTTGATTTATAATTTTCAATGATCACATATTATTATACACATCCATTTACTATAGTATTGATACATATGTAATTACTGACCACCTTTGTCTCTCACTAAACATTTATTTGATCTTTTATGTAAACTATTTATATAGTATAATTCTTTCAATGAATATCCATTCCAAAAATATATGTTGGGAATACCAATTACCATTTCCCACTATATGGTATTCACTTAGATATTTATACATATAATTTTCTTGGAATATACATATATTTAATCTATATTTGTTAATCATGGGATTCAATGTGATGAAGGGTTTTCTTATGTTATCTAATCTATGTATTATACAAATCCGTGTACATAATATGAATTATATGGTTGGTCCTTGAATTATTTATTTTTCCAATGCATTGGGAGACATTATTATTTTATGATATACAACAAGAAATTAACATGTTGTTAGGATATGTACACTATGTTATGATGTTTTAACGATTTTCCTTGAATTATGCTTAGGATGATATGTTTTATATTATTTCTGCATTCAAATGAGTCCTCAATGTTATCAACATCCCTACGTTATATTTTATAGTATTATAATATAAATTTAATTTATAGAAATTTTATGGAGTTTTAAATAAAATTGATATATCCCTTTTTCATTTTATATAATATAAATCTAATTTATTAAATAGACTACAAATTACAAAAAAATTGATTGTAATATCTATATTTTGTATGTATTAAAACATGAAATAAATTGTATAAAAGATATCATGTAACATCCTAACCCAAAAGCCTGTAACTAGTGACTTGAGATGGTTGATCACATTGACTGAAGCCTACCTCCCCATATGATAGTGTCTTACAACATCCATCAAGGTTTCAATTATGGTATGGTGGAGATATTATACCATCATGATTAGAGTAGAATTATGATAAATAATATATTACTCAAATGTGGAAGCAATACAAAATAAATGCAATTAATGATAAAAATAACTGATAAAAAATTACAATCTCAAATAATAAAATAATTATTGACCATGTGAACCATAATATACATGTATATGGAATACCTTTTCTGAGGCATAAACAATACACAAAGAAAGAATCAAATATCCAGTGGATATATCCATGAAAATATGGATCTTTAGATAATTCTTATACTCTTAATCTCAAATGTACATGAGTAACCACACTATCATAATTCATAACCCGGAAACCATAAAAATAATATATATTCAGGTAAATAATTGATTCCCAAATATGATGTGAGATAAACTCAGTAGGTCACAACCAAAAATGTTTAATTATTTGAAAATTATGTTTATAAAATTGAAAATTGTGCATGTATATCGATACGAATGAAATTAAAAGATTAAAAACAAGTAACATTCAGGTTCCCCATGAGAGACATATCGAACAGTACCAACTTATTGTAATACATAATATCCTTGATGAGGTTTCTCCACACAAACACACACTCACACATATATATATATTTGATTAAATTTATATATCTCTGTGTATATATATATGAAATAATATATAGGTATGTTTATGAATTATAAATGTTGTAACATATATTTAAATATTTGTAGAAACATAATTCAATGTATGAGTAGTGGCGTATCTCAGGTGTCCATTGATTGTCAGAACAGACTAATGTAATTATGATAAGGAACAACATGCTTTAATATCATAATAAGGGACACCATTCCCCAGTTTTAAAATAATTTATTCCACTATTGAGTATCACAATATGTTATTCCATTCCTATGTATCACAATAAGTGATAAGATACCCATGTATCACAAAAAGGTACCACATGATTGGGTATCACAATTCGGGAATCCATGCCTGAGAATAAAAATAAGGTATGACATGCCTGAGTAATGTAACACAGGATGCCATTAAAATGTATCATAATGTGGGAGTCCATACCTATGTATAATAATAGGTTACTCTATGCCTGAGTATAATAAATTCATATCGGATTCTATTACTGATTATCATAATTTATAAAGGGAATCATCCCAAGGAATAATAATTTATAAGGAATTGGTTTTAAGGTTGCATTTGTTTTCATAACATTAGATTCTTAAGGTTCAACCCAATACCATAAAAAAGGTGGTTTGAAGAAAGTAGTGTTTTTCACACATAAAGTGTGTTCCATCTTCCTTGGGAGTATCCATTACCATTTTCCTTTGATATATAAGAAATAAATTTAATAATGTTAGTAAGCATGTCATATTATAGTTTGAGTATATACATTGGGTATTCTATGTTTTTAATAAATTATAATGGCTATGGGAAGGTACAATCTATATAACATTTATAATAAATCTATTTTAATAAACCTTTTAAACATAGATATACTTCTGATATTATCATTGGAAAATCTAAAAAAGGGTTAAAAAGGAAATTAATGGGATACACCAAAATGTGTGGACCAAGTTTAGGCCACTAAAAAAACCATGACAATGGGTCTAATAAATGATTCTAGATCTGTTTTTTGTTTAATTATCAATGTTATTTAAAATTTTAGGACATTCCTAGTGAGAATCTATTGTGCTTTATTGTGGAATGTTTTATAAACAATAAGAGGTTAAGGGAAAAAAATATAGACCACCTACCTCATTATTAAGAAGCCTCATTAACCCATTTTAGGGATTTAATTTATGTTGGAATTAGAAATATTATATGGTAGAATAAATCATTAAATATATATGGTGAGTGATTCTGAGTCCAACTAATGGAGGACCATTTATACCTAACAGGTAGAAATGTGGGCGCATAAATTGAGGGTCTACATCATGGGGATAGAAAAATAAATATAGGAGGAATGTTAAAAGGAAATAAGGGGAAATGGTAATTTCACCCCTTTAAATGAGGTCCCCGATATTTCCACATGGTGTTTCCAAACCCTATAAAAACTATGTGAGCTTACTACCTAAGAAAAGTAACCTATGCAGGATAGCCACATATTACGACAATACAGTGTAGACCATGCATCACCTATTAATTTTTTTATAGAACCCATCACATGGAAGTGCACCAACTCTTTAAGAGTTATCCCAAATTGTTCCCTCCTACATATGGGATGCATGATTTGTGGAAAATGTCTTCACTAACAATGTGAAAACTATGAACCCTATTTATCCTTTATAAAAAATATTTTTCCAAATTATAATTCTCCACAAAATAACCAAAATTGACCTGACACATCTTGAGCCTAAAACAAATTCTTAAGAACATTTCATTTCTTCATCTCTTGGAATTTAATTTTTATTATTGGTTTAGAAATAGTCGTATCCTCAAAAATTTCAATAAAATCCATTACGAATTTCCACTTATAAAAAAACATAACATTACAACCTCCCAACCAAAAAAATCTCATCCCAGACATTCCATAGAGAACAAAAAACATCCCCCAAAATACTAGGTTAATGAATAATATGATAAAATGATTCTGTTTAATTTTGAATGACTAGGACTCCAACAAACTATACATATAATACATGACCATGATGTTGTTGAAACTGGATCCACCACTTCTAACCAATGAAGAAACATTATGAAATTGATTAACTCAGACAACCTAACTAAACAAATGGACTTATCCTTACCTCTATTAACATTTTTTCAATGGAAATCCCCACCGTAGGTTTGATCTTTTATTGGAAAATTCTGATTCATGGTATCTTTACCATAAAAATTGTTTATCTAGTAATTAATTTATCATTATAGCAATTTTCTTATAACATATCTCAAATTGATCATAAATTTGTATCACAAACAACCATAAATATCCTAGTATATATATGAAAAAATACTCTTAAGACTTTTGTAATGAAATCACCTCATCCCAATGATGTTCTAGAAGTTGTTCCTCATCAACCTCATGCAACTAACCATGAGGATTCTAAGGATAACCTGTATAAGAAAAATATTTCTGAAAACACTCTACATTAGTAGTCGATGCATCCAAAACATAATTTTGATACCTTTAAACAAATCAACTTGTTATTTTTTTCATAAATAATCACAAAAATTTATAATTAGACTGATATTGGAATCCATTTCCCATATATTATTTCTATTTTAATGAAACACCATGAACATTGTATTAATCATGATCCATCATCCTTAGATCATCCAAATCAGTACATATCTATTGAGCCTGACATTTTTCAATGGTTCCCTTGTAATAAACATCTAGTGTCAAAGTATCTCTTCCATGGAATTCCATACATCAGGATTTACATGTGTTATGTTATTTTCAAAACAAAATATCTATGAATCAATAACATTGATTGATCATAATAGTGTTGTGTTTCCTACTGATTGAGTAACAAATTGGATCATTTTTGTGAGCTGGTATAAGGTCTTTATGCATGGGAATCCTTGTATCATAAAGGAAAACATTGCCTCTATGATTTTACACTCTCCTAGAGTGAAACTATCAATAACATACCTATCGATCCAAAAAGGTTGCTTAAATATCTTTCATTAGCTCGATGTATTACTAATTTTCTCTTAGTGTACCATGAATGATGTCATGATAAGGAAAATGATAAAATCTATAATATGAGTACACTATTAGGATACCAATGATTATAAATAAGACTAGATACACTATGGTCATATCCAAGATAATCTGTTTATCGTGGTTTCCAACCCACCAAATCTAACTACACATATGAAAGAATTGTCAAATCACATATGGCCAAATCCCATTGAAGATTTTTTCTTCCCAAGATGACATATTGTCATTAAAAAAACATGATTCCATATTTGCTAACATATTCTATGATTTCTTCAAAACCCCCACTTTTTGTCCAACACTGACCCTCAATGTACACAATTGTTAAATATAATGCATGAAATTTAATCATCATGTAGCCTTGAATAAATTAACTTATATTAGAAGTTTCATTCCCTCTAGGTCCCACGTATACCCTACTCATGAATCTACCATATATACATGATCCAAACCCATAACTAGTAGTTATCATGAATATTGTTTCATGGAACGAATCTTAAATTCCAATTATTACATGATTTTTTAATTATTTTTAACTATTTCAAAATAGTCCTTTAGAATTGTGTTCCCACAACATTCAATGAAACACAAAAATTTGTCTCATGAGATACTCCCCAGCCTAAGAGTTTCTTAGTCATCATTTTCTGTGAATGGGAACTCATCCCACAGAACAAGATCTATCCATCACCATAAATGATTTAAAAATATATGTAAAATTATTTAACCAATATTTAATTTTAGAAAGAATAGAAAACCAACTGCATAAAAGAACACCAAATCAGTTTTTCTATAGACATATGCACTGAACTCTTTTGATCCAAGGTCATGCGCATCATTAGTATTAAGGATAAAAGATATATTAAAAAATTGTATATTTTCAACACGTGATCTATTAACAATACCATGCTCCTAGAATAAGGATAACTAAAAATACTCTATACATTCAAGTCATTAAACTCTAGAATATGCCCACATACATAGTTTAATATATTATGTATTTTATTATTTCCACTAAACATATATGATTAAGTAAACTATTTTAAAAATGTAACATGTGCTTTGTGTATTGGCGTGTTCTACCAAAAGACTTAATCAACACAAAATCACATCCATTCATACTTTCCACAGGATTATTAACAATATGAATCCCAAAAACTGATTCCCCATATAAACAATTAATAAGAATTTTATATTATCCAATAGGACTATTGATTTGTATGATGATCTCTAGAGTCATCTATCATTGATGATAAAGAAGGGTCACATGACTTACTAAGTGGTTGACCATTTCTTATATATGCCTATTCTGTATAACTACATCATTCCATGATTCTCATGTCCTTAATTAGTTGAATCATACTAAACAACCTTCCAACTTACAAGGGGTTTATTTTAACACTATGTGTCCAACACGAAACAAATGGTACCCAAATGACTCCTCTAGTATTGAACACTTCACATGAATTCACTGATTATAATTTACCTCAAAGGGTTCTACATCAAATTGGTTATCCCCTTACATAAACATTATGCATCAAAACAATAACAAGGTCACAAAAATATTATCACTATGCTCTATTTCCTATCAATATTGTTCAACACACCTTATGTAATGTAACTGAATCCTATGATCAATTCCCACATTCCTATTCTAAGGAAATTGAAATGGAAAATTTTAATCTACCCTTATAAGAGGATAAAAACTAAGAACAACAAATTATATTTTTACATATATCAATAATAAAATAAAATTTATTTTAAAAAATTAAGGAGGCTTAGTTTAATGAAAGTTATTCCTTGGTTAAAAAGGAAAACTATACATGTTAAATTTTTTATCTTACTCATGAAGGTAACCTAGGAAATTTGTATCAAATATCATTTAAAGAATTATTTATTTAGCAAAAATATTATTAAAATGGGCTATTTATCTCATTAATTTGTTTTATAAATTTTTTATCTATTAGTATATTTATATCTAGATTATATAATGAAAATTTAAATTAAAATAAATATGGGAAAACATCCTTTATGTTTTAAATGAAATTTTAATAAACTAACAAGTCACTTTCCTACAGAACAAAAGAATATAAAATGTTTTTATGAATTAAATGGGATCTGATCAGAAAAATTTTACAATACATTTATACATAACCCAATAACATTTTTCCTGAAATTTAATTAACCAAATAATTTATCATATTCAAAATATAATGCAGTTTAACACAAATTCACTTCAATATAAAGAGTCCTATGAGAGTCCCATCATTTAATTAAATATTTTTAAAAATCCCTTAATGGGTTTATTTTTTAAGAAACATTTTCCCGCTAACCTACATGGTCCCATTTGTGCATTTATGAATTTAGTCATATATGTCATCATGCCCAAGTCATAGATGAAAAAATTTTATAATTTTTATTGATAAACAATTTAACTAATATTAGTTTTATTTATGTATTAAAATTTAATAACTAATATATTTACACAATGGACCAGTTAGATGAATCCACGTTCTTATGTTATATTGGTACATGCCATTATAATTCATAAATGATATTAATGTCACATACCTAGTTAATCACATTTGGATACCAAATATAACATTTTATTATATAATTGTTTGATCATATGGTTAACCCTTCCCAACTTATAATGTCTAATAGATTTATATCTAATTTTGGGAAGCTATATAATCATAGCCACAAATATTTCAGCAGTGAAACCAATGTTCCATGGATGAAAAATTATTGTATAGGTTTTATTGGGTTCCAAAATCAATCTATATGTTAAAACAACATTTAGGTTGATGTGGACACATTAATAACAATTTTTTTATAAAAACAAAAATAATTATATCATGTTTCATTAAGGAATAATGAAATATAAACTGGAAACCAAAGAATCGTAACATATTGTAAGGATTTATATATAATCAACTAAACATGGAATAAAGATATATGTGCAGTTAATCAAACAACACACATCTATAATATTTCAAGTATTCCAATAATGAAACATACATGGCCTAGAATATACATGTTATGTGAAACAATATGTGTTTGTAATAATGTATGTAAGAACTATTCCATCCAATAATATGATAAGGGTTAAATGTGGTAAAACCTATAAATTAGTTTGTATTATAAAGTATATAAATAACACAATGTTAAATAATTATCCACATTAATTATGAAAAACACGAACAAACGTCACATCCCCATCCAAAAGGTCTTTTCCCGGTGTGAGGGTTGATCACTCCTAGATGCATATATTTACAAAGTTACAAAAAAACCAAGTATCTTATAAACTATCCCAGAGTATTCATACATGAACAAAATATATGATTTTATACAATTGGTAACATCCTGTATAGGAATCGACTAACGAGTTACCCCAGTTGGTCGCTCAGAAGCCCTCAAGCGTGCCTCCCCATAAGGTAGTGGGTTCCTTCTTGTAGTAAGGGACTAATGATAGTATGGTAGATGATACTATATCCTCACAACTATTATAACACATTTGTAAATAATAAGAAATAAATAATGTAATAATAATTAGTACATGATAGTGGAAGACAATAATAATTGATAAAAATGTCCAATAACAAAAAATATAATCTTGAATGACCATGTAAAATAAAAAATTAAAGGAGAAGAATTATTGTATGTAGTTCATTAAAATTAAAAATTAATGATAAAATGATCTAGAGGATATCTCAGTGAGAATATTTAGCTAAAAACCAGTTTTATGGTACTAATCTCTCATTTACTAGTGTAACATTACAAGCATAGTCCATAATCCCAATCCTAAAGCATGGAAATCTATTCAGGTACCAATTAGGGTCCTAAAATTTTATTACATGAACACATTAGGAAACCACCAACATTTCCTAATGTTATGAAATATGTCATTATAATATATAATATTTTATAGGAATATCAATAAGGCAATAATTCATATATTAAATACAAGTCAGACTCTAGTTCCCTAAGGGACACTCGGCAAAAAATACTCACTTTGGAAAAAAGTATATATATATATATATATATATAGATTTGTCACCATATATATTAATGTAAATGTGTTTATATATATATATATATAATATTTATGTATATGTATGCGCAATCTGGTATTGACATTTATACCTCTATATACATACGTAGTGTAGGGTAGGACCCAATACGTAACTCATGCTCCCATGCATAGTCTCAATAGTCACATAGAGTAATAATAAGGGACTCCATTCATATGTTTTATAGTAAGAGACTCTAGGATTGAGTATCAAGATAGGGGACTCTATGCTCGAGTATCACAATTTGGGACTCCATGCATGAGTATCAGAATAAGGGATGTTATTCCTAAGTATCACAACAAGGGAATCCTTTCTTGAATATCAAAATAATGTATTCCAAGCCTGAGTATCAAAATATGGGATTTTAGGAATGATTATCACAATATGGGAAACCATATCAAAATAACACCATATGGGATACCATTATAAAGTATAATAATTTAGAGGGTATGTCACCCCCACAAATCACAATTTATAAGGGATGTGATTTTTAACAATGTATTAAGTGTTACTCCATGAACTTAATAAGGCTCAACCCAACCACTATAGAAGGTAGTTTGGAAATAATGTGTGGGAATTAAATGTTAATGATGTTTTCTTTTAAATGGGAGTGTCTATAACATTTTATTTTAAATTATTCTTATAAATATATCCATGTTATTAAGCATGTCGTATTAGATTTAAATTATACAATTCAGGACTTCTACATCATTAATTAATAAAAAAAGTACATGGTATGTTCCATTCTATTAGAAGTTCATAATAAATCAATTTCAATCCAAATTTTTTATCGAGACATGTTTCTGATATTCCCATGTTCAAATTCCAAAAAAAAGGTAAAACTATGAAATTAATTGGATAGATGCAAAGGGGTGGACCATTTTTTTAGACACCAACATCCACCCATGTCAACGGATCTAGAAAAGGGGTCTAGGTTTATATATTTGCAATTAATTAATATTTTCTCATTGATTTTGAGCAGTGAAAAGAGAATCCTATATGATACACAATGGTGCAATTTTTAATTAATAATACATTAAGGGAAAACGGTGAAATTGAAGCATATACTAACTGGGGGTCATATAACACAATAAATGATGAGTGATTTTGATTCTGAATGAAGTAGAACCATCCATGCATAAGAGGAATCCATGGGGGAGCTCGAATAGAGAGGATAATATGTGTTGAAAGGAAAATAGATAAAGGATGAAGGATTAAATGAAACGTACAGAAAGTTAATTTTCCCCCTTATATGAGGCACATAGTTTTCCCACATGGTTTGGCTAAAATTTGTGACAACTGTGAGGGGTCACTACATATGTTGAATTACCCATGCATGCTAGGTGAACAGTTTTAAAAACTATACTTAGTCTCTATGACCTAATCTAAAATTTCTTATATACCCCATCACACTACCTTTCACATCCTCTTGCACACCTATTCAAAACTACTATCCCCCACATATGGGCATCACGATTTGATATGATGGTTTTCACGAGTCTGTTTTAAACGTTGTTACCCATTAACATTTCTAAAATCTAGGTTTTCAATAACTAAAAATCCCAAAAAAGAACCGGACACTGAAGAAACTAATCAATACTTAAACACCATCAATAAAAAAACATTAATGTGTTTCATAACATGGAATTTCATTTTGGGGGTTGGTTTATAAATCATCCCATCAACCATATGTTAATTAAAATTTCATTGGAATTTCAATTATTTTAAAACATGGGATATTATATATTTGCTTCAAAGCTGATTTTAGAGAATTTTGTAGTTGTATTTATTGGATTTGAATTAGAAAACCATAGTAATAACTATAGCGGCTCTTGTTTTTTCTTTTAAGGATTTGGAATATTTATAGGAATATTTTTGAAGCATGGGACTGATTAGGCTTTGGATTCTGGGTCTTGGGGAGCCTCAATATAGTGATATAAAAAATATTAAATATATTTTATCATATACATGTTTTTATTCAGTTAGTCTATTATAACTCTTTATAGGATCATTAGATTAAAATTATGAGATTTTGGTTTAATTCAGAATGATGGGGTTTTCCCCTATGTGAAACAAACAATTTTCAAACATTGAGTACCTTGTCATAGGTTACCATTGATGGGGAGTTGATGAAGGTTATTAATTTAACAAAATATTAAAATAAACCCCCTCCACCAATTGATTTTCACATATGGAATAAGGTATTGAATTGTTTCCTCCAATGGAAAGGAATGACCCATAAATAAACCAAGGAGATGAGGCACCGCCAATCATCTGTCATGATGGCGCTCACACCTATATCATGGTAAAGAAACTATAGACTGTGTAATTGGACACAAAGTTTTTGAGTTTCAAGAAATGATTTTATAATTTATGATATTTTGTTTTTCAACCAATTTTTGATGCATTTTTTTACAGTTTTAGAGCCCTTATTTGGTTAATGAGGACCCCATGGGTTGTCATCTGCCATTTCGATTAGAAATAAGGGGTTTCTAGTGGATCGGTGAAAATTTACATTGTTTATTTATGATCACACAGTGTGTAGCTTAGTAAAACATATGGTATGTTATTATCTTTTAGGTTGACTAAATTTTGGTACTACTTTCCATGTATTAAGGTTACACACCATATTGTGGGCCCTGGTTTTTTGGTAAAGGGAAACAACCAGTTATGTCATGTTAATGGATATTTCTATGTGAAGTACACGGCCAGAAGAAATGTGCACAAGTTGAGTTACATAGTCACGACCAAATAACATGGGGTTGGGAAAAAAATACGACATGTACTACATGTGTATTTCATGTTTTTTACACATAAATCATTCCTTGTATGTGAAATGCCATAAATAGGGTTCTGAGAATGGTGAAATTCCATGTTTCTTGGGGTAAAAACATGTATTATTTTTTTACACCCTGATCACCATCTATGGGCATTCTTAGGGGAAGGTGTTTTGAGACATGTCGTGTACTGTTAGTACATGTAATGTAGTTCCCTTGGATTATTTTCTCCATATCTTATAACCTTTTTCTAAACATTTATGGGGGACCTCGAGTATCCCATCTAGAAGAGTTTTTACTGTGGGATGCGATGGTTGTCATGGTTTTGGCTTTCCAGATATGATACGAGGTGATTTTGTGGGTTCATATAGTTAGTAATATATAGAGAAGCAGTGATTGAGTGAGTTCCCTTGATCTATTTTCTAATTAAGGTTAATTATGGATTTATTTCTTCATTATATTATTTTGATCCATTCTATTTCATCCATGATATTGTGTAAAATGAGTGTGTTACCATATTCTGGAGTGAGTTATCTCAGTCTTCCTTGAGTACAGACTCACTATCGTGGAGTATGTACCCTCCGAGTGACCCAAAAAAATATTCACATATATTCCTATTCCCCATGGTAGTATTTGTGGTATTGATGTTACAAATATTTACATGGGATTCATTCATCAACCTAGGAGGATGTTTCCAGAATGGGAAAGATCAACCAGTGAGCCCTCTGTGATGACCCCTATCTCTTCACAAATATGTAATATTCAGGATGGGTTAGTTTTCTGATGGAGTGTATATATAATCTTATTTCTCCTATTATCCTTCATTATTATACCTTTCTATTATCCCTTGGTAGGTTTAGTGACAATGATGTGAGAAAATATATGTGGGAAGTGATCCTGTTAATAATGATTTGTTCAAGATTTTGGGGTGTAGTGTTATACCCTTTTCAGTGTCCAATGTTTCTTCTAGGATACATAGTTCTCCCCATCTAACCTGCAAGTGATCCCTTAACAGTGTTTTAGAGATCTTCTAGGTTACTGAGGGAATGTCTACATGGCATTATCCGATGATTGTGTCCTTTTGATAATTACCACTACTTATTGAAGGTTTGTTCCATTTGTTTAGGGATACCTGATGAGTAGTTGAAAAGAACCATATGGAATGGAGGATGTGTTCTTAATGGGGTGAAATTATAAGATTTTATTGTATCTAAAATTGAAATCTCATTATGTGTGTACTCTTACACCAGTGAAACATTAGAGCCTCATGTTGGTTGTTCTTAAAGGTGGTATGGTTGGTTCTATAAGACTTGGGAGCCAGTTTCGAGGGAATCTACGATAATGAAGGTGACCATGTGTTATTATTCTTCTCAAAAATAAAATTCTTGGTGATGATGAGATGATTATTCTTGTATAGAGAAGAAATTTTCATGTTGGATTTCTCTCTCTTTCCTAGATTTCCTCACATGGATTTTAGTCAATTTAACTAATGTCTATTAGTTATTCTATTTTTTATTCATGTTTTTGGGGTGGCTATTGTGTATTTATATAATTATAACTACATGTTTTCTTATCACCCATGTTTTTTATTATGAAAATTATATATATTTTGGTACTGTACCATTGAGACTGGGATTGGGTGGAGCATAGATATAGGCTTGATCGGAAGAGTTGTGTACATGTCAAGAATCTGGTAGTAGTCCACTCCTTCTGATCAGCTCAGACTTTTCTATATTATTTTTTTGGTGGTCCGGTATTTTTCTGTTTTATCACATTCTATTAATTTTTCATACTCACAAGTGGGATAGTTTTTTTCATTAATTTTTGTATTAGGTTCTTTTATAATGAATACACTATTTCATCGAGATTTATATGAGTTCCTGCATACTGGTTTAGTAGACTAACCCTCCCTTGTGTGTGATATGCCTACATGGAGCTAGTCTCTAGCTCCTTTCCTATTGAAGGTAGTATTAGGGTAGATTTATCTTAGAATTCCACAAACCAGGAGATCCTTAGTGGGTTGGGCCATCATAGAGTGGTATCAAATGAGGTATTTCCCCGGGATTGGGGAGTTAAGAGTTTTCTAACTGTGAGCTTGGTTAGGGATACATAGTGATAGTGTTGATGTAATTCGAGTTAAAATTTAAAAGTACAGACTCTAGAGTTAGTGTGGTGGCTAACATATCGATTCAACAGGGCTCTAAAATAATTCTTGTTGACTTAGATATTCTAGTCACTATTTATAGGGAAATTTTGGTACATGAAACATATAGAAATGCATTTATTTTTATATGTAATTATTTAGTCAGATTCTCATATATATGCTTTTATTATAGATCATATTGTCTTGTATTAGTATTTTTCTACAATGAAATCCTTTTGGGATTCTTTTTTAGAGTCGTCGGTATGACCTAATAAGTGATGAGGTCATTGTGTAGGGGCCAGGTCATGAGTTAGGATGCCGTTAAAGTGGACTGTTGGTATATCTTTCACCATTTGAGAGGTATGTATATCAACCTCGATGGGTTCATGTAGATGAGACATATTATAATGATCCATGGGTGGAACTATTGGCAATAGAAAAATATATGTATGGATCATGTTTATATCATGAGCTTCGAAGGTAGGGTTTTCCATTAGTCTATTTTAACCAGGACCCACAGATAAAAAGTAAAAGAAACCAGAGAAACCATTTTTAAAGGAGAACATAGGGATGTCTCGGTCAATATGGGATTAGGAATTGATATTCAGGTGAAGGGTATTGATGTATCACATGAGAGTGTCGTACTTATCGATCATCTAGATGATGGATGGTCGATGGACCAATCAGATAGTGTTAGCAATTTCAATAGGGAGATTTGTAGATAAGTGGAGATGTCATAAGAGCTAAGTAAGCAGTATGAGTTGGTTTGCACTTTGTTCAGTTTCCACCACCCCCACCCCATGATGGTCTAGTAGATGCTCAAGTAGATGGTTTATATGGACGTTGGAGATCCCATGCATATGTGAATTTTTACCCTTTGGCTCTGGGAGTGGATGGAGGTATGATGAGTATCATTTGAACTTTAACAGCAGTATTTTTAGATAATGGTGTGAGATAATTTCTCTCCATAAAATTCTTTCATGATCTTTGTTCATGGGTTCATAGTGCATCAATGATGCCCTATTTTACTATTTTTTACCTGGATTTGAATTTATAGGATGATTAGAATCTTCCCTCACTAGGATGCGTTCTTGATACATGATAAAAAAATATATGGGAGAGTTAGAGCCAACCAAATTGTGGTGTTCCATTGGGTAGTGATATATTTCCTTTTCCCAATCAGTTTTATGTATTTAGTTCTTAAAAAGTGTAGAAGAAGGACATGGTTATAGAGTATAGGTGGAAAATATAAACATAACCATTATGATAACAAGGCTTTTAAACTAGAGGATTGTGTGTGGTTTGAAGTATGACATGTTAATTCTCTTCCTCAGTTATTATTTTTGCAGAGTCATAGGACCCATTTTTCAATGTGTATCCCCTTGTTGAGACCCATGGACACTAGATTATTATATTTTCACCTCCTTTGATTATTATCATTATTCCTCAAGGTTTCATGTTTACTGGTGAACTTTGAGGTTTTTGAGGGATTGTAAGACTAAGTGTGTTCCCATGGGATACCCTATGTTGTTCACCTAGGAGTCAGATGAGTTCTTCATGTTAGTTGGGAATGACATAACCTAGCATAGTTGACTATCATAGAGGAGTACCCAAACACAAGAATTAATGTTATCATTTCATAAAGGCTAGAATAATATTGGTTCTTGATTCTTGGGCTTTGGCCAGGTTATCACCAGCTATAGTTTCAAGTGAATTTTTTCTTATGTTTATGGTGATATCTTTGGGTGCATTAGATGTCGTAGAAGTTTTTCTGAGACTGATGAACTAGATCCCCAACCTTTTTTTATTAGTTCTTCATGGAACCTATAATGGTTCTAGTTTGTTCTTTTAATAATGTTATATGTCCATTATTAGTGAGTGAGGTGATGGACTGGTTACCGTCTTATAGTTTAACCTTGAGAATTGGGTCAATGATTCTTTTTTCCAATTTTATATTCTATTTTTTAGGATTCATATTACTGGAATTCAACAAGACAAGATCTTGATGTATTTTTTGAGGGTGGGATGTATGTCACCCTTCTAAGGATTTATGATGACACCAATCATGCGGCCAGATAAGGTACTTAGGAGGTTTCTTTCCATTAGTGGTAAATTCAGAGGAGGGATTTATTTACCAAGTCAATAGAACCCTTATTCTTCTAAAAACAAGCTACGGGTTCACCTGTAGTCATGGAATAGTTCATCCATGGGTGGATGAGTACTGTTAGGTTATATTGGTTTTTACATTGGGTTAGAGAGGTGGTATACTACTATACCCTAAGGATTAAGATAGGATGGGGGAATTGTGTTTTCCTACATTATGTTGTTGATGATACTTTTTCAAAAATTAGTGAATAATGAAATCTTTTATGATTATGGATTTAAGTGTGGATTTGTTTTTTAATATAGATGGTGGTGTTTTTGATCCATCAGGAGAAGACCTTTTGTTGCTTTATTGTCCCCCATAGTTCATTTTTTTTTTGATAGCACAAGAAAAATATGGATATCTTTCTAGTGTGGGTGATGCAGTTGATGGAATTTTTTTATTTCAGGTTCGTAGGATTTCTCTTTTTGGTGAAAAAAATACATGATGGATGGGAGAGTGTAGTAACTTTAGTTTTTCAATGTAAGTATTTGTAATATTTCAAAGAATATTTTTGAAGCAAGGCATTGAGTTATCATGGGATTTCGAGGCCTAGTGAGCCTCAATGCAGTGATATGAAAAATATGAATTATACTTTATCACTATATAAATATTCATTAGTTATTATGAATAGATCATTATCAAAGACTCAAATATGAAATATAAGACTTTGGATAAATTAATAACATGGGTTTTTTCCTAGGTGTGATAATCAATTAATCATTATCGGGTACCCAGTCTAGGATAACGGTTGATAGGGTGTTAATTGGACATTATTAACTTAAAAAAATAAATTAAAAAACCTGAACCCTATTTTTGTTGTTCAAAAATAATAACGGAGATTAAGGTTTCTTCCCATAGTGACAGGTGATCCACAAACAAACAAAGGAGAAAATGCACCACCAATCATAGAACTTGTTGTAGAACACTCCCAAATCATGTTTTAGAAGATTTAGAGCATGGATCAAGAGATGAAACTTCAGTGTTCTTACATAATTTTTTTTGGATTAATTAGATTTATTTATGAACCCAATTTTAATATTTTGTCAGGTTTTATGGTCCTTACATGACTGATAGGGACTCTATAGGGTTTGATCTATGGTTTTTTAATGAAATTAGTGGTTTTAGGTGGCCATGATAAAATTACCTTTTGAAATTTCTAATCAAACAATGGGTATTTCGGTGAAAAGTTCCATTTTTTCTTTCCATATGGGTTAGATGATGTTTTGGGACTACACGTCTTGTAATTGTGTTTAAAAACTATGTGATGGGCCTAGGTCATGTGGCCAATGGATGTGGAATATATTTCCATGTAAAAGGAAAAGACCATATTGATGTAGGTGGCCATAAGATATGGTCATAGGCTGAGTTACATGGGAATGGTAAAATGACATGGGATTGGGAAAAAATTGAAAATAACATTCCTTATAAAGCGGTACACATAGAGTGTGCTTGCACGACCTCAAAAACATGTTTGGGAAAGGACATGCCCAGAGGTGTTTCCTGGGACACATTCCATGTTTCATGGGAATGAAACTATGTGTTCATTTTTTATATGTATAATATCATTTGTGGACACAGGTAGGGGTCAAGCTCGAGAGACACATTATTTATGGTGGGTAAATGAGAACTAGTCCCATGTGAGTCTTTCCAAACACACACATCTACTTCTTCTCGACATGGATACAGTCTCGTGAGTCTCCTATCCAATGTATTATTCCACATAAAATTTGATGATGTACACAGTTTGAGATTTTGATATATGATGTGAGTTTCAATTATGGGTTTCTACAGTTAGAAATGTATAGAGAATAAGTGATTGAGAGAGCTCCAATAATATATTTTCCATTGAGGGGTTGGTCTATAATCACATCCTCATCGTAGGATTGTGACCTTTTCTTTGTCTTCCCCAAGATTGTTCATCATTTCTATTTTTACATATTTTGGAGTGAGTTGTCTCATTTCTCTTCAACTATAGACTCAACTACTTGAATCATGTAACCCTTCTAGAGTCCAAGAGTGATCTACATGCCCTTTTTTGTTTCCTGTGGCATGGTTTACTCTATCGTCCTGAACAATATTCACACAACCAATGATAATTTACCTAGGACGTTGTTTCCTAAGGTGGATGAATCCCTTAGTGAGCACTAGGTAATTACCTATATATCTTTATCAAGATCATATCATTTAAATTTTCCAGAAATCCAATTTAGTGTGTAAAGTAGATGAGTCTTATGTGTTTTCATCAGTGTTCAACTATGGTTTTATCCCATAGAGGGTCTTTTAGAATCGACAATAGTAACTCTATGTGAGTGTAGATCCTCAATATTGCAATATTGCCTAGATTTTTTTATGTAGTTTGATACACTTTTCTTTGTGTGGTGTTTTATCTTGGGTTCAAATTCTCCCCTAGAGGACCTAAGAATGACCCACTACCTAATTTGTTGTGATCTATGGGGTCCTCATGTGACATTCACCATGGTTTTACCTAATGGGTGTTCCCTATCAAATATTTACTAACATATATGGAAATGATGGTCTATTGGTTTAGTGATACCCAATGAGTGATCGGAAGATGCCAAATGTAATGTAAGAGGTGTACCTAATAAAATTTCATCTCCCAGCTATGTGAAATCTGTGATGAAATTATCATGGAGAATGTTCTTTTAGATGAGTGATACATTAGAGCCTCTGATTGGTTGATGTGAATGGGGTTATGTTTTGGACTGTGAGACTTGCGAGTCTGTGGTGAGTGTATATAGATATTCTGGGTGACCATGTAGTATGTTTCCTCTTACTTGAAATAAATAGGGGAGATGATCTGACTATCCTTATATAGATAGAAAGTTCTTGATACAGAGTTCTCTACATTTATGGGTTTTCATCATTTGGATCTTGATTATGTTAACTGATGTATATCAATTACTCCATTTTTTCATGTTTTTTGGGGTTATATTAGTAATTATTATACTCACTCATGCATGGAATCTACCCAAACATGTTATGTATTGTGAAGTCTATAGGTATTATGGAACATTTCCTAGTGGACAATTAGTATTTCAGGATTATTTTTGTGATATCCATAATAAAGAGTGCATCAGTTATGAATTTTGACGTAGTGACATGCTTCTGAGATGTTTAGACTCTTCTATAGTATTTCATTTTTAGGGTTTTTATTTTTCCCCTTTATCACCACAAGTGTGTGAGATATGCCTTCTCAACACCAGTCTCCCTCTACCCAACCTATTGGAACATGTATTTCAATAGTGGTGGATTTCCCTTCCACCATCCTGGAGTTAATTATGGTTCATGACATTACATTAACCATATGGATAATAATAAATATTAGAATACATCAATAAATATTCATAAATAGAAGTATACTTGATTTTATGAGAAAATGTTGTGTTTTATTATTAATATAATGATGATTTCACTATGAATCATATATACCTAAGGGTAAAAAAATATAAGGTATTGTTTGGTATTAAAAAAACCAATAACTAGTGAATGAAAATGATCCCTAAGAATAAACACATTTCCACTCATTCCTAATTGATATTCTATTATTGAAAATTTGATTTTTATGAACTATTATGCATCAAAAAATACTATGAATTTTAGATTTATGAAATCATCTATGGATAAAATTTATTAAAACCATTAAATTCATTTCTTAAGGAATAAATGGAATTTATTTTTTACCACTTCATTGTTCATAGACTCCTATCTTATATTTTTAATTTTCCTATAATTCTCAAAATAATATATATTTTGGTGAATAAAATGATTTGAAATAGAATTAAATAATGAAAGTAAGTCTTATCATTCATTAATGAACATAAAATATTTTATGTGATTATAGTTATATGAATTCTTCCATATCATGCATGTTATTATAATTATTCTAAGCCCACATCCAAACATGTAAGTTAGGTTATTAGTCAAAACAAAAAAATTGTTATATTATTACATCCAATGTATATTACATTTCCCCTGTAACACTTTTTGGGTTGAATTTTTTAGAGAACATTTTGATACACCTTTATGAGAATTCAATGGTATTTTGGGTATTGATTGTATTTACTTGTATAGATAAAATATATTTTTCCAAGAGAAGGAAATCATTTTCTATATCACAAATCACATTCAATACCAATAAAACATTATGTTTGAAGATTTATCTCATTTAGAATATTTATATCGTGAATGGATATTATTTTCTTACGGTAAAAATTATATAGTTAAAATTATTGACTATAATTATAATCTCATCTGAGAGACATGGACACACTAATAGAGTAAGTCAATGTGTTCCTAGAAAAAGTTTATTATAATTATCATATCAGAGAGCTTCAATTATCAATATAACATAATCATGGAGATTTAAAAATATCCCATAATGATTATTAATGTTTCATTGGTGAACAGGAATAGATGAAGAATAAAATAAATGATAATGATGATAAATGGTTTATATACATATGTTCTTCAATTTGGGTGTTCTAATTCTTTTCGTTAGAAGTGGTATAGACCAATGAGCTTCCACATTTGTTAACTATGGATTAAAATAATGAATATATTGAAAAAACATCTTATTACATGGTTTCATTACTTGTCTGATCATCTACATGGAAATCACTACTTCTATGTAGTGAACCTTCATTCAGGATATTATCATGTCATAGTGATCAAGGGGGATATATTGAGATGATTGTTTTTAAAAAATTATGGGAACTATCATTTCATAGTGATGAAATGTTGAAAAATGTATTCTTCATCTATCTCCATGGACATAATGAATATTATTAGAGGGATTACCTAATATAATCATTGGTAGTCGTTAGAGAAGATACACATGTCTACTACCAAATAAACAACGAACAAAAAAAGTATTTGATTTATAAATTGGTGTCTATTCAAGAAGAAAAGTTATATCTGATGTAATAAAACTATGTGTTATGGAATGATAAGTTACATTAATGGGTAATGTTATCAAATGTAATATAAGATATATGGTTCCATTTAAGATAGAGTAAATCAATGGATATAATATACCAACATCTATGACATAGATATATAGTTTTATTTTAAATCCCCTTTTTATCATCACTTTGTGAGAATCCTATCTTGATTATTTAACACATGAACCTAATAACATGGAATAGAGTTATTTTTTTATTGGAAGAATATTTCAAGATACCATTAATGAGTTAACATATAGTCTATAAACCACACCTATAAACATATTATTCACCAGTGCGTAAATTTTTTGATTTGATATATAGTGACATATCAATGAATGGAATGGGTTTTGTGATCGTCAAAAATCAAAAACTAATATTTTATGAAACATTTCAATTAAAAATATAATAGTATAATAACTAGACCCTTGATCTTGAATTATATGTAGTTATCATTACATTTTAGATTCAGCTACATTATCTTTTTGGGGTGAAGTGTGATATGTATATGGATAAAAAAATATCAGGTATATATTCAAGGAAAACGAGGTCAGTATTTTCAAATGAAGTTTCATAGATATTATCAAGGATTGTAAATATTTAATCCATTGTTCTCCTATGAAAGAAAATTTTACTTCAGATGCATTAAGTAAAAAGGAATCCACAAAAATATCCACTATTAGGATTAAACATGATCCAATCTTCTTTTACATGAATATAGAATAAATTGAATCTTAAAAGAAAAATCACTCTAAATTTCTCAAATTACTACTAAACAATTTATTAATGAGAGGATAATGGAGTTTCAAATAAAGGATAAGTATATGTATGAAATGGTAGATAATAAGATGGTGGACATATTTTCTAGACATATTTTTATAAGGTTTAGAACCTAGTTATCTGTCCTAGAAAAACAATTACTAAAGAAGAATCTTCTAGATGATGCACATAACACATATTTTCCTAATAATACATTAGTTAATATAATGTATGGTGATAATAATTAAAAATTAAAGAGTGATGAAAAGTATGGGGAGTTTAATTAATGTGTAACATGATGATTTTTATGAAAAAAAATTAATGGTTTAATGATATAAGTCCATGTGTATGATGAGACCATTTCCCATTCCAATATTTAAATTGGAAAAATTATCATGGATTGGTTCATAGGTATCGCTATGACATTTAAAGTAAATATAATTATTTTAGTATAAGTCATTCACATTATAAGGACATTTCATTTCATTTATATGTATATGGAGACACAAGTATTTTTAGCACAAATTTTTTTTATGATTTTAATCACAATAATCCATCGAATTAAATCATAGGACTTGATATTATAGTATCAGTGGAAGATAGTGTTTATAAATAGAAAATATGATACCAGAATAAAACATCTCCTTATTAATCTCAATAATAATCATCTTTTCCCCATTGATATCCTAAAACTACATAGCATAACCTAGGGGAACATAGTGAAAATATGATGAGATAAAAATCCATGTAAGGGAATAGAAATATAAATAATGGATAAAAAATTTATTAGAGGCATAACATGATAACATAAAAGGTATGGATCATCAATAAACATATGGGGGAAAATATATAATGTGTAATAATATGATCATGAAAATACCGTAATGTGGTTGTAAAATATATCACGATGTCAATGTGAGTCAACCTTAGCTGCCAATAAAATATCACGTGGTGGAAAAAGTATCATAAGGGATTATGTTTAATCCCTAATCCCATTAATGATATCTCTTGAGAACATTTCTTCCAAATTCTTTGTATCAATATCTAGATGAACCTATCAATACATTTACAATCATGTTCAGCCCATGTAAGGATATCAATCATAAGGATTAAACATAAGGGTTTCATATAGAAATAAATTAGTTTCATAATCATGTCATAATGAATATAATATGTGTGTATCATAATTATATACATTAATTAACAAATTATATAAATCTTGGGACAAAATATAGTTATACATAATAATTAACCCTGAATAATGATTTCCATTGAAAGTAAAATAGTGAAAAATATTGTTTATATAACTTTAGAAAAATGACACATTAGTTTTCTTTAAGGGGAAATATTAAAGTGTCCTTAAAGAGGATAAATGAATAATTATTTAAATAAAATATGAAATAAACTAGTATATAATTTCATGATAAAATATATGATTTTAGAAAATATTCCAACCTTAAAAAATTAATGTAATGTACATGAAAATTGTTACGAAATAGAGAAGTTTCCTTTAATCAGGAGAGATTATTCAGTGGAATTGATAAAGAACCCATTTAAAACATGTATGTCCCATAATGGAAATATTAAGTGAATTATATATATATATTTGGGACATATATTAAAAATACAAGAGAATTATGTACTATGAATGAAGAGATAAAATGAGGAAAAGTGAGGGAAATAGTTTCCCAAATGAAATATGGTGGTTTTGAGAGATCTATTTTCTTTTGAATGAATGTATTACACACGAACACATAATTTCCAAGACAATAAAATTATATTAGAAAATAAATTAACTTTTTATTTTCGAACAAAATTTAAGGGAAAAGTGAGAAACAATATTGTTCTGCATTACAAACAAATAAAATATAGGATCTGCCTCACCCCAGCAACTACCTCGTGATGAAAACCCCTCACCAATTCTTGACCATTCAACTATATGTCATGTGAAATGATGAATGTGCATGGAATTGATGGAAAAAACATACCCTCTATGACTTATAATCTAAATTTCATGAATTAGTGAATATTTATTACAATGATCCCAATATAAAGAAGATCCACGTATAAAGCTAGATGCTAACAACAAACCTCACTTCAACCAACATCAAAGAGTGATCCAAAACCTGATTCAAAATGAAATAGAAAACTACCAGAACCAATAAACAGTTTACTCCATTTTAATCAATGTCATTGAAGAGTAATATTAACCTACCAAAATCTATTTCCCTAAATAATTCCATGAGATTGATAATAACTGAATGTTTGGTGCCTTCATCATTAGATTTTCAAACTCAAAGGCATTATGATCCCATGACTGTATGTACCTCTAAATGATAATTTTCCCTATATTGAACCCCCAAACGAGAATAAGATCATGTTTTTCAACCCAATAATATTTCACCTCATTAAGGGTCTCCCTTAAAGACCTCCACATTATTTTATTCACCTCCACATCAAAATCATTAATTAACAAGACCTCCTCTACCACCTCTTACTCATCTCTTAATAGTAGTTCCATGGGTTGGTCAACCTTAATCACTGATCTCTGATGGCTCACATACTCAGAGTCCAACTTTTGGATGTTTTCCTTCTTAACATATCAAGACTATAATGTAGGTGGTAAGGAAGATTAATCCTTCCCACCCTTCTTCCAAAGATTTCCTCTATTGTCTTTCTGAAATGAATCGTTGACTTCCAAATGACTATGTTCAATTTCATTGTACACGTTCAGGCATCTCAGAATATCTTAGATGGGATAATATTATTATATCCCAAGTCTACCACTACATGTTCATGGAATCTATATCTCAAATTAATGGAAGACCGGTTCTGGGAATCATATCCACCATCTTTCCCATCACCAATTTTCAATTCTACCTCCATAATAGTCCCATGCATCTCCTTTTCAAAAAAAAACACTACCCTATTCGATCACCTCCGGAAGAGCCTCCTCCTCATTTTCCACAATTTGCACCATGATATGTTTACTCCCACTCCCCTGAGTAAACCTTAAATGAAATCTTGCTTCACTAAACCACCCTCTCTTACACTATTATTGAGCATCAAAGAGGAATAATTGGTCAAGTATAGTCTCAACCTTCTAAAACCATTGGCCACTTTCAGGTTGTCCTATGGCACCACTGCCTTCTCCATAGGTGATCGAGAATGTGATGTCTGGGTAGACCCTACCTCAGCTACCACTTTTTATATTTTTGGAAGAACAGAAGGTATCTACTCTATAATATGCCTCATCTTGTGTCTCATTCTCCTTACCTCTACAATTTTTCATCTTCAAAGAAGACTGATACCCCATATGGTAGTATTCCATCGAATGTCCTAGTCGCTTGGATCTAGGGCCAAAATTAGTCTAGATTTCATAGACTACCTGTTGTTTTCATCGGTACTCCTCACCCATATTAATCCACACATATTCAAAAGGAATTCTTGACATTTCCATTTCAACATAGATGGGTGTATTTATAGGGTGACAAAGGGACTCAGTTCGACCATCTGATCACATAAATCTACAAACCAGGATCCCTATCATACACATAACTGAATGATTTTGGAATGAATGGGGGGTGTTCAGATAGCCTACCCACATCTCCATAGAGGGTGGATCCCACTTAATATGCATATCGGAGGAACACTAAATAAGGATAAAACTAAAACCATATAAGTTGTGTGGTGAATTTTCCCGGGCCTTGATGATGTCAGCATCCATGATGAAATGGATCATAATTTGGTGATTATCCACAAGACTCACTATGGACCTATCCAAAAACCCCAAGTGTCAAAGAAATGAAAATCAAATGAGTCGACTGAAGGGCGTCATTGATAAAACCTAGAAACCATGGTGTTCTTAAATTGATTAGAATATTATTAGAACTCCATAAAAGATAATAGTAGGTTGGGACACCCATCTAGAAATTCTGATACTTTTGATCTAAGAAATAATTGACGGAAAGGAGGAAGAAAATAAGTATTTTAAAATTATATGAAGGAGGAAACCCTTTCTTTGGAGGATAATGAGGGATCCTCTCCCATCAATGGGGGAAGGATCAACGCAGAGTCTATTGTCATCATTGAGGGTATATAGGGTTCCTCCTAGTGAATCTGACCCATGATTTCTCAACCCTAATCATCTCCTCTATTAAAATTATATTTAATAGTTACATATTTTATAACCTCTTTCAAATATATTTTATTTATTGTAATTTTATTTTGTTCAATAATGGAAATTTTTATGACTTATAAAGTTTCATTTTGGTGTTTTAAGAGTGTTTGAAACATGGATTAATGGTTGGTTCAATTGACTATAATTATGGATGTTCTCCTCAAATGGAAATACTAATCTATAAGGGAAATAAAATTAATTTCAGTATCTTCCATAATAATAAATGGTTTCATATATCAATTTTTTTTCACATGAGGATTGATATTTGAGTAAAAACATTATCGTTATGTGCCTTGTTCATTTAAAAGTTTTTACTGAAAATTAATAATAATTTTTATTTTATTTAATATTATTTCTATATATTAGTTTCAAAACATGAAATATTGTATTATATTTTTATTAAAATTTTATTTAGCCATGATAAATGTTTTATGAACAGCAATTATGCCATAAATGGAAAATGAGAACTCATTATCCATGGATATAGAAGGTTGGTGCTCTCCCCCAACTGTATCCTTTAATTCATTCCTCCCGAATCACCTCTATGTTGTTTCTTCCTCTCTACACATTTTCTTGATTAGTTTTGCAGTTGGCCCACTCTGATGACGGTGCTACACCTTTTCCCCGGATGCCGCTCCTCACTCTAACCTCGAGTTTCTCCACTCCTCTCCAGGTCGGTACAAGAGAGTTGGATTCTTGTGGTTTTGGGATTAGCGGATTCATGGTCATGGATCTTCAAGGCGCCTTCATCCCTTTCATCTTGGGTTCCTTCCTTGGTATCACCTTCATATTTCTCGTCTTTGGATTTTTCATCCAATCCTCCTTGTTTTTTTTTGACCACGTCAACCATGCTCAGACCTAGAATTATATCGATCCTCTCCCTGTCAGATTTGGAGTGATGGAAACATAGGGGTTTTGGGCCATGTAGTTCGGTAACCTTGGAGCTATCCACATGGGTTTCATTTTAGGTCTTCTTCTGGTTTTCTCCTATGATTTATTTGATGATCCTTTGATGTTTGGTCAGTTTTCTGTGTTTTTTTCATTTTGTGGCCAGTATTGGTCAAAGATGAGGGTTTTTATTTGGTTTATCTATGTTCTTCTAGTTTTATGGTGTTCGGTGGGGTGTTTTTTTTTACATTCGATGTCAATAGTTCATTAGTGATGATAATGATGTAATTTGGTGGCCTTCCATGTTGGTGATAGAAGGGGTAGGGAGAAGACATTCGGTGGGGTATTTTTTTGATGTCAATGGTTCTTTAGTGATAATGATGGAATCTAGTGGCCTTCCATACTGGCGATGGTAGAAAAATGGTGAATATGACGGCTGTGTTGACGGTTCATATTTCTCGAAAGGCGACAACGATGATGGTGATTATTGTGTATGGAGGCTAGGTGAACAACGATGATGTGTTTAGTAGAGAAGATAGTGATGTTTATCACGATATTTACAAGATATATTGAATTTTGAATTTCATTCATTACTGGTTTTATCGTAGGGTTCAGCTTGTGGCAGGGTGTGTATCACGAGGGGGTTCATGATCCGATGCGGTGATGATATTCTATGCTCATATTTTGAAATGGTTTGATGTTTTTAATTTAAATTTTGAAATCAATAGGGGAAGTTTTTTTGTAAGGTTACCAACATTCCTTAAAGTGTATCTTATAATAATATAAAAATAAATTGATGGTGGTGTGTGAGGATAAGGCATAAAATTAAATTAAATTAAAATTAGTAGTTTGGGAATTGTACCTCTTGAATATCAACTCTTCAAATGACCCCAAATGAAATATGAAATTGGTATTTTGTTGATACCATAATCAATTAGATGTAGGGATAGTGGAGTGTAGATGGTTTCCATGATATATGGAAAGCGTCAATTCCTATAATGAGTGAAGAGAAATGTTTTTTTGGGGTGGTATTTATAACTGGGGGAGAGGAATGTTTTTTATTATTATATTAATTTTGTTATTATTTTATCCCAAGACTTTAAATAATATTTATTATTGTGATAAAATGTCTTAAATGTTTAATTTTAGTTATAAATAGATGAGGTTCACATCATCCATGACTCAATTATTCGGGTATTTGGTTTATGTTGGTAAATATTGTAAATTACTGTATTTTACTGTTCACACAAAAATTTACTATTTTAGAAAAATTCCCAAAATTATCCCTAAAATATTGAAATTTATATTTAGAAAATATAAACCATTTTATGAAAATAATTTTCCAAATATGGGAAATATAATTTTTAATTAATTAATTAATTTATTTGAGAAATACTATTTTAATATTATAATTGATATTATAACCCCCCGAAAATTTATTTATGGTAACATAAAATTATATTATCATTATAATAAAACATAATATTAATTTATAAATCCATTTTTTATATTAAATTTATTTTAAATCATTTAATTTACTATAACATTGTGGTTATATAATATATGTTTTATAATAATATAAATAATTAATTTATCAATTTTAAACATATATTTTCTTTTACCACGGTATGAATATATTGAATTTACATTGTACATTTTACACCAGTATTATTTAACACTTATATAGGTTATGTTACTATTTTAACAGTCGTATTATTATTCCTCGAGGTCAAATTACTATTCCATTGTTCAAATTACTATTTAGCTGTTAGATTAATACTCAAACGACCATATTTATAATGGTTATACGGGTAAAATATATCTTATAAATACCTATTATTCAATTCATTCATTATTGAACTTCTATTTCATCTCAATAATACATATTGTTTCATCATTAAAATGAATATTGTATTATTAAAATTGTTTTTTATTACTAAAGTTTTGTTAGTGAGTGTGATCATTCTGGTTTCTCGAGCAGAACTAAATTATCCAATTATTATTCTTTTGTTTTTTATTTTTATTACACTGTATTATTTTACATACATAATGGTTTTTTTACTAATGTATCATTACTCATTTGTGAGAATAAATTTATTGGTTTCTCTATGTGATTTATATGCTTTATACGACATGTCATAATTAAATGATAGGAAATTTCATTGATAAAATTCAGGGTCATTACATTCATCCACTATAATGAAATTTTCCCGCAAAATATCATTTTACACACCCAGGTAAAAACATGTGAGGGTACACCTACTTCACCACTTCATTATGTTTCCAAGTTGGCTTTTAATGTTTATGGTTCTTCTAAATTCCTTTCAGCAGGTGAGAAGTATTGTAGCGTAGAACATTATCTCTACAATATAAGATCTTCACTAGATGCTCCCCATATGAGGGATCATTTTTCAACATTACCAGCTCGAATTAAATACATGTGAGGGATATGGTATTTACATCCTCCAGATGTTTACATTGAATACATCATATAATTAATACATGGTTGGTGGAAGTACTAGTCGATAAGCTACACCTCCAATGTCATCAAGAATATCAATGGGGCTCCTATAATTACAAATTGGCATTCCCTTATTCCAAAATCTCATGATGTTATTCCTTAGATATGTGTATACTAATTCATTATCTCCAACCATAAAAATGTCGTCTTATCGGTGATTTTCTTTACAAATCTTCTGTAAACATAGTGCACCCTTGATGTGCTTCTGTATAGTCTTCTCATCTTTTACCATTTCTTCGACTAGTTAATGTACAATAATTTTTTGTTCACCAAATTAAACCCAACATATAGGTGTTCTACATATTTCCCCATAAAGGGCTTCACAGGATTCCATTTGGATTCTTGATTGGAAGCAATTATTGAAAGTGAGTTAGATCATGTGAATATGTTGGTCCCATCCTCTTTTTGAGATAATTGATCATGATCCCAACATATATTTAAATGTATGAATAATAAAATAAAAAATTCCATTATTCAGGGGTTGGAAGACCTTTATAATATTAATTTCATTACTTAGGAAAATTTGGAGACTTTTCTAGAACATGGATGTAAATATTTCATCTCAACTTAATATAATTTATAATTGTACTATATCCAGCCTCTAAAATTCTATGATGTGTATTGGGGTAATTTATTTGATGTTGTAATCCTCTTAAATTGTAATAATGTTAGTATCCATTGTAAGATTATCTACATTAACCCATAAAACATTATTTCATATGGATGTCTTTCGGAGTCTAGTGGCAAAGTACATGGGCATTTTTTCACTTTTCAATTTGGGTATGGGTAACTGTTTCATCATATAATTACAGTTTTTTCCTTTCATCCTTCATGGGATGATATATTAATATTTTTTGTGTGTATTCTACAATCGATTTATTAATTTTTTACCACCAATAGTGTTATCAGATATCTCAAAACACCATTGTGATTCCTGGGTGGATAGAGATGTTAGATTTATTCATATCATTCAAAATAGCCCTCTTTACCTTAAGATTTTATGGTACACCTATTTGTGATTCATGTCTACTAAATACTTCCTCATCAATTTTGACCTCTGAGGATTTCACATTTTTGATAGCTTTGGAATACTATTGAATTTCAACATCATCACTTTCAAAATACATTATATCTCTAAAAAGGTTGGTTGAGGAATAATTTGAGAAATAAATTATGATGTTCCTTCCATTTTCATTCCCTTTTCCAGACTTTTCATGTCTAAGAATATTGGATCATTCTCAATTTTTATAATGGATAATGTGGCAGGATCCTTTATAAATAGAGTATCTCCCACATTATTTTCGTTATCAGGATGGTAGTGGATAGATCAAACATAATCATTGATGAGATTTAATCATATTATTTGCTACATGTAATTCTCCCTCCATGTGATTATATATGTGAGGATTGTGTGAGTAGTATATATCTCACAGTTCACCCCATAGAGATAATACATGATGTTTTTCAAGGATAAGATCATAGACTCTAAATATAAATCATGAATGGGATAGTTTTTCTCTTGAAATTTCAGTCACCTTAATGTTTTTTCTTTTGAATTATCATTTTTCATCAGTAAAAACATATTAAATTAATTTATGCATAATATTATATGAAAAAGAGTTCACTAATTATGGGTAGTGTAAGTACTGGTGCATTGATAAGCCTCATTTTCTGTACCATGAAGCAGTCTTCAAATTCACCAGTCCATAGAAATTTTAATCCCATTAATGTCATATTTTATAATGGTTTTGAAAATCATTATAATATCCTCACAGATTATCGGTAATGCACATCTACACCCCAAAAACTATGGATCTCCCCTAAAAATCTTTTCATGGACCACTCCTAAATTACCATTGTCTTAGAAGGGTCTCCATATATCCCTTTTTTGGTGATGACATGCAAAAGAATGATTAATCCTCCATCTGGAAAATACATTGATTTTATAGTTGACATAGTTTCCCCTATTTCAAAATCATTATCACAATACTAAAATTTTCCTCATGTTCTTCATTTCCCTCAGATTATATTATAAAATCAACTCTAAAGACTGCAACAAAGTTTTTGCGGTAATATCTAAATACATAATTCATTAGGACTTGGAAAATCTTGGGGGTTTAGTGGGTTCAATGTGAATCTCTATGAACTCATAGTGTCCACTCCTCATTCAAAAAGTATCCTTGGGAATATCATCCTTCATCACATTTAATTGGCGATGTCCTAATACAATGTCCTCCTTTGAGAAGTAATTGGACCCACATAGTTGATCGAACAAGATGTCTTTTAATTTAAGGGGATACTTATTCTTTTTCATGATATTAATATCAGATTGAAAACAATTAGGGTGCTCATTGATCAATCCTCCTTGAAAAATAGGACTTGTGCACCCTATAGCGAAGCATGTAGGAAGGTGAAACTCTTATATAGATTTTATTGTAAATTATTTTTTAGTACCTCAATATTAGTTGTGGAAATTATATATAGATTCAATGATATGGGATGATATTCAGGTATAAGTTCATTTGTGAACATAAACTCTTCGTCATGAGGAGGAAATAAAAAATTATCCTGGAACACATCATTGTTGTCCCTCAAAATGGGCATATCTTTGTGTGTGATCCACTCCTTTGTCTTAAACCATTAAGATAAACAATATTGATCACAAGTAAATAGAATCCCCGAATAGGAAGGGTAAACATCCTCCTTAAATTTTTATAGAATTGGTGTATTCCTTATGATGTGAAGAGTGATATCCCTCTCCCTAAAATTGATTTTGTTTTTTTATAAATAAATAAAATTTATTCCAAACATATAATTATACTCAAAAAAGTTATTGAGAAGTTATTTAATGGGATTTTTGTTCCAAAACAATTGATCAGGGATGATTCATATACATTAGATGAAATAATTTCCCAAGTCAATGTTCTTATGGATAACTCAATCGTAATATTTTTATGTGGTGTTTTATGGTTCTACTAAGCATTAAATATATTAAATAATGTATAGAAAAATAACAAAAAAGTATATTAAAATTTTATGAATGAAATACTAGTGTACCTATCCCCATATTCTTGTTAAGATCCTCCCCACACGTAGTGATATAATATTCCCTTCCATGCTACCATGGAGGTTTTCTTTATTGATTTTCTTTGAAAATCCAATTATTAAGTGATTGGATCACATAATTCCCATGTTCCATGAATTTGAAACACTATACATCATGTTTAGTATTTATATACACATTCTTTTATTATTACCTAATAGTGGGATTCTTTATATAAATTTGGAATGATTGTCTTGATGCCCCTTACTTCCACATTTGAAAAATCTCTTGCTTCACTGTATATAGTTCTTGGGATGCTTCTCCCCACACTTTTGAATTGTGTGATACCAATTTTTTTAATAAATGGGATAAATATATTTATCAACCGAAATTAGAATCAAATCAATTTTCATAATTATATCTCTAATCCCACAAGACCATTGAGAGTCATCAATCGTTAAGGCACAATGTACAATATACTCATGGTTTTCAAGGTCTGAAATCAAAAATTGTATTTTTATACCCATATTTAGTCCACTAACAAGTCAATACACCTTTAATTCAACATTAATGATAAATAATGAGGTTTATTGTGAATTACTGTGGATTTTTTCCTCATACTCCCCGATAGACTAATCTATGATTTCATCAGTTTGAGGAAATATCCCTCCAACATAAGATCGATCGTTTTGGAAAATTTATTATTGAAAATAAGTCTTTAATCCTTACAATTTCATGGACTAAATTTCAAAATTAGGATTGATATTTATGATCATCTTCTAGCACTTATTAACTTTATACTCAAAATGATACACTACATTCATGACTTCATTTTTTCTGGACACTATATTAATGTAAAGATCTTCTCAGTGGATTTAATTAGTTTTCCCCGATGAGGGGATCAGAACATCAATTTACGGTAGGCGCCCATTATAATATGAAGTATTTTACCACAACGTGATATTTCAAAGGATATTGGGTTGTTGCACCTGATAAAATCAATAATTAACAATGTGATATAGTTGATTAGGAACTATCTAGACGTTTTGATCTCCCTTTTCCATCAATTTCAGCATCTCATTAGGGAAAACATCACATTTCCTGTCACATTGGATTTTATAATGGGTTTTCCTATTTCAATCCATTAAAATATAGAATAAAAATAAAATAATGGGGGATTTGGTACATATATAATGATCATATAAAATGGAAAATATGGACATTAAAGGATAAACATATAAATGAAAAAGTATATCCAAACATAATATTCACTAGGTTTCAATCTAGGTTATCTATTCTATTATAATTATAAATATAGTTATTATCAAACATTTTTGTTCTAATCCACAAATATCACTTGACCATACTCTAATACCGACTGTAGAAACCCTATCCCATTTAACATATTATTACATGAAATTATGAATAATTATCCATTAGATAAAAACCCATCATTTAATAGTGTAGTGTCTTTTGAAGACTGGGTATGTCATTATAAAACATGAAACTATAATAAAATACCTTTTAATTAATCTCCATAATGAACTCATACCATCCCTTGTTCTCTAACAACTACATTGGTTAACCTGGGAAATCCATAGACAAATGAGATGATCCAAAATGCCTAGTAATTTAATAAACAAGGAAATGATGCATAAAAATAGATAATATGGAATAAGATGATTGAAAAAAAGGATTCTATCATGAATAAAAATATTAAGGAATAACATATAGAATAGGGAATAATATGATCATATAAATATAAGAATTTGGAAGGATCATATTTCTTGACAAAAACATAAGTCAAGTCTAGCTACCCCGATTATATCACATGGTGGAAAGAGTCCCATAATAAATTAGGATTACTCCCAAATCAAATACATAATGTCTCACGCAAAAAAACATTACACAGTAATTTAGAGATCTATCATTTTCAACCTGACAATATATGTACATCTATATTTGTTCCACAGAAATAAATGAAACCTTAGTAATAAACATAATCAATACCCTTGAAAATAAGTTGGATTTTTAATCATATCTTAAGGAAAAACCCAAGGGTTTATCATAATGATATCCATAAAATAAATGATAAAATTATTATTTCACAATATTAAAGTTAAAATAACAAAATATCATAAATAATGTGGTACAATAATGTGAAAACAAAAAAAAATAGTGTTTTTTGAAATTTTATAAATGTGTTTCTTCTTTGCAATTTAATAATAATGATTAGAGTCCACACTGTAGATAAAGAAATAATTATTTCCATTACATAAGAGATGAAATAAAATTTTTATTCATGTTAAAATGGGTGAATTTAGAATATATAGTTGGATTAAAATAGTTTATGGAGTGTAATTGAAAATTGTTAATAAAGAGAGAAGTTCCATTTAATTTCATTTTTTTCAATGAGAAATTGAGAAGTCAAATGTTCTACAAATTTTATTTAATAGAAATGAATGATGAATTTATATATTTGTGTGTGTGTGTGTGTTTCTAAAATATATACATTATGTGGGAGAAGTATATAATAATAATGAAGAGAAAAATGCATGAAAAGGGAGATAAGGTGTTACACAAAGGAAATATGCTTGTTTGGGGAGAACCCTCACATTACGTATGAATGGATTCTAAATGTTAAATTAATGTCAAGGATAATAAAATTAGATTTATTAATTATTTAATTCATAACCTCTTAAACTAATATTTTATTTATTATATTTTTATTATATTTATTTCTGGCCATTTTAATGAGTAATAATGTTTAATTTCATTGTTTCTATATCGTTTACTTCCTGGTTTCATGTTCGGTTCACATTGGTATAATTATGTAGGTTATTATAAAATTATAATACTATTAAAAAAGTGAAATTAAATGGTATTAATAAAATTTTAGAAGTATAAATGTTCCCATATATGATTTTTTTTTAAATTGAGATGTTTCTTTGAGTAAAAAGATTATCGTTTTGTGTTTTTTTTATTTAGGTGGTTCTATCGACCACCAAGAACAATATTCATTTAACTTAATATTAGGACTATATGTTAAATCATGAAAATGAAATAATTTGTAAAATAATTATAAAAATATTATTTCTTCATGATAGTAGTTTTATTATAAACCTCTAGGTTGGTAATGGAACACAAAAACTCATTATCCATGGAGACAATAAACTGCCACAATTTGGATGATAGTCTCATTTCATTAAATTAAAGCAGTTAAGAAAAGATAAGGATAGACTATAATATGTTATAAATATAAAATTGTGTAATATATCTAATACTAGATTTATTGTGATTTAGTGGATGAATTTTTCAAGGATAAGTTAGAGAAAGAAAGGAAATTAAAATATGTAGTTTGAGAGTGATTCCTATTGAATGACACCTCCTTGAAGGGACCCTTAGGGAACATGGAATTGGGAATGAGATGAGACCAAAAAAAATATATTAAGTGAGTTGGGAGGTTACTCTCTGGAAGATAATTTTTAAGTATCAAGGCTTTTATGTTTTTAGGAGAAGGGGTTGTATGGGGTGTAATTTATAAGGGGGAGAGGGGTGTTTTTGATTATTACCTTAATTAGTGTATAAAATTGGATAGATTTTATCAATATGGATTATTTTTTATTTATATATAGTAAACGGTTCATATGTGTAACACTCCAATATTCCATAGAACATTTCATTTTTATAATAATTCAATAGCATGTGCAACATTCAACACTGAGTTCGAGCGCACCAATATTTCTATCATTTTAAAAAGCAGTTATGAATAATACTGACCAAATTATGAATTTTTCAAATTTTAATTTTCCAAATAGATTTTATTTCTGAATTTGGAATATCAAAAATATATTAGGATTATTTTTTGGATTTTTTCTAAAAAAATCAACTTTTATTGGATAGTGAAAAATAATGCAATGTTGTTAAATCTAACTTTTTCATTTAAATAATTATTTTACATTAAATTTATTTTATAGTCACAATAGACAGATAATAAATATATTATTCAAATTTTGGTCATTGTAAAAATATTTATAATATAATTAGAAATAAAAATTTATTTATCTTTTGAACGTTACTTTTACCCGTCTAATCCCCACATATAAGAGACTATAATTATTCATAATTTTCATGTTCCTATGAATTTAATTTAAACAAATGGACATAAATTAAGGTAATTATTATCATATTTTTTATCTAGTAGGATAAACTATATTTTTTATTGACTAGTAAATTTAGTAAATTTTTATTTATTTATCACGATTAGGGGTAAATCATCTTTTTAAAGGTAAAAAAAATAACATAACATTATTATAATATTACCCTAAAACGTGTAAAAACCCAATTAGAAGGAAAAATTCTACCATTACCATCTAATTTTATGAATGGAATCATTAAGCGGAAAATTTTCCATGAATATGACTTAGATATTAGAAAAAACAATGAATGTGACAAAATGTCACACTCTAATTTTATTTATGAATATTATTATATAAATATATATTAAATAGGGGGATAACATCGATTTTAAATAGTCTATGGAAGCCTAAAATAATAACTAATGCGTTTTAATTTATTTATAATTTGTATTTATTAAATAATTTCAGTTAATGAAGAAACAATATTGAAGTAAAAATCATTACATTAAGAAAATATCAAATAAATATATTTAAAAATATTAAAAGAAATAAGAAATGGATTAATTAATTATCTCCACTAATTTTCTAGGTGCATATGACATGTTATAAGTGTATTCAATCATTTGGATTGATGTTAAATTTCTTTTTGGATTTTAATTTAGGTCAAGAAAAGATGACTCTGAGCGGCGTCTTCCCAAGCTCCTGCGGCAGCTTGGGTTCCACCTCCTCTCATTTTCCCCTTCCCCCTCCAGCCTGGATCGGCTCGGCTCCTTCGGGCCTCGGCTTGGCATGGCGTCTTCATGCTTGATGTGTATGGGTTCTGAGGTCCACATCCCTAGCTTCCATTCTTGGTGGCGTCAGATCTGTGGTGTTCCGGCCTATGGCTTGGTGTGCTCATGCCTTCTGAAGATGAAATATGTTCGATGAAGTCTCTGCTCCGGTGTTATCTGTCAGCCCCGTCTCTTCAGATATATTAGATCAGTTCCTCCAGCGTTGAATGCGTTTCGTCTCAGTTCTTCCGATGCATCCTGGTGTCTCCCCAAGGGGTTCTGGCAGGTTTTCGTGGGGCATTGTGTCGTTCTTCAGTTCCAAAGGTGGGGGGGTTAATCTTTCTGATGTGTGTTTTCTACAGGGTTTATGCTGGATTGCTTCTAGATGTGTTGTTGGTTTTTTGTTTTGGATTTGGATTTGGATTTTTGTTTTACATTTGGACTGCTTCATCATTGCGGTGGCAGCATGTTCCAATAATGGTGGAGCGCGAAGGATGGTTGTATGGTTTTGAATGAGGATTTGCTCTTAAGTGTATTCTCAAAGAGGCAAAAAAAAAAAAGAAATTGTGGAGTTTAATAGTAGTATGTACTAGATTTTTCTGATCCAGTGGTTGATGATTAATTTTTTTACTAAGTTGAGTAGTTGAAGGTATAATTGAATAGGCACAGTTGAAGAAGTGACTGGTTGGTCTCTACCTGATGTTGGTTTGATTCCTATGATATGTAATTGTCTGATTTTGGTTGGGACGACTAGTTGGGTTATGGAAATATGTCTTCCCTCATCCATTTAATTGTTTACTACACTTCTTATTTCTCATTAATAATTGGTTAGAGATTTTTCATCTGACTAACTTTCCTAGTTAGTTTATGTCAATATAATGGATAGTGTCAAAGGAAACACTATTGATATTTTATAAAAACAACTATTTATTAATTTATTTAAAAATAATAAAAAACATTACAAACTAAAAAGTGATAATTATTAGTTCAAAAAATGTCTTAGAGTGTCTATGTAGGGTAAATTTACACAACATAAGTAAATATCTATATCCTTTTAATAGTTATAATATTATCACGAAAACATAATTTAAATAGATTAATTAAGGATAAATCAAAATGATAAGGTTAAAAATAAAATCCAAGCTTGTATAAATTTTATTTATTGAAATTATTTCTATATATCCTCGTATTATCCAATAAATATTGCACTTATTATATATTTCAATTGAAAATTAACTTATAATAAATAAATTGTTTTCGAGTTTCTAATAGTTCTCATCCTCACTCTTATAAAAGGATCCTCTCTTTCTCTATTATTCAAACCTCTAAATATCTATGGCTAAAAAAACGTCCAATTTCTCTTAAAAACTACCCTCAATTTATCTTAATTGGTATACAATGGTAAGAATGATAACCTATAAAGTCCTTTTTTGAAAATCAAATAGTGACACTTGGAGAAGAGGTAATTGTTTTACCAAGTCTTTAAAAGTTATTTTCTTCTTCTAATTAGTTTTATTAAGTTTTTTACATTATAAATTAATTAATGAAGAATATACTATATACGGATATTTTTGTATTATTAGTAGATAACAATATTATTCTTTTTACCCATTCTATGAAAAACATTATCACCATGTGTGTATACGTACGACATACCATCTCCACACAGTGGGGTAAACTGCCTTTCATTTTTAATTTATATTTATGGTTATAAATATGAATATATAAAATGGGAATAATAAATATGACATGATATTGTATAGGTATAATTCATATGTCATCCAATTTCTTACCCTTTTCCATTACGTAATGATATCGTCGCTCGTGCATCTGTACAACCTTTTCTCTCCATAATGCTATAAGATTAATCATCCATTACAACCATCTCAGAATGATTATAAAATATATATACTATATAAATATTAAATATAGTAAATAAACATACTACTATAATAGTATATATACATATACATATACATATATATATATATGTCGTTTAGTTTATTCCCTTCATTACGTTAAAAAAACTGAAACAACGTTCATTCATACGTACGGTCTACTTTCTCCATAAATAGTGTGTTTCATTTCATTTGTACATTTATTACATATAGTTATATACTAACTATAAATGAAATATAGATCATTTTTTACATTATATATGTAATTAAATCATGATTTATGTAATGAGATCATGACTAACAATTCCTAACATGTAAAACAAACAAAGTGATTATTACATGTAATGTTGATTTAACATTAAAATTATTCATAAATGGGTAATATAAAGTCATAAATGAATCATATATGATATAATAAATATTATTATGAATTTTTTAAAATATAATAATATGTTTAAAACCATTATAAAGGAGTTTCATGCTCGTACGAAGAGTATCAAACCTATGGTAAGGGAATTTTTATCTAACGTTTATTTTTTTTGAGAGATTAGAAATGTTCACCACTTATTTATTGTGTGTGGTGTATGTAATACCCCTAATATATTTCATATAATGAATTAATTTATCATTATGAAATTTAAATATCCATTTGAAGATATTGGGATTATGATTTAAATGTTCAAAGTGGTATGGGATGATTATCATGCTTAAGGAATTAATCCTTTCTCCATTTCAAAATTCATAATATTATTTTACATAACTATTTATATGGATAAAAAAGGATTATAAATAATATTTTATGTCTATTTTTATGTTCATTTAAATTTTTTCAAAATGAACATTTTATGTTCTTATGTAAGGATTAATTTTTCAATCTCTTTTTTATTTGAGATTTCGTTTACATAATAATTTAATGGGACATATTTATCATATATGTTTATGTTTATTAAAAATGTATTTCAAAACATTCTTACTATTCATTTAAAAAAATTATGAAATTTTTACCAATGTTTTATTTTATAAAAATTAATATATTTTTGTCATTTTATATAGGAGGTATGTTTTTTAAACTTTTCTGAAAATGTATGAGAAGAATATTTCTTTTAATTATACGGCATGAGAAACTTTTTTCACTATCATGAAGCCTTATTTAAACAACCATTATTGGTTATTAGGTTTACTTGAGGTTGATTTCTTATGATAAATCCTACCATATTTCATTTAAGGGTTAATAAATATTTTCACTATGGATGTACTATTTTTATACCAATCATTTTTGATGGATAATGTATTAAGATTTCATATACTATATTTAATATGAATATTTATGTTGCGTATGATTTACCCTATTCATATGGGAAATTTATTAGAGTTAGTAAGTGATATGTGTATCCCTCTATAGCCCATAAATGTGTTGGTAGGTCTCATGAGATAAACTAGTTTGGGTTTTTACCTCTTTATTTATAGTCATGGAATAAAGCCTTAATAGTGTGGTTACGATGTCTGGAATTATGAAATACCTCATTATGAGATTAGTTATTGATATTACATGTGATTATTTTACTAGTAAAATATTCATGTGAATGTCTAAATGTAAATATCTGATTTATTATTTCGATATTATGTTGATGATTATGTTTAAAAGTCTTGTGTTTTAGTTTTATACTATGCATGAAATGTTTATGCTTAGTTATGAAAGATTTTTCTAAATTGTTTAACCTTTCTAAGCATCTAAGATCACCCCTTTCTAATGTGTTAATTTCCAAGGATTCAATGATTTTTATAATTACTAATATTCCCGGTTAATCTTAGATAATAATGTCATTCTCAAATGATTATCGATCGTGTATTTAATGTTTTGAATTGTAATTTAATGTTAATGTATGTAATATATTTTCTAATTTTAAAAAATATATTGGTCCTTCAAGATTTGATTTTTTGTGATTATGCTCATATAATAAATTAATTCACTGGCTCCAGGATTCTAGTATCAGGGTGTTACAATGTGAGTTCAAAATAGTTGCTTCTTACCTTATCCATGACAAAAAAAAATTCATGATTTTTTTTGTTTTTAATTATTATTTTAAAATGGATTTCTTCCACATAAAAATTTAATCTTGTAAAAACAAATCCATATTTGGTATCAATATAATTAGAATAATGTAATAGGTATAATTTAATTTTTGGTTATTATGAATAATAACAATGCTACGGTATTGTCACTTGAGTAAAATGGATAACACTAGGTTAAAAATATGGGTTAATGCTTTAAAATATCTTTATCACATGAATTTATCTTATTTAATGAGTTTATATAATCTAATAATATGATTTAAAAGTTAAATAATTTATTTTAAAATATAAATTTGTTATTGGGAATAAAATCAACACATTTGTAAGGATATATTTTAGTTTATTTGAATTAGAATATATTTTTGTGGAAAAAATTACTTTCTTATTTCAAAGTGAAATGTAGTTTACTCTTCAATTCATTTTTTCCAAGAAAATGTTTTATTCTATTTTGTGTTTTTTATTAAAAGTAATTTCAAACTCTTAGAGATAATTAATATGATAAAATGGATTATTAATTTGGATTAAACAGTTAAAATTTTCGTCAAATTACAATCATATTTATTTCACATAATTATTTTATCAGGATAAAAGTATATGTTATCATGTTTAATGTTAAAATTTATTTAAAGCGGTATAAAAAATATATAAGTCTTATAATAAATCCAAAACATGTATAAATGATATTGGATGAGTTTATTTCAAAATTATCTCATCATATCATGGAATTTTAATCACCTTGGTGCCACATAATATTAATATGTGTGTGTGTGTATATATATATTATTTAATAATTTAAGTATTTCGATGTGTTTGATTTCTCTCAAATATAAATGGAACCTCATATACTCCCATATTCACTTGATTCGGCCTCATTGAATGAATATTTCCTACCAAAATACATTTCTATCTTCATTAAGAACGTTGTAGAGTCATTTTCATTCCAAATATATAATGATTTTTCTAAGGAATTTTGAAGGAAAGTGATGTTTCCCAATGAATATGTATAACTATTTATAGAGTACATTAAAATTTATTTATTATTATACCTCCTATAAATATGTGGTACACTTTATATTAAGATGAAATCAGTATATTCATTATAATTAATTTTTATTATTTATAGTGAACAAATATTATCCACCTACTTTCAATCCTATGGAAGAATGAAATCATCGCAATTGTGTATGTTTGTATTTTTACCACCACAAAGTGACCCATTTCATTTTTTCAAAATGGCTTCGCATAAATGATTATTATAATGGTATTAATTAATATATATGATATATATGATATAATTATTGATCAGGAAATTTTATTAATTATATAATTTTCTTTGTATCCCTCAATCGAATAGTGGAAACATCACTCATCCGTACGTGCGGAATACCATCTCAATGATGTGATGTAAATCATTTTTATTCATTTATTTACATGAATGTTTATAAAAGTGTAATTAATTAATTATTTTTTCCCTTTATAATTAATAATATTATTTATATTATGAAACCATGAATAATTCATATGTATAAGAACTGTCAAACCAAAAAATGCATGGAAAAATTACCCATTTCCACATGAATTTCCATTTTAATGAAGAATTTTTAATATAATGACAATATGAATTTATAATGGAATGGTACATAATATGTTATAATAAATATTTTTATAGTATATATGTATGATGAATATATATTATTTATAAATGTGGTTTTAACATGATTGAATATATAGAACGCTTAAGGTTAGAGATATTTTTTATGATTTCTGTTCTTTTCAAGTCTCGCTATACTAAATTTCCACTGAGGGAAATAATAGATATATTTTCCTCTAAAACACAAATATTTTTTTCTTCTCTTTTTAATCACATAATTTTTGTTAAAAATAATCATTATCCTCTTGTTTGTATTTTAATGATAGATAAAGTGTTTCTTTTGAAAAATAGAGTTTATATCCACTATGGATGGGAATATTTTTCATCCATGTATATATTTTCATAAAAAAAATCAAATTTTTTTACTCTATATATTAGATCCCACTATTCAATAGGGATGTATTGATATCATTTATAGGTACCATTGTTTTCTTTTATTGATTAATTTAACTTATGGTTTTACTTTGGGATGTATTTTGGTGGAAATTTGAGAAAAATGAACGAAAGACAGTAGTGCATATTTTGGAGAACTATTAGCATGTGCCCAACAAACCGTACAACCCTAGATAATAGGGATTTTCATGGTTGTAACATGGTTTGAAAAATCATATTAACTCTTAGAATAAATCGTGGAGCACCTTAGAATATGTGCATGATTTTGTGCATAATTGGAGGAAAACTTGTTTCTCGAGCATCAAATGGTTCATTTGATATTTTAATCCCCAAAAATTTGATAAAAAAATTTCTTGATCCCCTATATAATACCCTTGAACAACCTATCTCGACCCATTAATTATTTATCTCAATTCCATATCCTCCTAGATGGATTCTAAGTCTATCCAACCTCTATTCTTAGTGATTAAAATCTGTAATTTCATATCGATATCTCTTCGGGTATGTGGTTTCTTCTCGATTGATCTTACACTTTTCTCCCATTCTTTTGGAGGGTTTATATCCTCTATTTTTGGGATCTAGATCAAGATATGATAATTTTATATAAACACCTATGGAAATAAATATATAATTATTTGATCTTGATTTGTTCTATAAAGACCCATAATTTTCATACATTTTTAGTACTTCAAAATTGAAGTACACTTATTACAACATATAACAAAACCATGAAAGGACAGTATAGGTATAGTGTCTTTAGAAACTGGGAAACATAAAAAACTGGTTCATAAAGCATCTACAATGTCTCCCATTTATTTCAACAAATCTATAGTCCCTTTTGGGATATCTTACTTAATAATCTTTTTCCTGACCTGGGGAAAGAAAACATACAAAATGGTGAGCTTAAATGATCAGTAAGGGTAATCAAAAGAAATATCAATCACATCATATTCATAAGAACATATCATTTTGGAAATCATACCCTGAAAAAGAGATCAAAATTTCATAACATGGGATAAATCATGGTAGTGAAATGTAATCAAAACAATAAAAACTTCAAACATGAAGCTTTGTGGGATACCCACATAATCATATAGAATCATTTCTTAGTAGTCAAGACTCATTTCCAAGACTATCTTAGTGGACAAAGTCCATTTCTGAACCAAGTTCATTCCTCATTTTAGTCATGTTTCACTGAACCGGTTTAACTTGCCGTTCTAGCTATGTATATCTCATGAGATATAAAATCTTTAACCAACGAATTGGAGGGAGATATAGGTCCCACCCATCTCATAATGATACCATTATTATGTGTGCCACAAAATCATAAACCATACATCATAGCATAACCCATGTAAAAAAAATGGGATTCATAAACATTGTGACATCATAAAACAATTCATATAAGATAAAGGAATTCATAAAAATAATTCCATCACAACACAATCAAATCAATGTAATAATAGGTATAGAAACAGAACCCTTTGTTTTCTTAGATGGAAAATAATTTTCATAAAACACTTGAACTCCATTTTTGAGGAAAATATCCTTTCTACTTCAAAAAAACATTTCCTTTCATAACATGTCATACAATTGTAAACATAAAGAAGTTGATTAAAAATAGACTCTAAAACTTGTAAAGGAATATTCTTGGAAATAATGTTTTAAAAATCCATTCATGCCGTATATGTTAAAAAACATTCTTCTCATACTTTTGGCGGAAAAGTCAACAATTACCTCGTACGAAAAACGACAAAAGATTCCTTCCATATCTTTTACTAAAAACTCACCGAAAGTTAAAATGGGATTTAAAAAATTGTATGTGGATGGAAATAATATTACATTTTGAGGAAACATGTATGTGGATGATAAAATACACCCCAGTAAATTCCAAAGTATAAACAATCTCGGATAAAAATGAGATTCTGATATTTCCCTTACCTTAGGTCCGATTTGCATCGTAAGTGTCCGAACCTCCTCTATAATGATTTAAATAATGTCATTGACTTATTCCGAATTCATACTAATTGTTATTATATCGTATATGGTCACATTATTATCTTATTATTAGTAATATTTCATTGCTACTTGTTATTTGGGTGTTTATTACTTTTTGTTCTGATGCATGTTTTGTCGAATAAATTCTTATTCATTTTTTAGGTTATAGATACCTCATTTTAAAAATGATATTAGTGTAATATATATCATATTTATTCACTCAATTTATTTATGTAATCATTATGCAATGAAAATCATGTAGAACGACTCGCTTCACATCGTGGAGACGGTATTCTGTACGTACGCACGAGCGATGATATCGTTCCCATGATTGTGGAATTTTATTGGAGTGTATGTATAATATTTCATAATCAATATATCTTTACAATAATAATATATATTAATTATTTACACCATTATACCCATCCAAGTAAGGTGGTGGTGGAAAATAGATTAAACCACGGCGTGGAGACGGTATTCCGTACGTACGCAAGCGCGGTGATTTCGTTTTCTGTAGGATGGATAGATGGTGAAATATGGTTGTTTCATACTTATAATAATATATAAGTATATGCGTGATACTGATGTTATTAGTTCATAATGGAACAACTAAATAAGAAGAAGTGTAAGAAGAAATAATGTTTAAAGAATCGATAATGGACATTACATATTCTTTCAAGCGCTTCTTTGAGACCTCATTTTAGGGCACTAAAATTGGTCTTTGAAGAAGACCAGGACCTCTAGGTGGTTTCTAGGGAAGTGTATAGGAAAATTTCTCAGGGGTTGGCCGAGCATGAAGGCTCAAAGTGGTGTGAGGAAGAGAGGGAGGAGGTTCCCTTGTATAAGGGAGGAGAGGGGCACCTTTGAAAAAACTAAAAATATTATTTTATTATAAAGCCATATTCGATTTTAAATAGCTCCAAATTGATTTATTTCGAAGGTAAGGTGGGTATGGGTCGAAATCCTCTCATCTAATAGAATTTTTATAGGTTTAGGTTACTATTTTAACCTTATCATTGAGATTTAACTTTAAGTTAGATAATTTTACTTTTACCATGTCTTTTTGTGTTCTTACACTATAAGGTTAATAAAGTTACTATAACAAGCCAAAATAACCCCAAGTTGTTTATTATTAATATATATAACCTTATCTAAGTCATTTGGCCGATCCTTATATTTTTAGGAATAAAATAAAAATTAATAATATAATATTTGTTTTAAAAACTATTTTAGGTCAATTTTGACACTATTTAGTAATTGATTTTTGTAAATATCATAACAGAACGATCAGTTCAATAAAAGTTAATTAAATCAATAATAACATGTCCTATTTACCTAAAAAATTATTGTAATTCATAAAAAGTCTCAAATTACATTTATTTGGGTTTTTAAAACATGAATTTTTTCAATATTTCATTAATAAGAAAATTACTGCACCATCTTTGTGTCATAAAGAAATTAATTTATTTAATGTCAAAAAATTACAAATAATATACCATTATGTAGGAAATCTTTTTATCTTTCTAATGAATTTTTATAGTCGAATATAGCATATGTATGACCCTATATTAAAAATTATTTACTTATTAAACTTTGATTTTAACTATTTTAACCCGTCTTTAAATAAATTAATAATAAATGTCCTAATCTAATCCAAGTGGGCATAAATGGTCATATTTTATTCCTAAGGTTGTTTTTGGTCGAATTAAACTTATCCAATAGAATTAAAAAATGTGTTATGGTAATAATAATATCATTTTTAACCTTAATTACCCAATTTACTTTTAACTGTGGAAAAAAAAGTAAAAAGTTACTATTCACCAAAAAATATTTTCATCTCATTGAACAACATTTTACTTACTGACATCAATTGTGTCTCTCGGATTTTTGGAATTCCACTCACAGAAGTGGTAAAATTATGTTTTATGTAAATTTGCCAATTCTCCTTGGAGATGGGTAAAAGACGATGAAAAGTTCGATAAAATTTTTATATATCTAAAATTATTATAAAATTACTCCAGTTAATTACATTGAACTTATATAGGTATTATGTATCAATTTTGACCTAAAATAAATTTAAATAAAATAAATAATTATTTAAATAAAAAGTCCGTTTTTTTAAATAGTAACCCAGTGTTTTCACTATTCATCAAAAATTGAAAGTTTCCAGAAAAATACCAAAATTTCACCCTAGGATAATTTCGATATTCTGAATCCAAAAATGAAGCCCATTTTCAAAAACAATATTTATAAAATTTCAAAAAGTGGTTATTACTATTCAAATGGCTAGTTTTAATAATATTTTAATAGCATGTCGTTGTTTAGTGAAACTCGGTATTGCGTACAACGCAAGCTATCGAGGAAGTCCGCGATTGTGTGTAAAACAAGCCAAGATAGTATTGTGTGTAGTGAAAGATTACTTTGATGATGTATATAAAAAAAATCTTCTAAAGTCTCGGGTGTTACATTCTACCCCCCTTAAAATGAATTTTTCCCTCGAAATTCGTCACTTGTAACAAACAGATGAGGATACATCTCCCTCATCATATCCTCAATCTACCATGTAGCTTCATCTAATTAGTGGTTCCTCCATAAAACTTTCACCAAGTGAGTGGTCTTGTTCCATAGGAATTTTTCACTACGATCGAGAATCTCTATCAGCAGTTCTTCATAAGAAAGATCTTGTTCCAACGGTAAAACTTCTGATCTGAGTACATGTGAAGGATCAGGTATGTATTTTATCAGGAGAGATACATGGAACACATCGTGAACTTGAGAGAGATTTGGCGGAAGCTCCAATCGGTAAGCTACCTTCCCAACATGATCCAGTATTTCAAAAGGACTGATATAACTAGGGCTTAGCTTTCCCTTCATTCCAAATCTCATTACTCTCTTCCAAGGAGATATTCGTAAGAACACTTTATCACCCACTTTAAACTCTAAGTCTTTTCTTCAGTTGTCGGAATAACTTTTTTGTCAACTCTGAGCTGCTCTTATGTGTTGTTGAATAGATCGGACCTTTTCTGCCATCTCATCAACAAGATCAGGTCCTAATAACTTTCTTTCCCCAACATCATCCCAGCAAGTTGGAGTCCTGCATTTCTTTCCATATAGAGCTTTATGAAGAGCCATCTGAATACTGGAGTGGAAGCTATTAATATAATAAAATTCCACCGAAGGTGGGTGTTGATCCCAACCACCTTTTAAATCTATAGAGCAAGCTCTCAACATATCTTCTAGAGTTTGAATTAACCTCTTAGACTGACCATCTGTCTGAGGATGATAAGCAGTGCTGAAACTCAACTCAGTATCCAGAGTTTGCTGAAGACTTTGCCAGAACTTTGAGGTAAACCTCGGATCCCGATCAGATATAATATAAAGTGGTACTCCATGAAATCTTACCACTTCCCTTATATATATCCTGGCAAGCTGATCTAGAGGGAAATCCTCTCTAATAGTAATGAAGTGTGCAGACATTGTAAGACGATCAACTATGACCCAGATAGCATTATTGCCTTTGGATGTTTTAGTAAGTCCTGTGACAAATTCCATAGTGATGTTTTCCCATTTCCATTCGGGTATGGGTAATGGTTGTAACATCACCATAGGCTTCTTTCTCTCAGCTTTAACTTGATGACAAACCAAGAATCAAGAGGCATATTCAGCAACATCTCTTTTCATGCCATCCCTCTTGAAGTACTCTTTCAGGCCCCTATACATCTTCATGCTTCCATGATGAATAGAGAATGAAGAACTATGAGCCTCATCTAGCAGTGCCTTCTTTAATTCGGGGATGGGAGGAACACAAACCCGATTCATGAACATTATTTTCCCCTCATAATCAAGGTTGAATTTAGGAACATTTCTCACCTTCTTTTGTAACTCTACATCTTCTTTTTGTGCCTCTTTAATCTTCACATGTATAGATGGTTGAACATTCATGTGAGAAATATACCATTTTTCCCCTTTCATTATAATTCCAAGATCCATCCTTTGTAAATCCATAAATATTGGATCTTTTGTGATCCTCATCAAGGATAAACCGGCATGGTCTTGTCAACTTAATGCATCTGCCACCTTGTTTTCTTTCCCAGGGTGGTAATGAATTAATCAGTCGTAATCCTTAATCATCTCCAACCATCTTCTTTGGCACATATTCAGATCCTTTTATGTGAAAATATACTTTAAACTTTAATGATCAGTATAAATGTCACACATTTCTCCATAAACATAATGCCTCCAAATCATTAATCTAAAGATTACCGCAGCTAACTCCAAATCTTGAGTTGGCTAATTTTTATCATGGATTTTCAACTGTCGTGAGTCATAAGCTGTCACCATATCATTTTTCTTAAGAAAAAACACAAATACCTTCTTGGATGAATCACTGTAGATCACAAACCTTTCTCCACTACAAGGCAGTGTGAGCACGGGTGCACTGGATAACCTTCTTTTCAACTCCTTGAAATTCTCTTCACATTCCTCCGTCCAAACAAACTTAACTCCTTTCCGAGTCAACTTGGTGAGTAGATTAGATAATCGTAAAAAATCATTCAAAAAACATCGATAATAACCAGCCAAACCAAGAAAACATCGGATCTCAGTTACTATTATTGGTCTCAACCATCTTTCGATAACCTCTGTTTTTGCTGGATCCACAGATATCCCCTCTTTTGAGATTATGTGACCCAAAAATGAAAATTTTTGAAGCCAAAATTCAAACATGGTAATTTTGGAGTAAAGATTCTCCTTTCTCAGGGTCTTCAATATAATTCTCAAGTGATCTTCATGTTCTTCCTTTCTCTTTAAAAATACAAGAATATCATCTATAAAGACTACCACAAACTAATCAAGATAGTCTCTAAAGACTCTATTCATCAGATCCATGAAGATAGCAGAGGAATTAGTAAGACCAAATGGTATCACTATAAATTCATAGTGTCCATACCTTGTACGGAAAGTCGTCTTTGGTATATCCTCCCTTTTGACCCTTAATTGATGATACCCTGAACGAAGATCAATCCTGGAAAAGTATTGATCTCGGCGTAGTTGGTCAAATAAGTCATCAATGCTCGGGAGAGGATATTTGTTCTTGATAGTGATCTTATTAAGTTCTCGATAATCAATACAGAGTCTCATCGATCCATCGTTCTTCTTAACAAACAGAACAGGTGCTCCCCAAGGTGACGCATGAGGGCGTATGAAACCCTTATCAAGATTCTCTTGGAGTAGCTTCTTCAATTCCTACAACTCAATTGGGGACATTCTATAAGGTGTCTTTGAAATAGGTAAAGCACCCGGTATGAGTTCTATTGAAAACTCAACTTCATGATTTGGTGGAAGACCTAGAAATTCCTCCATAAAGACATCATCAAACTCTTGTCCAATGGGTATATTCTTAATCGTGAGTTTCTCACAAACCATTTGAGATAAATAACCTTCATTTAGTGGAATCAAGACCCATAAGATGGAAGAAATTCCCACTAGAAGGTTATGTTCATCCTTGCATCGATAGACGATCAATGATTGATCTGGAATATGAAATGTGAATTCCCTTCTTTGGAAATTGATATGAGCTCCATATAGAGAAATCCAATCCATGACAAGAATCACATCAAATTACACTATAGGAAGGATCACAAGATTTGCAAGAAGTACCTTCCCACAAACATCAATCGGAGAAGAATTATAAACTTTTGATGCGATTGTTGTGCTATTAGGGGTTGTCACAGCTAACTCAACATCTAATTGTTGATGTAATAAAGTTATACCCTTAGAAAACTCTTCATAAATAAATGAGTGGGTGGATCCAGAATCAAATAAAACATTTTCTACTTTAGAGTGGATGGTAAGTGTAACTTTCACCACTTAGTTATCGTACTCCACATCGCTGATAGACATTTCATGTGACTCTCCTTTGTCTTTATCATTAATAGTTTGTTGACGTCGATCATCATCAACAACCCTTGGATTAGGGAATTGATTGGCATAATGACCCATTTCCTTGCACTTGTAACATTGAAGTGTAGGAGGTGCACTATGTGTAGCCTTTTCATTGTTCGCATCACTAGATATATTCTTCCCATAATTGCAGCATTCAAATGACCGATGACCTTCCTTTCCACATTTGAATCATTTACTTGTCCCTTTAATACAACTCCCTCAATGTTTCATTCCACACTTTGAGCATAAGGGAAAAATCATCTTCTTTTCAGTGTTCTCTTTAGATTTTCCTTTGAATTCCATTTTCCACTTCTTATCAATCCCGTATGACTGATGGGTTACTCCAATCTCCATTTCAACTTTGAAGTCACATCGAACGATTTCCTCATAGCTATTGAAGTCCCTTATGCCTAACGCCCTTCGAAGACTTGGTTTTAAGCCACTAAAGAATCGATCAATCTTACTCTCAGGTTGGATAATAATACCCGAAGCGTACCTTGAAAGTCTTGTAAAATTTTCTTCATAGGTACCAACAGATTCATCATCATTTTGATTTAGTTCAAGAAACTCCTTCTCCATCTTTGTTCGGAGAATACGAGGGATGTACTTATTGAAAAATAAGTTCTTGAACTCGTTCCATTCCATGAACTCAATTTCATCTCATGGACTCGTATTCTTCATAAGATTCCACCATTGATCATCATCACCTTCCAAACGATACACTACTAAGATGACTTTATCATGTTCATAACATTGAAGAACTTAAAATATCTTTTCAATAGTACTGATCCATTTTTCAGCAACTAATGGATCAGTAGACCAGCTGAATGAAGGTGGACACTGTCTTATAAAGGATTCAACAGTATGTTGCTCCTTCCTTTACTTGTTTGGAAGTCCTTCATGATTCATATCTTGATAATGTTGTGTGAGCATGGCTACAAGATTTTGCATTCCAGCTCCCATAATGTTTGGTTTCTCAAGGAGACAATCATTTCATTGCCTATCGCATTCCGCATTAACACTGTTTCTTCAGGTTCCAGCCATTAATTAAAACCACGAAGAATAGTGGGAGAAACACTAATTATAATAGGAAACCCATCCCCAATGGCAGCCATTTCCTCATGAACCCCTTTGGCGTAGAGCCATGCTTCGTCAAACGCTCACATGTGAGAGTTCCCAAGGATCGGATTCATTCCTACCTCCTTTTCTTCTGATACCAACTATAATGACCCATAATTTACATACATTTTGAGTACTTCAAAATTGATGTACACTTATTACAACATATAACAAAACCATGAAAGGACCATATAGGTATAGTGTCTTTAGAAACTGCGAAACATAAACAACTGGTTCATAAAGGGTCTACACTGTCTCCCATTTATTTTATCATATCTATAGTCCCTTTTGGCATATATTACTTAATAACCTTATTCCTGACCTCGGGAAAGAAAACATACAAAAGGGTGAGCTCAAATTCTCAGTAAGGGTAAACAAAAGAAATATCAATCACATCATATTCATAAGAACATAACATTTTGGAAATCTTACCTTGCAAAAGAGATCAAAATTTCATAACATGGGATAAATCATGGTAGTGAAATGTAATCACAATAATCATAACATAAAACATGAAGCTTTGTGGCATACACACATAATAATAGAGAATCATTTCTTAGTAGTCAAGACTCATTTCCAAGACTATCTTAGTGGAAAAAGTCCATTTCTAAACCGAGTTCATTCGTCGTTTTGGTCTTGTTTCACTGAACCAGTTTAACCTGCCATTCTAGCCATGTCTATCTCATGAGATATAAAATCTTTACCCAATGCATTGGAGGGAGATACAGGTCCCACCCATCTCATAATGATACCATTCTTATGTGTTCCACAAAATCATAAACCATACATCATAGCATAACCCATGTAATAAAAATGGGATTCTTAAACATCGTGACATCATAAAACAATTCATATAAGATAAAGGAATTCATAAAAATAATTCCATCAGAACATAATAAAATAAATGTAATAATAGGTATAGAAACAAAACCCTTTATTATCTTAGATGGAAAATAATTTTGATAAAACACTTGAACTCCATTCTTGAAGAAAATATCATTTCTACTTCAAAAACACCTTTCCTTTCGTAACATGTCATACAATTCTAAACTAAAACAATTTGATTAAAAACAAACTTGAAAACTTGTAAAGGAATATTCTTGGAAATAATTTTTTAAAAATCCATTCATGCCGTATATGTTAAAAAAACATTCTTCTCGTACTTTTGTCGGAAAAGTCAAAAAGTACTTTGTATGAAAAACAACAAAAGATTCCTTTCATATCTTTTACTGAAAACTCACTGAAGGGTAAAAATGGATTTAAAAAATTGTAAGTGGATGGAAATAATATTACATATTGAGGAAAGATGGATGTGGATGATAAAATACACCCCAGTAAATTCCAAAGTATAAACAATCTCGGATAAAAAAGAGATTGTGATATTTCCCTTACCTTAGGTCCGATTTTCTTCGTAAGTGTCCGAACCTACTGTATAATGATTTAAATAATGTCAATGACTTATTACAGAATCATATGATTTTTATGATATCATTATGGTAATATTCTTAGCTTATTATTAGTAATATTTCATTGCTTCTTGTTATTCGGGTGTTTATTACTTTTTTGTTCTTATGCGTGTTTTGTCGAATAATTTCTTATTCATATTTTTAGGTTATAGATACCTAATTTCCAGAATGGTATTAGTGTAATATATATCATATTTATTCACTGAATTCATTTATGTTATAATTATGCAATGAAAATCATGTAGAACGAGTCGCATCACATCGTGGAGATAGTATTCCGTACGTACGCACGAGGGATGATATTGTTCCCATGGTCATGGAATTGTATTGGAGTGTATGTATACTATTTTAGAATCAATATAAATTTACAATAATCATATTTATTCATTCAATACACCATTATACCCATCCAAGTAAGGTGGTGGTGGAAAATAGATTACACCACGGCGTGGAGACGGTATTCCATACGTACACACACGCGGTGATTTTGTTTTCCGTAGGATGGATAGATGGTGAAATAGGGTTGTTTCATAATTATAATCATGTATCAGTATATGAGTGATACTGATGTTATTAATTCATAATGAAACATCTAAATAAGAAGAACTGGAAGAAGAAATAAAGTTGAAATAATCGGTTACGGACATTACCTCTTCTTTGAAGCGCTTATTTGAGACCTCCTTTTGGGGCTCTAAAATTGGTCTTTGAAGAAGACCAGGACATCTAGGATATTTCTAGGGAAGTGGAGAGGATAAATCTGTAGGGGTTGGCCGAGCATGAAGGATCAATGTGGTGTGAGAAAGAGAGGGAGGAGGTTCCCTTTTATAAGGGACGAGAGGGGAAGCTTTGGAAAATCTAAAAATATTATTTTATTATAAAGCCATATTCGGTTTTAAATTGCTCAAAATTTATTTATTTTGAAGATAAGGTGGGGATGGGTCGAAATAATCTCATCCAATATAATTTGGAAAAGTTTAATTTACTATTTTAGCCTTATCATTTAGATTTAACTTTAAGTTAGATAATTTTACTTTTACCGTGTCTTTTTGTGTTCTTACACTGTAAGGTTAATAAAATTACTATAACAAGCCAAAAAAACCCCAAATTTTTTATTATTAATATATATAACCATATCTAAGTCATTTGGCCGAACCATATATTTTTAGAAAATAAATAACAATTAATAATAAAATATTTTTTTAAAAACTATTTTATGTCAATTTCGACACTATTTAGTAATTGATTTTTGTAAAAATCATAACAGAATTATTAGTTCGAAAAAAGTTAATTAAATAAATAATAAAATGTTATATTAACCTATAAAATTAGTGGAATTCATTAAAAGTCTCAAATTATATTTATTTGGGTTTTTATAACATCAATTATGTCAATATTTCATTAATAAGATAATTACTGCATCATATTTGTGTCATAAATAAATTAAATTATTTAATGTCTAAAAATTACAAATAATATAGAATTATGTAGGTAATAGTTTTATCTTTCTAATGAATATTTATAGTCGAATTTATATTATGTATATCCCTATATTAAAAATTATTTACTTATTAAACATTGATTTTAACTATTTAACCCTTCTTTAAATAAATTAATAATAATTGTCTAATCTAATCCAAGTGGGCCTAAATGGTCATATTCTATTACTACGGTTTATTTGGTCTAATTACACTTATCCAATAGAATTAGGACATGTGTTAGGGTAATAATAATATCATTTTTACCCATAATTACCCTATTTACTTTTAACCGTGCTAAAGAAAAAGTAAAAAGTTACTATTCACCAAAAATTATTTTTATCTCATTGAACCACATTTTGCTTAATGACATCAATAGTGTCTCTAGGATTTTTGAAATTCCACTCACAGAAGCGGTAAAATTATGTTTTATGTAAACTTGCAAATTCTCCTACGAGGTGGGTAAAAGACGGTGAAAAGTTCGATAAAATTTTTATATATCTAAAATTATTATAAAATTACTCCAATGAATTACATTGAACTTATATAGGTATTATGTATCAATTTTTACCTGAAATAAATTTAAATAAAATAAATAATTATTTAAATAAAAAGTCTGTTTTTTAAATAGTAACCTAGTGTTTTCACTATTCATCAAAAATTGAATGTTTCCAGTAAAATACAAAAAATTCACCCAAGGATAATTTCAATATTCCATATCCAAAAATGAATTCCATTTTCAAAAATAAAATTTATAAAATTTGAAAATGTGGTTATTACTATTCATAATGGCGAGTTTTAATAATATTTTAACAGCATGCCATTTTTTAGTGAATCTCAGTATTGCATACAATGCAAGCTATTGATGAAGGACGCAATTTTGTGTAAAGAAAGCCAAGATAGTGTTGTGTGTAGTGAAATATTCCTTTGATGATGTATATAAAATAAAAACAAAATATTTCTTATAAAAGTCTCGGGTGTTACATGTTCAATCTTGGATTTAGGGGTTTGATATGGATCTCATGCTATATTGTTATTCGGTTCAAATTTGGGTTTTTCGTTGGGAGGTCTTCCACCAATAAATTGAGTTTGGTGTTATGTAATTCAATTCTCAATGTCATCATTATAATTATATGTATTCAATTTTATATTTTATAATTTAATCCTAGCAATTGATTTATAAATTAAATTAAATAATTTGGTGAAATAATTAATTAAGGGAAATGTGAAATTTGGGATACTGGCTTTATAGGATTTAGATAATGAATTTTTGTGTCAATTATGATAAAATGAGATAGTTGATTTTATAGAGTTAACTTTTATGTTAATTATTATATATTGAGATTTATGGTTTGAGATAATTTATTTTTTAGTTAATTATGATATATTTATATTTTTTATTTGAGATAATTATTTATCGATTTAGTTTTGGATATTGAGTTAGTAAATATTAATTAATTAACTAGGGAATTTGTAAATGGGATTGAATTGCTTAATTAATTTGGGAATTAATTAATTTCATTGATGAGATGAAATAATTATATAATTAGTAATGATAATGAGAAGATTAAATATTTTTTGGTTTAATTAATGAAATTAATTTCATCAGTAAATGGTAAATATTAAATGTTTGTGTCATTTGATAATAATAAAGGGAAACAATGTCATTTATTTGTTAATCTAAGACAGTAATTTATAAAAATGGAAGTTATTTTTTAATTCATAACAAATGGTATCAATGACATTTATATGTTAATTTAAAACAATAAATGGTAACATTTTAATTATGTTTTAATTGAGAACAATAAATGTTCACAATAGAATTTATGGTTAATTGATAAAAATAAATGGTAAAGGTGGAATTGATTTTTAAATTGAGAATCAACAATGGTAATAATGTAATTTATGTATAAATTGATAACAATGAACAATACCAACGTAATTTATGTGTTAATTATAAAAAATTAATGTTAACAATGGAATTCAAGTGTTGGTTGAGATAAATAATGGTAACAAAGGTATTCTGAGATACTATATCACTTGGGGATAGTTTGGGCTCCAGCATAAGCCAAGTAAGTATTATGGTCTGGGTGTTTACGGTAACTCGTGGGTTTATGTGGTTAAAATAAATATTAATTGGTAACATGATAACTCCATAAATATTCATTGTAAATATTTTTTATATAACTTCATACACTTTAATTTGACTAGATATTGTCTTAGACGCCATTGGGGCAGCCTACTGAGTTTTAATCACACCCTAACCAGGCTGTCTGATCGATACTTGAATAGATTAAATGATTGTATGGTAGGTCAATGGAAAATTCCTAGTGTTATATGTCTGATTTGGGATAGGTAACGGACGCGAGAACAAGATGTGGTCGAGGCCAAATGTAAGTTTTTAGTTTCTTTACATTTTTGTTTTCAATTTGATACATGGAATTTACATTATCATGGAATATTAAATTTTCAGTTTAGAAATTTCATTTCAAGTTTTTCACATCTTGAGATACTAGTTTTTCATGGATATTGATAATATGTTATTTATTTATTGTTTCTTATTCTCTGATGGTGTATTACACATATGATAAAAATGTATAGTCTCCCCATGAATGATATTTGACCCTTGAAGATAGTCACTAGCCTCTACCGTATGGGGAGGCACACCTGAGGTCATGTAGTTGAAAAGATCAGGGTAGTGGTGAGTGGAACTCGTTTTAGAACATTAAAATGAGATATCAAATCTAAATATTATTTTTATTTCCATTTATATTACTATTTTTAATGGTATACATGAGACTATTAATAGTACTCCCTTACTTAAGAGATAATTATTGGGAGTTTCATACCCTTACACGGGAGAAAATACAAGTACCTTCTGTAGAATTATTATTATTAGGGTTTTCTGTTAGAGTTGAATATTATTTCACCTTGGGTGAGGCACAAGATGTGTGTTGTGATTATTTTATCTCAAATTTTTTTTAATTGACTAGTGTCCCTGTATGACAAGAGATTTTAGTTGGATGTTTCATTTTAGGCACTCATAAATATTATGTCCATAATTTTATGGATGCACAGAGAAATTATTTTTTTTGTAAGTTGTTGAACATTAACATTTTTCATTGCTTATGAAATTAAAAAAGAAAATGGTAAATAACATGAAATTTAAAAAGATTTTAAAATTATGAAAGATTAGAAAAATAGGGTGTCAAATGAGAAACATGATATTAGAATGTGTTTACAATTTTTCGCTAGGACCTAGGAGTAGGATGGTTAAGTTCAGTGATAGTCCCTCAGTTTTAACCACACTGTGAGATTTCGGGGAAACACTTTTTTTAGTTGTTGAGATTTTCCTACTACTTAAATCTGATAATGTGGTGTTATGTGTCCGGATATGTTTTATTGGAATTTTATTTGGATTCATCCATGATTATTCTTGATGAGATGATGAATGAAAGTTATGGATGGAGGTGACCAACCAGTAGTGGAACATGAAGCATCGATAGTGCCAGGTGAGGAAGAATGAGAGAAGTTGAAAGAGAACACTGCGCACTTTATAAAATTCATGGGAGGATACACGGAGTGGGTTATGAAGAGTATTTCTAACATTACATGGGTGTTTCATCTGCAAAACCCTCTAACTTTTTATGGAAAAGGTGAACATGAGGGTGTAGAGTTTTGGATTGGGTCCATTGGGACTATAAGTGACCACTTAGAGACTCTTGAGGATAATAGGGTCATGTCAGCTTCTTTTATAAAATTTGGATCAGTGGAGAACTAGTGTAAAATTTGGGATCTAACTAGACTGCATGACAGTATGTTATGGAAGGACATCATGGACTGGATCTTGGAGATCTTTTATCACAAAATGATGAGGCAGTAGATAGATGAGGGTTTTGTGAGACTGACTCAAGGGATCCTGTATGTGGCGGACTATATTGGATGATTTATATATTTTTATTTCATTTCTTCACTATTGGAATGGGTGAGACCGCTACAATGAGTCATTTTCATGATGTTCTAAAATGTGATATTAAGTCCAAGGTTAACATCATTTGTTTATATAATTTTACCAAGGTGGTGGATCAAGCTCTCATAGTTGAGGGGAACATAAAGGAGGCTTCCCGTGTGGTACAGATAGTTTTATTAGACAATAAAGAGGTAGTAATTATGAGAGTAAGAAGCATTACTATTAGGGAGTTATCTAGGGGAGTACCAGGAAGAGTGGATAGGGGAAGGGTCAGTCACACAGTACCTTACCCGGATGGTATCTCACAATTTTGGAATGTAGGAATACGATCATAAACATTGTCCCCAATGACCAATGAAGTTATTATCTTGTAAAAGGACTAGGAATCTATAGAAGTAATTTGGGACCAAGAGACAAACATTATGTGGGGGTGAATCTAAGAATAATCATAGTGTAGAAATATAATCTTCTAAACCTTATCAAGTTGGAATCTAGATTTATCATGGTTGAGGTGGTAGAGGAGGTGGGTGAGGTGCTTCTGGGAAAGATTTCACATACTAGTAGGGTGGTGCAACACAGGGGAGTCAGACTATATCACAGGGAAGAGGGGAAGGATAGTTGCATGTGGTGGAGCCTACACGTGTGCACTGCGAGGTGGGACCATCGATATAGAGAGGTACTATTCACGTACCTTTTACATTATCTTGTTATATATTTTATACTAGTACACATAATTCTTATATTTCATCACAACCTGTTAATGGTTTGTGCCTGGTGGTGGGGTTTTTTAGTGGGATCTTGATGATAGACAAGCCTCTTGGAATACGGTCAAGGGACATCTTTTTGAGTATGGGTTGTTCTCTAGAGAATTGAGAGTATCAATTTTTATGGGATAATTACATCCTATAAATGATGGGTTTTGACCTAATATTAGGTATCGAATGTCTAATAGCATAAGAAGCCCACATATATTGTCATTAGAGGATAGTGAATTTTACACCTCCTAAGGGTGACATCTATATTCACTGGGGTGTGTGGGGGTTTTAGACATGCCGTGTAGGAATAATTACTCCCCAAATTGGAGAGATAAGAGTCCATGTTTCTAGTCTATTTTGTGATGATGTAGGTGTAAAGTATGATATTTTCCACCTGTAATGGATATGATTATGAATGTGTTTCTTGATGAATTATCAAGGCTTCCACCTGAAAATGATGTGGAATTCACGACTGATCACATACCAGGGGATGAGTCAGTTGTTTTTAAAGCATATAGAATGGAATTGACTGGGCATCATGATCTCAAGACGTAGCTAGAGGAGTTGGAGGATAAGTGATTTATCCATCCAATTACGGTTCCTTGGAATTCTCCAGTGTCTTTTTTCTAAGAAGGATCGGTAGATTTTTTTCTTATGTGTTGATTACTAAATGTTGAAATGGATGATAATGAAGATTATTTATCCTCTTCCATGTATCGATAATTTGTTTGACTAGCTGAGCGGAGCTTGTGACTTATCTATGATAGACTTAATAACAAGGTATCATCCATTGAGAGTTTAGACTTCTGATATACTGAGGACTACTTTCCAAAGTAGGCATGGCCTTTTTGAGTTCATTATGATACCATTTGGGTTGACTAATGCACCATCAGTGTTTATGGGCTTGATAAAAATTTTATTTCCTCAGTACTTGGATCATTTTGTTATAGTATTTTTAAAGGACATATTGGTGTACTATATGAATCGTGACGATCATTCCAAACATCTTGGCATCATTATGATTACACTGGGAATGCATCATCTATATGACGGGCACTCTAAGTGTCAATTTCTTATTGATTTGGTACACTTCTTTTGTCACAGCCTCTCATTGGATGGTGTGTTAGTGAACCCAGAGAAATTTCATGCAGTTTTATCTAGGGAGCTTCCACAGGATGTATTCAATATTCATAACATTTTGGGTTTAGGTGGATATTATTACAGGTTCATTCATTACATTTCATATTTTGAAGTGTCTATTTCTGTCATGGAAAAGAATGTGATAAATTTGGAATGGTCATAAGATTATGGGGATGCCTCCCGGGATTTTTAGATGTGCTTGACATCAAAACTGTTCTTGATCCTACATGATCTAGGTGAGTAGATTTTGAATTTGGATGCTTCTAGGATCAATGATGGAGTTTTATTAATGTAGGGAGATCGAGTTGTATTGTACATGTCTCGATAGTTGAGGCCTCATGAATGTAGCTACACGGTGCAAAACCTCACGATGGTTGTAGTGGTTAATGATTTAATGTTTTTGGGGTATTATCTATTGTAAAAAAACTAACATTGTATATGGATCACAAGATATTGAAGTATATCTATTAGAAATGAGACTCGAATATCTGGAAGAGAATATGTCTTGATTATATGAATTAATTTTATTATTATATGTCAATTTCACCTTAGAAGGGAAACAGTGTGGTTGATGCTTTGGGCAGGATGTCTCTGACTTATGTAGTGCAAGAGTCTACTACTCAGTGGAAGATGATGACATTACTTGATGAGATGCATGTTATGGTTCAATAGAGTCAAAATAATTTGACTATCATGGTAGTTTTAGTAGAGTATAAAATTTTGAAAAGTATCAGAGGTAGACAGTATGATGATCTAGAATGTTTGTCCTTGAGGGAAATACTTGAAGTTGACGAGACAAAAATAGATTGGAGCGTAGATGAGTATGAGATCATTTATGTTAATAAACTAGTTTTTGTTCCTATGATCATTCACGATGAGCGGATTTGGGTTTTTCATGCCTAGAAATAGGTAGTACATCCATGTCTGAAAAAAATGTATTTTAACCTAAAATGATTGTTTTTGGGGATAGGCATAAAAAACAGAAAGCAGTGTTTGTTACACTATGCTACAACTTGCAATAGGAGAATTTCGAGCATCAACAACATATTGGATTTCGATAAAAATTTCTCATTACATAATTGAAGTGGGATGGTGTGTCCATGGATTGTTTTGGTGATTCTCTAGAGGTTTCCTCAAAAGGAAAACACTATTTGGGATTTTTTTGATCGACTAACAAAGGTTTCACACTTATTACTAGTACAAGAGACGTTATCATTGGAGTATTTGGGAGAAATTTATATTTGAAAGATAGTAAATTTAAATTGGATTCCATTCACTACTGTTTCAGAACATGACTGGCATTTTACTTCACACTTCTAGCATGGATTATAGGAGTGTCTTGGTACATAAGTTTTGTTGATTACTAAATTCCACCCAGTGATAGATGGGTAGTCAGAGAAAACTATACAGGTTCTTGAGGATTTTCAAAAATCATGTGTTCATGACTTTGGTGGGTTTTGGGAAAATAACCCATCTTTAGTGGATTTCACCTATAATAATAGTTACTAAGAAACTATTTATATTGAACCATATGAGGTGCTTTATGGCTGGCCATCCATATCACCTCTATGCTGGATAGAAATTGGAGAATCAGAGTTGTTGGGTCTACGTATTATGCAGGAGACATCAAAGAAGGTATAAATAATATATAAATGTATGGATATTGATCACAGTAGATAAAAGTCATATTCATATAGTCATTGATGACCCCAATATTTTACATAGGGTGATCGTGTATTCCTTTGGGAGTCGCCCTGATTGGGTTACCACAGGATACAGAGGTAGGGCAAGCTTGCACCAATGTTTTTTGGACTATTTGAGGTCATAGAGAGAATAAGGCCAGTGGTGTATCGATTGGATCTTCCACTGATATACAATTATAGGCATGATCTTTTCGATGTACCCCAAAATTGGCAGTGTCACCCCAAACCTTCACCTATGATCGATGTAGATGATATTGAGCATTAGAGAGATGTGTACATTATGTATAATTTGATATGTCTGTTGAATCATAGTGAGAAAGGGTTAAACGGAAATACCACTGTGATAGTTCATATATAGTGGAAACTTGGACATGTTCAAGAGAAAACATGGGTAAGATAAATAGATAAGAGGGAATAGTTTCCCAATCTTTGTGACTTAGAATCTTATAGATTCCTAGGGATATAGTTCGAGGATGTGTTATTATAAGGTCATGATCTTTTAATATATTGAAATTATATATAGATCTCTTGAAATCATTGATATTTACTATTTTTTATTTTGTTGAGTACTTTCTATTTTGGTTTTACATTCAAGTGTGTTTGGGTGAAAATTTGATAAAATCAGAAGAAAGAGGTTAGTGCACAATTATCCCTAACCATGCCCCATAGGAAAACAAACTCTAGAACCTTAGGAAGTGGGGATTTGCATGGATGGAACAAGTTTTGTTATACTATGAACTATTTTATGAGATAATATGCACCTCTATAAGTGGTCTACAATTATGTCCATTATTAGAGGAAATTGTGCTCCCTAAGTAAAAAACCATGAGTATGATATTTTAATCCCCTGAAAATTGTTGAAAAATTTACCAAACCCCTATATAATTCCCTCTTACATCCTATTGTGGCCCATATAAATTTTCTCTCAATTATGGAGCCTCTATAAAAGATTACATTATCCTCCGACCTCCAATTACATTGATTCGATGCCCGGTTGGGAGACCTCCATCTCTTCAGGTATGTTGTTTCATCCTGAAGGATCTACTATTCTTCTACAAATATTTTGGTCGGTTGTAATCATATGTTTTGTTGGATCAATATCATTAATTGATAAATCTTAATCTAGGTTGCTAGATCAATATCCATAATTAAGGTATCCTAATTTGTTCAATATTTGATTTATGTTTTCAATATGGATCTCACGCTATGTATTTATTCTGTTCAGAACGGGGTTTTCCCTTGGGGGATTATTCAACAAAGAACTAAGGACGGTGTAATATAATTAAAATCTAAAAGTCTTGATTTCAATTTTTGGAATGTAATTGTACATTTCCTAATTGTTGATTTTCAATTTATTTCTTGATCAAATTAACTTATTTAGTGTGTTGTTTAATTGAGGGAAATGTGAAATTTGGGATATTTGGATTATAAATATGTGATAATTAATTGTTTAGATAATTATGATAAGTTGATATTGTTTACTGTAGATAATTAATTTTTTATTCAATTATGATAAATTGATATTGTTGATTTTTGAAAATTAAATGATGATTTAATTGTCATATATTTAGATTGTCCATTTGAAATAATTAATTATTTATTTAAGACAATTAATTATTAAGTTAGTTATGTGGTATTGAGTTAGTGAAGTTGATTAATAAATTAGAGATTTAATTGATTGGATTGATGTGATAAAATAATTGGGAAATAATTAAAGGGATTGATGTGATGAACAATTTTTTTTAATTAGTAATGAGAAAAACATGATTAAATAATTTTTGGATTAATTTATGAAATTAATTTTAACAATAAATGGTTACAATGTAATTTATGTGTTAATTGAGTACAATATATGGTAAAATGAAATTTATATGTAAATCGAGAACAATAAATGATAAAAAAGGAATTTCTAGGCTAATTAAGAATAGTAAATGGTAAAAATGGAATTTATGTACTCATTGAGAAAAATAAATGGTTAAAATGAAATTTATGTATTACATAAGAATAATAAATTTTAATAATGTTATTTATGTGATAATTGAGATTAATAAATGGTAAATATAAAATATATGTGTTAATTGACAACATGAAATGGTATTAATGGAATTTATGAGTTAATTGAGAACATTAAAAGGTAAAAATGGAATTTATATGCTAATTAGAATAATGAATGGTAATAATTGAATTAATGTGTTGATCGAGATGGATAATGGTAACAAAGGTATTATTAGATATAATATCCCTTAGGGATAGTTCATTATCTAGAATGATCCCTTGTAGTATTTAATTATATATGTTTATGGAAACCTATGGTTTATGTAGTTAAAATAAAGATTAATTGATAATATAATGACTTTTTTGTGTATTAATTTTATATATTTATTTTTAAAACTGCATACACTATCATTTGAGTAGATACTGTTTTAGAAGACTTTGGTGGTGGCCTATTGAGTTGTACTCAAACCCTACTTGGGCTTCCTGATCAGTACCAGAATAGATTACATGATTCTATAACAGTTCAAGGGAAAAGGACTAGTGTTAGATTGCTTATTTGGGATGGATCATGGATGAGGGAACCGAATTTGGTTCTGGACCTTATGGGAGATGTAAGGTTCATTACTTTTGATTTTTCATTTTTTCACATTGAACATACTTTAGCATGGAATAACTACTTTTCAGTTTTGAAATTGTATTTCCAGTTTTGGTCATCATTAGAAAATAGTATTTCATAGTTATTGACAATATGTTATTCTATTATTGCTTCATGTTTTCTTCTTGTGTATTAATCCAAAGATAAGAGGGAATAGTCTTCTAATAGTTGGTGTTAGAGCCTCAAATCTAGTCGGTTTCCTATAATATTCGGGGTGGTTTGTCTGAGGTCACGTAGTGAATGGGTTCGGGGCACCATTTTGTGGAACCCAGATCGGGACATTAAAATACAAATATTTTTTATTTATTTCATCTTTTACACATGATTTGATTTTTATGAAAATCATTAAATGATATACTCTTTTCAGTTTCTTAATGGGGTCATTTTTATTGAAGGTTAACATTAAAATAATGTTTTTAATGATGACAACATTAATTTTTATTTTTTATGAAATTCATTGAATGTTATAGTATTTATGGTTTATGATTATGATTATGATATTTTCACAAAACCTAATTACCTTCCAACAGTTATTCTATAATGGCATAAGATATTGTTTATGGTTTTACAAAATACATATGAATATATTATGATTATGTGATGTGTCAGACTGGATATATAATTCCCTATACTACATTGGTAAAAGATGATAGAGTTTAGAAACTCTTATAATATGATACCGTTAATAAATTATATGTGATATTTGAGTGACCGAGATGGATTTTAATAATAATAGAATACTTGAAATCATTAGGTAGGATATTCTATTGTGGAGAATTGTCCATAATTATAGTAAGGGAATTGAATGAAAAACTAAGGAAGAAATATATGATTTTTATGTTTTTTCCACAAACATATGTCTTATTCTTATAATATCTTTTCATCATCCATGATTTATTATTGATTATTCCACACTCTTATAGATAATGAATTTTTTTTCTGACAAGGACTTATGCCAATGATTAGGATTAATTATCATTGACTGATTAGCTAATATTAGTTAATGATATAATCATGTTCCCCTATCCCTATATTTATCTTAATAAAACATATGATCATTTTTTGAAGTCCAGTATGTCTTCCATTACAAGTAATATTATCCCAACCATTCAAATGTTTCATTTCTATAGGTTATAGAGAATGGTGTTATGTGGGGTATGTTTACTAATTATATTATGTGAGAAGATATTAATGGGACTTAGTGAAGTTATTTTTTTGAATGAAATTTATTATATATAAAACATTCAAGGACTTGAAAACATTATAGTGATGGGGTGTTTATTTGTATGATATATATTGAATAATCCTCAAAAATTAACTAATAATTTTCCACGAAATCATATGACTTACATAGACTACATAAAATTACGATTTTGTTATGTTTTCCTTTTATGATTAAAGAACATGTGTAAAAAATCTACGTTTTATCAAATGTATAAAATAATATATTAATATTTTCATAAGGATTATATTATGTAGGTTTTGTAGCAATAAAAATCATTCTAAATAATACATATACCATTGCATTTGGAATTTGTGAATTTAGGGGTAATAAAATCAAATAAAAAGTGTAATTAATATCTAATCCATCAATATTGTAAACTTTGAATGGGACCTTATAGTGCACTTGGTTCACACTCTCAAGGGTTATGGTTCGTTTAATTAACATTTTATATATTAACCATTATCAGGGATTTGAATATATGATGACTAATAATTACCTATGTCAAACCAAAGGAGACATGATTGAAAGGAATGTTTAATAATTTAGAAGATAACAAGTATGATTATTTTCATTTTTTATTTTTTACACTTACTAATAATGAGTTATTATCCTGTTAACTATTTTAGTTTTAGTAATAGAATGAAAATTGAATGAGGAAGTTGATGTCATAACAGAAACACTCAAAAATTGATGTTACTTATTTATGTTTTATATTATAACTTCCAGTATATCATGAAATTTATATAGATATTTCTATTCATAACCACAACTGTTAGATCTTACGTAAAAAGTAACAAATCTGAATGGTATGATTCTCAAATTTTATGATTATAAATTCTCATTGATAGATTTTTTTTGGAATTTACATTTAGAAAATCATTTGAATATCTCTCTAATTAAATGTGATTTGATTTTTTGAATGAATACAATCTATCACTATATAGATCCTATAGTAATTATCATGAAAGGGATGTAGCATTTCAAATTCTGAGTCAACCTATTATTATAATTCAGTGTGATGATGATTGTGAAATACAAATGGTTATTATTTACATTTTATTGGTCTTATTTCATATTCATGATGGATATTTATCTCAAATGTTTAGGTATAAACTCTATATAGAATATTTGCATATTTTAGGGTACTATATAGATATAATACCAAATGAATTAATTATTATTCTCTAAAAATGTGAAGATGATGATTTAAGAAAACTCATATTAGTATATATACCTATTTAAGTACTCTATGATTGAGTTTTATGAACTGAAGAAGAAAATAGTGAATAATATTCATAATGGATTAATATTCCCTAAAGCATCAACATAGGGTAATCCTATTCAATTTTTAATGAAAGATGGGTCAATTTGTATTTTTATTTATTTTAGATAACTTTTCATGATCTATATAAATATCATGTATCCCCTACCCCATGTCTATTATCAATTAGATCAAATATGAGGAGATCAATATTTTTTAGTATAATAATTGATATGGATTTTATCAATTTCTAGTCAATAATGGGGATATACACAGGACCTTCATTATCATGAGTTTTGGCCATTATGAACATATATTAATTCAATATCATGTTACCAATTCCAATGTTCATTCCATGTATTTAACGAATAAAGAATTTTGTGATTACATTGACCATTTCAGTAGTCTCTATAAGAGATATTATTATATATTCATAGATTAAGAAAGAACATGATGAGCATTACAAAACTGTGTTAAAGGCCCTATAGTTTGATAATTTGTGTGATAAATTTTCCAAGTGTGAGTTTTGGAAATAGAAATTAACATTTTAGATTCATATGATCTCAAGTGATGATATATCAGTGGATCCATCAATAATAAATGTTATTGAAAAATGGATCAGAAAAACCATTATAACAATCATCCGTAGTTTTCATGGGTTAACTGAATACTAACAATGGTTTATGGGTAACTCGCATAGTTATATAACCCAATAACTATATTGACTTTGAAGAGATCCATGTTTCTTTGCATATCTGAATGTGAGGAAAATTTCAAGGTACTAAATGAATTTTATTTTGTACACTATTAATTAAAGTACCATGTAGTAGAGAATCTTTTAACATATATAGTGATTCACTAATGAATTTTTTGGGGATATTCCTATTAAAGAAAGATATAGTGATAGATTTTTCATCATTCCAACTAGAAATACAATAGAAAAATAGTGAGACTCAGAATTTGGAATTAGCAACAAAAATATTTTCACTAAAAATAAAAAAGCATTATTTTTATATTTAATGATTTAATATGTATATATATATATATCATAAAATAATGTTGTATATATTCAAATAGAGATATTATACTATTATCAAAAGACCGTGATTGGATTTTATCAATGATTATGAATTCTTAATACATTATAATCCAAGGAAATTGAAAACAGTGGTTGATGCTCTCAGTTAGAAATACCAAGAATGTGTATCACTGATGGGTATGGAAATACACCTAATATTTTTTAGATATTCAGAAGTTGGATCTTAAAATTATGATTAATGGGGAATGATAGTAGATTTTTTATATTAATGTTCAACTATACGTCCACTTGATGTTTTCAGAGGAAGAGATGGGGGATGTCAAATCAAATAATAATGCCAAAAAGGATATATTGTTAAATAATGATTATGATGGATTGATAATTTCTAGAACAATGTTTATTTCCAGTATTTATTATATATTAATAAATAACCTCTGTATGAAGATAATATTTCTTAAATAATTTTTCATTTTGGATGTATGATGATGTAATATGATCTCAATGAATATTTATAGTGGGATAACATGAAAATGGATATTGAAAAAGGTGAATCTTGATGTCTCGTATGTTAAAATTTTGAGTCTAAGAGACCAAATTCTAGGAGGATGTATAACCATTATTTATACAATAATAGAAATCCAAAAAAATTACCATATATTTTATCATCATATTCTAAAGAAATATAATGTTACAATGTTAATTTTTTTAGATTGTCTATTTATAAAATAAGAACATTTATTTTCTATCGGAGAAAATTTATCTCAAGATAACCTTTATTGGATATAAATTAATGAAATTGATATGTTTCAGGGATTACGATATATTGTTTTATCCCCCAGGTATTTGAGTTATTTATATATGTTTTTTGGGAAATCAAAAAAATTCTTTGGATACAATGTTGATCATTAGTAATGAATAAAATTATCAAAAATATGGTCATTATTAGAGGACCATTAAAACCCTATATTATCTATTGAGTTATAATTTTATGAATTTAAAATGTCCTGGGGATCAACAACATCTTCTGAAATAATTTTCAGACAACAATATCATTCACTAAAGCATAATTATAAATCCTTATAAATCCCCCAATGGAAGGAAGTGTAAAAATTAAATATACTATGATAATGATGGATAAATATTTATATCGGGACCACATATGGATGAAATTATGGAAACTAAATTTAATTCTATCAACATCACATCAGAGAATCTACTAGTATACAAGAAATATATTCTAGAAATTGTTGGTGAGATATACAGTTTGATGTCGTTGACATGGTGTTACTATGAATATCTCCTTCGATGAAGGTTTTGATATTTGAAAATAATGGAATGAAGGGTCTAATATATATGGGTCTCTTCTAACTTATTGATCACATCAATGAAGTTTCATAGCATTTTAATCATCCATAATATTCCTCACATGTTCATTATGTCTTCCATTAATCTCTCTTGAGAGATTACATACTTAAACTGTAACATATATTGTACTCCAAGGCCATAAAAATGGATATGGAAAAAAATTATTTTGAATAATAGATGGAGATTTTGGTTAAAAGAGGGAAATCACATAGATATAAGACATGTATCCTAGTAGATGTTTTTTTGGACAAACCCTAAATTTGATGAAGATGTATTAGGATATGAGGATATGATGTTATATAATTATCAATAGATTTTTCTGTGAGAGTGATGGAATTTTTAAATGAAAATTCTTATAATGTGGTGAATTGTAATATCAATATATTTTATGAAATATTTATTATTATATAAAATTACTTTAGTATAATTCTTTGCATGGAACATCAAATTTTAAACTAACCGTGATATAGAACAAAAATATTATTATTTAATGTAGTATTTATCATCAAGACATTTTATTGGTGGGTGTGAATATAAAAACATAAATTATGATAAATTATTATTTACACATGTATAAAATTAATTCATTAGTTTTTAATTATTTTGAAATGAAACTAAGCTCAATTGAATCTAAAAAATGTTTCTCAGAAAAATGGTAGTAATTCATGCAATGTTTTTTATAATAATATATAAAATTTATCGCTATTGATGAATGATTTTAGTGATATATATATATATATGTTATAATTAATTAAAATTTTAAATATTTATATATTTGTTTTTACTAGTCATGGAATATGAATAAATTCATTTTATACTTAAATATTTATATTTCTAAAAATAGATTTCATTCCATTCTATGAGATGATTTTAAAATGAATTTATAACACATATAGAAATATAATTTTTTAAAATTGATTATATATTATAAATCAAAATAACTAATATAGTTAAATATATTCTACTTAATTTTTTGTTAGTATGACTACTAACAATGGTATAAATTTATCACCTTGGTAAAATAATTATTACTTGGTTAAAACTAGGTGTAAAGAATTAAAATATATCTAACACGATTCTTTATCCTATTAGAAGAATAGTATTCCACAAATAATAAATTTAATAAGGTCAATAATTTAGTTTAAAACATTATATTGAAATTGGTATCTTAAGAATTAATTTTGTTATGATAATTTGTATTTTCTATAAAATTTAACTACCATTGTGCCTTTTCGTTTAATTTCATGGTTCAAATATAACATTAGGTATCTTATTGCTATGAAATTCTAAAAAACACTTTTTTATTTATGAAAATAATATGTAGAAACCAACTTATTACATTGTATAATATTGAAAAAAAATTTAATCTTAATTCATAAATTTATCTAAAATGTATTTTTTATTCTTTTATCTTAATATATTGATAGTTATTTTTTCCACCAATAAAAAATGAATCATATAAAATGGATGGAAAATTTAGAACGATCCTAGAAAATGTTGGTTTTAAGGACCCTTTTATTTTTTTCATTTATTTTTTTAAAATGTTTAAAACTTACAGTATCACTATTAAGGCTAAAACTAGTTTAATGTTATCTAACTTGGAGATAACACTTAAAATATATCCAAAATATGTCCAAATTTGATAGGTAGTGTATGGTCTGAGACATGAGTAGTCTAAACCTTTTCAAAGTTTCCAAATCTCCAGGTGCTCAAAGGCATCCAAGAGTGAGTCGAGAGGGGTTCGGTTTCTAAACCCATGAATCTTGGAGAAAACATAGTTTTTAAGTGTTTCAGGTCATTTATTATATGTTCATTTATTGTTATGTATAGTTCATTGTGTGATTAAATAGCGTCTAATAATTTGGGGTTTAAGGAATGAAGGTTATTCACTTTTAATCGATACATGTACTCCTACATTAAAACTTTGAGTAATATTTTCACATAATTTAAATTTCCCAAGTAGTGTGGTGTAAAAAAAAGGGGAACAATGGATTTCTCAAAACCCCATTGCTTCTTAAGAATTATTAGACAGCTATAAGACCTCTATTCCTAATTTTTGTATTATTTTATTGAGGGCCAATCCTTACATTTCATCTTCTATCTGCGGGGATCCAAGATGAGTTCTGACTCTGTATCTTATATTTTAGTCTGTATTGGTCTCATTTTCCATCTATTTTTCATTCATTATATAAATAAGGGTCTCCCTTATTTCTTATGGTGTATTTTTTGTTGTTTCTTTGTATGGTTTTTAAATAGAATCAATGGTGTTTTTCATTCCATATGAGAGAGGTGACCATATATCCATAATGTTGTTTTGTTCTTGAGAGAAGAACATTGAAGACTTTGAGTTATGAAATTCATTAATTCAATATTTATTTAAATTCAATCATAAATTTGATCATGATTTATTCATTTCGATGAAAATTTAAGTAATATAATAATATTGAACCTGATTAAATTAATTGGTTGTGATCGAATGTTGAGGAAGTTTTTTCTTTGTAACGTTATAGCGGTACAGATCAGGATTTTCTAGATAGTATAATATATATGTTGTATGATTTTCTATCATGTTATTGTGATTGGAATATAATTTTCAAATTTGTAAATAAAGTAACAATGGATGTAATTTATAATTAATTTGAGTATGAATAATTATAGAAGATGCATGTTTGTAATCTAGTGCTTAATGTAATCTAATTATAATGAAATTGATTAAATGTGTATGATTAATTTTAAATGTGTTCTACCGTTTGATTAATGTGGTTGATAAATTATGGGAATTATATTTTTTATTGGTGATTAAAATAAATAGGAATGGTAAATGATAATGGAAGGATTCTGGAAAGAATGATTAATTTAATTTCATAGTTAATTTAATAGCTTCTTATATCTTGAGTCTTTAGCTTTCCCATTATTGGTAACTATTAATAATAATTTTTTTTAATTCAAAGTCAAATTCAAATTGGTTGTTTGATAATGAAAATTATTAGGCCCCAAGTTATCCTCTTACATGGGGGGATAACTGTAATCTGTTTAGAGCATTCATAGCTCATTTGTTTGAAGGTTGAATGCCTTTATTTAGGTCCAAAATTTCACAAGTGGTTACTATTCATTTTTTGTTTCCTACTTATTTATTATGTGATCTGGATATGAACCTTATGATATTAGCATATTATGGTCTATATATTAGGGGATGAGTAGGCCTCGGGGATATTTGAGCCTGGGATACGGAAGCCTAGAATGGATCATCCAAGGATGGTTGATATATTATGGGGTTTAAAGGCTTGGAGGCGATATGATACATGGATGGATGATATTGGGATAGATTACAAGATATGTGAGTGAGAATTCCTTGGTTATGTTGTTGCGGTTAATGCCTGTTATGGTGAAATTTATTTGTATATGAATATGTGTGTCCTGGATGGAACTATAGATGATGAAATAGTTTGATAATGGGTTTACTAATTAATGAGATATTGAGATCTAGGCTGGTCACTTTTGGATCATTCTAATGAAGGATGTCCAAGTTTATTATTTTATTTGTATTATTTTTCCAACTGCATGGGGAAACAGGACGTGCATAGTTTCATGTTTCCTCTTGGTTGTTGATTGAGATTTTTTTCTTAGAGTACCTTGATGTGGAATGAATCTATTAATGAGTAAAAAATTATTATACAATGTGGTTAGATGATTTTGGAATGAAAATTATAAAAAGATTTCAATCTTGTTAAATTGAGTCATTGGTTTGGATAATTCCTTAAGGTTGAAGACTTTATTCTGATGATTAATGTAATGAAATGTGGAATATTTTTAATGGTTCATTAGTGGATAATTAGTTATCTAACATAAGGGAATGATATAATGAAAATAATTAATTTATTGTAGCTCTTTAAAATGGTTTTACTCTTATAGGATATCTTGTATTAGTTATGGTTGCTGGGATTCAGATAAGAAGTATCTACAGTTTATTCTAATACTATATTATCATGTATTGTGGTTGTGAGCTATATTATATCACATATATTTTCAAATACCAAACATTTCTTCACCCATGTTGGCAAGGGAAACTAGCACACAGTGGACTACATGAGGGTGTTTTTCCAATGCCTTTGTGTGGGGGGGGGGAGATAGAAGACTACCCCCTCTGGCCCCACTCTCTTCTCATGAGAGTTACTTGTGCGGGTATGAACATTGAATAGTTCCCCATATATATGTACATAGATTTGGTGGATTATGTTTTTTCACACCCATGTATTAAAAAATATATTATCCAAATGATTATTATATGTATGACATGTATAGGTTGTGATGACATGACATACTTATAAAATGTATGGGTTATAATGGATTAATGTTTAATACACAATGATTGATATTCCTCATACATGCTATGGTGGCTCGTATAAACTGCTTGGTTACAATATGTTGATATGTAATATGGGATGATGTGGTTATGTGATGTGAAAGGTTCATGTTATGATGCCTTTCTGAGGTGTCTTCGGGATGGCTTACTTTTGGAGAGAGATCGATCAATACATGTGACATTGGGGAATTATGGAAAACTGGTGGGAAATCAAAAGAAGTGTATTGTTGATGTTTTATTATTATATTATTCTATCTCTATATTGTGATAAATGGTGAGATTTATAAATGGTTAGGATAGGAACATAGTATACATATTTATGTGATGAGTTAGTTTCATTTTTGGTCACTATGAATTAACAAGCATTATTTAACTTTTTCACAAAAAGCTATAGGGAGGATCCTACTGAATATACTGTTATGCTCACCCTATATATATATATAAACTATTTTTGGGGTAACATTAATAGAAAGTAAATATGGATATATATTGCTATTTTGTGGTTTTGTAAGAGCTTTTAGGGGTTTTTGGTCACTTCCATCTTAACCATATTGGTACTTTTATTTCCCTTTTAGTTTTTTTGATACAATATGGAATTTCATGTTTCCACTTGAGATTATTTGTTATATATATTTATGAGTAGGTTCTATTGGTTTATCTTTCTTATATATCTATTTGGTATATTTCTCTTATATCATAATTCATGTCATATTATTTTTTTACCCCTGTTCACTACGAAAAATAAGAGAGTAGTAGTGGTTTTCTAGAGGGGGCTATACCCAACTCTCATTAAATTTATTTTTTTTAACATAGATGACATTATGAACAAACCCCACTAATAATGAAATGTATAAGGTGACCACAACAGCCTATAAATTATTTATAATTATGTATTGAATATTTGGTCGGGATTTGGAAGTGTTTATGTAAAAACCGCCACTGATTTAATAATTATTGGCACTACATATTTGGTTGGATTTTAGAGGCCCTATATATACATTATTCGTTTGGATTTTAATGTATATATATAATGGAATTTGGTTTTTTTAGGATATATTTGGGGTTAAAAACCCCCCTCCACTACTCCATTAGATTATAGGGGGTTCGTAAACCTCCCAAATCTATTTGATTGGATGGGGTTTTAACCCCCTATAATTTAATTTTTTTAATTATAAATCACATATAAATTCAAATTTTATAATATATATATATGTGTGTGTGTGTGTGATATTCATTTAGATTTTAGAGGCTATATATATTAGACAATGGTTTCATTTAAAAGAAAATGGAAGTGGTTCAAACCCCCTATAATAATAGAAATTATAGGGGGTTCATAAACCACAACTAACCCCTTAGATTAGAGGGTGTATTGAACCCCATATAATTAATGACAATAGAGATTTTTTTTGAACCACCTCTAATTTAAAAATTTATCAGGAGTCAATTAACTGACACTGATCTATTATATTAAAGGGGGTTCTAACCCCCTAAATTTTTTTAAACAAATACCATATAAATTAATTTTTTTTAAAAAATATGTCTGTCTGTACATGTGTGTATATATATATCACAAATACATTATATAAATGTATTTAAATACACATTAAATATATATATATATATAATTATAAAATTTATTTAAATTAATATTATATTGATAATCAAATATGTATACATATATATATTTATGCGTATATATAATATAAATTTATTAGTAAATATATTTATTCAAATATATAAAATTTATATTTGGTTTTATAAATACTATATAGTTATTTAATACATTAATATTATATTATATGTATAAATATACATAATAGAGGAACAATTAATTATAAATACATATATTATAAAATTATATATCTAAAATATATAAATATATTTATATATATTATATAATTATATATTTAAAATACATTTATAAATAAATGTACATCAAATTTCATCTATATTACAAATATTATAAAATATTATATGAATATATATAATGTTAAATATTATATATAATAATAATTAAATTTAACATGTATTATATTATTTATATGTATATTAAATATAATATAACATAAAATTATTAATTGAAATATATTATAAGTATATTAAATATTATATAATATTTATATATTAAATTGTATACATATATTAATATAATATATATATATATACAAGTTAATGTATTTCTAAAATATATAATATATAATTTTATTTATATAAATATTTAATGTGTGTGTCTCTTATCATATTAACTATGTATGTATAAATTATATATTTATATTTTTTTATAATATATTTGGGTTTTATATAAATTTAAAATATACAATACATATAATTGTATAAACATATAAATATATTAAATATATATTATATATATTATATATAATTGTATATACATATAAATATAGAAATCAATATATATAATTATTTACACGTACTTAAATATATTCTTCAAATAAAATTTATTTGAATAAAAAATAAAATATATATAAACACCTGAATGTGTATATTATAACTAGAAATGAAATTTTTGTAGTGGTTGGTGGATGAGGCGTCGACCCTTAGAATTCCACTAGTATAAGGTTTTATTCCCTTTAGCCAGGGATTTTTATGGAGGGCATGTATTTGGTGGGGGTGTAAGGTGGTAAAATGGTCAAACCAATTGGGGTACATGTGGCCCAATCAACGAGAGCAGGACAAAGAGACAACTAGAGGGAGAGGGAACATTAGTTGGTGTACTGGAAGGGGGTTGAGTGGTGTCTCTCCTCATGAAATAGGAGGGATGGTGGGATGTCTCGCGGGGAACGAGAGAGAGGGAGCGGGGCCATACTAGGTGGGCGAACAAAAGGGATACGATAAAATAAAAAAAATATTTCATATTAGAAATTACCAAATGATGGTAAGTTGAAACTATCCCGAAATTTGAGATTTAATAGGGGTAGCATTCCATAGTAGCCCATAAATTATCCTCTCTATAATAATTAGGGGTTCTTAAAACAGCCTCTATTTATTAATTAATTATCTTGGGGGATTAAACACCCTCTAAATGGACGAATTCTCAATAATTAGGGAAAAAATTGAGGGGTTTAAACCCCCTCTAAATAACATCTACAAAATCACACCATTCATTACCAGCGCTTTGCAAAAACCTTCGCTCGTAAAATAAATAGTCCACATTAGCAGTAGTGATAGGTAACTATAGATAAAGTTTTTAGAAGAGGTTATACCCCCCTCTAAATTAAAAATCAACCCACAATAATCACCCTATTTTTTGTAGTGGGTGATATTCAGCAACCTTGGGCTTAGTGGAGACGGGGCTTGTCTAGTCACAATATATCTCCCCTCACTACAGTATATTTTTATGAAGGGGTTCATGACCTTGTGGTATCATAGGTTTAGGTTTAAATGATAGGATGGAGTTCCAAGATAGGTTTAGATGAGGATTCATGTTTTTGTAGGGAAATGCTTTTAGGTATGTTTATCCAGGGATGAAAGCACAGCAGTCCAACTGATAAACACGTAATTTGGCCCACGAATGATATGATACATGAACTCTAAACCTTAATAATAGAAATCTAAACCCTAATACCTTATACATGAACCTTTAGGATTAATGGACCCAGTAAATGAAATCTTATTATTTTTTGTGTAGAGACATATGAAAAGATAATTCATCAATTTTTTTTCTCCTGTGTTAGAAAAGGATATACCATAGGATAATATAAAACCTAAAATAAATAATAATAAATTATTAATTACTGTAATATATTACATAGTCTAGGTTTATAAGATCTAATAGATTGTTCTTTTTGAAGGTATTAATCCAGGTCGATGTACTCATATTTTTTTTCAAAGATGTTCATTAGGATGTTCCAGAACATAGTCATAGAGTGGAGGTCGATGATATTACACATGAAGAATAACACTCTAAGAGTTTCATCTCTATAGTCTATAGAAGTACGAAGGATCTATATAATATTTAGTCGTAGAATAATGGCCATAGGAAGATGATATTTCATTCAGTTCAATCAAAACATAGAAGGATCATTGGGTTTCTATGGATTTGACAATGTATCATAGCACAAAGATTAATTGCCACCTCTGATTTCATGGGTATTGTGATGAATAAGTAGTCTCATAAGAGATGTTTCAAAACGTGTTCAATGATTGGAATCAATATTCAACAAAGTTGGAAACCAGTTTTACTTATATGCTTACCCATTGATAGGGGAGATTGTGTGTGGTTGCATTAATGATCCATTTTATGACCCCACTATGGTATACTTCATACTTATTCCAGATTAGAATCAATGGGTGAGGCATTTTATGGAGGATTTTAAACAATAGATCTAGATACAGTTCTGCTCATTTAGGTTCAATACATGTCTTCAGGTTCTACAGAGAAAAGAGGTTATTGAGAGGATGCTGGCTAGAATCATTTTTTCATAATAGGTGATTTTTCTAGTTTCCTCACCAATCTGAGTTGTGGTCTGAGGTTTCCCATTGTTCGGCTAAAAGAGTTTTCGATAGTCGAGTGTCAATCTAACACATTATCATCTTTTTTGGGTGAAGTGGATATCAAACCAATTCAAAGTGATAGTAATGATTTTTTATTATGTAGTCCATGGTCTTCAGCAGTTAGAGTACCCAAGCATTCTAATCCATTAGTGTGTTCCATGTGTTCTACTCTGGGTTCCTCTATAGAGCTAGTTTTAGTAGAGGCAACAGCTGCTTGGTGCTCCGGTTTTGTATTACCATAGAGTATATAGGGATGTAGTAGTACAACCCTATTATTCTCCTCTTCATCAAAGAGTATAGATCATTATTAAATGTGGTCACCATCAGGGCAACAGAGGTCGTGGATCAGTTCTTGGCTTGCTTCATTCATAATAATTTCCTACACTGGATGGGAAATACATCATTTGAGGTAACCTCTTATTTTTTTCCACTTAGGTGCTTAATTTTTTGACTCATGAGTTACAAAATTATTTCTATCATATACCCTTATCCATGAATTTGGACATGAGTTATAATGTCTCCCAGTTCCCTTAGCATTGACTTTTCTAGTCGGGGTTTGAGAAAACAAGTATGATGTATGTAGAGACTGTTAGATAGAGTTGGTCAATAACCACTTTTGGTGATATTTACTTGGTTTATGGATATATCTATATGAAATTGTACTCAAAATGGATTGGTTGAATTTGTTGTTGGGTATCACAAATTACTTCAGGAGGGAGGTTGTTTTTTATGATACTGATGACAATTTAGTGGTGTTTTTTAGCATGTGATACCCTTGGATGGGTCTGACGCTTGTTTTCTCCTTTTATTTAGTGTGGTTTTAGATGATATTGATTTCATTAGAGTTTTAATAGTTGGGGTTTATCAAGGTAATGGAGGAGTACTTTGATATATTTATAGAGGATTTTATAGAGTTACCCCCTCAATATGAGATCATGTTTTGGATTGATTACAGCTAGGAATGTCTCTTATATCGATATCTCTATATAAGATGGCTCATTTTGAGTTAAGAGAGTTATGATCATAGCCCTATGATCTATTTCGGTTAGATTTTATTTAGTCTATTGTGTGACCTTGGGGTCCACATGTTTTTTCATCAAGGATGGTTATGGTAGTTTGTGTATTTATATTGATTATTTTCTTTATAACCTTGTGAAATTTAAGAACCTATATCCTCTTCCATGGATTTATGATTTATTTAATTTGATGAAGGGAAAAAAATTTCTCTCAAAGATATAATCTCTATCCTGATATAATTTGATGTGGGTTAAGGATGAGGACATTCAGAATAATTAATTATATTGTCATCATTGGTATTATGATTTCTTTTCACGCAGTTCGGTGGGATGAACATTCCATCTATGTTCATGGGGTTGATGATTTCAATATTTAGGATGTTCCTGGTTTTGTTCATTTTTTTCAATGAAGATATCTGTATGTACTTCTAATATGAGGTGGATCATGCAGATCATTTGTGCTCCATTTGGGGGGTTCTTCGATGTGAGGAGATGTTTGAAAAAATTTTAAAGTCTACGCTCTAGTATTGTGATGTACATTTCTGGAGGAATGTAGTATCTCATTAGGGATTAGTTGTGGACCCTTCCATTTTAGAGGTGGTTGTTTCTTGTTCATCCCCAAATATAGCGGTTGAGGTGTGGAGTTTCCTTAGTCATAAACACCATTAATTTATGTTCATACCAAATTTCAATTGGGTCATGACTAACCTGAAATCATTGACCAAAAAAGATAATAATAATCCTTATGGACTAACCAGTGTTAAGTAGTTTTTTATTGATAGAAGGATAAATTATCCAGTGCACAAATCCATTGTATGAAAATAGAGGGAGGTCAGTTTTAGGCTTTCTATTTTGCTTTGCAGCTTACATTGGTATTTTTTATGATATAGGTCATATGAGATTTTACTTATAGATATTTGAAGTCATATCCCCATCAGGGTATGTATGTTAACCACGATCAAGAGTTGTAAAAAATTGTTTTTATATGATGGTGTGGAGATATTACATCATTTTTTATCATTTTGTGGTTTTTACTAACCAAACGATCTAGTGGTATGTCTTCTCCCTACATGTTGTGAACCATAGTTAGCATAAACTGATGTATTTTTTTAGGATTATGCCTTGTAGATTTCATATTTTCTAAGAAAGGACAATTATGAGGTTGATTCACTGACCAATAAGAAATATAGTGATTCTATATGTGAATCATGGGATTCAAGGATAGTGATTGAATAACTCACAGTGATGCATCTTGGTATGGGGGTGGATGGAGGTAGACGATGTTTTTCATAGGTTATGGTTCAATCAACCTTAGTGAAGTAGGTGGAGGAGTCCCAGTTGGGGGATTATGAGGTGGAGGTATGGAAAGGCTGAGTTGTTTTTTGTGATGCCCCCGATGGTTAGTCTGATGATGAACAACACCGAGTTTTGTTCCAAGAAATTATTTTTGTTCCTTCGGTGTTGTATGAGATGTTTATTATAAAATAATATATTTCTTCATAAAGGGGTATAAATTATAATAAAAAAATTTAAAAAATCTTAAGAGGTCATTATTGGTGTCTTGTGTTGAAGCATATAGTTGCAGAGTTTTTTTTCTCAATGTTTGATCTTCTAGAAAGTGAAGGTCATGTTCCATTTTTTCAATGGTTTTCTCTATCCATTATATTTCTCCAAGTGGATACGGTATGACATATAAATGGATTTTATAACCAGTTTACCATGATATGTTTGAGGATATGATCCTATATTATTGATAGTGTATATTTGGATGAAATCAACCAACTTTACAGAGATTCGAGAGTCGATATCAATAGAGGACTTATAGATATAGTATGTTAAGGAGTTATTATGACTCCATAGAGTCTTGAGGGCAATAATATCGGATATAGATACTTATTTTACCAGTAGTGTGTGTAAAGGTCAACATCACGATTTGGGTTCTTAGTTATTCCTTAGCCCTTGTTTTCATCTGTAGACTGATTGCCAGATAAAGTAGACTAACCTGATTCTTGAAGACATTTTTTTATCTTATTTAATGAATTATAGAGGATCATATATGAGGAACCTTTCCTTGGAAACGTTTTCAAACAAAAAATATTCCACATTACCATTTGTATGGATCTATTTTAAGATTTTCCTAGCTGACCATGACACTCACCGTTGTACTGGACTAGTGTTAATGAAGCAAAAAATATTAGGTTGGAACATGTATTGAATGTGATAGAGATGGTTAGGTAATTTGAGAAAGGATGAAGGAATCCCAAGACTAAAAAACTTATTCCAATCATCACTGATGACTACTGGAGTTTGACATTAGAGAAAACATGTTTTTCAAGGTGACTCTTCATTTTGGTAAGGGATGGATTGATCTTGGGAGTAATCATTCTCAACAGTTTATTTGGGAATTTTGAGGTGTTCGAAAATGTTGGAACCATGTTGTATCAGGTATAACAACCCCAGTAGATGATTTATATACATGATGTATTTCACTTGTCACATATCTATAGTTACACTCATGAATAATATAATTTCATCTTTTGGGTGATGTTAATGTGGAAAATTAAGCTCCCTTCAATGAGTGTCCTATGAAGATACATTACATTCAGGAGAAGGAATTTTATAGGCATTCTGTTCATGTTATTTGTGTCTCGTGGAATCATGGTGGAATATAAGATAGTATTTGGGAACATTAATTATAAATTCGTACATAGTACCCCAAGATTTTTAATTATTAGAACTTGTCTTTTAACATTTTTCATTATGTGGATGTGGACACAACTTATTTATATGATGGTATCAATTTTTTGTTTTGATCTCATTTGATCGGTATATCCATCGAGAGATTATTTGGGTTCAATTTTTTTGTTTCGTTTTTTTTTTCTTTTTTCCTCTTGGTAAGGTGGTTGAGCTCCAATGATGGTCAGATCATTGAGAGGTATCTCATTGGGTGGCTGTTGAGATAACCCCATTTCATTTTCTCTCTTTCTTGGTTCTTGTATTATGGATGAGTAGAATATTTTGATAGGTATTTAATTTAACATACTAGATCAAGCAAGTCTTACCCCTTTTATATTTCTGAAGCTCGTGGTTCTCAGATGATGTTTAGAGTGTTTTTAGAGGGGTTTGGTTTCCAAATGATGAAATCTAGGAGAATCCACAACGTGTATGTGTTTCAGGTCATGTATTAAATGATCACAGATTTGTAAGTTTTGTTCACAAGGTTCTTAAACAAATACTAATAATTATGTATTAATATATTAGAGGATATTCCTTTTTGAGGATATCTATGCTCCTAAATTTACATGACATGTTATATTTACATGATGTGTAAATTCCCTATGTTGGGAGGCATATAAATAGAATGGGCATCATGTTTATTAGAACCCTAAAGATCCTCTAGAATTAATGGTGTTCCAATAGACCCCTCTTCAACTTTTTTGGAATTCTTCAATGGTGATAAATTCTTAGCTTCCATCTTTGATTTATTTTTTTCCAAGGTGAGTTTTAACTCTGTTTCTTACGGTTTATTCATGATCAATCTCTTTTTCATCTTTGTTTTCTTAACCTGTGATGGAGATTGTTCTCACATTTTTATGATGTGGGTTTTCATGGTTGTATTTATTGTGGTTATGACATGGTGTCCTTTGAAGGAGTAATTTATTACGGGATATGTGACTAGAGATCTGCAACATAGGTTTGTTATTGTGCAAACAATAGTGATTCATTTGAGGTAAAAGATCCATTTCTTCTACATTTATTTTTGAGAAATCATAAATTGGTCAGGCCTTATCCTTTTTCATGGAATTGGAATTTACATAATAATAATAATATAGAACTTGAATACATAAATTGTTTTTGATCTCATGTTGACGATGTTATTTTATTGTACCCTGATAATGGTATTCCCCACGATTTTCATGATAGTGTGATATCTATGTTATATGGTTTGATAGAACGTTATCATGCTTGTAATATCATATTGAAATTTGTATGGATTTTAAAAATTAAATTAATTGATAACTAATTTTTCTATGATTAATTAAAGAGTCAATTTTTGAATATGGTGGTTGATGTAATTTTATGATAATGAAATTGATTAAATGGGAATATTTAACCGTAAAATTGATCTTTAATATGATTAATGGAATTGATAAATAACGCATAGCATGGTTATTCTAATTGATAGTAATAAAAAGGCTTGATAAATGATTATTTTTGGGTACATGGAAGAATGTTTAAATTAATGGATCAATTAATTTATTATCTTGCTATAGTTTGATTCCCTATGTTTCCCATATTTGGATATTGTTAATAATGAATTGGTTAATTTAAGGTGGAATAAATAGTGGGTTTTTGATAAAGATAATTCTTACATCATGAGTTTCCCACTTTCTTTAGGAAACTGAGTTCCTTGGGTTTGTAGGTGTGAGATATTGTCTTTTTGAAGGATTAATGCCTTGTATTAAGACCTAAATTTCCCCATTTGATATTATTTCTTGTTTTTCCCATCTTCATTATGATGTGATCTGGATGCGAGACTTGTAATATGATCCTACTGTGGCAGATCATGGGATGAATGATATTCTATGGTGTGGGGATCCCCGACAGTGATATGATCATGAGATGGATGAGCCTGTTATGGTTGAGCCCATGATAAATGATATGTTATGAATAGGGTAGGACCAGAGGTGATATGAACTGGGCATGGATGAGACATGGATGGCTTATTTGATATATAGGTTACGAGTCCCGAATAATTTAGTATCAGTCAATGAATATTATAGCACATTATATCAGTATATGATTGTGGGTCTTGGGGTGGTATTGGATATGATTTAATGGTTAAAATTTGGGCTTTCTTATGAATGATATACTGAGTGTTTAGATGATTTCTTGTGGATTTGTTTAATGGATGGTGGATAATTTTCTTGTTTTATAACATTCCATTCCCCATGACATCAGGTAGCTAAATATTTAGGGTTTCATGTTTCCTCATTGTTGTAGATTATTTTTCTTTTCATATAGTACCAAAATATGGAATGTTTCTAATAATTAATAATTAATTATTATCCCATAGGTTTTTTCAGTTCTTGAATAAAAATTAAAAAAATATGTTAATCTTATTAAACCGAGTATATGGTGTGTATACTGATTAGAGGGCTTGGAATTTAGTCTTACTAATAATATAATGTAACATGGAATCTTATTAATGGTTAATTAATGGATAACTAATTAATTAATATAATTAAATGATATGAAATTAATAATTGATTTAATATTTCTCTTTTAAATTCATGAATCCTTATAGGATATCTACTATAATTTGTGGAAGTCAAGTGTCTAAGTGACATTAGTTTCATTTGAATTTAATACTAGGTTATTCCCATTTTTAAATGTAAGATATATTATGTCTTGTATATACATTTATTTCCTACACTTCCCCACCCATGTCTGTTTGGGATACTCGCACCCAGTGGACTATGTGTGGTTGTTTTCCCTAACATCCCAATTAGAGGATGCATGGTTGACTACCCCCTATACCCCACTCTCTTCTATTGGTAGTTACTTGTGGTTGTATGAACAACTGTTAGTTCCTAATATATGTGTATAGATGTATGTGGTGGATTAGTATTATTCAAAACACATGAAAGATCAGTTATATTATCACAAAGATTATCATTTTAATAACATGTATACACATTGAAGACTCATGGTACTCACATGGTGTATGGGTTGTAATTGCTTGAGTGAGAATTATCGATGTGTGATATTCGTCATATAGGGTGTGGTATCACTTGAAAACAACTTGGATTACTTATGAGGATATGTGATATGTTATGGTGTGTTTTTTTGTTGCATGAAGTGAATTTTTTGATTCCTTTCCCATGTTTCTTCAGGATAGATTATTCTAGGAGGGAGAAGGACCTGGATATGTGATGTTGGGGAAGAGAATAAAACTAGTGGGGTAGTGGGAGAGTGGAACCATAGTTTTTTATTATTATATTATATTATCTCTTGATTTAAATACTTTTATAGAGCTAAAAATGATGAGGCTGAGAAATTTTTATAACTTTCTAGGTGATGATTTAGTTTCATTGTTGGTCACCTTTCTTTGTCATGATTTCATCATCTTTTGCATGAGATGATCCATGGAGGATCCTAATAAGTATAATATTATGATCACCCTACATAAGAATATAATTTTTTTATTCCAGCCAAAACATTTTAGATATTAGTCTATATATTAGTAGCTCATGGTTTTTTTAGATTTTTTTCAGCTTCGTGGTCGCTCACATCTTTACCTTTTTAGTACTTCTAGTTAAATTCCAAATTTTTTAATAATATATGGAATTTTATACAATAGCATAATATATATATATATCTAAATTTGTTTCTAGAAATTTTTTTTAACTTTCTTCCATATATCTTCCTTATGTTTTTCATATAGGGTAATGCCTCCAATATGCATGTTTGTTTTACCATCAGTGATAGTCATTAACCCAAAGCCTACTAACATTGGGAATTGGGATGTCACCATATATCTCCACACATTGCATCTTAATTTTGAGGAGCGGTCAATAATGAATGAGTTTATTTCAACTTTAGGAACATGTAGATTCGAATTTAGGGTTCCTTGGTTCCACTTTTAATAATTACAGTATATATATATATTTAATCTTTTTATTAATCCCTATGGTTTACCTTCCCAAATAGAAAAGGGAAACTCTTATAATAAACTTATTATAATTATTGAACCTTATAGCTCATAAAATTCACACAATAATATTATATTGTTTTTCTTATCCATTTCATAGAGATTTTTTTCCAAAATAATATCCGAATAAGAAATAAGGATTAAGGGAATTTAGTTTCTCAATGAAGTGGTATAACTATTAATCTATTAAATTTAGTTTTAGTTTTACCTATATCTTCTAAATATATACCGAAAATTCAAAAATAGTTATTTTATTCTATTCAATATGTTTAATTTTTATAATTAAATTTTTTCAACCATTATCACCCTAATTTCAATCATTTGGGGAAATAGAACAATTCTTGAGCTTATGTGTGGACTACCACACCCATTAAGTGAATCATTTCTTTTTCATCCCAACATCAAATAGAAAGTTATAAAAAATAATTTAATGAATAAATATGATATATATAATAATATTAATTTTCTAGAAATATGGAATATTTTTTTCTTTGTTTCATCATTTAAAAAATGGAAACATCACTCATGCATGCGCATGGACGGTTATCCACATGAAGTGATTAAATTCATCTCTCCACAAAGCTATATATAAAAATAGATAATAGTGTATAAAATGAATAAATATTATTCCTATTACATGGTTAATGATATTTAAATTAGGAATCAATTACCAAGGTACATGTATAAGAACCATTAAAATGAAACATACATGACCAATAGAAAAGATTCATCCCGGATATCTATTTTGATGAAGAATTGTTAATAAATAGATAATTGTAAATATTAAGGAATGCTACATAGTACGTAATGAATGATTATTTTTTTATAATTAAATTATAAAAGATCAATATTTATTATATAATATTTTCAAAAATGTATAGAAGAAGATAAGACTCGTGTAAAGGTATTTAGGTTACAATGCCATTTCTTTTTGGGAAAGTTTAAGATAAATTTTAATTGAGTAAAATTTTATGGATCTTATAATTTAAACAACATATATTTTATTCTTAATGTGTTATCCATTTATTGAATATGTAATAGTACAATTTTAATCACTTTTTTAAATAAAATGATTGATAATTGTTTCATTATAATCCATTTTATTTCTTCTTTGGTTGTGAATATTTTTCATTGATGTATATATTCACATTAAAACGTTTCCAAAAATGTTTTTTGAATTTTATAATGATTTCATATTGTAATCATAACTTGGAATTGACATTCTATAAAAATTATTAAAAGGATAAATTTTGGAAATCTCTAAATAAGGAATTTTTTACCATAGGTGTAAAGAGAATCATTGTATTTATTGATTACGACATGAATTAAACTTCCATATGTTGTCACTACCCAATTATAGGAATATTACATTTTAATTTGAAAGTTTTCTTTCAATTAAAATGTTTAAAATATTATTTTTTAATTTTTTATATTTTTAAAAAGTGAATGCAAATTTAGATTTCTTTTTTCCTTGTGAAATATTCCATTGATCATTAAATAAATTGTTCATTATTGATAACAACTTTTGATATTACATATTATATATAGGGGATATAAACCAATAATATAATAATTATTCTCTATATGTATGATTTATGAATAAGGTGGTGAGTTTTTTATAAAACCAATTTTTTCGCAAGTTATTCTATGATTTAATGATGAAAGATTTATGATTTTTTGGTATAAAAATGATTAGATTGGGATTATTTGATAATATGGATAGGAATTATATATCCCTCTAATATATTTGAATATAAATATTTATTTGAGGAATACTTAATTGATGAAGGAGCTAATAAACTTTTAGTATATGACGGGGTAAACATTATGGAAGATACTCCTAAGTGATCATTGGAAACGACCAAGTGGAATATTAATTATGGGACATTTCCCACAATGATAATATTGAGAGTGAAACTTTACTATGGAATTTAATTTATAATATTATGTTTTCCTAAAAAAACATATGTATTTGGTTTATGATTTCTTCACTTGGATCATGATTGATTATGGAGGTCTCCATGCCCTCATAAATTATATTTTTTATAAATAATCCTTACACCATAATTTCTAATAAATGATAATTCAATAATTAGGAACAATTATTATATGTTATGTATTTAATATCAAATCCCTATACTTACCTTACTCTCTATTATTATCATTGAATGATATCATTTGTGTTTTCCCTTAATCATCATATACGATCAAGCATTGTTATGTTTCCCTTTTTCATGTTAAAAAGGATTTTTTTATGTATATGATGACTTAAAATTGTAGAATGTGAGAATATATTCGTGGGAAATATATAAGTTATTTCTTATAATATATTTATTATGTGTCTAGTAACTAATGACTATATACCATTAAAGTTATTTGGAGTATATTTTTAAGACATATATTGAATATTTATTCAGAATAAAATACTATATATGTATAAAATGGTCATATCACCATAAATGGATTCATTGAATGGATACAAAAAATAATCATGTTTATTTTTCAATAAATAAGGATATTTTATTTGACCATAGTGATGAATATTGGAATGATATAATGGGTTACACTATCACTATCTTCAAATCCAAAAATCACTAATGATATATCCACCTAGTTTACTATTTTTCCATAAATGGTAGCACTATTCATTTTAAGAGTTTGAAACAAGATGCAATGGTGGACCAAATAATATAGGCATATTATTTCACAACATTAGATGTTTTAAAAATCAATTTTTATCTTCAAGATCATTATAAATCATTTTGTGGTCTATAAAGTAACATATGTGGTTGGGATTTATTATGAAAACAATGGTGTGGTCACTCAATATAGGGATTTTAATTCTCATTAAATAAACTACACACATATTTTATTAATACCATGTCACTTTAATGATAATTGGGATGATTTTTTATGTTCTGTTTTGGGTGTATGAATAATATAATGAAAAATTTATATTGAGAAAACATTAAATTAAATAAAATAATGAAGTTATTATTGAATTTATTCAAATTATACATGTGTATGATTTGATATAATGTTTATAGATATTATCATGTTTTCATAATATAGAAAATAAAAATTTACAATTCATTGAACTGTGATGCATATATAGTAATTATAGTTTATTAATAATATCACATTAATATATAAATTTGATTTATACTTAATAAAAGATGATCATAAATTATTATGGATTGTAATGATATGTTAATATTAGTTTGAGTATAATCTTTCTTGTGTTATAGAGTAGTCACATAATGGGAGGATTTTTACATGGAATAAACCTCAAAAGTAATTAAAATGGAATGTTATTCTATGATATGTTTACTTTTTTACATATGAATAATATAAATCCTCATTACCTAATTTTTTTTGATAAATGTCATGTGAACTGTTATAGTTTGATTCCATTCTTTTGTTATCCTCAAGGATCTCATAATAAAGTTATGTTGTGAATTTTTTGGTCATTCCATCAGTTAATTTTCAATTAGATTTCATTTTTCTTCTTGTATATTAAGTAAAAAATTTGGACCTCTATTTGAATTGGGTTGATTAAATTTATACCTAGGCTTACTTATGTGACATTTGATGTGCTAACATACATGGATAAATTTAATGTAATGAATTTTTATATATGAATAAATATATTTCTATGAATTATGAAATTATACATATTCTTATACTAGGTTGAAATGGTCCTTATTTTTTGGAAAATTTATGTCTTTGAAAAAGGTATTAAATAACTATTTATATGGTATATAAAATGCATCATCTCGGGGGAATTTTTGTATTGATATATGATTTTTTAATCAAAATCATAGCATACACCTTTATATAATGATTATCATTTATGTATGTTTAAAGATGCATATTAACAAATAATTATAGATTATGGAATCCAAAATTATAATTAATTTCATAAATGAGAATAGGTAAACACATATGTTAGGAAAATGAGGATTTATTTTTATTAAATTTCTTTTTATAAAAAATTGAAACAATATTGTTCATGTATAAAGGATTTTTGATGGATTCCAGAGGATATCTAATGTTTTTTATAACAACAACAAACCATTATTCTAAGTTTAATACATAAGAAAATAATAATACAATAATAAATAATGTCATGATAATGGTGTACACACCAAGATGGGTGTTTTTTCATTGTCAATTCCACCATGTCATAGTTCATTAGAGAGTGGAATGAGTTAAAGAACTATGATCTCGTATGATTTGATTTTAATTTTTTGTCTAGATGAAACCATATCATGTGATGATTTGTTTATTGACATTATGAAATGGAATGATTAAAATTTTTAAGAATTGGTAATTAAGAAAATTGAAAGTTTTTGGTCATTTGATAATTTATAAAAGTTCATAAATATCAATTGAAAAAATTAATTTGTTCATGTGAAATATTTAACGGTTTTTAAAAACATCATTAAAATAGTGCAGATGAAATAATGATTCCTCATTTTCTATAGAGTTTATTCTAATGGACCATATAGAGTAAATAGAACCTCATAAATAGTTAAATGATTTCAATTGTTGGTGTGTGCCTTTAGAGGAAATAACTGATTTTTTGTTACATCAGAAACTCGATCAAACACAATACTAATGAAAATAAAAACCATATATTGTGACATATGAATTGAAAATTGTTATTTTTAAATTTAATTTATAAATTTTATTAGTATTATCATTTGAATTGAATTTTTTTATTTAATTGGTAATTATAATTTAGATATACGACTATTCCTGAAAATATCTCTATTCCCCACTAATTATAAATATGACCATTCCCTCAATTATCACCTAAATAAAAATAAAATCCCCCAACACTAGATATTTCAAAAGGCACATACTATCATATATAACAAGTATTTTTATAAAAATAAATTCCAATTGGTAAATAATCTTAGCATCCACATCACATGATAATGTCATCACATTCCACATGCCATGTGGGAAATTAATGAAAACGCACTCTTATTCCCAAGGCTTGAGAGTATTTGAATCATTCTCACAATGGAATATAGGTGCCAATATTTTCAATTTCACTTCATAAAAAATTAAGAATCCTATAATTAAACTAAGATGCTGAAATCACCATTATATTATGTTTTATCTCATTACCATTAGGATCCCAAACAAATTAAATAGGCGATATCACAAATAAATCACAATTTTTGTTGCATATATCATTTTTTAGTCCTAACATCTAATGGAATCCATGGTTTTAATATCTCACCTCAAAATTCCGCTGATATCATGAATCCTTATATTTAAAGAACCCACTATAGGGTCATTATCAACCCATACATGTTTTCTTCATCCAAATATTTCTCTATTGATTCGTATCCAATAGATTTTCACATTCTTTCTTGGTTATCTTGTACACAACTAATAAGAAATATTTGGACAACACCACTTATGTTATTGTTAAATTTTCAATAAAGAATGCCCATTTGTTTGAAAAAAATTATTACACATGATAATACAGATGAAATGTAATACTATATTCAAAATATATTATATTTTCTCAAATCTTATTCCACTCCATCCCAAGAGTAATATAACAAAAAAATAGATCAAACTGACTAGAAGAACACTAATAGGGGGATGAATTATGGTGGACATATATTAAAACAATTATATTCTTATATTCCATTGGGTTATACTAAAAATAATGGATCAACTAATGGAATGTGATCAATATCATTTCCCCTTATCACAAAGTACATTGAAAAATAAGCATGAATACATAAAATCTTGTATAAACACGTACACACATTGATTTTATATTGTTTGCTACAAAGGGTTATCCAATTATATTTCACACATTTATGTTTTAGTTTACCAATATGCACTATAATAACATTTGGTGACTATATTTTTTTTTTTATTGTGTCTTTTTTCCCAGGTGCACCGCCCCCGCCTATTTTTTTGTAGGTACATTGTTCATCAATGAGTTACTCCCTATTTTTATAGTTTTTTAATTATATCAGTGATGGTAGTCATACAATTGATGATATGAGTGTCTGGTCAATATTTTATAGGAATGATTCCCTCACCTAGAATAGAATTGAATTCTAATATAAGTAAATAATGATCATAAAAAAGAATCTCTATTAATCTATTATATTTATTTTCTTACAATCTACAAAGTCCCAACGATAATTAGTATTCAATGTGATTTTAAAAAAACTATCTTACACAATTTCTTTAAAGTATTTATTCTTCCACTTCTAGGTAATGATTAATTACTATATAGATAATCATTTAGCACAATTTACTTTTCAACATATAGGTATAAAATTTGATCTCCTATTTTGTCCATGGTCATTCTCTATAAGATCATCTAGATATAACAATGCAATTCCTATATATATCTTCTCTCAAATGCTTCTTCTAAAAAATATTTTCAATATATTAATAATCACCCTAATATCACGATTATATCTCTGTATAAAACTATGTTTTCTTTTTATTAATTATAATCACTAAATAATCACATCAGATAATTTTGACATATTATTATTAGGTTACAAAAAACATAAATAATGATTTACACCTTGATTTCCTCATAAAATTACACCTCCATTCCATATCATCATAGAATGTTTTTTGAAAAAAACATTACTATTGATAAAATCTAATAAATATTGTAGAAATAACCATATAAATGTTTGATTTGATGAATTGTAGTTTGTCCATCCAAAATCCTTAGTATGGTCATTATTTGATATCATAATTCATAAAAAAGATGTTTATTTAATAACTAGAATAACCAAATCTATTCATTATATAATATTATAATCTTTAAAATATCATATCCTGGTCCACTAAATGTCCATGATATACAAAAAAATTAAATTCATTATTAACTTCTTAATGGAGAAATGGGATTTAAATATATAAAAAGTACAAATTTTAATTTTTTGTGGATGAGTTTCATAGAAGGTGGTAATCACTCGGTGATCATTATATTATGATGAAAAAAACCTATATAGGTTAAAATTATCAATCATTTTGTATATGAGTTTTGTATATCATAGTTGGTTTTTGGATAATTACAAAATCAAGATTAACTCTAATGAATCATATAATGACCTATAACATTGCTAAGAATTCTCAGTATAATAAATATAGAAATGAAATATTTTTCTATGTAACAATTTTTAATTTTTTGGCACATTGGACCATCCCATTTTTATTCTATTATAGTTCATAACTATTCCATTTTTCTTAATATATTTGATTTGCAATTAAATATTATAGGATATAACTCTTTTCATTTTTCTATAAGATAGGATAAATCCATATGGATCCTAGTATAAATTAATACACTTTCATATTTTTAGAAAATAAGAATAGTCCATAAAATTTCTAGCGTAGTTTAACACATTAATATTTAATAACAATGAATGATTGACCCATAATTATTACTATATTATTTAACACTTTTCTCATTTTTCATAAATGAATATGAATTGGAAATTAATATTATTAAATTTATCATCAGATATTAGATTTTTCTACGATCTGTTATCTTGATAAACCCATATGTTATATGTAGGGTAACCCTTACAAATTTAGTTTTATGATACCCTCAAGCATGGGATTTACCATTATATTGACAATGTTTTCTTGACAATGTTTTCTTGACACCATGGGAACCTTCACTTGTGGACATTCCGATATATTTTTAGAATTTTCTAGCTACAACTCTTTGGTATATAAAGTTTCTTTTTCTATATATATTTACATTTATGTGATGTCCTATTTTTTGGAAGTGTTTTACTCTATACACATTAAAACTAGATTTATTGTCAGACTTCTCAAAATATCATACAAAATTATCAATTATCAATAAATTAATGATTAAATATATTATGTCATAAATTAAACAAATACAAGATGCATCATCATCATAAAAATCATATATTTCTTTATTAGGCTAGCCCGAAAACTAAATTGTGGTTCTAATATACATGGATATTGTCTTCACATATCCATCCTTGTTAACTTTTCCAACCAATTAGTTCGCAATCATCTATCACAAACATCATTCATGGTAATATAGATTGAAAATAAATACATGACCAATCAATGCTTTCATTCAAGATTTATTACACCTTTTTGTCTTGTTGTCAACACTATTATAAATCCATAGTATATAAGATTATAAAATTGTTTCAATCCATTAATTTAATTACTTTTGATTTCCTACCTCTTTGAACTAAAAAAATTAATTCATAAAATTATTACTTATTTCTTTATTTCCTCATTTATCATTTAATTCCATATAGTTATCTATTTTTTTAGGATCCCACTTCTCCGCAAATGAATTTATATATATTTTTAGTGGTATTTACCATTTTATTTTACGGATCTATTGATACTTGGTAAATTTTATAACATATATATAGAGTTTAATAAATCAAAATTTAAAATGAGTTTTTATGGAATAAAGGAACCATTAAATGTAACAACACAACCTAGTGTAGCATTCTTGTGACCCAAGCAGGTTAGTTACATTAAAAAAGATGCACCACCCAATATACTATAGGCTTCTAGCTAACTGTGAGTGTGAAATATGTTACAAGCAAAGACTATTCCCTATTTATCAAAGAATCACAATATTGGATACAAATAAACAACAACAAAATGATAATAACCACAATCAGAATAATTCCAGTATCACATGATAAGCAAAACTAAAAGGCAATATCCAAAACTAAAATACTAGATATTTCATGCCCTATATGTGTCATATTTCTAAATAAAACACAGAAATAAAAACACACTTACTACATCACATGTGGGAACTAACATCATGTCTGGTTCCCTCATCCATATCCCATCCCAAATTATCCATCTAGGATAGGACACTTTCCCTTATCCTATCCAAATAAACATGAATTATATTCTGGTATTTATTAGGAATCCCATGTATGGTGTGAGTAAAACTTAGTAGGCCACCAGCAATGGAATATAAAACAATATCTATTCAATAACAACTTATGTATTTGTATAAGTAATAAATTAAAATAATGTAAATAGTTTTAATAACTCATTATTCTTTTATTAACCACATTTATCACTCAGGTTAACAATAACACTTGAACCATCAATACCTTCTTCAACTCATGTTAGAGTCTTGACCATATCACTTTGGGAATGAAAATCCATTATAAAATTGGATTTAATTACCCATTTAACATCAACTCGTGTCATATATACATGGAATCATATTCCTATGAAAACATTTTTTGGTTATAACTAAAAATCTTGAACCCTGAGGGTTTTTAAGCATAATTATTTTCCCACAACCTGTTGTTATCACTTATGGGCTTATGAAGCTTTAGTTCATGTACAACACATATATATCAGTCAATTGAAAATGGTATTTTGAAGAGTAATTCCACGTCCCACAAAAATATAACACATATATCATAATATCACAAATATTACAATTTCTCAAACCTCGAGATTAAGCATCATTAACTTTTTTATCAAACATTCTCATCAATGTGTACCTTATCAATTCAATGATCAATCAAGTCTCTTTACATTAATTCCCATAGAATAATATAAAAGAATCACCATTAAGCCTTTATCATAATTTTATCATATAACCCATTATTCCATTAAGAATAATCAAATGATACTTTAATTCCAAATCTCAATCAAATCATATCAAACTAATAAACAATTTAATAACCAAAATAAATAATTGCAATTTCCCATGTTCAATAGATTTCATTATCATGTTACAATTACATTAACCAATTCCATGATTCTATTAATTAATTATCAAATTTATTAAACGAATTTTAAGATTAAATTGGAAAATCTATTCTAGGAATTGTTAGAATTACATACATGAAATTGAAATCAATAATTTTGGAATTAATAAATAGATCACCTACCCCAATATCATTAATAAATTCCCTCAAACAAAAAACTCAATAGATGGAGAATGGTATAAATTAACAATTAAACAATAGAGTTGGACTAACCCATAGGATTTTAATCAACCGCGAAGCCCACAATTGAAAAAAGGAACGAATGGTTCATTTGGATAAGGAGGGGTATATAGAAACCAAAGAAAAATAAATACCATGAATCAAACACCAATCAATGATTATCATAGATGATGAAATCACTCCAAATCCAATGATATTCTCCCTAGAGATGGGATATGGAAAGATATAAAAAGTAATGAACCAAAAATTAACCATACATCACCTATTAATCTTCTCGGGTAATTATATGAAGTGTAATTTCATTAATGGTCATTAATTTTTTTAATGGTTTAAACTAAAAAAATATCACCTTAGGGGATATTATCCCAATAAAAATATTACACATAATGTAAATTTATATGGGATGTTTTCAAAACCAAAAAGTATAATCAAATTATAAAAACACCTCTACAGCCTTCTAAATAATAATAAAACCTTCAATAATTCTATAACAATGAAGAAAAATCATTAAGAAACATGCCTAAAAGATAATTAGATCTAAAAATCTACCAACCTTATAATATCAAATCCTCGAGTTGTACTCCCCAGCCTCTCTAAGATATTTAGGTAAAATCATTGGGCCACTGATCCCTCATATCATCCTCTATCTCCAATTTTTACTCATGAACAAGGTCATATTGCCACAATACTCAAACTATCATCACGGTATTTCCATAGAACACCTTTTCACTGTGATCCATAAAATTTATAGGATTCTCCTTAGTGAAGCCATTAGTGTCAATTTTAATATCACCAACATTGATCACATGAGAAGGTTCGAGGTGATACCACTAAAGGTGTGACACATGAAAAAAAATCATGCATAAAACTGTACCACTTTGAAAGACCCAATTGATACTCTACCAATCTTATTATATCTATATGCTCAAAAGGGTTGACAATCCTAGGCACCAAAATTACCTACCTCTAAATATTATAGTGACCTAATCTTGGAGACACCCGAAGAAACATGTGATTTCACATTGTATACTCTAGAGGTTGAATACGTTCATCAGAATATGAATTCTTACTACTCTTAATAATATCTGTACTTTTTCAAATTTGACGAACTAGAAACATTATCTCATGCACCAGACTCATTCATATGATCTCTGACTCCCCTTCCCCCATCCATAAAAGTGATTATCTGAATGGCCTACCATAAAAATCCTCATATGGTCCAATAAAAAAATTCTTTATAACTATTGTTATATGTGAACTTAACAAGTGATAGGTGCTTCACCTATGTCCCATGATTGTCAAGAATGCACGCTATCAGTATATCATCCTGTACTAGAATAGTATGTTCCAATTTCGCATATTTCTACAGGTGGAAACCCATAGTCAAAAATACATGCATACCAAGAAACTTATTCATGACTTAAGAAAATTTTGAAGTGAAACATAAGCCACAGAATGGTATTATACACCAAAGAAAAAAGTGAATATGGGATATATCCCAAAAGTAAAATTATACCAACTAATCCACTAGGATAGTCTCCTATGTAAGTAATAAATTTGGTTCTTTCATCAATTAGCTCACAACCACCCAAAATGAATATTTTATTAGTGAAATCCTGATGAGACCCAATAAGGAATCCATGACAACATCATCATATTTATATTCTATAACATGAAACAGTTTTAGTGAACCACATGGTTGTTGTTTCCCCCCTTCACCTATTGAGATGTGTATCACCTTGTCATAAACCCTCCAATCTCTATTTTCATGTCAGGACACCATCAATGTCAATGTAGGTCATGATAAAAAAAATTTCAATCCCAGATGCACCATCTAATTTGAGGGATGAATTTCATACATCATCTCCTATCACATATATGAAGGTAAAAACACAGTCTTGAGAATAGATGATATCATCCTCATCTATTGTCCAATCAAAAGGTGACTCCACATATTTAAGGATTCCCCTCAAGGAAAAACATTTCAAATCCTCATAATTACCATCACTAATACATATCCAATGTGTAAAATCTACTAAAACTGGTAAGAGGATCATATCCTCCTGGCCCTCTTGATCAACAACATGCATATCACCCAAAATGGTCATGTTTTTACTCGTTTAAAAGGACTTGTGTGCTGCCAATGTCGGATTTTTACTACTCAAACTATCAGTAACAATTATTCCTTTCTCCTGTGTATATGATAGCTTAAAAGCTAATTACTGCATAAACCCAAACCATATTCACTATCTATGATTAAAATATATTTTAAAATACGATATACATTTATCTCTTGCCGTTAATATATATAATAAAATCATCACCCAATAGTTAATGTCCCCGATAATTCAAACCATAAACCAATATAACTAGATCCTTGTTGTGCGTAGGGTAATTCCTCTCCAAATGCCTCAACTAATTTTACCCATATGCCATAACTCAATCCCCCTTAAAAATTTCTACTCCAATCCTGATCCCAGATGCATCGCAAAACACTGTATACTCTTCCACTAGATATAGCATGATCAAAATTGGTGCCGTTTTAAAATGCATTTCAACTCTTTGAATGAATTATCACATTATAAAGTACATTAAATCATTATCCACATAATGATCAAACCATAATGTTTTTTATCTATGTGGGTTAAGTCCTGGATGTCCTCTGATAATAAACATCTAGCCCTAGAAATCAGTGGATATCAAAGAAATTCTTGGGATACACCCATGAATAAACTATATGCACCTTCTGTGTATCCACTAACACATCTTATTCAAAGATTATGTGACCCATGATATATTCACGATTGATTTAGAATTGGAAATTATATATATATTCATATAAGAAATTCTCTCTTAGTGTACTCACATTGACATTAGGTTATTAGCCATGATGGTCATGAGTATTTGAGAACAACAAGATTTCATCCACACAAAAAAAACAAAAACCGGTCTAGGGATGCGAGGATGATTATGTTCATCAAGTCCATAAACACACCTACTGTGTAAATCATCCCAAAAGACATCCCAAAAAACACGTAAATTCTATACCTAATTTTGAAGGATGTATGTGGTATATCAAAAGGTAAAACTCCAAAATGATTGTACCACGATATCTAGTCAGTAATTTATAAAACACATGTTACTCTCAACTGGTAAAAGATATCATTGATTTGTGGAATAGGTTACATAATATTCATTAAAATCTAATTAAACATTTGATATTATTCTCTTAATTCAAATGTTTTCTCCACCTTCTTAATAAAAAAATTATTTAACCCCAAGGCGGAATACATGGTTGAATAAATCCCTTATCCATCAATACTCCCAGCCATGTCTTGATCTATTGATTATTTTTTTGGCGCCATTCTATATGGTGGAATTGAAACTATCTCATTTCTAGGAATGATATCAATGAAAAATTCCACATCCATGTTAGGTGGAATCCTTGAGAAGTCCTCTGGAAACACATCATATTGCCAGTATGTAACAACTATAGGGAAATTAATCTTTACACCTACATCATCAGAACGTACATCCAACCTGGGCAGTGACCTCCACATGTTTTTGATGAATTTTCCCTACATGTCATAACTAAATATCCCAATCAATTCAATGTATTTAATTATCACCCTCATTAGACATAAAATTCACTCTCTTATGGTAACAACCAATGCGGGATCCGTATCCCACTAACAAATCCATAACCAAATGTAGTGAAATCCTGGAATATCATGAATGTTAATATCTCATATAAAATGATACACTGCATCCTTAAGAAAATAAACCTTGAATAAATATATTTCTCTCAACCATGCCCCAAAAATTATATTGATCATCATAATCCCACTAAAAAACTCAACTTTATGTGTCCAACCATTCACCTTTTGGGGAATATATTAATATTAGTGATCCAATAGTATGAAATAAGTAACTAGTAAGTGTATAAGATATAAGAATAGTATATATGGCTATTGATGTTCTAGCCTCACTATCCACAAGTGAAGGATGAACATCGTGTAATTGTTCATCCCATCTAATCTTTGTTGTAGGTTGTGCCTACTGAGCTACACCACACTAATAACACTAGAGCTCTTTCTAAGATGTTCCATGTCCACTTACAAGAATTATATTTATAATCTAACTATAGATTCCATACTTATACCGTATATCATATCCCCTTGTAGCTCTAATATTTTTTCTATATCCTCCATAATTTCCCATATATCATGGTATCTTACATAACCATGTTATATTCCCCATATTTTCACAATATCATCACTCTATTAGTTGTTGGGGGAACAATCTATAAATACGTTTCGGCTTACCTCACTAGTGGAAGGTCACTCTGTTATGGTACTAAGTAGTTGATCCATCCCTATTTCAACTATTCTTGTTTACTCACTATTTAAAATTATCAAATAGATGCTTATAAATATAAAAAAATGTGCCACTGGTTCTTTTAAATGACATCGCCTTTCCTCCACTCGTATCCTTCTTCAGATTAGCCTCAAAAATGAGATCTGGAATCAGTACTTCCAAAAACTTCGTCACTCAAAATATGTTTACATGGGACATAATTTTACACTTAATCCCATCAGGTAAATTTTTATACGTAGTTTCCTCATCTCCTACCATTGCAAGAACAAAGAACCAAAAATATGTAATTAGACCACCAGAGCCCATCATGAACCTTCTCTAATAGGTCATCATCGTGAACTCCACTTCTATATACTGCCTGACTATCTCAAGGTTAATATACTTGATGAACATATCTTGAAAACCATTCCACACATTATTCTCTAGTTTTCTATTCTTATTCTGGATGTACCACCATATATTCACTTGATCATGAAACATGTATACATCTAGTTTGACTCTATTCTCAGTAGAAGTCCCTAGGTGGTCATGTATCATATGGATAGACTACATCTAGAACTCTTCTTTCTCATGTCCACCCTCTCTAGTATTATCCAGAGTGTTCTATAACTCGAATTCCAATTCCATCTTAGATATACTTTCCAAATCCCACCTCGGGTCCCATTCTACATACTGTATAAAAAAATCAGAGTTCTCATGGAACTACTATCTATTTTCCTCACTCAAAAAAATCAGAGCCTCTAGTTCTAGTACAGGAGGCACATTTCCATCCATTTCCTCTAGTTTTCTAGTCAACCAGAGTCATCATGGAGGAAAACTTCAACAATTCAAAACACATGTATTTGGATTCATAAAAAATTATTATCACAAGTAAATAAGGGTGATAATCACAATTCCATACCAAATCATCCACCATATCCCACCATATGGTCAAAAATGAGGTTCTATCACCACCCCAACCATCCCTCATCTTGGACACAACTCACATAGGGTAAAATAGTTCCCATTTAAAAGTTATATTTAGATACCCATTTATCAATTTCATTAACCATATTATGAATATATTTTTGAAATTTTCAATTTCATATTTGGCACCATTTAAATTTAAAATAAACATGAAAATAAAAAAAATTTAAAATAGACAACTCACCCAAATCCTGATTTCTATAAATGACTAAAAATGAAGCATGTCACAATAATTCATGATAGGCTAGAATGATTTATGTATACTCATCCATCATTCCATACCGTTCCGTGAATAAAATTATAGAAAATAATAACACAACATAATAAATGAATCACCCTTGGTGATATAATATCTATCTAAAAAAATGCACATAAATAACAATAATCACACCCTAGTTACTGGTTTTAACCCCATAAATGGGTAAGATACTCACAAATATGAGCTCTTTACCATGGCCTAAATCATCATAATGTCCATTAAACCATACAAAAATAGTAAAAAAAATAAAATAACATAAAATAAAATTTGATGCAACATTTTAAACTCCCAACCAAGCTTCCACATGATTCTTCCAGGAGCCGGTAGGTTACTTGACCTCATACGTGCCTCCCTATACACCAAAGAATGTTGACTCACAACTAGGGTCAAATATATAACCTAGGGAGACTATAAACTCATTATAAAAGTATAAATACATTAGAAATAGGTTAAAAATAATTAAATTATAATAATTATAACTAGAATAATACCATTATCACATGATAAAAAAATAGGAATACAATATCCCAAAATTAAGTACTATATATTTCATTCCATATATTGTTAAAGTTTCAAAGAAAATCCCACAAATAAAACCATGCTAAAAAATCCCCTATAGGGTCCTGACATCAAGTCTGGTTTATTCTTCACTGGTCTATCCAAAAGCAACCTTCTACCATAAATCTCTTCCCCTTATCATATCATGTAATCATGAATTCTATTCGGAACACGATTAGGCATCTTGAGTAGGGTGTGAGTACAATTTTGTTGGAGACCACCAAAGACATATAAAAAATATTCATTCTATTATACTGGATGGAATTATCTAAATAATAATGTAAATTAATGTAAAAAGTTATCAAATTTCATTATTCTTTAATTAACCAACTAAATCACATGGGCTCACAATGATAGTAGAAACATCAATACATGCTTCAATCCATACCAAACCATGGAAAATATAACATAGGTAATCACAATATATTATAACATGTTGTCCAATAATCAATTTAATTTCAATTCATATCATAGGTACTTGGAATAAAATTCTAATGCCAATATTTTGGGAATAGAACTCCATGTCAAGAACTCCATTGGCACTTGAAACATCAATCATTGTTCTATACCACATCATTACCACAGATGGGATATGGAAGAATTAGTCAATTCACCAACCACATATATTAATCAATCACATATGGAATTTTTAATCATCATTCCATGTCCCACAAAAGTACAACACATATATCATAAGATAACATATATCATAACTTCAAATACATATAGGATAATCATCATTAAACTTATTATCAAAATTTCTCATTGAAGTGAACATTTTCAATTCATTAAAAAGGATCATAACTTTAATTCACATGGAATAGTATAGACAATTAACTATTATACCATTTTACAAAATTTAATCATATAATCCATTAATCTTTTAAGGTTAATCCAACCATCCCTTAATTTTTATTCTCAATCATATTAAATCACATTAATCATCAATTTCATAACCAAAATAACAAAATTCAATTTCCAAAGGTCATACCATTTCATTATCACCTAAAAATTCCATTAACCAATTCCATAAATAAATCAATTAATTATCAAATTAATTAATCCAATTTTAGATGTAATTTCAAAATGTGCAATAGAAATTTCAAATTTATATTCATGCTATTGAAATAATGAAATTAATAATTAGTAAATAGAAAAAATAACTCAAGATAGTTGATGAATTTTCACCTTACCAAAACCCTAAACTAATATAGAAATGTTGAAATTGATAACAATAGAAAAGATAGGGACCAACACCTCAGATTTAGGTCAACCCAGTAGTGTAAAAATGTCAAAAGGTTCCACTATTTCATTATGAGTAGGAGAAACTAAAGGAAACCAAAGAAAAAAATTTATTGTGAATCCAACAACAATCTCTGACAATCAGTGATGATGAATTTTCTTAAAAAAAGAGGGCCACCCTAAGTTCTGAAGAAGGAATGATGCATGATGGAATGCAACCAAAATGTACCATGTAGAAACGTTTTATTTTATACTAATGGTATTACATGGTTTTTAATTACATTACACATCATGTAATTCATTTTAATGGTTTACACTGAAAATAAAAATTTTCCTTTGGTGATTTTATCCAAATTAAAATATCTCCCAATGTATAATATTATTACAGGGAATGAAAATTTTCTACAGACTATATTTCAGCCCAAAAAATAATATATAAAAGATTCAACCACCCATAAATCCTTCCAAAACAAAATCAAATGTTCTTCAACCCTATAAAAAAGAAGAAAAGTCAAAAAGGAACGTCTCTAGAAATATAATAAGATCATATATTAAATAATGTACTTACAGAAATAACATGCACAATATCTTGTTTTTTACTATTATATTTTATAACACATTTGATTTAAAAGACCATAATAATCCTAACCATTGATAGTATAATAGTTTTATTGTGATGTTATGATTAGTGGATATATTGGTTATGATACATCGAATTGACATAGACAATAGAAGTGATAACCATGACTAGTAGGATCGTAACAATTGAATCCAATTTATTGATGATTTTATGGGATGTATAATTATTGGTATTTTCTATTGACATATCCCAATCCAAGATCGAAAACCTATATCATGAGAAAAACTTCTTATATTATATCTTGATGCTCATTGAGATCTTTCCCCAAATAGTGTTCCTTGAACCACACCATGAAATCCAACCATCAAACACCTTACACTTAGGGAATGAACTTATGTCACAATGGGTTAGGTATATAGACACTAAAAATATGAATTGTTTTATTTTTATACTGATTTTATTTATCTTTTATTACTTTATAATGTTTATATAATGAGTTGGAAAAAATATCAAACGATGAGACAAAAAAGTGAATTTTTGTAAATATTTAGATTCAATCAAAAAACTACTTCGATGTATTCATGAATTTATAGAAAATTGATATATAAATGAAATATTAATTTTAACAATATTTAGTAAATGTAACTGATAATATAATTTTATTATGTAAATATAATTGATATTGAACTCAGAAAAATGTAATTGTTAAAAGACTAACAGTTCTCAATAAATGGGTATTTGTTGTTGAAAAGTATAAAATTATCATTTTTAGATAATTTTATTAATAAAATAAATATTGTATTTAAAATTAGTTGGTCAAAAATAATCATATGTGAAATTTTCAAAATTATTTTATAAAGTGTAAGTTTATGATAATTGTTAAATATTGTATAATTATAAGTTATCTAAACTAAGAACGCGGATCTTCATTTCATGTATGTATCTTGATTTCTGGTGTTTTTTAGAATAAGGGAAGTTATTTTAAATTTCATAAGTACATTGCATGTACTTAGGAGTACACATCGTGTAACTGGTTTCCACACGTAGCCATGTACTGTCCATGTAATGGCTGAGTACATGGATGTGTGTGGTGTCCTGGAGACCACCTAATGTGGGGGATGGTTGAAGCATGTACACAACATGTAAATTTAATGAACACAGTGTGTATTTTTTCTTTAATTTGATAGGCCAGATTGGGGTCATGTCTCATTCCCTAAAACATCTTCTTCTAACGTTGTCTCATCTAGGAGAGGCTGAGAGTGACAATTCTTCTCTGAGCCACCAGTCTTTCATCTGATATTCGAATTGAACACCGTCTATTACGGTGTAATAACCATGGTGAGTGATTCCTTATTCTAGATCCTTTCTTCTGGATTTCTCCTCTTTCATGAAATATTCGAGTATTATAATTTTTTAAATTTTCATAGATCTATGACATTTAATGATTAAAAGGATACGGTTCAACTATATCGATTGTAAAACATCAAGGTAGGTGGTTTTTTCCTTTATATTGTTGTATTTAGATTATATGTGTAAAAAGTGCCACATTCCTTAGTTTAGGGAATTGCATATTTTAGAGATTTAACCAGGTTTAATGTCTTCTATGTTTTGTTTTCTTGAGAAAGGGTTTGGATTATGATTTAAGTTTATTACCATATTTATGGATGTGTTTCCCTTGTTTGTTTGATATTGTCCATCTGGTCTAGAACAGCTTGTTAGGCTATTTTGTTTCCATGCATAGTGTTGTCAATATGGAGTTGATATTCACTGACATGCTAGTGATATACATAGTAGTTATTGAGCATTGTAGTAGATGAGATTACTTGGTCTACTGGATATAGTTTTGTCACAATGGTATTACAAAGGGCTATGAGAACATGGTGTAGTTCGACCAAAGGGGGGAATCGAAGTTGAGGGCTTCCCCTGTCTGTCTGTTATACCTTTAACATTGCGAGACCATTGGGTGTATGGACGTTGATTTCTCCCTCAATGTTTCTATAGTATATTTATATGAGACCATAGGGTGAATGGATGTTGAGTGCTTCCATAAAGATTCGGTATTTAACATTAAAAGACCATTGTAGAAATTGACGTTGACTGCTTCCTTAGAGAGACTTCACCTTTGTGAAACCAGAGCAGTTAGACTATGAGAAATTTCAAAAAGGGTTTCATGTGAATGATTCAATGAATAATTTAAATTTAAATGAATGTTGTAGAAACTGTAGGACTATTTACATTTGAGTACCTTCTCATTTATTACATCATTTTATAAATTCTCTTATGTATATATTCACTAACAGTTTGGAACAAATATTTTTGTTGTTGCCTACAAGGATTCGTATCCCACCCTATTTGGGTCATTCTTTTTTCCCCAAACTGATTATATTTTTGTAGGTATAGATGAGGGAAAGCGCCCTTCTACTTTAGCTACTTGATGGTTGTAGAGATGGAGAGTATGAGACCAAGATGAGGCTTGTGATTCTGCTAGATTTTACTTTTTTCATTTTACTTTGGATTAGTATGGTATCTCCAGCATTGTGACATGTTTGTATACTTTCCTAATAATATGTGACATACATAATTTATATATTTTCTCTAGTTGATTATTTACATTCAGTATTCTGATGTAGGTTTATTGTATTGTATAACTACTTCCGTTAATTTATATTATTATTATTCCACTGTGTTACTACAGAAATGAGGGAATAGTTTCCCCAATATCACACTCAAGGGCCCCACTGCTAGTCGGAAGCCTCTTTCATTCGGGGAAATTCTCTTGAGGCCATGTGACCATCCGGGTATGTGGCACCCTTGGGCGGCACCCTAAACTGGGATGTTACAAAGTGGAATAAAAGGAGTTTATTTTCTTATTTGTTTTACTATTTGGAGCCTATAGACAAGGATAGAAAAGAATAGGTAGTTGGTAAAATGTTATTCCCGGAAGTAGCTTACCCATGTATAGGGAAAAGCCAATTTACCTCAATTATTGCAATTTTTCTATTTTTACAATTGTTACATTCGATTTGATTTCACCATTAGGTGACTCGCATGATTTGTGTTGTTATCATTGATATTATTGAGGTCTTATTTATGTTTCAACTGGATTAGATGAGGGTATCCCATCTCATGCATCATATAGGCACTTGCTAGAGATCACATGTCATGCCTTTTTTTTATTCCATTTAGGATGCATTTATGATTGCATGCTATTGTTATAGATGTTGTTCAAGATATGCATGTTTCCGTGATAGATGTCGTGATCGAATACCTGATATTTTGATAGGGTACTGAAAAATTTAATGATTCATTTAATGGGCACCAAACCTTAGTCCCTGAGGTGTTATGGGCTCTCATGGATTATAATTTAGTGGATCATGTGATTGACTACACTGTTATACTTTGTGATATACATGAATATGATTTAGAGCATTAATATACAGGAAGTATGGGCCCCCATGGATTGGAATTTGGAACTTTAATGTTTGTTTCAGTGTTTTCATGGGGTTTCAGATTAGTTTCATAGGCTTACTATCTGGAAAAACCCAGAATTCATGGTGTGTAATGATGAATACATGCCATGTATCCTTCTATTTAAGAAGGAATAACTTTTCATAAGTGAACATCATTTACTCTATGTATGTGATGTGTAGTCCTTAACCGTGTGACTGAATGTGTGGGTAGAGACATGGGTTTGGGAGATGTTTGGTGGCACACACCATGTACTTGGAGTAAGCATCATGTTGTAAGGACTGTGTATCCAGCCATGTGACCAATATCATGGGTGGATGAATCTTTTGTGTTAAACATCGTGTCTAGGGTGAACACACCGTGTTATATAGACCATGTTACTAGCTGTGTGACAAATGACACGAGTTGGTGAAATCCTTCATGTACACACGGATTTTGGCATAAACACATAGTGTTGTTTTCTTTCTAAGATTACCATGTAATTTACTCGTGTAGAGGAACACATGAGGGGGGATTCAGTTAAACGTCAAGTCAAAGGAGAACACATAGTGTGTATGGGGTGTTACAAGACTAGGGTGGTTAAAAGCACAGACCCATTTAATGCCTTAGGGGTACATTCCATGTATGTGTCATACACATTGTGTATAGATGTTTTGAAAAACATGAATGTTTTCATTCTTCTATTCCTTTCATGAACTTGTAAGTTTCAGCCTGAGATAATCTTTAACTAAGGTGTGTGCATGACCATGCAGATTCATTACGCTGAGAGATCCTCCATTTGAATGCCAGATATATGGCGACGATCAGACACGGGATAAGGTAAATTAGGGAATACCATTAGATCCACCAGTCCTGTCTGTTTTGGAACCATCCATCATTCCTGATACCAGTGTTGATGCATAGTTCCAGGAAGATATCATGAGTTTTATGCAGAAATTCTAGTGAGCACCGTATCCTTCCTAGTATATGGTAGGGATGATGAAGGATTTTCAACAGTATCATCCTCCCAATTTCTCACGTGATGGAGGACCTCAGGCTGTAGAGTAATTGTTAGAAGCCATGTTGTCTATCTTTGAGAATTTGGATACGCCTCTAGAAAGGACGGTGAATATCGCTACGTATATGCTATCTAGTTTCTCTAAGAGAAGGTGGGATTTAATATCACTTGCGGGGCGCCATCAGGTTATGGCTTGGGATGAGTTCAGGAGACCTTCAATGAATAATTTTACATGGAGACTTTTAGGGCCTACTGAGCTCGAGAGTTCCTATGTTTAGAGCATGGTACACTCCTAGTAATACATTATTATTCTCACTTCATATATCTTCAGCACTTCACACCCATTTTAGAGGTGATGAGTTATTTTTGGTGAGGAAGTTTGAGGATGGTCTCAAGCATGACAACTTAACGTAGTTTAACATCTTCATGCTGACTTCTATAACATCCATAGTGAATTAGCTTTTGATCACAAAGAACAACTTGAGGGATTATATAGTTGTGATCCAGGGCATCATTGAATTTGGAGTGGGTATTCCTCCATATTATAGATGGATGTGTCCTATGGATTCTACACTCAGAGATCCTAGTAGGCGAGAAACTTCTTATGGTGGCCAGGTGGAATGCTACTAGTGCGGGAAGAGTATGCATATGAGGAATAATTTCCCAAAAGACACATATGAGTTCCAATATTGCAGAAATATGGTTAATATTCTGTGTTTCTGTTAGTATTTATCACTAGCATCTAATGATAGTGGTTCTGTTTCGACTCCATGTTCAGGAGATGGACTACTAGTTTCTCATCAGTCCGGGGGCTGGAGTTCTTTAGGCCGTTCTGGCTAAGGTGGTGGTCATGGTTGCAGTGGTCTGACATAGAGTTTTTGATAGCCGTCTGGTGGATCAGCTCAGGGATCTCATGCAGATTCACAGGGTAGTGGTGCAGGTCAGGATTTTGTGCTAGAGCAAACCAATCATGAGAAGGATCTCAGACACTCTACGGTTAGAGGTCCAATTTTGGTTGCCTCAAATTTATATTCTTCTATTTTCGATATACGAGCATCCTATAGATTTATATATGTGCCTATTGTGGAGAGCCTTCGGCTCTGTATCTTTACTTATGATGGTATCATGACGTTGTACACTCCGTTGGAGAATATAACGGCTAGTGTATGTCAGTGCAAGTAGGGAATTATTGAGGTTGGTGGGTTTCTCTTCTTATGGGACCTTTATGTATTAGAGATGTTGGGTTATGACAACATTTTATAATTGATCTAGTTAGTTCCATTTTATGATTTTGTAGATTTATATCATCATAGGTTGAGTTTCACATCACTAGGGGTGGATTGTTTTGACATAAGGGAGAAAGGGATGTCCAGGTGAGCAGAGCTACAACTGAGCATCATGGGGTTGGAAGAGTTACAGCCCAGATTACTAGTTTTTATCTGGATGACCAGTGGACTTCACATATAGATCTTCCTACATTGGTCGACCGTTTCAAGGATGTTTTTCCAATCAACTTTTTAGGCTTTCCTCTAGAGCGGGAGCTATACTTATCTATTGATCTTGTTCAAAGAGCAGCACTAGTGTTCATTCCTCCTTATAGAATGGCCACAGCAGAGTTAGAGGAGCACAAGAAGTAGATAGAGAAGTTATATCCAAAGGGTATCATCTGACCCAGTACTTCTTATTGGGGTTCTCCTACCTTGGTTGCAATGAAGGCCGACGGTACCCTCAGACCATATGTGGATTATCAGAAGCATAACCAATTAATGGTCATGAATTGATATATCATTATGTGGATTGATGATCTCTTTGATCAGCTTTGAGGATATCGAATGTTCTCGATGATTTCCTTGAGATCCTGTTATCATCAGTTGCACATTATACCATCATATATACCTCTTAAAAACTTTCAGATCATGTATTGTCTATACGATTATGTGGTAATGCCTTTCGGTCTAATGAATGTGCATGCAGGTTTTATGGAACTGATGAACCGAGCATTCCACACATACTAGGATTACTTTTTGATGGTTTGCATGGATGATATCTTGGTGTACTCTCACGCTAGACATGACCATGCCATCCATCTTCATATTATTTTGATTACACTAATAGAACATTAGTTATATGCTAAGATCATAAAATGAAACTTTTGGATGGACCAGTTTCACTTCATGGGTCATGTTATCTCAGAGACCTGATTACCGGTAGACCTAGATAATTAGAGAGAAGTGGTTTCCTAGGATAATCTGAGGAACACCGTTGGGGTGTAGTTTTCTAGGGATAGCTGGTAACTGTAGGAATTTTATACAAGATTTTTCACTCTTATCAGTGCCACTAATAGGCCTGACTAAGAAGGGTGAGAAGTACCTGTGTACAGATTTATGTGCTTCGTCCTTTTAAGTGCTGAAAGGGAGCCTGACATTACGACCAATATTTATTTTTTTAGACCCGATAAATAGTTATATTATTACCTTGTCGTATTGGGTATCAGTTAGGGAGTAGTGCTTATGCATGGGGAAGGCATCATTGCATTGGGGTCTCAGTAGTTGAGGCCACATAAAATGAATTACCTGACTCATTATCTCGAGTTGGTTGCAGTTGTCCATGTCTTGGGATATTGGAGACATTATCTTTTGGGAGATCATTTTGTGGTGTATATTGACTAGAAATAACTCAAGTATATCTTTACCAAGTGTAACCTAAATTTGAGACAGCGAAGGTGCATTGTGTACTTTCTGTCCTTTGACATTGAGCATGACTACATTCCTGGGAAAGTCAACACAGTGGCTGATGCGTTGAGAAGGGGGAATTTGATACCGATAGTTTTGGAGGCTAGCAGTGAGTGGCGGCTTATGGCTATGTTATCTCACATGAATTTGGAGGCGCATGATTGAAATGGGTAGCTGTTTCTTTATACTGTAGTTTTTACCTCTACTATATATGATCGAGTGAAAATAGGGCATATATCAGATTCTAAATTCCTATTTCTACGGGAGAGTGTGTCAAGAGAGGACCCTATTCCTGGATGGATAAAATGATATTATGAGATATTGTATTTTCAGGGTTGTGTGTGGGTGTCATCATACATACGAGATGACATTTGGGGGATTTTCATTCCTTAGTTTGGGTAGTTCATCCTGGTTTCACCAAGATGTATCAAGATCTACACCTTCAGTATTAGTGGCCTTGTATGAAGGGTGATATTGCTAGTTTGGTGATGAGGTCATCCACCTTTCAACAGGTGAAGGCGGATCATCAACAACCAGGAAAATTTTTTCAATAGTTACCCATTCTAGAGTGGATGTGTAATGATGTCGTTATGAACATTGTAATGGGGTTACCGAGATCACCTCATGTGAATAATGTAGTTGGGTGGTCATTGACAGACTAACGATTGTTTTACAATTTTTACCGATCAAGGAGACCATCATTATTGATGAGCTTAGAAGGTTATACATCTAAGAGATTGTAAATTTATAGGGTTTTCGGTACATCATCATTTCAAACAAGGATGGTCGTTTTACTTCTTGGCTCTAGTATGGACTACAGAGAGCTTGGTGTACACAGGTAATTCTGAGTAAAGCTTACCATCCCTAGACATATGTCCATTCTGAGCATACAATTCAGGTGCTGGAAGACACACTTCAAGAATGCATCCCAGATTTTGTAGGTTCTTGGGAGAAACACATACCTCTAGTAGGGTTTTCCTACCATAATATTTTTTAGGTGACTATTCAGATTACACCTTATGAGGATTTATACGATAGTTCATGTCGATCATCCCTTCATTGTCTATAAGCAGGAGAGGCTACAATGTTGGGACCTCGTCTTTTCTAGGAGACCCCAGAGTAAGTAGAGTTATTTCGAAAGTGGATGGCTATTGCACAATCACAGCAGAAGACATGTATATATAGACATAGATGACCAATGGAGTTCGAGGTTAGAGATCAGGTTTACCTATGGGACACATTGAGGCTGGGACATAGAAGGATTACGATATAGAGAAATATTTCACTGAGAAATGTATGGCCCTTTGAGGTTTTAGAGATATTCATTCCATTTTTCTATCGATTTCAATTACCTTAGAGGTATTGGGACATGGAAAAATTCTTCCATGTTTTTCAGCTATGGTGTTACTTATTAAACTTGTCTCATGTTTTTCAACTCGAGGAAGTTGAGTTGGATGTGGGAGCATCGTTCGAGGAGCACCATATCCCGATTTTTTATCACATCGTGAAGGTTCTATATGGTCGGTTTTTCCTAAGGCATGGGTGCTATGGAAGCATGAGAAAGTACAAGATTATACTTTTGAGAGGGAGGCCAATGTGTGATCGCAGTGGCTGGAGTTGTTTGAGGATTCTTATTCTATGCCTCCTTGTCCGGGAAATTCAGGGATGAATTTCTTTAAGGGTGGAAGTTTGTAAGAACTCGGATCTTCATTTAATATATAGATCTTGATTTCATTTATTTTTTAGAAAAAAGGGGTGTTTTTGTAAATTTCATAAGTATGCGCCATGTACTTAAGAGTACATGCCATTTACATAGTTGTCGCGGGTAGCCATGTACTATCCTTCTTACATCTGAGTACATGGCCATGTGGGGTGACCTTGAGACCACCTAATGTGGGGGATGGTTGAGGTATGTACATTTAATGAACATGTTTTGTACTTTTTATTTTATTTGAATCCCAGTTTTGGTTCATGTCTCATACCCTGAAACGTTTTCTTCTAACCATGTCACATCCAAGAGTGGCTGAGAGCGACAACTCTTCTCTGAGCCATTGATCTGTCATCTGATCTCCGAATTGAACACCATAAATTTTATTAGAATAGCCACAATGATTTCTTCTTTCATCAACAACCTCTCCCCCTGATTTCTCTTCCTTTGTGAGATATTCAAGGTTGATCATTTTTCAGGTTTTTGTCCATCCACAACATTCTAGGTCCATTCAAAGGCTGAGGCTTAACTATATCAATCATACAATGTGAGGTAGGTGGTTTTTTCCTTTCCATAGTTGTCATTAGGAGATATGTTCATAAATTGTTCAATACCCTTGTTTAGGGTATTGCATGTTTTGGAGATTTAACCCTATTTGATGCCTACTATGTTTTGTTTTCTGGAGGAAGGGTTATGATGAAGATTTAGTTTTATTACCTTGTTTATTAATGTGTTTTCTATTATTTGTTTGATATTGGTCATTGGGTCAAGGACATCAAGTTACGCTATTTTGTTTCCATGCCTACTGTTCTTATGATAAAGTTAATATTCTATAACATGCTTGGGATATGCATTGAATTTTATTAGCCTTGTACAAGATGATATTACTTTGGCTGGTGGATATCATTTGTGCATGATTATATTACACAGGGCTGTGAGAACCTGGTGTAGTTAGACCATAAGTGGAATTGACGTTGAGGGCTTCCCTATGGTTTTTGTTATACCTTTCACGTTGTGAGATCGTAAGGGGTGTACATTGATTGATCCCTCAGAGTGTCTATAGTATACCATTACGAGACTACATGGGTAATGGATGTTGAGTTCTTCCTCAAAGATTCTATAGATATCATTAAAGGACCACAAGGGGTATTTATAGTGAGTGATTCCTCATAGATTCATTGTCTCTTTTAAACTAGAGGGGTTAGACTGTGAGATTTTTTCCCCAGGGTTTTTTTTTGAATTATTGTTTGAATAATTATAATGTAAATGAAATTATTTGAAATAGTAGAATAGTTTAATTATCATTACCTTCTCATTTATTATTTCATTTTTTAAAAGTACTACTATATAAATTCACTAAAAGTTGGGGACATATATTTTTGTGGTTCACTACTAGGATTCACCTCACACCCAGTTTGGGTCATTCTTCTAGGCCCTAACAGATTATATTATTGCATGTATAGATAAGGGCATGTGTCCTTCTACTTCAGGTACATGATGGCGGTGTATCTGGAGAGCATGTGAACAAGATGAGGCTTCTGATGCTACAAGAGTTTACTTTTTTTTGTAATTTGGTTTAGTACTATATCTCCAGCATTGTGAAATGAATGGTTGCTTTCCTAGACATATGTGACATGCATCATTTATATATGTGCTTCAGTTGTTTATTTACATTCATTCTTCCAATGTGTTCTTATTTTATGGTATTACTACTTCCACTGTTGTATATTGTTGTTATTCTGTTGTGTTACTCTGCCAATGAGGGCATAGTTTCCCCAATATCACATCCATGGCCCAGACTACCAGTCGGAAGCCTCCATCATTCGGGGAAATATGATTGAGGCCTTGTTACCAACCGTGTAAGGGGAACCCTTTGTCGGCACATGGAACCACGATGTTTCATGTATTATGACATCATAAAATCCTAAATGTGATATAACAAATAGTATAAAAAAATATGATGAACAACATTATATTTATACTTTTAAATAATTACTTTATGATGTAATTTTATAATATTTATTAACTCTTAATGATTCCTCCAATATATATTTTATATTTTATGGTTTTATAGTCACTTAATTATTAACTTGACTACATTCCACATCACTAATAATATAATTATATAGAGTTTTTTCCCAGAAATAAAAAATTATAATTCCCACTCTAAGATGAAATAATTTTTGTGGAAAAACATGGTATGGATTATAGTTTTGATTAATATATCATATAGTGTCCAAAACCTATTTATAAAAATTAAGAATAATCACCAACTATTTTTTATTAAAAAACATCCCATCCTATAAAGAAAAAAACTAAAAATTACAAAACCTTGAGGTTTAGTCAGGAACATACCTTTTTTCAAATTTAAGAACATTTCATGTTTATAGTTTTATATAATTATGTCAAAATACATACATAACATACCACAATCATACAAAGAGCATACTACAAAAACAATATCCATTTTTTTATATTAATTTTTTTACTAAAACAAGATTTTCTTGAAAAATAATATAAACATTTATCATGACATCCTATTTTTCTCTTACCCATACATATAACATATGAAAAACGTTTTATAAAATGTTATAAGAAATAAAATATTAGTAAGAAATATAATGAAAAAAAACCATCAGTCTAGTGAAAACAAAAAAACCCATGAAATTAATTTTTATAAACACCCATTAGAATGTAAATAAAAATCAAGCATTTTATGTGGGGAATATTTACAATATCATTCATACATTCACCTTTAAAAATTTAACAGTATTTTGGTCTACTTCCATCTTCAAACTAACCAATGCATTGGAGATCTATAATGGGGATCTTCTATCATATCTTTAGCTAAAATGGGGCTTAAACCTATTATATCTTGAGCTATAATGTGGTTCAACCCATCATATAATGAGAAATAATGGTTCTCAACCCAACATATATTTAGATAAAATCTGATAAACTCATAATAAACAATGTCAAATGAACATTTCATGAATAAAACCACTAATAACTCATTTAAACCAATGAGAAAAGAAAATTCGGATATCAAACTACCATTTTTCCTATAAATATCACATTTAAAATATATAAAAAGTGAAAATTACAAATAAAAAATATTCTTAAAAAATAATTATGAAAACTTATAATGAAACATTATAGTAATAATGAATCTTGATAGTGAGAGTAATTACTCATGTTTTATATATAAAAAATAGTCTTTATTAATATCATAAAAGAGACATTTAAATGATTTTAAAAGGAATGTCACTTATATACACCTAAAAAGATTAATTTTTGAAATAACATAGGGAAATTAAAATAATAATACCCATATAAATACATTCATAAATTACATTTTGAAAACATTAACATGAAATAGAAATAATTAGATGAATAAATATTTTAAACATTTAAAAAATGTTTTAGTTAATGATTTTGTTACCTATAGTTCATAATCCTTAGAAAGTTTTCAAACCTCCTATATAATGGGTTTGAGAGTGTTATTTATTTATTAATGAACAATAATTATGTTTATAATTCCTAAAATGGTACTTTAATAATATTTACACCAATTTAAAAACAATATTCTTCTATTTCCATTATTTTAGGTGTGTTCTTTTATTGGTTTACAATTATAATTTATTATGGAATTCCTTATGAAATAGAAATAATAATCAAAAATTATGAAAATATTTATTTAGATAATTTAAAATAATTATTACAGAATTTTCCTTTCCATGATTTTGGTAATGGGAAACAAAAAATCATCATCCAAGAAGGAGGTGAGTTGGCACACCATGGACGATGATTTCGTTATTTAAGTATAAAAGGAGAATATAAGAGATTTTATGATAAATAAAAAATTATCAAGAAAAACTCCAATATATATATGATACTAGAGTTATCATGAATCTTTTTGAAGAAGTGGGCGATAAGGTAGAAGATAAAAAAATAATTTCAAAAAGAACAAGGAATTTTACCATGTGAGAATTTTTCTTTGTGAAACTTCCTAGGCTATTAGAATAATATTTATCTGAGAATGTATGAACTCTAATTTGTAAATGGATTTGGAGAAGGGATTTTCTAATAATTTGTTCATTAAACAAGGCTCAATGTTGGGGAATTTTTCAATTAATGTGTCTCATTTTATAATTAAAATTAGTGGTTATTAAGGAATTACAGAAAATATTAAAATATAATTAGACTAATAATGGGTTAAAGACTTCCAAAAGTCCTCCAAATCATTGAAGATCACATTTTTTATGTAACGTTATAATCTTTTCATTATTAATTATTTTTGGTATTTTTTAATAAATTAATAAATTATTTTATTAATGAAAAATATTTTTCGTCATATTAAACACGATTCATAACAATGAATTCAAAACATCAAAATCAAATATTTAAAATATACTTTTTTATTATATCTCATACATATCATATTGAACTATATAAATTATGAATTACTTTTAAAATCTCAAAGTAAATTTCATTATTTTTTGAGATATCATTAAATTGATTTATTCATTAGTTAAATAATTTGTTAATCATTATTGTGAAATCCATTAAGATAAATATATACTCCCTAAAATTCAAAAATAGAAGAATACAAAAAGATATTTTATTATCTATCAAATATAAAATTTATTTTTCATAAAATCTTAGGGAATACCATATATTGAAATATTATTCAAATTTAAAACTATATTGTGAACAACTTGAGTTTCTTTTAAATAATATATTATAATGGTCTTGCAGTGATTTATTTGGTTCTAAAATGAACAAATTAGAAAAAAAAAATTAAATTTTTTTTCTATAAATTCTTAATGAAATGTCTTTAGTAATGTTTTCAATCTGTTAATATTACTTATAATTTTAATTAAAAACATTTTATTTTATTTTCTGCTTGCATAACAACTACATCCAAGTTTCATAAGAATTAAAGATAATAATTTTATTTTTTAAAAGTTAAAATATGTTAACAGAATAAAAATTAATTATTTAGCTTGAAAATAATAATCTTTATACGTTAATTATTTATATTTACTCACATACATATCAGGATAACCTTTTCAATTTGTTAAAAAATTTATCTTTCATTGCCCAAGTATTACACATGCATTTGGACAAGACTTATGCTATATGTATCTAGAATTCGAAATTAGCATCCAAAAAATCAATTATACCTAATAATTAATAAAATAGTTGAGAAAATACATTTTATTACTCAATTATTATGTACAAGGATCCAAATTTGACTTTTTCACTGATGTGTGGGCACTTTCCCGGTACTAATAATGATTTTTATAATTATCATGAAAAAAATTATAATATACATGTCCTGAATTATTTTGTAAAATATTTCCCTTAAAAAATTAAAATTTAGTTATAAACGAAATTTAATAAATATTATATAATCATTATTCCATCATTATGTCATAAAAATTACCACATTTATAAAAAGACCATATTTTTTACTATTCACTAAAAAAATAAGTTCTCATGAAATTTCTCAAAAATTCATACTAAGATAATTTCCAAATTATGAATTAGAAAATTTCATTATTTTTTTAAAATTAAAATATATAATTGATAAATTAGTGGTTTAAATAAATAAACATATAATAAATTATCTATTTTAATAATTACATAACTTAACAGATATAACTATTTAATTCAAAAATACTAATAAATATAAACAAATTCTTTTTTTGTAACTGGGTTGTTATAAATCCTCCCATTATTCTCAACTAATATCCCTTTTATCAATTATTTCATATTCCCTTCCCTATCTAGATCCCTTTTAAGGTTCCCCAAACTCTTAATAACCACATCTCATGCTTTTATATATTCCCTATCAAGGTAATAGATCTTATACTTCTCATCTATATCCATGAACTTTCTTTACATTATGCCCTTTTATTTCCAATTTTCAATGGTGGGATATATTTTCAAACACCCCTATTACTTTCCTTGTGATTTCAATGTGCTGAGAAACATATTTACCCTTCATGTAACCCTTTTATGAATCTTAATGTACCCTAGTTATGCAACCAATATTATCCAAAAATTCTCTATGAAAATCATTTGTGTAGTCAATATCATACACAATTTCCACTCAATGGTATTCACCTACATATTCAAACCCTTCAAAAATTTTGGTCTTCAATGTATGTAAACATGAAACTATAATCATGAGATTGAGACTTATGAAAGACAAATTTATGTAGTGTGATATGTGTGGCACACTTATGATTTTTCTTAACATGAATGTGATAGTAGGGAATGTAATTATAAATCCATCTAATGAATTGGATAATTTTATCTCTCATGAGCCATTAATTATGGGATTAGAGAGTGAACCTAATCAATTATGGGACTCTGTTATCCATGTGATATTGCCTTGGATGTTACCCTTAATTGATGCATACATCAGGTTTTTTGTTGTTTCCACAATCTAATGTTTTCATCATGGTATCATTGTATATCCTTCTTCAATAACTAGGTTTTTGCTCTGAAAAATATAATACCTTGTTGATTTTCCTATTAAATCACATTTTCTTCACTCATTATGTTATAATTTTATTATTTCCTTATGCGGATTTCAAAGTCACCCCTTTCTTATATTCATCCCCAGGTTACCCCAAACAATTTTTAAAGAGAAATTAATTTTTAACAGAAATGTAATGGAGTTTCAAATAATATCCATGTATCCATATTTATGTTATTATTTTATGTTCTTAATTACACAAATACACTATGTATCACAATCTAATGTGGTGTATTCAGTGTGAACTTATGTAACAGGTCATAAAATAATGTGTACTAAATATATGGGTTGTCATAGTAGGTATTAGAAAAATTTCTTGTTATTTTTGGGATTTGGATTAGATAAAATTTTTGAAATCCTCATAGATCATAAAAAATATGAAAATATTGCTAAATTTTGGTAAATTATATAGTGGGTAGTTTCCTTTAAAAATAATCTTTTTCGAGAAACTAAAAGATGGTGTGGCTCTGGAATATGTTTTACGTAGTTGTAAAAAACCTAAAAATAGGCCATACAACATGACTCGAATTTCATATAGTGCATAGAAAAGAATATTTGTAGCACATTTGGATTGGAGCTCATTTGAGATGTGATTTTTATAAATTCATGGGTTTATTATGAAACATTATTAAGGGAAAAAATACCATATTACTTTAAGATATGGAATAGATAATGGAGAACACATATTGAAACGTTGAAATTCATATTTCAGGGAAAATATTTCATTTTTGAGTTATCCCATTATTTTTCATGGTTCCCCATTATTGTGATTATTAATTTAAAAATTTTCATCACAAAGTTTCTATTTCTTCATTAAAAATTGTTGGAAATTAGAGGAACAGAGTCAATGAACTATGATATTTCTAGTATAATTAATGTCTAAATGTTATTCCTAACATGATGAGGGATACATTAGACATATTGGAATTGTAAAAAACCAACTATCACAAATTATTATTGTTAATTGGCATATAGATAAATATATTTACACATTAAAGAATATGTGGAAAAAGTATCATGGATTTTTCTATGATAATGGTGATAAAGGAAGTATGATTAAATTTCCCACATGTCACAAATGTAAAAAATTCCACAAAGGGAAATCTCAAAAATAAACAAGAAGTTTTTTAGTGTAGAAAATCGGGACACAACTAGGGAATTATAATGGAAAAAAAATTCTTCAAGATAAAATAATGGAAAAAATAATGTTCAATAAAAGATACCAAATAATTTGTTTTGTTGTAAATGTGGGGAAGTAGGGAATTATCCCTGAAAATACTCTCTTTTATCAAATAACTAGGGAGATTATCTTGGAAAATATTCAAATATAATAGAAATAGGAAGGACATGTGTTGAGATGGATTAGGGTCCTCGATGTATAGATATTCTATACTAAAATTTTTTGAATATCTTCGTCTATTTCAATTCATGCCACTCTTTGATATCTTGATAACTTTTTATGAACATAGACTCAACACATGAAATGATTTGATATCATCATGAAAAAATTCTATTATTACTGTATCATAATTTGATGTTATCGGGAATGTTCTTATTGAAAAATAAGTCATTATCCCTTTATTGGAATTAAATTTTTTTTCTATGTTATTTATTATTCTTCAATGTATTTAGACATCATACATTTTCAACAAAATTAATTAATACTCTATATCATGAATCACCATTCGATTATATAAAATATCAATGTGGTTGATAAAACTCTATTGGGATTTTATGGACCCATCCCAATGTGGAATATTCTATGACTCCCCAAGTATTTCTCTAATATGCTAAGGGTTTAGGACAAGAATTCAGTATACCTATCACTATCATGGGAGACCATATCCTAATTTACACACACACACACACACACATCTCTTATCCCTTACATTACTAATATGTAAATACAACTAAAAAACTAGGTATGCATGCATCTAAATCACACAACCAGAGAACCACACTATGTAATGGGAAGTAAAATTTACAAATAAAAATATGTCATATAGTGTCTTAAAACAAGTCCAACATGAATGTAATATGGGGACTTCTATAAATATAATTGAATGAACACATCTCGTTTTATCTGGATCCCAATGTGTTGCCTGTTATTTGACCATATAGTAATATTTCTAAGGTCATATGGTCTTCACAATACATGACATGTGTGGTAAAATACCATATAGGGTTGAGCATTACAATACTCTGTAGGACACCCCATGAAAAAAAAAGAATATAACAACAAGTAAAATAGTTGTCTCTACATAGTTATATGTATACAACATGAACAACATGAATTCCCAAATAAACTCAACAAATACACACAGAAATAATGTACATGCACATTTGTAATTCCAAACAAGGATTCCATATCCAATGTTCTACCTAGAACCCATCTTGGAGAACACACTCAACGAGTCAGATAGCACTAATGAGGTCCTTCAAAGTGGTAGTCCATGTTGGGAATTTAGGTTATAAGTATATAGTATAACTATTAAAAGATATGATACACATATGAGAGTTATTCTCAGGGAAAAGGGGTATACAAACAAATAACTCAAGAATAAACAACTATTTAGAGGAAAAGTGCATTTATAGTGTTGGTCAAATTGATACAATGAATTCCACCTAGGGTATGAAGACGACATAGGATCTCACTTCGGTCCTCATAGAAGGATTCCATCAAATCTCTCCAATTTTTCCTTTTGAATTGATCACCATCCTATGTGTAGGACTTGATTCCATAAAAATTCTCATGTTATTGATATAGATAATTCACCCTAATAAAACTAGTCCAATATAAAGAGGATAATGGATTTTAGTCTTATCTGAAGGAGTGCGTGGAATGTACTACTATTACATGATGTGTCCCTTTGACACTGGGTTTTTCCCGTGTAAAAATATAGTGTCCATGTCCATGAATAAGTACATGGTGTGCTCATTCCATTGAACTTCTTCCTCTGTCTATGTACACAATAGTGCCAATATACATCTAGCTTGACCTTAACCATGAGGTAGTATGTGGTGTTCCCATTACCATGTAATCTCGATTGTGTATTTGTGCCCTATGAGGTATATGGAGAGCCAGATGGATTGGGGTGACAAAACATGAGATTGGATTCACAGGTAATGTGATCCTTAAAATCATCCAGAAAAACTAGCCACGGTTTTGAGGGACCCATATTTCATGTAGCTCCAAATTAAACACAACGATGATTGTGAATTAAAAAAAACAAGTTTTACTCATATTTATTCTCACACCACCATCCCTTAATATTCTATCCTCAAACTCATAAGGAAACATGGATCTTCTCAATCTGAAAAATGACACCATCAATCACCAAATTTATTCCACTAAATACATGTATAAATCAACTTCACTTGACATCCTCCATCGCATTCTAAATCACATAAAATATGGTATCCAAGACCATCTGACATGATACTACTTTGTTCATCACAAAATCATCATGTTTGAATGAGACCAGATCTATTATATCAAATCATTGCACCATGAAATGAGTGTGAAATGTTATATTCCTCTGTATTAGTTAAAAAATGGTCCAAAGTAACACCTTTTATGAAGTAATAAATGGGGAAGACAAACATAGAAAAACATGAGTAAAATCCGTGTCTGATGATTGTGTTGGATTTGATTCGTTTCCATTAGAATAATAAAGGAATATATAATAAATTAATCACCATGAGTTTCCCCAATTCCCATTTGAATCTCACTCGTACCTAGAATACTAAAAATCCATTAATAAATTTAAATTTTTATTGATTTTTTATTCATAATAGGAATCATAAAAAATTAATAAATACAAATAAAAAAATTATACCTCGATTCATACCGATCACTGAAGAAGAATGAAGATTTTTCATCAAACACTGAGAGATCCCCTGATTTGGTTCTTCACTAATCATTGAACTATGAGAAATCTATTATTCAATTAAAATAGATGATCCAACACTCTTTCCAATGATTCTAAAATAGTTTTACAGTTATTTGGATAACCCTAGAGTTATATCAAAATAGTTTACTTATATGTGACATATGTCACTTCATCAACGAAAAAATAAGTAAATTAATTTTATTAATTTTATTCTATTTTAAGGCCATGATGAGTTTTCCAAAAAGTTCCCACATTGAAAAAATTTATATTTTCAATATGGTAAAACAAATATTCTGAACACAATGGTGCCAATGGACTTCGGATATGGGTCATCCTTTAGAAGTTAATCCACTTTTTTTGAAAAAAAAATTATGCATTATATTTAATATATTCAATACATTTGAAACATATATTATGGGAACATGGGATCTTTTAATCACACATGGTCTTAGATCCTATTCACACAAAAAATACATATAATATCCAAATATAATACTTGGAAAATTAGATCCATTTAATTCTACCCGCCTTTGGGATTTATGTCTGGAAAAGTGAAAATAAATTTCCACACAAAAAGATATGGGTACCGAGCATCCATCTAATCTTCCATCTCTAAGTTGTTTTCATAAATATTCTCACACTGGAAGTAGAAAAACACAAAAGGATTCTCTCAAAAATGAGGAATTTTATTTTGATGATCCTCGATCTCTATCGAGTACTCAGAAAAATTATCTCTATACTTGATGTCTAACTATAGAGTAAGAGCTAAGAGTTATTCCACCCCGCCAGCTCTACGTAGTATCTGGAAACAGCCAATGACTCTTATATATTTCATACTAACCTATCATAATCAACATAATATATGTTAAGGATAAACCTATTGAAAAACATGGTCTCCCTCATAATACAGAATTTGCCGCTATTTTATTCCCACATATGATGTCTAATGGTTGTATACAGCACTCAGTACCTCTTGGATGATTGATGCCTTCTCGATAGTATTTTGTAGTAACTTTTCACCAATTAGTACTGACTTTCTTGGATTAGTAAAACAAATTCAAGACCTACATGATAACACATAAAAATCCTAAAATGGTCCTATAATTATGGTTGAATAATAGTTTTTATTTTATACAAACTCAACTCATGGATGGTGATCCTACCAACTATGGTCAATTTTTAACATGTAAGCTCACATCATATCATGTAGATCCAACATTTTCATCTCAATATGGATATCATTATATAGGTGAAAATACAAAATCAAACATAGTTGATTCCCAAAATTCATCACCAATGTCTTTCAAAACTTATATGTGAAGAAATAATTGTATTTAGTAATGTCCATTGCATTAACTCAGTGAAGGTAGACTATCTCCTTCCTGTAGAGGTATCCCGGTCTCTCTACTAAACACTGATGTCAGATAGTTATGAAGTTGGCTAGCTTTGTGGGTCGGTCTAAGATCATCCAAAAGTAATTATTCCCCCTAGAAATGCATGGAAACCCCACAATTTAGTCCATGGATATACCATCCCACTTCCACTATAGAACCTCAAGGGGTTTATATAATCCCTCTAAAATGTGGTGCCCATACATGACTTGCAGACTAGTAAAGCACCAAGAGACAAACTCTTCAACTCCCTTATTCAACCCAGGACACAAAAAATAACATCAGAGGTCATAATAAAACAGTTACACACATAGATTTACTTTCATAGGAGACATATAATAATCTCTCAGAACTACTCCTACAACATCATTGGTACCATGGTGTGTCCTTTTAAAAGAAACTCATTACCCCCACATTCTGAAAATCAATTTGTAGAATGTTTAGTGGTTATTTGATTATGTAGGGTCTCACTATTAGTATCTAGAATCTAGGACTCCCAGACTTTCTAAAAATTTTAAGGGTTAACAACTTTCTAATGGAGGTTTGTTTCTCAATATACATAAAAAAAATAGACCTTAAATAGGGGAAAATAATTCAATTCCTCATTCTGGAATTGTGAACACGATCTCCTACTGAGAGAATCTGCTACCACGTTCCTCATCCGAAGAGTATATACAATCTCAAAGTCATTTTCCTAGAGGAACATTATTCATAGAATATATCTCATTTAATGGTCGTTTAGCGAGATGATATACTTGAGGATCTTGTGGTCATAGCTTATGATAAACCACTTTCCATCAAGTAGTGTTGTGGCTTTGTTATTGTGAATTTTTTTGAGACTAACTAGAGATCATGGGACATGTAGTTCTTCCCATTAGGTCTAAACTAATGTCAACCATAGGCAATCCTATTTTTTTTCTACATTAAAAAAAATACAATCCATGTTCCTGATGCATCAAAAAACACTATATAATCAATACCCTCTTTTAGAAATCTTATGATGGGACCACTCATCAATCACTTCCTTAACTACTTAAATGACAGATAGAACCTCACATTATATATAAAAGGATTCCCTTACAGGTAAAAGATTTCATGGGGATGACATGCTAGAGATTTCATGTATGTATCTCCGTTAATAGATTTTCAACCCATATAATATCAACACCTCCATCACACTCTTTGGTGGATCCCATTCTAAAACATCCTTGACCTTCATCAGGTCTACTACCTCTCAATTTTATAAGATAACATGTCCTAGGATTTGGACCCACTGAATATAGAACTAGAACTTTGAGAGCATCCAGTAAAGTTGGTTCTCTCAGAGTACGTCCATGACCATCACCAAGTGTGTCGTGTGATCCTCCTCGAATGTTGAATATAGAAATACATTTCTGATGCAGACTATAGTGAAAAAATATAAGAAGGGATAAATAATATACTACATGAGTCCCATTAACACTGATGGGTTATTGGTCACACCAAATTGAATCACCAATTACTCATAGTAACCACAACAAGTTCTAAATTTAATCTTTCATATATCACCATCTATTACATACAACTATTGATAGCCTAATACAAGGCATATTTTTGGGTACCAGCATGCCCCAATCAACTAATAAAAGGGGGAATTGATCTGTGGTAGTGGATACTTGTCCTTCACTATCACCTTCTTCAAATATTGATAGTCCACACGTAACCTCAATCCGTTGTCCACCATCTATGAGAAACAAAGTATTGATGCCCAGTGTGAAACACTGGGACTAACAAATCCATTCCTATTTATGTCCTCCAACTATTCCCTCAGCTCGTGAATCCCTATGGGATCTATCCCATATTCTATAAAAGATATTGGGTCCTTCAAAGGTGTAGATAAATGCATTTGTCTATCACTTAATAGGATGTTATTCTAATAAAATCATCATAAATGATGTCCACCTACTCCACCACCACTATAGGGAACTGAAAAATCATATAATCTTATACACTAAAGTTTATCTTATACAAATGATGTGTAATCGACTTCACACTCCTATGCATGAGTCCATCATGTGCTTCTAGGGTTTCATTTTCACCGACAATGGAAAATCTGGTCCCATCATTGTGGGAACACCACATCCTTCCCCTAAATCAATCGATCAAGGCATGAACTATAGATTACCAGTCCATATATATGAATTTTTCATATTGCATCATAAATACTAAAAAGGGACCAATAGAAACGTTGTCCTCTATGATTATGGTCACGCTATTAGCATAAGTCTGGGGTCACTGAGCCATCTCTAGTAGGAGTCTCCATGAACGGGGTTCGAGCCAAGGGATCAACCAAAATTTGTATATCCATAACCAGATATGAAGAAATAGAGGAATTACTAGAACATATTTATATCATTACAAAAATTTTGTTACAAAAATTAAATAGCATACCTCATATCATTCATGGAGCCTCTTGCATACACACCTCTACCACCAGCAACATCCCCCACCCCATTCCTCCATCTCCCTAAGCCTGTTGTAGACAAACTAGGAGTGGTGGTGGTAACATGTCAATGTGATTACCACATTCATATCCTCTCCCATATCATCGGCCATGTATGATACCCTACAACCATATCTTCTCCCTCCACTTTTTATACCTCGAAAATTCGTCCATTATCTCTGTGTCAACCATAAGACAGGTCGGACAATCTCATGCAAGATGTTGGATGCCATCACAAGATTAAAATGACATCACCCATGAAAAATCATACCCATACAATTACCCTTGAACCATAATAGTTCTCCCTTCAGACCTCCTCCAAAAATATCTCAACTGTTTTGGTCCTTAAGACTGACACTGACTCCCTACTGTCAAATTAACTTCTATTGTTTTCCAACATACAGTAACCACTGTCTCTGTCTACTCATCCAGGAAACTCTTAACTAGAAAAGATCATACTATAGCCCTAGTCTAGGTAGGTATTCATTGAGTTATAACGATTTATTTAGTGTCTCTATATTGTGATATCTCAATGTTTTAATCCTGAATGAAATGATAAAAGACCATATACACTACGTACCTAGAGATACTGGTGAACCTCAATGAATACTTTGTTACAGTCATAATACCCTACAGAAGCTGTAGAAGCTCCCCGAAACATACATCCCTCAACATAGCTAGAAATAACTCCTAGCTAAATATTCCATCACATTCTAACAATTACAGGGTCACCTAATCATGTGAATATGTCACTAAACCTCACCATCATCCTATACATCCATGTAGAAGGCTTGAAATATGGACCACCATCTATTCTACTAATATGAAGACCTTATAGAAAACTCAAATCACTTTCTTTATCAAGTACTATGTCGCCTATGGAATGGGATTTCTTCAAAAACTAAGGGTTCAATGTCACTAAAACTCATTAAGTTCTCTTATTATGCAGACCACATCTTCTGGTAATATGGGTACCATCTTCTAATTTATGGGTTGTGATATATCTAGTGCACCACTTAGAGGTAACATATCTGGAACCGGTCTTTGAATCGATGACTCAACAATGAGTGGATCATACCTATGATCCTAATGTTGAATCCAAGATATCATAAATCACAATAGAATCCTTAAATATAGAAAATGTGTCATTTTCAATGAGTTAATCTCAAGAGATGAAATATGAATAACATGAAAACAACAACCAATTCTTATATGATTCATGTACCGTTGTTTTCCTTACTACCAGTGTCCTTATGAAAATTTTGGAAATCAAAAACCATTCTTAAATGTGTATACTCTCATATTAAGAGGGTTATTTTTTTTAATTAAATATTATTTTGGAAATAAACATTTAGAAATTATCCATCTGTGTATTATCCATAATTTTTTGACACAATTGATTTTTTGGGTAAAAATTAAGTATGGTTTAATTATAAGATATGAGGCATGGAATGAAAGAAAACTGATGTAATAAATACTACAAATATTATCCATAATAAATATTTTTCCCCATTAAAATAATTTTTTGACAAATTTGTTTTAATTTTATAAGAACTTAATGAATCTAGAAAATAATATAATATAATATAATGTTTTAAAATCTACTATATATAAACATGACTCACTTACATATCACCAAAGGTGTTATCATAAATATAATGGTTTATGTCCTTATAAAATAATTAAATATTCTCCTCTTTGGTATAAACCATAGGAAAAACATGGAGAGGTTTATTGTTCAGAGTAATTTATTATATACAGTAAAAAACCAAATACTAAAAATTAATAAGGAATTATCCTTGGTCTTACTATTAAAAGTCATCAGACCTCCCATTCCTCTTCACTAAAAACTCTCGGAACAAGAATTTACTCTATTTTTTTCTCTATATATCCCTCTCAAGGTTCCTCTAAGATCCTACGATTCTCCTCCCAATCTTTGCGAAGCACCCTCTTATGGTTAGGGACCCTCTCCTTCTCCTCCATATTCAAGAACCCTATTTATATTAAGACGCTTGATTTAGAATTTCTAAATTTGGGACATGATCTAAAACATCAACCTTACAACCCTTTTGATGTACAATTATGGGAGTCTCATTTCACCAACATTGAACCCTTTAATGAATCTTAATGTACCCCTATTATGATGTTAACATTTTCCCGTGATTATTCATGAAATACATTTTTGTAGTGAATTCCATATAATATTTCCACTCAAAGGTTTCCACATTGATGTAACAAACCCTATCTAATTGGGTACATCCCTTTATATAACTAACACCCCTTTTTCATGTGATTGAATGTCCTTAAAGACACCCTCATAGTATTTAATATATGTGGACAATTAATGATTTAGAAAATATAAATATGATAACTGTGACAAGAATTATATATACATACCATTCATTGGGTATTTTTTTATTTCATGAGAGATTATCTATGGGATTATTGAGTGGAACTAATCAACGATGTGTCTCTTCCAACTATGAGATATTTTCATGGTAGTTAGCCTTGACATATTCTTATGTCTGGTTTGATTTGGTTTCCACATTCCTATATTACCTTAGTTGTATCATCGTATATATTTTTTTTATGTTCATTGTTATGATTTCCACTACTTTTATGATTTTTTATATTCTTAGTGACACACATAAATTACATTCAACATTTTATCCTTTGACTATTACCTTACTGGTCTTTTTTTCTCACCCATTTTTTTGTATCCCCAAAGTTATTATATGAATTTTTAGAAGTGAAATGGATGTATAAGAGAATGTTAAATTTTCACTAAATAATTTTAGTGAATCACTATTCATTTGATTATAATAAATTCATAATTACTCAATGATGTTATGACTCACAATATTCTAGAGTTTTATTATGTGTGAATTTATGTAATAAATAATGAAATAATGTGTATTATATACAAGGGTTTTCATATAGAGAGCATGAACTTTTACCCTAAACAATACCATCTTCACTACTCAGATGATACTGCAACATGACTTCCAAAACTCGTGTCAATATTAAAAATTTTCAAATTACATTCATGTACAGTATGATAATTTAACTATCTTCAAATCATTCAACTCTAACAAAAATTATATTTATTCTCCACCCTAAAACAATTATGATATCTATCAACCATTTTTTAAATGAACTTTTTTCACTATTTATCGTTAGATTTTTTTTAGATTTTTTACATCATCCTTTGTATCTATTATAGAAATAACAAATATGTAATATTCATCCATTAATGTTATAAACCAATTCCTAACACTAAATTCATTTTACTCATATATATTTTTGATATAATTTAGCTCATTTTGATGATTCATAAATAAATTCTTAAATATCAATGATTTATAAATATGTGAAGGAAAAAAGATTCCATTTAAATACAATTTAATATATTATTTTTATTCATTTACATTAACAAACATATACATCAGGATATTTTTTTATTTCTCTAAAAAATCATGTTAAAACCCTCTACCCTAGTAACCCGGTGTTGGTGGTTACATTATTATATTGGAAATGGATAAAATATATCAAATCCTTGAGGGATTTATAGCTCAATAGTAATATTAAAATAGGAACATACATGAATTTAAAATTATTTTTCAAAAACATAAATACACATTATGCTAAATTAGATAATTCTATTATTTCCCCAATAATAACTGTATATATAAATCATAATACACATCTAGTAATCATGGAGAACAAAACAAAAGAATGGGGTGAGATCTAATACTTTTTAATGATATAAGTATAGTGGAAAATATCATTATTAAAAAATAAAAACAAATATGGAAAGGAAAATAACTAGAACAAAAGATATTAAATCATTTAAAACATCACAATATTGATGGATTAATTGATGATAAAATAATACCATATAAATAATAACACGATATTGAACCATAACAAGTGATATTATACAAAATTGACCACTCACATGAAACAATAATAACTAATATCATAAGGAGGATATTTATAATATAGTACATCATAATTGTACCATGAAGGACCCATGTAAAGTCATCATACATAAATAGGTATAACCTCAACCAGATACTAAATCCAATTTTTCTCATCTATTAATGCATTGAGTGTCTATAGAGGGCCCTCGTCACTTAATAAGTCCAAATAGTTCATCATATTAAATGATAAAAAGAAAGTCAATATAAACATTCATATTAAAAAACTATCATGAAAAATATAAAAACAATCACCAATCAATAAACAAAATCATAAACCATTCAGAGTAATATAATGATCGTTATACATATTGTACATCGCAGTCAACTGGTTATAAACCATCTAGAGAAAAAATATATATAATATCAATAAAATATATTCCTAATGTATAATATGGTAAAATAATGGATGTTGTTGTTGATGAATAAAAATACCATAAAAATTACATTAAAAATATTCTTCAGGAAAATAAAAATTTCAAATGGAAAATAAAAAAAATTATATCTAATAGTTTACAAATTATTTTAAGTGCATTATGTGGAAAATAACAATGGAATATGTGAAATATGACATAAAATTTTTATTTTTAATTGTGGTGGTAAATTCCTTAGATTTTTTATATTTTAAAATTTTATTTCTCTCACACTTTTGGAAAATTAAAAATGAGAAATATTTGTAAAAAATAATATTTTTTTCAGAAAAAAATTAAATTGTTAAAAGTGGGTAAAAAATTCATTAGTAAACAATTTGAAAAAATTTAAAACATTTTTAGAAAATATGGATTTGGATGAAAATGAATTTTCTACTTAAGAGAGAAATGATATGATATTTTCGAAAATATCACTTTCCCAATAAATTTAATTAAAAAAGGAGGAAAAATTAAAAAATTACATGAATAATCATATGAGAAGAATATGAGGTTTTTCATTAGAGAATTATGAAATAATTTCCATAAATGTATACTCAATTATAAATAATGTAAATTAAAATGAGATTCAAACATAAATATCTTACCATTTGATAACATTTTAGTAGTAATTCCCAAGAAAGAAATAAAATAATGTAAAAAATTAAATACCTTGAATTTAATTAGATTAATGATACATATTTTCAAAATATGTAGTATATACTCTATTATAGAGAAATAAGTGGTTAATATAACATCTGTATCATGGAAGTAATAATGAGACATGAAACCTTACATAAACTTCTACTTCATTTGTATGTGTATAAATATCAGCTATACAAAATTTAGATTTATTATACATATAATATATAACCATACTAATATATTTCATACCATATATAATTTACTAATAGTATTTTATGACTTCATTATTATAAATTAGTTATTAAAATCACTTTTTTGGGTATAATTCCCTTGTTTTCATGTACATTGTTTTCAAGTAATTTCATTCCTTATATATTTATAAAGTTTCCATAATCTAAAAAATATAATATATGATATAAATATCACATATATTCATTATAATTTATTTTAGATTAATCCATGGATGATAGGACATACGCATGCATGAGAATTGTTTTCATTTTCATGACTAAAAAATATAAACATTTATTAATAAAAATATGTAAAAATGAAAGATCACACTCTAAAAATTCATGGGGGCCAAAAATGATGAAGGCTGGGGTAATCCCTTTTTAAAATCATAAAACACTCAATAGGAAGAGAACCCTGTGCTAGAAAAACTTTGAAGCCTTTCATCATGATTTCCTTTAGATGCTAAGAAATCTTCCAGCATAATACCCTCACACCATGTATAGAGAACCAACATGTTTGAATGAATGAAGGCCTTGAATGAACGGATGGAATAGAAAATATTCTAGGGGAAATCCACTTTACCTTTCTGGGCATTAATCATAATAGCAGAATCTGATTCCATTTTAGCTAGGTGGATAGATCTTTACCAACACATATTGTGACCTCGGTGTTGTTTAGAAAGTGTTGTTTTAAACAATACTCTGTCTTTTTATGCTGATTTTGATGGTCACGAATAACCTTATTTGTTATTATAATGATTTTAAATTGTGTATATTTTAGGAAATTAACATTATTTATTTCTCTTTTTTGAAATAATATTTTATTGTTTTAATTCTCATGGAATATTTAAAAAGATGTTTGGAAATCAATTTTTTGTGTTCTGGAAACATTGTTCATAATCTACGTGTTCCGAAATCTCTTTTTCATGTTCTGTAATCACTGTTCATACTCTACATTTTCAGAAATCACATTAGCTTGTTATGGAAACACCATTCATATATTATGTGTTCATAAATCACATTAGTGTATTATATAAACATTGTTCATACCCTACATTGAGGATCGTGGCATAAGGATGAGAACTGTAACATATGTTATCAGAAAAGTATGGTTAAGAAACCATATTTTATCAAAAAAGTATGGTAGAAGAACCATATTTTTGGAAGGAACCTTATGTTTGGAATATCAAAAAACTATGGAAGAATAATCATGTGTTAGTATGGAATGTCATGTTTTTTACTCAAAAGTATTGTTCAGAAACCTTTCTTTTGAAAACAACCTTATGTTGGATAATTTACCTTTCATTTTGAAGCGGATAAATGTATGGATTATATACTATATGTTTGAAAGTTGAAGAGAAATGTATGGGTGATCAACCTTACGTTTGTGATCAACCTTACATTTGTGAAAAACCTTACATTTGTGATCATCTTTAAGTTTGAGATCAACCTTATGTTGTGAACCTTATGTTCAGAGAATGTATGCTATGTAGTTCAACCCTACATTTGGTGTTATAGATTCAAACTTAGATTTATCGAGTAACGGTCATTATGCGGATTATCAGGCTGATTTCATGCCATATTAAATTTCCAAATCTAACGTGAATATTTGACTGATTCAAATCCATTTATTTATGATTCAAATGATTTATTTAAAAGGAACATTTCAAGGATAATTTATGGGGAGTTACAACTACTCTATTATTCCGGTATTTGAATATCGCGATTCTATAGGTGATTTGTGTGGATCTAAATTGGAAAGGATAATGATTATCGTTATTATACATATTTGTGTTATTTTAAATTATAGTGGATACAATATAGATCATTGTGAAATAGATGATAATCACATATTCTTTAGTCTTTCACTACTATAGTATACAGAGACATTTGAGATTTATATATCTGATGCTACCATGATCTATCAAGCTCTTTTTTTAAAGAAGAAATAATATTAAAGATTCACTAATTCTATATCAATATCTTTTTTGATTCGACTATTGTTAAAGCTGTAAATTATATTTCAAGATCTCTTAAAACCTGATCAACTCAGAACTTTTCTACTTGAAGATCATTTTTTCGGAAGATGACGATCCATCCACTGTCAATTGTGTGTTGTTGCAATTGTGATGAACAACTAGAAAGTATTTCAAAGAACAAATACTCTTTTACATTGAGTGATCATATTCTCATACAATTCTTTGTGTTTAGTTCTTTGTATGAACTAGAAGACTTTGTTTTTCCTTAAAGTTGTAAAAGTTTCAACATCCTAAACTCAGTTGTGGAACAGTCTATTGATAAGAGGACTAGATAGTGAAAATCACCAAGCTCGTGGAGTGGAGCGTTGGTGGAGAGGACTAGGGGCCTTCGGTTCCCCTAACCAGTATACATTGTGTGTCATTTGCTATTTATTTTCCACCTTTTATTCATTATGATAAACTTAAAAGGACATATCACGATCTCGCGAAGAAATTATAATACACACAATTCAACCCCCTCTTGTGTATATGTGGTATAACCTGATCCAAAAATTTGTATGATAGGCAATTCTTTTGACAAAGCTATAACAAGATTAATGGTTTTGGATTATACAAAGAATAATGGTTGTTACACGAGAGGTTATTTCCATGGTCCAATCTCCCTATTTAAATGGTGAAAATTACGGATACTAGAAATCAAGAATGATCATTTATTTAAAGAACCATGGACACATAGTCTTCTCGGAAATTCTACCTCCCTATGTGATTCCAGAGGAACCTGAAACATGGAGTGTGGATACAGAAGAAAAGTATGACATAAACTCAAAAGTTACGAATTCCATCATCTATGGTCTTGGACCAGATGAATTCAATAGAGTATCTCAGTGCCTGGTGGCTTATGAAAAGTGGAAAATGATTGCAGTTTCTTATGAAGGAATTGACAATGTTAAAAAAATGAGGTATGACATTGCTAAATTAAAAGTTTACACATTCAGAATGTTTAAAGGAGAAAGTATCACCCAAATGAATAGAAGGATTACATAAATTTTTAATAACATCACTGCCTCAGGAGATCCTATCAAACAAGCAGATCAGGCCCTAAAAGTTCTAAGAGTGCTACCACCAAGATGGAATGGAATATCGGCTGCCATTAAGAAATCATCACCTGTCAAAAATCATAAAATGAGATATTTAATTGAAACTATTATGATGTATGAATCTGAGATGGAAGATTAATAAAAATAGCATAATGTGTTGTTCAAGGGAGAAAATATTTTGCCTTGAAAGTAATATCGCAATGGAAGAACAGAAAAATGAAGAATGAAATCAAAGTGAAATAAGAAAATTTTGATTCATCAAATTCAGATGTGGAACTAGATCAACTAGCCAGAAAGTTCAACAAATTCTACATAAAGAATAAATGATTCATAAAATTCTATAAAAATGATGAAAAAGAACCAAAGGAAGTTAGATGCTATGAATGCAAAAATAATGGGTCACATCATACCCGACTGTCCTCAATTAAAAGGACAAAGAAGAATAATATTTTCAAAAACAATGATTATGAGTAGAAAGACCAAAGAGCAATGAATGCCACCAAGATTGTTTTTAACGATTCCACAATCTCATCAAATTTTTACTCTAAAATATAAGAATCAAATCAGATAGCAAACATGTGCTTTTTGGTAGAAGCTGATGATGTACAATGCTATTACTCATCTAATTCGGAATCTAGTTCTTGATGTTAAAATAATGAACATGTAAGCTACTATAATATTTTGATCAAGAAATATGATTCCTTATTTAAGTAACAAAAATCATTGAAAAAAGTTCATACTTCTGTTTTAGGAAAAAGAGACACTCTACTAAAACAACATCAAGATTTAATTGAAAAATATAAATCCTAAAACTCAAACTGTAAAGATAATAAAACTAAAAGAAAAACACTAAAAATAGAAGTAGAAACATTCAAATTTATACACTTACTTTTACCAAAGGAGAAAATAAACTTAATGAATTACTGGGAAGGAATTTAATTAAAAAGAAAAGATATGGAATAGGAAGTGAAGGTGAGAAACCAAAACAGTATAATTACTATTTTTTATCATGTACAAAAGGTAAAATTTGTAACTACTATGTAACAATAGGTCACATATCTAAAAAAATTTATTTAATTCAACCAAAAATAAGTGGGATTATGAGATCCTTTATTTCAAGTAGTTTATAAGATTTTTTTTATTATAAAAAAACAAAGAAAGTATGTATTTTTAGGTCTTTGCTAGCTAACCCTACTGGACCCAATAGAATATGGGTACCAAAAAAATTCTTGTCAAAATTTCATTGTAGGAAGTTGGTCATAGATGTTAAATTGAAATATTTTTTATGGAAAGTGGCTGCTCCAGACATATTAGTGGAAAATCATCAAATTTCAGAACAATACTCAAAAGGATGGTGGCCTAGTCACATTTGGTGACAATTCAAAAGGTAAGATTATTGGCATTGGAAATGTTGGAGATCCATAAATAGTCTCAATCAATAAATTACTTTATGTACAAGGATTGAAACACAACCTGATAAGTATCTATCAACTCTGTGATGATGGTTATTTAGTTGATTTTTCTAAGAACTGTTGCACTTTTTTTAATGATAAATTTCATAAAATTAGAGCACCGAGAACTAATAATATTTACACCATTGACTTAAATTATTTTTGTAAATATAAAAGTAAAATTCCTAATAGCTAAGATAAATGAATCTTAGATCTGGCATAGATAACTTGCACATTACTATATATTTTCTTTTTAAAAGTTATCTAAGAAACAATTAGTTTCTGATTTTCCTAGTCTCAAATTTGAAAGTGATATATTCTATGATGCATGTCAACTTGTAAAGCAGCACAAATCATCCTTCAAATTTGTTTAAAAAATTGTACATCTAAACCTCTATAACTTATCCATAATTATTTGTTTGGACCTTCAATAATAGAGAGCATGGCTGGTAAATTATAAGTACTTTTTTTAGTTGGTGACAATTCTAGTTTTACATGTATTTATTTTCTAAAATATTAAAATTAATCTTTTACTATATTTGACTGTTTTGGCAAAGGTGTCCAAAATGAAAGAGATTCTAAAATAATTTCACTAAGAAGTGATCATGCTGGAGAATTTGAGAATCTGGAATTTAATTTCTCCTGCTCAAATATGGGTTTTAAATTCACCTTCTCTGACCCAAGAACACCTCAAAAAAATAGAATTATTGAAAGATTAAATATGACTATTCAATAAATGTCTACAACTATGCTAAATGAATGTATTCTTCCTACCACATTCTAGGCAGAAGCTTTAAGCACAACCTGTTATATATTGAATAGTTTTTTAATCAAGCCTTTTTTAAAATAGACACCCTATGAACTCTGGAATAAATGAAAACCTAAGGTAAATTACTTTAATGTTTTTTGTGTAAGGTTTACACCTTAAACACCAAGGACAGTCTTGGTAAGTTTTATCCAAAATCTAATGATGGCATTTTATTAGGATATTCTGCTATTTTCAATGCTTATGGAGTTTTGAATAAAAAGTCAAGTATTGTTGAAAAATTAGTGCATGTGGAATTTGATTTATCTGATCCCATTGAGAAAAGGAAAGACCAAATTGACAAATCTGACTATAATGATAACATGAGACATGGAAACATAAAATATTATATTGAAAAATATTTAAATGAAATTCAGTCCAGCTCAGAAGAACATGGAATTGATAAACCTAACAGTGTACTACCTAGACAATCCTGAACCCTTAAGAATCACCCTTTAGAAACTATTATAGGATACCTAGAAATAGGAATAAAAACCAGAAAAAATTTTGAAAATATTGTTGAATTATTTACCTTTTTATCCCAATTATAACCTAATACATTTGAAGAACCCTTAGTTGATGAATGTTGGATGATAGCAATGCACGAAAAACTAACCCAATTCCAGAGAAACAAATTTTAGAATTTAGGTGAAAGTCCATAGAACTATCCATGTAACTCTCCGAACCCAGATACCCAGAGTTAGTGCATTACTTTGTAACATCGGCATGATCACAAAGGATCAAGTCTCAAAAGACCGATTAGTTTAGTAGCCTTGGAAACACTAGATACATTCATAAATGTTACATTACATCAGAAAGTGAAAAACTATAATAACAAAGTCTCCATAGTCCACACTCATATCCTCTTCTGACTAACCCTATAGGTCATTCATAAAATACTTCTTCACATCCTGGAAAATATTAAAACATTGAAAGGGGTGAGCTCAGATGCTCATTAAGGATAATAATATTACGGAAGCATTCATAAATAAACATTAACATTTGAGGCAATGTATAACTAAAACAAAAGCCTTTTTAAACTTGAACTTTTGAATAATATGGAAAAAATAAAATTAAATAATGCCATTTACTTACTCAAATGGATGTTCTACTAGTCGAATAATCACATGCAATGTCAATAACCACTTTCATAATGATGGAATGCATAATGACAGACTATCATAACCACGTAGCCAAGGCCTAGTGCCAAGACTACGAATACGATTCTGTCAAGGCCTCATGACAAGACACTAGTTTGTCTCAAGAGACCTGTCGATGCATCGAGGAGTTATAGCAGGCTCCACCCATCACTTATTAAGTCCAATGCGTTCCTCATATGAACAGGTTTAAACATATCATAAACCATAACATAATTGAATCACATAAAACATGCATAAAGGATACATAAAATTTCCACATTTCAATCACAAGATATCAATACAACACATTAATATAATAAAAACATTATCAAAACCATTTTCAATACCAAAATAAAAGAAAATTAAAACTTGGTTTTTATTTTTCATCTAAAAAAAGTTATGGCTTTAGAGGAAGCCGAAACTCAAATAATGGTCACGATAGCAGAGAAGTCATTGTCACCGTATACGTATGACAAGAAAAACATTCCTTTTTGTCATTTAGATAAATGCATCCTATAAAAATATTCTTTTTGAATAAACGTAAAAGTCAAAGCGGTTTATACACCGTATAGAAGAAATTTGTGTATAAAACAAAATATTCCTCAATGATTGGAGATTGAGATGAAGTCCCTTACAAATATCATTTTTTTAAAATAAAATAAATCTATTATGTGTATTCACAATAAGTACAGCTAATTAAAGTACAAATAAAAGATAGGACATAATAATATCATGACATAATTTGAAAGTAGGAGATTAACCCGAAGAACAAAAATTGGGTTAAGAAGTTCCCTTACCGCATGTCTGACTTGACTCGATCGTTCTTTAACCTCCTGAATAATAATCTATAGTTAATTTATATTTTCTTAAGATCCTTTTACATGTTTTTTATTCCTTTTATATCACTTATTACCATGTTATGAACATTATGTAATTATTTATGTTAATAACGGTCATTTTTTCGATCTTTGGTACTTGAGTCAAAAATAAACTTCTTATAATTACAAGTTGTTCATGGGGTGAAATATCCATTATATCCAGAAATATATTCATGATTTAGATATCATATATATCATATATATCCATTATATACATGCATTTATAATATTACATAATATTTAGAGGTAAGAAATGAAATGCACCGTTCATGGAGATGGTAAGCCGTACGTATGCATGAACGCTCCTTTCATTTCTATTTCATATTCAATGGAATGAAATTATAATTATATAAAGTTATACTATAATTCCAGTATAATATAATGTATAACTCCATTTACTCCATCCTTTATACATCCCACATATGGAATTAATGATTCAAATCACTTTGAGGGGGCGGTAGTCTGCACTTCCTAAACTGAATATATCGCGTTTACCCGCAATGGAAACCATAAAGGTATGCCATAAATGAAAAGTACAGAAGCTTAAGTAAAACATATACATATAATATATCATATATAAATATAGTGACATCTTAATGGCCACATTTTAAGGTGTTATATGAGTGTTGAACAATCATCGTTTCGTGAGGTAGAAATTTTCCATCCACAGAAACAGTATGTTCTGTAACCATTAGATGTAGGTGTGTGTATGTGTAGCTCGAATAATTCTTATAACAACATCCTAGTATATTGAAGATACTGTTTTTGTTACAATAGAAAGGAATAAATATAGATTAAGGGGTTGGAGAAGAAAAATAAAACAAAATAGTATAAGAGAAGACATTACCTTAAAATCGGGTAACTCTTTTTTGATTTGAGCCAAAGGCTTCCTTGGGAAGAATTCTGCCCAAAGTGAGGCTTCTAGGAGTAAGAGAGGGAAATTGAGAGAGTATTTGGGCAGAGTTTGGCCGAGCCAAATGGCTTGGAATGTGTAAATAAGATGGTAGTGGTGGGGGCCTTTTATAAGCGGATAGGAGGGGCACTCTTGGAAAGTAATGAAATGTTACTTTATTATATAATGAGTATCCAATTTTAAAGGTCCCACGCTTATATATTTCTAGGATAAGGTGATAAGGGTTATAAATCTACTCATCCAATAGGCTTTGGACAAGTGTAATTCTTAGATTTTATATTGTCCTTCCATTTTATTAAAATCGTTAATTAATGAGGTAATCGCTGCATCATCATGGTGTCATAAATAATTTAATTTATTTAATGTAAAAAAATTATACATAAAATATGATGATGTAGGAAATATTTTTTGATTTCCAATGAATATTTTTAGTATAAAATTTCATTTATATAACCCCATGTAATAATTGTTTTAGTAAAACAACTCATGTTTGTGACAATTTTATTTTTACATTAAATAAAAAGTTCTTATTGTCATTTTCTTACCCAAGTGGCTCCATGGGGTCCTCAAGTTGACCCATGGATTGTCTTGGTCGGCCATGACTCATAAAATAAGGGTAGGACAAGTGTAATGGTATTTTCATATTTTATTAATATCATTTTTACCTTAAATTTCACTAATTACCATTAATCGCGATTAATTAAACCTAAAAGTTACTATTCACCAAAATTTATTTTGATCCCATTGAACAACATTTTACTTACTAATGAAAACCATGTATGTCTGATTTTTGAAAATCAAATCACAGAAGTGGTAATGTTTCATTTAAATGAAAAATCAGTTTTTAACTATCACTTAGTGGTTTCACTATTCATCAAAAGTTGATGTTTTTCAGAACAATGCCAAAATTTCACCCTAAGCTATAATTGATATTACAAATTTAAAAATGATGTCTATTTTAAAAAAATTCAAACATATAAGTTGCATTAATTAACTTTATAATTAATTTCCGCTGTCAGAATAAGTAGCGTGTTTTTAAGAAACAATATATATCAAAAGATTGACAATTGTTTATGTCCAATTTCAATGTTAAATTAATTCTAATGAACACCATTGGATAAAATGGTAAAAATATATTCTAATTATAAATTAAAACCACTAAATAGTATAATTTATCACTATAAATTATTTTGATTAACAAAAAATATTTAAGTATTTTTCACAATTTATAAAAAATTGGAATTTCTCAAAAAATTACAAAAAATTCAACTTAGGGCAATTTTGATATTATGAATACAAAAATGAAGTCCATTTTGAAATATAAAATATATATAATATCAAAAATTGGGTATTACTATTCATAATGGGTATTTTGATTGGTCGAGGTGTGTTAGAATCTCAAACTTGCGTACAATGCAAGCTATTGCATTATTGAAAGAGAAGAGTATCATGGAAGCTCGGGGTGTTACATTATCTCCTCCTTAAATAAATTGATTCCTAGCAATTTGAAATTTTTCTTTGAAAATAAAAGGTTGAAAATAGAAAATACCTTTGTGGAAAACCCACATCGGAAATAAGGTTAATAGAATTTAGCCTTAATAAGAGGGAAAGGGAAATGAAAAAGTCATCACCAAATTATGACCTCGATAAAGAGAACATTGGTGGAAATTAGAGACATATAATTGGAGGAAAAATGTAAATATTTGTAGGGATTGATTGAGGTCATCAATCACAAACAAGTGTAAAATTGAGGGCCTCAATGCCTTCAATCTCTATTGATTTAAAATATTATTAGTTCAACAAGACATAAGGTATCAGGATAACACATTTTTTTGTTTTAATTTTCATTTACTAAAGATTAAGAATTAATTTATTCATAGAATAAGAGATAGTTATATATATATTTATGCTTGACAAGTAGAGTTTCAACCTTCAACTAATTTCTTCCACAAACTCATCTTTCACTAAAAAAGATAATAGAACTCAAAAATATATTATTTATCCTAATCGTACAAGGTTTAAAATATTAACACATACCATTTAGATTAGGAATAATATTTTCTTATAACCAGGGACTTCATGTAGGCTAGAGGTAGGTAATAAAGGCATGTCACGCAATGGTAGTGGGTTCGATTCCTACAGCTTTGTCTGACGCGACGGTTATCCCCCGACCTGCAGGTTTTCCTTTTCCTAAAAATATAGTACTATAATATTCCAAAAGTAATCTTCAGAAATGTTTTAACCTTAAACTGTACTATCCAAAGTTCAACTTATTTCATTCCAACCTTTATAGTTATCCAAAATACCTCTACCCGGACTTTCTCTAAAAGGTCTGTAAATTCCAAAATCAATTGTATCATCAGATTCCTCAAACAATGTAATGGTTCTCATATTGTCACATATAAAAATATGATTACCTTCATCATATTATAAACATAATGAAAACAACAAGTACTGTAGTATAATCCTTATATATATCATATTATACTTATAACCAGAATATAATCCTTGAGTCCAAAAGCACCAATACATTAATTATTCTACTTCAACTGTTGTAACAGCATAAGATTGTCCATGATCCCTTGGCCTTTTCTGAGGTAAGTTTCCCTGACGCTTATGACATTAATTTGCATAATGCCCCATTTCCCTAAAATTATAGAATTCAACATTGATAGCCTTTTTTCTTTCCCTTGCAATCACGAGCCTAGTGAACTTTTTCTCCACATTTATAACAAACGCACATTCCTTTTAGGCAAGTACCATGGTGATTATTCCCACAATTATTGCATAATGGAAAATAATTCTTTCCCTTTTTCCCTTTATCTGTCTCTTATTCCACCATTCTCTTATTCTTTTGCTTTACTTTATCGTCATAAGATTTAGATAATTCCTTTTCTTTTTTGATAGCACACGAGACTATATCTTCGTATGTTGAGAAAGATTGGGATACTAATTCTTGACAGAGAAACGGTTTTAACCCATCAATGAAATGATCGATCTTACTTCTTGGGTTACGTAAATAATCTGCAGCATGCCTCGCTAACCTTGTAAAGTTAGCCTCATACTTTGCGACATTCTCATCCTCCTTCTTCCACAGACTCAGAAATTGCCTTTCCATATCTTCTCGATGGTCATGAGGGAATTATTTTTCTAAGAAAATCTCTTTGAACTCCCTCCATTCCATATTTGATAATTTATCATCTTCCTTTATGTTTTGAATCAGCGACCACCATTGATCGGCATCTCCAGTGAGGCGGTAAACTGCCATGATGACCGTCTCCCTTTCACTACTCCCCAAGGCGTGGAATATTTTCTCTAAGGAGTTTATCCATTGCTCAAATACTAATGGATTTGTACCCCCATTAAATGTTGGTGGTTGTTTCCTCATGAAGCGGTCTAACATTGATCCTCCACGTTACGTATCAGGGTTCTCCATACGAGTAAGGTTATTATTCATAACCTGAGTGAGTTGTCCCAGTATGGTAATAAGTTGATCAGCACCAATTGTATCTCCAGCTCCACAATAATTATCTTGACCAGGAGGGAAATCCCTGTACGGAGTGCGTGCATTGATATGGTTTCCATTCCTCCCACTAGGTGCCATTTATAAACAATGGCATAAACTAGAATAGTTTATGAATTAAAATACATAATTCCATACTTTTAAAACACTTGACATAAATTGAACTATTTATGGATATAATCCATAATCATAAAAATAAATGTTTTCTTTGGGGAAGTATATACTCATAAACCCTTCATAACGGTTTGTAAAGAAAATGATAATTATCCTACGCATATCCCTCGGGAGTGTCGTCACCAAGAGTGCAGCAAGGACCGTTGTCGTGCACCAGTTCCCGTTCGAGTCTAGCTCAAAGAGGTGCTTTTGGGTTTTACCCCTAGGTACATCTGTACCAGATCCACCTCTACCTGCTCGTATCCATAGATGTATTTCTCGGAAAACTCACAAAATCTCTATAACACCAAAATTCTAGGTAGTTCTTCTATACGAATCCTCAAAGACTATCTTAGGGATATGTGCTCTAATCAGAGTTTATCTAAATCTAGCTTCCAAGGTTAGTACTAAACTGCCTCTGATACCAACTGTAACACCCTAACCCTAGCTACCCATAGTTTGTGCATTACTTCCTAACATTGGCATGATCACAAAGGATCAAGTCTCGAAAGACTGATTAGTTTAGTAGCCTTGGAAACACTAGATACATTCATAAATGTTACATTACATCATAAAGTGAAAAAATACAATAACAAATTCTCCATAGTCCACACTCATATCCTCTTCTGACTATCCCTGCAGTTCATTCATAAAATACTTCTTCACATCCTAGAAAATATTAAAACATTGAAAGGGGTGAGCTCAGATGCTCAGTAAGGATAACAATATTGTGGATGCATTCATAAATAAACATCAACATTTAAAGAATTGTATAACTAAAACAAAAGCCTTTTTAAACATGAACTTCAGCATAATATGGAAAAAATAAAATTAAATAATGCCATTTACTTACTCACATGGATATTCTACTAGTCAAATAATCACATGCAATGTCAATAACCACTTTCCTAATGATGGAATGCATAATTCCAGAATATCATAACCACTTACCCAAGGCCTCGTGCCAATACTACAAATTATTTTTTCTCAAGGCCTCGTGACAAGACACTAGTTTGTCTCATGAGACATGCCGATGCATCGAGGCGCTATAGCGGGCTCCACCCATCACATATTAAGTCCAACGCATTCCTCATATGAACAGGTTTAAACATATCATAAACCAAAACATAATTGTATCACATGAAACATGCATAAAGGAAACATAACATTTTTATATTTCAATCACAAGATATAAATACAACACATTGATATAATAAAAACATTATCAAAACCATTTTTAATACCAAAATAAACGGAAATTAAAACTTGGTATTTATTTTTCATTTAAAAAAAGTTATGGATTATAGAAGAAGCCGAAACTCAAATAATGGACACAACGGCGGAGAAGTTGTTGTCTCCACATACGTATGACAAGAAAAACATTACTTTTTGTCGTTTAGTAAAACGCATCGTATAAAAAGATTTGTTTTGAATAAACGTAAAAGTCGAAGAGGTTTATACACCGTATAGAAGATATTTGTGTATAAAACAAAATATGCCTCAATGAATGGATATTGAGATGAAGTCCCTTACAAAGATCGTTTTTTTAAATAAAATAAATCTATTATGTGTATTGACTATATGTACACCTAATGAATGTACAAATACAAGATTGGACATAATAATATCATGACATAATTTGAAAGTAGTAGATTTACCCGAAGAACAGAAATTGGGTTAAGAAGTTCCCTTACCTCATGTCTGACTTGACTCGGTTGTTCTTTAACCTCCTGAATAATAAACTAGAGTTAATTTATATTTTCTTAAGAACCTTATCCATGTTAATTATTCCTTTATATCACTTATTACCATGTTATGAACATTATGTAATTATTTATGTTAATAACGGTCATTTTGTCGATCTTTGGTACTTGAGTCAAAAATAAACATCTAATAATTAAAAGTTGTTCATGTGGTAAAATATCCATTATATCCAGAATTATATTCATGATGTATATATAATATATATCATATATATCCAGTATATGCATGCATTTATAATATTACATAATATTTAGAGGTAAGAAATGAAATGCATCGTTCATGGACACAGTAAGCCGTACGTACGCATGAACGCTACTTTCATTTCTATTTCATATTTAATGGAATGAAATTATAATTATATAATGGTATAATATAATTACAGTATAATATAATGTATAGAACCATTTACTCCATCCTTTATACATCCCACATATGGCATTAACGATTCAAATCACTTTGAGGGGGCGGTAGTCCGCACTTCCTAAAATGAAAATATCGTGTTTACCCAAAATGGAAACCATAAAGGTATGACATAAATTAAAAATACAGAAGCTTAAGGAAAACATAAAAATAGTATCTATCGTATATAAATATAGTGACATTATAATGGACACCTTTGAAGGTTTTATATGAGTGTTGAACAATCATCATTTCGTGAGGCAGAAATTTTCCATCCACAGAAACAGTATGTTCTTTAACCATTAGATGTAGGTGTGTGTAAGTGTAGCTCGAATCCTTATTATAACAAAATCCTAGTTTATTTAAGATACTTTTTTTGTTTCAAAATAAAGGAATAAAAAGAGTTTATGGGGTTGGAGAAACAAAATAATACAAAATAGCATAAGAGAATACATTACCTTAAAATCGGGTAACTCTTTTTTGATTTGATCCAAATGCTTCGTTGGAAAGAATTCTGCCCAAATTGAGGCTTCTAGGTGTAAGAGAGGGATGTTTAGAGAATATTTGGGCAGAGTTAGGCCGAGCCAAATGGCTTGGAAGGTGTAAATAAGGTGGTAGTGGTGGGGGCCTTTTATAAGAGGAGAGGAGCATCACTCTTGGAAAGTAATGAAATGTTACTTTATTATATAAGGAGTTTCTGATTTTAAAGGTCCCACACTTATATATTTCGAGGATAAGGTGATAAGGGTTATAAATCTACTCATCCAATAGGCTTTGGACAAGTTTAATTCTTAGATTTTACATTATCCTTCCATTTTATAAAAATCGTTAATTAATGAGAAAAACGTCTGCATCATCATGGTGTCATAATTAATGTAATTCATTTAATGTCTAAAAAATTATAAAAAAACTATCATGATGTAGTAAATATTTTTGGATTTACAATGAATATTTTTAGTAGAAAAGTCACCTTATATAACCCTATGTAGTAATCGTTTTAGTAAAACAACTCATGTTTGTGACAATTTTATTTTTACTTTAAATAAAAAGTTATTATTGTCATTTTCTTACCCAAGTGGATCCATGGGGTCTCCAATTTGACCCATGGATTTTCTTGGTAGGCCATGACTCATCCAATAGGGGTAGGAAAAGTGTAAAGGTATTTTTATATTTTTATAATATCATTTTTACCATAAATTTTACTAATTACCTTTAATCGCGATTAATTAAACTTAAAAGTTACTACTCACCAAAAATTAGTTTAATCCCATTGAACCAAATTTTTCTTCCTATTGAAAACCATGTATTTCGTATTTTTGAAAATCAAATCACAGAAGTGGTAATGTTTCATTTAAACAAAAAATCAGCTTTTAACTATCACTTAGTGGTTTCACTATTCATCAAAAGTTGAAGTTTTCCAGAACATTGCCAAAATTTCACCCTAAGCTATAATTGATTTTACAAATTCAAAAATGATGTATATTTTAAAAAATTCCAAACATATAAGTTTCATTAATTAATTTTATAATTAATTCCCACTGTCACAACAAATAACGTGTTTTTAAGAATAAATATATATCAAAATATTGACAATTATTTATGTCCAATTTCAATTTAAATTAATTCTAATGACCACCATTGGATAAAATCATAAATATATACACTAATTATACTTTAAAACCACGCAATATTATAATTTATCAATACAAATTATTTTGATTAAAAAAGTTGTTTTAAGTATTTTTCACTATTCATAAAAAATTGGAAGTTCTCAAAAAATTACAAAAAATTCAACTTAGGGTAATTTCGATATTAAAAATACAAAAATGAAGTCCATTTTGAAATATATAATATATAAAATTTCAAAAATTTGGTATTACTATTCATAATGGCTATTTTGATTGGTCGCGGTGTGTTAGAATCTCGAACTTGTGTACAATGAAAACTATTGCATTATTGAAAGAGAAGCGTATCGTGGAAGCTTGAGGTTTTACAATCCAGTAATAGGAACCAAATGGATCTTTAGAAATAAACAATATGTTAAAATAATAAATACTAGAAATAAAGCAATACTAGTAGCTAAAGGTTATAATCAGGAAGAAAGTATAGATTATGATTAGACCATTGCACCTATAGCTAGACTAGAATCCATTTGGATCCTTTTATCCTATGTATCTCATATGAACAATAAATTATTTTAGATGGATGTTAAGTCTTACTTTTTAAATTGTTACTAATTATAGGAAGTTTATGTTGAGCAATCTCATGGTTTTGAAAATTCACAAAAACCATATTCAGTTTTTAAACATATTAAAGCTCTTTATGGCCTTAAAAAAGAACCAACAGCTTGGTATGAAATATAAAGTTCTTTTTTTAAATGATTGTAATGTTGGGATGTCAGATCCAACATTATTTAAGAAAACTATCAACTCTAATATTTTATTGGTTCAAATTTATGTTGATGATGTAATTTCTGGTTCAACAATCAAAAACTTTTTTCATGAGTTTTCAAATTTAATGCCAAATTTTTTTTAAATGAGTATGATGGGAGAATTAAATTTCTTTTTAAGATGTCAAATTTATCAAAAAGATTTTGGAAATTTATTAAATAAATGATAATACATTACTGATTTAATAAAGATATTTGGACTTTAAAATAGCAAGACATATTCAACTCCAATGTGTACTAATATAGAACTTGATTTGGATGAAACTGGAAAAAATAAGTTGACAAAAAGTTATATAGAGGTATGACTGATTGTTTTTTATATCTCACTACTAGAAGGCCAAATATTATGTATTCAGTAATTTTTTGTGCTAGATTTCAATCTGATCCTAAAAAATATCATGGAAGTGCTGTCAAAAGAATATTTAAATATTTAAAAAGAACTATTTTTCAATATCTTATCTATCCAAAACATCTGATTTTAATTTAATTTCTTATTTAGATTCAAACTTTGGAAGTTTTAGATTAGATATAAAATGAACCTTAGGGACATGTCACTTTTTAAGAAAATCTTTAGTGTCATGGTCTAATAAGAAACAACACTCAGTTACTCTGTGAATTGTCGAAGCAGAATATGTATCTGCTGGCAGTTGTTGAGCATAGGTTTTATGGATTAAAAACACTCTTATGGATTTTGGAAAATTTTTAAGAATACACGTATTTTATTTAATAATAATAGTGCTATTAATATTTCAAAAAACTCTATTAATAATTATAGAACTAAGAATATTGATATCATACATCACTTTCTAAGAGATCATGTTTATTTATTTTTTAATGATTTTTTTAATTTTAAATTATTTATTTTAATTCTTATTTAATATGTTTTTATTATTAGTTGTCTTTATTAATTTAAAAATTTGGTCAGTTCTGCTTCAAACATTTTCTACATAAGTCTTTACTTTTATATAATGAAATAATTATTATGTGCATAATGACACATGAATCATGGATGTCAGAAACCGTTTCCAATTCCAAACCGTTCATTTTCTAAAAACCCTTCAAAAGCATGAGAACGTTTACATCTTTTCTCTACCCGCACCTAAACCTTCAAAACCCTATCTTTTCAAACCTTCAGAAATATATGACAGTAATGGGAAAACCATAATGACTAATTAGATGGAATCCAGCAACGGAAAGCGACATCCCTCGGTAGGGTGAAAGATTTTGCAAGGAAAAACTGATCGATCTGGAATGGTTGTACCAGACGGATCTGATATTGAGGCAAGCCCAAGCATTTCAGAAACTCGAGAAAACCATCAATAAAGACTATACGGAGTTTCTATATGAGGTAGCACTTTTTCACTTTTTTTAATCGGCTCATTTCAGTTTGGGAGAAGATAAAGATTCAATAATAGATAATATCGAAGATAGGGATTTTCCGATTTCATCTATAGAGATAGCAGAAATTATTAACTTCCCTCGTGGGGGAGTTTTCAATTTTTATTTAAAAAATACTGGTGATAATGTACATAAATATTAGGACATTAAGCCTTTTCTATTTGTCCCTACAAACATAAAAATGATGTTAGTGAAATATATGGGTCCAGACCAGATTATTTTTATTAAATTTGTGCAAATAGGGATTGCACTCAGAATGTTAGAGATGGAGAAAATATTTTACAATGATATGTACATAATGATTTGGTTTCTGAGTGATATTAATTTGAATTTTACAAGATATATGGTGAGATATATCCATTACTACAGACAAAAAAAAGTGGGGATGAACTTATATCCCTTTAGAAGGTTCATTTCAACAATTTTATTTAAGACAGATATGATAAGACTGGTGGATTCCCGAGTGAGATGCCACCATAGGAAAATCTTTAACGCTAGAATAGTAAGAAATATTGGATTATTTTGGAGCACAATAAGACTAAAACTCAGGTTAGTTAGAGTAGAAGAAGACCAAGACAGTGCTCATGATCTACCTACAAAATCAATGAAAGAAGTAGCTGTATCTAGAACTAGTGGAGTATCAAGGAAGATATGTTTTTAGACAGTTGATACACATGCTAATGAAGAATTTCAAGAAAGACTTCATAGGATAATGCAATTAGTAGTTAGAGCTAATAAAGAACCAATTCAAGAAAATTTTTGAACAACTGAACATCTTCTAAGCTACATATTTTTAAGAGAATTTGTAGTATACCATGTTGATCAAACAATGATTTCTTAGATTGAGGTGATTCCCCAAGTCGAAAAAATAAATTTTCATCCATCTGTTGTAAATAATAGAGTTATTTAAGTTCCTAGATATTAAAATGTACAGCCTACTGAGATTATTACAGACGAATTAGCCCAAGAGGAACCAATTTTAGAGGTTCCAGCCTTGGAAGAAACCAATGAAATGGATATCCATGATGAGTAAGAACTTGTGAATATTAATCAAGTAGAGAATCTTTCTGAAATTTAAAATGAAATTATTGGTGAAGGTTTTTTCTATGGATGAGTCCGGAATGGACTCGAAAGAAAAATCAATGGAGAAGCCATTACAGAAAAATGATCGAGAGAAGTCAAATGTTGAATCCCTACCTCTAACACTGATAAATACAGTGGAAGATCAAACTGAGAATCAAGAAAAAGGTTCCTCTGATTCTGATAATAATTATGCGGAGGATTTTGTCTAAAAATTTAATAATGTTCAGGCTGAAAATTCTTCTTTAAGAATAGCATTAGAAAAGGAACATGTGAAATTTCAAAGACTTCAAGCCAATTCTATTTCTAAGAAAAAAGTTGAAAATTTCAGGAAGGAAATGTTTTCTGAAGTTGAAAATCTCACATCTGAAATGGTGATGAAGTCAGATTTACTAGCGTTTAAATCTTTCATGGAGAAAAAATTCATAGCTGTCAGTCATAGTGTAGCCAATAAATCAGGTACCTCACCTTATCTGTTCAAAATATTTCAGGCCATTACAATAGATATGAGAAATATGTATGATAGAATGCAGGACCATCAATGAAATAGTTCACATTTATCTATGTTTTTGGACAATCAGAAGTTTCTTATTTACTAGTTGACTTCAAATGAACCTGGAATTAGAGTTTTGTGGAATCAGTTCACTTATAAGTTAAATCTTTTTTATAGAAAATGTAGAGAGGTTACATGAGTTTTTCAGAGTCAATTTAATGGAAGACATCCATATGGAATTGGAAGGAAGAGATCTCATAGTCCAGTTACGCGATGGACTAATTAAAAAGTTGACAATATAGATGTCAGAGATCAAGGAAATCATCCAGAGGCAATAAAACCCATTCCTAAAACCTTGTTATCCCAACCTTGATCTTATTGTCATTACTATACTTTATTTATATTTTAAATAACATATATTTGAATCACATGTTTATCTGTCATTAATGTTATTTACTGTAATGTCTATGTTAGAATGCCAATAATCTAGATTCAAATATTGATAACTAGTTTATCATAACATTTACATAAGTTATGTGAAACATTAAAATATATTATATTCCATCTTCTACCATTCTGTTTTATAACAAAAAAGGGGAGAAATATGGATAAACACAAACTTATTTTTTTTGGGAATTTGTTTTATAAACACAAAATTGTTTATTTGTAAAAGAGGAGATATTATTTTACTTTTTAGAGAGGTAGAAAATGTAAAAATTAGAAAATAATTTTGTTAAAATAAAATATTTTTTTTATCTTTGAAAAATTCAAAATTATATGCAATTTATTTTGTAAGATAATTTAATTGGTTATTTTATGGGTTTTGTGATCCTCAAAAAGTGGGAGATTGTTGAGAAAATGTTGTTTTCAACAATAATTTGTCTTTTTATGATGATTTTGATGTTGAAAAATACCCTTATTTTTTATTCTAGTGATTTTACATTTAGTATATTTTAAGAAATTAATATTATTTATTTATCTATTTAGAAATAATATTTAATATTTTTAATCCAAGTGGAATATTTGATAATAAGTTCAGAAATCACTTTAGCATGTTCTCGAAACACTGTTCATACTCTAAGTGTTCAGAAGTCACATTAGCGTGTTCTGGAAATAATGTTCATACTCTACGTGTTCGGAAATCACATTAGCATGTTCTGGAAACATTGTTCATACTCTACATGTTCAGAAATCACTTTAGCATGTTCTGGAAACACTGTATGTACCCTATATTGGGGCCCATAGAGTAAGGAAGAGAACTATCTCATACGTTATCAGAAAAGAATTGTTAAGAAACAATATATTTTCAGAAAAGTATGGAAGAAGAAACCCACATTTGGAAGGAACCTTACATTTGTAATATCAGAAAAGTATGGAAGAAGAATCCTAAGTTAGTATAGAATGTATTGTTTCTTTCTCAAAAGTATGGTTCATCAACCTTACTTTTGTAAATGATCTTACGTTGGATCATTTACCTTATGTTTACAAACTAATATAAGTATGGATTGTATATGGTACGTTTGAAAGTTGAATAGAAATGATTGGATGATCAACCTTATGTTTGAGATCAACATTGCATTTTGGATCAATCTTAAATTTGAAATCATCCTTACATTGTAAACCTTATGTTCAAAGAATTTATTCTATTCAGTTGAACCCTTTGTTTGGCGTTGGAGATTCAAGCTCAGCTTTATCGACTAACGGTCGTTATGCGTATTATCAGGCTGATTTCAATCAAGATTAAAAGCCTGAATCTAAAGCGCGTCTCTAAATGATTCAAATCCATTTATTTATGAATCAAAGAATATCATTAAGGGGATCTATTCATGGTGAATTTTAAGGGGAGTTATGACTGCTCTATTATTCAAATATTTGAATATTGTCATTCTATAGGTTATTTTTTTGGATCTAAATTTGAAAGGAAAACGATTGTCTTCATTATATATATCTATGTTATATTGAATTATGGTGGATACGATATAGATCATTGTGAAAGAGAAGACAAAAAAAATTCATGAGTTTTTCACAACTATAGTTTATAAAGACATTCAAGATTTATAGATCTGCTGCTAACATGATCTATCAAACTCTTTTTTCTAAAGAAGACGAAGAAGAAGAAGAAGAAACATGGTTGAAGATTCTCTAATTCTACATCGAATATATTTTGTGAATAAAATATTATTAATGTTGCAAATTATATTTCAAGATCTACTACAAATGGATTAACTCAAAACTTTTCTACCTGGAAATAATTTCTGAATACGATGATCCATCGACTATAAATTGCATGCGGTTGCAATTTTTAAGAACTACTGGAAATTATTTGAATGAATAAATACTCTTTTACTTTGAATGAACATATTCACATACTAAGTTGTGTGTTTGGATACTTGTATGAACCAAGAGGGTCCATTTTTCCTTAATGTTGTAAAGGTGTCAACTTTTTGCACTCAGTTATGGAATGGTAAGTTGATAAGAGGACCAGATAGTGAAAATCACGGAGGTCATGGAGTAGAGCATTGGTGGAGTGGACTGGGGGCCTTCAGTTCCTCGGAGCACTATGCATCGTGTGTCCTTTTTTATTTATTTTCCACTACTTAGTCATTCTGATAATGTTAAATGAATAAACCATGATCTCCTGAAGAAATTGTAATACACACAATTTACCTACCTCTTGTGTATATTTTTTATAACTCGATCCAACATGAGTATCACTAATGCATAGAAACCACTAAATTACCCTCCCCAAAGAAATCGGAAAATGCCATAATAACCAAACCACGATCATCCCGAACAACAGAACCACCATGAATAACTCCATGCACACAAGAACCATCGATATTTAATTTTATCCCATTGATAGTCGCATTCCGTCACACCCATACACTATAAGACCTCCACCAAGAAATTGTTGCATCGATCAAGGAAACTGATGAAACAAAATAATGTCAAAACAGAGAAATATTCACACATTTACACTGTCTCACAAATGAAGAGAGAAGGCTAAAAAAAATTCATCTGATGTACTACAAGTTAGAACAGATGTCTTGATTCTCAATAGTATTCCTTGATTCTCATTATGTCCAACAAACCACATGGTTGAGTATAGACCACCCCTTGGTTTGCATAGAACCCCAATCTAGTGAATTCCAACATTCTTGAAGAAATTGAATGCACAAAATATTAATTCAAAATTAAAGAATAATTATTATTTTATACATAGTATTTATATTAATTATATCTTTCTTATTACCATCCATATAAAAAATGAAAAAAATTATCATGGCTAAGTGGGGGTGGTTCTCCACACGTACGCACAAGTAGTGTTATTGTTTTCCAATAGATTAGAAAAGGTAAGATGATATATAAGATATTATAATTACATAAGAATGATTTATTTTTAAATATAAAATATATTTATTAATTTTAAAAATAATATTTTCTAGGTAAATCATAAGAGAAAAATGAAGGACATCACTTCATGACATGGTAGTATATCATACACACAAGTAATGTTATTATATACCACAATGAAAGAATACTAAGAAGGTATATGTATGATCATAATTACAAAATTATAATAATTTCCTAAATATCAAAAACAATTATAACCTTCATTATATTGATTCTTGAAATGTGGTTATATATAGTTAATTACATCAGTTTGAGAGGTTTTAGTCTACTACAAACATAATCGATGGTTTTGTTTTCCATTTGATAGATGTGGAGTTGGATATAGGTTATAAAATTAACATAATGAAATATCTAAATATATGAGATATGGGTATTATTATATTATCATCATTGAATATGATTTGAAGGAGGTGGAAGAAGAAATAAAAAAATACGAACGTTTATGAATTTTACCTCTTTATCCGACAACATCTCAGTTTTAAACTGAATGCTTTAATAAGTGGGGTTCATATTAAAAATAAAGACTCTGGATATGTATTGGGACATATGGAATGGATTTGGGAATTTTTTTCCTACCAGTGGGTTTTGGAAGTGTGAACAGAAGAGGAGAGGGGATTCCTTTTATAAGTGGTGCAGAGGGCACCAATGCTAGTTTTGAATAGATGAAGTGATACTCACGTTTTTACCATTCCAAAAAACATAATAAATAGGTCATCCTCAGATATAATGTTTTAGAAGGTCTAAATATGTTTGTCCAATGGGATTGAAAAAAAGTAATTTAGTTTTAGACTTATATTCTTTTATTAAACCCCGTTAAACCCATTTTTACCTTAACTATAGAAATTAATATTTACTATTTTTTGTTTGATTATGTTGAAAATTGAATTTTAATTAATTATATAACATTAAATATTATGATTAAAAATTTGGAATATATTTGAAAAAATACATTTCATATAACTGGTAGAATTTAATTTAAAATTAAACCCATAGTTGGGTAGAGGAAGTATGACAACCCTGCTTTTTATTACAACTTAAGCATGCTTTATTACATAAAACATCACATGATACAACAAAGAAGATCGAGAGGTTTAGTGTCTTTGGGTCTTAGGATCATTACATAAAATCTTCAAACTTGAAATACAACATCTTTATTTAAAACATCCTTTACATGACCACTACAACCCTTCGTACTTAGCATTGCATGGGATAACCTGAGGACATGAATAAGAAAAGGGTGAGCTATAAACCCCAGTAAGGGAGTACACAATGAATAACATGATGAGTACAATACATGTTAGTCAATAGGAACATCAATAGAGCATTAGAGTAACATGAACATAAAGGCATGATAATGCATGATAACCATAACATGGAAATGTGGCAACAACACTTAACATTGAATTAGCATGAGCCAAGGCTCATTGCACATGGAGAATGAGTAAACCCTCATTACACTTGAAGCACGAGTAAACCCTCATTGCACTTGAATTAGCATGATTCAACACTCATTGCACATGACGTATCATGATACTATACTTTACCCAATGCATTGGAGCGCTATAAAGGGCACACCCTTCTTAAACATTTCATTTCATGCATAAGTGTGCCACATGGATCATAAAACATGGATTCATAAAACATAATCATTTATTCCACAATAAAGGAATGTGGAATTCATACATGAAACCTTATAATCAATAAGTAAATGTGCAGAAAGGTGAATACCCTTGATGGAGAAATGGGCATGGTATTCACTACACAATGATATTGGCTTAGAAAATCGGTGTGATTTCGACAGCGTAACAGCGTGACATAAGAATTCATAAAAAAGTTTGATGAGAGAGAAAGGGGTTCCTCATAATATTTACATGTAATGGAATGTAAGGATGTCATATATATACATGTCCCAAAAATTAAAATCGAATTTAAATTCATGATACAAAAGTATTGCTTGAATGTAAAAGAAGAGAGAGAAGTTCCTTTAGGAATTTCGGCATAGTAACGGGTGTACATGGGAGGCATTTAATGAGAGAGAAAGGGTTCTCCCATCATTCAAACAATAAGAGGGCAGTATGGGGGAGGTGTGAAACCATACCCCAACATTCATAATTGAAATTAAACGGGCAACCCAACTTAAAGAAGATTGACAAAAATGAGAAAGGAAGAAAAAACCCTTACTTTGAAGTGTGCTTCCAAAGGCTAGAGAGAGGCTTGTGAGAGGCTACTTGGGAGATTGGGGCACCTTGGGAGGATTCTAGAGAGAGTAGGGCAGAGGTTGGACGAACTCCAATGGATTTTAGTGAGGAGGAAGTGGGATCTTGGGTGGGTTTATATAGGAAAGGTGAGAGAATTCTTTATTATTTAGGTTTGGGACCTCTTATATTAAAATAATCCAAACCACAAACCATCCCATGGTATTTTCACATGGTGTCTGGAAAAGGAAAGAGGAAAAAAATATTTTACAAGGCCAAGGTCCGAACTTATTACAAAATTAGGGTTTCTTATGTGGAGGTGAGTCACACTCCCATGGAAATTAATTTAAAAAGGAAAAGTGTTGAATAAGTCTTGAGGGCTCCATTAATGCTTTGAAATGTAAGTCAAACAATCCCAAAACCTCATTATTTTAATGATAAAACACATATTGGAAGAACATAAGGATTATGTTATTTTATTTCATCACCATTGGGTCATTATGATGTCATGAAACACATTATATATTTAAATGGTATTTAATTTTTACCCAAAAATTTTACTGTCTCAGAAAATTATGAAAAATTCACCGTTGGATAATTTAGATGTCCTGATTACAAAAATAATATTTATATTATCTAAATAATTTCTTAAATATGTGAATTTTCCTTTTAAAATAAAAACTGACATTTATATAAAAAAAATCACGGGTTTTGATAGAAATGGCTCTCAAACCTTAATAAAAAATTTAATTGCATTCATAAAATTATAAGATCATTTATACTTAATAAAAAATAATTTAATATTAATAATAATATCTTATTAAAGTATTATTTAATTCAAAAATCCTTTAATTTAATAAAATATAATTCTTAATTAAATAATAACTAAAAACACCATTTGTACTTAAAAACTAATTACAATGTATCAAAAATGACTAGAAATTATATTCATTATTATATACAAAAATAATGTACATGAACATGGTGCTACTTTTTTGTTACCTAAACCCTTAAAATAGCCGCATAAGACCTAAGGGTAAGGTGCGCGATGGTGACAGACTCCTGGGGCGGCTCGGATAACATCGCTTGAGTGGTAATTTCAATCAACTTCCACTTTTGTCGTAGACGATCACGTTCGAGCTTGACTTGATGAAGCTCAGCTTGGGCTTGGTCAAGGGCAAATCCCAAAGACGCCACCTCTTTTCCGAGCTCTGACAAATGGGCTTCGTATGGGGCAATTCTACTGGATGAGGCCATCGCTTCCTTTGTCTGAGTAGAAATGGGTTCGTTAAAGCCTTATATTTATGCTACTCAGATGATCACTGTTCAACGGCTATAAAAGTAACGGTCACAAACCTTAACGTAAAACTAAAGAATTTTACATCTTATAAAAACATTTTTCATAAAGAAACATTTAACTGGATCAAGAGGGATTTTCTATTAATGAGACTTTGGGTCGTTACAATATTCCCCCCTTAAGAAATTTCACCCTCCAAAATTTTCTTTTCCCACACTAAAACAAATGTGGGTAACTTAGGTTCATCATATCCTCTGACTCCCAAGTTGCTTCTTCAAACTTGTGGTTTCTCCACAACACTTTGACGAGGGGCATTGTCTTATTTCATAGAACTTTTTCTCTACGATCTAAGATCTTCACTGGTTGCTCCTCATAAGAAAGATCATATTCAAATTGTACCACCTCGGAAGAGAGTACATGTGAAGGGTCTGGTATGTACTTCCTTAATAGGGATACATGGAATACATCATGCACCTTGGCCATAGTAGGTGGAAGTGCTAGTCGATAGGCCACAGCCCCAACACGATCAAGAATCTTGAAGGGGTTGATGTACCTTGGACTTAACTTCCCTTTCATTCCAAACCTCATGACCTTCTTCCACGGAGATATGTGTAAAAACACCATGTCTCCGACTTTAAACTCAAGGTCTCATCGACGATTATCTGCATAACTCTTCTGTCGACTTTGGGTTGCCTTGATATGCTGTTGAATGGTTTTCACCTTCTCCAACATTTCTTCGACCATTTCTGGTCCAAGCAGCTTACGTTCGCCGACCTCATCCCAACATGCCGGTGTTCTACACCTTTTCCCATACAGGGCTTCATATGGTGCCATTTGGATGCTCGAGTGGAAACTATTATTATAAGATAACTCAACTAGAGGAAGATGTTGATCTCATCCTCCTTTAATGTCCATTGAGCACGCTCTCAACATATCCTCAAGTGTTTGGATAGTCCGCTCGGATTGGCCATCAGTTTGAGGATGATAGGTCGTACTGAAGTTCAGTTCAATATTCAGAGCATGTTGAAGACTCTTCCAAAACTTAGAGGTAAATCTTGGATCTCGGTCAGACACAATAGATAGTGGTAATACATGCAACTGTACCACTTCCCTGATATATATCTGTGCCAGTTGATCCCAATAGAAATCCTCTCGAATAGCAATGAAGTGTGCAGTCTTTGTAAGACGATCCACAAAAACACAGATTGCGTTGTTGCCTTTGGATGTCCTTGGAAGTCCAGTGACGAAGTCCATGGTAATGTTCTCCAATTTCCATTCTGGTATGGGAAATGGTTGCATCATCCCCTTAGACTTCTGCCTCTCTTCCTTCACTTACTGACACACCAGGCGCATTGATGTATATTCAGCGATCTCCTTCTTCAAATTATCCCACCAAAAGTTTTCTCGGAGATCTCGATACATCTTTGTGATCCCTGGGTGAATAGAGAAATTTGAACTATGCGCATCATCCAAAAGTTCCTTCTTCAGCTCCGAACTTGATGGAACACATAGTCTTTTCCCAAACCACACAATTCCCTCTTCATTAACATTAAACTCTGAGGATTTTCCCTTTTTGATAGCTTCCACTTTTTCTTGGATTCTTGCATCATCCTTTTGAGCATCCATTATCCTTTCCAAAAGAGATGGTTGAGCAATCATTTGTGAAAGGATTGATGATGTTCCCTTCTTTATGATTCCCACATCCATCTTCATCAAGTCTACGAAGATTGGATCCTCCTCTATTCTCATCATTGATAGAATCGCTGGATCCTTTCTACTTAGGGCATCCGCCACCTTGTTCGCCTTCCCAGGGTGGTATTGAACAGTCATAATCCTTGATGAGCTCTATCCATCTTCTCTGGCGCATATTAATCTCTTTTTGTGTGAATATATATTTAAGACTCTTGTGGTCAGCATATATCTCATATTTCTCTCCATAGAGATAATGTCACCAGATTATCAAGGCAATGATCACCGCCGCAAACTCCAAATCATGCGTTGGATAGTTTCGCTCATGGATTTTCAACTGCCTTGGGGCATAGGATATCACTTTATCATTCTGCATCAGCACACATCCTAAGCCCTTCTTCGAAGCATCACTGAATACCACAAAAATCTCCCCACTTGTGGGTAATTGAGCACGGGTGCAGTGATAAGCCTCCTTTTCATCTCCTTGAAGCTTCCTTCGCATAAATCACTCCAAGAAAATTTTACTCCCTTTCGAGTTAGCTTGGTAAGTGGGTTGGACAATCGTGGGAAATTTATCACAAATCGTCGATAATATCCAGCTAACCCCAAGAAGCTACGGATATCCGTTACCGATGTTGGCCTCGGCCATCACTCAATTGCATCTGTTTTGGAGGGGTCCAGAGATATCCCATTGCTTGTGATGATATGGCCCAAGAATGAGACTTCCTTCAACCAGAACTCACACTTTCTGTACTTGGAATAGAGCTTCTCCTTGCGCAAAGTCTCCAGTACAGTTCTTAAATGCTCCTCATGGTCCTCCTTGGTTTTAGAGTATATTAGAATATCATCTATAAAGACTACCACAAATTTGTCTAAGTAATCTATAAAGACTCTATTCATCAAGTCCATGAATATTTCTGGATCATTGGTGAGTCATAACGGAATTACTATGAATTCATAGTGCCCATACCTTGTACGAAAATCATTCTTGGGGATATCTTCCTACTTCACCCTTACTAGATAATATCCCGACCGCAAGTCCACCTTGGAGAAGTATTGTGCTCCACGTAGCTGATCAAACAAGTCATCGATTCTTGGGAGAGGATACTTGTTCTTTATCATGATTTTGTTAAGTTCACGATAATCGATGCAAAGCTGCATTGACCCATCCTTCTTCTTGACGAAGAGGACTGGTGCACCCCATGGTGATGCACTTGGGCGTATAAACCCTTTATCCAGATTCTCTTGTAGTTGTTTCTTCTGCTCTTCAAGCACACCAACAACCATTCTATATGGAGTCTTGGATATTGGTAGCACCCCAGGTATAAGTTCAATTGAGAACTCAACATCTCTTCATAGAGTAAGATGAGTAAGTTCCTCGGGAAATACTTCAGCAAATTCCCTCACAAAAGGCATTTCTTCAAGGGTGGTTTCTTCCTTGGACTCAATCATCTGAGCCAGATATGCGTGCTCATAAGGTAGTAATATCCATGCTTGAGATGATGGAGCTAAATGAGATTCATCTTCCTCCTGACACTTGTAAAGAATCGGGGGTCGATTCTCCATATGGAGTGTGATTTACCTCTCCCGGCAATTTATGTTGGCTCTATATAAGGAAAGCCAATCCATGCCAAGAATTGCATCAAATTCCACCAAAGGGAGTATGACGAAGTTTTCCAGGAAATTCAATCCACAGATTATAACAGGGGAGGACTTATACTCATGGGATGCAATGGTTGCCCCATTTGCCTTACTCACCGACATCTTTACTTACAATATTTGTGGTGGTGCTGGGATTGTTCTACTAAACTTTTGAGATATAAAAAAATGCGTAGAACCTGAATCAAAAATTACGTTCGCTATTCTTGAATGAATAACTAGTGTACCTATCACCACTTCGTTGTCGGGGTTCACTTCGGCAGAAGTGATGGAAAAAGTTCTTCCTTATTGTCTTGGAGGTTGCTGGTTGCCTCCGATAACCCTTGGATTGGGGCACTGATTTGCAAAATGACCCGGTTCTTTGCATTTGTAGCATTGAACAACGCTATGAGGTTCGAACGGAGCGTTCCTCTCCTCTATCGCAGCCGCGGGTACTTCTTGCTGACAGTTAACAACTAGGTGCCCTTCTCTTCCACACTTGAAGCATTTTCTTTTCCCCCTAAGACAATTTCCAATGTGCTTCTTTCCACACATTTGGTAAGTGGGGTGCTGGAACTTCTTAGTGTCGTTGGATTTATCCATCGTACCACCAACATTGAAGTCCACCTTATGTTTCTTGTCCCCATGATACCCCTGTGATTCTCTGATCTCCTTTTCAACCTTGAGGGCACATCGGACAATTTCCTCATAGCTGTCGAAGTCACGGATCGCTAATACTTTCCGCAAGCTAGGCTTCATCCCACCAAAGAAGCGGTCAACCATGCATTATAGGGTAACGACAAAGCCGGAAGCATATCGTGCAAGCCTTGTGAAGTTTGACTCGTACGCTCCCACAGATTCTTCATCTTTCTGTTTGAGGGAAAGGAAGTCCCTTTCCATCTTAAGACAGAGGGTGCGTGGAGAATATTTATCGAAAAAAATCTTCCGGAATTCCTTCCATTCCAAAGCCTCAATCTCCTCCTCAGGCTTCGTATTTTTGATCAACATCCACCATTGATCAGCTTCACCCTCCATACGATAAGCCGCCAGGAGAACCTTCTCTTTTTCAATGCATTTGAGAATGGAGAATATATTTTCAATGGAGTTGATCCATTGTTCAGCGATTGTGGGATCTGATGATCCACTAAAAGTAGGAGGCCTTTGTCTCATGAAGCTCTCGATAGCGACTTGTTCTTTCTTAGGGGGGGGGGGGTTGAACGTTCCTCTTGACATGTGTTTCTATTCAAAACTTGAGTTAGCTGAGAGAGAAGTGTGAAAAATTACGTGATTCCCACTCCCATTGGATTGGGAATCTCATAAGTACAATCATCACACTGATCTTCACAACGGTTGTTAGGCCGAGTTCTCCTATTACCGACCATTGGCTGGAATAAAAGGAAAGTTAGGGGTAACACATAAAGGGTAATCCAAAGACAAAACTTGATGACTTATAAATAAACTTTAATCTCTTTAACTCATGAGTCTATAGGATTCAATCCAGGCTTTTCATGATCTTCCTTCTAACATATATTCTTAGGGGAATTTTTCCCTTAATAAGGGTTCATACTAAGATTGTGAATTTATCAAAACATATCTCCCAGGAGTGTCATAACCAAGAGTGCAGCAATGCCCGTTGTCGTGCACTAGTTCTCGTTCGAGTCTGGCTCAAAGTGGTGTTTTCGGGTTTTACCCCTAGGATACATCTATGCCAGAGCCGCCTCTACCTGCTCGTATCCAGACAGGGATGTATTTGTTTGATAAACCACTTACTTAGTATTTACCAAAACTTAGGGGTGTTTTTATTATTCTTAGTATTTTATCTAAGGCTTTACTAGGGTTTCCTAATCCCAAAAATAACTAAACCTATCCTCTGATACCAACAATGACAACCCTGCTTTTTATTACAACTTAAGCATGCTTTATTACATAAAACTTCACTTAATACAACAAAGAAGATCGAGAGGTTTAGTGTCTTTGGTTCTTAGGATCATTACATAAAAACTTTAAACTTGAAATACAACATCTTTATTGAAAACTTCCTTTACATGACCACTACACCCCTTCGTACTTATCATTGCATGGGATAACCTGAGGACATGCATAAGAAAAGGCTGAGCTATAAAGCCCAGTAAGGGAGTACTCAATGAATAACATGAAGAGTAAAATACATGTTAGGAAATAGGAACATCAATAGATCATTAGAGTAACATGAACATAAAGGCATGATAAATCATGATAACCATAACATGGAAATGTGGCAACAACACTTAACATTGAATTAGCATGAGCCAAGGATCATTGCACATGGAGCATGAGTAAACCCTCATTGCACTTGAAGCACGAGTAAACCCTCGTTTCACTTGAATTGGCATGAGTTAACACTCATTTCACATGACGTATCATGATACTATACTTTACCCAATGCATTGGAGCTCTATAAAGGGTGCACCCGTCTTAAACATTTCATTTCATGCATAAGTGTGCCACATGGATCATAAAACATGGATTCATAAAACATAATAATTTATTCCACGATAAAGTAATTTGGAATTCATACATGAAACTTTATAACCAATAAGTAAATGTTCATAAAGGTGAATACCCTTGATGGAGAAATGGGCATGGTATTCACTACACAATGATACTGGCTTAGAAAATCGATGTGATTTCGGCAGCGTAACGGCGTGACATAAGAATTCATAAAAAAGTTTGATGAGAGAGAAAGGGGTTCCTCATCATATTTACATGTAATGGACAGTAAGGATGTCATATATATACATGTCCCAACAATTTAAATGGAATTTAAATTCATGATACAAAAGTATTGATTGAATGTAAAATAAGAGAGTGAAGTTCCTTTAGGAATTTCGGCATAGTAACGGGTGTACATGGGAGGCATTTAATGAGAGAGAAAGGGTTCTCCCATCATTCAAACAATAAGAGAGAAGTATGGGGTAGGTTAGAAACCATACCCCAGCATTCATAATTGAAATTAAAAGGGAAATACAACTTAAAGAAGATTGACAAACATGAGAAAGGAAGAAAAAACCCTTACTTGGAAGTGTGCTTCCAAAGGCTAGAGAGAGGCTTGTGAGAGGCTTCTTGTGAGATTGGGGCACCTTGGGAAGATTTTAGAGAGAGTAGGGTAGAGGTTGGATGAACTCCAAGGGATTTTAGTGAGGAGGAAGTGGGAGCTTGGGTGGGTTTATATAGGAAAGGTGAGAGAAATCTTTATTATTTAGGTTTGGGACCCCTTATATTAAAATAATCCAAACCACAAACCATCCCATGGTATTTGCCCATGGTTTCTGGAAAAGGAAAGAGGAAAATAATATTTTACAAGGCCAAGGTCCGAACTCATTAAAAAATTAGGGTTGCTTATGTGGAGGTGAGTCACACTCCCATGGCAATTAATTTAAAAAGGCAAAGTGTTGAATAAGTCATGAGGGCTCCATTAATGCTTTGAAAAGTAAGTCAAACAAACCCAAAACCTCATTATTTTAATGATAAAACACATATTGGCAGAACATAAGGATTATTGTATTTTATTACATCACCATTGGGTCATTATGATGTCATAAAACACATTATATATTTAAATGGTATTTAATTTTTACCCAAACATTTGACTGTCTCATAAAATTATGAAAAATTCACCGTTGGATAATTTCGACGTCCTGATTCCAAAAATAATATTTATTTTATCTAAATAATTTTATAAATATGTGAATTTTCACTTTTAAAATAAAAACCGACATTTATAAAAAAAATCACGGGTTTTGACAGAAATGGCTCTCAAACCTTAATAAAAATTTTAATTGCATTCATAAAATTATAAGATCATTTATACATAACAAAAAAATATTTAAATATTAATAATAATATTTTATTAAAATATTATTTAATTCAAAAATCTTTTAATTTAATAAAATATAATTCTTAATTAAAAAATAACTAAAAACACCATTTGTACTTTAAAAACTAATTACAATGTATCAAAAATGACTAGAAATTATATTCATTATTATATACAAAAATAATGTACATGAACATGGTGCTACTTATTTTTTACATAACCCCTTAAAATAGCCGCATAAGACCTAAGGTTAAGGTGCGCGATGGTGACAGACTCTTGGGGCGGCTCAGATAACATCGCTCGAGTGGTAATTTCAACCAACTTCCACTTTTCCCGTAGACGATCACGTTCGAGCTTGACTTGATGAAGCTCATATTGGGCTTGGTCAAGGGAAAATCCCAAAGACGCCACCTCTTTTCTGAGCTCCGACAAATGGGCTTCATAAGGGGCAATTCTAATGGATGAGGCCATCGCTTCCTTTGTCTGAGTAGAAATGGGTTATTTAAAGCCTTATATTTATACTACTCAGATGATCACTGTTCAACTGCTATAAAAGTAACGGTCACAAACCTTAACGTAAAACTAAAGAAGTTGACATCTTATAAAAACATTTTTCATAAAGAAACATTTAACTAGATCAAGAGGGATTTTCTATTAATGATACTTTGGGTAGTTACAGGAAGCCTCTTTCTCCCAACAAAAACATTCCAAAGGCTAAAGTGTTATTACATAAAAATTAAAAATAAAATTGATTAAAATGAAATATATTCCTGAAATTTTAATATAATTGATCAAAAAGATACTTTAAAACAATTTAATCAATTATTTTACCTTATAAATAGTTTTATCAAAAGTATTATTTTCTATAAAAACCAGTATTTTTCACTATTTGTTAAATAATTAATCCATTAAGAATAATTTTATATATTCACCCAAATATTATTCATAAATTTCTATTAAAAATTTAATTTTTATTTTTTCAAATATATTATTTTAAATTATTAAATCTTTAAATTTTAATTTATATGCATAAAGTGCAACTGAACCACCTTTTAAAGTAATATTTTTTTTCAGAAAAAATTTTATTTTATTTTGAATGATTACTATTTTATTTCTCATTGGAAGTTAAAAATTGATATTATTTCCTACATGTGTAATAATTATAATTTTGATATTATAATTAATTATATTCTTGCCATCTATCATAACAGCTAGGTTATAACAGTCATGTATAAATAATAATATTTTAACAAAGTACCATTTTTATTCAAACGCAATGATTCATGCATCACAAGAAATCAAAGATATATAATTTATTTTAAAATATATATTATTAATTTCTCTATATGTTATATTATCTTTTATGTTTGGTTTTCTTTGTATTACATCCCTTATAAAATAATGATTCTATTTTAAATCAAGGGGCATTACATTCTAACCCTTATATAAATTGCATCGTTTCTATTTAATCTTTATCTCAGAAATTAAGTGTTTTAAATTTAGAAATACCTTTTACGTAACGCCACTCAATAAAAAGGGTAATAACAACTACACTATATCATTGAGAATGGAATATGAAACAGTTACCACATACCTAGGTTTCCAAGTACCCATCAATTAGGGAGGAATATATGGACATCGAGGAAAAATATGTATAATTATAGAGAGAAATAAATATATTTGATACAATGAAATTGAATGATAATTGGAATGTTAAGGACCTCAACCCCATAAATCAATTTATATTTAAAAGACAATATGATTCATTGTATATGAAGTTATAATGATAAAATATCTTATTTCATGACCATTTTCTAAATGATGGGGAATTATTTTAGTATCTCAAAATATAATGAAAAAACATAATATATAACTATTTACATTATAAAAAAATTACATCATATTGTCAAGAATCAAAAAAATTCCACTAAATATCTTACGCAAGGAAATGAATATCCATAGATTATTTTTTTATCCAATTTATTCAAATTATCTATTAATGGAATATAAAATCACCAAAAGTGTAAATAGTTATTCCTTATATATTTTGTAGAACCTAAATGGTTAGAAAATTTGTCAAATATAATACATTAATATCAAATACCACTATAGTATCTACAAAAATTAATCATAATACAATTCATAAATGGTTAAACATAATAATCCTTCATAATATGTTACAAGAAATTAACGGAAAGAAAATATAGATGGAAGGCACTAAATTTACAAAATAATCAAAAAAAATTGATTCCCCAAACAACATAAAATATATTTTTACATATCATACAAAATATGTGATTGAATTTGTCACTATAAAACTATAAGTAAAATATTCATTATTCAAAAGTTTATATCCCTATTTTTGAAAATCACCCATAAATCAAAACATACAATAAACTTGATAAAAGATGACACTATCCATCAAATCACAGACCGATTTCAAGATAAATAATAATGTCCCATAAAACTCTCTTTATCATTATGGTCTCAAAATCACATCATATTATGGTTTATATTCCCCCCATCATTTGTTTCCAAAAATGTTAACTTCCAATTGACTCGCATTTTTTACTACCATTCAATACATGATTTCAATTCTGTAAGGATATACTACTATAGTTCAATAATAATACTCTTCATCAATATTATAACATGAATTAATGGAATAAAATATATTGAAAAAATATTTAATTATTCCAGACATACAAAATTTAATCATTCCAATTCTATTATATCAATACAATAAAGGTTTAGGGAGACCCCTTTTTATGAAATGGGAAAAATAAAAAGAAACGGGAAAGATGGATGGGGTTAAATAAGCATTCATTCCCTCAATCCAATAAGAACCAAAGAAAAAGGATCAATGGTCATATCCAAACTGATCAGAATCATAATCGCTATAATAATCAGTGTCATAGTCTAAAGGACCATGAGACTGGGTGACCATAGTTGGCTTTAGATATGAGTATAAATTCATATGTCTTTCGTTACTAGGAGGAATCGTCTGAAAACCATCATCATCTTCAACAGTTTTTCATTTGGAAAAATCCTATCTATTGGATAGTATTTTTGGGAACTCATCCCCTATATTATCCCAACTTCCATGGATTCCCTAGACCTCACATAATTTAATAATTTCATATTGAATCCATGAGATATTTTCATCATTACATAGAAATTTTTCCCATCAATTACAAGGATAGAGTCCTTCTACTACATTTCTAAAGTCACTCTTGTTTCAGTACCACCCTCATCTTACAAATTTACTTTTTACTCAGGCACCAAATCCTTAGTCACTTGAATGTCTTATGTCTATTCATGAGACACATCCTTCACCTCTTGTGAAACACTAATACAAACATTACCCTTATCTCTATCTGGAGGGTCTTTCCTTCTCCAAATATAACAACGTTATTATTCACTGTCATCCTCTTCAAATTCATTCAAAATGAGGCCTCATGAATTCATTTTAGTGAACCTAAAAGTCATACAAATTTTTTCAAAAAATCTCCTTGGCAAGGCCAATGGCATGACTGTTTCAAATGAAATTAGGTAATCACTCATATTCAACTTTTAGAGAGATATCATCATCAAAAGTAGAAAAAACTATTTTAGGAATCATTCTAGAACATAGATCAACATCCACCAGGACTGTATCATAATGAACAAACTACACATCCTTCGTGGTCCTATCACTATTAATAGAAATTCCTACAACAAAGTCTATACCAAAATAAATCTTAGAATGAATTAATATCCAGTGAATACCAATAATTATTATCCAATAGAATACCCATGTATTTTTTGTGAAAAATGATTGAATCGAAAATCCAATTCTTTAATACAAACCATACATGGATTTATTGTAGTAGATCTAATACATCATGTTCATTACTTCAAATCATCAAGTGATAAAATTATGTGAAATAATATATGACCCATATGAACACATATCTAATTAGAAAACCCCCATCTAGAGGTTAGTTTTTTCACTTGGCCATCTGTTTTTCAAATTTTTCCTTTCCTTGGTTGAACAAGTCTCACAAAAATGGAATACTCACAGAGTTTAAATGTGTCGATGATAGAATCCCTATTATTAACCACATGGGATGTGTCTCCATTTCACATGATTCATTTAGTATAAAAATCACACACATTGGTGAAATTCCATCGATGGAAGTCCATTTCAGTTCCCGCACGACATTCCTTAGTGGTTCCAATAGCTGTCGAATAACCAGAAAACATCAATACAGTAGAAACCAATACATTAATATTGGATCATAGTTCTTCATTACTCTCTGATGGGTACTATATATTCTCATTCACAACATTACGTCTTCAGTTTATTTTGGTTACACTATCTACAAACAGGCAATCCCCAATCACTACCACCACCGCTATAGTGTGGATCGTCTTAGTAAATAATGTCCAAAGGAAATAAAGTCTTGAAATCAAATAATTCTTGGAGTTCTAGTGGTGGAGATTATTATAATGATTCTTCAAATTATGAAATTTCAAATCGAAAGAATATTGGTCTCTATATAAGAACACCTTTTGAGTGTCAATGTCTTATGGAAAGATATGTACCTTTTAATCAATAAAAAATATGTATTTATGTTCCAATTATCCTGATAAGGATAATTATACATATTCATGGAAATAATCATCATTAAAATAGAAAAACAATTACCTTCTTATGAGGAGTTTTCTAGATTTTCCAAACCCCTTGAAAAAAGGAAATTGAAAGGTTAGTACAAAACCTGAAAAGGAAATTCTAGAATAAATGTTTTAACAAAGAATGTATCATATCTTTTTAAATATATTTATAAAAAAATAATTGAAATTTATTCTATTTCTAAAAATCATGAATATTTTAATTCTGAGAAGGATATCATTTCCAAAAATCATAAAAAAAATCAGATAAAAATGTTTTTGAAATAAAACTCAATTTTAAAACTAGTGTTTTTGAAGATAATAATTTATTTGTAAAACTAAAATAAGAATTTGTACATCAAAGAATAATTTGTGAAACATTAATTTGGGAAATGTAATTTTTGGTATGAAATATAAACAAATTCATCCTCCTAGGAATAGTTGTTTAATTGGTTATTCTCTTTCAATCCCTATTTTTAAAAACAACTATTTTGGTCTTAAAAGTTCCACCTTTTATAGAAAATGACAATGTGGAGGATATTGGAATAAAAAGTTTTCCGTAAATAAAATTCAATCATTGGGTTTCTAGAAATCCCCTTTTTCAAAAAAAATATGGATTCCCTAAATTTTGTTAATTATCTTTTCTAAACATAGGAATGTTTAGGTTCTAAAACCATAATTGTTTTTTTAGGAAAAAAATTCCAACAATAAGAATATATGGTACATGGATAGTAGATGTTCCTGATACATGACCAGAAATAAATAATTCATTGAAAAGATTATCGAAATGAATGATGGAAGAGTTACCTTTGGAGATAATGCTCAAGGAATGATTGTTGGTATATGTAACATTATTCATCGGAGAAAATATTTAATTTAAAATGTTTTATTTTTTAAAAGTATTAAGAATGACCTTGTAATCATACAAAAATTATGTGATGATGGTTACCTTGTGAATTTTATGAATTATAAATTTGTAGTACACAATTCCAAGGATAAATTAATTCTTTCTTCCCATCATAAAGAAAATTTTTACACAATAAAAATAGAAGAATATAGGTTCTAAGACTTACCTTGCCTTCGAGTAACAAAATAACAATCTTGGTAATGGTATAGATGGTTTGGACATTGTAACCTAAGTAAATTTTTAAAATTAACTATGAAAAGACTTTTTAAGGATCTACGGGAACTTAGAATTGATTCTTCAAAAGTCTGTGACCATTGTCAATGTGGAATGAAAATTAATTCAAGGTTTAAATAAACTAATGATGTCTCAAATACTGATGCATTACAATTAGTCTATAGATCTATTTGGTCTTACAAAAACTGGAAGTGTTGGGGACAAATACAATGTATTTTATTAGTTTTAAGATTACACTAGATACATGTCGGTCTATTTTCTTATAAATAAATCCATAGCATATTATTATTTTAAACCATTGGTATCCAAATAAAAAAAATAAGAAAAACCTTCAATTTATAACTATTAAATGTGATCATTTTTGAGAATTTAAAAATTCTTATTTTGAAACTTTTTATACTAATAATGGAATAACTTGAAACATTTGACCACATATAACTCCTCAGCACAATGGTGTTTTTGTAATATGAAATTACATTCTTCAAGAGATAACACGAATACTTTTACGTAAATACTCAATTGCTATTTTTTTAATTTCTAAATCTGGTAGTAGTGCTTATTATACTATAAATCAAGTTTTTATTTGATGATTTATTAATAAAACTCTTTATGGGTTATGGATAGGACAAAAACCAAATGTTTAACACTTTAATGTTTTTTGGTTGAAAAGTATAAATCTTTAATATAAAATTAAATTCATATAAATTTAAACCCAAATATAATGATGTTATATTCTTAGGATATTCCACTACTCACAAGGAATATAGAGTTTTTAACAAACAATTGTGTACTATTGGGGAACCAATACATTTTATGTTTGATGAAATAGATCCTTTTGTTTTTAAACAATCCCATCCTATATCGTCTTATCTATTTTTTAAAACTAATAATCAACATTTGATAGAATATTCTTTTAATAAAGAGAATGCACAATAAATTGTCTCAAAATTATTTACTTTATAATAATTTTGACCTTATGTTTATAAACATGTTTTACAAAATCTATTTCATTTATTTCTTAAGAATCATCCAAGAGAAAAAAATTTGGTGATGTTATTCAACCATTTAGTACAAGAAGTTATTTGAGAAGTGAAGTAGAGCATCTCACATTTCTTTCTCAATATAAACCTTTGACATAATAAAGATTATGTGACAAATATTAGATTAATTTAATGTAAGATAAGATAAATGAATTTGAAAGTAATAATGTATAGATCATGGTTTAAATGACAAAATAAACAAATGTAATTGGTGTAAAATGGGGTTTTAGAAAAAAATGTGTTAGAAATGGAATAATATTTATAAATAAATAAAGACTTTATGCTAAAGGATATAATCAATAAGATAGAATATACTATGAAGAAACTTATTCTCTGGTATCTAGGCTTGAATCTATTTGATTTCTATTAGACATTGCAGAATTATTTAATTTCAAATGTTTTTCATTAGGCATAGAGTGTGATCTCCTTAACAGATATGTTAATGAGGAAGTTTATGTTAGACAACCTCTTGGTTTGGAAGATACAAAACATATTGAATATTTTTACTGACATACCAATGCTTTATGTAGTATTAAAAAGTTAAATAGATCCTGGTATGATATATTAATATTTTCCTTCAAAACAATTATGTAATGGGGGACTTCTGATCCAGTTATTTTGATAAAAAACAAAAAAAAGTTCTCATTGTACACATTTATATTTATAACATTATATTAAATTTAAGTATCCAATAATTAACATATTCCTTTTTAAATCTTATGAAATAAGATTTTAAAATGACTATTATGGGTGAGTTAACATTCTTCTATAGTTTTCAAATCTCTCATAAACCAGAAGAAACCAATATATCTCAAAATAATATTATTAAATATCTTCTTAAAAAGTATGGGAATGACAATACTAAAAGTATTAGTACCCCAATAGGTACATCAAATACTCTTGATCTTGATGAAGTTGGGTAACTAGTTAATCAAAAAAAATTCAAGGCATGATAGGAATTCTAATATACTTAATATCAATTCATCCAATCATATTTGCTTCTATATTCATGTGTGAAACGTATCAAAAAAATAATCTAATTTAAAAGTAATAAAAACACTTTTTTTATTTGAAGGGAACTATGGATTAAGGAATTTTATATTCTTATTGAAATTATTTTGAATTAAAAATATTTATAGATGATGAATTTGGTGGTAGGAGAATAGATTGGATAATTAAATCTAGACCTTATCATTTCTTCGAAAATTCATTAGTTTATTGTTCATGTAAGAAACAACACTGGAAAACACTTTCCATTGTTGAAGCTGAATATGTGGTATCAAGAAGTTGTTGTGATAAAATGTTGTGGATGAAACACACACTCACTGATTATGGAATGAATTTTACTAAAACAAATATACTATGTGATAACAGTAGTTCCATAGCAATATGTAAAAACCATAAAAATTAATCTCATGAAAAACAAATAGATATTAGGTGTCACTTTCATAGGTATAACACACTAAAAAGTGGTATCATTTTAAAATTAGTTGGAAGATAAGAACAACATGTGGATATATTTAGAAAACCTTTACCATCCGATAGTTTTTAATATGTTAAAAAGACGATTGGAATGATCATTGTAATGTTATCATTCATAATCTACTTATTTCATAAAACCATCTCCTTATATTAAAGTAATCATTTTTATTGGGGGAGTACTTCTGATTTCTTTTGATAAATCATTCAGTCATTCAAAATGTTTGTTTTCTCAAAACAAAATCAGACTTATGCTTATTCAAGAAATGAATTCTTATTTTAATATTAAAAAAATTTAGATCTAAATATTTTTCAACTTAGAATAAAAATTTGATTTTCATTTCTAATGGGATTTAGAAAAATCAAATTCTAATTCTAATTAGATTTATGTTTTTCAAGTTGTTTTCTTATTTAATATTTTAAAAACAAATTATGACAAAGTTTCATATAAAACTCATTGTGAAATTTATTTTTCTTCCTTTTATAGTAAGAACACTATTTCTTTTCAATATGTTTTTATATTCATTGTAAATATTCTATATTTTTTCATTTTAAAGATTACTTTTCTCAAAATTCCAATCATACTCCCCCAATATGATAAATAAGATTTTTAAAACTCTAGAGTTTATGTTTTAGTGATATTTCTTTACATACAATATCAACCATCAAATCCAAATATTTAAAGCCTGATTGATAGAAAATCCTAGAATATTATTCATCACTCAACTTTTCCTATAAAGAGAGTACTAACCCTATCCCACATCGATAATCCTCAAGAATTATTTTTGAAGCGCCTCAACCATTAAGGTTAAGACTCTAATTCTCTAGGTCTGCTTCATCAATTTCCATCCCGAATATGATGGATCCTAATCAAGATTACATAAATTGATTTTTAAGTGAAAGGTTAGTTTCCATATACTTTTTTGAGAAATATGATTTTTTTATTGTAAAGAATGCTTCATTTTCCATAATGGGAGTCACTATGTGTAGAACAACAATATTCGAATTATGACATGTTTTATCCATATACTATTTTTTATCTTTGGTCATTCTTGTAAGTACTATAAGGAAAATAGAAATTAAATGTTTTAATTTTTTATTTATGATAAAAACTATGAGATGGCTCTAAAAGATATTTTCATATTAATTGGAATATCTGATGATGGGGATGCATTCTTCCCTTCCCATAAATTATCGGCTTTTAAGGGAACGTTTGGGAGATAAATAGCTAAAAATACCATTATCGGTATCTATGAAGACCTAGGGACGGTAACCCATTTTATTCCTAATCATATAATTTTATCTACATATATGTAAGGGTTTTTTTATCCCAATGATATAGGACATATATACTCTTAACATATCAGATGATTTTATTCTATATTATCCTATTAATATAACAATGATAAATCTTAATGGATTAATAATATTGACTTTCATTAATATCAAGAAGAATTAAATAAAATATAAAATCATAATATTTATCGAAGTGATCAGGAAGATTGTTGATAATAGTCTCAGACACTTTAACATAGCAATTAAAACTAAACCAGATAGAGAAAATATTATTTTTATAAGTGATGATATGATCAAGATAGTGAACATTATTTTCAATACAGATTCAAATATTTTTTTAAATAATACAATTATGTTTTCATCGGAAGAAAAACCCCCCTTCTTTAAAGAAAGTTTAGAAAGAATAGAAAAATAGAAAGGAAGATCTCTTCTAGAAAAAACTGAAAGCATAAGAAGAAATTACCCAATGATCTAGCTACTGAATTGAGAAAGAATAAAGAATAATGAAAAGATGGAGACCCTTAAGTTTGAAATGATTTTTCAGAATCATTTTCAGTAAATATTAAGAGTGATGAAACTCTACACAAGAAAATCTATAAAAAATAAATATTATAAAAATATTTATAAATCATATAATTGTGAAAAAAAATTAAAACATGTTGAATCAGCCATAGGAAAAGATATTATACATAGAATAGATGTTGGTATTTCCTTGAAACAAACATTCAAATTTGATGAAATTTATCCCTTTTATAAAGGAAATTTAAAAAATAATTGTTTATCAAGATTATATTCTAGTGGTCAATGCTGAAGCGAGGCCAAAACCTAAAATTTTTCAACATTTTTAGAAATTTTCTGAAGGAATTAAGGATTAAGAAAATGTATTCATTAAATTTGAATAATACAAAAGTGAATGAGAAGATGTAGAATGTAAATAACGAGAAGGGCAAGAAGAACAATAAAAAAATGAAGAATAAACCAAAAGTGAAGAAGAAACTTAAAAATTTCAAGACAAACTAGACACTAAAGGAAAAGAGAAAGAAAATTAATCATACAAGATTTATCTAAATACTTATCTCGCTTCATTAAATATACTATGCAATGATCCAAACATTCATTAATGAAATTTTCTCTTGATCTAATTAAATATATTATTATGGTTATGTAAAATGTGAACCTCATTTGTTTTATGTTTCTGGATTTTAAAATACCATTATGAATTGTGATTGTTACTAATATAGTTGTTTAATAGTGATCACATGATTAGAATAAATATAGGGCTTTAACTTATCCAATTTACTAAGACAAATGAAGTGATGGCCTCATTCAGTAGACATCCCCCATACAAAGCCCATTTGTTAGAGTTCATAAAGGAGGTGGCATCATTGGGCTTCTCTCTTGACCAATCCCATGAATTGACTAAACATGTTAAGCTTGAGCAGAACCGAATACGGGAGAAGTGGAAAATAATAGAGATTACCACCCGAGCGATGTTATCCAAGCCACCCTAAGAGCCTGTCACAATCGCACACCTTACCCTACTATCCTATGCAGGTGTTATAAGGGGTTATGTAACAAGACCCTTGAACTATGACAATGTACATTATTTTTGTATAATGAATATGCATTCATTTTATTATTGTTACTTTGTAAATAGTTTTTAAATCATAAATAGTATTTTTAGTTAATATTCAACTAAGAAATATATTTTGATGAATTAATGGATATTTTAATTAAATAATATTTTAATAAAATATTATTATTAAGTTACTTTTAAATAAATATAAATGGTCATATAATTTTGTGAATGCAATTTTAGTTTTTATTAAGGCTTTAAAACTGTTTTTGTCAACACCCATGAATTTTCAGTAAATGACAATTTTTATTTTAAAAGTAAAAACTCACATATTTATAAAATTAATTAGATAAAATAAATATTATTTTTGGAATCAGGATGTCAAAATTATTCAATGGTGAATTTTTCATAATTTTCTGTGATAGTTAAATTTTTGGGTAAAAATTAATTACGGTTTAAATATATAATGTGCTTTATGACATCATAATGACCCAATAGAGAGACAATAAAATAATATAAGCATTATTTTCTTCCAATATAAGTTTTTTCATTAAAATAATGTGATTTTATATTTTTTTATTTATTTTACAATGATTTTGTGGACCCTCCAAGACTTATAAAACATTGTGTCTTTTTAAATCATTTTCCTTGGGAGTGTTACTCACCTCCTCATAAGCAACACTATAATTTTAAGAAGTTTAGACATTGGACATATAAACTATTATTTTCCAATCCCCTTTGGAAAACCCATGGTCAAACACCATGGGCTAGTTTGTGGTATTGATTAGTTTAATGTGAGGTGTCCCAAACCTAAATAATAAAGAATTCCCTCTCCTTTACTATAAAAACCCACCCAAGCTCTCACTTCCTCTTCACTCAAAGATTTTGGAGTTCAAAAAACTCATGTAATCGTCTCTTTAGAATCCTACCAAGGTTCCCTAATCTCCCAATATTCCTCTCTCAGGCCTCTACCATGCCTTTGGGATCACACATCCAAGTAACAGATTTCTTCTTTTCACATTTTTGTCTAATTTTATTTACGTTGTTATGCCCATTTTTTCAATTAAAAATCTTGGGGTATGCTTTTTCACCTCCCTATACTTCCCTCTTAAGGTCTGGATGATGTGAGACCCATTTTTTCCTCATTAAAGCTTCCCATGTACACCCGTTACCATGCTGAAATTCCGTGAGAGATTTCTCTCTCTTATTTTACATCCAAGTAATTATTTTGTATTATTCATCTATATTACATTAAATTTGTTGTAAAATGTATCCATTAAACCCCATTACTGTCCATTTCATGTACATATGATGATACACCCTTTTCTATCTCGTCAAATATTTTCATGAATCCTTATGTCACGCCATTATGCTGCCGAAATTGCACTGCATTTTTCCAAGCTAAGATCATTGTGTAGTGAATACCATACCCATGTCTCTATTAAGGGTATTTACCATTATTCACATATACCTATTGAATGGTACATTCATGTATTTATTTCACATTACTTAATTGTAGAATAACATATGATGTTTATTGATTCCATGTTATATGATCAATGTGGCACACTTATGCATGAAATGAAATGATTAAGAAGGGTGCTCCCTGATAGCACTCTAATGCATTGGGTAAAGTATAGTGTCATGATACGTCATGTGCAATGGGTGTTGACTCATGATAATTCAAGTGCAATTATTTTCTACTCGTTCTTCATGTGCAATGACGGTTTACTCATGCTCTATGTGCAATGATCATTGGCTCATGATAATTCCATGTTAAGTGTTGTTGCCACATTTCCATGTTATGATAACCATGATTTATCATGCCTTTATGTTCATGTTTTTCTTGTGCTCCATTGATATTCCTATTGCCTAAAATTTACTGTATTCTTCATTTTATTTCAGGTTTATTCTGTTACTGGTCTTTATAGCTCACCATTTTCTTTTGCATGTCCTCAGGCTATCCCATTCAATGCAAAGTATGAGGGAATGTAGTGGTCATGTAAAGGAAGTTTTGAACAAATATATTGTTTGTTTTTTGTTCTAAGATGTTATGTAATATTCCTAATCGCCCAATAAAAATAGGCCGCTTTATCTTCTACGTTGAATAAAGTGAATATTTTATGTAATAAATCATCCTTAAGTGTTTAATAAAAAGCAGGGTTGTTATAGTTGGTATCAAAGGATAGGTTTAGTTATTTTTGGGATTAGGATTAGAAAACCCTAGTGAAGACATAGAGATAATAAAAACTTTAATAAAAACATCCCTAATAATTTTTATATATTTATTAAATGGGTTGACAAGAAAATACATCCTTTTCTGTAAATGAGCATATATAGGAGGCTCTTGCACAGATGTATCCTAGGGGTAAAACCCGAAAACACTGCTTTGAGCTAGACTTGAACAGGAAAGGGTGCCCGACAACGGACCATGGATCACTCTTGGTTATGAAACTCTAGATGGATATTCTTTGGTATATTCATAGGCTTAGTATGAACCCTTGTTTAAGGGAATTAAAAAAATCCCCCAAATTAAATATGTTAGAAAGTAGATCATGGATAGCATAGATTGAAGCATATGGATTCATATTTAAAGAAAATAAAATTTATTTATAATTCATCAGTTTTGTCCATGGATTACCCTTTATGTGTTATAACTAACTTTCCTTTTATTCCATCCAATGTCAGGTAATAGGAGGACTCGGGCTAACAACCAATGTGGAGATCAATGTGATGACTATGTAAATGGGATGCACTATCCAATGGGAGCGGGAATCACAAAAATTGTCACGCTTCTCTCTCAGTTAACTCATGATTTGAATAGAATCATGGGTCAAGAGGAATGTTCAATCACCCTAATAAAGAACAAGTTTCTATTGAGGGCTTCATGAGACAAAGGCCTCGTACTTTTAATGGATCATTTATTCCCTCAATCACTGAACAATAGATCAACTCCATTGAAATAATCTTCTCCATCCTTGAATGTTCCATACAAGGTATACTTCTTCTAGCTTCTTATCATATGGAAGGTGATTCCAATCAATGGAAGATATTGATCAAAAAGATGAAGCCTGAGGAAGAGATCGAGGCATTGTAATGAAAAGATTTCCGGAATATGTTTTTTGGATAAATATTTTCCGCGCACCCTCCGACATAAGATGGAAATGGACATCCTAGACTCTAGAAAAAAGATTACAAATTTTTCAGAGCGTACAAAGAAAAAATCATAAGGATTTCATGATACACCTTCATATTTGTCGTTACCCCTGAATGCAAGGTTGACCTCTTCTTTGGTGGGCTGAAACCTAGCCTACGGAAAGTGCTGGAGATCCGTGACTTCGACAGTTGTAAGGATATTGTCTAATGTGCCCTCAAGGTTGAAATGGAGATCAGATAATCTCAGGGGTATCATGGGGATAAGAAGCGTAATGTGGAATTCAATGTTGGTGGTCTGATGGATAAATCCAATGGTGCTAAGAAGACCCATCACCCCACTTTCCAAAGGTACAGAAAAAAGCACCCTGGAAATTGCCTAAAGGGGACAAGGAAATGCATTACGTTTATAAGAGAAGGGAACCTAGTTGTTAACTGCTAACAAGAAAAACTAGCGGCCGCAACAGAGGAGAGGAACGCTCCATTCAAACAACAACGTGTTTTTCATTGCTACAACTACAAAGAACCTTGGAATCATGCAAATCAGTTCCCTAATCCAAGGAATTTCGGAGGCATCCAACAACCTAAAAGGCACCAAGGGAGAGAGTTTTCCATCACTACTACCGAAGTGGACCTTGATAATGAAGTGGTCATAGGTATGCTAGTTATTCATTCACGAATAGTGAATGTAATTTTTTATTCAGGTTCTATGCATTATTTTATATCCCAAAAGTTTATTAGAACAATACCAACACCACTACAAATCATGTAAGTAAAGATGTCAGTGAGTACGACCAATAGAGAAATCATTTCATCCCTTGAATATAACTCCTCCCCAGTCATAATCTATGGATGGAATTTCCCGACGAACCTTATCACACCCCCTCTAGTACAATTTGATGCAATTCATGGCATGGATTTGCATTCTTTATAGAGAGACAATATAAATTTCTTTGAGAGGGAAATGATTCTCCATGTGGAGAATCGACCCCTGATTTTATACATGTGCAAGGAGGAAGATGAATCTTCTTTAGCTCCATCTTCTCAAGCGTGGATACTACTACCCTATGAGCACACATATCTAGCTCAAATTTTTGAGTCTAAGGAGGCAAACATCCTTGAAGACATGCCTATATTGAGGGAATTTGCTGAAGAGTTTCCCGAGGAATTGTTAAGTCTTCCTCCTAGAAAATATGTTGAATTCTCAATTGATCTTATACCTAGGGTGTTTCCAATATCCAAGACTCCATATAGAATGGTTTTTGTGGATATTCAGGAGTTGGAGAAAAAACTATATGGGGCATCTAGATAAAGGGTTTATACGCCCAAGTGATTCACCATGGGTTGCACCAGTCCACTTCATTAAGAAGAAGGATGGGTCAATGTGCCTTTGCATCGATTATCATAAGCTTAAAAAAATCACATTAAAGAACAAGTATCCTCTCCCATGAATTGATGAATTATTCAATCAGATGCGTGGAGCACAATAATTCTCCAAGGTGAATTTTTTGTTGGGTTATTATCAAGGGTGAAAAAGGAAGATATCCCCAAGACTGCATTTAGTACAAGATATATGCACTAAGAATTCATATTAATGCCTTTCGAACTCACTAATTCTCCAGAAATCTTCCCAGACATGATGATAAAGTCTTTAGGGATTAACTCGATAAATTTGTGGTAGTCTTTATAGATGATATTTTGATATACTCCAAAACCAAGAAGGATCTTGAGGAGCATCTAATAACTGTACTAGAGACCTTGTGGAAGGATAATCTCTATGCAAAGTATAGAAATCTTGAGTTCTGGTTGAAGGATATCTCATTCTTGGGCCATATCATCATAAGAAATGAGATATATATGGATCACTCCAAAACAAGTGCAATGAGGGATGGAAAAGTCCAACATCGGTAATAGATATCCGTAGCTTCTTTGGGTTATCAGGATATTATTGACAATTTGTGATAAATTTCTCATGATTGTCCAACCCTCTTACCAATCTAACTCGGAACAGAGAAAAGTTTTCATGGAGTGGTTAATGTGAAGAAATTTTCAAGGAGTTAAAAATGAGGCTTATCAATGTGCCCATTCTCACTTTACCCAAAAGTGGAGAACTTTTTGTGGTATTCAATGAATCTTCAAAGAAGGTCTTGGGCTATGTGTTAATGAAAAATGAAAATGTCATTGCATATGCATCAAGACAATTGAATGTTCATGAGCAGAATTACCCAACACCTGATTTTGAGTTGGTTGCGGTGTTCTTTGCTATAAAATTTTGGTAGCATTATCTCTTTGGGGAGAAGTGTGAAATGTATATGGTCCCCGAAAGCCCCAAGTATATATTCACACAATAAAGAGTTTAACATGTGCCAATGAAGATGGGTAGAGATGATCAAAGACTATGACTACTCAATCCATTACCACCTTCTTAAAGTGAACAAGGTGGCAGATTCTCTAAGTAAAAAGGACCCAGAAATTCAATCATTTATAAGAATTGATAAGGACCCAGTCTTCATAGATTTGATGAAGATGGACATGGGAATCATAAATAAGGGAACATAATAAATCATTTCACAAATGATTCTTTAACCCTCTCTTTTGGAAAGGATATAGGATGCTCAAAAGGATGATGTGGGAATTCAGAAGAGAGTGGAAGCTATTAGGAAATGGAAATCATTGGAGTTCAATGCTAATGAAGTAGGAATTGTGAGATATGGGAAAAGACTATGTGTTCCATCTAGTCCGGAGCTGTAGAAGGAACTTTTGGATGATGTGCATAGTTCAAATTGCTCTATTCACCCAGGAAACACAATGATGTATCGAGATCTATGAGAGTATTATTGGTGGGATAATATGAAGAAGAAGATCAATGAGTGTACCTAAATGTGCTTGGTGTGTCAGCAAGTCAAGGCAGAGAGGAAGAAGTCTAAGGGGATGATGCAACCATTGCCCATAAAAGCATGGAAATGGGATAACATCACCATGGACTTTTTAACTGGACTTCTGAAGACATCTAATGGAAACAATGCAATCTGGGCTGGTGTGGATCATCTTACAAAGTCTGCAAAAATAATTGCAATTCGGGAGGATATCTCATTGGATTAGTTGGCACGGATATATATCATGGAAGTGGTAAGACTGCATGGAGTACCACTATCTAATGTATCTGATTCTGATCCAAGATTCACCTCTATGATTTCAAAAGTCTTCAACATGCTCTAGATATTTATCTGAACATTAGTATAACTTATCATCCTCAAAATGATGGTCAATCTGAGGAGACTATCCAAAAACGTGAGGAAATGTTGGGAGCGTGTTCTATGGAATTCAAAGGAGGGTGGGAACAATAGCTTCCACTGGTTGAATTCTCCTACAATAATAGTTTCTACTCGAGCATCTGAATAGAACCTTTTGAAGCCCTATATGGGAAGAGGGGCGGAACACCAACATGTTGGGATGAAGCCAGTGAGCGTAAGATGCTAGGACCAGAAATGGTTGATGAAATGGTGGAAAAGGTGAAAACCATTCAGCAGCATATCAAGGTAGCCCAGAGTCGATAGAAGAGTTATTCAGATAACCATTAATGAGACCTTGAGTTTAAATTTTGAGACATGGTATTTCTATACATATCTCCATGGAATAAAGTCCTGAGATTTGGAAATAAATGGATGTTTTTTCATAGGTATATTGGCCTCAATGATATTCTTGATCGTGTTGGGGTTTTGGCCTATCGACAACAAATTCCTCCTACCATGGCCAAAGTACACAATATATTTCACGTATACCCCTTAAAAAAGTACATACTAGACCCTTCACATGTACTCTCTTCAGAGGTAGTACATCTAGAGGATGATCTTTCTTACGAGGAGAAACGAGTGACGATCTTACATCATAGGGAATAGTTCTACGAAATAAGACAATTCCCCTTATCAATATGTTGTGGAGAAACCAAATGTTTGAAGAAGCGACAGGGGAATCAGAGGAAGTGATAAATCAAAGTCATCCACATCTGTTTTAGTGTTGTAAATGAAAATTTTGAGGGTAAAATTTTTTAGGGGGGGGGAGATTGTAATGACCCAAAATTTCAATAACGAAAATCCATTTTGATCTAATTAAATGTCTTATTATGATTATATAAAATGTGAACTTCTTTGGTTTTATGTTTTTGGATTTTAAAATACCATTATGAATTGTGATCATTGCTAATATAGTTATTTAATAGTGATCACATGATTAGTATAAATATAGGGTTTTAACAAATCGAATTTACCCAGACAAAGGAAGCGATGTCCTCATCCAGTAGACTTTCCCCATATGAATCCCATTTGTCGGAGCTTGGAATGGTGGTGGATTCATTGGGCTACGCTATTGACCAAGACAAAGATGATCATGAACACGTTAAGTTTGAGAAGAACTGACTACGAGAGAAGTGGAATTTAACAGAGATTACCACCCGAGCAATGTTATCCGAGCCTCCCCATGAGTTTGTCACCATCGCACACCTTACCCTTTGGTCTTATGCGGGTGTTATAATGGGTCATGTTACAATACACAAGAAATATGACAATGTACATTATTTTTGTATAAATAATGTGTATTCATTTTATTATTGTTACATTGTAAATAGTTTTTAAAGAACAAATAATATTTTATGTTAATATTAAAATAAGAAATATATTTTGATGAATTAATGGATTTTTGAATTTAAAATTATTTTAATAAAATATTATTATTAAATTACTTTTTAATAAATATAAATGATCATATAATTTTATGAATGAAATTGTAATATTTATTAAGGTTTGAAAACTGTTTTAGTCAACACCCATGAATTTTCGGAAAATGTCGATTTTAATTTTAAAAGTAAAAATTCACATATTTATATAATTATTTAGATAAAATTAATATTACTCTTGAAATTAAGACATAAAAATTATCCCATATTGAATTTTTCAAAATTTTATGAGACAGTTGAATTTTTGGGTAAAAATTAAAAATCTTTTAAATATATAATCTATTTAATGACATCATAATGACCCAATAGTGAGGTAATAAAATACTATAAACAATATTTTTAGACAATATATGCTTTAGAATTATAATAATTTTATTTGAGATTTGTTTGATTTATTTTACAAAGCTTTTGTGGACCCTCTAAGACTTATACAACATTTTATCTTTTTAAATTGTTTTCCTTGAGAGTGTGACTCACCTCCACATAAGAAACCCTGTTATTTTAAGAAATTATGAAATTGGCCATATAAAATATTTTTTTACACTCATATTTGGAAAAACCCATGGGCAAAAACCATGGGCTGGTTTGTGGTATTGATTAGATTAATGTGAGGTGTCCCAAACCTAAATAATAAATAATTCCCTCTCCTTTCCTATATAAATGCACCCATGATCCCACATCCTCTTCACTCAAAGCCATTGGAGTTCAACCAACCCCTTCCCTACTCTCTCTATAATCCTCCCAAGGTTCCCCAACCTCCCAAGAAGCCTCTACCGAGCCTTTGGGATCACACATCCAAGTAAGGTATTTCTTCCTTTCTCATTTTTGTCTAATTTCCATTATGATTTTACACCCTTTTGTTTTCAATTACAATTTTTGGGGTATAATTTCACACATCCCCTATACTTTCCTCTTTATGTTTGGATAATGTGAGACCCATTTCTCTCTCATTAAAGCCTCCCGTGTACACCTGTTATAATTCCAAAATTCCATGAGGGATTTTTCTCTCCTCTTTTACATACAAGTAATGCTTTTGTATTATGCATCTAAATTCCATTACGTTTGTTGGGACATGAATCCATATGACCCCATTACTATCCATTTTGTGTGCATATGATTATACACCCTTTTCTATCTAATCAAATATTTTCATGAATCCTTATGTCACGCTGTTATGCTGCCAAAATTGTACCGTATTTTTTCAATCCAAGATCATTGTGGAGTGAATATCGTACCCATGTCTCTAACAAGGGTAATCACCTTTATACACATATACCAACTTAATGGTACTTAAATTTATTTATTAAACATTACTTAATCATGGAATAACTTATTATGTTGATTTATTCCATGTTATATGATCTCTGTTTCACACTTATTCATGAAATGAAACTTTTTAGAAGGGTGTGCCCTGATAGTGCTCTAATGCATTGGGTAAAGTATAGTATCATGATACATCATGTGAAATGGGTTTTTAATCATTCTAATTCAAGTGCTATGAGGTTTTACTCATGATTCATGTGAAATGAGGGTTTACTCATGCTCCATCTGCAATGAGCCTTGGCTCATGCTAATTCCATCTTAAGTGTTGTTGCCACATTTCCAAGTTATGGTTATCATGCTTTATCGTGCCTTTATGTTCATGGTTATCTTATGCTCCATTGATATGCCTATTGTCGAACATGTATTTTATTCGTCGTTTTATTCTATGTTTATTCCCTTACTAGTATTTATAGCTCAGCCTTTTCTTATTCATGTCCTCATGTTATCCCATGCAATGCTAAGTACGAGGGAATGTAGTGGTCATGTAAAAGAAGTTTTCAATAAAGATATTGTGTGGTTTATGTTATAAGATTTTATGTAATGTTCCTAGGACCCAAATACACTAGACCTTTCGATCTTATATGTTGTATCAAGTGAATATTTTATGTAATAAATCAGGTTTAAGTGTGTAATAAAAATTAGTGTTGTTATAAATTATCTTCAGAAAATCATATTGAGAAGTCAACAAGCTAGGAAAGAAATTCTCCTTTGATTCGGGAGATTGTCTCATCATCCAAGAATGATGATAAGAAAAAAAAGTCTGAATATAGTAAGAAGAATGATATTGAAATAATATATATTTTGGATGAATATAATATAGATCAAAAAGTTCAGAAACTGGATCCAAAGGGATAGAAGAAAAATATATTTCAAATGGAAATTGAAAGAAGAAAAATAATCATTAAATCAAATTCAGGATCTCAAAACATGATAACTACTAACGGTGTTGATTATATTTTTCATACCTTAACAAAAATGGAAAATTTATTTCTATATTTTCCATGAATTGAAAAAAGTTGATTTGGTTATAAAAAACCAATATAAAACCTTGGATTTCAAAGAAGATTTGGTAGATAGGCTAATCGGATTAGAAGAAAATTCTATAATCCTAAAAAAATATTGAGGCACACAAAACTAATTGAAATATAATTTTGAAATGGGATCAAGGATTTGATATTGATTTTAAAATAAATTATTAGAATCTTGGATGTTTAAAGAAATACATAGAAGAGCTGATTTGGCCATCAATAGTTTGAAAATATATATGACAAAGAAGGTAAAAATTCTTGCAACCTCCAAAAATGAATTCCATATTTAGAATAAATATATCTCAAACCTAGAAAAAAACTTCATCTTCTTAATCAATAAGATTGATTGACTCAATTTCTACAAATATGACATTTATACCAAGTTAATTCAACCTGATTTTTACCTAGAAAGATTAAAAGCTCAGTAATCCGAGATCAACGTTTTGGAAGAGAAATTTCCAAATCAAGAAGAAGTGAAGAGAGGGAAAAATGAAAGAATTATGATTTTAGTGTAAATGATCAAGAAACTGGAACATAAAACGAAATCTCACATCATCTTTTGGATAAGGTGGAAGAAGACATAAAAGAGTTTAAAATGATGATATTTGTTGTTAAATTCTTCATGCCTAGAAAGAACGATCCACTGTCTTAAAATTTTTGGTGTGGTAATTTTCTATCTAATATTTGAATGAAACACATTTCATACAGATTCATTTTTATTGAAAGTATTTCTATTTTTCTTGGTCGAATATTCTTTTATTTACGTTTAGATGATCCAGTATTTTAAATTGTTTTATATTATTTCACTAACCCTTTCAGGTACCTCAAAGTCCATTCTTATTCCTTTTGGGAAATCATAAAGGGGGAAAAATTTTTAGACAAAGTTGTAGAATTAAAGATAAAGGATAGACTGATATAGTTAAGGGAATAGGGGAGAGTCCCATAGTAAATATAAAATCTCTTATAAATGTTTAGAATACATTCCTTATGGGGATTCTAATCCTATGGGGTTAGTCATATGAAATATCAAATTCAAAATAGTTTATAGAATCATTGGGAGATAAGTATTTTTGAATATGATAGTTATAAAGTGAAACTTTGGGATTTTATTTCTCAAATATGTCTCTATCTTAACTTTGTGGTTTTTTATTTTCAAAAAGGGGGAGATTGTTAAGCCAAAAAGATTCTTTTTTACTCTTCCATTCCTTTTGAACATTTTTTTTGGAAATCACAAAATATATCTTAAATAAATAATTGAAAATAATTTTATGTCCAATTTATTTATATAAGTTTCATATAATAAACCCTATTCTTTTATCATACGACAAAATGTTTTAAATTATTCAAGAATTCTTTTTATAATTATCAGAGTGAGCACAAATCCAATCATGATCGGATACACATTATCATATCACTTTAAAGACTTAATTTTTTTCATTCATAATAACAAATTTATTAATCAGATTTGACATTGGAACTGATACCATCAAATATGTACTCATAATGAAAATTATAAAGACATTCTATAAATAAATCCATCATATTAACAATCCATCGGATTGACAACTCATCGGATTTAATACTATTCTGAATACAGAAAACTAATTTATCATATTTAATCATTAAAATATATAATAAAATTGAAAAAATGGTATGCAATATTCATTTAATAAATGCATAGTAAAACCTTGTCATGATTTGAGTTATAGGATGAAAATTCAAGTGTCAGGTGTCCAAGTACCTTCGATAATTATGGAGAAATTTAGATTTTTGAAGATAATGATGATCTTTGGGATATACACCTATAAATACCTAGACAATTTAAGGCATCAAAACATTGAAATGAACTCAACAAACTATGATAAATCTCTACTAAAATTTCCACTTATGAACACCATGAAGCGTAAAAGTCCTGAACTATTTGTTCGTAGTGCTCGTAACATTAACAAGTTTTTTTTCTTTATGTTGTGTCGATCATTATAATTATGATCGAGGGATTTATGGTATATGAATACATATTAAATCCGATTGTTGTGATTAATATTAAATGCTTATGAGGCTATAAAGATGGAGGATCAGATCACCTTCTTGACCGAGGGATGATGGGGATAGGAAGAAAGACTAAAGATGAACATCATATCGAGGTCTTATCCTGGGGTGGGTAAGGCATACATTATTGAATGTATAAATCAAGGGACCTTTATCCTATGATATTTTATATGATTCTATGTGGGTTAAAATTTTTGTATTCATTGAATTTTATTTCATTTCTGATGCTATTGAAATAGATATTGAATCTTTTAAATATTCATTTCTTTATTTTGTATTCAGTTTATCGTAATTCATTTTATTATGATACATTTTTATTTAACTGTAATTATGATTCCTATTGTTATGATTAATTTAATTAATCAGTACAATTCTACACACTTTATGAAAAAAAATCACTTTTGTATTAATCTAATCATCGTAAACATTGTGATTAGAATAATTAGCATTCTTACTATCAATATGATTTTTTTCTAAATATAACCTTTGGAATACATATCGAAATCAACCTAATTATGAAATATTTTTACTCATACCCGAAGCCCTAGCCTAATAATTGTTAACTTCAAAATTGGTTTTATGAATTGAATTATTTTATATTATTTTCAACTAAATTCTTTTTTAAGTTTAAAAAATAATTTTTTAAACATACAATTCACCCCCACCCTCTTTTAGTTTTCCATCTATATATACATTCTGATGAATCACATTGATCAATTTTTCAACCTAAATCTATTATAAAACAAATAAATGATAATAATATTTAAAAACATGGTGAGTGTGGTACATCTTAGACAACCTAATATTGTTGATTGAGATATATCTTGGAAGACCAACATGAAAATTCAATCATTAATCCAATACATATTTTAATCCTTTATTGTAAAAAAACAAAAGAGAAAAATTCATAACATATATATGCTTTGGAATTTCTTTTTATTATCATAGGATTTAATTGATGTCTAAGACCTATCCATATAGTACATGGTTCTCCTATTGATGGATTAATAATGAATCCCTTTTCCTGATTCGTTTTCCATAAGATTCTTATTCAACTCATCTTTACCTTTTTATTTATAGTGGTATTTACGAGACCACGTAGTTATGATTCATGATTTTATTCTATGATATCCATGAAAATTACATATGGATTCTTCATCATTGGTGGAAATCTCATTATATGTTTGTGCATCATTTTCATAATAGGTGAAGCTTCATTCAACATTATCCATCTTAAATTTTTTTCATTATAATAGTGATGTAGTGAGTAAGATATTGTTACTGAATTTTGAAACCTTCAATGAGATCCAATTTTATTCTCTTCTAAAAAATAATTCCATTGTTTAGTACAGAAAATTTATTTTGACACATGATTTAATTTGTTTGAAAAAGGAATGGATAAATTTAGTATGAAACATATAATTTCACTATTTCTATAATTTATAGTTATTTTTAATGGTTATAATAAATAAAAAATCACCTAATAATTTCATACATGAAGAAATTATTTCATTATAAATATTTTGTTGTATAAAATCTTCATTCACTACTAATACGTTATGATTCTAGACACTCATCCATTGTCTATCTCATGATTAAATAGTATTTCCATTTTGTAGATTCATTTTTCAAGATCATGTATGTCTATATTTATTAAGAAACATTTTTTTATTCAATAATAATATATATAGAACATTTAATACAATAATTTTTTGATGTTTCCTTAGAGGGAAAATAAATCACCCCATTTCACTATGAAGATCTTTTTTTTGATTTATGATAATTGATCTTCCTTGAATTCTCCATTAGTCAGTAATCTATACATTCAAATGTTGAGAATATTTCCTTTCTAGATTATTTTCATTTCATGATGATCTATTCTAAGAGGGTTAGTGATTTCCTTAATTTACATCTATTAGAACATTGTTTTTCTAAAAAAAATCAATGGTCTTCTATTAGATAACGTTGACCCTTCATTTTTTCCACCCCTTATCATGATATATATAGTTATGATAAACACTATGTTACTGAAAATATTGTTCCCTATTTACATGTATTTTATGAATACAAGTTCTTGTAAATATATAATCTCCATATAGACTAAAATTTATACTAAGGAATTGTTCAAGCATTGTTTGTAGTAGGAAATTTACTATGATTGGAAACTTTTTTTGGTTTCCTAATCCAATATTAAATCATCATTCAATAATATCACTATGACGGATTATATGTTTTTATATTTTCTCTTTTCTCCCTAAACATTTTTATATAAAGAAATTAACATGGATTCATATTTAATTTCCATAATTTCATATTCCATCATCCTGGTACAATTTATTTTTCTATTTATCTTAGTCATCACTATTTAAATAAGGTAAAAGTCATTAGTTTGTTTCACTAGATTATCATTATGACATGATTGGAAGATTTTATTAAGACTAACTCCATATTTGACATAAATTTTATAGAACTTCCACAAATAATTTTGAGACACTACCAAAACATGAATATAGTATCATCATGTTGGGTTGTATTGTATAACATATTGGATAATAATTTACTTAGATCATATCTATTCAAGTATTACAAAACCATTTACTATGATTTTTAATTGATTATATCATCATATATATTTTGTGATCTTCATTCCAATATTCTTTAGGAAATTATTAGTCTAATTATTCCAACAATCTAAGTTAAGGAAACTCAATAACAGAGGTTTTGTCATTCAATAAATGAGGTGAATTTTTCTGAAATCTTATCTATAGATAAACAATTACTAAAATACATTAGGCCATGATACAACTTATTGGGTCCAAAAACATTTAATGCCCACTTTTAGGGGGTTCAGTATAGCTCATTCAAAATAATTCATTTCTATTATTTTAGAAAATAACTCATGATCGATCAGGTTAATTCATCTAAATAAACATATTAAATATAAATTGATACAATCACAGATAAATATATAAAATAACTTTAGTTGTAAAATGTAAATCACTATAAAAAATAATGATTTTACACCTTTCCCCACTATCTATATTCCATGGAGAATACACATTGTGATTTTATAGTGTAAACAAAAAACTATACTTGATTATGATGGGCGTATGATTTAAATTAATGGTAAATATATATCCAATAATACTACACATTTATGGTGTAGGGAATTCACTTTTTATGAAAGTGTTAGTACATCTTCATTTCTTATATGAACTACCTCTGTGATGGAAATGATTATTTTATAGGTGTGATGGATTCATTAGTAATACATATAATTTATTATCTCTTATTGATTAGAATAAGTTACTGAGACACTATGATTCTTATTATATAAATAATATTCTTTTTTGCATCTCTTCTTGTCCTCTAAGGCCATATAATAATGCCTAATCACAATGATATTTAAAAACAATCTTCAATAAAATCATAATAATAAAAATTATTCCACTTCTCAATGAATAATAATCCTTCATTGGAAAATATATATTCACATTATACTTCCCATAGTCTAGGTATCGAAATAGATCTACTCATTTTTAATTTATCAAAATTGTAACTACATGACCCTAGTAACCCAGAGTCGGTGCATTATTACATAATATTGGCATGATCACAAAAGATAAAGTCTCGAAACACCGATTAGTTTAGTAGCCTCAAAACAACTAGATACATTCATAAAGTTTACATTAAATCATAACATGAAAACTACTACAAAAACATCTTGTCTTCATATCCCCTCAAAATATCCCTACAGGTCATTCATAAATTACTTCTTCACATCTGGGGAAAAATAAAACATTGAAAGGGGTGAGCTCAGATGCTCAGTAAGGATAACAATATAGCAGAAACATTCATAAATAAGCATAAACATTTATAGCAATGTATAACTAAAACAAAATCCTTTTAAACATGAACATAAACATAATATGCCAAAGATAAAATGATATAATTTCATTTACTTATTTACATATATATTCTAATAGTCAAATAATCACATACAATATCAATAACCACTTTCATAATGATGGAATTCATAATGCCAGACTATCATAACCACATAGCCAAGGCCTCCTACCAAGACTACAAATAAGATTTTTTAAAGGACTTGTTCCAAGACACTAGTTTTTCTCATGAGACCTACCGATGCATCGATTATCTATAGAAGGCTCCACCTATCACTTATTATGTCCAATGCATTCTTCATATGAATAGGATTAAACATAACATAAATATTTGTATGAAAATTACCATATGAAATATCAATACTTTATCCATAAACCATGAATCGTATAAAAATAATACATCCATAGTCAAATATATCACAAAACCTTCAATACAATATGGAAGTTTTGTATCACAATAAATCAACTTGAAATAAGCTTAAAACCCATCAAAGGATGTCGACATAGATAAAATCAAAACTATTTGAGATAAATATCTCTTTTTTAGAAATAATTTAAAAGTCAAAAAATTATAAAATAAAACATTTACTTTGAAAATTTTCTTATAAGCTTGTAAGGGAAGCTTTGACGATTTTATAATGCTGGAAAATAGCCACACCTGCCGTATAAGTTAAAAAAGGCATTCTTACCTCAATTCCATCGAAAAGGTTAAAAAGGACCTTGTTTGGAAAAAGATAGAAATATTCCTTTATAAACTTCTTATAAAACATCAAAAAGGGTATAAAAGACTTTATCTCATAGTCTTTAAAATATTTAGAATGATTTGAAATAAATTTTTATGAAACATGGATGTGGATGATAAAGACGTCCCAGTAGATAATTACATATAAACAACCTCGGATAAAGAAGAGATTGTGAAATAAACCCTTACCTTGTAATATTCCTTAGTCTATGGTATGTTAACCACCTGTATAATATTTCAAACATTGTTATTAAATTAAAAAGAACAATATACATAATTATGATATCATATATGTTCTTCTAGTAATGTTGTGTTAATAATATTTTAGTATTATCGTCGTTTCGGGTGTTAACTTACTCGTTTTATTTTATATGTTTTGTTACATATGTCATGTTTATTATTAATATGTTGTATCTTATTCATATCCATAATGATATAAAGTTCCTTAATATTACTTTTAATCATCAAATGAGAATTATTCTTGAATGGATACGATGGAGAATGAATCTCATCGCGTTTAAGGAGACGGTAGTCCATACGTACGCACGAGCGATGATATCATTTTTTTTATATTAAAATAATATATAATTGGATGGAATATCATATATACAGAATCATTATCATTTTATATTTATTATTTACATTAATTACACATCATTATTATACCCATCCAAATAATAATATATTGAATAACAATTACACCACGACTTGGGGACGGTAAGTTGTACGTACGCACGTATGGTGACATGTCATTCAAAGGATGGATAGAAAACTGAATATGGTTTTACCATATTTATAATAACCTCACACTATATAGAAGATACTAGAGGTATTATTTTAGAATTTAAATAACAATGAAAGAAGAAGTTGAAGAAGAAAGAAACTTGAAAGAGGGTGGTGAAAACATTACCTCTTCTTCGGGTTCTTCCTTTCGATATGGTCAAAAGGGATTCTTATAATGGCTTTTTGATCATATTAAGGCCTATATGTTGAATTTAGGGAAGTTTAGAGGGTATTTGGGTAGGGGTTAGACGAGACAAAAGGCTTTGAATGCGTGAATTGGTTAGAAGGGGGAGTGCCCTTTTTATACGAGGGTGAGGGACACCTTTGGGAAAGCTAGAAATATTATTTTATAATAAATTCATATTCGGTTTCTAATGGATACAATGTGGATTATTTAAATTTTATGGTGGGGATAGACCGAAAACCACTCAACCAATAGGTTTTAGACAAGTTTGGGTCACTGTATTAAACTTATCGTTTAGTTTTAACTCTTAGTTAATTAGTTTGACACTTACCATGTCTTTTTTTATTTTTGTATTATATAGTCAATAATTTTACTATAAACATCCAAGATATACCCAAGTGGTCCATTAATGATACACCTATCATTATTTAAGTCTCTTAGACTAACATTAGATTTTTAATAATATAATATAAATTATTAATATAATATTTGTTTTAAAAAACACTTTTATGTCAATTTTGACACTATTGGGTATTTTGTTTTTGATAATTTCATAACAGCATTATTAATTCGATAAAAATTTATATAATCAGTCCTAATATTCCATAGTAACCTATAAAAATATTGTAATTCATAAAAAGTCTCAAATAACATTTATTTTGATATTTATAATATCAATTATTTTAATATTTCATTAATTAGGTAATTACTTCATCACCATTGTGTCATAAATAAATTAAATTATATAATGTCTAAACAATATAAATGAAATACCATTATATAAGAAATATTTTTATATTTCTGATGAATATTTACAATCTAATTTATCTTATGAATATCCCTATATTATAAATTTTTTAGTACTTAAACCTTGATTTTACCTCTTTGAACTCTTCTTTGAATTAAATACTAATAAATGTCCTAATCTAATCCAAGTGGACCTAAATGATAAATTATTGTTCCTAAGGATGTTTTCAGTCTAGATACACTTGTCCAATAGAATTAGGACATGTTTTAGGGTAATAATAATATCATTTTTACCCTTAATTACCCTATTTACTTTTAACCGTGGTAAATAAAAGTAAAAAGTTTCTATTCACCAAAAATTATTTTTATCTTATTTAACCACATTTTACACCTTGATATTAACCGTGTATCTTGGAGTTTCTAAATTCCACTCACATAAGTGGTAAAATTACGTTTTATGTGAATTTCCAAATTCTCCTTGGAGGTGGGTAAAAGACGGTGAAAAGTTCCATAAACATTTTATATATCTAAAATGATTATAAACTAAATCCAATTAATTACATTGAACTTATATAGGTACTATTTATCCATTTTTACCTAAATTAAATTTCAATAAAATAAACAATTATTTAAATAAAAATTCGGTTTTAAACCATGACTCACTGTTTTTCACTATTCTTCAAAAATTGAATGTTTTCAGAAAAATACTAAAATTTTACCCTAGGATAATTTCGATATTATGAATCCAAAAATGAAGTCCATTTTGAATGATAAAATTTATAAAATTTCAAAAAGTGGGTATTACTATTCATAACGGCTAGTTTGATTGATTTTGGTGTGTGTTAGAACTCGAAGTTGAGTACAACACACGCTACTATATTATTCAAAGAGAAGTGTACTGTGGAAGCTTGGGGTGTTACATTATCCCCTACTTCAAATAATTTCATCCTTAAAATTTATAGAATACTACTACATGAAATGAATTGGGTGGTTCTTCATCATGTGTTGCTCGGGTTCCCACGTTGCTTCTTCCATCTTATGGTTTCTCCACAAAACTTTTACCAGACGAGTTGTCCATTTTCATAGTACTTGTTCTCTCGTATCAAGAATCCTGACAGGCTCTTCGCAATAAGACAAATCGGGTTCCGGTTCTAATTCCTCATAGGTGAGTACATGATTTTGGTCAAGCATGTATTTCTTAACTAGTGATATGTGGAACACATCGTGAAATTTGGAGAGACTTGGCGGCATTGCCAAACAGTAAGCTATAGCCCCAATTCGTTCTAAAATTTCAAAAGGTCCGATGTACATGGGACTCAATTTACCCCTCTTACTGAAACATATAACTCCCTTCCATGTAGATACCTTCAATAAAACATGATCTCCTACATGAAATTCCAAATCCTTCCTTCGGTTATCGGCGTAGATATTCTGCCTAATTTGAGCTTCATTGATGTGGTTTTCAATTACCATTACCTTTTCCATTGTTTCCTCCACAAGTTTTGGTCCTACAAGTTTTCTTTCACCAACGTCATCCCAACAGGTTGGTGTGTGACATCTCTTTCTGAATAACGCTTCATATGGTGCCATATGAATAGTCGAATGGATTATATTGTTATAGGAAAATTCCACCAAAGGTAAATATTGATCCCACATACCCTGAATGTGAAGTGAGCATGATATCAACATGTCTTACAAGGTTTTAATAGTCCATTCTGATTGTCCATCTATTTGATGGTGGTAGGCAGTGCTAAAACGAAGTTCAGTATCCAGGGATTTCTGAAGACTTTTCCAGAATCATGAAGTGAAATGGGGATCACGATCAGAAACAATCGATGTGGGTACTCCATGAAGTCTCACAACTTCATTAATATATAACCTTTCTAAACATTCGAGTGGTAAATCTTCCCTTATAGAATGAAAATGTGCTGACATGGTAAGATGATCAACAATGACCCATATTGCATCGTTCCTTCTAGGAGTCTTTGGTATTCCCATGACAAAGTCCATCATGATATTATCCCATTTCAACTCATGTATGGGAAGAGGTTCCATTACTCCTCTTGTATGTTACCTTCCAGCTTTCACTTGTTGAAAAACCATACATCTTGACAAAAAATCAGCAATATCCCTCTTCATGTTGTCCCACCAAAAATGTTCTTACAAATATCTATACATTTTGGTGCTCCCAGGGTGTATAGAGAAATTGGAGCTATGCGCATCATCTAACAATCTCTTTTCAGATCAGGTTTATTGGGAACACAAAGTCTCTTCCCAAATTTTAAAATTCCTTCTTCATACACAAAGTCTCTCAATATCCCATCATTCACAGCTTTAATATTCTTTTTAAATTCTTCATCATCGGTCTGAGAACTCTTAATCCTTTCTAGTAAATATGGTTTGGAAAAAGTTTTAAAAGGCATTGATGTTTCACCTTGCATGGTTATTCCCATGTCCATATTCACTAGATCCATGAAAATTGGGTCCATTTCAATTCTCATATTGTTCAAAACTCCATGATCTTTTCTTCTAATTGCATCTTCCACCTTGTTTGCCTTCCCCGAGTGGTAGTGTATCATTAAATCATAATCCTTGAGTAATTCAAGCCATCTCCTTTTCCTCATGTTGAGTTATTTTTGTGATAAAATATACTTCAAACTCTTGCGATCAGTATAAATCTCACTTTTTTCACCATAGAGGTAGTTTCTCTATATCTTCAAAGTAAAGGATACAACTGCTAACTCAAGATCATGAGTAGGATAGTTTTTCTCATGAATTTTCAACGGTCGTGATGCATAGGCAATAACCCTATCATTATGCATAAGGACACAGCCATGTCCTTTCTTCGATGCATCACTATAAATAACGAACCCATCATTCCCTAATGGTAGAGTAAATATAAGAGCATTGACTAATCTTCTCTTCAGTTCATAAAAACATTCTTCACACTCTTTTTTCAAGAAACATTTAACCCCTTTACGTGTGAGCTATGTTAACGGGTTAGCCAACCGGGAAAAATTCTGGACGAAATGTCGATAATAACCTGCTAAACCAATAAAACTGCGCACCTCAGTTATACTAATTGGTGCTGGCCATTCTTGGATTGCCTTGTTCTTAGAAGGATCAACAGAGATTCCATCCTTAGAGAAAATATGGCCAAGAAAATAAATCTTCTGAAGCCAGAATTCATACTTTCTAAACTTCCCAAATAATTCATGTCTTCTCAGGATCTTCAGGATAATGCGCAAGTGATTTTCATGATCTTTGTAGATTTTATAGTATACCAAGATATCATCAACAAATAACACTAAAAAATCATCGAGGTATTCCTTGAAAACTCTGTTCATTAGATCCATGAATACAGAGGGTGCATTAGTCAATCCAAAAGACATTACTCTAAACTCGTAATGCCCGTACCTGGTTCGAAATGCTGTCTTCAAAATTTCTTCCTTCTTAATACAAAATTAATGGTATCCATATCAAAGTTAAATCTTTGAAATGTATTGAGATCCATGCAGTTGGTCAAATAAATCATCAATGCAAAGTAGGAGATACTTGTTCTTATTGTTATAAAATTGATCTCCCATTAGTTGATACATAACCTCATAGATCCATCTTTCCTTTTAACAAAAAGAACAGTGGCTCGACATGGAGAAACACTACTGAGAATAAATCCCTTATTACTCAATTACTCAAGTTGTATCTTTAGATCGAATAATTACACAGTGGCCATTCTATAAGGGCTCTTCGATATAGGCCTTGATCCAGAAATTAAATCAATGGAGAACTCAACTTATCGTTCTGTAGGATGTCCCGGTAAATCTTCCGGAAACACATCTACATATTCTTTCAAAATAGGTACATCCTCTATTTGAACAATCCTTTCCTCACCCACAGTCATTTCATTCTCTTCCTCCCCAATAATTGAATTTAGTTGATCTACTGGGGGTGGATCTAGGTAAGAATTAGGTGGTGATGATTTCTCTCTAAAGATAAGGTATTCCATATCATCATCACCAAAAAAAGTAACCTCCTTGTTCTTACAATAAATTTTTGCATCATGGTCCGAAATCCAATCCATACTGAGGATTATATCAAATTAAATCATAGGTATGACGATGAGATCAACGGATAAAGAACATTTATGTGCTCTAATGGGGACTGATTCAAAAAACTTTATTGCAATGATACTTCCCTTAGAAGTTTTAACTACCAACTACCTTGTTAAATCAAATTGGGAATATCTAATTTTCTTAGATAATTGGGAAGATATGAAACAATGAGATGATCCAGAATCAAATAAAGAATTTGATAAACTTGAGGGAACCATTAAATTACCTTCCACCACATCTTTTAGAGCTTCTACCTCAGCAGTTGTGATATTATAAGCTTGGCCTTGATCCATTGGGATTTTCTGAGGTAAGTTCCTCTGACGCTTAGGAAATTCATTTACAGAATATCCCATCTCCCTGCAATTGTATCATTGGACATCAGTAGCTTCCTTCTTCCCCTGGCAGTCACGAGATTGGTGTCCTTTTTCACCACACTTGTAATAGACTCACATTCCTTTTAAACAATTACCGAGGTGTTTCTTCCCGCATTTTATACAGGATGGATATTCAAATTTTCCCTTCTTCCCCTTATTTACATTCTCATAGTGATCAGTAGATTTATTCTTCTCTTGCTTTGATTTAAAGTCATAAGACTTAGAGAATTCATTTTCTATATTGATAGTACATGAGACAATATCTTCATACAATGGGAAGGTTTGTGAGACTAATGATCGATAGAGAAATGTTTTTAACACATCAAATAAATGATCAATCTTACTTCTTGGGTTATGTATATAATCTCCAGTATACCTTGATATCCTTGTAAATTTAGCCTCATACTTTGTGACATTCTCATCCTCCTTTGGTCTCAGACTCATAAATTTCCTTTCCATATCTGCTCGATGGTCACAAGGAAAGTATTTTTCTAAGAAAAGTTCTTTAAACACCCTCTATTCCATATTTTATACATCCTCATCATCCATTGTGATTTGAATCAGGGACCACCATTGATCAGCATCTCCAGTGAAGCGGTAAACTTCCATGATATCTTTTTCCCTTTCACTACTCCCCAAAGCCTGAAATATTTTCTCTAGGGAATTTATCCATTGCTCAGCTACTAAGGGATTTTTACTCCCATTGAACGTTGGTGGTTGTTTCCTCATGAAGCGATCTAACAATGATCCTCCACGCTGTGGATCAGGGTTCTCCATACGGGTAAGGTTGTATTCATAACCTGAGTGAGTTGTCCCAGTTTGGTGATTAGGTGATCATCACCAATTGCATAACCAGCTCCACTATAATTATCTTGAGCATGAGGGAAATCCCTACATGGATTGTGTGCATTGATACGGTTTCCATTTCTTCCACTAGGCTCCATTTCTAAACAATTGCATAAACAAATCAATTTATGAATCAAAAAAAATAATTCCATACTTGTAAAACACTTAACATAAATTGGACTATTTATGGATATAATCCATAATCATAAAAATGTTTTCTTTGAGGAAGTATATACTCATAAACCCTTCATAATGGTTTGAAAGGAAAATGAGAATTATCCTAATCATATCCCCCAAGAGTGTCGTAACTAAGAGTGCAGTATGGCCCATTGTCATGCACCAGTTCCCATTCGAGTCTAGATCAAAGCGGTGTTTTTGGGTTTTACCCATAGGTACATCTGTGCCAAAGCCGCCTCTACCTACTCGTACCCAGACAGGGATGTATGGCTCGGAAAACTCACGAAATAATTACTATAAAAAAATTCTAGGAAGTTCTTCTATACTAATCCTCAAATACTATCTTAGGGCTATGTGCTCTAATCAGAGTTTATCTAAAACTAGCTTCCAATGTTTTTACTAAAATTCCTTTAATACCAACTATAAAGCCCCGACCCCAGTTACCTAGAGTCGGTGCATTATTATATAATATTGGCATGATCACAAAAGATCATGTCTTGAAAGACCGATTATTTTAGTAGCCTTGAATAACTAGATACATTCATAAAGTTTACATTACATCATAAAGTGAAAAATAATACAAACACATCTTGTCTCCATATCCCCTCATACTATCCATGTATGTCATTCATAAATTACTTCTTCACATCCTGGGAAAAATAAAACATTTAAAGGGGTGAACATAGATGCTCAGTAAGGATAAAAATATTGTGGAAACTTTCATAAATATACATAAACATTTAAGGCAATGTCTAACTAAAAAAATCCTTTTAAACATGAAATTCAGCATAATATGGAAAATATAAAATAAAATAATTCCATTTACTTATTCACATGGATATTCTACTAGTCGAATAATCACATGCAATATCAATAACCACTTTCACAATGATTGAATGCATAATTCCTGACTACCATAACCACGTAGCCAAAGACTCGTGCCAAGACTAAAAATAAGATTTTTTTCAATGCCTTCTTCCAAGACACTAGTTTGTCTGATTATAACTACTAATGCATCGAAGGCCTATAGCGCACTCCACCCGTCACTTATTAAGTCCAACGCATACCTTATATGAACAGGTTTAAACATAACAAAAATATTCATATTAGAACTAGCATACGAAATGTCAAAACTTTTTCTATAAACCATGAATTTTATAAAAATAACACATCCATAGTAAAACATATCACAAAACCTTAAATACAGTATAAAATCTTTGTATCACAATAAATCAACATCAAATAATCTTTAAATCCATCAAAGGATATTGACAAAGATGAAATCAAAACTATTTGAGAGAAATATCTCTTTTTTGGAAATTATTTAAAAGTCACATAATTATAAAAAAAAATTTACTTTGGAAATTTTCTTATAAAGTGGTATGGGAAGATTTGGAGATTTTTTAACGGCAAAAAATAGCCGCACCCACCGTATAAGTTAAAAAAGACATTCTTGCCTTAATTCTGTCAAAAAGGTTAAAAAGGACCTTGTTTGGAAAACGACAGAAAGATTCATTTATAAATTTATTATAAAAAATAAACAAGGGTATAAATAACTTTATCCCATAGTATTTAAAATATAAAGAATGATTTTAAATACATATTTATGAATCATGTATGTGGATGATAAAGACGTCCGAGTAGATAATTACGTATAAACAACCTCAGATAATGAGGAGATTATGAAATAAATCCTTACCTTGTAATTTTCCTTAGTAGATGGTATGTTAACCTCCTATATAATAGTTAAAAAATTATTAAATTATACAATAACCATATACATAATTATGATATCATATATGATCTTCTAATAATTCTTTGATAATAATATTTTAGTATTATCGTCGTTTCGGGTGTTAACTTACTTGTTTTCTATTATATGTTTTATTACATATGTCCTGTTTGATATGAATAGGTTGTATCTTATTCATATCCAGAATGATATAATGTTCTTAAACATTAATTTTAATCATAAAATGAGAATTATTCTTGAATGGATACGATGGGGAATGAATCTCATCGCGTTCATGGAGACGGTAGTACGTACGTACACATGAGCGACAATATCAGTATTTTGATATTAAAATAATATATAATTGGATGGTATATCATATATACAGAATCATTATCATTTTAAATTTATTATTTACATTAATTAAACATCATTATTATACCCATCCAAATAATTATATATTGAATAACAATTACACCACGACGTGGAGACGGTAAGTCGTACGTATGCATGTATGGTGACATGTCATTCAAAGGATGGATAGAATAATGAATATGGTTGAAACATATTTATAATAAAATCAAAGTATATAGAAGATACTGAATTTATTATTTTAGAATTTAAATAAAAAATAAAGAAGAAGTTGAAGAAGAAAGAAACTTGAAAGAGGGTGGTGAAAACATTACCTCTTCTTCGGGTTCTTCATTTTGATTTGGTCAAAAGGTCTCCTTAAGATGGATTTCTGATCAAACTAAGGCCTCTAGGTGGAATTGAGGGAAGTTGAGAGAGTATTTGAGCAGGGGTTGGCAGATCCAAAAGGCATTGAATGTGTGAATTAGTTATAAGGGGGGTTCCCTTTTTATAAGAGTGGTGAGGGGAACCTTTGGGAAAGCTAGAAATATAATTTTATAATAAATTCAAATTCGGTTTGTAATGGCACCAAAGTGGATTATTTAAATTTTAAGGTGTGGATAGGTATAAAACCACACAAAAATAGGTTTTATACAGGTTTGGGACACTTTATTAACCTTATAGTATAGTTTTAACTCGTAGTTAATTAGTTTGACACTTACCATGTCTCTTTGTATTTTTATATTATGCAGTAAATAAACTGACTATAAACTTCCAAGATACACTCAAGTTGTCCATTAATGACACACCTATTATTATTTAAGTCTCTTGGCCGATATTTATATTTTTAAGTATATAATATAAGTCAATAATATAATATTTGATTTAAAAACTCTTTTATGTCAATTTTGACACTATTGGGTATTTTGTTTTTGATAATTTAATAACAACATTATTAATTCGAAAAAAAAAATTATAATTAGTCCTAATTGGTCATAGTAACCTAGAAAATTTGTTTAATTCATGAAAAGTCTGAAATTACATTTATTTTGATATTTATAATATCAATTATTTTAATAGTTCATTAATTAGGTAATTACTACAGCACCATTGTGTCATAAATAAATTAAATTATGTAACGTCTAAAAATTATAAATAAAATTCCATTATGTTGGAACTCTATTTATCTTTCTAATTGATATTTACAATGGAATTTATTTTATGTATAACACTATATTAAAAAAAATTAGTAATTAATCCTTGATTATAACTCTTCTTTGAAATAAATAATAATAAATGTCCTAATCTAATCCAAGTGGATCTAAATGATAATGTTTTATTCCTAAGGTTGTTTTTGGTCGAGAAACACATTTACAATAGAATTTGGACATGTTTTTGGATAATAATAGTATCATTTTTTCCCTTAATTACACAATTTACTTTTAACTGTGGTAAATAAAAGTAAAAAGTTTCTATTCACCAAAAATTATTTTTATCATATTGAACCATATTTTACTCCTTGATATTAACCGTGTCTCTTGGATTTTTGAAATTATACTCACAGATGTGGTAACATAAAATTTAATGTGAATTTTCAAATTCTCCTAGGAGGTGGGTAAAAGACGGTGAAAATTTCCATAAAATTTTTATATATCTAAAATTATTCTAAACTAAATCCAATGAGTTACATTGAACTTTTATAGGTACTATGTATCCATTTTGACCTTAATTAAATTTATTTAAAATAAACAATTATTTAAATAAAAATTTGGTTTTAAACCATGACTCAGTGTTTTTCAGTATTCATCAAAAATTGAAAGTTTTCAGAAAAATACAAAAAATTTACCGTAGGCTAATTTCGATATTCTGAATCCAAAAATGAAGTCCATTTTGAAAGATAAAATTTATAAAATTTCAAAAAGTGGGTATTACTATTCATAATGGCTAGATTTATTGGTTGTGGTGTGTGTTAGAACTCGAAGTTGCGTACAACACATTCTACTGTATTATTCAAAGGGAAGCGTACCGTGGAAGCTTGGGGTGTTAAATTCTCCCCTCCTTAAAATAATTTCATCCTCAAAATTTCGAGAATACTATAGCATGAAAAGACTGAAGTGGTTCTTCATCATATGTTCCTTGGGTTCCCACGTTGCTTCTTCCATCTTATGGTCTCTCAACAAAACTTTTACCAGACAAGTCTTCTGGTTTCTTAGTACTTCTTCTCTCGTATCAAGAATACTTATGGGCTCTTCACAATAAGACAGATTGGGTTCCAGTTCTAATTCATCATATGTGAGTACATGTGTTGGGTTCGGCATGTATTTCCTCAACAGTGATACCTGGAACACATCATGAACTTTGGAGAGACTTGGCAGCATTGCCAAATGGTAAGCTACAACCCCAATTCGTTCTAAAATTTTGAAAGGTCCGATGTACCTGGGACTCAATTTACCCTTCTTACCGAAACGTATAACTCCCTTATATGGGGATAACTTCAAGAAAACATGATCTCCTACATAGAATTTAAAATCCTTCCTTCGGTTATCGTCATAGCTCTTCTGCCTACATTGAGCTGCTTTGATGTGGTTTTGGATTATCTTTAGCTTTTCCATTGTTTCCTCCACCAGTTTTGGGGCTACAAGTTTTCTTTCACCAACATCATCCCAACAGGTTGGTGTGCGACATCTCTTTCCGTATAACGCTTTATATGGTTTCATCTGAATAGTTGAATGGAAGATATTGTTATAGGAAAATTCCACCAGAGGTAAATATTGATCCCATATACCCTCAAAGTCAAGTGAGCATGATCTCAACATGTCTTCTAAGGTTTGAATATTCCATTCTGATTGTCGATCTGTTTGAGGGTGGTAGGCAGAGCTCAAACGCAGTTCAGTATCCAAGTTTTTCTGAATACTTTTCCAGAATCTTGAAGTTAAATGGGGATCATGACCAGAAACAATCAATATGGGTACTCCATGAATTCTCAAAACTTCATTAATATATTTCCTTTCTAGATGTTCAAGTGGTAAATCTTCTCTTATAGAAAGAAAATGTGCTGACTTGGTAAGACGATCAACAATGACCCATATTGCATCGTTCCTTCTAGGAGTCTTTGGTAGTCCGATGACAAAGTACATCGTGATATTATCCCATTTCCACTCAGGTATGGGAAGAGGTTTCATGACTCCTCCAGTTTGTTGCCTTCCAGCTTTCACTTGTTGACAAACCATACATCTTGACACAAAATCAGAAATCTCCCTCTTCATGTTGTCCCACCAAAAATATTCCTCCAAATCTCTATACATTTTGGTGCCCCCAGGGTTTATAGGGAAATTGGAGCTTTGAACATCATCTAACATTTCTCTTTTCAGATCAGGTATATCCGGAACACAAAGTCTCTTCCCAAATTTTAAAATTCCTTCTTCATACACAAAGTCTCTCAATCATTCATCATTCACAGCTTTAATCATCTTTTGAAATTCTTCATCATCGGTCTGAGAACTCTTAATCCTTTTTAGTAAATATGGTTTGGAAACCATTTGAAAAAGCATTGATGTTTCACCTTCCATGTTTATTCCCAAGTCCATCTTCAATAGATCAATGAAAATTGGAACCCTTTCAATTATCATATTGTTCAAAACTCCATGATCTTTTCTACTCAAAGCATATTCCACCTTGTTTACCTTTCCAGGGTGATAGTGTATCATGCAATCATAATCCTTGAGTAATTCAAGCCATCTCTTTTGCCTCATGTTGAGTTATTTTTGTGATAAAATATATTTCAAACTCTTGTGATAATTATAAATCTCACATTTTTCACCATAGAGGTAGTGTCTCTTTATCTTCAAAGTAAATATCACAGCTGCTAACTCGAGATCATGAGTAGGATAGTTTTTCTCATGAATTTTCAACTGTCTTGATGCATAGGCAATAACCCTATCATTCTGCATAAGGACACAACCAGGTCCTTTCTTTGATGCATCACAATAAATAACGAACCCATCATTCTCAAATGGTAATGTCAATATAGGATAATTGAATTGTATTCTCTTCAGTTCTTCTAAACATTCTTCACACTCTTTTGTCCAAAAAAATTTAACCCTTTTATGTGTGATCATTGTTGATGGGTTAGCCAACTGGGAAAAATTCTGGGCAAAATGTCGGTAATAACTTTCTAAACCAATAAAACGGCATCCCTCGGTTATACGCGTTCGTGCTGGCCATTCTTGGATTGACTTGGTCTTAGATGAATCAATATAGATTCTATATTTAGAGACAATATGGAGAAGAAAATAAATATCCTGAAGATAGAATTCACACTTGCTAAACATCCCATATAATACATGTCTTCTCAGAGTCTTCAGGATAATGCGCAAGTGATTTTCATGATCTTTGTAGCTTTTGGAGTATACCAAGATATCATCAATAAATACCACTACAAAATTATCGAGGTATTACTTGAAAACTCTTTTCGTTAGATCCATGAATAGAGAGGGTTCATTAGTCAATCCAAGAGGCATTACTGTAAACTTGTAATGCCCAAACCTAGTCTGAAATGCTGTCTTCGGAATGTCTTCTTTCTTCACACACAATTGAAGGTATCTAGATCGAAGGTCAATATTTGAATAGTATTGATCTCTATGCAGTTGGTTTGATAAATCATCAATGTGTGGTAGGGGATACTTGTTCTTTATTGTTATAGAATTGATCTCCCTGTAGTTGATACATAACCTCATACATCCATCTTTATTTTTAACAAAAAGAACAGGGGATCCCCATGGAGAAACACTAGGGTGAATAAATCCCTTATTACTCAATTCCTCTAGTTGTTTATTTAGTTCAACTAATTCCACAGTGGCCATTCTATATGGTTTCTTCGATATAGGCCTTGATCCAGGAATTAAATCAATGGAAAACTCAACTTCTCATTCTGGAGGATGTCCAGGTAAAACTTCTGGAAACACATCTACATATTCTTTCACAATAGGTACATCCTCTGTTTGAACATTATTTTCCTCACCCATAGTCATTTCATTTTCTTCCTCTGAAATAATTGTATTTAGTTGAGCTACGGGTGGTGGATCTAGGTAAGAATTAGGTGGTGATGATTCCTCATTAAAGATAATGTGTTCTTTATCATCATCATCATAAATAGTAACCTCCTTCTTCTTACAATAATTTTTTGCATCATGTTCTGAAATCAAATCCATACTGAGGATTATATCAAATTCAATCATAGGTATGACGATGATATCAGTGGATAAAGAACATTTATGTGCTCTAATGGGGACTGATTCAAAAAAAATTATTACAGTGATACTTCCCTTAGTAGTTTTAACTGAAACTCCCTTGTTAAATAAAATTGGAAATATCTAATTTTCATAGAAAACAAGGATGATATGATACAATGTGATGATCCAGAATCAAATAAATCATTTTCTAAACTTGAGGAAACAGTTAAATTACTTGCCACCAAATCTTTTGGAGCTTCTACCTCAGCAGTAGTGATAGCATAATCTTATCCTTGATCCCTTGGCCTTGTCTAAGGTAAGTTACCCTGACGCTTAGGACATTCATTTTCATAATGTCCCATGTCCCTATAATTGTATCATTGGGCATCGGTAGATTCCTTCTTCCCCTTTCAATCACGAGCTTGGTGGCTTTTTTCACCACACTTGTAACAGACTCCCATTCCTTTTAAGAAAGTACCGGGGTGTTTCTTCCCACATTTACTGCAGGATGGATATTCATCTTTTCCCTTATTCCCCTTATTTTCATTACCATAGTGATCAGAAAATCTCTTCTTCTCCTGCTTTGTATTAAAGTCATAAGACATAGAGAATTCCTTTTCTGTCTTGATAGCACGTGAGACAATATATTCAAACAATGAGAAGGTTTGTGAGACTAATGATCGATAGAGAAACAATTTTAACCCATCAATGAAATGATCAATCTTACTTCTTGGGTTACATATATAATCTCTAGCATACCTTCCTTACCTTGTAATGTTAGCCTCATACTTTGTGACATTATCATCATCCTTTTGTATTAGACTCAGAAATTGCCTTTCGATATCTACTCAATGGTCACAAAGAAAGTATTTTTCTATGAAAAGTTATTTGAACTCCCTTCATTCCATGTTTGATACTTCCTCATCATCCTTTGTGTTTTGAATCAGGGACCACTATTGATCAGCATCTCCAATTAGGCAGTAAACTGCCATGAAAACTTTTTCCCTTTCACTACTCCCTAATGCCTGAAATATTTTATCTAGGGAATTTATCCATTTCTCAGCTACTAAGGGATTTGCACTCCCATTGAACGTTGGTGGTTGTTTCCTCCAGAAACGATCTAACATTGATCCTCCATGCTACGGATCAGGGTGCTCCATACAGGTTAGGTTATTATTCATAACCTGAGTGAGTTGTCCCAGTATGGTGATTAGCTGATCAATACCCTTTTCATCACTAGCTCCACTATAATGATCTTGAGCAAGAAGGATATCCCTTCATGGAGTTCGTGCATTGATATGGTTTCCATTTCTTCCACTAGGTTCCATTTCTAAATAATGGCATAAACTAGATCAGTTTATGAATAAAAATACATAATTCCATACTTGTAAAACAATTGACATAAATTGAACTATTTATGGATATAATCTATAATTATAAAAATGTTTTCTTTGAGGAAGTATATAATCATAAACCCTTCATAATGGTTTGTAATAAAAATGAGAATTATCCTAAGCATATCCCCCGGGAGTGTTGTAACCAAGAGTGAAGCAAGGCCTTTTGTCGTGCACTATTTCTTATTCAAGTCTAGCTCAAAGAGGTGTCTTCAGGTTTTACCTCTAGGTACATCTATGCCAGAGCTGCCTCTTCCTACTCATATCCAGACAGGGATGTATGTCTCAGAAAACATACAAAATCATTACAATACCAAAATTCTACAAAGTTCTTCTATACTAATCCTCAAAGTCTATCGTAGGGCTATGTTCTCTAATCAGATTTTATCTAAATCTAGCTTCCATGGTTTGTACTAAACTTCCTTTGATACCAACTATAAGGCCCTGACCCCAGTTACCAGAAGTCGGAGCATTATTACATAATATTGGCATGATCACAAAAGATCAAGTCTCTAAAGGACGATTAGTTTATTAGCCTTTGAATAACTAGATACATTCATAAAGTTTACATTACATCATAAAGTGAAAACTACTACAACAACATCTTTTCTTAATATCCCCTCATATTATCCCTACAGGTCATTCATAAATTACTTCTTCACATCTTGGTAAAAATAAAACATTGAAAGGGGTGAGCTCAGATGCTCAGTAAGGATAACAATATAGAGGAAACATTCATAAATAAGCATAAACATTTAAGTCAATGTATAACTAAAAAAAGCCTTTTAAACTTGAACTTAAACCTAATATGGAAAAGATAAAATGAAATAATTTCATTTACTTATTCACATGGATATTCTACAAGTCGAATAATCACATGCAATATCAATAACCACTTTCGTAATGATGGAATGCATAATGCCAGACTATCATAACCACATAGCCAAGGCCTCATGTCGAGACTACAAATAAGATTATATCAAGGCCTTGTGCCAAGACACTACTTTGTCTCATGAGGCCTACCGATGCATCGAGGGGCTATATCGGGCTCCACCCGTCACTTATTAATTCAATGCATTCCTCATATGAACAGGTTTAAACATAACATAAATATTCGTATTAAAACTCGCATACGAAATGTCAATACATTTTCCAATAAACCATGAATGGTATAAAAATAACACATCCATATTCAAACATATCACAAAACCTTCAATACAATATGGAAGTTTTGTATCATAATAAATCAACATCAAATAATCTTAAAATCCATCAAAGGATGTTGACATAGATGAAATCAAAACTATTTGAGATATATATATATTTTTTTGAAATCATTTAAATGTCATATTATTATAAAATAAAACAATTACATTGAAAATTTTCTTATAATCTAGTAAGATAATATTCGAAGATTTTATAATGGCGTAAAATAGCTGCACCCGCCGTATAAGTTAAAAAATACATTCTTACCTTAATTATTTCAAAAAGGTTAAAAAGGACCTTGTTTGGAAAAAGACAGAATGATTCCTTTATAAACATCTTATAAAAATTCAACATGGGTATAAATGACTTTATCCCATAGTATTTAAAATATAAATAATGATTTGAATTACATTTTTAAGAAACATGGATGTGGATGATAAAGAGGTCCCACTAGATAATTATGTATAAACAACCTCAGATAATGAGTAGATTGTGAAATAAACCCTTACCTTGTTATTTTTCTTAGTCGATGGAATGTTAACCTCTTGTATAATAGTTAAAACATTGTTATTTAATTATACAAGAACCATATACATAATTATGATATCATATATTATCTTTTAATAATGCTTTGTTAATAATATTTTAGTATTAACGTCGTTTCTGGTGTTAACTTACTCGTTTTCTTTTATATGTTTTGTTACATAAGTCATATTTGTTATGAATAGGTTGTATCATATTAATATCCAAAATGATATAAAGTTCTTAAAAATTAATTTTAATCATCAAATGAGAATTATTCTTGAATGGATTTGATGGGGAATGAATCTCATCGCATTCGTGGAGACAGTAGTCCGTACGTATGCACGAGCGACAATATCATTCTTTCGATATTAAGATAATCTATAATTTGATGTTATATCATATATATAGAATCATTATCATGTCATATTTATTATTTACATGAATTACACATCATTATTATACCCATCCAAATATTAATATATTGAATAACAATTACACCACGACGTGGAGACAGTAAGCTGTACGTACGCACGTATGGTAACATGTCATTCAGAGGATGGATAGAATACTGAATATGTTAGTACCATATTTATAATAACATCTCAGTATATAAGAGATACTGGATTTATTATTTTATAATTGAAATAAAAAACAAAGAAGAAGATGAATATGAAAGGAACTTGAAAGAGGGTGGTGAAAACAATACCTCTTCTTCGGGTTCTTCCTTTTGATTTGGTCAAAAGGGCTCCTTAAGATAGCTTTATGATCAAAATAAGGACTCTACGTTTAATAGAGGGAAGTTTATAGAGTATTTGGGTAGGTTTTGGCTGATCCAAAAGGATTTGAATGTGTGAATTAGTGAGAAGGGGGAGTTCCCTTTTTATAAGAGGGGTGAAGGGCACATTTGGGAATGTCAGAAATATTAGTTTATAATAAATTCATATTCGGTTTCTAATTGCTAAAAATTGGATTATTTAAATTTTAAGGTGGGTATAGGTCTAAACATACTCAACCAATACGTTTTATACCAGTTTGGGCCACTTTATTAACCTTATCATTTAGTTTTAACTCTTAGTTAATTAGTTTGACACATACCATGTCTCTTTGTATTTTTATATTCTATAGTCAATAAACTTACTATAAACATCCAAGAGACCCACAAGTGGTCCATTAATGATAAACCTCTCATTATTTAAGTCTCTTGGCCTAAACATAGATTTTTAGGAATATAATATAAATTAATAATATATTTGTTTTAAAAACTGCTTTATGTAAATTTTGACACTATTGGGTATTTTGTCTTCGATAATTTTATAACAGCAATATTTCTTCGAAAAAAATTTATTTAATCAGTACTAATATTTCATATTAACCTATAAAATTATTGGAATCAATAAAAAGTCTAAAATAACATTTATTTTGATATTTATAATATCAATTATTTTAATATTTCATTAATTAAGTAATTACTATATCACCATTGGGTCTATGTTAAATTACATTATTTAATGTCTAAAAATTATAAATAAAATACCATTATGTAGGAAATATTTTTAGATTTCTAATTAATATTTGAAATCTAATTTATCATAAGTATAACCCTATATTAAAAATATTTTAATAATTAAATGTTGATTTTAACTCTTTTAACTCTTCTTTGAATTAAATAATAATTAATGTCCTAATCTAATCAAAGTGGACATAAATGAAAATATTTTACTCCTAAGGTTGTTTTTGGTCGATATAAACTTTTCCAATATAATTAGTACATGTGTTAGGATAATAATAATATATTTTTTACACTTAATTACCCTATTTACTTTTAATCATGGTAAATAAAAGTAAAAAGTTGCTATTCACCAAAAATAATTGTTATCTTATTGAACCAAATTTTAATCCTTGATATTAATGGTGTCTCTTGGATTTTTGAAATTCCACTCACAAAAGCGGTAAAATTATGTTTTATGTTTATTTCAAAATTCTCCTAGGAGGTGGATAAAAGACAGTGAAAAGTTCCATGATTTTTTTTATATATATAAAATGATTCTAAACTAACTCCAATGAATTACATTGAACTTATATAGGTACTATGTATACATTTTGACCTTAATTAAATTTATATAAAATAAATAATTATTTAAATAAAAATTCAGTTTTAAACCATGACTTACAGTTTCTCACTATTCATCAAAAATTGAAGGTTTTCAGAAAAATACTAAAATTTAACCCTAGGCTAATTTCGATATTTTAAATCTAGAAATAAAGTCCATTTTGAAAGATAAAATTTATAATATTTCGCAAAGTGGATATTACTATTCATAATAGCTAGTTTGATTGGTTGTGGTGTGTGTTAGAACTCGAAGTTACGTACAACATACGCTACTGTATTATTCAAAGAGAAGCATACCATGGAAGATTGGGGTGTTAGGAAAATCGCATGAAAGAACGTAATATAAAAATGAAATTCCCAAGAAGCTCTTCATTATAAATTTTCATTTGAGAACTGGTTATCTAAATATGACTATACTATATTTGATTTTTCCATCACCATTATGTCTAAAATTATCTTTGAGTATTTAATTATTTAGAATACATGAATATTCATGTGTTATATGTGTTATATTTGAATAATGAAACCCTGCCAAAATAGTAATATGATTTCATCATTTGAACCCTCATAACCATTTCATATCATTTGAGTCTATCAAAGGTATCTTTTTATATAATAAAATTATAGTTAATTGTATTCGATATTATAGAACAAACCAGACCATAAAATCATCCCTATAATTATGTCAGAGTATTTTACATTCTCATCTTAACCATAGTTGGATATCTTCATTCGTGATGTGATGCTCACTAGAAAAAATATAAATAAAATTATCTCAATATTATATATTCAACTTCGTGGAATATCAACTTCTAATCCTCACTCATATATGAATATTTAGAATAATAACATTATGAATGACTACATTAGAACATGAAACTGATTTTATTCACTCAATAGAATACATGTTTACATTCATAAAATAAATTTCAAAATATATACCATTTATTCGTAACAAGGACTTTTTATTTTTTCCAGAGTATTATCTATGAAAGGATATATTTTAAATATTATTCCACGATACATATTATAAATTCAAATCTATAAATATTTAAATAATCCTCCCACATAAATTTTGAAATGAAGAAGTTTTCCCCAATTTTATATTTATAAATTATTTGGGAAAATTCTGAGACCAGGCGCTGAGACACCTTGTGATTCTGAGGCCCAGAGTTCCCGAAACAATTCGTTGAAAAAAAAATTATGTTTTAATTTCATGCACTTGTTACTTTTCGTAAAATGTGGAAAAAATTGATTAGGTTCCTAGATCAGAAATCTAAGGGTGTTGTTGGGCTCTGATTATTGGTTTTAACATAGGCATGACTTAAATTAATCGGTGTAGGTCTTCGGTGGAAAACCCCAAAAAGGGATTAATCGTATATAAAATAATAAAATATTTTTTTAAAAAAATACAAATAACTAATTAATAGTAGCTCATATTAGAAATTTGACACAACCATTGAATTCATAAGGGGGTGTTTTCCTTTGGATAGGACTAACATCAGTGGGTGCGGGCTTGCTGGGAAAGATAGTTTTTGGGACATAAACGTCATTAAAATAATTGAATAATAAAATATTCTTGCTGTAGAAATGTTTTTTATTTTAATATTCATTTTTCAGAATCCAAGGTTATGACATAATCTTGGAAATCCTCTAAGGCTTGGATATGGAGCTCCCTACAATGAACGTTGGCAGATTGGAAAATCAAGAACAACGACTTCAGATTCGAAGGAACATCTCCCACAACATCAATATGGTGATCACTCTTCATCCATGATCAAACGGAATCAAGTTATAAAATTTTGGTTTTGATTATTCACTTCCCTATTTTTGAAAATCAGTAATAAATGTAGATCAACCAACAAACAGTATGACCCGGGGATCGCTCATTCTTGTGATATGGGTGTAATTATAAGGTTTTATTCTCAGGTTTTATTTGATTAAATATTTTTTATGGTTCTGTGATCATTTTTACAAAATATACCGCGGTCGGAACATACAATGGTCGATTATAGATCGATGGGTTGTTACATGTTCTTTTCTTCCATGATTTTATTCATGTTCTTTGTATTATTCACACTCTTTGTGGTTTGTGAATGGTTGATCATTGTGCCTTCATTTCATGGTGAGATGATCCGAAATTGTGGATCCAATGTTGGGATGACCTACTAGTGGGGAGAAAGAGATGATGATTGATGGATTTAAGTGAGTTGGGAGATATCATCGTTCGAGTGGTTTTTCCTTAGGATGAATAATTATATTGATCTAAGCCCAAGGCGATGAATAACCTTACATGAGGACAACAGATGTGCCTCCATTTTGAAAAATAAAGCTTTGATGGCCTGTAAAGGGTTCCCCCAACACACCAAAACTAGTTACTAGTGTTGGTGGTGGCATGCGGCTCTGTGAGAGAGGTATAACGCTATGACGGAGGCAGTCGTGTGAATAGTGTATTTCCCTTGGTAGAGGGATCAAATGATGGTGGGGTTCAAACCACGTAGGCGGTGTGGCAAAACCGCATAGATCCGCAGTGGGAGGGTCCATAGTAGGGACCGGGGATGCGGTGGTAGGGGTCATGGTGGAGACTTGGGATGAGGCAGCGGACCATGTTCAATATGTAGGTGCCACATTTACCAATCGACAAAGGGATACCATGATTCCCGGGACTATAGTGTGGACTAGGCTGCTTAGCCAGGGAAGCCACATCTGATGGAGCAAATCGGCCCACAAGCAACAAGCCAGACCAGGGTGGTCAGTCCCCTCTAGTGGTGGGTAGGCTAGACCCAGCTGCCCAGCAGACTAAAATGGACCATCCAGGTCGGGTCATCTGGACCTAGTCAGGTCATCTAGTAGGTCGAGCTGGCTCCGATAGGTCGGGTCGGACCCAAGTCAGACCATTTCACAAAAATAGTTGTAACATTCAAACTGTGTGTTTGTTTGACGAGCCGTTTGCGGGGTTGGGAACCATGCGAGTAGATATTCCTTTTGGGAAACATTAAGTGACTTGTTGTGGAAGTTGTTATATGGAGTAATGGATTGAGTATTAGGTTCTCCTAGTATAAGCGTGCTATGAGTGGAATTTGGTGGCTGGTTTTGACTTGGGCACTATGTGACATGGGGGATGCATGATGTACGGACACTCCATGTGTTACCAATACATGTTGTGTTACTAATTCTCTATGGGTTATCAACACTCCATCTGTTATTGACACTCCGTGTGTTACCAACACTCTATGTGTTATTAAAACTATGTGTCTTAGTGAGACTAGAAGTCCTCAGGAAACTACATAACATATCAAGACCCAAGTGTTATCCTGGTTACTTTTGGTAGACATGTTCTACAAGAATCTATCATATTGGTCGAGGATTGTGATCTCCTAGGATAAGCGTGTTATGAGCAGAAATAGATAGATGGAAGTAGAAGAGACTTTAAGAATTTGATTACATTATGAGTTTACAAGGATGTTCTTATTGTATGTTATTTAGACATATACATGTGTTAAGCTTACTATATTTTCTTAATGGTGTTTTCAATTTTTGATATTAATGGGTGGTATCTTCTTCTCAAGGTTTCCAATGTATTATTATTTTTTCGTTTTCAGGGTGTCCTATTGAGTATTGTTTTACTCACCCTTGCATAGATTTTATCACATGTGTTGTGTCTCGTGAAAATGTTTGAACATTTTATGGAGCTCAAGGGAGACCCATACAATATGTTTCTTGGTGAGATCAGACAGACCAGGCAATGCTCTACGACTATAAACATTAGTCCCAGTACCTTTGTTTAGTGGTTAGACTATTTGGTTTGCACACACTTTTTGTGGTCTTGTATTTTCGCCAAGTTGTACATTAATGAACATTACAACTCTATCATACATTGTGGTTGGTATATTAGTGTATTCATGATTTATCTATATATTTTTTTTACATTACATAATGTTGGGCTTGTAGATGTGTGTGTGTGTGTGAAGGTACATAAGAAAATGCCCCCGATTTTTGGGATATGCCTACTAAGTCATAGTTTCCATCCCCTGTCCTATCGAAGGTATGCTTTGGTTAATAATAGAATAATCCCCTCTATGATGGTTCATGACATAGTGGTATCATAGGAGGTTTGTTCTCTACAAATATTGGGAGTTTTGAGGTTGTTTTTTGAAACAGTGTCAAGTGTTTTGAGTTCATCTTTCAGGACAATGTATCCAATGTTGGAGTGGCGGCCAAAGTATCCATACACTAAAACACTTGAAACCTCCTTTTCAACTCGATACATGAAAACATTTATTTCAAGTATGTCAATTATACATGCATCATATAATAATGCGTTTTGTTTTACATGTCCTTCTTGAGTCATCTCACGAGGAATATTTTTTTGATTGTGATATATCATGTTTTATTACAAGATATATTCATGATACCAGTCAGTGAGGTTTCTATAGTAGGATCGAGAAATCAACTTGTTATTTGAAGAGATTCCCCTAAGGGGATCCATTCATGAAGTATTTTTTCATCAGAATGGTCAGAGGGTTGTTCTTTCTCCAATTGATTAGTTCATAGACCCACCTCTAGTGGTTTAAGTGGATCCAACATTCAAAAATGAGTCATTCATAGATATTTTGGTGATGGATGATGATATGAAGGGTACAAGTGTGTATCATAATCTTCCATGGTAGTGATCTCCCAAGAAGTGGGGTCAGTAATACCAACTGATAGCAGGTGCACAACATAAGTCGTAAAACATGGGGTTTCATCGGAAGTACCAAGGGTGTGCTAGTTCCAAGTGAAAGATGTGTTGTTATGATTGTAATGGGAAGGGAAATTCCATGAGAAATTCTCCCACTATTCAGGATAAATTTAGAGAGGCAGTTGATGAACCATCAAGGAAGAGGTAGCGGCAGGAGCAGACAAATCCTTCATGTGGTGGATGTGGCAGAGGAGTTGTGGAAGCAGTAGGACATGGTCAACGTTTTGACATGTTACCACCACTACACCTAGGTGGGCCATACTATACATAGGCACCCGGAGGGTAGGGGAGGAGAAAACTGTAGGAAATCAATGCTTAGAATACGAGGACTCTATGAATGGTTCAAGGTATTATAATTTTCATACTATTTTAGTTGTGGTATTGATAAACACTTATGCTAGTGATTTCCTTTCCTGCCACATTTATTGTTTGATACATAGATATTCTGGTTAAACCGTTGACTTGACCCTCATTTTTAGAGACTCCCACTGGAAGAGAACCAATGACCACACAATAGTTCCAATAGTGTGACCTAACCCTTAATGTTGATATTTTTATATGGGATCTCTTGGTAGTAGCATCGAGGCCTTATGATGTCATTCTCATTATGGAATATTAGCCCCAATTCATTCTTAGATTGATTATTTTAGTCAAATAGGGTGGTTAATATGAGATAACAGAACCATAAATCAATTTTATTAGTGAAAGGGAAATATTTTCTGTTTAGGATGGACACACACATATGAGGGTGCAGCCTATTACCCTTCAGTTGGTTAACCTAACCCTTAGTGTTGAGGATATTTTGAGTCCTCAGATTCTTGTAAAGTTGGGGGAGTATAAGGATTTTTTCCCTGAATATGTTCTAGTTTTAACTCTCCACCAAGAGATATAATTATATGTTTATCTACACTTAGGTATGATAATGATATCTACACCAACATATCAGATGGTTCTGGCAGAGCATCATGAGTTAAGGGTGTAGTTTTGGGACTTGTAGAAGAATTGATTTAGGAGACCCAAGGTTTCACCCTAGGTAGACCTAGGTTATCTTAATTGATAACATTCTCGTGTACTCAGTGTCTAAAAAGGAGCATTCTATAAACATGATAATGGTCCGAGACACACTTAGAGATCACCATATTTATGATTATACCTTTAAGTATCGATCATGGATTCAAGAGGTCCTTTTTTTGTGATGTGTAACCTCATAAAATAGTCTTTAAATGGATCTAGCGTTGGTTGTGGTAGATTTTGATGAGCTCTCCCCTCTTGGGGATTCTAGATGAGGGTCTTGAGTATGTAGTATTCTATGATGAATCTGGAATCAGTCTTGGTTGTGTCCTTATGCAGAGGTAATTACTGATTTATTATGGTTCGCACCAGGTGAAATCACATGAACAGGACTACCTGACACATGATATTCAGTTAGTAGATGTAGTCTTTGAATTGACGATTTGGTGACACTACCTAATGAGAGAGATGTTTATCATCTACTTTGACCACAACAGTCTCTAGTATATCATCTCTAGGAAGGATTGAAACTTGAGACAAAGTAAATGGATATAGTTCCTCCATGAATATTACTTGGAGACATTCTATACTCAGGGAATGGAGAACATGGTAACAGATGATCTTTGTAGGGGATATATCTTTCATTTCTTAAATGAGGCATCATAGCAATTAGACGTATTGCATAAAAACACTATAGATTTTCTTGTAGGAGCCTATCTTCAGTAAATGGTAATCACCACTACAATATTACGGAGAGTCAGGTTGGCACAACATAGAGATACCAAAAATGAGTCTCTTCGTGGTCAAATATCCACAAGAAATTCCCTTGATGGATATTCAAAAGGAGGGGAGCATGATTTTATTTTTATAGGATACACGATGATAACAGTGTTATTGTGAGAGGATGATCTGATGGAGTTTCATGCATCCCTTTTAGTGGTACATCCATGTGTGGAAATAATGTACTAGAACCTATGATTTCAATTTGGTGGTTAGGAATGAAGAAGGAATTTTTTGAGTTTGTGTCTTTATGCCTTAATAGTTGAAAAAATAAGGTTTATCATTAGTTTCTAGTGGGTTTGACTCAATTCCTTTAGGTGACTAAATGTAAGTGGGTTGGAATGAAAATGGACTTCATGAAGGGTTCACCATGTACGTCCAGGGGTCATGATACCATATTGGTGATCATTGACCGACTCACCAAGTCATCCAACATCATACTTATCTGGGAGAAATGTTTAGCATATTCCTTGGGATGCCTCAATGTGCAAGAGATAGTTCAGCTTCATGGAGTTCCATCGATGATTATATCAGATCATGATCCTCACTTCACATCTGGTATGTTCAAGTGATTGCAGGAGGTGTTTGGGACTTAGTAATTCTTGATAATATCATTTAATCCCCATACTGACGGCCAAATGGATAGGACCATTCAAATTCAGGAGTTAACATTTTGGGCTTGCTTGTTTTGTTTTGTCCTTACTTGGGAGGATATTCTACCTCTGGCAGAGTTTGTGTATAACAACAGCTACCCCTCCACATAAGTATAGAAGTATTTGAGGCTCTATAACAGCAACCTTGTAGGTCACCACCTTTCTGGACAAACCTAGGAGTTCTGATGGTCATGGTCCCAGGGTTGGTGGTGGTGACTATGGAGAAGGTGCAGGTCTACTAGGAGATGATGAAGAATTCACAGAGCTATCAAAAATAATATGATGAAAGATGACAGAGGCCTTTGGGGTTTGAGGAGGGATACTATGTTCTCCTTCATGTCTCTTGTCGATGTGGGATATAGAGATTTTGTTTGGATGGAAATATATCTCTAAGGTTCATCTTCCTTTTCCGGATACTATGTAGAGTTGGCGATGTGGTGTAATGCATGTCTCTACCCCCAAAGATGGACCAGGTACAAGATTCCTTCCACGTGTTACAACTGAGGAGATATGTGCATGATTCATCACACATCATTGACTAGGAATAATTTTTATGAGAACCCAATGTAGTTCAAGGATTGATTGAAAGGGATACTTTGTTGATAGTTTATTCCTCTATTGTTCATTCAGTGGTGTTTATGGAATCTCTTTGTGATCACATGGGAGGGGAAGGCTCATATTCGTGCTCATTACCATCAATTTGTTCAGTATCTATTCTTGGATTTTAGGTATGTAAAACCCTATTATGAGATAATTTAATGACTAGTTTTTTCTTGATTTGTTTAGGAATTATTTGGGAGAATTGAGAAATCGGGCAATGAGATGGTGTGTGATTCTAAGGCTCGGTGTGCCTGAACAAATTCATCGAAAAATGTTAAATTTTAATATCACACCCACGGATATTTCCTTAAACAGTTATATACCATTTTAGAGGGTTGTCAGATTAGAAATATAAGGGCACTATTAATCTTAGAGTAGTGGCTTTACCATAAGTGTGACTTAACATTAGTCAGTGCAGGTCTTCTGTGGAAAACACAAAAATGGTCTAACCATAATTAAAATAACTAAATAAAATTATTATATTTCTAAATTCATAATAACTAAAAAATGGTAACTCAAATTAAAATTTTGAGACCAGGTTTGAGTTCATAAAGGGTATTTTTCTTAGGCTAGGTCGAATAATAGCTAGTGCGCGCCGGCAATGAAAAATTGTTTTTGGGACATAAACGTCATTAAAATTATTTAATAATAAATTATTCTTGATATAGTGACCTATTTTATTTTAATAATAATTTTTAATAATATAGTGTTAGGATATAATCCTGGAAATCCTATAAGGCTAGGAAACCGATATCTCTCCAATGAATGATGACGGGTTGGAAAATCAAGAACGACAAACCTCATATTCAAATGAACTTCACCCAAAACAATAATGCAGTTACAGTTATTCATCTGTGATCAAACCAAATCATTGTAGGTTGTTTTGGTTCTGGTAATTCTTTTCCCCATTCTAGAGAATAAATGATGAACATGGATCAACCAATCAAGAGGTTGACCCATTGATAGCTCGTTCTTGCGGGATGGTCATAATATTGCGGTTTTATTCTCAGGGTTGATTTGATTACATATTTTATAAGATTTCATAATCATTCTTACAGAATGGACGGAGGCTAGAATGAACAATGTCCTAGTTTAGATCCATGGGTTGTTCCATGTTCTTTTCTTCCCGGATGTTCTTCATGTTCTCTTTGTTCATTTCATTCTTCATGGTTTATGAACTGATGACTGTTTTGCCTCCATTTTATGATGGAATGATCTGAAATTGAGGATCCAATGTTGGGATGACATACTAGAGATGTGACAAAGATGATTAGGGATGGATCAAATTGAGTCAGAGGATATCTTTATTCTTGTGCGTTTTTTAATGAATAGTGACATTGATTTGATCCTAGGGTGATGAAGAATGTGACGCAATGATGACAGACAATCCTCTATTTCAAAATACAGTGCACTAGAGGAGAATTGATGGCCTTCCGAAGTGATCCCTAGTGCACCGGTGCCAGAGGCTAGTGCTGATATAGGCAACCAGTAGAAGCTTATAGAATTGACCACATGCAGTAAGAGGCATGCACTGGTGGTGGGTAGTGGTAAAGGCAGTCATGTGAAACAATGCACCATTATTGTTGGAGGAGACCAAAATGGTGATATATGCAATAGTAAGCGGCGGCGGCCAGAATGCTTGGAGTTGCGGGGCTGGAGGCTGTAGCGAGGACCAAGGACGTAGTTATCGACCATGTTGACTGTGGCAGTGCCACGTTGATTAGGAAGCGTAAGGGGAGACAAACAGTCAGGGTGGATCGTGTTGACTAGGGGGTGCGACCAGGGTAGGCCTCCTCCAGTAGTGAAAACCGGCCCTCATGCAGCAGGATGGACCATGGTGGTCGGGACACTCCAGCGGCCTAGAACGCTAGACCTAGAGGCCTAGTGGGTTGGGTCCAGCCGACCCAGTGAGACGATCCCAATGGATTGGATCAGACCATAATAGGTCGGGTCAGCCGACAGGTCTGGTCATACCCACACCGGACTCGGGTCAACCATTTTTATAAAAATAACCATAATTTTCAAATAATTTGTTCGTTTGACGATATTTTTATGGCATTCAGAACCTTTGGATAAGACATTCCTTTTGATATACTCTATATGAGTTGTTGTGCAAGTTTGTATATGGCCAAATGGCTTGAATTGTAGGTTCACTACATGACTTGGGGTCTTTATGATTTGCTGACACTCCATATGTTACCAACACTTTGTCTGTTACTGACACTTCATGTCTTACCAACACTCTGTGTGTTAAAGACACTCCATGTTATTTTGACACTATGTGTGTTACAGACTCTCCATGTGTTACCAACTCTCCATGAGTTATTGAAACTCCATTTTTTCAACACTCTTTGTGTTATCGAAACTTCATATCATTGAGAGACTGGATATATCATGGAAACTACATAGTATTTTGAGACACTACTATTCTTCTAGTAACTTGTTTTATACCTTTTCTATGTGATTCTATTAGATATCATGATGGGTGATACCTCCTTGGATGACCATGCTATGAGAGGAACTGTATCGCTGGCAGTGGATGAGGCTTTAAGGCTTGGAATTATTTATTAGAATATATTGATATTCTTATTCTATAGATGAGGCTTTGAGGCTTCGAATACTTTATGACTATATGTGTATATTGTTTTTTTATGTTCTATATACATATACCTATGATTAGTTACCTATATCTTTTTAGTGGTTTTTTCCCTTTGTGTTATTTCATCATGGTATCTTCTTCATGTTTGTTCCTCTATGGTATTCCTTTGTGTTTTCACAGTGTCCTACTGAAAATTGTTTTACTCACCCCATCATGGATTTTTTCACACATATTGTGTCTTGTGAAAACGTTCGACCTTCATATGGATTTCTAGTTTGACCTAGAGCAGATGGTGCTTAGTGAGTTTAAACTGGTTGTGGTTTTCTCCTATGACTATAGACATCAATCCTAGTAAATTCATTTACAGGATGGACAATATGGTTTGCGTACTCCTTTTGATGGCCTTGTATTCTGTCCTAGTTGTACATTCCAGTATTTCACTTTCATGTCATACTTTGTGGTTGGTATCATAGTGTATGAATTTTCTGTATACATAGATTTTTTACATTTCAACATTTTGGTCATGGAGATGTGTGTGTGTGTGTTTGTCTAGGTACTTGGGAAAATGCCTACAATTTGTGGGATATGCCTACTCGGTAATAGTCTCCAGCCCCTAGCCTATCAGAGGCAGTCTTGGGGTAGTAATGACATAGTCCCCTCTTGGAAAGGTTGTGAGAAAACTATCATATTAGATAGGGACTAATTGATTTCCACCTACCCATTGTCTCTATCATAATAACCATATATATATGGTAGTTTATAACACATTTCCATTTTTATAACATAGGATCTACCCATTCATATTCCAGTATGGTTCAACACATTTCCAATCTTCTCAAGATATAGGTTCATATAATTTTAATTCCAATGTAGAATTATTTATAATAACAAAGAACATATATCATCCCCTATGTATTTTAGTTTATTACATAATTTTTCCATTTTATAGAATAAAGGACCACCAATCACATATAATACTTTCTTTTAACACTTTTCAACAACTTTAGAATGAAGGATCACCTCATAAATATTCTAATATAGTTAAGAAAATTATTTTTATCTCTTAAAATATAATGGATAAACTCTATTATATTTTTATATATACCCACATTTATAGTCCTTTACCATCATCCCACATCATTATTAACACATATGTAACATTCCTGTAACTTTTTCATATTTACTTTCATGATTCCTTTAGGTAAAAGACGTTAACTTTTTATTTACCTATTCAATTTGGCCCCATGGTAACCTTTACATGTTTATGATTATAGCTTTTTTATAAATATGTGACTCCAAGAATTATATATAATGAAAAACTATTTTTCATATCCTTATATATAGTTAATTTTCAATTTATTGGTATTTATAAACTCAATATTCATTTCATCCAAAAAGTATCTTAGAAATAAACGAATATAATAAATCATATTCCAACCTCAACCAAAGTTAGAATAATAAATATTATTAATAACTATGATTAATCGACACATTCGAAATTAAGTGTTTCATTTATATGCTTCCTAAATAACAAAAATGATTTCTACATGTACATAGTCTACATCGTAAATTCTAATTCAATATAAATACGTATCTTAAAATATATCATTTTTTTAACCCTATCCTCAATCATCAATCCAATTTTTGATAGAAAATCCATAAAAATACACACCCTTATTTAAAACATAAATAATTACCACAAACATAATTTTTTTAAAATAGCTAAATGAAAACAATTAAAAACATGAAAATTATTCCACAAAAGGAAAATTTAATTTAATTATATACTTGTTCTAAAGAAGAATAAATATTTAATATTTAATATATTCAATTAACCCAATCTCCATATACTATTTCTCAATTTGTAAAAAAATAATATAATTTTTTAGTACTATGTTATAACATACTTTCTCATTTCAACTAAAAACTAATAAATATAGTCTCTATGTGCCGCTAAAATATGTCCTTGTATGACAAGTGATATGGAATAACACTAAAGATATAATAAAACAACAAGAGGATACAATTATTGGATTTATTACACTAGAATGATTTCCATGGTAATTTCTGATTATTCTGAATATTAATAATGTTTTTAGAACATGATGAAAATTCTTCTCCATGACATAGTATATGAAAATTTCCTAAGTGTAACAATCACACTTAGATGTAAAAATAGTTCCAGGATATTATGTAAATGAATATGATCCTTGTTATTATTACTAATTAAATTCCTATTGGATGGTTGATATTATTTTAAAGGAAAAAAATGATTTATGTTATTAGATATAGGGGTCTCATCAGCGATTAATAATTATTCCCATGAATTTTTTCCAAGTAATATCATGAATGGAGATTATGATAAAATTACCCACCTATATAAAATCAACAATTATATATTTCACTTTATGTTCCAATGTACAAGAGTATTTTATTATCCATGACATTTTTATTATTAATAATAAATTTTATATGTTCTGTTCTTAGTGGTACATTACAAATACATGATGACATATGTTCATGATGATGTTGGGTATGTCTAGTCCATCATGAATAATATGGTATTAATGATTAATAAAAAATTTATTGTTCTATTCTGTTAAAGAATCGATATTGATATCTAAAATTCATTGATTTAAATAGAGCTTCCTAAATATTTCCATGTACATTGTTGTTCTATCAAGACATTTATTTCTAGAAGTTCAATGTGACAAAAAACATATATGTTTATGACACTGGAAATAATACCTTTTATTATAGATATGGTGATAAGAGATTATATTAAATAGAGTTTATTTTTAAAAGGTTATATGTCACTATGGAATTAAATTATTTATCTTTGAGTTCCTTGGCATTATTCTAGGTCTTAGCCTTTGGAATTGAAGAGTACAACCTAATTCAACAGAGTAATTGTCCTTGAGGGTCACAAATTATGTTTATACTTAAAATAAATTAAATTATATTTCATTTTAACGTGTTGGTGTATATTATTACTCAATATTGGTTGATAATTATTCATGTTTTATTGAAAAAATAATAATTAATCACCGGGTTTTGAATATAATTTTTTTGAGTTAAATATTAATAAAAATAAATATTCATTATTTTATTGAATGTTGTATTTTTTAATTATTACTGAATAATTAATTGATATTTATTTTTATAACTGAATATTCAATATTAAAGGCCCAACAAGTATGGTAGATGATTAGAGAACCATGTTTAATAGTCTGTTGAGAAATCTTATATTAAATATAATTAGAATAAATATTGATTTACTTATTCCAATAAATAATATTTTTTTATCAAAGGGTTTAAAAAAATTGGTAAATAATATAATTATTTTAAATGGGGATTTATAGGGATTAGGAGAAACAAAAAGGAATGTGTGAAATTATTATTCATTAAATATAGGTGTATTTTAACCTATTTGTAAAATTACCTCACCCTAACAGAGATAATCTAATAATTTTACAAAACAACATCTAAAGAATCCTATCAATACCAAAAGAGTTCTCATTAGAAATTATTTAATGAATGAAAAGTGATTTTGTCCTATCACTTTCTCAATTCTAGATATAATAAGGATATTTCCTAAACCACGATTTACTCCTTGGAAATCTATGGAAAATGTTGCAAGGAATAAGAGTATTCAATGTAGTACTTGGAATACTAGTGGTGTCGATTGATGGTCCTTGGTGCACACATGGATCACAACTTGGGAGAATCTATCTTTAATTCAACTGAAATAATGACATTATGAAAAGTTGATTTTTTAGATCATCATCAATGAAAAAATATTTCAATAAGAGGTAAAAATTATTGAAATAAATTAATTAAAAATTATAACTGATAAGATATTCTCATCATGAATTTAGGTTATATTAATTTTATAATTGATATAATTTACTTGGTAATGATTTTCCTCTCCATTAACATCATGGGATAATCATTTATTATAGTGAAATATTAGTTAAAAATTACCTAATTGGTTATTCCTCCATGATAGAAAAATTTAGTGGGTATCAAAGGGGTTATATAATGTTTTACAATTATATATTATTCATCGATATATTATACAAATTAATATTTTCTTAATCACTCATTCTATAATTTTTATATAATATATAATTTAATTATTGTATTTTGGACATATTAATATTCCCTTTTCAAGATGCATATATCCTTAAAAATATTTATACCAAATTAAAAATGATTATATAGTTCATCAAGATATGCTAAGGATTCTTGTTAGTATACACAGATATAGTGTGTGAGAAAAATTACACACCATGTTCCAAGGATCAATGCACCTAGATGTATCAAGGGACACCATATGTTCCATTATTTATATCACATGGGGATAAAATAATAAAAACCATGAGTTGACCAGACACAATTTGACAGAAATCAATATGTGTTCTTGTCATAAATTATTTTTAGTCAACGTGGTTTAAAATCGAGATTCAATTAACTATGTGGTAAATTATGCATCATACTCTATGTGAGACTGAAAATATATAACATTATTCTGATACAAAATATTTAGGTAGGTTATATTCCATTGGATATGTTAATCCCCATGTTCAAATATCACATCAAGTAGAGGAAAATTTTCTAGAAATATGGTAACTGAGAATCCTGTCATATATATAACTAGTGCACTCTTTGTGGTCTCCAACTAGTGAATAGAATTAAACTGCATAATTAATATATAAATAAAACATTAAAAAATCAATATACGTTTCTGGAATCTACTATGTTGAAAATTTAAAAATGTTTTAAGATTAATTAATTCCTCAATAAATTCCATATACTTATCTTTGAATAATTATATGAACATTTATTTTTAAGGATTCCCCATGTGATGGTTTGCTCCCGCACTATTCTGAAAGACATCATGATATAAGAAATAATTAATTGAATAAATATTCTTATTATTTACTAGTTTTTTATCTTATAAATCATGTTTAAATGAAATTTAATGTTATATACCATACTTTTGTCTTTTCATTTCATATATATGGAGGAAATGACTATTAAGAAACATTTATATGTTAATTTATTGTATAATTTAATATAATTTCATAGTTTTTTACTAATTTATCAAATTGAATATTTCCATGTAGTCCATTCCCCACTTCTCATTATAAAAGGATTTGTATCCCCCGAGTTTTGTTTTTGAAATACATTTAACAAAATAATGGGTTCTCTTCAGCTGGTTGTCAATCAAATTATTTAATTGATAGAGCTCCTAGGCTAGTAGAGGGGGATAATATTTAGAGTAGAGGAAAATATTTATTAGGTACATAGGATTATAGTTGTAATTATATATCTCAAACCAAGAATGTATCAAATGGTAATCTTTCTAGGTTAATGTGATTGTTTATCATTTAATGGATAAACCAACCATTGGATTAACTCTTGGTAATTCCACATTATTTATTATATTTCTTCACATTTCATGGTTATATATCTACGAATTCCTAGTCATTAAATAACATAATTAACAACATTTAATGATAAAATGAAAATAATATAATTTTATTTTCATATTTTATCTAGACATGGATAATAAATTATGTGAAATATACTAAATATTATAAATAAAATATTATGATTAAATGGTAAGATTTAACATAAATATAATAAACCCTAAAACAAAAAATATGTTATAAAATCCTTCCATAACATGTATAATAATGAATCCATGGAATTTAGTACATAGATTGAAAATGATTGAAAACATACATAAATTAATGAATTTTTAAAAGGGTATAAGGTTTACATTACCAATTTATAATGGGGGTAATATCGAATTCCTATCCAATTCTATTTTCAAGGAAACTGATGTGAAAATTGTGGTCTATGATTTCGGTATTAGGGAATTCACTCAATGGTTCATGGAACTATGAGTAAATAAATTTTCTATGAAAATTAAACCTAAATAACGTCAAGTAATTTTCATTTCCAATTTCTAGGTTATCCAAAAAAATTATAGATCCTTTCCAATAGAATAAACATTTTACGGTGTATTCTAAAACTAATGTACATGGCTATATATTTCAATATAATTGTGAAATATTAATAAAATAAATTTATTAGTAATTTTAAAACCCATATAATTTTATATACATATTATTTTTCATATTATATGAATAGAAAAATATATAAAATCTAGAAAATATATGTGATCTATATTTAAATATGATAACCCACTCAACTACTTGTATTTTGAAGACTGTTATAGGCACTTTGGTGTTGTAATACACCATGAAAATAAATTTTAATTTTTAGTATCCTCTATCCATAATGTTCCTCATAATCACTAGAGTTATAAGAAATTATATCTTTTCTTAAAAAAATTCATTTCATAGTTTCCAATTATTTCATGTTGTCCACAATGTATTATTATAATTTAATGAAATAATTCCATAGTTTCCCACCTGTTACATCATTATCTTTTTCTTGCAATTAGTAAGTAATAAATAATTATATATCTTGATGGTTATTTAGACTCTAGTTTTCTAAATCAATATGATACCTTCAAGACATTATTTCATGAAAAATTTACCAAAACCCCATTTCATGAAATAGAGTAAACGGCTAAAAAGATTCTTGATTTGGATTACACTACTATTTTTTGACCTTTTCCAGTTGATTCTCAAGGTGGATATAGTTTCATAATTACTTTTACTAACTTATTGAGTACATATATTTATGACTACCAGATGGATTTTATGTAAATGACTTTGGATAAATTCAAATAATTAAATACTAAAGTATGAATTAAACTTTTTAATATGAAAAAATAAAATTTGATCTAATCAATGTGGTGAATATCTTAAAAAAAATTAATGAACTATATTTTGTAGTGTGAGATCTTACCATAAATCACAATTCTATATTACCAGAGTGGAATGGTGATTATGATAGAATGAATTATAAATTCATAACACGATATAGTAAATGATGAGTAATTCATTTATTTCATTATACTTTTGGGGGGTATTCATTAAAAACACAATATAACCACTAAATAAATTCTTAAAAAAAAGTGATAAACGGTTTCCCATATCATTTGAGGATTTCGAAATAACCATTGTTGTCAATATTTATTGTATTAGGAGGTGATTCATTTTTTGAATATTTAATTTTTAATAAACCATATTCTCCATACATGAAGTGTATCATTATAAAATATCATAATGAAACTAAAGGCATTAAATTTCCTACACTTAAAATAAAATATTTATTGTATACTTTATTTCTTCATTTCTTGTGTGGGGATACATACTTAATAAGTCTAGTGGTATAAATATTGAGTTCGATGATGTTTATACTCATCATAAAATAGATTTTATTTAATAAATCATTATGAAGGTCCTTATGAAAGAGGATGATCTTGAAACAAAAGTACTGCATTAGGCAACCAGTGATGTTAATGAAAGATAATGAAAAAAATTTCCAGTCATAGAGTTTGGTGACTTCTTCCTGGTTGATAAAAATGATTATATTTCATAGAAGGAGGTAGTAGATAGAAAAACCATCTTAGGTATTAATGAATATATGAATTCAAAAATGGAATCCATTTTTTATACTTATGTATGTTCTCTTGATGATCTACTAGTTGATGTAAACCCTATTATATAAAAATTATAATTCCAAATAAAAATGGATAGGTATAGAAAAGTGGGTACCTATAATGAATTGAGTATGGCTATAGGCTTCAAATTGTGTCATCAAATTTACTATGATGAATATTTTCACTAGTTTCCATTATTAAGTGTATTTGAAATAAAATTTCTATTATAGTTCTCCATAACTATAAGATTAAGAAAATGGAAGTATATTTTTTCCTTATTGGTAACCTTTAGATGATGTTTATATAACTAGAACAGATTCTTTTATAGCTCTATGAAATTATAATAAGGAATTAGTATTATATTGGTCTACTTATGAATTATTTTAAGTATCAAGTTAATGCAAAATTAGATTCTATAACGCCATTAGATTTTTTTTATAAGAAATCATTGTACGAAATGTGTTTACATGTTTTTTAGGTGGATTACTGTCATTATCCTAGTATTATATGATGATGAAATATAACTTATTAGAAAAAATATCACCATTCTACAATTTGATAAAGGGTTGTTAAATTATTGTTTCACTAAAGAAGACAGAGGTGAGGTTGTATATATCATTGTAATCAATATCATCTTTGATTTAAAAGGATTCTTGGTCAATGTGAAGTTATATATGATGACTAGTAACTAATAAAATTTACTATGAAAATAATCGGAGTGGAGATTATTTCAAGTGTCATATATTATACATCCCTCTACGATTAAGAATCATCATCCACAATAGGACAGAGAGATATAAGGAGAGATATTATGAGTAAGATCACATACAGTTTATAAATTTTTTTGATCATTCATATTAAATTATGTAATTTTATTAATGGATCCATCAAATTGGGAATTGTAAGTAGATATCAATATGATCCTTGATAAAAAAAATTATGATTTTAAGTATATCTATAATATTATGAGGTATAATGAGGATATATTCCTGGTATATAGATGCTATTAGGAGCTAGTCATTAAATGATATTCAAATTCTAATTTCTAAATATGTTGGAACAATATGATGTCACAATCTTGATATGACTTTTGTATGAACAGAGCTGATGTGACCTCGAAATGTTCAAACAATACAGTTGTTTTTTATATTTTATCGTTAAGTATGAGTCAATTATGTCCCTTGAGGATGAAAAATCTTTTTTTATTAGAAACATAATCCATTATATCTATGTGGCTCCAAGAAGTAATGACATTTATAAAATTGTGTTTTGAGAATACTTAAGTGATGGTTCTCAGAAAGGATCTAGTATCACATCAAAGGATGGAGTATATAATCTAATGTAATGTTCTCTTGAGGACTTTCTCTTAATGGAGTGAATTCGCTGTTACATGAGTCTCCATAGAGGAAAATTTATAAAACCCTTTATGTGCTGCATTATCACAATATAGGCATTAATATCAAATGGGAGATACTACACAAAAGGTTGTTAGTACGTAAATATAGATATAGTGGTAATCTTGTTGATTCATTAGAACCAACATATTAGTACTATATTATTACATATATTCATTATTTATAAAATAATTAATGTTAAAATAACGTCATGATTATTCCTTAATGTGCTATAATATATGATAATTTCCTTAGGGTGACTATCAAACTAAAAGGTTTTTGTAGATCCATTGTATGATGAGAACCCATAAGTCCATGAAAGTCCTAAAATACATTTCCCATGGATGTATGATATTATTTGATAAGATAAAAATGTTATAGGATGTTAAGGTTAGAAGGATCATAAGTAATTGAGACTTATTCACATGTTTTTTCCCAGGTAATACAAAAATGTGTATTATGTGAAAATGAAATACCAGTAGGTAATTAAAATTTATATTTTTCACTAGATTTTTCTATTTGTTTATTTATTTAATAGACTATCATTTTTTTGACAAAATACATAATCATTAATAATGAATATCAGCGGAAGTAAAATCAATTAACCATGAAGGAATGTGATCCAGCCAGAGGTGGTGATTTTCAAGAGGGCCAGAGGCCGCCAACTGATAGACAGCCTTATTTCCTTCCCTTTTGATGAAGGATAAGGTTCAAATTGTGAAGCTTTGACGGAGATATTGGATTTTCTTGATGAGTGAACCAAAGGTTAAAAATTCCATCATTGAGGTTAATGGACTTGATAATGGTGAGACAGACGGATTCCATGTGGATTGCATACCATCCGCGATCTTTAGAGAACATCATCCCAACGAATATGGTGGCAGCTTGAGAAACCACGGGCTCTCAAAGAATGTGATTTGATTCATTTTTGGTTGTGATGGTCTGCCCAAAATGATCCTAATTCAATAGACCAATACCAATAGGTCTATCCTTGGGAAGAGAAGCATCCACATTAATCTTGATAATCCCTTCCAGTGGGGGCACCAATGGGAAGAAGAGGATGGGGTTCCAAAGGGATTTTGTTGTCCAGTGTGATGCTTCCATCCCTCAATCCATAATAAAAACTGTTCATTCCAGAATCTCGGGGGCTTGATGATGTTATTGAAAATGGAATCGTTGAGACGCAGCCCGATGATTCAGGCCAAAATGTAAAGTGGGCCCATTTTGGCTGGTGAAAAAGAGGATCACCAACGCATCAGGAGAGAGGGGAGATCTAATACCTCGTCTAGTGAGATATTCATACAAGAGCCCAATTTTTACCAGACCTCTTTTTCCTTCGGGCATTGGATGACATCATGGATGAGAGTTTATGGGGTGTTCAGGTGGAAGGGGCACAACATGTTACTTGAAATATGATGGAGGATGAGAAGGTCCTTGGTCACGATGATGACAGTGCACACCTACCACCAGAAGTGGCGGATTTTTGGAGGGACATTGAGCTTCCACACAGGTTCCTAGGGCCCCCATCACCTCCATCTGTCTAAGTAAAAAGAACGAGCCAATAGCCAGAATTCACTATATAGGTTTCTGAGATGTCGTTGATCTAGTTGATATGGTCAGGGCCTGCATTAGGAACACAAGGGGTACTTAGGATAATCCTTTTGTCCCTTTCGTTGAATCATGAGTGATGTTTTTCCATGCACCACCCATTCACATTATCAGAAAAAAGGCATCGGATAGTGGCCCCTTCAAAACCTAGTTGATTAGGGTATGATGCTCGCATGCCTTCCTTGTTAATCATCCAGGGATCATTTCAATCATTAATAGTTGAGTCATTCCCAATCCTCCAACCCAACCCATTATTCAGAAGACTTCGAGATCCCCAGATACTTCTCCAGAGGAAGCTGGGTCGGGGGCCCAGAGAGGAATCTTGGAAATCCTTGTGGGGGAAGTATTTCGCTCAGAGTACTTGTGCATAGAGAGAGGATGGGAAGTTAATAAAGCAACATCCTTGCTTAGCCAGTAGTGCATCATTAAAAAGAAAGAGGTCCCGGAATCCCATACCTCCCTCCGATTTGGGTTGGAAGAGTTTATTCCAGGCGATCCAGTGGGTTTTATTCCTACCATTGTTTTTCCCCACCAGAAGTTTGCAGTACATGAGTGGATCTTGTTAAGAACAGTAGTAGGACGTTTGAATAGGGACATGAAATAGCTGGGTATAGGCGGAAGAGTAACTTTTATGAGGGTTTCCTTTACGGCTTTGCAAATTATGTTTGGATTCCATCAAATGATTTTTTTTATTGATCATGTCCAACATAGATGCGAAGATTTCTTTTTTTGGATCGTCCAATCACCATGGGTAGCCCGAGGTACTTCTGATGATTCTTGACCATATGAGTTCCTACAGTGACACAAAGTTCTTCCCTTTTGGATGGTGGTACCTCAGAGCTGAGTGAGACTTCTGAAATTCCATGATTAATTGTTTTCCCTAAGTCCCTCTCATACAGGTGGATCACATGGCTGATAGCAAGGAACTCTTTATGGGTGGATCTGGAAAAAAATAAGGAAGTAATCGGCACAAAAGAGATGTGACAATGGTGGACTTTCATGGTAAACCTTTTCCCCATGAATTTTATGTGTGGATGCTTCCCTAGAAATGAGGTTAGAAGAAACATTAGCCACTAAGATAAAAAGAAATGGGGAAAGAGGGTCTCCCTAGAGAAGGCCTCAGGTAGGGGAGGAGCCACGGGTAAGCACTCCATTTACATTAATGTGGAAGGAGACCGATGAGACATAATAAAAGATCAAATCTGTCCATTTTGAACAGAATCCCATTTTCAGCATCACGAATCTGAGAAAATAACATTCCACTTTATCATAGGCCTTGTTCATATCCAATTTCCACTCTATGGTTACTTTTTTTGTAGTGGACTGTGTTTTCATAGTGTAACACTTCATGGGACACAATGGAATTATCAATGATCAACCTCTTAGCCTCAAAAGCACTAAGATTTTCCAAGATGATTTCCGGTAACCAAAAACGCAGCTGATTAACTAGAATATTTGAGAAGATATTTAAAAAGACCTAAAAGAGTCTAATAGGTCATAAATCAGATACCATGAGAGGTTTCTTGATCTTGGGGATGAGGATGAGGAAAGTTTTGTAAATAGTGGATAGGTTTGTTCTCCCCACCCAAATGTTCATCATCAGAATTTAGATGTTAGGACAAATAATGTGCTAGTATTGTTTAAAGAAGAGGGTGTCGGGACCAATACCGAGTATGAATATCACACACATGAGATACATTAACCCCTAAAAGGCTAGGGGATAGGGACCAATGTAAAGTAGGCATATCACACACAAGAGAGACACATGAGAGGCATATCAGTATGCAGATGTTGGGACCAATCATGTTCTTGTATTGTTCAAAGATTCCAACATCCTCAAATTAAATGGACTAAAAATAAATTCCACCTCTTAGAAAATGTGCCATTACATCAAACTCACGATATGATGCACCATCTCATTGTCCTCCCAAGATGTATTGAAATTGTTCGTTGTCAGTATAAGACACGACACATGAAAGTAGAGCCCATGCAGGGGTGAGAATAACAACAACACATAGAAAACCCCCAAAACACTAAAAAAATATCATCGGGAAGATTCATATCATAATAGATATATAGAAATAAATGAATAAACAAAAACCCATATATACTCACGAAGGACACCGCAACTCTAGGTGGCTGCAATCAAAATTTTAGCCACCCGATTTTGGTCAAATAAATTATCATTGTATTAGAATGTTCTCTCTGATCTATGTTATAACCTAATACTTTAATCATAGAGAACAGGATCATTGGTACCCACCAAATATTGTCATTTAGTTTTAGAAGACCCAGATACTCTAATAGGATATCATACCCATGAACACAGGGGGGTACGACAAACCCAATCTAGATTAACAAGCTATATTAGAAATCATATACTAAAAACACCAAAAACCAAACTAATACAACCTGATATATGGAGGATAAACTCCTCATGCATAGAGTTCATGCTAATTCCCAAAACCCAACCATGTATATAATGTTATAGATAGCCACACTCAAGTCACATGGATGAGAACAAAAAACACTATCTAACACTCATCCTCCAAATGAGATAATAACATAGAGCTATAGATGTAATGATGCATTTTCACCTTTATGGGATGGACAAAGGGAACAAACTCAACTGATATTTTTCAAAATTGGATAAATTATATGCTTTAATATCCCTAAATTAATTACATTGCATTTTCTAGGTGTACATTGCATTTACAAGAAACTCTTGGTCATCCTATGCGGTGCTGCCTCATGTGATATGTAAATATCAAAATTAATATTGTTTAAGTAGTCATACAACGTGGGTAGAGATTTCCTAGAACTATTCATGTGTGGTCTAGTGTTGTTTGTGTACACTAGACTCTTCTCTTGTACTCTGGTCAAGTTTGTGTACTTTGACTTACACGTACTCATGTATAATGCGCTAGGTCCATGTACTCTATCCATGTCCATCAAATTTGGTCAAATAATTCTTGTTAAACCTCTGAGTTCCATGTTGATCCTCTTAGAATAAGACACATGGTAACATACAGGGTCACATGGAATGTGATATTTAACTTTGGCAGAAACCCTAACATCGTATCCAGGGGTTCCAGCACAAAATGTAATTCTGGATTACATATTTTGTAACCCATCATTTATAGATCCTCCTAGTTTTACATTCACATTGTCCTACATGTTGTCACCTCCTCCTATCTCACTAAAAAAATTATTGATCTAAGATTGTGTGACCTTACCATCATTACAGATAAATATTTCTAGATTCGAATCTTCTTGGGAATCAACCACAAGTTCCCTATACAGTTGCACAGTCATGTCTGGGATTAATGGAAACATACAATCCATTCTGATCCACCTCTAAAAATTCTTCGACATCATGATACCTTGATCATATCCTCGATCATGAACCACACCTATGGTATTGATCTGTTACTCCCAAGAAAGGTTTTTTAATGATCAAATATTGGGTATTTTTCAATCTTCATGCCAAATAAATATTGATGATGACTATGTGATGTAATTTGGAAGAAATAAATAAATCATACGATGTGTGGAATTAAACTAAGCCTTTTTTTCTTCCACCTTAATATGTTGTTTTTGATTTAGTTGAGTGAAGAAGGCATAATCCATTCACAATTTAATCAAAAAAATATAAATAAATATTCAATGCATAAATCATTTCATTTATGTTTAATTGAACCGCGTCCAACATGGGATAAGTAATTGGATAAAATAATATATAAAACATCCTACCTAAATATTAGTTCTATTGTTGGTGATATAAAGTTATTTATTTCCTTCATTGGAAAGATATTGAAAATCTATTGGTACATGATCCTTGTTCTGGTTAGATATGTTGTAATTTTATAATGATCCTCCAATTAATCCTCTCCAATAACTCTTCTCAATTCCTAGGTTATGTATTTAATTCTAGTTTTAATGGATAGCCATTTTTAAATAAAGGTAAAAGGTCTATGTGTCAACAAAAAATAAAATAAATAAATAATTTCATTTATTTTAATAATTTCATGCTCGCACAAATTTTTCACAAATGCCTAACACTAAAAAATGTTATGTCATGATTAGGGAAAATTCCACATTATAAAAAAATGGTGAAAATAGATTTCTAATCCAGAACCCCAATCAAGAGTTATTCCTCTATTTTAGGGAAAACTGCATACATGTTTTTTTGTATCGTTAATTTACTTATAAAATTAATTATAAGCACTATAGGACATGGCATCACATGACTTTTAGTGAATGGATTCAAAAACAATCCATAATATATTCATGTTAAATACATTGAAAACTCAATGTCCACAAACTCTACCCCCCCCCCCCCACCTATGTGTTTTTATCTAGAAAAGAGAATCCCCTAATGAAAAAGATGAGGGTATTTGGACCAGATTTGGATCTCCAACTATCAGTTTATCACATAATGATTCTCATGTTTCCACTAGACACACTCAAAGAGAAACGTTCACCCACAAAGTATCCTCTCATACTGATCCTCGATCTCCATCGGGTACTTAGCAAAGGTATCTCCATCCTCGATAACTATCACTCCCGAGTCGATAAAATGTGTCGTGTCGTGCATTTACCTCCTCAACTACAACCCAAAAAATATTTTATATGCACACTCTAATTGTGGTGCTAGAGATTATTGGTATTGAAACTCTCCATATATATGATGTATCTAAAAAGGGACAACGATTCTCCAAGATACTGAAACACCCCATTCAAATTTCTATAATCCAAGTTGAGGTGAGACCATAAAGAACACATGTTGTACAAACATAAACACCAGAGGCCCCTATAATAGGTTCCATTAAGACATTGTAAGGCCTTGTGTAGTCCATATCCTCTCCTACATTATCTTCACCTTCTTTGTCATAGCTTGAACCAACTTTGGGCCCATAAGTCATAACTCACCTACATCAAGCCATCAAAGGTTTGACCTATAGGGTTTCAATCATAAGTCCTCAAATAATCACATATCAATGGATTAATTGTAGATATTTTTATATGAAAACTAAAAAAAAAGATCAATTATTATCTTAACTATAGAAAAAATCCAACATACAAGCCTGTATAATTTACTCAAAGTTCATAATGGTCCTCTCCATTTGGCGATCAGTCTGGGGGTGAAACACTATTCTCAAATGAAACTGAGAACCAAAAGCCTCCAATAATACTCTTCATATTCACAACATGAATAAAGTATCATTTATTGAAATAACATTCAGGGTAGCTTCATGGACCCAAATTATCTCTTGTACTTGTAAGAATATTATAATATCTACTGAAATATGCTCTCGAATATAAAAAAATTTGGATGACATGGTGAGTCAAATTATGAATACCATTATGGAATAATGTCCCCTAGACATATGTGGTAACCTCATCATGAATTCTATTGATCCCCATCCCAATTCTACTCTGGAACCTTAGGGGGTTGAGATTAACCTGCTAGAACCTACTGTTGAACCTTCACTTGGTGACAAGTGAGTCATCATGAGAAAACATATGTCACACAACTATTAATGTTTTCCAAGAAAAAACTGACATAGAAGGTATTGTTATGGCATTTCCACACCTATATGTACCACTGAAGGGGATTTATGAAACTCCCTCATCACTACCTCCCAAAATTCCAATGGTAACGTCATCTATCCAATGAAAATAATAAAAACCCCCATAACTTTATAATATCCATCATGAGTGTATCCTATAGTTATTTGAGTATAAAAGGTATCATTTTCAATCTCTTACTACTGAGCTTCCCTAATACTCTATAAAATCAATGGGGTGAAAAACATCAACCAAAGATATGAAGAACCATCCATTTACACTAAGGATAACTACAATGAGAATAATGGCTCTGACACAACAGATAGAAACTAAGAATAATATCTCATGCTGGCAGTGTATGACACCACATTCATATCCCTTGAGTATGGAGAATCTCTAAGTCATTGTCCTATAGGAACTCTATCAATAATCTCCTCCTCAAGTCAATATAAGTCTATGATATGATATAAATGTTAATGTAATGGTCAATGTAAATGATCTATTATTTTCACATTTGGTAGTGCCTCTACATCATCAGTGTGAATACTATCGCTCCCAGATCACAATCTTGGGATGTGTAGGTATTCTCATGTTTTATTGAATATTTTGAACTATAGGCTATCACCACCTTTCTCGTCATCAAAACACAACCAAGACTAGTCCCTGATGCATCGAAAAAAATACGTTCTTGACACCCTCTTCTGGAAATATGAAGATGGGAACACACGTAAACCTCTTTCTCAATTGTTGAAAACAGTTTGGGGGTCCTTTCGGTCAATATGAAAGGATTTCTCATCTTGGTCAAATATGAAAAGGGTGATTCCACTATGAAATAATTGAGTAAAAACCACTAATAGTGCCATTAAAGCCAAGGAAAACCATAACATGACAACATTATTGGGTGGATCCAATGATGGAACAACCTTATCCTTCAACAGATCCACTTACACTAATTCATTGGAAATGACATGTCCCTCAAATTAAACCTATAAAATTAAAATATGACACTTTGGGATCATTCTATAAATATTGTTCTCTCATTATTTTTCCTCGACCATCATCAGGTGCCTCAAGTGCTCTGTCTCGGACACTGATTACACTTGGATATCATTGACGAAAACCACTCTAAACCTATCTAAGAGAAGATGAAATACCTAGTTCATGAGTCCCAAAAATACTTATGGGTGCTCATCATTCCAAAATGAATCTCCATGTACTCATAGTTACTGTAAGAACATTGGACTCTCATCTTCAGTATATCATGATCACATAATTGTAGTTGGTGATATCCTGACCTGAGGTCAATCTTTGAATACAATCACACCCCTACCAACTGATCAAATAGGATGTCGATCCTTGAAAATGGATAATTATTCTTCATGGTGCCCATATTTAAGCAGTGATAACCCATGAATAACCTCAATCCCCTATCATCCATCTTGGCGATCAACACTCTATCTCTAAAGGGGGAAACATTAGTCCTCAGAAATCTCATCTCCTCTAGGTCATCTAACTACACCCTCACCTCAAGATGATTTATGGGGCACATTCGATATAATGGTCAATATATCAGGGTCATCCCAAGATGTATGACAATGACGAAGTATATATCTTGGTGAGTAGGTAAACATTGAACATCTTCTTCGTAACACATCCTCATACTCTACCACAACCATATGGAAATGGTAGCCCATATCATAAACTGATCAAATATTAATGCTAACCAACTAGTGAGTTATTAGCTGCACATTCCTATGTATAAGCTTCTTCTGTTCCACAATTGTTTACTTTTCACCCACAAAGGAAAACCTCATCCCATCATTTTTGGACACATCTTCTACTCTACCTAAAATATTCCATATTTTTAGGAATATTAGATGGGATGTATGTAACTAAGATGATTTTTTATGGCCACCTCACTTCAACAAAGATATAGGATACAAATCCATCTCCTCCAAGGATCAAATCACACAGTTTGAAAAAATATCATTTCAATGAGTCACCTCCTGTCAGATTCTCCATGTGAAACCCTCATCCAAAAGGGTTAACCGGTATCTCTATGTCTCAAACCACTTAAGGATAATGACTGGAGTGGATCATACCTATGTTTATGAATACCTCAGTTATGTTATAAAATACACAGATAGTACCATTTATCTTCTCTAGATCCTTCGGGTTGTAGGCCTCCATTACATGCTTATTTCCATGTCCCAGAACACCAGATCCATGAGCATGGAATGGACCACCTAGGTGTGGTGGTTTTAATATGTAAAATGTATATCCACATACTACTTCTCTACCGGCCCCTCTGTTATTCCCTCTTCCTTGTGGTCCATCCTTCTTCAGCCTCTTCCTCTAACTTGGGAGTCACTCGATAGTCTCATGATCAACTGTATGATGGGTTCGACAATATTCTCTAAGATATTCCCAACTATCATAGGTCAAATGATGCATCTCCCTCACCAGACTTCTGTCATCCCTAGATCCCTTCACAAAAAATCATTTTTCCTGGGATCATCTCCCGAAGTTTCTATCTCACTATGATCTATGTGACTACCTTTAGATACCAACTACAGAGGTCTCCACTTGAGAGTTACCAATAACAGCACCCATTATCAGTGTCTAATTATCCAGTAATATACCCAACACTATTTCCATATCAAGTACCCTATAGTAGTTGGTAATGTATAGAGATATCTTTGGATCCTTGATATCTCATCATATGCGCACCTCAAAGGTTTGTTCTCCAAAGAATGGATCATGCACCATATATATGCACAATCATGATAGATTATTAAACCTTTCTGAATAATATACCACAATCATACCTACATGTTTCAAATGCAGATGTTCCAAGATGTGCACCAATTGCAACAAGGCTAGATAATTTTCCTCCTTAAAGAGATGCTCAATGTATGACCAGGAGGGAGATGTATTCTCATGTGATTGAGTTACTAAAATACACCATTTCCTAGTGTATTACTATAGAAAAAATATTATGAGGACTAAAATATAATTTCTAGGTGTCTTAATAAGGAGGATAACTCGAGTGACTGTCTGTAGCTAGTCCATAGCCACCTGGGGGTCTAGCTAAACCCAAAACATGGGAGGTCTCTACCTCGAAAACTCTCGCAACAAACACAACCTATACGTATCCCCTTTTATCTATTCTAGTGATATCTTCTACTAATGAAGAAATGGTATAGCTAGTAAACAATTCAGAGCTATTATCTATGATATAGTCTACTATATTGAATCCCTATGACTCAACAGATTATCCTTTTGATCACACATTGGAATCATGGATAGTTGTCACTATAGAGGAATCTTAAGATAAACAACATGAACAATGGTCAAGTATGTGTCCATGTGGAAAATAGATGAAGAAAATATAAGCCAACACACATTCCAATATGGGGAATGAGCTTTGACTGCACTAAGACCGCCTCCAATAGGCTAGGGAATAGAAGCTGGTTTTGAGTAGGCATACCACACATATGGGAGGTATTATCCAAATTTTCCAATACACTTGAACTGAACTCCAAGACCATACAATGATGAAATGTACACCAAGTCACACTAATAAATGATTTGATCTATGATCCCATGATCAGAGAGTGACAATAATGTACTAAAAATAGGTGAAATAAATTACCAATAATAAATTGCACATTGTTATGCCTGCTGAGAGGGTGAGAACTATAATCCAATGAAACCACTTGTAAAACACAAAAGTCTATAATGATCCAAATATTCTCTAGAATCTCCACATCACCCCAGGACACTCTAAAATGGGCCATTTTCATCCAAATACATGACTCATGTAGGAAGAGCCCGCATCCGGGTGAGTATAACAATACTGAGTAGGATACCCCAAAAACAATAAACATAAAGAGTCAACAATATCCAACTAATAACAATTATATTTTGAAAAATACATAACAAAACAACTAGATATACTCATTAAGGTCATCGAACCTCCAAATAATTACAACCAAACTGCCACCAAAATGATTCTTCATGAAGAAATTATCATTCTCAAAGACTTATATACATGAAAAATCCTATCTCTAGAGATACTCATAAAAGATTCCATGAACATTGGGTCCCACCCATGAAATCTCACTAGTTCCAGAAGAACATAATACATAGAAATGGGATCACACCCTAGACCACTGAGGGACACCACAAACTCAATATAGATCAACCCACTATGTAGCGGATCATATACCAATGATACCAAAAACTCTTATAATATGGAAATATAAATGGAGGATCACTTCCAAACACATATAGGTTACAATGATTCTTTAAAACACCATATACGATATAAATTGATATACGATCACACTTGAGTCTCATAGAGAAACACCAAAAACTCTATGTGAGACACATCCTCTAGAGGAGATCACAATCAATGGAAATTGATGTAATGTATCAATGTAAAATTGGGTGGATAGACCAAGGGAACACACAAAATTAATAGTAGTATAATCAAAATAATATAAGGGCTCCAAAAACTATGAATGAAGTCACATGGTGTGTAATGGGGTTACATGCTATGTTTATCAACCCCTAGTTTACCCATATGGTGCTACCTCACATGGAATTTTAATCCCAACTTACATGGAGTGTATGTAATCACACATTGCATGTATATATCACTTAGAACTCTGACTATCCCATATGGCCATGATCGTGCACACCAGACTATGTCCTTGTACTCTTCATGTGTTTATGTACATTTTCTTACCCATGCCTGTGTAACCTTTTAGTTATAGAAGAAGCTACCAAGAAGGAGACGCACAACATGTGAAAGGGTCACATATCTTGTGATGTTTAACTGTAATGGAACCTTTTCTCCATATCTAGTTGGTCCCAAAAAATATGTAATTCCAAATTACACATCATGCAACCCATGATTTCTGGATATCACTTGTTCCTCATCCATGTCATATGTCATGTCATATACCTTATCCATCCATCTAGATAATAATAAATCAAGGGTCAGATGACCTTCCAATCATCGCATACGGTTATTATGTGTTTTTAATTAACATGAGAAACTCCCATATGAAACATCATCAGCCACACCTTATAATATAGAATGAATTGTAACTTCAAATCCACCTCTGATCTTCCTTAATCTACATCGCACCTCGATCCCACCATCAATCATGAACTTCCCCCACATAATTGATTTATTCTACTGAAGAACTGTCATGAAATGATTATGTACCATGTATTCATCATTCTTGTGGAAATAGAAAATACCGATGATGAATACTTAAATAAATTGGGGATACATTCTAAAACCAAAATATGTAAGGAACTACCATTTTCCTTTTTTTTATTTGTCTTGATATTTTTAATATATTTAGATGAAAAAAGTGGAAATAATCAACGAACAATTTAGTCAACAGTAAATGAATCAACTGTTGATGTGTAGATCAATTATTTTTCAGGGATTTGATCTATTTAAATTATGGTCTATAGAAGTGGAACAAATCCCACAAAACAAATTACCCACTTATTATTTAGAGAGATCATAGGGAAAAATAGTTTTACATTGTTTTCATTCATGAGATCCACCAAATCTGTTTGTGTATGATCCTTGATCCGATTTGATCTGATTATATCAACATATGATCATCCAATTTTTCCCCTCTATAAATAGGTTATGTTAATAAAATTATGGGTGAGCAATAACTATGTTTAAAAATAATAAAAATTTCACTACATCAACAAAAAATAAATTAAATTTATTAATTAAATTAATTTATTAATTTCAAATATGTGATAACTTTTTCACAAATTCCAGATCCTATAATAGATTAACATTTTTAAACATAGTTATTACACATTTTTTAGATGAAAAATAGTATAATCCATGTTAGAACCACAAAGGTATAGAGTCATTGTAAATTAGATATAAAATCATTATATTTTTTCCATGATCCTCAATGTCTCTTATAGAGATCTTCCCACACATTACTCTTCATAGGAATACCTACTAAAAACATTATTTATAATCTTGGGAGAATAAACATAAAAAATGGTGATCTCAGATGCTCCGTAAGGGTAAACAAGGGAGATATGAATAATAACCGAAGTACAAGGATATCAAAACTAGAAAATAAACTTTGAACATAATTCCAAGTAAAATATTTATCATAATATTTATTCTCCTAATAAATCAAGGTAGTTCATAATAAATACATCATATAGGAACATGAGCAATGAGATATTTGCATTGCATAAAAACAGTGAAATGTAGAAAACACATAAGCATTGAAATTCATTTCCTTAATAGCTAGAGATATTTTCCAAGATAGTTATAGTTGAATGGGATCACTCCCCAAACGATTACAGTAGTCAAGTTTCACTCACAAAAATATTGTTGTGGACAATGTCCCCTAAGAAAATGAGTTCACTCCCCATTCTAGTTATGTCTATCTCACAATATATAAATCATTAACCACTACATTGGAGGGAGATATAGGTACCACACATCACATAGATAAAACCATACATATTTTTTCCACAAGAATATAAATAATTAATTATATTTGAACCCATAAAAACAAATGGGATTGATAAACATTTCATCATAATATAACTCATGGAATGGAAAAATAATTTAGAAACATCATGAAATCATAAATATAATCCAATTAGAGATTGAATAATAATAGTATCCTTCGGTAGTTCCCTAGTAAAACATACGTGGTGCCAATTTTTTTTCTTAAACGGAACATTATTTTGAAATATCGCTTGAAATAAATCATTATAAAACTTCACATTATATTTGGAAATAATTTTTTAATCTAAAAAATTAAAATGGAAAAAAATTTCTATAAAAGGATGCTTCTATGATTGTAAAGTTAGATTCATTTAATTAAGGATTCATAAAATTGGGATTATATTCTCATGACATATAAGATAAACAGATACACCTCTCATATTTTTTATTAAAATTTCACAACGAGGGTTGTTTATAAAATAACACAAATTATCTTCATACCGTTTTTTCAAAAAGTGAAAAAAATGGTTAATATTACCAGAAAAAATTGAAAGATAATATAAAAACCCTTTTTTAATTTTTTTTCAAAACTTGCATGTTGAATAAAAAGATTCCCATCAGAATATTAAATATATATAATCCAGAATAATGAATAGATTGTGAAATAATCCTTACCATTAATCTATCCTTTCATTTTTCAATTTGATACCACCTTTATAATAAATATGATTTTATTATACATCTATTATATAACCATAAATCTATCATATCTTGTATTATTTATTTTATATCATCTAATCCCATATTTATTAAGAATTTTTTATAAAAATCACTATTTTGGGTGATAACTACTTTGCTTTCCAACCACGTTTCGGTTTGTTATTACCAGTCTTTATACTTTAATCACGGTACCATGATTTACAAAATTTTAATGATGTTTTAAATATCATATAGATTAAATATGTTCTTATTTATAATCATATTCAAAAAAAATAGATAGAAAAAAGATTACATCCTTGATGGAGAGGGTACATCGTACGTATGTATAAATGTTGTTCCAAATTTTCATCTAATAGAATGAGAAAAGGGTAAATAATAACACACCATTAAAGAATATTTATTATGTTATATATATCTTATATTTTCAGAAAAAGTATCCTTATTTCCATCCATGGGAAATTTAAGTGAATATGTATCACATCGCATCATGAATATGGTAGTCCTACGTACTCATGAGCGACGTTATCGTTTATGAAATGATTGGATAACGATAAATTCAACATAATAATAACTTTAAAAATGTATAATTATATTATAAATATAATATATCATCATAATGTCTATCCATATAAGATTTTTCTGAAAACTGAAATGTATCACTACATGGATACAGAAATACATGCGTACGTATGAGTGATACTTTCACTTCTTGTTTAATGTGAAAGAGTTTTTATTGTGGTATTTTTATAATAAAAATAAAAATTCAGAATATTCACTATAGTGAATTAATTTTTTTGTGATAAAAATCATAGATATAGAGGATGTAAAGAAGAGTAGAAATAGAAAGTTATTTGTTAGACAGATTACCTCTTCTTAGAAATGTCTCCTTTGGATATCCTCTAAACGGGCTTTAGAGATGGAATATGATGAAGAAAAAATCTTTAAAATGTATCTAGGGAAGTTGATAGGATAATTTTGTAGGTTTTGGTCGAGATAGAAGGATCAAGGTGCCGTTAAAAAGTGAGGGATGAAGTGCCCTTTTATAAATAACGTGAGGGACTATTTTTTGGAATTTTTCACAAAACAAATTATAATAAATTCATTTTATATCCAAATTCCAGCTAATTGTAATGAATTAAAATATAATATAATATAAGTATTTAATCACTTCAAATAAAAATTAGATATGTTTTGGTATTATTTTAAAAATTATAATTTGGATTAACCCTCAGTTAACCTCTTTTTGTTTAAACTAGGATAACATATTTCTCAATATTGAATGGTTTTAATTTGTACTTATGTGATTTAAATTGGATTATAAATGAAATATTTATTTAATTTTCAACCATATAATAATTAATTTATATTTTAAAAGTTTCTTATTATTTATATGTAATTGAATTAACAATTATTTTGATAAAACATCTTTGGTGTCAATTTTACAGTATTCATTAGATGGATTTATTAAAATAAAGAAAATAATATAACCTAAATAAATAATTTAACACACCCCTACTATGGTATAATAATCCTTAAAATACATTAAATGTTTCAATTAAGTCAATATATATATATATATATTTAAAATATCATTTATTTAATAGTTTAATTACTTGAATAAATACAGCATCTTCTTTTTTATTTATTTATAATGTTTATTTATTAACTAAAAATTAAATATAAAATAACCTGATTTAAATAAATTGTTTATATTTATAAATAATATATATTATCAAATATATCTTCTTGATAACACCATATTAAAAATGAAATTGTTATTAATATAAATAATGTGATATCATTGAATTTTCAATTAGTAAAATATTATAAACATCATAATCGCATCCATATGTCCCCAAATAGCATAAATTAATTATTTACATTAAAATAACTTTATTAAGTTAATAATTGATGCTTATTTTTATTAATAACAAACCTATATCCCCATTTGGACACAAAATAGACATTTAAGACAAAGAAATCCAAATTTTGTGACTTTATTTTATTTCATTAATATATAAGTCGTTTTCAGGCAAAAATGTCTATTAAAAACTCAGTTTAGACCTTTAGGTGTTAAGGGTACAATTAAAATTATCCAATTATATTTTTTTCAAGTGTTAGGGTCATTTTATTATCCTAATTATTTTATTTTGAACCTAAGTTATGTATTTTACCCTTTATCGTGGTAATAAAATTTACCAGGGTTACTATTCATATTGGAGAAAAATAAATGGGGAATAATTAATAAAATTGGGCCTTATGAACCAAATATGGAATCCATTTATAAAAATTAAATACACACAAACATCATAATTTAATTTAAAATAAAACACACAAAATGACAAGAAAATAGTTTCACCGGAAAAATGGCAATTTTTAAAAATATAATTGTTTTATAATAAATTAATTCATAAAATCATTTTAAATTACATTATTAGATTGTATTAAATAAAAAATGAAAAAACTATAATTTAAATTAATTCAAAACATAATTTTAAATTGTAGAAATTTTTAAAATGAAATTCAGCTTTCAATAAAAACGGAACATTCCCTATTAAATGAAAAAGAAGTGTTTCAGAAAATTATCAAAAAATATATATTCTAAGATAATTTTTACAATATAAATTAAAAAACTAAATTGATTTAGCTAAATAAATTTTCTATGACCTGTATAAATTAATAATAACTCATAAAAAATAAAAATCATTTTTAAATAATATATATATTTCATAGAATAAAGTGACTTACTGAAAATTGTGTGATAAAGATTCTATAAACATTTAAATATGTTAATATTGAGTGGGGACTTTATATTTATTTCATACTATTTTAAATCACTTTTCTTCCCACCATTTTAATTTCATGTTTAAAATAGAGATATAATATTTCACAATTTATACTAATATTATATTACATGCAACGTAATCTTTCAAGGAAATTAAATTATTTAAAAATAAATTTCCCAAAAATATAAGGGTGTTACATTATAACAAATTAAAATTAATTTCTCCATTAAAATTAATTTTATTCATCAAAGGATTTATCATTTGATATGTTATTCATAGAAACCCACATCGTAAAACTGAATAATAAAACATCCTTTGTAAACGGAATGCTGGAAACATAAATATAAATTAAAGTAATGCATAACTAGGATTCCACATTTTAATAAAATTAAATGATTGATTTTTAAAAAGAAAACAGATCCATAAGAAATTATAGATATTGATAGAGAACATGGTCAAGATAAGTTCAATGACCACATAACCATATACCTAATAGGAGTGAAATGGTCAACGATATCATAAAAATGATGATAATAGTTAAAAAAAATTCACAAAAAATTGGAAAAGATATACATACAGTATTTCATTTTCTAATTACTATTCAACTAATTCGTTGTACCTTTGATCAATTCATACTTCATCTGTTATTCCATGAAATGAAGTTGAATTTTTAATTCCTAAACAAGAAGTGGATAATAAGATCCATTATGGGATGATAATTCATTCCTTCTATCTCATGTTAACATTTTAGAAAAATGGTAATTAGATGTTATCCAAAACCAATAAATCTTCATATGGTAAAGTAATACATTAATATATCTAACTTTTCCCACATTAAACTTAATGAATTTCATAAATGGTTACCTATATTAACCTTACAAAATATTAAAATCAAAAAACATAAATGAAGGTCAATAAATTTATAAAATCAAATGATCATTAATCCCCCAAGTAACTTGACATTGTTGAAACTAAGGTTGTTATTTTCATGAAATAGAGTATGTTATTGGTTTTTTGTCAATAATAACATAAAATATTAGGATATTTCCATGTAAATGTATCTTAAATTCCAATATGACAATAGTTTTAAAGTGGGTAGCATCATGAAGGGTGGTTTTCTAGAAACAACTCCTCATAAAAATGGTAATGGCATTATTTTTTTGAAGACAAAGATGGTGTTCGCTAAGATGAGGAGCATCATCAACGATGATGGTGGTCTTTGTGATTAAGAGAATTGGTGCTTCATGAAGACACAATGGTTTTGATGGAAAGATCTGGAGTTATGAAATGAATCATGAAATTCATGAAGTGTGCTGATGGAATGCTCCATAGTTGTAATAGGCATTGTTAAGAAAGAATTACCAAGGATCATTATGGCTTGATGAGCACCGCGAAGGCATTTTTGAAAGATCTGAAAAATCTGCTATGTAGCGGTGGATTATTGTGAACGGTTGAGCCCATAAATATAAGGCTACTCCCACTTCATTTGAACGAATTTTTTCAAGGAAAATCTAGAATCACTCTGATTTTTTTAATCAATGGGAGATCCATGAATTAGACATTCCATACAATTATGATCATTATGAAAAGACTAGTTGAGTCTTAACTAATTCCAATGATTTTGACTAATGAGTGTTTCATGACGATGGGGTATTCCCAGTTGAAACATTGAGTTTCATGAATGTAGGTTGTTCTATAAATGAAGTGTTATTCGTGAAGGAGTGATCTTCGTGATGAAGCTTAGTGAAACGGAGTTTTGAACATCTAGTTTTAAGTGATCAGTGCATTGAAAGTGCATCAACTCATATATGTGGTGAAGTAGAGCCTCATTTTATGTCAGTGAGAAATACTTCAGCATCAAACCATTTAAAAGACCATCAAGTCAGTAAACTGAGTGAGGTTTCACATGAAGTAGTGAGTAAAGGGGAGTCAAGAGAAGTGTTTCGAGGGATGCATTGTGTTATCACTAAAATATTGTAAAGGCATCATTCCTGGAATATTGGGACTATATCCGGACATCATTATTCTATAAAATGTGAAGATTTGTGGATTTATGTATGTTAGAAAACCATAGAATATTCTCTGTAGACTAAAACATAGTGGTGACCAAGTATAATTGTCATGTTATCTCTTTGCACGTGATTGTTTATTTTCTGAACATTCCTTTCAAACAATTTAACATGTTACTACCAATGAAGGAATGGGATTCACCACTTTATAAAAAAAATATGACACCCTGATTCACCCCTCCCTTCTCATGGTGTTCTGGGGTCCTTCAAACATATCCCATTATTGTCACATACCAATCATGTGATGAATACTATAATGTACTCTCTTGAAATATGGTAATATTATTAATTACTAGATAACCGTAGTGAAAACATGATTTCATATATAAATAAACTCTTTTATCAAACCTTAAATAAAATAATCTATAAACTCAATCTATGATATCACAAACCACTTTGTCATTATTTTACTCATCAGTTCTAAGGTCATCAATACACTCCCATTTATTTATCTCAATAAAATTGAAAATTATCTAATTATCCCTACATAATTCACATTTTAAGGGTTATTCTTCACTTAATCATGTCTTCTCTAAAAACACCACCTCAATCACGTTTCATGGTAACCTATTAAATTCAACATATACTTTCAAATCCTTAAGTAAAACTAAAGTGCACCAATCCTTATGAACCTGAGGAAGTATTGTGATGCTCATCCTTCATTGCTTCAAGGGATGGGGTTATGATCTTTTAATCCCTGGTTTTTACACCTAGAACCAAATGTTACTGAGTTTGTACTAGGATACCTCCTAGGGTTCAGTCGAAAACACATAACGATTCACCGGACACCGCCGATGATTGGGTGATTTGTGTTCGACATCATAAACGAAACTCACCAAGGAAACACATGAAGAATTCAATGTTCTTTCCAGGTTTGCATGTCATTTCATTGTGACACCATGACATAATTGTGCATGGCCTTGACAGTGCTTGTGTGAGTTCAATTGACCAATATAAACCACACAAACACTGCAATTGAAAGGGGGACAGAAAGTGGTGAACGGTGTGTGAAACATCACATGAATGGGTACCCCAAAACATGATCATATGAGTTGAGCATGAAATACCAGTACATAACTCAATAAAATAAGAATAGAGGATGGTGAAAAACAACACAAAAACCTGGAATTTAAAAGATCATTCAAATTAATACATCTTTGAAGCTTGGGATTACATCACATTCCTCCCCGGGGTGATCACAAGGGGTTTAGAAACCCATGGGAGGGGAAGAAGAAGAATATGTTGAAGTAGAACCTCCCATAGCCTCCAGAACCAATAGGGATGTTGAGAAGACTCCATTGGGACTCCAAAATGGCATAACTTTGCCTCTTGGCCGAACTTGCAAATGGGGAGCCCAAGGTGCCATTTTATAGGAAATTTGGAAGGTGGTTTTAGGAACAAAGATTTCTTCAATCCAGTTGTACCACGAGTTTCGGCCTTCATACAGTCTTATATCGCTTTGGAGAAAATAGAAATGTTTTATACCTACCTATTGAATATCTCCACCGAAAGTTTGGCACCATTTGGACGACTACAGCTCAAGATATTGATAAAATATAGAACACTGCATTTGACTTGGTCCAAATTCGGTGGCATGGACAGATCAGTTCGGATGGGCCCCATATAATCTGAATCAGCATTGGGTTCCTTAATATAAAATGTAGCGTATTAATGTTTGTATAGGAACACAAAATTTAATCCCATTTGGATGCACGTATTTCGTGTACTATGCAAAATAGTGGATAGATATCCATGGATCCATGCAATTTTGGCCCATTTTTCTTCCACATCATCAAAGGCCCTCCAAATCACCTCCACCTACATTGAAACAATAAAAACAAGTAACATTACCCATTATAATATTGATTAAAATTAATTTATTTATTCAAACATGAAGTGAAATTTATTATTATATTTGGAATATTCATTACAAAACTAGTTTAAAACTGCAGTGTAAGGGTGGAATAAAATAGTGAATCGGGGTATGATCACACCCCCACACCTTAACATTTGCACTCCTGGGAAAAGTCACATATCCAAATACAATGATTCATATATATATATATATATATATTTCCAACATCCTGAAGATTTATCATTTGAGGAAATTTTATTTAATGTAATGTGATCAATGCACGAACCACACCAAGGAGTTCTTCCTAGTGAAAATTGAAAACGATGTCTCATAAATCATATCATAGAAAAATTCAAAAAGATTCATGATACCTAATTGAGAAAGGAATTCAGAAGTAAACCATGACACTAAATATCCATTTGTGTGTGTGAAAACCATTCCATGCTATTCTTTCCACTTGCTATCCAATAAATATATGTTATTTTATCATTTTTCAGCTTAAATGATTTTGTCACCGAACCTATCATACATCCTTTACAATCATATTTCAAGACCCACTTATTTAAGCATTCCTAGAAGTCAAACCATAAGCTCCCGACCTAGATACCCACAAATGTTGCACATTTCATCACTCCCCTCATTTATTATATTTTTTTTGAAGTTGAAATTGGAACAAATCTCATACTCATCTCTCAACCCTTGTTTGATCTCCTCATGACATGAATTGAAATAGTTATAACAAGATCAAAGGTTGAAGAGAGGTGGTTTTTGACCTTCCCAAGACACATGTTTTTTTAGGGCGTATAATAGTCGGACATTAGGTACACACGCATAGGTCAATCTGGTACAGTAATGAAAGAGATCGGATAAGGAACGAACGTATGGAAATATCATTTAAAGCTGAAAAATATTAACCCAACATATATTTACCTTATATTAAGTAAGAAATAATCACACTTTGTGGTTTGGTGAAAAAAATTGCGGAGATATTAGTGACACAGTTTTCCAAAAAAACTACTCACACAAAGGGCATCAATCATCTCAAGGGTTTCACATAGATACAACCATTTATATCATTGACAGAAACCCAATTCACTAAAAATCACTCCTTGATGGTAAAATCATACACAAATTCTTTTTAGCCTTCGTTATGGTATTTTTACTTTCCCCACTTTTTGGTCGCCACATCATGGAATTTCGAAATTGTTGATGGGGAAAAATAAAAATACCATAAAGAAGTCCAAAAAGAGAAAACAAAAGGAGAAAACGATGAAAAATCCTAACTAACCCAGGAATGTATCCACCCGTCCCCCCACACCTAGAATGTGCAGTGTCCTCACTGAAATAATTGAAAATGTGAGAAGGAAGGATAAAACCTGGTGTGTTTTATTGGTATGATGCATCAAGAAGGTGGATTTACTCCACCAGATTCGTTGGAAAATACTCATATAATTTTTGAAGTCGTTGCCCATTGACGGTAAGACTTCTTCCACTCTTCTCATGCAAAACCTGTATTGCACCAAAAGGCTAAACATTAGTAACAGTATAAGGACCGAGCTATCGGGAACGAAGCATACCTAGGTGGAGCTTAAGCCTGGAATTGTACATGAGGACCTTATCACCAATATGGAACTTCCACTGGTGAATCATGCTATCATGAATAGCCTTTGTCTTCTCCTTATAGATTCGGGAGTTGTCATATGCATCACGTCGAATTTCTTCCAACTCTGGAATCTGCAGCTTTCTTTCCTCACCTGCATCTGAAAGGTTCATATTAAATTTTTTAACAGCCCAATATGCACGGTGTTCTACCTCCCCTAGGAGGTGACAATATTTTCCAAACACAATCCTATATGGTGACATTCCGATCGGTGTTTTAAAAGTAGTACGGTATGCCCAAAGTGCATCATCCAAGCGCAAACTCCAATCTTTCCTATTGGGTTGTACCGTTTTCTCCAAGATTCACTTAACTTCCCGATTTGAAATTTCTGCATGTCCGTTAGTTTGGGGATGATATGAAGTGGAGACATAATGAACAACCCCATACATACGAAGAAAGTTTTTCATGTTACGATTTCAAAAATGTGAACCTGATCACTAATGATGAATTTTGGTAGACCAAACCTACTGAAAATATGGGACCTCACAAAATCAACAACCACTAGAGAGTCATCGGTCCTGGTGGTATTTTCTTCTACCCATTTAGATACATAGTCAACAGCCAATAAGATGTACACAAAGCCAAATGAATTTGGAAAAGGCCCCATGAAGTCAATTCCCCATACATCGAAGATTTCAGAGAATAACATAGGCTGTTGGGGAATTTCATTCCTCTTAGAGATATTCCCTATGAATTGACATGAAGTACATGATTTAAAAAACCTGTGGGCATCTCTATTCAATGTTGTCCAATATAATCCTGAGTCAAGGACCTCTCGATCTGAATGTTGAGAGCCAAAGTGGACTCCATAGGCCAAGGTGTGGCATAAGGTCAAAACAGAGGTGAACTCATGGTCAGGGACACACCTACGAACATTCTGGTCACTAGAAATTCTCCACAAGTATGGTTCATCAAAAATGTACCATCGAGAATCATGTTTAAGTCTCTAAGATTTTGAAGTGTTAAAATTAGTGGGGACCCTAGATGTTGCTAGAAATTTCACAATGTCCGCATACCAGGGGGTAAGGTCCACAACATCACAAAGGTTCTCATGAGGGAAGAATTCTCCAATGGGTGAGTCAAAATGATGGTCCATTGGTGGGGAAATCCTACTAATGTGGTTAGATACAACATTCTCTACTCCTCTCTTATCTCTAATCTCAAGGTCAAACACTTGGAGGAGGAGCATCCACCGAATGAGGCAGGGCTTGGCTTCAGGTTTCTTTAGGAGGAAACGAAGGGAACCATGGTCAGAAAACACAATCACATTGGACCCAAGAAGATATGAATGGAATTTTTCCAAGGAAAACACAATAGAAAGGAGTTATTTTTCTATGGTTGTGTAGTTTACCTGGGAAGGGCCAATGTTACGCAAGGCATATGCAATGACATGAGGATCCTTTTCAACCCTTTGTGATAAACTGCCCCAAGTGCAAAGTTAGAGGCACCACACATAATCTCGAATGGGAGATCCCACCTAGGTGGTTGGATTATGGGAGGTGATGTGAGACTCTTTTTTAGTGAATTGAATGCATCCTCACAATTTTTATCAAACACAAACTCAGAATCCTTTTGTAATAACTGAGATAAGGGATGTGCGATCTTACTAAATTCTTTAATGAATCGGCGGTAAAAACTAGCATGACCCAAGAAAGATCACACCTCATGAACACATTTTAGAAATAGAAGGGATGAAATTAATTCAATTTTAGATTTATCAACCTGAATTCCATTAGTTGAAATGATATTCCCAAGAACTATCCCCTGCTCAACCATGAAATGACATTTTTCATAATTTAAAACAAGATCTTTTTCAATGCAGTGGTGGAGGACAGAACCTAGGTTTTCCAAACAATCATTAAAAAAAGAACCATAAACCATGAAATCATCCATAAAGACTTCCATAAAACTCTCAAGGTACTCAGAAACAATACTCAACATACATCACTGAAAACTACTAGGAGCATTACATAGACCAAATAGTATCCTTCTGTATGCAAATGTGCCAAATGGATAGGTAAATGTTGTATTTTCTTAATCCTCAGGGGCTATATGGATTTGGAAATAACCTGAATAACCATCAAGGAAAAAATAATGGGACTTACCAGCCAATAGTTATAACATTTGGTCAATGAAAGGTAAAGGAAAGTGGTCCTTCCGTGTGGCTTGATTCAGTCAATGGTAGTCAATACAGACTCGCCAACTGTTTTTCACACGTGTTGGAACCAATTCATTCCTTTCATTTGACACAACTGTTATTCCTATTTTTTAGGCACAATTTGCACTGGGCTAACCCATTTACTTTTAGATATAGGATAAATGATCCCCGCAGTAAGTAATTTACTAACTTCCAATTTTACCACATTAAGGAGAGTGGGATTCAACCGGTGTTGAGATTGTCTTATGGGCTTAGCCTCATCATCCAAAAGTATATGGTGCATACAAATATAAGAGCTAATCCTGGTAATATCAGCCAATGTCCATCCTATTTCCTTTTTACACTCTCTCAAAAGTTTGATCAGTTTCAATTCCTATTTTGGAGAGAGTTTATTGGTAATAATGACGGGCATATGGTCAATACCCTCAAGATATGCATATTTTAAATTAGAATGAAGTTGTTTAAGTTCAAACACCAGTTGTTTCTGGATTGAGGGTGGGGATTTAGGGGGAGTGAGTTCCATGAAACTATCTATATGCTCATGTTTATTCTCAAAGGAAAAAAGAGTATATTGAAATGAGATTTCCAGAATCATTGATAGTCATGGGTACCTCAGAATAAACACACTCATCAATTAAAGCACAAAATTTACATTTTTCTGAACCCACACAACATTCAAAAGAAGAACCAAAACTCAAATCATCCAAGTGTGAAGAGAACAAAAATTAATCAGAGTTTGGGTTGAGGAGAGAATTGTGTGTGTGTGCATCGTTTGAGAGTACTTCCATCGAATAGACAGGAACAATGGAGTGCTCTTGAACGGGGTGTTTCATAGCCTCAAGGATGCTAAAACTTACCTTTTCTCCTCCTAATTTCATGGATAGCGTACCATTGTGAACATTGATGATCGTCTTGGCTGTTTTTAGGAATGGACTCCCAAGTATGAGAGGGGAATGTCCTTGGGTTCGGGTATCTTCCATCTCAAGAATGTAGAAATCAGCGGGGAAGATGAGATTCTTCACTCTAACAAGGACATCCTCAATCACTCCTTTTGGATGTGTTGTACTCCAGTTGGCATGTTTCACAACAATTCCTATTGATTGAAGCTCTCCAATCTATAGAGAAGGATACACGGAGTGAGGCATTACATTAATTGAAGCACCTAAATCTAGCATAGCATCATAAAAGAAGGTCTCCCCTATGGTACAAGGTATGGTGAATGTGCCAGGATCCTTGCATTTGGTTGGCATTGCTGGTTGAATCAAGGCCGAGATATTCCTTCCCAGGTTGACTCTCTCATTCCCCTTCAACCTTCATCGATGGGTGCAAAGCTCTTTAAGAAATTTGGCATAATGGGGAATTTTCTAGACTGCATCCAAAAATGGAATATTAACTTGAACTTTTTTAAATGTATCCATTAGTTCATTTTCAATCTCATTATCAATGTTTTTCTTAGATTTAGAGAGTCTTTAAGGGAAAGGAAGAGGAATGGATTGTTCATTTGAATAATGAATGACTATTTTATTATCATTTTTGTCTTTTTTTTCTTTACATGAAGTTTTTTAGGGTTAGGAAAGAGAGTTTTCATGAGGGGGACATACCTGCTTTGTAGAATCAGTAAAAGGAGAAACTTATTTACCCCTGAAAAGTGTAACTGCACATACATTACCTTTGTCCTTTCGATTGGAAATGGGATGGGATGGTAGTTGTCCAGAACCTTGCATCTTAAGCTCACCGATGGTGTTTTCCAATTGCCCCACTTGGGTTTTTAGGTCTTGAATGGCTGATTGTGTGGTCTGCTGGAACTGAAAGTTCTGGGTTGCAATTTGTTTCACTATATCCTCAAGGCTTGGTTCAGATTTGGGAGGAGGAGGAGGATGATTTTTTTGAGAATTTGAAGGATAAGATGGTTTCATACCTTGGCCTTGTTGATACCAATTCTGCATTGGGTATCTTGAGTTTCCTCCTTGTCGGTATTGTGGTTGTGCTTACCACCCGGGGTTTGGATTTTGCCTGAATGGTTCTTTCTTGAAGGGGGCGCTTGTTGGAATGGACGCCCTGGGAACACAGCTACACAGGACTCAGATGAATCTTGAAGTTGTGGGCACTGGTCAGAAAAATGAGTATTATCAGAACAAATCCCACAATGTAATGGTATAGAAGTAGAGAGTGAGTAACCTTGTGCTTGAGCTAATTTCCTTAGAAGGGTATGCATCTCATCAAGTTTAGTATCTACCTTTTGTTCTAGGGATGAATGACTTACCTCATGAACTCCTCGGGTTGGTGCAAAAGCTTGTGTACCAAATTGTTGTGCATTTTGAGCCATGTCGGCTATTAAGTCACAAGTGGCAGAAGGAGTTTTGTCAACTAGGGCACCACCAGCTGCAACATCAATCATTCCACGATCCATGGGGATAAGTCCCTGATAGAAGTATTGAATTTAAAGTTGATCACTAATCTGGTGGTGGGGGCAGCTTGAGCAAAGTCTCTTGAATCTCTCCCAGTATTCATGAAGGGATTCTCCTTGTGATTGCCTAATTCCACAGATTTCTTTCCTCATTGATGCAGTTCGGCAGGCAGGGAAGAACTTCTCTAGAAAAAGACTTTTTAGGTCATTCCAGCCCCCAATTGTGGAAGTCAAATAGTATAGCCAATCTTTGGCTACACAATCAAGGGAGAAAGGGAAGGCCCTAAACTTAATGAGGTCCTCAGACACATTTTGGGGTTTCATGGTGGAGTACACTATGTGAAACTCCTTTAGATGTTTGTGAGGGTCCTCACCGGGAAGACCATGGAATTTTGGAAGAAGGTGGATAAGACCTGATCTAAGCTCAAAGTTGGCTGCTTCCTCAGGATATTGGAGGTATGCAGGATGGTACTCCACATCAGGGGTAGTAAGTTCTTTTAAAGTTCGATTATTTACAACCATGTTTTATTGGGTTTGATTGGGTTAAATTTTGGGTTGGTTTAGAAACACTTGAGTTTTAACAAGGGGTTCCTCAATGTTACTTGATTGACCTTCTCTAAATGCCTTGATTTGTGTGTGAAGTGACTTTTCAATTTCAGGGTCAAATTCAAGTACTATTCCTTTACCAGATCTTGTCATGCAACAATGTTGTCTAGTTTTATTGATTGATTTTTTTTTTGTTTTTTTGTTTGAGATGGATAAAAAAACTTAAGAAGGTTGAAAGAAGAATATAATGTTATACTATATAATTAGATAGGGAGATGGAGAAGAAGAGAGAGAGAGAGAGAAATAACACACCAGAAACAACAAAAAATAAAGACAAAACCCAAAACAAAAACAATCAAATGGGGGTGGGGTATTTATAGGAGTACTAATCAAGAAGTAAAATAACCTAATAAAAGTAAATAAGGAAAAAAATGATCTTGGCTCCCCAGAAATGATGCCAAAATTTGACCGCATTGTCGAGCGTGTCAAACTAGTCGTTTAATTTTGACTAGAATTTCTGCAGTATAGCAGCAACCTTAGGTCGTCTCTCGACGGAGCCTTAGATCATTAATTTAAAAATATGGTTCTGATTATGAAAGTAGAAGGTGAATTAGTTTTTGTGAAACTTGGGGTTTTTATGATTAATGATGAAAATAGAAAATGAAAGCGATAAAACAAAGTAGAAATGAACAATATTGGTTAAGCGTGATGGACACAGGGAAGTCTCGTGATGCTCATCCTTCATCGCTTCATGGGATGGGGTCATGATATTTTAATACCCGGTTTGTAACACCTAGAACCAGAATTTTACTTAGTTTTTACTAGGATAACTCCTAGGTTTCAGTCGAAAACACATAACGATTCACGGGACACCGCCGATGATTGGGTGATTTGTGTTCGACATCATAACCGAAACTCACCAAGGAAACACATGTAGAATTCGATGTGCTTTCCAGGTTTGCATGTTATTTCATTGTGATACCATGACATAAATGTACATGGCCTTGACAGTGATTGTGTGAGTTCAATTGACCAATATAAACCACACAAACACTGCAATTGAAAGGGGGAAAGAAAGTGGTGAACGGTGTGTGAAACATCACATGAATGGGTACCCCCAAAAATGATCATATGAGTTGAGCATGATATACCAGTACATAACTCAAAAAAATAAGAATAGAGGATGATGAAAAACAACACAATAACCTCTAATTTAAAAGATCATTCAAATTAATACAACTTTGAATCTCGGGATTACATCACATTCCTCCCCAGGTGATCACAAGGGGTTTAGAAACCCATGGGAGGGGAAGAAGAAGAATATGTTGAAGTAGCACCTCCCATAGCCACCAGAACATCTAGGGATGTTGAGAAGACTCCTTTGGGACTCCAAAATGGCAGCACCTTTCCTCTTGGCCAAATTTCAAATGGTGAGTCCAAGGTTCCATTTTATAGGAAAATTGGAAGGTGGTTTTAGGCACACATATTTCTTCAATCCACTTGTACCACATGTTTCGTCCTTCATACAGTCTTATATAGCTTTAGAGAAAATATAAATGTAGTATCCCTACCTCTTGAATATCTCCACCGAACGTTTGGAACCCTTTGGACAACTACAGCTCAATATATTGATAAAATACAGAACACTGCATTTGACTTGGTCCAAATTTGGTGGCTTGGACAGATCATTTCGGATGTTCCCCATAGAAGCCGAATCAGCATTGGGTTCCTTAATATAAAATGTATCATATTAAATTTTGGATAGTCCCACAACATTTAAGCACATTTGGATGCACGTATTTCTTGTATTATGTAAAACAGTGGACAGATGTCCATGGATCCATGCAATTTTGGCCATTTTTTTCTTCCACTTCATCAAAGGCCCTCCAAATCACCTCCACCTATATTGAAACAATAAAAACAAGTAACATTGCCCATTATAATATTGATTAATATTAATTGATCTATTCAAACATGAAGGGAAATTTATTATTATATTTGGAATATTCCTTACAAAACTAGTTTAAAACTGCGGTGTAAGGGTGGAATAAAACAGTGAATCGTGGTACGATCAATCGTTACAAAACATTGTTTTCGTACTCAATATATCAAATATTTACTACATGAGATTTAACATGATATTTGGATTTATTTGGTTTCAAACATAAATCCTTGTATATAACCCTTGACTTTGTGTATTTATTAGAATAATGACCATTTTACTTACATGTGAGATGTTAATTTGTGGGGGGGGGTTATTAAGCGTATCCTTCCTTCTATTCATGTCATTAACTTGCTTTTTCCCATCACATTGGAAATCAATTCCCCGATAGAATTAATTACCACACATAAAACATTTAATAGTCCCATTAAAATAATTTACTCTATGTTTTTTCATCAAATAGATTATAAATGAAAGGTCATATTATTTTCTCCATATTTTTTATATTATCCTATAAACATCATCTTATTTTTCCTATCAAAGCCATTAGATTTACACATAACTCCAACCAATATTTTCACCTTTATGTAACATCGGTGGATTTATTATTTTATATGGTATTACCTTATTTATAACCCATTTATAGACTAGTTTTTAAGAAACATAAGCATTGATCAACCTTACATTTTGGTATGATGATAACACCAGATGTGTATATCTCAACCCAAGTAGAATTTTCGTCATTTTTTCAAACATATTCAAGTTACTTTAGAATTATTTCAGTTAATTTCTTCTCATTTTTATATGAATAATAAAATGAAAGTACATATACAAAAATACGTTCCTAGACTCGTCCCATTCCATGGAGTCAATTTCATCATGTTTCCTCAGAGTATTAATAATATTACACCATAAATCTACTTATCATTATAAATGTTAGACAACCAAAATGAATTTATTATCTTCGTAATATAGTAGAATGAAAAATATCATATTAGTGGTACTGATCCATTTATTTGGAAGTAATGGATCATAACACAAGCCAAATGAAGGTAGATTCTTCCTCGTAAAAGACTTAAAAAATGTTGTTCCCTCCATTTTTCAATTATATGTCAATCATTATTCATATCTTGATAATGTTTTATGATCCTATCATCAATATTTTTCATTCCAACTCCCATAAAATTCGTTTTCTCTATAGGATAATCATTTTATTTCTCATCACATTAAGTACTAACAAGGTTTAATCGGGTTCCATCCATTATCTAAAACCAAAACTTATTGTGTGAGAAACACTAATAATAGTTGTTAAACATCATAATCATGAGAGATGGTGTATAAATTGTGAAACATTAATTTATTAATAAATTATACCTTATGATTAACCTATTTCATCCAAGATCATTATAAAAACATTTTGATTTTATACTATAGGTATTCTTATCCCGAAAAATTTCATAAATGGTTTACAACCCCAATATTTGAATATTGTCTAAATCCTTCCCCGATACAAACTATAATAGCATAGTATTTTCATATATATATATATATATTATCATTTTTATAATAATAAAAATATAATACATTCTTGTACCATAAAGGTTTAGAATAATTGGATATTATATTTACAATGTTATATTTTTATAAAAGATCTCCAACATCACCAATTGATATCCTTTCACTTGTTAATCTTCATAAGAATACGGAATAAAAATTTTATTCATGTCTAATGGAGAATAAATATAAGAAAATGGTTATCTCAAGATATCTGTAACGGTAAATAAGATGGATTTAATGTAAAATAATACAACAATGAAATAAAAACAAGAGCATAAATTATGAACATCATAACCCGAATAATATTAATCATAAAATTGAGTCATCAATTAATCTTGGAAGTTATAAATCATAAATCATAAATGGACTTGTGCCATGTGAAAATAGAATTGGCCCAAAAACATGGAATTGTGAAAAGAACATGAACATAAATAATAATTTCCTTAGTTGTTCTGTTTCTTTTAAATAGAATAATTGTTGAGTGGGTTCACTCCCTATGCCATTGTATTCGCTAAGTTTTACTTCCCAAAACTATCATGGTTGACAAAGTCCCTATGTAACATCCCAGGTAAATAAAGAATAAATAACTTTCATAATTATTAATATTTACGAATTAAATATTAATTTTATTTTAAAGGGGTTTCTATGTTCGATAGCGTACTCGATATGCAACGATGAGTTTCTTTGAAACTTACGTAGCACACTAGTAATAAAATAATATTATTTTAAATGTTAGATAACGAGTAGCCGTTGTACTGGCGGGAATGGATAGAAATAACTAAAATATTATTATATATGTTTTTAAATGTTTATACATTTACCCAATAAAAGATAAAGGCTTAAAATACGGAAAGAGTTCAATTTTAGGCATATATACTTTAATTTTCACTAAAGGTTCACTTATCACCTTTTAATGGTGAACCGTCATTAAATATAGTTTTGATCACTCTTATACATTCTTTTGGACCAAATAAAACTCTTATTAAGAATCAGGACATCAAATTTTACTTTGTGTAATTTTTTGGTATTTTTCCGATAAAGTTTATTTTTTAATGAATAGTGTAAAATGTTGTGTTTTAATTCAAAACCTCTTTTTCATATAAATTATTTATATGATTAGATTATTATTTTAATTTGTTTTAAAGTGAAATTAGAAAATATTTTTACCAGTTAATCCAATGGTGTTCATTGGAATCAATTTCACTTTGAAATTGGACTTAAACTGGTGTCAATCTTTTGATACTTATTGTTTCATAAAAACACGCTATTTGCTCTGACAGCGGGAATTAATTATTAATTTAATTAATTTGACTTATATGTTTTGAATTTTGTAAAATGGACTTCATTTTTGAATTCGGAATATCAAATATAGCTTAGGGTTCATTTTTGGTAATTTTCTGAAAAACTTCAATTTTTAATGAATAGTGAAACCACTAAGTGGTAATCAAGCAAACTGATTTTTCAGTTAAATGAAAGTTTACCACTAATGTGTATTGAATTTTTAAAATCCGACATACATTGTTGTCATTAAGAAGTAATATGTGGTTCAATGAGATTAAAATAATTTTTTGGTGAATAGTAATTGTTTTTCATTAATCGCGATTAGAGGTAATTAGTGTAGTTTAAGGTAAAAATGGTATTATAAGAATGTAAAAACACCATGACACTTGTCCTACACCTATTGGGTGAGTCATGTACGACCAAGAAAATCCATGGGCCAACTTGGGGACCCCATGGAGCCACTTTAGTTGGAAAATGACAATAATATATTTTTATTTAATGTTAAAATTAAATTGACACAAACATGAGTTGTTTTACTAAAATAATTTTTGAGTGGGGTTATACAAGTCCTAATTTTGATTATAAATAGTCATTGGAAATATAAAACGATTTAATACATCATAGTATTTTTTTTATAATTTTTAGACATTAAATAAATTAAATATATATGACATAATAATGATGCAGCGATGCCATCATTATTTGACCATTTAAATAAAATGGAAAGATAATGAAAAATATAAAACCTACACATGTCCAAAACCAATTGGATGAGTGGATTTCGAACCCTTATCACCTTATCCACGAATTATATCAATGTGGGACCTTTTAAAACCGAAACACATTTTCAAATAAAGTAATATTTCTTTACTTTCCAAAAGTTCCCCTCCTCTCCTCTTATAAAAGGCCCCCACCTCTACCACATTTCACACACTTCTCAAGCCTTTGGCTCAGCCAAACCCTGCCCATTTACTCTCTCCACATCCCTCTCCTCATCCTAGAGTATTCCCTTTGGGCATAATCCTTTCAATGGAAGCCTTTTGGCTCAAATCAAAAGCGAGTTACACTTTTAAAGGTAATTCATTCTCTCTTGTTCATTTGTTTTATTTTGCTTCTCCAACCCTCTAAAATCTTTTTATTTACTTCTTTTGTAACAACACCAGTATCTTCAATATACTAGGATGTTGTTATAATATTTATTTGAGCTACACTCTCACACAACTACATCAAATGGTTAAAGAACATACGGTTTCCGTGGATGGCGAAATTCTGCCTCCCGAAACGATGATTGTTCAATACTCATTTAACACCTTCAAAGGTGGCCATTATGATGTCACTATTTTTATATATGATATATAATATGTTTATTTTTTTCTTTAAGCTTCTGTATTTTTCATTTTGGTCATACCTTTATTGTTCCCATTATGGGTAAACACGATATCTTCATTTTAGGAAGTGCGGACTACCGCCCCCCTGAAAGTGATTTGATTCGTTAATACCATACGTGGGATGTGTAAAGGATAAAGTTAATGATATTATATATGTTATTATACTGGAATTATAATATACTCTTATATCATTATAAATCCATTCCAGAAAATACGAAATAGAAATGGAAGTAGCGTTCATGCGTACGTACGGCTTACCGTCTCCATGAACGGTGCATTTCATTTCTTACCTCTAAATGTAATGTACTATTAAAAGTACATGTATATAATAGATATATATAATTAATGATATATCTAAATTATGAATATAATTCTGGAATTACAATATACATACCTCTCATTTAGTTTTAATTCCATTAATATGACAAAGAAATGAAAGTAGCGTTCATGTGTACGTACGGCTTACCGTCTCCATGAACGGTGCATTTCATTTCTTACCTCTAAATGATTATGTAATATTATAAGTACATGTATATGATGGATATATATGATACATATTATATCCAAATCGTGAATTTCATTCTGGATATAAATAACTTTTGACCACATGAACAACATGTAATTGTAAGAAGCCATCTTTCGACTTAAGAACCAAATATTGACAAAACAAACATTATTAACTTAAATGGTTACATAATGTCTATAACATGGCAATAAGTGATATAAAAAGAATAATGAACTTTAAAAAGGTTCTTAATCAAGTATAAATTAACTCAAGTTTATTATTCAGGACGTTAAAGAACGATCGAGTCAAGTCGGACCCAAGGTAAGGGACTTCGTCTCAATCTCCTTTCATTGAGGCATATTTCGTTTTATACACAACATTATTTTATACGGTGTATAAACCCTTTGACTTTTACTTTTATACAAAAGGAATCTTTTTCTACGAAGCGTTTTACTAAATGACAAAAAGGAATGTTTTTTTTAACGTACGCGGTGACAACAACCTTTTCCTCCGCCGCGAGTATTATTTAATCTTTGGCTTTCTCAACAAGCCGTAATGTTTTTAGAATAAAATAAATACCATATACTCTTTTATGTATTTTGGTATTGAAAATGGTTTTGAAAAATGATTCTATTATGTCAATATATTTATGACATATTGTGATTGAAATGTGGAAATGTTATCATTCCTTTATATTGGTTTTATGTTTTATGATTTTATACTGGTACTTGGACATTTTAACGGGTGGTTACGTTATAAACCATATGACGGGTGGTGCCGTGAATACCAGGACGGGTGGTTACGTTATAACCTCCAATGCATTGGGTATGGAAGTCGGCCATATGGCTATTCTATTATGTATGTATGGAAATTGGCCGTATGGCTATTCAATTAAGTGATATGTGTGGGAGTCGACCGTATGGTTATTCCATTTAAGTATGTTTATGTCCCAAGTTACCTTTATATATTTTATGTGTTCTTTATATGGGTTTTATGGTAATCCTTTGGTTACAAAAAGGTAAGTAATGATACTTTATTCAGTGAAGAGTTTTTATTACTTCATAAAGGTGAAAAGTATTACTTTGATAAAGTATACATGGTTTACTTGTTGTTTTGATAAACTAAAAATTTTCATTCTTTGTGTATCCCTTACTGAGCTTCTTATGCTCACCCCAAGTTTTTTTTGAAATGTTTTTCACCGGACTTAATGTGGAATAGGGTCAAGGATGGGATCAAGGGAATGTCATGCTATATTAAACATGGAACTAGACATGTTTCTTTTAAGAGTTTTTTTTTATTATGAAAACATAGTAGAAGTGACTACTTTGTAACCTTTTGAGATGTAATAGTTATGTTCTAATTCTCTAAAACTCTAAACCTGAAAAGATCCTCAAGGTGTAATCTTGTGATAACTCAAGATTAAATAAGGTTTAAGGTCGGGGCCTTATAGTTGGTATTAAAGGTCGGTTTAGACAACTTTAGGAGTTAGAAAAGTGTTAAATTATAATATGATTGAAATGATATAGCATTTACGGATTACCATGTTGCTTCGACTAAGATATTTCTGTGTTCAGAATGGTTTTCCGCAGAGGAAAAAAAGCAGCTATGTTGGGACGACATCAGGAGGAAGACAACCTTCCAAATCAGCAACCTGAGATGGTCGGAATCGGAACTGAACAGTTTGTTGCAGTGATGGCACAGTTGACTCAGGCTATAAATGGTGGTGGTATCCATGCACGAGATCAGCCAGATCAACCGCAGAGGAACATGTCAGTGGTGGAACATTTCATGAGGCAACATCCCCCATCATTCAGAGGATCATCTGACCCTGTGCAAGCTGAAGGGTGGATTAAAGCACTGGAGAAGATTTTTGATGTCATGGGGTGTTCAGAACATCAAAATTTTATTCTTGCTGTTTACCGTTTTGAAGGTGAAGCTGATCAGTGGTGGTCGATGGTGAAAAATATAAGGGATAGTGATGAGATTGAGGATCTTCACTGGGACAAATTCAAAGGTATGTTTCTTGAGAAATATTTTCCTAAGGTGGTTCGTCTTAGGATGGAAAAACAGTTCCTAGAATTGAGGCAGGAGGATGATTCAGTGGCTTCTTATGAAGAAGAGTTCACTCGATTGGCAAGGTATGCTCCAAACTTCATACGAGATCTTGATAGTAAAATAAACCGTTTTTACTCAGGGTTAAATCCAAAGTATCGAAGGGCTTTAGCTTCTCGTGAGTTCAAAATTTATGAAAAACTTGTTCGATGTGCGGAGAAGGTGGAAATTGAGTTTGCCGATGATCAGGTGTTCTATGACAAACAACAGAATAAGAGGTCTAGTTGGCAGGCAAAGGGGAAGAATTCATCAAAGAAGCAAGGAGGTAAGAAAACCAAATATCCATCCTGTGAGAAGTGTGGTAAAATGCATCCTGGAGAATGTTTATCCAAGTCTGGTAAGTGCTTTCGGTGTGGTAAGTCTGATAATATTGCTCGTAACTGTAAGGAAGATGATCAAGCATGAAATGGAAAGCCAACGGTAAGATGTTTTAAGTGTAATGAAATGGGTCATTATGCAAACGAGTGTCCAACGAAGAACTCAGCTGGGGGAATGCAGCTAGACTACAAGCAGAAAGGGGTGGTAAAATCAGTTTCAACAACTTCAGCAGATGTTGGGCCATCGAATGAAGTGGTATCAGCTCCAGGGAGCTTAGTATTTTTCGAAGATTGACTTGAGGTCGGGGTACCGTCAGTTGAAAGTAAAAGAAGCATACGTTCTGAACACTGCGTTCCGTACTAGATATGGCCATTATGAATTTGTAGTTATGCCTTTTGGGTTAACCAATGCACCTGTTGTATTCATGGACCTTATGAATAAAATTTTCCATGAGTTCTTGGATAAGTTTGTGTTTGTGTTTTGAGGTTTGTGAAGAGGTTATGTGTGCCTTGTGATTCACAGTTGAAGAATGAGTTGTTTTTTCATCCTGGCAGTACTAAGATGTACAGAGGTCTGCGGGAGTATTACTGGTGGGATGGAATGAAAAGAGACATTGCTGATTTTACTATGAAGTGTTTGACATGTCAACAGGTTAAAGCAGAGCAACAGTTACTGAAAGGGATACTTCAGCCTTTACCAGTTCCAGAGTGGAAATGGGAAAACATATCCATGGACTTTGTTGTGGGATTACCGAGGACATCTCGAGGTAATAATGCAATCTGGGTTATTGTTGATCGCTTGACCAAATCTACTCATTTCCTTTCTATATGAGATACTTTCTCTCTTGATCAACTTTCCCGTCTGTATCTTAAAGAGATAGTCAGGTTACATGGAGTTCCTCTCTCCATTGTATCGGATCGTGATCCCAGGTTTACTTCTAACTTTTGGAAAGGCCTTCAGAAGTCGTTGGGTACTGAATTAAATTTTAGTACCGCTTTTCATCCTCAATCAGATGGGCAGTCAGAATGAACAATTCAGACATTGGAGGATATGCTACGAGCGTGTTCTATGGATTATCAGGGAAGATGGGACCAACATCTTTCTTTGGTTGAATTTTCATATAATAACAGTTTTCATTCTAGTATACAGATGGAACCATTTCAGGCATTATATGGGAAGCGGTGTCGAACTCCAGCTTTCTGGGATGAAGTGGGTGAAAGGAAGTTGATGGGACCAGAATTGGTAGAAGAGATGGCAGAAAAAGTTCAGTTGATTCAGAAGCACATGAGAACTGCTTAGAGCAGGCAGAAGAGTTATGCGGATAACCGGAGGAAGGATCTATCTTTCGAGGTAGGTGATCATGTTTTTCTCAAGGTTTCTCATTGGAAAAGTGTGATGAGATTTGGTAAGAAAGGAAAGCTTAGTCCAAGGTTTATTGGACCATATGAAATTCCGGGGAAAGTTGGATCAGTGGCATACCGGGTGGCTTTACCTCCGAGTTTATCTCAGGTACACAATGTTTTTCATGTTTCAATGTTGAGGAAGTATATGCCAGATCCATATCATATTTTGAGCCCAGAGGTAGTTCAGCTGGAAGAGAACCTATCTTATGAGGAACAACTGGTCCAGATTCTTGACCACAGGGAGCAAGTGTTACAGAATAAGGTGATTCATCAGGTAAAGGTTTTGTGGAAAAACCATGTGATTGAAGAGGCAATATGGGAAACTGAAAATGCTATGAGAGATAAATACCCCCACTTATTTTGATAAGTGAATAAAATTGCGAGGATGCAATTCCCAAAATGGGGGAAGGATGTAACATCCCAGGTAAATAAAGAATAAATAATTTTCATAATTATTAATATTTACGAATTAAATATTAATTTTATTTTAAAGGGGTTGCTATGTTTGATAGCGTACCCGATACGCAACGATGAGTTTCTTTGAAACTTACGTAGCACACTAGTAATAAAATAATATTATTTTAAATGTTAGTTAACGAGTAGCCGTTGTACTGGCGGGAATGGATAGAAATAACTAAAATATGATTATATATGTTTTTAAATGTTTGTACATTTACCCAATAAAAGATAAAGGATTAAAATACGGAAAGAGTTCAATTTTAGGCATATATACTTTAATTTTCACTTAAGGTTCACTTTTAACCTTTTAATGGTGAACCGTCATTAAATATAGTTTTGATCACTCTTATACATTCTTTTTTACCAAATAAAACCCTTATTAAGAATCGGGACATCAAATTTTACTTTGTGTCATTTTTTGGTATTTTTCCGATAAAGTTCATTTTTTAATGAATAGTGTAAAATGTTGTGTTTTAATTCAAAACCTCTTTTTAATCTAAATTATTTATATGATTAGATTATTATTTTAATTGTTTTTAAAGTGAAATTTGAAAATATTTTTACCAGTTAATCCAATGGTGATCATTGGAATCAATTTCACTTTGAAATTGGACTTAAACTGGTGTCAATCTTTTGATACTTATTGTTTCATAAAAACACGCTATTTGCTCTGACAGCAAGAATTAATTATTAATTTAATTAATTTGACTTATATGTTTTGAATTTTTTAAAATGGACTTCATTTTTTAATTCGGAATATCAAATATATCTTAGGGTGAATTTTTGGTAATTTTCTGAAAAACTTCAATTTTTTATGAATAGTGAAACCACTAAGTGGTAATCAAGCAAACGGATTTTTCAGTTAAATGAAAGTTTACCACTAATGTGTATTGAATTTTAAAAATCTGACATACATGGTTGTCATTAAGAAGTAAAATGGGGTTCAATGAGATTAAAATAATTTTTTGGTGAATAGTAATTTTTTTCATTAATCGCGATTAGAGGTAATTAGTGTAGTTTAAGGTAAAAATGGTATTATAAGAATGTGAAAACACCATGACACTTGTCCTACACCTATTGGGTGAGTCATTGACGACCAAGACAAGCCATGGGCCAACTTGGGGACCCCATGGAGCCACTTTAGTTGGAAAATGACAATAATATATTTTTATTTAATGTTAAAATTAAATTGACACAAACATGAGTTGTTTTACTAAAATAATTTTTGAGTGGGGTTATACAAGTCCCTATTTTGATTATAAATAGTCATTGGAAAGCTAAAACGATTTCCTACATCATAGTAGTTTTTTTATAATTTTTAGACATTAATTAAATTAAATTATATATGACATAATAATGATGCAGCGATGCCATCATTATTTGACGATTTAAATAAAATGGAAAGATAATGAAAACTATAAAACCTACACATGGCCAAAACCAATTGGATGAGTGGATTTCGAACCCTTATCACCTTATCCACGAATTATATCAATTTGGGACCTTTTAAAACCGAAACACATTTTCAAATAAAGTAATATTTCTTTACATTCCAAAAGTGCCCCTCCTCTCCTCTTATAAAAGGCCCCCACCTCTACCCCATTTCACACACTTTTCAAGCCTTTGGCTCGGCCAAACCCTGCCCATTTACTCTCTCCACATCCCTCTCCTCATCCTAGAGGATTCCCTTTGGGCAGAATCCTTTCAAAGGAAGCCTTTAGTCTCAAATCAAAAGGGAGTTACACTTTTAAAGGTAAGTCATTCTCTCTTGTTCATTTGTTTTATTTTGCTTCTCCAACCCTCTAAACTCTTTTTATTTACATCTTTTGTAACAACACCAGTATCTTCAATATACTAGGATGTTGTTATAATATGTATTTGAGCTACACTCTCACACAACTACATCAAATGGTTAAAGAACATACGGTTTCCGTGGATGGCGAAATTCTGCCTCCCGAAACGATGATTGTTCAATACTCATTTAACACCTTCAAAGGTGGCCATTATGATGTCACTATTTTTATATATGATATATAATATGTTTATTTTTTTCTTTAATCTTATGTATTTTTCATTTTGGGCATACCTTTATTGTTCCCATTATGGGTAAACACGATATCTTCATTTTAGGAAGTGTGGACTACCACCCCCTGAAAGTGATTTGATTCGTTAATACCATATGTAGGACGTGTAAAGGATAAAGTTAATGATATTATATATGTTATTATACTGGAATTATAATATACTCTTATATCATTATAAATCCATTCCAGAAAATATGAAATAGAAATGGAAGTAGCGTTCATGCGTACGTACGGCTTACCGTCTCCATGAACGATGCATTTCATTTCTTACCTCTAAATGTAATGTACTATTAAAAGTACATGTATATAATAGATATATATAATTAATGATATATCTAAATGATGAATATAATTCTTGAATTAAAATATACATACCTCTCATTTAGTTTTAATTCCATTAATATGACAAAGAAATGAAAGTAGCATTCATGCGTACGTACGGCTTACCGTCTCCATGAACGGTGCATTTCATTTCTTACCTCTAAATGATTATGTAATATTATAAGTAAATGTATATGCTTGATATATATGATACATATTATATCCAAATCGGGAATTTCATTCTGTATATAAAGAACTTTTGACCACATGAACAACATGTAATTGTAAGAAGTCAACTTTCGACTTAAGAACCAAATATTGACAAAACAAACATTATTAACTTAAATGGTTACATAATGTTTATAACATGGAAATAAGTGATATAAAAAGAATAATGAACTTTAAAAAGGTTCTTAATCAAGTATAAATTAACTCAAGTTTATTATTCAGGACGTTAAAGAACGATCGAGTCAAGTCGGACCCAAGGTAAGGGACTTCGTCTCAATCTCCTTTCATTGAGGCATATTTCGTTTTATACACAACTTTCTTTTATACGGTGTATAAACCATTTGACTTTTACTTTTATACAAAAGGAATCTTTTTCTACGAAGCATTTTACTAAACGACAAAAAGGAATGTTTTTTTTAACGTACGCGGTGACAACGACCTTTTCCGCCGCCGCGAGTATTATTTGATCTTTGGCTTTCTCAACAAGCCGTAATGTTTTTAGAATAAAATAAATACCATATACTCTTTTATGTATTTTGGTATTGAAAATGGTTTTGAAAAATGATTCTATTATGTCAATATATTTATGATATATTGTGATTGAAATGTGGAAATGTTATCATTCCTTTATATTGGTTTTATGTTTTATGATTTTATACTGGTACTTGGACATTTTAACGGGTGGTTACGTTATAAACCATATGACGGGTGGTGCCGTGAATACCAGGACGGGTGGTTATGTTATAACCTCCAATGCATTGGGTATGGAAGTCGGCCGTATGGCTATTCCATTAAGTATGTATGGAAATTGGTCGTATGGCTTTTCCATTAAGTGATATGTGTGGGAGTCGACCGTATGGTTATTCCACTTAAGTATGTTTATGTCCTAAGTTACCTTTATATATGTTATGTGTTCTTTATATGGGTTTTATGGTAATCCTTTGGTTACAAAAAGGTAAGTAGTGATACTTTATTCAGTGAAGAGTTTTTATTACTTCATAAAGGTGAAAAGTATTACTTTGATAAAGTATACATGGTTTACTTGTTGTTTTGATAAACTAACAATTTTCATTCTTTGTGTATCCCTTACTGAGCTTCTGATTCTCACCCCAAGTTTTTTTTTGAAATGTTTTTCACAGGACTTAATGTGGAATAGGGTCAAGGATGGGATCAAGGGAATGTCATGCTATATAAAACATGGAACTAGACATGTTTCTTTTAAGAGTTTTTTTTATTATGAAAACTTAGTAGAAGTGACTACTTTGTAACCTTTTCAGATGTAATAGTTATGTTCTAATTCTCTAAAACTCTAAACCTGAAAAGATCCTCAACGTGTAATCTTGTGATAACTCCAGATTATGTAAGGTTTAAGGTCGGGGCCTTATACTCTAAATTAACCGAGTTTACTCAATGTTTTAGTCTCAATAACCCATAATATTTAAATCATTAACCAATTCATTAGAGAGAAATATAGGTCCCAAAAATATAATAATTAAAACCATACATATATGTGATTAAATAATATAAATCATCCATCATATTAGAACTCATAAAAAGAAATGGGTTTCATAATTATTTCATCATAAAATAACTAATAAAAAAATAGAATTCATAAACACCATGACATCATAAACATAAACAATTCAAATAAAGAATATGAATCATATTCTTTGATTATACCCAATTAAAATATACGTAATATCTTATTATGTTTTCTTATATAGAATATTATTTTTAAATATCACTTGAAATAATTTTTGAGGAAATATCATTTTTATTTAGTTTTTTAAATCTATGAAATTAAAATGGAAAATATTTTCTGTAAATTGTACCATGTAATCTTTTGAATTAATCCCTTATTAGATAAGGTATCATGAATTTTGTAAACTCTTATCATATATTATAATTAAAAATATATTCCTCTTGTAGTTTCGTCAGAAATGTCACCATGATCCTTTCTTAGAAAATGGAAAAAATAATATTTTAAAAAAAATCTATAAGAAGTAAAAAACGTCTAAAAATTACATCAAATAATTTTATAATCATATTGAAATCCATTATGAATTTTTTTAGGAAATATAGATAATAATGTGATATATTCCCCATCATATTCTTAAATATAAAAAAAATCTGAATAAAGATACGATTGTGAAATAACTGTTACCTCATGTCTTTCCTTTCATTTATCACATTGAGAAAACCTATATAATATATTTTAATTTATTATAAATTTAATCGGTAAAATTATATATATCATATCATTTATGAATTTATTATATCATATTATAATCGATTTATTAATAATTTTTTACTTAGATCATTTTTCTCGGTCATACCTAATTCGGGTTCCAAGAATGTTTCTATTTGGTAGTCTGGGTCCTTATACATCGATCATGGAACCGTAATTTATAGAATATTATTAATGGTATAAAATTAATATATATTAATTATATAAATATTTAGAATCATTCATAAAATGTAGAGATAAAAAATGGAATTACACTGTCATTGGAGAATGTAGGTTGTATATACGCATAAAAGTGGTCTCCATTTTTTCATAAAATGAAATGAAATAAAGGAAAAAAGTAATACACCATTATATAATTATTATTATTTTATAAATATCATACAGGTTCATAATAATTATAATTATTACCATTCTTGTGGAAAATAAGTTAAAACAAATCACATTGCATCGTGGAGATGACATTCCATATGTACGCATGAGCGGTGTTGTCGTTTCTCCAAATATTAGATGATGATAATGAAGAAATAATATTGTAATTATAGAGGTATAATTATATTATAAATATCATATATTATAACTAATCCAATAATAATACCCCTCAATATAATATGGTAATGAAAATTATTTATATCGTTTTGGGTAGACGGTAAGCTGTGTGTACAGAGGAGGGATACATTCAAATATATTTTGATTGGAAATAGGGGTTATAAATGTGTTCTAATAGTCATAATAACATTTTAGAATATCTAGGATACTGAATTTATTATTTCATGAAAAATATAATATATTTATATGTGTAAATGAATAGTACAAAAAGAACGTAATCTGATAGAGTAATCACCTCTTCTACAAACCGACTCCTTCAGATCTCCTCTAAAGGGATATAGTGTTGCTTTTTTGGTAAGAAAAACAACTATAGAATGTTTCTAGTGAAGTTTATAATATATATTGGTAGGGTTGTTTTGATCTAGAACTCTATTTTTGATGTGATGATGTGAGTGAGGAGGTTTCCACTTATATTTGAGGTGAGGAGAACTTTTTGAAATTCTCAAAAGATTAAATTTTGATAAATTAATTCACTATACAAATGCCACCAAATGGACATAAATTTTAAAATATGATAATATAAGGTTATTATATAGTAAACCAATATCTCTAAAACTAGTTTTGGTATTATTTTAAACCTTATCATTTTTACTAACACATAGTATACATATTTTAATGTTAACTATGATAATAACTTCTTCTATATTAAATTGTTTTAATTTTAACTTAAGTTAATTAAATTTTACCATAAATGAAATTTTTTACATTTTATACCATATAATGATGACATTTTATTTTTTTTAATTTATTAAGATTTTGAAATAATGTAATAAAATATTATATTGATATAATATAATTACTTTGTAACACTATTCATTGCATTGACTTTGATAAAATCAAGAAAACAATAAAACTTCATTAAAACTAATTTAATAAACTCATAATATGACATGGTGATCTAATTTTTTTTCAAGAACTTTAATTAATTAAAATTATATTTATTTTATTATTTTATAAATCATTTTAGTAATTGTTTCATTATTTTATAGATTACTTGATCATCATTGTGTATTTATTAAAATACTTGTCTCTTTTCTAATTATTTAAAATAAAACACCATTATATAGATAAATAATTTACTATTAAAAATAATATATATATGGAAATATATCTTCCTAATAAAACCAAATTAAATATGATATACATATTAATAACATGAATGTGACATCACTATCTTTTCATTAATTAAAATATTTTCAACATAATAATCTTATAAAAGAACCCCAAAAAGTCATAAATAAATTTATATCACGAAAATAAGTTTATTAACTTAAAATTGATTATTAGATTCGTTCTTAGCCTTCATATTTTCCCATGTGGGTATATAAGATATACATAAGAAAAATAAAGTGACATTTTATTACTCTCTCTGATTTAAATAATATATAATTAATTTTTATATACAAGTGTCCATTATAAAACCCAATTTAGATCCTTCTCTATTGATGGTATAATTAAAAACATACAATAAATGTTTTTAAACATTTAGGGTTGAATCATAGTCCATATCATTTCATTTTTATACTAAATGTCCCAATTTATCCATTACCAATGAAACAAAATTTACTAAGGTTACTATTCATATTGGCGTAAAATAAAAGGATTATATTAATTAAACTAAACTTTTATGAATAAAAAACAATAATATATTTTAAAAAATTCAAAATATAAATTCTTTTTAGTTATTTAAAATAAAACATGTAAAATTCAATAAAAAAAATTCGAAAAAATTACATTTTTAAACATTAAATGTTTTTATCATAAAATATTGAATAAATTGATATTAAAAATTAAAAATTGTATTATTTTAAATCAAAATTTACTAATAAAAATTTAAAAATACTCAAAAACATAAATTTTCTTTATAATGACATTAAAATAAAAAACATTTTTCAACAAATATCAATATATTCCCAATTCCTTGAAAAATAATTCTGTCAAATAAAACATTTTAATATGATTCATGAATTAATAATTAAAAATGAATATAATTTTTTAAAAGAAGCATTATATAAAATCCAATAATTAAGATTCAATAATAAAAAACATTAAAATATCAATTTTGAAGAAAACATGTTTTTTGAAGAAAAAGTGACTTACTAATTATTATGTAATCATTTTTCAAAGAGCGTCACCATAATTATGATTGATTTAGACCTTTATATTTAATTATTATTTATTTATTCTTATTTATTACCTTGAATTTAACATCTAGGTTATAACTGATATATAATACTCCATGATTCGTCTAAGCTTACAATTGCATGAAAAACAAGATAACAATGAAATAAAATAATTTAAAAATCCATTTCATTGAAATCTCAGGTTGTAAAAGACACCAACAATGATTATATCATTTCTAGGATAAAAAAACATTTTTAACTCAATTGTGCACAAAATTTTTTGACCAGGGAATCCACTAAGGTTTTATTCCAGGTTTTCAAGAAAACATTATGCCCATGATTTTAATATCGTTAATATATTGAAAAAATTAATTTTGGACACACTGAGCCTCATAATCTCACACCACCTCAATACCTAACTCTGAAAATAATTTGTATAATATTCTAAATAAATACAAGTAAAATTAAATGTTATTGAATATCCATTATTTTTTATGATTATTGTTAACATGTAACTTGGGATGCATTATTTGATGCATTTTCATAAACCATAATGACATATGATTATAGATATATTGGGTATGTTGTGTCTGTCATGAATAATATGGTATTAATGATTAATGTGATAGTTGATCCATCAATTATGTTTAATAACATATGTTAATATCTTTAGATAATTCATCAGAATTTAACATTTAAAAAACATTCTTGGGCATAAAGGATTAATCAGAATTTTAATTTTATTAAAGTCAATGAATGAGACATTGAGAACTGTTTTTGATGACACTAGCGTGAATCCTTCTTAATTAGAAATATGATGATAAATGGTTTATATTTTATAGTGTCTGTTAATTTTGGTTTCTATATCATTATCACAATAAAAATATTCTCTATGAGTTCCTTCGCATGTTACAAGATGAAAATCTTAGGCTATATGTGGTATAGATTAATTCCACAGAGAAAGGCTCTCAAACTATTAACCACTTCAGAAATCCAAAATTAAATACATAATCTACATTAATTTATTATTTTTAATATATATTATTCATGAATATTGGTTAATTATTATTCTTGTTTCCTTAATTTCATATATTAATCCATGAGTTATTCGAGAAAATATTTGTGAAATAGATATTTAATTAATACCGGTTCATTATTTTAGTGAATATAATATTTATTTATATATTAAAAATGAAATTATATGTATTTATTTTGAAATAAAATCATTGATGAAGGATTAATAAATATTTATTATGATTTGAGGTCTAAATTTAATATCCCATCGAAAAAACATATATGAAATTTTATTATATTCACTATTTATTTATTCATTAATTTAATGAATTAATATTTATTTATCTGTGATTATCAAACATGTCATGTACATAATATTATAATTTTTACATGGTGATTAACATGTATTAATATAATTGTAAGAGTTAGTAAGTGATTATTCTTCTCTGACCCTTTCTATATTTAAACTCAATTTTGACATTATCCATCCATAGTAGAGCCAATCAATCTCTATGATCAACTGCATCAAGATAATCATCTCAATCCCTATATAATTCTTCTTTATAAACTCTTTCATGGTTGGACAGCTCTTTAGCATTACCACCTTTTCTATTCTATATCGAATAATGAGAATAATTCTTCATAAATAAATTCTCATGGATATCGACAATTAATGGAGGATGTGGTATGTTATTTTTTTCTAGCACTCATATATTCTTACAACATTAGTTGGAGGTTCATGGTTTATGTAAGGATCATTTAAAAAGGGAATATAAAATTTATTAATAGTATTTTATTATGTAATATTAATCATATTAAATACATTTTTCAATAATTAATAAATAATTAAAATGAAAAAATAATTAATTAAATTAAGTATTTTTTATTATATGTTAAACAATTCTATATTCATGTCTCCCAATTTCTATAAAATAATTTTTTAATAATATTTTTATTAAATAAAATGTTAATCTTGTACTATTTGGAATTATTATTGAATAATATAAAATCTATTTTGGTAACTTCCTAAAAAGTGGGTCCAGTTTTCTGAAAAAATTCAACCAAACCCGCATTAAATTCTTATAAAATTCCTTTTATACAATAAAAACATCCTTATCTATTGAACATTTAGGTTCTCAGAAAACAAATTATGATGGTATAATACCATTAAACAATAAAAATTCCATTATTTATAAAATGGATCAATTTTATGGTTTACACTTATACATTAATACAAATATCAAATAATAGGATGAAAAAATCTAGTATATCAAACAAAATTGAAATAAAATATTTTCAAGACCCAAAAAAATAACTTTAGACACACCTCCAAAAGGTATCCAAAACCCTATCAAGTTTCTCATTCTCAATCACCTAAATATGTTACAACACCATTATATGTATTCCAAGAATCAATCTATATATCAATATGGGTGCACTTGTAGGGTGTGAATAAAATAACATGTTTCCCTACTATTAAGGTTTCCACTAATAAAACCCACTATATATGTACATTAATATAGTGTATTTAATGTAATATTTATAATAGCCACATGAAGAACACTATTCAACCCATCCAATTCCTAAAAATACACCCTAATTATTGACTCCTAAATACCTAAAACATTATTATAATCAATTTTTACCATATCATCCATTATCAAGGTTGTTTTTATAGTATCAAGCCATAATAATAAATAAGCATAAAATAATGGTCTTATCATATAATTAAATACTTTCAATAGAAAAAATATGTAATATTTACTTGTTATCATACCCAATGTATGGACCTAACCATAAGTATTACACAATCTTGAGTTTTAAGTCCTAAATTCATTATCTTACATTTTTTACTCATTTTGAAGTTTATAGTTTTTGAGAATTATGTCATAACATATAAATAATAAAACCATATATTATAAAGTATATTATTCCAACCAAGATCCAGTTTTTCCACCATATAATACTATTAAAATAAAAAATATTTTCATTTCCTAAAAAATAATCTTTACATTCCACATGACCTCTTTTGTTCTAATATCCATCATTGAATCATATGAAACAATTATAAAGATTTTTTATGAGAAAAAAATCTCAATATTAAAAATGAAAAAATGAAAATGTTATTCCACAAAACATATAAAAAATAAAAATTGTTCTCAAAATAATCATTTTCCTATCCAAGAAAAAACATATTTTATTAATAAATAATTCCATTAAACATTTCATAATAAATCCAAAAGGATAACTAAAACCCATAATTGTTTCATTAAAAACTAGATAAACATTGGAAAATATTTTAACAAAGATATACCTTCCACCCATTAAATGTAACATAACATTTCATTTAAATATAAAATCAATAGCATTCATCATGAAAAAATGTGACTTATATAAAAACATAGAAACAATTCACTAATATTAATGGTAACATAGAGAATAATTTTTCGACCATAATTACTTATGGTGTAACCATCACATCTACTGATGAAATAACCCCCTCTATTATATTTGAAATAATCGTTGCATTTATAATTGGATTAACCTTTGTTTTTACATTTGGAATGACCATCAGATTCAAATTTTAACATAACATACCAAATATATTAGAGTTGTATCATATACCCACCTTTATTTTTTTTATAATAGAACCACCCTTCATCATTAACTATTCACATGAACCATAAGATAATCCTAAAACAAGAATATTGTTATCTTAAAAACAGTCATGGATGAAAATTTATTATTTATAAAGTAAACTAAAAACATATAATGGAAAAAAAAATTCTCTGCTAACAACCAAATAATATTTTAATGTAATCCTCAATTAAAATATTATTCATGAAAGATGGAAAATTATGTTTTAATTTATAAGTTAAAAAACATTTGTTTTGTATTTTTGTCAGAAAAGCCACAAAGTACTTCAATTTGAAAATGAAAAACTGATTCCAATTAAAATTTTTCATAAAAAGTAAAAAATATGTCTAGAATAATTTAAAAATAACTTTAAAATATTATAAAACATTTTATTTATATTATAATTATAAAACAATCATATTGGTATGGAAGAAAAAATAGTTTTAAGGAAAACATTAAATTTTTTTCAATAAAGTCCCTTACCTCATGTCTGACCCATCACATATGATTTTTGTCTTATTGAATAATAAAATAATGTTAATTATATAATTTATTAACCTAATTTTTAATCTTAATTATTAATTTCATATCACTTTTTATCATGTTATATAAAATTAATTAATCACTTATGTTCATGACAAACATTTTGACGATTTTTTATACTTAAGTCCAATGTGACATTGGTTGGTAGATAATATTCATTGTAGTAATTATTAAATCATATACAAAAACTATTAATTAAAGAATTGTCATTTTTTAATTAAATTATAATCTTATGTCACACCATTTATTATGGTTAATAAAAATAAATGACCTAGGAATCATGGAGATGATAAGTTGTACAAACGTAAGAGTAACAGTTAAATTTTTTCATCTTCCATTATGAAATGATGGTAATTATTAATTTATATTAACATAATGATAATAATATAGTTATTATCATATTAAAAATTCAAATATATTTATATTTATCATTTACATGATGGTTGGATGAAAAGTGAATCTAATCACTTTATGGAGGTGGAAGTCCACATGTACGCATCAGTGATGTAATCACTTTTCTCTACGTGGAAGGGTAAGAACATAAATGATAGTTTATAAATTTATAATGATAAATATTTAATTAATATCACATATTAAAATTTATTCAATCTCTATAAAAATTATTCATAGATGGTTATGGAAAATAAATTACATCAGTCCGCGATGTTCTATGTTGTCGTACACACAAACGATTAATTATTTTCCCATTTTATGAAATAATAGTGGGATATAGGTAATTTCAATAATGTAATATAATATGATTTTTTTGGTATAATTGAGTTATTATTTTATCATGGTTTAATATGGGTTTTTAGATGTGGAAAAAGAAACCAAACTATGAGATGCAGATAAAAACTTACATCTTCTTGGGAAATCATCTTTTTCTAAATAGCTTAATACATCTATGATTGATAATGAACCTAAATTGAGAAAAATATAAATATATAATGGAATATAATATGTTATATGTACTGGGATTTTCAAAACATAATGGGTGTTTTTAAATATGAAGAAATGATATAAAGTGATGCCTTTTTAAAGGAGAGGGGAGGGGTACTCTTAGAAAATATAAAAATATTAAGATAATATAAATTATGAATCAATTAAAAATATCTTCTATGTATGTTAGTTAGAATATAATATGTGTATGGGTACAAATTAAATCATATAATAATAACTATATAGGGTTTTTCTATATTTTTACCCCTATCTATTGGATTTAACCCCTATTTCACCCCTTTAATTCTTAACATGACAACATTGATATTTACCCCTTGAGGCTCAATATAGTTACTATAAAATGAAAAAACCATAAATTTACCATGGAATACTTTTTAAACATTATCCTAAAAACATGGTAAAATTTATGATTTTTATTAATTTTATATCATTTAATAAAATAAGATATATAGTAAAATACCTTCATTTTTAATTTTTAGAACTATTCATTTTATTGAAATTAGTAATATCAAAAAAACACTTAAAATTATAAATAAAAGTATTTTTTATTATACCCCTAATATTTCAAGGTAATCTAGAATGGTTATTAATAGAATTATTTAACTCAAATAATATTAGATTAAATATTTTTAATATATTTTATTCGATGTTTTGGTAATTATATAACTAATTCATCAATGTTGTGTAAAACTCTACTATTAATATTTCATCCCTAAAAATTAAAAATAATTTACCATGATTAGGATAAGTCATGTAACATTAAAAATTATATTAATAGTTGAACGAATACTCTAGATATCAACATATTATAAATATTACACTAATTATTACATGAGTTTTACATGATTGACTTTTCATTAAATCACATACTATAACGGTCATAATCTCATCCCTCTGGCCCCAAAAGGTCATCAATTTGACCCATGGATGATTATGGTTGAGATATAATCATCTAATAAAATTTAGTTAAGTGTCTGGGTCTCTTATATTTTCTTACTGTTTTATTTTTAACATAAATTAAAATATATACCCTTTATTGTGTTAAGAAAAATTACTAAAGATACAATTAATATTATAGAAAAAATTAAAGTGACATATTTTTTAAAATTTAGACCTGCTCATTCCAAAAATGGAATCAATTTTTCAAAAATATTGAAACACATAATTGGTAGAATTTAATTTAAAATTAGACCATAAAAATGCAATAAAAAAATTATATATAATAATGTTATTTTTCAATATAAAATATTTTACTAATAAATTCAAAAATAAATTCCATTTAAAAATTCATAATTGTTGTTTTTAATAAATAAATGAACAAATTAATATTTAAAAATATTCCAAACCATAATTTGACTTTATAAATAATTTAAAATAATATAGTTTTCAATAAAAAATAGTACTTTTCACTATTTATTGAAAATCAATATTTTTAGAAAATTCTAAAAAAATAATCCTAAGATAAAATTCTCATTTTTAATTTCGAAAAGAGATTTAATTTTATAAAATTTAAAAATATAATTTCAACATTAATGTTTAAAATTTAACCTCGTTAAAAATTGGATTAATAAAACTACATCCTTTTTTATTTTAATATTTACTTAATATATTTATAATTAATATAACTATTTAATTAAATATTACTAATAAATATGAAAAAATATATATTCTATCAGTTATATGGTTGTTAACCCCCCCCCCCCCCCCCACCCCAATTTAAATTGTTTTCTCAAAATTTTATTCAACTATTAAAAAAGTTGGTATAATTTCCCATTATAGGCGTTTTAGATTATCATGTTGCTTCTTCAATAATATAGTTCCCCCAAAAAATTGAAACCTAGTGAATATTGTTGATCCAAATTAATTTATTTCTACGATCAAGATTTTAAATAATATTTTTCTCATAATAAAGGTTGTCTTCCAACCGAACTACCACTTGGATCAAAATAAGAGATGAATCCATTACATATTTCCCTAAAATCAAAACATAAAATATATTTTCTACCTGATATAAAATCAAAGGCAAGGAAACTTAATATGAAGCTTATCCAACAATCTTCAATATTTCATTTTTTTAAATAAAATTTTGACATAACATTCCATTCATATGAAAAGATATAACAATTTTCAATGGAGATGTTTTAAGAAAAACATGATCACCAACCATTAATGAGTGGTCATTCTTCCTCTTATTCAAATAAATTTTCTACATTCTTTGAGTTTCCCTCATTCTTTTCTAAATAAATTTCAACATCTAATCCACTTTTTAAACCAATTTTGGTTCTATAATCTTCCAATCCCCTACTTCAACTCAACATGATGGAGTTCTATACCACTTTTCATATAATTCCTCACAAGTTTCTTTCAAAATACTAGAATGAAAACTATTTTTATAGGAAAACACAAATAAATAAAGATTCATGTACTACTTCCCTAGTAATTCATTAAATAACCTTGAAGCATTAATTCCAAGATATGATTTGTTTGTTTTGACTGTCCATCATGTTGTGGATGAAAGGTTACTCTGAAGTTTAATTTATTTCACCATGATAACTAAACACCATTTAAAAATTTGAAAGTGAACCAACAATCATGGGAAGATACAATGGGGAGAGTTACTCCATGTAAACTAACTATCAACTTTTGATATAGTCTTGAAATTTGAACTGAAGAAAGAGTATCCCAAATTGGATGGAAATGTGTAGATTTAGTCAGTCGACCAAAAATTGAAAAACATATATTATTACCAGAAATGAATTTGATAAACCTAAAAAGAAATCGATGGATATATATTAATATTTAAAATTTGGCACAAGGAATTCCGAAGATTACCCTATGGTAATTTTCATTCTTCTTTAACTTATTAAAATGTTGAACATTTCATAATAAACATAGTATTATCTATTTTCATTCTATTCCACCAATAATACTCCCGAATATATCATTATATCATAGTGATTCTATTATTAACATAAAATGGGAAAATATGATCTTAATCTAATAACTCCATCATCATCTAGTAAACATAGGGAAGATATTCTCATTTTACATATCTCGAGACACAATATCTATCAATTTGATATTATGAAAACCTATGTTTCGGGACTAATTATAGCTTCTCCAATAACTCTTGGTCTTCCTTATGATCATTCATGATTCATTATAATATATTTTATTTCACTAACATTTGAATAAAATTATAGGAATTTCCAACATCCTTAACATCTAGGAAAAAATACATCAAATCATTAACCAAGTGTAATGTTTCTAGTATAACAAGGATAAAGTAGAATTATTTTCTTGACTCCAAGAATGAGCTACATTATTTAGTCTCGTAGGATGGTAATGAATCGTGAAATAATAATATTCAATTAGTTTCATCTATATTAGCATCATTATGTTAAAATAAAAATAAATATATATATATATATATATATATATTAAACATTAATGATTAGTATAGATTTCAAACTCAGATTCATATTAGTGATAACTAATAATTATTATGGAAAATATCATTTTATATAATTATAGATAATGTTTAGGATAATTGAACTCCTAAGTATTCAGTTTCCATGTAGAATAAGAAATTAACAAATCATTATGTCTCATAACACCACTAATTACCATCAATAAAGCATCATTGTAGATGGTAAAATCACCATTTCTCAAGGGAAGGGCCAGGATAATAGGATTCACTGATATTATTTTTAATTCATGAAAAGTATAACCACATTTTTATTTCTATATTAATTTAACTTCATTAATTTTTTCTTAGTTAGAGTGATAGATATCGATGAAAAGTTTTTGATAAACATCTAGTAATAGCATGGTATTCCTATTAAATTATTAATCTTGGATACATTTGTAGGTATTGACCATTTTTCAACCAAATTTTTTGTTGTGGAATCAATAATTATTCCATATTTATTTTAAATGTTCCAAAGGAACAATATAATTTGTAAAAAAAATAACCTTTTCTGTATTATTTTTATAACTACTTACCTTTGAAGTTTTTTAGAACAATAAATAGATTTTCTTTGGGATCCTTATATATTTTTGAATAAGGTAATATTGAATCTTTAAAAACTACCTCAAACATATCTAAATACTCAAGGGATACCCTATCTATTATATCCTTAAATATAGATAGTAATTTATAAACCTAAATGGAATATATAATAACTCATATTTCACATATCCAGTCTAGAATTCGTTTTTCAAAATGTTGTCTTTCCTCGGATTTAGATTATGGTACCTAGATCACAAGTGAACCATTGAAAATTTTTAAGATCCCTATAGCTAATCAAACAAGTAATCAATAAGAAGAAACACATACAAAGATATATATATATATATATATTTATATGATTAATTCTATTCAATTATCTATAATTTATGAAAAGCCTCATAAAAAATGTCATTTTAACAAAGAAAAAAGAAGCACCTCGTGGTGAAGCTCTAGAATGAATGAAACAATTATCTAAGAAATAATGTACCAGAATATTTTTATTATATATCTTTACATGATCAATTTGATAATTGGGTGTTTAATTTTTATTATCATCAGGAACTATGTCAATAGTAAATAAAAATTACCTAGTATGATATTTAGAAACTCATATAAAAAATCATTCAGTTACTCTTTTACAATTGGAACATCATTAGACAAAATAGTTAGATTTTTTTCAAAAACATATGCAATATAACACACATTTCCATATTTTAATAATTTCTTATCTTCATAATATGTTATCAAATGTATTGTTACATTCTATTACATAAACTAAAATTCTTTTTGGACAACAACTTCTTCATCTACACAATATATCTTTTCATTGTCAACAGAAATCGAATCCATATACATAATAACATGAAAATATACTAGGGGAAAGAAAAATATTTATTGGTAATTTATCTCCATATAAAATGAAAAGATGATTCTTACTATTTATTTTTTTCCTAATACTTCACCTGGTGTTTTTATGATATGTTCGGGTACCATTTCTTAAGGTAGAATTACGATGATACAATAAAATTTATCATAAATGAAAGAATTTGTAGACGAAAAACAAAATATGGAATTTCATTAATCTAAGTAAAGAAAAAATATATTGATATTATTTATTTTGATGGGACAACATCTACTGACATATTTCCAAATAATTTAACAATATTTTTCTACATATATTTTGGCTACTTCCCATCATTTGGGTCATTAGGTGGGGAATTTTATGAATAATGACCTATATCACCACATATAAAACACTTTACTTCCTAACAATCAAAATTTAACTTACCAGTACTAATAAATTTTCATGGAATCATGATCCATATTCCAAGACATACCATATAAAAATCACATCATTCTAACAATGCACCCTACGTGGTTCTTTTTACCACACATTCCACAAACTGAAATCAAGATTTTATTACCTTAATATTTCCTTGATTGATTCATGCCAATTTCCTTCTATATATATCATTTCTTCTTCCTATTTTCATATATTCATGATCATAATCAGCCACTATTTCTGACCACTCAGTTCATCAAATAAGATTCTCATAACTATTGAAATCAGAAGATTATAATGAACATTGACATCATAATATCAATCCAAAGTATAAACAATTGATTTTACAATTAATATCCTAGATAAAATTTGGATTGAACCTCTCCAATAAAGTGCAATTTTTTTACATGTGGACACTAAATCATCCTTTTTTGATTGAATTATAGAAATTTCATTCCCATTTTGAGTCGAATCTCCATAGGAAAATATTTATCAGGGAACATATTCTTAAATTCATTACATTCCATGGATTCAATCTCATTAAATTATTCAGTATTCATAATATTTTCCACAATATATCAACTTAACCTTCATCATTATTAATTTAAAATGTTACCATTCGATTTTCGAACATCCTATTACTTAAATATACTCTATTAGGATTCAAACCATCCTTCATCTACCACAATTTCAAAAGATCTACATGATGATGGGTGATTTTTTTTTCAAAAAATGTTTCATCTTCATTGTGATCCTTTGTATAAAATCTAGGTCATCTCTCATATGAATTCCACACCCATTTATATCCTGTGTCAACTAAACCTTTACAGCAAAAAACCATTCAGTTCCAATTCCATCTATTCTTGTTGGATGATTCAAAAGGATATTTTCTTATTAGTGTATTCCAACATCTGATCCCTTATTCCCTCTATTGATAACAATTATGAAAAAATACATTTTAAAAAAAATCTACTTGGTAATCTCCAAATGATATATTATTTTAGATTTTCGAAATGGTACTTGTTATTAATAGTATGCAATTTACATTATTATATCCTCAAATATTATCTAAAATATGGATCAATTACCAACTCTATGTACATGGACATAAAAATTACATGATATTGAGTTTTAGGTCATGAATTAATTCTCAAACATTTAAAAATATTTTTCAGGTTTTGAGTTTTATCGAATTTGGTCATAATGCATATATAAAAAACCACATAATAAAAAGATTAATATTTCTATAAGTTTCCTCCTTCCTACCATATAAATCACTTAAAAATACATAATTTATATTCATGAAAATTATTCCAAAATTTTAACTTGACCTCTTCAATTACCATATCCATCCTTAAATTACATGATATAATGTGATATCCCGATTCAGGTACCACTATGAGGTTCCCCAAGCTGTTGGGCCATATGGCCTCAAGCGCACATCAATATATGTCGAAGGCTTTTAACTAGTAGCGAGGACCTATTTTTTATCAACATGGATACTATTAGATCTTTTTAGAGTGGATCACAATGAAAAATTATGTAATAAAAAGATGTACAATAGTAGTGGATGTAATATAATAAATAATCAAACTTGCAGCTAAAGATAAGTAAAAAAATATATCAATAATAATCAACTCAAAATCTATATTGTATCATACAGAAAAGGTGAGGATGTTATATCATGTTTCTAAGAAACTGAAAAATGGGTACTCATGGTAATTGTGAATACATGCTATGAAAAGAGTCAAATAAAATAAAAAAAGTATCCATCATCTTGAGCACTGATCTGGTCATATTTTACAAAGCATCATCCAAAGAAAACAGTCAAGAACATGTTTATATGGTAGGGTGCTTTCCCTTATCAAAACATGTATACATATAATATATCAAATAATTTATAGTTTCCTAGATAGGGTGTGAGATAAATCATAGTTGACACCACTAATGGCTTTGATACAAATCTAGTCTGTCAATATAAACAGAAAGTGTGTATGTATATATAAATATAGAAAAATTCGAAAATAATCAAATATTACTGGTACAAACCCATAAAGTAATGTCTCTAATCATGAAAACATTTAATTTATTTATTTACATTAAGTTTATTTACAATATTAAAATGATATTTAAAAACCATTGAAAACATATTAGAATAATATTAAAGGAGTATACAACACATAACCATGAAATCATTGGCCTAACTAGTTAGCTAACTCTTAGTCATAGATCTTGAATTCTATAAGTAATGGGTGTATGAGTATATTCCAAGGGTAATTACCCATGAAATTATACTATATATGATTCAAACCATGTCTAAGGATCTCATCCGTGGTAAACACAGGCATAACATTACTTGGACCAGTGGAGTGAACCCATTATTCCTCTTGTCAGAAGACATCATGCCTGTTCCAAGGAGTGTGTCTGAGGGAGCATAATATCAAATAGATATTGAGGGGATCCTACAACATCATGAAGTGTATATTATAATATAGAAGGTACATATTCCATGGTTAGTATCTCCCATAGAAACATGTTCCAAATATTAGAATTTCCTCATATGAGCGATCAAACAAATTCCTCAAGAATCCAAGGTTGGCTCAAGGGTGTCCACTCCTATGAAGACAAAAAAGGTCCATATATAGTATGAATCTTATACATAAGTAATTATTCAGTTAAGGTTATGTAATAATCATTCCAATAGAAAATTCAATTCATCCACTACATTACATTTCTTTAATGTGATAAGGAATAACAAGGAAATGAAACCATTTATTACCTTGACTCCATAATCAATTATTATCTTCATTACATTACCTTTAATAACCCTAAAATGGTAGTATATGAACATGAAACCATATAAAATTAAATTATAATTAACTATAACATGTGATATCTATAAAAATATATTCCATTTATCATTATATAGGATCATTAATTAATCGGATCACTTACTATAAAGGCTTTGAGTGATAACTTACAATATACTAGGTAGTTAATTGATGATTCACCATATTGTTTATAATTAAATCTCATGCCATTATCAAGGTTAACACCCCCACCCCAATAGTGTCTCAAATAAACCCATAAATGTTTCCAAGGTTAAATTTATGAATAAACCTACATATGGTGGTTGGAATTATGGTCTCAAACTCTAGTGGTATAAATAATATTTATTTAAGTTCACTAGAATATGAGAAAACAATATTATTAGAATGGAATATGAATTAAAGAAGAAACACCCAATGAAACCTATGTGCAGAAAAAGAAGGAAGTTTATAAAAAGAAGATACTTTTTGGTAAAATTAATAGGGAACCAACATTGATCCAATATCATAATCCTCATCTAGTATCATTACTTTGTTTGGTATGGATTAAATGAAAATAAAATAATGTATCAACACCCGAAAAATAGAGCATATGATCCTCCATAAATATAGAATCTTCAAGGGAATGATGGGTTATAAACATAACCTAAAGAATAAAGAACTAACTGAGAGAAATTCAATGAGATTAATTGATATCAAATTAGAGTCCGGACGATGGTTCTGGATCCAAATTCACTAAGAGGGGAGGAGTATATAATCCGAGATAATAAATAGACTTTTTGCCTCTAGATATTTTAAAATAATAGGGTTTTTTTATTTTTAATGAATGTAAGGGAATTTTGGTCATTTTACTCAAAATAAGAGGGTAGCATAGATGTTCCTCGCATTTGGCCAAACTATGCCCCCTAACTACCTTAAGAGGGAAAGCATAGGGTTTGATATACTGTTCAAAAACTATGCTATTTGAATCTTCAAAAAAATTAATAAATCTTATACTTGTGTGCATCCCTAGGTGAATAGTTATGGTAGACCATGCACCCCAATATTCCCTTTAAAATTACCCAAATATTTAAGGGATATTGTCCATCTTTCACTCCACATTTTATACTAACCATGATGCCAGGTGATTTCATTAACCAATCTGGTTTCAAAGCTCTGAAAAAGACACTAAAACCCTTGAAACACCCATAACCTCATTAGGTGACCATCAATTGTTTATGATAAAAAATTGGACCAAAATTTAATGGATATTTACCTCAAATAAAAACATTGCACTTACATTCTTCCCCCCTTAAAGGAAATCATCCCTGAGTTCACCTTTATAGGGTGTCAATATGCTATCTGAGAAAAACTACAGCTATTGAGCACATATGTTAGCCTCCCACTCCCATGTCTTATTCTGTACTAAGTTTGAATCCCAAAAAACCCTACTAAATGTAAAACATACCACCAAGTTACTTCATGCTTCATTCTATTATGCTTATGAGATACACCTATACAAATAATTTACATCTAACTCAACCTCCTTGGGATCAAATGTTGGAGAATTATCTGCATGATAATGGTGAATCTATGAAATGTGGAATATGTCATTCGTGGAATGATTCTTATGAGTAAGTAAAAATTTCATGGCTACCAGGATGACTCTATCAATAATCAAAACCATCCTTAAATGAAATGGAAACAACTTCTCTTTACATTGCATGCATCTATTACCCAGCCTTGGTGACACCTTTAGGAAAACAAGATCCCCAACCTCGAACTCTATAGGTTGTCATCAGTGATCAGAATATGATTTTTGTCTATACTGAGTAGTATACACACACTTCTAGATTAGCTAAACCTACTCAAAAGATTCCTACATGAGATGGGGACCTATTATCTCTTTGTCTACTTCCTCTAACCAGCACAGGGGTGAACAAAATTGAATAAAATTCAAGGCCTCATATGGATACATCTGTATTATCACATAAACAATATTATTCTAGGTAAACTTGATGAGAGGTATATGATTCTCCCAATAACCTTTGAAATTAAGAACATTTTTTTATGTATTTATTTAGACACCATTATCATCTATTCCGATTTACCATCGGTCTATTGCTGAAAATATGGGCTAAAGTGCACCTATGTACCCATACCTCCTTGTAACCCATTCCGAAATCACTGTGTGATATGGAAATACCTTTCTAAAAATATAATTTTAGGCACCCCTTGTAGCCATTTTTTCTAGAAAACATACAGTATTCAAATCTCATCAACTTTTAATGTTTCCTGGTAATGAAGGAAGTGGGCTACCTTTTTCAGTCAATCCATGACTACCAAAAAAATTTTACAACCATGAGGAGGCCATAGTAAGCCTATTAAAAATCCATAGAAACTTTATCCCCTTTCCATTTCATTATCAAAAATGGATGTAAAAAACCAGGAGGTCATTGGTGATCTTCCTTCACCTTGTTAAAGGTGGAACAACTAGTGATAAAACCTTCTATTTAGCATTTCATTCCATGACACTAATACTAGAGTTACATTTCTTGATACACCTAGGAGTTTCCTAGTTCAACGTAACACAGAGAAGAATTGGACTATCACATTATTTCCTCTCTATAATCTATAAGAACCCAAACACATCCATGTATACCTATGATGTCGTATACAACATTAGAATAATCTAATGGTGGCTCCTCATTATATATTATCTTTAGAAGAACTAACCCCTCTTGATCTAAAAACTGTCTTTTCTTCACCCTCTCAATGATTAATGATTTCAATTTAAATGTTTAATGATATGAAATAATGTGACTCTCAAGAAACTCCATATTCATCTCATAAAATATGGGCATAAATTTTTATTCATTTCTAACTTCAGGTATAACATTTACCTGATTCATCTAACATAGTGCATCATCTTCCACATTGCCTTTTCATTGAAAATAGGCCTATTGAAGATCATATTATTGAAGTTATTAAACCCATGTTCACAATTTGGGATTCAATTAATTCTATGAAATTATATATTATAGGATATCTTGGTTCATGTATGCCACAAATAACTAACACATAACATAGTTTCTCTCATATCATAAGATATAGATTACAGATGCTAGATCGGGATTATACGTTAGATATTTTTTCTCATCAGAACTCAACATATGAGATCCATACATAACAATTCAATCCTCCAATATCAATAAAACACCATTACTAATTCATGATGCATTATAGAAAATTGTATATCCTCTTACAGGCTCCTGAAAAATCAGAATTGGTGTTGAAGAAAGCCTTCCTTCCTGCTTCTGAATGGATTTATCAGATGATTAAACCCAAAAGAACATGAAAATATTCATTATAATTCTATTAAGAGGTACATAAATTTGTTATAATTCATTTATGAATGGAATTTAATAACCAGTGATCCCCATGAATCTCATCCTATTAAACACGTTCTTGGGATACCCCTAGGTAACCACATCACTCAATTTATCTAGGTCAACAAATACTAAGGATTCTAACATAATATAACCATCTAAGAAAAAAAATTATCTATATGTGGAACTTAAGAAATATTAACATAATATTTATGCTCTCTCACTAAATTAAAAATTATCTCAAGGTGTTTGTCTTGTTGGCTTTGATTACAAGAATACACCAAGATTTTGTACACGGAAACAAAGACAATGGAATCAAAATTGGAATGGAAAACATCAATCATAAAATCCATGAAAGAATAACATTTTTAAGAACAAAATACATAATTAGATACTAATAAACACCATACCGACTACATAAATTTATACACGGTATATCTTATGGTTTGACTTTCACCTGCTGATAGTCTCATATCAAGTAGATCTTCAAGAAAACCCTATTTCCTAAAATCTATTTGATGATATAATCTATTTGAGGAAATGGAAACCAATTCATAACCACAATCCAGTTCAATGGTCAGTAATTCACATATAAAAAAAGGGTCTCATAAGCCTTCATGGAAAAAATATTGGGTGAACCCTATGAATAACTACTATGTTGTATAAAAACATTGGACTCTGAATCTTCTATCTTTGTATTCAGATCCTTGACTTTTTTAGTTTCCATGATGAATGGAGGAATATTGAATATGAATACTCTTGGAACAAGCTAAACTGTAAACTCTACCTCTCTATCATGAGTTAAGAGAAAAAAATCAGTGGGAAATACATCCATAAAACTATCAAAAATTGGGAGAAAAATAAATGTTATGTATTCTATGATCCTCCATTAAAAGACTAGAAATAATGGAAGTCACTCCACCATTCCCATGATTCTATTTTCCCACTATACCAGCCCAGACATTCAAAAACACATATTAAGATAAATACCTCCCTCTAGTAAGGTAAATGAAACATTGTGGTGATATTGGTCCACAAAGGCCAGATTGGGAACAAACCAGTCCATCCTGAGAATAACATCAAATCATTTCATGTTGAGGATGAAGAGGTCCCAAATAAGGTATAACTTTCTACCTAATGGGTTAATTCACTAAAATGGAATTTTCCCTCAGATCATTCACTAAACAGTGTATCCAGGTTCATCACACCACAGAAGTACTAAATTTATATCCTGAGAAATTCAATGATCTATGAAGAGATAAAAGAGAGTGACTCACGTATACTGAAAAAATAAGTTATAATAGTATAATCTACTAGAAAAGTAGCTCGTGATCTCTACGGTCCTACAATTTGATCCTTGTTTATCATCTAGAAAGTAAACAACTGGCCAGATCCATGGCAATTTTCTAAAATTGGACTAACATGAGTAGGTCAACACATCTAATGCTAATAATCATTAGTCTAGCTACCACATAAATGACCTACTCCTCATCACATCCTTCCATTTATACTCCAACTCTATTCTTGACATAGTGTAACTGGTCCTTCTCCTAAAGTCATATCTAATAAGGATCCTCTTCCAATAGAATTAGGTGGAAAGGTCTCACATAATCTCTAATATAGTTTCATATGACCTCAATCATGGCACACAAGAGGGTCTATATCACACTAAGGATTTGGATGCCCCTTCCATCCACACAGATGGAATATAAGGGACATGCCAGTTTAGATACTTTATTAGACACTAATTTGTTGACAAACCTCATGGTTATGCTTCTTACTACTAGAATTAGTGCATCCCTACCTCAGCACTTAATATATTTTCTCAGTATTGTGAGCATTTAAAAGTTTTCACTTAGTGATAAGATCCTTATTAAAGATATCATAAAAGTTTGGTAGGATAAAGACATTCACATATGAGAATTTGGTATACATAATCCATTCCTTGAAATGGAATGCTCATGACATATCATCATCATCGAGAGGCCGTGTAATTCATTGAAACTTACTAAAATATGATATGTAATCTACAACTGACATAGTAGTATACTCCATGATTATGAACAATATCGATTCGTCATCTCATAGTGTCTCTATAAGTAAGTAGTCATACAAGGTATTTGGGAAGACTATTTGGACTATGCCCTGATGATGACCAACATGAATAGTCACATCTTCCAAGTGATTAGTGGAATCACAATACATGTTGGTTAAAAGCATTACCCACCTATGTGTAAGTATTTCTCAAGGCTTAATGATTGATTGATTGGCGAATATCTACGAATCATAATCATGTGGACTGAAATCCACTGACAAAATTTCGTTATGTTATTTCTTTAACTCACAAGTCAGATCATCTATAGTAGGTGTAGGTCATGGATATCCCTCTATGGGATCCATCAGATATATGAAAAATATATTGAAACAATTTTTTAGTTCCATGTTTGGGGGTAGAAACTGATTCCTCAAGTAGTACTACAAAAGGTAACATTGGTGTCTTAGGCCCTACCAAATCCAGAGAACGGTTGTCACAACACTCTAAGGTCAAAATTAGAGGATTTTGTGGATTCATTTCTCTTAAAGCTCCAAGAACATTATCCGAATATATTGAAAAATATAGAGACAATAAAAGTGGTAGATCATAAAGAAAATACCTCATTACCAAAAGTATACTACCCCAAAAACCCACTTAGATGTCTAGGGTATTGGTAATAATTCAAGTTTAGTTTACAAATGTTCCACTAGGTGAAGGGTCAACTGCACTTTTCCTCATCATTTTATATAAAACAAATCATTTAATAAATCATGTTTAACTTTTTCAGTTTTTTTTCTCTTATATACATATAATAAGGATCAATTAAATAGATCACTATTCCTTTCTAATAAAGAACCATACAGTTTATCACTAAAATTTTCAACATTTTAATTTCATTTACCCTCATATACACTCAGAATCATAATAAAACCAGTAATATATAATTGATCAATATAGTAAATCACACATTCCATTTCACAAGGGCCCTTAACCTCATACGTTCAAACTGGTAGTCACTCAATCATAGTATAAAATAAGCTCCAGTGACCAGTGATAAAAATATAACATGGGTAAAAAGATTTAATTTAAGATTCTTGTGTCAAACTATATAGAAAACCACTATTTATATTGATTATTAATGTTTATATAACTTCTTCCTATACCTTATAGAAGATGTTAAAAGAACATTCATATATAACAACCATGACTCACTCAATAATCATAGGAAATACATTAAATGAAAGAATCAAATGAACCTATATAGAGTAGAATATTCATGTAATATGAATTATAGTTTCCTATAATGATTCATGTAATAACGAACCTTGTCAAACTATGTGAATAAAAATTTACAAAATTCTTATAAAATACCACAACTCAGGGGAATCACCCAACCGTGAAAGTATATCTACTATAATAATATAAATACATAATAAAAATTCCCCATTTCCAGGAAACATTGAATTTTCCCCAAATATCGGTTAAAAACTCCAAAGAAAAAATCATAACCAATTCTTTGTATTTTTATAACATCATGTCCATATTCTAAAAAAATATTAATAAAATAAAAACACTCTAATACCACATTGTGACATCCTGACCTGATTTCAACAAATGAATTCCTTAAATTGGTGAGTCATATAGACTCAAGCATGCCCCATCCCCCACCCCACCCCCCCCCCCCCATTTGGAAAAGTATTTTGAATAAAATTAAGGGCCTAGGGTATGTCCTTGTGGAGACAATTCACTCTTGTTAGAGTGGAGTATAATAGATAAATATGTAATAAACATATGTATAAAAATAGTGGAAGCATTATAATAAATAATCAAATTGGGATCAAAAGATAAATATAAACATTCATCAATAACAATCAAATCAAAAGATTAACAATATCATATAAAAATGTGATTATTTATTTTCATGTTTCTATAAAATAGAAAACCCATTATACATGGAATAGATAAATACATGCTATACATAAGAAAAAAAGAACCGAAAAACTATCCAACATCTGCAGCACTGACCCAGTTAACATAATTTAGTCACTCACGTTTTTATATAGTAAATAGGGTATGACTTTAATCCAAGGGGAATTACCCAAGACATCCTACTGTAAATGATTCTAACTGAGTCATACTATATCTTCCAAATGAATCACAAGAAAAGCAAGACTAGGCCCAATGGGGTGAATCTGTCGACCCATGTTTCAGTAGACATTATACTAGATACAAGGAGTGTATTATGCATCCTAATATCAATAATATAGTGACGAAATATTATGAACTCATTCCAATAATCCAATAATACACAAGGACCATGTTATAAGGTGGGTATCTCCCGTGTAAACTATTTTCATTAATCATAATAAAATCCTCTTAGTACTTAAGGTGGTTTCTCAGGATTCCAAGGATGGAACAAGTCTGAATGCTTTTATAAAGATAAAATGGTCTATATATAGTAGGATCCATATACATAATGAATCATTATATTAAGGCAAGGTAATACTCAAGTCTTTAAATAATTTAATTAGTTCATTCAATTAACATTCATTAAGTTAAAAGGTATAAGAATGACTTGAAACCATTTATTACCTTCAATCCAAAATCAATTATTTAGATCATTCTATTAAATTTTAAAATCTTGACATGGGGGACTATAGACATGAATCTATATGAAATTTAATTTTAATTAAATATGACAAATTACATCGATAAATATAATTTCCATTTAACATTATAGTGGATAATTTCTTAATCATAACACTTTCCATAGAAGTTTTGAGTGATAAAAATATGACATAAAAGGGAAGGTCATTATTGATTAATTATCTTTTTATTAAAAATGGACTTACCGTAAGTAGGGTCAATGAAAAACACCCAAACATTTTATCGAACAATCCCAAATGGGATAACAAGGCTTAATTAATGAAGAGAACTACATGGGGGTTCTTAGAGATCAAGTTCAAACCTCCAAAATTATAAAGAAAAAGTATATAAATGGATTTATAATACAATCATAAATATTATAAGCCAAGCCAATGAATTAAAAAACTATCACCCGGTGAAACCGGATTGGGAACAATGATGATAGTTTATAAAACAATAAGAATTTTGGGGAAATTTTATTAACCAAATACCTAAAGCCTATATCATTATCATCGTAGCGTATCAACACTTATATTATCCTAGATCTAAAGAAAATAGGAGAATGGATCAATTGCCTAAAAATAGGGTATGTGATACTACTTTAAAATATAATCCTTGAGAGAAAGATGAGAGATGTAAAATACCATGTAATGAAGAGCTTAAATGGAGGAATTCAAATAGATTAACAAATATTTAATCTGAGTTCAAAAAATGAATCAAGATAATAACTTATTAATAGGGGATATGTAGCTCATCCATGGGAAAAAAGAGTCCATATTTCACTAAAAACAATTAAATAGGAGGATGGGTTCATTTTTAGTGAATTTAATTAAAAAAATCACTTTAGCCATATGATTGGGGGTTCCCTAGTTTGGATACATGTTTTTACAAACCATGTACACCTCACTACCTCAAGAGGGAACTTTCCATGCTTGGCTGCACGGTTTTAGAAAACATGCACCAACTATGACATTTATATCTGATAAAAATTATAAACAAACTATATAGGAGTTATACACTAGGATTATGGTTAGTGAAGACTATTCACCCTACTATTCCCTTAAAAATGCTACAAATAGTTATTGGAAACCTTGTATGATTTTCTTTACGGTCTCGACTAATGATGTAGCCCAATTATTTCTTCTCATAGATATGGTTCCGCGCTCATTATAGGCCCCGAACACCCACCGAAACTTATATATCCTTATTAGGAATCCATTATAGGTCCAAGATAAATAATTAGACTGTAACTTATTGGATACATACCTCATAGAAAACTGGGATCTTACAAAAACTTTTTAAAAATGCATTATGTGTTGAAATATTCCACTAAAGAACAAAAAAATAATTAACCTGTTGGTCCATGAATATTTATAAAATTAAAATATGGACTCAAACAAATATTTTATTTCCCAAAAAACCCCATTTTCTGCCCTATGATTTCCATAATACATTTCATATGAAAACATAAAGGAAAATTAAACCCATAATGTATTCATTTAAAAATTATAAACTCATGAAATAATTTTCACATAATTATACTTTTTAGCTATAAACTGCAACATGTACTTTCCTTTGAATATAAACTCAATAACAAACTTTTTGAAAACACGAGATTTTTATAAAAACATATCAACAATAAATAAATCATATAGGTATCATGGGAAATCATTTACTTTTATTACATACATATAGAGTAACAATCACTACTACACATGGATAAATAGTCATAGATATACTTGATATAACCATCAAGGTTATACTTTGAGTAACCATCTGAGTTATATTTGGAAACACCATCATAGTCAACAACCAACATTGACAAAGCCAATATAATGCAACAATATCATGGAACCAAACATATTTAGTTTATAATGGAACCAAAAATCATTATAAATAATCCTTAATAACCATAACATAATTAGAATACATTAATTCTTTCATTGTAAAAAAAATTCCTTGAAAGAAATCACTTATTCAAACAGAAAATTACTACCATATGAAGATGAACATTTTATTTGAAAATAAAAATGTAAAATGGTAAATGATGCTTCAATGAAAATAATATTAATGAATTTGGTAAAATCTATAACACTCCAATATTTCATAGTATGTTATATCTTTAAATAATGTAAATATCTTATAATGCACGCAACAACGACTTGGCTTGCGTTATACGCAAGATTGCGTTTCTACGAAACAACACATTAGTATTATAATTATTTAAATGGTATATTTATTTATCAATAAAAAATGTGATATGTATAGTTGAAAATATTTTTTTTTAATATTTTCACATAAATAAAACACATTTATAAATAAATTTATATGTTATGTTAAAATAGGTATATATTTAGAAAAAAAAATTATTAAAAGAACTACTTTTTATGTCCTTTTTGTAGCCAAAAATAAATTTAATATTAGACACTCCTACATTTTAATTTAGTAAAATAGACTTCATTTTTGGATTTGGAATATCAAAATTATCATAGGGTGAGTTTTTGTTATTTTTCTAAAAACTTTTAATTTTTGATGAATAGTGAAAATTACTCAATAGTACATAAAAACCGAATTTTTATATAAATAATTATTATATTTATTTAAATTTATTTTAAATTAAAAATAGATACATAATACCAATATTAGTCTAATTTAATTAATTGGAGTCATTTTATAATAAGATTAGATATATAAAATTTTATTGAATTTTTAAACCTCTTTTACCCACCATCTAGGCACATTTGTAAATTTGCATAAAACTTAATTTTATCACTTCGGTAAATTGAATTTCAAAAATCTGAGAGACAAAGTTTACATCATTAATTAAAATGAAGTTCAAAAGGATGAAACCTATTTTTGGTGAATAGTAACTTTAGAATTTTATTTACCGCAGTTAAAAAAAATATGGAAATTAAAGGTAAAAATGATATTATAATTACCCTAAAACATGTCCTATTTCTATTGGATAAATTTATTTAGACCAAAATCAACCTTATATCTAAAATATGATCCTCTTTTATCCACTTGGATTAGATTAGGACATTTATTATTATTTTATTTAAATAATAGATAAAATTGTAATATTCAATGTTTAATAACCAAACAATTTTTAATATAGGATTATATATAAGATAAATTAGACTACAAATATTCATTATAAATATAGAATATTTCCAAAATCATGATATTTTATTTATAATTTTTATACATTAAATAATTAAATTATTTCTTACACAATGATGATGTAGTAATTACCTTATTAATGAAAGATTAAAATAATTGATATTATAAATATCCAAATAAATGTAAATTTAGACTTTTGATGCATTCCACTAATTTTATAGGTTAATATGACATGTTATTATTGATTTAATTTATTTTTTTCGAAGAAATCAGGTTTTTTTTTACTTTCACAAAAACCAAATACTAAATAGTGTGAAAATTGACATAAATGAGTTATTAAAACAAATACAATATTATTAAATGATAAAACATTCCTAAAAATAAAGGGTTAGGATAAAGAACTTACTTAATGATAAATATGTCATTAATGAACCTCTTGAGTTTCTCTTGGAATTTTATAATATTTTATTAATCATGTAATGTAAAAATACAAGACAATATAAAAGTTAAACTATTTAACTAAGAGATAAATCTAAAATATAAGGTTAATATGGTGACCTAAACATGTCTAAAACCTTTTTGTGGAGAGGATTGAGACCCATCCCCACCTTATCAACGAAATAAATCCATTTAGAGACATTATAAACTGAAAATTATTTTATAATAAAATAACATTTCAATCCTTTCCTAAAGTGAACCTCACCTCTCTTATAAAAGGGTACTTCCCCTTCTCTTAAAATCACACCTACAAAGCCATTTTTCTCGGCCAACCCCTAAACAATTTTCTAAAAAACTACCCACACGTTAACCTAAAGGACCTAATTTGATCATAAAATCCAACCTACGGAACCCTTTTATCAAATAAAAAGCAATCACCCAAAGAAGAGGTAATAATTTCATCACCTCTTTCAAAGTTATTTTCTTATTCCACTTCCTCTTTATTTTTTTCTTCCATACCAAAATAATAACTCTAGTAATTTCTAAGAAAATTGATGTTATTATAAATATGTTACATCCATATCCATTTTTATATCCATCATATTAATGACAAATCCCCCATATGTGTGTACGTACGACTTTCCATCTTTATGTATTGGTGTATATTGTTATTCAACACTTCATTGTTTGGATGGGTATAATAATGAGTATAATTGATGTAAATAATAAATATAACATGTTAATTATTCTTTATATGAAATATAACATCTAATTACATATGATTTCACAATCAATATAATTATATTATCGCTCGTGTGTATATACAGATTACGTCTCCATGAACGCGATGAGATTCATTCTCCATCATAACCATTCAACAATAATTTTCATTTTATGATTAAAAATAATTTTTATGAACATTATATCATTCTAGATATGAATAAAATACATCTTATCCATAAATAATAGTACTTATGTTACAAAACTTATAAATGAAAATCAATTAGTTAACACCCAAAATAATGATACTACCAAAATGTCATTCACCATGAAATATTATAATATCAAATATGATATCATATTTATATATGAGGTTATTTTATAATTTAATAAAAATGATTTCACCATTATAAAATATATTAACCTACCCTCGACTAAGTAAAACTACAATGTAAGGATTAATTTTACAATCTCTGTATTATCAAATGTTGTTTTTATGAAATTATATAATGGGACTTCCTTATCATCCACATATGTGTTTCTTAAAAATTTATTTCAAAACATTTTTAATATATCTAAAATATGGGTTAAAGTAATTTATACCCTTGTTTTACTTTTTATAAAATATTTTGAAAGGAATCTTTCCATCATTTTTCCAAATAAGGCACTTTATGACCTTTTCGACAAATTAAGGTAAGAATGTTTTTTACCCTATACGGAGGGTGTAGCTATTTTTCACCATTATAACACATTTGAAGCTTCCCTTATAGTATTACAAGAATATTTTCAAAATAAATATTTTATTTTATAATTATATGACTTTTAAATTATTTCAAAATAGAAAGAGATATTTCTCTCAAATAGTTTTCATTTCATCTATATCAACATCCTATGATGGATTTTACACTTGTGTGAAGTTGATTTATTATGATACAATCATCCATATTGTATTGAAGGTTTTTTGATATGTTTGGTTGTGGATTTGTTATTTTTATTCCATTTATCATATATGTTTAATGTGTTATAATTTAGTGTGCCAGTTTTAATATGAACGTTTATGTTATGTTTCAACCATTTCATATGAGGAATGCATTGCACTTAGTAAGTGATGGGTGTATCCTACTATAGATCCTCAATTCATCAGTTGGTCTTATGAGACAAACTCGTGTCTTGGAACAAGGCCTTAGAAAAATCTTATTTGTAGTCTTTTCACGAGGCCTTGACAATATGGTTATGATGTTTAGCATTATTCATTACACCATTATGAAATTAGCTATTTATTTGACATGTGATTATTCAACTAGTAGAATATTAATGTAAATAAGAAAATGGCATTATATGATTTATCTTTTCCCTATTATGTTGAAGTTTATTTTTAAAAGGCTTGTGTTTTATTCTTATACAATGCCTTAAATTTTTATGCTTATTTATACTATTTTCTACTATATTTTTATCCTTACTGATCATCTGAGCTCACCCCTTTCATATGTTTTATTTTATCCAAGATATGAAGAAGTATATTATGATTAACCTATAATAATAGGATAAAATAAGTGAGTTTTTTAAAAGGGGACACTATATTGTTGTTTTCCCATTTCATAATATAATGTAAACATATGTATGTATCTAGTATTTCCAAGGCTACTAAACTAATCGGTCTTTTGAGACTTGATCTCTTGTGATCATGCCGATGATATGTAATAATGCACCGACTCTAGGTGACTAGTGTTGGGGCATTACAGTTGGTATCAGAGAAAGTTTAGTACAAACCTAGGATACTAGATTTAGAAAAACTCTGATTAGAGAATATTACACTTAGATAAATTTTGAGGGTTAGTATAGAAGAACATCCAAACATTTTGGTAGTGTAAATATTATGTGGATAATCCAAGCATGTTCTACCCTGTCTGGATACAAACCTGTAGAGTTGGCTCTAGCACAGATGTACCTAGGAGTGAAAATTATGGCAAGGAGTTTCGGTCTTGACCTAGGGTATCCTCGTACATGAAAATAGGCCTTGATTCACTCTGTGTATTGACACTCTCTGGGGATATTCTTATGATAATTTGTATTTTCTTTGAAAACCCTTATGAAGGATTTATGACTAAATAATTCCTCAAAGAATTTTTTTATGATTATGGATTATATGCATAAACCTTTCAATTTATGATAGTTATTTTACATGTTTGGATTTATGCATTTTGATTCATAAACTAACCTTTTGTATGCCATTGTTTAGAAATGGTGCCCAGTAGAATGAACGAGAAAACCAGCAATACGCAAGATCCAAAGAGTAAGAAGGACATATCTTTCATGGTATTAAGCCATTATTATTAAGGTAAATAGTCTCACACTTATTCTCATCATATGAAGAAATAGTATCACGTGTTAATAAGATAGTTAAATAATTATATAAGTCGTATGCATTTGAATGGAATCTAGAGAAGAATAGGATGGTAGAGAGAAACATGTATTAAGGGATGAAGGGAAAGAATGATTTACCCATATTTGTTAACTATGGAAAGAATCACTTTGGTAAATTTTTGATGGGAATGGGAGTTCGTTATAATTATGGAGAAAAAGGACACCAAGGATGTGATTTCAAGGGTAAGAAAAAGGTATCAAATGTACAATGATTCATCTGAATGGATTTGGGACACTATGCGGATCAACGTCATAATAATCCAAGTATACCACAAATTATGTTATGGGATAATAATAAAGTTATGATACTAACCTATATGAAGATGAATATTTAGTGTTCGTATATTTTTATTAATGAATTATGTCATTTGAGTGTTGTATCAATGATGTACTAGTTATATTAATTATAAAAAATATTTAAGGATTGTACTGTAGAACTATTTTATTGAGGATTTGAGATTATATGGTACCTAGAAAAGTGACTCAACAGTAATTTAAACACTTTGTAAAATACATGGTTTGAGGAAATATGAACCTTAATATGCTCATGGCACTGAGGTAGTGATTTTGAAATAAGAAATGGTTGATTTGGATAAATTATATTGGATATTTTTTACTACCTTGTAACAAATTAATGGTTTTTATTCCATCATTGTAAGAGCATTAAAAATATTATGATATAAGAAATATATCATGTATTATATAAGGCATAAGGGAGCATGAATATAATCGATATGGTTTTAGGGTAATTTTAGGTGTTACCATGTTTTAAGAGAAGACATGATGAAGGTACTAATATGTTATTATGTTTCAGAAGGATCTTCATTATGTTATTTTGACCTTCCTTATGAATTTTTGTACTATAAGTATGGACATAAGTATTTTGGATAAGTCTAAAGATTGGGATTTATTAAGTTGGAAATAGGATAATATGGTTTAATGTTAAAACATTTCTTAAGATTATTTTTGAATTTTTTATAAAAAAATACAACCTAAAGTCAGGCGACAACACATCTCATCTTGCTAGGATGTGAGACTTTAACCTACAACTGAAGGGCGTCAATGGTGCATCACCTTCCACTAGCCTGCGTGATGTAAGGGTTTGTATAATGTATATTGGTAAATGATTTGATATATGAAATATAAATTCTTTTTTGAAACCCTATAAGACTATGTTAAATAGAATATTTTTTTAGTTCTATTATCTTTTTTATTGAAAGATGAGTGTGTGGTAGAAATTAGTTAAAGGATGGAAATCTACTTGTCAAGTTTTTTTCTCTTATTCTATGAAGAAATTAATTATTTACCTTCAGTGAAAATATCTTAAAACCAAAAAAAAAAATCTTAATACCTTATTTTTTGATGAACCAGTGATATTTTGAGTCATCATAGATTTATGGATTTTAGGCCCTCAATTTTCCATTTTTTTTATGACCTCATTCACTCCCTATAAATATTTATATTTTTCCTGAAATTATGTGTCTCAAATTGCCACCAATGTTCTCATATTATAAATCCTAATTTTCTGGTGACATTTTCATTTCCATATCCCTCTTATTAAGACTAAAATTTCTTAACCATGTTTCCGATGTGGGTTTTCCACAATGTTATATTCTATTTTTAACATTTTATTTTTGAAGAACAATTTCAAATTGCGATGAAAGAATTTATTAAAGGAGGGGAGAATGTAACACCACAATATTTCATAGTAATTTATATCTTTAATGTAATTCAATAGATTAAACTACCCACAACACCATCTTGGATTGTGTTATATGCAAGATTGAGTTTCTTTGAAACAACACAATAGTATTATAATTATTTAAACTATATATTTATTTATCAATTGAATATTGTGATATGAATAGTAAAAAATATATTTTCATTGTTATTTATAATGTTTTCACAATAATAAAACTCATTTATAATGAAATGTATATGTTTTTTTAAAATAGTTATATATTTTGAAAAACTATTTTCATAAAAGAACAAATTTTTATGTCCTTTTGTGAACAATAATAAAATTAATATCATACACTCATAAAAATTGAATATGGTAAAATAGACATCATTTTTGGATTTGAATTATCAAAATTAGCTTAGTGGGAATTTTTGTTATTTTTATGAAAACATTCAATTTTTTCAAAAATAGTGAAAATACTACATAGTACATAAAAAGTGAATAATTATTTAAATAATTATTATTTTTATTTAAATTTATTTTAAATTCAAAATATATTAGTAATAATTATATTATTCTAATTTAATTTATTATAGTAATTTTATAATAAGATTAGATATATAAAATTTTATTGAATTTTTTGACATCTTTTACCCACTTTCTTGGCACATTTACAAATTTTCCTAGAAAGTAATTTTACCACATCTATGAATTGAATATCAAAAATAAGAGAGGATTATTTTACATCTATATGTGAATTGTGGTTCCATATGATGAAAATATGTTTTGGTGAATAGTAACATTTGAATTTTATTTACTGAAGTCAAAAGTAAATAGGGTAATTAAAGGTAAAAATGATATTATAATTACAATAACACATGTCCAAATTCTATTATATAAATGTATTTCGACCAAAATCAACCTTGTGAGTAAAATATGATCCTATTTTATCCACTTAAATTATATGAGGACATTTAATATTATTTTATTTAATGTAGATTTAAAAGTGTAAAATTATAAGTTTAATAACCAAACCATTTTTAATATAAGGTTATACATAAGATAAATTTAACAATAAATATTCATTATAAACTAAAATATTTCTTATATCATGGTATTTTGTTTATAATTTTTATATGTAAAATAATTAAAATTATTTACGACACATTGATGATGCGGTAATTACTTTAATAATGAAAGATTAAAATAATTGATATTATAAATATCCAAATAAAATTAAATTTAGTCTTTTGATTAATTCCACCAATTTTATAGGTTAATATGACATGATAGTATTGACTTATTTTATTTATTTGAATCAATCATGTAATTTTGACTTTCATAAAAACCAAATACTAAATAGTGTCAAAATTGACATAAATGATTTTTTAAAAAAATACTATATTATTAAATGATATAATATTCCTAAAAAATATAGTTTTAGACCAAATGACTTATGTAATGATAAATAGGTGATTAATGAACCACTTGAGTTTATCTTGTAATTTTATAGTAAGTTTATTAACCATGTAATACAAAAATACAAGAAGACATTATAAATGTTAATCTCTTTAGCTAAGAGTTAAATCTAAAATTTAAAGTTAATATGGTGACTTAACTTGTCTAAAACCTTTTTTTTAGATTATTTCTACCCATACCCACATTATCCTTGAAATAAATCATTTTGGATGCATTATAAAGAGAATATTATTTTATAATAAAATAATATTTCAAGCTTTTCCTTAAGTGACCCTCACATCTCTTATAAAAGGGTACATCCCCTTCTCTCAAAATCTCACCCCCAAATCCGTTTGATTAGACCAACCCCTAATCGGATATATTCCCAACTACCGTAACATCAACATAGAGGACATAATTTTTTCATAAATCCATCCTAATGAACCCTTTTGATCAAATCAAAAAAAATCACCTGAAGAAGAGGTAATAATTTCATCACCTCTTTCCATGTTCTTCTCTTATTCCACTTCCTCATTCTTTGTTTTTTCCATAACAAAATAATAACACACATACCTTCTAAATAATATTATTTTATTTTAAATATGTTACAACCATATTCATTATTCTCTCCATCCAATGAATGACAAAGTCCCCATACGTGCATACGTACGACTTACCGCCTCCACGTCGTGGTGTAGTTTGTTATTCAACACTTCATTATTTGGATGGGTATAATAATGAGTATAATTTATGTAAATATAAAATATAACATGTCATTAATTCTATATTTATAATATACCATCCAATTACATACTATTTTACCATCAATAGAATGATATTGTCACTCGTGCGTACGTACGGATTACCGTCTCCACGAACGCGATGAGATTCATTCCCCATCATAACCATTCAAGAATGATTCTCATTTTATGATAAAAAATATTGATTAATTCAATAATATATTTCTAGTTGTGAATAAAATACATCCTATCCAAAACAAACATAACTTACATAACAAAACATATAAATGAAAACAAATATATTAACAGTCAAAACAATGCTACAACTAAAATATCAGGAACAAAGAAATATTAGAAGATAATATATGACATCATATTTATGTATCAGATTATTGAATAATTTAATAACAACTATTTCACCATTATACATGAGTTTAACCTACCCTCAAATAATGAAAAGTACATGTTATGGTTTAATTTTACAATCTCTTCATTATCCGAGGTTGTTTTTACTAAAGTATCTACTGCGACATCATTATCATCCACATCGATTTTTCTTAAAAATTAATTTCCAAAATATTTTAAATATTTCCTAGAATATGGGTTAAAGTAATTTAAACCCTTGTTTTAATTTTTAGAATTTGTTTTGAAAGTAATCCTTCAATCATTTTTCGAAACAATGTACTTTTTGACCTTTTCGACAAATTAATGTAAGAATTTTTTTTTAACTTATATGGCGGGTGGACATATTTATCACCATTATAACACCTTTTTAGAATACCTTAAATCATATAAGAATATTTTTAAAATTAATGTTTTCTTTTATAATTATGTGACTTTCCAATTTTTTTAATATAGAAAGAGATATTTATCTCTAATAGTTTTGGTTTCATCTATTTCAACATCCATTGATGGATTTTAGACTTGTTTGAAGTTGGTTTATTATGACACAATCTTCAATATTATATTAATGGTTTTTTGATAAGTTTGACTGTAGATGTGTTATTTTTATACCATTCATGGTTTATGGTTAAAGTATTAACATTTCGTATGCTATTTTTAATATAAATTTTTATATTATGTTTCACCCTTTTCATATGAGGAATGCATTGGACTTTGTAAATGACGGGTAGAGCCCGCTATAGCTCCTCAATGCATCGTCATGTCTCATGAGACAAACTAATATTTGGGCTCAAGGATTCGATAAAATATTATTTTCAGTCTTGGTACAGGGCCTTGACTATGTTAGTATGATGTCCAACATTGTTCATTCCATCATTTTGAAATTAGCTATTGATTTTACATGTGATTATTCGACTAGTAGAATAACAATGTAAATAAGTAAATGGAATTATTTTATTTATCTTTTCTATATTACGTAGAAGTTTAAGTTTAAAAAACTTGTGTTTTATTCTTATACATTACATTAAATGTTTATACTTATTTATGGAAGTTTCTGCGACATTGTTATCCTTATTGAGCATCTAAACGGACCCCTTACTTATGTTTTATTTTTCCCTGGATGTGAATAAGTATGTTACAATTAACCTAGGGGAATAGGCTAAGGGATATGAGTGTGTTCAAATGGGACACAATGTTTTTGTTTTCTTATTTCATAATGTAATGTAAAGCTTATGTATGTATCTAGTATGACCAAAGCTACTAAACTAATCAGTCCTTCAAGAATTTATCTCTTGTGACCATGCCAATGTTAGGTAATAATGAACCGAAATTGGGAAACTAGGGTTAGGGAATTACAAAATCAGATCATTTTATATAATATGAAAATATATTCCATATATATTTTTGTCAGAAAAGTTAAAAAGTAACTCATTTGGAAAGCGCAACAATATTTCATTCAAAATGTTTTGAAAAAAGTAAAACATATTTGGAAAATGAATTTAAACAATAATAATAAAATAGTATAAAATTCATTATTTAAATTTTTATTTAAAAACAATTATTGGTATGGAATAAAAATATTGTTTTATAGAGAATATTAAAAGAAACTTAAAATAAAGTCTCATACATAAAGGATGATACGTCACACATATTCTTTGTATTCATAAACAATACAATTATAATATAATTATACATTATAAAAAACCATTTTGTAATTTTATTATTCAGTTTATATAACTTATTAAAATATTATATAAATTTACTTAATCACTTTTGATCATCTTAGTCTTTTTTATTATATTTGGTACATAAGTGAAAAATGTCTATATTATGTTTACTATTATCAAAGAGTTAATTATTACATCATCTCTTTAATAATATTCATGAAATTATTTTCATTTTTAAACATCAATTATTAATTTAAATCCAACCATTTATTATGTTTCTAAAAAATATACTTCAATACAAGCATGGAGACAATAGGTCGTACATACATATGACTGCTGCATATATTTTTTTAAAATTTTCATAATATATTTAATATCAAATTAAATTTTTATAAATACTTTTATATTTCTTCCAGGTAATTTGTTAATGAGAAAAAGGTCATATCTGTTCGTGGAGGTGGCAGCTCACACACACACATGAATAACATTATAATCATACTATTATTTAAAATAGTATAATTTATATGATAAATAATATTTTAATAATTTTAAATATTTCATTAATATCATATATGGACAATAGTTATATCATTATAACCATTCTTGACAGTGGGTGTTGGAAAATGAATTACATTGGTTCGCATGGCAGTAGGCCTCTGTATCGACGGACACTGTTGTTTTTAATTTGAAGATAGAGGATTTAAATATATATTTCACGAAACAATCATAATAACATCTCAATATATGGATGATACTGATTATAATTCATTTCATGGTTGACCATTTTTTGAGGTATGTGGAAGAAGAAACAAAACTAATACATGCAGATAAAAAATATGCCTCTTTATTTGATATCCTTAAAAGCTTAACAAATTAAGACAAATAATATTGGTATTATTACTAAAATAATACATCTATATATGATATGATGGATTCTAAAATGGAATTTTCATTGGGTTTTCTAAACCAAAAAAAATATTCGTGAATAAATGAGAAGAAGAGTTACCTTTTTACATGATAGGGGATGGATTCTCTCAACATTTGTCAAAATATTAATTTAATAGAAATCAATTATACATTCTAAATGGATCCAAAATCTATTATTTAAAATATAATATGGTTATGGGTTTAATTAAAAACTTAAAATAATAATTATATTTTTTTCACTATATTTCTACTTTTAGTGTTTTCTTTTAACACCTATTTAATCCCATTAACTATTACCATCACAACATGAATTTTTACTATTTAAAGGTCAATATTTTAAACATAAAAAAGAAAAAACCACCCATAAATAAACCTGGTTGATATTTTAAACCCTATCAAAAACACTTTCCAAGTTTTATGATTTTTACAAAATTCATATTATTTAATAAATTATTCGATCACATTATTTAACTCCAATAATATTTATTTTAATATTTTTTAAATTATTTATTTGATTCGTGGGTTAATTGTATAAATACTACTTCAGTGTTGTTTTAGAATACAAAGTGATTATATATTACATAAAAACAAAAATAAAAATACCAATATGTTGATATATAATTTATTCTTCATAATAAAATTTATTTTTTCACTTACCCTCTAAATAACACCAAATTTATAAATTTTCACTTATTAAAAACAAGGATTTTACATATTTTAGATTTCATTAAATAAAATACTAAAAAGGTCATAATGTAATACACTTTTCCCAAAAAGGCAATAAATGAGACCCTTGGATGATTTTAGTTGATATATATTCATCTAATACAATTTAGGCATGTTTTTTGTTATTTAATAGCTCTTGTATATTTATTTTAAACCTAAATTACCGAGTTTACCCATTACCATGGTAATAAAAAATATTATGGTTACAATTCATTTTGCCCAATAATAAAATGGTTCTATATACAAAATTTTAACTTCTTGATTATCAACAAGAAATTCTTTTTTCAAAATCCAAAACATAGAAGTGGCGTAATTTAATTTAAATTTAAATAGGCAAAACACAACGAAAACAGTTCAAAAAAATACCTTTATAAATATATATTGTTTCTATTCTAAACTAAAGTATAAAATCCAATTATAAACCATAATTGGATAATTTTAAATCAAAATTTATGACTGTGAATTAAAATATAATATAAAAAGTTATTTGAAAATGTAAATAATTTAAAATATAATATAATTTTCAATCAAAATCAGTATCTGTCACTATTATTTTAAAAATAAATATTCATCGAAAATTCATTAAAAATCATACAAAGATAATTTATTAATGATGAATTTAGAAGTAAGATTTATTTTTTCATATTAATATTATATAATTTGAAACTATTTATTTTATATATAACCCTACATGAAGTGATTTTAATGAAACATTTTCCTTTTGATTTAAGGAAATACTATATGTATATATATATATATAACAAGACTATCTAATAATAGAATGATAATAAATATGAAAAAAAATCTATCACTACCATGTTGTTACATCCATAATCACATACCTACTAGTTTATAAATACATAGTCAGCATAACATCTAACAAATTACCAAATAATGATAATATTAAGGAATAACACCACATCCCATAAACTTGTTAATAAATCATTGGGAATTGAATAATAACCCAATATGAAGTTATAAAGGGATTTACATGTTATCCAACCATATAAAATTTATATAGAATTGGAAAATATAGTGTAAAACTACACATCTATGTCAATAATGGGTGTTAATAACATCCAATCCCATATAAAAACAATATAAAAGTTGGAGCGTTGTCCAAACCATATAGTATAACAATTAAACATTGGTTACATGGAATCTATTTTAGAAATACAAAACTCATTTTTAGTATAGTTCGACCCGTATTTTTAATAGTAGCATCCCAAAATCATATTTCTAGAATTACATCATATAAACTTACACACTAACATCAAACACAAATCTTTCTACAACAGAGGTTCCATATAGAAATGACAATCTATGTGTTGATAATTATTATAATATACCCTCTAGATATTAATGAAAATAACTAAAAAATATGAAATACTATATTAATTAATAATAAAAAATCAATAGTGAATGAAATTCATTTCAACTTGAGTAATGACTAGCCAACAAGCTTGTACATGACTGGAAGAGGCTCTTAATTGGAATCCAAAAGACCTATGATCTAATCTGGGTGGATTTAAATTTCTGGGTTACTGTAGAAGTAATATAGAAGTTTCTATATAAGGAAATTTTCAATATTTTTATAGTCATAACTATTCATCCAATTTGTGTCTTTGAGAAACTGGTTTGGGCCTATCGGTCTCACGGGCTTCGGGCCACAAATGGATTTCAGGCCACCAAAGCCCTTCATGCCACAAGGCCTTTGAGACAATAAGGGAATTCAAGACAAAGGGATTTCGGGCCACCGGTGGACTTCATTCTGTAGGGCCTTCAGAAAACAAATACTAAGAAGAAGCCCAAGAAGACATTACTAGAGTAGGTCCAAAATAGTATTCAGAGCAAGTATTAACCACCAGAACATAGAAAACTATATTGGAAGAATGAGAGGATATGAAAACTACCATCGGTATACAAAAATGTGAAACTCTGTATGGGGTAATTATAACTGATCATCCAATGAAATGTGAAAAGAAAGGTACATTCAATGAAGTAGATTATAGGTTGGGGAATTTCTAGTGTAATTTGGTTGTGCCTTCGGGTCATGTATTATGCATTATGCCTTTGGGACTTCATGACATGTGAGGTTCCTTGTTCCAATGGTCCTAAGAGTTATGTAAGTGTTCCTTATCAACCCTATTAAAAAGGGTACTATCAACAATAAATAAATAAAAAATTCCTCTAATCCATTCAGGTTGGACTGGATTAATTATTAGTAATGTTGTGATCGAAAATAATAGTTAATTGTATTTAACGTAGGTTTAACATACAATTGTGAGTCCAAATGAGTTGATAAATTAAACTCCCAGATTGGTATCAAGGATGAATTTTGTCCAACTCCAATAATCTATATGAATACCTTAATTAATGGAAGAACAGATTATATAATGGATGCATCAAGTCCTTTACCATATATATATCTTGATATATTAAGTCTTCATGCCTCACAGACGACCAATGTATGGTGTTGGTTTGAACATAGTACACTACCACCAACGGTTTCCATATTTAAAGTCTTTATAAATATAAATATATTCAATTTTAATGTTATGAGAACAAATGAAAATAAATAAACCCACTACACTCATTCTCAAAAATCCATGATTGAGTCATTAACTACTTCAACTTGTTCTAATGAGTATGAGGTACTGACAATCGATAATACCTGAAGAACGCTTTCCCATCTGACCAATTTCTTATAACATTGAATTATATTCCATCCATTACCTTGATAATCATTCCAAATAGAAATAAATTCTCATTATACTACCAAATATCATATGAAATGTTCTTGTCAATACAATTATATTTCCAATCACAAGCTCAACATGTCGATGATACCCAAGGCATGATGAATGTTTATTTTACCATTCCTAAACCATTTCTCTTAATATATTTCATATAAAAGAGAGTGAATTTTTCTCTCAATCGGTGATATTAATCACCCTCAATAACTCATGGTAATCATGGGAATATCCCGCCTTCATAATAATGGTCAATAACTTAACCCCTATATTTGTAAATCTATAGTAGGTTCCACAAAAAATATGGTATCAAATGTTTCTATTGGTCCATATATTAAGTTTACTCAACATTATATATCACACCCCACTATGTTAAAAACCCATTAAGAGACTACATCTATAATAAATCTTGACAAATAATTCCATGCAACACAAAAAATATGTTATCAGAACCGTTTGATACCACCGTATCGACAAAACCCTATTTTTTGTGTTCAAAAACACCCACACCATATTGGTGTACTACAGAATCACCAATATTGATACCCCATAATAATAACAAGAGTTAATTCTCCCTCCATTTCAAACATGTATTGGTTCCCAAACAAGGTATTGTTCCAATAACCCAAATTTATCACATTAATTCCATTAGAATGCATGTATCCACATGTACAAGCCCTACATCACCCAAGTATAACCCTAAGTATGTGGGAGAATTTGATTTTTATAATTCTGATCAACATCATTAACCTAAAAAATTACCATGAACTATAAACACATGTACACAACCTAAAATATCAAGGTTATTTATTCTTAGAGTATTTAGAAATCCACTCACTATGTACCCTCTATTGGTATTCAGCCATAATAAATAAAAATGTTTAAAATAACCCTAATAATATGGAAAGAGTTTTTGAATAAAGATACAATAGATGTATAATCTTGAAGTAAACATGTAACGATAACATTCTTTAAAACCCATAACACATTAAGATGGATTGATGTATGATCTATCATAAAATGAATGAAAAAAAATTGGGCTGATGGTGAATGAATGGATGTAAAAAAAGGAGATGTATCCTTGTAAAAATGACCTCATATTAATGCCCATTCCATTTTAGAATAATATTTTTTGAAAATTACTAAATAATTAAACAATACATTATGATGATTTTGGTATGATCCACAGGGATCATAAAACAATTTGTTGTAAATGAATCCTTATTTTAATTCGAGTGAAGATATATAGTGTCTAATGACTTCCAGTAATGACCTAAAATAACCACTTCATATTCTAAAATTACAGAATGGATTTAACTCTATCAACATGGCACAATAATCCTTCCATTAAACATTACTCTTTGAAGATCATCCAGACTATCATTCAATACTCAACTGCAATTTCCCTTCATAGTAAAACCATCAATGTTATGAAATCATCCACAAAGAACCCTCAAAATAAAAGTTTATAAAGTGTCTCTAATATTATATAAAATTGTACCATGCCACATTTCCCTTTTTTAGAATTTTGCATTACTTGGACTAGAATATATTAATAAACAGTTATTAGTAACACTATCCACACCCTTAGAGGTGATGTAAAAAAACTATCCCTTAGAATTTTTATCAAAAATGACTCCTTATCATATAAAAATACATTGAATTCTTGCATGGTTTTCATCCTTTTATATAATCTCATCCATATGCACAAGATAACTTTGTGAAGCTATAGTCTTGAACTATGATAACAACATTGAAAACTCAATAAAACCCAATGATAAACTTTTAATAAGCTATGTGTCTTGAATTGTGGATCATTAATACAATGGCTATTACAACATCATCCATAATAAAATATCTCATCCCCCTACTATCCCATTCCAAAGAATAAGAAATCTTATTTAGAATTCAAGAATCATACATAGAACATTTCTAGAATAAAAAAACAATATAAAACACATTATTTAAATCCTAATTACCAAGACATGTCATCTAAGTCCAACAAATACAATTTCTAAGAACTCCCAAAAATATGAATCCTATTTGTGGTAACATATTAACTAAAAATACTAACATATTGATGTTACAAGACTAACTTCATAATAAATATCACATCTACCAGCCTTATGTATATAATAAAAAGTAGTCAGCCATTATTATAAAAAATTATTAATGATTCTCATGTCTCAACCATCACATTTGGTTCCAATTTGATCAAACAACCACATACCCAGATATTCCCCATTCTGAAATTAGAAAAAAAAAATGATAATGGTAATACTCTTACTATAAATGGATGCTAGTCCTAATCAAAATAATTTGGCATGATCATGATAACATTACCCAATGTATGACTGATCAATTCATCTCCTCTCTAAAGAGTCCATGTCACTGTGTATTATTAACCTCACTTGTGTTTATCTTGACCGTAACTATGTAATAGACATATAGAATAATTTTGGCTACTTTCTCAATGTATTTTTACTAATACATTCTCAGACTATACAGCTTGACCCCAACCTTGACCATGAAGATATTGGTTGGTTATCCAGTAAAACTACTCTATATGTCCCATTTTTTTACAAGAGTTTCACTCCTCCAGTTTTGGGTCCAATTTATACCCAAATAGAAATCCATGGTGCATTATAAATTTATTACTAACAACAAAATAAAATGTGGAGAAGTACAGCACCAATATTGTCTACCCAAATGGGTCTCCCAAAATCCCTAATACTTTGCTACCTTAAGATAAAATACCAATCTCACATGAAAGAAACATTTTTCTCAATTATCCTTTACTTTTTTTATTTTATTAGGACCACTATGAAAAAATATAGTCACTTTCCTAACAAAATCAAAATCATCAAGTGTTGTTGTCACCATCTCTCCACACTATTGATTATCTAGTTTTTTCCATTGAGTATTAATATTCTTAAAAATAAAATACATAGTTTATTAAACATAAAAATATAAATATATTAAATGAGGAATTTTATAAATGAAACCCCATCACACTCTCCCATATAAATACATTCCCAAGAATTCCATTGGTTTCAAAAATCACATCCCTACACACCATTTTAGGGATTAAGTAAAACACCGAGTACACACAAGCATGGTCCATGAATCTTTTCACTAATCATTTCATACCAAAACCATAGGTCAAGACAAAACAACAATCAATATCCTCTAAATCATACTGGTTCCCTACAATGTCACCCTTATCCTCCCTAATTCCAATCACAAGTAGATAATCCCACCAATTAAAGAAAATGAAGAATTCTAAAATAAGCTATCAGTACAACCATTTATATATAAATTTCATTAGTATAATCATTTCCATATCCTCATATACATTACAATTAACTCCACAGGACAACTCCCAAGTACACTAGTGACATAAATGGGTATTTCACTTAATTTTGTACCCATATATTTAATAAATAAGAATATTTAACACCATTATAACGTATAAAATAGTTAGGCACAAACTACTAGTGTTTATAGGAGTCCACATCTAAATTATCTTCAATTCAATTCTCTTTAATCATATTAAATAAACATATCATTCATAATGATTTTATTAGTTATAAACTAGAAAAATATTTTCTAATGGAAATAGAAAACAAAATTAATCACCTCAGGAGAGATAAAATAATCAATTATGACTCCCTAAGAAAAAAAACATTTACCTAACAAGACATGGTGGAAATACAACTTGGGAATGAGGTGAAATAAGGGAATGGGAAAAGGGGAATACACCTTAGTAGAATGACCTCAAATGATAATGCTTGTATTTTTAAAATATTAATTTAAATATATTAAAAAAAGCATGAAAAAAGTCTAGTATTGGGTGACTTATAGGTATCAAAACATAACACCCCATGAGGCCCACAACATCATATGTCCCATTGGGTAATTTCATGACTAATATCCAATGATAGTGACCCAAAAATAGTACTACAGATCTAAAATTATTTTTTTAATGATCTCCCATGTCCTGGACCAATTTACATCCCATTTATTACAACTCAAGGTACATTTCCCAAAATGAAACATGAAATTTCCAATGAAAATGACATGGTTTTATAACCATATAGGTTTTAGTGTATTGATCCATTATCCAGTAAAATTAATCTTACACATAATGATTTTAATCTCTCACAACCTTCCATTATTCCATAATTACTGTAGTTATAGAATATTCTACAACCATCCCCATAATCAATTATATCCTATAATATCATCACATAATTGTTCCCATTTCCTATTTCGTAAGAATCAACATTCACTAATATATTTTATCAAATACATCTTCTTTTTTAGTTGTAATCCCTTGATCTATTTTATGGTTTTTTACGGGATAATCACAGCTTTGAACCTGGGGAGACTTCTTGGTAATCGACTCCAAGCATATGACAACACCATTTTAAAAACACATTAAAAAAATACATACGATAAGTAAATATTATGCTAATATTTTCACACATTAATACCAGGTCAATTACATTAGTGGTCTATCTCATGTTTTATGGACTCCCACCCAAAAACCCCATTATATAATCATCTACCTATAAAACATATATTTATAGAATTACTCCATCATTCCACTAGATTTATAACAATCCTTAATATAAAACTATATTTATATATACATGTCTATAAACATACGATGTGTGAATGGTTTTTATGAATGAAACTATATGGCGTCAATTTTGGGAAAGAAACTCTAAAAATATTCGTGGACATCATCATCTTCACTCAAAGGGATTTCACAATATTCCTCTTATTAGTGGTTTGTCTGAATAAGAAAATCCATTATTATTGTGAACTATAAACCAATGAAATTCATTCTAGATGTAGTGTCATTTGTTCATTTGTTAAAGAACTTCCCATCTCAGAAATAATTGAAAAATAAGTCTAATTTTCTCTAATGTCCCCAAGTCAATCAGCCACCATGTAAAAACACCAATTCCAAGAATAAAAATATCAAAAGAACCCCAAGAAATTCCCTAAATAACCATAACCTTCGACCATTACCAACCAAAAAAATACATAATGGATCACATCATAACAAGCATCCTTCCATTAACCTATAAAACATAAATGGTATTCAATGTATCACATATTACATATATAATTTCCATATAAATATATAACTTCCTCTAGGTAAGTCAATAATCATAATGACTTAAGAAAAATATTAATCTAGACTATTTGACCCACGCATATCAAATATAACCACTCGCATGGTAGATTAGGTGAAAAGGGCCACCCATTTCCCATATCTATTGATTTGATTCAATTGTCATATATATGATTTCATTAGGTGTATAATATCATTATATATTGTCAAACCATCCACTCTGTGACTCTTGTATAGAACCGACACTTATTAGAAAACAAGGTCACATAGAGAACTATATTTCTAAAGAATAATTGTGGGATAACTGCAATATCATTATTTGGTTATTATTAAGTCTACCAAAAACAATTTTTCCACCTCCACTGGTGCATAGGTCGAACATACCAACTTAATACTAATTTTATCAATAATAAAAAAATTAGTCACATATAAATAATGTAATAATAGTTTCTACATACCTTAATTATGGAGTTCCTACTCAATGAAAGACCTGCATCATCATTGACTAAACTATCATCCACCTCCTTCATCATCCACAATACCTAAAATTATTCCAATGATTCTGTTATTTATAATAAAAAACTAATATTTATTTTCAAAAAATAATACAAAGTTATAAAAGTTTTTATAGATGGGGAAATTCTCAGTAGGTGTCCACCTATGGATGATCCCTCAAAATATTAGTGTAAAAATAATCACTCAATTAACCTAACCATAAGATAAAAAATACCCAAATAAATATCGATAATCTCTACTCAATTCATCAAAAATTAATGAAAATATATAAATTAATCCATATGATAGCTTACATCAAATTATATTATCTGAAACTAGGCTTTTTAAACATTTTTCTACTTCCTATAGAATCAATACATAGAATTCCCTTTAGTTAAACCTTATAATGTTGTGATATAATATCATATTAACAAATATTAAAATCAAAATTAGTTGAATGAATACAATTATAGTCTAGGGAATAAAGAGGGAATAAAGGGAAAAATATTTTATAATGATGGTTCCAAGAACAATTCAAATTCAGTCATGATTGGTGTGAAACAATATGGATGGATAAGTGAGAGTAATTTGAAACCTATCTATATGATTAATTTAAAAAAAAAATGATATCCGAAAATTCATATTTGGATAATGAAACAGATAATTCCACATTCACCCTCATTTAAAAATTATATTTCCCAACTATTCATCCATTGAAATACCACTTGGTAATCTGTTTCCATCAAGAGGGGATAACTATTATGACCCCACAATTTATTACTAGGTGGACTACTACCGTGTATCTTATGGTACCTACCAAAAACTAAAGAAACTCCATACCCCCACTGAGTGCCTATTTCATTATAATTAGTATTTAATTTTTACAAAATCATTTTTTAACCCCACCACTATTTCACTATTTCATCTCAAACCCCCAAATTATCATATAATTATGTATAATAATATGGAAACATTCTTTTCAAGGAAATAATCAATATAATTTGAATCTATTTAAAATTTCTATCCTTTTTTCAGTTAATTATATTTCATTATAACTTTAGATTAATTGAAAACCAATGAAAAATTTCAGGGAAAATATAAATACCCAAGATAGTTATCCCATGCTGATTAGTATCATATGATCACTACACTCAATCAATCCCATTAATTCTTAATAATTCCCCACAACCACTCTTGGTAAACATGTCTAACCAAGTGCATGATGTCAAAGCCTATAATGAACCAATTCCAATACTGAAATAGATGTCCTAAAAGTAATACTAAAAAGTTTTATCATTCATAATTGGTAATTTTAACCCACCAAGATTTTAAAACTATACTATATTCATTATCATGTACAACAAGTAACACGTTGTTTAAACGTATCATGACATATTATGAAAATATAATTATTTAAATGTGAAAATTTATCATATATCCATTAAATTGTTTAGTTTTAAGATTATTAACTATATAATTAAATATATCAAAAGTTTTTAGTAATTATAAATTTATTTACAAATGATTAATAAATAATAAATAATTTTTTAAAAAAATGTATATTTCAAAAATGATTTTTATTACTTTCAATGATAAAATATTTCAATTAATTTTTATGATATATTATAATTTTTTTTTGAAATTAACATAATTTATGAAATCATCAAGTCAATATTAACATTGGGTAAAATTTTTGGGATTTTTATAAAAATACTAAATTTTCAGTGAATAATGAAAAAATCATTTTATGAAAAATAGTATTTTTTAAAAAAATTAAATTTACAAAAATTACCATTATTATCTTAATTATATTTAAATGTAAATGAACTAAAAAATTAATATATATTAATTTAATTTAATTTAAATAAATATTATAACAGATTTTAGTATGTCTTTATTTTTTGGCATAAAACCATTATATATTTTCATATACCCCCCTCCCTACAATCCATTTTCTTTAAGAAGACACTTTTTGGAGAAGTAGGAACCATACATAAACTTTCCATATCACCCACACATACCCCACTTTGAAAATATATATACGACAAACAAAATCAAAATTAAACATCAAACACCACCTGGATCCAAGTACCGACATTGCCCCCTTCCAAAAAACCATGCATTCAAAAAACTTCACCCATCTCGTCATGTGACTGCCTTGAGATACACACCCATAAAATGACTATCCTATAGTCTTATCATCTCCAGATAACATTATTATTTTTTTCAATCACTGCATCTTCACAGACACCATTGTCCACGTCCTCATCACCACACGTCATCGTTGTTACCACTGGCATCGCCACCATCATTGTTATGCTGTTGTCGAACAACAAAAAATAACTCTACCACATCATCATTTGGCCATAGACCACAAACCAGTGGTGTGTGAATACTAGAAAAAGAATCTGAAAAAAATTAAGAAAAGAAACCATCATGTTGATGATGCACCTTCACTGCTTCCATCCACAATGCTTCACTGACTCCACCCTTTGTCATTGTCACACCACCCAATGGAGAACAATACCCTCACATAGGCAACAAACATCATCACCTAGAGCCCCCTACACATTTTACCACACACCCAAAACCTCTAGATAGTGAGCACATCTGACGGACATGGAAGGAGAAAGTGAACCTAGAGGATAGAGAGAGTGCGAGAAGAAGGCCACCACAGTATGCTACCAATCAAAACGTCAAACCTCTAAAAAATAACATGTCAAACTAGAATTAGAGAAACAAAAACACTTCCCGGATGAAACTCCATGATGGGTTAAAACCCTATAAAGGAACCATGGACTAAACCCCTAAGACGAGAAAGAGAGGGGCCACCGAGAAACTCGCCGCTACCAAAACTCTATTCTCAAAACAATAAAGTTTCTATTGCACCATATCCATCCTGGAGAGGAGATGTGGACCACAAGGAAAGAGTATAGTAAATGGATGGGGTTCATAAGGTATCCAAGATATAAGAAAGATCATAAGATATAAGAGTTAAGGATCCAGTGATGTCGGGGAGAATGTGAAACCCTAGGAAGGTGAAGACGAGTCGAGAGCCCAAGAGCATCCCCATGAAGGAGGTGTCATCCCCTATTAATGTGAATAATTTTTTTTCCATTTTAAATTATTAAAATAAAACCTAATAAGGAATTACTAAAATGAAATATAAATATTAAATATCTATATTTAGGAATTTAAATTCATGTAATGATGATTAATATTCATACAGTTACTATAACATCATATTTTCCTTAAAAATGCATTTTCTAGAAAAACAATTTTCATCGTGTTCCATGTTTGAATTAAAATTATATTATAAAACATGTTTGAATTTAATTTGATAAAATGGATTCCATATTTTTTATTAGAATTATTTTTATTATATAATATCATCAACATAATATTTTTTAATAATGAATTTTAAAAACCGCTAACAACCCATTAGAGTGATAAATATAATAAACTGGTTATATTGGGTAACCTAATAGTTATAGAGTATAGAAAGATTAAAACATGTTTCATTTTAGTGGTAGATTTTTGAAAAAGCCTTACCTATCCTCCAATTCTTTATTTTCAGTTATTTTATCACTTTTCAAGAGAGTGAATTCACATTATTTATTAGTTTTAGGTATTCAAAAAAATGTCACTCCTCCTCAACTATAGAATAGAACCCCCTCTCCTCCCTTTACAATACCTTCCAATACATTTAGCTTGATCAAAATGTAACATAATCTCTACCCAACCTCATTAAAAAAATTGTACATTTTGTTTATAAAAACCCAGGTTTTGATAGACTAGATAATTATCATATTCATTAATATTAATTATATAGTTATATTAGTAATAAAAATATTAAGTAATTTTTCAACAGAAATAAAATAGTTTAGTAAAAATCTTTTCATAAAATGTTTTATTTAAAATATAATTTTTTTATTTTTTTAATCAGAATTTGATGAAATGAATATCATTTTTGAAATCATAATATCAATATTTTTATTTTGTGTAATTTTTATTTTTTCATAAAATATTGATTTTTCAATTATTAGAGAGTAATACCATTTTTTAATGAAAGTGTTATTTTTATTAACAAATTATGCTACATAGAAATTAAAATATTTTTTGAATATTTTTTTTGTAATCTAGGTATTTTTATTTCAATTGAATCAATTAAATTACTTTTTAATCAACATAATATTGGGTTTTTATTAAATGAGTTCATTGCTTTAAAGATGGGTTTTCTTAAAAACTGTTTTAAAATTCATAATGTTTCACATTTTTAATTAATTAAAATAGTCCCTAATGGGGAATTATTTAATTGAAGTGTATACACTATGTTTTAGTAAATATTAGTTGAGTTTTAAAAAATTATTATATTTATTAATTTATTTATTTTATAAATCATTTTTGGAAAAAATACTCTTCTTAAAAAAATAATGTCTCACAACGACTGTAGGATTACGAAAAAAAATTAATTTTTACAGTTCATTTAATTATATTTGTAAAATTTAATTCAATATATTGATTTAAATTAAATAGTTTTTTATAATAAGTCCATATTAATTTTTGAAAAAAGTCATTAGTGAAAACAATTAAAATTAATCATAGTAATTAAGGTTAGAATCATAATTACCAAGTGACTATAAATTAAATATAATAGGCCAAATGACCTAAAAACTTGTAAATAACCCATATTTATGACATATATAAACCATATACATTCTATTATTGAGTTATTTCATTATTTGATCCATAAAAAAAAGGAAAAACATGGATTGAAAATCCTCTTTCAAATATTGACATGTTTTTCACTCCAACATCATATAAAATCCCCCCCCCCTCCACCTCCTCCTCTTCTAACACTTCTCAAGACCTTTGTCTCTACCAATTCAAAAAAAACCACTTCTCAAATTCCCTCCCCTTATCCTAGAGGAATAAATTTTGGAATAAATACAACCTTGGAATTCCTTTGGTGAAAACCAAAATGAGTTACTCGAGGAAGAGGTAACATTAATCAACCTGCATTTTTTAATACCTTTCTCCAACCCCTTAAATTTTTATTAAAACATTATTTTATAATAATATAAATATATAAATATAATTATATTTTCTTATATGATTTATATGTACTAAAACCAAACAACCTTCCATCAGTTGGGTTATGAAATTATCATTCAAGTGTACCATAGACTATCGCCACATGAAACTATGACGTCCATTATTCCAATATCACCTCTCCTGGTTGGGAAAAAGGATGAACATGCTATCTCTATATGATATTTGTTATATTTATAAAATAATTATACCTATTTAGTCATTATATCATATTAACGTTTTTCAAATTTAAAACTGTATGGAACACAATAACACTGCTTTTGTATATGGTGGACTATATCCTCATGAAGCAGCATGACGCATTTTTCACTAACGGGTTACAAGGTAATGGTTGTAAATAAAAGGAATATATATGATATAAATTACTTAATAATGTTATTAAAAAATAATTATATTTCTATAAATATAATATATAATTTTCTTCATAAATTTTCTTATGATGAAAAATTGATAACATCATTCATGATTGTGTGCAATACCGCGTCCTGGAAGAGATGTGATCCGTTTTACATAATAAAAAATGATATATATAAGTGTAAATAATTAAATACAATGGAATTTATTATATAATAATTATTTTATAAATATAAATTTTTTAAAAATTCATTCAATAGTGATCAATGAAAAAATGGAAACATTACTCAAGGTAGCATACGATCCACATTCTTCAAGGTTGTAACATTAGTTCATTTTTTCAAAACATATTACTTGAATATTTTTAAAATAATAATTGATATATAAATATGATAATTATTTTATATTTTCATTTTTTATATTTTAAAATAAATTACACTTTTACCATAGTCAACCTACCAAAGTCTTTTTTGACATATAAGCATAACTTGGCCAAAACATCCAACTTAATGTTGATTAATTAATAGATAATTAAAAAACATGTTAATAAGTAAAATAAAAGTAATAAGAAACATGAAAAATATTCTGAAGAAATAATACTATTAACAAAATTTTATTACTCTGTAAGATAAATACAAATGTTAAAAATCATACTCAAGGTAAGGGAATTTATCTCTATCACCTTTCGGTGAGGTAAATCCTAATATTATACACCTAGAGTACTTTATGAGGTTTATATATATCCCCTTTGATATGTTATATAACTAATTTATCTATTCCCATGGTTTTAAATATTTTTTCTAATTTTATCCATTCATAGGGATAATTATTTAAATATTTCCAAACTGATAATGAACTTTTCTTTCAAATAAATCAGTTTTTCATGATTTCCTCCAAACTCTCGTTATCTTTTATAACCATGTTTTAACATTCTTATTAAATAAATTATATAGACATAAAACATTTTTTATGATAATTTTTTGTCTCTTTTAATTAATTTAATTTTTTTTAAAAGTAATATTTTTAGGGGTTTTAAATGGAACATTTTGAAAGATGGAAAAGGAAATAACTTTTTTTAAATTGTGGTGACAATGGCCTTTCATTTCATAAAATCTTTTATTTGATTTGTAGATTCCTTTTCAAGATTATATGTTTAATCAAATGAAAACACCACTTTCCATTTTTATGTATTTCGGTATTGAAAATGGTTTTTTAAAAATAAAATTTTATTAACAATGTTGTTTTTGAATGAAAATGGTATTATTGATATATAAAAGTTATTTAAATTCAAGTCTAAAATAGATTTTCAAATGATGAAATGTTATATTCATGTTGTAGTTCAAGGAAATTATAAATGATCGATGCACCTATATACTTTCAGGTGATCCTACTATAGCATAAATGATGGGTGTTCCCAGATAGAACTCCAATAGGTTGGGTAGTGATTATATTCTCCATTTAACTATATAAGAAGTTGTTCATATGGTTATTTTACTATGTAAGCGTTCGATATGGGTTCAATGAGATGATATAACAATGTAATTATATGAATTTGGTAAGATTTGTAAAGAGTTTTCCATTAAGATAATTTATTTTTAAAAGGTAAAATAAATTATGTTTTTAAGGACTAATATTTCTCTTTAGGTGTAAAATCATATTTTTTTAAGAATGGGGTTTTCAGGGGTTTTCATGTTTTTACTAAAATAACAGTTTACCTTAATTTTATATTCCTTACTAAGCTTCTATGTCCATCCCATGTTTTAGAAAATGTTTTTATAATGTTTAAGGATGTGTTAGGGAAAGAAATAGGTCAACATGAAACTTGTGAATAGTTTTTATGAGAAGGGTTAATGCATTATTTTATAAGATTTATATTACAGAAAAAATGGATACTAATAGAATGTGTCAACTTTTAATTTTATGGTTTCATTATTTATGAGTGTTGACAAAATTATTTAATACTATATACCTTAAAACATCTTCCAAGTGAAATAATATTAAATTATTTACTAAAACATAATTTTATGAAATTTTTAAGGTTAAAGAATTTTAGTTGGTTTCAAAGGATGTATTAGAAAAAATTAGATGTTAGGGTAGTATTAATGATGTTCCCTTTATGGATTTTACCTTTGTGTAAAATTCAAATAATGTTGCATTTAATTTTTATGCTTCTTCATAAGATTTTTTCACATTATAAACAAGAAGGATATTATTGTAAGATAACAAGAGGAAGATATCCTTTAAAATCATAATCCACAATCAGTTGGAATCAGAATAGAATAGTGAGATGTAATGTTGGATTTGTTGACATTGGTGATAAAATTGGCATCAACCATGCTAAATAAGAATAATATCTACCATGAAGTAAAATTCCATTTTGGGATAATTTAATAGGGAAACATTCCTCACCCGGTTATAGCTTATAGATTGATCAATTATCTAGAAATGATATTTGGTGTGATTTTATGTTTAAAACATCAAAATGTAACATATTCCTTTTATATTTTTGAAGGTTTAGCTGGTGTATTATAGTATTTTATTATGAATAATAATGAGAAAGATGATATTGATTCCATGTAATTGGAAGCATTCAATGATCTTTTTCCTTGAGATATATTTACATAATGTTTTTCTTCTATTGATTGAAAAAAAATCCATGAATTAAGGAATAATGTTGAAGATTCTAAATCAAAATATGAGGTAAATTTCACAAGATTATCCAGTTAAGTACCAAATTTTATATGTGACGTCAGTTGAATTCATAATAGAATTTAATAATGAATATAACTTAGTATATGAATTTAATAGGCCAAATGAGAATTTAAAGGCTATGATAAAGTTTTTAGTTATTCTGAAAAGATTTATATATACTTTTTTTCTCTTATATGACTCATTATGATGAAATTGTTATGTTGTCGGGATGGAAGGTAATGGGGAAATATACATCAATGAAATTTAGAGGTAATAAATTAATGTTTTCATCTTGTTATATGTGTGGTAAAATAAACCCAAGAGAATGTCTTATGATGTCAGGGAATAGTTACCTTTGCAGAACATCTTTTCACATGGCCTACAAATTCAAGGAAAACAATCTTGACGAATTAATGTATGGGGTAACAGATATCCATACAACAGTAAGATGTTCAATTTTTAATGATATGGGCCCATATACTAATGAATGGATGATATTAGTTCTATATTATATAAATCATCATGATTGAATATAGAATTATATTGCGATTTCATTTTATACTTGTGCACCAGATGTTTGGCCATCAAATGAACTAGTGACATGTATGTTTCATTTCCATTCAAATAATTCCAATTCCATGTTAAACCCTATATCTTCACATTTTTTTCCTCTATCAAATTTTCCAGTAAATTTTGAATATCTCTTAATGAATTTATGATATAAGTAATAGCCTAATATTTTTATGAGACGGGTTTTTCTAAAAAAATTAGATATCTTTTGTTATAGGCTACATCAAGATAAGTGTGTGCTATACACAACACAATCTTATCTATTGATATATGGAACACTATGATTGTCTTGTATTATACACAATATCGAGTTATTTTGATAGAATTAATTTCACATAAGACCTATTATATGTGAATTAAAAAATATTATTATGTTACCTTATAACATATTCATTTTTAATGGAGGGTATAAATTGTATTAACTCTCTTCTAAAAAAATATTTAAATGCAACTAAGTGATTTTATAAAATAAAAAAATAACTCCCGATTTATTTAATTAATGAAATATATGTTTAATTTATTTAATATCTTTCTAAAATTCATCTTATAATTTCTATATATATTACATAATAAAAATTCAATTTTTCAGATAAAAGAAGTATTTTTAAAAAATAGAGTTTTATTTCCTTTTGATGGTGAACTCATTATAAATCTAGTTTTTAAAAATTTATATATTATATATTACAAAAAAACTCTTTATTTGGATTCATAATATAAAAATTTACTTTGGATGACTTTTTTATATTTTTCGGATAAGTTTTAGGTTTAGATGAATAGAAAAAATCAACTAAATTTTAATTGAAATCAACTATTTTTATGAAAATAATTTAGGTGAATAAATTATATAATTTAATGGTTTTAAATTATAAATAGAATATATTTTTAGTTATTAATACAATTTTGGTCATTGGAATTAATTTTATCATGAATTTTCATGTAAAAACATTTCAATCATTTGTCAGGTTTTACCTTTTAAAACTCGTTTTTTATTTTGAAAATGGTATTAATTTTTATTTTGTTACAGAAAATTTTGTGTTCCAATTTTTTAATTTGGATTCAATATTTAGAATCAGTGGGTACAAATTATGTAAATATTATCCTTTTAGTTTTTTAGATTTTATGAATAGTAACTTTGGTAAATTTTATTTACCGTAGTTAATGATAAATCAAGTAAATTAGGGAAATAAATTACATGATAAGGATAGTAAAATTACCCTAAAACCTTCCAAAATTCTATTGGTAGAATAAAATTATACCATTAACACCTATGGATAGAAATTGTATCATTTAATGTACTATTTTCCTTGAAAATGATTTATATTATTAAAATAAAAAAAGTGACAACATCTCACCTCTTATTTCTTATAAGTGGAATAATTTTAATATATTGATAAATATGAGATATCATTGACCATAAATAGTATCCAGAAAAAATTGAAAACTATCTATATCATGGATATTTATGTATAATTTTTAAAGATTAAATATTTACCTTAAATTCTTATACAATGACGAAGAATAAATTATTTAACTATTCAAAAATCAATGAAATAATATTCACTATAATGAAAATAGTCATTAAACGACCAAAAACATGGCCAAATATTATTGGAAGAGAATGTATCGACCATAATCATCCAAGGATCAAGTTATTGACCATTTAAATCTATATAGAAATGATTATGACACTTATAATATTTTATTTAATGTGATGTTAAACTAGTCACATTCTGAATTTAACAATGTGTAACATTTTTAATGATGGATTTTCTAGAAGATATATTTGAATATAATTATTCCTATAAAATAATTAATGTTTATATTTTTATAGTATTTTATTTTTAATTTTAATTTCACAAATAATTATATTAAATAATTTTTCATAACTGATGTAGTAAATATTCTATTAATAGAAATATCAAATTAATGTGATTAACAATATTGAAATGAATGTTATTATGGATAAGTAATATATGAAATTAATTTTATATGTCTCTTAGATCCCATGGGGATATAATAAAATATTTAGTTTGAGGGTAAAATCTAACCATTATATTCTTAAAATTCCATGAAATGAATTCTGTCCAAATTGATACTATTAATGTTTTTCAAAAAAAATATTTTATTAAATTATTTCAAAACAATAATAAATTTTTAAAAATATAAAATAAGTATTATTTTCTTGAAAAAATTCTATATTATTCATTTATGGTCTAATTTTTATTGAATAAGTAATTTTTTTCCATTTTAATATAGAAATAATTATAACCATATTTAAAATGAAATAGAATAACTAAGTGTTAAATGAAAATGATAAGGTTAAAATTGACATAAACACTTAATCAAATTTTATTAGTTGATGCAAGTACAACCTTATATAATCTAATGTTATATATAATGAAATTTTGGAGGTTTTGTAAATGATTTTATTTTATTATAAATTAATATTTTTTGTGATTCCAATTGTGCCCCTCAACATAATTATAAAAGGGAACATCCTCCCTCACAATTTAAATTCACATTGATCATTAAAGCTCATATATTCCCTAAAATGTTTTCTTATCGACATCTTTATTCACATTATAGGGTTTATGGTCTTCTAAAAAGACCAACTCTGGTGCCTTTAAGAGAATCTAGAGGGAGCTCATCGAAGAATATGTAATCTCCTCTACCGACTCTTTCAAATTATTTATTCCTATACTCCTTAATCATGAGTTGTTTTCCACTATAAATTAATTAAACCAATATAAAAATTATAGTTACATGTTATTAAGATTAGGTAACAACCATATTCCACCTCCTATCCAACATACAAAAAATGAAATCACCACGTGTGCATATGTACAGTTTACCATCTCCACGTAGTGGTGTAATCTGTTTTTCACCACCACCATATGTTGATGGGTATCGTGATGGAAATTATAACTATATATTATTATTTTTAAAATATTTCGATTCTAGATATATATATATATTATCCTCTTTTATCACATTATACATTAAAGGGAATTATATCATCGCTCATGCGTAAGTACGACTTACCATATCCATGATGTGATGTGATTCATTATACATGATCTTCATTAATGCATGATTATATAAATGAATAAAATAAAAAATATGATATATATTATATGAACATAATTATGTAAATCATATAATGATAATGTATGAATATTAAAAATAAATTATTCATCAAAAAATGCATAATTAAATAATACATTAAATACCCAAAAGATGAGTAATAATGTTATTAATAAATGGGAAATAATATGATCACATGTGATGAATATGATTTAGGAATAATTTAATGAAATTATTCGAATCATTATATAGGATGTTCAAATACATAAAAAGGATATCAAGCCTATGGTAAGGGATTATTTTGTCTCACTTTTATTTCTGTTGGACATATGCCTAATACACCGGCTAATTCTCTTTTGGGGTGTTTTTGATTCCCATGAATGTTTTAATAATTCCTATAATTAATATTATGATATTTACATATGAATAAAATTTTCATTATTTTAGAATTCATACTATTAAACTAATTATAAATTGGTATGGGATAAATTCACAATCTCATTACTGTATGAGATTGATAATACATAAGTTTTTACTGAAGTATATTTATCATCCACATCCATGTTTCCTAAATACTTATTCCAAAATATTTTTTATATTCTTGTTTAAAGTCAATTTTACCCACTTGTGAGTTTTTAATTAATGGTGTGAAAGAAATCATTATTCATTCTCGGTATGTGGTACTTTTTCAGATTTCTTAAAAAGTATAAGAAGAATGTTCTCTTTTAACTTATATGGCAGTAATAGATTGTTAGACTTGCATAACACCTTATTTCCATGAAGCATTATTTATATGATTTAATTTTTATTTTCAAATATTTTTTTTAAAAAAAGTTCATGTCATTTTGATAAAATAAATTGTTTTAGGAGAAGAAATGATATTCTCCTCAAGAATTAATTTCTAAACTTTTATCAAAATTATTTTCCATATATGATTAAGGAGGTTTTTCAATTATATTGTCCATATTATTATTATAGTTTATTATGTTTATGATGGAATTATATTTATGAAATCCATTTATTTTACATGTTTTATGTTATGATCGAATTATGTTTCAGAGACCCATTTTATTCCTTGGGTTATGTTATGATGATTGATATATGTTTTTGTGACACATTTATATGGTTTACTTTATTTGATGGGTGGGAACTTTATCTACCTCCAATGCATTTGGCAATGATTTATATCTTATGATATAAACATGACAGGAACAAAAAATAAATCTAGTTTAGTAATATTGGGATGGAACAACATGTAAATCTAGTTCAATAATACAGGGTTGGAAAAACAAGTAATTATGGTTCAATAATATAGGGATGGAATGGCAAGTAAACATTTTTTATTAATGGGATTTATCTGTTATAACGGTCCTGGAAATGAGACTTGGCAAATATGGAAATAATTTTCTATACTTATGTTTTCGCCACAATTCCATGTTTTTTTCCAAATTTATTTTCGCATGGCTCATGTTTTTTTATGATATATGCATTATGAATAACCAATATTTATTCCATGACACGTAATTTCGATATTTGTTTTACATGTAATGATTTTATAATTTTATTTACATGTTTTTATATTCTTATGTTCTTGTTTTTTTGTTTAGCCTTACTGTTCATCTAAGCTCACCCTTTCTTATGTTTATATTCCATAGGTTATAAATAAAGATTTTATGTGGGAGTAATAAAGGGGAATATCTTTATGGGAGATTTTAAAGATCTCTCACAATATAAGAGAATGTATTCCATGTTTCAAAAGCCTCTAAAATATTACGTTCCTTGGGATTTTTTTGAAAAATGTAAAGAATATTCATCTAAAGAGATGTAATATTCATATACATCATGCTTGGGTTATTATATTTGGTATCTAAGGAAAGGTTTAGTCAACCTCTATAAGCTAGGAAGTAAATTTTTAGTGAGATATCTAGAGATATTTACAAGGTATGTATAGGGATGTCCTAAGGATAAGTCTGGGTATAAAATAAAATCCTGATTTTTTTCGATAATTCTAAATAACCTAGGATTAATCCTAAGATATCATAGATTTAAATCATATAATAAATTTAACATACTTCTATTTTTTAATATTTGATTGTTATTTTTATCACTTTTGTATTTTTGTATTAGTCAATAGCCAGAACACAATAGAACACGGATCACCTTAGATGTTTCATATGTGGAAGGTTTTGGGAATTATAAAAACCACTTTCTTAAATGGAAATATCATCAATAGAATCATGAAGGTCATACAATTATTGGTTAGACTGGTGAGAAGAAATAGTTTGTAAATGACATGTGGAATGTATTGGATGTTCCAGAATTATTTTATACTTTAAACCTGAGAAGATTGGTTATATTTAGGTTGAGGAACATTAATACATGATTTTTATTTTATGAATGACTATTATAATGGATCCCGAATAATGGTTTTAGAATAAATTTTGATGATTGATGTTTATATGTTCTAGAATTAAAATATTATGTAAAAATAATCATGAAATAAACAAGTGTTTGAGTATAAGTTTTTCATTAAGGATAGGAAAGGATATGTTGAATAGTTATAAGGACCTAGAAAGGTGATTTAAGGGTTTGTGGATATACTTGGAGAACTCATGATTGAGGGAAAGATAACCCATAATACGTCGCTTATGTTAAGAAAACTATGTTTGGATAAAGATGTCTTGGATTTGAATAAGTAAATTGGATGATTCTATTTTCTTGTGAACTAATTATGAATTATTTTACAACAGGGTTGTGCCATCATGGATGAATAATAAAACATTTTTGGACATAAGGAATATTTCCAATATGTTTTGGAATAAGTAAACTTGCATGTTTTTAAAAACAATATATGGTTATTCAATTTATTACCACGACTCAAGAGAATACACGGTGAAGGTGTTAACATGTTTAGAATGTGACTTACAAGTCATACATTATGATATATGGTGGATAATTGTTTAGTCGAGTTAGTGGTCCTTTTTCTAGTGTTTGGAATTTTAAAATTTTAGAAGGATTGTGAGGTTCTCTGTTTGTGGAATGTTTAAGTTTAACTATGGATAAAATTTATTAGCATAAAGAAATTTCTCACAAATGGTGATCTTTGGTATATTTGATTACATGTTCTATCCTTTTTGTGATAAAGATATATCGAACGACGTATCATTCGATTTATGTATCACATGATCTTTTAACACTTAAAGAATGATAAATTCAAGTACATTTCTTTGAATAAGATAAGAAGTGGAAATTTTCCAAGGCACGACCAATGGAGAGATTGTACAGAAATCAAGAAATTAATATCCTCAAGTAAATTATTCAACATTATGAAAAGGGATTATGATGTAAATGGTTGTCATATTATCATAATTATTTATGATCTTTGGGATAAGTAATATTTATCAATAATTATTATTATTTATGATACTCCTCCATGCCCAAATAATTACCTATGTTCTTCTATAAAGAGACCTAGTTATGATTTACTTTGGGTAACTGTTATATTCCAGCTATTCCTTTTTTAAATAAATTTTTAGACCTTCTTTTTATGATGTGGGTTTCTTGGAAATAAACGCCCTTGTATTATTCCTTTTATAACAAAGGTAAATTTTAAGGATAAAATTATTTTTAACGGGGGTAGAACAAAACAGCCCAAGATTTTTATGAGATATATTTTTTTTAATTTCGTTGATGTCTTATGTTGTGTTCTACACAAAGATAACCTTGTGTTATACACAACAAAGTCTTAGATTGCGATATATGAAACACTATGATTGGATTTTATTAAACTCAATTTCAAGTTCATTTGATAGAATAAATCTTACATAAGACCAAAAATAAGTGAACAAATAAAAATAATTATGTTACCTTAAATCCTAGTAATTATAATGGTGGGTATGAATTATATTAACTCTCTTCTCAAAAACTATTTAAACGAAAATAAGAAAATCACTATTAATGGATTTAATTTATGAAATATATGTTTAATGTGTTTAATATGATGTTTGAAATTCATATTACATGTTTTTAATACATGATATAATAAATAATTCAATTTTTCGGATAAAAGAAGTTTTTTTTAAAAAATGTTGTTTTACCTCCTTTTGATGGAGAACCCATTTTAAATATAGTTTTTGAAACTTTTATATATATTATTTTAAAAAATAAACATATTATTTGGAATATTCAGAAAAAAAATTACTTTTGGTGAAATGTTTATATTTTTCTGATAAGTTTAATGTTTTGATGAATAGTGAAAATATACTAAATTTTAATGGAAAACAACATTTTTCATCAAAATAATTTATATAGATAAATTATATTATTAAATGTTTTTAATGTATAAATATAATATATTTTTATCATTCAATATAATTTTGGTCATTGGCATTAATTTTTATGTAATAACTTTTTAATTATTTTTAATGATTTAACTGTTAAAACAAGTTTATCATTCTAACAACGGTATTAATTTTAATTTAATTACTGAAACTTTTGTGACTCAAATTTTTTAAAATGGATTCAAAATTTGGAATTAGTGGGTCATAATTATGTTAGTATTCTCCTTTTACATTTTTGGATTTTATGAATAGTAACTTTGGTAATTTTTAATTACCATGGTCAATGTTAAATCTGGTAAATTAGGGTAACAAATAACATACTAAGGAAAATATAATTACCTAAAAACCTTTAAAAATCTAATTTGTAGAATAATATTCATCCTTTAACACCTATGGATCTAAATCGACTCAATTAATGTAATATTGTCCATGAAAAATATAAATATTATTAAAATTAAATAATGTGACAACATGTTCACTCTTATTTCATTTAAGTCGAATAATTTTAATATATTGATAGATATGAGATAACATAAAAAATAAATATTATCCAAAATCTAAATAAATTATCAACATCATGGATATTTATTTATAATTTTTTTAGAATAAATATTTGCCTTAAATTCTTATACAACGACGAAGCTAAAATTATTTAATTATACAAAATCATTGAAATAATTTTATCTAAAATGAAAAGAAACATTAAATGACCAAAATACATGGATAAATATTATTGGTAGATTATATATCGACTATAATCATCCAATAGTATATTTATTGACCATTTGGATCTATATAGAAATGATTAAGACCCTCATAATATTTTATTTAAAGTGAGGTTAAACTTATCACATTCATATTTTAATAAAGTATTACATTTTTTATAATGGATTTTCGAGAAGATATATAGCACCCTAAAATTTTATGGTATGTTTCTTAATAAATAATTTTCCATATATCTTATTATTCATGCAAAGCTTAGTCTGTTGGAGGTAGAACATTTTTATAGGAGATAGTTTTAAACTAACTCTTAAAAATAATTTTGCCACTTCTGTGATTTGAATTTTGAAAAATGGAAAAACAAGGTTTCATTCAGTAAGTTATTTAGAGTCTAATAGGATCATTTATTATAATAACTTACCCTTGTAAATAATAATTCTACCCTTATGAATATTAATGTATTCTTATGAATAGTAATATGACCCTTATGAATAGTAACCTCACCCATGAAAGTATAAATATAATTTAGGCACCTCATAAATGAAAGTGAATATTTTAAAAATTAGTAATTAAGTGTTTTTACTTTTGTGAGTTATAAATATTTAATTAAAAATTTAATCTTAATAAATTTATGTATTCCTAATCAATATTTTTTTGTCATATGATTTTATGATAATTAAGAATATATTAGTTAATTTTTTAGGGTGTTATAAAATTAGTTTTAATTTTTAAAAAACTATTTTTTCAAATGAATGATGATTTAAATTAAAAAATAATTTCTAATATTTAGGAAAATATTTTCATAAAATTTATTTCATTCTACATGTCGAATAATTGTTTGGATAACTTTTTTGGAATTTAATGAAATAGAATAATTTTATTTAAATAGTAAAAAAATTATTTTTTATCAAATACGGTATTTTTCATCACATCGTCAAGAAATTATTATAATATAAAAAATTTATTAAAATATTTAATAAATAAATAATTATAATACAAGTTTAATATCTTACATGAAAATTATATTTTTTTATAATAATTATAAAAATAATTATCAATAATGACATGATCCCTACATAGCACTAACAAAGTCAAAATGTGTAACTCTTATAATAATTGAGTGCTAAAAATTATTTTCATGAATTATTTATTAATTATTTTTTATTATTGATTTCTTTGGTTGTTAATTTCAAATTTTAGTGTTTTATAACATGAGTATTATCCAAATTTATGTCCAATGCTTGTCTAGGACAAGATAAGACAAAATAAAAAATCTAAGAAGATGCCTCGTTATGTATAAGAGTGAATATACATTATGAACAAATTTAGAATTTTATTATGAACCTAATTAATTTTTTTGAAATTAATTTAAATTTAATTTTTATATATGAAATAATCAAAATTAATGCTTATGAAACGTTGATGAAACACTTTTTCATAAATAAGAAAATTAAAATAATTTATTTTTATTAAAATTATTAGAATTATTAAATGACAGATATTTTGTTTAAAAAATTGTCTATATGTTAGGTATGACAATTATTTATTTTTTATTTGATTTGTAGTCACTTTAGACCCACAAGAATAAATTTAAGACCTTTAATATATTTTATTTAAAAATAATCCAAGGTTCCCACACTATAAATGTTAGTTTTTATAACTTTTTATTTATGGTTTTCAAGAATTGGTTTTTAGAAATAAACAGTGTTTTAAAAGTTAATAAAATTACCTTTCTCATGGAATTTTATTTTTAATTTTTATAAGAAAAATAATTGCTATAACTACTTTTTCAAAGATGATGCATCGCTAATATAGTTATTTAATAATTCAAATTAATGATATTAAAAATTAAAAATAAGTATAATTTAATGTTTCCAGGCTAATTTGGGAAGAACCTAGATTGATAAGATAATTATAAGATATGATAAAAATTGGATTCTAATTGGATTCTTTTTTTATATTTTTAAAGTCAAAAGTTATGAATAGTGTTTAATTTGACCAAATCGTTTTACATGAATATAATATTCAATGAAAATATTTACAAAAAAGAAAAATTAATGAAAAAAAAAATAAAAATTGGTCGACTATGTGATATCCTATGATTTTTAGACCACTATAAAGATATAAAACCTATATTATATTTATTATATATTAATAATTAGATTAATTCCTAAGTTACCCTTCTCCTCAAATATAAATTACCCCTCCCCCTCCCTTTGAGAAATCACTCATTCTACCCTTTAAAAATCCAAATATCTGTCACAATAATTATCCTTAAGCCTCTTATAATACCTAGGTACATACTAGAGTCATATATCTCCAATCACCAAGGGAGTTATAGTGTCGTTCAAGAGAAGTCACATCGAGGAAAGGGTAAGTCTCCATTGACACCTCCCCCTTTTATTGTTCTCCTTCTTTTACATTTCCTTTCAAAACCATATAATCTAAAAATTATTTATGGATTTTTTTAACATTATATTAATTATTTTAACTTATTACATGTGTTATATATATGACATATATAATTTATTTTACACCTGCTCTTACGACAATGTCTTGTTAGTGGTTAGTAAATAGCCTATTAAGACATTACCCAAAAAAGATCTTATAACCACGTTAAAGGATAGAAATTGTGGATTTTTTATATTGTATATAAATATTTAATTTCATTTATTTTATTCTTCTATAATTATCTAAATTAATTTATAAATTACATTTAAAAAAATAGTGAAATTACAGCAAGGAGGGGAATTTTTAAGTAAAATATTATGTCGAAATGGTTCAATTTCATCCATGGAAATTAAGAAATATAATACAATTATTATAATTTATAAATTTTTTTATAAAAGGAATATAATTATTTTATAGATCGTGGTTTTAATAAACATATGTGTATTATTCAAGAGGATCAAAAGTGATGTAATTTAGAGGGAATTAAGGTAAGGGGTTTCTCACCTCACAATTTTTTCCTTCAGATTTCCATTTTTCTCCAATTATTTATTTTATGTGGTGTATGTATGCTCTAATTTAATATAAAATATCACTATTCCCTTTATATTCATGGAATTCAGTGATTCATTTGATGATTGTTAAAAAATTTCATGTAATTCTATTGATTACAATGTGTTAAGGGACTTTGTCACAAATTCAATTTCTTTGAGACTTACTTAATATTGTGCATGTAATCATTATTATATAGTGTAACTAATGAAACGTTGTGATAATTTTTCGTTTGAAATTATAATTCTATTAAATATCCATATTCTTGTTTCATGGATTAAATTATTGTCTTAGTCCTATACCCATTTAAAAAGAGTGATTGTTTTGAATTTTCATTTATTGGTGAAAATATTGATAAAAATGTGTCCCCTACTCAATACAGAAATTGATAAGGCATATTGTTCAAGAATTAAACCTTTGTATAAAAATTATTTGGACTGGCCATGACGGGAGGTCCCTCTATATCCAATCGATCCATTAACAGGTCTCATGAGACAAACTAGTTAGCGAAAAATCCTTCAAGTTTGTTTCCAAAACCTAATCAAAAGGGTTTCTACACACATCCTTAAATAGTATCGATGGTATAATGGTTAAATTTCCATATACATGATGTAAAAATAATAATCATTCTCTTTATTTATTCTTCAGTTATTACTATCTTTGAGTTTTTCACTATTACAAAATCATTTGATGCCCTTTCATTCTCAGTTTCTTGACGGTGTGTGTTTTTCAATTTGTCAACATGCCATATTGATTATGTCTAATAGATTATGAATCAATTACTATTGTTTCATGATTTCTCTATATAGAATCCTTACTAATAATTTTATATTACCCCTATTATTTGTTTTCCTTCCCCATGTTATGAAGAAATGATCATTTATTATGTTTTGAAAGATATGGTTTATTAGCTTTTGATATTTATTATATGTTGTTTTCTTCTCCAAAACTAAAATGGGGTTCATGAATTTATTTGGTTTATTCAAGACTAATAAATTGATTTGTACATAGGGATTTCAATTTTTGTAATCATGAAAATGTAATAAAGTAATGCACTAGCTCCAGGCTTCTGGGTCCAGGGCGTTACAGTTGGTATCAAAGGAAGTTTAGTAGAAACTTTAAGAACAGGATTAAGAAAACATAGATTATTGGAAAAAAACACTAAGATTGAAATTGAGGATAAGTGTATAATATCATCCTATAATTTTGGTAAGGTATATATTATGTGGTCCTTCTTATAAATACATACCAATCTAGATAATACAAGTGGGTGTGGTTCTAGAACAGATGTACCTGGGAGTAACAACTCCCACATGGTGTTTTAGGTTTGACTCGGGGAAACCTGGAACAGGATGAAGGGCCTTGTTGCGCACATGGTTTAACACTCCTAATATATTTTTTTAGGAATAGTCACATTTAAATTACCCACCATTGTGAAGGATTTTATCCCCAAAAGTGAACAAATTATATGGTTCTGCTATTTACAATTCATAAATTTATGTTATGGTCTATACCATGTTTGTAATTATAGAAAGTTCATAATTTTATAAGATAATATATTAAATAGAATTTAATATAAATGGTTCCTAGAATATGTAATGATAACTTCACCAATGCACGTGATTCAAAGAGTAAAAGGATCATATCAATCTTGGTCGGAAGCCATAATTTTGAAGGGAGATAGTCTCCAAAGTATCCTCATCATATGAGGAAATCATATCATGTTTAAACACTATGTTTAAAGAATTATCTGAGTCTTATGTCTTTTAAGGGAAGAAAGAGAAGAATAGGATGGCATAGAAAAAGATAGATAGAGGGAAGAAGTGAAATAAGGGTTTTCCCACATGCAAAAACTGTCGAAAAAATCACTCTATTAAATCCATTAAGGGAATGGGAGTTTTTTATAAGTGTGGTGAAAAATGACACCAGGTTCATGATTTCAAAGGTATTAAAATGGTGTTCAATGTAATATGCTTCAACTACAAGGCGATGAGACACTATTCGAATCAATGTCTCAAGAGTCAAAAGAATATACCCCAAATGAAGTTTCTGGATAATTATCAAGTTATGATTATTACACAAATAAAGTATAATTATTAATATTCCTTGTAAAAATCATGTGATTTGAATATTTTATCAGTAATATACTGGTTTTTATGAATTATAGAATATATGAGGATTTTACTATAATACTTTTTCAATAAGGGTTTGAGACCACAAGCTCAATGGTACTAAGAAAATATAATCAATGGAAAGATAAATTTTTTGAAAAAAGCATGAATAAAGGAAATACAAACCTAAATATATTCCTGATGTTGATATAATGATGAAGAAATGGTTGATTTTGATAAGTCATGGCTACCTTTAAACTTATTATTCACATGTCTAGAAGTAGTCTATGTTATCATTGATGGAGTTTTCATCACTTTCGGATACATGGACTATATCTAATAGTATTTTTAAGGATGAATGAAGACTTCCAATAATGTGTTATTGTAATTTGAGTTATTACCATATTTCAAGAGAATACATGATGAAGTTATTCACATGTTTAGAATGAGAGAATTTATAGTTGCTTCATGTTGATAAAAGGTATATAAGGTAGCCTATGAATTGATTGTTTTGGATCATGGATTTCTAAACAAAATTAGGATTTCAAAAGATCTCTTTAACATGGGTCTAGAAAGGATAGATATGAGTATTATCAATGAAAGATGTCATAATATTTTGGAATAATGGGAAACTGAGCCCCATGTACATTAGTCCTGTTGAAATTGTTGAGTGAATTGGAGTTATGGCTTATCGTATGGAAATTCATCCTAGACTTTATAAGGTGCACAATGTGTTCCACATCACATTGTTATTGAATTATATGCCAATCCCAATGCATGTACTCACCTATGAAGAAATCAAACTTGAACCTGATTTGTCATATTGTAAAGAGCCTATCTAGATTCCTGATACAAGAGAGAAAGTATTTAGAAGTCAGATAACTCGGTTGGTAAAGGTAATATTGAGAAACTATAAAAATCATGGAAGAAGCACGAGAACATGAGGATGTTATAAATAGGAACCACCTACATCTTTTTAGAGAAATATATAAATGAAACTTTTGGAGGATGGGATTTTTTAAGGAGCCTATAATATAACACCCCAAGATTTTCAGGTATGTTTCATCTTAAATAATTTTTTAGATAGATTATTATGAATGAAACATGGTCTCTATGATACAAAACATTGTCATAGGAGATATTTATAACCTAACCTTTAAGCCTAATTTTGTCTCTTCAGTGATTCGAATTTCGAAAACCAGACATGCACGGCTATGTTCTGTAAGTTATTTAAAGTTTGATAGGATCAATTTATTTTCTAATGAATAGTAACATACCCTAATGAATAGTAATCCAACCCTTATGAATAGTACTGTACACTTATGAATAGTTATATGTCCCTTATAAATAGTAACGTCGCCCATGAAAGCATAAATAAGATTTAGGCAACTTATAAATGTAAGTGAATATTTTAAAAATTAATAATTAAGTGTTCGTATTTTCGTGAGTAATAAATATTTAACTAAGATTTTATAATTAATAAATAAATATATTCCTAAATCACTATATTATTGTCCAATGATTTTATAATAATTTAAAAATGCCTTTGTTAAATTTTCATGGTGTTATAAAATCAGTTTTAATTTTAAGAAACCTATATTTTTTAAGCAAATGATGATATTAATTAAAAATAAAATTTTTTATATTTATAAAATTATTTTCATAAGATTTAGTTCATCTACATTTATATGAATTTTTTGGATTAATTATTGGGATTTTTAAGAAATACATAAATTTTTGGTGAATAATAAAAACTACAAAATTTTATAAAATACTGTATTTTTATGACATTATCATGATATTATTAAGATATAAAAAATTATTTAAAAATTTAATTATTAAATAATTATACTAATATTGGAATATTTTACATGAAAATTATATTTTTTCATGATAACTAAAAAATCATTTTCAATGTCAATACAATCCCTACACAACGCTGACAGAGTCAAAATTGGTAACTTATATATTAATTGGGTGCTAAATATTATTTTACCAACTATGTTAATAATTATTATATATTATTTTTGACTTTGGTTATTAATTTAGAATTTTAGAATTATAAAACATGAGTATTATCTAAATTTTTGTGCAATGATTACAGAGGGAAAGAAAAGGAAAAATAACAAATCTATGAAGATGTCTGGATATATATAAGAGTGAATATACATAATGAATGAATTTAGAATTTTATTTTGAACCTAATTAATTCATTTTTATTATATTAATTTACTTTTAATTTTTATATTTTAAATAGTTAACATTAATACTTATGAAATGATGATACAACGCTTGTGCAAGAATCAGAAAAATGAAGAAAATATTCTTAATTAAAATTATTAGAATTATTAAATGAGCCATATTTTGTCTAAATAATTTTCTATAAGTACAGTTAGACTGTTTTCTATTTTTTATTATATTTGGGGATACTTGTTACCCACATGAATCAATTTAAGACCATTAGAATATTTTATATAAAAGTAAGTCAATGTGTTCACACTATAAACAATCGTTTGTAAAACATTTTTATTTATGGTTCTCTAGAAGTGGTTTCCAGAAATAAATATTTTTTTAAGCTAATTAAATTATATTTCTCATAGAATATTTTTTCTAATTTTTATACAAAAAAAAAAATAATGTAATATCTTTCACAAAGATGATGCAACATTATTTTAATTAAATAATAAATCAAATTAATGATATTGAAAATAATGAAATAAATATAATTGGATATTTTTATGCTAGTGCAGAAATTTCCAAGATTGATAGAATAATTCTAAGATGCTAAAAAAATTTGATTTGAATTTGAAACATTGTTTTTATGTCTTTAAATTAAAAAGTTATGAATAGTGTTTATTTTGAAAAATTCATTGTTCATGAATATAATATTTAATTAAAATATTTTCAAATCACAAAATTATGGATCAAAGATAAAAATTAAAATAGTTGGTCTACTATCTGATATCCTATTATTTTTAGACCATTTTAATGTCTTAAACCCTATATTATATTAATTATATTTTAATAATTTCTGTAATTCATAAGTTACCCTTCTCCTCAAGTATAAATAACTCCTCCCCCTTCCTTTGGAAAACCACTAATTATACCCTTTACAAATCCAAATAATTTTCAACATCCTCCCTGTTAATTCTCTTATAAAACCTAGGTACATTTTATAGTTGTCAAACTCCAATCACAAAGGTAGTTATAGTGTCATGCATGATAAGTCACACTGAGGAAAGAGTTAGTCTATATTAACTCCTCCCTCTTTCTATATTCTCCTTATACTTTTCCCTTTCCTTTCAGAAAACTATACTCTAAAAATTGTTTATGGGGTAATTTAACTTTATATTAATTATTTTAACCTACTACATGTATTATATATATTACATATTTAACTTTTTTTCACACCTGCTCTAACAACAACATCCCGTTAATGATTGGCTAACCGCCTACGGAGACATTTCCAAAAATAGTTCTTATAACTACCTTCAAGGATGTAAAATATAGATTATATATATTACATAAATATGTAATTATAGGTTTTTTATACTTCTGGAATTATTTAAAGTAATTTATATGTTACATTATTTAATAGTGAAACTGGTGAAAGGCGGTTATTGTTTAAGTAAAATATTATATCAAAATGCTTCAATTTCATTAATAGAAATTAAGAAATATAATAAAATAACTATAATTTATAAATGTTTTTATAACAAGAATATAATTCATTTCTGGATAATCTTTTTAATAAAAATATATTTATTATTTATGAGTCACAAAAGCAATGTAATTAACTGGTTCTTTAGGTAAGTGGTTTCTCATCCAACTTTTATTTCCATGAGATTTCTATTGTCTGTGACTTATTTCTTGTATGTGGTGTATGTATTCTTCCATTTGATATATAATATTATTATTATATTTATATTCATGGTATTCAATAATTCATTTGATTATTATTAATTTTTAGTCATGTGATTCGATTGACTAAAATGTTGTAAGGGGCTTTGTCACAAATTCAATTTCTTTGAGAATTACATAGTATTGTGCACTAAATAATTATTATGTGGTTTAACTAATGAACCTTTGGGATCATTTTTTATTTTATGTTATAATTATATTAAATAACCATATTCTAGGGTCATGGATATGATTATTGTCTTATTTATATACACTTTTACATACTGTGTTTATTTTGAATTTTGATTTAATTATGGAAATAATGATGAATCTGTATCCTCTACTCAATACATAAATTGATATGGCATATTGTTCTATAATTAAACCATGGTATAAGAATTATTTGGACTAGAAGTAATGGGTGTGGCCTGTTATAGCTCGTCGATGCATCCATAGGTCTCATGAGACAAATTACTTGGGGACTAACCCTTCGATTGTGTTTCCAAAACATAATCAGATGGGTTTCTACCCACATACATAAACTGTATCAACTATACGATGGTTCATTTGATAGATACTTGATTTCCAAAGAATTTATTCATTATTCATTTTTTACTATTCATTATGTTTTCACAATGCAAACATCTATGGATGCACTTTCATTCTCAGTTTTTTGATGGTGATTTTTTTTTTCAATTATTCATCATGCCATATTAATTATGACTCAATTATTATTGTATCATGATTCCACTCTATATAACCCTTTCTAAGCATTTGAGCTCACTCCCCTCATTTTGTTTCCTTACCTAGGTTATAATGAAGAGATCATTTATTGAATTTTTGAGGATGCACTTTATTATCTTTTTTTCTATATTATTTGTTGTTTTCTTCTCCCAAATTAAAATGTGTTCCATGTGTGTATTTTGTTTCTTCAAAACAATTAAAATAATCGGTCCTTCGGTATTGGATTTCTTTTAATCATGCCAATGTAATAAGGTAATGCACCTGCTCTGAGATTCTAGAGTTGGGGCGTTACAAGATATATTTAATTATAAGTATTCCTCTCAAATATAGAATATTTATCGTCATCATCATATTTTATTTTTAAGTTTTTATTTAAAAATAATTATATTAAATAATTATAGAAAACTAATGTAGTAATTATTTTGTTAATAGAAATATCAAATTAATGTGAATAACAATATTAAAATAAATATTATTATGAATAATTAATATATTAAATGAATTTAATAGATGAAATTTACCCCTTGGGGAGATAATGAAATTTCTTTTTCGAGGATAACGTCTTAACATTATATTTTTACAAGTCCATGAAATGAATAGTGTCCAAATTGACACTTGATATTTTTCAAAATAATGTTTTATTAAAATATCTAATAGTCATAATAAATTTTTAAAAATATTAAATAGTCATTATTCTCTCTAAAATGATCTAAATTTTTCATTTATGGTCTTATTTTCCTCAAAAAAGTAAATATTTTACCCTTTTAGTATTGAAATAATTTTTACCCTGCTTAAAATGAAATAGAATGACAAAGTGTTAAATTAAAATAATAGTGTTTAAATAGACATAAAAACTTGTAAAAAATTTATTGGTTGTTGAGATTCCAACCTTATCTCATATCATCTTCAACACAATGAAAGTTTGGAGGTTTATGGATATGACATGATTTTATTATAAATTCTTATTTTTGGAGATTCCAAATACGCCTCTCACCTAAATTATAAATGGGCACATCCTCCTTCACAATTTAAATTCACATTGAGCCTTCATGCTCATCCATCCCCAACCCATATTCCTTATAAACCTCCTTTTTCACGTCCAATAGGTTTTTTTTCTCCAAATACCAACTCTAGTGTCTTTAAAAGGATATCTAGATGGAGCTTATCAATGAATAAGTAATCTCCTCTGCCAATTCTTTCAAATTATTTCTTCTTCTACTTCCTCTTCATGAGTTGTTTCCATTATAAATTAATGAATACAGTATCACATGTATACTGGTATGTTATTATTATTATTATTATTATTATTATTATTATTATTATGGATCTACCATATTCCACGTTCTATCCATCCTATGAAAATTGAAATCACCACGCATGTGTACGTACGACTTACCGTCTTCATGATGTGATGTAATATATTTTTGACCACCACCTTACTTGGATTGGTATAATGATGTAAATTATAACTATATTTTATATTTATAAATATATTTTGATTTCGGATATATATATATATATATATCATCCACTTCCATACCCTTCCATAATTAAGGGAATGACATCATTTCTCGAGTGTATGTATGGCTTACCGTCCTGACGATACATTGTGATTCATTATACATGGTCTTCATTAATGAATGATTATATAAATGAATAAAATGAATAAATATGATATATATAATACTAATATAATTCTAGAAATGATATAATGATAACCTATGAAGAGAAATAAGAACTTATTCATCAAAATATGCATAATTAAATATCACATTTAATACCCGAAAGATGAGTAATAATGTTATTAAAAAACGGGAAATAATATGATCAATTATGAGGAATATGATTCAGAAATAAGTTAATGGAATTCTTTAAAGAATTATAATTGATGTTTGGATACATATAAAGGATATCGAACCATTTTTAAGGGATTATTTTTCCTCAATATTATTTCATTTGGACATATGACTTATACACCACCTATTTCATTTTTCTGGTGTTTATACTGTCCATGAATGTTTTCATGATTCCTATTATGAAAGCTATTATATTTACTATTTCATATAATTTTATTTATTTTATTAGGAATACTATTTGAGTTATTATAAATTGGTGAGGGATAATTTTTCAATCTCGTTATTATCCAAGGTTGATTATACATAAGTATTTAATGGTGTGTATTTGTCATCTGAAACCATGTTTCCTAAATCCATATTCTAAAAAATTATTTATATAAATATAAAATTATAAAAATTACATTTTATCCTTTAGTTGGTTTTTATTAAATGGTATGAAAGTGATCTTCACTCGTTTTCAATATGAGATTCCTTTTTACTTTTCGACAAGTGTGTGAGAAGAATGTTCTCTTTTAACATGTATGGGATGAACAGATTTTTATGCTTTCATAATGCCTTATTTCCCTAGAGATTCAAAATTTTGATGTTTATTTTCAAATAACTTCTTTTATTTTCAAATAAATTCATTTATTTTAAAATTGAGGGGCAGTTTTAGAAAATAAATGAAGAAGAAAGCATATTTTCCATAAGAATTAATTTCAAATATTTTATCAAAATTATTTTACATCTAAGATTAAAGTTATTTTTCATATAAAATATCCAAATTACTCTTATGGTTGATTATGTTTATTATGGAATTATATTTATGAAATATATTTGTTTTACATGGATTATGTTATGATGGAAACAAGTTTAGGAAACCCATTTTATTCCTTGGGTTATGTTATGATGACTGATTTATGTTTTTGTGACACACATATGTATGGTTTTCATTATGTGACTGGTGGGACCTATATCTACCTCCAATTTATTGGGTAAATACTAATATCTTATGAGATAAACATGAATGGAATGGAAAGTAAATTCAATTCGGTGATGCAGGGATAGAACCGTAAGTAAACCCAGTTTAGTAATATTGGTTTGGAACTGCAACTAAATATGGTTCAGTAATCCGGGCTAGAATGGAAGGTATACACTATTTATAAATAGAAATTATCAGCTATGATGGTCTTTGAAATGTACCATATCAAATATAGAAATTATTTTATATTCTTATGTTTTTTCCACAATTCAATTTTTTTTACAAAGTTATTTTTCCATGGCTAATTTTTTGTTATGATTTATACCTTATGAATTACCAATATTTCTTCCATAGAGCATATTTTTGATATATGTTATACATGGTATGATTTTTAAATTTTATTTACCTTTTTCTAAATTTCTATATTCAAGTTTTTTTGTTTACTCTTACTAAGCATCTGAGCTAACCATTTCTTATGTTTTCATTTCTCATGTTATAAAGAAATAATATAAGTATGACTACTAAAAGGGAAGATATTTATGGGAGATGGTGATAATATTTCAAAATCTATTATAATGTATCCTATGTTTCTAAAGGCACTAAAATATTACAGTCCTTAGGCATATGTTTATAAAATATAATGAATATTCATATAAATAAATGTAATCTTCATGTACATCATGCTTGGGTTGTTATAATCAAATAATTAATTAAAATGTTAGTATGAAGTATTAAAGCAACCAAGATTTAAATTAATATTCCATTTTTTATTAGTGGTGCATTATTTCTTTAAAATATTGTTGAACTTTCGATAATAGAGTTTTATATCATTATTATTATGGATTGGAATTCAGTTTGTCTTTTTAATATTGATATCATTGCTAATGATGATGTGTTCAGTGAATTCATGACTCTGATTATAAATCAAGAGGAAAAGAAATATATTAGAGATGATAATGAAGGATACCAAGATCATATATGTCAAAATAATGAAACTATCCAAATTAGTGATGTGATGGTAGTAATTGAACACATTGATATTTTTCTAGATGATTTTTCTACGATTATTCTTGATCGAGAGGTTGAGATTACTATTGAATTATTACATGATGTAAATGCTCTTTCTAAAACCCCTTGTCAAATACGTGAAGGGAAAATTTTAGATTTTAAAAAAAAAATACCTGAGTTATTAGATAGTGGTTTTATTTGACTACGGAATTCAATATCGGGTTCTCCTATATTATTTTTTTACAAATAAATATAGTTAAATTATAAATTTAATTTATTATAGATCACTTAATAAAAAACAACTAGTAACATGTTTCAATTTCTTCATAGTGATGATTTTCATTATCAGCTCCAAAGAGTAAAATATATTTTTATGTTAAAACTAAGGTTAGGGTTATATCAATTGAAAGTCAAGGAATAAGACACACTAAATATTTTTTCGGACAAGATATGGATACTATTAATTTATCTTTATGTTGTTTGGGTTGTCTAATTCATCTATTGTAATACTAAATCTTATAAATATAATTGTTCATGAGTTCATGGATCAGTTTTTATAGTGTTTAACATTTTGGTTTATTATAAAAGTCATGGGTAATGTTGAAGGAACCTAAGACATGTATTGAAAACAATAATAGTGAAGAAATTGTATGGGAGGTTTGGAAACATTAAATTTTGGTTACAACAAATTTAATTCAGTGAACATAGTTCTTCTAAAGACAGAATAACTATTATAACTACTAAAACAAATGTTGTTGAAGAATTTAGAATACCTAAAAATATCACCAGGATTTGTAGTATTATTGAATTATTAGGTCAATATTGGTGGTCTTTTAAAAACATTTCTTTTTTTTTCTATCATATTAACTAATTCAACTCAAAATGGATTTACATTAACCTGGATAAAATAATATGTTAATTTTTTTCAGTATCTGAAAATAAAATAGGTGAATGCCCCAATTTTGGCTCTACCTTCCCAAATAGTTAATTTCTCATCGACAGTGATGCTTAATTGAAAGAAAGTGGTTATTTTATAGTGTATAATGATCCCTTAATTTATTATTATTCACATAAGTGGAAGCATCGTGAGTTAAACGAACCTAAAAATTATTTTCAATTGGCTTTTGTTGTTTTTTATTAAATAAATTGGAGGCATCATTTGTATGGATTAAAGTGTGAAATATATACTGAGAACAAAATTTTTTAGTATATATTCAATAAATTGTAATTAAACAAGAGGAATCGAATATGGATATATCTAATCAAGGATTATGACGGAAAAACACTTTTCCTTCCTATAAAATAAAACAAAGTGTATGATTATTTGATTTTAATAATTAATGCAACATTAACCATGTCATGTTTGTAATATGATCGTTTTCTAATTGATTTGATGAATTTTTCTTAGAAGTTGTGGATGTAGGAAAAACCTCTATTTTGTTTCATTTTTGTGATGTTGACATTACTATAAAGAATAAATAGAATTTCGAAAGAGGATCAATCTAGGAAAGAAAATTTATAATCCTTAAAGAAGGGTATGTTTATTTATTTTAATATTGTTCAAGAATGTGTTTTATGAGTTTTGGAATCATTATGTGCCCCTGTGGTTCCTATTTTAGGAAAGAGTTGTTGACTGAAGCTCATACTTCTCCATTTTTGTTCATCATGGGAGCACTAATATATACAAAAAAACATTGGCAGTATTGCTGGTGGGATGGAATGAAAAGAGATATTTAGGAATTTACTATGAACTATTTTACTTTTAAATAGATTAGAGAATAATGTGAGTTACCAATTGGGATGCTTAAAACATTTCCATTACTCAATTGGAGATAGGAGAATGTTTTATTGAATTTTTTAGTAGGATTTCTAAAGACTTCTAAAGGTAATAATGTGGTTTGAGTTACTATTGATCGATTTCCAAAATCATCACATTTCTTTCACATTTTAGATATGATGTATTTAAATCATATTTCATGACTATATCTGATGTTTAATGTCATCTTACTATGAGTATGTCACTCCCCAAGCTTCCACGGCACGTTTCCCTTTGAATAATGCAATAGCTTGTATTGTACACAACTTCGAGATTCTAACACACTACGACAAATCAAACTATTAGTTATAAATAGTAGTACCCACTTTTTGAAATTTTATAAAAAAAATTATCAAGATGGACTTTATTTTTGAATTAGAAATATCAAAATTGTCTTAGGGGGGATTTTTGATATTTTTCTGAAAACATTCAATTTTTGATGAATAGTGAAATACATTACCTTATTAGTTAAAACTGACTTTTTATTTAAATAATTATTTTTTTTATTTAGATTTATTTTAGTTCCAAATAGGTACATAATACAAAATATATGTTCAATTTAATTCATTAGATTCATTTTATAATAAGTTTAGATATATAAAAATTTTATTGAACTTTTTACCGTCTTTTACCCACCTCCTATGAGCATTTAACAATTTGCATAAAACATAATTTTACTACTTGGGTGAGTTGAATTTCAAAAATCTGAGAGACAAAGTTAATATAAATAAGTGAAATATGGTTCAATTAGAAGAAAATAATTTTTGGTGACTGGTAACTTTTGACTTTTATTTACCACAGTTAAAAGTAAATAGGGTATTTAAGCGTAAAAATTATATCATAATTACCCAAACACATTATCGGATTCCATTGGGTATATATAATTCGATCAAAAACAACCTTATGAATAAGATATGACCCCCTTTTTTCCACTTATATTAAATTAGGACATTTATTATTATTTTATTTAAAGAGGGTTAAAAGAGTTAAATTCAAAGTTTAACGACTCAATCATTCTTAATATAGGGTTACACACAATATAAATTCGACTATAAATATTAATTAGAAATATAAAAAGATTTCATACATAATGGTATTTATTTATAATTTTTAGACAATAAATAATTTATTTTATTTATGACACAATGATGATGGAGGAATTACCTTATTAGTAAAATATTAAAATAATTTATATTTTAAATATCCAAATAAATGTAAATTGAGACTTCTAAGGAATTCCAATAATTGTCTAGGTTAATATGACTTTTTAGGGTTGGTTAAATAAATTTTATACAAAGTGATAAATTTTTAATGGATTTCAAAAAAATCAAATACTAAATAGTGTCAAAATTGACATAATTTAGTTTTAAAAACAAAAACTATATTATTAATTGATATAATATTCTTCAAAATCTAATATTTGGCCAAACGACTTAGATAAGGTTATATATTTTAATAATTAACCTCCTGGGGTTCTTTTGTCTTGTTATAGTAAGTTTATTAACCATATAATATAAAAATACTAAGAGACGTGGTAAATATCAAACTATTTAACTAAGATTTAAATATAAAAGATAAAGTTAATATAGTGACCTAAACCAATATAAAACCTATTGGTTGAGAGTTTTTCGACCCATCGCCACCTTATCCTCTAAATAAATCATTTAGTATCCCTTATAAAACGAAAATAATTTTATTATAAAATAATATTTCAAGCTTTTCCTAAAGTGACCATCACCTCTCTTATAAAAGGGTACTTCCTCTTCTCTTAATTTTACACCTCCAAAGCCATTTGTCTCGGCCAAAACCTGCCCAAATATTATTAAAAAATAAATATTATAAGATCATATATGATATAATATTTTTGAATATGATTCTTTTATAATTTAATAACAATGTTTTAACTATTATTCAGGAGGTTAACATACCATGAACTAAGGAAAAGTACAAGGTATGGGCTAATTTCACAATCTCTTTATTATCTAAGGATGTTTTCTCATAAGTATCTACTAGGACCTCTTTAACATCCAAATCCATGTTTCTTAAAAATGTATTTCAAAACTTTTTTAATATTGACTATAATATTGGTTAAATTCATTTATACCCTTCATTGACTTCTTATAAAATGTCTTTAAATGAATCTTTCCATCGTTTTCCAAAAAAGTTACTTTATGGCCTTTTCGACAAAATTAAGGCAAGAATGACATTTTTTTAACTTATAATGTGGGTGTGGACATTTCCCACAATTATATCATCATTTAAGATTCCCATACCGTCTTATAAGAATATTTTCAAAATAAATGTTTTATTTTATAATTATGTGACTGTTAAATGATTTCAAAATAGAGAGAGTTTTTATTTCAAATAGTCTTTATTTCATCTATGTCAACATACTTTGATGGGTTTTAAAAATGTTTGAAGTTGATTTATTATGATATAATTCTTACATATTGTATTGAATGTTTTGTGATATGTTTGACTGTGGATGTGTTATTTTTACACCATTCATTTTTCATGGATCAAGTATTGACATTTCATATGCTAGTTTTAATACGAATGTTTATGTCTTGTTAAAACCGTTTCATATGTGGATTTCATTGGACTTAGTAAGTGATGGGTGGAGCCCGTTATAGCTCTTAAATACATTGATAGGTCTCATGAGACAAACTAGTGTCTTGTCACAAGGCCCTGAAGAACTCTTTTTTGTAGTCTTGGTACAAGGCCATTACTATGTCGTTATGAAGTCTGGAATTATGCATTCCATCATTATGAAAGTGGATATTGATATTTCACGTGATTATTTGACATGTAGAATATCCATGTGAACAAGTAAATGGAATTATTTGATTTTATCTTTTCCATATTATGCTGAAGTTTATGTTTAAACGGCTTTTGTTTTTGTATAATACATTGCCTTAAATGTTTATTCTTATTTATGAAAGTTTTCGCTATATTTTTATTCTTACTGGGCATCTGAGCTCACCCATTTCTAATTTTTAGCTTTTCCTAGGATTTGAAGAAGTATTTTATAGTTTACCTGTAGAGATATACTAAGGATATAAGTGTGTTTAAAAAGGGGGAAATGTTGTTGATGTTTTTTATTTCATGATTTAATGTAAAACTTATGAATGCATCTAGTACTTCCAAGGCTACTAAACTGATTGGTATTTGGGGCATGATTCTTTATATCATGCCAATGTTTTGTAATAATGAATTGACTCTCGGTAACTAGGGTCAGGGTGTTACAGTTGGTATTAGAGGAAGTTTAGTACAAACCTTGGAAGCTAAATTTAGAAAAACTCTGATTAGAGAACATTACACTATGATAGACTTTGATGATTAGTATAAAAGAACTTCCTAGAATTTTTCAATTTTAAATATTTTTTTAATTTTCCAAACAATAGATCCCTATCTGGATATGAGTATGTATAGGCGGCTCTGGCACAAATGTACCTTGCGGTAAAACCTGAAAACACGGCTTTGAGCTAGACTTGAACGTGTACCAGTGCACAACAATGATCCTTACTGCACTCTTGGTTACGACACTCCCGAAGGATATTCTTAGGATAATTCTCAATTTTTTACAAACCATTGTGAAGGATTTCTGAGTAAGGGATAATTTCACAATCCTCCAATGGCCCGAAGGCCTTCATTTTTTATTGATTTTGATAATCCACATTTCAAGGGGTGAGGTGGAACCCTTACAAGGCCCGTATTCATATGTATTACATGGCCCATAGACCTTAGAGGAATTCATTTCCCGTAGGCTTCAAACATTACATACAACCCATACTAACTACTTGGAACTGCTCCTCCCCAGCATCATCATTGTGAAATCAGCTCTCCACCTTCGCATGGTTGTTCGGCTAGTCATTCTCGTGCATACACAGGCTTGTCCCGATGGTAGGTGCCATACCCTCTCATTCATGTAATCTGTTTAGCTTCTACTTTGGTGAAATCTCCTTTCCCATCTTCCTTGTAAAGCTTGTTCCTCATTGGTTGTCTGGTTTTCATCTGCACTTAAGGTGGCCCGAAGGCCTTGAGGTGGCCCAAAGGCCTTACTGACCCGAAGGCCTGGGTGGCCCGAAGGCCTTATAGGACTCAGGGACCAAATCAGTGACCTAAAGGCCCAAACGGGGGCATATTCCTGGCTGCTACAGTACCAAACAATGCCTGTTACAGTTCCATCTACAGTACCTGCTACATTACCTGCTATAGTACCAGCTACAGTACCCCACGGAAATTCTGCCTCCACCTGGATTTGATCCCTGGTCTCTTGGATGCACTTACAGAGTCCTTACTAATCGGGCTAAGGATCATGCGCGTTAATTTTACAATCTGTTTATTATCCGAGGATTTTTTTACGTAAGTATCTACTGAGGTCTCTTTAACGTCCACATCCATGTTTCTTAAAAATGTATTTCAAAAATATTTTTACTATTTTCTAGACTATGGGTTAATTTCATTTATACCCTTGTTTGAAATTTTATAAAATGGTTTGAAAGGAATCTTTCGGTCATTTTCCAAAAAATGTACTTTATGAACTTTTCAACAAAATTAAGGTAAAAATGTATTTTTTTTACTTATACGACGGGTGTGGCTATTTTCTACCATTATAGCATCGTCGAAGCTTTCCATACAAAATTATAAGAATATTTTCAAAAAAAATGTTTTATTTTATAATTATGTGACTGTTAAATGATTTCAAAATAGAAAGAGGTTTTTATTTCAAATAGTTTTCCTTTCAACTATCTCAACATCTTTTGATGGGTTTTAAACTTTTTTGAAGATGATTTATTATGATACAAATATTCCACATTGTATTGAAGGTTTTTTGATATCTCTGACCGTGGATGTGTTATTTTTAAACTATGTACGGTTTATTTATAAAGTATTGAAATTTCATAATCTAGTTTTAATACAAATGTTTATGTTTTGTTTAAACATTTTCATATTAGGAATGAATTGGATTTAACAAGTGACAGGTGGAGCCTGCTATAGTTATTTGATTCATCGGTAGGTCCCATGAGAAAAACTAGTGTCTTGGGACAAGGCTTTGACAAAATCTTATTTGTAGTTTTGGCACGAGGCCTTGACTATGTGGTTATTAAGTCTAACATTATGCATTTCATCATTATGAAAGTGGCTATTGATATTTCATGTGATTATTCTACTAGTTGAATATCCATGTGAATAATTAAATTGAATTATTCGATTTTATATTTTCCATATTATGCTGAACTTTATGTTTACAAGGCTTTTGTTTTATTCTTATACATTTCCATGATTTTTTATTCTTATTTATGAAATTTTGCACTATATTGTTGTCATTATTGAGCATCTGAGCTCGCCCCTTTCTATGTTTTTTTTTTCAAAGATGTGAAGAAGTATTTTATGGTTGACCTGCAGGGATAGGCTTAGGATATAAGTGTGTTCAAAAGGGGGAAAATTTTGTTGATGTTTTTTATTTCATGATCTAATGTAAAACATATGAATGTATCTATTACTTCCAAAGCTACTAAACTGATCAGTCTTCGGGACATGATTCTTTGTTTCATGCCAATGTTATGTAATAATGCACCAAATCTGGGTAACTAGGGTCGGGGCATTACAGAGTGTCTATCTTCATAATATCCAACCATGGATTTTCCGCCTAAATATGATGGATAGTCTAAGCTTTCAATTCAAAAAATGGAAGATATTATTCATTATTTTTTGATGGATTGCTAGGGATGTTGGAATCAATATATTTTTTGACATAGATTTTTTTATAAAAATTGTTTTCATTCTAGTATAAAAATGGAACCATTAGATAAATCAAATGGAATGAAGTTCCAAACACTATAATTTTGGGATTATGTTGGAGAAAAGAAGAAACTAACTTCCTAATTCCCACGTATAGTATACTCGGGTTGGAAAGTAGGAATAAGAGTATAATAAATATACATAAGAGAGGAATTACCCTCATTGAGAACATGTAGAAGATATATAGAAGAGTTATATAGAAAAAAACATTCATGAACTTATAAATGAAATACCATTGAATAACATGAAATGTCATACATTACTGAAAAAATTGAAAAAGAAACCCCAAATACAAAAAAAGGAAATGTGGTAGACACCCTGAAGCCCAAATGGATCCCAAAAAATCAAGATATACTAATATCCATCCTAATGTCATAATTTCTCATGTTAACCTGAAAACTATTTATATATACATAGGTTGAGCATAACTATATGCTCGATAGGATTCTACCTAGATACTTTTGTGTAAATGATAAAGAAATCGTGGTAATGAATAATGAAGAAATGTGTAACAAACTCAACTCATAAATAGTTATACTACATTCCCAAGATAAACAAGTTTAACTCTCACCAAGTATTTCATATATGATAAGATATAATATGATAAATAAAAATCAAGGGAACCCCACTACCTCTTCCCCACCGGTGTGTTTCGCCACCCCAATGTCACATGTCTTATGCCATCTATCTCCAAAATATGAAATCATAATGACAAATGAGAAGGGATCAAAATATTCACCCCTTGTATAAAAGCACTACATCATCCCATATAACAACAGTATATATTAACTAAGATGTTTTAGAGAGCTTCCACATCCCATATGAATTGTATCATACATCATTTATTATACCTCTACCCATAACATCACGTACACTGAGTAAGGAACCACTATCCATCATAGCATATACATGTAACTACCTAGGTAATGGTGGGGGGATTGAGGGGGTTGTAAACCATCCACCCTCAAAATGGTTTCTTTTGGAAAACACCCTCCCATAGTCCAATTCATGTTTTTCACCATAACCAACATTTTTATGGTAGCCTATGAAATCATAGAATATACAATATATAATATATCCCTCAAGAACATAATGTTTATAAACTATTACATGGATTAACTTTCCTAATCATCTCTCATCCACATGGATACCATTACTAGGGATTGGATATCCTATAAACACATAAGAATTTAAGGATCTATATTAATTACTTATTTAATATTAATCAGTTTTTCACTAATTATTTTGTTAGACATTCAATTAATCATTATCATCATTTCATAGAACATTCATAACCGACATCATAATTTCCATTACCTTTAGGAATAATCTAAACTATGTCCATAGTTTCCCAATATTTAAATCTTTTTCATAATTTCATTCAATAATCACCAACCACATCCATTAATAATTGAATATTTTTTATTAAAATCATTCCATTAACCATGTATTATAGGAAAACCATCCCAAGAAATCACCATGATGAAATATTCAACCAAACACACAAATCTTCCTTATAAAGTGGGAAAGGAATGAAAATAAAACATGCATACCAGCTATGAGCTATTACAAAAATTCATTTGAAGAAGGTATAAAGATTTATCACATAAAAGGGTAAGCCTCTCTTTAAAATTGTTCTATCTCCATGGGTGTCGTCCCCTACAATTGCACGCATATCTGGATGTTTCTATCTCTCATAGAAATCAACTAATGTGACATCATATATGCCTCCCCTCTAACATCACATCATTCATCTCAGGAACATCAATCTAAGGATCATATCACATCTCAATGAGAATCTCAAATTTATAGAAGGTCAAAAAATCAGTCAGAAACTAAAAAACATAGCTAACTAGGGAATATAGGCCTTAAGATAAGGAATACATCATTCCCCCATAAAATATATATCATGGATCCAAACTGAAGGTACCCAACCTTCTCAAGTAGACGAGGAACTTAGGGCATAGAAATTAACTTAATCAAAAATCAAATTTTTATTAAATAAGGAATAAATTGATTCATTATTAATAGTCTCCAACTATGGGAATCCTATGTAATTAAGATATTAAAATCTATCAAAAGATAAACATCCTAATATAATTAAACTGATTTTAAAAAAATATAAGGAAGTTCCACTCTCATTAACTTGTCTCTTCATTTCAACATTATTAAAAAGAATTTTCATTTTTGAAATTCTTTATCAATTCCATTATCATGGAAGAAGACATTTAATTTAGGATTAACATTGCATAAATATGATCTTTCATTAAATTACAATCCACAAAAGATTCAATTAAGTAGGAACTTCATTAATAAATTATCTAATGAATTGATAATTACTAAATTTTTCTTCTTTTTCCATTTCAACCAACAACAATGTGATAATCCATATCATCACAAGACAATATAACAATATTAACATAAATAGAAAACTTTTTATAAATTTTAGAGTAAAACTACTTTGAATGAATCAAACATCAGCATGCAATCACAAACCAATTCATTACAAATATATTTAGTTATTTATTAAGATAATACCACATACATCAAAGTAGATAAACCATGATAAAATTATGATTAAATGTAAATAAATATGATAAGAAATGAATCCCTATACTCAAAGGCATCAACATTCTTTATACAATAACAGACTACTGTTTTTTATCCCGATCACCCCTACATTAAGAGTTACATCACTCTAAAGATGTGAAGCCACAACCATACAGACAAACAATAATGAAAACTATGATAAAATGACATAAAGAAACCTCCATCACATGGGAATAAGAATATTTAGCATCCTAATCGATAAACCATGTGAAAGAAAGGTAAGACATAACATGTATCACCATGGATTGAACACGTGAATCCAAGAATTGGTCCATATCAGAGAGATTACAATACACCTATAGAGAATGTGCTAACTGCCTGGGGTTTGGGATAAAATATGTATGCTTTGAAAAAAATGAGTTTTTGTGACATATAATGTCTCAATGCATAGTGAGATTTAATATATTGAAACTCTTTTATATCTTCAAACTATCAAATATTATAACTCATTGAAAATCATGTTGCGTCAGACCATTTCAACTTGAATTCATTCACATCTTGAGGATCCCCATGAACAAGTGTCACAAAATTCATGAACTACATATTCCAAACATAAAATCCTTAAACATTGAGAGTTATCCCTTATAAAAAACTTTAGCATCAAAACGCCTCCAAATCATCAATAGGCCTCCTCTGAGAACCTCAAACATCAGAAGCATTGAAACGGTCTGACTAGACGGATACGGTCCCTTAAAGCATGGATGGTATATATAATTGTATTTAAAGAAATAGTATGATATTTATTACATTATTATTGTTTTTAAATGATTAAATTACAATATCATCCTTTATATCATGATCATTGAATAATTGAAATGTTACCCATGGGTATGCATGCCCCACCATCTATATTATTGAAACATAGTTCATTTTTTATAAAAAAATCATGGTTATATATAAAATTATAATTTACTTATATAAATTATAATATTTTAATTGTTAATATTCTAGATAAGATGATATAACAAACCCTTTGACCAAGGTCAATACAATTATTATATATAGATATTATGAAAAGAGAATCACCAGAACCCTAGATGTGGACATAACTGAATATGTAATTAATCATGTAATTAAATTAAATGAGTTAAAATTTTAAATTATATGGTATAAACATAGAAAATGATAGTAATAAAGAAAATAATTTATTTATTTTTATTTTATAGTTGGTAAAATACACAGATGGAAATGTATGGACATGATGTTAAGGCTTCATCTCAAAATTTACTTCTTTATCGACCATTTACTTTTATGGACCTATTTATTTTTAAATGGTCTATATAAAAATACACTTACATATCATATCATTACTCCTTTATACATCATGATATTTATTGTTATAAATTTCTAAATTCGTTCATGGGATTTATGGTTCAAAAGAAAAAAAATGTTTCCAATTTATGTTTCAATCTCATTTCAGGCATGATTGTATATTGTTGAATTTTTTTTATATGAAATTATTTGTTTATTGATTAATAAAAACAATTGATATTATTATTCTCAACTTATTCAATAATTTTTATACATTTAATACCCTTTTTAATTATTTTGTGTGTAAATTTATTTGTAAAATGTTGTCATGAAAAGTTAACTTCAATACTCCCTTCAGTCAAACATACCTTTTCATCAATATCCATGTTCTATAAAAATATCTTGATGAATATTTTTTAAATTCCCCAAAAATATTTATTGAATAAATTTTTATTGATATTTGATATATTAAAAAATCTTTTAAATGGAATCTTCTAGTTTTTTTCCAAACTAGGCACATTTTGAACTTTTTACATCATTTTGAATGGATTATTTTATTATCATATACAGCCTGTATGGAATTACACACTATCATAACCACTATAAAAATTAATGCATCCTTTATATGTTTCCATAGTACATTTACATGAATATTTTCTCAAAAATATTTTGTAAATTTATATATTTTCAAGAAATGATTTCAAAAGAAAATATTTATTTATCTCAAGAAATATTTCATGTAATATTTTAATGAAATTATCATCAGTGAAATAAATCATATAAATTATGGATTAATTATAAATTATATATATTTATATATTAATATCACATAAATACCTTACTTATTCTATAGTACATGGATGGGGTAATACATTACATATGTTCATCCCACAAATTCCCTCATTATTGAATTTATTTTGATTATGATATTTGAAAAAATTATATGTCATGTTTCTTTCATAGGGTAATTGTTATGTTTATTAAATATGATTAATTTTTATTTTAGTGGAGCCCATAATCATGATCATGTTATAATGGGCATTCCCACCCAGTGATCCAGTGCACAGGGTAATATTTTCATTCTCCTGAGATTTCATGTATGGGATTAGGGAGTAAAAAAAATCTGTCATGGGACTATTTCCACCATATGATATTGTCTAAGAAATTTTCCTTAACTCATGTCTGTGTAATGTTATATTTTACTACCACAATTTTCATATTTCCTTGATTTTATGATACTATGTTCATTATTTTATTCTCTAAGGTGAATACCCTTGTGTGTTATATTTTATGATATCATGCTACAAATAATACTTTAATTTGTCGTTTATTTATCATGTTTACTCCCTTCATGTGATTTTCACCTCACCACTTATGTTTATCTACATCCCAGGTTATCCAATATAGCTTTAGGAGAAGAAAAGGGTTTAGGATATCATTGTGGAGAATAAAATAAATTAGTTTTATTTTAGACTCACTTTTATGTGATATGAACCTAGTATTAAAAATACCATAGTACTCACACTCTTTTGGATTTTAATTTATATATCCTTATGTTAAATATCATTTAATATTAGGTCTAAAAGGGATGGTTCACTAGTGGATTGACATCACATAAACTCATATATAGAATCTTATTTGATAAGATCATTATGATAATAAACAAGAAACCTCAAATGACATACTTTCTCAAAATAGTGTAAAATAATATATTATACCTTAGTCTCCTCTTTTTATCACCAAAATAGATTAAATCATAAAACTACCACTTTCATAATAAGTTTCAACCAAAGGATTCATTGAAAATATTATTTTCCCTACCACCTAATATCCCAAAAACATTATAAAAAATATAAATTTGTTCATCACATCAATATTAGATAAAAATTTACGCAACTTCATGTTATTATAAAAACTAATTATATACTACCCTTAAATAGATGAGATTTATAGAAATCATCTCCTCCCTTCAGTAGTGAACCTTATAATTATTAAGTGAACCATTTTTCATTATTTGTTACTATATAATCTCTCTATTCATGATCAATAAACACAAAAAAATTATCCATTAATAGTTACATTAAGATAACTATTTATGAAAACTGAACATTACCCCTAGATAGGTCCTCTTGAATCATTGAAAATATTATAAAATAAAAAAAACATTAGGTAGTTCTCTATTGGAATAATATTTGTAAAATTTGTTTATAATAATATTGGAACCCAATTTTCTCAAGAAAAATTTTTTAAATCATCAATATAAACTTATATATCCAATTATCAAACATTCCCTTAGAAGTAAGGTGGATGAGTAATTTTAAACTATAAGGAGATGTAAGAAAATTTGTCCCCGTCCTTTTGATCTTTTCGCTTCACAACTAAGTTTTTTGAAAGTAAACTCATCCAGATCTACCCACATAAAAAATCCATAGATACCACTAGATAAGGGTGTTCAAACTCAACTTCCCAACCCTCCTTTAATTTGAATATTAATGGAGTATTTATTATTTTTAACCATTTTTCAAAAAAGATGATAAATATTACAATTTAAAATAGAAATTAATAACATCAAATTATAAAGAAATTATAACCCTAGGATCCCTATAAAAAATTTCAATTCCATCATAAAGACGCATTACATTATTAACACAACCGTAAATATTAATATATTCCAACAAATATATAGAACCATGAGTATTGGTCTTATCCTATTTCAAATTCCAATCCATCATCACCTTAAACAATCCAATAATAAAAAAGAAGGATACATAAAAAATGAAACCTTCGTAAATTTATCTATCAAAATATCTAATCACAAAGAGTTTTATAATAGTACGTTTATTGACCTTTAAAAGAATTATAATATTGGATAAAAAATAAACAAATTATCATTCTCACTTAATTAAATATCTAATTCCAACAATAGAATTACAATTGAACTGATGGATATATATTTAATGTAATTATCAATAACATGTATGATAGATATATACACACACTATTTTCATTGTATGCTAAATTAAACTAAATAGGTCCATATTGTTTTTTTTTATTAGTGACATTTTTATAGTAAAGTTTTTTAATTGAAAAATTATACCAACAGTTATGATTTTTATATTAAAAAAATTATATGATATGACAATAATAGAATCGAATATATACATATATAGTAGATAATCCCTTTTGGATGATTATAATTTTAGTTTGTAAATAAATGCTAAGATTGGTATGATAAGGGTACTAATATACTGATACAACATATCACACACCTGATACATGTTATGAAAATGAATTTAGATTAACTAGATTAATAGAGGCCTAGTGTGATGTAGGGTATGTGTAATTTAAATTATTAATGAGGACATTGATCAAAAATACATTAATATGATATCACCTAATATTTCCCTACATGTGATATTTTTTACACATATAACTATCCAATATCATATAAAATTTTTCCTTAATATGTGGGGATTGGTTATAATAGAAACAAAATGGGAGGACATGATTAAAAAATATTGATTCTTTGTCCATGTATGATTATTTTCTAAAATAAAAAATAAATCAGTTCAATTTTGAAGAAGAATGTATGTTTATATGACATATTTTTACATAAGGGGTAATTATATTTATTTTATTATTATCAATAATGGAGAAAAAGATATAAATTTTAAAAGGAAGATGTTATCCAGGAAATTTTATTAATCCTAATGTAAATTAAAAGGAAAATTTAAATATGAATATACTATAGGTTATATAATTATAAATCCCTTTTTATTTGTATTTATTTCAAAATAAAACTATATTTTATTATTTTTAAAGATACAGATAGTAATTAGGAATAGTAAAAATGACCCATTGGGTCACACATTATATATTTTCTTAGTATTATTTAAAGAACTCTAATTAGTCCATGTATTAAAATTTATTTATTTCATAAATTTAAAAATATACAGATTTCATCCTTATCGAGAAATTGTTTTTCAGTTTTTCAATTTAATTAAAATATGTCCCTATAATTGATCCTAAATATAGATATTATATTAAAGTAACCTTGCTGGATCAATATTTATTCATTTATAGAACAGAATTCTATATTTTCTTCAAAATAATATGAATCCCTTACTTTCCCACAATGTTCTTTTTTTGGATGAAATTGGACACTAATAAAAACCATTAGTAAACAAAAAGCATTAGTGTGAGTATTGAATAAGATATTGCACAAAAACATGAACAATACTTTCAAAATCATGATTTTAATATATTATAATAGTGATCTGATAATAATTTCTAAAGTGAACTTCTTATTTCATTAAAATCATTTTCATTAACAGTAATGAATTTTATTCATTCATGAGACAATAGATTCAACACTAACAAGGATATTCATCAATAAAAAAATTATTACCATTCCAAATTAATATAAATTTATTCCTAAGCTATTGGAAAATTAAAATAGTCAATTTATTTTCTTATATTGTAAATCACCCATTGGTAAACTTCTTTTTCATGAATGTAATAGAATGAATGTGGAATTAGATAAATGGATTATAAATTTTTTTCATTATGGTAAAGGAAAACAATAGTTCTATACAGAATATTTTCTATGATTTCTTTATTGATTACAATTCGTTTTGAATTTATCTAGTACACTATATTGATTAACAATGAGGGACAATAGAAAAACGAATTTGAGAATGTTAATCAACTTATGAATAGTGGTTAATGTTTATTTAGATTTACAAAAGGCTATAGTGAGTAATGTTCAGGAGAAAATTCTTGAAGGGGATTACATAATTTATGAAATTGAGAAGATGTTGGATAAATTGGGTGAAAGAATTTATAATTAATTAAATTATACTAATTTTTCTATTTTTATTATTCAAATTTTAATTGACATGAATCTATGGATATAAAATTATGAAAAAATTCACTTTCTCTAACCAATCCATATCTAGTACATCATATTCAACATGTATTCCTATTATCTAATGTTTGAAGAGGGAATAATTCCTTCATGTTATCTAACTATTGATGATTTGATAGTCTTGAGGGGGATATCAAGGGAAAAATCACATGTTCTTCCATATCAATAGATAATCTTGTATTTTATAGGAATATATCTTTATTACTTGTGTATCATTAAATATTGATAATTGTTTTCCTAGAAGAGACTACTATAGTATTGTTTGGAATGTAATAAAAATATAGATGAGAAATAATTATAAAAATGTTATAATTTTAATATTTATTTTATGTCCCAAATCTACTCATAAAATTATAATGAATTAAATCATTTGTTGTATGATTCAACACACATTATGTATTATTTTAATTTCATCTGCATCCTACAAACTTTTGATTTATGGCATCAGATATATAAGATATTACTCATTTATCCACAACATGGAATGATCTATTTAAGATTCATAATGATATTCAAAAATATATTTTCATCATTATTAAATGAGTTTCTATTTTTATTGTTTTGTGAATATAAAGAGTGAATATTTTCTTTTAAGAAATTTCATATGATTTATATTTCGTTCATCACTACTGTTGATAAAGACTTCATCTTTATGGACAATAAATGAAATATAAATAACCATGAAAATATATTCTTAATCAATTATGTATATTTTTATTTTATTTTAAATTTTTATTATGTTTAAATCGTCATTCTAGTGTTTTTCATCTTACATTTTTTAAAAATGTTTATTTTATAGCCCTTTATCTTGGGTAAAGTATTTGATATAGTGTGATGTTATTTCAAAACATATTTCAACTAACAAAAAATATATTTATGATTATTCATTCCAATATATCCAATCAAATAGTGAATATGTGAAAGAATGTATGTAGTAGGTCACGATAGTGAGAGTTGTGTTAATGAAAATAAATTCATATTTTATATATCATTTTTGTTGTGAGTCTTATAATTTTTTATTCTAAGGAAATAAAATTTCATAACTTTTCTATATATAATATGTGTAAAATAATTTAAAAATATGGAAAAATTAATTAATATAACATTAAAATATAAACATTGTGTTTATTTTATTACAATTACAAAAATATAATTTAATAATAAAATAGTAATTTGATTTTAGGGAGGGCATGATGTAACGGTATTACAAGTACCATTAACTAATATAATTTTATTAGCATAGTTGAAAATGAAATTTAAAAAAAAATAAAATATGAATTAATTAAGAGGATTCTTAATTCATATATTATTATGTTTTATACTTTTAAACACATTTGGAGGTTAATCAATGTTATAAATAATTATTTGAAGCCCAATAATTCATGTCATTAGTTGTGATATGATATTAACATATTTTGGCAGATGTTGATTTTTAGTATTTCAGTAAAATGAGATAAAGTGGGGTGGATTAAACATTTTATGATGATAAAGAAATATTTTTATATAGAGTTCACTATTTTTCACATATAAAAGGGTTTTGATTTTTTTTCAAACTGATACCTCTTACATTTATCATTGGAATGATTATAAGAAAACAGATTATAAGGTAAACTCACCATGGAACTACATGTTATCAGTTATGATTTATACAAAACAATACATGGTTCTAATCCATGCCAAATTAATGAAAATATGTTATCTAATATATATATATATATATATATATTACTATATATGTGTCAACATATATTATGTAAAAATAAAATAAGACTCACATTGATCATTAAGGGAGTGTTTGTGTCCAATATCGATTCACTTAAGATTATTTATAGAGAGTGTCTTTCAATTAAACGATTATATTAAATATCACAATACATATGTTTTCATCATGTGTTCCTAATAAGAATACTATATTTCTTTATATTTAAATCCATGTTCAGATATAAAATTTGTAAATGTTTTTTGATTAATTGAATAATCTTTATAGAGGAGAAATATATTTACATTAATATATTCATAATATATCTGGGATTCATTGAGTATGTAATTGATATAAACCTTTGAATCATGGGGAATATTATAATATAGGATTTATATTGGATTAAAACACCATAAATGTTGAGACTGTATATTATATCCATTATTAAGTGTTATATTTAATCTAATTTTAATATCATTCAATATGACATTGATCAATAAAATTGATGGATTTTTCATTATATAGAATCATTATTTCATCATGGATTATATAAAAATGGTATTAGTTATCCTATTATAAATATTGTGTTACACTTGTGTTGTCCCAGTGGATACTCAAGAGGGGGGTGAATTGAGTTCCAATTAAAAATTTCTAATTAAAAGAGTTCTATTAAAAACCCCAAATCTAAAAAACAAGTCAAACTGTAGTGAATTTATAAATATTATGAGTGTTCAATTAGTTTCTCAAAGATTGATTATTTCTCAGTTAACTTAATCTGAAGATCAAGTTAGCTTTTGAAACTAACTTACTGGCTAACAATAATTAAAAACACTTTCTAGTTCAACTATCAGAGCTAATTTAAAATAGATATGTATTGAAAAGTAATTAGCTGCGAAATAGTAAAAATAGTTTAAACTGAAATAATATGCATAGCGGTTTAACCAAGAGGTTCAATCTCAAGATAGGACTTAGTCCTCTCAAATAGTTTATATAAAAAATTTCTCCACACCATAGATCAGGGTAAACAACAGCACTGAGACTGTCCAGGTACTATGACCTCTACCAAAATTCTACATGGGAAAAACTATAACAATATCACATAGGATATCCAGGTCACTCATTACCTCTACCACAATTCACAGTGGGATACAAGAAGGTTTAGACAGTTTGAGTGAGGATTTTAGATGTCCTCCAGTTATTCTTAGGAGACAGTGTGTGTGTTTATGATAAACAGAATCAAACATAGTTCTCGAAATGTAAATAAACAAATATAAATAGATCTAATAAGATAGAGATGAGTTTAGAAATCTCTATGTGATGGAAATGAAACTCTAGACACCTTTTGGATTGAGCAGATGTTGTTTTTAGTCTTTCTTTGGAATTTTTCTAGAACACAAAGAATCATGGTTCTGTTTCTTGACATCCAGGTATGGTTGTTTTTCTTGAGATTTTAGTAGTCTTTCTAGCACATCAATTTCCTTAAACTCTCAATAAAGTTCTTATTTTAAGCTCACATGTATTTGCTTCTTTTTCTACCACATACGTCTCTCTGTGTGTCTTGCTTTTTATGAGAAGCTTTGATCTTCCTTTTATAGCTCATGCTGTCCTACATAAGGCATGATTACTTCTGTAGGTACGAGGTACAGTTTCCTGATATCCGACAAACATCATTAACTAATAACAGTTTCATTAAAAGAACCAAATATGACTGTTTCTAATAAATAAATAGAAACAGTGTTTAGAGAAATAGTGACTGGTTTCCATCGGTAGCTCTTTGTATGAGGGAACTTGTAACGGTGGACTTGTGTTGGTAGGTCTTGTGTCGGTATTTGTCACTCCCTATGACAGTAGATTTTTGTATTAGTGACTCTGTGTAGCAGTATCACTCTTGTATCGGTAGCTCCTTCTATTAGTAACTCCGTCTATCAGTATCTCCTTCTATCAATAGCTTCTTCTATCGGTAGTTGCTTGTGTTGCGATAACTCCTTCTATTGGTAGCTTCTTGTGTAGCGGTAGCTCCTTCTATCAGTCACTGTCTGTACCTGTGAATTTGTATCAATAGACAATGTATCAGTTAATTTTTGTAAAACCGAAGCCTTGGTCTATTAGTGACCTTTGTTTATCGACAGCTATGTTAGTATCAGTGAATCAAAAACTAGAATTCTTATAAAGTACATGTTCTATGCATATCATTTCCAGATTTATTTAGTGTCAAGATTAATCATTGTTAAACATTTATAGTCATAAATAAACATTGAGTAACATATTCCAATGATATGATATGATCATTGTGATATTCATATCATCTTAGTATCATGATGTTATAATTTTAAAGTATAATTAATATATATATATAAACAGTATTTGGGATTATCAAATAATATCTGAACATAATTGAGATTATCAAAATAGGTGGGTCCAACAATCTCCCCCATTTTGAAAATCCAAAATAATGGCATTATAATCAAGAATAATCATTAATGTATCGGTATAAAATACATTTGTTCTAACTTCTCAGTGTGTTCACTGAAATTTTCAAATGATGTCAAAATATCATACCTCGTAACCATAAATTAAATAATTCAAATGAATTATAGAGTATAGTATTAAATGAAAAAGTATCAAAGGTAGGAAAAAAATAATTAATGGACTCATTATTTATCTGAGACTCTTTATCCCTATTCGTAGCCCTATAATTCTCCCCCCACAGTTCTCCATATCATTATTTCTCCCCCTTTGTGATTAGAAAAAAGGAGTAAAAAATGGATTAGAGAAATAACAGAAAGTAAAAGATAATGAGATCATGTAGATATTACTCCATGCAAAGAAACATATAAATACATAAATGATACAAAAAAAATACAACTGATCCCTATCAAATTTCCTATCCACTAATAAATCTTCCTCCCTAATATGTAATTTGGATTTTCCCTTGGTATCAGATGTGGATTCAGGCATGGTAGGTGTAGGTGAAGGCTTGGGAACACCAGTGACGATCAAAGGTGGTTGAAATACTGAAACACTGTCGGGCCTGTAATGGGTACTTCTTTGTGTGATCATAGGAGTAAGACTTCTGATAGCTTGAACTGGAGTCAACTGAGGTGTGGAAGCAGACTGACCAGAGGATGGCTGGGTTGGAGGTACAATGATAGGGGTACTTTCCAAATGTAGAAAGGGCAGTAACAAGTTCCCAAAATCCATGATAATTCTCCCTACTCTCTCCATAGTAGAAAGAAAAACATCCTAGTTATCCATAAACTAGTCTAGAGTAGGAGTCAACTCCCTGAGCTTACTGACTTGATCTCTGAAAGATTGAGTGACTGAGGGCAGTTTAAGGTTTTCTAACAGAAGCTTGAAATGATTTTTTAGCTTATGCTTGGTATACACCCTCTAAAAATAAAGATCAAAATTTTCTTTTACTTCCTTATGGGTAGTAGTAGCGTCTCTCATATAGTATTGAATGATCTTTCTGATATCACTTATGGTAGATATCAATTGAGAATTAGATGAGATACTAGCACTAACTTGATGAAGTTCTTCTTTCAGCACGTATCTAAACTAGTCAACATCAAAGGAAACTCTGGAGGTACTAAGAGGTTTTATAGTAAAAGTTGTTGTTTCTTTGAAATATTGGGTCAAATTACTTATCAGTTCATTCACAACCAAATCTTGAGTACTGACATTCTCTTTTAGGGTGTGTTTAAAACTCTCAAAAACATCCACAAATTGTTTCACTATACTTTTTACGTAATTTATGTCAGCATCAACATGATGTTGGGAACTGAAAAGATATCAAATGAAGAAATAGATAGCTTCAAGGAATCAACTGCCTCTATCAAACTCTTAATCTGATTTTGACACACTTTCACTTCATTCATCATATTTTTCACAACACTTGACACAACTCTTTCAAAAGATAATTCCAAATATTTTTCCATTTTTCATAGCTAATAAACAAATAAACTCTTCAATTATGAAATAGATTCAGTCAATGTCACTTTTAACTCAGCATTAAAAGAATCAAGATCAGCCTTAGTTATAAGATTTTCAGAAAAAACTATTGAGTCTCTCACCAACAAAACATTTATAGTAGATAAAAATTTTCTTTTGGGTTGGTCTTCATCGGATTTTAAATAATCGATTCCAATCACCCCAAATCCTGAATCCTCTGACCAATCCTCTATCTCATGAAAAATTGTGATAGAACCATATTTAGTAGACTTCTCCACCTCAAGTGGAGCTTTCTATTCTTCAGCACCAATTGCATCCATCTCCTCTTTATAGGAGTCAACTACAACCATATATATTTCAAAACCAGGTGGCACAAGATGGGGTATGTTAGTAATAGGTATTGGTCTGTCCACTTCAAAAACCTCCTCAACATGCATAATAGAGATCTCTATCAGAGGACTGAGACTTAGATAGGTACTTCCATCAGAGTTAACAGAAACAGGTTCTCCATTTTCAGATACTTTTTATTCTACATCATCACTACTATTAGGATCTAGATAAGTCTCCTCACAATTTGATCTAGGAAGGTATTCCTCATCAACAGAGGTTTCTTCAACACTCTCTCCCATAACATCTTCCTTTCTAGGTAGGGTCCCAGGTGGACTTTCCTTTATACATGATACCTCTTCAGCAGGTGGGCTTTGAGGCAAATCAGGATCCCCTCCATGTTCTATAGAGGTATCCTCCTTAGCATCATCATCACTGTATTGAGGTTCCTCCTCACCAGGTCCCAGACATGGATCTCTCCGATCTTTGGGCCGATTGGGATGCTCAACAGGGTTAAATTTATCATAAACTTTCTCATCATCATTTATCCATTCCCTTTTCCATGGGTTCCAATCAATCTTTATGCACTTACAATTTTTTTTTGTAATAAAAAATTTTTCTCTCACAACCACTGTCTCATCCCGAGACTCATCCACACATTTTACCTTTATCATCAAAGAAATCATCTTTGCAATGATTAGCGCTTTTTTCACTTTGTACAAGTCATATCTTTGATTTTAATCACCAAAATCCTACATAAATTCACTTTGACATTATTCCCTAGAAGATAAAATAATAATAAATCTTGGAATATAAGGTTTGAAAAATCTCCTCTTCTTGGAATTAACACATGTTGGATAAATTTGTATAGAAACAGGTTTTCTCCATCCATTTCTGCAGAAACTACATTTCTTGGTGTGAAAATTCTAGCAAGTTCTTCCAAAGCGGTTTCATACTCCAAAATGCCACTAGTAGGAGGTATTAACTTTGAGAAATATCCAAAATCACCCTCGTGCGGAACTCTCAAGCACTCATCCAATTCAATAGAAAAAAATACATTATCTTGCCATTCACTATGGATACCATTCTATTATCACCTTAAGATTTCTCAAAACTAACAAACTCATAGAATTTATTCACTGCTTTTAGATTATAAGGACCATTGTTATTTGCAAAACATTCCAGGACCCTTGTTCATCCAATATCCTTAGATTCAAATATTTTCTAGGAAAGAGAAATTTTGTACAGAGTTCTTTCACGATTACAATATTTCTATTCAGTAAGTGCTGGTTCACGACACTCTTCTCATGACTTGTTCCACTACCACTACCTTCAGATCCTTATTTCTTCCTCTTTTCACTCGGTGCATCACCTTCATCTCTGACTACCAGCCTTTTTACTCTAGCTATTTCAAAATCGAATAACTTAGGGTTCGCAAGAAATGCAGGGGTTTGAGAAGTAATTTTTTAAGTGAAGAGAGTTTGTGTTGGGTTGAAATGTGACATAGACTTAATTTTTATCATTTAGGAATCAAGATTTAATAAAAGGAAATATATTAAAAACAATAAAGGTTTTGACTAAAAACATGAAATCCAGACAACGCAAAACATATCGGTGACAACTATGGGTGAGAATCCTAACGGTGAGGTTTCTATAATGGTGAGGTCTCTCTAACAATGAGGTTTCAATAATGGTGTGATTTTTCTATTGATGAGGTTTTACTATTGGGGAGGTTTTACTATCGGTGAGGTTTTACTATTAGTGAGGTTTTATGGAAATTTAATCATTCCTAACTCATTTCTAATGTAATTTAACCTTTATGAAATTAAAGGCTTGGTGAATATGTTAGCTAATTGATGTTAAGTTCCTATAAATTCAAGAGTAATATCACCCTTTTTATAAAGATCCCTCAAAAAGTGATGCCTTACATCAATGTGTTTATCCCTAGGTTGAGATATAGGATTACTAGAGATATTGACCACACTAGTGTTATCACAGTTTATAGATACATGCCTAAGTTGATATCCATAGTCCGATAAAGTATGTTTCATCCATAGAATGTGTTCGCAACAACTACCAGTAGCAATATATTCTGCTTCAGCAATAGAAAATGCAACAGAATTCTGCTTTTTACTACACCAAGATACTAAGGACTTATCTAGAGTATGACTTGTTCCAGAAGTGCACTTCTGATATAACTTGCAACCCAAAAAGTCAGCATCTGAATAACATATTAAATCAAATTATTGTCCTTTTGGATAAAATAATCCTAAATTAGTAGTATGTTTAAGATATTTGAAAATACTTTTAATAGAAAGCTAGTGTGACAATTTTGGGTTGTCTTGAAATCTTTCACACATACACACTCTAAACATAATATCTGGTCGACTGGTAGTAAGATAAAGTAAACTCCTAATAATACCTCTATAATTAGTTTGACCCACTAGTTTCCTAGTTTCAAATCATCCAATTTACAAGTGGTAATCATAGGTGTATCACTTTCTTTATTACTATCCAACCCAAAACATTTGAAAATATCCTTTGTATATTAACTTTGATTTTAGATAATACCATTTTCATTTTGAGAAAATTTAAATACAAGAAAATATTTGAGCTCTCCCATTAAACTCATTTCAAATTCATTTTGCATACTTTTTGAAAAATCAATACAAAAAGAATTTTTAGAAGATCGAAAAATAATATCATCAACATAGATTTGTTCATTAATAACATCTTTGGAAATCCTTTTGATAAAAAGAGTTTGATCAAAAATCCCTTTAATAAATCCTTTTGAAATAAGAAAATTTCAAATTTTATCAAACAAAGCTCGTGGAGATTGTTTTAAACCATATAAAGCTTTAGAAAGCATAAAAACTAGATATGGAAAATGGGGATTAGTAAATCCAGGTGGTTGATCAAAAAAACATCTTCAATTATAAAAACATTTAGAAAAGAACTTTTAACATCCCTATTACATAACTTGATATTCATATGAGAAGCATAAGCAAGTAGAATCCTAATAGCTTCAAACCATGCTATAGGTGCAAAGGATTCCTCGGAGTCTATTCATTCTTCTTGACTATATCCTTATGCAACTAGTCTTGCTTTTTTCCTAATGATATTTCCAAATTCATCAACTATATTCCTAAAGACCCATTTAGTTCCTATGGTCAAAGTGTCCTTAGGTCTTTCAACTAAATCCCAGACATTGTTTCTTTCAAATTTATTTAATTCTTCTTGCATAGCCATTACCCAAAATTCATCATTGATTGCATCATTTATATTTTTATGTCCTAACTATGAATGAAATTAATGATGTTCAACCTGATTTATCATAGAAGCTTTAATTTGTGTTCCACTATTTAAATATACTACAACAGCATCTAAAGGATGGTTCTCTAGAACCCTAGTTGGTCTGGTGAGGGTAGAACTAAAGAATTCAGGTTCTTCTTTAGGTTCAGTTCCAACAGAATCTGGTTCTGGAAAATTTCCAGAATTACATGTTTTTACAGCAGGTTCACTGCTTCTATCATTAAGGTCCAGAATAGACAGGTCTTCTTCAAGATTTTCAAGAGAAGACTAAGGTCCATGCGGATTAGATTCATAAAATTTGACATGTACTGATTCTTCCACACATTTGGTTCTTTTATTAAAGACTCTATAAGATTTACTAGTTATATAGTAAACTAGAAAAATTCCCTCATCACTTTTCGAATCAAATTTGTCAAGATTATATTTAGTATTGAGAATAAAGACTTTGCAACCAAAAACACTAAAGTAACTAAATTTAGGCTTCATATTATTCCACAGTTCATAAGGGGTCTTTTTAAGAATAGCTCTAATCAAGACTCTATTTATAATATAGAAAGATGTATTTACAGCTTCTTCCCAGAAGTAAGCAGCTAATTCATACTCATTAATCATAGTTCTTGAAATTTGTTGAAGGGTTGTATTTCTTCTTTCTACAACGTCATTCTATTGAGTTATCCTAGGGGAAGAGAAATTGTAAATGTGTCCATTGTGTGAGAAATAGGTTTCTAAATAAAGATTTTCAAACTCACGGCCATGATAACTTATCAAGGTCTTAATCATAAGTCCACAAAGGTTCTCTACAGAGTTGGAGTATTTAATGAAATAAGAACAAGCTTCACTTTTGTGAGTAATAAAGTATACCCAAGTGTATCTAGAAAAGTTATCTACTAGAATATAGACATAGTTCTTCCCATTCAAACTATAAATTCTAGATGGTCCCAAAAAATCTATGTGAAGAAACTCGAGAGGTTGAGAAGTTGAAACTTATCTCTTTAATTTGAATGATACATTATGTTTCTTTCCCTTTTAATAGGGATTACAAACTTTGTATGTTGGGAATTTTAGTTTGTCTAGGTCTCTAACTAAATTTTTCTAATTCAGTTTCCTCAGTGAATAAATATTGCAGTGTCCAAATCTTTTGTGTCATACCCAATATTCATTATGAAAATCATTTAAACCGGTAACCTTTTGTTTGGATAAAGAAATTAAATTTACAACATATACATTTTCATTTCCTAAATCCATAAATAGAAAAATATTTTTAGAATCAAATACATTAAAAGAATCATTTTCATATTTAACATTGAAACCATCATCAGACAACTAAGAAATGCTTAACAGGTTTTATTTTAATCCAACAACAAATAATATATTAGAAATTAAAATTGAATCATTATAACCAATCTGGCCTAAGTCAATGATTTTTTCTTTTGAATTATCACCAAAGGTGACATTACCTCTATCAAACTTGATTAAACTCTTAAAACATGAGTAGTGTCCAGTTATATGTCGTGAGCATCCAGAGTCCATGTAATATATCTTCTTACAGGAACTCTTCAAGAAGGTCTCCTACAAAATAGGTTTAAACATAAAATTATTTTTCTACCCAGATTTTCTTGGGTCCAGACAGGTTAGAATGTAAAAACCTTAGGCACCCATATTTGTTTAACATGTTTCTTATAATTAATAGATTCAAAAGATTTTGAACAATGTATTCTGTTTAGTCTAGTAAAATATGAATATCTGGATGAAGCTACAGAATTTCCAGAACTAGAACTAGTAGAAAACTGTCCGGTTTTTTGAATAAATTTATTCTTAACAAACTGTCTCTGTCCAAGTTGGTATCCTAAAGCAGTAGTATACTTTATTGAAAATATTTTTCCAATAATTTGAGTTACAGTATTCTTTCCAATTTTAAAATTATCTATGTATTTTCTCAATTGATCAATGGACAATTTAAGTTCCGTATTCTCCTTTAATAGTTGAGCATTCTATTCCTTTTCTATACCAAGATTAGATTTAATAGTACTAGTCAAGGAATACTGTTTCTTTAATGATTTGTACTTATATTTTATATCATTACAAGTATCTTCTAACATATTACAGTATTCAAATAATTCATCTTTAGACATATTATCATCATTATTTAAATCACTTTCATTCCTATAATAGTAATAATTCAGCATAGGGGTGGCAGTTACCATAGATGTTTTAGTCCTGAAACACATTTTGGTATGATTCTTTTCAGAATCAAAAGCCTCAGACTCACTTGTGTTGTCTTTAGAATCACTCTGTGTTGCCTTCATAAATTTCTTATATTTATTCCTTATAATCATATTTCTTCTTAAACATCAATTTTGGATAGTCAGACATAACATGTCCTTTCCTTTTACATTCATAATAGACTATCTCATCATCTTTATCATCTTTCTTCCAATCTCTCATCCAATTACCTTGTAGGTCATACATACCCTTATAATTTTATTTTCTGAAAAATTTCTTCTACCTATAGAATTTCTTGAATCTACTGGATACTTGATCCATCTCTTCATCACTATTAGAATCTGAACCTTCACTTGTTGAGATTTCGACAGGTATGTGAACTTTCTCCTTGTCCTTTCTCTTTGAGGCAGCAGTCTTAAATGCCACTAACTTCTTTTTAGGTTCATCATATTCCTCTTTTTTTACCTTTAGCTCTACATTATATATCATCAACTTAAAAATTATCTCCTTAACATGTAGTGAACTTATATCACACAATTATTTTATTGAAATTGATGCACCTCTCCATCTTTATGGCAGACATCTGAGTATTCTATTGATTTTCTCCTTTGTTGGAACATATTTTCCCAGTGAGCTCAAAGTGTTAACAATTTAATTGAACCTGAGATAAATGTCAAAAATAGGTTCAACAGGCCTTATTTTAAAATTATCACATTTAATAGTGTATTTTCTTAATCTCATCTCTTTCACATTGGTTGTTCCTTCATGAGAAATGGCCAAAGTATCCATGATTTCATGTGCTGTTTTACAAGTAGAAATTTTGTTAAACTCTTCATATCCTAGAGAGTAGAAAATAGAATTCATTGCTTTAAAATTATTATTGTAATCGTAATTTTTATGATCATCCCAAGTAGTTCTAGAAGTCTTTGGAATCTCATACTTAGACTCTATATCATTCCAAATGTCAAATCCCATAATTTCTAAATGAATTTGCATTTTGATTTTCCATTGGGAATAATTAACACCATTAAAGAAAGGTGGAATGTTGGTAGATGCACCTTCTAATCTATTATCCATAATTAGATTCTAGAAAATATATTTAAAGAGATAAAAATTTAGAAATAACAGAAATTTAAGATCATTAAAATACAACTAGAATCATTGTTCAAAAACAGAGTGTTTTGAAAACTTTTATCAGAAAAGTTCTGATACCAAATGTTATCCCATAGGATACTCAAGAGGGGGTGAATTGAGTTCTTATTAAAAATTTCTGATTAAAAGAGTTCTATTAAAACCAAAAATTAAAAGAAAAAGTCAAACTGTAGTGAATTTAATAAAATTATGATTGTTCAATTAGTTTCTCAAAGATTGATTTTTTTCAGTTAACTTAATCTGATGATCAAGTTAGCTTTTTAAACTAACTTACTGGCTAATAATAATTACATACACTTCCTAGTTCAACAATAGGAGTTACTTTAAAACAGATTAGTATTTAAAAGTAATTAGCAGCATAATAGTGAAAATACTTTAAACTGAAATAATATGCACATCGGTTTTAACCAAGAGGTTCAGTCTCAAGGTGTGACTTAGTCCTCTCAAACAGTTTATATAAAAATTTTATCCACGCCCTGGATCATGGAAAACTACAGTACTGAGACTGTTAGGGTACTAAGACCTCTATAATAGTTCTACGTGGAAAACTATAATGGTAGTACACATGCTATCCAGGTCACACATGACCTCTACCAGAATTCATAGTGGGATACAAGAATATATAGAATGTTTGAGTGAGGATTTTATATATCCTCTAGTTATTGTTAGGAGATATTGTGTGTGTTTAAGACAAACCGAGTCACACACAGTTCTTTAAATGTAAAAAAAATCAAAATAGAGCTACAAGATTGAGATGAGTTTATAAATACTTATGTGATACTAATGAAGCTCTGGACTCCTTTTGGATTGAGCAGATGTTGTTTTGATTCCTTCTCTTGAATTTGTCTAGAACACAGAGTATTTTGGTTTTGTTTCTTGACTTCCAGGTATGGTTTTTTTTTAGATTTCAATAGTTTTTATAGCACATCAATGTCCTTCAAATCTCATTAATATTCATCTTTGAAGATCGTGTGCATCTATTTATTTTTCTACCACATACGTCTCTTCAAGTGTCTCACTTTTTATAAGCAGCTTTTCTCTTCCTTTTACAGCTCATGTGGTTCAACATAAGGCATGATTACTTCTGAAGGTATGAGGTACATTTTCCTAACATCCAACAAACATCATTAATTAATAACAGTTTCATTAAAATCACAAAATATGATTTTTGCTAATAAAAAAATAGAAATATAGTTTAGAGAAATAATGACTGGTTTCCATCGGTAGCTCTTTGTATTAGGGAACTTGTAACAATGGACTTTTGTCAGTAGGTCTTGTATCAATAGTTTTCACTCTCTGTAACAGTAACTTTATGTTTTAGTGACTTTTTGTAGTAATAGCTCGCTTGTATCGGTAGCTCCTTTTATAGGTAGCTCCTTCTATCGGTAGCTCCTTCTATCGGTAGCTCCTTCTATAGGTAGCTCCTTCTATCTGTTGTTTCTTGTATAGCAGTATCTCCTTCTATTGGTAGGTTCTTGTGTAGCAGTAGCTCCTTCTATTGGTAGCTGTCTATAACAATGAATTTGTATCGGTAGACTATGTATCGATGAATTTTTTTAAAACAGAAGTCTTGGTCTATCAGTGACTTTTGTTTTCCGGTTGCCCTGTCAGTATCAGTGACTCAAAAACACAAATTCTTATACAGTATATGTTCTACGCATATCATTTCTAGATTTAGTTAGTATCAATATTAATCAATGTTAAACATTTATAATCATAAATAAACATTCATTAATATTTTCCAATGATATGATATGATCATTTGGATATTCATATCAACTTATTAGCATGATGTTATAATTTGAAAGTATAACATATATATCGATAGATAGTATTTGGTATTGTCAAAGCATATCTAAACATAATTGAGATTATCCAAACAGGTGAGTCCAACAACTTGAATAGATAATCTAGTAAAATAATCACTAAGAGTAACCAAATTGAAATAACAATAATTACATGCATTACAAAAGTTATATTCTAATAAAAAAATTGTAATGTATTTTCAATAATTAATAAGATTTTTATACCTATATATGATTGTCATGAAAGAAAATCATAAATGTGATATAAATAATACAAACACACACACACATATATATATATATTATCCCACTAAATTTACTTTATTTTCATGAGGAGTATTATAATTTTAATTATATGTGAATATCAATAAGATTGTACATTAAATAATAGAATTCATCATTTTAATAACGTTAAATGTTTGATTATAAAGAATCATGGATTATAATAAAAAATAAAATGTATCCATGAAATTATACCTTTTGAAGGAAAAAAATCAATGGTGATAATTTTATTGAGGGGTATCCCAATTTTATAATGTTTATAATGCATTAGAATAAATTATATGATTCTCTCCATGGAATCCCAAATAAATATATCTACACTTTCACTTTTATTGATATGGAAACATATACGAATTTGGTGAGTGATTATTTATATATATCATTTTTAATTCATAATAAAATGAATCAATTATTTTAGAATAAATATGACTGAATGAAGGTGTTTAATATTGTTGACCACTATAAATAAAACTATCATGTGAAGGATAGTATGGAATGTTATAACTAAACTAAGTAATATTTCTTGCGCAATATTTCAAAATAAACCATTTTTATCCTCATGCATAATTTTTTTAATACATATAGAACATCTATAGTCTAAATTTCCCTCTCATAGATGATATATCAATTTACATGATATTTTAATCATTATTACGTTTATTTAATCTTTTTAGTATCAATATTAACACACACAAAATTGTATGTACACTTAAAGATATAATAAATATATTGAGAACAACATAACATAACTAAAAATGGTTATGAACTATATTACTGATCAATAATGGAAGTATAAATATTAATGACATCAATGAGAAATATATTACAAAGTAATCATCTCTAATATATACACTAAAACCAAAATATCTTTTAGAAAATAGTATACTATTTTAATTTTACAAATATTCTAAACATTAGAAGAGGAATTTCCTAATGTAGTGTGAAATTATTAATAAGTAATATGATAATGATTCTAAAAATTAGGTATTTATATTATTTAAATAAATTTATATTACTTTGAATAATGGGAATTTGATAATAAAGGGAATCACATAGTTTTTAATTAGTATATTTTTATAGAACAAATTAATTTTATTATGTTAGAATAAGACTTACATGATAAGAATAAATAAAGAGTTCTGTTATAATGAATAGGGTAATTGAATTTAATTTTCCCATGAAAATTTTTATCATTTGAGGACAAATATATCTATATAAATTAATTCAACATAAATCTAATTTTTAAATCATTCGTAGATAGGGATAGTTTTCCATAATTAAAAACATAAATGGGGATTTTATTTTATATGACTGAGTTTTTTCAATTTTTTATTTTGCTTAATTTATTATAAATTTTAAATCATTAAAAGTATGTCTTCAATGTGTATAAATATAAGGTCAAATTTAATGATAACAATTCCTATAATATTTATATTTTTGAAGATCTTATAAAAAAATAATTATATCATATTAATATATGATGATTTATTTTATGATTTGAATGATAATATACTATTTAGTTAATGTGATTTCTTTTTATTACATAAAAGGTATACTTCCCTGGTTATCGATAAACAGAAATGAGATAATGATTTATTACAACTTAGACGTGTTTTTTGTATAGGCAGTTATTAGTCAATTAGTTTAATGAGAATTTTAGTATATCATTACATTTACTTTTAAAATTAATAGGAATGGGAATCTATAAATTATGAAATTAAAGTATGAATAAATTTAAATTCTCAATTTATGTGAAATGGTTTAGATAATTAAAATGGTAAAATAAATATGAAAATACATTGATCAGATTATTGTGGAAAATTATTTACTAACAAATTCATGGAATATCTATGAGATTATAGTATTATATCACCACTCATTGCACCTTTAATTCTACAATGAAATAGTTCATATGACATGAGAAATTTTTATTCCTTGAAAATGGTTCAATAAATGAATATTCATGTGGACATTCTTATTTTCATTTGGGTATATTTTCTATAGTCGTCCCTGTTTATACTGAATTGACATCTATGAAGTGATATTAAAAATATAATATAATTTTTGAATATTAAAAATAATTTCAATTATTATGTTATGTTTATTTAGTGATTTTATGATGGTAAATGATATATAAAATAATTTAACCAAGATACAAAATCATATTAATGTTTATTTAATTTTTATCACGAAGAGATATTTATTTATATATATATATTCAATCATTAAAAACTTGTTTATTTCCTTACATAATATCTATATTAAAAGTGAATGTTATTAAAACTGAATGATAGAGATAATATTTTAACATAATAACTTAATATAGAAAAATAATATTTTATTCATGTAAGAGATGATTCAAAAACAAGATGTGTTATAGAAAAAACAGTTTTCTCATACATAACGATTAAAATTTCTTAATTGATTTAATCAAGGAATCATGAGAAATGGATTTATTATTCTTGAGGATTGTAGTATTATTATATTATAAATTGATCTATAATATTATCATGTGGCCTCTATAAGTGTTATCATAGTAAAATGGAAATGAGAAATGTATTCTTAAATATAATCCACGTGTTCTTATAATTTTTAGAACTATTTTGATCGATCACATAGGTTGAAAGTAACTGGTTTCATGGTTTTATTTATTATTAGATATAAAAACATGATATTTTGTTTGTTTACAATGACCTCTTAATTTTTAATAGGTTGAAATCAATTAATGTAATCTGATATAGAGAACCCTTTTCTCTAATGAAGGTGGTTAAATACACTCAAATAATTTTAGTCATATAGAAGTATAATTATAGTAAAATATATCAAATATATATGGACAATAAATTAATTTATGGGATTATATCCAATGATTAATTAAGGGTATAACCTAGTTATTTTAATGATAAAAGAAATTATAATTTGATTTAAAAGACAAAATAATTTATTAATGGGTAGATATATTATTTCCTTTATTGTAATATATTTTTCATAAATCAAAAAAAATTATACTATATAAAAAATAAGGATGATATTTTTATAAAAATATATAAGTGGGATGTTAAATGAATTTTAGTTGTTGTTAGTGGATGAAAAAAATTTCAAACAGAGTGAAATACATTAGAATAATCTTTAAAAAATTATTTAAAGGATATATCTTCTTAACAAATGATTGAGAATATGAAATGTACATACTATAAATGAATATCAATAAAAATTAAATATTAATGATTTCATTCCTTCGTAAAAGTAAAAAATTGGAAATATAGAAAAAAACAACATTTTATAAGAAAAAATGTCTTATTTATATTTACTAAATAATAAAAAAAAATAAAAATAATTAGTTCTTTAAAAATTGGAAATAAGAACACATATGTAGGATTTCATATTCTTTAGACATTGAATAAATTATATATGTTATATTTTCCAATAATTATTATGTTACATATAAGTTAATTATAATTAATAGATACAAATCAAAACGTAGATAATTACATTAGGAAGCCATGATGAATATCAATTTTGTTGTTGTCCAACGGATAATGGTGAATATAATTGCAATATTTTAATGTGAAAAAAAATCATCATATGTTGTATTCGAGTAATGGTAATGAGCCCAATGAATGATGATATTGGTGTATGAGATATAAAAAATGTTACACAAAGATTATTTGAATTTTTTTCTTCAATTTTCTATAGAATAACTATTCAAATGACTATAATGATGATAAAGGTGGTGATTTACTTTAAAATAGAAAATTAAAATGATTCTAGGATGTATTAGAAAAATAGATTCATGAAAAAGGCCTTATAATATCCTATGATTATTGTTATGATCTCTTATTCTATTCATTACAAATTTTATTTTATAAAGATAGTATTTTACTCATCATTGTTTTGATTAAGGTGAAGTGATGGTAATTTTCAAAAGAGTAGAGATAAATGGGAAGTAAAGAAACTATCCCAATGATTTTTATAATTATGACTATTTAATATATTGATTAACAAACATGGGTGATGATTTAAGGTTTTAAAATAATTATTGATGATTTTTTTAGTAGGTTTTCTAAAAATATGGAATTAAAATGATTAATGTAATTAATATAATTTAAAATGTACTGTTTTTGTAGAGGTACTCATGAATTTGAACTAAATACAAATGGGTAGTTCAGAACATATACACCTGAAAATTGCAATATTTCTAAATACTACATAGAATATAATAATATAACATATTTGTAACATTGTATAAAAGTTTTTTACTATGAGAAAATAAATGTTAAAGTTTTTCCTAGAACATAAATATTACAAATCACAAAAACAAATTGAGTCACACCATGATTAGTCATGATAAATTCCCAATATATATGTGTTATCACAACTTTTTATGGGTAACTAGATGGAAGAATGAGTTTTCAAAAAGTCAACCAATACATATTTAATTGATGAGTTATATAAAAGATACTAATGATTTAACAAAGTTTTTAATGAATATATGCATGTAAAATGACCAAATAATATCTAATGCTAAATAAAATAAAAATTATTTGACAAATTAACATTGGGACACTTTGATTTGTACGTTTTTCTATATTATTTGTAATGTTTAATATCTAATATGGAAGAGTTATCTGGTAAAATTTAATGGTAAATTGTTTTTAAAAATATGATATTATTGGATTGAAAATTTAATGGATATTGATTTGGGATTAAAATATTAAATATAATAATATTGTTATAGTTTAATAAATGATTCAAGACAAATAAAAATGGATTTTTTTTATTTGATTAATTTTATTGGATCAATATGGAATAATTGTAGGATATAAAATACAATATTTAAATTTATTTATGAAGATAATGTTTTTTTATTTCAATAGAATATTTCCCAATAGTTTAAAATGGGAATATGTGTATTCATAGAATACTATTTGAAATATGTTTTGAAATTTTCATGATTAGACCCATAAATATTTTTATTAGAATTAAATTTGATTTTAATTTAGAAAATTGGGTATAATATTTTATAGTGTATGAACAATTGAAATAACATTTTTTGAATATATTGAGTATTGATGTAAGAGAATATATACAGTTGATAAAAAACATTTTTTATCATCCACAGCATTAAAAAATAAGAGAATGATAACTATAATAAGGTTTTTATTTTATATATCATAGTATCTTCAAATTAGAGGATATGGAAAGAGTCGTAGGATTTATTTCATAAACTACAATATCCTTTTTTCAATTAATTACTTAAAAATAATATCCATACATTGTAGAATCTTAGGAAGAAGAAAAATAAGAAGAAGAAGTTTTAGAGAATATAGTTCATCATGGAAGACACTCCATATGATTGATTTAAATTATTATTTTTTGAGGATCTTGAAGAAGAATGTTGAGTTTCAAGGACAAATTATATTACTAAATGTCATGAATAATATCAATTCATTAAAATACTTATAACAATAATGATTAGAATAATCACTGGGAATTTGGATTCAAATTATCTTTCAAAGATATTTTTAATACACATACAATATTATTATTGGATAAAACGATATCCCTATGATTATTTGATATATAGTTTTAGTGTTTGTGGTAAACTATTTTATATATAAGTGATCCATTAAAATATAATCCAATATAGTTTGTATATTCTATACTAGAGGAATCTAATATAATATAGTAAAAGACCATTTATGATGATAAATTGATTTTTTCAGAGATGGGGATGTCAAACCTACATTGAGGGTTCCCATAGATTAAAATTTCATGTATAGTTGTTGATATATGATTGGTAACATCACATATAATGAAATAAAGTTTATACTCTAGTGGTTGATACATGTCTTAGAACATGACATAAACACAAGGAGTAGATTCCCAAATTGGGGTCTAAATTTTTAAAACTAATTTCTACTAATTTTTTATTATTTTATGTTTTAATGGGGAATTGTGTGTTTTTAATTCCTGATCATGTATAAGGTACCAACCTCACACATTATATATTCCACTTATTTTAAACTAAAAATAACATTATTACAATCTCAAGGATCTTATAAGATTAGTGTATTAATGATTTGTGACTAAATTATACCTGGAAAAACCCTTACATTATAGGTAGAAAGATATAAAAAGTATGTATTTTTTCATAAAACAAAAGTAATTAAAATAAAAAATGTTTTCTCTTCATAAAAATCATTATAATTTCTACTTTATATCACCCTTCTCTATAATCACCCTCAAATCCCATGAAAAACCTATTAAAACATGGGATGAGAACAGAATATCAATAAGGGACATTAAAGAAAGAAAACCATTAGTCTGGTGACAATACATAAATATATTTTCTTTTAAATATACCTTTTAAACTATAAAGGAGTAATATTTTCAAAAATATCAATATCTTACCATTTGAAAATAAAATTATTTTCAGGAAAAATCATAAGAGGGTATATATGAAATAAGTAGATAACTTAAGAAATCATTTTCCATATCACTATAAAAAATGAGTCAACAATATTTCAGACCTCCAACTTCGAAGTACCCAATGTCTTTTATGTTATAACATAAACACCACTCCTTCGATTATCATGTAAAAACCCATCATTGGTTTGTAACATAACCACATATCCTCAGTCTATCATAGAACCACCTATCATCGGATTATAACATAACCACAAGTTATCATAAAAAACTGCCTGAATGTCCTGAAGGCCTACTTTTTTATTTATTTTTTATAATCCCCCTTTTAATTGGGATGATTGTGAACCATTACATGACCCATAGGCTGAGAGGAACAAGGCCCAGTACATGACCCAAAGGCCCAGAAGAATAATTCCCAATATATACCTAAAAGGCCCAACCTACTAGAACTTCCCCTCCTAGAATATGCATTATTGAAAATGCCTAGATCCCCAAATATCTTTTATGATTATCTATAATTTCCTTATGTAAGGTTTAATGGGTCTTGGTACCAATGGCCATTGAAAGACCCCCTAGTTCTACCAATCCTGTTAGCCCTTCTCTGATGCCGACTATTTTTCTCAGAATCCTCTTCTAGGGACTTTGCTTGTTTCATATCTGGGATGCTTCATAGCCTTTTTGGACCAATGCCCCAAAGGTCCTTGGGTGGCCCAAAAAAATTTAGGTCATAGGCCCAAAATGGTAGCACAACGGCCCAATAGGTTAATAGTTTGGGTTACTACATTGCTTCTACAGTACGTGCTACAACACTACTATAGTAACCTGGAAATATACATCCACTGAGATTTTATCCCAGGATTAATACAGACTTATTGGGTGAGTTAACCACTCATCTACCACACCAAATGAATAAACCATACCATAAACATTTATACTAAGATATTTCACCATAAATACACTTTGATGAAAATAAAATTTACAATTTGAAAATCAACCGTTTTGAACAACTACTCACGTATAATGGAAAAACAATATTTTAAATTAACCATAAAACATGTAAATATGGATTCAAAATTTTAAAGCTACATTAAATTGGAAAATTTTATTCATTCCATATATGTTTATATTTTTTATTTTTTATTTTTGGTAAAAAACATTTAAAGACTAAATTTAAAGAAAAACCACTTGCATTAAACAATAAAATATTCCTTTTTAAATGTTTTATAGAGATATTATAAAACCACATTTTAAAAACATTAATTTCCATATAAATACATTCTTAAAAATTATTCTAAAAACATAGACTTTAAAGGGAATTATTTATAAAATAAATTATCAAAATATTTAAAATATGTTTTTTAGTTAGAGTCCTCTCCTTAGGTTAAACTTCCTTCAAATGTATTCAATACTCATGTATAATGGTTTAAATAGTGTTATTAATTTTTATAGAACTATATTAATATTTATAATACCTTATATTATATTATAATAACATCTTTGAACCCATTTATTAACAATATTTCATTATTTTCATTGTTTTGGGTTCATTTATTTCATGGTTTCAAGGTTGTTAACAGGTATATAGTTATGTAAAATGAGAATATAACTCCAGAATTGAGACCATATACATATAATATTCTTTTAGGAAAATATTATTAAATTTAAACTTTACATGAAATCGATCAAGGGAAATGAAAACTCGTCATCCACAAAGGTGGTGAATCCACATAACATATATGATGTTGTCATTTTTAAGAATAAAAGGATAATAAAAGAGATTTTATGATGGATATTACATTATCAAAATAAAATTTTATTATATATATGATACTATAGTTACCATTCATATTTTTATAGGGGGTAAGGATAAAAAAAAGAGAGAAATATTTCAAATGAGAAAGGAGTAATTTAACGATTGAATATCATCTCTAGGAGATCCTCATTAATGTACTTGCAATTCATCTATTGGTGAGAAAATAAACACTATAATGTGTCTAGGGATGAGGATAATATAATTTAGTAGATTATCGTTGAGATAAAAGACTCAAGTTTGTGAAATGAAGTGAAGGAAAGAGTGGCCTTTTAAAATTGAGGTGTGGGGAATTTAAGGGATTTCATAAAATATTAAAATATAATAAGGCTATTCTAGGGGAAAGGACATAAAATGTACTGTAAAACATATGGGATGATATTTTTGAAAAAACATGTACCATTTTCCCTTATTCTTGATTTTTATTGTTTTTTAAATAATTTTAGTAAAATATTATATTCATGAGAATCATTATTGTCAAATTTAATAATGTTAATTACTATGATTTTAAAAACATAAATAAAAAGTATCAAATTCAAAAGAACTATTTTATTATATCCTTGAATTGTCGTATTTGTCTATAAAATTCATGGACCACCTTAATTATCTTAAATTATTTTTAATTTATTATTTTTTAAATTATTTATTCGAATATTCCATTAATTTAATAATTACGGCATCATTTTTGTTTAACCATTTAAATTATTAATTTCTTTCATAAAATTTAAAAATAATTTTCAATAAATAATTTAAAACTTTTATCTTTGTAGAGACTATTTATATTCTAATATATCTTCTATAAATCTATTATTAAATTGTTATAATATTTAAAAAGCATAGTGTAAACAACATGACTTTATTTTAAAATATTATAATGGACTAAATGTCAAATAAGTGGATAAAAAAGTTATAAATTATACTTAAGGAAAATTTTGATTGTAAATTAATCATCAAAAAATATTTAGAAAAAATTATCATTTAATGGTTCTTATAATTTTAATTAAAATTGTTTTATTAATATTCCTTCCACTTGCACAAGCATTGCTTCAATGTTGCATAAGTAGTAAGGGAAATTATTTTCTACAGAAAAATTAACATTAAACTAATATCCTAAAAATAAATTAATTAAGTTCATGACAATCCTTTTTATTCATTAATTATTTAAATTTTCTTATATCAATGTTAAGAAAACATCTGTATTTTTTTAATTTATCTTTTCTTTCCTTGTGTAAGCATAGCAAAAGTATTTGGATATGATTTATGTTATATGACCCCCAAAATTAGAAAATATCAAAATAAAATCCTCAAAAATTCATAATATTTAATAATTATTTCTTTTTAAGTCTTCATAGCACATAATTATTTTATATAAGAGACTAATAATTATTTTTCTGATATTGTGTGGGCACTACATCGATAATCAAAATTATTTTCATATTTATCATGAAATAAAATATATTTTACATGTTTGGAATTATTTTTATACAATATTATTATAATAATATCATGCTTTTGTAAATTTATAATTTTACAAAATTTTATTTCATAATTACATCTTTAGGATATCATAAATGATATTGTATTTTATAAAAAATAGTAATTTTTACTATTTACCAAAACTTTAACATTTTTCAGAAAATTCTAAAAAATTTATCCTAAAATAATTTTTACATTCTAAATTCAAATATAAATTTTTTTTCTCAAATTAAAATTCTTTATTTTTAAAATTATTCTTTTAAATATATCCATATAAGAAATAAGTTTGATAAAACTATTTCTTTTAAAAATTACATAACATATTTATAATTAATATATCTATTTAATTCAAGAATACTATTAAATATGTAAAAAATTATTCTATTGGTACCTATGGTATTAAGAATGAGGTAAAGAAGTTAAAATATAATTCAATAGAGAAAGATGATTTAGTACAATTATAAGACATTACAAGTCGAAATAACTTCTCTATAATTATAGATAAATATCGCACAAATGTATGATTTTTTTTTATGATGAATATTGTGAAATTATTTAATCAATTAATGAATTGGACTCTAATGTTAGAGATGGTTTGAAGAATATTACTATTGAATTTTTCACTTATATTTTTCATTTTTTCAATGAATTGTATGATGACAAAATGGCGTTATTGAGTTGGTGTTTCATATGGTTATAGAGAGTTACAAGGATTTCTACATTAGGGCCATATTCGAGTAAATTATTGTTTATTATGATTCAATTTAAAATTTACCTATTTCCAATTTCAGTATTCGCACAATAGGAAACATAAATTCCCAAGGTTTATTCATGGTTATCTTATCTAGTAGTTCTATGATCTGTGACACAAGGAATACTGCCCCTAATCATGGGTTCATCCCCAAAAATAGGTATCTCAAATATATAATTCTCCTATATGAAGACATATTATTTTCACTGTTTAGTTATTCCATAATCATATAGTTTATCATGAAAAATATTCCTAATACCTTTTCCTCCTTATGCTATAGTTTTTTTATGTGAAAATTGTGGAATGGTGTGATTGAATTTACCCAGGTAGGGACTCAAAAATAAAACTTATGGATCATTTTTGCATGGATTCTTTCTAGGGTTGGGTTATTTTTTGATATAGTATGATCTATTTTTATAGATTTCTCATCTTTCTATTATGAGGGATATTCTTTTCATGAAAAATTTCTCACCCTGATTAGTTAAAATATTATTTTTAGGTAAAATAACATCGATGATTCTTCTATTGAATCTGATTACTCTATACATGTCAAATCCTTATTAGACCCATATCCATGTAACTAAATCATTGTATGTACCATTATGGAATTATAGTGTTTTCATTACTGGATTTTTAATATCCTTCACACTTTTCTTGAAGAAAACAGGTCTTTAGATTGCCTAAATTATATATAAATTATGACATAAAACTGAATATATTCTTAGGTTTAGGTTCTTTAAATTTGGAATTTATTTATACCATTCAAGGGGATTCATTCGGTTTACACCATTTCAAAAAACATTTAACCATTATTTCTATTCTTCTTTCATGAATATTAAAAATTCAGTTTTTAGTTAGAAAAAACACAGATCATAATAGATGTTAATGCTATAAAAAATAATTTAAAATGAAGTTTTAGGGGACAAAAACTATGCAAATAATTATTGAATAAATGTAACATCCTGTATGTATTTTATAAAATAATTTTTTCAATGAATATTTAGTTAGAAATATGAGTAAATAATGATACATGATGAGTGAATCATTAATTTAATGGAATACTCAAATACTCAAGGAGTATATAAATATATCAGTCAATGGTTAATGTAAAAGTTTTATAGGAACCTAAAAAATCATTACCATAGATGAATAAAATTAGGTAATAATATATTTAAGAGTTTAAAAATAAAATACAATCAAGAATGGTATTATATAAGGATGAAAATTAAACCATTAGTTTGATGTTTATTGTCATTATTTAATGAATTGAAATAATGAGGGGACATGAGCTAAGAAATTACATGTATATTAGAAAATCCATTATTTTATAAAAGTATCATAAAACATTATTTATTTCAAAAAATATCATATTTGTGGCTATAATATCTATAAAACATATCTTGATTCATCAACTATAGGCCTAAGAGAATAGGTGACCCATAGTAAAAAATTTGTATTGTACAAATCTTTTTTTATTTTCTACTGTAGATTAAAATTTAAAATATAAGAAAATATGTGTTGGAAAAAATGAAATGAAATCTAGAAAAACATAAATGGTAGATTTAACCGTGTGTTATAATAATTCCTCCCAAATGTTTTCTCAAATAAAGTTATACATAGTCTGAAAATATCTATGTGTTTTGGCTATCGATATTTAATATAAGTGTAATAGATTGTGGGTTATTTAACATTTTGGTTTTTATGGAGGTATTGAACTACATTAAATTCAATGTTTCTATAACTTATTGTTCTTTGGAATAAAATTGAGGTACGTACCATGGGAAAGATGATTCAAATTAAATTTGAATCCCATTAAGATGTGGAAATTTATTTCTAAAAAAGGATTAACATTCATATAAATATTATAATTTATTTTCATAAAAAATATATTGAAATAACCTAAAAACCCATTCATTATGATGATGATTCTTAGTATATATCTACCAGGAATGAATCATGAACTGTATAATCATGAAGTGAACATAATTTGAATGGTAATTAGAGGAAATGATAGGAATATTTCATATATATTAAAGAGAGGAAACTGATGGAGCTATCTAATTTGAAGATTAATACTATGAAATTTTCAACACAAAGGATGATATTCTTCTATTATGTTAGAAATTTCAAAATCATGGTTCAATGTGTAAAAGTGTTGATGCTCAATGAAATAAGAAAAAATAAAATGAAATAAATATAATCAATCTATGGGATAAATATTTTTTATAGTTTTTTTGATATCCTACATAGAAAAATAATTTTATAGTTATCATAAATATGGTAACCCAATCCCTGAAAATTATCAATATGGATAGTGCCAACGGAATAGACACGCATACATTGACAGAAAAATAGTTTTTCCAAAATAAAAAAGATATTTTGATATAAAACTAAATCACCATTTTAGTCATGTGTAAAAACTATATATGAAGAAAAGGATTCATATTCATTACTAGACAATGTGAAAAATAATGTTTTACACAATGTGGTAGCTAAAGTTAAGAGAAATGAAATATTTTCCATGAATATTCAAATCAATAAAATAATATAAGGAGAATATATAGGAGTTATAACCAAAAAAAATCTGGGAGGAAAATTTATTCTTTATTGAGAAGAAAATATCACTCAAATAGGTAATAATTTATAAGATAAAGAGAAGACATGTTATTCTCATATATTTAATTTTTGATGTCTATTTTTTTAGGGAATTAAATTTGATGCATGAATGGGATAAATATATCAAAATTATTGATAATATAATGTATGAAGTTTATCCCATCATAGAATGATTTGATGTTCCATCATTATGACATTTCAGGATATATCAAATGATGCTTGTAGGTAATTTCTAAGAGGATTGAGTAAGATGTTGATTAATTGAATATATCCACTGTAGGGGAATTTTCAAGAAGAAAATATTTTCAAAATTATTAGTTTCAAAAAAAACATGAAATTTAAAATCTCTTAATAGAAATGTGAGAATATTGAATAACTATCTCTATTTCATTATACTCGTCATAGAATATAGTCTGATTATTATATGAAAGAGTTGTTTTAGCTGGAATGTAACTTAATGGGGTGAAACATTTTGGTAAATTATGTTTTTTTATTCAATTGATTATTGTGACAAGTATAAAATTAGTTTTAAATATTCATGAACATCCTCTACAAAGTTTAATTTTCATTCAATCACATAATAAATTATTTATTGGAAATCATTCATGTATAGTAAAATAAAACATGATTTCATTACTAAGCTATCTTAAGAAAACATACAATTAAATTTTTTGGCTCATTTCATTGAAAAAATTAATAACACCATTATCTATATTGATAAAATCATAACTAAGTAGGGGATGATAGTGTCTCAATTAAGTAAAAATATTTTGAGTAGTGTGTGATTCTCCAATTCTTATACCATTTCATTTCTTATGAGTAAGGGGGTGGATAATATTTAAATTAAATATAAAATATTTTGAATTTAATGGGGTAATTAAAAAATAACCTTTATGAAATATTTATATTTTCAAATCGATTGTAGGAAATATAAAATCATTTTATGTATTTATTACCAATATGTAAATGTGATGTAAATTCAATATATATTGGAGTGGTTGATTATGACGAACCAAACGAATAAATAGATATAAGTATAGGGTATAAATAATTTTAAATTTTATTCTATAAATTTTTATTCTATTTTTTAGTAGATATCCATTAATATATTAAAAATGGAAAATAAAGAGATGATGTCATATGAAAATTGGAAATTATTAACTATTCTTGATGCTCAGGGACAAACTATTCAAGGTAGTTTCCCTTTTCATTTATTATTATTATTTTGATGAGCTATAATTTTATTCCTAACTAGTGTTTCTAGATAAGATAAAATTATCATCTATATATTCTTCATGTAGGTGAACATCCAGCTATCTTGAAGACAAATATGGATGGATAGAAAAGTGAGAACCCCTTTATATTTCCTTAGCAATGAAAGATATCATTTAAATTGAATAAAATAAATTTTTGATGATTAAATACTCACAAGTATGGATTGAATAATTTTCAATTAGTTTATAGTAATATCCAAAAATTTAGAGTTTCATGTTATTTATCATATTTAGAGAATATTGTTTCTATAATGTGAAGTAACTTATCATCGAAGGGTGTAAATTACCTAGGGAATTTATGTTTTTATTTATGTGGTGGAACATATTGTGATCCATGATTTGAATTTGGATTTTGATTGTTTTGAAATCCTAAAATATATTTATTAGAATATTTGAGTCAATTTTATTACCATAGGTGTTTAGGTTCACATTTAAGTTGGTCTGCGGACCCAAGAAGCTTGAATATAGAAATGTATTCCATTAAAGATGTGACCCAATGTGGTATTTATGTGAATGATATTAGATATAGGGAGATTATTTGAGGAGAATTCCCTTACACCACTAATTATTCTTGTCATGAACAAGGTTTCGACACTATGGATAAAGTTTAATGGAGTTTTATAGTCAAGGGAATCTAATTTTCCATAGGTATTTCTGCATTAATTTTAAAATATGTAGGTGAAATCGGATGAAAAATTCAATTAACACCCTTTAACATCTCATTACTCAGGGATCCCCCATAGAGTGGGTATATTTTTTGATTTATTTATTCTTTAAAGGATCTGAGGTAGGGTGTCCATTTATTCCTCTATCTTTTTCCCCATATATAGACCTATTCTTTTTTTTAATTTTAGCTAGTGTTCCCTGACGATTCCCACTAAAGGATTGGAAAAATCATCTTACGTGATTGGGATTCTGCTTAACTATTCAAGAGGGTCTCTCAATACATTTTTATATTTTGTTTCATGTTGTTTTAGATAATTGACTGCACTTTATGAGTGTTTTCATTTTTTTTATAAATTGGGTAAAATACGTCCATGAATCGGGAATAAATGATTCCAGATTTCATGTTAATTAGGTAAAATGTCCTATTTGTAGTTATTTCTACCTTATTTCTATTTATTTCAATAAGATAATGTCAACTGATAATTTGTAGAAATTTTTTCCTATTTAATTAAAATGATATAAATTACAAAAAAATTATATGTAATTTTTATAATATTATTGACATGATATATGATTCTGGGATAATGTATGAGGCTCAAAGGGATTGGATAAGGCTAAGTGGATCTCGGTGTGGCATTGAATAATGTCTGAGGTATGTAGACCATATGATAAAATTCATATGTTTGCTTATTTTTTATTTTGAATCCTTACATAAATCCATGGAGTTTTGGAATCGGTTTTGGGGTCTTATTTTTCCATGGGTTGATGTAGTAAGATAGTGTTTGGCCTTGAATTCTTATAATATGTTTTATAAGTCACATTGGTATGTTTGGATCATCATTCGAATATATCTAAATCGGGTGATGGAATTGGTTGTAATTCAAAGATTCCTCTAGAAAATCCAATGATTCATGAATATATATGGGATAACCAAGGAGGGTTCTTGAGGTATTATTACATATGTGTTAAAGGACTAGATTATAATATTAATGTTTAAGGTGGTTGTTTGAAACATGAGTGATGGGGAACACCCCTCTTAGATTGGAAGTTATTAATGAGGATCTATTAAAGTGATTTCAATCCCTTAGGACATTGATAGAGATTATTAATAGTGGAAAATTTAGGTATCAATTAGACGGATCTCCCTCAGGATATTTTGGATGATGTCATATTACGGTTATGTGATATACTTGAAGAATTTATATATGGATTTCAATGGGGCTTAGAGTAGGATTTCATTGGGGATCCCTTAGTCACTTGGACTGGGTGTGATGAGGGATCCAGATGTGGTTGGACCCTACATGATAATGACGAGGTCATAATGGGCCTATATATTTCAGAGTCACTAAGAGTGTTATTTTTAGGAGTTGCGATGGATAAGATGTGACTATGATAGTTTCGGAGGACCATATTAGACTCATTATATTGTGATACAAGATATGTTTAACTGAAAAATTCAATCCATGGGTTGAGAATAGGCATAATGAGACAGAGAATCATATCATGGACTACATGACTTATTTGAAAAGTGTTATTTATATGTTGTATATTCATTCTCATGGTTGATGCATCCTAAGGATGGAAATTTCTATTATTTAGATGGTATAATCCGGACATTCATCAGTGAAATAAGAATCCATGTTATAAAGAGGCCAGGTCATCCACGAGTGATAAAATACACATGATATTTGTTGAACCACCATTATTTACATGGTTTTTCTTGTAATGGGGTGGTTTATCCCTAAGTGAGATGGTTGACAAGATTGTGATGGTAAATAGATTAATGAGACGATTGGAACTATGAAATAGATATTTAACCACCATGAGTGAGATATGGTTTGTGAAATAATGTAAATCAAGACTCACTGAACCACATTAATATTGATGAAGTTCATGATTGAATGGGATTTGGATTATGGATGGTTCCTTTCATAATTTTGATGTTTGTAGTCAGTCTATGAACATAATACCATTCTAGAAATAGGGGTTAGTCAGGATTCAATTTAGATGACAATACAACAAGTGTGTTTCCAATAAGACTCATAGGAACCACCAATGATATTATTTGGATATAGGTTGGAATTAATGCATGGGGTGGTAACATGATTTTTAAATGGAATCATAGTGGGTATGGTGAGATTTATAGGTAGCATGTTTATCACATGATGGCTTTATGGGATGGTGTTACTCAAAAATAAACATATACTTGTAGTGATTTTATCAACAACTATGTGGGCTTGTTTATTTATGTTTTTTCATTTCCCCAAATAGCCACATATTAAGTGTCTTATATCAGGTGTCATTCATTGGATCCTATACTTTTATATTTTATAACACTAAATGGTCATTCTAATGTGTCTAGAATGGATGTCCATATTTATGTTCAACACAAATTGGATAGCATATTCAGTTGATAAGTTAGATTGGTATTATAGATATTGGGTGTTATTCCTAATAATGTGTTTGTGTTTTTTTGTTATTGCATGAACTACTATAAAACATGCCTTTAATAGTGATATAAATAGCCTTTATCGGCACTAGAAACGCACTGACTACATGTGTGATGTTAAAATCCCATGTCATTTATCATCACTAATAAAAGAAATTATAAATGTTATTTTATTAGTTAATATAGAAGTGTTGATAAGGCACCTTTTATCAGTGATTTTATAATTTCTGATAAAATAAACCTTTGTTATCACTTCTATGAGAACTAATAAAGCTAACATTTATCAGTTCGTTTAAAAGCACTTATAAAGGGTCAAACTACAGTGTCCTTTAATAGCACAACGCCCACTAGAAACACACCAGATATCAATAAAAATAAGCCCAAATACATGATTTAAATGAAATGAAATTTAAAATAAAAACACAAGAAAAAAACACTATATTATAGAAATTTAAAACATTAGTTCATACATTTAGATAAATACAAATTATTACATACATTCAAAAACATCAATGTCCCTTTATCTTTTAATCCTGGCCTTACACATTCTATTACTGAAAAAACAAACCTTGTTCAAAAAAAATAACACACTTATAGAAGAGAAAAATTGTCTTAGTAATAATATAAAGAAATAAATTAACAAAAAATGTAAATTTTACTAAAATTGATGTCAATTTTAAATAAAGAAAGACGCACTTTGAATAATATCGGTCACATCGTGCATTAGATTGTGGTTCGGTTGATTCCTACACATCACAACTGATTTATAAATCATTATATTAATGTATATAAACAATTTGAATGTGTTTACTTGGTTTTTAGTAGTTCAATTTTCCTTTTTACTAAAATTAATGTGAATTTTAAATAAAAATGTGAACTTTGAGCATATTGGTCACACCGTTCGTCATATTGAGGTGTGGTTGTTTTATGAATGTCTCAAATCACTTATGGGTCATTGTCTTAAATTATCCAACCAATATAAATGTGTTTTTTTGTTTTGAGTAGGTCAGTTTGTTTTTTTACTCAAATTGATTTAAATTTTAAATAAATACATACTTATAGTCATACTGGTCACACCTTGCATCGAATTGAGGTTCCACTGATTCCTACACGTTCAAAATCACATATTGATTTTTCCCTAAAATATCAAAATAATATTAATGTGTTTTCTTAGTTTTCAATATTCCCCTTGTCTATTTTACTAAAATGAAGTTTTAAACATGAAACAAACACTTTTACTCATATGGATCACATCATGTATCAGTTTAACATGAGACTAATTCCTAAATGTCCCAAATGATTTATGAATCGATTCCATAAATCATCAAGAAAATCTGAGTTCATTGGATCTATTTTTAGTGGTTGAAACTTTGTAAATTCAAATGTATATTATAAATAATAACAGATCCATTTTGTCTATTGTATTTTTTACTAAAATTAATGTCTATATAAAATATAATGACTTACTTGGAGTTATACGGGTCACATAGTGTGTCAGATTAATGTGTGGCTGATTCCTACACATCATAATGTCTCAAAACAATCTGAACTGTTAATGTTGCCATGTTTTCCATTGACTTTCTTTGTCAAACTACTAACACTACATGAGAAGATTCGAACAAACCACATCAACTCGAAAAAAGAATCCTCCCATATATGAAAACAATTATTATGAGTAATACTAAAAATAAGTAAATAAACATAAATATGAAATGATACATTAATTCTATGGATAATGATATTACATTGTAAATATTAACATTACCTTTGTGATTGAGCAGTATATGGAACTTGAAAAAAGGTGATAAATTTCAACAATATGGGGGTGAGAGGTTTTAAGGGAGAAGATTTATATGGAATTTTTTTATAGGAAATATAATAAATATGGATAAACCACCCCAAGTAGAAAAAAATAATACACCTATATAAGAAAACAATTATTATTTGAGAAAAACTAAAAATACATAAATTAAACATAAATATCAATCAATATATGAATTCTTTGAAAAATAATTTTACTATGAAAACCTCAAGATTAACTCTTTAATTGAGTAGAGGTAGTATATTTTCTATTCCTTTAAAGGTGGTGGAAATAACATGAAAGAATGTAATAAATGAAACACTATAGGGGAGAAAAGGATTTGAGGGATAAGAAGCATGAAAGTTGGATAGAGCACCATCACTCGAACAAAAGAATCCCCATTTATAAGAAAAAAATTATTATATGAGTAATAATAAAAAGAAATAAATTATACAATGATATGAAACATTAAAATAATTATATGTATAATGATTTTATTGTCTAAACATCAATATTACCTATGTAATTGAGAAGAGGCAGCTTTGTTTCTCTTCCCACAAAGGAATTGGAAGTGACATGAACGAAATTGATAAATGTACCACTATAGGTGTGAAAATGTTTTAATGGAGAAGAATTATGAAAGTTGGATAGAACACCCCAACTAGAAAAAAAATAATCCACCTTTATAATAAAACAATTATTATGTGAGTAGTACTGAAAAGAAATAAATTAAACATAAATATGAAATGATACATTAATTCTGTGGTAAATAGTTTTACTATGAAAACATCAAGATTAACTCTATAATTGAGCTAAGACAGTGTCATTACTCTTCCTAAAAGGGTATAAAAATGCACAGAAATATTATAAAATAAAAGAAATATCCAAGGAATAATGAAAATTAAATTAACATTTCATTGTATATTTTTTTGGTAAAATAGAAAAATCATATTGTAACAATACCTTTACATCTTTCTAAAGGGTTTCCGTTATTATTTTTTGTTCTAAAATCAGGTGTCTAGGAAATTTTCTACATGATTAGTCAAAAAACTAATCTAGATAATATTAATTTAGTAGAGAACATATAATATTATGAGGAAAAACATAATATATTAAAAAATTCCTTCTCATTGAACCCTGATTTCTTTTTTTAAAGCTTTCAAGGATTTGGTTCCTCTATCGAGAATTTAAATCCTATCGTTGTGGTCCCCTCTAATGTAAAATACATTGTCTACATTGGGACTCACATGAATTGATTGTGATTTACCAATGAATGGGTGATCCTCGACTGAATTTTCATCTCACTCGACATTTTTTTAGTTCTCCAGTAGGAAAATTGACAAATTCTTGTTTGTTGTATCAGAGACATAAAATTATTACACTGCTTGTGATGACATTATGAATGGATCCTCTTTTCCCAATTTCACAATGAAATTCACCAACATAAATCACATTTAATTAACTTTCTCTCCATTGATATTTTTATCCCACTAGAAATGGAAAAGCATCACTTTAAATTTTTTATAATCCATCTCGTATATCTTTTCGATAATTCCAAAATAATACAGATTTTCATAAAATTTATATCTATACTTGGAACCATATATGTGAATTTCTTCAATTATATGCATAAAACTAATTTTTTGAATCACACTGAAGTCATATTGTTCTTTTGTATTGAACTGATAACCATTGATTACAAAACTAGTGTAAGAAATAACATTTTCAGTCGTTCCTCTTTCTATCCATTGAATTTATCCAGAAATTGAATTCCAATTTTTATATAATTCCCTATAAATTTATTCTTCGAAACATCCTATAAACTATTGGTTATGTGTATTAGATATCTATCCTTCATCCCTTGGTGGATTCAAATATCTATTTATTTATTTTTGGGCATCAATGTATGGATAAACATATTCACTACTATATAATATGTAAAGATGTACTTGCTCTTTCTCTATCTAGAAAATAGTAACATAATATATTCTAGAAATCCCATCACCCATAAGATATTTTCTGTGATGAGACTTTGAGAGAATAATTATTTAAACATTAGATAGGTAATCAGTACATATTTACATAGCTTATTCAACAATATATTGTTCTTCAATACAAACATATGGCCGAATTTGATTCTTGAAAATCCTTTTCAAAATATTTATATACCATTGAATGGGATATATCCATCTGTAATATATAAGACCAAATACTTGAAACTCTCTGACCAAGTGAACTATCAGGTGGACCATTATATAAAATAATGATGGTGGAAAAGAATATCTAATTTACATAATACGACAACAATATTTTTATTCATGATGGGAAACATCACTTGATCTACAACTTTAATTCATATAGATTTTAAAAAGAAGCAGAGTCTAGTTAATGTATATTGTACATTTTGAGGCAGAATCCAACAAAAAACAATAGGCATTAAATCTTTCATCAAAACATGACATATGTGTGATTTTAGTCCTTGTGACGTTAAATTAGTCATTGATGTGACATTCTGGATATTTTAGGAATACCCATGTGTAACGTTTTCACTAGTAAGGAAAATTAAAAAATTGCATCTTTTTCTATACAGATATAGTGTATGCTGCTGGAGGAAGAAAATTTCGCCTTTTACCCTTCACTGGTGCCAACTTTTCCCTAATCCCCATTTCTATCAAGTCCAGCCTAGCCTTGAATATATCATTAATTTTTAGTAACATTAATTTACAAGATAATAACACAATAAAATAAATATTTTCTAATACAATGACATCAAAAAAATTTTTGACATTCAACAAATTCCAATACCATAATTCAAATAAAATTGATCTCTTCTTCCAATCAGATTTTTTTAGGTTTTTTGAAAATAGTTTTCCGAAAAAAATTGTCAATCTTTTTTCTTTTTTATATATTTGATCACCCATTTTTTGAGATGGTGTTGTACCTTATTTGATATTCCCATCAAATGATGTCATCCAGGATCAGTATTTATATTGTTGAGGTATGAATTTCTGATATCCTAAAATGATATTCTTCAAGTAATGTTTCAACCGAACTGAGTGAGGGGGAGTAGGATAATGATTAAAATTATAATGTAGTTTGAAAATAATACATAACATCAAGGTATAATATTTAATATATTATTATTAAAAGGATTCGTAAATAATGTTGGATTAATCTAAACAATTAGAATATAAAATAGATTTCTTTAAAAGTGTAGAGACATAAGAAGTTGGGTAATTAAGAAATGGTAAAACACATTTGACAATAGATAATGTTTCCAAATCAAACTCAAGAAAACAATATATCGAACACCTGAGTAGGCCCGTGATAGTTTCTAAGGGACACTCTCAATCCCCCTTAGGATGAAGACAAGCACTAGGGCATGACAAACAATACAGTGGTGATTAATTGGCCCAAAAATAAATAAAACTAGAATAAAGAACATCTATATAAAATATTCCATGGTGAATCGACACATTGGATTCCCACACCAACCCAAAAAAGTAGAAGAAAGAAAATATGAATCTGTATAATGTAAAAGAAATACTTTAAACTACCTTCAACTCCCTCTCACACAAAATCCCAAGATTCAATTTTTAAAATTTCTCATGAATGAAACACCATTGATAAAATAAATAATGAAAAAAAATTATGATATATTTGGGTGATCAATTTGGAAAATGTAAAAAAATAAAACAAACAAATAAACTCCACGTGACTTCATGTGCCACCATCAAGTCCAAAAACAAAAAACTCTCCATGAGTGATCAAGAGTTCAATAAAAGTTGGAAACTAAGAAAATAAAAACGCCATCCTCAATATAATACATTCTCCGGACCACAAATAAAGATATCTTCAACAAATAAATCCAAAATGAAACAAAAAATATGCAAAGAAATTGGATGGCCTGCCTCACTAGGTTTAATAAAATATGAAACCCTATTTGGAAACCATAAAATCAATCAAACCCTGAATTTTAGGTGAGATGTTCAAGAGGAAGTCAGTGGTGTGATTTAAGGATTGATTCACCGATGAGGAGCATCGGTAGTGGATAGATTCCACGGAAAGGTTCTGATATCACGATGTGTTCATAAATGGTAAGGGTTTTTAATTAGATTGGGTAACTATTGTCAGTATTTATAGATTAGTGCTGATAAAGGTATGTCTTTATCATCATAATCAAATTGATGATAAATTCTATCTTTATTATCACTAAAAGTATATGGTAGATAAATATTTATGACATCAGTGGTTATTTTAGCACTCATAAAGCCTTATCTTTAACGACACTAACAAAATGATAATAAATATTCTTTTATCAGTGATTTTTATTTAATCACTGATAAAGAATTTATAATTATAATTATAAATAAAAAATTATAGATATTTATGTATTCAAATTAAATATATATAAATATAAATATATTAAATATATTCCCTTTTAAATATATTCATTATAATTTTATAATGATTTATTTATAATTATAGAACTATTTTTTAAAAATAATATTTATATCATTATATATATTTATATAATTATACATTTATATTTAATAATTATATATATAAATATAGTAAATATTTTCATTATTTAAGTAATTTCATTATAAATTTAATAATTATTATATATATATAATTATTTATTTACAATTATTTAAATAATTAAAAATATATTTATTTATTTATAATTATAAATAAATTATTTTATAAATATAGTAAATATATACATTTAAATATATTTATTTTTAAATATTTTTTACGAATATATTTTTAATATTATTAAGGAATATCTGAATTTAAATGCATGCATATATGTTAAAAATGAGTGAAATTGAATAAATTAAGAATAAGTACACTTTAACAATATTTAAAAATGGATAAGTTCTATGTGTGTGCATTGTATATAAAAATGAATTAATTACGTATATGTCACATCAATATAAAAAATTGATTTAGGTTAAATTGAAAAATCAAATGATATTCAATTATATGTCAAGTACTATGAAATTAACCAATATTTTTATTTCATATTAATTTTCAATTATAAACCATTATTCAATAAATATATAAATATTTAATGTAAAGCGCATAAATATGTTGTAATATAAAAATCATATTTATATAAATTAATATATATCAATATATTTATTATATACAAATTAAAAATATTAATTATCATAATTATCTAACTAATAAAATTTTAAATATGTAATTGGGTATAATAAATTTATTCATATTTATCAATATAAATTTAATTAATATACTATCAAATATTTTTTTAATAAACTCATTTTTTTTATTTCATTATTTCAATTTATCTATTTAGACCTTTATCTATACTAAAAAAACATTGATGAAAGAAATATTTATCAGCGCTAAAAATAAATAGCTAATAATGGGTACCCTATATTTGTGAAAAAAATAAATTACTCATAAAGGATACCCTTTATTAGTGAAAAAAATAAATTACTCATAAAGGATACCCTTTATTAGTGAAAAAAATAATGTGCTTATAAAAGGAAAAATTTATCAGCACTTTCTTTTGTGCTGATAAATGTTCCATTTGTCATCATTTGTTTCTAGAACTGATAAATACCAAAGCTATTAAATATGGGTTTTTTAGTATTTATGTGGGATTATACTAGTGGTAAATAAGGTTTATCTTTTGAATAATTAAATTATATATGTTATTGTATCTGTTGATTTATTTTCTCTACTATGATATAGAATTTGTGATTTTTTATTTATGAAATGAGATCACATTGATGTGACGGTAAGTCACAAAAATGTATGTGTTATACCCTAACTATTAGTCTGATGCCTTTGGCATACTAGGAGGCTCACTTGAGATCCCATGGCACTCCATCTCCAAAATGATTTTTTGGATAGGGCATTATAAACTAGTATCAGATATTTGATTAGTTATGTGATTTTTTGACATGGAGGATATATGATCTAGGAATGTTATAGAGAATTTCATGGATGGAAAAGTAGTCTATCATAAGAAATTTTTTCAGTGGGACTTATTAATTACTATGGTGATAGGATTTATATATTGGTTCTTGATGTTACAGTTTTGGTATTGAGTTGAATATTATATGTGTAACCATGATCATTGTTTTAGTTTATATCTTGGAGCATGGAGGTATAATGTTTCTTGATTGAATCATTATTATGAACATAGGATTATAATGACGTGTATATTCTTAGTTGTGGTTGTTTTCTATAAAATAGTATCATTTGACTAATGTGTAGAGAACAACATAAATGGTGTTTTCCCATATAATATATTGCTATAATTATACTAATCTAAATGAAATTGTATTTCATTATCATTAAATCTCATGAGGATCATATTTTTGGAGGGTTTTCAGTGATGAAGATTTTTTCCCTTCATCATATTATGTATGGAGACCAATTGTGTGTTGTTCTAGATCTTAATTGAATGTTTATGGATTTATAACGTCATAGTATTCATTTAAGGTTATCCAAGGACTTTAATTGATTTCATTGTGGATTTTGGTTCATTCATGTAATGTATCAATAGAAACATATTTTTTATATTACAATATATATTATATATTCACTCTACTTAACCAAGATGGATGGTTATGTGTGAGACCTATGATGATTGTGGAGACACATAAGTGATATTAATTTTTTGTGAAATATTTTGTGGTATTTTGTCATGATATTAATTCCATTTTGGAGAGTATAAGGTCAAATTGTTGACCAACATGATTTTGGTGCCATATTTTCTAGGATAATGAGTGGTAATATGAGAATTTCAGACATATTTTGAGAAGAGAATTGGTAGATGATCATGGTTTTTGAAAAATCCAAGTGTGGAAAGTGGTCACATAATTGATCTCATCATGAGTGACATGCATCAATTATGGAGAGGAGCATCAGGTATTCTCTTTTTGGATTGACCATACATGTATGTTTTTCATGGTCAATGGGATTGGCATGTGAGCATTGGATTGTTAAAATATAACTCAATGGAGCATGAGATAGGGGTATTTTTGGGTGATATGAGAGTGTAGCATCATTGTGTCTGAGTGATATCTAAGTGTATAATGAGTGAGAAATTATGAGAGAGTTATTAATATGTGGTACCTAGCACACATTTGATAAGCATGGAGGATATTTAATTTATGGATTTATAGAAAGTATTTTGTGTGGGATGCTGAGATTTATTCAAGTTGTAGTGGAACCTAATGAATTTAATTTTATATGTTTTGTGGTTTTTCATGTTCAGTGTCACCCTTATAATGAGGATATTGTTAAGTGAGACACACATGTGAATGGTGAATCATATTTTTTGAAGGGAATTTTATACAACCCTATGGTAAGAAGTTTGATCAGTTATGTATTTTGGTACCATTGAATGGTCAACCGAGGATTTCCCATGAAATGAACAGTTCTATATTTCTTGGAGGCATGATTGTGGCTCATGTGTAGTATCACACATATGTTTATGAGACCATTCTGGGATGGTGTTCGGGGAGTGGTGTAATGGTACCCACATATTTGGGTGTACACCATTGGTTTTCATAGTTGGCATAAATTATTCCCATGTGATTTAGGATCTTCTGGTGAATGGTTTTTTGGGTTGAAACATGGTTATGACTTATAAGACACATCATTTAATTACATTGGAAGTGGAAAGAGGATAGAGAAGTATTTTTGTATTGTTTTCCCTAATAGAAAAAAAACTAAATTCATATATTTAGGAGTGTTTTATCATCCATGGGTAAACTCCCATCATATTTTAGGGGTCATAGAAGATATGAAGTCTATCGGTGGATTGTTGAAGTCGAACTGGGTTACCAGTTTGGGAATTATTTATTGTCTTTTGGTTCCCTAATAAAAATAATATTAATGGTTTTAATATGATATATTATCAGTGTTAATCATTTTCTTGTAACATGAGATGGATCTAAGGGTATCAATGAGTATGTGAGATTATTAGTGATTTACTAAGTAGGATGAGAGCATTATGTTAAATGGATATGGTTTGAGATATATCTGTAGAGTTATAATATACATATCATTTAGATATAGGTGCGGGTGGTTTTACATTCATAGTATTTCTCTTCCTGATAGGGAATTCTGATTGGGTTGTGTTGGGGTAGAATGTCAGCAGGTGCAGGAAAGATTCCTTTTAGAAAGTCATCTAATGTAGGATTGAATAATGTTTATGTGTGTAATTGGAAATTTTTTGGTGAAAACCATATTAGGAGTATCATTTTTGATAAATATGTGGTTTTTAAAAGATCATAATATGATATTTTACAAGAATACTTTTATATCAAGGCTTATTGTGTTGAGTTGCATAGCATATAGTATATTGAAAATATAGAGAATAACATGATGAGTTGTCAGAAAAATGAGAAACATGATCGGGTGAGAAACATTGTTTGGAGAATATCTTGGCTTATTTAGGATGACAATAATTATATTGGAGAGTTTGAAATCACCACTGTCCATATAAGATTCATATTTCTTGGTAATTGTTCCTTTTTTAAAGGTTTTTTTTGAGAACTAGGACTTATATTTTAACGTCTAGTTTTGTAAATCCTTAAATGGAATTTTTAGACATTATTTATTGTTGAGATAGTTCCTTGGGTGTTTAGTTGGATTTCAGAGAGTGTTAGAAACCCTAGAGGATGGAAATTAATAGCCAAAAAAATTTGCATCATGTCCCCTTGATGGAATTATATAAATGGGATAGGAAGAAGTTTTAAGGTTATATTTCTCTTGGATTTCACAACATAATCCATCATTTATACTAATAATGTGAGTTTCCATGGGAAGAATCTATCTTCATATAATGGTTTATGTATTGAACAAAGATTTTATGATTTTATCCATCTTTGGTGTGTTATTTTTATTAGTGGGAAACCTTTTTTCCCTAGTCATAACCCTTTCCATTTTAGGGGGGACAAGGCTCACACATGAAGGCCATTTTAGCCAACATCATTCCCCCTAAGTTTCCCATTTTTTCCCCATATAGGGGTTTTATTTTCCTAGATTTTTTGTAAAATCTGAGGTAATGTATTTTTTACATACTGAATCCTTCTATTTTTTTGATGATTTCATATTTATTTTTATTCGGTTTTATAGAAAATTTCTATTGAATTTTGGGGGGTAATACTCATGATTGATGGACTTTATACTCATATAATTTAGGGTATATCCTAAGAGTCTCTTTTCATGCTATTTTGGTGATTGTATTGGATAATAAAAATAACATTAGGGTTTTTTATATATTAAATATAATTAGTCTTAGAAAATTTTTTAATGTTATGTGATTTCATGTGTTAAATGTTTGGGGCTTTCTAGGGATTGTTTTCCCCCCATTTATCAAGGATTCATCAGGAAACATATCACCCAGTTTGATTTAGTATTTCCTTATTGTTTATATTAAAATTGATTAAATAATTATATTTTTTATAATAAATTGTTTTGGGGACCTTGGTGTGACATTGGATCCCAGGAGCATATATGAGGCTTTGTGGGCTTGAACCATTCTTAGTTTACTTTGGTTAGTGTTTTATCCTTTTAGTTGTGATAGGATTCCCCAATAATACAAAATCATTTGTATTTTTATTTATTACCATGAATGGATGAATAAATTAATTTTTGGGGAATATGGAATTAGTTTTGGGGTTCCTTAAGTAGAAGGAACACTATGGGGTTTCAGATCCAATGCATGTAATATGATATATTTAGGTCTTATGTGAGATTTGATTTCTAGATAATTAGGTCAAAAAGTAGATAGGGAAATGATTGATATGCTGAGAGACCTCTTGGAGATATTGGGATGTGACATGAGATGTGGGATATCCTAAGATTTATTCTTAGTAATATTCAGGTATGATTGTGATAATGGGGATGAGTGATGATGGATGAGATGGTCATACACCTCGTAAATGATTAGGAACACCCCATGTGATTGAAGGTGAGTCTTCTAGATTTCTTAGAGTGAAATAATTCATCTAAAACATGGAATTAGATTATAGTGGGGGATTCAATCTGGTATATGGTAAATGGATATCCCTTATAGTATGTGATATGAGACTCATTGAGGATCGTGAGCTCTAATTTAGGACTTTGGGTGAGGATTCCAAGTGTAATTATATAGGGATATCATGGGATAGTACAGGCGAAATGATAATATGAATGGAATATATATTTATGATAATGGACCCCACATTATGGTTTTATATATTGGATGACCCTACAATATATAGTGCTAATATGTTTTCACTGATGTGATTTTCTATCAAATACAAGGCACTGATACTGATCAAGCAATCCATAGTAGATTCCTTATTCGGTTAGATGAATTGTGTTTTCTTTGAGGGCCTAAATGGGGGAAATGATAAATGTGTTTATTTTTAGATCCATGTGATGTACATTGGTACTAGTTTGAATTTATCTTTTGAAAGAAAATGTATTCATTATAAGGGGTGTTCCATCTTGTGGTTTTGTCATACCATGAGTGAGACAATGTTTGTTGTACTATTTTGATTGAGATAGAACTACCTAATATAAATGAATTTGTTTCAACCATGAGTGATATTTTATTTCCATAGTTATATTAGAAAAAAATAATTGAAATGGTTATATTTTGATGTGGTTGGGTCATCAATTAGTGAGATAATTAACTCAAGAATAATCAATCGTCCAATAGTTTTATAGATATACCCGAGGAACATCTGTTTAACTATAGTGAGTGATATAGGGTTTGTTATGTAATGTGATTATAGACTACACGATTTAACATCCATAAGTTAATTAGGATATATGTTAGAATATGTTGTATATTATGGATAAACCCTCTATTCAGTTATAAGATAATAGACATACCATGATCAAGTGAAATTTCTTCTTATATGGGATTATCAGGATTCTTTATAGAGGACTCTAAAATAATGGAGTAGTGGTATGGACATGTATGACTCCATACACTTTTTTTGATGTATCATTTATAATTTTGGAACAAGGATACAACATTATAACGATATGGTTCTAAAAATGTCGATTAAGGTGTCAAGTTGGCATAGTTACAACAAGATACCTAGATTAGCAATTATATCTCATTGAGGTCCCTATAATATTAGATAGAACATGAAAATTTGATAATAAATTTTTGTTCGGTTATTTTTCTTCTTCATGAAAACGAATTTTTATGATGGATTGTATAAGTGTTTCGTATTGAGACACTATTGAGTTATATGTTGAAATTTAGCACGATCACTTCTATGAATTCACTAGCCATGTGTTTTTTCTAGTCTATAATAGGATATGTGGGGTATTGTGATAGATTACCGTGATTGGTATTATGTATATAGGGTGCGTGAGGTTTGGGGATTTTAGTATACCTAGTGTTCATGCATTTTATTTTTGGTTTATTTTAATATGGTATCAAACTAGTGGGAAATCATAAGTATTTTTTTATGAATTCACCATATGTGTTATTGATTGTATTTCTTTAGTTAGTTGAATTTTGTGGGATTGAATATATTTTTTATTTATAGTTTTTTATGACCCATATTTTTTTATTTGTCTCACCAATGTCTGATTTCATCCTTCACTAATTTTCAAAAGTTACTAACGCATTGGGAGGGGTGAAAGAGGTCATGTGGACTCCATATTATATTGTAATTTTGTCAATGGTGTAACATTTAATTGAAATATTGAATGTGAATTACATTTATATATTTATTATAGATAATTCTTATAGGGACCCAAAAATTTATTGAAAAAATAATACATATTCCTAGTGAAATATCCAATAAAAATAAATTCAATCAACACTTGAACCATAATATTTTAGTGACTTTAGAAATATAGTTACATAATATATGTTACATAAAATATCAACATATTTCTCCACTAATGTTGTCATCAAGATCACCCATTTTATACATATCATACATAAAACCCTTCTTCATAACCTAGGTAATGGAAACATATAAATGTGTGAGATCAGATGAACACTAAAGGTGAACATAATAGATAATAGTCAATGATAATAATTGATCATAATATTTAAATAAGTGTATGAGAACATTATCCAAATGTACAACTATGATAATTAATCAATTAAATATCTTTAATAATGTATTATAAAGAAAGTTTGTTTAAACAAAATATAAAATAAATAAGAGTCTGTAATCATCAATAATCAATCCTGAGTCCTTACAACATATCGTAATTATAAGACAAAAAAATTTGTAATAAAATATAAATTGAAAATCACTTATTTAGTCACGGATCACTCTAAAGACTAAATATTCTGTAAAACATTCCATAGTGTAAATTCCTACCTAATAATTCATATCATTATCAAAATATTATCTTCTATATGTTTAACTCTACCATCTCTTAATGTTTCAGTAACACCATCTTCAATTTGGAGTTTCTGAACTCCATCATCATTACCCATTTCACTTGAGGGATAAAATGGACCTACCCACCATTTTATTAAAAAGTAACATCACATACATTGTTTATAATTGTAACCCTAATCATACAATAATAATCTAATCATATATATTCCATAAGACCATACAAATATTAAACCATACAAAAATTCAAAACTGTGTAAAAGAAAACTAGTTTCATCAATATTACACTGTTATAATCACAAACCATCTAGATAAATAATAATAATGATAAAGTTGGATAATAACCATTATAAATAATTAGAAACATAAAATTATGTTGTTATATAAGAAAATACATTTTATCAACAATCATATAAAATTTTCTCGATGAAAATACCATTTTCATAAAAAAACATTTATATAAAATCTAAAAAATTTACAAAGTATTATAAAAAATATTTTTTTCAATAACAACCAAGTAAACCTATAATTTTATATTCCTGGAAATGATAACTAATTGTGGTTTTAAAATCTAGTAATGTGATTTCTGTCAAAAGAAAAATTACTTTCTAATTTTTGGTTAAAATTTTGGCAGTTCAACATTCAGAAAAGTAAAAGAATATTTCATTAAAAAAATAAAAAAAACACAAAAAAGGTAAAAATAAAATTAATAAGTATTTTGAATAAAATTAAAATCATTTTGAAAAAATTTAATAGAAAATATGGACATTGAAGAAAATATTCAAGATCGAAGGGTGAAATTAATATAGTTTCCCTAAAAACATTATTTATGTATATTTAGTATATATATATAGGATAATTAAATTAAAACATGTAATATTTTTAAAGAACCAAAGGAGAAAAAATATATAATATATTGGAGATATATATGAAATAATTTCATTATCCAAAATTTATGAAAAATTAATCTGAGTAAAAAAATTGATATTAACATAAAACCATAACTGTTGTGCTAACTATAGAATCATATCTCCCATGAATGAAATAAAGACAAATGGAACATTAAATAGTATGAAAATAAGGATATTATTCATTAAATATATTAATGTAGAATTGGATACCCCTCATAAAGTATGATATGTGTATTACATCAATATATCTAAATGAAAGGAAATTATGATGTGGAATCCTTACATTATATCTGACCTAAATCGTAAGTTCTCTAAAATCTAATATAATAAAATGAATTTTATAATAATTATACAAAAGAATCATATTAAAACTCATAATATGTTATTTTATCCTGGAATATTATTTAACATCATATTTATTAGCAATTTGTACTAATGTTATCATTTTTAGTGATAATCACTTCCTTAATCTTGTATGTTTTGGTTTGATAGTTATGGTCCTTCCACATTTTCCTACTTACTCTCCCTTTATAATATAAATAATGATATAAATATAATATATATTCATTTTATAAATATTTATACCCAATCATCTAATATGGTTATGAAAAATGAGTTGCATCACTACGTGAATATGGTAGTTCATATTCATGCACATGGGTTGTTTGGATATTTTGATCAATTAAATGAAAAAAAAGGTATATAATAATTAATATTTACAGATTAATTTTTATAAAAAAATATGACATTTAATCTTTAGACTTACCAAAATTACCAATAATGAATAATGGTGGTGGAAAATGAATCACATTTCTATGTAGAGACAGTAGTCCACACATAATTACGAGCAATACATCCATCTCCAATTTTCTTGTAAAGTGGTAGAAAATGGTTATGAAATAGTAAAACTAAATTCTCAGTACATTTATTATTCCATATTCAATACTTTATTAGGATACAACGTCTTTATAGGAAGAATACAAAGATATAAAATTGAAAGAGCTTGGTTATGATCTATAACTCTTCCTTGAGAGACCAGTGTTGACTTGCAACCTAAGCCTTGAAGGGTTGGTTTTAGATGAAAAACAATGCTCTAGGATTATGTTATGTATTCGAGGATTGTTTTAAATGATTTTATTTTTCATTAAATATGGATTAAATGGTTCAAATATTATAGTAGATTTAGTTCCCATTTATATTTGAGGGGACGGACCCACATAAAGTTTCTTAAAAGATTTCAACGATATAAAGTCACTTTTGTCACGACCTGAATCTGGTCACCGCCAAAACCGGCACCAAACCCAGCCCGTGACATGACCCGAAGGGCGTTCCCGATCCCCACGGGCTGGCACAAGTGCCTAGGTATCATAAAATGATAATTGGGAACGATTTACCTGAGTTTATAAACTTAAAACGACAAAAGATTCCTATAAAACAAATCTGTATTTTTCAACTAAAACCGTCTTTTACAAAATTTCATAACTGAAATTCATAAGTTAAAACTATGTTTAAAGACCATTACAATGGTACATAACCAAATAAGTACAGCCCAATAACCTTCACAAGGAAAGAGGCACCGCCCTCAAGCTATCTCCACGACACTGCATCCCAATGGACAACTAAAAATCTGAATCAATGGCATAAATCCTGTACCCAATCCTGTGACATAAAATAAGCAAATATACTTACACCCAAAGGTGTAAGTAGGGTGTGAGAGAGAGCCCAGTAGGATACCACCACTAATAGATTCCATGTGATATACATTTAATGGCGAAAAGCATGCAAGTTTTCAAAGACATGAGATGCTAGTTAAAATTTCTAAAAGATGCAACATTAAATAAAAACAGTTTTCAGGTGGGCTAATTTAAAGAATAAAAACATTTAAAATAAATACCATAGCTACTGAATTTTCCATCCTCTCATACCGTATTCCGACGGTAAGAACAAAGTATCCAGTGAGCACAATCAATGGGAAATAACCCCTAGGAACTAGCTAGCTGTGGGTCCCAGGTACCTCGTATCTCGGTGAGAGTAACCATCACAAATATCCATTCTCGTGCACGAGCCACTAGTAGGGAACATACCCATAACCTAGTGGTCCCCAATCCTCATCATCATAGTTTAGTTAGAGTTGTAAGCGTCAATCTTGCTAAGTGAAACTGAGGCCAAACCCCACGGATTCACTAGCATACTAGTACACGTCCACCCACCTAGATACCCGGGTTTTCCCTTTGTGCTCAAACAAGTTCAGCAATCCAAGAAGTATATTTTTCACATTCAAATATCACTTCCACATCACAAATTAACCAAACAGCCCCATGTACATCACGCAAGTCAAAAATTCCACTTTTCATTCAAATGAATTTTGAAATCAAACTCACTCCAAATTGCCTACAACACTTTTCACATTTCCTTAACACTTCCACAAATCAATTAAACAATTTTATAAAACCATTACAAGATATTAAACTCACATAACAGACCACACACATGTCACACAATACCCTTCTCACCTTCACAATTCATTTTATAAATAAACTCACATGAAATATCCCACTCCCGTGTTTCGCACACAAAACACAATTTAGTAAAACATTTCGACAATTTATAAAAAAATTCTAAAAATATTTAACATCTCAAATCACCACTTTACCATTAAAAAACCCACATTAGGTGAACACACTCACCCAAACAGTACATATACACCCTTTCCCAACTTTGTTTAACCAAATAAAACATTTGCAATTTTTATAAAACAATCCCAAGAGGTATAACCATTGTTTGCACACTAAACCCATTTCAAAACCCTCATTTAAAAGAAAAATCATACCAATACCAATCCAAAACAGAATTTTTCAGCCCTAAAACAATTATTAAATCACCCCCAAATGTTATAAAAATATATCAAATAATACCACAAAGATACACATGAAAGACACACGTTTTCATAAATCACCTTCAAGAAGTACAACAAGTTTTACACCTTAAACTCATTAAAAAAACCTACTTTCAAGGCCAACATGACAATAAGGAATTAAAAACCATAATTGGCATCCCCTTTAAAGACTAATAAATCACTTTCATATGTTATAAACTAAACCCAAACATTACCCCAAGAGTCACACATGAAAAGTGCCCAATTTCAAGCTATAATGCAACTAAAGATTAAATGTTTAACCAAATACATCAAAACTGTTTTCACAGCACATAAAACAGATTATAAACATGATAAATTAATAATCCATGCAAGCTAACTCATCATAAAATGGCTACACATGGAATCACCTACCCTTTTGAGTCGAAACCCTCAAAACTTGGTGCGAAACCTTAAGCGCACCACCGTTGCACCAAAAGGAATACAAATCCAGACCTAAACCAAAATAATTTACCCAAAAGACACCAAATCAGACATTAGGATCGAACCCCAACTTTTGGACATGAGGAACTTCAAGAAAAAGGAAATACAACTAAAAGAGGATGGAAGGAACCAAGAAGGAATTCCCTTACTTGAAATATCTTGAAGGAATTGGCCCCCATCCACCACATAATGAATCACCAAGTACCCAAAACTAGTATGGAGGTTCGCAGGATTCATATTAGGTCATGTGTGGACTGAAATGGGGGAAAAAGGATGAAAAATGAAGGAGTTATTAAAGGATCAATTTACCTCTCCAAATCTGCCCGATTTTTGAAACCCTAATAGGTTCAGTACTACATCGCGATGAAGAAGAGATCCAAAGAGGGTAGAGAGAGCTTGGGCGCGCGGCTGGGTTCAAGGGGCGCATATGAGCCTTTGAATCACCGAAAAATACTTAAAAATGAATAAGTTATTAATTAATCAAATATTATTTTTAAAACTAGAATTGTGCTTTCGGGCAGGCCCAATCCCTTAAATAAAAACCAACATAAACCTTGGTTATGGATTTCCAAAGGCTCCAAATTTTAATTTTGGTGTTAATATATCAGGGGAGGACATTTAGGAGTTGGAATGAGTGAAAAATATAAAAAAATGAAAAGTTATAAAAGAAATAAAATTTATTTTTAAATCTGGAATTGGGTTCACGGTTTGGCCCAATTCATGTAAACTCACATATTTTCCATAAAACCTTTGGAAACCCCCAAAACAAACAATTAATGGAAATTAAAATAAAAGTACATTTAAAATAATCTATTTATGTGACAATTCTCTCCACCATGAAAACTTTCCGCCCCGGAAAGTCATAGTAAGGCCAAAGTAACAACTAAACCCAACTGAGAAACCAAGAGGTACTCCCTTGTCAGGTTTCTCCCCCAAAGGCCAAAACACCTCCAGTGATCAATTAATGAAGGATTACTCTCACAAACAAAACTTAAACCACTTTTCTGAAATAATCAATCACATTCATAATTGATCCCAAAATAAAACTCCTCAAACACTATCCGAACAAGACTCAAGAAATTCACCCAAACGAACAATAACATTGAACAAGGTTACACTTACCTTACTTTAACTAATACATTGGGCACTCTCTAGTCCCAAAGTTTACCCAAGGAAGATGTAAGTAGTTAGATATATCCAAATGATATTACCTACTTCCCATACAATACCAAGGAAAAACATGAGTTACATGTATGAAGAGACACAAATGAGCTCCCCACCATAAGAGACAACTTAATTTTTTTTTCCGAGACAGAATCAAGACAGTAATAGGGGAAGGCCCAAACAGACTCCCTAGTACAAGGGGTATACATCCATTATAAATTTACAAAATAATATGCACGATACCCATGGTGGGTCTTCCCACCACAGGAACCAACCATCTTAACCGACCGGCGTGGGCCGACATGAAAAGACCCCAAAATAAAGGAGTTGGGACGGTCACACAGTTAGTCTGCACAGTTTGAGAAACTATGCGATAACTATGTGGATCCTTATATATGCATGGTTATTTTTTTTGTTCATGGTTAGAACTAACCATGTGAAAACCGTGTGCTCAATTTTTCTAGCCAAATTTCCAACCATTCTCCAAAGACTCAATGGAAACTAAAGGGGGAGGGAATAACATTGTGTGATGACATGGGTACAAGACCCTCCACCTATTTCCACCGAACAGGAACAATAGAAGAAATATGATGACACCATAGGTTTAAACTCTTCCTATCATTCATACTGAGGATAGGACTTTGTACAAGGGTTTAAACGACACTGGGGTTTCCCCTGATTACGCGCCAGCTTCTCTCTGGGACCTATGGCTGGAGCTCAAAATATTGAAGCATCTTCGGCCATGCAGTTTGGCTGTTGAAACCCCTATGTGGAACTTCTTCTTTCGGTGCCACAAACAACTACACCGCATACCCTGATGGGTTCATCAAGACATAACACACTCCATAACTCACTTTACCAAAACCATACATTTCACTAAAACAAGGGATCAGAATAAGCACACACATCGCACCTTGTTTCTTTGGGTGAGAAACAACAGAAGGGTAGGACACGTATAAACACCATCCACTAAGATAGAGGATTTGATGTTTTTCCCAAGGGATACATACTCCCAACATAACAGAGAACCTAAGAGGATTGTGTGACCTTGACCTTTACAGTCAAAAGATCACACATCATCATAATGCGTCACCAAACATGACCTTTGTGATTGATAGAAACAATACATGGAACATGACCATATACCAAGTCCCTAAACAACAGACAAGTCCAAAAAGTGGACACAATATCCTATCAGGACCAAAATATCAAAATTGGTGGTTTAATAATAACTCTTGCTTCAAGGAATCTATGAAGAACCCAGAGGCCCTCTTAGACACCATCATGACACTCATCCACAATAATAACCAAAGAACACTTCCACCTTTGATGAATCATGAAACTTAAGAAACCAAGGCCTCTTTCAACCTTCCACAAGAACTATCCCACTACAAGAGGATCTACAAATCAACTAAAAGAATGGTTGTAGACTCAATCAACAATGATCTATAAAATATTCCTTATATTGATCAACTGGAGGATTTTTCCAATGGAGAAACAATATGGGTTGCACTTCAGTTTTTCACTAACCCTAAATGGAGGCGTACCTTATCCAACGGGAGAACCCAAGGACCCAACCAAGATGGTCCATTGGTCAAAAAAAACCATAAACCAGATCCAAACACATTAAGGTAACCACCATAAAGGTGTCCCAAAACATATCTCAGAGGAGACTACTAACCGGTCCTTCTACCTAGCTTACCGACCAAACATAATCCCAAAACACAGTTCAAATAGGAGAGGTTATTGGACTAAAAAAACATCCCACAAAAACAACATCTTCAAAGACCCATAATACAAACCATCCCAAAACTATTCATCAAGACATCATGTTTTTTTTTCTTTAAAACCATTTCTTTGAAATCAAGTGGCTCAGCGGTAAGAGTATCGACCAATGGTACCCCATGGGCCTCACATATGCATGTTTTTGTGCCACACCAGACACCCTCCTCATATCTGTCCCGGCACTCATCCAGTCATGCCATAAACCATCCATCATCCCATATAACCCCATGCATGTGGTCACTAATGGAAATACCAAAGGTTAAAACAAAAATTCTTTCCACTTTTCAAAACCAACACGGTCAACCAACGCATCCTTTTTTTTCATAACCGCTAACCACGAGATAAAAATCCCAACTCACATCATACAAAAATTTTCAGAAAGTCACAACCATTTAGAAAATAACTCACATTCAAGATATTCACATCAATTTAAAAACATCTCATCCCATTAAAACACACTCTGATTGTTTAGAAAACTCTATTGGAAATACTTTTTAAAACCACCTTCAATACAGTTTCTGCCTTCAAAAGAGGTGTAATCACACCATTTTATATTTCAAAATAATTCTGAATATTCAGTTCCAAAATTTCATAAATCATACCATTCCATCTATATTTGAAAATCATTTCACAAAAACATTACACTTCATAAAACCAAGTCACTTTAAAACAAAAGTTCCAAGATTTCAAAACTAAAGAACACAAGACAATGTGAGAGGAAACTAGTTTCAGTGGGTGACTTGGACATATGGTTGGCGGCCATATTCCAATCACATCACTGTCACAGAGAGTGTTCTAGGGAATATCCCCAGCTCCACATGGCTTGCTAGACCCTGCGAGCTCATTGAGACCATTAACCCAACTCTCTTTTCATTTCCCCTAATCATCATCAAACCAAGAAAACCAAAAGACATAGACAAATCCAACTTATAGAAATTAACTCTTGGACTAACCCCCTAGTAAACCAATTTTAAACATAACAGTGGTAACAATATTTTATTGTTTTTATTATTCATTGTGACCAAAAATTAAGTTGAAACTATTAAATTATTTTAGTTTTAATTATATAAAATATGTAATCATGTTTAATAGAGTCAATTTCTATAAGTGGTATAATTTAATTTTAAATAAGCATGAAAGTTGTAAAAAATACTATTCTATAAAAAAAATTATATGTAATAAACATAACGTAAATACATTACATAACTCATAAAATCATTAAATGGCTGTTAAAATAGATGACTAAAAATATAATATATACACTCAATTACAACCATTAATCAATAGAGATTAAAATTATTTATTCTGATAAAAACATATTGTGTTCCAAAGAACAATTTTCAGATAGATGTGTTTTTATAAAATGATCATATATCAAAAGAAAGTATAATGATTACTATTTTTTAATTAATTAGTTTATTTATAATTAAAGGATTTTAAATATAGTTTAATATCAAATTAAATAATTAATATTAAGTTTTGTTAAATAGAATTTTTTTTTGTTGTAGAAAATGTTTTTGGTCACTATTCACTTAAATAATTAAATATTTAGAAATATAATATAAAACCCTTAGTAGTTATTAATGTAGCGATTTAAAATATGATAATAATTTCCTCCAAAAAATTTCCAAAAAGTGGTATAAATTAATTATAATTTTTACATGAAAAAATTAAATAAAAACCATTTTGGAAGAAAACATATTTTTGAAACATAAAATGACATTATTAAAAAAATGGTTAGTTTTTTATTAAGTATTAATACATAAATTTTTACAATTTATAACCATTTTAAATATTATCTCTGACAAAGTTTTTAATTTTCATACCTACCAATTTAATGTTTAGTATATAATGGTTTTTTTATAACAGTTTATTTAGAAACTATGTTGTGTGTAATGAAAATTATGTAGTACCTCAAGTTTATTTCAATAGAAATATATATATATAATATTTGGGTGTTAAATTAAACACCCATTTAAATTAATTTATCCCTATAATATCAATTATTCATCACATCCTCAGATTCCCATAATTCTTCCATGAATAATTTTTTATTCCAAAGTAAATTAAAAAAGTAAGTGGCATTATTTTGTATAAATTTATGTCAATAATACAAAAATTATATTGGTTCCTCTTAATATAATAAAACATTATCCATCTGTTTAAAAATCAAGTTCAGTACTTGTGATGGATCATATATGTACATTGTTAAGAGAGTTATAAGGAACACTCCATGAACATGAGAGAGGTTTAGGGGGATTTTATGTTATAAAACGTTATCCCATTTATAATAAGAATATTTAAATGAAAAATATACCAAGGGCCCATATTTACCAACATTAAAAATCACAAAACCATATTCCCTATAGAAATTCAAAATAATACCATCTAACCAACATCAAATTTTAGATATCATCTATGATTTTCATCATAACTCCTCAACAATATCTTATCTTCTATGATGTGTTATTGAATAGATAAAATATTCTCTTTCACTTCCTCGACTATATCTTGTCCCAATATCTTTATTTCTCTAATTTCCACAAATCATGTTATAGTTCTATACTTATTTTGATGTATGTATTAATTAGAATTCACATGCATTATCTATTGATTGTAACAGTTGTAAGAAAATTTGAATTTATAAAAGTGAGTATACCAACGTACTTTGAAATAAAAATAACAAGATATAAACATCTCCTAAAATTTTAAAATAGTATTCTTATACAGACCATATATCAGAGTATGATAAGAATCACTAAAACATAACTCTATATTTGTATCTTATTGAAGGAGTATCCAAAACATTAATGTAATACTAAGATCCTGATTTAAAAAGAATTGAATTTAGTACTCTATATACCCTTACCACTTCTATAATGTATATCCTGGATATCATAACAACTGATAAATATTATCTATTATTAATGAAGTGTTATCTCTTTGAAATGAGATTATCTATAACCCAAATTTAAATATTTCTTTTAGGTATTGTGTGGAGTCTGATGATAAAATCCAAGGTAATGTTTTCCCATAAATATTTATGAATATAGACTATTTTTAATATAATCTTAGACTTTAATTTATCATTCTTAACTTTCTTTCATACATAGAACAAAGATACATATGCTTCAATATCTATCATCATGTTGTCCGATCACAAAAACTCATTCATATCAATATACGTATTTGTACTTCCTGGCTGAATTTCTATTGATGATCTATGAGCTTATTGTAATAGTTAATCCCTAATTTCTGGTATGGAGGGCACACAAAATCAATTCTTATACCTTATCAATCCATCATAATCATTGTTGTACCCAGCAACATTTCTCTCCCTACTTTACAACTCTATATCCCCCATCTATGCCTCTATTGGAATAAAATTTATATATGGTTGAACAGAAAATTAATAAAATCATATATATAAATCCTTTATGATTTCATAGTCAAACTGTTAAAAATCCATAAATATTGTTTCTTTAATGATCCTCCTTATAGATAAAATAACATGATCATTTCAAGTCAAAGAATCACTAACATTGTCTTTTGTACCATAATGGTAATGAATTGTGTATATATAATCATTAATAAACTCCTATAATATTATATGGAACAAATTCAACCTGTTCTAGGTGAATATATATATATATTAAAATTTAATTATCAGAATATATGTCCCACAATTCTTTATAATGATAACTCTTAAATATAATTTCTGAAATGATTACTATTGTAATTTAATAATCAAGTATAGGGTAATTTTTATCATGAAATATCAAGTAGTTTGAAGAATTAGATATCACCAATATCATTCAATATGAGAAAAGATCCCATCCTTTTTAGGAATCAATGAAAATAATAAAATCTTCTCTATAATAAGGTACTTTTATCATAGTTTTACTAACCAGTCTTATTTTTAATTCCATGAAATTTTATTCACATTCATCCATCCAAAAGAACATTAATTTATTCAAAATAATCCATGTGAGTTGACTAAATAGCCATGATAAATTAGTAATAATACATCAATAATATACTTGTAATCCAATAAAACACTAGATATCAATCAACGTAGTTGGTTTAAGCCAATTATCAATAATTGTTTTCCATTATGGATCTGTCGATTAACCTACACTTCATATTATATGTCATAAAAAATAAATTTTATGTCTTCAAAATTCACACATGGTAAATTTTGAATAAAACTTCTCATTCATTTGGTAATTTAGTATAAACAATGGTGGTCCTTCTTTAACTTACATTCTCTTAGAGTACATAATAATATCATCAATAATGACTACCAAAAACTAATCATTGTAATTTCAATGTACTTTATTCATTAAATCCATATTTATAGAGGGATAATTAGTAAGAAAATGATATTAAAATAAATTTATGTGTCCATAGATAGATCTAAAGGCTTCTATGGGTATGTTTTCACATTAAATCCAAAATTAATTGTATCCAAATTGAATATTGATGAGTAGAAATACTGATATCATCATAATTGATCATAAAATAATCATATTGATATGAGTATTTTTATTCATTATCATGTTCTTGTTGTGATCGTGTTAATAAATGAAAATTTTATATTATCTGACATTCTTTTTAGGAAAAAGAATAAGGGAACCCCAATGTGATCCACAAGGAAAAAAGAATGACTTATGAAAATTATCCCAGGGTTGCTACCTCAAATCCTAATACTAAATTAGGAGAATTATATATAGAGTATTTTAAATAGGTGTAGATCCATGTATGATTTCATTTCAAAACTATTATTTAGGATTTCAATGAAGACTATGATATTAAACCAAAATCCATTCATAAAATATATTATAATATGAATGTATCTCCCCCAATTTTTTAGTAAGTATCAATTTGTTTATATATTTTATTTATGTAAAGTGTTTAGGTGATGTCTGAGAGTGTTCAGAGGACCTTTGAAAAAAATAGGGCTTTTCAGAAGGTGTATGGTATGGTAATGGATTGTAGAAACTATAAAACACCTTCAAGAAACCATGAAAAGGTAAACACTAGGCTCCAGGTATTCCCATAGTTAAGTGCAAGGATTTCCAAACTCTATAGCCATTGATAAGTAACCATGAAGAGTATAAATGAGGTAAAACATGGTTTGTTCTAGGTTTTTCTAACTGTGTGAGCCTTGCATGTTAACGGTCTTGAGAGGCAGTGTAGTGCATTGTTTGCACATGTTTCTATTAACTGTGTTCCATAACCATGCACAATATTAATTTTTGATCATCAAATATGGATCTCACAAAAACATTCTCCTAAAACTCTCATTTTTTTACTTAATATCACCCTAACTCAATTTTCTCTCTTCCCAAAGGTTGTTGAGAGTCTCCATGTCTACTCAAGATTCATCTATTAGAAAATCTTAATTGGTTGAAGGCTTAATTACTTAATAAGTCTACGTTATTGATGGTTTTCCATAGATCTATTATTCATCCTTCTCTTGGATTTATAGATCTAGTTTATGGGGGCATATATATGATAGTTTATGATAAAAATATTAATATATGGATTTGTTGATGTTAGGTATAAATATCTAATGAGGTTTTGTGGAAATTGAACCTGGTTTTATTAAAGAGTTTATGTCATTATTCATTTTCTCATAGTTTATGAATTAGGTTTCTAGAATCTCAACTCTAATTTTTATAACATGAAGGGTTATTTACAATTTTTTTGAATAGTATTGTGATTTATTTTTTTAATGATTGGAGGAAGTCCTCTTTAGTGATAGTTTATAAAATTGTGATAGTTGGTAGTTTTAGTGGAAAGTGGAATTGGTAACATGATTTAAAAATGGTGATTTTTAAATGGTTGTTTTCATTTTATGTATATAAAATTGGTTGGGAAGTTTTTTTAATAAAATATTTTTTTATTGAAATTGTCTGGAAATGAATTGTTTGGTACAGTTTTTGTCTTAAATTGTTAATAGGGAGTATAAAGGGATGGATAATTGTTTTGAATTACCACCATTAAAGTGACAGAGTATGTTCATGAAGTTCCACCATCAATGGTAACACCATGATTGAGTGGGGGTTAGTTAAGTGAAATGGGGAGGGTTATCTGAAATAGATTTTGATTGAATCAATTTTAAAGAGTCTTTTGGTTTCTCTCCTTGAAAATGGATTTGGTTTGGGGAAAATATTTTTTATGGAAATTTTTTTATATTATGATATAATTTTTCTAATGTTTTTATATAAATTGTTTAATACAAATGTTCTATCATGGTCAATCCTCGTGGGGGGGGGGTAAGTAAAACATTTGGGGAAAACCTAATAACTTTCATTACTCATCAAATTATTTCAAAAATTAACACTTTTGAAGAAATATTTTATCTATACATAGGTAATGGGAAATTATAACATTTATTTAGTGGTTCATAATGATAATTATGAACATATTACAGACTTAAATCTTGGAGAATGTTGACTGTTTCTGTTTTGGTGTCTTTTGATTCTTTGAGCATTTTTGGTTGTGTATTATTATTTTTATTTTGATATTGGTCTTGGTTTCCTCTTGGTACTCTGATATAGTTTCATTTTGTTTGTCAAACATTAAATTTTAATAAATTACTTTTCATGCATATTTTACTGGTTATTTGGTTTTGGTGTTCTTGGTTGGGTTGATTTAATTCTCAATTAGAAAATCTTCCCCCAATTTTATTAAATCCCTTGTCATTTATATCCATCCATTGGAGTCTTGGGAATGTTTCATATGGCCTACTAGAAATTATCCCTCATCCTAACACATTATTAGGGGAGAAACGTTTCAAATGATATCAACTTGTTCGGTCCTTGACTTATAAATGGAATAAATATTGGTATGTTTTTTTTTTAATTTTGGGACAAATGGTTTTGGTATGTCATTGTAGGAGTTGGAAAATCATTCTTTATTTATCCTTAAGTTGGGATGGTAGAAAGGAATATGATTTTCAAAACATGGAATGTGTAGAATAAAAACACGTAGCTAACTTATTTGTCTTCAACTTTATGTTACTATATACATGAGTACATTAGTGTTTGGGAGAAACTTATATGATTTTTATTCACATTGATGGGTGTTTATCCAATTAGAATAGAATGAGATGTATTGATAGAAATGAATTCTTACTAAAAGTTCATATTTCATTCTAAGTATTGATTTAACATTTTCTGAAAAAAAATTGATTTTTTAACATTAATGGAAATTGTTTTTGAATGCGATATTTTGAAATCTGCATGATATTTTCATTTTGATAATTATTTTATTTTAAAGAGAATGGTGAAATTTTCAAAAATGGGTTGAAAAATAAAAGTGTGGATTTTTTCAAAGCATTATTATGATTGTTGTGATGGGGTAAATTTGAAAATTCCAAGCTTGTAGTTTCTAGAGTGTGAGACTTATGGTGTTTCTTGTGCTTAAAGAAAATGGAACCCATTAGGTGTCATAGAAACCAACTTGAAGAATTGCTTATAATGTGGTTGCACATGATCCATTGGTGAACCAACATCTAGTTCAGAGTATAGTCCAAGAATTTTAGGCTACGAATAGTTGGAATTGGAGGGATAAACCAAGGCAAAGGGATCATTCCATTTAGTACTAGAAATTGAATCCACCCATCTTTCAAGGTGATTCAGAACCAAAGAAGGAATTGTTGTGGCTAAATTGGATTAATGGAATATTTGACTTCCTTTACACGCCAATAGAGCTAAAAGTCAATTTATAAAAATATATATTGGATGATCTTGCATTACAATGGTGGGATTTTGTAGTTCAATATAAATTAGACTAAGGCATTGCTGGGAGGATTTTTAAGAATTTATCAACAAAAAATTCAATACTCATAAGTTCAATATTACGAGAATAATATACTTACTCAACTTGAATCATGATAACCTCTCAGTGAAAGAATATATGGACATATTTATGAAATATGTCCTCCTTGCACCTGAAGTTGTTGTAAGTTCGTCCTTGAAGGAATGGATTCTTGAATTAGGTATGAGGTATGAGATTTGTGAGATAAATATTTATTATTTATTTAAAAGATTCTATGAGGATTTTTATTATAGAGAAAATGTAATAAAGGGACATCTCAGCAATGATAGGTGGTGGAATTGGGTTTTTATCTACTAAAAATGGTGGGAAATCTAATGTTGGGATAAAAAAGAGAGGGACAGTTATATCCAAGGTAGTGGAATGACCTTGAATCTGAAGAGTGGATCGGTGAATCATCCTCCAAGTCATAATGGATATCCATGATGTTTCTAATGTGGTTTTTTTGGATCACATAAAGTGATATTTAAAGGAACCACCTATATCATGCCATAATTGAAACCAAATGAGGAAAAATCATCTTTATTTCCATACTAATCCATGGTCAGGTATTCAAGGAACATACCCTTTTTCAGATGTCTTATGCATAAAATAAATTAGGGTATAAAAATACTTATCTATAGAAGAACCTAGATAACCATGTTGATTCTATGAATACCATGGCACCTCAACAAGGTAAATCTAAACATAGAAATGAAGAATAAAGTGCAGTGAGAAAGAACTTCTATAAAGTTGAGCTTGTAATTCTGGATAAACAATCTGGACCATAAATGGTGATAGGTGTGATTCTTTATAATTTTACCCTTATGAAATATTTTTTTTATAGGGTTTCATCCCATTATTTTATTACTTTTCATTCTATTTATCTTTTGAATATAGATGTTGAGATGGTACCTTCACTTTTGAAACTTCAAACACCTCTTGATCAAATAGAATGTAGAGTCATTTTGTGTAGAGCATGTTCTATAACTCATGATAGAGATAATTTGATATTTAATTTCTTAATTCATGAGATTGAGGTCGATGAAATAATCAAATGTATGGATTTTTAGACAAATTTCAAGGCTCAAATTGATTATTATACGCAAACAGTTAGTTTTAAAAATGATGATTGCATCAAGAATCTATTTAATGGGGAACTAAATGCAATGGCTGGTGAAACGGTCTTTTTGGAACTAGAATTTGGAATGATATCATACCATTTTTTTTCATTAACGTTATCATCAATTAAATATATCGAGAATAGTATTTTTTGAGTAGTCTTTGATCAGTTCTAGGATTTGATTCCTAAAGAAAATCAAGGTCTTCCCCACAATATAAGTGGAGTTTATGATTGATCTTCTTATAGGGACCATTCCTATTTAACTTCTTTCATATCAAATGGATCCAATATAATTAAGTCAATTGAATATGTGTTATTTAGATCTATAAATAAATGGATACATTTGTCCTAGAATGTCTCTTTGGAAATAATTAGTCTTATTTTTAAAAAATAAAGATGAAACTCTTTGATTGTGTTTGGATTATCATAAGCATAACCATGTTATGATAATGAATCAATGTATACTTTCATGCATTGATGATTTTTTTTTGATCAATTAAGGGTAGCTTAGTGGTTCTCTAAAATAGACATATATTTAGGATATAACCAATTGTGTGTTTGGATGGATGATATTCCAATTAAAACATTCATAAGTAGATATATCCATTAAAATAATGTGGTTATGCCTTCTGGGCTTACCAATTTCCATTGTTCATTATGGAATTGATGAATCGTATATTTTATTGGTGTTTGGATTCCTTTTCGGTGCTGTTTGTGGAGGAAAGATTGTTGTATTCATGGATAAGGGTTGAGCTTTAGTAACACTTGCTGATAGTATTTGGAATTTAGTAGGATGATCATCCGTGTTCCAAATTATCAATTTTTTATTTTTGATATGATAAGTACATTTACTTCCCCATTTAATTTCTAAAAGAGGTTTTTTGTGGATCTAGAAACGATAGAATTTTTTATCTCTTGTAAGATTCCAAAAGGTTCATCTATATATGCATTTTCCTTTCTCTAGCTATTTATTACTGATGTTTTGTTCATGATTTTCAAGACTAGCCTCACAAATGACAGCTTTGACAATGAAAAATATTCAATTCCAATAGAAGAATTAATGTTAGAATTATTTTCAAGAACTTAATGTTTTCTATTCATCATCACTAATCTAGATTTTCAAGAATCGTGAAAATGCTACATGCTGTATTGTGATGCTTTAGGATCTGGGTTAGGATATCTACATATGAAGGGAGATCATTTTGTTTCTCATGAATCATGGATGTTATATTTTCATGATAATAACTACTCACCACATGATTCATATTATAATAATGTTGTCAATTAATTAAAGACATGGAATCATTATCTATTTGGTGAGAAATTTATTTTGTTTACAAATCATAAGAGTGTGAAAAGCATTTTCTCAAAAATGGATTTGAACATGAGTCATTGAAGAAGGGTGGAGTATCTCCAAATAGTTGACTTTGACTTGATGTATACATCAGGTAAATTCAATTCGACGGTAGATTCATTAATTAGAAACTCTTATGCTTAGTTGGAAAAAGAGGCTTCAGATTGGGCATAATTGATATTGGCCATATATGATATGAACCTAGAATGTGACAAATGAGGTAATATTGTGGTTTTCATTCCATTTTATTTTTTTGGAATTGATTTAAATGGTTTAATAGCCACATAATTTTGATTAATAAATTATTTTGATATGGTCAAAACTCATTGATGGGGATACCATTGTGGGATAGAAGCTGGATAAGAGTTCATTTTTTTTATTTTTAGATATGGTGGACGTACCCATTTATATTTTTTATAAACATCTTCATCATTACCCACCATTAAATATGGGATAATCATTATGGAATTAAAAATATGTATACTACATTAAAATATCATTTTTTGGTGTGTTAGCATAAAAATTAATGTGGATAAGATTGTTTCAAGATGCCTCGCCTATCAACAGGTTAAGGTAGATCATCAACGACCGGCAGATATATTGGATTAACTACCAATACTAGTTTGGAAATGGGAACAAATAGTCATTGATATCGTAATAGGCCTCCTAATAATGGGTTTTAAACATGATCAAATATCAATGATAGTTGACCAAATCACAAATTTGATAAGTTTCATCCCAGTTTGTGAATCTCATTTAGTGGAGTACTTATCAAAATTATATATCTGAGAAGTGGTAATGAGGCATGGTGTACTTATTTTGATAGTATCATACATAGATCCATTATTTCTCCATATTTTTCCAACACATTACAACATGCCATTGGGACATGCTTAACCACTAGTATAGAGTACCATCCTCCTAATGATGGACATTCCTAAAGGATTATACAAATGTTGGAAAACATATTGTGGTCTTTTGTATAGAATTTCAGTGGATCTTGGGAGGAGAACATACCATTAGTGGAGTACTTATATAACAATAGTTATCATACCTCAATAAATATGGCTCCTCTTGAATAATTTTATGGGTCTCCTTATCGTTCCAAACTTTTTTGGGTGGAAACAGCTAAGACTTCACTGTTCTATTCGATCCATGTCCAAAAGACAATGGATAATATTTAGTTGATCAGGAAGAGAATGGATATGGATCAAAGTCTTCCTTAATCATATGTGGACCATTGTTGATGACTTTTTTCTTACAAGGTTAGTGATAATGTGTTCTTAAGAATACTTACAAGTCATGGGCATCATCATTATTTAGAGTAGGGCATAATATATCATCTACACAAAGACCCTTTTGAGAAACATGAATGTGGTTTGGGGTGTCATATAGGTTGGATTTTCACCATGGTTCAGTACAGTGAAAAATGTGTTTTTTGTATCCTATTTGAATTTTTTTAGCCTAGTCCTAATAATGTGATTCAATGGGATCACATTGACATAGATCTAGATTATGTGTTTTGTCATGTTCTTGTGAATGTTTTGGATAGGAAAGAGAAGGTATTACTAGGTACAAGTGTCAATCAACTGTTAGTTTTGATAAAACATGGCCATATTCAAGAAGAACCCTACGGATGAGAAAAATAAATTGTCAACCAGTGTCCCAAACTCTTTCATGAAAATGGTGGATTTCTAAATTCAAGGTATAGAAAGACCAATGGGGGGGAGAATTTGACTCCCCCAATTTCAAGGATGTAATATTTCCTTTATGTATTTTATATGTATAGTGTTTTGGTGTTGTTTTAAATGGTATGAAGTAATTTAGAGATGATTTTGTGGATTTTATGGAGATTCCAATTTTAAGAATGGTTAGTAGAAATAGTGAAACACTGTCAAGAAACCATTCCATGATAGATAGTGGGCTCTAGGTAGGTGCACTGTTAGGAACACTAGTTTTCTAAACTCTGTAGACACCCAAGAGTAACCATGAAAAGTGGAAACAAGGAATAACTTGGCTAGATTATAGTTTGTCTAACCATGATTCCAATTGGGATAAGGGTATTGGGAGGTATTGGTTTGTACTGGTTTGGGAACAGTTTTCTAACTGTGCACCCAAACCAAGCATGGATTTATATTTAGATTCTAAAAACTAGATCTCATTATTAATTTCCCTTAATACTTTATTTTTTCACTTAATCCTACCCTGACTCGGAATTCTCTCCTCCCAAAGGCTGAAGAAACTCTCCACTATGATTTGAGAGCGATCTGTTGGAAAATCATGATTCATTGAAAGTTGTATTTCTTGGTAAGTCATTGTTCTTGATGGTTTTCCTTAGATACATTCCTCTTCCAGATCTTGGATTCATAGATCCAGTCCACGGGGGATTGATCTATAATAGTTTATTCCATTCATGTATAAATATAGTAGTTTTGATGTTAGGGAACAACATCTATGAAGGTTTTGTAAATATTCAGCCTTGATTTGTTGAAGAATTAATTCTATATTTCATTTAGCAATTGTTTCTAAAGTATGTGGCCTCTCTCTTGCCTCGTCTTATTTAAAAATGATGGATTGATTTCAAATTAATTGTTTGTTCTTGAATTTGATTATAAAATTTTCATTCTATTCTTGATGGAAATTCTTATTATTAACAGTTTATAAAATTGTGATAATTGGATGTTTTGGTATAATGTGAAATTGGTAACATTAATTTAAAATGAGGATTCCAAAATGGTTATTCCATTTTGATTCAAGAAATATTGCTTGGGATGTGTTTTCAATAAAATTATGTTTTGTTGAAATAGTTTAGAAATGATTTGTTTGGAATGGTAATTAGATTAATTGGTTAATCAATAGCTGATTGGGATGGATAATGATCTTGATGTACCACAATCAAAGGGATGGAGTATGTATGGAAAGTTCCCCCCATCAATTTTAACACCAATATTTAGTGTGTGTGTGTGTGTGTGTGTGTTTGTGTGTGTGTTTTTGTTTGTGTGGTTGTGGTAATGTAAAATTTAATGGGCTATGCCAAATGGATGTCTAAGAAATGTTTCAAAGATTTTTTTGGTGTCATTTCTTGTAAATGTATTCTGTTTGGGAAAACTATTTTGTTATGGTAATTGTTTTATATTCATATGTAAAATGTTTTTAATTGTTTTATAAAAATGTGTTTATATAAAGGTGATGACATGTTTATCCTAATGGCATGAGTAGGTAATCCATTTAGGAAAAACTATCCTAGTTTCATTACTTACCCCCTTCTGTGGGACTATGGTGATTTTTCATATATTCTTTATCGGGACACATGTAATGGAATGTATCGAAATTCTTTAGTGTTTCTTCATGATATAGGGACATTGATAGTGGTGTTGGATCTTGCATCATTTTGGTGTTTCTGAGTTTTTGTATTTGAATTATTTTATTTTTGTTTGTTATCTCTTCACAATTGTATTTTGATTTTGGTATTGGGTTCTACTTGCTAGTTTGACATAGTTTTATTTGGTTCATCATACATTGAGTTTTTCTATATTGTAATCATGAATCATTTTGTGCTCATTTTGTTTTGATATGATTGGTTGGTTTATTTTTATTCATAGAAGGAAAATATTCTCACAATTTCATTGAATGTCATGTTATTTATTTCTAGAGTTTGGCATCTTGGGAATGTCGCATATGGCCTAGTAGAATTCCCACCTCATCTCAATCCAATGAGGATGGGTTGTATGTTACCTTTAATATCGCCAACATTGAGTTTATACCTAATCAGATAAGATAATTATCTTTTTTAATATGCATTGGGACCTATGAAATGGTTGTAATTTCTATTCAAAAGTCATATTTATTCCTGCACCAATTTATGATCATAGGATAGTTCATAATATCAAATGTTACTTCCATTCCTCATAAATTTATATCATCTTTATATAACGAAGTACAATCCAAGAAATAAATCAGTTCAAATTAAACAATAGTAATAATATGAAGAATTAAAAGAAACGCATTGAAACAAATATGAATTGTGAAAGAAACATTTACTTGTGATGTGATTTGAATACCATAATTGTTTTTTAATATTATTTAAAAATTTAGTCATTTGAGGTGGTAATGTGATACTTTTAGCATATTTTTCTAATATAAATGATTATTTATAACTATAATAAAATAAGACATTGGTATTCTTAGGGAGGATTATAAGTTTAATTATCACCACTTCATTATCATAACCCACAACATATGTAATGGTAACAGGATATTTCCCTTTTCAATTGGTAATAATAGGTTACTTATGTTGATCATCATCACTAATCATTATATTCAAGCACAAGTTAGAAAAATTCTCAAAATCCATTCATTAGAAAAATTGTAGTGTGGGTGGTGTATTGTGTGGAGCATTTTCCTTATTCCATTCATTTACTGTCCTCTTCACATAACATTAGAACCCTTATTCTTGATGACCATCCATTCAATACTAAAACCATTTACCTCTTTTCTTTAGTCAATTCCCTCCATAATCATTTCCATACTTCTTACATAAAAAAAAGTTCATTTTCTCTCTTTCGTTTCTTTTATTAGAATTTCGTTTGGATTACATAAATATTTTCAAATAAAAATAATGATATTTATGAGTGAAACCAATACCTATCTTTATATTGAATGAAAACCAAAAAATATATTAATTACTACATCAATCTCTTTTTGGTAATGCCTTTTAGTGAATTGATTTTAAACCATAGAATAACCAGTCAACCTTACAATCTAGTTCAATAATAATTCAATAATAATATCGCAAAATCGTTGTAAAATTTGTATCATAAGTACAAATAGATTCATTATCCTTCATCTTTAGATCAATAAAAACTTTATCCATATTTACACAATGAATATTGAAATTTTATATATTTAAAAATAAGCTCCAAAACACAGCCCACACCATAGATTATACTTATTCATGATTGATTATATTCTTGATAAGAGTCCAACATTCATATTCTTTTGATTCTATATGATAGATAAGCAAGATAACATTTTCTTGTTCTGAGTAATGGAAAATATAAAATATATATTTAGTGGTACCAATCCATTTGGTCATTTGTAATTAGAATACTAGAACCACTAAATGAAGTAACAATTATCCTCATGAAGTAGTCAAAAGTATTTTATACCATTCATCCCTCATTTTTACATTTATATTGATTAATTAAATGAGAATGATTTGTAATAATAGAAAAATATTTTTAATTCTAGTTCCTAAAAGAGTTGGTCTCTCAGGGGGAAAATCATTTCATTTTCCTTCAAATTTATTAACATTGTTATTTTTGTTTTTAGAAATTGAATGAAAATAAAAATCTTATTATGTGTATCTATAATGAAAGAGGTAAATCTTATAATCATAGAGAAATCATTTATATGATTTATATATTATGGAAAAAATCAACATGTGAAAAAATTAATTTATATTAATAAATCCTTGTTTATTATCTTCCCAACTCCTTTATAATTGTTTATAATGATAAGGTGGGTTAACCTATGCATATAAACCAAGAGTTTCAGTTTAGGAGGGTAGAAAGGACTCATACACCAAGCACCGTAATGTTGTTCAAGATAAAATCAACCAAATTTATTTGTGGATGTTAACCCTTAGTTTATTTTTAAAGAACCCACATCAACATATAATATCAATACAAGGATTTATTTTTGTAGGAAAACCAAAATCCTTTAAAAACCATAAAATTGGATGTTTTCCTATAAATGATATTATCTTATGGTTTTCTACTAATGATTCCACATCCAACTTTTCAAAAATTACTAGACCATTTTTAGATATAAACTATAGTCCCATAAGCATTTCTTATATAAATAAAATGTCTTATTAGATAAATATTCATTACATATCATCATAATCCACAACTGAATAATAAATTTTTAGTGTATTAAAAATAATGGATAAATAAATAACATGTACATAAATGATCTACATCATTTCCCATTAAGTTATTCTCAACAAGAACATTTCATAAAAATATCATACATAAACCATTATTCCAAACATAGGGAAAGGAAATATAATTATGGGAGATCTTATATTGATAGTAAAGGTAAATAATAACCGATATCATCTAATTAACAAAATTGAGAATAATATAATAATATATCTATGAAACCATGTTGAAAATTTTCAAAAAACATTCCCAATCAGTCGAATATCATTAACCCATAAACATGGAATACAATTTTTTTATTAAATATAATAAATTAGAAGACATCATAATCATCAATAATCCATTAATATTCTATTGAACATATCAGAAGAATAATTCATATGTTTTTTCTTTTAAAATAATCATAGGTAACCATAGCCTTAGTCAAAGTTCCCTCTAAATGCTATCATTATGGACAATGTCCGATAAATTATATTTATTCCCAATAATTTCCAAAATTAACATAAGAGTAAATTATATTGTTTTTAATCTTTAATCTCATATTATTTGTTCACTCAATAATCTCTTAAAATATTCTCAAACCCATAATCATTACCCAATTCATTTGAAGGATACAACTGATATACCGGTCAATGGTTTATAGCGTAACCTCTATTCCATTGTTAATAATGTATACAATTATAACATATTCATAATTTATTTATATATTTGATAAAAAATAATGCAAAGATTCTGCATTTCATCATCCTTCAATATATGGAAAAGAAAATGAGTTTCCCCAATATATTTCTCTCTTAATCATAAACCATCTATAAAATGAGTAAATATTGTAAGATTTTATTATATCCTAATTAAATCATAATAATCATAAATTTATTTAATTATATATAAAAATAGCTTTCCAAAATTTCAAATATAAAATTTCTAAAATTAAATTCCATTTTTATTTTGAAATAAGTTTTTTAGAATCTAGAAACTCTAAAAATATATGGAAAACATTTTCTTTGAAAATAAAAAATGTAATTTATAATGTATAATTCAACAAATATTTTGGTCTTTATGGTGGGTAATTTAATTCATGTTGTTAATGATAAAACAAAAATTACATTCATATTCTTTGTAAAAATCCAAATGTACCCCATTGGTAAAAATGATAGAAATATTCCTTTTAAAAAATTATAAAATTTCAAACATGGGAAAAAGTAAAATATTTATTATTTTGAGAGTTATAAAAATATTTTTGAAAACATTTTAAATAAAATAAATACATGGAATAAATGATTCTTGAATGAAGAGATAAACTACGTCTTTTTCCCTTAAAATGTTCATTCAGCCACTTAAGTATTTAAAGAGTGAAAAATAATAGGAAAAACTTTCTTCAGTAAAAAATTAAATAGGATATGAAAATACATACTATTTTGGATATATATTTATATAATATACCTTCATCATAAAAAATTAACTATAAAAATCCCCTGGAAAAATGATATTTTGACATAAAACACTTACTGTAGAAGTGATTTTTTTTCCAAACCCCCTTGAATGAAATAAATTCAATTGAAATTTTTCATAAGATGAGTATTAAGATATTAATGATAAGAAATATAAATATATTAGTAAATAAAATTCATAAAACAATATAGTTCATGAATATAAACAATATCTCAATGAAAAAAAAAATTGAGACCAAAAACCCTTACCTTATGTCCATCATGATTTGTAAATACTCTATCCTCCATTAAAATACATTTAAATTTATTATAATTCTATAATAGAAATATATTCATACTTATATTATGATATATAATCCACTTATATCATTAAAACACCCATTTATTAACAATTATCAATTAAAGATGTTATTTTGGTTGTTAACTGCTTCAATTTTAATATATGTTTTAGTTTGGAAGCTATGTTAAATGAAAATTGATCATAATTCCTTAAAAATATATAATTTTAATAAATAAATTAATATCATAAATATTATTCATATTCAAATTTATAACTATTAATTTAAATTGGTGATGAAAATGAATTACATCACTACTTAGAGAAAGTAATACAAATATATGTATTAGTGGACTTTCCATTTTTCATTGGATGTAATTAAAAAAGGTAGATATAAATTCAACATTAAATAATAATAATTATGACATCAATATAATATTGATATATTAAATATATCAAAACACCCAAACCTAAATGATAGTGGTGGAAAATGAATTTTATGACTACGTGGAGGTGGTAATCCACATGTACCCAGGAGAAATACATTAATAACCCATTTAACTGAAAAAAATTTATAAATGGTTATTCCATGATCATAATAACATATTACTATATTTATTATATTTTATGAATCATTTTTTTATGTGTAAAACATTCATATAAAAAGTATAAGATCAAATAAACTTGAATGAGGCTGTTTAAGATCAATACCTCCTCCTTGAGAGACCACATTTGGCTTGTGCTACAATCCAATAAATATTTGTCTTATTAGAATATTATATTATCTATAATGAAGGGAAGTATTATAATATGGTTTTTAGAGTAGTTATATTCCTATAATGATGGATAAAATGGTTCAATAATGGATGATAATACATGGCCTTTTATATGTGAAGGAGGGACAAGAATTGAATTTCTAAAAAGTTTTCAATGGTATATGGTCACTTCCATTATAAACTTTCTCTAAATATAAATATTTATTAAGTAATTATAAGACATTTTTTATATATATTTGATGAATAATAATTATTCAAGTGCAGGTGGTAATCCTACCCCTATATATTCCTATAACACCCCTAGAAACTAACTTTAGCCTTAATAGTCTCAGGAATACTTTTTCAATTAACTCTGAGAAAAATTTAATTTACCATTATTTAATTTTACAATTTATGATGATTCCAAATTTTTAATCCAATTCAGATGTTTTTTTTATATAAGTGTTAGAGTTTAATTTTTAAATAATTGATAGATACTGAATAAAAATATGTTTTAGGAAATTGAAATTTTAAGCACAAACATAATTTTCTTCCATTTCATGGTTGGTAAAAACAATTAAATTAATGTTAAAATATATGAATAAATATTTAATCTATAAATTTATATAATCCCATTAATCAATATATAATTGTATAAATTTTTATGAAAAAAACACATTGAGTGGAGGACACCATTTTCTAGAAAAATGGGTTTTCATTCCCAAATATGAACTTACATCAAAATAAAGTAGAATTATAATTATTATGTACCTAATTAATATATTTATAATTTAATGGTTATTATATTAATTTATGTTAAAACTAAAAAATGGGTGTTTTTTATGAAAATAAATTCTAGTTTCTTTAAAATTTAGTATTCTTTACAAGTCATTCAAATAAAAATATTTTCAGAAAAATCATAAAAATTCATACCTGAAAATATAGAAATTAAAATTTAAAAATATATATTTATTTAATGAAATAAAATCTATTATAATTCTTTTAGTAATATTTAATCTTCACATGAAATAATTAGATAAATTGTATTTTTTTAAAAATCAAAATTTTGAATCATAAAATGACATTAAAATAATATAGGAACATATTTATTTTGCATAAATAAATAAATTTTCAATATAAAAACCAATATAAATATTTTAAATAATGATTTTTTTAATATTAATACATTCCAATATGTAATATCACTTTTTTAGTTTTAAATTCCAGAATAGATTTGATTTTTTAATTACTAGATGAGTCAGTTATTGGTCTGAGATTCAGAATAATAGTTTGATGATTCAATTTACCTTAAATAATGTTTTTAGACATGGTATGAGGATCAGAATGTATTTAATAGGATTTAGTAGTGTTCTAGGGATTTGGATCCATAATTTAGTGTTATAAAAAATGCATCATTGGGCGCATGGTTGTAACATGATTAGTACAATCCATGAAGTGTAATTCTTTGTCCTAGTATGTGCAAGAGAACAAGCAGGGGAACTCATTTTTAGGTCCTTACAAAAAAATCTTCAAAAAACTTATAGATTCTTTTGATCACTGGAAAGATTTTTATTAAATTATTCAATTTAACAATTCATGGTGTATGGGTTTGAGGCAGTCTTAACTGCACAGCTGGTGCATGTTTTGTCCAACCATGTGTCCCATTAAAAATGAAGGAATTACCCTTTTCCACTCTGATAATTAAGTGGGAATAACTCTTTATTCTTATCCTCTCCTCTATTTTTTTGAGTCTACCCTACTCTTCTATCCTTCCCTTCCTCAAACCCCATTGTATGGTTTGTTCATTTTTTCCTTCCATGGAGATTTGATTTACAATTTATCCTCTGATAGTCTCTCTTGGTTTCTTCCACTATACATTCTTAATTTAAAATTTATTTTGTTATGTTTTTAATTACTATTTCCACTAAAGTAAAGGGTAATAAGATATATATGACTGTTATTTTACACTTCATAGGAATAGGATAACCTAGAGGATGTATTCACATCATCCTATGATGTTTCATTGGGATATGTAACCATTGTGAATTTATAAATATTTAAATATTAAATAAAATATTATTATTTTTTTCATAGTTACATAGGTATTATTTCTGAATCAAGGTTGAAGATATGTTTTAGTTTATTATTGACAAATATTTAGTGGTTCAAGTGCGATGGGACCAGTTGGTGCGGTTTTTTGTTGCACTCCCTTTAAAAATGAAATGGTATTTTAAAAAAATTGTAGGATTTCTTAAATAATTTTAATTTTACTATGATTAATTAATTCGGTTGGTTTGGATCTGAAGTAGTATTTAGTATGTATCATATGGTCATTTAAATTTTTGGAAAATTTCTTCCCTCCCTTGGAAATTAAATGGAAAACTCTAAATAGGTATTTAGTTTGTCTTACCTACCCATTACTGATTTTTCATGTGTAATGTATTATGTAAATTCTCGTATATTCCAATGAGAATGACACCTCAACTTATAATTATTCAAATGATATATTTAATTAAATTAATTTATTTTATTATAATGAATGGAACCATGTTTCAATAACAACTCTTGGGTTCCATTTTTATGCATTTTCCCTAATAGCTGAGACTAAGGCCATTGAGATACATAGTAGACTCATGATATATTAGGAATTGATTTTGGGCCCAGTGAGGAATTCCAACCCTTATATAGTCTTGGCTGAGAAACCATAGTATGAACATGACTAGGTTTTATGAGTAGACCAACCTGGATTTCAGAGATGGGCTAGGGGACAACTCTCCACCATTGTTCTCATAGAATATGTCATGTTTCAAGTTGAGAAGCACTACACATCTTAGCCTTCCAAGGTATATGATGTCCAGGTGTGTCAATTGTTGACTATTGACAATGTGAAATAATTAATAGAGCCCAATAAGGATGTCCTTGCCTATGTATGGACCTTGATGATCCAATAGAGGATTCCCTACTTTGTTTTGATTTAGGGGACCCAATGTAAACCTCGATGGATGAACATGCATAAGGGTTTGGGTAGAGATGTTAGAAGGTGTCAGCTTAGAACATGCTCCCATCTTGTAATCCTATGGGTGTGTGGTAGTAGTGATTGTTTTAGGAATTCATCCACCCTCACTCTTTAGTTTTTCCTTCACATTGTTACTATTGATACATATATGGTTTCCATTGGTTCTTACTGGTACTTGTTTGATGGACCTGATGTGATGAGACAAGTGATTGGTATGCCTATATATATATATATCACAGTATCCCACTGAGAAACCTTTAAATTAACTTTAATATTTTTTAGGATTCCTAAACATATTTCCTGGGGTCTGTCTTATGATGCATACTTAATATATGGTTGGAAAAGGTGATCCTAATTGTTTATTTAGATTACTTGACATGGCTTCCCACATATGATATTGTTGGTTGGGAACACTTCCCCTAAACTCATGAAATTCAGATACTCCCATGGAATCTTAATTCATGAGTGATTCCTTGGATACTCCCTAATATTTAGTGGATGCACCATTATTACTCTGCCAAACTTGTCCGGTGATGTGGTTTTTGATATAAGTATTTAATTGATTGTGATTTTCTATCTTAGATCAGTATAATATTCCTTATAGGTTGCATATGGGTGATCCACTTTACAGTTAATATGAGTTTCAATGCCATGACGACCTATGGACTAGGAACTTGGGCTCACACATCATGTTGGATTTAGATAGAATGAGTGGTATGATATCCATATTAGTGTCATATTTACAGGATGGTTGGGAATCCATCAATTATATAATGGAGAATATTACATGTGATCTCTAGGCTTGGACATGTATCCCCCTATGGTGATGTATATATCTCAAATAAATTTTGGCACTTTCTAAATCATGTATTGTTATTTTTTATTATATAACAATGGATCGACTTTATTATTCATCCCTTCACTATTATAAAATAATTCAAAGTGATTTCTTCCTTGAATTTATAATGGATTGGGATCACAGAACCATGGATATACTATGTATTTAATTTAATATTTTATTTCCATTTGTTTCATGGATTGGTTTAGAACATTTCTTGAGGATTCACCCATGGTACCAGACCTTTATATGAATTCTTTTATTTATAATTCCACATATTTTAATTGTTATTATTTTTTTATCATGATGATTATATCCCATATACATACAATTAATTTAATGAATATGTATATGATAAATTTTTTGGTTCCCTATTGAGTTTTTTACTCAAATTTTATATGATCCAACGTTGTAGTGGTGTACCCTCGAATACATTCAATTGATTTCAGGAACGGGTTGTTTTGATTCCAATAATTGATAGAATAGGATGGCTCAGATATGTACATAAATCATGTAATGTGGTTAGTCTTATAATTTTTATTAGATACTTGTACATTTAATTTTTGTTATTTTATTTACTCCAATATATGTCATTTTAGAAGGCAATATACATGTGTTATATGTATAACATGGTCATTTGAGCATTTACTAGATTTCATTTTTTAGATCCCTATTTATATTTATTTCTTCTGCACACTGATTATTTACTTCTATAGATAATGAAGAGTTATTTAAATTTTTTAACTTACCCTAATAGGAGGAAATATTCTCCCTAATGACACATACTAGGCCCTCATTTCTAATCAAAGGCCTATGGCTATAGGGTGGTGCATCAAAGGCCTAGTCACCAACTGGTATAATTAATTTTTATAGAGTGAGTGAGGCTGGGACATGAAATTTTGGTTTTAACACTTCTTTTTTTTATGGTTTCATATTTGGGAGATGATAGACTAGTCTATGAGGAATTTTGTAGATCCTTTGATGTATATTACACTATTGCATCATGAAAACCTGTTTTGGGGGGATCTTTTTTTATTAGTGATATGGTTTTACTGTTATGACCATTGATTTCACCATTATATATGATTTTATCTTTGAGTGATGCACCTTTTGTGTTTTTTTATGATATACTTTAAATTTATTTCTCTCGTTCTATTATCAAGGGGCCATTGATTGATTTTTACTCATTGATGGAAATGAAAAGAGGCATCTAAGGCATTATACTTGGCATATAGGGTTTACATGTTATAGGAATTCAAGTGTGTGATTTTACTACTATAAATGAGTCTAAGAATTTAAAGACTCTAAAAACCTGAATGTTTCTTTTCCTAACATGTTCATGGTGTAATTATACTACGTTTGCATGAGATGTATATATATTTCATTTTTATTCTAGGTCGTGGGGATATACGATGACAATTTTTAAAGTGATGATGATGACTCAGTCCTCCTGTGCATGATGTGAATAAAACATAGGAGGTCAATTGGTCACATTATGCTCAAATGTTGGACCCCTCATAGGGTATTAATTGTTAGGTTTGGTTATTTAATGATCCAATAACAGCCAAGACAATTTATTCCCACATATCTTGGAATAAAATTCTATTTAACCAAACCATATGATATTTCTATAATATATATCATTGAGATGATGTTGTGTGTTTATTGTTATCACCCATATGTAAAAATTAGTAGTTTATTCTTTTTTGGTAGACCAATTGTGGGGATCTTATTTTCAAGTGAGGTCAACTATTGTTTCATAATGTCCCACTTGTTTTTTTCACATCTAACATTCCATCATATTTTACATGACCTTCCATTTTTAGGGTTATCCTTTCATATAATTGAGTGTGATGAAAATTGGAACCTGGATATTTTTTTTTTCTGAAAAAGATACTTGAAGAGCGTTTTACAATATACATATTCTTAGTGAGTATTATTACATCATAGTTTTGACATTCATATCATGACCCTTTCGGTAGATGTCCCTTATGGGGATTGTTGTAGAATACTAGGGACCAGCTAGGCAAATTCACAGAAGGTTTACTATTAAAATTATCTTTGTGTTATGAGTTAGAAATGTGTTGCACTTAAATAGGTTTCCATTTAAAATATAATGGTCATTTTCCTCTATTACATGTAATTGAATAACTATATAATTGAGACATGGTTGAAATGTATTTGACCCTAGTAGGTCAATTTTATGCTTACAATATTTATAGAGGCTCTATAGGAACATTAGATTCCCTTTTTAGGGATGGGTGTGTAAATGAAATCCCATGTGGTGTGACCTTGGAGACAATTCATACATATGGGATAGTCAGTTTAACCTAGCATCTCATCATGAGATATGACCTATATGGTACTGTGGGAGATCTAGAGGTCCATAGTTTTAAATCATACCATGATAGTTTGGTTGTTAGTTTTGTCAAGTTAATTATACTACAAGGGTTATCCAAGGTTTATATATTACATTTTCGGTGGTGATAATAGTTGTACACTCATGATGAAACTGATTCATGGTAGGCATTTAGGTTTTGAGATATTGGAAATTTGATGACTTCTATTTCAATAAAAGTGCCTAGGGTACTTGCATATCGAGGGTTTTTTCACCAGGAAGGACTATTTGGGTTCCTGGAACTATTGAATAGTTTTTCCCCATTTGACAATATAGTTTTGGATACAACATCATTTTATGGGTGGCCATTGAATAAGTTTTGGTACTTGTGGGTTGCCTATTTTTTTAAGGATCTCCATGGGAGATTCTAGATTAAATATAATAACATTTTGTTTCGAATGGTCACCTTTTCATTAGTGACATGACCCTCGTATAAAAGTGAGTTAAGTGATGGTAGGGATATATGGGATTGTGCACCCATAATGTTGTTCTTGATAGTAATGGTACAAATCAATTATGTATGGTACCATTTAATTCATAAATTAGTGAGTGTATATGTGTGTGTTATAGACCAATGATTTAAATGAAATGATGTGGGAATTGTGACAAAGAACTATTCTAAATTGAAGTTAAATTACATGAAATGAGGGATGACAAGAAAATACAGTAGATGATGTGATGTGGTTAACCCATGGGAGGACCTTGATGTGAGCATGACTAAAGTAGAGTGGTTCATGCTTGGGATGTATTGTTAGTGTACTCCTAGTTTAGAGGTGATATTTCCTAATAAATATACATCATATAGAGTATATTTGGAGGGAATTATTTATATGATGATATATTTAATTAGTATATTCTATTTTAATGGAACGAATCAGTGAGATTTGTACTCAGGTAGTGGTATAAGGCCTTCCATATGGTGGGGAGTTGACCATTGGTCCTTTATGAGTGTTGAACCTCATTATGATATGGAATATTACATTTTCATGTGAGATATTCTCATGAAGTGGGAATGGTTAATGGTTGGATTTTTCAATAGTTATTGGGAGTGATCATGTTTCCATCCCTACCTGTTTGTATGTCTAGAAATCAATAGGGAATAGGCTGTGGTTATATGAAATTTTTTTTGACAGTACAACTACAAGGATGCTCCTAATATGGGGAGCATCATCATTGTCACCAAATTTTACCCTCATGTGGAAATATCTGGGGGGATGTGGATATTGGTCGTTTTATGGTTTTTTTGGATTTTTGATGTTTTGGGATTAAAGGAATTTGTAAGATTTTATTTTTCGGTAAATAATAGGTATTGGGATAAATATAGACTTGGGTGGAGTAACTGTATGAGCATCAGGCCCAAGATAGATATGCCTCCCCTTGGGTGTTGGATAAGATACTTTATACTTTCTGTGCACTGGAAAGACAATGAAAATTTATAGCGGATTGTTTGACTAGGAAATGTTAGCATAAGTCAACTATGGGACTCAGTGAGTGTGCTCATAATGATATTAGTGTAATTTTGGATAATGGAATTTAGATCGGGATTTTATGATACATCATTTATTGAACGTAGTCTTTTATGTATGGTAATGTAAAAATTATTATTTTAATGCTCTGAAGAACAGTTATATTTTTTGTTTGAGGAGTAACATCAGGTACACCTTTGGGAGGAATTGGGTGATGGTTAATGGTCGGTTAGGTATTTTCAAGGAAAAATTGGCTCGACTAACCTGGGATTCTCCATGTGGAATAAGATTGTACAAAAATAGAATTAGGGCCATGAGAGGAGTACTCATGTGTGACCTAATGTAGAAATTTTATAATCATGTTTGAATTTCCATTAGGATTTATGGGGTATGTTTCCTTTGAAAATTACGATTGTGTTAGTATCACCACTTGGAATTGGTTTTTTAAAATAAGAAACTATATTAGAGGAAACCATATGAAGGTTAATGACTGAGGCAATGACATGGTAATGCCTCGGGTTAGATGGACTCAATAATCACTATATTTATGTTTTTTTAAGAAAAGATAATCGTATCTGGTTTTTGTATGTTTAGACATGTATGTTCAAAATGGTGCTAAGAAATGCACTAGAAATTTAAAAACACAATGATGTTGTTGGATTCAGAATTCATGACCCTAGTAGGTTATGTTGATCATTTTTATTCCCATGAATAATTCTCAGGGATGATAAGAATTAATGTTTTGAGGTAATAAGATCTCAATTTTTTATGTGTAAAAATTCAGAGAGGATTTTAATTTTCAATTACTAGATGGTTCAATTTTTTAACATACATTTGGAATGGAAATTTGATGGTTGGGATGACTTAAAATTAGTTTTACTATTCTAATTATGCGCCTCAAATTGTATTTTGGTGTTTTTAATATAATTTAGGTCATTTGGGTCTTGAAGTTTGGGTTTTAAAAAAATATAGCATTTTGAATGTGGTTGGGGAATTGTAGGTGTAAATTGTGTAGGCTAAATGTGTGGTCTGATTTGTAATAGAGCATAATCTGGGGAAACTGCAGAAGAGGCCAATAAAAAGGTATGAGCCTCTAAAAGAATTAGAACACTTGAAGGGACTACCAACCTGATGGTTGGATCATGAATTCACCCACCATGTAGCTAAACCAAATGACCCATCAAAGAGTGTGAAATTTCCCTTTTTAACTTTAAATCATTAAAAAGCTCGCCCATATTATTCTTATTTCCTATGTATGATGTGTTGAACCTCTACTAATCTCTTCACTTACTCAAACCCCATAAAGTGTCTTGTTCTTGGTGGAATTCCATATATATTTTAGGATTTATTTCTCCTTCAGTGGTATCTCTTGATTTCTAAATCTCTTCATTCATAATTACTAGTTTCTATAGTTATGAATTTAATTCTTGATTCCACAAAAGCATTATGAAATCAGGTACTGATGATAGGTCCTTTACATATCTTAGGAAGAGGATATGCCTAAAATCTATCACAAATTCATCTTGTGTCATTTCATTAAGGTTTACCACCATAGAAAATTTATAAAGAAATAATTATTAAATTAAATTGTTTCATGATTGTTTTGATGGTATTTCTTAGGGAATATTCCAAATTCATGGTTGATTACATGTTGCGGGTTATTTTTTAGAATATGGTAGTGTCTTTAGTTTGAAATTTATGGCCTCTGAAGGATTATGTTTTATTCCATTTTTAACTAAATGAATCCATAAAATTAAATTGTTGAGTTCTATTTGTTTATAATTTGTCAATAATTAATAAATTATTATGGTTTGGTTGAAATGGAGGGTTTGGTATGTTTGGGATGAGAATATATAGGCTTTGGAGAAAACTTTCAGTCCATTAAAATAAATGGAATTCTATTAAAATTTATTTGGTATGTCATAATGTCCCATTAATATATATGCATGTGAAATGTAGTATGAAATTTCACGAGCTCATCCATGAGGTTGAATTCCTTTAATTATAATTATTATAATGAAATGTTTCATTAAATTAATTTATTTTGTTTATATGAAATTATTCCATTGGTCACTAACAACCCATGCATTAAATCTTCATGCCTTAAACCATATGTCCATGACCAAAATATTTGAGGCACAGAGTATCCAATTAAACTATTAGGAGGTGTGGATAGAACTAATAAGGTATGAAATCCCTTTTAAAGCCCTAGGTGGAAAAACTATAGGAATTCAACAACTATGATAGATGCGTATACTGATATTGATTACTAAGATGGGCCATGGACCAACTATAGCTCATTGTAATCAAGGAAGAACACCATATTTAATGTGATCCCATGATAACCTTATTGTGATGCCTAGGAAAATGATGTAGTGGTGCATTAGGTGGTGACTTAAGACCATGGGACTGATTTAAATGATACCAATAAGGCTTACATCACCTTTGCAAGGACCATGATGATCCTAAGTAGGATTCTTCTTAGAAGTATCAATTCAGGGGACCCAGTGGCTTCCCCATTGGTTTACAAACCATACACTAGTGTGATTGACTTTGGGTAGAGATGGTAGTGAGCGTCACATTAAAACCTATATTGAACATGTATGCTCAAGGATTTATGGATGTATTGATGGGTTTAGTCATTCAACCACCCTCACTAATTATTTATGACTTTACATCTTTACAATTGATAGAGATGTGATTTCCATAGGTGCTTCATGGTATTAATATAATAAGCCTAATGAAATGTGGCGTGTGATTGGGATTCCTAGACTTGCATCTCGGGATATAGTTGTTGTGAATTTTTATTGATTGTGACTTTTTTGGATATCCAAATGTACTTTGAGGGATTCATTTTAGGATCCATACATTATTGGATGTTATACACGGAGCTCCTCGTCATTTGTTGATATTAGTGTACATGGAATCTGATATGTGATATTTATGGGAGGAGAAATTCCCCCAAGATCCATATATTCAATTCTCTCAATGATGATTATTCTCTCCAAGAGATATCCCTAAGATAGTACCCAGGATTGGGTGGAAACAACATTAGTACACAATACAGAATAGTTTGGGGATATGGATGTTGAGCCAAATGATAAATTGATCATGATTTATTATATAGAATTGGGAGTATCTTACATACATACCACTTTTGGTTCATCCCCCATAGGGTTCATTTGAGATCCAATTTTGTAAATGCCTATATATTGGGACCCAGTGATCAGATATTTGGATAGATTTAAATGGTATGATTGGTATGACATCTAGATCTGTTCCATATTTATAGGATGTTTCGTATTACCTAAAATACTTACTTTATATTGTCTAGGAATGTACTAGTGATCCAATGGCCACGATAAGTATCCCTATATGGTGACCTAGCTTCCTCGGAGACATTTTTATGTTGAAATAATCAGTTATTATTGATCATGAGTACAGACCCAAGGATCAATATGATTATTCACAGTTTGAGTGGTGTGACATCCATCTCAATTCCTCATTCATAGGATGTCCATTCGATAGGGATCACGAACCCAATGATGGAATATGGATTTAATTTACACTTTTATTTTCAGTTGTGTTGTGGATACACTAAGAAAACTTCTTGACTATGAACCTATAGAACAAGGTTGAGATTTGAAATTTTCTATTTAATTATTCATAGCTTTCTATTATTTTTATTATTTTTATCCTGATGAGTAACACACATATAAATACAATGTACTTACTTGAAATGTATGTGATCATGTCAGTGGCTCCCTACTGAGTTTTGTACTCACAAACTAGTCAATCTACCATTTCACTATAGAAACCAATAATATATCAACATGGTTATGTACATAGTTCAAGATACGGCTCAAGATTAATTGAGTTGGTTGGCTCAAATGTGGGCATGGTTCTTATTAAGTGGTTGGGATCAGATTTAGTAGTAGATCCTTATGAATTTATTTCTATTTCTATTATTTACTCATATATATTTGGTCATCTTAGTGGGTGGTGGTTGTTAGTATTTTATTTATGACAAGGTTGTTTGAGACATTCCTATATATCATTTCTTATAAACTTTTTGTGTATATTTCTTCTTAACTCAAATTATTCGTTTCTATGGATAGTGATTCGTTATTTTTATTATTTCCATTACTCTAAAAATATATATAAGTCTCCCTAAAAACACACCCAAGGTCCTCGCTTCATGTTGTCAGCTTCTAGTATATGGGGAAGTGCGCCAGGGTCCTAGTTGCTGACTAGTCATGTTTATACTTATATAGTGATATGGGATAGTATGAGATACATTGAAATGGATAGGTTAAAGAAGTTTATATGTCCTTACTCATTTAACTTGGGGTATCTTGTAAGACAATCTATTGAATACCTCAACATTATCTTAATGGAAATACATTTAAAATCACAGGGTGTAAAAATTATAACTTGAAAACTGAAAAAAATTGAGGCATCAAAAATAAATATTAGCAATACTGGATTGGAAAACTTTATATGAGTATTAGAATATAAAAATATAATGTCGTAATGGTTTCCCAGAACATGTAGTTTTAAAATCCTTAGAAATATTGAGTCATGGTTTTTTATGAAAAGTTACATTACTCAATACATAATTGATTCTATAGGTGTGTAATGGCACTCGGTGGAAGGAGTGAGAAGTCATAAAGTAACAATTTGATTTTGATACCATATAGTGATATTCATGAGAAATAATTTTTACCAAAGCTTTCCAAAGAAATAAATAATTATTCTCACAAGAGGATGTGTATAGGTTCTATGTTGATAAAGGATTTGAACATGAACCCAATCCTATCTACGATATTTTTTTAAATAATACATAATGGATAGTATCCAAAATGTAAAAATTATCTTCAAATAGATAATTGTGAAAGTAGATGTTAAAATATTATATGATGGTCAATATTTTGAGAAAAAGTTGGATCATTGGATATCAATGTAAAATGATGATGTTCCATAAATTTAATATTGAATATCATAATAATATTATTGATTAATAAATGATTCCATCTAATTCAAAAAAAAATTGAATTGGAATATTTTGAAGGATATTGAAGTGATAAATTCATTATTTCAAACAAAATACCAAAAGTGTTTATTAACAATCGAAGATTTCTAAAGAATAGTGCATTGAAATTTTTATATGGGAATATGGATATTCATGGAAAATAAATTCAAATTGGTAATGTGTTTTTGAGATGTAAGCATGGATGATTGTGTTCATAATTAAATGGGAATACAAAACAAAGAGGGTATTGTTGGTGAGATTGGGTGAACAATAAATCCATTATTTTTCTCAAAAACATTATGATCAATGTTGAAGATGAAATAGAACTAATATTTCAACATTGATAATCATCTTCTATATCGAAGAAGAAGAAGAAAAATGGGTGAAGATGTATATCAATGTGTTTCATTATATATCCTCATTTAATGAAAGAGAATATTTGGAAAGAGCTGAAAGAGATAAATCATTCTCTATAATGCCTTATTATCATTTTATCTCTTTCTATGAAATTAACATATCATCAATTTCAATAAATAAGTACAATAAAAATACCAATTTATCTAATGATTAATCTGCTGCTACACAATTCCAATTCTATTAGTAGAGGCTCGTGGGGAAGAAGATTTTTATTTAGTAAATAAGTCCAATAGCTATAATCCGAAATACGTTCTAGATGTTTGGATACATGAGAAAAAAATTCTAATATTTATTTTATTGTTGTAGAAGATTAATTTTATTTCAAATATATAATCTTGGGGAAGATGATCTAAATATATTGACGTAGTGACATACCTGAGCATATTGAGGAATATGTTTTTGAGTTATTAGAGGAAAATTTTAGACTAAATATATTGAGTATGATAAAATATTAAACTATCAAGAGACTATAGACTGGATTTACCTAGGGATATCATTGTCAACATATGCTATTTAGAGATAGATATTTTTATATAGATGTGTATATATAACCTTTTATATGATTTCATAAAGAGTGAAATAATTAGAATACGTTTTGAGTTAAAGGATGATAACTTAAAAATAATTCTAATCATATTTCAATAGTTGTGATGAGTTTGTGTCTTGGAATTTTACTAGAACATTTGAGGTAGTAGATTCACACATTTGGGTCAAACCTTGTAAAAATATTTCTTATTCTCTATCTATTTATTTCATCGAATGTGGTATGTTGTGTTAGGAACTCATAAGTATATCCAAAATTATAAACTGGTATAGAAATTTGAATATTAATATCTGAGACTTAAAGGGAAAAGAAATTGGTAAAAACAATCACACTGGCCCCTAGCCATAAGCTTGGAGTGAATATGAGATCCAGTTGTCGTACATCATAATAAATTTACATGGGATCTTGTTGATTGGTTATCAGAAATATATCATTATAATGGTTTACAGTGGCCCCTTTATCTTGGTATGAAAGTCCCACATTTAATTTTTTGGTACACATTATGCTAAAATGTTGAGTTTTTAGAGAATATGGGATGAGTTCATAGTTAAGTACAATATTTCTCATACTATGAGACAATTGAATCATCGTATTATATTATTGAAGTTACTTTCTCATAGTTAGGCATATTCTTTGAGATACTGCAAGGCTTAAAGACATTGTAAGGGTTTGGGTAAGATCATTTATCACTCAGGTGAATTTAAAATATCATTATTTTTCAATGTTTTATTATTTATTTAACAATATTGTTGGACCTAATTTTATGGTGGTAGAGACTTTTTAGATTTCATTAATTTATTTTATAATTCATTTCATATTTTTCTATAATTTTATAAATTTTTTATTTTCTGAGTTTTAGGTATAATATTAATGAATGATTTCTTAGAAAATAAAAAACTATATTTTGTATCATATAGGGGGATATTTAACACAATTAAAAGGTGTGTAACTATAATACCCAACATATTGTATATTGTTTTTTCAAACACCATTATGAAATGAAATGTGCTTGAAATAGATAATATATTTGAGTTACTACAACATTCAGAAATTAAATATGTGTTAGAACCCCTTATATACAAAACATTTTTTTGAGTCCATGTGAAAATTTAGAAAATGATATATTTTCCAATGATATATATGATATTTAAATCTGGGAAAATGAACATACATATAGAGAAATTTTTATGTCCTATATATTAAATATTACATAGGATAGCATAAATATATTACCTATGGTTTTTTAGTTTAACTAAAGAACCATATATTTAGTGAATATATATTATGTAATAATGGAAAATATTTCTGACTATATTTATTCTATGTAAAATAAATCAACTATGTGATATGTATTTTGTACTAAAGAATTATATTATTCCTTGATTTTTTCCTAAGTAAAAAAATACACGTATTGAAAATTTGTGAGGTTTCATATGTGTAACATATTTTACAATCTATAAATTTGTAATATGTTGAAAAACACTATGATACATAAAATTTTCTTAATCATTTTCTTGTATGGTTTACTTGGGTCCATACATAAGAATTAATAGTTTTCCGAAATTTTGATATTTCCATTTTTGGGAAGATTATGTTTAAAATGTTTTAAATGAAATATTAAATGGATATTCAATTATAAAATAAAATAAAATGAATTTTTGAAAAGCATATTTCAGCTATTCTATTTCCCTAACATATTTTTTATTCTTCATTCTTCTTGATGTATCATCTCTAATTATATTTTTAACCTCATGTAATTTAATGTTTGGTGTAGTTGCATGTAAGGATAACTAGTTGAGGGTGTTTCTTCTAATTTTCTCTCACTAAATATTCTATTTATTCTAATGGGGTCATATAATGGTATTTTTATCATATTTTATTTTCTCATATTATTAAATAATGATTGGTTTTAGCTATTATATAAATTGAATCTTGCATTCTATAGTTAAATGATGTATACCACTTTTATGTGTTATACGTAGGTTATTTATATTGAACAAATAAGAATTTGTACTTTTTCCTTTGTCTAACTGAGAATAGACCCATCATAAGAATTTATTGATTAAATGAGATACCAACATCTAGTCTTGTGTGATAAATTTTATTTTTATCCTGTATGGAATTCTTGCCCAATGTTTTTCATTTATGATAAGAAGGTATTGATGTTGTGTGATCTAAAGGGGAGATTACAGAGTTCTTCTTTTAAAGTGATTACATTTTAAAATGTTCTGGTTAAACCCTAGATAATTAATATTGAAACTATTTAATGTGATCTAAATATCATTATATATGTTAGGGATGTTGATCTAGAGGTTTTTTAAAGACTATTGTAGTCATTCCATGCATTTTTTATAGATGTTTAGATGGTAGTTTTGAAAACATTAGTATGTCATGAAGTCTTTTTATTTTACTAGTTGAAAAAAAATTATGAATTGTGATTTATTTGGGATTATTAAGACATAAAAAATATAATTAATTTGAATGTCATGAGAATTTACTATATAAAATAATTTTTTTATTTCATTCTTCTCTATCCCTATCAAAGGTAGATAAAATCTCACAGAGTGATTTTTTAGCATTAGTGTATATGGTTTTGTAATATGACTAGGTTTCCATTTATTATGTCTTTTATATACCACAATAAAATTTGGATAATAGTTAAGGACACCATTTTTTGGGGTTTGTTGTGTTCATAGTTAAACCCTGAACAAGCCCTATGGGATATGGATAGAATTTATTATTAGTAGTATATATTATGGTAATGTTTTCATTTGAGTAACCTTTTTGGATTTAGGTTATAGATGGTGTAGCATTTTGATGGTATAGTGTTGCAGATGGGATGGGTGTTTACTCTGTGTTGGGATGGTTGTATATTTTATTACCAATGTACAGGTACATGTGATTTTTTCCTAAGGGAGATAAATTTTATTTTTTATGGTTGGAAATAAAATTTAATGTTTAATAATGAAGTACCCCAAAACTGAACTTTGGGATATGGTGTTGAAAATAGAAACATTACATACTATCATTGAGACCAATTGTATACTCCAAAACATATTTACCAAAAAATTAAATGAGTTTTAGAAAATCTTTCTTCTTAGTAATTCTGAAACCCATTTTGGTTTAGATATTTATAAACTAATTAAAATCATAATCTAATAAATCCCATGTATTTCATAAAGAAATCATAAAAACCAAAATAATAAAATATATATATAATATTAATTCTTTAAAATCTCTTCAATAATATATATACAAACTACTATATTAGAAATATCATGTGTAGTAAATTTATATATAACTAGGGAAATGGAATCATAAGAAGGGGTGAGCTCAAATTATAATTGAGGATAAATATAAGAGATTGTAATCAAAGATAATAAATGACTATAAGAAGATAATAAATAATATATCATGAATATATGACCAAAAATAATACCAAAGTATGATGTAACTAAAACCATAAAATATACATAGATAATAATATAAATCAATAGATTATAAGGATAACATTAACTAGTACCTTAGAGATAAAATTCATAATATCATATTGTTACATTCTTACCTTAAGCTAAGACACCATGTTATTAGATATTGTAAACATGGAATCAATGTACTTTTTTAGGAAATATTTTTTATAGGTGGGCATACACCAAAAGACTCAAGATAGTTTGCCTCATGATATTCCTTGATACATTGAGGTGTTATCTATACTAGACCCCACACATAACTGGTAAACTCCAATTCATTTATCAAAAAGTGGAATGAGTAAATATTACAATATATAACCAATATTCCATAGTAATAAATAAACTTCTATATTCTTATAACAAGTAAAAGTAATGTAACTATTTCTTAAATTATTTAATGTAATTTTCTTCGAGGTATCAATACATATAACTTGTACCATAAAAAGTAATGTGTATATAATAAAGTTGATAATAACTCTAATTAATCAAATTCTGGAAACTAGGTGAACACCATTCAATCAAATGATATAAATATATATTTTTCATAGAGTAAATGCAATGGATGAAAATTAATTCCAATAATATAAGAATAATTTCTCAAGAAAATGGCAGTAATGGAATAAAATGAGTTAAATCCAAAAAAAATAAAATAGAATAAGAGGATTTATAATGTAATTCTTATCAAATATCAACACCATAATAGGGATTCCAATGGGGAATATGAATCACATCTTAATAAAGAAAAATTGAAAATTTAAAACTTTTGTTGTAGTGGTAACATAAGAATCAAATGAATAAAAGGGGGATACCATGAAATTGAAATGTTAAAAAATGAAATATATTTATTATATTTATTGTAAATAAGGATGTGAATATACTATATAAAAATAACTTTTGTTTTATATCAATCAGGACTTATTGAATTGAAAATACTGACAAATAGACCTAATGGATTCAGAAAGATTTAAATAAATTCCACTTAGAGGGTTTCATTTCATGTGAAAAAATAAATATGATGATTAATGATATGATTATGATACAAAATTTTAAAGGTTTTATAGATTTAACTTTATAAGTAACAAATTGTGTATTAAATGATGTTCGTATAAAGGGATTGAAAATTGGTAGAAGAAACCCCTACATAAATTTCGACATCAATTAAAGAGCATGAATTTCCAATATAAAAAAATAACAAACTTAATCACCTATTTTATAATAATTTTCATATCTATATATATTTATAAAAATCATTTATAATTTATCTCAAATGGTATATTATTTAGTTAATATTTATTTTCCATATCAAGTGTATGTAGACTTTAACATTTCACATAGGTTTTGTAATAGATGTGTTGTTTTTCATTATACACTAAATTATTGTCATTCTAAAATCATAAAAGGTCCTATAAATAATTATTCATAAATATTTATAAATTTAACTTCTCATTATATTTATGTTATGGATTTGGTTCTTATATAATAAATTGGAAACAATCATGATTTATTTATTTTTAACAATGAAACAGTGGTATATTAATTAATTATTTAAAAATTAATGTTAACATTCTAGAAAAAAAACATTTAGTTATTTATAAAATATTTTTTCAATAATAATTTTCTCATATTCATCCATGATATTATAATAGAGCATTTACCATATAGAATGTTAGACCAACCCAAACATGATTATTCCATGTTAATGGATGATTATGATTATTAAAGTGGTTTCTTATGAGAATGATTTCATTATAAGAGAAAACTAATTATATTATTTATATACATACAAGGTGGGGAATCAATGTTTATGTGTTTTTAATATATAAAAAATTAACTAGATAAAAATGAGACACATTTTTATATAGGTGGTAGTCCACAGAATTTGTGGTCAACGTTTTCATTTATCAATGAATGAGAGGGATGGATGGTTGATTATAATTATTCTCTATATAAAAATAATCAAATAATATATGTTACAATTTTTTTACCAATTTATAAACTAAAACCCATAATGATTGGAGTTTTAAAAAAAACAGAATTGGTCGCTTTGTTTAGGTCAATTCATAGGAACTCCTGAATCATTATTTCATTTTTCATAATTAAAACGGGGAAAGTTATTTAATATTAATTAAAAATAAATAATATAATTGAGTATAATAAAAATACTAAATTTATTATATAAAAATAATAAATTCATATTTTTGAACAAAATTGATAAATGAGAAGAAGTTAAGAAGAAAAGTGTACTCTGGTTGGTGACTTGGATTTTCCCATAGAAGACTCCTGGAAAATAGAGGAATTAGAGGAATATCTTGTTACATGAGTCCCAATAAAATATAATAAGATTTTAAATCAAGTAATAATGTGTTAGATTGATTATTAAATTGAAATATTTTTTTTGTCTTGATGAGGTTGTGAGAGGATAATTTAATAAGTGTTTCCAAGGATATTTTTATTTAAATATATCAACCTAATATAAATATATCACATGTTTCACACATCAAGAAGACTGAAAATGGATATGAATTTAGTTTCGAATGATATATGATCTTTAAATCCTCAAATAATAATTTTAAAATATGTTTTCAAAAAAACTTAAGTTCTTAACTCATAGAATTATAAATTAATCAATTTTTTGTTTTATACTTTTAACTAGTTTCTATCCAAGTAAATGACTTTTAATTCCAAAAAAATTATATTGGCCTCCTTATATATTTTTAATCACATGATTCAAAATATGAAATCCATTTATTTAATTAATATATTTAATAGAAAATAATTTTAATATTAACTCATGTAATGGGTAACACATTATTTTTATAAAAAATGTATTGTTAGTTTTAATAATTTGGTTTTGGATAAAATTAGAAATGTATTTTATATTAATGTAAGAAAAAAATTTATTATAAATAATATATAGTTAATTTGGCATCCAAATTAAGATAAAACTAAATATCACCTTTTAATTAAGTAGAAAAGACAAAAAAGTATTTTTAATTTTTAAAAAATAATACCTAAGATCAAAAAAATAAGCATAGGTTTTGTGAGATGGAAATAGTATGTTAAAAGGTAAATTTTACTCCCAAAATAAATCATTATTAAATTAATTTATTTTATTTTATTTATTAATTTTATCATATATTTATTGTATTATAAAATTATTAGTCTTAGTAAAAATACTATTTTTTCACTATTCAATGGAAAATCCATTATTTCATAAATATTCAAAAATTTACTAATAAGTGAATTTTTTTATTCTAAATAAAAATTGATGTCAATTTTTTCACATTGAAATTATAAAATGTGAGTGATTAAATTTTTAAAAACATTAATATATATCGAAAACTATTTTTAGAGTACAAAATATTTTTTAATATTCTGACAATTCATATTAATATTTCATATCCATTACATAACAAATTTATTGTAAATATATAATTAATATCAATAAAATCTTTATCTAGAAACGACATATTATCCTATAATAAATTGAATAAAAAATTATAAGGGTTATATTTTAATGCTTAAATTTTTCTTATTTGTTAGTCAGCTAGAGTAGTTAAATTTTAAAAATTCCTTAGTAAAAATAATGGCCTTTATTTTTATTTTTATATATATTTAATAATTTGGATAGGTCAATATTTACCCTAAAACTATAAGGGTATATTTTATTATATAACTAAAATTTCTTGGTTTTTCATGTTTTGTTGTTGTTTGTGATTAAATCTATTGAAAAGATTGGATTTTAATGGAAAATATAATTTACATCATACTATGTTACATTCCCACCCCCTTAAATAAATGATATCCTTATAATGTTTATTTTAACTCACCAAAATAATTATTTAATGGTATTGGAATATATTTATTTATAAAGATATATATCCAAGTGAGGTTCATACCTTAATATCAAATGTTTATCAAAGAAACAAATCTTTTCCATCCATATTTTTAAATGATTCCCTCATATATCATATAAAACTTATTTTATCTATTCCCAAATTTTCTACACATGATACATCTACCAGTTCTATTGGGTAGTTCTGTTTTTTTATTCTTAAATAATTTTTAATAGGAATTAAATTGAACCTTCTTTACATCATAGAATTCATCGCTCAAACATTCATGATACCAAGTCTTTCTCTTATTTGGTTTGTTTTGAAACTCAACTAGAACCATGTTGTTATACATAATTCATGAAAGACAGTTCAGTATAGTCATATGATTTTTCCAACTAGATCTTATCTAAATGTGTTTATTATTTCTAAAATCTCAACATTTTCACTGGTATCAATTGTTAACATGGATCTTTCAATCTTCATCCATCACTAAAACCAAAATCAATTAATCATGATTGATGAACACTGTAAGATAGTTTTTATGATAATTTAATGATAATTTAGAAATAAAAAATGTATCTTTTACATCACCCTAAATCAATCTTGGGTCATTATAGGTTTCATTATTTTGGATCCTCTCATATACCATAACTTAATAACTTATCGAAACGAATACATTTTAAGGAATTATGAATAGAATGTGATTAACAATAACATATCTTGAAAGTGTCTTAAAAAAGGTGTGTAGTATAAGTCTAACTCATCAAAAACTAGAGGTAGAATTGAGTTAAAAATAATCAATGATTTTTAGGTTGATTAACCATAGGTTAATCTATTCTATTACCACATCAACATTAAATTAACCATCTAGGGATTTAACTTCTTGGAAAACAACACAATCATGAATTTTCATAAACTTCCAGATATTTTCTTATACAATGAATAATCCATTAGACATATCATTAGGGTTTTCAATGAATTTTTCTTATCCTAATACATAAAAATTAAAAAAAAATATCATTACATCAACTAACCCATTAGATTATCTATACCATAAAAATTATGATCACCCTTAACATACCAATCATTAATAACATTTATATTCTTAGCTAACAACATCATAACCCTTTTTGAATATAAATCATATAACAATGGATAAAAACTAAGATTCATATACCCTTACGATAGTTGTACAATAAAAATACAACAAAATTATGGGGATTTAATGAAATTATAATATAATGAAATGAACTATGATCATTATTATTTTAGGAAATAGTGATTTTAATGAACCATATAAAATAAATTGTGGTTCCTAATATCAAACATGTCTCATTGTGTAACATCTCATTACATTGAACATATAATATTTTCCCTTTACCAAGCTCCCTTTTCATTAAAAGTCTTTAAAAGTTATTTTCTTGATTTTCTACAGGCTACAGAATAGTTTCACACCATGCAACAATGTTACATGCCATGTACTGAGTAATGGATGTAATTCATGAAAGGAAGGATCACGTTGTGAATTGGTATATGTCTCAAATGGTGATTACACATTGTTTATGGTTTAAATTTCGTTTTTAATCCAAGTTGATGGGTTCTTTGACGTATATTTGAATTGGAAATTTCATGTTGTGAATAGGGGTTTCACGTCAAGATTCTGCCCATGTCTTTTTTTTTAAATATACATTTGGATGTTTTTAATGGTCCTCTCTTTTGTAATCCATCACTCTCAATCATAGACTCTTCCTATGTGATTTTCAGAGACTCCCCTCCATCCATATCGATCCATTTCAATCAGATTGTATCTCTCCAGGTAAATTTTCCATCCCTTTCTTCATTTCTTTTGATCACAGTAGCACCTCAGGGTTGCATTATTGGATCCTTTGGTTAAAATTTGGTAATTCTTCTTTGTTTCTTTCTATATATGTTCTGTGATCTCAATCAAGACGCCTTTTATTCCATTGTTCATGCTGCAGCATTCGTCTTTGAGGTATATGGGTTTCCTCTTTTTATTCGACCCATTATCTAGTAAATTGAATTAATAATGATGTGTATTTTATTCTATGGCCTTTTTTGATGTTGTTGGGTTTCATTGATTTTGGATTTCCATTACGGGCATGTGCAGCCCAAGTTTTGAGGTAGGTCATTTTGTCTCTAGCCTATGTTGATGAACCTCATTATTTTTCTTTATAACCTATTCTATATATTGAAATTGGCATGGTTTTCTATGTGTGTTGAAAAGGGTTTCCAGAAAAAATGGTTTTCCCCTGGTTATTGATAAATGTATATAAAATGGGGATTTTCACAAATTGAAATGAAAATTGTGAAATGGTTTTGAAATGGTTTGCAAGAAATTCAAATGAATTCTGAAAAGAGAACATGGGTTACCTTGGGTACTTAGGTGGAAGGTTTATCTTGGGGTAATCTTCCATCGTTTTTTAATTATCAAGGAGGTTTATCTTGGGTATTTCATCTGTTTTGTAGGCCCATTGTTCTAGGGGAATGATATTTACATTTGGGGGGCTACTCATGGGGTATTCCTCTTCTTACAAGGCCCATTGTTCTATGATCATATTTGTGCACTTGACTATTATGGTACGAGTAGTCTGTGGCCTAGACCTATAGTATTCTTTCAGGTTATCATACATGTGCTTCTATATTGTATTTCTTGGATTTCTGATTTACCCTTGATAAGCATGTTCCTGATTTTGTAAAATGATATGGAAAATGTGATTTGAAATATAAATACCAACTTTTTTTAGAATTGTGGAAAAAGGTAAATTCATACCATGTTTCCTATAAAACTGCTTTACTCTTTATCATGCCATGTTTTTATTTAAAATTAGAATACAGGATTATTTATATAGATAATTCTTATGGAACACATAGGTGGGATCTTACTGAGCATGTTCTCTATTACCCTGTGCACCTCTTCAGCAGTGTGTAAACCTTTGTTTTTCTCCTAGTGCAGGGAATGGTAGGGCTCCGTAGTGAGGTGGCGGGTTTTTGTCAGTTGGTTGGGTAGCTCGTAGTGAGATGTTGGGAGTTAATTCATACCATAATTTGTAGTTGCTATGTGGTTTTTAGTCCCTTTCAATTGGACTTGTCTTCGCGTTTTTGTCTAGTTTTGTTGTTTTCTTTTCCCATTTTATACCCTTATAGTTATATAATATATATTCTCTAGTTTTACATTATTCCTTTATTTAATTTTATATATATTCTATATATTTTTTCATCTTGGGAGAAATCATTTCCTATATTGTGTTGTTCGATGCCTGGGTTTTTAACGCCAGCCTGTGGAGATCAGGAACGCCCTTCAGGTATGTGATGAAAAGGGTCGGGTGCCAGGTTTGATGGCAACCCATTTTGACTCATTGAAATTTGGTATTAGAGGGAGGTATGTCCTCAAGATTCCTTGTCTTGGGAGATTTGTTAGGCTGGAGATAGCATTTTTAGGACTTCAAAGGTATGTTAAAATAAGTGACTAGAAATATCTTATCATAAAGAGACTCATGTTTCCAGGGGACATTGGGATGTGTGTATTCAGTTATATTTTTTTAATATCAGTTTTTTATTATAGGATTTCTAGTGTGAACTATTATTATTTCTATTGTCTGATCATTCTTTTGTTTTGGTGTATAGTAGTATGCATCTGAGATGTCCTCTATAAGTTTTTCAGGAAGGTGCTGTTGATGATCCTCCAGAGAACACACTTATAGATCAAAAGCTCATCATGACTATTGTATGGTCTTTCAGTTCTATCAATCAGGATGTTCCATGAGTTTAGAATGAAATAGTTTTGGTACATCCAATTGCTGGAGGAGAGAGAGACAGATCATGGGAGTTGTTACACGAGAATCCACCATCCATTAAAGGGACAACTGAACCTCAAAATTAGGAGGATTTTATGTACTAAATTGATCAAATCTTCAACTCAAGGGATCCAGTATAATATGGTTGGATTCTATGGTCCAAGTAGACAGACAGGTGGGATTGGATTGGAAGGGTTTCAAAACCCTGATCATTTGGTTGTTTTTTTCATAGTAAGTGATGATATCGTTGTCTCTGGAGTTCATGTCATTGCATCAGGGAGATAACTCAGTGTTGTAATACAGCAAATAATTTGTTTAGATTTTCTATTTTTCTCTGGATGTGGTAAAGAATGATCGGCTGAAGGAGAAGAAGTATCGGCATGGTTTGTTACCAGATATAGAATCACATGTGTTCGGGCTGAAGAATTATACCTATGCAAAGATAGTAGACAATGCTATGATGTAATAAATTAATATTCCAAGAAATAATGGATTTTCCACTCTTCCCTTCCATCTGGTTTCACCTTTCATGGCATGCATGGGATGAAGGGGAAGTTGTAGGATCATTGCAAAAGTAGTCGAGGTGGGTCTAATCAGCGAGCCTCCTCTGCACTATCTATCGTAGATGGAAGTTTACCTCTTTGTTGATTTCTGTGTGGAAATCTAGTACACACTATATGGTATTTTCCTATACCTGAAAAGATGTGCACTAGTTTTGTTTGTTTTGGTCATTTATATAACTTCTCTTTGGCTATGACTACGCCTCATTATGGTCAGGATTCATTGGCTCCAAAGGATAATATTGTTCAGTTAGAATCTTCATAAACTATAGGGCTCTAGCCACATGCCTTATGAGTGAAGCATTTTCACACAGCAGATGAGTGTCCAGCAGAAGTCGATGTAGGTCTTGAAATAGTGATAGTTATTATCCTTATTTTATCTTCAGTAGAAATTTCATTATTTTATTCGATTTCCTCTCAATAATTTATATCTTCATGTTTTTTTTATGTTCATAAACTTCCAACCAAACATAAGTACTTTACAATGGAGTTATTGACACCTATTAGTAAGAGGAAAGAGTTGGGGTTTTAATGTTCATGTTCATTGATGATAGTTAATATGGAGTTTTTCTCGGATTTTCTCATTCTTGATTTAGAACTATTTTACATCAACATTGGTTTGGATTGGCTTGTTAATAATCGATATACGGTTGATTGTTATCATCGGTATGTTTCTTTTCTTGACATTGATGGAGATCTCTTGTGTTTCAGAGGGAGTGTGACTAGAGGTCTGGTAATGTAAGGTATTCCCTCCCAGAGATTAAGATTTTGTTGGTTATTTTTTCATTTGAACAAGATGATGTTTCTTCTATTGATGATCTTTCCATTGTTGTTCAACACTATCCTACCATATTCCCAGATGATTTATTTGGTCCTTCCTCTAAGGAGATAGGTATATTTTATAATTGATCTAGTTCCAGGTACCTAGTCGATGTTGATACCTTCTTATCTTATGGAACCATTGGAGCTGAGATACCTCAAGATTTAGTTATACAATCTATTGGAAAAATATTTCCTTCACCCTATCATTTCTCATTGGGAATCCCTAGTTCTCTTTTTTAAGAAAGAATATGGTTCAATTTGATTATGTTTTCACTCTCGAAATATGAACTCGGTAATGGTTAAGAATAAATACCATTTTCCTCGTTTGGATGATCTATATGATCATTTGAAGGGGGGAAGTGATTTTAAAAGATTGGTCTTCCGTCAGGTCATCATCAGCTCATATTTCGGTAGTCTGATACACCAAAAATGTATTTCAACATCAGGTATGGCCACTATGAATATATTTTAATGCCTTTTGGTCTTACTAACACTCTTGTAGTTTTTATATCTTTGATGAATCGGTAATTCCATCAATATATTTATGATTTTGTAATAGTTTCTATGGAGGATATTTTGGTTTATTCAAAATTCAAGAGTGAGCACGATCACCATATGTTTTTGGTTCTGCAAATGTTTAGAAGTCATCTTTTGTATAGAAATTTTTCACATTAGAGTTTATAGATTAAAGAAGTGATGTTCTTAGGGCATATAACTTTTGAAAATTGATTATCATTTGATCCATATATGGTAAAATCTATTTTTACATCGAAGGAACCATGGAATGTCTTTTAAATCATGAGCTTCCTTGATCTTGTTAAATACTACTGATGGTTCATCAAGTATTTCTCTAATTTGGTGTCACCTTTTACTTCCCTCCCTATGAAAGTGGTGAAATTAACCTGGGGTGCAATGTTTCCAACATTATTTGGTGAACTGAAAAGGCTTCTAACATCGGCTCCTATTTTGATCTTACCTGATCCCAATAAGGGATAAGTTGTGTTTTGTGATTCTTAGAGTGTTGGTTTAGGATTGTGCTTATGCATGATTACCATGTGGTAACTTATGCCTTCAATCATCTCTGACCGCACGAGAAGAATTATGCCACCCACGATTTAGAACTTTCTGTATTCATGCATGCGTTTAAGTGTAGGTGGTAATATCTTTTTGGGGAAAGTTTCAAAGTCTTCTCTACTCATAAGATTATGAGATATATATTTTCCCATAAAGACATAAATCTCATGTAGAGGCAATGGGTAGAATACTTTCATACATTTGACTTTGACATTGCCTACACCATAGGAAAGATAAATGTAGTCATAGAAGCTCTTAGCTGGAATGTACTATTATATGCTATTTTGGAATCGAAGGAGGATTGGAACCTTATGCAATTTCTTTCTAAATTTCAGATATATGATCAAGATGATGTTTCAGTCATGGTTATGGATAATGTTCAATTACCATCATCTATCATTTAGCCAATCTTTCAGAGTCAAAAATAGAATGATGAGTTTCAAAAGACTCAAGAAATCCTTTATGGTGAGGATACCATTTCCAGTTGGTATCTTTCTTCAGATGGAATGATTCACTTTGGGAAAATAATATTCATACTTTCAAATGTGAGGAGTTATGTCTTGTATGATTGTCATATCTCATTGTGGGTCAGACATCCAAGAACTAATAAGATGTATTATGACATTAGAAGAAGATTTTGATGGTCGGGTATGAAGTATGACGTCGCAGAGTTTGTGTCTTTATATTATACCTACCAACAGATAAAATAATAGCCCTTGATACCCTCTGATTTTCATCATCCTCTTCTAGTGTCGGTTTGGAAATGGGATGAGGTATCTGTTGATTGTTTTTGGATTTTCATGGATACCCTGAGGGAAGAATTGTATCTCAGTGGTTATACATTGGTTGATGAAGTCTAGTCATTTCATTTTGATCTGAAACACCACTAAGGATGAAGATATGGGTATGTTGTATGTGCAGGAGATTTTGAGTAAACATGGGAGTTCTTTTTTCAATTATTTCATACAGGGATCCTAGGTTTAACTCAAGGTTATAAAGGAGTCTTCATGAGACAATGGGAACTCATATCAAGTTGTGTAAAACATACCATCCTTAGATAAATGGTCAGACAGAGCATGTAAATCATATCTTGGAGGATATGCTTCGCACTTTCCATTAGGATTTCAGTGGTTCGTGGGATTTTTATCTAGTATTATATGAGATCATCTACAACAATGGTTACTAGTCATTGATGATAATGGTTCCCTTTGAGGCACTCTATTGTCTCTCATGTAGATCACATATTTGTAGGGTATGGGTGGGTGAAGTATCTTTAGTTGGACCAAGTATGTTTCAGGAAACATCTGCGAAGATTCAGGACATGCGACGATGTCTAAATATAGTTCAGAGTAGATAGAAATCGTATGTAGATTGCTGGCATTTTCCTTTGGATTTTTTCATAGGTGACTAGGTCTTATTGATAGTTTCTCCTCATTTTGGTCACTATAGACTTGGAATATAGGGAATGTTGGCTCCGAGATATGTTAGACCATTTGAGAACATTGAACGGCTTATACTGGTTGCTTACCAATTAGTATTGTTGATTTAACTGACAAAAATTCGTGATGTTTTCCATATATCTCAGCTCTGGAAGTATCACCTGGATCCCACTTACATTATGAGTATGTAAGAAATTGAATAAGAGCTAGATACTTCTATTTTAGAGGAACCAGTAGATATTGATGAATCTCAAGTGAAATTATTTCATGGGAAGTCTATTCCATTGATCAGAGTTATATGGAAACAAGGATCTGATTCTCACGAGACCTAGGAAGGGGAATCACTGATAAGGGAGCAGTGGCCTCATCTATTTCCATGGGTTACATCTTTGACATGACTTCATGGGGATGGAAAGACTTTATGGTGGGTAGTTTATAACATCATGTTACCTTGATCGAGTAATTTTTCCCTCTCATCAAGTTCTATTTTGGTTCAAGTTTTTTAAAAGTTGTTTTATGCATTTTCTACAGGATTTAGAATAGTTTCATGCCATGTAACTATGTTACATGACATGTACTGAGTAATGGATGTATGTCATGAAAGGAAAGATCATGTTGTGAACTGGTACACATCATTAATGATGATTAAACATCGTGTATGGTTTAAATGATGTTTTTTTAATTAGAGGCAACAAGTTTTTATACGTCATGAATCGGCCTTCATCCAGTTTTTAAATAGGAATTTTTTAGTTTTTCATGGTCCTTTATTTCCATAATCCTTCACTATCAAACAGAGATGCCTACTATGTTATTTTCATATATTTCTTTCTCTTTGGATCGATTTGTTTGATGTTTGATCTCCGTTGAAATCGCAGTGCATCTCTCTGGATAGGTTTTAATTCTATTTCTACATTTCTTTTAATCATGATAGATCCATTGGGTTTCATTATTAGATCATGTGGTTTAAAGATGGGGAATATTCTTTGTTTCTTCCTAGATCCATTGTGCAATCTCATTCTAGAGGCCTTTTATTCTATTATTCATGGTGTAGTAGGAATTTTTCTATGAGGTATGTGGGTTTCCTCTCTTCCATCAACCCCTTATCTTATAAATTGAATCAATCTTGATGTTTATTTGATTCTAGGTCCTTTTTAATGTTTTTGAGTTTTTTGGATCTTTTATTTCTATTATGGGTGTGTGCGACCTGAGTTTTAAGGTTAGTGGTTCCATCTATAGCCTATGTTGATGAGCATGATTGTCTTCCTTTATAAAAAATTTTGTATATTGAAATTAGAATGGTTATTTTGTGTGTTTTTCAAAGGGTTTTTAGTGAAAAAATGTTTTTTCCCAGGTTATTGAAAAATGGAGACAAAATGGTAAGTTTCAAGCATTGAAATGAAAATTGTGAAATGGTTTTCAAATGGTTTTCAATTCATTGAAATTAATTGTGAAAGTAGCACATTGGTTACCTTGGGTACTCAGGTGAAGGGTGTATCATGGGTCCAATGTCCATTATTTTGTGATTATAAAGGAGGTTTGTCATTCGGAATTGCTCTATTTCCTAGGCTTGTTGTTCTAGGTGACCAATATTATCATTTGGGGGGTTACTCATGGGGTATTTCTCAGCTTCCTATGCCAATTGTTCAAGGACCATATTTGTGCACATGATTATTATGGTATGAGTAATATACAATACGTACACATAGTATTCCTTAGTGTTGAGATACATGTGATTCTATTTTTTTATTTTTTGGATTTCAATGTTAGCCTTGATATGCATCTTTATGCTTGTGGAAAATGATATGGAAAATTTGATTTGAAATTGATACACCTATATTTTTTTAGAACTATGGGAAAAGGGAAATGTTTACCATGTTTTCTATAAAACTGTTTTTTTGCTTATGAGTCCATGTTTCTATTTAAAATAATAATACACGATTTTTTATACAGTGACTTATTTTGGGAGACCTGGGTGGGATCCTACTGATCATGTCATCTCACTCCATGTTCACCTCTTCAGTGGTGTGTAGACCTTTGTTTTTCTTCCAGTGTAGGGAAATGCAATGTTCCAAAGTGAGGTGGTGGGTTTCATGTCATTTGGTTGGGTATCTGGTGTTGAGATGGTGGGAGTCTGTCCAAACTATTATTTGGAGCAGCAGTGCGGTGTTTAGTCATTTGTTGTTGCTCTTGTTTTGGAGTTTTTGGATACTTTTTCTTTTGTATTTTTTCTTCTTATTGTTATGGAATATATATTTTCTACTCTTCTATTGTTTCTTTCTTGCGATATATATATATATACTATGTGGTTTTTTAGGTTAGGGGAAGTCATTTCCTCTCTTATTTTATTTGATGCCTAGGTGTTATTTGTCATCCCATGGGGATCATAAACACCCTTCAGGTATGTGATGAAACGGTTCAGGTTCTAAGTTTGAGGGAAACCTAGGTCGGTTTGTCACACATGGAATTGAAAGTGAAGAGAAATAAAACTTATAACATTAGAATAATTTGGATAAAATTCCCTTGAAAGATATGATTTAAAATACTGAATAAAATAATATTAATAATGAGAGGATGAAGATAAATAATCCTATATGGTCAGTTGATACACCATTATAATGAAAATTTGTGTTTAATAATATGTATTTTACAAGGGATTTAATATTTAGAGAGGAAACCCTTACTTTTATTAAATACTTCCAAGAAAGTGATTTTTATTTCCAAATAAAACATTTTCTCAATAACCAATATAAGAATCCTTTTGACAAAGTTATCCATTTTTTAATCATTTACATATTTTCTATACATGTATATTAGTTAGTTATTATCTATTTTTAATATTTTTGTGTTGGTAATATTGATCATTTTGAACTAGTTAAGTAATAGTTATGTTCTTCATCATCTTTTGCCCAATGATCATCATCCAATGATCATACATGGTAACAAAAATTAAATATTTTTGTTATTAATAATGTTAAAATATCATTATATTAAACCTTTGGTTATGGATATAGTAGGAAAAACTACTGAATAATTTTTTTGAGGATTCTTAGAAAACGAACAATGACATATTAATTTTTGAGTTTTAAATTATTATTTCCATTCTAGATAAAAAATTAATCATATACTTATCAATATCATATGTTATCTATAATTATGTACACATATTCATCTATGGTATTAATTTATATCATTGTTTAAGTTGGTGGTTAGACCAACCCAAACATAAACAGACAAATATTTAATGGATGACTATGATTGTATAATATTTTTATTTTTAAAATAATATCTTTATTGATGAAGGTTAATTGTATTATTTATTTATTTTCAATATGGTTAATAATATATGAATATGTTTTAATATATAAAAAATTATCTTGTTGGAAAATATGATAAGTCACTTCATGGTGGAAGTAGCCTATGAAACACATGATTTATGTTTTCATTTCTCAAATAATGAGATATAAATAAGGTGGATAATAATTTAACCCTTGATAATAATAATTTAATATTATAACTCTTATTTAATCATCAATTTTACCATTATAAAGAATAAAGATTGATGGTAGTGAAAATAGGAATTTCTGACATCGTGGAGGTGGTAGTCCACAAAATTATAGAATGAAGGATTCATTTTCCATAATATTAATTGGAAAATGTGGTTAATAATTATTCTCAATGAATAATAAAATTCTGTATAAAAACATAAAATTTTTCAATTTATAAGAATTATAAAATTAAATTTTTTTATAGAAAGAAATAAAATAATTGAAGTTAATACCAAAGAATGAAATATATTAGAACAAAAAAAAGAGTACTCATGTTGAGGTCTTGGGATTCCACTTAGGAGACCACTTTGAAATAGAGGTCATTATCCAATCACATATAACGAGAGGAAAAAGGAAAAGGAATATGAATATAGGGGAATGAGTGAGGATAGAGTTTTATGAGGATCCCAAATTTTGGAAGCAGACATAAAAGGGTGGAGAAAGGTCCCTTTTATTAGTGGGTAGGATGTAATTTTTTTCATAATTGACCTCAATAAAAAGTGAGAAAATGTATCACCTATCATGAAGTATCTGAAATGTAGATTAATGGAGTTGGGGATTATTTAAGGTCTAGAATCTATTATAAATATATTTTAACAGATTTCTTAAATTTTGTTTCCCTAACTCAAATAATTTTTTGGTTTATCATGGTTTTTATAGTGGTAAGGTGTTTTATACAAAGTAAATCATTTTTTCAAACTAAAAAGTGGAACTTATTCAAAAATTTGGACCTATTATTTTAATAATTTATATTCAATTATATAAAATAAAATTTTAATTTGTAATAAAAAAACATAATTTTTGCTTTACCACATGAAACATGTACAACCACAATATTAAGAAAATAATACTTTTTTATTAAAACTTATGTGTATAAAAATATAATGATTTATTATTTTTATAATATAAATTGTATTATAATAAATCATGTTATTATTATCTATCTTCCAAAGATAGTAGAAACTATATTTTATGATTTTAAATAAAAGAAATGGCTAAAAAGAGTTTTAAATTTTAAATAAAATCATGAATATATCATAAAAATTAAACACATGGTTATAAGTTAAAAATGGTATTTTACAATATATGTTTTTACCTATAAATCTTATAAATATTTTTATAATATTATAGGTTTTTCTCAAATAAGGACAATGTAATAAAATTTCCAATTTTATTAAAATTGATATTTTTTAATAATTTACCTTAAAATCAAAAGTTTCAAGACAATTTCAAAACATAATACTATGATGATATTTATTTTTATAAAAAATATATAAATATTTTTGGTAATAGAAAAATTCTAAAATTTTATATTTTAACTATTAATAAAAATAAAAGTATATGTTGAAAACTATTTTCATTGTAAGTTAACTTTTTAAATATATTAAATATTATTATTATTATTACCTATCAATTAATATTCAAATTTATTTCCATAATTTTCTTCATATCAATAATATCTTTTACTATTCACCAATTTAGTATGCTAAAATAATGTACATAGAGGACTATTTAATAAGGGATATATTTAAATAATAAATCATCCTTATTACTTACTAAACGACATTAAATAATTTTTTTCAATTTATTAGTATTAATAATGGACTCTTTTTTATACCTATATAAATTAAATAATTGTTTTACAGTTATTATTTCCATTTGAATATATGGAAACATTTTAATTTTTTTATAATGAACCTTGGTTAGTTATTTTGTGTTTTTTGTGGAGAAAGCTATTGAACACACTATTCTTAAAAAGAAAATATAATTTAAAATTTGAGTGTTCTATAATTAAATTGATCATTTGTTTATGTTGGAATTTTTTTCATTTATATTTAAACTATATCCATTAGGTTTTTTTGATATTAAAATTCTTATCACTAGAGAGAATATTCTTAAAACTATCACCCCATTGATAATCAAATTTGTTAGAAGCATTTGAAGTATGCTTAGTTCCTAAAGTCTCTTGAATCTATAATTTTTTTACTGTAGAGTTATCATTCTTAGGGTATTATTGAGAAAATATTGACTATCCATGTGGATTAGAAAAACAAAAAAAGAAATCTCTTATAGTTTCTCACAAAATCTATCATATTATTCTATTTAACCTTGTATTTCACTAAATTTTGTATGATTTTAAATTAAATACATATTATCCTCATTAAATATTTATTAAATAGTTATTACAACAATGGGTGACCCTAGGACTTAATGGGTGTTTTTTAGGATTCCTTCATTATGAAAATGACATTTCTCTTTGGGATAGATAGAGTTCACATTAGATGAATGGAAATATTTTTCTGATCTCATTGATAATTTTAGTTATCTTCTTCCATGTGTTTTTCATTATAAATGTCTTGGTAGATTTACCATGTTTGGTGGATTTTGGGTGGCTTATTTCTATAAAGTATATAATGAAAGGTTAAATAATTATAGGTAAATTTTGTTATCACTTTTCAATGAATCTGGTCAAAATCATTGTCATGAGATATATGGTTTTTCGGAAAATACAACATATTTCATCTTTGATAGCTCTATCTTATACAATCCTTAGGAGACTATGATTTCATATTCTCTTTTGAATATTATTTTATGATTTTTTCTTATACTATCTTTCTATATAAAGTAACAACTTTGACTCAAGTAACACAAAGCTGGAGTCTACTATATTACATTGGAATATATAAAAGGGGTAAAATCCAATATAACTGACTAGTTTAGTAGATTTATAAATCTATATATATATATATATATATTACAACCATTTAACATTGGTGAAGGAATATAAAACACAAATAATGAAAATTAACAAAATCCTTAGAACCCATTTAAAAGATTAATATGTATATCTCAGGTAACTGATATAAATATTGTTAATCTCAAATGATAATTTAGGTTTATATACAAAGAAACATGAATTCAATCAATATGAAATAATAAATATGGAAAGGTAAATAATTTAATAAACCTTAAATTTTAAAAATATCATAACTATTATAAATATATAAGTGATAATCAATATGGTAAGATAAATATCTGAAAACATGTTCCATTTAATGTATAACTTGAGAACAATATATACCCATGGATAATATCAATCTAATAATATCAATGATTGTAATACCTTAATTTTCATGTAATGGAATTCTTAATATTATACTTCGTGATTTCATAAATCATGATAATTATAAAGTCAAGAAATTTTGTTGATACACTTTAAAACTATGGGTAAAAAGACATTTAGTTTTTCCAACTTGTTTTTCTCATGAGACTTATCGATGTATTAAGGGGATATATAATTCCAAGTTACTCCCATCATTTCATGTACAAATTATTCCTCATATATCAAATGATAAATTTAATTCATGGAAAATATTATTTATCAACAGTAATTATTAATGATTAAAGGATACAAATAATTCAATAATTCTCTAGTTAGTCAAATATCATTCATATTAACCACCACATTTAAAAATAGGGTATTATTAAGGAAATAATCATATCCATGATATAATGAATATAAAATTTTAATAAAAGTGTAATGTGAAAATAATATTTATAAAAAATAAATATTTTGAGGATAAACATAAGAATCAAAAAAATTAATTATTAAATAACAGTTGACCAACATTTTATTGAGTATATAGGTTTTTGAAAAAAATAATGTCTTTTTGAATAATAAATGGGATGTAAATGATATATATAATATCATTTCATAAAATGGATTTATTTTTAAAATGATTTAAAAATGTTATAAGATACGTTTTGTAAAATCGTGAAGGTAGTGGGAATGTTTCTTGTGTCCAAAAAAGTTTAAACAAATTCATTTTGCTTTTTTGTAGAAAAATTCCATTTAGAGAAATAGTAGGAAACTTTGGTCAAAAAATTTGAAAAATATAAGATCACGAAAAATATCCTTGATAAATAATTTTTTTAACTTAAAGTAATTTTTTTAAACGATTTTTAAAAATGTGTAATTATATAAAAAAATTTCTTATTTAAAGAGATATAAAATAGATTGTTTTACATTTCATTTCCTGATGCATATAAAAAAAGAAGAAAAATAATGTAGAAAATCTTGGACCTCTTTAAATATCATGTGAATAAATAAATTATTAGATATTTTGAGGCATAAATGATAATATTTCTTCAATGAAAGTAAAATCAACCCAAAAAATGGAGATGGTAACATAGATTTTTAACTCCTATGTATTTATTATATTATAACACATTGAATGAATACACTTTAGTTGACACATTATTACTTAATAATAAATATTTATTCATGTTAAATATATAAATGGGGCAGTATATACACCACATAAAATGGAATATGTTAATATTAACACATATGTCTCAATGAAATAGGAAATAAGATGAATTCCCTTGCATCACACTTCTATTTAGTTAACATGAATTAAACTTTTATATAATGGATTTAAACATGTTATTTCTTTATTCCATAATAATATTTTTAGTTATAAAATAATAGATGATACTAATATAACATATTATCACTAATTCATAAACAAATATTTTATTATTATGATAGTTTTGTGTGTTAACTACTTCGTTTTATCAATCTTGTTGTGTCATGGATGATCTGGTTCATTTTCATATGATATAGATACATTATATCTAGAATTATAATAATTTTAAAAATCTAATATTTCACAATTAAATTCATTATAAAATCCATTCATGAACATTAAACATTGATGATAGGTCATATATATGCATGAGCGATAATATTGTTCTTTTATTGGGTCAATGGGTATGGAAGCGAATGATATATTATTAATTTTTAACTAATATATTGTCATATGTATCATATATATTAATTAATTATATAATTATTATGATTCATGTGACTTTTCTATGTAAAATAAATTATATCAGTTCGTGGGGTGGTAGTTTACCATACACTTGAGTGATAGATTTATCTAACATTTAACGAAGAAGAAGATGAGTAAATATTATTAAATTAAAAAAATAACAACTAATTATATTTTATATAATTGTTTTATTATATTTTAAGTGTTTATACATAATTTATTTTTGTGAACAATGAATCAAAAATAAAGTTATTTGTTAAGATTATTTCATTATCTTAGAGAAACCTTCATTGGATCACTTTTTATAAACCATATGGTTGATATTTGGGGAATCCTAGTAGATCTAGAATGCGTATAATGATTTTAGGGGGAGTTTTTTTAGGGTAATAGTTGATAAAAATGGATTAATATGTGTGAATAACTAGGGTGGTGGAGTTCCTATAATGACCCATACTTTACATGCATCGTTACTACATCATAATTTAAGAATACTTATTACAACATATAACAAAACCATTATAGGACCATATAGGTATAGTGTCTTTAGAAACTAGGAAACATAAACAACTAGTTCATAAAGCATCAACATTGTCTCCCGTTTATTTCATCATATATAGTGTCCCTTTTGGAATATCCTACATAATACCCTTATTCCTGCCCTTGGGAAAAGAAAACATACAAAAGGGTGATCTCAAATGCTCAGTAAGGGTAAACTAAGGAAATATCAATCATATCATATTCATAAGAATATATCATTTTAAAAATCGTAACCTGCAAAAGAGATCATAATATAATAACATGGGATAAATCATAGTAGTGTAATGTAATCCCAAAAATAAAACATGAAACTTTGTGGCATACACACATAATCATATAAAATCATTTCATATTAGTCAAGACTCATTTCCAAGTCTATCATAGTGGACAAATCCAATTTCAGAACTGAGTTCACTCCTCCTTCCAGTCTTCTGTCACTGAACCAGATTAAATTTTCATTCCAGCCATGTCTGTCTCATGAGATATAATCATTACCCAATGCATTTGAGGGAGATATAGGTCACACCCATCTCATAATGAACCCATCCTTATGTGTTCCACAAAATCATAAATCATACATCATACCATAACCCATGTAAAAAAAATTGGATTCTTAAACATCATGTCATCATAACATAATCCATATAAAATAAAAGGACTTCATAAAAATAATTCCATCATAACATAATCAAATCAATGTAAAAATAGGGATAGAAATAGAACCCAATATTATCATATATGGAAAATAATTTTTATAAAACACTTGGACTCCATTCTTGAGGAAAATATCCTTTCTACATCAAAAACATTTTTCCTTTCTTAACATGTCATAAAATTTTAAACTAAAAGAAGTTAGTTGAAAATAAACTTGAAAACATGTAAAGTAAGCTTCGTGGAAATAATTTTCTATGAAATCATAAAAATCCATTCATGCCGTATAAGTTAAAAAAACATTCTCCTCATACTTTGTCCAGAAAAGTCAAAAAGTATCTCGTACTGAAAACGATGAAAGATTCCTTTCATATGTTTTACTAAAAATTCACCAATAGGTAAAATTGGATTTAAAAAATTTTAGGAGGATATAAATAATATTAAATATTGAGGAAACATGGCTGTGGATGATAAATATGCCCCAGTAAATTCTGAAGTATAAACAATCTCAGATAAAAATGAGATTTGGAGATTTTCCCTTACCATAGGTCTGATATGATTTGTACATGTCCGAACCTCCTATATAATGATTTAAATAATGTCATTGAATTATTCCAGAATCATAATCATTTTTATGATATCATATAGGTCATTTTCTTAGCTTCTTATTAGTAATATTTCATTGCTACTTGTTATTCAGGTGTTCATTGCATTATGTTCTTATGCGTGTTTTGTTGAATAAATTCTTATTCCTATTTTTAGGTTATAGCTAAATAATTTTAAAAATGTTAGTAGTATAAAATATATCATATTTATTTATTCAATTCATTTATAAAATCATGGTTTAGTGATGATCATGTAGAACGAATCACATCGCATCGTGGAGACGGTAAGCAGTACATACGCTCGAGCGACGATATCGTTCCCATAATTATTGAATGGTCTTGGAATGTATTATAGAATATCTTATAATTAGTATCATCTTTTAATAATAATATATAGTTATTCTTTACTCCATTATACCCATCCATGTAAGGTGGTGGTGGAAAACAGATTACACCATGGCGTGGAGACGGTATTCTGTACGTACGCACGCGCGTTGATTTCATTTTCCGTAGGATGGATAGAAGGTGAAATAGGGTTGTTTCATATTTATAATAACATATCAGTATATGAGTGATACTGATGTTATTACTTTATAATGTAACAAATAAATAATAAGAAATAGAAGAAGAAAGAAACTTGAAAGAATCGGTAGAAGAGATTACCTCTTCCTCGACGTGCCTCTTTTATAATTCCTCTTAGGGCAATAGAGTTAGTCATTTGAGAAGACCATAACCTCTATGATATAAATATAGATGTTGTGAAGAGAATTTGGTAGGGTTTTGATGAGCATGAGGGCTCAATATTGTGTGAGTAGGAGAGGGAGGAGGTGCCCTTTTATAAGGGAGGAGAGGGGCACCTTTGAAAACATAAGAAATATTAATTTATAATAAATTCCAACCCCACATAAAAACCACCAAATATGACTCAATTGGAATATTAGATGATATAGGGTTGTAATATAATCAAAAAATAAAATTTATACATGTTGTGAATTTATTTTAAACCTTATCAAATTGATTTATCCTTATTTAATCTATTTAACTTTATTTGTGGTAATAATATGCTAAATTTTAAATTGTTATAAATAATTACTTATGTGTTGTGAATTTTCCATAATTGGATACTTTATGACATTTTAGACAATATAAATTTAAATTTATAATTTTTAAATACTTTTGTGATTTTTAAACAATTTTATAATATGTTATTTCTATAAAATAACAATAGTGTCAATTTTGACACTATTCATTTATTTGAATTTAAATAAAATCAAAACAAGTGGTATATTCTAAAAAATATATTTAATAGATTTATAATATGTCATATTAATCTATAAAATTCTTGGATCACATTAAATAGTTCATATAATATTTATATTAATATTTTTAAAACCATTTATTTGATATTTTAATCAATAAAATAATTTCAACATCACTATTGTGTCATCATTAATGATAATTATTTAATCCCTAAAAATTATTAATACATTCTAATGATGTAGATAATTTTATTATATTTTTTTATAATATTCATGTTTGAAGTTTTATGAAGTTTATCACTAAATTAAAATTAGTACACTTATAAGATATAAGAGAGTGACATGTTGACACTTTCTTTGGTTTTAATTATAATTATATCATTTTCATAGTCAATAGTCCATGAAACGAACCTATTCTGACCATTAGGTTATATGGGTCTACTTTTATTCATCCAATAGAATTTTGTCTGGTTTTAGGGTAATTTTATAATCTTATTTTTACCCTTTGTTACCCGATTTACCTTTAACTGTAGTAAATAAAAATTACCGTAGTTACTATTCATAATATCAAAAAAATAAAAGTAACCTATTATAATAATTTGGACACACATAATACAAATATGGAATCCATTTTTTGAAATTAAAAACAAAGAAGTTTTAGTAATTAATTTGAAATTAATTCCGTTGTCAATAAAATGGGTTTTAAAAGTTAAAACATTATCAAATATTGAAATGTTTTTACCTAATAATTCAATATAAATTTAATGTTAATGACATGAATTATATTAAATGGTAAAAATTTATTCTATTTATACTTCATAACCATTAAATTTTATCATTTAACCATCTAGATTATCTTGATGAAAAAAGTTGTTTTTAAGAAAAAATTAGCGTATTTTTACTATTCATCAAAATATGAAAGTTATCAGAAAAGTATCAAAAATTTATCCCATGTAAATGTTTATATCCTAATTCAAAATAAGAAGTTTATTTTTTTAAAATTTTACTTATAAACTTGTCTAAAAATTTATTTAAAATGTGTGTGCCATCAAAAGGCAGTAAAACTGAATTTTTTAAAAAATACTTCTTTTATCCAAAATATTGATTTTGTTTTCATATATCATTCTATAAAATGTGTAAGATGAATTATAATGTTATAAAATTTAAGATTCATTTAATAATATTCATAACTTCTAGTTCATAATATATCATTGTTTAGTAAAACTCGGTATTGTGTACAACGCAAGCTATCAAGGAAGGTTGATCTTGCGTTTAACGCAAGCCAAGACTATTGTGTGTGTAGTGAAAGATTACTTTGGTGTTGTGTATAACATAATACATAAAAACAAAGTATTTCTCATAAAATCTTAGGATTTTACATTCTACCCCCCTTAAAAAAATTTCACCCTCGAAATTCGTCACTTCGTAACAAACAGATAAGGATACCTCTCCCTCATCATATCCTCAAGTTCCCATGTAGCTTCTTATAATTAGTGGTTCCTCCATAAAACTTTAACTAAGAAAGTGGTCTTGTTTCATAGAAATTTTTTGCTACGATCCTGAATCAATATTGGTTGTTCTTCATAAGAGAGATCTTGCTCCAGCGGTACAACTTCTGATCTTAGTACATGTGAAGGATCGGCTATTTACTTTCTGAGGAGAGATACATGGAGCACATCATGAACTTGAGAGAGATTTGGTGGAATCACCAATCGGTATGCTACCTTACCAACATGATCCAGTATTTCAAAAGGACCAATATACCTAGGTCTCAACTTTCCCTTCTTTCCAAATCTCAATACTCTATTCTAATGAGATACTCATAAGAACACTTTATCACCCACTTCAAACTCTAGGTCTTTTCTTCAGTTGTCGGTATAACTTTTTTTTTTGACTCTGATCTGGTATTATGTGTTGTTGAATAGATCTGACCTTTTCTGCCACCTCATCAACAAGATCAGGTCCTAATATCTTTCTTTCCCCAACTTCATCCCAGCAAGTTGGAGTTCTACATTTCTTTCCATAGAGAGCTTCATAAGGATCCATCTGAATACTGAAGTGAAAGATATTATTATAAGAAAATTCCACCAAATGTAGTTGTTGATCCCAAACACCTTTTAAGTCCATAGAGAAATCTCTCAACATGTCTTTTATAGTTTGAATTGTCCTCTAAGACTGACCGTCTGTCTGAGGATGATAAGCAGTGATGAAACTCAAATCTGTATCTAGAGTATGATGAAGACTTCACCAAAACTTCGAGGTAAACCTCATATCCTGATCAGATATAATGGAAAGTGGTACACTATGAAATCTTACCACTTCCTTCACATATATCATGGAAATATGATCAAGATAGAAATCTTCTCTAATAGCAATGAAGTGTGTCGACTGCGTAAGATGATCAACTATAACCCAGATAGCATGATTTCCTTCGGATGTTTTAGGAAGTCCAGTGACAAAGTCCATTGTGATGTTTTCCCATTTCCATTCTGGTATGGGTAAGGGTTGTAGCATCCCCTTAGACTTCTGTCTCTCAGCTTTAACTTGTTGACAAACCAATCATAGAGAGATATATTCAGAAACATCTCTTTTCATTCCATCCCACTTGAAGTACTCCTTCAAGTCCCTATACATCTTCGTGCTTCTAGGGTGAATAGAGAATGAAGAACTATGAGCTTCATAAAATATTTCCTTCTATAATTCTGGGATGGGAGGAACACAAACCCGATTCTTGAACCTTGTTATTTCACCACAATCAATGTGGAATTCAGGAACATTTCTCACCTTCTTTTGTAACTCTACATCATCTTTTTGTGCCTCTTTAATCTTCACATGTATAGATGGTTGTACATTTATTTGATAAAGATAAGATTTTTCCCCTTCCATTATAATTCCAACATCCATCCTTTGTAAATCCATAAATGTTGGATCTTTTGGGATCCTCATCATGGATAAGCTAGAATTTGTCGTCTTAATGCGTCTGCCACCTTGTTTGCTTTCCCAGGCTGGTAATGAATTGAGCAGTCGTAATCATTAATCATCTCCAACCATCTTATTTGGCGCATATTCATCTCCTTTTGTGTAAAAATATACTTTAATCTTTTATGATCAGTATAAATATCACACCTTTCACCATAAAGATAATGCCTCCAAATCTTTAATGCAATGATTACCGCAGCTAATTCAAAATCATGAGTTGGGTAATTTTTCTCATGGATTTTCATTTGTCGTGATGCATAAGCTATCACCATATAATTTTTCAGGAGAAAACACCCCAATCCCTTATTGTATGCATCATTGTAGATCACAAACCTTTCTCCACTACAAGGCAGTGTAAGCAAAGGTGCACTGGATAACCTTCTTTTTAACTCCTTGAAATTCTCTTCACACTCCTCCGTCCAAACGAACTTAACTCCTTTTCGAGTCAACCTAGTGATTGGATTAGATAATCATGAAAAGTCTTTCACAAAACATCAATAATATCCATCCAAACCAAGAAAACTTCAGATTTCAATTACTATTGTGGGTCTCGACCATCTTTCGATAACCTCTATTTTTGTTGGATCCACAGATATCCCCTCTTTTGAGATTATGTGACCCAAAAATGAATCTTTTTGAAGCCAAAATTCACCCTTTGTAAATTTGTCATAAATATTATCCTTTCTTAGGGTCTTTCATACAATTCTCAAGTGATCTTCATGTTCTTCCTTTCTCTTAAATAGACAAGAATATCATCTATAAAGACAACCAAAAACTGAACAAGATAGTCTCTAAAGACTCTATTCATTAGATCCATGAATATAGCAGGGGAATCAGTAAGACCAAATGGCATCACTATAAATTCATAGTTTCCTTACCTTGTATGGAAATTCATCTTTGGTATATCCTCCCTTTTGACCCTTAATTGATGATACCCTAAACTAATATCAATCTTAGAAAAGTATTGAGCTCCGCGTAGTTGGTAAAATAAGTCATCAATGCATGAGAGAGGATATTTCTTCTTGATAGTGAACTTGTTAAGTTCTTGATAATCAATACAAAGTCTCATTGATCCATATTTATTCTTAACAAACCGAATAGGTGCTCCCCAAGGTGATGTACTAGGGAGTATGAATCCATTATCAAGATTCTCTTAGAGATTCTTCTTCAATTATTTCAACTCAATTGGGTCCATTCTATAAGGTGTCTTTGAAATGGGCATATCACCCAGTATGAGTTCTTTTGAAAAATCAACTTCACGATTTTGTGGAAGACCTAGAAATTCCTCTAGAAATACATCATAAAACTCCCGTACAATGGGAATATTCTTAATCGTGAGTTTCTCTCCAACCATTTGAGATAAATAACCTTTATTTATTGGAATCCATACCCATAAGATGGAAGAAATTTCCACTAGAAAGTTATATTCATCCTTTCATCAATAGATGATCATAGATTTATCAGGAATTTGAAATGTGGCTTCCCTTCTCTGGAAATTGATATGATCTCCATATAAGTAAATATAATCCATGTCAAGAATCACATCAAATTTAACTATAGGAAGGATCACAAGATTTGCATGAAGCACTTTCCCACAAAAGTCAATTAGAGAAGAATTATAAACTTTTGATGCAACTGTTGTGCTATCAAGAGTTGTCACAGCTAACTCAACATCTAATTGTTGTTGTAGTATGGTGATACCCATAGAAAATTCTTTAGATATAAAAGAGTGGGTGGATCTAGATGTAACGTCTCGGTTCCAGAGGCCACCCAGAGGCACCCCGTACCCAGTTGGTCACATGGCCTCAATCACATTTCCCCAAAATGCCAGAGGCTGCCAACTAGCAGTGAGCTTGGGTGTGATAGTGTGGAAACTATGCCCTCATTGGAAAAGTACACAGCAGAAGTAAACAACACACAACAGCGGAAATAATAATAGTCCATATAGAAATAAATATCAGAACACTGAAAGAAGAAAACTGGAGCACACATATATAAAAATGATTCATGATATGTATATATGTCTAGGAAAACAACCAAACAAGTCACAATGTTGAAAACATTACTAAACCAAAGTATAAAAGAAAAACAGATGAGTGAATCCTCATCTTCGCAATCCTCGGCTTGGTCTGATGCTCTCGAGCTCCACAGCAATCAAGAACCTGAAGTAGAAGGGTGCTTGCCCTTATCTATACCTGAAAAAATATAATCTTCTTGAGCCCAAAAGCATGGCCCAAATAGGGTATGAGATAAGGTCCCAGTAGGCAACCACCCAAAGATCTGTGCCTAACAGTCAGTGAATACATGGAAAGTAAAAGTATAGAAGCAGCAAATAGGAAAGCACACAGTAGCTACAATCCACAATGTCTAGCATAGAAAGCACACAAGTAACATCCAATCAACAATTAGAACAACAGGTGACCCCTTGGGTAGTTTTCACAACATAACCCTTATGGTTTAACCTACAAGTACTAGAAACCCTCTGGGAGTCACACACAGTCTCATCCCTCTAGTTCAGCTAAATAAAGAATATACTCTCTGGGGAAGCATTCACCGTCAATCCCCTCTATAGTCTCGTATCGTAATAAAGGATCTCTTGGGAAGAACTCAATGGCTCATTCCCCATGTGGCCCGCGTCGAGGAACTACAGACTCTCTGAGGAAGCACTAATCGTCAATTCCACATGTGGTCTCACAACAAAAATTAAAGACACTCTGGAAAATCCCTTATGTCTATGCTCCCTATGGTCCACTACACTAGGTTCTCACAGCCCTGTGTAAAACAAACATGCATAGTGCGTGTATTTCCCCATGTAAACCTCAAAAACTACTTGGATATAATTCTAAGGCACAACAGAAAAACAGTACAACAGTTCCACTATCCTACAATATGGTATGGTAACAGGAAAAATGCCTAGCACGGAAAACATGCAAGGAAAACATCCAGAACACAGTAAAAATTACCCTATTCACAAGAATTTACCTCTACTCAAGCAATCAAGAAAATCAGGCAACAACAGGGCAAAAATAGGAAACACACATAATACCCCTTTTAAGGGAATTGGTGTAATTGCACAAAATATTCAAGGACTTCCTACAGAAAGGCACAAACCACCTACCTTGATCGTAGGAGATCGATATACTTGAACCACAAGGCTTGATTCTCCTTAGAATGGTGTAGATCTACGAAAACGCACAAAACTCTAAACACATGATATCTTGAGAAAGAGGAGAAATTGGAAAACAAGGCTCTAGGAGAAGGAATCACTCACCACTGCAGATCCAACACAATCAACGGCAGCCAAAACAGAGATCAAACAGAAGCTCTGGGGCTCAGAGAATATTCATGGTCGTACGGGTTGCTCTTGGATGAGGAACCTGAAGAAGAAGTGGGTTCTATCTTTTAGGCGCAACCTGGGTCCTTTTAATGAAAAAAGAAAGAAAATACACATCATGTACATCTTAAGTACACGGCATGTTCTCATCTTTTCTGTACTCTGCTTTAATCGGCCTCCACCTTTCCCCTACACACCGTGTGTGTGGCCCAGACACGGCCCGCACACGGCCTCGCACGGTAAGGGAGTACACGATGTGTACTTAAAAATTTTACAAACGTCCTCTTTTCTCAAAAAACTCTATGAAAAGTAAATACATACCTGAAAAAGACGTTCTGGGTTCTTACAAACTTCCCCCCATAAAGAAATTCATCCCTGAATTTCCCTAGCGAGGCATTGAAGAAGAAACCCCAAACAGCTTCGGCCACTGCGATCGCACATTGGCCTCCCTCTCCCAAGTCTCATTTTGTACTCACCCGTTATGCCATAGCACCCGTACTAGAGGAAAAGACCAGCCACGGAGAACCATCTTATGGTGATCGAAAATTCGTATGGGATTCTCCTCAAATGATGCATCCTCTTTAATCTCAACCTCCTCATACTGAAATACAAGAGACAGTTCTGAAAAGTAACTTCGGAGTTGAGAGACGTGGAATATGTCATGCATGGCCTGGTACCTCTAAGGTAACTACAACCGATAGGAAACCGGCCCAACTCTCTCCAATACCTCAAATGGCCTGACGTACCATGGTGAAAGCTTACCCTGTCTTTGAATCCTCTTGTGTCCCAACCTCAGTGCGACATGTAGAAAAACTTCATCCCCAACCTCGAACTCTAGAGGTCGTCTCTGCTAATCAGAATAAGACTTATGTCGACACTGTGTTGTAGCCATCCTCTTCCAAATCAATTCTATCTACTCTGAGGTCTCCTGAACAAGACGAGGTCCCAGCAAAGTTTCCTCTCCTGCCTCCAACCAGCATAAAGTTTATTAGCATAGCCTACCGTACAAATCATCATAAGGTTCCATTTGAATAGTCACCTGAAAACTGTGGTTGTAGGAGAACTCTACAAGAGGGATATGCTTCTCACAAGAACCGTCAAATTCTAGAATGCAAGATCGGAGAATATACTCAAGCACCTAGATTGTACGCTGGGACTGGCCATCTCTTTGGGGATGGTATGTTGTCCTCGTAGATACCATAACTGATCTTGAAGGCTATCAGAGGTATATCTGATAGTTTAAAGCGCAACTGATGATAATTGGACCTCAAATTGATCTTCGAGAACACCCAGTCTCCTCGATGCTAATTGGAAAGATCATCAATCCTCAGAAAGGGATATCAGTTCTTGACCATCAACTAGTTTATCTTCCAATAATCCACACAGAGCCTATGGGTACTGTCTGCCTTCTTCGCAAACAGGATAGTCGAACTCCAAGGAGAATTACTAGATTGGATAAAACCATTTTCCTACAACTCCTCTAATTGCTTCTTGAGCTCCTGCAACTCAGGTGTATCCATCCTATAAGGAGTAATGGACATTGGTGCCGCTCCTAGCACAAACTCAATAGAAAAGTCTACCTCACGCTCCGGAGGCAATCTTGAAAAGTCCTCTGGAAAGACATCCCTGAAACAATCCACCACTGAAGGAAGGTCCAACTAAGAAGTCCCCTAGTCATTAAGATAAAGACTAGTAATCCGGGTCGTATCCCCTCCTAGCCCATGATACTCGAGTATTGCTCGACTCGCCTGAACATCCAATTCGCCTCTATAAAGAAAAGATTAACCCTCTAGTGAAATGAAACTCATCATGCGGTGATAACAGTTGACGACTGCTTAGAAGTTAACCAACCAGACCATCCCAAGAATGACATCATAGCCGGTAATCTATATTACATAGAGATCCCATAAGAAACGATACCCTGCAACCTCGAGAGGGAACTCTCTGCACTGATGTACACTAGATTTCCTCATACCCAAAGGCGTTTCTAGTGTCATCATGTTGGCAGAAGAAAAGATATGGTGCTCAAGGCTCTCCACAATAGCAATAGAGATTAAGCTACATGTAGAACTAGTATCAAAAGTAGCTAAAGAAAAAACTAAGGCTAATAAGATCGTACCTCGAACTGTAGAAAGTTCGAGATCCTTCTCCTAATAGGTCTGCTCCACCGCAAAAGTCTAGCCTGCCCTGCGGCCTTGTGACCCTTGCTGGCCACTTTGAGCTGGTCCTCCCTACTGACGCTGAATGACTGGAGAGTGACTACCACGGCCTCGACCTCCACCTTAGCCCGAATGGCCGGAATAACTCCAGTTCCCCGACTGGTGAGAAACTGGTGGTGCTTCTCCCGAAAGAGGAGTCATGGAAGAGCCCCCATCACCAGCTATTGGTGAGAAAACCTGGCAGAAATGATGAGGGTGACCCATCTTGCCGCAAGATTGGCACTCCACTGGGTCTCTCTGGCACTACAGCCTCATGTGCCCTGCCCTTCCACACTGGTAGCAAACTACCTGGCTACCTGAAGATGTATCTCGCCTCCTCGGATCACCGCGTGTAGACTCCCTATGGTGCTTCTTGCTGTCAACTGCAAGAACACTAGCTCTAGAAGCAGAACCGCCCTTGCTCGCAGCTGAGGAGTCTCTCAGATAGCGCTCTGCAATCAGTGCCTAGTTGATGATAGAAGTGATGGAAGTCAACTTGAAGATATTCACCTATGAGGGGATCTCCTGCCTGAGACCATCTTCAATCTTCCTTTCTAAGAACATCCCATATCCACCCCAGAGGGGTTTGAAACACTACATCTTGGTGAAAAGATAAGAATAATTCATAACAGAAAGAGTACCCTACTCTAGACTCAAGAACTCCTAGGCTCGATCATCCCTCAGGGTCTCTGGTAGAAGTAGTTATAGAACACGTGCTGGAACTCCTCCCAAGCCATAACCTGCTGATGACCCGCCCGTGAGATCACGTCCCTCCACCTCTTGGCAGAGTCTCATAGCATATAGGTAGAGAGCTTGACCCGCCTCTCTGGATGCATTTCTAGATGCTCAAATATAGTCAGCATGGATTCCATCCATGACTCTACAACCTGTGGTCCTACTTCCCCTAAGAAAGTAGGAGGATGTTGCTGCTAGAAAACCCTCTTCAAGTCTGCCATAGTCACGGAAGGAGGCAGTTCTCCCTGAAAGGTCTGCATCATCCTCATAACGCCTTCCCTGAACTGTGTATCAGTGCCTGCAACTGGTATGATAGCTGGTGCCAAGGCAGGCCCAACTGGAGGATCGGCAAGAAGTCTCTGATCAGCCATATCTAGTGTCTAAAAACCATCCGGCAACTGACGTACAACCAGAGGACGTCTCAGAGGCATAACTCTGGAAGATCAAAAGCATACTTTAGATCAGGAATATCAAAGACTGCGAACACAAGAGTATAAAGCGAGAACAGGTGAAGGAAACACTCAAGTTTTACAAAACATAACTACACAGCGTGTATAAACTCTACACAGCATGTACAAAACTCTATTCCCCTGCCTGAGTCTCCTTGCACGACTAACCCACACAGTCTTCTAAAACGGAGACTACACGGTGTGTTCCCTGTGGACACGGCGTGTAGTAGACAAGGTTTCAATGACCCGTGTTGTTAGTTACATGGCCGATTACACAACTGAGACTACAAGGCGTGTTCCAAACAAACACGGCGTGTACTTGAAGATTTTTCCCAACCCGTGTTATTAGAGACATGGATGGGTACACAGCTGACCCTTACACATCATGTTCCTAACAAACACGGCATGTAAAGGAGGATATAAGATTGTCCCGTGTTGTTCGTAACATGGTCAGGTACCTATAACAAGGCTACACAGTGTGTTCTTACAAAACACGGCATGTATTACATGAGCTTCCCCGACCCATGTTGTTTGTGACATGGACGGGTACACGGCTCACTACTACACGGCGTGTTACTGGAGATTTTTCACAACCCGTGTTTCTTCTCACACAGTCCATGACACGGTTTGAAAACTACACGGCATGTATATCTAAATTACACGCTGTGTATTCTGGGTTTTTTTAGGCTGTAGCTCTGAAACTGCACTGAAGCCCAGAAAACACTAAAAAACAAGAATGGAGGTTCCAAATTTGGATCCATGAGGTCCCATACTCACCATGAATCTAAGCTTGGCATCTCCTACATATCATATATAAGGGAAACAAGTCAATGATCCACCATGTTCTGATTCATGAGAACCCATAACAACTAAAGAACCAGAATTTGGTGTTCATTTAAGCAAGGTACAACACAAAAAACCTCTCTATCAGACTGCAGGGATTCTATCAAATCATCTATCACAACAACGTGCATAATCTACACAATTCCTATCACAACAACATGAAATTTCTAATGCACCCTAGATGGTTTGGAAAGAATGCATGGCATGTGATTTCTAACAAGTGCCTATATGATGCATGAGAGGGAATAACCTCATCTCATCGGGTTGTGACAGAAATAGAACCACAATATCAACATCAATAACATCACCAGTCATGTGAATCACTCTAGGTGAAATTAGATCAATTGTAACATACAAAAACTAGAAAACTGTAATAAGCAACTTAGATTGGCCTTTCCCTGTATATGGGTTAGCTACTCCCAAGAACAGCTTAATACCAAGTACCAAATCCGTCCTATCCCTGGCTAAAGGATTCAAACAGTAAAACATGAAAAAAGAACTCGTTTGATTCCACTTTGTAACGTCCTAGTTCGGGAAGCCACCCAGAGGTGCCCTGTACTCAGTTGGTCACATGGCCTCAAACGCATTTCTCCAAAAGCCAGAAGATGCTGACTAGCAGTGAGGTCCTTGGGTGTGATAGTGGGGAAATTATGCCTTCATTGGAAAAGTACACAGTGGAAGTAAACAACACACAACAGAGGAAGTAATAATAGTCCATACAGAAAAAAACAGCAGAATACTGAAAGAAGAAAACTAGAGCACACATATATAACAATGATGCATGATATGTATATATGCATAGGAAAACATCCAAAAAAGTCACAATGCTGAAAACAATACTAAACCAAAGTACAAAATAAAAACAGATGAACGACTCCCCAGCATCGCAAGCCTCGGATTTGTCCCATGCTCTCCAGCTCCAAGGCAATCAAGAACCTGAAGTATAAGGGCACATTACCTTATCTATACCTACAAAAATATAATCTTCTTGGGCCCAAAATCATGGCCCAAACAGGGTGTGAGACAAGTTCCTAAAAGGAAACCACCCAAAGATCTGTGCCTAACAGTCAGTGAATACATGGCAAGTAAAAGTACAGAAGTAGTAAACGGGAAATCACACAGCAGCTACAATCCACAGTGTCTAGCATAGAAAGAACATAAGTAACAGCCAATCAACAAGTATAAAAACTGGTAACCCCCTGGGTAGTTCTCACAGCCTAACCCTTATGGTTCAACCTACAAGTACTAGCAGCCCTCTGGGAGCCACACACAGTCTCACCCCTCTGGTTCAGCTAAAGAAAGAATAGACTCTCTAGGAAAGCACTCACTGTCAATCCCCCTTATAGTCTCATATCGTACTAAAGGATCACTGGGGAAGCACTCAACATCTCGTTCCCCTTATGGCCCGCGTCGAGGAACTACAGACTCTCTGAGGAAGCACTCATCGTCAATTCCCCCTATGGCCTCGCAACGAAAATTAAAGACACTCTGGAAAAGCCCTTACATCCATTCTTCCTATGGTCCACTACACTAGGTTCTCATAGCCCTGTGTAAAAAAACATGTGTAGCACTCGTATTACCCCAAGTAAACCTCAAAAACTACTTTTCTATCATTATAAGGTGCAACAACATAGCATTACAAAAGTTCAACTATCCTACAACTAGGCATGGCAACTGGAAAAATGCCTAACAAGAAGAACATGAAAGGAAAACATCCAGATCAAAGAAAAAATTACCCTTTTCACAAGAATTTACCTCTACTCAAGCAATCAAGAAAAGCAGCCAACAATAGGGAAAAAATAGGAAACACACACAATACCCCATTTAAGGGAATTGGTGGAATTGCACAAAATATTCAAAGACTTCCTACAAAAATTCACAAAACACCTACCTCGATCCTATTAGATCGATATACTTGAACCACGAGGCTTGATTATCCTTTGAACAACGTATATCTACGAAAACTCACAAAACGCTCAACCCACGATATCTTGAGAAAGAGGAGGAATTGGAAAACAAGGCTCTAGGAGGAGGAAGAACTCACTATTGTGGTTCCAACGCAATCAACAGTGGTCAAAACATATATCAGACAGGAGCTTAGGGGCTTGGAGAAGATTCATGGCCGTATGGGTCACTCTCAGATGAAGAACTTGAAGAAGAAGCGCGTTCTGTCTATCAGGCGTGACTCTGGTCCGTTTAATGAAAAAAAATACACAGTGTGTACCTCTTGATTACACGTCATGTACTCAACTTTTCCATACTCTGCTTTAAGTGGCCTCCAACTTTCCCCTACACACCATGTGTGTGGCCCAAACCTGGCCCGCACATGGCCTGACGTGACAAGGGAGTACGCGGTGTGTACTTATAAAGTACACGGCGTGTACTTCAAAATTTTCCAGAACTCCTCTTTTCTCAAAAACTCCTGGAAAAGGAAGGAAATACATGAAAACGAAGATACAGGTTCTTAAAAACATCCCCCTTAAAGAAATACATCCACGAATTTCTCTAGTGAGGCATGGAAGAAGAATCCCAGAACATATCCGGCCACTGCGATCGTACAACGGCCTCCCTCTCCCAAGTCTCATTTGTACACGCCTGTGCTGACATAGCACCCGTACTAGAGGAACAGACCAGCCCTGGAGAACCTTCATTCTACGATCGACAATCCAGATGGGATTCTACTCAAATGATGCATCCGCTTCGAACTCAACCTCCTCGAGCTGAAAGACATGAGATGGGTCTGAAAAGTAATGTCAGAGTTCAAAGACGTAGAAGATGTCATGCATGGCCTGGTACCTCTGAGGTAACTACAACCGATAGGCAACCTGACCAACTCTCTCTAATACCTAAAATGGTCGGACGTATCATGGTGAAAGCTTACCCTATCTCTAAATCCTCTTGTTTCCCAACCTCGGTGTGACAACAGGAAAACCTGATCCCCAATCTCGAACTCTAGAGGTTGTCTCCGCTGATCAGCATAAGACTTCTATTGAGATTGTGTTGTAGCTATCCTCTTCCGAATCAATTCTATATGCTATGAGGTCTCCTGAATAAGACGAGGTCCTAGAAAGGATGCATCTCCTACATCCGGCCAACATAAAGGTGATCGGCATGGCCTACCGTACAAAGCCTCGTAAGGTTCCACCTGAATAGTCTCTTGAAAACTGTTGTTGTAGGAAAACTCCACAAGAGGGATATTCTTCTCCCAAGAAACACCAAAGTCTAGAATGAAAGCTCGGAGCATATCCTCAAGCACTTGGATCGTACGCTCGGAATGGCCATCTGTCTGGGGATGGTATGTTGTACTCAAAAGTATTTGTGTACCCAAAGCCCTATGAAGCCCCTTCTAGAACCAAGAAGTAAAGCTTGAATCCCTTTCTGAAAAAATGGTGCTTGGAAATTCAAGCAGACGTACAATCTCTCGGATGTATAGCCATCACAGATCATCAACACTGAAGGTCTCCTTGATTGGTAAGAAGTGAGAAACCTTCGTAAGCCTGTCGACGACAACCCAAATAGCATTGTTCCCTCGAGGCGACCTCGGCAATCTGGTCGTGAAGTCCATCGTTACATCATTCCACTTCCACTCCGGAATGGGTAACTACTGTAAAAGGCATGTTGGTCGCTGATGCTTCACCTTCACCTGCTGACTAGTATAACACCTCAAGACGAAACCAAAAACATCTCTCTTCATGCCTGGCCACCAGTACTGGCGATGAATTTCCCTATACATCTTGGTGATGCCAGGATGAACTGCCCAAACTGCGGAATGAAAATCCGGCATCAACTCCTCGCATATGTCTTCTGGAACCCATACGCGTCCCTGGAAATGCAAGATCTCATCCTCGCCCACAGTCAATCTAGGAAGAGGGTCCTCTCCTAACACACTCTCCCGCAGGACTAATCCTTCTGAGTCTGATAGTTTCCACATCTGTACCCAATCAAGAAGTGTAGAGGTAACAGCTACCGAAGATAGGTAAGTCTGTCCCTGTCCGTTGTGCACCTCCAGATGCATCTTAGAGAACATATCCATAAGATTCCACTCACTACTGGCCTTCAGAACTGCCTGCATCTGGGTTCTCCTGCTCAACGCATATGCCACTATTTTTCCCTTTCCCAGTATATAGGCAAGCTCGAAATTAAAAGACTGAAGGTAGTCGACCCACCTGTGCTGTCTCAGATTCAGATCACGCTGAGTGAAGATGTACTTGAGACTCTTGTGGTCGGTGAAAACCACAAAATGTTTCCCAGAAGGTAATGTCTCCAACAGTGCAAGTCATGAACAACAACTACCAATTCCAGATCATGCATCGGGTAGTTTTTCTCATGTGGCCTCAACTGTCGAGACCCGTACGCAACGACTCCATCTCCCTGCATAAGCACAGCGCCCATCCCAATACCTGAAGCATCACAATAAATAGTATATCTCTTTCCTGGCTCTGGAAAGACTAGTATCGGTGCTGAAGTCAACCTTCCCTTCATCTTCTGAAAGTCTAACTCACAAGAATTTGACCATAAGAACTTTGCCCCCTTCTTGGTTAGACCTTTCAATAGTGCTGCTAGGTGTGAAAAGTCCTGAATGAAGCATCTGTAGTATCCAACCATCCCTAGGAGACTTCGTACCTCAAAAACGTTATTCGGCTGCTCCCAGAAAACTAAAGATCTCACTTTCTCTGGGTCCACAGGTACTCCTGCCTCTGAGATGACGTGACCCAATAAGTGAATCGGATCCATCCAAAAGTAGCACTTCGAGAGTTTAGCATAAAGATGATGCTCTCTAAGTGTACTCAGAACGATATCAAGATGGGTATCATGGTCATGAAAACTGTGAGAGTACACCAAGATATTGTCCATGAAGACCACGACGAAGGAATCCAAGTAAGGATGGAACACTCGATTCATCAGTGCCATAAAAACTTATGGCGCATTCGTGTGACCGAACAACATAACCGTATACTCGTAGATACTATACCTGCTCTTGAAGGCTGTCAGAGGTATATATGGTGGTCTAACAAGCAACTGATGATAACCGGACCACAAATTAATCTTCGAGAACACCTGGGCTCCTCGAAGATGATCGAAAAGATCATCAATCCTCGGCAAGGGATATCTGTTCTTGACCGTCAACTGGTTTAGCTTCGGATAATCCACATAGATCCTAAGGGTATCATCTGCCTTCTTCAAAAACAGGACAGGAAAACCCCAAAGAGAAGTATTAGGTCTGATGAAACCCTTTTCCTGCAACTCCTCCAACTGCTTCTTGTGCTCCTGCAACTCAGGTGTAGCCATCCTATAATGAGGAATGAACACTGGTGCTACTCCTGGCATGATCTCAATAAGAAATTCTACCTCACAATCTAGAGTCAAACCTGAAAATTCCTCTGGAAAGACATCCGTAAAACGATCCAATACTAGAGGAAAGTCCATCTGAGAAGTCCCCTGGTCTTCCAGATAAAGACTAGCAATCTGGGCAATAACCCCTCCTAGCCGATGATGCTCGAGTCCTGCTCAGCTCTCCTAAACATCCCATTCACCTCTATGAAGAAATGATTCATCCTCTGATGAAATGAAACACACCATGTGGCGATAACAGTCGAAAACTTCCTGGAAGGGAACCAACCTGTCCATCCCGAGAATGACATCATAGCTCGTCACCTCTTCGACATAGAGATCCCATAAGAAACAATACCCTAAAACCTTGAGAGGGCACTCTCTGCACTGACGTACACTATATGTCCTCGTCCCCAAAGGTGTGTCTTGTGTCAGCATGTCGGCAGAAGAAAATATACAGAGCCCAAGTCTCTCCACAACAGCAACAGAGATAAAGTTATGCATAGCAGCAGTATCAAAAAGAGATGAAGATAAAACTGAGGCTACTAAGATCGTACCTTGAACTGTAGAAGGTATGGGATCCTTCTCCTGATTGGTCTACTCCACCGCAAAAGTCTGGCCGGCCTCAAAGCCCTGTGAACTTGCCTGACCACTCTGAGCTGATCCTCCCTACTGACGCTAAAATACTGGGGACTGAATTCCCCGGAATCAACCTCCACCTTGGCCCGAACGGCCTGAAGAACTCCAGTTCCCGGACTGGTGAGAAACTGGTGGTGCTGCTCCCGAATGAGGAGTCATGGAAGAACCCCCATCACCAGCTATTGGTGAGAAAACATGGCAGAAATGCTGAAGGTGACCCATCTTGCTGCATGATCGGCACTCCACTAGGTCTCTCTGGAACTGCGGCCTCGTGTGACCAGCCCTTCTACACTGGTAGCATACTACCTGGTGACCTGAAGATGTATCTCGCCTCCTCAGAACACCGCGCGTAGACTCCCTACAATGCTTCCTGATGTCAACTAGAGGAAAACTAGCTCAGGAATCAGAACCGCCCTGGATCACAGCTCCAGAGTCTCTCAGATTGTGCTCCACAATTAGTGCATGGTTGACGATGGAAGTGATAGAAGTCAACTGGACGATATTCATCTACGAGCGGATCTCCCACCTGAGACCATCCCCAAACTTCCTTGCTAAGAACATTCCATCTCCACCTTGGAGGGGTGTGAAACAATGTAGCTCAGTGAAATGATAGGAATACTCTATAACAAAAAGAGTGCCCTTATCTAGACTCATGAACTCCTAGGCTCGATCAGCCCTTAGGGTCTCCAGGTAGAAGTAGTCGTAGAACACGCACTGGAACTCCTCCCAAGCCATAACCTGCTGATGACCCGCCTGTGAGATCACGTCCCACCACCTCTTGGAAGAGTCTCTTAGCATATAGGTATCAAGCTTGAACCACCTTTCTGGAGGCGTTTCTAGATGCTCAAAGATAGTTTGCATGGCTTCCAGCCATGACTCTGTAGCCTGTGGTCCCCCTTCCCCTGAGAAAGTAGAAGGATGCTGCTGCTGGAAAACCCGCATCAAGTCTGCCACAGTCGTGGCAGGAGGCAGTGCTCCCTGAAAGGTCTGCATCATCCTCATAAAGTCTTCTTTGAACTGTGCATCAGCACCTGCAACTGGTATGACAGTCGTTGACAAGGATGGCCCGACTGGAGGATTGGTAGGAAGTCCCTGACTTGCCATATCTAGTGTTTGATCACCATCTGGAAACTGACATACAACTAGAGGACATCTCGGAGGCATAAATCTGGAAAATCAAATGCATACTTTAGATCAGGAATATCAAAGACTGTGAACACAAGATGACAAAGTTGGAACAGGAGAAGGATACAATCAAGTTTTGCAAAACATGACATCACGGCGTGTATAAACTCTACACGGCATGTACATAACTCTATTCCCCTGCCCAAGTCTCCTTGTACAACTAACCCACATGGTCTTCTTAAACTAAGACTACACGGCGTGTTCCCTATGGACACGGTGTGTAGTAGACAAGGTTTTAATAACCCGTGTTGTTAGTTACACAGTAGATTACACGGCTGAGACTACACGGCGTGTTCCGAACAAACACAACATGTACTTGAAGACTTTTCCCAACCCGTGTTGTTGAAGGCATGGCTGGGTACACAGCTGACCCTTACACGGCGTGTTCCTAACAAACACGGCATTTATAGGAGGAGATAACTTCATCCCGTGTTGTTTGTGGAACGGCTGGGTACCTAGAATAAGGCTACACGGTGTGGTCGTACCAAAAAATGGTGTGTATTACACGATATTCCCCAAACTATGTTTTTAGTGACACGACTGGGTACACGGCTCACTACTACATGGCATGTATCTACCGTACACGACGTGTTCTAGGAGATTTTTCACAACCCGTGTTTCTGCTCATGTACTCAGTGACACAGTTTGAAAACTATACGGTGTGTATATATAAAGTACATGTCGTGTATTCTGGGTTTTTCTAGGCAGTAGCTCTGAAACTACACCGAAGCCCAAAAAACACTGAAAAACAAGCATGGAGGTGAAAAATTATGATCCATGAGGGCCCATACTCACCGTGAATCAAATCTTGGAATCTCTTACATATCATATATAAGGGAAATAAGTCAATGATCCACAAAGTTCTGATTAATGAGGGCCTATAACACCTCAAGAAACATAATTTTTTCATTCATTTAAGAAAGGTACAACACAAACAACCTCTCTATCAGACTGCAGGGATTCTATCAAAGTATCTATCAAAACAACAAGCATAATCGACACAACATCTATCACAACAACATGAAATTTCTAATGAACCATAGATGGTATGGCAAGAATTCATGGCATGTGATTTCAAACAAGTGCCTATATCATGCATGAGAGGGCATACCCTCATCTCATCGGGTCGTGAAAGATATAGAACCACAATATCAACAACAATAACATCACTAGGCATGTGAATAATTCTAGGTGAAATCAGATCAATTATAACATAGAAAAAGAAGAAAACTATAATAACCAAGGTAGATTGGCCTTTCCCCGTACACAGGTTAGCTACTCTCGAGCACAGCTTAATACCAAGTACCAAATCAGTCATATCCCAGGCCAAAGGCTCCAAACAGTAAAATAATAGAAAATAACTCCTCTGATACCACTTTGTAACATCCTGGTTCTGGAATCCACCCAGAGGCGCCCCGTACCCGGTTGGTCACATGGCCTCAAGCACATTTCCCAAAACGCCAGAGGATGCGAACTAGCAGCGAGGGCCTTGGGTGTGATAGTGGGGAAACTATGCCCTTATTGGAAAAGTACACAGTGGAAGTAAACAACACACAATAGCGGAAGAAATAATAGTCCATACAGAAATAAACAGTAGAATACTGAAAGAAGAAAATTGGAGCCCACATATATAACAACGATGCATGATATGTATATATTTCTAGAGAAAAAGCAAAATAAGTAACAATGCGGAAAACAATACTAAACCAAAGTACAAAAGAAAAGTATATGAGAAACTCTTCAGCATCGCAAGCCTCGGATTGGTCTCATGCTCTCCAGCTCCACAACAATCAAGAACCTGAATTAGAAGGGTTCTTGACCTTATCTATACCTGCAACAATATAATCTGCTTGGGCCCAAAAGCATGGCCCAAATAGGGTGGGATACAAGGTCCCAGTAGGCAACCACCCAAAGATCTGTGCCTAACAGTCAGTGAATACATGGAAAGTAAAAGTATATAAGTAGTAAACAGGAAGGCACACAGCAGCTACAATCCATAGTGTCTAGTATATAAAGAACACAAGTAACAGCCAATCAACAAGTAGAACAACAAGTAACCCCCTGGGTCGTTCTCAGATCCTAACCCTTATGGATCAACCTACAAGTACTAGCAACCCTCTGGGAGGCACACACAGTCTCACCCCTCTGGTTCAGCTAAATAAAGAATAGACTCCCTGGGGAAGCACTCACCGTCAATCCCCCCTATAGTCTCATATAGTACTAAAGGCTCTCTGGGGAAGCACTCAACGTCTCAGTCCCCCTGTGGCCCATGTTGATGAACTATAGACTCTCTAAGGAAGCACTCATCTTCAATTCCCCATGTGGTCTCGCAACGAAAATTAAAGGCAGTTAGGAGAATCCCTTACGTCCATTCTCCCTATGGTCTACTACACTAGGTTCTCACAGCCGTGTGTAAAACAAACATGCGTCGCGCGCATATTTCCCCAAGTAAATCTCAAAAACTACTTGGCTATCATTCTAAGGCACAACAGCATAACATCATAATAGTTCCGCTATCCTAAAACTAGGCATGGAAACTTGAAAAACGTCTAACAAGAAAAACATGAAAGTCAAACATCCAGTGCACAGTAAAAATTACCTTATTCAGAAGAATTTACCTCTACTCAAGCAATCAAGCAAAGAAGGCAACAACAGGTCAAAAATTGGAAACACACACAATACCCTGTTTAAGGGAATTAGTGGAATTCCACAGAATATTGAAAGACTTACTACAGAAAGGCACAAACCACCTACCTCGATCCTAAGAGATCGATATACTTGATCCACGAGGCTTGATTCTCCTTATAATGGCGTAGATCTACAAAAATGCACAAAATTCACAACCCACAATATCTTGAGAAAGAGGAGAAATTGGAAAACAAGGCTCTAGGAGGAGGAAGAACTCACCGTTGTGGTTCCAACGCAATCAACAGCAGCCGAAACGGAGATCAAATGGAAGCTCCGGGGATCGTAGAATATTCGCGGCCGTACGGGTCACTCTCGGATGAAGAACCTGAAGAAGAAGCATGTTCTGTCCATTAGGCGTGACCCCGGTCCGTTTAATGAAAAAAAAAAAGATAATACACGGCATGTACTTCTTGAGTACACGGCATGTGCTTGGATTTTCCGTACTCCGCTTGAAGCGGCCTCCACCTTGCCCCTACACACCATGTGTGTGGCCCGGACACGGCCCGCACACAGCCTGATGTGGCAAGGGAGTACACGGTTTGTACTTATAAAGTACACATTGTGTAATTCAAAATTTTCCAGAACTCCACTTTTCTCAAAAATTCCAGGAAAGGGAAAGATATACCTGAAAACGAAGATTCGGGTTCTTAAACCAGAATCAAAAAAAAACATTTTCTACTTTAGAGTGGATGGTAAGTGTACCTTTCACCACTTCGTTATTGTACTCCACATCGCCGATAGAAATTGCATGTTACTTTCCTTTATCTTTGGCCATAAGAGTTTGTTGACGTCGATCATCATCAACAACCCTTGGATTAGGTCATTGATTAGCATAATGAACCATTTCCTAGAACTTGTAACATTGAAGTGTAGGAAGTGCATTCTATGTAGCCATTTCTTTGTTCGCATCATTAGAAATATTTTTACCATAATTGCGGCATTAAAATTCCCGATGACCTTATTTTCAACATTTTAAACATTTACTTGTCTTTTTAAAACAATTCCCTCCATGTTTCTTTTCACACCTTGAGAATAAGGGAAAACTCATCTTCTTTTCAGTTTGGTCTTTATATTTTCCTTTGAATTCCATTTTCCTCTTCTTATCAAACCCATATGACTGATGGGTTACTCTAATATCCATCTCATCTTTGAGAGAAAATCAAACAATTTCCTCATAGCTATTGAAGTCCATTATGGATAATTCCCTTTGAAGACTTGGTTTTAAGGCACTAAACAATTGATCGATCTTACTCTCAGGTTGGATAATAATTCTGGAAGCATACCTTGCAAATATTGTAAAATTTTCTTCATAGGTACCAACAGATTCATCATCCTTTTGCTTTAGTTCAAGAAACTCCTCCATCTCTGTTCGAAGAATACAAAGGAAGTACTTATTGAAAAATATGTTATTGAACTCGTCCCATTACATGGATTCAATTTCATATCTTTGCCTCATATTATTGATAAGATTCCACCGTTGATCAGCTTCACCTTCCAAACGATATACTGATAAGATGAATTTATCATGGTCAGAACATTGAAGAACTGAAAATATCTTTTTAGTGGTACTGATCCATTGTTTAGCCACTAATGGATTAGTAGACCCACTGAATGAGGGTAGATGCTGCCTCATGAAGGATTCAAAATAATGTTTCTTTTTTCCTTTGGTCATTTGGAATTCCTGCATGATTCAAAGCTTGAGAATGTTGTGTGAGCATGTCTACAAGATTTTTCTTCCAGTTCCCATAACGTTTGGTTTCTCAGGGGGACAATAATTGTATTTCCCGTGGCATTCAGCATTAACACGGTTCTTTCGGGTTCCAGCCATTGACTAAAACCAATAAGCATAATGTGAGAAACAATAATCATAATAGGAAAACCACATAATCAATAATAAAATTTCACACTTTAGGTCTTATTATAGGCCATTCATGGCCATTTCTAAAACACTAATATTGTGTTCTATACTTAGACATATCCTTAGGGTTCTTACAAAGGCTTTCACATCTTAGTTTCCAAAGGTTGACTATACCTTTCCTCTTATGCCAACTATAATGACCCATACTTTACACGCATCGTTATTACTTTAGAATTGAATCATACTTATTACAACATATAACAAAACCATGATAGGACCGTATAGGTATAGTGTCTTTAGAAACGGGGAAAGAGAAACAACTAGTTCATAAATTATCTTCATTGTCTCCCATTTATTTCATCATTTCTAGAGTCCCTTTTGGCATATCCTACTTAATACCCTTCTTCCGGACCTGGGAAAAAGAAAACATACAAAAGGGTGATCTCAAATGCTCAGTAAGGTTAAACAAAGGAAATATCAATCATATCTTATTCATAAGAACATAACATTTAAAAAATAATAACCTGTAAAATAGATCATAATATCATAACATGGGATAAATAATATTAGTAAAATGTAATCCCAATAATAAAACATGAGACTTTCTGGAATACACACATAATCATAGAAAATCATTTCATATTAGTCAAGACTTATTTCCAAGACTATCATAGCAGACAAAGTCCATTTCTGAACTTAGTTCACTCCTCATTCTAGTCCTATAACACTGAACCGGATTAACTTTCCATTCCAGCCATGTCTATCTCATGAGATATAAATATTTACCCAATGCATTGGAGGTAGATATAGGTCCCACCCATATCATAATGAGACCATTCTTATGTGTGCCACAAAATCATAAATCATACATCATAGCATAACCCATGTAATAAAAATGGGATTCTTAAACATCATTCCATCATAACATAATCCGTATAAGATAAAAGGACTTCATAAAAATAATCCCATCATAAAATAATAAAATCAATGTAAAAATAGGGATTGAAATAGAACCCTATATTATCTTGTATGGAAAATCATTTTGATAAAACACTTGGACTCCATCCATGAGGAAAATATCCTTTCTACTTCAAAAACATTTTTCCTTACATAACATATCATAGAATTTTAAACTAAAAGAAGTTAATTAAAAATAAACATGAAAATTTATAAAGTAATATTCATGGAAATAATGTTCTATAAAATTATAAAAATCCATTCATGTCGTATAAGTTAAAAAACATTCTTCTCGTACTTTGGCCAAAAAAGTAAAAAAGTATCTCGTACTGAAAACGACAAAAGATTCCTTTCATATATTTTACTAAAAATTAACCAATATGTAAAATTGGATTTAAAAAATTGTAGGAGGATAGATATAATATTACATATTGAGGAAACATGGATGTGAATGATAAATATTCCCCAGTAAATTCTAAAGTATAAACAATCTCGGATAAAATGAGTTTCTAAGATTTTCCCTTACCTTAGGTCCGATATGATTTGTATGTGTCATAAACTTCTATATATTGATTTAAATAATGTCATTGACTTATCCCAGAATCATAATCTTTGTTATGATATCATATATGGTCATATTCTTAGCTTCTTATTAGTAATGTTTCATTGCTACTTGTTATTCGGGTGTTCATTGCTTTATGTTCTTATGCATGTTTTGTCGAATAAATTCTTATTCCTCTTTTTAGGTTATAGCTACATCATTTAAATAATGGTAGTAGTATAATATATATCATATTTATTTATTCAATTCTTTTATATAATAAATTTTTTACTGAAGATCATGTATAATGAATCACATCGCATCGTAGAGACGGTATGTCGTACGTACGCACGAGCGACGATATCATTCCCATAATTATTGAATGGTCTTGGAGTGGATGATATAATATCACAGAATTAGTATAATGCTATAATAATAATATATAGTTATTATTTACACCATTATACTCATCCAAGTAAGGTGGTGGTGAAAAACAGATTAGACCACAGCGTGGAGACGGTATTCTGTACTTACGCACGCGCATTGATTTTGTTTTCTGTAGGATGGATAGAAGGTGAAATAGGTTTGTTTAATATTTATAATAACATATCAGTATATTAGTGATACTTCTTTTATTACTTTATAATGAAACAAATAAATATTAGGAAGTAGAAGAAGAAATAAATTTGAAATAATCGGTAGAAGAGATTACCTCTTCCTCGACGTGCCTCGTTTAAACTTCCTCTTGGGGAACTAGATTTGTTCTTTTCAGAAGACCAGAACCTATATGATATAAATAAAGATGTTAAAAAGATAAATGGTTAGGGTTTTTCCAAAATTGAAGGATCAAAATTGTATGAGGAGGAGAGGGAGGAGGTTCCCTTTTATAAGGAAAGAGAGGGGCACCTTTGGAAACATAAGAAATATTAATTTATAATAAATTCCAACCCCACATAAAAACCTCCAAAAATGAATCAATTTGAAGATTATATGAGATATAATTGTAATCTAATCAACCAATGAAATTTATACATGTTTTGAATTTATTTTAATCCTTATCAAATTAATTTATCCTTATTAAATCTATTTAATTTTATTTGTGGTAATAATATTGTAAATTTTAAATTGTTATAAATAATTACTTATGTGTTGTGAAATTTCCATAATTGGATAATTTATGACATTTTAGACCATATAAATTTAAATTTATAATTTTTAAAAAATTGTTTATTTTTTAATCAATTTTATAATTTGTTATTTTTATAAAATAACAATAGTGTCAATTTTGACACTATTCATTTATTTGAATTTAAATAAAATATACACAAAGTATATATCCAAACAAAATATGTAATAGATTCCTAATATGTCATATTCATCTAGAAAATTCGTGGATCACATTAAATAGTTCATATAATATTTATTTTAATATTTTTAAAAACATTTATTTAATATTTCAATCAATAAAATAATTTCAACATCACTATTTTGTCATCATTAATGATAATTATTTAATCCCTAAAATTTATAAATAAATTCACATGATGTAGATAATTTAATTAGATTTCTAGAGACTATTAATTTGGAAGTTTTATGATGTTTATCACTAAACTAAAATTATTACACTTATAAGATATAAGAGAGTGACATGTTTTAACTTTCTTTGGTTTTAATTATAATTATATCATTTTCGTGGTCAATATTCCATGAAACGAATCTATTATGACCATTAGGTGATATGGGTCGACCTTTATTCATCCAATAGAATTTTGGCAGGTGTTATGGAAATTTTATAATCTTATTTTGTCCCTTAATTACCCTATTTACCTTTAACTGTAGTAAATAAAAATTACAGTAGTTAATATAAATAATGTCAAAAAAGTAAATGTAACATATTAACATAATTTAGACCCACTGAATCCAAAAATGGAATCCATTTTTCAAAATTCACAAAAAAGAAGTTTCAGTAATTAATTTAAAATTAATTATGTTGTTAATAAAATGGGTTTTAAAAGTTAAAACATTGTCAAAGATTGAAATGTTTTTACCTATTAATTCAATATAAAATTAATGGTAGTGAAATGAATTATATTAAATGGTAAAAATATATTCTATTTATACTTTAAAACCATTAAATTTTATGATTTAACTATCTAAATTATCTTGATGAAAAAAGTTGTTTTTAAGAAAAATTTAGCTTATTTTTATTATTCATCAAAATGTAAAAGTTTACAGAAAAGTATCAAATATTTATCCAATGTAAATTTTTATATCCTGATTCAAAAGAAGAAGTTTATTTTGTAAAATTTAAATTATGAACTTCTTAAAAATTATATTTAAAATGGATGCGCCATCAAAAGGCAGTAAAACTACATTTTTTGAAAAATACTTCTTTTATCCAAAAAAAATGATTCTGTTTTCAAATCTCATTCTAGAAAATGTGTAAGATGAATTATAATGTTATAAAATTCAAAATTTATTTAATAATATTCATAACGCCTAGTTCATAACATATCATTGTTTAGTGATACTCGGTATTTCGTACAGCGCAAGCTATTGAGGAAGGTTGCTCTTGCGTGTAACGCAAGCCAAGACTGCGACGTGTGTAGTGAAAGATTCCTTTGGTGTTGCGTATAAAATAATACATAAAAACAAAATATTTCTCATAAAATATCAGGGTGTTACTATTCCTTTTTTTATTTGATGTTTGGAATTTTTTGTAAATACCCAAAACTATCCAATAATGTGATGTCACTCTAAAATCAATATTTTTTAATATTAATAAATGATGTAGGTGAGGTAATATAAAGTTGATTAATACCTCCTAATCATGAAAATTAATATTTTTTAAATATTTTGATCCCTTGTCCTGTATATTTTCTAACTTTCATAAATTTTCTTCCACCATGGTAAATCAATTTTTAACCTAGGTAGAGAATCCTTTAACACTAAAATAAAATTAAACATATTAGAAAATATGGAATTATTTATTCAGAATATGAAATAAAATTAACAAATATAAATTCTATGTGGTGGAAAAATTACTTTTTACAAAATCAAATTTAACACACAAAACATCATTTTGACCTTAAACGCGTTAATTATTTTTTAATATTATTACCAGTCATTATGATAATAAAATTATATTGAAATTAATGCCAAAAATTAATTTTTTATGATTATAAATAAAGAATAAATTTTATTCAATTTAATTAACACAATTAGAAAGAAATTTGAATCAAAAAAGGCATAAAAATTGACAAAGATCTTTTTTTCTAGATATGTATTTTTCAAGAATATGATTATCATATATTAACTATATTACTAGTAAAAATAAGTAGAAGTATTTAAATTAATATATAAATATATATAATATATATTTTTTATTTAAATCATTCATAAATAAATATTATTGAAATTATTTAAAATTGATAGACATTGTGAATTTTTAAAGAAAACAATTTTCTGAGAAAAAAAAATTATTTTACGAAAAATACCAGTTTTCACCACAAAATGACATAATATATATATATCTATAAAATTAATAGTAAATATATTTTTAATTTTAAATATTATATCATGTTTTTTTAAATAAAATGGTGAGTATTAAAATACTATTTTTTTTATTTTTTATAAAATCTTATTTCAATGGAAAAATTTCGAAAATTCATTCTATCTTATTTCAACAAAGTAATTCCAATATCAATATTCTTCATATCCATTTAGAATTTTTTCATGAAAAATAAAAATTTTAATTATATGATTGTTTTATTAAAATATATTGTTCACATACTCAAATTGACACTCAGGTTATAAATCAGTCCCTCCAAAAAAAATTCGGTCTTTGAATTTTTCATTGATATTAGCTTCTAAAAAATGAAGATCGTTTTTCTTCATAGAAATACATGACTACCATGGTCCATCCTCTATTTCATGATTTTTCCAAAGTACCTTTACCTAAGAAATCATTTTATTGCTAAATAAATTATCACTAGTATGAAGAATATAGATTGTCTCTTCATAATAAGATAGATCCAGTTCCATTTATATTTCTTTAGTGGTTAGAACATGTGTTGGGTCGGGCATGTACATCCATAACAATGATATTTGGAACACATTATGTTCTTTAGGGAATCATGGTGGAATTCCTATTTGGTAAGCTATAAATCAAATTCATTACTTATATCAATGGGTTCGGTATATATGGGGCTCATTTTTTCCTTCTTACCAAACCTTATGACACCCTTCTATAGTGATTATTTTTTGGAAAACATGATCCTCCACTTGAAAATGAAAATAATTCCTCCAATAATCAGTATAACCCTTATTCTTACTATGATCTACATTATTATTTATATGAATGCCTTTTACCTTTTTCATTTTCTATTAAATATTTTTTGTGCTAACATGTTTCTTTCCACTAACTTTATCCCAACAATTTGGTGTACATTATCTTTTTCCATAAAATACATCATAAGACACTTTTTTAATACATGAAGGGAAGCTATTGTTTTTGTATATCATGAAAAAGGTAAATGGTGATCCCATATACCATTAAATTAAATGTATAATAACCTAAACATGTCTTTTATTATTTTAATTATCTTTGGTACTATCAATTTCTCTAAGAATGGTATTTGATGCTCAAATTAAGCTCATAATCAATATAATTCTAAAAAATCTTCCAAAATATCAATGTAAATCAAGTATCATGATCATAAATAATTGGAATATTTATTCCATGTAGTCTTAAACATAATTTATATAGATTCTTGTGTGGTTCTCAATTAGTAAATATTATCTTATAGTGTGTAAATGTGCAGATTCATTAAAGTGATCAAAAAATAAATTATATTATATCATTCCTTTTAGGAGTCTTTATTAGTCTTAAGAAAAATTACATAGTAACATCATCCTTTTTTAACAGATGAATTGGAATAAGTTACATGAATTCTTTTAAATTAAATCTCTCAACCATCAGTTGTTAGGAAAAAAAACATATTGATACAAAATTATTAACATCCCACTTAATGTTATACCACAATATTATTTCCTCAAATCCTTAAAAATTAGGATGATACTAGAGTTTCATGAGAAATTCATGCTATTAAAATCATCTAAAAATTCGATATTTATCTATAATATAGATTGAAGTCATAATCTCTTTATAATTATTTGGATTCCATCTTCCAAAATCATCATTCACGTATATAAATTTCATTGGAAAATTATCATCATTTGATTCATAAAATTTTATATTTCATAACAAATATAATTTTGCAGTAATTTAAAAAATAATGACATCACCCCATCTTTAAAAATTTATATATAATTATTTACTAGATTCTTGTATATATGATCCCTCTAAAAACTCATTTGGGTTATAACTCCATGATCTTTTCCACTCAATGCATTTGAGACCTTATTTTTTCCCTAGGTTATAGTGTATTGAGATATCAAAATCTCTAAGAATATTGATCTATATACCTTTCTCATGTTGATATATTTCTTTGAAAAGATGAATCTTTTTCTCTTACTGTCTATATATATCTAACACATTTCACTATAGAGATATTGTCTCTACGTATCCTGATAAAATATTACCGCTTCCAACTCGCGATCATCATTTGGATAGTCCTATTCATGATCCTTTAACTGCCATGATGAATATGAAATATTTATATAATATTTCATAAGTACACAAATAAGTAACTTCTTCAATGCATCACAATATATCAAAAGACCATCATTTTTGGATATTAGAGTCAAATTTCGATAAATTACCAATAACCATCAAAATTTTTTAAAACATTCTTCACATCCCATTTTCTAATAAATAAATCATTTATGTGTAATCATTGATAATGGGTCACTTAGTCAGGACTAATTCTGACCATATCACTGATAATAATCTTACAAAATAATGAAAATGCATACCTCATTTATGCTCATTACTATAGGATATTCTAATATGTAATTTTCCTTCATGGGATCAACTGGGATTTTATCCTTGGGGAAAATATTTCCATGAAAGGAAACTTCCTGAAGCAAAAATACCTTTTCAAGGGACTCAATACATTTCTCTTTTAGAACACAATTATTATTCCCAATAAATGATTGGGGTTATACCAGAATAAGTGGATTAACAAAATATAGTAACATAGTGGAACAACATGTTTCTCCATTCGTCCATGTTTATTTCACATAACCAAATTATGATTCTCTAATATAGACTTGATTTGCTTAGTTCAAATACTAGTTGTATTAGATTTCTAAATATGGAAATTTATTTATTAAAAAAGAGTATTAAAACCATTCTATATTCTATGAACCATTTCTAAACAATGGAATATACTAGATTAACTTATGACATTATGAAGTTTAAATCATAATATATAATTATAAATCATCTATAACACTTAACATGAAATGAAAATGCACCCATTTTTATTAATGGAATAAAAAACATGGTTTCTTTGGAGATATATTTATTTTAAAATCATTTATAATGGTCTCTAAATAAAATGTGAATTTTCCTAGTAATATACATGGGAATTGAAAAACCATGTGTGCAGTAGCTGTCACTTTCTTGCACTAGAAAACTATCTTTTAAATCTCAATACACCTTTTTCTCAACTATTACCCCTATGTAAAACTATTCCAGATCCATTTCTACTTATTATATCTAAATCAGGATATATTTAAAGAAAACCCACCTAATCACTTCTTTAAAAAACATAATAATTTTCATCTATACTTCTCCTCAAAGAAAACCGTTGTTTTAGGTTCCCTAATCTATTTATTCCATAATCTTGTTCACATAGTTTCTACTAAACTTACTATTATACTAACTATAATGGCCTTGACTCTAATAATAGATAACCCATTTTCTACTTTATAGAATTCGAATATATATAATGGGTAAAATCCAAATATACTAATCAGTATGTCATTTTTGGAAAACGAGATACAAACATGTTACCCATTTTTCACAGGGAAATTAATATAAAACAAAACAAAATAAAAGTATCAATATCCTTGAAACTCATTCAAATTATTTATCTTCATATCCTATGTAATGGAAACAAAATAAGGGTGAGATTATATTTCAAGTAAGGGTTACGTACAATAGAAGAAATAAGGAATTAATAAGTGATAATCAATTTAGAATGGTAAATAGATGAATAAACATTCTATTTAATCAATAACATGTACATCATGATTATATATGTTAATATCAATATGTAAAGTTAAATATATGAAATCACATTCCATTTAAGAAATAACCTGAGAAGAAAATGCATCCATAGAAAACATGAGAGTTAAAATCTTATGGATAACAATAACTAAATTCTCATTGAAGAAAATACTTATTATTGGGTTTTGTGATTTCAAAAATCATGATATATATTCCATCAAGACATTGTGAATGGAAAGTAAAAAACTACATTTAATAATAAATTTAATTTGGAAAATATATTTATATCATGAGATATATCAATGTATCAATGGGATATATATTTCTAGGCCCCTCCCTTCACTTCATCTCTACATAATTCCTCGTATATCAAATGTTCAATTAAATTAATATATAGTAATTCTTTTAAAAAAATATCCATATTGATTAATGGATATTAATTCATGAACATTTTAATAGTTAATAAAATAACATACAATGTAAACACCATATGTACAAATGAAATATTATTTCTGAAATAATAATATCCATAATAAAAAATTTGTATGTTTAATAGAAATGTAATGTACAATGAAAAATGATCACAAGAAATTTATTGTCTCAATAAAAAAATCAAAAATCAAAAAAGTAAACATGAAATGATAGATGATCATCATTTCCTCGAGAATATAGGTTTTTGTAGTAAAATATAGTCCATCGAATAATTAATGGTAATGGAAGAGAAATATTAAGTTATCTTCAATAAAAAAATCTTTTTATACACATTTAAAGAATGAATAATAAGATATATTTCATAAAAAGGATTCAATGGTTTAGACGTATATTATCACAGAATATGTTAAAATATCATTTATTTTAAATAAAATTCAGAAAATATATTTTGAAAAAATACTAGAAACATTCATTTCAACCCATTTTTAAAAGAAATTAATAACATAAAATTAAATTTATAGATTACATGGGTAATGAGAATTACTTTTTTAAAATCATTTTTAAAAATAAGGACATTGGAGAAAAATATATATGATTTAAAGAGAAGTAAATTTAATTACATATTTAAATATTTCATTTCTTGATTAAAGTACCAAAGAGATCAAAATTTGGAATAAAATATATAGACTATTTAAGTATAAAAGGAATAAGGATGTTATTATCACTTATTAAGTTTAAATTATATTATTATTTCAATGAAATTATAAGAAATAAAAAAATAAAGTGAGACTGCAAAATAGATTCTTACCTCTTCAGTGACATTTCAATTGTAACCCCCTAAAATAATAGACATAAATTGAAAAATTAAAAAACATGAATCAATAGTTATTAACAGTAATTAAATAAAATGTATATTGTATAACCCAAATTAAGTTTGATAGGTTCATAATAACAAATATTTCTTAGTGATATAGAAATTGAGATGAGATCTCTTACCTCATGCGTCCCTTTAGTTGATGACAATTTATCCTCCTATGAAATAGTTTGAAACATTATAATAATTTATTCTAGAATTATTTTAATATTTATTGTATCATATATGTTTCTCAAATAACATATTACAACCCTTTTTTTAACAATGTTTTATTATTACTGTTGTTTAGGGTGTTACATGCTTCATTTTCTCATGAATTTTTTTTCACAAATTTTAAAGTTCCTATGAATAGGATATAAATATATAAAATATTTAATTATAATAATTTAATTAATATCATTATTAATCATTAAATACATTCTTATAGTTATTCTTGATAGTTTTATATGGTAAATAAATCATAATGCTTTGTTGAGATGGTAGATCATGCATACTCATGAGAGATGATATCATTCCCTTAATGGGTTAACAAATAAGGAAGTGGATGATATATACTTGTCAATAATTAATATCATGTCATTTTTACAATATAAATTACTTAATTCTTCCATTATGACTACCCATTTGATTTAGATATGTAAAACAAATTAAATCATTTTGAGAGCCACTAGTATATCAGAGACATGAGCAATGTATTTTTTTCTAATTTGAAAAAAAATAGATATGGATAAATTTTCTACCATTAATATAATAACATATAATTATACTTCAAATACTTTTATTACTATATTTTTTTGTTAATTCATAATATTTTGTCATAAAATAAGGATGAAAAATAAAGAGCTTTCTTAAGATGGTCATCTTCTCTTACAGATACCTCCATTGGATCTCTTCATAAGGACCCTTGGGGTGGTATTTGGGGAATTAAATCCACAATATAATGTTTATAAGTTTGTTTTAGATTTATTTTTATTGTGATATTTCTACCTAAATGGATTTAGAGGTGTGATGAAGTGGGTCTTGGGATTTTCCTTCTTTAATTGAATAGGGGTATAATTTTTTTAAATACCTACAACTATTCAATAAAAAAAAGTAAAAATCACCAATTATGCCTCCAAAAATGATAAATAATTGAGTGGTTGGAATTTATTTTCAATACATACCTCTAAAACATAAATATAAACATGTTTTAAGTATGTTATTCCATTATCCTCTAAGTTTACTTACTTTCCCCACTTTAGTCTTCACCACAGTGACAATTTTTTTATCCTTAGAAATTAAACCATTAAAACAAATATAAAATAATACTAATTACATAATTTGATCCTATGGATTATAAATAATAAATTAAAATTATCAAAAAACACATATTTTTGTTGAAAATTAATTTAAAAAACTACACATGTAATTTGAGAAACCTCATTTTAACCATAACCATGTTATTTAATTTTTACTATTAATAATGAAAATAAATTATGTTACAAATATTATATAATAATAATTAATTTTTTTATGAATATTTAATCCATTTTACTAAATTCAATTCACCTAAGTGGAAGAATTTATTTTAAAATCAAACTTTTAAATAGTTTCTATGAACGGTATTTCTTGAAATGAATTTTTAAAGTATAAGATTATATTATATTTACTATATAACTAGTGTCTATAATTAGATGTAATGAAATTATTATAGTTATATATATAATATATGACTTTAATTTAGTTTTTCCATTATTAAATGTTATTTAATTTAATTAAAATTGATAGATAATATGACTTTTTGAATAATAATAGTTTTATGGAAAAAAATGATCTGTGAAAAATACAATATTTTACCATAAAAATATAATACATTTATTTCCTCATTGTTTATAGTCAATAAAATAAAAATAATACATATTATTACATATTATTATAAGTAAAATAGGGATTAGTTAAATACTATAGTTTTATTTTTCAAAAAATCATATTTCTAATTGGAAATTTAAAAAATTAATTCATGAATTATTTTCACAATGTAAGATCAAAATTGATATTAATCCTATACAATTTCCATTTATATCACTTAAAATATTAATATTTACATTGTATAATGTTTTATTAAAATAGAATTTTCACCTATTATAGGTGATTCTCACATTTTAAATACAATAATATTGATAAATTAGTTTGATAAATTAGTTTATAACCTTATTGTTTTTTATATTTGGAAACCCCATTATATTAATTTTTTTAATTAATAATAGGATTTAGGTTGAAAATTTAAATTTTTAGGAAATATGGATTCTTTATATAAAACATGTTGAATTTTTATAATGGGAATGCCATTAATTTATATTTGAAATCATGTTTTGAGAAAAAATGATCAAGGAAAATTTAATTAATTTATTATGTGATGCGACTATAAAGTTTCAATATTTTATATTTAGAGGTAATTGAATTTGGAATAAATCTATTTCATATGTGTGATGGGGTTTTATATTGTTGTAATATTGCTAAAACACATCGTTTGGTGAATATCAACATAGGGTTTATTTTATAATCATTTAAATACAATTGTTTTAAATGATTCATATTACTCACATCACTTGAATTTATTTTGGTAAACCCTTGATTAAATTTTTCTAGTTTAATAATAAATGGTACACATAATTTTTAGTAAAATATTTACCTACTTTTATTTAATTTGAATAGTGTTGTAGAATTTTATTTTGAATTATAATAAACAAATTTAAATTTAATTTATTATATATTTGGGTTTTATGAATTCATGGTATTCATGTATTTAAATCCTACTGTGTATTAAAAAATACACCCCAATGATTACATCATGGTATGAATATATATATATATATATATATATATATATATTCCTGATATAAGGTAATATTTTTTATGTTCAATGATGATGGATATTAGAGGTTTAGTTCATATAAGATATGATATTGTTTAGTTTTTAAATATAGAAGTTGGAATATCCAATATTGATTAGTGTTTTCTATATTATTTGGGTCTTTTCATGTTTCACATGTTATAATGTTATTTCCACCCCACTATGTCTTTTTAAATTTTTACATTAAATGTATTTTAATAATTTATGATATTTGTATTTTAACTAATAATTACAATGAATCGATTTTTGATTGTGTGGTTTATTTAGAGGAATAATCATTCCTTAATTGTTATGGTTTACCGTCACTACCCTATTTTTTTCTAAATAAAACATGTACCCCCCTTCATTCCTTACATCTATCCCAGAACATGTAATGTAATCTGGTTTTATAATCAACATTTTCAAAAAAAGATTTTTATGGTAGGTGCCTTGTAAGTGTCCCAGGGAAGAATATGGGAGCCTAGGGAATGTAAAATCAAGTCTCACATATTAGATGAGGTAGGGAATGATGAAAAAGTTATAATTGGATGTGTAAATGAATATAATAAAAATTCATTTGGGGTTTTGTAAGAATTGTTTTATTATAGTGGTCTGAATGATGAATATATTTTGATTATGGTTTACATATATTATCACCAAATTGTGTTAGTTACATGTTATATATATTTTATCATGGGATATATAGTGGGATGCGATATTAGAATGCAAAAAAATCATAATATTTTGATTGAATGGAATAGTGAATACATTTATAGATAGACATGACTATCTAGTTTTTTTTTGGAAAGATAATTTATTGGAGTAACCCATAAATTATAAGGGTATTTCATGTTATCACAAAATTTAACCCCATTATGAGATTTCCCATGTAATGTTTTGAAGCATCAATATAGTAATATACATGGTTGATAAAAAAATTCATTAGTTTTAAAAATTTTAATTAAATTATAAGGGTTAAATTTGAATATTTTTTATAATGTTAATTCTATCATTTTAAACTGTATAGAATTTCGTTAAAATAAATTGATATTTTTTGAGAAAAACATTTGTTGTGGAAGGAGTGAATCACCAAAACATGAATCATGACTCTTTTAAATATAAATAAATCACATTTGAAAATTTAAAACTCTAAAATATTTAAATAATGAATTATTATATAGTGGCTCATTTTATTATTTGGGTTTATGGTGTTTTATGGATTCCTTCTTGTAGAGGGCCTATATGATTCCCGGACTTAGATTCCACTGAATGGTTTCCCTGAGCCCAATGGGCCACATGGCCTCAAGTGTATCTCCACAAATTCTATAGGTTGTTGACTAGCAGCAAGGGCCTAGGGTATGTATGTGGGGAACTATGCCATCATTAGCAGAGTGTAGCATATTTGAGGGATATAAATAGTAGTAAACAATATAAACACAATAAGTAAATAGAGGAAGTAACTGATGCACTAAATAAATGAGAACAATAATAACTGAATCAACTAGAAAAATGATGATGTAATGTCATGTCACTAGAAAACATGGATACAAGACAATAGGCATAACATGTTCCATCGAGTAAAAGAAAACAAGGGCCACTCCGAGCAACCTGAGATCCAACTCAGTCGTCTTCTATCAAGCTCCATAATAAATAGCAAGAAATCATGTGTTTGAATCCATATGGTTCCATTTGTCAACACCTGTAACCATTTAATATACTCGAGGTACCAAACGGTGCCTGAAGACGGTGTGAGATAAATCTCAGTGGGCCACCACCAATAGTATCTATAACATTCATCCAGTTTAATAGAATATAGCACTGTGTAGGCATGAATATATATTGTAAAGCAATAAGTACAATATTATTAAATACACAAGTATCTGATTAATCCCTCAGATGGTGTCTAAACATTTTACCAGTTAATTGTTTTATGTAATTACCATTTAATGTCAATAAGTAACATGAGGCATAGCCAGCACTGATATCACCTCATGATAGTATAATAAGTGATGGTCCCAATATGCAACAAGGCAACCTAAAAAGATATCTGGTGAGTGAGTTCCAGGGTAATAACCAAGGTAATTTAGATCTCATGGAATTCTAAATTAGTAGTATATGAGTCTAGCTAAGGTTTAAGAGTGTAATCCAAGGAGTGTTATCCAAGGCATTCCACAATAAGGATTCTACTGAGTCCAAGGTGATTGACCAAGGTAAAATGGGGCTAAGCAAGGACAAGGCCCTATGGGATTTCACCAAGGCACCTACTATTCAATTTTGGATCCAAGGAGTGTATATGAGTTATCATGTAATAATGTAAAAAACCATATGGTAGAATACCAGGAATCTGAGGAATAGAAAAAAACCTGAGTCTAGGTGGGTATCATCCTAAGAAAACTGCATCATTGAATCAAAATGGGGTTCTAAAATTCCAAGGTATTCTCTTCTTAGAATCCAAGTAGAGCTCGATTCATTCCATTTCTGTTTGATATCTTAATCATGTATTCATTATTTATGTTAATTCATTATCTTCCATTAGTATGGATAGGCCAATAAGTATTTCAATCATTTAACCAAGTCTTAATTAAACATTAAGGGATATTCAATTATATATTTTCACTCCGATACCTTCCATCAATATGGAAAGTGGTACTACCGACATGTAACCATTATTCAAACTCATTTGATAAGGACAAGTTATATATTTAGTATACTCTTCATTTCACATTTCACATTTAATAATCAATTTTAAGTACTTACCTTAGGCAAGTCCAGTGGTGATCATACATGGTACATTCCATTATGAAATTCTCATTAATAACAATCCATTCATTAGAAGAAGACTCAACTTTAGAAAGGTTAAGAAAAGGCACACCCGAATGTTGTCTCAATCATGATAAAACACTAAAACCCAATTATAGAATAACCTTCGACATGAGGTGGATTGATTTGTGGGTGTAACTGCTAAAAACTAATAATATATTTGGAAAAAGCATAACCATTTTCTTCTATCAAGTATAATCATGTCATGTAAATTGAAGAGATGCCTTCCGATGAAATCGGTGGGACCCACACAAATATTCCCAAATCAATGAACATTAGGGATGAGTTCTATTCCACCCAACGTAGGGGTTTACAACTCTCCTCATTCGGCATCGGCCCTTGATTTTCCTCAGATCAGATTATATCTAAGAAAAGTTGAAAAATGCTCACATGACGATATCCAAGTCAGGAGAAAGAGAGAAGAAGAACGACTAAAGAGGACTCGAGAAGTTAACATTGCACATCCAATGTCTTGAACAGAATATTGATCGGATTTCATACAAATTATAAATCTTAATCCTTATATTTGGCATTAAAAAATATCCAAAATGGGAGAAAAAGGGATTAATCCTACTGGTTCTTAGATTAGGGGGGAAGAGGGGAGTAAATAGATCATTAAGGCAGAAACTGGAAATTTACATAGAAATTTATCATGTGCACAGTTTTTCATACCGTGCTCAAACCATAAGAGATGGTTCTTCCCTAAACACATCCTCTATATGGTTTGATCAAACCATATGAAAGCCATCCATGGTTACCTTTGAAGAGGGGTGTTTTCACGGTTAGTCCGCATGGATGTGCACAAACCGTGCGAGTTGGCTCTATTCGAAAAAACATCAACTGCACAGTTATAAAAACAGTGTAATTCCTATACGGTTTACTCTAAACCATGAACCATGCCTATTTTCCCTAAAAATATGGGTTTTGGGCTCTAAACAAGCCCCAAACCCCCTAAAACCCTTTACTAAATCATTAAAAATCTATATTAGGTCCAAAGTACTGATTTTGACTAAAAATTAAAGGATCCATACCTGAGTAAAAAACTGGTTTCTTACAGTCTTCCCCCCTTAAAATAACTTTCCCCCCAAGTTACCCTTCCAAGGGTAAAGAAATATTTTCTGAGAACAACTCTATCCATTGGGAAAATATTTCAGCTTCCCTCTCCCAAGACTTGTCTTTTATTCAGTCGTGCTACCATACCACACATACGAGGGAGAAAAACTTGTTGTAGAAATCCTTTATGCTTTAGTCAATAATTCATACTTGATATTCCTCAAAGGTAGCATCAACAGCTAACTCAACTTCCTCGGGATCAAAGGTATGAGATGAGTCAGCATGATATTGTAGAATCTGTGAGAAATGAAAGATGTAGTTCATGGAGCGAAGCCTACGAGGTTGTAGAAACGGATAGGCTACCCTACCGACTCTCTCTACAATTTCAAATGGCCCGACTTATTTAGGGAATGACTTTCCATAATTCTTTAACTGCCTATTCCCTAGACTAGGTGATACCTGAAGAAAAAAATATCCCCAACCTCGAACTCAAGAGGTCATCAACGGAGATCAGCGAGAGAGTTTTGTTTAGAGTGAGTAGTATTCATATGCTTCCTGATCAACTAAATATGTTCTGAAGTCTCCTAAATGATACAAGGACCTAATAGGATTTCCTCACCTACCTCTAGCTAGAACATGGCTTAATGGAATGGCCTACCATATAAGGCCTAAAAAGGATCCATATGAATCATCACAAGAAAATTGTTATTATAAGATAACTTGACAAGCGGGATATGCTTCTCCCAAGAATGGATGAAATCAAGGACGCATGCGCGGAGAATATCTTCTAGAACTTTTATTGTTTATTTCAATTTTCCATAAGTCTGCTGGTGAAAATCTATACATAGAAGAACTTGAGTCCCCATAGCTTTCTACAAACCATGCCATAACCGTGAAGTGAAATGAGCATCCCTATCTGAAATGATAGTACGTGGAACCCCATGTGGTCTTATGATATCATGGAAATACTACATTCCCAACTCATCAACTAAAAATTCTCCCATATAGGAATGAAAGGGGATGATTTTTTATGCCGATCAATGACTACCTAAATAGCATCGCAACCCCTCAGTGACCTAGCTAAGCCAACTACAGGATCCATTGAATCATATTCCCATTTCTATTATGGGACTGTAAGTGGCTATAACTATCTTGTAGGTCTCTGGTGCTCCACCTTCACCTTCTAATAGGTGGAACACCTAGTGAAGAAGCCTGAAATCTAATGTTTCATTCTAGGACACCAATACAGGCATCACATATCATGATACATCTTCAAGATTCCTGGATGAACTGCCCACTAAGAAGCATTGGACTCTTTCATCTACTCCTCTATCATATATGTAGGAACCCAAATACATCCATGTAGATGCATGATATTGTCTCTGTCCACAACCCAATCTAGAGGTGGGATTTCTCCTGATATACTATCATGAAGAAAAAATCACTCAAGAATTGAAATCTACCTACACATTAACTTATTAATGAGGGAAGAGGTAATTGTTAAGGATAAGAGGTAAGAAAACTCTTTACTATCATGAAACTTCATAAAAAGATCATAAAAGAGGTCATTTAACTTTAATTCATCCTTGGATTCATGTACGGCCTTCATTTTAGTTTTCAGACTCTATGCATCAGTGACCACATTTCCCTTTCTAGGCATATATGAAAGCTCAAAATTAATGGATTGTAGATATTTGACCCATATTTGATTTATGAGGTTCAATTCATGTTGGGAAAAGATATACTTGAAGATCTTGTGATCTGTATACACCAAAATGTTCTCAAATAAGAGAAAATGTATCTATCAACATAACGCATGGAAAACTGCTGCTAGATCAAGGTCATGTGTCAGGTAATTTCTCTCATGAGGCCTAAACTACCGAGATCCGTACACAATGACTTTGTATTCCTACATCAACACTACTTCTATTCCAATACCTGATTCATCACAAAAGACAATATAACCTTTACCTGGTTCTCAAAGAATCAGAATTTGTGTCGAGACAAGCCTACCTTTCAGTTCCTGAAAGACTTTCTTGCATGCTTCTAACCATAGGAACTTAACACCCTTCGTTTTAAGTCCAATAAGAGGTGAATAAAGATGTCAGAATTCCTATATTAAATTCATGTAATATCCATCAATACCTAAGAGACTCCTGATATCAAACATTTTCTTGTGATTCTCCTAGGAAACTACAACACTAACATTTTCAGGGTCATCAAATACTCTTGATTCTGATATAAAATGACCCAATATGTGGACCTTTTCGATCTATAAGTCATACTTAACAATATTTTCATAATGTTGATGCTCTCTCAGTGTACTCAGTATGATCTCAAGATGATTGGCATGGTCTTTATGAGTGCGAGAATACGCCAAGATGTCATCCACAAAGACTATGACAAAAGATTCCAAATAGGGGTGTAAAACCCTATTCATAAAATCCATGAAAATGGAAGGCATGTTCATATGACCGAACGGAATAACAAGATACTCATACAGACCATACTTGCAACAAAAATTTGTAAGGGGTATGTATGATGGTCTGACCCACACATGAGGAAAACCCGATCTCAGATCGATATTAGAGAACACCTTTGATCCTAAGATCTGGTCAAAGAGATCATCTATTCAAGGAAATGGATACCAATTCTTAATAATAATCTAGTTCAACCTTTCTAAATCCATGAATAGACATAAGGTTTCATCTTCCTTCTTGTAAAAAAGCAAAGGCAACCCACAAGATTATGTATTAGGTCGCATAAAGCCCTGGGCCTCTATATCCTTTATCTTCCGCTTGTGCTCCTAAAGCTCAGTGGGTTCCATACTGTATGGAGGAATGGATACTATATATACTCCTGCAATAGGATCTATTTTAAACTATACCTCTCTCTTAGGAGGTAATCTTGAAAAGTCGTTGAGAAATAATTCCCTAAAATAATCAAATACTAAGGGGAAATCAGTTTGAAGCAAGCCCTGATCCTCCATGAAATTATTTTCAATCTGGGCAGTAACTTCACCTATACCATGATGCTTTAGTCCATCTCTCCCTTCCTAGACATCCCACTAACCTTTGAAAATATAATTTATTCCTTATGGTGAAGTAAAAGAGACCCTATGACGATAACAGTCTACAAAGGTGTGATAGTGGACTAACAAGTCCATCCCAAGAATGACGTCGAATCCCATCATCCCAAGAAAAAATAGATTCCACACAAAAGGGTAACTTCCAATCTCAAGGGGATAGTCCATGCACTAAAGTTTTTCCTCTTACCATATTCCCAACAGTGTTTTGAGGGTCATTACACCATAGTGATACTTTATCTCTATTTCGACATGTTCCACGATAGATACAAAAAAAATTGAAGAACCTGTATCAAAAAAAGTAGAGACAATAGTGAAGGAAACTAGAATAGAAAATTGTATTGTAGATTGTCTCATGGTCTGATCCTCTAATACCACTTTTTGATGTCCTGGGCTCATATGCCACTGAACAGGTGCCCAAAGCCCGGTGGGCCATAAGGCCTCAAGAGCATCTCCCCAAACACCATAGGCTACCAACTAGCAGTAAAGGCCTAGTGTATGTCTGTGGGGAAACTATTCCCTCTTTCGTAGAGTGTAGAAAAGTGTAAGGATATAAAAATCAGTAAATAGAGGAAGCACAATAAATAAACAGGTGAGGAAACCGATACACTAGAGAAATCTACTGGAACAATGATGATGTAATTTCATGTCATTAGAACACTGGAAAACATGGATACAAGAAAATAGGCATAACATGTTCCACAAAGTGATAGAAAAAAGGGGCTACTCCAAGCATCTCAAAATCCAACTCGGTCATCTGATATTAATCTCCATCATGAACAAGAAGCAATGATGTGTTTGAAGTCGTATGCTTCCCTTTGTTGACACAAGCAACCATGTAATCTACTCTGGGTATAAAACGGTGCCCAGAGAGGGTGTGAGATAAATCTCAATGGGCCACCACCAACAGTGTCTATAACATCCGGACCATATAATGAAATATAGTAGTGTGAAGGCATGAATATATAAATAAATAAATAAGTACAATATAACTAAATACCCAAGTACTTTATTTATCCCTTAGCTTTTGTTTGAATATTTTACGAAGTCATTTTATTAAGTAACTACCATTTAATGTTAAAAGGTCATGTGAGGCATAGCTAGCACTGATATCACCTCATGATAGTATAAGTAGTGAAGGTCCTGATATGTAACAAGTCAACCTAAAAAGATATCCAGTGAGGGAGTTCTAGGGTAATAACCAAGGTAATGTAGATCTCACGGAATGCTAACTCAGTAGTATCTGAGTATAGCAAAGGGGTAAGAGTGTAATCCAAGGACCGCAATAAAATGAATTTCATAATAAGGTACCTACTGATTCAAAGGTGATTGACCAAGGTAAAACGGGGCTAAGCAATGGCAGGGTCCTATGGGATTTCACCATGGAACCTACTAGTCAATACTGGATCAAAAGAGTTTATTTGAGGTATCCTATAATAATGTAAAGAACCCTAAAGTAGTATACAAGGCGTCTAATTAATAGACAAGAACTTGATTCTTGGTGGGTATCAATATAGGAAAATTGCATCTTTGAATATAAATAGGGTTCCTGAGTCCCAAGTTATTCTTCTCTCACAAACTAAGGTGATCTCTAATTAGTCCATTCCGATTTGATATTGTAATCATTTATTCATTAATTATGTTTAACCCATGTCTTTTATTTGTATGGAAAGGCTAAGTAGCATTTCAACCATTTAATCAAGTATTAATTAACCATTATGGCATATTCAATTATTGAGGTTCACTATGCCACCTTCCATCAATATGGAAATGGGTGCTATGAATATGTAACCTTTATACAAACTCATTTGATTATGCCAAGTTATATACGTAGTATACATTCCATTTCACATTTCACATTTAATAATCAATTTGAAGTACTTACCATAAGTAGGTCAAGTGGTGAGAATACATGGTACATTCCATTATGAAATTTTCATTAATAACAATTCATTCATTATAATAAGACTCGCCTTTATAAAGGTTTTGCAAAGGCACACCTGAATGGTGGCTCAAACATGGAGAAACAAAAAAACCCAGTTATGGAATAACTTTTGACATGAGGTGGATTGAGTTTTGGGTGTAACCTCTAACATATAATCATATATTTTTAAAGATCATAACCATATGATTCTATAAAGTATAATCATGGAATGTAAATTTAATAGGCGAATTCTGATGAAATTGGCAGGCACAACACGAATATTCCAAAATCAATGAAATGTATGGATAAGTTATAGACCACCCACCTTTGGGTTTTACAACTCTCCCCCTCCAGTATCGGCCATGGATTTCCCTCAGATCGGAGTAGATCTAGGAAAAGGTGAAAAATTCTCACATGATGATATCTAAGTTGAGAGAAATAGAGAAGAATAATGTCTAAAGAGGAATCGAGTACTTACCATTGCACAAAGAATGTGATGAACAGAAGCTCAATAGTATTTTGGATGAAGGAGATCTATTGATCCCCAACTTTGGCCTTCAAAAAGCTTCAAAATGATAGAAAAATGGATTAATACTGCTAGTTCATGGATTAGGGAGGAAGAGGGAAGTAAATATATCATTAATGGGGAAATAGAAATTTACCTAGAAATTTATCCTGCGCATGGTTTGTCCACATGGTTTTTCAAACCGTGCAAAAACTTTAAGAACACTGTTCTTATTCTTGAAGTATAGGTTTCTTCGTTTCCTTTTTCCTTAAGTATTTTTGAGAAACCAAGGGAAATGTGGGAAAAATCCAAAATTTACGGGTACATGACATGTAATTTTGTTCATACGCCATGTACTTTGGCCATGTGGGATGAGAATACAAGGCGTGTAGGCTTAGGTGTGAAGACTAACTACACACTATGTACTGTTGTCCACACGCCATGTACCATGGCTGTGTGGGATGCGAATACATGGTGTGTAGGATAGTCAGTTATTAAGGGTGTAAAAACTAACTACACTTTGTGTACTATGAAATACACGCCATGTAATTAGTCGGCAGATGAATAGTGAGGTGGTACAAAGTATCCACTAGTGAAATAGTTAAAAAATAGTACATGTCGTATACTTGAAAGTACACACCGTGTAGTTATGTTTTTTTGTTAAAAACAAGAAGTAGCCTCCTCATTCTACATTGGAGGTAGAGAACTCACCATGATCCACGGGAGAGGAGGTCGGGACTTGGAGGAGCTCCTGATCGCACACTGGGACTCCGATTCTTCCGTCGTTGATCTTGTTTGAACCATGTGGGTAAGATCTTCCCTCTTCTTGAATCATTCCTTCCAATTCTTTCCCTAAGGAAATTTATTTGGGTATTAATGGGTAGTTTGTTATCTCAGATCTATGTCATTATTGGTTGTTTCGAGAGGAACCTTTCACGTATATCGATCAAACGAGATCAAGGTAGTTGGTCTTCTGTATAATTCCAACTTTCGAGTTGTTTTTTATACCGTTGTGCCACATGACCATGTTCAGGGTGTCGTATGGCAGAGACTTTGACTTTTGATATACCTATAATTGTTTAGGTAATCTAATGAATAAGTATAAACTGCTATTTGGGATTGTTGCTTTGATATAGGGCCACCCCAAGGGTGTGTTTCCCTTGTTTAGCTGTTGGGCCAAGATACTTGTGGGTATGCCATGATTATAGCATGTTGTGAGTTTTCTTGGGAGGAGAAATTGATAAATTTATTGCTTATGCGTTGGGATCGACTCGTTCACTTGTTTTTCTTCTTATTAGCCTGAGGCAAAGGATATGTTTATCCTGAGGCAAAGGTTCTGTTTATCCTGAGGGCAAGGTTCTGTTTAGCTTGAGGGAAAGGTTCTATTTAGCCCGAGGGCAAGGTTTTGTTTAGCCTAAGGTCAAGGTTTCTTATGCCTAAGTGCAATAGCTTTTGTGCCTAAGGGAGATATCTCGTATGCCTGAGGGAAATATTCATTATGCCTAAGGGAATTCACCTAAGGGGTTTGTTTTTGTTTGCCTGAGGGTAAGGATTTGCACGTATGAGGACAGTTTTTACTTTGAATATTCAATGTGGTGATTTCTTATGTTGTACCTGCCAAGCTAAATCACAGGCTTGGAATTGTTAAATAATTATAAAAATGGCAATGTAACTAGTTGGGATGGTTACTTTTGAGTACTTCCTAGTTTACTTCATTTTTTTATTGTACACTTTTGTTTCACATTTTCAATGACAGTTGGGAATAGGCCTTCGGTGGTTGCCTACTGGGATTTATTTATCACACCCTGTTTGTGACATGTCTTGGGCCCAAACATATTATATTGCTACAGGTGTCGATAATTGAAAGACTCTCTACACAGGTACATGATTGTTGCAGAGGATTAGGAGAGCATGGGACCGAGATTAGGCTTGTGATGCTGCTGCATTCATGTTGAACTGCTTTGGTTTTGTTTGGTTGTACTTCGTACTTTATATTGTATTGTATCTGATTACTGCGTATCCTATTTTGGCTGCTTTCTTATAATTAGATACATATTTAATCATCTTATATATGACTTTTGGTTATCTTTTACTTCAGTTTTTCCATCCATTTCTGGTCTGTATTGTTATTGTTTCCCCTTTTGTATGTTTATATTTATTTCTGTTGTGCTACACTTTGAAAAATGAGGGCATAGTTTTCCCACTATCAGTCTTAGGCCCTTGATGCTAGTCGGTAGCCTCTGGTGTTTGGGGAAATGTGCCTGAGGTCATGTGACCGACTAGGTTCGACGCACAAGTTGTGCGGCACCCAATTTTGGGACATTAAAAAGTGGTATCATAGGCATTTCATTTCTTTGACTTACTATTTGGAGCATATAGTCATGGATAGGATGGAATTGGTATTTGGTAATAAGTTGTGCATGGGAGTAGCTAACCCGTGTATAGGGAAAAGCTAATCTAACTCATTTAATTTCAATTTCTATGGTTTTTCAATTTTACAGTTGATTTGATTTTCACCGTTGGGTGACGCACTTGTGGTGTGTTGTTTATATTTTATACTTGGGTTCTATTTAGTTACAACCCGATGAGATGAGGGTATTCCATCACATGCATCATTTAGGAACATGTTAGAATCACATTCCATTCATAGTTTTCATGCCATGTAAGTGAATTAGAAATTTCATATTATTGGGATAGATGTTGTGATAGAAAATCCATGTTGTTGTGATAGATGCCTTGATAAAAGAACTTCTAGTTGATAGGGCATTGTTTTGTAAGGTTTTGTGAATGAACACCAGACTTTGGTTCTTTAAGAGTATGGGCCCTCATCAACTGGAATTTGGTGGATAATTGACTTGTTTACCTTGTTATAACTTGTATAAGATTACAAGCTTTGGTTCATAGTGAGTATGGGCCCTCGCGGATCAGAATTTTTCACTTTGGTGTTTGTTTCAGTGTTTTTATAGACTCTGGAGTAGTTTTAAGGCTTACTGTCTGGAAAGACACAGAAAACATGCCGTGTAGTTTTGACTACATTCCATGTGTTCTTCTATTCGGGAAGAAACTATTTTTCTTAAGTACACACCGTGTACCTTATGTATATGTTGTGTAGTCTCTAACCATGTCATAGGCCATGTGGGCAGAGACACGGGATAGGGATGTTCTTGGGGAAACACGTCGTGTACCAGTTGTACACGCCGAGTAGGTTTGACCATTTGTCCGCCCGTGTAACTAACAACACCGACGGGTAAACCTTAATCTATACATGTCATGTCAGGATTGAACACACCGTTTAGTCTAACCTAGGTAACTGGCTGTGTATCCAACAACACGGGTCGGTTGGGGCTTTTTAGTACACACTGTGTTCATCTGGAACACACAGTGTGGTGTAACCTGGGTACATAAGCCGTGTCACTAACAACACGGTCCGGTAAATCTTGTCTAGTACACGTTGTGTCTACCTTTAACATGTCATGTAGTCTTGTCTTAGGAGAGTCGTGTGTCTTAACCATGTAGAATGACTCAGGAAGGGAAAGAAGATTCAAGTACATGCCATGTGTTAACACAACACGCCGTGTTTTTGGGGTGTTACACGACCCGTTTTAGCTGAAGTACACACCCATGTGAATGGCTTATGGGAACATGCTATGTTGGAATTATACACGTCATGTATTCATGTTTGGTAAAACATGAGTGCTTTTCTTCTCGTGTTCCCTTCTTGGTGTCCTAGTTTTCAGTCCTTGATAATCTTGATCTAAGGTGTGTGTTTTACCTTGTAGAGTCATGCTGCCGAGACGACCATAATTTTTGTTTCAAGAGAGTGGTGATGACTATGCTCTAGAGATGGTAGGACATGGGATACCGATGGATCCTTTAGCAGTGCCAGATGCAGTGCCAGCCATTATACTAGACGCAGGCACAGATGTGTAGTTCCATGAAGGCTTCATGCGGTTCCTTCAGATCTTTTAGGGAACACCACAAGTTGCCACATTTGTGGTAGAGCTGACGCGTATATTCCAGCAGCAGAATCCACCAACGTTTTCAAGGGATGGTGGACCACTGGCTGTGGAGTAATGGCTGGAATCTATGCAAATGATCTTCGAGCATCTTGAGACTCCTCCTGGGAGGACGGTAAAGCTCACTACTTACATGTTGCATGCTTCCACCAAGAGATGGTGGGATGTTACCACCCAGACTGAGCATCACCGAGGCATGGCGTGGGAAGATTTTCAGGTAGTCTTCTATGACTTTTTCTTTCCATAGATGCTAAGGGTAGATCGAGCTTGAGAGTTCATGAATCTGCAGTAGGGCTCCATGTTAGTGATTGACTATTCTTCCCACTTCCCCAAACTACAGTTTTTTGTACCTGTTCTGGTGGGTGATGAGACGTTGAGGGATAGACTCTTTGAGGATGTTCTTCGATATGACATCTGAGCACTGGTGAATGTTTTCAGGTTTCCTTTAGTGCATACTATTTTAAACCAGACATTGATTACTAAGCGTAACCTGCGGGAAGCTAGTGGTGTAAACCAAGGTGGTTCGGAACCGGTCTCCGGTACTATTTCTACCAGCAAGAGGAAGAGGTAGATGGATTTCTATCACAGTGGCAGTACTAGCTAGAATAATTTTCAGGTGGCCAGATAATGTGCTATTATTATGGTAAATATGGGAATAAGAGACCTCTATGTCCACGTGATCCAGTGGAGTGCCGAGCTTGCGGCAAGATGAGTCATACTCTGCATTTTGGCAGGGTGTTTCCACCAGTGAATAGTGAGAGGGGTTCTTTGTAGACTTCATGTGTAGGAGCAGGACAAGAAACTTCTTACCAGTCAGGAAATTTGAATACGTCATGATGTTTATGCCAAGGTGGTGGTCATGGCCGTGGTAGCCAGAAACTAGGATCTCAGAGTCAGCAGGGCGGGTCAGCTTAGGGTAGCCAGGCTGTGTCGTAGGTTCATGGCACTAGGAAGACATATGAATTGCAACAGACCCATCAAGAGCAGGATCCTGGACCTTCCACTTTTAGAGGTACTATTCTAGTTTCTTCTGTTTTATCTTTTTCACTTTTTTATGTTGGTGCTACACATAGAATTATATTTGTGCCCGTTGGGGATAGCCTTGGGCTCTGTGTTTCTTATTCTTCGGATATCATGACGATAGATACTCTGTGGGGAATGATAACGGCAGGTGTGTGTTAGTGCAAGGAGTTCCCCCTAGAGGTTGGTGGGTTTCACTTTCTATGGGACCTCTTTGTCTTAGAGATGAAATCCTATGATGTCATTCTTGGGATGGACTGGTGTGTACCCTTATGTGCCTTTGTGGATTTCTATCATCACAGGGTGATTTTTACCTCACCAGAGGGAAGATATTTTCTATACAAGGGCGAATGGGATGTACTGGCGAGTCGAGAAGGACCCAAGCATCATGGGCGATGTGGAGTGAAGACCCTATTGCGATTTTATATCTGGATGACCGGGAAACTTTTCAGAATTATTTCCCTCATGTGGTCAATCATTTCAGGGATGTCTTCCTGGATGGATTTTCAGGTCTACCTCCAGTGCGAGATGTGGATTTCTCTACTGATCTTGTTCCAGGAGTGGCACTAATGTCCATTCATCAATATAGGATGGCTACACTAGAATTTTAGGAGCTCAAAAGGCTGTTAGAGGAGTTACAAACCAAGATTTCTATCCAACCCAATATTTATCTCTGGGGTTCGCCTATCCTTTTCGCTAAGAAGGAAGATGGTACCCTCAGACTCTATGTGGATTATTGGAAACTGAACCAGTTGACAGTTAAGAACCTATATCGTTACTGAGGATTGTTGATCTTTTTTATCAACTTATAGGAGAACAAGCGTTCTCGAAGATTGAATTGAGATCCGAATATCATCAGTTGAACATTAGAATATCATATATACCACTTATAGCCTTTGGGTTCAGATATGTTCTATACGAGTACTTGGTCATGCCTTTCAGACTCACAAACATGCCAGAAGTTTTCATGGATCTGATGAATCGTGTGTTTCACCCATATCAGGATTCATTTATGGTAGTCTTCATGGATGACGTCTTGGTGTACTCTCACACTCGACACGACCATGCCACCCATCTTGAGATCATACTGAGTACACTGAGGGAGGATCAGTTATATTCTAAGCTCTCAAAGTGCCACTTTTGGATGGACCAGATTCACTTCCTGAGTCATATTATCTCAGAGGTAGGAGTTGCAGTAGACCTAGAGAAAGTGAGAGCATTAGTTTCTTGGGAGCATCCTAATAATGTGTTTGAAATACTTGAGTTTCTTGGGGATTTATGGTTACTAAAGGCGCTTTATACAAGACGTCTCACGCCTAACAGCACCATTTATGGGTTTGACTAAGAAGGGTATGATGTTCATTTGGTCAGAATCTTGTGAGACAACATTTCAGGAGCTGAAGGGAAGGTTGGCATCTGCCCCAGTCCTGATACTTCTAGAGTAAGGGAAGATCTATACAGTTTTATGTGATGCATCAAGTATTGGGTTGGGAGTAGTTTTGATGCAGGGTGATCGAGTAGTTGTGTACGGGTCTTAGCATTTGAGGTCATATGATAGGAATTACCTGATTCATGATCTCAAGTTGGTTGCAGTTGTTCATTCGTTACGCTGTTGGATACATTATCCCGTGGAAGAACATTTTGTGGTGTTTACGGACCAAAAAAGTCTTAAATGCATCTTTACCCAACGTGACTTGAATTTGAGACAGTGAAGGTGGGTTGAATAACTTTAGTCCTTCGACTTCAAGCTTTCCTATTCGCCTGGTAAGGTAATGCAATAGTTGATCCACTTAGTAGGAGGACTTAGATACAAGCAGTGCAGGAGGCCCGGGGTGAGTGGCAGCTTATGGATTTGTTCTCTGAGAAGCATTTGGTGGTCCATGATAGTCAGGGGAGAACCTATCTTTCATCCTTCACTGTGACTTCTACGCTCCTGGATAGAGTGAGGATGTGACAGCTATAAGATTCAGAATGCCTAGTTCTACAGGAGTCGGTGGAAAATGAGGACCCTCATCCTGGTTGGATGATAGGTGATGACGATGTACTACGTATCCATGGATGAGTGTGGGTTCCAGGGGATAAACGCGATGAGTTGATGCGGGAATTTCATGATTCATCTTGGGAAGTGCATCCTGGAGTCACCAAAATCTACCGTGACTTTAGACGTTAGTATTGGTGTCCGGGTATGAAAAGAGAGGTATCTGGTTTTGTTATGAGATGTTCAACCCGTCAGCAATTGAAGGCGAAGCATCAGAGGCCAGCCGGACTGTTATGACAGTAACCCATTCCAGAGTCAAAATGGGATTTTTTCATGATGTACTTAATGACCGGTTTCTTGAGGTCACCTAGAATTAATAATATTGTATGGGTTGTTGTGGACAGACTTAAAAAGGTAGCTCACTTGTTGCCGATCAAGGAGACCTTCGGTGTTGACGATATTGGAAAGTTGTATATCCGAGAGTTAGTATGACTTCATAGGGTCCCTCGTTCTATCTTTTCAGATAGGGATTCATGTTTTATGTCTCGTTTCTGAAAGAGTTTTCATAGGGAAATGGGTACACAGGTGCTTCTGAGCACATCTTACCACCCTCAGAAAGATGGCCAGTCAGAGCATACAATACAGGTGCGAGAGGACATGCTACATGCATGTGTCCTGGAATTTTTGGGCTCTTGGTAGAAGCCCATACGCCTGGACGAGTTTTCCTACAATAATAGTTTTCATGCAACTAGTAATATGGAACCTTACGAGGCTTTATATGGTAAGTCATGCCGATATCCCTTGTGCTGGTTGAAGGCAGGTGAGGCAGCTTTACTGGGACCACGTCTCATGCAGGAGACTTTAGAGCAGGTCCAGTTGATTCCGAAGCGGATGGCTACTACACAGTCTCTTCAGAAATCTTATGTTGATCTTCTTAGATGACCCTTGGAGTTCATGGTTGGGGATCATGTTATCTTACATGTTTCACCGAGTTTGGGACACCGGCGGATCAAGAGATACGGTAAACTTTCACCGAGGTATGAACGGACGTTTGTGATTCTGTAGAGGGTTGGGACGGTTGCCTATCAGTTTTAGTTACCACAGAGGTATCGGGCCATGCATGACGTCTTTGATGTATCTCAGATGTGTCATTATCCCTCAGACCAATCTCATGTTTTTCAACCCAAGGAGGTTGAACTTCAGGTTGAGGAATCCTTTGAGGAGCATCTGATTCATATTTTTGATAGGACCACGAAGGTTCTTTGAGGCCGATCAGTTCCTCTCATACGGGTGCTATGGTAGCATGGCTAAGTGTAGGATGAAACCTAGGAGCGGGAGACCAAAGTACATGCTTAGTGGCCATAATTAATCCCAACTATATCTTCACCACTGTTAGAAGGGAAATTCGGAGACAAATTGCTTTAAGGGGGGAAGTTTGTAAGAACCCAGATCTTATTCATGAGGTATGGGTTTCTTATTTTATTTTTTACTAAAGTGTTTTATATAAAGTAAGGGAAATGTGGGAAAAATCCCAAATTTATGGGTACACTCCATGTACATTTGTACACATGCCATGTACTTTGTCCATGTGGGATGAGAATACAGGGTGTGTAGGCTTAGGTGTGAAAAATAACTACACACCGTGTACTGTTGTGCACACACCATGTACCATGGTTGTGTGGGATGAGAATACATGGTGTGTAGTCTTGTTTATGATAAAGGGTGTAAAAACTAACTACACCCCATGTACTTAGTAATACACTCCATGTAATCAGTCAGCAAATGAACAGTGAGGCGGTGCAAAGTAGCCGCCAGTAGAATAGCTAAAAAATAGTACACATCATGTACATGAAATCACACTCCATGTAGTTATGTTTTTGTTTGTTAAAAATAGGCATTAGCCTCCTCATTTGACAGAGGAGGCATAAAACTCACCAGGAGCCACGAGAGAGGAGTTCCGGACTTGGAGGAGCTCCTGGTCGCAAATCGGGACACCAATTCTTCCACTTTCGATCTTGTTTGAACTGTGCATGTAAGGTTTTCCCTCTTCTTGAATCTTTCCTTCTAATTCTTTCCCAAAGGGAAGTTATTTGGGTTTTAATGGGTAGTCATTTATCTCAGATCTATATCGTTCTTGGTTGTTTTGGGAGGTTCCTTTCACGTATATCGATCTGAGGAGATCGATGTAGGTGTTCTTGTGTTTAATTCCAACTGTTGAGTTTATTTTGTGTACCATTTTTCCATGCGCCCATGTTCAGGGTGTCGTATGGTGGAGACTTTTACTTTTGAGATACCTATAATTACTTAGGTAATCTAATGAATAAGTATAAACTACTTTTTTGGATCATTGATTTGATCCAGGTCCACCCCGAGGGTGTGTCTCCCTTGTTTTGCTCTTCGACCAGGATACCCTTGGTTATGTCATGATTATAGCATGTTGTGAGTTGTCATGAGAGGAAACATGTATAAATTTCTTTCTTATGTGTTGGGCTCGGCCTAGTTACTTTTTTTCTTTTGATTAGCCTGATTGAGAGGTTCTGTTTAGCCTGTGGGCAAGGTTCTGTTTAGCCTGAGGTCAAGGTTCTATTAATCCTGAGGGAAAAGTTCTGTTTATCCTGAGGGAAAGGTTTTTTTAGCCTAAGGTAAACGTTTCTTATGCTTGAGGGTAGTAGCTTCTGGTCTTAAGGGAAATATATCGTATTCCTAAGGGAAATATTCGATATTCCGGAGGGTAGTCACTTGAGGGTTTCGTTTCTGTTTTCTTAAAGGTAAGGATTTTCACGCTTGAGGACAATGTTTACATTGAATATTCATTGTGGTGATTTCTTATGTTGTACCTACCAAGATAAAGCACAGGATTTGAATTGTTAAATAATTAGTAAAATGACAATGTAACTGCTTGGGATGGTTACTTTTCAGTAATTCTTATTTTACTGCATTTTATTATTGTACACTGCTGTTGCACATTTTCACTGACAGTTGGGCACAAGCCATTGGTGGTTTCCTACTTGGATTTATTTCTCACACCCTATTTGGGTAATGTCTTGGGCCCAAACGGAATATATTGTTGTAGGTGTTGATAAAGGAAAGAGTCTCTACATATTTGCATGATTGTTGCAGAGAAGTAGAAGATCCCGGGACCGATCTTAGTCTTGCGATGTTGATACTTTCCTATTGCACTGCTTTGGTTTTGTTTGGATGTACTTTGTACTTTGTTCTGTATTGTATCTGATTGTAGTGTATCCTATTTTGGATTCTCTCTTATAATTGGAGACATATTGCATCATAATATATATGACTTTTGGTTATCTTTTCTTTCAGTTCCTTCATCCATTCCAGGTCTATATTGTTACTGTTTCTGCTTTCGTATGTTTATATTTTTTTTGTTGCACTACACTTTGACAAATGAGGGCATAGTTTTCCCACTATCAGTCCTAGACCCTCGCTTCTAGCTAGCAGCCTCTGTCCTTTGGGTAAATACGCATGAGGTCATGTGACCAACCGGGTTCGGGGCACCCGTAGTGTGGCACCCAGATCCAGGACATTAAAAAGTGCATGCGAGATGGTTCATCTCGAAAAAAACATCCTCCATATAGTTTGATCAAACAATGTGCAAGCCTTGCACGGTTACCAAGGAAGGGAGGGTAGTTCACACAATTAGGCCTCATGGACATGCACAAACTGTACAATATGGATCTGTCTGAAAAAACACCATTCACATAGTTAGAAAAACCTTGCCGAATTCTTACATTGTTTACTCTAAACCATGTTCCAAGCCTTTTTTCCCTAAAATGATGGGTTTGGGGATTTGAACAATCCCAAGACTCACTCAAAACCTTTAGTAACTCTTTAGGAATCCATATTATGTCCAAATTAAATATTTAAACCAAAAATTAAAGGATCCATACCTAAGAGAAAAAATGGGTTCTTACACCATATTTTATTGGAAGAAGTTATAAATTTATAATTTAGTATTGAATTCTTTTTTATTTATCTAATAAATCATTTTTCATAGAAAGGTAATGGATTGGGATTAACCTAGAGAAGTGGATAGTTTCACTATGTTCTAGTTTTGGAATTCTCTTATATCTTGGGTAGAGGATAGGGTTAAAAAAATTTGGATTTATTTTATTGGATCAACAAAACCATAACATTTGTTCAAACACCTCATTTTTTTGATGTTGGAGTTCACATATTATATTTATAAGGGAGTATCCCATATGTAGTGGGATAACTTTGTTTATGAATATATATATTGTTGTTTTATATGGGTTTTATTCATGTTTATAATAACAAATGGTTTTATTGGATGGTTTTGATGTATATAAAATCTTGAGATTTCACATGTATATAGAGGAATAAAATTATAGTTTTAGTGTATGTGTTCCATTTTTCAAAGGTGATCAAAATTATATATGAGTTGATCACACATAAATTTCTGAAACCATGATGCATTGAAGTAAAAAAATTCAACATGAGATCTTATCAAGTGTAATTTTGATTGATTAACCACCCGTGTAGTGGTAGTGAACAAAACAGCTATGGAAGTTGTGGATATAATAGATGAAATTTTCAGAGATTTTTGTATACCATTACATGATATAGTAATTAATTTTTATTTAATGAAAAAAATAAAGTAAGAGTATTCCCTGTGGGGATTGATTTAGAATTTCTTTTTCATCTTATTTCCATCCTAGGGGAGGATTTTCCTGAGTTTTTACCATTTTTAATATTATTATATATATCAAATAAGACTATACAAATGAGTCTTCGATATGTCAAAATGTGGAGATCGTTTAAATATAAAGAAATTATAGTTAATTAATTAGTGATATCAATGCTATAAGTATAATTCAAAACCATTAATTGAGGATTCCTAAAGAAAAATAAAATCATAAAATAGATTAATATAAATATAGATTTAGGGGAAATCTTGGATAATATTAAACTAAGAAGAATAAGGGGTTTATAAATATTTCCTTGTGTATATGAGAATAATATAAATTAAATCTGATGGAATAAATTGATACTCTTTTTAATGAATCTAATATATTCTCTCTTATGTCTAATATATGATCATACCCTTTGTTCATATATAAATTAGTAGTTTACTAGTTTAATTTTTATTTGGATATGATGACTTCTTTATTAAATATTGATACACCTCATAGGGAAGTGGAAGAATATGTACATGAATGTGTTTCTTATTAATTAATGATTGGTGATTTGGTATTATCATGGGGCTTCTTCATTCTTTATATGAGTGTATAAAATTTTATAATATGAATATACTGGATGGTAAAATTTAATACTAAAATTAAAAACATTGAATATATATAAATATAAAAATAAACATATGGGAGTAATCACATGTTCTAAAAAGAGCGGTTTGATCATGAATGTTGACCAGGATATCATTTTTAAGAATATGAAACCATTACATGTTAGATAGATATATTTTTTATTATATATTTAATACAATTAACTAATTTTCCTTACTAGTTGTGGAATAATATTTTCCTAAATTTTTTTGTAAACAATTTTTCTTCATACAACCAATGAAATAAAAATATTTTTATATTAACATGTTAATTAGAATGATTTTCACCACTTTGGAATTTTAACATATTTTAACTCTAGGGATCTGAGAGAAAGATACTATATTGCACAATTTTGATATAAATGCATTTATTTAGCTATGTGATTTCACATATAGGGAACAAGTTCTATTTTCTTGGAAGAAAGATGGTATATTTTGTTTTTTAATCAACTAATAGAAGATGAATTATTTGAATGAAATGATTAAATACCTATTGAATATTTATTCAAGTAAAAAAAGAGATATATGGTATATAATGATCGAAATCTAAAAATATTTTCACAAGATAGTGTGGAAGGAGGCGATCATTTTGAAAAATCTCTCTATATATGATATAAACAGTCTAAAATCTTCTAAATGTTGTTTGTAGTTAATAATGTTAATATTACTTTTTTCTTTAATGAGTTTTACCTTCCAAAAATATATTGAACTGTTTTAATGGTATTTAATCGAAAATTATGATTTATTCAATATTGGTGGTTGTTCTTAAAAGAAATTTAATTATTATATTAACGACATTCTGGGAAAATAGATTATATAAAAAATTATTCAAATATTAATTTTATAATTATAAAGTGATATTCATGAGACATATGGTTTCATAGACTCAACGGATCCAATGAATTTTGTAGTATCATTGGAAGGAATTTTTTTTCAAGGGGTTGAGAGAACTAATTTTAAAATTTTCTTTAAAATGCTTTCATATATCTACATATATTTTTCTGTAGATCATTTATTGTGATATTTAAGTATAAAGAAGAATATTGAAATGAATCATCAATCATTATGGAGATACTAACCCAATCCCCTTGTTTTTAGTGGGTGATAGTTTAACTAATCTTATTATTGTTCCCTACTACAAAAAAAATACTCCAAAAATGTATTTAATTTTTTTATTTTTTAATTCCCATGTTCTATACATCCAATTAATGGTATTGTTGTTATTACTATGATCATGGGAATAAAAAAATAACGATACATGAAGTGAGATGATTATTATATTTCTCTTAATTATTTTTTTGTACACTAAAACGTCATAAAGAATTTGATATATGATCAAATTTCACTGCATGTCTACCACTATAATTTTAGGGTCTAAAATGTTTTAACATTAAAAGGTTAAATATTCCTTATTTTATCTTTAGACTCTATAGAATGTTAAACTATTTCTATAAACCATTATTCAACATATGACATAGTCACCTTGGTGTAAAGGATATGAATATTTTATAACTCACTATTAACACTCTTTAATGAAGCATTATTAAATACAATCCACTGTAGGACCCCGAGACACCTTGAGAGGGGAGGGGTGAATCAGGGTGTCAATTTTTTCTTCTTAAAGTTATGGATCTTGTTCCTATGTTGGTAGGAACCCGTTAAACCTGTATGATGGATATGATCAGTAATGAAACATTCACATGCAGAGAGATGACACAAAAAATTTTACTTGGTTCACCACTAAGGGCTACATCCAAAGAGAATACGCCGAAAGGTTGTTGGTCATACCAAAATTTACTATGCTTCACTAGCTGTAGATTAAAAATGTTCGGGCACAGTCACTCTGTCCCAGGCTCACTACCTTTAAAATTGTTCAGGGATAGCTCACTGCGTCCCTTGGGTCACTCCCGCTGACTCCCCCTGGCTCACTGCCCCTGGTGAAGTCACACTCAGTTTATAGAGGTGAAGGTCTCTTCAATAGATAGACATGGAGTTCTTTGTCTCATGTTCAGCATGAGACTTTGCTTGCATCAGAGTCCTGAGTTGATGCTCTGTTAAAGTCCAAATTTCATCCACTAATGAATACCTTTTTTCCCTTGTTCACTGGGTAAACAACCCTTGGAAAGGGCCTTCGCAAAGTACCCAACTTCGCAAAGCTCCCAATTTTTAAAAGCTCAAACAAGCCTTCGCAGAGTCCCAGCCTTTTTGCGAAGCTCAATCGCGAAGCACTCTCGTGATGTACAAGCCTTCGCAATTCTTGGCCGTTGTGGAGCTCCTGCCTCTTCTCGAAGCTCACCGAGCCAACGTGGTGCGCACGAATTTTGCAGAGCTAGAATAGCCACCGCAAAGCTCCTCTTTCGCGAATCACACTGCCTTCGCGAGTGACCTTTGTGAACCGAGAGCAAAGGATTTTCGTTGAGAGCTCTCTACTTCTCTCGAAGGGGTCGACCTGTATTTATAGGCAATTCCAACGACCCTCGACCCTTCCGTGCGAAGTCAGCGCCATGTCAGCTCAAATCACGAAGCTCCAAAGTTTCCACCGGAATTCTCTCAAAATCGTGAAGCACTACGGCAATTTTCCATTCGCGGAGCTCGTCGTAATCATGGAGTGTTCCGTCATTTTCTTCGCACCTTCGCCGTGACGCTACCTCGCAAATCTCTTCATCGCTGCGATGCTCTTCATCCTCTATCGTTCACAAAGCTTTGACGTAATTGCAAAGAATCACTGCCTATATAATTTTGGTCTTCGTGAATTCCAAACCATTAATCCACTCTTCGCGAAATTCATGTCATTTCCATATTTAATTATTCTCTTCATGGAAATCTTATTTTCGCGATGCTCACTGAATTCCAAATTTTGGACCCCAAAAATTTGGCTAACACTGGGAAACGGCGCCACCTTGTACTGCTCTTTTGTACCGCCTGAACTGTATGATCTCTTTTTTGGTACAAATTCTGAACTTTCGCTGAAGTTATTCCTTTCTCCCCCATTGACAACAATCCCAAAGACCGGTAAAGTGTTCAATGTTTTGCTCAAACCATACTCCCCATGGATAGTATCTCCCCCACAAACCTGTATCACATTCATAACCAGATAAAGACAGTTATCATAATCGGGGAGAGGGGTATCTCAGATCCTCCTTATGCACTAGGAGGTGGCTGAACACCAAGGTTCAACCGATGCTTTTCAAACACAGCTGCTGACAATGGCTTCGTCAGGATGTCAGCCACTTGCTCATCAGTTCCTTCATATTCCATTCCTCTGTCGATGTTCTTGAATGAAACATGGATCCTTAATTATAGCCTTTGAACTCAACATTCCACCATGGAATCTTCTTTGTCAACAAATTTGTATGTCATTTTTTTGCTCTGTCAACAAGCACGGTCACCTCTGTGATTTTCCTTCTACTATTGCCTTCTGCTATTCTTTCATCACAAACTCCACTATCATGATATGTATCCTTTGATAGATCAGATTTAGTATCATCATAGTTTGATACAATGTGAATTTCATGACCATCGCATAAGTCCAATGTGCATGGCTGTCACAGAATTCCAATCCCTTGCACATTGTCTTCTTCTTAAACCATCTTCCTCTACTTCATGCAAATCATACGATTATATTCTTCAAGAAGTCTCTTACATGGTTCTCATGAAATCATGAAGAGTTTCATGGTCTTCCTCAACCTTCATGTCTTCTTTTTCATCCGCAGATGGATTATGCCTCACCATTCTTCACTATTGTAAACAATGTGTCACCTTTGACCCATGTTCATTGAACTTATGATCAGTACAACAATCATCTGAATTCCCATTCCTCCATTTCATTGGAGTACTTCTTAATCTCCTTCATTTTGATCTTCATTGACAAATATTGACAACAAATACAACCTTATACACAAAGTGGTCCCAACATCCACAAAAATCAACATGCTCTATTCAATAAGTTTAATAGTACCGGAATAAAAATAATAATTTGAAAAAAAATATACTCACTTATTTTGTATTAAATTAATGAAAATACCAAAAGAAATCAATTCAACTGGTTTTAATATATACATAAATAACATATAATTAATTTTATTTATTCATCTTCTAATAAAGATTATAACTCCACAAATCATCGTCCCATGGTTATGGGGTCCAGATAAACCTAATTTCTAAATTGAATAATGTATTATAACATTAAGGTAAAATTTTTAAGTGAACCTCTAGGACCTTATCTGAATATAAATATGTCTATATAAAAGGAAAATATTGGTTTCTATTAATTTATCAAGACCCCTGAATGAATAATAATGAGTCTTAGCAATAAAAAAATTCCTTTCAACACTTTCAATATAATACAATCAATCATTAAAGTGAAAAATTGTAAATAAATCTATAGAAATGGGTCACAATATGCAACACAAAAATGATTATTTTATTATCACATTGAAAATATTTTGCGATAAAAAAATTATGATATTAAAAAAATAATGATATATACTATAAATACATTACTATTTAAATATGATCATTATAACTATATCGTTAGATAGGTGGGTATTAATTTGAGTAAAGACACAGTAAAAAATATTTATAAATGATTTCATAATAAAAAATTATTTTTTAGTGACTTGAAAGTATTGAATCAATTTCGATTGATAGGAATAAAATATTTTAAGGTTTAGAATAGTAAATTTCTAAAAGGGATATTTTTTTATTAAGTCATTTTTGTTTTATTTTTTGAATTTTCATTTAAAAGATACATTTTTAAATTCTAGAATAAAAATTTGATAAAAATTAATTCACTCTTAATTTCATTATATCGAAATTATCTCAGGTTTTATTTTTTGTACTTTTCGAAATAGATGGTTTAATTATAAATAGTAAAAAATATCAAATTTACAAATTAAGTAAAATTTGTGATATAATTAGTATATAATATTGAATATAAATAAATAAATAAATTTTTCAAAAATATGTGTATTTAAATTTTAGAATAATATATTTAAAATAAAATAAATTTGAATTTCAAAACCCACGCCTCACTTTTTAGAGGATAAAATATATTTTAATCTAACAAAAGAACTAGTTTGGTTTATTGGACTTAATTCTATGGTTGGATGGTGAAATTGTTTCTTCTGAATTTAAATTCCTAATATCCATCCATATTTAATTAATAAGAAAATAATATTTATGGGAATCAATATTATTCATTATTTTTCGTTAAAATAATTTTAGTCTTAAAAATAAAAATTTTCATTAATGAGTTTATCACCGTATTCTAAGAACATATATTCAATGTATTTTATGAAACTATTACAAATTTAATGTGATAAAATGGATTGAAAATTCTAAATCAACAATAAAAAATTGGGTTAAATGTCAATTTAAATTTTATTTATAATTAATAGGGCTCATGGTAAATATTTAACACCAATATTAAGTGTAAACTAAGTTAAAATGGTGATAATAAATTGATAATATTTCCAGATAACATAAATAACATTTATAAATCACATTGGTTAGTTTTATTTTTATTTTATCCTTTTTTAATAATAAAATATGACAAATTAGGAACAAAATATTGGAGTAAAACTTATATTATATAACAATGTTTTATGTATTTTCAAGCTTTCCACATACATCACTTATAGAAGAGAACATCCTACCCTCACTAAACCACACATCTTGAGCCCACATATCTCAAAAAATTACATAAACAATATCTTCCCAACATCATTAGACACATCCTATAGTTTTTGGGTTTCCAAAAAGTCATATCAAGTCGGATTAATGTGCATGCCATTAGAGACTCTCAAAGGAAGAGATAATCATTTTAACTGAATCCTTTCAATTTATTTCTTCTTCAATATATTGCACCATTATTGTGTCAACAATAATATAAATACCATAATATCATCAATATAATAAAATTTTATTATAATAATGTAACAGTTACCATCTACATCTTTTCCAATTGATGGAAAGTGAAAACATCACTCTTATATATGTGCGGCCAACTACCTCAACTAAACGATGTTTATCATTTTTCATGACCCTCACACATAGATGGTTATATATATAGAAGTAATGTATATATTCAATTTAAATGGATGAATTATGATTATGAAATGATAATATATCATATAACGTCTTCCCTAATAAATAGTTTGAAAATGAAAATTTCACCCATAAATATGTTCATACGTGCAGACTGCCACGTCCATAAAGTGATATGATTAATTTTAAATTTGTATTAACATGGATTATCATAAAGAAATATTTAATTTATATATATTATAATTTTGATATAAAAGTTAATTTTTAATGATTGACCATTATATAGTTTATTTCCAAAGCATCTATTAAGAAAATGATAACATCAACATGTGTTGGTGGAGGCTACCACATCCATGAATGTTATAGTTCTTTTTTAATTACCTACATTGATGGAAGTTTCTAAAATTTTATAAAATGATTATAAATTATATTTTATAAATAATTATCATTTTGGAGATAATGGATCAATTTTATAACATCATTAATCATGGTCAATATACTAGAATATGTTTTTGAGAAATATTCAGAATGACCATAAGTGGTATACATAATTAGCCACTATAAAATATATCATTTAAAAATGACTACAAAAAAATGTTAAAATATAATATAGGTTTAATAAATTTCAATTTTTTGTTTAGGATGATATAACATTTCTGGTTTAGTAGGAATATAAGGTATGTTTTTTATCTCAATTGCATTACACTGAGACGCATAATTTATTATATACGTAATTTATTTTATATAGACTATATAATAAAAATTATAAATTTTATATATTTAATTCATCAATATTATTTTAATTTAAATATTCAATTCATGATTTCCCTTTTATATTGTATTTATTCAAATGTTATTAAATATGAAAGGGTTTATTTTACAAATTCTCTATTATTAAGGATTTTTCATGTTTAAATTTACAATCCTAGGATTATAGGATTTATACAACATCAATAGAATATATTTTCATATACTATGGTTATATTTTTTGTTTATCATGTTTTATTCTATATACTTCCATCAATGAAAATTTAAGAAAATGAAGGGGTTTTTATATAAGAAATAAATCTTATTATGGTTTTTGGAAGGGAATATTTCTCTTCTATATAAATATAAATTGAAATTATTTATGGAATTTTTCAACATATTTTAAATTTTTTTAATACTATTTTTCTAATAATTTTTAATTTATTTACAAAGTATTACAATGATTCTTTTTAATACATTTAAAACAATCACTCTTGGTAAAATCTTGAATAAACTTTTTTCATTAAGGTATAATGTATGAATATATTTTTATGCCTCCATAGACATACTTTATATATATATATATATATTACTAAAAACTTATTGAATTTTTTTAAAAGAAATTTATTTTTTCATTATTCTATAGATTTTTAATTATAATAATAAGAAATGGGTATTATTTTAATAATGTTTTGAAGTGGTATTTCATTTTTAGTGGGGTTATTTTTTTCTTACTCTACACAATTTTATTTACAAGAATTGTATCATTTAAAGATTATATTATTTTGAAATGAATATTTTAAAATCCTAATTAATATCTCATGAAATGTTTTTAAAAATTATGAATAACATTACTTTTACAAAAATGTTTGAAATTTTGTAAGGGGTATTCTTTTTTATGTTACACTACTATTTTACACTCTATTTCTCAAAAGAATATCTTCTAATTAAAAAATTATTTTTTGATGAATTTATGGTCTTATATCATCCTTCATTCCATAAAATTATAATTTTATTGAATTACATTATAAAAAACATTTTAATGTTTAATGGGAACCCAAAAAAATTCAAATTTATATGCTATGATAAAATTTATGCATTCCAAATAATGAAATAAATTAATATAGTACTTAACCTAATAGTGACTTCAAACAATAATAAATTTAATAAAAACTAGATCCTAGTTAATAGGATCCTTGAATAATGAATAAATATTGTCTAATGTCTTGAGGTACTCATTTAAATAGATTTTCCTCACATTAAAACCCCAATGTCGATCATGATTTCGAGATTCATTCTATTATGATTGTTATTTATTTTTTTCATTATGGTAAAATAAATAACATGTCATGTCATATTATTCCATTGATGTAGAATTGTTGAGGAATTAAATTTTTATAATTTATATTATAAAACATAAATATTTCCATACTGTCCCACCTTTCCCCCTCTACATTCACTCTAGTAGGTGTTTTTTCATCCCTTATTAGTGGATGATATCACTATTTAATCCAATTTAATTTTTGAGATTTTTTTCTAAAAATTGGAAATGTTATGATAATTAATTTTTTAATAGTGATTTATATCCTATTTGTCATTTAACTATCTTTAATATATTTTTATTTTTGTTCATGTGTACTATTGAGATGATTTCATAAGGAGTTGATTTCACTTTATGTTTCTGTATCATAAAATAGATAACTATAACAATATATACTATGAGTCTAAAACCCTTACACATAGATCTAGTCATTATGAGTATTGTGAATTTAGAGAATTCCTTTCATTTTATATGACTTATCTTTTTTTGTCTAGATAAAACATGGAGTCGAAACCTCCTTTCATGACACACTTATTTCTTGAAGAAGGAGGAATTACATCATGTATGTTATTATCAATTTATAAATAACTTTTCTATATGGAAAAAAACATATAGATGCATCAAAATATTCATTGGCCAATATTTTAAGGATATCTTACCCATTTCATTACTTATTCATTACACTAGTCTATTTATTCATATATCATAGAACTATAACATTCCATCCTTCATTATCTGTGTTTTCAATTGGTTTTGTATAATATATTATATTTTTCTATAATATATTTCTGTTTGTTCTTTCCAATATAAAAAGACCTAGTGTAAGATGATTTCCTATAAAAGAATGATTAGAATGTAGTAATACATTGTAAATACCCACCCTCCACTAGTATTTCATTTTATCTATATAAAATATGGGGGGAACCCCAGTTCTAAAGGTTGGTCAATTTTTCCCAACAAAGGAGTTTATTATTTCTATATCCATTCTAATATAACTAAACTATGATGATACACACATGTCATAACTAGATCATTAATTCTCAGACTTAAGAAAAATACCTTCACATGGGATGGAAATTTTTGATCACCACATGGGGAAAGGATCCACCCCCACCCCAACCATCATTTTCTCGATCCCCAATGAAGCATCAGTCTCACTATCCACTAGTGGTAGGATACATTCCATAGTTATCTATTATGACCCATTAATATAATAATACTAATGTTATATAATTCAAAAACATGACGTAAAAATAAAATGATGACTCCAAATAAACCTTAAAGAATCTAAAGAACACAACTTCTACCTTGCTCTAAATAGATTCAAATGAATTCTAGGACATATATAATTAAATATCAATTAATTAACAAATTGGGTTACATAGGGAATTTTCCCTACAATAATAGCATGTAAATATATTATCTAGGTTTCCATGAAATTAAATAATTATTGTGTTTTAAAATAATTTATTCCTACTAGGGAAACATAACCAACCCAATTAATATATTTTATCATAATTAATATTAAATGTGTATGACAATATGAATAGGAAAAATTGGTAACCATCATGGATATTCTTAGTGTTGGACTAGATGGTGGACAAATTATCTTCTCCCGTGTTGTGAATTATAATCTACTAATGATCCAATAAATCAACCACTTCATTTTTCTTCAATAACAAATATTACATAATTAATATGTTAATAGATTATATTTTCTGTGATTTCTAGATGAATCGAGAAAATATTGAATGGTGTAGGAACCATCATGCATTTGTAAACTCTTGGATAGATAATAAAAGAATTATGATCTCCTCCTTGAGTAAATGTACCTTCAAGAATAGTGAGATTATATGGATTTCCATGAGCATGTGAGGGTCCACAAGGGCAGTGAGTCTCTAAGGGAGAAAAGGTTACAAGGCCAAAGAGGGTCCCTCCACCATCAATGGAGGAGGGAGTACATATGAATTCGGCATTTTCATAGTACAAACCATTGGTCTTATAAACAAATAACTCAGATAATTCACTAATTTATAGTTTATACCTAATTTTTATTACATGGAATAAAAAAAACTATCTATTTATTTAATGAATTATATCATTTTCCTTTAATATTGATTCATTATAGATAAATATTTCATAATTTTTTATATTTTACATTTCAATATTTTTTAACCATATATCATTTTTACATATTGTGTTAGTTTATATATGTTTACAAAAAATGTTATATCATTTTATAGTAAAATATTTATGTTATTCATTCCTAAATAAATTCATATATTTAATTAATGAAAATGAACATTGATTATGTATTATATTATTACCATTAAAATTATTAACATGAATTCTATTAAATTTTGATAATAGATAATAAATTAATATTAAAAATACATATTTATTCATTTATCACAAGTAATAATTTAAAATTTATAAAATTGATCACCAATAAACATAAACACATTGTGAAATTTCTCTTATCATTTAATAAAATTTATAATTAAACATATAATTTCCATTTTAATTTATTCAAAACAAATAATAATAATATAATTATTATTACGCTTACTGGTAATGTATGCAATTTGTAGATACGCAAAAATTTATGTCACACCAAGGGTAAACCCTATATCCCGGACCTATTGGTGGTATCAGACATCTCGTATGATAAACTATGTGGGATATATTCATTTATATTAAGAAAAACTTGTTAGAAAATTATTAAATAAGTTATCTTGGCATGTTATTTGATCAAACATCATAACCACAAAAAAAACATATTACACACCTATGGTAAACCCATCATCCTAGACCTAATAATGGTATCTTATTTCTAATTCAAATCATGTTTTGAGATATATTAAATTATTTTTCAAAAAATCATACTGAGTAATATAATATATTTAATATTTTCATCTTATCTTCACTGAGGCTCTATGGGCCTCGAAATCTCAAACTAACTCAGTACATAACTCTAAAACTATTCAGTAGAGTATTACAAGGTTTTAACTAGTATTTTACCCTTGTGAAGAGTTCATAAATCATTTATTATGTTATTTTTCTCAAAAAAAATATTCATCACATAAAACTATTCATCAATTAATATCAAAATGGTGTTTTATTGTATATAAGAAATTTTGGATGTTAAAATTATCCCACTCAATCAAATTCTCATCCTAGATAAGATATCTAGTGGTCTTGTTAGAACAAATAATTCAAATGAGTTCAAAAATTAGAATCCTTCTCTCACATATCCTACTAGATCTATTTATGCTACCACCAAATTTAGACAAGTGGTATCGTCTTCCTTTAGAGGAATTTCTCTCCCCATCCGAATATCTGCATCAAATTCTCCTCATATGATTCATCTGGTTCTAACTCAGTGTCCTTGTCATTTATCATATGCCTAAAATTGAGAGTATACCTATGATGCTATTAAATGTTGAACATATCATGCATTCCTAAATAATATGGAGGAAATACTAAATGGTACGGTGTTGTTCCCACCAATTCGGTGATCTAAACAGGTCTCAAAAAAATGGTGATAGAATTACCTTCTTTCTCATATGTTAATGAAATATCAATATTTCACATAGATAAATAATTAACAAAAATAGGGTTGGGTTTTAGAACAAATTCCTTTAACTGGCATTGAACAACCAAAACAACTGCAGTCAATAGAATTACACTATTACATCAGAGGTCAATAAAAGAGAGGGAAAAACATAGAAAAAACTCATAAGATGTTGATTAGTTGAACAAGACTTTCATAAGGGGATAGGAGATTCTAAATCCCATTTAAATTTCTTAAGGGGTGAGAGAGGTGTAGATACATCGAAAGAATTAATAATTATCTGTGCTTCCTTATTAAAATTGTTGTAGCTGAGAAATAAATTGATTTTATTCATTTCATATCATTTATTTCATAATTAAGGGGGTATGAAAAAAAAAGAAACATCACCTTGGATTAAAATATCTATTTTATAAAATTACATGATGTGATCTAGTTCAGAACATGTATTCCTTTAACATCATAAACCCATTTCATGACCTGTATTCCTTTCACAGAATCATCCTGGTAATATTTAAATGTTGTGTTATATATATACGGTGTGTAAATGTATTGTAAGCTGATTTAATCCCAATATTTTAATGATCAGCATGAACAACCTATAAATCCTTCAAAACTCATGGGAAAACATTGTAATCCCAATTAACACATTTATACATATACTCTATTAATTCAAAAAAACATGTAACCCTCAACATTTGGTCATTTTTCATCAAAAAATATCTTCAAACCCAATTATTATCGATAAAAAAGGATTAAATAATTGATAAAACACAAATGAAGATATTCAATTCAAAACTAATTGAGGGACATACCTGGAAAATGATGGGATATTACAACCTCCCCACCATATAATATATTGTCCCCAAACTAATTGAATTGTCACATTGGGGTCTTGATGAATAATTTTTTCCAGTGTTATTGCATATTAGATTCCCTCTCCCTGGTCTCATGTTTAACATCACCATGTTTCCACTGCACTTGAACTAGAGGTATGGTTCTATCCTAGAAATACTTATCAGTACGGTCTACAATCTACATAAGATTCTCATAAAAGGAATCATCTACACAGAGAATGACATCATCTATGTATACCACATGTGAAGGGTTAGGTTGATATCTCTAAATTTAGGACACATGAAATTATTTCTTCCTAGAACGATAGCATTATGGAGGGGCTAATCAGAATTCCACGGGACTGACTAATTCTAGTATCTCAAAAGGACAAAAAATCATGGTGCTAGATTTTTTTATTTCGTGATACTAAATTTCCCCCATCCTAGGAGACAGTAGAATGGAAAAAATAATGACCAAGATAAACCCATAAAATATCCATTATCAAGATAATTTTACTGCCATAATGAAGAGAAACATAATAGAGGAGAAAAAATATGAAAAAATAATCACCTGATATGGATCGTATGAATTGGACATCCAGAAGGGAATATGAGACTCTGAAATCGATTTGGGATCGAGAGAGGAGGTATTGCACCAAATGAATAAATAACAATATGTGTTTCTTCGATAAAATTGTGAGAACCATTAAATACAAATATTCCACTCATAATTCGCACTTTCAAAACACTTTCCAATGGGTTTGTTTGTGGAACTGAAAAAACCCAATGGTTATATATCTGAAGGGACCTTCTATCTAAAGGCAGAAAATTGTTAGGTATTTTGAAAAAATATACCTGAAAATTCACATTTGTTGATACGATGGGAGGTTGATCTCATAACACACTTTTGGGAAGAATTATTCCATTCTCTAGGACTCTATTATAGATTTAAGAAATGTTCATGAATCCTTCATTAATTACCAAGTATGATGTGGGTCATCTAAATTGTAGAAATCAATTATTAGCATGTATATATCTTAGAATCATCTATATGTATCTATGGTTCTTCATAAATTTAGATATACATATGTATCTATGGTTCCCCATTGATGGTATCCTCTTATGTAATACTTAGAGATTCTTCAGCCATTATTACGATGAGGTGGGTTTCTTAGCCACTCAGTGGGGCACTCTGAATTATATCATCATCTAGGGAGACATGATTTGTTTTGATATTGGGATCAAACCAATATATAGGCTTCTTAAATATCCTTGTGAAAGTAATCATAACCCATCTAGTTCGGTTCCACCTAATGGAGGACATCATACCATTTATGGTCATGTGATAAGCCCCAACCATGAAGTTTAACATCATGTAGCATGGACGTCTATGTGAAAGTTTCCTAGTCAATGTTTGGTGCGGGACTTATGCCAAATAATTATAGAGAACCTAAGGGATATTTGGATTCTCAAGTCGAATTAAACCCTATTAGGAATGTGGACCATATATAATAGGGTTGATTTGGGGTGTTTGCTTTGTAGCTCATGGAGCCTTCTTATGTATCTAATTCAAATGGGAATCAAATCCCACATCATTTAGTTATGATAAACCCCACCTATGGAGCCTCTCGAAGGTTTATCTCATAGGGTATTATAACCCTTTGAGAGGATTAAGTTGATTCTTATTCCTAAATATAATTCTCTATAGAAGGGTGGGAATGAGTGATGTATTACCTCAGGGTAATTTGGAGACATGTTTGAGTCTTACACCTATGCATGAGGCCCATTAGATGAATTTTGGGGCTTACTCCTAAGGAAGATGCCTAGTTAATTGGGGGTTTGGGTTATGTATTACTCTTAAGAATGGTTCCCATTGATCTCAAACCTTATTTTGGCATCCTAAATATCATGATTATGGTAGAAATTAGAGTTCTCATATTTCAATCTCTCACATGGATTGTGTGGGTGTCATGATCACCACTAACCTCTAATTACACGTGAGTCATGCTTGATGTGAGAAACAAGAAGAAACAGAATATTTGGAAAACCACATGATCTACATTTGTTTTGAAATGTACCTATGCTGTAAATGATTGGGCCTTAATACTATGGGGAATTCCCATTGGTTGGGGCTTATTCTTAAACAGGATTCTTAAATGAGGTTTGGTTGGGGATTACTCCTATGGATGATTCCCAGTGGTTTTGTTGGCGGTTACCCCTAAGGAGGATGCCCATTGGATGTATGGTTGGGGATTAATCCTAAGGATGATTCCCATTTGTGGTTTTGTTGGCGATTAATCCTAAATAGAATGCCTATTTACGAGTTGGGTCCTATTCTTAAGTAGGATTCCCTTTTATTAGTTAAACGTATCACCGGATTCAAGTGATGAGGTTTCAAGAGTTTCATGAGGAGTGTATCGACTCAAGGTACTCTATGAATCAAAGAGGAGAATCTCAACTCATAATAGAGTAAAGGAACCAAGAGAATTATATTGAATCAAGGCATTTTAGGGAGTGTGGAGGAGTATCTCAAATCATGGTATTCCAGGGGTGGATGTTAAGGATGCATAAGGTGGATCCCAAAATATCCTTGACTCATCCCAATAAGTTTGCAGTGAGACTCTCCATTTTTCATAGAGGTCAGTGAAGAAAGTTAAGGGATGGTCTCGGAGGGGTGGGACTACATCTAGACAGTGATCATGAGCAGGGTTGTAGGGGAGAATACCCCGTGGTATGGACCAGTGGGATCACCTAGGTGGGTTGTGCAGGTTGGTCATATAGTTGTATCACCCAACTATGGGTCACACATGTGTGTCACACAACCATGGGTCCTATAGGTGCATCTCCCATCCATGGGTTGCATAGGTGAATCACCCAGATATGGGTCACAATGGTTCATCTACCAACTATAGGTTATGCAAGTGCCTCATTCAGCTCTGGGTCGTTCCAGTGATTCACCCAGCTATTGGTCGTGTAGGTGTGTCACCCAGTTATGGGTCACACAGGTGCCTTGTCCAGCTATGGGTCATATTGGTGGGTCTCCTGAGTTGTTCACGTAGGTTCTAGGATGGAGGCCTCTTCCTAATTATGGTTATCCATGGTTGGTCTCCATTGTAGGGATGGACTACTTGGGTGAGTGAGTTTCGTGACCAGAGCCCTCTCTAAGATTCATCATCTTGAAGTTCAGTTTTCCTTTAAAACATAGAGGTAGAGGGGTAAATTTATTGACTCACTTGTGAGAATATGAGAATGGTATTATGTGGATGGGCTCTATGGATGGGCTCTGTGGATGGACAGCACGGTGATCCAAATCCCTTTATAAAAGTTTTCCAAATTCTCAGAGCAATAAATTTTGATCGGTGTGTTTGTTTGGGCTCTATGACCTGTAAAATATAAGATCTCGGAGAGATATACACTTCTTTATATGATTAATAAACATAATATTATCTAAAAAAATGTGAAAATTTAATTTAATGTGTCTGTAGGGTCCTAAAAACATGGAAAAGGGAAATAAAATACTCCCACAAATTTGATAAAGGAAAAAAATAAAAGTTTGATTGAAAATTGGAAGAAGAGATTTGAAAAATCCATATTTTTAAAAGGAACAAGATTGGTCTTTGTACTGAGTTATAAGAATGATCTATGGAAACCATCAATCGCAAACCACACTACACGGATGAAGATGTCGGTGCCAGCTCCACTGCAAATGGTGTCATTGTTGAAAATGAGATGGAGTGGTACGTCACAGCAAACCATGCCTGCAAACCAAAATAGTTCATGGGTGAGGCGAAGCTAAAGGCATCCGAGGAATAATAAAATCCATCCATGGTATTAAGTAAATGATTACTTCTATCATGAACCACTTCCACCATGAACCACATCAACTTTGAATCGCAGCCACTGCGAACCTCAACCCTGTAAACTTTGGTTGGTCCTATCATCTGAAGTTTAGGTGATCTCTTCATGAACTTCCTCAAAAGGTTCTATGTGACCCATAGATATATCCTCCTCAGCACTCTATAAGAGGACCCACAAGGGATTCTATAAAGGGAACTTATTTTTTGGGATCTTTGAATTTATGGGCTAAAGACTTCGAAGACAAACGATTGACGGAGTACATAACCGCGAACAGTTTCCAGTAGGTATAATACCTCTGAATACCATGAAAGGAAGGAAAATAGTAATAATAATAATTAACTAGCCATGAACTTAATTGGAAACCCAGGAACCATATTCACTTAGTGGATGAACTTATCACTAACCATAGGATCAATGCCACTTCTTCAACACAGTGTACTGCACAGCGCATCGTTATTCGGACAAAACCCTACACCGTGCAGCACCACCCTATGCAGACTGAACCTGAGGTCGAGTACCACTATGATATGTGGACCACTTTCAGGTCATCATAACACATCGATATGTGGATGTCCCCTCCACTCTCATAGCAATACGCCATGTGGATGGTGCCCAGCCCGCATGAACAAATGGTACGCGGAATTGGGTACCTTTAGGATTTCCACCTTTCATCCCCTATCATGCCCTTCCATATCCATCTCATCCTTCATGACCCCTTCCTAATGCAGTCCTGCAACATTATTCCATAGACTCTTCCAAATCCACTAGAACTCTATGATAAGATCATCGGGTGCATCAGCGTGGCCTTCTGAGCCTACATACCCATGGTAAGCAAAGTCGCGAAGGTAATATCTACATTGGTACGAGCCCCCATAATGTCCTTAAATCTAAATTCCCATGGTAACCTGGGGTCCACCTTTGTTATACCGATGTGAACCTCCCCATTCTCAGGATTAAGGGTAATCACTGGAATTTCCCTTCCATGAGCGCCAAGGAAAAATGAGGATCTCATTCTTTCCATCACCTTTGAAAAGGTATGATGCTCCTCCCATTTTCCATAACTTGTTTTAGGACACCCCCTTTATGTTGATTCCCAATCCTTTCTACGATAGGTGGCATTCTTTCTCCTCTCAGGCTCGGCCTGGGATGTGTCGGGATAGATTTACAAATTTGACTATCCTAGATATCAACATGGGTGAGGAAATTGGAACATTCAAAGCCCCTCTCTCTCTCTCGTAGATCTGTCAACCATGCCTCTTCCACTATCATCCTGCTTTTCCATTAGTAGATAAGTTAAGGTTTGTGGTTTTCTAGATCTATTGCATCCTCTTGTTTCTTACACCGAGTATTAATCATGTGGGATTAGAGGTTTACTGTGATCACAACATATATACCATCTTCTAATGAACTACGAGAACATTGAATCCTTCTCTAAACAGGATATATAGGATGGCTATCTAAATTCCAAAACTAAAATAGGAAACTCTCATGCCCAAGCCCCAATCATGTGCCATCTCCCAATGAACTACAAGAACTCTGATTCCAGTTCTAACTAGGATACATAGAAGGCATGTCTGAAGGCCTAATCTCAACTGGGAAGCTCCCATGCACAAGCCCCAATCATATGTCATCTCCAAATGAACTATAGAAACTCTAATTCCTGATCTATCCAAGATGCGTAGGATTCCTTTCTGAAGGCCCAAGCTCAAATTTTTATCCCCCATGCGTAATCCCCAATCATATGTCATCTACCAAAGGAACTATCAGAACTCTGATTCCTACTCTAACTAAGATATATATAATGCATGTTTGAAGGCCCAAGCTCAAATGGGAAACTCCCATGAATAAGTCCCAATCATATTCCATCTACGAATGAACTACAAGAACTCAGATTCCTCCTCTAACTATGATATGTATGAAGTGTTTCTAAAGACCCGAGCTCTAATGGGAAGCTCCCATGCAAAGTCCCCAATAATATTCCATCTCCCAATGAACTACAAGAACTTTGATTCCTACTCTAACCAGGATACATATGATTCCAACCGAAGACCCAAGATCAAAGGAAGTTCTCCTTAAATGTCAGTCACAATAAATTCCCACCATCTCACTTGGGAATTCTCTTCAGGTATAATACCCGATGTAATTATTCGAAAGATTCCTCTTATACAGTGTAAGTCCCAACCATATCCTCTCATGGGGGAAGCTTCCACATGTAAGCCCCGCCCAACAAAACAATGTGGGCTCTGATTCCCCTCATGAGGATATATAGTAATCCAATCTCTTGGGTTCAACCCTGAAATAAAAATAGAACCCATACCCACTTAATGAAAAAAAAATTATGGAGTGCCTTACAATATGGCTCAAGTTAGCCTTGTCTCCACAAAACCCAAACCCATGTATACTTTTTTTATCATACTCCTATGGGGATATACATCGGGAACATTCTTGGGAATAAACCAAGGATTCGTGAACATCTGTACAATTTCTAAATCTATAATATATTCTCGAAATAGGTAATAATTACCCTAAAACTGGTGTATTGAGACCGACCTCCCATACTCTTGACCAATGGAGTCCTTAAGTGTTGTCAGCCAAATCATCCAATAGGTTCCTATATTTGGGAAGCAGTCCCATGAATCATGGAAAGAATGGTTTTTGGGTGTTTATGGCTCCACAAATAAACCCTTTGGAGATCATCTAAGGACCTCATACCCAACACGGGCCCATTTCACAAACACTTAACATCATGTAATCCCCCACCCGGATCATGAAAATGTTGAGCCTCCATTGACACCTAAAAAATTATATACTACCCAATCTCGATGGAACTATCTCATCCCCCAAATACATAAGTATGATATGAATCAGGTCAAAACAAAAATGGCGAACTTGATGTGAAACCCTCTTTAATAGCATGAAATTAATTGTTTTCCATCGGATGATTTTTCCCTCCCCCACACACGGATCATAGGTCAAAACAAAAATGGAGAATCCAATGTGAATCATTAACCAAGGTGGTGGGTCACCCCACCTTAGGACCCTTTCTTATTCAAAATAAAGAGACATAAGAAATATCACAAATTTTACATATTCTCATGAGATGATACTTTGACGGGTTTTTTTCTATTTATGTCATTTATATTGTAGGAAATTACCAGATAAACCTTTAATCCCAATGGAATCCTAAAAATTGGATCAGACACCCTTCTCAGTGACTACATGGGTGTATAGGTCCATGATAAAGAATAAGACCCCATCACCTACCCAGAACCTTCAACAATAGGTTTCCAATGTTTTGATGAAGTATTACCACCAAAATGGTACTCTACCCATGGTGGAGGCTTCAAGATAGGCCCTACAATTAGTGAAATCTCTCCAGCCAACCCTTTGGCCACGATAGAAAATCTAGTATAAGATGGCCCCACCGGATGCCTCAAATCATTTTGGGAACATATCTCTAAAAAGAGACAATGAATACCTCCCTTATCTTAGGGAGGCAGATAGAGTCAATGCCAATGACTTCATCCCAGTTGCATAGGAACCCCACTCAAGGTCTCATGTCGGATTACTTCACCACCAATGGTGCACAATCCAATATTGTCTCTATGAATAGGACATCATGCCGAGGAAACCTACTGAAGTCCAATGAAAATGGACCCATTGGGAAACCCACCAAGGGATAAAACACAAAATCAAGAGTAAGTCATTACCCTGGTTCCAGAGGAGGAGATCCATTGTACAAACATAGTGGCATACCATAAGAAGACATAAGACATTGCTTCCTCTTCTAAATCCCACGATAGAAATGCGACAATAGCCTGTAATAAAACACATATTTCCACTCCATCTTATGAATCCCACTATGGATATACAGTGGTACAATATGAACTGGTAAAAATCTATACCAACACTTTTCAGTATCCATACCCCAAAATAGAGGCAATTATAAGTAGATGTGAATCTCTGTCAATGTACAAGAATCATGCCATCCAAATAGGGAAGAAACTGGCTACAAGAAGGGGAAATTTCCTGTTGATTCCCACCAAGCTCTCCGTCTAAAAATTGTAGAAAACTGTAGGTAGTCATACAACATTGGTAGTGCATATGAATCCCATCATTAAAATGATGTGTCATGTGGAGAAAGTTGTCAACATATCTCGAATACGAGTCATATGTAGACTTGTTCCTCTTCCCCGGCATAGGAGAACTGCTAGTTCCCACTGGCAACACATGGAGGACCAAATCAAGCACAAAATCTTACTCTGGCATTGGAATGGGAATTTATAATCATTCCATCTAAAGACGTATCTCAGAACATTTTGGAAATGATGTAGGATCAAATGTCAATTCTATACCATATCCTCCAAACCTGTAAATAAATTATCGTGTCTACAGAAAAAGCGAGGAGTAAGTCCCATGATCCCGTCTCCTCGGGCGGGGTGATTCATTCAAAAAATAACATGGTTACTTTGTAGTAGACTTGTATCTCTACTCTAGTCTAGGAGGTTCGATGACTATATTCCACAATATAAATAAAATTAGATCAGAAAAAAAACACCCATTTCAACTGGGGAACACCAGTACAATGTGGCCACTACTCTAGTAAAGGCATATATCCTTGCAATAATTCAAGATTCTCTTCAGTGTATCCTGACAACATCGGGGGAACCAACTGAACATGGACTCATATATGATGGAAATTATCAACAGTAGGCGGCCCCAGTATCCTACAAGAGAGCACCCAAAAATGAAAGGTGCCAAAGGAACCTATAAAATGAAGAGAACAGTCGTGATTTTTCTCTACTAGAAGTTGGAGTTCTTGATGTCGTAAGAAATCTATCAATATAGGATCAAGATCCTTCCAATACATTACCTAATTATGGAAGTGGTGATATAAATTGTGAAGGTCCCCTATAAAAGTTGATACCGGTAGCTTTGAAAGTCCTCCCTAGAGCACCCATGGGTGCTTACTCTATGGGCTAGAAATGATTGGTCACAAGAACCTCTCTCCTAATGAGTTTCAGGGTAGCCCTCCCCTTGACAGAAAGATTTCATAGTAAGAAAGTCCTCCCCTTGTTTCATTTTTCCCTGATATTCCTCACTAGGTTATACTCTCTAGGTATGATTCTCCCTATACTCAGACATCAAGCTATCATGCTAGTCCTCACAGCGATGGGGGTCACTATGAAGGCCCTCCCCACAGTGACACCAAGAAACGAGAGGGTCCTCCCCTCATTTTAGTACATCCTGAAGGTCCTCCCAAGAATACACACTATATATATTCTCTTTATAGATAGAATTGTGATGGTAGTCCTAACTATAATAGCATCCCTTATGAAGGACCTCCCCTCAATGGTGTTGGGAAGTAATAAGGTCCTCACCTTACATTGGTCTACCCTGGAGTCCCTCCCTAGGGTACACACCATGGAAAATCTCTTTACGGTCAGACTCTAATCTATAATGCTATTCCTCTCTACTATTGCCTCAGCTACAAGGTCCTCCCCAGATCCCAAAGTCACACCGGTGCGAAGGTCCTCCCCGACCGATCCAAATATGATAAAGTTCTCATATTCTGAGGTTGTTGGAAGGAAATAGTTAGATACTTTAGAAACTCTATCAATGAAAAGTGACAACCTTTCTCAACCAAGAGATTTCATATGGCCACACTCATCCTTTGAGCCAACCCCACACCATCCATGAATTAATAAAATCCCTACCAGCCCCGCTACTTAAGAAGAAATCATCACAAATAATCCATGTTGATCACAACAAGTAGAAGAATTCATAGAAAAATAACAACATAATATGTTTCCCATGAGAAGACATCTATCCAGGTATGACATAGCAGTTATGTTCTGTATTACAGCCACTTCTCAGTCCATCATTCCAAAGGAGTTATCCGAAGAATGTATGCACAACATTCCCCTTAATGTCTAGACAATTCTCTGCAAGTTGAAAATGAATTTTCCACCCTACGATAGGTATAAAAACCATGTCAGTATATTGGGGAAGCTTTGTTAGAAAATTGACCTAAAATCCCTTCCCTCTACATGATAGTTGTGATCAAAATGGAAAAAAAGAAAACACTTGATTTGGCTTGCCTCCACACACTTCCTAAATTTCATTTCCTCATAAGTGATTCCCTATTTGGTGTTCACATCTGAGGGTGGGGAGAATATGGAGCTCTACAATTCATCCCACATCCCATATAGTAGAACCAACTAGAAATGGAATCCTACAATGTCAGCATCCCAATACATAAGAAAAATGAATCACCTTTTCCAGAAAGATGAAATGATTGGAAAGAACTGGCCCTGAGTAAGTCTTAAAAGCATCAGACCCGAAGAGAGAAAACTATCAAAAATATCCTGACTCCAGACACTGAGAACATTCAACAGGCTTCTCGACTAAGGGAATCCAATCAATGAGCATTAACTATGTCCTTAGAAGCATTAAACTCACATGCAGAACTGACAACTAATCCAGGACAAGTCTACATGGGGATGAGTGAGATCAATAAAGTGTAAATTGATATATAAACATCCATAGTATGGGATCATCCCTATCCCATAGGGTTGGGGAAATTTTAACCTCAAATTCCCACCCAGTAGATGTCTTTCTTCTCCCATCTGGGGAGAACGATAAATAAATAGGTCACCCATTCTATCCAATCTCAGAATTTATGTCCCTAGGGATGGAGACTTACAAAAAGGTCATATCAGGTCTCCCTTCAAGTCACTCTCTTCTAAGAAACCATAAGAGTATCAAAAATTGGCATAAAAAGATTCGAAAAGGGATGCAAGACTCCCTCCTTTTATTGAGTACCTAGTATGCCACCCCCAATAGAGTATGCATTGGTAAAATTCATGTATATCAATCCCTAGAACCTTACTAAAGATTATATAAATGGTTAGAATGCAATATAAAGTGGTTCCCTCCTAGAGTCAGTCCCCATCGAGGTACAAGGTGTGCGCACCCGGAAACAAAGAGCAGCCCAAAATTTGGGCGCTCCCTCAGCCAATTCATCATTTCCTCCCTCAAGAATACCCAATAGGGAGTAGAATAAAAGAAAGTTCCATGAACCACCTCCACCTCCCCATGATAATGATTCCCCCATGTTGTTTCTTCTGGAAATGGGGATGGCCTTGTTTGTTTAAGGTTCAAAAATTCTAATCAGTTTCTAACAGGTTTATTTGTAGAACCGGAAACACCCAATGATTCTATATCCATTTGGACCTACTTTCTAAAGGTATGCGCTCATTAGTTGTGAACCGATGAGGCTTAAGAATTTTTATTGGTCAAGAGGATGGGAGGTCAGGCTCATCACACCTTTTTGGGGTGGAATTATTGCCTACACCGGGACTCTCTTATAGATTTAAGTTATGTTCACGAATCCTTATTAATTCACCAAGAATGAAAATGAGTTTTCCTTTAGATCTGGAAATCGATGATTGATATGTATGGGATTTAGAGAATCTTTTATATTTATTTGAGGTTCTTCATTGACGGAGAATCATCTGTATGTATTAGAGATCCCTAGTCAATGGTATCCTTAGATACATTATACAAAAATCTCTTGGTCATCATGATGACCATACTGGTTTTAAATCCACTCAGTGGGTCACTTAAATTTTATTGTCATTCAGAAAGACAGGGATTATTTTAGAGTTGGGATCATACCCGCAGATGGACTACCTACGTATCCTTGTTAAAAAGGAATCAGAACCCATGTAGTTCGATAATAAGGATATAGTTTAACATTATTTGGGATAGAAAATAATTAATGAAAGATAGTCTTGAACCTTATAAAGTCTTCCTACTTACTCTACTTTTAAGGCAGAGATCAAAGTCCACATAGTTCAGGTAAATAAATATAGGGTTTGTGCATGGTTAATGGCCTAAAAAGAGATGTTGTGATTACTTTCACACTCTAAGCTCACGTGAGTCATGCTCGGTGTGAGAAAAAAGAGGTATCAGTAAACTTGACGATGGTGACATGAAAGATGCAGTCATGAGAAATGATGTGAGGCTTATGTATGTATGACTGCCCAGGTAAATGTAGACCAGGACTTTCTTCAGGAAATAATTCCATGAGCAGGGTTAATAAAGGTATTTGTACATTATGGAGATTTGGAATTTTAACTTGGGGATTACTTCTAAGAAGGAGGCCTAAATGTTAAGGGACTTATGATTGGGTTTTATTCCTAAGAAGGATACCCAAATCAAAAGAAATTAAGATTGGGTCTTACTCCTGAGGAGGATAAACAATGTTTAAGTAAACTATGACCGGGGCTTACTCCTGAGAAAGAGGCCCAGGATAAGGGGACTTCTAACTTGGGGCTTACTCCAGAGAAGGATGCCCAAATCAAAATATCTTCTCATCTCAAAAGATGAATTTATATAGGAAACCCCTAACTGTGGTGACATAAATCTTGTAAGTCATGAGTTTTTTAGAGAGGTTATCACATAATTCCTTTCAGATAAGGAATCCAACAAAGTAACCATGCCATAAATGGATTTGAAAAGGGTTTTGAAGGCTATGTCTTGAAGAGGAGAGGTGTATTTGAGGAAAGGAGGTGACTAGGAAGGAGGCGTGCAAGTATCATTCTGGCGCGCAAGTCCTGGTCACGCAAGTAGACTTGCACGACATGATTTACCTTGGGTGATGAATAATCCATAGGGTAATACTTGGGAGACTTTGAACTCAATCCCTTAGTATCATCCCTAGAGGCTTCGAGAAGGATGGCGCCCATGTTCCTTTGATAGGGCAAGGTGGCGTGCAAGTTTCTTCATTTCTCTTAAGATTTAGACACTTAGGCGCACAAGTATTGATGTGTTCTAACACATAGGCCTTATTCATCCTCTTTAGATCTTCCCTTCTAGGTAAAGAATTGCCTTAGAAGTGTTCGGAAGAGGTCGGACAAAGACTTGGGTGACCAGAGCTTGAATCTGAGTTTTGGAAAATTCATCCTCAAAATTGGGGGCCCACAGGGGAAATTTATACGCCACTGGGCACCTTGGGAGAAAAAAGAATTAGGTGTTCAAGAGAATTGAGCAACCCATAGGTGGCACACAAGTGACTTCCGCGGCACAGCGACTCCATCCAAATGAGTTCTTGGTCTATGCCTTTGTCAATTTTTGATATTCTTCAAAGGGTGACCTTCATTGTGCTTAAGGTATTCCCCTTTTTCATTCATTGGACTCTGTGATGGAAAGGAGCATAAAAAAGTCTCCCCTCAGAGTTGGATCCAAAAAATGAAAGAGGATTTGACTCTGAGGAAAAAGAAACCAGGGTTCATTGGCGTGCAGGTTTTAGGCGCACAGGTTGCGGCATGCAGGTTCTGGCGCACAGGGTTGTGGGATCGCTTATATATATGGGTGTCACATTTTTCAAACCATCCTTTCTTCAAATCTTTTGAGCTCTCATCGTGCAAGTGTTTTTCTTTCCTTGGTAGGTCGATCTTCTTTATGTCATGCTTCTCCAATAAGGATTTTGACTTGCGCACCATCATTAGCACGACATTACTTGTGCGGTAATACTTGTGTGGAAAAACTTGCATGGAAAAAATTGCACAGAAAAACATGCATGCCTTAATGCCTTGTCCATTTTTTTGTTTTCTTCACAAATATTTCATAAAAATAGACTTAATTAAAATTTAACTGTTTGATCTTTGTGCAGATTCAATGGCTCCCAAAAGAATTGAATCAGCTGATGAGTTGTCCATCAAGAGAATTGATGACATGATGAATGTCATTGGACATGATTATTATGATATATGCGGTAGCACTCTCTAGGATTTGGCTAAGTACCTGAAGAAATATCATGGCAATTTCCCACAGATAATCTACATGCCTTTATATGTCCATGGTCTTCTACAAGGAGTCAATGTTCCAGAGGCAAGTAATTATATTCCTCATTCTTGGTTTCAGAATTACACCAATTTCTCTTTGGCAAATGTCCCAGTTTTAGGATCATTTGGCAATGCTTGAACAGAGGAGAAGGCATACATAATGCATCATAGCCCATGTGGTCCAGATCTGAAGCCTCACACACCTGAGCTGCAGCAGCATTGCTAACCCTCTATTTTTCGAAATTCTCAGATGGACCAATCTAAGGGATGGAAAAAAAGTTGGGATTTATGTCTTGAAGGATGTGTGAAGATGACTTGGATGTGGTCATATTGGGTGCAACAAACTTGTGCAGAGTTTGTCGAGGATCTAAAGGGAGCTGTAATATATGAAGCCGTCTAGGCTGGGCAGACATATGTCTACAGGAATGAAAATTTCGTGTCAGAGTTAATCAGTCATTGGAGCCCAGAAACGAATACTTTCCATCTGAATCATGGAGAAGTAGGCATCAGTTTATGGGATATCTAAATGATATCAGAGGCTCCAATTTTGGGAGATATGTATGATGAATTCATCCCCCCCCCCCAAGGTGACCTGGAATGATTCGGAGAAGACTCCGGATTTGGTTTGATAGTTAATGAAAATATTCCACAAGCTTAAGAATAACAAAACCACGAAAACCCACTCTAGAAAAGATATTCATCCAGAGGAATGGATGGACATGTTTCTGATCAAGAAGAAGAAGAAGGGGCCCACCTGTACTCATCCTACTAGCTGCCCCAAAACAGAGAAGAGGGGTTCTCATTGCACATTCTGGCCAACTCTAGAAGCGGGAGAGTTTGAAAAGTTGGGGTATGAAGTTGATCAAAGAATCCCAGAGAATACCCATCTGGCAGGATTCTTAGCCTTGTGGTTCATCATTTATCTTCTTCCAGTTAGGGATTCGAAGGGAGGGGTTAGGCCAGGGACCTTTGTTGTTGCATCCAAGTTGGATGAGAGAAAAATGGTTGGTTTGCCCACCTCAGTTTTGGTGAAGATTCACAAGAGCTTACTCCATGTCTATATGGGTAAGTCTCCTTTGAGAACAGTGGGACCATTCTATGTTTTGTGGGGATGGATCGCCACTCACTTCCAGACATACACTGTATAGAGTGGATTACAGGTTTATGGAAGTTCTTTTAGGCCCATCGGTGGAGGCATTTTCTAGAATTTCTCCATTGTCCTTCAATTCCTATGATCTGAAGGTGAGGCTGAGCATGTTCAAGGAATTTCATTTCTTTCCTTATGGAAACACACCAACCGGGCGGTTTGTTGATAATGAAATAGTTATCCTAGAATTGAGGTCATATATGCTGGCTTGCAGAGATGGTGTATTGGCCACTAGAATTGACGGAGAGATTATATGTGAGGCCTATGCTCCATATAGGTTTGCAAGCCAATTCATGTGTCTGCAAGAGATTTTTGTATCCTCTCCCATGAAAATCAGGTAAGAGTATAATCCAATGGTTTCCTAACAACTATGGTTTCTGAAAGCTATGGGGAAGACCGGTGCAGTGTTTAATCTACCAGTTTCTGGAGCGGTGAGTCAATTGACTACATGGTATGCCGAGAACGGGGTAGCATCATACCCGGTAGGGGAATTGAATCTTCCTATCTCCCGGGTGGGGAGTAAAAAGAGAAGTTTCAAGAAAGAAACCTTTCATCTGGAAGGTGAATCTTCCTCACTCGGAGCTGATTCACTTGGTTCCTCACCCGAGGCTGATTCACCGGATTCCCGGGATGGGGATGATGAGGCACGACATGCGTCAAAACGGCCTCCTGCCAAATATAATCTTCCTGCTAGAATCAAGATACCTACTCCATAAACTCATGGTGAGTTATATCATTGAGGCAATTTAGTCTCCATTATTTTATAGAGCAACAAGTTTCAGTTTCTTATCCTTTATTTGTGATTGCAAGAGTTGGGAAGAAGTTGAAGTCCTAGATTGTAGGACCCTCCTCACGGCCTTTTGGTTCACATGATGAATATTTACGACAAGAGGCTGTCCAGACAAGGCAGAGTTTATATTTTGATGCTGAAACTGCCTGGATGGACTTATGTGAAGGGCTGCATATCCCCGGAGTGGGGGAGCTTTGGGCTTCTACTGATATCCGCTTTGAGGATAACCCCAATGAAGTGTGGTCTTTCATCAGAGAGACGGAAATGATCATATATACCACTGATGATTCCATTTTTATCACCAAGTTGGAGAAGTAAATGATGGATCACGGCACCATTGAGGGGATTGGTGCTTCATTAGATGAAGAGTGGCATGATTATGTGGCTCCTAAAGATGTAAATTTATTTCCTTATTTTCTTTGCAACTTGATTTCAGTCAAAGAATTTTTAATCAAGTAAATTACTTTCTTCATCCTGCAGCTTGTTAAGGAAAGAACTATTGAGGTCCCTTCACCGCAGTACAGCCCTGGTGGCAGTGCTCTTGGAGTCCCTGAATATCCTCGTGATCCTATAAAAGTATCTCCAGGCCAACAAGTCATAGATGAGGAGTTAGACAAGGCTTTAAACTCTATGATACCTATATTTGGAGGTGATGATGTCAACACACCCAAACAGTCAAAGAAGCAAAGGCATCGGAGGAATAATTCCACAGCTAAACGCTTCATTAGTAGTGGTAAGTCCTTCGGATAGTCATAAATCCTAACTCATGAAAAGGATGCTCATAATTCTGGGTATTGCAGGGGATTCCTTGATTTCCACTTTGAGGGAGAGGACTGACCCTCCTCTGAGGACGATGGAGGGTGCTAGTGAACAGTCACAAATTCATGCTGACCTGGCTGCTCCTAGTACTACTCCTATTACTGTTGCAAGGAGAGAAGAGCCTGCTTATAGTAAATTGAAAATACTTCATAGAACATTGAATGAAAACACCAACTGAATTAAATTCTATGATAATTTTAGGTTCAACACCTACACCAGAACATTTGGTGACCACTGCAACTGACTCTGAAATTTTCTCTGAGGAAGCAATCTACTGTCAGAGGTCGCTGGAGGAGGGTCGCCAAAAAGACATGTCAAATGCTCCCACTGATGAGACTAACCAATAATCTAGGATATGACTAGATAAAATGATGAAACCTGACGCGTCTTTTGAATAAATTTTCTATCATGTTAAATTACCATGTGATTTAGAAGATTTTGGATGTGAGTGTTATCCTCTGTCCTGCTAAATTTTTGTTATTACATATCTGACCATGATTGGTTGAAATGTACAGTTCCATATGAGTATGTTACTGATTTTTTGATGCATGAAGGGGTAGAGACAACCCTATCATTGTAGAGATGCTAGCTCAAGTGGAGCTTAACCCAGCAGAGCTTCTTGAAACCCATCCTAAAAATCCTGTTGAATCTAGGAAAGACAGGGAGGAGCCTTCTCATGATGTTGATCTACCATTGGGTAAAAGATGATAATATTTGTGGATATACTTAATTTTCAAGACATCTAATCACCTTTTTTATCCTTTTAAATTGACCAAAGATTTCAATTGACTATGTAGGGCTGTAAACTTCAGTAGCTAGATCCAGAGGTGAAGCCTCAGCCTCATCCCCAACAGGAGTAGAAAGTGAAGTACCAAGGGTCAGGGGGGATGGAGTAGAACAGGGCACTTCTTTAAGTGAATTAATCTCGGACTATATTCCCCCTATGATAGCGATGCTGAATCAGACCCAAAGGTGAAAAAGGCGCTCTAATTCTCACGTCACAAGGCATGGCAGAATATATAGAAGATCATATCTGAAGTGCCTCATGAAGGGTTGTCTTCGAAGATCCCATGACTTTCATCCTTGTTCGTCATGCGGGGACTTGGTGGATTCTAATATCAAGAGATCCATACCATGGTGAAATAAGTCATCTTAAGGAGGGATCAAGAGAAAATTACCATCAAGATCTGATCAGAGTGAGGATTCTGACCAATATCGGAAAAATCAAGGCTGAGACGTCTCGAGCTGAGGTTGATCATGCTGCAATGCTGAAGGAGCTGAAGCATAATATCGCAGAGAAAGTTGTCTAGCAGATGCACCTTAAGAAACAACAAGATGTTGTTACTGGGGAAACTTGACTAGCTTAACAATTCATTGGAATGTGTCTAAACAGATGGTATGAAATCCATAGAAGATGCCAAGAAATCACTCCATCAAGCTGAAAAAAGTGAATCTGGTTGAGTGAATGAACATCAAGTGGATGCTGATGAAGCTCGGGATTCCATAAATCAAATGAAAAGTTATGTTGAACGTCTCTTGCAATTCTTGAAAAAGAGAAGATACTCCAATCTGTGGATGTTTTTCTAATCTTTTTCATTAATGAAAAATACATTTCATCTTCATTCATGTGTACCTGCATTCTCTTGCTAACTACTTATTTTTTTTTACCTAATCCAATGGGCCTAGTAAGAATAGTTTGATTATTGCTAGGATTATACAAACAACCCCAAAAAAACGTTTCATCTTTTTGTTTCTCAATATTTCATAAATCATAAAAAATGTACGTTTAGCAAGATAGGACACGACTTCTGTTCAGATTTACTTTTACAAGTTTCCAATTTAATCAATACCCTGTCTCTTGTTGGCAGTTTAAAGTCATGCATGTCGGATATAAAAAGTCTAATGTTTAAGGTTGAATAGCTTCGACCGAATGAATTAAAATTGACTCAATTCCCAAATAATTTTTTTGGAAACATATTACCACATTCAAGTATGGGGGAAAACATGTAAACCATGACTTAAGAAATTTTAAATCTGTGGGATGATATGAAAAAAGGGCTAAAAGGCATTAGAGTAAGTATTTCCTATAAGTGAAGTTACCACTATTTGACAAACCTGTTAAGGGGTTGAATTATGCAGGGCCACTTAAGGTCATTGGATGCATAGTCAAATAACAACATCTTTTGGTTGATAGGTCCGTTATGTAGACTACCTATGCAAGGCCACCTAAGGGTACGTGCTTCATATTCAAGCAAAAGAACAATCAGAAATTTTAATTTTCTATTGCTAAAATCTAGTGAAAGTTTATGGAGATTCAAATTTCTCAAAGCATAGAGTCTGTTGTATAGAGAGAGGTACTTGAATATGGAGAGGATATTCCCAATCAAGATTGTAAAATAATTGGATGAGTGTCGCTCCTAAGAAGGTCAAACCCAAATGTAGGGAAGGGAAATATAAACCATATACTTGAATACTTTCAGATCATGAAAAAGACTATGGGACAAATATGTTAAGGATGGTTGTTTTTGCAGATCCCCACATATCGTCATTAATACCAATAAGGACAAAAGAGGTTTCCCCCCCAAGAATGAAGTTACCACTATTTGACAAACTTGTTAGGGGGGTTGAATTATAAAGGGCCACCTGAGGGAATTGGCTGCATAGTCAAATAATAGCATCTTTTGGATGACAGGTCCGTTATATAGACTATTTATGCAAGGCCGCCTAAGGGAACATGTTGCATGGTAAGACAAAAGAATTCCAGAGTATAAGACATTTTGTGACCAGAAGTCCAGAAAAGGGTTATGGGGATCTAGAAGTATTTAAGGATAGGATTATGACACATGAAAATGGGTATTTTCCAATGCATAAAGGAAATACATAGACCAATGCTGACCATAATCATGTTGTGGCTGGGTCCTGAATTGAGATGTTGGACTTCACTACATATCTCATTAGGATGAGAATCAATCCATAAGTAGTTCTTGAAATATACTTTAACGTCATGTGGAATGAGAGCATAGGAGATATTAGTTTAGGGTCTTAGAGCTTGGACCATAATTAGGGAGACAAATTGTGTGTTTGTTATAAACCTCATGTGAATAAAGACCAAGGTTTTCATACCACATTCATGTGCTCGTAGTGGGACTTTTCATCCAAGGGACTGAAAGTAGAGTTTGGGGTTAGGCCCAAAGACTTGGGGCTTGATTTGATGGATGCTTGAATGTTCCTAATTATCCCATAGTGATGGGAATCAAACCATTCGTAGTACTTGAGATATCCTCTATACATATTTGGTTCTTACATGTGATGGGTGAAAGGGGACTTTAATGCATGATGGTTGGACCCAAGATTAAAGGTTCGAGAATTTCCATGTATGAATGTAGTCCTTGGAATATGACATGATTGGAGATAAATGTAAATAATGATTCCCTCTTAGGTGAGGGTGTCAGAGACTATTGTAGTTTATTGTCATACAGGACAAAAGTGCGAATAGTTTAAGGTCATATGCATGGACCGGTGCTGCACAGTTTAGCGTCATGTAGCTAGGACCTATTGTTATACAGTTTAATTTCATGAAGTGAGTACAATGGGGGATGGTATAGTTTAACTTGATATAGCAAGGATGATGGTGCTGCGTAATTTAGTGTCATGTCGTAGGGACAAAAGGGACGTACATTGTTTAACGTCATGTAGGACGATGGTGAACCAATGTGAAGATATTGGTTTCGAGAGGGCTTCACAGATCAACATCGTATGAGATGGAGGTGAACTGATGTGAAGATATTGGTTTTGGGCTTGAACCTTAGGAGGCTGCCTACGTACCCAACCTAGAAGGCAAAGATCAAAATCCGCGTAGTTCGATTGAGAATGAATTGGTGATTGAGTTGTACTTGAGGACAACGACTCGAAGATGGTGTTGGGACTTACACGTGGTTAGCAGCCCAAAGAGGGTTTTATGGTTGAAGCCTACACTAAGCTCACGTGAGTCATGCTCAGTGTGAGAAACAAGAGGTAGCAACAACCCTAACAATGCACAGTTTAACGTTCTGTGGGAAAAAGGGTGATGTACAGTTTAGCATCATGTAGCTAGGAAATATTGTTCTGAAGTTTAACGCCTTGCAGGACATGTGCACAGTTTAACATCATGTAGGACATATTAAGGGGATTTTTCACAGTTTAAAATTCACGCAGGATAAACATGTATAGTTTAATATCATGTAGGACGTATAAGGGACTGTTTACAGTTTAACGTCATGTAGGATGAACATGTACATTTTAATGACATGTAGGACATATAAGGGAATGTTTACAGTTTAACATCATGCAGGACGAACATGTACAGTTTAACATCATGTAGGACGTATAAGGGACTATTTACAGTTTAACGTCATGTAGGATGAACATGTACAGTTTAACATCATTTAGGATGTATAAGGTGTTGTTTACAGTTTAACGTCATGTATGACGAACATGTATAGTTTAACATCATATAAGACGTAAAAAGGACTATTTACAGTTTAACGTCATGAAGGAAGATAGAATTTCTGTTACACAAAATACTTCTTCAGGAATCTGGCATTGGTTGGAGTCGTGATGAGTTCTCCATTCATTGAGATTAAAGCATATGCTCCATTTGAATAAACCTTATGTATGGAATAAGGTCCTTCCCACTTTGGCTCAGGCTTTGGGGGTTTCTTTCCTAGTATCATTGGAGCTCTGAGGACCAATACCAATTCTCCTTGAATGAATGAACGAAGACAAACTTTTTTATTTAAATCCCATGTTATTCGATTCTGAAAGACTTCCATATGGTGCAGGGTACACAATCGTCTTTCATCTAATCATTTCAATTCATCAAATCGCTTCTGATATTGTTCATTTGTGGATGACTAATCACAAATGGCTACTCTGAGCGAAGGTAATTGAACCTCAATGGGAAAGACTGCTTCTGTTCCATATACCAATGAATATGGAGTTGACCCTGTAGCAGTGCGGGTAGTGGTCCGATAAGCCCCTAAAACATGAAAAAGTTTATCAGGCCATGATTTCTTATCTTTATCCACCATCTTTTGCAGTATGTTTGAAAGAGTCTTATTGAAGGCCTCTATTTTTCCATTGGCCGCTGCATGATACCAAGATGAATGGTTGGATTTGATGTTGTATTCTTGATACAACTTTCTCACGTCAGATGAACAGAAGCTGGTTCCATTGTTCGTCAATATGGTATGAGGGACACCAAATCTGATAATTATGTTAGACTTGATGAAGCTAACAATTACTTTAGAACTAACTTCTTTGAGAAGTATTGCCTCTGCCCATTTTGAAAAGAAGTTAGTAACAGTAAGAATATACTTAAATTGCTTGGATGTAGCCGGAGGATAAGGCCCTACTACATCCATTTCCCATGTGGAAAATGGCCATGAGTATTTAGTTGTATGAAGAAATTCTGGGGGTTGATGAATGAAGTTGGCACATACTTGGAAATAATGACACTTCTTGGTGAAATCAACACAATCTTGCATTATTAAAGGCCAGAAGTATCCAAGCCTTAGAATTTTACTAGAAAGTCTATGTCGAGACTGGTGGGAACCACAAACTTCTACATGTACTTCATTCATGATAGCCATTGTTTCTTCACCATAAATACATCTGAAGATAATTCCGTCAAAACCTCACTTGTTGAGAATTTTTTGGTGATCTGCTCTATCCTAAAGAGTAAAATTGATCACACGTCACCAAACTTGTTCTTTCCCGACACTATCAGGTGGGAGTGTTCTATTTTGAATTTATTACCTAATAGGTTTAATACATCCTGTAGTATGAACATATGGTTCAGAAATGCGACTGATTTCATTGATTTCTTCTGTTTTGATTTGAAGAAAAGGTGAAACTACACGATGGTGGGAAATACTGAAGATTGTTTTGTCTCGATTTGGATCTGCCAGGGTTATGCCTACATTAGCCAGTGCATCGGCTTGGGCATTTTTTGACCGTGGGACATAAGAAAATATTGGTTCCGAAGGAAATTCCACCATTAACTCTCTAACATAATCACACAAAGGGATAAACTCTTCCTTTGTGATGGCATAATCCCCATTGACTTGTTTGATTACCAAATCTGAATCACCTATTACCTTCAAGTGATTCACCTGTGCCTAAAGCGCCAATTCCAATCCTGCGATGAGAGCTTGATATTTTGCTTCATTGTTTGTACTACCTTCAAACAATAAGAAGGGATAGGGTAGAACTTCCTTTTATGGTTAAATAATTACGATTCCTAACCCAACTTTGTTGAATTTAGGATCTTCCATTTTCTTCCCGGTTGGAATTCTGGAGGCACCATCGAAGTATATTTTCCAAGTCATGGAATTATCTTGAATAGAGAATGCTTCCTCACCAGGAAGTTCAAAATTTAAAGATGTATCTTCTATAGATGGGTGTTCAGTAAGGAAATCAGCCAAAGTTGGGCCCTTTATTCCCTTTTGAGACACATACTGGATATCAAACTACTGTAAAATAAATACCCTCCTTGCCAGACGTCCTGTAAGCATTGGATGACTAAGGATAAATTTGAGCGGGTTATTGCGAGATACCAATTGGAACTTATGATTTTGTAGGTAGTGTCTCAATTTCTGAACTGCAAAGACTAATTCTAGGCAGCTCTTTTCAATACTTCAATATCGTTTTTCTGCCTCAAGCATAGTCCAACTGAGACAGTAAAGCTTATTTTCATTCCCAGCATCATTATTTTGGGCAAGGAAGGCACCCAATGATTGCTCTAAGCTGTCACATAGAGAATAAGTGGTATTCCTTAAATGGGTGGCATTAATACCGGTGGAGTAAAGAGATATTTCTTGAGAATATCCAATGTTTCTTGACATTCTTTAGTCCACTGGTAGGTGACTCCCTTCTTCATTAATATGGTGAAGGGTAAACACTTGGCTGCCAAATTGGCAATGAAACGTCAAATATAAGCCAAGTGTCCTTGAAGTCCTCTTAATTACTTCAGATTTCTAGGAGGTGACTTGTTAAGGATTGATTTTTTCTTCTCAAGATCAACTTCGGTACCACGATGGCGTACAAAAAAGCCGAGAAATTTTCCTGAGGTTACCCAAAAGCACATTTCCAGGGGTTCATCTTCAAATTGTGTTGTAGAAGTTTGTTGAATATGATTTCTAGATTGGCCAAGTGATCAGGACATTTTCTAGATTTAACCACCAAATCATCCACATAAAATTCAACAAATTTTCCTAAAAAGGGTTTGAAGATATGGTGCATGGCACGTTGATATGTTGAACCTGCATTCTTCAGGCCAAAGGGCATTACCTGATAGAAAAACACACCTTGAGTAGCTCTAAAGGCTGTAGACTCTTCATCTTATGGGGCCATTTATATTTGATTGTGCCCATAATATCCATCCATAAAGGAAAGAGCTTCGTAGCTTGTTGTTGCATCAATTAAGAGTTCTGTAATCAGAACTAGAAAATCATCATTGGGACAGTGCTAATTAATATTTCTGAATTCAATGAAAACTCCAATTTGTCCATTATTCTTTTTCACAGTGACAATATTAGCCATCCATTTGGGATATTGAACTTCTCTGATGAAGTTAGCTTTGATAATCTTGTCAAATTCAGCTTCAATTTTGGAGGCATAAGTTGGGTGTGTTCTTCTTGTAGCTTGCTTGAATCCTCGATGTTCTTATGGAAAACCCAAATGATGAGGGGAAACAATGATATCAAGACCTGGAATTTCTATATAATTCCAAGAAAATAAATCTCGATTTTTCTTTAGAAATGAAGTATACATTTCTTTCTCTTCAAGAGTCATGGCTGCACTAATTAAAGTAGGGCGTGGATCTTCTTTTGTACCCAGATTTATTTCTCTGAGTTCATCTATAGTGGTAGAGATACCCTCTTCAAATGTTGGAGGACCATTCATGAGATCTTCCTCTTCCTCTTCAATATGTGTTACTTCTTCTATTTCTACTTGCATAGTAGATGCCAAAGCAGAATTTCCATCGTAAGGGGAGAAGTTAAAATTTGAACATCTTGAAGAAAAGGCTACCATTTCTGACCCTATTGATGGTGAAGGGACTTTATGGGGTGATAAAGAGGAGATGATGGATTGGGAATCAACATCATTGTTTTCCTCTTATATTGAAATACCTTCTTCTGGCCTGGTTGATGAAGTATATAATTGCAATATTTTAGTGGATGAAATGAAGACATCTCCATTTAATCTTTCATCACTGCTTGGTGAATCAAAAATTTCTCTCATACTATCTAGCTCGATTTCCATAACTGACATTATGGAATTTTCCATAACAGTATCTAGATTTAGCTCTATCCTATCAGTTTGACTGATAAGAAACACATAATTTGTACTCACATGTATGAATGGGTTTACTGTAATCTTTTCCAAACCACTTGGAACATTAATTTCCATAACCTTTATTGCCATGGATTTTTCCTTTCCCTCCATGTAATAAAATTCTGCCTCAATGTATTGAGATTTAGACATTTTAAATGGGGCCCTATCACAATACAATGTCCCAATTTGACAATTGAAATAATATTTGAGACATTGATTGTATGACTAAGGTACGTCTGTATGTTGATGTAGCCAAGGTCTTCCATGAAAAATAATGAAAGTTGTGTCTTACCGAACAACCATGAAATATGAATTAGACACAAGGTCTTCAAACTGAATTCTGAGTGTAATTTAACCCAGAGGTACTTGTTCATTCTTATCATATCCTTGCAACATCAAAGTAGAAAGAGATAAATCAGATTCAGTGAGGCCCAATCAATGAAGTGTACGAATATGAATGAGATTGACTCCTGGGCCATTATCAATGAAAGCTCGTCGGATTTCCATATCATTGACTTTTCTAGTTAAATACAATGGTCTGATATGCCCATGTACACCATCATCTTCATCTTCATCTGTAAAAGATATCACGGCATGACATTCAATAGAATCATTCTCAATATGGTAGACCTCAACCATAGCAATTTCATTTTTGAATTCTTGGGGACTTGACAAAGCCTAAATAAGCGCCTCTCGAAGATCTTTTGATAGATTCAAGGCATCCAAGATTGATAACTTGGTTGGTACTTGGACCAAATGTTTCAAGACAACATACTTTTGTTCCAAAGGTCTGCATTTCCCATCATCAAAATGTGTTTTTGCAGGTGCCTGGGAAGTTGATGTTTTGGCAGTAAATGCATCCCGTACAGGGGTATGAGTTGGAAATACTCCTGGATTCAGTAAATTAGACTGACTAGGTCTATCTATTTCCTGAGAGGAAGAATTTGTGACCTCTAACCGGTCTTCCAAAATAATTGTGTCAGGACCAAATCTACCATGTGCGGAAGAACTTTCGTGTTCTTGTTGAGGCTGCTGAAGTGCTCTGCATGAGTTTCTACCGGATATACAGTTCTAGCAGGGGTGGGATTGAAATAGAAGCTTATGGAAAATCCACGTCTTCCCATGTATCCTATACCTCTGTCTCTTCCTTTAATTCCTCTGTTAGATATAGGGAACTTAGGCTCATTATAATCGAAATTGTCTTTAGCATAAGGATCAGTTAAATTAATCATGTTAACAGAACCAAAGAACAATTATTCATCTAATGAAGATTCTTCCTGATTAACCAGTTCAGGTTGTGCCATTTTGTGGGGCGGAGCCCGTTCTTTTGAAGCAAATGGCATAAAATATGCCAAAGTCAAAGACAACTTAGGTTTTTACACGAGCTCGTCTTCTTATGACTACTCTTCTTTCTTTAAATTACGCTGCTTCTTTGAGGATTTTCCTTCTGATGAAAGGGTTTTTCTGTGGCATTAATAGTATAAGACACAATTGGATGATTCAATTGTATTCTTAAAATGTCATGAGTATGTTTGATCATTTTCTTGACCATCCAATCATCATATTTTTGCGCATTTTTACTTTTGACTTTGTTCCACTCACCTTCTTCCTCTGGATCAGTAGCAGTAACACATGCTACAAGGGTTGAAGAACCTTTCAGTTTTACTTGTCCAGAGTCCACCATCTTTTTTAGCAAGTCTTTGAAGACAAAACACTCCTGAATGGGATTCCCCAACATCTGATGAAATGGGAAATAGTTGGGGAGTTCTTCATCTCCTTCCTTTTTCGACATTTTGGGCCTCAACAACTGAACCAAATTGTTTTCCAGAGCCGAGATGAAGTATCCAGGAACTTGTTCATTCCGGAAAGAATAAACTTTGTTCTTAAAATCTTCAAACTATTTCCACCTTTTATCTCTTTGATCATCTTGATGAGTTGGTCATTGTTGCTGATGCTCAGAAGGTGGAGCCCTTCGATAGGATGAAGGTTTTGAAGTGGAAGCAGGTACAGGTTCTTGATTAAGTGTAACTTTAGAATTCTCTTCTTTCCATATTCTTCTTCCTAGAACTGATGGAATTACACAAGTTTTAGCCTTAGTATTTATAAGATAGTCTTATATCTGCAGAGTGATTGAAGTAAAGTCCCAAAAACCTCCTCTATATTTCACAGGAATCAATCATGTGCCTAATTCATCACGTAGATTTTCCACACAGATTGGAAGAAAATCTTCTTGAGGGAGTGCTAAACTTAAGTAATATGTTAATCCCTTACAGTGAGAAATGAAATCTGAAACTCTTTCATTATCCCTGTTATTACAATTGGTATGATCAAAAAATGTCGTATTTGGCAATGTTGAGCTAAATTGAAGAAGAAATCATTGAAGGAGATCTTCCCACCTAGTAATTGACCAAGATTGTAAACTTGTATACCATACAAAAGCAAGACCTTGTAATGACTGTACAAAACACCTGAGCATAACTGCTTCTTGTTTTTGAGGAGTTTTATCATAGGATCACAATGAGAAAAGAAATGTGTTAAGTGTTGTTCTGGACCTCCCAAACCATTAAAAATTGGGAATTTGGTATTCACAAAATTTGATGGGGGGATTGCATCCACCCATTCAGGGTAAGATCTATTTTCTAGTTGAGCTTGTGCATGATTTCCTTACATAAATTCCAACTGAGCTGTTGATGACTCAATGGTAAACATTACTTTTTGAGAAACATCTGATTGAGCATGGACCTGAGCAGGAGGAATAACTGGTGTTTGGGCAGGTATGGAAACCGGTGCTTCCACTAATGGTATTATTTCCGGTTGCTGTCGTGCATGACCCATAGGATTGGACCTATGAGGGTGTACTTGTAAAGGGGGATATTCTTGATCCATCCCAGTAGCTGTAACAAATTCCCTTGATTGATTAACTCTAGCATGCTTAGGAGGAAGACTATCTTGAAGTAGTTCTGCATTTATCCTCCTTGATTCCTTCATTTGTTCTTATTATTGTGTGAAACTTTCCTCTAATGAGAGTTATTGTCCTTCTCCAGAGGTAGGGTGGAATGTAACCTGACTTTTACCCTTTTCCTTGGCATGTGCCTTTCTGGAGTATGGAAGGGCATTACCCAAAAGAATGTCTTGCCCCTGGGTAACCCTATTTCTTCTGGTATGCACACCTCCTTCATTTACTTCCATGTGTATAGCCTCTTTAACAGGAACTTCTTCATCTGATCCCTCTGAGCTAGCCTCATGTTCTGGGGGATTAGTGACCACAGCATTGATGACATTTATCGATGCATAACGCATTGCAACCCTTCTGTCAACGCTTCTGCGATACTGTATTCTTCCATGTCCTTTATGAGACATTTACTTTTGTTTGGTTGATACCTCAGGAACTTCTTGATGAACCGTAATTTGGAGGGAATCTACTAATAATTCGGCTCTCTGTTCCTCTTGTGGCTTCTTCCCTAATCAAGATAAGACTAAATTTCATTGAGGAAGAGATTAAGAATTTAAAAAAAGTCCCCAGTCTGGTGGATTGGGGTTGTTCTTGTTTTTCCTTCTCAACTCCTCGAATTCTATCTGTTGATATTGCGGGTTGGATTAAAAGATTCCCTAGTCTGGAAAGCTGAGGTGGATCTTGAGCTGCTACATCTGAAACTTTCTTAAAATCTCTCCTAATTTTGCAGACTTTTGTACAGAAATTGGCCGGATGCATCATCCTATATCCACTCAAATCACCTAGCTCATATGACCATTGGATTATTTCTGACACCTCTATCACCTGATGATTTGCATTCTCTAAACGAGAAGCATGTTCGATATTCTCATTTTCCTGATTCAAGAGTAATTCGACAACTTTCTCTTTATATGCCTGACTTTGGGAAGAAAAATATGAGGCATGTTCTTGGGCAAGCCTTTGATTACGCACAAAACCAGTTAAATGTGGCCAGCCATGGGCAATAACATTGCATGAGATCACTTTTGGCGGGCTTTTTTAACTGGAGGGCACAGTGAAATGAAATGCTCCATGAACACCCCATCCCCTGATATGAATACTAGATGGGGAAATAGTAATTAACTGATGAAAATTTTTTAATGCACCAAGGAAAGAACGCTGAAGGTATCTCTACTGCTTTTAAACCATTGGATGTTGAGAAACTAAAAGAGATTCCAAGTCAATTTAGCATTACAACCCTTCTATTATCTTGAAAATATTTTGATATTCATCATAAGTTAATATTTTCTCTTTTAAGTGAAAAAGAGTTTTCCATATGTTAAGATGAATATCGTGAATACAATATTCTGTCAATTTTTCTGGAATATCATACTGAGATTCAGTCAAAGGCCAAAACATGACTGGTATTTCACCTTTCACCAGTTTTTTTCTCATATTCAGCACTTCCTAGTTGTTAGAATGGCCTCAAGGCCTTCAATTTTTATTATTTTTGATAATCCACCTTTCAAGGGATGGGGTGGAATCCTTACAAGGCCCGAAGGCTCAGAGACAATTACATGACTCGTAGGTCTTAGAGGGAATCACCCAGACAAGAAAACTTGGAACAGCTCCTCCCCAGCATGTGTCATGATATCAGTACTCCACCTTCTCAGGGCTGGTCGGCTAGCTGTCCCATGAAAAGATGCAGAGGCCTGGTACCGATGGCAAAGCCATACCCTCTAATTCTTCCAATTCTGGTTAGCTCTACTTTAGTTAATGTGCCTACCCTGAGTCCTCCTCTGAAACCTTATCCCTTGTAGTCTAACTGGTACATCTGCATTCATGTGGATCGAAGACCTTGGGGTGGCCCAAAGGCATTAAGTTGGCCCGAAATCCTTGATAATCAACTGGACTAAAGGGAATGGGTGGCCCGAATGCCTTGCCGGACCCAAGGACCAAACCGGTGGCCTAAAGGCCCAGATGAATGAATAGTTTCGGCTTCTAGAGTACTAAACAGTACCTGCCACATGACTCACTACAGTACTAAATAGTATCTACTACATTTCCTGCTATAGTATTTCTAGAGTACTACAACAGTGACCCAGAAATAAGCCTCCACCCGGATTTGATCTCGGGTCTCTTGGATGCACCTATTGAGTCCTCACTAACCGGGCTGAGGCTCATGTGCGCACTTCCTCTTTGTCATTTGATGAATATTATTCTACTTAATTGGACCAAATCTGGTGCTTCTTTGTTGATTCATCATATTCCAAAATATTGGTAGAAAATTTATTTGTCAAATTAGTAGATGAATGACCCATGGGTGGTTCGGAGAATTACCTACAACCCGGGCTATCTTCTGATTGATAAATATTTCACCTGCTAGTGGTAAGGCATCAGACATGACTTCATTCACATTTTAATGTTCCTCAAGATAAGAGGGCTTTCTCATTACTGCATTTTCCATTGAATTATTTTCCAGAAAATGTGAATTACTACTACAGAGAGGACTTTCGCAGCTAAATTCATCAGTATGGGGAGGACCACCGTGGTGGGTTATAACAAAAGATGAAACTTATTTCTCCTTGGACTTCTGGCCATGTACAGGATTATCGTGGCTCTCATCTGAAGATGATACTTCAAGATTGAAAAAATTGTCATGAAGAAAGCCTTCATGAGTAAGTTTCTGATGAATACATTCAGAATTATTGTTGTTACTTCCAGAATATGGAAATGAGGGAGTAGAATCTTGAGTTACAACAGAAAATTGTCTGAGAGATTCAAGAACTCCGGCATTGAGCAAGGCCTTATTGCAGATTGGATCTTGATTTTTCAACCGTGCTGGATGGGTATTTTTCTTGGACATATTCTTACTCACTTTGGAAGTCACTTGTTTAAGAAAGTGGTTATTATGGGTAGGTGTATGTGCATGCTCAGGAGAAATGGTCAGGTTAGGCTAATTATCTCCATTTAAATTCGGTGTATGTGCCCGACTTTATTGTCTGTATGACATAGGGGAGTATGACCCACGACCCTCCAGGACTAGAATAGAGTTGTGTATCTGCTCTAGAGTGGAATGCTGATGAGTCACTCCACTAATAGGGATAGATTTATGTTTGTTTCCCTATGATGTCGCTGAAGTTTTTATAATATTCTAACAGGTATCCAGAATATGGGCAGGGATTTTCTTCTTCTCTTTCACCATTTCCAGAATGTGCTCGGTGAATTTAGCTACTAGAATGGGAATATACGTCCATTCTATGTTTGGAGTAGGTGTGTGTTCCTGCTCCTGTCCTCCTTTTCCTGTCAGTGAATTCTGACAGTACTCATGTGTGGGGGCAGAAAGTTGTGCCTGCCTCCTGTTTGTCATTGGAGATTTCCAATTGACATCTCCAGGTGCTACCAAAAGATACAGTTGGTTAGCTTTATGAATTGCAGGTGTATGTGCCTGCTGATTATTCTCCACCAAATATGATTGATGAACATACTTTAATACTGGAAGACGAGACTACTGACAGAATTGATGTGTGTAAGTAGGTGTATGTGCCTCTTTACAGGTCGTCACCACATTTGATTGGCGAGCTTATTTGGTTGAAGTCAGAAGAGCCTACTGACTGGCTGATGAATTATAAACAGGTTTATGTGCCTTCCTATAGTTCTCCGCCAGAATTTACTGGCAGGATTGGTGTGTCACTGCCAGACGAGTCTTCTGGGCAGTGAAATCAAGACAGACGGGTGTATATGCCTGCTCGTAGTTTTCCATAAAGTTAGATTGATGGACTTCTTCGGAGGGGCTAGATGTAAGAACCTGATCCATGTTGACCAAATTTCACCTCTAATGGTTCATCTTGCGTGCTCGGGTCTGGGGAACCTAATCTGAACACCTAAAGGCGATACCCTCATCATGTTGAGGGTGCACTATCACACGAATCTGGCGGCGATTGTTGGTGGGAGTACTCAATAATGAATTATGTCTTCTTGAATTGAGGCCTTGAGTGACCTCTTCATTCACATCCTTGTAATATGGGAGGGACTGGTTGTTGCATTCTGGGGATAACGACCCGAAATGGTTGGAAATGGTGGTTGGAACCACCTTCTTCCTGATCACTGGTCGTCACTATCCGAAAAACTAGGGTGAGTTGTTAACTTGGAAGGCTTGTCGAGCGGCCTCCAGATTCGAGATGGTACCATGTTGATGGTATTCCCTCACCAATGCATTCGAGACCCAGCATTGAAGACACTGAGTAGGTGATATCATCCTCAGAGTGGATGAGGATCCCGCGGGAGTAGCGGCTGAGGCATTCACAGGTGTGAATTTTAAAGAAGTCATTCTGTATTGTAGAAAGATCTTGAAAAAGAGTGCATGTTTAATATAGCTGACATAATCAAGATAGGTTTGGCCAGACTACATCTTTTTGATGAGAACATATGTCACTGATTGCTTTGTTGGCCCTCGTATTGAGTTTAATAGGGGCCTAACAAATAATTAAAACATCATTTAACTTGGTTAAGGATTCACATCGGGTTCACCATTTTTTGTTTCTTCTAGAAATGGGGATTACCTTGTTTGTTTAAGGTTGAAACTTTCAAATCAGTTTGTAATGGGTTTATTTGTAGACCTAGAAGCACCCAATTATTCTAAATCCATTTGGACCTACTTTCCAAAGGTAGGTGATCATAAGTTATGGACCTATGAGGCTTAAGAATTTGCATTAGTCGAGAGGATGGGATGTCAGGCTCATCAAACCTTTTTAGGGGGAATTATTTCCTACTCCGGGACTCTCTTATAGATTTAAGTTATGTTCAAAAATCCTTATTAATTCACCAAGCATGAAAATGATTTTTCCTTTAGATTTGTCAATTGATGATTGATATGTATTGGATTTATAGAATCTTTTATATGTATTTGAGGTTCTCCATAAATGTAGAATCATCTGTATGTATTAGAGATCCTTAGTCAATGGAATCCTTCAATAAATTATATAGAAATCTCTTGGTCATCATGATGACCATACTGGTTTTAAAGCCACTCAGTGGGCCACTTGAAGTTTATTTTCATTCAGAAAGACATGGATTATTTAAGAGTTGGGATCATACCCGCAGATGGGCTACCTACGTATCCTTGTTAAAAAGGAATTAGAACCCACATATTTCGATAAGAAGGATATATTTTATCATCATATGGGATGAAAAAGAATTAATTAAATATGGGCTTGAACTTTATAAAGGCTTCCTATGTACTCTAATTTTAAGGAAGAGATCAATGTCCATGTAGTTCGGGTAAAGAAATATGGGAATTGTGCATGGTTAATGGCCCAAAAAGAGATTTTGTGATTACTTTAACACTCTAAGCTCATGTGAGTCATGCTCGGTGTGAGAAAAAAGATGTATCAGTAAACTTGACAATGGTGCAATGAATGATGCAGTCATGAGAAATGATGTGGGCCTTACATATGTATGACTTCCCAGGTAAATGAAGACCAGGACTTACTTCAGGAAAGAATCCCATGAGCAGGGTCCATAACGGTATTTGTACGTTATATAGATTTAGAGTTTTAAATTGGGGATTACTCCTGAGAAGGAGTCCTAAATTAAAAGGGACTTATGATTGGGGTTTATTACTGATAATGAGACCCAAATCAAAATAAATTAAGATTGGGGCTTAATTCTGCGGAGGATACCCAATGTTTGAGGAAACTATGACTGGGGCTTACTCCTAAGAAGGAGGCCCAGGTTAACGGGGCTTGTAACTTAGGGCTTACTCCTAAGGAGTCCCAAATCAATGGATCTTCTCATCTCAAATTATGATGTTATATAGAAATCCCCTGACTATGGAGACATAAATCTTTTAAGTCACGAGGTTTTGGGAGAGGTTTTCATAGAATTCCTTTCTGATAAGGAAGCCAACAAAGGAACCATGCCATAAATGGATTTGAAAAGGGTTTTAAAGGCTATGTCTTGAAGAGGAGAGGTGGAATTGATGAAAGGAGGTGACTAGGAAGGAGGCACACAAGTATCGTTCTGGCGTGCAAGTCTTGGTCGTGCAAGTAGACTTCTGCAACATGAGTCACCGTGGGTGACGAAGAATCCATAGGGTAATACTTGGGATACTTTGAACTCAAGACCTTAGTATCATCTCTAGAGGTTTCCTGAAGGATGGTGCGCAAGTTCCTTTAAGAGGGAAAGGCGTCGTACAAGTGTCTTCATTTCCATTAAAGGCTATACACTTAAGTGCACAAGTATTGATGAGTTCTAACACTTAGGCCTTGTTATTCCTTTTTAGAGCTTCCCTTCGAGGTAAAGAATTACCTTATAAGTGTTCTAAAGATGTCAGAAAAAGACTTGGGTGACCAGAGCTTGAATCTGAGTTTTGGAAAATTCATCATCAAAATGGGGGGCCCACAGGGGCTATTTATAGACCACTGGGCACCTTGGGTGAAAAAAAAATAGGGTGTGCAAGTGACTTGTGTGACCCATAGGTGGCACTCAAGTGACTTGCACGGCGCGCAGGAAACTTGCGTGACTCCCTCTAAATGAGTTCATGGTCCGTGCCTTTGTCAATTTTTGATATTCTTCAAAGGGTGTCCCTCATTGTGCTTAAGGTATTCCCCTTTGACGTTCGTTGGACTCTATGATGGAAAGGAGAATCAACACATGTTCAAGGGTATATTCACTTTAAATTAGGAAGAAATGAAAGAGATGAGGCAAATCCATGCTGAAATTCTCTAAGAAAGTCATCCCATCAGTTATGTTCCCCCGGTGGAGCGTCAACATATTCTTCTGTTAGATGCACCTCTACCCCATGGGCTAAACCTGATAAATGAATCAAGGTCTGTGAGCTTTTCCAATAAAGCTTCAGGACCATCATTATACCTAAACCCAACCCTATAGGGCTATCGTTACTTCCCTAGATTTTGGAAGCAACCAAAGCAGACCCAGGAAAACATGCAATGGATGTCCCCTGCTGGGTACCCGTTTTAAGTACCAACAGAACCATCATGTCCAATCTTGCCCCTTATTTTACCTTCTCATTCTCAATTCCCACAAGATAGGCATCAAGGGCTTATGAGTACCATCAATTAATTAACAGATCAATTAGAATCCATGGAAGGACGACACGCTTTGATACAACCGAAATGAAAGCCTTATCCTGACTGGGTATGCAATGTTCCTCCATCGCCAAATTTTGGTAGCCCATGTTCCCAGTGTTTAATGGACTAGGGGGCCTAGAGTGACATATAATGAACTATTCATCTTACTGTTATCTCATGATGGGAACTCTAGAACCACAAGAAGTAGTGAAACTCAGATGCTTGGTACAAACCCTATAAGGTTTAGCCTTTGTGTGGTATACCATCTTACCCACTAATTTGATAAGAGGCTAGGACGACCTCTGGTTCTTGTTCATGTCTATTTTGTCATGAAATTTCAAAAAACAATAGTTAATGACCTCGTGAACTATAAACAACAAGAGAATGAGAGAGTTTTATACTTCATTTCCAGAAGGAAGGGTCTAACTAACTCCTTGAATTGGCTACTCCCCCCAAGATGAGATGATTTACATGTGAATTGAAAATATCTATGATGAACTATGAAAAAGTTTTATCCCTATGAAATATACATCTCGGTTACAAGAATTCTCTGTCATTTCTCAAAGGATAGAATATTCCTTGCAATAGACCAATCTCATCTCTTGAGTAGCCCCATCAACCCCTGTAAAAATAGTGGGAAGAGCTGATGTTGTATCTGTCACACATAAGCCACCCCCTACACTAGCCCCAGCTCCAAGGCCCACACCAAACCATACAGGTCCCCCTAGATGTCAATAACCGCCCCCACCTCATCAAGATGAGTGAAGGGGATCCAAGAGGAATCAATTCTTGGAACAAAAAAATAAATTGTATTTGTCCCAGGATGACCAAGTTTGTGGATACTTTGTAGCCGCCATGAATTGCAATTTGCATTGGAAACCAAAGCCAAAGAGGGCTGATAAATTACATCTTGATGACTGGCCATATTACAGTCCCTTCCACTGGATATTTGGGCATAACATTCGAGAGTGATTTTCCATTAATTACCTCTTGAAATGGATGATAGAATCTATAAAAGTCAAGATAGGATCACTTCTATTGCAAGTGGAATATATTTCCACCACTAAACTAGATGAAGGAGGGGAGTGGAAAAAAATTGTTAACAAAAAATGATAAAAAGTTCAATAGTTGGATGAATTGGAAAACAATCAACTGAGACCACAATATCCTTTAAGAACAGATAAAGCAACCGACTGTGACTCTAACAACTTCCAATGCAACATAAATAACATCCTTATCCCCACAATCCTCCAAATGTCAACCGCCCAAAAAAGATGTCCAATCAGAAGGGAGGAAAGTTAGTGTAAGAATATGACCTTACACAAAAATACAAAGTTGACTTTGACTCTCTTATATTTCATTCCAACAGATCTGAAGATATGGGCACCACCCCACCAAACGGCACCACCAGAGGCAGATGATGAGGTAGAGTCATCATCCAAAGAGAAGCTAATTTTTGGATCTATCTATGTCATCCACTTGATGGATCCTTTATCCAATGATGAATACGGTTATCATCCAAAATTCCCCACACACAATTTGGGGGTTGGAGGATGAAACCACATAATCCAGGGATATTAAGGGAGATTCAGCCATGGAAAAATCAAGTGTATGGTAGTACCATTGCTCAAACCATTAGTGTTGAAGAAACCAACGGATGGACTATCCATCAGATCCAATACGGGCAAGAAAATTCTCATTCCCCAATAAGAAGCCACCTTTTTCCAATATTTTTGTAATATCCATCAAAGGAAGAACAGGTGACTAATTTACCTTGGCATATTGGTAGAACTTCCAGGACCAATCCAAAAAGGATGGAAGCTCCTTAATATCTGATCCTAAGGGACGACCCATCATCATCAAATGCTCAAGACCCTGAAGTGACTATGAAATATTATCCTTGATCTCTGAAGTGACGGACTTTAGATCATAAATATGATATTATAAATCAATTATATTTGGTACCATCCATGTTGTTAATCATGGATTCACTATATCTATTGGTAGATCTTAGGGAGGCACTCATTAAAGCCTTGATATGTCCCTAGGATTTTAAATCCGAGTTAACTGCCACTGAATTATACTAAACAAAGACCAATCCTACATAATTTTACCCAATTATCTCCTTCACAGATCTAGATGAAGATTCCATCATACAAAGACAAATCAAACACTTATATATGTTTGGCATGATAAATGGTGTTGAAATCTGAGAGTTTATCATTGACAATGGATCTGGATTTAATCTCCTCCTACTATGGACACTTCACTGGTTGGGATATAGTGAGGAGATATACCTCCATGCACCACAACTCTGTAGGGAAATTAAAAAATCAAGCATAATATGTTAGACCAAATAAATATCAAAACCTAATTCGGTGACCTCATAGCTCACCCAGAATTTCTGGTGGTCTGAAATAATGTGGCCTTCAACACCCTCCTACGAAGGCCCAGGATGTATCAACATGCAGCAATCCTATCCTCTAGCCATTGGTTCCTCAACTTTACATTAATGGAAAGAGTGATACACTATATGCCGATAAGGCTCGATTCAAATTTTGTAAATGACACTATATTAATGCATGGTTCTATGAGATGAAGTTTAAGTGAATTCTGGTTGATGGTGTTTATTGTATTGTTCCTCCAAACGGTTTATAAATGGTTCCCATTGATCCCCTCAAGCAGCTCGGAGAAGAATATGTAATGACATTCAATCAAATGGAGTGCAAAAGTCTAAATTTGAACGCGTATTCAATATTACTAATGATTTTTTTCATGGATGCCGATGATGATAATTGTGAAAATCTCACTGAATCCTAAGATAATTATGATGGATTGGATAGAAATTTCCCTGAACCATCATCAAAACTCCATAAAATCCTTACCTTTCCCACTAAGGCATGAGGAAGTGTCTCATAACTCAAAAAATATTAGGAAACTATTTTACTCCTCAACGCATCTTATCTAGATAATCCCATATTAATGGTCTATGCAGAAGAGACATGTTCACCTTCTAGACACCAAAATTTCATCTCTTCCCTCAACTAAAGAGAAATCATGTTAATAATTGTTTCTCCATCTGAAGATGAAGTGGAATATTATGAGGATGTAAAGGAGAAAGAAGAAGACCAAAGTGTTGTCCCTTCAACATTTTAGGAAGATGTCTCTACCACCATTGATGAACTCAAGGAAATCAACTTGGGTATGGAAGAAGACCCAAGACTAACTTGGATTAGTGTGGCCATACCTTCTAAAGAGAAAGATGTATATACCTCTTTCTTAAAGAAGAATCGTGATTTTTTTTTCTTGGAATTATTTAGAAATTCTAGGACTCAATCTAAAAGTGACCACTCACCACCTGAGGATTCCATAAGACCACCATGTTAACATGCAATATTTCAAATGGACACACACAACCTATGATTCCAAAATATAGGATTAATTCAACAAGATCATCAAATCCCACTTCATTTGGGAAGTCCAATACCCCATCTATATGGCCAAAATTTTCCCCATCAAAAATAAGAATAGGTAGATCAAAGTCTGCATTGACTTTAGGGATCTCAATTGGCATTTCCCAAAAGATGAATTCTTGGTCCCAATAACAAAATTTTTAATCGATGAAACTGTTGGATATGAGGATCTCTCTTTCAAGGACAAATATTCAGGATATATCCAAATCTGAATGTCCTATGATGATGATGATTCCACCTATATAAAGGATCCCCAGGGGTGTTTCTTATAAAGTGATTCATTTCAATTTGAAAAATGTTAGCACCACATATAAGTGCACCATGCATCATATTTTCATACACTTCCTAGGAAGGTTCATCGAATTCTATGTGGGCGATCTGGTGGTTAAGTTAAAACAATGGTAATACCACCTGGAAGATCTTGAAACCATCTTCAATGAACTATGACAGCACGGCCTGAAAATGAACCCCCTAAAGTGTGATTTAGATGTTCCTTAGTAAGAATCCTCGACTTCATCGTACTCCATTGTGGCATCGAAGTTATCCCTGAAAAAGAAAAGTTAATCCTTGGAATTTCACCTCTTCTCAACCTCACTAAGTTTAGAGGACTCCAAGGACACATGGCCTACATTCAACCCTTAATAGCCAGACTCAAAGAAAAATGATTTCCTTCTACTAGGTTGATGAAAAATGTGTATAATATCAGTGGGATGAGGATTTTCAGAAATCATTTAAAAATATCAAGAGATATCTCTTAAGACCAATGGTGATGATTCCCCTGTCGATGGAAGACCACTCATTCTTTATGTGACCTCCTTAAAGCGATCCCTAGGCACCTTTATCACATAGAAGAATGATGTTGGTAGTGAGAATAATCTCTATTATCTTTGTTGAACCATTATCAATGTCAATAATTGTTATTCAAATATTGATAAGAGTTGTCTTGCATTAATATTTACAGTTAAAAGTTGAGGAATTGATTTCAACACCACGAGGTCCATTTCATCCCACATAGTAACCCATTCAAGTATATTTCTTATCATCCAATGTTAACTAGATGCATGTCACAGTGGGTGGTCATCCTGCTGCAGTTCGATATACGATTCATACTGCAAAAATCCATCAAAGTCCAAGCATTAGTAGATTTTATGACATTGCATCCCTCAATAGAGGTGGCCATATTAGATGTTGAATTCTCAAATGAGGAAGTTCTATCTTTTCAAGAACACCCCCAGATGTCTGAAATTCACTTCAATGGTGCCTCCAGAAGTCCGACATGAAAACAATGGAAGAACCCAAACTCAAAAAAGTGGGTCTAGGAGTTATACTCATATTCCTAGAAAATGTTGTTCTTCCCTATTCCTTCCTACTATCATAAGGATGCACAGGCAATGAAACAAAGTACCATGACCTCATTGCTAGCCTAGAGTTAGCACTCCAAGTGCAAGCCGAGCACTTGAAGATAAAAGGTAACTCGGAATTGGTCATTAATAAAGTTAATGGAGACTATTCCATCAAGAAACATGATCTAATCCATTTAATCAACCACATATGAGAACTAAAGGTAGAATTACAATTTCATCCAACCTTAACCCATGTCCCTCAGTCGTAAAATGTATAAGATGATGAATTGGAAAATGCAGCCACAGTTTTGGCTGATCCCAACCAGGATGAAAAAAATTATCAACATTGCACATCATCATATGTTCCTGCCATTCGCTCATGTCAAGATAGAGGAAATCAACAAGATCATCCCCATCACTGAACCTTGTGGTCATACTATTTTCTAGATGACTTTGATTGAAAATTACCTCAAAAAAGGAGAACTCCCACCAGATAATGATGGAAGAGAACAAATCTGAAGATGGGTAATAAACTTCATGATACATGACATCACAAGTCAATGGAACTTACATTATAAGAGAGTCCTTGATGTGATCCTCCTCAGGGGAATTGATGGAGAAGAAACCACTATCATCATGTAAGAAGTGCATGCTAGAACTTATGGATCACTTCACTCAGCTTCCAGTATCTCCCATAAAATTTAGAGGCTTTGATACTATTGGCCTACTATGAAATAAGATTGGAATGAATTCACTAAGAAATGACATCCCTATCAAGTTCATTATAATTTCATCCACCAACCCTAGGAATTACTACATGCAGCCAAGCATTGTTTCCTATTTTCCATATGCAGAATGGATGTCGTGGGACCCTATCCTTTTTCTATTGCAATAAAATTCAAATATATTCTCACAAAAACTGGCTTCTTTTCCAAATGGGAAGAAGCCACACCCCTAAAATAATTCAAGTCAAGATTCATTATCAACTTTGTGAAATCTAAAATCATCACCAGATTTTGTGTCCCTCATATAATACTGACAAAAAATGGAACCAAATTATGCTCTATTTAATTGTACAAGCTATATCAGGAGTATGGCATCAAGGACAACCATTAATCATGCTATCAAATAGTGGAAATGGGTAGATAGAGGACTTTAATAAGGCTCTATCCAATATAATCCAATAAAAATAATACAATGGCAAGAAATCATGGATAGATAAGCTCCTCCATGCTCTGTGGGCTTACCAGACCATGACACGTACCACCACTCAAGAAACCCCATACTAATTAGTATACAGAACATAGGCGGTTCTTCCCATCAAATTTCAACTACAATCACTCTATATGGACATCTATGATCAACTATCCACATATGAGTAGTCCCATAAATATTTTTATGATCTAGAGTGGTTGGATCAGAAAATATTGAACACTTTTCATTATTTTAATGTTTACCAGAATCAGATCGCACGATCCATCTACAAAAAGGTCCATATTCAATATTTCCTTGAAGGAGAGATGGTTTTGGTTATTATAACTCTGATGATACTTGGAAAGAAACATCTATAATTGGAGCCAAAATGGGAGGGACGAAATTTCATACACAAGTTATACTCCAATGGATCCTATGCCTTAATCTCATTAGATAGAGAGCTCACCCCAACCCCCACCAATGTGAGGTTCCTGAAGAAGTACTTTTTGTAATCATATAAAGTTTATCTTAGCTGCAATTCATTAAACTATATAGCAGCACCTATGTCCATGTATTACGATGTTATACTTCTTAGCATCATCATACTTATCACATGATGTTAAATTTCATGGTGATAATTATGTCTTGAAAAATGATTTGTTGCACATGTATCAGATCTATGCGATGGGAAGATAAAAATTCCTCCCCTTTATTTGTATGGGTTGGACCAGTGTAGGGGGTGTATCATAGAACTACTTGTGGCTATATTTCCATTCATCAATGGGATATGTAGGGACACTGAGATCTTTCATCCTGATCTAGCCCCCACGTGACATGAAATGCCTCTTTTATATCCTCTATTTCCCCTACACTATAGGGGAAATACTCATCACTCCTTGTTTATCACAATGAGTATAACTCACATGAGCTTAGGAATAGTGTGAGGGTTTCCCCGCATGGACAAATAATATAGGAATATGATAATCCAATCATCTTGAAAGAATGGTATAAAATGACTCTTCCATGTGCATGAGTCTGACCAGAACAAGGAACCTCATAACTACGTACAGCTTAATTCCCATTCATTAATGGGATACATAGTGATTCCCAGATCCAACATCTTGGTCCAACACCTATCCAATGTCAACAATTCCCCTTTTCCTTTAATATAGTTCAATCTTGCACAGGAAAAACCATGAAATTCCTAACCGTATGACATTAAACTATAAGGTACCTCAAGAAAAATGTATGTCTTGATTCATTCCCTCACAGGATACATAGAGACACCTTGACCCAAAGTCTTGGTCTAGTCACCGCATGATGCAAATCCCCCCCCCCCCTCTATTCACAAGTTATACTGGCATAGAGAGTTATCAAGAACTATGTATGTCTTGATTCCTACCCTCCCAGGATACATAGTGATTCCCAAATTCTTCATCCTAGTCTAACCACCATTCAAAAAAATTCCCTCCCTTTACAGGGGTTAGACCAATAATGGGAACTTGTTTTCAAAACTATGAGTAATTTGATTCCCAACTAACTGGGATATGTAGGAAACCTCCCTATAGTTCAAGACTAACACTTCACCACCTCATACTTCTCATGTTGGTTCAATATTGTCCTTACCATATGATTCTAAACTACATGGGATAACGAAACTACATGTGGATTGATTCTTTCCTTTGCAGGATATGTAGGGACACTTGGATCTCATATCCTGGTCCATCTTCCATAGAAACCATTCCTCCCCCTACATATAAGTTAGACCTGCATAGGGAAATTCATAAGTCCTAATTTCATGACGTTAAACTGCATGGACAAAGAAGTCATAACCATATGACATTAAACTATATGGTATCTCAAGAACCGCATGTGGCTTGATTCTCGACATGAAGAGATATGTAGTGACACCTAGACTTTACTTGGTCTAGACACAAGGGAAAAAATGTCCCAATCTCATGCATGAAAAATTAAATCTATGAAGAATATTCCTACCCTTGATTCTCGCAATAAGGAGTTGTCAAAAGATAATTCCCCCTTTACATATGAGTCAGATATATGTAGAGGATTCCATACGTCATAACTAATCATCATATGATTATTTATCATGTACCCAGATATTCCCCTTTTTCATCCATCAAACTCTATGCCCTAGGAAATCTCGGATCACCATAATGACCCAAGGCTATCAGAAATGGAAGGACAATGTCCTTTGGAAACCTTTATTTGACTATGCACACAATGCCTCGATGAATCTGCATATATTTCCCACAAAAATTTTCCTATCAACCAAAGGTAAATCATTTCTCAAGAGTGGTTGTTCCTACTTCTATACCCCATTGGATCTGAAGCCTCCCATTATCCCTCCTAATTGGAGGGCTCTCAAAATCATGGTTTACACTTTCTTCCCCCAATCACATCTAGGGAATACCAGGTATATCCTAGCCTGATTAGCCCATATTTATGCATGATTCCTTTGATATTTCGTCTTTGTAACATGATGTTAAATTGTGCTATCAATTTCCTTTCCACACTACATAAAACTACGTGTTCCCACAATAGCTAGCTCATTCATGTCAAGTCACCAACATCCTCACTGCATGAAATTAAATTGCATGGCCCAACAATGCCCTTTTATTTGATCCTAAAATCCCTAGGTAGTGGAGTGAAACCCTTTATACCCCTTATTTCTCACACCAATCATCACTCACATGGGATTAGGAATTTCAGTAGGGGATTCCCTATAAAACAAGGGCAAACCAATACACTAGTCCAATTTTCATGACTTTAAAATTCGTGTTAAAGTTTTAACTTCCATATAAGGAAACCAAGTCTTAACAAAATTATTTTAAACTGCAATGTACCCTAAAATGTGGCTAATATTTACCACTCACTACGCATGGGCTCGACCTATATAGGGAGTCTAATTTTAGGGCACCCAGATCTTCAAAATCAAACCATGCTCTAGTAAGGGAATCAAAATGTCTCACCCTACATGCGAGCTAAATTTGTTTTGGAGAGTTACAAACTCTATGGGTGATCATGGCCTGAATGTTTCTGACATGTCTAGACACATATTTTCAACCTATAGAACTCCACACTTTGAGTGATTTTGGATCCTCATATACCTCCAAGGTCATCATAAATGGAAGGTCAGTGTCTTGTGGACACCTTTGTTTGACTATACACATCATGCCTGAGTGTCTCTCTATATGTTGCCCAAAAATATAGTCTATCAACCAAAGGAAAATTCATCCATGGGAGAGGCTTTTCCTATTTCCATAAAATTAATGGATTCTAAGCCCCGTATCAACTCTCCTAATCTGATATCCCTTGAAACCATGGCTTAAAATTTCCTTCATATCCAAGTCTAGGACATGTTGGGACACCTCAGCTCGATCATCCTTTATAAATCTAAGCATCTTCCTGAAATTCCTAATCGCATGAAATTATAACTACATGATTATCGACAATAAATGTTAATTATTGGGTCCTGAAATTATAAGGAATTTCTTACCCCATGTTAATGTGCATTAAGTGAATCCACATAGGAAATTCTAACATGATTCTTACCTCATTGGTGACCCCATGCACAAGACCAAGATTCCCCATTCATATGTGTGAACCAAATATGCATAAGGATAAACCTTAAAATAACTACATACATCTTTATTCCTATCATCACGGGATATGTAGTGACATTTGAATCTCATATTATTTTCAAGCAATGAAACAGAATTGTCCCATCCCTGCTTGTGCAAGGGTCAGACTTGTGTAAGGAAAAAACTCACATGGAAAGAATAAAAATGAATCCACTAATTACTATTATTCAAGATAAAGTTAAACCTAAAATTCCCCATTTTCATGATCATGCATCCCTCTACACATACCATACTCTGTGTCTAGAAAGGTATGAATCCCCATAAAAATCCAGGGACATCAGAAATGGACGGCTAGTGTCCTATAGACACCTTTTTTTGACTACTCAGTGGCTCTACATATGTTTCCCAAAAAAATGGTTTGTCAACCAAAGGAAAATTCATCCTCAGTAGAGGATTTTCCTATCTCTATACACCCCTATAATGTTTACGTCTCACCTTGTTTCCCAGTTCCGGACCCCCCCTGTCACGACCCGCCCTCGGGGTCCGTGTCGTGACTACCCCAAGCCCGCCTTCCATAGGCCAGGGGCTGGCGACTAGCACCAAGGCGTAAATCCCGGTAAAAGGGAAGGCATTGCCTTTGTAAAGTAAACAAACACCACAGAGTAAACAAGCGGAAAGTAAACACTAAACAAAAAGCAGAGTACAACTGAAAGTGCGGAAAAGAAAAAGGGCCAGAATACAAACCCAAACTGAAAGTAAAGTACAACTCGAAAGGGAAAACAGCAACTGAAAAGTAAAAGCCGCTACTCCGAGCTGTCCACAGGAAATCCCACCTGAAGGGTGGGTACAGATAGCTCCTCTGCTCCACGGGTCCCGCCGTTCACTCCGAGCACGTCCCGCCCAGTAGTCCACCTCCGGGTACCGTCCCGCTCTTCAAGCCTCAGCTAAGGTCAACGATGTCCGTCGTCTGCAACCAACACAACGTAGTGCGGGCAAAGCCCGTGCAGGGGTGAGTATAAGCTACTCAGTAGGGACCCCGAGACCCCTGAAGGTCTCTCAAAATCCACAAAGGATAAACCACGAAGAAAGGTGCAATCACGAAGTAACAACCGACACTGCTTAGGTATATGCCCATACATATTACTAAGTCATCAATTCAAATACGCTCCAACCTCCGAGCCCAAGTACAACTCAGTCCACACAGGAAAGTAAACGTATTCCACACAGGAAAGCAAAACGTAATCCACACAGGATTGCACAACACAATCCACACAGGAAAGCAATAGGATTCAGCTCACACAGGTATACTTCTTCAAGGACGATAAAGATGATCACTGATCCATCTAAGTCGTCGGACCCATGAAGGATCGATAGGTAACTAACCCCCGCAAAGACCACACAGGATCGGGCCCACACAGGACCTGTAGGCGCTGGCTCACACAGAACCGCTGAGCGCGGATCCACACAGGATCGGACCCACACAGGATCGGGCTCACACAGGACCTGTAGCACTGATCCACGTAGGATCGCTGAGTGCTGTAGTCGTCGTCGTCGAATCCACACAGGATCTCTGTACTGTCGTCGTTGCAGTCACAGTAGCAGTAGTAGCAGTAGTAGCAGTAGAACAGTCGCAGCCAGCACTAGGGTTCCCGCACACAACAAGCTCGTTCGGAGGGTCCGCTCCACGAGCCGAGAGGCTGATACATCAACTGTCACGAAGACCAGATTTGACGTATCCAAAAGTTCCGTATCGTCAACAGGAACTCAACGCAACAGACGGCGCGTCGATCGGACGCCCGGTCTGAGAGTTATTGGCATTTTCATCTCCGGGGCCCGGTTGGTTTTTAAGGCAAAACCAACCCGACCGTACTCCACATGCGTCCAAACCTCGGGCGGAGTATGCCAAAAGATCCGTCTCATAAAGAGGAACACAACACGGCTGATGGCACGTCAATCGGACGTCCGTAGCTCATGATATGAGCGTTTCCGCTCCGAAGGCCCGGTTGGTTTCGTCAACGAACCAACCCGGCCGAACTCAAAGTAATCCGAAACCTTGAGTGCGATATACCAAAACGACCGTCTCGATCCAAGGATCGCGTTTCCGCAGACGGTTCGTCAATCGGAGGTCTGAGGCTCAAGTTATGGCCAAAAGACCGAAAAAGATTCGAAACGGGGGGGTCCGGGTCCGGGCCGACCCGGCCCGACCCCCCCCCCCCCTGGGGCGGCCCGGCCGGCCGGCAGGCCGGCGGCGCGGCGGCGTGGCGGCGGCGCGGCGGCGCGGCGGCGCGGGGGGCCGCGGCGGCTTGTCGCCGCGAGGTGGCTGCACGCGGGGGCTAAGCCCCCGCTTCCTGGGATGGCGGCGCGGCCTTTGTGCCGCGCCCTTTGCAAGAAAACGGCCCCCGCACGTGGGGGCCGGCTGGAAATAAAACCGGGGGGGGGGCTGCTGCCCCCCTCCCTTCATGGAACCGCCCCCTCATAATGAGGGGGGTTTTGAACGTTGGCCGGGGAATTAATTTTCCCCCGTTTAACGTCATCCAGCCGGCCAGCTGGCCGGCCGGTTTTCTCCAACGGGACCAGAAATTCCGGTCCCCTCTTCGTCTTCCGACGCCGGCGGCCCGGCCTCCGGTCTTCTCATCCCGCCGCGGCCCGGAACCGGCCGCGGTCTCCTCGTCCCGCCGCGGCCCGGAACCGGCCGCGGTGTTCGTCGTCCGGCGCGGTGCGACGGCACCGCGCCCCTTCGCCGTGCCTTGATTCTTTTCAGCGCGGCGCGACGGCGTCGCGTTCTTGAAGATTCTTCCTCGGTGTGGCGCGACGGCGCCACGTAAAATAATTGCACGATTATCCGCGTGGTGAGACGGCACCACGCCACTTTGCTTCCACCCGCAAGAATAAACAACAAGAACGATGGAGGGGGGTTCGGCCGTGTTCATGCGGTCCGGCCCCCTCACGTTAAATAAATAACTCAACTTAAACATTCAAAAGCCTCATGTTAGACATGCGAGATCCACGATCAAGAAATGGAATAATTAAAGAATAAAATAACAACCCCTACCTTGGTATAAGGTTTGAAGATTGTCAACGTTCCGCGGAAGTCGACGTCGCGGAGTTCGGGCGTCGCGGTAGCCGTTCGTCAAATCCGATGACGAAGGGGGTGCGTCCGAAGAGACACGTCGTTGGCGAATACTTGTACGCTGACGAAGGTTGTCCGAGGAAGAAGTGGCGTCCCCTTTCGTTGACACGGTAAACGAAGAAGGAAGGTGCGACGTTCTTCGTCGGAGCTTGAGCGTTCTTCGTCAAGATGAAGAAGATGGAGGAGGAGCTCTCAAAAAGAAATCCACACAAGTTGGCTAACAAAATAAAATAAGGTCCCTCCTTATTTTATTTACCAAGCCAAGGAATTCAAAACTTCAAATTTCAAAACATAACACTTAATTAATTAACATGTCATGTGTAATTAATTAGGTGTTAAGTTTACAAACATTTAAGAGGGAGAGAGGGGAGTTTAAGGGGGATGTTGAGAGGTTTAGGGGTTCGTGTGGGCCCCACCACACTTAATCCTCCCAAGGGAGGTTAAGTGGGTGTGGGTCCCACTTCCAACCCCCTTTGGTAGGTTTTATCAAGTTATAATAAAATTTGTTCTTCACAAATTTTATTTAACTCAAACTAAAAACCCCAAAACTAACTTTCAACCCGCAACAAACGCAACTCCCGAAAAGGTCTCTTTAAGCGAATAACGGCGCTGTGAGTTCATCGGTGCCCTCGGATTTCAATTCCGAGCACCAGATCAAAAGTTAGGAATTCTCGCTCGTTCGTTCACTGAACGTACCCGAGCCAAACTTCAGAAATTAATTCCGGGCACTCCGGGCCTCGGAATCAGGTGCCGTCTGAAACCGCGCTCTTGTAAAATTCTAAAGAAAATTAAGAAAAAAATTTCCCTTGAATTTTACGGGTCTTTACATTACTCCCACCTCAGGGCTTTACGTCCCCATAAAGATACATCAAAAACTAGGGAAACAAATGAGGGTACTGAGCACGCATCTTAGCCTCCCGCTCCCATGTGCTCTCCTGGAGATTCCCGTGCTGCCATCTGATGCGCACAAGAGGAATCGATCGCCCACGCAGGACCCGTTCCTATCGATCCTCTATCTCTACCGGGACCTCCGTAAAAGTCTCCCCATCATCAACGTCAAGCTCCCCATGATCAATGATGTGCGTCGGGTCGTGCACGTATCTACTCAGCTGGGATACGTGGAAGACGTCGTGCACCCGGTGCAACTGAGGTGGTAGAGCCAGGCGATAAGCCACCTCGCCAACCCTGCTGAGGACCTTGAAGGGTCCGATAAAGCGCGGAGATAACTTTCCGCCTCGGCCAAATCTCTGAATACCACGTCGAGGTGAGACCCGCAAGAAGACCTGGTCACCGTCCTCGAACTCTAGTGGCCTCCGCCTCCTGTCAGCATATGACTTCTGCCGGCTCTGAGCTGTCCTCATCCGCTCCTGGATGACCTGGACCTTCTCTGTCGTGGCCTGGACCATCTCCGGTCCCACTAGTGCTGACTCTCCAGGGTCTGTCCAGCACAAAGTAGATCTACAAGGTCGGTCGTACAACGCCTCGTACGGTGCCATCCCGATGGTGGAGTGGTAGCTATTGTTGTACGCAAACTCCACCAAGGGTAGGTGGTCCTCCCAGCTACGACCAAAGTCGAGGACACATGCGCGGAGCATGTCCTCGAGTGTCTGAATGGTCCTCTCCGTCTGACCATCCGTCTAAGGGTGAAAGGCTGTGCTCAGACGTAGTTGCGTCCCGAACGCCTCCTGTAACCCCTTCCAAAGCCGGGAAGTAAAGCGAGCATCTCGATCGGAGACGATAGATGATGGCACGCCGTGGAGCCGCACAATCTCCTGAACGTAGAGACTTCCTAATCTCTCTACTGAGCCCTGCTCTCTGATGGGTAAGAAGTGTGCCGACTTGGTGAGTCGGTCAACAATCACCCAGATGGAGTCGTGACCACTGGAAGTGCGTGGAAGTCCAGTCACGAAATCCATAGATATGCCGTCCCACATCCACTCCGGAACCTCCAAGGGTTGTACCAAGCCTGCTGGTACCTGATGCTCTGCCTTCACCTACTGGCAGGTGAGGCATCGAGAAACGAACTCTGCTACTGCCTTCTTCATGCCCGGCCACCAGTGCTGTCGTCTGAGGTCCTGGTACATCTTCGCCACTCCAGGATGTACCGCCAAAGGAGAAGTGTGAAACTCTCTCAGCACTTCCTCTCGCAAAGCTACTGGTACCATGGTACGTCCTCTGAAAAGGATGTCGTGCTCTGCTCCAAGGGAGAAACCATCAGGTGCCTATCCCGAGGATATCTGTGCACGTCGTGTCTCACAGTCAGCGTCCCCACGCTGTGCCTCCCTGACTCGCTGCAGTAGTGGAGGAGTGACTGTGAGAGACTGAAGGAAGGCTGCTCCATCTCTATCCACGAAGGATATCTGCAAAGAGGCTAGCTGCTCCGTCGCCTCCTCAAGTAGCTGAATGCCCGTCCTCCTGCTGAGGGCATCGGCTACTACGTTCCCCTTCCCAGGAGTATAGACTATCTCAAAGTCATAGTCCTGGAGGAAATCGAGCCATCACCTCTGTCTCAGGTTCAGGTCCTTCTGCGAGAAGATATACCTGAGACTCTGATGATCGGAAAAGACTGTAAAGCGCTCGCCCATCAGATAGTGTCGCCATGTCTTCAGAGCGAAGACCACTACTGCTAGCTCCAGGTCATGGGTAGCGTAGTTCTGCTCATGCGGCCTCAACTGACGTGATCCATAGGCGATCACTGCCCGCTCCTGCATCAGAACACATCCGAGTCCGGTCCCTGATGCATCGCAGTAAACTACGTACCCTACTCCCTCCTCAGGCAACCTCAAGATAGGTGCGCTAGTCAATCTCTGTCTCAGCTCCTGGAAGCTCTGCTGACATCTGTCTGACCACACGAAGGGTTTCCCCTTCTTCGTCGAAGCTGTGAGTGATGCCGCAACTCTAGAGAAGTCTGGCACGAATCTCCGATAGTATCCAGCTAGTCCCAAGAAACTCCGAACCTCAGTCACGCTCCTGGGTGGCTCCCATGCTAACACAGCCTCAATCTTCGCGGGATCCACTGCAACTCCCGCCTCAGAGATAACGTGACCCAAGAAGTGGACCTCACGTATCCAGAACTGGTACTTCGAGAGCTTACCATAAAGATGGTGCTCTCGGAGTGTGTCTAGTACAACTCGCAAGTGATATGCGTGCTTCTCCTCTGTCGTAGAGTAAATCAGAATGTCGTCGATGAAGACCACGACAAATCGATCGAGGTATGGCTGAAAGATCCTGTTCATGAGAGCCATGAACACTGCTGGAGCATTGGTTACACCGAAAGGCATAACCAAGAACTCATAGTGGCCATACCGACATCTGAAGGTCGTCTTCTGCACATCCTCGTCTCTGACTCTGAGCTGATGATAGCCTGACCTGAGGTCTATCTTCGAGAACCACCGTGCTCCCTTGAGCTGATCAAAGAGGTCATCAATCCTCGGTAGCGGATACTTGTTCCTCACTGTCACCTGGTTCAGGCGACGATAGTCAACACAAAGTCTCAAGCTCCCGTCCGCCTTCTTGGCGAACAATATCGGGGAAGCCCAGGGTGAAACACTGGGTCGGATGAACCCCTTTCCCTGCAAGTCCTCCAACTGTACCCGTAGCTCTCAAAGATCGGCGGGGGCCATCCGATATGCTGGAGTGGATATCGGGGTTGTCCCGGGGTACAAGTAAATATAAAATTCTACCTCTCTACGAGGAGGTAGCCCTGGAACGTCATCGGGAAAAACGTCCGCAAACTGATCCACCACTACAGGAAAACCAGGACTCCGCACGTCAACTGCTCCAAGGATAAGGCTAGCCAACTGATGAGTGATGGGCTGTCCTCTCCTCCGCGGAAGTCCATCCTGTGCTGCTAAGGCTCCCTTCTCACCGGTGAAGGTGAACCTGCTCCCGTCGGTGCATACACATCGCACCTTGCGCCTAAAACAGTCAATCTGTGCATGGACCGTAGATAGCCAATCCATGCCCAAGATGACGTCGTAAGGCCTCGACGCTGCTACAAGAAGATCCCAGCCGAAGCACTCGCCTCCTAGAGTAAGCTCACACTGCTGGCACTAGTGCGTAATCGTCGAGTCTGCTCCCGTAGGAGTCTCTAGCCGTAAGGATCGAGCCAACGGCTCTGTCGGAATCTCCGAGCTCCAAACAAGGGCAGCGGCTATGAAGGAGTGACTCGCTCCTGTGTCTATAAGAACTGCAGCAAGGGTGGAATAGACACAGATAGTACCTCGAATCATCTCGGGTGCGCCGTGGTCGTAGGCCTCTGCTGCCTGGAGCTGTGCCTGTCACTGCCCGCCAGCTCCCTGTGGTCGGGGTGGACCTCCTGGTGGTGGTGGTGGTAGAGCCTCAAAGCGTCGGCCACCACCGGCTGCTCGTCCAGCTCCTCTGCCTCGTCCGCCTCCTCCCTGCGGACCGCCACGATCGACCCTCTGCCTCTGCCTCGGTGGTCCCTCAACCGTCTGCTGCTCCTCGGCACGGCGGGTCGGGCAGTCACGAGCCATGTGGTCGTGCCCGCCGCACGAGTAGCACTGTCTGCCTCTCGTAAGACTGGCTCCGTGCTGTGTGCCCCGCACTGCTGAGCCAGTGTCCTGAGGTCGTCTGCCCGAAGGTCTGGTCTGTCTGGACCCCTGAGTCATCCGTCGACTGCCTGCTGCAGATGACTCTGCCACGTGCCGCCCTGCGGTGGGTCGCTGTGATGGTGTAGACTCAGCAAGGAAGCTCTCGATCAGAAGAGCCCGCTCCAGTACTCCTGTCTGAGTCAGTATGCTGAGGGAGATTAGCGATGCCCTGATCTCGTGTCTCAAACCCTGCTCGAAGGTCCGGGCCTGGAAGAATGGGTCCCGTACCATGTCGGTCGAGTAGCGCGAGAGATCGGTAAATCTTGCCGAGTACTGAGCGACCGTCATGCTACCCTGCCGCAGCTGTAGAAGCTCCTGGATACGCACCGCACGAAGGGTGGCTGGGACGAACTCCGAGCGGAAGAGGCTCTCAAAGTCCGTCCGAAGTAGAGATGCCTCATCGTGTACCTGGAACATCAAGCTCCACCATCGTCCTGCTGCTGCGTGTAGTAGGCTCGCAGCGAGGATCACCATGAGGTCTGCTGGTGTCCTCACTAGCCTAAACACTCGAACCACTGCCTCCAGCCAGGCCTCTGCTGCCTGGGGATCCGTCTCCCCGCGAAACCTGGGTGGTCGCTGGCGCTGAAACTCATGCAGTGCGCTGAGGCGACGTGCATCGTCAGCGGCTGCTGCTGGAAGCATCGGGGGCTCGGCGGGTAAAGCTACCGCCGGTGCCACTACTGGCAAAGGGCCCTGTACCGAGGCCTCGTCGCTCGGTGGGTTGTCGTCTCGCTCGACTCTCGGAACCCTAGATGGCTGCCGTCGTGGGGCCATCCTGAAAAGGAAACAGGTGCGCCACGGTTAGAACAGTATACCTGGTGAGCTGATATAAGTAATCACAAAGAAAACTTTCAAACACACACGCAATCAATGTTTTCGTGCATTAAGTCGGAAATCAGAAGTCAGGGTCCTGGTGTACGGATACGTCGGTCGCCGCACCAACACTGGACTCCCTGGACTGATAACCACACTCAATACGCTAAACATTATTGCTTCACATAGAAAAGATCAGAGTTCGCGGTAGAACCGAACTCCTCTGATACCAATTTGTCACGACCCGCCCTCGGGGTCTGTGCCGTGACTACCCCAAGCCCGCCTTCCATAGGCCAGGGGCTGGCGACTAGCACCAAGGCGTAAATCCCGGTAAAAGGGAAGGCATTGCCTTTGTAAAGTAAACAAACACCACAGAGTAAACAAGCGGAAAGTAAACACTAAACAAAAAGCAGAGTACAACTGAAAGTGCGGAAAAGAAAAAGGGCCAGAATACAAACCCAAACTGAAAGTAAAGTACAACTCGAAAGGGAAAACAGCAACTGAAAAGTAAAAGCCGCTACTCCGAGCTGTCCACAGGAAATCCCACCTGAAGGGTGGGTACAGATAGCTCCTCTGCTCCACGGGTCCCGCCGTCCGCTCCGAGCATGTCCCGCCCAGTAGTCCACCTCCGGGTACCGTCCCGCTCTGCAAGCCTCAGCTAAGGTCAACGCTGTCCGTCGTCTGCAACCAACACAACGTAGTGCGGGCAAAGCCCGTGCAGGGGTGAGTATAAGCTACTCAGTAGGGACCCTGAGACCCCTGAAGGTCTCTCAAAATCCACAAAGGATAAACCACGAAGAAAGGTACAATCACGAAGTAACAACCGACACTGCTTAGGTATATGCCCATACATATACCTAAGTCATCAATTCAAATACGCTCCAACCTCCGAGCCCAAGTACAACTCAGTCCACACAGGAAAGTAAACGTATTCCACACAGGAAAGCAAAACGTAATCCACACAGGATTGCACAACACAATCCACACAGGAAAGCAATAGGATTCAGCTCACACAGGTATACTTCTTCAAGGACGATAAAGATGATCACTGATCCATCTAAGTCGTCGGACCCACGAAGGATCGATAGGTAACTAACCCCCGCAAAGACCACACAGGATCGGGCCCACACAGGACCTGTAGGCGCTGGCTCACACAGAACCGCTGAGCGCGGATCCACACAGGATCGGACCCACACAGGATCGGGCCCACACAGGACCTGTAGCACTGATCCACGTAGGATCGCTGAGTGCTGTAGTCGTCGTCGTCGAATCCACACAGGATCTTTGTACTGTCGTCGTCGCAGTCACAGTAGCAGTAGTAGCAGTAGTAGCAGTAGAACAGTCGCAGCCAGCACTAGGGTTCTCGCACACAGCAAGCTCGTTCGGAGGGTCCGCTCCACGAGCCGAGAGGCTGATACATCAACTGTCACGAAGACCAGAGTTGATGTATCCAAAAGTTCCGTATCGTCAACAGGAACTCAACGCAACAGACGGCGCGTCGATCGGACGCCCGGTCTGAGAGTTATTGGCATTTTCGTCTCCGGGGCCCGGTTGGTTTTTAAGGAAAAACCAACCCGACCGTACTCCACCTGCGTCCAAACCTCGGGCGGAGTATGCCAAAAGATCCGTCTCATAAAGAGGAACACAACACGGCTGACGGCACGTCAATCAGACGTCCGTAGCTCATGATATGAGCGTTTCCGCTCCGAAGGCCCGGTTGGTTTCGTGAACGAACCAACCCGACCGAACTCAAAGTAATCCGAAACCTTGAGTGCGATATACCGAAACGACCGTCTCGATCCAAGGATCGCGTTACCGCAGACGGTTCGTCAATCGGAGGTCCGAGGCTCAAGTTATGGCCAAAATACCGAAAAAGATTCGAAACGGGGGGGTCCGGGTCCGGGCCGACCCGGCCCGACCCCCCCCCCCCCTGGGGCGGCCCGGCCGGCCGGCAGGCCGGCGGCCCGGCGGCGTGGCGGCGGCGCGGCGGCGCGGTGGCGCGGGGGGCCGCGGCGGCTTGTCGCCGCGAGGTGGCTGCACGAGGGGGCTAAGCCCCCGCTTCCTGGGATGGCGGCGCGGCCTTTGTGCCGCGCCCTTTGCAAGAAAACGGCCCCCGCACGTGGGGGCCGGCTGGAAATAAAACCGGGGGGGGGCTGCTGCCCCCCTCCCTTCATGGAACCACCCCCCTCATAATGAGGGGGGTTTTGAACGTTGGCCGGGGAATTAATTTTCCCCGGTTTAACGTTATCCGGCCGGCCAGCTGGCCGGCCGGTTTTCTCCAACGGGACCGGAAATTCCGGTCCCCTCTTCGGCTTCCGACGCCGGCGGCCCGGCCGCCGGTCTTATCATCCCGCCGCGGCCCGGAACCGGCCGCGGTCTCCTCGTCCCGCCGCGGCCCGGAACTGGCCGCGGTGTTCGACGTCCGGCGCGGTGCGACGGCACCGCGCCCCTTCGTCGTGCCTTGATTCCTTTCAGCGTGGCGCGACGGCGTCGCGTTCTTGAAGATTCTTCCTCGGCGTGGCGCGACGGCGCCGCGTAAAATAATTGCACGATTATCCGCGTGGTGCGACGGCACCACGCCACTTTTCTTCCACCCGCAAGAATAAACAACAAGAACGATGAAGGGGGGTTCGGCCGTGTTCATGCGGTCCGGCCCCCTCACGTTAAATAAATAACTCAACTTAAACATTCAAAAGCCTCATGTTAGACATGCGAGATCCACGATCAAGAAATGGAATAATTAAAGAATAAAATAACAACCCCTACATTGGTATAAGGTTCTAAGATTGTCAACGTTCCGCGGAAGTCGACGTCGCGGAGGTCGGGCGTCGCGGTAGCCGTTCGTCAAATCCGATGACGAAGGGGGTGCGTCCGAAGAGACACATCGTTGGCGAATACTTGTACGCCGACGAAGGTTGTCCGAGGAAGAAGTGGCGTCCCCTTTCGTTGATACGGTAAACGAAGAAGGAAGGTGCGGCGTTCTTCGTCGGAGCTTGAGCGTTCTTCGTCAAGATGAAGAAGATGGAGGAGGAGCTCTCAAAAAGAAATCCACACAAGTTGGCTAACAAAATAAAATAAGGTCCCTCCTTATTTTATTTACCAAGCCAAGGAATTCAAAACTTCAAATTTCAAAACATAACACTTAATTAATTAACATGTCATGTGTAATTAATTAGGTGTTAAGTTTACAAACATTTAAGAGGGAGAGAGGGGAGTTTAAGGGGGAAGTTGAGAGGTTTAGGGGTTCGTGTGGGCCCCACCACACTTAATCCTCCCAAGGGAGGTTAAGTGGGTGTGGGTCCCACTTCCAACCCCCTTCGGTAGGTTTTATCAAGTTATAATAAAATTTGTTCTTCACAAATTTTATTTAACTCAAACTAAAAACCCCAAAACTAACTTTCAACCCGCAACAAACGCAACTCCCGAAAAGGTCTCTTTAAGCGAATAACGGCGCTGCGAGTTCATCGGTGCCCTCGGATTTCAATTCCGAGCACCGAATCAAAAGTTAGGAATTCCCGCTCGTTCGTTCACTGAACGTACCCGAGCCAAACTTGAGAAATTAATTCCGGGCACTCCGGGCCTCGGAATCAGGTGCCGTCTGAAACCGCGCTCTTGTAAAATTCTAAAGAAAATTAAGAAAAAAATTTCCCTTGAATTTTACGGGTCTTTACACCCCCCCCCCCCCGAATTACCATTTACATCTTTCTCATTTTTTTCATGCCTGAAGATGATAAATATTTCTAGCCAAACTACCATGAAAAGGCAATCGTTTATCCCCTAGATAGAGTAAACCTTATATAATAAGTCCCAAAATTCCTGTTTGTATGACGTTAAACTACACTGTACTCCAACCCTCCTTTACAAGTAAAATTCTTGTGGAAGTATTTTCTCAAAAAAGATGATATAAATGACACTATTACTTAAAAACATCACTCCCTCAACAGGCCACCCACTATGGTCTTCAATAATAATAAAAAATACAATTTTCCATAAAATTTACTGGCCATCAGAAATGAGATTCCAGTCTCTTAACAACACCTTTTTTTGACTTTACACACAATGCCCTAGTGGATCTACATAAATGGTCCAAAGAAATGGAATGTTAACCAAATAAAAATTAATCATTAATAGATTATTTTCCTACTTCCATACTTCAAATGGATTCCATACCCCATAACATTTTTTATATCTGGAAATCAAAAAATCATGGTCAAGAAAAATCCCTCCTCCATGTATAAATTCTATTAGGTCATTCTTGATTAAAAAGTTCTAAATTGGGGCCCCAACCCTTCAAATCATGATCAAAGATGTTTGACCTAAAACATTGGTAATGATGGTCCAGTTAAAAAGACATTAAAATACCAACAAAAAGAGACACAACACTCACTGTGATGAAAACCTGCAAAGGGAACCCTGGATAAAAGTCGAGTACCATCTCGCTAAACCAATGATACGTATTTTTTATGAAAAATGTTGAGTATACAAAAATCAAGAGATACAAATCTTGTTAGGTCGAAAACCCACAAAGGGAGGCCTGTGAAAAATTAAATTTATACCAGCTAATCCCACACCAAATTTAGTTTAGTCACAAATTAGGATAATAAAAAAAGGTAAAATGTTTGTAGGGTTTACCATGTAACCCTAGAAAGAGTCAGACTACACTTCCTAATCCCCTCAGCTTAGGGAAAAATTAGAGAATGAATTTATTATTTCCTTAATTTTGAATTGTGACTCAAATTGTTTTCCGGCTATTATTATGGTTTAGAATGTATTTAATCATTATTGATTGATGTTGTAGAGATAAAATGAAGGAGAATCACTGGAGAGAAAAACATTTTCAATCTATTATATAAAGGTAATAATGAAATCCACAACCTAGACTCTCTCCCTGATGTTAAAGAAAAGGAAATAATAGAACAAGACAATTCAAAGGAGTATAATTAATCTAGATTTTCTCTTTCAAGTAAATTAATAATTGTATGACACAGACCATCAATAGATTTTTCCGAATTAGTACTCTATACAGCTTTTTATTCAGTCATTGGATGTACTCATTTCAAGAAGTTCATGAGGTATCACCTTTTCTATTTGACGGCCTCATAATTGGAACTTGACAATGCCAGTTGCACCAGTAGTCTGGCCATATAAGCCTCACACTCTAGTTATTCCTCTATTTGGGTAATCACCTGATCATGATAATTTTTCCACTTAGTTGTTTGGTGGTGTATCTCTTCAGTAAGATCCTAAAATGTCTTTTTTGGTGGTGTGAAGCATTTAACTGAGCAAGGATGTCTTCTTTAGTAGCTAGATCCTCCTGATATATGACAATCTAGTGCGCTATTTAGTGAAAATGTTGGTTGGATATGCCCCTAGAACCGAAGTTGGTAAATAGACATAGAAGGGTCTCCTCCTCATCAGTACAATCTGGTAGAGGAGTTTAAAAAATAATATTGCAGATATAAATCCACACTTGTCTCCACCAAGTTTTATTTCTCCAAACAGTATTAGAACCATGATTTTTTTCTTTGTCACATCAGGTATGTAGTCAGGAAATAGAATTGTGGCAAAGGGAGCTGCCCTAAGCTAGGTTTCCCAAGAGGGGGATCCTTCCCACTCTATAGGCGGTTCTATATCTGGAACCAAGTTCAAAGAATTGGCTATGTATTTAGGGGTATTCAATTGTGTTCCACTCAGACCAACTTTAGTAGGACCACAAAATGTATCAGATGTAAATACAGGGTCCGAATCACTATCCACAAAGATATGTTAAGCAGGGGAATCCCCCTATGAGTGAATGCGGTGACGAAAATCATTCCTTCTTACAATAGTATTGGGGGTGGTTCATCTTTCACATGTAAAATGGCACTTGAAGTAGACAATGGTCTTTTCACCTATCGGAATGGCCTGGCCAGTATATCATTGGGATAGCACATTACCCACCGTTGGGAATAATCCAACAATAAGTAAGTAGAGGCTGTAATAGGAGGAACAAATATATTCTTTCCAAATTCCTCCAATATCATCATCAACCATAGTTGAAGAAGGATTATCAGGTGAGATTCCCTATAAACCAGGTTAACCAGAAGGAATGTGACCCACTGCTGACCTTCAAACTTCCAAGAAAGCTAGTAGGGAACATAGGGTCCGTAGATGGTGGTCATGTCTATTCGAACAATCAGGATCCTATCTTGAAGTTGGATGAGGTATAAATGTTCCTCTAAGGATCTCATACCATCATATTCTATTATCCCATAATGCATGGGGTAATGTCTGAAAGTAAAATGAGAAAAATCACTCAGAAAATCAAAGACACCATCAATACTCAAGAACTTGGGATAGACATCAGCAATATTAAGTAAAGCCTAATGGAAGTTCGAATGAGAAACCACGATGGTGTTCTAATATTCTTTGCAAGGAAAGTGATCTTCTCTCCAACCATTAAAAAATTTAAATGGCCCATTGAGACGATGTGAGGGCCTCACTTCCTATAACTTCCCTAATAGATCATAAATTTGGGAAAGGGTGGGGATGGCTAAATTGATAGGTTGACTCTATGCCAGCATGGACACAGTAATTAAAGTGAAATCCCAGACACCATTATAAATGTCATGAGAAAAGAAGATCCACCCACTTGATTACATGGAAAATAAACATTCCCATCTGAGCTCTGGAGATACATCTGTTTGGGACTTATAACCTCAACAGGTGTATCAACCAGCCTCTAGGGTAGTGCAGTAGGATCTGAGGATGATCTATAACTGGCGAGTTGGATGGATTCGTCTAAGGATAAATCTTGGTCTCGACTCTTTCTCGTACAAGAATAGCACAGTCCAATCCCCAAGAAAAGTAATTGAGTGAGCATGAAGAGGATGACCAAGTCTCCTCTCTTCTAGGGTTATGAAATCCCTCTCCAATGGGGATACTTACTCAACATTACTCCCAAAATTGACCACTGGTAAAAATTCATCATACATGTCACCAAGGATAGTAATTCCCCTTATCTAGTATATTTCCCATAAACTAATCCCCACTTAATCATGGGATTAATAAAAGGTGTTGGTGCTCGAGCACTAGCGACTAAGCATCTCATGTAGTATCTTGCCCAGTGAATAGATAGAGAATTGGGAGACCCACACCACTTGGTATAGGTTGACAACTCTCAATGGTGTAAAGGAGTTTAGGTAGTTCTGATGAAACCATAATGCCTAGGTCCACTTTTCAAAAAAGAAAAATCTACACTAGAGGTCCGATTTTGATCTCCACCCTCCATTATGATTATTTTTTGAAAGATTAACAATGGATGGGTAGTAACGGGTGGTTGATTTGGGAGATATAGTATGACAGCATTGATTTCTCTAGGTCCACATCGAACCATTCAGAAAAAATATGTTTTATTGACTCAAAATAGGCATGATTTCTCCCATAGTGGAAATTTTCACATGCCCATACTCTTAAGGCATCTCCAGACAAATAATTGAGTTGCTCAAATCAGCCAGTGGAAGGGGCACATCATCTTGAAGACCAAATTTTGTAAAGTGGTAATCGATTGGATAAGGGGTAGTCCATCAACTATGATGAAAGGAGGTATGTCAAGGTTCTTTATTGAGGAGTATCATGAGACTGGATATCAACTCTGATATCCTTGACCATACCACCCATCTTCTGGTTTCTTTCACCAAAGTTAGTGGAAGATCAATGATCCTGCGAAGGTAGTGGTACACAGAAGAAGAGCAGCCGAGAGGAAAATATAGAGTGAAAAGTTCTCCAAAAATCTAATAAAAGATAAATGACCTAGTTACCTCTATATATAGGCATGGTCCACCATCGGATCCAACTTTTTATCACAAACCAGTTTAGTTCCGGACCTCTTTCTACATTATACTAGCCTCTTATTCATCCGGATTAGAACCCATTTCGATGGGGGGAATTTTTAGGGTCCTGAAGACTTAGAAAATAGAAATAAAATACTCGCACAAATTTGATAAATGAAAAAATGCATGTTCGATTGAAAATTTGAAGAAGAAATTTGATGAATCCAACATTGGAAAAGGATCCAGAGTGGTCTATGTATTGTGTTCTAGGAATTATTGATAGAAAGTATCAACCAAAAACCATAGTATGAGGATGGCGATGCCCACGCTAGCTCCACCATGAATAGTGTATTTGAAAAAAATGAGACGGAGTGGTACACTCCCACAAACCGTGCTAGAAAACCCAAATAGTTCTCTGGTGAGGTGAAGCTAAAGACGTCCCATGAAAAAGATAATCGATTAATGGGATTGAGGTTGTGATTATCGTCTTTGTGAACTGCAGCCGCCACAAACCACTGCCATCACGAACCTCAGCCATGCAAACCTCGATTGACCGAGTTGTCCGCAGGCTGGGTGATCTCTTCATGGGCTTCCACAAAAGGTCTCATGTGACCCATATATATAGCCTCCTCAGAACTCTATAAAAGGACCCCGAAGGAAGTCAAGAAAGGGATCATATTTTTGGAAAGATGGGAGTTTACGGATGAAAGACTTCAACGAAAAACAATCAACGAAGTACGGAACCAAGAATAGTCTCCATCATGTATAAACCTAGCTCATACCATGAAAGGAAGGAAACATAATAATAATAATGAACTATTCATGAAACTAATTGTTGAATCATGAACCATATTCCCTGGGCAGATTAACTTCCCGCAAACTACAAGATCAATTCCCCTTATTCAATCTGGAATACCGCATAGCTCATCAGTATACGGACAAATCCTTGAACCACCCTATGTGGACAGAACCTGAGACCCCATACCACTACAGTACACAGACCTCATCCATGTCCATGTACCACCTTGGTTTGTGGACAGACCCTCCACCCTCATTGCAATACACCATACGGAGGGAACCCCACTGCTCATAAACAAATGGTATGTGGAATGTGGTACCTCTAGGATTTCAACCTTTTAGTCTCGATCATGACCTTATGTATCAATCCCATACTCCATGAACCCTTTGCAATCCATTCCAATTCCATAATGCCAAATCCTCTTCCAAATCCACCGGACCCAAATGATAAGATCATCATGTGCATCAATGTTCCCTTCTGAGTCTACATAACCATGGTAAGCAGAGTCATAAAGGTAATCTTTGTAGTGTTATGGGCCCCATAACATTCTTAAGCCTACATTCCCATGGTAACCCGGGGTCTAACCTTGGGATACCAACATGAAAATCCTCTTTCTTGGGATTAAGGGTAATCCCAAGCTTTTCTCTTCCATTAGTGCTAGTGAAAAATGAGGATCTCATTCTTTCCTTCCCCTTAAACAGGGGATGATTCCCCTCCCCTTTCCCAGAACCATCTTTAAAGAAATCCACTTAATGTGATCCCCTAGCCTTTCTGTGGGAGGTGGCACTCGTGATCCTCTTAGGATCAGCCAGGGATGTGTCCAGATAGATTTCCAAATGTGACTATCCTGGATATCAACAAGGGTGAGTAAATTGGCACATTAAAATCCCCCATCTCTCGTTGAGTCATCTCCCATACCTCTTTTTCCATCATCCTCCTTTTCCATTAGCGGAGAAGTGTAGGTGTGTGGTTTTCCAGAACTACCACTTACTCATGTTTCTTACACCGAGCATGAATCACAAGGGATTAGATGTTGACGATTATCACAACATCCATACCATCTCCCAATAAACTACAAGAACTATGATTCCTTCTATAACCCAGATATATAAGATGCATGTCTGAAGGCCCTAGCTCGAATGGGAAGCTCCCATTTGCAAGATCCAATCATATGAAATCTCCTAATGAACTATAATAACTTTGATTCCTACTCTAACCAGGATACATAGGACGCCTTTCTGAAGCCTCGAGCGTAAATGGGAATATCCCATGCGCAAGACCCAATAATATGTCATCTCTATATGAACTATGAGAACTAAGATTCCTTCTTTAACCAGGATATGTAAGAAGCCTATATAAAGACCTGAGATCAAATGGGGATCTCCCATGCATAATACCCAATCATATTCCATCTCCCACATAAACTACAATAACTATGATTCATGATCTAATTAGGATATGTAGGACTCCTTTCTGAAGGCCTGAACTCAAATGGAAATTTCCCATGAATAATCCCCAATCATATGTCATCTCCCAATGAACTAAAATAACTTTGATTCCTTCTCTAATAGGGATAGGTAGTATTCCTGTCTGAAGGCCCGAGCTAAAATGGTAAGATCTAATGCATAGACCCCAATCCTATGACATCTTCCAATAAGTTACGAGAACTATGATTCATGCTCTAACCAAGATATGTAAGATGTCTTACTAAGGCCTAATCTCAAGGTATGTTCTCCTTAAAATTCAGTCCCAATAAATTCCCCCCAGACCCACTAGGGGATCCTCTTCAGGTATAAGCCCTAACATGATTCTTCCAGAGAGGCATCCTCTATGGTGTAAGTCACAACCATGTCCCCTCAAGTCGGTAGCTTCAACATGTAATCCCCACCCAACTGAACTATGTTGGCTCCAATTACTCTCATGACGATACATAATATTCCCATCTCATGGGTTTAAAATCAACCACAAAATTGCTCCCATCCACCATGGAAGATGAAAAATTCATGAGTGCCTTATCATATGGATAAAGTCATCATTGTCTCAAAAAATACCAAACCAATGCATACATTGGTTGATCATGATCCTCTATGGATATACTAAGGACACATGCTTAGGAATGAACCAACAATTCATGAACATATGAACATTTCATAAATCTAAAATAGAGTCATGAAATAGGAAATAATTCCACCCAAAAGGGTATGATGAGCCTGACTACTCATCCTCTTGACCAATAGAGACCTTAAGTGTTTTCATCCAAATCATCCCACAAGCACCTGTCTTTGGGATGTAGGACCATGAATCATGGATAAAAGGGTCATTGGGTGTTTTTGGATCCACAAATAAACCAGTTGGAGACCATCTGAGGACTTCTTACCCAACATGAGTTGATTGCACAAATACTTAACCTCCTACAATCACCCACTGGGAACATAAAAATGTGGTGCCTCCTTCACCACGTAATAAGGATATATTTCCTAGTCCTTGTGGAACCATCTCACCTCCATCGAAATGAGGTATGACACAAATCATGTTAAAACAAAAATGGTGAACCTGACGTGATCCCCCAATAATAATATGCAATTAATTGATGTATGTCGGACCATTTTTATCACCCCCACACATGCACCTCAGGGAGAAACAATGTTGAAACCTTTTTATCATAAATCTTATAAATCCATGGCATACTCCTATAGGTGGTTTATTTCCACTTACCCATCATTTTTCAGTAGTCGGGTTGCAAATATAAATCTATCTTGCATATTCTTCATTCATGGTGACACACTTCTAATAAAACATGAATTTTTTTGTCTAAGTGAGGATCACATCATAAATTTGGTGAAAAAGTTCATGAAATACATTTTTGTGGTAAAACAAATCCCCCCTTAGAATTAGATTAGTTCAAAATGAAAATAATCTAGTTATAAGGAAATAGTTGGGAACTTTGAATCCTTCCAAAATAATTTAGAAGAATTTGGAGATGCATCAAGTATGGAAGGATGTTGTAATTTTTTCCTAAGAAATGGGGCCTTGTGAGCATAGTTCGGTTGTTTCTAGGGCTTCATGAAAAACCCTACAAACATTGTTTCTTTTATGTGATCACTCTAATTTTTCCTAAGATCAATATAAAGGAGACTTGGTGGGTGAGACTTGAATTTTTCTTAGACCACCCTTTTTGGGTTTTCAGCCTAACAAGTTTTGTGCTTATAAATTCTCATTTGTCAATTTTTCCTGAACCACATATTTTTCAGGTCTAGCGATCATAGAATTGGATTTTTTTTTGAGTTCCCTTTTAAAGTTTTCAATCGGTTGATTATTACATCTCTTTTAATGGGTATTTTAAATTTCAAGAAGGTTAGACTAATAAGTCTAGTGTTCATTATCATATATATTTGATCGTAAATTTTGATATGATTACTAAAACAAGGTTCCCTAGTTAGGAATCTTTTGACATTATTCAGATACCCCAGGGAGAATCTAGTGACACAATTTTTTTGTTTCCAACTAAAAACATGGTATTTTGGAAAACATGAGGTATCCCCTAGGGATGAAGTTACCATTGGTTGAAGAAATCATTAGGAGGGATATTTTATGCCATAACAACTAGTGAACATATTGCATAGTCAAACATCGCATACATAGGCTGACAGACATGTTATGTGAGTGACTTATGAAGGCCAATAGGGACACGTACTACATATTCAGGCAAAGGAGTTCCCAAAAATTATTAAATTCTATTTTTGATGGTTGAAAGGAGTTTATTGGGATTTAGATTTATCAAGACCGTGAAGGGTGGTTTTTATAAGGTTGGATGTCTGATAATAAAAATAGAATCTTTATCATCATTGGTCGTGAATTAGAAATCAATCCTATATAAATTTTGTGTATGAAGTAGGGTACCATTTGAAAGACTGATATCAGGGGGAAGACCCCTTTCTGATAAGCATTGAAGCATTGTGCAGTTTAATTTCATGTGATTGGGATATTGAATGTGTAGTTTAAAATCTTATGATGAGGATATTATGCAATGAATTTTAATGGTGTACATTTAGGACATTATTCTATGATTTTAATGTCACGTAGTAATGACATTATGCTATGTATTTTAAATTCATACAACAAGGAAATTATGATATGAATTTCAAATTCTCACAATAAGAAAATTATGATATATAGTCTAAATTCCTACAATAAGGAAATTATTCTTTATAGCTTAAATTTTTACAAAAAGGACATTAGGGGAATATAATTTCAATTCTTTAAATTTGACCAAAAGGATGATGGTCCACCCATTCTTGGAAATTTTTTTGGAAACGTGATTCCATATTTAGGTGTGGGGAGAAAATGTTGTAATCTATAACCTGGAGATATCTAGATCTAGATAGTGATATGGGTAAAAAAGTATTATATAAATAGAGGAGGTTTCTCCCAAGAATGAAGTTACCACTTGTTGACAAACCTATTTTTGGGTTATTTTATGCAAGTTCAACTGGAAACATAATGGATAGTTGAATAGTAGAATCCTTTATAAGAAACAACCATTATGTGGGTGACTTATCCAATTCTAATGAGGGCATTTACTATATAGTCAGGTAAAGGAGTTCCCAAGAAATATGACATTCTATTGATAAAATCCAATGAAATCTTATAGAGATTTGTATCTCACCAATAATAGAGTTTGGTTTGTGGTAAAAAAGTGCCTAAATACAGAAGGGGTATTTCAAGTCATGATTTCCAAGGAATCATGGGAATAATATCTCTATGATGGTCTAAACCAAGTTCAATAAGTATGATTCTTGTATTTTTAGTTTGTATGATTAGGACAGTAAAATTGTGGAAACGATGGATGATATGTGGTCAAATGGACTAAGGTTATTCTAGTATGCTTTGGACATATAATGGGGGGGAAAGGTAAACCACAGACCTGGAGACTTTTGGGTCAAGATAAAGGATATGGGACAAATATTCAAGGGATGACCATTGACTTTGAGTCACGGGTTCCATCATACCATAATCAAAGATTCAATGGAAATAATAGGATTCTCCGAAGGGAAAAATTACAGCTATTTGGCTAACCCATTTTTGTGGTTTTTTTAGACAAGTCCAATGGGGGAACATACTGAATAGAAAAATAGTTTCATCCTTATGATGAAAGTCCTGTTATAAGGGTAGTTTTTTATGAAAGGTTGATTGGGGTGTATTATATCACAGTCAGGAAAAAGAGCTCTCTAGTATGAAACATTCTGCAACTAGAAGCTAAGGATGTATAATTAAAATATAAAATTGTATTACCACTAGTTTGAGGTATGTGAAACTTTTTTCAGTTCCTTTGTGCTTTTTGAAGTGGTTGGTTGAAGTATGGATAATTATGGGAAAAACTTTTAATGTTTTGGAGGTTGTTCAAGGGAACACGGTTGGCGCACGATCTGAACAAACTATGCGGCCAGCCTAGTAAACTGTGCACCCTTAAAAGTGGGCTCCACATGGGCGGCGCACAATTTTTCAGACAATTCGGGCAAGCCGTGTGAAGTCCCTGGGTGAGACAGTGGTAACCGCGAGATTGGCGCATGGTTTTCCTAACCGTGCGGGGTAACCGTGCAACCACTTAAAGTTTGGGTTTTTAAGTCCCGGGCCACTCGAGATTTCCAATTTTCCCCTCATTCTTCTTACCACTCATGGATCACATGGGATTTCCATTTTTCATAGGTTGGGGGAGTTTATTAGCTCTTTTTGGAGGCAAATCGAAGGGGTTTCTTGGTGGATTGATGGTGGTTCTAATCGGGTAAGTCCTTCTTTTGGTTCTTTGAGGTTTTGGTTAGGGTTAGCCCTCTCCCTCTTTTAGTTTCCTATATCTACAAGGGTTTCATGTAGATCTAGGGTTTTTTTTCATTTGTGTGTTAAAGGTTAATCTTATTGCTGGTAGGGAAGGGTTTTGAGGTGGTTTTGAGGAGGCGTTCACCCGGTTTGGAGTGCGTTTGGGTGAAGGGTCGATTTTTCCAAAACCTAAGAGGTAAGTGGCTTCTCTCTCGACTCAACTTTGCTAGAACTTGAATCTTGGTTATGTAACAACCCGGACTAGAATAGCCACCCAAACAGTGCTAATCTGGTCAAGTGCTAATACCTTAGGCACACCTCCCCGAACGCCAAAGGTTATCGACAAGCAGTGAGGGTCTTATAGGTATTTTGGGGAGGCTATACCCTCTCGGAGGATAATAACGGTACTAGTCTGAGTATAACAGTAATGATTCAGTGGAACAAATGACTCAGCTAACTCAAACCAGAGCGGTAGAGCGGAAACACATTCAATATCGATAAACAGCAGAAGCAATAAATATAAACAACAGCAGTGGAAATAAACACAACATCATGTTGATCACATGTAACTACTACTGATCAACAAACATGCATCCAAAGTAGGACATACATAACTGAATATAAAAGGGGGCCAATGGCTTACCAACTATAGCTACATACCAAATAAGCTTGCTAATACAGGAAAATAAAAAAAACAATATAATCTCCAGCTAGGAAAGACCTGAAGGTCCATACCCTCTCCATGAAAAACCTAATGTAGCCCATCTCTTGAAGCAGTCCTCTGTTCTGCATGTAAATCCATAAAGTCTTCACACGTCCCGAAGGGACCATGTAGGGTGTGAGACAAATCTCAGTAGGATACCACCCAACAGTGCGTACCTAATATAAGTGTTTATGTAGGAATGTATTTATAAGAAAAGCAGTAAATAGAACAATGCACAAATAAACACTAACTCCACCGGTGCTCAGCATCCACCATGGAGTGTCACCTACTTCAGCCAACGCCGGAATCTCTGTCATATAACCTGGCACCATGTGCCTCCTGACACCACGTGTCTCAAGAACCGACTTCCCGAAAGCACGCCCAAGAAGTAACCTAGAGGAACAGTGATGCATGACCTCAAATAAAATAACCGGAGGGACAGCAATGTCTGCCCTCAAATAATTAGCTAGAGGGTCAGCGATTCCTTCCCTCAAATAAATAGCCAGAGGGTCAACGATGTCTTCGCTCCAATAATGGTGAGCCTCTTACCCCAACTCGGTAGCCTCAATGCTATCCCCTGGAGTCTCCTCACCTCCCACGTGGCTTTCTACGGCAAGCACCCCTAACCAAAGAACCTAAACCGCATCTACAGGGGTCTCTACCCACACGAGTGGTCAAAACCACCTCATCACGGAGTATCTCTGTGTACACAGTACTCAAAGTTTCGGGTGGGCAGTAATCACCAAAATAGTACCTAATCCACCACACACCTAACACCTCGTGTCCCTATAACCATGCCGCTCAAGTCTAATGGCCTCGCCATCCAAGTAACCCGGGTCAATCCCAACGTGACAGTCGTACTGCCTCAATCCGACGTCCATGATGCCCAATCTCGTGGTCAAAACCACCCAAAGTAACCCGGGCCAAGCCCAACCTGTGATCAGCATCACTCAATAATATCCAGGCCATGCCCAACACCACCCGAAGGTTCCATCATATGCAATTCAACATGTATATATAAACACATTCATACAAGACACATAATAGGAAAAACCATCTAAACAGATGAATTTCACTAAGAAAGTGTTGTCCCATACCAGCACTGAAGTTCTAAGGTCTCCAGCAATTCATATCAAGGTTTAAATAACTAAACCTTACATTTTAAACCAAAACCATTCAAGTATTATCATTTTGGAAACCCTGGCCAAAATGCCCCATGTGAGAAACGACCTCTCACCCGACCCTGGTCAATCAAGACAGGACAAAGAGCATACCCAAAGGTATCCCATAGGTCTAATAAGCAATTTAAATAAGTAGTAGTAGATAAATTAGGGTCTCTTTAAAAATACCCAAAAACATGATGAAGGCCACGCTACCCAAATTACCACGAAAACACAAAAAGAGGTATGCACCACCTACCTCGTACTAGTACGATGTTACTTCTCTGATGATAGCCACCAATTAGGTCTACAACGCGCTAGATCGAGGGGGTTCCAACAGATCAAACATTGCTCGAAACAAAGTTTGGATGAAGATCCGGTAGGGATTTGAAGTTCTGGCCGGCTCTCCCCGCGTGAGCCACAATAGGGAGGAAGAAAAGAGAGAAGAATGGGAAATCCTGAGTGGCTCGGAACTTAAAAACCCTTACTTTAAGTGGTCTCACAGTTACCCCACATGGTTTATCAAACCGTGCGCCAACCATGTGGTTGCCACTACCTCACCCAGGAACATCGCACGGCCATCCCGGATGGTTTGACAAACCATTCGCCACCTGTGTGGAGCCCACTATCTCATCCAGAAACTTCACATGGCTTGTATGCATGGTTTCTTCAGACCATGCGCCAATCGTATGCCCTTGCACTACCTCCCCAAATTTTAAAAGTTTTCCCCCATAAATAAGTCAAAATTCAAACAAGATCGGTATTTGACCCGTTCTAAAAACTCAGGTTCTTGCAATCTCTCCACCTTAACATTTCTCATCCAATAGAAATCAAACGAAACCCAGAGATGGAACCGAACATACCACCTCGATCAAAGTAACCCAGACTTCCCCAGTCACAAGGGTCCCGGCTAAATTCTTCAAGGGGGATCCCCAACTTCGGAACCGCCTAACCTGGTCTCAACCCAACCAAACTCACAACAAACAAGGTTTACTAACATATTTTCCAGATGCATATTCCTTCCGTGATGTGTCATCACCCGTTCACCTCATTAGTTCTCATGTGTCATTCCCGACACCCAACGTATCCCACACCGCATCAGTGTCTTCCTCCACGAGGTCCTGGTGCCTGTCACCTCAAGTAATCCGCATCCTCGATGCCCTGATGCCCTCAAGACCTCAAGTAACATGAATCCTTGATGCCCCGGTGCCCACGTCACCTCAAGTAACCCGCATCCTCGATGCCCTGAATTCCATGTGTCCCATACATATTTATATAAATATATCACGCACCCAATATGGTGTCAATACCACTAACTAGAATCTAGTAAGTCCACATAGATCATGTGCACTTCGTGCACTCAAAATGGAGATGCCTCAATAGGTCATTCCAAAAGGAAAACGAGAAATCATGGCCACACTCGTGGTGTACCTCTAACCATCGTCGGCTCATTAGCTTGCTTAGCCCCTGGCAGTTCCACGACGTGCACCTGGCCTGAAGTAGAGCTGCCTGATGCCTGGCCTCCCTGTGGTACTGCTCCAGTCACCGGCCACTAACCCCTCAGCTGGGTCTTGTTGTCTCTGTCATGTCCTCCACGTGTAGTTGAACCTAGACTACCCTCACCAGGTACCGAACCTGAACCAACTATGGATGCCACCATCTTTCCTAGTCCCTATCTGCCGGCTATCTGAGAGGGTTGCCTGAAAAACCTATCCAGATGTCCGACTTGTCCACATGCTCGGCACTCCTTTGGAGACCTATCGCACTGAGTCCAAACATGTCTTGGCTGTCCACCCTAAAAGAAAATCTCTGAAGAACTACCACGAGGTGGTCTAATTGAATCCCTTTCCTGACTACCCTGCTGGAACTCATCACATCCTCACTTTCTTCTATCTAAACCATCACCTTAAACTATCGCCTTACCAACCTGTGGCATATCCCTCTAGTTTCCATCCACTACGAGCATCTGATTCACCGCCTCTAAAAAGGAACCCAGCCTGAAAATATTCACCAGGATCTGAATGGTGTGTTGTAATCCATCTTCGAAGCATCTCACCTGAGCCATGTCATTACTTACCAAACCAGGTCCAAAGCAAGAAAGCTCGGTGAAAGTAGTTGCATAGTCCATGAAAGACATGTCTCCCTGCTGAAGACTCAAGAAATCTCGAGCTATCTCTGCTCCTAGTGTCTATGGGTGAAAGTTCTCAAAGAACTTGTCCATGAAGTCCTTCCATGCCAATCCCTCATTCCTACGAGCATGAACCTGCACATCCCACCAATGCTTTTTCAGTCCTCTCTGCATGTACATTGCCAGATAGACCCTCCACCCTGGAGGCATCTCAATCTGCTCTAAGATCATATGAATGCTCTCAATACAGTTCTTAGCCACCTTAGGACCACCCTCACCCTGAAAAAGAGGCAGGTGTTGCGACTGTAACTCTCGCATCAGATATGCCAGGGATGGTTCTTTACCATGAACGGCTCTGTCGATCCCCTGCAAGACACGCACAAGGCTAGCTCAGAGCTACTCGTCGATCCATGGCCTGAATGATGCCAAACCTGGATGCTGTCCGGCCTGCATCGGATCCTCAACCTGATCTTGTCCCTAGGCATGTACTTTCAGCTCCCGCTCTACCTGTACTGGATCCTGAACCTGATCCTGCACCTGTGGTACTATACCATCTCCTGTCTGACGCTCCATCTAAGTCACCCAAAAGGAACCCACTAAATACCATAAATGATCAGACAACCCATATATATATATAACAATATACATATTCAATTTAGATAAATAAATTAGTAAAAGGCAGTGCATAACTACTACCCTTACTCTCCCCCACTGAAACCCATGCCCACGGAATCCCAATCTTATGGACTCCTTACCCTCCCTTAACAGAGCCAAATACCAAAATTACCTCAGGCCATGCCCATCCCGACAACCCACATTGCCTCAAACCGAAGACCGAGTTTCCCAATCCTGGTGATCAAAATCACCTCAACTAAAGTACATGCCTGCTTGTAAAAGAGCCCGACCCAAATACCCTGTCACATGGAATTCTACAAATATAAAAAGCATGGAATACACATTGCAACAACAAGCAATCCTATCAAGAATTTCACCTTTTCACATTTTAAGAATACAAAGCATGGAAAAAAAATTTATTTACATGGTATTATCACTTCACAAAGCATAGGTGCAGTTATGAAATTGAAATACCCTAAAATGTGCCTATCAAAAGCCAAGAAAACAAGCCTTTCCATACTGGGCCAAGGTCCAATTCTCCCTTACCGCACCGGGTCAAGGATCACATATTAAAATCAATAACATCAAAAACAAAGTGAGCCACCAGAGTGGAAATCATATAAATTGTAATCTAAGAAAAAAGAAAACAGCAATTTCAACCCATTGCAACTTGGTCCATCCCTCATACCTGGGGCTACAGCCACCCAAGAACAAGCTAGAAACCTAGTTTCCAGTAACATTCTATCTCCAATCTACCATATCCCAAATAGTAAAACCAACCGAAATAAAAGATAAGTCTCAATATCATTAGTAACTAGAAACCACTACTACTAAATCCCTATCAAGAACTCCTCTAATACCACTTTGTAACGACACAGACCCGAAAAACCACCTGAACATTGCTAATCGGGTCAGGTGATACTACCTTAGGCACACCTCCCCGAACGCCAAAGGATTCCGACTAGAAGCGAGGGTCTTATAGGTATAGTGGGGAGGCTATACCCTCTCAGAGGATAATAACAGTACTCGTCTGAGTATAACAGTTAAGATGCAGCGGAACAAATGACTCAGCAGACTTGAACCAGACCCATAGAGCGGAAACACATTCAATGTTGATAAACAGTGGAAGTAATAAATATAAACAACAGCAGTGGAAATAAATACAATAGCATTCTGATCACATGTAATTGCTACTGAGCAACAAACATGCATCCAAAGCAGGTCATACATAATTGAATATAAAAAGGGGCCATTGGCTAACCAACTGTAGCTACATAACAAATAAGCTTGCTAATTTAGGAAAAAGAAACAATACAAGATAATCTCTAGCTAGGAAAAAGCTCAAGGTCCATACCCTCTCCATGCAAAAGCTAATTCAGCTCAGCTCCTGAAGCTGGCCACTTTCCTGCACGTAAATCCATAAAGTATGCATGCGTCCCGATGGGCCGGTGAAGGGTGTGAGACAAATCTCAGTAGGATACCACCCAATGGTGTGTCCCTAACATAAGTGTTTATATAGGCATGCATTTATAAGAAAAGTAGTAAATAGAACAAGGCACAAATAAACAGTAACTCCACTGGTGCTCAGCAGCCACCATGGAGTGTCACCTGCTTCGGCCAACGCTGGAATCTCTATCATATAACCAGGCACCATGTGCCCCCTGACACCATGTGTCTCAAGAACTGACATCCTGAACGCACGCCTTAGAAGTAACCCGAAGGAATAGCGATCCCTATCCTCAAATAAAATAATCAGAGGGATAGTAATGTCTTCCCTCAAATAAATAGCCGGAGGGTCAGTGATGTCTACCCTCAAATAAATAGTTGTAGGGTCAGCGATGTCTTCCCTCCAATAACAGCAAGCCTATTCCCCCAACCTGATAGCCTCAATGTTATCCCCTGAAGTCTCCTCACCTCCCACGTGGATTTCTATAGTAAGCACCCCCAACCAAAGTACCTAAACTGCATCTACGGGGGCCTACACCCACACGAGTGGTCAAAACCAACTCATCACAGAGTATCTTTGTGTGCACACTACTCAATGTTTTGGGTGAGCAGTAATCACCAAAACAGTACCTAATCCACCACACATCTGACACCTCATGTCCCTGTGACCATACCACTCAAGTTTGATGGCCTCACCATCCATGTAACTTGGGTCGAGCCCAACCTGACAGTCGTACTGCCTCAAAACGACGTCCATGATGACAAATCCTGTGGATAAAACCACCCAAAGTAACCCGGTCCAAGACCAACCTATGATCAGCATCACTCAAGAATATCTTGGCCATTACCAACACCACCCGAAGGTTCCAGCATATGCAATTCAACATGTACATATAAACACATTCAAATAGAACACATAACAGGAAAACCCATCTAAACAGATGAATTTCACTAAGCAAGTGTTGTCCCATACCAGCACTGAAGTTCTAAGGTCTCCAATAATTCATATCAAGGTTTAATAATTAAACCTAATAGTTTAAACCAAAACAATTCAAGTATTATCATTTTGGAAACCCCGGCCAAATTGCCCCATGTGAGAAACAGCCTCTCGCCTGGCATTTCTCAATCAAGACAGGACAAAGAGCATACCCAAAGGTATCTCATAGTTCTAATAAGAAATTTAAATAAGTAGTAGTAGATAAAATAGGGTCTCTCTCAAAATACCCAAAAATGCGTCGAAGGCTGCGCTACCCAAATGACCACAAAAACACAAAAAGAGGTATGCACCACCTACCTCGTACTAGTACGATGTTACTTCTCTGATGATAGCCTCCAATAAGGTCTAAACAGCAGTATATTGAGGGGGTTACAATGGATCAAACGATGCTCAAAATGAAGTTTGGATGAAGATCTGGGAGGGATTTTAAGGTCTGACCAGCTCTCCCCGCACGAGCCACAAGAGGGAGGAAGAAAAGATAGAAGAATTGGAAATCCCGAGTGTCCCGGAACATAAAAACCCTAACTTTAAGAGGTCGCACGGTTACCCCGAAAGGTTTAGCAAACCGTGCACCAACCGTGCGGTTTCCACTGCCTCACCCAGGAACTTCGCACGACCATCCTGTACTATTTTACATACCATGTGCCACTCATACGGAGCCCACTGTCTCATCCATAGACTTTTCACGTCTTGTCCACATGGTTTTTTCAGACCGTGCGCCAACCGTGCGCACTTGCACTACCTCCCCAACTTTTAAATGTTTTTTCCCAAAAACAAGTCAAAATTCAAACAGGGTCAAGATTTGAACCATTCTAAAAACCTGGGTTCATACAAGTTACAATTAATTTGTGTTGCTTAAAATTAATTGTTCTTTTGATGTGCGAAATTGATTGGAAATTTATTCAGTGGTGTTTTGGGGATTTTTTGGAAGAAAGGGGTTTGGGGGTAAAATACTCTTGTTGTGATTTTAAAATGGATCATTTAAAATAGATTGTTTTGTTGAATTAATTCATATGGCTTGTGAAATAGTTTTTCAATAAAGGGATTGTTTTATTGAAATGGTAATTGGCATGTAAAAAGGGTGGAAGGGTGTTTTCAATAAATGTTGGATTTATTGAAGTGGTTAGGCATGTAATTTAATTGGTTAATTGCATATTTTGGTGACCTTGGTGGGTTATATGCCTGGTTATGGCTTGTTTGAATGTTGTTTGGAAGTGGGTGGGAAGTAAAACTATAAAAAGGGAATAGATAGTGGACGGAAGGGCCACCATCAATTGCAAGTGGGCGGGAAGTACCACTTGATTGAATTAGTAATGAATGGGTTGTACGGGAAGTTCCACCATGGTTTGTTGTGTGATTTGTTGGTGATGTTTATTGATGGGTCTTGTGAGTGAAATATGAAAATGGTAATCAGCTTGTGGCATGGTTGAATTGGATTCCTTGTGTGGCATGTTTGGCTTATGGAATATTTGGATTATAAACAATTGGTAGCTTGGTTTTTCTTTACAAGAAATGTTTCATATAAATGTGATAATGGTTTTATCCTAGTGGTGTGTGTAGGGAAGTCAGTTGGGGAAATCCTACTGATTAGTTTTACTCACCCCCTACTTTGGCACTTTGGTGTCTTTACAGATGTTGTGTACTGTGATGTGGGAAAAGGTAAGGCATCACCCTGATTTAGTGGTGCATTATGATGTTTTAGTGGAGCTTGGAGCTTGGAGGTTGGTGTGGATCTGTGGTGGTGTCATGGCGCGTGGTGTTTTTTTGTTTAGTTTCAGCTTTGTACTCTGATGTTTTTTGGACATATCTAGGTTAATGGTTTCGGGGTTTGTGATGGATTTGTTAGTATCACATGGTTTGGTTGAAAGTGCATGCATTTTTAGTTATTGGATGGTTGAGTTGGGTTATCTTCTTAAGGGAAAATCATTCCCCACTATTCGTTGAAGCCCTCAGCATTTATTGCCAACCTTTAGCACCTTGGGAACGTCGCTTAAGGCCAAGTAACCCTCACCGCCTCCTCAAGACAATGAGGTAGGGGAAGGGTGTTACAAGTGGTATCAGAGGAAGGTGTAGGAATGTCGGAACTTGGAGTTGATTCTCAGATTTGGATTTGACATTCGTTGTCATATATTCCTAGATTCGGGATGGTATCAAGGTGTAGGAATGTCAGAACTTGGAATTTATAGCATAAAATGACGTATCTAACCCTTTTATGTTGAACTACAAGTTACTAGGGATTTGGATACATAAGTGTTTTGGAGACACTTATATCCATTGACAATCTCATTGGCTTGGGTTTAGCCAATGAGATGTGCATAGAAAATATGGTATAAATGACTTCCCTCTAGGATGAATATTTCATTGGGAATAATGATTTATGGGTTGAAGTGAGAAATGGTTTTTCAAATGTATGAAACTGTAATGTGAATAAATTTGGTATTTTGAAAATGGTTTGATTTTCATAAATGGTGAAACATGGAAAATGTGGAAAGGTGGAAAGCCTTGTTGTGATAGTGTTGTATAATGTGATTTGAAATGTGAATTATTTATGTATATGGAAGTGAGACTCATGGTTGTTTGTTTTTTGTTTATAGAAATGGCACCGGTTAGTCATCGTATAGACCAACTGGAAGTGGCCGATGAGAACGTTCTTGCACATGAGCCCCAGGTGAACAAGCAGTTAGTCCAGAGCATATTGCAAGCTTTCCAAGGTGTGGGAAGTGTGAATAGAGTGGAAGATCCAAATCATGTTGATTATGCATCCCAGTTTCAAAAAGAAGGATCCACCCATATTTAGGGGTGATTCAGACCCTGAAAGGGTAGAGGTGTGGTTGTCCATAATGAACAGAATTTTTAAATTCTTAGGGTGCCAGTAGAGCTAAAAGTAAATCTAGCAACATATAAGATAGAATATCTTGACCTTCAGTGGTGGGAGTTGGTAGTCCAAGTGGGAACAGACCAGGGTATGATGTGGGAAGGCTTTGAGGAATTGTTTAATAAATAATTTTTCCCATATACATTTTGAATTCAGCCCACAACTAATTTCATCAGTATGAAGCAAGAGTATATGTCTGTGACAAAGTATGCAGCTAAGTTTATTAGCTTATTGGGGTTTTCACCCGAGGTGGCGGGTAGCACATTGTTGAATTCCAAGATCTTTAAAGTGGGGTTAAGTAAAGAGGTCTGTTCAAAAATAGCAATGCTATGTATCGGTGATTACACAGAGATGGTAAATCGAGCATCGGTGGATGAGTGGGATCTGTTGGGAGCTCTGGGAAAAGGAAACATGGTGGTACCCATGGGGAATAGTGGGAACTCTAACGTTGGGTTCAAGCGGAGGAGGGACACTTATTCCCAGGGCAAGAGTACGTAACATAATCTGATGACAGGATTGGTAAATCTTCTTCCAAATCCCCAGAGAAAACCAGGATGTTTTCAGTGTGGCTCTACGGCACACATCAAGTGGGACTGTTCGGAACAACCTCGAGCACGTCACAATTTCAAGAATATGGGTTATATTTAGTGCTATTGTAGGAATGATCTGAGGTCAGGTGCACGTGACACTCCTCAGAGATTGTAGACGTCATATGCTTCGACGGGACGAGGATTTCAGCATGCCCCTCGTCAGCAGAGCAAAGTCAGTCATGGTGATTCTCAGAACACCACAACTCCTCAACAGGGAAATAAAGAGCAGAGTGTGTCATCCAAGGCATTGTTCAGAGCTGATCAGGTTGTGGTGGATGATCAGTTGATACCATCCATGGTGAGAGGTACTAATATTTTAAATTCTACCATGATGCAAGTGATGTTTGATATGGGTTCTTCACACTCTTTTATTGTTTCACCTGTGGTTAAGTTGTTGGGTTTAATGGTAGAAACGATTCCTTTGGTTTTGAAACGTCAAACTCCTCTAGGTCGAAGAGTGTGTCGAGCCTTCTTGTGTAGAGCTTGTTGTATCGTTGTGGATGAGTTTGAGCTAATGTGGAATTTCTCAGTGCTTGAGATGGATGGGTATAATGTAATCCTGGGAATGGATTGGATGGTGGCGTTTATGACCCACATCGACTATAACGCGTGAACAATGGATTTTATGACACATGATGGTGTTATCCATCTCTTTAAAAGAGAGAGGCATGAAAGGAAGGGTGCAACAGACTTGTTGGCACCAGTAGTGGGCACGTTATCGTATCAGTTGGTAGTGTTGTCATTGGAATCAGTTGATGGTATTGAGCAGAGTGTTCTTCCAATAGTGGTGGATCGGTTCATGGATGTTTTTGTCAAATAATTTTCTATGTTACCTCTCATAAGATAATTGGAGTTTATGATTGATCTCCTTCCGGAGACCTGTCATATCTCACTTTTGTCTTACCAAATAGAACCTACATAATTGCGAGAATTGAAAGTCTAGTTGGAAGAGTTAGAAAACAAAGGGTTTATCTAGCCTAGAACGTCTCTATGGATAGTGCTAGTGTTGTTTGTGAAAAAGGAGGATGGAAGTTTGAGGCTCTATGTTGATTATCATAGACTTAACCAAGTTACGATAAATAACAGATATCCACTTCGATGAATTTATGATTTTTTTACCATTTGAGGGGAGCCTAGTGGTTCTCTAAGATTTACCTGAGGCCGGGATATCATCAATTGCAAGTGATTAATGGCGATATTCCTAAAACAACTTTCAGAAGTAGATATGGCCATTATGAATAAGTGGTTATGACCTTTGGTCTAACAAATGCACCAGCAGTGTGCATGGAATTTATGAATCATATATTTCAGAGATATCTGGATTCATTTTTGGTTGTGTTTGTAGATGATATTCTGGTGTATTCAAAGACAATGGTGGAGCATGGGCAGCACTTGGTGGCAGTGCTGGGGATCTTGAGGGATCATCGGTTGTGTGCCAAATTGTCAAAGTGTAAATTTTGGATACAGGAATTCCGATTTCTTGGCCATGTGATTTCTGAAAGGGGTGTTTCAGTGGATCTGGGAAAGATAGAGGTTGTTATCTCACTGAAATTTCCAAATAATGTGTTTGAGGTATGGAGTTTCCTCGGTCTATCTGGGTATTATCGGCATTTTGTTCGTGATTTTTCACCTTTGGCTTCACTGATGAAAACTTTGACAAGAAAAAATGTTCCATTCCAGTGGAATGAATAGTGTCAGTAGTGTTTCGAAGATCAAAAGGGTCGCCTTACATGAACACCAATCTTGGTTTTTCCAGAACCAGTAAAAGGGTGTGTGGTGTATTGCGATGCATCGGGATCAGGGTTGGGGTGCATTCTCATGCAAGGGAATCATGTGGTTGTGTATGGATCATCGTAGTTAAGGGTTCATGAGAAGAACTACCCAACTCATGATTTGGAATTGGCAGCAGTGGTCCATGCTTTGAAAGTGTGGCGTCATTATCTCTTCGGTGAGAAATTCGCGGTATATACAGATCATAAGAGCTTTAAGCACATTTTCTCACAAAGGGATTTGAACTTGAGGTAAAGGAGATGGATTGAATATCTCCAGATGTTTGATTTTGACTTGATGTAAACTCCGGGTAAGGGAAATTAGGTAGTGGATGCATTAAGTAGAAAATCATATGCTCATGTGGTGAAACAGGTATTGGACTAGTGACAGTTGATGTCATTTATAGCTGACATGTGGTTGGAATGTGAGGACCAGGGCGATAGAGCGGTCTTCTTTCCGATTTTTTTGATTCCTAACTTGGTTGGCCTGGTTAAAGAGGCAAAAATATCTAATTCTGAGTGTGTGACCATGAGGTCAAAACTCAATGGTGGGGAGACAATTGAGGGTTCAAAACTAAATGGATATTCAGTTTTGTGTTTTCGGAATTGGATGTTTGTACCAGTTCCTTATCAGGAGGATCTTCTCTAGGTGTATCATCATTCCAGGTGGTCTATTCATCTTGGAATTAATAAAATGTATAAAGTGTTTAAAGTGAAGTTCTGGTGGGCTGGTATAAAAAGAAGAGTGGATGAGTTTGTTTTGAGATGCTTGACTTTCCAAAAGGTCAATGCTAAGCATCAGAGGCTAGTGAGAATTTTTCATTCTTTACCAATCCCTGTTTGGAAGTGGGATCAAATAGCGATGGATTTTGTCATAGGTCTCCCAATAATGGTCAAAAATCATGATGCCATTTGGGTGATAATGGATCGGCTAATGAAGTCGTCCCATTTTATTCCAATTCTTGAATCTCATATGGTGGAGGATCTATCCAAAATCTATATTTGAGAGGTGCTAAAGAGGCATGGTGTTCCATTTTTGATCGTATTTGATAGATATCCAAGTTTTACATCTCATTTCTGGGAATCCTTATATCAAACCCTTTGAACTATGTTGACCATGAGTTCGGTGTATCACCCTCAAACAGATGGTCAATCCGAGAGGATGATACAAACTTTGGAAGATATTTTGTGGGCTTGTGCCATTGATTTTGGTGGCTTGTAGGAGGATCACTTGTCGTTGGATGAGTTCTTGTACAATAACAGTTATCAGGCATCCATACATATGGCTCTGTTTGAAGAGTTGTATGGGCGGTCGTGTCGTCCTCCACTATACTGGATGGAAACGGGTGAGTCCTAAATGGTTGGATTGAGCCTTTTCTAGGAGACAACGGAGAATATTAAGTTAATTAGTAAGAAAATGGAGATGGCTCAGGTTCGTTATAAATCATATGTGGATCATCGTCGACGGTCGTTGTCATTCTAGGTGAGTGTTCATGTTTTCTTGTGGATCTCTCCAAGGATGGGACATTGTCGGTTTGGGATTCTGCGAAAGTTATCTCTAAGGTATATTGGACCATTTGATATTCTTTAGAGGGTTGGTGAGGTGACTTATCGTTTGGCTTTTCCACCTAGGTTCAGTGAGTTGCACAATGTTTTTCATGTGTCGTATTTGAAAAAGTATCATCTGAATATGGGCCATGTTATTCTATGGGTTCATGTTGAGCTAGAGTTGGATGCTTCATTGGTACACGTGCCAATGTGGGTTGTGGATAGGCAAGAGAAAGTCTTGCAGGGTAAAAACACGGGTCTGGTTCGGGTTTCGTGGCAGCATGTCCAAATCCAAGAGGAGACTTGGGAGTGGGAGAAAGAGATGGTCGAGCAATGACCCGAGCTCTTTAGGCAAGGGGTGGGTTCACTAATTTCTGAGGATGCAAATTCCAATGGTGGGGAGAATTTAGTACCCCATTTTGAGTTATGTGACCCTTCTTTTGGTTCTTTTGTGCTTTTGGAAGTGGTTGGTTGAATTTTGGACAATTCTAGGAAAAAAATTTAAGTTTTGGAGGTTGTGCAGGGGTGCACGGTTGGCACACGGTCTAACCAAACCATACGGCCAACCCAGGAAACCCTGAACCCTTGATAGTGGGCTCCACACGGGTGGCGCATAGTTTTTCAGACCATGCGGGCAAGCCATACGAAGTCCCTGGGTGAGCCAGTGGCAACTGCACGGTTGGTGCACAGTTTTCCAAACCGTGTGGGGTAACCATGCAGCCACTTAAAGTTTGGGTTTTTCAGTCCCATGCCACTTGGGATTTCCCATTTTTTCCTCATTCTTCCTCCAACTCATGGCTCACGTGGGAGTTCCAGTTTTCAAAGGTTTGGGGGAGCTCTTTATCTCGTTTTAGAGGCAAATTGAAGGGCTTATTTAGTGGATCGAAGGAATTTCTCCTCAAGTATGTCCGTCTTTTGGTTATTTGAGGTATTGGTTAGGGTTTGCCCTCTCCCTATATTAGTTTCCTAGATCTAAAAGGGTTGCATCTAGATCTAGGGTTGTGTTTCCTTTGTTTGTTAAAGGTTTAGATTTTTGATGTTAGGGAAGGGTTTTTTAGGTGGTTTTGAGGAGGTGTTCACCCGGTTTGAAGTGCGTTTGGGCGAAGGGTTGATTTCACCAAACCCTAAGAGGTAGGTAGCTTCTCTCTCGACTCCACTTTTATAGAACTTGATGATTGGTTACAATTAATTTGTGTTGCTTAAAACTAATCGTGTTTTTTATGTGAGAAATTTATTGGAAATCCCTTCGGTGGTGTTTTGGGGATTTTAGGGAAGAAGGGGGTTTTGGGTAAAATGCTCTTGTTGTGATTTTAAAATGGAGATTTTAAAATAGGTTATTTTGTTGAATTAGTTGAGATGGATTGTAAAAAGTTCTTCAATAAAGGGTTTGTTTTATTGAAATGGGAATTGGTGTGTAAAAAGGGTGGAAGGGTGTTTTCCATAAATGTTTGATTTATTGAAGTGGTTTGGCATGTAATTGAAATGGCTAATTGTATATTTTGGTGACCTTGGTGGGTTATATGCTTGGTTATGTCTTGTTTGAATGTTGTGTGAAAGTGGGTGGGAAGTACCACCATAAAAAGGGAATGGATAGTGGACGGAAGAGCCACCATCAATAGAAAGTGGGTGAGAAGTACCACTTGAGTGGATTGGTAATGAACAGGTTGGACAGGAAGTTCCACTGTGGTTTGTTGTGTGCTTTGTCGGTGATGTTTGTAGATGGGGCTTGTGAGTGAAATATTAAAATGGTAATCAGCTTGTGGCATGGTTGAATTGGCTTCCTTGGGTCGCATGTGTGTCTTATGGCATGTTTGGATTATAAACAATTGGTATCTTGGTTTTTCTTTACATAAAATGTTTTATATAAATGTGCTAATGTTTGCATCCTACTGGCGTGTATAGGGAAGTCAGTTGGTAAAATCCTACTGAATAGTTTTACTCACCCCCTTCTTTGGCACTTTGGTGTATTTGCAGATGTCGTGTATCGTGACATGGGAAAAGGTAAGGAATCACCCTCCTTTAGTGGTTCATTGTAATGTTTTGGTGGAGCTTTGATCTTGGAGCTTTGTGTGGAGCTATGGTGGTTTCATGGCTCGTGGTGTTTTGTTGTTTAGTTTTCACTTTGTACTCTGATGTTTTGTAGACTTGTCTAGTTGAATGGTTTGGGGGTTTGTGATGGATTTGTTAGTATCACATGGTTGGGTTGAAAGTGCATTCATCTTTAGTTGTTGGTTGGTTGAGTTGGTTTATCTTCTTAAGGGAAAATCATTCCCCCCTATTCCTTTAATCCCTCAGAATTTATTTCCAAACTTTGGCACCTTGGGAACATCTCTTAAGGCCAAGTAACCCACACCACCTCTTAAAGACAATGAGGTAGGGGTGGGGTGTTAGAAAAAGTGTTCATGATTAGGATTGTAATGTGAAAAAACGATATGTCTAAGAATAAAGGAAGTGTTTGGACTAATATTATCCATGTGTTTGAAGTCCTTTGTATATATCTAACTCATACATAGAAGGGGAATCTCTATTTCCTTAGTGGTCTCCCTAATGAGGAGACCTAAAATAAAATATCATGCGTGGTCTTTTAATTGTATGTAAGAGAGGGTCGTTTTTTTCATTATCTCATCGATGGGACTAGTATTAAGGTCTAGACGCCACTATATATCTCAGTAGGATTATAATCAAACAGCACATATTTATAACAATAATGGCTCCCCATACTAATTGAATTCATGTGCAGAGGACATGAAAGGTTTGCATATAGGTTCATGCGTAAGTTGAGAAATTATATTGGATATCCTCATGTATATCTAACTCATACATGGGAAAGTAGAGTATTTTCCAAGTTGTGTTGTGGTTGGGCAAAGGATTGATGATCTGGATGTCACTATGTATATCATAGGGGTGAGAATCAAGCTATAAAAAGTTCTTCTAAAACCATGAAGCTTAGCATCATCCGGAAAGGACATAGGCGATTTTTACATAAAAAAAATATTTTAGTTGGACCAGTGTGCAGGACCTAGGCATCACTACATATCTTTTTGGGGAAATAATTAATCCACACATAGTTCTTAGATAAATTTCTTAGTTTATTGTCATATGGTAATGATATATGGTGTAACTTATAAGGTCTTCTAGCTAGGACCATGGTAGACCCAATTTGGATCAATATATCTTACTCATATAGGGAAATCCATTACCAAACTACTAAACCCAAGTGAGTTATTCTTGGTGTGATAAACAAGCAGAGGTGAAGATTTATTTTATAGTGCAAGGTAAACACAAGTGAAGGATAGGGTCAGGTGGATAATGTGGTGGTTGAGCTAGGATATAGGATCTAGGTGTTTCTACATATCTAATTGGTATGATAATCTAGCCATACGTATGTGTTGATTATCCCATGCAGTTTAACAACATGCAGTATGGATGGACTTGAACCAGCATGGAAGGACATAAATGTTATGGTTGAACTAGGGTGTAGGACCTGGGTGTCACTACATATCTTGTTGGGGTAATAATTAAGAAACACATAGTTAGTGACAATTTTTCCCCACATAAATTTGGAATTGACATGGAGAAAGGTACTTTTGATAATTTATAGACTTATGGTTGGGCCTAAATAATGTATTCTAGTTATCACCATGCATCTCATTGTAATGAGAATCAATCCATAAGTCCTTGAAAGGTTCCTAGTGTAGATATTATGGACGAAAAAGTAAAAGGAAGGGGGTTGTATTTTCCAAAATCATAGCTGTACCTAGGATTGGAGATCTGGGCATCACTATATATCTCATTGGAATGAGAATCAAGCCACATGTAGTTATTGAAACTTTCCATGTGAAAGTTTTATTCAAACATGTAGGTAATGAAGGGGGGTTTTAATATTATTCATGGACCATAGATAAGAAATTTGGGAATAACTACATATCTGAATTGGATGAGAATTAAGATACACATAATTCTATGAGAAGGTTTTTCACACCAACAGGGTTCTGATGTAGAAACTTAGGCTTTAAATATGTCCTAGATTAATTATTATTTCCAAAACATGTTGCTAGGTATCACAATCCATCTTTTTGTAATGAGAATCAAACCATGCATTCTAGAAAATTTCCTTATGTAGATCTGGTTTGAACACATGGAAAGAAGAAATTTTCATTCTGGTCATGGTTGGACCTAAGATTGGAGATTTGGGAATTAATAAGTATGTTACTAGAATGGGAATAAAGCCGCACTTAGTTCTTGCATAGATCATGAAATTTACCAACATATGATGAGGATTTGAAAATTTGGGGACTTATACTTGTAAAAAGGGGCCCGAATTCTATTGTGGAGTGGAAATGTTTTAAGTGGGGCTTATGCATAGAGGAATCCCATAATTCTTCCTCAAGTAAAAAAAAGAGGGCATCTCATCCCACTAAGGGGTTTGAGTGAGTAATTGGGACCTATAATGACACAGAGGACCATTTTTAAGGTACCAAAAGGTATATCTCGACTCGTGGTACATTGGAGGTTTCTAAACATTGAATGATAAAGATGTTAACCATGCAGTTTAATGTCATGCGTTATGGACAATAGGTGGCTTGAAGTTTATTATCATGAGACAATGACATTGTGTTGTGTGTTTTAAGTTCATGAGATAATAACCCACTATGCAGTTTGACATCTTGGAGCCTGGACAATGATTCTTTAGTTATAGTAAATATTTATTTAAGAACCTTTCATTGGTTGGGGTCGAAGTGAGTTCATCATCCATTGAGATTAAGGAATAATATCCATTAGAGTGGACCGTATGTTTGGATTAAGATCCCTCCCACTTTAGGTCAAGATTTGGAGGCTTTTTCTTAGTATCATTGGAGTCCTAAGGACTAAAAACAACTCTCCTTGGAGTAATGAATGAAGTGGAGCATTCCTGTCAAAGGCTTGTGTTATCCAGATCTAATATACCTCTATGTGATGCAAGGGTGGAAATATCATTTCATCCAGTCACTCCAATTCAACCAATCATTTCTGATACTGTTCACCTATATATAGCTAGTAAAAAATTGAAATATGGTGTGTTAGAAATTCAACTTCAATGGGAAATACTACTTTTGTTCCATACACCAATGATTCAGCGTTTACCTATGCTTCTGAATATGTTGTTGTTCAATAATCACATAAGTTCTAAAATATATTTTTAGGATAGAAATTCAAATGATTATCCGCCATCTTCTAAATTATATTCAATAGTGTCTTGTTAAAAGCCTCTATCTATCCATTATCCACTTCATTATAGTGGGATGAATGGATGAATTTTATATTTTACTCCTGGTATATCTTCTATACATCATAAAAATAGAAATTGGTGTCTTTTTCTATTAATATGGTATAAGGGACACCAAATCTTGTAATGATGTTAGCTTTGATGAAGCTAACAATAATTTTGGCCCTGAATTCATTGAGGGGTATTGCCTCTGCCCATTTGGAAAAGAAATCGGTAGCAGTCAAGATGTATTTGAACTTATTTCTCATAACAGGAGGGTATGGCCACAATACATCCATTCCCCATATAGAAAATGGACATGTGTACTTCACTGTATGTAGCAACTCATGAGGATTATGAATGAAGTTGAAATGCAGTTGAAAGGAGTGAAATTTATTGGTGAATTCAGTATAACCATGTGTCATCGAAGGGCATAAGTATCCAAGCCTTCATATTTGATCAGAAATCCTATACCCTGAATGGTGGGAACCACATGATCCTTCATGTGCTTATTCTATAACTTTTTTATTCACTTCTCCATCGACACATCTGAGAATGACTCTTTCAATCCACATTTATAGAGCACTTTCTATTAATTTGGTCCATCGTAAAGAGTGAAATTAGCTTCTTGTTGTCGAATATTCTCTCTTCCAAATCAATCATGTGGAAGCACCCCATCATGAAGGTAGTCCGAGATGGGTGTCATTGATACCTTGGTAGGACCATATGGCTTAGAGAATGAAGTAATTTCATTGATCATTTATGTTCTAATTCGAACAAAAGGTGAGACTATTCGGTGGTGGGAAATGATAATGATTGTTTCTTCTCAATTTGGGTCTACAAAATATGCAGCTACATTTTCCAATGCATCTTCCTGGGCATTCTGTGATCACAGGACATTATTCACTGTTAGATCTAAGGGGAATTCTTCTATTAAACCTCATACATAGTCAAATATTGGAATTAGATCCTCTTTTCTACTGGCGTAATCCCCATTTATGTTTATGATTACTAACTCTATGTCTTCATTAACCTATCAGTGGTTTACCAGTATTTTAAGGGATAATTATAGGCCTACAATGATATCCTGATATTCTTCCTCATTATTGGTAAAACCTTCAGATAATGTGAAGGAGTATGGTAACACTACCTTTTCTAGGGAGATAAACACAATCCCTATCCTTTTTTGTTGAGTGTAGGGTATTTCATTCTCATTCTTATTGAGCTCATGGATGCACAATCAAAATATATTTCCCATGTTGGGGGACCACATTGAATAGATAATATTTATTCATCGAGAAGTTTAGTATTTAACTGCATTTATTCTATAGATGGGTGTTTAGTGAGGAAATCTACCAAGGTCTATCCTTCCACTATTTTCTAACGCACGAAATATATGTCTAATTGCTATAGAATAACTACCCACCATGTTAAATTTCCTATCATTATAGGATGACTGAGGATAAATTTGAGTTGGTTTGTTGGGGGAAACCAATTGTATCTCATGGTGCTGCAAATAGTACCACATATTTTGAATGAAAAAGATTAATTCCATGCAGCTCTTCTCAATATCTGAATAACAATTCTCAGTATCAATCATGGTTCTACTGAGATAATAAAGTAATTTTTCATTGTCATCTATGTTCTTTTGTGTGAGGAAGGTGCCGAGTGATCTCTCTATGGATATAATGTAAATAATGAGTGGATTTCTTTTATCAGGTGGCATCAATACCTATGATATCAATAGATATTTATTGAGTGTTTCAAATAATTCTTGATATTAATTGGTCCGCTAATATGTGAGCCCCTTATCCATCAATTTTGTGAAGGGTAAACACTTTTTTGTGATTTTGGATATGAATTTTTTAATATAGTCTAATATTCCTTGAAGTCCTCTCAATTAATTAAAGTTTCAATGATGTGACATGTCAATGATATGTTTAATCTTCTCAGGATCAACTTCGATGTCATGATGGTGTACAATGAAGATGATAAATTTTCTTTATCTTACCAAAAAAGTACATTTCAAGGGGTTCTTCTTTAGGTTATGTTTTCAAAGATTGATTAATATGGTATCTAGGATAGCCTATTAATCAGAAAATTGTCGGTTCTTGACCACTAGATCATCAACATAGCATTCAACAAACTTTCCCAATAATGGCTTGAAGATGTGATGCATAACACGTTGGTATGTGTCACCAGAGCTCTTCAAGACAGAGGTAATTACACGATAGCATAATACTTCCTAAGTGGCTCTAAAATCTATGGATTATTCATCTTTTGGGGCCATTTAGATTTTTTTTTACCCTAAATAGACATTGATAATGGATTGGTCTTGATAATTGGTTATTGCATCAATCAAGAGTTCTTTGATTGGAATCAGGAAATCATCTTTAGCAAAATTCCGGTTAAGATCGCTAAAATTGATGAAAAATCTGATTTTCCCATTCTTCTTATTCATATAGAAACTTTTGTGTGTAAATTTTGGAAACTATACATCTCAGACAAAATCATAGTTGATAATTATTTCCACTTCAGCCTTAATTTTAGAGGTGTAGGTCGAGTGTGTCCTTCTGGATGCCTACTTGTATCCCCTATGATATTTTTGAAAACCCAATTGATGGGTGGACACCTCAGTATAAAGGTATTATATCTCTTTGTAATTCTAGGAAAACACATCTTGGTGCTTCTTTATGAAGGGGTTGTATACCTCTTATTCTTCTAGATTCAAGGACGTACTAATCAGAGTGGTTGTGGATCTTCTTTTATACCCATATTTATCTCTCTACATTCATCTGTGGGGGTGGATATTCCTTCCTCAAATGATGGAGGGGAATCTATGATATCTTCCTCATATTCCACTTCCTCATGCTCCACTAATTGTACCTAAATCTTAGAAGGATATAATAAAAAAAAGTTTCTATAAGGGAAGAGTGGATCTGCCATTTGGACATTCTGATCATGGGGAAATAATTTTGGGCTCACTTATGAGAATGAAGCCTACGCGGAGTCCTAAAGGGGAAACAAGGGACTGAGAATGAGTCTCTTCAATTTATTCTATCATTATGACAACTTCTTCCATCCTTTTAGATAAAACTACGGTTTTTTGGAGATCAGGGGATGGAATGAAGACATTTTCATTCAATCTTTCACTGTCACTCGGAAGGTTGATAACTACATTAGCACCATCATGATCAACTTTCATGATTGAAATTATGGATGTGGCTAAATGAGTGATTTAATTTGGGCCCACCCCATAAATTTGATTAATAAGAAACATGTAATCTGAACTGGAATACTTGAAAGGGTCATCTTAGATCATCTCCAAGTCATTTGGGGCATTGATTTGAGCGACATCATTAGCCATGGATTGTTTCCCTCCCATGTGATAGAATCATTCCTTGATATATTGTCTCTCGTATAATTTTAATGGTTCTTTATCACCATAAAATGTTTTAATTTGACCATTGTTACAATATCTGATACATTTGTGGTATGAAGAATGAATGGAAACATGTTGAGGTAGAAAATGTCCTCCCATTAGAACATTGAATGTTTTATCCTACTAATTATCTATAAACACTATGTTAGACCTAAGATCCCCAAACTGAGTTCTAATTTTGATCTTTCCAAGACTCTCTTTCACATTCTTTTCATAACCCTATAACATCATAGTGGAGAGGCACAAGTGAGATTCATTGAGACTGAGTTAGTGAAGTGTCCGGAATGGGATGAAGTTGACTCCTGAGACATTGCCAATGAAGGCTTGTCAGATATCAATTTCATTTATCCTTATGGATATATATAAGGTTCTAGCATGGCCCTATATAAAGAATCCTAACCCTAGCCAATTAAGGATATGATCGCATGGAATTACACAAGATAATTCTCTATATGATATACCTCAACTACAGCAACCTAAACTTTAAACTTGTGAGGGAATGACAAGGCATCAACAAGAGATTTCTGGAGGTCCTTCGATAGACTCAGGGCATCCATGATTTATAACTTAGTTGTTACTTGGGATAATTGCTGCAAGACATCATATTTTTTTTCCAATGTTTTTCACCTTCCATCATGATGATTCCCTTTTGTAGGCACATCAGGAGCTGATGTTCCTGATGTGTATGGGATGTCCCTTGGGGTAGATTCTGCAAGTGCTCATGTTCTTTGTGGATTAGGTAGATTGGGTCGACCAACCCATCTAGCAGCCAGTTCCATGTACTCAAACTAGTATTCCTAGATGATCATGCCAAGGTAGAACTTTTTATTCGTGGAGTAAGAACTCCCTTATTCCTACTAAGCTTGCTGGAGATATTTCCTACCAGTTTCATCCACATATATAGTTCAAGAAGGATTTAGTTGAAGTAGTGGCTCATAGAATGACCACGTCTTCTACTATATCCTTGACCTTGACTACCTCATCCCCCATTTCTCAATTCAAGTGTAGAGAAATCAGGTTCATAATCCAAATCATAATTTTCGATGGTATCTATTAAAGGATTAAAATTAATGGATCCTAAGATCAAATCCCCATCTAATAAAGAGTCAGTCTTACAAGTCGAATCTTGTTGTACCATTTAGATGGGTGGTTCCCATGCTTTTGATAATACCAATATGAAGTCGGATGAATTCATGGATAGCTTTCACCTTTACACGAGTTCATCTTCTTTCATTTTCTACTTATTCTTTCATCCATGTCTCTTTTTTGGAGGATTTTACTTCATAATATTGAGATGCTGATGAAGTTGGATATGCTATAGCAGAAGCAGTCGAGGGAATAGTCGGCTATTTTAACTATGCTTGGAGAATAGTTTGAATTTGGTTTATCATTTTTCTAAACATCCATACACTGAAATTCTGTGTACTCTTCCTCTTAACTTCCTTCCACTCGTTTTCCTCCTCTGCATTGGTAGAAGAAACATGCTCCACTTGGGCAAGTGAATTTTTCAGTTTCACCTGCCCAGAGAGCACTATCTTTTATTGAAGTTCATTGAAAACAAAAAAATTCAGGATGTGGTTCCCCAGCATTGTATAGAAGATGAAATATTTTGGGAGATCTTCTTTTCCTTCTTTTATTGGATTCTTTAGCTATGAAAAAATAACTAAGTTGTTTTCTAATGCAGACATAAAGTATCTAGGGACATGTTCATTTCTAAAATAATTGACCCTATTTTTATTTTCTCAAAGTGTTTCTATCTCTGATATCCTTGATTATTCTAAAGGGGTGGGCATTGTTGCTAACACTCGTGAGGTGGAGTCAAGTGATATGATGCAAGATTTGAAGTAGGAGTAGGTACTAGGGCCAGCATAAGTGTAACTGTAGTAGCCTATACTTTTTATATCTTCCTACCATGAGTTGATGTAATTACCTAGTACTTGGATTTGGTTTTCGTAATGTATTTTTCAACCTATTGAGAAATTAAGGCTAGATCATGAAACCCTCCTATATATATCATAGGCAAAAAATTTGTGTGAAACTCATCACAGATATTTTCTACATAGATGAGGAATAGATCTTCTTAATGGAGTTTTATGCTTAAGGTGTATGTCAATCCTTTCAACCATGTAAGGAAATATGATACCCTTTAATTATACCATTGTTTTTAGTTCATTATATCGAAGACTATTTTCTTATGCAGTGTTGACCTAAATTGGAAGAGAAATTTATGATAGAGATCTTCTCATCCAGTAATCGACCAGGACTGTAAACATGTGTACCACACAATGGCTGGTCCTTGTAGTGACTACACGAAGCATTGGAGTTTCACCATCTCCTATTGTTTAGGGGTACCCATCATGGGATCACAGTGAGAGAATAAATGCATCAAGTGCTACTCTGGGTCACCAGAGATGCTAAAGATTAGAAATGTGAGGTTCCCAAAATTTGGTGGGGGAAGAGTTAGACCTACCCATTTAGGGTAAGGAATATTTTCAATCTTTATCAGTGTAATTCATTCCTCCTTAGCTTTCAATCGATCTGTAAGTGACTCAATGGTGTTCATAAGTATTTGAGAAATTTCTGGGTGAGTTGGAGCCTAGACAGGTGCGGAAACTACTATAATGACCCCGGATTTTATCAATGACATTTCCCTTATTATTTTTATTTTATATAGTATGAATAAAAAGAACCCACTTAGTGAACACAATAAAAACTTTAAAAATGAATAATTAATGAAATAAAATTCATTTCTAGATGTTAAGGAACCTATATCGATGAAATTGAAACACGAATTTAGGAATAGTATATGACCCTTATAAATAGTAAATTAGCCAAATAAATAGCAAAATCACCTGTGAAAGTATAAATAAAATTTATTCATCTCATTAATTAAAGTATGATATAATTATATCATAGTATAATTAAATTAATATTTTAAAAAATATTAATCAAGTGTTGTTATTTTTGTGGGTCATAAATAATTAATTATAATTTTACAATTAATAAAATGATTTAAAAGAAAATTAATTTTCATAAAATGTATTCATAAATCAATATTTTATTGTCATATGATTTTAGGTTAATTTATTAGGAACTTAGTTAAATTTTCATAGTGTTATAAAATCGGTTTAAATTTAAAAAACTATATTTTTCGAGAAAATGATGTTTTTAATTAAAAATTAAATTTTGAAAATTTTGAAAATTATTTTCATAAAATAGATTTTATTTTTGAATTCTAAAATTCCTAAAATGTTTGGGGTGAATTTTTGGGATTCTTCTAAAATACTTGATTTTTTTGACGAATAGTAAAATAGGGTAATTTATGGTATAAATACATTATGTGCTAAATACACTATTACATGAGTCATGGATGATGTAAGAACCATATTAACTAAATTAAATTAATTTTTTTAAAATATTTTATGATAATTCTCAAACTATTCATATTATTGATCTAAAATAATAAACAAATGAATAAAATAATCAAAAAACACTCCTCTCCTCCACTATAAATACCACCTCTACTCCTCACTCCTTCCAATATTTGAGCCTTTTAAAATTTCTGCCAAATCCTCTCACCAATACCATCTCCCATTTCTAGGAGATATTGGTATCACAAAAAGACCAAAACAATTTCCATAAGAGGTTCTCAAGGAGGAGAATTCAAGAGGTAAATTCCTCCTCCTTTTCCTTTTAATTTCCTTTCAAGTTCTTTTCTTTTATTTTTCTCTCCTAACATCCCCTAATAAAAAGAGAATGAAACCTATATTACCTCACATATATTGGATTTTTATTACACAAATGAAAAAATCCATCATAAATCCCATTCTCCTCTCCCATTTATTCTAAAAATGGAAATGTTCTCCGTAAGGTGTTGTTTCATCGCCTTCAAGGAAGAAAAGTTTTCATATTTCTGCACCGTATTGAAGGATGATCAATAAAAAATTTAGTGGTTGAGAAGGATTGTAAATTTTTTATTAAAACCATTTTTAATTTATAGATTTAACAAATTTACATAATATTAAATGATAAAACAAAATAAGTTTGTTGTGATCTAAAACTGCTAAAATTAATCTAAACAAATTTCATTAACATGGTATCTAATAATTAATCATAGTACCACATAAAAAATAATTTTTATTACAATTTCAACTTATATATGTTCATTAATAACATTTAATTCAAATTTTATCGAATTATACCCATTTTACAAGATCATCATTACTTAGAAACAAGAAAATCGATCATCAAAAATTGAGAAAACAAACACTTCCAAACGATGAAATTAAACACAATAACTCATCAAAAATAAAATAAAATAACTTTATAAAACAATAATGAATAAAATTAAAGTATAAAAGGTTCTTAATTAATTAATTAATGTATTTAATTTTATTATCTATGAAATTAAGGTCAAATTCAGAACACATTTTAACATATGGTAAGGGTTTTAACTCGAACCTTCATTTTTTTCCTTCGGGTTATAATTTCACTATATTTACCCCAATTTAATTCTTATTTCTTTTTTTATACATTTTATATTTTCTATTTATATGTTTTAAACTCATATATCTAGATTATTTTATATTTATTTTATAGGAAATACATGTTTTACAAGGTTCCCTTCTTAATTCTTTCTAATACGCAAGCCCGATTAAAGGGAACATCTCGATTTCTTACCAATTTTCAAGTACCATACTTAATTATGTTTTAAGACACCATTATTTATCTAAAATAACAAATTTTTAATAAAAACTATTTATGTTCACTTTTGTTTTTATAAAAACAATTATGACAAATATAAATGATTTTTCCAAAAGAACTCTTCTTTGAAAAAGTAAAACAGAGTATTTCTCTCGAGAATTACTTGATGATCTTACTAGAGTATTTCCATCTATTTGAACACCTCAGTTTAATTTTATTATTTTTTGATATTGAACTATTATTATTATTATCATCATCTACCATATTTTATTAATTGTTTTATGATCAGTTAGATTGTGGATGTGCGATCTTGATACAATTCACCATACTACTCAGAATGGTTGTGATTATGTTAATAGATTAGGGGAAGTTATTTAAATGTAATATTTATATGATATATATGTTTAAACAAATTAATATTTAGAATTCATTGTACTTATAAAGTTATTTTTGGGACCACTATATCCCCTCGATGCATCAGTAGATCTCATGAGATAAAAAAATATGGACTTGGATGAGGCCTTGCCCATTTTTAGATATGGTTTTGGTCGAGGCCTTAATAATTTTTAGATTTCTTGGTTGAGGACTCAATGGTATGTTTCATATGACTATATTTATTAATTCTCTCATTATGATATTTATAATTGATAAATCATTTGATTCATCGACTAGTATAATATTCATAGTTAAGCTTCATGTGATAATTTATATGGCATTATTTATTCTGATTTTTTCCCTATAATATTAAGCTCAAGATTATATTCTAATGGCATGTGTTCTTTTAGTTATTCACTGTGCATTATTATTTATGCATCCTTGGTAACAATTACCCTTAGTGATCAGCTATGCTAACCCCTTTATTATTTTTTATTTTTCCCTAGGATATGATGATGAATATTATGGGAGACTTACAAGGTCAATCTAAGAGTGTTTGGGTGTTACCAATGGAGATTTTGAATTTTTTTCTTTAAAGTTGTAATGTAATGATCATATATGTAATCCTAATTCCAAAAATGCTAAACTGATCGGCCATTTGGAATTCAAGTCTTGTTTCTATACTAATGTATTAATATAAGGCACCAGATCCTGGCTACATGGGTCAGGGTATTTACAGTTGTTATTAGAGGAAGTATAGTATGAACCATAGAAACTAGATTTAGAAAACATATACTAGTTAACATTAACCTAAGATAAAATTTTAGGATAATAATAGAATAATATCCAATAATTTTGGTAAGGTAGAGATTATTTGGATCTTCTAAGAGATATATCCTTGTCTGGATACTATAAGAGGATGTGGTTTTGGCACAGATATACCTAGGGGTAACAACTCCGACAAGGTGTTCTGGTATTGAATCGGGGTAACATGGTACACAAAAAATGGTCTATACTTCACACCTATTTTAACACTTCTAGGGAAAATTCCAAGGACAATAAAAATTTTCTTTAAAAACAATTTTGAAGGATTTAAAAGTAAATATTTCCTAAAAGAAATCGTGTTTGGGATAATGAAATTAGCTATGTATAATATTTCAATTAATGTTAAGTGTTTTGCTGGTTAAAGATTATGCATTATGATTCATAACTTAGTTTAGTGTATTCCATTATTTAGAAATGGAAACTAATGGAAGGAATGGAAACTGTATCAACATATGTATCCCATATAGGGATTTTCCTCCTATGCAAGATAATGATATTGGTACTGTAGTTGTGACTAGTTATGAGCTACTTAAATCTATATTGGGATTGCTGACTTAGGTTATGAATAATAACCTTACCCATATTCAGTATCCTAAACCATAATGTGGAGGATAAATGTTATAATTCATTATATGACAACAGTCTCCATTATTCATTAGGAATAAAACCCCATTTACAAGGGATTAGTGGATAAGATCCTTAGAGAAGATATTTCTCACTTTGGGATGTAACCAAAGGGATAAGTTTATCATGGAATTTTATCATCTATTGGGAGGTGTGGATCAATTGTGGTCACTAATTTAAAACATAAAGGGGGTGGAAGAAATTAAAAATATGTAATGGAGGGATTTATCAAAATTTTCCTAGAAAAATATTTTCCTCACGAGCAATGAGTGGATATAAAAATTCAGCCATTGATTTTGAAACAAAAAGAGGATAAAATTTTTAGAAAATATGATTCCAATTTTACAAGGATATAAAGGAATTACTTCAAATACATACATAATCCATGGAGAAATATAGATCGATTCATTGATGGCTTGAAAACACTCCTCTGAAGGACACTAGTCTCTAAAAATATATCATTGTATGAAGATATAGTCTCATGTAATATAATAACCAAGAAATAATTTTATAATTCCTATGAATTTATGGGGAAAATAAGAGAAAAATAGGGTGGTAGAGGAAATAATAGACCAAGGAAAGAATAAAAAGGGTAATTTTATAACATGTGATACTTGTAGAAGGAAACAACCTGGTGACTACTTAAAAGGAGGATGAGTTTACTACAGGTGTGGAGATAAAGGACATAATTCTAATGATTGAAATGGAAATAAATAAGATATTAATATCCAATTCTATAATTTTAGGGAGATGGTACACTATTCTAATGATTTTTCAAAGCGTCAAGGAAACATGATTTAGAAAATGCCACATGAGTAAGGATAATCTTATGCAATCATAACTATTGTAGTTGAAATTCTTAAGGATGTGTTGGTGGGTACATCAATCATTTCATCAAACTTATTCAATGCTTTATTTGATTCTAGATCATCACATTCTTTTATATCTTCGTAGATTTCCAATAAAATAAGACATTTCACTTTTTATTTAAAAAATGATTTCTTAGTCAGAACTATTAGGGTATGTATCAATGCAACAATGACGTGTCTGTGAGTCCCCTTAATGAAACATAAATGTTCTTTATTTTTTGATCTTTTCATAATACCTATGATTTAATTTCACATAATCCTTGGTATAGACTAGCTTTCAAAATATAATTCAATAATTTTTTGAAAAAAGATGAAATTCAATATTTGTAAAGGAAAATGTATAATCTTCTATATTTAGAGTAGAATCATCAACATCTGGTTCTTATCGAGATCCACCTTCAGTATCTCTTCTAAATGAAATTCTTGGAGAGGAACAGAAAAAATTATCTCTGAATCTTCAAATTTAATATGTACCTATTGTGAAAGAATATATTGATGTATTTTCATAGTATTTATCTAGATATCCTATAGAATGGGAAGTTAAGTTCTATATTTATTTAACTCATGGTTCAATAACTACATCAAAGACTCCTTATATAATGGACATTGTGACATTAGTATAACTAAAAAAAATTAAAGAAAATGAGTGATAAAGGATTTATCCTCCCTAGTGTTTCTCCATGGGGATCTCATGTTCTCTTTTTCAATAAGAAAGATGTATCAATGAGAATATGAATTTATTATAGGTAAATCAATGCTATTAATATAAAAAAAAGTATCACATGCCTCACATTGATGATTTGTTAGATCAAATTCATGTATCTCAATACTTTTTGAAGATTCACCTTTGATCTGGATATCATCAGTTGCATGTGAGGAAGGATTATATTCAAAATATATAATTTCCAACCAGGTATACACATTACAAGTTTATAGTAACATAATTTGAACTGAATAATGTACCCTTTTTTCAGGGATCTAATGAATAGAGTTTTCGTGGAATATATTGATAACTTTGTTGTGGTATTTATTGATGAAAAAATGATATACTCGAAAATCTATGAAGACCATTATAATCACTTGTGTATTTTTCTGAAGACACATAGAAGAAATTAATTATATGGGAAGTTCAGCATATGTGAATTTTATCTTCAATCAGTTTCTATTCTTGGTCATATTGTCTCTATGGATGGAATCTTAGTATATGTGGTGAAGAAAAAGGTTATTCACGAATGGCCTACACCAATGAAAATAATTGAGGTGCATTGTTTTATTGGTTTAGTGGGTTATTATAGGTGTTTCATTCATAACTTCACTTGATTATCTAACCTGTTATCCATGATTTCTTCTAAATGGGTTAACTTCATATGGAAAAATGAATGTGAATAATTTTTTCATAATTGAAGAGGATATTAGTGAATTCTATAATCCAAACTCAACAAATAGGAAATAGTGTATTTTGTATTTATAGTGATGCGTCAAAGAGAGGACTTGGATGTGTTCTTATATAGAATGATAGATTTATTGCCTATACATCAAGGTATTTAAAATTCAGGAATAGAACTATCCAACTCATGATCTTGATTTAGCAGTTGTAACCTTTTCTCTAAAGATATAGAGAAATTATCTCTATGGAGAATGATGTGATATTTATACACACTATAAGATATTGAAATATGTCTTACCATAGAAAAAAATAAATATGAATAAAATGAGACAACCCGAGAAACGTAATGATTACTATTTTTCAATATGTTATAACCCAATAAGGGAAATTAAGTTTGATGATGGATTGAGTAGGAAGGATCATGTAGTTCTAAACAAAATGCATGTTGAGAAGGACCCAATGTACATGGATCTAGAAAAGAAAGATATGGGAATAACCAAGGAAGGTGAAACATATTATTTTTTCAACTAGTTTCCCAACCATCATTATTAGAAAGGAATAAATTTTCATAGTCTGACGATGAGAATCTTTACAATGAAATTAATGTTTTGAATGATGGGAAGTTTCCATACTTTATGTGTGATGATGGAATTTTGAAATTTTTGAGGAAGACTAGTGTTCCCTCTATAACTAAGCTAAAAATGGAGTTATTTGATGATTCCCATAGTTTTAATATATCTATACAACCCTGGTAGAACTAAGATGCATAGATATTTGAAGGAACATTTCTGGTGGGATAACATGAAGTAGAAAATTTTTGATTATGTATCAAGATTTTTAGTTTGTAAATAATGGAAGTCATAAAGACAACATCTTATAGGAATCATGCAACCTATACCTATCCCTACATGAAAATTTGATGAAATCACCATGAATTGTTTCACTAGATTACCAAAAACTCAAAGAAATAATGATGCGATATGGGTAATTTTTTATCGACTTACCAAATCTGCATGTTTCCTCACTGTAATGGAGGAATTTACAATGGGGTTCCCTAAATTGATCTGTATTAATGAAGTTTTAAGACTTCATAGAGAACCTCTCTCAATTTTTATAATCATAATCCATGTTTTACATTGAAATTCTAGAAAAGTCTTTTGAAATATTTGGATACTGAGCTTCATTATAGTACTGCTTATCACCCTCAAATTGATGGGAAATTATAAAAGATGGTACAAACTTCAGAAGACATGTTGATATCATTATATCTTGATTTTCAAGGTAAGTGGGACCATTATTTACCTTTTTTAGTGTTTTACCACAACAATTGTTTCCATTCTAGTATTCAAATGGCACCATATGAATAATTGTATAGAATGAGATGTCGTACACCAACAATGTTGGGATGAAGTTGGTGAAAGGAAGTTTATAGGCCCAGAGATTGAAGAGGAAGAAATAGTGAAGGTAAAGACTATTCAAAATCATATCAAACAAACTAAAATTAGGAAAAATATTTGTGTTGATAATCAAAGGAAGATTTGGAATTTCAACTTGGAGATCAATTTTTCTTGAAAGTATCTCACTGGAAGGGTGTTATAAGATTTTGGAAGAAAGGGAAATAGATCCCCATATACATTGGTCATTTTTAAATTATAGAGAGAATTGGATTTGTTTCCTATCATTTGTAAAAGCCTCCAAAACATTCTAAAGTACACAATGTGTTTCACATATCTTTGATAAGAAAGTACATGTCAAACTCAATGCATGTCCTCACTTATAAAGGAATAGATTTGGAATCTTATTTATCTTATGATGAAGATTCTATCTTGATTCTAGACACTAAAGAACAGGTGTTTATGAATTGGATGTATTTTATGGTAAAGTTACTTTGGGATAATAATAAAATTAAATAGGAGGCATGGGATTATGATGAAATTATGGTGAATATCTACAAAAATATTTTAATGAGGTGACATTTTTTGAAATTCCGAGGATGATATTTTTGTAGGAGAGGAGAATGTAATGCCCCCAAAAGCTATCAACGAGATTTCCCTTTTTATGATTATTTTATATAGTAAAAATCATATAAACCCACATAAATAAAACAATAAAAAATTATAAATGAATAATCAATAAAATAAGTGGTATTTCGAGATGTTAAGGAACATATACCGATGAAATACTAACATGACCATAGCAATAGTATATGAGCCTTCTGAATAATGAATTAGAAAAATAAATAGAAACCTCATCCATTAAAGTACGAATAACCTTTAGTCATCTCATAAATGAAATTATTATTTAATTATATCATATTATAACTAAATTAAAATTTTAACAATTATTAATTAAGTGTTGGAATTTTTATTAGTCATAAATAATAAATTAAAATTTTATAATAAACAAAATGATTTAAATGAAAATTTTTTTTTTATAAAATTTATTCATAAATAAATATTTTGTTGTCTTAGAATTTTAGGATAATTTTATAATTCCTTAGTTAATTCTTTAGAGTGTTACAAAATAAGTTTTAATTTTAAAAACTATATTTTTCATGTAAATGATGATTTTAATTAAAAAGAAAATTTCTCATATTTAGAGAATTATTTTAATAAAATTGATTCCATTTTTTAATTCTACATGTTGAAAAATGGTTGTGTTAATTTTTGGGATTTCTCAAAAATACTTGAATTTTTTTTAAAAGTGAAGTACAGTAATTTATGGTATAAATTCATTATAAGATAAATACACTATTACTTGATTCATGAATGATATAAGCACAAAAATCTCAAAATTTCCATCATTAGATTAATATTTTTAATGATAATTCTCAATTTATTCAAATTATTTAGCAGAAATAATAAACAAATGAAAAAATATTCAAGAAACAATCATCTCCTCCACTATAAATACCACCCCTCACCACCTCTTCTCCTCACAACTTCCAGGTTTTGAGACTTTTAAAATTTCTACACGATACTCTTCCAAATCCCCTCTACCATTTTTAGGATCTCTAGATCGCATCAAAATACCAAAATCATTTCCCTAAGGAGGTTCTCAAAGGGGATAATTCAAGAGGCAAAATCATCTTCCTTTTACTTTTAATTTCTTTTCAAGTTCTTTGTTTTTATTGTTATCTCCTCACATACCATCCTCTAAATAGCATAAAAACTCTAGTAAATCAAATTTACTAGAATTTAATTACTCTAATAGAATAATATATCAACAATCACATTCTTCTCTTCCTTTTATTCTAAAAATGGAAGTGTTGTCTGTGAGGTGTTGTTTCATCACCTTCAAGAATGATAAGTTTTCATTTTACATCACTATCTTCAAGGATGTTCATAAAACTAATTTAATGGTTGAAATAGATTTTTAAATTTATATTAAAACGTTTTTTATGTTCTTTTAGTAACATATTTACATAATACAAAATGATATAACAAAATGAGTTCATTGTGATCTAAAATAGCTTAAATTAATCTAAATGAATAACATTAACATGTTGTCTGATGATTCGTCCTCATACAATATAAAATAATAATATGTATAACCATTTACAATTCTAAATGTTCTTTAATAACATTTAATTTCAATTCTAGATAATTATACCCATTTTACAAGAACTTCATTACTTATATACAAGCGAACCGATCATAAAAAATCAAGAAAATGAACACTCTCGAATGATGAAATTAAACACTAAAACTCATAAAAAAGAAGATAGATGAAAATAATAAAGAAATAATGAATAAAAATAACATATAAAAAATTCTGAATTAATTAATTATTCGATTAATTTGATTACCTTGGACATTAAGTCTAAGTGTAGAACACATTGGGACATAAGGTAAGGGTTTCTACTCGAACCTTCATTTTTCATTAAAGTTATTGTTTCATAATATTTACCCCAATGTAATGATTCTTTATTTTTGTGTAATTAATTTATATTCTATGTGTTCCAAAATCATATATCTAGAATATTTTATCTATATTTTATGGGAAATACATGTATTACAAGGTCCCCTTTCTAATTCTTCTCGATATGCAATCCCGATTAAAGGGAACATATCAATTTTTAACCATTTTCATATACCTTGCATAATTTTGTTTTAAGAAACCATTATATTTTTAAAATCGCTAAATTTTACATAGAAAACAATATTTGTTAACTTTTGGTTTTATAAAAAGAATTATGACAAATACAAATGATTTTTCCAAAATAACTCTTCTTTACAAACTGAAAGGGGGTATTTGACTCAATAATTCCTCGATGATCTTACTAGATTATTTTAATCTATTTAAACAACTCGGTAGAATTTTATGATTTTACTCTTACGATTATCATCATCCATATTTTATTAAATGGATTATGATCATTTTGAGAGTAGATATTCTATCTTGATACCATTCACCATACTACTCAGAATGGTTGTGATTATGTATACAGATTGGAGAATGTTATTTACATTGAATACGTATATGATGTTTATATTTAACCCCATTCATATGAGGAATTCATTAGACATAGAAAGTAAAGGGTGGGGCCTTCTATATCCCCTTAATACATCGGTAGATATTATAAGACAAAATAGATATTAACTTTGTTGAGTCCTTTCCAATATTTAGATATGGTTTTGGTTGAGGCCTTAATCATTTTTTAGATGTCTTGGTTGAGGCCACTATGGTATATTTCAGATGTCTATCATATTGAATTCCCTCATTATGATATTATTAATTGATAAATCATGTGATTATTTTACTAGTAAAATATTCATAGTTTATCTTAATGTGATTATTTATACGGTATTATTTATTCTGGTTTTTTTTCAACTGTATTAAGCTTAAGATTATGTTCTAATGGAATGTGTTCTTTTAGTTATTCATCATTCCTCATTATTTATGCTTCTGCTATAATACAAACCCTTAATGAGAATATGAGATCACCCATTTCTTATGTTTTGTTTTTCCACATGATATGAATGTGGATATTATGAATGATTTTCGTGGTTAATCTATTATTTTTTGGGTGTTACCAAAGGAGTTTCTACCTTGTTTTTTATTTCAAGTTGTAATGTAATGTTCATGTATGTAATCTGAATTCCAAAACTACTAAATTGATCTATCCTTTGGAATTAAATTCTTGTATCTATGAAAATTTATTAATATATGGGATCGACTTTGGGATACTAGGTTTAGGGTCATTACAACTGGTGCCTCAACTGGTGCAGAGGCTGGTAGGACCACTGGTGGTGGCACTACGGGAATCTATCATGGGTAACCCATATGGATAGGCCTATAAGGATGGGGCTGACCCTACTCTGGTTGAACATTCAATAGAGGGAACTCACAATCTGCTGCTACAGTATCCAAATATATTAGCGGTTGGTATCCCATATTGAGAGGATGTTCTAGGTCTATATTAGTTGTCATGAGAAAATCTCTTTTTGAGTATACTGAGTGGAAGTTCTGGTTGAGGATATACTTTAGAACATACCTAGCAGGCAGGCTTCCTCGAGATAATTTTCTATTTATTCTCTTCAATTATTTTATTTCATGCACTTTCTGAGGAAATATTTCCCCTGGTTAAAGAGACTTAGCCTCTCTGGGAGGGAGGTGAGACATGAGTTGAAACTTACCTTTTTCCCTAATTGGTTCCTTTCGAGGGGTTAATGATAGATAGTTCAAGGGAGTTCCCAAATTCAGAATAAGCCTCTGGTTCTGGGTACACACACCTCTTTTATTTTTGGTGTTGACTACCACCTGAACTGAAACATCCTCTTCTGAGTCCACTAAATTGGCCTCATGATATGTGGAATCTATAGGGTTGGCGTTGTGGATGTTAACTAATGTGAAGCATGTTGTAGGAATTCAATCAGTATCTTTGTGAGACTGCCTTCTTCTGAATCCCCCATGAGGCTTTTTCCTCTCCCTTTTTGGTTCTCTAGGAACTTTTTTGAAGATAGTAACCAGAAGGGAATATCCATATATTTTAGTCATGTGTGTTCCAAGAGAAAATACTAGATCAGGGGATGGGATGAACTGATAGGATTCATTCTATGTTATCTTCCCCAATCGGGAGAAAACTAATTTCCTTATAGGAGGTTATTATTGAGGTGAAAAATCACCCATCATTGAGGGAGGGATCTGTTCATGTTCTTCATTCACAACCCTTCGGGCATAGTAGGTTAACCTCGAATGTGGAGTTAAAAATTACCCCATCCTTAGGGGTTGGGGTTGCTCCTGAACTATTGTGGGTGATATCATTCAGTTGAACATCTGATTTTATGGATTTTTTTCAAATGTGGGATGGGTGCATCATTCAGAACACACATAAATTGCCCATTTCAGAATACAAATGTGTTATTTCCAACTTTTTATCTATTTAAAGGTTGACATCCTCTAAGATAGACACCTGCTCGATGGTCTCAGATTATTTACACAAACATCTATCAATAGCCACCACTCTTCTGGCCAATCATCGGTGAGAGTCGGTCAGGGCCTATTCTTGTGGAGCATATCTTTGGCCATGAATATATTTTGTTTCTTTAGTTTGCATGGGTGTATTAAATTTTATGATACCACCTTTACTGGGCATTGATGGTTAGGGTGTTCATTGAAATGAAATCCTCCATGTGCACCCTATAATACCCTGTGTTTTTATGGACCTTTTTTCCTCTTGAATAAATCAAATTTTCATTTTTTATTGAAATGAACTAATTTAAATATTCCTTTCACATAGAACTAACTTAGTATACATTACATGCAACACTAATGTTTCTACGAATCATCATTTTACAAATATAATTATTTAAATGATATAATTATAACCTAGCCATTAAACATAGTAATATGAATTGAAATAACAAATTTTCAAATATTGTTTATAATTTTTTTATATAAATTAAACATATTGATAATGAAATATATAATTGTTGTTAAAGTCCTTATATGTTTAAAAATAAAATTTTCTCAAATGAACTCCATTTAATGTCCTTGTGTGGAAAATAATAAAATTAATTTTAGACATATTTATAAATTTAACTTGATAAAATAAAATTTGAATTTGAATTTATTATTACAAAATTAAATTTGGTCAATTTTTTTATATTTTTCTCATAAACATCATTTTTAGATAAACAGTGAAAAATATAGGATTTTAATTCAAAAATATGTTTTCATATAATTTATTTATAAGGATTAATTATATTTTAAAGTTGATTAAATTTTTAATTAGATAATATTTTTACCAATTAATAAAAAAAATTCATTGAGATCAATTTATCTTTAAACTCGAGTATAAAATAACAGCAAACTTTTGAATTTTTTCACTTTAGAAATACGCATTATCGACCCAACTGCAGTATTAATTTTAAATTAATTTCTTTCACTTCTTTGATTATAATTTGAAAAAATGAATTCCATATTAGGAATCAGAATAATATGTAACGTATAATAAGTTCAACTTTGTAACAACCTAGGTATTTAAAGAATAATATATTTTTATATCTATTAATATTTATGAATAATATATTATTTTTACATTAATGGGGAAGTTTTTTCTGATAGAAGTCTCAATACACAATAATGATTTTCTTGGAAATCTTATGTTGCACACATCATTGATTTATACCGAAAATAATATATTATTATTATTATTTTAAATAGTAGTTAACGCATAATCGTTGTATTATAGGGAATGAATAGAAATAACTAAAATATGATTATACATGTTTGTAAATTGTTTTTACATTAATCCAATAAATTTTATAGGTCTTAAAATGATAATGAAACTAATTTTAAGCATAAAATACTTTAATATTTTTAAAAGGTTGGCTTACCGCCTTTTGATGGAAAACCCTTTTTAAATCTAGTCTTTGTCAATTTTATATGTTCTATTTGAAAAAAAACTTCTTCTTTAGAAATGGGACATCAAAATTTATCATGGTTGAAATGTTTTGGTATTTTTCTTATGAAATTCATAAATTAATGAATAGTAAAAAATACTGCATTTTAATTCAAATATATATTTTCATATAATTTATTTATATAGTTATATTGTACTTTTAATTGGTTTTCAATTGTAATTTGATTATGGTATTATCATTTAATCAAATTATGGTCATTGGAATTAATTTTACACTTTAATTGGGCATAAACACCTGTCAATCTTTTGATAGACTTTAATTCTTAAAAACATGTTTTCTGGTTTTGACAACGGAAATTAATTTTAAATTAATTTATGACAAATTTGTGTTTTGAATTTTTAAAAATTCATTCTATATTTTTAATAACAAGGTATAAATTTTTTAAATAGGTACCTTTTATTTTTTTTACATTACGAATAGTAACTTTAGTAATTATTTTTTGTTTACCATGGTTAAAAGGTAAATCTGGTAAAAACGAGTAAACAAATAATATTATAATAATATTAAACTACCCTAACACAAGTCCTAATACTATTTTATGACATATGTCCAACCATTAGCATCCTTGGGTCGATTTTGGGACCCCATGGAGCCACTTTGGTGTGATAATTACGAGTTAAAAGAATTAATTTAAAGTAAAGAGAAATATAACATAAACATGTATCTTATTACTAAAACAATTTTTAAACAAGGATATATAAGTGATCTATTTAAATATAAATATTAATTAGGAAGATAAAAATATTACCAACATCATGATATTTTATTTATAATTTTTAAATATTAAATAAATAAATTTAATTATGACACAATGATGACGCAGTCATTGCTTCATTAATAAAAGATTCAAAAAAATGATATTATAAATATTAAAAAAATATTATATGACATAATTAATGTCATCCACCAATTATATAGGTTAATATGACATTTTATTATTGATTAAATGTTTTTTTCGAAGTAATCATGTTGTTATGAATTTATAAAAATGTCAAGTATGAATATTGTCCAAAATTGACATAATTCATAACTTAAAATAAAAAATAGTTTATTAAATGATATTAAATTCCTAAAAAACTAATATTAGTCCAAATGGTTAATATGAGTCCAAATATTTCATAAATGACTTTTTTTTTGGGTCTTTTGAGATGATATGGTAATTACATTAACCCACAATGTGTAAATAACATTATATCACTGTAAGATTAAAAAGGGTAAAATAAGAGTTAAACCAAAAATATAAAGATAAAAAAATATTTAAAACTTGTCTAAAAATTATTGGATAAGGGTTATTAGAACCAACATCATCTTATCTTCCAATTAAATGAGTTTTGGACCATTTTTAATGGAAATTGAATTTATAATAAATTAACATTTCAAAACTTTTATAAAGTACCCCTCCCCCATCTTATAAAATACCACCACCTCTACCCACTTACTCACACCTCTCAAGACCCTTAGATCATCCAAATCCTGCTCAAATAAGCCACCAACATCCCTCCCTTCCTCTAAGAAGCCTCACCTTGGGCAGAAGGTAATTTATGAAATCCTTTTGGTGGAGAACCCTTTTTAAATCTAGTTCTTGTCACTTTTATATGTTCAATTTGAAAAAAAAAATAAACTTCTTATTTAGAAGAGGGATGTTAAATTTTAACTTTTTTGAAATTTTGGTTTTTTCTGATGATACTCATATTTTAATTAATAGTGAAAAATACTGCGTTTTAATTCAATACTATCTTCTCATCTAATTTATTTATATAGTTAGATTGTCCTTTTAATTTTTTTTAAAGTGTAATTGGATTAAATATTTTTCATTTAATACAATTATGGTAATTGGAATTAATTTCACATTTTAATTAGAAATAAACACATGTCATTATTTTAATAGATTTTACTTCTTAAAAACTTTTTTTTTTGACAATGGTAATTAATTTTAAATTAATTTCTTCCAATTATATGTTTTGAATTTTAAAAAGTGTATTCCATATTTGGAATCATAAGGTCTAAACTATGTAAATAGGTACCTTTTATTTTTTGACATTATGAATAGTAACTTCAATAATTATTTTTTTATTTACCATGGTTAAAAGGTAAATCTGGTAAATAAGGGTAAAAAAATATTATAATAATAGTAAACTACCCTAACACATGTCCTAATCCTATTGGATGAGATATTCCATACCATGGGAATACTTGGGTCGATTTTGGGACCACATAGAGCCTCATGGGTGTGATAATGACAAGCTATAAGAATTAATTTAAAATAATGAGAAATATAACATAAACATGTATCTTCTTACTAAAAAAATTTTTATATGGGGTTATATAAGTGATATGTTGAAATATAAATAGTCATTATAAATCTAAAAAATTTCCTACATCATTATATTTTATTTATAATTTTTAGATATTATATAAATAAAATTAATTATGACACAAAGATGATGTAGTGATTGCTTTATTAATAAAGGATTCAAATAAATGATTTTATAAATATTAAAATAAATATTATATTTCATAAATAATGTAATATATTAATTTTCTTGGTGAATATGACATGTTAGGATTAATTTTTTTTTCAAAGGAATCAAGTTGTTATGAATATTTAAAAAATTCAAGTATGAATAGTGTCCAAAATTGACATAATTCATAACTTAAAATATTAAATATTTTGTTAAATAATATTAAATTCCTAAAAATATAAGATTTTTATAAATGGTTATGATAAGTCCAAATATATCATAAAAGGCTTTTTTGGGGTCGTTTTACATGATATGGTAATTATATTAACCCATAATGTGTAAATAACATGATATCAATCTAAGATTAAAACGAGTAAAATAAGGGTAAAACCAAAACGATAAGGATAAAAAAAATATTCAAAACTTGTCTAAAAATTATTATATGATGGTTATTTGAACCAAAATCATATTATATTCGAATTAAATTAGTTTTGAAGTTGTTTTAATCAAAATTAGATTTATAATAAATTAACATTTCAAGACTTTCCTAAAGTACCCCTCCTCCCTCTTATAAAACGTCGCCACCTCTACCCACTTACTCACACATATCAATCCCCTTGGATCATCCAAATTCTACATAAATAATCTCCCAACATCCCTACCTTCCTCCTAGAATCCTTAACTTTGGAATAAGTCAATTAAAGAAATCCTTTTTCCTTATAACAAAAGAAGTTACCTGATTTTGTGGAATATAATGAAGGAATGAGACAATTTGGACTCAAGGTAAGGGTCTTTGTCTCAATCTCTTTTAATTGAGGCATTTTTTGATTTATATATGACCTTATTTTATACATTGAATAATAAACCCCTTTTACTTTTAATTTCATTCAAAGGTAATCTTTTTTCTATGAATCATTTTACTATACGACAAAAAGGAATGTTTTTAACGTATACGATGACAAATACTTCTCCACCGCCATAACCGTTATTAGATATTTGGATTAATATATAATACTTAATGTCTTTTAAAATAAAAATTAGTCCCTTGTTCTTTTATTTGGGTATATTGGTATTTTAAATGGGTTCTTAAATGAAATTTTTATTTTGATACAGAAGTGTTTTTTATATGGGATTGGGAGATGCTTTCAAAAGGGGGTTTTGTGATGAATGTGTTTTATTCATAATGTAACATCCCTAGTAATTAATGAATAATAGATATTTTATCTATGTCTATTAATGAATTAGATAGTGTTTTAGAGGCTTAAAATAAAAATAAATCCAATCTTAAGCATGGAATACACTAATATTTTTAAAAGATTGTTTTTCTGCCTTTGATGGAAAAACATTTTTGAATCTATCTTTTGACAATTTTATAAACTATGTTTGTCAAAATAAACTTATTCTTTATTATTGGGACAACAAAATTTACTTTGTGTGAATTTTTGGTATTTTTCTGACAATGTTCATTTTTTAATGAATAGTAAAAAATACTACATTTTACATCAAAACTACTTTTTAATCTAATTTATTTATATGATTAGATTATCTTTTGAATTGGTTTTGAAGTGAAATTAGAATATGTTTTTACCATTCAATCCAATGGTGGTCATTGGAATCAATTTCACTTTGAAATTGGACTTAAACTGGTGTCAATCGTTTGATACTTATTGTTTCATAAAAACACGCTTTTTGTCATAACAACGGGAATTATTCATTAAATTAATTAATGTGACTTATATGTATTGAATTTTGTAAAATAGAATTCATTTTTGAATTCGTAATATCAAATATAGCTTAGGGTGAATTTTTGGTAATTTTCTGAAAAACTTCAATTTTTGATGAATAGTGAAACCACTAAGTGGTAGTTAAAGAAACTGATTTTTCGTTTAAATGAAACTTTGCCACTTTTGTGTTTTGAATTTCAAAAATCCGACATACATGTTTGTCATTAAGAAGTAAAATGTGGTTCAATGAGATTAAAATAATTTTTTGGTGAATAGTAACTTATTCAGTTCTTAATCGCGATTAGTGGTAATTAGGGTAGTTTAAAGTAAAAATAATGCTTTAATAATATAAAATGAAATAGACAAATGTCCTACCCTCATTATTTGTGTCATGGAAGACCAAGACAAGCCATGGGTCAACTTGGGGACCCCATGGAGCCACTTTGGTTGGAAAATGACATTAATATACATTTATTTAATGCTAAAATTAAATTGACACAAACATGGGTTTTTTTACTAAAACAGTTTTTAAGGGGGGATGCACAAGTCTAAATTTTGACTATAAATATTCATTAGAAATCTAAAACGATTTCCTACATCATAGTATTTTTTTTATAATTTTTAAATATTAAATAAATTAATTTAATTACGACATCATGATGATGCAACGATGACCTCATTATTTAACGATTTAAATAAAATGGAAAGATAATGTAATATCTAAAACCTAAAATTGTCCAAAAACTATTGTATAGGAATATTTCGAAGCCTTATGATCTTATATTTGAAATATATCAATGTGGGACCTTATAAATTTGAAACACTTTTGAAAATAAAATAATAGTTTCATGATTTCCAAAAGTGCCCCTCCTCTCCTCTTATAAAAGGCCCCCACCTCTACCTCATTTCACACACTCCTCAAGCCTTTGGCTCGGCCGTACCCTGCCCATTTACTCTCTCCACATACCTATCCTCATCCTAGAGTATTTCCTTTGGGCATAATCCTTTCAAAGGAATCCTTTAGGCTCAAATCAAAAAGAGTTACACTTTTAAAGGTAATTCATTCTCTCATGTTCATTTGTTTTATTTTGCTTCTCCAACCCCCTAAAATCTTTTTATTTATTTCTTTTGAAACAACAACAGTATATTAAATATACTAGGATGTTGTTATAAGATTTATGCGAGCTATACTCTCACACAACTACATCAAATGGTGAAAGAACATACGGTTTCTGTGGATGGCGAAATTCTGCCTCCCGAAACGATGATTGTTCAATACTCATTTAACACCTTCAAAGGTGGCCATTATGATGTCACTATTTTTATATATGATATATGATATTTTTATTCTTTTATAAAGCTTCTATATTTTTCATTTATGGCATACCATTATTTGTTCCATTATGGGTAAACACGATATCTTCATTTTAGGAAGTGCAGACTACCGCCCCCTGAAAGTGATTTGATTCGTTAATACCATATGTGGGATGTGTAAAGGATAAAGTTAATGATATTATATATGTTATTATACTTGAATTATAATATACTCTTATTACATTATGATTCCATTCCAGAAAATACGAAATAGAAATGGAAGTAGCGTTCATGCATACGTACGGCTTACCGTCTCCATGAACGGTGCATTTCATTTATTACCTCTAAAGGTGATGTAATATTATAAATACATGTATATTCTGAATATATATGATATATATGTTATCCAAATCATTAATATCATTCTGGATATAACGAACCTTTGACCAAATTAACAACATGTAAGTGTAAGAAGTCTATTTTTGACTTAAGAACCAAATACCGACAAAATGAACATTATTAACTTAAATGATTACATGATGTTCATAACATGGTATAAAAGGAATAATGAACTTGAAAAAGGTTATTAAGCAATTAGAGATTAACTCAAGTTTATTATTCAGGAGATTAAAGAATGGTCGGGTCAAGTCGGATACGAGGTATGGGACTTCGTCTCAATCTTCTTTCATTGAGGAATATTTTGTTTTATACACAAACTTATTTTATATAGTGTATAAACCTCTTTGAATTTTACGTTTATCCAAAAGGAATATTTTTTATATGAATAATTTTACAAAATGACAAAAAGGGAATGCTTTTGTCGTACGTATGCGGTGACAACGACTTCTCTGCCGCCGTGACCATTATTTGAGTTTTGGCTTCCTCTACAGGCCATACCTTCTTTTTAAAAGAAAAATAAATACCATGTTTTACTTTTCCTTTATTTTGGTATTGAAAATGGTTTTCATAATCTATTTATATCAATGTGTTGTATTGATATCTTGTGATTGAAAGGTGGAAATTTTATGTTTCCTTTATGCATGTTTTATGTGATACGATTATGTTGAGGTTATTGGGAATTATTATGAAGAAGGGTGCTTCAGTGATAAACTAAGGGCGTGTGCGCCCAATATAGCTCTCCAATGCATTGGGTAACGCGAAGGAGTGAAACGTTAAGGTTTCTTCGAAGAGATTTAGGGAATATACCATGATGGGTATTCCAAACGTAACCAATAGGGTTACTCCCTACGTAAGAATGTTATGAATGCCTCAAGTTACCTTTATGTCTTATGATTTCTATGATTTACTCATTATTTGGTGAGGTATGTTAAAGTGCTTATGTTTTATGGGTAAAGTATGATTTCATTCTTATGTATATATGTACCCATGTTTCCTTTCCATGTTTTTATAACCCATACTGAGCTTTTTATGCTCATCCCATGTTTTTTTTTGAAATGATTTTCACAGGTTAAAGGAAAGGTACATGATATGATGATAGTGTCAAGGAAGTGTCAAGAAAGAATCCATGTTTTATTTTAAATATGTTTCCATTGATGGGAATGAAGAATACTATATTTATTTAACCACTTTGTTTATATGTGGAATGTAATGCAAGTTTTATGATCTAATTCTCTAAAACTCTAAACCCGAAAAGATCCTCAACGTGTAATCTTGTAATAAATCAAGATTAAGTAAGGTTTAAGGCTGGGGACTTATAGTTGGTATCAGAGGTCGGTTTAGATAACTTTATGAGTTAGAATTATATTAAATGATTATTCAAAAAAAATTGAAATGATATAGCATTTGAAGATTACCATGTTTCTTCGCCTAAGATATTTCTCTGTTAAGAATGGTTTTTCATAGAGGAGAACGAACAAATTTTCTGGGAAGCCATACAGATGGAAATGTCCTTTCAAATCAGTATCCTGAGATAGTCAGAATCAGAACTAAACAGTTTGTTGCAGTGATGGCTCAGTTGACTCAGGTGAAAAATTTTGGTTGTGTTTATTGATGATATTTTGGTGTTTTCTAAAAGTAAAGAGGAGAATGAAAAACATTTAAGGGTTATCTTGCAAACCTTAAAAGAAAAGAAACTGTATGGAAAATTCAGCAAGTGTGAGTTTTGGTTGCAACAAATTTCTTTCCTTGGTCATATTGTTTCTAAATATGGAATAACTGTAGATCCTGCAAAAAAAAAGTTGTGGAAGAATGGCCAAGACCCACAAATGTAACCGAGATTCGTAGCTTCCTTGGTTTGGCAGGATATTACCGAAGGTTTGTTAGAAATTTTTCACGATTATCTAGTCCAATGACTAAGCTAACTCGGAAGCGTGTTAAGTTTATCTGGACAAAAGAATGTGATGATTGTTTTCAGGAATTGAAAAGAAGATTGGTGAATGCTCCAGTTTTGGCACTACCTTCCAGGAATGGTGAGTTTGTTATATACAGTGATGCTTCATTGAAAGGACTTGGTTGCGTCCTAATTCAGAACGATCAGGTAATTGCTTATGCTTCACGACAGTTGAAAACTCATGAGGTAAATTACCCTACACATGATTTGGAATTAGCTGCTGTTTTTTTTGCTTTAAAATTTTGGAGGCATCATTTGTATGGAGTAAAGTGTGAAATATATACCGATCACAAAAGTTTAAAGTATATATTCACTCATAAAGAGTTAAACATGAGACAGAGGAGATGGCTATAATTAATCAATGATTATGATTGTACAATTCATTACCATCCGGGAAAAGCAAATAAAGTGGATGATGCTTTGAGTCGAAAAATTAATGCTTCATTAGAAATGTTGCGTTTGCAACGTGATCCTTTGGTTAAGGATTTGATGAACTTTGGCATAGAAGTTTTTGGTGCAGGAATTCCTTCTGTTTTGTTTTGGGTATCAATGAGATCTTCTCTATCATGCAGAATCAAGCAAGCACAGAAGCAAGACAGTGAGTTGCAGAAAAAGGTAGAGCTGGTTTAGAAAGGTAAGTTGCCTGAATTCAACATTGATAATGATTGTGTTTTGAGATTTGGGAAGAGATTGTGTGTGCCTTGTGATTCACAGTTGAAGAGAGATTTGTTATGTGAAGATCATAGTTCTCCGTTTTCAGTTCATCCGGGCAGTACTAAGATGTATAGAGATCTATGGGAGTATTACTGGTGGGATGGAATGAAAAGAGATATTGTTGATTTTAATGTGAAGTGTTTGACATGTCAATAGATTAAAGCAGAGCGGCAGTTACCGAAAGGGATGCTTCAGCCTTTACCAGTGCCAGAGTGGAAATGAGAGAATATATCCATGGACTTTGTTGTGGGATTACCGAAGACATATTGAGGTAATAATGCAATCTGGGTTATTGTTGATCGCTTGACCAAATCTGCTCATTTCTTTGCTATACGAGATACTTTCTCTCTTGATCAACTTTCCCATTTTTATCTTAAAGAGATAGTCAGGTTACATGGAGTTCCTCTCTCCATTGTATCGGATCGTGATCCCAGGTTTACTTCTAACTTTTGGAAAGGCCTTCAGAAGTCATTGGGTACTGAATTAAATTTTAGTACAGCTTTTCATCCTCAATCAGATGGGCAGTCAGAACGAACAATTCAGACCTTGGAGGATATGCTATGAGCTTGTTCGATGGATTATCAGTGAAGTTGGGACCAACATCTTTCTTTGGTTGAATTTTCATATAATAACAGTTTTCATTCCAGTATACAGATGGCACCATTTTAGGCAGTATATGGGAAGTGGTGTCGAACTCCAGCTTTCTGGGATGAATTGGGTGAAAGGAAGTTGATGGGACCAGAATTGGTAGAAGAGATGGCAGAAAAAGTTCAGCTGATTCAGAAGCACATGAGAACAGCTCCGAGTAGGCAGAAGAGTTATGCAGACAACAGGAGGAAGGATCTATCTTTTGAGGTAGGTGATCATGTTTTTCTCAAAGTATCACCATGGAAAAGTGTGATGATATTTGGTAAGAAAGGAAAGCTGAGTCCAAGGTTCATTGGACCATATGAAATTATGGAGAAAGTTGGATTAGTTTCTTACCGAGTGGCTTTACCTCTGAGTTTATCTCAGGTACACAATGTTTTTCACGTTTCGGTGTTGAGAAAGTACATGGCAGATCCATATCATGTTTTGAGTCCAGAGGTAGTTCAGCTGGAAGAGAACCTATCTTATGAGGAACAACCGGTTTTACCACAGGGATAAAGTGTTACAGAATAAGGTGATTAATCAGGTAAAGGTTTTGTGGAAAAACCACATTATGGAAGAGGCAACATGGGAATCTGAAAATGCAATGAGGGATAAGTACCCCCATTTATTCGATAAGTAAATAAATTGTGAGGACGCAATTTTCTAAAGGGGGGAAGGATGTAACATCCCTAGTAATTAATGAATAATATATATTTTATCTATGTCTATTAATGAATTAGATAGTGTTTTAGAGGCTTAAAATGAAAATAAATCCAATCTTAAGCATGGAATACACTAATATTTTTAAAAGATTGTTTTTCTGCCTTTGATGGAAAAACATTTTTGAATCTATCTTTTGACAATTTTATAAACTATGTTTTTCAAAATAAAATTATTTTTTATGATTGGGACATAAAAATTTTCTTTGTGTGAATTTTTGGTATTTTTCTGACAATGTTCATTTTTTAACGAATAGTGAAAAATACTGCATTTTACATCAAAAATGCTTTTTAATCTAATTTATTTATATGATTAGATTATCTTTTGAATTGGTTTTGAAGTGAAATTAGAATATATTTTTACCATTTAATCCAATGGTGGTCATTGGAATCAATTTCACTTTGAAATTGGACTTAAACTGGTGTCAATCTTTTGATACTTATTGTTTCATAAAAACACGCTTTTTGTCATAACAATGGGAATTATACATTAAATTAATTAATGTGACTTATATGTATTGAATTTTTTAAAATAGACTTCATTTTTGAATTCGTAATATCAAATATATCTTAGGGTGAATTTTTTGTAATTTTCTAAAAAACTTCAATTTTTGATGAATAGTGAAACCACTAAGTGGTAGTTAAAGAAACTGATTTTTCGTTTACATGAAACTTTGCCACTTTTATGTTTTGAATTTCAAAAATCCAACATACATGGTTGTCATTAAGAAGTAAAATGTGGTTCAATGAGATTAAAATAATTTTTTGGTGAATAGTAACTTATTAAGTTCTTAATCGCGATTAGTGGTAATTAGGGTAGTTTAAGGTAAAAATAATGCTTTAATAATATAAAATGACCTAGACACATGTCCTACCCTCATTGGTTGTGTAATGGCCGACCAAGAAAATCCATGGGTCAACTTGGGGACCCCATGGAGCCACTTTGGTTGGAAAATGACATTAATATACATTTATTTAATGTTTTAAATTGACACAAACATGAGTTGTTTTATTAAAACAGTTTTTAAGTGGGGTTAAACAAGTCCAAATTTTGACTATAAATATTCATTAGAAATATAAAACGATTTCCTACATCATAGTATTTTTTTTATAATTTTTAGATATTAAATAAATTAATTTAATTACGACATCATGATGATGCAACGATGACCTCATTATTTAACGATTTAAATAAAATGGAAAGATAATGTAATATCTAAAACCTACACTTGTCAAAAAACTATTGGATGTGAATATTTCGAAGCCTTATCATATTATCTTAGAAATATATCAATTTGGGACCTTAGAAATTCGAAACACTTTTTAAAATAAAATAATAGTTTCATGATTTCCAAAAGTGCCCCTCCTCTCCTCTTATAAAAGGCCCCCACCTCTACCTCATTTCACACACTCCTCAAGACTTTGGCTCGGCCGTACCCTGCCCATTTACTCTCTCCACATCCCTCTCCTAATCCTAGAGGATTCCCTTTGGGTATAATCTTTTCAAAGGAAGCCTTTAGGCTCAAATCAAAAGGAGTTACACTTTTAAAGGTAATTCATTCTCTTGTGTTCAATTGTTTTATTTTGCTTCTCCAACACCCTAAACTCTTTTTATTTATTTCTTTTGTAACAAAAACAGTATCTTCAATATACTAGGACGTTGTTATAATATTTATTTGAGCTAAAATCTCACACAACTACATCAAATGGTTAAAGAACATGCGGTTTTCGTGGATGGCGAAATTCTGCCTCCCGAAACCATGATTGTTCAATACTCATTTAACACATTCAAAGGTGGCCATTATGATGTCACTATTTTTATATATGATATATGATATGTTTATTCTTTCCTTAAGCTTCTGTATTTTTCATTTATGGCATACCATTATTGTTTCCATTATGGGTAAACACGATATCTTCATTTTAGGAAGTGCGGACTACCGCCCCCTGAAAGTGATTTGATTCGTTAATACCATATGTGGGATGTGTAAAGGATAAAGTAAATGATATTATATATGTTATTATACTTGAATTATAATATACTCTTATATCATTATGATTCCATTCCAGAAAATACGAAATAGAAATGGAAGTAGCGTTCATGCGTACGTACGGCTTACCGTCTCCATGAACGGTGCATTTCATTTATTACCTCTAAAGGTGATGTAATATTATAAATACATGTATATGCTGAATATATATGATATATATGTTATCCAAATAATTAATATCATTCTGGATATAACGAACCTTTGACCAAATTAACAACATGTAAGTGTAAGAAGTCTATTTTTGACTTAAGAACCAAATACCGACAAAATGAACATTATTAACTTAAATGATTACATGATGTTCATAACATGGTATAAAAGGAATAATGAACTTGAAAAAGGTTCTTAAGCAAGTAGATATTAACTCAAGTTTATTATTCAGGAGATTAAAGAACGGTCGGGTCAAGTCGGATACGTGGTATGGGACTTCGTCTCAATCTCCTTTCATTGAGGCATATTTTGTTTTATACACAAACTTATTTTATATGGTGTATAAACCTATTTGACTTTTACGTTTATCCAAAAGGAATCTTTTTTATACGAATCATTTTACAAAATGACAAAAAGGGAATGTTTTTTTCATACGTATGCGGCGACAACGACTTCTCTGCCGCCGTGACCATTATTTGAGTTTTGGCTTCCTCTACAAGCCATACCTTCTTTTTAAAAGAAAAATAAATACCATGTTTTACTTTTCTTTTATTTTGGTATTGAAAATGGTTTTCATAATGTTTTTATATCAATGTGTTGTATTGATATCTTGTGATTGAAAGGTGGAAATGTTATGTTTCCTTTATGCATGTTTTATGTGATACGATTTTGTTGAGGTTCTTGGGCATTATTATGAAGACGGGTGGTTCTGTGATAAACTAAGGGCGGGTGATCCCGATATAGCTCTCCAATGCATTGGGTAACTCGAAGGAGTGAAACGTTAAGGTTTCTCCGAAGAGATTTAGGGAATATACTGTGATGGGTATTCCAAACGTAACCAAGAGGGTTACTCCCTACGTAAGAATGTTATGAATGCCTCAAGTTACCTTTATGTCTTATGATTTCTATGATTTACTCATGATTTAGTGAGGTATGTTAAAGTGCTTATGTTTTATGGGTAAAGTATGATTTCATTCTTATGTATATATGTACCCATGTTTCCTTTCCATGTTTTTATAACCCATACTGATCTTTTTATTCTCATCCCAAGTTTTTTTTGAAATGATTTTCATAGGTCAAGGGAATGGTACATGATATGATGATAGTGTCAAGGAAGTGCCAAGAAAGAATCCATGTTTTATTTTAAATATGTTTCCATTGATGGGAATGAAGAATACTATCTTTATGTAACCACTTTGTTTATATGTGGAATGTAATTCAAGTTTTATGATCTAATTCTCTAAAACTCTAAACCCGAAAAGATCCTCAACATGTAATCTTGTAATAACTCAAGATTATGTAAGGTTTAAGGCTGGGGCCTTATACATAAAATGGTACATGATAGTTATATGAGATGGTTGAGCCTGATATATCTTATAAGAAGCATTTATCCTCATTATAACTCATGGGTGATCCCAATATATCTTATTCGAAGGGTTGAGCCCCATTATAACACACGGGTGATCCCAACACAACTTATAACAAGGGTGATCCCCATTAAAGATCTCCAATGTGGAAGTCAGCCATATAGTTATTCAAATTGGAAGATATTGGAAATTTTTTTATTTATATGATTCTATAAGTCACCTAAAGTAGTTTTAATTTCTTTCTATTTGTTTTAGTGATTTTCATTGATCAAAAAGTATGAGTGTTATTCATGTGAAAATTTTTTCTTTCATATACTTAAAGAAAATTGAAAGGGTTATTAGGTTTAAACTAGAATAATGGTTTTTTCATTAAATTTATTTACCTTAATGATATTTATGTTGTCGTGATAAGTTTCAAATTTTTTCAGATGATTTAAGGGGGAATAGAGTCAAGGATGGAGTCAAGGAAAAGTTAATATGATTAAACATGAAAAAAACATATTTCTTTTTAAAAGTTTTATTATTATGGAAGAAACAGATATTGTTGGAAGATTCCACATTTTATTTCTATGTTTTTGTTATGTAATATTTATGTCCTAATTCACTAAATCTCTAAACCGAAAAAGATCATCAATGTGATTTCTTGACTTAACTCAAGATTATGTAACGTTTAAGGATGGGGTCTTATAGTTGGTATCAAAATTTGGTTTAGATAACATTAGAGGTTAGGATGGTGTTAATTACTTTCCTTTAGAGGATTTTACTGTATGGTTATGTTGAAATAATGTAGAATTTTAAGATTACCTTGTTTATTTATCTAAAATATGTCTATTCATAATGTTTTCCCTTATAGGAAAGAGGAATGTTGTAATGGAAAGGCATAGAGAGGAAAACAACCTTTCAAATCAATTACTTGAGGTGGTGAGATTTGGAACAGAACTATTTTTTGTAGTGATGGAGAATTTGAATCAGGATATAAATGGTAGTAGTATCCATGCACGAGATCATCTTAATCAATCACAAAATAATATGTCAGTAGTTGAAAATTTTATCAGTTAACATCCCCCATAATTCAATGGATCATCTGACCCAGTGGTAGTTGAAGGATGGATCAATACCAATGATAAGATATTTGAAGTTATGAGATGTTAAGAATGTCAAAATTAAACTCTTTCCATATATCATTTATAAGTTGAATCTGATTGATGTTGGTCATTAGTTAATAATTCCAGAGAGAAAAATGATCATGCTGCCATGGAATGGGAAGAATTTAAAGATATATTCCTTGAGAAATATTTCCTTAAGTATGTTCGACTTATTATGGATAAAAAATTCTTGGAATTAATGAAAAATAATGATGATTAAGTTGTTGTATAGTAAGTGAACTTCACAAGATTTTCCAGGTATGTTTTTTATTTTATTCAAGACATTGACAGTAAAATTAATAGATTTTATTCAGGATTGAAATATGGTCTATGAATAACTTTGGCCTCCCGATAATTTAAAAGTTCTGAAAAGGTGGTTTGTTGTGCTGAGAAATCTCAAATAGAGTGTGTCGACACTTATGTTTCACAAGATGATAAGAGTAAGAAATGGTAAATGTTCTATGAAATGGAGAAGAAACCAATAAATAATTTTGTACCTAAGACCAAAACTTGTTCCAAGTGTGGTAAAATACATTTTGGGGACTGTAGTTCAGGATCTAGAAAGTGTTACCAATGTGGTAAGTTTGGTCACAAGGTTCGTGACACTAAGTAAAATGGTGTTAAATAGACCAATAATGATATAATAGATAGCTAGTCTACAGTAAGATGATTTAGCTCTAATGAGTTGGGACATTATGAAAATAATTGTCTAAAGTTAATTACCAAGGGAGGAAATTAGTATGTTCCTAAACAAAAAGGTTTGGAAAAATATTTTACTTTTGCAACAGTTGATGTTGAGAAATCTGGTAAAGTGATAGAATCCCCTATGAGATTTGTATTTTTTGAAGTATATCCATAAGTTCATGGTTTAAGACACACCTTCTGAGGTTTTATGTGATGTGATGATAAGTTGTTAAGGACCTTTCTCGGAGATGTTTTGTGGGGTTATGTTTACGTATTTTTTCTTAATATAGAAGTAAGCCTTTAATTTTGGACCTCATTTTTAAGATATTGATATCCTTTATGTTTTGTGTGATATTTTATACTTAAGGTTGTTCTTAAAGATGTACATAAAATTCAAGGATTATTATGAGGATGAAATTGTTCTTATAAAATAGAAATACATCAAGTAATTATGTTTACTTATGTTCTTAGTCAAGATCATAAATAAATTCCTCAACTTTATAAAAATGACCTTAAAAAAATGTTGTCTATTTATATTTCCTACTGGGAAATAAAATATCATTTAACCCATCACAAGTTTATGGTATTCTATTTTTTAACGTTCTCCCAATCATTTTTTCTATCACTCTCCATCGGAACTTGATGGTTAGTTTTTTATCTATATCCACATTTTCCTATATGGAATCCCAGTATTTGTTATATTAGGTTACCTTTTTACTTCTATTTAATTATTTTAAAGTGATATTTTTATTGACTCTTTCTCCGATGTGGTATTTTTAATGAAGTTTCAGAGCCCAATTTTAAAATTGCAAGGATGCAATTTCCAAAAGGGGGGAACAATCTAAAGACCTGTGTATTTAAAGAATGGTAAATTTTCATATCTATTAATATTTAGGAATAATATATTATTTTTAAATTATAGGGGATGATTTTTTCAATAGTGTACACAACACTCAACAATGGGCTTCTTTGAAATCATACATTGCACACAACTTTGAGTTATACTGAAAAATATTATAATATTGTTATTATTTTAAATAGAAGTTAATTCCTAGTCATTTTATTCACAAGAATGGATATAACTAAATAAAATATGATTATACATGTTTTTTAATTTTTTTATATTCATCCAATAACTTTTAGAGGGATTACAATGAGAAAGAATCCAATTTTAAAAATAAAATATGCTAATATTTTTAAAAGGTTAGTTTACCACCTTTTGATAGAGAATCCTTTTTAAATCTAGTTTTTGTAACCTTTAAATGTTCTATTGTAAATAATAAACTTTTTATTTAGAATAGGGATATCAAAATTTACCTTCTTTGAAATTTTGGTATTTTTCTGATGAAATTCATATTTTAATTAATAGTGAAAAATACTGCATTTTAATTCAAAATGATCTTTTCATATAATTTATTTATATAGTTAGATTTTACTTTTAATTGGTTTTAAATTGTAATTGTATTATTTTTTTACCATTTAATTAAATTGTTCTAATTGGAAGTAATTTTAAATTTTAATTTGACATAAACACAAGTCAATATCTTGATATATTTTACTTCTTAAAACTCATTTTCTTGTTTTGAAAATGGGAATTAATTTTAAATTAATTTATGACAATTATATGTTTTGAATTTGGAAAAATAGATTCCATATTTTTAATCATAAGGTACAAATTTTTTAAATAGGTACCTTTTATTTTTAGACATTATGAATAGTAACTTCAGTAATTATTTTTTTATTTACCATGGATAAAAGGTAAATCTCGTAAATAAGGATAAAAAATAATTTTATAATAATATTAAAATAACCTAACACATTTCCTAATAATATTGGATGAGATATTTCAAACCATGGGTATACTTGGTTCGATTTTGGGACCTCATGCAGCCACTTGGGTGTGATAATGACATGTTATAAGAATTAATTTAAAGTAAAAGGAAATATAACATAAACATATATCTTCTTAATATAACAATTATTATATGGGGTTATATAATGATATATTTGACTATAAATAGTAATTATAAATCTAAAAAAATTCCTACATCATGATATTTTATTTATAATTTTTAGATATTTAATAAATAAATTTAATTGTGACATAGTGATGATGTAGTGATTGCTTCATTAATAAAGGATTCAAATAAATGATATTATAAATATTAAAATAAATATTATATCACATAATTAATGTCATAAATGAATTATCTAGGTGAATATGACATGTTAGGATTAATTTATTTTTTTTGTTAAAGAAATAAAGTTGTTTTGAATTTCTAAAAAAGTCAAGTATGAATAGTGTCTAAAATTGACATAATTAATAACCTAAAATATAAAATATTTTATTAAATGATTTTAAATTCCTAAAAATATAAGATTCATCCAAATGGTTATGATAAGTCAAAATATATCATAAAAGACTTTTTGGGGTCATTTTACATGATATAGTAATTATATTAACCCATAATGTGTAAATAACATGATATCTATGTAAGATTAAATAGGGTAAAATAAGGTTAAAACCAAAATGTTAAGGATAAAAAAATATTCAAAACTTGTCTAAAAATTATTGTATGATGGTTATTCGAACCAAAATCATATTATATTCAAATTAAATGAGTTTTGGACCATTTTTAATTGAAATTGAATTTATAATAAATTAACATTTCAAGACTTTCCTAAAGTACCCCTCCTCCCTCTTATAAAAGGTCACCACCTCTACCCACTTACTCACATATATAAATCTCCTTGTCTCATCCAACTTCTACTCAAATAAGATCCCCACATCCCAAACTTTCTCCTAGAATACTAACCTTTGGAATATGTCAATTAAATAAATCCTTTTGGCTCAAATTAAAAGAAGTTACCTGATTTCGTGGAATATAATGAAAGAACGAGACAAGTTGGACTCAAGGTAAGGGAATTTGTCTCAATATCCTTTAATTGGGTCATATTTGGATTTATATATGACCTTATTTTATACATTGTATCATAAACCCCTTTGAATTTTAATATCATTCAAAGGGAATGTTTTCTCTACAAACCATTTTACTAAATGACAAAAGGGATGTTTTTAATGTATATGGTGACAACGACTTCTCCACCACCCTAACCATTATTGGATATTTTTCTTTCTATATAAGCATTGATGTATTTTAAAATGAAAATAAATCCCTTATTCCTTTATTTTAGTATCTTGGTATTAAAAAAGGGTTCTTAAATGAAAATGGAATTTTTATATGTAAATGTTTTTCATATGGTATTAGAAGCAGCTTTCAAAATGGGGTTTTGTGATGAATGTGTTCTATTCATAAAATGGTACATAAGAATTATATAAGATGGGTTAGACTGATATAGCTTATACGAAGGGTTCATCCACATTAAATCGCATGGGTGATCTTGATATATCTTATATGAAGGGTTGATCCCCATTATAGCTCACAAGTGAGCCCGACACAGCTTATACGAAGGGTTGAGCCCCATTATAGCTCACAAGTGACCCCGATATAGCATGTACGAGGGGTGATCCCCATTATATATCTCCAATTTGGAAATAAACCTTATGGTTATTCCAATTGGAATATGTTTTAATGGGTTTTATTTATATGATTTTCTAAGTCACCTAAAGAAGTTTTAATTTATTTCTATTTGTTTTAGTATTTTTCATTGAGTAGAAAGTATGAGTTTTATTCATGTGAAAATATATTATTTAAGTTTCTCAAAGAAAATTGAAAGGTTTATCGGTTTTTAACTACACAATTGGTTTTTTATTTATTTTTATGTCCCTTTCTGAGTTTTTGTACTCATCCTAAGTTTAAATGTTTTCACAATATTTAAGAGAGAATAGAGTAAAGGATGGAGTCAAGGAAAAGTTATGATGATTAAACATGAAAATAAACCATCTTTATTTTTAAAATTTTTATTGTTATGGAATAAATGGATACTATTGGAAGTTTCCACTTTTTATTTCTATGTTTTTGTAATGTATTTGTTACATCCGAATTCTCTAAATCTCTAAACATAAAAATATAATCAATGTGAATTTTTATCAAAACACAATATATTGTAAAGTTTATGTTTGGGGCCTTATAAACTTAGATTTTTTCCAAAATGATTATTTAAAGTGATTAAAATTAATTACAATGATTAAGAAATTATGTTAACAAAGTAATAAACCTCAAATTCATGACCAAAAACGGCCTTGAAACATGTCAAAACTCCATTGTATGGCCTTTATTTATCCATTAACCATCTATTATTGAGTTTTTTAGTTTTTTTTTACATTGTTTAGGTAAAAACGTGGGTGCACCTAACTTTTTTTCAAAAATGCCAAGTGGGTCATTTCTCTTCCCTATAATTGGCCACCACCTCTCCCTCTTCTTCACACCTCTCAAATAACATAGGTTGCACCAATCTCAACCCGATACACATCCCAAAATTATTAAATTCTTTCTATAATCCTCCCATTGGTCTAAAATCATTCCAATGAATCATTTTAGAACAAACCAAAATGAGTTAACTAATTAAGAGATTATGACTTTTCTCAAGTTCCTTTATTTTATATTATTTATCCACCCATACACTATATTTATTCCATTATGGTATAAAAACACCAGTATCATACATATATGAGGATAATTTTATTCTAAGGGTTTTACCTATACTTACACATACATCCATCTAATGGGTAATGAACATATTGTTTATGAGTACAATGAACTACTGCCTCACTAATTGATGATTGTTCATTTTTCCTTTACCACCTATTATAGTGGAAATTATGATGAAAAATATATTGATATATTTCATATATTATTTTTATTATATATTTATTCTTATTTATCCCTTTTGTAACACATATCTTTTTACTTTTATTTTTGTGTAAATAATATAATTTTGTTGGGGGAATTGTGGACTATCGGCCCCTCAAAGCGATGTGATTTGTTCATACACAACATTGAATGTATGAAGGGTGGGTTTAGTGAATCTATATGATATATATTATATAATAATGATACTGTAATAACGATATATATATATATGTGTGTGTGTGTGTGTGTGTAATTTACCTTCTTTATATCAAAACGATGATAAAAACGGAAACAACATTCATGCGTACGTAGGGATTACCATCTCCAGGAATGGTGTATTTAATTTCACACTTCAATATTATAAAGATTATTATAATACACATATAAAAGATATAAATGGTATTTATATCATGATTTAAATTCTTTAAATCATGATATATATTCAAGGACCAAAGATATGTCAAATTAAGACACATTCCAAAAACAAATCAAATATTACCTGAAGTAAAACCTTAACATAGGATTGTTAAAAAGAGGATAGCATAAGGATATTATAAAACCATATATGGTATTGAATATAAGTATATGTTTCTTTAAAATATATATAATAAATTTATATTTATTATACAAGTGGTTTGAATGAGTATAACAAGAGTCAAGACACAAGGTAATAGGATTTAATCTCACTTTTTATTTCAATGAGATACATGCTTTATTCACCACCAATTATTTTTGTGTGGTGTGTATACTGGACATGTATGTATTAAATGATTATTATAATTTAATTTATGGGAATTTACATATACATTTTATGATCTTTCTTTCATGGGTTTTATGTTTCAAAATATATCAAATTAGTAAAATAGTTTTGTCTCAAATTTCCTTCTTTGAGACTCATGTTTTGTTATGAACCTAAATTATTTTTTAGGTTTATATACTCAATTTTACATATTTTAAAATTAATATGATTATTTTCATGATATTTTGAGATTCATGTAATTTACTTCCTCTTACATGGATATTAGGATCCCAAGTTACCAAGTTATAAGAGGTTATTAAAACAATCTCAACGCTTTTTGAGAGTATTAAGGATTGTGTTTATTTGATGAAATATTATGATATATCTCTCAATAAAACCCATTAATTTACTTATCCAATATTTATTGAAAATATATCCATGTATCATTACCATTTTCCAATATTTGGTACTTAAGATAATTAAGAAAATATTTTTATGAAAATTTAATCGTATTTCTCTCTTCTATTGGAAATATGGTTTATTTCAAAACCATGTTTCCAAAAAAAATCAAAAGATATTTGATGCCCATTTTCCAGGGAAAATTATTTTAAAAATTATTTATGTTTTTAAAATATTCCTTTATAATTTTTCAAATCAAATTTCAAATAAAAAGGTTTCCAAATATGATTTATGTTTTAAAAAGTGTTTTTTAATGCTAGAAGGATATTTTTCCCACGAAATATTTTTAAAATATATTTCAAAATTATTTCCCATAAAAGATAAAATCCATTGTTGTCGCTCATAATTTTCTTGGAAAATTATTCAATGTTTTCATTCATATTATTTCTCTTAATGGAATATGTTTTGATGGCATAATATTAATGAAATCTGTTTCTCTTTCTTCGGTTATATGCTTTTGAAACTTGATTCTTTTCACATGTTATGTTTATAATTAAATGATTTTGAAACCTATATTTTTAATTGCTTATGATATGATCACATTTATATAATACCCATTTCATTTCATGGGTTATGATATGATTATTTATAATATGTTGTCATGTATGTATGATTTCATTATGAGACGGTTGGGATGTATATCAACCTCTAAATCACTAGGTAAAGATTTATATCTCATGTGATAGACTAATATGGTATTGGGAATGAACCTTGACTACTAATATGGCCATGTAAGTGAACCATGACCACCAAGATGGTATGAGGAGTGAACTCATGACACTAATATGGCCATGGGAGTGAACCATGACTACCAATATGGTATGGGGAGTGAACCCATACTACCAAGATGATCTTGGAAGAGATGCCTTAGATACTATAGAAATCATATTATATGCTTATGTGTCTACCAAAATTCTATGTTTTATTTATATGATATGATTTCATGGCTTATGTTCTTAATTTACTTATGATTTATGTCCTATTAACTACCAATCTTTATGTCATGATTCATGTTTATGAACTTTGATATTGTTACACCCCGACCCCTCTAGGCTGGAGCCGGTGCATTACTTGTGATATTGGCATGGTTAGAAGGAATGAAAATCCCGAAGGAATGACCAGTTTTGTGGTCTTGAAGAAACTAGATAGATATATGTAACTCAAATTACATTGGAAAATGTTACAAAATACAATACGTAACAAAAAACTCAAAACTACATCTATAGGAACTCAAAAGAAGACCTTCTCTTCATCACCTGTCGAAGGTAGAAAATGAAAGGGGTGAGATCAAACACTCAGTAAGGGTTACAAATAGTGGAATCATGAGTAAAATAATAAGTGAATCACAATAAATCTAACATAATCAATATAGAATAGTGAATAAATGAACAACTAATGCCATTAGTAAACAGAAAATGAAACTGCATCCATAGATTTTGTCATAGTGAAAACCTCATGGATAATAATAATAACTGATAATGAATAAAGAGAATTATTATTAATTAGACATCGTGTATCTGGAAAATGAAACCATAATACCGTAAAAACGGTTTAGTTCTGTGGGTATAAACCCGTCTTATTTTTGGAAACAAACTCGAAGGGTTTGTCGCCGTCTCTTTTATCTCATGAGACCTACCGATGCATCAAGGGACTGTAGCGGGCCCCACCATCCACTGTATGTCCAAATAATTCTTTATACATTGATTCAATACAAGATCAATATTCCCTTTAACTATCCGTATAGAGTAGAGTATACAGATTCATCAATATTTCCATAATTAAAATAACTTTTCAAATAAACACCGTATGTAAAATGGTATACGGTTTAGACAAAAAACATATCCATGACATGAGATTATGGATATTTAAAATAAATATAATTTCAATTTAAAATTTATCTTAAATGTTAAGTAGGTACACCACATAAGGATTATTAGGTGCACAATACAAAGATAGTCACAACAAAAACGGCAACTGATACAAAGTCCCTTACCGCAATGTAATCGGTAGAACCGCATGACCAGATCTTAATAACCATCAAGTGAATCATTAAATAACATGAATATAAATATAATAATGTTATTATATATAAAATTGAAGTACACATATACCAAATATAATGAATAATAGGTGAACAATTGAAATCTCACAGAAATGAAAGTGAGATGAGAAACCCCTTACCTTATGCTCGAGTGTGTTCTTCGTTTGTTTTAATGGCCTGAATAATCAAATTTATCTTCATTAATTAATATTTAAAGAACATAATATACAAATAATTGATTTATTATAACCTTATTTGGTTCATTCATTTCCCTTTCTATGGGTTCAATTGGTTCAATTTTCATGTTTTGGAAGCATTTTCTTCCTTGGTTTTCATGGTTCGTTTACTTGTTTCTATGAATGGAAGTTCATTTGAAACATGGTTAAACTTACAGAATTGTTAATACATATTATTAACTAAATTATGGATATATAAATGATCTTATAAATATTTTGGGTTATATACCATGATGATTATTCATTAGTTAAAACATTAATGGTGTTTGTTTAGATCGTTTTAGTGGTTCTTTGGTAATAACAACCTCATTTTGTTTTATAAATTAGAACCATGAGTACCAAAGAATTAAAGAAACATGGGTGATTCATAAAACATATATTATAACCTCGTTCAACCATATAAATGTTTTCATGACCAGACTTGAAAGAATTATTGAAAATTGAAATCACATCGTCCACGTTGTCGGTAATTCGACACATCACAGATAATGTTTTTAATTCTTTAAACAAGTGGGGAAAAGCAGAATATTGATGATGAATTTCTTAGGAACATGAGAACATCCAGAATATAAAATATTCTGGAGATTTCATTCCTATTTTTTATGAATATATGAAGAAAGAATAAATAAGGAACTCAAAATAAAAGAATAATTTTGAAATCGCTTACAAAAAACCGGCAGCCTAACAGCTACGCAACATGGTTTTAGAAAATATTAAAAAGAGAGGGGAAAAGGTTCACCTATCCAGAAATGAATCATAATATAGTTTAGATCAATAATAAGAATAAAAATAAGAACATGTTATGGAAACTTGAAAGATATACCACATAAAAGAGAACTTGAAAGGAAAAAAAGAAAGAAATTGAGAATTTTCTTTCCTTGTAGAATAACCCTTAGAACTTGAATGTTGGGACATTGGGGGCTTGAGGAAAAGTTGGGATAACTGATATTAAGGTAAGGAGGCCAAAACATAATTGAGGTAGAATTGGGAATGAATTCAATGAACGGAATAGTTGGAATTTATAGGAAAAGTGAGGGATTATTTTAACAATTTTCAAGGGAAACCTCATGAGTGGTTTTTGCAAAACCATGGACTTGCCCATGGTATTTCCCCATGGTATAAGGCACTTGGGACACCTCACATATTATTTAACTATAAACAAGTCGACCAGATTTATGACATCATTATTTCATCATTAATGATGTTATAAATACACTGAAACTAAAAATTGTATTTTGTTTTACTATTCACAGAAAAATCAACCGTTTCAGAAAAATTCCCAAAATTCACCCTAACCATTTTTCGATGTGTAGAATTAAAATGTGAAATAAATTTTTCATAAATAATTTTCTAAATATTACTAATTTAAATTTTAAATAAATTCATTATTAATTCGAAAAATAACAATCTTAAAGTGCAATTAGTTTTATTTCTCATTAAAAAACTAATTAAGATCTCATTATATTTTTGCCTTATGAAAATAAAATAATATTATTATTTACTATTCATAAGGGTTATATTTCTATTCATATTACTATTCATAAGGTTATGTTACTATTCACCAAAAATTAAGTTTGTTCTATCAGACTCCAAATGACTTACTGATCACAACTCTTGATGACCATTTTTCGAAATTCAAAACATAGAAGTGGAAATTTTATATGTAATGGATAGGTTTTGAATATATCCTAAATAACCTAATATTTTTTCTAAGGAACACAGTGATGAATAGAATGTATTTAATAGAAACAAACCATAAAATTTTTGGGGTGCTACATTATTCCCTCCTTCGGAAATTTCATCCTCTAAATTTTTTGTATATAGCCCACCAAAAAGATGTGGGTAGTTCTTCTTCATGAAATCCTTTGGTTCCCATGTTTCTTCCTCCATATTCTGGTTTCTCTAAAGAACCTTTACTAGACGAGTTGTTCGATTTCTCAATACCTAATCCCTTGTGTCAAGAATCCTGATGGGATTTTCACAGTATGACAAATCCAGTTCTAGTTTCTATTCCTTCATATGTGAGTACATGTGTTGGGTCTGGCATGTATTTCTTTAACAGTGATACGTGGAACACATCATGAACTCTGGGGAGATTTGGCGACGTCGCTAAACGGTAAGCTACACCTCCAATTCTTCACAAGAATTCAAATGGTCTGATGCACCTGGGGCTCAGTTTCCCTTTCTTACCGAACCTTAAGACTCCCTTCCAAGGAGATACTTTTAGAAATACATGATCTCCCACTTGAAATTCCAAGTCCTTTCTCCGGTTTTCAGCATAACTATTCTGCCTACTTTGGGATGCTTTAATATGGGCTTATATTTTCTTCACCTTTGTCATGGTCTCTTCAATAAGTTCTGGGCCTATAAGTTTTCTTTCACCAACTTTGTCCCAACAAGTTGGAGTTCGACATCTCTTTCCATATAAAGATTCATATGGATCCATTTGAATACTAGAATGGAAACTATTATTGTAGGAAAATTCCACCAAAGGAAAGTATTGATCCCACATACCTTGGAAGTCAAGAGGTCATGATCTCATCATGTCATCAAGAGTTTGAATAGTCCTTTCAGACTGTCTATCAGTTTGAGGGTGATATGCAGTACTCATATGAAGCTCAGTATACAAAGCCTTCTGGAGACTTTTCCAAAACCTTTATGTAAAATGTGGATCACGATCTGAAACAATCGATAGGGGAACTCCATGAAGTCTCACCCCTTCATTAATATATAGTCTTTCTAGACGTTCAAGTGGTAGATCTTCTCTTATAGCAAGAAAATGTGATGACTTGGTAAGATGATCAATAATGACACATGTTGCATTTTTCCTTCTAGGAGTCTTTGGTAGTCCCATGACAAAGCCCATCCTGATATTATCCCATTTCCACTCAGGTATGGGAAGAGGTTTCAATACTCCTCCAGGTCATTGCCTTCCAGCTTTCACTTATTGACAAACCATACATCTTGACAAAAAATCATCAATCTCCCTCTTCATGTTGTCCCACCAAAAATGTTCCTTCAAATCTCTATACATCTTAGTGCTACCAGGGTGTATAGAGAAATTAGAACTATGAGAATCATCCAACAATTACCTTTTTAGATCCGGAATATCAGGAACACAAAGTCTCTTCCCAAATTTCAAAACTCCATATTCATATACGAAGTCACTCAATCTCCCATCATTCACAGATTTAATCTTCTTTTGAGACTCCTCATCATCAGCCTGAGAACTTTTTATCCTTTCTAGTAAATATGGTTTAGAAACCATTTAAAAAATCATTGATGTTTCACTTCCATGGTTATTCTCATATCCATCTTTACTAGATCCACGAAAATAGGATCCCTTTCAACTCTCATCTTGTTCAAAACCCCATGATCCTTTCTGGTCAAAGAATCTTCCACCTTATTTTCATTCCCCAGGTGGTAGTGTATCATGCAATAATAATCCTTCAGTAGTTCAAGCCACATCCTTTGCCTCATGTTGAGTTATTTCTGTGAGAAAATATACTTTAAACTCTTGTGATCAGTATAAATCTCACATTTTTCACCATAGAGATAATGTCTCCATATATTCAAAGAAAATATTACAGCAGATAACTCAATATCATGAGTTGGATAGTTTTTCTCATGAATTATTAGCTGTCGTGATGCATAATCAATAACACTATAATTTTGTATAAGGACACAACCAATTCCTTTCTTTGAAGCATCACTATAAATAACAAATATGTCATTCCCCGATGGTAGAGTGAATATAGGATCATTGACTAATATTCTCTTCAGTTCTTCAAAACCTTCTTCACAATCTTTTGTCCAAACAAATTTAACCCCTTTTTGTGTGATCTTTGTTAGCGGGTTAGCCATTGGGGAAAAATTCTGCATGAAACGCCGATAACAACTTGTTAATCTAAAAAAATTTTGTACCTTGGTTATGTTTTTTAGAGTGGGCCAATCTTGGATTGACTTTGTCTTTGCAGTATCAACTAGGATTCCATCCTTTGAGAAAATACGGCCAAGAAAATAAACTGACTGAAGCCAAAATTCACACTTGCTAAACTTCCCATAAAATTGAATTCTTCTCAGAGTTCCCAGAATAACTTTCAAGTGACTCTCATGGTCTTCAAATATTTTTTAGTATAGAATGATATCATCGATGAATATCACAACAAATTTATCAAGATATTCCTTGAAAACTCTATTCATTAAATCCATGAAAACAGATGGTGCATTCCTCAATCCAAAAGGCATCACTGTAAACTTGTAATGCCCATAACTGGTTAGAAATGCTGTCTTCGAAATATCTCCCTTCCACACACTCTATTGATGATATCCAGATCGAAGTTCAATCTTTGAAAAGTATTGATATCCATGAATTTGGTCAAATAAATCATCAATCTGGGGTAGAGGATACTTATTATTTATTGTAATAGCATTGATTTCTCGGTAATAAATGCATAGCCTCATGGATCCATATTTCTTCTTTACAAACAAGACCGGGGATCCCCATGGAGAAACACTAGGTCGAATAAAAACTTTGTCTCTCAACTAATCTAGTTGTTTATTCAGTTCCACTAGCTCCACAATGTCCATTCTATATGGGGCCTTTCATATAGGTCTTGTACCAAGAATTAAGTCAATGGAAAACTCAATTTCTCGCTCTGGAGGATGTCCAGGTAAATCCTCTGGAAACATATCAATGTACTCTTTCACTATGTGCACATATTCAATTTGAATATTTCTTTCCTCTCTTAAATATATTGTTTTATCTTCATCTCTAAGTATTGAATTCAATAGAGCTACTGGGGGTGGTTCTAAATAAGAATCAGGTGGCGAATTTCCTACCCTAAAGACAAGGGATTCTACACCATTTCCAAAAATTGTAACTTCCTTTTTATTGCAATAGATCCTCGCATCATAATTTGATATCCAATCCATACTGAGAATTATATCAAATTTAGTCATGGGTATTATGATAAGGCTAGCAACTAAAGCATGTTTTGGTGTTTGGAGGGGGACTAGTCGACATGCCTTTGTTGGAATGATACATCCCATGGGAGGTTTGACTGACAACTCCTTTCTTAAATAAAATTGGACATATCTAATTTTATTGGAAAACTGAGAGGATATAAATGAATGAGATTAACTAGAATCAAATAAAGTGTTGGCTAATTTTAAGGAAACAATTAAATTACCTACCACCACATCACTAGGAACATCAACCTCTGCGGTTGTAATCGCATGGGCTCTCCCTTTATCTCTTGACATTTTATGAGGCATATTTCCTTGGAGCTTAGGACACTCATTTAAATATTTTCCCATCTCTCTGCAGTTGTAGCATTTAACATCATTGAATTGTTTCTTCCCCTTGTATTCATCAGATCGATGACCCTTTTCTCCGCAGTTATAGAAGACTCCCTTGCCTTTCAAGAATTCACAGGATTATTCTATCCACAGTTCTCACATAATGGGAAACTATTCATTCCCTTTCTCTTATTTGGTGCATCTACTTTTCCTTTTTTATCGGAATGTCGCTTCTTATCTTGGTTTCCTTTGAAAAAATTTGATCTAGAAAATTCCTTCTCTGTTTTGATGGCACTTGATACAATTTCATCATATGATGAAATTCATTGAGAATCCAGTGCCCTTTGAAGACTTGGCTTAAGACCTTAAAATAAATGATCAATCTTATCTGTTGAGTCATGAACGTAATCCATGGAATGCCTGGCTATCCTTATTAATGTAGCCTCATACTCTGCAACATTGTCTTCTTCCCTTTGTTTCAATCCAAGGAATTTCCTCTTCATTTCATTTATTTTCTCATGAGGGAAATATTTTTCAAAGAATATTTCCTTAAAAGTCCTCCATTCCATATCCCATATCTCATCTTCCTCTATGGTATATTGAATCAAGGACCACCATTGGTTAGTGTCGCCCTTAAGACAATATACTTCTAGTACTACCTTTTCATTTTCATTGCATCTTAACGCCATGAATACCTTTTTAAGGGACTTGATCCATTGCTCGAAAACCACTGGATTAGTAGTCCCACTAAAATATGGGGTCTTTTACCGCATGAAATGGTCCAACATAGGTGTTGAATGGTTATTCATTACAACTTGATTAAGTTTCCCCAATATGGTCATGAACTGATCTGCTCCAACGTTGACTATGTTGACTTTCTCAGTAGGGAGATCCTTGCCCATGAGTATTGATTCCCCTTCATCCATTAGATTCCATTTCTAAATAATGGGATACAGTATATTAGTCTATGAATCTCAAATATAAAATCACTCCACATAGATTGAAATTCTATTCATAGCTAATCTTATAAACATGGTTCCTCTAAGGAAAAATTTACATTAACTCCTCCATAATGTCTTGTAAAGAAAACATGAATTTACCTAATCATATCCCTTGGTAATGTCATAACCAAGAGTACAGAAAGGCCTGTTTTCATGCACCAGTTCTAGTTCGAGTCTAGCTCAAAGCGGTGTTTTCAGGTTTTACCCCTAGATACATCTGTTCCAGAGCCGCCTCTACCTGCTCGTATCCAGACAGGGACATATTTCTTAAAATATCCACATAATATATTCCTTACCAAAATACTAGTATGTTCTTGTATGTTAATCCTCAGATACTACCTTAGGTCTTCCTTCCCTACTATACATTTCCTACTCTAGTTTCCATGTTTTCTAATAAACACCCTCTGATACCAACTGTAACGCCTTGACCCCTCCAGGATGGAGCCGGTTCAATACTTGTGATATTGGCATGGTTATAAGGAATGAAAATACTGAAGTAACGATCATTTTTTTAGTCTTGAAGAAACTAGATATATATATATGTAACTCAAATTACATTGGAAAAGGTTACAAAATACAATACAAAACAAAAAACTCAAAACCGCATCCACAGGAACTCAAAAGAAGACCTTCTCTTTATCAACTGTCGAAGGTAGACAATGAAAGGGGTGAGATCAAACATGCAGTAAGGGTTAAAATAGAGGAAGCATGAGTACAATAATAAGTGAATCACAATCAATCTGACATAATCAATATGGCATAGTGAATAAATAAACAACTAATTCCATTAATAAACTGAATATGAAACTGCATCCATAGATTTTGTCATAGTGAAAACATCATGGATAATAATAATAATTGATAATGAATAAAGATAATTATTGTTAATTGGACATCATGTATCTGGAACATGAAACCATAATACCGTAAAAAAGGTTTAGTTCTATGGGTAGAAACCCGTCTGATTTTTGGAAACAAACTCGAAGGGTTTGTCGCCAACAGTTTTGTCTCATGAGACTTACCGATGCATCGAGGGGATGTAGCGGGCCCCACCCACCAATTTATGTCCAAATAATTCTTTATATATTGATTCAATACAAGATAAATATGCCCTTTCAATATCGGTATAGTGTAGAGTATATGGAATCATCAATATTTCCATAATTAAAATAACTTTCCAAATAAACACTGTATGTAAAATGGTATACGGTTTTGACAACAAACATATCCATGACATGAGATTATGGATATTTAATATAAATATAATTTCAAATTAAAAGTTATCTGAAATTTGATGTAGGTACAACACATAAGGATTATTAGGTGCACAATACAAAGATAGTCACAACGAAAACGGCAGCTGAGACAAAGTCCCTTACCACAATATAATCGGTCGAACCGTATGACCAGAACTTAATAACCGTCAAGTGAATCATTGAATAACATGAATATAAACATAGTCATGTTATTATATATCAAATGGAAGTACACATATACCAAATATAAGGAATAATTGGAAAACAATGGAAATCTCACAGAAATGAAAGTGAGATGAGAAACCCCTTACCTTATGCTCGAGTGTGTTCTTCGTTTTTTTAATGACCTGAATAATAAAATTTAGCTTCATTAATTAATATGTACAGAAGCTCCTATACATTTAATTTATTAATTATAACCTTATTAGGTTCATTCATAGCCCTTTCTATGGGTTCAATTGGTTCAATTTTCATGTTTTGGAAGCATTTTCTTCCTTGGTTTTCATGGTTCATTTACTTGTTTCTATGAATGGAAGTTCGTTTGAAACATGTTTAAACATAAAGAATTGTTAATACATATTATTAAAAAAAATTATGGAGATATAAATGATCTTATAATGATTTTTCATTATATACCATGATGATGATTCGTTAGTTAAAACATTAATGTTGTTCGTTTAGATCGTTTTAGTGGTTCTTTGGTAATAACAACCTCATTTTGTTTTATAAATTATAACCATCAGTACCAAATAATTAAAGATCCATGGGCGAGTCATAAAAAATATATTATAACCTGTTTCAACCATATAAATGTTTTCATGACCAGACTTGAAAGAATTATTACAAATTGAAATCACATTGTCCACGATGTTGGTAATTTGACACATCACGGACAATGTTTTTAATTCTTTGAACAAGTGGGGAAAAGAATAAGATTGATGATGAATTTATCATGAACATGAGAAAATACAGAATATAAAAGATTCTGGATATTTCATTCCTCTTGGGTAAGAATATATGAAGAAAGAATAAATAAAGAACTCAAAATAAAAGAATAATTTTGAAATCCCTTACAAAAATTCAGCAGCCTAACGGTTACGCAACATGTTTTTAGAAAATATTAAAAAGATATGGGACAAAGGTAAAATATATATAAATGAATAATAATATATAGTAGATCAATAATACGAATAAAAATTATAACATGGTATGTAAACTTGAAAGATAAACCACCTAAAAGGGAACTTGAATGGAAAAAAAAGAAAGAAATTGGGAATTTTCTTACCTTGTAGAATAACCCTTAGAACTTGAAGGTTGGGACCTTGGGGGATTGAGGAACCCATGGGAGGACTAATATGAAGGTAAGGAGGACATAACATAATTGAGGGAGAATTAGGAATTTATTCAATGAAGGGAAGAGTTGGTATTTGTAGGAAAAGTGAGGGATTATTTTAATAATTTTGAAGGGACACCTCATGAGTGGTTTTTGCAAAACCATGGGCTTTCCCATAGTATTTGACCATGGTATAAGCCACTTGGGACACCTCACATATTATTTAACTATACACAAGTGTACCAGATTTATGACATCATTATTTCATCATTAATGATGTCATAAACACACTGAAACTAAAAATTGTATTGTTTTTTACTATTCACTGAAAAATCAACTGTTTCAGAAAAATTCCGAAAATTCACCCTAACCATTTTTCGAATTGTATAATTCAAAGATGAAATAAATTTTTCAAAAAAAATTATAAATATTATTAATTTAATTTTTAAATAAATTCATAGTTAATTCCAAAAATAATAATCTTAAAGTGCAATTAGTTTTATTTCTCATTGAAAAATTAATTAAGATCTCATTATCTTGATCCCTTAAGAAAATGAAATATTATTATTATTTTCTATTCATAAGGGTCATATTACTATCCATATTACTATTCGTAAGGGTATGTTACTATTCACCAAAAATTAAGTTTGTTCTATCAGACTCCAAATGACTTACTGATCACAACTCTAGATGACCATTTTTCGAAATTCAAATCATAGAATTGGAAAATTTATATTTAATGACTAGGTTTTGAATATATCCTAAATAACCTAGTGTTGTTTAGAAGGAACATAGTGATGAATAAAATTTATTTAACAGAAACATACCATAAAATGTTTGGGGTGCTACAGATATGCAGTTTATGATATCCTATTTTTATTATCATATTTTAATACCCTTATACTCATGATTATGATTACGTATCACCCTTGTTTACCATTACTTAACTTCTAATATCACCCCTTTCTATTTTTCCTTCTCCTAGGATATGAATATATTTATTATGTTTGATGAGTATAAGAAGGGTTCTAGTTAAGAATAATCTTGTGGTAGATTATGTAGCTCATTTATGTACCAGTGTTTATGTTTCCATGTTTCCAAAGGCGTTTGTCTAATACGGTCTTTAGGCATCTATTTTTTCATGTATTAAGTATTCCAAATAATTTATGTAATGTTAATGTATGTTAGGACTAGGTCATTATAGTTGGTATCCAAGCAATTTATTAGTTAACCTATGGAATCTAGGATGATAAAACCTTAGTTAAAACCCTAAGGACATGTTTAGGGTTGATTATAAGGATAAGGAAAAGTATAAAAAATGTCATAGAATTTTGGTAAATGATAGAGTGAGTTGTTTCATAGAAATACATCCTTGTATAGATACTACAAGTGGATGTGGATCTGTAATATATGTACCTAGGGGTAACAACTCTAACAAGATTTTTTGTGCTTAACTTAGGGTAATCTGGTACATGACAATGGGCCTCGCTGTACAACTGGTTTGAAACTCCCAGGGGATATGCTTTGGGAATTCACAAACTCATCATGAACCATCATGAAGGATTTAAATATATGTTTCCTATGAATAACCTAGTACAAATCTAATATTTCATAGATTAAATAATTTTTTATAAACTATGCATCCTATAAGGGAATTTTTATGATTATGTGGTTCTTCAATTTGATAACCATTTCTTGCTCTATGATTTTTGGTTTTAGTCAATGGATGGAACCCAAAGGAACCACATTAAAGGTGATTGTGATTGAAAATTCATCTATTTTATTCCTGATAAACCGAATACTATGGAAGATGGAATAAAAAACCTCACTTCTATGCTCACACAACTTTCACAATCCATGAATCATGGTGGAATTACAAATGATTAAAGGATGGAACAACATTCTGTTGAGTATTTCTTGAGGAAACACCCCCCTTATTTTAGAGGTTCTTTTGATCCACATGTTTATGAATAATGGATTAGAACCAACAAATAGATATTTTCTGTTCTCCATTGTTCAGAGCATAACAAATTCATTCTAGTTTTTTATTGGTTTGAAAGTGAATCAAACCAGCGGTGGACCGTGATCAATAATATGTTGTAGTATGATGAGATTGAATCCCTAGGATGGTATGAGTTCAAGAACTTATTTTTCAATAAGTAATTTCCTCATATTATCCATACGAAGATATAAAAAGAGTTCCTTGAATTGAAGAAAAGGGATGATGAATATGTTGGTACCTATGAGGAAAGTTTCATGAGACTTGTGAAGTACGCTTAGGGAATTATTATCCAACCCGAAATTGAAGTCCATAGGTTCTTCAGTGTCTTAAATCCAAGTCTCATACGGGTGTTTTCCATAAAAGACTTCATTATATATGAATATATTTTTCGTTTTTCAATCAATTTTGAAATGGAAGTTGGAGTAATGTATCAATGTCATGGTTTTGATAAGAATATGAAGGTGGTGTTTAAATGAAAATATAAAAACCATGTAGAAAAGAAGATGATCTTTCCTTTATGATCTAGGTGTGGGAAAAGTCATAGGGAAAATATACTTAAGGGGTCTAATAAATGTTTTATGTGTGGAAGGGAAGGCTATAAGAAATTTTATTATTGAATTAATGGGAATAAGTTAGCTAATGTTTCTAATGGGGAAAAAGTAGCACATAATGCACCTCCCGCGATTCAGTGCTACAAGGGTAAGGATAATGGGTATTATGCTAACCATTACCCAAAACCAAGGTCTAGTGATGATGATCGACATCATAAACCTCTCAATGCGATGGGAAAGGGGAAATCTCATGAAATCACTATTTATAATGAAGATTTAAATAATGAAATGATGAAAGGTAGACTCACCATCCACTCTATAACTGATAATATCATATTTGATTCTTGATCTACCCACTCTTACATATCTAAAGAATTTTATAAGGTTTTTAAGATTCCTCCAAAATAATTAGATGTTTAAATAGTATTAAAAACCCTTAATGTTACAATAATTTAATCCCAAGTCTATGATTCCTCTCTGGCTGAAGTTTTTGGTAATGTGATTACTAAAAACCTTTTCATTATTTCTTTTCTTGAATTTTATGTCATCTTAGGAATAGACTAGATTTATCTATATAAATACCAAATAAATTATTGAGGAAGGGAACTTATTTTTGATATTTCAAACTCTCCAATAATCATCAATAAATGTGACGATAAGCATAAACTTCTTACAGAGATTAAATCTAGTGTATGGGTCATAAGTCCCATTCAAAAGGGTTGTTCATATCAAATGGTTGGGGATAAAATCGATATCAATGATATGCCTATTGTTCAGGATTTTTTGGATGTTTTCGTGAAGAGTTTCATATCATTCTGCTAAAATGAAAAGTTGAGTTCTAAATAGAACTCATAATGGTTCCACTCCAATTTAAAAGACTTCTTATAGAATCACTCTGATTGAGTTATAATAATTGATGAAGAAACTCCACGAAAACATTTACAGGGGATTCATTCATCCAAGTGTGTCACCATGGGGTGCACCCATTCTATTTTTGAAAAATAAAGATATATCAATGAGTCTCTGAATTGATTATCAGAAATTGAATAAGATCACAATCAATAATAAGTATCATATCCCCCATATTGATGACTTGTTTGGTCAACAACAAATAGATCAATATTTTTACAAGACTGACCTCTATTCTAGATATATATAATTGAGGGTCAATAAAGAGGATATACCGAAGATGTAATTATATTAAAGCTATGAACACTATGAATATATACTGATTCCTTTTGGTTTAATAATTCCCCTACTATCTTTAGGGATTTAATTAATAGAGTCTTTATAGATTACCTCGATCAGTTTTTGGTAGTATTTATAGATGATATTCTTATCTATTCAAAGATAAAGTAAGAGAATTAAGATCACATGATAATTTTACTAAATACCCTAAGGAATGATAAGCTATATGAAAATTTTTAAAATTGTGAATTTTGGAGGTAAAAGGTTTCATTTTTGGGTCACATTATCCCAAGAGATGGTATAGTAGTAGATTCATCAAAGACAGAGGTTGTTGAATTCTTTCCTAGACCAACCACAGTGACTGAGATCCGAAGATTTTGTGGTTTAGCTAGATATTATTGATGATTTTTGGAGAATTTTTCAAGAATATCTAATCTTATAACCAAGTTAACTTAGATTGGTGTCAAGTTTAACTTGATAGATAAATGTGAGGAAAATATTAGGTAACTAAAGATAAGGTTAGTCAGTGTACCTGTTCCTACATTACCCTATAGTGCATAAGGGTTTTGATATATAGTGATGCATCCAAGGAGGGATTGGGATGTGCTATTATGATGAATAACATGGTTATAGCCTATAACTCACGACATTTGAAGATTCATTAAAAAATAACCCAACTCATGATTTGGAGTTAGAAGTAGTAATTTATTCATTAAAGATATGGGGGAATTATAATTATGGATAAAGGTGTGATATATATGAAGATAATAAAAGAGTGAAATATATATTCACACAGAATGATTTAAAAATTCTATAGAGAATATGGTTAGAGTTGATAAAGGATTATGACTGCTCAATACATTATCACCCTGTGAAATTCAACAGGGTGTATGATACTTTGAGTAAAAAGGATCGTGCTTTATTATCCATGATTAGGATCACAAAAATATCAAAATCTATGGATTTTCAAAGGATGGATCTACAAATCCAGAAGGAAGGGGAAAATTAATAACTTTCACAAATGAATGTTTAACTATCTATCCAAGTGAAGATTGATTAGGAATAAAATCAAGATTTAGATCTACAAAATAAATTTACAAATGTTTCTGAGTTTAACCATGGTCAGGATGGAATGATAAGGTGTAGGAACCATGTATGTGTTCCTTCAATACCAGATTTGAAGAAGTATATTTTAAAGGAATCTCATAGTTCTTCATTCTCTATTCAAACTGGAAGTATTAAGATGTATAGGGAAATGAAAGAAAAATTTTGATGGGATTTAATGAAGTGATATATCCCAGAGTTCATATCTCGGTTCATGGTATGAAAAAAAATTAACTCTAAAAGAAAAAATTCAAAGGGGATGTTGCATCCATTACCCATAACAGAATGGAAATAGTAGAACATCATAATGGATTTTGTTATTAGAATACCCACATACTCTGAATTTTTTACCTATATATAGGTGGTATTTGATCAACTTACCAAGTTATCACACTTCATCACTATCAGATAAGACTTATCTCTAGATCATATTTCTAGGATATACTTTAAGTAAGTGGTAAGGTTTCATGGAGTGCCACATTATATTGTATTAGATCAGGATTTTAGGTTTACCTAAAAGTTTTGATGAGGTCTTCAGTAAGAACATGATACAAAATTGAGTTTCAGTACTTCTTGTCATCCTTAGACAGAGGGTTGGTCTGAAAGAACAATTTGAACCCTAGGAGATACATTGAGATCTTGTTCTCTAGATTTCAAAGGTGGTTGGGATCAATAAATTACTCTAGTTTATTTTTTATAAAACAATAGATTTAACAAAATAATCTATATGACACCTTATGAATCCCTATATAGGATGAAATTTAGAGCTCTAAAATGATGGGATGAGGTTAGAGAAAGAAATAAATTGCGACCTAATATCACTGAAGAAATGGTCAAGGAGGTTGGAACCATTCATCAACATATCAAGTCAGTTCAATGTAGGTAAAAAGGTTATGTTGATAACCATCAACGTGATCTATAATTTGAAGATATTGAAAATTTGTTTCTAAGAATATCACCTTGGAATATATTTATGGGATTCATAAAGAACGTGAAACTAAGCCCTAGGTATATCGGACCCTTTAAAATTATGGATTGCATCAAGATGATATCCAATCACATGGAACTTAATCCAAATCTATATTAATTCCATGATGTCTTCCATGTAATTCTCTTGTGGAATTACATACCTGAACCTTCACATGTACTGAACTCAGAAGTAATACCACTAGAGCATGATCTTTCTTAAAAGAAACAAATTGATGAAATTTTAGATCATACAGAGAAAGTTCTACAAAACAAGACCACTCACCTGGTCAAATTATTTTGGAGAAATCACTATTAATAGAATGATATGTGAGAACTTGAAGATATGATGAAGTAGAAATATCATCATTTTTTTTACCCAAGTGAATAATTTCGAGGAGAAAATCATTTTGAGGGTGGTAGAATGTAACACCCCGAGTTTTTGTGGACCATTTTTTCTCTATAATAAATTAAATTTTAATTTATGTATTTCAATGTAATAATTCAAACATTTATTTTTCACCTAATAGACTTGAAGTATGTTAGATGAAACACCGACTTGGCATAAATTACACGCAACACTGATGTTTCTATGAAACATCATTTTAAAATTATAATTATTTAAATGAGATAATTATAACCTATCTGATAAAAATTGTTAGATGAATAGTAATAACAACATTTAAAATATTGTTTATAATTTTTTTATATAAATAAAACATACTAATAAAGAAAGATGTAATTTTTTGTAAAGTCTTTATATGTTTAAAAATAACATTTTCTCAAATGAACTTCTTTTAATGTCCTTATGTGGAAAAATAATAAAATTTATTTTAGACACATTTTGAAAATTAATATGAAAAAATAAACTTTATTTAATAATTTATAATTCCAAAAATTATCTTAGGGAGAATTTTTTGTATTTTTCTAAGAAACTTCATTTTTTGATAAATAATTAAAAATAGTGGATTTTAATTCAAAATTACTTTTTCATCTGATTTATTTATAAAGTTAAATTATATATTAAATTTTTTTCAAAGTATAATTAGATAATATTTTTAACAATTAATAAAATTTCGGTCTTTGAGATCAGTTTCTCTTAAAACTTAGGGATAAAAACTTAGTGAACTTTTAAATGTTTTTACTTTAAAAACTTACAGCATTGACCCGACTACAAGATTAATATTAAATTAATTTATACCAATTCTATGATTAGAATTTGTTAAAATAGATTCCATATTAGGAATAAGAATAATTTATATGTTATAATAAGTTTAACTTAGTTTTTTATTAATATTATTAGTGAATGTGATTAAATTTAATTGCAATGATTAAGAGAAAAAATAGTAAAAAAAGTACTAATCCTTAAATTTAAGACCCGATATTATCTATAAACTTTTAAAAAACATTTTATTGAAATTATTAATCCATTAACCTTCAATTATTTATATTTTTTGGTTTTTATTGACTTTTTTTAGATAAAAACGTGAGTATACCTACATTGTATTCAAAAATTCCAAGTGTGGATTTTCCCTTCCCAATAAAAGGCCACCAACTCTCCCTATTCTTCATACCTCTCAAACCACTTAGGTTCGGACAATATATACCCAATACACTTCCCAACATCCCTCCCTTACTCCTAGAATCGTCTCCTTGGGAATAACTCAATCCAAGGAAGTCATTTCGTACAAACCAAAGGTGTTACCCGATTAAGAGATAACGTCTTCTCTCAATATCTTTTCTTTTATTTTATTTCTCCATCCCATCCACTCTCTTTATTACATTATGGTATAGAAAACTGGTATACTCAATATACTTTAATTTTTTATTATTTTTGTTTTACCAAAACTTACACACGCCTTCATCTAATGATTAACAAACATACTGTTTATGTGTATGGCGAACTACCACCACACTAAATGATGATTCTTCATTTTTCCTTTACAGCCTCTCATTATGGATGTTATGATTGAAACTCTATTTATATATGTAATATATTATGTTTATTAGGACTTAAATATTTTATATTATCTTTACTAAACAAATAATTTTACTTTATATTTGTTGTAAATATGATAATTTTGTTTGAGAAAGTGTGGACTACCGCCCCCTCAAAGAAATGTGATTCATTCAAACACTACCTAGAATGTATTTAGGGTTACTTTAGTGAACATAATTTATATATATATTTATCATATAATAAATATAATATAAAAATTATATATATATATACCTATATATATACATATTTCATTTACCTTCTTTCATTCAATACCACAATAAAAATAGAAACAGCATTCGTGCATACGTACGACTTACCATATCCATGAACGGTGTATTCCATTTCATACATATATATTAAATATATTATTATAATAAAATATAATTAATTTAAATTATATTTATATCATGATTTATATTCTAGAAGTCATGAATAAGTATAAGGACCAAAAATATAACAAATTAGGACACATGCGAAAAACAAAGTGAATATTACCCGAAGTAAAACCTTAACATCAAATTGTTACCAAGAAGGAAATATAAGGTCATAATCAAACCTTATATGGTATTATATATAATAATATGGTTCTGGATAATATTTATAATAAATTTATATTTATTATAAAGTTTTTTTGAATGAGTACAATGAGAGTCAAGAAACAAGGTAAGGGGATTTCATCTCACGTTTTATTTCAGTGAGATACATGCTTTATTCACCACACATTCCTTTTGTGTGGTGTGTATACTTTCAATGGATGTATTAAATGATTATTATTCTTAAATTTATTATTATTTATATATCCATTTTATTATCTTTCTTTCATAGAGTTTAAGTTTCAAAAGTTACAAAATTATTAAAATATTTTTGTCTCAATTTTCCTTCTTTGAGACTCATGTTTTGGTATGCAGCAAAATTATTTTTTTGGTTCTTCCATTTTACATTCTATATCATGAATATACATATTTTAATGATATTTTAATCTTTATTTAAGTTCTCTTTTCTTTTATAGATATTATGATCCAATGTTACCAAGTTATAAGAGGCTATTGAAACAAACTCATCATTTTTCAAGATTATTAAAGATTATGATTATTTGATGAAATATTATGATCTATCTCTCAAGTACACTCATTGTTTCCTTATCATATACTTATTAAATATATATCCATGTATAAGTACCATTTTTCTAATCATTCGTACTTAATATAATTAAGAAAATGTTTTTAAGAAAATATTTTTAAGAAAATGTTTTTAAGAAAATATGATTGTGTTTCTCTCTTTGGTCAGAAATCTATTTTATTTAAAAAACCATGTTTTAAAAAATGTTTTAGAAAATTATTTCCAAATATATTTGAAGAAAATTTTCATGGAAAATTAATTTTAAAAAAAATAATGGTTTAAAAATCTTTATTTAAATTTTTTCAAATATATTTTCAAATAAATATGTTTTCGAAAATTATTTATGTTTCAAAAATCATTTTTCAGGGCTGTAAGGATATTTTCTTGGAGAAATGTTATTAAAAAATATTTAAAAATTATATCCCATATAATATAACATCCATTCATGTTACTCATTCCTTTATAGTAAAATTATGCAATGTTTCCATTCATATTATTTCTCTTAATGAATTATGTTTTGGTTGCATGATATTCATAACACTCATTTCTATTTCATGAGTTATATGCTTTTAAATCCAACTCTTTTCAGGGGTTATGTTTATTATGAAATGATTATGAAACCTAAATTTTCCCCAAGTCACAATATGATAAAAATTTTATAATACCCATTTCATTTCAACGGTTATGACATGCTTATTTATGATCTTGTGGAACATGTATGTATTATTTCATTATGAGATGGGTGGGACCTATATCTCCCTATAATGTATTGGGTAAATATTTATATCTCGTGAGATAGACTTAGATGGTATTCGAACTAAACCTTGACTACTAAGATGTATATGGGAGTGAACTATAACCACCAATATGGTATGAGTATTGAACCCATGATACTAAGATGGACAAGGGAGTGAACCATGACGACCAAGATGGTACGGGGAGTGAACCCATACTACCAAGATGGTATTGGCAGTGATGACTTGGGTAATATGGAAATCATATTATATGTGTATGTGTATCCCAAAATTCTATGTTTTATTCCTATTTTATGTTATCATGGATTATGTTATTCACTTACTTATGATTTATGTCTTATGAACTACCATTCTTTACTCCGTGATTCATGTTTATGAACTTTGATACTTCGGGTATGATCTTATATTTTCAAAATCTTGTTCTCATAACCTTATGCTCATGATTATGCTAATATATCTCTCTTTTTTATCCTTACTAGAAATCTGGTATCACCCCTTTTTAAGTTTCCTTCCCTAAAATTATAAATATATTTTTTATATTAGATAATTGTAAGAAGGGTGATAGTCAAGAAGAACCTAGTGAGAGATAATGTAGCTCATTTTTTGTACCACTATTTATGTTTCCATGTTTCTAAAGGCACTAGACTAATATGGTTTTTTGGGAATCTATTTTTGTAATATATTATGTATTTCAGGACCGGGTCTTTATACACTCCATCCTCTTATATGAACACCAGATGGGGCATCTACGATTAATAATCGTAGCCTAATTAATTCATCATGACATGTGAATTGAATGTAACATTACTATTTTCCAATCATTGGGTGTTCTAAATCCTTGATAGATTCCAATCCAATTTGGTGTTTCAACCATTCTATTACCTTGATGTGATTTTATACTCATCATAGGGTAATACCTTTTCTTTTAGGTGATGAATATTTTTTCATATGTTAGAGGAGAATTTCCTACTTATAATCTTCCACCAACACCTCTATAATGTTGTATTGAGGGGTGTCTAAAGGACATAACATTATTTGTATGTCATATTTATCCAATTGATTCTTCAAGTTTATATGTCTATCCCTCAGGCACTACTATCATTTTCATTATGATTTATGGGAAATTTTATAGGATGTGGGCATGGATTTAAGTCTTCCCTTTCATCATTTCCAAGATATGATGTTGACTTCAGTGATTAGAATGGGGATATATTCACATTCTTTATCTAGAGTAGGTGTGTGAGTCTACTCATGTACTCCCTATATTGTTAGTGGGTATCGATAGTACTCGTTTTTGGGGGAAGAGAGTTGAATTTACCCCTTATGCGTCATTGGGACATTTCGAATGACTTCTTCAGGTGCTGCTAAAAGAGGCTACTGGAATTCTTGATGGGTGTGGGAAGGTGTATGTACCTTATCACAATATTCCTCCAGATCTGTACTATGGTCTTCATTGAATACCTTCAGGTGAGTCTACTAGTTGGATGAATAAAGGAGGACTGTTGTATGTTCCCTCAAGAAATTTTACTCCAAATCAGGTAGGATGGATTATCCAAAGGGGGAAATGGTGTGAACCTAATCCACATTGATCAGTTGTTATAATGGGAGGCCTTTCATCTGTGAATGGGTTTAAAGGACTTGTCTTGGACAGATAAGAAAAACACCATCATCATGTTTAGGGTTAGTTGTCGTACAACATTTGAAATTGTGATTTCTAGAAATATCCCTTGATAAGGAAGCCTATTTCTCCTATATGAGGTCATATGTAGCCTCTTGATCCAGCTCCCTGAAATATAGGAGGGACTGGTTGTTGTGTTCCAAGGATAATCTCTCAAAACACTTGAAGACGAAGTTCGGCGCTGTGAGCATCAAGACAATCAGTCTTCATTGACTGGACGATCGGGGGTGATTCATGAACTGGAGGGATTTTCAAGCGTCCTATAGGGTTAGGATCCAAGTGCTTTCATGTTATTACTAGATCAGTTAGTTCAATACCCAGCATTGAATACTTTAGGTTGGTAACAACATCCTCTGTGTATGAAGACCCAGTGTGTGTAGCATCCAATGAGTTAGCTGGTGAGAGCTTGAATTTATCCATTGGATTGAAGGGGGTTATTTTAAAGAAGTGTATGTATATTAGAAAAATATAAACAAGGAACTTCGTCAAAGTAGCATCTCATTTGAATGAACACTTGTGTGATTGATTCCCATTTCTAGATATCTTTCATTTTAAAAGTATAAGGGGCTTGACAGGTAGGTGATACTATCATCTTGGTTAATGATTCATGTTAGGTTCACCGTTTTTTATTCCCCTTGAAATTCACACCACATAAAGATTTTCTCTTTCTGATGGTTTCTAATGGTTTTGATCATGGAACCAAAAACACCCAATGGTTCTATATCCAGAGGGACCTACATTCCAAAGGTAGGTGCTCATTAGTTATTTTAACCCATGATGCATAAGAACCAAACCTTGGTTGAGAGGATGGGAGGTCGGCCTCATCACACCCTTTTGGGGGATTATTTCCTAATTCAGGACACTCTTATAGATTTATGAAATGTTCATGACTCCTTCATTAATTCCCAAGTACGATGTGGGTCATCCCAAAATTATAAATCAGTTATTAGAATTTATAGATATTCGAGTCATATGTATGTATCTGAGGTTATTCATCAATGGAGATATCTCTATGTATATGAAGTTCTCCATTGATGGAATCCTCTTATGTACCAATTAGAGATTTTTTTTGTCATTATTACGATGATGTTGGCTTCCTAGACACTTAGTGGTGAACTCTATAGTATATAGTCATCTAGGGAGATGGGAGTTGTTTTGATATCGGGATCAAACCCATAGATTGGATTCCTACATATCCCTATGAAAGGAATCAGAACCCACATTGTTTAGTGCCACTTAATGGGGCACATCATACCTTTTAAGTTCATGTGATAAGGACCCAACCGTGCAGTTTAACATCATAGAGAAAGGACATCTAGGTGTAAGGTTCCCTGATAATGTTTTTTGTGGGACTTATACTGAATAATCTTAGAGAACTTGAGAGATATGTGGATTCTAAAGATGAATTAAACCTTATTCGGAATGTAGACCAGAGAGAATAGGGTTGATTTGGGGTGTTGGGTTTAGACCTCATTGATGGTTCCTATGTATACCATTCATAAGGGAATCAAAGACCACATATTTTGGTTATGAGGAACTCCATTCATAGAGTCTATCGAAGGTTTATCTCATTGGGGAGTATAAAATTTTTAGAGGATTAAGTTTGGTCTTATTCTTAATGAGGATACCCTATAGAAGGGGGCTATGAGTGACTTATTACCTCATGGTAATTTGGAGGATTTTGGGGATTACACCTAAGGGGGAGGCCCATTGAATTAATTTTAGGGTTTACTTCTAAGGTGGATGCCCTAGTAAATTGGGGGTTTTGGTTGGGGCTTACTTCCTAATAAGGGTGACCATTGAGCCCATCCATTAGGTAGGTGTCCTACATATCCTAATTATGGAAGGAATCAGAGTTCTCATAGTTCAATATATCGCATGGATTTTGTGGGTTTCATGATCTCCACTAACCCTTAATCCTACATGAGTCAGGCTCAGTGTGAGAGATAGGATGAAGTTGAAGATTTGGAAAACCACATAATATGATTCTATCCGCAAGTGGACATGTTCTGGAAAATATTGTGGCTTAACCCTATGGAGGATATCCATTGGTTGGGGATTATTCATATGGATTTTTCCCAAATGAGTTTAGGTTGGGGATTACTCCTAAGTATGATACCCATTGGTTTGTTTGGGGTTACTCCTAAGGAGGATTCCTATATGATTTATGTTTTTGGATTACTCCTATGGAGGATTCCCATTTGATATTTGGTTGGGGATTACTCCTAAATAGGATTCACCTTTACCATTTGGGGCATATTCCTTAGGAGGATTCCCTTGTATTGGTTAAACCTAAAATAGGATTCAAGTAATGAGTTTTTGGGGGTTTCTTGAGGATTGTATCGACTCAAGGTACTCGAGGAATCAAAGAGGAGAATCACAAATCCTAACATAATAAAGGAACCAAGAAGAGTATGTGTACTCAAGCCATTTTAGGGAGTGTTGAGGAGTATCTCAAATCATGGTATTCTAGGGGTGGATATTAAGGTAGTTTAAGGCACAACTGAAAATATCCTCAACCCGACCTGAGATGTTCATGGTGCATGTCTCCATTTTTCACAGGGGTTAGTGATGTAAGTGAAGGGATTAGACTAGAGGGATATGAATACTTCTCAGAATAGATCTGGAGTAGGGGTATAGTAGCACAACCCCTGGGGTATGGACCAGCGGGATTACCTAGGTGGGTCGTATAGGTGGGTCATGCAGGTGTGTCATGCAGGTGCATTTCCCAAGTATGGGTCATGTATCTGCATCACCCAATTACAGGTCACATAGCTACGTCGCTCAGCTATGTATTGTTCATATATATCTCCCAACTACGGGTTGTTCATGTGAATCTCCCAGTTATGGGTATTGAAATTTCATCACTTAGATATGGGTTGCATGGTTGCATTTCCCAGCTACGGGCCGCGTAAGTGTGTCTCCCAGCTACGGGTCACGTAGGTACATCACCCAGCTATGGGTCACCCTGGTGGTTCATCCTGGTGGTTTTCCTTGGTGATAGTATAGGTACCTCACCCTAGTGGGGGCAGTCCATGGTAGTTCACCCATGTAGATATAGACTAATTTCATGAAGGAGTTGTGCGACTAGATCCATCTCTGGGATTCATCGTCTGATATTTCGACAGTCCATTAAAAATTTGAGGTAGAGGGGTATATTTATAGGCCGGATGGTGGGCCTATGAAAATGGTATTGCACAGATGGGTTGCATGGATGGGTTTCATGGTGATGAAAATATATTTATAAAGTTTTCTCAACCTTCGAGAGACATAACATTTTATCTGTGAGTCCATTTGGGCTTCATGACCAGTCAAATCATAGATCTCGGGGAGATCTACACTTCTGTATATGTTTATTACACTAAATATTATCGAATTAAACATGTAAATTTCATCTGATGTGACGACACCTTTTTATCATCGATCATATAAATCCATGGCCTACTCCTAGAGGGGGTTTTCTTTCAACTTATGTCTCATTATTGAGAAGTCTTGTGGCACATGGAAATCTAACTTTCATCTTTTTCATTTGTGGTGACACATTTCTACTCAAACATGATATTTGTTGTCTAAGTGAGTCTCACATCATGAATTCTACAGAAAATAGTATAAAATTAATTTTTCGATTCCAACAACACCATATTTATTCATTTCACATCATTAATTTCTTGATTAATGAGGTACACCCAAAAACGTGTCACCTTAGGTTAAAATAACCCTTCTAGAACATTATACTAAGTGAACTAGTTTCATCATGTGTATTTATTTCATCACATGGACCCATTTCAAGACATTTATTCCATTAAAAAATTCTAGATATAGTTACATGTTGTGTAATATATATACATGGTGTTTAAATGTCATGTAGGTAGATTTATTCCCAAAATTCTGCAAAAGAATCTGAAGAACTTTTGAATCCTTTCAGACTAACTAGAAGCCCTCATAATCCCACTAAACATGTTTATACCTAGATACCATTAATTCAAGAAAACATTCATCCCTGAACATTAGATAATATGACTTGAAAAATATCTTCGTGTGTAAATGAGACTTGGACAACAAGGTCAAAAGTAGAGAGAACCCTAAATGAAATATGTTTAAAAAAATACTAAAAGTGGTACATGCCTATAAAAATACTGTGTCTTACAACCTCCCCACTCCCAATAAAATATTGTCCCAAAGAAACTAAAAACATCACTTTGGGGTCTCAATGAAAAGGTATGGCCACTATGATCACGTATCATATTCCCTCTCTCAGATATCCTCTTGAACATGTACATGCTGCTTGTGCACTCAAATTAGAGGTATGATCCTACCCCACAGATACTACTCACTGTGGTATGAAATCTACATTGGATGATCCTTAACAGAATTATTGACATAAAGATCAAATTCCTCTAAGTATTCCTCATATAAAGGTTTTAGATTATATCTCCAAATTTTTTATAAGTGAAAGACATTGTGCATGTCTCTGTAGCACTATGGAAGGGATAATTAGTACACTATTGGGCCAAACTTTTCCAGTATCTCAAATATCCTAAAAGTATGAATTTTATATTTACATATATCCTAATATTGAATTTCCATACCTAAGTGAAACATACAGTTAAATGTGATGAGAATCCTAAAACTCCATAGGTCATCTCTAATGGTTAGGGTACGATTTATGTCTACTCTACACGGTCACCAACTGTGTTTTGAACAACTAAACATAGTCATATGTGTCATACATGAGACTAGGTCCAAGAAACACTCACTCACCATCCTCCAACCAACAACGAGGTGAATAAAATGAACTTCCCTAAAATTTCATGAATGGGTCAAATTGGATCAATTCATGGAATATCTTACTACAAAAAAACTCCATTAGTGTTATATGATTCTCCCATGGACCAAAAAAATACAAAACATAGGATCAAAACATATCCTCTAGAATATAAATAGTCTGATCAGATTGAAAATCAGTTTAATAATGATAGTAAATGATCAAAAAACATGCAATTCCAGAGAATTATAAATATCCTATAAGAATCGTGATGTGAAATGAGGACCTCTATAAAAAACAACACCCCTTGGAACAACGTTCAACCAAACAGTCTCTTACATGTTAAGACTACCCAAACCATCGATATAGAATTTCTTATTGATAGGCAAAAATTGGTCAACCATTATTAGTAAATCCATAATCACCCATACCACATCATTCTTATGGGGTTTCCTAGGTAATTCTATCACAAAAATCTATAGTGACATCATCCCATTTCCACTCCTGAAGGCTTGAGGCTGCAACAGCCTGGCAACCCTCTAATGCTTGATATTCACTTTCTAGTAGGTGAACATCTCACCATGAGGCCTGCTACCTTATTCTTCATTAATGACCACTAGTACTATCTACAGAGTGCACGATACCTCTTAGTCAAACCAGGATGTACCACCCATCATGATAGTTTCATGATAGATACAATTCAATTCTTTTTTTCACTGATTATGGGTTCATACAAGTATGCTTGAGGAGATGATGAGAGTGTTTGATGAATCTAGATGGGAATTAAATCATATTTTTATGAAGACGTTTTTTGATCTCCATATATAGTATTATTAGGTAAGGAATAAATAACGATATAGAAGGATTTATGGAGATATGTTTCACCTATCAGTAAGTGAAGGACAAACATCAAAGGATTGTAGGGCTGTTACAGCCTCTACCCATTCTAGAATGAAAATGGGATGATATCACTATGGATTTTGTGAAAATATTACCCAGGACATCATGTATGAATGATGGAGTATGGTTGATTGTGGATAAACTGATGAAGGAATCCCATTTCTTAATTATTGTAAAAACCTTCACTGTTGATGATCAGGATATTCTTTACATGTGTGAAATAGTTTAGTTGAACAATGTACAGAGGACTATCAATTATGATAGAGTTCCTCATTTCACATTATTATTATAGATGGTTATTCATTATTTCCTGGTATTAAAGGTTATTTTGAGCATATAAAATCATTATTAGACTATTAGTTAAAGTGAGTGAAGTATTTAGATTCTAGAGGATATGTTATGGGCCTGTTTTTTATTTTGGTGGTTCATCGAGCCATCATATGGCACTCGTGATGTCTTTATATTATAATAGCTTCCATGAATCAATCCAAATAGATATTTTTGAGGATTTTAATGGAAATATATTTCATATTTATATTTATTGGTTAGTGATAGGTGAGTTAACTCTTTTTGAACCTATTATTGTGCATGATATGTGTAAGAAGGTTCATTTGATCAGGAGGAAGTTGTTGACCGTGAAGAGTCGGTAAAAATCACACGTTGAATATCAAAGATGGACTATAGATTTTGAGGTTGGTCATCATTTTTTCCATTAGACTTCATATATCTAGGGGGAAACACCATATTAGAAAACATAGAAATATAGAACATTGGTTTTTTGGTCTGTTTGAGATAGTGGAAAGGGTCGGTCAAATTGTATATCGATTAGCCCTTCCACAGCGCTATATTCTCCCAAATGATGTATTTCATGTGTCATACCATTGGATATAATATACCAACCCTTCTCATGTGGTATAAGTAGAGGACCTCTATAATGACCCAGGCCTTTTACATATAACATTTCATGATTTTAAGCATAATTAATCATCAGAGTACAAGCCAAGGATCATTAAGTCTATTGTCTTGGAAGACTAGGTACATATAACATAAAACATGGGGCTAAAAACACTTCATTATTTAATCTCCATAATGAGATCCTAACATCCTTTGAGCCCTTACATCTGTATAGGGTACCCCAGGGAACACATGAACAAAGGGATGAGCTAAAAATTCCCAGTAAGGTAATGAACATAAGGATACATCTCAAGCACATAGAATAATATAAATGTGGTAGAATAATAAATCATATATTTAGTACGGGTCAAGGATAACTGCCAATCCCGTTTCCCATTTCAGCACAGGTCAAGGCTAACCGCCAATCCCGTTTCACATTGCATCTCATGAGACTTATCCTTACCCAATGCATTGGAGCGCTATCTGGGCACACCCATCTCAAAATATTCATTAATATTCTTTCCACATAAATATTCTTTCCACATAAATAATCATACATAATCAACCATACATAAACATAAGGTTACCCATGGAAATAATTGGGTACCACAATCATGACATAAAACATATCCAATGGGCGTATCACAAAAGTGTCCATGAAAGGAAGGGATTAGAAAATACATGGAAATTCATAGGGTAAAATAGGAATATAACATGGTAAGTGGTTTCAAATATATTTTACAACATATTAGAAATGTATTTTAGAAACATTAGCATTAAAACATTTTTGTGTGGTTTTAACGAATACAATATAGAGCATTTCAAATAGAAAGGAGGACATTATTTTACATAAAACCATAATTGAACCAAGAAGGATTTCATAATGAAAAGAATGATTTTATAAATACAATGGTTTCTTAAAACATAGGATAGAGTGAACTTGAAATTTGGGTAAAAATTAGGGAAGTCCCCTTAAAACAGGTTTGCTTATCGGAAAGTTCTAAGGAGGGAATCTTTCAAAAACATGTATATCCCCGAAAGAAAGTGATGAAAGGGTATTTATATTATAATATTTTAAAAATAACCATAAGTCATAAGACTCACATAGATAGATAAGATAACACCATTTTGAAAGAAAGATAAGGCAACCTGAAAGAACAAAGAAGGTTCGGGTAGAATTCGTTATGATTTTATCGGCATGGTGTCGGGTGTGACCAAGAGGGATTAATGAGAGAGAAATGGGGTTTCTCATCACTTATAAATCTAGAAGGAATTATGGGGTAGGTTCTTAAAAATACCCCATCATTTTATAGTACACATATAAAGGCATAGTATAGAGGACAATCTTGATTAAGAGAGAAAAGGAGAGGATCCCTTACCTCAAATCTGGTGGTGTTCTCCACTTGTTATTAGTGACCTGAATAAACAAATTAGTCTTATTAATTAATAAGTCCAGAACCTCTTATATATTCAATTGATTTATTATAACTCTTTTTAGTTCATTCAAATCCTTTTTGATTAGTTATAAGGTTTAATTTCATTGTTCGAGCTCGTTTGTTTACTTGGCTTTAAAAGATCGGTTCACTTATATTCAAGTTTGGATTATATGCAAGATGAAAGTGGTTGTCTAGAATTGAAGTTACATTCTTTATTTCATATCCAGTAGATTAGATGGTTTTAATTTTAATTAGTTTACTTAGAGTGATGTCAAATTATTATATATATAACCTTAGTGATAACCATTTTTGTTAAACGATGGATTTGATTACGAAGAACATGTTTGGATTTATAATTTAATAACATTTGTACAAAAGGATTACAGAACTAAAAATAGGATATATTACATGTATAATAATCTGTTTCAACCATAGAATAAATTATTTAATGAAAATAATTAAAGATAACGTTAGAAATTGATAAATTGTTGTCCTTGAATGTGCTAAATTAGCACATCTCAAATAGTGCTTTAATTTCTTTCTAATAAAAGGGTGGGGAAAGAAGAGAAGATAATGAAATTTACCCCTAGCATGAATAAATTTCAATACATGTATGCTACTAGATTTATAATACTATTATGTTGAAGGGAGGTGAGGAAAGAAATTAAAAAATAAAAGAACTTAAAAGAAAAGAAGAAATTTGGGAAGAGGAATTTACCTCTTGAGACTTCCTCTTTTGAGAACCTCTTAAGGGGGGAGATTTTGATATTTTGAGGAGTATGGGAGCTTTTGGACGTGGGGAAGGACCTTGGGGAGAGATTTGGGAAGAATTTAGAGAAGGCTTGGAGCTTGAGAGGAGTGTAGATAGGAGGGAGTGAAGGGGGTTTTTATAGTGGAGGAGAGGAGGGATTTCACAATATTATAATTATTAATTTATTATTTCTTCAAAAGACAAGGAATAGTAAGTATTCCATGACCAAGAATAGTAAATGGGTCATGTGAATCCAAAACAAGGGTGGTGACATCATCCATGATGCTAGGAATAGTCTATTTATCTTATAATGTACATATACGGTAAATTATCATATTTTACTATTCATCAAAAATTCAAGTATTTTAGAAAAAACCTAAAAATTCACCTGAACCATTTTTAGATGTGTAGAATACAAAAAAGAAGTCCATTTTTCAAAAATAATTTTCTAAATATGATCATTTTAATATTTAATTAAAATCATAATTTATTATCAAAAACCAGATTTAAAAACATGCATTAACTCATTCTAAAACATAGGTATATTGTACTTCCAACTTGAATATTATTTTTATACTATCATAGGTTAGGTTACTATTCATTAAGGTATATCACTATTCATAAAGGTATGTTACTATTCATTAGGATAGGTTACTATTCACCAAATATTATTTTTGTTTTATTAGACTCCAAAAAACATCTTGAACACAACCGTGTATGTCAAATTTTAAAAATTCCAAACACAAAAGTGACAAAATTATGTTTAAAGGTAACTTCTCACTTATTAGTTCATTATTATGCGATTTTATGCCATATTTATAATAAGGTAATTTCCATTAAAAACATTGGGTCGTTACATTCTTCCCCCCTTAAGAAATTTCTCCCTCTAAATTTCATTTTACATTCTAGGCCAAAAACAGGTGTGGGTACTTTTCCTTCATTGCTTCTTCCAACTCCCACGTTACTTCCTCAAACTTATGGTACCTCCACAACACTTTGACAAGATAGGTTGTCTTATTTCGTAGAACCTTATCTCTCTAATCCAGAATCTTTACTGGTTTCTCCTCATAGGAGAGATCATCTTCCAGCTGCACCACCTTTGAGTTTATTACATGTGAGGGATTAGTTATGCACTTCCTCAAGAGTGATACGTAAAAAACATCATGAAATCGAGCCATATTTGGTGGAAGTGAAAGCCGATAGGCCATGGCTCCTATGCGGTCAAGGATATCAAAGGGGCTAATATACCTTGGGCTTAGCTTCCCTTTTTTCCTGAATCGCATGACTCTCTTACATGGAGATATTTGAAGGAGACTTTATCTCAAATGACAAACTCTGATTCCCTTCGACAGTTATCAGCTTAGCTCTTTTACCGACTTTGAGCAGCTTTGATGTGTTTCTAGATGACTTGAACCTTCTCTTTCATCTCTTGAACAAGATTGGGTCTAAGTATCTTTCTTTCTCCAACTTCATCCCAACAGGTTGGAGTTCTACATCGCTTTCCATATAGAGCTTCATATGTATCTATCTAAATACTCGAGTGGAAGATATTGTTGTATGAGAACTCAACCAATGGGAGATGCTGATCCCAACCACCTTTGTATTCAAGAGAGCAGGCTCTTAGCATATCTTCAGGAGTATGAATAGTACTTTTATATTGGTCATCAGTTTGGGGGTGATAGGTCGTGCTGAAATTTAATTCAGTACTCAAAAAATGTTAAAGAATCCTTCAGAATTTAGATGTGAACCTTGGATCACGGTCAGAGACAATTGAGAGTGGAACACCGTGCAGTCTCACCAATTCCTTCACATATAACTTTGCAAGTTGTTCAACTCAGAGATCTTCCCGAATAGAGATGAAATGGGATGTCTTGGTGAGTCGGTCAAGAACAACCCATATCGTATTATTTCCCTTCAACGTCTTCAGCAGACCTGTGAAAAAGTCCATAGTAACATTTTCTCATTTCCACATGGGTATAGGAAATGGCTGCATCATATCTTTGGAATTTTTTCGCTCAACTTTAACTTGCTGACATACCAAGCACCTTGATATGTATTCCGCAATCTCCTTCTTCATGTTATCCCACCAGAAGTGTTCTCAGAGATCACGGTACATTTTGGTACTCCTAGGATGGATAGAGAAGGTTGAGCTATGTGCATGATTCAATATCTCCTTCTTTATATCTGGATCATATGGTACACATAATTTTGTTCCAAATCTTACAACACCTTCCCCATCAATTTTGAAATTGGAGGATTTCCCATTTTTAACAGCTTCCACCCTTTTCTGAATTTCCACATCCTTTCTTTGAGAAACCTTTATTTTCTCCATGAGGGATGGTTGAGAAATAATTTGAGAAAGGATTGATGATGTTCCTACCTTAATGATTCCCATGTCCATCCTTTGAAAATCTAATAAGATCAGATCCTTTTCAATTCAAATCGTTGATAAAGATGCAAGATCCTTTCTACTTAGAGCATATGCCACCTTGTTTGCCTTACCGGGATGGTAGTGGATTGAGAATTCATCATCCTTGATAAGATCTATCCATATTCATTGGATCATATTAAGTTCTTTCTGTGTGAATATATATTTTAGACTCTTGTGGTCAGTATATATATCTCACATTTTTTTTCATAGAGATAATTCCGCCAGATTTTCAACGCAAAGATCACAGTAGCCAACTCCAGATCATGTGTGGGATAGTTTTACTCATGGATTTTCAGTTGACCTGAGGCATAGGCTATCACTTTATCATTTTGCATTAGCACACAGGCTAAGCCTTTCTTAGAAGCATCACTATACACCAGAAAGAGTTCTCCACTTGAAGGGAGTGTGAGTATCGGTGCAGTGATAAGACTCTTTTTCAACTCCTTGAAACAGTCTTCACATTCCTGTGTCCAGACGAACTTTACTCCCTTCCATGTCATCTTGGTCATTGGTTTTGACAATCATGAAAATTTCTTCATGAATCCTTAATAATACCCAGCTAGACCTAAAAAACTGTGTATCTTCCTTACAAAATTTGGCATCGGCCACTCTTCAATTGCCTTCATCTTAGAAGGGTCCACATATATCCATTTCCTGGTGATAACATGCCCCAAGAATGATACTTCCTCCATCCAGAACTCACATTTACTATACTTTTCATACATCTTCTCCCTTCACAAAGTCTTTAACACAGTTTCCAAATGCTCCTCATGTTCCTCCTTGCTCTTGGAGTATATCAGAATATCATCAATAAAGACCACCACAAATTTATCAAGGTAATATCTAAAGACTCCATTCATTAAATCCATGAAAATTTCTAGAGCATTAGTGAGTCCAAAGGGCATCACTATGAACTCATAGTGTCCATACCTCATTCGAAAGGCAGTCTTGGTAATATCTCCATTCCTCACCTTTAGTTAGTGATATCCCGACCGAAGGTCCACCTTAGAGAAATAACTGGCCCCACGAAGCTGATCGAACAAGTCATCTATCCGTGGAAGGGGTTAATTTTTGTTTATAGTGATTTTATTGAGCTCACGATAATCAATTCATAGGTGAATTGATCCATCCTTATTCTTGACGAAGAGGACTGGATCACCCCAAGGTGAAGCACTCAGGCATATAAAACCCTTCTCCATATTCTTCTGTAACTGCTTCTTCAGCTCTTCCAGCTCTACAGTGGCCATTCTGTAAGGTGTCTTTGAGATTGGAAGAGATCTAGAGATAAGTTCAATTGAGAACTCAATCTCTCGATCAGGGGGAAGACTAGGCAACTCTTCAGGGAATACATCAATGTAATCCCTCATGATGGGCATGTCTTGAACCATGATTCTCTCTTTTGTCTCAATCATTTGAGCTAGGTATGCATGCTCATAAGGAAGAAATATCCAAACTTGAGATGAAGATTCTAAAGGAGACCCATCTTCCTCCTTTCACTTGTAAAGAATTGGAGTATGATTTGGGATGTGAAGATTAATCTCCCTTCCCAGCAGTTTATGTTGGCCTTGTACAAAGATATCCAATCCATGCCCAAGATAGCATCAAACTCCACTAAAGGAAGTATGACAATATATTCTGGGAGATTCGGTCCACAAAAATTAACTTGGGAGGAGTTATAAACCATGGATGCAATAATTTCCCCATTCTCTGTTCTCACAAATAACTTTTCCTCCAAATTTTGTAGTGGTGTTTGAATAGTTCTACTAAACTTTCAAGATATGAAAGAATGCATAGAACCAAAATCAAATAGTACATTTTTTATTATTGAATAAATAACAATCGTACCTATCACCACATCATCTTCTGTCTCCACCATAGCAGAAGTGATAGCATAATCCCTTCCTTGTTTCCTTGGAGATTGTTGCTGATTGCCTCCGACAACCCTCAGCTTAGGACAATTGTTCTCTTAATGCCCAAGATCCTTGCAGTTATAACACTGCAATGTAGGATGAGTATTGATCTAAACCTTCCTTTATTCTTCAACATTATCGGGATTTTTCATATCCCTTCGGCAGTTCTTGGCCAGATGACCAAACTTTTTGCATTTGAATCAATTCTTGGTTCCCTTCAGACAGTTACTAGGATACTTCTTCCCACAATTTTGGAAAAGGGGGAAGTTGGGATTCTTTCCATAATGGGATTTGTTTTATAGACCACCCATGTTTTTTTCCATCTTCCTCTTCTTGTCACTAGGCCCATGAGACCACTGAGAGTCTCCCATCTCCATTTCAACCTTGAGGGCACAACGGAAAATCTCCTCATAGATGTCGAAGTCTCGAATTTCCAACACTTTTCATAGACTCGGCTTTAGTACAATAAAGAAGCGATCCACCTTCCTTTAGGTGTTCATGACAAAGCCAGAGGTGTACCTTTCAAGCCTTGTAAATTTCGCTTCATACGCCCTGATGGACTCATCTTCCTTCTGCTTGAGTCCAAGGAACTCTCTTTCTATCTTGAGATGGAGGGTTCAAGGAAAATATTTGTTGAAAAACATCCTATTGAAGTCCTCCAAATCTATGGAATCAATTTCTTCTTGGGACTTCATATTCTTGATCAGTGTCCACCACTGATTAGCTTCCCCATCAAAACAATAGACTTCCAGTACAATTTTCTCTTCTTCGGAGCACTGGAGGATAGAGAAAATATTTTCAATAGAGTTAATCCATTGTTCTGCGAGGAGGGGATCAGAAAACCCGCTAAACATGGGAGGCCTTTCCTACATGAAGGATTCTATGGAAACTTTATCTTTCCATGGAGGAGGGGGTCGTTCCACTTGATTCAAGTTATTATTTATAACTCAAGCCAGCTGAGCAAGTACTTCCATGAAGTTTTTAGTACCTGCTTCTATCACATTAGGCATGTCACTAGGGAAATCATCACGTTGCCTATCACATTGGTTATTAGAACGTTATCTTCTATTTCCCTCCATTAAATAAGAAAAATAACGTATAATTAGAGGTCTTGAATACTTGGCTATTGAGGATAAAAATGAAACTTTGAACAATAAATGATAAACTTATAAAGAAGAAGTACATCCTAACTTGTGATTCCTTAGGTTTATATCTAGGTTATCCTCGATCTATTTCTTAACTTATATTATTATGGGCTTTTTTTCCCTTAATAATGGTTTGTACTAAGCTCATGAATCTACCAAAGCATATCCCCCAGGAGTGTCGTAACCAAGAGTGTATAAAGAACCATTATCGTGCACCAGTTCTCATTTGAGTCTAGCTCAAAGCGGTGTTTTTGGGTTTTACCCCTAGATACATCTGTGTTAGAGCCGCCTCTACTTGCTCGTATCCAGAAAGTGATGTATTTCTTTGATATACCACTTACTCTATACTCACCAAAATTTAAGACTGTTTTCTTATACTTAGTCTCATCCTTAAGGTTCTCACTAAGGTGCTCTATTCCTAATCTCCAAAAATAACTAGACCATCCTATGATACCAACTATATAGACACGAGCCCTTTAAATATATCATTTCATGATTTTAAGCATAATTAATCATCGGAATACAATCCAAGGATCATTTAGTCTAGTGTCTTGAAAGACTAGGTACATATAACATAAAACATGGGGCTAAAAAAACACTTCTTTATTTATCTTCATAATGATCTCCTGACTTCATTTGATCCCTTACATCTGCATAGGGTACCCTGTGAAACACATGAACAATGGGATGAGATAAAAATGCCCAGTAAGGGAATGAACGTAAGGATACATCTCAAGCACATGAGTTAAGAGGCATGACATAATGATATCCAAAGCATGAAACTTATGAAATAATTTAATATAAGCATGGGATCATATAAACATGGAATCATATAAATGTGGCAGAATCATAAATCCTATCTTTAGTATGGGTCAAGGCTAACCTCCAATCCCATTTCCCATTTCATTATAGTTCAAGGCTAACCGCCAATCCCGTTTCATATCGCATCTCATGAGACTTATCCTTACCCAATGCATTGGAGCGCAATCTGGGCGCACCCATCTCAACATATTCATGAATATTATTTCCACATAAATTATCTTTCCATATAAATAATCATACATAATCAACCATGCATAAACATAAGGTTATCCATGGAATGAATTGGGTACCACAATCATGACATAAAACATATCAAATGGGTGTATCACGAAAGTGTCCATGAAAGGAAGGGATTAGAAAACACATGGAAATTCATAGGGTAAAATAGTAATATAACATGTTAAGTTGTTTCAAATATATTTTACAACATATTATAAATGTATTTTAGAAACATTAGCATTAAAACATTTTTGTGTGGTTTTAACGAATACACTCTAGAGATTTTCAAAAAGAAAAGATGACATTATTTTATATGAAACCAGAATTGAAACAAGAAGGTTTTCATAATAAAAATAATGATTTTATAAAGAAAATGGTGTCTTAAAACAGAGGATAGAGTGAACTTGAAATTTGGGTAAAAATTAGGGAAGTCCCCTTAAAACAGGTTTTCTTATCGGAAAGTTCTAAGGAGGGAATCTTTTAAAAACATGTATATCCCCGAAAGAAAGTGATGAAAGGGTATAGATATTAGAATATTTTACAAATAAATATAATTCATAAGAATCACATAGATAGATAATATAACACCATTTTTAAATAAAGATAAGGCAACCTGAAAGAACAAAGAATGTTTGGGTAGAATTCGTTACGATTTTATCGGCATGGTGTCGGGTGTGACCAAGAGTGATTGATGAGAGAGAAATGTGGTTTCTCATCACTTATAAATCCAAAAGGAAGTATGGGGAGGTTCTTAAACATACCACATAATTTTCTAGTACACATATAAAGGAATAGTATAGAGGGCAATCTTGATTAAGAGAGAAATGGAGATGATCCCTTACCTCAAATCTGGTGGTGTTCTCCACTTGTTATTAATGACCTGAATAAAAAAATTAGTCTTATTAATTACTAATTCCAGAAACTCTTATATATTCAATTGATTTATTATAACCCTTTTTAGTTCATTCAAATCCTTTTTGATTAGTTATAAGGTTCAATTTCATTGTTCGGGATCGTTTGTTTACTTGGCTTTAAAAGATCGGTTTACTTATATTCAGGTTTGGATTTTATGCAAGATGAAAGTTGTTTTCCAGAATTGAAGTTACATTATTTAGTTAATATCCAGGAGATTAGATGGTTTTAATTTTAATCAGGTTACTTAGAGTGATGTCAAATTATTATATATATAACCTTAGTGATAACCATTTTTGTTAAACGATGGATTTGATTACGAAGAACATGTTTCTCTTCATAATTTAACAACATTTGTACAAAGGGATTACAGAACCAAAAATATGATATAATACATGTATAATAATCTGGTTCAACCATATCACAAATGGTTTCATGACCATAATTAAAGATAACGTTAGAAATTGATAAACCGTTGTCCTTGAATGTGCAAAATTAGCACATCTCAAACGATGCTTTCATTTCTTTCAAATAAAAGGGTGGGGAAAGCAGAAAAGATAATGAAATTTACCACTAGCATGAAGACCTTCCAGTACATGTATTCTAATAGATTTATCATACTATTATTTTGAAGGGAGGTGAGGAAAGAAATTAAAAAGAAACGAACTTAAAAGAAAAGAAGAAATTTAGGAAGAGGAATTTACCTCTTGAGACTTCCTCCTTTGAGAACCTCTTAAGGGGAGAGGTTTTGGTATTTTGAGGAGTCTGAGAGCTTTTGGACGTGGGGGAGGACCTTTGGGAGAGATTTTGGCAGAATTTAGAGAAGTATTGGAGTTTGAGAGGAGTGGATAGAAGAGAGAGTGAAGGGGGTTTTTATAGTGGAGGAGAGGAGGGATTTCACAATATTATAATCATTAATTTATTATTTCTTCACAAGAAAAGTAATAGTAAGTATTCCATGACCAAGAATAGTAAATGGGTCATGTGATTCCAAAACAAGGGTGGTGACATCATCCATGAATCTAGGAATAGTCTATTTATCTTATAATGTACATATATGGTAAATTACCGTATTTTACTATTCATAAAAAATTCAAGTATTTCAGAAAAATCCCAAAAATTAAACCTAACCATTTTTCGAAGTGTAGAATCCAAAAATGAAGTCCATTTTTTAAAAATAATTTTCTAAATATGATCATTTTAATATTTAATTAAAATCATAATTTATTATCAAAAACTAGATTTAAAAACATGCATTAACTCATTCTAAAACATAGGTATATTATACTTCCAACTTGAATATTATTTTTATACTATCATAGGTGAGTTTACTATTCATTAGGGTATATCACTATTCATAAGGGTATGTTACTATTCATTAGGGTAGGTTACTATTCACCAAAAATTATCTTTGTTTTATTAGACTCTAAAAAACATCTTGAACATAACCGTGCATGTCATATTTTCAAAATTCCAAACACATAAGTGAAAAAACTTATGTTTAAAGGTCACTTATTACTTAGTAGTTCATTATTATGTGATTTTATGCCATATTTATAAGAAGGTAATTTCCATTAAAAACATTGGGTCATTACAACATCGAGCCTTGTGTAGATGTGTCCAGTGAGGATCATCTGATGTGCATTGTAGACTGTTGCGATAAGTATATGTGGGGAAGGACTATACTTCTATTTTGATTTTAGTGGTAGTATCGATGAGTTCATAAGGATACTTGAGTGTGATAAACTATTGTTCTATCACATGGGCCACACTAGTTCATCAAAACCCCACAGTGATTCATGGTCCAGATTAGGGATTAGATATTATATGGTGGGGTTGTTGTAAGATCCCATATTTTTATAGGTACGTCATTGTTTTAGTTTTGTATAGAATGTCTTCATTTGGGTTTCCCCCTTATTTAAAAGTTTTTGGGTGATTATAATTCATATATAGAGATATTTTTCATATAAAAATGATCTAATTTCTTGGGATGTATGTTTTTTAAAATTAATGGAATCTTTGAATAAAAATGTTAAATGGGGTTGTGAATGCTGCAAAGTTTTTTCAAGTTCTTATGTAGAATTTTGGGCTTAATGTTACATGCATGACATTTTCAAACCATGTATATGTATTACACTATGTTTAATTTTCTATAGGAATATTTTTTTAATGGGATACATCTCTTAAAATAGGTTAATCGCTTGAATGGAATACTCGTTGACAAACTAGTTCACATCGGTTAATGACTGAGATGGGTTATTTTAACTTGAAGAAACACCCTTTTCGTCTTACCTAATTTATCAAGAAATACACACTGTGAAATTAATACACATAGTATATATCTGATCCCTAGTGGTTTTAATAGGTCATAATGTATGATTATTCATTCATTCAATGAATCCCCTACTCTCTCAAGCCCTAGTCAATTTCTAAGTGATTTTGGATTCTATTCTTCCCTTCCAGACATCTTGTTTGTGTAATAAATCTCTAGTGAGTTGTTTTGCATGGGTTTTATTCTATTTAACATTTCTTGCTATTATAGAAACTAAATTATCTTGATTTTATTTCCTTGGGTTTTGATCTTGATCTTGTGTTTTCTATATTTCTTTTTACAATCTTATAAACCTTATTTTTCATTTGAGTTAATAGTTGAAAGCATTGCACTGATTGCCAATTAGTCTAAAACCATTACCTGAGGCCTTTTTAATTGATTAAGTATGAGGAATATTAAAAATCCACCAAGACAACATGAGTATTAATTTTTTTAATGATGAATGGTGAAAAATCATGTGTTAGATTATTTGTTTGATCCCTTTAGGTTTGTAGTGATGTAACATGGCTTGCAGCTTACCATTGGGTGAGCCTACCCTTTCAATATTAATAAATTAGCTAATGGTTTAAAGTGTGTTTATCATGACATGGGAATTAATGTTATTTTATTTTGATATATTCACCTTGGTAAATGGATAAATTTATTATTAAAATGGATTTGTTTGATATGATATGATTGGGTGAAAATTTGATTTTAAATGTCTTATGACCCTCTAGATAAATATAATGCGTAATTGAAATTAAAATTTTAATTTGAAGAACTAACCATTAAGTATTATAAAATAAAATTATAATATCCTTTATGTTATGTCTGGTGTTGAAATTCATGATGTAATGATTATATTGTGTGCTTGGACAGGACTCGTGCTTTAATGCTTATATACTAGGCTTGGACCAGATTCTTGCTATAAAGTATGTATAGTAGGCTTGGCCCATATTCATGTTGTAATTATTATATAGAGGGCTTGGCCTAGCTATACTGAAATGATTATATAAATGTATTGGATTTATTATAATGAAATTCCTTTATATATGGATTGGACCATATACTGAAATGCTTATAAATTGGTCTTTGCTTGGTTATTTGATTATTCCATGGATTTGTGGCTATGTTTGGAATAGTTTTTCTAAATGATCAGATATATTCTCGCATGGTGTTGAAGAAGTTTGATGGGTTATATTGTATTGATTAATTAATTAATACATCTATTTATACCTTTATTTAAATTAATAATTTACCATAAAGGTTTTTTATTCACAGTTGTTTCGACCTTATTAATTTGAATAACAAAATATTCAAATAGTTTTTTGGTACCCGAGTAGAATACATTGATTCTAATTTGGATAATGGTAAGCGACTTGGTATTTAATTATTTCTTATTGGATGGGTTGGAGTTTGGAGACGGTATCAACATGGGTTTCGGGACTAGGGTCTTCAAAATTTATTTGTGTCAACTAGTTATTTTATTTTTATTACATTAAATTTAACATTTAGATATATTATACTTCGAATGGCCAGAAGGACTTCATTTTCATTGATTTTTGATAACCCCCCTTTCAAGGGATGAGGGGGAACTTTTACAAGGCCCATAGGCTCAGATATTATAAGGCCCATAGGCTTAAGAGATTACATGACCTAAAGGTGTTAGGGAAATAAACTAGACTATCTACAAATAACTGCCCCACCCCAGTATCTGTGTCGTGATAATAGCTCTCCACCTTTGCATGGTCGTCTGGCTAGGCTTCCCGTGCAAGAACAGGCTGGTCCCGATGGTATATTCATTCTCTCTCATTCTGCCAAATCCATTTGGCTCTGCTCTAGTGAGTGCACCTACTTTGAATCCTCTTCTGGGGATTCTCCTTTTTTGTAGTGTGTCTGGGGAAACTGCATGTGGCCTGAAGGCCTTGAGGTGGCCCAAAATCCCTACTGACCCGAAGGCCTGGGTGGCCCGAAAGCCTTAAGGACTACAATCCCAAACTGGTGGCCCAAGGTGAATAGTTCCATCTGCTACAGTATCGAATAGTACCTGCTACAGTACCTGCAAAGTGTACAGTTCTGTTATAGTCCCTGCACAGTGTACAGTACTGCTATAGTTCCTGCTACAGTGCCTGCTACAGTACCCTGGAAATATGCCTCAACCTGGTTTTGAACCTGGGTCTTGTGGATGAACATAAGGATACCTCACCAACTGGGCTGAGGCTCATGTGCATTTACCCTAGTTTATACTATTCCCACTATATTATTCCCACCTTGCTACAACTATAATACCTCTAGCATATGGGGTGGTTCTCTTAAGGTCCCGTAAAAACCCTAAATTTTCTACATGAGATAGTGGTGGATCATGGGATGTTACAAAGTGGTATCACAGTATATTTTTATTTTTTGTTGCATTTCTATTTGGGAAATGTTGAAAGGGGGATCGTAAATATTAGGAATTGGTAATTAGATTGTGTATGGGAGTAGTTATCCCTTGTATGGTGTAAAATATGAGTTCTTAGGGATGGGATTGTTGTTCATGATGTTCACTTGTTATGGTTGATGTCATTTCACCTTGGGTGATTCCAATGATGTGTTATGTTATTATTTCATGATATTTATTCACTTGGATTTATATGGAATAAGTCAAGTAGGAATGTATCATGATATGTACATATAAATATATCTTGAAATGCATTGTTCATAATAGGGACATATACATTACAAGTGATATAATTTCATGTCTGAACCATGAAATAAGACACCAGTTAAATCTCATAAATGAAATGAAAGAACTATCATCTCATGCTAAAACACATGTAATCCATATTTATAGAAACTTTAAGGAAATGGTTTTATATTGTTTTCATCTTTTGTTTTTAACCCAGTTTTAAGCCAGTGTTCTATGGAGTGCATTTATCTTATAATGGAAATGGCACATCTTCGTCTTTATATTAAGCATCTGGATAGAATAAATATGAACGCTCCAAATGTATATGATCTAGAGATTCCTATATCTCTTAAGGATCAAATTGATTTTTATAATCATGGTAGAATTCTGGGGGTCATGAAATCCATGGAAAGGGAAACTATTCACATTGTTCCTTCGATGTCTGAGTTAACGAGAGAGTTTTACAATAGCATCAACTTACGTTCACTAGAGAGAGAGTCTCTTAGGAAGATGAGGTCTAGATTGAGTTAGTCTATAAGTGCTTTAAGAATCTTGAGATACTCATATATTGGAGGATTAAGATTGCTACATACATGCACCATGGACCTACCAAGCGTCTATGGGACATTCTAGATAAAGCAGAACAATAAAATGAGTTATCCAAAAGGACTTAAAGGTGATGTTCTTGATCCACATATGTCTAGTGAAATTGAGGGATGAGATGGAACACATGTTCATAAACCTAATAGAGGATGGAATTTCATTGATGGACTATAATGTATGTTTCACTGATTTACAGTTCTTTTTTCAATATATAGATAGTGATGAGATCTTAGGGTGGAGATTTTTTCATTATAGGCATCACAATGAGATCAAGTCTTTGGTGAACATCTTTCACATGAGTAGCATTAAATATGTGATAAATTAATAACTCTCTATTGAATGGAATCTAAGAGTGTTTCCAAGAAGCGTCCATGTTGTTTCAGTAGGGTAAACTAGGAGCTCTTTCTATTATAGAAATAAGTGGTTTTATGGTAGTTATTTAAAAGATAAAATTGATTAGATAAGCATATATAGTGGGAATCCATATCAAGTTTGTGCTCCATTGGATTTATATCTGTGTTTCGTGTAGGGCCACAAGTTGCATCAGTGTTCGTACCCCTCTTTGGAGTTCCATTCTTACGGTAGGCTGGGTCACATGTATTTGTTTTTTATAGGTAAATTTACCATTAGAGAAGTTTAAGGTGATAAGGATGGGTACTAGAGTGTATTAATGACTCAGCTACCCCTAAATAGATAGGCAGTTGGAGCTCCATGGGATGTTCAGGTCAAGCTCGGGGGCATGGTACCCTAGTGTAGGTGCGGCATTACAAGGCATACAGAATGGCTTATGGGAGTTTGAATGTAGGCTAAGTCAAATGGAAATTATAACTTCATGCTAATCAATCTACTTAGGCTAGGATTTATTCATTTAATTATAATTTTATATGTGTTATTCTAGTATCATTCACCTTTTCTTGCATTTTTTTTGATGCAGGTAATCGCATTATTTTTTGTCTTCTCTTTTTGAAAATATTTTGGGCTTGGTTTTTAAAATAATGGATGTTTTATTGACCCTTTATACAATATTGGGAGTTTTTTAGAGAATACAAAATTATTCAAGGTGTGTTCATGAGAAATTTTTAGTTACCAATCCTTTTAGAAGACTTTTATATTGGAAATGGATGGATTTTATTTGATTCTTTGTATGGAACGATTAGTTATATATGAGGATCCCATCGACTATTACCAAAAGATATTTTACATTTTATCTCTATAAGGAGACTTCTATTTTTATCATGGTGAGTGGGATCTTCAGGGTGGTCACGTAGGACCAGTTTAGTGTTTATTGGATTGTCTCACAGCTCATAAAGAAAATATTTTTTGGAAAATGGTGTAATGTAGTAGGATATATTTCCTCAAGTTGTGGATATTTTATATGATTTTTTTCAGAAGAGTTATTTGTATTACCGTATGAGTGGTAGATTGAGTTCATGATTGAGTTGGTTTTAGGAGAAGATCAATTTTCTATCCTTCCTTATAGGATATAATTAGCAGATCTTCATTACTTAAAAGTTATGTTGGGTGATTTAGAAGCAAAATTTTTCATATCACATATTATATCTTCATGGGTTTCTCTAGTTCTTTTCACCAATAATGTTGATTGGAAATTGTTATTCTCTATGTACTATCATAGATTGAACCAGATGATAATCAATAATAGATATCCCCTTTCATGCATAAAAGATCTCTTTGATTAATTATGAGTATCTAATTTTTCCTCTAATATCAATTTTAGACTCTAATACCACCAGTTGTTGTTGATACCATCCGGAAAAAAATCTAACTGGTTTTAAGAGCATTTACTACTTTCATGAGTTTATAGTGTTGTTATTGGTCTTGATGAAGGAACTAGTGGTATTCATGGACATGATGAATCAAATCTTTTATCATTTTATGGATTCATTTTTGGTGGATTTTTTGATGACATATTAGTGTGCTCCCTGTAAGTAGACTATCATTCCCAAAATCTTGACAACATATTGAGAACATTTAGAGGGGATTAGTTTATGCCAATCTATCCAAATGATGTTTTTTCATTGATAATGTACACTTCTTGGGCTATTTCAACTTAGAGGAAGAAGTGTCAGTGAACCTAGAGAAGGTTAAAACTATGGAATCTTGGGATTGGCTGAAAACGTGTCTTCCATATTTTGATATTTTTGGGTTTAGTTGGTTATTATCTTCATTATTTCCAAGAATTCTTCTATCTAGTAGTACCAATGTCTGGGAAGACATGTAAATGGGTGGCTGGGATCCCATGAGATAGATTTTTAGAAGTTATTGTTCTTGCTGACCTTAGAACCTATCATAACTTTACTTTTATCATTAAAATCTTATAATTTGTATTGTGATGTATCTAGAGTTCGACTAAGATTAATTCTGATGTTATAGGATCATCGAGAATAATTTATATCATATATTTTTAAGGTGTAAAGGTATTTTCAATCCATTTTTTGAAATTATAAGTGGATAATTTAAAAAAATTTATCAAAAGATAATAATAAAAATATAATTTATAAGAAATTATCAAATGATAATAATAAAAAGATATATATTCATGAGGGTAAATATTCTAATGCATATGTTGGCATAAACGATAAATCAAAATTTAACTAATATATAGAAAGTATTATTTCATATAAAATTTTATTTATTCTAGAAATAAAATAAATGGTTAGTTTTTTGGAATCATTAGCATGGAATCATTTTTTTGGTTCATGTGGGAAGGAAGTTCTGGTGTTGAAATATTTGAAAGATATTTTATTTACATCGATGAAATTATGGTATGATGTTCCTCACAATTTTGGTCCATGTACATATAATTTTTTCATGATATGACATTTATGTTGGACTGAACCATGTTTATTCTGAGATGCATGTGGGTATGTGAGTGGCCATGGGATTACTTGTTTATCTATAAATATAATTACTTTGATCTTGGGGTGGCTTATCATTCCTTATTATGACATATATTCTTTGTGTTTCATAGCCTGTAGAAGTGTGCTCTAGGTACTGAGGTACACAAGTGAAGAATTGAGTTTGGGCATACACAGTTACCCAAACTAATGAAGTCCTAACATCCTTAATGGTAGATTTGGATACCCCAATAGAGGGTAAATAATATTTTCTAGCTAAAAGGTACTGAGATACATAGGTGGACCCTTAATTTTGGGTTTTATGTGGTCATGATGTTCTTAAATGTGGGTGTGACTACCACTATAGAGGAAAAAGAATTAGTGTCATGTTATGAAACCTAACATAGTCCTAACATCATTAAAAGAGGACATGGAAACCCCTTTATTGGGGATATCATAGTGGGTTACTCACATATACCAAGCATAGAATCCTATAGACTTGGTTCGTGGGTGATTTAAAGGTTAAGTGGGTGGGGTATCGACCTAACAGAACATGTGGAGTTCCTCTAACAACCACCACAAGGGTGTGGTAAAATTTTGACAAGGATGAATGTGAGGTGTTTTTGTGACAACTACTTACTATGTGTGGTGAGCTTGGCCACCTTGATAGAGATACATGACCGTCTAACTCAGACCTGGTTATTCAACCCAGCATTTTACAAAATGGTATTAGAGGACTATAACACACTAACTTGTTTCATCACTTATCCCTAATTTGGGAAAGGGTATCCATGAGATATGATGGTTGGGAATCATGAAGGGAAACTATAAATATTCTTATAAATCACTTCATAATATACCTCTGTGTTTCTATAAATTGGGGGAAATATTTTTTCCCATTTTAGTTGATTAAAATCACATTGGGAGATGCACATGATGTTGATATTTCTTTTATGTGATTTCATGTGTATCCATTCATCAATACTAGACACATAGGTTAACATGAAATATATAATACTCTTGTTATGTTTCACAATAATTTTTAAATTAAATTCTATGTTTTTTAATATCTATTCAGAAAAGTTTCTTTGTTTGATAAATCTTTTGACAAGATGAATAATATATCGGTAATCGCATTTATTTTCTGATCTAAGGATGATATTTTGTAATTATATATATGATGACTATGATTAAAAATAATGGAAGGAACTTTATTTTCATTCTAGGTTTGGTATACCTTGGGTTATCATCAAACTCCTAGGAAATTTGTGTTTGATCACATTGTCTTTATATGACTTGAATATGTTCCTAATGTTCCTCCTATTACAGATACGTGATAGTGGGAGTCTGATGATCGAACTTAGTGTCATGGATTTATTGCATAAGACCTCTAGAGATACTTCTCAGGGATGAGAAGTTGATATGGGGGAATTATTATAACATCCACAAAATTTTATGATTAATAAAACAACCCCTGTAAATAATTTAGATGTATTTTTATGTAAAAATGGAGATTTTCAATATAAATCACTTAATAAATGTTTTAAAGGCATAATTTAAGGGAAAAATCTTTGTTTAACTTTGAAATATTCTATGGAATATTTTCAGATTCAGTCACAGAGTTAGTGTGGAATTTAGAGGCCTGTAGGGCCAAGATATTGATTTAATAAAAATATTAATTATATTATATTCTGTGTGTGTTCTATTTTTTCAATATAATGAAATATATACCGAACGATGTATTATATGGACTATATGAGGTCACCATTGGGTTTTAGGTCAAATACTACATGAGAATAGTTTATTTCATATTTTTTGTTATTTTCTAAAAATAATAGAATATCTCATAAATGATGCATCATATGATAAATATGAGACCATTGTTAGATCCAAAATACGAGTTTTACCATAGAATCAATAAAATATTCATGTGAATCAGGTGTTTGGATACATCAAATGCAAGGGTAATAATAATATTATTATTATTAAAATTTGTGTTGAAGAAATTACAATGGAAATTACTAAATTAATTAAATAATTTGAAATCCTATTAATTGATGAGTTTTTTAACCATTTTTTATATTTTTGGTGATAAAAATAATAGATTAGAAATTATTACTTATCATAAATAATGAAACTGTTTTTTTGATAAAAAAAATAATAACTATTAAGTTTTCAATGAATTTTTTATTAAAAATGTTTACATTGGATGTGATGTGTTTTTTAACAATAATTACTAATATTTTTATTACTATTTTTTGTGGAAAATAGAAAATGGGTGTGTGTATGTGTGAAAATTTTATATGTAGATATATAAATGTGTGAATGTGTATATGGATGTGTCTATATATATAATGTGTATATATATGTGTTATATATATTTATATATGGGTGAATGTATCTATATAAAAATTTGGGTATATATATAACATGTATATATACGGGTTAAATATATGTATGTGTGTGTGTGCGGGTATATATATGCATATACGAGTGTGTGTGTGTGTGTGTAGAAATATATATATAATGAGAATATATATATATATATATATGAAATTTAATATAGATATTTAATTAGGGTGGATTAAATATGTTTTAAAAATGGTAATTTAAAAAATTCATGAAGATATTCATGTGTTGACCCATGGGGAAAAGAAACTTATTAAATGTAATAATTAATAATAGTGTAGTTGGAATATACATAATAGGGTATAATAATTCATGGGTTTAATATGGGAAAAAATATATAATAAATGGTAATAAATAAAAATAATAAAATTGTATTATAAATAGGAATTGGGGTGCACATGGGGGTTGAATTACTCCACTCACGCCACTCTACTCCATGGGACATGACATTCATCCCTATCTCTTCTATTATATTTTTATTTTATTTTTTTATTTTATTTTTCAAATTTCATTCTTTGATATCTCATTAAATGTTGATTGGATTGAAGTTCGATTGGATATATTGGATTATTATCAATGTGAAGAAGGTAAATCCTATATTTGGGTTTAATTGGAGCAAGATATTTTCAATCTAATTTTTCATGTCTTGATGGAATCATTTAAAATAAATTATAAAAATATAATTATAAAATTATAATTTACAAGAAATTTTCTGAACATAATTATAGAATGATAATTATTCGTGAGGGAAAAATTTATAAATCATGTGTTGGCCTAAAATGATAATTCAAAAATTATCTAAGACAGAGAAAGTATCATCGCATGTAATATTTTATCGTGATAATTGACATCGATGAATTTATAGTAGGAAGTTACTAAAATTTTAGACCTTTTATTTCTAATGTTATCATGATATGATGTTTTTTCTCGACTACCCCATGCTTGTTCTGAGATTCATGTGGGTGTGTGAGTAGTTGTGAGATTACTTGTTTATGTATGATTATGCTTATTTTTATACTAGGATGGATTATCATTCCTTTCTATGAAATATTTTTTTTGTGATTCATAGCCTAAGGAATTATGCTATAGGTACATAGATACTCACGTAGATCCTTGAGGTTTGATGTACGCAGTTACCCAGCCATGGACAGTCCTAGCATCCTTAAATGAAGATGTTTCTACCCCTGTATAGGGTAAAGCATAGTGTCTAGCTTGATTGAATAGAGATTTATAGGTAGATCCCTCGCATTGGTAGTTATGAAATTCTATCTTCCATAATGGTGGTGTGGACACACTTGTAGAGTGGAAATAATTAGTGCAAGGTTACCTAATATGATCAAGTCCAAACACCCACAAAAGAATGTGTGGATACCCTTATAGAGGGGAAACCATGGTCTTTGTATGAAAAATACTAGATATAGAATCCTACATATATGAGATGTGGCTGATTAAAAAGGTAAGGAAGCTGAGTATAAACTTGACTGAACTATAGGCATTCCTATGATAACCACCAACTAGGTGGGGTGTTCTTGGTTTCCTTGATAGATGTATGAGACTTCTCGATATCGTTACCAACAATGAGCCAAAGTAGATGGGGTTGGGGTTTGTGGAAGATTGGATAACACATGATGACTTGACACATGTATGTTTATTGATAATTTACATGTCATGATATACATTATCATATATATTGTTAGCTTATGGTAATAATTCATTGTTGGTTTCAAATTGATTCTTATACTCACACCCTACTCAAGCATTTTCGTTCCATTGTAGATGTCATTTCCAGAGATCCGGTGAAGGGAAATGGCCCTATGATTAGCAGTTCAATGGTGGAGCATGGAGTTGGAGTAGACCAGGATGGTCACTATAGTACCCCAAATTTTTTTTATTTACTTGTATTAAATTTACATGCTACTTGTACTATGGGCATGCTTACCACTTGGGATCTATTTTCATGTCTAAGTAACTTATTCAGTTTCTTCATATTATTCTAATTATTTTTTCATTTTTTATTATTATTTGGTATTATCCTTCTTGATAGCATGATACTTAGGGTATAGTCTCCCCATTTTTATATTTAGACCCCTACTTCTTGTCAGCAACCTCTTGAGTATGGGGAGGCTTGAATGATGTGATGTGTCCTTCAAGACTAGACCCATGTGTTTGGGTTAGGATGTTACAATAGACCTATAAAATATAAATGTATTTGAAATGTAAATTGATGATATGTATGGTATATCTACATAACATGATGACAACATGGTTCATGATGTTTTGGAATGAGGACAGGAAGGAAAGATCATGGGATATGGCACTATGAATTTCCTTCATTATTATTCTAGATAATATTATTCATCTTATTTTTATGTGAATATTTTCCAAGGATATATTTTGAATCTCAAGTAATGATTAAATGTAACATGTATGGGTTACACAATTCTTTATAGTTTAATCCATTTCTACTTATGAGTGCTTATGTTTTATAATTTCCCTTGCAGAGCATACAGGCTCAACCCATTATTTATTTATTTTCATTCACAAGGTTTTGAAGAAGAAATATTTGATTTATTTTAAAAGAATTATATTTTTAATGTGATGTTTTCAATTTCCAAAAAATTATTGAAGTCATTTATCTATCTAGTTTTCAAATACTACTAAACTAATTGATCCATAGTGATGATATATCTTATATCATAAACCAATATAATAATGTAAAGTCTGTATCAAGGTAATATGAGTTGGGGTTTATACAATTTTTATTAGTAAAAGCTTAGTAGGAACCCTGTGGTCAATATTTTATAAGGATATTTCTAACATGTGCATTATGAAAATATTATTGATTTTTAGAGAAATTTTACATTCATCGGGATTTTTTTTTCTATGTCTAAATATTCATGACCATTCTCAGATGACTATGTGTATTCTATTATTTAGAGAGAGATCCTAGTATATATATGGTAAATTATATCAATACCTATTTTCATTGTAGTAATTTACCACCATGGAAAGTATATATTTATGGTGTTATAACCGAACATATTATGACTATATTATTGAAGTTGTCTTAGTTTATGTGGAATAACCCGTACCATTTTTCATGGTTTTTCTTATCATTATAGTTTAATGATGGTTAATAGCATAATGTGTTAAAAGAATCCACATTTTCATGGAAATAATAATCCATTTGGGGATAAGAAATGGGTCATGTCCCTTGAAATGATTCTACAGACATTGGGAAGTAAGGAAATATATATGGATATTCCAAAAGTATATTTTCCAAAAACAGAATATAGATTCATGGAGGTAACTAATTCAGAATAAAAAAGAAAAAGAGGATATATAATGATAGTAATGGTGAGCATTTATGGTGATATTAGTTGATAAATGTTTTATTCATGAACACAAAGATGAAATGGAAGGTAATTTTTTTTAATTTAAATTAAAATGAACAATATATCATTTTTTACTATGATAATAATAGTACCTGATAAAAAAATCATAATTTGGAATAAATATGTATTCAATACATTAATATTAAAAATTTATTTTATGGGATTAGGCTGAACCTTTGTAGGACCATAGTTTCAAAATAATTTCTATCATGTGATAATATGTTATCATGTTCCATTATGATAGAGAAATATGTCTCCGGGTCTTATATTTTCAATGGAAATCATGATAAGAAGAGGTTGACTGAGCATGATGAAAAAGTAAATGTAACTAAGAAGAAGAATGGAAGATTATAATATACAACATGTGAAAATTTAGGGGTAAAACTAATCATTAATCTTTTAAATGGAATTGTATTATATTAAAAGTATGGAGATAAATTATATAAGGATTCAGAATAAAAAAGGCAATAATGGACCCACCAAAATTCAGTCCTTAAACTTTAATGGTATGGGGAACTACTCAAACTAATAAACCATGAATAACTGATTATGTGGATAATTTCATTGTTTTATATATTGATTTTACCACCATATTCTATAAAATAGATGAATAGAAAGAGGAAAAATATTTAATCAATCTAAATAATCTCTTAGGAAATGAGTAATTTGAGAAATTTAGCAAGAGTAAATTTTGTCTTCAGAGTGATTCTTTTCAAGGTAGTATTGTAACTGATGAGGAAATATTTTTTAATTTTTATAAGATATATAAAATAATCATCATATTATATAACCATTAGGGTTATTATGGGATTTTTTCTAACAGAAAATATGGTATACTTATAGGAATAATATAATTTAACTAATTCAAATTTTCTCTAGAATAATCTTTAGGTGTAATTATTGAGGATTCCAAAAAGAAAATATTTCCCTTTAATTTTATGGTATTCTTTATAGAGTATTTTTTTATTCTATCCAATATTTGTTTTATTAAATTTCATTTAATAGGAGGAATAAAAATTCATAAAATCATTGTTATAAAAAAAAGAGCATTGTTATTTAACAATTCTCACAATCCCATAAGAGTTTTTTAAGTGACTTTGGATTAAAAAATCATCTTCTTTATTCACCTCATATAAAATGAGATCATTCACATATAGAAACCTATTTTAAATTAAATAATAGATGTTATATTTTTTATGTAGTTGAAGAAAATAAATTAATTATACTTTTTTGTAATTCTTAATACTATATAAATTGATGATAAATCAATCATGTTTTGTGTTTAATATTTTACATAAATATCATGTTGCACTTATGGACACACATTCACATGTTTTTGTTTTATAAATTTACATATAGTGTTTCAAATAATATTAATTTTTCAAATAATAACTTCCCTAGAATTTACCTAGAAATATAAAATTCATTATAAAATCTATTATCATGCTAGGATTTTCTAAAAATAAATTTAAAGTGTGGAAGAAATTTCTTTAATGAGGGGATATTAAAAATCCCTAAAAAATTATTTTATGTATACTTTTTAAATTAGATTGTGATACATGTCACATAGAAATTAAGAAAACTATGATAAATTATAGAAATATTAATATTTTTATATGTCTCTTATGACCTTGTTGTTGGATTATCTGGTGTAAATAGAAATAAGAACATTATAAAAAACATATAGTATTTTTTCATAATAAATTTTCAATAGTCAGTTTCTATAAAATAAGTACACATCATTTAAATATAAAAAATAAATCATATAGGGTTATGAACACATTATTTTTAAAAGGATAAATATTTTAAAAAAATATGTTCAAACATGTATTTTTAAAATTCAATAAAAATATAAAATTTTGAATTATATATATTTAATTTAATAAATATGATTTTATTTTTGAATTCATTATTTAAAAATTAAATTTGGTTAATTTTGATATTTATCCAGAATAGTTTATTTTGGGGTGAATAGTTAAACATAATGATTTATAAATACTTTAAACAAATTTACATATTTATGACACACACATGAATAAAAATATATAAAATAATTTTCTCAAAAATATATATGTATTTATGGATTAAAATGAATACTTTATAAACTATATATTTAATTTGTAAACCCTTACTTGACTTTTTAGATCCTAAATTGAATTTTATTCTAATAAATATTTTGTTGATCTTTTTATATAATTAACTTTTTGGAGGGTTATATTTAGTTTTGGAGTGATATAAATGTTGAATAAAATCAATAAAAAATTAATTATAGAATAACAAATTGTTTTTTAATTGTATTTATAATTTAATTTGGTGTAATATAATTTCCATAAAAAAGGAATTTCTCTATGAAAGTCGATTTTCATTGGGTTTTGAATGAATAGTGTAACTGTAATTTATGAAACTTTTCTAAACTTAATATAATTAAATAGTTTCGAAATTTAAATTTATTATGTACAAGTTTTTTTAGGTGGTCAATTATGTTTTTTGCCCAATAGAGTCATAATTACGGTCATGATTAAGGGTAAAATGGGTTATAAGGTCTAAAATATATGGATTAGGCATTAATGTAAAACCAAAAATGTAGTTAAATTTCATTGGTTTAATATATTTTTACCACTTTCTTTTTATATTCTAAAATATGAAAATTTAGAGCCAAATTACATGATTATGATATATATTATATAATAATGATTCATATATTTACTTGTTTTTTACCAACCTCGCATATAAAAGAAACATCTTCCCATTATACCTACATACTTCATTAGAAACATTTATTGACCAATAATTATCTAAATACCATTCAAAAATATTCAGAAACATTGTATATTATTTGGTCCTCCCAAAATACATCATAATTAATTATTTAGGTTTATCTTAAAGAAGGATTCTTAATGAAGAGGTGATCAATTTAACTTACTCCTTTCAATCTATTTCTTCTTCTACCTAATTAGAATTTTTTATATAAATAAAAATATAATGAAATTAATATCATTAATATACTAAAATGTTTTTTGGTGGATGTAACACTGATTATATACATATTTTCGATTTGATGGAAAAATGAAAATTTTAGTAGTGAATATGTGTGGTATACCTTCTTAACAAAGATATGTGTATCATTTTTCATTACTAACTCATATGGAAGATTATTTTAAACAAATAAAATATATATATATGATTTTTATTAGATATGTATTATTCTATAAATTTAAAATATCATTTTCCTCCTTACCATTTAACCATTTGGTAAGTTATTATGTGTATCGAGCATATTTGTGAACTACCACCTTCATAATGTGATGTGACTCATTTTTAATTTATGCTACAAATGGCTAGCCATCAGAATAAATTTTATGAATATATATGATAAATAGTATATCAATATTATTCTATAATGATTATTCATAATATAATTTCTTTCATTTTTAACAGTTAAATAAATAAATATTTCATCATATGTGTGTGTGGTCTATCTTCTCTCAGAACAACATATTTTTATCTAATTCCACCCTTCATGGATGGTGAAAAAAAATATAATGAATAAAATTTATAGTGATTACATTATTAACATAATATAGATAATGGAACATATAACATCCGCATTAAAGTGTTTTAACTTTTTATGTCTAAGAGGAAGTTTTATGGGTTTGAGAACTGGTGAAGGTAACCTAGATGTTTCTCTAAATATCCTTGTATGGGAATTGGATAAAAGAGCACATTAACACCATGAAGAGTATATTAATGATTTTAATGATTTTTAGGAAGAATAAATGATTATGTTTCATTAAGGGAACAAGATATTCATGTCATTTATATTCTCATTATGGGTTTTTAATATGGGGTACTACATTTCTCAACATATCTTCCTTACCATGAGTTCTCATCATGAAAGTGTAATTACCACAATGAAATTTCATTATTCAAGAAGTTTTTATCTATTGAGAACCGGAACTCCAAACTCATTATTTATTTTATTTATCACTCTCTCTCTCTCTCAAGCCCTTGGTCTTCTTAAGATGATTCTAGTTGGATTCACCTATTCTGGGATCCTCTAATATTCACATTGATCTCTAGTTTTGTAGGTTAATACTCCTTTGTTAAGTGTGATACTTCCATTAACATTTTATTTGTTCCTATGGGAATTAATATAAGTGTAGGGATATGTTTATGGGATCTATGATTATATGGTAATTATTATGAAATACCTTCTAAAAATTTGTGTTATTTTCTTCTAAATGACAGATCATTTGGGTTGTGTCGTAGCATGTAATAATCTCTAGGTATGTGTCTATTAATCTTATCCATAGATCATCTTTTCTTGTGAAATTGAATTATATGATATGAGAATTGATAAATGAGACTCCTTTTTTATTCTTATGACACTTTCAAATCTGGGGGTGTTGATCCCATCATGGTTGGTATGTGACCTAAACTTTTGGTAGGTGGTTCCATCTCTTTCCTATGTTAGTTAAACCATGAATACTCATTTTTTGTTAAATGGAGTTCTAAATTAATTTCCATGATTATCGACTGATTGATTTTTTTGTAAAAAGGGTAATCTGAAAAGATGGATCATTCCTATGTTTTGGTTAAATAAATGGTATTTTAAAATAATTCTGAAATTTATTTTGAAATGGGGGTTTAAATAGTATTTTTTTTGATTAATGATATATTTGGGATTTTTTTGAATTGTGAAGGCCCTTCAAAATTGGTTGGATATATTATACACAATGGATCCCTATGAACTGGGGTGGATAAACTAATATAAAACTTCATACATTTGTATTGTATGTGGGTTAACTCTTTGGGTTATCCTGTATTACAAGATCAAATCTTCAGTGGGATATAGGACTTGATTGGTATTTTATGGTGTTAAGGTAACACCCCTATATTTTGTGAAATATTTTTTTAATTAACTTAAATTTTTTTATATTTTTTATTTAAAGCTAAATTGAATAAAATTTTTATAATTAAAGAACTATTTTTTGTTCATTTACACCACACTCAAGACTTATATTAGCTACCTCTACAGGAAACACAGATTTGGCTTGTGTTACACGCGACAATGAGTTTATGTGAAACAATGCATTATTATTATAATTATTTAAAAGATATATTTATAAGATAGTCATTAAACATAGAAATATTAATATAAATAAATACTTTTAAAATGTTACTTATAATATTTTCAAATATATGAAACATATTTCTAATGAAACATGTAATTTTTTATAAATTTTTTATAGGTATAAAAATACTATTTTCTTAAGGAACTACTATTTATGTTCTTTTGTGAACAATAATAAAATTAATTTTAGACACTATTTTAAATTTAATTTGATCAAATTAACTTCATCTATGAATTAAGAATTTTAAATTTATTATAGGGTGAATTTTTGGGTTTTCTTTAGAATCATCATTTTTGGACGAAAGGTGAAAAATACTGAATTTTAATTCCAAACTACTTTCCCCTATAATTTATTTAAATATTTAAATTATAATTTAAATTATGTTTAAAGTAAAAATATACCAACTATAAATATATTAATCCAATTTAGGACATTTTAATTATTTTTATATATAATTTTGATATAAAAGATTAATGAACTTTTGAACATTATCGCTTTAATTACCCTCTTTCTCACCACTACTGCCGGATTAGCAACTTAATATTGCCACATATGTGAATTTAATTTTTAAAAATGAAAATATGTGGTTTTAATAAGTATAATATTTATATTATAATAATAAAAACATAATTTTTTAGCAAAATTATTTATATTAATTATAACAATTAAGTTAAAATTAATATTAACAGGGGACTAAACCTTAAACATAAGGGAAAAAATGACATATCCACTTGTATAACACCAATTTTATGTAAGTATTTATACCATAAACCTTAAATTATTGAGTTTTTTTTATTTTTTATAGTTTTTTTAGGAAAATACATGTTTACAACTAATATGTTTTCAAAAATGTCATGTGTGTCCCCTCCATCCACTATATAAAGACACCCACCCATCCCCCTTTCACACGCATCTCAATCCACATTTTCATGAACATTATCTTCCCAACTAACATACCAAAATACCTCCCTTACTCCTTGAATCCTACCTTTTGGAATAAATCCAACCAAGGAATCCCTAAAGTGAAAACTAAAAGGAGTTACTCAAAGAAGAGGTAACATCATTCATCAAGCTCCTTTCATTTATTTTCTTTATCCACTACCCAAATATTATTATTCCATGAAAAAATAAAATAATAATTATCCTAAATATATTGGTATTTTGTTCTGATAATGGTTCGACCTCAACATATACAGACTTCCATCTAATGGGAAATGAACTTACCATTCTTGTGTATGGTGAACTACCGCCTCACGAAATGATGTTGTTCATTTTTCCCTTACCACCTCTCATGGTTGGGAATTATAATGGAAACTATAATATTATATGATATATATGATTTATATGATGTATTTATGGTTCTTCAATTAGTATATAACACATACCTTCATGCTTCCCATTTTTTTTAAATGCGATAATTATATTTGGGGAAGTGTGGACTACTGCCTCCTCAAAGTGATGTGATTCATTCACACACTACATAGAATATTAAAGTTGAGTTAAATAAAAATATAAGGTATATATTAAATAATATGGATAATTAATTATATAATATATATATATATATCATTTTTTTTCTTTGTTTCAATAGGACAAAACAAGGAAACAACATTCATGAATACATACGGCCTACCGTCTCCATGAACGATGTATTCCATTTAATATTTATATAATATATAGATTATTATAAATACATAAATAATGGATATAAATTATATTTATATCATGTTTTAAATTATTTAAATAAGTATATAAGTATGAGGACTAAAAATATAACAAATTAAGAAACATGAGAAAAACTAAGCGGATATTACCCGAAGAGAAACCATAACATAGAATTGATTATAAGAGGTTAATATAAAGTTATAATAAAAACATATATGGTATCAGATACAATAATATGTTTATTAAAATAATTTATAATAAACTTATATTTATTATACATGAGTTTTTTATGAGTATGAAGTGATTCAAGACATAAGGTAAGTGAATTTCATCTCACTTTTTAGTTCTATGAGATAAATGACTTATTCACAACTCATTTATTTTTTGTGGTGTGTATAAATACCATGGATAAATTCTATCATTATTACACTGAAATTTATGGGTATTCACATATAAATTTTATTATCTTTATTTCATGGGGTTTTTGTTTCAAAAGCTACCAAATCGGTAAAGTAATTTTGTCTCAATTTTCCTTCTTTGAGACACTTTCCATGTTATGAACCTATATTTTTCTATGAGGTGTATATACGTACATTGAAATGTTATATCATGAATATAATTATTTTCATGATATTTCAATATTCATTTAATGTTATTCTTTAAATCCTATTATGATTCAAAATTAACAAAGTAGTAATAGTTTATAGCTTCAATCTCATCATTTATCGATATTGTTTATGATTATGCCTCCATTGATTAATTCATATGATTCATCTCTCCATAGTAGTTGTGAATTTTATTAACCTATGGGTATTCATTTTATATCCATGTAATGGTATCATTTTTTCACTCTATAGTGCCCGTGATAATTAAGAAAATGTTTTTATGAAAATATGATTTTGTTTCTCCTTTTAGTCAGAAATCAATGTTCTTTCAAAACAGTGTTTTCTAAAAATAGATTTGAAGAATATTTTAATATTATCTAATGATGTTTAAAGTGAATTTTACCAATTTATTACCTTTTTAAATAATATTATAAGGAATCTCCTTATATTTTTCTGATCAAGTCATATTTATAAAATTTGAGGGTATAAAAAGAATTTTTAGCATGTATAGACTTAGTCATCGCCATGACCATCATTTCCTTGATGATTAATTTAAAAGTTAAATGGTTATTTATTTTAAAATGGAAATTGTTTTATTAATATTATTTAAATTGTTTTATTCTAAAATTATTTTCAATGAAAAAAGGTTTTTAAATTTTTTTTTATGTTTAAAAATTGTTTTAAATTATTTTCCAAGCTTCCTATAAATTTTTTCAAAAGGGTGTTTTCAAATAAAAAGAATGAAGTGACCTCAAATATTCTTTCAAATGATTTAAAATTATTTTCAAGGATAATGTTTTGCAAAAAAATCAATATTCTTGTATTAGTTTTCATGGAAAAGGGTTTTCAAAATGTTTCCAAGATTATTTTATAATTATTCAAGAAAAAAGTTTTTCAAAATGATTTGAAGACTTATTTCTATGTTTACAAATTATTTTCAAATAAAATGGGTTTCAAAACGTTTTATGTCTTAAAAAACTTTTTTTAATTAATAAAGGAAACATTCATCATGAATTTTTTTTAAAGATATTTCAAAATTATTTTACATCTAAGATGACATCGGTTGATGTTACTCGTGCATTTCTACGAAATTATCCAAGAATACCATTAATATTCTTTCTTGAATGGTTTATTTCTTAATATCATGTTTTTTATGAAACTTATTTATCTCCCATGAGTTATATTGTCTTGAAACTTTCTTCTTTACATTGGTTATGCTTTGATGAAATGATTATGAAACATATATCTTTTATATAGGTTATGATGTGATCAAATATTTATGATTACCATTTTATTTCATGGGTTATGATATGATGTTTATGAAACCCATTTGTTTTTATGGGTCATGATATGATGAATGTTTTATTATCTTGTGGTATGTGTATGAATGTTTTTATTATGAGATGGGTGGGACTTATTACTCCCTCTAATACATTGGGTAAAGATTTATATCTTATGAGATAATAAAGGGATTCAAGTCAATGTTCTTGGTCCACTGTGGGGAGATGGGGAAATATAGTCCCTTATAAGGACACCACTACAACTTGAGATGGTGGTATGTCCCACCCAGGAGTTATAATCACTATAAAGATGGAAGAAGTGGAAACTCAATCTGCTATAGGAAGATGGGGAAACCCAATCCACTATGGGAATGTGGGGAAACCCAATCCTTTAATATGAAAGGATTGTGACTGGGTATGGTGGTGTGTCCTTGTTCGTAAGTTTAGTCCCCATAAAGTTTCCTGGTATGTTCTTGAAATTCATCTTGACTTTTATGTAATGATATTACATGTTTATGTAAATTCCAAAATGCCATGTCTTACTCATAAGTTGTGATTTAATAGATTATTCTCAATATTTCCTTTTTCTTCATGCATTATAAACTGCTAATATTTATTCCATGATACAATTTTATGATCTTTGATATATAGGGTATGATCTTCTAATGATATGATCACATTCTCATACCCTTGTACTTATTTTTATTCTTACATATGTCCCTTGTGTACCCTTAGTAAGAATATGAGCTCACCATTTTTTATGATTCATTTCCCATGTTATAAAGATTTATTTTATGTATGATATGTCTAATAGGGGTTATAGTCATGGAGAACCAAGTGGGAGATAATGTAGCTCACTCATATACTAGTGTATACATTTCCATATTTCCAAAGGAACTAAACTAATACGTCTATTTGTGTAAAGTTTTATGTATTCATCAAATATGATGTAATGTCAATGTATGTAAAGAATAGGTGGTTATAGTTGGTATCAGAGTAAAGGTTTAGTCAAACATTAGAAAATAGGATGTTAAAACATTAGTTATATCCCTTGGGATGTTTCTAAGGATATTTCTAGATATGTCTCTAAGCATAATTTTAAGGATGAGAAAAAGTATAGGAAAATGTCCTGGAATTTTGGTAAAGGATAGAGTGAGTGGTTTAATAGTTATATATTCATATCTAGATACTACAAGTGGATATGATTTTGGAATATATGTACCCATTAGTAACAACTCTGAAAAGGTGTGTCTGTCATAACTTGGTGTACCCTGGTATATGACAACGGTCCTTATTGTGCACTTGGTTTGACATTTACAAGGGGTATACTTTTCAAATTCACAATCTCATCATGAACCATTATGGTGTATTTTAATGGATGTTTTCTATGAGTAACCTAGGATAAAACTAACATGTTATAGATTAAAAAATGTGTCTTAATTTATACATCCTTTAACTAATTTTTCATGATTATGTGGTTTTCACCATGATAGGTATTACTCACATTATAATTTCTGGTTTCAGTCAATAGAGGTAACTAGAAGGGACTTCGATAACATTTAATGTGATCACAGAAAAATTGATGAGTAGATAAATGGTATGATCATTAGAGGGAAATATATTATGATTATCTAGAATCAAATATCATGATATATGATTAACAATGTTAGCTTTTGTGATATTCCTAACACATTGAATAAGATGAATTTGGACTTTTATAAATGATCACATGGTAAGGAAATTTGAGGAAATAAGATCTGGCTTCCCGTATGTCAAGAAGAAGGTAATAAGTTACTAAATGAATATGTCAAATGGAGGGAAAGATGTTATCTATTAAGTAAAAATTATCATAGAGTGACAAATTTTTAGGGAGTTTAATGTCTTATCTATAGAGAACACAGTCATTAACCAACTCAATTCCCTAACCAAAGAATTTACATCTATACCATGGAAGTAAATATTCTAAGCCACTAATTAAATTTCAAGGATTAAAGTATTTATGTATTTAGATTCTCAAATTATGAATGGTGAAAAATATAAGGATTATTCTATTTATGTTTTTCTAAGGATATATAAGAACATTTTTGATAGACTAGAAAAGTGATTTAAAGGAACGGTGATATTTAGAAATAAGGTAAGGTAACGATTAATGTGTTCAAAATGTTGACACATATATGAGATGATTTATTTGTATTTGATAGTATTTATGACATTGTAACTGATAAAGTATTTGTTTAAAGGTGGTCTATGTTATCATGGATGAAGTTTACTACATCTTGGATTTATGGAATATATACATTAATCTTTAAAATAAGGAATCATTCATTTTTTCCAAAAGGTTTTATGATATTTAGGGTTATTACCATGTTTAAATAGAATATACGATGAGGGTATTCATGTGTTTGGAATGTGAAAAACAAATATATGCTTTGGGATATAAGGGATCAATGTTAAGATGATTTAGTAACACTCTTCTTAATGTTTTTAAATTTTATCCTTTTTTAGGTTTTATAAGGTCAACCATTTATCAAAATTTTAAGTGAAATTTCATATGATGTTTGTTAAGTTAAATTATTATCTCATCACATGAGGATTTATTCATATTGGAAAACATGTTTGAACAAAATTTTATTAAAGGTAACTAATGACAGATGGGATGGATTATCATGGATATCATGATCTATCAATGCTTTAAGAATTAAAAAATCACCTTCCCTTTTTTAAAAAGATGTTAATTGGAAACTGTTCAAGGAAAAAAAAGTGCGAGATTTTGTGGAAATCAATTAATTATATCTCTTTTTGAAGATTCTTAAACATTAAAAAAGGATCTAGAAATCATATGTTGTCCAATTATCATTATTTCTGATGATATCAATGACCTTGTTTAAGAATTTTTTTGTTATGAATTTTATTTTTAACATTCTTATGACCTTTTTCTATTTCACTCTCCATTAAAATATGATGGTAATATTTCTCCTTCATGTCCATGTCTTCACATTAAACCTACATTCCTCTATAAGGAATCCTAGTTATGAGTTACTTTGGTTAATAATTATGGTTCCAACATTATTTTTAAAGTAAATTATAGTATTAGTTTTTTCATTGTTAGTTTCTATGAATGGAACTTTTAAGTATTAAACCATTAATAACCCAGATGATTTCTGAGGGAGAAATTTAATTTAATGGGGGTAGAAGGTAACATCTTTAGATTTTGTGAAATATTTTTTTCAAATTAATTTAATATTTAATATTTTTTTCATTTAACACAACACTAAATAAAGTTTTTTAATATAAAATAACTACATTTGGTTTTTCTATACTATAAAAAATCCTTCGATTAGCTTTCACTCCATGCAACACTAACATGGCTTGCATTACATGCAACACTGGGTTTCTGTGAAGAAATGATTTATTATTTTAATTATTTAAATGAGATAGTTATAACCTATATATTAATCATATTAATTTTAAAGTCAATAAAAACTTTTTAAATTTTACTTATAATAGTTTCAAATATATAAAACATATCAATAATGAAGAAAATAATTTTTTATAATGTTTTTATTATATGTATAAAAATACTATTTTCTTAAAAGAACTGCAATTTATGCCCTTCTATGACGATAAAATATTATTTTTATAGACTCATAGAAATTTAATTTGATAAAATAAACTTTAATTTTTAATTAATAATGTCAAAATTATCTTATGGTGATTTTTTTTGTATTTTTTTGAGACACTTCATTTTTTAATGAATAGTGGAAATACTGAATTTAAATTCAAAACTGATTTTTCGTCTAACTAATTTATATAGTTAAATAATATTTAATATTAGTTTTAAAGTCACAATAGTCATATTATACATATATAAATATAATTTAGATCATTTTATTCATTTTTATATTGAATTTAGATATATAAGATAAGTAGATATTTTACCATTCTTATTATAAAAAACCCAATTTCTCGCCAAAACTGCGGGATTAGAATTAAATATTATTTTTCCTCTTCTTTGAATCTAATTTATATAAATGTAAATAAGAGGTTTAGCCAGTATAATATTTATATTCTAATAATATCAACCTAATTTTCGACCAAAAACATTAGTGAAAGTCATTAAAATTAATTAAAATGATTAAGGTAAAATTAAACTTAACAAGGGATTAAATCATAAAAATAAGGTAAAAAAGGACCTTTAAATTTGTCCAAAACCCATTTTATGAACATATATAGGCCATAAACATTCCATTATTTAGTTTTTTGGGATTTTTATGACTTTTTTAGGTAAAAACGTGGGTACACCAGAGTTTTTTTCAACAAATGATAAGTGTGCCCCTACCTCCACTATAAAAATACACTCATGACTCCCACTTCCTCACACCTCTCAAGACACTTTTTATTAACCATTATATGCCCAATTGTCTTCCCAAAATCCCTCTATTACTCCTTGAATCTTTCCTTTGGCCAGAAATGGAACCAAGGAATCCCTTTGGTGCAAACCAAAAATAGTTACCGAAATAAGAGGTAACATCCTTCTTCCAGCTCCTTTCCTTTATTTTCTTTATCCACTAACTTATTATTCCATGATAAAATAATATCCTCATTATTATAAATATACTTATATGTTTTTATTATAAGGTTTCTACCTTCACTAACACTCACTTCCATCTAATGGGTAACGAACTTATCATTACAATATACAGTGAACTACGACCTCACGAAATAATGTTGTTAATTTTTCTTTTACTACCTCTCATGGATAGTAATTATAATGGTAAAAATATATTTATATTTTATATATTATATATAATATTTATATATGTTTTTGGAATTATTATATAACACATACCATTTTTCTTTTCATTTTTTGTAAATGCGATAATTTTGTTCAGGAAACGTGGATTATCACCTCCTCAACATGATGTGATACGGTCACACACTACATGGAATATATTAAGTATGGTTTTAGTTAATATATATGTTATATATGAAATAATATTTATAATTTAATTATATAATATATATATAAGTCATTTACTTTCTTTAATTCAATATTATAGAAAAAACGGAAACATTGTTCATGTGTATGTACGGCCTACCGTCTCCCAGAACAGTGTATTATATTCCACATTTATACTTATATATATTATATAAAGACATATATAATGAATATATATTATATTTATATAATTTTTTACACTATATAAATAATTATATAAGTATAAGGAAAAAAATATAACAAATTAAGAAATAATAGAAAAACTAAGCAGATATTACCCAAAGCGAAACATTAACATGGTATTATTAATAAGAAGGTAATATAAAGTCATAATAAAACCATATATGGTGTTAGATATAATAATATAGTAATTTATAATATTTATAAAAAACTTATATTTATTTAATAGTATGTTTGTATGAGTTCGAAGAGAGTCAAGACATAAGGTAAGGGAATTTCATCTCACTTTATATTTTCGTGAGATACAAGTCCTATTCACCACTCATTTTTTTGGTGTGTAAAATTCTAATGGATGTATTATATTATTATTGTACCTAAATTTATTTGTATTAAAATATAAATTTTATGATTCCTCTTTCATGGGTTTTATGTTTCAAAAGTTACCAAATTCAAAAAGTAATTTTGTCTCAATTTTCCTTTTTTGAGACACATGCCATATTATGCACCTATATTTTTCTATGAGGTATATATACTTCCATTGACATATTATATCATGAATGTCCTTATTTTTCTAATAATTTATATATCATGTAATTTTATTCTTTCCATTATATTATGATTCAATGTTACCTAAATGGTAATAATTTATAGCATCAATCTCATCATTTATTGAGATTTTTTATGATTATGCCTCCAAAAATGAAATATTATCATCCCTATCTTAAGAAATATCATGAATTTTATTAACCTATGGATATTAATTGTATATTCAAGTAATGGTACCATTTTTTCACTCTATTTTTCTTATGATAATTAATAAATTTGTTTATAAAAATTTGACTTTATTTATCCTTTTGGTTGGAAATTTGTGTTCTTTCAAAATTGTGTTTTCTAAAAACGTTTTTCAAAAAAAGTTACTATTATTATATGATATTTAATGGAAATTTTTACCCATGTATTACCTTTCTAAAAAATGGTTTTAAAATTAATCTCTGTGTCATTTCCCAATTGAGGTACCTTTCAAAAAATTTATGGTACAGAAGGAATGTTCAACATGTACGGACTTACCCGCCATCATGGCCATAATTTTCCTAATGATTCTTTTGAAATTATAATGGTTATTTTTTAAGAGAAAATATTTTCCTAATATTTTATAAATATTTTAATTTTTAAATTATTCTCATATAAAAAAGTATTTCCAAATTTGTTTTTTTAAGTGTTTAAATTGGTTTTCAAATATTCCGTAATATTTTATCAAAAGGGTTTTTTCAAAGAAAATAATTTCAATGATATCAAAGCTTATTTTATATTATTTAAAAGTATTTTAAAGGAAATTTTTTCAAAATTTATTGAATATTATTTTATATGTTTTCCTAGAAAATGATTTTCAAATTTTTTTGAAGCTTCTTTTATAAATTTTTATGTAAAAAGGTTTTCAAAATGATTTCAATACTTATTTATAAGTATTTAAAGTATTTTCAATGAAAATGGTTTTCAAAAGGTTTTATATTTTAAAAAACCTTTTTCAATGAATAAAGGACATTTTCCATAGGCAATGTCTATTAAATATATTTATAAATTATTTTCCATCTAAGATGACATCCATTGATGTTACCCTTTCCTTTCTGTGAATGGTTTTATTATGTGATTGGTGTAACATATATATACATCCAATGCTTTCAGTAATGATTTATATCTCATGATATAATGATGGGAATCAAGTCAACGATCTTGATTCACTATGGTATGATGGGGAAACCTGATCCCTCACAAGGAAAGGACATCAACTTGGGATGGTGGCCTGCCCTTACAAAAAGGTATAGTCACCATGAAGACGGGAGATTGGGAAACTGGATCTACTATTGAAAGATGGGGAAACCCAATACACTATGGGAATATGGGTAAACAGATCCCTTAAAAGGAAAGGACTGTGATTGGGGATGGTTTTTTGTCTCGCCCAGTAGTTTTAATCCCCATGAAGTGACCTAATAAGTTATATAAATGTTTCTTGACTTATAGAGAATGATATTTCATTTTTCTATGAATTCCACAATTCCATGTCTTACTCATATGTTATGATTTCATGGATTATGATCTAGATTATCTTATGATTCATCCATTATGAATAGATAACCTTTATTCCAAGATTTAGTTTTATGATCTTTGATATAAAGGTTATGATCTTCTAATGATGTGATCATGTTCTCATACCCTTGTTCTTATGTTAGTGCTTACATATCTCCCTTTTTTACCTTTATTGAGCATTTCAGCTAACCCCTTTTTATATTTACTTCCCCAGGTTATAAAGATATATTTTATGTGTGATATGTCTAATAAGGATTCTAGTCATGGAGAACCTATTGATAGATAGTGTAGCTCACTCATATACTAGTGTATACATTTCCATGTTTCCAAAGGCACTAAACTAATATAGTCTTGGGGTGTCTGTTTCTGTAATGTTTTAAGTATTTCATAAAGATGATGTAATTTCTATAAACATTAAGATTGGGTTGTTATAGTAGGTATCATAGCAAAGGCTTATTCAACCTATGGTAACCAAGATGAGAAAACATTAGTGATATCCATAGGGATGTTTATAAGGATATTTATAGGTATGTATCTATAGATAATTTTAAGGATGAGGAAAAGTATCGGAAAATGTCTTTGAATTTTGGTTAAGGATAGGGTGAGATGTATCCTACAAATAAATCCATTTCTAGATAGTATAGTGGATCCGGTTCTATCACAAATGTATTGAGGAGTAACAATTCTAACAAGGTGTGTCGGGCCTGACTCGGCTTAACCTGTTACATGACAACAGACCTTACTACGCACCAGTTTTGACACTCCTAGGGGATATGATTTAAAAATTCACAAACTCTTCATGAATCATCATCAAGGAGTTAAATAAAAGTTGTCTATGAATAACCTTGTAGAAACCTAAGGTTTCATAGATTAAATAATGTGTCCAAATTTAGACATCCTATATGTAATTTTTCATGATTATGTGGTTTTCACTATGATAGGTATTGGTCAGATTATGCATTCTAGTTTTAGTTAATGGAGGAAAATTGAAGGAACGGGGTTATCATTGAATGTGACAGACAATTTTTTGATAAAATGTTAAATGGGATTATCACTAGAGGGAAAGATAATATGACTATTCCAAATTAGCTATCGTGATATATGATTAACAATGCTATATTCGGTGATATTCATGACACATCGAATAATAGGCAGATGGAATTTTATAAATTTTAACATAGTAAGGATTATAAATAAAATAATATTTTTCTTGACACATTTCAAGAATAAGGGAAGAAGAACCTTATGGAATACCTCAAATGTAGGGGAAGATGTTATCTATCAAGGAAAAGGGTTATAGAGTGATTAATTTTCATGGAGTTCAATGCCTTATCTATTGAGAACATGGGAATTACCTAACTCAATTCCCTGAGCCAATATTTTACTTCTAAAACAATTAATATCTTATTCCATTCCAATCATTAATGTAGAAGGATTAAAGTATTTCTTTATTTCCATTCTAAAATTATGAGTTGTGAACAATATAAGTATTGTTCAGTTTATGTTTTTTTTTTGCTATGGATTTACAAGAATATGTTGAATGGTTATGATGGTCTAGAAAAGTAATTTAATATAAAGGGTATATTTATAAATATGGTAAGGTAGCCCTTAATTATTTCAAAATGATGATACAATTATGAGATGATTGATTTGGATTGGATAGTATTTATAACATCAAAAGTGATAAAGGAATTGTGTAAATGGTGGTCTATGTTATCATTGATGAATTTTACAACTTCGTGGATTTATAAAATATATCCATTAATCTTAAAAATAAGGAAGAATGTATTTTTTATAAACATATTTATGGTAATTCAGGTTATTACCATGTTTCAATGGAATATATGATGAGGTTATTCACATGTTTGGAATGTGACAACCAAGAGATACTTTATGATATATGGGGGATCAATGTTAAGATGATTTAGTAACATTATTCTTAATGTTTTGGAATTTAATATTTTTTAAGGGTTATAATGTTAACCATTTATAAAAATTTTTTGTTAAACTTTAGATGAATTTTGTGAGATTAAAGTATTATCTCACAACATGAGGATTTATGCATATTGAATAAAATTTTCTACCAAATTTATTTTGATGGTAACTGATTAAAAATGGGATGGATTATCGTTGATCTAATGATATGTTAGTGCTTATGGAATTAAAAAATCACCTTTCTTTTTAGAGAAAGAGGTAATGTGCAAACAGATCATGGCATAGAACAGGTTGATATTGTGCTGAAATCAAGTAATTATATCTCCTTGTGAAGATTCTTAAAATTTAGGAAAGGATATTGAAGTAAAAGGTTGTCTTATTATTATCATTTCTAATGATATCAATGAAATTTTTCAAGAACCTTTTTCCAGTAAATTATTTTATTATTAACATTCTGTTGACCTTGTAATCTTTCACCCTTCATCTGAACATGATGCATAGATTTCTATTTTATGCCCATGTTTTCATTATCCACATATGTTCTCCTATAAGGAAACCTAGTTATGGGATACATTGGGAAATAGTTCTAGTTCTAAATTTCATTCTAAAGGATGTTATATTATTCATTTTTAAGATGTGGGTTTCTATTAATATAAATATTATGTATTAAACCATTGATATCCCAAATGAATTTGGAGGGAGAAATTCATTTTAATGGGGGTAGAATGTAACACATTGAGATTTTGTGAAATATTTTAATATATTAATTTAATCTTTTTTATATTTTAAATTTCACACAACATTCAATATAGTTTTATTTATATAAAATCACTACATTTTGTTTTTTTTTACACTACACAAAAGACTTATATTAGTTTTTTCTACACACGATACTGATTTTTCATGCGTTACACACAACAACGAGTTTCCACGAAACATAACTTTATTATTACAATTATTTAAAAGAGATAGTTATAACCTATCTATTAATATTATACATTAAAATAGTAATAAATAATTTTTATAGGTTACTTATAATATTTTCAAATATATATAACATATTTCTAAAAAAACAGATAATTTTTTGCTATGTTTTTATATATATAAAGACACTATATTCTTAAAGGAACTATTATTTATGTCCTTTTTTGTACAATAATAAAAAAAATTAGACTCTCTTAGAAATTTAATTTGATAAAATAAACTTTAATTTTGAATTCATAATGTCAAAATTATCTATGTGTGAATTATTGGGGTTTTTCTGAGAAAATTTATTTCTGGATGAATAGTGAATAGTATTAAATCTTAATTCAAAACTTCATTTTAATCTAATTTATTGATATAGTTAAATTATAATTTAAATTGTTTTTAAAGTCAAAATAGAGAAATTATAAATATTTTAATCTAATTTAGGTAATTTGAATCATTTTTATAAAGAATTTATATATAAAAAATTAATGAACTTTTGAATATTCTCACTTTAAAAACCAGATTTCTCGCCATGACTACGGGATTAGAATTAACCTTAATTTTGAAGCTTATGAGAATTTAATTTTAAAAAACATACATGAACTTTTTTAATAAGTATAATATTTATAGTGTAATAATATCAACATAATTTTGACCAAATATATTATTGAAAGTGATTTAAATTAATTACAGTGATTACGGTAGTATTAAGATTAACTAGGGACTAAACCTTAAACTTAAGGGAACAAATCACATTGAAACTTGTAAAAAAATTATTTTATGGATATAATTAGTCCAAAAACATTCCATTATTTAGTTTTTTTTATTACTTTTTTGAGGTAAAATTGTGGGTACACCTAACTTGTTTTCAAAAATGTTAACTATGTCCCCTCCCTCCGTTATAAAAAAGCCACTCACCCCTCCCATATCCTCACACCTATCAAGACACATTGTCTTGAAAAATATATACCCAATTAACTTAAAAACATACCTACATTCCTAATTGAAGCCTCCCTTTGGTCATAAATCAAACCAAGGATTCCCTTTGCTCCAAACCAAAAGGATTTACCCAAAGAAGATGTAACATCCTTCCTTAAGATCCTTTCCATTATTTTATTTACCCACTACAAAATTATTATTATTACATGAAAAAATAATATCTTCATTATCCTCAATATACTAATTTTTTTATTATAAGGTTTTTACCTGCACTTACACACACTTTCATCTAATGGGTAAAGAACATATCGTTCTTGTGTATGGCGAACTACCTCCTCATGAAACAATGTTGTTTGTGTTTCCATTACCACCTCCAATGGTTGGTAATTATGATGGAAAATTTATTATTATATGATATAAATTATATAAATTATGTATTTATTCTTCTTTAATTATTATATAACATAGACCTTCATGCTTTCTATTTTGTATAAATGTGATAACTTTGTTTGGGGAAGTGTGGACTACCCCCTCCTCAAAGCGATGGGATTTGTTTACACACTAAATGGAATGTATTATGGATGGTTTTAGTGAAATTATATGGTATATATGACCTAAAAAGTATAATTTAATTATATTATGCATATATGTATATTTCAATTACTTTATTTCTTTCAATATGATAAAAAACAAAAACAATGTTCATGTGTACGAATGACCTACCATCTCCATGAACAGTTTATTTATTTAATTTTTATACATTATACAGATTATTATAAATACATATATAGTGAATATAAATGATATTTATATCATATTTTACATTCTTTAAATTGTGATATAAGTACTAGGACCAAAAAATATAACAAATTAAGTAACATGCGAAAAACAAAGCAGATATTACCCAAAGTGAAACCTTAAATTAGAATTATCAATAAAAGGATAATACAAAGTCATAATAAATAAATATATGTAATTATATATAATAATTTAGTCCTTTAAAATATTTATAATAAACTTATATTCATTATATTGGAGTTTTGTACAAGTACGAAGAGATTCGAGACATAAGGTAAGGGAATTTCATATCACTTTTTATTTCCATGAGATACATGTCTTATAAACCACTCATTTATTTTGTGTGGTGTGTATAATTACCATGGATATATTATATGATTATTATATATAAATTTATGGGTATTCCAATATATATTTTATGACATTTTATTCATTGGGTTTATGGTTCAAAAGATACCAAATAATTTCTCACGACCCGTCCCCCAGGGCCCATGTCGTGAATACCCCAAACCCTCCTTCCATAGGTTAGGGGATGGGGACTAGCACCAAAGGAATAATTCCATAAAACTAGGAAGGAATTTCCTTTATAAACTGTAAAAAAAACACAACAGAGTACACACCTGGATATGAAACACTAAATAAAACTGTGTAACAAAAGAGTACAGAAAAGTAAAGGGACCAGAAATACAAGCCCAGTTGTAAAGTACAAGGAAACTAGAAATAAATGTACAACTGAAAGAAAAGAAAACAATTGTTGGGTCATCCTCCAAGATTCCTACCTAAATGGTAGGTACAAATAGCATCCTCATCACTCCACATCCGTCAGTCACCTCCGTGTACCGATTCGTCATAAGGTACACCTCCGAGTATCGTCCAGTCTTGGTACTCTCAGCCTCAATCAGCATTGTCCATTGTCTGCATCCAACACAATGAGGTTTGGGCATATCCCTTGAAGGGGTGAGTATAATGATACTCATTAGGGACCCTGATACCCTCAAGGTCTCACAACATCCCACAAGTATAACCCACAAAGTATGAAATCTAAAGATATCCCCACATAGGTATATGCCCATACATATTCCTAAGTTATCAAGTAATTCATCTCAATCATGATGTAAACAAAAAAGTTACTGACTCATCTCACACAGGTATACAACTTATGTAGATAGATAGCAATGATTGGATGTAACCACTAAATCATCTACTCTGTCGAACCCACGTAGGATCCTAGTATAGAAAATCAAAGCTGTCGAACCTGCGTAGGATCAAGGAATAGTAGTCCGAGATTTCGAACCCACGTGGGATCCAGGAATAGTAGTCACACCTGTTGAAACCAGGTAGGATCCTAGAATAGTATTCAGAGTTGTCAAACCCACGTAGGATCCATGAACAGTAATCAGAGCTGTCGAACCCATGTAGGATCCAGGAACAGTAGTCAGAGCTGTCAAAACCACATAGGATCGAGGAACAGTAGTCAGAGCTGTTGAACCCATGTAGGATCCAGGAAAAGTAGTCAGAGTTGTTGATACATCAATGTCCATGAAGTCCCAATTTGATGTTTCTAGAAGATCCATCTTTTCATAAGAAAACCAACGTGACAGATAGCATGTCAATTGAACGTCTGGTCTAAGAGTTATTAGCCTTTTAGTCCTGGGGGCTCGGTTGGATTCGTGCACGATCCAACCTGACCATATCTCAACTATACCCTAATATCTAGTGGGGTATACTCAAAGGGAATGTCAAGCTCCAATATTACCATCACTGCTGACGGTTCGTCAAATGGACATCCAGTACTGAAGAAATGGGAAAAAAGTAATGGGTCGGTAGTAGGCCTGGGTCCGGTCCGACCCGGTCGAACCGACCCGACTCGACTTAGTATGGGCCGACCCGGTTTAGGTCCACCTGGCTAGACCCATTGGGTTCCACCCGACCTCCTGGGCCCTGCCCAGTAGGCCGTGAGGCCGGTTCGGCCTAGAGGGGGCCGTGTAGGCAGCTCGGCATGGTGGCGCTGAGTCGGTTCGGCCCAGAGCACCGCGAGGGGCACGGTTCGGGCGTAATCCCGGCGGCATGGGCCGACGCGGTTCGGTCGGGGCGCTCGGGAGGCCAGAAGGTGGTCGGGTTCCGGGAGGCGTCGGCCGACGCTGTTCGGTCGGGTGCCGGGACGTGCGGGCTGTTACGGTTCAGCCAGAGTGTCGCGAGGCCGGCGCGGGTTGCAGAGACTGCGGGTAGCGCGGTCTTTGCAAGTCGCCTCTGTCGCCTCGTCGTTTCGTCACCATGTCGAAGAACATCACAAAAGAGATCGATGGAGGGAGTTGGAACATGTTAGTTTGGCCCACACCCTCAACGTTTTGGGTGATAGAAATCAGTTCATAAGAACGAAGCACAACAACCCACTCTCAAAAAGAAAACATCCTCATTCATCTTTTTGAAAGAAAGGAAGAACATGGAACTTAAATGAAATTAAAGCCCTACATTTGTTCATTGTTCATCGACGTTGGCACAAGAAAGTAGATGTAGATTCATTGTAGTTGAGCACATCCTACGTCGAAAGAGATTCTGAGGAAGGAAGTCAAAGTCGAGGTCGAGGTCGATGTTCTTCGTCGGTTGGATCATTCTTCGCCGGTGGAATACATTCTTCATTGGAAGCTTTCTTAGAAGTTCTCTCTTCTCCCAAGTTCCACCAAAATGAGAATTCCAAGCCAAAATAATAGATTATGTTATCTATTATTTTGTTGGAAAGAATTCAAAGAGCCAATTGATTAAGGTGGGTGGCATAATTAAATGTTAGAGGGGTTGGCACATTTAATTGGCATGTGTGTTGGCGCAATTAATTGGGTAGAAGAGGTCAAGAGGCTCCCCTTATTTATGAGGGAGTTGAGTGGTTTCCTCATTTAATTGGCGAGTTTAGTCTCTGGTGGTCCCCACACCATAACCTCTTGTGGGAGGTTAGTATTGGGTGGGCCCTACAACCATAACCTCTCATGGGAGGTTAAGGTGTGGTGGTCCCCACCTCCAACTTCCACATGGAGGCTTTAACCAACAAAAATAAAAATAAATCTACACAAATTTATTTTTATTTAATTCTTTCAATAAAAACCAAAAAACTATCTTTTATTCCCGACCAACTGTCTTCAAGTTGAAAGTCTTCTTAAGTGAATATCGGCATTGCGAGTTCAATGGTGCCCTCAGATTTCAATTCTGAGCACTAGTTCAAAAGTTATAAAATTCCGCTCGCGTATTTACTGAATGTACCTGAAAACAAATTTGGAAAATTTTTATCCGTCACCATCGACCCACACCAGTCGAGGTTTGGCTTTAACTAGGTGAAACATTCCCCAATTAACCCAACAGTACTCTTGGATTTTCAATCTAATTTACCTTTTAGAAGTTATGAATTTTATAATAAAATAATTGTCACTTAATTATTTTATTTGCGGCCAAAAACTAACTTTATCTGGTGGCACATGTCGTCCAATGTTGGTATCTTCTTAAAGAAAGAATACCCTCAAGAGTTCAGTGGTGGTCATGGATTTTTAATCTGAGTTACAATTTGTGAGTTATAAGAATTTGAAAAATAAAATAATCTATTTAATTATTTTATTTACAATTATTTCATTTTTGGGTTCTCTCATAGGAGGCCTGCACCGACTAATCTTAATTCACGCCTACGGTAAACCCACCATCCTGAGCGCAACGGTGCACTCGGATTTCTGATCCAAGTAACTTTTTAAAATTTATTCCACTTTTTTAGGAAAACTGCTTACGTGCATTAACTTATGCTTAAAAAAACATTGACGGATCATTTCGGGCACTTCGGGCCTCGGAATTGCGCGCCGTCAGATTTCACAGACTTGTAAAATTTTCATATATTTTAAAAAAATAATTTACATAGAAATTATAGGTCTTTACATCCTCCCCACCTCAGGGATTTACGTCCCCGTAAGCCAGAACTCATTACTAAGGGAACATGTGGGGATACTGAGCACACATCTGAGCCTACCGCTCCCATGTGCTCTCCTGGAGGTTCTCGTGCTGTCAGTGAACATGCACCAGAGGTATTGACCGTCCACGAAGGACCTGCTCCTTTCAATCCTCAATCTCTACTGGATCCTCTGTAAAATTCACCTCATCGTCAAAATCCATCTCGCCATGGTCGATGATGTGAGAAGGGTCATGCACGTATCTCCTTAGCTAGGATACGTAGAAGACGTCATGCACCCAGTGAAACTGAGGTGGAAGAGATAAGCGGTATTCCACCTCTTCAACTCTGTTGAGGACCTGAGAAGGTCCGATGAACCTCAGAGATAATTTTCCACCTCGGACAAATCTCTATAAAACTCATCGAGGTGAGACCCGTAGAAAGACGTGGTCGCCATCCTCGAACTCCATAGGTATTCATCTTCTCTCAGCATACGACTTCTACCTACTCTGTGCAGTCTACATCCACTCCTAGATAATTTTCACCTTCTCCGTGGAAGCCCGTACCATCTCTAGTCTCATGAGTGTTGACTCCCCTGGGTCAGTCCAGCACAAGAATGATATGCATCGTCGCTCGTACAACGCTTCGAAAGGTGTCATCCAAACGGCGGAGTGATAACTGTTGTTTTATGAAAACTCTACCAAAGGTAATTGATCCTCCCAGATGAGACCGTAGTCAAGGACACAAGCACGCAGCATGTCCTCGAGGGTCTGAATGGTCTGATTGTTCTAGCCATCCGTCTAAGGATGGAAGGCGGTGCTCAAACGAAGCTGTGTTCCAAAAGCCTCTCACAAACCCTCCCATAGCTGGGAAGAAATCGTGCATCATGATCGGAGACAATCATCAAAGGTACTCCATTCAGCCGCAAAATCTCCTACACATAGAGGCATCCCAATCTCTCTACTGAACCATGCTCTCTGATTGGTAGGAAGTGGTCCAACTTTGTGAGTCGGTCGACGATCACCCAAATCGAGTCATGACCCCTGGATGTACGTGGAAGTCAAGTCACAAATTCCATGGATATCTCATCCCACTTCTAATCTGGGACCTCTAAAGGTTAAACCAAGCTTGCTGGTACCTGATGCTCTACCTTCAGTTGCTGACAATTGAGGCACTGAGAGACAAACTATGCAATTGATTTCTTCATTCCTGGCCACCAGTGCTGTCGTCGGAGGTCCTGGTACATCTTCGCCACTTCTGGATGTACCGCTAGAGTGGATGTGTGGAACTCCCTCAACACTTCCTCCTAAAGTGACACTGGTACCATGGTATGTCCTCTGAAGAGAATGACATTCTTTTCACCTTCAGCAAATCTATCAGGTGCATATCCTATGGATATCTGAGCACGTCATGTCTCGCAGTCAGCGTCTTCATGTTGCACCTCCCTGACTCACTAAAGGAGTGGGGGAGTGACTGTAAGAGACTGAAGAAAAGCTTCTCCTTCTCGATCCACAAAGGGTATCTGCAATGTGGCTAGCTGCTCTGTTTCCTCACTCAGCAGATGTAGGCCAGACCTCCTGCTGAGTGTGTCTTCTACCATGTTCCCCTTCTGAGGAGTATAGACTATCTCAAAGTCAACTTCTACTACCACGAGGGTGAGGTTTTCCCACTAATGAGTGATTGGTTTCACACTACTATTCATGAGTTTATCCTGTGCTTCCTGGGTTTCCTTTTTCACCGACCAAGGAAAACCCCATCCGAACATTGTAGATAAACCACAACCACTTTGCCTAATACATTCAATCTGACTGTGAACTGTGGATGTCAAGTCCAAACCCAAACTAATGTCGTAAGGCCTCGATGTACCACCAAGAGGTTCCAACCCAAACTCTCGCCTCAAGGGTCAGATCACACAGTCAGCGTAAGTGTGATTATTGAGTATCCTCCCAAAGGTATCTCCAAAAGTGAGGTTCAAGTCAATGGTTTAACCAGAAACTCTAGGTCCTGGACAAGATTTGTGGAAGGAAGTAATGATTGGTACCTATGTCTATTGATACGGCAGATAGTAGTAGACATAGATCGTACCTCGAATCATTCCTAGAGCCCTTGGGTCACATTCCTTGACTGCATGCAACTACTCTCTTCCCCTGTCCTTCAACTCCCTGAGCCTAGTGGGGTCCACAAAAAAAGGGGATTGTAACATGTCGAAAAGTACACCACCTCATGCTGCTCTCCTAGCTTTGATTCCACATCTACATCCCTACAGACTCATATGTCCCTAACACTTCCTCTTCCAGAAACATTTTACATGCCCAAGTCTCTAAGATTGGCACCATTTTCATGCTTTCCCACTGATAACATTCATTGGTTGTATCCACTCATCCAAAGAACATTCAACTACAAAGGTTCTCTCTAGAATACTAACATAAGTAGAAATTCATAGAGAAATAGTGTTGGATCAAATGTCCTTCAAACATACCTCTCTCAGAAGTTCGAGCCCTAAAGCACTGATCATATTGTATTCATTGAGTACCAGAAAAGATCGGTACGCCTTGATGAATACTCAGCTACAGAAATGTTGTCCTACCGAAGCTGTGGAAGTTCTAGAGAACTCTCAGCCACCTCCTCAAGCTAGTCCTCAATCCCCTATGAGTCGGCTCACCTCTGAACCAGAGAGGTATCTGATACTAAATCATGCATAAGGAACTAAGACTACATGTTTCCTTTACCGGTACCGTCGGTTGTAACTACTGACCAGCGGGTAGTGATATAGCTGGCACACTACCCGAATGTACTATCTCGGGCAACGATCCATGTACTAAAGTCTTTTCACTAAGCAGACCATCCTCATGGTCACTCATTGAAAAAGACTAGAAGCTAGGATCATCGTCTGCTCTACTAGTGTCTCAAGTAGACAGGAAACTCTAGGAATCACCTACATCCAACCCTCAACTGCGTGGGAATATGTCTCGCATCGAAACCTCATAGTCCTCTCCTATTGGAACCCATGCAACATGCTCGGTCGTCGTGCACTATCCACCAGTGTGGCTGGTGGTATCTGCTGCCCAACACGTGGTGGTGCTGCTGGTACACCACCTGAAGGTTCCAACATAGTAAGAGGGCCCTGCACTGGAGCCTCACCACTCGGTGGGCTGTTAGTGCATACAGCTCTCAGAACTCTAACTGGTCTCCTGCATGGAGGATTCCTAAAAGAAAAAAATGTGACACGGTGAAAAGATTATACCTAGTGAGCTGACCTGGTGAGATGACTTAAGAAATCACAACGAAAACACACACACAATCAGTGTTTTCGTGCACTAAGTCAGAAATCCGAAGTTAGGGTCCTGGTGTATGGATATGTCGGCTGCCGCACCAACACTGGGCTCCCTGAACTGAAAACCCCACTCACTACACTTAACACTATTGATTCATAGAAAATATCAGAGTCCAAAGTTATGCAGTAGAACCGACTCCTCTGATACCAATTTTTCACGACCTGTCCCCCGAGACTCGTGTCGTGACTACCCCAAACCCGCCTTCCTTAGGCTAGGGGATGGAGACTAGCACCAAAGGAGTAATTCCCTAAAACTGGGAAGGAATTTCCTTTATAAACTATAAACAAAAACAACATAGTACACAGCTGGATACGAAACACTAAGTAAAACTGTATAACAAAATAGTACTCAAAAGTAAAGGGGTCGGAAATACAAGCCCAACTGTAAAGTACAAGGAAACTAGAAATACATGTACAATTGAAAGAAAATAAAAACAGATGTTGGGTCGTCCTTTGGGATTCCTACATAATGGTAGGTATAGATAGCCTCATCATCACTCCACATCCATCAGTCACCTCCGTGTACCAATTCGTCGTAAGGTCCACCTCTAGGTACCGTCTAGTCCCGGTACTCTCAGCCTCGATCAGCATTGTTCGTCGTCTGCATCCAACACAACGAGGTGCAGCCATAGCCCATGTAGAGGTGAGTATAATGATACTCATTAGGGACCCTAAGACCCTCAAGGTCAAACAAAATCCAACAAGGATAAACCAAAAAGTATGAAATCAATAGATAACACCACTTAGGTATATGCTCATACATATTCCAAAGTTATCAAGTAATCGATCTCAATCATGAGGTAAACACAAAAGTTACTAACTCAGCTCATATAGGTATACAACTTATGTAGAGAGATAGAGATGATTAGATGTAGCCACTAAATCCTCTACTCTGTCGAACCCACGTAGGATCCTGGTACAGAAAATCAGAGTTTTCGAACCCACATAGGATCCAAGAACAGTAGTCAGAGCTTTCAAACCCATGTAGGATCTAGGAATAGTAGCCAGGGTTGTCGAACCCATGTAGGATCCAGGAAACGTAGTTAGAGCTGTCGAACCCACGTAGGATCCTGGAACAGTAGTCAGAGCTATCGAACCCACGTAGGATCCAGGAACAGTAGTCAGAGCTGTCGAACCCACGTAGGATATAAGAAAAGTAGTTAGATCTATTGATACATCAACTACCAGTAATTCCCAAATTGATGTATCTATAAGATCCGTCTTCTCATAAGAAAACCAATGCGACAGACGTCGCGTCAATCGAACGCCCGGTTTGAGAGTTATTAGCCTTTTAGTCCTGGGGGCCCGGTTGGATTCGTGCGTGATCCAACCTCACCGTATCTCAACTACACCCTAAACACTAGTGGGGTATACTCAAAGGGACCATCAAGCTCCAAGATTACCATCTCCGCTGACATTTCTTCAAAAGGACATCTGGTGCCAAAGATATGGTCAAAAGAAAGTAAAGGGTCGGTAGTAGGCCTGGGTCTCGTCCGACTCGGTCGGACCGACCCGACCCGACTTAGTCTGGGCCGACCCAATTCGGGTCGACTCAGCCTCACCCGTTGGGTCCGGCTGGCCCGTTGGGTTCATCCTGGCCCATTTGGGCCAGCTCAACAGGCCATGAGGGTGGTTTAGCCCGAAGGGGGCCGCGTAGGCGGCTCGGCCTGGTGGCGCGGAGCCGGTTTAGACCAGAGCGACACGAGGTGCACGGTTTAGGCGTCTTGGCCCAGAAGGTCGGGGCTAGTTTGGGTGGCTTGGCCCAGGTGGTCGGGGCCGATTCTGGTGGCTCGGCCCGGGAGACAAGGGTCGGGAGGCGCGGGCCAGCGTGGTTCGGCCGGGGCGCAAGGGAGGCCGGCTACGGCCGGAAGCCAGGTGTCACAGGCCGGTGCGGTTCGGCTGGGGTTATCATAAGGCTGGAGGGTGGCCGGGTTCCGGGAGGCGCGATCCAGCGCGGTTCGGCCGTAGCAATGCGAAGGCGGCACAGGTTGCGGACACCACGGGTATCACGGTTGTTGCCTATCACCTTGGTCGCCTCGTCGTTTCATCGTCATTCTAAAGAACATCACAATAGAGATCGACAGAGGGATTCAGGCCATGTTAGTTTGGCCAGCACCATCCACGTTTAGGGTGATAGAAATTGGTTCATAAGAACGAAGCACAACAACCCACCCGCAAAAGGAAAACATCCCTGTTCTTTGTTTTGAAAGAACGGAAGAACATAGAACTTAAATGAAATTTAACCCCTACCTTTGTTAGTTGTTCTTTGACGTTGGCACGAGAAAGTAGATGGGTTGGCACATTTAACTGGCATGTGTGTTGGAAAAATTACTTGGGTAGAGGAGGTCAAGAGGCTCCCCTCATTTATGAGGGAGTTGAGTGGTTTACTTATTTCATTGGGGGGTTTAGTCTTAAGTGGTCCCCACACCGTAATCCCTCGTAAGAGGTTAGGTTCAGGTGGGCCCTACCACCATAAAATCTCATGGGAGGTTAAGGTGTGGTGGTCCCCACCTCCAACTTCCACATGGATTCTTTAACCAACAAAAATAAAAATAAACCTACACAACTTTATTTTTATTTAATTATTTCACTAAAAACCCAAAAACTATCTTTTATTACCGACCAACTGTTGTCAAGGTGAAATTATCCTTAAGTGAATATCGGTGCTGTGAGTTCAACGGTGCCCTCAGATTTCAATTCCGACCACCGATTCAAAATTTATAAAATGTCGCTCGTGCATTTATTGAACGTACATGAAAAAAAAGTTTGGAAAATTATTATCAGTCACCCTCGACCTGCACCGGTCGAGGTTAGGCTCTACCTAAGTGAAACACGCCCCAACAAAGCCAACAGTACTCTCAGATTTTCAATCTGAGTTACCTTTTAGAGGTTATGAATTTTACAATAAAATAATTTTCACTTAATTATTTTATTTTCAGACAAAAACTAACTTTCTCTGGTGGCCCGCGCTGGCCAAAGTTAGTAAATACTTAAATAAATAATACCCTCACAATTTTAGTGGTGGTATCATATTTTTAATCCGAGATACCGTTTATGAGTTATAAGTATTTGAAAAATAAAATAATTTATTTAATTATTTTTTTACGATTATGCCATTTTTGGGTCCTCTCACAGGAGGCCCGCACTGACTAATCTTAAGTCGTGCCTAGGGTAAACCTGCCATCCTGAGCGTAATGGTGCACTCATATTTCTGATCTGAGTAACCATTTAATATTCTTTCTACTTTTTCAGGAAAACTGCTTATGCGCGTTAACTTAAGCTTAAAAAAACTTCAACGGATCATTCCAGGAACTTCGGGCCTCGAAATCACGCACTGTCAGATTTCGCGGACTCGTAAAATATCCATATATTTAAAATAATAAAAATTTACATGGAAATTCTGAGTATTTACATCAGTAATTTAATTTTTTATCAATTCACCTTCTTTGAGAAACAAGCCATGTTAGAAACCTATATATTTCTAAGTGGTGTATATATTTTTTTTTAAATTGTATGCCATGAATATCATTATTTTCATGATATGTCAAGATTCATGTAATTTTATTCTTTCTATATTATTATTATTCAATGTTACCAAAGTGGTAACATTTTATAGCTTTAATCTAATCGGTTATCAAGATTGTTTATGGTAATGCTTCCATTGATGAAATATTATGATCTGTATCTCAGGAACTATGATTAAGTTTTTTACCCTCTAGGTATTCATGTTATATCCAATTAATGTTACCATTTTTTCACTCTATGTTACTTAATATAATTAAGAAAAAAATTATGAAAATCCATCTTTATTTCTCATTTACGTTGGAAATATATGTTCTTTCAAAACAGTGTTTTCTAAATAAGGTTTCCAAAAATGGTTTAATATTATACCATGGTGTTTAAAGGAAATTTTTACTAATGTATTACCTTTTAAAAATGTATTTAAATGGAATATCCTTTTCATTTTCCAGTAATGGAACTTTTCTAAACATTTAAGGTGAAAATGGAATATTTGGTATGTACAAACTTACCCACCATCATTACTGCCATTTCCTTGATGCTTCCTTTAAAATATTATTCGTTATTTTTTAAAATAAAATTTGTTTCCTTATATTCTTTTTTTTTTTTGATTTTAAAATGGTTATAAAAGAAAATTTTTTATCAAAAAAATTATGTTTAAATATTGTTTTAAATTATTTTCAAATATTTCTTTATATATATTCAAAATAATGTTTTCAAATAAAGGGTTATCAATGATATCAAATATTTTTTCATATGATATCAAATTATTTTCAAGGGAAAAAGTTTTCAAAAAAATCATGCTTCTTTTATATGTTTTCAAGGAAAATATTTTTCAAAATTTTTCCAACCTACATTTATATGTTTTCATAGAAAATGGTTTTAAAAATGATTTCAAGACTTATTTCTATGTTTTAAAATTATTTTCAAAAAAAATGGTTTTCAAAAGGTTTTATGTTTTAAAAAGATGTCGTTCGAAGAAGAAAATATATTTTCCTAATGAAATTTTTTTAAAAGATATTTCAAAATTATTTTCCATCAAATATGACATCTATTGATGTTACTCATGCCTTTCTTGAAAATTATCCAATAATAACATTCATATTCTTTCTTGAAAGGTTTATATATTAACTACATGATGTTTATGACACCAATTTCTCTGCCACAGGTTATATTATTTTGAAAATCACTTCTTATTATGGGTAATGATTTGGTGAAATGATTATTAAATCTATCTCTTTTAAATAGGTTATGATGTGATGAAATGTTTATGATTCCAATTTCATTTCATGGGTTATGATAAGATGTTTATGAAACCCATTTTTTTTATGGGTCATGATATGATGAATGTTATATTATATTTAGGAACATGTATGAATGGTTTTATTATTTGATGGGTGGGACATATATCTTTATACAATACATTAGGTATAGATTTATATATCATGATATAATGATGGGAATCAAGTTGATGGGCTTTATCTCCTATGGGAAGACAGGGAAACTAGATCCCTTATAAGGAATGGAATGTGAATGGGGATGGTGTTGTGTCCCACCTAGTTTGTGTAGTAACCATGAAGATGGAATATAGGGAAACCCAATCCATAATGGGATGACAGGGAACTCAATCCACTATGGGAAGATGGGGAAACCCATTCCCTTAAAAGGAAAGGACTGTGACCGGGATGGTGAAGTGTCCCTCCCAGTATGTGTCATCCCCATGAAGTTACCTAATAAGTTTTAGAAATTATTCTTGACTTATAAGAAATGATATTACATGTTTATGTGAATTCCACAATTCCATGTCTTGATCTTAAGTTATACTATCAGGGTTATGCTACGTATTTCCTTTTGATTTAGTAATGTTTAACTACTATCCTTTATTCCATGATTCATGATTATGATATTTTATATACAGGGTATGATTTTCTAATTATATGATCACATTCTAATACCCTTATGATCATGTTTATGCTTACATATCTCCTTTTTACCCTTACTGAGAATCTGATCTCACCCATTTTTATGTTTCCTTCCCCAGGTTATGATGATATATTTTATGTATGATATGTCTAACAGAGGTTATATTCATGGATAACCTAGTGGGAGATAATGTATCTCACTCATATACCACTTTTTACATTTCCATATTTCTAAAGGCACTAAACTAATACGTTCATTTGGTGCCTGTTTGTGAAATGTTTTAAGTATTCCAAAAATATGATGTAATTACTATGTAAATTAAGACTAAGTTATTATAGTAAATATTATTGGTTGTTACTCTAATCCATAGAAATTAATGAATGAGTTCTAGGGACATAACTACAAACTAGACATTGATTGAGATTGGGGTACATGTGAGCTAGTAAGTATGACATATGTTATCCTTGGGGTGTTTTCCCCTATGTATTGGATTTTTTTTTTATTTTCCATTATTATGAGATGATATAAGGATTTATAAATGGAACTAGATATCTGAAATATTTTTTGAAATTCTTTTTTCAAGATTTTTTTAGAACTATGGATATGGGGGGAAAATGTTTACCATTCTTTTAATATAAAACAAATTATATACCATGAGGCCTTGATTTATTTTGATATGGTCTTGTTAGGATTATTATACAAAGAGTTGATATAGATCACATAGGTAGGATCCTACTAATTATATCAATACCACACATTCAACACTCCCTTAGTGGTGTGGGGACCATTTTTTATCTAATACAGGAAAGCGAAAGGATCCATAGTAAGGTTTCAGTGATCATGTATAATGGGTACACATAGTTAGTAGAGATAAAATAGGGTGTCTCCCATGTATCACATGGAGGTATGTGGATAGGAATTTATGTCCTTTCTATTAGTTTTTTAGGACTTGTTCTTTAGTTTCTATCAATCAATTATTTGGTTTTATCTCTACCATTGGTACTCTTTGTTAGGGTATATTTGTTTCTGGTTATTATTTCCATTATATGTATATAAATATTTAATGTATATTATTTTAGGTTGGGTTAAATCATTCCCTATTTTAATTTTTCAATGGTTGAGTTTTATTCATCAGTATTTGGGGATCAAGAATGGTCATTAGTTTATTCTGAAGTCTGTTTTGGATCCTAGTTTGATAGGTTACCTGGCCAGGATCTTACTTATTAGCATCATAGTATATTTATGATCAGTCTTGGTATGTAGGTTTATAGAAGATAATATTTTCTAGACTTCATAGGTAGGAGGGTGGGATTTCCAAGCCTTCATATGTCATGAAGAGCATTAACTCACCGTGTGATATTTTGATGTGTATCACATGTGTTGGATTCTGACCCTGATATCAGTTTATACTTTTTTTCTTTTGTATTATAATTATATTATTTTATTGTCATAATATTTCATTCTTCTGTTGTTATATAGATAATTTCAATGGAGACATCTTCAATGGGTTTCATAGGATAGTTCAACGAGAGATCCTCTCCAATCAAATCCTCAATTGGATCAGAATCATATAAAGGTTATCATCATATAAGTTCATGTAATGGACTAGATTGTATTTTGGGATCAGAACCAAGATATTGAGGTGAAACCATAGGAATATGGAGACATGGATTGAGAACGATTATTATTACATAAGAAACCACTGATTTTTAATGTTACAAATTAACCCAAGATGTGAAGTACTTTCTTGACATGATTGATCAGGTATTCAATGTCATGAGTACATGTGTGCCTATCAAGGTGAAATTCACAAAATTAAAGAAATGTTCCTAGTAATAGGTGGTGGGATTCTATATTATTGGGAAGCTAGAAGGTGTTATTGGATTAGAATGGTTTTAAAATCCTCTTCTTTTACCAGTTCTATATAGACTGCCTAATGATAGAAGTCCCTAGTCTTACACTATTTTATGAAGGGAGAATGATTATTTTCTGATTAAAATAACAAGTTTTCATAGATATTTTATTTTTCTCTATAGATAGTGAGGAATTATTATTTTAAATCTCATAAATACCTACAAGGATTGTGATAAAAAAATATGAGTGCATGTATACATAATAAATCATTCCACCTATATAGAGATATTTGATATGGGTATAATGGAAGGAATAGATGTGGCGGGAAATATTGGGTACTCTACTTATTCCCTTACAACTAGTAGAAATTTGAGTGGGGTATATGGATTGAAGAATATGTAGCATGATAATTTTAAGAGTGGTGGAGGTGTTTATGAGCAATGGGCCTCCACTTCACTATCATCATAATCTAGTAGTTATATTCTATTTTACTATTTGTAGGGAAAGTTAGGGCACAAACAACATTTTTTTCCCATCACCTATAAATATTTTAAGTACTTAATCCCACCGAGTTCATCTATAGAGGTTCTTCTATGGCTTATTTATACCCCATTATTTTTAGGGATTTTCAATTACAACGTCCATTTTGGAACAGTATGATGCTTCAATGACTATAGTGATCTACCCACATTTCACAAGAGAGAATCACCTTCACACAATGGATGAGTTACCAAAAAAATTTGGCATGATACTGGATATAGTGAGAGGCATAATATTTATTTCATCCTATATAGTAAATTGTCCATTAGATGTAGTATCTTTTCAATTGTTTATATCCCAATATTTTGTTAATGTGATAAAAAAATTTATGAAGATACTTCCCATTATTATGGAGATAGCGATGCCTCATAGAAAGGGGAAAGAGTAAGGGTATTATTATCCAATGTGTTATTTATCAATATATGATGAAAATTTAGTGTTGTATTTCTTGTCTCTTGATTGTAATTGGGTTGAAGTCATCATCTAGATGTACTAGATAAAATCTACTTCTGGTGTGATTTATTACTTTCCTCATAATGATTCATTAATTTTTTATGATGGGTTTTCTATGGTGTCTAATGGATATTAGAATATATTTCCCAATCATTTTTGACCATCCCTCCTAGATATCAAGGTATTTTTTCAGCTAATGTTGTTATTCCTTATGATGTTTTGTCTTTTGGATAACTTCCATCAGTTGTTGGGTATTTCCATGATGTGATCCCATATGAAGTCACCAATCTTCATTTAGAGAGGTCTGTAGAGTAATCAATTGATATGTTCATTATTTAAAATAAAATTTATATAACCTATTATAATATGAAACCTACTAATCTGAAGGATAACAATATCAAATTGAATTATCTGATACAGAATGGCTTTGTCATCAATAGTTTTTTGTCATTGGTATCCATAATTCTCTTTTAAAAGAATGCAGATGGTTCTTTATGTATCTTTATAGTCCATCTAATATTGAATCAGGATACTATTGTGGATAAGTACCCATTTACCCATTTGGATGGATTCTTTAATTAGATAATTAGGGTGAGATAGTTTACAAATTTTTATATTCTTTTTGGATATCTTATGCTCTGGGTTTGTGAGTATGATATCATGAATAACACATTTATGAGTAGGAATAACAATAAGGAATTTATTATTATTCCATTTCTTTTGACTAATGATCCTTTAGTTTTTATGGAATTGATGAATAGAATATCATATCAGTGCCTCTATTCATTTGTCATTTGGTTTTGGGAAGATATCCTAGTTTATTCGAGTTCCCAGAATGAGTAAGAGAACCATCTGAATTTGTTGGTGTAAACATTTAGTATCCACCAACTATATAGAAAGATATAAAAATGAAAATTCTCTATCTGTGATGTGATTTTTCTATGGTAAGTTAATTTTTAACATGTCCTTTTAGTCAATCATGATAAGGTGAATGTTTTCTTTTCATGGGAGTAACCACATAACATCTTCGAGATGTAGAGATTTCAAGGATCTTATGGATATTATTGATTGTTTATCAATGATTTCTCAAATATTTGACAACCATTGACTTCTCTTTCCAATAAAGTATTTAAATTTAAATGGGATACTAAATGTAAAACTAATTTTGAGGATTAGAAATGGATTCTGAAAATAGAACATATATTAATCTTTTATGAGCATGATAAGTGGTGTGTGGTGTACTCTAATTAATATGGTGGTATTTTGTGCTACGTGCTATGTAGGATGATCATGTTCTAGCCTATGAATCTCTTCAGATATGGAAACATAATCCATTTTGCCCACTCAAGATATGGATCTTTCTGTATTTATTCATGCACATTAATATTAGAATAACTGACATTTTCTTATGTCATTTACAGAAATTTTGATAAAAAGTGTAGGTGATATATCATTTCATATATGGACTTGAACCTCAAGAAAATGAAGTGGAGGGGAACCTATAGACATTTGACTTTGAAATAACCAACACCCTAGAGAAGGGGAATTTTATTTTTTATTCCCTTAGAATGAATGTTCCATATTATGTTGTTTTGGAATAAATAGAGGACAAGAACCTAATAGGGTTTTTTGATCGGTTTCATCTAGACATGAAAGATAACAATTTAGGAATGCTTATGAATCTTATTCAGTTATCAACATCTCTACTTTAGTTTATTATATCAGTCCTACTATAGGATGATGAGTTTAGAGTTATCATGGAATCCTTATATTGTGTGGAGAATATTTCAAGTTGGTAAATCACTTTTGATACCATTCTCTAATTTTGGGATCGAGTTTTTTATCCTGCAATCCATGAAAAATTTAAAATTCATGATTTCCATAATTCCTTGTGGTTCATAAACCAACACTATAATGATTTTCTATAACATTATATGGATTTTTTTTTTGTATTAAGAATGAAATTTCTAATTATGTGTCCCACTAATAATCCTACTAGAAGATAAAATATGGTCACCTGAATCCTTATGGTCTACTCCAGCCACTTCCGATGTTATTTTGAAAATGTAATGAGGTGACCATGGGTTTCATTGTTTTATTTACAATAAAATATTAATGAAATAAAATTATATATTTTGTGATGGATAAGTTGAAAAATTCATCTCATTCCGTTCTAATCAAGGATACCATGAAGGTTAATGATCTAGGTAAGTCTTATGTGCAATAGTTTGTGTTGTTCCCTAGGGTATCCTCTTCCATTATATCGATAGTGATACATGGTTTATATAAAGGTTCAATAAGAGTCTCAATGAGGTAAAGGGGGCTCATTTCAGATTTATTAAAACATACTATCCGTAGATGGATTTTCAGAAAGATCATGTGATATACATCACAGATGATATTTTTTTCGACATCATAGATTTTGGTGGATCATGGTATAAATTTCTGGTACTTTTGAATATCTCCAATAATAAAAATTATTAGTTATCGATTATTATATCTCCCTTTGTAAGATTTTATGGTTTCCCATTAATGTTACCTCTTTTTTGGTCAGAGGTGGGTGAGGCATGTCTAGTTGGACCATGTCTCCTTCGGGAGACATCATTGGGTATTTAGGATATACATTGACATTTTGTTAAAACTTATAGATGAAATGAGTCATATTTTTATAATCATCATCATCCTTTGGATTTAAACATTTTTTACCATGCCTTCTTGAATTTTTCTCCTCAGTTGAGTCATTTTCATCATGGTAAAGTGGGAAGTATGGCTCCGAGATATGTTGTACCATTTAAGATCACTGAGAGGTTGGGTCAAGTGTCTTATTGATTGATGTTACTTTCTCAGTTTCAATGGATACTTTATGTTTTAAACATATATCTTCTTAAGAAATATCACCTCAATTCATACCATGTTCGGATTTGGGAGGAGATTGATTTGGATCCAAAAGTTTCTATTGTTGAACATTCAATGGAGATCAATTAATCTTAAATCAATTCATGCTTGGTAATTCTATTCTTTTCTACAATTTTTTGTGCCACCAAACATCATATTATCATAATTATTGGGTGTATAGATTGTAGGTGTGGGAGTAGTATCCTCACCTTATCTAGATCGTCCTTCTATATTAGGAATTTAATGGTATAAAAAGTCTTATGGTGATGATAATTGTATCATCCCTATTAATATACATGTTATTTTATAGTTCAAGAGGCTACCAATATAGTTTATAAGGTGATATAGGTGATGCTAATGTTTTTGTAAAGGAATTTTTATGGGCACTAGCTATCAGATACCACTAACATAATGAATAGTAAATTCATGATGTGAATGTGGTCTTGAAAAAATACATGATTCTGATTCATGACATAAAAAATGATCATGATGTGAATATGATATTCATGTCTTGAATACCACTTTTAGGATTTTTTTATGAGGTGATTTATTTCTCATAATTTCTTCCATTATATGAGTCTATATAATGAAAGGGTAATTCACACCATGATGTGTCCATATTCCAGTGGGATTTTGGTGTCATGCACCTAACTACTAACTCACTTGGATTTATCTTACCTCTCTCTCTCAAACCCCAATAATGATTCATGCCAATGTGGGTAGTTCCCCATTGAGATAGGTAGTTATAATTTTCTATAGAAATTCTTCATCCTTGATGAAAATTAACATTTTATTATATCTGTACACTTTTAAAGAACAAAGTGAGAAACCAGATAGTCATCCAAAAAAGATTAATATACCTAAAGACATATATGAACCTTTAAAATCAATCTTGTGCCTATTCTAGGCATTATCCCTAAATAATATCCATTTAATATCACTAACCTTTGTATCGGAGTCTTCCTTGAGAAGATCTTTGAACCAATATTCAAGCTTATCCTATTTTTTCATATACTCCTCTACATTTTTATTCATCTCATTGAATAATATAATAAGGATGATATCAAGATTTTTGATCCAATTCATTGTTCTTTACTAGTTTCCACTTGAAGAAATATCACATACATTCAGTCAGAAACCTCAATGGGGGCCTTAATCTCAAAGGCTTCATCAAGAATTTATACCCCCGAGTGATTGATAAGATCCCACATTGTCCCCTTATACCCTACCTCCATATCTTCCTCATGGATTTTATTGGTCAACCCATGGTAGTTCCTATGATATGTCACCACATATTTATTTTTCCTCCGATTAGGTACTCTCAACGCACCACATGCGAGCTCATGGTCCTTAGAATCTCCACCATCAGGTTCCTTTTATTTTGAGGGGACACATTCCATCTCCTTTTACCTTGAATTCTTGAAAGATAATGTCTCCAAAGGATTAGAAAGATGAGAAAAATCTTTCTTCTATTTTTTGGTTTTTCCCCTTGAACAGAATACATATCCCTAAGTCCATATTTCCCTTCCCCCATTTCTCCTCCTAGGGCTGTGAAGCCCTGTGTCATGACGTCTTTCCTCATTTTCACCCAAAAAATGTCATGCGCCTCCTCAATAGATTCAAATTCAAGTAAAACTCACCCCTCATTGTGATTAACAACCTCAACCAAATCACCTTTGTCTCGAATTAGCTTCCCTAGACCTTCATATTGATTTCACATATTTAAACAAGTCGAGTGACTTCTTATACTGAGTCCCTTCACTACCAACCTACCCTTAGTACCTTGAATGGAATTATTCTAGCCCTTTAATATCATAAAATATATTTTTCTATTATGGCACGACCACTATCAAACAAATACTAGTGTTATATTTAACATCCCCTTTATAACAATTGAAATTCATATCAGAGGGGTTGGGTTCTAGACTAGGTGTAGTGCTCACCTCCTCAGATCTGACTGGCCTCTAAGGGGCTTTCACAACTGTCCTGTAGATAGTCAGGTTATCCCTTAAATGGTTGAAGATGGATTCCACCTTCAAATCAGCCTGACTGGGACTTGAGTCAAACATGGAGGTATTGGCCGTAACAAAATTGTTAATAACCTCCATATCTGAAGTAGATTAAAAATACTTATCGTTGTATGGTAGTTTTTGATCTATCGAATCAAGTTCCCCAAGTCCCTCCTTACTTATTCAATGTAAGTTTTGAGGGAGATGACCCCTGTGTTGTCAATAAATACAGTAATCATCCCGAGATTCAAACAGCACGGGTCATTTTTAATGAAATTATTTATCAACTACAATACAAATCCAATCCACTGGTGGCTTAGAGATAATAAATTAAACACATATTTTAGGAAAAATTAGATGAAAACTAAGTTTTTTCTTATGTTTGAGAAAAGTAACCATCCAACTAGATAGCCAAGAATCTTAATGATATCAGGGTTTTGAAAGGGAAGTGGATGTTCTGAAAAATGTTCCCATAGAGCTGTAGTCGGAGCATCCTGATGCATATGAAATTTGTATAAACATTGTAAAAGAAATAAATAGCTACCATTGTAGGAGTGTGGAGAATTGGAATAGGAATGATCTAGGTCCTCTAAAGAAGTAAATCAGATCATAAAATTCCACTAGTTGAGAAGACACACAATCTCAAGTCCTTGTAAACCCTATGAATCATGAACAGACTTGTCGAAGTTCACATTTGAAGGTTTGGGAGACCTAAAATGGGCCACCAAAGACATATCCATGAGACTTGAGTCCTTTGAGAACTCCTTGGATGAAAATAAAAACATAGGCGAACCATTGAAAAGTGGAGGAACCTTCAAAAAAATTGAAATCGATGGGAAAGGAGGAAGAGGGTCTGGGAGAGGGGAAGAAGAAAGTGGCGGATTCACATATGAGGATGCAAAAACATCCCCCGCCCCCTGGTGGGGGGAGGTTCAAGGACTCCATCATCAGTTTATGTCATAACTACAGGGGGAGATAGGGAAGGGTTTCTTGATTGGTTGTGACATTATTCACAGGATGGACTAGTCGTTTATTATCATGCTTGTATGGATTGATATCACCTGGTTGTTTCATTTATATCACTATAGTGTGGTACTTATATTCATAATGGAAAGTTGGATGTCCATGTAGGTAGAGATGAACCAGAGCATCGTGGTTTTAGTGGTGTGACAACCCATATTTCAATCCTTTATATGGATGGTCTGGGAATGCATGAAATTGATTTCCCCCATATAGTAGATCATTACATGGATTTATTCCCAAAATACATTTCTAGTTTATCTCTTGAGCGCGATGTATATTTCTCTATTGAGTTGTTTCCAGGAGCTTCACTGGTGTTCATTATTCCTTACAGGAAGTCCACTACTTGGTTTTAGGATCTCAAGAGATAGTTGGGGAACTTAGAAGCTAAGGGTTTTGTATGGCCCATTAATTCTCCCAGGGGTTCACTAGTCCTTTTTTATAAAAAGGTGAATAGAACCCTTAGGATTTTTGTGGATTTCTAGAAGTTGAAATAGATTACTGTGAAGAACCAGTATCCCTTTCCTCGTATAGATTACCTCTTCAATCAGCTATAAGGATCATAGGTTTTCTCAAAGATTTATTTGAATTCAGGATATCACCAGGTACGTATTAACCTTCGGACATAACTCATACAGAATTCTGTATCAGGTATGGTCTTTATGAGTATATAATTATGTAATTTTGTCTCATAAATTTTTCGTGATTTTTTATGATTCTAATGAATATTTTTTTCACTAGTTTTTTTATTCAATTTTGGTAGCCTTCATAGATTAAATATTGGTTTATTATCATATACAAAATGACCATGTCAAACATCTTGAGATCATTTGGAATACCCTGATAGAGGACCAGCAATATCAAAGCTCAATAAATTCCACTTTTGGATTGACAAAGTCTACCTCCTAGGCAACATTATCTTAGAGGTAGGAGTATCAGTTGACCCATATAAAGTGAGAGTTATATTTACTTGGGATCATTCCAAGAATATCTTTGACGTACATAGTTTCTTGGGGATGGTTGGTTTTTAAAGGTGATTTATACTGGACTTTTCACAAGTGGCATCATCTCTTGTGGGTTTGAATAAGAAGGGTGTGGTGTTTATATGGTCAGAATACTGTAATACATACTTTTAAGAACTAAATTGGATATTTACTTCAACACTGATCTTGATTCTTCTAGAGTCAGGCAGAATCTATACATTCTATTATGATGCATCGGTTATCAGGCTTGGAGCATTTCTGAAGTAGGAAGATCTAGTTTTTGTGTACAGGTCATGGTATCTATGGTATCATGAGTGGAATTACCTAATGCATGATATCGATCTGGCAACCTTGTCTCATGCCTTGGATTATTGGAGGCATTACCTACTAAGATAACATTTTTTGGAGTTTACAAACCACACAAACCTCAAGTATATTTTCACACAACGTGACACCTTAGGAAAAGAAGGTGGTTTGAATACTTGAAATCCATTTATTTTAATCTTTCATATTATCCGAGGAAAGGAAATGCTATAGTGAATACTCTAAGCTAGAGAACTCAAATATAGGTAGTTCAGGACTCCAGTGATGATTGGCAACTTATGGCCCTATTTTCTGATATACACTTCGGCATTCAAGACCATCATGGACATTCTATACTTACATCATTATGAGTGACTTCTTCACTTCTGTAGATAGTGAATATAAAGTAGCTATTGAATCCTGGGAACTTACTAAAAAGGGATATTATTTCATGCGATGAACTACCATCAGGTTGGTTCATGGATGGGGATAATATCTTGTGCATCTATGGACTCATCTGGGTTCCTACAGACACCTGGGAGGAATTTATGTGAGAGTATCATGCTTATACGTTGGTGATACACCCTAGGATAACAAAGATTTATCATGATCTATGTCACCCCTATCGGTTTTCTGGTAAGAAAAGGTAGATATCTAGTATTATTATTGGGTGTTCCACCTATCATCAGGTGAATTTAGAACACCAACAAACAGAACGTCTTATATAACTATTTTCCATTCTTGAGTGAAAATTGGATGATGTCACAGTGGATTTTTTGACTAGTTTACTGAGATCCCCTTGAGGTAGTGATTATTTATCAATTATCATTGACAAGATCATGAAGGTCACTCATTTCTTACATATCAGTGAGACCTTCATAGTAGATGATATTTAGAAACTATATGTTCGTGAGATTATATGATTAACTAGGGTCCCCCACACAATAATTTTAAATAGGGACACTCCTTTCTCATAATGGTTCTGGTAGGGGTTATATAGATCTTTTGGTATGCAGGTAATTTTAATCATAGACTTTCCCCATCAGACTGATGGGTAGTCTAAATAGATGATACATGTTTTAGAGGACATGATTTGAGCATGCATCCTTCATTTCATAGGTTTATGGAAGAAACATATACCTATTGTTGAGTTTTACTACAACAACATATTTTATAAAATGATACATATTGTTCTCTATGAGGCCTAATATGTTAGGCCATATTGTATACCTTTGTGCTAGTTAGAGGGTGGTGAGGTAGCCTTACATGGAACTCATCTCACTCAAGAGACTTCAGAGTAGGTTTTGGTGATTAGGAAGTGGATGTCTACAACTCATTATTAGAAGAAGTCATATGTTGATCATTTCCATCAACCACAAGTGTTTGAGGATAGTGATTGGGTATTTAAAATATTTGTGTCTAGCATGTGGCATCGATGGTTTAGATAGTATGGGAATATTTCAACTTCATTCATTATAAAATTTGAAGTTATAGAGAGAGTTGGTTTGGTATCCTATTGGTTGCAATTTCCTTAGAGGTACTGAGTAGTGAACTATGTCTTCCATGTTTCACAGCTTCACCAATACTATCCATATCATTCTCATATATTTTAGCATGATTAAGTTGAGTAGGAGGAACATACATATTTTGAGGAATATCCTATCCATATCATGGATATGATCATGAAGTCTCTTCAAGGTATGTCGCTTCCACTAGTATGGTTGTTATGGCAGTACATCTACATCTTGGAAGAGCCCTAGGAATGGAGGCCAATATATATTCTTAGAGGCTGGAGTTATTTTCAGATGATGTTTTACCACCCCTGAATGGGGAACTTGGGGATGAGTTTATTTAAGTTTGGAAGACTTTAAAGACCCAAATTTTACTTGATGTATGAAACCTTTTAATTTTAGTTGGATTCCTTACTTTTATCCTAGTAAATGTACCTAATGGGGTTATAGAGTAAATGGGGGTGTTTGATAATTGTTTAGATCCCAGATCCCTAATTTTTATAAGAAAAAACTAGACCAAATGGTTAGTAGAAAGCATTCCTTCCAGTCCATGTAGTTAGAGTAAACCATACAGGGCCTTTCAGGTCATACCATAGGGATTCATAGTTTGATTTAACTATGCAATCAGGACTCGTGGTTGTGTAGGGATGTGGTAGAGGGTGATAAATGGCTTCACAAAGTTTTTCTAACCATGCAATATAGGCCATGTGAGGTGTTCTCCTTGGGCAGTGGTGTGTGCATGGTTAGTGCACGGTTTGTCCAACCATGCACCAAACTGTGAAACCACTTAAAAAGTATAGAATTTCCATTTCTCCCCACCTTATATTTAACTCTCACCCCTATTTTTCCTTTATCCTCCAATGTATATAATCCCTCTATTTATTCACATTGGGAGATCCTCTAAAGCCTTTCCTAGGATTTGATCTCCATCTTCTATCTGTACTCTAATTTGACTTCCTTCTATCACGTTGGATCATCACTGGTAAGATCAATTCCCCTTAGGCTCCTTTCTTCATTTGTATTCCTCTCAAAAGATTTGTTTTGGTGTGATCTCTAATTCCCTATTTTTATATTTTTTGAATTTTTTTCTTCTGATCTAGACCAAACCAATGCTCGATACAAGGAGAGTTTTATACCAAAGGCATAAGGTGGGTGTCCTATACCTTTTACATGAGGTTTTGTTTCCTATTTTACTATCATCATTCTGTCACACACTAGACCCTCTGGTCATTGCTTCTAAATTAAATTATTATCCTTAGATATATTATTTCACTCCGTATAGGTCTACCTTATTGAACCTAGTCCTGGTTATAGGTTCTAAACCTCAACCTAATCCACCCATGTGGTGTGTTCATTAATATGTCTTATGTTAAACCACTAGTTTGGTTGTGTGATCTCAGCACCCATGTAGTGGGGCCTCTATAAATAAAATGAGATAACATGAAGGGATCATGGATCCTTTTCCATCTTGTTAAATTATATTAGAATTATTAAATTGATGATTAAATGAGAATTATTATTGACTGAAAACTAACATTTTTATTGATTTTGAAAAGCCAACGTACAGGGGAAACCAAAAGAAAAATTCATGGTAGTCTAAAGTAATGTAAACCCAAAGAATCATTGGTCACAAATTCCATCCCCCATTTTGGAAAAGAACTCAAACAAAAGAAATAACGCATGCTTTGATTTGAGGAATTCGTATATTCCAAAAAATCTGCCACCATGTTCCCCTTCTTCTATGTGTGGGATACCTCCATATGATTATCTATGAGTTGTTTTTATTTTATGATAGTGTATGCGATGTTCCAAGGAAAATTTCCCTTGACTAATAATGATTTATACAGTATCATGGAGTCTGTCTCCAGTATCTTAATATTGATATGTCTTTGGTTGAATATCTCCATCCTAGTATCCAAGACCAAAGCCTCCATCTGTAATACATCACCTCTACCATAGAAGGGAGTGAACGCTGAAATTACGGATCCCCTCTGATATCTAACAACCCCGCCCCCACACATCTCTCCACTAAGTAGGGACCCATCCGTATTAGGCTTTAGCACCTGGCTAGGAGGATGCCAACGGACCCAACATCCCCTCCCCAGATTGCCAGCCTAATTTTCACGTGAGAGATTTGGGATAATTGAGTTCACAGATGTTTCATATTGATAATCGGGGCACAATAAAACCAGATCCAGCAGATTATTTTTCATGTTAAATATTATACTTGCATGAGATCCCGACCCATTTTTGTGGCAAACAGTGTTCATGGTCTACCATATAGTCTATCAACATGCGATAAGAATGACAGTCCTATCCTTTCTCTCGGCCCCATGAGTCCCCACTCCTCTAAACCACGAGCTGAGAAAATCATCCTACACCCCATCAGACACATCCCAACCAAAGAAATCCCCAAAGATATTTCATACCCCTCTGGCCCATTCACTGTCATAGAACAATTGTCCCACTGTTTCTTGGATAAAGAACCTGCAACACCAGCACCTAGAATCCATCATCACACCAATACGTTGCAGATTCTAATCAATAAGAAAGTCTGTATTCCTCACACGCCACAATATTGCTGCCAAAAATAGATCTTGCCCACCCCAAATCTTGCTGCCAAAAATTTATGCTAATTGTTCCCACTAACCACCGTGATTAATGTTACAGAATTTCCATGTAAGGGTGAATCAGATTAGATATCCTAGATGGATGCATTCTCAGATCACACATGTTCAGACTGTATATATCCTGCATAGTCTGTCCCCAAAGGGGCCTACCTTCCAGATCCTCCCACGTAATCTTTTCATGAAGGCCTTGCATGGTTGAGGAGACACTCCTCAGGTTAATTCCACCTTTGGAGAGAGGTCTTGCAAGACATTTCCCCAATTCCCAATGATGTCTACCTTCCATCTGCCCATCCCATATGAAGGACACCATAATCTTATCCCGATTGGAAATCACACTCTTGGGAACCGGATCCCTGAGGTACTCCATGGGAAAAGATCCTCTCTTCATACTCAAGATATCCCTCACGCCCCTCTCTCTCCTCTCAAAAATTTTCTTGGTTATATAAAAAAATACTTTACTCTTTGTTCACCACCTTACCACTCCACTTGCAGTATTCCCCTAGAAGACCATTCAACCCCTGTATCGACTGTCTATAGCCATTGATAAATACAATTGTATCATCTGAAAACATCAAGTGAGAGATACCCCTTATAGTAGGCCTATTATGGTAAGGGAGAACTTTTCCTATGTTGAGGCCTTGATTAATATAGAAACTGAGAGCATTTTGGGATATAATGAAAAGAGTGTGGGACAAAGGATCCCCTTGCTGGAGGCCATGGAAAGCCTTGAAAACCCCAAATTTCTTACCCATAAATGAAGTTGAAATCCATGCCGAGTTGAATCTGCGGAAAAGAAGAGTAGTAGTCCAATTTGAGAGCCCCATGCAAGCCAAGACTCTAAGAACAAAGACCCTTTCCACCCTATCATAGGCCTTGTTCATGTCAAACTTTACCACCAAATTTCCTCTGAAAGACCTATTGTTGAAGCCACTTACAATCTCTTGGACCACTCCAATGATATGGAACCTATAACCCCTAGGTATAATTATTTCTATTATGAAACCTACTAGGGGATAGAGGAATAGTACCTACGAAAAAAAGGTATAATTATATTATGGCATTGAATAAAGGAGGAGGATAAAGTTATGGAACCTATAACTTTATTATACTTTCACAACTTTAGATATAGGTCACTGGGGTTATATTCCTTGGGTCCTGGCCCTTGTGGGTCTGTTATTCTAATTTAATGTGGCTTATGTCAAGTTGATTACTACCTGTTGCTGATATTTTAATATATATCCATGCTCATATATGATATCATTCTTCTATATATCTTCAACTATAGACTAGTTATATTTGTCTTATTTTACTGCTTACCTATTATAACTACACATGGAAAGAGTTTATTTTCATTGTCTAGATTTATTATAGACACCGTTGGTGGTGTCCTACTGAGTTTATCTCACACATAATCTAAGACACTGATGGTACCCAAGAAAATTATGTGGATATATGTAGGGATAGGGGAAAGAACCTAGTTATCGATTCTTGATTGATTATATCATGGTATTGGAGAGCATAGGATCAAGCTATGGATTTTGATGCTATTATAGATATACTTTTTTGGTATTTTGTTCTTTTGATATATATATTATATTGGGTGCATTCTATCATGTATGCTTATTTACTTTCATTAGATACATGGCATTACATCATTTTGTATATGATTATATATGTCACTATTGATGGCTTATTTATTATGCCATCTGGATGTTTACCTTCCACTATTTTAGTTTCCATTTATTATTATTCTTATATTAATCCATTTACCTTAGCACTATGCTACTCTAATTATGAAATTATATACTCAACATTATACCAACATAGACCCTCACTACTATTTGGAAGCCTCTAGTGTAAGGGGGGTCACTTGAGGCCTCATGACCAACTGGATCAAGGAGCATCTTAGTGGATCTCTGGTCGAGATGTTACATGAAGAAATAGAAAATAAAGTATGATCACAAATTTATCTACTTTAACCACTCAATTATTTGTCTCATAATGAAAAATTAAATTATAATAGATTATTATATTTATTATAATTATAATAAACTAGTTATTTCCCCTTTATCAAACCAAGAATATGTTAGATCATCATAATTATATATATGTAGAGATTACAGGGAAATAACAGGATATAAAAATTAAAACAAAACAAAAAATATATTATGAAAATTATAACTGGTTTGAAATTCAGGATTTTTATTCCTTAATGGTTTTTTATACATTTAATAGGTCATTTCTAAGACTTTAGTTCTTTAGATCAATCGATATAGCATGTGATATTCAGATTTGTTCTCCACCTAAAAATGTACTTTATCACTTAACTCTTCCAGTGTGGGTTTCATCATCCATGATCCTCCTTCTTCCCTATTTACCTAGATCGAGCTCACTCTGGTTGGTTCTTTGATTAATTGAATTATATGTTTATATAGGTAGATATGAGCATGCTTTTACAGTCCCACAAAGTTATATATGATCCACATGTATCACTATATTTATCTATGGCCTTGGATTCTCCCACAACTAACTTTCTTATTTTTTTAAAGGTGAAACCCCACAAAGTAATTTGGTGGTCGATTTTATTTTTATATTACTTCCTTTTACTCTTACATGGAATAATGAAATAAATATTTAATCTAGCATAGATCAAATTTTCTAAAAAATATAGTCATTTTATTCTTGCATTGCCTTAAATGCATACCCTTTAATCATACATAGACATTTCTCCCATGGTATATTATTTTAGAATTTAAAAATATATGTTTAATTGTATGGAAAAGAAAATCTCACCAAATCTTTATAAAAGAAAATTTATTGTGCAATGGGTACTCCTACAGATCAAATTATATATAGATTCACAGTTACTCTTTTTTATCTAGTGAAACTCTACATTTAATCTTACTTTTCCTTCACATCATCCCTTTTATTCATATGCATCCAGTCTAGTTACACTTAGGTAGGTCACATAGAAACCTATTTACACATACATGGCATGGATGGTATTCATCATCATAGAATTAGAACATCTAATTAAGGTGTTTCCATGGAAATTATATAAATATAATCCATAAAATAAAAAAAACATGAAACTATTACATTTCTACAATAAACCCTAAAAGATCTTAATATAATAATAGTGATATTATTTATCCTATATTAATAAAATCGTGGGGATATAATCGATGGATTATATAATAAAAATGTGGAAAAAAATTTCTTTAAATTATCAATCCAATTTTCCTTACTGTAAATATTTTTTGGAAGATTGGGAGAGATATGAGGAGGTTAGGAGTTGATTTAATTATAGATGGTATAATCATAATTCAATGGGCCCAGTCACACTATGAATTGGGTTTTTATATGGGTAAATTAAATATATGTTATAGATATCACACTGTAATTATGAGGTTGTTCCTTGATGGGAGAAGATATATCATCAAGTAGAGAGCATGGGGATATTTTACTAGGATGGATACTTTGATTGAAGAATTCACACCTCAATTATACATACTATGTTGCAACATTTATCAATCTAAATAAGATAAAGTAAATTTCATTCCATAATCATAGGTTATAGAAATTTAGAATATCCCAAGTTAGTTATGGTTGAAGAGGACCACACTACAACATGGAATGTCTTGCCATAATTTGTTTGGGTTAAAAAATTTAAAGGATATTGGACTCATGATTCCAAAGGATTGAAATTGAACAGAACCTGTAATATTCAAAGGGTTTGTAGATAATGTACATCACACACCAATAATGGTAATCATAAAATTCATTTTTTAATAACATATTGTTTTGAATTTTTTTAATTTTTTTTAAAATGGTAGAGACATTAGTTTTTCATAGTTATTTTAACTTTAATTAAATTAATCGTTTTAAGGGACGATAAATACGTTACATGTGTAAATTTTTGAATGAATAATTTAGAAGATTCAATTAACAGTACTAGAGGACATGTATAGGTTTTTATAGGCAAAAAATATTAAAGAAAATTGACACATTTATAATTTTTTAGAGAAGAATACTGATATTTTTTGCAATAATATTGAAGATTTGAATTTGATTATTGATATTAGTGCCCAATAAAAACACCCTAATTTTTGTACTGTTCAATTTTCATGGATATTCATGAGAGTAACCTACATATTGAATATTTTATTTTGTGTAATCTTAATGAAATTTATGAATAGGGAGAAATAGTAACTCTAGGGTAAAATGAAATTTCTTCCTAAACATTTTAATCAAATACATTTCATAGTGATATCCCTATTACATTGATAGATCATCACTATATTCTCTTTGGAATATCCCTTTGTGGTTAAAAAAATAAATATCTCTGTCACTGCACTTAAGATTCATACTTGGATTTGTTTTATGCATGATTGATTTTACCTTGTTGACTTTGTTGTTTCTAATATGATAACAAGATATTTTTCATGTCAAGTTGAAATGGACACCCTAATTTACCTCCCCTCTTAAGGCTTATTTAGGATGAAATGGTTATAACATATTCATTTTAATTATGGTTATTCAGTTTTTATATAGTTACATATGGAGGTCATATATTAATCATTATAGGGTAATGTAAATTATATTAGGGATCATACCATTGATGTTGGACATCAAACCCTAAGATATTGGAGGTAAGATTGGGGGTACTCCAGGTCTAAACTCAAACAAGGGAAGGGCCTCGTCAAGGTTAGGTCATGTCATAGATGATTCAACCTAGTTAGACAGAGAAAGGTCCATAGGTTAATTATGGTTAAGAATATGGTTTAGGAGATGATTAATATGGAATAAAATTAAGTAAATTAGTTTCTATTTGGTTAAGGGTAGGTGGGATTTCATTTTAGTAATAGGCCATGAGGTGTGATTCAATCTGTCACTTTTATTTTTTATGTGATCTATTTTTTATTTTGGAGAATCAGTGGATAGTTTGTACATTGTGATAACATATGAAGATAATGTTGAGCATGATGGTACTGTGGTTGTACTCACAAAATCAAGATCTTTTTTATAGGTTAATAAGTCTATGTTAATTGTGATAAAGGGTTACTTATTATAGTAAATTATTTATTATATGATGAATTGAGAATATAAATATCTATATATGATTATTGATGATATCCCTATGAGGATCCAAAATAATGAAGGAAAATTATTGAGTTTTTGGTTATATAAGTCAAAAATTGATAACTCAGCATAGGTTGGTTTTGGATATGATAGTGCATTTTTTGGATAACTGATTATATATAAGGGTTATTGGAAGGTGGTATGAACAATATCTCTTTACCTTAATTATTTTTTATATTTTTCTACATGTTTACTTTGATTAATTTAATTGTAACTACTTTTAGAATTCCAAATCAACTAGATTTAAAAGATCTTAGGTTTTTAGAATAATTATTTGTGCATGGTTTTAGATCAATCATACAAATTTAGACCCCATATAGGTGTTGGAAATTTTAGTATATATAAAGTAATAATCCTTTGGAGTTGGCCAAAGCTTTAGTATTTAGTATTTATAAAATTTTTTTGTGTATTTTTATATGAATTGACCATTATATAATGGTTTGGAAATATGTTAAAGGTCTAAAATGAATTTTTGTTTTTGATAATTTTAGAATATTTTCAAAAAAATTATATACATAACGAATAAAATTTAATTTTGTGGTATGTAAGAGTAATTTTATAGTGAGAAATTTCTATGTCTGAAATGCAGTGAAATTGGTTATGTCTAGAATCACTATCCCTAAGTAAGAGTTATTGTTTAGTGAAAAAAAAATTATGTGTTGGTGTTAGTAATATATTTGGTAAGTAAGAATTTTGGAAAACCCCTAAATCATGATAGTAAGGCTATTGAGAAATCCTTACTATGATAGTATGACTTTTGTAAAGTATTTACTCATAATAGTAAGGCTCTTCCAAAATCCTAACTCGGATAGTAAGGCTTTCCGAAAATCCTTACTCAAGATAGTAAGGCTTTTAGGAAAACCCTACTACGATAGTAAGGATTTTAGAAAATAAAAACTCATTAAATTAAGTCTATTTATGAAAGACTTATTGTGATAGTAATACCTTTTTTTAAAGCCTTTCTACAATATCAAGGCATTTTAATTTTTTTAGATGAATATTATCAATATTTTCTATATTTTTTTAAAAAAAAGTGACTATTTAATATGAGAAATGTCTAATAAATTGAAGAGAGGGGTATTTTGACTTGTACACAATGTTTTAATCCTTAGTTTCATTCCTTTACTCTTATATGGAGTTCTCTTTTAATTATTAATGAAATATTGTTCCTTCTAAAGAAGGAGGGAAGCTACGTGTAAGGATAACCATTTGTATACATCTATTTTTCATATTTCCCACCATTTCATCATATTTCATCAAAAACCCCTAATTTATGTTTCTTTTTCATATTCAAATGAATTTTTTCGTTGAGGCTAAACTATCTGAATATTTCTTAGGGGTTGAGTAATGTATACTCTAGGTTATTGGTTCCTAGATTATTTTTATGTTTTACGAGTGTTATGTGATGCGGGGTAAATGGGTGTGAGGGTGTTGATCTGGGTGAGATTAGATATGTAACCAATTGATGTATCTATTTTTACAAGGTGTTATTAAGGGTATACCCATGTGTTAAAATATGGTTTTAGTCCTAGAATGAAATATCTTGTGTGATATTCATTTCCTTGGTTAGTTTGGTATGATGATGTTGTTTATGGATGTTATTCTTATGATGAAATGACTCATGTGGTTTCTATTGGAACATGTTGGGTATAAATAATGTGACTATGAGTGATGTTAATCAATAGATGTTGGGTGATGGGGTTTAGGAGGTTGACACAGATGGTGTTTAACATTATCAAGGGTCGGTGATGTGGTTCATAGATTGTGTTAAAGGTGAAATTATAGTGTGTCATGGGATGTTGTAAATGTAACTCACTATAGGTGGATGATGGGATCATCGGGGCTGTGTGAATGTAGGGAATAACCCATGAGGTGGTTTAGTCCACTCATTATGGATATATATATACCTTTGTAGATTAATCATAATAGATAATGGTGTTGACCATTGATAAGGAAGATCTTCTCACCATAGAATTTATTGGTTGGTTGTAGATGAGGACACTAGATATGGGTGTGAGGATCTCTATTTATATTGGGGTGATGGGGTGAGGTTTTTTAATTATGGTTATCATTATGTCCAAAAATTTTGTGATATTTTGATCCATCTATGTTAATGAATTTGGAATTCTATGGGACTTGTGATATGGTTTTTGGATATGAATTTGGGGTGTCAAGATGACATCAAATGGTTTTTGGATTTTTTTTTTTTCATGTGATGTTGGGTAGTATTGATTTATCTAGAAGTATGAGGTCTATTTTAGTATGATAGACTTGGGATTTATTATTCCACTCAGGCAATGTCCAAGGCTAGTAATGACTCACTCGGGGTTGGCTAATCCTAGGTAGAGTGGGTTGTATATTATGATTTATTGTAGTTTATTTAAATTCTATATAAACTAGTATATATATAGATCTAATATTGGGACACTATTGGTGGGGGCCTACTAAATCATTTGTATAAGTTCTTTACTGTGGGGATGTGTGTGGTTTATTTCCTAAAGTTGATCGGAATTCAGGTCATCCCATCATTGGCGTTTCATCCTACCTTTGTTTGTTTGGTTCTATACTCTGGTTCAAGGATTCCTTCTCTCTGAGGTGGAGCAGTGAAGTGGTATTCTTGGTCCTTTGGGATGTGAGTTCAAGTGACCAGTTCAGGGAAATTGACGATGATGATTAGTTTGATGAATTTTTTGTTACTTTTTGGATTTGGTATTCGGTTTATTCTCAGTGGCGGTTTTTTGAAATCTGAAATAGGCGGGATATGAGGCAGTTGTTTTTTGTATTTGGTGTTATTATGAATTTTGATGGTGGAATAACGAGTAATCTACAAGGATTAGTACCATATGAGGTTATAAAGCATGAAGTTTCCATCTGTTCATGGCCATTCGAATTTGGATGGATGAGAGGGTATGGATTTTCCATCGGTACCAGGCCCATGCAACCCCACAAGGGACAGCTTGCTGAGTAGTCATGTGAGGTGGAGGCCTAATATAAATTTTTAGTATCTGGGGAGGGATAGTTCTTTGTGTTTTTGATCTGGGTAATTTATTGTATCATTTTTTCAACTTTTATCACAAAAGTAATTTTGAAAAAAAAAATTAATTTTCAGTCAATCATTATTATTATTATTTATCGCCAAAGGATATTGAATCCTCACTATGACCCCATTGACCATTATTATGAGTTATTAGCCTTTGGTTCTTCATGATTCATATCTAAGGTCATGTGGTTCACTCTATTCCAAGAACTATTTAGTTATCCAGGTCTAAGGGAGCATTATAAAGAGGTATCATATCTTGGGTGTTATAGGGTAGGGTCTGGTAAGGGTGGTCCAAAATGGTATCACAAAGTGGTATTAAAGATATATTTACACATATTAGGATATTATTTGAATCATATTAGACCTCTAATCTAAGAAATTCCTGTAACTTGGTATGGATGTCATGTTGTGTGTATAATCAGAACCTACATGAGATGAAGTCCAAATTACCAAGGGAAATGGTATTTTTTCTAGTTTTAGTGGTCATAATTGTGTTATATGGGATGTGTAAATATTTTATTATGTTATTGAATTTTTTGAATCATGTCCCCATAATGATAGAGTGAGTACTAATGCATTGTTTTTTTAATGTTGGGATCACATGACATATGTGTGTTGCTTTTGATTGTTATTTGGCACCTAAAATAAAAAAAAGCAATAGTTTAGTTCTTTAATGTGACATAAATTTGTTAAAAAGGTTTTACTATAGTCTCTTATTGATTAGACACTAAAATAATATAATAATAATTTATTATATTTTAATATTAAATTGTTTAAAATTCTATAAACATCAATTTTAGTTCATTATAATAATTGAACTTCATTTCTCATCACAACGGAAATTCATATTTAAAGTTAAAATTTGTTCCCAATCAATCATCAATTTGTGGAAAAAATCATATTGATTATTTGAATTTTATATTTTGAGATATTATTTATAACTTTTATTGAAAAAAAAATTCTTTTAGGATTGATGTATGAATATCAAGGGAAGATGGAGATTTTTGGAAATGAACACAAGAATTTTGGACAAAGAATAATGGGCCTTAGGCCCATCAAATAAAAGTAGATCCCTAAATTCAAGAAAAATGAAGTTACCATTTTAAATGTAAGAAGATAAAATTATGGGGATCATTTAATTGAAAAAAGTCTAGAGATAATTTGTAACATCCCAGGTAAATAAAGAATAAATAATTTTCATAATTATTAATATTTACTAATTAAATATTAATTTTATTTTAAAGGGGTTTCTATGTTCGATAGCGTACCCGATACGCAACGATGAGTTTCTTTGAAACTTACCTAGCACACTAGTAATAAAATAATATTATTTTAAATGTTAGTTAACGAGTAGCCGTTGTACTGGTGGGAATGGATAGAAATAACTAAAATATGATTATATATGTTTTTAAATGTTTATACATTTACCCAATAAAAGATAAAGGCTTAAAATACGGAAAGAGTTCAATTTTAGGCATATATACTTTAATTTTCACTAAAGGTTCACTTATCACCTTTTAATGGTGAACTGTCATTAAATATAGTTTTGATCACTCTTATACATTCTTTTGGACCAAATAAAACTCTTATTAAGAATCGGGACATCAAATTTTACTTTGTGTAATTTTTTGGTATTTTTCCGATAAAGTTCATTTTTTAATGAATAGTGTAAAATGTTGTGTTTTAATTCAAAACCTCTTTTTAATCTAAATTATTTATATGATTAGATTATTATTTTAATTGGTTTTAAAGTTAAATTAGAAAATATTTTTACCAGTTAATCCAATGGTGGTCATTGGAATCAATTTCACTTTGAAATTGGACTTAAACTGGTGTCAATCTTTTGATACTTATTGTTTCACAAAAACACGCTATTTGTCATGACAGCGGGAATTAATTATTAAATTAATTAATTTGACTTATATGTTTTGAATTTTGTAAAATGGACTTCATTTTTGAATTCGGAATATCAAATATATCTTAGGGTGAATTTTTGGTAATTTTCTGAAAAACTTCAATTTTTGATGAATAGTGAAACCACTAAGTGGTAATCAAGCAAACTGATTTTTCAGTTAAATGAAAGTTTACCACTAATGTGTATTGAATTTTGAAAATCCGACATACATGGTTGTCATTAAGAAGTAAAATGTGGTTCAATGAGATTAAAATAATTTTTTGGTGAATAGTAATTTTTTTTCATTAATCGCGATTATAGGTAATTAGTGTAGTTTAAGGTAAAAATGGTATTATAAGAATGTGAAAACACCATGACACTTGTCATAAACCTATTGGGTGAGTCATGGCCGACCAAGACAAGCCATGGGCCAACTTGGGGACCCCATGGAGCCACTTTAGTTGGAAAATGACAATAATATATTTTTATTTAATGTTAAAATTAAATTGACACAAACATGAGTTGTTTTACTAAAATAATTTTTGAGTGGGGTTATACAAGTCCAAATTTTGATTATAAATAGTAATTGGAAATCTAAAAAGATTTCCTACATCATAGTATTTTTTTTATAATTTTTAGACATTAAATAAATTAAATTATTTATGACATAATAATGATGCAGCGATGACATCATTATTTGACGATTTAAATAAAATGGAAAGATAATGTAAAATCTATGAACTTCACATGGCCAAAACCAATTTGATGAGTGGATTTAGAACCCTTATCACCTTATCCACTAATTATATCAATGTGGGACCTTTTGAAACCTAAAAACATTTTCAAATAAAGTAATATTTCTTTACTTTCCAAAAGTGCCCCTCCTCTCCTCTTATAAAAGGCCCCCACCTCTACCCCATTTCACACACTTCTCAAGCCTTTGGATCGGCCAACCCCTGACCAATTACTCTCTCCACATCCCTCTCCTAATCCTAGAGGTTTCCCTTTGGGCAGAATCCTTTCAAAGGAAGCCTTTAGGCTCAAATCAAAAGGGAGTTACACTTTTAAAGGTAATTCATTCTCTCTTGTTCATTTGTTTTATTTTTCTTCTACAACCCTCTAAACTCTTTTTATTTACTTCTTTTGTAACAAAACCAGTATCTTAAATATACTAGGATGTTGTTATAATATTTATTTGAGCTACACTCTCACACAACTACATCAAATGGTTAAAGAACATACGGTTTCCGTGGATGGCGAAATTCTGCCTCCCGAAATGATGATTGTTCAATACTCATTTAACACCTTCAAAGGTGGCCATTATGATGTCACTATTTTTATATATGATATATAATATGTTTATTTTTTTTCTTTAAGCTTCTGTATTTTTCATTTTGGGCATACCTTTATTGTTCCCATTATGGGTAAACACGATATCTTCATTTTAGGAAGTGCGGACTACCGCCCCCTGAAAGTGATTTGATTCGTTAATACCATATGTGGGACGTGTAAAGGATAAAGTTAATGATATTATATATGTTATTATACTGGAATTATAATATACTCTTATATCATTATAAATCCATTCCAGAAAATACAAAATAGAAATGGAAGTAGCGTTCATGCGTACGTACGGCTTACCGTCTCCATGAACGGTGCATTTCATTTCTTATCCCCAGAGGTAATGTACTATAAAAATTACTTGTATATAATGTATATATATAATTAATGATATATCTAAATGATGAATATGATTCTGGAATTAAAATATACATACCTCCCATTTAGTTTTAATTCCATTAATATGAAAAAGAAATGAAAGTAGCGTTCATGCGTACGTACGGCTTACCGTCTCCATCAACGGTGCATTTCATTTCTTACCTCTAAATGATTATGTAATATTATAAATACATGTATATGCTGGATATATATGATACATATTATATCCAAATCGGGAATTTCATTCTGGATATAAAGAACTTTTGACCACATGAACAACATGTAATTGTAAGAAGTCAACTTTTGACTTAAGAACCAAATATTGACAAAACAAACATTATTAACTTAAATGGTTACATAATGTTTATAAAATGGAAATAAGTGATATAAAAAGAATAATGAACTTTAAAAAGGTTCTTAATCAAGTATAAATTAACTCAAGTTTATTATTCAGGACGTTAAAGAACGATCGAGTCAAGTCGGACCCAAGGTAAGGGACTTCGTCTCAATCTCCTTTCATTGAGGCATATTTCGTTTTATACACAACTTTCTTTTATATGGTGTATAAAATCCTTTGAATTTTACTTTTATACAAAATGAATCTTTTTCTACGAAGCATTTTACTAAACGACAAAAAGGAATGTTTTTTTTAACGTACGCGGTGACAACGACCTTTTCCGCCGCCGCGAGTATTATTTGATCTTTGGATTTCTCAACAAGCCGTAATGTTTTTAGAATAAAATAAATACCATATACTCTTTTATGTATTTTGGTATTGAAAAAGGATTCTATTATGTCAATATATTTATGATATATTGTGATTGAAATGTGGAAATGTTATCATTCCTTTATATTGGTTTTATGTTTTATGATTTTATACTGGTACTTGGACATCTTAACGGGTGGTTACGTTATAAACCATATGACGGGTGGTGCCGTGAATACCAGGACGGGTGGTTACGTTATAACCTCCAATGCATTGGGTATGGAAGTCGGCCTTATGGCTATTCCATTAAGTATGTATGGAAATTGGTCGTATGGCTATTCCATTAAGTGATATGTGTGGAAGTCGACCGTATGGTTATTCCACTTAAGTATGTTTATGTCCCAAGTTACCTTTATATATGTTATGTGTTCTTTTTATGGGTTTTATGGTAATCCTTTGGTTACAAAAAGGTAAGTAATGATACTTTATTCAGTGAAGAGTTTTTACTACTTCATGAAGGTGAAGGTATTACTTTGATACAGTATATATGGTTTACTTGATGTTTGAAAAACTAACAGTTTTCATTCTTTCTGTATCCCTTACTGAGCTTTTTATGCTCACCCCAAGTTTTTCGAAATGTTTTTCACAGGACTTAAAGTGGAATAAGGTCAAGGATGGGATCAAGGGAATGTCATGCTGTCTAAAACATGGAATCTAGACATCTTTCTTTTTAAGAGTTTTTTATTTTATGGAAACTTAGTAGAAGTGTCTACTTTGTAATCCTTTAAGATGTAATAGTTATGTTCTAATTCTCTAAAACTCTAAACCTGAAAAGATCCTCAATGTGAATTATTCATTTAATTCAATATTAAGTAAGGTTTAAGGCTGGGGCCTTATAGTTGGTATCAGAGGTCGGTTTAGACAACTTTAAGAGTTATAAAAGTGTTAAATTATAATATGATTGAAATGATATAGAATTTATAGATTACCATGTTGCTTCGCCTAAGATATTTATGTTTTCAGAATGGTTTTCCGTAGAGGAAACAAAGCAGCTATGTTGGGACGACATCAGGAGGAAGACAACCTTCCAAATCAGCAACCTGAGATGGTCGGAATCGGAACTGAACAGTTTGTTGTAGTGATGGGACAGTTGACTCAGGCTATAAATGGTGGTGGTATCCATGCACGAGATCAGCCAGATCAACTGCAGAGGAACATGTTAGTGGTGGAACATTTCATGAGGCAACATCCCCCATCATTCAGAGGATCATCTGACCCTGTGCAAGATGAAGGGTGGATTAAAGCACTGGAGAAGATTTTTGATGTCATGGGGTGTTCAGAACATCAAAAGGTTAGTCTTGCTATTTACCGTTTTGAAGGTGAAGCTGATCAGTGGTGGTCGATGGTGAAAAATATAAGGGATAGTGATGAGATTGAGGATCTTCACTGGGACGAATTCAAAGGTATGTTTCTTGAGAAATATTTTCCTAAGGTGGTTTGTCTTAGGATGGAAAAACAGTTCCTAGAATTGAGGCAGGAGGATGATTCAGTGGCTACTTATGAAGAAAAGTTCACTCGATTGGCAAGGTATGCTCCAAACTTCATACGAGATCTTGATAGTAAAATAAACCATTTTTACTCAGGGTTAAAGCCAAAGTATTGAAGGGCTTTAGCTTCTCGTGAGTTCAAAAGTTATGAAAAACTTGTTCGATGTGCGGAGAAGGTGGAAATTGAGTTTTCCGATGATCAGGTGTTCTATGACAAACAACAGAATAAGAGGTCTAGTTGGCAGGCAAAGGGGAAGAATTCATCAAAGAAGCAAGGAGGTAAGAAAACCAAATATCCATCCTGTGAGAAGTGTGGTAAAATGCATCCTGGAGAATGTTTATCCAAGTCTGGTAAGTGCTTTCGGTGTGGTAAGTCTGGTCATATTGCTCGTAACTGTAAGGAAGATGATCAAGCAGGAAATGAAAAGCCAACGGTAAGATGTTTTAAGTGTAATGAAATGGGTCATTATACAAACGAGTGTCCAACGAAGAACTCAACTGGGATAATTCAGCCAGACTATAAGCAGAAAGGGGTGGTAAAATCATTTGCAACAACTTCAGCAGATGTTGGGCCATCGAATGAAGTGGTATCAGCTCCAGGGAGCTCAGTATTTTTCGAAGATTGACTTGAGGTCGGGGTACCATCAGTTGAAAGTAAAAGAAGCAGACGTTCCAAAGACTGTGTTTCATACTAGATATGGCCATTATGAATTTGTAGTTATGCCTTTTGGGTTAACCAATGCACCTGCTGTATTCATGGACCTTATGAATAAAATTTTCCATGAGTTCTTGGATAAGTTTGTGTTTGTGTTTTGAGTTTTGTGAAGAGGTTATGTGCGCCTTGTGATTCACAGTTGAAGAATGAGTTGTTTTTTCATCCTGGCAGTACTAATATGTACAGAGGTCTGCGGGAGTATTACTGGGGGGATGGAATGAAAAGATACATTGCTGATTTTACTGTGAAGTGTTTGACATGTCAACAGGTTAAAGCAGAGCAACAGTTACCGAAAGGGATGCTTCAGCCTTTACCAGTTCCAGAGTGGAAATTGGAAAACATATCCATGGACTTTGTTGTGGGATTACCGAGGACATCTCGAGGTAATAATGCAATCTGGGTTATTGTTGATCGCTTGACCAAATCTGCTCATTTCCTTTCTATACGAGATACTTTCTCTCTTGATCAACTTTCCCATCTGTATCTTAAAGAGATAGTCAGGTTACATGGAGTTCCTCTCTCCATTGTATCGGATCGTGATCCCAGGTTTACTTCTAACTTTGGGAAAGGCCTTCAGAAGTCGTTGGGTACTGAATTAAATTTTAGTACCGCTTTTCATCCTCAATCAGATGGGAAGTCAGAACGAACAATTCAGACATTGGAGGATATGCTACGAGCGTGTTCTATGGATTATCAGGGAATATGGGACCAACATCTTTCTTTGGTTGAATTTTCATATAATAACAGTTTTCATTCTAGTATACAGATGGAACCATTTGAGGCATTATAAGGGAAGTGGTGTCGAACTCCAGCATTTTGGAATGAAGTGGGTGAAAGGAAGCAGATGGGACCAGAATTGGTAGAAGAGATGGCAGAAAAAGTTCAGTTGATTCAGAAGCACATGAGAACAGCTCAGAGCAGGCAGAAGAGTTATGCGGATAACCGAAGGAAGGATCTATCTTTCGAGGTAGGTGATCATGTTTTTCTCAAGGTTTATCCTTGGAAAAGTGTGATGAGATTTGGTAAGAAAGGAAAGCTGAGTCCAAGGTTTATTGGACCATATGAAATTCATGAGAGAGTTGGATCAGTTGCATACCGGGTGGCTTTACCTCCGAGTTTATCTCAGGTACACAATGTTTTTCACGTTTCGATGTTGAGAAAGTATATTCCAGATCCATCTCATGTTTTGAGTCCAGAGGTAGTTTAGCTGGAAGAGAACCTATCTTATGAGGAACAACCGGTCCAGATTCTTGACCACAGGGAGCAAGTGTTACGGAATAAGGTGATTCATCAGGTAAAGGTTTTGTGGAAAAACCATGTGATTGAAGAGGCAACGTGGGAATCTGAAAATGCTATGAGGGATAAATACCCCCACTTATTTTGATAAGTGAATAAAATTGCGAGGACGCAATTCCCAAAAGGGGGGAAGGATGTAACATCCCAGGTAAATAAAGAATAAATAATTTTCATAATTATTAATATTTACGAATTAAATATTAATTTTATTTTAAAGGGGTTGCTATGTTCGATAGCGTACCCGATACGCAACGATGAGTTTCTTTGAAACTTACGTAGCACACTAGTAATAAAATAATATTATTTTAAATGTTAGTTAACGAGTAGCCGTTGTACTGGCGGGAATGGATAGAAATAACTAAAATATGATTATATATGTTTTTAAATGTTTATACATTTACCCAATAAAAGATAAAGGCTTAAAATACGGAAAGAGTTCAATTTTAGGCATATATACTTTAATTTTCACTAAAGGTTCACTTATCACCTTTTAATGGTGAACCGTCATTAAATATAGTTTTTATCACTATTATACATTCTTTTGGACCAAATAAAACTCTTATTAAGAATCAGGACATCAAATTTTACTTTGTGTAATTTTTTGGTATTTTTACGATAAAGTTCATTTTTTAATGAATAGTGTAAAATGGTGTGTTTTAATTCAAAACCTCTTTTTAATCAAAATTATTTATATGATTAGATTATTATTTTAATTGGTTTTAAAGTGAAATTAGAAAATATTTTTACCAGTTAATCCAATGGTGGTCATTGGAATCAATTTCACTTTGAAATTGGACTTAAACTGGTGTCAATCTTTTGATACTTATTGTTTCACAAAAACACGCTATTTGTCATGACAGCGGGAATTAATTATTAAATTAATTAATTTGACTTATATTTTTTGAATTTTTTAAAATGGACTTCATTTTTGAATTCGGAATATCAAATATATCTTAGGGTGAATTTTTGGTAATTTTCTGAAAAACTTCAATTTTTGATGAATAGTGAAACCACTAAGTGGTAATCAAGCAAACTGATTTTTCAGTTAAATGAAAGTTTACCACTAATGTGTATTGAATTTGGAAAATCCAACATACATGGTTGTCATTAAGAAGTAAAATGTGGTTCAATGAGATTAAAATATTTTTTTGGTGAATAGTAATTTTTTTTCATTAATCGCGATTAGAGGTAATTAGTGTAGTTTAAGGTAAAAATGGTATTATAAGAATGTGAAAACACCATGACACTTGTCCTACACCTATTGGGTGAGTCATGGCCGACCAATACAAGCCATGGTCCAAGGGAATGTCATGCTATCTAAAACATTGAATCTAGACATCTTTCTTTTTAAGAGTTTTTTATTTTATGGAAACTTAGTAGAAGTGTCTACTTTGTAATCCTTTAAGATGTAATAGTTATGTTCTAATTCTCTAAAACTCTAAACCTGAAAATATCCTCAATGTGAATTATTCATTTAATTCAATATTAAGTAAGGTTTAAGGCTGGGGCCTTATATAATTATTATTTTTTCTAGGAGATCCAAGGATACCATGTAGACATTTAATTTGTGGGCCAAATTTGAAGGCTCATAAAATCATCCCACCATTGTGAACATAACTTTTAAATGGATGATTCAAATGAAATTAAATTTTGAAATATATTATAGGAAACATTGAATATAATATTTATCTCCTATTATCCCTTTAGATTCAGCCATATTTAATGTCCAATTCTAACGTACAAAAGGGGGATTAATTTGGTCCAATTTTGTGGTCAAAGTTAAAAAGTCCAATTTTCTTTGATTTATCTCCCACATTTTACTATCCTAATCAAATGAGATATAATTTATTCTTAGGGGTTGACATAAGGATCCTAATATTCCTATATAAGTAGATTTTTGTGAAGGGATTTAGGATTCATGTTATTCTTTCAATTGGAATATTTCACTCTCATTTTGTAATTTATTGTTCATTCTTCCAATGTAAGTTCTTTAAATAACATTAGTTTTTTAATAAAAGTTTTTATTATTCCTCTTTTTCTTCACTTTTTCAATAATTTTTTCAATCATTAATACCATTGAATCAAGTTGTTAATTAAATCACACCAAACATTTTCAAATTCCTCACACAATGGTATATTGTTCTTTATTTCAATGTTTTTCTTCTTTAATTCCTCTCTCATAAGTTTACATGCCACTTCAATTGGTATAATAACATCAATAGTGGGATAAAAATCTTGTGGTTTTATCCAAGGGAGTAGAAAGGGTATGGATTGGATGTTATTTTATGGTCTTAAATTCTTAAATCATTTCATTATTTTAAAAACTTAAATTCAATGAATTTCTATAGACTTCATTTTTTCAAATTTAACAACGAAGAATTTTGAGTTCTAGTACAATCCAATTACTTGGAGTGGTCATTAATGTAATCCTATAAGTGAATTGGTTATTTCTCATAGAATTGTGTGGGGATTAAATTGTTTAATGATGTATGGGAATTATATTTTCCTATGGATACATCTTGAATTAGTGATTAGAAATTCACTAATAAAACAAATAATTCCAATCTAGCCCTAGAGACAATCTAGAATCAAATAAACTTATTTAATTATTTCCATTCAAATATTTTGGTGTTTCATTATTTAATTCAGTCCAATCTATTAATTTATTTAGTATTTTAGTTTCACAATTGAAATGAACCCAAGTTGGTCACTTCATATCCAATCCTCCCATGGAATGTATGTGTCTCTAGGTTTCTTCTTCAATCCCTATGGATTAAATCCTTACTTATACTTTAATGACCACTTCTATGAGTAAGGTAAATTTGGGTGTCACCAAATTTTGGTGTCATTTTTGAGGACCCAAGTAAGTAACCATTTACACTAGCATTCTTTTCTTAGACCAAATTCTCTATTCTCACCTATATTTATCTTTTATTTTCCCTTTTATTTTTTTGTGTGTCCTAAAGATCTAAAATACTCATTTTCTCCTACTACAATGTAGTATATTCAATATTACCCAATCATAAACCAAATATGGAATCAAATGGGAAACCAATATTTGGATGACCCGAACAAAGGGAATTCCTTTCATCAGTCCATAAATGATTACCTAACACATGGTGAAATGTACAATCAATACGATGATGAACACTTAATGAATAAAGTTATAGCCCTCTTAAGTATTGTTTAAGAGGTAAAAACTTAATGAATCAAGTGTTTTCCAACCTCCTATCCAATTTAATCCTCAACAAACTATTGAACAATTGTGTGATCAAATGGATATAATGAGTTTTGAGGTTTCATATTTGAGGTAAGAACTAAAAAAAATTAAAACTTGTGAGGAACCCATCCCTACACTAAATATCCCTTCCATAACCTTTTGTGGAGGTTCAAGTTTCCCCCAAACCCCTCATGAATTTACTGAAGAACCTGTCATTTGATTTGGGATATATGAATAAGATCAAAGAATTTTTGAAGGGTCTTTAAATCAAGATGATATTGATTTTATGCATTCAAAATAGGTTCATTTGACCTCATCGGTAGAGTGTCCTAAATATTACTCCATTTTTTATTTTTTAGAACCAAATATTACTGAACCATTTGGAAAAATATTCAACTTTGAGTCTGTAAAAACCAATTAAACTGAAATTGTAAACATTAGGGTTGAAACATATTTTCATAAGGAACCAATTATTTCTATATTATTTGGGGAATAAACTAATTTTTTATTCAAATTCTCAATCTTCTTTAGGAAAATTCAATCAATTCAATCTCAAAAATATTTTCATTCCATCCCCACGCAAGTATCCATTCAAATGTGATAACAAGGACCTTACGGTAATAATTCATTCTTCTCATCAAACCAATAAGGTAATAATGATCCTTGATGTCTTATCCAAGATAGAAAAGCAAACTAGATCAACCATTTCTGATAATAAATGGATTTCCCCACTTATTTTAGAATAAATTATTGTACATGAAACAAATTATAAAAAAATAATCAATCTCAGTCTAGTTGAAGTAGAGAAAAATGAAATCCTAAAAATTTTCAAATTTGGTATTCAGAAAGTTGGGGGGTCCAAGTCGAGATAATGACTTTAAACTAAGCTATTTTTGGGAGGCAACCCAGCTTCTATTTTCTTTTATTATTGCTAATTTCGTTTTGTATGTTTTTTTGTTTTTTGTTTTTTTAAGGGAACCCCCTAGGGGTTTAAAATTGTGATCTAATGTCTCTTATGTGCGACATTTAGTAGATGTATCCTTTTAGTATTTCCAAATAAAACCAATTCATTCAAAATTTCAGAAAAAACACCAATCATCCTCAAAGAGTCTACTTGTGACTTGAATCTAAAGTGATCAATTTAATATTTATGCATCATCAAATTAAACCATGTGGTATTGTTTCATAATTTTATTTTAAATATCTATCTCCGCACTCTATTACAAATTTTAATCTCTCCCATATCTTATCTTTCAACATAGATGGAAGCTTCATTCTAAGTTGAGGGAGTGAAAATATGAGTTTTTGAAGAAAAAATTAAAAATCTAAGCTTTTTAAGAGAATAATTTTTTTCTTTAATGATTCAAAGTCAATTCAATGAAAAAAATTAATTCATTAACCTTTAATTCATTAAATCACATTGTGAAATATGAAAACTGAATTTCAAATTATTTTTAATTCCTTTATTTTGATTTTAATGTACGTTTATGTTCATGAGCATAGTTTTTTGGAAAGTGTGGTTGTACGATGTGTGTTTTCAACATTTACATTTATATCCACTTAATAAAAATTAAATAATGCACTTCCTTTGTATTTTGGGTCAAATTTTGAGTTATTGGATCCCTTTCATAATAGAATGGGGTTTGGGGTCACTTCTTATTTAATTTTAGTATCCAAAAAATTAAAATAATGATTTTATAAATATTTTTTTTCCAAATGTGTAGCATTCAGAACTTTTGGATCATGTCTCTGTAGTTTTTTTCCAGAGTTAGGCATTAAAACTCTATTTAAGTGCATGGAATTGACAAAATATGTGGCATTTGGCACTTGGGGATCATGAATTCATACTTTTTTTTACCCAGAGTTGGTCTTTTAATCTCTATTTTTGTCCAAAAAAACAAAAAAAAAACAAAAAAAAATATTAAAAAAATAGATACTCATATTAAGGTTTAATGTTATTTTCACCAATCACTTCCATTTTTTCCTTGAACAAGAAAATGGGACCTATGTCTTTTGTGATGGACAAACACATCATTATGCTTAATTGAAATTGGATGAAATGCGACGATGAATTTGACCAAAGGAATGTAATTTGGATTGGGATATGCTTTTAAACCTATATTATTTTAAATGGTTTTCATAGGTTTCATGATTTTTTGTAATGATTACTTTTTTTGATAATTGTATATTAAAATGTTTTTGGAAAAGGGAATTAAATTTCATATTTTTAAGATACTTTTTTCTCAGGACTAGAAAAACTCTAGTTGGGGGTGTGATTAGCCACTAAAATAAGATAATAATAATTGATTATATCTTAATATTCAATTTTTTCAAAGTCCATAAGAATCTGTTTTAGAGAATTATATAAATCGAACTTCATTTCTTATCACAAGGAAAATTCATGTTTAAAGTGAAGATTTGGGATCAATCAATCCTCTATTTGTGGAAACCATTATATTAATTATTTGAATTTGATATTTTTTATATGATTTATCAATTTAATTGGAAATTTTTTTATTTTAGGATCAATGGATGAATCCCAAGGGAAGATAGAGATTTTTGGAAATGAACACATACATTTCTCGACAAATCATAATGGGCCTTAGGCCCATCAAATAAAAGTAGAGCCCAAAATTAAAGGACAATGAAGTTAAAATTTTAAATATAGGAAGATAAAATTATGGGTATCATTTCATTAAACTTTTTCCACATTTAATTATAAAATTTTCAAGGAGATCTATGGATCCCAAGTTGACATTTAATTTTTGGCCTGGATTTGAAGTCCCATAAAATCAGCCCATAATTTCGAACATAACATCTAAATGGATAATTCAATTGGCATGAAATTTTGACAGATATTATATAACACATGGAATATCATATTTATCTCCTATTACCACTTTATATTCATCCATATTTAATGTTAAATTCAAACATCTAAAAGGGGAATGAATCTGGCCTATTTTTGTGGTTAAAGTTAAAAAGACCAATTTATTTTGATTTCACTCCCATATTTTACTATCCTAATTAAATGGGATGGAATTGATTATTTGGGGGACAAAATAAGTCTCTTAATATTATTACAAAAGGATCTGATGGTGAGGGGATTTATAATGCATGTTATTCTTTCAATTGTAATGCTTTTCCCTCATTTTGTAATTTCTTGTTCATTTTTCCCATGTAAGTTATTTCAATCAAATTAGTTTCTTAATAAAAAAATTTCTTACTCTTCTTATTATTCACTTTTTCAATAATTTTTCTTAAACTATTGAATTAAGGTGTGAATTTTTTCACACCAAACATTATGAAATTCCTCACACAATTGTGGAGTGTTCGTTATTTTAATGTTTTTCTTATTTAATTCCAACCTCATAAGTATACATCCTACTTCTATTGGTAGAATATAATCGATGGAGGGATAACCCTATTATGGTATGATACAAGTGAGTATTAATGGTATGGATTGGATGTTATTTTATGATCTTAAATTCTTAAATCAGTTTATTATTTTAAAAAGTTCCATTCAATCGGTTATTTTCTTATTTACCTTCTTCAAATTTAATAATGATGCATTTTGAGTTCTAGTATGACCCAATTATTTTAAGTGGTAATTAAATTGGTCATATAAGTGAATTGGTGATTAGACTTGGAATTCTGTGGGGATTAAATCGTTGAATTATGTTAGTTAATTATCTAATTATGTGGATACATCTTGAATTAATGATATGAAATTCTCTAAGAAAAAAATACACCCAATATAACCTTAGAGACAAGCTAGGATCCACTAATTTTCTATAATTATTTTCTTTAAAATATTTTAGTGTTTAATTATTTAATTCAATCCAATCTCTTAGGTAATTTATTATTTTAATTTCATAATTGAAATCATCCCTTGTTGGCCACTTTATAGCAAATCCACCCATAGAATGTATATATATCTAGGTTTATTATTCAGTCCGTAAGGATTGGATCCCTACTTGTACTCCAACGACCGTATCTAGTAGTAGGGTAAATTTGGGAATCCCCACTTGGTGACATTTTACTTAGCTAACCCTGGATGGGTAGTGGTTCTATAGATCAAAAGGGGTTCGATTATTTAATGTGTGAGTAAAAACCTATATATTGTTTTCTTATATAAATTCTTGGTTTCATTCTAATAATTCTTCCCAAGTATGTTAAACCTGATGTGAATGGGTATGTGATCTTATATGGCTATGCGTTTGTAGTACTTGATCTAATATGGGTTGGTGGGATCCATATGGCCAAATCATATGTGACTTGTGTATAGTAGGTAAGAGTAAACCCTAGTGGGATACACTCTTTCTTATAGATTTCATTATTCCCAATATTTGGATTATTATATCTATGTTGATTATGGAATTAATTACATAAAAACCCACCTAAATAGACTCCATTGGATCATCGGGAGGTTGAATATGTGCTTCCACCGGGGCATGTATAGTATGAGGCTCCCAAGGGTAGTGGTGAGCTAGAGCCATAAGTATATGTTATATTGTAGGTAGGACATTCATAGTGGGTCAAAGATTTGTGTTAGTCATTAGATGAGTATATCAAGGAAATATTAGTATGATTTATCTATAATATTGATTAGGGAGGTTAGGGAATTGATATATCTATGACATACATGACTTGGTAGTTCCAATCATAACATCCTCTTTTGTTACAGGGAGAGGGTGGACCATAGAAGGTGGACTATTGGATAGAGTATTTATAGAAAACATTTGAGATAATTGTAACACCTCCTAATAATATAGTAAAGTTGGATACATATATTCTCAGGGAAATAGTAGAACACTATTGGAATGTATAAGATAGACAAACAGAAATGAGGGGTTTATGTGGAGGAATCTCATGGCCAAAATTTTTAATCGTTTATTTCCCTTGATGATGAGTGCGGGTCAATCATGAATGTGTATACACTTACATTAGGTAGATAATTTAGTTATGGGTTATTATTTTAGGTTCACTTATCAATCTTTTTTTGTGTCCATGATGGTGATAGATGATATAGTCATGCTGCAATAGTTTGAGGATGGTTTATGAAATACTATTAGGTTTCAAGTGTACATCTTCATGTTGATCTAATTCTTAGAGTTTGTAAATCAAAAATTTATATTGGTAGATAAATTAATGAGTGGAAATATATTGAGATGGAAAATTGGTTTAGGTCAGATAGGAAGTGGAGCTTTGGGTAGTCAGAAGCAGGGCCACGAGGAGACCTGGTATGGTAGTTAGAACATAGGTGTTATGATTTCATCATGTATTGGATCGTCAATGACTTATTTCTAGTATGGCATGTGGTTTATGTCATGTGATTTTTTTTGAAGTTCCTCATGGGAAGCTGTAAGCTATGTATCCAGTCAGACTCAAGGAACTGAGGTTGGACTGGTATCAAGACTATGATATGTTAGGTGGGAATCATTTACATGTGCAATATGTGTTAGTGGGAGAGTATAGAGACCCAAAACTTTTACACAAATTATTACGTGTTTTTAACATAAAAATCTATCATTACAACCCAAAAACTATGAGGCCTAGTGTCTTTAGAAGATTAGGTACATAAATTATCAAAAGAAACTAAAATATATAATCTTTATTTTTATTCTTCTTTATGAGATCCTAAATATAATTGGTATCCTAAAATAAAATAGGATAACCAAGGTAATTAATTAATGAAATGTGTGAGCTAAAAATATTATTAATGGAAAAACTTGATAATAAATAATAACATGTGTGTCAAGGGTATAATATGATATCATAAAAGAGAATACTTTTGAAAGATATAACCATAATTTAAAAAACATTATATAATTAGATCATATCATAATAGTAAAATGGAAGCAACATATGACATGACATAATCATAAGTCAAGGATCACTTCCAATCCAACATCACATGGTGGAAAGAGTTCCATAATGGAGTAGTTTTACTCCCTAATATCATATATAACATCTCATGAGACTAAAATATTACCCAATTAATTGGAGTACTGTCAGGGTGCATCCATCATAACATATATGCGCTTATATGTTCCAAAAAAATTAAAATCATTCATAAGGTATAAACATAATAATTAACAATAGAACGAAATAGGGTGAATAATTTTTCCTCTCAATTCATAATCAAAGTAGATTTCATAAGTAAGGCATTTGATAAATTAATTTATGGCACGTATTACATTTTTAAAAGAAGGGATAATAATCTTGTTATATATATTAGATACATATATACAAAATTCAAATGCATTTCATAACATTAAATATGTAGAGAAGGTGAGTTAGAGAGAAAATGGTCATAACTTGAAGAAAATGGTGGTTTTGAGAGATCCCTTACACCCATAATAAAAACATTTCTAGATATCAAAATATCTATTCCATTTAAAAAACCTTTTTTAAAATAAATTAGAATAAGGGAAATATATTATTTATTGAAAAAAACATGGAAGTTTATAATGAAACCCAAACATAGTGTAATGGTTATAGAAGATCGAAAAATCCATTATCACCATATGTGTTAAAATAGAATAATATTTTTCCTTTCATAAAAAAAGTCAAAAAAAATTCTATAAAATACATAAAATTATTACTTTAAAAAAATTTCATGAAAGTTAAAAGTGACATAACATGTTATTTATAATTTATTTATGTTCACATAAATACATCAGTAAAATAATTTTAAGAATATTAACATGGAATATAATGATTTTGAAAATAAATCTTTAAAAACATTAAAATGAGTTTTTTAAATTAAATTGTTCTTTACATAAAATTATAAAAATATTCCTTTCTAAAAAAATAATAAATAATGTCTTTAACATCTTTCCCCTCCTCATTATATTTAGAAGTGATGTATGTGTTATTGGAATTAGGTGGAATCCTCGAGACACCAAAGGCTGGAAATAAATGGCAAGGACTTAGGAAAATGTTTGGGGACTATTTTACCATTAAATAGATAAAGAAACCTATTAACATTGAACAATAAACATCTAATCCTCCTATATGATGCATGAGTAAATGTAATACAACCTAAAGTCAAAACAAAGAAACAACTACAATATTAGAGTGACAATGAAAACTAATACAACAACTTACAAGGAAATAAATATGATAAGTACAAAAGACACCCATGTGGCATCCCCATGAGAAAACCTTAAACCATCTCTAAACTAAAACTCTGTATTCCCTACTTATAGTATCAAGGTGCATCACTAGTGAAGTATAATACTTTTCCCTTTCATGTGTCCTGGTATATAACATCTACAAACTCACCAAATTTCCCAATAATGGGGTAAGTACAAACTTAGTAGGATATCCCCAAAATACTTCCCAACTCATGAAACTTGAACAAGAATTGGATATCAAAATTATATAAAATAGTTTTAAGAAAATATTTAAAAAAAATTATATAAAACCATAAAAATTTCCATGAAAAATAATAAATAAAGTCATTAAACCATTTATTATAATTTTTAAACCCATTCACATGATTACACTCACACACCCACACACACATTCATGCTAAGTGACAGCTATATACTCATGAGAACTCTCTCATTGATCTATAAAATCATCACAAGATTACTAATATTGAGGTGCCTAATAAAATATGCTTCTTCCTTAGGGTAATATCAAAAAATGAACTCACGCCAACTATATATTCCATATTCTCTTTCAAAAAAATAATTATTGAAAAACATTCATCAAACAACATGTGTTTATAAAAACAATACCACAGTTATAAAACTGTCATTTTAAAATTATAAATAAATAGAAGTTTCTGAAAGTCATCCAATTTCCCAAAATTTACAAACCAATAACCAAAAATGTGTTTCCTTCAAGAATCATACTGGGTTTTAAAAATAATTTGAATAAAAAGTTAACAAAAACTACTAATTCAAGTTATAGAATAGTAAAGATGATATATAAACCACCTGCCTCTCAATGGATGAAAAAAATGAGGAACGACACTTGGAACTTATAGATCAGATATTATGAAACCTTTCCTTCACTAGATCCAAAAAAATCTTCTCAAGATTCGTGTTTCAATGCATAATTACGTCCATAAATTACTAAATCAATGATCTCTAGAGAGATAGAGTGAGAAAAAAATAGATCTAATAAGAACAAGGAACAAATAAAGAGAAAAAGGACTAATAGAAAATTATAGATCTATAATGCACTTTTATTATCCTAAAAGTCACTTTTGGATTGAAGATAATTGTCTCTCAGGACTAAGGATGGGAAGTACTTTGATATCCTAAGAGATTATGAAACAAATGAGGTTTTCTGGTCTTAATTTTGATTAAAACCACCAATGTTAGAGTTCCAACTATACAACTCATGGTTAGGTAGTATGGTTTTTCAAACCATGAATGTGATATTGGAAATACAAAGTAGCAACATAGTTTGGGAATTGTTATGAAAATCATGATCCAACCATGGGGTGATACAGTATTAATCCCACACCCTACATGGTAGGCTGGAACAGTTATAAAAACCATGAACCAGCCATGATTTCCCCTAGGCACTCACATGGTTTGGAAAAACCTTGCACCAAATGTGAACCTACCCACTAACCCACAAAACATTTTTCACAATTTCCAAAATGTGGTGAATTGTTTCTACTAACATTGCACAAACCGTGAACCACCAAAAACACCTCCAAAATATACCAAAACCTTCCCTAACCACCAAAAAATCAACCCAATCATTATAAATATTCAAAATACATAAAAAAGGGTAAAGTACCTAAAAATAGGGTTCTAAATTCTCCCCACCATTGGTTATTTCATCTAAAAAAATAGAAAAACTGAGTTATTCTAAAATAGATACATCCATTGCTACTACATTCCATTTCAAGTCCATAGTTTTTTCTTGAATTTGAAAATTCTAACATAAAACTTATACAAAACCAGTGATTTTACAATATAATATCTTCTCTTGCCTATCCAAAATCTATATCATCACATGAATAAATGTAGGATTTGGTTTAAGATCAACATGGTCCCATTGAATGACATGGTCAGGATTGAGTCGATTCTTCTTCAATTGGGATTCATGAAATACATTGTACGTAGAACTATACCTTAGAAGTATATTCAATCTATAATCCACATCACCCACGTGTTCATATATATCAAAAAAACAATGTACTATAGAGAAAATTTTCCTTTTATACCTCAATATTGATGCCAAAACCATGGATATATTCTCAAGAAAACATGATTAGACGCCTCAAATGATAACAGTCTTCGACAGTGGTTTTCATTGAATTTTCATTAACCTAATACGTCACCATTATAATTTTGATCAAATGAATCTTATCCAATATTTCATGCACAAGACTATGTTTGATAAGTGAAGTCTCACTAGTTTCTACCCAATAATGTGGAGAATGATAAGGACTTGCAGAAAATTCTTCAGAAGGGCCCATATATATCGAGTCTTGATAACTAAAACTGTATGATAACTATGCTATTATTATGTGATCCTCCCATAATCCTCTAAAATCTATTACACAAACTCTAATCATATCATATAATATTTAGATCATCCGTTCATATTGTCCATCCATTTGAGGATGATATGTTGTGATCATGGTCATTTTTGCTCCAAGGGCCTATTGTAAACATTTCAAAAACCAAGAGGTAAACCTAGGGTCTCTATCAGAAACAATTAGAACTAGAACCCCATACATCTTTACCACTTATAAAATTTCGAGTTTGAAAAATATTCCTCTATATTGGAGTCACAAATATGAGTTAAGTGAGATAATTTCATGATTCAATCCACAATCACTCAAATGGCATTATGTTTCTAGACTGTTCTTGGAAGACCTGTAACAAAATCCATCACTATATATACCCATTTACAAATGGGAATTGCTAAAGAGTGCAATATACCTTCTGTCCATTTGTTCTCTACCTTTATCTACAAATTTGTGAGGCATATTAATACATACTCTACCAATTTTCTATTCATTATAACCCAATAAAACTATGATTTCAAAACATTATCCATTTTCTAAATGCCAATATGAACAACCCATCTTGAATAATGGTAAGTAGAAAGTATTTCTAAAGAAAAGTTTTTAGAACCATAGTATGATATCTAAACAATAGTTTAGATATTCCATCTAACTTCCACCCTTAAATGGTCTCCCTACCATTGAGTTTTCACCTCATGGTTAAGCATTCAAGATTGGATTTATGAGAATCTCAACCCTACTCGACCAAATCTATAATAAAAAATATAGAAATAAAATTGTAACATTACCTTAATCTACACAATCAAGATTCATATTTGTTATAACTTCCATAATATTTTATTGATATAAAGCCTCTTTATCCAAATGAGAATAAAACTTCCTACTCAAGTATTTTCTACAAAATTTCATTTCCCCATTGGGTACATAAAGTCAAAGTCAAACATTTAAAGATACTATATCCATCTTCGTTACTTTAAAATGAAATACATTAATATGAAAATATGTTTAAAACTCTTAGGATCTATGAAAATTGTAAATTTATCACAAAAAAGATATTGATGACAAGTATTTAAGGAATAAACTACAATACACAATTCTAAGTCATGTGTTAGGTAGTTTTTATCATGTACTGGTAACTTCTATGAGCTATAAGAAATAACATAATCTCCCTATATAAGAAAACAACCTATCACTAATCACAATGCATCACAATAGACCACATATCCCTTTACAGACTCTTGAAATGTGTGCATGGGTGCTTATGTTAGGTGAACCTTAAGTTCTTGAATAGATTTATGGCATTCATCATTTCATTAGAAAGGAGCACCTTTTCTTATCAATGTCTTCATTATTGAGGCAAGACATGAAAAATCACATACAAAGAATCTGTAGTATCCCTCTAAACTAAGAAAAATGTGTATTTGAAGATATTTTTTTGTCGTTTCCAATAGATGGCAACTTCTATCTTTTCAGGATCAACTGAAACTCCTTTTACAAAAAATACATGACTATGAAAATGTACATCTTATATCTAGAAATCACATTTTAATAGATTAAAATAAATTTGGTGCTCCAATAATATACCAAAGACTATATCCAAGTGTTTCTTTTGATCTTCTTTTTTTCAAAAATACACCAGAATATCATTGATGATTGCCACTAAAAAGTAATCAGGATACATCTAAAAGATATAATTCATGAATTCCATAAATATGGATGGTGAATTTACAAGAAAAAGGACATAAACACATATTCTTAAAATCCATATCTACTTTTGAAGGTTGTATTTGGAATATACTTCTTTTAAACCTTCAGTTGGTGATATCTTGAACATAAGTAAATTTTAGAGAACTAATGGAATATTGTAAATTGATCAAACTGTTCATTTATTTGTGTAACAGGATACCTATTCTTTATCATATCTTGTTTAAGAATATTATAATCCATACAAATTATAATAGTACTATATTCCTTTTTACAAAATGAACCGGTGCTATTAAAGAGGGCATGCTCAGTCAAATAAACACTTTACTTTCCAACTCTTTCAAATAGAATTTAAATTCCATAATTTATATTGGTGACATCCTATAATATGGAAGTCAAATAGGATTAGTTCCTTTTATGAGATCAATTATAAACTCCACATCCTGTTTGGGTGTAAACCCCAAGTAATTTTCTAGAAAAACTTCAAGAAACTAGTCAGTGATGGTTGGAAAATCTCTATTTATAATCTTTTCCATGGATTCCAAAGTAACTGCTACCAAATGGTAAGATATGGTTCCAACCATTAGTAACAAAGGTCCTAATATTATTGCATCAACAACCTAATATCTTTTAAATAGATTCTTAACACCATAAAAATATGTGAAACTAACTTCTCATGCATAATAGTCAATATGGTCTCTAAATTATGTCAACCAATTTATTCCAGAGATAAAATCATAAACATCGAGCTCCAAAACCAAGACATCCCAAATCAATTTAACCTCATCAATAGTTATCGAACATGATGCACACTTAAAGGATCAACATTATCATTTTCCCAAGGTGTTAGAAGTTTCAAAATAGAAGGCACCATTTCAACATGTAAACTCATATAATGAATAACATGAGAATCAAAAAATGAATGGCACATCAATGCTATTATTTGGGAGGTTCAGGGTTTGAATCCTGGGAGTCCACTTATGGGGTGATCCACTCCCCCGGGATCCACCTACATTTCCGGGTCACTCGGTTTCATATGGGTGGGAAAAATGAGGTGCAGCCCAAGTGCTGATGGATCACTGTGATGGACCATCACTATCGGGCCATTACCCTTTGGGACACTCTACCATCTCGACTAGATATAGCTACTTCCCCATCTAGGGCACTACCTCTATACAGTGACCTCTTCATGGGGAAGGGGGGGTTCCTTGTTTGGAGGGTTCAAAAATTCCACACTAGGGAATTTCCTTTAAAGAAATAATAAATTAATGGGATGCATATAACAGTCTGGAATTACTTCCAGTGGACTATAATTGATACCTATCAGGGCACTCCATGGGCGGCTACACCCCCTGTGTGGGACACACCACCATCCCCAGTGGAAACCATTTCCTCATGAAGCCCTTGGGTGGAGAGCCATGCTTTGTCCAACGCTCACATGTGAGAGTTCCCAAGGATCGGATACATTCCTAACTCCTTTGCCTCTGATACCAACTGTAGAGACCCGAAGCTTGACGTACATGGACAATACATTACTTTTGCGGAATACTTAATATATAACAAAAACCAAAACTCAAGGACCGTAATAGTTTAGTGTCTTTGGAAACTCGAAACGTAATCTTCAAATCATGGGGAAAGATCTTCAACATCTCCCATAAAGATATTCCCCTTTTGTTTTCTTAACTAAAAACTTTCTTTAAATCCTGGGGAAAAGAAAACATATAAAGGGTGAGCTCAAATTCTCAGTAAGGGTAAGCATAGAGAACATAAAATAATCCATAAACATTTGAATGCAAAAACATGAACATAAAATCTAAACATCAAAATCTTGAGCAAAGACATAAATCATGGAAGTACATAAAGAATAGATCATAAAGGAACATTAATAATGATAAACTAGCATGGGAATAAAACATGTAATTGTGGAAAACATTCAGCACTTGTTATGATTTCCATAGTAGCCAAGGCATTGCTGCCAAGACCATATTAGTGGACAAAGTCCCTTTCTGAATCGAGTTCACTCCTCGTTTAAGTCCTGTAACACTGAACCGGATTAACTTACCATTCCAGCCATGTCTATCTCATGAGATATAAATATTTACCCAATGCATTGGAGGGAGATATAGGTCCTACCAATCTCATAATGAAATCATTCTTACTTCTGCCACCAAATAAACATACATCATTCATAATAACCCAATAAATAAAATGGGTTTCATAAACATCATTCCATCATCACATAATCCATATAAAAGAAATGGATATCATTTAATAATAATAAAATTGAAACCATGTAAATCATATAGACTTTATACTTGAAACATACAAATATGAAATAATGTCATCTTAGATAGAAAATGGTTTTGATAAAACACTTGAATTGAATTCTTGAGGAAAATATCATTTCTTCTTCAAAATAAATTTCTTTTCACAAAACGTCATAAAATTTTAAAAGAAAAAGATTTTGTTTAAAATAGTCATGAAATATTTTTTAGGAAGCTTCATGAAAATAATGCTGTATAAAACCATAAAAATCCTTTCATTCCGTATAAGTTAAAAAAACATTATTCTCGTACTTTTGCCAGAAAAGTAAAAAAGTACCTCGTAAAAGAAAGATTTCATACATACCATGTAGTAAAAGTCAAAAATGGGTAAAAAAGGACTTTAAAAAAACATGAAACCATTTTTTGAAAATAGGGACATGGAAGATAAATATAACCCCAGTAAATACTTACGAATAAACAATCTCGGATAAAAGCAAGATTGGAAAAGTTATCCCTTACCTTAGGTCCGATATGCTTTATACGTATCCGAACCTCCTGTATAATGATTTGAATAATGTCATTGACTTGTAATAGAATCATATTCATTGTTATGATATCATATATGGTTCACTTATGACTTTATATTACCCGTTCTTTTGTAAATTCCATGTTAAAGAGCGTTTTGGGTAAAATCGTTTCATTTGTCATTCGTGTTTTGACTAGTAATTATTCATATGATTACTTAGATCATGATTAATTAATTAAAGAATATAAAACATGATTTATATATAATATATATTAAGAATATACATATATATAATAGATCGATAAATGGAAAGAAATACACCGTTCATGGTGACGGAAGGTCGTACGTACGCATGAACATTGTTTTCGTTTCTTCATTGAATTGAATGAAATTAATTGGATGACATACATATATATATACATAAATACAGTATCATTATTATGTCATATATTTCATGATTACTTATTATATATACTTTATAAAAATTCATGAATGGTTAATCATTCAGAATGAATCTCATCGCATCGTGGAGACGGTAATCCGTACGTACGCACGAACGATGATTTCGTTCCCATAATTATTGAATAGAATTGGAGTGGATGGTATAATATATCAGAATCAGTATTATTTTATAATAACCATATATAGTTATTATTTACACCATTATACCCATCCATGTAAGGTGTTGGTGGAAAAACAGATTACACCATGGCGTGGAGACGGTATTCTGTACGTACACACGCGCGGTGATTTTGTTTTCCATAGGATGGATAGAAGGTGAAATAGGTTTGTTTCATATTTATAATAACATATCAGTATATGAGGGATACTTATGTTATTACTTCATAATGAAACAACTAATGAAGAGGTAGTAGAAGAAGAATGGAAATTGAAGAAAACGGTAGAAGGTATTACCTCTTTCTCGAAGTGCCTCCTTTAAACATTCTCTTAGGGCACTAGAGTTGGTCTTTTGAGAATACCAGTACCTCTATAAGGTTTCTAGGGAAGTGGGTAAGTGAAATTGGTAGAGTTTTTCCGAGATTCAAGGCTCAAAATGGTGTGAGGAAGAGTGGGAGGAGATGCCCTTTTATAAGGGAGGAGAGGGGCACCTTTGGAATCCTCAAAAATATTAGTTTAATATAAATTCAAACCCCACATAAAAAACCTCCAAAAATGACTCAATTAGAATATTAGATTATATAGTTTTTTAATCTCATCAACCAATAAAATTTAGACATGTTTTGATCTTATTTTAAACCTTATCATTTTGATTTATCCTTATTTAATCTATTTAAGTTTATTTATGTTAATAAAATTCTAAATTTTAAATGGTTAAAAATAATCAGTTATGTGTTTTTAATTTTCCATAATTGGATATTTTATGAAATTTTAGACTATATAAATTTCAATTTATAATTTTTAAAAAAGTTTGTGATTTTTAAACAATTTAATAATATGTTATTTTTATAAAATAACAATAGTGTTAATTTTGACACTATTCATTTATTTGAATTTAAATAAAATCTACACAGAGGATATATTCGAACTAAAATATTTAATAGATTCTTAACATGCCAAATATTTCTAGAAAATTATTTTATCACATTAAATAGTTCATATAATATTTATTTTAAAAATTTTAAAACCATTTATTTGGTATATCTCTTAATAAAATAATTATTACAACATTTTTGTATAATTATTTAATATAGTTATTTGTTGCATAAAAATTAAAAAAAATCCTTTGATGAATATAAATATAAAATATTTTATAATAATAATTTTACTAGAATTTATCATCATAAAATAACAACATGTAAATTGTTATCTTTATTAAATTATGAAGGTGACAACTTTAGAATCATTTGAAATAACATATTATAAGTGTCATAATCGCCATAATAAGGATCCAAATGGTCACCAATTAGGCCATTGGATTATTAGGGTTTATATATACACTACTAATAAGTTTTTTGCAGATTTTTGGGCCTTTTGATATGTATTACTATTTCAATAAAAACTATATTATTGATTTTTCACTAAATAAATAATTTCTGCATCATTAATGTATAAGATAATAAGGTAATTAAATAACTCTTAAAAATTAAAAATAAATTACCATGATAAATAAAAACATTTTATATTTTAAATGATTATTTATAACCGAATTTATATTCTATATAAACTTATATTAAAAATACTTTAATTATTAAAGTTTAGTGAGACATATTTCACTTTCCTTTAAATAAAATAAACTAAAGGTCTTAATCACCTCCATGTGGGTTCTAATGGATTCCATTTAGACCCAAATATGAATTAGGATGAAATATAATCATCCAAGTGTATTAAGACGAGTATTAGTATAATTTTATAATATTATATTTACCCTTAATTACCCAATTTACCTTTTACTATGGTAAATAAAATTTACCGTTGTTATTATTCATAAAGCCGAAAAATAAAAAGTAGTCTATTAATATAATTTGGAAACAATGATTCCAAATATGGAATCCATTTTTCCAAATTCAATACACAGATGTTGCAGAAATTAAATTTAAATTAATCTCGTTGTCGAAAGAAAATGGTTTTTTGTTTAAAACATTGCAAAAGATTGAATTTATTTAACCTACGAATTCAATGTAAAATCAATGCTAATGACATAAATTATATTAAATGGTAAAAATATAATCTATTTATAATTTAATACCATTAAATATTATAATTTAACCATATAAATTATTACGATGAATAAAGTAGTTTTTAATTAAAATATAGCGTGTTTTTACTATTCATTAAAATATGAAAGTTATCAGAAAAATATCAAAACATTATCCAATGTAAAATTTTATATCCTGATTCAAAAGAAGAATTTTATTTTGTAAAATTGAACTTATAAACATGACAAAAACTAGATTTAATGTGGGTTCCCCATCAAAAGGCGGCAAAACTGTATTTTTTTAAAAATACTTATTTTACCCAAAAAATTATTTTGTTCTTATACCATGTTCTAGAAAATGTGTAAGATGAATAATAATGTTATAAAATTCAAAATTTAGTTAATATTATTCATAAAGGCTAGTTCATAATAATATTATAATAATATATCATTGTTTATTAAAACTCGGTATTGCGTACAACACATGCTATCGAGGAAGGTCGTGATTGCGTGTAATTCAAGCCAAGTCAGGGTTGCATGTAGTGCACGACTCCTTTGTTGTTGCGTATAAAAAAATACATTGAATATATATATATATATACTCAATGTTTCATAGAATAACTACTATCAAACAAACATGAAATTGTGTGTAATACGATCCAAGATTAGTGTTGCGTATACTACAAGCTAATACGGTGTTGTGTATAGAACAAGATAATCTTAGTGTAGCGTACAACAGAAGATATGAAAGAAATTAAAATGAATATATCTTATAAAATATCGGGTTGTAACATTATACCCCCCTTAAAATGAATTTCGCCCTCGAAATTCGTCGGGGTTATAAATCGTTTTCTATTCATAGAAACCCACATCGTAAAAAGGAATACTAACACTTAATTTTAAAAAATAAAGTATGAAATGTAATGATTACCCAAAGTAACTCATCATTGTGTTTCCATATAGGAGAACATAGGTGAAAATATGTATGTGGAAGAGAAATCTAAACATCAAGTTCTGATGGAGAGTGGTAGAGAACATGGCTATGAAAAATCCAACAATCACAAAGCCATAAATTTGTGATGATCTAAGGTACCATCTGATTAATCGGATATAAGGACACTAGGACAACATTTTTTTGTATTCAAGATAATTTCTCTAATGTTGAAGAAATTGGAATTAGAAGAAATACGTTCTTGATTTTGGTACAATCTCACCGTTGGTCGTTCCTTGGACAATTTCCACTTCATCTATTAAAGAAATGAAGTTGAATTTTTCATTCACGAAGTGTTAGCAGATCATATGATAGAATGATAGGTCATCCCATCTGTTCTCAAACAAAAAGTTTTCAAAAGTTATCAAATATACATAAGTCCATCTATAGTGAGATTGATCGTATATGATTCCAAAAATGAACTTATACTTTATATATCATACCGTTTAATAAAATAAAACTAGTTTCTACTAACTAGGTACTTCCTGTAGGCTAGTGGTAGGTGATAAAGGCCAGTTGCACTTCGGTTGTGGGTTCGATTCCCACATACTTTTCCGATGCGATGGGCTGTCGCTCGTCCTGCAGGTTGTCCTTTTTCTAAAACTACATTACTATAACATCCCATCAATAATATCTAGAAACGTTTTATCCTTAAACAATACTAACTTATGTACAACATAATCCATTCCAATCTTTAGGCTTATCTAAAATACTTCGGTCCAAGCTCATAGTATAAATAAAACAATTACTAGAAATTTTATTTAGCAAGAATGTGAATACAAGCATTTATCCCACATACATCATAAGATATATCTTATTGGTTGCATTCCAAACACATAAATACCTTAGTCATATATTCTCTTGAAACATAAATTACCATAGAACCTTAGTGAAAACATGAATACTGTCAAAAGGTAACTCTTTCCACATACCAAAATCCCAAAAAATCTATATAATCAAACCATAATATCACTTAGTCCTTATATCAGTCATGAGCTCATGAATACAATCAAACATCTCATTATCTTCTTATCCCTTCATTATGCACATATCATCTACTTTCCAAAAATATCTGAATAACATTCCATGGTTACCGGTACCATTCAACATATACTTTCAAATACTTTAGGAAAAACAATAGTGTAACAATCCTTAGATGATTATTTATTCCATAGTACCATACATTATTCTTTATAAACATACAATCATTCCACTAACTTCTTAAACCACTAACTGAGCTTCATCATTTCTTTCATCTCATATTTCATTTGTAGACTCTTCATCATCATCCACATAAATACTACTCATATGACCATGCTGATTCTCTTCATGAGATTTTCCCTTAGGGCATTGGTTTGCATAATGCCCATACATTCCACATTTAAAACATCTAATCATTGTTGATGTCGTAACAATACCATTATCTGTGTCCATGGTGTTAACTGAACCTTTTTTTTCACTTACTAGCTTTGTGTCCTTCTTTTCCACACCCAAAGCATCTTCCAGTTCCTTTGAAACAATCTCCCCGATGCCTCTTCCAACATGATTTACATGAGGGAAATTGAACTTTCTTTCCTCTATGATCATCAAGAAACTCCATCTTTCTCTTATTATCTGAGTCAGGAAATTTACCAAAGTTGAGATTATTGATCATATTATGAGATTTCTAATTAGGCATAATAACGATGTTTTGACTTCCAAATCTTGTTTCATTTGTTTGATCATGAAGAATATCATTCCATTATCTGTCATATCCTCTATTATCGTGGATCTTCCTGTTTCCATCCATTTTCTAAAACCCAAAAATAATAGTGTGAGAGGAAAAAATCATGCTAGGGAAAACAACATAGTAAAGGGGGAGTACCATCAATATCTAACATCTTAGGCTAAATTATAAGATCATTATCGTAGTTATAGGACTATATCCTATACATATACGTATCCTTAGGGACATCCCTAGACATACCTTAGAAATATCTCAAGGGATCTCACTAACGTTTTTGCATCCTAGTTTCCAAAGGTTGACTAAACCTCCCTCTGATACCAACTATAATGGTCTGGAATTACTTCCAGTGGACTATAATTGATACCTATCAGGGCACTCCATGGGTGGCTACACCCCCTGGGCGGGACACACCACCATCCCCAGTGGAAGCCATTTCCTCATGAAGCCCTTGGGTGGAGAGCCATGCTTCGTCCAACGCCCACATGTGAGAGTTCCCAAGGATCGGATACATTCCTACCTCCTTTGCCTCTCATACTAACTGTAAAGACCCGAAGCTTGATGTACATGTATAATACATTACTTTTGTGGAATACTTAATACATAACAAAAACCAAAACTCAAGGATCGTAAAAGTTTATTGTATTTGGAAACTCGGAACGTAATTTTCTAATCTTGGTAAAAAGATATTCAACATCTCCCATAAAGATCTTCCCCTTTTGTTTTCTTAACTAAAAACTTTCTTTAAATCCTGGGGAAAAGATAACATATAAAGTGTGAGCTCAAATGCTCAGTAAGGGTAAGCATATAGAACATAAAATAATCCATAAACATTTGAATGAAAAAAATGAACATAAAATCTAAACATGAAAATCTTGAGCAAAGACATAAATCATGGAAGTACATAAATAATAGATCATAAAGGAACATTAATCATGATAAACTAGCATGGGAATAAAACATTTAATTGGGGAAACCATTCATCACTTGTTATGATCTCCATAGTAGCCAAGGCATTGCTGCCAAGACCATCTTAGTGGACAAAGTCCCTTTCTGAATCGAGTTCACTCCTCGTTTCAGTCCTGTAACACTGAACCGGATTAACTTATAATTCTATCCATGTATATATCATGAGATATAAATCTTTACCCAATGCATTGGAGGGAGATATAGGTCCCACCCATCTCATAATGAAATCATTCTTACTTGTGCCACAAAATAAACATACATCATTCATAATAACCCAATAAATAAAATGGGTTTCATAAACATCATTCCATCATCACATAATCCATATAAAAGAAATGAATATCATTTCATAATAATAAAATTGAAACCATGTAAATCATAGAGACTTTATACTTGAAACATACACATATGAAATAATGTCATCTTAGATGGAAAATGGTTTTGATACAACACTTGAAATGAATTCTTGAGGAAAATATCATTTCTTCTTCAAAATCAATTTCTTTTCACAAAACATCATGAAATTTTAAAAGAAAAAGATTTTGTTTAAAATAGTCATGAAATCTTTTGGATTAAGCTTCATGAAAATAAGGCTGTATAAAACCGTAAAAATCATTTTATTCTGTATAAGTTAAAAAAACATTCTTCTCGTACTTTTGCCAGAAAAGTCAAAAAGTACCTCATAAAAGAAAGATTCCATACATAACATGTAGTAAAATTCAACAATGGGTAAAAAGGACTTTAAACATACATGAAACCATTTTTTGAAAATAGGGACATGGAAGATAAATATAACCCCAGTAAATACTTACGAATAAACAATCTCGGATAAAAACGAGATTGGAAAAGTTATCCCTTACCTTAGGTCCGATATGCTTTGTACGTATCCGAACCTCTTGTATAATGATTTGAATAATGTCATTGACTTATTACAGAATCATATTCATTGTTATTATATCATATATGGTTCACTTATGACATTATATTACTCGTTCTTTTGTAAATTCCATGTTAAAGAGCGTTTTGTGTAAAATCGTTTCATTTGTCATCTGTGTTTTGACTTGTAATTATTCATACGATTACATAGATCATGATTACTTAATTCCAGAATATAAAACATGATTTATAAATAATATATATTCAGAATATACATATATATAATAGATCGATAAATGGAATGAAATACACCGTTCATGGTGACAGTAGGTCGTACGTACGCATGAACGTTGTTTTCGTTTCCTCATTGAATTGAATGGAATTAATTGGATGACATACATATAAATATACATAAATCCAGTATCATTATAATGTCATATATTTCATGATTACTTATTATATATACTTCATAAATATTCATTAATGGTTAATCATTGAGAATAAATCTCATCGCGTCGTGGAGACTGTAATCCGTACGTACGCACGAGCGATGATATCGTTCCCATAATTATTGAATAGAATTGAAGTGGATGTTATAATATATCATAATCAGTATGATGTTATAATAACCATATATAGTTATTATTTACACCATTATACCCATCCATGTAAGGTGTTGGTGGAAAAACAGATTACACCACGGCGTGGAGACGATATTCCATACGTACGTACGCGCGGTGATTTTGTTTTCTGTGGGATGGATAGAAGGTGAAATAGGGTTGTTTAATATTTATAATAAAATGTCAGTATATTAGGTATACTGATGTTATTACTTCATAATTAAACAACTAATGAAGAGGGAGTAGAAGAAGAATGGAACTTGAAGAAAACGGTAGAAGGTATTACCTCTTTCTCGAAGTGCCTCCTTTAAACTTTCTCTTAGGGCACTAGAGTTGGTCTTTTGAGAAGACAAGTACCTCTATAAAGTTTCTAGGGAAGTGGGGAAGTGAAATGGGCAGAGGTTTGCCGAGATTCAAGGCTAAAAATGGTGTGAGGAAGAGAGGTAGGAGGTTCCCTTTTATAAGGGAGGAGAGGGTCACCTTTGGAATCCTCAAAAATATTAGTTTAATATAAATTCAAACCCCACATAAAAAACCTCCAAAAATGACTCAATTAAAATATTATATTAGATAGGGTTGTAATATAATCAACCAATAAAATTTAAACATTTTTTGATCTTATTTTAAACCTTATTATTTTGATTTATCCTTATTTAATTTATTTATGTTTATTTGTGGCAATAAAATTTGAAATTTTAAATGGTTATAAATAATCACTTATGTGTTGTTAATCTCCCATAATTGGATACTTTATGACATTGTATACTATATAAATTTCAATTTATAATTTTAAAATATTTTTGTGATTTTTAAACAATTTAATAATATGTTATTTTTATAAAATAACAATAGTGTCAATTTTGACACTATTCATTTATTTGAATTTAAATAAAATCTACACAGAGGATATATTCGAAATAAAATATTTAATAGATTCTTAACATGTCAAATTAGTCTATAAAATTCGTGTATTACATTAAATAGTTCATATAATATTTATTTTAAAAATTTTAAAACCATTTATTTGGTATATCTCTTAATAAAATAATTAGTACAACATTTTTGTATAATTATTTAATATACTTATTTGTTGCATAAAATTTAAAAATAAAAACCTTTGATTAATATAAATATAAAATATATTATAGTAATAATTTTACTCGAATTTATCATCTTAAAATAACAACATGTAAATTGTTAACTTTATTAAATTATGAAGGTGACAACTTTGGAATCATTTAAAATAAAATATTATAAGTATCATAATCGCCATAATAAGGATCCAAATGGTCAAAAATTTGGCCATTTGATGAAAAGGGTTTATATATACACTTATAATAAGTTTTGTGCAGATTTTTGGGCCTTTTGATATGTATTACTATTTCAATAAAAACTATATTATTGATTTTTCACTAAATAAATAATTTCTGCATAATTAATGTATAAAATAATAAGGTAATTAAATAAATCTTAGAAATTACAAATAAATTACCATGATAAATAAAAACATTTTATCTTTCAAATTATTATTTATAACTGAATTTGTATTCTGTATAAACTTATATTAAAAATACTTTAATTATTAAATTTTAGTGAGACATATTTCACTTTCCTTTAAATAAAATAAACTAAATGTCTTAATCACCTCTATGTGGGTTCTAATGGATTCCATTTAGACCCCAATATGACTTAGGAAGAAATAGAATCATCCATGTGTATTAAGGCAAGTATTATTATAATTTTATAATATTATATTTACCCTTAATTACCCAATTTACCTTTTACTATGGTAAATAAAATTTATCGTTGTTATTATTCATAAAGACGAAAAATAAAAAAGTAGTATATTAATATAATTTGGACCCACTGATTTCAAATATGTAATCCATTTTTCCAAATTCAATACACATAAGTTGCAGAAATTAAATTTAAATTATTCCTGTTGTCGAAAGAAAATGGGTTTTTTTTAAAACATTGCAAAAGATTGAATTTATTTAACCTACGAATTCAATGTAAAATCAATGCTAATGACATAAATTATATTAAATGGTAAAAATATATTCTATTTATACTTTAAAACAATTCAATATTATAATTTAACCATATAAATTATTACGATGAAAAAAAGTAGTTTTTAATTAAAATATAGCGTATTTTTACTATTCATTAAAATATGAAAGTTATCAGAAAAATATCAAAACATTATCCAATGTAAAATTTTATATCATGATTCAAAAAAAAGAATTTTATTTTCTAAAATTGTACTTATAAACATGTCAAAAACTAGATTTAATGTAGATGCGCCATCAAAAGGCGGCAAAACTGCATTTTTTGAAAAATACTTATTTTACCCGAAAAAATTATTTTGTTCTTATACCATGTTCTATAAAATGTGTAAGGTGAATAATAATGATATAAAATTCAAAATTTAGTTAATACTATTCATAACGTCTAGTTCATAATAATATTATAATAATATATCGTTGTTTAGTAAAACCCGGTATTGCGTACAACACACGCTATCGAGGAAGGTCGTGATTGCGTGTAATGCAAGCCAGGTCAGGGTTGTGTGTATTGCACGACTACTTTGTTGTTGTGTATAACAAAATACAATGAATATTTATATATATATACTCAATGTTTCGTAGATTAACTACTATCAAACAAACATGAAATTGTGTGTAACACAATCCAAGATTAGTGTTGCGTATACTGCAAGCTAATACGGTGTTGTGTATAGCGCAAGATAATCTTGTTGTTGCATACAACAGAAGATATGAAAGAAATTAAAAAGAATATATCTTATAAAATCTCATGTTGTTACAATTCACCCATATAAAACAAAACCTTTATAAGGGTGGATGTAGCTACCCCAACCCCAACAGCCCAGAACTAGTTCCTACTACCATTACATTTGCATAAGATAAAAGTAAATCACATCCCAAAGGATGGAATAGTTTATTTTTCTTGGTAAACTAGATATATATATATATATGGGTCATTTATTATCATTGAATATAAAAATTAAAACATAATTTTTTTTGAGAATAATTGTATTCTATCTAGTGAATCCATGAATATCATTCATAGTAAACTTCATTGAATATTGAGGAAAGGAAACCAAATAAGTGTGAGATAAAATTCTCAAAAATGGTAGAATATAGTGTAAGTAATAATTAATAAATGAGAATAATAAATATCATAAGTTAAATAACTAAACACACATTCCATGTTATTAATAAACTGAGAAGGATGTGCATAAATAATATGGAAAGGTAAATAATTAAAACCAAATTCCACTTAATCAATAAACAAAGAAATAAATTCTTTCATATATTTTGTCACAATGAAAATCTAATGGATATAAATAACTGAATATTTAATGAATACAATTCTTAATTATCCAAAGTCATGTTTCCCAAAAACATGATACCTTTATCATTAAGATCTATACTCTAGGAAATTTAAAACATAGTGGGTTAATACCCATTAGCTTAGGATAGCCTAATAATTCATCCCATGAGACTACCGATGCATTAAGGGACTTACATTAACCAGTCCCAAATCCATATCTTTCATATCCCAATCATTCCACATATTTCATATAGTCAAATTACTTTATAAAAAAATGTGCCTTAACAAATATCTGTATTGAGTAAAGGATACAGATTTATCAATATTTACTCAATTAATCAAATAACATTCAAGTTAAATACCATATTTATAAATGGTATATAATTTAGGTGATAATCATATCTATGAAAAATAATGAGGATATTTAGGGAGAATTTAATGAAAAATGGTCATTGAAAAGTGAATAACTTGATGGGAATTTAATGACTACAAAAATGATTCCAGAAAGTGAATTTCAATACTAACCTTGGTCAAAATAATCATAATCCTACCAAAATAAGAATAAGGATGTTATTAATAGAATGTATACCCATTGGAGTAAGAATAATGATTTTTGTTCTAGATGAATAGAAATATAATAAAAATATCTTTAAAAACCTTCTTGAGGAAAATATTTTTTTTATTTTGAAAAAAAAATATAAAAATAATTTTTCTTTAAAATCACTTTTAAAAAAAATTATTTAATAATATATTTGTAAAATTTAAAAGGAATATTCAAATAAATGGTGGTTGGTAATTCCATACTAGGTAAAAAATAACATTCCTTTTGTATTGTAAAAAGGTTAGAAAAGTGCCTTGTTTGGAAAGTGACAAGAAGATTCCTTTGAAACCATTTTTTAAAAAATAAAAAATGGATAAAAATTGTTTTATTAAATAATTTTTAAAAGTATAAAGAATTCATTTTGAGAAAAAAATTATAAAACATGTTTTTGTATGAAAATATATTTCTTACTAAAGAGAGAAATGAATTCATATTTTATTAAAACATTTTATCAATAAGTTTAAGTACCAAGAAGTAAGAAAATGGTAAAATAAATTGAAAAATAACATGAATAGACATATGATAATAAAAATAAAGGTTTTATTAAAAAATTATCATATAATTTTCTTTAATAGAAATTCAATAATAAATAATCTTGATTAGAATGATATTGTGAAATAAAGCCTTAAAATGATCGTAATGTTAAAGTGATAAATAATAAATGAATATATTATTTGTATCAGATGAAAATATACATAAAATAGGTGGAAATAAATCATAATATGATAAAAATACATCATTCACATAATCTTAAAATATTAATGACAATAAGGAAGTAGTATAACCCAATGAAAATAAATCCACCTATGCAATTTGTTACCACATGGAAACTTTTAATTAGAATCCCTATGGATGAAATAATTCAAATTAAAACCTAAAATACCTTGAATAATTAATTATTCATTATAATAAATGTCAAATTTTAGTATATACACCATATAAAATAAACTATGTGTATAACATTACAATATCCCTCAATGAAATGAAATTGAAAATAAAGTCCCTTACCTTATGATTATTTTTTTTTGAATGTGATTTAACCTTATGTATGATGTATTTAAACATGTTAATAACTTATTAAATAACCATATTAATATTTATGATATCATATATTATCCATTTATAACATATTATTACCCATTAGTTAATAATGTTTCATTATTTTCATCATTTCGGATGTTAATTTCCTTGTTTTTTTAATATGTTTTGACTTGTTATTTTTTGTAGATATTACTTTGATCATGATTTAATAATATATAAAATATTAAAAATGATGTAAATATCACATATATATATTTATTATATATTTATTTATATTAATCCATAAAACAATTATTGTAAATGAACTAAATTGTTCATAGAGATGACAGGTCGTACGTATGCATGAACATTGTTTCCATTTTCCTATCGTACTTAAATAATGTAAAGTAAATTATGAAAATATATATCATCATTAAATTATCATTATTATGTAATATATATCACATATTTTCATTGAAACTATCCTTAATAAATTCCATATAAAGTGTGAATGAATCACATCACTTTGGGAGGCAGTAGTCCCCTGTACACACGAATGAAATTATCGTATTCCCAAAAAATGGAAATAATGAAGGTATGTATTATAATATAATTGAATAAGAATAAATACATAGTAAATATAATATATATCAGATATAAGAATTATTTACATCATTATACCCAACCTTTATAGATGTTAATAGAAAAATAAACGATATTGGTTCATGAGGCGGTATTCTATCGTACACACGAACAATGATTTTATACCCCATTTGATGGAAGTGTGTAAATTTATAGGTAGTAAAATTATCATAACTTCATGTTATTATATTAAATATACTTATGTTATTATATAATCATGATATAAATATAATTTAAGGAGGTTGATTTTCCAATAAAAATGCATATTTTGATTACATTTTAATGGTATTAAATTTTAAATTTTGATCTTATGGTCCTGAGTTAGTGGATTTTAATTTTGAACATCCATTCTCATTATTTGTACACTTCATGCCTAATATGCACCAATTTAGGCCCAATACTTCATCTGATTTTAAATAATTTAATTATCTGTATTTTAAATTAATATTTTGGGAAATAGATATAAACATAAATATGAACATTTTTTATTCAGGGATCAATGGATGGTTCATAAATGATGATGGGGATATTTGGCGATGAAAAGAAACAATTCTGGAGAAGGCAGATTGGATATCATACCACTGATGGGAATGTGGGGCCCACAATACAAGCCCAATGAAATCCCAATTTCATGGGAGGCTAGAAGACTTATAGAATAAAAAATAATTCTTCTGGATCCATTGCTAATTCCTCCTAAATGGTGGTGATTAAGGCGGCCCATGTTGAAGATTCAATTTTGGGCCAGATTCTGCGGTCTAGAAAAATAGCCCATTATTTATATCCTATCTCACGAACAGCTGAATATTTTGGGCTGAAATGTTACAGAATATTAGGGTACATCTGGGGATTCATTTAAGTCTTAGATGGCCCACTCAAATTTGTCCTTCTAGAAGGTCCTTTCGGCGCGTCTTTCTGGTGGATGCAAGCTAGCTAGAATTTCGGGGCAAGAAGTGGAAAAGTCTCTCTACATTAATGTTCCACCCACCTTTCCCCAACACTATTAATTAAAGTCACATGAGATTTTGGGGGATTGGCCAAGGATTCATTTTTTCCTATTTAAGGTAGTATTGGTGGAGGATTTAGGGATCTTGGATGCTTTGTATCATTGTAATATTTTGTTGTCCATTTGATGTTGTAATCGTTCTTCATTCTCATGTAAGTTGTTTGAATCACATTAGTTCTTAATAAAAGTTCTTCATTTTATCTTTTTCTATTCTTCTTCTTATCACTTTGATATCTTTGATTCAAGGTATGAATTTATTCATACCAAATCTTGTGAAATTTATCACACAACGGTGGAGTGATCATTTTTGTTGTTATTTTTGCTTCTTCAATTCTGCCCCTATGAGTCTACTTTCTGCTTCCTTTGAGATCATAGAATCAATGGAGGGCTAAAAACTTATGGGTTGGTCCTAGGGAGTTTCATGGGGTAGATTGGATGTTATTTTATGGTCTAAAATTCTGTAATCATTTCATTAATTTAATATTTCCATTAGATGATTAATTTCTTCTTCATCTTCCCCAACTTTAACAATGACACATTTCAAGTGCTAGTACAATCCAATTCCTTGGAGTTATTAATAAATTGATCCTCTAAATGCATTATTTATTATCCTTATAATTGTGTAGGGATTAAATTGGTGAATGATTTTGAGGAATTATATCATTTTGTGGATACGTCTTGAATTAGTGAAACGAACGTCATAAGAAAATAAATACATCCAATCTAACCCTAGTAACAACTTAGGATCAACTCATCTTCATTAATTGTTTTAGACTAAGTAATTTTATGTTTTAATTTATTTTATTTAAATTAAATCAGTAGTTATTCAAAAAAAATCAATCCAAATAGTTGGCCACTCCATAGCCAAATCCTTCAAAATTCATAGTGTCTCTAGGTTTCTTCTTCATTCCCTATGGATTCGACCCATACCTATAATACAACGACTGCATACATGTAGGGTAAATTTGAGCGCAACTAAATTTTGGCACCATTTCCTAGGACCCATGTAAGTTACCTTATACACACATCTTCTTTTCTCACCCCACATTCTCTATTCTCACCCCCCATCTCTCTTATCTTTACCCCTTTCTGTTTGTGTGTGTACTGAGAATCTAGAATCCAACTTTCTGTCTTCTACCATGGATTATCTTCCAAATCACCATATCAAAAACTAATGCTGGAATCAAATGGAAGTTCAATATTGGGAAGCCCCTAAATTAGAAAATTTTCTTGATCAACCCTTTAATGATTACCCCGCACCCAATGAGACATACAATCAATGGGATAATGAATGTTTAAATGATCAATTTCCTTCCCTATCAAGGATGATTGAAGAGTAAAATATTATTGAAGTCCATAATGTTCAACATATCATCCTATCTATTCCTCAATCATTTCTTGAACAATTGTGTAATCAAATGAAGATAATGAATTCTGAGGTTTCAACTTTGAGGTTAGAACTACAAAACTTTAAAACATGTGAAGAACCCACATTAGAGTCTGGGAAATCAGAGGTAGATAATGAAGTGAATTGTTCAAGTAATGTTGAAATTCAAGATGAAGAGTATTTAAATCAGGAGGAAATTTATTTTTTGAATTTAAAAGATAATAACTTGACATCAAGGATTGAGTTTCCTGAACGTGGCTCCATTAGTGAATTTTTAGGACCACCGATCACTAAAAAATTAGGAGAAATCCCAAACACTGAGCCCATACCTACTCCTAGAATTCAACTGGACACTTTTGAGGATGAATCATATTTTTATAGGGAACCAATTCATTCTAATGTCTTTGGAGAAGAAGCTGATTTTCATTCAAATTTCCAATCTTCTTTATGAAATTTCAATCAACCTAAACTCAAAATCATTGTCCTTCCTTCCCCACTCGAGTATCCCATAATTTATGATAAAAAATAGCTTGGGTTTTTCATTAATTCATCTCATGAAACCCAAAACGGGGGGGGGGGGGGTTGTTCTTTGATTTATTAGGAAAGACTACAGAAGAAAAAAGATCAACCATTTTTTATACTCCATGGATTTTCCCATTAATTTTAGAAAATAGGATTGTTCATGAATCAAATTCAAAACCTTCTTACCAACCAAAATAGAGAATCATTATTAATCAAGTTTAAGTGGAGAAAGATGAGGTCATTAAAATTTTGAAAGCTGGAATTGGATAAGTTGGGGGGTTCAAGTCGAGCTAGCGACGTTAAACAAAAGCGCTGCAAGGGAGGCAACCCATGGATTTCATGTTTTATTTCATTTAATTAGTACCTTATACTTTTGACATGTTCTTCTTTTATGAGTATGGATGGGTATAAAAGGGGAGTACCGTATTCATCTATGTCACGCGGTGTGATCCATGAGTAATACCTTACCCAGAAATTTAAAAGAAGACAATGTATCATCAGTTTATTTTATTTTATTTATGTTTTTGTAGGTTAAAAAAAATTAGATTGTTGACCTGTTCTTCTCTTATGAGTATGGATGGGTCTGAAAGGGGAACACCATATTCATCTGTGTCACGCGGTGTGATCCCTGAGTAATACCTTACCCATAAATTTAAAATAAGACAATGTATCATTAGTTTGAATTAAAAAAACAAAAAAAAACAGGGAAAATCATAAAAATGATGATACTTGGAATTAAATAAATCGGTTTGTTGTTTGTTTTGTCTGGTTTGTTCTTTTTTGTATGGTTCAGGGACTATTTTGGGTGATACATGTTCAATCAAGAAGGTTCCAACATCCCCCAAGAGATCAAATGAGTAATATGGAGAATCATGAAATTCAACTTCAAATACCAGGTGAATTTGTTCCATGTTTATCATTTTCAATTTCCTCTTTGAACTCCTCTCCTACACCCCTTCTAACTTTTATTTTCTTTAAACACTGGGGAAAATGTTATTCTATGTGGGGGGAGATGAAATAAAATTTTTGATCTTTTGTGCAAAAAAATGTGTGGAAGGAAAAATTTCATTAACCTTGAACATGATAACACACATTTAAAACTCTAAAATTGGATATCAAATAATTTTTCATGCCTTGATTCTGATTTTAATGCAAGTTTATGTTCATGTGCATAGATATTGGAAAGTGCGGTTGTCCGTTGTGATTTTTCACCGTTTATATTTTCATCTAATTATTTAAAAAAACACAATGCACGTACTTTAGGTTGTGTGGTATTAGTTTGAATTCTTGGGGTCCATCATAAATGGTATAGGGTTGGTGATCATTTTAATTTTTACATGAGTATTCAAAAAAAATCAATTGCGCATAGACCAATGAATTGACCAAATGTGTGGATTTCAGCACTTGGGGATCGTGACTCCATAGTAGTCTGGCCTGGAGTTGGTCATTTTATCTCTATTTGTGGTAATTTGAATTTGTTTTTGATTTAGTTAACTTGAGATTATTCTTGAGTATGTGAGCTTCACTTGGTTCCCTAAGGTCTTTGATCCTGGGAATCATCGGCAAAGTCTTGCTACATGGGTTGACTCGATTGAGTTCAATTTCAATTACCATGGAAAAATTGAAAAAAAAACAAAATAAAATAAAATAAAAAAATGAGTACTCATCTTACTATTAAAATTTGATTTCTCTTAGTGCTTCTATCTTTTCTCCCTCGAATAAAAATGAACCCCCATCTCTATTGTGATGCACAACACATCATCATGCTTAATTGAATTTGTATGAAATATGGCGATGAATTTGAACAAAGGAATGGGCTTGGGCTTGATATATTCCTATAGAAATATCTTGTTTTAAATTATTTTGATGGGTTTCATAATTGTTTGGTATGAGATCTTTCGGTGAGAAATGTGTATTAAAATGTTTTTGGAAAAGGTCATTCGAATTTCATTTTTGTGAGATATATTTTTCTCGGGACTAGAAAAACTCAAGTTGGGGGGTGTTATTAGCCAATAAAAACACATATTTGGATTACATTTTAATGGTATTAAATGTTAATTTTTGATCTTATGGGCCTGAGTTAGTGGGTTTTAATTTTGAACATTCATTCTCATCATTTGTGCACTTCATGCCTAATATGCACCAATTTAGGACCAATGTTTCATCTGATTTTAAAGAATGTAATTATCCTTATTTTAATTTGATATTTTGGGAAATGGATATAAATAAAAATATGAACATTTTTTATTCAGGGATCAATGGATGATTCATAAATTATTGTGGGGATATTTGGCAATGAAAAGAAACAATTCTGGAGAAGGAAGATTGGATATCATCCCACTGATGGGAATATGGGGCCCACAATATAGGCCCAATAAAGTCCCAATTTCATGTGAGGATAGAATACATATATAGGAAAAAATAATTCTTCAGGAGTCAGTACTAATTCGTCCTAAATGGTGGTGATTAAAGCGGCACAAGTTGAAGATTCAATTCTGGGCCAGATTCTGCAGCCCAGAAAAACATACCACTATTTATATCATATCTCACAAATGGATGGTTATTTTGGGCTGAAATGTTACAGGATGTTAGGTTACATCCGGGGGTTCATTTAAGTATTCTATGTCCCACTAAAATTCAGCTTTCTAGAAGGTCCTTTCGGTGCGTCTTTTCGTTGGATGCAAGCTGGCTGCAACTTCGGGGAAAGAAGTGGAAAAGTATCTCTACATTAATGTTCCACTCATCTTTCCCCAACAAAATTAATTAAAGGCACATGGGATGTTGGAGGCTCGTCCAATGCTTCATTTTTTCCTATTTAAGGTAGTATTGGTAGAGGATTTATGGATCTTGGATGCTTTGTTTTATTGTAATGTTTTGTTGTCCATTTGATGTTGAAATCGTTCTTCATTCTCATGTAAGTTGTTTGAATCGCATTAGTTATTAATAAAAGTTCTTCATTTTATCTTTTTCTATTCTTCTTCTTATCACTTTGATATATTTGCTTCAAGGTGTGAATTTATTCACACCAAATCTTCTGAAATTTATCACACAACGGTGGAGTGATCATTTTTGTTGTTGTTTTTGCTTCTTCAATTCCGCCCCTATGGTTCTACTTTCCACTTCCTTTGAGATCATAGAATCAATGGAGGGATAAAACCTTATGGGTTGGTCCTAGGTAGTTTCATGGGGCATATTGGATGTTATTTTATTATCTAAAATTCTATAATCATTTCATTAATTTAAGATTTCCATTTGATGATTAATTTCTTCTTCATCTTCGCCAACTTTAACAATGACACATTTCAAGTGCTAGTACGATCCAATTCCTTGGAGTTATCATTAAATTGATCCTCTAAGTGCATTGGTGATTAGCCTTGTAATTGTGTAGGGATTAAATTGGTGAATGATTTTGAGGAATTATATCATTTTGTGGATATGTCTTGAATTAGTGAAACGAACGTCATAAGAAAATAAATACATCCAATCTAACACTAGTAATAACTTAGGATCAACTCATCTCCATTAATTGTTTTAGACTAAGTAATTTTATGTTTCAATTTATTTTCTTTAAATTAAATCAGTAGTTATTCAAATCAAATCAATCCAAATAGTTGGCCACTCCATAGCCAAAACCTTCCAAAATCAGAGTGTCTCTAGGTTTCTTCTTCGGTCCCTGTGGATTCAACATCTACCTTTACTAGAACGACCACATACTTGTAGGGTAAATTTGGGCGCAACCATATGTGCATAAGTAAATAAAATAAAATTTCTTTTAGAAGTTCGTTACCTCTTCTTTGGGTATCCTCCTTAGGTCTGCAATAATGCCTTGTTAAGTTGTATTTAATCCCAAGAGAAGTATTCTAGTATGTTTTTAGGTAATTTTGGAATTTATTTGGGTATTTATTTTCTAAAATAAATTATTTTATAATTTAGAAGAAGGGGGGAGGGGGAAGGCCTTTTATAAGTGGTGTGAGTGGAAAACTTGTAAGTTTTTTAAAGATGGAATTACACCCATGTTTTTTCCATGTAAAGTGGATCCAATAATGCACATAAATGGATAAAAGAAATTATATGGTTCAAATACGGATATAAAATGGGTTTTGCGCAAGTTTTTAGGTCATTTGGACCCTTAAGTTTAAAGTCTAGGCCCATGGTAAACTTATTTTTCTCTTAATCTCTATAATTAATTTTAACTTTTTTCTCTGATCATTTTCGTCAAAAATTAAATTGAACTTATTATACATTATAAATTATTATTATTAATAAAATTTAATCCATTTTTCTTAATTCAAATCACATAATTTGGAGAAATTAATTTAAACTTAACCTCAGAGACGTGTTGAGAAAACTGGTTTTTAAATTGAAAATAATCAAAATTTTGATAAGTTTTTATATATAAATTAAATATAAAAATGACTAAAATGACATAAATTCGATTAATAATTGTATAATTTATCTAATTTTACTTGAAAACTGATTTCAAATATAATTTAACATTATAAATTATTTAGATAAAAAGTAATTTTTCTATTAAAATTGAGTATTTTTCAATATTCATCAAAAAATGAAACTTCTCAAAAAAATTACCCAAAATTCACACTCTGGTTATTTTGAAATTAAAATTAAAAAAAATAAGTTTACTTTTTCAAAAAACTTTATAAAATATTCAAAATTTATTTTTAAAACTAGTGTACCATTAAAAGACGACAAAATTGTCTTTAGAAAAATATAGCTTTGTATGCGTAAAATTAGATTTGTTCTTATCGTATGCCTATCAAATCTGTTGGATGAATGTAAAAAAATATTGAATATATAAAATATAAATTTCATTAATATTATCCAATAATATAAATTAATTCAATTTATTAAGATAAAAAAAATTTGGCGTTTAAAAATATATTTTTTTATAAAAACGTTTCCTTTATATTCAAATGGATTTTAAATTCCTTAGTTAGTAGCCACTAAATTCAAACATATATTTTAATAAGTAATTTAATCATAGTAATAATAAAAAAAAAATTTATAGGATATAATTTATATTTTAAATAATAATATTAATAGTATTTAGTAAAACTCGATCTTGCGTGTAACACAAGCTATCGAAGAAAGTTGTTGTTTCATGTAACACAAGCTAACCCAGTGTTGTGTGAATTGCAATCTATATAATAGATTGAATTTATTTAAAACATTAAAATATATTTTAAATTATTATGATGTTATATTCCATTCTAAATGTGACATTGTGTGTCATACATGTTATTAAATAAAATTTTATTCTTTCATAATTTAATGGTGTTATAGTAAAATTCAAAGTAGTTGTACCTTGAACTATAAAAGGTCCTGATTTATAATCTATGATCACTGGCACATAATTTTATTATTTATTAATTAATATCCCATTTTCCTTACATCCATATTGATATTCACTTTTTTTAGAAGTCATGTTGTTCCTATAATCACTTGACTCACTTGGTTCTATGGGTGAGAATTGTTCTAATGAGATCACCCCGTCAAAGTGTAGGATGTTTAATAAGTATGAGATTAATTTCCATTACCAATACTTCTATCACTATGAAAATATTTTTGATAGATATCTAATATTGTTACAGTAGTGACATTTTCTAGGTGGTTCCATAAAATATCACTTTATTTGTTAAAATGAACCACATTGGAAATATCAATGCTTCCATTCTGATCAAGGAGGGTAGTTGAAAAATCCATTGGTTTGATTCTGATATATACCACCATATTTGAATTATGTGTCTATATTCCACTTATTTCCAGTATTGGTGTTCTCAAATGTTCTAATGGGGATAAACATTCTCCCTCTAACTATATTTCCCAAGATATCCCTTTCTTCCGCAAATGCTCTATTGACCATATCTGCATAGTCTATAATGAAAAGGATGAAATTATTTGAGTGAATTTATGATCATATCCATGACATTAAAAATTTCCTTCAAGGACTCAGTTGTAGTTACTTTTGGTGAAAATAAAACTATGTTCATAAACATATCCTCACATTTAGTCATTTAGAGATTCTAATTCTTTAAACTAAATAAAGCCATTTTTTAAAGATTTGAAAGGTTTGGGGATAGAATTTATTGTTGAAATTTATTTCAAAATCCTCCCATGTAAGGCCTTGGTCATCGATAGTCTGAATCGATAAATCCCACCATTTTCATGTCAGATCCTTGAGAATAGACATTTACAAATTGACTTTCAACACAAATGGTGTCCTAAGGAAATCAAAGATTTGATATATCCTATTTAGCTACAACATCTATTTTTCAGGATCTGAATCCCTATAAAATATGAGTGGATTCCATTTCTGAAACTAGAGAGAATGATCCAATTCTTGAGGCTCATTATTCTCGCTCCCTCTATTATTGACTTAAAAATCTTGAATGATGTTTTGGACTAACTGTTGGTTATCTTGTGGCTTAAGTGGAACCACATTTTCTTCTTCCTATTCTGATTGATTCCTATGATGTCTAACCAGTGTCATTCTCTATAACTAAAACAAGACATCATTTAGCCTCACTCAATATCAAATGAAGGAATAGAAATTCCAAAATAACATATCAACAAATACCAAAACCAATATTTTAAAAATCCAACCATTTGAAATCATTTATACCTTTTTTCATAAATAATCAAATGCATACTAAAAAATTGAATCCTAGTGGGAAGTATCATTGATAATGTATGATACGTTACACTCATTGGTTAAACCCATGATGATGAGTTGAAAACATGCCTAGAAGTGTCTTAAAACACTTATGTACCCAAACCACCCTAGTAACTTGAAGTTAATCATAAAAAGGTTAGATACCTATTTTAATACTATACATTTTAAGTTTTGATGTCCCTATATCCTTGAAACCAATGCAACTCAAGAAATGAAAAATAATGATACCATTTTTAACATCTCACCCCTCCAGATTGACTTGATAAATGAAAGATGTGTTACTAGACTTAAGTGAAATTCCCTAGACACCAAAGGCTGTAAATAAATGACAAAGGCATAGGAAAATGTTGGGGGTTATTTTCCCTTTAAAGGGATAAAGAAACCTGTTAATATTGAACAATAAATATCTAAACCTCATGTAATGACCCAAATTTTTATCAATGGAATTATCTCATTATAATTATGCCTTATAGTATAATCACATTAGGAAGCACAATGACATATCATGATACTAAATACTATGTGATTATTAAACATAATTTTTCCACTTCTATTATTTGAATTTTGAAATTCTAACATACATGGTTATGATCAGTAAGATTTTTGGAGTCTAATAGAACAAACATAATTTTTGGTGAATAGTAACCAACCCTTGTGAATAGTAAATGAACCTTGTGAATAGAAGCGTACCCTTATGAATAGTAATATGACCCTTATTAATAGTCAATCATCCAAAATAATAGTAACCTCACCAATGAATAAAATTTAGGCATCTTATAAGTGATAAAATGACCATAGTAAAAGTATTGGTATATTTTTAAGTCATAAATAATCAATTATAATTAATTAATTAATTTAAAAGAAAATTTATTTTCCTAAAATGTTTTCATAAATTAAAAATTATATGTCTTTTGGTTTTAAGATAATTTTATAAGGCCTTATGTAATTTTTGAAAGCAATATGAAATCGGTTTTAATTTTAAAAAATGTATTTTAAATATAAATTATGATTTTAATTAAAAATTAAATTAATAATATTTAGAAAATTATTTTTGAAAATGGAGTTTATTTTTGGATTCTACATGTTGAAAAATGGTTAACGTGAATTTTGGTGATTTTTTCTGAAATACTTGATTTTTTTATGAATAGTAAAATACGATAATTTAAAAAATAAGTTAAATTCATGAATTATAGAGTCATGGGTGATGTTATGATGATGTAAGCACATATGTTTCAGATTAACATGATAAAATTACTTTATTTAGTCATTTAAGACTCTCTATTTCTTGTCTTGTGGAGAAATAATAAATTAATGAATATAATATTGAGAAAACCCCTCCCCCTCCACTATAAATACCACCCTTCACACCCTCATTTACTCACACCTATCAAGCTTTAAGACTTGTCTAAACTCTTCCCAAACATATTCTCTATCCCCTTCTCCACTTACAATAGCTTCTTGTCTCATCAAAAGACCAAGCCTAGGTTCCTTAAGGAGGATTCAAGAGGTAATTCCTCTCTCTATATTTTCCTTTAATTTCCTTTCAATTTCAACTTCTTTTCTTAATCACTCCCAACCTATCCTTATCCAAATGGTATGGTAACTCCATTATCTCAAATGTACAATAATTTTATGATACTAATGGCATAATATATCATCCAACCTTCTTCTCCTATTCTTTTTATTTTAGAAAAGAAAAATTTGTTCATGAGGTGTCAATTTATCACCTTCAAGAACAACGTGTTTTAATTTTTCCTTTATCACCTTTAGATCTGGTCATGAAACCATTTGTTTGGTTTAACCATATTATATTATATGTATTATATCCTATTTAATTTTATGTATCTAACTTATGTACATATTAATAAATGATTAAATAAAACAAGATTTTTGTGGACGAAAAATCGCCCGAATTAACTCAAACGATCGTCATTAAATTATTATCTAATGATTCATCCACATGGTAGATAATATAATTAATAATAATATCATTTAAAATCCTTTAATATCATTAATAACATTAAATATCAGTTCTGTATTTTTATCCATGATCTACACAAGCTTCCATTTATGAATACATGTGAACCGCTCAAGAAAATCATAAAAATCAACATTCTTGAACAATATATTTAAACTCTATAACTCATCCAAAGGCCCATAAAATAACTTAATAAAATCATAATTAACCATATTCATGTACACAAGGTTCTTTAATTTTTAATTAATGAATATAATGTGGTTATACAGGACATTAAAGTGAAGAAAGTGTTATGATACAAGGTAAGGGGGAATCTCGAACCCAACTTTCTTTCTTAGGGTTCTCCCTCTTCACTCCATTTTTGGTATGGTCACTCCTTAAAAATAATTTATTCATAATTATATTAAATTTTATGGGATATAAATATTTTCCACAGAAGTTTTTTTTAAAAAAAAATTCAAAAAAGAACTCTTCTTTCAAAAACACACCTTTTACTTCTCACTCAAGGTTGATGGTTCTTGTATCAAATATGTTATTCCCTCTTTATTTTGGGAACCCAAAGTTTATGAATGTGTTATTATGAGATTAAACACGTTACTCTACATGGGTTATTTATTTTCATTTTTTATATATTATTTATGTGGCATGCATGATAATGAAAATGTTATGATGTGATGGGTGCGCCCGGAATTTTATAGCGCAAAATAAATGTTATGATGTGACGGGTGCGCTCGGAATTATACAGTGCTCCAATGCATTGGGTAAAGTGATGAATATCATTATTTAAAGTGAAATTATGTGTGAAAATGATGCTATATTTTTTCACAACTGTGTTTGGTAGATTACCACTAAGAAATGATGTTTCATTTTTATACATTTCCACATCTCAATTCTTTTATTAATGTTTCGTCTCATTATTTTGATGATGATGTTATGATTATTATCACCCCAAGATATATTTTTATTATCTATCCTTCTACTGGGCTTTTATCTCACCCATTTTTCATGTATATCCTCAGGTGACTACATGTACTAAGGAGAGGACAAGTGTTAATTAGAAGCTCGAGAATAAGGAATTTAATAAATGTGTATGCTTGATGTTGTAAATGGTATGTTTGGTCCTAGTTTCATCAAGAAAATAAACCTATAGATCCTCGTGGTGTAATACTATTATGTGTTTTATATTTATAATGATGTAATAGTAATGTAAAAAAAATAGGGGTCGCTATAGTTGGTATTAGAGGCAAGGTTTAGTTAATTGGGGAATTTGGATTAGTGAACCCTAGAGAAAACCTCTAGTATGAGACTAAGTACAAATATGTACACAATAAACTTTACATATGGATCCCATAACTTATTATTTTTGTGTAAATAGTACAAATTAATAAGTTATTCATGACTTTTTAACTTTTATTTTTTTTAAACATTTTCTATTTTAGAAAATGGTGGGAACCAGGAGAAACCAGGATAACAACCTGTGTGAAGGCCAATGCAACGATTTCTCGAATGACACCCCCAATGCTTTGGGAGGTGGAGTTCAAAACACCATATATATTCTTACCCAACTATCTCAGGTTCTGAAAAATAACCAGAATAATGGGTAACATCCTCCTTCACCAAAGAGGGAGCAACTGCCTATCTAGTATTTTATGATGAAACGACCACTAATGTTTAGTGGATCTTTTGATACCCTAGTTGCGGAATAGTGGTTCATCTCCATGGGGAAAATATTTTCTTTGATTCACTATTCTGAGATAGATAAGGTGAATTTATCTATTTATTGACTAGATGGAGAGGCCGATTAATGGTGTTCTTTGATTAAGAACACCAAGCCAAGTGATGAAATTGAAGACATGTAATGGGAAGACTTTAAGATCATATTTCTTAACAAGTATTACCTACAAAATCTTCATATGAATATGGAGAGATAATTCATTGATATCATGAAATAAGAAGGAAAATATGTCACAATATATGAAGTGAATTTCACAAGGCTTTCAAGGTACACTTCAGGCTTTGTGATCAAAAATTATAGCAAAATTGATAGATTCTTTAGTGGATTAAAACCACACCCTCGAAAGGCTATGGAAATTTGAGACTTTGTAATTTTTTAAGAAGTTGTTCAATGTGCACTAAAATTGGAGATGGAGTTTGGAGAATGGTTCCATGGATATGGTGATAAGAAAAGAAAGATGGAGTTTCAAGCTGGATGATCTAATGATAAAGGTGGGAAGAAAACTCAATGACCCACATGCCAAAAAATGTGGGATGTTGCATAATGGGAACTGCCACAAAGGGATGGGGAAATGATTCAAGTGTGTTAAAGAAGAAAACCATGCTCAAGAGTTTCAAAAATAAATGAGCAGGAATGATAATGTAGTGGAAGAAAGGGGAGCCCCACCCATGGTTCAATTCTACAATTGTAAGAATCAAGGGCACTATGCATGCTAGTTCACTAAACCTCAAGTTCTAGAGGGTAATCAGCATCAGCAGCCACCAAATCAGAAGGAATAAGGGAAGTATTATGCCATTACTACTATGTAAGAGGGTCAAGATAATGAATTCTTATAAGGTAAATTTCCTAATCACTCGAGAATGGAAAGTCTAATTTAATTCTGGTTTTACGCATTCTTTTATATCTCGCAAGTTTTCTAGAATTATAGAATTGAAGCTCTAAAACCATGAAGTAGAGATATCTTTAAAACCACCAAGTGGTGAAATCATTACAAACCAGGTTTTTGAATCTTCTCCTATTGGTGTATGTGGGAAGATTCTTCCAAAAAATCTTGTAACACCTCCCTTAGTGGAATTCGATTCTATAATGGGAATGGATTGGATCTCGTTATATATAGCACATATCAACTGTCAGTAAATAGAAATATCTTTTCATATTCTGAACCATACCATACTCCTCTACAAATGAAAAGAAGATCATGAATATCCTTTGAAAAATACTTCAACGGTGTGGGTGTTGATACCCTATGAAGAAACATACCTCGCCCAAATGGTTTAATCAAAGGAAAGTGACAACCTTGCGAAAACCATCATGAGGGAATACGGCGATGTATTTTTTGAAGAGTTACCCAGACTTCCCCCAGATTGTGAGGTAGAGTTATCCATATAACTCATACCCGGAGCTACACATATCTCAAAGTGTCCCTATAGGATGGATTCTATCAAACTAGAGGAGTTAAAGATGTAGCTGCAAGAGCATTTGGAAAAAGAGTTAATACACCCTAGTGCATCACCTTGGGGTGAGCCTGTGCCCTTTGTAAAGAAGAAGGATTGAACAACGCAGTTGTGTGTCGATTATCAAGAACTAAACAAGATCACCGTAAAGAACAAGTATCCTCTTTCAAGGATTTATGACTTGTTAAATTAGTTAAGAGGAGCTCAATACTTCTCAAAGTTGGATATTTGTTCTGGATATTATCAACATAAGGTGAAGAGGGAAGATATTCAAAATACTACCTTCCATACAAGGTATGGGCACTATTAGTTTCTGTTGATGCTCTTTGGACTTACTAATTCCCTAGAAATCTTCATGTATTTAATGAATAGAGTCTTTAGACATTACCTCAACAAATTTGTGGTAGTGTTTATCGATGATATTCTCATCTACTATAAGATCAAGGAGGAACATGAATAACATATAAGACTTGTGTTGGCGACATTAAGAAAGGAAAATTTGTATGCCAAGTTCATAAAGTATGACTTTTGGATGAAGAAAGTCATGTTCTTGGGACATGTGATCACAAGTGAGGGAATTTCTGTAAACCCTTAAAAAACAAAGGAGACTCAGAAATGACCTGGGCCCTCTAGTGTCACATAAATCCGTAGTTTTCTTGGATTAGCTGGGTACTACTGATATTTTCTGAGAAATTTATCACAATTTTCAATCTCGCTATCTAAGTTAACAAGGAAAGGGGTAAAGTATGTCTGGATGGAAGAATGTGATGGAAGCTTCATGGAGCTAAAGAGAAGGCTGATCACTACACATGTACTCACATTACGAAAAAGTAGATAAAGTTTTGTGATATACAGTGGTTCTTAAAAGTAATTCTTGGGTTGTATACTCATGAAAAATGATAATGTGACTGCCTACGCCTCACAGTAGTTGAAGATCCATGAGCAGGACTACCCGACACATGATCTAGAGTAGGCATCCATGATTTTTTCCTTGAAAATCTTGCGGCACTACCTTTATGGTGAGAAGTGTGACATATACACCGACCACAAGAGCCTAAAGTATATATTTACAAAAAAGGAACTCAACATGAGTAAAAGTACATGGTTAGAGCTAATAAAGGACTATGTTTTACCTATTCACTATCATCCTAGAAAGGTGAACAAGGTAGATGATTCTCTAAGCAAAAAAGAACCTTCTACTCTATCCATGTTATGGATTGAGAAAGACCCAATCTTCTTGGATATTCAAAGGATGGATTTTGAAATCATAAGGGCAGGGGATACATCATACCTTTCCCAAATTATTTCACAACCATCAATCCAAGAGATGATTAAGGAGGCACAAAGGGATGATCTGGAGTTACAGAAGAAGGTGAATGGAATAAAGTAAGGGAAGATTCATGAGTTCCATATCAATAATGATGGTGTTATTAGGTTTGTAATGCGGATTTTTGTGCCATCATCACTCGGGATAAAGAAGGATCTTTTGGATAATGCACATAGCTCAACATTTTTTATCCATTGTGGTAGTACCAAGATGTACCGTGATCTCTGAGAACACTTCTGGTGGGATAACATGAAGAAAGAGATTACAGAATACATCTCAAGGTGCTTGGTATGTCAGTAAGTTAAATCATAGTGACAAAAGTCCAAAGGAATGATGAAATCATTTCCTATACCCATGTGAAAATGGGATAATATCACTATGGACTTTGTCATGGGTCTCTCGAAGTTGTCCAAGGGAAATAATGCGATATGGGTTGTGGTTGACTGACTCACCAAGATTGCCCATTTAATCACTACTTGGGAAGATATCTTTCTTGAAAAACTTGCAAAGATATATGTGAAGGAAGTGGTGATACTACATGGTTTTGAACTCTCGATTATCTCTGATCATGATCCAATGTTCACATCTAAATTCTTGAGGAGTCTTCAACATGCTTTGAGTACTGAATTAAATTTTAGCATGCCCTATCACCCCCAAACTAATGTCTAATCTGAAAATACTATTCAGATGCTTGAAGACATTCTAAGACCCTTCTCTTTAGAATTAAAATGTGGATGAGATCATCATATCCCAATGGTTTAGTTCTCATACAACAATAGCTTTCACTCAAGTATTTAGATGACTCCATATGAATCTTTGTATGGAAAGCGATGTAGAACTCCAACCAGTTGGCATGAAGTAAGAGAAAGAAAACTACTTAGACCTGATCTTGTGCAAGAGATTAAAGAGAAGGTTCAAGCCATCCAAAAACATATCAAAGCTTCTCATAGTTGAAAAAATAGCTATTCTAACAACCGTCTAAGGGACTTGGAGTTCAAAATTGGAGATAAAGTCTTCCTTTGAATATCACCATGGAAGAGATTCATGTGATTTCGAAAGATAGGGAAGTTATGACCAAGGTACATTAGACCCTTTGAGATCCTTGACTGCATATGAGTTGTGGCCTATCATCTTTAACTTCTACCAAATATGTCTCATGTCCATGATGTGTTTCACGTATCACTTCTGAGGAAGTACATACCAAATCCCTCACATGTACTAAACTCGGAGGTGGTACAACTGGAAGATGATCTCTCTTATGAGGAGCATCCAGTGAAGATTCTGGACTAGAGAGATAAGGTTCTACGCAACAAGACAAACCACCTTGTCAAAGTGTTTTTGAGGAACCATAAGTTTGAAGAAGTAACTTGGGAACTGGAAGAGGTGATGAAGGAGAAGTACCCTCACCTGTTTATGTAAAACGAAATTTTGAGGGTGAAATTTTATAAGGGGGAAGAATGTAATGACCCAAAGTTTTATCAATTGAATTCCCTTCTTATAATTATGCCTTATATTATAATCAAATTAATAAGCACAATGAAATATCATGATACTAAATACTATGTAATCATTAAACATAATTTTTCCAGTTCTAGGTTTTAAATTTTGAAAATATAACATACATGGTTGCGATCAGTAATATTTTTGGAGTCTAATAGAACAAACATATTATTTTTGGTGAATAGTAACCAACCCTTATGAATAGTAACCTACCCTTATGAATAGTAATATGACACTTATGAATAGTAAATCATACAAAATAATAGTAACCTCACCCATGAATAAAATTTAGGCATCTTATAAGTAATAATATGACCATAGTAAAACTATTGGTATTTTTTTAAGTCATAAATAATTAATTATAATTTATTTATTTATTTAAAAGAAAATTTATTTTCAAAAAAATCATAAATTAAAAATTCTATGTTTTTTGGTTTTAAGATAATTTTATAAGTCATAATGTAATTTTTGAAAAGCATTGTGAAATCAGTTTTGATTTTAAAAACTGTATTTTTCGCGTAAATTTTGATTTTCATTAAAAATTAAAATAATCATATTTAGACAATTATTTTTGAAAAATGGAGTCCTTTTTGGATTCTAATTTTCAAAAAATGGTTAAGATTAATTTTTTTTATTTTTCTGAAATACTTGAATTTTTTATGAATAATGAAATACGATAATTTACAAAATAAGTTAAATTCATGAATTATATAGTCATGGGTGATTTTCTGATGATGCAAGAACATATGGTTCAGATTCACATGATATAATTAATTTATTTATTCATGTAAGACTCACTATTCCTTTTCTTTTGGAGAAAATAATAAATATAATAAATATAATATTGAGAAAACCCCTCTCCCCTCCACGATAAATACCACCCTTCACACCCTCATTTTCTCACACCTCTCAAGATTCAAGCCTTGTCTAAACTCTATCCAAACATCTTCCATATCCCCTCACTCATTTCCAAGATCTTCTGTTCTCATCAAAAGACCAAGCCTATGTTCCTTAAGTAGGATCTCAAGAGGAGGATTCAAAAGGTAATTCCTCTCTCTCTCTCTTTTCCTTTAATTTCCTTTCAATTTCAAGTTCTTTTCTTAATATCTCCCAACCTATCATCATCCAAATGGTATGGTAACTCCAGTATATAAAATATAATTTATTTTTAAGATACTAGTTGGATAATATATTATCCAACCCCCTTCTCCTCTTTTTTTTTATTTTAGAAAAGAAAATGGTGTTCGTCAAGTGTTAATTTATCACCTTCCAGAATGACATGTTTTCTTTTTTCTTTTACGGCCTTCAGATCTGGTCATGAAACCATTTTTATGGTTGAACCAGATTATATTATATTTATTATATACCATTTAATTTTATGGATATAACTTATGTACGTATTACTAAATAATTAAACAAAACAAATTTGTTGTGGATGAAAAACCGTCTGAATTAACCCAAAAGATCATCATTAAATTCTTATCTAATGATTCATCAAAAAGGTATATAATATAATTAATTATAAGATAATTTAAACACCTGGGATATCATTACTAACATGTAATATCATTTATGGATGTTTATCCATGATCTACATGAACTTACATTTATGAATACAAGTGAACCGCTCATGAAAATCCAAAAAATGAACATTCCCAAACAATGTATTTAAACTCTATAACTCATACAAAGGCCCATAAAAATAACTTAATGAAACCATAATGAACCATATTAATGTAAAATAAGTTCTTTAAATTTTAAATAATTAATCTAATGTGGTTATATAGGACATTAAAGTGAATAAATCATTTGGGTACATGGTAAGGGGAAATTCTTGAACCCAACTTTCTTTCATTGGGTTCTCCCTCTTTCACTCCATTTTTTTTGTATGGTCACTCCTTAAAAATAATTTCTTCATCATTATATTACCTTTTATGGAATATACATATTTCCTAATAGAGTTTTTGTCAAAAAAATGTTTTCCAAAATAAATCTTCTTTCAAAAACACACCTTTTACTTCTCACTCAAGGTTGATGGTTCTTGTATCAAATATGTTATTCCCTCTTTATTTTGGGAACCCAAAGTTTACAAATGTGTTATTATGATATGAAAACCATTATTTACATGGGTTATTTATGTTCATTTTTCCCATATTACCTATGTTTAATGCAAGATAATTAGAATGTTATGATGTGATGGGTGCGCATGGAATTATATAGTGCAAAATGAATGTTATGATGTGACGGTGCGCCTAGAATTATATAGCGCTCCAATTAATTGGGTAAATTGATGAATCTCATGAGTTAAAGTGAAATTTTGTGTGAAAATTATGCTACCTTTTTTCACAACTATGTCTGGTAGATGAACACTAAGACATGAAGTTTTATTTTTATGCATTGCCACATATCAATTCTTTTATTAATGTTTCCTCTCAGGATTTTGATGATGATGTTATTATTTTTCTCAACCCATGATATATTGTTATTATCTATTATATTATTGGGATTTTATCTCACCCCTTTTTTTATGTATATCCTCAGGTGACTAAATGTACTAAGGAGAGTTCAATTGACAATAAGAAGCTAGAGAAGAAGGAATTAAATAAATGTTTATGCTTGATGTTGTAAATGTTATGTATGGTCCTAGTTTTCCCAGTACACTGAACCTCTGGATCCTAGGGGTGTAATAATATTATATTGTTTATCTTTATAATGATTTAATAGTAATGTAAGAAAATTAGGGGTTGTTATACCTCATATATGATGCATGTTTAAAGTTAATAAATCAAAAATTCAAACAGACAAAACAAAAAAAATATTATGGATACAATGAAAATAAATAAAACAACTAGAATGGAAAGAAATTTGAAAAGACCCAATGAAACCCATGTGGTATCCCCACAAGTAAACCCAAAACTATTACCAAGATCTAACTCCACCTTCCCTTCCCATGGTATCAAGGGGAATCATTAGTTAAGTATGATATCTTTCCCTTTATTATGTCTCGATATATGACATCTTCAAACGTACTATGTAGGGGGTGAGTATAAACTCAATAGGATTTCCCTAAATACTTCCCAACTCACACCACTAGGACAAGAACTAATTATATTAATTATTTTAAAAAGTTTTAAGTAAATTATTAAATTAGTTTATGTCAAAACTATAATCAGTTCCATGGAATACAATAAATCAAGTCTTTAACCATTTCTCTTAATTTTTTCATACCCATTACGTGATTCTGTAGACATACCCACACACACATGTATTCCATACTCATTAGTGGTCTCTCATTTATCCACTATGTTTTTATAAGGTGACCAATATCCAGGTGACCAATGGAACACACCCCTTCTTCAAGGTCTTATCCACAAATGAACTCACACCAACCATGAATTCAAAATTCCATGTCAAAATCCATTCCACAAAAAACCAATTCCATATTGAAAACATTTTTATAAATAAACTTGTGTGCATCAAAATAATACCATAATTTTAAAACTATCATTTTAAAATTATAAATAAAGATGATTTTTTGAAAGAAATCCAATTTATCAAAATTTTCCCTGCCATGATGAAATAGGGTTTTACTTCAAGAAACAAAAAAGGTTTCACAATAATTTTAGGAAAAACATTTAATCAAAACTAATCCTTTAGGTTCTATAATGATGGAGATAATATAAATTCCATCTACCTCTCAAGATATGGTGAAAATGAAGAACAGTACTTGGAATATATAGATCAGAGATCATGACACCTTTCCTTCATCAGATCCAACAAGATATCATCAATATTAATTTTAAAACACATAGATATATCAAAAATAGACAAATATAAAATCCCAAAAGAGATAAAAAAAAGTGTATCTAAGAAAAATAAGGAAGTAAGAGATCGAATAAATACTTGTCGATGATTTTGGATCTCTAATGTACTTTCATTTTTATAAAAGTTTCTTATGGATTAAATGGAATTATCTCTCAATCCTACATAGAAGAAGGAGTTTGATATCCTAGGATATTAGGGAACTAATGAGTCTTTAGGGTACTAATTTAGATTAAAACTATACCAGCCTAGGATCCGTATTCCAAGATCCTTTTCTTAAATCCATAACTTTACATTTCGGGCTATGATGTGAATAATTATGACCCAATTTTTTTCTATCAAACCGTATAACATCAAAAGGAAAACTTTGATCACTTTCATTATATAGAATGTTTTAGGTTTATAGTATTTGATAATTAGGAAAATATCCTACATAAGAAATTCACATAAACTTAGACTCATAAAAAATAATTCATAAAGTTTGCATCATCTCATGTTATTCCCAGCTTTTCTATCTAACATTAGGTCATCAACATCATCCTGGTGAAATCCTTTATATACATAAATGATTCAACGTCAGTCTTTAAAACTTGGGGAAATGGAAACATAAGAAGGTTGAGCTCAAATACTTCATAAGGTAAAATGTAAGCATTAAAAAATGAATGTCATCTGTGAACATAAGAAGAGAAAAAGGGTGTGATGACATAATAAAAATGAATGTGTAGAACATATGAAAATTCAAACCCATTAATACCTAGATTATGAAACATAAAAACATGGAAAATGTAAGAGTCGTAAGAATAAATAATCATAAGCCATGTGATATTAATCTTGATCATTAGAAACATTATAAACCCATATCAAGAATAAGGAAAACTTATTGGTATCAAGGAACATCATCTTATTGAACCCTTACAGAACCCTTAAAAATTTGAATAACCATATAGTCATCATAAAATATAATTCTCTAGAGAAAATAATCATTACCCAATACATTATAGTATTATCTGGGTGTACCAATCATATAATATATAATTGGATCATCGGATTCTATTTGGTCACACCCATCATTTATATTGTAGAAAAACATAATATATAGATAATTCATCAAAACTTGTTGAAACAATATTTATTTTTTTATAACATTATTTACCCTTGGAAAGGAAACAGGTTCCACTACAATCTCTTTGAAACATGAATAACCCATGGAAAGGAAATGGGTTTTATAATAATATCATTGAAATATGAATAACCCATGGAAGGAAATGGGTTTCATAATAATCTCTTTGAAAGATTAATAACCAATGGAAAGGAAATCAGTTACATAATAATCTCTTTGAAACATGATTAACCCATGGAAAAGAAATGGGTTCCATAACAATCTCTTTAGAATATGATAAACCATTGAAAATAAATTGGTTCCATAATAATTTATTTAAGACATAATTATACCATGTAAAATAAATGGGTTTAATAACAATATCATTGAAACATTATTAACCCATGAAAAATAAATGGGTTCACTAACAATCTCTTTGAAACATGAATAACTCATGGAAGAGAAATGTAATTCATAACAATCATAATCCATCTAAAGAAATAATTAGGATGGTATCAATAAAAAATATCCCTAGTGGAGGTTAAGTAACAATAAGGTTTGTTGACATTTATGAATGGAAATACCATTAAAAAATCATTAAAACATTCATAATAAAAATAATCATTAAATATTCCTAAGTGTCTCATACCACTTTGAAACATTTGAATAATTAACCATGTGAATGGAATAAAATTAAATTAAACTTATAATATCATAAGAATATTTATATTATAGATATATAATATCAAAGGGTTAATATATACACCATACAAAATAATATATGTGTATAACATAACAAACATCTTAAAAGGGAAAATTGTGACAAAAATCCATTACCGCTTTGATAAAATTGAATATGCAAACCCCATTAAAGAGATATCATAAAAAGGATATGTAAACACCCATAAATTTAAGTATAATAATAATAAAATAAATTCATGATCATTAAATACACCACACAATAAAAACAAGTAGTGAATATGGAATATATCTCACAAAAATAAAAGTGAGATGAGAAAACCCCTTACAAAGATCGTATTATTAGAGTGGTAATAAATCAATGAAATAAATATGTGTGAAAATTTTAAATACGCACAATAAAAGTGGAAATACAATATAAAACAATCAAGGTTTATTTCACACATATTCTTGGCATAACATAACCAATGACAAATAAGTTTAACCTAATGAATGGAATTTGAGTTAAGAAATACCTTACTACTTGAGTAACTTTTGAATCATGAGATCTGTGAATGAATAACATCAATTAATACTTTTAATATCATGAAATAAATTAAATTCATTATATAACATGTCATAGGATAAGTATATACACCACATAAAATAATCTAGGTGCATAATATTACAATATGCCTCAAAAAATGAAATTTAGACAAAATTCCTTACCTTGAGTCCAATTTGTCCCGATTTCCATGTATATTCCTAAATAATAAACTTATGTAAATTATTAGTTGATTAATAACCTTTTAAAAGTTTATTATTACTTTTATTTTACTTATAAACAAGTTATATAAAATTATTTATTCAATAATGTTTTTGTCGGATGTTTTGACCAAATTCTGCTTATATGTCAAAACTGAATTTGACAGGTCGACTACAGTCAATGAGTTCATTATTTAAATATATTCAGAATAAAAACACGAAATAACTATCATATTTATACATTAATTATACTTTTAAAACCAATCATGAATTATTGTTAGGAAAAATGAACCAACGTTACAATCATAGAGACGATAGGTCGTACATACGCATGAGTAACGTTATCATTTTTCGATGATCATTATGGAAATAAGGTAAGTAAAATTTATCATTATAGAATGAACATTATATCATAAATACCATGATATTTAATCATATATACTTATATGTAAAGTTATTGTGATGTAAAAGGAATCATATCATGTCGAGGAGGTAGTAGTCCACACATCAACGAACGACGTTATCACTTTTTTAGTGTGTGAAAAGGGTAATAAGGAAAATGATATATTATACATCCAGAATGGTAATTATGACATTACTATCATATATTTTTCATTTATATCACATATTTTTATTAAAAATATTCTTAATACATTCCATTTAATTTTTGAATATATCACATCACTTTGAGGAGGAGGTGGTAGACACATCTACAAACAATGTTATCATATTTACACAAAATAGAACGCAAGAAGGTATGTGTTATATAAAAATTAAAAAATTATGAAGAAAAAATAAATATCATATATATCATATAAAATCAATGTTTCCATCATTATTCTCAACCATGAGATATGGTAAAGAAAAAACGAACGACATCGTATCGCAAGATGGTAGTCTTATATACACACGAATGTTAATTTCATTACCCATTGGATGGATGTGTGTGTAAGTGTAGTTACCAACTTTAAAAAAACAACATATAAGTATATTTAGGATACTTATTTCATTATATAATCATGGAATAATAAGAATTTAATGGGTTTACAACTAAATAAAACATAAATGCACCTTGAAGAATGTTACCTATATAGGGTGAAGGGAGAGATTTTTGGAACTTATTTATTCTAGAGTTGGATGATCCAAAGTGCTTGATAGGTTTGAATAAATAGGGGAGGGTGAGTTCCTTTTATTGTGGAGGAGGAGTGCAATTTTTATAAATATAAAAAGGTAAAAACTATTGAGAAGACCCCTTTACATCATGTTCCTCCAATAAGGATCCATATTCTATCCAAGGGGTTATATGGACAAATACTTTCCATACAATTATTTTTGAACAACTTTCTAGGTCATTTGGTACCTTATGATTATAGTTTGACAACTAAGTAAACTCATTTTTACCTCAATCATTGTTATTAATTTTAATTACTTTCAGTAATATTTTTGGTTAAAAACTATGTTGACTTATTAGAAATTAAAAATTATTTTTATTCCAAATATTTTTTCAATTTTTACAACTTCCAATCAAAAAAGGGGTAGAAATTAATTTGAAATTAATCTCATATATGGGACGACAAATCGGGTTTTTAAATTTCAAATATTAAAAGGTTTACTGAGTTTTAATATCTAAAATTACTATAAAAATGATTCCAATTACCTAAATTTCATTAACTAATAAACAATTGATATAATTATAATTTAAAAAAAATTAAAAATATAATTTTACACTAAAAATAATTTAGACAAAAAATTGGTTTTCAATTAAAATTTGATGGCATTCACTATATAAAAAAATATGAATGTCATCAAAAAATACTAAAAATTAACCCAAATTAAATTTTGATATTATGATTTAAAAATGAATTTTATTTTTAAAATAAAAATTATAAGTGTCAAAATTTAGTTTTAAAAACAATTCTTCCATTAAATGCTGGTAAAACTACCTTTTAAAAATATATAGTTTTTTTCCTAAAATTTGATTAATTATTATCATAATACTTTAATACTTATTGGAGGAATTTAAAAAAATTAATTAAATATATAACATATAAATTTCATTAATATATTTCACTAATAGTGATTAATTTAATTTATTAAGATAAAACTCTATTCTGATGAAAAAAATAGTTATCATAAAAACTCATACTTTATATTCAATTGGTTTATATTTTTATTTCTAATTTAATTATCTATAAAAGGGTTCATTATATAATAATGTTTAAATCATATATTCATAATCTAGTTAATAATATTCATTCCTTCCATTCCAATGGCTAGGTTATAATTATTATGTAAAATAAATAATATTAATAATATATTATTTTCCAGTAAGACCTCGACTTGCGTGTGACATAAGTTACCGAAGAAACACAATGTTTCGTGTTGTGCAAGATAAACTTGGTGTTGCATACAATTCAAGCTAAACTATGCATTGTGTGTAACACAAGAAATAAAATAATTTAATTTAATTTGAGATAAGATATTTCTTAAAATATTAGGACGTTACATCCGACCCCCCTAAAAATTAATTTCTCCCTCAAAATTCTTTTTGGTTATCAAAGTATTAATATTTTTAGAATTATATTATTGAAACCCATATCCTAAAAAAGGGTTAATAAAACATACTCTTAAAAAGTGAAGTGTGAAATATAAAGGTCACCATAATTTAAGAATAACTAGGATTTCATATATGGAGAACATAGATGGGAATAGAGGAAAAGTGTAAATAATTATGGAGACTGATTGAGGTCATTGACCATACACAAGTGAATGATCAATGTAAAGTTAGGTTCCTCAAAAACATAAATTGGTGATGGTAAAAATTACAATCAGTTCATCATAATTGATGGGGATATGATAATACTTTTGTTTCAAGATCCATTTCCTAGTATTGAAGGATTATTTCACCATCTATAATAAGATCATAAAGAAATATACTTACTTGACAATTAAATTTCATCCTTTCCCATAATCTTATATATTTTTTCTAAATGATTAGTATTCAATAGGAGTTTGTTTCACACCTAAAGTACTAAAGTCAAATTTTAAAGACCCCATAATCATAATAGGGATAAAAAGTTATTCCTCTAGTCTTTAAACATTAACCAAACCCAAAATGGTTAGTACATGGTAAGATAGTTCCTAAAATGAGTAAAGCTCCAACTGATACACTAGTATTAAAAATTAAATAGTAATACCCAAAGTTCAAATAAATTATTCTCTAAATAAATATCATAAAAATTCTTTGAACATTTCCTAACTAATATTGAAACCTAAAGATTAGAAGGATTCCATCATGTATTCTTCCATGATAAATCAACCATTGATACTAAGATAAAATTCCTTGTGTTTCTAAAATAATATTTACTTTTAAAAAATGTCATGCTAACTAGGAAATCATGTGCATGATCCTAAAATTGTGTGAAGGTACATACCTATTTAAATTTTACTTAAAAATTCTTTTTATGGATAATGAAGTGTTTCTTGGGTGTAAGGGATGTTTTGGGGGTGTTCTAGGGGTGAAGTACATGAAAAGAGTAGAAAGATGCCAAACTGTGTACAGTGCATGGTTGCAACACAGTTAGTAAAAACTATACACCTAGCCCAAGAAACCACATAGCTTGCGGGCCCTGTCAAACAGAGGTGGGTGCAAGGTTATCGTATGGTTTGGAAAAATGTTTAGGAGCTTCCAAAAAACTATGAAGATTATAATCTCTAGGATAGAGGGAGACACGTGGTTGGCACATGGTTTGGATAGCCATGTGGCCAAATAGTGAAGCCCTTAAAAAGTGGAAAATTCTAGTTTTTACCTCTCAGTATTTAGGGGTTCTAACCTGATTTTCATCCCTATTACTCCTCCAATATCATGGGTGATGAACCAAACCCTCCAAGACTTCCAATTGGTGTTTCTCCTTTTATTATTTGGTATTTAGAGTATGTTTGGGTTGAAATTTAATATTCGGGTGAGTCTAACACTCCTCTTCCTTTCTATTTCTAGATTAGGGCTTATAAAATTGTTCCTCTTTTTCTGAATACCTTAAAACCTCACTTTTACAGTAGATTATAAGTTGTATATTTAATGGGTGTTTGAGTTTTAACCAAGGGAGGAGGTTAAGAAAGCATTCATCTTCAAGGATGAGGTAGGTTGTCTTAACACTTTTTCCCATAGTCTTGTAATAATCTGCAGCCTTGTTGTATTTTAATGAATTTGGTTATGGGAAGTAATTTGGACCTTAGATCGAGGTGTTATCCCTCTCACAGACCCATTTGGGTCCATCAATGATGTGATACCAAACCTATGACTACCCATGGGGTATGTCAAACCCTTGAAAATGGTGAAATGAATTAAAAAATGTTGATTTAGGGAAATTATGGGAATGAATGGGTAGGAGTTAGTAACTAGATAATGGTAACATTTAAGGGGATGATTGATATGTCAAATACTTCTGTAGTGATTTTCCTTGGTGGATTTTGAAAATAGTTTATATGGTGTGTGTTTGATTATAATCTAGTCATGTTTTTAAATGAAGTAAAATAATGCTTTAAATGGGGGAACGTATCAAAAGGATCTCTTGACCTCAATATGATTTAGAAAGGGATTTTATTATGAGATTTAAAATAATGATTTGAAATGGGGTTGTGACCCCTTTCTTGTGAAAAATGTAGAATGATTGTTTTAATGGTTGGAAGTAGAAATGAATTCCTTGGGGAATGTTTTAGTTTTTCAAATAGAAAGAATTGTGTTTTAAAGGGAGTCTTCAAGATGATTTTAAATGAGTACATTAAATTGTTTTTTATGCCATGATTTAATTTTAAAGTTCCATTGGGACCATGGTAATTGAATCGTTTGAAGTTTAGTGAGATAAAACTCATGAAAAATATATTTCCATGTTAATATGGATATGAAACTAACTAAATGATAAATATGCTTGGTTCATGACATAGCATAATGGGGTGTTTGGATTAATGGTATATGTGTTAATGGTTCATGCCTTATGAGTAGGATATGTTTAATAAGTTATGTTTATAAATGAGAAATGTGTTCAATGGTTATGGTTTATGTTTGTTAAATGTGATATAGTTAAAGAAGCATGTTCACATGTCTTAGTGGTGTGTGGGGTGTTGACTTGAGGTTCTCTACTCACAGGTCAAGTTGTAATGAGGCTCAAAATCCCAAACTTTTAATTTACAAGTTAAGGATTCAAACTGAGGATATATTCCCCTAAAGGTTGAATTTTATGGGACTACCTGGATTGAGGCTCACATTCAGTGTTACATATTATATGGTTGGAATTAAAAATTGAGGCTCTATGCTTCCTAATGTATGAAAATAGTGTATTTTTAGATCTTGGACTAAGGATCTATGCTTTACAAACACATAGACATGGCTTGATTACCAGACTGAGGTTATAGGGTGTTTTCATAAATTATGTTTAGTGAATACCCTTATGATTAAAATTATGTAACTCCTTATGTTATGGTTTTGTAATTTGGTGTGATTATAGATAGTTTATCCAGTTAGTTTCCCCTAGAGAACTAAATGGTTAAAATGGTTTTGATATTTTCTCAACTATAACATATATACATATCTACATTTATTTTGTTGAATTGTTTATTATTTTCACTAGGGTTATTTCATACACTGTTATATAGATTGGTTTTTTCTTTAGGCACCATTGGTAGTGGAATACTGAGTTCTACTCACATCCTACTTGGGCCTCCATATAACTTGGTAACCTTACAAGTTGTTACTTGATTTCAGGTATAGTTATAAGATAGGGACCTAGTTTTTGGTTTATGAACTGGTTTTTTGGTTGGAGCATGGAATATCATGATCGGTATGGGAATCCAATCTATGCTTGGTATCTTTTGTTGTTTTTATTTTTGGGGATTTAATTTTATTATTGTATGAAATGTAGTGTATTTATAATATTTTTATAGTATTTTCTACTTGGTTACTTGTTAACTTTTGGTCTCATGTTGTTAATTTGTTTTTCCACATGGTTACTATATTTGTTGAAATAATTTTCTGTTGTTCATTTACTCCAATAAGTGGGTATAGTCTCCACATTTTTTCTCCATAGACCTGTGATGCTACTTAGCATATTCTGGTATATGGGGAGGAATGCTTGAGGTCATGTGATGAACCATCTAAGGGCATTGTATATAGTGTCCACCAGGCTCGGGATGTTACAAAGTGGTATTAGAGTATTGTATTTTGTCTTAATTTTTGGGGCATGGTAGATAGAAGATTAAAATCTTGTTAGGTCCTGGTAATGAGCTCATGCTTGGGTGCATGCAGCCCCACGTATGATGGAAAATCCAAGTTCTAGGGATGTGTAATGGTGTTTGGTTTGTGATTTTATAGTTTATTGTTATTTCTGCCTTTATTTGCGCACTTGGATGTGATGTTATTGATTTATGAGGTTTTGTCTCTTGGATCGGTATGGAAAGAGAGCATGTATGAGTTCATGCATATTTCTAGACACATAGGATTGTTATGTAATATGTATGTTTCCTATGATAGATAGTACTTTATGATTCATATGATGGTATTTTACTTTTCTTCCTTAAAATATTTTATGCTGATTTTCCCTGAAAATTTTTGATAAAGGAAATGTTTGAAATGTGAATTTGAATGAATCTTGGATTTTTTAAATGATGGGTCGATAAAAAGGTTTCTAAAAGTTTATATTCTTAGGTCTTGAAAATGTAATATTTTAAAATTTGTCACCTTGGGTTTTAAATGGTAATGTTTAATTAATAAGGGAGATGGAAAATGATGGAACCTATAGGGATATTGGGAATGGGTATCCCTAGTGTTTTTTCAAACCCTATGTATGGGTGGTTTTGGGTAGTGAATTTTACCTAGTTTGGGACTTTAGTTTTGGGTCATGAGGATTTTTGGGATTTGTTATATGGTAAAGAAGATGTCCTTGATGTTCCCTCAATAGGGTTATGGCCATGGGTTATGATATGTTGTCTGATAATGTGGATGTGGTAACTCTTAAGGGTAATGATCACACAAGTTGTGTTTTGGACCCTATAGAGGGTTTTTGGATCATAGTGCATGCATATTTATGTAGTTATATTTGGTATGAACCCAAGAGTAATTGGTTTCTATGCTGTAAAAGAAGTGGTGTGTTTTGGATTGGGGTAGGAGTTCCACTTGTAAGAAGTGAGTTGGTTAACATTTGGTGTTTATGGATTTGATAGAGATGTATCTAGTGATATTTTCTCAACATGACTCTAGTTTAGGGAGTTGGTATTGTTTTATTTTAGGGATGACCTATAGGGAAGTTTGACCAGGGTTGGTATTTCCTTGGGTGTGTATGATGCAGGTAGAAATTTTGGATTTTGCCAGTGGCATGCAGAGAGTGTTTCCTAGAGTGGGTTTATCTTAGAGGGCTAAGAAGGAAAGTTAACTATTTTTTAAATGCAACTCAATGTGTGGTCATGAGTTGACGATTTTGAGAAATCGAGGGTATCATCAAGGGAGGTTGTCCCTATGCTAAAGGTTCCTTAATATGTGAAGAACAATTGGTTCCTTTAGAGGCAGAATCAATTCAAAGTTGGTAACATTGGGTTTGGTAAAAGAATATGGTTATGATTTAGTTTCTTTCTCAGGGATATATTTTAATGCTTATGGTTTTTTGTAAGGTCATTTTTGGAAGAGGAAAGGTCATTAGTATCCTTGTCCTATGACTTTGATGCTATCATATGTGGGAAACAATATTGATTTTAGGAAAATAGGACAAGGGTGACCATAGCATGGATGAATTCTTTTGGTATGAAAGTGACACCTGGGGTGATGATGGTCACAAGGTTGAACTTTCTTGTATGATGGTTGGTTCATTGGATGATAATGTTGATAATTACTTGAGTCTGTGAGGCTGAAGAATCAGGAGGCATGGTCAGATGAGTGAGAGAATGTTGGGAATAGCTCTTGTGATGTATTACTCGTGTAATCTAGAGTCGAGTTCAGCATGTGGTCACGAGGAAGTGTGAGGCCTTGAGGGATTGAGGAGATATCGAGGTGGGAACATGTTGGAATTCCACTATGTTATTTAGATGTATGAATAGGTGGCAATATTATTTTTGTATGTTTGTGGTGGGAAGTTCAGGTCTCAAGTGAGACAGTCGGGTTTTAGATCGAGGTGGTGGTCATTGTGTTTCCATTTAAATCACCAGGTTTGTGTTGGAATGACTCGAGTGGATTAATGGTGGTGGTGCCAATGGGAATGTTGGTTTACAACTTCTTTACATAGATTCGTGAAGTTGTAGTGATTTTTGGTTGGAAATATGATTCAAGATGCAGTGTTTGAGTGTCAATGAGATATTGGCGAGTAGGTAAGCCCAATACTTTTAGAAATTTAAGGTTTCTCCGTAGTGGGGGTGACATCAGTGATGGATGGTTTTGGGGGCCATTTATCGATGACTTGTTCTCATACTTGTAGTTAGTTATGATCATGTCTAATATCTTGACATCATACCGGGTATGCTGAGAGAGCCCTGGATTTATGCCTAGCTACCTAATTTTTTTTGAATGTAAATAGAGCCACATGGAGGATATTATCATGTAGAGGTATAAGTGGAGTAAAATTGTGGGTATCACACCATCAACTGGTTGCAACAGGGATCTTAGGAAGGATCAAATGTCGACGAATTCCATTGGTGTTATTCTTAGAAGTCACGAACGGATAGCAATTGATGTTTGTTTTTTTGTTCCCAAGAAAGTTGGATGACCTCACCCAATTTTTGGAGTTTAGAATGGGATAAGATCATGATTCACGGTGGTTGAAATTTTTATAGAGAATCGATGAGATGAAACTCCAAAGGTATGGAGTGTTATGTTGGCCTAGGATTTATAGAGAAAATAGTGGCATAGATATGGTGGGATCAGGTGCCTGAAGAGAAACCTTTGAGGGAGATGTTTGGATTCCTTGGATAAGTCCAGGTAGTACTGATATATAGTCTTAGATCAAGATGATCAATGTATTTGGACTTTGATTGGTTTTATAGGTGATTAAAGTGTTTTCATCTAGGACTCTTTGGTGGGTGTTGTAGATCCCAACAATGGTTTACAGAGTAACGAATGAAATGATGGTGAAGTTTCAAAAGATTTTAGGAATGGACTTTGGTAGGTGTGTGCAGATGATAGAGGTATTCCTTAAATAAGAGGGAATCATGTCTAGTTAAAGAGGTGACATGAAAATAGTGTAATTGGGTGCCAATAGAGTGAGTTTACTGGGATGGCCCAACTCAATTGGGTAAAAGGGAGAATATTTGGTAGGTTTTAAGCCACCTCTAGTAAATTTTGGAATGATAAGTGCATCCTAGTAATGGAAATTATTTTCAAAGAATAACCAAGTTTTCTTTAGTTGAGATATGGATGATGAAAGTGTAACTAATTTAGACAGTTTCTATGGTAAGTCTGAGTGCCAAATTTATTTAGATGTCTCATGGATGTTGGGTGTAGTGATTTGGGAGATGTGTCGGGTAAGTTGTAAATGTTGATTTTAGGTTTGGATGGTCTCTTTTCAATGGTGGTGGTTCCCAACATTAGTTAATGGTGGTAAAGAGATAAATTGTAGGGTGTAGAGGATCCTAGAGAGAAAGTTTTCAGTTGATTATGTGAGTGGTAGTACGGGTTGGATGGGCTCGAATGAGCGCTGTTTTGGTGTTTTGGTTTTGGTAATAATTTTTGGCCCAGGATTTGATTAGTTGAGTACCTTAAGGTGAGTATTCTTCTTGGGTTTTGCTATGAATGTTTGTATAGGGTGTGAGGCCACTGGTCCTTGATTTGTGGATTGATGTAGGTCAGGAAATGTGGTTGGAATCTAAATGAACCTTCTAGGGATGCTCGAGTTAGGTCACCACTAGAAATTTGATTGTTTTCATTGAAATGGTTCCAAGTGATTGAATCATGAATTGTAGAGAGGATCGAACTGAGGGTTTTCTGTTTGTCACTCTTAGGGGGTGTAGTTCTATTTCAATATCCTTTTTTGTGTTGGTTCAGTAGTGTAACCCTGACCCTTATCTTTATCTTGACATTGGAAATGATAAGTTAAGGTGGATGCATCCTCAAGGAGCATCTGGTTTGTTATTGGGGATCATGGTGGGTGAAATGTCTTTTGGGTAAGATTGTTTCCTTGGTCTATGTGTTATTACAGCATGACCGGGTTCATGCAGAAACTTCGAAGATAGAAGTTGATAGGTGGGCCCATGGTTGGAACTTTATCCTTAGATCCTTAGTGATGGTTGGGCAGTATAGCTCGAGGATGTTTTATTTTATGGTGGGGAGTTTGTAAGATCCCCACCTTTCATGGAGGTACGTCCCTATTTAAATTTTGGTTAAAATTACTTTTTTATTGAAAATGAAGTGGTTCTTGGGTGTAAGAGAATTTTTTGGGGTGTTTTGGGGGTGAAAGACATATAAAGAGAAGAAAAAAGTTAAAATAGTGTGTAGCACATGGTTGGTGCATGGTTAGTACAAACCGTGCACCTAGCCTAGAAAATCATGCAGCATGGGGACACTTTTAGACAAAGGCTGACACACTATTACCGCATGGTCTTCCAAACTATGGGAGTGCTTCTAGAAAACCATGTGGCTTGGACCCTCTTGGATAGAGGGAACCAGACTATTGTCACACAGTTTTCCAACCGTGTGGACAAACTATGCAGTCAAAACATGTGGCCAAACCATATGGCCCTTAAAAAGTGTAAAATTCCAATTTCCCCTCTTTGGATTTAAGGGTTATAACCCTATTTTCTCCAATATTCATCCTCCAATATATTGGGTGACAAACCAAACCCTCCAACACATCCAAGAGTTTTTTATCCTTTTATTCTTAATCATTTTGAGTGCTTTTATGTGTGAATAAAAGATCTTGATTAGTCTAACACTCCTCTTCCTTTTTCTAAATTAGGGCTTGCAAAAATTTTCCTCTTCTTCTAAATCTGAAAACCCTCACTTTTCTTTTAGATTCCAATTTGGGGATTTAATGATTGTTTGAGTTAAAACCAAGGGTAGAGGTTAAGAAAGTGTTCATCTTTTAGGATGAGTTAGGTGGTATTAAATATTTTTTCTGTAGTCTTGATGTGTTATATGTGTATATAGTTGTTATAATTCATTTCCTTATTGAGTTTTAATATATTTGGTTATGGTAAGTAATATGGACCTTATATCAAAGTTGAATCCCTCTCATGGACCCCTTTGGTTCCATCAACGATGTGAGACCAAACCTAGGACTACCCATGGGATAATCCAAACCATTGAAAATGGTGAAATTAATTGGAAAATGTTGAGTTACAGAAATTATGGGAATGAATGGGTTGGAGTTGGTAACTAGATAATGGGAATGGTTAAGGGGATGATTGAGATGTTAAATTCTTATGTTGGGATTTTCCAAGGTGTATTTTGGAAATGGTTTAAAAGGTTTTTTTCTTTTGATTTGTTCATGCTTTTAAATGAATGAAAATGATGCTTTCAAAGTGGGAATGTATCAAAAAGATGTGTTAAACTCAATGTGATTTAGAAATGGGTTTTCTTCGGTGATTTCAAATAAGTATTTGAAATGGGGGTGTGACCCCATTTCTTGTGAAAATACTTAATGATTATTTTGAATAGTTGGAAATAGAAATGAAAGACTTGGGGAAAGTTTTAGTTTTTCAAAGAAGAAGAATTGTGTATTAAATGGAGGCCTCAAGATTATTTCAAATGAGTACTTTGAATTGTGTTTTATGTTATGATTTACTTTTAAAGGTCTTTTGGAACCATATTAAATGAAGGATAGTTAGTTTAGTGAGATAGAACCCATGAAAAATATGTGGGCATGATAACATGGTTATAAAATGAACTAAATGATAAATGTTCTTGGTTGATGACATAGCATAAGGGTGTGTTTGGATTAATGGTATATATGTTAATAGGTCATGCTTTAGAAGTGGATATGTTTAATGAGTTGTGTTTATAAATGAGAAATTTTTTATTTAGTTATGGTTTATTTCTGGTAAATGTGATATGTTTAAAAAATCATGTGCACGTGGCTTTGTGGTATGTGGGGTCTTGACTTGAGGTTATATAACCAAGGGTCATATTGGATTGTGGCTCTAATCCATTCCCCTATAATTCCTAGGTTATATATTCAGACTATGTCTCTATGCCCTTAACAGTTTAATTTTATGAGACTACATGGACGAAGGCTCCATGGTAGGTGTTATGTATTGTATGGTTGAGATTTCATACTGAGGCTTTATACTTCTCAACATATGGATATGGTGTGGTTTGGGATGTGAGACTAAGGCTCTATACTTCTCAAACACATGTATATGGTTTGATTATTGGAATGAGGCTACGGGGTATGTTGATAAATTATGTTTAGTGAATACCCTTTTAATTAAAAGAATGTAACTCCTTATGATATGGCTTAGGCAATCGGTGTGACCAGAGCTAGATTAGTTGGCCAGATGCCCCTATAGAATTAAATCATTAAAATGGTTTTGATAACTTCTAAAATGTGAAATATATAGATATATATATATTTATTTCATTGACTTGTTTATTATTGTCATTGTGGCTATCTACATACACTATTATATAGACTGGTTATTGCTTTAGACACAGTTGGTGGTGGCCTACTGAGTTATACTCACACCCTTCTCAGGCCTCCATGGAACTTGGACACCTGAGAATATGTTACTATCTTTAAGGTATAGGTTCAATACAAGGACTTGTTTTTTGGTCCATGCATAGGTTGTTTGGTTATAGCATGGGGTGTCGGTATCAGGTTGGGACTCGAGTCAATTCTTCGTATTATTTTATTTGTGTTGGTTTTGGGTATTTTATTTTTATGAATGCCAGACATGTAGTATATTCATCATATTGTTATCATATGTTCTAATTTGTTACTTGTTGTATTTTGTTAGTATACTATTCATTTATTGTTCCTACTAGTTACTATATTTTTTTACATTATTTTTTGTTGTGTCTTTACTCTGATAAGTGGGTATATTCTACAAAATGTTTCTCCAGAGACTGGTGATGATAGTCTACAGCCTCTAGCATACAAGGAGGGACTCTTTAGGTCATGTGATGACCTAACTCAGGGCACCAGATATATTGTCCATTGGGCTAGGGATGTTACGTCATGTATACTATTGGTAGTGTATGAAACTCTTATCATCCTTTGGTCGTGGGTTCAAGACCGACTACCATGCCATATGTGATGGGTTATCACTGAGTATAAAAGTTGTAATTTTTTCCTTTAAACATGAAAACTAATTCCTACCTAAAAACACTTCATCTTGATCCTGGTGGTTAAAAAAACCTCGTCCCAAAAAAAATATCTCTAAAAATCTCTTTATGATATCATTTCTGAAAACCTCAATGGGGTGTCTAATACTTTAGATTTATGATCATCCTTAAGCTTATAGACCTATAAAGTGTCCATAAATCTTAATATAACCTCACATAAAGACATTCTAATCTCCAAAGTTATCTAAATTTACCTCTAATACCATCTATAATAGCCTAGGACCTACACTCTAGGATCTTGTGCTAAAATACATAACTTTACATTTTGAGCTATGGTGCTAATAATTGTGACTTAGTTTTTTCCATCAAACCTTACAAAAAAATGAAAACTTGGATCACTTACATTCTGGAGTAAAATTTAGGTTTAGATTTTTAGATAATTAGAAAAAAATCCAACATAAACAATTCACCTCAACTTGGACTCATAAACCACTAGTTTATAAAGTTAAACATCATCTCTCATTATACATAGATTTTCTTATTTCACATTTGGTAATCAACATCATCCTCGTGAAATCCTTTATAGACCTAAATCATTCAATATCATTCTTTAAAACTTGGGAAAAAGGAAACATAATAAGGGTGAGATGATATGCTTAGTAAGAGAAAATGTAAGCATTAACAAATTAATGTCATCAGTGAACATAATAAGATAATAAGGGTTTTATTACATAATAAAAATTCATGAGTAGAGCATATGAATATTCAGAACCATCAATAATTGGATCATGAAACATGAAAACATGGAAAATGAATGAGTTATCATAATCAATAATAATAAGACATTTTATATCAATATAGATCATTATAAATAACATAAAACCATAGAAAGAATAAAGAAAACATATTGGTAGCATGGAAAATCATCTCACTAAACCCTTATATAACCCTTAAAAGTTGGAATAACCATACTTTTGACTTCAAATATAATTATTCGGATAAAATAATCATTACTCAATACATCAGAGTGTTATCTAAGTACACCCATCATATAACCTATAATGATCTCACCTGATACTATCTGGGCACACCCATAATTTATAATATCCAAGAACCAAATACATAGATAATTCATCAAAAACTGATTGAAACAATATTTATTCTTTTTAGAACATGATTAACTCGTGAAAATGAAATAGGTTCCACAACAATATCTTTAAAATGTGAATAACCCATATGAATGAAATTGGTTCCATAATAATATCTTTGAAACATGAGTAACCCATGGAAAGGAAATGGGTTCCATAATAATATCTTTGAAACATAAATAACCCATAGAGAGGAAATGTGTTGCATAAAAATCTATTTGAAACATGATCTACCCATGGAAAAGAAATGGGTTCCATAATAATCAATTTAGAGTATGATTAACCCATGGAAAAGAAATCGGTTGCATAACGATTTCATTGAAAATGATTATCCCATGGAAAATAAATGGTTTTAACAATAATATATTTTAAGCATGATTAACCCATGAAAAAGAAATGGGTTAAATGACAATCTCTTTGAAACTAGAATAACCCATGAAAAAGAAATGGGATCCATAACAATCATAATCCATCAAAAGAAATAATGGGGATGGTATCAATTAAAAATATCTGTAGTGGAGGATAATTAACAACATGTTTTTTTGATATTGATGAATGTAAATACCATTAAAATATCATTAAAATATTCTTGAGGAAAATAATTTCTAGACATTCCAAAGTGTCCCATACAACTTTGAAACATTTGAATCATTAACTCATAGAATAAAATAACATTAAATGAAACTTATAAATTCATGATAATATATATATTCAAGATATAATATATCAAATTGGCGTTATAAACAGCCTATAAAAGAATATAGTTTTATAACATAACAAATGTCTCAAAGTAGGAAAATTGAGACAAAAATCCATTATAACATTGATAAAAATGAAATCTTAAAACCCATAGAAGACATATCATGAAAAAGATATGGAAACCCAATAATTTTAAGGATAAAAATTATAAAATATATTCATGGTAATAATATACACAACACAACAAAAATAAGTGATGAATATGGAATATATCTCACAAAAATAAAAGTGAGATGAGAAAAACCCTTATAAATATCATATAATTTGAGTGAGAATAAATCAATGAAATAATTATGTGTGAAAATTTTAAATTCAAAAAATAAAACTTCAAATATATTATAAAAAATAAGTGGTCATTTAACACATATTCTTGGCATAACATAAACAATGACATAGAATTTTAACCCAATGAATGCAAATTGAGTTATAAAATCCATTACTACTTGATTAACTTTTCAATCCTGAGATTTGTAAAATAATAACATCAATGAAAACATTTAATATCATTAAATAAATTAAATTCATGTTATAACATGTCATAGGAGAAATATATACACTACAAAAAAAATAAACTAGGTGCATAACATTACAATATGCCTCAATGAAATGAAATTTAGAAAAAGTATTTTACATTGAGTCATATTTATCATGCTTGTCCTTTATCTTGTAGAAAAATAAAATTATTCTAATTATTTACTTGATTAATAAAATTTTAAATTATTATTACTACTTTAATTCCACTTATAAAATTTTTTTATACAATTGATTAATCAATAATGTCTAAGTCAAATGTTTTGACCACATTTGGCTTCTAGGTCAAAACTGACCTTAATAGGTCAACTATGGTCAATGAGTTCATTATTTAAATATATACATAATAATAAGAATTAAATAATTATAATATTTATAAATAAATTATACTTTTAAAACCAATTATTAATTATTTTTATGAAAAATGAACCACTGTTACAATCATGGAGACAATAGGTCGTACGTACGCATGAGTAACGCTCTCATATTTCGATGATCATTATGGAGAGAAGGTAATTAACATTTATCTTTAAATAATAATAATTATATAATAAATACCATTTTATTTAATCATATATACTTATATATAAAATTCTTTTGATGTAAAATGAATCAGATCGTATCGAGGAGGCGGTAGTCCACACATCCACGAACGACGTAATCACTTTTTTAGTGTGCAAAAAGGGTAAGAAAGAAAATGATATATTATAATTAAAAAAGGGTAATTATTTAATTAATATTATATATATATATATTTAATTTATATAACATAATTTTTTAAAAACCAACCTTAATTAATTCCATGTAATGTGTGAATGTATCACATCACTTTGAGGAGGTGGTAGACAACACGTCCACAAATGATGTTATCATATTTAGATAAAATGGAATGCATGAAGGTATGTGTTATATAAAAATTATATAGGTATGAGTACAACATAAATATAATATATGTAATATAAAATCAATGTGTTCAAAATAATTACCAACCATGATAGGTGGTAAAGGGAAAACGAACGACATCATTTTGGGAGGTTGTAGTTCACTGTACACACGAACGGTGATTTCGTTACGCATTTGATGGATTTGTGTGTATGTGTAGGTTTAATACTAAAAATAAAAACATATTATTGTATTTATTATATTTATTATATTATATAATCAGGTAATAAGAATAATTTAATGGGTGTAAAAAAGAAATAAAACATACATGCATGTTGAAGAATGTTACCTCTTTTTCGAGTAACTCCTTTTCATTTTCACCAAAGGGATTCCTTGGTTGGATTTCTGCCCAAATTTAGGACTCTAGGGTGAGGTGAGGTATTTTGGGAGATTATTTTTTGGGTTTTTTTATGATACAAAGACATTTATATCTGTAAATAAATTGGAGCGGGTGAGTGCCTTTTTATAGTATAGGGGGAGTGGCATTCTTGTAAATATAAAAAGGTAAACAATATTGAGAGGTCTCCCTTCATAATGTTCCTAAAATAATGATAAAATTTTATACAAGAGTTTATGTGGTCTAATAATTTCAATAAAATTAGTTTTGGACAAGTTTCAATGTCATTTGGCCCCTGAAAATCAAATTTTAACCACTAACTCATTTTTACCTTAATTATTGTAATTAATTTTAATAACTTTCACTGATATTTCGGGTCAAAAAATTAGTTGAAATTATAATACATTATAAATTATTCTTATTAAAAATATTTAATCCATTTTTCCAAATTCCAATCACATAAGTGGTAAAAATTAAATTAAACTTAATCTCGTAAACGGGACGAAAAAGCGGGTTTTTAAAGTGAAAATGTTCAAAAGTTTGCTAAGTTTTTATATCTAAATATCTATAAAAATAATTTAAATAACCAAAAATATATTAAATGATATAAAAGTTATCTAATAATACTTTAAAACCAATTAAAAATATAATTTAACACTAAATTATTTAGATGAAAACACAGTTTTCAATTAAAATTCGATGTCATTCACTATTCATCAAGTTATGAATATTCTTAAAAAAATACCAAAAATTTAACCAAATTAAATTGTGATATTATATTTAAAAATTTAAGTTTATTTTTTCAAATAAAAATTATAAAAGTTTGAAAATTTATTTTTAATACAAGTCTTCCTTTAAAAGGAGGTAAATCTATCTTTTAAAAAAAATCTTTTATGCTTAAAATTAGATTTATTCTTATCTTAAGCCTATTAAACTTATTGGATGAATTTAAAAATACTTAAATATATAATATATATATTTCATTAATATATTTAACTAATATTTATTAATTTAATATATTAATATAAAATCTATGCTAATGATAAATATACTTTTTCATAAAAACTCATCCTTCAAATTCAATTGGTTTTTATTTTAATTTCAAATTAATTGATCACAAAAGGATTCATTATATAAACATGTTTAAAATATAGATTAATAATCTAGTTAATAATATTCATTCCTATAATTTGAATGTCCAGGTGAAAACTATTATGTTAAATAAATAATATTAGTAGTATATTTTTGTCTGGTATGACTCGGACTTGCTTGTAAGACAAGTCACCAAAGAAACTCAATGTTATATGAAATGAAAGATAAAAATGGTAATGTGTACAATGAAATATAAACTATGAATTGAAATTAACACAATATATCAAAGATTTTAAATTAATTTGAGATAATATATTTCATAAAGTATTGGGATGTTACAAAAACCATATATTTTGGGGTGTCAACTATATGTCGCATGGTTAGGTCGTACGGTTTTTCAAACCATGCGCCAACATTGCATGTACTACTGGGCAAGCCTAGTAGGCCTATTATTTTGGCTATATAGTTTATAAAATTATTCACTAACTATTCAGTGATATTTCTTTAATACAACACCCCACATCGTTGGCTCACATGGGTAGAAAAATTGTGTGCTAATAATGATTTTCCTTCTGTTTTTCTTTACACAGTATCCTCAAGGCACTCACACAATTTTTTCCAAATCGTGGTCCAATCTTTTACCTACTATATTTCCCCCAAAACATTTTTCCTTGTTACTTTGAGGTTTTCTGTGATTTCTACTAACCATTCAAAAACCATGAACCTCTATAAATCCCTCCAAATCATGCCAAAATCTTCTCGAAGCACTAAAAACTCAACCCAAGCATTATATATAATCAAAAAACATAAAACAATGGTCAATTATCAGAAATTGATGGTTTCACAAGGTCAAATATGGTCAAAAATGACCATTAGTATTGATTTAATCATAAATAATAATTTTATGGAAACATTTAGAAGAAAATGTACTTGGAAGAAAACAAGTTGGAAGGGAAACTTTACAAGAGGATTTTTAGAGGAAAGTCTCTTCCCATGAGTCTGACGCATCACGTATATTCATTTTCTTCCTAAATAATAAAATAATTTTTACTATTTACTTTATTAATAACTTTTTTCAAGTTTATTATCCCTTTTATTTTATTAATTACAATGTTACATACAATTAATTTAGTTCTCATTGGATGTTTTGTCAATATTTGACTTATGTGCCCAAAATGAATTTGGTAGGTTGAATATGGTCAACAAGATCATTAATAGATCATCACTAGAATAATAATTATAGAATAATTATAATTTTTATACATCAATTATAATTTTAAAACCACCCATGAAATATGGTTATGAATTATTAACAACTTTACAATCATGGAGATGGTTGGTCGTACGTACGCATGAGTAACATTTTCTTTTTCAATGATCATTATTGAATGAAGATAAGAATTATTATAAATATATAAACTCATAAATATATCATAAATATCATACTATTTCATTAAATAAACTTATATTTACCATTTATGTTCTTTGGTAATGAAAAATAAATCACATCGATTCATGGAGGTTGTAATCCATACATACGCATGAACGACGGTATCATTTTTCAATGAATGGAAAGGTAAGAAAGTATATGATATAATAATTTTAAATAATGATAAATATTTCATGAATATCATATATATACATTAAATTCAACATTATATCCATTCATTATATTCAATGATTGAAAACGAATTACATCAGTCCGCGAGGTGGTAGTCTATCATACACATGAACAATGGTTTTGTTTCCCATTTTATGGAAGAGGACATGGATGTAGTTTATTAAATTAGAATAATAACATATATTTATATGGTATATACTGATGTTATTATATCATAATGGTTTAAAAAATATTTTAAGATGGTCTAAGAAGAAATAAAACAAAAATGCTCTATTAAGAATGATTGCTCTTCTTAGACAACCTATTTATATTTCTATTGAAAGCCTTCCTAGAAGGGTTCCATAATAAAAAAATTACACTTAGAAGTGGTAAGGGAATTAAGGAAGGTATTTTTTAGGTATTTGATGAACCAAAATTCTTTTTAATTGTGAATTAAAGAGGATATGAGGTTCCCTTTCATATGTGAGAATAAGTGGAATTTTTTTAAATGCTCAAAACTATTCAATAATGGGAAGTCTCATTCAAGGAAAGTGCCTAAAATTGATAAATATTGTATTTAATGGAATATAAGGATAATAAAATCCTAAAAAATTAAAAAATATACATTTTTGAACCATTTTCATCACTTTACCTTTATGGTTACTCACTTTTACAATTTTAGTTTTCACCACAGTAACTAGTTTTTACCAATGTAGATTATCATTTATACCTAAAAATAAAATGAGACTTATTAGATAATTTTTACCCAATTATTATAAATATTAAATCTAATTTATAAAAAAATCCTATGTTTTTGTAAAATTAACTTTAATAAAAGTGATTGTGATGCACAAAAACCCGTTTTAACCCTAACCACAGTAATTAATATTTACTATTTTTCTATTCATTATGACCAAAAATTATGTTGAACAAATTAAATAATGTTAATTACACATATCCAAATTTATAATACATTTTATCAAATTAAATTCATATAAGTGTTAGAATTTAATTTAAAATCAAACCAGTAAAACATGATGAGAAGTGTTTTTTTAGGAAAATTCATTTTGAAGTAATAAATGATCTTATATTAGCTCTACGAGTAACAATAATAATTATATTAATTTAAATTCATATAAATAGGTATATAATATAAATATATAATTTAAATATTTCCATATTATGGGTTATTTTAATTAATTAAAATAGAAAAACTTTATGCACTTAAAAATAGTTCGCAGAAAACTGTGCTTTTAAGCAAAAAAAATAAATATATACCAAAATCATTAAACTTGTAGATTAAAAAAAATTAATTATATTATTATAAAAAAATAATTCAAAAATTATATTTAAAATTAAATAAAAAATATAATGGTATTTTTAAATTACTTTATTCAATGAAAATAAATGGTAATATTTGAAAAAGCTGTATTTTTTCATTATTTACTGAAAAAACAATCATTTTAAAAAATCAGAAATTTAACCCTGATATAATTTTGATATGGTGATTTAAAAAATGATATATTTTTTATAAAATACCATTACTTAAATTGTTATAAATTAATCATATTATTTATGTAAAAAATAAATAAAAATCATTTTTGAAGAAAATGTATTTTTGAAGTAAAAAAATCGACTTTACTGAAAATTGTATACATATTTATTATGAATTCATTAATAAATTTAGATTATATAAAACCTTTAGATATTTCTTTCCATAATATGGTTATTCCTATTCATACCACCAATTTTTATAGTCATGTTTAAATAATGATATTTTAAAATTATATCACGGTTCCTTTAAGATCAGTGATGCGTGTAGTATATGTCATTGAACAAATTGTTCTTATTTTAAAATCTTAGGGTGTTAAATTCTCCCTATATTTAATAAATATAATCTTCAAAATTTTAATTTAATCTCAATAATTGGATTTTTTCTATTTGAAAACACTTTTATTGAAATATCACATCGTAAAAAGGGTTAATAAAATTCTTTTTTGAAAAGAGAGAAAAGTTAAGTATGAAGGCTATCTAGAATAACACATAAATAGGTTTATAAATAGGAGAAAATTGGTGTAAAGTAAAAATATAGAAATTTAAGAACATCTTAATTCCCAAATAATGATGTAGAGTTACAAATATCATTGATCTCATGAAAATGAATAATCACGAGAAGGTTAACGACCACAAAACCATAAACCAATAATGTGTTAAAAAGACCATCTATTTGATATAAATGATTGTAATAAGATAATTTTTTATTTTCAAGATATGTTTTCTTGATTTTTTGAAATCATTTTTCATATAGATTTAGAACATAAATAAATATACTAACATGAAAAGTATAATTTCATCCTTTAATCAATTTCCATAATAATATCATCTTTTTCCCTAAACAATGAGTATTCAAGATGATTTTTTTATGGAAGAAGCACTAAAATAAATTTATAACAAATCACATAAACCATAAAAGGATAAATAGTTATTTCTACTATCTTTATACATTAGCCAAAACCAAAAAATTTAGTAGAGGTAAGTTGATTCCCAAAATGAATAAACCATCATACAATAAAATACAAATTTAATCTCTAAAGCCTCCATAATAACTCCCAATGTTAAACATAGATCTTTTGATACATAACTGACCTTAATATTCATCAAAATATTCCTAAATAATGTTAATACAATTATATTTTAATGATTTGATCACATATTTATCTAAGATAAATTTAACATTTATCTCCAAAAAATAAATCACTCTTGAAGTCTCATAAAAAAATGTTTATGTCATAATCATATATGATAATAATTTTTATAAATAACTTTAATCTCTATAAATACAAAGTAAAATCATATATTTTTCCAAAACTTAACACAACCCTTAGATGTTTCATGATTCTTATAACTGAAATTCCATCAAAATACTTCTACAACATTATTATAGATTCCCAAAACATAAATACTTTCACATGAATGATTGGTATAACATAATTCCTTCCATAGTCTTGGATTTAACCTTTAGAAGATGGAATTGACTCATATAATTCCAAGTTTAACCACATTTAATACAATATACTAAAAATGTATATATATGATGAAATTTATTTCTCTCTATTGATATCCTCATTTTTCTTCAGCAATTCGTTGCTATATGCCCTTACTTTCCAACCATAAAACATCTTATTGTTCCTCTGATACATTATCCTAGGTGTCTCTTATAACATTTTTTACATGAAGGAAATTGAACTTTATTTAGTCCCTGGTATCCTCTAACTGAGCCCTTAGAGAAATTTATCCTTCTATTCTTTGGTGAGTCTGGGAGTTGGTTAAGGTGAAAGTTGTTAAACATATATCATGATAACTAATTATAAATAATTACAATATCATTCACTTCAGTTATCATCCCATTTGGTTTCTCATAATCACCACATTTCCCATCACATTCTATATTAACATCATTCCTCCTAGTTCAATCCATTGGCTAAAACTAAAAATCATGGTGTGAGAAAGAATAATCATAATCATGAAAAATAATTTTTCTGATGTCAAAATCATGACACCTTCTTTTCAATATATTACATATTAGGTTTAACCTAGGTCATCCTTGATTATCATCGATTCAAATCCATCATGAAATTTCATAAATAAAATAAGAATTAACCTAAGTATATCCCCCAAAAGTTTCAAACTAGGTGTGTAGAAAGGTCGCACTCACCATGCATAAGAATAATGGTTGAGATATACTCAAGAAAATATTTTCAGGGTTATTAACCCTAGATGATTCTATTCCAAAACTAAATTCACTTGAAAAAATCCAAACATTGATGTATTTATAGTAAAACCACATAATATATTCATTAACAAAACATTAGAATGTTATCTTGTAATGTCCCAACCCAGAAGCCACTAAATAGATGCTCGGAGCTAGTTTGCCACAAGGCCTCAAGTACGCCTCCCCATATACCAGAGGCTGCCGACTAGTAACGAGGGCCTAGGGTATGATAGTGGGGAGACTATGCCTTATACCAGAGTAAGAAAATAGCAGAAATAACTAAGTATCATACATAGTAGAAAGTAAATAGTGTGCGGAAGCAATAAATAAGAGAAATAGAACAAGTTGTAATAGTAAAATGTTATAAAATCCTGGACAACTATGCAATACAATACAAAAATGGTCACCCACTGGGCCGAACATGAAGATACAAGTTAAAAATAAACTAAAAGTAAAATTATAGGGCTCAAATACTGAATCTGATCCAACCCACACACCCGATCTCTAGACACTGTCAAACTGCACCAGCCCGATTAGTAAAACTACTCGAGCAGCTCCGCTCAATCATGCAACACTGGTCCTCAGCCCTATCCACCATGAAACTCATGATCAACCTGAAAAGCAGACATAATGTCTCCACATACACAGAGGTGCATGTATAGGGGTGAGAAATAATCTCAGTAGGGAACCCCAATAAGAAACCTATAACTGTACTGCTAAAATTGTATGCAATAGTAATGTGGTCAGCCTAGTTAGAACACAATGAAAAGAAGTAAACCAAACGTGAAACCATAGTCGAACCCAGGGTATATAATCCATATCAATTAGGAAAGTCCCACCATGGATTTCCATATCTATATACGTACACATGTATAGTTCCATACCTATACACTTATACATAAATATGAATATTCATGAGTATGTGAATCAAATAACAAGAAACCATAATAGCAGTCAATCCATCGGTCGGTAATCCCAATCGGTTGGACATCCTATGTAAAGGTATTGATATGGATGTTGTTCCACTCAAGTCATGTATTATTAAGTCTATTTATGGGTCCGTAATCCCATAAACATGTACCTGCTTCAACTAATGCCGGAATTATATCCCTGAGCAAGCTAGGTCGCCACAGGGGGATACTCATCTTACACTTGGGTTCACCCGTACTCGCCTCTAATCACAAAATAGGATACTGTATACTGATGGTCAATCCTATAAATGGTCACTGGTTAGAAAACATAAAGAATAATCTCGTTAATCCAACTGAGACTCAGAAAACCTTGCCTACATGCATAGTAAAACCACGCCCTCAGGCATATCAGAACCTGCTCACAAGCATATCACAATCTCGCCCTCAGGCATATCAAAATCTCACCCTCAGTCATATCACAACCTCACTCATAGGCATATCAGAACCCTCCCATAGGTGTATCACAACCACACCCATAGGCATCTCATAACCTCACCTACTGGCATATCATTCAGCCTATGAGTCCTTCCAAGTAATTCCTACTACGTGGATCCAAGTACCACCTAAGGAATAAAATTAAACATGTAAGGCTCAACGGATAGATACTAGGAAGAACATACGGACATCCCAAAAATATATATATATATCACAAAATATATATATATATACACACACACATTCAGGATCAACATCCAAATACCAAGTAATACCTCTAGGTACTACTAAAATGTCAGAAATAACATGGCTCAGAAGCCAGATCCCAGGAGAGCACATCCAAGCATCCCAAAAAACAAGAAAGACACCTCACTACAGGCTCAAAATCCACAAACTAAGAAGAACCTCTGGTAACCACTACTGCATCAGCAAAACCAAGTAATATATAAACAAATGAGTGAGGGTTGCCCAAACACCCAACCCAACACTACTACCACAGCCCCATGGGCTTACAAGTTTGGAACGGGTTCTAGGTGACACCTGAACACCATCTCTACCCAAACCCAACGTAAAACCTCAGGTTATGTCAAACAATAGGTACCCTTTGGGACCCTCAAGTCAAACACTAAGGAGGCATCCTACTCAAGATCCTCCAGGTAAACACGAGCGAAGGAATCCTACATAGGATCCTTAGTGAAGAGTCAGGGAGGAATCATACATGGGATCCTAGAATGAAAAAAAAAAAGGAATCCTATAACAGGGATCTTCTTAATGGAAAACATGATAGAGATCCAACAAGGGACTCCCTAGATCAACACATAAGAAAAGGCATCCCTCAGGGGATCCATGGAAGCATCCGGTCTCACAGCCTCATAGGCCAGAAGGGAACGTCTCACAAGGGGACATCTTAAAAATCATGGGTCATGGGAGATACCTCATAGCTCATCTTAGATCAAAGGTCTCAACTAATTTATTCTGAACACCCAACCGATCATCCATGCCAAGTCTCACTCTCAGGTGACAACTTAGCTCGATAACTGGAAGAAGAACCTCTCCATTAAGATAGAAACCCCCAAAAAACCATTTATATGACCTATAAATGTCAAAAGGATTACACCATTGTGATATACATGGAAAAAAGATTAGAATGGACTACTCACATGCCCAATTCTGACTTCAAGGGCACAAGATACCCCAGAACTACTAAGCTGGAGAAGTACATTGCCGGAAGACATGGACAGAACACATGGGGTCTGCCTGTGTAGTAGTACACAGCATGTACTTTACTGTACATGGCATGTACTAATCACAAAATGTCACCCCATGTGTTTTTTCACCCGAACACATGCTCGTTTTCCACTACACGGCGTGTACTCCAAGTACACAACGTGTACTCCTTAAAAACCATTATTCTGTGTCTTATTTCACACGGATGGTCACACATCCATCCACTACATGGTGTGTACTCAAACTACAAGGCATGTACATAAGAAAACATATTATTACCCTAATGGGAAGAACACACAGTGTGTTCCCCTTAAACACACACCACATAATATGGGTTCCCCAACAGGAAATCCCTCAAACTCTCGAAACACATGTTTGCACCCCCGAAACAACAGATCGAGCCCCATGGGATTACAAGTAAGAAATTTAAGGCTTCAAAAACATGAAAAAAAACTTTTAAAGGGGATATATGGTGAAAACTTAAATTTCATTAATTTCAGGCGGAAACTGCCGAAGCTTCGCTTGATTTTACAGTCCATGGATGTCCCATGCCGACTTAGCGCGTCGAGAGCTTCGAATCGGTACCCCTATTGCCTCCCAACTCTATCAATTTCTCAAACTCCAATTCTCCCCAAATAAAACATCCAAGGACGATGTGTAGGAGACATGCGAATAGAGGAGGAGGAAATAAGAGAAGGAAGGAAAAAAAGAAAAGGAAAAGAAGAAAAAGGGGTCCAGGCTGGCCCCAGCGCTTGACTCGAGTTTATGCCTCACCTAGGCTAAACTCTCCATTACGGACTCAACAGAATAGACAAAATCTCAATCTGATTCTCTATTTAAAATTTATTTCCAAAAAAACCTGTACAAAAAAATTAATATTAAATTTAATAATATTAAATATTAAATATTCCACTAAGATTAAAACAGCTTAGATTTCCACCAAAATATTATCCTAGGGTAAACTCCTTATTTCAGGACCAACAGAGTTGTCATAAAAAACTATTTGAGATCAAATGTAGTGTAAAATGACCATTTTACCCCTCATGACCATCCAATAGCTAAAATTCAAATTTCTTCTGAAAATGATAGTCCAGAAAAAAACAGGTTCTTGCAAACCCCCCACTATAAACCTTCTCATCCTTGAGAATCCACATGAAAGGACCAGCAGCAATGCTTCCAACCTAAGAATCTGCACAAATAAGTTATCTAGATTGTCCAATGACCATCCTTATATTGTTAAAAACCACCTTATACATAGAAGATATTTAACTGTGACCGATCTAGTACCCCCCACCGTAGGAATACCCTTATCATCATCTTAAAAGAAAACTCTGAACTCAAAAGCTCATGGAAAACACTGAAGTTTAACTGAAAATGAGGAAAACCACACTCCAATGGACAATGGTGCACTCCCCACCATATGGATTTCCTTACACCACTCCTAGAGAAAAACAACAATAGGTTCCCTCATCAATAGTGAATAACATTAAGAAATAAAAAGGATCTTGTCGTAGGGCCGAAGCTCTCTCAGCATACTCAAGACGAATCAAGATAGTGTATGATAGTCTCGAACAGGAGTACACCAAGATTCTAAAAAAAATGAATGTCTATGTCCCTCCGAGCCATGCTCAACATCTTATCAAAACTTGATCAGAATTATCCATGGGTCAACCGACTTACGGTAACCTAACATTTCCACAATGTCACCTCTACCATGGAGGGACATTTCAACACAAATCTTAGATCCCAAACCCACGTAATGTATTAAAAAATCAGTCCATGTATAGTACCTGGACACCTACCAATTTAGATTCAAATGATACCAAGCGGAATAGTGGAAACACTGGTCAACTAGGCCATACACCTGAATGGTCTTGCCCGTCGAAGACAGTCTCGAAAAATAAGCACTCGAGGTGACTCGATTAAAAGCTGAAGGCGTTAAAATGCCTTTAATGAAAACTCAAGCACCTACCGTGCCTCGATTAGAAAATGATCATAAAAAATATAACTAACTAAAGGGATCAGAAAACATGGTTAAACCTTTATCACACAGGTTTTCTTGGAACAAAATAGACATCGACCTACAAGGGTCCAAGTTAAAACCAAGGGTCTCTAGGTCTTCCACCTAGACCTACAGAAAACTCCTCACAAATAAATCACAAGGTCTAACCACCTAGCCCAAAATATCCAAAACCTCTTAGAATAAGGTGAAGATCACAATGACCAATGAGGGTCAAAGATGAAAAACACGGCCTACGGTGTCCCTAATCCACTCCGAGCATCCTCGAAAGGAACTTCTCCTTAGAGGTTACAACCAAAGAAGAAGAGAAAATATGGACTGACATTCATTGGGTATTTGTATATGTAAATACCCTAAGGAGGTATAGTTCACAAGAAAATCCCTGGTATCTATCAGCATCTTACTCAGAAATCTGACTAGATAACCACAGTCCTGAGAAAAAACAACCACCAAGGGGTTAAATAAAAAGGCATCATGTACCATATTGACCTACTAGGGTCACTGCACCACCTGTGCATGGAGACTGAGTCATCAGCCTCAACAAAAACGCCTCAACTTAGATCCACATAACCTTCCATCAAAGTAAAAGTATGTGTAAGAATAACCAAATGTCTTAGTTATTAGAAAAACAGACACTAGCAGGCGTATATGTTGTGAATCCTACGTGTATAGTATGATGCATGAGACACCTCTTGCCTTTGTCAACCAAGCATCAAAAACCATCTCTAGCATCTTACTAATGGCCAAGAGCCAGAGATCCATAGTAAATAAAAACACTCACACACAACATGTGCATCTCTCAGGGAAAAAATCAAATACAACTGTAACATCGCAAAATCAGAACAACAATTCCAAACCCAAGAAACCATGACTTCTTACCAGAACAAGTGTTCTCGATGCACCAGTCTAATATCAATCATAGGTTCTGACACATTCCAAATACTCTTTTCTACCATATCCCAAATATTAAAGACCAATAAAAGAAAACTCCTCTGATACCACTTTGTAATGTCCCAACCTGGAATCCACTAAACTGATTCTCTGAGCCAGTATTCCACAAGACCTCAAGCACACCTCCTCGTATGCTAGAGGCTGCCAACTAGCAGGGAGGGCCTATAGTGTGATAGTGGGGAGACTATTCCCTCATACCAGAGTAAGAAAACAGCAGAAATAACTAAATATCATACACAGTAGAAAGTAAACATAGTGCAGAAGCAATAAACAACTGAAATAGAATAATCCGTAATACTAAATTGTTGTAAAATCCCTAATAGCTATGCAAAACAATAAAACACTATTCACCCACTAGGCTGACCATGTAGATACAAGTACAAAAGAAACTGAAAGTAAAAGTATAGGGCTCAACTACTAACTCTGATCCAACCCTCGTACCTGATCTCCAGACTCTATTGAACTACACCAGCCTGATCAGTAGAACCACTCAAGCAGCTCTGCATGATCATGCTACATTGGGCCACATCCCCACCCACCATGCAACTCGTGATCAACCTAAAAAATATACATAAGGTCTATATGTACACTGAGGTGCATGTTCAGGGGTGAGAAATAATCTCAGTAGGTCACCCTGGAAAGCAACCTATAACTATGATACTAAAATTGTATGCAACAGCAATGTGCTCAGACTAGCTAGAATACAATGAAAAGAAGTAAACCAAACGTGCAACCACAGTTGAACCCAGGGTCTATAATCCTTATCAATTGGGCAAGTTCCACTATGGATGTCCATATCTATATACATACACTTGTATAGTCTCATACCTATAAACATATACATAAGTATGAATATTCATGAGTATGTGGATCAAATAATAAGAAACCACATTAGAATTCAATCCTTAGGTCTGTAATCCCGATCACCTGGACATCCTGTCCAAGGGAATTGAGCTAGATATCGTGACACTCAAGCTGTGTATCATCAAGTCGATCTTTGGGTCTGTAATCCCATCGACGTTTACCTGCTTTATCCAATGCTGGAATTATATCTCTGAGCAATCTACATCACCACAGGGGGTTACTCTTCCTACTCCTGGGTTCACCCATACTCACCTACAGTCACAAACTAGGATATCTTATACTGACGGTCAATCATATAAATGGTCACTGGTCAGAAAATAGAGACCATAATCCTATGAATCCAACCAAGACTAAGAAAACCTTGCCCGTAGGCATAGCAAAACCATGCTCTCAGGCATATCAGAACCCACACGCAAGCATATCACAATCTCTCCCTCAGGCATATCATAATCTCCCCCACAAGAATATCACAACCTCGCCCGTAGGAATATCAGAACCTGGTCATATTCATATCACAACCTCACCCGCAAGCATATCATAACCTCACCCCTAGGCATATCATTCAGCCCATGAGTCATTCCAAGACATTCCTACTACAGGAATCCAAGTATCACCCAATGTGTAAAAGTAAACATGTAAGGATCAATGGTCGGATACCATGAAGAACATCTGGACATCCCAATAAAATATATATATATATATATATATATATTCAGGCTCAATAGCCAAATCCCAAGTAATACCTTTAGGTACTAGTAAAATATCAAAAATGAAATGGCTCAGAAGTTGGATCCTAGGAGAGCACATCCAGGCATCACAACAAACAAGAAATACGCCTCGTGTTAGGCTCAATAGCCACCAACCAAAAAGCACCTTTGGTAACCACTACTACATCGGTAAAACCAATGTAGATATGAAAAAAATGAGAGAGGGTGGCCCAAACGCTGAACCCAACACTACAGTCATATCCCCACAGGCTTAAAAGTTTGGCATGGGTTCTAGTTGAAACAGGAACACCGTATCTACCCAAAACCAATGTAACAACTCAGGTTCGGTTAAATAATGGGCACCCATTGGTTCCCTCAAATAAAACAATGAGGAGGCATCCTACTCAGGATCCTCGAGGTAAACACGAGCGAAGGCATCCTACACGAGATACTTAACGAAGAGTAAGGGAGGAATCCTACATGGGATCCTCAAACAAATAACAACATAGGAATCCTATAATAGGGATAAACTCAAAAGAAAACATGATAGAGATCCTACAAGGGACCCCCTAGGTCAACACATATGAAAAGGCATCCCTCAGGGGATCCTTGAAAGCATCTAGTCTCACAGCCTCATAGACCAGAAGGGCACATCTCACAAGGGGATGTCCTCAAAAGCATGGGTCATGGGAGATAGCTCATAGCTCATCTCAAATCAAAGGTCTCAACTAAGTTGGTCTAAACACTCAACCTATCATTCATGTCAAATCTCACTCTCAAGTGATAACTTAGCTTGATAATTGGAGGAAGAACCTCTACATTTAGATATAAACCCTAAATACACCATTTATATGAACTCTAAATGTCAAAATTATTCCACCATTGTGATATACATGGAAAAAATCTCATAATAGACTACTCACATGCCCAATTCTGACTTCTAGGGCCCAAGATACCCCAGAACTACTAAGCTGTAGAAGTACATGGCCAGAAGACATGGCCAGAACACATGGGTTCTGCCTGTGTAGTAGTACACAACGTGTACTTTACTATAAATAGTGTGTACTATTCAAAAAATGTCACCTCATGTGTTTTTTCACTCAAACACATGCCCATGTTCCACTACACGGTGTGTACTCCTAGTACAGGGTGTGTACACCTTAAAAACCACTATTATGTGTCTTATTTCACACGGTCGGTCAGACAGACATCCACTTCAGGAAGTGTACTCAAAGTACATGGCATGTACTTAATAAAACTTCATATTCTATGAATTGGAAGAACACACAGCATGTTTCCCTGGAACACACACCGTGTACTCTAGGTTTCCCGATGGGGAATCCCTCAAATGCCCGAAACGCCCATTTTTTCCCCTGAAACAATAAATAGAGCCCCATGGGCTAACAAGTAAGAAATATAAGGCTTTAAAAACATGAAAAAAAATGTTTAAAGGGGATATGTGGAGAAAATTTAAATGGCCCTACCTTCGGGCGGAAACCACCGAAGCTTCGCTTGATTTTACGGTCCACGGATAACGCACGCCGACTCAGCGCATTGAGAGCTTCGAATAGGTACCACTATTGCCTTCCAAATATCTCTATTTCTCAAAATAAAATTCTCCCCAAAGTACATGTCCATGTAGGAGGAGTAGGATATGTGCGCAAGGAGGAGGAGGAAAGAAGAGAAGGAAGAAAAGAAAAGGAAAGGAATAAGAAAAACGGATACGGGCCGGCCCCGGCACCTGACTCGAGTTTATGCCTCGCCTATGATAAACTCCCCATTTCAGACTCAACGGCATATAAGGAATCTCAATCCAACGCTCCATTTAAAATTTATTTCCAAAAGAAGCTTTACAAATAAATTAATATTTAATTTAAAAATATTAAATATTCCACCAAAATTCAAACATCTCAGATTTCCACCAAACTCCTATCCTAGAGAAAACTCCCTATTTAAGGACCAATGGAGTTGTTAGAAAAAATATATTTGAGATCAGATGGTGGGATAAAAAGACCATTTTACCCCTCATGAGAATCCAACAGCAAAAATTCAAATTTTTGCTCGAAATGACAATCTGTAAAAACACAGGTTCTTACATATCTAATACTTAGACTTATCGACATGGTTATTCTACTAAATTTCTCTAATCCCAATCACCCAAAATATCTTGACCATTATATGATACCAACTACAGAAACCCAAGTCATTTACACATATTATTAAATGATTTTAAACATAATCATCCATTAATTATAACCCAAATATCATGAGGCCTAGTGTCTTTAGCTGGTTAGGTACACGAAATATAAAAAAACTAAAAGATAACATATTTATTTATATCCCCCTTTTTATCTTTAAAATATATTTGATCTCTATAAAAATAATAAGATAACCTAGGGAATTCATAAAATAAAGGTGCAAGATCAAAAGGCCGGTAGGTGAACATATATGATAAGGAAACATAACGTGTGAGTCAAAGGTATAATATGATATCATTATAGAGAAGGATCGTGATTAATCACATGGAAGAATAACATAAAGAACATGGTATAATAAGATCATAGAAAAATATAACATGACATAAGCATAAGTCAATTCACCTACCATGGCAACATCACATAGTGGACCGAGTCCCATAATGTATTAGGTTTACTCTCTAATCCAATATATTACATCTCTTGAGACCAAAAACATTACCCAATATATTAGAGTGATATCTAGGAGAACCCATCATAAAATGTACATACTTATATGTTCCAAAAATGGAAATAAATCATAAGGTTTCAACATGATAATTTTCCATAGAAAGAAATGGTTTTCATAATCTTACCTCGTATCGTAATAAAAGGAGATTTTATAAAGAAGGAATTTGATAAAATCACCTAAAGTATGTATTACCACAAAAAAGGATGGGAGAATAATATAGGTATATATTAGAGATACATAAATAAATAATTTTTAACAATTTCATAACATTAAAGAGATATATAAAGTGGTTTTGAGAGAGAAATTTCATAACAAAAAGAAGAGGGTGGTTTAGAGAGATCTCTTACACTTATAAGAAAAACATCTAAAGATATCAAAATATCCATTCCATTCAAAATAATTTCTTAAAAAACTATAATAATTGAAATATGTTTTTTTATTTTAAAAAAACATGGAAGATTATAAAGGAATCAAAACATCATGTAATGGTTATGGTGGAGGTAAAAAAAAAATTTTTCTTTTTATCTTGAAATGGAACATTATTTTGTCTTCTATAATGAAAGGGAAAATGTTCCGTATAAAATATGTAAAATGATTCATTTTGAAACTTTTTAGATAAATTCAAAATTGACATAATATTTTATTTATAATTAATTTATTTCCCCATTAATACATCAATATAATAATTTTAGGACTATGGAAATAGAAGATAATGATTTAAAAAAATAATTAAAACATTTAAAATGTGATTTTTAAAGTAAATTATCCCTTACGTACCATAAAGAGTATCATTTTTTAAACATTTTAAATATGGTATTATATGGTAAAAAATGACATTTATCATCCACTAAAGCATAAATAATATTTTTATTTAAACATTTATAATAATATGGACTTATAAGAAAAATATTTCGAAGGGAAATTTTAAAAGTAGATTTTTAGAAGAAATTATCTTACCTTGAGTTTGAATTGTCATGTATGTTCTTTATATTCCTGAATAATAAATTGATGTCAATTAATTAATTTCCTAAAATCCTTTTTAAATATTATTTTTACTTTTATTTTATTTTCTATAATGATACATACAATTACTTAGGTTCTCATTGGATGTTTCGACGATATTCAACTTATATGTCCAAAATGACATCGGTATGCTGAATATGGTCAAAAATATCATTAATCCATCATACCCAGTATAATAATAATGTCATAATTATAATTTTAAAACCACCCATGAATGATGATTATGAAAAATTAATTATGTTATAATCACGGAGACGGTAGGCCGTATGTACGCATGAGTAACATTTTAATTTTCCATCAATCATTAGGGAAATAAGGTAAGAAATAATTTATATTTAAATAATGATTAATATATCATAAATATCATAATATTTCTTTAAATTCACTTATATATACCATCCATGTAATGCATTAATGAAAAATTAATGACATCACTTCATGGAGATGGTAATCCATAGGTACACACGAATGACATTATCACTTTTCAATGATTGAAAATGGTAAAAACTATGATATAATTTTAAATAATGATAAATATTTAATGAATATGATATTTATATAAATTAAATACATCATTACATCCATCCAAGATAGGTGGTTATAGAAAATTAATAACATTGGTTCGCGAGGTGGTAGTCCACCATAAACACGAATTATAGTTTTGTTTCCCATTTGATGGAAGAGAAAATAGATGGAGGTTATTCCATTAAAAACTTAAAATATTATTATATGGGATATAATGAAGTTATTATATTAGAATGGTTTAATATTATTTTAAGTATTTTGATGAATAAATAAAACAAAGACTCTGTTAAAAACAAAACCTCTTCTCCAGAAAACCACTTTATGTTTTCACCAAAATCCTTCCTATGAGGGTTTCCTAATAAAAAAAGGACTTTAGGATGTTGTAAATTAAGTAAGGTATTTGGGAAGTTATTTTTTAAACCAAAAAAAAATTTAACTGTGAAAAAAAAGCGAGGAGTTTCCCTTTAATAAGTGAGAAGGTATGGCTTTCTGTGAATACCCAAAACTATTCAATAGTGGGAAGTCATTCTAAAGAAAAGTTTTTAAAAAAGTGATAAATTTTGTGGATTTTTTAATATAATTTTTATAAAAATATCAAAAATTAAAAAATAAATAATTTTTATACTTTTTTTTCTTTTACTTTTTGGGTTACTCACTTTTATCATTTTCATTTTCACCATGGTAACTAGTTTTACCTAGGTAATTTATCCATTAAGCCTAAAAATAAAATTATCCTTATTAGGTAATTTTTACCCATTTATTCTAAATATGAAATAAAATTCATCAAATAAAAATTATATGTGTTTGGAAAACTAATTTTAATACAAAAATATGTAACTTACAAAACCCCATTTTAATATTAACCGTGGTAATTAAATTTTACTGTTTTTACTATTCATTATGACCAAAAATTAAGTTTACCTTATTAAATAATATTAAATAAAATTATTAAAAACATTTAATTAATTTTATAAAAATTAATTCACATATGTTATATAATATAATTTAAAATTAAACCAACAAAACATGATGAAAGGAAGTTTTTCAGGAAAATGTATTATTCAAGAAATAGATTGTCTTATATTAACTCTATGACTACCAAAAATCATTATATAAATTTAAATGAATATGGATAGATATAAAATATATAAATTTATTTTAAATACTTCCTTATTATGGTTTATTTTATTTTATTTAAATGGATAAACTTTATTCACTTAAAAACAATTTGTAGAAAATCTTGTTTTATGAATAAAAATAAAATTATACAAAAATCATTAAAATTTCATATTAAAATGAAATTAATTGTATTATTATAAATAAAATGGTTAATATGTCACATTTTTATTAAATAAAAAATATAATGGTACTATTAAATTACTTTATTTAGTGATAAGAAATGATAGTATTCAAAAAATCAGTATTTTTAATATTCAATGAACAATCAATCATTGCAAAAAAAATAAAAAAAATTAACCCTAGGATAATTCATATATGATTATTTAAAAAATGATATAATTTTTAAAAAATATCATTACTGGAGGTGGTAAAAATTAATTATCTTATCCACACATAAAATCAATAAAAAACATTTTTGAAGAAAAAGTATTTTTAAAACATAAAATAATTAATAAAAATTAAATACTTATTTATTATAAATTAATAAATACATTTAGATTATAAAAAAACTTTAGATATATTTTCATAATATTTTTATTCCTATTCTACCACCAATTTTTATGGTTAGGTTTAAATAATAATATTTTTATAGTATATCACAGTTTGTTTAAGCCCGATATTTCATGTTGTATATGCTATCCAACCTAGTTTTTTTATTTTAAAATAATAGGGTGTTATAGATAGATATCCATTTATGGGGATAATGACTAGTGGATATTATAACTCTATAAGGAGAATAAGCATTAGGCATCTAGGCTTTGGGCTGGCTATATATGATTGAACTGATGTATTCAAAGTGAGCTGGAGAGCCAAAGACTATTAGAGGTACAATATAATAGTATAACTATGATTTTTGATTATTTATGGTGGATATGGGTGAAAAATGTATATTTATGATAAATTTAATAATCATGTGTTGTTTAATTAGTGGGAATTAGATACGAAGAATAGTAATTGTGAGATGTGTTGGCACCAAGGATATAAGGGGGCATCAGATATGACATGGGATTAAAGTGGTAAGCATGTATAAGATGGGAAAATGTGGGAATCTTGTAGTATTATGAATAAAATTTGGCATCATATATGATGTGATGTGATATTTGGGCATTGAGATGTTGTGGGGTGATGATGGATGGTTACCATTTTTTATATGTAGATAGTCAGTGTGTAAAGAATGGATGGATGTGATATCAATGTTGTGTTGGGTAGTTGGGTTGAGATAATACTAGTTAGGTAATTATTATGATGGATATTTTATATGGAATTAATAATTTCATTATGTGGGTAGTTAGGGTAGTTCAGGTATGTGAAGAAGAGACAAATGTATTTGGTGTCATCTCACTGTTTGGATAATTTGGTTAGTGATATGCTCAGCTGTTACTAAGGGCTGGTTGGTAACTAGTTGAGATGAAATATGGATGAAATATTTCATGTTGGGGAGGTTATAATGGATACAGAATTTATTATAGTTAATTGGGTTAGGTTTTGGATCAACCGTGTGATTTTTGACCCATTAAAGGTGTTGAAAGTGTCTGTATATACTGAGGAAAGAGAATTGGGAGTTGGGCCGAGCTTGGAGTGTTTAATTTTTATAAAATATTTTTATAGGTATTTTTTACTTGAATAAACCATTATTTAAATATTTGGATATGTTTGGAAGCGATAAAATTATTTTTTTAGATTTTTGGGGTTTTGGGATTAGTAGTAAAGTTTTGGAAATTTGGAAAATGAAAATGAATAAAGAGTCATTTTGTGCTAAGTAAGAGTCATTTTGTAGTGAGAATTGGAAATTTCTAGAATATAGTGAACATGGATATGTTTAGAATCACTATTCTAAAGTAAAAGTCATTTTATTGTAAAAAAAATAGCTAAGTGTTTGTGTGAATAAGGCTTTTTGGAATGAGTAAATATTTTATAAAATCCTTAGTCATGGTAGTAGGGCTTCTAGGAAAGAATTACTATAATATTAAGTGTAAAGAACCTAACCCTAGTAGCCTAGAATTAGTTGTTACTTTATTACATTGGTATAAGATAAAATGAATCACATACCGAAGGACTGAATAGTTTAGTTGTCTTGGTAAACTATATATTTAATTGAAATTCACATTAAAATTTAAAAAGTAAAATACTAAAAGTGTTTTATTTGAGAACTCCATATTTCCCCATATCATGTTCCTTTATATCAATCACAAAACACTTACTGGTATCATGGAAAAATAAAACATAAGAAAGGGGTGATCTTAGATGCTTGGTGAGGGATAGCATATAGTGGAAACTATCATGAATAAATAACCATAATCAATATAGAAAGATAAATAACTGAAACACATTTCATTTAAACAATTAATTGAGAATAATAAGGTTATAATAACTAATGATCAAATAAATATATATGCATAATCACATGAGCTTGAATATTATCCAAGAATATTATAAATAATCGAATAATCACTTGGAAATCAATAATTGATCTCACAATTACGTAGTTTATAATTTTATACATACGAAACATACTATTATGAATATTCACAAGATAGTTTAAATATGCAGGTAGAAACTCATCTAATTTTTCATACTGATTTGTCTCATCAGACCTGTCAATGCATTAATGGGATATCTATAACTAGGACCCAACCATCACTTACTAAATCCAACTCATTCCTCATATTAATGGTGTGGAACATAATCAAAATAAACATTTTTATTGAAAATAAACTTATTAAATGTTAATACTTACCACAATCAAATAAACATAATAATAAACCATCTAGAGTAATATGGTGAATGGTAATAAAATTATACATCCCCAGTCAAACTAATCATAAACCATCAAAAAAATAATATGGATGATATCAATACATCAGATCCACAATAGATCATAATTAAAATAAATTTTTGATGTTATTAATGAATAGAAATACCAAAATAAATTCATTAAAACATTTTTGAGGAAAATAACCTTTTCACTTTGAGAAAATATTTTTTTGAAGACTAAAATTTCACAAAATATTTTGAAAATAATTTTATTTTAAATTTAACTTTGAAAAATATAAATTAATCTTTAAAACATTGAGTGTTCATGATATTAGGAAATTTTTTTATGTTGTACATCTTAAAATGAATATTCCTTTCACATTATAGATAAAATAAAAATTGTCCTTGTTTTAAAAAGGACATGAAGATTCCTTCATGAAATTTTATAAAATTTAAAAAATGGGTAAAAATATATTTAATAAATAATTTTTAAAATGTTAAAAGCATTTTTTAAAATATTTTTGGAAAACAAGTATTTTGATGAATAAGTATTTTCAACCGAAGAGGAAAATAAAGTCAGATTTTGTTAATAACATTTTCCTAGTCTTTTTAAGTACCAAAGCGTGTAAAATGGTACTATTAATTGAAAATTTCATAAATGACCTAAGTATATGAAAATATATATTTTTTAATATAGAAATACCTAATAATTGTTTCAAGGGAGACTAAAACATAAAAAACATGAATAAAGATTAGATTATTAAATGTACCTTTACCACCTTGTTAACATCAGAATTGTAAGCCCCATAAAAGAAATAATCATAAAATAAAACATAAAATATCATTAATATAAATATATTTATTATATAACATATTTAATGGTAATTATATACACCACACAAAAAAATGGTGAATATGTCATGTCTCTCACAAAAGTAAGAGTGAGGTGAGAAAAACCTTACCTCAGGTCTAATTTCCTTCATACATGTTAAAACCTAATATATAATAAATATTAGATTATTATATATCTATTAAATAAACATAATCATATATTTCATAACATTTATTGTTTAATTATAGTATTTTATGACTCATTTATTAACAAATCTTTGTTAACCTCACTATTTCAGATGACAACTACTTCTTTTTTCATGTATGTTTTGGTTAGGTAATTTTGGTCCTTTTATATTGATCATGGTAAAATTATCTCCATGATGTTAAAAATAATATAAATATAATATATTTTCAGTATATATGTATTTATATTAATCTATAAAATTTAGACATGGAAAATGGATTGCATCATTCATGGAGATGGTAGGTGGTACGTACGCATGAAAGTTATCACCATTTTTCTCAATAGATAGAATGAAATGAAAATAAATATTAATTACCAATTAAAAAATAATTAATATTTTATATATATCATTTATATTAATCAAATTTTTTCTTATTACAGTCCATGTAAAAACAAATTAGAAAACATTTCACATCGCTACATGGAGGCAGTAGTATGCATATACACACGAGCGATGTTATTGTTTTCTAAAGGATTGGAAGGTAAGAAGTTTGATATTATATTGTTTTTAAAGAAGTAATTTTTTGTCATGATTATAATATATATTCATTAATTTTAAATTTACTACCTTCCATGCAAAACATAAGTGAAAAATGAATCACATCGCTTCGCGGGGTGGTAGTCTGTTGTACACACGAGTGACGTTATTATATCCCCCATAGAATAGAAATAAATATGGTACATGTGATATCATAATTACATAAGTATAATAATTTCATAAATATAATATAAATAATTTAAATCCATCATTATATCTATCCATGAAAGGTGGTGATGGAAAATGAATTACATCGGTTTGTGAGGTAGTAGTTCATCAGACACTCGGTCTATAATTTAGTTTCGCATTTTATAGAAGTGGAGAAGGATATGGATTATGATATTAAAATAATAACATATTATTTTAATGGTTATACTTGTGTTATTATATTATCCTTTTTTTAATATGATTTTAAGGATGTGTAATAATAAATAAATCGAATACACACGTTTAAGAATTTTACCACTTCTTTGAAGAGCCGCTTTAGGTTTATACCTAAATATTTCATAGGATGGATTCAAAATAAAAATAAGGCCTCTAATATTTCAATAGAAAATTAAGGAAGACATTTGGGAGGTATTTTCCAAACTAAAGGGTTTTAGAAGTGTGAATACGAGAGGAGAGTGGTGGCCTTTTATAAGTAGGGGAGAGGATACGCATGGAAGTTTTGAAAATGTAAAGTGATACCCACGTTTTTATCATGAAACAGGCCTCCATAATGGGTCATTATTGAATATTTGGGGTTATAAGATGTCAATATGTCCATAAAATGAGTATTTTACATGTTTTAGGTCATTTTTAACCCTTATCTTCTTAGTTTAAACCCTCGGTAAACCCATTTTTACCTTAACTATAGTAATTAATTTTTTACAGTATTCATTACTAATTTTGGTCAATAATTATATTCATATTATTATATAATATGAATTATAATGACTCAAAATATGTAATCCACTTTTTCAAATTCAATCCATATAAGTGGGATAACTCAATTTAAAATTAAAACCACAGACGTGTTGAAAAAATAATTTTCCTAAAGAAAATATTTTCAAAAGATTAAAAGGTTTTTATATCATAATTAAATATTAAATTGTTTAAAATGACATAAATTGGTTAAATTGTAATATAATTGAAAAAAAATTACTTTAAAACTAATTTAAAGTAGAATTTATCATGAAAATTATTTAAATAAAAAGATAGTTTTCAATAAAAACAGTATTTTTCAAATTCATCAAAAAAATAATATTTTCTATAAATCCAAAAAATTAATCAAATGATAATTTTAAAATTTAGATTTTAAAAAATCATTTTTAAAAATTATTTTATAAAATTGGTAATAATTAATTTTAAAATATTTTTGTAATGCACGAAAATACCTTCTTTTAGAAAATAGATTTTTTCAAAAAAAACATTTATTTTTCTTTAGAATTATTTTTATTTATATTTATAATAAATTTATATACATTTAAATTATTTTATAAATGTGTAAATAATATAATTTTAATAATATAATTATTACTATTCATCACCTCCAACTTAACATCTAGGTTATAATGGTCATGTTTAAATAATTATATTTTAATCGAGTATCGTGTTTCATTCAAAACTGAGGTTTCATGCATCACAACTATCAAAGAGATTGAATATATTTAAAAAAAGAATTATATCTTTAATTCTTGGGTTGTTACATTCTCTTATAATATTAATGTTTCATTTCATATACACTATTGAAGATGATGTTTCTCTTTTAAAATATTGGGGCATTACATTGTACCCCCATTAAATAAATTTTTCCCTCATGATTTAATCTTGATATCAGTAATCAAGGGTTTAGAATTTGGAAATTAATTTATTAGAAAACCACAACATAAAAAGGTTTAATAAAAAATCTGTTTGTTAAGAGAGAAAGTAAAGTACAAAGTCCATCTATAATAACATATAATTCAATTTCTAAGTTAGATAACATTGGTGGGAAGTGAAGATATGGACATAAAAGAAATGAGTAAATAATTATTGAGAGTGATAGAGATCATTGATCAAATGAAATTTGGTGATCTATATAAGGTTAAAGACTAAAAACCCATAAATCTGTAAAGGTTTAAAATACCATCAGTTCATTATAAATGATGGTATTAAGATAAATTTTTTGTTTCAAAATCATTTTCTTAGAGTTGATGAATTGTTTTACTATCTAAGAATATAAGGAAATATACTTAATTGATATATTTATATTTCATATGCACAATTTCATCTTGTGGTTGTTTTTTGATCAATTCACACCTAATCACTTAATCTAAGAAATAAATATCCAAAAGTAAATTTTTTATACCTGAAGCACTAAAATTAACTTTTAACAGATCATAAGAACCATAAAATAGTAACAATATATTCTTACTATATTTACTAAAACCAAAATGGTTAGAAAAATTTATCCAATATAATACACTAATCTATAATACCTCTATATTATCTCCCAAAATTCAGCTTAATCCATATCAAAAAAATTAACCATAATACTTATCTAAAATATATATGACCAAATTCAAAGTCCAAAAATTTATAAAGAAGGTCACTAAATTTCCCAAATCAACTTAACATTTGATTTCCCAAATAGAATAAAGTATCTATTAATGTCACATACCAAATATTTTAATACCTTGATCACTATAAAAAATAATGAAAACATTCATGCTTCAATAAAATCAAATATTAGGTTATTTAATATATTCCATAAATCCAAACTTGTAGTAATCTCTAGAAAAGATAATATAAACTATAAAATCACTAAATAATTTAAAGGTCAGCAAAAATATCTCATAATAATCACTTTATAATTATTATCTCAAAATTGATCACATATTAAAAGTTATATTCCCTCAATCATGTTTTTTTAAAAAAATCAACTTTCCACTTAATTACTTTTCCTGGTCATCAATACCATTTAACATATTCTCTAAAATCCTTAAATAAAAATTGTTGTAGTATAATTTCTATATGTTTTAAAATTCTTATAAAAACAACCACATTTATAAAATAATTCTTCAAAAAAATCCTTTAATCCAAATACACAAGTACATTATTCTACTTTGTATGTATTAAAATCACAATATTTTCATTGATCCCTTTACTTATTTGGGGTTATATTCCTTTTACACTTGGGGAATTATTTTTCATAGTGCCCCATCTCCTTATAGTTGAATAATTTTATATTGAAAGGTTATTTTTTCCCTTGAAATCATGATAATTCTTTCCTTTCTCTCCACACTTATATAAAACTCTCATTCATTTCAATCAAGTACCAAAGTAATTCATTCCACAATTATTACATGCGGTAAAATCATTTTTCCCTTCTTCCCCTTAGTGATTTTTTTCTCCACCAGCATCTTATTCTCTTGCTTCCCTTCAAATCCAAAATAATTATATAATTATTTCTCTATCTTGATATCACATTATAATATGTATTCTTATGATAATAATTTTTGGGAGACCTTTTCCCTTCAAAATATTGGATTAATCTCATCAAAAAAATGATTATTCTTATCTTTTAGATTACATGCACTATTACGGTTCTCATTCCTTCTACTAGACACCCTTTATAAAAAATGGAATACACTAGATGGGATCATAACATTATGAAACATAATGTATAATTATAAAACTAGTGAAACACTAGACATAAATTTAAAATTTTATGCACAAATTATCTCCCAATGATAAATATGGTTTTACTGTTAAAATTTTCAAATCATAAAAATATCTTCAAATCCTTCATAATGATTTGTAAATAAAATATGAATTATCCTCATAATATCACCCAAAATTCTCAAAATAGGTGTGTATTATGGCCCTATTTCTTGTAATATGTAATGCTCGAGTCAATCTCAACTCACCTTTTTTGGATTTATTACCCCTAGGTATATCTATACTAGAATCATATCCACTTGTAGTATCCATACATGGATGTATTTCTAGTAAAAACCATATAATATCTACCTTGAAAATTATTATTTTATTATATACTAATCCTAAATTCTTATCATAGTTTTATATTCCCTAATCTATGTTTTCCTAAATCTAGTTCACAAGGTTTCTACAAAACTTCCTCTGATGCCAACTATAAAGACCCCAAAACTTATAGTTCAGAGTCGGTGGTTACTTTATTACATTGGAATAAGATACAAGTAATAAAATCCCAATGGAATAAATATTTTAGTATTCTTGTTAAACTAGATAAATAATTTAAATTTACATTACAATTGTAAGCATAAAACACATAAATTTTTTTCTTTGAGAAGACCACATTTCATTTTAGCATATCCTAGTATATAAATCAAAAAAAACACTTATGTTTATCCTAGGGAAATAAATAATAAGAAAAGGGTGAGATTAGATGATTATTAATGGAAAGTGTACAATATAATATATCATAAATAAATAATCATAATCAATATGGTAATCTAAATAACTAAAACACATTCAGTTTAAATAATAACTTGAGCATAATATGGAATGAATAAATGATGATCAAATAAATCTATATACATAATCACTTGATCTTTAAAGGTATCCATACATATTATAACTAATATAATGATCACATAGACATCAACAAATGATATCATAATGAGTTAATGTATACTATTAGACATCTGAAACATAATATCAAGATGATTCACAAGGCAGTTTAAATATGCATGTAGAAACCCGTCTAATCTGACCAACTAATTTGTCTCATGAGACCAGTCAATGAATAGAGGGGATATCTATAACCAATCCCCAAATTTCATATACTAAGTCCAACTCATTACTTATATAAAATGGGTGAAACATAATCAACATAAACATTAATATTAAAAAACTAATATTCAAAATGTTAAAACTTACCCCCAGTCAAAAAAAACATAATCATAAACCATCAAGGGTACTGTGGTGAATGGTAATAAAAATTTAAATCCTCAATAAAACTTATCATAAACCATCCAAATAAATAATAATTATTCTCTCAATACAACATATCCTCAATGTATCATTATCACATTAAAGTTTTGATCTCATTGATGAATATAAATACCATAAGAAGGTATTTAAATCATTTTTTGAGGAAAATAACCTTTTCACTTTGAAAATATATTTTTTAAAAATAAATTTTCAAAAAATATTTTGATTATAATTTTATTTTAAAATAAAATTTTAAAATTATAGTGTAAGCTTTAAAACAATTAGTGTTCATGATGGTATAAAATTCATTCTATGTCATACATGTTAAAACAATTATTCCTTTCACATTTTTAGTAAAATGCAAATGGGGCTTATTTTAAAAATGAAATAAATATTCCTTTAAAATTTTGAAAAGAAAAAGGTTAAAAATTCCTTTAAGAATCATTTGTAAAATGTTAAAAATATTTTTTAAAACATTTTTAGAGAACATGGATTTTGGTGAAAAAGGATTTTCAACCGACGATAAAAATAAAGTCGGATTTTATTAAAAACATGTTCTCAATAATTTTAAGTACCAAAGAGTTCAAAAATTATATTATTACTTGAAAAGTTCATTAATAGCCATATTATATTAAAATATATTGTTTTCATATTAGAATATCAAATAATTCCCCAAAAGGAGACTTAAACATAAACAATCCTTAATAATGATGAGATTGTGAAATAAATTCTTACCACTTTGGTAATATCTAAATCGTAAGCCCTATAAAAGAAATAATACTCAAATAAAACTTTAAATACTATTAAGATAAATATTTTCATGATATTAAATATATCTGGGGAAATATATACACCACAAAAAATAAATATGTGGTGAATATGGAATATGTCTCATTGAAGTAAAGTGAGACCAGAAAACCCTTATCTATGGTCCAATTTCAATTCATATTTTCTAACCACCAATATAACAAATATAGGTTTATTATAAATCTATTACATAACCATAAACATATATTTAATAACATATATTATTTAATTATAGGATCTTATGACATTTTTATTAACAATTATTTATTAAAATTGTTGTTTCATGTGATATTTGCTTCCTTTTTCATGTATGTTTTGGTTTGATAATTTTGGTAATTTTATATTAATCATGGTTAAATAAGATATAAAATTATAATAATAAAATTAAAAATCATATATTTTCATTATATATTTATTTATATTAATCTGAAAAATTTATAGATAGAAAATGGATTGTGTTGTTCATTGAGACGGTAGGTCATACGTACACATGAACATTGTTTCAATTTTTCTTGAAGGACAGAATGAAATTAAAATAAATATTAATTCACCATTCAAAAATATTTATTATATCATAAATATAATTTATATAAATCAAATTCATCCTTATTAAAATCCATTTAAAAATAAAATTAAAAACATTTCACATCGCTACGTGGAGGTGATAGTCAACATGTACACATGAGTGACGTTATTGTTTTCCGATATATTTGAAGGTAATAAATTATTTGTGATATTATATTTCCATGAGTATGATTCATTCATAAATATCACATATATTCATTAATTTTTACATTACTACCTTTCATGTAAAGCGTAAGATAAAAACAAATCACATCACTTCGCGAGGCGGTAGTCCATCATACATACGAGCGGCATTATCGTATCTCCCTTAGAATGAAAATTAAGAAGGTGTATGTGATATAATAATTCCAAAATTATAATAATGTCATAAATATCCTATAAATAATTTAAATTCATTAATATATCCTTCCTTGAAATGTGGTTATGCAAAACGAATTGCATTGGGTTGCGATGTGGTAGTTCTTCGTACACACAATCAAAGGTTATGTTTCCCATTTAGTGGTTGTGGATATAGATATAGGTATTATAATTGACATAATAACATATATGTATATATGGGATACTAGTTTTATTTTATTATCATATTTTTAGATTATTAATATATGTGTAAGAATAAATAAAACAAATATGCTTGTTTAATAATTTTACCTATTCTTTGGAGAGCCTCTTTAGGTTTATAACTAAAGCCTTATTAGGAGGTATTCCTAATAAAAATAAGGAATATGTGATTTTTATATATAATTTAGGAATATATTTTGGTATTTATTGGATGAACTAAGGGATTTTTAAGTGTTAATATGGTAGGAGAGTTGGTGGCCTTTTATAAGTGAGGAATAGGACACACATGGAATTTTTTAGAATATAAAGTGGTGTCCATGTTTTTATCATGTCACATGTATCACCCATAGTTTTATTTAATTTGACCTTTATTTATGTATTTTAATTATATATAATTATTTCATTATGTTTTTGGAGTTTTTTAGGAGTTTTGGCATTCATTGGAGGCATTTTTGGAGGCGCGCGGTTTGAGTATGGATAGTAGAAATTGTGCAGTACCTCCAGCAAACTGTGCAGCTTGTATGGTAGGAGAGACAATATCTCTGTATGGTTGGGATAGGTTTTGTTAAAACTATGTATAATACTAGAAAAATTTTGCATTTTCTATATAGTTTTAAGATCATGTTTGTAAAACCTTTTGTCTAACCGTGCAATCTAACAGTGTGATGGATTGGTATAAGGTAGTAGCATCACATGGTTGGTACGCGGCCTGCTAAACTATGTGGCCTAATCATAAAGCATATAGGTGGCCCTAGAAAATTAGTGGATCTAATTCTATTTAATTTCTTTAATCCTTTTTTCCATAATTCTCCCATAACATTAAATCTTTTTTCTCCCAAGGCATGAGAGACAATTCTTTTCAGTCCAGGAGAGATACATAGCTAAATCAGAGTGCATTAGCATCCTAGATTCACCGCTAATTTCTTATTCTTCTATATTATTCTTATATATCTTATCTTTCTCTTTCCTAGAACCTTATATATAATCCTATGTGGATAAATCCATGCAATATTTTGTGAATTGTGAAGTTTTATGGTTGGATATAGGGAATGAAAATTAGTTCATGATCGGATCTATAGAATCGTTATTTCATTCTTCGTTTTCAACAAATTTTGTGAGGTAGTGGTCTTATCTCTTGAATCCACTTGATTTCAACTTGAATTCTTATCTTGAATTAAATTTTTTACTTGAAATTATTGTGAAATTATTCTGTGATACTTTTTGGAAACCTCTTTATTGATGGTTTTGAGAAATTGTGGAAATTGGATTGTTTTATGGAAATTGACTTTGTTGATAAATCTTAAAATAGTTATTTTAAAATTATAATTTTGATTTGATACATGGAAAATGGTTTGTGTAAATGGTTTAAAGAATAAATGGTTTGTGAAATGGTTTGGCATAGGTTTTGACATATGTGTTTGGTGTGAGTTTATTTGTATTATATGTGACCCTATGGAAGGGGTGTGTGCCATTGGGGAACCTGATATTGGTTACCTTATGATGAATTAGTAGATCCATGAGAGATTGCTCATGATTATGGAACTATCACATGGTAATTCATGTGTGGAGGTGTGGTTGTGGGGAATTATGTGTGTATTTTAATTTATAATGGTTTTTAAAGGCTTGTTTAAATTTATTTCCATGGAATATTATTTTGACTTTGAAATAAAATGTTTTAAATTATTTTAAACTATTTTATATAAATGTTCTGACAAGTTTTATCCCAGTTCCATGAGTTTGGAATTCATTTGGGAAAACCTACTTATTTTAGAATCACCCCATACTTGGGAACTATTGTGTATTTATAGATGTCATCTATCAAGACATGGGTAAAGGAACATTATTTAAATTCTTTAGTGATGCTTATTGATACTCTATGAGAGGCTAATCGTGTTAGAGCTTGGAGTATGTGGGGATTTTTTGGTATGATATCTTTAGTGTCCTTGGGTTTTGCTATCTTTTGATTCCTTTGGTTATGCCATTGCAGTTTCTTATTGTAATTTGACATTGATATTTTTTTGGTTATGTTGAGATTTATTTTTTAAATCATGCATCATATAGTTGTTTGGTTGTTTATGGTTATCTAGGTCGGGTTGTTTTATCTTTAAAAGGGAAAACCATCCACTAGTTTTTATTGAGGACCTTGGAATTTATTTCCATATTTTTGTGTCTTGGGGATGTCACCTAAGTCTAGTAAGTCACACCACCTCTTCCCAAGCCAATAGGTGAGGGGAGGGAAGTTACAAATGGTATCGGTTTTGTTCAATCTTTGGGTGTCAGTTGTGTTTAGTCTTGGAGTTGGTAATAAAACCAGTCTTGATAAGTTATTATATCTCTTATGATAGTATATAGGAGTAGGATTTTTGGAACATAAAATATAGATCATAAAATCGAATATCTAACCTATTTATATTAAACCTCAATTTACTAGGGAGTTTTGGTATATGAGTGTTTTAAGACAATTCTAGGTGATTTGTAACCTCATTACTATGGTTTTATCTTATGAGAGTTGCATGGCATGGATTAATAGTATAACTTCTCACTAAGACTATAATTTTTGTTATTAAGATTATGATTTATGGAAATGGTAAGCAGTAATTATTTTTTAAATTTTTTTAAAATGTTATAAAAATGGAGAGATTTAAAAAAAATATTGACGATGGTATTTTGAAAAAGGTTTAAATGGTTTTTTATGGGTAAACATGATTATTTTAATATGCATAAATGTGGTAAATTAAAATATATAAGACTTCAGTTTCTAGAGAGTGAGGCTAAATGGATTTGTTTTTGTTATACTGAATGGAACTAGATAAGCACCTTAGAAACCAACCAAAATATTCTGCTAAGAATGTGGTTTCCTGAGCCATAGGTGAAATAATAGTTATTCTAATGTATTGTCTAGACTTTTCAATCCATGGATAGAGGGAAAAAAATTATGATCCAAGGTAAGTGAATAATTCATTTTAGTTCCAAAATAAGAATCCACCCATCTTTTAGGGTGATTTAGAGATGTAAAATGTATAAGTGTGGTTGAATAAGATGAATCAAATATTCTATTTCATTGGGATGCCAATAGAGATAAAAGTGAAGTTTGTGACATTTATGTAAGAGGATCTAGCATGCTATTGGTAGTATTTATCATTACAATCTAAATTAGTCCAAGGCATTTCATGGGAGGATTTTGAGTAATTATTCAATAAACAACTCTATCCTCACAAGTTAAGAATTGCTATAACAATATAATTATTAATTTTGAAGTGGTATAATCTCTCAGTAAGAGAGTATATTGATAAATTAAATGAATTTATTTTGATTTTCACTCGATGTTGTTGTAAGTGAATCCTTGAAAGCATGCATTTTTTAGTTGGGGTTGAAACTAAACATTCACTCAAAAAATTATGTGCTTTGTATAATGGATTATATAGAGATGGTCAATAGGGAGACAGTAGAAAAATGATACATCTTGGGAAACATGGTCAGAGGAATCATGTTTATTCCTGTGGGAATAGGTTGGAACTCTAATACTAGAAACAAGTGGAGGAGGGACACCTATTATCAAGGTTTTGGTATATCTTATAATTAGACCACAGGATCGGTCAAGTTTCCACCTAGACTGAAGAGTAATCTTGGATATTTTTAGTGTGTTTATTTTGATCATATGAAATGAGATTGTATGGAACAACCTAGAGCATTCCATAATTTCAACAATATGGGACATCTTCAGTGATATTGTCACAGTGCTCCTAGGTTAGGTTCTCAAGACACATCTCATGCTTCTCAAGCAACATATGCTTTGATGATACGGGTGTAGAAAAATATCCCTCATCAGCAGAACCGATTAAACTATGATGATTTTAGTAATTTCATGACTCCTAAATTAGTGAAATCTCAATAGGAAGTTCACCGAGTAAACAATTTTATGGATATGAGAAAGTGATTGTAGATGATCAATCAGTACCTTAATTGGTGGGAGGTATGATTCTTTTAATTCTACCCTTATGTAATATTTCTTTGATAAATGGAAGTCCCATTCATTTATTTCTTCTTGTATTGTTGATCTGATGGTTTATATGTTGAGATAATACATTATGTTTTAAAACTCCAAACACCTTTGGGATAATGAGAGTGTTGAGCTTAGAAATGTGTAGTGTGTTCGATAAAAATCGATGGGACTAAGTTTTAATGGGATTTATTTGTGATAAAGATGGATGTAGATGAGTTTATTATAGTAATAGATTAGTGATGAACTCTAAGGACCATATCGATTTTTATGCATAGAAGGTGAGTTTCAAATCTTCTGATGGTGCTACGCATCTCTTTAACGAAGATTGTTCAGTGGAAGAAAGTGGGTTGGAAACTTAGTACTTGTGGTTAAAACTATCTATTATCAGTTGATAGTAATTTATTTATCATTGTTATATGTGATCAGGAATAGATATTTTCCAAACATAGTGGACTAGTTCCTTGATGTTTTCCTGAACATTTATCAAGGTTTCCACTCAAAAGAGAAGTGGAGTTTATGATTGATCTTTTACTAGGGACCAATACTATTTTCCATACATCTTATCTGATGGAACCAACATAATTAATGGAATTAAATTATCATTTGAAATAATTGTAAAGTAAAAGGTTTATCCGACTAAGTATGTCTCCTTGGCCAGCACTGGTTCATTTTGTGAAGAAGGAAGATGGAACTCTAAGTATTTATGTATATTATCATATGCCTAACCAAGTTATGATAAAGAATTGGTTTCCTATTACAAGAATATATGACCTATTTGATCAATTAAGGGGAACCTAGTGGTTCTCTAAAATTGAATTAAGTTCCATATATCACCAACTATGAGTTCATAAAGAGGATATTCCAAAGATATATTTTAGAAGAAGATTTTTCTATTATATATTTTGATCTTACAAATGAACCATCCATCTTTATAGAATTAATGAATCATATATTTCAAACATATCTGGATTCCTTTATGGTAGTGTTTGTGTATTATATACTACTATTTTCATAGACAAAGTAGAATCATGAGAGAACACTTGGCTAAAATGTTGGGTATCTTGGAGGAGCATCATATATATACCAATTTATCAAAGTTTGATTTTTGGATATAATTGGTACCTTTCCTTGGACATATCATTTCTAAAAGAGATGTTTTTTTAGATCATAAAAAAGATAGAAGTTGTTATCTCACAGAAACTGCTAAAGAATGTCTTTGAGATTATTTGTTTCCTTATCTTAGTGGGATACTACAGACATTTTGTATGTGACTTTTAATGTTTGGAACCATGAATTAAATCTTTGACAAGGAAAGTTGTTATGTTACAATGGAATGAGGAATTTTAGAAATCATTTCAAAAGTTTATAGTTATATAACAACTCAGGATTTTCATACATAGATATTACATCATTTTTTATGAATATTTATTACATTATATAAATACACACCTATGATCCATAATAGTTTAGTTCCTTCAGAATCATGGAAACATAAACATTGTCCCATAAGTGAGTTGTGTCATCTCCCATCGTGTTCTTCATAACCATCACCTGTCTTAAACATATCAACATAATACATATATTTATAACCTAGCAAAATGAAAAATAAGTCAGGGTGATCTCAGATACTTAGTAAGGGTAAACAAGGGAGATATATAAGAATAACATGAACATAATTGTATAATAACATGATCATAAAATTATAAAGTCATACCCTACATATAATAGATCATAATCATGACCCATGTCATAAATATTGGTAGTTCATAAGACATAGGTCATAAGGGAATCAAATAACATGATCTGTGAGATCATAATACATGGAATTTTTGGCATACACATATGTATAGAAAATCATTTCCATATAAGTCAAGGCTCACATACAAGACCATCGTAGCAGACAAATTACTTTAATAAACTAGGTTTACTCTCCATTCCAACCCTGTATTATTGAACTAGGTTCATTTCCCATTCTATACCAATATGAATAAATTGTCTTCACTTCCCATTCTAGATTTTTATTATCGGATTAGCTTCACTTCATGTTACAACCCTATTTATCTCATGATATATAAATATTTACCCAATGTATTGGAGGTAGATATAGGTCCCACCCATCACATAACGAAAATCACATTTATACGTTTCAAAATATCATAAACATTCAACACATAATAATCCATTAAATGAAATGGGTGTCATAAAAATTTCATTATATCATAACCTATGGAAAATTGATAGGTTTCATAATCATTTTAACATTTCATCATATCATAAACCATGAAAATAAGTGGGTTTCATAATCATTTTATAATGGTATAACCTGTGGAAGAGAAAACAGTTTCATAAATAATTGCTCATCGTATATATAAATTATTCGTAGAAAGAATAATAATGTTATACTTGGATCATATCCCCATTAAGTCATAGGTAACATCAATGAATTAAATCCTAAATGGGAAATAATTTTTAATGATCATTTAAAACATTTCTTGAGGAAAATATCCGTTCCACATTGAAAACACTTTTTAAAAAATAAAAAATTTTGAAAATTATTTTCTTTGAAAATAACCCTAAAACTTATAAAGGAAACTTTGAAACAACGATTTTACATGACATAGAAGAATGTTTTTCATGTCATATACATTAAAAAGAAGGTTCCTTTCACATTTTTAGTAAAATCCAAACAGGAATTGTTTGGAAAATGACAAGAAGGTTACTTTCAAAACAATTTTCAAAAAAAATCAAACATGGTTAAAATTTTCTTTAAAAAAATTACAAAAAAAATTAAAAAAATTTTATAAAATATGTCTTTGGAATAAAATAATTTTTTTACTGAAGAGATAAATAAGTTGGTCTTTCTTAAAAACATTTTCTTAATAATTTTAAGTACCAAAGAGTGAGAAAATTATACTATTATTATAAAATATAATGAATAACCAAAGGAGAATAAAATTCATGATAATTATTGAGATATGGATAATAATATTTTATCATTAGAAATAGACATAAACAATTTTGATAAACTGTGAGATTGTAAAAATAAATCTTTACCACTTTGGTAACTTTGAATCATAATACCAATGAAGGAATAACATAAAATGAAACCTAAAATATCATAAGGATGAATAAATTCATGATATTAAAAATAATAAGGGCAATATATACACCTATTGAAAGAATATAGGTGCATAACATAACACATATCTCAAAGAAGTCAAATTGAGACAAAAATCCATTACTGATTTGTTAAATTTTAAACTATAAACTCCATGATATGGAGATTATAAAATGGATATACAAACCTAAATAGTTTTAAGTAGAATAATAATAATATAAATTCATGGCTATTATACACACCATGAAAAATGAATAGGTGATTAATATGTAATGTGTCTCATGTAAGTAAAAAGTGAGACGAAATCCCTTACCTTAAGTCTTGACTTCCATCATACTTGTTCAAACCTCCTGTATAATAAATATAAGTTTATTATACATATATTATAGAATCATATTCATATATATCACACCATATATGAGTTTATTGTGAACTTTTATTACCATTTTATTAGAAATTCAATGTTAATGTTACATTTCGATTAATAACCGTTTTTTTTTTCGTAAATGTTTTGATTTGTTATATTTTTTTATCTTAATTTAATCATGATTTAATAGTATCCAGAATTATAACCATGATATAAATATCATAAATATTTATTATATATATATTTATAATATTATATAAAAATATAAATTGGAAATTAAATACATCATTTATGGAAGTGGTAGGTTGTACGTACGCATGAATGCTATTTTTTCATTTTCTTATCGATTTGAAAAAAATAAGAGTAAATGATATATTATCATTAAATAATATTTTTTATGTAATATATATATATATATATATATAATATTTTTATTAAATACAACCTTAATAAATTCCATGTAAAGAGTGAAGGAATCACATCACTTCGTAAGGTGGTAGCCCACCGTACACACGAACGATGTTATTGTATTCCAATAAAATGGAAAGCAGAAGGTATGTGTGATATAACTATTATAAAATCATAAAAACATCATAAAAAATATATATCATATATAAACAACAAATCTATCATTATGAACATTTTTTATATGTGTTAATGGAAAAAATTAACGACATTGGTTCGCAAGACGGTATTCTGTCGTACACACAAATGATGATTTTGTAACCCATTTAATGGAAGTGGAAATGATTGTAGGTCATGACCATATCATGATAACATATCAGTGTATAGAAGATAACGAGGCTATTAAATAATCATGGTATAAAAATAATTAAATGGTTTTGAGTAAAAAATAATAAAAAAAATTTATGTTGATGAGAGTTGACTCTTCTTCGGGTATCCTCCTTAGGTTTGCACTAAAAGAATATCTAGGATGGAAATCTGCCCAAAATAAGGATTCTATGGTGAGGCTTGGGAATCATGGAATTGATTTAGAAAGGTATTGGCTTAAACAAAGATATTTAAAAGTCTGAATAATATAGAATAGTGGATGTCCTTTTATAAGTGGGTGAGAGGACACACTTGGTATTTTTTTTAAAGAAATAAGTGCTCCCACATTTTTATATTCCAAAAGGGTCTAAATTAGTCCATTATCAAAACTTAGAGGTTTAATGGTCGTAATATTTCCATCCAATAGTTTTTATAAAAGTTTATAGGTTATTTATACCCTTCTCTTTTTAGTTTAACCCCCGAAAAACCCATTTTTACCTTAACCATGATAAATAGTTTTTACTACATTCACTATTCATTTAGTTCAAAAATTAAGTTGAAGTTATTAGAAATTATAAAATATTCAGATTCCAAATATGGAATCCATTTTTTCAAATTTCATTCATATAAGTGGAAAATTTTAATTTAAAATGAATCATGTAGATGTGATGAGAAAGTGGGTTTTTAAATGAAAAAAAAAGTTCAAATGTTTACATAGTTTTTATATCCAATTTCAATGTGAAATTGATTAAAATTACCTAAATAAGATTACTATATGTATAATTGAACTAATTTTACTTTAAAAACAATCTAAAATATAATTTAAATTTATAAATAAAATACAAAAAAAGGCATATTTCAATTAAAATTCAGTATTTTTCACTATTCATCAAAAAATGAAACTTTTCAGAAAAATAAAAAAAATCGCACAAAGATAATTTTTAAATTATGAATTAAAAGATGAATTTAATTTGATAAATTTAGTTTTATAAAAAAAATTTAAAAATTAATTTTATTAATGTTCACAGGAAGATATAAAAAGAAGTTTTTTTTATAAAATCGAATTTTCAAAACATATAAAGACTATAAAAAATTGTACATTTTATTATCAATATGTTTTCATTATGTAAAAAAATTATACATGTTGTTAAAAAAGTAGTTATTACTATTCATCTTTCTAAGTTTAATGGTATTCTCATAACGGTTGTGTCTGAATAACTATATTAGTAATATATCATGGTTTTGTTAAAACTTGGTATCGTGTGAAACGCAAGCTAACCCAGTGTTACTTGTAGCACAAACGTAACTTGGTGTTTCATGTAACACAATCTTAACTTGGTGTTTCATATTTCCCAATCTATCAATGAAATTTATTTTATTTTGTAAAAAAATATTTCATAAAAACTCAGTGTTTTACATTCTAACCCCCTTAAAATGAATTTATCCCCCACAATTTTTCATTATGATACAAAAAAATAAGGATGGTTTTTCCTCATCATATCCTCAAGTTCCAACATAGCTTTCTAAAACTGGTGGTTTCACCACAAAACATTGACTAGGTGAGTGGTCTTGTTCCATAGAAACTTTTTGTATGATCTAGAATCTCCACTGGTTATTCCTCATAAGAAAAATATTACTCCAGGGGTATTACCTTTGAGTTCAATATATGTGAAGGTTCAAGTGTATACTTCCTCAAGATAGATACAAGGAACACATCTTGGACTTCAGAGAATCTTGGTGTAAGTGATAAGTGATATTCTATCATTCTTATGTAATCAAGAATCTAAAAGGGACTGATATACCAAGGGATTAATTTCCCTTTGTTCTTAAAAATTATAATCTTATACTATAGAGAAATTCTTAGAAACACCTTATCACCAACATTAAATTATAGAACATGTCAGTGATTATTAGCATAATGTTTTTTCTGAATCTAAGATTCCTAGATATGTTACTAAATGGGTCTAAACTTCTCTTCCATATCATTAGTTATCTTAATTTCCAAAAGCTTTCTTACCCCAACTTCATTCACTCATGTTGGATCTCTACATTTATTTCGATAGAGGGATTCATAAGGATCCATTTGAATTATTGATTGAAATATATTGATATAAGAAAACTCAACTATAGGTATTTGTTGACCCCAACCACATTTTAAATATAAAGAACAAGATATCAACATATCCTATATTTTTTTAATTGTTCTTTCGTATTAACCATTTGTTTTAGGATGATACAGAGTGATAAAACTCAATTCTGTATCAAGATATTACTGAAGACTTTTCCAAAACTTTAAGGTAAACCTTGGATCCCAATTATATACAATGGAATGTGGTACTCCATGAAACCTTACCACTACTTTAATGTATATTCTATAAACATGATCAAAAGATAATTCTTCTTTGATAGCAATTAAGTGTGCTGACTTAGTAAGGTGATCGACTACCACCCATATAACATTATACCCTTTAGATTTTTTGGGGAGTCTAATTAAAAAATCCAAATTTATGTTCTCTCATTTCCATTCTGGTATAGGTAATGGATGAAACATACCCTTATACTTTTTTCTTTCATCCTTAACTTGTTGGCATACAAATAATTAAGATAAAAACTCTGAAATATCTCTCTTCATGCCATCCCAACAAAAGTATTCTTTCAAATCTATATAAATATTATTACTTATAGAATAAATAAATAATTAAGAACTATGATCTTCCTCTAACATCTTTTTCTTCAATTATGGTGTGGGAAAAACATATAGACGATTTCTAAACCTTATCATACCATCATGATCAAGGTTAAACTTAGGAAAATTTCTAACCTTCTTTTGTATCTCTACATCTTCCTTTTATACCTCTTTGATATTCACATAAATAGATAGTTGAACATTCAATTAAGAATCATAATATTTTTTCCCTTTACTTCAGAATTTCTAGATCCATACTTTGAAAATATATAAATATTGGATCTTTTTTGATCCTCATCATGTATAATCTAGCATAATCCTTCCAACTCAAAGCATCAGCCACCATTTTCACTTTCCTAGGGTTGTAATTTATTGATCAGTAGTAATATTTAATTAGATCTAACCATATTCTCTTGTGCATGTTTAAATCCTTCTATTTGAATATATAATTTGAACTTTTATGATTCGTATATATATCACACTTTTCTCCATAATGATAATTCCTTCATATATTTAATGTAAAAATAACTGCAGCTAACTCCAAATCATGATTTGGGTAATTTTTTTCATGAATATTCAATTCTCATGATTCATAATCTATAATCATGTTATTTTTCATAATAACACATCATAATCCCTTCTTTTATGAATCACCATAGATTGAAAACCCAAATCCACTATAAGGTAATGTAAGAATAGGTGTGCTTACTAATCTCCTCTTTAGTTCCTTGAAATTTTCCTAACATTCATTTGTCTAGAGGAACTTGGATCCCTTCCAAGTTAACTTGGTTATAGGATTAGATAGTCATGGTAAATTATACAAAAACCATTGATAATATATAGATAAATCAAGAAAACTAAGGATATTAGTCACATTGGTTGGTCTGGTCCAACATTCAATAGTCTCAGTCTTTGATAGTTCTACTGATATACCCTCTCTTGATATTATATGACCCAAAAATGAAAGCTTTTGTAGCCAGAAATCCCAATTTTTAAATTTTAAATATAATTTATTCTTCCTTAGGGTATTTTATACAAATATAAAGTTTTCTTCATTCTCTTCCTTGATCTTTCAATAGATAAGAATATCATCTATAAAGACTACACAAACTGATCAAGGTAATCTCTAAAGACTCTATTCATTAAATCCATGAATATAGTAGGGGAATTAGTAAGAACTAAAGGCATAACTATATATTCATAGAGTCTATACCTTATACAGAATTTTTTCTTGGGTATATCCCCCTTATTGACACTCAATTGATGATATCCAGAATGAATTTAAATCTTGTAAAATTATTGAGCTTCATGCAGTTGGTCAAAAAATTCATTAATGCGGTGAAGAGGATACTTATTCTTAACTGTGATCTTATTCATCTCCTAAAAATTAATGCAGTGTCTCATTGATGCATATTTATTTTCATGAAAAATAATAGGTTCACCCCAAGGTGACACACTTGGCCAAATAAATCCCTTATCAAGGTTTTCTTGGAGTTTTTTCTTCAATTCCTATAACTCAATAAAGGTTATTCTATATGAAGTCTTTGAAATTGGTCTGGCACCAGGTATGAGTTCTATTGAGAACCCAACTTTACATTTTGTTTTAAGGCTAAGAAACTCTTTTGGAAAGATGTAAAAAAATTACTAAACAGTAGGAATATCATCGATGTCAAGTTTCTCCCCAACCATCTGAGATAAACACCCCTTATAAATGGGAATTTAGACCAATAAAATGGATGGGATCTCCATCATTATTTCATACTTATCTTCACATTGATGGATGATCATAGGTTGGTTTGGAATATCAAATGTGAATTTCTTTCCTCAACAATTTGTGTGAGATTTATGTGGAGAAATATAATCCATGCCTAAGATGATATCAAATTCAACCATAGAGAGAATGAAAAAAAAAATCTAGAATCACATTCCCACCAACATCAATATGAGATGAATAATAGACTCGAGATTCAATCATCGTACCATTAGGGGTGTTCCCTGATAATTCCACATATAATCATTTGGGTGCATTTTCATACCCTTCAAAAATTATTTAGATTTAAAATAATGGGTATATATGTAATAAAATAAGACAATACCAGTTCTATATTTGATGGTAATTGTACATTTCACCACATCATTATCGCGCCCCTCATCAAAAATAGTGATCGCGTGAGATTTCCCCTTGACCCTTATCTTTAGAGGTTTTTGACATTGATCACCATCATTAACCCTTCGGTTTGGGCAAGGGTTTTCATAATTCTCATTCTCCTTACACATGAAGCACTAAAATGTGGAAGGTGCATTTGGTGCAACTTTCTCTCTATTCACATCATTATCTAACTTTTTCCCATCGCTTCAGCAATCAATTTCCCAATGGCCTTCCCTTCCACACTTAAAACCTTTACTATTCCCCTAAATATAATTTCCTCCATGTTTCTTCCCACACTTTGAATATAAAGTAAATCTCACATTATTCTCTCCATGGTTTTTATATTTTCCTTTGAACTCCAACTTCCCTTTATTGTCAAAACCATGATATTGATACATAACTTCTACCTCCATTTACACCTTGATAGCACCTCAAACAATCTCTTCATAGCTATAGAATTCTTTTATGGGTAACTCCCTTCAAGGACTTGGTTTTAAGATACTAAAGAATTGATCAACCATACTTTTATGTTGGATCAAAATACTACAATAGTACCTCAAAAGTATTGTAAAATTTGTATCATAGGTACCAATATATTCGTCATCCTTTTGATTTAACTCAAGAAACTACTTATAAATATTTTTATGAGGAATATGAGGAATATACTTATTGAAAAATAATTTCTTGAACTCATCCCAATTCATGAAGTCAATTTTATCAAGTTTCCTCGTATCATGGAAAATATTTCACCATTAACCCACTTCATATTTAAAACAGAAGACATCCAAAATGAATTTTTCATGTTTCAAACACTGGATAATAGAAAATATTTTTTTAGCGGTACTAATCCATTATTTAACATCTAGTGGATCAGAATACCCAATGAAAGAAGGTTGGAACTACCTCATAAGGGACACAACAAAATTTTGTTCCCTCCTTTATTAATTTGTAACTTCAGCATGATTCATAACTTGAGAGAGTTATGTGAGCATAGAAACAGTATTTTTCATTCCATATCCCATAAAATTTAAATTATTGGAAGGTAAATAATTGCATTTTTCTTTTCAATCAGTCATTACATGGTTCCTTCGGATTACATCCATTGACTAAAATAAAAAAATCATATTTTAGGAAATAATAGTCATGGTGGTGAACCACATAATCTTGAAAAATATCTTATTGGTTTTCTAAATCATAACATCTTCTTCTTTACTCTATGACATATTAGGTTTATCCTAGGTCATTAATGGTAATGTTCTATTTTAATACTTTATTATAGTTCATAAATAGTTTGTGAATTCCCAAAGAATATCCCCCAAGAGTGTCAAACTAAGTGGGTAACAAGGCCCATTATTGTGTACCAGTTCTCGATCGAGTCTAGCTCGATATGTTGTTTTTAGGGTTGTTACCCCTCGGAACATCTATAATAGATACACATCCACTTGTAGTATCCAGACAAGGATTAATTGCTACGAAAACACTCACTTTATCATGTACCAAAATTCTAAGACATTTTCTTATACTTTGAATCATCCTTAGATTTATCTTAGGGATCTAACTAAGGTTTTCTCATCCAATTTTCTAAATTTTAACTAAAATTTTTCCCTAATACCAACTATAATGAAGTATGATTTTAATACATAGATATTACATCATTTTTTAGGAATATTTATTACATTGTAAAAATAAACACTTGAGAACCGTAATATTTTAGTGCCTTTGGAAACATGGAAACATAAACATTGGACCATTAGTGAGCTACATCATCTACCAATATGTTCTTCTTAACTAGCACCTGTCTTAGACATATTATATATAATACATATCTTCATAACCTAAGGAAATGAAACATAATATAGGATGAGATTAGATTATAGGTAAAGGTAAATAGGGGTTACATATAAGCATAACATAAACATAAGGGTATAAGAACATGATAATAAAATATTAAAACCATACCCTACATATAAAAGATCATAATCATGAGTCATGGAATAAATATTAGAATTTCATAATATATGAGTCATAAGGTAATCAAATAAAATGTTTCATGAGATAATAATACATAAAATTTGTGGAAAGCACAAAATCAAAGAAAATAATTTTCATATTAGTCAAGGCTTACTTTATAAGGCCCCATCCTTAAACCTTACTTAATCTTGAGTTATTACAAGATTACACATTGAGGATCTTTTTAGGTTTAGAGTTTTAGAGAATTAGATCATAAAACATGCATTACATTCCATATTTAAACAAAGTGGTTACATAAAAGATAGTATTCATTTTTCCCATCAGCGGAAACATATTTAAAATAAAACATGGATTCTTTCTTGACACTTCCTTGACACTATCATCATATCATGTACCCCTCCCTTGACCTGTGAAAAAAATTTCAAAAACTTGGGATGAGCATAAAAAGCTCAGTAAAGGATACACAAAGAAGGAAAACTGTTAGTTTTTCAAAAACAATAAGTAAACCATGAGTACTTTACCAAAGTAATACTTTTCACCTTTATGAAGTAGTAAAAACTCTTCACTGAATAAAAGATCATTACTTACCCTTTTGTAACCAAAAGATTACCGTAAAACCCATATAAAGAACACATAACATATAAAGGTAACTTGGGACATAAACATACTTAAGTGGAATAACCATAAGGTCGACTTCCACACATATCACTTAATGGAATAGCCATTCGGCCAACTTCCATACATACTTAATGGAATAGCCATACGGCCGACTTCCATACCCAATGCATTGGAGGTTATAACGTAACCACCCGTCCTGGTATTCACGGCACCACCCGTCATATGGTTTATCACGTAACCACCCGTCCTGGTATTCACGGCACCACCCGTCATATGGTTTATCACGTAACCACCCGTAAAATGTCCAAGTACCATCATTACAAATAAAATATTGAAAATATAAACATTTCAATAACAACATTTCATTTGCAATCACTATAAGTAATTCCCAGATATTGAATTAATCAATCCATTTTCAAAAACCATTTAAAAGAGATTTTTGAATCAAAGTGTCCCATACCACTTTGAAGATTTTAATGGAATTATAATTTTAAAACATTAATGTACATATAAATAAATACTGAAAACCATTTTGAAAACATTGACATTAAAGATAAAGATTTAGAATAATAAATCTTTAAAACATTTAAAACAATATTTTTGTTAAATAGTTTTTAACAAAATGAGAGACTCTTGAATAAAAATAATAGCGGAATAACATTTAATCCGAACTTTATAATATCATTAGAATAAAGGGATTCATGATATAATATGTCAAAGGATAGTATACACACCATATAATAGTGAATTGGTGCATAACAACAATGAAGTCTCAAAAGAAATGTAAAATGAGATGAAATCCATTATAAATAAGGTATCCTTAAATTAAGGATAAATCAATCTCATAATTATGTGTGAAAAATATAAATACACCCAATATAAGTGGATATTAAGTGTAAAACAATCAAAGGTTATTCACACATATTCAAAGGATGACATATTCAATAACTACATGTTGAACCCAAAGAAATCAAAATTGGGTTAAGAAGTTCCCTTGGTAAAATTCGACAGCCTAACGGCGTCACATAAAATTTTACAAAAAGGGTTGATGAGAGTGATAAAGGGGATCTCATCACTTGGACATAAAATTTAAAAAAATAAGGATATAGAATAACATATCCCAACATAATAGTATGTGAATTAAAATACATAACAAAATAATTCTTTTAAAAAAAAGGAGGGTGAAAGGTCCCCTTACCGAGTTGGGTAACTTTCGAAAAGTACACCCCATGGAAAAAGGGTCATACAATGAAGATGTAAATACCCGTAAATGAAATTATACTACACAAAGTGTATAATAATAGGTAGTCCATAAACCACTCAAAGGAAATAGTGGCAAACATATCATAAATGTCACGGGAATAAAAAGTGAGATGAAAAATCCCTTACGAAAACTCGCAGCCTAACGGCTCCACTTAAAACTTCCAAAAATGGATTTATGAGATCAAATAGGGTCTCTCATAATATGAACATAAAAATTAAAGTATGAGGAATATAAAATAACATCACCAAACATAATAAATATGGGCTTAAAATAAATGACATAAAAGAGAGTACTTAAAAAGAAAGAGAGTGGTTGGATCCCTTACGAAAATTCGGCAGCCTAACGGCGCCACTTAAAACTTCCAAAATGGATTGATGAGAGAGAATTGGGTCCCTCATCATATTAACATTAAAATTACAGTAATATTAATATAAAAGAACATCCCAATAACAAGAAAGATGAGCTTTAAAAGGAATGACTAAAAGAGTGTACTTAAAAAGAAAGAGGGGAGTAGGATCCCTTACCTCAAGTCCAACTTGTCTTGTTCGTTTCTTTATATTCCTAAATAATAAAAAATTTTCAATTTATAATTAATTAAGGACCTCCTATAAAGATTATTATTCAGTTCATATCACATATTTTAATGTCATAATAATTGGTTAATAATATGAGTTCATATCAAACGTTTTTGTCGATGTTTGGTACATTAGTCAAAAATTGAACTTGTTGGAAAATAATTTTCCATGTAGTTATAGGTACATCATATCCAGAATATTATTTATGTTTTAAATATCATATATATCCAGTATATATTCATTTTATACTATTCCATATCATTTGGAGATAAAAATTAAAAGCACTGTTCATGGAGACGGTAGGTCGTACGTACGCATGAACGCTACTTTCATTTTTTGTCATATTAATGGAATTAAAACACAATGATACATAATAGTATTTTAATTCCAGTATGGTATAATATATAATATCATTAAATATATCCTTTATACGTACCACATATGGTATTAACGAATCAAATCACTTTGAGGGAGCGGTAGTCCGCACTTCCTTAAATGAAGATATCGCGTTTACCCATAATGGAAACCATAAAGGTATGCCATAAATGAAAAATACAGAAGCTTAATTAAAACTAAACATATTAGATATAATATATAAATATAGTTTCATCTTAATGGCCACCTTTGAAGGTGGTAGAAGAATGTTGAACAATCATCGTTTCGGGAGGCATAAATTCGCCATCCACGGAAACAGTATGTTCTTTAACCATTAGATGTAGGTGTGTATAAGTGTAGCTCGAATACTTATTATAAAAACATCCTAGTATATTTAAGATACTGTATTTGTTACAAAATAAATTAATAAAAATAGTTTAGGTGGTTGGAGAAGAAAAATAAAACAAAAGGACTCAAGCGAAGACATTACCTTAAAATCGGGTAACTTCCTTTGATTTGAGCTCAAAGGCTTCCTTGGAAAGTATTCTGCCCAAAGTGAGGCTTCAAGTAGTTATAGAGGGATTTGGAGAGACAAAATGGGCAGGTTTTGTCCGATCCAAAGGGTTTGGAAGTGTGGGTAAGGAGGTAGAGGTGGGGGCCTTTTATAAGAGGAGAGGAGGGGCACTCTTGGAAAGGTATAAAATGTAACTTTATTTCCACATGAGTTTCGGATTTTAATGGTCCCAGATTGATTTTTTTCAAGTATAAGGTGTTAAGGGTTCTAAATACACCCTTCCAATAGTTTTTTGACATGTTTAGGTATTATATTTTACATTATCTTTCCATTTTATTTAAATCGTTAGATAATGAGGTCATCACTACATCATCATGATGTCATAAATAATTTAATTTATTTAATGTCTAAAAATTATAAAAAAAATACTATGATTTAGGAAATCTTTTTATCTTTCCACTTAATATTTATAGTCAAAAATATGAATTGTATAACTCCATGTAAAAATTATTTTATTAAAACATCTTATGTTTGTGTCATTTTACTTTAACATTAAATAAAAAGGTATTTATGTCATTTTCCAACCAAAGTGACTCCATGGGGTCCCCAAGTTGACCCATGGATTGTCTTGGTCGGCCATGACACATCCAATGAGGGTATGACATGTGTCTAGGTCATTTCATTTTATTAAAACATTATTCTTACCTTAAACTACACTAATTACCTCTAATCGCGATTAAAAACTTAATAAGTTACTATTCACCAGAAAATTATTCTAATCCCATTGAACCACATTTTACTTCTTAATGACAACCATGTATGTCGGATTTTTGAAATTCAAAACACAAAGGTGGCAAAATTTCATTTAAACGGAAAATCAGTTTTTATAACTACCACTTAGTGGTTTCACTATTCATCAAAAATTGAAGTTTTTCAAAAAATTACCAAAAATTCACCCGAAGCTATATTTGATATTCTGAATTCAAAAACGATGTCTATTTTAAAAAATCCAAAACATATAAGTTTCATTAATTAATTTAATAATTAATTCCCGCAGTCAAAACAAATAGCGTGTTTTTATGAAACAAAATGTATCAAAAGATTGACTCTAGTTTAAGTCCGATTTCAAAGTGAAATTAATTCCAACGACCACTATTGGATTAAATGGTAAAAATATATTCTAATTTTAATTTAAAACCAATTCAAAAGATAATCTAATCATATAAATAAACTATATTAAAAAGAGGTTTTGAATTAAAATACAACATTTTTCACTATTTATTAAAAATTGAACTTTTTCGGAAAAATACCAAAAAATTACACAAAGTAAATTTTGATGTCCCGATTCTAAATAAGAATTTTATTTTGTCAAATATAACACATAAAATTGTCAAAAAGTTGATTTAAAATAGGTTTTCCATCAAAAGGCAATTAATCGACCTTTTAAAGAATATTGGAATGTTTACGCTTAAAATTGGATTCATTCGCATTTTTAATCCTATAACATTTATTGTAAAGAGTAAAAATATTTGATAAACATATATAATCATTTTTTAGTTAGTTCTGTTCATTCCCGTCATTACCACAGCTAGGCATTAACTACCATTTAAAATATTATTATTTTATTATTAGAGTGCAACGCAAGATTCCCAAGAAACTCATTGTTGCGTATTGGGTACGTCATCGTTCATAGCGTCCCCTTTAAAGTAATATTAACATTTTATTCAAAAATATGGATAAATATGAAAATTTCATATTCTTTATTTACCTGGGGTGTTACATCCTTCCCCCCTTTTGGGAATTGCGTCCTCTCAATTTTTAAAATTGGGCTTGGAAACTTCATTGAAAATCACACATCGGAACAAGAGTCAGTAAAACAATCACTTTAAAACAAAGAAAGATAAGTACAAAGGTCACCCGAGTTAACCCATACTAGGATTCCAAGTATGAAAATATGGACATAGAGGAAAAAACAAAGGGTCATGTTCTGATGGAGAGTGATAGTAAACATGTCTAGGAGAAAGTTAACCATAAGAAAATCACAAACTTGTGATGGGTTAAACAGTATTCGATTCCCCAGTAGGAAAAGTTAACAGAAAACATTTTTGTTTTAAGTTACTCTTCATTGAGGAATTTATTTTTGATCTTAAGGAAACATACTTACTTGTCATGTTGACTTTCAACTTTTACTAGATTTCTTACACAAACTCATACTTTCCCCAAAAGACGAGTATTTAGGAGGACTTGTTCGCATTAAGAGTACTATAATCAACTTCTAGAGGATCACCTAATCCACAAAAGAGAACTATATACTTCTCATGTCTTTTTACTTTAACCAAAACCCAAATCAAAAAGGTTAGTACAAGATCATATAATCCAGAAAATGATAACCCTTTATAAAAAGAAAATCTATTCTTAATCTCCAAAATTTGTCTAACAAAACCCAAAGTTCAACGAGGACCATCCGATAAACAATTTGTCCCTAAAATTCTTCAAATTAAACCAAACTAAGATTGAAACCCAAATATTTGAAGTATTTAGTCACATAGTCTTCGAAGTTAAATCATAACATTTATCTCCAAACAAAATCAGTTGCTCTTAATGTCTCGTATTGAAAAGTAATTAACCTAATCACATATCCTCCATGATAGGTTAATAAACTTTCATAGATAACCCAAAATAAACTTACTCTTAATTCATAAAACCATCTAACTAAAAAGAATCAGTCAAACTAACCAGGGACTTCACGTAGTCCAGTGGTAGGAAAAAAATACCAGTCGCACTTTAGTTGTGGGTTTGATTCCCGCAGCTTTGTCCGACGCGACGGGTTGTCACACGGTCTGTGTGTTGTACTTTTTCCAAAACTATATAATTCTTAAAACATTCCCCAAAATGAGATAAAATCTTCAAAAAAATAATCATAAAATATTTTAACCTCAAGTTTATCTCATGCCTTTCATTTTCCATCATAACATATAATAACCCATAATTACCTCAAAAGTAAGGATCATATAAACCCTAATGGTTACCTTTATAATTATTACCTGAACTTCCACATCGATTGGTCATCTCATACATGATGGATTACAGAACATAGCAAGGTTCAAGTGGATGATCATGACTCCTTGATAGTTGGTTTAGAACAACCATGAGTTTACTCAATGAATACCCCATTTCATCCAGTCTCTTAATCAGAGAACCACCACAGTTTCCTTCAAACCTATTGTCACTTTGGTGCCTGCTAGATCCATCCATTCACTAAAAACAGAAATGTCAGTGTGAGTATATCAACAAAACCATCATGTACAAAAGAGTAAGATAACCACTAAGATATACTTACTTATTCACTTTATCTAAAACTAGGACTCTTTCTGAAATCATAACCATTATGGTAATGTCACTTATGTTTAAAGAATACCCTAACCACTAAAGTTATCTAAACCAACCTATGATACCAACTATAAGGCCCCATCCTTAAACCTTACTTAATCTTGAGTTATTACAAGATTACACATTGAGGATCTTTTCAGTTTTAGAGTTTTAGAGAATTAGATCACAAAACTTGCATTACATTCCACATTTAAACAAAGTGGTTACATAAAATATAGTATTCATTTTTCCCATCAGCGGAAACATATTTAAAATAAAACATGGATTCTTTATTGACACCTCCTTGACACTATCATCATATCATGTACCCTTCCCTTGACCTGTGAAAAACATTTCAAAAACTTGGGATGAGCATAAAAAGCCCAGTAAAGGATACACAAAGAAGGAAAATTGTTAGTTTTTCAAAAACAACAAGTAAACCATGAGTAATTTACCAAAGTAATACTTTTCACCTTTATGAAGTAGTAAAAACTCTTCACTGAATAAAAGATCATTACTTATCCTTTTGTAACCAAAAGATTACCGTAAAACCCATATAAAGAACACATAACATATAAAGGTAACTTGGGACATAAACATACTTAAGTGGAATAACCATAAGGTCGACTTCCACACATATCACTTAATGGAATAGCCATTCGGCCAACTTCCAAACATACTTAATGGAATAGCCATACGGCCGACTTCCATACCCAATGCATTGGACCCGTCCTGGTATTTGCGGCACCACCCGTCATATGGTTTATCACGTAACCACCCGTAAAATGTCCAAGTACCATCATTACACATAAAATATTGAAAATATAAACATTTAAATAACAACATTTCATTTGAAATCACAATAAGTAATTCCCAGATATTGAATTAATCAATCCATTTTCAAAAACCATTTAAAAGAGATTTTTGAATCAAAGTGTCCCATACCACTTTGAAGATTTTAATGGAATTATAATTTTAAAACATTAATGTCTATATAAATAAATACTGAAAACCATTTTGAAAACATGGACATTAAAGATAAAGATTTAGAATAATAAATCTTTAAAACATTTAAAATGATATTTTTGTTAAATAGTTTTTAACAAAATGAGAGACTCTTGAATACAAATAATAGCAGAATAACATTTAATACGAACTTTATAATATCATGAGAATAAAGGGATTCATTATATAATATGTCAAAGGACAGTATACACACCATATAAGAGTGAATTGGTTCATAACAACAATGAAGTCTCAAAAGAAATGTAAAATGAGATGAAATCCACTATAAAGAAGGTATCCTTAAATTAAGGACAAATCAATCTCATAATTATGTGTGAAAAATATAAATACACCCAATATAAGTGGATATTAAGTGTAAAAAAATCAAAGGTTATTCACACATATTCAAAGGATGACATATTCAATAACTACATGTTGAACCCAAAGAAATCGAAATTGGGTTAAGAAGTACCCTTGGTAAAATTCAACAACCTAACGTCGTCACATAAAATTTTACAAAAAGGGTCGATGAGAGAGATAAAGGGGATATCAACACTTGGACATAAAATTTACACAAATAAGGATATAGAAGAACATATCCCAAAATAATATTATGTGAATTAAAAGACATAACAAAAGAATTCTTTTAAAAAAAGGAGGGTGAAAGGTCCCCTTACCGAGTTGGGTAACTTTCGAAAAGTACACCCCATGGAAGAAGGGTCATACAATGAAGATGTAAATATCCTTAAATGAAATTATACTACACAAAGTGTATAATAATGGGCATTCCATAAACTACTCAAAGTAAATAGTGGAAAACATATCATAAATGTCAAGGGAATAAAAAGTGAGATGAAAAATCCCTTACGAAAACTCAGCAGCCTAACGGCTCCACTTAAAACTTCCAAAAATGGATTTATGAGATCAAATAGGGTCTCTCATAATATGAACATAAAAATTAAAGTATGGGGAATATAAAAGAACATCCCAAAACATAAGAAATATGGGCTTAAAATAAATGACATAAAAGAGAGTACTTAAAAAGAAAGAGAGAGGTTGGATCCCTTACGAAAATTCGGCAGCCTAACGGCACCACTCAAAACATCAAAAAAGGATTGATGAGAGAGAATTGGGTCTCTCATCATATGAACATAAAAATTACAGTAAGAGTAATATAAAATAACATCCCAATAATAAGAAAGATGATCTTTAAAAGTAATGACATAAAAGAGTGTACTTAAAAAGAAAGAGGGGAGTAGGATCCATTTCCTCAAGTCCAACTTGTCTTGTTCGTTTATTTATATTCATGAATAATAAACTTTTTTAAATTTATAATTTCTTAAGGACCTCCTATAAAGATTATTATTCAGTTCATATCACATATTTTAATGTTATAATAATTGGTTAATAATATGAGTTCATATCAGACGTTTTTGTCGATGTTTGGTACATGAGTCAAAAATTGAACTTGTTGGAAAATAACTTTCCATGTAGTTATAGGTACATCATATCAAGAATAGTATTTATGTTTTAAATATCATATATATCCAGTATATATTCATTTTATACTATTCCATATCATTTGGAGATAAAAATTAAAAGCACTGTTCATGGAGACGGTAGGTCGTACGTACGCATGAACGCTAATTTCATTTTTTGTCATATTAATGGAATTAAAACATAATGATACATAATATTATTTTAATTCCAGTATGGTAACATATATAATATCATTAAATATATCCTTTATACTTACCACATATGGTATTAACGAATCAAATCACTTTGAGGGGGCGGTAGTCCGCACTTCCTTAAATGAAGATATCGCGTTTACCCATAATGGAAACCATAAAGGTATGCCATAAATAAAAAATACAGAAGATTAAGTAAAACATAAATATATTAGATATAATATATAAATATAGTTTCATCTTAATGGCCACCTTTGAAGGTTTTAGAAGAATGTTGAACAATCATCGTTTCGGGAGGCAGAAATTTGCCATCCACAGAAACAATATGTTCTTTAACCATTAGATGTAGGTGTGTGTAAGTGTAGCTCAAATACTTATTATAAAAACATCCTAGTATATTTAAAATATTGTATTTGTTACAAAATAAATTAATAAAAAGAGTTTAGGGGGTTGGATAAGCAAAATAAAACAAAAGGACTCAAGCGAAGACATTACCTTAAAATCGGGTAACTTCCTTTGATTTGAGCTCAAAGGATTCCTTGGAAAGGATTATGCCCAAAGTGAGGCTTCAAGTAGTTATAGAGGGATGTGAAGAGACAAAATGGGAAGGGTTTGGCTGATCCAAAGGCTTTGGAATTGTGGGTAAGGAGGTAGAGGTGGGGGCCTTTTATAAAAGGAGAGGAGGGGCACTCTTGGAAAGGTATAAAATGTAACTTTATTTCCAAATTAGTTTCGGATTTTAATGGTCCCACATTGATGTGTTTCTAGGATAAGGTGATAAGGGTTATAAATCCACCCATCCAATAGGTTTTGGACATGTTTACATCTTATATTTTACATTATCTTTCCATTTTATTTAAATCGTTAAATAATGAGGTCATCGCTGCATCATCATGATGTCATAAATAATTTAATTTATTTAATGTATAAAAATTATAAAAAAACTACTATAATGTATGAAATCTTTTTATCTTTCCAATTACTATTTATAGTCAAAAATATGGATTGTATAACCCCATGTAAAAATTGTTTTAGTAAAACATCTCATGTTTGTGTGATTTTTACTTTAACATTAAATAAAAATGTATTTATGTCATTTTCCAACCAAAGTGGCTCCATGGGGTCCCCAAGTTGACCCATGGATTGTCTTGGTCGTCCATGACACATCCAATGAGGGTAGTACATGTGTCTAGGTCATTTAATTTTATTAAAACATTATTCTTACCTTAAACTACACTAATTACCTCTAATCGCGATTAAAAACTTAATAAGTTACTATTCACCAAAAAAAATTTCTAATCCCATTGAACCACATTTTACTTCTTAATGACAACCATGTATGTCGGATTTTTGAAATTCAAAACACAAAGGTGAAAAAATTTCATTTAAATGGAAAATCAGTTTTTATAAGTACCACTTAGTGGTTTCACTATTCATCAAAAATTGAAGTTTTTCAGAAAATTACCAAAAATTATTCCGAAACTATATTTTATATTCTAAATTCAAAAATGATGTCTATTTTAAAAAATTCAAAACATATAATTTTCATTAATTAATTTAATAATTAATCCCCGTTGTCAAAACAAATAGCGTGTTTTTATGAAACAAAATGTATCAAAAGATTGGCACTAGATTAAGTCTGATTTCAAAGTGAAATTAATTCCAACGACCACTATTGGATTAAATGGTAAAAATATATTCTAATTTCACTTTAAAAAAAATTCAAAATATAATCTAATCATATAAATAAATTAGATTAAAATGAGGTTTTGAATTAAAATACAACATTTTTCACTATTCATGAAAAATTGAACTTTTTCGGAAAAATACCAAAAAATTACACAAAGTAAATTTTGATGTCCCGATTATAAATAAAATTTTATTTTGTCAAATATAACACATAAAATTGTCAAAAAGTGGATTTAAAAGAGGTTCGCCATCAAAAGGTGGTTAATCGACCTTTTAAAGAATATTGGAATGTTTACACTTAAAATTGGATTTATTCGCATTTTTAATCCTATAACATTTATTGTAAAGAGTAAAAATATTTTACAAACATATATAATCATTTTTTTAGTTAGTTATGTTCTTTCCCATCATTACCACAGCTAGGCGTTAACTACCATTTAAAATAATATTATTTTATTATTAGAGTGCAACGCAAGATTCCCAAGAAACTCATCGTTGCGTATTGGGTACGCAATCGTTCATAGCGTCCCCTTTAAAGTAATATTAATATTTTATTCCCAAATATGGATAAATATGAAAATTTCATATTCTTTATTTACCTGGGGTGTTACATACTTCCAACACTATCATAGCAAAAAGAGTCATTTACTGAATTGGGTTCAATATCCATTCCAGTCCAATATCACTAAACTAGGTTCACTTCTTATTCTAGTTGTGTATTACTGAACTAATTTCACTTCCCATTCCAATCCTTTATTACTAAACTAGTTTCACTTCTGGTTCCAGTCCTCTCTATCTTATGAGATATAAATCTTTACCCAATGAATTGGTGGGATATATAGGTCCTACCCATCACATAATGAAAATATTATTTATGTGTGCCAAAAGATCATAAACATTCATAATATTATAACCCATGAAATTAAATGGTTATCATAAACATTTCATTATATCATAACCTATGGAAACGGGATAGGTTTCTTAATCATTTCAATATTCCATCATAGTATAAACCATGAAAAGAAGTGGGCTTAATAAGTATTTTATCATGGTATAACCCATGGAAGATAAATAGGTTTCATAAAAAATAATCATAAACATAAACCATTATAAGAAAGAATAATAATGGTATCCTTGTATTATATCCTTAGAAAGTCATAGGTAACATCAATGGATGAAAACATCTATTGAAAATAATTTTGAAATATCATTTAAAATTTTTTTGAAGAAAATATCCTTTCTAGTTTGAAAACACATTTTAAAACATAAAAATTTTTGAAAATATATTTCTTTGAAAATAACCTTGAAAATTTATAAAGGAAGCTTCGAATTATAAAACATGGTTTTGGAGTAAAAAATATTACTCACTGAGGAGAAAAATAATTTATACTTTCTTATAAACATTTTATAAATAATTGTAAGTACCAAAGAGTGGTAAAATGGTAATAATAATTGAAAAATATTAAATAAAAATATGAGAAGAAAATTCAAGATAATTTCTAAGATATGGATCATAATATTTTATCATCAGAAACATAGTTATAAGCAATCCTGATAAATGATGAGATTGTAATAAGAAAACTTTACCACTTTTCTAACATTAAATCATATGCCCAATTAAATAATAATATTAAATGAAACATAAAATATCATGAGGATGAGTAAATTCATGATATTAAATGGAAAAAGGTATGTATATACACTTCCTGGAGTAATTAGGTTCATAACCTAACATATGTATCATTTGGGAAAAAGTCTCTCAAGGTGACATTGAGGTATTTTTGGGTTGATTGTGTTTTTTGACTAATAGGGTTTCCATGATAATTTTTAGAGTCCAAATAGATTTTTCACATGTTATGTCGAAAAATACATGAGTTTCATGAATAATGAGATTTAAAAAGGTGGTTTTTCAAAGGTACAAAGAAGTATATGGTGATCTCTATGATTACGATGAGCTTCGTGAATAGAGAATTTTCTTGGAGATTTGTAAGATAGAGATAATCAAGAATGAAATGATGGATCATTGAAAAATGGTGATGATGTGGCTATGAGCTTATGGAATTAGTGTAAATTCCATTAAAGAGGCCTTTATCCCCTTCAAAAAAGAAAATAGACTTAACAAAAATTCTCAGTCTCTGGATTTGTGATGGTGGTTCTAAAAGGTGATTTATGTGAAAAAGTTTACAGAGGTTATTAAATATGACCAAATTATTTGATCATCATGAAATTAAAGATATTCACGAAGGCTATAAAAATATGATTGAAATTTGTGAGCTTTGAAAAGGATAAGTAAGCTTTGTGAAAGTGTTTTAGCTCTATGAAATGTGGTTACTTTGTGAAGGTTGGTTGAGCTTCACGAAAGAGGAGAGCATCGCGAAAGTGTTTAAAAGGGATTTCCTGATACACCTATTGTAAAGTGGTATTCATCTTGTGGATGAAAGTAGAACTTAATGATACATTAAATAGGGTTTAAAACATAGTAATTCAGGAAATAAAAGGAGAGTCTAGTGAAGAAGCAATGAGCACACTTATATTGAGAGAGCAATGAGATTTCATATTGTGATTGGTTATAAACAAGGAGGGAAAGTGATTCTGATCCAAACATTTTAAACAATAGTGTGCTTTTAGTAGATTTTTTTTGTCAGAACATTGTTGTTGTATGCTCCTTGGATGTAGCCCAGTGAGGGTGAACCAAGTAAAATTTATGTGTCTCATGCATGATTTAATTTATGTTCATACATTGTTATGGGAAAGAGATAGAAGAGGTTTTTTTTTAACAATTAAACAAGATCTGAAGTGGAATTTGTTTTAATCTTTCATACCCTGATTCACCCCCCTCTCACGGTATTTAACCTAGTTGGGATAACAATTGGTATCATAGAGAGGTTAATTTCAGCATTTCTATCTAAAGGGTTTCAATGGAGGTTGTTAATTATAAAGGGATCACAATATTTGATGGAAAAATCAATTATGGAAAAATTAAATGCAGAACTATTTCTAATCTTTAGGTATAGATGTCTATACAGCAGCAACACATGGAATTACAACCAGTGTGGATAGTGGTGCTTTTTCAAAATCTGACAAAAGGGAATTAGATTATGATGTGAGTGGAATCAATTTATTATAGGGAGCCTTATCCAATTAAATATATAAAACAATGATTTCATGTAAGTATACTCATTCCATGTGGAAAAATATTCTGAATATCTACGAAGATGATTCAAAAGTTAGAGAAGAAAAATTGAAAGTTCTTTGGGACAAATATGAGGATCTGATAATGAACCCTAATGATTTTATTGATAAATTATTTAAAATGGTGAATTTTGTTGTGGAAGACATGTTTGGTCTTTGAGAAATTATTAAATATGTAAAGATTTTTAAGCACATCATGATAAAACTTTCACCTTGGTTCTATCTGAATATTTCAATGTTCAAGGATAAAGATCCAAAGGAGCTGAAATTGAATAGTTTTCACAGTACTCTTGTATTATATGAGATATTAAATGAGGACATTGAGTTTGTGTAAAAATTTAATTCCAAATAGGTGGCATTAAAATTCATAGAGAATCTCACTATTGAAGATAGATAAGGATAATAAGAGACGGATGAGGTAATGTCATTTTTTTCTCAAATATTCAAAGTGGAAAAGAAAAGTTCCAAGGGAAACTCCCACTTGCAATATTTTGATGTGGAAATGTAGTAAATCTTGTAGTAATGTGACCTAATAAGTTTCAAGAAAATGATGAGGATGAAGTTGAAATTACCATGAAAAATTATTCGTCCTATATAAAAGGTAAGAAAATGTTTAAGAGAAATTTCTTCAAAAAGAATAATTTTATTTCACAACAAAATGATAGTTTAGAAGAATATGAGGTTGAAGAGGTGGAGAAAGAAAATTATAATGGAGATAATTATATGGTAGTAGTTGTAGGTAACTCCCAAAAAAAAGAAATAAAGTGAAATTGATGAATAATACTTTGAAGGAAGAGTTGACATGTGGGCTAAATTGGAATCTTATCTTAAAGAGATAGATGTTTTGAGAGCCAAAATAAATAAAGACAACAAAGTGGTTCATGATTACACACTTTATATACAGAAAAAGGAAGAAGAGAAGTCTGAGTTTAATAAAGAAATTGAAAAACTGAATTCTTCAATTCCATAGATCTTAGAAAATGATGTTGATTACAAGCTCAAAATAGAAGAATGGAAAATAGAAATCAATAGCTTGACTAATACTGGAAAAGATAAAATCAAACGTATCATGGAACTTAAAGAGGAAGTTTTATCCTATGATGAAGTGATAAGGATCATTAAAAACTCTTAAATCTCAGTATGACATCAGAAAATTAGATCATTAAATCAATAAAAAAGATGAAATTTCAACACAAAGGTCCAAAAAAATAGAAGAAATAGTCAAATCCAAATGATAAGGCTAGTATGAGGCTTGATCCAAAACAGAAATCAGTAATAGTCGAAGTTATACCACAAGAACCTAATTTGAGATCTATGATTTATTTGGGTATGAATTGGAATCATAATATTCATAGAAACCAAGTTAAAACTAGTGGTATATAAGTGAAACATAGGAATGAAACTCGCATATGGTGTTATTTCTATGGAAATATGGGACACCAACAAAATGTGTGCTCTATAGCCGAGAGATACCAAAGGGAAGAAGAACAATATAGGTATCCAAACAAAACTCAAATATCTAGGATATATTTTTAGGTTCATTGATTTTGGTGTGGAGGATATGGATACATGTCCAGATATTGTACATCAACCATGCCGAGAAGTGTGTCGAAGCATGACCAAATTGGTCACATAGAAAAACTCAATGAATCATCAACTGAGCTGAAAATGATAAATAAATTTTCAGATTTTCAAGATGATGTTGGTCCATCATAATCCAAGTAAGATCAATATTTTAAATCTATACTAAGTATGAATTCAAAAACATGAATAAAAAATAAAATATTTGAGAAGGCAGTGGTTGCGGAAATTTCCCTTAAATCATCAAATTCTTCTGGTGTATGTATCCTTGATAGTGGATGCACATCTCATATGACAGGAAATAAATATATTTTTATATGCATAAAATATTACAAGGAAGGAATTTTCAAATTTATAAATGTTGAAATCATAAAGATAATTGGCTCAGGAAAAGCGAATTTTGGGGGGAATGAAATGAGATGTGCTGATGTCTTAGTTGTTGAAGGTATCAGTCACAAATTTCCTAGTTTCTGTCAACTATGTGACTCGTATCATGATATAATATTTACTAAAAAGTTATTTATCATCAAAGGAAGAGATGGTACAATTTTTCTATAGAGAAAAAGGACAAAGGGGAATCTTTACCTTATAAGTGGAGAAGAAGATATGTTCTTTTTTTCATAGAGGAGGAAAACAGGTTGTAAAATAAACATCTTGGCCATCTATTCTAACCATACCTAGAATATATAGTCAAATGTGATGTACCTAGAGACCTACCTAATCTATCACATGATCGTAATCACATGTGTGATTCTTTTCAACAAGGTAAGATCATTATAAAGTTGTATAATGATAAAGAATAAAATTCATCCAGAGTGCTTCAATTAGTGAATGTAGATGTATGTGGACCTATCTCACCAAGATCCATTGTTAGGAAAAGGTATTACATTATTTACATTGATTATTTTAGTAGGATGGAATGGTTATTTATCATTTCCAACAAGACCTATGTGTTCAGTTGCATAAAACAATATCAGAGGGAATAAAAAAGGATTCTTGGACAAAATATTCTTTAGTTTCGTACTAATAATGGTATGTAAATTACAAAAAAATAGATAGAGTATTATCTCAAGAAACATGGGATAAGGCATAAAGTTTCAACTATTGTAACTCCTCAACAAAAATGGAGTAGTTGAGAGAAGAAATTGGATTATCAACATCATTTCTAGAACAATACTTATTGAAAATGACCTACCAAAGAAATTTTTGAATGAAGTAGTCTTGACATAATTTTACATATATAATAGGGATCTATTGTGTCTGAAGGAATAGAAGACTTTATATGAGATATGGAAGGAAAAAATACAACATTGAAAAACTTTTGAATATTTGGAAGTAATTTTTTTATTTTAAATAAAGAAAAACATAGTAAATTTGAGTCACATAGAGATGAGGGGATGTTCCTTGGCTACTCAGAAAAAAACAAAGCATATAAATACTTCAATAAGAGCCTGGGAAAATTTGTTGAGATAAATGATGTCACTGTAGTAGAAAATGAACACAATCTTCAACAACATGGTGAAATTTTCCCAGATGAAAGTTATGAGGAGGTCAGCAACCCGGGGGGAGAAGAAGTGGAAAATGATGATTTGGAAGAAGATACGAATGATGAGTAGGAGGAATTAAAATATGTATCTATACATAAGTCAAAGAGATGAAGTCATTACAGTATACATCTTTATTATATCAGGTAGAGACTAAATGTTTTGAGGAATATACTAGTGATGAGCATTGGGTTCATGCTATGAATGAGGAGCTAGAACAAATTGAGAAGAATCATACATGGTATGTTGTTTTGAGACCAACAGATAAGGATGTCATTGAGAATAAATGGGTATTTCACGACAAGATGAATAAATACAGTATAGTGATTCAAAAAAAACATGACTATTGTGAAAAGGGTACTCTCATATAGAGGGTATCAATGTTGGTGAAACATTTTCACCTGTTTTAAGGTTATAAACAATCAGGTTATTCTTGGGAATAGCAGTGAAATGAAACTTCAAAGTTTTCCAGATGGATGTCAAGTCATTATTTTTGAATGGTGTTCTAGAAGAAGAAGTGTATATCTAGCAGCCAGATAGTTTTCTTATTCATAAAGATTATAATAGTGTTTTTCAGTGGAGGAATTCACTTTATGGGTTGAAACAAGCAGTGAGAGTGTGGTATTAATGGCTCAATTAGTTTTTGAAAAAACTCAGTTTTTAGTGTGGTGGAGTTTATAACAACCCAAAGTTTTATCAATGAAATTCCCTTCTTATAATTATGCCTTATAGAATTACTAGTCACAATTACATATCATGATACTAAATACTATGTAACCATTAAACATAATTTTTCCACTTATATGTTTTGAATTTCAAAAATCTGACATACACGGTTGCGATTAGTAAGTTATTTGAAGTCTGATAAGAAAAACTTAATTTTGGGTGAATAGTAACCTACCCTTATGAATAGTAACATACCCTTATGAATAGTAATATGACCCTTATGAATATTAAATCATCCAAAATAATAATAACCTTACCCATGAATGATTAAATAATATTTAGGAATCTTATAAGTGGAAATTTGACCGTAGTAAAAGTATTGGTATTTTCGTAAGTCATAAATTTATAATTATAATTAATTATTTTATAAGAAAATTTATTTTCTAAAAATGCATTCATAAATTAATAATTATATTTCTTCTAGTTTGAAGATAATTTTATAAGACCTTATGTAATTTTTGAAATCATTATAAAGTCATTTTTAATTTTAAAAACTATATTTTTCAAATAAATTATGATTTTAAAAAAAATTAAATTAATAATATTTAGAAAATTATTTTGAAAAATGGACTTTGTTTTTTTATTCTACACATCTAGAAATGGTTAGTGTTTATTTTTGGTATTTTTCTGAAATACATTAATTATTGGGTGAATGGTAAAAATACAGTTTTTTACATAACCAATATATCCTAAATTGCATCATTTATGATGTAATTATGACATAAACTTTCTAGACCATTATATTCATACATTTTACATTTAATTTCATAAATGGTTCTTTAAAATAAAATAAACTCAATTTCCAAACCTAAAAAATAACTTTCCGAAACCTAAAGTCAAAAAGTGATTCCTTAAAAATCATTTTCTCTTTCTTTTCACTTTACTTTTAATAAATTAATAAATTCGAATTATAAATATTATTTAAAGTCTAAAAATAATTATATTATATTAATATATGATTTATGTTTTCAAAAAACTACTATTACAAGTCTAACATTTGATATATTATTTTATTTAATATTTTATTCTAAAAACACCCCCTCCTCAAGTATAAATAACCCATCTCCCTCCCCTTTATAAACCACTCCTCTCATCCTTTACTAAGCCTAATATCGTCCCAAATTCTCCCTATAAAGCCTATTACAATAATTAGGGATGTTCTGGAGCTCTCCAAATCCAATCACCAAGGGAGTTATAGTTTCGTGCAAGAGGAGCTACACTAGGGAGAGAGTAAGACTCTATAAAATCTTCTCTCTTTTATTCCTTTTTTTTACCCTATATTTTTTAAAATCTTATGATAAATAATTTATTATGCAGTAAGTTAACATTAAATTAATGATTTTAACATGTTTTAATTATCATATTAATTAAAAATATAAATTTCATACATCCCTTTCGCGCACTATCGACAACATCCAGTTAAAGGTCAATTAACCATCTACGGAGACATTGCCAACATAATTATTATAAACACCTTCATGTATGTAAAATATAAATTATATAAAATATATTAATATCAAATTACATTTATTATATACTTATGGAACTAATTATACTAATTTATAAATTTCATTTAATAAAAAGTGAAATCATCGCAAGATGGAAAATTTTTAAGTAAAATATGATATCAAAACGCTTCATTTTCATCAACAAAAACTATGAAATAAAATCCAATGAATATAATTAAAAAATATTTTTATAAAATGACTATAATTCAATTTTATATCATTTTTTTAATGAAAATAAATTTATTATTTAGTAGGTGCAGAAGAGACGAAATTAAGTAGAAATTAAGGTAAGGGATCCTACCTATTTCACTCTTAATCATGATTGTCCTCTATGATATGCCTTTTTATGTGTAATCTCATATGATGGGATAAAATTTATAACCTCCCCCATACTTCCCTCTTGATGTATAAGTGCTGAGAAACCCTTTTTCTTTCTCATTAATCCCTTTTAGGTACACCTGATATCATGCCAATAATCCGTAATGAATTCTACCTGAGCCTCCTTTATTCTTTAGGCTGCTCTATCTTTCTTTTTACACAAATAAATTTGTCTTTTATTTTTACGTAAAACTTCTAAATTCTATTTATATACTCTAAATTCATGTTCTAAGATCCATCTCTCATTCTCTTTCAGGTATATACATTCTTTTAAGTGAATCCCTCCTCAATACTTCCCAATAAGCAAACTCTTTTTAAGGGAACTTCTTAAATTTTTACCCAAATTCAAGTGCACTATATCCTATAATTTAAGCCATCATTGTCTTTATAAAATCCATCTTTTTATCATTAAAACATTCTTGTTTCAATTCTGGTTTTATATAAAATATTTTTCCCTTTTCTATTTTAAAATATCTATTGTATTTTCCTTAAAACCGCACAAAAATGTTTTAATACAAAAAATTCTCAAATACATTTCTTAAATGTTATAACTTCTATTTTAAATCAATTACCATTATATATGCCTATTTTACATTATGAACATCCATTTATTTTTCTAATTCCTTTGTTTCATGGACACTTTCATGATACCACCATTGGTTATGATTTATGCCATGATTGTGGTACCCAATTATTTCCATGGGTAACCCCTTTGTTTATGTAAGATTGATTATGTATGATTCTTTATCTGGAAAATATGTTCCTTAAAAAAATGGGTGTGCCCATATAGTTCTCCAATGCATTGAGTAAAGTCAAGTTTCATTAGATGCTATGTGCAACGGTCTTGGCGGTTATCCTTGGCTTGTGTTGCTATGGGAAACAGGATTGGCGGTTAGCCTTGACCCGTACTACTATGGGAAACAATATTGGAAGATAGATTTGACTCATAATAAATACATGTTTTATGTTTCTTACATATTTATATAATTCCATGTTTATATGATCTCGATTTTATATGTTATGATTTCATATGTTCCTTACTTTTGGTATCTTTATGTCATGCCTCTTAACTCATGTGTTTAAGCTTTTTTCTTATGTTCATTCCCTTACTGGGATTTTTAGCTCATCCCTTTCTTCATGTTATCCCTAGGTTATCCTATGCAGATGTAAGGTCTTAAAGGATTTTTGTAGATCTTTATAAAGATTAAATAAATAAGTTTTTTTAATCCCATGTTTATTTATTATGTACCTAGTCTTCCAAGACACTAGACTTAACTATCCTTGGATTGTACTCTGATGTATAATTATTCTTAAAATCTTGTATTGTTATATTTAAAAGGATAGGGTCGCTATAGTTGGTATCAGAGGATGGTCTAATTATTTTTGGAGATTAGGAATAGTGAACCTTAGTGAGAACCTTAAGGATGAGACTATGTATAATAAAACATCCCTAAATTTTGGTGAGTATTGAGTAAGTGGTTTATTAAGAAAATACATACATGTCGTGATACGATCAGGTAAAGGCAGCTCTGGCATAGATATATCTAGGAGTAAAACCCAAAAACACTACTTTGAACTATACTCGAATGGGAATTGGTGCACGACAATGGGCCTTGCAGCACTCTAGGTTACGACACACCCGGGGGATATGCTTTGGTGAATTCATGATCTTAGTACAAACCATTATTAATGGGAAAAATCCCATAAGAATATAAGCTAATAAATATATCAAGGATAACCTAGATTTAAACATAGAGAATCACAAGTTAGGATATAATTCTCCTTTACAAGTTTATTCTCTTATGTTTAAAGTTTACTTTTTTATGCTCAATAGATAAGTATTCAATCCCTCTAATTGTATGTTCTTTTTCTTAGTTGATTTTGGGAAACAGAAGAACACATTACAACAACCAACATGATAGGAAATGTGAAGATTTCTCAAATGATATGCCTGATATGATGGGAAATGGTTCTCAAAACTTCATCATAGTGTTTACTTAGCTCTCTCAAGAAATGAATAATAACTTCAAAAATGTGGAATGCCCTCCTTCTCCAAGGAAAGAGAAAGTTGTCCAAGAATCTTTCATGCAGAAAAGTCCTCCCATGTTTAGTGGATCTTCTGATCCCCTCCTCATAGAACAGTGGATTAACTCCATTGAAAATATATTCTTCATCCTCCAATGCTTGAAAGAAGAGAAAGTTATAATGGCGGTCTATCATTTTGATGGGGAATCTGATCAGTGGTGGACACTGATCAAGAATATGAAGACCTAAGAGGAAAGTGATTCCATGGATTGGGAGGAATTCAAGAGGAAGTTTTTTAATAAATATTTTCCGCAAACCCTCTGTCTCAAAATGGAAAGAGAGTTCCTTGAACTCAAGTAGAAGGAAGATGATTCCATCGGGGCGTATGAAGCAAACTTTACAAGGCTTGAAAGGTACGCCTCTAGCCTTTTCATGAACACTGAAATCAAGGTGGATCACTTATTTAGTGGACTAAATCTGAGTCTACAAAAATCATTAGTGATTCAAGACTTTGACAGTTATGGGGAGATTGTCTGTTGTGACCTCAAGGTTGAAATGGAGATTGGAGACTCTCAGTGGTCTCGTGGGCCTGGTGTCAAGAAGCAGAAAACGGAGAACAACATGGTTGGTTTATCAAAAAAATCCCATGATGGAAAGAATCATGAATATCCCACATGTTAAATTTTTGGGAAGAAGTATCCTGGAAACTGTTTAAAGGGAACCAAGAATTGCTTCAAATGTGGAAAGTTTGGTCATCTAGACAAGAACTGCCGAAGAGATATGAAAAATCCCACTAATGTTAAAGAATAAAGGAAGGTTCATATCAATTCTCATCCAATGGTGCAGTGTCACAACTATAAGGATCATGGTCATTATGCCAATAATTTCCCTAAGCCAAGGGTTGGTAGAGGAAATCAACAGCAACCTCCAAGGAAACAAGAAAAGTCTTATGCTATCACTACTGCTAAGGTGGAGTCGGACAATGATGTGGTGACAGGTATTCTAGTTATTAATTCAATAATAAATAATGTAAATTTTGATTTTGGTTCTATGCATTCTTTCATATGTTGCAAGTTTAGTAGAACTATTTAAACACCACCTCAAAGTTTGGAGGACAAGTTATCTGTGAGAACAGTGAATGGAGAAATTATTATGTATATCGTTTATAACTTATCACTGGTTAATTTTTGTGGACTATACCACCCATAAAATATTGGCATACTTTATTTAGTGGATTTATATGCTATATTTGGCATGGATTGGCTATCTTTATACAAATCCAACATCAACTGTTGGGAAAGGGAGATCACTCTTCACATCTCGAAGCATCCTTCGAATCTTTACAAATGTAAGGAGGAAGATGAATATCCTTTTAAATTGTTGTCTCAAGTGTGGATATTAATACTTTATGAGCAATAATTTCTAGCTCAAATGATTGATACAAATGATAAAATCATGCTTGAATACATTCCCATCGTGAGGGAATACAGTGATATATTTCCCAAAGAGTTACACGGACTTCCCCCAGATCATGAGGTAGAGTTCTCAATAGAACTAATACCCGGAGCTACTCTTATCTCAAAGCGTCACTATAAGATGGATCCTATCGAACTGGAGGAGTTAAATAAGAAGTTGTAAGAGAATTTGGACAAAGGGATCATACGCCCTAGGGCATCACATTGGGGTGTGGTAGTGTTCTTTGTGACGAAGAAAGATGGAACAATATGACTGTGTATCGATTATCAAGAATTTAACAAGATCACCATAAAGAATAAGTATCCTCTTCCAAGGATTGATGAATTTTAAGATCGGTTAAGAGGAGATCAATACATCTCAAAGGTGGATCTTCGTTCTAGATATCAGCAAATAAAGGTTAATAATAAAGATATTCAGAAGACTTCCTTCTATACAAGGTATGGGCACTATGAGTTTCTGGTGATTCCCTTCAGACTTACTAATTCCCATTAAATCTTCATGGATTTTATGAATAGAGTCTTTAAAAATTACCTTGAAAAATTTTTGGTAGTGTTTATTGATGATATTCTCATATACTTTAAGAGAAATGAGGAACATGAAGAACATATAAGACTTGTGATGGTGACTTTGAGAAAGGATAATTTGTATGCCAAGTTCATCAAGTGTGAATTTTTGATGAAGTAAGTCATGTTCCTCGTACATGTGATCAAAAGTGAGGGAATTTCTATGGACCCTTCAAAAACATAGGCGATTGAGGAATGGACCAGGCCCTCTAGTGTCATAGAAATCTATAGTTTTCTTGGATTAGATGGGTACTACAGACATTTTGTGACAAATTTCTCATGATTGTCAATCCTGCTAACTAAGTTAATAAGGAAAGGGGTAAATTTTGTCTGGACGGAAGAATGTGAGGGAAGCTTCAAGAAGCTAAAGAGAAGGTTGATCAATGCACCTATACTCACAGTATCAAAAAGTATAGAAAGTTTTGTGATATACAGTGATGCTTCAAATAAAGGATTACATTGTGTACTCATGAAAAATGATAATGTGATATCCTACACCTCACGAAAGTTGAAGATCCATGAGCAGAACAGCTTGACACGTGATCTAGAGCTGGCAGCTGTGATTTTTTCCTTGAAAATATGGCAGCACTACCTTTATGGTGAGAAGTGTGACATATACACCGACCATAAGAGTTTAAAGTATATATTCACACAAAAGGAGCTTAACATGCATCAAAGTAGATGTTTGGAGCTAATCAAGGATTACAATTTCTCTATTCACTATCATCCTAGAAAGGAAAACAAGGTAGTTGATGCTCTAAGCAGAAAAGAACTTTCTACTCTATCCATGTTACAGATTGAGAAAGACACTATCTTCTAGGATACAAAAAGGATGGATTTGAAAAAAAAACGTAAGGGATACATCCTAACATTCCCAATTGATTTTGAAACCATATATCCAATAAAAGATTAAGTAAGAACAAATTGATGATCTAGAGTTACAAAATAAGGTGAATGCAGTAAAGGAAGGGAAGCATCATGAGTTCCATATCGACAATGATGGTGTGCTTCGGTTTGGAATGTAACTTTGTATTCCTTCATCTCTTGGGATAAAGAAGAAGCTATTAGATAATTCACATATCTCAACATTCTCTATCAATCCTGGTAGTACCAAGATGTACTGTGATCTCCAAGAACACTTCTGGTGGGATAACATAAAGAAGGATATTTTAGAATATATATCAACATTCTTGGTATGTTATCAAGTTAAAGAAGAGCAACAAAAGTCCAATGGGATGATGCATCCATTGCCTATACCCATGTATAAAGGATAGAATGTCATTATGGACTTTATTACATGTCTCCCAAAGACATCCAAGGTAAATAATCCTATATGGGTTGTGGTTGATCAACTCACCAAGACTTCCCATTTTATCACTATTTGGGAATATCTCTCACTTGAACAACTTGAAAAGATATATGTGAAGGAAGTGGTGAGACTACATGGTGTTACACTCTCGATTGTATCTTATCAGGATCCAAGATTCACAACTAAATTCTGGAGGAGTCTTCAACATGCTTTGAGTACTGAATTAAATTTCAACACGGCCTATCACCCCCAAATTGATGGCCAATCTGAAAGGACTATTCAGACGCTTAAACACCTGCTAGGAGACTACTCTTTGGAATTAAAAGGTGGAAGGGATCAACATCTCCCATTGGTTGAGTTCTCATACAACAATAACTTCCACTCAAGTATTCAGATGGCTCCATATGAATCTTTGTATGGAAAGCGATTTAGAACTCCAACCTGTTGGGACGAAGTTGTAAAAATAAAGTTACTTGAACCTGATCATGTATAAGAGATGATAGAGAAGGTTCAAGTCATCCAGAAACATATCAAAGCTTCTCAGATTCGGCAAAAGAGCTATGTTGACAACTATCGAAGGGACTTGGAGTTCAATGTTGGAGATAAAGTCTTCCTTCGAATATCACCATGGAAGAGAGTAATGTGGTTTGTAAAGAAAGGGAAGATAAGACCAAGGTACATTGGTCCCTTTTAAATCATTGACTATATAGGATCTGTGGCCTATCGTCTTGAACTTCCACCAAATATGGCTCAAGTTTATGATGTGTTTCACATGTCACTCATGAGAAAGTATATACCAGATCCCTCACATGTACTAAACTAGGAGGTGGTACAGCTGGAAGATGATCTCTCCTATGAGGAGAAGCCAGTAAAGATTTTGGACTGGAGAGATAAGGTTCTACGCAACAATACAACCCACCTTGTCAAAGTGTTGTGGAGGAACCATAAGTTTGAAGAAGCAAATTGGGAACCGGATGAGGCAATGAAGGAGAAGTACCCTCACTTGTTTTTGTAAAATGAAATTTCGAGGGAGAAATTTTATAAGGGGGGAAGAATGTAACGACCCGAAGTTTTATCAATGAAATTCACTTCTTATAATTATGCCATAAAGTATTAGGAAGCACAATGACATATCATGATACTAAATAATATGTGACCATTAAACATAATTTTTCCACTTCTATGTTTTGAATTTTGAAAATCTGACATACACGGTTGCGATCAGTAAGTTATTTAGAGTCTGATAGGAAAAACATAATTTTTAGTGAATAGTAACCTACCCTTATGAATAGTAACATACCCTTATTAATAGTAATATGGAACTTATGAATAGTAAATCATCCAAAATAATAATAACCTTACCCATGAATGATTAAATAAAATTTAGGAATCTTATAACTGGCAATTTGACCGTAGTAAAAGTATTCATATTTTTTTAAGTCATAAATAATTAATTATAATTAACTATTTTATAAGAAAATTTATTTTCCTAAAATGTGTTCATAAATTAACAATTATATGTCTTCTGGTTTGAATATAATTTTATAGGACCATATGTAATTTTTGAAATCATTATAAATTCAGTTTTAATTTTAAAAACTGTATTTTTCAATTAAATTAATATTTTAATTAAAAATTAAATTAATCATATTTAGAAAATTATTTTTAAAAAATGGAAATCATTTTTGGATTCTACACATTGAAAAATGTTTAGCGTGAATTTTTTTTATTTTTCTGAAATACATTAATTTTCGGGTGAATAGTAAAAATACAGTTTTCACATAACCGGTATATCCTAAATTGAATCATTCATGATGTAATGATGACATAAACTTTCTAGACCATTATATTTTCTCATTTTATATTTAATTTCATAAATATTTCCTTAAAATACAATAAACTCACTTTCCAAACCTAAAGTCAAAACGTGATTCCTTAAGAATCATTTTCTCTTTCTTTTCACATTCTTTTTAATAAATTAATAAATTCGAATTATAAAGATGATTTAAAGTCTAAAAAGAATTATATTATATTAATATATGTTTTATTTTGTCATAAAACTACTATTACAAGTCTAACATTTGATATATTATTTTATTTTAAAAACACCCCCCTCCTCAAGTATAAATATCCCCTCTCCCTCCCCTTTGGAAATCACTCATCTCATCCTTTACTAAGCATAATCTCTGCCCAAATTCTCCCTCTAAATCCTCTTAGAAAACTTAGGGACTTTCTGGATCTCTCCAACTCCAATCACCAACAGATTTATAGTTTCGTGCAAGAGGATCTACACTGATGAGAGAGTAAGACTCTATTAAATATTCTCTCTTCTATTCCTTTTTTCTTTTACACTATATTTTTCAAAAACATATGCTAAAAAATTTATTATGTAGTAATTTAAAATTATATTAATGATGTTAACCTACTGTAATTATCAAATTAATTAAAAATATAAATGTCATACTTCCCTTTCCTGCACTATCGACAACGTCCCGTTAAAGGTCGATTAACCATCTATAGAGACGTTTCCAAGATAATTATTATAAAAACATTAATGTATAGAAAATATAAATTATATAAAATATATTAATATCAAATTACATGTATTCTATTCTTCTAGAACTAATTATTCTAATTAATAAATTACATTTAATAAAAAGTGAAATCATCGTAAGACGGGAAATTTTTAAGTAAAATATAATATCAAAACGCTTCATTTTCATCAATGAAAATTAGAAAATAAAATCCAATGAATATAATTGATAAATATTTTTATAAAATGACTAAAATTCACTTTTATATCATTTTTTTAATAAAAATAAATTTATTATTCAAGAGGCGGAGAAGAGACGAAATTAAGCGGAAATTAAGGTAAGGGACCCTCCCCATTTCACTCTTAATTAAGATTGTCCTCTATGATATGCCTTTTTACATGTAATACCAAATGATGGGGTATAATTTCCAAACACCCCCATACTTTCCTCTTGATTTATAAGTGATGAGAAACCACTTTTCTCTCTCATCAAGATCTTTAAGGTACACCTGATACCATGCCAATAATCTGTAATGAATTCTACCCAAACCTTCTTTATTCCTTTGGGTTTATCTGTAATTCTTTTTACCCAAATAAAGTTGTGTTTTATTTTTATGTAAAACTTCTACATGATTTTTATATTATCCAAACTCGTTTTACAAGATCCATCTCTCATTCTCTTTCGGGGATATATATGCTTTTAAGTGAATCTCTCCTCGATACTTCCCAATAAGAAAAATCATTTTAAGGGAACTTCCCAAATTTTTACCCAAATTAAAGTGCACTCTATCCTATATTTTAATCCAAAATTTTCATTATAAAATCAGTCTTTTTATCATGAAAAAATTCTTGTTTTACTTTTGGTTTTATATAAAATATTTTTACCTTGTCTATTTTAAAAGCTCTATGGTATTTTCTGTAAAACCGTACAAAAATGTTTTAATGCTAAAATTCCTCAAATACATTTCTTACATGTTGTCAATTCTATTTGAAATCACTTACCATGATATATGCCTATTTTACCTTATAAATGTCCATGTATTTTTATAATTCCTTTCTTTCATATACACTTTCATGATGCGCCCATTGGTTATACTTTATGTCATGATTGTGGTACCCAATTCTTTCTATGGGTAACCCCTTTGTTTATGTAAGATTGATTATGTATGATTATTTATGTGGAAAAAAATTTCATGAAAAGTAATATGGTGCTCCCATATAGCGGTCCAATGCATTGGGTAAAGTTAAGTCTCTTGAGATGTTATGTGCAACGGTCTTGGCGGTTAGCCTTGGCTTGTGCTGCTATGGGAAATGGGATTAGTGGTTAGCCTTGACCCATAATACTATGGGAAACAAGATTAGCGGTTAGCCTTGACTCATACTAAAGACATGTTTTATGTTTCTTCCACATTTATATGATTCCATGTTTATATGATCCTATATTTATATGTTATGATTTCATATGTTCTAGGCTTTTGGTATCTTTATGTCATGCCTCCAAACTCATGTGCTTAAGATTCTTTCTTAGGTTCATTCCCTTAATTGGGTTTTTAGCTCATCCATTTATTCATGTTATCCCCAGGTTATCCTATGTAGATGTAAGGGCTCAAAGGATGTTAGGATCTCCTTATGAAGATTAAATAAAGAAGTTTTTTTTAATCCCATGTTTATATATTATGTACCTAGTCTTCTAAGACACTAGACTTAATAATCCTTGGATTGTACTCTGATATATAATTATTCTTAAAATCATGTAATGTTATATGTAAAAGGATAAGGTTGTTATAGAGTTGATTATAATCTCTAAGTAAAAAATGGTAGTAATCAAAGGATTATAGTTCTAGTGTATGTCAACAACATAATATTTGCTGGATCAGATGAAACATAGTGTAAGAAGTTTTCAAAATTCATGAAATGTGAGTTTGAAATGTCAATGATTGAAAAACTGCCCTTTTTTCTTGGTATACAGGTGACATAAGGAATAAATGGCACATTTATTTCTAAATTCAAATATTCCAATGAGGTTATGAGAATATTTGGAATGGATGATTCCAAGGAGATAAAGACTCTAGTGGCTACCCGGATGAAACTATCATGGTATGATGAAGGAAATCGGTTAATGTCATAGAATACAGGAAGATAATTGGAAGCCTCTTGTACTTAATAGAAACACAAAAAGATATTGTTTTTCCACATTTAATGTAGCACAGTATCAAAGTAATCCTAAGTAAATACACTTCTTTGTAGTTAAAAGAATACTTCGGTATATAAAGGGCATGGTGGATTTTGGTTTGTTGTATAATGAAAAATATCAATAAAAATTATTGGGCTATATAGATGCAGATTTGGCTAGATCAACTAATGATATAAAATCAAAATCATGTGGAGCATTATATCTTGGTATATTGTGTATTTCTTAGCTAAGGAAGAAAAAATACTGTATTTCATTGAGAACCATAGAATCTGAGTATATTGCAACTACTCAATCATGTGTGTAGTTATTGTGGATGAAACAACAACTTAATGATATGGGAGTTAAAATGAGGTCTCTGAACAGAATCCATTTTGATAATTCAAGTGTTGTAAATCTCAAAAAAAATCAATCCATCACTAAAGGAAAAAACACATTGAAATCAAGTATCATTTTCTCAAGGAGAATGCGGATTAAGGGCTTATAAAGATTGTGTAAGTTCCTACAGAACTATATGTTGTGTACATTCTTACAAAGGCCTTACCCAAATAATTTTTTTAATGGAATTTATTGTCTCTTGGAGTTCAATTGACTCCCCTCATTTGAAAAAGTGTGGACTTGGTACCCCATCTCCCTTAGGTATGGTTTGTTTTTTCCTAATATATTGATTTGTGATATTTACCCTATTTTAGACCATAACAAAGTGAACTTTGGGTTCATTGAAAAATAGGGAGAAATTATGGATATAAAAGTGGATAAAATGTCTTAATCAAGATAGGGGATAAGTTGATAGGGGGATCTGTGACTAAGGGGGCTATCAAAGCTTAGCTTGGACATATTTAATCATTCCAAAGAATGGATATTAGAGCTTAGCTTGGACATATTTAAAGATTTAAAAAGCACAAGAACTTGATAAGTGAATAAGAGGGAGTTTTAAATCTTACAATGCTAAAGGAGATCGATCAAAGGTTATATATAACAATAGATGGGGTTCATGATGAAAGAAGTTGAGTGGTTTTAGAATGAAGTGATTCATAGATGAACTTTTCATTATACTATTTTTTTCTCATGGTGATCATGGATCATGTGGGCTTAGAATGTGTATTGAGTAAATCTTTGATTACTATCTAAATCGAAAGAATCAAATGGTGGAAGAATATAGAAGAAACTTCAATGATGTATAAAAATGTGAAGAGTTGTCAATAAACCTAAAGGGGAGATTGTTGGGAAAAATCCCTCAAGGTAACATTGTGATATTTTTGGGTTGATTGTGTTTGTCAAAAAATATGGCTTCTATGGTAAGTTGTGGAATCTAGAGAGATTGTTGACAAGGTATATTGATAAATATCCAAGACAAAGGAATGGATACCCAAGAAGTAATACTGAAAATTGCATACACAAGGTGACACTGTTTCCTAGTGTTTGCCAAATTTTTGGGATCTAACATTTGGAGGATGGATAGCATTGAGAAAGAGGGAATTTCTTTAATGCCTTATAAAGATATGAAAAAGACATTATTTTCAAGATGATTTTGATTTGCAAAGGTGGTTTCGTGAATGCACAAAGAAGTTAATGGTGATATTTGTGACTACGACGAGCTTCACAAACAGAGAATTTTCTAGGAGATTTGTGAGATAGGGAGCATCATGAATGAAATGAGGTAGAATCTTGAAATGGTGATTATTTTGATGTAATATTCTATAATCGATGGAAACACCTATAAATATGACTCTACCCCCTTCATAAAAGCAGGGAGACTTAAAGAAAATCCTCAGTCTTCGGATTCACGAAGGTAGTTCATGAAGGTGGTTCATGAAAAAAAGGTTGTAAAGGCTATTAAAGTTGGATTAATTATTTTATCATCATTAAATAATTGATATTCATGAAGTCTACAAAAAGACAGTCAAAATGTGTGAGCTTTTTGAAGGCTAAGTAAGATTCAAAAGAGTGTTTGAGCTCTGTGAAAGGAGGTTTCATCGTGAAGGTGGGTTGAGCTTTGAAAAATAGGAGAGAATCGTAAAAGTGTTGAAAATGGATTACCTAGTATACCTCTAGTAAATTGGTATTCATCTTTTGGATTAAAGTGGAACTTAATGATACACTAAATGAGGTTTAAAACATAGTGATTCAAAAAATCAAAGTAGGGTCTTCTAAAGAAGCAGTGAGCATACTTAATTTGAGATAGTAGTGATATTTCATATTGTGATTGGTTGTAAACTAGTAGGGACAGTGAGTCCACTCCAAACATTCTAAATATTAGTACGCTTTTAGTTTATTTGTTATATTATCACATTGTCGTGGTATACTCCTTGGATGTAGCCCAATGAGGGGGAACCAAGTAAAATTTTTGTGTCTCATGCATGATTTAATTTCTATTCAATCATTGCTACTAGAAAGAGAGAGAAAGGTTTTTGTTTACAATGAAACAAGATTATAAAGGGTAGATATTTTAATATTTCATACCCTGATTCATTCCCCTCTAAGTTTATTTAACCTAGTTGGGATAAGAATCTCAAAGAAGGAAAATTGAGACAAAAATCCCTTAACAATTTGTTAAATTTTAAACCATAAACCCCTTGAAATAGAGATCATAAAATGGAAATTTTAACCCAAATAATTGTAATTAGAATCATCATAATATACATTCATGTATAGTATACACACCAAATAAAAGAAATAGGTGGTGAACATGGAATGTGTCTCACAGAAGTAAAAAGTGACACGAAATCCCATACCATAAGTATTGACTTCCATCGTACTCATTCAAACCACATGTATAATAAATATAAATGTATTATTCATATATTAAAGAATAATATTCATATATATAATACCATATATGATGTTCTTGTGACATTTTATTAACCATTTATTAACAGTTTCATGTTAAAGATGTTTTTCGAGTAATAACCGATTTGTTTTTTGTAAATAGTTTGATTTTTGATACTTTCAGTTATCTTACATTAATAATTATTTAATAATATACATAATTATAAACATGATATAAATATCATATATATTCAGTATATATTTATTTATAATAATCTATAAAATATAGATAAAATAAATGAAATACACCATTCATGGTGATGGTAGGTCGTACGTACGCATGAATGCTATTTTTCTCATTTTCATATCAATTTGAAAGAAATAAAATTGAATAATATATTATCATTATAATATCATTTTTATGTCATATTTATCACATATTTTTATTAAAACCATCCTTAATACATTTCATGTAAATCATGAACGAATCACATCACTTCTTGAGGTGGTAGTCCGCCGTACACACGAACGATATTATCGTATTCCCACAAAATGGAAAGCATGAAGGTATGTCTGATATAATAATTAAAAAATCATAATAACATAATAAAAATAATATATATTATATATAAATAATAAATCTATCATTATTACCAAACTTGATAGTTTTTAATGGAAAAACACACGACATCAGTTCATGGGGCGGTAGTCCTTCGTACACACGAATGATGATTTCATAACTTGTTTAATGAAAGTGGAGATGATTTTAGTTCATTTAGTTATCATTAAAACATATAATTATATGTAATATACTGATTTTAATATATAATCATGATATAAAAATAATTAAATGGGTTTGAGGAAGAAATAATACAAAAACATTCCTTGATAAACGTTACATCTCATTCAGGTATCCTCCATAGGTTTGCACTAAAAGCCTTACTAGGATGAATTCCTATCCAAACTAAGGCTTCTAGGATGATGGGAGAGAATTGGGGAAGTGATTAAGGTAGGTATTTTATGAACCAAATAGTTTTTAATGTTTTAATAAGAGAGAATAGGGGGTGGATTTTTATAATAAGGGAGACGACACACTTGATATTTTTTGAAAAGAAATAAGTGACCTCACATTTTTCATTTAAAAAAAGGGTCTAGATTAAACCATTATATAAAATTAGAGGTTTAATGGTAAAAATACTTCCATAAAATATTTTTTATACAGGTTTATAGGTTGTTTTCACCATTATCTTTTTAGTTTAATCCCCTAGTATCTCATTTTTACCTTAACATCGATAATTAATTTTTACTACATCCACTATTCATTTTGGTAAAAAAAATAAGTTTACATTATTAGAAAATATAAATTGTACTGATTAATAATATATAATATATTTTTAAAAATTCCATACACATAATTGGAAAAAAATAATTTAAAATTAATCCTACAAACGTGATGAGAAAGTGGGTTTTTAAAGAAAAACAGTTAAAACATTTACAAAGTTTTTATATCTAATTTCATTGTGAAATTGATTAAAATGACATAAATTGGATTAATATATGTATAATTGAAATAATTATACTTTAAAATTAATTTAAAATATAATTTTACTTTATAAATAAATTAAACGAAATGGAATTTTTCAATTAAAATTCAATATTTTTCATTATTCATCAAAAAATGAAACCTTTCAGAAAAATACCAAAACTTAAAACTAACCTAATTTTTACATTCATATTTTAAAAATTAATTTCATTTTATCAAATTAATTTTCTAAAAGTTTCAAAAATTAATTTTATTCTTCTTCACAGAAAGACATAAAATGCATTTTTTAGAAAATAGTATTTTCAAAAAATATAAAGACTTTGCCAAAAATTATATATTTTATTATAAATATGTTTTAATTATAGAAAAACATTATACATAATATTTAAAAATTATTTATTACAATTCATATTACTAAGTTTAACGGTTGGGTTATAAAGATCTTGTTTGATTAACTATATTAGTAATATATCATGGTTTTTTTAAAACTCAATATTGTGTGCAATTAAATCTAACCCAGTGTTGCACGTAGAAAAACATTAACTTGGTGTTGTGTGTAGATAAATCTTAACTCGTTTTTCCATATAGATCAAGATATTAGTAAAATTTAATTTATTCATAAAATTAATTCACAAAAACTTAGGGTGTTACAGGCTAGAATTACATCGGCACCTATCCATACATTTCTAGAGACTAGGAAGGGCTATGTAGTCTATTGTAATTCATTAGGATCTGGGTTGGTATTTTTTCTCATACAATAAGATCATTTTATTGATTATGGTTCATGTTAGTTACAGTTTCATGAAAATAACTACCCAACACACGATTTAGAATTGGTTCTGTAGTCTATGATTTAAATACTTGGCATCATTATCTTTCGGGTGAGAAATTCATGATGGTTATAGAAAATAATATTTTTAAACGCATTTTCTCACAAAGATATTTGAATATAAGGAAAATAATATGGATGAAGTACCTTTAAATTTTTATCATTAACTTAATGTATACACTCAGTAAGAGAAATTACTTACAGGATTCAATAAGAAGAAGGTTTTATAATATGTTCATTAAATAAGATTCAAATTATTGGAAGATTATGTTCGTTAAAGATGAAATTTACTTAGATTATATCGACCAGGGTGGTGTTAAATTTTTCTTACCAATTTCATTTATTTATGATTTGGTTAAGAAAGATAGAAAGGCTCATATATCAAATTCTGAATGTGTTTCTATGAGGTCAAAACTCAATGGTATGGAGACCATTGAGGTATAGAAGATGGATAAAATTTCAGTTTTGTGGTTTAGAGATTAGATCATGGTGATTTTGGGTTGTCAGGAACAAATTCTTAATGCTTACCACCATTCAAAATGGGTTATTTATTGAGGAATTCAAAAGATTTATATAGTGATGAAAGAATAGTTTTTTTGTTTTGAAGGAATAGGATAGTGGTAAATTTAGTTTCAAAATTCCTCACCTATCAGTGGGTCAAGGTGGAACACTAATGACCAGCAGGTAAGTTGTAGTCCATAATGATTCCCATGTGGAAGTGGGAGTAGATAGCCATGGATTTGGTGATAATTTTACAAAAAATTATTAGGAAACATGATGCCATATGAGTAATTATGGATCGTCTCACCAGGTTGGCTAATTTTATCCCTATTCATGAATCTCATATAGTGGAGTACTTGTCCAAAATCTATATTCAAGAAGTCATAAAGAGGTCTAGAATTCTAGTCTCAATCATATCAGATAGAGACCCTAGTTTTGTGTCTCGTTTTTAGAAATCGTCACATAAATCCCTTGGGACTCGGTTGACTATGATCATGACATATCATCCTTGAATGGATGGAAAACCGAAAGGACTATTTAAATATTAGAGTACATGATTTTAGATTGTTTAATGAATTTTTGTGGCTCATAGGATGATCAAAAACTATCAGTGGAGTTATTATACAATAACAGTTATTAGGACATGATACATATGTTTCCTTTTGAATCATTTTATGTGAATCCATTTCATTCTCTACTTTTTGGGTAGAAATAGGTGACACTACACTATTTGGACCCAGCCTTGTGAAAGAGATAATAGAAAATATTTATATGATCAGAAAGAGAATGGAGATGGCTCAAAGTCATCTTAAATCATATATATATCATAATCAATGACCGTTTTTATTTTAGGTGAGTGATCATGTGTTCTTGAGAATCTCTCCAAGCACTAGTGCAAAAATGTATTTCCACGTCGGTTTTTTTTACATTTTGACGTCGGTTTTTAACCGACGTCAATAAAGGCGACGTAAAAAATATAAGTTTCAACGTCGGTTTTTTATAAACTGACGTTAAAAATCTTTTCCCATTGGGTCTTTGGCGCCGGTTTTATATAAACCGACGCCAAATTGTAGGGCCTCGGGTATCTTTAGCGTCGATTTTTTAAATAAACCAACGCCAAAATTCAGGCACTGGGGGTCTTTGGCGTCGGTTTTTTTAAACCGACGCAAAAATTAATGACCTCGGGGGTTATTGGCGTCGGTTTTTTAGAAAACCGACGTCAAAATCTAGCTTCTACACGAGTTTTAACGTCGGTTTTGGATAAAAACCGACGCGAAAAATACATTTTCTAAAAAATATATTTTCCACGTCGGTTTTCAAAAAAACCGACGTCAAAACCCTGAAAGTCATGATATTGGAATATAGATCGTTTCCCAAGCTTCGATTTGACTGGTTACAGAGCTAAAACGGACTTATGGTTCAAAAGTTATGGCTGTTGTAAGTTGTACCTCTTTATGGGTCGATCGATATCAGTTTCTTCGAAGAATGCATGAGAAAAAAGAATCAAAATGTATATTACAAATGAACAAGAAAATATAATTAATGATTGAAACTAATATTAATTATTTTTTCAAATCATTTGAGTTGATATGTTGTTAAACATTATTTCACTTCATTTTAAGGGCGATGTTATACGGTAATGAAAATGGTGAGTGATAAAGAATTTTGCACAACTAATGAATCTCATGCGGAAGTTTTATTTTTTTATCTCTACTAGAAGATAAATTCATCATCATCATAAAAATAATAATATTTTTAGTGATGAAAAAAAAATAATGAAATTAAGTGATCAGAATAAATACCTTGTAGAAATCGTCGATTGAAGAATATTTGAAATACTGATTGTATCGTAGATGTCAAAAATGATGAAAGAAAGAGGACGATCTTTTATATAGTGTAAATTAGAATTTATATGGCGGCGATTTAATAAAATTTTAGCGGGATTTTGAAAAAAGGAACGCGCGTTGGGAAAAAATTGAAATATCGAAGCCGCGTATTTGAAATTTTACTTTTAACGTCGGTTAAATATATAATTGATGCTAAAAATATTCACATGTTTGGGTATTAAAATTGGTTTTTGAAAAAATAATTCCAAAAAATTACTTTTAACATCGTTTATTTGGAAAACCGATGCCAAAAAGTGTCTTTTAACGTCGGTTATTGAAAAAACCCGTTGCCAAAAATCAAGTCACAAAACCGTTAAATTCCGACACCCATAACTTTTGAACCGTAAGTCCGTTTTTGCTCCGCGACCTGTCAAACTGAAGCTTGAAAAATTATATACAACTTTTGTTTGATCTTTGGCGTCGGTTACTTTCAAAACCGATGCCAAAAAGTATCTTTTAACGTCGGTTATTGAAAAAAACCGACGCCAAAAATCAAGTCACAAAATTGTTAACTTCCGACGCCCATAAATTTTGAACCGTAAGTCCGTTTTTGCTCCACGACCTGTCAAACTGAAGCTTGAGGAATTATCTACAACTTTTGCTTGATCTTTGGCGTCGGTTATTTTCAAAACCGACGCCATAAAGTGTTTTTTAACGTCGGTTATTGAAAAAAACCGACGCCAAAAATCAAGTCACAAAACCGTTAACTTCCGACGCCTATAACTTTTGAACCGTAAGTACGTTTTTGCTCCACAACCTGTCAAAATGAATCTTGAGGAATTATCTACAACTTTTGTTTGATATTTGGCGTCGGTTATTTTCAAAACCGACGCCATAAAGTGTTTTTTAACGTCGGTTATTGAAAAAAACCGACGCCAAAAATCAAGTCACAAAACCGTTAACTTCCGACGCCTATAACTTTTGAACCGTAAGTCCGTTTTTGCTCCACGACCTGTCAAAATGAAGCTTGAGAAATTATCTACAACTTTTGTTTGATCTTCGGCGTCGGTTTTAAAGAAAACCGACGCCGAAAATGAAAAAAATACATTTTGACGTCGGTTTCTAAAATAACCGACGCTGAATAATATTTTTTTAGTTTCGGCGTCGGTTTGAATGAAAACCGACGCCAAAATATTTTTTTTTCTAAAATTATTTTCGTCGTCGGTTTCTAAAATAACCGACACTGAATATTTTTTTTTAGTTTTGGTGTCGGTTTTTGAAAAAACCGATGCCGAAAATATATCGGTTTTCCAAAAAACCGATGAAAATTTATTATTTTTTTATTTTCGGTGTCGGTTTTAATGAAAACCGACGCCGAAATATTTTTTAAAATTATTTTCTACGTCGGTTTTATTGATAACCGATGCCAAAAATTCTTTTTTTAATTATTTATCACGTCGGTTTTGAGGAAAACCGACACGGAAAATATGTTTATTATTATTATTGGCGTCGGTTTTGAAGAAAACGGACGCCAAAACATTTTTTTAAAAAAATTCGGCGTCGATTTTCGGCGTTTGGCGTCGGTTTTTTGTAAAACCGACGCCATAAATTCCCCGCACATAATATTCGCGTCGGTTTTTAAAAAACCGACGTTATTACGACGACGTTAAAACCCGTATTTCCACTAGTGAAGGCCTGGGAATCATCATTTTGGTAAGCAGGGAAAGTTATCTCCTTAATATATAGGCCCTTTTGAGATACTTGAATGATTTGGTGTGGTGTAATTTTAATTTTCTTTGTCACCAAGGTTTAGTTCAATGAATAATTTGTTTCATGTATCTTAGTTGAATAAGTATCAACCTGATCTTGACTATGTGATTCGATGGGATCGCATTTACCTAGAGCCATATGCTACATTGATTCATGTGCCAATAAAAATTATGGATAGGTAATAGAAAGTCTTATGTGGTAAAATAATTGGTCTAGTGTAGATTTTATAGCGATATGGTTGAATTAATGAAGAAACATGGGAGCGTGAAAAGGAAATGTTGGAGCACTGGCCTAAACTCTTCCTGAACAACTCTAGTTTTCTAATTTCTAGGGATAAAAATACCAATGGTGTGGAGAATGTAGCACACCAATTTTAGGTACTTAAACCTTTATTTATGTATTTTAAGTATATATATATTTATTGGGTTAAGTTTGTGAGGCTTATAGTAGTTTTAGAGTACTTTGGAGGCTAGTCTAGAGGTTCACAGTTTGAGAACAGTTAGTATAAACTATTCAGAACCTCTAGGAAACTGTACAGATTGTGTGGAAAGAGGGACAGTATCTATGCAAGGTTGGTGTATGGTATGGACAAATAACTAAAATTCCTAATGAAACATTACATGTTTTATATAAAGCTAAAATCATGATTTTTTTAATTGAAAAATCCAACTATGTGAGGGGTTGGCTTAAGGAAGTAGCACTGTAGGGTTGGGAAACGGTCTTCCAAATAGTGTAGCCTAACCATGTGGCGTATATTTGTCCCTCTAAAATTAGTGAATATAATTAAATTAAATTTATTTAAGCCTCATTTTTTCCTTAATTCTCCCATAACACAAAATCATTTTTCTCTAAAGGCATGAAATATTGTTTCTTTTGGTCTGGGAGTGATCCATAGGTGAATCAAAGTGCGTTGGAGGCCTAAATTCATCATTCAGTACTCATTATTATCCTTTATTTTTAGATATCTTCTCCATCTCTTTCCAAAAACTTTATATATTATCCATAGTGGATATATTCATGTTCATTTATGGTAATTCTGATTTTTTATGGTTGGGTCTAGGGAAGGAAAAGTTTTCTATGATCATATCTAGAGAATTATTGTGTCGTTATTCATTTTTTCCAATGTTTGTGAGGTAGTTGGATTTTATATCGACTCAACTTAATTATAACTTGAAGTATTATCTTGAATTAAATTTTTTTCTTGAAATTATTGTGAAATTATTATGTGATCCTTGTTGGAAACCAATTTAGTGATGGTTTTGAGAAATTGTATAAATTGGATGGTTTTTTAGAAATCCTCTTTGTAATATATTTTAAAATGGTGATTTTAAAATGATGGTTTTGATTTTATACATGGAAAATTTTTTGTGGTAATATTATAAATAATAATGGTTTGTGAAATTTTTTGTCGTGGATTTTGGCATACATGGTTGGCATGAGTTCATTTTCATTATAATTGAATATGTGAAAGGGGTGTAGCCATTGGGGATCTAGGTATTGATTACCTTGTGATGAATTGGTAAATAAATTAGAGACCACTCATTAGTATGTAACTATAACTTTTTTATGAATGTGTGTATGTGTAGATGTGGTGAATTATGTATTAGGTTTTTCAAATGGAATTGATAAAGGTTTTTAAAGGATTGTTTTGATTTATTTCCATAGAAAACTGTTTTTTTTATTTGATCTAAAATGTTTTAAGTTGTTTAAAACTATTTTATATAAATTTTATAACAAGTTTTTTCCTTGTGTAATTAGTTTGGAAATCATTGGGAAAAAACCTATTGAGTTTAGACTCCCCCCTTCTTAGGCATTATTGTACATTTTCAGATGTCATCTATCAAGACATAGGTAAAGGCAGGGTATATTAGTTATTTAGTGATGCATCTTGATACTATGGGGATTTATTTTCATGTTGAATATTGAATTAGGTGTGGAGTTTCTGGTATAATGCCTTTGTAATCCTTAGTTTTTATTTTATTTTTATTCATTTAGTTATTTCATTGTGGTTTTTGCTTATACTCTGATATAGATGTAGTTTTGGTTATGTTGAGTTGTATTTTGTACATCATGCATCATATAGAGGATTTATTTTTTATGGTTATCTTTTTTTGTTTTATATTTCAAATGGAAAATTTTCCCCTAGTTTTTCTTGAGTCCCTTGGAATTTATTTCCAACCTTTGGTGTCTTGGGGATGTCACCTAAGGAAAGTATGTCTCGCTAACTCTTCCCAATACAATGAATGAGGGGTTAGATGTTACACAAAAATACTTCAAAATGGTTCATTATTTAACCTTATAGGTGATAAGGTCTAAATATTTCCATATAATGGGTTTTGGATAATTTTTAGGTCATCATAAACCTTATCTTCTTAGTTTTCCCCCAATAAACCCATGTTTACCTTAACCATGGTAATTAATTATTTATTGTTTTCACTATTCATTATGTTAAAAAATTAGGTTGAAATTATTATATAATATTATTATTTTAATTCCAAATATGGGATCAATTTTTTCAAATTCAATCCATAGAATTGGTATAATTCAATTTAAAATTAAACTCATAGATGCGTCAAAAAAATGACTTTTCCAACAAAAGAATTTCAAAAGTTTAAAAAGTTTTTATATCATAATTCAATATAAAATTTATTCCAATGACCAAAATTAGTTAAATAGTAGTAGAGTTGAACTAATTTTACTTTAAACCCAATTTAAAATATAATTTAACATTGTAAATTATTTAATTGAAAATTCATTTTTCAATAAAAATTAGTGTTTTTCACTAATTATCAAAAACATAATCTTTTCATAAAAAGCACAAAAAAATCACCCAAAGATAACTTTAAAGTGTAGACTTAAAAATGAATTTTATTTTTCTAAATAAATTTTATAAAATTGGTAGAAATTAATTTTAAAATATGTGTGTGAAACATGACAAAACCACCTTTTAGAAAATACAGTTTTTTGGAAAATATTTCTTTTTATTTGGAAAGATTTTTATTTTCATTTCAAATCAATAGATATCCATTTAATTTATTTTATACATGTTTAAACCTTATAATTATTAAAATTTAGTTATTACTATTCATACCTTCTAACTTAATATCTAGTTTATAATAATCATTTTTAAATAATAATATTTTAATAGAGTATCATGTTTCATTAAAACCTAGTGTTATGTGCATCACAAGCTATCAAATAGATTGAATTTACCTAAAAAAGGATATAATAAAGTCTTAGGGTGTTACATTATCTTCTAATATTTGTGTTCAATTTCATATAAACTATAAAAGATTTTGTTCCTCTTAAAGTCTTAGGGTATTATGGTAAGTCTCATGGAAAGTCATTAATCATGATTTAATACATTTTGGAAATAATTATTCTGGTAATTTATCAAGGTATATGCCGTAAGATTTGGGGGTGAATCTGGGTATTGGAGTGTTAAACTTAATTTTCAATCTTATTCTCTAAAATTTAGGAACACTTAAATATCTCCCTTTATTTTTCTCTAGAGTGAACAAAACATTTTAATGATAAATATGATTTTATGAGTTCACCTGCACTAGGCTAGTCCAAGGAGTTTTCATGAAAATGTAAAAATGAACTAAACATAATAAAATCTCACTGCTTTAATTTTTACAAGTTTAGAGAAATCTCACTGACCCTCCTGGTTCACTACCATGAACATTAGGAAATATCATTTCTCTACTACACCAAGGATTTCACTACTCCTAATGATATAATCTTGTTCAACAAACAATGATGATAGAAATATTCACTATAATTAGTATTTATTCTTCCATATAGTTGTGTTGAACTTCCATAGAGGAATGGAACTCATGGAACACCTCTATCTTTAAATTTTATTCCTAGAAGAGATCCATAATCAACCTCCTAAATTATAGAGATATATGCAATTTCTTCTCCACTTTATATATCTTATCTTTTTTATGCACACTATATCCCTAAACTAGATCTCCTTTTTAAATCCTCTCTTGAATGTAAATTCCCTCCATTCAACTGAATGAAATAAGTTTAAGGCCTTAAAACTGACAACAATTTATGGTTATAACTTCTATAAAATCCCTCAAAATTGTAAAATTTATTTCCATATTTTTTAACTCTGTCACCAAAACAGCATGTAACATGATGTTATGAAAAAATCTTGTCTGTTTTTCCTTCAACCAATCAATCACCACACCCATAGAATTATTTATATATTTTTTATTTTATAGGAACTCATCTTATATTCCAAAACCACTATAACTACCATTCTTCCTTTTTCATGTTGCACAAATAGACATCCTCCATTCTAGTTCCACCACAGTCACTTCTGCGCCCTTGGTGGGTTATCCCATGTTTCACTGGTAGATACCCAAGATACCACTTTCAATGAAATTGAATGGTCCATTTCCACTACTCATTTTATAATAACTACTACTACCAAAAATCTATAGAGTTCCAATCTATTTTTCACATATGAATTTCCATATAAAAACACCCACTACTGTATGTGTGGTCGCTAACTCCAGATATAATCATCATTAACATGTCTTATATGAATTCACCATGAAAAGTTCTAATCCATGGGAAGAAATTACTCACTGATTTTAACAAAACTCACAAATTTTCCTTTTTAAAACAACTTTATCTTCTGTTAAAATATATTTTGTTATATTTATCAACAAACACAACACAAAAAATTCCGAGTAGGTTATTTTTTTCTAACAATCTCTCCCTTTGGGTTTTTTGACAATTCCCGAACACAAAAACTCCAAAATAATATAATAAATCACAAAATATTCAATATTAAACTTTAAGATTCATTCAAAAATGATTCATTAATCATTAAATATAAGCCCATTTGGTCTATTCTCAGTGGCTGAAATAATACTTGAATGAAAATAATACCATGAGAACATACCTTGAAAGCACGATCATCAATATTTGAAACCATGATCAACAAAAATATATAAAAAAACTTCTCCAATTAATTAAACATGAACTACTCTCACTATAAAAACCAATTTAATTATTTAATAAATCACTTTCATGTTTTTATTCATCATAAAAATATTAAGTAATTTTTTTAAAATCAAAAAAGAAATAGTTTTAACCTAACTCTTTTATTATACGGTTTTATGTAAAATTTTAATTTCTGAATTTTATAATTTTTATTCCTAAAAAATAATATAATTTTTGAAATTATCATATCAAAATTAACTTAGGGTAAAATTTTGTGTTTTTCAGAAAATATCTATTTTTTAGTGAATAGTGAAAAATACCAATTTATGTACAAATGTATTTTTTTAGTAAATTAAATAATTTAAAAGTCCCATTATGTTTTTAATATGATTTAAAGTTAAATAATTATTATTTAATTATATTTAATCCACTTAAATACTTTTTAATCAACATTTTATTGGATTTTAGTATAAGTTTGTCTTTTGGGTTTAGAAATGGGATTTTTCTAAAATGCACAATATTTATCCATTTTAATTAATCAATATAATATATAATGGGTAATTTATTAAATTAAATTTATATATTATATTTCAATAAACATTAATTTAAATTTATACTTTGATTATTATTCTTTACATATTTAACATAAAATTATCCTTTTCTTGAAAAATACACTTCTTGAAAACCTGGTTTTTCTTTGCATCTTTGGGTTTTGATTTAAATTTAAATTTAAAAATTTTTTGAATTTAATTTTGTAAAATGGATTAAATATTGGAATAAAAAAAATTATATTTTTAAATAATATCAACTTAACTATTGGCTAAAATGAATAGTGAAAATAGTAAAAATTAATTACCGCGGTTAAGGTTACAATGGGTTTATCGGGGGTTTAAACTAAAACGATAATGGTTAAAATGACATAAACACTTGTCTAAAAACTATTTTATGTACATATTTTGACCTTATCACATATAATTATCTATAATACTCCATTTTTTACCCTCTTAAAAAGTGAAAAACATAGGTAATCCTTTTTATTTTCAAAAATTACAAGTATTCCACTCACCTCACTTATAAAAGGATACCCCATCTCCTCTCTTCTTCATACCATAAAACCCTGTTTATTTTCCCAATACCTACTAAAATCACATAAAAACTTCCATACCATAGTTATAGATTTTTTTGTCATAAATCCATTCTACTAATACTTTAGGTATAATCCTAAAAAGGTGGTCTGAGAAGAGGTAAAATTCCTAACTATGTGTTTTTGTTTTATTAATTGTTACACCTCCTTGAAATATACTTAATTTATGATTATAAAATTATAACATTATATAAAATATGTTAATATTTTTTATGTTTATTGAATGAACTATATCTGTCTCTTCTTCCCTCAAATGGTAAAGGATAGCATCGCTCGTGTGTACGGTGGACTACCACCTCAAGAACCGTTGTGACATGTTTTCCATAAACACCTCTCATGGTTGGTTATGATGATGGAAAATAATTATTTATATTATATTAATAACATAATTATACCCATTTAATCATTATATCATATATACCTTTTTTACTTTCCATTTCGTAGGGGATACGATAACACCGCTCGTGTGTACGGTGGACTACCGCCTTGCGAAGCGATGTGATTCATTTTTCACTAATGCTTTATATGGAAGATAATATGGATAAATTTTGTTGGGAAAAAATCCCTCAAGGTATCATTGAAGCATTTTTGAGGTGATTGTGTTTGTTGACAAAGTGGACATCTGAGTAGTGATTGTTGACAAAGCAAAACGATGACATACAACTTTGTTGACAAAGAGGATTTCACGGTGGAATGTCGAGTTCAAGAGCTGAGGTCAACGATCCATGATTGATTCAAGAACGTCGATAAAAGGAATGGATGATCTGGAGGCGGTACAAAAGAACAGATACAAGGTGGCGCCGTTTTCCAGTGTTTGCCAAATTTTAGGGCCTGAAAATCGGCAAATGAAGAAAAGTGTTTTTGGCAAAGGGACTTGTGCGTCGTGAACTTGGAGAATAGGAAACTTGCGCGCCATATGTTTTTCAAGATCAGAAGATTAAAATATGGCAAAGAAAGTAGGTTCGCGCAAGTTTGGGAGTTGGTCACGCAAGTGTCCAAAAGGATAGAAGACTTGCGCGCCGAAACTGGGTCGCGCAGGTGACTTGCGTGCCGTCGCGCAGGGTGGTCAGATTGCCTATAAATACTGGACCACCCCTCCTCATTCTTTACCGGAGTTCAACTCAGAGATCCCGTCGCGCAGGTGTGGTGGTCTCGCAAGTGGTGTGTGTGGTCGCGCAGGTGGTACTTGCGCGCTAGTGGTTGAAGTTGTGCGCCGGTGTTAGAAGTTGCGCGCCAGTTGGCAGTTGCGCGCCAATATTGGTTTGGGCGTAAAAGGAAGAGAGTCGCGCAAGTTTGGAGTTGAGGAAGCTTGAGTCGCACAAGTGTCTGAGGAGGACTTGCGTGCCCGTTGTGACTTGCACGCCGATACTTGCGCGCCGAGGTTGACTTGCGCGCCAAGTAAGATTTGTTCCAGCAGAGTTTTTCGGACTGCGTGGAAGCTGGAAGTTTTCCCGATACCTTCGGTGCAAAGAGATATTCATCTACGGGTGAAAGTTGTACTTAAACAGAGAATCTACACACAGAGGAAGATGCATTTATTCATGCAAATGAAGAGACCTACAGGTCTATAAACTGTGAGTGGATTCCTTCCAAGAGCAGTGAGATTAGGAAGAGGAAGAAGGTGATCCTCTCCACCGGCAGTGAGCCAGAGAGAGAGAAACAGGGAGTGACCCTTGGGAAAGTAGTGAGTTGACCCTAAACACTGTAAAGGCAGTGAGCCTGGGCATAGAAGTGATCTAGCCCGAACATTGTAATCCACAGCTAGTGAAGTCTAGTGGAATTTGGTACGAACCGGCAACTTGTCGGCGTATGCTCCTTGGACGTAGCCCTTAGTGGTGAACCAAGTAAAAATCTTTGTGTCTTCCTGCTTATTTCCCTGCATTGTATTCAAAGCATCATCATCAGGTAAAGGAGACAAGTGATCACAGTAACCACACAAGTACAAACAAAGTGACCCTTGTAACAAAGAGGTCAAGATCCAGTGGGGCAGAAAGAACTTTGAAAAAGAATATCCATACCCTGATTCACCCCCACTCTTAGGGTATATAGGCCCATATTGGTCCTAACAATTGGTATCAGAGTCAGGTTGCTTCAACCGGATTTGTTTGCTCCGACTTGGTGTAGTTGATCAGTGTGGTTAAAGAATCAGTCTGATCTTATCTCAATCTCCCATGGGAAAAGGAAAAGCATCAAAGAAGAATCATAAGTCAGGCAAATTCCCTCAGTGTGGAAGTGTTTTTGGAAAAAGTGTGATTCAACTAAAAGAATCAAACACCTTACTGAAGGAAGGTCTGGATGAATCAGACAGCGAAAAGATTGATTCACTCAATCAAGATGTTGGAATGAGTGAAGTACATGTGCATCAGAGTGATACTGAAACAGAAGAAGAAATTGAAGGAAGAATAGATATGCAAGCTGAGTTAGAGGCTGATCTTGAAGAAATAGATGTTTGGAGAGCAAAAACGAAGAAAGATAACAACATTGTTCGCAATGCCAAACTCTATATGCAGCAGCAAGAAGAAGAGAAGTCTGAGTTGATGGATAAAATTGAAAAAATCAAGTTATCAGCACCAAAGAACTCAGAATCAGCTGGTGAGTATAATCTTAAGATTGAAGAACAGAAAAGGGAGATCGATGGCTTGAATAGAAAAGTGAATGATCTAGTCAAGAGCATCGAAGAACCTAACATTCCAAGTAACGTTGGAAACACCGAAGAAGTCAAATCTAAGGATATCCGGATCAAGGCACTGGACATTGAGGTCAACAAGATAAAAGGCTTAAATCAAAGGCTTATTGATATAGTTACTGACCTAAAAGAGAAGAATGATTCACATGATGAAGAGCTATAGAAGATGGCTAAAATAAAAGGAAAACAAAAGGCTGGTGATTATGAAGAGAGTCAAAAGTCAGATGAAGTTCAAAATCTGAAAGCCAGAAATGTTGATCTTGCTACATAGCTATCTGATCTCATTCAGAAGAATCAAAGACTACAACAAGACAATGCATGTTGTTCTGATTCTATTGCTCAAGAAAAATTAAATTTAAAGGAGTAGAGTGACATGGTGGATAAGCTGACACGTGAATTGTAAGATGAGATGAATAGAGGGAAGCTTCTCAAGGGATAACTTGATGTCCAACTTGAATCAAGGGATATGAAGATTCAAAAGTTGGAAGAAGAGCTAGAATCAGTCAAGAAGGAAATGGAGAAGTCTAAATCCAAAGATAAGCCCAAGTTGAAGGATGCACTGCACTTATTATTTGATTATCCTTCGGTAGGCAATGATCAAATGAAAGCAAAATATGCTACATCAGAAGAGAAGCATGAAAGGATTGTATCATCCCAAAGGCCATCCATGTTGGGAAAATCTGGAATTGGATATGATGATCTCACTCCTATGCATGATAGGAAAAGTGCAGTGAAAACATCCAGAGATATGAAAAACCGTGCAGGTGCTGGAGATAGACCAAAAAGGGATTTTACAAGAAGAAATGATGACATGTGCTAATTCTGTGGGATTCATGGCCACACATCAAGATTCTGTTCAGAGGCTCTGAAATACATTTCAGGTTGTGAAAACAGAAACTGTAATAAATCTGAAAATAAGAAGAAGCATCATGAGAAATCAGAGAGGAGAGTCTCTCCGAAGAAAAAATTCATCAGATGCTATTTCTGTGGAAGGAAGGGACACACAATGAGTATGTGTCAGGAAGCTCAGGAGCCCAATATCAGAAGAAGAACTCAATATGCATCAACATCTCGACAAAGAATTGATGAAATGAGGTATTCATTTGATGGAACATGTTTATATATTCTGGTTATGGGCATTTGGAAAGACATTGTAGCAAAAAGAAAGCAGGAAAGGAAAAAGAACCTAAAAAGAGATCTCTTCCACAGGAATTGTAAAATAAAGAAGCCTATACTGGGAGACAAAGTGGTAAGGAGAAGAATAGGCTTAGAGCCTCAAGGAAATCACATGGAGCTGAATGAAAGGTGTATCAGTCACCTCTTCTATCATACTCACAACAACTCTCTAAGAAAGAACATGACCAAATCTGGAAGAAAAATGAATGAAACTCTATAGCTGTGAGTAAGGAGAAAGTATATTCAGTGGAGAACCCACCACCAATGAAAAATAGGATGGCGACTCATAAATCTGATAAAAGGCAGATAAACAGAGAACACATTGAAAAATTTGCAAGTCGTGTGCCACAACAAGCTGTGGAGAAAAGAGGAAGACCCTTGCAATGGTGGAAGAAGCAAGGGATGATGGAAAGAAAAGAGATTCCTGCTCAGAGAAATAATCAAGAAAAATGGAATTTTGGTAGAACATCAAAGAAAGAAATGTGCACTAGTGGGTTTAAACCCAAAATGGTGAGAAAGGCCAGGCATACCAAATCTACATATCAGAAAAAGGCTCAGAATGTAGGCAATGAATGCCTAGTCATATGGCCCGAACAGTTGAAGTTGGCTAGGCAGTTGAAGGAAGCAAGAAAGGAGTGTGATGACCTCCAAGAAAGAATCAAAGGGTTGACCCATCAGGATCAACCGAAATCCTCATCTTGAGGAGTCTAGAAGAAAAATCCCCTCTCCCTATGTATATAAATGTTATTAACTGATGATTGATGTGTTTCAGGTTTTAGGGAGATACGATCCAAGGGGAAGTGGAATCTAAGGATGCGAAGCGGAGATCTGATATGCTCTACAGGTTCAATTGATTCAAATCAGGAACCAGGGATGAATAAGAAAAGATGCAACTGAGCACAATTAAAAGTGATTGTGTTATTAGCTTTATCTCTTGTTTCCTACACCGAGTTCCAACTCAGTAGGCTTAGAGATTTTGTTAATAGCTTAATGAGGAGTGCCAGATTAGTATAAATGTTTCACGTGAGGAAAAATGGTTATGGGTCTCTACCATTGGGCCTAACAGATAGAAGTGTTGTGTAACACAGGGGGATCATTCAACAACAAAATCAGATGCCAGATCCATCAAGGAAACAATTGGATGACCCAGCTCAAGTGTTGTCTATCGAGAGAAGACATACTATGAGAGAAGCAGTAGTGATCAAGCATTTCATGCTTATTTATTTTGATCTAACATTGTGGTATCAGCTGACTGCTTTCAGGATACCATGAAGCTGCGAGAGAAAATCAAAGGTGTGTCAACAAAAATCCGAGAGAAGAATTTTGAAGGAAATGACGTCATTGAACAACGACACAGAGAAAAGTAGCTGAAAGAAATGAATCCATTGAAAAATGAGTCAGTGAGCAATTTCTTGACGAAAGTGTTGAGGAAGAAAGCAACACAGGGAGAGAAGAAGTGGCTGAGAGTTGACTTAGAAGAATATACTGATGATGAGTACAAGGAAGTAAAATCCTTATCTACACAAAAGACAAAGTATCGAGCTGAAATTGACATGTAGAATATCATCAGTGATCAGTGAGCTCTAGTGTAGACAAGCAGAATGAAATCACTACAGCAGACATCATTACTATCATAGGTCGAGTCAAAATGATTTGATGATGAAACTGATGAAGATAACTGGGTTTAGGCCATGGATGAAGAGCTAAATCAGATTGAGAAGAATCAGACATGGGAGATTGTTTCGAGGCCAGTAGACAAGAATGTCATCGGGACTAAATGGGTCTATCGCAACAAGAATATGACTGAAGATGGCACATTGATTCGAAACAAAGCACAGCTAGTGTGCAAAGGATACTCCCATAAAGAAGATATTGAAGCTTATGAGACATTTTCACTGGTTGCAAGGCTGGAGACAATCAGATTATTTTTTGCCATAGCAGTGCAAAGAAAGTTCAAAGTGTTCCAGATGGATGTCAAATCCGCATTCTTGAATGGGGTTCTGGAAGAAGAGGTGTATATTGAGAAGCCAGATGGTTTTCTCATTAATGAGGATGAGAAGAAAGTATGCAGGCTGAAGAATGCATTGTATGGGCTGAAACAAGCACCAAGGGCATGGTACTCAAGGCTTGATTAGTACTTGAAGAAGTTTGGTTTCCAGCGTGGAGGAGTTGACTACAACCTCTATTTCAGCAATGACAGTAATTAAAGGATGATGGTGCTAGTGCATGTCGATGACATAGTTTTTGGCAGATCAGATGAAGCTCAGTGCAGACAGTTTTCCGAATTCATGAAAAATGAGTTTGAAATGTCAATGATTGGAGAGATAACGTTTTTCCTTGGTCTACAGGTGACACAAGGAAGGAATGGAACTTTCATTTCTCAATCCAAATATGCCAAGGAGGTTCTAAGAAGGTTTGGAATGGATAATTCTAAGGAAATTAAGACTCCGGTTGCTACCCGGATGAAATTATCAAAAGATGAGGATGGTAAGGTAGTTAATATCACAGAATACAGGCAAATCATTGGAAGTCTGTTGTACTTAACCGCAACAAGGCCTGATATTGTTTTCGCCACATGACAAGCAGCGAGATATCAGAGTAATCCCAAGGAAAGTCACATGCCTACAGTGAAAAGAATACTTCGGTATATCAAGGGCACGGTGGACTTCGGCTTGACATACAACGACAAATCTCAGACAGAGTTATTGGGATATACTGATGCAGACTGGGTCGGTTCAGCAGATGATAGAAAATCAACGTCAGGTGGTGCATTCTATCTTGGTGGATTGTGTATTTCTTGGCTAAGCAAGAAACAAGATTGCATTTCATTGAGCACCGCAGAAGCTTAGTATATTGCGGCCACTCAAGCATGCACACAACTATTGTGGATGAAGCAGCAGCTTGAAGATATGGGAGTTGAAGTGAAGTCTCCGATCGAAATCCAGTGTGATAACTCAAGTGCTATAAATCTCAGCAAAAATCCCGTCCATCACTCAAGGACAAAGCTCATTGAGATTAAGTATCATTTTATTAAGGAGAAGGTTGAGCCGGAAATCGTGAAGTTGGAGTACGTGCCTACAGAACTACAGGTTGCAGACATTATGACAAAGGCCTTACCCAAGGAAGCTTTTGAGAGGCATCAACTGGCTCTGGGAGTTCAGTCTATTCCCCGCACTTGAAATAGTGTGGATGTGTGACCCCCCCCCCCCTCTCCCCGAGGTATGATGTGTTTTTCCCTAATGTGCTGATTTGTTCTCTACTCTGTTACAGACTACAAAGGACTGCCTTTGGGTTCGTTGAAAAAGGGGGAGAAAATAGTGATTGTTCAAGGGGGAGACAATGTGGAGATTTGATAAATCATGAATGATATGTGGAGAAGCTGACAGGTGGAGCATCCAGATAGGGGGAGTTGAAGCTAGTTGAATGTGCTTAGCTAAAGCTTAGCTTGGACAACACAGGAAATATGGCTGAAGAGGTGTTGAAGCTGTGAGCAGAAAAGGGGAGCGTATTAAATCTGATGATGCTAGAAGTGATCGATCAAAGAATAGATATCACGATAGCTGAGGATCATGATAAAAGTAGAAGAGTGGTGTTAGAAAGTGGTACGAATATTTCCAAACCAAACATTGGTCTTCCAATAATCCCATCAACAATTGGTATCAGTTTAGTACAAATTGGTATCAGTTTGGTGTCAAAAGTGGATGTCAGAGATAAAGTGATTCATTGATGAACTTTTCATTTACTCTTGTTTCTCACGCCGAGCATTACTCATGTGGGCTTAGAGTATGTGTTGAGTAAATCCTTGATCGCTATCAGAATCGCAATAAGGCGAATGGAGGCTGAAGAATCAACGACGTATCTTTGTTTTGGAAGAGTTGTCAACAAACCCAAAGGGGGAGATTGTTGGGAAAAAATCCCTCAAGGTATCATTGAAGCATTTTTGAGGTGATTGTGTTTGTTGACAAAGTGGACATCTGAGTAGTGATTGTTGATAAAGCAAAACGATGACATACAACTTTGTTGACAAAGAGGATTTCATGGTGGAATGTCGAGTTCAAGAGATGAGGTCAACGATCCATGATTGATTCAAGAACGTCGATAAAAGGAATGGATGATCTGGAGGCGGTACAAAAGAACAGATACAAGGTGGCGCCGTTTTCCAGTGTTTGCCAAATTTTAGGGCCTGAAAATCGGCAAATGAAGAAAAGTGTTTTTGGAAAAGGGACTTGCGCGCCATGAACTTGGAGAATATGAAACTTGCGCGCCATATGTTTTTCAAGATCAGAAGATCAAAATATGGAAAAGGAAGTAGGTTCGCGCAAGTTTGGGAGTTGGTCGCGCAAGTGTCCAAAAGGATAGAAGACTTGCGCGCTGAAACTGGGTCGTGCAGGTGACTTGCGCGCCATCGCGTAGGGTGGTCAGATTGCCTATAAATACCAGACCACCCCTCCTCATTCTTTACCAGAGATCAACTCAGAGCTCCTGTCGTGCAGGTGTGGTGGTCGCGCAAGTGGTGTGTGTGGTCGCGCAGGTGGGACTTGCGCGCCAGTGGTTGAAGTTGTGCGTCGGTCTTAGAAGTTGCGCGCCAGTTGGCAGTTGCGCGCCAATATTGGTTTGGGCGTAAAAGGAAGAGAGTCGCGCAAGTTTGGAGTTGAGGAAACTTGAGTCGCGCAAGTGTCTGAGGAGGACTTGCGCGCCCGTTGTGACTTGCGCGCCGATACTTGCGCGCCGAGGTTGACTTGCGCGCCAAGTAAGGTTTGTTCCAGCAGAGTTTTTTGTACTGCGTGGAAGCTGGAAGTTTTCCCGATACCTTCGGTGCAAAGAGATATTCATCTACGGGTGAAAGTTGTACTTCAAAAAAGCATCTACACATAGAGGAAGATGCATTCATTCATGAAAATGAAGAGACCTACAGGTCTATAAACTGTGAGTGGATTCCTTCCAAGAGCAGTGATCTTAGGAAGAGGAAGAAGGTGATCCTCTCCACCGGTAGTGAGCCAGAGAGAGAGAAACAGGGAGTGACCCTTGGGAAAGCAGTGAGCTGACCCTAAACATTGTAAAGGCAGTGAGCCTGGGCATAGAAGTGATCTAGCCCGAACATTGTAATCCACAGCTAGTGAAGTCTAGTGGAATTTGGTACGAACCGACAACTTGTCGGTGTATGCTCCTTGGACTTAGCCCTTAGTGGTGAACTAAGTAAAAATCACTGTGTCTGCCTGCTTATTTCCCTGCATTGCATTCAAAGCATCATCATCAGGTAAAGGAGACAAGTGATCACAGTAACCACACAAGTGAAAACAAAGTGACCCTTGTAACAAAGAGGTCAAGATCCAGTGGGGCAGAAAGAACTTTGAAAAAGAATATCCATACCCTGATTCACCCCCCCTCTCAGGGTATATAGGCCCCTATTGGTCCTAACAAATTTAATAAATATATGGGATATAAATGAAATAATTATTATATTCATGACATTTGTATCATTATTAAAAGATAATATATCATTTTATTTCTTACCTTTTCACTCACTGAAAAATGATAACTCCATTCATGTATGTGTGGACTTCCACCTTCACGGAGCGATATGACTATATTTTAATCACCACTCCACATGGATGATATATATAAGTGTATTTAAATAAATAATATGATATTTATGATATTATTATCATTATATAAATATAAAATAATTCATTCCTTCTTTCCATAATGATCATTGAAAAATGGAAATGTTACTCATGTATACGTACGACCTACCGTCTTCATAATCATAGCATACTATACTTTCCAAAACCATATTTAATTATTTGTTTTAAAGAGAATAATTAATGTTTAAATATTATAATTAAGTCATGATTATTATTCTGAGTATTTTTAATAATGATCTCTTTGACCAATGGTCAACCTACCAAATTAATTTTTGACACATACACCTAATGTGGTTAAAACATCCAATGTAAACCTAATTGGTTAAGTAATCATATATAACATGGTAATAAGTGAAATAAAAGGAATAACAAACTTTAAAAATTTCTTATTAAATTAAATAATTAGCATAAGTTTATTATTTAGGAAGACAAATAACATACGTGATAATTCAGACTCAAGGTAACGGAATTCGTTTCAATTTCCTTTCATTGAGGTAGATTTTAATGTTATGAACCTATATTCTTTTATAAGGTGTATATACTTCCTCTTTGACATTCTATATAATAAATTTATCTATTTTCATGATATTTAATGTTTTTTTAATTTTATTCTTTCATGGGTCTTATGATTCAAGTGTTTCCCAAGTGATAAGGGACTTTCCTTTTAAAAAATAATCATTTAAATTTTTCCTTCCAAATATTTCTATTTCATGTCCAGGGTTTTAAAATTATTTTATGAAAGTTTTTATATGGGAAAAATATTTATAAATTATATTTTATGTGTCTTTTTACTTTATTTCAATGTTTTCCAAAAGGAATCTTTTTACGTGTTCTATAAATAATATTTTGATAAAAAAAAGGAATGTTCTATAATATACGGTGATAACAAGTTTTTTGTCATTGTAACCATTATTTGAAGTTTGAATTCCTCTACAAGATTTTATGTTTTATTTAAATAAAAACCCACAGTCCCTTTTTTGGGAATTTGTTGTATTGAAAATGGTTATTCCAAATAAAATTTTATTTTGGTATGGAAATGGGTTTTTAAAATAAAAAGGTATATTGATATCCAAAATAGATCTTCATACGAGTTTAACATAGTTTTTCAAATGTTTTAGGATGGAAAATTACAATCTTAAAATGTTTTATTCATGATATGGTCCTAGGACATTATTTATTATGGGTATTCTCATATAACACTTAGTGATCCCATTATAGATTATATGATGGGTGCACCCAGATAGTGCTCTAATGTATTGGGTAATGGTTATGTTTTCTATATAATTATATTAGAAGTTTGTACTATGGTTATTTCAATTTTTAAGGGTTCTATAAGGTTTATTTAAGGGTTCTATAATGGTTCTATGAGATTATTTCACAATACTTCTGTATGAATTTTCTATGCTTTCTAATTATTTTTCATTAAAATCATTTATTTTAAAAAGATAATATAAATGATTTTTTCTAAATGATAATTTTCTTTCTGTGTAAAATATTGTGTTTTTAAGAAGAAAAAAATCATCAGTTTTCATGTTTTTCAATGGACTAATGATTTTTTTCTTTTTATGTACCTTACTGATATTTTTGTTCTCATCCCGTATTTTAAAAAAAACAACTAGATTTAAGGATGGGTAAGGGAATAGCATAGTTCATTTTGAAATTTTTGAATATTTTTCGTTAAAAGAAATCATGTTTTGTTCTAAAAGTTTTATATGGTGTAAAAATGGATACTAATCATAAGTGTTCACTTTTATTATATAGTTTTGTTAATTATGGGTTATAACCTAATTCAATAAAATTAAAAACCTAAAAATATTCTAAAATGTAAGTGAATGAATTTTTGACTTAAAACTCAAGATTATGTAATTTTGAAGGCCAACTCCTCATACTCCCCTATTAAAATATACAAGCACAACTACTTCTTAAATACATATCTCTCACTTTGTTAATAAACCCAAAGTTGTAACTTCTCTGAAAGGTTACATGAGAGGGTTATAAATATAACAATTAAATGTAAAAAATTTCCAAGCCTTTATCTTTAGAGAAAATCCCTAAGAGGAGTGGGGGTGTATTCATGTTCCATCTAGGTAAGGGATTCAGTTAGACTCCAATGGAAAACTAATGCTTCTCAAATTCCACCTTGGGTAGTTCCTTTGTTATTATATCCATAATTTTTTCTAGAGTTGACATATATTCCAATTCCACCAAACATTGCTCAACCTTGTCATTTATGAAATGATACTTAATCTCAATGTTATTTTTTCTAGAATGATGTATGGAATCATTTATAGGGTTTATATCATTATATTTTTCATGCATAATTAGAATAGGATAACCAACTTCAATTCCAACATCTTAAAGTTGTTCTTTAATCTAAATAAATTGAGTGTATGCTTGAGTTCCCAAAATATAATCAACCTTTTTGGTGCATAAAGAGATACAATCCTATTTATTGATAAACCATGAAATATTAAAATTCCCAATATAAAACACACCAAAAGATGTTGGTTTTTGTTATCAATCCAACCTTACCAATCTATATCGTAATATCCCAACAACCGTTTCTATTGAATGTTATATTTTAAGAACCCATATTCCATTGTATGATTGATATAGGGAAGTATACTTTTCACATATCTATTATGAATTTATTAGGTACAACATTGATATTTTGAAACTTGTCATGTCTAAAACACAATATATGGTTGAGTGGGAGTCAAGTAGAGTAAACTACTAATCATTGGTCTATAAAGTGTGACATTGACCACTTTAGATTCTTCATACATCGATAATTTTTTCTGGATATTAGCCAGAGTTTCCATCAGCCTCAAATTATTCATCTAAAATTTCTTCAACACCTCCTTGGTGTATTTATTTTTAGAGATGAAGATCTCATCCTTTATTTTAATTACCTATAATCTAAGAAAAAATAACAATTCACCAATCAGAGAAATCTCAAACTCACATCTCACAATATTTAAAAATTTCATGCATTGGGTTTCATTTAAGCCTCCAGATATAATATAATTTTCATATATAAGCACCATCATCCACTTATATTTTTATTTCTTGATATATATTTTGTGATAAACCCCTCACCATTGAAATATGAGCTTCTAAAAATTATTTTCCATCATTTAGTACCATACTATTAGTGCTTACTTTATCCCATACAGGGGTTTCTTTGATAAGAATACATTATTTTCATCATTATCAACAATAAATATTCATGTTTCTAAATATAAATCTAATTTTCAAGTAATTCATTAATAAATGATGATTTTACATCCATTTGATGAACCTTTAATCCTTTCATCCCTACCATGGCCAAGAATAATCTTACTGTTTCAAGTCATGTGAATGGTGTGAATGTTTTATCCACATCAATACCTTCAATTTAGGATTACCATTTGTACACATGTCATTATTTTTTCCTTATAACATTCCATTATTCATTAATTTTTATGAAAACCCCATTTGGTCTCTATGATGTTCTTATCATGCGACATAAACACAACTTCCCATGTCTTGTTCTTTTCTAATTTTTCAAGATATTCATGCATAGATTTGACCCAACATTCATCTTTAATGGATTATTCAAAAGATTTTAGTTCTACCAGTGATAATATAGGAAATTGATGTTAATCCTTCATAATTCTATTTTGAAAGTTGTCTGATTGATCTCCAATGATAATGTTTTTAGTAATTTAATCTCTACTCAATTGTCTACTTGAAATTTCTATTTTGGGTATGTTTTATTCATCCTTATAGTTTTTATAGGAGTTATCTACATCCCTCAAAACTCTCCCTAATCCATAAACTTATTCATCTCTTTCAACTATAAAAAAAGTATAATTTTCATGTGAAACATGTTCACTAGAATTTGAATTTTTTAAGTGCCATTTTCATCTACTTATTTTCAACTACAACAACATCATTACTTTAAATCACTTTTCCAAGAATCTTATTAAATAACTGGTATGATTTACTCTTTGATGAATAGCGAATAAAAATTACCTTGTTATTGTAAGCTTCAAACTTTATATTATTTTATTTATTGAGAAAGAAGAATTTTATTTCAAACACCCATAAGTATTTAACTGTAGGCTCATTTCCAAACCATATTTCATATAGAGTTGTGTATTCATAGGGACCTAATAAGGTTATGTTGGATATTTATACCACTAATTTCACTACCTCTTTCCAATATTTATCTATCAAGAAATTTTCAATAAGAATAGTTCAATCCATGTAGTTGGTGATTTGATTCATTCATTCAACGACTTCATTCTATTGAGGAGTTCTAACCAATGGAACTTGGAGTTGAATCCTATGATCTTATTGATATTCTTCCACTTGGGTGCTTATACATTTTGTACCATTTTTAGTCCAAAAATTTTTATTTTTTACCTCATTATTTTATTTTATTATTAAAGAGAACAAACATCTGGTACACCAAACAAGAAAGCAGAAAATAGGAGGCTATAGAGGCCTAAAGTGGTGAAGCCCAAGGGCATCCCATCTAATGAGATTCTTCTCTTCATTATAGAAGGAAAGAAAGTCTGAAATTCTACTGAAATCATATTTATGATCTATAACAATAAGACATGAAATTATAATGAAATCATCAATAAATAAGACATGGTAACTTTTTCATACATATATTGAGGTGTAATTAGACCACATACATCCACATACATGAGCTCAAGAAGTCATGAGGAATTCTGCTTGTTTGGATTGTAATTATTTTGAATAATATTACCATTTTAAAAAAAATCACGTGTGTGAGTGTGATCATATGTAATATTAGTGATGTCTTGATCTACACTAGACTTAACTAAATTTTATAATGATTTTTGTCTCAAATGACCAAGTAATTTACTCAATAATATTTTCTTATCTTTATTGGACATCAAACACCAATTCTATTTATAAAAAAAATTAAATATTCACTTTTTTCATATTCCTTGTAGAATAACTAAACCATATCCTTATCTAACTATGCATTCCTTCTTATATAATGCCACAACATGCCATGAGTCACATAATTTTATAAAACTAAGAATATTATGACTCAGACCTTCAACTAAGAGCACATTTGTTTGCCTGATGTCTTTACTACTAACTATAGATTTCTTGGATCCAACAATCTTGAGACCCTTATAATTTCCAAAATGAAAGACATCATATTTATTATATTTCACTCCTATGATGAGGTATTTATTTCTGATCATGTGAGATGTTCATCCACTATCCAAAATCTACAAACCTGGTATGTTTGTTGCTCTCAAAAGAATATCTGCTACATTATCCTTCTCATTCTCTCTTTTATTCACCCAGGATTTTTTTTCCACCTCTATTAATGGTGAATAAAATTTATTTTCTTATAAATCTAATGATTATTCTTCATATTTCCAAACTAATAATCAATTTTAAACTTTTCATTTAATATATAATGATTCCAACTATTTTTTTCTACCCTTTTGAGATTCTCTTGGAACCATCTTCTTTAATCTCGGCGTACAATAGATATATTTGTTCCTAAAACCTCCAAAATAGAAAAAAAAATAGAATTTAAAATAATTATAAAAAGTAAAATTCATGGTTTCATTTTTTGTGAATATTATACTCATAGATATCTCTTAAAAATAGAACGTGCATATTGGGTGTGTTTTGTCATTCCAAAATAAAAAACATATGATTCTTGGAATCTTCTACTTAGTATTTATTACTACAAAAGTACCTTGTTGAGTGATATGAAGATCCACCTTCCTTAAAGGTGTTGATTATTGAGGTTTAATACCAACTATGGTTATTTTATTCATGCCATCATACTCTACAAAAAAAAATCTATTTATCTTTAAAGAAATGTACTTGTGGAAATGGAATACTTTCCTTAGTTAATTCCTTCTACAACTTTCCAGACATGATATGAAAAACATTATTTAATCTAGTTGGTTCCATACCAAGTATGGGAATCCTCTATTTATTCTCAGACTTATATTTATATTTCAATAATTCTTGTTTTTGTTCTTAAATTCTCTTATATTTGTATTTAATTGATTTAGATATCCCATAAATGATTCAATGATACTTCTTAGCATTTAGTTTTAACTCATATTATTTAATTGAACTTATGAAATTTCAATATTTTTTATTTTTTATTTCAAATTTTAATTATTATATATCTTCCTATCATTATTTTATATGGATTTTAGAGTTATGAATAACTACACTGGTCTTCTTTATTTTTTCCTTACAAACATCAATTTATTTAAGGTATTCCTCAAATTCAACCTAAATATCAACTTTTTCATCAGCATCATTTTTATTATGTACTGGATACTAGACAAAATTCATTGATATACTTACAATATTAAACCTATTTCACTTCACTTTTAGTATAGTTTAAATCTTCATGTGAGAGGAAAAAAATTCTTTTGAAAAAACTTTTCTTTACCTTCACAACTTTCTCATCATCTATTTAAAATATCTTATGACATTAAGCTAAAAAATCACTTTTCCAAATTTTAAATAATAAAGTAGAATATTACCTTTAAAATTTCATTTTACTCTTAAAAATATAGAGGAAAGAAAGGAAATAATCTCACCAATTTCTTCTTCTTCTAAATTCCCTTCACTGTGAGTTTCTTTATAACTTTAAAATTCACTTCATGAGAATTTTCCTTCACTCTAGACCCATTTTCTTCATTGTTGAACTCATGTGTAATGAGAGATCTATGAAATATGTATAGAGATATTTAATTTTGGACTTTTTATTATATAACTAACACCTTTTAATTGAATTGATGATGAATACTTATCATGATTATCTTCACAATTTTCTCATCATTGAGATCCTCACCAAGACCATACATGCCTTTAACAAGAGTTTTTATTGACTGAAAAATTAATAGGCTTTCTCATTTAGACTCATTATCAAGACCTCATATTTATTCCATAGAACCTATAACTTGGCCTCACAAACCTTTGAATCCCCTTCATAGATATTTAGAAATTTTTACCACATAACATTAGAGGTTTTAAAAGACATTACCTTTTTGTAAATATGAGTTTTCAATGCACTTCATAATTCATTAATTGCCTTCAAATCTATATAAAATTCTATATGACAATTTTTTGACAAATATCTACTATTCATTATCACAAAAATACTAAACATGGTATCCACATAAACATTCACAACAAAATACTAGAAAGAGTGTTTCATATAGCTCTTATATAATTGAAATGAATTACCTTCAAAGATATGAATGACTTTAAGGTTAATAATTATTGTCATGCTTTCAAGTGTGATATAGATAAAATCACCCCAAAACCAACCCTTTAATACCACTTACTATTCCTTTATCAAGGTATATATTCTGAGTGGGGGTGAATTAGGGTATTGAATTATAAACCTTGATTTTTTATCTTGTTATATCAACTTGAGGAACACTTCACTATTTATCTTTATTTATCTCTAGAGTTAATAAAGTAGTAAATGAAACAAATTATTTTACATTTTTTAACCAACCTAGGCTAGTATAAGGATAATTCAAGATAATTTTATTATGAACCAAACACAATAAAATCTCATGGATTATTTTAAAAAACCTAGGATAGTATAAAAAGAATTTAATATAATTTTCTTATGCACCAAACACAATAAAATCTCATGGCTTCAATGATTACAAGTTTGAAGTAGTCTATCTCACCCTCTTGGTTTACTACCATGAACATTTGGAAAGATCACTGATCTTATACACCATGGAACTCACTTCTCCTCATTATAAAATCTTCTTCTTCAAAAATAATGATAAAAATATACACCATAGCTAGTGTTTCTTCTTTAGAACATTTATTTCAAACTTATTTAGAAAAATTGAACTCCTGGTACACCTTTATCTTTAAATTATTCTTTCCAAATGATATCTAAAATCACCCTATTACTTTACAGATATATATAAAATTTATTCTTCGCTCTATATCTCTTCTATTTTCTACCCACACTACATCCCTAATCTATATTCCATTTCTAAATCCCCGCTTCAATGTTCATTCCCTCTATTCCATTGAATTCATGAATTCTAATACCTTCATAACTAACCAAAAATCACCCATCAATTGACGGATATAACTAATATTAAATTACTTAATGTTACAATATGTATTCTCTATATTTTCTAACTTGATCACCAAAATAGATTTAAACATAGTATGGTGAAAAAATATAGTCCATTTTTTCTTAAACATGATTTCCACCACTCTTATAGTATTCTTTATGTAGGTATTTTTTATATACCCTCATTTGATGTACCATGACCACTGAAAATTTTGTTTTCCCTTCCACATGTTTCATGGGAAGATATCCTCCATTCAAGTTCCAACATGGTCTCTTACATACAAATGGTGGGATACCTCATGTTTCATAGATAGAAACCTAATTCACCACACCTAGTGAAATGGTGTGGTTCATTTCAACTGTTGATTTTCATTCACCATGATCACAAACATTCCCATAGAAGTCTTGGATATTTATCACATGTGAATTCCCAGATCAAAATGCCCATTGTCATGGGAATGGTCACCAACTCCAAACATAATCATTTATAACACATACTAGATAAATTCACCACAGATAGTTGTAGTCCATGGTGAATACCTTATTCACTAATTTGAAAAAAACTATAAAATGAACCTTTGTTCAAAAAAAATTTGATTAGAGTTTCTATTGTTCCTATGGGTTATCATGGGTAGACCCATGTGTGAATAGATAGGTTTATTCCTAGTATGTCATGACTTGTGTGATATGTGGTTCCATGGTTGGTTGGATGTGATGATTCCAATTATCAAAATTAGTTTTCTGATGTGATGACTAATCTGGTTCCATGGGAATGAGTTTGGTATATCTCCCATTACTATGGGTGATATTGATCTCTAAAATTGGGGAATAATTGTTCACTATGATGATGTGGATGGTGTTGATAATTGCAGCAGGTGGGAGGTGTGGTTTTCAAGTAGTGATGGGGGTTCCCTGATGGTATATCCTAGGATATTGGTGATAACACTCACCATGGGTGGTTAATGGTTCCATTGGGGTCATATGCGTAAAAGGAATGACACGTGAGGTGGTTTGGTTCACTCATTGTGGGTAGAGGACACTATAAATCAAGAAACATAGGGGATGGTATTGGATATTATTATGGAGGAGGTTCTCATCATAAAATGACATATTTGGTGGTATTTTAGACCACTAGATGGGGGATTGAGGCTTGTTTTTTATATTTGGGATTATGGGATGGTATTATAAAAGGATGGTATCATCATGCCTTCATATTTATCAGGTTGTTGATATGGTTATGTGGAGAATATGGAAGTACCTATGACTTATTATATGGTTTTTTGGGAATTACTTTGGGGAATCGAGATAACTTGGAATGGTTACGTGGTTATTTTTTCATATGATATCATGCGGTATAGATTTGGTTGGGAGGTTGTGGTATCTTATTCTATGATAGAATATAGATGTATCATTTCACTCTAGCACTAGTAAAGGTAGTTAATGACTCACTTGGAGTTGGATGAGCTAGAGTGGAGTGGGTTATCTATTATGGTTTATTATAATTATTACATTTTTTCATAAAATCACACCTTGTATGAGCCCTACAAGATGTGTGTATACATTATGGTTCTTGGTGCGTGAAAAGGAAAAGGTTGGATGTTTGAAAAATAGTGGATAGGGATGTGAATATGGTGCATGAGATATATTGAAGATTTTTTAGATGAGTTGGGTGGTTTATTAGTGTTGAAATAGAAGTTATTTTTAGTTATTTTTTACATGTATATATGTGATTATATAATGAGAGATTTTTGTTATTTTGTATAAATCCCATGATAAGGTAAATATTTGGAAAAATGATTCTATTTTTATTTTGGTTTGTGTTATGTGTTATTTAAATTGTTTCTATTATGTTTTTGTTTTTATTATCTATCATCGTAGGATATTATCTCCCAACCATCACCCCATTGAGAATTTATACAAGTTGGAAACATTTGGATTGCAATGAGGTAATATTATAGTCATGTGGTGCACCCTATTTTGGGAACTATCAAGTGGTTTAGGGATGGGGGATTATTACATGATTAGGTATCACTTGATTACTATATTAGAAATTGTTGACTATATATTTTGATAATGTTTTTACCAAAGAAATGTGAACATGACTTATTAGTTAGATAAACTTATCTTTAAATTTTCATAATGTGTCATCATAATATCGAAACCAATACTTTTATCTTTTCTATTTGGATCCTTGAATGTTGATTCCATCTCATGCTAGTTTATACTTCTTCCTTTTATTGGTGGGATATTAGAATTTGGATATTTCATTCATGTGAAACGTCTTATATGAATAATTGTCTCATTATCTCTCTCTCTCTCTCTTCCATTTACTTTGAATTATAAAATATCTACATTAAGGTTAAGTGAAAACCAAGTATGGAAATGTATAAAAACCAATAACCACGTTTCACACTTAAATTGTAATCCATCAATGTTGTGAAATTAAAACAAATTGGATGTGAAAACAAACCCTCGGCGAAAGGGCCACCTAGTTTAGTCAGGGCCCTAATGAATCATAAGAAATGAAATATCTATCCGATAATAAGATTATGTCACTATAATTCACACACATGGAAATAATATCTTGATTACATGTTTCAATCAATCTATGTCTACCTAAAATGGAGGGAACCAAATACCATCCACACCCATCGATCAACTCCACTAGTCACTTAATTTATGAACACTACCATCAATACCAATCAAACTGAGAACTAACTCTTCCCCTCTAGAGTAAATCATCAACCAAGTTGATTCCAAGCTCTTACTCCCAAAATAGATGAAAAAAAGTTGAAAACCCCCTGAAATACTAACAAAAAAGGGGAAAAATACTACCCCCATGAATATCAATGAGAGGGATGACAAACTCAATGCCCATGTAAGAAAAAAACAAGCTACAACACCAGTTAACTCAAGATCAACATTAGAGAAGGATATAAATCTAACTAAATCCAAAAAAAATTGTTGAAGTTGCTCCAAAACACCCTACCCAACACCAACCTTGTGAAACATCAACACCAAAGGAATATTCCACCCCACCAAAGGCACACTACCTCTTTTAGAGAAAAAGGTTTAAGAAAACTTTCCTAGTAGCCACCCTAAGAGTTGATGAAAGAGAAATACCAAGATAGATTCATCAGAATAACACAAGACAAGGGGAACTCCAAACACCAATACCACCTCTAAGGAACTATAGGAAAATAGGGACAACACTAGGGAGATAAATAAAATATAAACAGTATATGACACCAAATAATTTCATTCTTTCTAGATCAACCAATAAATCTCCACCATAAAAATCCCATACCATCTAAAACACTAACACAGTTGAGAAAATGGGTTCCAACATGGTGGTTCGTGTAGTAAGAGTAAATTTAGTGGGTTAACATTTTCCATAACTATAATAATCAACCAAAAAATAAAAACCTTTAAACCCAAAACATGAAATAGATGAAGCCAAGACACTCGAATGGGATCTATTATTAAATGCTTCCAACATCATAGTTTCAAACATCCATAAACATTACATGCTAGACTATATATGGGGTATAACATGATATGTTAATAAAAAATTGTATAAGTATATGGAGAAAGGGGATCTCAACTATTAGATTAAACCACACAAAAACAAAATTATATAGACATAATAAGAAGAACCATAAAAAGTTAATACATCTAGAATAAATATCTTCATTATTAGAGTGATTCTTTGCCTAAGGAAAATAATAAGGGAGCCTCAAGAACACAGAAGGAGATAAGTTTATAGGTTAACTGATAGAAGTGGAGAATTTTCACTGATAAGGGAGATTATTGAAAACCCTAGCAATACTTCTATAGGAAGAGTTCACAAGATCCTCCAATGTTTGATTCCAAATATTATTTTTCCCAGAAAATTATCTCATTCAAAGAATTTTTTCACATGATTAATTATAATTAGAAAACTAGGAATGTTTTAATATTCAATGAACTAGAACTAAAATTTCAAGATATTTTTTCCAAACTCTTAGTACCTCACAATTTGATATTTTTGTGTATTAAGAAGCTAGAAATAATAACCATTAATTAAATATTGAGTGAGTTTATAAAAATTATTTTTTCCTTTATTAGTTTCTCCTAGTAGTGTATATTTAGGTTTTTGGTATTATGATTTTAATGTTATATTTTACCTTAATCTTGGCTCTATCTTGGTTTGGGGTTTTATTTTATTTCCTTTTTAATTTTTTTCCTATCTTTGTTTTTATTTTTATTTTTCTGGATACATGAAAGATGGTCATGTATAGTAAGGTAATTTAAAGCATAATTTTGATTATTTTTAATATAAATATTATTATAACTATTATATACATTTATTTATTAATAATATATTATTTATTTATAATTCTAACTAATATATTAATTTTTATACATATTTATATATTTATTTAAAACCATAATCTTAATATTAGTATTAATATATTATATAATAATATTTATGGTTCTAACATAAATATATTATTATTATATTTAACATTAATATTATTATATTATCGTTAATAACATTATTAATCATAATGTAATAAAGTTTAAGCAGTCTAACTTATATATCATCATTAGTTTAATATTTATTTAATTATTATTTATTAACTTTATATATCTATATTATATTAGGTTATGTTTTTAATTATTAGGATGGTTTTATTATATTATTTTAATTTTAGTATTATATTCTTTTACTTTAAAATATAATAAGTGAATTGATATAATAATATTTTTAGTTTTTATCTGTTTAAAATTTATTTTAATTGGGTTTCATTGAAGAAGTGTTGAGAAAGTCCCCAAGTAGGTTTGAAAGATCAATCCCTCTTGAATTGGAAGAATAAATGATCATTTAGATTAAAGAATAAAAGAATTAATGAATAAATAATGAAAATTCTAAAAATCATATCATGGTCGCTAATCAACCTCATTATTAATTTTATGTAACAAATTAGAGAAGGTCTGTCTACCTAATAGAGTTGTGAGGCTATTGTGAAATTTAATTTTACACTAGGGGGTGATTTGAGGGTTGATGACAAATGATATCCACCATGTCATAGTGGATCAGTGGATCCTATTTTGGATATATCTTTGGTGATTGATGAGATGAAAATAATAATGTTTACACCATGGATGTAATAGATGTTGTTTATTCTAATGGAGGTTTTCCATAGGAGGATTTAAATATAGAATGCCACATCATGGTTTACCAAATTATTTTTTTTAGTATAGAGGATCAATATCAAGTTGATGATTATATGATCAGATCCATGCCATGGGAATATTTTTGGATTTCATTTTAATTCATTAATTTTAGTGTTAAATCTAGTAAAATGACTTGATAAAGATTTTCCATATCATTATGTTGAATTTTGTTGAAGTTGTAGTTGATTGAAGATTTATCCATGTCGTTTTTTTGGAGACTCCATGATGTGGTAATATTGACTTAGAAAATTATTTGAAGAATTAAAATATTAAATGATAAGAAAATATAGCCACTTATACACCATGGATCTTATATGATATAAAATTAAAATTACGGTATAGAAAAACCATGTTATTTTTTTACAATAATGTCATGGTCAGATCTGATTAAATTTTTTCATAAATTTCAATAGTTATTTCGTGGGAATTTACTTGATTGTGATCTAATACTGAAGATAGGGCTCAACTAGGATAAGTGATTAATCAAGATCTTGTCCATGAGGCATGGTTTTATGTTTTTGATTTAAATACAATTTATTGATCAGAGGATTTACATAAGAAGATTAAGCATTGAAACTTTTCAAGGTAACATATTTAAGGTTGGTCGAGGGATATTCACTTGTATAGAAAAAACAAAATCTAAACACTAACATTTTTTTGTTTAGAATTATTTTAGAACATCCATTTACTTTTATTTTTTATTTTATTTATGGAAGAAGAATAGTTTTTTCTCTTATGAATATTTTTATAGTTATTTTATATTTTATACATTAAATTAAATATCCTTGTATGTATGTTCTTAATAAATTAGTAAAAAAAATTCAATTTATTTTTTTCTTTGATTAAAATAATTAGTTATTAAAATATATTTTACTTTATAATTTTGGACACATCCATTATTAGTGAATAGTTAGGGATGAGATGCTAAACAAACAATGGGAAGGGGGATTAATATAAAAGGATATATTTATAAATAGTTTTACTCTAAAATCATTATTTATGGAATTAATTTTATTGTATCATATTTCATTGTCTATATCAACATCATTCATTAGTAAATAATTTCCCTAAAGTGTTACTCAGTATTATTGAGAAAATTATTCATGAAAAATGTTTCTCATTCATCATGAGAAATTGTAATTTAAATTAAATAAACTTTATTTATTTTTATTTTTTATAATAAATAATTTATCTAATAAATTATTGTTGATGGAAATTGAATAAATTTTATCATTTACTTTAATAATCTTATCTAATATAGGAAAACAAACTCTAGCAGGTAAACACCATATCCTTAACTATCACTCAATTTGAACTCTAAAGAGCCTTTATTCATGATTACATTTAAAATTATAATTTTCAATTGTTAGAATATTGTTTTAAAAAAAATAAACTTCGTTTTTAAATTCTTCATAATGATATCATCTTAAGATTAATTTTTGAAATTTTTCTAAAAAAATGAATTTTATCTGAATGGCACAATATACAGTTTTTACTAATAATGTGAATTTTATTCCACTATTAGCATATAAGTATGAATTATAAATTTATAAAATACTTTTATTAAAAAAATATTAATTTTATAATTTATATTTTTTATTTTAAAATATTTTTTATAATTTAAAAAATAATGATTGATATTTTAGAACACAAGTCATATTTTTCCAAAAAAAAATAATATATTATACATTTATTATATTAAAATTAAGTTTTAAAACTTATATAAATTGAATCATTAAAAGTAATAATTCAAGGGTTAAAGGGATTAGATCATGATTAAAACATGTCTATAATTGATTTTTTTAGGTATTATTGACCTTAACTCATCCTACACTCAATTATTTCTTATTTTTTGGAGTCACGTGGAATTTTAATCATGTTATCTCTTTATATTAAGTCAAAATATTTACAAAAAAACTATCCTCACCACTTATAAAAGGTTCATCCCACCACCCCTTAAATACAACTTTAAAATTTTTATTTTCTCATAAATATCTCCCTATTTTATTCCCCTAGAATCCTATTTCACTCTCATAATATTCTATTCATAGGATATTATCTTAATTCCTTTCTTTCCAATGAATTATATAAGATAAATCCAAAGATCTCAATATAAGTTCATTCTTTTCACTAACATATTTTCCTTTTATCTTTCCATTTCAAATTTCTTTTTTCCAATATTATATGATTAATTGAGTATTTATAGTATAATAAATGTTTTTATACTGTGTAAATAAACCCTAACCACCTTTCCCCTTCCCCTTAATAAAAATGAAACTTTCATTCATGTGTTGTGCGAACTATCGCCTCAATTACGCAACATGTTTCATTTTCCTTAGTTGCCTTGTAAGGCTGGATCTAAGGATGGTATTAAAGGATAAATTTTATTTTTAGGATATCATTAAGGCTTTGGTATAGAAAATTTTAGAACCTATTAATGATGTGATCAAAAAATGATCATTATTCATTCCAGTTGTTAAGACATGCCATGTGGAGCATACAAATAGGCCCCTAATAATGAAAATCAAAAGCAGATAAATAAAAAAAATCATTCATGTGTTGTGAAAACTACTACCTCCATAGGTTGTGTATCATACACCTATTTCCTAACCATTTTCTCTTGGTCATGACCATGTTCTTTGGGTTATGTATTTTTTTCCTAGCCATGTACCTGGTTGTGCCTAGGTATTAGCCCATGCCTGCGTACTCCTGTATTACATAGTTTTTCTTCCAAAATGGGTTCTAAGGCATGTGTCAGCTGGAACATGGCATATGATACTTATTTTTTCATAAACCCTAGTGTTGCAGCCGGGGGGGCTACACGACTTGTGTTCTTGGACTACACATCGTGTACTCATGTTTTCCACATAAATCCATGTTCTCTAGGCATTTATCCAAACCTGGCCTCTCTAACATGATTTCCATATGTTGACCACTTGAAATATGCTAAAATCAAAGGTAACGAAGTCTTCCATCAATTTCCCAACCTATGATGTTTGGGAATTAGAATCTGGTCACCCATACGATGCTCATAGCACTGCCTGATGTGTCTCCCATCACCTTCCATAACTATTCTAGATCCCATATCCATGAATTCCTCACACGCATCTCACAACCTTTCTTGATCCATCTGAAAATCATCATGTCAGTTTTTGTTCTCAAATCCACCATTAATCTAGGGGTTTTATCATGCTCGAACCTACCCCAGCTATGTTGAATTTCAACCCCATGGGCCAACAGAAAATAATGGGAATAACGGTGGAGATAAATACATAAAAACGAAGTAAATCCTTAATTGGACAATCATTATTATCCAATGATCACATAATAGGGATATTAAAGGTGATAGTAAGGCTTGGGTATCTAAATTTAATTTAAACAACCAAATTATTTAAACGATCCCATGCGATTAATTTATAACGCAGTTCAAAAGTAGATAAATAAATATTGATGCTCAATATTTTAATCAAAATGGAAACATACATAATTGGTGATCCCTACCTTGATTATGGGTTGACCTATGCTGAAGAATTTGTTTTCCAGTAATGGGGAAGACCCACTGCATTTGCTTCCTCTCGATCCAACTCGGACCAATCATCATTTGTTTCCCAATGTCGATCCTACAATGAAGAAAGATCTACTCCTCCTCTCATATTTAGGAAGGTTTAGCTGCTAAACCTTTAAAATATTCATAATTAAGTATTTATATAGGTTGGTCTAGGTTATATTTATTAAATAAATAAATAAATTGTATTAATTAATTCACTTAACACACCCACAAACGGACTTCTCATTTGAAATTTTAGTATTGACCAACCTTAGGTCACTCCTAGGATAAACACCATGTTCTAGAATCAACTGTGGTCATATATTTTTGATCTAGTACTCCATTGAAAAGATATTCCAATATTTTTGAAAAAATATGTATGCATGATATTAATATATTTAATATTTTTATAATATCAATTTTGGGAACATAGGGACTCAAAATATCATTCCATCTTAGTGCCTAGCTTCAAAAATATTTATTAATATATTTCAAAGTTTTATAAGGAAAAAATAGGGTCAATATATTATTCCCCCTTCAAAGATTTGTGTCCCTAAAAAGCATAATCCAAGTAAAAAGGTGAGGATATTGAGCCTTCATCTTGATCTCATTCTCCCATAAGATCTCATACATTATCTTGTGATGTTATTGCACACAAACCAAGGAAATGGTACATCCCCAAAAGATCCTATCCTACCTATCCTAGATTGACAATGGGTACTATGTGAATATGGATCCATCCTTGATGTCCATCTCACCCCAATAAATAACATGCATAGGATCATGAATGTATCTTCTTAGCTATGAAAATGGAAGACATCATGCACCTAATCCAACTATGGGGGTAAGGCTAGGTGGTATGAAACCTCTCAAATCCTTTATAGGATCTCAAATGTCTCTATGAACCTTAGGGATAACTTTACTACCTGTACAAACCTCTACAATCCTTATCATGGAGAGAATCTTAGGAAAACATGGTTTTCCTACTCAAACTCTAAGGGCCTATCACATAAATCTTATTATCATTTATGAAATGTATGGGTTGTCCTCATATGCTCATGGATCACCTAAACTTTCTCGGTCATCACCTTCACCATCTTTGTCTCAATAAGATATGCCTCACCAATATCAGTCCAGCATAAGGGTGACATATAGGGTATCCCATACAAGGCCTTGAAAGTTTTCATGTCAATAATAGGGTGATAGTTATTATTATAAGAAAAATATACCAATGTAAAGTGATCCACCCCACTCTAGAAAAATTCTAAAATACAATCTATCATCATATCCTCCAACACCTGGATAGTTTGCTTAGTCTTCCCATCTATCCGGGGGTGAAATTCCATAATCATCCACAATTGGGTCACAAATTCATCCTGTATTCCTCTCCATAACCATGACATAAACCATGCTTCACGATTAGAGATAATAATTGAGGGTAACCCATGGATCTAGATGCTCTCCCACACATACAACTTCCCCAGACCCTCTGTATAACTCTTCTCCCTAATGGAAAGGAAGTGTGTAGACTTCATGAGTAGGTTAATAATCTTCTAGAGAGTATCATGGTCTCTCAATGTTCATGGAAGACCTATCACTAATTCCATAGATATTTCATCCATTTTCCACTTAGGGATCTCAAGATCCTGTGTCAAACCTACTATAACCTGGTGTTCATCATTTCCCTACTGACATGGGATACATCAAGAGATAAACTCACCTACTCCTCATCTCATGTCAGCACATTAAAAAAATTTCTAAAGGTCCTTGAACATATTCTACACTCTGGTATGTAATTCCAAATGTGAATTTGAAATCTCTATCATCAAATCCTCTTGAATCATGAATAGAACTGACACCCATCCCTAAAAAAGGATAATGTTTTCCCCTCCTTCAAAAAATACATCTGGTGAATCTCCTAAAGACATCTGATGATAAAGAACCTTATAGTTTATGTCTCCCAACTGAGCCTCCATACCATGCTATAGAATTTTAGGAGTCAACACCATCAAATGAAGATGATATTCACCCCTATACTTCACTAGGTTAAGTTACAAATAATCCAACTACTTAGATTCCTCTTCCATAAAATAAGTACAGGACTTCCTACTAAGGGAATCTTCCACCACATTTCCCTTCCCAGAAGTATAGAATATATCAAAGTAATAGTGTTGTAGTAAATCCAATCATTTATTATGTATTAGGTTTAGATATCTCTACATGAACATATATCTAACACTCTGATGGTATGATTAATCAATAATAAGCTCTCCCATAAGATATTACATCCATATATTCAGAGAAAAGACTACCACTGCCAACTCCTGGTCGTGAGTCACATAATTCTTCTTGTGGGGTATCAAATTCCTTGACCTATATTCAATCACTACCTGCCTCAGCATAAATACACATTTTATCCTAGTTCTATATGTATTTTAATACACTATATACTCCACACCCTCAACTAGTAGTCTCAAAATTGTATCACTGGTCAGCCTCAGCCTCAACTCCTCAAAGCCTCTATAACAGTGTTTGATCTAGGTAAATGAATTCCCTTTCCACATAAGGGATGTCAAAGGGGCTTAAATCCTAGATAATTCTAACACAAAACTCCTCTAATACCCCACCAAGACAATAAATCCCTACACCTATGGAATGCTCTTGGGTGGATCCTAAGAAATCACTGCATCAATCTTCCTTGGGTCCATAGCTAATCCATGCTTGGAAATGGCATGCCCTAAAAAGTGAACCTCACATATCCATAATTGGAACTTTGAGATATTACCATAAATATAGTTCTCTCAAATTAATTCAAATTAAATATTAGATGCTCTACATTATCCTCCTCTAACTTGTAGTAAACTAGTATTTAATCAATGAAGAGAACAAAAAATCGGTCTAAGTACGGATGAAAGATCCATTTCTCTAAATATATAAATATTGTGGGGGAATTTTTCACACAAAAAGATATCATAAGGAACTCAGTTGGGGGAAGATAGACCTTAGATTGATATTTAAGAACAAACTAGCACCTCATAACTAATCAAAGAGGTTATTAATCTTCGGTAAGGGGTACTTTTTATTTATCATTAACTAGTTTAGATTATGATAATCAACACAAATATTCAATCTACTATATTCCTTTTTCACAAATAAAATCGAAGTTACCCATGGGGGACACATTGGGTCTGATAAAACCCTTCTCTCTAAGGTCCCCCAGTTGTACCCTTAGCTCTTGTAGCTTAGTAGGGGCCATCCGATATTCCTCATAAGATATTGTTATGGTCCTAGGGTGAAAGTTAATGAAAAATTCCATCTCCCACCTTAGAGTTAGTCCCAAAACATTCTTGGGGAATACGTCTATAAATTATTCGACTGCTGAAGGAATCCAAATGTTTAAAGAGCCAACTATTCCAAGGGTTAAACTTTCCAACTAATAGGTTATGGGATATAGCCTCTTTCATGCAAGGACTACTCACTCAGTAATGAGATCTCTCTTTCTCACAAATGAGAATCAGGTCCTATCTATCTAAAGGTATCTAAATCATCTTTGATGACAGTCAATCTGGGTCTAAACCATGGAAAACCATTCCATACCCAAGATGAAGTCCCAAGGTTTCATTGTGAAAACCAAGTGGTCCCATGATAAACTCTCTCCACAGAGCGCCAACTCGCACTATCGGAAGATAAGATATATCTAAGAATTTCACCTAGTTGGATCCTATAACAAAATTTTTTGTGTTATGGTCTCAATGTGGATCACTAAATCTCATACAATAGATAAATAAATAAAGGATTTACTCACACATGTGTCTAAAAGTATGGTATAAAGTGTATAATAAACACATATCATACCTTGTATCATCTTGTGATATGCTAGGTCAAAAGACACTATGGTATGAAGCTGCCCATGACCCTGACCATCAGCTTCCTAAGCCTGGTGTGGGTCACCTAGTAGAGATGGTGGAAGTAGATCATAACTTTTCCCTCCACCAACAAGTCCACCACTTGGATCTCTACCCACTCCTATGCTAGCACTACCTCCCTGGGATCCACCCAAGCCATGCTTGGGAGAACCTTGATAAGGCATTGCCTTTATTGTGGTGGCCCATCTGCTTCCTTCCTACCCTACTCATCATGTCAGGTCAAGAAATAACTTTTGATATGACCTCACCTATCATAGGCATAACACTTCCCCTCTCCAGGATATCCTAGTCCACTATGTGAAACTTGTGTCGCATGTCCACATGACTAAGACTCGCTATGAGGAGGTCTCCTATTCCAAGATCCAACTGATTGGAACCTGATAGCTGCTATAGACGACTCAACCCCATGATTCCTACTACTATCTCTAATTACCTAGAATCCCTCTAAAGGGATGCTCTCCTTCAATAGTTCCCACTCTATCACTCTGACATAGATGAAAATGCACAAGGAAACCACACTGACATTGATGTCTCTGGGGAGACCTTTCTCATACATCCATGATCGAAAGTAAACATCATGCACTATGTCAAGGGAGCACCATGTAAGCTCATTGAACCTCATGATATACATAAAAACTATCATACCACCCTATTGTAGCTCCATAATCTCTTGAATTCAAACTAAGCACAAGCACAAGGGGTAATACTCCTCCAAGAATAACTACTAGAAGTTAGTCCATGATAGTACAGTCTCATCGTGAGTCTACATGACTAGAATCCACCAACCACTACAACAAAAACAGTTTTTCACAGTGCCCCCCTTTATCAGCGCTAACGAAAAAGCACTGATAAAGGGCCCCCCTTTATCAGCGCTTGCTTACTAGCACTGATAAAGGGTCCCCCTTTATCAGCGCTTGCTTAGTAGCGCTGATAAAGGGGGGCCTTTATCAGCGCTTTTTTAGCGCTGATAAAGGGTCGGCTTCAAAAAAAATTAAAAATATATTAATATATTAATATATACATATAGTTATATTGTTATATAAATATAATATATAATTTTTAAATATATTTTAGATAAGTATAAATGTACATTTACACTTATTATACTTAATATTAAAGATATTTAGTGAAAATGACTTCTTAAAAAATTTTAAAAATATTTTTAATTAATATTTCAATAATAATTATGGAGTAATAGTCATTTAATAACAATTTGAGGACTAAAAAAAATTAAAAAAATTAAAAAAATATCCAAAATATGTTGAAAACGCAACTCAAACTTCAAACGGACATAACTTTTGATCCGGGTGTCCGTTTGAGCTCTACCACATATCAAATCGAAGCCTGCGACGAGCTCTACGTCGCTATGACTCGGGGGGACCCCAGTCAAGCGTTTTTCAAGGCCAAAAGAGGCACAGAAGGCCTCCAAAACTGAGTTTTTTTTTCGGGGTACCCGGATTTTTTAACATTTTGTGGATTTTCAAACTTGTTTAAGGGGGTATTATTGGCTTTTCTTGGTGGAGACTGAATTTATTCCAATGTATTACATTCATATTAATATTATGTCTTTGAAATTTCATCCTTTTTTATAATGAACCGCTATTTATAATCAAATATATAACTATATGTACATATTTTTTATATATTCGCACCTAAAAATTAAATTTTTTAAATAAATAATTAAACATATTTACATATAAAATATATTAGATTTATCTAAATAATAACTAATATCCATTTTATTTAAAATACTAATATATGAATATTTATATACCTATATTTTAATCTAACTATATATATATATTAATCTAACTATATATATATTAATCTAATAACTATATATATATTAATATAACTACATATATATATATTAGTATTACTATAAATATATATATTAATATCACCATAAATATATATATTAATATCACTATATATATATTAATATAACTATATAAATATATATTCATATAACTATATATATGTTAATATAACTATATATATGTTAATATAACTATATATATATTAATATAACTATATATATATATTAATATAAATATATATTACTATAAGAATAAATATAACTAAATATATATATATATAGATATAGATATATATTAATACCACTATATATATATATTAATATTACTATATATATTATAATATAACTATATATATATATTAATATAAATATATATTACTATACGAATAAATATAACTAAATATATAAATATATATATATATAGATATCATGAATTGGAAATCAAATCAAAATAGAGTAGTGGTAAGGGCTTAGGCGCGCAGGGGGGAGGTCTCGAGTTCAAATCCTGGTGGAGGCAGGGGTGCGCGCGCATGGGGAATATTGGAGCAAGCGCTGTTAAAGGGTGGAGGGGGTGCGTGGGGTGTGTGGGGTGTTGTATAGGGGCCGAAAAGCGCTATAAAAGGGGGGTTAAAGCGCTATAAAATCCCCTCCCCCCCTGATTGGCAGTATTTTTTAAATTTTTTAAAAAAAAATTAAATTTTTTTAATTTTTTTTAATTTTTTTTAACTTTTATCAGCGCTTTTTTAAAAGCGCTGATAAAAGGGTCCTTTATCAGCGCTAAAACGAGAGCGCTGATAAAGGAAGCGCTGATATAGGACCCCTTTATCAGCGCTAAAAAAAGCGCAGATAAAGGGGTACTTTTATCAGCACTTTTTTTTAGCACTGATAAAAGACCCCTTTTATCAGCGCTTTTTTTTAGCGCTGATAAAGGGGTCCTATATCAGCGCTTTTCGGAGCGCTGATAAAGGGGACCCCCCCCCCCCTTTATCTACGCTAGCTTTATCAGCACTTTTCTAGCGCTGATAAAGGCCATTTTTAGCACTGATAAAGGTCGTGTTTGTAGTAGTGAACACCCAACTAGTCAATAGAAAAGATTGGATGCTAGTGAAACCATCTGATCATTTAGGGTCAACGCGTACCTTAAGACTCGGATAGCTAATTTGATCCAATCTTCTGTTGCTTGGGGATCTGGCTCGCCGCATAACCTCATTGGAATCTAGCACAGTAACTTGCATAGTTTGTTAAGCCTATGTTTATCCTAAACCTTCCCTACTAGTAATAACTAGTACTCAACGGGAAGGGGTGCTTCAATTTTCCCGCTTGGATAAATCTCTTCATTATTTTTTCCCTGAACTGAGGCTACATCACTCATCGGATTATCATCACAATACTGATTTAGTAACATGTCTAGATGTATTCACATAGGCATCATAAAAGTGATTACAACATACCATGGTAAGATGTGAATATATATATATATATAGGGATATGACTCAAGAAAGACAGTCTAAGAACTCAATACTATATGATGCATGTACCATTGATCCCTGCACATAATGTCTTGGTATGTCGATTCAATAAGAAGGTAGTCAGAGTCTTGGTTAATGGATACATTTCACCAACACTAGGTTCCCCGACCTGAATGTTGTACTCAAGACACTTTGACATTGTTTCTCTAATTCTTAACCATCCTTATAAGGGGATAACTCCAAATGGCATCCCATGTAATGGAATTCTCTGGTACCACTCTATAATTACCCAACCCACTAGGGACCGCCTGAATAGAATGGGGGATAAATCCAAACGTCATCCTGATGAGTGAACTACTTCAGTACCACTTTGTAATGACCTAGCCCATTGGTGCCTACTTGGAAGGCAGAAAGTTGAGCTATCACAACCCCAATCCTTCCTTCAATAGGCTATGGGCTGGTGACAGTAATAAAGAAGGAATAATATAAAATGCAAGTTCTTTGCCTAATGTACCTATACGCATGCACCCAACCATCTCTATGAAATAGTGAAAAGGAATGATAAATGGTAGTAACATATAGAGTAATCCATGCATGCAATATCCTCTAAGGAATACATCTGAGTATGAAATAATACAATCAAAGTAAAAAAGGGACAAAATACACGCCCAACTAGAAATTAAGTACCGACCAGATAACAACTAGAAGAAATGAAATCAAAGAGATCCCAACTCTTGATCTACAAGCATGACCATCGTACGTAGCCTTTGCATCAGAGTATCACTATGCTCCATCGATGTCACCACCAAAATATACATAGTCTTCAAAATACATGACATTTGTGGGAAAACCCAATATTCCCCAAAAACTAAAGAGGGAGTAATATAATATATGATTTAAGTATTATTCTCAACCCAAAGTAATAAAAAAATTAAACCCAACAATATATATACTCATAATGAAACCCTGATGATAGATAAATGGGATCTCTATATCACAATTCATTCTAGGATGATGAGTCTTCCTCGAGCTCTAATGGTCCATCATCAATGCCCAATATCTTATGTGTTAGTTTAAATAATTCATCAGAAGGATCTCCACCTCTCCACTTATCCATATCCAGAGGGGGAACAATATAAAATAGAGGACTTGAGCCATAGTACGATAGGGGGATTCCACTCAGTAGATAGGTATATGACCCACACCCTAGTGCATCAATGGGATTCTACTCAAAGTATAGAGGACCCACACCCTAATATGTTAGGGGTTCCACTCAGTATATGTTGATAGAGGACCCACACCATAGTGCATCAGAGGGGTGCCACTCAAAGTATGGAGGACCCACTTCCTAATAAAATAGGGGGTTCCACTCAACCAGTGAAAGGATTATAGGTTACCCACACCTTGGTACGACAGGGGGTTTCCAACCCCATCCACTTTTATAGATGATCCTACCTGATTACTACCATCATCAAGTGTATCCTAAAGAAGAGTCACACTCAAAATATTCCAAATAATATATTGAAAGACACTATGAAAGATACCATTGTGTTCTACATAGAAATTTTCTCAGGATAGGATACTCATGGTCCAAAAATCAGAGTCCATATGAAATAAATATGAGAGGAGGATTATCTAGGGGGGAACTACACGGTGCGTATGGGGCCCACACGACATGTGGTTCCGCCTTTATTCCTAGTCATGTGATCCTATGAACATGAATTGGAGAAGATATCACAAGTCATATATGGGGTCTAAAAAGTGTATCTTATACACCTAGGGTATACCTGTATGCTCCTAGCCATGCTCGTGTTCTCTGGGTCAGGCCCATGTTCCTAGACATGTACTTGGTCATGCCCAAATACAACCTCATACCCTTGTTCTCCCAAAGCACACAGTGTGTCCTCCCACATGGGGTCTTGGGAGTGTTTCAGTTTTCATGTGACTTTTACACCTAGGGATGGACACACAACTTGTGGGTATGGTCATAGGGCGTGTGATCCTCATCTTCCTCGAAACCCTAGTGCCATGTCCAGGGGGGCTACGTGACATGTGTTCTTTGAATACATTTTGTGTAGTTGAGTTTGCCATAGAAACTCAATTTATCCACATGGTTACCTAGATCTAGACTCTATACAATGATTCCTGCTCTTTGGATACTCAAAATATTCCAAAATCAAAGGTAACGACACCAGCCATAAATTTCCTAGCTTCTGGTGGCCGTAAATTAAAAATAAGCCACATGTACAATGCCTGTAGCACCACCCAATGTCTCTCCCAGCACCTTCCATTGTTGCTTTAAATCATAGATCCACAGAGGACTCACCCACATCCTAAAACCTATCATAATATATCTATAAATCATCATCTCAATCCTCAGTCACCAATCCACCATGAATTGGGGGGTTTGATCGCACTCAAACCCACCCCAAAAATGTCAAAATGAAACCCTGTGGGGAAATGGAAAAGAACACGAAGAACAATGGGGATAAATTCATAGGAACAAAGTCAAACATTCATTATACAAGCATTATTTTCCAATTATCTCACAAAAGGGATATTATTTGTGATATTAAGTCTTGTAAATCAAAATTTAATTTAATAAAACAAATTATTGAAATGGGTAGATGTGATGAAAAGATAATGAAAATCAAAAGAAGATAAATAAATATCCATGCTCAATATTTTCATCAAAATGGATAAATAAAAAATTGAAGATACATACATCGATTATGGATCAATTTTTTGTGAAGAATATGTTTTGCAGTAATGGAAAAGTCCTAAAACATTCAGAGGCTCTCAATCCACCTCAATCTGATTTCTTTTCATCATTCGATGTCAATTAGCCAATAAAGAACACTATTATCTTTCTATTTGGTCTATAAAGGGTTATGGGGATAACCCTAGAAAATAATAATAAACATATATTTATAAAGGTAGGTTGAGGTTAGGTTTATTAAATAAATTAATAATTTAAATTAATTAATTCACTTAACACACCCATCAATGGACACCTCAATGAAACGTCTAGCATCGACCAACCTTATGTTGAATCTAGTATAAAACCCATATTCCAGAATCAATTGTGGTCTCAGTTTTTTATCTAAGTCTCTTATTAAGTGATGTTCCAATATTTTTGAAAAACTCCATGTCTATAATATTAATATATTTACTATTTTTATAAAATCAATTCTGGGCTCCTTGAGCCTCATAATCTCACCCTGTCTTAAAGCCTGACTCTAAAAATATTTCTTAAAATATTTCGAAGTATTATAAGTAAAAAATAAGGAAAATACAATATAAATTTATAAAAAATTATTTTTTGGGTTCTGGAGATGTTGTATCAATATTTAATTTATTAATTAAGAAAATACACTCTGGTTGTGAAGAGTCACTAAAACATGATTGTTATCGATTTCATATTTGAGGATAAAGACTAAAAAACTCATGAAATGAAATTGAAACATCATAAATAATTTTAAATCATCCCTAATATTAACTTTAATTACCTATTAATGATAAACTTTTTAATAAGAATTAATATAGGCACTACTATTATGAAACTACAACAAATGATCAAAACTATAAACATATGATGTGGAAAATAATTAGAATTATTAAAGGGAGTGGATATTTATGAAGATTATAAATGAAAATGTATATGATTAAGGTAATTAATTGATTTATTAATATTTCTATGATTTTGATATTGGAGGTTAATGTATGTTTGTGGAATTCAAGATAAGAGGTAAGGTTTTTCTGTCTTAATTTTCACGCTTTGGGGTATGTTTTTTATTATGAACCTAATTTCACTAATATGGTGTATATACTTCCTAATTGAGATGTTATATCATGAAATTACTTTATTCTTTTTTTTAATATCAATTTTAAGACCTGTATTTCAAATATTCTTGACTAAATTTCTACCAAATCCATATATGGGGTTTTTTCATCTCAATTGTCATTCTTTGGGACTCATGTTATATTCACCACCTATTTTATTCTGTGTAGTGTATATATTTCCATGGAAGAAATTTTTCTATTTTAATAATTAAATTTAATGGATTTAAAAGTCTATATTGTTATCCTTATCTCATATTCATTTGATTCTAGAGTTACCAAAATCATTGTAAAACTCAATATTTTCCATAGTGGAAAACCATCCTAATTTTTTGTAAAGTAAAACTATGTGTAATTTCCTAGAAAATACACCCTTTACACATATTTAAAAGTGAATTTGGATGTGTTATAGATGCACCAAGAGGTAATTACCCTAAAAGGGGTTTGTTGATCATTAACTCAATCATCAGCCTAATGTGTGATGTGTGGACCTAAGATTATGTACTTAGTGAGACACTACCATGTGATATGCTTTATAATATTCACATGATATTAATGAATCATGATGAATTATTTTCCCTACCATTTTCTTGGCCTCCTACCACTGAAAAATATTGAACCTAATTACTATCTTCCTTGGATAAACCAGCATATTTAAAGTACACTCACCACTATATTTCATTGATAAGGGTACTTCTTGTTACTTTGACAATACCCTCAGCATCTCAATTTATTAAGGGATGTTCTCCTAGACATACACATTATTATATTAAATGGAGAAGTATTTTATTTTTGTATTTATCATTATATAGATAGACATGTTTTATTAAGTAATAGGTTCCTTGGTTAATGGTATAAAAGGTCTTGATAACCCTTATAGTGAATTCATTGGACTTAATCAGATGGAGTATGGTGCATAAAATTAAATAGTCTCTCGATGCATCAAAAGGTCTCATGAGACAAAAAAATGTTGGGTTTTGGTGTATGCCACTTATTATAATATTATAGTGTCTTGGAATAAATCCATGACAATATGTTTTTATGTCTGGTACTATGAATTTTATCAGTATAAGATCAATGATTATTGTTATCCATGTTTTAATTTATTGTCATGGATATAGACTTACCTTTATTTCTGTTGATTATTGCTACATGTTTATTTATTTTTTCTATATCACTTATTACATGTCTATGTTATGATAGATTCTATTGTATGATGCTCCTTACTAAGTATCTGAGCTCGCCCTTATTTATTTTTCTTTCCCCATGAAACTTAGAGGATAACTTAGTGTAATTTTCAAGGATATAATGGAAAGGATAATTTTTTTCTTGAAATGTGTTCATGTTGGGTATTATCTTTTAAAATTAAATTTAGGTGTTTATCTAGTCTTCAAAGACTACTAAGATGTTGGATACTATGGGAAATCATTTATTATATACAAATAATGTAATATAACTACCATATCTAGGTTTATGGAGTCCAATATATTACAGTTGGTATCAAATAAATTTTAGTAGGAAGCTTAGGGACTAGATTTAGAAGAACCAAGTTAGATGGAAATTGTTCTATGAAAACCCCTCTAGATTTATATGGAACACTCTAGAAAACTTAAAAGGAATTTTATTTTATAATTAAATATCATGATCCGATTATGTCTATGCCATTGTAGAAAAATAGAGACTAATAGAAGGAATAGGAACCATATCAACACCCATAGTCAATGCAAGGATGTTCCCCTTGAACCTATCAATGAAGCTAGAGTTGAGGATAATCATACCAAAAGCATATTAGGGAATTTGACATAGGTTATGAAAAATAATCTCACCTTCATAGAGCAACCTGCTAATCCACAACATGGTGTAACTATGTTGGACCAATTTATGAGAAAACAACCTACAACATTTAGTGTAACTACTAATTCATTAGTAGTTAAACAATGGATCGAGTTCCTAGAGAATATATTTCTTCTTTTGGGAAGTACTAAAAGGAAAAATTCATTATGTCGGTCTATCATTTGAAGGGATATAACAAATGGTGGCCTCTAATTAAAAATAGTAAAGAAGATGATGAGATAAATTTCATGGAATGGATAATTTTAAAGGAGGTATTCTATAAAAATTACTTTCCTCATAAATAAAGAGAAGAAATTGAAATGAATTTTCTCAATAATAGAAAAAAGGAGGATAAATATATTACTAAGTATGAGGATAAATTTACAAGGTTATCTGGGAATGTTTTAGACTATTTACATAGACCATAAATCAAGATTGATCACTACTTTGATGGGTTAAAGCTGGGCCTTTTAAGGGTATTGGTCTCTTAGACCTTTTCTTCATATGAGGATATTTTCACAAGAATCATTAAGATAAAAAATTAGTTCTCTAGGATGTATGTATTCAAGTTAAATTAAGAGAAAAATAGGTTTCCTAAACATTATGGGAAGAATTGTGCATAAAAGGGGAATAAAGGAAGTTTTTGATTTCCCAAATGTGATAAGTGTGGGAAGAAATTCCTTGGGGATTATAGTAAGGTAACATGAGTTTCTACCAAGTGTGTATAAAAAGTCTATCAATAAAATGGATATAAGGGAAAGAAAGAAGTTTTTGATGTTCAATGCTTTAACTATAATGATAAAGAACATTATTCTAACCAATTTCCCAAATGTAAAGGGAATTAACCTCAAAAAGGGCAAGGGAGTAAGTACAATATTACATGATTACCATAGTTGAAGTAAAAGTTCCTAATGATGTAGTGGAAAGTAATTTAATCATAAACTCAAAGTTAGATAATGTTTTATTTTATTATAGATCTTTTCACTCTATTATATCTTCCATGTTTTCCAAAAACATTAGATATTTTCCTTTCACCCTGTTATGGGAATTATCAATTAAGAAGATGAGTGGAAATATTATTACAACAAATATGTGTCACATAGTTACTATTATGATTCATAGGTTTACCATATTTGTAAACTTGGTTATTATAACTATTATTAACTTTGATATAATCCTTGGTATGGATTGGATTTCAAAGTATAATGCAAAAAATTATTTCTAAGATAAGGATATTGTGATCCGTGAAGGTATGGCAGAATATATTGTCTTTAGAGGGGAAACTTAATCATCTAAATCATGTCTGGATCATCCCCCTAGTAGTTATCCTTAATGAAATTATAGGAAGATAATAATATCAAGAGTGATAAATAGATATGGAAGATATTATAAGGATAGTGTTTGTACTTATGGTATAAAAATTCATTGATTTTTTTACTGAATAATTACTCGGTCATACACTAGAGTATGAAGTTGATTTATCCATTGAACTCATTATTAATGAAATAAATATTTCTAAAAATCCTTATATAATAACACTAGTGGAGTTATTAGAGTCAAATAAAATTTTGTGGTAGTTGTATGATATGGTAGTTATTTGCACCAGTGTTTCACCGTGGGGAGGCCCTATTTTATTCATGAAAAAGAATGATGGGTCTATGATATTTTTCATCGATTATAGGGAGATAAATTCCATTAATACAAAGAATAAATATCCTTTACCACACATTGATATCTTATTTTATCAAATTCATGGAGCCTAATATTTTTTGAAGATCGATATTCACTCTAGTTATCATTAGCTAATGGTGAAGAAGGTTGATATTTAAAATAAGGAAGTTCAAACATGATATAGATGTTATGAGTTTATGGTAATTCATTTTTGATTGACTAATGTGTCTTATATATTTATGGATATGATGACTATTGTAATCAAGGATTATCTATATAACTTTGTGATAGTCATTGAATATATCTTTATGTACTCTAAGAGGTATGAATAGTATGAGAGTCGTCTGCAAATAATTTTGGAGACCCTTAGAAAAAAGGGAATTATATGGGAAATTTAATAAGTGTAAATTTTATATAAGTGTAGTTTATTTTATTGGCCATATTATCTAAAAGGATGGAATGTCTATTGAACCTTCAAAGAAAAAGGTATTCAACAAATGACTTATACCAAACATAAATGAGATCTGATAATTTGAGGTTTTAATTAGTTACTATCAGAAGTTTGCCCAATATTTTTCCTGATTGACTAACTCGTTAACCAATTTAACACATAAATGGGATAAATTCACATATTCAAGGGATTGTGAGGAAATTTTTTAAGAGCTTAAGAGGAGACTAATTAATACACTGGTATTAACTCTACCATCAGGTATGGAAGGAATTGTAATATACAATGACTCATTGAATAAATGGATCAATTGTGTCCTTGTGTATAATGATAGGGTAATTTCCTAGGCATCAAGGAAATTGAATATCCATGAATATTTCTATCCAAATCATAACCTTAAGTTAGAAGTTGTAATATTTTCTTCAAGAATATAAAGACACTAACTCTATGGTGAAAGATTTGATATATATATAGACCATAAGATTTTGAAGTATATATTCTCTTAGAATGAGATCAACATGAGAAAAATAATATGGTTAGATCTACTCAAGGAATATAATTTCTCAATACACAACCACCCTAGGAAAGAAAACAAGGTGGTTTATGTATTAAGTAGAATGGGCCATAGAGTTTTAACCATGATGAGTATTAGCAGGGATTCCATATACGGAGATCTAGAAAATATGGATATGGTTATTTTTAGGCAAGGGGATACATCATTAATTTTCAAAGACATTGCTAAACTATCCTTACTATAAAATATAAAGAAGTCCTAGTAGGATAATGAGAACTTACAAATGAATATTAAAGCTATGAATGATGAAAAATTTATATATTTCATCTATAGAGATGTATTTTTGATGTTTGGGAAGATTTTATGTGTTCAATACATACAAAGTTTGAAAAGGGAATTTCTAGATAAATCACATGGCTCAAACTTCTCTATAGACCCTAGTAGGAAAAATATGTATAGGAATTTATGATAACATTTCTCATGGGATGGTATTAAGTGAGAAATTTTGGACTATGTATCTAGATTCATAGTATGCTCATAGGTGAAGGATAAAAGAAAACATATTAAGGAAGTCAAAAAACCATTTCCTATACCTATATGGAAGTTGTACAATGCTACAATGCATTTTTTCACTTGAATCCCAAATACATCAAGAAATTATTGTGCTATATGGTTCATCATTTATCATACGACTTAGTCTTATCATTTTATTTCAATAAGTGATTATTTATCCCTTGAGTACCTTGCTAGACTTTATATCAATGAAATCATAAGAGTTCATGGGGTACCTTTATTGATTGTATATGATTGTGACCTCTAGTTCACATCAAAATTTCAGAAGAGTATTCAAAGTTATATTGACACTAATATGAATTTAAACATCACTTATCATCCCCAAAATGATGGAAAATATGAAAAGACTATCTGAACTTTGGATGAAATATTGATATCATGTTATCTTGACTTCCAAGGTATGTGGGATCAGTATCTAGATTTGGTGTAACTTTCATAAAATAATATATTTGATTCAAGAATCCATATGGAACCATATGAAAAATTATATGGGAAGAGGTGTCATACTCCAACCTATTATGAAGAAGTCTGAGAAAGAAAGTTAGTAGTCCCAGAGCTTGTAGAGGAGATGACTGTTAAAGTACGAACTATTCAGGATCATATTAAATCATCCTAGAGTAGTAAAAATATATGTGCTAATAATAACCAGCATGATAAATTATTTTCTCATGGGTTATTTCACATCATTTATCTAATAACCGATGTGAAAATTTGTTTTCCACGTCGGTTATAAAATAACTAACTTGGAAAACTGACGAGATATGGGTTTATCACATTATTTATTTAATAACTGATGTTATAAACCATCACTAAGGATTTTTCACATCTATTATTAAATAACTGATGTGAAAAAGCAATTTTTTTAAGGAAATCATTTACAACCATCCTCTCCACATCCAACCATAACAACAACAAAAATCAGAAAATAAAAATAAGCAGATGCAAAAAAATAGCAATACACATTTACAAGTACAACATTCAAAATTATAATATATAATAAAAACAAACTAAAATTCAACCAAACCTATAAAAGTATTTTTCCATTAAACTTCTAAGTGTTTTAGCTCTATTTCACTATAAGTTTGAGGGTCATAAAAAAAATACAAATTAAAAGAAAATCATTTTACATTTATTATGAATAAAATGAATGAAATGTGAAAGAAATGTTTATAAAGAAATCTAACCCGGTGAAACTTCAAAACTATCCCAGTTTTAATTATTTCATACATAAATATTAACACATAATATCTATATTCCTTTATGAATTATTTTTTATGAAAATGATGTTTAAATGAGTTTTTCAGTTAAAAATATCATTATTAGGTAATATATTCAAAATTCACCTTTTCTTTTACATATTTGACCTTAGCACTCTTTTTCTTTATACTATCTTGAAATAAATTCCATCCCATATTAGAAAATAATATGAAGGAAATAAATTTAAAATTAATTATAAAATAAACAAGTATTAATAAATTCAAACATAAATTTCCAATACATCCTTAAAATTTTGTTTCACTTTTCCATGGATAGAGAATAACCAGTAATGTACCTTCTCCCTTGGACAAAAAACACCTAACATCCAATGTCCACTGATATAAAAAAAATTAATGTTAGTGGTTATTATGTTAAAATATATATATATAACACTTTGTGAGATATGTGTTTCATACTCTTGAAGATAAGAAAACATCCAACACTAAATAATTACATCCTTTTAAAATTATTTTGCAATATAAACTATTCTTTATACTTCAGTCAATGGCCTCGCTGCAAGTGAAATGAAATGTGGGTAGATAAATCTATATACATCTGTCTTTTCATGCTAATTATAAATTTTATAAAGATACCTAATACAAAACAAACATAAGTATAAATTTTAAATAAATTAAATACACAGAAAGATTTATGTTAAGACTTACAGAGAAAAAAATTGCATCATGTTAATGGAAAACTGGTCACTAGTTAAAAGATCCATGATATCAGTTTTCAAAAGAACCATAGTCATTGCACTCCTAAAAACACAATATTCCATTTCAATTTCATAAACACCCAACAAAAAATTTGAATATCTTGACAATATATCTAGACTAATAGAATCTATATCTAAAGTCATGGATCTTTGTATTTTTTGTTGTCTATATGATATTTATTTACCTTTAAATTATTCTTGTAAAAAAATAGATAAATATATAAACTTTAAAATGTTAAAACAAATTTAATACAAAAATTAAATAAAAAATAAAATATACACATACCTCTATGGTAATATGTCGCAAAAGTCTAGATGAACAAACTAAAAAGTGGATGATACTTTGTCAAACTATACTCACCTTATCTATAGGTAATGGTTCTCCAACTGATATATCTATAATATCATGTACATTGAACCTATGATGCTCTATTTCTAACTGTTTATGATGAATTTTATCACCAATATAAAATTTCATCTCATGGGCAACAATATTATACTACGGATCAACAACATATAACTCAAAATAATGGGGAAGCAGTGGAGGAGGTTGTAAGAGTATGATAAGGAGTGGGGTCTTTAGGTAGAGGTGGAGGAGTGGGATCTACTAGTGGAGGTGTTGGGGTGTAGTATTAGTATAAGAAGTGGGGCCTGTAGGCGGAGGTGGAGGAGTAGGATCTACTGGTGGAGGAGTGGGAGCTGCAGTCTGAAACTGCCTTTCCATGTCTACAAACATCGGCTGCATCGAATCTCTGATCCTATTCTCCATTTTCACATGAATATCCTAAACTTGAGCCTCCAAATATTATATACTTTTTTTATAAACACCCTTCATTTCAGAAGGTGAAGAATTTGAAAACACATTTTTCACTAATACACCCACCGGTTATCCTCATACACTACCTGGGTGTTTGGGATTTCCCAATGTTGTAGTTAAAATGTGCATCCTAACATCACTTAAAAAGACCCCCTATGTTCTCTATGCCTCAAGAGAATCATGTATTAATTATTCAAAAAATTCTATAATGAATCAAAATATATAAACAATTGAATTAATTAAATAAATAAATTAAGTAAAAATTTTACAATCCTCTCAGCTACAATCATAGACTCTTCCATAAAATATTGTCTTTTTTTCTCATTTGATCCCTCTTCCATTTTCATGTATATCCATGGGGTGGTGGGGAAACCTCTTCCTAGATTGAAGACTCATCTCTCAGTTTTTGAAATTTTTCATCTATCATTTCTTCTTCCAAAAATGTATACCCTCCCCAAGATAAATTATGCAGGTATAAATTTATATATTAGATATATTGATGATATATCCTCAATTTCTATAAATTAAGAATAACTAAATCATTAATAATATCATTAATATAAAAAAAATATAAAAGTTAATATTCCACTTACCAAAAATGATTCTCATCTTCTACTTTCAACAAATTACTTCCATGTATCTTCATCTATAAAGGGGTATATATCACATGTATTATGATGTTGTCTATTCCTAAAAATTAAATCTAATGTGAGGGTTTATTTTAAATCCCTCCATATCATAGAATCCAATGATAAAAATTTCCTCCTGACTCCTCCAGTGTTAAGTATATCATTTGTCACTTGATAAGAAGTAGAAAAACATATATTATTATAAACATTTAAATATAAGTAAAACAATAACAAAAAATATTACTAGAACAGTATCCCACAATTGAGATATTAACCATTTTTCAATACTTCTTCGATCATCAATCAAAATACTGGCTTTTCTTTTAGCGTCAACTGATATAAAACTCTTGAATTATTTTGAATTAGTACCCCTTGGAATATCATTATCATAAAATTCTACCAGTATCCTTTGGTCCAAGCAACAAGTAATTGATAATTTTGGTAAACATGTGATTCCACATTTACCAACCCTTGAACTCTTCTTTGGCCCTATGGGAGTAGATGACTCTTATAAAGAAGGATGGGTCTCATCAAGAGGAGTATGCGCACATTACTCCCCAAAGGTATGAGTCTGATCATCTCCAGAAGTATGTGGTGGATCATTTGATCGATCTTTCATTGTTTTACAGATCAAAGAAACAAACAATTAGTATATAAATATACAAATTCAACTATTAAAATACTAATTTAAATCAAAAATGAAAAATTATAAAATGAAAAAATTAAACTTAATTAAACTTAACACATTTTTATTCAAATTTTTTATAGTTAACTAAAATTCTAACAATAGTAATGAGATATGAAATATCATGTAAACAAATGAAAACAAATCCAAAAATGGTGTGTGAATAGTTAAAATGCTCCAACCTAATAAATCATTATTTATAAAAAAAAAGAACATTTTTTCAATATATTCTTATAAGATATTTTTTATTTAACATATTAAATTTAAAATAAATATATTTCAAGAAAATAAATTGTTAGATAAGTTATGTAAGGGTAAACATGGTAAACTAAACAAAACTAAGCTAATATAAACAATCAATTAAACTTATTAGTTAAAGTATTTTTTTTAATAAATTAAATTAAATTAAAATATCTAACATTTTTTGAAATTTTAAAAAGTAAAGTATAAATAAACATATGTTACAACCTATAATATTAGGAATTTACTAAATGATTTTTATCTTAAATCCCTTCATCATGATCATTTTGTATGGCACAGACCATTTTTACCATATGCTCATCAATATTGTCTATTAATATTTCCATGTAAGTAGGGATCTCACATAAATCAGCATCTTTATCAAGTTTATCGGCACCAAAATACTATTTTTTCCAGGTAAAACAATAGACCACTGACTATAGGATTAATCAAGAACATGGAAATTTATATTTATATGTGTTTCCATTATAATAGGATAAGCTGTGTATTACAATCTATTCATATTAACAAGTCTCGTTCCACATTCAATATGTATGAAACTGATATTACCAATAAACCATTTTCAATTAAGCACTAGAACATGAAATTTAATGTAAACAACCACCCATATTTCTTTAATAACTCTATAATATGCACTTGATGTGAAAATTGGGTTTTTTTCTTTAGCACATGAAAAATGTATTTCTTCTGTGAACACCAATACACTACTATTCTAAACTACGCTTCTTTTCTAATGATCTTTCATAGGAAATGTATAACCATTAATTTCATACCCGTACAATGTTATAAAATTTAAAATTGGACCAACCACTAACCATTTTAATGTTTCTGATTCATCTAATCTACAAAGTATGGTCTCTTTAAACCCTGGGAAAAAAAGTTTTTTTATGCTTATTCAAAATCCACATATCATTCTTCTTTGGATAATATTATTTCAACACATTAATATGAAATTTTATATATGGTTGAGCATCATCTATGTTATTTAATATGTATAAATGCACCTTATTTATCTGTTCACCTATCAAATATTTAACTTTCAAGCCACAGATCCCCTTTCCCCCATAATTAACTCATTCATGGAGAGATGTAGGAAAACTAATGTGATCCACTGCAGACAAGAAGCTTGTACAAAAGTCTGAAACCTCATCAGAAATATACTTCTCAATAATTGATAATTCAGGTCGATATGGATTCTTAACATACCCCTTCAATATTTTCATATACCTTTCAAAATGATACATCTAATATAGATTTACAGGTCTACAAAACTTTATTTCTTACACCAAATGAGCCATTAAATGCACCATGATATCAAAAAAAAGATAGGGAAAAATACTTTTCCAATTGAAAAATTATAGAAATTTATTTTTTTCCAATTTTTTTAAATCATTTAGATCAATCACCTTATTTAAAATTGAATTGAAAAAATAACAGAACTTTATTATAGTATTTATGACCTGGATGGGAAATATTTTATGCAATCCAACTGGTAGGAGTTGTTTCATCAGGACGTGACAATCATGAGATTTCAAACCTGTCAACTTCAAATACTTTAAAGACACAAAAAATATTATATTTTAAGAATAACCTTGTGGCACTTTGAATCATGAAGACACTTATAAAGGCTAATTTTCTCCCTATTGGATAATGTATGACAAGATTATGGAATGAATGTTCGCCTTCCATCGGGAGTGGAATATAACTCCAAACATATTCCCATTGAGAGTAAGTCCAATATTACATTCAACCCATATTTAGTATTTCCTTTAATATCTAACAATGTTCCAATCAAGTTGTGATAGATATTCTTCGCCACATACTTGAGATCAATGTTATGTTTGACCTTATGATATCTCCAATATGGTAGCTCAATAAATATTGACAGTTTATTCCAAATATTTCTATCATTACTAGATTTATGTGTCTTTCTGAATGTCACATCAAGGTTTTTCACCCTCTCAAAATATTAATTAGTGGATAAGGTTTTTGGAGAAATATCAAATTCTTATGATCCATTAAATTCATTTTTTAATCTTCTATAAGAGTGATCCATAGACAAAAACTTTCGATGACCCATGTATACTATTTTTCTCCCATGATGCAGTTGATAATATGAAGTCTGTTCTTCGCAAATTGGAAACGTTTTATGCCCCTTAACATTGTATCGAGAAAAATTTCCATATGCTGGAAATTAATTTATAGTGAAGATAATCATTACATATAGTTGAAAATATTCCATTTTATAAGAATCAAACACCCTAATACCATCCTCCCATAAGAGTTTCAAATCATCAATTAATGGTGACAATAAAACAACAATATTATTTCCAGGTTGTTTTGGTCTAGAGATCAATAAACTCAACATGAAATATTTGAGATTTATACAAAATTTAGGATATAAGTATTAAATAACCCATAAAATAGGCCATAAACTATGTGTGCTACTAAGTATTCGATATGGATTCATTCTATTAGTGTATAGTCTAAGTTTGGGATTTCTAACTTTATTTCTGAATATAGAAAATTGCTAATCAATTTTCTTCCACTGTGAAAAATTAGCTGGATGCCTTAATTTTCCATCACATATCCACTCATATGCATGTCATCTTAACCTTTTTTCATCATGTGAATTTGAAAATAAATGTTTCAATCAAGTAATTATAGTAAGATACTAAAATTTCTTATAAGGGGTCTCTATAACTGCTAAATTAGCATGTAATTTTTCTTTCAATTAATATCATGACATCCCATATTTAGGACACTTTGATAGAAATTACTATTTCTTACTATATATAACACAGTTATTCGAGTAAACATGTATTTTTTTGTAACCTAATACCATCAGGTATAGTATTTTCTTCACTTTATAATGTGAATCAGGAAGGTCATTGTCTTTAGGAAAAATATCTTTCAATAATTATAGAAAATTAGTAAAACTCTTGTTACTCCAACCATGTTTCACCTTCAAGTTAATCAATCTTAAAACTGATGATAAAACCTTAAATTTCATACAACTTAGATACAATGTTTTTTCAACATCACCATATAGACTCTCAATTTTTAGTTCTTTCTCAATTTTCTCTTCTTCAATATCACAAATCATTTCTTCAATTTCACTAGAGTTGTCATCTTGTAAATCATCATCATCATTAGATCTGATATTCTTCCCAATTTCACCACGAAAAATCCATGGGATATAACTCAGATTAAAACCATAACAAATTAAATGATCTTTTATCTCTATTATTTTCAACTTCTTCATATTTAAACATTCAGGCATGGATAAAAAACATGTCTTTGTTTAGAACATTTCATTTAGAAAATACCAAAAAACATCAATACCTTCCTCATATTCATCACTTATTCAAAGTTTTGTAATCCAACTTATAATCATTATTATCTATAAAAAATATCAAAAATAAATATCTTTTCAAAAGAATATAGTGGTGATAAAAGTAAGAATAAAAAATCAAGTCAAACCAGGTTTAAATTTATATTAAATATGTCTTACATTGAAATTAACATAACTTTGAAATTTAAAAAAAATATGCATATTTGAAAAGTATAATTATAAATTCTATACAACAATCAAATATAATTTTAAATATAATAAATAAATAGGATGTAAACCATTAATAAAAATATAGATAAATATCATAGTGACTCTAATTAATTATATAACATATAATAAGGTTTTAGAATAATTATGATTACTTTATGAGTTATTAATTAATAAATCATAGATATTCATATATAATAATAATTGTATAAAAGGAATGTAGATAAACTAATGTTCCACTAAATATATGATGAATGATTAGTCACTAAAATTTTCTCTAAAGTGGTTTTATGTTGTCTATTATTCCACAAGTAAGATGATTGATGGGACACATCTATCTTTGTATAATACATCATAAATACTTACATTTATATGATTGTATGTTGTGGAAATTCATTATGTATATATGTAACATATAAATATAAATAAATAAAATAGTACATCTAAAACCATGTTAGGCATGGTTATATGGGGAAAGAAATAAAAGTGATCTATAATATTTCTTTACAATGCACATTTATGGAGAAAAATAATATAATTAGATAAGGGATTGAAAATAACTTACATTACACTAAACCACAAACAATTTTTTCTATGTGAAAGTTTTATTTAATAATATTATCATAGTTCAATAAACTTCTGTCAAAAAATTCAGTGAAAATGATCTTCTATATGGTAGAAACACCATAAAATTAAGATATAATGCTGAAATTTATGATCTAACATATAACATTAAAATGTAATGAAATACAAAACTTTTTAATTAAATCAAAGGATAACTAAGGTATATAAAGATGGTAATCCGAGATTTTTTATGAGAATATCTATATACAAATGTGCAATGATGAGGCCGATGAAACCTAATAGTATATAAAGATAGTAATGTGAGATGTTGGTAAATGTAATCGAAAAAAATGGGAGTTAGGGAGTCTGCGACTTTGAATGACCGAAAGTGAGAATCGATGTGTGAGGCTTACTTGAGAGTTGAGAGATGATAATATCAAATGAAAACAATAATATGATGAAACATGAGGATGTATAATGATGGAAAATTGATATTACAGTCCAAATAATCAAAGAAACGAGGTTAGAGATTTCATGCGAGAGATAGATGAGTTTTCTTTCGCAAGATCGAATAACACCAAAATGAATCAAATAGGAAATTCAAAAAATAATAAATAGTTTATAATTTTGGTTATATAATTACCAACATTATAAAGTAATTTTTATTAATTTTTTAAATCGGTTATTATATAACTGATGTGAAAAATCATCTTTAAAACATCATTTATTTTATAACCAATGTTATAAAGAAAGGAAATTTGATTTATAATGTCAGTTATTTTATAACTGACGTGAATAAATCTCATTATCATGTTAGTTATATAATAACTGATGTGATAAAGTGAACTATATATTTCTCATGATGGTTAAATAATAACTGACATGATAAAACACACTACTTGTTTTTTTACATCAGTTATCTAATAACCGACGTGATATAGCAACATAGATGGCTTTGTCACAGTGGTTAAAAATAACCGATGTGAAAAATAAATTTTATACTAGTGACCCCTACAATACCACTCTAAAAATTAATTTTCCTCCTAAAATTATGCGCTCTTTCCTTACCCTGTATTCTTCTTTCACTCTTATAAGCTTCTGGTCAAAAGAGATTATCCAAATCCCTTCATTTCTAAGGAATCCCCCAAGAGAAACTTAAAGATCTCAATGTAAGTTAAATTATTTTTATAATATCTTTTCCTTTTATCTTTTGATTTCAAATTTATTTTTCTCAATATTATATGATTACTTCAATATTTATAGTGTATAAAAAAATTTATATTTTGTAGATTAACACTAAACACATTTCCTATAATAACCCAAACTTAAAACATATATATAAATTGTATCATTATAAAATATTTCATTTTTCATGTATTCCCAAATCTATTATAGGTTTAGAGTTTTAGATATATAATTTATCACCATTACATAAATAAATTTTACATCACAAATTGGACACTTCCACTAAGTATCCATTTTTTCCACAATATAAAACTATTAAAAAATAAAAAGTTTTCTTTGAATAAAATATCTTAAAAAATTTATCTTGACCTCATACTTGACCCTAATAATCCTTAAAACCATGTGAAAGACATTTTAAAATATGGTATTAGCACATAAATATTATTAATGGAGATATAAAAATAATGAAAGAAAAAACATGTTAGTATATGAATATTCATAAAAAGTTTCCTTTTTCAAAATAAAATTGGACACAAAATAAACATTTTCTTACACAAGAAATCAACTTATCTGACCAAATATTTTCATTAAATATTTCATAATAAATATTAAAGGAAAAATAAAACTCATAAATTTTTCTTTTCAATCACATAAAACTCATAAAAACTTTTCAAAAAGTTATTCATTTCACCATTAAGAAGTGGAATATACTTTTCTTAAACATAATCTCATTATATTACCTTGTAAAATAATAATATTTTCAGAAATATCATATAAATTGTAGATAAATCATGTTGGTAACTTGGTACATCATTTTCATATCAATCTTATGAATGGAATAACCTACCCAGTAAATTTCAATAATCTCTTAAGAGAATCCCAGTCATTTAACTCCATCCATTTACCCAATACATTGGAAAGCTTTATCGATCTCACCCATACTTGGTTTATAATGGAACCAATCACAATGGGTTTATAAAAGAACCATACTTCTTCATAAAAAAATCTCAATAACTATAAAATAATCATAAAACGTGAAGGCTTTCATAAAAATATTCATTTCACCCATAAGAAAAACATTTCATGATATTGAAATATCCATTCCAATTAAAACCTTTCTCAAAAATACCTAGAACAAAGGGAAAAAGTTTTTTTATTTGAAAAAAAAAATATTTTAATGTAATTTAAACATAAAATAATTTTTATGGCTTTTTAAAATAATATTGACACCATATATGTTAAAATAGAACATTCCTTTTTCCTTTTTGTGAAAACATTCTGTATAAAATATGAAAAAATGTTCCTTTTTAAAAACTTTGAAATAAAGTTAAATGTGAAATAATATGTCCTCTATAACTCATTTATATATATATATATAAACACATATATAAACTAATATTAATAATATTCACATGGAAGAAACATATTTATAAAATAAATCTTTAAAACATTTTAAACAAGGTTTTAAGTTAAAGTGTCCTTACCTGAAGTCTGACTCATCACCTACATTCTTTATCTTCATGAATGATATTTTTATGTTAATTATTTAATTTATTAAGAACATTTTTCAATATTATTATTATTTTATTTTATCTACTACCATGTTATGTACAATTACTTAATTAATTAAGTGCACATTGGATGTTTTGATGACATTCGACTCATATGTCAAAAATGAATTTAGAAGGTCCAAGAGGTCATCATTCCATAAACTCTAGAATAATATTGATGAAATAATTATAATTTTAATATATCAATAATAATTTTAAAACTAACATGAATTATGGTTATGAAAAATGAATTATGTTATAATCATAAAGAGGGTAGGTCGTACATACACATGAGTAACATTTCTATTTTTCAACGAACATGATGGAAATAAGGTAAGTATTATTTAATATTTAAGTAATTATTATTATATTAAAAATATAATATTATTTATTTAAATAAACTTATAGATAAAATACATGTGATGTGTCCATGAAAAATTAATCACATCGCTTCATGGAGGTGGTAGTCTACACGTATGCATGAACGACGTTATCAATATTTAATGGATAGAAACATAAGAAAATAGATGATGTCATATCTTTTAAGAATTTTAATTAAAACATAAATATAATATATATATATATATATACTTAAAATCCATCATTATAACCATCCATGAGAGACAGTGATGGAAAATGAATTTCATCAGTTCGCAACATGGTAGTCTTGTGTACACAAGATCGATTGTTTTATTTCCCATTTGATGGAAGAGGATATGGATATAGGTTACACCATTAACATAAAAATATATTAGTATATTTACAATACTATTTTATTATTTCTCCATTTTTTAAGAATATTTTAAGGATTTATGATAAAAAATAAAACAAAAATTCCTAGTTAAGAACTATACCTCTTCTACGAACAAACTATTTAGGTTTACAACTATAGTCTTCCTAGGTTGTTTTTATGATCAAAACAGAGAATATAGGAAATGGGGAGGGATGTAAGTAAGGTATTTTGATAGGTATTTTTTAATATAGATCACTCAAAATGTGTGAGTAATATAGGAGAGGGGGTTCTCTTTTATAAGTGTGGGGAGGGGCATTCTTGGAATTTCTTAAAGTATGTAATTAATATAAATTATTTTTCTTGTAAAATGAATCAAAATAGATATAGTTAGGAGATATTATGATTATGATTATAAATATTCTAATGTAATAAAATTTGGAAAATTTTAAGTGATGTTTTAACCCTTATCATTTAGTTTTAACCCCCAATAACCCTTTTGTTTATTATCATGATATCAATGTTTTTTACAATAAAGGAGTCAAGAAAGTTACTATAAAAGTAAAAATGGCCCATAAATAGACCATGGTTGATATTAAAAATAATTTTTCATTCACTTCTCCAAAAATAATATTTTTATGAATTTTAAATCATTTAATAAAACATTAATATTATAAAATATCATAAATTTTATTTTTCAAAACAATTCATTTAATTTAACTTTAAAAATAAAATTAAAACAATATAATTAAGAATATAATCCACTAAAACATACCTAATATGTTTTATTTTTCTATAAAATTCTTGGTACACTATAACTCATCCAAAAAAATATTACTTTTACTGTTTTTAAAATTATTTAATTGATTTTTTACTATTTTCACAAGCATTGTGTTGTCATTAGATAAGCATTTAAAGTAATTATTTTATCATTAAAAATTAAAAATTAATTACCATGATAAATAAAAATAATTTATATTTCATATAAACATTTATAATTGAACTTAAGTTGTTTTTATCCCTTTCACAAAATTTCATAGATATTAAAAGCAAGAGAGTTACATTTTTGACATTTTATTTAATTAAAATAATATATGTCATTTTCAAATAAAAATGGAACAAAATTTATATAAATAAAAATCTTGGATGAGGATGGTTTAAAACCACTCATATAATAGATTAAATTCAAGTTTTGGTGTTATTTTTAGTCCTTATCATATTATTCGTATCCCTTAATTACTGATTTACCCTTACCGATATGATAAATACTTACCATGGTTACTATTCATAATAACCCAAAATAAAAGGAAACTATTTTCAAAATTTAGACTTAATAATTCCAAATATGGAATCCATTTTTTTAAGATACAATTTCAATAATTGGATGAAAATAAATTAAGATTAAAACGCAAAACACAACAAAAACAGTTTTTAGAAAAATTTGTTTTTAATCCCAAAAATGAACTTATACCAAAATTAGGTATAATTATGATTAATATGTAATTAATTAGATTATTTATAATTGAATTATTCTTATATTACTTTAAGATCAAATTATACTTTTAAATTACTTTAGTTATTGAAAAGAAATTATAGTTTTAAAAAATCAATATTTTTCATTATTCAATGAAAAAGAAATATCTTCAAAAAAATACCAAAGTTTAACCTAAGATAAATTTTGATATTATTATTTCAAAAATTAAATTATTTTTTCAAAATTAAAATTCAAAAAATTTTAAATCATGCCTTTAAATAAAACCATATAATACATGCAAACAAATCTAATATGAATTAAACTATTTCATTTTTTGATTTAAAAATTACTTAATATTCATATATTGAATATATCTATAAAAAATATAACTAATGAGTATTAATAAGATATGAAAATTATTTATTCTAAAATTACCTGGGATGTTACATTTCTCCTTTCCCTTAATAAATATGAAATCATCATTCGTGTGTTGTGCGAACTACCGCCTCCACGATGCAACGTGTTTCGTTTTCCTTCACCGCCATATAAGAATATATATTGAGATGATATTAAAGGATAAATATAATTTTTATAATATCATTAATTTTATGGTATGACAAATTGTATATCCTATTAATGATACGATCAACTTTAGTTTATTCGTCTGAACCAAGCATACTAAGAAGATAATCTTTTGTTCAAATTGTGTAATATTTTTATATCTATTAATTGTTGTTATAATTCCTTAAAATTATGATATATAACATTAATAAACACTAAATAAGATCAGTAATCTTCAGGTATAATTATATTATAGAAAACCCACCACATAATCATGCATTAAATCAGGGTATGTTCTTGTTTGGGTCTGTTTATCCACTTACTTGAACAATACAATGAATTTATATCATGGATGACTATGAAAACTTGTTTAATGTTATAATATGATATAAATGCTTAAACATGATTTTTTTGTTCCAATGACCTTATATCAATATTTAATTAATTAATTAAGAAAATACACTTTGATAATCAAGAATCACTAAAACGTGTTTGTTATTGATTTCATCTTTGAGGATAATGACTAAACACTCATGAAAGGAATTTGAAAAATTAAAAAAAATTATATAACATACCTAATAGTGAAATTATTGACCTATTAATGATTAAATTTGGAAGAATAATTAATATGGACACCAATATTATGAAACTAGTACAACCGATCAAAACCATAAACACCCAATATGGAAAATAGATAGAATTTATATTGATAATGGATATTTATGAAGATTATAACAGAAAATGGATATAATATGGGTTATAAATTAAGTGACTAATATATCTATGTTTGTGATATAGGATGTTAAATTATTTTTGTGGAATATATGATAATATGTAAGGGTTTTCCATCCCAAATTCCTCTCATTGGGACATTTTGTATATTATGAACATAATTTCCTTTATGTGGTGTATATACTACCTATTTTAGATTTTATATCATGAAATTCCTTTATTAATGAAATTTTAATATCATTTTTAATCCCTCTATTTCAATTGGATTCGATTTAATTGATACCCAAGCCATATGTGGGGTTTTTCATTCTCAATTTTCATTATTTGGGACACATGTTATATTCACCACCTATTTTCTTTTGTGTAGTGAATAAATTTCCATGGCATAATTTTTTTAATATTATTCATGAAATTTAAGGGATTTAAAATTCTATATTTTTATCCCTCTTATATATTCTTTTTATTTAATATTTACCAAAACTGTTGTAAAACTCAATATTTTTCGGGGTGGAAAAATAATCCTATGTTTTGGTAAAGTAAAAGTGTGTAATTTTCAATCAAATAAATCCCTATTTGGATAATGTAAATTTGATAAGATTGTGGAATAGATGTACTTAGAGGTAATTTCCAAAGAATGGTTATTTGAGCATTGACTCAATCATCACCCAAATGCACGATGAGTGGGCCGAATGTTGCAAACATAAAGATACACTCCCAAGGGATATTCTTTGGAATAATAAAATAATCATAATGAACCATGATAGTGGATTTTTCTTACCATTTCATTGGTCTCATGTCAATGAACACTATTGAACCCAATTACTATCTTCCATGGATAACCCAACACATTGAAAGTGGACTCATCACTATATTTCTTTGATAAGGTTACTTCATGTTACTTTGATGATACCCCAAAACTTTTAAGTTGATTAAGGGATGTTTTATTAGATATCAACATTATTTTATAATTGGTAAGTATTTGATTTTATTATTTCACATTATATGGATAGTATATCATAATAGTGGGTTCCCTATACCCAATTAAATAGTATTTTTTGATTTCTATATCATGTATACAGTGATTTATGCATAATGTAAACTTACCAAAATAGTATATATTTTCCAACATCAACTATTTAAATATAAATTTCCTTATATTACTTTTCATATCAAAAGGGTATAGTAGTTCCCAGGCAATAATGATAACATTTATATGCTTTGAAATTAATCTTAAAAATATGTCATATGGTTTAGATACGTCATACTAATTGGACACATATGATGTTTGACTATCAAGTGTTGGGGACTTATAATTATTTTGAATTCTTCTCATGAATTTAATACTTGGTGATCTCAAGTAGATGAGATCATGAGGACTGAACCTCCAATAGGAACACCACATGTTTTAGGTTTCATTGGTAGTTCCTATTTAGGATCACATGTAATGGACTCCTGAATTAAGATTATTATTGATGTATACTATTTGATCACATGCTTTGATGCAATTAAAAAACTATGGAATTGAAGTTGTTTCATGGTAGCTTAGTTGGGTGCATCATCAGTAGTATGACATTTATTGGATAATCAAGATATAATTTTTCAATTCTAAAATGAAGTGATATCTCGAGCCTAGTTGACCAAGATGATAGTGCCTTCATTAAATCCATGGACATGGTAGAAAAATGTATGTTCATATAGTTATGTCAATGAATAATAAATCAGTAGATGATTATTTCACAAGGTGTGCATCATGTATTATCAGATATCTCAAGACAAATATATTATATTACATGGCGTTTTTTCATAGGAAAGGTTATCATTTATATGAATATACCTTATCTCTTTAGGGGCCTTTATGGGTTACAAGACTCCACTCCTAGATTGTGAATTGAATTCAATACTATCAATATAAGGCCTTTTAGGGTCACACACCAATAATATTCAAAAGTATGGCCTATTCTGATGAATAGAATTACATGGTATAGTGGACCCCACCACGAGGTTAGGGATATGTCTGAGAATATACGATTTACAAGGAATAAATAAATTTATATTATCCAAGTTTAGAATAATTGGTATTGTATTTATTTATTAAATGTATTTACAAGTATTAAATTAAATACATGAAAAATATTATATAAAAGAATATTATTTTAATATTCAAGGTTCATTTAATATTTGTGGAAATATAGAGTTCAGATAATGGATCGATTTTATCTTGTAATATATTTATTATATTACATGAAAGTGATAAAAATATAAATGATATTTATAACTCAGTAAAGCAGTCATAAGATTTCATTTATAATGAGTAATAAATATTCAGGGGTCAGGGATCATTTTTAGTTATTTTAGAATCTTACTGTATAAGGAGTAAATGAGATCTCATGAAAACGATTATTCATTACATGATTCCAAAGCCTCACTCTCCTATCCTTCTTTATAGATAGATTATAATTTTATCCAATCCTTTGATCAAAGTTTTACTTCACAGATTGATGGATCGATGTAGTGGTGATTATCGGGAAATTAAAGGATTAATTATATCTCTATGCGAACACTTGGAACTCAACAACCAATGAAATTTTAAAGCATGCATGGATGATCTATAGGGAATCGACTTAGTTTCCTTTAAGAAATGATTATAGATTATGATTTGATATTGAGTGTGGATTCAGATCGAAAGAAGTATTTATTTAAATTAATTTTTATACTTAAATTCATTATGTGAAGATCCTCAGGCCTTTATCGAGTTTTCGCTTCACTAACGATGACTTTATTATATTGATCACTGGTGAAAACATTTGAATTCCCAACCTACCTGCTTCCACAGAGCACTCTGGTACCTTCAATTGGTATTAGAAAAATCATGTGACGTTTTGAAGTCAAGAAAAATTAAATTTGTAGTTGATTTATGAAGAGATCATCGCTTTGGCCCCAATGCTGTAGACGGTGGTTCAATACAAAATCGGATGACCTATTTGTAGTCATACAAAGTTTTTAATATGATAGAAATTTTTTTTGAGGGTTATAAAAATGAAGAACATATATATAAAGAGACATATATTTGTGTGTTATCATAATTCTAGTGCTTGATTTGAAACTGATCGGTTATGTGGTGAAGATCTCTAGTGAACCCAATAATTCCATCTAGATGCAGGTAGTCAGAATATGGTTTTCATGCTAGGAATTAATTCCGTAGTACAGTGGAATTTTTTTTAATTTACATTTTCTATAGTCTACAAGCATAGGTTGTGTATTTTTTTAACACATAAAAAAACAAAAAAAATGTCCAAGGAGATTTTTGGGTCAGTAGGTCACGCAATCAGCCAAAGTTTTTTTTTTAGAGTTAAGGTCCTAGGGTGGCTAGAATAAGGTAATATTTTCAAAAAAATATATTTTAAAAAATAATATTTGTAGATTCCATTGGAAAATAAAAAAAATATTATCAAGGGGAGGCCACCCATAGTGGCCACCGTCATTCCACCTACGTCCACGACACCAACTCCCCTCACCGTCCAAGCCTCTACATATCGCTACTACTTTGGACAGACAATATCACTAGCTCCAATCTCTCCACTATGCCCTATCATGCACTAGTCCAGACCATCACCTACATCCCACACATAGGCACTCCCTATCACTAACTCCCTTTTCTATAGCTAAGCCCTACCAAGCCAACCCCCTTTCACCCTGATCTTTTGCGTCATCATCGCACCACCAGGATCGACCCACTGAAAACCTTGACTCTTCCCCTATACACTCATCACACCACCTCTGGCCAGGTTCCAACCTTCCCCAAATTTGTTGTGTGAAGAATGCACCCGTTTTTCCCTACCGACCAGTCACATCACCGCACTGCCACACAACTCCCATGGAGGCGCCCACCATCGCACCCTCCCTCAACCGACACACCATCAACCACCCCTCATTCTCTGCCTCCAACACAAGGATCCCTCTTCTATCCTAACCACTTCCAAATAGTTTTCCTAACCCATACTAGGGTGGTTTGGTCCCTACCTGACCCGCCAATCCCATTTCGGGTCAATATTGGACCTGAAACCCATTTCAATGTCTTGTGGGTTTTACGGGGTCCTAAAATAAGAAAATAAAATCAAAAAATTCTTCAAAAATAAGTTATAATTTTTTAAATAAAAATTTTGAAACTAGGAAAGGGTGATAATTTTTATTAAAATGTATTATATAATTCATTTATTTCCCTTGACATAAAATTTATTACATATTTAATTTTTTATTATGCTTTAAATATTGTGCATCGTCTAATATTGAGCATTGAATACCAATGTGAGTTTAGAAGTTAATTTATTTAATTATTTATGAAATTGTGTGTGATGAATATGTTGGTTTTAGTTATTTAATTAAATAGATGGTATGTGCATCATCTTTACTCATCATTATATCTATAATGTCATACACAACTATATAAAATTTATTTATCTTCATTACACACTCCCAAGATCTCCTTGCCTACATGTGAGTATTTTTGTATTATGATGAATATTGGTGAGTACACTGTAAGATGTGGATCGTGTCAAGAATTGGTGGTATTTTAGATGAGATGGTGTTACATTGTATTGGGGTGTGATCTGCAATAATATTTAGAGGCGACTCGGGTACTTTACCCTAAGGGTCATGGTTTATCCATTAAGAATAAATGGATTAACCAATATCAAATTCTCAAGGTCATTCATGATTTATATTTAATTTATGAATTTTTTATTATTGTTTAGTGAGTTTTCAAGTTGAAGCATTCATATAAAATAATAAAAAAATCATGGTTTAAATTAAATTTAGAATAGATGAATGTTTTTCTATATACTGAATAGTTAGTTGTGAATGTGATCACATAGTATGTGCATATAAGATATAAAATGAATTCATTCATCAATAAATAATTAATTTAAAAACCCCTCAAAGAAATATTAAGTCACAAATGTCTTTTGGTGTTCAAATTTGAACAAAATTAGGTATATGGGGTGCTCATGAGCCCTAATTGAGGGTTCCTCCTACTACTGCGAAGTACTTATGAGAGATATGGGTTTAATTAAATAATTATGATAGTAAATAAATATCCATAGATATCTTTTTCATATTTAGAGGCAAATAATTAATTAATTAAAGTTTATGATTTTTAGAAGTTGGTACTTCACTCAACAAATCAAGGATCCATGAGTTAATATGGTTGGCCAATCAAATTCCTACCTCGAAACTCTATGAGTAGTGGTGTATCCATATATTAAACTATAAAGGGAGGTTTTGGGATATATTACACTTTAATACTCTTGTGAATAAGTATTCAGAATCTATTAGTGAGAGCTACTAGGTTTCAATAAAATAGTGGGATGCATTTAATGATTCATTTAATTAGTAATGTATAATAAATAATAAATATAAAGGTATTAATATTCTAGTGTTTGTTTTTTAGAAAAAATGGAAATAATGCCACATACACATAGAAATTACTACAGGATAAAGAACATGTCCAAACTGGAATGAATTTCTAAGATTAGTATAGGAGCATGTGCAAAATACTATGATATAATAAACCTGTTGGGTTACCTCATGAAGTGAGGGTGTAAAATATTCTTATAGGATACTCATGTATGGAATATTTAATGTTTACATCATAATGCTATCATCAACTTCGGATATGAGTTTTGGATACAACATCATGGCATAGATGATTTCACATGTTGTCTTGTCTCCGGGAAAATTACAAGGAGAAAGTGAAGCGAGATATGAAAGTGGCAGTGATTACACTAAATACGTGTAAATTGAAAGATGGATCATAATATTCCAATACACCCATTTATTATATCATTTTTTATACAATTACATTAGTATCATTTATGATTAAAAAATAAAACTTATGAAGAAAACACTTCATTACCTTTTATGTAATGTTCACAAAACAAATAAAAACTCTAAGAAAGACTAAACTTTAGTTTTTATGGTTAAAAAGGTGAAAGACAATGTAAAAGTTCCAATGTAAAGTGTGACGATGAAGGAAACATCAAAAAATAATTCAATATAAATGGGAATGGAATTTCACAAGAGATTATTTTCTTCGCATGTCATGAGATAAGTCTGTAAAATTTTAAATTCAATGAACTAAATTAAAGAAGCATGTAGTTGCTTCTTCTTCAGGTTTATTCATCATTTTATGTGATGTTTTGATCATACATCTTGAGTATTGAATAAAATATGAATATTATATATGTTTATTTAAATATAGTAACCAAGTAAATGTAGAGACATTATAAGAAGTGAGGTAAATTATCCAAACATCTAAGAAAGGGTGATTCATAAGTTGGTGGTGAGAAGTACACAAATTCAAATTTTCAAGATTAATGATTCTAGTCAAAAAAAAATAAGTATCACAAAAAAAATATTTATAATTATGGACACAGGAATTAATTATTCCATGATGGAATGAATTTTTTCTGTGGTGTATAATACTAGTTTTATAAAGATTGAGTCATTGGAAATAAATGATGAATATAAAATGTAATACTTAGTTAAACCCAGTTGTGGAAAGATAAGTATTTGTATGATAAAACTAAGTAGTTTTCAAGGATGTACCCAATATGGTTTTTGACCCTTTAGAGTTAAGTAACTTAGGTATTATCAATATGATTACTTGGTTTTGTAAAAATAAACCTTTAGAAATAAAGGTAAGCCTCAAAGCTATTATAATTAGTTTATATTGAAAGCATAAACTATTATAAGGTTAATCTAGTGGTAAATATATATTATAATATTTATTTAATATTTTTAAAGAATGTAAAGTGAAGTATGATATATAAATGGTTAGAAGATATGAGTTTCTTTGGGCCTGTGTGTAGAATAATATCTTTACCAATCATTCATCGATCATGACATGTAGAGTGGATGTATTCCTAACTTCATGTTTCCTTATTCACATCAAATACATGATTTTAGTAAAATAATGATTGATAGTGAGTCTTACATGTGAACATTAATGAATTTAAATATAGTGTGGAGTAATTCCTAAACACACATTTCTTTATACACATAAAATTCATGATGTGAGTAAAAGGAGAATCAATGTTGAGATTCATATGCATTTTAGAAACTTCCATTATTTTTCAAGACATGATTCATAAATAGATACATAATCACATTACCATATGCCAAAAATGATGAAAAATATATATCATATGATTTATAGTATGATAAAAATCCATCATTTCATAATGAAATGTGTTTAGATGAAAAGTATTTTTAAGGATATAAACAAACTTGCATCAAGAAAAAACATAATGTACATCTAAAGTGATTATCCTAAAGTTTTAAGGATATTAAATAAATAACTAGGACATAAAAGTTATAATCAATTCATAGATTATATTGTTATAAAAGGGTGAACATATATATTCAATATAGTGGGAGAATGATGGACTTGGGATTGGTTAATATCGGAGATACATAAATAATTAGCATAGGAACAAGTTACACAAGAGCTTATGGAAATGTATTTTTATAAAGACATATACTACATATGAAGAATAAAACCATGGTAATGTTTTTTTATTCACCGTGTTCAGTGATACATTATTTATTGATAATAATGTATCATACAAGTAATAAGTAAATGGAAACAAGTTGTGGTTGAAAAGTTCAATTAAAATTAAATAATGGATTCCATGTATCAAAGTATAGAGGATTATTTTTTTAATACAATAGTGGGTATTCAATTGAGAATATGCATGGGTGGTACAATCATGGTACCAATAAGGCTCTATTGGTGAAAAAAGTTGTTACGAATAAGTCCATTTTGAATTCAACATGTTATAACAACATTCTATGATCATTAAATTAGGCACTAAATGTCAAGACCACCAATCATGGAAGCCATTTATATGACGTAACCAAAAAGGGTTGATGAAAATAAAGAATTCCAATAAGTGGTGTAAATTACTTAAATCTATTTTTGAATTAAAGTAAGAAGCATGATCATAGAATATTCATTTTGAATAAATTTCTTCAATGTTTCTACAAAAGGATAGTGGAAACACCACTATTTTTTAAGAAAAATATGTTTGATAACATATAGAAAATAGTTATTGGTTATATAGTTAGTTAAGATTAGAATAAAAGTATCTCACTATATATTGAAATAAAGTTGAAACACTACAAAAAAAATGGGGTCTTAGTGGTGGTTTATTAGCGGTGGTTCTGGAAACCATCATAAATTAATTTTTTTGTATATTATTAAAATATAATGGCAGTTACATAAAAACTCCACTAATAATTAGATTTAGTGGCAATTTTATTGAAACCACTAATAAATACATTTAAAAACCCTAATTTACCCTACTCCCTCATCCCCCACCCAAACCCCCATGGCCCTAACACTCTAACCTCCCCCCAACCACCCCCCACCCCCACCCGAGAACCCTACTAACTCCCCCTCTCTTGATGCTGACCCCCACCCTCCCTTGACCACTGGCCACCAAATCCCCCTCCCTTAACATCAACCCCACCATCCCTCAAAGTTAAAAACTAGGCATAGATCCCCCCTCCCTTAATGCCAACTCCTGAACCTCGGTCCCCCTCCCCCATTAATGACCATTGAACCCCACTGACCCCGACCCTCCCTCCATCAATGTCGACCGCAACAACGTACCCCAAAAATATTCTCTAGAGATGATAGTCCCTCTTTTCTATTTCCCGACAACCACCACCCCCAATGGATTCTAATCCATAACCCCTTCCCCACTACCCTATACCCCTACCTACCACCTTAATTTACCCTAATTTTGTATGAGTTTGACATTAATGGGATCATATCCTCAACTTCCATGTTTTTTGTTTCCCTATCCCTACCTAAACAACCTTATTCTATGAAATATGACCCTATTATTGTGAGGGGTAATATTAATTCGTTTGTGTTTATATTTTTCATGTTGAATTGAATCATTTTCGTGTTAAATTTGTGTTATATCGAATCAATACCCTAACCCAGTCAATGATCAAATTGGGTGATGTTAAAAATTGATTGTAATTGTTTGATTAAACATTTATATCTTTATATATGAATGTATGGGGATAATAGAGACAATAAAATACTTAAGGATAAAAGTTGTATTAATTTACCACAAAACACATCTCAGTATACTATGGGTTTGGAAAAAAAATCATAATATTCAATTTCAAACCAGTCGGTGGATAGCAGAATAAAATGTATGTGTGATGATTGAAAATTCAAGAGATGGTTGAATAGAAATGAATTATATGAGAACTTGATATTGAAATAGTTTCCTAATTGATATGTATGTTGGATTTGGAATATTGGATCAAATTTTATTGAAATTCAAAACATTTACTATCCTATAAAGGAAACACGAAGTGACCCGCCGAAGGAGAATTCACTCTAAAACATAGTAAATGATGAATTTGTATTTAAAGGATACAATATATATGATTTTAATATATCAACAGAAACTTCAGTTGATCCTGATCGGGTTAATATTTATTAGAACTTTAGTGACCAAAAAATGAGTTTTATGAATTAGTTGAAGATTGAAAACAAGAACTATATAAAGGGTGTGTCAAGTAGTCGAAGTTGTCTTTTCTAATTAAGTTTTATTATATAAAGTGTCTTTATTGAATTACTAACAAACAAATTTTCATGATTTTAGAGTTAATTCATGATTCATTTAGTGAAGCTAAGATTCCTTCATCATTCTATGTGATGAAGAAAATTATAAACAAACTTGTACTTGATTATATAAAGATACATGCATACCCTAATGATTTCATGCTTTACTATGGATAAGATTATGATAAAAAATAATGAATAATATTTCATAAAAGAATATGTAAGTCAATGAAAAAAATTATATTAGAAGCCATTTTAGTTCTAGGAAGAAATAGAAGAATAAAACTCCTAAAAATGTATTCTATTACTTTCCTCTAAAACCACGCTTACAAAGATTATTCATGTCATCTGAGATTGCATGAGACATGAAGTGGCATGCTCAGGATAGTAAAAACAATTACTTTATGAGATATTAAAAAGATTCAACATCATGTAAAGTGTTTGATTCATTATATGCATATTTTTCTTCGGATTATATGAATGTACATTTGAGAATGACTTCTGGCGTTTTTAACCCTTTTGGTACTTTAAGTACTAGTTATAGAATTTGGAAAATTGTTTTGATCCCCTATAATATACCTCCATGGATTTGTATAAAAAATATTTATTTCATTAATTCAATGATTAATCTAGGAAATAAAATTCATGAAAATGACATTGATTTATACCTTTAACCAATAATCAAATACTTGTGAGAATTATGGGATGTTGGCATGGAAAAATATGATGTTTCAATCAAAAAAACTATTCAAAATGCATGATTCATTAATGTAGAAAATTAGTGAATTTCCTAGACTAGGAAACTTATATGGTTAGAACAATCATAATGGTATGTCTTGTCCCGTTTATAATTTTAATTTTTAACCTCAAAAATTACCTCATAGTAGAAAATATTTTTTTATGTGACATCATTGATTTCTTGATATTTCTCATAAATTTAGGTTTAATAAAAAAAATTAAATGGAGATATTGAATTGATAATTTTACTAAAGTTTTTATTTGGTTCATAAATCTTAAGAAAATTAATGAATTTTACTGTAGAATTTGGAAAATATAATCAGTTTAAAGAAGGTGGGAAAAGGGTACAAGGTATAATATCTGAAGTATCTAGAACAAAACAGTGGAAGAAAATGATTACATTTTTCAAAATACCTTTTTGGGAGTTTAATTTGATACGTTATAATCTTGAATTAACATATATTTAGAATAACTTCTATGACAATATAATTTTTACATTGCTTAATGAGTAGGGTAAATTGAAGGATCTATTTAATGCTCATAAGGATTTGGAATCAATAAATATAAAGCATGGTTTGTGGGTAAATTAGAATAAAAAGTATCATTTAGCTATTTTTACATTGAAAAAATATGAGAAAGTCGTATTACATAAAATTTTCAAGAATATAAAAGTTCTTGATGGTTATGCAAGTAATATTTCAAATTTTATTGACTTGAAACATCTAATGTTACATGGATTGAAAAGTCATCACTCACTTATTCTGATAGAGTAGTTGTTGTCATTGGAATTGCATAAAATTTTACCAAAAAAAGTAACTATAGTTCTAGTTGAGTTGTGTAACTTTCTAGAGAGCTTTGTGTCAAAAATATAAATCCAACTGAGCTTAATAAACTTTAAGAAATAATTATTTTGACACTTTTCATTTGGAGATTTTATTTAGCCCTTTATTCACAGTCATGATTCATTTGAATATTTATTTGTTTGAAGAATATAAACTTAGTGGATCGGTATTATTTATATGTATTTATCCAACTGATAGGTATGTTAATATTATTTTTATTTTCATTTCTAAATTCAATTTTATCAAATAATTGTGAAAAAAAATTAATATGTTTCTTATTTTTTTCATAGGGTACTTAGGTCATTTGAAATTATATATGGGGAATAAATCTCAACCAGAAGGCTCAATTAATAAAGGTTATATATATGAATATTTCTTGACCTTTTTTTCTAGGTATTTGGATGGGATTAAGACTAGATTCAATCATGTTAGACATGTTGAAGACATCTCCACTAATTATAATTCCGAGAATCGGTCATCAGTATTACCAACTATTGGAAAACTAATTGGAAAGGGGTCAAGTTTTACACTAACATAATTGGAGTTTCTATAAGTTCATAGATATGTACAACTTAATAGTCTTATTATAGATCCATTTATTAAATAATGGTTATTGCCAACAAATAAGTGGTTAAGGAGTCGAGCTCGAAATGAATCGGAATTAACAAATTTTGTTAATAAGGAGATTGTTGAATGGTTGGCCCATTGTATAAGTATATAATCATATTCATCTTATTGATGTGTATTTATTTTTTCTATGTTAAATATAACACCATATATCTTTGTGTCAAGATAATCAATGTTGATAATCGAGATGAAATATCAAAAGATTTGAAGTTTTTAGATCGAGGTCCTCTAAGTCAAGCTAAGATAATTGATGCCTAAAATATTCATGGATTACAATTTTATACAATTTATCATGAAGAAGACTTGAAAACTAAAAATTGTGGTGTATTTAAACATACAGTGTAACACCCCAAGATTTTTATCAGATAGATTTTTTTTCTTTTATTTATTTATTTATGTTTTTTTTATTCTTTGATGTCTTTTATTGTACGCTACACCAAGATAACCTTGTGAAACACGCAACACCGACTTAGCTTGTGGTATATGCAACATTATGCTTGGCTTGTGTTGCACACAATTTCAAGTTCTTTATATAGATTTCATTTAACACAATACTGAGTTTAAGCAAACAACTAAATATTATTATGTTACCTTATAACCTTGCCATTATAATGGTGGGTATGAATAGTATTAACTGAATTATGAAAATATTAGTTACAAATGTAAATATATAATTAATTATTTGGTGATAAATTAATTATAAATGAAAATAAAACCCTTTTTAAATAAAAAAAATTCAAAAAAAAACTATTTAAATGCAAATAAGTGAGTTTATAAAAGAATAGAATCACTCTTGATAGATTTTATTAATGAAATATATATGTAATATATTAATATAATGTTTAAAATTTATCATATATACTTTCTAGATATGATATAATAAAAAATCAATTTTTTGGATAAAAGAAGTATTTTTCAAAAAATGCAGTTTTACCACCTTTTAATGGCGTACCCATTTTAAATCTAGTTTTTTATACTTTTATATATCCTATTTAAAAAAATAAACTTATTATTTAAAATTAGGATATAAAAATTTACTTTTTATGAATTTTTGATATTTTTCTGATAATTTTGATGTGTTAATGAATAGTAAAAATATACTAAATTTTAATTAAAAACAAATATTTTCATTGAAATAATTCATATTGTTAAATTATATTATTTAATGGTTTTAAAGTATAAATATACTATATTTTTATCATTTAATATAATTTTGGTCATTGTAATTATTTTTACCATTAATTTAGATGTAAAAACATTTCAATATTTTGCAATGTTTTAACTTTTAAAACCTGTTTTCATTCCAACAACTGGTTTAATTTTAAATTAATTACTGAAAATTATGTGTTTTGAATTTTGAAAAATGGATTCCATATTTGGAATCTATGGGTCCAAATTATGTAAATATCTTTCTTTTATTTTTGGGCATTATAAATAGTAAGTTCAATGATTTTTATTAATACGGTAAAAAGGTAATTCGGGTAAATAAGGGTAAATATAATATTATAAAATTACCCTAACACTTGTCATAATATCATTGGTTTTTTGAATTAAATCATCATTGGGTCGAAATGGTATCCTTTTTAAGTCACTTGGATGAGATTAGTGCATTTAGTTTATTTTATTTAAAGAAAAGTTAAATATGTCTTACTCAAATTTTAATAACTTTATCATTTTTAATATAAGGTTACACAGAAGATAATTTCGACTATAAAACCTCATTTGAAAGCTAATATGTTTTTCTTTTTCATGGAAATTTATTTCTAATTTTTAAGAAATAAATAATTACCTTAAAAGTTTATACGTTGATGATGAAGAAATTATCTAATTGATTGAAAATTAATAAAATAATTATTATTAAAATAATAATAACCATTAAAAGACCAAAAAATTTGATAAAATATTATTTTTCAAGTATATATCTACAATAATAATCCAAGGGTCTATTTATAGACCATTTTGAGCCATATAGAATAGATTATAATAGTTATAATATTTTATTTAAAGTGATACTAAAGTTGTCACATTCAAGTTTTGATACATTTAACATTTTTAATGTAATATTTTCTAATAGAAATATTATAATATAAGAATTTTTATCAAATATAGATGATTTATCTTTTTCATATTATTTTATTTTTTATTTTTACCCAAAAAAATATGTATATTAAATAATTACAAAAAACTGATTTAGTAATTATTTTATTAATGGAAATATCAAACTAATGTTATTTGAAATATTAAAATAAATAAAATTTTGAATCATTAATATATCCAAAAAATTATTCAATACCTTGACCCCTTATGGATATAATAAAATATTTTTTTCAAGGTTAACATATTATCTTGATATTTTTAAAAAACTATTAATTGAATAGTGTCAAAATTGACACTATTGATATTTTTTCAAAATAATATTTTATTAAATTATTTAAAAATCATAAAATATTTTCAAAAATATAAATTAATTATTATTTAGTGTAAAATGTTCTATATTGTTCATTTATGGTCTAATTGACATCAAATAAGTAATAATTGCACTATTTTAATATTGAATAATTTGTTACCTTAGTTAACATTAAAATAGAATAACTAAGGGTTAATTGAAATGATAATGTTTAAATTGATAGAAAAACTTATATAAAAATTATTTTTTGATGATATTACAACCATATATCATCTCATATTATAAAATAAGACATTTTGGAGGTTTTTTTATGGGATTTGATTTTATTATAAATTAATATTTTTGGAGATTTCAAAGGTGCCCCTCACCTCAATTATAAAAGGGAACCTCCTCCCTCATTTATTCACTTCACTTTGAGCCTTAAATAATATAAATACCCTGATATTTTTCCTTATAAACATCCCTAGTCACATTATAGAGGATTTTGTCTTCTCCAAAGACTAACTCTAGTGCCCTTAAGAGGAGATATAGAGGGTGCTTGTTGAAGAAGAGGTAATCTCCTCTACCGATTCTTTAAAACTTATTTCTTATTATACTTAATATTAATTTTTTATTTCTATTATTAAATAATAACTCCAATATAACCTATATAATTATATAATATTATGTTTGTGTAACAATCTTATTCCACCTTTTATCCATCATACAAAAAACAAAATCACCACGCGTGCGTATGTACGACTTACTGTCTCCACGCTGTGGTGTAATATTTTTTTCACCACCACCTTAATTTGATGGGTATAATGATGAAAATAATAATTATATATGATTATTATAACATTATATGGATTCTGGAACAAAATATATACCATACACTTCCATTTCATTCCAAAATTATGGGAATGATATCGTCACTCGTGCGTGCATATGGCCTACCATCTCTACAATGTGATGCGATTTATTATACATAATCTTCATTAAAGAATGATTATATAAATGTATATAATGAAAAAATATGATATATATTATATTAATATCATTATTTAAATGATACAACTATATCCTAATAATAGTAATAAGAACTTATTCATCAAAACATGTGTAAGAAAATAAAGCAATTAATACCTGAAAGATTAGTAATAATGTTATTAACAAAAGGGTAATAATATGATCACTTATGATATCATAAAAATGAATATTATTCTGTAATAATTCAATAAAATTATTTAAATCATTATACAAGAGGTTCAAATACATTCAAATGATATCAGACCTAAGGTAAGGGATAATTTTGCAATCTCATTGTTATCCGAGATTGTTTATACATAAGTATTTACTAGGGTATCTTTATCATACATGTCCATGTTTCCTAAATATGTAATATTATTTCTATTATTATATAATTTTTTAAATTAAATTTTACACATTGGGGAATTTTTATTACATGGTACGAAAGGAATCCTTTGTTATTTTTGATATGAGGTACATTTTGACTTTTCTAAAAAAAGTATGAGAAGAATGTTTTATTTTAACTTATACAACATGAACGGATTTTTATGTTTTCATAAAGACTTATTTAAATGAAGATTCATTTAAAATATTTCAATTTTATTTTCAAATAAATTATTTTTATTTAAAATTTTGTGTCATTTTGGGAAAAGAAATGTTTTTAAAGAAGAAAGTATATTTTCCTCAAGAATTAAATTCAAGTGTTTAATCAAAACTATTTTCCATCTAAGATGGAACTATTTAATAGGGTTATGTTTCAAGTATATTATCCCTATTATTAATATGTATTTATTATATTCATTATAAAATTATATTTATTAAATTAATTTTTTTCATTGATTATGTTATGATGGAATGATGTTTACGGATGCAGCAGCGGCGCTCTCCCCCTTCCCCGAGCTAGGGTTTCTCCAGCGGGTTCTCTTCTTCCCTCCTCCATCTCGTCTTGGTTGTTCGATGTCGATGTTGTCCTCTGTCGCGGATCTGGACTTGGTTCTTCAGCTTCGCCCTTGGCTCGGTGTTAGACCAGGTGCACCCTCGGCTTGAGCCGTCAGATCCAGTGCATCCTCGGTGCGACGATGGTGGTTTCGTCCTCGACTTGAGTCAGATCTGGTGTGCTCATCATGGGTCTGTCTTCATTTGTTAGAAATGGATCTGGATCTTTGACAGATCCAGTGACTCCTCGGCATGGCGATGGCGGTGTTGCCCTCGGCTAGAGTCATCTCCGGTGTCTCGGCGTCGGTTTGGCTCCGCTTGTTGGCAGCAGATCTGGAGTTCTGTGGGGGTCGGCTTTATTTTTGGCTCAGGGGACTTCGGTCGGTGTTTCTGTGGACCGGGGTAGGATCTGGCGTTCTTTCTGGGGAGGCTTGAGTCCGGCTTCAATGCGGGTTGGAGGGGGAGGTTCTTGTTCTGTTCTTTGTAGGATGAGGGGATGAATCCAGTGCAGCGCTGGGCTGTTTTGGGAAGCCTCGTTGGGGAAGGTGCTCGGTCTTGGTTATGGTTTTGCGGAGTCGATTCTGTTGGAGTTGGTGTTGTGGTTTCTGTGGATCAGGGTGCGGCTGAGGATGGCTTTTTCTTTCCTGTTCTATTTTCTTCATCATCTGTTGTGGATGGATTGTCCATCTCACGTTGCAAGGATGGGGAGAACTCTATTCGGTGTTCGCTAAGGGTTTGTGGATTTGGGCTGGTGTCGATGGTCGCACTGGCGGGCGATCGAGGAAGCTGGTCTGAGGTTTGCACAACTTTTCCTTTGTTCTTGTTCCCTGGTTCATGGCTTCTCAGCTTTCTCTTTTTTGGTTTCGACTCATGCTGTGATGGTTTGTTTGTTTGAATGTTTTAATTGGTTTGTGTTGTTTGATGCCATTTGTTTGGTGGTTGAAGTCGTGAAGTTGTGTGACTTTTAGTGGTGATGTCTTGAAATGGTGAATTGTTGAAGAGGTGGAGTAGTTAAGTGGTGATGGGATTTAGTTGTCTTGGTTTCTCACTTTTTTCCTCAAAAGTGTTTGCATAATAAAAAAGTAATTTCCAGTGGAATGATGTTTAAGAAACTCATTTTATTCCTTGGGTTATGTTATGATGAATGTTTTATATTTTTTTGGAACACATAAGAATGAATTATTTATTAAATTGGTGGGACCTATATCTCTCTCCAATTCATTGCGTAAATATTTTTATCTCATGAGATAGACAAGACTAGAATGAGAATTGATCTCAGTTCAGTAATACAAGGCTGAATGGCAAGTAAACATGGTTTAGTAATACAATATTGGAATGAGGAGTGAAATCGATTCAGTAAAGGACTGTGTCCGCGATGATGGTCTTGGAAATGATCCTTGGATGATATAGAAATGATTTTCTATACTTATGTGTCTTCCAAAATTCCATGTTTTATGTCAATGATATTTTCTCATAGCTCATGTTTCTTTATGATTTATGCCTTATGAATTACCAAGATTTATTATATGACTCTTAATTTTGATATATTTTATACATTGTATGATTTTCAAAATTTATGATCATTTTTTTACATTCTTATGTTCATGTTTTGTTTGTTTACCTCTACTAAGCATCTGATCTCACCTTTTCTTATGTTTCCATTCCTCGGGTTATAAAGAAAATTTTTAAGTAGGAGTACTGAAGGGGGAGATCTTTATGGGAGATATTGAATATCTTTCACCAAATTTGAATAATGTGTTCCAAGTTTCAAAAGGCAATAAACTATTACGGTCCTTAGGCATGTGTTGTATAATGCAATGAATATTCATTTAAAAAGATGTAATATCCATGTACGTCAATCCTGGTCTGTTATATACAAAGGTAGGATGCTATGTAAATCTAATTTATATAATAAAATTAAACTGTCAATGTCAATTTTTAGTTGTCTTATTTAAATGAAAGTGGGTCAAAATTGATAGGGGTATAATGAAAGATTCGTTACATTTAACTTTTTTCAACTTATCTCGCTTTATCCTTACCGGAGAGTATACAGAGCATGATCCATTTATCTTGACTTTATAAGAGAAGATGTTTTATTAAGTGGATGATGAAATGTATGAAGTTTGGAGTGTTGTAGTACACTTAATTGAAAGATACTTTCATGGTATAGATGATGTATATCAATTGGTACTTTGTGATAGTGAACATCATCAACCAAAAAAATTGAATAGTTTTTTCCTAACAATATTAAAATAATAGAACTTGAAAGATAGGGTAAAACGAAGTACTCATCGCAATAGATTTTAATAACAATGAATACAATGATGGTGAAGATGATATAATGTATAAATTGGTAATGAAACTATATTAAAAAATTAATTTATAAGTTTTTCATAAATCTATACATTTTTCTATTTTTTTTAGAAATCTTTTACTTCTATATTTTTTTATACATTTAATATATTTTGAACCACTTGAAATACTAGAATGCTGAGAAAAATAATTGTGATCCTAGTCGATCAACAAATCAGAGCACACCACCACTACCATTAGCTTCAGTGGATCTGAGTGATTCTATTATACTAGAGACTTATAGGGAGCTAGCATTTTCCCTAGATGTTGTCAGTATCCCACCATATGATGCACCTATAGGGATAGAGCAGTTGGACACCCATCCATCTAGGGAATATTTTTGAGTTGCCATTACTGGTATATATGTCATTATACAAAAAAACTATATATTTTATTAATTATTTGATGAATTTTTCAAATAGATTAAGATAACAACAAAATAGATTTAAATATGAATACAACAGATGTATGGGATCTGATAGAATTCAAGATTATTATTTCATTTAATGGGTTCGGGGTGACTATCGGTGATGCTGCTGAAATCTATGGATAGATTCTTGGGAAGGTTACTTGCGAGAAAATGATATTTTCGGTTAATTATAAATATTGGAGGAATATTCCCACAAATTGGAAAAATGAGGTCTTTGATAAACAAGAAAAGTTAATATTAATTTTATATTAATTGATAAGTAATTTAAAATACATGAGTAAAATTATTAATATACTTATAAAGTGTTATGTTTTTTCTAGATGTTTTTTTATTTTGATTCCCCTTGCTCTGTTTCACACCCATGGACTCTAAAAAATGTTGGCAGGAAATAGAGAGATTTTAAATGAATATTATGGAATGAATTTAATGAAATATCTTTGAGATCACAACACATGTATCAGAAAGTTCCTAAAGTCATTTCTCGTGAGAAGTTAAAGATGTTTTTCAATATCAGTAGAGATGTATCTCATGAGGTAATTGCATATTTTATAGTATCATAATAACATAAAAACAATAAAACTGTAATTTTTATTAATGCTGCTATATTTTGTAGGAATTATCTAAAAAACCATAGTCATTCCTCATATCACTGGGTCTTAGATTTTTTCAAGAAAAATAGAAATGTTGGATATATTCTATCCATTATTATTTATATTATTTTATTATAAGTTGAGGTATTTTTGTAACTTGTATATATTTTTTTATAAAGGATAGTGAATTAAGTCACTTTATTGGCTAGAAAGAGATATGGCTTAATGTTCATAGGAAACCCAATGGCAGTTTTTTGAATGAACCTACCAGATATGTTAGAGTAAGTACTTTTCATTACTATTTAAAATTATTTCATTACTATAAAAAATATTAATGGTAAATAAATTATAATATCATAAATGCCTTAAATACAATTAAGTATAGTAGGATACATGGATAAAATGGTTCCAATTAGCTTTATTGGCACCATTTGATTCATGTAGTCGGTCCCATTTAAATGGGTTTAAGGCATGTTTATTGTTATAATTTATTTTTCATTATTATTATTTTATATTATTGAAGTAAAATGAAGTAGTAATGAAAAAAATTATGAATTAGATAATATAATGAAGTTTAAATAATTTAAAAAATCATTGTTAATATTATTGTATCTATATGCTTAAATTCAAGAATCTTGGGATGCAAACCCTTCCCAATAATCATCATTATCCCATAACGATGTAGTTGCAATATTTTTAGGTAAGGAGCATCCTGGGAATGTACGGAGGGTGGGTTCTAGGCCTACTCTATCAACTGTCTTTGGAAGGGAATATTGATCATTTACTGATACACCTAGTGTGGTATCGAGTAGTTCCATTGATCTAGAAGCACAAAGATATATTGAAAGGTTGAAATAAAAAGTGCAATAATATGAATCTTATAGAAAAACATAGGATCAGTGATGGTCAGCAATGGAAGATTCTTTAGTTTCTATATTTCAAAGGATAACAGGCATGATCCCCATGGAAATTTTTATCCTTATAGCTCATATTGCTAAGGTAAATTCTAAACTTCATAGATCATTCACATATTTGAAAATAACACATACAACTTCTATGGATAAAACTAAATTGATACTTTTATATTGAAAACACACACTTCAAATCATAATGACCACATAATGTGTTGAATTGATGTGTAATTGATTCCCACATGTCAAAAATAAATTATGGATCATTTTCCTGATGTTGGAAAACAATTTGGGATTTTTTTATTGGTTTTGGCTATGTGATATAAATTTAAAGTAAAAAAATTAAACTTTTATATTTAAAGAAAGAACATCAATTCGTACTTCCCACTTAGTTTTTCTAATGAGTGTGAAATCATAAGTAAATTACCATAGATTAATTTTTGAAATATAGAAACTAAAAAAACATCAATATGAGTTACGGTTTTCTCGGGATGCCCATAAACATGTTTTTAGTATTTTAAAACACTAAAACACATATGTAATGGTCATGACTATAGAAAAATACCTCATATTGACATTAAATCATGAAAAAACATCTTTTGAACTATTTTTGATGTTTACACGTAGACAATACATCCATCTGGCATGTGGTGTCCTCAGAATAACACAATAAACAGTATATTAAAGTCTTTAAAAACATGTGTTAGGAGGAAAACTAGGTAAAAAACATTAAATTACCATGAAATAATATGAAAATGACCGTAGATTTATTTTTGAAATGTAGTAACTAACATAATTTCATTTTGGGTTACTATTTTCCCAAGACGTCCATAAACACGTTTGTTGTGTTTTAAAACTCTAAAATGTGTGTGTAATGGTCAAAACCATAGAAAATGACCTCAGATTGATGTGAAATTATGAGAAAACTGTTGTTGAATTATTTTTAATGTATACGCATAGAAAACACTTCCATCTGATATGTGGTGTTCTTTGAATGACTCAATGAGATGTTTATAAAGATACCAAATTCTTTAAAAAAAATGTTTTTATGGGTAAAAACCATGAAAATGATGTTGGATGACTATGAAATCATAGGAAAATTACTGTAGATTAATTTTTTAAATGTTGGAACTGATTTCACATCATTCTGAGTTATAGTTTTTTGGGGATGCCTGTAAACATGTTTTTAGTATTTGAAAACAGTAAAAAATGTTTTTAATGGTAAAAACCATAGTAAACAACCTTATATTGATGTGAAATCATGGGGAAATCTCTATTGAATTTCTCACATACAACATGTCCATTCAATGTGTGGTGTGCTTAGAATGAATCATTAAAAAGTTTTTAAAGATACTAAAGTATTCAAAACATGTGTTAGGGGTTAAAACCCAAGAAAATGGAATTGAATGACTATGAAATCATGGTAAAAATATCATAAATTTATTTTTTTAATGTAGAAACATAAGGCACATCAATCTGAGTTATGGTTTACCTGGGATGCTTATAAGAACATTTTTAGTGTTTTAAAACACTAAAATGTACATGTAACAGTCAAAACCCTACTAAACAACCTCATATTGACATAAAATCACTATACATCTGCCACTAAATTATTTTCAATGTGTATATGTAGACAATACATCCATTCGACATGAGGTGTTCTCTAAATAACTCAATAAATAGATTTTAAGGATACCAAATTCTTTAAAAACATATGTCATGGGGTTAAAACCATGAAAAAGACATTATAAGTCCATGAAATCATAGGAAAATGACCATAGATTTGTTTTTGAAATATAGGAACTAACAACACATCAATATGAGTTACGGTTTTCCCAGGATGCTTATAAATGTGTTTTTAGTATTTCAAAACACTAAAACATGCATATAATAGTAAAACCTCTATAAAATGACCTCATATTGATTTAAAATCATGGGAAACCCATCATTGAATTATTTTCAATGTGTATGTGAAAACAACACATCCATCCAATGTGTAGTGTTCTAGGAATAATTCAATAAATAGTTTTTTAAGATACCAAAGGCTTTAAAAACATGTTGCAGGGGGTAAAAACATGGAAAATAATATCATATGATTGTGAAATCAAATGAAAATTACCATATATTTATTTTTGAAATGTATGAACTGACATCACATCATTCTAAGTTACGGTTTATCCATAATTCCTTCAAACATGTTTTTAGTGTTGTAAAACATTAAAATGTACATGTAACGGTCAAACCCATAGGAAACAACCGCAAATTAACATTAAATCATGGTAAAACCATCGTTGAATTATTTTTGATGTGTACATATAGATAAAATGTCAATCTGATGTGTGGTGTGTTTAAAATAAATCAATAAATAGTTTTTAAAGATACCAAATTCTTTAAAAACTATTGTGAGGGGGTAAAAACTAGGAAAATGAAATTGTGTGGATGTGAAATCATATGAAAATTACTATAGACTGATTTTTGAAATGTAGTAATTGACGTCATTTCATTTTGATTTACAGTTTTCTTGAGATGCCTGTAAATACATTTTTAGTGTTTTAAAACACTAAAATGTGCATGTAACAGTAAAAACTCTAGAAAATGACCTCATATTGATGTGAAGTCATGGTAAAACTACTATTGAATTATTTGTGACATGTACGCTCAATCAAAATTCCATCCATCAAGTAGTGTTCTCAGAATGACTCAATAAATAGTTTTTAAAGATACTGAAGTCTTTAAAACATGTTTTAGGGGGTCAAAACTAGGAAAACGACATTGGATGGTTGGGAAATCATAAGAAAATTACTATAGATTGATTTTGGAAATGTATTAACTGAAGTCATTTCATTAGGAGTTATGGTTTTCTCAGGATTCCTTTGAACGCATTTTTATAGTTTTAAAACACTAAAATGTGCATGTAACAATCAAAACCATAGAAAACGACCTTAGATTGACATAAAATCAAGATACATCCATCGTTTAATTATTTTTGAAATATAGGACATGATAAAATATAAACATATTTAAATTTTGTTTATTAATTAAATTTCAAGCACACCGTACATCGATTTAAAAATAGATTAGATTGTTATATATTTATCCTTTTTTAGTTCCAAGTGTTGAATCGTATCTTAAATAGTTATTTTTATGTGTTCCAAGTGTTCTTAATGATATATTATTTGTTTTATGTTAAAATTTCTTCTGTTTTATTAACAAAATAATAAATTTTATGTGCAACATTCTGAATATATGTTGTGTCTATTATCTTTTGCATTTCTTTCATTAAATCCTCTGGTTTTTATTGTAGGTGACAGATGTTGATGGTAGGTAAGATCATGACCATTCTAATCCATGACATTTTTCAGAAGGTAGTCATGAGGGTTATTAGTTTATATGGTATTTTTAAATATTATAAATGATTCTACTATAATTCAGATTTATTATGTTTAATTCTAATTGATATCTTCTTTTTTGTTTCAGTTAAGGACATGATGTTGTTAGTTCTAGTGGATGACATGATGTAGAGGTAGATAGGTGCAGTGATGGTCATGGGATGTGTGTATATTGTTCATGGGTTGTTAGTGGTGGTGGACATGTTTTATATGTATATATTGATGATTGGGGTTATTGGTTGACTGAGGTTATGGTGAATGAGTTTGTATATATATGATTGTGAATGTATGAGGAGTTTATTGTGCAATTATGTTTTAGTATATTGTACGTCAGAGTTATTATATGTATATTTCATTTAAATATTTTTTTTTTTAAAAATTGCATTATATTTAGTGGCGGTTTATCATAACCTTCTCTAAATAGATTTTTATGAATCTTTTAGTGGTGGTTATCATAAACCACCACTAAATGAAATAAAAATCGTCGTTAAGTCCTCCAAAAATGAAAGTTACAAAAACTACCACAAAAAAAAGAAAAAACATTTCTAAATGATTGTTTACTGTAAAATACTTGGTGGTTTTTATAACTGCTGCTAAAATTTTTAGCGGTATTTTAAACCATCGGTAGAAAAAAAACCATCATTAATACCTCCATTTTTTGTATAGAAACCTATATTTTAGGGAACAAGATCTACTAAGGTAGATTTTATGGGTTTCTTAGAACAATTAAAAGTACATATACTAAAAATTTATTGAAAAAATAATTTGGAACAATTCGAGAGAGAATAGTTACCAACGTCACTTGGTATAAATATATCCAAGAATTCATGCATGGGGAATACTATGAGATTAAAGTGGAGAGTAGAATTCCATAATCTCAAAAAATGGATCTATCACATATTACATATTAGGTACTATATATGATATTTCCAACATAAACTTAATGGTAGGAAAATATCAGTTATATCCAAAAGAACTGTATGGTAAGAATTCAGAACTATCCATATGTACTTGAGAAAATACAAGGGATTTGTACTTGGTACTTGGAGAGGAAGGGATGCTAGTTTAAGGGGACACAAGCTAGTATTCCTTTAGATCTATTTGATCAAATATCATAGTTAAGATAATGTTATGAGAAAAAAACTCATTCAAGCTAGTGGTATGCATATCTAAAAACATGGATTTTGTTGCAACTTCTGATATAGCTGGAGAAGAAGTGTAAAATATACAGTAATTTGTTCAAGTTCTTAGAATCGCATTAAGTAAGTTATGTTTTATCATAATATAAATTATGATAATTTTAATATTGGTACTAGCCAATATATCAAGTTTTGACAATGGTAAAAAGGAATATACTTGGGGATATTATCTCTTGAGGAGTATTACTCAAGGAGGTGAAGTAACTAATAGTAGAATAGCCACACAACATAGATGTGGTAATCCCAATGACTAAATCCATAACTCAGCAGAAACATGAACTTATCATGTGAGAGTTGACAATGTTCATTAGCAAGTTGGATCTAGTGCAAGTTGGAGTGTTATAATGGTGGGTTCCCTAGACCCAACTAAACAATACTTTTCAATTACAATATCATGTATACAATGAATTATGCATATTGTACACTTACCATAATAGTATTGATATTTTTGTATCAACTATTTAAATGGTAATGTCCTTAGATTTCTTACCATATAAAAAGGTTATAGTAGTTCTCAAGATATAATGAGAACCTTGAAATACTATGAAATTAATCTTAAACATATGTCATATGGTCTAGATACATCATATTGATTGGACGCAAATAATGTCTGACTATCAGTTGTTGGTGGTTCATAACCATTGAGACTTCTTCTCGTAAATTTTTCACAGGGTGATATCAAGTAGATGATATCATGAGGACTATACCTCCAATATAAACACCACATTTTTTTGGTGTCATTGATATTTCCTATCTATGAACACATGTAATGGTCTCCTAACTTGATATTATTATCGATTTATACTATTTGATAACATATATTGATGAAATGAAAAAACTATGGCATTGACGTCGTAGCGAGGTAACTTGTGTTGGGTGTGTCATTGGTAGCATGACATTGATTGAATAATCAAGATCGAATTTGTCACTTCCGAAAGGAAGTGATATTTTGAGCCTAGTTAGTCAGGATGGTAATACCTTCATTAAATTCATGTTCATGGTAGAAGAAGGTAAGTCCATCCAGTTATGTCAAAAAATACTAAAGAAATAAAGGTTGATGAAACAAAGTGTGAATCCTACTTTATGAGATATCATGAGACAAAGATATTATATTATGTGATGTATGTTTGTAAGAATGATTATTGTTTCCATGATTATACCTTATCTATTTAGGGGCTTTGATGGGTTGCTAGACTTCTCTCATGATCTATGAATAGTATTCACTACTATCGAGATAATGGCCTAGAGGGTCACACACTAAGTGTATTCATTAGTATGGCCTATTCTGATGAATAGTAGTACAGGATGTTGTGGGACCCGCCATGGGGCATGGGATATGTCCATGAATATATGATAACCAATGAATAAATAAATTCATAATATTCAAGTTTAGAATAATCATTATTGAGTTTATTTATTAAATGTATTTACAAGTATTAAATCAAATACATGGAAAATATTATATGAACAAATATTATTAAAATATCCAAGATTAATTTAATATTTGAGGGAATATAGAGTCGAGTTAATAGCTCTATTTTGTCATGTAATATATTTATTATATTACAAGAAAGTGATAAAAAACTAAATTAAATTTATGATTCGGTAAAGCAGTTATAAGTTCTCTTTTATAATGATTAATAAATATTCAATGGTCGAGGACCCTTTTCAGGTATTTTAGAATCTCACTATATAAGGAGGAAAGGGGAACTCATGAAAATGACTATTCGCTACACAATTCCAGAGCCTCTATCTCCACTCCCACTTTCTAGAGAGAGAAGCGGCCGATACAAGCCTTCGATCGAAGTTCTGCTTCACGGATTGATGGATCGGCGTAGCGATGACCGTCAAGACGTTAAAGGATTCATCATATATCTGTCGTAGTACATAGAATTTGTGGATCAATGCTCCTGCAAATTTTTGAAACTATTGTGGATGATCTATAGGGAATTAGATTCGGTTCATTCATGGAATAGTCGTCGACGATGATAGAATGTCGAACACAGCTTCAAATCAAAAGAGGTATTTATTCGAATTATTTGTTATGCTTAAAATTCATTACGCGAAGTTGGGTCTTTATTAAGGATGTGCTTCGCTAGCGATGACGTAGTTACATCGATCGCCTGTGAAAAAAATTAAATCTCCATCCCACCTGCTTCGGTTTCTCATCCCGATACCTTCATAGTTATGTTTTATTTAGTAAGAGGTTCCTTAAAGAATTGTGTGAAAGGTCTTGATGACTCTTATGGTGGATGCATTAGACATAATTAGGTGATGGGTGGGGTACGAAATTATATAGCCTCTTGATGCATCGACAGGTCTCATGAGACAAAATAGGTTGAGTTTTCATGTATGCCTCTTCCCATAAAAGGATAGTGTCTTGGCAAAAGGCCTTGAAAACTTGTTGTGATTTCTGGCATTGTGCATTCCATCAGTATGAGATCAATGATTATTGTTATCCTTGTTTTCATTTATTTTCATGGATATAGCATGTCCTCAGTTTCAGTTGATTGTGGCTTCATGTTGTTTATTTATTCCTTCCATATCACTTATGTCATGTTTAAGTTATGATAATTTATATTGTATGCTACTCATTATTGGGCATTTAAGCTCATCCTTATTTTTTTTCTTTCCCTATGAAACCTAAAGGAGAACTATATGTAATTCTCAAGGATATAATGGAAGGGGTAATTATGTTCTCACAATTTTTTCATGTTGGATCTTATGTTTTCAAATGTAATTTATGTATGTATATAGTCTTCCAAGACTATTATGTTATTTGAATCATGAAGATCTCTTGTATTTTGTACAAATAATGTAATATAACTACCAACTCTTGGTTTCTAGTGTCAGGGATGTTACATCATGTAACCATTACATTTAATGGATTTTCTGTGGGAGATTCAATTATCATCTATAAATAAAAACCATCATTAGATATCAATTATCTTCCCTTCATTTTTTAATTGATTCATTTACAATTCATTTAGGATATTAATTCAAAATTTCATCAATGTTGTAATGATTTGACAATTGGTTTACACTTTCCTTTTTAGATTCATTGTTCCTTATAAGATTGATCTTAGACATATACTATACTAAACATTAGTAGTTTATTGTGAGTTTGAGTTTATAAATTTCTAAACTTTGGTCACATTAGTGGAAATTAAAAGTGCATATGCACTACCACAAAATAGGTTTTCTGTAGTGCCACCCTTTAACAACACTAAAAAACGCTAATAAAGGGGTATCTTTATCAGCGCTAAAAAAAGTGCTGATAAAGGGAACTTTTAACAACGCTAAAAAAAGTGTTGTTAAAAGTGACTCTTTATCAGCGCTTTTTTTAACACTGATAAAGGTCCCCCCTTATCAGTGCTTTTTTAGCGTTGTTAAAGGGGACCCATTTACCAGTGCTTTTTTTAGTAGCGCTGATAAAGGGAGGGCTTTATCAGTGCTTTTCCCTAGCGCTGATAAAGTGTATATTTCAAAAAATAATAATTTTTCATGAAAAATAATATATTTATATATAAGTATATTTATATTGATATAAATATAATATATATTTTTTAAATATGTTTTAGATAAGTATAAATAGACTATTACAATTAATATATAAGAAATTTAGTGAAAATGACTTTAAATTATTTTTAAAAATATTATTAATTAATAATTTTCTAATTATCATCGACTAATAATCATTTAATTACAATTTTAAGATACAAAAAATCAAAAATATAATAATAAAAGATCTAAAATAAGTTGAAAATGTAACTCAAACTTCAAATGGCTATAAATTTTGATCTGGGTGTCCGTTTGAGCTCTACAGCATATCAAATCGAAGTCTGCGATGAGCTCTATACGCAAATAATAGAAGGGAACCTTTTGTCACATTTTTCGAGGTCAGAAAAGGCCCATAAGGCCTCCAAAACTGAGTTTTTAGTCCGGATATCCAAATTTTTTAACATTCGATGGAATTTCAGCCTCGTTTCAGGGGGTCTTTTTGACCTTTTTCATTGGGGACTGAATTTATTCCGAGGGGTTACATTTATATTGATATTATGGCTTTGAAATTTTATCGTTTTTTTACAATGTAATATTAATTATAATCAATTATATAACAATATATACATATTTTTTATATATTCACCCATAAAAATTTAATTTTATAAATAAATAATTAATCATATTTACATATAAATTATATTTCACAATATATAAGGCTTATCTAAATAAAAAACTAATATCCATTTTATTTAAAATACAAATATATTAATATTTATATACATATATGATGTTTTTATGTGTGTATTTGTGTGTGTCTGTATTGATAAACTGATATATATTATCTATATATTCTAAACATATGTATATTGATATTAATATATAATATTTGTAAATATTAGTTATTTATTTATTTATTTATTTATTTATTTATTTATTTATTTATTTATTTATTTCATATTTTATTTATTTATTCCGTATTTTATTTATTTATTTAATTTAATTTGTATTACTTTATTTACTTTATCCATGCATGCATGTTCATGCCCATGCCCATGTAATATAAAGAAATATTGTGTTTGGTGAGATTTGAACCCCTAACCTCTTGCATATTTTCCAAAGACTTTACCACTCCACCAAGCTCATCATGTGGTTAATAAACACAATTTAATATACTTATATATACTAATTGAAAAAACGAATAATACATAACTAATAGATATAAACTCAATAATAATTAAACAATAAGAAATAATCAATAATTAATAATCAATAATTAATAATCAATAACTAATAATTAATAATTATTTATTTATTAGTTATTTATTGAGTTATTTATTTATTTATTATTATTTACTACTTATTATAATAAATAAAAAATAAATTATGATAATATTTACATAAATTATAAAATTATGAAAATAAAATAATAAAATAATAAAATTACGAAATTAAAATAATAAATAATAAATAAATAACAATAAATAACAAATAATAAACAATAAACAATAAACAATAAACAATAAACAATAAATAATAAATAATAATAAACAAATAATAAATATTAAATATTAAATATTAAATATTAAATAATAATAAATAATAAATAATAAACAACAAATAATAGTAAATAATAAATAATAAATAACACATAATAAATTATAAATTATAAATAATAAATAATAATAATAATAAATAACACGTAATAAATAATTATAAATAAATAATAAATAATAAATAATAAATAATAAATAATAAATAATAAACAATAAACAATAAATAATAAACAATAAATAATAAATAATAAATAATAAATAATAAATAATAAATAATATAAAATAATAAATAATAAATAAATAAATAATAAAAAATAAAAAATAAACAATAAAAAAACAATAAACAATAAATAATAAACAATAAACAATAAACAATAAACAATAAATAGTAAATAGTAAATAATTATAAATAATTATAAACAAAGAATAAATAATAAGTAATAAATAATAAATAATAAATAATAAATAATAAGTAATAAATAATAAGTAATAAATAATAAATAATAAATAAGAAATAAGAAATAATATATATACTAAATAATAAATAATAAATAATAAATAATAAATAAATATAAATAATAAATAATAAATGACCAGTAACAAATATTATTATTATTAATAATATTTTATTATTAATAATAATATATAATATATAATAAATAATAAATAATAAATAACCATTAACAAATAATAGATAATAAATAAATTAAAGTATATTATAAATAATAAATAATAAATGAAACACATGAAAAAGTATTAAAAGGCATGATAAGGGATGAAAAATCATGAAAACGCATGAAAACGGATGGAGAAGCATGAAGAATGAAGCATTAGAAAGCATGAGAATGCATAAAAACTCATGAAAACTCTGGAAAACCCCTTAAGAATTCAACATAATCATCATAATAACCCACAAAAACTTATTGATAAAGATAACAAGTCATGGAAACCCAAATAAACAGTAATAAATGGAGCAACCGTTAAAACCTGTCAAAACGGTCATAAAGTGAAAAAAATATTAGACTCACATTAATGGAGATAAATTATGATCTGAGAGTCCGTTCCAGATCCGCGACCAGTCAAATAAAAGATCCTGAAACCAACTTTGAGCTGATAGGTAAAAGAGACCGAATGGACTGGCAGATCGGAAGTTACGACCATTTAAAAAAACTGACGGGGAACGAGTGCTAGAAACGAGGCATCGAAAAATATAACAAACATAATACCCACTAAAAAGGCCACAACTTATTATCCAGGAGTCCATGTGGGCACCGCGACCAATCAAACTGAATCTTATGGAACGAACTACGATCTGGCAGGTGGAGGAGTCTGAACTGACACGCGGATCGAAAGTTAGGTCCATTTGAAGACAAACTCGACGGGACACCGGTGACAGAAACAGAGTTTAGGATGCCTTCGGATAGGTTTTGGGGTTGAAAAACACGACAAAAGCTTGTTTCTGTTGAACCAATGTGTATCTCTCTTCGCTGGCTTCGATTTGATTTGTGGTAGAGCCCAAACGGACACCCGGAGCAAAAATTATGGTCGTTTGAAGTTGGAGAACCTTTTTTAACTTTATTATAATTCTCATATCTTCTGTTCCTAAGACTGTCTCATGGTTTTGATTATATGTGCCTCTAGATCTCTTCCTGAGCTTCGATTTGACTAGTCGTGGCGCTCCAACGGATTCCCGGATCAAAAGTTATAGTCGTTTTAGTGATTTCGGGGTTTTTCATATTTTTTTTATTTTTTACCTTTCATTTCGGGGCAGTTTACCCAAACCGCCGCTATTTTGCGGCGGTTTTTAAAATAACCGCTGCTAATCCTTGAAAAAATTATAAAAAAAACTAACACATTTCACGGCGGTTCTTAAACCGCCGCGAAAAAACCGCTGTGAAATAGCGGCCCAAAAAATATTTAGCGGCGGTTTTAAAAACTGCCGCGAAACGCCCGTTTTCCTGTAGTGCTATCAGCACTTTTTTTAGTGCTGATAAAATATCTTTTTTATCAGCGCTTTTCTGAACGCTGATAAAAGGTACCCCCCTTATCTTCTCCTCGATTAAGAGCGCTTTTCTAGCGTTGTTAATGCCCTTTTCTAACGCTGATAAAGACCATATTTGCAGTAGTGATTTTATGTGTTAGGTTTCTACTAGATTCACACGAAGTCCACTTGCTCCTGTGAATCAGCATTTGTTCATTGATTGGAGATGTGCCTATAGGTTGTGATGCGTGGAGAAATTTTCTCTAGGTGTCTAATTCATGTCATGGTGTATTGACCTATTTAATATTCATATCAAGATGTTCAAACCCAAATCTTGTTCATTTATTAAATGAGTTATCATGTCGTGTAGTAGTGTCACATTTTTTTATATATTTCATAATCTATTCAATATTTTTGTACATAGATTTACATTAATTAAAATTATTCTTAGAATACAAATAATTACCAATAAAATAAAATATTCACACATATATATACACATTAATTTAATTAAAAATAAATTATTTTATTAAAAAATATCCACGTAAAATTTGAATATTTAAATAATTGTGTCATTTATGATGTTGGTGTGTCAAGCACCCTTAATCAAAACCAGACCCATTTATCTAATTTGTGTCATGTCACAAATTGTGACCCCTAATTTTCTTGGTTGGGTATGGGTCTTGGTCGAGGCACTTTTTCATCATAGATGTTGAAACATATGCTTTTTGTATGGTGTCAAAGTTTTTACAATGAGAAATGCGCATGAGGGTGTTTCAGGGATTCATGCAACCATAGTTATGAGTTACATGTTATGAATTTTTTATGTGCATTGCATAAGCTTGTGTGCACAACCATCAATTTTTATTTGATATATTGTTGTTGCATACTGAATGTTTTTCTACCTCAATTCCTTTGTATGTCAATGTTTGGTATTCATTGTTTTAGTGTCGCTTTTGGTTCTCTCATGTGTTTTATTTTGTTGATACTCACAATTGTTCAGTTAGTGATGTTTTTGAATTTTTATTCAAAATAAAAAGGGTTCATGTAAAGACTCGAAAATTTCAAGGAAATTTTTTTCTTAATTTTTTTGGAATTTTACGAGTACACAGTTTCTGACGGCGCCTGATTCCGAGGCCCGGTGTGCCCGGAATCATTTTCCGAAGTTTAGCTCGGGTACGTTCAGTGAACGAACGAGCGAGTTTTTCTAACCTTTGAACCGGTGCTTGGAATCAAAATTTGAGGGCACCGATGAAACCGCAGTGCCGGTAATTGCTTAGGAACACCTATTCCGGAGTTGCGTTTGTGCGGGTGGAGAAGTTAAATTTGTGGATTAAATGAGGAATGAATAAAATTGTGAAACAATTTTATTTTTAAGTTTAAGGTGGTTTTATCCTACATGGGGAAGTTGGGGTGACACCTAACTACCCATGTGAGGATGAATGAGAGAATAAAGGAGAGGTGGGGCCCACACGAACCTCAACCCCTTCACATTCCTCTTAAACTCCCTAACTCCCTCTTAAGTTTGGTAAACTCATCTTTAATGGAGTGACCCTTCACTTTCTCTCTCTCTCCCTCATTTACTCTCGCCAACACACACCTTAATTAATTAATTGTACCTATTCAATTAATTAACTAAGAGTTTGAATTTCGAAAAGTTGAAATTACTTGTGTTAATAAAATAATAGCATGAACCTATTATTTTATTTTGGAACCTTTTTGTTGGAAGAAAAGGGAAGGAGCTCTTGTGTAAAGGAAGGAGGAAGTTCCTCTTGGGTGGAAGAACATCATCCTCTCCATGAAGAACGGTTCTTCTCCGACGAAGAACATCGACCCCTCGACATGGAACGAATCAGCGATCACGGTTCTTCATCCTCTTCTTCCTCCACGACAAGAGAGGAGATGTCACTTCCTCGGGTCACTCCGACGACGACGGAATTGATACCGTTCTACCGCGACGATCGACTTCCGCGACTCGACGATGTGTGACATCTTTTCGAGGTAGGGGTTAATTTCTTTTGTTCATGAGTTATCCTTTGTCGTTCTTCGTCTGTGTATTTTGGCCGCTTGATATCAACTTAACGGAAGGAGGTCGGACCGCACGAACACGGCCGACTCTCCTCCCCCTTTTGTTGTTGTGATATTGCGGTTCGAAAGAAGGAAGTGCGGTGCAAAGGCACCACGCAGAAACAAGGAGGATCATCGACGAAGAAGCGCGGCGCAATTGCGCCGCGCCGTAGAGGCTGAACGAAACCGCGGCCGAAGTCGGGGCCGCAGAGCTGAATCGAAGACTCTGCAGTTGTTTAATTGACGTGCGAATCGACGGGCAATGACGAATCGGGCCGAAATGGCATTTGAATCTCTTCGCAGTAAAGATCGAGTCCCGGGAGGACTGTTGGCGAAGGCGGGAGGCGAAACGGACCACCGGAGCGCATCCGGTGGTCCGCAGAAGGCGGCGGCGGCGCGCCGCCGGAGCAAACCGCCGCGACGGTGGAATGTGAACCGAAACGGCCTACGACCATTCTGGATTTGTGGTGGCGCGGCTTAAAGCCGCGTCGGTTTGTCGACAGCGGGGGTTTGTAACCCCCCACAGCCGCTGGCCACGCGGGCGTCGCGCCACGCCAGCGCCAGGCCAGCCGGCTGCCCAGGCCGGGCCGTGCAGGTCGGGCCGAGCTGCGCTCAACCGGGTCGGGCTGCGCCCAGCCGGGCCGAACCCGGACCCAGGTTGGGTCGACCCGGTTCGGCCGACCCAGGGGGGTTGGGCCGGGCCGGGCCGAGCCCAGACCCCCTATTTCGGACTATCTTCAGTCTTTTGCCCATAACTCGGGCTACGGACCTCCGATCGACACACCGTCAGTTATGATGCGATACTTGGATTGATATGGTCGTTTATATATATTACACTTAGGGTTTCGGAGAACTTTGGATATGGCTGGGTTGGTTCGAACACGAAACCAATCGGGCCCTCGAAGCGGAAACGCTTATATCTTGAGCTCTGGACGTCCGATTGACGTGTCGTCGACTTTGTTGGATTATTCTTGATGAGATGGAATGTTTGGCATACTTCTCCTGATATTTGGATGTAGTTGGATAGTGGCCGGGTTGGATTGTACCCGAAATACAACCGGACCCCTGGAACGAAAAAGCTGATAACTTTCAGACTGGACGTCCGTTTGACGAACCGTCAGTGGCGTTGGTGATCACGTTGAGAAACGGTCCCTATGAGTATACCTTATGAGAGTTCGGGATACAGTTGAGATACGTCCGGGTTGGTTCGCACACGAAACCAACTGGGTCCCTGGGACGAAAAGGCTAATAACTCACAGACCGGGCATCCGATTGACGCGTCGTCTGTTGTGTTGAGACCCATATGACGAGGCGGTCCTTTGAGATACTTCTTAATGGGACTTAGAGATACTTTGAGTATTGACTTGTAGCTCGTGGAGAGGACCCTCCCGGAGACGAGCGTACGGAGTACGGAAACCGTGTAGCCGGCTGAGACATGATGACTGCTTGACCGAATTGACTTGGAGTGAGTCGACTAGCCCAGTGGACGGAGCACTACTTGTTTGGGTGCAGACCCATGGCGAACGGAGCACTACTGTGTGACAGTGCAGACCCACAGTACTCGTCTGGAGAGTACCTCTGCAGGCTATTAGGGGGTGTGAACTACTGTGTTTAGGTGGCATACCCCGGCGGGAAGCACTATTGTGTTTGGGTGGCTGACCCGCAGTACTCGACAGGAGGAGTACCTCAGCAGTCTTAGTTTGTGAGCAGTACCTCAGAGTCATGACAGGACCACTGTACACTCTAGAGACGGGGCTCTTCAGCAGTTACGGTTTTGATAATGAAAATCTTGGTTTGAGCTGAGTCTATGATCTTGTATTTACCTCATGATTGAGATGGGTCACTTGATAACTTAGGTATATGTATGGGCATATACCTGGGTAGTGGTTATCCGTTGATTTAATAATCTTTGTGTTTCCTCATGATTGAGATGGGTTACTTGATAACTTAGGTATATGTATGGGTATATACCTAAGTAAAGGTTATCTGTTAAGATCTTTCTTTGTGGTTATACTTGTTGGATTTAGTGAGACCTTGATGGTCTCGGGGTCCCTACTGAGTATCGTTATACTCACCCCTGCACGGGCTATGCCTGCACCTCATTGTGTTGGTTGCAGACGACGGGCAGTGCTGACAAAGGCCAAGTGTTTGAGGACTGGATGATACCCGGAGGTGGATCTCACGACGAGTCAGTATCTGGAGGTGGACTTCACAACGTGATGATACTCAGAGGAGGTTAACGGGTGAGAGCATTGTGGAGGCTATCTGTACCTTTCCGTGGTGGACGATCCAGGAGCTGTGCTATCTATACCTACCCTTCAGGTAGGATCCATGGTGGACGATCCAAGAGCTGCACTATCTGTACCTACCCTTCAGGTAGGATCCGCGGTGGACGACTCAGGAGCTGTTTCTATTCTTCCAGCTATTTTTCTTTTCTGTTGTACTTTCGTTCAGTTGTAGCTGTACTCTTCAGCACTTCTGGCCCTTTACTTTTCAGCACTTCTTTGTACTTAGTGTTTTACTTCTGCTTGTACTCTGTGGTGTTTTGTTTACTTTTATAAAGGCAATGCCTTCCCAGTTATCGGGATTTATGCCTTTGGTGCTAGTCGTCAGCCCCTGGCCTATGGAAGGCGGGCTTGGGGTAGTCACGGCACGGGCCCCGAGGACGGGTCATGACAAATTGGTATCAGAAGAGTTCGGTTCTACCGTAGAACTGAGGATTATGATCCTTTTATTTCTGTGAAGCAATAGTGTTAAGGGTACTGAGTGTGGTTTTCAGTTCAGGGAGTCCAGTATTGGTGCGGCAGCCGACCTATCCGTACACCAGGACCTTGACTACTAATTTCCGACTTTGTGCACGAAAAACACTGATTGCGTGTGTGTTTCCAAGAGTTTTAAAGTCAACTCAAACCAGGTCATCTCACTAGGTATAAATCGTTGACCGTGTCACATCTGTTCAGGATGTCTCCACGCAGATAGTTAGTTGGAGTTCCGAGAGAGTACTCGATGAAGGCTCACCGAGCGACGAGGCTCCGATGTGGGGCCCTTTTTACTATGTTGGCACCCTCGGGTGGTGTACCAGCAGCACCACCACCTGTTGGGCAGCAGATGCCACCAGTCATACTAGCGAACTGTGCACGCTGGCAGAGCGCGTTGCACGAGTTCCAACAGCAGTGGCCTCCGAGGTTACGAGGTGAGGCAGATTCCCAGACAGCAGAGCACTGGCTGGAGGCGATTGCTAGAGTTTTTCGCCTAGCTGAGACATCAGTAGAGTGGATGATGGACTTGGCTACTAGTGTTTTCCAGTGAGTGACCATGAGGATGGTCTTCATAGCGATGAGGCTTCGGTATGTGGACCGATGCCTGAGATAGTGCCTTCGGGTAGTGTGTCAGCTATACATCACTACTTGTTGGTCTGCAGTTACAACCAGCGGTATCGGTAGGTGGCACATGTAGGCTTACTGCCTTACACGTGTTCCAATATCAGATACCCTCAAGTTCTGAGGTAAGCCCGACTCACAGGCAGCTGAGAACTGGCTTGAGGAGGTGGCTGAGAGTTTTCTAGTGCTTATACAGCTTCGGCAGGACGATGTTTCAGTAACTGAGTAATCATCGAGGCATACCGATCGTTCTTGGTACTTGATGACTATGATATTATCAGTGATTTAGATATCGGACCTCAGAGCGAGGTGTATTTAAAGGATATCTAAGTGAGAACTCTTTTCTCTACGCATTCCTACTTATGTTAGGGTGCTAGAAAGAACCTTTGTGGTTTAATGTTCTTGGGATGATCGGTTTTAGCCAGTGAATGTTAACAGTGGGAAGATGTGAACTGGCGTCAGTCTCAGAGACTTGGGCTTGCGAATGTTTCAAAAAGAGGAAATGTTAAGGGTAGATGAATCTGCAGAGTAGCATACGTAGAGGTAGAGCTAGGAGAGCAGCATGAGGTGGTGTACATATCAACATGTTACAACCACCCGTCTTTGTTGTTCCCTCCAGGCTCAGGGAGCTGGAGGGCAGGGTAAGAGAGTAGCTGCATGCGGTCAAGGAGAGTGACCCAATGGCTCTAAGAATGATTTGAGGGACAGTCTGTGTCCACTACAAGCTGTCGTAGTAACAAACATTGATATGAATCATTCCTTCCTTCCACGAATCTTGTCCCAGACATAGAGTTTCCGGTTAAGCCGTTGACTTGACCCTCACGTCTGGAGATACCTTGGGAGGAGACTCGATAATCACACTTACGCCGACAGTCTGATCTGACCCACGAGGCGAGAGTTTCGGTTGGAATCTCTTGGTGGCAGCGTCGAGGCCTTACGACGTTGATCTGAGTATGGATTGGATCCACAGTTCATACACAAATTGACGGTATTAGGCAAACGTCGGGATGGGTTTTCCTTGGTCGGCGAAAAGGAAACCCCAGGTAGCACAGGATTAACTCTTGCATAGGAAGATGTAGTCGATCACTCTTGAATCGGAAACTTCACCCACGTGGCAGCAGGAGTTTTGAGTTTCAGTTCTAATCAGGAGCGGACTAGTTCCAGGCATTGAGGCCTTTGATCTTGGTGCTACCAGCTTCCTTGTTGTTGTTGTTGTTGTTTGTGGTTGTTGTGTGTCTTGTACTACGAGATGCAGTAATAAAAGTCACTTATCTTTGTGACGTTTACTTACCTTCCATTTTTGGTTTGATTGATACTAAGAGGTTTCGGTTAAAAAAACTGTTGACTTGACCCTCACTTTTGAGATTCATACTGGATGAGACCCAGTGACCACACACTGATGTCGACAGTGTGACTCAACCCTTGGAGGCGAGAGTAACAGTTGGATCTCTTGGTAGTAGCGTCGAGGCCTTACGATGTCATCCATGGCATGGATTAGTATCATTCGTGACAGGATTGACTGTTTTAGGCAAAGAACATGGTTCATCCAGGGGATGAGACCGGATTTCTCTTATCGGTAAAGAAGAAATCTTAGCAGCTCTTGTGGGACCAGAGATGGTCCACGCTACGACAGAGAAGGTCCAGGTCATCCAGGAGCGGATGAGGACAGCTCCGAGCCGACAAGAAGTCTTATGTTGATAGGAGACAGAACCACTGGGATTTGAGGATGGCGACCACGTTTTCTTACGGGTCTCACCTCGACGAGGTCTATGGAGATGTGGCTGAGGCGGCAAGTAATATCCGAGGTTCAGCGGACCTTTTCAGGTCCTCAGTAGGGTAGGCGAGGTGGTTTACCGCTTGACCCATCCACCTCAGTTGCACCAGGTGCATGATGACTTACACGTATCTCAACTAAGGAGATACGTGCACGACCCTTCGCTTATCATCGACCATGGGGAACTGAACTTTGGAGATGGGGTGACTTTTGCGGGGTTCTAGTAGAGGTTGAGGATCGACAAGAGCGGATCCTACAAGGACGGTCGATTCCTCTTGTGCGCTTTCGTTGATAGCACGAGAACCTCCAAATGGGAACATAGGAGCGGGAGGCTCAGATGTGTGCTCAGTACCAATTTTGTTTCCCTAGTTTGTGTTATAGCTTTACGGGGAAGTAAAGCCCTGAGGTGAGAGTAATGTAAAGACTCGGAAATTTCAAGGAAATATTTTTCTTAATTTCTTTGGAATTTTACGAGTACGCAGTTTCTGACGGCGCCTGATTCCGAAGCCCGGTGTGACCGGAATCATTTTCCGAAGTTTAGCTCGGGTACGTTCAGTGAATGAACGAGCGGGTTTTTCTAACCTTTGAACCGGTGCTCAGAATCGAAATCTGAGGGCACCGATGAAACCACAGCGCCGGTAATTGCTTAGGAACACCTATTCTGGAGTTGCGTTTGTGCGGGTTGAGAAGTTAAATTTGTGGATTAAATGAGGAATGAATAAAATTGTGAAACAATTTTATTTTTAAGTCTAAGGTGGTTTTATCCTACATGGGGAAGTTGGGGTGACACCTAACTACCCATGTGAGGATGAATGAGAGAATAAAGGAGAGGTGGGGCCCACACGAACCCCAACCCCTTCACATTCCTCTTAAACTCCCTAACTCCCTCTTAAGTTTGGTAAACTCATCTTTAATGGAGTGACCCTTCACTTTCTCTCTCTCTCCCTCATTTACTCTCGCCAACACACACCTTAATTAATTAATTGTACCTATTCAATTAATTAAATAAGAGTTTGAATTTTGAAAAGTTGAAATTACTTGTGTTAATAAAATAATAGCATGAACCTATTATTTTATTTTGGCACCTTTGTGTTGGAAGAAAAGGGAAGGAGCTCTTGTGTAAAGGAAGGAGGAAGTTCCTCTTGGGTGGAAGAACATCATCCTCTCCGTGAAGAACAGTTCTTCTCCGACGAAGAACATTGACCCCTCGACATGGAACGACTCGGCGATCACGGTTCTTCTTCCTCTTCTTCCTCCATGACAAGAGAGGAGATGTCACTTCCTCGGGTCACTCCGACGACGACAGAATCGATACCGTTCTACAGCGACGATCGACTTCCGCGACTCGTCGACATGCGACGTCTTTTCGAGGTAGGGGTTAATTGCTTTTGTTCATGAGTTATCCTTTGTCGTTCTTCGTCTGCGTATTTTGGCCGCTTGATATCAACTTAACAGAAGGAGGTCGGACCGCACGAACACGGCCGACTCTCCTCCCTCTTTTGTTGTTGTGATATTGCGGTTCGAAAGAAGGCGGCGCGGTGCAAAGGCACCACGTAGAAACAAGGAGGATCATCGGCGAAGAAGCGCGGCGCAATTGTGTCGCGCCGTAGAGGCCGAACGAAACCGCGGCCGGAGTAGGGGCCGCAGAGGTGAATCGAAGACTCCGTAGTTGTTTAATTGACGTGCGAATCGACGGGCGACGACGAATCGGGCCAAAATGACGTTTGAATCTCTTTGCAGTAAAGATCGGGTCCCGGGAGGACTGTTGGTGAAGGCGGTAGGCAAAACGGACCACCGAAGCGCGTCCGGTGGTCCGCAGAAGGCGGCGGCGGCGCGCCGCCGGAGCAAACCGCCGCGACGGTGGAATGTGAACCGGAACGGCCTACGACCGTTCCAGATTTGGGGTGGCGCGGCTTAAAGCCGCGCCTGTTCGTCGACCGCGGGGGTTTGTAACCCCCCGCACCCGCTGGCCACGCGGGCACCACGCCGCGCCAGCGCCAGGCCAGCCGGCTGCCCAGGCCAAGTCGGGTCGCGCAGGCCGGGCCGAGCCGCGCCCAACCGGGCCGGACCCGGGTCGGGTCGACCCGGTTTGGCCGACCCATGGGGTGTTGGGTCGGGCCGGGCCGGGCCCAGACCCCCCATTTCGGACTGTCTTCAGTCTTTTACCCATAACTCGGGCTACGGACGTCCGATCAACGCACCGTCAGTTGCGATGCGATCCTTGGATTGAGACGGTCGTTTCGGTATATTACATTCAGGGTTTTGGAGAACTTTGGGTACGACCGGGTTGGTTCGAACACGAAACCAACCGGGCCCTCGGAGCGGAAATGCTTATATCTTGAGCTCCGGACGTCTGATTGACGTGTCGTCGACTTTGTTGGATTCCTCTTGATGAGACGGAACTTTTGGCATACTTCGTCTCAGATTTGGATGCAGTTGGATAGTGGCCGGGTTGGATTGTACCCGAAATCCAACCGGGCCCTGGAACGGAAAAGCTGATAACTTTCAAACTGGACGTCTGTTTGACGAACCGTCAGCGGCGTTGGTGATCACGTTGAGAAACAGACCCTATGAGTATACCCTATGAGAGTTCGGGGTACAGTTGAGATACGGCCGGGTTGGTTCGCACACGAAACCAACCGGGCCCCTGGGACAAAAAGGCTAATAACTCATACACCGGACGTCCGATTGACGCGCCGTCTGTTATGTTGAGACCCATATGATGAGGCGGTCCTTTGAGATACTTCTTCGTGAGACTTTGAGATACTTGGATTATCGACCTGTAGCTCGTGGAGTGGACCCTCCCAGAGACGAGCGTACGGAGTACGGTGACCGTGTAGCCGGCTGAGACCTGACGACTGCTTGACCGACTCGACTTGGAGTGAGTCGACTAGCCCAGTGGACGTAGCACTACTTGTTCGGGTGCAGACCCATGGCGGATTGAGCACTACTGTGTGACAGTGCAGACCCACGGTACTCGTCCGGAGAGTACCTCTGCAGGCTATTAGGGGGTGTGCACTACTGTGTTTGGGTGACACACCTCAGCGGGAAGCACTACTGTGTTTGGGTGGCTGACCCGCGGTACTCGACAGGAGGAGTACCTCAACAGTCTTAGGTTGTGAACAGTACCTCAGAGTCGTGACAAGACCACTGTACACTACAGAGACGGGGCTCTTCAGCAGTTACGGTTTTTATAATGAAAATCCTGCTTTGAGCTGAGTCTATGATCTTGTATTTACCTCTTGATTGAGATGAGTCACTTGATAACTTAGGTATATGTATGAGCATATACCTGGGTAGTGGTTATCCGTTGATTTCACAATCTTTGTGTTTCCTCGTGATTGAGATGAGTTACTTGATAACTTAGGTATATGTATGAGTATATACATAAGTAAATGTTATCTATTGAGATCTTTCTTTGTGTTTATCTTTGTTGGATTTAGTGAGACCTTGATGGTCTCGGGGTCCCTACTGAGTATCGTTATACTCACCCCTGCACGGGCTATGCCCGCACCTCGTTGTGTTGGTTGCAGACGACGGACAGCGCTGACAGAGGCCGAGTGTTTGAGGACTGGACGGTACCCGGAGGTGGATCTCACGACGAGTCAGTATCCGGAGGTGGACTTCACGACGTGACGATACTCGGAGGAGGTTGACGGGCGAGAGCGTGGGTGGAGGCTATCTGTACCTATCAGTGGTGCACGATCCAGGAGCTGCGCTATCTGTACCTACCCTTCAGGTAAGATCCGTGGTGGACGATCCAGGAGCTGCGCTATCTGTACCTACACTTCAGGTAGGATCCGTGGTGGACGATCCAGGAGCTGCACTATCTGTATCTACCCTTCAGGTAGGATCCGAGGTGGACGACTCAGGAGGTGTTTCTATTTTTTCAGTTGTTTGTCTTTTCTGTTGTACTTTCGTTCAGTTGTAGTTGTACTTTTCAGTTGAGTTTGTATTCTAAACTTTTACTTTTCAGCACTTCTTTGTACTTAGTGTTTTACTTCCGCTTGTACTCTGTGGTGTTTTGTTTACTTTTATAAAGGCAATGTCTTCCCAGTTATCGGGATTTACGCCTTTGGTGCTAGTCGTCAGCCCTGACCTATGGAAGACGGGCTTGGGGTAGTCACGACACGGGGTCCGAGGACGGGTCGTGACAGTTCATCTATTCATTATTCAGTTAAAATAATAATGGTTCATCTATGCATCATTGAATCATTTTTTTCTTTTGGTTTCTCCCACCACTTTTAAAGAAGAATCAACAAATTTTGCATCTCCCTCCAATGCCTCTTGGAAGTGTACCAAGCTTCCCAAGTGACACATGGGCAACAAAAACAAAAAAACAAAACAAAAATAAATAACTGATCATTAGTAAAAGTTAAATAGTTATGCTAGGTAGCATGATTCATCATCCCTTGTGAGTATTTTGGGATTCGATCTCAAATATTATATGAAAAAAGCTGAATTAAAATAAATATGAAGTTTAACTCTGTAAATTTGTCTCTAATATAAACTAAAGGACCCGTGTTCTATTATAAAAAACATTATATGTATTATATATATATATATATTTATATATGAAAAATAATTATTTTAGACATTTGAGTTGAAACAGGAATCATGCCTAACGATCCCATGTAGATTTGTTTCGATGAAAGCACCGGACCTTATCCGCCACCGTCCATGCAATAAATTTCAAACATGGCTTTATCCACACAGTGCCCGGGAGTCATTTTTTGTTAATATTTTAAAATTTTGTTAAGTAATTTAGCGTAAATTTAGAATAAAACCGATATGAAGTTTTTTTTAAAAAAAATATTTTATTTTTTGAACATACATTCTAGTGATAACGGGTGCCTAGTAACCAGCATACATCACTGCCCGACCCTAGAAAATCGGGTCTGGGTACCTCTGATCCGGTTCGGATTCGAAAACTGCTGCACAATTATTAATTGGCTCCGGTTCGGTTACCTATTACAGGATATCTGAAACTGAATTTAAATATAAATAGTTGTTTTAAAATAATATAATGAACAAATGTTATATTATTCGGGTTTGGATTCGGGTTTTAAATGGGATTTACACTATTTTTTTTTATAAAAAAACAAACACAAATATAAACAAGTATTTAAATTGGTTTGAGTTTTTAATGGGTATTTAAATTCGAGTTTGGGTTCGAATTTGGGTTATAAATAAACATTCTGATCGGTTATTGATAACCGGGTTTGGGTTTGGGTTTAGTGCTGCATTTTAGTGGGCATTAGATCCAGTTCCGTGATGGGAAAAAATAATTGATACCGACAATTAAAACTGTAAGGTTTTTTCAATGAACGGTCCAACAAATTATCAAGACATTCATAAAAAAAAAACCCGGTTGAATCATTCATTACAATAAGCTTTGTCATTTTTTCCACACAAAAAAAAAATCATTAATTTTCACGCCAAATCTCAGCCTAAATGTCAAACTTTTTGAAAACTACGTTATTTAAAAATCACCCCCCCAATCTGCTCATAACTACAAATTTTGGTTTCGATTATAACTAAATCAAAAATCGATAACCATATGTTTTTCGATTGTCATTCTAATAACCAAATCCAATGACCATTTTTATTATTTTTTCAGTTTCAATTATTAATCATCCCTAATCGTTTGTTTAATTTTATTTTAGTTTTTGGTTAACCATTATGTAAAAAACCATATGGTTATTTAAAATATTAAACAACTATTCGTATTTAAATCTGTTTTGAATTTAATCTGATAGTGTGATTATAGGGTTTGACAATAGTTATTAAATCATGAATTAGTTTATATTATTTTCATCTTTTACAAATTGTTATTAATGAATTTTGTATCCTATCACCACAAAATCAACATTTCCCCTTCCAGGTTGTTCATCTAGTATCAATTGAGGAAATTTTTGCAATGAAGTAGATGCATCGAGGAAAAATTTTGGACCAAGCTTGATGCTACCACTTTTTGGATTACTTGGAGTATAAGTAGTCCAGGTTTGATCAGCCATGGTAAAAAAATTTCCAGTTTTATAAGCAACCATCAAAATTTCCATTCAAAAAATAGAAGTTGAGAAGATAAAAAAACCAACACCAAAGAAGGTCCCAAGTGGGCCTTGAATTTTGTATCCTATCACCACAAAATCAACACCAAACCGCTACTAAATCAGTTTTCTTTAAAAAAAATAAAAATCTATAAATATAAAAAATGACATATAATAAACTAAAACATAAATATATGATAAACCCATCATACATCCATAGTCATATACAAACATCTAATCATCATAACCTCAATCTAAATCAACCCATACATCTATCAATATACATATACAATATGCACTACAATAACCAAGACCCAATATACATCCATGCCACAACATCCACCACATTTGTCTGCCTCCACATCATGTCATCAACTGAAACCGTCCACGTCATCTCATCAACTATAACAAAAAATTAAACAAAAAATTAAAACTACACATAATAAATCAGAATTACAGTAGAATAATTGATAAAATTTTAACATACCATGAAAACTAAAAACCATCATGACTGCCTTTGGAACAATGTCATGAATCGGAATAGTCAACCTCCTGCCTACTGTCGGCATCTGCCACCTACAATGAAAACCAGAACATTTAAGAAAAGACACGGAATATATTCAGAATGTTGCACACAAAATTTGTTATTTTTTTAATAAAAAGGAATACATTTTAACATAAAACAAATAATATATAATGAAAAACACTTTGAAAACATAAACATACCTATTTAAGATAATATTCAACACTTGAAACTGAAAAAGGATAAGTAAATATTCTAATTTATTTTTAAAGCGACATGCAGTGTTCTTGAAATTTATTTAATAAACAAATTTTATAGATTTTGATATCACAACATGTTTTATATTTTAAAAACAACTAAGTGGTGATTGTCCCATGATTGCACATCAATCTGATGTCATTTTCTATGGTTTTGACCGTTCTACGCATGTTTTAGTGTTTTAAAACACTAAAAACATGTTTACAACCATAACGGGAAAACCGTCATTCAGAATGATGTGATTTCAATTCCTACATTTCACAATTAATTCTATGGTGATTTCCCCCTGATTTTAAGACAATCTGACGTCATTTGGTTGGTTTTGATCATTACAAGCATGTTTTAGTGTTTTAAAACACTAAAAATGTGTTTGCGAACATAACGGGAAAACCATCATTCAGAATGAAGAGTCATCAGTTTATATATTTCACAATTAAATATATGGTTTTTGGGCCCTTATTTCAGAACAATCCAACATTATTTTCTTGGTTTTGACCATTCCATGGACGTTTTAGTGTTTTAAAACACTAAAACCACGTTTATGGTCATAACAGGAAAACCGTCATTCAGAATGACGTATCGTCAGTTCATACATTTTACAATTAAATATATGGTGGTTATTCCCTTATCTAAGGACAATCCAACATCTTTTTTCTGGTTTTAACCGTTCCACACATGTTTTAGTGTTTTAAAACACTAAAAATGTGTTTACGACTATAATGAGAAAACCGTCATTCGAAATGAAATACCGTCGGTTCCTACATTTCAAAATTAAATCTATGGTTATTGTCCCCTAATTTCAGGGTAATCCGACATCGTTTTCTTGGTTTTGATCCCCGACACTTGTCTTTAAAGGATTTTGTACATTTCATAAGTGTTTACCAAGTAATTTTGACCACACCGCACGTCAAATTGACATGTTGTCTACATGTACACATAAAAAAAATCTAATTGGTGGTTTTTCCTTGATTTCAGGACAATCCGATGTCGTTTTCTTGGTTTTGACTATTCCATGCACGTTTTAATGTTTTAAAACACTTAAAACACGTTTACGACCATAACAGGAAAACCATTATTTGGAATGATGAACTGTCAGTTCTTAAATTTTACAATTAAATCTACAGTGGGTTTCCCCTAATTTTAAGACAATCAGATATTGTTTTCTAGGTTTTTAATGTTCCATGCATGTTTTAGTGTTTTAAAACACTAAAAACGCGTTTACGGCCACAACGGGTAAACCGTCATTCAGAATGACATGTCGTCAGTTCCTACATTTCACAATTAAATCTACGGTAGTTTTCCCCTGATTTCAAGACAATCCAATATCATTTGGATGGTTTTGACCATTCCATGCATGTTTTAGTGTTTTAAAACACTAAAAATGCATTTATGACCATAACGTTCAAACCGTCATTCAGAATGATGTGTTGTCACTTCCTATATTTCAAAATTAAATCTAAGGTCTTTGGCCCTTATTTTAAGACAATCTGACATTGTTTTCCTAGTTTTAATTGTTCCATGTACATTTCAGGGTTTTAAAACACTAAAAATGCATTTACGACCATAACGAGAAAACCATCATTCAGAATGATGTTTCATCAATTCTACATTTGAAAATTAAATCTACAGTGGTTTTTCCCTAATTTTAGGATAATATAACATTGTTTGTCTGGTTTTGAGCATTGCACGTATGTTTTAATGTTTTAAAACACTAAAAATGTCTTTAAGGACATAACAAGAAAATCCTCATTTAGAATGACATGTCGTTAGTTCCTACATTTCACAATTAAATCTACGTTCATTTTCCCCTAATTTTAGGGCAATATGATAGTGTTTTCTTAGTTTTGACCCCATCATACTTGTTTTTAAAGGCTTTTATACCATTCATAAGTGTTTATCGAGTAATTACGACAACACCACACATTAGATTGACGTGTTTTCTGTGCGTATATGTAAAAAACAACTAATCAGTGGGTTCCCCCTAATTTTAAGACAATCCGACATTGTTTGTTTGGTTTTTACCATTCCATACACATTTTAGTGTTTTAAAACACTAAAAACGCGTTTACGACCATATTGGGAAAACCGTTATTCGTAATGAAAAGTTGTAAATTACTACATTTAAAAATTAAATCTATGGTAGTTATACCCTAATTTTAGGAAAATCCAACATTGTTTGTCTAGTTTTGACTATTCTATACACATTTTAGTGTTTTAAAACACTAAAAAAGCGTTTACGGCCATAACAAGAAAACCATTATTCAGAATGATGTGCCTTCAGTTGATACATTTAACAATTAAATCTACAATCGTTTTCCCATTATTTTAGGACAATTTGATGTTGTTTTCATGGTTTTGACCATTCCATGCACGTTTTAGTGTTTTAAAACACTAAAAACGTGTTTACAACCATAATAGAAAAACCATCATTTGGAATGAAGTTTTGTCAGTTCATAAATTTCAAAATTAAATCTATGGTGGTTTTACCTTGATTTCAAGACAATATAATGACATTTTTCTACTTTTTACTGTTCCACACACCTTTTAGTGTTTTAAAACACTAAAAAGATATTTACAACTATAACGGGAAAACCGTCATTTGGAATGACATGCTGTCTATTCCTACATTTAAAAATTAAATATATGGTTTTTGTCCCCTGATTTCAATACAACATGAAATCTTTTGGCTGGTTTTGACCCTTCACACATGTTTCAGTGCTTTAGAACACTAAAAACACATTTACGACCATAACGGGAAAACCGAAATTCAGAATGACGTATCGTCAGTTCCTACATTTCACAATTAAATATACGGTAGTATTTCCATGATTTCAAGTCAATAAGACATCATTTTATTGGTTTTGAACCCCTACAACATGTTTCTAAATCATTAAAATCTTTTAAAATGTCTTATTGAGTCATTCAAACACACCGCATGTTGAATGGATGTTTTGTTCTCTTGTACATGTCAAAAATAATTCAATGGTGGTTTTCCCATGATTTCACATCTATACGTGATTGTTTTTTATTGTTTTTATCATCAAACATGCATTTTAGTGTTTTAAAACACTAAAAATGTATTTAAGGTCATCACAAGAAAACCGTAACTTGGATTGATGTGGCGTCGATTACTACATTTCACAAATCTATATGTGGTTGTTTTCCTATGATAACTTCTGTAATCATTAATTTTTTTTTAAAATATAATTTTTTAAATAATATATTATTAATAAAATTCATGATTTAACACTCTTTCTAATATTAGTTTAATTTTTTACTAAAATTCAGATTGGTTATTTTATATATTTCAGTGCTTGAATTTGATTGAAGAAAGAGAATTTTAATTTCTAAACCACCATGTATTTCATATTCAAAAATCATTTAGTGGAGTTTTTTATATTTTAGTGGTAGTTTTTATATGTGTTGTTTTTTGGGTACTCAGTGGTGAGTTTTTATTTAGTTGGTGATAGTTTTTTTTTCAAAAAAAACATGAAATAACATGGAAAAAGTTAATATGACCATTTCTAAATTATTTAGCTGTGGTTATCTGGAATCATCACTAAATAGATAAAATATTTTTTTTGTGATAGTTATTAGAAATCACAGCTACAGAGATTATGAATGTTTTTTGTGTTTTTTGAAAATGTGTGAATGATCTATTGAATATTTGATTTACCTCATGAGGATGAGCTATAAGGCTAGAAATTTCTTTGGGGATCGGGCCGATCATCCACTGAAATACAGAAACTAAATCATTTCCCATTTGAAACCGCTACTGATCCTGTGTTTTCCTATAATAATCTTGTTCTTTCACTTTTTTTCAATCTTATAATTTATCTTTGTGATTCCCAATCAACACAACTACTAAAACCCCCACCAGGTGTAGCAGTAACGAATGATGCCACCCTACTAATGACAACTGGAGGAGCAGGCCCATAACCCATCCCCTGTACATGTCTAGGATGCTCCTTCCCTAAAAATATTCCAACCGCCTCGTTCAAGGAAACCGTTGCTGATTGTGAAGGGTTCACATCCTAGACTTCTTACATTTTAACATGTTAATACAAAAATATTAAAAATGATTTTTTAAAATATATGAACTTCATAATGTTATCAAATTAATAAATTTTCATTAGTATTTATTTTTATTTCAAAACAATATTAACATAATATTAAAAATTATATTATAATAATAAACAAGCCTTAAAACCAATTAATTGGGGCCGACTAGATGTATCAAATGATGCCAAATTGACATCTTTTGATCCATGTACCTGACCCTATTTAATTGGGTTTTAAGTATTTTTAGTTATTATAATATATTTTTTGTTATTATGTTTTTATGGTAATGAAATAATATGGAATGGTAATGAAATGTACTTACTCCAAGGTCTTTGGTATGGTCATTTAAAAAACTGCCATATGGTTTCCTATGCACTTTAAACCATATATCTATTTAGCTAACATAGAGACCTAATTTATTAGCCTTTATAAAAAAATATAATTAAGTTATACAAAACCTTGAGTTATAATAAAATGATATAAATAATATTGAATAAAATACAAACCTAATTGTTCTTTTTCTCGAAAAACTCTAAGACCCTACAATGTGAGGAATGACTTGCTTCTCACGATTCATAATTTTTTTTGATAATTTATACAAAAAATAGTAGCATTAATAAAAATTATAATTTTATTGTGTATATTTTATTAAGATACTGTAAAATATACAATTACCTCCTGAGATGCATCTTTGTCGATATCTACAAAGAGATTCCATTTCTCATGAGAAATTCCTTCAGTCACTTTCTCATACATTTTTTGTGAGCTCATAAAAGAGTCATTAAACTCATGCAATAATCTCCAATAAAAATCTCTCCATTTCTTCCCCAAAATTTTCAAAGTCCATGGGCATGAAACAGAGTTAGGGACATCAAAATGAAAAAACATCTAGAAATAAAAAACGTAACACTTTATTAGTATATGAACAAAATTTACCCATATATTTTAAATTAGTTGTCAAGGAATATTAAATTAAAATTACCTTTACTTGAGTCCAAAGACCTCATTTTTCCAAGCTGTTGGAATATGCCTCCAATATTTATAATTAATGGGAAAACTCACCGTCTTGTAAGCAAGATACTCAATAATTTGCCCATATATTTTGGAAGCATCACCATTAGACACCCCAAAATCATCAAATGGAATGATAATCTTGAAGTCCTTCATGTTCCATACATCTTCCATGTTCATATTTGTATCCCTTATATAGTTGTCTTTATCTATTTGAAAAATGCATTAAAAAATTAATAAAATATGAAGTTTTTTTAAAAAATGACATACATACCAATAATGGTAACTCACCAATATCACATGGATGGAGGGTTGATGAACTGCTCCATCAATGGTGGTGAATCAGGTGGTGGGATACCAACAAAATCTAGGAAAACAACTAGCTCACTAAAAGTCTTGGGTACAACAGAATCACTAGAATCCACAAAAGATGATGGTAGTGGTGGCATGCTTCGAGATGCTGATGGGATAAGATCCTACATTTTTTTGTTCTTAGAATTATATAATTTAAAATGATTAAGAACCATATTTTTACAAAGTTATGTTGTAGAAAATTGATTAAAATGACCGAAAAAATTTTTGTTCAAGAAATGAATGTTTTTTATAAACAATTTTTAATGGAGTTTTGATGGATTCTCAAATAATTGTGAAGTATAACAAATAATCTTTAAAGTACTTTATTGCTTCTATGAAACTGATAAATATTAAATAAAATGGGTGAATCATATAGTATGAATCACTATTACATTTTAATATATTATTTTAATATTATATATATCAAACACAACATTATAAAAATAACTGAATCATAGGATATTTATCAGAGTCCTATATCATATCATATCATACAATAGATATGTTATATAGTTTATGTAATATAATGTTATAATTCATATTTACATATTGTTTATTATTCTAATATTAATCATTATAATGATTCATATAATCATTGATAATAAATATATAATCATAAGAATATTAGTAAATTATTATATAAAAACATCCATAAGTTTCGGTATCTACAAATTAGATGCATCTCTCAGGAAATTTTATTTAATGAAGTAATGAAAAATAAATAATGTGATCCATATATGTTTGCAGCTACTGAACCTATCAAATGAAATTGGAATGAAACCCATCTCATTGGTTCCACTCCTAGGCTAGTGGTGTGATGAGTGTTCTAGCCCAAGACCCCCTAAAATATGATAGAGGATGATTACTAACACCAAGAAGGAAAAAATATATAAGAGGCCTTAACCTATAATAACCTACAACTGATAAGAAACAAAAATAAAAAATACATAATCAACAACCATGATTAATAATCAGGTAACCAATTGTATACCAACTTTATGCATACAAAACATAATTATTGAATACAATGACACATATACAACCACCCAAGGGAAATAGATATGGATAATAAAACATTATTGGATATAATAGACTTTAGAAATATAATGATACCACTTTAGTACAAATTTGTCATTGAAGAGGGGAATCAATCTGGGGTAAGGGAGATTAGAGGGGGGGGGGGGGTTCCTATCGCCAGCAAGCCCACCTTAGAGGAGGTCAGAGGGAGGAGGGTCGCTGGGGTCAAGGTTGAAGGGGGGGGGGGGGTCGTGGGATTAGGGTCACTGCCGAGGAGAGAATAGGAAGAGGGGCGGGGGTAAGGGGGTCATAGGCTCGTGGTTGCTGTTGGGGAGAGAAGAGGAGGAGGGGTGGGGGAAAGGGGGTCGTGAGCTCAGGGTTGTCGCCGGGGAGAGGAAATGAGGTCAAGGAAGGTGGGGAGGGGGGGTCAGGGTCACACAGAAGGAGTAGGGGAGGGGGAGTGATTATGGTTTTTTAAAACGTTTAGTGGCAGTTTAATTGAAACCATTGCTAATTAAAAACATAAAAAAATATCATGGAGGTTTCATGAAACCTCCAGGATATTATATTTTTTAACTGGATTTATTTTGATATGGTTACTAGAACCACTAAGAATAAACCACCACTAACTATATCATTTCTTGTAGTGGTAATATTCAATAGGATATTATGAGAATGGGATCCGCTAGTAGGAAATACACATTTATATGTTTCAGTTTATGTTCCTATCTACAAATGTGTATATTGATCCTTAGACTTTAAGATTATTATTAATAAGTATTATGAGTCATTTAGTTTGATGTATTGATGAAAACCACGATGACAAATGTTTGAGGAGAGGTAAGATATGCTGAGTGTGCCGTGAGTAATATTGTATTAATGAATAATGTGAGAAAAGATTTTTCCCTTCTATTCTTTAATGAATATTGATATCTTTTTCCCTTTGATGGAAATGATATAGGCTAAATAAATCCATGATCATGGTGTTCTATAGGCAAATTCATATTCCTAGAAGTAAATGAAAGATACATCAAGCACGTAGGTTAAAAGCATCAGCATGCAACCTTCTTGATTTGAGATATCATGATAAATGAATTATATTACAAAGTAAGAATTTGTATGAGGTATCATGTTATTGGGACATTAAATTATTTCTCTATTGGTGCCTTGGTGTGTTGTTAGACTCTAACCTTGGAGTTTATGCTACTTCCCCTAATGCCATTGAGAAATAGCCCTAGAGGGTCGCACACTAAGTGCATCCAGAATCTCAATTAAATAATATATTATTATTTATTATTTAACAAGTTGAATAAATATTATTCCTGGATGCGGTTTAATAATTATTCATGTATTCTTGATCACATATAAATATTTATTTTCAATTTATTGAATATAATATTTATATATTTATTGGTGAATAATGAAGTGATATTTATTTAATAAATAAATATACATTATTCAAGGAATGATAAATATTGTGGAGGAATGAAGGACCGAGTTTAAATAGTTATGTGAGAAATAATAAATATTGAATATTATTTGATTAAATAATATTTAATTTATTTCTCAAGTTAATCTCTTGTTGAGAAATAATAATAATAATAATATTATTTAACATGGGTATCTGTAGGGATTAAATAAATAATAAATGGAATTTGTGAAATTATTTTATTTTAACCCTAGTGATATATAGACCCAATTATATTATTTTCTCAATAATCTAATTCATTTGTTTAGTTGTGGACAATGGATTTGAAGAATTCTCTTAAGCCCTAGAGATATCCCTTCTCTAAGAACTTTCCCATGAATAGAGAGCAATCTTCCTCCACCTCCCATTCTCTATTCAATAGAGATCAAGGAGAAGGATTTGGAAGTGGTTCTCAAGGTGATCAAAGGCGGACGACGCAAGTGATTGAATTTGCCATGATAGCACCCGAAGATTCCTACAACGATATTCAGAGATTTGTAGAACATGTGTGGATCACCACTAGAGGGAATCTATTTTGATTCCTACAACACAATGATGTGATAATGCATATTTGTTGTCAGATCCATCAATGAAGAAATAATTCCAACAATGGTAATTATTTAATTGATTAAATTAATTATAAATAATATGTGACGATCTTCCATCTGGTTCCGACATTCTATCACTTTTCGGTTTTATTTTATTCAATTCGGTGGATCATGGCTTTAACAACTCGGATTTTATCAAATTTATTTTTATAAATTATTTGGGAAAATTCTAAGACTAGGTGCTGAGATGGCGTATGATTCTGAGGCCCAGTGTGATTGAAAAAATTTGTTGAAAAACATTCAGTTTTTAATAGCACATGCGTGAGACTTTTCTGAAAAAGTGGAATAAATATTAAATGGTTGCCTAGATTAGAAATATAAGGGAACCATTGAGATCAGAGTAGTGAATTTTCCCTAAGCACGACTTAACTTTAGTCGGCGTGGGTCTTCTATGAAAAAACTCGAAAAGGACATAACTGTAAATAAAATAATTAAATAAAATTATTTTATTTTTTGAATCCTAATAACTCATGAATGGAGACTCGTATTGAAAATCCAATACCACCATTGAGTTAATAATGTGGCATTTTTCTTTGGCGAAGCCTAACATCGGCCAGCGCAGGCCGACTCTGAAAGTTAGTTTTTGAATGTATCAGTAATAAAATATTTAATAAAAATATTTTATTTCGACATATTGATGTGTTTCCTTTTTATTAAAGCCTTGGAAGGAATTTAGGGTTATCACCATAACCCTATAATTTATTTGAGATGGAGAAAAGGGCCTCTAGAGAAAACATGGTGAATGACGACGGAGTCGACAACCTCAGATTCGGCGGATCAAGGATCAACGAACGATGATGACACAACTTCTCTCTTAATCAACGATCATTCCAACTTGAGGTAGGGTGTTTTTTATTTTTGTTTATTTTCCAATTCTTAATTTTGACAACGAACATGGACCAACCCATGAACAGGTTGATCCGCAGTTCAATCACTTGAGGGACGGGTTTATGCTTGCAGGGTTTTTCATGGGAGATGTATCTATATAATTTATTCCTTATAATAATAATGAATTGAGACTGACATGAAAAAAGGACAAGATCCATTATTCAGGAATTCATGTGATTTGATTCTCTCCCCTAAATCTCTCGTGTTCTTCACCTTTGAAACTGTTATGCAAATGATTGACTGTTGCACCCACGATCCATGACGCAACGATCTGAGAATGAGGTTCTGAACCCTCGATGAAATATAGGAGGTGAAATGGAAGGCATGACGTGATTTGGTCGGAACCGTGGCACACTATGGTGTAAGGAAGTTGCCATTGGTGGCAGCACTGTCTGGTTCAGGCGAGGCAGCACGGGTCCAGGGTCAGTTCAGGCGAATGGCGAACCGGTAGGGCAAGGTCGCCGGCGGGCATGGGCCGCGGCAGGAGGCTGTGGCATTGATCAGGGGATGCAGTGGAGGTGAGGTCATGTACGTGGCAGGCAGGCCATGCGGAGCACGCGATAGTGGTGAGGCTGCGGGGCAGGCGAGGAGGCGGGCCAACCGCCAGAAACATAGCACAACACCGCATTGAACGGAGGCACGTGGTCAGGGAGGACCACGTGCGACACACTGAGCTAGGTTTAGCAGACCCGATAGGCCAAGCCCAGTGATCTAGGATGATTTGGGACAGACTGAACCGGACTAGGTCGGGTCATCAAATGGGTCGGGTCGAACCCAGATCAGAGTCAGGTTGGACCCTTTTTATAAAAATGGATGTAATTTTCAAACCGTTTGTTTGTTTGATGATCCATTTATGGCGTTGGGACCCTTGCGATGAGACATTCCTTTTGAGATACTCTAAGAAAGTTTTTTTTTGGAATTTGGAATATGAACTAATGGCTCGAGGAGTCGGTTCTCCCGAAATGAACGCATTATGAGAGGGATCCTATGGCTGACTATGACCTAGAAGCTGTGTGACCTAGAAGCTGTGTGACCTAGAAGCTATGTGACCTGGAAGCTATGTGTGTTGCTTAGAGAGTGCATGTCTTACAAATACTGTGTGTCTTATGAAGATTGTGTGTCTTATGCAGACTGTGTGTCTTACCGAGACTGTGTGTATTACCGAGACTGTGTGTCTTATGGAGACTGTGTGACTCATAGAGACTATGTGTCTCATTGTATGGAGAATATTAGGACTTTATTAGAATATATGTTGTATACATATACCTATGTGAGATGAATTTAATTATTGTAATTTAATTGTGAATGTACTTCATGTACTTCCTTTATGACTATACTTAGTGTACATACTTTGTGACTGTACTTCATGTACTTCTTTTGTGACTGTACTTCGTGTACTTACTTTGTGACTGTACTTTGTGTACTTTCTTTGTGAATGTACTTCATGTACTTCCTTTGTGACTGTATTTCATGTAATTTATTTTTGTCTATACTTCATGTATTTACTTTGTGGTAAACTTGTTATATTTCTTATTGGTATTCCTTTGTGGGTTTGGGGTGTCCTATTGAGTATTGTTTTACTCACCCCTGCACAAGCTTCACCCACACATGTCATATTTTGTGCAGACGATCAACAATTTGATAGATTCTTAGGCGTACTAGGACTAGGTGGTTCTTAGAGAGATCAGGTAGAAGAGGTGTGCCCCTACGACTTCAGACAACTATCAAGTACCCTGCCCTTCAGGTAGGGTTTTCTGTGGATGAGTTTCAGTAACTTTTGCCTTCAATTTTCAGACTCTTTCTTTTGGTGGGATTGTATTCTGGCCCTATTTACTTTCTCGTTTCCTACTATCATACTCTATAGTTTTGATCTTAGTGTATTCATGCATGTTTTACTGGGTGTTTTTACATTTCATCATTTTGGTCTTGGAGATGTGTGCATGTGTACATGTACATAGGAAAATTCCTCCCATTTGTGGGATATGCCTACTCAGTGCTTGTCTCCAACCCTTGGAATATCGAAGTTCAGCTTATGGTAGGCATGGAACGGGCCCCTCTGGGATGGGTTGTGTAAGAGTGGTATCAGACGAGTTCAGTTCTACTTAAGGAAAGAGAGTATATGAGGTTAATTTGGGGAAATAGTGTTAAGTGTTTCGAGTTTGGTTTTTAGGTCAGGGAATCCAGTGTTGGTGCGACGACCAACATATCCATACACCAGAAATTTGGAAACCTGCTTTTTGAATCGGTACATGAAAACACTAGTTGTAAGGAAAACAATGGTACATGAATCATATAGGATTTGGGTGTGTTCTCATGTCCTTATTGAGTCATCTCACCAGGTATACTCTATTGAGTGTGGTACATCTTTTTTAAATTCAAGATACTTCCATACAGATAGCTAGCCGGGATTCTGTTGTATGATTACGAGGATGATCCTACTAGAGATGAGGCATTGGTATAAGGGCCTATACCAGAGATAGCACCTCCAGGTGGTTTACTAATTACACCACCACCCATCGAGCAACAGTTACTACCAGCGCTATTGGTTGAGGATGTACACAGGCTGAATGCATTGCATGAGTTCCATAGGTTGTGACCTCCCAGGTTTTGGGGTGACATAGACTCCCAGGTAGCTGAGGATTTGATGGAGGTAGTTACACATGTCTTACACCTTGTGAGGACGTCTTCCAACCAGATGGTTGTCCTAGACACGAGTCTTCTTCAGGGCTCAGTGGGGAGATTTTGGAGCTTAGTGACCCAAACACATGATGATGTGACTCTATCTTGGTAATACTTTGAGCATCTCTTTATAGAAGAGTTATTTCTAGCTAGGTTGTGATTAGTGCACGCACATAATCTCCTACATCTACAACAGGGCAGTTAGACTGTTGCAAAGTACTTGATAAGGTTTACTGATATTTCTCGCTACTCCATGGATATGGTGTAATAACCATTATTTAGGGATAAAAACTTTGATAAGGGGATAATACAAGATATTAGGTCATCCATGATATCTTTTAGAATTCCTACATATGATGGGGTATTGGAGCGAGCTCTTCGAGTGGCGATTTTTATGGCAGAGCATATGCCGGCAGTGGGAGCTCCAAGCAGGAACCAGGTAGCTAATTCTTCGGTGGTGGGTAGCTGATAATAGACATAGGGACCCAAGAGGTTCAGGCACTCTAAGGGATGCCCCCATAACATAAGATCAATGATTCGAGTCTCCCAGGGTAGAGTGAGTGAGCTGGAGAACAAGCTATGTTACTTGTGTGGCATTTGGGGAAATTTAGCTCAAGATTTTCTGGATCTACGTACATAAGATTAGGAGATGATCAATGGATCACCGAGGTAGATGAGGATAACCAATGCAATTAAGGCTTATGAACCCAGTGCTCCAAGGACCATTAGAGGTATGATCTATGTCTTTTCCACCCTAGCTTTAGTTTTGATAGACACAAGTGCCTTTTATTCCTTTCTTGCTACAGACCATATTTGGGCCTCAGAGATTCTGGTTGAACTATTTAATTGACCCTTGAACTCAGAGACTCCTAAAGGAGGGGATTCGATGATCATACACTGGTGTTGAAAGTGTGACCTTACTCTTGTAGGCTAGAGTTTCAGTTGGGATCTCTTGGTAGTAGCGTCAAGGCCTTACAACGTCATTCTCGGTATGGACTGGTTATCCATAGTCTATGCTCATATTGACATTTTTAGGCATAGAGTGCGGTGTGTCCATGGTGATGAGACCATGTTTTCATTTTTTTGGTAAAAAGGAAACAAATTCAGTGTAGGATGGACGTAATCATAGGAGGGTGTAGCCAATTACTCATCTGTTGGATAGCCTCACCCTCAGTGTAGTAGATGATAAGAGTCCTCAATTTCCTTTAGTGGTGGAGAAGTATGAAGATGTATTTCATGAGGATGTTCTTAGAGTACCTCCCTACATGGAGGTATACTTATGTATTGATCTATAACCTAAGACTACATTGATATATACACCTACATATATGATGAATCCCATAGATCTTCATGAGTTGAGGGTATAGTTGGAGGACATATAGAAAAAGGTATTCATGAGACCTAATGTTTCATCCCAGGTAGCCCCAGTTTTATTTTCCAAGAAGGAAATAGGAGCTTGAGATTATGTGTGGAATTTCGGCACCTGAATCAGGTGAATGTGGAGAACAAGTATCCACCATCGAGGATCGATCAGATGAAAGGAGTGATGTGGTTCTTGAAGATTGACCTCAGATTGAGCTATCACCATCTGCAGGTACAGGATGAGGATGTACTGAAGACGAATTTGAGGTGTCGGTACGGACACTACGAGTACTTGGTGATTCCATTTGGTATGAAAAACACCCCAGTAATGTTCATGGGACTCATGAATAGGATCTTCCATCCTTACTTAGATAGGTTCATAGTGGTCTTCATTAATGACATCCTAGTGTACTTAGTGTCTGAGGAGGAGCACATGATACACTTAAAGATGGTCCTAAACACACTCTGAGAACACCAGTTTTATAAAAAGATCTCGAAGTTTCAGTTCTAGATTCGAGAGTTCCATTTCCTGGGAAACGTCATTTTGGAGGATGGAGTTGCAGTGGATCCAATGAATATTGAAGAGGTGCTTGCTTGGGAACCACCCAAGAGTGTTACTAAGGTATAGAGTCTTCTTGGTCTGGCTGGATATTACTAAAGATTTGTACCTAAATTTTCCAGAGTAGTAACACCCTTAATGGCTTTGGCATGGAAGGGGCATCCTTTCATGTGGACAAAGAAGTGCCATGATATTTTTCAGCAACCAAGGCAAAGATTTATGATCACTCCTATCTTGAGATTACAAGAGGAGGGTGTCGAGTATTTCATGTTTTGCGATGAATCAGGGACCAAACTTGGTTCTATACTAATGTAGGGGTATGTAGTGATAGCCTATGGTTCACGACAGTTGAGACAACATGAGAAGAACTATGCGACCCATGATCTTGAGCTAGTGATGGTAGTCTTTAAATTGAAGATGTGGCGACACTACCTGATGGGTGAGTGGTTTATCTTCTACTCTAATCACAATAGTCTCAAGTATATATCCTCTCAGAAGGATCTGAACTTAAGGCAGTGGTGATGGATAGAGTTCCTCTAAGATTATGACTTTGAGATTATTTATACTCTTGGGAAGGGGAATGTGGTGAAAGATGCTCCCAACAGAAGACCCATCTTGTAGTTGTTGAGTGAGGCATTAGAGCAGTTAACAACATTGTAGATATCTTTTTTGGATGGAGATGGAACAACTTACCTCTAATTAATAGTTTTCACTCATCTACTCTTACAGTGATTCAAGGAGGCACAACATTGGGATACCGATTGTGAGACCTTATATGCTCATATGTTCAGAGGGCATTCCCCTAATGGGTATTTGAAAGGTGGGGATCACATTTTTCATTTCAGGGGATGCATGGTAGTACCAGTGACATTGAGGGAGGAGGTTCTAAGGAAGTTATATACTTTCCCATTGGGTAGTACTTTACCTTAGAAACCATAAGGGATTGTTGTATGGAAAGGTTTACTTCCTTGTTTTAGGGTCGAGATTCCAGTTTCTATGTTTATTTCATTCTTCTTGTGATGTGATGTGAGTCTAGGATGGATTATCTTGGAAGGATGTTGTGATATGTGGGGCAGGGAGGCCCGATTTTTTTGGTAGCAGTGGATTCCTAGAGTAGTGAGATGCATCGGGATATGCATGTGGGTGTTGGGGAGGACATTGGGGATGATAGAATAGGTTAAATCTAGGATTACCTATTGATATAAAAGTTGGGTGATTGTTTGAATCATTTTCTTGGTTTATCAACTCATAGTGTCGATCCCCCAGTGCTTGTAAGAGGTTTCTCTTTTCTTTCTTGGGGTGCTAGGATAGAAGTGGGAAGGGATATCGATGGAATTTATGATGGGTTTTCCATGGACGTCCAGAGGGAATGATACCATCTAAGTGATTGTTGATGGACTCACCAAGTTGGCCCAATTCCTAGCTATTCGGGAGTAGAGTTCACTAGAGAACTTGGGATGCCTCTACGTGCATAAGATAGTTCCACTCCATGGAATTCCATCGACGATAGTTTCAAATCACGATGCTCACTTTTCATCCTGGTCTTGGAGATTGAGGAATAGAAGGAGATGATCCTTTTTGGATGAGTGATTCTTTCAGTGCGTGCCTGGTAGAAGAAAGGGAATTTCTAGAAGAGTACATGGGAGTGGGAGGCTCAGGTTCATGCTCAATACTCTCCTATATTTAAGAAGCCCTTGGTTTGGCTTTTGGGGATGTAAATCTTTAAGGTGGGGTAAATTTAATGACTTTGATTTTCTAAAATTTATTTTTAGAATTTATTTGGAAAAATTCTAAGACCAGGCGTTGATACGACATGTGATTCTAAGGCCTAGCGTGCCCAGAACAATTCATTGAAAAATGTTCAGTTTTTAATAGCATGTACACACAAATTTTCTAAAAAAGTGGAATAACTCTTAAATGGGTGCCTGAATCAGAAATCTGATGGATCCATTGAGCTCAGAGCAATGTATTTACCATAGGCATGACTTAACTTTAGTCAGGATGGGTCTTCTGTGAAAAAACCCGAAAAGGACGTAACCGTAAATAAAATAATTAAATTAAATTATTTTATTTTTCTAATCCTAATAACTCATGAATGGTGAATCAGATTGAAATTACTAGACCACCATTGAGTTTGTATTGTGGTTTTTTCCTTAGGTGAAGCCTAACATCGGTCGGCGCAGGCCGACCGTGAAAGTTAGTGTTTGGACGTATCAGTAATAAAATATTTAATAAAAATATTTTATTTCGATTTAGAGATGCATTTACTTTTTATTAAGGCCTTTTCAATAATATAGTGTTATCAACATAAACCTATAATTCCTCTAAGATAGAGAGAAGGGCCTCTAGAGAAAATGTGGTGAACGACGATGGAGTCGACAACCTCAGATTTAGCGGATCAAGGTTTAATGAACGACGATGACACAAATTTTCATTTCATCAATGATCATTCTAACTCTAGGTAGGGTGTTGTTTCTTTGTTATTATTTCCCCATTCTTAATTTTGATGATAAACACAAACCAACCTACGAATAGGTTGATCAATGGTTCAATCGCTTGCAGGATGGGTTTATGCTTGCGGGGTTTTTCATGGGAGATAGATCTATATGATTACTTCCTCTTCATTCTCCCTTATAACAAGAATGAATCAAGGTAGAAACAAACAAAGTCCAAGATCCATTCTTTGGGCGTTCATGTGATTTGATTCTCTCCCTTAAATGTATTGCTTTCTTCATGTGTTCTTCACCTTTGAAATCCCTATGCGAATGATCGACCATTGTGCCCCCGATCCATGGATCAACTATCTGAGATCGAGGATACAAACCCTAGAAGGCACAATGGAGGTACGATGTGATTTGGTCAGAACAATTATGCATGAAGACATAAGACAACAACGCACAATGACAACCGGAGGTGGCTGGGCACAATAACGGCCGGAGGCGGTGGCTTCGGTCGGTTCAAGCGAGGTAGTGCAGGTTTAGGGGGTGGTTCAGGTGGATGGAGATCCGGTAGGGTGAGGCCACTGGTGGGGCAGCCGGCGGAGGTGGGATGTGGTAGGAGGCCGCATCAGATCTAGTGAGGCCGGCTAGCATGGGCCGCAGTGTTGACTGGGGGATGTAGTGGCGGTGAGGCTGCATACGCAGCAAGCGGGCCACAAGGATCCCATGGTGGCAGTGAGGCCATGGGGAAGGAAGAGTAGGAGGGCCAGCCATGTGAAACATGACACAACGCCACATTGACTGGAGGCACGCGGTTGGGGAAGACTGTGCGCGGCGCACCGAACCGTCTCGCAGCGTTGGCCGGACCAAAGGATCCAGGCCGCTTTAGCAGCCCTACAAGCTAGAACTAGCCAGGCAGGCCCAATGGGTCGGGATGATTCAAGTTGGACCGAACCAGATCATGAAGGGTTGGGTCAGCCAGCGGGTCGGGCCAGACCCAGACCAGACCCAGGTCAGACCCTTTTTATAAAAATGGATTTAACTTTCAAACCATGTGTCCATTTGACGATCTGTTTACAGCATTGAGACCCTTGAGAAAAGATGATCCTTTTGAGATACTCTAAGTGAGTTTTTATGTATATTGGAATAAGACCTAATGGCTCGAGGTTTTGGTTCTCTCGGAATTTGCACGCTATGGGCGGGATCCTATGGCTGGCTGTGACCTAGAAGATGTGTGGCCTAGAAGTTGTGTGATCTAGAAGTTGTGGGTGTTTCTTAGCGACTATGTGTATTAAAAAGATTATATTTATTACTAAGACTTTTTGTCTTACCTAGACTATGTGTCTTACTGAGACTGTGTTTCTTACTGAGACTGTTTGTCTTACCGAGACTGTGTGTCTTACCGAGACTGTGTGTCTTATAGATACTATGTATCTCATAGAGACTGTGTGTCTCATTGGATGGATAATATCAAGAATTTATTAGAATATATGCTATAGAAATATAACTATGTGATCTAACTGTACTTTTTCTACTTCCTTTGTGACTGTACTTCATGTACTTCCTTTGTGACCGTACTTCATGTACTTTCTTTGTGACTGCACTTCATGTAATCCCTTTGTGATTGTACTTCGTGTACTTCCTTTGTGACTGTACTTCATGTACTTACTTTTTAAATGTACTTCATTTAATTCTTTTTTGATGGTACTTCATGTACTTCCTTTGTGACTATAATTTGTTTATTTAATTTTTGTTATAATTCATGTATTTCTTAGTGGTATTACTTTGTGGTTTCGAGGTGTCCTACTGAGTATTATTTTACTCATCCCTGCACGGGCTTCACCCACACGTGTCGTGTCTTTTGCAGATGATTGAAACTTAGATGGAGTCTTAGGTGGACCAGGGCTATGTGGTTCTTAGAGAGATCAGGTAGACGAGGTGTGCTTCTATGACTTCAGACATATGTCTAGTACCCTACCCTTCAGGTAGGGTTTTCCACGAATGAGTTTCAGGAACTTGTGACTTCACTTTTCAGACTCTTTATTTTTGTGATATTATATTCTGGACCTGTTTACTTTCTAGTTTCCTACTTTTGTACTCGGTGGTTGGGATATTAGTGTATTCATGCATGGTTTACTTGATGTTTTTACATTTCAACATTTTGGGCTTGGAGATGTGTGTGTGTGTACAGGTACTTAGAAAAATGCCTTCCATTTGTGGGATATGCCTACTAGGTTCTAGTTGCCAGCCCCTAGCTTATTAGAGGTGGGCTTGGGGTAGTCATGACATAGGCCCATCTGGTACGGGTTGTGACAATATAGTTTATCATCATATAGATCTCAGAATGATCATCAATCATGACAAAAAAAAAAGTAAAGTTGGGCACGACCCATTGCATTTTTCTACTGTGCCCAGAATCTAAAAGTGGTATCAAATGGGTCACATAATTATTTATAATTATTTAAAGATCATTTATTTATTTATTCATTTTAATTTAGTTTTTCAATTCAAGTTTAATTAATCTTTTATTCTGATTTGCAAGATTTGTTTCTTCCTCATTTTCTCATTGATCCAATCAAGGATATTAATTTTATTAATAAAATAAAATCAAGAAACTCATCTAGAGGTGTTGAGGTTTCTAGCTAGAAAACACAAGAGTACACACCATGTAACCAGAGTTACTGCCATGTAGTTTTGTTCAATGCACCAGGAGTTAATTTAGAAATTACTCAAACTGTGTGCATTGATTACATGCGATGTAGTTAATTCTTACAGTGCATGTTGATTGGGCCATCCTAGTGCACAGTTAGTCATATTACATTCTGTGTATCCCATATACACAGTGTGTAGTCCCTTTGAGTCATAGATGGTCCGTGTATTACCATACATGGCCTACCTGATTGTTGATCGTGTAACTTGGAGTTAACACGCCATGTAGTCATTTATACATGCCGTGTACTCCATTTTTACAAGGAACAATTTACATGCTGAGTCCCTAGGTATGTGCCTTAGATACACAGTGATATATTTATATGCCATGAAACTCTCCTATACATGCTGTTTACTTATAATAAATTACACAGATTAAAAATTTATTTACTATACTATGTAAACCTTATTGATATGTTATTGCGTGTGGTCATTAAGTTGACTGGACATTCCATGTGATAGGTTTTTGATATATATATATATATATGTTTAATTAATATCTGCATAATGTTTAGATATGCATATCATGTATGAGTTGTATTACAATTGTTATTCTACGTTCATTGAAGCATAACATGTGATTGTAAAATCATATAATTCGTGTAATTATTAAGTTGATAGTACATGCCATGAAATTACATGATAAGTCATATATTCCATATGTCACAAGAGTAAATAGTATACGAGTATAATACATGTTGGGTAGAATTGGATGGGTATTCACCACCTTTCCTCCAAGGTACATTTATGTACACAGTTAATTTTAAATAAATTTATTAAATTTGTTTAAAATTATGATGGATTAGAATCTCAAGGAAATTCAGATGAGAATTAAGATAAAATAATTGATTAATTAAAGATAATAATTAATTGATTCGAGTGAAATTTATCTTAAATAAGAATTATTAAGAATTGAATACTAGTTTTATTAAATTTTTAATTCATTACATGTATGTGGATGATCATGATCATAGACTAGACGTTTGTATGTGATTGGTTTCATTTAATTTATTATTAAATTAAATTATTGGACTATATGCCTTCTACCCTCTTATTATATAGGGAATGTATTCCCATGATTTATTTTATGTAAACCATTTTCCCTCACTTGTGTGTGAGTAAAATCATATGTAATGGATAGATCTCCCAAGCTAGTGGAGACGGTTCAAGTTTGGATTTGAGGTGAAACCAATCCAAGAGAGATACATTGGTGGACAAGTGGAAAGCTACACCATGAACCTTAATTGGTTCAAGGTGTTTCCCCCTAGGTTAGTGGTTATTTTATCAAATTATAGATAAACTAACTATTAATAAATTCTCATGATCATACCTCTTTATTATTTTATTTTTGTCAAGTTTCATGGTTATTTCATTATGGGTGTTTTATCGTGATCACATAAATTAATGAAATTAACAAGCATGCAAGATAGAACTAAAATGAATCAGATTATTTCTAAATATTATCTAAGACATGGTTAATCACTTAAGTAAATACACTTAATATTAACAAGAATGTGATAAATATACTAATTGGAAATTTATGCATAAAAGTATAAAATCCCTCAATAAAATATATTTAGTCGGTATAGCCTTCCACTACCTTAGTTAAAATAAAAACATAGTTCAAAGTGTCTAACTAGCCAAAGTTGGGGTGATTTAAATTATAGGGGAATTATAACTTGAAATTTTAGGTTGAATTAACTTAGTTTACATCATGGGTTGACTACCAAAGCAGGACTTGGTGTAACTAAGAGGAAAAGGTTAGGGAAATAAAATTTAAGGATTTTAGGATTGGGGAGTCCATTCAATAGATCAAGGATCCATGAGTTAATACAGTTGGAATTTATAATAACTACATAAAACCATCCAAGTTTCATGACCAACCAAATTTGGGGTAATGAGAAAGAGAATATGGATCCTTTTCACTTGAATATCCAAGAAACATGATATTCTGAATCCAATGGTGAGGGCTATTGAGGTTTGATAAAATAGTGGGAGATTAATAAATATAATATTTATTTATTTGTATTAATTTACTATATAAATTACTAAAATTTTTCTTATCTTATTTTTATAAACATCAATAAAATGAAATAAAACATATCATTACGATCCATACTTGAGAAGGAAAACCTTATCACCAGTACAAATTTCCAAGAGTGGAAAAGATTCCTACGTGTTATCCTTCTTCATGAAAGGAAATTATATGTGTTGGAAGAACCTTTTCCTAAAGTGCATGGAAATGAGGCTAGTTATGAAGAGTTAAAACTCTATGAGAAACATTTGAAAAATTCCACATATGTTCAATGTTTCATGCTATCATCCATTTCCAATGAGTTTTTGAAGAAACACGAGGACATAGATGCGTATAGCATGATGTCTCACCTTTGATATCTATATCAAAAGAAGGTAATACAAGAGAAGTATATGATCACTAATTATTTTTTACAACTAAGATTAGAGAGTCTGTGCCATCTGGGCCTCATGTAGTCAAGATTATTGGCTACAGTGAAAGCTTAGAAATCTTATGGATTAAATTCCCGGATGAGTTGCATATAGATCTCATAATTTCATCATTACTTGAGACCTTATCCAGTTTTATTATTAATTAAAATATGAGAAATAATGAGAAGAGTATTTTGAAACTTCTTAATTTAATTTTCCAAGTGGATAAGGACATGGGGTGTGATAAACCTGTGGTCCTTATGGTGAATAAGAAAAGTAAAAATAAGGAAAAGGATCCAAAGAATCATAAATAGTCTAAAGATATCAAGCGCCATCCTTCCAAGAAGAAGAAGAAGATCTAAAGGAAGGTTAAATAAAAAGAGGTAGTATGTTTTTCATGTGTAAAGTTAGGCCACTAAAAGAGGAACTACACCTAGAAGCAAGGGGAATATAAAGGTGAATTTGTTATAGAGTGTAATATTTCAATATCCACAAATTGGGAATTAAATACATCTTATGGGGTTCACATATGTATCAAAATATAGGAACCAAATATATTTTAAAATATTTCTATAGGAGAGGTGGATCTGAGAGTTTCTAATGGATCGAGGATGGATTCCCTATCCATTGGTGACTAACACCTTTAATTTCCAACTAGAATGATTTTGGTTTTAAAATATTTTTATTATGTACCTATGGTTACCAAGAACACAATTTTTGTATCATGCCTAGATACAGATGGGTTTATTTTCAAGTTTGGAAATAAAAGTTGTTTCTTTTATAAATATAACATATGTTATGGTATGACACATTTAAATAATGGTATTTATGGATTAAATTATGAAAACAAAGTATTTAAAATTGATAACGAATCATGTTCACATGACTCATATAACACCCAGATTTGGAATCATCATATTGGTCATATAAATGAGAAGCATTTGACAAAGATATATCAAGATGGTTATTTAGACTCCTCTGAGCTAAAGCAACTTGAAATATGTCATTCTTGTTTACAAGGGAAAATGTCAAAACCATAATTTGGTGGACACGGTGAAAGAGACACAAGATTCTAGGATTGGTACACACTGATGTGTGTGGACCATTTCTAGTAGAAGATAGAGGTGGATATTATTACCTCATAAATTTTATTGATGAATTGAGTGGATATGGATATATATAGTTGATGAGGTATAAGTCTGAGTCCTTTTAGAAATTAAATGAGTTCAAGAATGAAGTAGAGAATCATCTTGGAAAGAAGATAAAGAAGCTTCAATCAGATCAAGGTAGTGAATATCTTAACCAAGAGTCCATCAAATTTCTATGGGAGTTTGATATTATATATTAACTCACTCCACCTTACATACCATAGTGAAATGGTGTTAGTGAAAGGAAGAACCATACCTTGTTATATATGGTATGGTTGATGATGAGTCATGAAGATCTTCCATTATCCTTATGGGTATATGCATTATAAACTATGACATACACATTATACTGAGTACCAATTAAAGTGGAAAATGGAATTCTCTTCAAGATATGTAGTGGAAAGAAACCCATTTTATCTCACACATGTATATGGGGTTGTGAGGAATTTTTAAGGTCTTCTTAGGAAACAAACTATCACCCAAGGGAGAAAAGTGTATCTTTATAGGATATCCCAAGAAAATAAAGGGATAATACCTATAAAACCCTCAAAAAAGAAAGTGATTATCTCCAGAAAATCCATCTTTATTGAGAGAGAGAATATCCTCAAAAATTATAGTAGAAGCAAGATTAACTTTGATGAAGTTTATGCTCAAGATACACCAGAGTTGGTACAAGAACAGATTCCATAGGTCCCCATGGAAGAAGTAGTTCCTGAAACACAAGTACTGTGTAGGAGTGTAAGAGAAGTTAAAGAACTAAAGAGATATGGTTTTATAGTAACCAAAGATGGTGTCTCATTATTGGTTGACAATGTTGAATCTCTCTCTAATAAGGGGGAAATAGAGATCTCAGAAGCTGAAAAATTGCAAGAAGCCACGAATTCTAAAATGGATTCCATATATCAAAACCAAGTTTGGGTTCTGGTCGATGTGCTTGTTGATGTAAATCCTACTGGATAAAAATGGGTATTCAAGAGGAAACTAGAGATGGAAGGTAAATTAAATACCTATATACCAAGGTTAGTGGATAAAGGGTTTAAAAAATGTCAAGGAATTGAATATGATGAAACCTTTTCACCAGTTTCCATGTTTAAATCCATCAGAATTATACTTGATATAGAAGCTTACCATGACTATGAGATTTAGAAGATGGATCTCAAAACTACATTCCTAAATGGTATCCTTCAGGAAGATATCTATATAACACAACTAGAAGTTTTTGTGATTCTAGGTGATTCCAAGAATATTTTCAAGTTATAGAGATCCATTTATGGACTAAAGTAAGTATCCAGGTCATGAAACATTCGATTTGATGAAGATATAAAATAATTTGGTTTCATTAATAATTATTGTGATCCATGGGTCTAAAATAGGTTTAGTGGAAATGAATTTGTTATCATAGTAGTATATGTTGATGACATATTACTTATTGGAAACAAAATTATAGTCTTACAGTTAGTTAAGGATTGGTTAAAAAAGTGTTTCTCCATGAAGGACTTAGGAGAAGTGGCCTATATTCCAGGGATAATGATCATTCATGATAGATCCAAGAGGCTGATTGAACTATGTCAAAGTGCATATGTTGACCAGATACTAAAGAGATTTAGTATGGAACAATCCAAGAGGGGATTGCTTCCAATGTCACATGGTTTACATATTTCTAAGAAAATGTGTCCTCAGAAACAACAGGATAAAGAGAGAATGAGAAAGATTACATACACTTCAGTGATATGATCAATCATGTATGCCATGTTATATAATAGACTTTATATTTCTTATGCATTGAGCATGAGAGAAAAATATCAAGAAAATCTAGGAGAACAACATCGGTCTGCTATTAAGGCTATCCTTAAGTATCTAAGAAGAAATAAGGATATGTTCCTGGTGTATGGAGGAGATGAGGAGCTGGTCATTAGGGGTTATACTGATTCTAGTTTTCAGACATATCATAATGATCTAAAGATGCAATCAAGATATTTTTTCCATCTCAACAGAGTAGATTTGAGATGGAAAAGTTCAAAGTAACTAGTTTTTGCTGATTCTAAAGCAGAGTTTGATTATATAGCAACTTATGATGCATCCAAGGAATCCTTTTGGATTAATTTTTTTATAGAAGATCGATGTGGTACCTAGAAGAAAATACCCTATCACATTATATTGTGATAATACTGCAGTGGTGGCTCTTGAAAAAGATCCAAGGTCACACCAATGGACAAAGAACATACTTTAGAAGTATCACCTCTTGAGGGATTTTTATTAAAGGGGTGAAGTTGTAGTAAGAAGAGTTCCCATGGAAGAAAACATGGTGCCACATTTATTAAAGTTGTATCTCAAAAGAATAATGAGTATCATGTGAGAGATAGTGGACTGAAGGTTATTAGCAGCTGGATCTAGTACAAGTGGGAGTCTGTTAGAGTTGGTGCCCTAGAACCAACTTCTGTGTACTTTAAGATAACATGCATTCTTATTTTTTAAAAAATTAATAAACTTTTTATCACATCATTATTGTTCTTCTATGTAACATAGTATGTGATATTGTCTTAGGAATAGCTGTCGTACTGAATGGTCATAGTAGTTCCCCGCCATGATGAGAATCTGAAAGTGCTACAACATAATTCTTAAATATATGTTATATAGCCGGATGATATCATTTGAGGGACAAAAATGATATAGGCTATTAGGTTTGGAGACTCATAAGACTTTGAGGCATCATCTCATGGTGTACACCCTTGGTAATATCTTGTAGAATACTATGAGAATGAGACCCGCTAGTAGGAAATCCACATTTATATGTGTAATTGGATATTACTATCTACGAACATGTATATTGATCCTTATAATTTAAGATAATTATTAATAAGTATTATTAGTTGTGTAATTTTTTGTATTAACAAAAACTGTTATGACAAATGTTTGTGGTGAGGTAGGATATGTTGGGTACATCATGAGTAATATTGTATTATTTAATAATGTGAGAAATTATTTTCCCTTATGTTCTTTAATGGAAGCTGATATCTTTCTCCCACTTATGAAAATTATACATCCTAAATAAATACATATCCATGGTGTTCTATAGGCATGCTTATATCCCAATAATTCAAAGAAAGATACATCGAACACATAGGTTAATGGCACCAGCATGCAACCTGCTTGACTTGAGATATCAAGACAAAGGGATTATATTACACAGTAAGTGTTCATCTGAGGTATCATGTCATTGCAACATTAAATTCTTTCTCTATGAGTTACTTGGCATGTTTCTAGATTCTAACCTTTTAATTTAGGCTGATTTTCCTAATTCCACTAAGAAAGTGGCCTAGAGGGTCACACACTAAGTGTATCCAGAATCTCAGTTAAATAATATATTATTATTTATTATTTAACAAGTTGAATAAATAATATTCCTGGATGTGGTTTAATAATTATTTATATATTCTTGATCACATATAAATATTTATTTGTTATTTAGTGAATGTAATATTTATATATTTATTAGCAAATAATGCAGTGATATTTATTTAATAAATAAATATTCATTATTCAAGGACCGATAAATATTGTGTAGGAATGAAGGATTGAGTTTAAATGGTCTGGTGAGAAATAATAAATATTTAATATTATTTAATTAAATAATATTTAATTTAATTGGAAAGTTAAGAACATGTCAGGAAATAATAATAATAATAATAATATTATTAATTTACATGGGGTTCTGCATGGATTAAATAAATAATAAAGAGAACTTGTGCAATTATTTTATTTTAATCCTAGTGATATGTAAACCCAATTATATTATTTTATCAATAAGATGATTTATTTTTTTTGGTTGTACACAATGGATTTGAAGAATTCTATCAATCCTTATAGAGATACCTTCTCCAAGAATGCTACCAAGAACAAAGAGTGATCTTCCTCCACCTCTTATTATCAAGTTAAGAGATATCTAGGAGAACGCTTTGGAATCAGTTCTTGAGGTGGTCAAAGGAGGAAATTAAAGTGATAGGATATACCATGATAGCACCCAGAGAATACTATGATGATGTTCATAGATTTTTGGAACACGTGTGGATCACCGTTAGAGGGAATCTGCTTTGATTCCTACAACGTAATGACTCAACAACACAAATTTGTTTTCAGAGCCATAAATGAAGAATGAATTCCAACAGATGTAATTATTTAATTGATTAAATTAATTATAAATAATATGTAATGATCCTTCATCTATTTACGATGTTTTATCCCTTTTTTGTTTTCTTTGATTCAATTCCATGGATCATGGTATTCATCTTTGTATAGATCTTGGATTGATCATCGATCATGAAAAAAAGCAAAGATGGGCACAACCCATCGCATGCTTCCACTACGCCTAGAATCTACAATGGTTTGGGTAAGAATGTGGAATTTTTTGTCATCCTTTGGTGTCTAGGGGATGTCACTAAAGGTTAGTGGAACTTATGTCCTTCCTAAGACAATGGGTTGGTTTGGGGTGTTATAATTGATATGAGTTTGGTTGGTCCGTTAGTTAAAAATGGTAGGTTGGAAGATAGGATGTGTTAAGACTTGACATGTATGTATAAAAAGACATAGTAAACCTTTTTTTATAGAACTTCAAGTTACCATGGGGGTTTGGGAAAAAAAGTGTAGTTAAGAACTTTTAGTTGTTTCATCACCTCCTCATCATGGGTTTAGTTAATGAGAGGCCATTATCATTCATTAGTGTCTGAATTCCCACTAGGTCTACATTCTTTATTTGATATTTTATAATCTTGTATATTGGGTTTTGGAATATGATATATGATATGGGATTAAAGTTTTTGGTTGTGACTGAGGGGTGATTTTTCTATGTCTATAGGAAAATTCCACCAGTCAAGAGACATAAAATAACCGAGGGGTTGATATTGAGAATGTGGTTCCACTTTAGGAACCATAGGTATATCGATAACTTTTTAGAAGCATTGTAGTGGTATTCCAAGCTACATAGAGAGGAAATAAACCTAAGAAACCATGTCACATGGAACACTCACTACAATTCAAAATGTTGAACACCCCCAATCTTAAGGAGTGAATCAGGACCCAAGCATGCAGAAGCATGGATTGGGAGAATGAATATAATATTTGATTTCTTGGGAACCCCAGTGGAAATAAAAGTGAATCATGATTTTTATATTCTTGAGGATATGGAATTAAAATGGTGGGACCTGGATGTTTGAGATAAATTCAACCAAGGCCTCACTTGGGATGGATTTTCATAATTGTTTAACAAATGGTTATACCTATATTCTTTTCGAGTGTCGCAAACAAAAAATTTATTCCTAACCAAGAAAGAAAACCTATCAGTTATGGAATACGATTCCCATTTTATATGAATTTATCATTTTTCATAAAAATTGGTAGCTAGTGAATCACTCAAGGTACAGATTTTTGAAGCAATCCTATAATCAAACATTTGTTCTTGAGTGGTGATGTTATGCATCAAAGATTACACAGGCATGGTGAACAAAGTTCTGATAGTAGAGAAAGACATTTATTGTAACATCAAAGGATGGAACACCTTTATTATCCTAAATATAAGTGGGAACTCCAATACAAGGATCAGGTGTAAAATTAGAGTTACTCCTAGGGTAGTAGATCATCAAATAACTCCAATAGATTAGTTTATTTCCCTCTGTGTCCTAGTAACTAACCTGGTTATTTTCAATGTGGTTATTTAGATCATATGAAAAGAAAAAATCATTACAACTCCACAAATCTGTTATAAATGTGGTCAAAAGGGGAACCTCAAGCACTATTACATATATTTTATAAAGATAACAGGTTGAAATGGTTTCAATATGTCATGATATTCAAATTATCAATCTAGATTACCTCATTAGAATAGTTATCAACCTTAGAACTGAGGTACTCCAGGAGATTATTGGAATACTCTAACTCCTCAAAAAACACCGACTTAGTAAGGAAGAAAGAATTAGTTAAAGGGAGTATAATGATAACTTTTTAGAGCTAAGAATCTTATGCCAATAGAGGATGTAGGTCTCTGGATGGTTTAGAGTATTATTCTCATCGATTCCACTCTAATTCTTGTTTTTTTAACAATGGATCCTCCCATTATTTTGTTTCTTCTCATGTGTTTTATCAATTAGGCTTACCCATGTAAATTATTCTCCACATTATGAGCATAAATACACCTCTTGAGAAATGAAAATGCATATGGTATAAATGTTCGACATGTTCCATCACTAATGATTCAATAAAATTTTATGGGACATTACTTTTATGGATATGGATGTCTTTGACCTCATCTTGGGAATGGATTGTCTAGTTGTACTCAAGGCTCATCTTGAAAGCTATTCTCACAAGTGACTTTCACATCTTTGGAAGGAGTTTTCTAGTTATTCAAATACTAATGGGTTGTGAATGAAGTTAGAGAAAGACCTTTAGTAATAGTGGTTGGAATCGTATCCTATTAGTTAGAAGCAATCACCTTAGGGTTTATTGATGTAGTGGAACATATAGATTTTCTTTCCATAGTAGATCGATACCCCATTGTTTTTCCAGATAACTTCTCTAGGTTAACACTTGAAAGTGATGTGGAATTTTCTATCAACCTACTCCCAGTATTGAATCCCATTTCACTACCATCATATAGAACTGCTCCAATAGAGTTATAAGAATTTAAGGTCCTTCTATAGGAGTTAGAAATCAAGTATTTCATGAGACTGTGTACATCACTTTAGGCTGCAATGGTTCTTTTTATCAAGAAGAAAGATAGAAATATTCAACTATATTGCAATTATCATAATATAAAACAAGTTGTGATAATGAATAAATTCCATATTCCTTGAATTGATGATCTATTCGACCAATTAAAGGGAGCCAAGTGGTTATCTAAAATTGATCTTTGATCAGGGTATCACTAACTCCAGGCCTGGAAAGATGAGATCCTAAAGATAAATTTTCAAAGATATTATGACCAATATGAATTATTTGTCATTCCCTTTGGTCTCACTCTTATACCATACTTTTTCATGGTATTTGTAACACCCAATATTCAATTATAGTAAGTTATTTTTATAGAGAAACAATAACACAAATGCACATAGATTTATTTAAGAATATGATTAAAACATAAATTCTCAATTTTTATAATTTCAATTTTTTAAACTTAAACACTTTTTGGAATTCATCATGACAATATTAGATTAGGGTGATTTTTTTTGAGATTTTTCAGATATAGTTTATTTTTGGGTGAATAGTGAAAAAATATAGATTTTACAAAACAATCGTTTATTATCAAGTAGAAGTACCATTATGTTTTCAATTTGATATTAAAGTAACATAAGTCTCCTTTAATTAGAAATAATAAAACTAATTACATAGGATTCATCATTATAATTGATTTTGGTATAGTTCATATTTGGCCTTAATTTTTTCTTCTTCTAATAACTATTTTTATGAGCACGATGTGTTTTTAAATTAATAAATTAAATTAATATAACACTACAAAAAACTCCCCTATTAGAGGGGTTATTTTTTTGATTAGATGGGGTTATACCCCCCTTTAAATACATTAACGACGATTATGAGTAACCACCGCTACTGTGCCCACCTCATCATGTTAGCTGTGGTTTTCATGAATAGCCATTAAGATATTGTCTACTTTAGTGGAAATTATTTTTGGAGGTGCTTAATACCCCATATAATTCTAGTACAAATTTTCCAAAAAAGTTCAATTAGGGGGAGTTTAAGCCACCCCTGATTCATTTTTTTAATTAGGGGTAGTTTCTAACCGCCCCTAATTTTTCTTAGTAATTTACTTAAGGGTGGTTAAAATCACCCCTAATAACTATTTATACAAACAACTTAGGGGTGGTTCTAACCGACCACCCTAAATTATTTTTTTCTACAAATAATTTTATACCTATATACTGGCGATCCCCAACCCCATTTACACCACATAACCTCCATAAGTAGGGCTCAACAATGCCCCATATGATTGTCAAACTCGACTAGGCCTCAACTACAACCGGATACCCAAGAGCTACCAAGTGGTTGCTAATGATGTTGGGGAACGCATAAGCATGCAGAAATAGTGGCTAACGACACTACTGGTCAGTAGTGAAGGGGAAAATGAGGCCGAGGATTTACGGGAGCGGACCCCAGTACTCGCTTCTAGCGCTATAGGGGTGGAGTTTAACTTATAAAGCACGCCTAGTAAATCCTCCATTCTGATGTGGGATGAGATCAAGAGTACTTTTCATCAGGCCTTCTTTAAAACCAAAAACTTTTAACCATTCTCGCCACCCAGAGATTCGAACTTGGGCAACCTCGCTGAGAGTGAAAATGACTTATCACTCCGCCAAATTGACTTTCATATTATATTATATGCATATTAATATTTATATATATTAAAATATTTATATAAATAAATATTATTTTGTATAATATATCTAAATACATTTATATTATATTATATTTAATATATTTAAATATATCTCTATTATATTATATATAAATTTATAAATTTATATATTTAAATATATATATTTATTATATATTTATATTATATATATTTATTATATATATTTATATATTTTTATTTATTATATATTTATATATTATATTATATATATATATTTATAATATATATTTATAATATTAAATATATTTAAATATTTAAATATTTTTATATTATTTTATAGTCATATATTTAAATACATTTATTATTTCTAATATATATTTAAATACATTTATATGTATATAAATATAAATATATATATATATTATATTTATGTATGTATACAATTTAATATATTTATATTATATTATATTTAATAAATATACAATTAATATAATATATGTTTAATTTAATTATTAGATGTATATATACATATAATATTATATAATATGTCAATATAGATAAAATTTTATATATATTTATATATAAATATATTTTACATATATAAATATATCTACACATATAATTATATATATATAGTTATATTATGTATACAAATATATATTTAATATATTAATTAAATAGTTATTTTTATATTGATATAAATTTATTTATTTTTAAATATTTATTTAAATATTTATTTATATATTTATTTTTATAAATATATAATGTATTTATGTGTTTATTTGTATATATATATGATGTATGTATGTATGTATTTATTTTTATATATGTATGTATACAATATATTGCATATTTATGTATACAATTAAATGAATTTATATTATATATTATGCATACAAGTATATATAATATACACACAATAAAATATATTATTTATACAATATATACATATTATTTATATGCATGTGTGTGTAAGTATGTGTATAATATATTATTATTATTATATAAATTATAAAAACTATAAAGGTTTTTATATTCAAAATTTTTTAAATAAATTATATTTATGTATATATTTATATAACATATTAATGGTTTTATATTATAATTAATATTATATGAAATAAAAATTTATACAAATAATATATATTAATGTTCTCGTTCTACAATTATATTTATATATACATATAAATACAATCATATAAATTATTTATATAAATATATTTTATATAATATGTTCATATAATATGTTTAAATATATTTATATACTGTTTTTTAATTATATATATATAATATGATTTTTTAAGAAAATAGTGGGGGCTCACTACCCCTATAATTTAAGAGATTTGAGGGGACAGTGAACCCTCACTATTCTATTAAAAAAAATTCCACACACACACACAGATATATATATTGCATCGTTTATTATGAAATTAGTAGTGGTTTTTGGCATAACCACCTCTGAAATCCAAACAAATATTAAAAAAATGATAAAAATATAGATTATTTATATAAATATATTAATATTATATCTAATTTAAGATATTAGAGGGGGTTGTGGACCGCCGATAATCTCAGTGATTAGAGGCGGTTATTAACTCCATCTAATATATTAAATTATAGGGCCTTCATAACCCCCTCTAATTTAAGATATTAGAGGCGGCTGTGAACCCTCGCTATTCTCTTAAAAAAAGAAAAAAATTATATATATAACACTGCTAATTATTAAATTAGCGGTGGTTTTTGTCATAAGCACCACTAAAATCAATTTTTTTTTAAAACAAGGATAAAAATATAGAGGGGGTTTTTAACCACCTCTAAATTCGATGATTAGCATGGTTTGTGCATAACCCCTCTAATTTATAAATAAAATGAATTTAGAGGGGGTTGTGCATAACCCCCTCTAAATAACCACTGCCAATCTACTGTTTTTAGTGTAAATTGATGAAGGATTTTAATGAAATTATTAGATTATATATTCAATAAAATATTTCATCATTTATCTAATAGATTTTATATGACAAGGAATGAAGGTAGACTCAATTTTATGCTTAAAAATACAATTTGCAAAAAAATGGTTTTCGTTGCGTATTGAGCACTTATTTTTAAAATAAATTTATATAAGTTGTAGAAATTGAATAAGATAAAATGAATTATATAATTAGATTAAAATTATTTAATATAATTTTATAAGTTTTATTTAATTATTGGTCATAGTGAATAGTAAAAACTGTAAAATTTTGTTACCTCAGTTAAGGTTAAAACATGTTTACCAGAGGGGGAACTAAGAGATAAGGGTAGGATTGGCACACAAACTTGTTTAAATCCTATTTTTGACCATATTTCAAACCTTATTATCTTAGTCGTGAAATTTAATTTTTTATGAGACACTTTTCCATGAATAAGACTTAATAATATTTTAATCCTTTAAAAAACACAATTTCTATCTCTCCCCCCACTTATAAAAGGAAACCCCTCCTCTCTCTTATTTACATAGCTTTGAGCCATCTATATTGACCAAACTCTTCCTAATTATTTTCTCAAAAGACCTATATGTGAATTAGAGGTGATGGTGTTCTTAATAGACTATTCCAAGGGTCCTTAAGAAGGTATCTAAAATAATTATACCAAAGAAGAGGTAATCGCCATAACTTCTTTCAATTTATTTCTTATTTTAACTACTATGAATATATGGTATTCATAATAAAATAATAAATTCAGTCTCCTAAATGTATTATTTTTTTATGATCATGTAACCACCATTATCCACCCACTTTTCCATCAAATGGGCAGTGAAAGTAGCACTCATGCGTACGTGTGGATTACCACCACCACATAGTGATATAATTAATTTTCATAACCATCATCCATGGTTGATTATTATGATGTATTTAATGTTTATATATTATATTTATGATATAATTATTGATTTTTAAGGATAAAACATTTTTTTATCTTTCTTTCCTTCTTTTCATTAGAAAATGAGAACAACGTTCATGCATACGTACGACCTACCATCTCCATGAATAATGTAAATCATTTTTCTATATCTAACTTTTATGGGTGATTATATATATATATATAATGAATAAATATGATATTTATATCATAATTAAAATTCTAGAGATGAGATAACCATGATCAAAGTACAAGGACTGTAACCACTAAAACAAAATTTCCATGAAAATCAAAATAGTTAACACCCAAAAATAATAGTTTTAATAAGAATTTATTTTTAAATGAGTGTTGAAATGTTATAAGTTGATTATATATGATATTATAAGTATTTAAATGATTATTATATAGTTTTATAATAAATCTAAATTTATTATACAAGAGGTTAGACCACTTTTTAAGGAAGTCGAACTTGAGGTAAGGGTTTATTTCACAATCTCATCCTTATTCAGTATTGCTTAAATTTAAGTTTATGTTGGAGGAATTATAATATGTTTATATCATAAACACTATCTATTTTAATCTTAATTTCTATTTCTATGGATTTTAAGTTTTAGTTATATTTTTACATTCTTTGGCACTCAAAACACCAAAATAATGCTTTTAAGGTAACCTGACTTTGTTTTTTAATTCGATTAAGAATCCTTTTCTTCCATATCCATATTTTTATTAAAATGTTTTCAAGAATGTTTTCTAGATTTTTTTACTATTATTTAATGATTTATTAAAGATATTTTTACCATTTTTTTTGAATTTTTATAAAATGGTTTAAAATGAATCTTCTTGTTATTTTCTGAACAATGCACTTTTTAAGGAAGGCGTGAACAAAATATTTGTTCTAACATACACCGCAAAAATTAATTTTCCCACCATCAAGACTAATCATTTATTTAAATCATAATTTAAAAGTTTCCATGGTTATTTGGAAATAAATTTTCCCTAAAATTTGGTAAACTATTTGATTTTAATATTAGTAATTTCAATATGAAAAGGGTATTTTCCTCAAGAAATCTTCCAATGATCTTTTTAATGTATTTTCATCTATGTCAACATAATTTGATGAATCTTATGATCTACTGGTGATATAATTTGTTATTACCATACTCCATATTACTTTATATGGCTTATAATCATATTATTCTATTTATTGACTCAGAAAAATATTAACATTTTATATGATTGTTTTTAAAGATGAAAGTTTATGTTGAATGTGTAATGAATTTTTATTCAACCCTTCATATAATGAATGAATTGGACGTAGTAAGTTATGGGTGGGGCCCATTGTAGTCCCTAGATGCATTTTTAGGTCTCACGAGACAAACTGGTTTGGGTATTTGGCATACTCCTTACCTTTTTACATATGATATCCTAGAATAAGGCCTTGATTTTAAGATCATGATGTTTGGCATTATGAATTCTATCATTATGAAACTAGTTATTGCTATCCATGTGATTATTTATGCTTCTTTATCATAGATGAGTTTAGTACTATTTTTATGATATTAGTTAAACTGGATAATTGATTAATATTTATCTCTTCTATATTATTCATGCTTTATTTATTTTATGATAGCTTTTATTGGATGACTTCCCTAATCAAGCGTTTAATCTCACCATTTATTTTGTTTTTCTTCCTTTCCCTAGGATACTAAGATGAGATCTATGAATGAATTCAGTGATTTACTAGGAGAAATAATAATGTTCTCACAAGAGTTTTTATATTATATTTCATATTTTAAGACATAATGTGAGAATTATATATATATATATATATATAGTCTCCCAACACTCCACAAATCCGGGCAAGGGATGTGCCATCTTTTATCAAGGTAAAACAGAAAGCATTGATAAAAGGAGGCCTTTATCAGTTCTAGCTAAAAGCACTGATAAAGGTGTACCCTTTATCCACACTATTATTAGCGCTGATAAAAGTTTTTAATAAAAAGTATTATTAATTTATATAAAATTATTATATTTATATTAAAAAATAATGTTTATTTGTATACATTAAATAAAAAACACATGTTTATAATAAATATATTTTTTCTAATAATTCAAATATATATATAATGTTTAAAAAAAGTATTTCTAAGATTATAGTTAAATAAATATATATTTAAATAAATATAAGTTTATAATAAATTTAATTAAATAATAAATATATATATTATATTTATTAAATATATATTATATTTATTATATTTATTAGATTTATTATATATTTATTATATTCATAATTATATATAAATACTTTATAAATATATGTATTTTTAATTATAATTATAAATAAATAAATATATGTTTCCAATGATTTTGGTCAATAAATATATTGATGTGTGAGTATAATTTACATGCATATATGTTATATATTTACCATGAATGTTCATTTATACATTATACCCTTCTTATTATTCATGTTGTCCATATGTGATGACTCGTTTTTTATTATCTATACTTTACTAGGTATATGATTCATTCATGTTATACCCATGAATCTATTATATTCTCAAAATACTTATAAAATTATAATAAATACATTTAAATAATAAATATATTTATTATATTCATAATTATAACATTTTAATTATATATAAATACTTTTTATATATTTTTATTTGTAATTATAATTATAAGTAAATATATATATTTAAATAATTATAAAATTAAAATAAATACATCTTTTATAATTTTATAAATATATATAAATATATTTATAATTATATACAAATATTTATAAATATATTTATTTATAGTTATAATTATAATTATAAATAAATATAGATATATTTAAATAATTATAAAATTATAATAAATATATTAATTATATATATTTATAAAATTATAAATATATTTGTTATAATTTTAAAATTATTTAAATATATATATATATATATATATTTATAATTACAAATATAAATAAATATATATTTATTATAATTTCTAATTACAAATAAATAAATATCTATTTATAGTTATAAATAAAAATAAATATATATTTATTTAAATAATTATAAATTTATAAAAAATATATTTATTATTCTTATATAATGTTATATATAATTAAATAAATATATTTATAAATATATACAAATATTGATAAATAAATACAAATATTTATAATTATAACTATAAGTAAATACATATATATTTAAATAATTATAAAATTATAATACATATATTAATTATATATATTATTAAAATTACACATATAATAAATATATTTTTTATAATTTTAAAATTATTTAAATAAATAAATAAATATTTATTTATATTTATAATTATAAAGAAACATATATTCATTTAAATAATTATAAAATTAGAAGAAATATATTAATATATATCTATGATTTTATAAATATATATAATTAATATATTTAACATATATATTTCTAAGATTATAAATATATTTGATAAATATATCAATTATATACATTTCTAAGATTAGAAACATAATAAGTATATTTCTTATAATTTTATAGTAAAATGATAAGAAATATACTTATTATATTTATAATCTTATAAATATATATAATAAATATATTAATAATATATATTTATAAGATTATAGATATAATAAATATATATTTTTATAATTTTATAATTATTTAAATGAAAATATATATTTGTTTATAATTATAACTATAAATAAATAGATAAATATTTATTTAAATAATTATAAAATTATAACAAATATATTTATTGTATTTACAATTTTCTTAATATATATAATGAATATATTTATTATAATGTTATAATTATAAATAAATATATATTTATTTATAGTTATAATTACAAATAAATATTTATCATATATATAATTTTGTAAATATATATAATAATGTAAATAAATTATTAACATTAAATCTTTATCAGTATTATAATTTTAGCATTGATAAAACATACATTTATCATCACTTTTTAACTAGCACTGATAAAAGATTCACCTGCTTTTATAAATAAACCATAACAGTCTTCTCCTCATTTCGCACACCTCAAGCTCTAGAAGAAGTTGATCCCTATGCTGCTGACCTCTCCTATGCCTCAACCCCACCTTTGCCACTTCCGACCCCTCCTCCGCCACCGCAAACCCCTTCTCCGCTGCGAACCCACCTCCACTGCGAACCCACCTCCTCCATGAACACACCTCTGCTATGAACCCTCATCCATCACTCCTCCATTGTGAACCCTCATCTACCACTCCTACGCTATGAACCCACCTCTGTCGCACGCTGAACCCCACCTCTTACCTTAAACCCCTCCTCCACCGCGAACCCTCCTCCACCACGAACCCACCTCTATTGTGAACCCCACCTCCACTGCGAACCCCTCTACTGCCACTGCCTCTTACCCTGACTTCGCCGCCGCCAGAACCTACTGCCGGCACCTCAGGGGTATGCCATTTTTTCCACATTATTATGAATTCCTAATATATAAATAGATTTTGGATTGGTTTTGGTCTGTTCTTACATTACATTTAATATGTAAGAAATTCCTAACAATGTTCCTTCAAGTTGAGACATCACCCCTTTTCATGTTTTTCATCATTTAATTTGTTTCATTATGAGTATTTCAGGTTTGCAGTTTGAATTCTATATACCCCTATTGAGTAGATTCTTTATTAATGTGTGAATCTCAAAAATATTTGAGCTAGTTATTAAATACCTTGTAGATAACATGCATGGTTTCCTTGATAATATATATATTCCCATTGTAATGTGAAAATAAATGCATTTAATTGATAAATTCAATGTTGTGGTGCCTTGAGTTTCATAAAATAGATAAATGTTTTCCTTATTCATTGCTACACTATTTTCTTGAATTAATATTTTTATAAATGAACATAATTTTAATTATTAATAATAACAACAAACAATATTTTCACGGGTATCTAAATATTTCGTTCAATGCAATTTATAAATAATTCTTTTTCTTAGTTCAACATAATTTAAAATTAATAATAAAAATAAAATATAAATATTTTTGATAATGTGTATATAAATAATTTTGATTATAAATAATTATGTGCATATAAATAATCATAAATATTTTATAAATATTTTTGATTATAGGTAATTTTGATTATAAATAATTATGATTATCTTGAATTAATAGTTTATATAAATAATTTTGAAATAATATTTTTTTGAATTAATAATTTTGAATTAATAGATTTTTTTTAATTAATAATTTTTTTTAATTAATAATTATTTTGAATTAATAATTTTTTTGAATTAATAATTTTGAATTTAAAATTTTTATTACCTTGAATTAATAATTTTATATTAATAAATTATATAAATAATTTTGATTATCTTTAATTAATTTTTTAAAATTTTATATTTTTTATTAATATATGTTCGTAGTTTAATGTTTACCTAATTTTAGTGATATGAAAGATAATGATTGATTAAAATAAAAATTATTGTGTTTTGATTTGTTATAAAAAAGCTAATAAAAATACATTTTTTAAAAGGTTATTTGTGTCATCTAACATAAATTGTTAGAGCTTGTACTATATATCTAACTGACATTGTACTTTCAATTTCCAAAATATGTATATATATTTATATCACATAGTGATTATTATTCAGTTTAACAATAATTTTTTAATGTCCTTGGAATATAATTTACATTAATTGGTTATAATAGTTTCCCACTATAATTAGAAAATAGATATTCCATAAATATATTATTAAATCAATATATCAAATAGTCTAGGTACATATATCTTACATAAAATAGATGATGGTTGACTATTAGGTGATGGAGTCTCATATGAAATTGATACATCTTCTCATGAAGTTCACACTTAGTGATCTCTAAGAAGAATGGTCCCAAGGAAAGACCCATTAATAGGAATTCCACATGTTTTATGTGTCATTTGATATTACTATATGAAAAAATGTTTATTTTCCTTAAAAATAGATTTTTTGGTTTGTCTTATAACATTATATTTTATAAAATCTTTGTTATTTTTGATTCATGTATCTTTTAAAAAGTGCCTATCTTGGGATTTATGTATTTGTGAAAATCCCTAAGTGCCTCTTTTAAAATGATTCAAGTGTTTTGAAATGTTTCTTAAAAAATTATATGTGTTTAAAATATTCTTTTTTGGTTTTAAATAGAATTAAAATGATTTAAATACTTGGCATGGACTTAGGTTGCATGCCAACTGTTTGTCAACTTACCCGATTAGATTTCATAAAGAGATGTGAATGTTTTGAAAGTGTATTTAATTCTAGTTTCATTTTAAAAAGGGGTGTGATACGTTTTAAATGAAAATTTATAAAATATAGAGGGTTATCATTCATTTTAAACGATTAAGACTTTTGGGCCATGAAGTTTATTTGAATGCTTAAAAAAAGGAAATGTGGTTTTTTAAAAGAGTGCTAGGAATTGATTGGTTTATTTTAAGAAGGGCGTGTTGTTTTAAAGAGGAATTTGTGTAAATGGTTGGGTTTTAATGGGATTTTTAATGTGATTTTATAAATAATTTTCAAAGGACGTATGAAATTTAGTTTATCCATAATATTTTAAGTTTATATTTTTATAGAATTAGGAAAACCGATACATTATATAGGGAAGACAAGTAGATAGATAATGACACCATGGAAAGGGCATGCCACTAACTCTATCCAACCCATAGGATATCCATCATGAAATGAATCCCACAAAAGGCGAATTAATGTTTAACCCCAATGCAACTCTTAAACCTAGTTTTCATCCAACATCACCTGCATGGTTTAAATTAGGGACCCCTTGTTTGATATGTCTATTTAGGCATTTTTTGTCAGAGGGATGTGATTTTCTATTAATATGAAATGCTTAATGATTATTCATGGATGTGAAAATGGTCTCTTTCTTATGAGGGTGTTAGATTTGACATGTGATTTACTACTTATATTATATTTATTCATGTGATGATCATTGGCTTGTTGTTTCTCACTTACACTTGTATGGCTTCATGAGAACCATATGAATTAAGAAATAGGTCCAGATGTATACTACGCTAGTTTGCTCACACACTAGCTATTTTCCACTAGTTATATGGTTTTCATAGTCTATAGGAGTGTACCTAATGAGGAATGTGTGGGTAAGTTAGGTGTATTTTCTATTTTTTTAGGATTCAACATAGGTCGACTATTAACCTCATTATAATATGAGTAAAAAATGAAGGAATAATTGAATTCCCACTATGATTTGATACATTAGAGATAATAGAATTGAAACCAAGAAATAGGGATCTATAGAACAATTAGATTTATCATATAAAGGAGAAAGTGGATGATAGTAAATAGAAAAATGTGTCTCTAGTTTAAATGTATTTCAATAATTATAAAGATTATATTTATGTTATATTTTCTCTCCTGTTGTAAAGCATATAATGATTTAGATGGTTCTTGGCTTGGTTTCCATTGAAGGTTTATTTTTAGAACAAATGGATGTCATGATTACATTCCATTATGGAGATTTAGAGGAATAGATCTATATAGATCAAATGGAAGGTTTCACGCTAAATAAAATAGAAGGTTCGGTTCCAGTCTCAAATAGAGTTTTTTTGGGCTTAAGTAGGCCCCAAGAAAGTGTACCTGGAATTTCAATGATTTTTTGGTAGAATTAATGTCTATGTAGTGTAATTTAAATAATTTCTATTATATGAAGGTGTATTATAAGGAGAGTTTTTTCATTTTAATTATTTATTTGGATGAATTTATCTTAGTTGGACCAATGAAGGAAAGGTTGGAATAGTTGAAGATTAATTTATCTAAAAGATCCCAAATAAATGACCTTGGTTCTAGAAAGTGGATATTGGGGATAAATATTGAAAGAGACTTAAATTTTATAACTTTTTTTATAATTGGTTAAATTTTTATCAATGTTTTGTGTATTTATTTTGTTAAATATTAATATTACTGAATCAAATAGGATGGATATGAATAAATAATGGACGGATTATAATCATCTGAAAAAAGAGTATAAAGATGGAGTGAAAGAGTTCACCAAGTTTTCAAAAGATCATTCATATAAACCTTCTAAAATCCTTTGTCTATGTTTACACTATTTTTATTCAAGATAAATTAGTCCAGAGGATTTGGAAGAACACTTGATCTATTAAGGAATAGTTCAATGTTATAAATGCTGGAATAAACACGGGGAAAAAGTGAATATAGCTAGTGGCTAGGATACCACTACATTTTATGGATCATTTGACATTATTAAAAGTGTGGAAAATTAATAATACTATATCGAGGATGTGATTAAAAATGTGAATATTGATGAGGATAGTATTGAGAAAATGAAAAGGATAGTTGAAGATGAACTTCATGATTTACCAATTTTTTTTGAAAAGTTAAAGAGTTGTGAAAAGATGCCATTGTATGCTGGTTACACTAAATATATAGCATTGTCACCCATAATGATGCTGTATAATTTGAAAGAAGGAAATAGATAGAGTGGAATTAGTTTTACAAAACTAATTTTTCTCTTGAATGACATGCTCCCAGAAGATAATGAGCTCCCAATATCAATATACGACCCAAAATAATGCTATACTTGATGGGTATGATCTCTGAAAGAATACACACTTTTCTGAATGACTGTATACAATTTATCAAGGACCATAAATCACTTATAGAATGCCCAAAGTGTGATGCTTCTTGATATAAGAAATATGAACCCAGTCTTACAAAAGTTTTATGGTACTTTCCAATCATTCCAATGTTTATGCACCTATATGAAAGTGAAGAGACTACAAGGAAATTAACATGGTATAAAGATATAAGAATTAATGATGGGGAAATACATCACCTGAAAGACTCTCCTTAGTAGAAGATAATTGATCATGAGTATTTTGAATTTAGAAATGAGCCGAGAAACCTTTTTCTTGCATTATCTACTGATGAAGTGAATCCTTTTGGTTTTTAAAGTAGCACTCACATTACATGGCCGGTTATGTTGGTAAATTATAACTTTGAACCATGGTTATGCATGGAACAACAAATACATCATGTTATCTATGCTTATATCAGGACCAAAACAACCAGGTAATGATATTTATGTTTATTTGACTCCATTGATCTAGGATTTGAAATTATTGTGGGATTTAAGCATAATGTTGTATGATTCTTACAGAAATGAAAATTTCAAGTTAAGAGCTTTGTGGTATGGGATGATAAATGACTTTTATACTTATGGAAATTTGTTAGGATATAACATTAAAATAACTCAAGGGTGTCCCATCTGTGAACATGGTACATAGTCAATTAGGTTGAAACATTCATCGAAAACTGTGTTTCTCGGACATCGTAGATTTATACCTTAATGACATAAGTATCGATCTTGGATGACATCATTTGATGGAAGTTCATAAGAACATACCACACCGTCTCCACTGATATGTGATAAACTATTTGATAAAGTAAAAATATGTGGACACTGATTTTGGTAAACTATTTCTGAAAAAACTTACAAAATCTAATTGGAAAAAGAGATCAGTTTTTTTGAATTACCATACTGGAATTATATATACGTTATACATTTTCTTGATTTTATGCATGTTGAAAAAAATGTATGTGATAGTGTTATTTTCACATTGCTAAATGCACCTGACAAAATAGAGGATGAGATTAAGGCTAGGTTGGATATGGTTGAAATGAGAATACGAAAAGAGTTAGCGCCAGTGAAGGGTGAAAAACAAACTTTTTTTCCTCCAGCTGCTTACACTATTTCCAATCAGGAGAGATATCAATTTTACAAAATCTTGAATGATGTAAAGGTTCCATAGGGGTATTCATTGATTATTAAGAACATCATTTCAATGACCGATATAAAGTTAAATGGTCTGAAATCACATAACTTCCATGTTTTGATGCAATATACAATTCCTATAGCTTTATGTTGCATTTTACCAAAAATGTTTTTCATACATTAACCAAGATTTGTTTGTTCTTAAAATCTATATTGAGAAAATTTATAGAACCGACGAAATTTCTGACTATGGAAAGTGAAACTTCAATCTTATTATGTGAATTAGATATGTTCTTCCCACCAAAATTATTTGATATGATGGTTAATTTGATGGTTTAATTGGTGAGAGAGATTCAACTACGTGGTCCTGTATATTATAGATGGATGTAACCATTTGAACGGTATATGAATATTTTGAAAGTGTGTGTGAAAAATCAAATTCATCCAGAGGGTTGTGTTACAGAGTGATATATTATTGAGGAACTTGTTGAATTCTGTATCAAATACTAATCCAGTGTGGAAAGCATTGGTCTACCAAAATATCATCACACTGGGTGACTTATAGGTGAAGGAATTTATGGAATAGATGGTCATAATCACATAGTTAATTTCTAATAAAATATGTATGTATAGAAAGATCAATACTTCATTGGTGTTGAGAGTGTAAGTGAAATCCTTGACTATGATTGGCTAGGTGGATCAGTTGTAAATGTATACATGAGATATGTTTTCATGATTTGATTTTCTAAAAGGTGATATACTATGTTAATTATGAATAAATGAATTTCATATTTTTGGTAGGATTATATATGAAAAACAATTGAAGGGATTTTCCCATGAAAATAAATTTGGACCCATTAGTCCTCACATATTCTCTACAAAATAACCAAAAATAGATTCTAAAAAAGGGATGGAATAGTGATAGGTCTTATCAAATCGTTTGAAAGAAAACTTTTTGATGAAAGACTATATTTAATACCAATGATACAGGGGTAAAAATCTACAATTTAATCATATTAAATATATTTTAATTTCATTAATTACTTATTCCTTTTTGTATTTTTAGACAGCATTGGATGCTCATTGCGATAAACTTGGATACTCCAAGGATTTATTTCTTGGATTCAATGCATGGATATCCAACAAACCATCCACACATGATGAAATTTTTAAATAATTAATACACTACATATAATGTTTTAGAACTAAAATTTAACTTAAATAATTTATATTATCTTTTAATGAGGATTCTGTTATGATAAAGCAGTGCATCAATATCATAAAAAAAAGGAATGAGGTTAGGGTCTAATCATGAGATAGAATAAAAGTTCTAAGACTAGAAAAGTTTCATGTTATATATAATATTTCACTATCCAAACACATATGAAAACAAATTACTTATTCCCTCAATGTTTTTTCAGTGTCCGAAACAAACTAATGGAAAAGATTGCAGTTATTATGTTTATAAATTTATGAGAGAGATCATATTGTATGAACAAACTAGCATCCCTAAAGAGGTATTTTTGAAGATAATTACTATTTAATTTAAAATATTTATTAATACTTTGTGTATTTATATTTTTCCAACACTAATATGACTATTGAAAAGGATCATATTCATAAGATGATATAGATGTGCTCAGAAATGAATAGGAAACATACCATATGGAAGAATATATACAAATATCATGAAGATGTGACTTCCATAGAAGTAGTGGATTGTTTCATATTTATGTTTAATTTAATTCCTTTTAGTATTACTCACATAATAATTTTTTTCTTATACATGTGGATTCCTTTGTTCGAGTCAGGTGGTTTGTTCAAAGATGCTCATGCTTGTGAGAGATTGGACTTCAAGGTTGCAATTCAGAAAATGAAAACAAAGAAATGGTTAATGAATTTATAAAGGGGAATTAATAATAATTATGAAATTAATTATTATTTTTCATCATTTTACCTACTCAAAACCAAGAAAAAAAACAAGTGACCGATATCACTCAAAGTGTTCCTTTTTATTTAAAATTGACATTACTTTTCGTAAAAAGATTAAGTGACATACTAAAAACTTAGAAAAGTCATTTGTATTGTTTTGATAATTTAGGAAAATGATCCATAAGTCATTTGTGATGTGTAGTAATAAAAAAACCTCAATTAGATGCATGGTGTGACTAGTATGACTTTAAGTGTGTATTTTTATATTAGATTTACATTAAATTCAGAAAAAAGAACAAGTGACATACTAAAAACTGAGAAAATGAATTTGCATTGTTTTAATAATTAAGGAAAATGATCCACGAGTCATTTTTGATGTGTAGAAAACAACCAAACCACAATCCGATGCATGGTATGTATGGTATGACTAAAAGTGTCTATTATCAGTTTAAAATTTACATTTTAGTTCAAAATGTGTCACTTATTGAAAACAAAGAAAACATAATTTTATTGTATTCATAATTTAGGAAAGATATTAATAATTCATTTGTGATGTGTATGAAGTAGTGTCATATCAAACTGATGCATGATGTGATCGATATGACTCAAAATTCAAGTTTCCAGTTTGAAATGACATTTTAGTAAAAAATACAATTGCTATACTGAAAACAGATAAAATTCATTTGGATTGTTTTTATACTTTAGAAAAATGATCTATATGTCATTTTTTACATGTAGGAATAAATCTTACCTCAATATGATTCACAATGTGGCCAGTATAACTCAAAGTGTCTCTTTTTATTTAAAATTGATATTAATTTAAGTAAAAATAAAACCTGACGTACTAAAAACCAAGAAAATGCATTCAGATTATTTTTATATTTTAGAAAAATGACCCATGAGTCTTTTTTGATGTGTACTAGTTAACCTCACCTTAATACGATGCACATTTTGATCAGTATGACTCTAAGTGTGTCTTTTTATTTATAATTGTCATTAATTTAAGTAAAAAGAACAAGTGACATATTGAAAATGAATAAAACACATTAGTATTGTTTTGATATTTTAAGAAAACAATCCATGAGTCACTTGTGACATCTATGATTCAACCTCACCTCAATATGATGCACGGTGTCCCCGGTATGACTCCAAGTGTGACTTTTTATTTAAAATTGGCATTAATTTAAGTAAAAAGAACAAGTGATATACTGAAAACTTATAAAAAACATTCAGATTATTTTAATAATTTATTAAAATGATCTATGAGTAATTTTTGACATTTAGGAATCAATAAAACTTTAATATGACACACAGTGTGACTGATATTACTAGAAGTGTCTGTTATCAATTTAAAATTGACATTTTAGTTCAAAAAATGTCACTCACTGAAAACCAAGAAAATTAACTATGATTGTATTGATAATTTTGGACAGTTATTAATATGTTATTTGTGATGTGTATGAAGCTGTATCATGTCAAACCAATGCACAATGAAACTAATATGACTTATAATTCTCGTCTCTAGTTTGAAATGAAATTTTAGTGAAAAAACAACTAGTATACTTCAAACTGATCAAACATAATTTTATTGTTTTTATAATCTAGGAAAATTATATATAAGTAATTTTGGACATGTAGAAATCAGCCTCACCTAAATAAAATGTACGATGTGACTGGTATAACTCAAATTGTCTCTTTTTATTTAAAATTGACATCAATTTAATTAAAAAAAGTCACATATTGAAAACCAAGAAAACACATTTAGATTATTTTTATATTTTAGTAAAATGATCCATAAGTTATTTTTTACATGTAGGAGTCAAATGAACCTTAATATGATATGTAGTGTGACTGGTATGACTCCAAGTGTGTCTTTTTATTTAAAATTGATATTAATTTAAGTAAAAAGAATAAGTGACATACTAAAAGATGAGAAAAAATATTCAAATTGATACTTTAGGAAAATTATACATGAGTAATTTGTGACCTATAAGAATCAACCACACCTTAATACAATGAATGGTTTGATTTGTATGACTAAAAGTTTCTGTTATTAGTTTACAATTGATATTTTACTTCAAAACGTATCATTCACTAAAAACCAAGAAAACATGCTCTGATTGTCTTGATAATTCTAAAAATAGATTCATAAGTCAGTTTTTAGATTTATGAAGTAGTATCACATCAAAATGACACATGATATGACTGGTATGACTCATAATGCATGTTTCCAGTTTGAAATGACATTTTAGTAAAAAAGCACAAATAACACATTAAAAACTAAGAAAACACATTTAGATTGTTTTTATACTTTAGAAGAACAATCTATAGTTCATTTTTGACATGTAGAAATCAACTAAACCTCAATACGATGAACGGTGTGACCGATATAACTCAAAGTGTCTCTTTTTATTTAAATTTGACATTAATTTAAGTAAAAACAATAAGTGACATACTGAAAACTGAGAAAACGCATTCATATTTTTTTAATATTTTATTAAAATGATTTATAATCCATTTTTGACATGTAGGAATTAGTCATACTTCAATACTATTCATGGTGTGACTGGTATAACTCAAATTATTTCTTTTTATTTAAAATTGACATTAACTTAATTAAAAACAACCAGTGACATACTGAAAACCAAAAAAAACATTCAAATTGTTTTATATTTTAAGAAAATTATCCATGAGTCATTCATGATGTGTAAGAGTCAACCAAACCTCAATCTAATTCATGGTGTCACCGTTATGACTAAATTTTTCCATTATCAGTTTAAAATTGATATTTTAGTTCAAAACATGTCACTCACTAAAAACCAAGAAACCTCACTCTGATTGTCTTGATAATTTAGGAAAATGATTCATAAGTAATTTTTGATATGTATAAAGTTTTCTCACATAAAACTGATGCATGATGCGACCAATATAACTCATAATGCATGTTTCCAGTGTGAAATGACATTTTGCTAAAAAAATAAAATTGACATACTAAAAACCAAGAAAAAACATTCCAATTATTTTGATACTTTAGGAAAATTAACCATAGGTAATTTGTGATATGTAGGAATCATCCTCACCGCAATCTGATGCATGGTGTGACCGTTATAACTCCAAATGTGTCATTATTTAAAATTGACATTAATTTTAGTAAAAGAACAAGTGACATAATGAAAACTAAGAAAACACATTTAGAATGTTTTTATATTTTAATAAAATGATCTAAAACTCATTTGTGACATGTAGGAATAAACCCCACCTCAATAGGATGCACAATGTGACCAGTATAACTCCAAATGCGTCTTTTTTATTAAATATTGACATTTTATTAATGTATTATTTCATATTAATGTTTAATTTATTTCTTTATAGTATTAATAACATAATATTTGTTTTCTTATATAAGAGGAATCTTTTGTTCTGGTTGATATGATTTTTTTGGCAACTGATACCATGGGAGGACATTTTTGAGAGGGGATCACGATCATCAAAAGATGAAACATTATTGTTTTTAAATGTTTGTTGTATAATTGTATATGTAATTATATAAAACATTTTTTGAAATGTATATATCAGTGTTTTTTTGTATATACCATGGATGGACATTTTTTTATTCCTGGTTTCACATTAAATGTATATAGAATTGTTTGAAATTATAGATTTTTATAGGTTTTAATTGGGAGTGCTGTTATATTAATAGTAGATTATATCCTGGTAGGACTTTATCAATGATAAAAATAGTACTGATAAATGTGTTCTTTATCAGTTCTAAAATAGTATTGATAAAAGGGACCCCCTTTATACTTATTGCGATTAATTTTTTTTAGCATTTTTAAAATCCATTTTGCATGATGTTAAAGGACATAAGTGTAGTTATGAAATTACAATAAACTATTTGATCCTCTAGGATGTGATCCATTGTATTTTTTTTCAATTTAGTAAAATAAAAACCTTCTACTGGTTACTAAATATGGGTCATTATAGTTGGTATGAAAGTAAGTTTAGTATAAACCTTGGGATTTAGATTTATCAAAACATATAATCGAGGTCATAACTCTATGTTAGACTACAAAGATAAGTATATTTTTAGGATAAAATTACAATGTTTTGGTAATGTGGAGATTTCTTGGTTTTCCTAGAAAATTATTCCATGTTTTGATATTGGAACGTGGATACAACTATAGAACAGATAGACATAGGGGTAACAAATATGAATGGGGTGGATTGGGTATTAACTTGATCTTAACTAGTGCCTGATGTGTGGGCCTAATATTTCACACCTGTCTATACCCTTATGAGGGATATTATTTGGTTTATTCACACACTCTTTAAAAACTATTATGAAATATTTTAAAATATTTTTATGATTTTGAGATATTCTAAAAGATACCAAGCATATGATTATGATATTATCTTGGTATAAAATTTCAATTTATGTTATGTTTTTCAGTAGTTTAAAAATTATATATTATAATGTTATGATATAATCTAGTGCATTCTATTTTTTAGAAATGGAACCTAGATGAAGGAATGAAAATCATATCAATGCATGTAATCTATGTTGGGAATTCCCATCTGGGAAAGATAATGATGCTGAATATGGGGATAGAGATGGAGTAGGAGATAAAAAAACTATAACTATATTGGGGTATCCAACTCATATTATAACCAATAACCATTCCCGTATGGAGTAGCTCACTAATACTCAATGCATTGTGACAATGTTAAACCATTTTGTGTGACAATAGCCCCCATTATTCAATGGAAACCCAAATTAATTATTATCTTAGCAATGAAGTATTTACCTAGAGAATATATTTCTCAGTTTGGGAATTAATTCATGGGAGAAGGTTTCCATGGAAATTTATCAGCTTAAGGGGGATGTGGATCAATAGTGGAATTGATTCAAAACACTAAGGATGTAGAGGAAGTAGGGAGAATAGAGTGGAAATATTTTAAGGTAATTTAATTTAAAAATATTTTCCCCATGAACAATGAGAAGATATGGAGATAAAATTCACGAGTCTAAGAAAAAGGAATAGGAAAATATGTATTTTTACGGAGAAAAAATTATAAAGTTATAAATACATTCTCTAGAATATATACATAATCCAAAGAGTAATATACCCCATTTCATTGATGGGATAACACTAATCCTTCTATGGGAACTAGTCTCCCAAAAAATCTCATCATATGAGGATATAATATCAAGTTCTATTAAGGAAATGAATGAATTATACAAGTCTTATGAATTTTAAGGAAAGAAATAGAATAATAGGTTGGATGAGAACTCTGGAAAAGTAAATACATCAAAATGGAATAAGGGAAGAGTGTAATATAAAAAATGTAATAAATTTAGAGAGAATCACCATGGAACATGTTTTCTTGGAATGAGAGTTTACTACAATTGCATAGAGAAAGGCCACAAGGATCATGATTTCAAGGGTATGAAATAAGATTCTAATGTTAAATTCATCAATTGTAAGGAGATGGGGCACTATGAAAATGAATTTCCTAGGCATCAATGGAGTTTTCCTTAGAAAATTTCAAGAGAGAAAGGTTAATCTTATGATATCACTATTGCGGAGGCTGAAGTTATTAAATATACAGTTGTTGATACATTGATAGTAGACTCAAATTTAGCTAATGATTTATTTGATTCTGTACCTTCATATAATTTTATATCTTCCATGTATGGAAATAAAATTAGATATTTATTTATCACCTTAATAAGGGAATTTTCAATCAACATTCATTGTGTAAATCTAACTGTAAAAAGGATATTCCATCTGGTTCCCATTATAACACATAAACTTACCCTATTTGAAAAATTGATCATTATACATATGGTTTAATTTTACATAGTCCTTGTTAGGGATTTAATTTCGTATCATAATGGGGAATTTATTACTGAGATAAGGATATTACAATTTTTGATCGATATATAAAATACCTCTTCTTTAGAGTAGATATTTTATGTTTTGAATCATACCTAGATCCATCTCAAGTATCTCTACTTAATGAAATTATTGGAGAAGAATGGTTGAAACATCCTATGAATAGAAAATTTATCATTAGAATATAGGATGCACCTATTATGCAAGAATACACTGATGTGTTTCATGAAGAAATACCTTGACGCCCACCTGATCATGAAGTTGAGTTTTCCATTGATATCATCCATGAAACAAAATTTATATCTAATACTCCCTATAGAATGGAAAAAATAGTGCTATTGGATTTAAAGAAACAACTATTTGAGTTTTGTGATAATGGATTCATAATTCCAAGTGTTTCTCATTGGGGAGCTCCTATTCTATTTTTGAAAAATAAGGATGATACAACAAGGTTATGCATTGATTATTAGGAAATCAATGCTATTACCATAAAGAAAAAGTATCCTCTACCTTGTATTAATGAATTGTTTGATCAAATTCAAGGAGATCAATATTTTTCAAAGACTTATATTTATTTGGGGTATAATCAATTGTGAGTAAGGAATGAATATATTTCAAATAAAATATTTTGTACAAGGTATGCACGTTATTAGTTTGAGGTAATTCACTTTGGATTGACCAATTCACGTTATATTTTTATGGATATGAGGAAAAGAGTGTTCAAGTAATATATTGACAATTTCATTATGGTATTTATTGATGATATCTTAGTATACTATGAAAGGTAAGAAGATAACAAGAGTAATTGAAGAATCATTCTTGAGACTCTTATAGAAAATGAGTTATATAGGAATTTTAGGAGGTTTGGAATTTGGATTCAAGAATTTCATTTTCTTGGTCATATTGTATCTATGGATAAAATATATATTTATCCTTTAAAGGAAAAAGAATTCAATGAATGTTCTATGTTGACAAACATAACCAAGGTATATAGTTTCCATAGGTTGGCTGGTTACTATTGGTGATTTGATTAAAAATTTTCTTGATTGGATAATCCATTAACCAAGATAACATGTAAAGGGGTTATGTTTATATGGAAAAGATATGTGAAAAATGTTTTGGGTAATTGAAGAGAATATTGGTCAATTCTCTGATATTGACTTTACCATCGGGAAGGGATGGATTTTTTATTTATAGTGACATATCAATGAAAGGACTTGGATGTTTCTTTATACAGAATAATAATTTTAATTCCTATACATCAAGGAATGTAAATATACATGAATAGAACTATCCAATCCATTATATTTAGTTAGAATCTGTACTTTTTTTCCATCAAGATATGGAAGAAATATCTATATGGTGAAAAATTTGTGATATATATGGATCAAAAGAGTTTGAAATACATATTTTCATAAAAATATCTTAACATGCGATAAAGGATATGGATAAATCTACTCAAGGATTATGACTATTCAATACACCACCACCCTAGGATGGAGAATAAGGTACCTGATGCATTGAGTAGGAAGGATCATGGAGTTTTGACTAAGATTAGGATTGAAAAAGATTCTTTATTTAGGGACTTAGTAAAGCTTGATATGGGAATTGTTAGGGAAGGGAAAACATCATCCATTTTCCAAATTATGGCCGAACCATACTTATTAGAAAATATAAAAAGTTCCTAAATCAATGATAATAGTTTATAAAATAAAATTAAAGCTGGTAATAATGAGAAAGTAATGGATTTTCATGATAAAAATGGTGTACTAAAACTTGGAAAGAGGTTATGTGTTCCATCCATAAACAAGATGAAAATAGAATTATTATATGAATCCCATAGATCAAATTTACCTATATAATATAGTAGCAAAAAAATAAATTAGGATTTGAAAGAAAATATTTTATGGGATAATAAGAAATAGGAAATTGTATACTATATATCAAGATTCTCTATTTCTCAACAGGTAAAGGCTGAAATACAACATCCTAAAAGAGTCACACAACATCTACCTATTCTTGTGTAGATATGGGATGATATTACTATAGAATTTTTTACTATAACACAAATGATTCCTAGAAAGAATGATGCCTAATGGGTTATTGTTGATCACCTGACCAAGTCCACACATTTCCTCGCTATAAGGGAAGATATACCTCTCGAGTTATTTATAAAACTCTATATTAATGAAGTTGTTATACTTAATGGTACACCTATTTTAATTGTATTTGACCATGGTCCTTGGTTTACATCGAAATTATAGAAGATTATTCATAAGTATCTTGAAAAAAAGCTACATTTGACCACCACCTATCATCCTCAAACCAATGGTAAGTATGAATGGACTATTTAAACCTTAAAAGATTTGTTTAGGTCATTCTTGATTGAATTTCAAGGTATGTAGGATTGGTATTTACCTTTGTTGGAATTAAAATATAATAATAGCTTTCATTCAAGCATTTAAATCGTACCATATGAAGCATTGTACAGTAAGAGGTGTAGTACTCCAACTTGTTGGGACAAATTTGGTGAAAAAAATATTTTAGGCCCTGATATCATGGAGGAGACAACAATGAAAGTAAAGATAATTTAGAATCATATTTAAGAAGATCAAAGAATGAAAAAAACTATATATGAAAAACTAAAGGAAGGGTCTAGAATTTTAGTTGGGAGATCATGTTTTCTTAAAGGTATCTCCAAAGAAATGTGTTATTTGTTTTTTTAAGAAACGGAAACTAAGTTCCAATAAATAGGGAATTTTGAAATTCTAGAAAGAATTAGGGTTATGGATTACTATTTGGAAATTCCACCTGACCTATCTAATGTTCATGATGATTTCTATATCTATTTATTGAGGAATAACATTATAGATATGATATATGTTCTCACCTATGAGGAAATAGAATTGTAAACAAATTTATCTTACTATAAAGAGCATATAAAGATTCTAAACATTAGAGAACAAGTGTTGAGGAATTGTATGACTCAGCTGGTAAAGGTAGTTTAGATAAATCATAAGATATAAGATGTGATTTGGGAACCTAAATAGTGATGATTAATAACCACACAAATATATTCATAAGGTGACATTTTATAAATTTCAAGGATGAAATTTTTGGAAGAGGTAAGAATGTAACACCTGATATTCAATTATAGTATGTTTTTATTTCTTGAGAAACAACATAAAAAATGTACATTGATTTATTCAAAAATTTGATTAAAACCCAAATTATAAATTTTTATAATTTAAAATTTATGACATGGATCCCATTTTTGAATTCGCAATTTCAAAATTAGCTTAGGGTTATTTTTTAGATTTTCCAGAAGTATTTGATTTTTGTGTGAATAGTGAAAAATACTGATTTTATAAAAAAAATCATTTATTTTCAAGTATAAGTCCCATTATGTTTTGAATTTGATCTTAAAATAATACAATTCTTATTTAATTAAAAATAATATAATTAATTACAAAATAATCATTATTATACTTGATTTTGGAATAAGTTTATTTTTTGGATTAAAAACACATTTTCTAAAAACTATTTTTATTAACACAATGTGTTTTTAAATTAATAACTAAATTAATATCAATTTATGAATGATTTTATTGAAATTTAAGGATTATATATTCTACAAAATACTTTAACATTCATCTAATAGTTTTTACATGGTAAGGAATAAATGTAAATTCATTTTTTTGCTTAAAATTTCATTTTTCTATAAATGATTTCATTACATATTGAATGCTTATTTTTTAACTAAATATATACCAAATATATAAATTTAATCTTTTAAAATGAATTAATTATTTTAAATCATATTATTTAATATAATTTAATAATCTTAGTTCATTTTTTTTGTCATAATGAATTGTAAAAATAGTATTTTTTACATCGGTTAAGGTTAAAATAGGTTTAATGGGGGGGGGGGGGGTTAAAATAAGAAATAAGTGTGATATTAACACATAAAAATTTATAAATACTATTTTTATTGACTTTCATTTTATCTAGTTTTATTTTTATATATTAATTGGGAAAATATCAAGACTAGGTGTTGAGACGACGTGAGATTCCGAGGCTAGGTGTGCCCAACACGATACAATGAAAAATGTCAAGTTTTTAATAAAGCACTTGGGAAACTTCTTTTTTAAAAGGGTATAACATTTAAATGGGTACCCGGATCAGAAATACAAGGGAACCATTATATTCAGAGTAGTGACTTTACCTTAGCCGATGCCTAACATAGACCGACATGGGTTGACAGTGAAAGTTATAAATTGGATGTAACCATCATTAAAATATTTTAATAAAAATATTTTATTCGACACTGCATTGGTTTATTTTAATTAAGAACTATTGTTAGGAATACAAGGTTATCACCATAACCCTGGAAAATCCTTTGAGGTAAGGAGACAAAAAACTCTCTGATGAATGGCGACGAATGCTGGTGGATCAAGGATCGATGATGACACAGAACCCCATTCTTCATTAATGACTAATCCAACCTTGAGGTAGGATGTTTATATCTTTGTAATTTAATCTTTTCTCATTATTGATTTCTATAATGAACACAGACTAATCCACAAACATATAAGCCTTTGGATCAACCGTATGTTGTGGGAGGGAATATGTTGTGGGTTAGTGGGATTTGATCTAATCTATTTCTAACCCAAATTCCCTAGATTTAGATCATTGGCCAAGAATGCTTGGACAATGAAATTAAACCTTCACTATGTGCATTTTACCTCCATTCTACATTTTATTCACCATTGGAACCCTATGGTTCTCAGATTGACATTGTCGGGTGGTTTTGAGTATGATCAGACCCCTAGAGCGATGTTAAGACAAATCAAGCCCAAAGTAGTGAAGATTTTGACATGAGGATCACACATATGGATCCGTTTTAAAAAACGGAGCACTAGAGATATGAGGGAAACCAGTAAAAATAGGATAGGTGGTTCCTAATGGCATGTGGTGGCGGCCGCGTGTGGGTGTGTTGGAGGATAGTGGTCGCCCCGGTGGTGACCACGAGAGTAGGCGACGAAAGACAAATTGCATAGGGCCCGTGGTGGTGAAGGATGTGGGTGGAGACTATGGGATGTGGTGACAGTAGAAAGGACGTAGCCCAGTGTGGCCACATGGGAGGTGAAACCCATGGTGGTGGCTACGAGGTAGGTGATGTGGCGACTGACCGTGTTGACTGGGGGAGCTGGCTGGCCACACGGTCGAGCGGGCTGTGTTCGGTGGAGAAAAGCAGGCCCGTATGATGCAGGCCGGGCTGGGGAACTGGGATGCTCTGTCGGCCTAGTCTTCTATTGGGTTAGGCTAGTTCAATCCAACCCAGACTGACTGAGTCGGGTCAGGTCGGGTCGGCTGGCCCGAGTTGCATTGTACCCAGACCAGACCAAACCGTTTTTACTAAATTGACCATATCTTTCAAACTATGTGTCTGTTTGACAAGAAGTTTGCGGTATTAGGACCCTTGCGATGATTTGTTCCTTTTTAGATACTCTAATTGAGTTTTTTTAGAATTTTGTTTATATCCTAATGACTTGAGGAGTAGGTTCTCCCAGAATGAGTGCGCTATGAGCGGAATCTTGTAGTTAGCTATGACTATGTGATCTTGGTGACTATGTGCCTTAGGGGTTCCATGAATAATTGATTCTCTATGTGCCATTTATTCTCCATGTTCCATTGATGCTCTGTTCACCATCGATGCTCCGTGCTCCATCGACGCTCCATGGGCTATCAATGCCTCGGGTGTCATAACCGCTTCGGGCGCCACCGACGCTCCATGTGCCATTGATGCTGTATTCGCCATAGAAACTCTGTGTGCCATTAGTGCTCTGTGCACCACCAATGATCCATACCCCATTGACGTTCCATCTTCCATAGACACTCCATGCACTGTCGATACTTATAGTGTCATTGAATACTAGGAGATCTATGGAATACAACTAGAAATCCTTCTCTTTGTGATTTTGAGTGTGTTATCATGTCCTTCTTGAGTCAGTGTCAGCTCACCAGGTATAGTTTATTGTCTATGGTATGTCTTGATCTATTTCAGGATGCCTGCACATAGAAAACCATCCATAATTTTGATACATGGTCATGAGGATGATATTCCTAGCAATGAGGCATCAGTATAGGGACTGGTACCATAGATAGAACCCTGAGTGGTCTACTAGTGATTCCACCACTCGGAGAGCAGAATTTACTACCAACGCTACCGGTAGAGGATAAACATAGTCTAAGTGCATTGTATGAGTTCCAGAGGTAGTGAACTCTTAGGTTTAGGGGTGATACAGAACCCCAGGTAGCTAAGGATTGGATGGAGGTGGTTACTCATGTCTTTCACCTTGTGAGGATGCCTTCATAACAAATGGTAGTTCTAGTCGTGAGCTTTATTCATGGCTAATCAGGGAGATGGTGGAGTTTAGTGATCCAAACGCATGATGAGATGACTCTCTCTTAGTAAGAATTTGAGATCCTCTTCAAAGAGGAGTTATTTGAAGAAACATTATGCTCAGTGTGCATCCATGATCTCCTGCATCTGCAGTTGGTAAGTCAAACAGTAGCAGAGTACTCAATGAGATTTACAGATCTTTGTCACTACTCCATGGATATGGTGTGGGAACCATTCATCAGGGCCCAGAAAATTGATCAGGGGGTATTTTAGGAGATCAGTGTATCCATGATATCCCTTATCATCCCTACATATGTTGGGGTACTGTAACGAGCCCTGCTAGTGGGGAGCTTTCTGGTGGAGTAGACACCAACAATGGGAGCTACCAGAAGGCACCAGGCAATTGAGTATTTGGCAGTGGGTAACCGACAGTAGACGTAGGGACCCAAGAGGGTCAAGAACTCTAGGGGTGACCCCATGATATGGGGTAATTAGTGTAGGGATCCTAGGGCAGAGTGATTCAGCTAAAGGATAGGCTGTGTTAGACGTGTGGTGGTCAGGGACACATGGCTCGAGATTGCTCAAATCGTTGTGTGGAAAATCAACAGATGGTCTAGGGATCACCGACATAGAGGAGGAGGTAGGAGTAGGGTGGTCCATAAAATGGAAGATGTGGCAGAGGAGTAGGTGGATAAGTAGGTGGTGGGAGGAGGTTTGATGTACTACCACCACCACCCCAGGTGGTCCACCACGGGCTCAGGGAGTTAGTGGATAGGAATGAGGAAAGATTCAAGTGATGGAGGCTTATGAACTTGATGATCTAGAGATGATTAGAGGTACAATATATGTATTTTACAACCTACATTTGATTTTTATAGACATAGGTTCCAGTCACTCTTTTCTCTCCACAACCCTTGTTCGAGACTCAGATATTCCAGTGGAACCATTGACTTGATCTCTACGCATAGAGACTCCTACAGGGGAATATTAGATGATCAAACATTGGTGCTGATAGTGTGACCATACTCTATGGGGTGAGAGTTTTGGTTGAGATCTCTTGGTGGAATTCTCGAGACATTACGATGTTATTCTTGGTTTGGACTGGTTTTCCATAGTTTATGCCCAGATATATTGTTTAGGCATAGAGTTCAGTGTGTTCATGGAGATGGGACCATGTTTTCCTTTGTTGGTAAAAATAAAACATGTGCAGTGCAGGGAGGATTTACTCATAAGAGGGTGTATCCAATTACACATCAGTTGGCTAGAATGACCCTCAACATAGTATATGAAATGAGTCCTTAGTTTCCTGTAGTGGTGTAGGAGTATAAGGACTTATTTCCTGGGGATTTCCTTGGATTACCTCATTGTAGGGAGTTTGACTTATAGAATTACTTTTACCCTAGTAAAACATCAATATCTACACTTTTATATTGGATGGATCCCACAGAGCATCATGAGTTGAGGTTATAGCTAGAGGACTTGCAGAGAAAGGGCTTTGTGAGACCCATTATTTCACCCTGGGCGACCCCAATTTTTTTTCCAAAAAAGTATATGGGAGCTTGAGGTTATATGTGGACTTCATGTGCCTGAACCTGGTGAATGTGAAGAATAAGTATCCACTACTAAGTATTGACATCCTCTTTGATCATCTGTTGGGAGCAAGGTGGTTCTCGAAGATAGAACTCAGATCTGGCTATCACCATATTCGTGTACGAGATGAGGACATACCGAGGAAAAACTTAAAATGTCACTATGACCACTATGAGTACTTGGTGATTCCGTTTGGCATGAAAAAAACCCCAACAGTGTTCATGGGACTCATGAATAGGATCTTCTAGTCATACTTAGACTAGTTCATCATGGTCTTCATTGATGACATCTTAGTGTACTTGAAATCTGAGGAGGGGAACGTGATACACTTGAGGATGGTCCTAGACACACTTTGAGAGCACCAAATTTATGGGAAGATCTTGAAGTTTCATTTTTGGATTTGGGAGGTCCACTTTATGGGAAACATAATTTCAGAGGCTTGAGTTGCAGTGGATCTGGTGAATATTGAAGTAGTGCTTGCTTGAGAGCCACCTAGGAGTATTACCAAGGTACATAGTTTCTTGGGATTGACTGAGTACTATCGTAGGTTTGTACCCAAATTTTCTAGTGTATAATCACCCTTGACAACCTTAACACGGAAGGGGCATCCTTTTGTGTGGACAGAGAAGTGCCAATAGTGCTTTTAGGAGCTGAGGCAGAGATTGATGAGCACCCCCATCTTGAGATTACTAGGGGAGGGTGTTGATTACATGGTGTTTTGTGATTCATAAGAGACTGGGATTGGTTGTGTCCTGATGTAGGGGAAAGAGGTGATTACCTATGGTTCCCACCAGTTGAGGCAGGATGAGTAAAACTACGTGACCCATGATCTTGAGCTTGCAGTGATAGTCTTCACATTGAATATGTGGCGGCACTACCTGAGGGGAGACCGGTTTACCATCTACTCTGAAAATAGGAGTATCAAGTATATATTCTTTCATAAGGATCTGAACTTCAGATAGATACAATGGCTAGAGTTCCTTTAGGACAATGAATTTGAGATTTTCTATACTCTTGGGAAGTGAAACATAGTGGCAGACACTCTCAGCAGGAGATCCGGCTTGTAGTTGCTTAGTGAGGTTTTAGAGCAGTTGGATGCATTAAATTTATCCTTTTTTGATGTATATGGAGCATCATACATCCAATCTATGGTTTTCACCCCTCCACTATTATAGCGAGTCAGGGAGGCATAACTCAGAGACATTGATTGTGAGACTTTATGTAACATCCCAAGTAAGTAATGAATAATAGATATTTTTTTATCTATGTCTATTAATGAATTAGATAGTGTTTGAGAGGGTTAAAATTAGAATAAATTCAATCTTGAGCATGAAATACACTAATATTTTTAAAAGATTGTTTTACTGCCTTTTGATGGCAAGCCATTTTTTTAAATCAAACTTTTGACAATTTTATAAGCTCTATTTATCGAAATAAACTTATTCTTTATGATTGGGACATTGAAATTTACTTTGGGTAAATTTTTGGTATTTTTTCGATAAAGTTTATTTTTTAATGAATAGTGAAAAATGTTGTATTTTAATTCAAAACATCTTTTTAATGTAATTTATTTATATGATTATATTATCATTTGAATTGGTTTTAAAGTTAAATTAGAATATATTTTTACCATTTAATCCAATAGTGGTCGTTGGAATTAATTTCACTTTGAAATCGGACATAAACTAGTATCAGTCTTTTGATACTTATTGTTTCATAAAAACACACTATTTGCACTGACAGCAGGAATTAATTATTAAATTAATTAATTCAACTTATATGTTTTGAATTTTATAAAATAGACTTCATTTTCAAATTCGTAATATCAAATATAGCTTAGGGTGAAGTTTTGGTATTTTTCTGAAAAACTTCAATTTTTGATGAATAGTGAAACCACTAAGTGGTACTTAAAAAACTGATTTTTCGTTTAAATGAAATTTTACCACCTCTGTGTTTTGAATTTCAAAAATCCGACATACATGGTTGTCATTAAGAAGTAAAATGTGGTTCAATGGGATTAAAATAATTTTTTGGTGAATAGTAACTTTTAAGTTTTTAATCGCGATTAGAGGTAATTAGTGTAGTTTAAGGTAAAAATAATGTTTTAATAATATGAAATGAACTTTAAACATGTTCTACCCTTATTGGATGTGTCATGGCCGACAAAGACAACCCATGGGTCGATTTTTGGGAACCCATGGAGCCACTTGGGTAAGATAATGACATTAATGCCTTTTATTTAAAGTAAAAGTAAAAATGACACAAACATGAGTTGTTTTACTAAAACGATTTTTAAATGGGGTTATACAAGTCATCATTTTGACTATAAATATTCATTGGAAATATAAAAAGATTTACTAAATCATGATATTTTTTTTCTAATTTTTAGACATTATATAAATTAAATTATTTATGACATCATGATGATGCAGTGATTACCTCATTATTTAAAGATTTAAATAAAATAAAAAGATAATGTAAAATCTAAGACCTACACTTGTCAAAGACCTATTGGATGATTATATTTCAAACCCTTATCACCTTATCCTCAAAATAAATCAATGTGGGACCTTTAAAATCCGAAACTCATTTTAAAATAAAGTAACATTTCTTTACTTTCCAAGAGTGCCCCTCCTCTCCTCTTATAAAAGGCCCCCACCTATAACACCTTACCCACACTTCCAAAGCCTTTGGCTCGGCCAAACCCTACCCATTTTGTCCCTCCACATCAATATCTTACTCCTAGAAGCCTCAATTTGGGCAGAAGTCTTCCCAAGGAAGCCTTTGAGCTCAAATCAAAAAGAGTAACCCGTTGTAAAGGTAGTGTTTTCTCTTGTGTTCTTATGTTTTATTTTGCTTCTCAAACCCCCTAAAATATTTTTATTATTTTCTATTGTAACAACACTAGTATCTTCAATATACTAGGATGTTTTTATAAGAAGTATTCGAGCTACACCTACACACACCTACATCTAATGGTTAAAGAACATACTGTTTCTGTGGATGGTGAATTTCTGCCTCACAAAACGATGATTGTTCAACACTCATATAACACCATAAAAGGTGAAAATTAAGATGTCACTACATTTATATATAATATATAATATTTTTATGTTTTACTTAAGCTTCTGTATTTTTCATTTATGACATACCATTATGGTTTCCATTATGGGTAAACGCGATATCTTCATTTTAGGAAGTGCGGACTACCGCCCCCTCAAAGTGATTTGATTCGTTAATACCATATATGGTACGTATAAAGGATAGATTGAATGATATTATATATGATAAAATACTGGAATTATAATACTATTATGTATCATTATGTTTTAATTCCATTAAATATTAAATATAAATGGAAGTAGCGTTCATACGTACGTACGACTTACCGTCTCCATGAACGGTGCATTTCATTTCTTACCTCTAAATGTTATGTAATATTATAAAGGCATGTATATACTGGATATATATGATATATATGATATCTAAATCTTGAATATAATTCTGGATATAATGAATATTCTACCGCATGAACAACTTGTAATTATAAAGAGTTTATTTTGGACTCAAGTACCAATGATTGACAAAACGACCGTTATTAACTTAAATAATTACATAGTGTTCATAACATGGTAATAAGTGATATAAAAGGAATAATTAACTTGAAAAAAAGGTTCTTAAGCAAGTAGAAATTAACTCAAGTTTATTATTCAGGACATTAAAGAACGATCGAGTCAAGTCGGACCTGAGGTATGGGACTTCGTCTCAATCTCCTTTCATTGAGGAATATTTTTTTTATACACAACCTTCTTTTATACGGTGTATAAACCCCTTTTACTTTTAAGTTTATCTGAAAGGAATCTTTTTTATACAAAGCGTTTTACTAAATGACAAAAGGGAATGTTTTTGTCGTACGTATGCGGCGACAACGACTTCTCCGCCGCCGTGACCATTATTTGAGTTTCGGCTTCCTCTACAAGCCATACCTTTTTTTAAAAGAAAAATAAATAACATGTTTTACTTTTCTTTTATTTTGGTGTTGAAAATGGTTTTCATAATTTTTTTATTATATCAATGTGTTATTTTGATATCTTGTGATTGAAAAGTAGAAATATTATGTTTCCTTTACGCATGTTTTATGTGATACGATTATGTTATGGTTCATGGGCATTGTTATGAAGACGGGTGGTTTCATGAAAAACTAATGTCGGGTGAGCCCGATATAGATCTCCAATGCATTGGGTAACGCGAAGGAGGTAAACGTTAAGGTTTCTCCGAAGAGATTTAGGGAATATACTATGATGGGTATTCCAAACGTAACCAAGAAGGTTACTCCCTACGTAAGAATGTTATGAATGCCTCAAGTTACCTTTATGTCTTATGATTCCTATGATTTATTCATGTTTTGATGAGGTATGTTAAAGTGCTTATGTTTTATGAGTAAAGTATGATTTTATTGATTCTTATGTATACATGTACTCATGTTTCCTTTCCATATTTTTATATCCCTTACTGAGATTTTTATGCTCATCCCAAGTTTTTGAAATGTTTTTCACAGGTCAAAGGAAAGGTACATGATATGATGATAGTGTCAAGGAAGTGTCAAGAAAGAATCCATGTTTTATTTTAAATAGGTTTTCGTTTATGGGAAAAATGAATACTACCTTTTATGTAACCACTTTGTTTAAATTTGGAATGTAATGCAAGTTTTATGATCTAATTCTCTAAAACTCTAAACCTGAAAAGATCCTCAATGTGTAATCTTGAAGTAGCTCAAGATTAAGTAAGGCTTAAGGCTGGGGTCTTATAGTTGGTATCAGAGGTCGGTTTAGATAATTTTAGGAGTTATAATTTTATTAAATGATTATCCAAAAATATTTTTTTATGGTCAAATTGAAATGATATAGCATTTAAATATTACCATGTTGCTTCACCTAAGGTATTTCTGTGATAAGAATGGTTTTCCATAGAGGAAACAGAGCAGATTTTCTGGGAAGGCATACAGAGGGAAATGACCTTTCAAATCAGTATCCTGAGATGGTCAGAATCAGAACTAAACAGTTTGTTGCAGTGATGGCTTAGTTGACTCAGGTGAAAAATGTTGGTTGTTTTTATTGATGATATTTTAGTGTTTTCTAAAATTAAAGAGGAGCATGAAATACATTTAAGGGTTATTTTGAAAACCTTAAAAGAAAAGAAAAATTATGGGAAATTCAGCAAGTGTGAGTTTTGGTTGCAACAAATTTCTTTCCTTGGTCATATTGTTTCTAAAGATGGGATAACTGTTGATCCTAGAAAAACAAAGGTTGTGGAAGAATGGCCAAGACCCACAAATATAACTGATATTCGTAGCTTCCTTGGTTTGGAAAGCTATTACCGAAGGTTTGTTAGAAATTTTTCATGGTTATCTAGTCCAATGACTAAGCTAACTCAGAAGGGTGTTAATATTATCTGGACAAAAGAATGTGATGATTGTTTTTAGGAATTGAAAAGAAGATTGGTGAATGATCCAGTTTTGGAACTACCTTCCAGGAATGGGGAGTTTTTTATCTACAGTGATGCTTCATTGAAATTACTTGTTTGTGTTCTAATACAGAATGATCAGGTAATTGATTATTCTTCACGACAGTTGAAAACTCATGAGGTAAATTACCCTACACATAATTTGGAATTAGCTGCAGTTGTTTTTGCTTTAAAAATTTGGAAGCATCATTTGTATGGAGTAAAGTGTGAAATATATACCGATCAAAAAAGTTTAAAGTATATATTCACTCAGAAATAATTTAACATGAGACAGAGGAGATGGATAGAATTAATCAAGGATTATGATTGTACAATTCATTACCATCTGGGAAAAGCAAATAAATTGGCTGATGCTTTGAGTCGAAAAAGTAATTCTTCATTAACAATGTTGTGTTTGGAACGTGATCCTTTGGTTAAGGATTTGATGAACCTTGCCATAGAAGTTTTTGGTGCAGGATGTTATTCTGTTTTGTTTCAGGTATCAGTGAAATCTTCTCTATCAGACAGAATCAAGAAAGCACAGAAGCAAGACAGTGAGTTACAGAAAATGGTAGAGCTGGTTCAGAAGGGTAAGTTGCCTGAATTCAACATTGATAATGATTGTGTTTTGAGATTTGGAAAGAGATTGTGTGTGCCTTGTGATTCACAGTTGAAGAGAGAGTAGTTATGTGAAGCTCATAGTTCTCCATTTTTAGTTCATCCTGGCAGTACTAAGATGTATAGAGATCTTCAGGAGTATTACTGGTGGGACAAAATGAAAAGAGATATTGCTGATTTTACAGTGAAGTGTTTGACATGTCAACCGGTTAAAGCAGAGCGAAAGTTACCGAAAGGGATGCTTCAGCCTTTACCAGTGCCAGAGTGGAAATGGGAAAATATATCCATGGACTTCGTTTTGGGATTTCCAAAGACATCTCAAGGTAATAATGCAATATGGGTTATTGTTGATCGCTTGACTAAATATACTCATTTCCTTGCTATACGAGATACTTTTTCCCTAGATCAACTTTCCCGTTTTTATCTTAAAGAGATAGTCAAGTTAAATGGAGTTCCTCTCTCCATTGTATCTGATCGTGATCCCAGGTTTACTTCTAACTTTTGGAAAGGCCTTTAGAAGTCGTTGGGTACTGAATTAAATTTTAGTACAACGTTTCATCCTCAATCCGATGGGCAGTCAGAACGAAAAATTCAGACTCTGGAAGATATGATACGTGCTTGTTCGATGGATTATTAGGGAATTTGGGGCCAACATCTTTCTTTGGTTGAGTTTTCATATAATAACAGTTTTCATTCCAGTATATAGATGGAACCTTTTGAGGCGTTATATGGGAAGCGGTGTCGAACTCCAACTTTCTGGGATGAAGTGGGTGAAAGGAAGTTGATGAGACCAGAATTGGTAGAAGAGTTGGTAGAAAAAGTTCAGCTGATACAGAAACACATGAGAACAGCTCAGAGAAGGTAAAAGAGTTATGCGGACAACCGGAGAAAGGATATATCTTTTGAGGTAGATGATCATGTTTTTCTCAAAGTATCACCATGGAAAAGTGTGATACGATTTGGTAAGAAAGGAAAGCTGAGTCCAAGGTTCATTGGACCATATGAAATTTTGGAGAGAGTTGGATCAGTTTCTTACCGAGTGGCTTTACCTCCGAGTTTATCTCAGGTACACAATGTTTTTCATGTTTCAATGTTGAGAAAGTATATGCCCGATCCATCTCATGTTTTGAGTCCAGACGTAGTTCAGCTGGAAGAGAACCTATCTTATGAGGAAAAACCGGTCCGGATTCTTGACCACAGGGAGCAAGTGTTATGGAATAAGGTGATTCATCAGGTAAAGGTTTTGTGAAAAAACAACATGATTGAAGAGGCAACATGGGAATCTGAAAATGCAATGAGGGCTAAATACCCCCACTTATTCGATAAGTAAATAAATTGAGGGGACGCAATTTTCTAAAGGGGGGAAGGATGTAACATCCCAATTAAGTAATGAATAATAGATATTTTTTTATATATGTCTATTAATGAATTAGATAGTGTTTTATAGGCTTAAAATGAGAATAAATCCAATCTTGAGAATAGAATACACTAATATTTTTAAAAGATTGTTTTAGTGCCTTTTAATGTAAAACCATTTTTTTAAATCAAAATTTTGACAATTTTATAAGATCTATTTGTCGAAATAAACTTATTCTTTATGATTGGGACATTGAAATTTACTTTGGGTAAATTTTTGGTATTTTTCCGATAAAGTTCATTTTTTAATGAATTGTGAAAAATGTTGTATTTTAATTCAAAAACTCTTTTTAATGTAATTAATTTATATGATTATATTATCATTTTAATTGGTTTTAAAGTTAAATTAGAATATATTTTTACCATTTAATCCAATAGTGGTCGTTGGAATTAATTTCACTTTGAAATCGGACTTAAACTAGTGCCAATCTTTTGATACTTATTGTTTCATAAAAACACGCTATTTGCTCTGACAGTGGGAATTAATTATTAAATTAATTAATTCAACTTATATGTTTTGAATTTTGTAAAATAGACTTCATTTTTGAATTCATAATATCAAATATAGCTTAGGGTGAAGTTTTGGTGTTTTTCTGAAAAACTTCAATTTTTGATGAATAGTGAAACCACTAAGTGGTACTTAAAAAACTGATTTTTTGTTTAAATGAAATTTTACCACCTCTGTTTTTTGAATTTCAAAAATACGACATACATGGTTGTCATTAATAAGTAAAATGTGGTTCAATGGGATTAAAATAATTTTTTGGGGAATAGTAACTTTTAAGTTTTTAATCGCGATTAGAGGTAATTAGTGTAATTTAAGGTAAAAATAATGTTTTAATAATATAAAATGAACTTGACACATGTCCTACCCTTATTTTATGTGTCATGGTATAACAATAAAACCCATGGGTCTATTTTTGGGACCCCATGGAGCCACATGGGTAAGATAATGACATTAATGCCTTTTATTTAAAGTAAAAGTAAAAATGACACAAACATGAGTTGTTTTCCTAAAACGATTATTAAATGGGGTTATACAAGTCATATTTTTGACTATAAATATTCATTGGAAAGATAAAAAGATTTCCTACATCATGATATTTTTTTTCTAATTTTTAGACATTATATAAATTAAATTATTTATGACATCATGATGATGCAGCGATTACATCATTATTTAAAGATTTAAATAAAATAAAAAGATAATGTAAAATCTAAGACCTACACTTGTCAAAGACCTATTGTATGAGTATATTTTGAACCCTTATCACCTTATCCTCGAAATAAATCAATGTGGGACCTTTAAAATCCGAAACTCATTTTAAAATAAAGTAACATTTCTTTACTTTCCAAGAGTGCCCCTCCTCTCCTCTTATAAAAGGCCCCAACCTCTACGACCTTACCCACAATTCCAAAGCCTTTGGATCGGCCAAAACCTGCCCATTTTGTCTCTAAAAATCCTTATATTACTCCTAGAAGCCTCACTTTGGGCATAAGTCTTCCCAAGGAAGCCTTTGAGCTCAAATCAAAAAGAGTTACCCGTTTTAAAGGTAGTGTTTTCTCTTGTGTTCTTATGTTTTATTTTGATTCTCCAACCCCCTAAACTCTTTTTATTATTTTATATTGTAACAAAACAAGTATCTTTAATATACTAGTATGTTGTTATAAGAAGGATTTGAGCTACACTTACACACACCTACATCTAATGGTTAAAGAACATACTGTTTCTGTGGATGGCGAATTTCTGCCTCACGAAACGATGATTGTTCAACACTCATATAAAACCTTCAAAGGTGGCCATTAAGATGTAACTACATTTATATATGATATATAATATGTTTATGTTTTACTTAAGCTTCTGTATTTTTCATTTATGACATAACTTTATGGTTTACATTATGGGTAAACGTGATATCTTCATTTTAGGAAGTGCGGACTACCGCCCCCTCAAAGTGATTTGATTCGTTAATACCATATGTGGTACGTATAAAGGATAGATTGAATGATATTATATATGATAAAATACTAGAATTATAATACTATTATGTATCATTATGTTTTAATTCCATTAAATATGAAATAGAAATGGAAGTAGCGTTCATGCGTACGTACGGCTTACCGTCTCCATGAACGGTGCATTTCATTTCTTACCTCTAAATGTTATGTAATATTATAAAGACATGTATATAATAGATATATATTATATATATGATATATAAATCTTGAATATAATTCTGTATATAATGGATATTCTACCACATGAACAACTTGTAATTATAAAGAGTTTATTTTGGACTCAAGTACCAATGATCGACAAAACGACCATTATTAATTTAAATAATTACATAGTGTTCATAACATGGTAATAAGTGATATAAAAGGAATAATGAACTTGAAAAATAGGTTCTTAAGCAAGTATAAATTAACTCAAGTTTATTATTCAGGACATTAAAGAACGATCGAGTCAAGTCGGACCCGAGGTATGGGACTTCATCTCAATCTCCTTTCATTGAGGCATATTTTGTTTTATACACAACCTTCTTTTATACAGTGTATAAACCCCTTTTACTTTTAAGTTTATCCGAAAGGAATCTTTTTTATACAAAGAGTTTTACTAAACGACAAAAGGGAATGTTTTTGTCGTACGTATGCGGCGACAACGACTTCTCCGCCCCCGTGACCATTATTTGAGTTTCCGCTTCCTCTACAAGACATACCTTTTTTTAAAAGAAAAATAAATACCATGTTTTACTATTCTTTTTATTTTGGTGTTGAAAATGGTTTTCATAATGTTTTTATTATCTCAATGTGTTATATTGATATCTTGTGATTGAAAAGTGGAAATATTATGTTTCCTTTATGTATGTTTTATGTGATACGATTATGTTATGGTTCTTCAGAATTGTTATGAAGACGGGTGGTTCCATGAAAAACTAAGGGCGGGTGAGCCCGATATAGCTCTCCAATGCATTGGGTAATGCAAAGGAGGTAAACGTTAAGGTTTCTCCGAAGAGATTAAGGGAATATACTGTGATGGGTATTCCAAACGTAACCAAGAGGGTTACTCCCTACGTAAGAATGTTATGAATACCTCAAGTTACCTTTATGTCTTATGATTCCTATGATTTATTAATGTTTTGATGAGGTATGTTAAAGTTCTTATGTTTTATGAGTAAAGTATGATTTTATTGATTCTTATGTATACATGTACTCATGTTTGCTTTCCATATTTTTATATCCCTTACTGAGCTTTTTATGCTCATCCAAAGTTTTTGAAATATTTTTCACAGGTCAAGGGAAAGGTACATGATATGATGATAGTGTCAAGGAAGTGTCAAGAAATAATCCATGTTTTATTTTAAAGAGGTTTCTGTTTATGGGAAAAATGAATACTACCTTTTATGTAACCAATTTGTTTAAATTTGGAATGTAATGCAAGTTTTATGATCTAATTCTATAAAACTCTAAACCTGAAAATATCCTCAATGTGTAATCTTGAAGTATCTCAAGATTAATTAAGGTTTAAGGCTGTGGCCTTATAGTTGGTATCAGAGGTCGGTTTAGATAACTTTAGGAGTTAGAATTTTATTAAATGATTATCCAAAAATATTTTTTTTATGGTCAAATTGAAATGATATAGCATTTAAAGATTACCACGTTGCTTCACCTAAGGTATTTCTGTGATAAGAATGGTTTTCCATAGAGGAAATAGAGTAGCTTTTCTAGGAAGGCATACAGAGGGAAATGACCTTTCAAATCAGTATCCTGAGATTGTCAGAATCAGAACTAAACAATTTTTTGCAGTGATGGCTTAGTTGACTCAGGTGAAAAATTTTGGTTGTTTTTATTGATGATATTTTGGTATTTTATAAAAGTAAAGAGGAGCATGAAAGACATTTAAGGGTTATTTTGCAAACCTTAAAAGAAAATAAATTGTATGGGAAATTCAGAAAGTGTGAGTTTTGGTTGCAACAAATTTCTTTCCTTGGTCATATTGTTTCTAAAGATGGGATAACTCTTGATCCTGCAAAAACAAAGGTTGTGGAAGAATGACCAAGACCCACAAATGTAACTGAGATTCGTAGCTTACTTGGTTTGGCAGGCTATTACCGAAGGTTTGTTAGAAATTTTTCACAGTTATCTAGTACAATGACTAAGCTAAATCAGAAGGGTGTTAAGATTATTTGTAAAAAAGAATGTGATGATTGTTTTTAGGAATTGAAAAGAAGATTAGTGAATGATCCAGTTTTGGAACTACCTTCCAGGAATGGGGAGTTTGTTATCTACAGTGATGCCTCATTGAAAGTACTTGTTTGTGTCCTAATGAAGAATGATCAGGTAATTGCTTATGCTTCACGACAGTTGAAAACGCATGAGGTAAATTACCCTACACATGATTTGGAATTATATACAGTTGTTTTTGCTTGAAAAATTTGGAGGCATAATTTGTATGGAGTAAAGTGTGAAATATATACCGATCACAAAAGTTTAAAGTATATATTCACTCAGAAATAATTGAACATGAGACAGAGGAGATGGCTATAATTAATCAAGGATTATGATTTTATAATTCATTACCATCTGGTAAAAGCAAATAAAGTGGATGATGCTTTGAGTCGAAAAAGTAATGCTTCATTAACAATTTTGTGTTTGGAACGTGATCCTTTGGTTAAGGATCTGATGAACCTTGGCATAGAAGTTTTTGGTGAAGGATGTTCTTCTGTTTTGTTTCAGGTATCAGTGAAATCTTTTCTATAAGATAGAATCAAGCAAGCACAGAAGCAAGATAGTGAGTTACAAAAAATGGTAGAGCTGGTTCAGAAGGGTAAGTTGCCTGAATTCAACATTGATAATGATTGTGTTTTGAGATCTGGGAAGAGATTGTGTGTGCCTTGTGATTCACAGTTGAAGAGAGAGTTGTTATGTGAAGCTCATAGTTCTCCGTTTTTAGTTCATCCTGGCAGTACTAAGATGTATAGAGATCTTCGGGAGTATTACTGGTGGGACGGAATGAAAAGAGATATTACTGATTTACTATGAAGTGTTTGACATGTCAACAGGTTAAAGCAGAGCGAAAGTTACCGAAAGGGATGCTTCAGCCTTTACCAGGGCTAGAGTGGAAATGGGAAAATATATCCATGGACTTCATTGTGGGATTACCGAAGACATCTCGAGGTAATGATGCAATATGGGTTATTGTTGATCGCTTGACTAAATCTGCTCATTTCCTTGCTATACGAGATACTTTTTCCGTAGATCAAATTTCCCGTTTGTATCTTAAATAGATAGTATGGTTAAATGGAGTTCCTCTCTCCATTGTATCTGATCGTGATCCCAGGTTTACTTCTAACTTTTGGAAAGGCCTTTAGAAGTCATTGGGTACTGAATTAAATTTTAGTATAGCTTTTCATCCTCAATCAAATGGGTAGTCAGAATGAACAATTCAGACTTTGGAAGATATGCTACGTGATTTTTCGATGGATTATCAGGGAAGTTGGGACCAACATCTTTCTTTGGTTGAGTTTTCATATAATAACAGTTTTCATTCTAGTATAAAGATGGCACCTTTTGAGGCGTTATATGGGAAGCGGTGTCAAACTCCAACTTTCTGGGATGAAGTGGGTGAAAGGAAGTTGATGGGACCAGAATTGGTAGAAGAGTTTGTAGAAAAAGTTCAGCTGATATAGAAACACATGAGAATAGCTCAGAGTAGGCAGAAGAGTTATGCAGATAACCGGAGGAAGGATCTATCTTTTGAGGTAGATGATCATGTTTTTCTCAAAGTATCACCATGGAAAAGTGTGATACGATTTGGTAAGAAAGGAAAGCTGAGTCTAAGGTTCATTGGACCATATGAAATTCTGTAGAGAGTTGGATCAATTGCTTACTGAGTGGCTTTACCTCTTAGTTTATCTCAGGTACACAATGTTTTTCATGTTTCTATGTTGAGAATGTATATGCCAGATCCATCTCATGTTTTGAGTCCAGAGGTAGTTCAGCTGGAAGAGAACCTATCTTATGAGGAACAACCGGTCCAGATTCTTGACCACATGGAGAAAGTGTTACGGAATAAGGTTATTCATCAGGTAAAGGTTTTGTGAAAAAACCACATGATTGAAGAGGCAACATGGGAATCTGAAAATGCAATGAGGGCTAAATACCCCCACTTATTCGATAAGTAAATAAATTGCGGGGACGCAATTTTCTAAAGGGGGAAGGATGTAACATCCCAATTAAGTAATGAATAATAGATATTTTTTTATATATGTATATTAATGAGTTATATAGTGTTTTAGAGGCTTAAAATGAGAATAAATCCAATCTTGAGCATGGAATACACTAATATTTTTAAAAGATTGTTTTACTGCCTTTTGATGGAAAACCATTTTTTTAAATCAAACTTTTGACAATTTTATAAGCTCTATTTGTTGAAATAAACTTATTCTTTATTATTGGGACATTGAAATTTACTTTGGATAAATTTTTGGTATTTTTCCGATAAAGTACATTTTTTAATGAATAGTGAAAAATGTTGTATTTTAATTCAAAACCTCTTTTTAATGTAATTTATTTATATGATTATATTATCATTTTAATTGGTTTTAAAGTGAAATTAGAATATATTTTTACCATTTAATCCAATAGTGGTCGTTGGAATTAATTTCACTTTGAAATCGGACTTAAACTATTGTCAATCTTTTGATACTTATTCTTTCATAAAAACACGCTATTTCCACTGTCAGCGGGAATTAATTATTAAATTAATTAATTCAACTTATATGTTTTGAATTTTGTAAAATAGACTTCATTTTTGAATTCGGAATATCAAATATAGATTAGTGTGAAGTTTTGGTATTTTTCTGAAAAACTTAAATTTTGATGAATAATGAAACCACTAAGTGGTACTTAAAAAACTGATTTTTCGTTTAAATAAAATCTTACCACCTCTGTGTTTTGAATTTCAAAAATCCGACATACATGGTTGTCATTAAGAAGTAAAATGTGGTTCAATGTGATTAAAATAATTTTTTGGTGAATAGTAACTTTTAAGTTTTTAATCGCGATTAGAGGTAATTAGTGTAGTTTAAGGTAAAAATAATGTTTTAATAATATGAAATGAATTTGAAACATGTCCTACCCTTATTGGACATGTCATGGCCGACCAAGAAAACTCATGGGTCGATTTTTGGGACCCCATGGAGCCACTTGGGTAAGATAATGACATTAATGCCTTTTATTTAAAGTAAAAGTAAAAATGACACAAACATGAGTTGTTTTACTAAAACGATTCTTAAATGGGGTTATACAAGTCATATTTTTGACTATAAATATTCATTGGAAATATAAAAAGATTTCCTACATCATGATTTTTTTTCTTCTAATTTTTAGACATTATATAAATTAAATTATTTATGACATCATGATGATGCAACGATTACCTCATTATTTAATGATTTAAATAAAATAAAAAGATAATGTAAAATCTAAGACCTACACTTGTCAAAGACCTATTGGATGAGTATATTTCTAACCCTTATCACCTTATCCTCGAAATACATCAATGTGGGACCTTTAAAATTTGAAACTCATTTTAAAATAAAGTAACATTTTTTTACTTTCCAAGAGTGCCCCTCCTCTCCTCTTATAAAAGGCCCTAACCTCTACCACCTTACCCACACTTCCAAAGCCTTTGGATCAGACAAACCCTGCCCATTTTGTCTCTACAAATCCCTATCTTACTCCTAGAAGCCTCACTTTGGGCAAAAGTATTCCCAAGGAAGCCTTTGAGCTCAAATCAAAAAGAGTTACCCGTTTTAAAGGTAGTGTTTTCTCTTGTGTTATTATGTTTTATTTTGATTCTCCAACCCACTAAACTCTTTTTATTATTTTCTATTGTAACAACAACAGTATCTTCAATATACTAGTATGTTGTTATAAGAAGGATTCGAGCTACACTTCCACACACTACATCTAATGGTTAAAGAACATTCTATTTTTGTGGATGGAGAATTTCTGCCTCACGAAACGATGATTGTTCAAAACTCATATAACACCTTCAATGGTGGCCATTAAGATGTCACTACATTTATATATGATATATAATATTTTTATGTTTTACTTAAGATTCTGTATTTTTCATTTATGACATACCTTTATGGTTTCCATTATGGGTAAACACGATATCTTCATTTTAGGTAGTGCGGACTACCGCCCCCTCAAAGTGATTTGATTCGTTAATACCATATGTGGTACGTATAAAGGATAGATTGAAAGATATTATATATGATACAATACTGGAATTATAATACTATTATGTATCATTATGTTTTAATTCCATTAAATATGAAATATAAATGGAAGTAGCATTCATGCGTACGTATGGCTTACCGTCTCCATGAATGGTGCATTTCATTTCTTACCTCTAAATGTTATGTAATATTATAAAGGCATGTATATACTGGATATATATTATATATATGATATCTAAATCTTGAATATAATTCTGTATATAATGGATATTCTACCACATGAACAACTTGTAATTATAAAGAGTTTATTTTGCACTCAAGTACCAATGATCAACAAAACGACCATTATTAATTTAAATAATTACATAGTGCTCATAACATGGTAATAAGTGATATAAAAGGAATAATGAACTTGAAAAATAGGTTCTTAAGCAAGTAGAAATTAACTCAAGTTTATTATTCAGTACATTAAAGAATGATCGAGTCAAGTCGGACCCGAGGTATGGGACTTCGTCTCAATCTCCTTTCATTGAGGCATATTTTGTTTTATACACAACCTTCTTTTATACGGTGTATAAAACCCTTTTACTTTTAAGTTTATTCGAAAGGAATCTTTTTTATATAAAGCATTTTACTAAATGACAAAAGGGAATGTTTTTGTCATACGTATGCGGTGACAACGACTTCTCCACCGCCGTGACCATTATTTGAGTTTAGGCTTCCTCTACAAGCCATACCTTTTTTTAAAAGAAAAATAAATACTATGTTTTAATATTCTTTTTATTTTGGTGTTGAAAATGGTTTTCATAATGTTTTTATGATATCAATGTGTTATATTGATATCTTGTGATTGAAAAGTGGAAATATTATGTTTCCTTTATTCATGTTTTATGTGATACGATTATGTTATGGTTTTTGGGCATTGTTATGAAGACGGGTGGTTCTATGAAAAACTAAGGGCGGGTGAGCCCGATATAGCTCTCCAATGCATTGGGTAACGCGAAGGAGGTAAACGTTAAGGTTTCTCTGAAGAGATTTAGGGAATATACTGTGATGGGTATTCCAAACGTAACCAAGAGGTTTACTCCCTACGTAAGAATGTTATGAATGCCTCAAGTTACCTTTATGTCTTATGATTCCTATTATTTATTAATGTTTTGATGAGGTATGTTAAAGTTCTTATGTTTTATGAGTAAAGTATGATTTTATTGATTCTTATGTATATATGTACTAATGTTTCCTTTCCATATTTTTATATCCCTTACTGAGCTTTTTATGCTCATCCCAAGTTTTTGAAATGTTTTTCACAGGTCAAGGGAAAGGTACATGATATGATGATAGTGTCAAGGAAGTGTCAAGAAATAATCCATATTTTATTTTAAAGAGGTTTCCGTTTATGGGAAAAATGAATACTACCTTTTATGTAACCACTTTGTTTAAATTTGGAATGTAATACAAGTTTTATTATATAATTCTCTAAAACTCTAAACCTAAAAATATCCTCAATGTGTAATCTTGAAGTATCTCAAGATTAAGTAAGGTTTAAGGCTGGGCCCTTATAGTTGGTATCATAGGACGGTTTAGATAACTTTAGGAGTTAGAATTTTATTAAATGATTATCCAAAAATATTTTTTTATGGTCAAATTGAAATGATATAACATTTAAAGATTACCATGTTGCTTCACCTAATGTATTTCTATGATAAGAATGGTTTTCCTTAGAGGAAATAGAGATGCTTTTCTGGGAAGGCATACAGAAGGAAATGAACTTTCGAATCAGTATCCTGAGATGGTCAGAATCAGAACTAAAGAATTTGTTGCAGTGATGGCTCAGTTGACTCAGGTGAAAAATGTTGGTTGTTTTTATTGATGATATTTTGGTGTTTTCTAAAACTAAAGAGGAGCATGAAAGACATTTAAGGGTTATTTTTCAAACCTTAACAGAAAATAAATTGTATGGGAAATTTAGAAAGTGTGAGTTTTTGTTGCAACAAATTTCTTTCCTTAGTCATATTGTTTCTAAAGATGGGATAACTGTTGATCCTGCAAAAAAAAGGTTGTGGAAGAATGGACAAGACCCACAAATGTAACTGAGATTCGTAGCTTACTTGGTTTGGCAAGCTATTACCGAAGGTTTGTTAGAAATTTTTCACGGTTATCTAGTACAATGACTAAGCTAACTCGGAAGGGTGTTAAGATTATCTGGACAAAAGAATGTGATGATTGTTTTTAGGAATTGAAAAGAAGATTGGTGAATGATCCAATTTTGGAACTACCTTCCAGGAATAGGGAGTTTGTTATCTACAGTGATGCCTCATTGAAAGTACTTGTTTGTGTCCTAATGAAGAATGATCAGGTAATTGCTTATGCTTCACGACAATTTAAAACTCATGAGGTAAATTACCCAACACATGATTTGGAATTAGTTGTAGTTGTTTTTGCTTTAAAAATTTGGAGGCATCATTTGTATGGAGTAAAGTGTGAAATATATACCGATCACAAAAGTTTAAAGTATATATTCAATCAGAAATAATTGAACATGAGACAGAGGAGATGGCTAGAATTAATCAAGGATTATGATTGTACAATTCATTACCATCTGGGAAAAGAAAATAAAGTGGCTGATGCTTTGAGTCCAAAAAGTAATGCTTCATTAACAATGTTGTGTTTGGAACGTGATCCTTTGGTTAAGGATTTGATGAACCTTCGCATAGAAGTTTTTGGTACATGATGTTCATCTGTTTTGTTTCAGGTATCAATGAAATCTTATCTATCAGACAGAATCAATCAAGCATAGAAGCAAGATAGTGAGTTATAGAAAACGGTAGAGCTGGTTCAGAAGTGTAAGTTGCCTGAATTCAACATTGATAATGATTGTGTTTTGATATTTGGGAAGAGATTGTGTGTGCCTTGTGATTCACAGTTGAAGAGAGAGTTGTTATGTGAAGCTCATAGTTCTCCATTTTTGAGTTTATCCTGGCAGTACTAAGATGTATAGAGATCTTTGGGAGTATTATTGGTGGGATGGAATGAAAAGAGATATTGCTGATTTTACTGTGAAGTGTTCGACATGTCAACAGGTTAAAGCAGAGGGAAAGTTACCGAAAGGGATGCTTCAGACTTTACCAGTGCCAGAGTGGAAATGGGAAAATATATCCATGGACTTCGTTGTGGGATTTCCGAAGACATCTCGAGGTAATGATGCAATATGGGTTATTGTTGATCGCTTGACAAAATATGCTCATTTCCTTCCTATACGAGATACTTTTTCCCTAGATCAACTTTCCAGTTTGTATCTTAAAGAGATAGTCATGTTAAATGGAGTTCCTCTCTCCATTGTATTTGATCGTGATCCCAGGTTTACTTCTAACTTTTGGAAAGGCCTTTAGAAGTTGTTGGGTACTGAATTAAATTTTAGTACAGCTTTTCATCCTCAATCAGATGGGCAGTCAGAATGAACAATTCAGACTTTGGAAGATATGCTATGTGATTGTTCGATGGATTATCAGGGAAGTTGGGACCAACATCTTTCTTTGGTTGAGTTTTCCTATAATAACAGTTTTCATTCCAGTATACAGATGACACCTTTTGAGGCGTTATATGGGAAGCGGTGTCGAACTCCAACTTTCTGGGATGAAGTGGGTGAAATGAAGTTGATGGGACCAGAATTGGTAGAAGAGTTGAAAGAAAAAGTTCAGCTGATATAGAAACACATGAGAACAGCTCAGAGCAGGCAGAAGATTTATGCGGATAACCAGAGGAAGGATCTATCTTTTGAGGTAGATGATCATGTTTTTCTCAAAGTATCACCATGGAAAAGTGTGATACGATTTGGTAAGAAAGGAAAGATGAGTCCAAGGTTCATTGGACCATATGAAATTCTGGAGAGAGTTGGATCAATTGCTTACCGAGTGGATTTACCTCTGAGTTTATCTCAGGTACACAATGTTTTTCATTTTTTGATGTTGAGAAAGTATATGACAGATCCATCTCATGTTTTGAGTCCAGAGGTAGTTCAGCTGGAAGAGAACCTATCTTATGAGGAACAACCGGTCCCGATTCTTGACCACAAGGAGAAAGTGTTATGGAATAAGGTGATTCATCAGGTAAAGGTTTTGTAAAAAAACCACATGATTGAAGAGGCAACATGGGAATATGAAAATGCAATGAGGGCTAAATACCCCCACTTATTCGATAAGTAAATAAATTGCGGGGACACAATTTTCTAAAGGGGGGAAGGATGTAACATCCCAATTAAGTAATGAATAATAGATATTTTTTTTATCTATGTCTATTAATGAATTAGATAGTGTTTTAAAGGCTTAAATGAGAATAAATCCAATCTTGAGCATGGAATACACTAATATTTTTAAAAGATTGTTTTACTGCCTTTTGATGGAAAACCATTTTTTTAAATCAAACTTTTGACAATTTTATAAGCTCTATTTGTAGAAATAAACTTATTCTTTATTATTGGGACATTGAAATTTACTTTGGGTAATTTTTTGGTATTTTTCCGATAAAGTTCATTTTTTAATGAATAGTGAAAAATGTTGTATTTTAATTCAAAACCTCGTTTTAATGTAATTTATTTATATGATTATATTATTGTTTTAATTGGTTTTAAATTGAAATTAGAATATATTTTTACTATTTAATCCAATAGTGGTCATTGGAATTAATTTCACTTTGAAATCGGACTTAAACTAGTGTCAATCTTTTGATACTTATTGTTTCATAAAAACACGCTATTTCCACTAACAACGGGAATTACTTATTAAATTAATTAATTCAACTTATATGTTTTGAATTTTTTAAAATAGACTTCATTTTTGAATTCGGAATATCAAATATAGCTTAGGGTGAAGTTTTGGTATTTTTCTGAAAAACTTCAATTTTGATGAATAGTGAAACCACTAAGTGGTACTTAAAAAACTGATTTTTCGTTTAAATGAAATTTTAGCACCTCTGTGTTTTGAATTTCAAAAATAAGATATACATGGTTTTCATTAATAAGTAAATTGTGGTTCAATGGGATTAAAATAATTTTCTGGTGAATAGTAACTTTTACGTTTTTAATCGCGATTAGAGGTAATTAGTGTAGTTTAAGGTAAAAATAATGTTTTAATAATATGAAATGAACTTGACACATGTACTACACTAATTGGATGTGTCATGTCCAACCAAGACAACCCATGGGTCTATTTTTGGGACACCATGGAGCCACTTGGGTAAGATAATGACATTAATGCCTTTTATTTAAAGTAAAAGTAAAAATGACACAAACTTGAGTTGTTTTACTAAAACGATTTTTAAATGGGGTTATACAAGTCATAATTTTGACTATAAATATTAATTGGAAATATGAAAAGATTTCCTACATCATGATATTTTTTTTCCAATTTTTAGACTTTATATAAATTAAATTATTTATGACATCATGATGATGCAGCGATTACATCATTATTTAAAGATTTAAATAAAATAAAAAGATAATGTAAAATCTAAGACCTAAACTTGTCAAAGACCTATTGGATGAGTATATTTCAAACCCTTATCACCTTATCCTCTAAATACATCAATTTGGGACCTTTAAAATCCGAAACTCATTTTAAAATAAAGTAACATTTCTTTACTTTCTAAGAGTGCCCCTCCTCTCCTCTTATAAAAGGACCCCACCTCTACCACATTACCCACACTTCCAAAGCCTTTTTCTCTGCCAAAACCTGCCCATTTTGTCTCTCCACATCCTTATCTTACTCCTAGAATCCTCACTTTGGGCAGAAGTCTTCCCAATGAAGCCTTTGAGCTGAAATCAAAAAGAGTTACCCGTTTTAAAGGTAGTGTTTTCTCTTGTGTTCTTATGTTTTATTTTGCTTCTCCAACCCCCTAAAATCTTTTTATTCTTTTCTATTGTAACAAAACCAGTATATTCAATATACTAGGATGTTTTTATAAGAATTATTCGAGCTACAATCACACACACTTACATCTAATGGTTAAAGAACATACTGTTTCTGTGGATGGCAAATTTCTGCCTCACAAAACGATGATTGTTCAACACTCATATAACACCTTCAAAGGTGGACATTAAGATGTCACTACATTTATATATGATATATAATATGTTTATGTTTTACTTAAGCTTCTGTATTTTTCATTTATGACATATCTTTATGGTTTCCATTATGGGTAAACGTGATATCTTCATTTTAGGAAGTGCGGACTACCGCCCCCTCAAAGTGATTTGATTCGTTAATACCATATGTGGAACGTATAAAGGATATATTGAATGATATTATATATGATACAATACTGGAATTATAATACTATTATGTATCCTTATGTTTTAATTCCATTAAATATGAAATAGAAATGGAAGTAGCATTCATGCTTACGTACGGCTTACCGTCTCCATGAACGGTGCATTTCATTTCTTACCTCTAAATGTTATGTAATATTATAAATTCATGTATATACTGGATATATATGATATATATTATATCTAAATCTTGAATATAATTCTGGATATAATGAATATTCTACCACATGAACAACTTGTAATTATAAGGAGTTTATTTTGGACTCAAGTACCAATGATCGACAAAACGACCATTATTAACTTAAATAATTACATAGTGTTCATAAAATGGTAATAACTAATATAAAAGGAATAATTAACTTGAAAAAAAGGTTCTTAATCAAGTATAAATTAACTCAAGTTTATTATTCAGGACATTAAATAATGATCGAGTCAAGTCGGACCCGAGGTATGGGACTTCATCTCAATCTCCTTTCATTGAGGCATATTTTGTTTTATACACAACCTTCTTTTATACAGTGTATAAACCCCTTTTAATTTTAAGTTTATCCTAAAGTAATCTTTTTTATACAAATCATTTTACTAAATGACAAAAGGGAATGTTTTTGTCGTATGTATCGGCGACAACGACTTCTCCGCCGCCGTGACCATTATTTGAGTTTTAGCTTCCTCTACAAGCCATACCTTTTTTAAAAGAAAAATAAATACCATGTTTTAATTTTCTTTTTATTTTGGTGTTGAAAATGGTTTTCATAATGTTTTTATTATATCAATGTGTTATATTGATATCTTGTGATTGAATAGTGGAAATATTATGTTTCCTTTATGCATGTTTTATATGATACGATTATGTTATGGTTCTTGGGAATTGTTATGATGACGGGTGGTTCCGTGACAAACCAAGGGTGGGTGAGCCCGATATAGCTCTCCAATGCATTGGGTAACGCGAAGGAGGTAAACGTTATGGTTTCTCCGAAGAGATTTAGGGAATATACTGTGATGGGTATTCCAAACGTAACCAAGAGGGTTACTCCCTACGTAAGAATGTTATGAATGCCTCAAGTTACCTTTATGTCTTATTATTCCTATGATTTATTCATGTTTTGATGAGTTATGTTAAAGTGATTATGTTTTATGAGTAAAGTATGATTTTATTGATTCTTATGTATACATGTACTCATGTTTCCTTTCCATATTTTTATATCCCTTACTGAGCTTTTTATGCTCATCCCACGTTTTTGAAATGTTTTTCACAGGTCAAGGGAAAGGTACATGATATGATGATTGTGTCAAGAAAGTGTCAAGAAATAATCCATGTTTTATTTTAAATAGGTTTCCATTTAAGGGAAAAATGAATTCTACCTTTTATGTAACCACTATGTTTAAATTTGTAATGTAATGAAAGTTTTATGATCTAATTCTCTAAAACTCTAAACCTGAAAAGATCCTCAATGTGTAATCTTGAAGTAGCTCAAGATTAAGTAAGGTTTAAGGATAGGGCCTTATACTTTACATGCTCAGATTTCCACAAGGCATGCCCCTGATGAATATTGTAAAGGTGGGGAGCACGTCATTCTCTTCAAAGGGTAAACAGTAGTACCAGTGACATTGATGGAGGAGGTCTTGAGGGAGTTCCATACTTTCAATATGGGGGTACATCTAGGAGTTGAAAAGATGTATCAGGACCTCCGATGTCAGTTCTGGTGGCTAGGGATGAATAAGGAGGTGGTAGAGTTTGTTTCACGATACCTCACTTTTCATCAAGTTAATGCTGAGAACTTGGTCCCAGTAGGCTTAACCCAACCACTAGAGGTTTTAAAATGGAAGTGGTATGGGATATCGATGGAATTTGTGATGGGTTTACCGTGAAAATCTTGGGGAAATGATACCATCCGGGTGATCATTGACCGAATCACCATGTTGGCCCACTTCTTACTGATCTGTGAGAAGAGTCCAGTAGAGAGATTGGGATGCCTCTATGTGTAGGAGATAGTTCGGATTCACCAAATTCCATCGATGATCATTTCAGATCATGATGCTCATTTTGCATCGTGGATGTGAAAGGGATTGCAGGAGTCATTTGGTAATATATTGTGCTTGAGTATGATGTTTCATGATTATAGGGATGGCCAGACGGAGAGGACCATCCAAGTTTTTTAAGAAATGCTACATGCTTTCATCCTAGACTTTGGCTGCAGTTGGAAGGACCACCTACCATTGGTGGAGTTTTTGTACAACAAAAGATATCACTACACCATTGGTATGGAACCATATGAGGCCTTTTACAGGAAACCATGTAGGTCTCCACTTTACTGGATAGTCCTAGGAAAGTCGGCACTAATGGGCCCTAAGTTGGTATGGGCGACCACCGAGAAGGAATAGATCATCCAGAAGTGGATGAGAACTACACATAGCTAATAAAAATTGTATGTTGATAAGATACATAGGCATTTGGAGTTCAAGGAGGGAGACCACATATTCCTTCAGGTCTAACCTCGATGAGGATTGCAGATATTTGGTTAGGGTGGAAAGTTATCTCTAAGATACATTAGCCCCTTTTAGATTCTGAGTAGAGTTTGTGAGGTGGCGTACCACCTAGCTCTACCCCCAAAGTTACATTGGGTTCATGATGTCTACCACGTGTCGTAGCTAAGGAGGTATGTGCATTATCCATTGAACATCATTTACTGGGACAACCTAGATATTGATTATGGGGTGACTTTTGTGGAGTAGTCAATGGAGGTCGAACATCGATAGGTGCAAATCCTTCATGGGTAGCCAATTCCTTTGGTGCGCATTCAGTGGTAGCATGAGAATCCCCAAGTGATCACTTTGAAGTAGGAGGCTTAGATTCGTCCTCAATATCCTCATATTTTTGTTGAGTACCCTTTTTTTTTGCATTTTGGGGATTCAAATCCCTAAGGTGGGTAGAATATAATGATTCAAATTTTATCCATTTTTATTTTTATAAATTAATTGAGACAATTTTGAGACTAGGCGCTGAGACGATATGAGATTCCGAGGCCCAGTGTGCCTGAAATGATATGATGAAAAATGTTAAGCTTTTAATAAAGTGAGTGGGTTGTTTCTTCTTTAAATGGGTATTAATTTTAAACAGGTTCCCGGATTGGAAATATAAGGGAACAATTGCATTCAGAGTAGTGAATTTACCTTAGGCAGGGCCTAATAACGACCAATGTAGGTTGAATGTGAAAGTTAGAAATTGGACGTAACCATCATTAAATTTTTTTAATAAAAATATTTTATTTGATGCTACATTTGTTTCTTTTAATTAAGACCCAGTTTTAGGAATCCAAGGTTACCACAATAACCTTTGAAATTCATCTGATTCAAGAAGATAGAAAACTATTAGGCAAATGACAATGAACGCCGGTGGATAAAGGATCAATGAAAATACAGAACCATGTTCTTTGTCAACAACTGATCTAACCTCAAGGTAGGATGTTGATCTATTTGTGATTTCCTCTTTTCCCATTCTTGATTTCTATAATTAACACAGGGTAATCAAAAAACAGATTAGCCCACGAATCGATCGTATGTTGTGGGAGGGAATATGTTGTGGGTTAGCGGGATTAGATCAAATATGGTTCTAACCCAAATTCTTCGGATGTAGATCATTGGCCAAGAAAGCTTGACCAATGAAATTAAACCTTTTCTATGTACATTTCTTCCTCTATTATACATGTTCTTCACCATTAGAACCCAACGGTTCCTGGATCGACATTGCCAGGTAGTTTCAAGTATGATTGGACCCTCGAAGTGATGGAAAGTAGAATCAATCCCAAAGTAGTGAAGATCACGACCAGAGGATCACAGATATGGATTCATTTCAAAAAATAGAGCACCAGAGTGATGGGGGTGACCCATAGAACCAAGGACGCCGATGATGGTGCATAGTGGCACCCAGTGGCATGCGGCGACGACGACATGTGGCTACAGAAGAGGACAGTGGTCACCCATGCGGTGACCGTAGGAGCAGGTGGCGGTGGCTGGACCATGTAGGGCCCATGGTGGTGGAAGCTGAGGGAGGTGACCAGGGGCCAGTATAGGAGGCTGCAACGACGAAAATAAGGATGTAGCCCAACGGTGCCGTGGGGTAGGTGATGAGGCAGCTGGCCGTTTTGACCAGGGGAGCCAGCTAGAGACACGGTCAGGAGACCGCATGGACTAGGGGGATGTGACTAGGACAAGCCATGTCTAGCGGAGCAAGGCTAGCCTGTGAGATGTGGGGAAAGCTGAAGAACTGGTCCAAACCAAACCAACCAGGTCGGGTGGGTCAGACTAGGCCGGGTCCGACCCAGACCAGACCAGGCCTTTTTTACTAAATTGGCTATATCTTTCAAACCATGTGTCTATTTGATGGCCGTTTTTGGTGTTGGGAACCTTGAAATGAGACAATAATTTTGAGATAATCTAAGTGAGTTTTTATAGAAGTTAGTTTACAGAATAATGGCTTGAGGATTAGGTACTCCCATAATGAGCGCGCTACAAGTGGAATCCTGCGGCTTGCTGTGACTATGCGATCTTGGTGACAATGTAACTTGGAGGCTACATGACCCATTCCCGCTCTGCACACCATAAATTTTCTATGTGCCATCGATATTACGTGTGCCATAGAAACTCCATGAACCATCGACTGCCCTTGTGCTATCACCACTCCAGGTGCCACCAATGATCCTTATGCCATTGATGCTTCGTGCGCCATCGACACTCTATGCTCCATTGATGCTCCACACACACTCAACTCTCCCTATTCTATTTAAAATCCATGGGCCATCAACACTCGGTGTGCTATCGATGATCTGTGCACCATCGATGCTTCTATTGTTATTAGAGACTGGGAGATCTGGGGACTACAACTACAAATCCTTATCTTCGTGTTCTGGACTTATACCTGCGTGAGCTGACCGTATTGACTATACTTTGTGTGTTTACTTTATGGTGTACTTTGTGTGATTAATTTATGGTTTAATTTTCATATTTCTTAGTGGTATTAACTTTTTGGTTTTGTGGTGTCATAATGAGTATTGTTTCACTCACCCCTACATGAGATTTTACCACATGTATCGTGTCATGTGTAGATGATTGACGCTTTGACAGAGTCCTAGGTGGATCAAGACCAGATGGTTCCTAGAGTGATAAAATAGGTGAGGTTTTCTCCTATAGATTCAGACAGTTGTCCTAAATCTACCCTTCATATAGGGTTTTATGATAATGAGTTTTAAGAACTTGTACATTCACTTTGGTAGACATTTCTTTTGGTGGGATTGTATTATGACCTTATTTACTTTATAGTTTTTCCTAATACCGTAATCTGTTGTTGGTATCTTAGTGGTATTCATGCTTGTTTACTTAGTGTTTTTAAATTTCATCATTTTGGGTCTGTAGATGTGTGCATGTGTACAAGTACTTAGGAAAATTCCTTAAATTTGTAGGATATGACTACTCGGTGCTATACTCCATCCCCTGACCTATCAAAGGAAAGCTTGGGATAGTAACGGAACAACCCCCTCTAGGATGGGTTGTGACATATTTTATAGCCATATTTATACAATTATCACCTTATTCTAAAAATTTAATGGTTTATGAGACACTAATCCATGGATATGACTTAATAATATTTTAATCCTATATAATATACAAGGTGTGTCCCTCCCCCCACTTATAAAAGGAGAAACCTCATATCTTTTATTTACAAAAATTTGAGCAGAATAGTTTGACCAAACCCTACCCAATTATCTTATAAAATTTCCCAAAAATGAATTAGATGTGTTGGTATTCTTAAAATACTATTACAAGGGTCTTCAAGAATGGATCTAAAATAAGTCTATCGAAGAAAATGTAATCATCCTACACGACCACTTTCAATATATTTATTATTTTACCTCCTATAAATACATGTTATTCATCATAAAATAATAAATTTAAAATCATAAATCTATTGAAATAATATTATGATTATGGAACCACCATTATCCACCGTATTTTCCATCAAATGGGAAGTGAAATTATCATGTGCTCATAAGTGTGGACTACCTCCTCCATATAATGATATAATTCATTTTCCATAACCATCATTATTGGTTGATTATAGTGATGGATTTAACAGTTATATATGATATTTATGATATAATTATGATTATATATTTATAAAATATTATTTATCTTCCTTTCCTTCTTTTTGTTAGAAAATGAAAACACCATTCATATGTATGTACAACATACCATCTCCATGAATGGTGTAAATCATTTTTCTATCACTAAATTTTATGGATGATTCTAAATATTTATTTAATGAATATATATTATATTTATATCATTATTAAGATTCTTAAATGATGTAACAATGATCAAATAACAAGGAACAGATCTATCAAAATGAAACATCCATGAAAAAATGAAATTTTTGACACCTAGAAACGACTATTTTAATAAGGAATTACTAATAAATGGGGATCGTAATGTTATAATTGAATAGTATATGATATTATAAGCATTAAAAATATTATTTTATATAATTTTCATAAATATAAATTTATTATACATGAGGTTAGATCACTTTCGAATCTAGTTGAACGTGAGTTAAGAGTTTATTTCACAATCACATCCTTATTCAATATTTTTTATGTTTAAGTTTTTATTGGAGGAATTATATGATATTTCTATGTTAAAACCATTATATTTTATTAAAATATGGTAATATATAGGGTTTATATGTATTAGTTACATTTTTACCTTCTTTGGAACTAAAAAATACCAAAAGAATGTTTTTAATATAAACCAGATTTGTTTTTTATTCAGTTGAGAATAATTTTATTCCATGCCTGTATTTTCATTAAAACTATTTTCATGAATTTTGTACTATTCTAAAATGATTTATTAGTTACATATTTACCCTATGTGAATTTATATAAAGTTTTTTAAAAGGAATATTCTTTTCTTTTTCTGAATAAGGCATTTTTTACCCAAGGTGTGAACGAAGTCATCATTTTAACATACACTGTAAGAATGATTTTTCCACCATCATGAGTACTATTTTATTTGAGCAATATTTTAAGAGTTTTCATTTTTCATTTCAAATAAAATTTTTATCCTAATGTCCACTAATTTTTATATTTTAATATAAGTAAATTCAAAATGAAAATAGTATATTTTTCAATAAATCTTATAGTGACATTTTTAAAGTATTTTTATTCATGTAAACTTACATTGATGACTATTATGATTTATTGGGGATATAATATATTAATACCATTCAATAAATTTATCTTTTTGGTTTTTGATCTTATTTTTCTATTTATTTATTAGGGAAAATATTAACATTTTGTAAGATGGTTTTTGAATATGAATATTTATATTTATTTTCCATTGAATTTTTCTTCACAACTTCATATGATTAATGAATTGGAGTTAGTAAGTGAGAGGAGGGGCTCGTTATAGCCCCTAAATTCATCGGTGAGTCTCATGAGAGAAACAAGTTTAGGTATTTGGAATATTTTTTACCTATTTACATATGATGTCTTGGAACATGGCCTTGATGGTATGATTATGATGTTCGATATTATGAATTCTATCATTATGAAAGTAGTTATTATTATCCATGTGATTATTTATGTTTCTATGTTATCCATTTATTTAGTCCCATTTTTATGATACTATTTATATTGTAATTTATCAATATTTATCTCTACCATATTATTCAATATTTATTTATTTTATGATAGCTTCTGTTGTATGCCTTCCCCTATTGAGCGTATGAGATCACCCTTTATTATATTTTTCATTTTCCCAAGATACCAAGAAAATATATATGATTGAATTTAGGGATTTACTATAGAAAATAATAAAGTTTTCTCAAGTTTTTTTATATTTTATTTCATTTTTTATATATAATGTGAGAATCATATATATTTATAGTCTCTAAATTCTACTAAACTATTCAATCATCTGGGATGTGATCCCTTATATTTTGTGCCAATGTAGTAAGATAACCACAATATCCATTTTATTAGAGTCAAGGAATTATAAAATTGATGAATCATATATTTGATGAATACCTGGATTCTTTCATTGTGGTATTTTTTGATAACATATTAATGCATTATTTCATGTAGGATGATCATGAAAGGCACTTGGAGATTATGTTGAGCACATTGAGGGACCACTATCTTTATTACAAATTCTGAAGAATTTAATTTAATTGTGAATTTCATATAAAAAAATTTATATCGATTGATCCTAAGGACATTGAGGTTACTATTTCATAGAAAACACTTAAGAATATCTTCAAGATACAAAATATTCTGAGATTAACTTAATATTATTGATGCTTTGTACATGGTTGTTCACATATCGCTTCTACTATGAATGAATTGAAAATTAATATAATTCTATTCTACTAGAGTAGTGATTTATAGAAATATTTTGTGGCCCCACTTACTCCTACAACCATCCTCATCTTTCCAGAACCAGGTGAGGGATATGTTGTCTTTTCTAATGCTTTTGGATCTAGATTGGGATGTGTTCTTATACAGAGAGTTCAATTCATAAATTATGGATCATGATAGTTGAGGTTACATGATAAGAACTATCAAACACATAATATATAATTAGTTGAAGTGGTCCATTCCTTAAAAACATAACACCAGTACCTCTTTGGTGAATTGTTCAATATCTTCACGAATAAGAAGTTCATGAAAAATATCTTTTCAAAATGATACATAAACATGATAAAATGATGATGGATGGAATACCTATTTATTTTCTAATTTAACATGGTATATACACCCAAAAATGGAAATTTAGTGGCCGATGCATCAAGTCAAAATTCATATAATCAAGTGGTTTGAGAGGCCCTGAACTAGTGGAAACTAAAGGAAATAATTACTAATATGAACTTGGAATGTGATGATCAGGATAATTATATAGTTGTTTTCTAGTCACTCTTATCCCTAAAGTGGTAGGATTAGTCAAGGAGGATCAACAGATAGATCCTGGTTTTCTTAAAGTGAGTTAAAACCTCAATAGTGAACATACTATTGATGGTTAGACAAAAGATTAAAATGTAGTGTTTCACTTTAGAGACTAGATTTTAGTTCCTCCATCATTCCAAGAGAAACTAATTTATTCTTAAAATTATTTAAAAAAGGAAATTCACTAGGTTACCCAGAAATTGTATAGGAAAATGAGGGACTATTTTTGGTGTCTAGATATGTAAAGGAATGTGGCAGATCATGTTAAAAGATGTCTCACTTGTTAGTAAGTGAAGGAAGAACACCAAAGACCAACATAAATGTCATATTAATTCCCCATACTAATTTGGAAATTGGAGCATAAATCTATGGACTTTGTCACAGGTCTACTATAAACACTTTGGAAGTATGATGCCATTTTGGATGATTATGGGTCAACTCACAAAGTCATTACATTTCATTCCAATCTAGGTGCTGAATATGGTGGATGAGTTGGAAAATCTCTATCTTTAGGTAGTGGTAAAATTACATGGGGTGCTAGTTTCCATTGTCTATGAGTGAGACCCTTGATCACCTCATAGTTTTTGTGGTCCTTGTAACAGGTCCTTAGAACCAGGTATATCATGATAATGACATATCATACACAAAAAGATAGCCAATTAAAGAACATGATTTAAACCATGGAGGACATGTAAGGTTTGTTTGACGGACTTCAATGGTATATGGGGAGACTATAAGCATTTAGTGTTTTTTTTCATACAAAAATTATCATACCACGATACACATGGTATCATATGATGAATTATATTGGCATCAATGTCATTATCCACTTTATTGGTTCAAGACTAGGGAAAATTCACTAATTGGACCATGTTTGGTGAGAAAGGGTACTGAGAAGCTATATAAGATTAGAAAAAGTATATATATTGCTTATATATATAAAATACTATATAGATCATCATTTTCAGCCTCTATATTTTGATATGGATGGCCGTGTACTCTTGTAGGTGTCATTAAAGTTGGGGAATAATCATTTGAGAAACACCCCGACTCCAGTAACTTAGATATGATAGTTATATTATTACATTGAATCATTAAAAAAGAGATAACATCTTTAAGGATCAAATATTTTAGCAATATTGAGAGACTGAATACATACTTGACTCTCACATTACATTTGAAAACATGAAATACAACTTAAAATTATAGTGGGAAATTTAATATTTCTTCCAGTATACCCCTAGAATCATTCATAGATCCCTTATTAGTATCTTGAGAAAAGGAAAACATAATAAAGGGTGAGGATAGATGATTAGTAAGGTATAATTATACAACAAAAGTTATCATTTAATAAATAAAGTATGAATAATATGGATGAGATAAAAAATAAGAAAATACGACATATAACTAATATCATAAAAGGGGATTATATCCATGGATGATGTAACAATATAAATAATCATATGGATAAAAATAACTTATTTCATAATGATGGAATGCATAATGTCATACATCATAATCATACCGTCAAGGCCATATTTCCAGACATCATAAAAATACTCTCAAGGCCTTATGCCAAGACATCATAAATAATTGGGAAACTATACACCAAATACCCAGAATAGTTTATCTCATGAGACCTATCAATGCATCAAGGGGATATAAAAATCCCTTCCTATCACATACTCAGTATAATTCATTCATCATATGAAATGGGTGTATAATCAATATAATAAATAATCAATATAAATATCTATATTTAAAAACAAGCATACAGAATGTTAATATTTTCCCCCATCCAAAATATAATATCATTATCATAAGTCATATAGATAAATATGGTGGATTTTATCATGATATTATATCCCTATTAAAGTATAATATTTATTAAAGTATGTTTATATAGATGAAAATACTTTTAAAATATCACTGAAACATTTTTTAGAAAAATTCCATTTTCATTTTGAAATCACTTATTTAAAATCTAAAATTTTCAGAATATTATGAAAAAAATATTCTTTGAAAATAACCATATAAAATTGTAATGGAACCTTCAAGGAAAATAATTTTCATGATGGAAGGAAAGTTCATAATTTTGGTAAATGTTAAAAAATATTTTTTGCACACTATCATTAAAAAGTTTCACATTCAGAAAATGATAAGAATATTCCTTTTAAACATTTTTATAGAAATTCAAACATTATTAAAAATTAATTTAATCAATCATTAGAGAATATTAAACACATTATTAATTTTTTTAAAGAAATTATGGACATTTAAGAATAATATTCATGATCTAATTGAAAAACAAAGTTGTTTTTTATTTAAAACATTCTTTTAGACTTTTTAGTACATAAAGAGAGGAAAATGAAATAAAAAATTTTAATTTCTAGAAATAAGTGAAGGAGAAGAAAATATATGGTGTTTAAGATAGAAAGATAATATAATTCCCCCAATAGAAATGTAAACATGAACAATCCTAAAGAAATATGAAATTTTGAAATAAACCCTTACTGTTGTGGAGACTTCTGAATCATAACCCCCATGAAAGAAATGACTTAAAGTGAAACATTAAATACCATGAATAAAAAGAGATTCATGATATATAATATCAATGGGGTAGTATATACACTATATAAAATAAACAAGTGTTGAATAAGGCATATGTATCATACAAGTAAAAGTGAGAGGAGAAACCCTTACAAATATCACAAAGTTGAAGTGAGAATTAATCAATGAAGTCATTTTGTGTAAAAAATGTAAATTAATATAAAATAAGTCTAAATACAACATAAAATAATCAGTGATAAATACAAACATTATCATATATTTTATAGTTCTGGGAAAAGTGAAATCACTTACCGGGGAAGATCCCAAGTCAGTAATTGTTGGATTCGATGGATAATTCACATATTGTACAAGTCGTAAACATCATGACCAACAAATTTTTTTCAATATAATATTGAAAAATAATGTCACTGGAACCAAGATAATATATTTTCAAATTATATTTATAATTAATTTAAATAGACCAGAAGAAAGGATACCCAAGTATTGAGATATTTTTTTCGATGAAGGTGTTGATTATCCGGAGCCCTTTCGGTCTACCTTCATTTCAATTTTAGGATAAAATTGTAGAATTTCTCTAGAGGTGATCCACATATGCTCCATTGATCTCCGAACAATGTTGATGGATTTTTGGGTGATAGAACGATATATTGATTATCTTTCAGTGTTTGTTTTTATCACTATGATGATTCCTTCAGGGTTGATGAATCATCCTTGCACTCTCATTATTGTGATAATGGAGGAGGAATGAGAATATCTAGAGTGTTATTTAGTCTTGAGAGAGATCTCTAGATCTCTTTGTGCACAATGATTCTATATTTTGATCAATTATTACACAATATACATAATAACCTATTTATAGAGGTAGGGTTATAGTTAAATATTATTTAATTTCATAACAGACCTTAAATAATATATTAAACCATATATGAACTCAATCCATGTAATAATAATATTATTATTATTATTTTCATATAGAGTGCATCAACTAGAGTATCAATAAATATTATTTTACCATCTTGAAAATTAATATTTATCTTCGGGATTGATCTTTGTCCACCAGTCTTCCTTGACATTTATCAAATACCAGGATAAATAATTATTAATTCTATAAATAAATATTATATATCAATGTAATCAATTAATTATTTTATGAATAAATATTTATTTAATTTATGTGATTTATAAATATTGAATAAAATAGTTCATATGTCTTGAGAATAATATTTATTCTAGTAATTAAATTCAAATAAAATTTAACTGAGATCAATGGAAACAATCAGTGCATAACCCTCTAGGATTATTTCTCATTGGCATTAGGCGGGATTTCCTAAAGTCCATGATTACTATCTAACAATGGGTAAAGACACACAAGATAAAAAAGTTAATGTTGAAATTTTGAGAACCACACATGAGTTCTCATCATGTAATATAATATCTTTATCATGATATATCATCAAGAAGGTTGCACACACATGTCACCAATTTATATGATTGATACATCCTTCTTTAAATATATAAAATAAACTCATCATTAAACCATAGCTATAGAATTTAATATGATAGTTATATTTTAATCAAATATATGAGATATAAAATTCCATAAATATGGAAGGGAAAAATCCTTTCATGAATTATTCATTAATAACATGTCATTCAGGACACACCCAACTCACCCTAATTCCTACAAACATATGGCATCACAAATTTGTTCAAAAAATATAAGTGTGAAAGTGATGACATACATTAATAATAATTTAAAAGTATAAGAACCATTATACAAGCTCATAGATAAGATTATCCAATGACACATAAAAATGAAGAATTCCTATAGGCGGGTTGGTTCTAATAATCTCTCATCTTGGATACTACAATGTGAAAAATGCATGAGATGAAGTCTCATATTCTTACAAGTACTTAAAAATAATGATCAAAATACTATGTTCCCCATCATATAATGTTAACTGACCATTGAAATGCTTTAAAAATATCATCATGGAATTTTAAGGGTCTCATCATAGAGGTGAATTTCAATTCCATTTTCAATGCAATAAATACTTTGGAACATTATTAAATTAAATTAATGGAGAACTATGAAAGATATGTAATAAGATATTTAAATTAATACCCACTTCTTTGAATTTACATACAATCTAATGTAAAAAAAAGTTGGTTTTAAGGAACCATCTCTAACAAACTCCCACTTTCACTAGATACAACTACTTCTCACATGTTAAACATGCTTCTTATGAGTATGGATATAGCTTATAGGCCTACTATATTTCCATGACTCGGGTTGGTAAATCCACATGTTTATGTAGTGAATCCACTCATTGCAACTTCACTACCTTAAGAAAATCCCTCATGTTGTGACATTATCAAGTATTTACCTCTTATTCCCATGCTATAAACTTAACATCTTGATTAAGTCCATAGTTTAATATTATCATAATAATGATAAAACTCTTAAATTTGGTATAATAATAAAAGGAATAGGATGTTTCTAATACACTTCTTAAGCTACATTAGAAGCCGCAATATAATTAGCTAATATAGATATGGCCACCACTGGTTGTAATATTTTTTTTTCTTGTATATTATCTTTTCCACACTATTATAATAGATAAAATTGAACTAAAATAAGAAAAGTGTCTAGTTCACTTGATAACAAGTATTCCCACTTCTCTATACACAATCAACTAATACAATAATTCTTTTTTCAAAGCACCATAAGTTAGTTCTAACTAAATGTTAGTGCAATTAAGTTATATCCATTTGATATTCATACACTATGCATCATTCATAAGTAATATAAAAAGTTAGTAGACATCAAGTCATATGATATAAATTCCAATCACTTAAGCTTGTGAAATTTTTTTAATCACAATAAACTTTTAATATTACCATACATGTTCTACTATATGGATTATATTCCAACAAAAATTCAGTCTTTAATTGTTTCAAATTTTATTTTTCAATACTTTGTTTATATATATATATATATATATGTAAGTGTTTCTGACACTTACTCTAGGGTGTGGACACCTCACATTTTACCATAATGATGATGACTACATTGTACCCTTCATTATCTCTTTCCAAAGATAGGAGACATTCATCACTTTATAATTAATGTCTTCTCCTTGATCAAAATTAGATGATGGGATATTAGTTACTTCTTCCATATATTCCTCCTTATAATTTGTCTCCTAGTCCAGGTATCCCTCATAAATTAAGACATGGTTTTTGAAACTCACTCATGATTCCATATGTTTGTGGATGTAGGTTAATTATTATGTTTATGTTTAGAAATTCCAAGGGGTCTTGATAGGGAAAAAACCTTTGGTTAGGAGAGTAATCACATTGGGAATCAATGGCATCTCTGGATGCTGGAATATTGGACATTGATATCTTTATCATTAGAGAGAATCTCATGGAGGCATCTCAGGCATGAAACTTGATGCATTCCATGTCGATCACGTGGCATTTTATTCCAAAGTCATGTCTTCTAAGGTTTTCCTCTAGAATCCCATGTTTAAAACAAGGTATACCATGAGTTTAATGTTCCACCAAGATGGAGAGAGAATAATCAGAATGAATCATGGAGGAAGATCAAATAGGGTTTATCCTTATGAGGGAGTTCCTAGAAGGTTTACTAGATGGATGGATCATAACTCTCATAGAGAGAAGACCTGTGGTGGTGTTTCCCATAAAGGGAAGATGTCACACTGTGAAGGAGTACGTCCCTAGGAGGGAGACACCAAGGTTTACCAGATGGATGGATCATAATGCCCAATGAGGGAGGAACTAGGGAAGTGTTTCCCATAAATGGGAGATATCACACCATGAAGGGGTACATCCCCAGTAGGGAGGCACCAAGTATTACCATATGGATGGGTTAGAATGCTCAATGAGGGCAGACTTGGGGTGGTGTGTCCCATAAAGGGATGATTTAACACTGTGAAGGGGTACGAACCTTGGAGGGAGGAACCAAGGTTTACCATTGGCCGGGATTGAACCTCATGGAGGAATCTGATGTACTCTATTTAGAGGACGAAGATAAAAACCCATGTAGTTCAATGGATAGAGTGGGACTTACACATGGGAGATGCCCTTTGCAAGCAGATTGCTCTTGGTTGGATTGTTTTGGATTGTGTGGGGATTACACATGAGAGATACCAAGATGCTGTTGGGAACAATGATGACATGGATGGGGATTATGTGTAAGAACAACCCTGGTGAATGTAATGATATCACCAGGATGTGGCAGCTTGGGTAAGAATTAGAATGGATTAGGGATGGATTGGATGAAATGGATGGGTTATTTAGGGTGACAGACTTGAACATTAGGGATACCTCATATGTATCCTAGTTTGTTGGGAGTCAAATTACTTATATTTTAGGAAAGGTGAATTGGGACACCCAAGGAGGTGGCCTATGGAAGTGGAGCATATGGTTAGGGCTTACGTATGAAATTTGACCAGATTAAAGGGGCATGACGGGGCTTACACTAGAATGGTTGTCTATTGGAAATTTTGAGGATTACACATGTGAGCTTACCAAAGATGGATATTGGGAGTTTCATGGCCATTTCTAACCTCTAAGACCACATGATTCATGCTTAGTGTGAGAACTAAGAGGAAGCCGTAGACCTGACGCTCGTGTCCCAAAAGATACATCGTTGAGAGATGGTGTGGGGCTTATGCATGGAAAATACCTGAGAAGGATGCAATTCTATATTATGAGGATCTCATTCCATATGAGGAATATCTTATTCCATGTTATTCATACACAGAGCATACTATCAAGAGGTATTTTGGGGTTTACTTATGGAAACTACCTGAGGCACACATAGAAAAAAGCTCAAGGGGAGAGGGGCGATAGATTGAGAGTGCAAGAAGTGAGAGGTTATTAGTTCCCATACCCTATTTGATCCTAGGTGGTGGATATAATTCCATGTGATTCACACATATAAACATACTAGGATGGCCGCACAGGATGAAATCATAGTTTAATATCATGAGTTGAGGATGTTGGTGCTAGGAAATTTTATTTCCCGCAGCTTGAATGTGGGGAAACTACTCCTTACCCCATAGACTTACACAACCATCACTAATAAAACCTTAAGTAAGGGAAGGAGTTAGAAATTATATAAGGATAGGGTGTGGAATATTGGTCTATTGTGGGGTCCATGTTAGCATAACTATGATGAGAATAAAAATCCATTAGAGTACCTATGATGAAAATTAATAGGTAGGTCATTGTTATAGGGTGAACTGCATGAGGGACTAAGAAATCACTATGCACAAGCCTAGAGGGATTCACAGAGAAGGTGCATGCAAGAGAATATGGCTTCATGAAAAAGGGCCCAAACATGGTGATTTGGAGTAAAGGAAACCCATGGAGATTAAAGGAGGGGGTGCATGCAATAATGGAGGGATGCACACAAAAGGATGGGGTTGAACACACGAATGGGGTGTGAAAAAGGAAAGATGATGTGAACAAGAGAGATCTTTTGTGTGCACTTTTCTTTGATGAAAAACAAAGAGGTGAGGGTCAGACCACTATGGGCCCATGTGAAGGCAGACCCCTGGGGAACCTGTAGAATAAAATATTATAACTTGAGGGGTTAATATTGTGTGATGTCATGGAAGAGGTGTCTTACATGAAACATAGTAACACTTTGACTTCCATAGGATCACCCTAAATGTAACGCCCTGAACTTTTCAATTATATTTGTTGGTGTTATTTTATTTTATACTCAACAAAACTATATCCTTTAATTAATGAAGTGGAGATATTTAAAATGAGACCATTGGGTTTCAACTGTTATATGACCATTGGTCAATATGACCATTGGTCAATATGACCATTGTAAACTATAATCTTAACATTGTGCATTTATAAATACAGTTATATTGGTTAATTAATACATAAAGAAGATTGAATATTCTCATCTAGTATACTCGAGCCATATGAATCCCATCTGTCAGAGCTTGGGAAGGAGGTAGCATCACTGGGCTTTTCTCTGGACGAAGCCCAAGACGAACTTCAACGTTTGAAGCTTGAACGGAATCACCTAAGGGAGAAGTTCAAGCTGATAGAAATCACCACTCGAGCAATGTTGTCTGAGCCACCCCAAGATTCTATCACCATAGAACACATTACACTTAGGTCCTATGCTAGTGTTATAAGGGGCTATGTAACGAGACCTTAGCTTCTTTGTGTAATCCTTTTATATCAATAAAATTTTTATTTCTTCTTATGGAAAAGTTTGTGAATTTCAAATATCTGGATAAATATAAGATGTGTATTATTGATGAATTTAGGAAAAAAGGGTATTTTAAAATAGTTTTTTATTCATTAAATAATTAATAATGTGAAATGATTTTCAAGAAATGGTCTTCTACAATTGTGTTCAGTAAGAAATTTAGAGTCTAATAAGATCAACTTGGTTTTTAGTGAATTGTATAGTAGGAATAATAACATACCCTTATGAATATTAATGAATAGTAATTTGACAAAAAAAATATAAACTTCACCCATGAATGTATAAATACATTTTAGACATCTTAAAAGTAAAAAACGATAATTGTTTAAGTTTTGGTATTTTTGTATGTCATAAATATTTTATTTGTAATTTTATAATTAATTTAATAATTTAAAATGGAAATGTATTTTCATAAAATTTAATCATAAATTGTTACTGTATTTTCTTATAGTTATTCAATAATTTTTTGGGACCTTGATTACTCTTTTAAGGTGTTACAAAATGAGTTATAGTTTTAAAGTTGTATTTTTGGGATAAATAATGATTTTATTTAAAAATTAAATTAAAAATATTTATAAAATTATTTTCATAAAATGGACTTTATTTTTTAATTCAGATCATTGATATTAGGTTAGGGTGAATTTTTGAGTTTTTTCTAAAACAGTTGAACTATCAGTGAATAGTAAAAATGTAGTTTTGAGTTTCGGGTGTTTAATGACATCATTAATGATATAGGCTTTATGGTCAACTTATGATTAGTGATATATTCTATGAGGTGTCCCAAGTGTCCAATAACATGGGAAAATACCATGGTAAAGCCCATGGTTTTTCAAATACCACCGATGAGGTGTCCCTTGGAAATTAATAATTTATTCACTCACTTTTCCTATAAATACCAAGCCATTTCCCTCATTCATTTTATTCCAAAATCATACTAAACTAAGTTATGGTCTCCTTACCTCCCAAGGAGTCCTCCTAAGGTTCCCTCAAGCCTCCCAAGGTCCCGACCTTCAAGCATTCGAAGTTACTCATCAAGGTAAGGGATTATTTCACCCTCCTCTTTTAAGTTAGGACTTCCTTTATGTTGTGTATTATATTTCCCATCTATTTATGTTGAGGGTATGTTCTTATATGTTCTTATTACTGTAAATTTCATGTCCCAATGATGAGAGACCCTTTATTCTCTCATCAATTTGTTTTTTGAATTTTTAAGTGACGCCGTTAGGCAACCGAATTTCTCTTAAAAGAAATCGCATCTTCTCTTTCATTTCAAGATTCCTTTTCTTATGGTATGTCATTAAAATATCCATACCATGTTCTTATCTACATTTTATTCTGTATTTATATTTTAATATGAGTTATTTATGAGTGGGTTACCCTTGTACCCTCTCTTTTTATTATTTTCTAAAACCATGTTATATAGCTGTTATGCTGTAGAAATTTCGTCTCAAAATTTCTATCTATTTCTCTCAAGAAATTATCTTGTTTATTTATGTGAATACCCAGACCTATTTAGTTTCTATGGGTGTTCATAAGTATATAAAAATGATATATTTTATTCTGTAATGGACATACATATAACCCTCACTCCCTTTCCGTGGGTTATAAATGAAATAATGATCTTATTTTTAAGAACTTTTAAAACGTCACGATTTTGAAATGAAACCCATTTCTTTTATTCTCTATGGGTAATTTAGAAAATGTTTGATTATTATATATGTGGATCACATAAAATTAAATACATATTAAGGGTGCTCCCGGATAGCACTTCAATGAATTAGGTAAAGAATTAATATCTAGAGATGACAAGTTTCACAATACCTTGGTGAATAACCTTGGTAATTTTTATGACACCTTAGAGTTAAACATTGGTGATATGTTCATAAATGTATAAATGAAATGTTGTAGCCACATATTCAAGTTATGATTCATGTTCTTTTTTTCATGATATTCCTATTCTTCCATTTCTCATGCCTTTATGACTTTTATCATGTTCTTATTAATATTGGTCAAGATTACATGTCAACTGTTTCACTTGTTTTCCTTACTAAGACTTTTGCTTACCCTTTTTTTATGTATGTCTCTAGGATATGAGATGGAGTAATTATTCATAGGAGTAACCTATGATGAAGCCTTATGAGTGGTTTAGAAGAATATTTTATGTTGTTTTCATGTATTATGTTCCTGATTTCCAAGACACTAGACTTTAAAGATCCTCTGTATGTAAAATGTAATGAAAAGTTATGTACTAAAAAGGTGGGATTCCATACTAAAGAAGGGGGGGGGTTAATTCCATTATAGAAAAATTATTTAGTGGTAGCATGCAAGATTTTGGGTGTGTAAGAGGTGTTCTGTGCAAATTTTCCTTTGATCTGTAGAGAGCATGCATGTAAAGCCCCATTTTACATCGCATTGGGAACATATGAATCTTCCTCATGGATTTAAATATTACATTCATGATTCATATCTTAAGCACACCTTACTTGGGATTCTTGCAATGTTCCATTGAGTCTAATGGTGCTTTTAGTTTACCCAAAGATGGACGTTTAAGAATCTGTGTGGAATTTGGTGTCAACAGTAAGATCCTTAACATTTATAGAGATTTATGGAACTCATTTTTAGGTACTATTTTTCCTTTTTTGGACATACTTTTATTAATTATTATCTTGGGTGTGTCCAGGTGAGTTTTTTAAGTTTTTTGAGGGTTTTTGGGTAGTTCACAGTTGGCGCACCATTTTTCCAAACCATGTACCTAGCCCAAAAAACTGTGAAATAACAAACATAGTGGATTTTCATGTTTAGTAAATAGTTTTTTAAAAAATTCACCCTCTTATTAGTAACCATGAAACACCTTGGAGAGGAACACAATTAGGTGGCACAGTTTTCCAAACCATGCACCCCTTTTCAAGAAACTATGCACGTGAGATTTATTTCCCTAAAAAATTATTTTAAAATTTCTGAACTGACTCATATTAACCCAAATTATCCTTGAAATAGAAGTAATGTTTTTTTAATTTGTGTTTGGGAGATTCTGTTTGGATTTTAAGGCTCATCAAACTCCATTCTAGATGAATCAGAGATCTAATTAAAGGATCTGTACCACTTCCATCATGTAATATATTCTAGTGCACTTTCCTCTCTCTCCCATCTCTATTACTGGATAAAGAGGAGTGTTTTATTCTCCATTAGAATTGGTTTCAATATATTTGTTAATGTATGTTAATCCTTTGGATCTTATTCTTAGGTTTTGTCCCTAGATCTTCCATACTATTGTGTTCTTGATCGTTTTTCTTCAATTTGTAAATTTCCATTATGGTGATCATTCGTCAATGATCTTGAGGTAGGTGTTATAATTATCAATTCCCATAGTCATGTTTATAATTGTGAGTATGTAATTGAGCAATTTCAATTTCCATATTGGGAAATTTCATTCTAAATTGAATTTCCATGTGATAATGAAAGGGTTGAACTTAGACAATTGAATTGGTAATTATGGTTATGAAATTGACGATTACTCTGAATAATGATTTGATTGATAATTAGAATTAAGGTATGGTTCACTTAACCTTGAAGGGTTAATGGTTTATATGACTAAATACTAATAAATGGTTTAGTAGTGATTTTTTCATATTATTCCATGTGATAAAATTGATGAATCATGATTGTTTTGATAAATTTAATTGGTGAAAAATGATGATAATGTTTGATAAGAAGGTTAATGATGATTAACCTTGATAAATATGATATATGTGATATATGTTTTATTTTTTGATAAATGGGATGTGGGACAAGTATTGATTCTCCAAATACCCACAGGGTGCTAGACATGATGTTCTAGGCCCAAATTCATGCATGCTAATATTATTTTATGGGATAGGGACTGATGCTGTAAATACCCATAAGGTATGAGATATGGACTGATGCTTCAAATACTCACGCCGGGATAGAAATGATGTTCTAGTCCCAAAACATTGGAATTGGACTAGAGTTCCAAGTAGCCTTAATATGAAATTGGAATTAAATGGATAATGAAATCCCATGATATAATGAAATGTGATATCCATTGGGGATAGTTCAGACTCTTGAATGGGCCAAAGTAGGTATTGATGGTTTTTTGTTTCATAGTGAACCTGAGAAATTATGTGGTTAATTAAAGAATAATGAAATGTGATAACTTTTTTCTTTATTCATTGTAATTTATTATTTATACAACTATATACACTATTATAAATCGAAAATTGTTTTGGATTCCATTGGTGGTGGCCTTCTGAGTTTTACTCATACCCTACTCAGGTTTCCTGATCTGTACTTGAATAGACTTCATGTTTGTAAGACATGATAAGAGAAAGATACTTATTTCCAAATGCTAAGTTGGGATGGATATTAGATTTGAGAACTATACTTGGTGTTTGGACCCACTTGGGTATGTTATTGTGTCTTTATTTTATATTTTCATTTCACACTTGACATGTACATGGAATGACATATCTACTCTTTAGTTTGGATTTTTTTTCAATTTTGGAGTATTATGAGATGTTCGGTATTATATTGATTCTGGTTATTGTTTATCATCATTTTGATATTTAATATTTATTTCCACTATTGTGATGCTTTGGTAAAGAGGGTATAGTCTCCCCATGTTTGATATATTAGACCCTAGCTACTAGTCATAAGCCTCTGGCATACAGGGAGGTGCGCCTGAGGTCAGGTAGTGAACTGGGTCGGGGCACTAGTGTGTGGAACCCAAATCAAAATATTTCAAAGTGGTATCAAAGGTGTTTTCTTTTCATTTATTTTATCTTATTATTTAGGAAATCTAGATTGGAGAATGGGATGATTCAGGCCTTGGTCATGAGCTCATTCATGGGAGTAACTAACCCATGTATGGGGGAAAACCCAAGTACATATGGGGTGATTATTTATATTGATGATGTTGTTATAGTTGGGTTTTATTTCACCTCGAGTGATGCACTTGTTGTGTGATGTTATTGTTTTTCTAATATTTTACTCCTGGTCCAGTATGGTATGAGAGTCATGTATACATGTATCATTCGAGCAGCAAGGTGTGAGATCCAATGGACAATGTAGGTTCAGTTCATGCGGTGGTGGTGTTCTGGGTTAGCATTCTGATGGCCTATCTTGTCTCTTTGGTCAGACATTGGTGTTTTGGTCGGGTGGTTCTAAGTATTCCGTAGGGAGATGAGGGTTTGATGTCTCCGAGCTCTCCAGTTCCTCCAAACCCGAGGATGCTGCTATTATTTCTGTCAACTAATCCAGATCCATATATGTGTCTTCATTTCATTCTGAATCAATAATCCCTTGATCTAATGATATCTGATGCTACGGTCTCTCGATCTTTCAATGTAGATCTGGTCCCTCATTGAGGGTTTTTTGGTGGGGGGTTTCAGAAGGGTGACTCCTCTTCATTCAGTGGTGGTGAGGTCATTTTTTTGCAGTGGTGGGATTCTTCCTCTGTCTTTCTGTAGTGAAGTGGGTATCTTCGATCATGGAGGCGAGGGTCAGATCTAGATTTTTTTGTTTCATCTTCGAGCAACATGTAGGTGGTTCTTCTTTAGCGGCTTCTATTCCAGATCTGATGGTGGATTCTCTCATGAATTTCGGCACTTCTATGGGGGTTCCATCTCTTTTTTGAAACTTGGGTGATGGAGGGTGTCTGGTGTGATTCTGGTTGCTGTGGTTATTTTTCAATGATGTTTCTCATTAGGTTAGTTTGATTTTGAAAGTCGATTTCTGGTTCGCTGGTTCATTTTTGGGTTCCCTAAGGAAGGAATGGAAGTCTGTCAAGATTTTTTCTGCTCAATACTACTCTGATGTCTTGGTTGACCACTCCCTTCCCAGTCAGTCTAGTGTGGTTCTCTTCAAGGAGTTTTTGGGGTTTGTTCATTTGAGTGGATAAAGGTTTCCATGGGAAGTGATTCCCCAATGGGCCCCTTTTTGCACTTTTATTATGGTTTTGTGAATGTATATGCTTTTTTTGGTGCTGGTTTGTTTTATTTTTGATCATTGGAGAAGTTTACTACTCTAGTGTAAAGGCTGTAGGTGTTGGGGGTCTATAGAGACAATCTCCATCAAGGCCTTTGGCCATGCGTTCCTCTAATCTTTCTTCGGGATTCCGCCACTCTCTCCAAGGTGGAGCTGAGTGGTGGTATTCATGGTGCTTTAGGATGAAGGGATAGGGACCACCAGTATCTTGTGGTGGATATACCTCTATTGGCTCCTAGTAATGATGGTCCTTCTGATTTTGAATTTTAAATTTTTAGCCTGCCTGTGTGTGTGTCTTCATGGATTGAGATAGGATGATTGGTATTTAGTGATATTTTGATTCTGGAATGAGAAATATTCTAGAAAATCTACAAGGAAAAACTTCAGATGAGGTTTCAGAGCACGAAGCATTCACCAGATCTTGGCCATCCGGATTTTGAAGAACGAGAGGGTATGAATTTTTCCATTCGTACCAGGACCATGAAACCTTGCACAAGATAGATATCAAAGTGGTCTTTCAATGGTGGGGTCTTGAAATAATGTTTTAGTCACTAGGTAGGGGCGTTTCTTATAGTCTTTATCTGGAGTGTCTTTCCTTTTAATGATTTTTGTTGGATGAAGTTGTTAGGGTTCACACTTAGCCTTTAAAAGTGTTATTTAAAAATAAAAAAAATAGATTCTGGATTGAGTTTCTAATGAGAATCATGATGTATAGAATTTTTTTACCATATTTGAGCCATGACCTAGATGAGGGATGGCTGAGGGTAGTGATAACACCTCAATTTTGACCATGTGGTGGGGTATGGGGGATGAATTGTTATGGATTTTTTTAAATCACTCTTGTAAAAATGTGTTAATGTTGTGTTATGTTTCCTAAGACATGTGTTTGGAATTTTAGAGATATTCCTCCATGATGACACTTTTTGATAGGACGATAGGAGGACATGGATAGAAATGTACCTCTAGTAGTGGTACCTAAGGCTCTGAAATTTCTGGGTGAAGGGACAGGAGAGAAGTTCTATGAGAACTTTTCTCGATTTATGTAGTTTATAGAAAGAGTCTTAGAGAAGGTTCTGAAGATTATGTCTAAATTGACATGGGAATTTTAGTTTCAACACCCTATGAATTTCACCAGAGAGGGTGGACTTGAGGCATCTAAGTTTTTGGATTGAGTCTATCCAGATTATTCTTGACCACTTAGATTTTCCTATTGAGAAGAGAGTCAAGATGGCATATTATATGTTATGTGGTCAACAAAATCATTGGAGGGAAATGCAGACTTGGGATGGGAACCAGTATAATATGGCGTGGATGTAATTTCAAGAGAATCTCTCAGATCATTTTTACCATGAGATGCTTAGACAGGAGAGGGTATAAGAGTTCATGAGGATGAACCAATGAAGTATGTCCATGATGGATTATGTTGGTCACTTTAATGATTTGCAGTGCTTTCTCCTAGAACTAGTATGGGACAAGGAAAATGCTATGAAATTATTTCAAGATGTTCTTAAATGTGAGATTATGTCCCAGGTCAACATATTTCAGTTAAGTTTTCTGAGGTGGTGATTCAGGATCTCATATCTTTGGGGAACCTAAAGGAGTCTTCCAATGAAGTATATGTGGTTTCTATAAGATGACCAGGAGGCATGTCTTCCAATAGTAGGAAGAATCTCTTCGAAAACGCTAATTAGGGAGATAGAAAGCAGCGTGTCTTAGGGGAAGGATGAGTTACTCATGACATTACATGAATGCTTTCCCACCAGTGCGGTAGGATGGGTCACCTACGTAGATATTTCCCCTGATTACCAGTAAATTTTTGAGCTTATGGAAGTATGGGACACCTACAATGGTTTTATAGGAACCCATGATAGATGGGTTTTGGCGGAGGATCCAAGTAGAATCCAAGTGACGGAAGAGGGTATTCTACCCCATATCAGTATGGTAGTTGGATTTCTACTAACCGTGGTGGTCAAGGTAGTGGATGTGGTACTTCTAGGAAAGGACACCCATATCAGTAGAGTGGTGCAACTTAGAGGACCCAGACTACAACACAGGGATGAGGGGAAGTATAGTTGCGTGCTGTTCAACCTACACTTCTAGATAGTAAGGATGGACCATCGATGGTTAGAGGTATTATTCTTGTAGATTCTACACTTTCTAGTACCTTATTTGATACTAAATCTTCTCATTCCTTTATATTTACACAACTTGTGATTGGGTTGAGTCTAACAGTGGAGTTTGTAAGTGAATTTATGATAATCGATAAACATTTATGGGTATGGTTGAGATATATTTGTTTATAAAAATTTTGTTCTCTCAAGGTCATGGAGTATCATTTTATATGGGCTCTTTATTTCCTTGACATGTTTGGATTTGGAAATATTTTGGGTATGGATTGGTTAGTATCATACCGATCCAAAATATATTTTTACCACATAAGAATGAAATTTACATCTCTATAGGGTGACCATTATGTTTATCATAGAGAGTGAGATATTTAGGAAGGCTATGCAGGGCCATTCTATTAGCAATTAGGAGATATCACCACCTAGGTTTCATGTCTTTTTCTAGATGATGAGGGTGTAAAGCAGGATTTATTTCCACCCATAGTGGACCGGTTCCAAGAGGTGTTTCTAGAGGAATTATCAAGGTTTCCACCTGTGATAGATGTGGAGTTTACTACTAAACTCATGCCTAGAGATTATCCAGTTAATATCTAGCCTTATATAATGACACCAATAGAGTTTCAGGATCTCAAGAATCAGCTGTAAGAGTTGATGTATAAGGTATGTATCTATTCGAGTACGTCACCATGGGTTTTTGCAGTCTTTTTTAAAAATAAGGCTAATGGGAAGTTGTAGTTATGTGTTGATTACCTATAGTTGAACCAGATGATAGTGAAGAACTGATATTCTCTTCCATGTATTGAATATCTATTTTGAATAGTTGAGAGGATATTGTGTTTTCTCTAAGATTGAATTGAGATCAGGGTATCATCAGTTGAGAGTTTGACCTTCTAATATACCACAGACTGGTTTCAGAAGTAAAAATAGAATTTATGAGTTTTTTGTGATATCTTTTGGGTGGATAAATGATCCTAATCTATTTATGGCCTTGATGAACAGAATATTCCACCCATACCAAGATTATTTTGTGGTTCTTTTTTTGGATGAAATCTTGGTGTACTCAAAAAATCAAGATGATCATACCCAACATCTTAATATCATATTGAGTACACTGAGATAGAATCATCTACACTCCAAGATATCTAAGTGTCAATTCTTGATCGATCAGGTACATTTATTGGGTCACATCATCTCATAGGAAGGTGTGTTAGTGGACCTATAGAAGGTGTAGTCATTTGTTTCTTGGGAGCGGCCTAAGAATATTTTTTATATTCAAATATTTTTGGGGTTGGTAGGATATTATTAGAGGTTTATCCAAATTTTTTTCCATTTATTAGCACCTATTTATGGATTGACCAAGATTGTAATAATGTTTGAATGGTTTGAAGCATGCAATAATTCTTTCCAATAGATGAATAAGTGGTTGAATACTACACCAATCTTGAACCTACCTGATCTTGGTGAGGAGTATATGGTGTTTTCTGGTGTGTCTGGTATAGTATTTGGAGCATTGTTGATGCATGGAGATCGAGTTGTTGTGTATGGGTCATTGAACTTGAGTTCACATGAACATAATTAACCTATGCATGATCTCAAGTTAGTGGGAGTAGTGTATGGTTTAAAGTGTTGGTGGCATTATCTGTTGGGTGAAAAGTTTATTGTGTATACCAATAAAAAGAGTTTAAAGTATATATTTTCATAGAAAGATTTAAATATTCTTAAATGGTGATGAGTTGAGTATATGTAGTCATTTGATTTTGAACTTGCATATACACCCGAGAAGGGAAATAGTGTTGATGATTCTTTGAGCAGGAAAACTCAGACTCAGGTAGTTCAAGAGTCTAGTTCTAAGTGGAAGATGATGACCTTGTTGGCTGAGATACATGTTGTGGTTTGAGAGGACATAGAGAAGATGACCCTCATATCAGAATTTGTAGAGTATACACTTTTGAGACAGATCAAGGAGAGACAATATGAGGATCCAGAGTGTTTGGACTTGAGTGAAATCCGTGAAGGTGGGGACTCACCTTCTGATTCGAATAAATATGAGGATGAGATAATATATGTTAGGAATCATGTTATTTTGATTATGTGTATGCTAGAGTAGTTGATGCATGAATTTCATGATTCAAAGTGGGTGGTGCATTCAAGTTTGACCAAAATGTACCATGACCAATGTTAATATTATTGGTAGTTGGGAATGGAAAAAGTGACTGGAGAGTTCATGACACGATGCTACACATATCAATAGGTGAAGGCATAGAATCAATGACCCGATGGGTTACTACATCCATTTCCCATTCCAGAATGGAAGTGGGATGATGTTACCATGTATTTTGTGGTAGGTCCTATAAGGATTCCTCAGAAGAATGACTCAATATGGGTAGCTATGGATCGAATGACAAAAGTATCACATTTCTTGCCAATACAAGATACTTTCTCAGTGGACCAGTTGGGAGACATGTACATTTGGGAGATAGTTCATATATATAGGGTGACACAGAGTATAGTTTTAGACTATGATTCACATTTCACTTCATTATACAAGGAAGTATTATATAAAAAACTTGATAAACACGTATTATTGAGTACATATTTCTACCCACAAAAAATGGGTAGTTAGAACACACTATACAAGTTTTGGAGGGTATTCTATAAGAATGCATTCTTAACTTTGGTGGGTCTTGGGAGAAGCACTTAGCGCTCATTAAGTTCTCCTATAATAGAAATTATTGTTAAACTATTCACATGGAACCATATGAGTCTCTTTATGGTAGTCCATGAATATCACCACTATGTTGGATAGAGGTAAGTGAATCTGAGTTGTTGGGACTGAGTCTCATGTAGGACACATTAGAGAAAGTTAATTTGATACAAAAATCTGAGGCTACTACTTAGAGTAGGTAGAAGTTGTATGTTGATCGACATTGATGACCCCTAGAGTTTGCAGTGGGTGATCGTGTATTACTTAGAGTGTCACCTATATTGGTTCTCCATAGGATTCAGAGAAAAGTAAAGTTAGAACCTAGGTTTATTGGGCCATTTGAGATTGTGGAGAGAATAAGGATAATGGAATACTAATTTTCTCTTCCAAAAAGGTATAGTACTATAATTGATGTGTTTCATGTGTCATAGATTCGACGGTATCACCCCAAACCTTCTCATGTGATCAATATTGATGATGTCGATCTTAAGACCAATGCGTCCTTTGAGAAGCATCCAATATATGTTATGGATCACAGTGATAAAGTTTTTTGGGGAAATAACGTGCTGATAGTTCCATTATTGTGGTAACATATAAATTTTTAGGAGGAAAATTTGGAGAGAGAAGATGATATGAAGGATTAATGGCCCAATATTTTTACCTTTGAATCTTAGAGATTCATAGGAGTACAACTTGGGGATGAGCTGTTATAAGGTGGGGAGATTGTAAGATCTTGTCCTTTTTTAAAGATGTATCAACCTCATTTTTAGGTACACTTTTTCCATTTTTTGGATATAATTTGGTTTAGGCTTGTCTTGGGCGAGTTTAGGTGAATTTTGGATGTTTTTGGAGGGTTATTAGGTAGTGAACGATTGGCACACAGTTTTCCCAAACTGTGCAACCAACCCAGCAAACCATGAAAACAAAAACAGAGGGTATTTTCATGGTTGACACATGATTTTTCAAACTATTAGTCATCTTAGTAGTAATCGTGTAACCACTAGGAGAGGCACACTTTTAGGGCACATAATTTGAAAAACCATGTACCCCTTCCTAGGAAACCATGAAAATAATATTTATTTCCCTAAAAATTTATTTTTAAATTCTTGTAGCCCCCAAGATTATCCCTTATTCGACTTGTCTTGGTCCTAATGTTTTTAAATTTATTTTTGGGAGCTTTTGGATAGATTACAAGGCTCATTAAACTTTGTTAGTGATGAATCAATGATCTGATTAAAGGATATTCACCTATTCAAGTATGTAATCTCTTCTCATGTAGTTTCCTCTCTCTCTCTCTCTCGTTACTCTTCCCAAATGAAGAGAAGTGTTTTATTTCTTATTATCATCAGTTTAGATCTAGGTTTTAATGGATGTTAATCCATTGGATCTTATTCTTATGTTTTTGCCTAAGATCTTCCATGATGTTGTTTTCTTGATCATTCCTCTTCAATTTGGGGATTTTTGTTTTGGATATTATCCATCAACAATCTTGAGGTAAGTGGTATAATTATCAATTCCCATAGTCTTGTTTAGAATTGTGTGTATGTAATTGAGAAATGGAATTTCCACGTTGGGAAATTTCATTCAAAATTGAGTTTCCATGTGATAATGAAATGTGTTGTTATAAGGCCCCAGCCTTAAACCTTACTTAATCTTGAGTTATTACAATATTACGCATTGAGGATCTTTTCGGGTTTAGAGTTTTAGAGAATTAGATCATAAAACTTGCATTACATCCCACATATAAACAAAGTGGTTACATAAAGATAGTATTCTTCATTCCCATAAATGGAAACATATTTAAAATAAAACATGTATTCTTTCTTGACACTTCCTTGACACTATCATCATATCATGTACCTTTCCCTTGACCTGTGAAAAACATTTCAAAAAACTTGGGATGAGCATAAAAAGCTCAGTATGGGTTATAAAAACATGGAAAGGAAACAAGGGTACATATATACATAAGAATGAAATCATAATTTACCCATAAAACATAAGCACTTTAACATACCTCATCAAATAATGAATAAATCATAGAAATCATAAGACATAAAGGTAATTTGAGGCATTCATAACATTCTTACGTAGGGAGTAACCCTCTTGGTTACGTTTGGAATACCCATCACAGTATATTCCCTAAATCTCTTCGGAGAAACCTTAACGTTTCACTCCTTCGCGTTACCCAATGCATTGGAGAGCTATATCGGGCTCACCCGCCCTTAGTTTATCACGGAACCACCCGTCTTCATAATAATGCCCAAGAACCTCAACATAATCGTATCACATAAAACATGCATAAAGGAAACATAACATTTCCACCTTTCAATCACAAGATATCAATACAACACATTGATATAAAAACATTATGAAAACCATTTTCAATACCAAAATAAAAGAAAATTAAAACATGATATTTATTTTTCTTTTAAAAAAGAAGGTATGGCTTGTAGAGGAAGCCGAAACTCAAATAATGGTCACGGTGGCGGAGAAGTCGTTGTCGCCGCATACGTACGACAAAAACATTCCCTTTTGTCGTTTTGTAAAACACTTCATATAAAAAAGATTCCTTTTGGATAAACGTAAAAGTCAAAGGGGTTTATACACCATATAAAAGAAAGTTGTGTATAAAATAAAATATGCCTCAATGAAAGGAGATTGAGACGAAGTCCCATACCTCGGGTCCGACTTGACTCGATCATTCTATAATGTCCTGAATAATAAACTTGAGTTAATTTATACTTTCTTAAGAACATTTTTCAAGTTCATTATTCCTTTTATATCACTTATTGCCATGTTATGAACACTATGTAATTATTTAAGTTAATAAAGGTCGTTTTAATGATCATTGGTACTTGAGTCAAAAATAAGCCCTTTATAATTACAAGTTGTTCATGTATCCATCATATCCAGAATGGTATTCATGATGTAGATATTATATATGTCATATATATCCAGTACATGCATGCATTTATAATATTACATAATCATTTAGAGGTAAGAAAAAAAAATGCACCGTTCATGGAGACGGTAAGCCGTACGTACGCATGAACGCTACTTTCATTTCTATTTCGTATTTTATAGAATGGAATCATAATGATATAAATGTATATTATAATTCCAGTATAATATAATATACAATATCATAGTTCCATCCTTTATATGTCCCACATATGGTATTTAACGAATCAAATCACTTTGAGGGGGCGGTAGTCCGCACTTCCTTAAATGAAGATATCGCGTTTACCCATAATGGAAACTATAAAGGTATGACCAAAATGAAAAATACAGAATCTTAAGGAAAACATAAACATATTATATATCATATATAAATATAGTGTCATCTTAATGGCTACCTTTGAAGGTGTTAAAGTAATGTTGAACAATCATCGTTTCGGGAGGCATAAATTCACCATCCACGGAAACAGTATGTTCATTAACCATTAGATGTAGGTGTGTGTAAGTGTAGATTGAATCCTTATTATAAAAAAATACTAGTATATTTAATATACTGGAGTTGTTACAAAATAAATAAATAAAAAGAGTTTAGGGGGTTGGAGAAGCAAAATAAAACAAAAGGACTCAAGTGAAGACATTACCTTAAAATCGGCTAACTCCCTTTGGTTTGAGATCAAAGGCTTCCTTGGGAAGACTTCTGCCCAAAGTGAGGCTTCAAGAAGTAAGAGAGGGAAGTGTAGAGACAAAATGAGCAGGGTTTGGCCGAGCCAAAGGCTTTGGGAGTGTGGGTAAGGAGGTAGAGGTGGGGGCCTTTTATAAGAGGAGAGGAGGGGCACTCTTGTAAAGTTACAAAATGTTACATTATTTTCAAAAGAGTTTCGGATTTTAAAGGTCCCACATTGATGTAATTCAAGGATAAGGTGATAAGGGTTCTAAATCCACCCATCCAATAGGTTTTTTACATGTGTAGGTCTTATATTTTACATTATCTTTCCATTTTATTTAAATCCATTATTAATGAGGTAATCACTGCATCATCATGATGTCATAAATAATTTAATTTATTTAAAGTCTAAAAATTATAAAAAAATACTATGATGTAGGAAATCTTTTTATATTTCCAATGAATATTTATAGTAAAAAATATGACTTTTATAACCCCATTTAAAAATTGTTTTCGTAAAACATATTATGTTTGTGTCATTTTTACTTTTACATTAAATAAAACGTTATTTATGTCATTTCCCAACCAAAGTGGCTCCATGGGGTCCCCAAGTTAACCCATGGATTTTCTTGGTCGGCCATGACATATACAATGAGGTTAGGACATGTGTCAAGCTCATCTCATACTATTAAAACATTACTTTTACCTTAAACTACACTAATTACCACTAATCGCGATTAAGAACTTAATAAGTTACTATTCACCAAAAATTTATTTTAATCCCATTGGACCACATTTTACTTCTTAATGACAACCATGTATGTCTGATTTTTGAAAATAAAATCACAGAGGTGGTAAAATTTCATTTAAACGAAAAATCAGTTTCTTTAACTACCACTTAGTGGTTTCACTATTCATCAAAAATTGAAGTTTTTCAGAAAGATACCAAAACTTCACCCTAAGCTATATTTGATATTCTGAATTCAAAAACGATGCCTATTTTACAAAATTCAAAACATATAAGTTGCATCAATTAATTTAATAATTAATTCCCGCTGTCATGACAAACAACGTGTTTTTATGAAACAATAAGTATCAAAAGATTGACACAAGTTTAAGTCCAATTTCAAAGTGAAATTTATTCCAATGACCACCATTGGATTAAATGGTAAAAATATATTCTAATTTTACTTCAAAACCAATTCAAAAGATAATATAATCATATAAATAAATTATATTAAAAAGAAGTTTTGATGTAAAATACAGTATTTTTCACTATTCATTTAAAAATGAACATTGTCAGAAAAATACCAAAAATTCACACAAAGTAAATTTTGATGTCCCAATCATAAAGAATAAGTTTATTTTGACAAAAATAGCTTATAAAATTGTCAAAAGATAGATTTAAAAATGGTTTGCCATCAAATGGCAGTAAAACAATCTTTTAAAAATATTAGTGTATTCCATGCTTAAGATTGGATTTATTTTTATTTTAAGCCTCTAAAACACTATCTAATTCATTAATAGACATAGATAAAAATATCTATTATTCATTACTTACTTGGTATGTTACATCCTTCCCCCCTTTAGAAAATTGCGTCCCCACAATTTATTTACTTATCGAATAAATGAGGGTACTTATCCCTCATTGCATTTTTAGATTCCCATGTTGCCTCTTCAATCATGTGGTTTTTCCACAAAACCTTTACCTGGTGAATCACCTTATTCCGTAACACTTGCTCCCTGTGGTCAAGAATCTGGACTGGTTGTTCCTCATAAGATAGGTTCACTTCCAACTGAACTACCTCTGGACTCAAAACATGAGATGGATCTGGCATGTACTTCCTTGACATCGAAACATGAAAAACATTGTGTACCTGAGATAAACTCGGAGGTAAAGACACTCAGTAATCAACTGATCTAACTCTCTCCATAATTTCATATGGTCCAATGAACCTTGGACTCAGTTTTCCTTTCTTACCAAATCGCATCACACTTTTACAAGGTGATACTTTGAGAAAAACATGATCACCTAACTCAAAAGAGAGATCCTTCCTCCTGTTGTTCGCATAACTCTTCTGCCTACTCTGATCTGTTCTCATGTGCTTCTGAATCAGTTGAACTTTTTTTGCCATCTCTTCTACCAATTCTGGTCCCATCATCTTCCTTTCACCCACTTCATCCCAGAAAGCTAGAGTTCGACACCGCTTCCCATATAACGCCTCAAATGGTGCCATCTGTATACTGGAATGAAAACTGTTATTATATGAAAATTCAACCAAAGAAAGATGTTGGTCCCAAATTCCCTGATAATCCATCGAACAAGCTCGTAGCATATCCTCCAAGGTCTGAATTGTTCGTTCTGACTGCCCATCTGATTGAGGATGAAAAGCTGTACTAAAATTTAATTCAGTACCCAACGACTTCTGAAGGCCTTTCCAAAAGTTAGAAGTGAACCTGAGATCACGGTTAGATACAATGGAGAGAGGAACTCCATGTAACCTGACTATCTCTTTAAGATACAAACGGGAAAGTTGATCAAGAGAGAAAGTATCTCGTATAGCAAGGAAATGAGCAGATTTGGTCAAGCGATCAACAATAACCCAGATTGCATTATTACCTCGAGATGTCTTCGGTAATCCCACAACAAAGTCCATGGATATATTCTCCCATTTCCACTCTGGCACTGGTAAAGGCTGAAGCATCGCTTTCGGTAACTGCCGCTCTACTTTAACCTGTTGACATGTCAAACACTTCACAGTAAAATCAGAAATATCTCTTTTCATTCCATCCCACCAGTAATACTCCCACAGATCTTTATACATCTTAGTACTGCCAGGATGAACTGAAAACGGAGAACTATGAGCTTCACATAACAACTCTTTCTTCAACTGTGAATCACAAGGCACACAAAATCTCTTCCCAAATCTCAAAACGCAATCATTATCAATGTTGAATTTAGGCAACTTACCTTTCTGAACCAGCTCTACCTTTTTCTGCAACTCACTGTCTTGCTTCTGTGCTTGCTTGATTCTATCTGATAGAGATGATCTCACTGATACCTGAAACAAAACAGAAGAACTTCCTGCACCAACAACTTCTATGCCAAAGTTCATCAAATCCTTAACCAAAGGATCACATTCCAAACGCAACATTGCTAATGAGGCATTACTTTTTCGACTCAAAGCATCAGCCACTTTATTTGCTTTTCCCGGATGGTAATGAATTGTACAATCATAATACTTGATTAATTCTATCCATCTCCTTTGTCTCATGTTCTATTATTTCTGAGTGAATATATACTTTAAACTTTTGTGATCGGTATATATTTCACACTTTACTCCATACAAATGATGCCTCCAAATTTTTAAAGAAAAAACAACAGCATATAATTCCAAATCATGTGTAGGGTAATTTACCTCATGAGTTTTCAACTGTCGTGAAGCATAAGAAATTACCTGATCATTCTTCATTAGGACGCAACCAAGTCCTTTCAATGAAGCATCACTGTATATAACAAACTCACCATTCCTGGAAGGTAGTGCCAAAACTGGAGCATTCACCAATCTTCTTTTGAATTCCTGAAAAAAATCATCACATTGTTTTGTCCAAATAAACTTAACACCCTTCCGAGTTAGCTTAGTCATTGGACTAGATAATTGTGAAAAATTTCTAACAAACCTTCAGTAATAGCCTGCCAAACCAAGGAAGCTACAAATCTCAGTTACATTTGTGGGTCTTGGACAGTCTTCCACAACTTTTGTTTTTGCAGGATCAATAGTTATTCCATCTTTAGAAACAATATAACCAAGGAAAGAAATTTGTTGCAACCAAAACTCACACTTGCTGAATTTTCCATACAATTTTTTTTTCTTTTAAGGTTTGCAAGATAACCCTTAAGTGTCTTTCATGCTCTTCTTTACTTTTAGAAAACACCAAAATATCATCAATGAAAACCACCACAAACTTATCCAAGAACTCATGGAAAATTCTATTCATTAAGTCCATGAATATAGAAGGTGCATTAGTTAGCCCAAAAGGCATTACTACAAATTCATAATGGCCATATCTCATACGGAACACGGTCTTAGGAATATCTTCCTCCTTTACCTTCAGCTGATGGTACCCCGATCTCAGGTCAATCTTTGAAAAAAACTGAGCTCCCTGGAGCTGATCAAACAAATCATCGATATGAGGCAAATGATATTTGTTCTTAACAGTGATGTTATTCAAGGCTCTATAATCAATGCAAAGTCTCATAGAAACCATCTTTCTTTTTAACAAATAAAATAGGAGCACGCCATGGTGATGTGCTAGGTCGAATGAAACCTTTCTCTAATAAATCTTGAAATTGCTCCTTCAACTCTAAAAGTTGAATTTGAGCCATTCGATAAGGGGGTGTTGAAATTGGCTTATCATCATGAACTAAGTCAACAGTAAACTCAACTTCCCGATCTGGTATTATTCCAGGAAACTCATCAGGAAAAACATCAGGATACTCATTTACCACTGGCACATCATTAATCTGAACAGTTCCTTTATTTTCAACAATGTGTGCAAGGTAACATTCATTTCCATCTTTTACAAATTTCTTGGCCTCTTGATAAGTTATCTACAGTAAGGGTTCATTCTTGTACACAAACTGAAAGTCTTTCTGAAAAGAAAATTCTTTAGCTCTACAGTCAATCTTAGCATGGTAAATAGAGATCCAATCTATACCCAGTATAACATCAAACTCTACTAGAGGTAAAACAATAAGGTTTGCAAGTAGATTCTTTCCACAGATAAGGATAGGAAGATTATTATAAATTCTTTTTGCCTCAAAATTTCCCCCAAGTGTTTTTACCAAAAGTTCAGGAGTCATTTCTTGAGATGGTATTCCCATTTTACTAGAAAAGGTTTCAGAGATGAAAGAATGTGTAGAACCCGAATCAAACAACACACTGGCATAATCTGAAAAAACAAAGTACCCGATACAACTTCATTTGATGGCCCGATATCTGCTGAAGTAGTTGCAAAGGATTTCACCACACCTTTCTGCTTGTAGTCTAACTTCTTCCCATCACTCAAGCTCTTTGTCGGACACTCGTTTTCATAGTGACCATCTCATTGCACTTATAACATTTCACTAACTGTAAATCAAATTTGGTCTTACCATCACCCTGATCTTTTTCAGTGCAATCACTAGCCTTATGTCCCATCTTACCACATTAGTAGCACTTTCCAGAATTCATAAGACATTCCCCAGCATGCCTTTTGCCACATTTATCACAAACTGGAAACTTAGTTTTCTTACCATCAGACTTTTTTGAAGAATTCTTACCTTTCTCCTGCCACCTCGGTCTCTTATTCTGTTGGTTGTTATAGAACACTTGATCATTGACAAACTCCATTTCCACCTTCTCAGCACATCGAACAAGCTTTTCATAACTTTTAAACTCACAAGAAGCTAATGCCCTTCGATATTTTGGCTTTAATCCTAAGTAAAAATGATTGATTTTACTATCAAGGTCTCGGATAAAATTTGGAGCATACCTTGCCAATTGAGTGAACCTTTCTTCATAGGCAGCCACTGAGTCTTCCTCTTGCCTCAATTCCAAGAATTGTTTTTCTATCCTAAGTCGAACAGCCTTAGGAAAATACTTCTCAAGAAACATACCTTTGAATTCATCCCAGTCGAGAGCATCAATCTCATCAGCGTCCCTGATATTTTTAACCATCGACCACCACTGATCTGCTTCACCCTCCAAACGGTAAATAGCAAGACTAAACTTTTGATTGTCTGAACACCCCATGACATCGAAAATCTTCTCCAGTGATTTAATCCACCCTTCAACTAACACAAGGTTAGATGATCCTCTGAATGATGGGGGATGTTGCCTCATGAAATGTTCCACCACTGACATGTTCCTCTGAGGTTGATCTGGCTGATCTCGTGCATGGATACCACCACCATTTATCGCTTGAGTCAACTGCGCCATTACTGCAAAAAACGGTTCAGTTCCAATTCCGACCATCTCAGGATGCTGATTCGAAAGGTTATTTCTTTCTGCATGCCTTCCTAGCACTGCTTCCCTGTTTCCTCTGTGGAAAACCATTCTGAACAAACATGTCTTAGATTAAGCAACATGGTAATCTTCAAATTCTATATCATTTCAAAAAAAAAATATTTTTGGATAACCATTTAATAGAATTCTAACTCCTAAAGTTATCTAAACTGACCTTTGATACCAACTATAAGGCCCCAGCCTTAAACCTTACTTAATCTTGAGTTATTACAAGATTACGCATTGAGGATCTTTTCGGGTTTAGAGTTTTAGAGAATTAGATCATAAAACTTGCATTACATCCCACATATAAACAAAGTGGTTACATAAAGATAGTATTCTTCATTCCCATAAATGGAAACATATTTAAAATAAAACATGGATTCTTTCTTGACACTTCCTTGACACTATCATCATATCATGTACCTTTCCCTTGACCTGTGAAAAACATTTCAAAAAAACTTGGGATGAGCATAAAAAGCTCATTATGGGTTATAAAAACATGGAAAGGAAACAAGGGTACATATATACATAAGAATGAAATCATACTTTACCCATAAAACATAAGCACTTTAACATACCTCATCAAATCATGAATAAATCATAGAAATCATAATACATAAAGGTAACTTGAGGCATTCATAACATTCTTACGTAGGGAGTAACCCTCTTGGTTACGTTTGGAATACCCATCACAATATATTCCCTAAATCTCTTCGGAGAAACCTTAACGTTTCACTCCTTCGCGTTACCCAATGCATTGGAGAGCTATATCGGGCTCACCCACCCTTAGTTTATCACGGAACCACCCGTCTTCATAATAATGCCCAAGAACCTCAACATAATCGTATCACATAAAATATACATAAAGGAAACATAACATTTCCACCTTTCAATCACAAGATATCAATACAACACATTGATATAAAAACATTATAAAAACCATTTTCAATACCAAAATAAAAGAAAAGTAAAACATGGTATTTATTTTTCTTTTAAAAAAGAAGGTATGGCTTGTAGAGGAAGCCGAAAATCAAATAATGGTCACGGCGGCGGAGAAGTCGTTGTCACCGCATACGTACGACAAAAACATTCCCTTTTGTCGTTTTGTAAAACGCTTCATATAAAAAAGATTCCTTTTGGATAAACGTAAAAGTCAAAGGGGTTTATACACCGTATAAAAGAAAGTTGTGTATAAAATAAAATATGCCTCAATGAAAGGAGATTGAGACGAAGTCCCATACCTCGGGTCCGACTTGACTCGATCGTTCTTTAATGTCCTGAATAATAAACTTGAGTTAATTTATACTTTCTTAAGAACCTTTTTCAAGTTAATTATTCCTTTTATATCACTTATTTCCATGTTATTAATACTATGTAATTATTTAAGTTAATAAAGGTCGTTTTAACGATCATTGGTACTTGAGTCAAAAATAAGACCTTTATAATTACAATTTGTTCATGTATCCATCATATCCAGAATGGTATTCATGATTTAGATATTATATATGTCATATATATCCAGTACATTCATGCATTTATAATATTACATAATTATTTAGAGGTAAGAAATGAAATGCACCGTTCATGGAGACGGTAAGCCGTACGTACGCATGAACGCTACTTTCATTTCTATTTTGTATTTTATAGAATGGAATAATAATGATATAAAGGTATATTATAATTCCATTATTATGTCATATATAATATCATAGTTCCATCCTTTATACGTCCCACATATGGTATTTAACGAATCAAATCACTTTGAGGGGGCGGTAGTCCGCACTTCCTTAAATGAAGATATCGCGTTTACCCATAATGGAAACCATAAAGGTATGCCCAAAATGAAAAATACAGAAGCTTAAGGAAAACATAAACATATTATATATCATATATAAATATAGTGTCATCTTAATGGATACCTTTGAAGGTGTTAAAGGAATGTTGAACAATCATCGTTTCAGGAGGCATAAATTCACCATCCACGGAAACAGTATGTTCATTAACCATTAGATGTAGGTGTGTGTAAGTTTAGATTGAATCCTTCTTATAACAACATCCTAGTATATTTAAGATACTGTATTTGTTACAAAAGAAATAAATAAAAAGAGTTTAGGGGGTTGGAGAAGCAAAATAAAACAAAAGGACTCAAGTGAAGACATTACCTTAAAATCGGGTAACTCCCTTTGGTTTGAGCTCAAAGGCTTCATTGGGAAGACTTATGCCCAAAGTGAGGCTTCAAGGAGTAATATAGGGAAGTGGAGAGACAAAATGAGTAGGTTTTGGCCGAGACAAATGCTTTGGGAGTGTGGGTAATGAGGTAGAGGTGGGGGCCTTTTATAAGAGGAGAGGAGGGGCACTCTTGTAAAGTTACAAAATGTTACTTTATTTTCAAAAGAGTTTCAGATTTTCAAGGTCCCAAATTGATGTAATTCGAGGATAAGGTGATAAAGGTTTGAAATAATCCCATCCAATAGGTTTTGGCCATGTGTAGGCCTTATATTTTACATTATCTTTCCATTTTATTTAAATCCATTATTAATGAGGTAATCGCTGTATCATCATGATGTCATAAATAATTTAATTTATTTAAAGTCTAAAAATTATAAAAAAAATACTATGATGTAGGAAATATTTTTATCTTTCCAATGAATATTTATAGTCAAAAATATGACTTGTATAACCCCATTTAAATTTTTTTTTCGTAAAACATATTATGTTTGTGTCATTTTTACTTTTACATTAAATAAAACGTTATTTATGTCATTTCCCAACCAAAGTGGCTCCATGGGGTCCCCAAGTTGACCCATGGCTTGTCTTGGTCGGCCATGACACATCCAATTAGGGTAGGATATGTTTCAAGCTCATCTCATACTATTAAAACATTACTTTTACCTTAAACTACACTAATTACCACTAATCGCGATTAAGAACTTAATAAGTTACTATTCACCAAAAATTTATTTTAATCCCATTGGACCAAATTTTACTTCTTAATGACAACCATGTATGTCGGATTTTTGAAAATCAAATCACAGAGGTGATAAAATTTCATTTAAACGAAAAATCAGTTTCTTTAACTACCACTTAGTGGTTTCACTATTCATCAAAAATTGAAGTTTTTCAGAAAGATACCAAAACTTCACCCTAAGATATATTTGATATTCTGAATTCAAAAATGATGTCTATTTTAAAAAATTAAAAACATATAAGTTGCATTAATTAATTTAATAATTAATTCCCGCTGTCATGACAAACAACGTGTTTTTATGAAACAATAAGTATCAAAAGATTGACACAAGTTTGAGTCCAATTTCAAAGTGAAATTGATTCCAATGACCACCATTTGATTAAATGGTAAAAATATATTCTAATTTTACTTCAAACCCAATTCAAAAGATAATCTAATCATATAAATAAATTAGATTAAAAAGCAGTTTTGATGTAAAATGCAGTATTTTTCACTATTCATTAAAAAATGAACATTGTCAGAAAAATACTAAAAATTCACACAAAGTAAATTCTGATGTCCCAATCATAAAGAATAAGTTTATTTTGACAAAAATAGCTTATAAAATTGTCAAAATATAGATTTTAAAATGGTTTTCCATCAAATGGATGTAAAACAATCTTTTAAAAATATTAGTGTATTCCATGCTTAAGATTGGATTTATTTTTATTTTAAGCCTCTAAAACACTATCTAATTCATTAATAGACATAGATAAAAATATCTATTATTCATTAATTACTTGGGATGTTACAGTTGTACTTGGAAAATTGAATTTGTAATTGGGGTTATTAATTTGATGATTAATGTGAATGCTGATTTTATTGATAATGGGAATTAAGGTATGTTTGAATTAACCTTTAAGGGTTAATGGTTTATATGATTAAATATTGATAAATGGTTTAATAGTGAATTGTTCATTTTATTCCATGTGATTAAAGTGATTAATCGTGATTGTTTTGATAAATTGAAATGATGAACCATGATGAGAATGTTTGATAAGAAGTTTAATGACTATTAACCTTGATAAATGTGATATATGTGATATATGTGTTATTTTTTCATAAATGGGGTGTGTGATAGGGAATGATTCTCAAAATACCCATTGGGTACTAGACATGATGTTCAATGACCGAATGCATGGATGTGAATATTATTGTATGGGATAGAGACTGATGATCTAAATAACCATGAGGTGTATGACAAGGAAAGATTCTCCAAATACTCATGGTGTACTAGGCATGATGTTCTAGGCACAAAATATTGGTATTGGACTGGAGTTCTAAGTAGCCTTAATATAAAATTGGAAGTAAATGGATAATAAAATCCCACGATATAATGAAATGTGATATACCTTGGGGATGGTTCAGACTCTGGCATGGGCCGAAGTAGGTATTTATGGTTTGGGTGTCATTGTGAACCTAGGAAATTATGTGGTTAATTAAAGAATAATGATATGTGATACCTATTTATTTTATGAATTGTATTTTATTATTTATACAATTGCATACACAATTATAGACTGGATATTATTTTAGACACTGTTGGTGGTGGACTACTGAGTTGTACTCACACCCTACTTGGGATACCTGATCAGTACCCAAATAGACATCACATTTATAGGATAGGATAAGGGTAAGAGCATTATATCAGGTGGATGAGTTGGGATGGAGCTTGTATGAGGGTACTGTAGTTGGTGTTAGGACCCACTTGGGAGCGTTAGTGGGTCTTTATTTTGGTTTTTCATTTGAAACATGACAAGTATATGACATGAAATGGATAATGCTTTAGTTTGGATATTATTTTCCTATTTTGGATTAATATGAGATGTTTGGTATTGTATTAATTTTGGTTATTATTTATCATCAGATGGATATTTTTTATTTATTTTTTATATTGTGATGCGTTAGTAAAGAGGGTATATTCTCCCCATGTCATATATATTATACCCTTGCTACTATTCAATAGCCTCTCGCATATAGGGAGGCGTGCCTTAGGTCACATAGAAAACTGGATCAGGGCACCGGTACATGGAACTCGGGTTGGGATGTTACAATAGACTGTGAGTATATTTATCATACCCAGGGATCTATTTTTGTAGATCATGTTCTCTAAAACATGGTTTCTACTTTGAGTCATACTTTATGAAAATAATTCCTTAGTCTTAATAGAATGGTAAGGAAAAAAATTTGTTTTATATATGTTTTTAACATATATATCTTGAAAACTTATAGTGCTCCCACTAACATATTAGAGATACATGTCACTCATTTGTTTCAAAAAAATATTCTATTATCACTATTCATGATTTATTCATAAATAAATTTATTTAATCAATATATCTTATTGAAATTTATTGATGTCACTGAAATTTTTTTCTTTTTGGTTGTGTCATATAGAAATATTCCATAAGGTTTCCTCTAAATGTGGTAGTCTTGAAAATCAATATCCTAATATAATGATCATAAATATATGATTTGATAAGTATAATTCAAAATTATTTTGTTCATGATGAATTTTTAATAGGATTTTTCATAGACTAAAACTTTCAATAATCAATCATGATTTATTGGTACTATCATTCACCATCCAAGTTATCTTTCCCTTAAATACTCACCAATAGTATAAAGCCATAGAATCATTCAAAATAAATTCACAAAATCTGAACACATGGAATCCATTATATGAATTCATACATAATTATCAACCTTATCATGTATCTATTTACTACTTATTTTTAGGAATATTTATTATAAAATAATAAAATATGCATCACCCACCATGGTGAATATAAACCACCTCTTTAATTATGTCTTCCTATGTAGTATATGTCTTTGGAACTAATCCTCCCACTATACTCAGTGGAGTTATTATTCCAATGCCAACTCATATGAATCTAGAGCCTTAACCCATAAAAGTTATGTTTTCCCCCATTATCTTTAAATACAAAGTCACCATTTATGGAAATATAGTTTGTATTGACTAGATGTTAATATCCTTAGAGGGTATATGATTCTTAACTGAGATGAACTAAGTATTTCTTATTCATTTATAGCTAAAACCATCTATTAACAAAAAGGTTTTCAAAAAAAAAACTTGAGGTTATGGACTTATAAATTTTTATAATAATGAAATTTATAGGATATCAATATGTCAATATAGTTGGAAAATGGTTAGTTATAGCACTTCTATTTTAAAAACATGCCTTGGAAGTAATTATGGATGATTTGCAATATATATAAGACTAATAATTTATCTCCCTTTCAATACATTCAAAATATTGATTTACATAAGGAAATGTGATCTTAGGAACACTACTACAATTTTGGCCTTTGAAGCCCCCTGACACGGGTGACCGCCTTTGGCGGTCTCTGCGCTTTGCCAAAAAAAGGGCTTCGGTGCCCCCCCACCGCCTCCTCCCTCGCCTTCGACCTAGCCGTGCACCCCCACCCCCCATCACCACCCTCCTCCACCCTCCCCGCACTCCCCCCCCCATCGCCTCACTGCTCGCCCTCGCCACCCTCCACTGCTCGCCGCCCTCGCCGCCCTCCACTCTCCGCCCTCGTTGGCCTCCGACCTCCGCATGCCCTCCTCCCTCTTCCCTCCGGCTCCATCTGCCCTCTGACCACCCTCTACCCTCCAGACATCCTCCGACCTTCCCTTCGTCCCCTCTGGCGTCCCTCTGCCCTCTGGCCTCCGCCCTCCAGCCTCCAGCCTCCGCCCCCTCCATCTCCTACCCCTCTGCCCTCCATCCTCCAGCCTCCGCCCTCAGCCCTCCGCCCCCTCGGCCCTCCCCCCACCCCGGACAATCCCCCACCCCGGACATCCCCCATGCACCCCGGACAGCCCCCCCGCACCCCGGACGGTCCCCCCACACCCCAGACAGGCCCCCCTGCACCCCAGACACCCCCCGCACCTCGGACAACCCCCTCGCACCCCAGAAAGCCCCCCCCACACCCTAGACAGCCCCCCGCACCCCGGATTGCCCCCCCCCTTCGCACCCCAGATAGCCCCACCCCAGACAGCTCCCCCGCATCCCAGACAGCCCTCCCCACACCCCAGACACCCCCACCCCGGACAACCCCCCCCTCGCTGCCCGTCCCTCGTCCCCTCACACCCACCTCTCCTCCAGATCCTCGACGCCGCCGCTGCCCATCCCCTCCCTCGCCACACCACCTTTGGCTCCGGCTCCCCTTCGTTGCCTCTCCTATCCCTTGCAGCACCTCCTTCTGCTCCCCTTTCTTCTAGGTTTGTATCACAATCAGGTATGACATGGGCTTTCACTTACATTATTATTTTATCAATGGTTCATAAACAATTGATTAGTATTTATTTTAAATATAGTTGATTTGAAAAATGAAAATGTAATAAATATTGTTTAAATGTTTGTTATATAGATATTATTATGGATAAGAGTTGGATTGATCTTCCAAATCAAATGTCTAGAGAATATTTCAATGGAATTATGCAGTTTATTGACTTCACCAGAGGATTTGAAAGTGACTATATTAGTTTTCCATGTAGAAAATGTGCTAACAGATATCAATTCACATGAGATACTATGAGGGAGCACCTATTCTTTAATGGATTTCTGAAAAATTATAAGATTTGGACTCTTCATGGAGAAGAATATGTTCGTTGTCAAAATACGGATGTAGTTCAGATGGATGTTGATGCAAGGATGAATGATCCAGTGCATGAAATTCTTACTGAAATGGTACGTGGGTTTATCCTGAAGGCATTGACATCCAGAATCTTAAGACCAGTGAGATAAATCTTCACTCTGGTGTAGATCGTGATTTGAGGAGGTTTTATGAAGCACTTGATGATGCAAAAATAGAATTATATCCTGGATGTACTTCTTATAATAAACTATCATTTATCATGGAGTTGTTGCATTTGAAGACTTTGAATAATTGGTTAGACACATCATTCGGCATGCTTTTGGTGTTATTGAAAAAGGTTCTTCCTATTGACACTAAGATTCCTGAGTCGTATTACCATGATTGTAAGTTTATAGAGAACTCAGGTTTTACATATGAGACCATAGATGCATGTGCAAACAACTGTATGTTGTTTAGAAAGGAAAATGACCATTTGGATATTTGTACGGTTTGTGGTGCTTCTAGGTGGAAAGAGAACATGGGAAATAAGACTCATCAAAGTTAGATTGCGATACAGGGGAAACAGATTGTCGTAAAGAAAATGAGTTACTTTCCCCTTAAACCGAGGTTGAAAAGATTTTTATGTCATCTAAAGTTTCTAATTTAATGAGATGGCATGCAGAAAGAGTTCATGAAAGTGATATGTTAACCCACCCAACAAACTCTCATGCATGGAAGAATTTTGATAAGAGACATCCCGACTTTTCTAAAGATGTTCGTAATGTCTGATTGGGATTGGAAACAGATTGTTTCAATCCATTCAAGTATATGGTTGGTGCAACTCATAACACATGTCCCGTGGTGTTAGTTCTTTATAATCTTCCTTCGTGGATTTGTATGAAGAAAAAATTTATATTACTTTCCACTCTTATTGATGGACCTAAAAGTCCGGGGGATAAGATTGATGTTTAACTTCATAAATTGATTGATGAGTTGAATTAATTTTGGGGCGATGGTGTGATGAATTATGACTACAAAACAAATGAAATGTTCAAACTGTAGGCTTCTTTATTATGGACAATCAATGAATTCCTAGATTATAAAAATTTATCAGGCTGGAGTACAAAAGGGTAATTTTATTTCCCTTGTTGTAATAAAAGTAAAAAAATTGTATGGCTGAAACATTCCAAAAAATGGGCATACATGGGTCACAAACATTTTCTCCCCCCTTATCACAGGTTCAGAAAGAACAGAGTGGCATTTGATGGTTCTAGAGAGTTCATCCCATCACCAAAGATCACGACAGGAGTCAAAATGTTATCACAGATTGAGGAAGAAAACATCTGCATGGTATATGAAATTCAAGATTTGGTGGATCCTCTAGTATGTAATATTCGTGCTGCGGGTAGGCAGTGCAGTCATAATTGGAAAAAGAAAAGTATTTTTTATAGTCTTCTATATTGGAAAAATAACATGCTGAGGCATAATTTGGATGTCATGCACATTGAAAAAAATGTTTTGTGATAACATATTGTGGACCATTTTAGGTGTCAGTGGAAAATCAAAGGACCATGTTAATGCACGTCGTGATTTGGAAGAAATGTGTTTAAGGAAACAGTTTCATTTACAGTTAGCTGAGGGAAACAAGGCATATATGCCTGCTGCACAGTATAAGATGACTAAAAAGGAGAAAGAGACATTTATTTCCATTTTGAAGATGCTCAAGGTGCCTGATGGTTACTCTTCTAATATTTCAAAGTGTGTGAATCTGACAAGCAAGACATTTCAAGGGTTGAAAAGTCATTACAATCACATACTACTTCAGTAGTTGATTCCAATCGCAATTTTTGATTGTTTATCCCCCAATGTTGTTCAGCCATTGATTGAGATGAGTAATTTTTTTAGACATCTTTGTTTAATAAATCAACGAATGAGTGATTTAAAAAGTTTACAGGACCGAATTGTACTTACTCTATGTCACTTTGAGAAAATTCCCCCCCCCTCATTTTTCAATGTTATGGTCCACTTGATAGTGCACCTAACTGATGATGTAATGGCTGTTGGTCGAGTTCAATTTAGGTGGATGTATCTTATTTTGCAGTATTTGAGTACATTGAAAATATTTGTACGCAACAGATCTTGTCCGGAGGCATCAATATCCAATGGTTATTTGATGGATGAGGGTACTACTTTTTGTACAGAATATCTTACGGATGTTGAAAAAAAATTAGATAAGCCCTCTCAGATTCATGATGGTCCAGTTGGAGAAGGAACCACATTTGATATGGACAACATCGAGTGGATACAAGCACATCGATATATCCTGTTCAATACTCCATCAGTTGAACCATTAATGCAGTAAGTATCTTATCAATGTGCTTGTATAACTTTTACATGTTTTTTTTGCATAAGTTTATTATTTAAAAATCGCGTTATCATTTGCAGGAAACACATTAATGAGATAAAATAAGGGATGTATTGTGCGACTGAGTTGCAAATTCAACAATCTCATTATGCTTCATTTCATGACTGGTTCAAGGATTATGTATGTATAAATTGATTTTCATTATGAGTGAGTTATTATAATAATTTATTTCTGCATATATCAGTATTGAATTTTATAAATTATGTAGGTTCATAAGTTGAGGGAGTTAGGGGACCCCACGCTAACTGAAGAATTTATCCAACTGGCTAAGGGTCCATCTATAACGGCCCGTCGTTATAAAGCTATTGATGCTAATGGTTTTCGATTTCGCATTAAAGATGTTGACGAAAAATGAGCTACACAAAACAGTGGCATCAGTTTTCCATTTGTTGACTCTGGTTATTACTATGGTCAATTGATCGACATCATTGAATTTGTATACACACACGGTTTGAAGTACATATTGTTAAAGTGTAATTGGGTTGATCCAGTGCATGGATGTAAAGTCAATCAATATCAGTTTTCATTGGTGAATTTTAACTATATGTTATACAGAAATGAACGAGTTGAGAATGAACCTTTCATTTTGACATCCCAAGAGGAACAAGTATTCTTCATTACTTTTCCTTCGAATCAAAGTTGGCAAGTTGTTGTCAAAATGTCTCAGCGAGGAGTGTTTTTATTTGAAGAAGATGAACCCGAGACAGTTCTGTTTGTTTCCCAACAACTTGATCAACATACCGTAGTTCAACGTGAAGAAGATATTTATTGGGTCAGAGTGGCTATTGAAGGAGAAATGGTCTATTTGCATGCTTAATGAAAGGTATAATTGTTTTCCCACTATTCAGTATTGAATGTCCTAGGATATCATAAATTATCTAACCATTTTATAAATCCTTGTAAGTTTTAATCCTCAATTTTGGAAGTTTATTCAGTTATAAATATTTAGGGTGATTTTACTCTTGGTTTATTGATGTTATTTTCGGTGTATCTTCCCTTTGAGGTATTCTTCATCTGGTTCATGTGCTGCTTGAATTTTTATTAATTCAATCTGAAATTTGGCTATGCATTGATTGGTTTTGTACATAATTTGTATATCTGTTTTGTTAACTTTTTGATTTTTTAAAATTCATTCACAACTAATTATTCAATCCATTTTTGGTTGATTAACATTTGTACAAGTTTGTTTTTTTAAGAACAATCCAATTTATCTTTTAGACACTTTGGATAGTCCCCTTACTAATGTTTTCTATGACTGCAGGCATGTCAGGGGAAGAGGCAGCAAATCCACATCATCCATCTGAGGCATCTATGTCTCAGGGTTGAGGTATGTTTGAATGTCATTGTCTCTATTTTTTATGTAGTTAATAAACATATATATATATATATATATATATATATTTATAACATCTGTCAAATTATATATAAAATTTCAACAAGATCAGACTCGATTGCTTCTTCCTCTCGTAAGAGAGGCCTCGGTCGTGGCATTTTATCATGGAATTCCGACACGATGATTGATGTTTCCTTTTATGAGGTATTTCATCGTGTGGGACCAAATTCCCCTGCATTTATTCATCAGTCGGGTCATATCATACATGACCCACATCAATTTTCATTGACCACGCGTGACTGGGCTTCTATCCCTCAGGACACATTAGATCATCTTTGGAGGGAGGTTTAGGTAAGAAGACCATTTTCCTTTATTCTCTATGTATAAACAATACTAATATATGTGATTTTTTTCTTTAATAGAAAAATTTGAAAGTATGCCCCGATGAGTTTCGGCCCGTGTGTATGATCAAATGCTGTAAGATGTGGAAAGACTATAATGGAAAAGTGAAGAGGGACCACTGGGTACCAAATGTGGGTGCCCCAGAAATTATGGAAAAAGTCCCGAGATGTGTCCTCCCAGATTAGTGGCGTGACTTAGCTTCATATTGGTCTAATGAGGGTGTTGCGGTTTATATATTTATTTTGGTGTATATATATTTTCAAGAATGTGTGATCTGTTTTAAATTTGAATTAATTGAATGTAGGAGGTGTTAGCATGCCATTTTGAGAATCAAGCATTGTAGGGACCACCTCACAGGTTCGGGACTCGTCACATGTCTTAGATCTGACATGATGTATTTATTATTCATTTTTTAATTTATTAATTAATATGGTTTTTGTTTATATTCTATTCATATACAGTTGTGGGAGTAAGGTGCACCGACTGATAAAATGTCGGTGTGGATGAGGACTCGTGATCGCAATGATCCAGAGGCTACAAAATTGATAGTAAGTTCTTGTACTTACCAATACTTACATAAATTTATATATTAACATATATATTTATATATATTTAAATATTTCACAGGCTCAATTTGAAGCTGAGTTAGAACATCTGCCAAAGGACCAGCGACAGCTTCCCATGCGAAGGGATGAGATCTTTCATTGCATTATTGGTTGGGACGGGCATGTATATAGTTTGAACAATGGAATAAGGATTCATAATTCTATAGTGTCATGCGCTGTGGTTGATAGTCCTACTATTGCTCAGACGACACAGCAGTTGTCAGATTTTGAGGCACGGCTGCGCGCTTCCGAGGAGGAAAATGCGCAATTCACTGCTGAGGTTAGAGCACTACGGGAATATGTGCGTCCAGGTGATGGTGCAGGGGATCATATGATGCAGGTTTATACTATATTTATTTATTTACTTTATATTTTTTTTATGAAAATATTCATAATGTTTATTTTTTGTAGGCCCCTAGCCCACCGGATGTAGGTAGCAGTGATGACCATGCAAGACGCATCATATTCACGAGTTGTGTTTCTGTTTTTACTGGTGGAGTTGTTATTTATGTATAGGTTGGGTTTCTAGTGAGATTTTTTGTGATTTGGTGGTATCATGTGTGTTTTGGCCTGACGCAATGTTTGTGTGTACGAATTGAGAAGTAACCATGAAACTGATTAATGATTTGGATATTTTTTGTTCATTTAATTCTTCAATGTTTTAAATTGCATGTTCTGTAATAGTTTTGAAAAAACCATGTGATTCCTAATATAAACCATGAAACTTTGTTTTAATGACTAAGCTCAGGTTCCCTATTTGTAGTCCCTGGATAGCCCCCCCACCCCGAACAGCCCCCCCACACCCCCGGACAGACCCCCCCCCCCCCCCCCCCCCCCCGCACCCCCCGGACAGCCCACCCCACCCCTGGACATCCCCCAACCCTGGAGAACACCCACCACCCCAGACAACCCTCCCACCCCAGACAGCCCCCCCGCACCACCGGATAGCCCCACCCGCACCCCCTGGACAGTCCGCCCCACCCCCGGATAGCACCCCCATCCCGGACAACCCCCCCCATCCCGGACAACCCCCCCCGCACCCCCGGACAGACCCCCGCACCCCCGGACAACCCACCCCACCACCGAACAGCCCCCCCGCACCCCCCGAACCGCCTGCCCCACCCTTGGAATCCTGGTGAATCTCAAGCATCATGCATAAACAGAAATAAAAATAAAACAATGGCTGTAGAATCATCCATAGTTGACCTCAACATCTTATCCCAAACCAGGATTCCACATCGATTCAGATTATAATGTAACACTCACAAGAATCACTACCCAAACGTGCACACCCACTAGGATCATTCTATCAATAGGGCACCTACTTGAGTCCTTAGTTTCTATATGTATGAAGATGCATTCCTATTGGGATCCTCAGAAATAGTATGCTAGTTGAGAAATCTATCATGGCGCTCTAAAAGGGCGCGTTGGGTGGTCAAAACCACCCGAATGACCTCGTAATTCTATGAAATCACACGACAACAACTGTGGTGTGAATTGTGAAATGGTCGGGTAGACGAAACGTCAATCAGAGGTGCCGTTTGACCGTAGTGACCGGAAACGAGTTTTCGGAGTCATAAAAGACCAAAACGGAGTGTCACGGTCGAATTCAGAGAAAAAGTGCTCTGAATGACCTGAAACCACAAGATAACCATAGGAATATTATTCCTGACATGCAAGAGGAGACGAAACGTCCATCAGAAGTGCGGTGCGCGCGGTACAACCGAATGTGTCGTTTTCAGCAGTTTGGTGCGCTCTAAAAGGGCACACTTGGTGGTTAAAACCACTCGAACGACCTCAGAATGCCCTGAAATCAAACTAAAACAACCGCTGTGTGAATTTTGAAATGGTAGGGTAGAAGGCATGCGAATCGAAGGTGATGTTTGACCGCGGTGACCGGAAATGCGTTTCCGGGGTCATAAAAGACCAAAACGGCATGTCACGATCGAATTCAGAGAAAATATGCTCTGAATGACCTGAAACCACATGAGAATGATATGAATATTATTCATGATATGAAGGAAGATAGGGCACATCCATTGGATGTGTGGTGCGTGTGGTACGACCGAATGTGTCGTTTTCAGCAGTTCGGTGCGCTCTAAAAGGGCGCATTGGGTGGTCAAAACCACCAGAACGACCTCAGAATTCCATGAAATCATACAAAAAAACCGTAGTATAAATTGTGAAATGGTCGGGCATACGACACATCAATCGGAGGTGCTGTTTGACCATGGTGACTAGAAACACATTTTCGGAGTCATAAAAGTCCAAAACGGCGTGTCATGGTCGAATTTAGAGAAAATGTTCTCTGAATGACCTAAAAACACATGATAATGATAGGAATATTGTTTGTGACATGCAGGAGGAGATGAAACATACATCGAACATGCGGTACACGCGGTACGACTGAATGTGTCATTTTCAGCAGTTCAGCGCGCTCTAAAAGGGCGCGCTGGGTGGTCCAAACCACCCGAACGACCTCAAAATTCCCTTAAATCATATGAAAACAACCAAGGTGTGAATTGTGAAATGTTCGGGCAGACGAAACATCAATCAGAGGTTCCGTTTGACCACAGTGACCGGAAATGCGTTTCTAGAGTCATAAAAGACCAAAACGGCGTGTCACGGTTGAAGTCAGAGCAAACATGCTCCGAATGACCTGAAAGCACATGAGAAATATAATAATATTATTCATGACATGAAAGAGGATATGACACATCCATCGGACCTGCGGTGTGTGTGGTACGACCGAATGTGTCATTTTTAGCAGTTCGACGCACTCTAAAAGGGCACAATGGGTGGTCAAAACCACCCAAACAACCTTAGAATGCCATGAAATCATATGAAAACAACCGCGGTATGAATTTTGAAATGGTCGGCTAGATGGCACATCAATCAGAGGTTCCGTTTGACCGCGGTGACTGGAAATGCGTTTCCAGAGTCATAAAAGACCAAAACGGCGTGTCACGCTCGAATTCTGAGAAAACGTGCTCCAAATGACCTGAAACCACATGAGAATGATAGGAATATTATTCGTGACATGCAGGAGGAGACGACACATCCATCGGACATGCGGTGCGCATGGTACGACCGAATGTGCCGTTTTTAGCACTTCGGCGTGCTCTAAAAGGGCGCGTTGGGTGGTCAAAACCACCCAAAAAACCTCATAATTACATGAAATCATATGACAACAACTGTGGTTTGAATTTTGAATGATCAGGCAGAGGACACATCAATCGGAGGTGCCGTTTGACCGCGGTGACCGGAAACGCGTTTCCAGAGTCATAAAAGACAAAAACGGCGTGTCACGGTCGAACTTAGAGAAAATGTGCTCTAATGACCTAAAACCACACAATAAATATAGAAATATTATTCATGACATGCAGGAGGAGACGACACATCCATCAGACATGCAGTGCATGCGGTACGACCGAATGTGTCATTTTCAGCAGTTCGGCGCGCTCTAAAAGGGCGCGTTGTGCGGTCAAAACCACTCGAAAGACCTTGGAATACCATGAAATCATACGACAACAACCACGGTGTAAATTGTGAAATGGTCGGGTAGAAGAAACGTCAATCAGAGGTGCTGTTTGACCGCAGTGATCAGAAATGTGTTTCTGGAGTCATAAAAGACCAAAATGACGTGTCACGGTCGAATTCAGAGAAAAAATTCTCCGAATGACCTAAAACCACACGAGAATGATAGGAATATTATTCGTGACATGCAGTAGGAGTCGACATGTCCATCAGAAATGCGGTGCACGCAGTACGACCGAATGTGTCGTTTTCAGCAGTTCGGCGCGCTCTAAATGGGCACACTGGGTGGTCAAAACCACCCGAACGACCTTGGAATGCCATGAAATCATACAAAAACAACCACGGTGTGAATTGTAAAATGGTCGGGCAGACGACACATCAATCAGAGGTGCTGTTTGACTGTGGGGACCGGAAACGCGTTTCCGGTGTTATAAAAGACAAAAATGGCGTGTCACGGTCGAATTCAAAGAAAACGTGCTCCGAATGACCTGAAACCACACAAGAAAGATTGGAATATTATTCGTGACATTCAAGAGGAGATGACACATCCATATGACGTGTGGTGCACGTGGTACGACTGAATGTGTCATTTTCAGCAGTTCAGCGCGCTCTAAAAGGGCGTGTTGGGTGGTCAAAACCACCCGAACAACCTTAGAATGCCTTGAAATCATACAAAAACAACCGTGGTGTGAATTTTGAAATGTTTGGGCAGACGACATGTCAATCGAAGGTGCCGATTGACCGCGGTGACTGGAAAAACGTTTCCGGAGTCATAAAAAAGCAAAACGGCGTGTCACGGTCGAATTCAGAGAAAACGCACTTCGAATAAACTGAAACCACACGAGAATGATAGGAATATTATACGTGACATGTAGGAGGAGACGACACATACATCGGACATGAGGTACGCGCGGTACGACCGAATGTGTCATTTTCAGCAATTCAACACGCTCTAAAAGGGCGCGCTGGGTGGTCAAAACCACCCGAACGACCTTGGAATGCCATGAAATCATACAAAAACAACCGCCGTGTGAATTGTGAAATGTTCGGGCAAACAGAACGTCAATAGGAGGTTCCGTTTGACTTCGGTGATAGGAAACGCGTTTCTGGAGTCATAAAAGACCAAAACGGCGTGTCACGGTCAAATTCTGAGCACACGTGCTCCGAATAACCTGAAACCACACGAGAATGATAGGAATATTTTTTGAGACATGTAGGAGGAGATGGCACGTACATCGGATGTGCGGTACGCATGGTACGACCGAATGTGTCATTTTCAGCAGTTCGACTTGCTCTAAATGGGCACGCTGGGTGGTTAAAACCACCTGAAAGACGTCGGAATTCCATGAAATTATACAAAAAACAACCGTGGTGTGAATTGTAAAATGTTCGTGGTAGATGACATGTCAATCGGAGGTACCGCTTGACCACGGTGACTGGAAAAATGTTTCTGGAGTCATAAAAGACCAAAACGGCATGTCACGGTCGAATTTAGAGCAAAAGTGTTCCGAATGACCTGAAACCACACGAGAACAATAGGAATATTATTTGTGACATGCAGGAGGAGACAACATATCCATTGGACATGCGGTGCGCACAATACGACTGAATGTGTCATTTTCAGCAGTTCGACACGCTCTAAAAGGGCGCGTTGGGTGGTCAAAACCACCCGAACGACCTCAGAATACCATTAAATCATACGAAAACAACTACAGAGTGAATTGTAAAATGGTAGGGTAGACGAAACATCAATTGGAGGTGCTGTTTGACCGCGATGACCGAAAACAAGTTTCCGGAGTAAAAAAAGACCAAAACTGCGTGTCACGGTAGAATCCAGAGAAAGTGTACTACGAATGACCTGAAAACACACAAAAACGATAAGAATATTACTCATGACATTGCAGTAGGAGAAGAAATGTCCATCAGACGTGCGGTGCACGCGGTACGACCGAATGTGTCGTTTTCAGCAGTTCGACTTGCTCTAAAAGGGCACGCTGGGTGTTCAAAACCACCCGAACGACCTCAGAATGCTATGAAATCATACAAAAACAACCACGGCGTGAATTTTGAAATGGTTGGGTATAACTCACATAAATCGGAGGTGTCGTTTGACCGCAGTGACCAGAAACGCGTTTCCTGAGTCATAAAAGACCAAAACGGCGTGTCACAGTCGAATTCAGAGCAAGCGTACTCCGAATGACCTGAAACCACATGAGAACGATAGGAATATTATTCATGACATGAAGGAGGAGAAGAAATATCCATCTAATGTGCGGTACGCACGGTACGACCGAATGTGTCGTTTTCAGGAGTTCAGCGCGCTCTAAAAGGACGCGTTGGGTGGTCAAAACCACCCGAACGACCTCGGAATGTCATTAAATCATACGAAAAAAACTGAGGTGTGAATTGTGAAATGGTCAGCTAGAAGACATGTCAATTGGAGGTGCCATTTGACCGCGGTGACCGGAAACACGTTTCCAAAGTCATAAAAGACCAAAACGGCGTGTCACGGTTGAATTCAGAGAAAACGTGCTCCGAATGAACTGAAACCACACGAGAATGATAAGAATATTATTCGTGACATGCATGAGGATACATCATGTCCATCAGACATGTGGTGCGTGCGGTATGACCGAATGTGTCATTTTCAACAGTTCGACGCGCTCTAAAAGGGCGCACTGGGTGGTCAAAACCACCCAAATGACCTTGGAATGCCATGAAATCATACGACAACAACCTCGGTGTGAATTTTAAAATGGTCGGGCTGACAGAATTTCAATCGGAGGTGCCATTTGACCGCGGTGACCAAAAACGCGTTTCCGGAGTCATAAAAGACCAAAATGGCATGTCACGGTCGAATTCCGAGAAAACGTGCTCTGAATGACCTAAAACCACACGATAATGATAGGAATATTATTCGTGACATGCAGGAGGAGATGAAACATCCATTGGACGTGCGGTGCGTGTGGTACGACCGAATGCGTTATTTTCAGCAGTTCGACGCGCTCTAAAAGGGCGCGTGTTGGGTGGTCAAAACCACTCGAACGACCTCGAAATGTCATGAAATCATACGAAAACAACCGCGGTGTGAATTTTGAAATGTTCGGGTAGACGACACGTCAATCGGAGGTTCCTTTTGACCGTAGTGACCAGAAACGTGTTTTCAGAGTAATAAAAGACCAAAACGGCATGTCACGACCAAATTCAAAGCAAACATGCTCCGAATGACCTGAAACCGCATGCAGGAGGAGACATCACGTCCATCAGACGTTCTGTGTGTGTGGGAAACATTCCTTTTTAGACAAAAAAACACTTTTGGAAACTAAATCAAAGACTCCAAAATAAGAAAAACAAATTCAAAAATGATAACATTTCTTAAATTGGTGGTTTTAAATTATTATAGCACCCATGAGATGTCAGATTTAATTTTATTATATGTATATAATAACTAAATAAATATTTCAAATTTACGTTTGTTTTATTTAGTTGTTTTCTTTGTATCTTATTGTAGGTTTCTAAAGCAGATGGCTGTGGATCGTTGAAGCACATCTATCCTTTATTGTTTATGATGATCTTGATGTTTATAGTGTTTGGATTTGTTTTTCATTTTTTATGATTTATATGCTGTTTTTTTTATTCTGTACCATGAATGTTTTTTTAAAAAAATATTTCCAGTTTAGCGACCGCCACTGGCGGTCGCTGTAGGACGGCATTTCGGCCGGCTTCAGCGATCGCCACTGGCGGTCGCTGTACCTCGACATTCGGCCGGCTTCAGTGACTGCTAGTGGTGGTCGCTGTAGGCCAACATTCGACCAAATTCAGCGATCACCAGTGGCGGTAACTCTAGGCTGACATTCATCTAGCTTCAGTGACCACCAGACGGTCGCTATAGGCTGGCATTTCGGCTAGCTTCAGCGACCGCCATTGGCGGTCGCTGTAGGACCACAACATCAGGCCTAAAGTGACCGCTATTGGTGGTCACTGTGCGGTCTCTATAGGCCTATAGCGACCGCCAATGGTGGTCTCTATAGGCCGATTTTTTAGTAGTGGAATACCTTTACTCTACATGTATGATCAATGAGTACTTGGATATGATGTTCTCTGATAGGCCAGTTTGAAGAGTCCTCTATCTTTACCAAGTTCATTAATTTACTTCACTGATAATTTCTTAAAATTTATTTAAAGGAATCACATGAAGTATATGAATTTACCTTTATCTTTAGAATGATTTAATTGGACTTACTAAACCAACATAAAAATATCTATGGTGTACCTTTATTTCTAAAGGTATCTTGATCTAAAACAAGATAAGTAGTTTGTTAGTACACCTAGCATGTCAGATCAAAAGAGAGGATTTTTTTTCTATATATAAACAAGTCAACTACTATCAAATTTATTTTAAAAAGAATTATCTTTCAACAATATTGTAATTGAGTCTTATAATTATATATTCATCATCAATTTCAAATGGATATATGTGATTTAAGACTTACTAGACCATTAGATGAATATGAAGTACCATAAAATGTTTATTAAAAATGTAAAATAATGCATCATTGTGTCTATATAAAGAATGATATAAATATTTTTAGTAACAATCATTACAAACTCAAATAAATCTATTTTGGTAATCATAAGTAGTCAAATCCACTTGGATGATATAATAATCTCCCTTTCTTAGATTATATTGAGTTCACTCTATAACCTTTCTAGTCTTGCTTGTTTCCTATATTTAAATAAATGTATGCTGTAAAAATATTTTATTTAATACCCAAGTGGTGAATAGAAACATGATGACTATACCTAAATTGGATGAATATTTTTTCTTCTTAAATTAAATGTAATTTATTTTCTAGTTTTAATTCTTTCCACATAAGATGAAAATAGCCTTCTATTCATTATTATACCTCTAAATCCATTGTCTCTTTAAAGGATATTGTAAAGGATATTTTTAATTTATATTATCCATGGAATATTTATCTTTGTTTCTAAAATTTTTCACCATAATGGTTGGAGAATCATGTTTCAACCAATTCTTATTCTCTTGGTGAGGTATGGTCAAAAAATTCTTGAGTTACTTATCCACTTCATTTATTCGAGTATGGATGAATAAGATAACCTTGGTGGTAAGGATATTAAAATAATAATAATGTATAATTTCATAGCCAAGTGAAAACCAAATTTCACTAACTGATTAATATACCATAGAATTTTTAAACCATGATCAATATCTAGATTCCATTATTCTAGTTTACATAGATATAGTGCATTGGTAATATTATTTATCTTAAGCATTTCCTTCTATTTCTCAAGAAAAAGAAGATGAAATATTATAGTGTTAGTATCCATGTCCTTATATTTTATCATTAACTCTTCATACGCAGTTGATATTATAATACATCATACATAGTAAAAACCCTCTACATATCTCTAGTAGGTATCCTTTTCACCTTTACTCATCTAATGGGGTTGAAGAATAGGAATAGGAGATTCCAAAACGTAATACAAATATTATCATAAAAACTCATCACATAAAATATTATACCATATCTAGAAATTAATATTTTTAAGTACATAAAATGAGATAAGGAATATTCATAGTTTTTTTGGTTTAGATTTTAATTAATCTTATAATAATATATAGTATATTTTTAGTACTTTTATTGATTAAAAACTATGTGATCCATAATAATTTTAATTTTATTAAGTCTTCCACTATTATATCAAGTCTCAACAACCCTCACCATTGAACTTAGAATGCCCCATCATGTGGAAATTCTAGCAGAAAAGATCTATATTTTCCTTTTATAATCTATATGGAGGCCATTGCAATTATAAGAAATAATTTAGGTAGGAGGTCCGATAAACTTTATATTTTTAACTCCATAAATTATTAAGTGAAATACACAATACCAAAATCCCTACTCATATTTCCTTGACACATAACTCCAAGTTACATCAAGTCTAGAGATGGATATCTATATTGATGTAAATTGGTAAATTACGCCCAAAAATTTCATAAGAACTCCTAGATAAATGTATGTTTCATAATGAGGTCTAGTCAAACACTTAGTCCTATGGTTTCATTGTTAAATAATTAATGGAAGGTTTTGTCTGACTTGATATTAAGTTGTGGGATTTTATTTATTATGAATAAAAATTTACTATTTTATCCATTTAAGTTCCTATTAATATAAAGTGGATTTTACGTTAGGGATTAAAAATTTTATGATAAAACATATACAAATAAAACATTAATTTTAATTCCATCTTTATACATTAGTCTATTTATTTATGTGATCAAGGTCTTTTATAAAAAATATGTAACACCCTGATATTTTAAAGATAAACATAATCTTTGATATTTTATATGAAACAAAACACCAATAATTGAAGAAAATATAACACAATGAGTATTTATGATTTTTTAAAATTAATTCAAACTCTTCAATAGCTTATGATGCACACACCATCAAGTTTAAATGAAACATAATACTCTCTTGAAATATTATTATTTAAACATGACCATTATAACATAGCCATTAAGTTAGAGGGTATGAATATGAATAAATAAATTATTAAAGATATATATTTTACACACATATAAAATAAAATCAATTATTATCTATTGATTAGAAATAAAATTATAATCACTTGAAAGAAAAATAATTTTTTTTTGAAAAATTGTATTTTTCTAAAAGGCTGCTCAATTGCGCTTTGCACGCATAATTTAAAATTAAAATTTACCAATTTTTGAAAATTTATTTCAAAAAATAAACTTCATTTTTTAAATCTAAATTTCAAAGATATATTTGGATGTTTTTATAATAATTTTTTGAAAATATTAATTTTTTGAGGAATAATGAAAAATACAAATTTTTATTGAAAACTGCCTTTTCATTTAAGTTATTTACATTGTTAAATTATATTTTAAATTATTTTTAAAGTAATATTAGTTAAATTATAATATTATTTAAATAATATAGGTTTTATGAATCAATTTATTATTAAATTATGATATAAAAATATTTTAAACTTTTGAATGTTTTCTTTTGGAAAAACCATTTTTTCGACATGTTTGCGGGTTTAATTTTAAAATGAATTCTTCCACTTTTGTGGATTGAATTTTTAAAAATGGATTCCATATTTATAATAAAAATAATTTATATTTTCTAATAATAGAAACTTATTTTTTTATCATAATGAATAGTGAAAATAATAAAAAATGAATTACCGCTGTTACAGTAAAAATGTATTTACCAAGGAGTTAAAATAAGAGAATATGGTTTTAAAAACGACATAAAACTTGTATAAAGATAATTGTATTGAAATATTTAGACATTATAACCTATAAGGGTCGATAATTACCCATTTTTGAGGCTTTTGGGAAGATGAAAACATGGGTATAACTTTATCTTTTCAAAAATTCAATGTGTATCCTCTCCCCCACTTATAAAAGTCCACCCACTATACTTCACTCTCCACACTTCCAAATCAATATTACTTAGAAAATACCTACCAAATAACTTCCTTAATTACCTAACCATATCCTATAGGACTTATTTTGATCATGAATCCTTCCTATGAAGGCTTTAGTTATAAACCTAAAGAGGATCTTTAAAGAATAGGTAAAGCTCTTAAACTTGTGTATTTGTTTTATTTTTTCTTCCACCTCCTTCAAATAATATTAAAATGTGATAATATTATAACACTATAATTATACATATTCTTATATTTTATTTAGTTAATTTTATAATACAAATACATCTTAAATTCCATCAAATGGGAAACAAAACTATCGATCGTGTGTATGGCAGACAACCGCCTCGTGAACCGATGTAATTCGTTTTCCGTCACCACATTTTAAGGCTAGATATAATGATGGATATATCATATTTAAATTATATTTTTGACATTTTTATACTTATGGAGTTATTTTATCACATATACCTTCTTACTTTCCTTTCTGTGGGGGTTACGATAACGTTGCTCATGTGTATGGCCGATTACCGCCTCATGAAGCGATGTGATTCATTTTTTTATTTCTCTTCACATGGAAGGTTTTAATTTTAAAATTAAAAAATATATGTGATCTTTATGACCTAAAAATACTTATGTAAATATAATATCACATCTAACTTCTTACCTTAAAATCCATTGTAAGACAATAACGTTTCCCGTACGTATGTGTGGAGTACCACCTCTACGTAGTGATGTGAAATCATTTTCAATTTATTTATATGTGGATTATAATAAGGATGTATTTGATTAATATAAATTACATATATGAAATAATAATGATTCTATAATGGTAAATTTAAATGTATTTTCATTTTATTCCATCCATCGAGAAAAATGGAAACAACATTCATACGTACGTACGACCTACCATCTCCATGAACAGTGCAATGCATTTTCAATATATAATTTTTATATATTTATATAAATACATATATAATGATTATATATGATATTTATATTATGGTTAACATATTAGATATTATTTAATCATAATCAATATAAAAGGTAATAAATTACCATGCCAAAGCATACATGAAAAATGAAGCATCATCCCCCAAAACAGTGATTTTAATAAAGAATTGTTAATAAATAGGAAATTAAAAGATAAAAAGTAAATAATATATGGTATGAGATATATTATTATGGTTATATAATATATTTATAATAAAAATTTATTTATTATATATGTGTTTCATACACATATGAAGGAAGTTGAACCTAAGGTAAGAGTTTCTTATCTCACTTTTACTTTGGTGAGAAATATGTCATATTCACCAATTATTTCTTTATATGGTGTATATAATGAACCATTTGATATGTTATATCATGAATATATTTCACTTAATGGTATATAATGTTTCGTTTTATGTCTACTTATAGCATCATGATAGGGATGTATTTCTAGGTTAACTTTCTATTATACCAACTATAAAGACCCCATCCCAAGTAGGCTAGAGTTGATGGAAAATTTACTACATTAGAATATAATTCAAGGAATCACATATTTAAGGACCAAATAGTTTTATATTATTTATAAAATATATTCATACATGTATTTCACATACATTTTAAAACATAAAATAAAAAAAATAATTTTTTTAGACCATATTTATTCCCATTATCATATCCCCACATATCAATCACAAAACAAAACTTGGTATCCAGGGTAAATAAAACATAAGAAAGGGGAGAGATTATATGATCTATAAGTGTAAGTGTACAATGAAATATATCATGAAAAAAATAAACATAATCAATATGGAAAATCAAACAACAGAAACACATTCCATTTAAACAATAACTTAAGCATAATTTGGAAGGAATAAATAATGATTAAAATAATTCCATATAAATAATCCCATACACTTGAAACTTAACCATGGATATTATAACTAGTAAAATAATCACATGTAACATCAATAAATGATCTCATTATGAGGAAATTAATAATGTAATACATATGAAACAAACTGGAAATACATTTTACTAGATAATTTAAATCTATAGATAAAAACCCATTTAATTTGGCCAATTGATTTGTCTCATGAGACCTACCGATACATCGAGGGGCTACTAAATTCTGGTTCCCACCCATCACATAATAAGTTCAATTCATTACTCATATGAATGGGTTGAAACACAATCAACATAAACATTCATATCAAAAACTTATATATGGAATGATAATACTTACCCAAATCAATAAACATAATCATAAACCATCCAGAGTAATATGGTGAATGGTAATAAAATTATACATCCCCAGTCAAACTAATAACAAACCATATAGAGAAATAATAAGGATGTTATTAATAAAATATATCCTAAGTGGATCATAATTTCAATAAAGGGTTGATGTCGTTAATGAATTTAAATACTATAAAAATATGTTTTAAAAGATATGTGCTAAAATGACCTACCAACTTGTCCGAAACCCATTATATGACCTGTTGGTTCCGGGAGTAGTAGAAGCATGTGGTGGTGAGAGATAGATTAAAATTTATTTTAATAATCATTTCTTGAAACCTTGAGTGAATATATTTAATGTAAAATTTATAATTAATTTATTTAATATTTGAAGAAATAAATACATGGGCTAATGAAATTTATTCATTGGTGAATGTTGATCATCTGAAAAGACCCTTTACCTTCATTATTCTATGAGGATCCAAGTATATAAACCCTATATGTTTTATCTACACATGCTCCTATGATCTCCAAACAACACTAATCGATCTCTAGGTGCTAGCGTAGAGAGTCAAATGTATTGCGTTGTTCGTTCTTGATTGATCATTATTTAGTCTTGAAGGAATCTCTCTTTCAATTCTTGTTCTTGAGAGGGAGAGAGAAGGAGTTGAGAGAGAAATCATTTTGTGAAACAATTATTTATTCTCTATTTTGGATACCCTAAACAATAGACATAACTATCTATTTATAGAGTTAGTATTTAGTTTAAAATATTATTTAATTTCATACTGAACATTAAATAACATTTATCACCTTTAATAAAACCCATTCCTCATAATAATAATTAAAATATTATTATTTTGTGGTGTCCTCCAACTTTCACAATAAAAAATATTATTTAATTGGGTTTTTAATTAATATTTGTCTTCGGACACGGTCTTGGTCCATTCAAACTCCTCTTTCTTTTATTGAACACCCGAATAAAATATTATTCATAAATAAATATTTCATTCACATATCGGTGAATAAATATTTATTAAATATTAAATAAAATAAATAAAAATATTTTTATTCACATTCCAATGAATATATATTTATTTAATTTATGTGATCAATATAAATTGAAAAAAAATTATTCCTCATACATGAGAATAATATTTATTCCATTAATTAAACTCAAATAGAATTTAATCTAGATAAAAAAACAATTAGTGTGTGAAACTCAAGGATTATTTCTCATTGGCATTAAGCAAGATTACCTAAATTCTAATATTACTTTCTAGAAATGGGTCAAGGAACCCAATAGAAAGAACTTAATATCACAATATCAACAACCACATACGAATGTATACTGTGTAATATAATCCTATTTTCAAATTATCTCATCGAACAAGTTGTATGACGATGTCATCAACCTATTTACTCAATACATCCTTTTTTGACTATCTAAAATAAACACTTTGTTACACCACAACCATGGAATTTGTTATTATGGTTCTATTTTAATCAAAGGGCTGATATATTATATTCCATAAAGATGAAAATGAAAAATACTTCCTCAACTTATCCATTAATGACATGTCAATCGTGACACACCCAACATACCCTATTTCCCACCAATATACGACATGATGATTTTGGTCAGTAAATATAAGTGTGTGAGTCATGACATAAATTAATTATAATCTTAAAATCTAAGGACTATCACACACACACACACACACTCATAGATAGGAATATCTGATGAAATCAAAACATGTAGAATTTCTACTGGTAGGTATGTTCTCATAATCTACTATCTTAGAGATTATCAATTAAAAACTCCCAGAGAAGAAGACTCATCCTCTTATGAGCACTCACACCTAGCGGTATAAAATACCATGTGTCCCATAATAGTATATTATCCAACCACAAAAAATATATTAAGAATATTTTCATAGAACTTCAAGTTTCTCATCATAGTGGGGAACTTCAATGACCTTATCAATGCAAAAATATTTATAGGAAATTATTACATTAAATCCATGTATAAGAAATGAAAAATATGTAATAAGATGTTAAATTAATATTTGATACATAGAATATAGATTTTATAAAATCACAATTAGTTGGTCATAGGACACAAAATCTAAAAAACTCCCACTTGGACTAGAGACAACTGCCTAAGACTTTCAGTCTGCTAGACCTCACATGATAATCATGTTTCTGATGAGTCAAGGATTTAGTCAATGTGTCTACCATTTTGTCTTATGTGGAATTAATAATCATTGCAACCTCACCTATATAAGAAAGATCCCTAAAGAGATTATACTTCCAAAGTATGTGATTATTCTATTGATGTGACCTTGGATCTTTTTCAAGATCCACCACTGTAATATTATCACAATAGAGTGTGATAATATCTTTTATTATAGGTACCACATAATGTTATTGGATGAAGTTGTGCATCCATATAGCTTCCTTAGCTAACTAAGAATCTGTAATATACTCTGACTCTACTATAAAATCTATGACTATAGCCTGCTTTGAGCTCTTACATCTCACAACACCTCCATTCAAAGTGAATATGTATCCCATTTGTGACTTCATGTCATCTTGATTAGTTTATAAACCAGAATCTTCATGTTCTCTAATGATTAGTTCCTCATCTCTTCCATAAATAAGGAACACATCATTAATAAACCTTAGATACTTAAGGATTTTCTTGACTACCATCCAATGGTGGTCACCTAGATCATCTTGATATCTACCTACCACACTCAATGCGTAGGCAAACTATAGCCTAATATATAGCATATCATAAATGACTGACCAAATCACTGACTCATATGGAATCCTTATCATTCTGTTTCTTTCCTCATGTGTCAGAGGACATATTTTACTGACAAATAGATGCCATGTGACACTAGAAAAAAATACCCTCTTAGATTATTCCATGAGTAATATTTCATCAACATATACTATTAATAAAATGAATGCACTCTCACAAAATCATTTGTAGACACAATTATCACACTCATTCTTTATGAAAAAAAATCTATTATGGATTTATAAAAAACAATGTTCCATGACCAAGAATATTTGTTTAATCTATAAACGGATTTCTGAAATATGCATATCTTATTAGCATCCTTTTGAGTTACAAACCCTTCAGGCTATTTCATATAGACATATTCTTGAAGGTTCCTATTAAGGATGTATTTTTTAACATCTATTTTAAAAATATCATAGTCATGGTAAGTTGTAATGAAAACTATAATTCTAATGGATTTCAATATTGAAATTGGTTAAATTTTTTCATCATATTAAATGCCTTGAAACTTTTTAAACCATTTTGAAACCATTCATGACTTATAGGTGCTAAATTTTAATTCTATGTTTAGTTTTTTCTTGAATAACCATTTGAACCAATAAAATTTACATCTACCAAAGGATCTACCAAAATCCATACTTGGTTTTGGTACATGAAATCCATTTTAAAATTCATGTTTTCTTATCACTTAGAAACTGTACTACTTACTTCTTCCTTGTAGGTTAAAGGATCATTATTATCAACTAATAATGATTCACCATCCTAAATAACTAGAAAACCATATTTTTCTAGTTCTCTAACCTCTATTGTACCATTACACAATACTTGTGTCTCCAAAATAGTTTCACCATCCATGGGGATTTGTGGAATTAGTTCCTATACCAACTCTTATGTACCATGATCCTCAACTTCATTGAATTCTATCTCACTCACACTATCTCTTTTATATATGTGCTCTCTATCAATAAATATGGAATTTATTTCCACTATAACCTATTTTTTGAGGGTTCATATAGGTAATATCCTCTTATTTCCTTGGTATATCCTATAAAGTTACACTTTTCACCTAAGAGTGAAAGTTTGTTACCTGAAGAGACCTTAACAAACACTTCAATTCAACACACATGTAAATTTGATAACATGGTTTTTATTCCACTCCAAAATTCATATGTAATATAATTTATCAATTTAGTTGGTTCTTGGTTTAGTATATGTGCTACTATTTGTGACACGTATCCCTAAAAGGATAATGGAAGAATTGTATGAATCATCATTGATCTCACCATATCCAACGAGGTGCGATTCCTTCTTTTTCTTACACTGTTACACTGAGGAATATAAGGAGGAGTGATTTGGGATAAGATCCCTAACTTCCAAAAATAATCAATAAATTATTTATTAAGATATTCTCCACCACGATATGATTAAAGTTTCATAATATTCTTTCCACGATTCTTCTCAACTTAATTCTAGTATTCATTGAATTTATCAAAAGAATACAACTTATACCGCATCAAGTAGACATGTCCATATATACTAAAATCATCAGTAAAATTTATGAGGTATGGGTACCCACCCCCTTTTTCAATAGGAAATAGTCCACACAAATTGGTATGAAATAATTCAATAATATCTTTATCCCTTTCACCTTTCCCACTAAATAGTGATTTGGTCATTTTTCCTTATAAACATGCGTAACATACACCAAAAGGTTTTATTTCAAAATAATCTAAATATCTATCTTGATGTAATTTAGTCAATAAATTTTCATTTACATGACCTAGATAGTGATTCCAAAGTTGAGTGTGGTATGATTCATGTGAATTAACTTCGCTATCGATTTCCATTACATGGTTCATGTAATCTAACACATAAAGACCACTATTTAGATGTTCCTCACCATAAAAAATTCTATATTTATAAAAGAAGAAACATTTATTCCCAAATTTGAAATTAAAACCATTCATATCAAGTCTGGATATATAAATAATATTTTTGGTAACCGATGATACATAATAACAACCATTCAAAACTAAGATAATTCTGGTGAAAAATGTGAGGTGGTAGTCCTCAATAGGTATAATTATAAGTTTATATCCTTTGGGTGATCGTAGATCTAACTCCCATAAGTTAATAATTCTGAATCTACTTGTTTCCTATATTTTAATACATATGTGAGTACCACAAGATATATCTAATACCCAATTTTTAGAAATAGATAAATTGAACTCAATAATAAATGCACTTGAAGCTTCCCCGTTCTTCTTTGGCTGGGTGATTTTTTTCTTCCAGTGGAACTTCTTGCTACATGAAAAACAAAAAAAATCTAGTTTCCTTTATTTCCACTTTATCTTATGCGTCTTTGAGGGGAGTGAAGAAGCTTTGGGCTTAAATCACATAACTTTTTATTTCCATTTGTTCACCATAATGATGAAAGGATTTTGGCACTTCATATCCTTATCTACTTGGTGAAGAAGAGTGAGAAGATCTGTAAGATATTTCTAAATGTTTTTTCATATTAAAATTCAAAATAAATATGGATAAGCTTTAAGGGTGTGATTCTAGAATGAGATCAATGCTAGTTCCTCTGAGTGTTTAAATCCTAGAACCTATAGTCACTCAATGTAGCCAATGAGCTTGACTACTTGAGGGCCAGCTGGGGCACCCTCTCTAATCTTGATATGAAATAGAGACTTGGAAATATCAACCCATTATTGTCTAGCACTCTCATAGTAAACAACACATACGTGCTTAATCATTCTATACACATCCATGTTTTCACGAGACTTCATGAGTTCACACTAGTCATTGATGAAATCATAAACATTGAACATCGACCACATCACTGAAATGTTTTTTAGAGAATGGACTCTTTATCACTCGCCTCCTTATCAGGTAGACCAGGCATTCAATATTCTAGCACATAGATTTACATTCATGGCGTAGAACAACCCCAAGGCATGTAAACAAGTCCTAGAAGTTACTACTAGTTATGATGTCGTATTTCTTCAATATTGATCATAGGGATAGAGTGGATAAAGACCTCTAAATTTTATTCTACAATTAAAAGATAAGATTATTAGTTTTTTTCTTGATTAAAAATTTTGGGAGAAATTATAAATTAATTGATTTTATTAAATATCTCACTATTTTATCAAGTTATTTTCCTTCACCATTGAACTTGGAATGTATATTTTATTTAACATTCTCGTGGAAATGATCCATATTCCCCTTAAAATAACCCCCAAAAGGGTTGGTCAAGATAATCAATGGTATTTAGGTAGACAAATCTTTTAAAACTATAATAATTAAACTCTTTGATCCGTTGAGTGGATTCCCCAATCCTAAAATCCTGACTTGGATTTTCTCAACACAAGCCTCCAAATTACAAAAATTCTAGAAAAGGATACTCCACTGGATGTAAAATGGGCAAGTCAACCCAAAACCTTCATATGAAATTCCCTTATAAAAGCAAGTGTCCCAAAAAGAGTCAGTCAAACACTTAGTTCCATTGAGTTTAATTCAGAATAAAGTAATGGAATCCCAAGACTGAATTAATATTTGGTTGAGGTATTTTAATTAATTATATATAAATTTTATCTTGTTTTATCTTTTACATGACTTTTTAAAATTAATTGGATGTTATCTAATTAATTAACCATTTTGGATATAATATTTACACATAATTTATTTATTTAATTTATTATGCATAAATTTTATCATATTTTATCTGTTGCATGTCTTGTTAATATTAAGTATATGTTAATTAATTAACCAGGTTGGATAAAAAATTTATACAATATAGATCTATTTATATTCCGTCTTTTCACATTAATTAATTTATTTATGTGACAACAACCTTGCATCTATAAAATAAATAATTGAATAGACATAAATAAATAAATAATTAAATAACCCATTCATGAGATTTATCTAATGGTTGATTTAATGAGAAAACATTAAATTAACCTATAACCTAGGAGAAATAACTCTTTTTTTCCGATCTTGGAACGAGTTAAAGAATTCCACCTTTACACCTATGTGTTACCTGAGTTGAGATCATTATGGATATATCTTGAACTACCTCCACACACCTTGGGATAATTCATTAATTATATGTATTTATGACTCAAATACAGGTGAGGGGAACAAAAATATTGGTTAAAAGGGGATGACATAAATATCATTAGACACATTGGTCCAAAATAATAATGGAGAAAGGGGTGACACACAAACCATCATATTTAATTTAATAATAAATAATTGCAAACCCATGAAATAAATTAAATTAAAACATCTAACACATATACAGGTCTTGGTCAACCTCATGAATGGTCATGCATGAAAAGAATACACAAAAGTAACTGGATAAAAGTCAATTATTTATTAGTTATTTATTATAAAGATAAATGCACTTGCATTAATTAATTAATAAATAAATAAATTAATTCCCTTTCATCTTATTGATCATCTGTATATAACTGGAGATAATGATCATTAATTTAATTCATGAAAAATAAATTCCATAGCCAATTAATATATATTAATTATAATTAATTGATTGATCATTTACATTTATTTAAAAAATTTATTAAATTGTCATACACAACTAGTGTCAATCAATAAAATAAGGTTTTAATTCTGCAATATTAAATTTTAATGTAATTTAATCCTACCATTAATTAGGAGACTACATGATGTGTACTCCAGCTACACACCATGCATCTCAGTTTTTGTGTATTTGAGTCACATGCCTGAGGCTTCGGTGAGTTAACTTAGCCAGATTACATGTCTTGTACATGCCAACTACACTCCATGTATCCACTTGTCGTGTGATATATTATCCTAGTCAACCCATGGTGTGAAATAAATTCAATACATTTAATTAATTTCCCAGTGCATCAATGTAAAATGAACATGGGTATATGATATGTGCTCTAGATACACTTCGTGTAACCCAGTTTTACCGACAAAAAATTTGGAACTTCTCGATGGCATCTCTGATCATTCTTCACTTATTCTCAAACCTTGAAGATAATGAAATACTGAATAAACATGATTAATATGTTGATAAAATGTTAATTTAAATCGAATTAAATAATGAATAATATTAAATTAAAATCTAACCAAAACTATGCATATATCAATAATCAAATAAATAATTATAAATTTAAATGGGATCACTCTCATACCACTTGTTAGTTTTGGTCATAGTGGAAGCACACAATGGTCAGAAAAATAATAAAATTTATATTAATAATCACTTCCTGAAACCAAGAGCAAGGATATTATGTATCAAATTTATAATTAATTTATTTAAAATTTTAACAAATAAATACCTAGGATTAGAATATGGCATCTCACCTTTTTATTACATAACTTTTCATTACGTTTTACAAATAGAGGATCTTTAAAGTCTAGTGTCTTGGAAATTAGGAACAAAAAACTTGAATACAACACAAAAAATTCTTCTAATCCAGTTGTAAGGCTTCATCATAAGTTCTTCCTAAGTAAAATTAATGCATCTCATATCCTGGAGACATACATCAAAGGAAAGGGTGAGAAAAAGTCTCAGTAAGGAAAACAAGTGAAACAATTGACATGTGATCTTGAGTAATATTAATAAGAACATGATAAAAGTCATAAACGCATGAACAATGGAAGAATAAGAATATAATAATAAAAATAAATTGAATCATAACTTGAATATGTGGCTACAACATTTAATTTATACATTCATGAACATATCACCAAGGTTTAACCCCGAGGTGTCATAAAAATTACCAAGGTTATTCACCAAGGTATCGTGAAACTTGTCATATCTAGATATTAATTCTTTACCCAATGAATTGGAGTGCTATCAGGGCAACCATTAATATGTCTTACTTTCATGTGAGCCACAATGATCACAATCAAAAATTTCATAAATAACACATATAGAATAAAATAAATGGGTTTCATTTCAAAATTGTAACGTTTTAAGAGTGCTTAAAAATAAGATCATTATATCATTTATAACCCATGGAAGGGAGTGAGGGTTATATATATGTAAATTCCAGAATCAAATATATCATATTTATATATTTATTAACACCCATAGAAATGAAATAGGTCTAGGTATTCACATAAATAAAATAAGAGAATTTCTTGAGAGAAAGAGATAGAAATTTTGAGACAAAATTTCTGCAGCATAACGGCTATATAACATGGTTTTAGAAAATAATAAAAAGAGGGGTACAAGGGTAACCCACTCATAAATAAATCATATTACAATATAAATACAGAATAAAATTGAGATAAGAACATGGTATGGATATTTTAATGACATACCACAAGAAAAGTAAACTTGAAAGGAAAGAGAAGATGCGATTTCTTTTATGAGAAATTCAACAGCCTAACGGCGTCACTTAAAACTTCAGAAAAACAAATTATTGAGAGAGGAAAGGGTCTCTCAAAAATTATACATGAAATGGATAGTAATGTGAACATATAATAACATACCCTCAAACATAAAGAGATGGAAACTAGAAGACACAACATAAAGGAAGTCATGACTTAAAAGAGCAGGGTGAAAGGATCCCTTACCTTGAAGTGTAACTTCGAAAGCTTGAAGGTCAAGACCTTGGGAGGCTTGAGGGAACCTTGGGAGGACTCCTTGGGAGGTAAGGAGACCATAAATTATTTTAGGATGATTTTTTAATCAAATTAATGAGGGAAATGGCTTGGTATTTATAGGAAAAGTGAGTGAATAAATTATTAATTTCCAAGAGACACCTCATCAGTGGTATTTGCAAAACCATGGGCTTGACCATGGTATTTAACCATGGTATTGGACACTTGGGACACATAATAGAATATATCACTATTCATAAGTCTAATAGAAATCTTACATCATTATTAAATAATAAATTATGTCATTAAATACCTGAAACTCAAAACTGCATTTTTAATATTCCCTGATAATTCAACTGTTTCAGAAAAACGCCAAAAATTCACCCTAACCTAATATCGATGCTCTGAATTAAAAAATGAAGTCCATTTTATGAAAATAATTTTTTAAATATTTTTAATTTAATTTTTAAATAAAATCATTATTTATTGCAAAAATACATCTTTAAAACTATAACTCATTTTGTAACACCTTAAAAGAGTAATCAAGGTCCCATAAAAATATCATATACCCATAAGACAATAAAGTAGCAATTTATGATTAAATTTTATGAAAATAAATTTCCATTTTAAATTATTAAATTAATTATAAAATTGTTAATAAAATATTTATGGCGTACAAAAATACCAAAACTTAAACTATGATCGTTTTTTTCACTTTTTAGATGACTAAAATGTATTTATACATTCATGGGTGAAGTTTCTATTTTTTAGTAATATTACTATTCATTACTATTCATTACTATTCATAAGGGTATGTTACTATTCCTACTTTACTATTCACTAAAAACCAAGTTGATCTTATTAGACTCTAAATTTCTCACTGATCACAACTGTAGAAGACCATTTTTTGAAAATCGTTTCACATTATTAATTATTTAATGAATACAAAAATATTTTAAAACACCCTTTTTTCCTAAATTCATCAATAATACACATCCTATATTTATCCAAATATTTGAAATTCACAAACTTGGCCATAATAAGAAATAAAAATTTATTTATATAAAAGGATTACACAAAGTAACTAAGGTCTTGTTACATAGCCCCTTATAACACCAGTATAGGACTTAAGTGTAAGGTGTGCTATGGTGATAGAATCTTGGGGTGGCTCGGCCAACATTGCCCGAGTGGTAATTTCAATCAGCTTGAAATTCCACCTTAGGCGATTCTGTTCAAGCTTCATACGTTGAAGTTCGGCTTGGGCTTGGTCCAGAGCAAAGCCCACTGATGCTACCTCCTTCCCAAGATTTGATAGATGGACTTCATAAGGCTCGTGTCTACTGGATGAGGCCATTAAATCTCCTTCTTGTATTAATTAACCAAGATAACCATATTTATAAAAACACAACATTAAGATTATAGTTTCCAATGGTCATATTGATGAACTATAATATTGACCAACAGTCATATAACAGTCGAAACTCAACAATCTCATTTTAATTATACCCACTTTATTAATTAAAGAATATAGTTTTGTTGAGTATACAGTAAAATAACACACAAAATTGAAAAAAAAATATAATTAAAAAGTTCGGGTCGTTACATTCTTCCCCCCCTTATGAAATTTCGTCCCCTAAAATTTTAACTTTTACCCTTCGAAGTAAAAAGGTGTGAGTGCTTCTGCCTCATAGACTCCTCTGGTTCCCACGTGGCTTCTTCATATTTGTGGTTCCTCCACAACACCTTAACAAGGTGGGTAGTCTTGTTGCGTAGAACCTTGTCTCTACGATCCAAGATCTCCACCGGTTGCTCCTCATAAGAGAGTTCATGTTCCAGTTGTACCACCTCTAGATTTAGTACATGTGAAGGGTCAGGTATGTACTTCCTCAATAGGGATATGTGGAAGACATCATGAAATTGGGATAGATTTGGAGGAAGTGCAAGACGATAGGCCACTGCTCCCACACGATCAAGGATTTCACAGGGGCCAATGTACCTAGGGCTGAGCTTCCCTTTCTTACCAAACCTCATGACTCTATTCCAAGGTGAAATCCGAAGAAAGACTTTGTCACCAACATCAAACTCCAAGTCCCTTTGATGGTTTTCTGCATAGCTTTTTTGCCGAATTTGAGTATCCTTAATGTGTTGCTGTATGGCATGGACCTTTTCTGTCATCTCTTGCAAAAGATCAGGCCCAAGAAGCTTTCTCTCCCCAGCTTCATCCCAACAAGTAGTAGTTCTACATTGCTTCCCATAGAGAGCTTCATAGGGAGCCATTTTAATGCTCGAGTGGAAGCTATTGTTGTAAGAGAACTCAACTAAAGAGATATGTTGATCCCATACACCTTTAAATTCCATTGAGCAAGTTCTCATCATGTTCTTGAGTGTTTGAATAGTCCTTTCAGATTGGACATCAGTTTGGGGGTGATTGGCCGTACTGAAATTCAATTCAGGGCTCAGAGCTTGTTGAAGACTTCTCCATAATTTTGATGTGAACCTTGGATCACGATCAGAAATGATAGAAAGTGTAACTCCATGAAGCCTTACCACTTCCTTCACATAAATCCTGGAAAGTTTCTCAAGAGAGAAATATTCCCAAATAGAGATAAAATGGGAAGTTTTGGGGAGATGGTCCACAATAACCCATATCAAATTATTTCCTTTGGAAGTTCTCGGGAGACCAGTGATGAAGTCCATAGTGATATTTTCCCACTTCCATGCTGGTATGGGTATTGGTTACAATACCCCTTTAGGAAGTTGTCACTCTGCCTTTTCTTGCTGACATAATAGGCACCTTTAAGTGTAGTCATCGATCTCCCTTTTCATATTATCCCACCAATAATGATCATGAAGGTCCTTATATGTTTTTGTGCTACCAGGATGTATAGAGAAAGTAGAGCTATGAGATTCATCCATCAAATCCTTCTTTATTTCGGGAATATATGGAACACATATTCATATATTAAATTTCAGTACACCTTCTTGATTAGTATTGAACTCAGGAAACTTACCATCCTTCAAAACCTCAAACTTCTTCTGTAACAAAGGATCTTCTTTCTGAGCTTTTTTTATCTTCTCTAATAGTGACAGTTGATAAATCTTTTGGGTTAGGTTTTATGATGTAACTTCCCTTATAATTACCATGTCCAGCTTTACTAGGTCATTGATCAAAGTATCAATTTGAATCCTCATTATGGATAGAACAACTGGGTCTTTCCTACTTAATGCATCAGCGACTTTGTTTGCTCTTCCGGGATGATAATGAATTGAATAATCATAGTCTTTAAAGAGTTCCAACCATCTCCTTTGTCTCATGTTTAATTCCTTTTGTGTGAAAATATACTTCAAACTTTGATGGTCTTTGTATATATCACATTTATCCCCATAAAGATAGTGCCTCCATATCTTCAAAGAAGAAGAAACTGCAACTATCTCTAGATCATGCGTAGGATAGTTCTGTTCACGAGTCTTCAACTGTCGAGATGCATAAGTAATGACCTTGTCATTTTGGATGAGTACACACCCAATACCTTTTAGAGATGCATCACTAAAAATAACGAATCCTTCTCCACTTTAGGGTAGAGTTAACATAGGTGCATTAACCAATATCTTCTTCACCTCTTGGAAAATTTCCTCACACTCCTTTGTCCAGATGAACTTGACCCCTTTTTGAGTTAACTTGGTTAATGGATTAGAAAGTCATGAAATGTTTTTCACAAACATCCTATAATATCCAACTAATCCAAGGAAACTTTGAATCTCAGTTATTGTTGTAGGCTGAGGCCACTCCTCCACAAATTTTGTCTTTGTAGGGTCAACTGTGATTCCTTCATTAGTAACAATGTGCCCTAGGAAAGAAATTTGTTGTAACCAGAATTCACATTTACTGAGGTTTCCAAAAATCCCCTCGTTTCGCAGAGTTTGCAAAACAACCCTTATATGATCCTCATTCTCCTCATGACTTTTGGAATATATCAGAATATCATCAATAAAAACCACCACAAAGTTATCTAGGTAGTACTTAAAGACTCTATTCATCAAATCCAGAAAAATAGTAGGTTCATTAGTCAGTTTGAAGGGCATAACAACAAACTCATAATGCCCGTATCTTGATCGAAAGGCAGTTTTTGGAATATATTCTTTCTTCACCCTCAATTGATGATAACCAGATCGAAGATCAATCTTAGAGAAGAATTGATCCCCATGAAGTTGTTCAAATAAGTCATCAATTCTTGGAAGAGGGTATTTGTTTTTTATTGTGATCCCATTCAGTTCTCTATAATCAATACATAGCTACATCGATCCATCCTTCTTCTTCACAAATAGAAAATATGCTCCCCATGGAGACACACTTGGGGGGATAAACCCCTTCTAAAAAAGATCTTGGAGTTGTTTCTTTAATTCATCCAACTCCACATTTTCCATCCTATACGGGGTATTTGATATCGGGTGATATCCAGGTACAAGTTCAATGGAGAACTCTACCTCTCTTTCTGGGGAAGGTCCAAGAAACTCCTCAGGAAATATGTCAACGTATTCCTAGACAATGGGTACATTTTCTATCCTCAAACTCTCATTTCCTTCATCTTCTTCACTGATAAATTATATAAAAAAAGATATAGGAGGTTCTTATAGACAAATATCAGGTTGATAAATCTCTCCTTGAAAGATAACTATAGGTTTTCCATTCAAGACTAATGAGATTTACTTACTTATGCATTTGATCTTAGCATTATACTTTGAGAGCCAGTTCATCCCTAGTATAATGTTGAATTCCAGCATGGGAATGACTACTAGATTTGTGATAAGATTGTGCTCACCAAAGTAAATACTAGATTTTCTAAACACTGATGATGCTTGGATAATCCCACCAGGAGTCTTGACTGATAACTCTACTTTTAGAAAGTCAGGAGTTGATTCTAAATTCTTTGAAAACTTGGAGGAAATAAAGGAATGTATAGAACCAGAATCAAACAAAGTACTTGCTATCTTTGAGAGAACAATAACATTCCCTGCTACCACATCATTTGGATCTTCAAATTTAGTTATCGTGATAGCAAAAGCACGACCTTGCTCCCTAGGCCTTTGCTGAGGCTGATGGTGGTTCCCCTCCACTACCCTCGGATTTGGACAGTGATTGGAAAAGTGCCCAAGTTTTCCACACTTAAATCACTGGACATCAGGTAGGGATGACACCATATTCCCCTTGTATTTAGTGTTTGGAAGTTGAGGTTTCACCTCACTACAACAATTCCTCGCAATATGGCCATCTCTTCCACACTTTTAGCATTTCCCGCTCCCGAGCAGGCAGTTCCCCGAATTCTTCTTCCCACAATTATTACACGTGGGATGTTACACTTTCTTGCCTCCTCTTCCTTGATCAAAGGTCCTCCATAAGCTGGGCTCCATCGATCTCTTTTTGTCGTTTAATTTATGAGACCATTGTGTCTCACCAAACTCCAGTTCGACTTTCATCACACTTCACACAATCTCCTCATAGCCGTCATAATCTCGGTAGGCTAGATTCTTTTGCAGATGAGGTATCAGTCCACTGAAGAATCTATAAACCTTTCCATTTGGATCCATGAAAAAGCTAGAGGTGTAATGTGAAAGCCTTCTGAAGTTCATCTCATAGCATCCCACATATTCATTCTCCTTCTGCTTCAGGTCGAGAAACTCCTTCTCCATTCTTGTTCTCATAAAAAGAGGGAAATACTTATTGAAGAAGATACCTCTGAACTCTTCCCACTCCATAGCTTCAACATACACTCTTTGCCTCATGTTTTTAATCATCTCCCACCACCGATCAGCTTCTCCTTATAAGCGATAGACAGCTAGGGTTACCTTCTCTTGCTCTGAATATCGGAACACAGAAAATATCTTCTCGATAGAGCTGATCATTTGCTCAAAAATCAATGGGTCAGTCGATCCACAAAAGGTTGGTAGTCATTGACGCATAAAGGACTCAATATAATGCTTTTCCCTTTGTGGTGAGATCGTTCTCTCAGTTTGATTCAAGTTATCTCCCATAACTTGAGTCAGTTGGTTCATCATTCTCATGAATGTTTCCATTCCGACTTCCATCAGAGGGCCATCAGCACGTGGTCCATTGAGGTCACCATTTGCATGATTCCTCCTATTTTCCGAAATTTCTAAAAGAATAAAACCTTAATTAGAAACTTATTTAATTTATGAATCTTGTAACTATAAAGGATTTATGTCTTAAAACTTCTTTAAACAATTACATTTCTATATAATTCCTTCATAATGATTCATAAAAAGCTTGAGATTAACCAAACATATCCCCTGGGAGTGTCGTAACCAAGAGTGCAGCAAGGCCCGTTGTCGTGAACTAGTTCCCATTCGAGTCTAGCTCAAAGCAGTGTTTTTGGGTTTTACCCCTATATACATCTATTCCAGAGCTGCCTCTACCTGCTCGTATCCAGACAGGGATGTATTTTCTTGATAAACCACTTACTTAATACTCACCAAAATACTAGGAAGTTTTCCGATATTTAAACTTTTCTATAGGATTATTATTAAATATTTCATAGACTAATTTCCATAAATAACTAAACTATCCTTTGATACCAACTATGACATCCTGCTCTTTTATTACATAACTTTTCATTTCATTTTACAAATAGAGGATCTTTAAACTCTAGTGTCTTGGAAATCAAGAACAAAAAACTTGAATACAACATAAAACATTCTTCTAATCCACTTGTAAGGATTCATCATGAGTTCTTCCTAAGTACAATTACTGCATCTCATATCCTAGGGACATACATCAAAGGAAAGGGTGAGCAAAAGGCTTAGTAAGAAAAACAAGTGAAACAGTTGACATGTGATCTTGAGAAATATTAATAAGAACATGATAAAAGTCATAAAAACATGAGAAATGGAAGAATACGAATATCCTAATAATAATAACTTGAATCATAACTTGAATATGTGGCTAAAAAATTTCATTTAGATATTAATGAACATATCACCAAGGTTTAACCCCGAGGTGTCATAAATATTACCATGGTTATTCACCAAGGTATCGTGAAACTTATTATCTCTAGAGATTAATTCTTTACCCAATGAATTAGAGAGATATCAGGGAACACCCTTAATATTTATTACTTTCATGTGATCCATAATGAGCATAATCAAACATTTCATAAATAACCCATAGAGAATAAAAGAAATGGGTTTCATTTCAAAATTGTAATGTTTTAAGAGAGTTTAAAAATAAGATCATTATATCATTTATAACCCATGGAAGGGAGTGAGGGTTATATGTATGTCAATTTGAGAATAAAATATATCATATTTATATATTTATGAACACCCATAGAAACGAAATAGGTCTGGGTATTCACATAAATAAAACAAGAGAATTTCTTGAGAGAAAGAGATAAAAATTTTGAGACGAAATTTCTGCAGCATAACGACTATATAACATGGTTTTAGAATATAATAAAAAAAGGGGGTACAAGGACAAACCACTCCTAAATAAATCATATTAAAATATAAATATAGAATAACATGGAGATAACAACATGGTATGGAAATTTTAATGATATACCACAAGAAAAGGAAACTTGAAAGGAAAGAGAAGATGCGATTTCTTTTACAAGAAATTCGGCAGCCTAACGTCGTCACTTAAAAATTCAGAAAAACAAAATTTTGAGAGAATAAATGGTCTCTCAAAAATTTGACATGAAATGGAATGTAATGAGAACATATAAGAACATACCCTCAACATAAAGAGATGGAAACTAGAAGACACAACATAAAGGAAGTCATGACTTAAAAGAGGAGGGTGAAAGGATCCCTTACCTTGAAGTGTAACTTCAAAAGCTTGAAGGTAGGGACCTGGGGAGGCTTGAGGGAACCGTGGGAGAAATTATTGGGAGGTAAGGAGACCAGAACTTTGTTGAGGATGATTTTGTAATCAAATGAATTAGGTAAATGACTTGGTATTTATAGGAAAAGTGAGTGAATAAATTATTAATTTCCAAGGGACACCTCATCGGTGGTATTTGAAAAACCATGGAATTTCCCATGGTATTGGACACTTGGGACACCTCATATAATATATCACTATTCATAAGTCTACCAAAAAGTTTACATCATTATTACATCATAAATGATGTCATTAAACACCCGAAACTCAAAACTGCATTTTTACTATTCATCGATAATTCAACTGTTTCAGAAAACCCCAAAAATTCACCCTAACCTAATATCTATGCTCTGAATTCAAAAATGAAGTCCATTTTATGAAAATAATTTTTTAAATATTTTTAATTTAATTTTTAAATAAAACCATTATTTATTCCAAAAATACAACTTTAAAACTATAACTCATTTTGTAACACCTTAAAAAAGTAATCAAGGACCCATAAAATATCATATACCCATAAGTAAATAAAGTAACAATTTATGATTAAATTTTATGAAAATAAATTTCCATTTTAAATTATTAAATTAATTATAAAATTGTAAATAAAATATTTATGGCATACAAAAATACCAAAACTTAACCTATGATTGTTTTTCACTTTTAAGATGTCTAAAATTTATTTATACATTTATGGGTGAAGTTTCTATTTTTTTGGTCAAATTACTATTCATTACTATTCATAAGGGTATGTTACTATTCCTACTTTACTATTCACTAAAAACCAAGTTGATCTTATTAGACTCTAAATTTCTCACTGATCACAACTGTAGAAGACCATTTTTTGAAAATAATTTCACATTATTAATTATTTAATGAATACAAAAAATATTTTAAAATACCCTTTTTCCCTAAATTCATCAATAATACACATCCTATATTTATCTGGATATTTGAAATCCACAAACTTGGCCATAATAAGAAATAAAAATTTATTTATATAGAAGGATTACACAAAGAAACTAAGGTCTTGTTACATATCCCCTTATAACACCAGCATAAGACCTAAGTGTAAGGTGTGCTATGGTGATAGAATCTTGGGGTGGCTCGACCAACATTTCCCGAGTGGTGATTTCAATCAGCTTGAACTTCTCCCTTAGGTGATTCCGTTCAAGCTTCATATGTTGAAGTTTGGCTTGGTATTGGTGCAGAGGAAAGCCCAGTAATGCTACCTCCTTCCCAAGCTCTGACAGATGGGCTTCATAAGGCTCGAGTCTACTGGATGAGGCCATTCAATCTTCTTCCTGTAGTAATTAACCAAGATAACAGTATTTATAAAAACACAACGTTAAGATTATAGTTTCCAATGGTCATATTGACCAAAGATCATATTGACTAATGGTCATATAACAGTCAAAACCCAACGGTCTCATTTTAATTATACCCACTTTATTAATTAAAGGATATAGTTTTGTTGAGTATACAGTAAAATAACACACAAAATTAGAAAACAAATATAATTAAAAAGTTTGGGTCATTACATAGAAACTTTATTCATTAGTGAACGTTGATCATTCAAAAAGACCCTTTTAGATTACCTTTGTTGAACTGTGAGGACCCAAGGATAGAATCCCTCTAGCAGTGATCCACATGCACTCCTTTGATCTTTGAACAATACCACTTGATCTCCAGGTGCTAGTGTGGAGAGTTGAATTTCTTATGTTGTAAATTCTTGATCAATCATTCTTCTGTCTTGAAGAAATATCTTTGAAACTTTTTGTTATTGGGAGGGAGAGAGGAGGAGTTGAGAGAGAATTATTTGTGCACAACAATTCTATATTCTGAATTTTGGATACCCTACACAATAGACATAATCGTATATTTATTGAGTTTGGATTTATGTTAAAATATTATTTAATTTCATTATATACATTAAATAACATTTATTACCTTTAATAAACCCCATGCATCATAATAATAAAGAAAATATTATTATTTTATGGCATGCACCAACTTGGGCTATAAAAAATATTATTTAACTAGATTTTTAATTAATATTTTTCATAGGACATGGTCTTGGTCCATTAAAAATCCTCTTTCATTTATTGAACACACAAATAAAATTTTATTCAAAAATAAATATTTCGTTCAAATACCGTCAAATAAACATTTATCAAATATTTAATAAAATAAATAAATATATTTTTATTCACATGGCGATGAATAAATATTTATATTATTTATGTGATCAATATAAATTGAATAAAATTATTCCTTAGACTTGAGAGAAAAATTTATTACATTAATTAAACCCAAATATAATTTAATTAATATCAATAGAAACACTTAGTGTGTGACCATCTAGGATTCCTTCTTGTTAGCATTAGGTGGGCTTGCCTAAAGTCCAAGATTACTATATATCAATGGGTCAAGGCATCCAAGAGAAAGAACTTAATGTCTCAATGTTGAAAACCACATATTAATGCTCACTATGTAATATAATCCTGTTATCACAATATCTCATAAAAAAGGTTTCATCAAATTTTTATCAACCTATTTACATGATATGTCTTTCTTTGACTATCTAAAATAAACATGTTGTTACACCATGGGCATGAAGTTTAATATAACAATTATATTCCAATAAAATAGCTGAGATATCAAATTTCATAAATATAGAAAGGAACCATTACTTAACTTATCCATTAATGAAATGTCAATTGGGATGCATCTAGTATATCCTACTTCTCGCCAACATATGGTGTGAAGATTTTGGTTATTAAATCTAAGTGCATGAGTCATGAAATACAGTAATGATAATATTAAAGTCTAAGGACCATTACACACACTTTTAGATAGGAATATCTGATGATACAAAAACATGTGGAATTCCTACTGGTGGGTCTATTCTCATAATCTTCCATCAGGGAGATTACCAACTGTGTACTTCCTAATAAGAAACCTTATCCACTTACAAGCACTCCTACTTGACGGTATAAATACTATGTGTCCAATCATAGTACTTTATACAAACGCAAACCGATATTAATAATATTTTCATAGAACATAAATGTTCTCATCATATTAGATAACTAATATGACCTTATAAACATAAAAAATACTCCAAGACATTATTACATTAAAGTCATCCAAAAATAATGAACAATATGTAATTAGACATTAAATTAATATTCAATACATCAAATATACATGTCATCAAATTAAAATAGTTACTCCTAGGACACAAAATCTAACATGGACATATATCAAACTTATAAAATTTGAGGTTTGATAATGGCCCATTTTGGACGCTTTTGGAAATATAAAACCATGGGTGTAGTTTATTATTTTCAAAAATTCCATGTGTGTCATCTCCCCCACATATAAAAGCTACACAACCTCCTCATATATTAACACTTCCAAATACATATGGTTCATAAAATACCTATAAAAATAACTTCCTTACTCTAATACCGACATCCTATATCCTTTTTTTCTCATAAATCCAACATAGTAAGTATTTTTGTGAAAACCTAAAGAAGTGTCCCAACAAATAATTAATGCTCTTAAAGTAGAGTTTTTTATTTTGTTTCTTCTTCCACCTACTTAAAATACTATTAATACATTATAATATAATAGCCTCATTATATTAAATAAACTAATATGTTATTATTTTAAGGTAATTACATATATCTATCTCCACTTCCATCAAATGGAAAATGAAACTGTTGATCATATGTATGATGGGCTACCGCCTTGCGAAACGATGTATTTGATTTCCATCACCACCTTTAAATGTTGGATATAATGATTGATTTAAAAAACGAATATTATATTTATGATATTATTATACTTATGAAATTTTAATATCACATATTACTTCGTACTTTCCATTCATTTTAAAATACAATAACGTCGCTCGTGTGTACGGCGGACTACCGTTTCGTAAAGAGATGCGAATCATTTTCACTTACTATTTACATTGAAGGTAATGCGGATAAATTTAGTGAACATATGTGATATGTATTAAATTTTATTGATTATTAAATATTAATATATCACTCACCTCCATACCCTTTAACCCATTAAGGAAATGATAATGCCACTCGTGTGTACTTATGACCTACTGTCTCTACGGAGCGTTGTGATCCATTCTCCATGTTCAAATATCAATAATGATTCAAAAAATGTATCTAATGAAAAAAATGATATTTATAAAATTAATAAAATTTTTTAGAGTATAGAAATATATAATATGTGTAAGAATTGTAATTTTCATGACAAAACACGCATGTGAAAATAAGATAGTTAACACTTAAAACAATGAAAATAATGAAATATTATGAAAAAAGGGTGTTAAAATGACATAAGAGGATAATATATGATATTATAAATATGTACATGTTTCTAGTATAAATTAATTACATGCTAAAAACAACTATACATGATGTTAAATCATGTTCAACCAAAATGAAGCGTGAGGTAAGGGACTTCATCTCAATTTTTCTTTATTGAGGCATATTATAATGCTATAAACCTAATTTATTTTATATGGTGCATATAATGCCTCTATTACATGTAATATCATTATTAATTAATAATTAATGGTATTTTAAGATTCAATTTTAATTATTTCATCCAAGGGGGTTTGACTACAAAATTACCTTGTGGTAAATAATTTCATAACTCAATTTCTTTTCATTGGGTTGTATTACTTATTTGCTATCTTTGATATTGTATGATTATGTGTGTAACATCCTGTGTAAATAAAGAAATGATAAATTATATTTTTTATTAATATTTTGTGAATTAAATATTAATTTTACTTTAAAGGGGTTTCTATGTTCGATGGCGTACCCGATACGCAACAACGAGTTTCTTTGAAATCTTACGTTGCACACTAATAATATAATATTATTAATTTAAACGGTAGTTAACTCCTAGCCGTTGTGTTGGTAGGAATGAACAAAAATAACTACAGTATGATTATAAATATTTTTTAAATAAAACATAGGGGCTTAAAATACGAATGAATCTAATTTAAGCATAAATACTGTAATATTCACTAAAAGGTTGATTTACCGCCTTTTGATAGTGAACCATATTTAAATATAGTTTTGGTCATTTTTATATGTATTTGACAAAATAAAACTCTTATATAGATTCAGGACATCAAAATTTACTTTGGGTAAATTTTCGGTATTTTTCTCGTAAAGTTCATTTTTTAATGAATAGTGAAAAATACTGTATTTTTATTCAAAAAGTACCTTTTAATATTATTTATTTATATGGTTATATTATCTTTTTAATTTGTTTTAAATTTTTATTAGATTATATTTTTACCAATTAATCCAATTTTGGTCATTGGAATTAATTTCACTTTGAAATTGGACATAAACAAGTGTCGATATTTTGATAGTTATCGTTTCTTAAAAACACACTATATGTTTTGACAATGGAAATTAATTTTAAATTAATTAATGAAACTTCTATGTTTTTAATTTAGTAAAATAGACATAATTTTTGAATTCAGAATATCATATATATCTTAGGTTGAATTTTTGATAGTTTTATGAAAAACTTCAATTTTTGATGAATAGTGAAACAACTAAGTAGTAGTTAAAAACTGACATTTTCATTTAAATGAAAATTTAACACTTCTCTGGATTATATTTATAAAATCATACATACATGGTTGTAATTATTAACTAAAATGTGGTTCAATAATATGAAAATAATTTTTGGTGAATAGTAAGTTTTGACTTTTATTTACCACAGTTAAAGGAAAATAAGGTAATTCAAGGTAAAAAGAATATTATAATAATAAAAAATTACCTTAAAACTTGTCCTAACCTTATTGGTTGAGTAATTTACAACCATGGGCATCTTTGGGTAGATTTTTAGACCCCATGGAGCCACTTGGGAGTGATAATTAGACTTTATTTTAATTAACTTAAAGTAAAGGTAAAAATGACATAAACAAATATCTTTTAGTAAATAAATTTTTTTCATGGGGTTATATATATTATATTTTATACTATAAATATTATTTGGAAAGATAAAACAATTTACTACATTATGGTATTTTTTTTCTAAATTTTAGAGATCAAATAAATTAAATTATTTATGACACAATAATGATGCAATATTTACCTCATTAATAAATGATTTAAATAAATAAGATTATAAATATTAAAAAATATCTAAAACTTGTACAATTATTATTGTATGATCTTATTTAGACTATTAGTAATCTTATATTCATCTTTAATGAGTTTTGGATCTTTGGAAACTGAAGATAGGTTTATAATAAAATAATATTTGCAAACATTCCTAAAGAGCCCCTCCTCCCCCTTATAAAAGCCCTCACTTCTAACTCATTACTCACACCTCTGAAGCATTTTGTCTAGTCCAAAACCTAACTAAATAATCTCTAAATATCTCTATACTCCTCCTAGAATCCTTACCTTAGGCAGAAGGCACTTCAAGAAGTCCTTTTGGTTCAAACCAAAGGGAGTTACCCAAATTAAATGTAACGATTCCTCTTAACTTCTTTTCTTTTATTTTACTTATCCAACCCCTAAAATCCTTTTATTACATTATTTTATAACAAAACCAGTATCCTAAATATACTAGGATGTTTTTATGAGAAAGATTCTAACTATACTTACACACACCTCCATCTAATGGGTGAAGAAGATACTGTTTCTATGAATGGAAAACTAACGCCTCACGAAACGATGATTGTTCGATTATCTCCTATCGCCTCTCATGGTGGCCATTAAGATGAACCTATATTTATATATCATATATATTGTGTTTATGTTTTCTTTATTCTTCTGTATTTTTCTTTTATAGAATATTTTTATGGTTTCCATTATGGGTAAACACGATAATTTCATTTGAGGAAGTGCGGACTACCGCCCCCTCAAAGTGATATGACTCATTAGTGCCATATGTGGGATGTATAAAGGATGGAGTTAATGATATTATATATATATATATATATATATGATATTATATTGGAATTATAATATACCTATGTATCATTATGTTTTATTTCCATTAAAATAAGAAATAGAAATGAAAGTAGCATTCATGCGTACGTACGACTTACTGTCTCGATGAACGGTGCATTTCATTTATTACCTCCAAATTTTATATACTATTATAAATACATGTATATACTAGATATATATGATATATATGATATCTAAATCATGAATATCATTCAGGATATAATAAAATTTTGACCATGTGAACAACTTGTAATTATAAGATGTCCATTTTTGACTCAGGTACCAAATATCGACAAAATGGACGTTATTAACTTAAATGATTACATAATGTTTATCGAAAGGTAATAAGTGATATAAAGAATAATAAATTTGAAAAAGGTTCTTAAGAAAGTAGAAATTAAATTAGTTTATTATTCATGATATTAAATAATGAACGATTCAAGTCGGACATGAGGTAAGGGACTTCGTCTCAATCTCCTTTAATTTAGCCATATTTCGATAATATATACCTTATTCTTTTATGCAGTGTATAATAAAACCCTTTGAATTTTACTTTCATTCAAATGGAATATTTTTTCTACAAAGCGTTTTACTAAACGATAAATGGAATGTTTTTAATGTTTTCGGCAACAATGACCTCTCCGTCGTCGTAATCGTTATTTGGCTTCCTATATAGGCCTTAATGTTTTCAAAAATGAAAAGGAAATCCCTTATTATGTTTTTATATATTTTGGTATTGAATTTTTTTTATAATGGATTTGTTATGTCAATATATTTAAGTGATATATTGTGATTTAAATGTGGAAATGATTTCTTTCCTTTATATTTTTTGTATGTGTTATGATTTTATAATGGTACTTGGACATTTGATGGGTGGTTACATGATAAACCAAATGATGGGTGGTGCCATGATAAACCAGGATGGGTGGTTACGTTATAACCTCTAATGCATTGGGTATGGAAGTCGTCCATATGGATATTCCATTTAGTGATATGTGTGGAAGTCGACCGTATGGTTATTCCACTTAAGAATATTTATGTCCCAAGTTACCTTTATATGTTATGTGTTCTTTATATGGGTTTTATGGTAATAGTTTGGTTACAAAAGGGTAAGAAATGATCTTTTATTCAGTAAAGAGTATTTGTTACTTCATAAAGGTGAAAAGTATTACTTATGATAAAGTATTAATGGTTTCCTTATTGTTTTGAAAAACTAACAGTTTTTCTTCTTTGTGTATCCCTTAATGAGCTTTTTATGCTTATCCCAAGTTTTTGAAATGTTTTTAATAGGACATAAAGTGGAATAGGGTCAAGGATGGGATCAAGTAAATTTCATGCTATCTAAAACATGGAATTATACATGACTCTTTTTTCAAGAGTTTTTATTTTGTTAAAAAATGTAAACTAAGTATATGTGTCTACATGTATTATTCAAGTTGTCATGTTTATGTTATAGACTAATTCCCTAAAACTCTAAACCTGAAAAGATCCTCAATGTGAATTATTCATTTAATTCAAGATTATGTAATGTTTTAAGGCCAGGTCCTTATAGTTGGTATCAGAGGTCAGTTTAGACAACTTTAGGAGTTAGAATATAGTTAAATTAATATCCATAAATTATTTTAGTTTAAGTTATGATTGAAATTATATAGAATTTACCGATTACCATGTTGCTTCACCTAAGCTATTTCTGTGTTCATAATGATTTTCCGTAGAGGAAACATGGCAGCTATGTTTGGACAACACCAGGATGAAGAAAACCTTCCAAATCAGAAACCTGAGATGGTCAGAATCAGAACTAAAAAGTTTGTTGCAGTGAAGGAATAGTTGAATCAAGCTATAAATAGTGGTGGTATCCATGCACGAGATCATCCATATCAACCATAGAGGAACATGTCAGTAGTGGAGAATTTCATGAGGCAGCATCCCCCATCATTCAGAGGATCATCTGACCCTGTGCTAGCAGAAGGGTGGATTAAAGCATTTGATAAATTTTTTGATGTCATGGGGTGTTCAGAACATCAAAAGGTTAGTCTTGATGTTTACCATTTTGAAGGTGAAGCTGATCAGTGGTGGTCAATGGTAAAAAATATTAGGGATAATGAGGAGATTGATTCTATTTATTGGGAAGAATTCAAAGGTACGTTTCTTGAGAAATATTTTCCTAAGTTGGTTCATATTAGGATGGAAAAACAATTCCTAGAATTGTGGCAGGAGGATGAATCCGTGGCTGCTTATGTAGAAAAATTCACTCGAATGACAAGGTATGCTCTAAATTCCATCCAAGATCTTGATAGTAAGATAAATTGATTTTAATTAGTACTGAAGCCGTGATATCGAATAGCATTAGCCTCTCATGAGTTCAAAAGTTACGAAAGACTTTTTCGATGTGCGGAGAAGGTGGAAATGGAGTTTTCCAATGATTATGTGTTCTTTGACAAACAACAGAATAATAGGTTTAGTTGGCAGTAAAAGGGAAAGAATTCATCTTAGAATCCTGGAGGTAAGAAAACAAAATATCCATCTTGTGAGATGTGTGATAAAAAGCATCCAAGAGAATGTTTATCAAACTCTAGGAAGTGATTCCAGTGTGGTAAGTTTGGTCATATTGCTTATAACTGTAAGGAAAATGATCAAGCAGGCAATGAAAAGTCAGCGATAAGATGTTTTAAGTGAAATGAAATGGGTAATTATGAAAATGAGTGTCTAGAGAAGAACTCAACTGGGAGAAAGCAACCATAATACAAGAATAAAGGGGTGGTGAAATCCTTTGAAACTACTTCAGGAGATGTTAGATCATCAAATGAATTAGTATCAGGTACACTATTTGTTTGTTCAGATTATGCCAATGTGTTTTTTGATTCAGGGTCTACACATTCTTTCATTTATGAGAAGTTTTATAGTAACTTGGGAGTTCCATATCAAGATATGAATCCTAAAATTATGGTAAAAACACCTAGAGAAAATGTTGATACGAAAAGAAATTATAAAAACCTTCCTATCCTTATGTGCGAAAATAATCTACTTTCAAACCTTATTGATTTGCCTCTAGTAGAGTTTGATGTTATTTTGGGTATGGACTAGCTGTCTGTTTATCATGCTAAGATTGAATGCAGAGCTAAAGAGGTTTCTTTTCAGAAATATTTTTAGTTTGTATACAAGAATTATCCCTAACTTTTGATAACATATCAAGAATCTGAGAAACTAGTAAAATATGTATATGAATGTTACCTTGCACAAATTGTTTAAAACAAAGGAACTATTTAGATAAATGATGTGCCGATGATAAATGAGTATCTTGATGTTTTTCCTGATGAGTTTATAGGTATTATACCTAATCGGGAAGTTGAATTTACTGTTGACTTAGTTTATGATGCTAAGACAATTTCAAAACCCCCTTATCGAATGGTTCAAATTGAACTTTCAGGGTTAAATAATCAATTGCAGGAGTTGTTAGATAAAGGTTTCATTTGACCTAGAACATCACCATGGGGTACTCCTATCTTATTTGTTAAAAATAAAGATGGTTCAATGAGGATTTTCATTGATTATAGAGCATTGAATAACATCACTATTAAGAACAAGTATCCTTTACCTCATATTGATGATTTTTTTGATCAGATATAGGGAGATCAGTATTTTTTGAAGATTGATTTGAGGTCAGGGTGACATCAGTTAAAAGTAAAGGAAGAAGACATTACGAAGACCAGATTTCGTACTAGATATGGCCATTATGAATTTGTAGTTATGCCTTTTGGTTTAACCAATGCACCTGCTGTATTCATGGATCTTATGAATAGAATTTTCTATGAGTTCTTGGATAAGTTTGTGGTTGTGTTCATTGATGATATTTTGGTTTATTCCAAAATTAAAGAGGAACATGAAAGTCATTTAAGGGTAGCCTTGCAAACCTTAAAAGAAAAGAAACTGTTTAGAAAATTTAGAAAGTGTGAGTTTTGGTTGCAAAAAATTTCTTTACTTGGTCACATTGTTTAAAAAAATGGCATAACTGTTGATCCTGATAAAACAAAGGTTGTTGAAGAATGGACAAGACCCAAAAATATAACCAAGATCCATAGTTTTCTTGGTTTAGAAGGTTATTACCAGATGTTTGTTTAGAATTTTGGATGATTATCTAGTCCAATGACTAAATTAACTCAAAAAGGTGTTAAGTTCCTTTGGATAAAAGAATGTGATAATTTTTTTCAGGAATTGAAAAGAAGATTGGTGAATGGTCCAGTTTTGGCACTGCCTTCCAGAAGTGGTGAGTTTGTTATTTACAGTGATGCTTTGTTGAAAGGACTTGGATGTGTCCTTATGCAGAATGAGCAGGTAATTTCTTACACTTCATGTCAGTTGAAACCTCATCAGTTAAATTACCCTACACATGATTTGTAATTAGCTGCTGTTTTTTTTGATTTAAAAATTTGGAGGAATCATTTTTATGGGGTAAAATGTGAAATATATACTGACCACAAAAGTTTGAAGTATATATTCACTAAAAAATAATTGAACATGAGAAATAGGAGATGGTTGGAATTAATCAAGGATTATGATTTCATGATTCATTACCATCTAGGAAAGGAAAATAAAGTGGCTGATGCTTTGAGTCGAAAAAGTAATGCTTCATTGACCATGATAAATTTGGAACAAGATCCTTTTGTTTTTGATTTGATGAAATTTGGAATAGAAGTTGTTAGTGTAGGAAATTATTCTATTTTTTTCAGGTTTCAGTGAAATCATATCTATCAGACAGAATAAAGAAAGCGTATAAAGAAGACAGTGAGTTGCAGAAAAAGGTAGAGTTGGTTTAGAAGGGTAAGTTTCCTGATTTTAACATTGATAATGATTGTGTTTTGAGGTTTGGAAAAATATTATGCCTGCCTTGTGATTCAAAGTTGAATAATGAGTTGTTATGTGAAGCTCATAGTTCCCCGTTTCAGTTTATCCCAGTAGTATAAAGATATAAAAAGATCTTCAGAAGTATTACAAGTGGGATAGAATGAAAAGAGATATTGCTGATTTTACTATGCAGTGTTTGACTTATCAGTATGTTAAAGCAGATAGACAGTTACCAAAAGGGATGCTTTAGTGTTTATCGGTGCCAGAGTGGAAATGCGAAAATATATCCATGGACTTCGTTGTGGGATTACCAAAGACATCTCGAGGTAATAATGCAATCTGGGTTATTATTGATCGGTTGACTAAATCTGCTCATTTCCTTCCTATTCGAGATACTTTGTCTCTAGATTAAATTTATATTTTGTATGTTAAAGAGATAGTCAGGTTTCATGGAGTTCCCCTCTCCATTGTATCTGATCATGATCCCAAGTTTACTTCTAACCTTTGGAAAAGCATTTAGAAGTCATTGAGTACTGAATTAAATTTTTGTACAACTTTTCACCCTCAATAATATGGGCAATTAGAATGAACAATTAAAACATTTGAGGATATGCTACATGCTTTCTCAATGGATTACCAGGGAAGTCGGTACCAACATCTTTCTTTGGTTGAATTTTCTTATAATAACAATTTTCATTCCAGTATACAGATGGATCCATTTGAGGCATTATATGGAAAGCATTATCGAACTCCAACATTTTGGGATAAAGTAGGTGAAAGGAAGATGAAGGGACTAGAATTGGTAGAAGAGATGGTAAAAAAAGTTTAGTTGATTCAGAAGAACATGAGAACAACTCAGAGTAGGCAGAAAAGTTATGCAAATAACTAGAGGAAGGATCTATCTTTTGAGGTCGGTGATCATGTCTTCCTCAAGGTTTCTACATGGAAAAGTGAGATGTGTTTTGGTAATAAGGGAAAGTTTAGTCCAAGGTTCATTGGAACTTATGAAATCCTAGAGAAAATTAGATCAGTTGCATAAAAAGTGGCTTTACCTCTATGTTTATACCAGGTACACAATTTTTTTCATGTTTCAATGTCGAGAAAGTATATACCAGATCTGTCTCATGTTTTGAACCCAAAGGTAGTTCAGTTGGAAGAGAATCTCTCTTTTGGGGAACAACCAGTCCATATTATTAACTATAGAGAGAACGTGTTGTGGAATAAGGTAATTAACCAGGAAAAGGTTTTGTAGAAAAAACATATGGTTTAAGAGGTAATGTGGGAATATGAAAATGCTACGAGGGATAAATACACACACTTATTTGATAAGTGAATAAAATTATGAGGATGCAATATACAAAAGGGGTGAAGGATGCAAAATCCCAGGTAAATAAAGAAATAATAAATTATCTTTTTTATTAATATTTTTTGAATTAAATATTAATTTTACTTTAAAGGGGTTTCTATGTTCGATGGCATACCCTATATGCAACAATTTGTTTCTTTGAAATCTTACGTTGCACACTAATAATATAATATTATTATTTTAAATGGTAGTTAACTCCTAGACTTTGTATTGGCAGGAATGAACAAAACTAACTACAGTATGATTATACATGTTTGTTAAATAAAACATAGGGGCTTAAAATATGAATGAATCTAATTTTAAGCATAAATACTCTAATATTCACTAAAAGGTTGATTTATCGCCTTTTGATGGTGAACCCTCTTTAAATCTAGTTTTGGTAATTTTTATATGTTCTATTTGACAAAATAAAACTCTTCTATAGATTTAGGACATCAAAATTTACTTTGGGTAAATTTTTGGTATTTTTTTGGTAAAGTTCATTTTTTAATGAATAGTGAAAAATACTGTATTTTAATTCAAAAAGTGCCTTTTAATATAATTTATTTATATGGTTATATTATATTTTTAATTGGTTTGAAAGTGTAATTAGATTATATTTTTACCAATTATTCCAATTTTGGTCATTGTAATTAATTTCACTTTGAAATTGGACATAAATAAGTGTCGATCTTTTGATAGTTATTGTTTCTTAAAAACACGCTATTTGTTTTGATAACAAGAATTAATTTTAAATTAATTAATGCAAATTATATGTTTTGAATTTAGTAAAATAGACATAATTTTTGAATTCGGAATATCATATATAGCTTAGGCTGAATTTTTGATAGTTTTATGAAAAACTTCATTTTTTGATGAATAGTGAAACCATTAAGTAGTAGTTAAAAACTGACATTTTCATTTAAATGAAATTTTAACACTTATATAGATTAGATTTCTAAAATCCTAAATACATGGTTATAATTATAAAGTAAAATGTGGTTGAATAAGATGAAAATAATTTTTGGTGAATAGTAACTTTTGACTTTTATTTACCGCGGTTAAAGGTAAATAGGGTAATTCAAGGTAAAAAGAATATTATAATAATAAACAATTACCTTAACACTTGTCCTAACATTATTGGTTCAGTCATTTACAACCATTTTCATCTTTGGGTCTATTTTAAGACCCCATGGAGCCACTTGGGAGTGATAATGACACTTTATTTTAATTAACTTAAAGTAAAGGAAAAAATGACATAAACAAATATCTTTTTAGTAAATAATTTTTTTTCATAGGGTTATATAAGTTATATTTTAGACTATAAATATTATTTGTAAATATAAAAATATTTCTTACATTATTGTATTTTTTTATAATTTTTAAACATCAAATAAATTAAATTATTTATGACACAATAATGATGTAGTATTTACCTCATTAATAAATTATTTAAATAAATAAGATTAAAAATATTAAAAAAATATCCAAAACTTGTCTAATTCTTATTGGATGATTTTATTTCGACCATTATACATCTTATCTTCATATTTAATGAGTTTTGGATCTTTGGAAACCGAATATAGGTTTATAATAAAATAATATTTGCAAACCTTCCTAAAGAGACCCTCCCCCCCTTATAAAAAGCCCTCACTTCTAACTCATTGCTCACACCTCTCAAGCCATTTTTATCATCCAAAACCTGAACAAATATTCTCTAAAGATCCCTCTACTCATCCTAGAAGCCTTAACTTAGGCAGAATTCACTTCAAGAAGTCCTTTCGGTTCAAACCAAAGGGAGTTACCCAAATTAAAGGTACCAATTCCTCTTAATTTCCTTTATTTTATTTTAACTCTCCGACCACTAAACTCTTTTTATTCCTTTATTTTATAACAAAAATAGTATCCTCAATATAATAGTATGTTTTTATGAGAATTATTCTAACTATAATTACACACACCTCCATCTAATGGGTGAAGAACATACTGTTTCTATGAATGGAAAACTAACGCCTCACAAAACGACGATTGTTCGATTATCTCCTACCACCTCTCATGGTGGACATTAATATGACACTATATTTATATATTATATATATATTATTTTTATGTTTTCTTTATGCTTCTATATTTTTATTTTATATCATACCTTTATGGTTTCCATTATGGGTAAACACAATAATTTCATTTGAGGAAGTGAGGACTACCGCCCCCTCAAAGTGATATGACTCGTTAATGCCATATGTGGGATGTATAAAGGATAGAGTTAATAATATTATATATGATATTATAATGTAATTATAATATACCTATGTATCATTATGTTTTAATTCAATTAAAATAATAAATAGAAATGAAAGTAGTGTTCATGCATACGTACGGCTTACCGTCTCCATAAACGGTGCATTTCATTTCTTACCTCCATATGTTATGTACTATTATAAATACATGTAAATACTGGATATATATGATATATATGATATCTAAATCATGAATATCATTCAGGATATAATGAAATTTTTACCATGTGAACAACTTGTAATTATAAGAAGTCGATTTTTGAATCAAGTACCAAATATCGAAAAAACAAAAGTTATTAACTTAAATGATTAAATAATGTTTATAACATGGTAATAAGTGATATAAAAGGAATAATAAACTTGAAAAAGGTTTTTATTCATGTAGAAATTAACTTTATTTTATTATTCAGGAGATTAAATAATGAATGTGTCAAGTCAGACACGAGGTAATGGACTTCGTCTCAATGTCCTTTCATTGAGGCATATTTTGATAATATATACCTTATTATTTTACGCGGTGTATAATAAAACCCTTTGACTTTTAATTTCATTCAAAGGGAATATTTTTTCTATGAAGCGTTTTACTAAATGAAAAATGGAATGTTTTTAATGTTTGCGGCAACAATGACCTCTCTGCCACTGTAGTCGTTATTTGGATTCCTCTATAAGAATTAATGTTTTCTAAAATGAAAAGGAAATCCCTTATTATTATTTTATTTATTTTGGTATTGAAAATGTTTTTTAGTGGATTTTTTATGTCAATATATTTCAGTGATATATTGTGATTAAAATGTGGAAATGTTTTCTTTCCTTTATATTTGTTTTATGTGTTATGATTTTATAATGGTACTTGGACATTTGACAGGTGGTTATGTGATAATACAAATGACAGGTGGTGTCACGATAAACCAGGATGGGTGGTTACGTTATAACCTCCAATGCATTGGGTATAGAAGTCGGCAGTATGGCTATTCCATTTAGTGATATGTGTGGAAGTCGACTGTATGGTTATTCCACTTAAGAATGTTTATGTCCCAAGTTACTTTTATATGTTATGTGTTCTTTATATGGGTTTTATGGTAATATTTTGGTTACAAAAGGGTAAGAAATGATATTTTATTCAGTAAAGATTATTTACTACTTCATAAAGGTGAAAAGTATTACTTATGATAAAGTATTCGTGGTTTACTTGTTGTTTTGAAAAACTAACAGTTTTCTTTATTTGTGTATCCCTTATTGATATTTTTATGATCATACCAAGTTTTTGAAATGTTTTTCACAAGACATAAAGTGGAATATAGTCAAGGATGAGATCAAGGAAATATCATGCTGTCTAAAACACAGAACTAGACATGACTCTTTTTTCAAGAGTTTTTATTTTTTGAAACAAATGAAAACTAAGTAGATGCGTCTTCATGTATTATTCAAGTTTTCATGTATATGTTATGGCCTAATTCCCTAAAACTCTAAACTTGAAAAGATCCTCAATGTGAATTATTTGTTTAATTCAAGATTATATAATGTTTTAAGGCTGGGTCCTTATAATGTGTGTAGTGTATTTTGAATATATTATGTTATATATGTAATTTTTTAAATTAATTTATATTTTACACCCATAATGGATTCACTGGTTAACTCCCACTTCAACATTATGATCTTAATAAGGGTTTATTTCACAATCTAATTTTAATCGTGATTATTTATGCTTGAATTTCTGTTGAAAAAAATTATTTTATCATTGACTAATAAAACCCTTTAGTTTTATTATAATATTATTATTTATTAAGTTTTAAAGTAATAGTTCCATTTTCAATATCTTTGTTAATTAAAATGATTGAGAAAATGTTTTTAATAAAATCTGACTTCATTTAGCTCTTCTGTAGGAAATCCTTCTACTTTAAAAATAGTGTTTTCAAAAAAAAAAATTCAATAATGTTTTCATCATTTCCAAAATGATTTTTTAAATAAATTTTTACCCATTTTCTATTTTTTTAGAAATCTTTTCATTGGAATATTCATGTCAATTTCTATATAAGTCATGTTTGTATTTTATTGTAAATTTTAAAGGAATCTTTGTTTTAATATGCACAACATATAAGGAATTTCCTACCATCATGAGAACTCATTGTTTTAAAGTATCCTTTAAAAGTTTCAAAGTTTAATTTCAAATAAAATTATTTTAAAAATACTTTTTGAAACATTATTTTAAAATATTATATTTTCGAAGTGAAAAGGATATTTTCCTTAAGAATGTTTTTAATGTTTTTATGGTATTTATATTCACCAACAACAAAAATCATTTATTTTACTTATACTCCACTGGTGATATGTTATATTGGTACAATAATTTTTATTTATATGGATGGTTTATGTTAATTTTGACCAAGAAAAGTATTGAAATTCTCTTTCTTGATTCATTTTTACAGTCATTATCTTTCCCATGAAATATTTACTTACCTGTTATCATTGAAAATTAAATTTCTCTTAAATATACATATTATTCATCATGGATATTTTTATTTCTTTAACCATATATCCTTTCTACATATGGTTTTTTTGTATTGAAAGTTATTTTTTATTTGTTTAAATATTGAAAAATTCAGATTCTTTAATCAATACATATATTTGATGATATGACACTTTATTGATGTATTAAATCAATTATTCAATATATGAGTAATGCTTTGGACTTATAGTGATGAGTGAGTCTCAGAATTATATAGACTCTAAATTAATTGGTAATCTCATGATGTTAATCAGTTATCTATAATTAAATGGGGTTTTACCCATAGTTTTAAATTGTCTTGTAAAAGGTCTTGACAATAGAGGTATCATGAAGCTTGAGATCTTGACATCAAATAATTAAGCATTTACTTTACTTATAATTTGGTTATTATTATTATCCATGAGATTTTTAAAATGATATTATCTTCAGATACATTTCACTATCAGCTTATTAATTAAATGGAAATTGTTTTTAGTAATTATATTTCTATATTGATTATTACATATCTTATTATCCATGATATTTTCACAATGATATTATATTTGGATGGATTTCATTCATACTTATTTGATTAAATGGAATGTGTATTTAGTTATTTACATTTCCATATTAAATTTTAATTATCTAATAATGGTAGTCAATTATTGATTAAATGACATGTGTTTCAGTTATTTACCTTTCTATATTGATTTTTATCTATGAGATTTTTTACATTGATATTATTTATATATGAATTTCATTCTAAGTTTATTGATTAGAAGGAATTTTTGTTCAGTTATATACTATTCCATATTGATTATACTTATTGATTCATGATATATTCCCTGGTACTTAACCCTTAATGATCATTTGAGCTCACACTTATTTTTATTCTTTTACCAGGAATCTAAGAAGTGTACTATGAATGATATTAAAGGATATACTGGAGAGAATAATGATATTATATAAAAAAATATGTTTTAATTTTTGAATTTAAATTTAACATGGGAATCATGTATGTATCTAGTTTACCAAAACTACTAAACTATACAGTCCTTCAGGACACGATTCCCTATATCATATACCAATGTAATAAACTTGAAATTGACTCTCGGTTATTGGGGTTGGGTTTGTTATAGCTAATATAAAAGGATATTTATTAGAAACCTTAAGAACTAAATTTATGAAAAACTACATTAAAGAACATAAACCTATGATAGAATTTAAGTATATATGTAGAATAAAATCATAAAGTCTTGGTACATTAGATATTATATACTTTTTCTTAGAAATACGTCCATTTATGGATACTAAAACTGAATTTGGTTCTAGAACATATGTACCTAGGGGTAATAACTATGAAATAGTTGCATTAGGACTGACTAAAGCATTACCTGGTACATGAAAACGAGCTTTTTTGTGTACTTGGTTTGACAATATTGGGGGATATGTTTTGGATAATTAACATTTTATTTAAAAAAAATTATGAATGATTTGAATATATGATGAGAATGAATAAACTAGGTTAAACATAAGGTTTATTAGATTGGAAAAAATGTGGAATGATTTAGACATACTATAAATGATTATATGGTTTCCTCACTATGATTATTGTTTCTCACACTATAATTTTTAGTTTTAGTCAATGGATGGAACCTAAATGAATTATTTTAACATTGAATATGTTGGAAAATATGGTGACTATAATAAATGACATAAGATTATGATATGAGTGAAATATGTCATGATTATTCTTAATTAGTTATCTTGAAATATAATTAACAAACTATACCTTAACTAACTCTCAGAATTTCCAAAGAAGAGATGGATAATGTTCACTAAGTGATCATGTAGTGGAGACCATCAAGCAAAGAAGGATTGATTTACTTCATGTTTGAATTGTGGGATGATAAGTTTAGGAATTTTCCTCAAAGGAATAGGAAAATATTTTATTTGTGGATAATATGGAAATAATGCAATGAATTGTTGCGAAAAAACTAAGAATATTATGGAGGGAAATAAATTTCATCTTAGGGATACATTTATAGTTTTTTGTCTTAAATGTGGATAATCTAGGAATTATCCATGTCAATTCACTCTTCTAAAGTTTAATCATGAGACCAAGTAAGGAACTATATTTAAATAAAATGATTTAAGTGTTTATGTATTGTTATTACATAATTATATTTTATAAGTATTTTTACCAATGGTATTTTGGTAATAGGAATAATTAATCATCCAAGGATTATGTTAAATTTTAGAAGCATATATGTCTTCATTAAATTAAGACTTAAGGATAAAATAATGGATTTATAAGTTTAATATTGTTCATATGTTCAAAGTCTTAAACACCCCATTTTAGTTTTTATGTGATGAGAGTCTACTAAGATTAAAGACATTTTGGGAGACATTTATGGCAATAAAACCCATTGGTTTAGTATATGTTTTAGTGAAAAATTTATTTAATGAAGAATGACCTTACTATTTTGGGTATATGTTTTAAAGGTATTCATGACTTTTAGGGTTTATATTATATTTTATATTGAGTTAACAATGAGTTATTACAATTTGGGAATGTTATAGTAATTATATTAATATGCTTTTAGAAAAAGGACAACCCGTATACTAGTTGAAAACCCATCGCATCTGGCAAGGTCGTGGGGTATGAACCCATAACTAAACGACAATAAGGGTTTAACAATAACCACTATTCTATGTGATTTTCTGGTTAATATATCATTTTTTTTACTTAAATGATTTAATGAATAAATATTAATGATGGACCAATGGTTTTACTTTTTAGGTTTATAGATTAATGTATTATATTGGATAAATTGTTCTAACCATATTTGTTTTGGAAAATATTTAGGGATAGAAAAAAATAATTTTCACTCTTTTATGGATCTTATAATTCATTAAAAGCAAACTTTAGTTCTTTAGGCATAAAAAATTTATTTTTGGATATTAATTTCATGGAGTAGGCCATGAATTTTAAATTAATTAAGACATAACCAAAGGATGAAATTATGCTTATGAAATAGAACGATATCAAGTAAGTATATTTCTTTATATTCTTAGATAATAAAATAATTACTCAACTTTAGGAAAAGGATCATGAAATAAAAATTCTATCCTATTACCTTCATATACAATGAATGAAATTTTCTTTTAAATCACCATAGATTTAAGGTTTTGTAGTCCTTAACTTTCTACTGATCATTCAATTTATTATGTTCAATGAACTCTGTCACTCTATGTAATTATTTATAATTATCTTCCATGTAAATGTATTCAATTTAAACTAATTTTATCATAACTGGAAACCTAATTATGTGTTATTTTATATTAAATTCATATTTCCATTTCTCTGTTATCAAGAGTATGTTTTATTAACCCTTTTTTGATATGGGGTTTTCAAAACTAGTATTTCCAAATGTCAAACACTTGATTACCAAGATCAAGTTTAAATTGTGAGGACACAATTTATTAAGGGTGGTGAGAATTTAACAACCTGAGATTAAAAAAATAACATTTTATTCCATAGTGTACGTGATATACCACACCATGCTTAAAAAACCCATCTAATATATTACATTAAATTTAATCTCTTCTGTAGCTTGTAGAAATGGAAACCCCAAGCCTAAATAAACCATAATATAGTATACCATTATAAATATGCCATTAAATTTGTAGTATTAAACATTAATAAATAAATTATAAAAATTATGGTATTTTTTTGACTAAAAAAATAATAAACATTTAATAGAAGAAGAAATGTTTTATGAAAAAAATTATTTTTCTAAAAAATGGTTTAGTCACATTTAACACACATAATTTAAAATTAATTTTTAATACATTTATAAAATTTATTTTAAAATTATAAATTTATTTTTTAAATCATAATATAAAAATTATCATAGATTGTTTTTTTGGGATTTTTTTGAAAAGTTTCATTTTTCTATGAACAGGGAAAAATATTTATTTTTATTGAAAACTGCATTTTTGTTTAAAAAACATACAAGTTTAAATTAAATTTTAAATAGTTTTTAAATTAAAATTAGTTAAATTATTTTAAAATTTAACTAATATATATCATTATGATCAATTATATAATGAATTTTATATTAAAACCTTCTATAATTATGGGGATTTTCTCTTTGGAAATCCACTTTTTCGTCGTGTTTGCAGCTATAATTTTAAATTGGATTATGACACTTCTATGAACTTAATTTTAAAAATGTGATTCCATATTTTTAGTCATAATAATTTATATTATATTATAATTTAAACTTAATTTTTGACCATCATGAATAGTAAAAGCAGTAAAAAATAATTATCATAGTTAACTTAAAAAACTGATTTAATGGGGTTAAACCAAAATTATAGGGGTTAAAATGGCCTAAAAACTTGTAAAAAACACATTTTATATCCATATTTTGAACTTATAACCTATAAGTTTCAATAATGAACGATTTTTGGGCCTTTTAGAAGGATAAAAACATGGGTGTCATTGATTCTTTTAAAAAATTCCATCTGTGTCCTCTCCCTCACTTATAAAAGGCTACCCTCTCATCCCATATTCACACTTACAATGAAATTCGGATGGGAAAAAACATACCAAAATCACTTAATTTATTCCCTAAAAAAAATCCTAGAGCCCTTCTTTTTATCTTAAATACAAACTAGGAAGGATTTTGGTTCAAACCTAATGAAGTTTCCTAAAGAAGAGGCAACGTTCTTAAATGAGTGTTTTAATTTTTATTCTTCTTACACCTATATAAAATATTATAAAAACATGATTATATAATTAAATAAGTATATTAAATATACTTATATGTTATTATGTTAATATAATGAACTATATCTACCTCCTCTTCCATAAAATGGGAAACTAAACTGTCGATCGTGTGTACGGTAGACTACCACCTCACAAACTGATGTAATTTATTTTCTATCACCACATTTAAATTATGGATATAATGATAGATTTAATGAATATATATGATTTTATGAAATTATATTATTTTTAATTTTCATTTCTCATAAACTTTCTTACGTTCCATTCCTTTTAAAATATGATAATGTCACTTGCGTGTACGATGGACTGCCACCTTGCAAAGCGACATGATTCGTTTTCCACTTACGCTTTACATGGAAGGTAATAAGGATACATTTAGTGAATATATGTGATATATATGAAATTATATTGATTCTAAAAATTAATATATCACTTAAATCCTTACCCTTTCACCCATTAAGGAAATGATAACATCACTAATGCGTACGTATGACATGTCGTCTCTATGAAGATATGTGATCCATTCTCCATGTTCAAATTGAAATAATTATTATATAATTGTATGTGATGAAAAAAATTATATCTATAACATTAATATAATTTTTTATATGATGAAACTATATAATATGTTCAATAATAGGAACTTTTATAACAAAACACGTATGAGAAAACAAGGAAATTAACAACCAAAACAGTAAAAATAATGAAATATTATTAACAAACAGGTGGTAAAATGTTATAAGGGGATTGTATATGATATTATAAATATGTATATGGTTATTATATAAATTAATAACATTATTAAAACCATTATATAGGAGGTTAAATAATGTTTAACCAAAATTATTCATGAGTTAATGGACTTCATCTCAATTTTCCTTCATTAAGTCATATTTTAAGGGTATGTACCTAATTTCTTTTATATAATGTATATACATACACTTTTAAATGTAATATCATGATTAATTAATAATTAATGGTATTTTAAGTTTCAATTTTGATTATTTCATTCAAGGGTATTTTTACTTAAAAATTACCAAGTGGAAAAGAATTTCATAACTCAATTTCTTTTCATTGGGTTATATTACTTATTCATTACTTTAAATATCTTATTAAAAACCACATGTCTGGACTTTTGGTAATGCTAGAAGATATAGAAAATGGATAATTTTTTTGGGGAGGTTTTTTTTTCAGGTCTCGGTTGAGCTGAACGACTTTAGTGGTGTGATGAAGTGAGGGGAGTAGGTGCCCTTTTATAATTTAGAAGGAGTAGTATTTGTTTAAATAACTAAGAATATTCAATAATGGTAACTCAATCACAACCCATATGCCTAAAAAATTTATAACTAATGGATTATCAGGATTATATAGTCAATACACACATCCACCAAACAAACACATGTTTTAAACAAGTTATTCCTTATCTATTAAGTTTACTTAATTTTACCATTTAATTTTTCACCACGGTAACTTGTATATTTATATTTATCATGGTAATTTATATTTTAAGAATAAAATAAAATTGTTAATAATTATATCATTTGAAATCAAGTATTATAAATATAAAATCTAATTTATTAAATAAAAATCCTATCTATGTGTTAAATTAATTTTAACACAAGCGCATGTAATTTGCAAAACCTCATTTTAACCTTTACTGTGAAAATAAATTTTTATTGTATTTATTAATCATTATGAAAAAAAATTAATTTTAACATACTATATAATATAAAATATTCTTATTACTAATGTGGAATCCATTTTATAAAATTCGAATCATATAATTGGAGGAATTTAATTTAAGATTAATTCTATAGACGTGATGATAAAGTGGTTTTCCAAAGAGAAAATTTTCAAAAGTATAGAAAGTTTTAATATAAAATTTAAATAAGAAATTGATTCCAATGAATTAAATTATATTAATAAATATATAATTGAACTATTTAAAATATTAAAAAAATTAAACAATAGGTAAACTTGTAAAATCTTTAAATGAAAAGACAGTTTTTAATAAAACCAGTAGTTTTATCTTTTCATCGAAAAATTAATTTTTTCAGAAAATTTTCAAAAATTCACCTTAACATAATTTTTTAAAGTTGATATGAAAATTGAAGTTATTTTTTTCCAATAATTTTTCTAAAATTTTCAAAAGTTATTTTTATTATTTGTTCAAATAAATCAATAAAAATCATTTTTAAAAAAAAAGTAATTTTTAAAGAATATAGAGACTTTACTAAGAAATTAAGTAATTATTTATAAATATATTTTCTTTATATAAAAAAATTATACATAATATTTAATTTTTTTATTCCTAATCATAAAACCAAGTTTAATTGCAAGGTTATAAAGGTCATATTTAAAAAAATATTAATAGTATATCATAGTTCATTATGACTCGATGTTGTGTGTAACACATGTTATCGATGAAATTAAATTATTTTGAAAAACATATTTCATAAAAACTTGGGGGGTCACATTCCACCCCATTTAAAATTAATTTCACCCTCTAAATTTCATAACTTCAGTATAAACAACTGGGGATACTTCTGCCTCATTACATCCTCAGTTTCCCACATAGCTTTGTGAAGCAGCTGGTTTCACCACATAACATTAACCAAGTGAGTGGTCTTGTTTTGTATAAAATTATCAATATAATCCATAATGTCCATCGATCATTCCCCATATAAAATATTATGTAACATCCCATTAACCTCTTTTATGTGATTCCCTTCTCTTTATTCATTTTCTTCTTTATTTAGGTTCATCTTAGGACTCATGAGGATGAAAATCATTTGATGGAGAAAATTACCTAATGTTTATGGATTTATGTTAGTTTTAATTAATAGAGTCTAGATATAAATTTTTTAAATGGTTTGTCGGTTCTATCCAATTTTGGAGAACACTAAAAGTGGTTTTGAGTTTTCTGCTGAAAACTAGAATTTTTAGTCTATAGGGAAAATACATGCAGTGTAATGTGTTTACATGATGTGAAATTTATAAAAGGAAGATTTTGTGAGTTTGTTACATAGAATGAAAGGATTACACACAATGTATTTGGTTAATTCCATGTATTGATAAAACTTTCATTTTTAATAAAAAGGCTATGGGTTTTTAGCATGTGAGGGATTTATGGATTGCATGACATGTAATGGGATTAAAATAAATGTAAGTCTCACAATTTTTGTTTTTATGGATCTGAATGAGTTATTTATTATTATATTCATCTATAGGATTCCTTTATCTTATCCTAAAATCTCTCAGGGGTGATTTTGTGGACCTCCTCTCCATCTAAGATGCTTCTTTTAGTGACTGATCTTCATTGTAGTTGGGTTGCATATCACTAGTTGAATAATCCTTTCTTCTTCTGTATTTAATTTGATCTCAGTAGTGCCGTTGCATTTTGTTATTGGATCCTCTGATTCATGATGATTATTCTTTATGATTATTTCTATATTTTTTGTGTAATCTTCCTTTGTAGTTTAACCTTTTTGTTGGTTGTGGGGGCGACATGGAAGTTCCTTAAGGTATGGGTTGTTTTATTTTTCTTCACTAATTGTTCCTCTTACTGAATCAATTAAGATATGTGTGGATTGGTTTGAGGGAATCCATTTTCGTCATTGTATTCTTCCTTGTGGGAGAATCCTATTGCGGGTATGTATGACCCAAGTTTGAGTTACGTGGTTACATTTCTAACCCATGTTGGTTGAACAACATTTCTTTGGTTTTGATAAATTGTTTTATAAATGAAATTGCATGAATTATTTATGGATTTGTGTGTGTGTGGAAATGGGTTTTTTGAAAAAATATGGGATTCCCTTATTTTGGTAAAGTAAAAGTTGATTTTTAAAGCATTGTGAAATGGATTTATGAAATGGGTTTTCTAGCATGGTTTTGATTAATTTGTTTGGAAAACATAGAAAATGGGAAGCCTTGGGTTCTTAAGTGGAAGAAGTAATAATAGGCCTCATCTGTTGATACTATTGGGGGGTTCACTCATGGAGTTCTCTTCTACTCCCTAGCCCTATTGTTCTAGGGACATAATAAGCACTCTTGGGAGGTTCAATTTCCAGGGTGTTCCTCTTATGACAAGATTCGATGCAAATGTATAGGGGATTCATGTGTGGGATTTTCTATGTTGGGGGTATGAGTATCCTAGATATCTTGACCCAGTGTGATCCTTGGTGTGATATTACCTATGCTTTGGATACTTTTAGCTTGTACCATTTTTGTTTTACTTCTATATATTTGATATGATATTTGACACATGATTTGATTTGATTTGATATATCTGGTTTGATATATGTATATGTAATTCTTTGAAAATGTTTTACCTGGATTTGATTGGAAATGTGGAAAAAGGAAAATTAAATGTTTTCCCATGTTTTTGATATAAAAATTATAAACTATTTATCATTCCTTATTTTATTGAAAGTTGGGAATGTTTATATTTATTGTACAAAAAATTGTTAATATCTTAAAAACTAAATGCTCTTGTCCTTCACTTAAAAAATTTGTAATAGTTGTAGACATTATGATTATCTACAACATTTCTTTCAGGATTTTTATATACCTTGATATGGTCAAGGATTGCTGGATCCAAAGGCTTCCAAAGTGTAGTCAGATACTTAAAATGCTATATAGATATAATCATAGGCCCCAAGAGTGAAGCACATTCATGTAATAAACAATTTTATAATTGGGGTAGATCTTGGTCCAATAATAGTGAGAGGTACAATCTTTTTATAATCTTCAAAAACAATTGATTTATTTGATATTGGTGCTTCCCACTCATTTATATCTATCCATTTTTTTGATAGTGCTTAAAATTCTAATAGAATTAATGTCCTTTTTTTATAGAGTTAGTGAGACCTCATGGGAAGAGAAAAGAGAAAGGATGTCAGTGTCCTTATTATGCACTATTGATAGATGATGCATAGTTAGTCTAGGATTTTATTTTTCTCAATTTGGATCTCTTTGACGTCATCCTTGAGATGGATTGGATTGTTTATCATTAGGCTAAGCTTGATTATTATCATCAACATGTCTCATTTTTGATAGATTATAGGAGATATTGAGTGTTTTAGGGAGATTGGGATCTGAGGTCTGTTCATATAGGACCATCCAATATAGCGATTAACAGTTTTTTTTTCAATTGTAGTAGTTTAACCTAATGACATTTATTTTATTTTTGATCTTCTTGCTATTGTTTAGGATTTTCCCTACACTTCCGCAGAATATTTCTCTAGGATTCCTCTTGAGAGGAAGGTATAATTTATGATCAATCTTGTTCTAGGTACATGGTCTATTTTGATACCTTCCTATCATATATAACCAGTAGAGATGAAAGAGATCAATATTCAGTTGGATGATCTATTGGAGAAGGGTTTTGTTCACCCTAGTGTTTCACCTTGGGCTACTCCAGTGCTCTTTGACAACAAGGTAGATAGTTCACTCTATTTTTGTGTGGAATATAGGATGTTGAACTAGGTAATGATTAAGAATAATTATCATTTTCCTCATGTGAGTTATTTTTTATCAGATAATGGGGGAAAAGTGGTTTTTGAAGATTGATCTTTGGTCAGGTTATCATCAGCATAGAGTTTGGGAGTCTGATATACCAAAGAAAAATTTTAGGAGTAGGTATGGACATTATGAATATCTTGTGATTCCATTTTGTCTAACTAATTCTCCTATATTTTTTATTACTTTTATTAATTGATTATTCTATCGGAATATTGACACTTTGTTTTAGTATTCACAGATGATATTTTGGACTATTCAAGATCCGAGTGTAAGAACTAGCATCATTTGAGTTTGGTTATGGAAATCCTAAGGATCCACTATTTTTATGGAATTATTTTGAAATGTAGTTTTTGGATTCAAGAAGTGACGTTCTTAGGGAACATGATTTCTAATAATGTATCATTAGTTGATCCTGAGAAGGTGAAGGCTGTTTTTTCTACTTAAGATCCACATAATATATTTTAGATTCAGAGATTCCTGGGTCTTTCTAGATATTATCAATTGTTCTTCAAGTATTTTTCACATTTGGAATCATATTCGACTACTATTACCTTGAAAGGGGATAAATTCACATGGGATGAAAAGTTTCATCCTTTTAGCTAAAATGAATTATGACATCAGCAGCTATTTTGATCTTACGTGAGCCTGGTAAGAGGTATATGGTTTTTTATGATGTTTCTAGTGCTGGTTTGGGTTGTGTGATTATGTTGGATGATCATGTGGTTGATTACGGATCTATTTAGCTTCAGACACATGATAAAAATTACCCCACTCATGATTTATTACTTCTCGTTGTTATGTATGCGCTTTAGTGTTGGCAGAACTATCTTTTTGTGGAGAAGTTCATTGTATTTTCTAACCATAAGAGTCTGAGCTATATATTTTCTCAGAAATAAATGAATATCATATAGAGAGGATGGGTGTAATACCTTTAGACATTTGAATTTTATATCATATTCACCATATTGAAGGGGAATTTCATCATAGACGCTCTCAGTAAGAATGTTCCATCACAAACTATTCTAGAATCAAATAAAGAGTGGAACATTATGGGAATCTTCGCTCAATTGCATTTATATTCTTAGGAGGATGCTTCAAGTATGGTTATTACTAGTGTTCAATTATCATCATCTCTTTGTGAGTCTATTATACAGAGTCAGCATTTGGATAATGAGTTCATAAGAATTTATGAAACCCTTTATGGTAGGGTGACTGTTTCTGGTTGGTCTCTCTCTTTAGATGATATTCTACATTTTGGGGAATAGTTTTTCGTCCCATATTCTGTGAAGATATCAATTTAGTTTTACTATCATAATTCATTATAGTCCATTCATCAGGGAACTAAAAAGATGTATTATGACATGATATAAATATTATGGTGGTTGGGTATGAAGTGTGACATTGCTGATTATGTGTACCACTGTTACACCTACCAAAAAATAAAGGTAGATACTCTAAAACCATCTATATTTCTTCATAATATTATTATGTTGGTTTGGAAATGAGATGAGGTATCCATAGATTTTTTTTGGATTACCATGGACTCTCTAAGGGAGGAATTCTATCTGGGTGGTGATTAAATAGTTAAAATATTCATCTCATTTCATTATGATTAGGGATTCCACTAAAGTTGAAGATATGGGTAATCTGTATGTGTAGAATATCATGAGATTACATGGGGTTCCTTTTTCTTTTTTTAGATAGGGATCCAAGGTTTAATTCAAGATTCTCTAGGAGTATCTAAGAGGTGATGAGGACTCTGGTCAGGTTGATTACAACTTATTATACCTAAACAGACGATCATATGGAGCTTGTATTCTAATCTTGGAGAATATGATCTGTGCATATGTATTGGATTTTGATGGATCTTGGGATATCCATTTAGGATTGATTGAGTTTATTATAACAAAATTTATCAATCTTCGATCAGAATGGATCATTTTTTGGTTCTGTATGGGAACTTTTGTAGGTTTCCTATTTTTTCAGTAGAGGTGGGAAAAACATCTTTAGTGGTACCAAGTCTTATTGAAGAGATATTGGTGAAGACTTAGGATATATTCTAGTTTCCAATTATATCTTAGATTCAAAATAAATCTTATATGGATCCATGGGATTATCCTTTGGATTTTTTTGTAGGTGGTCAATTTTTCTTAAAATTTTATCATTGATTTAATGTTTTATTAGAAAACAAGGACAGTTGGATTAGAGATATGTTAGGCCATTTTAGGTCACTGAACAGATTGGGAAGGTTTCTTATCAGTTAGTATTTCCAACTCAGTTGATAGGCATTCAAGATGTTTTCCACATATCAAAGATCAATAAATACCATCCTAATTCCTCTCACATTCTGAGATATGAAGACATTGAGTTAGATCTAGAAATTTATATTATGGAGCAAGCAGTAGATATTGTTGACTCTCAAGTGAAGGTCTTGTGTGGGATGTAAATTATGTTGTTCAAAGTGTTATAACAGAATGAATCAGATTCTCAGGATATTTTGGAGTGTGAGTTGTTGATGAGGGAGAAATGGCCTCACCTCTTTTCCAAAATTAATTTTTCAACATGATATCTTAGGGATAAAATGTCTTATGGTGGGGATTTTATAACATCCCATTACCCTCTTTCTAGTAATTCCTTCCGCTTCATTCATTTTCCTATTTACTTGTGTGCATTGTGGGACTACCAAGGATAGAAATAATTTGTTGTGGAAAAGGACCTAAATTTTAGTGATGTATGTTTTTTTGAAATAATGGAGTATGTGTATAAATGTGTTAAAGGTTTTGTGGGTTCTCCATGATTTTACTAAAGGTGGTTTAGAGTTTTCTACTAAAAACTAGACTTTTAGAAGTATTCAAGATAAATACACAATGTGTAATGTGTTTAAACACCATGTAATTTCTTCAAAAAATATGTTGCGAGTCTAGTACATAGAGTGAAAGTATTTCATTCCATGTATTGGTAAAACTCATGTTTTTAATAAAAGTTGACTAGTTTTTCAGTGTATGTGGGCTTCATGGATTACATGATGTGTAATAGGCTTACACGCCATTAAAGACTTATGAGTTGTGTTTTTACAACACCGTATGATGATTTCTTATTTCATTCATCCATAGGATTCCTCACTCTCAACCTAGGATCACTCAAGGGAAATTTTTGGGTCCTCCAATCCATCCAAATAATTTAGATTAATGATTGATCTCCATTATGGTTTGGATAAATCTCTACAGGTGAGAAATAATTTCTAATTATACATTTCCTTTGATTATGGTAGCACTTTTCCATTTCATTATTGGATCCATTAATCCATGATGATGATTCTTCATGATTATTTCAAGATCTGATGTGTGATCTTCCTCTAGAGGCCAACCTTTGTGTTGGTTTTGGTGTGACATGTGAGTTCCTAAAGGTATGGTTTGTTTCATATTCTCCTCTGATTATTTTTATTTTTGTATCAATTCTAAGATTTGTGGATTGATTATAGGGCCTTTATTCTTGTCATTGTGTTCTTGTTGGTGGATCCCATTTCGTACATGTGAGACCTGAGTTTGAGGTAGGTGGTTTCATATCTAGCATATATTAGATTAAATGAAATGTTTTTATTTTGATAAATTATTTTATAAATTAAATAAATTGAATTATTGATGGTTTTGTGTGTGTGAGGAAATATGTTTTTGATAAAAAATGTTTTCCCCTTGTTTTTGTAAAAAATGAGTATTTCAAAGCATTGTGAAATGGAATCCTGAAATGGGTTTTAAAGAATGGATTTGATGAATTGGTTTAGAAAATGAAGAACATGGTAAGTCTTAGTAAATTAGGTGGTAAGAGTGGTAATAGGCATCATAGTGTGATACTATCAGGGGGTTATCTCATGGGGTGTTCTCCTAATCCCTAGGTTTGTTGTTCTAGGGACTTTATAGACACTATTGGGAGGTTCAATTTCTGGGGTGGTCCTATACTACCTAGATTCGAGACATATATGTAGGGGATTGATGGACGTAGTTGTCTATGTTGGGTGTATGAGTGTCCTAGCCATCCTAACCTAGTATGATCCTTAGAGTGATGTTACCCATGCTTTGGATGATTTTGGATTGTACCATTTTTTATACTGCTATGAATTTGATATGACATGTGATATATTATTTTCTTTGATTTGGTATATCTACTTTGATACATGTATATGAAATAATTTGAAACTATTTTACCTGGATTTAATTGGAAATGTGGAAAAGGGGAAATTTAAAATTTTTTCCATGCTTTTGATATAATAAATATAAGATGTTTATCATGACTTGTTTTCTTGAAATTTGAGAAAGTTCAGATTAATATATAGAGACTTGTTATCGAACAACTGGGTGAGATCCTACGAATCCTATTATCTCACACCCTATTCACCCCATTGGTGGTGTGTATACCTTTGTATATATTTTGAATTAGGGAAAGGTAAGGTGCCATAGTGAGGTGGTGAGGTTTATGTCAACTGGGTTTGAGATATTATGACTTCTTTGAGTTGTATAATTTCTACTATCTTATTTTAGAAATGGAATATATATATATATATCTTCCTCTATTTCTATATGTTATATATATATTTCATGTTATCTAATTCAGGTTGGGATAAATCATTCCATATAGTTTTTTTGAGGTCTGGGTTCTAGTAGCCAGCCTGTGGAGATCAGGAAAGCCCTTTGGGTATGTGGCTATTTAGAATGAGTACCAATTTGAGACGGTATTTAGTTTGGGTTCATCATAGATCATGCTGTAGTGGTACAACATCTCAGTTTAGTACATGTGAATGATCAGGTATGTACTTCCTCAAGATAGATTCAAGTAACACCTCATGGACTTGGGGGAGGTTTAGTGGAAGTGACAATAGATAAGATATTATCTCAATACAATCATGAATTTTAAAGTGACTGATATAACTTGGGATTAGTTTCCCCATATTTCTGAATTTAATTAACTTATTATATGGATAAATTCATAGAAACACCTTATAACCAACTTCAAATTCCAAACAAATTGAAAATTCTCATCAAAACTTTTCTACTGAATTTGTACTTGCCATATGTGTTACTAAATGGATCAAACCTTATATTCCATTTATTCATCTTGCTCATGTCCCAATATCCCATTTTCTTTAACTTTATTCTAGTACATTGGAGTTATACACTTCTTTCTATAGAGAAATTCATAAGGATTTTTTCTGAATGCTTAAGTGTAAGTTATTTTTGTAGGAAAACTAAACTAGAGGAAGCTATTGATCCCAACCACCATTAAAATCCATATGAAAACATCTCAATATATCCTCTAGGGTTTGAATTTTTCTCTCACACTGACCATCTATCTAGGGATGTTACATAGTTATGAATCACAACTCTATATCAAGAGATTACTGATGACTTTAGAAAAACATTGATGTAAACATTGAATTTTAAAAAGATACAATGTAGTGTGGCACTCCATGCCACCTAAACACTTCCTTAATGTACATCCTGGAAATCTAATCAAGATATAAGTTACACGATGGTGCTTTCCCATTTTGATTTTTGAAAGAATAATCTTTTTAGAATCCCCTAAGACTTTTTTCTCTTATAATTAACTTGATAACATACCAAATACCACAATACATACTCATAAACATATCCCTTATTTTTTCCATTAGAAATACTCTTTCACATAGGATAGTGGTAGATATTATACCCATGCCATCCTTTAGTCATAGTTCCAAGCCTTACAACCTTTCTTGATGTGACAGATTGTCTCCCAACCAGTAGGTTATCCTTTTTCCAAAATAATATTAAAATAATTCTTAAAAAAATACCAAATTATAGTAACTAATTGTTTCCTCAACATAAAATATAAACTAAACTCTAGAGGTTACCAATACCTTTAATTATATGTATATAAACGACAATCCTCCTCAAATCAATTTTTCACTAAAACATTTAAAAATCTAAAGTTTTGTATCATCATAAATGTCTTTCAATATATCATTAATCATGGTAAAATACCATATCATAAAACCTAAAAATGGGTGTCTATGACTTTTAACATATGATCAACCATAATCTAATAAATCCAAGATAATATCCATAACTCTTAATCTTACATTTAGACATATATTTTTCCAAAATATAATTCATTATTTCTTCCTTAAATAAGCTCTTATCATAGATATAAACATTTCAATTGGGAACTTGGGTTCATACTTGCACTGATAGAATATAAAATATAATTTCATTAATCTATAATCCATGTATTAGGGGAAAATAAATGCTTTAAATCACATAAAATTTCACTAAATTATGAAAAAAGATATTTTCATTGGTCTCATTTATCCAAACTATAACATGAAATTTAGAACTCTAAACTAGAGGATGAGTGTGAAATAATTACCATGATTCAATTCAGATCTTTTTATTTCATAAGACTTCAATTTTTCCTTTGTATTCATAGGTCATTGTGGCTTATTATCCCCATTATCACATTAGATTAGGGCATTCATTCACATAATTCCTAAATTTATTACACTTGAAGCACCAGAGTGTGGGCGGTGCATTCTATAGGGATTTCCCTCTCTTCTCGTCATTTGCTAACTTCTTTCCATCACATTAGAATTCATCAACTTTATTACCTTACATTCTATACTCAAAACATGTATTAGTTCCCTTAAGAAAATTTCCTCTTTGTTTCCTTCCACTCTTTGAGTATGGATAATTCTTATCTTCTTCTCTACACGGTTTTAAGATATTACAATGAATTCTATATTTATTTTCTTATCAAGACCATGAGATTTATGGGTAACTAAAATCTCTATTTCCACCTTGATTTCACATATAATGACTTATTCATAGCTAATACTTTTCCTTATGGATATCACCCTTTTAAGAATTGGTTTTTTTCACCGAATAATCAATCAACCTTACAGTAAGGTTAGATGATAATACCAAAATCATACCTCTCATGTAATTTAAAATATGCCTCATAGGTAAAAAAGATTCATCATCATTATACTTTTCCTCAAGTAATTCCCTCTCTATTTTTATATGAATAAGATAAGGAATGTACTTATTGAAAAATAAGCTCTTAAACTCCTCTCACTCCATGGAGTAAACTTCATATTATTGCCAAATATTATTGATAAGATTCAACCATTGATCAATTTCACCTTAAAAATGGTAGATGACTAAAATGAAATTTCATGTTCTAAAAACTAGAGAATGAAAAATATATTTTCAATTTTACTAATACATTTCTCAGAAAACAATTGGACTTTTATAAACACTAAAATATGGTGGATGATGCCTCATAAAAGACACAACCGAATGTTGTTCCCTCCTTTTCTCATTTAGAAGTTCATCATAATTCATATCTTCAGAAATTTGCATGATAATAGCAATAAGATTTTTTATTCTAGTTCCCATAACATTCTGTTACTCATGAGGACAATAATTACATTTTCCCTTGCTCTCAGTATTAACATGGTTCCTTTGGGTTCCATATTTTGACTAATACCAAAAAGAATAGATTGAGCAATAATAATTATTTTTTAAGACCACATAATCATTACAAATCAATTATTATATATCTAAATCATGACACATAATTTTTAATCTATGAAACCTTTGTCTTAAACTAGGTCATTCACGATCATTATTCAAATCCTTCATGATTTTCATAATGAGTTTATGAATTTCCAAATCATATCACCCATGAGTGTCAAACTAGGAGTGCAATAAGGCCTATTTTCATGGACCAAGTATAGATTGAGTCTAAATCAATATTCCCTTTTTGGCATTATTACCCCCAGGCACCTCTATGTCTAAGCTACATCCACTTGTAGTTTCTGGAAAGGGATGTAATTTCTTGGAAACAATTTGATATATCCTTTATAAAAATTTGGGATATTTTCCTATACATCGACTCATAATTGGACATATTCTTAGATATATTACAAGATATTTCACTAAATGTTTCTTATTGTAGTTTTAAAAGGTTAAATAAACCTTTCCATGATACAAAATACAAAAACCCCAAAAATATCATACATAAATATTACATCTTAATAGAAAATATTCATTATATAACATAATGATCTAAGACATAATCATTTAGCTCGATTGATTTCTAAAAATTTTATATATAAAAAACTAGTTTATAAGTGAACTACATCATCTCCCACTATGTTATTCATAACTAGTACCCTTCATAGACACATCATACATAATACATTTCTTCATAACATGGGGAAATTAAATAAAATAACGGGTGAGATTAGATGATTATTAAGGGTAAACAAAGCAGATATTAACATAACATGAGCATAAGGGTATGATAATAAGATAATAACATTTTAAAACCATGCCTTTCATTTAATAGATCATAAACATGATTTATGGAATAAATATTGGCAGTTCACAATACATTAATCATAAATTAATCAAATAACATGATCCATGAGAGCATAACATGGGCATAAGACATGAATTTTTTACATACATGTAATCATAAAAAATAAATTCCTCAATAGTCATGACTCTTTTCCATGACTATTATAGTGGATTGTGTTCACACCCCAAACCATCGTAGTAGGAAAGGTTCACTCCCAAGACTATCTTAATGGATTGAGTTCACTCCCCAAACAATCATAGTAGTCATGGTTCACTCCCATGACTATCATAGTGGAAAAATTACCTTACTGAATTGGTCTCACTACAAATTCCAGTCCTGTTAATCTCATGATATCTCAATCATTATCCAATAAATTGGATGAAGATATTGGTCCCAACATTCCTTCATTCTAGAATTAACATAATCCAATGTTGTAATGTAACATCCTTCCTTGGATATAATGTAACTAACATCACATAAATAAAAACATACTTATATTTTCCCTAAGATCATAAAACATTCATCATATTTGAACCCATGAAAATAAATTGGTTTCATAAATATTTCATCTTATTATAACACATAGAAATGGAATGAGTTTCATAAACTTGTAATCATAAAAATAAACCACATGGAGGAAGAATATAGATTATATCATTGGATAAAATTCCTTTTAACACTTTAGTTACATCAAGGGGTGTTAAATTATATATAAAATTATTTTTAAAGATCACTCAAAACATTTATTGAAGAAAATTACCTTTATTTGAATATCATTTTAAAGAATAAAAATTCATAGAATATTTCAGAAATACTTATCTTTGAATATAAAATATGAAACTTAAAATGAATCATTAAAACATTGAGTGGTATTGATGGTGGTAAAATGTATTCATTTCATACACGTTAAAACAAATATTCCATTCACATGCTCGTTAAATTCCAAACAGTCCTCATTTTGAAAATGACACGAATATTACTTTTTAATTTTTTAAAGTAAAAAATGGTAAAAATGATATTAAAAAATATTTTTGTAATAGTAAAACATTTTTAAATAATTTTTAAAATTCATAGTAATGGAATAAAAAAAATGGACTTCCACCGAACAGAGAAATAAATTCAGTTTTCTTTAAAAACATTATTTTGGAATCATAAGTGTAAAAAGAGAATAAAATGATGGGAATATATATATTATCAATAAATAAAAATTTGACAAGAAAATTGATTAAGTTCATGAGAAATATATCATAATATTTTATCATTGAAAACATAATCCTAAACAATCCTGATAAATAATGAGATTGTAACATCAAACCCTTACTGATTTGAAAAATTTTGAATGATAAGACCAATTAAAGAATAACATCAAAATAAAAATTATATTTCATGAATAGAATGATATTAATGATATAAAATATAAAATTGGTAGTATATAAACATTATACAAGATAATAGGTGCATAATATAACATATATCACAAAGAAGTCAAATTGTGACAAGAATCCCTTACCAATTTGATAATATTTTAAAGCATAATCCACATAAAAATTTAAAAATAAAAGGAAACCATGAATATCATGAATATAATTAGTTTAATAAAATAAAATATCAAATGGGAAGTATATTCCCATTATAAAATAATATAGTTGCATAACATAAACATATGTCTTAAAAAAGTAAAATTTGAGATGAAATCCACTACCACATTGGAAACATTAAAATTATATGCCTTATTAAAGAATGAAATTATATTTAACTTTAAATATCCTTAAAATAAGTATATTCATGATATAAAATTTCAAAGGGTTCATTTTTTACACCACAAAAAAAAACAAGTAGTGATTATGGCATATTTCTCCCAGAAATAAAAGAGGGACTAAGAATCCCTAACCTTAAGTCTCGACTAACTTTGTACATGTTTGAAAATCCTTTATAATAAATATAGGTTTAATATAAATCTATTGAAAAAAATAATAATCACATTTACCATACCAAATATTATTTAATTATGAACTTTTATTAACATTTCATTTACAATTCCTTGCTAAAATTAGTTTTCGGGTAATAACTGTTTCGTTTTTCAAGTATGTTTTTGTTTGGTAATTTTGGTACTTTTAAATTGATCGTGGTTACATAAACTCAAAAATGTTAAATTTTTTATTTATATCATATATATTCACCATAAATTTATTTACGTTAATCCATTAAAATTAGATATAGAAAATTAATTACATCGTTTATGGAGACAATATGCCGTACACACACATAACAACTATTTCCATTTTATCGACAGATGAAACAAGAGAAATGTAAATAATATTTTAAATTTATTGATTCATTGTTATTAATTTATATCAAATATTTTCATTAAAAATAACCTTAATATAATCCATGCAAAATGTAAGTGAAGAACAAATCACATCGCTTCGCGAGGTGGTAGTTCTCTACACACACGAGCAACGTTATCATATTCCCACAGATTGGAATGTCAGAAGTCATATGTGATATTATAATTATTGAAGTATAATAATTTCATATATGTTATATAAATATGTTATGTCCGTAATTATATTTATCTACGATAGGTGGTGATGGAAAATGAATTACATCAGTTCGTGAGGGGGTAGTCCGTCATACACATGATCAACAGTTTAATTATCCATTTGATGGAAGAGGAGATGGATATAGGTTATTCCATAAACATAATAATTTATAAATATATTTTATATAATAGTGTTATTATATTTTAATTAATATATCATTAATTAATGATGTAATATAATAATTAAAAAATAAAAATTTTAGTAAAGATAATTGCCATCGATTAGGACAACATTCTTTGGATCTCTTATTAAAAACCATAGGGTTGGACTTTTAGGAGGAAAAAAATCTCTATAAAATGGATATGGATTTTGGGGAGGTATTTCAATAGGTCTTGATTTAGCCAAATGGCTTTATAGGTGTGATGAAGTGAGGGGAGTATGTTCCCTTTTATAATTGAGGAGGAGTGATATTTGTGTAAATAATAAAAACTATTCAATAATAGGAAGTCATTCACACCTAATTTCCTAAAAAAATTGATAAATAATTAATTTTAGGGATAATATGGTCTATCCAAAATTCCAATACAAAAAATTAATTTTTAAACATGTTATTCCTTAGCCTTTAAGTTTACATAATTTTAAATTTAACGTTTTCAATAGGGTAAATTGTATCTTTTTATTTATCTAGGAGATTAATACATTAAGAATAAAATTAAAATATACCTTATTAGATAATTTGTAACCATGGATTAAAAATATTAAATCTAATTTATTAAATAATAATCATTGTGTGTGTAAAATTAATTTTAACACAAACACCTATAATGAGAAAAACCTGATTTTAACCTTAATCGTGGTAATTAATTTTTATTATGTTTATTTATAATTATGAAAACAATAATTTGAACTTATTTTATAATATAAATTATACTAATTAACAATTTTAAATAAAATTTATTAAAATTAAAATAAAAAAAATTGATGAATTTAATTTAAGATTAATCTCACAGATGCTACCAAAAAGCAGTTTTCCAAAGAGAAAAATTTCAAATGTATAGAATGTTTTAATATAAAAATTAAATAATTAATTTATTACAATCACCTTAATTTGATTAATTAATATATAATTTAAATAAATTTACTTTTAATGAGTTTTTAAAATATAGGAAAATTTTAAATTCTTTAAATGAAGAAGGTAGTTTTTAGTAAAAACTAGTATTTTTCACTATTCATTGAAATATTAATATTTTGAGAGAATTTTCAAAAATTAACCCTAGGATAATTTTTACAATTTTATACAAAAAATGATTTTATTTTTAACAAATATATTTTCTAGATGTTTCAATAATTAATTTTATTATTTGTTCACAAAATTAATAAAAAGATTTTTTTTGAGAAAAAATGTATTTTTGATTCATATAAAGACTTTACTAAAAATTAATTAATTATTCAGAAATATATTCACTTTTTATAAAAAAATTATACACAATATTTACAATTTTGTATTCCTATTCATGCTGACACGTTTAACAACTAGGTTATAAAGTCCATATTTAGAAAAAATATTAATAGTATATCATAGTTCATTAAGACTTGGTGTTACACGTAACAAAAGCTAGCCAACAAATTAAATTTATTCAAAAAAAATTATTTCATAAAAACATGTGGTGATACACATTCCCATTTCAAGTGTATTAGGTCATCATGGTATGATACGTGTTAAGGGTATCCATGTGACCTAACCACATGCTCTATCCATGTGTCCCACATATTGTATTTTTAGTCTCCCTTATTTTTTACCATCTAAGAGATGATTCTAGCATGGTTGAGAATGAATTTCCTCTTCCTACACTATGGTTTCAAGGAATCTTCTTAATATTATCAGCTAAACATTGAAGTAAAAATTCTTGTATCATTTTATGTAATATTTCACTTATATTACTTTTAAATATTTTTTATCCCCTAATAATAATGGCCATGGTTTTATTTTCAGGTGTATATATATTTTGGTCAATGAGGATTCATGATTCTTTGGAATAAAATGGTTTATAAATTACCATTTATCAAAAAATTAAATTAAAGAGTATGATTCTCTAATCACAAGGTTCATGTTTTTATTGAATTACTTTTATCTATCATGTCATGTGGTGGTTGAGTTATCAAGACAAATTTTTAATGAATATTAAAAATATATGTCACCTTTGAGGATAATAATTTTTTCCATGTTTTTCATAAAATTTATAAATTTAATGTATGGGGATTTCATTTTTTGGTCGTACAATATATAAAAAATACTCTTATGAAGTATAAGTGTTTGTAAAATTTAATCAAATATTTTTTCAATTTGAATCTTAATGATATGGCTATTTTCCTTTATAATTATATCTAAAAAATATATTCCTTATTTTAAATAATTATTTTATAATTAATATACATTTTTTAATTTAGTATATCAATATTATGTTTTGTTTTTCATTTGCAATGTTTGGTGATATATACATATTTATAAGTTTTCAAATTAATTTTTTTTTGAAATAATGTTTGAATTCATGAATAATTTAAATGTGAAACTTGAATGTATTTTTTATTACTAAGACATTTAATTTCCCATTTAGAAAAATAATGAATTATTGTCATGATATATGTCTCTACCATTGTACAATTTTTCAATTATATGATTATTCACTTGAAAGAGGTGAGAAAGGAAGTGATGACCTCAATGATTAATGAAAAATAATGTGGAAAATCACAATATATAGGGGGAGGAGAAAATAAAATATTTTAAACCTTATTTCTTAGTTATCACGATCAGTCACTATGTCCACCCACCAATAGGGGTAAAACCGTGGGTGATCTCTACCCATCCAAGGTCATTAAAGATTTGAGACTTCTTAGTATTTGTCTTGTGGCTTTGTTTGGTCATCAAAGTCCTTTATTAAATTTTTATGATAAACATATTGACTATGAATGAATACTATATATATATGTGGTGGTATTTATTTTTAATGATAAATACATTATATTCCATCCTTATAATGATGTAGATTTCATGTTATCCCTGTATCATGTTTCTAAAATAATATTTATGTTTTATACCATACTTAAAAGATTTTCATTTGATTTTTCCCAGAGAAAGGATAACACAACATATTTTTTCTAGGTTAGGATCCTTAAAATTTGATTATTTTTCAAGAACCAATTTGTTGTAAATATTGTATATTAATAATTTTAGTGTCTTATTTTATCTGATACAAGAACTCAAAAACTAGAACACTTGATTATGTCCTGGATTAAATCGATATTATTTTCATAAAATATCTCTATGAATTCATTTGATTGTTTTTACATGACATGTTATTTATATAAAAAATAGAGAATGGAAATAGTATTATGTAATTTATTTATTTTTCTATAAAAAGGTTACATTTTGAATGATTGTAATAGGAGATCTAAATATTGTAATCTTTAATGTGTGGTATCGATAAAATTGATGTCAACTTCCAATATGAATATTGTAGGAGTTATTTCCCCCACATGTATTTTTTCCTTCTAGTGTTATTTCTATGAGAGAGATACCATTAGTTTTCATTGTATCCTACCTTGTGATTATACTGTATTCTTTATTGTCTATTTCATATATAATTGTTTTTATGATTCTTCCTCATATCCTAACTACTATAAATATGAAATCCTATGGAAATAATCCCCAACCCAGTTATCCATGGGTAATCAAAAACCCCTTTCCACTAAAAGTTGTGGATTTTATTGGGAATTAAGTCCTCCTATATGAAGATCTATTTCACTCTATGAAATTAATGGATTTGAATAAGGGATTATCCTAGAGTGTCTTCAGTATTGGGTATAATATTGATTCTATGTAGGAGAGATAATCTAGTTTGAAATTGTAGAACAACATTTAGAATTTATGTGATAATGAAGTAATAAAAAATTAAATTTAAGGATATCTAGTTGTAGTCATTATTTTGATAAGATAATAAGTGTGGTAAAATAAGATAATTACCACTGATACACATGAGAGTAATGAAGATGGTCCCAAGGGCTCTGCAAATGAATGTGAAGGAACAGTCCTAGACTTGAATGATTATTTATATGAGGACTATAGATAAGAATATGAATACACCCATTTTATTTTAAATAATTATAAAGATAATTAAATATTATATTCTTGCTATCTTTTCTATAATCTTAAAAAACATATTAAATAAAAAGGAAACTATTTTAATCCTAAACCATTTACTACATGATTTTAGTGTATGAAAAAATTCTCCAAGGTGTAAGAATGTTCATTTTGAAATGTTTCACATCAGTTAAAAGAGAAAAATAATCAATAATGGAATAATAATATATAAGGTTATTTTTACATGTCCAACACCAAAGCTTTGAAACCTAAATTGTAGTAGTAGGAAATCCTATATTGAAATAAAGGATATAGGATAATTTGTACTACATTGTATAATACTTTGTTATCTAATGATTTGGGTAAGGTTAATGATATATGATATCAAAGGTTTTTCTTTTTTGAGATAATATTTAATTTAATCCAAAAAATAAAAATATAGTGGTTTTAAGAATGATGGTAGTAAGTGAAAATTACCAAACCCTTGATAATGAAGAAGAAGATATACTCGCTCTAGAGATTAACCTTTTTTAACACAAGAATGTTCATGATAAGGAATCGTGAGAGGATTATGAATTTATATATAGATAAATATTCAATTTAATCATTATTAAAGAACTATCAACATGGATTAAAATCATGATAAAATTTTACTCTTTTATGTTAATGAATAAAATATAAATATATAATAGTATAACAAAACAGAGTATAATATATCTTCAAAATTTGACGATATCATTCAAAATTAGATGGAGTGGAATAAATTTTCAATTGGTTAGAGTCTTAAAATGATGTATATATGTGACACATTTATTATTATAGTGGATCAATGGATCTCGTTTCTACATATGTTTTCAGATGTTGTTTCATGATTTTATTAATACACATTATATATTAAATTAGTTTTTCTTAAAAATGAAAAAATATATATTAGTGAAGATATCCCCCATTAGGTTATAGTTTCTATGGAATATGACATTATGTGATTTTACCTATATTTATCATATATAAATAGGAAGGGACTATTTCATTATATACTTTATAATAGTGAGATATGATAACTTTATGGATTCATTTTTATTGATATTGTGATATGATTTTTAGAATTGTATCCTCACATCAGTAGAAAACAACATTTAATATCATGGTATCTATATCATAAATAAAGGTATGGTCTCTATATTAGTTTTTATTTATCATTTTCTACTGTACACTATTACAAGGTGTGATATAGGCAATTGGGATTGCAACAAATATTGGATTTTTGAGGGAATGAAGAGGGTTATTTTGATGTTAATACATGACTATTCCTATAGATTATTCTAATGTGTATTCCTATTCTTATCTAAATATAATATTGAGAGTATTATGTGATATTCCTTTTATTAGATTATTTATTATCATTATAGTTTCTTATTATGTTTTTTGACTTTATTTATTCTTTTATTAGATCAATTATGGAATTTTTTTCTATTTTTATGGTGCATAAAATTGCATTATCTTTTCTGAAATTGGATTTAATTTTGTCTTTTCTAATAAAATTATAATTTTTAATTTACACCATACATAATTTGGTACATTTATAATAGTCTCCATTATTTGTGTTTCTCTCATTTTTATTTGTTTAATTTACATTATAAATAATTTTTTATAAGGTGATTATAATGATATTTAAAGAGGGAATATTATTTATTAGTTTTATTTTTTTACAAAATAAAAATAACCTCTATCTAATGATGATTTTGTTTCTAATTTACAACATGAATTAAAAATTTGACTAATGACTCTGATTACTATTTTGAATTGGAAAATGTAATTGATATTTTTTAGTACCCGCCCATCTAAAGTAAAACTTATATAATAACTATATTTCAAACTAGAATATTTGAAATTTATTCAAAATGAAATTAAAAAAACACAATTTTATATTCCTACTAGGCATGGGTATCTAAAACCCTGTTTACATATAATGTTTTTTTGTGTTTTTCTTTCTTTATGATAGTATTATTGGAATGAAATATGATTTTATTAAATAATTTTTTAATAATTTAATGTCATGATGAGTATCCTATATTACATATGACACCAAACTGTAATGAAAACCATGAAACATTAATGAGAAAAAAATTATTAAATATGATAAATATATTAATTTCATTAAACTAGAAGGAATAAATTTATATAACCAACTTATGAAAATTATGAAAAAGATATATTAATACAAGAGTTATTTCTTATGCATTAAAATGAATTTTTTCATCATATGGGTTTTTATAATAATATAAATTCCTATCAGATATAGAAATTTAACATCTTAAAATTAAATTACTTTTCTAATTCAACAAAAATAAAATTACCCAATGTTTACATGTTTGGATTTTTAAGAAAAAATATTATTTGGTGAATAGTTAAAATACTGTTTTTATTAGAAAAATATATTTTATGATTATATAAATAAGTAAGAATAAATTTGAAAACAATAATTTTTTTTTTCATAAAAAATGTATTTATGAACTAAAATTATTCATTGAAAAATACTATTTTAAATTTTGAGAACCCAGGTATAACATTTTAAAAAATTAAGCAATATTTTTTTAACCAAAATTATTTTTAGTAATTCAATTTAATTAAAATTTATCTTGGATAAAATAGGTTTCATAATTAATTTAATGTCACAAAACACTCTATTAGTGAATAATAAAAATAAAAAATTCATTAAAATTAGTAACACTGATAATTTTAAACTAAACATTATGGTTATCCATTAAAGTAATTATTTACAAAAAATGGTTTTTACACATTATATACACAGATATTAAAATTAAATTCTATTAACCATTGAATTTTTATTTGAAAAATTTATTTTATATTTAATATCACTAGTTATATATAATATAAGAAGGCCTAATTTATTTTTAGGAATTAAAAATAAATTACTTAGGTAAAAAATCCTTAGCATGGTAAAAAAAAAAATTTTCAAAAGTGAAAAATATAACAACGAAATACATATAAACATGTGTCAAAATTTAGGGTTTAGGGATTATAGAATATATCTGATTTCCACTCTATTACTATGAAATTTGTCTCTGTATTCTAGAAGAAGCATGTGCTCTGTTTATATTAAAATGATATATTTTGAAAATGAAATTCTATTCACTTATAAAAAGTGCCCACCTAATCCCATTTATCCACCCATTATAATGAATTATCTCAACCATAAAACTTATTTTGGGACCACTTTAGTGTATTTATTTGTATTTGTTGTCAAAGATTTCAATGATGGTAAATATGAAGAATGAGCTCTCCTAAGTCCAAAGTTAAAAGAGAATGGACAAATCAGATGACTGTTGCACTGATCTTAAGTTCAAATAACTTATGTAAAATGATACATAATGTTTAAAACATTGAAGTATAATCCATTAAGGATGATTTAAGATTCTAAGTGTGTTCTTTGGAATTGATAATCTAAAAAAGAAAAGAAGAATAATGGTGGTTGAAGAAGACTAGAATTGGAAGAGAAAGGTGGCCATGCATGGGTTAGTTTGTGTTTAAATATGTCCATTAATTTTAGTGAATACTTAGTTTTATAATAAGTATTTTTATTGTCCTTAATTAAAAATTTTGGCCAGCCCATGAGATATATATCTAGCCTCAACCCGTGGCTCATGCGGGAACAAAGTCAACCATGCCCATGGGTAAGCTAGCTAGAGCTAACCCGCAAGCCGCAGAGACTGGGTGCTAAGAGTGACCTCAGAGTAAGGGAAAAATTATGTAGAGGGTGGGTGAAGAGCATGACCATAGAACATAGTACATGGTTATACCATGGAGGGAGAGGGAGTAATCTGAGCTGAGGTTTCGGTAAATTGATACTTAAACCGCGGCTCACCTGCGTGTTCATTTCGATGTGGGACAAGTGTTGTGGGTGCTGTTTATAATTTAAAAAAACACAGAAGTGATCTCAATCACACATACTATCTTCACTCGTGATCTAATCATGACTTCCCATCCATCTCGCGCCACGTGAGTATGAACCTGATCCGTTTTCTCCTCCCAAAGTTCGAATCGGCCCGAGCCATCATCTTCCTACCCTAGTGCTCACCGACACTACTCCTAGTAATCGGTGATGAAGATGAACCATGACGATCCACTTATTTCTATAAAATAAGGACTATTCTAACATAGATAGGGCTATTGGATCATACCGAAACCATGCATGAAATCTACATCTTACATGCAGGTGGATAACTCGAAGAAGAAGAACAAGGTTTTTTTGAGTAAAATGAAGGACATATGGATTTGAGAAGGGATTTAAAATGAGATACATGCAATCTTGATTCCATGAATAAAGAGAGGATCCCACATTCAAAAAAGAAAAAAAACATAGGATCTTGGCATATCTCAAATACTGATTTTAATATTCCAAAACTCCAAATATCCCGAGAATTCAAACCACCATATTCGTGGAATTTCTTAGGGGATTTGAATGTAGAAGGAGAAATTTATCTCACCTATAAAAGGAGAGGCACAAGCTGAGAAGAGGCGGCTAATCCTGCATTCCTGAGAGCTCCTATTTAAAAAAACATAGCATCTCTCTTCATTTTCACTTTGTGAAGAGCAACTAGAGGAACCGAGATCCTTCTTCTCTGCGAATAAGGGATCCCACAAGTGTTTGATAAGTTCTTCAAACTCTTAAATGACTTCGCAAAGAACCAGTACCCATGAACATACGATTGGTTTCTAAAAACCCTCATTGTTCTTTATGAAAGATGCGCCATCATGAGCCAGTGACTGCGCCTTATTCTCTCACTGAGCTTTGCGAAGAGGTAGATATATGCACCCCATGCACAAGGAAGACCCGTGCATCCCTTGCACAAAGAAGAATAGTAAATCAATCAGGTGTGTATGATATAGCCATTCAGTTTTATAGGGGTTCATTTTAAAGAAGAAGAAGTTTTCTGGAACGAAGGTTGTTTTCACAGTTCATGCACACATGTTCATTTATTAAATAAATCCCGAGGATTTCTATGTTTATTTTGAATAGGAAGGGTCATGCATAAGAACCATACATGCATACATGAACATATGTGCTCTACTTAAAGGAACCAGAGGCCTCAAGTGTGCAAGAACAAGTTGAATAGTGCTTGCACCCATTCGGTTTTGATGAAACACATATATAAACCTAAGGAAACACACTAACTAAGTAAAAGAGAAAGAAAGGGGGATAGAAATAGAATAGGCCATGTGTATGCTTAAAATAACTATACCCATTTGAGTTTTAACATAAGAAAGTGAAGAAGAAGGTGCATGCATTCATGAATTCACATGCACACATGAAGATAATTGGATAAAGAATAAAAAATATGTGTGAACGTGTGTAAATAAATAAGAAGAAGTGTAGAATAAAGGTTCAACCTAAATTCCATATGCATAATCACATGCATTCATGAACAGAAGAGAATAAATTCATTTTGATGATTCCAAGTAAGATAATATTCATTTCTTGAAAAATCACATAGGTGTTTGTGATTCTGGATGAAAAGAAGAAGAGTATTTAGTGCATTCAGTTGTTGCACTAAAGAACAATTTTGTATATAGAAGAGAATGAACTTTGAAAATTGATGCAAGAAAAATCTTATACTGAATAGGAGATAAAGTATTTCATGCCTATCAGTTGAAGAAACCCTCAAGTCTATAAACTCAGTGAGACTTCACCCTAGGTAGCGAGCCAGGGGGAGTCAATAGAAGTTATCTGAGGGAGGTAGTGAGCCCATCTATAAACCATTGTAAAGGAAATATGCCTGGGACATAGTGATTGTTCCCAGACCTTTTTAATCTAAAACTAATGAAGATCTGTGGACTTTGGTATAATTGAAAACCTATCAGCGTATGCTCCTTGTACTATCCCTTAGTGGTGAACCAAGTAAAAGTGGCGTGCTATCCTTATACATCAAAAAGTTTTAATTAATAAACATATCCATTATACAAGTTAAAAAAAGTTCCTACCAACTTGGGAACAAGATCCAGAAAGGAGGATAAAAAGTTAACATCCTGATTCACCCCCCTCACAGGGTGGTATGGGGTCCTTTAATTGATATCAGAGTGAAAAGTTTCAGGTATATTGAATAATATTTAGTAATTATATTTAGAAGAGGACTTGATTTTTTTCCTAAAGTCAACAATTAAGTGAAAATTTGTTTAAGAGTCAGTCACTTCTGAGTAGAATTCTATTTCCAGCATGACCTTGAAAAATTCGAAAAATAAAGGGAAGAAGTAGTTGAATAAGTACCTCTTATCTAAAGAAGAGGTAGTACCTAGTTATCCATGCATCTATAATAATAAAAATATTTCAGGTTTGGAAAGTAAGAAGCATGTGGCTCAGGTATCTACGAGAGGAAATGAAGAAACTTATATTTCATTATCAAGTGATCAAGAGAAATTAAGAACTTATCTACATGATATTACTGAGGAAAGAGTTACTGCTATTTATGAAATATTTCGATATATGATGGTTGAGATCACCTGATTAGAAAGAGAAGCTGATAATATGGAAATGAGATTAGAAGGAAAAATTATATAATGTTTAAAGTTAACCAAATAGATTAAATCCTTTGAAGAAAAAGGAAGAGTAAATAGGAATCTAGAAGAAAAGATCTATGCACTTGAAGCTGAGATGAAGAAGGGCACCAAAGTTAAGAGTTTATATTTGGAAGAAACTTACAAGAAATTCAAGGAACTTGACTCTTTGTTACAAAAAGAAGTCAAGTTGCATGAAGTTGAAGTTGAAATAATGATGAATTCTTGTGAAGATATGATGATTATGATTGAAGATCACAAAGTCATCCTTAATATGAAATATCCTGAATTGGAAACTGAGTTTACCAATATTGAGAAGAGACATATTGAGTCTACACAAAAAAGGAAATACTTGCTGCTAGAACTCAATTATCACTAGAGGATTCTACTATCAAAAGACCTCCAACATGTGATAAGAAGTTCATGAATTCACTCATTGATCTATCACAAGCTGTTGAGAAAGTAATGGTACCATCCATACCAACTTGTATTGTTGTTTCTAAATATGTTTATACAAAAAGTGCAGGTTGGAAGAAAAATTATAAACAATTATGGATGAGGAAAGGTGATGAGAAGAGACATACCAACATGGATAGGGTGGATAGGAAGAATAATCTAGAAGATGGTTCCCCAGATAGAGCACAACACATTAAGAAGAAGGTCCAATAACCTTATATAGAAGATATCAATAAGATAATATTTGTGGGTCAATGTTGGTGCTCTAATAGATTTGGTCATTGTGCACTGGATTGTTGGTATAACCCCTTAAATGAAAAAGAACAGAGAAAGACTATATCAATGGGGATAAATACCAAGAAAAAGAAGCAACATCAATAGATCTAGAAGTATCTATATACTGAAAATAGATTTTGAATGCCAGACAACATCTGGGATGTATGCAATGGTAGTGGTCAAAAGAATGGTGCATGCCTATCTCAACATATATCCAGAGCTAATAAGAAAAAAGTACCACAAAATATAGTTAATAAATAAGAAGTTACCTTGGGAAGAAATCAGAATAATTATGAAAAAAAATTATTACAAGAATATTCCAAGAAGAAAAGGCAAGAATTCCTTGCATTCTAAATCCAAGAAGGAGAAGGGGAGTGCATTCCAAATAACTACTAAGAATAATGACACTAAGAATAAGTCATGTGGAAGGTCCTATATTGATAACTAAATTACCAATTACATGTTGGTTATCTGGCCATAAGACTTGAAAAGAATGAGAAAAACTGAATAAGCACAATCCAAGGCCAGTATAAGAGGGAAAAGAAGATTCCACATGATGAAGAGAAAATGAATGAAAGGTTTACCACAAAAGGAAACCCAAGTATTAAAAGGGTTCTGTGTGAGAGATGAAAGAAGTTTGGACACATTACAAAAGGTTTCCTAACCTTGATACTAGAAAAAGAAGCATTGTTAAAGAGGAGGAATGATACATCATTCATTATGGATGAGAAGAAGACATGTTGTCCACTAAAAATAGAAGAGAATGAAGAATCTTGGTTGAGAAAATTATATCAACCTAGATATTCACATTAATAAAGAAAGGAAGATGTGCCTTATTCCATTGAATATTTTTGTATTGTATTTGTTCCTATAGTATAGTGAATTTAAGGTGAAGTAAGATCTGAGGGGGAGAACCTGACAATTAGAGATAAAAACTGTTCCCCTGGAGGGAGAGACATATGAAGAAGCATCCAGAGTCAATATATCAATTAGTATCAACCTCAATTACTCTTAAGATTAATTGAAGACTTGTCATTGGAAAAGGTATGTCATTTCTAAATCTCTCATCCTTGGGTACTCAAAATAATGATCTCCTTACAAAGGAGGAGTAAAAAAAGCCACCAGTGATTTAAGAAGAATGGAGTATTTCCAAGGAAACTTATCATACCTATATTACTTGAATGTTTTTTTCCATTTGTTTAAGTAAGTACAAGACTTTCAGGTTGATATTTTCACATCATATTTATTATCTTGAACCTGAAATGAAAGTTGAAAACCCTTAGAGACAAGTATATGTGTTCTCATCTCATGAGGTATCATGATCAACAGATAATGGACAACTTTGTTATCTAAATCAAATCCTCTGGTTTTCTATATCGAGCATTGATTAGGTAGATATAGAGTGAAATGATTAATGACACACTACTTAAGTATGGACTGATACACTCTCTATCATGAACATTTCATTTCTTGTCAATAAGGGGGAGAGAAAGTGTAATTAAAGAAATAGAGAAAGAATAGTAAGGGGAGAGAGAAGAATCTCATTTTGACATTGACACATTCATTTCAAAGAAAATTTTGAAGTATTGAAAAAAAATATAGAGGGGGAGATAGTTGGGACAAATTTGTTTTATTGAGATGTATTTTTTTCAAATATGTCAATGATGGTCAATATGAAGAAGGATCTCTCATGAGTCCAAAGTTAATAGAGAATAGACAAATCAGATGATTGTTGCACTGATCATAAGTTCAAATAACTTTTCTAAAATGTGACACAATGTTTACAACATTGAAGTACCATCCATTTAGGATTGTTGAAGATTATAATTGTGTTCTTTGGAATTGATAATCCAAAAAGAAAAGAATAAGAATGGTGGTTGAAGATGATTAGAAGAGGAAGAAAAAGATATCCATGCATGAGTTGGTTTGTGTTTTAAATATGGCCCTGAATTTTAGTGCATAATTAGTTTTCTACTAAGTATTTTTATTGGACTTACTTAAAAAATTTGTCTATCCGAAGAGATAGCTAGCTAGCCTCAACCTGATGCTCATGCGGGAACAATGTCAACTCTGCCCATGGGTAAGACAACCAGAGCCAGCCCGCAAGCCGCAAAGACTGGGCGCTGAGAGTGACCACATTGTAAAGGTCAAAGCATGCAGAGGGTTGTCATAGAGCGCACCCGTAGAACACGGTACATGGAAGTACTGTGGAGGGAGAGGGAGTAATCTGAGCTGAGGTTGCAGCGAGTTGGTACTTAAACAGCGGCTCACCTGCGTGTTCATTTTGATGTGGGACAACTGTCGCAGGTATTGTTAATCCTTTAAAAAAACACAGAAGAGATCTTAGCCACATATCTTATCTGCACTTTCGATCTAATCATGGCTTCCCATCCATACTGCACCACGTGAGTATGAACTTGAGCCGTCCGATCCTCCCGATGTTCGAACCAGCATGAGCCATCATCTTCCTTTTTGAGTTCTCACCAGCACCACTTCTACTCACTAACGATGAAGACCGAACTATATTGATCCACTTCTGTCTATCAAATAAAGACTATTCTGACATAGTGAGGGATATTGGATTGAACTGAAACCATGCATGCAATCTATGTCTTTTATCTAGGTGGATAACTTGAAGAAGAATAACTCGGTTTGGCTAAGGGAAATTAAGTTTCCATGGCCACATGGATTTGAGTAGGTATTTAAAATGAGATACATTCAATCTTGATTCCTTGCATAAAGATAGGATCCCACATTCAAAAAAGGAAACAAGCTAAGGATCTTGACATATCTCAAATATGGATTTGAATATTTAAAAATGCCGAATATCCTGAGCATTCAAACCACAATCTTCATAGAATTTCATATGGGATTTGAACAGGGAAGGAGATGTTGATCTCATCTATAAAATTAGAGGCCCTAGCCAAGAAAAGGCAGCTACTCTTATATTCCCGAGAGATCATATTTAAAAAAACAGAGCATATCTATGCGCTTTCACTTTGCGAAGAGAAACCAGAGGACCCATGAGACTTATGATCTATGTAGAAGAGATCCCAATAGTGTTTTGTAGGTTCTTCTCACTCTCAACACCCTTTATAAAGAACCAATACACTTGAACACACAATCTGTTTCTAAAAACCCTCATTGTGCTTTACGACGGCCATGCCATTGTGAGATAGTGATTGAGCCTCAGTCTCTCACTGAGATTTGTGAAGAGGATGATCTATGCCCCACATGAACAAGGAATACCTATGAGTCCCTTTCATGAATAAGAATAGAAACTCCCTCAGGTGTGTATGATATATCAATTTTATTTTGCTGGGGTTTGTTTTAAAGAATAAATAGTTTTGTTGTATGAATACTGTGTGCACAATGAATTTATGGATGTTCATTCCTTAAAGAAAACCTAAGGCTATGTATGGTTATTTTGAAGAGGAAGGATCATGCACAAGAATCTTACACATATACATGCACATATGTTCTCTGCTTAAAAGAACATGAGCTCTCAAGTGTGAAAAAGTTAGTTGGAAAGTGGTTGTACCCATTTGGGTTTGATGAAACACATATATAAACCTAAAGAAACTACCCAAATAAGTTCATGAGAAATAAAGAGAGAGAGAAAGATAAGAGGCCATATGTGTGCTTAAAATAATTATACTCATTTGGGTTTTCTCACAAGAATGTGAAGAAAAAGGTTCATGAATTCATAAATGCACATGCAAACATGAAGATAATTAGACAAAGAACCAACAGTGTGTGTAAATGCATGTAAAGAAAGAAGAATAAGTGTATAAGAAATGTTCAACCTAAATTCCATATGCATAATCACATGTATTTATTAATAGAAGAGAAGAACTTGATTCTGATGATGCCAAGTAAGCTGATCTTCATTTCTTGAACAATCACATAGGTGCTTGTGATCCTGTCCAAAAAGAAGAAGAGGATTTAGTGCATTTAGTTGGTGCACTAATGAATATTTTTGTACATAAAATAACATCAACTCAGGACCTTGATGTAATCAAAGTCTTATGTAGAATAAGAGACAATGACTTTCATTATTATCATTTGAAGAGACCCACATGTATATAAACTGAGTAGGACTTTACCCAAGGTAGTGAGCCAAGGGGATTCATCAGAAGTGATCTGAGAGAGGCAGTGATCCAATCCATGAACCATTATAAAGGCAATGGGACTAGGACAAAGTGACTATTCCAGAACTATTGTAATCTACAACTAGTGAAGATCAGTGGACTTTGGTACAAACGAAAACCTATCGGCATATAATCCTTGGACTAGCCCTTAGTAGTGAAACAAGTAAAAGTGGTGTGTTTTCCTTCTGCATGTGATTTTTTTAATTATTTTATGATATCCATCATATAGGTGAAAACAGGTTCCTACCAATATGGGAACAAGATCCAATAAAGAGGAGAAAAAGTTTACACCCTGATTCACCCCCTCTCAGGGTGGTTTTGGGTCCTTCAACATATATAGTGTTTTCTAAACTCTATCCCTATATCCTAGAACACTTATCCATTCCAAATGTCCAATATAGTGGGCCTTAACATGTTATCCAAGGGAGAGAATCCTAAGTGAGAGGAAATATTCTAAATCGAACTCTCTTAATTAATTTATTTTTATACAAACTTAAACCCTTATTATACATGATATAATAATTACTTAATTATTAATAATATTATGAATTTTTTTCATACTAATTTAATATAAACTTTCCACTTTCCTATTAAGCCATTAGAAAAATTATGGCATCGTCATACATACATGAGGACTACGACCTCCACGAATGGTGGGATTCATTTTTCATCAACACCATGTATGGATAATTTTAAATAGATATTAAAAGGACTAATATGATATTTAAAAATTAATAATATTATAGATTTATCATCCATTCCCCATATTTCTCAATTTATTTAGAAAATGTGAACAATACTCATGTGTACATGCAGACTACCACATCCATGAATGTTTCTTTTTTTTCTTTTCCTCAATAAAAGTGTAATAAAATTTATTTCCAGTATTTTTTTTAAATTTTCATTATTCTTCTATAATAATGATATAATTGCAAAACAATCACTTTTCTATGCATACATACACATAGATTACATATTTTTATTATCTAGGTCGGTTTAAGAACCAAATAGAACAATTATATATATTTCATGAATTGATTACTATGGAAACATAACAACTAGTTCAACAATACATTAATTAGTTAATAAGTATTATTCTATGCTATTATAAATTTTATTTTAATATTTAACATGTTAGTAATGTACTGGCTATTATTTTTTTATAAATTTCCAAAACAAGATCATCACCAACATTGTGGACACAAATCATAATCAAGATACATCTGAAATTAAATTATGAAATTTTAAATCATTTTAAAATATAATTTCAATACTTATAATCATATTTTAATGATGAAATTTGAATCTATATATAATAAACTACATCACCATTAAGAAACTGGCAGCAAAAAAAAAATAAATCTAATAACTTCTGATAATGAAAATAAAATATAATTAAATGAAATAATTGTAGTAAAGTATTATAATTAACATTTATAAAATATAATATGTATTAATAAGGTTCTAAAATAGGTTATTGAGGTATTTATTATTGTTACACAAGGGTTTAGAGGATTTTTTGATAAGAAAAATTAAAGGAAAGTATTTTTTCATCTCAATTTAGCTATATTGTGATATGATGTGTATTAAAAACTCACTTCCTTTCTATTGTTTATATATTTTCCATGGATTTCCTTGATAATATATATATTTTTTAATTTTTTAGTTATTTAAAAATCCATAACATGATCAACCTTTCTTGTTTATTCAATTTGAAAAATAATTCTGATATAAGTATTCTTTTTTGGATAAATTTCTTTAATGTAGTTATAATTGTCCCTCTTTAAATAAGGATTATAATATTTATTTAATATATTAATTAATGATATTATAATTCCCTTCTTAATTAAAGTAATTGGAATTTAATGATATATATTTTATTCTTTAAAAATGTTAATAATATTGAGAATAATTCTCATTCTCTTCAAATGATCTCTTTTTATTCTATATCAATATCTATACTTCACACTAAAATTATCATTTATTATTTTCAAATCCAAATTAGTTTTATTTCCAGTGATCTTAAAATATTTCAATATCTCATTTCAAATGAATGATAAATAACTATCTTTATTATGTGGGATTCAGTAAATGTATTTTAAAATATTAAAATGGATTTTCCATTTCAAGTTCATATTTCTATCTTCTACAAAATTTATTATAGGGAATACATTTATGAATTTTTAGTGTATCAAAATTAACACATAATATAATTTTTTTTTATTTAAAAAGGAATAAGTGTAAAATTCTTGAAAAGGAATTTTGAATGTGATTCATAACATTATAACATAGAGGGAATTTTATGATTTTTTTTCCAAAATCTATTTTTCATGGTTTCATTTCTCTTCTCCACATTAAATTATTTAACTCATATGGTGATATGTTTTATGAATCAACCTATAAATACCATAATTAAATAAATCATAAGAGTGAATGAATGTTTTTATTAATCAATATAATCCATGATTTATATTTATGTAATACCATTTGGGAAGTATATAAATCCCATTTTATTTTTGAGGGTTTGTTATTGTATGATACATTATTGGATCCAAATGGTTCTCATTTGTATAGATGTTGAGTGGTGGGGATATATATCTCACTCCAACACATTTGTTATGATTATATAAATTATGAGACAATATATTGTGGGCCTTATTGGATATACTCAAAAATTAATTTTTAATCCTTTTGATGTATTATGCCAAACTAAAGGATGTGCCTCCTTGGATATGATCAAAATATAATGATACACTATTCTTATGTTTGTGAAAATGGTCATTTTTATGCTATGTTTCTAGGGAATGTTACTTTTAATTTTCAAATTCTTATGAATATTCTCTAAGGATCATGTTTGTTATCAATTGGAATATGTTTTTCCATTTTCAATTCCATTTCCTTCTATCACGACATATAAGAAACTTTGATTATTTCATGATATTTTTAATAATATATTTTTCTCATGCACATGTTTTCTTATATTATTATAATATAACCCTTGATGAAAAAATTATATGTTTTCCTTGACCAGGCACTTGATCTAATATCTTTAATTTGATTACATTCCACATGTTACACAACTAAGAATATATTAAGAGATTTAATGAAGGGTTTCCAATGTATATCTATTATAGAGAAATTTTCAACAGTGTTATAAAATATTTTTCTTGTTTAGGTATTTCTCAGTGACACTAAACCACCCATTATTAGGATTGTGAGTTCATATGTGAGAGTAAATGTTTTATTAATGTCAATGATTTAAAATAATGACATGTTTAGCTTTGGTCATCTTAGTTGGTATTGAATATTATGGATAATTGTTGTTTTTATAGCACCAGACCCAAGAGAGTTATTCCAAGGAACCTTAATTGGTATCAGAGTTAGTTTAAGTTATTTTTGAGGATTATATTAGCTATTTTTGGGTAAAAGGATTATAGAACATTACTAGAAACCATGTGAATGTGTCCAAGTATAACAAAATATTATAGAATTTTTTAAATTTTTTTATTATGTGGTTTTCATAGAAATTACATATTCATTTGGACACTAAAAAGTTGATATATCTATGATGAAGATTCACCTAGGGGTAATCACCCCAAAAAAGGATATATGAGTATAAAATTATTCATTTTATGGTGAATGATGAGTGGGCCTATGATTACAAACATGGATAGAAACTACATATAGATATGATTTGAATTATCATATTCTCTCTATGAAACATTATAATGGAATTGAGAACATCATTATGGTATGGTTTGAGAACCAAATACGTGATAAATAATGAATAACATTTATTGCAACCAATACATTTATATCTTTTTATAAATATATTATATATTATTTATTCCTTCTTTATTAATTGTGTTTTTATATGATTTTGGAATTTAGTATTCTTATATTTAACATTCCATTTGTCATATAATGTATATGGAAATGATAAATTGATTTATGAATGGGTGTTATGTTCATTAAAATGAATTTACCAATAATCAACCAAATTGCATTGGTGAAGGTATAAAAAATATTATGGTGATTCTCACTTAACTCTCCAATGATATTAATAATAAAATAAACCATGCTATGCCCCTAAATACACCAACTAGGGAGAAATATAAAGTCGAACATTTAATAAGACAATGTTAAACCTACTTTATTGGATATTACTATCATTATATTATTAATCAATGGATCCACAAAATTTAATTTATATATTTTATTCTAGAGTGCTTTGAAATTGGGACAATTTTTATTTCTATTTATCATTTGGATAGTAAGGTTGACCAATGGTGGAAATAAATTTAGAATGAAACTAAAATGGATGATTTATACTCAATGTAATGGGAGGAGATCAATAATACACTATTAAATATGTATTTTCCTCCAACACTTCACAAAAAATTGAAAATATAATAAAAGGAGGTAAAAATGTGGTTAATCTAATGAAAAATATAAAGAAAAATTCATGAATATCACAAGTCATTACTTTTATTTTATTTCTAAAATTTTGAGTAAAATATATAATATATATTAGATTAAATCAAGGTCTCTATAAGGCATTGTTCATTAAATACATTGGAATCCATGAAGATATTTTCCTATGTGTGCTCAAATTTGAAATGGAAACTCGAGACTCTCATTATTATGGATAATGAAAAAGGAATGTACAGTATCACAAAATATCTAATAATAAATTAATTAATAGAATGAAAATATAACATCCAATATTTAAAAAATAATGGAGGAAGAAACCATGTAATTTCATCAAAGTAATGAAGATGTGATTAAATTATGGGAAGATTGGCTATAACACTAGTTATTTTCAATTGGGGATAAAGAGGCTAGTGAACATGATTGAGGAAAAGAATGTCCCAACTAATGCACCACCCACAAATAAATGATTAAAATTTGAGGAGATTGTTATTTTTGGAAATAAATTTTATAACACCTAAGATAATGAATAGAATAATTCCCAGAAACCTACTAAACTGAGGGAACAAGTGTGTATATTATCACTAACACATAGGCGGATCAGAGTAATTATATGATGTAATGAATACTCATTATCCATTTAGATATATGTATACATTATTTTATTTATGTTATTTTTATTAATTCATTTAATAAATATAATCTAAGAATACCAAATTACCACCTTAAGATTTTGATATTGAACTATCTATTAGATCACCTGATGGAATAATTATCCCATTAATGATGTACAATTCTTCAATTATCAAAATTTAAGGTAAAATAATTCCTATAGATATAATTTTTCTTCCATTAATATAATTTTATAAAATAATTATTATAGATTTAATTTCATGTAAAATAGTTTATTTTAATTGTCCTGATTATGAAATACCATTTTACATCATGAGTCATCCTGTTATTAAATCTAATTATAAGGATTTTCATTAACTGGATTTGGAAGGAAATTCTATAATATTTGTCTTTATACTATGAAATAAGGGACTTATAGATCAAATTAACAGGGAGAAAGTTAACATAAATGACATTCCTATTACATGGTAGTATAATGATGTATTTTTAGATGAATATAGAAATATTCACCTAGAGAATCAGGTTGACTATTCAATTTAAATTATATATATATTCCTGAATATCATATATTATATATAAAATTAATCTAGTTTATTCAGTTTAATTATAGATGAAAATTCAATAGAATATGCATAAGGACTTTGTTCGACCGAGTGCTTCTCTGTAGGGTATACAAGTCTTCATCATAAAAAATAAATGATATATTAAGGAATAATTTTATTTATTATAAGTAGATAAAAAATAATGATCTTGAACAAGAGTACTCTACCACGTATTAATGAATAGTTTGATTAACTCATAGTACCCCAATATTTCCCACTGATTGAGTCCATTCCAGATGTAATTAAATAAGAGTCAAATGGGAGGATATTCCCATGTCTGCATCCCTAACATGGTATAGAAACAATAATTTTATATTGGTTTCATTTGGACTTATAAATTCTCCGATTATCCTTTGGTATCTAAGGATTAGAGTCTTTAGAGACAACATTTATCTATTGTTGGTTATCTTCATAGATTATATTCATATATATTCCATGACCTAGTAGGATCATGATTATATTTTATGGATTTTATTTAAGATATTAATTAAGGAAATATTGTATTCCATTTTTATAAAGAGTGAATTATTTTTAAACAAAGTACCATTCATGGGTACTTTAATCCCAAGAAAGGGTATAAATATAGACCCTTCAATGATATATGTTATTATATAATGGCCCAAACCAATAACAATAATCATGATATATAGTTTACTCAATTTATTATAATACTATTCACACATTATTATAAATTTATCAAAGAAATCATATTTTACTATTATTGTTAACATGTAAGGAATTGAATTTTAATTAGAAAAACAAATGTGAAGAGTGTTTCAAAAAACTAAAGAAGATATTGGTCACAACACTTATATTTCAACAACCTTATAGCAGGGAAACATTTGTAATATACGATGATGCTTAAGTAGTGTCTATGTTATTTAATCTTTAAAAATTATATGGAAAATACATATTCCTCATGAAAAATGATAACTCATGAGAAAAATAACCCGATAAATGATTTCTAATTGGAATATGAGATATTTTAATATAATAATTTTTGGATTTATCAATATATAATAATTTATGATATATATAGTGATCAATTGAGAATGAAATATATATAAACATAGAAGGAGTTAAGTATGCACTAGTTTACATGATTTTGATTTTTATAATACTATGATTGAATAATACATTACCACCCTTGGAAGGAATATAAGGATGCTAATTCTATGTGCATTAAAGGATATGTAAACATATCCGTGATGAGTTTTAAAAAATACCCAATTCTAGTGGATTTATAAAGGATAAATCATAAATTTATAAAGTAAAGTGGTGAATCCTATCATTAAAAAATGAATTCCCAATAATCCATTTATTTGAATATCAAAGATACTAATAAGGATGATGTGGTTCTATAGAAAAACATAGTTAGTGTTCCAGAGTTCAACTTTGACACTAAGGGAGATATATGGTATAAAATATTGATATGCAAAGTATAAAAATAAGAATTTTTTATGGGACTTTTGGATGATCCTCCAAGATCATTCTTTATTATTAATTAATAAATAATGGTTATGTTTATGGATTTAATCAAAAATTCTGGAGGGGGTAACATGAAGAGGGAGATTTTAGAGTATATATCTTGACACATGTTATACCAATGATTTATAGATAAATTTAAAATTTATGAGTTTTTAATGTAAAAATTTTCCATACCAGTATAAAAATGGTAAAACATAACCATTTAGTTTTTCATAGGACTCCCTAGGAAATCTAACAGTAATATTCCCATTTTGATTATAGTCAAAATTCATACAAAGTTATGCATTTTATTTCCATAAAATTAGTCTTCTCACATAACCATATCACTATGATAAAATTGAGGTATCTAGTTAGTATATATAGAGTATATATATTTATTATATCTAATAAATATTCGAGGAAAAAATTGAGGTTCTGGATAAGCCTTTAGAAACATTAGAGATAGAACTATGTTTCAGGAATTCTTATCACCCATAGATAGATATTCAGCATGAATGAACCTTTCAATCAATAGTGGATAAAATAATATCATGTTCAATGTATATCCAAGGATGTTTGGATAGTCACATTGCCCTTATTGTTGTGTCATATAATAACAATTTCCATTCTAGTAATCATATGGAACCATATGAGTCTCTATATAGGAAGAGATGTTGGACCCAGATATACTATGATGAAGCCAGAGAGATAAAGTTGATAGGACCCAACCACATCCAAGAAATGTTAGATAATTTTAAAAACCTTCATTAGAATATGAATGAATCAAAAATTTTATAAAATATTTATAATGGTAATCATTGATGAGATATTATAGAGACCCATAATTTTCATACCTAAATATTACATCTTTTAAATGAAAACTCCACACATTTCATAAGTACATTCCTAAGGACAATAAAATATTATTGTATTTGGAGAATGGATACACAATATTATTATTTCATTAATGATTTTAAATGTTTACGATAGTGATCTTTCAATATAGTACTATCCATAGATATACTCTACATAAAAATTTATTCATAACCTAGGGAATGAAAATATAAGAAATAGTGAGCTTAGATGCTTGGTAAGGGTAAACATGGGATATGATAGTCGATGATAATATGAAAGAATTAGATAAGAATAATGGTATGAGATCATTAAAATAACTTAAAATGTTCATACTTATTATATAATGGATAATAAAAATGAGTCATGTCATTAAATATTATCATTTAAAAAGACATGAATTATAAGTGAGAAATCATTATAAATCAATCATGAACTCTAAGATCATGTCATAAAAGTTTGGAACCTTTATAGGTATAGAAACCATTTCATACATATAGGTTAACAAATGATACCATCAAATTATTGTGTATCTAATATCAATACATGTTTCCCATAATATATTAATCACATCAACTTGTTTCCCATAGTGGATATTGTATATCGATATGTTTTATATGTTGAATAAAGTACAATGACTTGTTTCCCATAATTTTATCACATGATATGAAACTTTACCCAATGAATTAATGGGACATACAATTTTATTCCTACACATAACATAATTAAAACCATACATATATGTTCACATGATCATAAAAAAATAATTATATCATCATATCATAACACATGAAATGAAAAAGTATTTCCTAAAAATTTCATAAATTCATCATAGCATAACCCATGAAAAATAAACGGGTTCCATAAAAACATCATCATAATAATCATAAACCATGTGAAAAAATAAAGATTCTATTATTGGATCATATCCCTAGTAAATAATAATTAAAATTAGAGGATGTTATCAAAGAAAAAATTCTTTAAAATGAATCACTAGAATATTTATTTCAAAAAACACCATTTTTATTTTGAATCTATCTATTTAAAATCCAAATATTTCTAAGATAGTATGGAATTATTGGGCGTCAAGGACCCTATGATCTTTAATGATGCCTTTATTAGGAAATTCACAGGGAACTTGCTCACATACAATGGTATGTCGTTGGAATTCCTTTCACATAGGTTTCTTGGGAAGTTGAAAAATGGATCCTCCTTTCATGTTTTCTCTTCTATATGGCCAAAAATTATACATTCTTATTTAGAGATCATGTTCTTTTTGAAGTGGATGGTGTGTAGGAAATCTACTCTCAATGCTTGGTCTATACCTTAATTAGGAAATACCCTCAATGAACTGATTGTGGTGCCTCCCTCCATGAAGAACCTTACTATTGCTAATGCAACATCATCTGCTGATTTTCAGAGATGCTTACCTGTAGATATTTGTCTTAAATTTCAGGGCTATATTTACACTGATGTTTATATCATGGTTTGGAATCCCAACACCAATGGATGCTTCTCTCCCAAGGAATGTTACAGGCACATGTGTGATGTTGTCTCCTCTATGCCTACATGGCTGAAGATGTTCCGAGTCTGTTACATTGCATGCTCATGTTACCTGCTGCTCTGGAGCCTGTGAAAAAATAGGTTTCTAGTGCACAGTCTGTTCTAAAAAACTGGAATCCAACTGGCCTCAGCATGTGGTATATTCCTTCAAGCTGAGGAGTCCATCTCATATATCTTCTTCTCTTACAGTTTCTCTTACAGGTTCTGGTCTCACTTGCAGGATGCTTTCGGTGTGCAGATTGATCTACATATAATAGAGGCATTTATGACATCTTTCTAACATGCACAACTTAGTGTACAGATTGGGGCGAAGTTCATCATGACTATTGATACTGTCTTCAAAGTGATATGAGAATCCAGAAATGCCACTGTTTTTGAGGGACAACGGCTATCCTTACAGGATGGATTGTACACGGTATACCAGGACGTACTGACTGCCTCTAAACTGCATACTGGAACTATGAAAAATGACATTGCTGACTTGGTTATTCTGAGAGCTTTTTCTATAATTGGAATAGTAAAAAAACCTCTTGTTATTAAATCCGTTAGATGGATTCTGCCCATTTTAGGATGGGTTGAAGTGAATATTGATGGGGCGGATTCTGGTGCACCAGGGCCTTCAGGATGTGGTGGCGTCTTCCGCACTCATCGGGGCTTCATTAAAGGCTGCTTCCACCACTATATTGGAAATGTCATGGTGATTGAAGCAGAGCTATGGGCTATGATAAAAGAAATAAGGTATGACACTCACTATGGATAGAGGCACCTATGGGTGGAATCTGACTCCACCACTGGGGTTCACATCCTAAAGACCCAATCCAGATCAGTACCATGGAAAATGATTCCTTTATAGATCAACTGTCTATGGATGCTTGAGCGCATACAGCTTGATGACACCCATATCTATAGGGAGGCCTATCAAGTTGCTCATGCACTTTCAAAGAAGGAAATTTTAGAGGCTTACTTTGGATGGTCTTTTATTTCCCCTAAATTTATTTCACATTTTGTTGATTTGGACATGCATGGGACTTCTTACTCATTACTTTATAAACCCCCTTGTAATGCCACTCTCTCTTTTTTTTAATAATAAATATTTAGGAATGGGATTACCCAGCTCTTGAACATATTTGACTATGGAATTATTTTTCTCTAAAATTAACCTAGTAAACATATAATGGAAGTTTTCTAGAACTGAGAATTCATGATGGTGGGGAATTCCATTAATGTTGTTATTGTTTGAACAATGATTTTGTTCACAATATCAGTAAAAAGTACATTATTTATAAAATGACCAGAAGATTATTTATAATTTTTTTAAAAGTCACACATAGATAAAAAATAATTAAAAAATAATTGGAGAATAGTATAAAAAATTATTTTAAACATTTTATAAAACATGGTTATAGAAGAAAAAGGTTTCTCACTAAATAATAATATATAGTAGGTTTTCCTATTTTTTTTGTCTCTTGAGTACTAAAAGTGCAGAAAATTTTAAAAAAATGGAATATATATAATTTAATAGAGAGGAATAGAAATTTATTTTTTAGATAAGGATCATATAATTTTATTATTGGAAATTTAACCATATATAATACCAAATAAAATGGGTTTGAGATGTAAATCCCTTACCTCATGTTTCATCTTTCTTCATACACACCATAACATCTTTTATAATAAATATAATTTTATTATACATGTATTATAGAACCATAACCCTTTTTATCATACCATATATGAATTAATAATAACATCTTATCACAATTTTAATATGAATTTGTTATTAAAATCACTATTCTAGGTTATACCTATTTCGTTTCTCATGTTTTTTTTGGTTTAGCTGTCCCAATCTTTATAAATTAATCATGGTTCCATAATATAAACAAATTTAATCATGATATATATAAAATTATAATTATTATATATTTTTATTTTTAATTATTCTTAAAATATAGGGATATAAAAATTAATTACCTTATTTTTTGTGATAGTAGGCCATACGTATGCATAAATGATGTTTTTACTTTTCAACGAATAAAATGAATGAATGTTAAATAATAATTAGATATTATAGAATCATTATTATATTATAAGTATAATATAGGTTAATTTAATATACCCGTATTACTATCAACATACAAAAAAATAATTACAAAAGAATCATATCACTTTGTGGATGTGGTAGTCCACATGTACACATGAATGACATTATTGTTTCCCAAAATTCTGGAAGGTACGTAGGTAAAAATTATTTTATTGTTTTTGGGAATAATTATTCCATAAATATCTTATATAATCCATAATAATAACCATCCATGAAATATGGTTATGGAAAATAAATTGTATCGATATATGGAGGTGGTAGTCCACACATACGCACAAGCGATGCTTTCACATCCCATTTGACGGAAAAAGATTATATAATGGTTATTACTTCATCATAATAATTTTTTTATATTTAATAAATTTAATTAAATATTTTAAAAGGTATAATATATGTTTATAAGAGGTATAAAAAGAAATGAAATTGAAAATTACCAGTTAAGAGTTATACCTATTTTTTTAGAAAAATTCATTAATTGCCACCTTAATCCTTAAAAGGATTGTCTGCTCGCAAGACTATAAGATAATGTATGTTGAAAATAAATATTAGAAGGTAATTTGGTAGTGATTGTATAAGATTTAATAGTATATGTAGTGTATTGAAAAGATAGAATGAATTTCCTTTTATAAGGGATGAAAATTACACACTCTGAATTATTACAATGATTAAAATATAAATTAGTAAATCTCTAGAAATATTATTCAAATGGACAGAGATTCAACAAAAAGGAATATATGGTTTAAATATAATCATTTATTTAAATTTAGATAGTTTTATGTTTTAATCATTATCTTTTGGTTTACCCCTTGGTTAACAAAGTTTAATCTTAACAATTGTAATGAATTTTTAAATATTAAATTCTTATAATTTTACATATAAGGTAACAATTGTATCATAAATGACCATGAGATGAAATTTTTTACCCTTTAACATTTAAAAATTCATATTTCATTTTTTTAATATTTTTAAATAATTGAATAATTTTTTTCCATAAAATATTATTAAGGAAATTTTAATGACAATTAACATAATTTGACAGTGAAAATAACAATAAAACAATTTAATTTGAATAAAAACATTTAAAAAATACAAAACATTTTATATTAATTTATAAAATTAATGAAACACTATAAATCAGTCAAAAAAATTAATATAATAGTTTTCTAAAAAAATTACATTATTTCTGTAATTCTTGCACCAATATCGAGTCACTGTTGTGTAAGAATTTGAGGTAATTATTTCATCACTAAATATTTAATATAAATTAAAATGATTAAAAAATGATTAATATTTTATAAAAAAATTTATATCTAAATAGATTAATTTTTTATCCCTATCAAAAATACTATTCATATTAAAATAAAAAAATTTACATTTTTTATTTATATTTTTCTTAAATACTATAAAGTTAAAAAATGAAATATAAATGGAAAAGGTCATATTTTCTAAGTTTTTATGATTATTTTTGAAATATAATAATAAAATAAAAATAAATGAAAGTGTTTTATTTAATTTTAAGCCTTATCACATTAGTTTTAAACGTTAATAACTCATTTTACATATGTCATGGTAATAAAAATTTAATATGATTACTATTCATATCGACAAAAAAGGCCAATTTACTTAATTTAGAACCAATGATTAAAAATATGGAATCTATATTTTCTAGATTAATTATCTAAATGTTTTATAAACTAATTTAATAAAAAATGGGAAACATAACAAAAAATGTTTTTCAAGAAAAATGATTTTTATGTATAAAAATGTTTTTTACCAAATTAAAATATAACATTTACTCCAATGAACATAATTAGATTAAAACTAGTATTAGAAAAATAATTTTACTTTGAAATAATTTTATATAAAAATTGAGCTCTATAAATTCTTGAAACAAAAATTCAGTTTTAAATAAAAATCAATATTTTTTCACTATTCATGAGAAAATCAATCTTTTTAAAAAAATCTAAAATTTCACCCAAAGATAATTTTTATATGTGGAATTAAAAAATGATACAATTATAATGTATTAATTATAAATCTTGAAAAATTAATTTTAGTATATGATTATAAAAAATCTATGAAAACATTTTTTGATGAAAACATATTTTTGGAGCATAATATGACATTACTCAAAATTGAGTTATTATTTATTACGGATAAATTAATACATTTTTATTGAGTAAGAAATTTAAATACATTTCAAAATATTTTTAATCCTACTTATTCCTATAAATTCATTGATATTTATATACATTTCATATTATGTATAATCCTATTTATTCCTGCAAATTCATTGTCTAGATGATAGCTATCACATTAAGTAATAATATTTCAATAATATAGCATATGTGTAATAAAAAACTGAAAATAAATAAAATTTATATATACATAAATATATCATAAATTATTATGGTGTTAAATTATACCCCCTTAAAAAAATTATCCTTAAAATTTACTCACTCTGATATAAAAAATTTAGGATATATCTGTTTCAAAACATCCTCAGATTCCAAAGTAGGTTCCTTTAAATTATGGTTTCACCAAAAAAACATTGAACATGTGAGTGGTCTTATTTTTCTACACTTTTTCTCTATCATCCATGATATACACTTTTGTTTCCCAATAGGACAAATCTTTCACTAGTGGTATGAACTTTGAGTTTAATACCCGTAAAATATCATTTATGTACATCCTTCAGAGAGATACATTTAATTTGTCCTGAACTTGAGAGAGGTTTATGGGAAGTGAAAAATGATATGCTACCAAACTAATATGATCGTGAATCTCAAAAGACTAATATATATAGTTATCACCATTCCCTTATTTTCAAATATCATAACCATATTCCAAGGATATATTCACAGGAGTACCTTTTTTAACTTATATGTCACCGATGTTTGTCTGCATAATTGTTATGTGAATTCTAACATACTCTTCTATGCAGATACATATATCTAAGATTATATTACATTTCTTTATCTATATCAAGTCAAAAAAACTTCTTTCCCAAACTTCATCCTAGCATGTAGGGTTTCTTCACTTCATACTATAGAGGGCTTCAAAAGAAGCAATCTAAATGCTTGTGTGAAATCTTTTTTTGTATGAAAACTGAACTAGAGTAAGTTTTTGATCAAAACAAGCTTTTAAATCTTGAAAAAAATGGTCTCATATCCACTAGGTTTAAAATGGTTCCCTTATATTTACCATCTATCTGAAGTTGATAAGCATTACTAAAATATAACATTGAATCTGTATCTTGCTAAAGTCTTCACCATAATTTCAAGGTAATGATTGGATCTTGGTTGGATACAATAAAATCTGGTAGTAAATGAAATATCCCTTATTCTATAATGTATAACCTAACATTTTTATAGAGAGATAATTATTCTATTATTGAAAAGTAGTGTTCTTATATTATAATTTGATCAATTACAACACAAATAACATTTTTCAATATAGATTTTCTGGAGATTTAGACAATGAAAACCATTATAATGACTCCCCATTTCCATTTAGGTATGGGTAATGGTTGTAAAATCTACTTATACTTATGTATCTCAACCTTAACTAGAAAAAATACCAGTCATAGAGACACATACTCTACAATATCCCTTTTAATGTTGTCACACCAAAATATTATTTCAAATCACTATACTTCTTTTAATTCCATGATGTATAGAGAATGGTTGATTATGAGCATCATACAACAATTTATTCTTCAAATATGGTATAGATAGAACACATACATGGCTACTGAACCTTATCATTCCATCATAATAATGGTTGAACTTAGGAACATTTCTCACATTATTTTGAAGTTCCATATCATCCCACATTGACTCCTTATTTTTCACATGAATAGATCGAAGAAAATTCTTATGATAAAGATAGGATCTATCCCTGCACCTTTGGATTTTTATATTCAACTTCAGAAAATTCTTATGTATTGGATCTCCTTAAACCCTCATCATAGATTGTAAAGAACCCAACCCCAATAGCCCAGAGTTGGTGGTTACTGTATTACATTTATACTAAGTACAAGTGATTATATCCCAAAGGACTTAATAATTAAGTAGTTTTGAAAAAATATATATATAACTGAATCTTATATTATGAATAAAAATATAAAATAAAACATATAAATTTCATTGGAAACACCATTAGTATCCTAGATTTACCCTAAATACCAGTCATAATATACTTCTTAGCATCCCGAGGAAAAATAAAAAATGATAAAGGGGTGAGCTTAGATGCTCATTAAGGGTATGAATAAAGAGGAATATATCATAAATAACAATTATGGAATGGTAAGTAACTAAAATACAATTCATTTAATAAAAAACTTTATCATAATATAACCATAAAAAAGAAGATCGAATAATGGAATATAAACAATCCCATGAGCTAGAAAACTTATCCCGAGAAATTCTATAAATTGAATAATCACATGAAAATCAATAAATAATACCTTAATGATGGAATCCATAATTTTGGACATTTGAAACATACCGTTAAGGCCTCATCCAAGACATCTCCAAATAAATGGGTAAGGCCTCATCCAAATCCCAATTTATTTTTTCTAATAAGACCTACAAATGCATCAAGCGACTATAGCATGCCCTGAACATCACTCACTAATTCTAATGAATTACTCATATGAATGGGGTGAGACATAAATAATATATACATATGAAATTTAAATAACCTTCCCCAATCAGTAAACATAATCACAAACGAATCTAGGTTTGGTATTTTTTGAAGAACATGACCTCCAGAACTTGTCTAAAGATGTCGCTAAGAGAAATGGGTAGGGTTTGGTTGATCTATAATTCTCAAAGTGGTTTAAATAATTGAGGCAAGAGGTTCCATTTTATAATATAGGTGAGGGGTACTTTTGGAAACTCTCAAAATATTAAATTAATACATATTTTTTAATTCCAAATGGCTCCAAAGAGAGTTATGTTTAAGATAATATGAAGATGGGTTGAAATAATCTCAAAAAATAATTTTTAGACAAGTTTATGTCACATTATTACCATTATCTTTTGGATTTAACTCTTATTTAATCCCTCCAACTCTTACTATGACAACATGGATTTGTACCCTTTGAAGGAAAATATTGTTATTATAAAATTACAAACTAACCATAAATGAATCATGGATAACAGTTTAAACCTTATCCCAATTTTTTTTTACAAATTTTATATTTTTATAAATTTTATAGAATTTAAGAAAATATTATTTATTTTAATAGAACATTAATATTAATTTTTACACTATTCATTACTTTGAATTTTACCAAAATAAATAAAACTAGATATATTTGAACAAAATATTTTAACACATAAATAACATGTTAAGTTTATCTAGAAAATTTGTGAATGACATTAATTATTTCAAATTTTATTTATTTTAATATTTTTATAATCATTTATTTGATATTCCAATTAATTAAACAATTACTACATCATCATTATGTAAGCCTTTTAAGTTAATTAATTAATTATTAAAAATTTAAAATAATTTATCATGATAAATATAAACATTTTATATTTAAAATTACTATTTATAGTTAAATATAGGTTCTAAATAACCACATATTAAAAACATGATTATGACATATTTGAATTTTCCTAAAATAAAATACTATAAAAGCGTTAAAGTCTTCCAAGTGTCTCTAAGAGATCATAAAATCTCCCCAAGTATGATTCTACTCAATAATAACCCATAAAATAAAATTAGGACAAGTTTTAGGGTAATTTTCTAATGTTTATAATATTATTTTTTACTCTTAATTAACTGATTTACACTTAATTGTTGTAATAAAAATTATTAAAGTTACAATTCATATTGTCTACAAAAGGGACCTATTTACTAAATTTTTACCATTTTATCACAAATATGAAATTTATATTTAAAAATACAAATAAAATAATTGTTTAAAATTAATTTAATATTAATACCGTTGATGGGGTGAGAAAATGAGTTATTAAAATGGAAACATTCAAAACATTGAAATGTTTTTATATCCAAATTCAATGTGAAACTGGTTCCAATGAATTAAATTGGATTAAATGATATAAAATTTATCCAATTATAATTTAAAACAAATAAAAAATATAATTTAACACTATTAAGTATTTAGATGAAAAGTCAGTTTTCAATTAAAATGCAGTATTTTTTTACTATTTATCAAAAAAAGAAACTTATTAGAAAAATTATGAAAATTAAAATAATGTAATCTTTGATATTATGATTTAAAAAATTGAGTTTATATTTTCAAATATAATTTATAAATTTTTATTATTTTCTTTAAAAAATCACGCCATCAAAAGGTGGAAAAATTTCCTTTAGAAAAATATATTTTTTATGCGTAAAAGTGGATTTATTTTCATATAATGTATATAAAACGTATAATATGAATGTTAAAAATTAGGTTGAATATATAATATATAAATTTTATAATGTTTTTAATACAATTAATTCCCACCAATTTAATAGTTGAGTTATAATAACATTTCATTATTTATTTAAGCTAGGTGTTGCATGTAATGTATGCTATCAAAAAGATTAACTTTAAAAAGAGACATATCGTAAAATCTTGGGGTGTTAAATTCTCTCATACTTAAATAAATTTTTTCCTAGTGATTTTAAATTTTACTTCAAAAATCAAATGTTTAAACTTGAAAATTGTTTTATGGGAAGTCCAAATCAGAAAATAGGGTTAATAAAACATCCTCTTAGTAAGAGGGAATGAGAAATGAAAAGATCCCCCAAAAATTAGGCATTCAAATAAAATAAAATTAGTGGGAAGTGAAAAAATTGACATAGAGTAGAAATATAACAATCAAGTTATAAAGGAGAGTGATATAGAACATTGTTAATATAAGGTTAACAAAAAAAACATAAATTCTTGATCTGTTAAAAGACAATCGATTTCTCAAAAAGACAAGTAAAAAAATGTTTTTTTCCAAAATATTCTTTCTAGAGTTGAGGGGCTCTTTTAATATACTATTAAGAATTTGAGATAATAAACATAGTTGATAAATTTCCATGTGATGAGCATAATCTCATCCTTTGGTTGTGATTATATCTTTCTCCACATAATTTATTACACCAAAATATGGATATTAAAAATGATTTTTTATACCTAAATCAATATTATCAAAATATTAATAAGTTATTCCATCGACCTTTAAATATTTACCAAAAGAAAAATGCTTAGAAAAATTCATAAATTAACCTCAAAAAATATAATATAGATCTTATTTTCACATATCAAATATATGAATTCTTTAATCACCTTAAAAACCATAATGAAAACATTCATGCTTCAAAAAATAATATCTTAGGTTATTGAATATATTCCTTTAATCCAAACATCTAATAATCCCAGAAAATATAACATAAACCATAAAATCACTAACTATCTTCAAATTCACCAATACTATCCCATAAAAATCTCTTTATCTTTATTATCTAAACAAAAAACATATATTAAAGGTTATATTCCCTCAATCATGTGTTTTCAAAAAGACCATTATTCCATTAAATCACTTTTATTGGTTATCGATACCATTCAATACATGTTTTCAAATCCTTTTTGGAAATAGTATTTTAGTAAATTCCTTATACATTCCATAATACTTATAAGAAGTAGATCACGGATAAAATAGTCAAATTTCATAACTATTGAATCCAAACAAAAGCACATTTATCATTCCTCTTCAACTGTGATAGTAACATGATCTTGACCATGATCCATTAGCCTCTTTTAGGGTATATTACTTTGACAATTGAGACATTTATTTTTATAGTTTCATACCCTTAAATTGGAAGTATTTTACATTGGAAAACTTTTTATCACCCTTTAAATCATAACCACTATGGCCTTTCTCTACACAGTTATAGAAAAATACCATTCATTTTAAGAAACTACTAGGGTGTTTCTTTCCACAATTATCACATGTGGTAAAGGATTATTTATCTTATTCCCTTTATGAATCCTTCTACTAGACTTCCTCTTATTCTCATTCCTCCCTCTAAATCCATAATACTTAGATAATTATTTCTATCTCTCATGAGAACATGATACTATGTCCTAATATGATGATAATGTTTGGGAGATTATTTACCCTATGAATATTAACTTAAACCCATCAAAGAAATGGTCATTTTTACTCTTTGGATTACATGTATTGATACGATTTTTATTCCTTATATTATGTTCCATTTAAAAAAATGAAATACACTATATTAGATCATTACATTATAAAACATAATGTATAATATCAAAACCAGTGAATCACATAACCTAAATTGAAAATTTAGGTATAACTAACCTCTAAATCATAAGATTAGTTTATTTAGACATATTTAAAAATTCTTTTTATAGGATTTTGTTCCATAATATAGGTTTTTATAAAACTATTTCCTAAGGTTTCTACTAAAATTCATTTGATACTAATTATAAAGACCCCAACCCCAATCCCAATTGCCCAGAGTTGGTGGTTACTTTATTACATTGGTATTAAGTAAAAGGGATCATATCCCAAAGGACCAAATAGTTTAGTTGTTTTTGAAAACTAGATACATACTTGAATCTTACATTATGACTGAAAATATAAAATACAACATAGAAACTTCATTGGAAACAACATTAGTCTCCTAGATTTACTCTATATATCAATCACAATATACTTCTTAGCATCCTGGGATAAAATAAAACATAAGAAATGGGTGATCTCAGATACTCATTAAGGGTATGTATATAGAAAAATATATCACAAAAAATAATAATAACTAGGTAAGTAACTAAAACACATTATATTTAATCAAAAAATTGATCATAATATGGCCGGAACAAAATATGATTGAATAATTCCATATAAACAATCCCATGAGTAAGAAAACTTATCCATGAAAATTATAATAACTAAATAATCACATATAAATTAATAACTAATATTATAATGATGAAATGTATAATGTTGAACATCTGAAACATACCGTAAGTCCCCAATTAAGACATAAAAAAATAAATGGGCAAGACCTCCACCAAATCCGAATCTGGTTTGTATCAGAAGACCTACCGATGCATCGATGAGCTATAGAGGTCCCCACCCATCACTTACTAAGTCCAACACATTTCTCATATTAATGGTGTGAAATATAAACAACATATTCATATGAAATTTAAATAACATTCTCCAATTAGTAAACACAATAACAAACCATTCTGAGTAATATGGTGAATGGTAACAAAATAGAACATCCACAATCAAACTGATCATAAACCATTTAATAAAATATGGTAGATGATATCATAATAGATCAACTTCAACGAAACATAATATTCTACAAATGATGTTGAAATATATAAAAATACTCTAATAAAATCATAGAAAATTATTCAGAGAAAAACCCATTTTTTTTACTTTGAAATCATTTATCTAAAAAGCCACATATTTATAAAAGAAAATATTTTCTTTGAAAAGAACCTTTTAAACTTATTATGGATGCTTTAAAACATTATATTGTCATTACGGAATAAAAATATACTCATGTTGAATAAATTTAAAAAAAATTCCTTGCATATTTGTTGTTGAAAAATCCATAAATTACCTTGTTTGGAAAATGAAAAAATGATTCCTTTAAAACCATTTTATAAAAAGTAAAACATGGGTAAAAAGAATTTGAATATTCATATAATAATATTAAAAATCCCCATGAATGTATTTTAAAAAAAATGTAATGGAATAGAAATATTCCCTAGTGGATAATTAAATAGAAACATTCTTGATTAAGGATGATATTGTGTGTTAAACCCTTAACTTAGGTCAGATTCCCTCCGTACGTGTCTGAAACTCCTCTTCTTCAGAGGTCTTCCTTTAGATCTCTTATTAATGGATCTAGGGAAGGTATTTTTCAATGAAAAGAACCTCTATAACATGGTTAAAAATTTTGGGAATATAAATGAGTAGTTTTTGGTTGAGATAGAAGGATAAAAGTGGTGTGAATAAGTGAGGGAGGAGGTTCCCTTTTATAATTAAGGTGAGGGTCACTTTTGGAAACTCTCAAAATATTAAATTAATATAAATTAATTTTCTATTTAAAATTTCTCCAATGTGAGTTACTTAAAAGATAATTTTTTGATGTGTCAAAATCCTCTCAAACAATAATTTTTAGACTTGTTTAGGTCACATTCTTACTCATATCTTTTGGCTTTAACCCTTATTTAATCCCTTTAACTCTTACTATGACAATATGAATTTTTATTCTTTAAAAGTTAATATTGTTATTATGAAATAAAAACTAACCATAAATGAATCATGTATTACATTTTCAACATTATCTCAATAAGTTGGACATATCTTATATTTTTATAAATTTTATATAATTTAATAAAATATAATTTATTTTAATATTACTTTAATGTCAGTTTTGAAACTATTCAATAATTTAACTTTTATAAAAATCAATAAAAAAAGATATATTCAAATAGAATATCTTAATACATAAAAAAAATGTAAAAGTTATCTATATTTTCATGGATTATATTTATTATCTCAAATTATATTTATTCTTATATGTTTATTATCATTTATTTGATATTCTAATTAATTAAACAATTACTACATCATCGTTGTGCAATACTTTAAGGTAAATATTTAATTACTAAAAATTAAAAATAAGTTATCATGATGAAAATAAAAATTTTATATTTCAAATGACTATTTATAGTGGAAGATATCTTTAGAATAACCACATGTTAAAAATTTAATACTTATTAAAAACACGAGTATGCCATATTTGACTTTTCTTAAAATAAAATAATATAAAAGGCTTAAAGTCATCCAGGTGGTGCTAAAAGGTCATAAAATGGGCCCAAGGATGATTTTAATTGATAATAAATCATCCAATTAAATTAAGACAAATGTTAGGGAAATTTTCTAATGTTTATAATATTATTTGTTACCCTCAATTACCCGATTTACCATTAACCGTGATAATAGAAATTACTAAAATTACTATTCATATTGTCTAAAAATGAAAGGAAAATATTTAATAAATTTGAAAATTATTATTTAAATTATAGGATCTATTTTTTAAAATTTAAAATACATAATTTTCTAAAATTAATTTAATATTAATATGACTGATAAGGTGAGAAAATTGGTTATTAAAGTGAAAACATTCAAAATATTGAAATGTTTTTATATCCAAATTCAATGTGAAATTGATTATAATGAAATAAATTGAATTTAATGATATAAAATTGATCTAATTTTACTTCGAAATCAATCAAAAAAATAATTTAACACTATAAATTATTTAGATGGAAAGTCAATTTTTAATTAAAATACAGTATTTTTTTTTTCTATTTATCAAATAAGAAACATATCAGAAAAATACCAAAAATTCAACCGAAATAAATTTTGATATTATGATTTCAAAAATGAATTTTATTTCAAAAAATATAATTTATAAAAGTTTCAAAAGTTAGTTTTAAAATAAGTGTTCCATTAAAAAGAGGAAAAACTACCTTTAGAAAAATATATTTTTTTTATGCGTAAAACTTGATTTAATTTTATATAATTTTGATAAAACACATAAGATGAATTTTAAAAATTAAATTGAATATATAATATATAAATTTTATAATGTGTTTAATACTATTCATTACCTCCAATTTATTGGCTAAGTTATAATAACATTTGATTGTTCATTTAAGTTAGGTGTTGTATGCAATGTAATCTATAAAAAAGATTAACTTTAAAAAGAGACATACCATAAAATATTTTTGTGTTACATAGATAATATTTCATGATAATTTTTACTCAGATCATCTACACCTTGGTTTCTTTCCCATGTTGGAATTGTTTTGAATAGTCATAATATTTAATGCACTCTAATAATCTTCTTTGGTTCATATTCATCATTTTCTATCTACAGATATACATAAATCTTTTATGGTCCTTATATATGTCTCACTATTCACTATAATGATAATTAAACCATATCTTTAATGAAAAAAATTACAGATACTAGCTCTAAATCATTAGTTTGGTAATTTTGATCATATATTTTTAATTGGCGTGCGGTGTATGTTGTTTCCATATCATTCTCTATGAGGATGCATCCCGGTCATTTATTTTGTACATAATTATTTTTCACACACCATTATCCACTATGTGGTAGTGTGATCAAAAGTTCATTGACCATCATTCTCTTTAATTCATTAAATGCAATTCACATTCATATGTCCATAAGAACATAAACCCATTTTGAGTCAACTTGCTGAGTTGATTAGATAATCATGAGAAATATCTCACAAAGCATAGATAATATACATCTAACATAATAAATAAATGTATTTTTATTATCATGGTTTGACAAGGACATTTATTAATAACTTTTATAATTTAGTTATCAAACAATATACCCTCATTTGAGATTATATGAACCTAGAATGAATATTTTTGTAGTGAAAATTCACACTTGGTAAGTTTTTCATACAATTTATCCTTCCTAATGTTATTCAGTACATTTATAATGTGTTCTTCAACCTCTTATATATTCTGTGAATATATAAGAGTATTATCTATCAATACTTTTACAAATAGATCAATTTAATCTCTATAATACTATATTCATTAAATATTGGAATATAGTGGGGGAATTAGTAATTTGAAATGGTATCACTGTAATTTCCTAATGCCCATACATCATACAAAATTTTGAATTTGGTATATCCTCCTTCTCAACAAATAATTAAAGATATTGAGAATGAATGTAAATCATGGAAATTTATTGATATCTATACAGTATAATAATCAAATCACTGATATAGGTTAGATGATACTTATTCTTGATAGTGATCTTTTAAAGTTCCTTATAGTCAATGGAAATCAAAAATGATATATAATTATTTTTAACAAAACAAACAGTATCACCATATGGAATGTGATTCGTTTTTCATCATCACATCACATAGATGGTTTATTTAATAATATTTAAAGTATTGATAAGGTATTTATGAAATAATTTTCATTTGAAAAGATAAAATAACACTTACCTTAATTCCATCATGATTGTTGAAAAATAGATACGTTACTAATGCATATATACTTCCTACCATCTCCATCATTGTAACATAATTAATTATTCATAACCATATTTCATGGTTATATTAACAAGTATAATTTATGTATATAAATGATAACTATGTCATGATAATTGTTAGAAATTATGGAATAATGGAATTTTTGACCAAATTTATCTTTCGGAAGTAATTTTGGGCATATGAGCTGAATATCATCAAAACATATAATGTGAACTTAATTGATTAAGTAATTAAATAAATCATATTAATATATAAAATAAATAGAATAATAAATATTAAAAAGGTTTCTAATCATGTAAATAATTAATATTTGTTTTTATTTATGAATATAAAGAACAAACATGATTAGTTGGAATCGAGGTAAGGGGAACATTACTTTAAACACCTCATTTTCAACATATTAAAGATTTATTATATAAATATTTTCCTTCCATGTACATACCATTATAATTATTTTTTGAATGTATTTATATAGATATACATGAATTATAAGGGGAATTTTATTTATTTTTCATACAATATATTTTTTTAAATTAATATTTTTACAAGATGTTATGAACTTCTTTCAAAAAATGTTATATTTTAACATATAAGAATTCAACATTTCCCCCACTCCATAATAAATATTTTTTTGTTATATCTTCCATTATAGGCATCCATATCTTATTCAATTTAAAACAATAATTTCATTTGTTCTTCATATTTTAGTTTTTAAAATGGGGATTTAAAAACAAAATGTTATTTTAATATCCAGAAGTGTTTTACATATGGGTTCAAAAGAGTTTATCAAGGGAATTATGATGGAAAGGTGTAATATTAAATTTTTTTATTCATGATATTATTTTGGGGAATTGTTTATAATTTTATGATCCTTTTATATATCTCTAATGTATTTCATATTGATTATGTTTTCTGAAGAATTATGTTGAATGTAGAACATAATGGTTATTAAAATTGTAGGGATTCTTGTAAGGTTTATATGAAGATTATGTACCAAGAAACTAGCTATAGAGTCCTGATTTTTTTCTTTGTAATAATTTGAAATATTTCAATATATATTTTTAGATCTAGGTGCTAAGATGACGTGTGATTCCAAGGATCAGTGTGGCCAAAATTAATTTTATAAGAATATTAAAAATATGTTATATTGTGCGTGAATGAAATCTAAAAGAAAATGGAATAACTATTAAATGGTTGATCAGATCATAAATACAAGACTATAGTTGAGTCTGAAATGTGGTATTTACCCTAGGTGTGGCATTAAGTGAGTTAGGGCAGGACATTTAGACCCCTCGCTCATTGGAAGAACATTAAGTGAATCTATTTAATTATTTATTTAATTAAATTAATTCATTTAACATAAAGCTGAACTATTATAAATTTATTTATATATATATATTTGTCAGGGATTGGCCTCCCAATCCTGAAATCATCAGTGAATCTATCCTCTCTACCTCTATTGGATAATCATCTCCAATGATGATGAACTCTAGAATTAGATCAGATCAGATGCAACGAATATAAAACCTTCCAACGAATCATTGGAAGATATTTTATTCACCAGTTATTTATCCAAAACCATATTGGGACTTATATTTTGGTCTTTTTATGTATATCGATTAAATTTTTTAGTATATAGTTCTACTTTATTCAATCTACGCCTTGATCACCCTTTGTATGTGCCCAAATATTGGAGTTTAAATTATTTTCTGAATTGTTAATCTAACTCCAGTGCCCCATTCTTGATCACTAGACAAGAAATATTGTCATGTTATGTTTAAAACTTTGTATTGGTTCCTTTCTTCCAAGTTTCTTTGCATTCTTCACCAGTTGGATCCCTGTAGTCCCAGATCGACTTTGTTGGGAGATACCAAACTCAATCGAACCCTTGGATTTATGGAGAAAAAAAATGGTTTCTTGATTGAATAATTGATCCAGGATCTTTATGAAGTAAGGATGCTTGATTCATTGTTTAGAGAATATATTGGGGGCGAAAAAAGGTGTGGTGGTGTGCATAATGATAAAAAAACCCTCATGTCGAGTAGAGGTCGATTCGTGATGAGTGATGTCCAAGATCTTCTTTACACTAACATATATATGATTTTTGGACCATTTCATAGTGGAATCTAAGGTGATAAGTCCTAATTCAAGGTGAAACTCCGAATATGATATTTCTACAAAACTCCTCACTACATGCCATGTTCAATGAAGATTATACGGCGTGTAACCCCCTCACCGACAATGCTAGGGTTTCAGTGAAATTAAGGGAATCACAATGTGTATTACCTGTTACATTATATGTACCCCCTTCCCAGTTGGATACCCCATGTGAAGGGTCACACAGATGGGAACCCATTTTGGAGGACACAGGGTTCGATACACGACTGTGTACAGTAGTACACAAACCCAACAAGAAGCACACGACCAAGGTCTGGGTTAGCCATGAAATGTTCTGAAGTCCACCTACATAGAGTGTACTTATACATGGGTTAAAACCATGTGAAATATATAAACACATGCAGGTTGTGGAGTGGGACCACATTCCATGTGGGCTCCCTCACATTCCATGTACCCCTTAGTTCCTTTTTATGAAACTTCAATGTCCCATATATCCTTTGTTTGAACTTGGATTTTGGATCATGAGTAGCCTATCCTAAGGGTTTTCCACATAGAATGTGATGGTGACCTCTGTTTAGGATTTTGAGATACTATGTGAAATGTTTTGGGATTGGAATACACTAAGGCGATACCCGTTGATGACAACAATCATACATGATCACCATAGATTTCCGAGCATTACCCTTCAGTAGGGTTGACTAGTGGAGTTCCTTGAGGACCCTTTCCAGGCATTATCCTCTATTAGGGTAGGGTAGTGGGGTTCCCTAATGACTTCTTCCAGGCATTACCCTTCAGCAAGGATGGGTAGTGGAGTTCGCTAAGGACCCTTTCCAGGCATTACCCTCTAGTTGGGATGGGAAATGGAGTTCTCCAATGACTTCTTCTCGCATTACCCTCTAGTGGGGATAGGAAATAGAGTTTTTTGATAACTACCAGAGTGAAAACCTCATGTTGTATTGAGGAATGTGTCCCCTATCTAGATTCTGTGGCCCTTCAACTATATGTCATAATGATAAGATGTGGTTTGATATATTTTTATACTCACAATAAAGATGGAAACTTTCCCCACTAAGACTCGTTTTTGTGGCGCGACCTAAAACCATTCAGGCGAGTCAGTATCATCCAAATTAGATAGTATCAAGGTTTGGTGATTGAGTTCCTTAGACTTGTGTGTTAAATTTAGATGTGTGGGATGATGGGAATCATTGATGGACTTTTAGAAATGTTGGATACTTTTCTTCTTGGGAAGATCTATGAGATAGAGATCCCATTATTCTCTCATTTGGGTTTCTTTGACTGAGTTTATATATATATATATATATAAATATATATATAAACATTATTTTGTATCCAACCCTTGTATTTGGATACTATCCTTACAGTAGAGGTAAATATGCACAAGATATGCCACATTTCTTATGTATCTAGAATCTCATGATTGGACGAGTACACTCTCCTACTATAGGTGGATAAGGATTGATGGGTAGTTCATCTACTCACCGTGTTTATCCCCTTATGCTTGGATGATCTTACATTCACTCTTGTGAGGTTGAGCTGTACTCTTTGACTATAACTTATGCTATCTAATGTCTTTATCTTCTATTGTATCTCTTACTGCCCCTTTCACCGCTTTTAGGGAATTCTACTAGGAATGTATATACTAACCCCTACGTGGTATTTTCTCACACATGTTGTGTCTTTTGAAGATGAAAGATAGGTTAATCATGAATTCCAATGAGCTTAGGGATACAGGGTTCTTGGACCACGTATGGTGGTTATATCTTGGGATTCAGGAGATGGGATCTCCTTTAACTATTTAATTTCTAGTTTTCTGTTAGGATGGGACACATTCTGGTTTGGTGTGTATTTTTCCTCTTTACTTTTCAGTTTTCACTACCGTACTTTTATATTGTCCAGAGGTTCATGCATGTTTGGTTTATTTTATAACAGTGTTTCATCTTTTATTATTTTCCTATAAACTTATGCATTGAGTTGGTTGTGTGCATGTGTACAGGTTTTTATGAAAAGGACTACCTGAGTTAGTTATGCCTTCATTTCTTGTCACCACCCCTAGACTATGGAGGATATCTTGGCATAGTTGGAGCTCAAGCCTCGTCATGGGTTGGGTTATGACCGATTGGGATTAGAGGTGGTTCGATATATGGTACATTGTTCGTATGTTCCCAGAAAAGTTTTTTTTTGGGTTTTAAGACAAATGTGTAAACGTGTCTTGAGTACATCTCTCAGGATAGTGAATCTAGTAATGGTGCGGCTTCCGACATATCCATTTACTAGGACCTTGAATAAATTTTTGTCGAATCAGTATGTTGAGACATTTTATTATAGGGATACATGGTACGTGCATCATATAATATTGAGTCATTGACTATTATTCTTGATTCATATCCCTATTGTTATATATATATATATATATATATATATATATATTCTCATTTGATAGTGGCACTTATTGATAAATTTTAGGATGCCTCTGTGATGATAGCCAGCCAGGATACCCGATCTAGTTAATAAAGGAAACAATATGAGTGATGAGACCTGAGTTTAGGGTCCATCACATGATCCCCTTATTCTAGGTGGGTAGGTAGCTTCTCCTCCACCTTCCAATCAACTGATTATCCCAGCAAAGAAGGATGAAGATGTGCATAGGCTGAGCATAATCCGTGAGTTCCAACATCAGATACCGTTGAGTTTACAAAGCAATCCAGATCCTCACATAGTAGAGGATTGTCTAGAGTTGGTGGTCCATATCTTCAGTCTTGTTCGGACCCTGATAGATCAGGCGGTGGCATTGGCAGCCAACCTTTTCCATGGAGTAGTTGGGAATTGGTAGAGCCTTATTACATAGATGCATGATGAGTTGACACTCTAGTGGTATTACTTACAGTGACTGTTCTATGAGGAGTAATACCCCTTCTAATTATGCTCTGTATGGATCCAGGAGGTTCTATATATTTTAACAGCGAGGGATGATAGTGGATGAGTATGGGGAGAGGTTCACATAACTTATGTGTTACTCTATTGGCATGGTCTGGGATGGCTACTCCAGATAATGGAAGTTTGAGAAAGGAATTCACAGAGTGATTTGATCCATTGTAGTTCCCTTGTGAATCCCCAATTATGCGGGGTGTTAGAGTTAGTACTGGTGATAGAGAGATTTCTGTAAGAGGGACACCAAGAAGTTGGAGCTGTTAGTGGGAATCCAAGAGTTGAGTCACCTGCAACATCTAGCAGGTTCTATCTGATGGGATCTCGGAGTAGGAGACCCTTTCATGAGCATGCTAAGGAATGCAGTTACATGAGGCCAAGACAACATAGAGTGTCAGGGCCTCCTAAAGAGGGGAATTGTTTTACTTGTTATGCGGGAGGTAACATGGCATAGGACTGCCCAACCAAATTTAATGAGTAGCCCCAGTAGATAGCTGATGAACCACCAAGGCAGACACAACACCATGATCAAGGATCTCCCAGGTGAGGACATGCTATTACCCATAGAGGTGGAGTTGGCAGATGAGCAGGAGGAGCTATGGTTAGTGGACACCAGTATGAGATCCTTCCACCACCATCACCAAGAGGCCCACATCAGGCTTAGGGAGCTGGCTGGTGGGGCCATGGGAAGATGCATACTATAGATGTCTAAGATCCCACAACACATGAGATGATTCGAGGTAAAATATGTGTTTATTATACTCTTAACTAAGTATTAGTAAAAAAAGGTTCTAATAATTCCTTTATCACTCAACTCCTACTATGAGAGGTAGAGATCCCAGTTGAGATGCTATCATAACATCTTTTTCTTAAGGTTCCTAAAGGGAAGGCTTCTTCTATATCTTTTATCTACCATTTGTGCGAGCTATTTCTTAAAGGATAGATGTTCACGTGGGACATTTTTGTCATCATGATGGAACCCTATTATGTCAACTGGGGTATGTATTGGATTTCCATGGACCGAGCCCAATTTTATTGTCACCATAGATAAGTCAGATGCCTATGCACTGATGGTATGAGATTATCCTTTTATGGAGAGAGAGATTTCATGACAGGACAAGTGGATGCTGCAAGTAGGAGGTTTCAACCTATCACCCATTAGTTGTCAAATGTATCCCTTAGTGAGGCATTCTCTTCAATAAATTGGGTTCTTTTAGTTGTGGATGATTATATGGGATTCTTCCTCAAAGACTTTTTGGGACTACCTCTAAGTCAGGAGATGTAGTTTTTCCTTAATTTTCAACACAAAATGGCTTCAATATCTTATTCAACATATTGTATGGCACCTACCAAGATTCAAGAGTTATGGTTATAATTGGAGGACCTTCAAAATAAAGGTTTCATCATATCCAGTGTGTCCCCTTGGGAAACTCCAGTGTTATTCATGAAAAAGGCTGATGCGATCTTACAAATTTTCATGGATTATCATCACTTGAATTCGGCCATGATAAAGAACATGTACCACTTTATAAGTATTGATAACCACATTGAATAGTTGTGCGGCATGATATGGTTCTCCAAGATCGATCTCAAGTCCATATACCACCAGTTCTGGGTTCGTGAGGATGATATTCCAAAGCTAGAATTCTGATGTCTCTATAAACACAATGAGTTCCTAGTGATTCCCTTTTGTGTGAAAAATTATCCCACCATGTTTATGGATTTTATGAAATAGATTTTCGAACAATATTTGGACCAATTTTTTTTCTTAATCGACAACATACTCTTCTACTCTAAAATGGAAGAAGATCATGTAGAGCACTTGGGGATGGTTCTTGATTTTTTTGAGAGCACTAGCTTCATGTAAAGCTCTTAAAGTGATAGTTCTGGATTCATGAGGTTCAATTTATAGGGAATGTCATTTATGATCATGGTTTGTCCATGGATCTAGTGAAGATCAAAGTAGTGCTTTATTTGGATCTACCTAAGAATATGTCAAATATGCATAGCTTCATTGAATTGGTCAGGTACTTTAGGATATTTTTGAAAGACTTCTATAGAATCACAGATCTTTGGACACCCTAATGTAGAAAAGATAACCATTTACCTAGTCTAAGTAGTGCCATAAGGCCTTTGAGGAATTGAGGTATAGGTTGAAAAGTTATCCAATATTGATACTTCTGGTGGAGGTCATGGAGTTTGTAGTGTATTGGAATGCCTCAGGAGCTCGGTTCAGTTTCATGTTGATGCAGAGGCAGGTAGTCATCATATATGGGTTGAAAAAGTTGAGAATCCATGAAAAGAACTATAAAAATATTGACCTCGAGCTAGTGGCGGTAGTCTTATCCCTAAGGATGTGGAGACACTACCTTTTGGGGGAGGAATTTGTGGTTTACTCAGACCACAAGAGTCTTAGGTAGGTCTTCACGTAGAGATACCTAAACCTAAGGTAGCAATTCTGGTTAGAGTTCCTACAAGACTATGAATTTGAGATAGTATATACCTCATGGAATTAAAAATTTGTAGAATATTCCCTTATAATTATTTCTTAGGCTCTCTTAGAGTAGGAATATTTGGAGCAGTTAACTTCCCTACAATTGAGCTTAGTGGAGAAAGAGGGTACAAATTTTCTTTATTTGATGGTGTTGAACCCTTATATTATTGAGAATGTGAGAGAGTCTAAGTTGGGAGACATCGACTGTGAGGTCTTATGTGATTAGATATCCATAGGCGACTCAACAGATGAATATTCTGAAGGAGGGAATCACACCATCTTGTTCTAGGGGAAAATAGTGGTTCCAGTCACGTTGTGAGAGGATGCGATGTGAGAGTTCCACACTTCTCCACTAGCTATATATCTCGGTGTGGGGAAGCTGTACATGGACCTCCATTAGTAGTTTTGGTGGTCTAACATGAGATAGAGCATAGGTGAGTTCATCTATCGGTGTATCAACTATTAGTAGGTTAAAGTTGAGCACTAAGATCCAATAGGTTAGTTATAGCCATTGAGATCCTAGAGTGGAAATGTGACGACATATCTGTGGTCATAGTCATAGGGATTCTGTGCACAAAGAAGGGCCTTGATACCATTTGAGTGATAATTGGCCCACACATGAAGTTAGTGCACTTCCTTGATATTAGGGAGTAGAGTTTGGTGGAGATTATGGGGTAGTTATTTGTGTAGGAGATCATTCTCCTTCATAGGTTACCCTTAAAGATGATCTTCGATCATGAGATGTGGTTTACATCATGATTATGGAGAATCCTCTAGGAGGAATTCAAGACCTAATTAGGGATGAGTACAACTTTTCAACACCATTCTGGTGGACAGATCGAGTGCAGTATCCAATTGTTGGAGGATATACTGAGGGATTGCATGTTGGACTTTGGCTATAGATTTTGGATGATCACCTGACCTTGGTAGATTTTATGTAAAACGACAACTACAAATATTCCATCAGTATGAAACCTTTTGATTCCCTATATGAGAGACCCTACATGGAACACTTGTGCTGGAAAAAGATTGACGAGTCTTCTCCGGTGGGCCTAGAGTCGACATAGGTGACAATAGAGAAAATTACAGGTCATTAAAGAGATAATGGGGATGGCCTAGAGAAGATAGAATTCATATGAATACCACCATTGTAGGCCCTTGGAGCTTGAATATGGAGAACAAACTTTCTTATGAGTCTCCCCACATTGAGGATTGCGGTGGTTCATCTATGAAGGAAAGCTATCTTCGAGGTTCATCGGGCCATTCGAGATCATGCAGCTGGTTGGTGATGTTTTTTACCACCTCTACCTACCCACATAGCTAGATCAGGTGCACAATGTCTTCCCTGTATCACAGCTATGTAGATACATGCATGAACTCAAATACATCATTGACTGGGGTGAGATGGACATTGAGGTTGGATCCACCTTTGCAAAGAACACGATGGTAATCGAGGACAGATAAGAGTGGACCCTGTGTGGATGGACCATACATTTGGTTTGCATGCTATAATAGTACAAAAATGTGCATGAGAGTTCCTGAGAGCAGTAGAGATAACTGCATACTTAGTATCGTGATTTTTCCTAGTTTTTTGTTTTGGGGATGAAAATATCGAAGGAGGGAATTATGTAGAGACCCGTTTTTTTACTTGTAATACTTTGAAATATTTCTATATATATTTACAAAGTTAATAACTGAGATGACATGTGATTATAAGGCCCATTGTTCTTGAAATTAATTTTACAAACATATTAAATATATTTTAAATTGATTGCACACAAAACCTCAAAGAAAATGGATTAAATCTTAAATGGTTTATCTGATCAGAATTCTGAGGCTATGGTTGAGTCCAGAACGCGGTGTTTACCCTAGGAGTGACATAAAGTAAGTTGGTGTGGGATGTTCAGACCACTCACTCATGGTGGAACGTTAAGTGAATTTATTTAATTATTTAATTAATTAAATTAATTCATTTAACCTAAATCTAAACAATTATAAATGTATCATTATAGAAATTAGTACAGGGTTTGCCTCAAAATATTGTGATTACTGGTGAAGCTTGCCTCCCTCCCTCCATTGGTTAATCATCTCTGATAATGATGAAATCATGAATCATACTAGTTTAGATGCAAAAAATATAGTATCTTCCTTAAAATCATTGGTGGATGCATTATTCAGCTGTGATCGATCCAAAACTAAGATAAAACTATTTTTTTAGTGTTTCTACACATTTGTATTAATTTTTTGAGTAGATATTTATTATTTATTTGATAAAAAACTTGAACACCCTTAACATGTTCCCAAATATTGGATTTTCAATTATTTTATGAAATTTTCATCTAACTCGAGTGACCTGTTATTGATCACTGGCCAAGAATGCTTGGCTGATGATGAATAAATCTTTTTTTGATTCCTTTCATCCATTTTTCTTTTCATTATTCACTGGTTGGATCCCCACGATCGTAGTTCAACTTTTCTAGTAGGTACCAAACTTTATTAGACCCTCATATTCATGACGTATCGAAAAAACAAGAATGGTTTCATGACTAAATCATAGATCTGGGATCACAATGATGATATATTCATTGTTTATAGAATAGATCGAGGAAAAAAAGAGATGTGATAGTGTTTGGAATGATGGACAAAACCCTCATGGGGAGCTGAGGATGATTTATAGTGAGCCACATATGAGATCCACTTTCCATAGCTAGATCCATGATTTTTGGTCTATTTCATGGAAGAATCTAAGGTGAAAAGTCCTGATTCAAGGAAAAACTCTAAATATGATTTTTTTTCAAAAATCACCACTATACTCTATATTCAATGAAGAATACTTGTCTTGTATCCCCCTGAGTGGAAAAACTAGTGTTTTAGAGAAATTAAGGGTAGCACATTGTGTAGTCCCTCTTACACGCAATGTACCTTCTTTCCATTTGGATACCCTGTGTAAAGGGTCACATGGATGGGAACCCATGTATGAGTCCTTGAGCTTCGATACACGGCCGTGTACTCTAGTATAAAGACACAATAAATAGCACATGAACTTGGTCCTGGATAGCTAAGACATTCCATGTAGTCCAACTACACAGCGTGTATTGGTACATGGGTTGAAACCATGTGACAGTTAGGGATACAAGATACTATGGAGTGGGGACACATGCCATGTGGTCTCCCTCACATACCATGTACCCCTTAGTTCCTTTTCAGGAAACTTTAAAATCTCTTATATCCTTTGTTTGAACTCATGTTTTAGACCAAAAGTATCCTATACTAAGGGGTTTTTTATCTAGAATAAAATAGTTCCATTGGTTATGACTTTTGATATATGATGTCAAATATTCAGGGATTGACATGAATTTAGGATATAACCAATGATGACATCTATCATTCAGGATCACCATAGATTTCTAGGAATTACCCTATAGTGAGGCTGGGTAGTGGAGTTCCTCAAGGACCCTCTCTGGGTGTTCCCCTCCAAAAAGACTAGGAACCAGAGTTATTTGATGAATTCTTTCAGGAATTACCCTCTAGCAGGTCTATGTAGTGGATTTTCCAAAGGCCCCATTCCAGTCGTTACCCTCTTAAAGGGCTGGGAAGCAGAGTTCCCTGATGGCTTCTTCTGGGCATTACCCTCCTGCAGAAGTGGGTAATATATTTTTCTGATGAAATTCTCAAGCATTACACTCCAATGGGGATGGTAAGTGGAGTTCCTCGGCGACTACCAGAGTGGAAACCTTTTGTTATATTATGTCAGGGGTTTTCTACCTGAAAGTTGTAGCCCCTCAACTGTGTGTAATAGTGAAGAGATGTGGTTTGACATAGATTTAGACTCATGAAGAATAGGGATACTTTCCCCAATAAGACGCGTCTTCATGAAATGAACTAAAATCATGAGGGTGAGTCGGTGTTTCAAAAATCAGATAATATCATGATATGGTGATTGAGTTCCTTAGAATTGTGTGTTCAGGGAAGATGTGTGGGATTCTAGGAATCGTTGATGGCATTTTGGAACTATTGGATACTTTTCTTCTTAGGCTGGTATGTGAGTTGGAGATCCCTTTACTCTCTTGTTGAGGGTTCTTTGACTGAGCATATATATATATACACTTTCTTTTGTATCCACCCCTTGGATTTGGATACTCTTCTTCCAAGATAGGTGAAGATGTACGGAGTATGCCACATGCTTTTCGTGTCTATCTTCTTGTGTTTATATGAGTATAATATCCAACTATAGGTGGTGAAGGCTCGATGGATAGTTCGTCTACTCACCATGTTTATCCCCTTGTGACTAGATAATCTTACCTTCACCCTTGATGGGTTGAGCTGTACTCTTCCACTATATCTTGTGCTATCTACTCTCTTTCTATTCTATTGTATCTCTTACTGCTACTGCTTCACCCATTTCGCGGTGTTCTAATGGGTATATATATACTCACCCCTACATGGTCTTTTCCCGCACACGTCATGTCTTTTACAGACGAAAGGCTGGATGACCATGACTTTAGAGGAAATAGGGATACTAGGTGCTTGGACCGCGTATGGTAGTTGTAGCATGGGATTTAAAAGCTAATATCTCTTAATTTACTTTCCGATTTTTTTCCAGGCTGGGGAACATTCTGGTTGGGAATTTATTTTTCCACTTTACTTTTTAGTTTACGCTATCATACTCTTATATTTTCTAGAGGTTCATGCGTGCTTGGTTTATTTTATTATAGTGATACATCTTTTAATATTTCCATTTTCACATTTCCATTGAGCTGGACGTGTGTGTGTACATGTTATTAGGAAAAGGCCCACCTGAGTTAGTTATGTCTTCGAAAAATTTCTCCACCCCCTATCCTATGGAGGTGGGATTGGGGTAATTGTGGCTCGACCCTTGACATGGGTTGGGTCTTGACACTAATATAACCATTCTATGATTGAAAAAGTGTTTTCATAGATTTTTTTATTTCAAGACTTATGTTAGTGATCTTTTGTTTTAATAGAAGGAATATGTCATTTTAGTCTAAAAAGGTATGTTTTATGAAATTATTTTTCATTGGTTTCCCTATTTTCTAAAAAAACTAATGTTTATGAATTTTCATTTATGTTTTCTTAAACTTAGTTTTATGAAAATAATATTTACATTAAATGTAATTTAATTTATAATTAAATGATTATATGAGATCATAATTTATTAAGTTAAAATAAAAATCTCTTTTATGATATTATTTTTTACTATGGATGAAAAAATTTCATTCATTCTTCTTATGTCCCTTGATGAGATTTATATTCTCATGACATGTTTTTAAATTTTTTTCTAGCAGTTAATAGATGATTAAAAATAAAAAAGAAGTCATTTTGAAAATACCAATTATTTTTTTCATAAAGGAAAACATGATTTACTATTTAGATTTTGTATTTTGGAAAAAAATGATACTAATATGATGTCTATAAATTTTTATGTATGGGTTTTGTATATAAGAGTTATGACCTAATTCCCTAAATCTCTATTCCTGAATAGATACCCAAAATTTATAAAACTATTTTTTTTAAAGATCTAGTTTTTAGGTTTTATTAATGAGGTATCCATAAATTTTTTCAGAGGAAATTTTTTTATTAATTTGGTGATTTTTATGACTTCATTATTTGAGAAAATAAGTGTTCAGAATACCATTATGGGGTCATGTTTTTATGGTCTATCATAAGTTCAATGGTATAAACACCACCTTTTGAGCTCTTATGTGATGAATTTGTAGGTTATTCATGTTATTCTGGGAGATATTTTAAAGGGTTGAGTTATATGTAACCCTTAGGTTTAACATGAAGGATTATTTCAGAAGAATGCTATTACATTTTTTGGAATGTAAGATGAAAGGTATGAGAAAACCCTTGAGGATAAAAAATTAAATTATGTTGAAGTTATTATTGTTTTTTTGTTGATGTTAATAATATTTTTAAAAATGTTATATTAATTATATTAATATATATTTATTAATAGGACAACCATCTGACTGGGAAATAATCCATCACATCTAGAAATGCCCCTGTGATTGAACATACAACTGAAGGTGGAAAATGGTACATCACCTACCACTATCCTATTTGATGTCGTAGTCAGTATAAAATTGTTTTTTTACTTAAAATATTTTAGAGATAAAGATTCTATTGATTTTGGGAACATTTTTTTATCATAGATATTATCATTATATTTAAATGATTTTTAGTTGTTAACTAATTTATGTTATTTTAGAAGAAGTTCATTATTTTGGGAATATTATATGATTAATGTAAGTGTAAATTTTATTGGGTAATATGTGATTTTATTTGAGTTATAATGGATAAATTATGTTTTTTATGTAAATATAGATCTAATGTGGATTTATAGTGATTCATTTCATTTATGGAAATGAATATCTCATCATGGAGATTATGTATTGATGGAATATACATTTTTGGTAGACAAATTTAAGAGTGATTGATGTTTTTTTATAGATTAATGATAAATATATATTTGAATAATCTATGATAAAATAATTATAATATTTTGGATTCAATCATATTAAAAAATATCTTGAGGAGTTTTAAGGATTATTATTTATAGGATGACTTAGTTTAATCATTGGTTATTACTGTTTAATTTTAGACATTAGTTCATTATTTCATCGTATAAACATTTATTCATTTTTTGAATTATGTTAACTTGTGCTAAAAGTTTTTGGTTCGGTAAAAGTATAATGATTTTAGGAATAAATTATTATAATTTTATTTAATCATATGATCCATTATAATTTTATTTTAGTGCTTCAGGCTTGAAAAATTAATCCTAAATATTTATTATTTTGAAAAAATAGAGATTGTGGTGAATGTTATTTAATTAATTAAATTATAATTTTCAAGTATGTTTCCTTATGTTGTTATTCTATATAAAAAAGTAATTCCTTGACTCTAGGAAAAGGATCTGGAACAATAATGTGATATAAATTTTAAAAGTTTTTGAATATTATTCCTCTATTTTTTTAAAACCCATGAGAAATATTATAAAAATTATATATTATAAAAAATTATTTGTATTTTATATAAGGATAAATTTTTTGAAAGGAAATTTTTTATATTATTTATCAAAGGATTTTAATCCTATTTTTAAATCCCATAAGTGGGAAAAATTATGCTTAACCTACATTTTAAAATCATTCTCATAGGATCTTTAGAAGTTCCAATTGTCTTTAGTTTTTATTATGGATTTATCTTGAGGGAATATGGATAATTGTTTATAAATTTTTGTAATACTCTGATATATTATAAGGTTTTCCATAATCCTTGAAAACCTAGACTGAAAAGATACTTGGGTATATAAAAGACTATATTTTTTAATTACTTATTATAAAAAAATATACCATGTTTTTAGCACTATACTCAGGAGTGTAGGTTTTAGGCTATGAGTCATGTTTATAATGGTGAAATTATATTATAACATTTCAATATAATATCAATTTTTTTATTCTTGGTATTTCATGCACCAAAAAATATGGAATTTATTTTATAATGGAGTTAAATTATAAAATCATGGAGTGTTACATTTAGGTGTTGGGTTGGATGGTGTTTAAAACTCTTATCTTGTGTGTTTTAAATATATATGATGATAATTCCCCCATGTGTGTGATTTGTATAACCTCAATGATATTCTCCAATCAATTACCTACTGGAGGCATGAACCAGTGGTTGTTATAATTTTTTGGTTTATTGTCATCCTAGGAGGGGTATGTTTGGAGTGAAGGGTTGTGATAGAGTTGTATCACTAGTGATGGTTGAGAGATATGATTGAATTTTAGTGGTAGGAACTAGTTAGGATGAATGGTTTGGTCAGGAAAAAATATATGCTGAGCATATTACATGTAGTAAACAAGGAGGAAATATTTTAACACATTATTTTATAGAATAATTTGATCCAAAGAAATGATATTCATGTCTACTGAACATGCTATGTGATGTGATGATGATGGGGGGGGGGTAGAGATCTAGGTAAGGATAATGAATCATGTTGTTAGGTTCATGTGGTTGAAATTGTGAAGATGATGGGTTAAAATAAATTAATGAATGAATGAATTAAAAATAAAATATTCCTTTGACCCGAGTTTAGTGGTTACTGATATATTTTCTTTTGTACATGTTGTTCCAGGTTGACATCCTCATCAGGTTCATGTGAAAAATAATTTATAGGGACACTGAATATGATCCCCATATAGTAAAGTATAATGATGAAGACACATGGTGGAGGAAACTATGAGTTTTTCTTTTCTAGTAATCTTAGATTTTAAGGTATCCATTTCAGAAAAAGAGATAAATTATACGTTTATATAGGTGTATGTGTCCTTTAATTTGATCATTCAGTGTTAGGAGAATATTATTTCATTAGATGTTTTTATGATTTGTGGATTTCCTTTGTAGTGGTGGAGTTTGTGCATTGGGGATATCAAGGAGTATATTGTTTTATGTGAATAGTTTAGGGATATGTTTTTGGATGAGTTTTTATCCTTGAATGATAAAGTGGATTGTTTGAAGGGGATTCATTTCATTTTAAATTGGTGTTCTAGTGTTTTTGAGTTCATTATCAGCTAAAGTCACCTCACACATTATTCTTTGAATGTTCTTCTAGATGAGGAGGAAATTGAGAAGCATTTAAAGGTGTATTTTCACCCAGTGATCTAGTACTAGGTTACCATGTTTATGATGATGTTAAATGTTGAGGTACTATAAAGGTAATAGTTCATTTGTAGAGAATTATATAGGAGTAGATCTCTATTTGATGGTATTATTTAGGAGTCCTTATTGGGTAGATATATGATAATGGGTTCATTGTTTGATTGTTAGAAGATGTTTTAGTTTATTGGTAGAATATTTTATCCCCCATAATCTGGCTTCAATAGATTTGGGAAGTGTTGATCTCTTAATAGTAGGCCCAATATGGTTTACATTTCATGCAGATGCCATGGAATATAGATGTGAGAGTAATCATCATTTCTTCATAGTTAGGGTGTAGTTGGGGGACCATTTCATTCCCATCCATTACAGCTATTATAGCTATAGTAATAGTAGAAGCTACAATAGAGAGTTCTAGATTTTGAGGAGAGAGGGGATGAGTTAGGATGTGGGAAACCCCATTTTATTCCTTTTCCTAGGGTACATCAAATAGATTTCTTCTATTTATGTGTTTTCCAACCATGTCCACAATGGCATGGATCAGTTCATTTTCAGATATATGACTTAAATTTTTTATTTTTGGGAGATCATGATGCAGTATGAGGTATATCTAGTAATTTTATACTTTTGATTTTGATATTTTTGATTATAGAGCTACAAAAACCTCTATTTCACCCACCATAGTATACACATTTTTTACTTGAGGGGTATGGGATTTCTATACCCTTGATATTGACTATTCTAGTTATAGGTTGAGCTACCATGTTTGATATGTGTAGATATTGTGAACTGGTGGTAGGGAATAATTTATCATGTGGACAAATCCTTGGTTTATAGATACAACTACATGAAATTACCCCAAATAATTATTAGTTATCTTTATTTTAATATATCATGTAATGAAATAGTTGCCACATCAAATTCAATGATATTGATAGAGACCATGTTGTGTTCATTAATAAGTGAGACCCTTCAATGGGATAGAGGGGAGTTGAGGACCTATCTATTTTGATGGATGATTTGATATTGATTACTATTGAGTTTCATCCGTGGGTGCTTCATAGGTTTGATGAAGAGTTCCATGATGTCCCCCATGAATAGGTTGTTATTCCACCCCTTTATGAGAGGTTGATTTTTAGAAAGTGCTATATCCTAGTGTTTATTCAATATCACTACCTTCTTACTTTATGGACCCTTAAGAATTTTGAGATCTACATATTTATATTTTTTTTTTTATCTTTGATAGATTATTTATTATAAATTGTGTGACATTATAGGGATCTAATGTTTTGTTTTTGAATAATGAATATGGAAGATTGTGTTTGGGTATCATTTAACACCATTTTAATCAGATAACAATGAATAAAAACTATCACCTCATATGGGATGAGAATATATTTTATCATTTAAGGGGAGTAAGATAGTTATAAAGAATATATTTTTTATCCAGATGTCCTTAGATGAAATGAAAGAGTAAGGATATCCCCAAGTTTACTTTGAGATATCGTTATGGGCATTACAAGTTTTTGATGATGACTCTAGTGTTTGGAACATTATATAATTGTTGATGAGACTGATGAATGCATTTACTTGTTAGTTTTTTGACCAATTCAGGGTGTAATTTATTTATGATCTCCCCATGTTATTGGAATATTTAGTGGAGTATACAGAGCATCATCTAGACATGATAGAAGTTATTCAGTTTTATCATCTTCTCAATAAGCTATTGATGTTTATGTTTTGGGATGAGGTGGTATATTTCATAAAGTACATCATATCATAGTGTGGTCTATCCAATGATATTTTAATGATTGAGCTGGTGGTTTCTTTGGTATCCTCTAAGAATGTTCAATAGGTGTAGAGTTTCCTTAGATGATATTGGAATTATGGGAGGTTCATAACCTATTTCATTTGGATTGTAAACCCTATGAACCTTTTAACTTAAAGAACCAAAAATTTGGGTTGAATGGCTAGTGCATGGTTACATTTAAATATTTATAGGAGAAACAAGTCAATGATCTAGTTCTTTGTCTTCTAAAATAGGGAATTGTGTTCTAGGTTTACTCTATTTATTCATGCCAAAAAATTGGTTTTGTGTTAATGAAGTGTGGGATATTTATCACTTATTGGTATCTATAGTTATTAACAAAATAATATTATTATACAACATATGATATTTACCATTGTATTTTTATCTAAAATCAAGGAGACAATAAATTAGCAGAGATGGTTTTGTGGTCATAAAGAATCATAAGAGTAATAAGTATGAATTCTCCCAATGCGACATGAATCTATATTAGCGATGGTGTATGGTTTTTATATAGGACTATAGAATTATGATTTCCTTTACACTGGGTAATGGATATATGAAAGTGGATGTTTTGATTTGAAAATATGGAGGTGTTTTTTGTTGTGATTCTGAAGATTCTTGGAGAGTTATGGAATATTTTCCTTTGATTCACCTTGATATGGGAAATTATAATGTAAGATATTTTCATAATAAGATTAAAGTGCTTTCACTCTTATAGTAACATGTGGAGGTGTCCGATATTATGGATTCAGAGGGAGAGGTTTATCTTTTTCATGTTGACTGTGATGATGATACTATGTGATGGCCTAAGGATGGGAAATACTTGGTGATGTTTCATGGATATTTATTTGTTCCATTAGTGATTCATGAGGTTGCTATCCAAAATTTCATTTGTTTTTCTATGGTGACACATCGTGTGGTGTAAATAATATATCATGATCAAAAAACTTAGTTGGGGGGGGGGGGTGGTCTTATATTAAAAATTATAATGTTTTTCCCAAGATTATTGGAAACCCAGAAGATGATGGCTGCGAATCATGTTCCTTGGGGTTCTCTTTAGCTACTTGATGTTCCCCAGTAGATGTTGGAGGTAATTTAAATGGAATTTTTATCTAGTATTCTTATATCTCAAGGTTTGAATGTTACTGTATGGGTGATCATGTATCACTTGATGAATTCAACTCTATTCATATAAATTTTAAAATCAAACTCAATGAAGGTTTTTTCATGGTTGTCAATAGAGGAAATAATAAGGCTTCATGATGTTTTGAGGATAATTATCTAATATCATGATCTACTTTTAAACTCAAAGTTTTATAGATGAGATAATTATTATTCTAGATCTCAGTTATACACTAGGTTTTCTTTTCATCTTCAGACAAATGAGTAGATAGGGAAGACCATCCAGACATTAGAGGATATGTAGTGAGAATTTGATCAGCATTTTTGGGAAATATTAGTGTATCAACAATCAATTATAGAGTTTGATTACAAAATATTATTTCATTCCATTATTGTTATGGGATCTTTCATAGAACCATATGATTGAACTTTCCTATCAACTTTGTACAAAACCTTTATTAGAGTTTCCAGTATTCTTGGACCGAAATATGTGTATATAATGACAGATAAGGTCTTGATGATCCACGGGAGAATGGAGTTAGAACTATATGATTTGAAGTCTAATCATGATCATAGGAGGAGGCCTCTTAAAATTTATGTATGAGATCACATGATCTTATTGGTGTCTTGTTTAATAGGAATAAATAATTTTTTCATGAGAAAAATCATTCTCTCATGTTCATTTGAACATTATAGGGATTAGTGAAGGTTGGATTTTTGGATTATCCATTACCCATACCACTACAGATTAGATAAATATGTGATTACATAATATTGTTTCTTGGAAATATCCATGAATATCCTTATATCATTGATGGGGGTTAGCTATATATTGAAGAGAGTTTGACTTTTAAGGAGTTACCTATAGAGATTTAGGACCATTGTGATATGGTGTTTCATATGTGTTTTATTCCATTGGTGTATTACATTTTGTGGAAAAGTGGAAATGAGGAGAGTATATAATAGCGAGAATCATAAAAACATGCTCAATACATCATGTTAATTTAATGATTTATTTGATAATTGTTTCATTGATTTATAAAACCTTCATCTTCAAATGAAATCATATATATTTATTTATGTCATTACCATTTTTTGCTTTCCCTTAGGAGTTTTATCCCTCAGGACTGTATTTTTATGTTGGTTGGTGATGCTGTGTGTTTATTCATAGTGTTAAAATAACATAATAATTTTCTATTGTTAATGATTTATAATAGGATTAATGTAACACTTTTTATCATAATTGATAAACTATCTCATTTTTATAATAAGGCATCGAGTCATTGAAGATGATATATAGATTATTTCACCAAATGTAAACATAGTTACATTTTTAAATAAATTAATGTATCAAGGTGTCAAGGGTATATATTATGTGAAATATAGAGAAAATGGTTGACCCAAAAAATACTGATTAATTATAGAATATAGGGGATGCGTTATGGTCTTATAATAATATTTTTAAAATAATTTTTTCCATGTATCCATATAATACCATTTTAGATAAATTTCCCACCTCTTAATTTAGTTTGGTCAGAAAGATCATTGGTATTTTATAGATGTAATCACAACCATGTTGAAAAATAATCAAAAAAATATAATTCAAATGAGTGTATTAGGGGAGTTGATGTTTGAAAATGTTGTGAGTTATAAACATTACATAGAGTATATAAATTATGAAAATATTGAGATAAATATAAATAGTTAAATAAACATTTTAAATATCAATTTTTTTGTCAGATCATGGGTAAATCTTGTTATTGTTATGTTACATTCTGGATTTATTTACCTAATTTTTTTTAATATTTCCCTTATGTTCAGTGATGATCTAAAGGGAAACATTCCAGAGATCATTCATAGTGAGAAACATTTTATTAATGATATTCAATAAGTGTTTTAAGAGAAAAATGAAAGAGTAACATACTCTAATACCTAATATATATATGATTTACATGATTTTCACATTCCATTACACTATTATATTTTTTATATTTTTTACATATAATAGATTAAATAGTACTAAATTATAAATACGAAAAATTCCAGAAATATTTATAGGCATGGTTGATAGTCTTTATTTGGTAATTAAAGTTTTTTATATATTTAATTTTTTTATTTTATTTTCTTATTTTTTGAGAATATTTTATGTTTGTAATGGTCAAATCATACTCTAAATTCAATTTCTTAAATTAAATTTATTTTAATTTATTTATTAATGAAATGAGATATACATTAAATTAAAATTTTAAATTTTAGTGAATATGAGTTTCATATATTTTATTTTCATTAATTATTTTTTGTTTATTTCCAATTATATAATTTTAGGACATTCGATGACTAAATAGTGCATTTTTTTTACAATTATAAGTTGTATTGTAGGATATTTTTTCAATTTCATTATGAATACCATTATTTTCAAAATTGAACATGAAACTTTATTTAATGTTAATAGAATACATGTATAATCATTTAAAACAATTTTTTATAGATTCTTATTTCCAAATTTATTGAGTAACTATTTTATTTTATTTGAAATTATTATAATTGAAACAACCTTATCATCTTATACTTTATTATATAACTTTAAATCCTTGAATAACCTTATTTTTGGGCTATGTAAAATTACATTATATAAGTTCTTACCCATATAATTATACTTTTTAAGGTAATATTTTGATACAATGTTTTAGTGAAAGGATATTTATAATTTCTCTTTAAGAATTAGAAACCATATTTAAGAAAATTATTCTTATGTGGATCCATTATTTGAGAAAAAAATTAATTTATTATAAATATTTTTATTCTTTAACTCTTCTTCCTATAAATATATATGAATAAATGGAAAATTTATGATCAATACGTGCATATAAAAATAGAAATTATTAATCTATATGGAACAATATATATATATATATATTAATAAGAAATATAAAAAAAGAGATGATGGAGTTTTAAATATTTTATATATACTTTTTCTACAAATATTAGATTTTGTATTTCTGATAAAATTGTTTAGATTTGGTATTTTCATATAATATAAACGACAAACATATATTAATTTTTAATAGAACCACTTCATTTATATTTATTTTAACCAAATTACCCTCTAAACCTTGTCCTGAAAATGATACTCATAGAAAACAACATGTTGGACTCATTATCGTGAGTTTGAAAAAGATAACGGGTTACATAAAATCATAAGATAACCTTATATTTTTTAAGAATGAGTAACACATTTACCAGTTCAATTTTTAAGGAGTGGAGAGTAAAAAGTTTTCAATGAATTTAGATTCAAAAATAGGTATCATAAAAATATATCTCAGAATACAATTATTAATAATGAATAAAATCAAGGGAATATAGTTGATAAATGAATCATGATAAAAAAAATTTCCAGATTAAATGTAAAATTTACTCATATATGGATGTATTGGGTAATTTTATTTGGATGTAGATATTTTCATTAGATCAAAAATTAATTGTATATTGGATTTGTTAGATACATACATTCATTCTCAATGTATGTATTTATTAAATAGTCTTTAAAAATTCAATATATATGGGCGTTAATTATATATTTTACTTTTGATTTTATATTATAAATAAAAATTAATTTCATTTTTATTTTTATTTTTATGAATATATTATATTTTAAAAATAATTTCTATTAATACATAATTTAAAAAATGAATTTAGTTATTTATAATAATGATCAAGAAAAAAAATCCAAACTATGAAATAAAATCTATTTTGATAACTATGCAATTATAGGATGAATATTCTAAAAAGGCTATGCCTTTTCAATTTGTGTGAGAACCCATATTTTATCATGAGGTTTTGAACCTTTGTTTTTTGAATTGACCCTTTACTTTCCATCTAATGGACGTTCTAAATAGGACAAGGGTGGTTCAAAATCATTTGGTTATCATTAGGAGTTTGAAGCTCCATACTTTTGGGAGGGCAGAGTGATCCGCATAGTTAGAAAATGGTTACTGGTAACCACACACCTTAATCTTGAGGGGTGGTGTAGTGAACTATAGTGGGATGCACAATTTGTTTAATCTATTCCCTTAGGTAGCATAACTATAAGGGGTCCTATAGTAAGTTGAAAGGTGTCACATGATTTGTCCAAACCATGTGCTCAGGGCCTCAACCTTAGTGACACATAAATATTGTAGTCACACAGTTAGGTGCAAGGTCTGGAAAACCATGTTTCCAAACCCTGAGGCCCATTAAAAGATGGGTAAAATGACCATTTCCCCCTTTTTTCCTTTAAAATCAAATTAGATATCCTTACTTTGTTTTTCTCTAACTACTAGCCATGTGGAGAGCCCCCTCTTCCCCTCTATTAGGCTTTGCACCTCCATCTCCATATGATAATAATTTTTATCATCATTTATCCAATTAGAAGCATACCGGTATGGTATTCAATCCATCTCCTTATTTTCTTAATTTATCTCACCATCTTTGGTGCTATTTCTAGAAAAGATAATATAGCCTATTTTAAGGCCTTTGTCTATTTTGGTGATTTCCCCCATTTTAACCTAAATTAAAGGACGGTAATGGATGATGAGAGTACAAACAAAAAATGTAGGTGGTCTAGTTCTTTTCCCTAAATTCTAGATTCTTTTAACAAGAATCATTGTGTAGTATGTCACGAACCGTCCCCTGGGGCCCATGCCATAACATACCCCAAGCCCACCTCATAAAGTCCAGTGGCTGGAGACTAGAGACAAAAACGTCAACCTATAAGTGGAAGGCATTTTCTTAAGTACCTGTACGCATGAAAACACAACCACATCCCCAAAGCTGGGAATTAAAGATGCATGCTAATAAAAAACCACTGAGTAAAAGTAAAACTTGTATGTAAAATGGGCCAGAATACAAACCCAACAAAAGAATAATTGGAAAAGAGGAAAGTAAAATGAAACTCTGAATACCATCCATTAGAAACCCCACCATATGCGTTAGTACATAGTATCTAATGGAATATTTATAAGTATGCGCTGCCTGCCTAGTCTCACTAGGAACCACCAGGTCCTGGGCCACCAAGTCCTCCATCAAGGCGGCAATCATCTGCAAAAAACACAATGCATGTGGGTGAAGCCTATGCATGTGTGAGTAACAACATACTTGTTAGGGACCCAAAAACACAAAGGAAATAGCATAAAGAAATCCAAAAATAAAACCATAAAACATGATCACGACACAAGGAAGATCACACAAGGTATAATTTAGAGTAGGAAAGTAGGACCCTTAGTCACATCATTGAACACTATGGGATGCTGGAGAACTCCTCCTAAATGAGTACAGTGGACCTACTGGGTCAAAAAAAAAAGACGTTTCCCACTGACATAGTACTTATATGGTACTCATCCCTAATGAGTATTGTGGGTATGTTGGGTCACACAGAAGATGATCTTCATCATGGGTATGTCGAGTCAAACAGAAGCCGCTTCCCACCTTGGCCATACTGAGGTACTCCTCCTACCGAGTACCGTGGGTCTTCTTGGTCACAGAGATGTCACTCCCCACCATGGGCCTATCAGGTCACACAGAATCTACTTCCCACTAGGACATATTATCTGATCCACACATGGCCACTTGTCTGCAGTCTTTTGGTCTCATCCAACTCTAAGGTTTCCGCATGTAGTGCGCTTGATTCTAGGTGAACCACTCCTCAATCCATTATTCTAATTACACCTTCTATGAAATCCACTATAGAGTGTGCCAAAATATCTCCCTCTTCATGAGGGTTCCAATTCCATAAACAGATCATTAATCAAACGCCTGATTTGAAAGATATTGGAGTTTTTTCATAGAGTGGATGGTGGGGTTTGGGTCTGGTCCGACTCGATTAGACCGACCTGACCCGACCTGGCTTGGGGTCTACCGACCCAACCCGGGTTCAATGACCTGACCTAGACCCAACCCAACTTGGGTTTGGCCTGACCTGATGGGGTGGGTCCAGCCTGCGTCCTTCCCGGTCCACCATAGGCAGACCAATTCCACTTGGCTGGGACACAACTGGAAGCTGCATACGACTCCGCTTCACCCCGTAGGTCATCCATGGGGCCTCCTTTCCATAGTGGTAAAAAAACCATGGCCTTGATGCTATGAGACATGAAGGATTTCCCACATGTAGTCAAGATACCATGTGCCCCTGAGAAGACTGGCCGACGGATGTGAGCCACTCCACCGACACAACCGAGGGGCTGCGTCCCTGCCACAAGCTACCCGGATAGCTAGGGGCTCCTCCCACTTGATCGATGCCCAAGATAGCTATAACAGTCACCTCCAATGCTCCGTCATGGCATGCCTCCACCTGCCCATAGGCGTCTCCGGTCGCCAGCGCTCGTAGGGTACTCCGCGGACCACTCAGTCTGCTTCGATGGTCCATTCTTCTCGTCTCTTGCACCTTCGACATATGGGGAATGCCTTAATATGATGGCCTCAAAGTCCTCTTACTACCATTTTTAATTATCAACCATGAATAAAACACAATGTGAATGGGCTTGGTCCTTGTTCGTGTTGGCCCGTTCCCTCTGCCTTTAGGAATTTAAAATAGGAGAGGCTTGGGATTACAGTTATATCAACAAAATAATTAAATCCCAAATAGAAAACCCAAGAAAGACACCCTTCTATAAGAACACACGATCCACAGATCAACCTGTTCTTGGGTTGATTCACGTTCATTTTTTTTAGAATAAGGAATGGGGAAAGTCAAGAAAAAAGCAAACCCCTACCTCAACCGACGTTCATTGTTGAAGGGATCCTCCCTCGAGGATTCAAGCTTCATTGGCATTCATCGCTTCCCGATCTCATTCTTTGTAAATCATCGATGTTTCTAGAAATCCTGTCGATGTTCATAATTTTTCATTACAGGGAATCCTTACTATAGGTTTGTTGGAGAATTTCCAAGGATTAATTCTTATTTCACCTATGCATTGGCCTATTAAAAAGAAAAAACGTGGCAGTGTTTTTGTTACACTGTGATGTCACGTCATTACATTGTTTCATTTAAGAAACAAATTTTCTATTACACTTCAATTAATGGGTCATTACACTGCACAAAAATGATCCATTAATGATATTCCTTTAATGCGCCTTTTCATCACACCATAGCACCGTCACCCGCCTCTCAACAATGTGGGAAGAAAAATTAAATAACCTTTTAAGTTACCTCATTATTTTCCAAAAATTCCGAAAATTAACTTTTCCGTCCGACCCTTGTCGGTCAAAGTTAGGTCCTTTCTAAGTGAATCCCGAAATTCTGATTTCAATGGTGCCCTCTAATTTTTTATTCGAGAGCTGGTTAAAAAGTTAGAAAATCCCTATTGCACATTTATTTAAACGAACCTAAAAAAAGTTCAAAATTCTATTCCAAGCTCACCAGGCCCCAGAATCACATACCGTCAAAGCGTGTGGTCTCAGAATAATTCCATAAAATTTTAAAAAACAAATTATACATAAATTCTAAGACATTACATTTTCTCCCATTAGGGATTTACATCCCCAAAAGCCAAAACACAGGCTAATCAAACAAATGGGGGTACTGAGCATGAATCTGAGCCTCCTGCTCCCGTGTGCCTTCCTGGAGATTTCTGTGCTACCACAAAACGTGCACCAAAGGAATCAACCATCCCAAAAGGACCCTCTCCTATTGGTCCTCTATCTCCATCAGGAACTCTGCAAATGTTGCCCCAACTTCAATGTCCATTTCACCCTAGTCGACAACGTGTGATGAATCATGGACGTACTTCCTCAGTTGTGACACATGAAAAACATCGTACACCCAGTGCATCTGTGGTGGAAGATCTAGGTGATACGCCCCCTCGCCCCCTCTGCTAAGGATCTGGAAAGGTCTAATGAAACTTATAAATAACTTTCCACTCTGACCAAATGTCCACAATCCCCATTGGGGTGAGACCTGAAGGAAAACATGGTCTCCCTCCTTGAACTCCATGGGCCTCCGCCTCTTGTCAGCATACAATTTCTATCTGCTCTGTGCAGTCATCATACACTCTCGGATGATCTTCACCTTCTTAGTGGTAGCCCATAAAAACTCCAAACCCATGAGTTCTGACTCCCCTGGGTTTATCCAACATAGAGGTGATCTATATAGCTACCCCATACAAGGCCTCAAATGGTTCCATGATGATGGTGGAGTGATAGCTGTTATTGTATGAAAACCCCACCAGTGGTTGGTGGTCCTCCCAATTGTGACCAAAATCAAGGACGTAAGCATGAAGCATGTCCTATAGAGACTTTATGATTCGCTCTTTCTGACCATCTGTCCCAGGGTGAAAAGCTGGGCTCAAGCACAGCTGAGTCCCGAATGCCTCCTACAATCCCTTCCACAACTGGGATGTAAATCATGCATCACAGTCTGAGACAATCGTCGAAGGAACCCCATGTAGCCACACAATATCCTGGACATAGAGGCATCAAAATTCCCCTACCAATCCCTACTCTCAGATGGTTAGGAAGTGAGACTACTTGGTGAGTTGGTCAACGATCACCTAGAGAGAATTGTGGACCCTAGATGTGTGTGGTAACCTCATCACAAATTCCATGTAGATACCATTACACTTCCATTCAGGTACCTCAAGTGGATGTTCCAAGACCTCTATTACCTAATTCTCAGCCTTCACTTCTTGACAAGTGAGGAATTGTGAAACAAAATCGACCACTTATTTCTTCATCCCTGGCCACCAGTACAGACTTCAGAGGTCCTAGTACATATTCTCCACAACAGTATGTACCACCAAAGGATATGTATGTAACTACCTCAACACATCCTCCCTTAACTTCACTGGTATTATGGTGTACCCTCTAAAAAGGATTATGTGATCTCAACCTATCAAAAATACATCAAGATCTTGTACTGAGGATAAATGTGTATTTAAGGACTCACAGTCAACATCCAAAAGTTGTGCCACCCTGAATCTCTATAAGATTGGAGGAGTGAAAGTCATTGATTGAATTTAAGCTGCTCCATCATCATCCAAGAATGATATCTTCATCACTGTTAGCAGCTCTGTCGCCTCAATCAACAGCTGTAAACTAGACCTCCTGTTGAGCGTGTCTGCCACAACATTCCCCTTCCCAGGAGTATAGACTATCTCAATGTCAATGTCTTGGGGGAACTCTACCCATCCTCGCTATCTCAAGTTCAGGTTCTTCTATGAGAAGATATATCTGAGACTATTGTGGTCATAGTAGACAGTAAACCATTCACTCGTCAAGTAGTGCCACCACATATTTAAGGTAAAGACCACTACTACTAACTCCAAGCCATGGGTCACATTGTTCTGCTCTTGCTTCCACAACTTCTATGAGCCGTAGGCAATCATTTCTCACTCCTGCATCAAGACAGAACCTAGTCTGGTCCTTGATGCATTACAGAAGACTATATACCCAACACCCTCTTCTAGTAGTCTCAAGATGGGGGCACTCCTCAGACTCCACCTTAGCTCATGGAAACTTTTTTAGCACTTCTCCATCCACATGAAGGGATATTCCTTCTGTTTTAAGGCTGATAAAGGTGCTTCTACTCTTGAAAAGTTGGAAAAAACCTCCGGTAGTATCCAAACAACCCCAAGAAACTTCGAACGTCAGTCACGCTCATGGGTGGCTCCCAAGCCAGCATAACCTCTATCTTCATCAGATCCACGACAATTATAGATTTTGAGATGGCGTGTCCCATAAATTGGACCTCCCAAATCCAGAAATAGCACTTTGAGAGCTTATTGTAAAGCTGGTTCTCTTAGAGTGTATCAAGGACTATTCACAGGTGTGTAGTGTGCTCCTCCTCTAATGCCAAGTACACCAAGATTTCATCAATGAATACCACCACGAAAAGATTGAGGTAAGGCTGGAAGATCCTGTTCTTGAGTCCCATAAACAATATTGGGGCACTGGCCATACAAAAATGCATCACCAAAAACTCATAGTGTCTATACTGGAATCTAAAGGTTGTCTTTGGTACTTCCTCATCCTGTACCCAGAGCTGATGATAGCTTGATCTGAGTTCTATCATCGAGAACCACCTTTCTCCCTTTAGCGGATTAAAGAGGCCCTCAATCCTTGGTAGTTGATACTTTTTCTTCACGGTCACTTGGTTCTGGAACCATAAGTCCAAACACAACCTTAAACACACATCTTCCTTCTTGGAAAACAACAATGGGGCTACCAATGGAAAAATGTTGGGCCTCACAAATCCTTTCTTCTTCAAGTCCTCCAACTGTACCCTGAATTCACAATGCTTTGAGGGACCCATCCGATATTCCAGTGTGGATATCAGCGCCATCCCTGAGTACAGATTGACACAGAAGTATACCTTCTTTTGAAGAGGTATTCATAGAACATCCTTAGGAAATACATCCTTATACTCATACACCACTATAGGAAAGATCAGAATCCTCTCGTCCACTGCACTGAGAGTGAGGATAGACAATTGTTGAGTGATCGGCTACACCCTCCTTTGAGAAAGTCCATCTTGTTATACAAAAGTTCCCTTCTCACCGGTGAAGGAAAACCTGGTCCCATCTTCATGGACACACTTCCCATGGCACTAAAAATAGTTGATCTAAGTATGGATGGTAGATAGCCAATCCATACCCAAGATAACGTCATAAGGCCTCGACGCTGCTACTAGGAGATCCCAACTGAAGCTCTTATCTCCTTGAGTGAGCTCACACAACCTAAAACAACATGTAATCATTGAATCCCCTCCATTAGGAGTCTATAATAATAAATATTGAGCCAATGGCTCCACCAGAATATCCGAGCCTCGAATGAGGTCTGTGGCAAGGAAATACTGACTGACGGTTGTGTTTATAAGAACTGAAGATAAGGTGGAGAAGACAGAGACTATACCTCTAATCATATTTGCAGTGTTGTGGTTGTAGGACTCCATTGATTAAAGCTGGACTCACCCCTATTCACTAGCTCCCTGCGTCCACAGTGGACCACCTAGGGGTGGTGGTGGTAGCACCTTGAACCGTCATCCACGACCTGCCACTCGACCTGCTCCCCTTCCACATCTGCTGCCTTGTGGACCTCCTCGCTCCAACCTTTGGGTCTTCCTTGGTGGTCCCTCAGCCATCTACTGATCATCGATGTGGCAAGTCGAGTAGTAATGAGCCATGTGTCCCTTCCCTCTGCATGTGAAGAATAACCTAGTTCCCAACCGACTCCCTCTACTTGGGGGCCTCTCAATACTGAACCCAAGTCCTGGGGTCATCCCCTGAAAGATCTGACCTTCTTAGGTCCCCTCGTTGGCTACCTACTGATCACCACTAAAGACTCTTCTGCATGAGGTCTAGTGGTGTCTCTGATTGTTAGTGCCTACTCTGCTAGGAAGATCTCCACAAGAAGGGCTCACTCGAGCACTCCGAGCTGAGTGGGGATGCTGAGAGACATCATGGATGCCCTGATCTCCCTTCTGAGTCCCTGCTGAAAGATCTGAGCCCTAAATAAAGGGACCATCACCATGTATTTGGAGTAATGAGAGAGGTCTATAAACCTCACAGATTACTCAGCCATTGACATGCTGCAATACTGCAGGGGAATCAACTCATGTATTCCCAAAGAGCACAAAGGCGCAGGAAAAAACTCCTCTTAGAAAATCCGATCAAATTATGTCCAGGTGAGGGTTGCCTCATCATGCATCTGGATGTTCAGGCTTCACCATCTCCCTACCAAGCCATGCACAAGGATCATGAACATGATCGCCATATTCTCAAGTGGTGTCCTCATTAAATTTAAGACCTACGTCATGACCTCCATCCAGTCCTTAGCGACTTAAGGATCAGTCTCTCCCCTAAAACTGGGAGTTCTATGTCTCTGAAACTCGTTCAAGGCACTGATCTTGCATATGTCCTCTACCAGTAATGCTGGTAGTAACTACTGATCAACATGTGGCTGAGACCCTATTGCACCACCCGACAAGGCCATATTTAGTACTGGTCCCTGAACTGATGCCTCATCGCTAGGTGGGCAGTCCACACGATCACGTATCAAAAGCCTATCTAGCTGTCTGTGTGGAGGCATCCTGAAATAGATCAAGATTTACCACAATAAAAATTTAATACCTAGTGAGCTGTCTCTTATTCAAGAAGATCATAAAGAGACACTTATGAAACTAGTGTTTTCATATATAGAGCCGAAAATCAGAATTCAGGGTCCTGGTGTATGGATACATCAAATGTCGTACCAAAACTAGACTCCCTGAATTAGAAAGTCAAACTCAAAACATTCAACACTATTTCCCCCAAAATAAAATGACATACTCTCAATATTTGAGGTAGAACCTACCACCTCAGAAACCACTTTGTCACGACCCATCCTCCGGGGCCCGTGTCATGACATACCCCAATCCCACCTTCTGAAGGATAGGGGTTGGCGACTAGTGTAGAAGTCGTCAACTGACAAGTGGGAGGAATTTTCCTGAGTACTTGTATGTACACACACACACAACCACATCCCCAAATTAGGAATGTAAAAATGCATACTACTAAACAACCACTGAGTAAAAGTACAAACTGTAGGTCAAATAGGCTAGAATACAAATTCAACAAAGACTAAATGGAAAATAGGAAAGTATAATAAAACTATGAAATTAATCCACTGGAAACCCCACCTGATGGGTCAGTACAAAGTAGCTTATGGAAGCCATAGAAGTATGCCCTGCCTGCCTGGTCTCATTGGGAACCACCAGGTCATGGGCCACTAAGTCCTCTGTCAATGTGGCAGTCGTCAGCACCAAACACAACACGTGCGGGCAAAGACCATGTAGGGATGAGTAATAATATACTCAGTAGGGATCCCAAAACATGAAGGAAAGACCCCAAAGCAATCCATATATAAAACCATGAAACATTATCAGGACACAAGACATATCACACCAGGAATAAATTAGAGTAGGAAAGTAGGACCATTAGTCGCATCATCGAACACCATGGGCTGCTGAATAACTCCTCCTCAATGAGTACAATGGGCTTTCTGAGTCACACAAAAACTACTTCCCACTAACCTAGGACTGCTGTGGTACTCATATTTGATGTGTACTGTGGGTATGTTGGGTCACACAGAATCCTCTCCCCACCGTGGGAATGTCGGGTCACACAAAAGACGCTTTCTACCTTGTCTATGTTGAGGTACTCCTATGGAGTACCGTGGGTCTACCGGGTCACACAGAAGCTGCTCCCCCCCATGGGCCTACCGGGTCATACAAAATCCACTTCCCACTGGGCTATAATATCCAATCCACATAGGGTATCTTGTCATCAGTTTTTAAGTCTCAGCATATCATAGGGTTTCTGCATGTAGTGCGCTTGATTTCACGAGAATCACCTCTAAAGCCATTAATCAAATCTCAAATTCCATGAAATCCTCCGTAGAGTATTCTAAAAGATCCATATCATTGTGAGGGTTCTAACAGCATAAACTGCTCATAAATTGGATGGCCGATTAGAAAGATATTGGTGTTTTTCCAGAAGTGGCTGGTGGGGTCCGTGTCTGGTCTGTCCCTTTCAGACCGACCCGACCCGACCCAACCCAGGGTTCACCAACCCAACCTGGGTCTACCGACCTGACTCGGACCTGGCCTGGCCTGGGTTTGACATGACAGGGTGTGTCTCTCCTGATGAGATCCGACCCATTAGCGTGGGTTCAGCCCACTGGGGTGGCCAACACCCTACTTGATATACTATAGGCGGACCAATTTCGCATGGTTAGGACACAACTAGATGCCGCATCTGACTCCCCGTCTCCCCACAGGCCGTCTATAGGGCTGTCTTCTCTGTCGAGGTAAAATGACAACAACCTTTCCTTTTTGCGGCCGACTAATCTGTCAAGTTGGATTTCCCGCACAGGGTCAGGAGACCGCATGCCCTCAAGAAGCACAGCCTGCGATTGTGGTTCGCTCCACCGATGTGGCCAAGGGGACACATCTGTGCAGCTAGCCGCCAGCCCTGCCATTGGCTCCTCCTCTTTCCCGTGGCCCGATCCGACCGTGACAGTCATCTCTGGCATGCCATCATGGCAGCCACCACTCTCCCACAGCCGCCACCATGGGTCGTCACCACCAGCGCACTGAAAAGTTACTCCACAGACCACTAGGTCCGCTTCGGTGGTCTATTCTTCGAGTCGCTTGCGCCTACAGCCTTTGGGGAATGCCTTCTTTCTTGGGATGGCCTCAAAGTACTCTTGCCACTATTTTGAATGCTTGACCACAAAGACCACACAAGGTGGAGGGGATTAGGCCTTGATCTTGTTGGCTCACACCCTCCATGTTTATAAATTTAAAACAGGGGAGGCTTGGGATTATAGTTCTATCTACAAAATAATTAAATACCAGATAGAAAACTTAAGAAAGACACCCTCCCACAAGAACGCATGATCCACAGATCATCCTGTTCGTCAGTTGATCCATATTATTATTTTTTAAAAGAAATAATGGGGAAACTTAAGCACAAAGAAAACCCCTACCTAAATTTAAATTCTTCGTTGAAGCACTCCACCCTCAAGGATTCAATCTCCGTTGGTGTTTTTCGCTTCCCGATCCCATTCTTTGTAAAGCATCAACGTTGTTAGCGATCCGTCCAACATTATTCATTCAATTTTGGAGGGAATCATTTCTGTAGGTTTGTAAGAGAATTTCCATGTTTTAATTATCATTTCTCTAATGCATTATCCTATTAAATAGAAAACCCATCACAATGTTTTTGTTATGTTGCGACATCACATTTTTAAGCTGTTTCATTTATGAAAAAACGTATTTGTTATGATTCAATTAATGTGTCGTTAGACTGCACAAAAATGAGCCATTAATGATATTAATTTAATAAACCTCATAGCCATATCATAGTGGCGTCATTTTTCACTAAATGGTGGGGGGAGAAAAATAAAAATAACTTTTTAATTTATTTTATTATTTTCCTAAAATTCCAAAAATTAATTTTTAGGTCCGACCCTTTTTGGTCAAAGTTAGGTCCTTTCTAGAAGAATCCTAGAGTTTTGAGTTCAACGGTGCCCTTGGATTTTTTATCCGATCACCAGATTAAATGTTAGAAAATCCCTCTTGCACGTTTACTTAAAATAACATGAAGAAAAGTTCAAAATTACGTTCCGAGATCAGTAAGCCTTGGAATCACTTGCTGTCAAAGCATGTGGTATCAAAATAATTCCATACAATTTAAAAAAAATTATACAGAAATTTCAGGACATTACGCAGTATTCCAAACCTTCCATGTGACACCCCTAAATATAAATTTAATTAAAAAAATTGATATTTCCATTCTTAGATTAACCCTAGAAACCCAAAAATAAATGTTAGAGGGTTTTCACCTTGATATGAGCCACCCATTATTTTATTCCTTCATTAAGGTCTTATGAGTATAATTCCTTGAATAGAACCAAACCACTATGCAGGGTGTGTTGAGTTTCCCCTTTTCAATGAATTTTAATTTGAATTAAACCAATGAAAATAGTATTTGATGTACATAGAACCTTGTATACAATTGTTTACATATTGAGGTATCTATTTTAAATTAATTGGAAAAACTGACTTAAATGCATTTTTGGTATGGTATGATTTCAATGCGAGCTATGATCATCCATTACATCATGTTGAGGATGATATAAGGTTTTTGATTACAGATTCCTTTGATGGGATTTTCGATTATAATATCTATAAATTATAATTGAGTTGAAACATGATAAGATTGATACATGGATAATTTATAGAATGCCTTAGAGGGACTCACTGGGTGGATTACTTTATTTCTACTTATGAGGGATACTTGATTCCATAGTGGATTATCTAGTATGGAATCAGTGGGAACTTCTAGTATAATATTCCATATGAAATACCTAGTTCCCTATGTATTATACCACGGAAGGGCTCAGGGGGTTATGAATTTATACCATTCCATGAATAATACTTGGTTTCCTTATATGAAATTTCATGGATGGACTCCTACAGCGATGGGGATTTATAATGTAACTAGAGTGATACATGAGTTCCTTTTTACGGAACACCTTGGATGGGCCTAGGAATCCAATTTATTAAATTATTTGATATGATTACCAAGTCTAATAACTTGATTTGATTCAGTCTATGATTTAATTATATGATATATTAGTTACAATTCCTTCCTATAACATATGACATGCATATTAAGAAGGCCCTAATGAAAATTTATAGACTCTATAGGCTTACTCATCATGTCTTGATGATTATTACATATAACTATATATAAAAATATATGTCCATGTGTATATGAGGCATAAGTATACAAAATTTTATATATATGTGTGTATATATAATTACATACATGCATAGGGACATTTGTTTAGAGACATTCTGACGTAGGATGAAGAAGGTAGTTTTGGTTGAGTGTCCCGCGAGGAACACAGTTTGATGTGATTTGTTTTATTTATTTTTATTCATTGATTATTACATAAAAACTAATAATTTTATATGTATAGACTATATAGTTATAGAAATAATTGGTGATGGCCTACTGATTATACCTCATATCCTGTTTTGGCCGCCTATTTTTACCCGAACAGACCTTATGGATTCAGGTCGGGACAATGGGTTGCATCCATCTTTGGGTGTCTGATTCACTATACTAGGATGGATAATGGTAGTATAGGATTGAGATTATTCTCATGATTCTATGGGAGATAAATTTTTGTATTTTTATAATTTTTTATAGAGTGATGTATATACCTGTACCTCTATTCCCTTTTGTATAGTATCACAACATGATTATCATTTTGTATAATATATTTTTTATTCTTACACTTGTTTATTAAATGTGAAAGGTTTATGAATACACTATAAAATACTCAAACTTGGACTCCCAGATCTAGTTTTAAGATCATAAACAATAAATTTACAACTTTGATACCAATGAAGGTGATAAAATTTTCAACATCCAAAATATACAACATTAAAAGGAAATATTGGATCACATACACTCTCAATGACCTTTTAGGTATAGAGTTATAGATAATTAGGGAAAAATATTACATAAAATTTCTTATGAATTTAAATGATTATTTATCCCACTTAACTCAGATTTTATTATTTCTCATTAAGTCATTATCATTATCCATATGAAACCCTTCTAGAAATAATTCTTTCAAAAACATTCTTAATAACATGTGAAAAAAGAAACATAATAAGCGTAAACTTAAACACCTAGTGAGGGTAAAAATAATTATTAACAATTTAATGTCATCAGTGATTATAATAATAGAATAATGGTATTATAACATAATCAATCTGCATGAGAATAACATAATAATATTCATACCCATAAACAGCTAGATCATCAAACAAGAAAACATGGCGTAAGGCTTTCAAAAAAGAAAGTTTCATCATAATCAGTAATCATGAGCCACATGATATTTATATTTATCAAATAAAATATTTAAAACCATATAAATCACGATTAAAAAGTATTGGTATATTTGAACATTATCTTCATATCACTATTAGAAATGGAATCATTGTTATGGATGACTTTGATCATTAGAGTACCCAATGCATTTGAGGGCTATAATAGACCCACCTATCCTTGGTTTATCATGGAACTACACATCCTTGTTTTATCATGGAACCACCCATCCTTGGTTTATCATAGAACCACCCATCATTAGTTAATAATGTTACCACCCATCCATGGTCTATAATGAAACCAACGACCCTAGGTTTATAACGGAACCACCCATAATCCTAAAAAATTTCCAAGAGCCATATCATGAATAATGTACATAGAGAATTAATTTCATCATAAACTCATAAAAAAACCTTTTTTCCTTTCATACATGAATAACCTGGGTAAAATAAATGGGTTGAATGAAAATATATTTTAAACAATCATACTAAATATAGAGAAAAAATGGGGATGGTATCATTATAAAATATCCCCATTGGAGAATAAGTAGAAACAAGGGTTTTTGATGTTGATGAATGAAAATACCATTAAAAAATCATTAAAAACATTTTTGAGTAAAATAAGCATTTAATTTTTAAAACAACTTTAAAAAAATAAAAATTCCCAGAATATTGTGAAAATACATTTATTTGAAACAAAACTTGTAAACATATAAAGAAAAATTCTAGTAAAGTAATGAAAAATATGACATGAAAATATTTTCATTACATAAATGTTAAAAATAAAAATTCTTTTCAAAACATTTTGTAAAAGGGAGTAAAAAGTGACCCATTTTGAAAATGCTAATAAATTTTCTATTAATGTTTTTAAAAAAGGTAAAATATCATATTAAAAGGATTTACAAAAATCATTTATTTTTAGAAATTATTTTTTATAATTTTTTTAATAAAACATGGATATTTTAGAGAACCATTCCTGATAAAAAATAAGATACATGATCAATATTAGTTTAACACAAATTTATTGATATTTCATTAAAAATTAAGATAGGAAATGTCAATTAAACATGTGGACCACATACATAACAATATCACACCAAAATATATGTGGTTAAAGGAAATTATACCACATTATTTCCTTTAAAATATCCTAGAACATAAAAATTACCAAAATAAAGGTGATTGTAACAATAAGCCTTTTCCACTTTGGTAAACTTTTCAATCATAAGAACCATTAAAGAATAACATAAAATGAAAAAAATTAAATATTAGTAAAATAATTGTATTCATGATATAACATGTCAAATGGTATGTATATACACCATATAAATGAATATATGTGTGTAACATTACAATATTCTTCAATGAAGGGAATTGAGATAAAGTCCCTTACGACTTTGGTAATATCTAGATAAAAAGAACATGAAAGAGAGAACCTCACATGAATTTGTAAATAAAAATAATTTTCATGAAAATAATAATAAAACACATTACTTTTTATTATATACACTACACAACAAAAATAAAAGGTGAATATGGCATATGTATCACAAAAATAAAAGAGGGATGAGAAAACCCTTACCTCAGCTCCAAATTTCTTAATATGTGTTCAAACATCATGTATAATAAACGTATATTAATTATTTTATTTCTCTATAAAAGTTTCTATTTTTAATTACATATACTAATATAACTTATTTTATTTATTTTCAATGACATATTTAAATACTTAATTATTTAAGTCCACATCGGGTGTTTTGAGGACATTCAGTTCATTGTTTAAAAATGACAATTGTGTTTTGATTGTGGTCAAAGAGGTTATCATTTAAAAATAAAAATTAAAATAATAAGGGAATATTTATCATATTTATACATATATTATAATTTTTACAACCAATCATGAAATATGGTTTTGAAAATTAAACTATTTTACAATCATGGAGACAGTAGACTATACATATACATTTGAAAAGTTTTAATTTTTCAACGATCATTATGAAAAGGAGATAAGTATTATTATATATTTAAAGAATTATATTTATACCATATATATCATATTATTTAATTAATTAAACATATATATATATATCAATCATTTGATTCGGTGATGAAAAAAAGAATTATATCGCTTCGTGGAGGTAGTAGTCCATATGTATGCATGAATGACACAATAATTTTTAGAGTAAGACAGAAAATGACACATTATCTATTAATAATGATAAATATGTCATTAATATAATAATAATAATTTCATTTATATAACATATATTCATTATTATTATCCCTATTACCTTCCATGTAAAGCGTTGTGAAAAAACAAGTCACATCGCATCGCAAGGTGCAATCCACCGAATACACGAGCGACATTATCATATCACCCAAAGAATGTAAAGAAAGAAGTTATATGTGATATAATAACTCCATAAGTATAAATATGTTAAAAATATCATATATAAACTTTAAATTCATATTTATAACAATCCATGAGAGGCAATAATGGAAAATTAATGACATTGGTTCACTAGGGGATAGTCCGCTATACGCATGAATGTTGATTTCATATCCAATTTTAAGGAAGGGAAGATTTATTTAGGTTATTAAATTAACATAATAACATATAATTAAATGGTATATAGTGTTGTAATTATATATTAATAACTTAAAATATTTTAACGATGTTGAATAAGAAATAAAATAAAAACACATGGTTAAACACAATACCTCTTATTAGGACAACCTCCTTAGATAAGAACCAAAATAAATTATAGGATTGATTTATGATAAAAATAAGGGATCTAGATCATTATTAAGTATTTAAGTGGTATATTTTAGATGTTCTTGTTTAATAAAAATGGCTTTAGTGGTGTGAAAATTAGAGGATATGGGTGACCTTTTATAAGTGAGGTGAGTGGCACACATGTGATATTTGAAAAGAAAAAGGTGTACCCACGTTTTTCACATGAAAAAAGGCTAAAAAATACACCATTTTATATTATTATACATGTAAAGTTCCAAATATTTCAAGAAAATATATTTTATAGAAGTATTTTGGTGATTTTAACCCTTATCCTTTTAGTTTAACCCCCTAGTAAACCCATTTTAAACATAACCAGGCTAACTATTAATATGGTAAAAAATTAAATTTATCTTATTAGATAATATAAATTAGTAAAATTACATATATATAATATATATTATAAAATTAAATTAATATATTTGGAAAAATTTAATTTGAAACTTAACCCGCAGACGCGACGAAAAATCTAGTTTTCAAGAAGGTTATTTTTCAAGCAAAATTTGATTTTATATTAACATTATGACTAATAATAATAATTTTATGAATACCAATTAAAATTTATTAATATATTAATTTAATTTAAATAAATCCTCATTAGGAGATGTTTTAATTAGTTAAAATTTATGAACATTATGAACATTAAAACTGTTTTAAGAAAAATCCCATTTTTAAACCCAAAAATAAACTTATAATAAAATCCAATATAAATATGATTATAATGTAATTAAGTTGATAAAATATAACTAATTAATAATTATTTCAATTTAAATAATATTAAAAAAAAATTTAAATTTTAAATTTCATAATCTATTGAAATGAAAAGATAGTTTTTCAAAAATTGGTATTTTTCACTATTCATTGAAAAATCAAAATTTTCTAAAAAATAATTTTTTTTAAAAAAGTTGAATTTGAAATGTTTATTTGAAAAATAAAGTTTATTTGATCAAATAAATTTTCAAAATTTTATAAAAATGAATTATAATATTCTCTCACAAAAATTAAAAAAAATCATTATTGAAGAAATCATATTATGGAAGAATAAAATTAATTTATTAAAAATTTAGTGATTATTTACTAATAATTTATCAATAATTTATATTAAGTTGAATATATATATATATATATGATTTATTTTAGTTAATACTATTTATAACTACAAATTTAATGGATAGGTTATAACGATTATATATTTCAAGGGTTGTCTAATCTCAGTGTTGCATGTTGAATACAATATAAAAAATAATGCTCTGTTTTCAAAATATTAGCATGTTACATCCTACACACTTTTATAAATTCTATCATATAAATTTTAAATTAAACTTGGTAATCACAGGAGTGAAATTTGATAAAAATATGTATGTTGGAAACCCACATCATATAAAGAGTTAATAAAAAATCCTTTTGATAAGAGAGAAAATAAAGTATAAGGGATATCTTGAATCACAAATAATATGTATCCAAATAAGAGAACATAGGTGGTAAGTGAATATTTAGACATGGAAGAAAAAAATAATGTCCAAATAATTATGTAGAGTGATAGAGATCATTAATAATAATAAATTGAATGATCATGAGAAAATCAACCACCACAAAACCATAAACCAAAGTGTTGGGAAAAAGGTCATTGATATCATATGAAATAATGGTAATATGATAAAATTTTATGTGAAGATCATTTTACTAGAGTTTAATATTTCCATTGACATCTATAATAGTATAATAAGAAAATATAAATTCTTTATGAGTATAATTTAATCCTTTTATCATTTCCACCATAATATCCTCTTTTTTTTTGCAAATGATGAGTATTAAAAATGTTTTTTTCATGCATTAAACACTAAAATCATATTTTAAAGGACCAAATAACTATAAAATGGATAATCAATACATTCCAAAAGTCTTTATATATTAACCAAAATATAAATGGTTATTATATGGTAATATGTTTCCCAAAATTAATAAAATATCATATGACTAAAAATACATTAATCTCCAAAATCCAACAGTAATACCAAAATGTCAAAATAAATTGTTCCATAAATAAACTACCATATATCCCAGATTTTCTCAATAACCTCTAAAATAATGATTATTTTAAACTCAAATGTTATCTCATACCTTTAAGAATATATTCCCAAAAATAGTAGTGATCTTATTTTAAAATAGTATTAATCACTTAGTTACTAAACCACTTTTCATACCCATGGTTATCTATATGATAAAACTTTTTTTCCTATAATTAGATCAATATCCATGATCATATAATCTTTAAAGGTTATAAATACCTTAAATATTATGTTCACATAATTTAATGGAATACTTAATATTTAACTAAAACTTTTCATATACATCAACCTAATAAAACATCTCCTAAAATTCATTAATCACATAAACATTTCTTTATATAATACCTAAAAATATATGTTTAGGACTTTAACATATGAATAGAATTATAGTTTTAACCCCGTGATGGAATCCATAACTCTTAATATAAAATCACTTGAAAACATTCTAATCTCCAATGTTATCTAATAACTCCTCTAATATTAAATATAATAGACCCTAATGTGCACTCCCAGATCTGGTGCTAAAATCATAAACATTACATTTCTGGATTTGATACTGATGAAGGTGATCCAATTTTCACCATAAAAAATATACAATATCAAAAGTAAATATTGGATCATTTACATTACTAATGATCTTTTTTTAGAGTATTAGAGAATTTTTAAAAAATGTTACATAAACAATACCCATGACTTTAAATGATCATTTATCCCACTTAACCCATATTTTCTTATTTTACATTAACTCATAATACTCATACATATGAAACCATTATATAAAAAATTTATTAAACAATATTCTTGGTAAACTAGGGAAAAGGAAACATAAGAAGGATGAGCTCAAATTCTCATTAAGGGTAAACATATAAATTAACAATTGAATGTCATCCATGAGTATAAGAAGTGTATAAGGGTATGTTGAAATAACCAAAGTTCATTAGAATAAAAAAAGAATATTTATACCCATCAATACCTGGATCATAAAACATATTAGAATGGAATAAGGATTTAAAAAGTGTAAGATTTATTAGAATCAATTAACAAGATCCTTGGGATATCAATCTTGATCAAAGGAAACCTTTTATAATGATAAAAATAATAATGAATATGCTTTTTTATCTTGGAACATTATCTTTATATGAATTTTACAAATGGAATTACCATTATGGATAAATTCTATATATTTTGTACCCAATTAATAAAGGGATATCACAAACCCAATCTTAGTTAGTTTATCATAGAACCACTTGTCTTTGGTTTATCATGGATCCACCTATCCTTGGTTTATCCTGGAACCACTAATCCTTGGTTAATAATGTAACCACATATCCTTTATTTATTGAGAAACCACATATCATTCATTTATAATGCAACCAACCATCATTATAAACAATTTATTAGATACGTATCATGAAAACATTATATAGATCCTTTATTACATCATAAACTCATATAGACAAGCTCTGTTCTTTCCAAAACATGATTAACCTAAGGAAAACAAACGAGTTCCATAAAAATATCTTTTAAATAATCATAATCCACATAGATAAAAAATGATGATGGAAACATAAAAAAAATAACACCATTGGATCATAAGTAATAAAAAGGGTTTTTGACTTTGGTGAATGGAAATACAATAAATAAATAATTAAAAACATTTTTTTAGGAATACAACCTTTTCATTTGGAAAATCTCTTTTGCAAACAAAAAATTCACAAAAAATTTGAAAATAATTTTCTTTAAAAATTACCTTGGAAACATGTAAATTAAAATTGATGGAAAATAATACAAATGATTGTGGGAATATCCATTATAGTCATAAATGTTAAAAATAATCAATTCTTTCAAAAACGTTTGTAAAAGGGAGTTAAAAGTGACCCATTTAGAAAATGTGAAGAAATTTAATTTTAAAACAAATTAAAAACAATGTAAAAGATCATATAAAATTGTTTTATGAAATCATTTATATTTAGAAAAGAAAATTTTGAAAATATTTTAGAAAACATTGATATGGAAGAGAAATATTCCTGATCTAAAAGAAGATACAATATCAGTATTACTTAAAAATATTTCTTGATATTTCTTCCATAAATAAGGGAGGAAACCAAAATTAATCATGTGAAGAAAATTAATAAACAAATATGAGGAAAATATTTTGGGTTAAATAAAATTATATGAAATTATTTCCTCCAAAATATCATTGAATACAAACAATCTTGAAATAAAAGAGATTATAACATAAAACCTTTTCCACTTTGGTAAAATTTTCCATCGTAAGACCCATAAAAGAATAACATCAAATGAAACATTAAAAACAAATAACATAATGAAATTTATGACATAACATGAATAATTGTAAGTAGATACACCTTATAAAATAAGATAAGTGTGTTACATTACAATATACCTCATTAAAGGGAAATTGAGATGATGTCCCTTATAACTTAGGTAATATCTGGATCAAAACCCACTAACAGAGAGATACTCACATGGATATTTAATCCCAATAATTTTAATAAAATTAGTAATAGAATAAATTCATTTATATTATATTCAAAACACAACAAAAATAAGTGGTTGATATAGAATATGTCTTAAATAAATAAAAGTGAGGCGAAAAAACCCTTACCTCCTGTCCGACATTCTTCGTAAGTGTTTGAGACTCCTAGATAATAAAATTATAGTAATTATTTAATTTGATAATAATTTTTTAAAAGTATAATACCTTATATAAATAATTCATTTTATTTATTTTTAATTACATATTTAAATACTTAATCAGTTAAGTCCACACCGGGTGTTGTTAGGACGTTGGGTTCATTGTTTCAAAATGGATTTAGTGTGTTGATCATGGTCAAAGTGATCATTATTTCAACATGTAAAAAATAATTATTATGAAATATTTATCATACTTATACATAAATTATAATTTTTAAAAAAATTAATGAATTATGGTTATCAATAATGAACTACGTTACGATCATAGAGATGGTAGGTCATACATATGCACGAGTAACATTTTAGTTTTTCAATGATAAGTAATATAAGAAAGTAAGTATTATTAGAACTTTTTTAAATGATAATTATATAATAAATATCATATTATTTAAATATATACACTTATATATATCATCCATTTGATTTGGTGATAAAAAAAATAATTACTTCACTTCATTAGGTGACAGTCTATACGTACACATGGATGATGTAATCATTTTTTAGTGTAAGAAATAAAATGTTATATTATCTATTAATAATGATAAATATGTAATTAATATAAAAATTATTTCATTTATACCACATATATTCATTTTATTTATCCTTATTACCTTCCATTTAACGAGTTAGTGAAAAATGAGTCACATCGCTTTGCGAGACGGTTGTCCGCCATACACATGAGTAGCATTATCATATCCCCCATAGAATTGAAAGTAATAATATATATGTAATATAATAACAAAATAAGTATATATATGATAAAAATATCATATATACACTTTAAATACATCATTATAACAATTCATGAGAGGCGATAATGGAAAAATTATGATATGGGTTGGCGAGGAAGTAGTCCACCATACACATGAATGATGATTTCGTATCCATTTTGAATGAAGAAGAGATTGAATTGGATTATGACATTAAAATAATAAGATCTCAATACATATAAGATAATTTTATTATTATAAAAGAATAATTGAACAATATTTTCAGAAGGTGTAAGAAGAAATTAAATAAATATGCATGGTTAAACATGATACTACTTCTTCAATCAACCTCCTTAGGAAAGCACCAACATCCTTATTTTCATGGATTTATGATAAAAATAAGGGATATAGGTTATGAGGATGGAATTAAGGAATATATATTCATAGGTATTGGCTGGTCCCAATGGATTTTAAGGTGTGATGAGTATAGGATAGGGGGTTCCCATTTATAAGTGTGGTGAGTGACACACTTATAATTTTTGAAATAAAAATGGAGTTCCCATGTTTTTAACATGAAAAAAGGATTCCAAATGGACCATTATTGAGAAATAGATATTATAAGGTCTAAATATTTCTAGAAAATATAAATTTCACAATTTATTATTTCATTTTAAACCTCATATTTTAGTTTAACCCCCTAGTATACCTATTTTCACCTTAAAAATATTAAATAATTTTTATTGTATTCACTATTTCTTATGGTAAAAAATTATGTTAACATTATCAGATAATATAATTTATTTTGATTCCAAATATGGAATCAATTTTAAAAAATTCAATTCATTAAAATGGATAAATATTGTTTAAAATTAAATCCACATGATATAAATTTTTTAAAATTAATATATCATATACTTCCTTACCATTTCACCTGTTATCAGAATGATATCATCGCTCATCCGTAGGTACGACTTATCATATCTACGAAGCGATGCCATTCATTTTATATGTCCATATTTCATGAATGGTTTAAAGATTTTTTCTGATGAAATAAGTATTTATAACATTAATATAATTCTAGATATAATGGAACTATATCCTATATCCATGAATTGGAACTTTTATGAGAAAACACACATGATATAAACATGCAATTAACACTCAAAACAATGAAAATAATGAAATATTTTTAAAAATAGTGTGGTAAAATGATATAAGAGGATCATATATGGTATTAGATATATTATTTTTTATGTAATAAATGTATAATAAACCTATATTTATTACAGTAGAGGATTATACACATATAAAGGAAGTAAACTTGCGGTAAGGGGTTCTTGTCTCAATTTTAATTCAGTGAGACATTTTATATAACCCCCCAATTATTTCCTTTATATAGTTTATATACTACCCATTTTATATTTTATATTTTTAAACTCATTATATTCATGGAATTTAGAGTTTCAATTCATTTTATTTCTTTTATGGGTATTATGATTCAAAAGTTACCAAAGTGGTAAGGGTTTATTTCACAATGTAAAAATTATTTGAGATTTTTTTTATTTAAGTCTCCCTTAGAATAAATATTTTTAATACTATATTAAAAAAATATTTTTCAACTCCTATGTTTATCAAGGAAACATTCTTGTAATATTACAATTTTTACTCTCTTTGATACTTAAAATTATTGAAAAAATGTTTTTATAAAATTAAAAATTATTTATTCTTTGGTCGAAAATGTTTTTCCTTCTAAATACATGTTTTATAAAAATATATTTAAAAATTATTTTTACATTCTGAAAATTATTTATTAAATAAATATTTACCCATATATGTCTTTTTACAAATGTTTGTAAAGTAATATTAATGTTGTTTTCCAAAAAATTACCATTTGTATTTTTCTGAATACGTGAAAGGAATCTTTGTTTTAATGTGTACCACATGATAAAAATTTTACAGCATTGTGACCAATAAATGTTATAAAGTTTATTTTACAAGTTAAAAAGTTTATTTTCAAAGATAAATATTTTAAAAATGATTTTTGAACATTTTTTAAAAGGTTATATTCCTCATGAATGTTTTAAATAAAAATTAAGGGTATTTATATTCATAAACAACATCAACCCTTTATTTTACTTGTGATCCATGGGGATACATTGTATTGATATCATCCTTATTCTTTTTTTGGGTGGGTTTTGATCAGTTTGATTGGGGATATACAATTTTATTTTCATTGACCATATTACTATTGATACCTTTTTATTATGTTTTGTGATTGGGGTAAGTATTAGAATTTGGCATGTTATTTTTCTATATGAATAGTTATATTGATTATGTTTCACCCCTTTCATATAAGGAATGAATTGAAATTATTAAGAGATGTGTGGGGTCTTATTATAGATAGCCCATCAATGCATCGACATGTCTCATGTAACAAATCAGTTGACCAAATTAAATGGGTTTTTACCCATGGTTTTAAATTTTCTTGTAAATGGTCTGGATATTATATTTTAGGTGATCAAAATTACGAATTCCATCATTATGATATAATTTATTTATTTCCATGTGATTATTTGATATGTTATAATATCCATGGATAAGTTTCAAGCTCATGTGATTATTTATATGGATTTATTTGATCATCATTTTTTATTTCCATATTATGATCTATTTATTGTTTAAATAACAATGTTTCAGTTATTTACCTTAAAATTTTGATTATACAAATTTATTCATGATATATTCTGTTGTACGCATACTATTACTCAGAAATTGATCTCATCCCTTTATTATGTTTTATTTTCTCCCAAATACTAGGAAGTGTTTGATTATTGATATGATGGAATATTTTAAAGGAACAAATGGTGTTATCAAAGAAATTTTTTTTGTATTTAATTATTTTAAATGTAATTTTTATTTAAATTATTAATATAGTTTACAAACTAAACCAATCTTTCTCCTTTAATATCATTACTTGTATCTAATGCAAATATAATAAATCTGAAATCATATTTGGGTTACTGGATTCAAGATATTTACAGTTGGTATTAAAGATTATTTAGTATGATCCTTGAGAACTAGATTTAGGATAACATAGATTAGGAATTTATCCCCATGAATCACATTAAGGATAAGTACATATATATGATAACATATTAATGTTTTATTAAGGTATAGTTTATGTGGGTTTCCTTACTATACATCTTGGTCATGATACTATAAGTGAGTTTGGTTCTACCATAGATGTTCCTAAGGTTAATAACTCTAAAAAAGGCATGCCAAGTTTGACTTGAAAATTAACTATTACATGAAAATAAGCCTTACCACGCTCCTAGTTTGGAACTCTTAGAGAATATTATTGGATTAATTCACATTTTCTTTTCAAATAATAATGAAGGCTTTGAATTTTTTTTTATTATTTTAAAAATTTCAAAAGAAACCATGTTTATGATTATGAGATTAACCAGGAATACAATTTTCAATTTATGTTATGTGTTTCAATAGTTTTTGGATTATATATTATGATTCATAATATTATGATCTAATATATTATATTACATTGTTTAGAAATAAAAAATATTGGAAGGAATATAAATCATATCAATTAATGTACCCCAAGTAGGGATTTCTATCATGGAAAATATAATGAAGTTGGAATTGGATCTATAACTATAAATGCTCAAATTATAACTATATTGAGGTGGAAGACTCAAGTTATGAGTAATAACCATGCCTATATAAAGAATCCTACAGATTCACTATGAAGTTTAAAAATGTTTGGATGCTTTACACATAAAAAACCTCTATCATTTAATGGGACTAAAAATCCATTTGTTTCTAATAAATGGATAAGTTCCTTAGAAAAGATATCTCTCACTTTGCGATGTAATGAAAGGAAGAAAGATTTAATGGAAGTTTATCATCTATAAATATATTCATATCAATGGTGTTCATTGATTTAATACATGAAGGATGAATTAGAAATAGAAAACATGGAATGAGATTATTTTATTATACTCTTCTTGGAAAAATATTTTAAACCAGAGTAAGGAGCTAATATGGAGAGACAATTCTTGAGTCTCAGAAATAAGGAAGATGAAAATATTTTAAAGTATGAATCCAAATTTATAAGGTTAAAAATGATTGATATGGACTTTTTATTTAATCTAAAGAAAAATATTGACAATTTCTTTGATGGGTTAAACAAAATTCTTCAAAGGGAACTAGTCTCCCCCACTATCTCATCATATGAGGACATAATATCATATTCCATCAAGATAGATAAATAATTACCCAATTCATATGGATTAAAATGGGATTAAAAGAAAAAGAAGATGGAAGATACAAAAATATATAATAAGAATAAGGGAATGAATAATTTTACCACATTTGATAATTGTGGAAAGAAACACCACGGTTATTTCTTAAAGGGAATGAGAGTTTACTAAAAGTGTGGAGGGAAAGGACACTATGCCTGAGATTTCAAGGGAAAGAAATATGTTTCTATTTTTCAATCCTTAAACTATATATAGATGAAGAACTATGCAAATGAATATACTAAGAGTCAATGAAATATACCCCAGACATAGATAAGGGTTCAATTTTAAGCTTTTTCTTTTGATACACCTTAAATGAAATGATTAAATTTGTTGTATTTGTATTATAGAAATAAATTTTTGAAGTATTTTATCAATTAAATCTCATATAAGAGTCATTAAATGTACAAGTATAATACTAAAATAGTATTTCTTTAAAAATATAAAAGAATTCATTGGATGGTACCAATAAAAGTGAGTTAGTGGAAAGTTGATCTTTTTTGAAAACACATGATTAAGGGAAGATAACCCTCAATATGTGCTGATGTTGTGTCAATAATGATAAAATATTTTTATGGGATAATGTTGTTAACCAGAAAATTGGATAGTAATATATGTCATCTTTTCTAGAGTTTATGAAATTTTTGGAAATATGAATATATGAAATAATATGGTATTTTATAAGGATAAAAAATTATTTTGGATGTATGAATGGTTTCATTAAGGTTTTACGGTGATCAAGGTAATAAAATATTTGATATGTGACATTAATAGATATTTTAAATTGTTTTTATAATATAATGGCAATATAATTTTGTAAATATTGTGAAATTACTTCTTAATATTTGGGAATTGAATTTTAAAGACATATTTTCGATAAGTATTATGTTTAACCATTTATGAAATGGATTAAGTTGAATTTTGGTAGTAACTGTTAGGTATTAAATATTGTTGTAATATATTGGATAATATGTGTTAACCATTTTGGTGTTAGTAAATATACGAGAAATATATTGTTATAATTTTATGGATCTTATGATCTATTTAAACATAATTTCTTTTCTTCAGGCATGAAAATTTCATCTTTAATGCTCATCATTTGGAAAAAATATGATATTATTATGGAAATTATTAATGGGCTAAAATATACTTTTCATGTATGTATATTTTCTTTTATTATTAGTCTATATGGTATATAATTACTCAACCATATAAAAAGTATATTGAAAAAAACATTTTATTATATTACCTTTATATCCAATTAATTAATTAGTCTCTTAACTCATCATAGATTTTTTGTTTTGTGTTAATTCACTATTTTGTGATCAATGAATTTTATCACATTTCATAATGATTTATTCCTTTCTTACATTTATATATGTTCACTACCCAAAAATGTTCTCCAATTTGGAAACATAGTTACGTGTCATTCCAAATGACCCTCATACTTATCTTTCTCTCTTATCAAGGGGATGGTTTATTAACCCTTTTTATGATGTGGGTTTACAATAAAGGTATTTTGAAATGTAAAACACTTAATTACCGAGATCAAGATTACATTGTGAGGACACAATTTTTTAAAGGGGTAGAATGTAAAAACAGGAGATTTTAATATAATAACATTGTATTTGGTATCTTATGATACAAGTGACACTGATATTGAATGAACTGTAAAATATATTTCATTAAATTCAGTACTTTTATAGCTTATGATAGACACAATACTGAGTCTAAATGAATTTTAATATAGTATAATGTTATAAACTTACCATTTAATTTAAAGGAATGAAAAAAACTAAATAAATTAATTAAATTATATGGTCAATAATTTTAGGAAATAAATTAAATGGATATCAATTCACTATAAATGAAATAATAATGATTTGTAATAATATGAAATGTTTTGTGAAAAACCTTATTTTTCAAAATGGAGGTTTTATTTCACCTTGAAAACATATATTAAATTTCATTTTTAATAATTTTAGAAATTTTAGATTTTAAAATTAACTTCATTTTTTAAATAAAATTTTTAAAATTATCTTAAATTTAATTTTTTAGAATTTTCTGAAAAGATTATTTTTTAATGAATAGTGTAAATACTTGTTTTTATTGAAAACTACCTTTTCATTTATATCATTTAAAGATTCAACCTTGATTTAAATTATTTAAAAAGTAAAATTAGTTCAATAATATTATTATAAATACAATTTATTTTAGTATAATCAATTTCATATTGAATTTTGATATTAAAACTTCTTATACTTGTGTGAATTTTCTCAAGGAAAACCACTTTTTGGTCGGGTCAACGAGTTTAATGTTACATTATATTTTAAAAATTATTTAAATTTAAATAAATAAAATGTACTCTATATTTGTAATAATAATAATTAATATTATTTTATTAGGTAAAACTAATTTTTTTCTTAATAATTAATAAAAAAGTAAATTAATTAAAGCAGTTAAGGTTAAAATGAAGTTTTCGTGTTAGATGAGTTTGTGTTAAAATTAAATTTCCACACACATAAAATTTCTATTTGATAAATTTTAATTAGTATTTTTAGTTAGGGGTTATAAATTATTTAATAAGTAACATTTTATTGAATTATTAATAGTAAAATTACCTTGGTAAAAAAAATAATTATTATAGTGAAAACTAAAATGGTAAATGGAGTAATCTTAAAGGCTAAAGAATAAAAATTTTAAAACGTGTGTTATATTTTGTTATATAGGTTTCTATAAAAACTAAATTCCCTCTATTCCATTATATATCAATTTTGGAGGCATGTGGGGTGCGTGTGACTTCCCATTATTGAATAGTTTTGGGTATTTATGAAAATTCCACTCCCCATTAATTATAAAAGGGAAATCCCTCCCCTAACATATTTACACCTATCAAGCCCTTTTCATGAACAAAACATACTTAATTCATACTCTAAAATCAATATCCACATTATAGATCTCTTGTTATTCCAAAAGGTTAACCCTAGGGGTCCTTAATAAGATATCTAAAGGAGGTTTATCTAAGAGAAGGTAATTGTCTTCACCAACCTCTTTCTATTTATTTATTCTTTGAAAAAAAAGAAAATATGTCTTAAAAAAACCATTATAATAACACCCATATCGACCAAATAATTATATTTTATTATTATTTTTGGAATAATATTTATCCATATCTACTTCCATCAAATGGATATTAAAATCTTTAGTAATGTGTATGGAAAACTACCACCTTGTGAACTGATGCAACTCATTTTACACGACACTTCTCACAATTGGATATAATTATGTATTTATTATATATATATATATATATATGATTTATGATATAAATATACTTCAGGATTTGTAAGATCACATATACCTTCTTAATTTCCCTTCTCATTAAAATACGTTAACATCGCTCATGTGTTTGGAAGACTACAACCTCATGAAGTGATGTGATTTTCTTTTCACTTAATAATTACATGGATGGTAATAAGGATATATTTAATTAATATACATGATATATATAACATGATACTATGTATATAAAATAAATATATCATACAATTCCTTACACTTTCATCCATTAAGTAAATGATAATGTTTTTCATGCGTACATGCAACTTACCTTCTCCATGAAGTGATGCGATTCATTTTCTAAGTAAAATTTAAATGAATTGTTTTTTGGTTGTATATAATTAAGATAAATATTATTTATAAAATTAATATTATTCTGTATATGATTAAAATATATCTAATTTTCAAGAACTATAACTTTCATGACAAAACACACATGAGAAAACAAGAAAATTAATAATCGAATGAATGAAAAAAATGAAATATTATTAACAAAAAAGTGAAAAAATATTATAATAGGATCATATGTGGTATTATATATATGATTATTATTATATAATAAATTTATTATAAACATATATTTAACATACCAGAGGTTTAGTTCACATATGATGGAATTCGAACCTAAGGTAAGGGTTTCTCGTCTCACTTTTACTTCCATAAGACATGTTCTACATTTAAAAATTATTTCTTTTTTTTGGTGTATATACTTACCCATTGATATTTTATATCATTAATATCATTATAATAATGGTATTTAATGTTTAAATTTAATTTAAATCTTTTATGGGGCCTATGATTCAGAAGTTACTAAAGTGGTAAGGGTTTATTTCACAATCTTATCATTATTTGAGATTGTTCATTTTCAAATCTCCCTTAGTGGAAATATTTAATATTTCTATATTAAAAAAAATATATTTTCATATACAATATTTATTCAGTATCATTTCAAGTAATATTACAATTTTTCCTCTCATTGGTACTTAAAAGGATTGGGAAATATTTTTACGAAAAGGTAACAGTATTCCTCTTTTCAGCAAAAAATGATTTCCCTTCCAAATCCTTGGTTTCAATTTTTTTTAAAAATATTTTTACACTTTCTAAATGATTTTTTAGATAAATTTATACATATTTAACAATTTTATGAATTTTGTGAAGGGAATATTCATGATTTTTCCAAACAATGCTCAATTGGCTATCCCAGGAAATGTAAAAGGAATCATTATTTTAATGTGTACGACATGAAAAAATTTTCTACCTTTAGGAATAGTTAATTTTAAAAAGTTTATTTTACAATTTTATAAGGTTATTTTAAATTAAAATTACTTATAATTGTTTTTTGGACATTTTTTTAATGTGATTTTCAAATTACAAACATCATCTTCTATAAAAATGTTTTAAATGACATTTTTATGGTATTTTAATTTATAAAATACATCAAACCTTTATTTTATTTATCATAAAATAGATATATTTAGTATTGATATCATCATAGTCATTTATTTGGATGGTTTTTGATCAGTTTGACTGGGGATACACAATTTTATTACCATTCACCATATTACTCTGAATAGTTTATGATTATGTTTATCGATTGGGGTAAGTATTAACATTTCACATGTTATTTTATCAATAAAAATGTTTATTTTTATTATTTATTATTTTTAATATGGGTAATTAAATATAATTGTTAAGAAAAGGGTGGGTACTAGTTATAAATATTCTCCCATCCATCAATAGGTCCCTTGAGATAAATCAGTTGGCCAAATTAAATTGGTTTTTACCAATAGTTTTAAATTTTATTATAAAAGGTTTTGATAGTATGTTTAATATATATATTATTATGCATCCCCTAATTTTGAGATTAGTTATTGATGTCAATCTAAATATTTTATTAGTTAGAATATCCATGTATAAGTTTCATGCTCATTTTATTACATATTTGGCTTTATTTGATCCCCATATATTCTTGCCATATTATGCACAAGTAATTGTTAAAATAGAATGAGTTTTATTTATTTATATTTCCATTTTGATTATACATATTTTTCATGATAGCTTCCACTGTATGCGTACCTTTACTGGTAATCTATGGTTAACCATTTCTTAAAATTTATTTTGCATAAGATATTAGTAAGTGTTTTATGATTGATATGTAGAGATATTTCAAGTGGTATAATGGAACACTCAAAGAAAACACTTGGTGTGAATTTTATATTTTAAAATGTTATGTAGATTTTAAGTATGCATATGGTTTACCAATACTAATAAAATATTTCATCCTCTAGGTTCTGATTTCTTATTTAGAGTATCAATTTAATAAAGTAGACAACTGTTTTGGGTTACAGGAGTTGTGGTCTTTAAATTACCCCCGATAAACCCTTTAAACATTAACCATGAAAAAAATGTTTATTTTTTTAATATTTATTATGACCAAAACGGAATGTAAACATATTAACAAAATTTGATATTATGATTACAAATATAGAATCCACTTAATCAATTTCAATTTCTATAAGTGGAAGAATTGAATTTTAAGATAAATTCACAAAATAGAATGTTACTTGTCTTTTAGAATTTTATTAAATAATAAAATTGATTTTTCCTTCATTATACCCATATTAAAATCAGATAGATGAATATTAACATATTTTGTTGAAATATATATTCTTATATAAATATTTATAACACCTAGTAAAATACATCTCATCAGAAATTAATGGGTGAGTAATGAAAATATTTTATTTAAATTTTATTTATTATTTCATTGGAATTAATTAGTACATTTGAATTTAGTAAATCATATATATATATATATATTTAATAATGTGTTTAATCTTATTCATGATCTTCAATATATTAGCAATGTTATAAAGATTATAATATATTATTCTTGATTTAAACTTGGGATTTATTGTAGATAAATAAATTGAATACATCACATTTACTTTAATATAATACATATAAAATATTATGGTGTTACATTATACCCACCATAAAATTAATGTCTACCAAAAAATTATATTAATTAGATGAAAAAATGTTGATTCTTGTTATTCACCAAATCATTAGGTTATGATGTATCTTCCTAAAATTCTGGATTACTGCAAGTAATTTTAACCAATTTAGTAGTCATATTCATTTGATAATTATCTCTATGATCCATGACTTATACTAACTATTATTTATAGGAAATATCATGCTCTAGTAGTAAAACCTCCATGTTTAGTATATGTTACAGATCAAGGAATTACTTCATCAAAACTATTATACGAAAAAAATCATGATCTTGAGAGATGTTCACCAGACATTTCTAGATATAAGCTACCATTACTAATCAATCAATAATATAAAAGGGGAAAATATATTTAGGGATTAAATTTACTTTAGTTCTGAATCACATAACCTTATTCCATATATAGATTCACAAGAATACCATATCACTAACTTTGAATTCCATATCTCATTGATGATTGTATGTGTAACTCTTTTGTCAATTTTTAGATTCCTTTTTCTTTTGTTGAATTGAACTAACCTTATCTATAAATTCCTATACAAGATATAGTCCCAATAAAATCATTTTTCTAATATCACCTCAACAAGTTTATTTTTTTACTTCTTTACATAAATTTATTTATAAAAATCCATCATAATTATTAAGTGAATTTTATTATTATAAAATAATTTTTAAAGAGGAAGGTGTTGATCCAAAGAACCATTGAAATTTTGAGAATAAGATATTTTCATGTACATAAGGGTAGATATGTTTCTCTCAAATTAACCATCTGTTTGGGGATGATAAGAAGTACTGTGACACAACTCTATATCCAAAATTTACTGAAGACTTCTCCATAACATAGAGGTAAACCTCTGATTTCAATAAAATAAAATATAATACAGTACTCCATAAAACCATGTAACATCATTATTGTATATGAGGGTAAGATAATTAAGAGATAAATATTATCTAATATAAATTTAATGTAATGACTTTATAAGGAGGTTGAATACAACCTAAAGATAATTTTGGAATTTATATGTACTTGGGATTCCTATTATGAAATAGATGGTTATGTTTTAATTTTTCCATTTAGGTACGGGTAATGGTTGCAAGAAAACTTTTCAATTTTTCCTCTCAACCTTAAATTTTTTGTATACCAAACATTAATATTCTTATTCTATAGTATATCTCTTTATATTGACCCAATAAAAACTATTATCTTGCTATTTATACATCTTTGTGCATAAATGATGAATAAATAATGTTAAGGTATGAGTATTGTCCAACATCTCATTAAATTTTGTAATAATAAAGAAACATACACAATTCTCGATTATTATCATTTCATTATAATCAATGTTAAACTTTTTAACATTCACCACCTTCATTTTTTTCACTATATCGTCCTTCTTCCCCACATTAATCTTTACATGGATAAATTATTGACCAAAAATTTGAGAAAGATATGATTTGGTCCCTTTATTATTTATTTCATGGTCCATCCATTGAAAATCCCCAAATAATAGATCTTTTAGGACCCTCATCCTAGATAATATATCATAATACTTTTAATAAAAACCTAAAACCACTTTATTCTCCATTATAGTGTGGTAATTAATTGATCAACCATAATATTTAATAAAATTTGGCCATATTCTTGGGAGAATATTCATGTTTTTCCAGTTGAATATATAATTTAATCATTTATTATTAGTATATATATCATACATTTATCAAAAAATATATTACCACCATTTCATTAATAAAAATATAACCAATGTTAACTCGAAGTCATTGGTGTGGAAATTATTCTCGTGAAGCTTTGATTGATGAAATAAATAAACCATAAGAATATTTTTCTACATAATAATACATCCTAGTCCCTCTATAGAGGCATCACTATAGATCACAAATCCTTTTCCACTATAGGGTAGTGTGAGTACAATTAAACTGACCAACCTTCTCTTCAGGTTCAAGAGATTTTATTCACATTCACCAATCCAAAGGAACATGAATACCTTCCATTTTAACATATGGAGTAGATTATACGTAAGTTATAAATTATTCATATATCATTGATAATATCCATCCAATATATGAAAACTATGGATCTTAGTTACAGACATTGTCCTAGGCCAATGTTTAATGACTTTTATCTTATAAGGATATACTGATATACCCTCTCTTGTGATCACTCTCCCCATCATTGATAGTTTCTTAATTAAAATTGCCAGTTTTAGAATTTTGAATATAGTTTTTCCTTCAACATGGTATAAAAAATAATTATCAAGTGATCTTAATGTTCTTCCATTCTCATATAGTATATTAGAATATTGTCTATAAACAATATAACAAATGAGAATGGAAATCCCTGAAGGAACTATTCATTAAATCAATGAAGTTTTTGGTGGAATTAGTAAGACTAAATGGAATCAATATAAATTAATAGTGAGTAAACCTCATTTTTAATGATTTTATTGGAATGCCATAAATTTTTACCCTCAATTTATAGTATCTAAAATAATGGTATTTTTTTTGAGAAGTCTTGAGATTGTCAATGTTGATAAAAAATCATCAATATGGGGTAATGAAAACCTAATCTTCATCATGATATTGTTATGTTCCCAATAATAGATTTTGTGTATCATTAATTCATAAATATTTTTAAATATAATAACTAGTTCACTCTATGAATATACTCTTGGATGGATGGATCCCTTATCACGAATCTCCTTAGTTGATGTTTCAATTATTGCAACTCAATCAGTTCCATTCTATAAGTAGTTATAAAAATAGGTGTAACTCAATGTATGAGTTCTTCTAAAAACTAAAAACCATTATATATTGTAAAATAAAGAAACTATTCTATAAATACGTCTATAAAATCCCATACAATTGGAATATCTTCAATGTTGTGTTTCTCCCCAACCATCTTAGGTTATTACACCTTGTTAATAGAAATCATGGCCCATAAAGTTGATTTAATTTATAATGGATAATCATATTAATAGTCACAATAATAAATGTTCAACATTTTATTCATAATATGAAATAGAACTACCATTTATTAGAAAATCATATGATATCTATATAAATATAGAAAATCCATTCCAAAAATCACATCAAATTTAACTAGATGGAGAAAAACATTATTTTCTATAGTCACATTCCCAGAAACATCAACCTGAGAAGAATAATAGACTTGTGATGTGATCATAATATAATAGGAGTCCTCACTAATAATTTAACACGTTATAGTGATGATAGAAATTAACATTCCCACATACTATTAATTATACTGTTCAATTCATTTGACTAAACACTAATAATATTCTTCAAAATTTGTGTGTACCTTTCACCACATAAACTTTAGAATTATATCTTAAATCCACTTCTAAAAAAATTTTATCGTGAACATCAACTATAATTAATTAGATTTATCAATCATATAATCATAAAATAATTCATAGAATGACTAAATCATGAAACTTTTATTTCAATCAATATAACCTTAGGTTTAACCTAGGTTATCCATGTTCATTATATATTAAAATCTTTTATAATGGTTCATATGAAAATGTGAATTAACTTAAGAATACCCCTAGTAGTATCTTTCTAGGTGTCCAATCTTAGGCCCACACATCATGCACCAGCGATGATTGAGTAATTACCCTAGCCTCCCCTTTCATAGTGGTTACCACTATGGAAATATATACTACAACCACATGCTAGTATCTTTATTGGTATGTATTTTATATGAATACTAGACTACTACGTTTACCATATCATAGGATTTTATCCTATTCATAAACACATCCTTAGGGTTTTTAACAGATTTTTCTAATAACAATCTCTAAAAATAAGTAAACCTTTCTCTGATACCAATAGAGATGACCCAAACATTAAATATATATATATATATATATATTACATCATTTTAAATTAATATTTAATAAATCTCAATACAATACATTCCATAGAATAATACATTTTTTGTGTCATTTTATTTTAGTTATATAATCATATCATCTCATGAAATATTATCAATATCACCCAAAAATTTCATCTCACATAGTACACTTATTAAATATGAACTATACAAAACCATTATTAATAAATTTGGGAATGTAAATATAATAAAGGGTGGGAACATATTCTTAGTAAGTTTAGACATGAGATATATCAATGAAATATCACATATAATATTGTCTTGAGAATATATATATGAAAACATGAGATTAAAAATTCAAATTCATTCACAACCATTCATAGTTTATAATCATGACATAAGGTTTTTGTGTATCATAAGTCATGAATCATAGAATAATTAGAGATCCTAATCCATGATATTATATAATAAGTATAAGAACATTTCATAAAGTGTGGCATAAAAAGAGTGGAATAATCATAATCATATAAATCATAAGTCAAAATAGGACATAGAGACATTAAACATATGTTTGAATTTGGATAAAAACCTGTGTACATGATTTGGGATTTAGATAACCTTCTTTGTACCCTATTTCATTATTAGACATGAACTTAGGATTTTATTTAATTAATGTAAAAAGAAACTGTAAATCCAAGACCATTAAAGGGGATGAAAGAAATGAAGTCCAAGTGCATCACCTCTCAAAATGATCACACATTTAGGTGGAGGGTACCCATACTTGTAAATAAGGTAAGATGTCCACTCTGAATAATCCTAAAAGAAATGTAGTCTTATGCCTTATTACCTACACACCATCTTCAACTCACCTGCACTTTATCACTGAAGAGAAGATTAATGCTCCAGATTGTATAGATACTGTTCCATGGGATAACCAAATTATTATGAAGAGAGTTGTAGATGATTAAGGAATCCATATCCACTACTTTAAAGTTTAGCTTTCTAGCTATACAGAGCTCCATGCTATGGATAATTTCCAGGGATTTTTTGATATCAGAGTCACCGTGACCATAATAAGAAGAGAACACAAGCACTATCGAGACCATATAACCACGAACCCCACCCCACCACATGTTAGTCCATTTGTGATTGAACCGTCAGTATTTAATTTCAGACCAACATGAGGTGAGTTCCATTTCACCCATCTACATTGATATGGTAACCACTAATAAAGAGAATATGGGCATCTATTAGAATAAAATTTCCTCAGCGATGGATCCTTATTCCTGCTCCCCAAGATAAAACCAAGTTCTTCCACTATACTATGTGATCTTTTCATTAGGGAAAGATACTAATTATGAGAACCCTCATACTAATGTTTAATAATTTTACTCTATATGGTCCAACAGCCTGTATATAATAACATAGATATTTCCATATGCTCGTGATTATTATTCATAGTGCCTTTAAACCAGGTATGAAAGAAGTCATCATTGGATCCACTATGGAGTCCAAACCCAAAGAACTCTCCAAGACACTTCCAGGAAGCAATAAAAAATTACCTACAAAATAATAGGTGAAGATTCAATTCTTCACTTGGATTTTATAGATATAGATATTTCGAAATAAAGTGGATGAATTTCTGATGAATATAATTATCTATGGAAATGGAATGATTTATAGTGCTCCAAACTAAGAATCAAATTTTAGCAGGGTTATCCTGACACTATATAATCCCCCATTCATCCCTTATAACTAAGTCGTGATGTAGAGCATGGAAATATATGGCATTAAATGTACCCAACAAAGAGCATGTGAACACTATCAGATCCTTTTCATTATTCAACATGATATTATCAATTGAGTTTTACTACTATGGATTGAGAACATCTTAAATAAAGAAAGGATACATGTTAGTCTCCCTAAAAGAGATTTTAGGTGTGGGTAACCTTGAGAACTCTAGTACCAAACCTACCCTGTTATGGATCCTAAAACTGATATCACCATGCTCAAAAACCCAACACACATGCTGATGAAGCTACATAGAATATCCATGAACACTTTTCCATAATCCCACAAACTGGTCATTTGAAACACACAAAACTATCTTATACTTCCGCAATATGAAGTTACCCCACAAAGAATTACCTTATACGAAATCCCAAGCTAATCTGTCTTTCATACAGTGTATGAGATCCTCTACATTTTTCACATTAATACCCCTTGCCTCCGTCTCTTTGGCCAGCCTCTCCCACGAAGCCCAATGAAATCTCCCATCATCATTTGTATCCCATAATAACTTCATAAATAATTTCAAAATTCTTCAAATCACCATCTTGGGAACTCAATGGGAGTAAAAATATGCATGGGGATGGATGAAAGAACATAATTAACTAAGGTAATACATCCCCAAAAATTATGAGATAGATTTTTCCAATTGTTTATCTAACTTGAAAATAGAGCTAGGAACCCTTCAAAATGAGAGATAAATATTCGACCTAGATTAATAGGAGCAACCAAATATTCTCTCAATAATTTATTTATTTAGATACTAAGATAATTCTCAATCTTAATACTTCTTATTTCTTGAAAATGACTTTAAATGAAAAAAGTTATTTTATGTTTGTTGATAAGATGCCCCCTCCACTTTCCAAATTCATACAGGACTTGTTCTAATTATAACATCCTATGTACCCATCAAGATGATTAGAATTAATCATTACCTAATGCATTGGAGGTCTATAATATACCCAAACATTATATAAGCACAATTTATCCAATCTATAGAACAAGATCATGAAAAAATATCATTCCATTATAGATCAACCAATTGAAAATAATATGGTATTCATCAACATTTCATCATCATTATCATAACCCAACTATAGAATGGAAAAATATTTAATCATTAAATATTATCTCTATTAAATAATAAGTAGAATCAATGGATATTTTCATCAAATAAAATACCTTTAAAAAATACATGGAACATTTCTTGAGGATTTTTTTTCAATTTTGAAATAGGTTACATAAAATAAAATAATTTCATGAATATTAGAAAAATATTTCTCTGGAAACAATCATGAATCATGTAATGGATGTGTCATGTCTAATATTAGTCATGGTTATGAAAAAAAAATCTCTTTATGCACTAAATATTAAAATATTGATTATGTTCACAACTTTGGTAAATGAACATTTTCTAGAGAATGATATGAAGATTAATTTTCAAACATTTATATATAACTTAAAACAAGGGTAAAAAGTTCTATAATAAATCATTGTATAACTGTAAAACCATTCCTGAAAACATTTTAGAGAATATATGGACATGATTTAAAAAGATTCCCTAAATAATAGAAAAATAATGTTTCTTTTGCTTTAAAAATTATTTTGGAAATTTGTGTACATAGAGGGAGAAAATTGAATGGAAAAAATGTAATTTCATGAAATAATAGGATGAAAATAAAATAAAAATTATTTTGCGTCATAGATAATATAATTTAATCATTATAAACTTAATTATAAATAGTCTCGATGAAAACTAAGATCATAACATAAAAAAAATTACCCGAGGTGCAACTTTAATTGTATGTGATTTTAGCCACATGCGTTATTAATTTATGTTTTTTATACTTCCATTCTAAAATTATACCCAAAATTATAATACCATAAATATTATACACATAACATATTATAGTATATTTATTTAAAATGTTTTAGTATCATCATTATTTCTGGAGTTAACTACATCATTATTCATGTGTGTTTGGATTCAAAAAGTATGGGCATTACATCATGATAAAGGTTTCTTCCTCTATAGGACGTGAATAATTAAATAAATATAAAAAATATTCATTATATACATATTTATAACCTTCCATAAATTGAAGATATATAAAATGAATTTCCCCGTTAGTGGAATCTGTAGTCCGTACATACATATGAATGTTGTTTTCATTTTCTAACAAAAAAATAAAAGAATGATAAATAATATTTCATCATTATAGAAATATAATTATATAGTATATATAATATATATTTATTAAATAAATCATTATATCTATAAATTTTAGTATGTGATGGAAAATTTATCATATCACTTCATGGGGGTGGTTTTCCATAAGTTCACATGAGCGATATATTTATTTTACTTTCGATGAAATGAAGGCTAAAAATGAATTTCCAATAATAACAACAACAAATATTTCATTATATGAAACTATAATTATTATTTTACCATGGGTACAATATATTTAGAGTAATTTTAAGAGGAAATAAACCTTAAAAGTGTTGGGTAAGATGATTACCTCTTCTTTGAGATACATTCTTCAACATATACATTATACATTTTTTGTAATGTTTCGTTATAATAATGGAAAATCAATAATTAATCTAATGATTATATAGTTTTTTTGTGGATTTTAAAATGTAATAGGGATATTGTTTTTTGAATAATTTTAGAAAATTGTTTCCATTTTAAAAGTGACAGGAGGGATACACATGGAATTATTTGAATTAATTAAATAATATAATTTAATTTTCATCTGATTATGGAACCAAATATACAATGAATTGATAACAAGATATTTTAATTTCACAATATCTTCATGTAATAATATTTAGTTATGTTTAAGTTGTGTTTTTAGAGAAATTTATTAAATTATTCCCTAGTAAACCCCTTTAAACTTAAACATGATAACAAAATTTTATAGTTTTTTATATTCTATAATAAGAAAATGAATTTATGATCATTTAAAAAATTTTATATAATAATTTTAAATTTTTTATTCATTTTATAAAATTGAATTTCTATAATTGGAAAAAAATAATTTCAATTTTAGCAAAAAAAGAAAAGAAAACTATTTATTTAGAGAAAATAAATTATTAAGAATAAAAATAAGTTTAAATTCATTCTAGTCCTACTAAATTATATTATAAGAATGATAAATTATTTTATTAAATGAATATTCTATACATTTAATATATATTATTAACCAATATTGTTTTTTAATTTATTAAGATAAAATACATTACATAAGAAAAATATTCATAAAAATAAGCCTTTTTTACATTCGAATGACTTTTTCATCATTATTAGCCATTAGATTACTAATTTATGAATGATTATTCACAAATTTCCTATAAAATTCACTAAAATACCTTTAGTTTTTTGTCAATGTTTTTTATATAATTTTTTACAACAGCTAAAAAAATAATTTTTTTATAAAAGGATCTCTTTTAATCATTAGATGATTTTATTAAAAATTTAATTTTTATTTCATTGTAATTATTCTATACATTTTAATGAAGGGACAAATTTCTAGATATATTTCATAATTAGGTAAAACCTATTCATACCCTCTAATCCAGGAGATAGGTTATAAAGGTTATAATATATTATGGTTTATTCATACTTCTGGTTACATGTAAATAAAGATGTTGAATAATTAATATTTACTTGAAAGGAATACATATTAAATCTTAGGGTGTTAGAATTGAACCTTACCTAGTCCATGTTTTGAGATAAGATGTGGTGATTCTTCTACTACCCTTATCGTTTACTTTTTTTATTGAAGGATGATAAAACTTGTGTGATACTTATAGAGATTATGATTTGATGTTTTGGTAGGATCACAAATTGAGAGATTTCTTATGATTATGAATATATCTATATGACATCATACTCAACATGACATTTCTTTATTAGATTTAGGTTTTTATTAATTACTTTTTAACATATGTTTTATTCTAAAATAAATATGGAGAACATTCTATATTTGTTAGTGTGCGAGAAACTAGAATGTGTGTAGGCATGTTTGATGTAATCTTCCTCCATGATCTCAATGATGCTGAGTTTTATAGAATCTAGCCCGAGGGGTTTTTATAGGGTTATTAATGAATGTATTGATTTATTTTTGGAATATTTTTGGATGATACCTTCTCTATGTGAGATCAAGTTTCTAATGGAGCTGTAGATAGGTATCTCTACAATATCAATGTCGACATATAGGATGGTGCCTTAAAGGTTATAAGAGAAACACATTTATAATGACGATCATTTATAGTAAGGCTTCATTTAACCTCTTTTGACACCTTGGATTTCTATATTTCTATTTTTGAAGAAGGAAGGTGGCAGTCTATATCTATGAATTAATTTTAATCACATGAATCAATTGACAGTGAAGAACAACTATCCTTTTAGATGGATTACTAATTTGGAAATTAGTTGAAGGGAAGAAGCTCATTCTAGATGATTGGTTTTATTTCAGGTTATCATAAAATGTGATTTAAGTATAAGGATATCCTAAATATTTATTGAAGATTATTTTTTGGTTATTATAAGATCATTATGCGGTAATTTAGTTTTATGAATTCTCTATTTGTGTTCATGGTACTAATGATTTCACTATGTCATGTGGTTATGGATCTGTTTATGGTGGTTTTTATTGATAACATATAATGGTATCCTATGTTAATGGAGGATCATCTAGTGTATATGAGAGTTTTTATAGGATTTCATCAATATCATTTTCTATTTGGGTAGTTATCAAAGTATAGGTATTGTTACCATGTGTTCAATTTCACATGACATGTATCACTGTTAAGTATATGACATTAGATCAATGATTATGGTAGTTATTTCATAGAATTAGTGATTCATTGGTATTTCAAGATATTACAAGTAGTGTGTTCTTATTTTTTCTCTAATTGTGGTAAATCTAACATATTTTACCAGAAAGGATAAAAATATTTTTGGATTTACATGTTATAATATTAGTTTTTTTATTTGAAAGGGAACCTTGATAGCTTCATTTTTTCCCATTTTCATGATCAAGGTGTTTTTTTCTTGATTTATATTTATTATTTACTTCTTTAGTTAGATTACATTATTTTTCATGCAATATATGATGCTTAATTTGAGTCTTAGTAGTTATGGCCTCATGAATTAAAATATACCACCCATGATACTAATATTGTTTTGGTTATATTTCCACTAATGTTCTAGTGGTATTACCTCCTCTGTTTTAAAAATAAGGTCTTTGAACATTAAATGATATTAGGTACATATTAACTTATCATGATAAAAAATTGAAGCTATTATACTTAATAAAATTAATGAAGTATTATGACATTGAGATTTCCTGTATGACTCATAATGGGAATGAAGTGGATAAGGTTTGAGTAATATGTCATGAGGTGATTTTATGATTAAGATTAGTAATTTATGAGGAGTGAAATATGAAATATCTATGATGCACTTATATATATAATCAGATGATGGTAGAGGTTGTCTTAATCATATGATGGTGTAATCATATTTATCATAATAGGTGGAGGAATCCACGTTGGTATATTTGGAGAAAGTGGTTTAGAAAATAAAGTTTTCTATTGGTATTCTTTGAGGAAATTTTATAAGGATGGTTGAAATTTGGTCTTGTACCTATGAAGATATTTTTTCAATTGAGAAATTAGGATATGGTTTTTAAAGTGTTCCACTATTCACCTTTTTTATATTATAGTGTGCTAACATTGTATCACACCACATGTGGTAAGATTTTTTGGTCTAATATGTGGAAGTTTATTTTTGAGTTTGTGTCACAATTTATGGTTTTCTAGGGTATAAAAGAAGAGAAAAATTTCCATAGTTTTTTATTTTAGGAACATTATATAACCTAGTGGATTTGGGAGGACCACCTAATAGACTTCATCATTAGTTTTCCTCATGCTCCTGGATGATGTGTTGTTATATTAGAGATCATGTACTATATGATGAAGTCAGCTAAATTCTTAGAGATTAAGGAGTTGATCTCAATAGGGGTCTTAATACTATAGTATCTGTAAGATGTGGTGGAACTTAAGGATATTACAAATAAGATCTTCTATAATTTTGATTAATATTTCACCTCTATTGTTTGAATAGTCGACCAGCATGAGTTTTCCACTATTTTATTTTTTAGAACTAATTTTTATTTATAGATGGACTATTAGATAGAGAGTAATATATAGACATTATAAGACTTTTTTGTGTAAATTAATTCTAAATTATGGACTTTCATAGGTGAGGCACCAACGCTTAGTAGAGTATACTTATAATAATATTCAACACTATACAATATTTATTGACCAAATTGAAGTGTAATATGTCAAAAAATTCATAGATCTATTATCCTATACCGAGGATGGATAGATAGTGTTTCTTAAATTATAATTAATGGAGAGAAAAATAGAAAATATATTGGTGATTCATGATAAAACACTAGATAACAAATATCATTAGGAGAACAATGTTGATAATGGGAGGAGGCCTATGGCCTTCAACATTTGAAATCCTGAATTTGTGAACATATATCCATGTTCTGGGAAGATATTTTTTTTTTATTTTGGGAATATGATTTATTACATGTTTATTAGGATTTTTTAAGTATTGGGGAACATTAGTTTAGTTGTGTGTTAGCTAGAAGATCCCCAAAAATAGATAATAAAATGTATTTATTTCATTTTGTACTTGTTTTCCAATATCATCATTTCAATTAAAAATTCATCAATAAGGTGACATCAATATTTAAGATTATATAACCATCAATGAAAAAACAATTGTGATTCAATAAAATCAAGGAAAGGTATTTCGTGAGTTTTCTATGACAATGTTTTGTTCGATATAGCAGTATGGATTCATAGAGGATTTCTATTAGGTGAAGATAATTCTAATTCTCACTTCATTTACTCAATTTTTTCATGATAGACTATTTTTATAATGTTATGTATGAATATTTCTTAACTTATGAGATTATGGTGAGTGTTTAATTCTTGTACAAATTGTTCCTCCAATGAATTGAATATCTTTTTTTTACTAAGAATCATGAGGGTTATCTTACATGGTGTTTTCTAGGATCTATTTAATTATTTCATTGGTTTTGTTTTCTATTATTGATTTCTTGAATTTTTTGAGAGGAATATGATATAAGGGTCATGTTTTTCCATGAATTTATTTAGTGTTTTATAGTGATCATATGTTTCCTATGGAGGGATTAATAGGAAGGATTGTTTTTGGAGATGCCATTTTAGTTGGATGTGGAGTAATGATGGTTGGTGGGATTGGACTTGGTGTAGAGAGGTTTCTAGAGTTTGTAAAATATTTCTAGATTGGTATTTTTCTAGTAAATACTTGGCCTCCATTGACTATTTTTTGGTTGGTTTCATTAGTGAATCTTCCATTTTAGTGACCCTAATGATATAGTTTTTAGATATTCTCTATGGATAGTGGGATCAAGTTTCATAGAATTTTCCTTCAAAAGGAATCATGAAACATAGGGAATAAGTTACACTATAGGGTATCATAAGTGAATACTAGTTATATATATATTTGGGGGTAGATGTAATGTGGAACTTTAGGTTGTATCATAGCCCTATCTTGGGGTTATTGTGTAATGACCCACAAATTATCATTGGCTTGAGAGTACAACGAGTCATTACCAGGCCTTAAGAGACATAACCAAGATGACAAAGGGTTTAAAATACAAGTGGGGGATGATTTAACTTTTAATAAATAAACCAAAAAACCAATACCCAACCTTTCAATAAATGACTCATGAACAAAATAAAGACAACCAGACAACTTCATGTATGTCAAGACCACATCAAAGTGTGAAACAATGGAAAACCAAACAACTTTTAAAGTAACCAGTGGAAAAAAATAAATACTATCAAGAGACCACATGACTCCATGACTCACAATATCCAAGCCCCATAATCAACTAAAAGCCCATGTATCATGAGGTAGTGCTAAAATCATGGGAAATGTTACCTTTTCCCCTATACCAAAAGATAACACATACAAAAGCACCAAAGTACAAAAGTTGGGGTGAGTATAAAACTCATCTAGTTTTCCCCAATGACTTCTCTACTCACACCACTTGGATATAATGGTTAGAAAATTATATAAAATAGTTTATATAATTTTTTTACCAAAACAGTCTATAACCAAATATAAATTTTTTTTAAAACCAATCATAACCAAGTGAAAACAAAGGTAAATAAAACCAATTTCTAGCAAGTTATTTTCCATAAAAATAACTAATAAAATCTTAAAAACCTATTCTTATTATCATTTGAAATACCCATTCCATAGTTCATAACATACTCACACATTCATGCTTTGTTTGACAATTTTATACTCATGAGAGGTCTCCTGTCCAATTACCTTGTGTCCCAATGGGACATGCCCCCGATCTAGGGTCACGTACCATGTAACCTAATGGTACTGATCCCTTATTAAGGTTCCTTTAAACATGAAATCACAACAACACCATTTATTCCAAATATTTTCATTTCCAAAATAAACCACTTCAATAAAACTGAACTTTTATTAAAAACCATATCACAACCAATTTCAATGCAACATTTTATTTGAATAAAACTTTCCCTCTTATTGAAAACCAAAGCATGACCAATTTCAAAGAAAAACTTGATTTCAATAAAACTTTCCATTTTATTGAAAACATATAATCCCATTTATGTTCCATCAATCTAGAAAAATCCCCTTTTTAAACCCATGTTTTAAAACCAAGAATCAAAGTACTCATTTTAAAACCCCAATTTTCCAAATTTAACAACTTTCACTAAAGAAGGATTAAACCATGTGTTCAAAAACCAAATCATAATCAATTCATCATAATACATTCAATTTAAAAGCATTCCAATCAGTTATACTAAGAGGAGTAGAGAGTGAATCCTCCTACCTCAAAGGTTTTGACAAAAACCACAATGAACAAAGAACACACAAGACAACCATGTAAATTCTACAAGAACCCACCCTAGATCTATTCTCTTAACAATATCAAGACCAAATATAATCATATTTGTATTCCAATAACCTATATCTACCCATAATGGGCTTAGATATGAGAAACCAAGAGAAGAGGAAAAATAGATCTAAGTAGATTTAAGAAACCAATGATGAACAAAGAAGAACGATCACATACCTCAATATTCCAGATTTGATTCACCAAGCGAAGCCTTCAGACCGCCTTTGGATCAATGAAAAAACATTATTTTTCCTTAAGAGAAGAAAAATCCCAAGTTAGGGATGGTTTGGGTAAAAAACAAGAGAGTTATGGAAAAAACAAGTGAGATTATATTTTTAGGGATCTGAAATCATCCCTGTGCACTGTTTGGCTGCATGGTTAGGAAAAACATGCACTAACTGTGGGTATCTAATACCCACATGACCTCCTCTTGCATAGTCTCCCAAATTATGATCCAAACATCTGAAATATACTACCTTAAGAGGACCACTATGTACAGTTTGGCAAACTGTGCATCGCCTGTACAACTTCTATTTAGCCAAAAAACACTTCCAAAGTTCTCCCAACCCTCACATCCATAATCCTTACTCTTTATAACCATAAAAAGTATCATGTAAGGGTTACATACTAGAAACTTGGGTACTAAATTATCCCCACCGTTGGCCTTTTTTTCCTCTTAAAGTAGAAAACCATCACCGTTCTGAAGGAGTTCCGACCATTTCTCTTTCATCTCCTTATCACATTCCCAAGTCTCTTTCTGAATCTAATCATACTGCAATGAAACCCATACCAGACTAATGCTTTTTCCATGAAAGACTTTCTGTTGCTTATCCCCAATACTCACCAAGATATGAACCAATGAAGCATCTGTCTCTAGGTTGATGTGATCCCATCTGATCACATGGTCAGGATCAGGCTAATAATTTTTCAATTGAGATACATTGAACACATTGTGCACCAAACTGAACCATAGTGGTAATGCCAACTAATAATCCACCTCTCCGACCCATTCTTGTATCACGAAAGGGCCAATGTATCTAGGAGATAACTTGCCCTGCTTCCCAAAATGATGATGTACAAGTCTTAGATATATCCTCAAGAACACATGATCACCCATATTGAATGTCAATGGTGTTCGACCATGATCTTCATAAGATTTATGAAATATTTGGGATGTCTCCATCCTATTTATGATCAACTAGATCTTCTTCATTGTTTCTTGTACAAGGCTCTACCCAACTAGTGAAGTCTCACCTATTTCCACCCAACACAGTGGAATATGACAAGGATGCACATATAGTGATTCAAATGGAGCCATATATATTGAGTCCTGATAGCTATTATTGTGTGAGAACTCCACTAAGGGTAGATGGTCCTTCCATGATCCACCAAAATCCATTACACAAACCCACATCATGTCATCCAACATTTGTAATGTTCGCTCGGATTTCACATCCACCTGAGGGTGATATGCCAGGATCATAGTCAACTGATTCCCAAGGGATTTCTATAAGGATTTAAATAAATGAGATGCGAACCTTGGATCTATGTCTGGGACGATTGAAACTGGTACACAATGTCTATTTACCACTTCTTAGATATAGAGTTTTGACAGATCCTCCACCATATAAGTTTCATGAATAGGGATGAAATGGGCCAACTTCATAAGATGATCCTATATCACCAATATGACATCATATTTTCGAAACATTATTAGAAGACCTATAACAAAATCCATAGCTATCTGCTATCATTTCCACACTGGTATAGGTAAATAATGCAACATACCTGCTGGTCTCTGATGCTCTGCCTTAACTTGATGATAAGTTAAGCACTTGGAAATGAACTTGGCCACCTTCCTTTTCATGCCCCTCAAGAAAAGCTGCGCCTTTAACACCTTATATATCTTATGTGTGCCTGGATGTATATCCCATCTTTAATTGTGGTAATCATGAAGTATTTGTTCCTGACAATCCATAGGTACAACCATCCAATCTCCAAAATAGAAAACTGAACTCCCATCAAGTTTTCATCCCCCAATGGTCTCCACACCATTGAGTTTTGAACTCATAACCAGACATTTTGGATTCAATGTTTGTTCCACTTTGACCAAATTTACCAAATTAGGAACAAACATTGATGAAAAGAAAACTACACCATAGCCTCATTCATCACATTCCACATGCATGTCAGCTAGGACCGACATCAATTGCCATTCATCTGAAGCTTCTCTTACTAACTGAGCATATGATTTTCTGCTCAATGCATCTTCCAGGGAATTCCCTTTTCCTAGTGTATACTTTAAGTCAACGCCTAACATATTAATATACTATATCCATCTTATTTTCCTCAGATTCATATCTTTATATGAGAAAATGTGGTTCAAACTTTTTTGGTCCATGAACATAATAAATTTATCACTAAATATATAATGTCTCCATGTTTTCCAAGCATGGATGGCTGCAACTAAATAAAATTTTTATGTTGGGTAATTTTTCTCATGAACCCTCAATTTCCTTGAACTATAGGTAAACAAATGGTCACCTTTCATGAGAACTCAAACCAACCCTGATCTCGAAGCATCACAGTACACGGCATACCTCTCTCCTGATTCTGAAAAAATCAATATAGGTTCCAATGTAAGCCGAAATTTTAGGTCATAGAAAGACTTATAGCATTCCTCAATCCATTGGAATGGAGAATCCTTCTTTTTCAGAGCTATAATTAGTGAAGATAGTCCTGATAAATCACGAAAAAAGCATTGGTAGTAACCAAATAGACCAAGAATGATTCGTATCTCGAAGGCATTCTTTAGTGGTTTCCATGAGATAACAACTTCTATCTTTTCATGATCAATAGAAATGCCTTTTTCAAAAATTACATGTCCAAGAAAATGTACATCCTGTATCCAAAAATCACACTTTGATAAATTGGGATATAAATGGCGATCTCTCAATATTTGTAACACTATTTCTAGGTGTTCTTCATGGTCAAACATTGTCATTGAAAACACCAAGATGTCGTCCAAAAACACTACAACAAAAGAGTCTATATGTCACTAAAATACCTGATTCATCAAAGCCATGAAGACCACTGGTTCATTTGTTAGATCGAAAGGCATGACTATATATTCATAGTGGCCATATATGCTTCTGAAAGCATTTTTTCGAATATATTCCTTCTGAACTCGCAATTGGTGATAACCTGATCACATTCCAATCCTGGAGAACCACTGATCTCACCCTAATTTTGAATAGATCATCAATGAGTGGAAGTGGGTATCTGTTCTTTATCATAACTTGGTTAAGCTTATGATAATCAATATACAACCAAAGAGTTCCGTCTACTTTCTTCACGAACAAAACTAGTGCTGACCACATATATGTACTTGTTCAAATGAAACCCTTTCTTTCTAGATCCCCCAACTTCACTTTAAATTCACATAACTCTATTGGTGCCATCCTATAAGATGAAAAAGAAATAGGATTGGTACTCAGAAGGAGATCAATCGTAAACTCCACTTCCCTTAGAGGTGGTAACCTTGAGAAGTTTTTGGGAAAGAAATCTAGAAATTTATCCACAAATGATGGGAATCTATTTTCCTCGATCTCTTAAATTGATTCCAAATTTAGTTCTTCCAATTGATAAGAGATCATTACCACTATCATTGTCAAAAAGATATTTTCACCTTTATTTACCATCCTCTCTCCTCTGAAGAGATGCTCGATGCCATCATCAGTCATGAATCTAACTATTCTTATATAATAGTTTATGTAAGCCTTGAATGTTGTAAAACAATCCATACCCAGGATTACATCATAAAAATCCATGTACAACATAGAGAAGTCTCATTTTATCTCATCTCCATAAACAATTATAACACATGTTCTACACACAATGTCTTGAAAATCTCTTCCCCATGAGTAGTTTGGAGTTTTAAAACTGAAGTAATCATTTTTAACTTGAAACAAAACAAATCAACAGCACAATAAGCAATGAAAGAATGCTATGAACTAGTGTCGAAGAGCACTTTTACAAGGTTATAATTCAAAATAGTCAAACCTTTCACCATAGATAGTCTTTCTTGATTATCGACAATTATCTGCTCAGCTTCGTATAATTGCTTCGTCGCTGCGCTTTTCTCCTTGTTTCCTTACTGATATTGCCCTGGGTGAGGAGTTATGGTATTTATAGAATCACCATGGCTAGATCTTCTCTACTTCTGAGACTAATTATGCTGTCTTCACCCTATCAAATCATACAATTCTTGTGATGCCTGAGAAGTGTCTCAAGCACCTGACTTTAGAGTACAACGACAATATCACCGAAGATGCCCCATTTTTTTTTGTAGTTATAGAATACTATAGGATGTACCATACACTCTAGCTTTATGTGGTCAAGCAAAACACTTTGAAAGAAACCTGGTTTTCTATTGGGTCATGGAGAAAGGTTTACTGACCCAGCCGTCTGATCCTAATTTCCACATCCACCTTGGAAATAGGTGTCCCTTTTTCAGTTTCTCCCAACGTTTGAGTTCCCACCATTCCCTATGGGTATCATCATACCTCCTTCCATAGATCCCGAGATATCACATTCATCCACAGTCACTCCTTTCACCATATCTTTATAATATGCAGTAAATATCACCATAATGTTTGATCAAATCTCCTGCCATAGCCCTGATTTGAAGATGCATGCTTTCAATGACGCACTTTCCACAACTTCTGGTGAAAAGAACACTAAATTCATGAATTTAGATACATACTCTTTGACAGGCAGATTATCCTGCTTTAATCTGAAGAATTCCACTATTTTTTGGATTTTGAACATGTGAGTAAATAATTATTTGTTGAATAATTCCTTAAAATCCACCCATGTAAGGACTTCATCTAATTTAGCTTGCACTACTAAATCCCACCATTGGTGTGCAAGATCCTTAAGCATATATGTCGCCATATTTACCTTTAACTCCACCATTGTGTCGATGAAGTCAAATATACAATTCATCTTACTTAGCCACACCTTCACCTTTTCATGTTCAACATCACCCCGAAAGTTAGGTGGATTATGCTTCCTGAACTGGATGGTATGATTCACATGCCTTGGTTCATTCCACCTTTTCCCCGTATCTACAACATGAAAATCTTGTAAAATAATCTGAACAAGATCTTAGTTTACTCATGGTTTAGGTTCATCCACATTCTCCATAGCTTCTTTAGTTTGGTTTCAACGAAACCTACCGGGTGCCATTTTCTAAACCAACAACAAACTCCATCAATCTCACTCTCTAGAAACTAATGGCTTAGAATTTAAAAATTTCATCACATAAACTATCATAAAATTGTTTTCCAAAAACATCCTTTTTCAATTTACACCATTTTTGGAACATTAGTTCATGAATTTGAAAACCAAACTATTTTCAAAATACACCAAATATACTATTTTCAAAATCTTTCATTTGAAAAAAAATTCTGCATTTTTCAAAAATTTACACCTTTGCAAGAAATCATAAATCACAACTCATAATGAAATATGAAATCCTAGATGGAATTTATTTCTTTATAATTCATTTCATGCTCGTATCATTGAATAAACCCCTAAAAATGAGATTTCAAACATTCTAGAAGTGTCTTCAGAACACTTATTTACCTAACTCCTGGGTAACTTGAAGTTTAGAATAAACAGGTTAGCTATGTCCTTTTATGCTATACATTTCAAGTCTTGAAAATCCTACTCCTTTATGGGATTCCAACCTAAGGAATATAAAAGAAGGAATTTCAACTCCAAGACCAAGAACATTGATAACTACTTGTTAGACAAGGACCAAACAAGCTAATAATATTTGTACCACAAAGGAGGACCAGACTGATACCATTCGTAATGACCCTCCAATTCTCATTGGCTTGAGAGTACAACGAGTCAATATCCGGCCTTAAGAGACATCCCCAAGATGACAAAGGCTTGAAATAAATGCCAAAGGGGTTCAAATACAAGTGGGGTACAATTTAAAATTTAATAAATAAACCAAAAAACCAACACACAACCGTTCACTAAATGACTCATGAACAATATAACGATAACTAAACAACTTCAAGTATCTCAAAACCACATCAAAATGTGCAACAACGGAAGACCAAACAAGTATCAAAGTAAACAATGAAAAAAATAAATACTCTAAAGAGACCACAAGACTCCATTATCCAAAATCTCTAAGCTCCACAATCACCAAACATCCCAAGTATCACAAGGTAGTGCTGAAAACTTGGTAAATATTACCTTTACCCATGTCCTGGAAGATTGCATCTGCAAAAGCTCCAAAGTGACAAAGACAAGGTGAGTATAAAACTTAGTAGGTTTTACCAAATTACTTATCTACTCACACCACTAGGATAGAAAGTTTAACACATTATATAAAATAGTTTATATTAATAAATTTACCAAAAATATTTATAACCAAATATAAAAAAGTTTGAAAACCAATCATAACCAAGTGCAAAAAAAGGTAAATGAAACCAATTTCCAGAAAGTTATTTTCCAGAAAAATAACTAATAAAAGATTAAAAACCAATTCTTTTTATCATTTGTCATACCCATTCTATAGTTCACAACACACCCATACATGCAAGCTTCGTTTGACAGTTTTATACTCATGAGTGGTCTCTCATCCAATTTCCTTGTGTCCCAATGACACACGCCTTCAATCTAGGGTCACGTACCTTTTATCCCAATGGAAATAATCCCTTATTAGGGGACCATTAATCATGAACTCACACAAAAACCATATATTCCAAATATGTCCATTACCAAAATAAACCACTTCAATAAAATAGAACTTTTATTGAAAACCAAAGCACAACAAATTTAAAAGGAACATTTCATTTAAATAAAAATTTCGCTTTTATTGAAAACCAAAACCAATTTAAAAGCAGCATTTTATATCAATAAAACATTAAATTTTGTTGAAAACATATAATACCATTTATTTTATATCAATATATAAAAATCCCCCTTTTAAAACCCATGTTTTAAAACAAATAACAAAAGCACTCATTTAAAATCCCCAATTTTCTAGATTTCACAACGATCACTCAAGAAGGTTTCCAACAAATGTTCAACAACCAAATAAAAATCAATTAGTAAAAATACATTCAATTTGAATGAATTCCAATTAGTTCAACTAAGAGGAGTTGAGAGTGAAGCCTCCTACCTCAAAGGTTTTGATGAAAACCACAACGAACGAAGAACACACAAGACAACTAAGTCTATTCTCCAAGAACCCGCCTTAGATATATTTTACTAGAAATATCAAGACCAATTATCATCATATTTGACATCTGAAAACCTATATCTACCCATAACGGGTTTATATATGAGAAACTAAGAGAAGAGGATAAGTAGATCTAAAAAAACGATGAAGAATAAAGAAGAACAATTATCTATCTCAAGATTACATCTTTGATTCCCCAAGGGAAGCCTTTGGATCACTTTTGAATCGATTGGAGAACCTTATTTGGCCTTAGGATAAGAAAAATCTTGATTTAGGGCTAGTATGGGTCAAAAAAGAAAGAGTTGTGGCAAAAATGAGTGAGATCCTATTTTTAAGGATATAAAATTGACTCTGTGCATGGTTTGGCCGCACGCTTAGGGAAACTATACTCTAACCGTGCGGTATCCACTGCCCGCATGACCTCCCTTGCACAAACTCCCAAAATATTCTCCAACCATGCTGGAGATACTTCCTCAAAAGGACCACTATGCATGGTTTGGAAAAACATATGCCGCTCATGTGACTTCCATTTAGCCCCAAAACACTTCCAAAGTTCTCCCAACTCTCTCATCCGTCACCCATACACTTTATAACCATAAAAATCATCAAGTAAGGGTTATATACCATAAATAAGGGGTATTAAATATTACATTGGTATTTGGTTAGGGGTTCAAATGGAATGATATATAGGGACTTTATTTTAGATTCTAGGGGAAATAGTTATTTTTATGTATCCTCCAATCCTTTTCCACAGTTTAGGTGGAAGCCCAAACTATTTTTTAATTTATATTAGTGTTTCAACATGGTTTAATTAGATATGATTATTTAATGAATTATTTATCTCTATTGAAATTAACTTATTTATTCCCATCTTTATCAAACCTTGGGTGAACTTAGGACCCATATAATATTATATTCATACCCATTTCATTGATTCGACACCTGAATACCAGAGATAGATTTTTGGTGATATGAGATGAGTACTCTTTATATCAATTTGTTTTTATCTATATCATTTACATATTACATATTATGATTGTTTGATTACTTTTAATTTTATAGATTTATTTTTATTAATGATATCACATTACTTGTGGGATTATATCCATATGGATCATGATGTCCTCTTTAGTGTTCTGATTATAGATATATTCTTGTTCTCCACTTATATATTAGTGAATGATAAATGATTCATATCAAGGAAGTGGATATGTGATGTCTATTTTTTGGATATTCATTTGTGGGATTAACATACATTAGCTTAATATAATAATTGTTTAATATACCTAATGGATTTATACAATAATTTTTGAATCAACCTAATAAAGATAATGATATAGAAATTATGGACCAATAAAATAGTACATGAGATACTATAATGTATTTTGGTTAAAAATTTAGTTTTATTCCTCATTTTATGTTTTATATTTTGAGAAATTGATCAATGGGATTCTTATTTTCCATTTATAGAAAGATATACATGGAAATGTGTAGTCTTTTTAAAGGTAGTATGATGAAGCGAATAAAGAATGGTCATGTAGAATTTAGATACCATTAATAATTACTATAAATGAGTATAATGATATTGAAAAAACCATTTTTATAAATACTTAAATGGAATTATCAGTTCAAGATGTTAGGATTCATGTTGTAGAAATCTATTAATAATTAATTAGTTTATTATATAGAGTAATGGATGTCGTATTTTTTTAGATTAATGTGTTAGTGGTTGTTGGAAGACATAAATTTATGTTATCCCACATTTTCGATGCATGTGATAATGATATTGCGGTACTAGTTTTTCCCTCATTGTTTTCATGAATTTTTTTTATATGTATTTGTACTCCCAGATATTATATCATTTATATGATTTGTGGGATTTTGTATAATTATATTATAGAATTGTTTAGAACATAACATTAATTTTTATAGGATGTTTGTTTTGGAATGTTTGTTCTTTGACTAGTATAGGTTTATAGTGGATATTTTTTTTTATTTTGGATTAATTATTTCTTTTGATGGTTTTTTTCCTAAAGCTTATTTGTTATGATATCAAACTATTTTAAATAATTTTTATATTCTAGGAAGAGCATCATCTATGTGGTATTTTTATGTAGAGTCTCAAAATAACTTGAATATGAAATATTAATAAATTATAGTTAATATAATGGGATGGGTAATGATTAAAATATTTATATATGTAAAATAATATCCAAGGGATGGATTGATTAATGATCTAAAAACATGGAATGGAATATGAAAATTGAAATATGTGTTATGATAGAATTTTTACCTCTGATTAATTGTTATAACATTACAATATTTGTAATTAGATAAATGAAATATTTATAATATCTAATTAATAAATGAAAATGATTAGTGTTTTTTAGTTTTTATTTATGTGTGATTCTATTAGATATAATTCCCCATTACTTTTTGGTAGTATCTATGTGACATGAGGGATGGTTTATGTAGTTCAGTCTAAGGATATATAGTTTTCTATAGATTATTGTTTACTAATTTTATTATTTTATAAAATAAGCTCCACCACTATGGTTATGTGGGAACTAACATTGACATGTTATTGGTTCAAGGTTTTTACCAAACTATCATGGTTAATAAAGATCTAGATATAATAAAATACCTTATTTTTCTCACCCCAAATAGAAATAACAAGGCCTGTAGGCATATCAGGGAAATAATGTGTTAAATTTCTGTGTACATGACTAAACGGGTTGTGATGGCTCTATGTTTTACCATAAATGAATTTGTAGGATATAGTATCCCAATTTTATATCATCAAAATATATTCTGGATATAGGTACATTAGTTACCATAGGTATAGTTTACCTAATTGTTTTCATGAATTTGTGTAATTTGTTTATTCACTAGGATTTAGTGTGCTTCATTCTTATTTTTTGGAGATGTTTTTTATTAGATCCTAAATTGTATACCTATATTCTCTCCAAAAATATACATGGATTTTTTTAGGATTTAATTAGATGGTTGGGAATTGATGTGAGAGTTATGTTCTTATGTAGTTATTCAGAATCCATTAGAGTTTTATTTTCACTATTTGAGATTTTATTAATATTTAAAGTAGTATTTTAATTTATGAAATTAAATATATTGTATTGGGATTGTATATTTATTAATTATTTGGACTTTATTAGAGGAAAACATATTTTTTTCCATAAATTTATATACCTGGGGTGAATCCACTAATTTTATTCATTCTATTCTGACAATACTAGTCACCAACCCATAGTCCATTAGAAGATGATTCTAGGGTTATATTCATATTCACTACTATAATAGGAAGGGTACTAATGGAGAGGGAAAGTTACAAGGTAATATTACTAGAGATATTATTATAGGATAATTAATATATTTTATTTTTTATGATTGCATTTTTGATGCATCATGTCGCATTCATAGGTATTGTGATCAAAGGTGAGGTAATCTTAGTAAATCCTTAAATTAAAAGGAAATTAAGGAATAAATCCAACCCATAATTCTTATAAATATGTCTAGTTTTAAGAGAGATACTATATAATAATTGTGATAAACATCCAAAAATTATCAAGAAAACTACCTATCTTTTTAAAGAAATTATTTCTATTTTTATAGATGAAAAAATGTTTGGAAATAATTAAAGTGATAAATATTAAGATAATCATTTCAACAATAATCACACTAAACTAACTTAGAGAAGGGTTTGTATTATATAATGACAATTAATTGAAGGGATTTAGTTATGTAATCACAAATAATGATAATGTGATAGCCCAGACCTTAGGAAAACTGAATATCCATGAGAAGAATTACCCAATGCATGATACAATATTTGCTAGAATAATAATTACATTGATGATTTAGGTGAATAATCATTGTGTAGAGAAGTGTGAAAAATAAATATCGACCAAAAGAGTGTAAAATATGTACTCAAAATGCAGGAGGTCAACATGCAATAATAAATATTTTTTTTGGAGTGTGGAATATGACTACTCAAGCCATTAACATATTTGAATAGAGTAAAAAGTGAAATATTCTCTAAAATGAAAAGATACCTTTACCTTATTCATGATGAGTATTGAGAAGCACAAAATTTTTTTAGATATGTTATAAATTATAATTGAAATTATAAATGAAAGAACCACATCATATGATGATAAAGTGATAGCTCAACCATCCATTATACAGAAGAATAAGAATGATCAAATAGAGTATTTAGAGATAAAAAATATCATGTACTCTATAAAAATACATAATTACAAAAAATAATCATTGATAATGGATTAATTTTAAGACTTGGACATAACTATGTTTACCACTTTTCCTTGAGATAATCATTGATTTATTGAATGACGTTCATAGCTTAACATTCAGTTTTCTACCTTGGAGAAAAAAATATTTATAGTGTTTTTTGAGAGTGATATTTTTAGGACTATATAATGAATGTGAATGATGAATATTCATCAATGTTACTATTATATCAAAACATAAGGATTAAATAAAAAAATACATATAGGATTATTAAACCATTTCCAATATAAACATAGAAATGGGATAACATCGATATAGATATTGTCATGGGCCTTCTAATAATGACTAAGTTATATAATTGAATCCAGTATGTAGTTAAAATTATTAAAAATATCTTTCACTTAATTTTCATTCAATATGACTTATCAGGTTATAAATATGTGATGAAAAACATTAGATAATTTTTAAGGATTTATTGAAAACAACAATCAATTATTACCACTCAAGATCTCATAATTTTATCAATGTTCTTACATATGAATCAACATGCTATGAAACAAATCAACATTTCTTAACCTATAGTCCCTAGAATTATGAAAAATATGAATGCACTATCTAGGGACATGATAGAATACTTTGAATATAATCAATATATTTCAATTTTTTCTTTGATCAATATATTCCACTAGTCTAATTCTTATACATAAATAGATCTAAATCAATCATCCAAGTGACTCCTTAAGAATTCATATATAGAATGAAATAATGTAATACAAAATATTATTATAAAGGTGTGGAATATATGCAATGTTGACATAAACTTGTCGATATAATGAATAAAATGGTTATTTCCATTGAGACTACATTAATTTTAGTCAAAGTCCATTGAATATCTATACAATCAGTGGTTGATGAGACCTGGAGTTCAATGTTTATGATAATTTTATCCTTAGTATATCCCCATAGAAAAGAGTAATTATGATTGGAAAGAAGGGATACCAATTTCACTAATATATTACTTCCCTTTTGATTCTTAATCATATAGAAGTTATATAAATTAAAATATTATTTCCACCAAGTTAGATCTAAGTGAATGATATATTCCATATATCTCTCATGATGAATTAAATACAAGATCCCCCACATGTACTAAATAATCAGGTGGTACAATTGGAGAATTAAGTCCTTACTGAAAAGTTTCAATGATGTTATTGGACAATAGAAACTTATTTCTATAAAATATGACCTATCACCATGTCAAATAACTTTATTAGAACTATTGGTTTGGCGTGTAAACAAAGAAATTTGTAGATGTAATGATATAAAACTAACCTCATTTACTCTCAAAAAATAATATGATAATAATTTCTTAGTATGAAAAATCAAAAGGGTATTTGAATGTAAAGACCCAAAACCATTTTATATGGAATTTTAAATTATAATAAACATATTTTTCATATTTAGTAATATAATATAGTATAAAATAATTCTTCACAAAATAATAACTAAAATGTCATTACATAACCACATAAGATCATTAGATATAAAAAATAAATTAACCAAATTAATATGACAATATTATAAAGTACAAAAACAAATTATTAATGCTAACTACAATAAATTAAAAATATTATATTATTTTTATCTCTTGGGGTTATCACCCTAATAAAAAATACTATATAAATGAAATAGATCATTAGTAAGGAAATAAAAATTTTAAAATAATGAAAAAAAGCCATGAAATTAATTTATGAAAATGTAAAATGAATGAATTATGTGGAATTTATAGGATGTACTCAATAATACATAATGGAAAAATAAAAAACATTTGAATTTTCACAATAACTTGACTATTATGAACACTAACATAAGCATTATGAATAATAATAATAACATTATAATTTATATAATGATTGGATAGATTAATGAAATAATTAATAAGATAAATGGGTCACTTAAAACATTAAATGCAATTTCAAAAAGTATCATATATTTTCCAAATTAAAAAAATTACAAATATTTCCATTAAAGGATTTTTTTATGATTTTTTATTTCGATTTTGGAAAGTTAATAAATTAATTGTATAAAAATTTTAAATAAACTAAATTGATATATTTTTAAACAAAAAATATAATTATTACATGGTTTTCATTTAAAAAAAATTATTCAATATTTTAATGTAAATTTTTTCCTCCCCTCATGTATAAATACCCCCTCTCCCATCCCATGAAAAAAATTCTATTCCACTTATTGAAGCTAAATATATTCCCAATTACCATAACATTATTCACTTAGTACACTTAGGGATGTTTTGGAGGTAGTAAATAACAAGAACTAAAGGTGATAGGATGTTATAAAAAGGATAAATATCATAAAAAAAATAATTTTTCCTTTCATAAGTATAAAATTTTTCTTTATAATATTAAATTCCTTCACCCATATATACAAAAATAATTTATAAGTCAATATTAATGTAATTAAAGATAAACATATACTTTAAATAAGTTATATATGATATAAAAATATATAGTGCATCATTCTCTCCCACGTTTGGCATGTTTTGTCAATGGTCAGTTTCATTTTCATTTATTGAAATTGTCAATGTTTTATTAATTAATTACAACATCTATGGATACTATGGAATATTTATATTATATAAATTTGTAATCAAATATATTTTAAACCACATAGAATTTATTTGACAAGTTTAAAAATATAATTGAATCAAAAACATGAAATTTACTGATATTGAGATATTTTAAGGAAATCATAACACCAAAAAATATCACCATTGGTAATTTATATTTAAAAATTCAATATAATGATTATAAATGGTCATAGTAAGTAAATTAAAACTAATTAAATTCAGGTTTATTGTTTTAATAATAATAATAATATTTTTTAGAAATATTACATATAATGAAATAAAATGAAATATAAGGTAAGGGGAATGATAACATAAAAATTTACAGTTGGATTTATCATGTTATTAACATTGACTTAATAATTATTATTCTATATCCATATTAAATGACTCTTTAATTAATTACCAATTTTATTCTCTAGATTTAAATGTATTTATTTCTTTTGGTTGACTACTAATAAAATTTGTTAGTTTTTTATCAATGGATGTTCCAGAAAACACTCTTCAATTATTCTTATATTGTTCATATTCTATCTATTAATATTTATCTATTATTTCCTAATGTAACCATTCCATGGAAAAATTATTCTTTCAATCATATTTTTTGGAACCTCCAAGTGTATTCTTTTAAATATTGATTATTATAACTCTTTAAAACTAGTTAATTTCTCAATTTTTGATATCATGATTATGATTAATGTGAGTTTTCCATTCCATGTGGAATGTATTATATTGATCATATTATTAGGAGAAAATTTGAATAAAATATTATAGTTGTCGAATTCATTAGGTAATGTAATATATATCCTGAAATTATTATTTTTATCCATGAACATGAAACTATCATTGTTAATAATTATGATTTTATGATTTGAATACATATTTTATAAGGGATCAGGATGCTATAATTTTCATCAACATATGTTTGGGATTTTAATATTGTGTTATGATGTTTCATTATACTATAAAATCCATATTCCATGTCCATTTTTAAATAATTACCTCATAATTATGATAATTAGTATTTTATCATGCTAAAATGATATTACCTATTATCATACATGTATATTCGATTCATTTCCATCAATTCATACATGTTATTCCCCCATTATTATGAATTTTTATCCTATTTTTTGATGTATAATCTCATGTCACTAAATTTATAATGAAGAAAATGAAATCAAGTTGAAGGAAAATGCTTATGGAATTAAATTATGTTATTTGTTCTATGTAAGATCATGTTGTATGGACATAATGATCATGTAACGACCCAAAGTTTCATTAATGGAAATACCTCTTGATCTAGTTAAATATATCTTTATGTAAAACGTTTATATAAAGTGTCAACTTCTTTATTTTTATGTTAAGAGTTGTGACCGTTACTTTTATAGCTATTGAACAGTGATCACATGATTAGTATAAATATAAGGCTTTAACGAACCCAATTTACTCAGACAAAGGAAGAGATGGTCTCATCCAGTAGAATTGCTCCATACGAAGCCCATTTGTCAGAGCTCTGAAAAGAGGTGGAATCTTTGGGCTTCGCTCTTGACTAGGCCCAATCTAAGCTTCACCATGTAAAGCTCAAACGAGACCATCTACGTGAAAAGTGGAAGTTGATAGAGATTACCACTCGAGCGATGTTATCCGAGCCACCCCAAGAGTCTGTCACCATCACACACCTTACCCTTAGGTCTTATGTGGCTGGTTTAAGGGGTTATGTAACAAATCTCTTGTAATATGTTCATGTAAATTATTTTTGTATATAATAATGAATATACTTTATTGTCATTATCGATACATTATAAATAGTTTTTAAAGTACAAATAGTGTTTTTAGTTATTATTTAATTAAGAATTATATTTTATTAAATTAAGGGATTTTATAATTAAATAATATTTTAATAAAATATTATTATTATTATTAAATTATATTTTATTAAAAATAAATAATCTTATAATCTTATGAATGCAATTGTAATTTTTATTAAGGTTTGAAAGCCATTTTTGTAAAAACCTGTGTATTTCGATAAATGTTGGTTTTTATTTTAAAAGTGAAAATTAACATATTTAGAAAATTATTTATATAAAATAAATGTTATTTCTAGAATCAGGACATAGAAATTATCCAATGGTGAATTTTTCATAATTTCCTGAGACAATCAAATGTTTGGGTAAAAATTAAATACTGTTTAAATATATAATGTGTTTTATTACATCATAATGACCCAATGGTGATGTAATAAAATACTATAAGCTTTATGTTCGGACAATATATGTTTTAGCATTAAAATAATGTGATTTTGGGTTTGTTTGACTTACTTTTCAAAGCATTAATGGACCCTTCAAGACTTATTAAACACCATGTCTTTTTAAATTGTTTTCCATGGGAGTGTGACTCACCTCCACATAAGCAACCCTATTATTTTAATAAGTTTGGACTTTGGCCTCATAAAATATTGTTTTCCTATTCCCTTTTACAAAATCCATGGGCAAAAAACCATGGGATGTTTTTTGGTTTGGATTAATTTAATATAAGGGGTCCCAAACCTAAATAATAAAGAATTTCTTCACCTTTCCTATATAAACCCACCCAAGCTCCCACTTCATCCTCACTCAAATCCTTTGGAGTTCGTCCAATCTCTTCCCTAATCTCCCTATAATCCTCTCAAGGTTCCCCAAGCTCCCAAGAAGCCTCTATCAAGCCTCTCTCAAGACTTTGGAAGCACACTTCCAAGTAAGGGTTTTTTCTTCCTTTCTCATTTTTGTCCAATTTTCTGTACGTTGTTTTTCATTTTAATTTTAATTATGAATGTTGGGGTATGGTTTTTCACCTCACTCATAATTACCTCTTTATGTTTGAATGATGGTATACCCATTTCTCTCTCATTAAATTCATCACATGTACACCCGTTACTATGCTGAAATTCTGAAAGGAACTTCTCTCTGCTCTTTTACATTCAAGAAATACTTTTGTATCATGAATCTAAATTCCATTAGAATTGATGGGACATGTATCTATATGACCTCCTTACTTTCAATTACATGTAAATATGATGAGTAAACCCTTTATCTCTCATAAAACATTTTTATGAATTCTTATGTCACGCCGTTACGCTGCCGAAATCGCACCGATTTTCTAAGCCAATGCCATTGTGTAGTGAATACCATGCCCATTTCTCCATCAAGGGTATTCACATTTATGAACATTTAATTATTGATTATAAAGTTTCATGTATAAATTCCACATTCTTTTATCGTGGAATAAATGATTATGTTTTATGAATCCATGTTTTATAATCCATGTGGCACACTTATGCATGAAATGAAATGCTTAAGAAGGGTGCACCCTTATAGCTCTCCAATTCATTGGGTAAAGTATAGTATCATGATACGTCATGTGCAATGAGTGTTGAATCATGCTAATTCAAGTGCAATATGGGTTTACTCATGCTTCATATGCAATGAGAATTTACTCATGCTCTATGTGCAATGAGCCTTGGCTCATACTAATTCCATGTTAAGTGTTATTGCCACATTTCCATGTTATGATTATCATGATTTATCATGAATTTATGTTCATGTTTCTATTGTTCTCTATTGATATTACTATTGTCTAAGATATATTGTAATCCTCATGTTTTCAATGTTTATTCCCTTACTGGGCATTATAGCTCACCCTTTTCTTATGCATGTCCTCAGGTTATCCCATGCAATGCTAAGTATGAGGGGATGTAGTGGTCATGTAAATGAAGTTTTCAATAAAGATGTTGTATTTCATGTTTTAAGTTGTTATGTAATGATCCTAATCCCCAAAGACACGATACCTATCGATCTTCCATGTTGTATCAAGTGAATTGTTTATGTAATAAATCATGTTTAAGTTTGTAATAGAAGCAGGGTTTCCATAGTTGGTATCAGAGGATAGGTTTAGTTATTTTTGGGATTAGGATTAGAAAACCCTAGTAAAGCCTTAGAGACAAGACTATGTAAAATAAAAACATCCCCATGTTTTGGTAAGTACTGAGCAAGTAGTTTATCAAGAAAATACATCCCTGTCTAGATACGAGAAGGTAGAGGCGGCTCTAGCACAGATGTATCCTAGGGGTAAAACCCGAAAACACCGCTTTGAGCTAGAATCAAAAGGGAACTGGTGCATGACAATGGTCCTGGATGCACTTTTGGTTACGACACTCCTGGGGGATATGTTTTGATAAATTCACAAGATTAGTATGAACCCTTATTATGGGAATTAAAAAAAATTACACTAAGAATATATGTTAGAAAGTAGATCATGAAAAGCCTATATTAAAGCCTATAAACTCATGAGTTAAGGAAATAAAAGTTTATTTATAAGTCACCAACTTTTTTCTTTGGATTACCCTTTATGTGTTACCCCCTAAATTTCCTTTTATTCCGGCTAATAGATGGTAATAGGAGGACTTGGTCTAACAACCGATGTGAAGATCAATGTGATGACTGTACTATTGAGATGCCCAATCCAATGAGAGCGGGAATCATGAACTTTGTCAGGTTTCTCTCCCAACAAACTCAAGCTTTGAATTGAAACACAGGTCAAGTGGAACGTTCAACCCCCCCTAAGAAAGAACAAGTTGCTATTGAGATCTTCATTTGACAAAGGCCTCATACTTTTAGTGGATCATCCGATCCCACGATCGCTGAACAATGGATCAACTCCATTGAAAATATCTTCTCCATCCTTCAATGTTCTGAACAAGAGAAGGTTCTCCTGGAGGCTTATCGTATGGAGGGTGAAGCTGATCAATGGTGGGCATTGATCAAAAATACGAATCCTTAGGAGGAGATCTAGGCATTGGAATTGAAGGATTTCCGGAAGATGTTTTTCAATAAATATTTTCCACACACGCTCCGGCTTAAGATGGAATGGGACTTCCTTTCCCTCAAGAGAAAAGACGAATAATCTGTTGGAGCATACGAGGAAAACTTCACAAGTCTTGAACGATATGCTTCTGGCTTTGTTGTTACCCCCAAATTCAAGGTTAAACGCTTATTTGGTGGGCTGAAGCCTAGCCTATGGAAAGCATTAGCGATCCATGACTTCGAAAGCTATGAGAAAATTGTCCGATGTGCCCTCAAGGTCAAAATGGAGATCGGGGAATCATAGGGGTATCATAGGGAAAATAATCGTAAGGTGTACTTCAATGCTGGCAGTCTGATGGATAAATCCAATGGTGCTAAGAAGATCCAGCACCCCACTTTCCAAAAGTGTGGAAATAAGCACCTTGGAAATTGCCTCAAGGGGATTAGGAAATGCTTTAGGTGTGGAAGAGAAGGGCACCTAGCTATTAACTATCGGAAAGAAAGACCCGCGGCTGCGACAGAGGAGAGGAACGCTCTGTTCAAACCTCAACGCATTGTTCATTGCTACAACTGCAAAGAACTAGGGCACTTTTCAAATCAGTGCCCTAAACCAAGGGTTTTCGGAGGCAACCAACAACCTCCAAGGTAGAAAGGAAGAGCTTTTTCCATCACTTCTGCCGAAGGGAACCTGACAAAGAAGTGGTGACAGGTAAAATAGTTATTAATTCAAGAATAGCAAATGCACTTTTTGATTTAGGTTATATGCATTCTTTTATATCACGAAAGTTTAGTAGAACAATCCCCACACCACCAAAAATCATGGAAGTGAAGATGTCAGTGAGTACGGAAAATGGGGAAATCATTGCATCCCAAGAATATAAGTCCTTCCCTATTATAATCTGTGGATTTAATATCCCAGAAAACATCATCAGACTACCTCTGGTAGAATTTGATTCAATTATTGGCATGGATTGGTTTTACTTATATAGAGCCAACATAAATTGTCAGGAGAGAGAAATCACACTCCATATGGAGAATCGACCCCCAATTCTTTACAATTGTAAGGAGGAAGATGAATATCCTTTATATCCATCATCTCAAGCATGGAAATTACTACCCTATGAGAACATGTATCTGGATCAGATGATTGAGTCCAAGGAAGAAACCACCCCTGAGGAAATGCCTATTGTGAGGGAATTTGCTGAAGTGTTTCCCAAGGAACTGCCTGGTCTTCCTCCTATAAGAGATGTTGAATTCTCAATTTAACTTATATCAGGGGATCTACCAATATACAAGACTCCATATAGAATGGCTATCGTGGAGATTGAATACCTGAATAAACAACTACAGGAGAATCTGGATAAAGGGTTTATACGCCCAAGTGCTTCACCATGGGGTGCACCAGTACTCTTCGTCAAGAACAAGGATGGGTCAATGCGTCTTTGCATAGATTATCATGAACTTAACAAAATCACGATAAAGAACAACTATCCTCTTCCACGGATTGATGAATTGTTCGATCAGCTGTGCAGAGAACAATACTTCTCCAAGGTAGATTTGCGGTCGGGATATTATCAAGTAAGGGTGAAGAAGGAAGATGTCCCCAAGACTGCTTTTCATACAAGATACGAGCACTATGAATTCATAATAATTCTTTTCATACTCACTAATGCTCCACCAATCTTCATGGAATTGATGAATAGAGTGTTTAGAGATTACATTGAAAAATTTTTGGTAGTCCTTATAGATGATATTCTAATATACTCCAAAACCAAGGAGGATCATGAGGAGAATTTAAGAACTGTACCAGAGACTTTGCGCAAGGAGAATCTCTATGAAAAGTACAACAAGTGTGAGTTCTGGTTGAAAAGAGGTCTCATTCTTGGGCCATATCATCACAAGCAATGGTATATCTGTGGATCCCTCCAAAACAGATTCAATTGAGGGATGGCCGAGGCCAAAATTGCTAATGGATATCCGTAGCTTCTTGAGGTTAGCTGGATATTATCAACGATTTGTGAGAAATTTTTCATGATTGTCCAACCCTCTTACCAAGCTAACTCGAAAGGGAGTAAAGTTTTTTTGGAGTGATGAATGCAAAGAAAGCTTCAAGGAGTTGAAAAGGAGGCTTATCACTGCTCCTGTAGTCACTTTAACAAAATGTGGGAAAATATTTGTTGTATTCCGTGATGTTTCGAAGAAGGGATTAGGCTGTGTGCTGATGCAGAATGATAAAGTGATATCCTATGCCTGAAGGCAATTGAAAATCCCCAATAAAAACTATCCAACGCATGATCTGGAGTTGGCGGAAGTGATATTTGCCTTGAAAATATGGTGGAAATATATCTATGGGGAGAAATGTGAGATATATACTGACCACAAGAGTCTTAAATATATATTCACAGAGAAAGATCTTAATATGCGCCAGAGAAGATGGATAGAGATCATCAAGGATTATGACTATTCAATACATTACCACCCTGGGAAAGCGAACAAGGTGGTAGATGCCCTAAGTAGAAAGGACCTAGTGATTCTATCAATGATGAGAATTGAGAAGGATCCAATATTCTTAGACTTGATAAAGATGGACATGGGAATAAAAAATAAGGGAACATCATCAATCCTTTCACAAATGATTGCTCAACTGTCTCTTTTAGAAAGGTTAAAGGATGCTCAAAAGGATCATGTGGTAATTCAGGAAAAAGTGAAAGCTATCAGAAAAGGGAAATCCATGGAGTTTAATGTGAATGAAGAATAAATTGTGCGATTTGGGAAATGGATATGTGTTCCATTATGTCCGGAGCTAAAGGAGGAACTTTTGGATGATGCACATAGTTCAAATTTCTCTATTCACCTAGGGAGCACAAAGATGAATCAAGATCTCCGAGAAAACTTTTGGTGGGATAATATGAAAAAGGAGATCGCTGAATGTACATCAAAGTGCATGGTGTGCCAGCAAGTGAAGGCAGAGGAAGAAGTCTAATGGGATGATACAACCATTTCCCATACCAGAATGGGAATGAGAGAACATCACCATGGACTTTGTCACCGGACTACCAAGGACATCCAAAGGCAATAATGCAATCTGGGTTGTTGTGGATCATATTACAAAGACTGCACACTTCATTGCTATTCTGGAGGATTTCTCATTGGATCAACTGGCATAGATATATATCAAGAAAGTGGTAAGGCTACATGGAGTACCACTATCTATTGTGTCTGACGGAGATCCAAGATTCACCTCTAAGTTTTGGAAGAGTCTTCAACATGCTCTGAATACTGAAGTGAACTTCAGTACGACCTATCATCCTTAAACTGTTGTCCAATCCGAGTGGACTATCCAAACAGTTGAGGACATGTTGAGAGCGTGATAAATGAACTTTAAATGAGGATGGGATCAACATCTTACTCTGGTTGAGTTCTCTTATAATAATAGTTTACACTCAAGCATCCAAATGGCACCATATAAGACCTTTATGGGAAAAGGTACAGAACACTAATGTGTTGGGATGAGGTCGGTGAACGTAAGCTGCTTGGACCGGAAGGGGTTGAGGAAATGGCGGAGAAGGTGAAAACCATTCAGTAGCATATCAAGGTAGCCCAGAGTCGACAAAAGAGTTATGCAGATAATCGTCAACGAGACCTTGAGTTTAATATTGGAGGCATTGTTTTTCTACGCATATCTCCATGGAAGAAGGTCATGAGGTTTGGAAAGAAAGGGAAGTTAAGTCTAAGGTACATCATCCCCTTCGAGATTCTTGATCGTGTTGGGGATGTGGCCAATCGACTAGCACTTCCACCTACCATGGCCAAAGTACATGATGTATTCCATGTATCCTTGTTAAAGAAGTACATACCAGACCCTTCACATGTACTCTCTTCTGAGGTGGTACAGTTTGAGGATGATCTTTCTTATGAAGAGCAACCAGTGAAGATCTCAGATCGTAGAGAAAAAGTTCTATGAAATAAGACAATACCCCTTGTCAAGGTGTTGTGGCGAAACCACAAGTTTGAAGAAGCGATGTGGGAATCGGAGGAAATGCTGAAGCTGAGTTACCCACATCTGTTTTAGAGTGGGAAAAGGAGATTTCGAGGGCGAAATTTCTTAAGGGGTGTATTTTGTAACAACCCAAAGTTTCATTAATGAAAAATCCCTTTTGATTTAGTTAAATATCTCTTTATGTAAAATGTTTATATAAAATGTCAACTTCTTTAGTTTTATGTTAAGAGTTGTGACCGTTACTTTTATAGCTTTTGAACAGTGATCGCATGATCAGTATAAATATAAGGATTCAAAGAACCAAATTTACTCAGACAAAGGAAGCGTTGGCCTTATCCAGTAGAATTGCTCTATACGAAGCCTAATTGTCAGAGCTCGGAAAAAAGGTAGCGTCTTTGGGCTTCGCTCTTGACCAGGCCCAAGATGAGCTTCACCATACCAAGCTCGAACAAGACCATCTACGAGAAAAGTGGAAGTTGATAGAGATTACCACTCGAGTGATGTTATCCGAGCCACCCCAAGAGTCTATCACCATCACACATCTTACCCTTAGGTCTTATGCAGCTGTTTTAAGGGGTTATGTAACAAATCTCTACTACTATGTTCATGTACATTATTTTTTTATATAATAATGAATATACTTTCTTGTCATTATTGATACATTGTAAATAGTTTTTAAAGTACAAATAGTGTTTTTAGTTATTATTTAATTAAGAATTCTATTTTATTAAATTAAGGGATTTTTTAATTAAATAACATTTTAATAAATTATTATTATTATTATTAAATTAATTTTTATTCAAAATAAATAATCTTATAATCTTATGAATGCAACTGTAATTTTTATTAAGGTTTGAAAGGCATTTTTGTCAAAACCCGTGAATTTTCAATAAATGTCGGTTTTTATTTTAAAAGTAGAAATTAACATATTTATAAAATTATTTATATAAAATAAATGTTATTTATGGAATAAGGACGTCAAAATTATCCAACAGTGAATTTTTCATAATTTTATGAGACAATCAAATTTTTGGGTAAAAATTAAACACTGTTTAAATATAAAATGTGTTTTATGACATCATAATGACCAAATAGTTATGTAATAAAATACTATAAGCTTTATGTTCGGCCAATATATGTTTTAACAATAAAATAATGTGATTTTGGGTTTTTTTGACTTACTTTTAGAAGTATTAACAGACCCTTCAAGACTTATTTAACACCTTGTCTTTTTAAATTGTTTTCCATGGGAGTGTGACTCACATCCACATAAGAAACCCTATTATTTTAATAAGTTAGGACTTTGGCCTTATAAAATATTGTTTTCCTCTTCCCTTTTCAAAAAACCATGGGCAAAAAACCATGGGATGGTTTGTGGTTTGGATTAATTTAATATAAGGGGTCCCGAACCTAAATAATAAAGAATTTCCTCACCTTTCCTATATAAACCCACCCGAGCTCCCACTTCCTCCTCACTCAAATCCTTTTGAGTTCGTCCAGCCACTTCCCTACTCTCTCTAGAATCTTCTAAAGGTTCCCCAAGCTCCCAATAAGCCTCTCTCAAGCCTCTCTCAAGCCTTTGGAAGCACACTTCCAAGTAAGGGTTTTTTCTTCCTTTCTAATTTTTGTCCAATTTTCTTTAAGTTGTTTTGCCTTTTAATTTCAATTATGAATGTTGGGGTATGATTTTTCACCTCCCTCATACCTCCCTCTTTATGTTTGAATTATGGGATACCCCTTTCTCTCTCATTAAATGCCTCCCATGTACACCCGTTACTATGCCGAAATTCCGAAAGGAACTTCTCTCTCCTCTTTTACATTCAAGCAATCCTTTTGTATCATGAATATAAATTCCATTAAAATTATTAGGACATGTATCTATATGACCACCTTACTTTCCATTATATGTAAATATGATTAGGAACCCCTTTCTCTCTGATCAACCATTTTTTTGAATTCTTATGTCACGCCGTTACGCTGCCAAAATCGCACTGATTTTCTAAGCCAATGCCATTGTGTAGTGAATACCATGCCCATTTCTCCATCATGGGTATTCACCTTTATACACATTTACTTATTGATTATAAAGTTTCATGTATGAATTCCACATTCCATTATCATGGAATAAATGATTATATTTTATGAATCCAGGTTTTATGATCCATGTGGCACACTTATGCATGAAATGAAATGCTTAAGAAGGGTGCACCCTTATAGCGCTCCAATGCATTGGGTAAAGTATAGTATCATGATACGTCATTTGCAATGAGTGTTGACTCATGATAATTCAAGTTCAACGAGGGATTACTCATGCTTCATGTGCAATGAGGATATACCCATGCTCTATGTGCAATGAGCCTTGGCTCATGCTAATTCCATGTTAAGTGTTGTTGCCACATTTACATTTTATGATTATCATGCTTTATCATGCCTTTATGTTCATATTTCTCTTGTGCTCTATTGATATTCCTTTTGTCTAACATTTATTTTACTCCTCATGTATCAATGTTTATTCCCTTACTGGGCTTTATAGCTCACCCTTTTCTTATGCATGTCCTCAGGTTATCCCATGGAATGCTAAGTGTGAGGGAATATAGTGGTCATGTAAAGGACGTTTTCAATAAAGATGTTGTATTTCATGTTTTAAGTTTTTATGTAATGATCCTAATCCCCAAAGACACTAGACCTCTCTATCTTCCATGTTGTATCAAGTGAATAGTTTATGTAATAAATAATGTTTATGTTTTTAATAAAAGCAGGGTTGTCATAGTTGGTATCAGAGGATAGGTTTAGTTATTTTTGGGATTAGGATTAGAAAACCCTAGTAAAGCCTTAGAGACAAGACTAAGTATAATAAAAACATCCCCAAGTTTTGGTAAGTACTGAGTAAGTAGTTTATCAAGAAAATACGTCCCTTTCTGGATACGAGTAGGTAGAGGCGGCTCTGGCACAGATGTATCCTAGGGGTAAAACCCGAAAACACCGCTTTGAGCTAGACTCGAACGGGAAATGGTGCACGACAATGAGCCTGGCTGCACTCTTGGTTACGACACTCCTGAGGGATTTGTTTTGATAAATTCACAAGCTTAGTATAAACCCTTATTAAGGGAATTAAAAAAATGACCCTAAGAATATATGTTAGAAAGTAGATCATGAAAAGCCTAGATTAAAGAATATAGCCTCATGAGTTAAGGAAATAAAAGTTTATTTATAAGTCATCAACTTTTTTCTTTGGATTACCCTTTATGTGTTGCCCCCTAACTTTCCTTTTATTCCAGCCAATGGCTGGTAATAGGAGGACTTGGGCTAACAACCAAAGTGAAGATCAATGTGATGACTGTACTAATGAGATGCCCAATCCAATGGGAGAAGGAATCACGATCTTTTTCACGCTTATCTCTCAGATAACTCAAGATTTGAATAGAAACAAGGGTGAATAAGATTGTTCAACCCCCCCTAATAAAGAACAATTAACTATCGAGATCTTCATGAGACAAAGGCCTCCTACTTTTAGTGGATCATCCAATCCCACAATCTCTGAACAATGGATCAACTCCATTGGAAAGATCTTCTCCATCCTTCAATGTTCTGAACAAGAGAAGGTTCTCCTGGCGGCTTATCGTATGGAGGGTGAAGTTGATCAATGGTGGACATTGATAAAAAATATGAAGCCTGAGGAGGATATCGATGCGTTGGAATGGAAGGATTTCCGGAAGATGTTTTTTGATAAATATTTTCTGCTCACCCTCCGGATTAAGATGGAAAGAGACTTCCTTTCCCTCAAGAAAAAAGACAAAGAATTTGTTGGAGAGTATGAGGAAAACTTCACAAGGATTGCACAATACACTTCCGGCTTTATTGTTACCCCCGAATGCAAGGTTGACCGCTTCTTTGGTGGGCTGAAGCCTAGCCTACAGAAAGAATTAGCGATCCGTGACTTTGAACGCTATGAGGAAATTGTCTGATGTTCCCTCAAGGTTGAAATGGAGATCAGGGAATCACAAGGGAATCATGGGGACAAGAAGCGTAAGGTGTACTTAAATGCTGGTGGTCCGTTGGATAAATCCAACGGTGCTAAGAACATCCAGCACCCCCCTTGCCAACAGTGCCGAAAGAAGCCCCCTGGAAATTGCCTCAAGGGGACGAGGAAATGCTTTAAGTGTGGAAGAGAAGGGAACCTAGATGTTAACTATCGGCAAGAAAGTCCCGCAACTACGAAAGAGGAGAGGAATGCTCCGTTCGAACCTCAACGTGTTGTTCATTGCTACAACTGCAATGAACTAGGGAACTTTTCAAATAATTACCCTAAACCAAGGGTTTTCGGAGGCAACCAACAACCTCCAAGGTAGCAAGGAAGAGCTTTTTCCATCACTTCTACCGAAGTGAACCCTGATAACGAAGTGGTGATAGGTACACTAGTTATTCGTTCAATAATAGTGAACATACTTTTTGATTCAGGTTCTACGCATTATTTTATATCTCGAAAATTTAGTTGAACAATCCCAGCACCACCAGAAATCATGGAAGTTAAGATGTTGGTGAGTACGAAAAATGGGGAAATAATTTCATCCCATTAATATAAGTCCTCCCCTATTATAATATGTGGATTTAATTTCCCAGTGAACTTATTCATACTCCCTCTGGTGGAATTTGATGAAATTCTTGGCATGGCTTGGCTTTCCTTATATAGATCTAACATAAATTGTTGGGAGAGGGAAACCACACTCCATATGGAGAATTGACCCCCAATTATTTAAAAGTGTAAGGAGGAAGATGAATCTACTTTATCTCCATCATCTCAAGCATGGATATTAATACACTATGAGAACGCGTATCTGGCTCAGATGATTGAGTCCAAGGAAGAAACCACCCCTGAGGAAATGCCTATTGTGAGGGAATTTTCTGAAGTGTTTCCCGAGGAACTACCTGGTCTTACTCCTAGAAGAGATGTTGAATTCTCAATTGAACTTATACCAGGGGATCTACCAATATCCAAGACTCCATATAGAATGGCTGTCATGTAGATTGAAGAGTTTGAGAAACAACAACATGAGAATCTGGATAAAGGGTTTATACGCCCAAGTGCTTCACCATGGGGTGCACCCGTCCTCTTCGTCAAGAAGAAGGATTGGTCAATGCGGCTTTGCAACGATTATCGTGAACTTAACAAAATCACAATAAAGAAAAGTATCTTCTTCCATAGATCTATGAATTGTTCGATCAGCTTCACGGAGCACAATACTTCTCCAAGGTAGATTTACGATCGGGATATTATCAAGTAAGGGTGAAGAAGGAACATGTCACCAAGACTGATTTTCGTATTAGATATGAGCACTATGAATTCATAGTAATGCCTTTCGGACTCACTAATTCTCCAGAAATATTCATGGACTTGATGAATAGAGTCTTAGAGATTACCTTGACAAATTTGTGGTAGTCTTTACAGATGATATTCTAATATACTCCAAAACCAAGGAGGATCATGAGGAGCATTTAAGAACTGTACGAGAGACTTTGCGCAAGGAGAATATCTATGAAAAGTACAACAAGTGTGACTTCTGGTTGAAGGAGGTCTCATTCTTGGGCCATATCATCACAAGAAATGGTATTTCTCTGGATCCCTCCAAAACAGATGCAATTGAGGGATGGCCGAGGCCAACATCAGTAACAGATATCCATATCTTCTTGGGGTTAGCTGGATATTATCGATTATTTTTGAGAAATTTCTCACGATTGTCCAACCCTCTTACCAAGATAACTCAAAAGTGAGTAAAGTTTGTTTGGAGTGATGAATGAGAAGAAAGCTTTAAGGAGTTTAAAAGGAGGCTTATCACTACTCCTGTGCTCACTTTACCCATAAGTAGGGAAATTTTTGTGGTATTCAGTGATGTTTCGAATAAGGGCTTAGGCTGTGTGCTGATGCAGAATGATAAAGTGATATCCTATGCCTCAAGGAAGTTGAAAATCCATGAGAGAAACTATCCAACGCATGATCTGGATTTGGCGGCGGTGATCTTTTCCTTGAAAATCTGGCAGTATTATCTCTATGGGGAGAAATTTGAGATATATAATAACCACAAGAGTATTAAATATATATTCACACAAAAAGATCTTAATATGCGCCAGAGAATATGGATATAGCTCATCAAGTATTATGACTGTTCAATACATTACCTCCTTGGGAAAGTAAACAAGGTGGAAGATTCCCTAAGTAGAAAGGACCCAGTGATTCTATCAATGATGAGAATTGAGAAGGATCCAATCTTCATAGACTTGATAAAGATGGACATGGGAATCATAAAGAAGAGAATATAATCAATCCTTTCACAAATGATTGCTCAAACGTCTCTTTTGGAAAGGTTAAAGGATGCTCAAAAGGATGATGTGAGAATTCAGGAAAAAGTGGAAGCTATCAAAAAAGGGAAATCCTCGGAGTTTAATGTTAATGAAGAAGGAATTGTGCGATTTGGGAAAAGACTATGTATTCCATTACGTCCGGAGCTGAAGAAGGAACTTTTGGATGATGCACATAGTTCAAATTTCTCTATTCACCCAGGGAGCAAAAAGATGTATCGAGATCTCCGAGAAAACTTTTGGTGGGATAATATGAAAAAGGAGATCGCTGAATATACATCAAAGTGCCTGGTGTGCCAGAAAGTGAAGGAAAATAGGAAGAAGTCTAAGGAGATGATGCAACCATTTACCATACAAGACTAGAAATGGGGGAACATCACCATATACTTTGTCACCAGACTTCCAAGGACATCCAAAGGAAACAATGCAATCTGGGTTGTTGTGGATTTTCTTACAAAGACTGCACACTTCATTTCTATTCGGGAGGATTTCTCATTGGATCAACTGGCACGAATACATATCAGGGAAGTGGTAAGGATTCATGGAGTACCACTATCTATTGTGTCTGAACGAGATCCAAGATTCACCTCTATGTTTTGGAATAGTCTTCAACATGCTCTGAATACTGAACTGAACTTCAGTATGGCCTATCATCCTCAAACTGATGACCAATCCGAGAAGACTATCCAAACACTTGAGGACATGTTGAGATAATGCTCAATGAACTTTAAAGTAGGATGGGATCAACATCTTCCTCTGGTTGAGTTCTCTTATAATGACAGTTTACACTCAAGCATCCAAATGGAACCATATGAATCCCTTTATGGGAAAAGGTGCAGAACACCGGCATGTTGGGATGAGGTCGTTGAACGTAAGCTGCTTGGACTAGAAATGGTCAAGGAAATAGTGGAGAAGGTGAAAACCATTCAGCAACATATCAAGGCATCCCAGAGTTGACAGAAGAGTTATGCAGATAATCGTCGACAAGACTTTGAGTTTAAAGTTGGAGACATGGTTTTTCTATGCATATCTCTGTGGAATAAGGTCATGAGGTTTGGAAAGAAAGGGAAGTTAAGTCCAAGGTACATCGGCCCCTTCGAGATTCTTGATCGTGTCGGGGCTATGGCCTATCAACTAGAACTTCCACCTACCATGGCCAAAGTACATGATGTCTTCCATGTATCCCTCTTAAGGAAGTACATACCGAACCCTCCACATGTACTCTTTTTTGATGTGGTACAGTTGGAGGATGATCTTTCTTATGAGGAGCGACTTGTGAAGATCTTAGATCATAGAGAAAAGTTATATGAAATAAGACTATGCACCTTGTCAAGGAGTTGTGGCGAAAACTCAATTTTGAAGAAGCAACATGGGAATTAGAGGAAATGATGAAGCTGAGTTACCCACATCTGTTTTAGTGTGGGAAAAGGAAATTTCGAGGGCGAAATTTCTTAAGGGGGGAATATTGTAATGACCCAAAGTTTCATTAATAAAAATCCCTCTTGATCTAGTTAAATATCTCTTTATGTAAAACGTTTATACAAAATGTCAAATTATTTAGTTTTATGTTAAGAGTTGTGACCGTTACTTTTATAGCCGTTGAACAGTTATCACATGATTAGTATAAATATAAGGCTATAACGAACCCAATTTAATCAGACAAAGGAAGAGATGGCCTCATCCAGTAGAATTTCCTCATACGAAGCCCATTTGTCAGAGCTCGAAAAAGAGGTGGCGTCTTTGGGCTACGCTCTTGACTAGTCCCAAACTGAGCTTCACCATGTCAAGCTCGAACGCGACCTTCTACGGGAAAAGTGCAAGTTGATAGAGATTACCACTCGAGCGATGTTATCCGAGCCACCTCAAGAGTCTGTCACTATCGCACACCTTACCCTTAGGTCTTATGCAGCTATTTTAAGGGGTTATGTAACAAATATCTAGTACTATGTTCATGTACATTATTTTTGTATATAATAATGAATATAATTTCTTATCATTATTGATACATTGTAAATAGTTTTTAAAGTAAAAATAGTGTTTTTAGTTATTATTTAATTAAGAATTATATTTTATTAAATTAAGGGATTTTTTAATTAAATAGTATTTTAATAAAATATTATTATTATTATTAAATTAATTTGTATTAAAAATAATAATCTTATAATCTTATGAATGCAATTGTAATTTTTATTAAGGTTTGAAAGCCATTTTTGTCAAAACCCGTGAATTTTCGATAAATGTTGGTTTTTATTTTAAAAGTGAGAATTAACATATTTATAAAATTATTTATATAAAATAAATTTTATTTCTAAAATCATGATGTCGAAATTCTCTAACGGTGAATTGTTCGTAATTTTCTCACACAGTCAAATATTTGGGTTAAAATTAAATACTGTTTAAATATATAATGTGTTTTATGACATCATAATGACCCAATAGTGATGTAATAAAATACTATAAGATTTATTTTCGACCAATATATGTTTTAACGTTAAAATAATTTGATTTTGGGTTTGTTTGACTTACTTTTCAAAGCATTAATGGACCCTTCAAGACTTATTAAACAACTTGTCTTTTTAAATTGTTTTCCATGGGAGTTTGACTCACCTCCACATAAGAAACCCTATTATTTTAAGAATTTTGGACTTTGTCATTATAAAATATTTTTTCCCTCTTCCCTTTGCCAAAAACCATGGGCAAGAAACCATGGTATAGTTTGTTTTTTGGATTAATTTAATATAAGTGGTCCCAAACCTAAATAATAAATAATTCCCTCACCTTTCCTATATAAAGCCACCCAAGCTCCCACTTCCTTCTCACTCAAAGACTTTGGAGTTCATCCAAACTCTGACCTACTCTCTCTATAATCCTCTCAAGGTGCCTCAAGCTCCCAAGAAGCCTCTCTCAAGCCTCTGTCAAGCATTTGGAAGCACACTTCCAAGTAAGGGTTTTTTCTTCCTTTCTCATTTTTGTCCAATTTTCTTTAAGATCTTTTGCCTTTTAATTTCAATTATGAATGTTGGGGTATGGTTTCTAACCTCCATCATACTTCCCTATTTATTTTTTAATGATGGGATACCCCTTTCTCTCTCATTAAATGCCTCCCATGTACACCCGTTACTATGCTGAAATTCCGAAAGGAACTTCTCTCTCCTCTTTTACATTCAAGAAATACTTTTGTATCATGAATCTAAATTCCATTACAATTATTGGGAAATGTATCTATATAACCTACTTACTTTCCATTACATGTAAATATGATGAGGAACCCATTTCTCTCTCATCAACCATTTTTATGAATTCTTATGTCACGCCGTTACGCTGCCGAAATCGCACTGATTTTCTAAGCCAATGCCATTGTGTAGTAAATACCATGCCCATTTCTACATCAAGGGTATTCACCTTTATGCACATTTACTTATTGATTATAAAGTTTCATGTATTAATTCCACATTTCTTTATCATGGAATAAATGATTATGTTTTATGAATCCATGTTTTATGATCCATGTGGCACACTTATGCATGAAATGACATGTTTAAGAAGGGTGCGCCCTTATAGAGCTCCAATGCATTGGGTAAAGTATAGTATCATGATAACTCATGTGCAATGATCATTGAATCATGCTAATTAAAGTGCAATGAGTTTTTACTCGTTCTTCCTGTTCAATGAGGATTTACTCATGATCTATATGCAATGAGCCTTGGCTCTTTCTAATTCCATGTTAAGTGTTGTGGCCACATTTCCATTTTATGATTATCATGCTTTGTCATGCCGTTATGTTCATGTTTCTCTTTTTATCTATTGATATTCTTATTGTATAACATGTATTTTACTCCTCATGTATTCGATGTTTATTCCCTTACTGGGCTTTATAGCTCACCCTTTTCTTATGCATGTCCTCAGGCTATCCCATGAAATGCTAAGTACGAGGGAATGTAGTGGTCATGTAAAGGAAGTTCTCAATAATGATGTTGTATTTCATGTTTTAAGTTATTGTGTAATGATCTTAATCCCCAAAGACACTAGACCTATCGATCTTCCATGTTGTATCAAGTCAATAGTTTATGTAATAAATCATGTTTAAGTTTGTAATAAAAGCAGGGTTGTCATAGATCATGTGATACAAATCCATTTATTTCTAGAATTTAATATTTATATGTTACTATCAATTTTTTTTGTAATTATTAAGTTGGAATGAGGGAGGTATCTATAACATTCTAGTATTAGAGACACATATTGATGTGAGATTATCTAGTTTTTCACCACAATTCAACTCTATGTTATAAAATTGTTGTTTTTTGATGTTCCATATTCATATTTTTTTTATAATTTATTGATGTATTAGATATTGGATTCATGGATTGGGTTTTTAAATTATACTAGGATCCAAATCAATCTTTATGTGGATGCATGAAAATAAAAAATGTTTTTAAATAAATATTTGAAAGGAAAATAAGTTTCAAATATTTATTTGATGATATGTATCATGTTTTAACTGAAATATTTCCTTGGAATAATTATAAATTTTATTATATAATAACTAATAATGTAATAATGATGTTCAATTTATTATAAATCCTGGAAGTTAGATATGTATTTTCCAAGTTCAGGTGTGGAATAAGAATATTAATGGAGAATAGAGGGGGTTATAATGAAATTTGATAGTTTAATCAAGTTATGAGAGACCATAATATAAAATTATTTCTTTATAAATATTATATAATTTTATGATGAACCCTAGTCCGATGCTCTATTCTCAGTGAAGATGGTGGCTACAACGCCAATCCCTCCTCCCCCGGTGGAGGAGGGATCTCCGACATCCTCCAGAAGAGAAGGGCCTCATTTCCGCCCTTTCTCTAACCCTGATAGTCTTCTTCCCTTCCCAAAATCCTCGCTAAGTCCCAAGGTTGTGGATCTCTTAAATGGTCTCCATAATCTTTAGATTTCATCTTTAGAGTTCATGGAATCCACAACACTTTTGAATCTCACCCTGGTAGCTTAGTTTATACATAAGAGACCTTTAGTGGTTTTTTTGATAGGTTTGTCTTCAGCGCTTGGGACCTTCATGAGAGGGTGATAGTGGGTCTACTTGACAATCATCATTTCATGATTCATTTTTCTTCCTAGATGGACCTCATCAAAGCATGGTCGAGTGTGCCCTGTATCATCAATGGTTTTCAGTTCTTTATTTTTCGTTGGTCTTTTGATTTTCACATGAAGTGAGATCCACCTTCTACTGCGGTTTGGGTGAGTTTTCCAAATCTGCCTTTACCATTTCAATATCCAACCATTATCAGGATGATTAGTAATCTGGTAGGTAGATTATTATGCTCCGATAGTCGAACTGAGGTGGTTTTCCACCTGGTCAATCCACGAGTTTGTGTGGAACTGGACCTTTCTAGAATTCCGTTTGAGTATGTTTGGATTACAATCGGTGATGAGTATAGGTGTAAGCAGCGGGTGATTTATGAAAACTGGACTGATTTATGTTCTAACTTCAAGCGTTTGGGTCACTCCTCTGATGTTTACCGTTAGGGGTCTGGGAAGAAGAGAGGTAGGGGAATTGGCTATGAACCCTGCTCAGAGTTCAAGAGGCCGGGCCACTCGATGGAGGCTTGCCATCAGGGAGTTTCATCCAGGGGAAGGTTGGAGGATGGCGGTAAGGGAAAAGTTCCAAAACGTGAGGTGGTTGGCCCAGGTCTATTGAAAAATGGTATTGATGGGGGAGGTCGAGGATCCCAATTGCTTCAAGTGGTGGAGGAGGAGCATCTCGAAAATGCTCTAGTTGAAGGCAGTGTGTATATTGAGGGGATTACTTGCACTGATCGCATGAAGAAGGCTTCTATTTCTCAGAATAATCCGCTTGTGTGTGAAGAGTTCCATAGGTTAAAGCTGGACCTGGATGGACCATCCTATGAGCTATAGGACAATGGTCCAGTTCTGATCGAGGCTCCACAAATGGAAAATCAGTTGAATGGGAGTACAGAGGTTATCTTATGTGGGGAGGAGGTTTCCCCAGTCCCTCCTGGCACTAAGGGGGTATTGTTGGAAAATGGAGACGTGTGTAAGGGGAGGCAGGGAGATTCTGTGGATGCAGTGAATTCAACCAGAACTGGGAAATCATGGGGGTCAGATTATTTTAGTGGGACTTCTATCCACTTGAGAAACTCGTTTGGGAGACATTCTGAGGTTGGTCTGAGTTTGGATCCAAATATTTGGGTTCATCATGATGGGGTATCCAGGAAGGATCCCAATGGAAGCGAACTCGAGCTATTGGTTGATGGAGATTTAAGCCCAGGAAGTAATAAGAGTATTAGGAGAAGGAACAAGTGGAAGGACTACTCCTCTGGAGACCCGATCTGTGAAAAAGGACAACGGAAAGAAAATTGCTATTGTGTTTTGGAGAAGTTATGGAACAGTGGACCAGGGAGTCCAATCCTTTGAATTACTTCATAGCTCCGATGAATAAGTGATTGAGCAGGTATTACTGCTTAACACTAATGAATAGAAGGTGTCTAAAATGATGGTTATGCCACTAGAAATGGATCTGAACGAAGAGAAATACTTATGGATTGACAAGAAAGATCTAATTCTGGTGGGGGGGCTTCAATAAAGGGAATATTTTCATTGAGGAGTACATTCAGGTATGGGATAATCTGGCTTCATAATTTGAAAATAAAATGAAGGAGGTCCCCATCACCCAGATTTCTTCCTTATCCTGGAAGTTGTTTAGGGAAGCAGATCCTGGTAACCTTAATTTTATTTTTAATGTCTCTGTTTAAGCTGATGTTTGGTGGGTTCTTTGGAGGGTTTTCTTGTTAGAGCTGTCTTATCTTGGTTCATTACTATATTTGGTTTTGTGGTGGAGTTTGGAACTGTTTCAGATGGGGATTAGAGAATGAAGTCTTCATCGGTGCATGCCATTTGATTGGGATGACTGAGATGGTATGGATTTTCCATTGGTACCGGGCCCATGCTTTTGCACGGGATTCTTTCCTTTTGACATGCTTCGGTCAAGGCTTATCTGCATGATGAAACTGCTGGGGAGGGACAATTCTGGTTTCTAGCTTTTCTCTATTTTGGTTGTTTTTGGTTGTTATGTTGGAATTTTCTATTTCTCACTTTCCCTCAAAAGTGTTTGATAATAAAAAAAATTAATTTTCAGTCAGTTATGATGAAGACTATCATAATTTTATACTTATTATTTATGTTATCCTATTCTATTGAGAACATTCCATCATTAGAGTTCATTTGCAGCGATATATAGTAAATATATAATGTATTGTAGGATTAATGGAGTGGTTAGTGCATTGGGACATGTAAAATGTATCATTTCATAGGTTATAAAAAATTTCTATTTTTTTGGAAATATGATAATGTAATAAAAGAAATAGTTAAAAAATACTCATTTTTATGTGTCGAAAATAAATTAATGAAATATAGATTGAATCATACTGAAATGGAATAGGGACCATGCCATGTAATGGATAATTATTAACTAACCAATTATTTTTCTATTCATTGACATTAGTGAGACACATGTGACTATGAATTTTTATGTGGGGGTCATACTATAATTAGTATTGTAGGAAATTTTGTTTAGAATATCAAAGGGTCTCTATGAAAAGTATCTAGGTTATTTATAAAATGAAACATAGTCTATGAATGTTAAGAAATAATAGTGCCAGATTCAATATAGAATATATTTATTCCATTTATTTTATAATTGATTAACTATATAGGTCTATAAATTATACAGTTTTTAACATCACCATAACAAATATCATCAAATTTTGTTTTTTGGAGATTCAGGGTAATAGAAATCTTGGTAGGGGTCTCAAAAATATTTATTATTGGGTTTTAATTATTATGAATTGTTAATTAATTTTAAGGTAATAATTTTTTGTACATAGAAATCATATAATTTCATAAAATTGATGGATTATTTACTAGTGGTATTGAAATAATTGTTGTGATGAACTGATTATATCAATTCCCCTATTGTAATATTTAAATGGTATTAATTATAAATAAACAAATTAAAAATATTTTTTTTTCATGTGTTTGTTATAAAGCATGCATGATTGGGATTTACATGAAAAACATGATTATGATTGGTTTTAATAAAAATATTATTTCATCATTGAAAAATGATCCATCATGAATGAAACATTATGATATATATATATATACACTATTAGTGTGGGTGGAATATAATTGAATTTATATTTGTAAAAAATGGTTCAAAATGACCAATAAACATTCTTAATAGTCCATTTGTGTAACACTATATGTGGTTAATACCGATGTAACCATATATTAAAGGGATGGGTAATCTAAAAATGAAATTTTATGATATTGGATAATTTCTTATTATATAGATATATTAATTGATTAATCTTATGATATTCATATAAATAGACTATTTCAATTATAAAATGGGGATTTATTAATTAATATTAATTATAAATAATCATTGATATCATTAAAATTGAATTATTTTCATAATACCTTATTGAATAAGGAGTAATTTATGAAAAAATTATGTTAATTTGATTATGTAAATAGTTTATAAACATTTTTTTCTCATGTATAGTAAGATTACTAAATTATGTGTTTGATTTAGAGTATTGGGAAAACCCAATTTGGTTTATACTCACCCCAAAAATATTAGTTTTGTGTAAAACTAGATGTCAGTGGATACGTTGCAAGTAAAATAGAGCCATTATTTATGATCATCCATGAGTAATATATTCATGAAAAGGTTATGGTAAGATAATTTTTGGGACATGGTGACTGAAAAAATTATTTTTTATATCCCATATTTTTCAACTATTTGAGATTTTTTTTGAAATTGAAATATTTTATATTATATTTTATTATGAATAATTTTTTTTAAATTTATTATTATTGTACATGCATTCATGATATGTTATATACAAGTTAAAATCATAACCTAATTTATTATTTTCCTTTTTAATCATTTTTTGATCCTTGGGTGACCAAGGAGAATTTGTGAGGCATAATGGTTCTATTAATTAAATTGTAAAATGTGAGTGCCCATTTTGTTTACTACACGATACTCTCTAAAAAATCCAATATTTAAATAAAAAAAAATCTAGTATAAAATATTTAAAATGAATAAAAAACCAACTTTTTTGTTTTTTTGATAAATGTGTAAATAAAATGAATATAAATCGATATTTCATACTTTTACTACTTATAACATTCTCTCTAATATTTATGTTTGTTTAGTTAAAAACTAGTGAAATATTTTATTTTTATTACAATTAAATTGATTCAAAATGATGAGAGGGAACGAAGGAAATGAGTCTATACTATTGGGATAAGTGATTAAACATAGATATGAAGAAGACAGAACTAAAAAAAATTTATGAGTTGAATAAAAATAATTTTGAGTCTTAAATTGAGTAATGTGATCCCATGTAAGGTAAGAGCTGTAAATAATATTTGTTGATGGTATAAAATAAAATATAATCATTATTTTTAATATATACCAAAATATTTGGGAACATTTTAAAACCATGTAAAAAATTTCACAACTTTGACCACATAAAGGGACCTCATATAAATTAGGATTCATTCAACATGGATGATAAGAAAAAAAACTCTTACAAGGAATGATAACCAATTTTCACTAACCTTCATCACAAAAAAGCATTGGAATACTATCCAATATAAAAATAACTCCATTATATGGAAATTAATGTTATTAAAAACATTTATATAACTTTAAAAAGTCAAATTTTGAGATAAAAGTCGAATTTTAAAATTATCTCTCAATTTGTTCCCATAAATTATAAAATAAATATTTTGTCACTGAAATCTCACAAACAATCAATCTATATGAACAAAAAAATTTAAATTAAATAAAAAACCTATTACACCAAACATCAAGGTTTCATTATCATTTTTAAAACTAATCTCCTTCATATAAATTTTCATGTAATTATTTATAATTATTATCATATTTTCTAATACTAAACAATAAAATAATTTCTCAGAATAAAACTATGTTAATCAATGATTTCTCCCATGCATCTATTAAATAAAATTGAAAAATTGTTTAGAATCATAGTGTAGTATTTAAATTATTTATGAGTGGTTTATAAAAACTATTACCCAAATTATAATATATGAATAAGTAAATAATTACAATCCATAATATAGAAATTAAACTATTTTCCAAGTCAAATTTATATCTTGAGGGTTTTGAGTAAAATAAAATAGGCATGGGTAAATCAAATATAAAATAATTATTATATAAGACAATTCTCATCTTAAAATATAATTCAAAAACTCTAATTCATGCTATGAAAATAACAAAACCTTTATTTGTACCTATTTTTTTTATCAAAATTACTATTTTCAAATCTATATTCAATTGAATATTTTTTTTAAATATAAAAAAATATATTAGAATAAAAACAGAGTAATAAAATTATTTTAATAATATTTCCTTCACCCTCAGTGGATTTTTACCACAAAATTATAAAAATAATTATATTTAATGAAACCTATAATAACACTCTATTTATTGAAAGAAATCACTGATAAATTACATATAATATATATGTAACCCCCAAGCAATTAATATGATTCACTTGAATATAAAAACATTAATATATATCGATACCCACAACATATAAATATTACACTCTACTAGTCAACGTATAAAATTATAGGACAATCCATTTCTTGAACTAATATTTTTATTCCTAATATAGAAAACCCATCAGTATATTAGTAAAAATATCTAGTGATTATGCTATACATAGTAACAAAATAGATTCAATATAAATACATTGAATCTTCCCTACTAGAAAACTAATTTAGAAAACTTATAAATGATCATATATATTTTTTTATTACCCAAACCTATATAACATAACCATGATTTCATCTAAAATGATACATTTCTAGAACTAAACATTCAAGTATTCCATTAGATACCAATATGTTATGGGGTCCCATCAATAATCATATTGAGGATATTCTATCATCATCTATATCAAGGAAAAATATATGATAAAAATTCTATAACAATATATAATTAGAGTGTAATATTTTTGAAAATATTATAAAGAACATATTAATAAATAAAAAAAGTTTTAAACTATATAATTTAAGATAAAATAAGAATGGTCTCTCACCCAAGAGACTTATTATGCCTTTGTTAAATCATATACTTCCACAAAAACACTTACCATGATCCACAAAATAACTTTAAAATTAAATAATATTTAATAAAATAATAAATAATTACCATATATTCTAAATTGGAAGAAACACCATGTAATATGATAGATATAATTATAATGATCTATTATAATTATATAGTTTTCATATACATCGCTAATATAATGTTATTCCTGCAGTTGAATGTAAAATTTATCTAACTTATTATTAACCTAGCCTAATATATGAAATAGTAAGGATTAATGAAATATAATAGATCATTAATAATTGTCACACTATAGATAAAATATGGTCACCCATGTTTAAAAAAGGAATAATTATCTTTTTCCACAATATGTTCATAAACACATAACACATGTCTTACTTCCACACAACCAACTCCATGACCACTGATAAACATTAAACACAATAAAAATATATCACTCTAAATAACCACTGTAATAACTTGAAATATATGAACAAATTGACTGTTCTATGGAAACATAATTAAAATACATTCTTTTTAATAAATAACCCATTAGAAATGTTAAATAGATTTAAAAAATCTACTCATAATAGTATACCAAAATATAGTCTTCTCTTCCAAACATGTTATCAATGTCAACTTTAATGAGGGATCCCACATGTTTTTGACATGATTCAAAACTCTAACTAAATCATAGAATGGTTGAGATAGTCATGAATTGACTCTTGTAATAGCCTAATAGTTACCCATCCAAATGATAGTATGTAAAAATATATCAATTTTTCTTAGGATAAATACACCCATTTCTAAGTGGAATTTATCACTAATTATATCATATATGATCTATATATGGAGAGAATGTAATATATATGAAAACTAATGAAAAAGGAGATTATTTACCATAATTATAATGAATTGATTGAAAAATAAATCATTTATATATGATATCATAATCTATGAATGGTTCCCTAACAATCCTTTTCAATATCAAACATCAATATGGGATCACATATAATACCGAAACCCAATAATATATAATAAAAAAAATCTTCCCACTAAATTTAGTTAGACTTTTACATTTGAGAATGTATCAATTAAAGAAATGATCTATAATCACTACTGATCATCCTATATATCATACATAAATAATAAGAAAATTCAACTACCTAGATGGGAATCATTGAAAAATATAAAAAATTAATAACAGTTTTTTTACATTTCACATACCTGAAATTATAATCCAATATAGGTTAATGACCATTTAACCTATTCAAAATTTTTTATTCAACCCTAAATTAAATATCACCAAGAAATTATAAAAATACACTATAAAATCTACATATAAAAATATTAATCTTATAATTAATCTAAAAAACACAAAACAGGTAAATTAAACCAACTACCCAAGTAATAACATTATCTCAATCCAAACTCATTCAATATAGTCATATCATATGAATATAACTATAATGGTTCAAATATATGAAATAAAAAAAGAATAATGAACCATGTAACCGAACCATTTTTTAAAAATTTAAATCAGTTTTCACTATATAAAATAACATGTAACATCCTGATATTTTAAATGAAAGATTATGTTCAATAACGTACAAGATATGCAACACTGAGCTTAAATGAACAAAAAAATAACATTATTTAAAAGTGACTATTATAACATAAATATTAAATTGGAGGGTATTAATAGTAATAAATTAATTATGAAATAATTATAAATGTTTAATTAAATATAAATTTGTTGAAAAATTATTATGAAATAATTGTTTAATTTTTGTTTATGTGATTTTATTTTTCACAATTAGTTTTTTTGGAAAAATGGTTTTTATTAATATTTTTGAGTGAATGTTATAATTAATTTATATAATTTTTTAAAATATATTTGAAAAAATTAAATTAAATTTCTAAATCAACCCTTCAAAATTATATTAGGATGTTTTTTTGGGAATTTTTTTAAATAATTAGTTTTTCAAAAAATACTGAAAAATACCATTTTTTATAAAACTAAAATTTTATTTATATTAAAAATTACCTTTATGTTTTGAATTTTATATTAAATTAAATTATTTTCTATTTAGTTTTATATTATATAATTACTTAAATTTTAATCATCCTTGTTCTTTATTTTGATATAAGTTCTTTTTCAGGATTCAAATAGCATTTTCAAGAAAACTATTTTTCATTATGTTTTGAAGGATTCATTTTAAATTAAATTATTTCAATTATGTTTTTTTTAATTTTTAAAAAAGGATTTATTATTTGAAATTATTGGGTCAAAATTATATAAATAGTTCTCTTTACTTTTTGGTCAATATGAATTGTAACTTTAGAAATGTTTGTTACCATAGAAAAGGGTAAAATGGTTAATTAAAGTTAAAAATAAAATTATATGGACTATAAAATCACTAATACACTTTACTTATTTTTATTTTATGAGTTAAATTAATCCATAATCATACAATATTTGGTTACATTTCATTTTATGGTCTTTTTTATGAGATTATGACCTTATAATATTTTATTTCAAGAAGAGTCATACATGTCACATGATTATTTTTAATAAATATGATATTTATAATATGGGGTTATCTAGATGATATGTTAAATAATAAATAATATTTTGAAATCTAAGGGATTCATATTCATAATGGTAATCTATTATTAAATTTTAGTGAAGATATATTTACTTTAAATGCTTACATAATTCCGACATAGTAATTATTCAATTAATATAAATATAAAGAAAATAATATAGAAAATATTAAAATTAATATAATTTTAGATTATTAATGAGATCCACTAATTTCATAGATTACCATGATAGGATTTAAATATAATAAAATATTATTTTTCTAATTTTAAGTGTTATGTTGATTTTATTAATCTCAATGTAATGAATTGTTTTAAAAATTGACATTAATGTTATTTTAAAATAAAAAATATTTAATAAATTAAATATATCCATAAAAATATTTAATTTGGAAACGTTATTAGGATATGGTTTATAATATCATAATTGGTCTATTTACATGCATTTTTTCTATTTATAGTAAATATATTTTCCCCCAAAGATTAAAAATTCTTGTTGTCAAGGTAAGTTTAACAAGGGTTAATGAGGAATTAAAACCAAATGATAAGGGGTAAAAATGTTGCCTAAACTAGTAAAATAATTATTGGATCAAATTATTTTGACCCATACTCATCTTTTTTGGGCATGTATTGTCACAAAAATACTCTATAATCAATGATGATTTTGATGCTCACAAATACCCTTGTTTATTTTCTAATGAAGTTTTTATGAGTAACTTTTTTAGGAATTGTGTTCATATAAAAGGAACTCTAACCTTACAAGAATTTAAATTGGAAACAATATTTCTATCCTTACATTACTCTGATGTGAATAGTGCGCATATGGATCATCATCCCTACGCTACGCTAAGAAGATCGCGTAGGGATCAACAACCCAACGTTAAAATTTGGAAATACTGTTCATAAACATTACATTTAGGAAATATTGGAAGGTATGGTTCGTCAACCCTATGTGAAATCCCTATGTTACGCAAATGAATTTATGGAAGATTAATGCTATGTTCCAACCCTATGTTACTCAAATGAATGTATGGTTAGTGAACCATACATTGGAAAAAGAACCCTACACTACGCAGCTTAACCCTAAGCTGTGTTCTCAACAGTAGTGATCTATGAAGCTGAGTTGCTTATTAAAATCATATGGAATGATTGAATCAGATTTAATGAATTACTCAAAGATCGTTATGATCTATTTCAAAGAACTCTTTTTCTTAGAGATCCGCTTTGATTCTTAAGGGAATTTCTATTTAAGATTTGAATTTTTGCGATTTATTAAGAAAGAATTTTGGATCTGGAAATATCAAAGGAAATCACCTAATATATTTATTCTTTATAGAGCCAAGAAAAATTAATAATTTGAAATTTTATTAAAGATTATTGCGTAACAAGGATCTCTTCATACTACTCTTTCTCAAAGAAGTTCCTTTCTAAAGAAGAAGATTCGTCAATTATTAGTTTCTTACTACTACAACTGTGGAGATCAACCTTACTATTTTACAAATCGAATCCTATTAATTGGAATTTCAATTTCTTGTGCTCAGTTGTGGTGAAGTATCAACTTCTTAGTTAAGATGTAGATATTGGTTCTTTGTTATAGGACCAGAAGACTTTTTTTAGTCTTATTCGTAAATGTGTCAACTGCCTGCACTTAGTTTTGGATTGAAGGTCTTGTGATAAGAGGATCTATTCTATTTAAATCACCAAGATCATAGAGAAAGTGATTGGTGGAGTGGAATAGGGAGTCTTTATTCACCTAACCACTATAAAAATCAGTGTTCTTTACTTCTACATATTCATTTCACATTTTCATATAGAATAACAACACAACAAATATTTTCTAATTTTCAGAGGGATTCAAAATTTGGAATTGGGAAAGGTAATTTGAAAATACACAATTCACCCCCTCTTGTATTTCTTTTTTACATTCTAACATAACTATCTTATGTTCTAAATAATTATTTTTGAATAATTTTTAATTTAAAATAAATTTATATTAATTTAATATTTTCAGAAATTCAAAGAGTGCTTATCCCCATTCTTATAAAAGGTAACCAATTTTCTTAATCCTTCACACTTCAAAACCTATTATTTCCTAATATCTACCAAAATACCTTTCTATTATCCATAATTTCATTATAGAGTCCTTAGTTTTGGTAGAATACAAATCTTATTTGTCTTAAGGTGTTGACAAAAAAAGATTTTCCAAATAAGAGATATAGTTTTCAACTACATGGTTTAGTTTTCATTCTTCTTCCACCTTCTTAAAATATTTTTTAACCATGAAAAAATAATAACAACATTATCCAAAATATAGTAATATGTTATTATTTTAATACAATAACCTATATAAATCTATTTCCCCTCAAATCGGAAACAAATCCATCACTCGTTTGTACGGAAGACTACCACTTCACAAACCATTATAATTATTCTCCCATCACCACCTATTATAGCTAGATATAATAAAGTAATTAATTTTTATATATTATATTAATGAAATTTTAATCATTATTAAAATATAATCTGTCATTTAACTTCTTACATTTCCATGCACTAAATAATGATAACGTCGTTCATGTGTACGTGTGGACTACCACCTCCATGAAGTGATATGATCATTTTTTCATCACTATATGACATGGATGATATATAAAAGTATATTTAATGAAATAATATGATATATATGATTTTATTATAATTCTATAAAGATAAAATTAAACATTATTTCTTTCCGTAATGATCATTGAAAAATGGAAATGTTAATCATGCATAAGTACAACATACTATCTCCATGATTGTGAAGTAGTTCACTATTAATAACCATATTGAATGGTTAGAATTAAAATTATTATTATTGTATAAAAATTATAATTATTGAATTATTAATATTCTAGAGATGATTGAATAATGACCTCTTTTACCATAGTCAACCTACCAAAGTCGTTTTAGACTTATGAACCAAATAGAGCCAAAACATCTAAATGTTTAATGTAATTTTTATTCATGTTTGGATTTATACAAAAGCATTCAAAATGAATATTTTCATCATTTTCCAAAAATGGTAGTTTGTGACTTTTCTGAAAAAAATATGGAATGAATGTTTTTTTATTTATACAACATGTGTAGTTTTTCCCATTTTAATGAATCCTTAATGCATTGAATTTCACCTTATATGTTATTATAAATTTTTTAATGAAAAAATATTCATTATTATATGTGAAGTTTTTAAATTTTAAAAATTTATTTTTAAGGTTATCTTGTATTTTGATATCTAAAATTATTTTTACAAGGGTTTAAAAGTGTTTTCAAGGGTTTTATTCATGAAATGGTCCTTGAATATTTTTATGAACTGGTGATCCCCATTATAGATTTTCTGTGATCCTGTTATATCTTATACAATTGGAGTCCCCAGAGAGGACTCCATTTAATTGGGTTCTCTATAGATGGAATTCAACTATATGGTTATTTCATTTTTAATAGTGATTGTAAGAGTGGTTCTAAGAGTGATATAGATATGTTTTCCCAAGGAACCAACATTAATTTTCTATAATTTTTAATTATTTCTCATGGAATTAATATGATTTTAAATGCATTATAACATTTTTTAAAGGAAATATGATTCTATTTTCAGTTGAAAATATATTCTCTTAAGAAAATTTTATTCATGGGTTTTCAAGTTTTTCTCTGAACTAATGGGTTTCTTTATTTTTATGTACCTTACTGAGATTGTTGTGCTCACCAAAAAATTTAAAATCACTTTCACAGGGTATAAGGATGGGTAAGGTAAAATAATAAGTAAATTTTATAGTTATGTATATTTTTCATTGAAATAGATCATGTTTTTTAAAAGTGTTATATTGTGTAAAAAATGGATACTAATTTATAACTGTCCACATTGTATACATATGGGATTATTATGTAATAAGTATAACATCAATATCTAATACATTAAACCCAAAAGGACCCTCAAAAGTGAGAGAACGTGTTTTTGGAATGAAAAAAATTTTATTTAATGTTTATAGATTGGTACTTAAGTTTTTTATTATAGGAGGGTTTGGATAACTTTTGAGGTTATGATGTTATTTGAGCATATTTTATAAGTCTATGTAACCATAATGGTTATTATGTTTGTGACAATCAGAGTTGTTTTGAAAAAATTAATAGATTTTGATATAAAATGAAAAAGTATTTCATATTTTTTATCCTCATCATAATGTGATATATTATTATTTTATGGATATTCTCACACTAATATTTTTGGTTTTAGTAAATAGTTGGATCCAGTAGAAACCAATGTAATAATGGATGTGAAGGAAAATTTGGTGGTTGTATGAATGAGAAACTGAATGCAATTGGAGTTATAATGAAAACTCTTTTGGTTATTCTTAACCAATTATCATGGTTAATGATTAACAACTTGACCCTAGGGGAGTTTCCTAATATATCAAATAATAAGGAAATGAAGCCTTATGGACGTGTAGGTGATAATGACCATAAAGGTAAATATATTCAATCACCTATTTGTTAATAAGGTAGAAAGAAGAACCCATGAGAAAAACTTAAAATAATTGAAAGATATTATATATGTGGTAAACAAGGTCATAAAGTAGTAATCTTACAAGGAAAAAGGTAGTGTTTAGTTAAATCCGTGAAGGGGAATGCATTTTTTCCCATGGTATCAATTGAATGTTTTAAATATGGGGAGAAGGGTCATTATAAAAATTCATTTCCAAGGGGGAATCCTGATGAATGAGATCATCCAGTCTATAAAAATATCTATTTAGAAATACCTAATGCCATTACAATTGAGGATGATGAAACATAAAATGACATATGAATGGTATGGATTATTTCTTCGATTATGTTTTGACATTGTTGAATCTTAAGAAATGATTAATAATTCTATTAATATATAATAATTGTTAATAAATAAGATATAAAATAATGTTTAAGGTATTATAAAGAACATTTAATGATTAATGTGACTACATTAAAGAGTTATAGTATATTTAAGGATCCTCATACATTTAAAATCATTACTACTCTTTTTATTATTAGAGTAAATTTGAATATTTTTATTGAGTTTTGATAGATTTTTAGGTATATGTGACCATTAATTTTATCACGTGAAAGTTTTATTTGAGGAAAAAAATTCTTTTCATTTTTTGGAAGTATTTTTAAAGGTATGAATTACCTTTATGGTTTATATGATCTTTGATTTTTGGATAATTATTGGTTATTACTTTTTGGGATGAAAAATGAAAGGTATGTGATAACCTTTGAGGTTAAAACATTTATTTAATAGTGAATATTTTAATTATAGTTTTTATGATTTTATCACATTTTTAGGAATCATATAAGGATTATATAAAAATAGTTTTAGAAAATTGACAACACGTAGGTTGGGTGAAAAACATTGCATCTGATAAAGCCATGAGATTTGAACCCAAAACTGATGGGTTAAAATGTTGTGTCACCTACCACTAGCCTACATGATGTGTTGATTGATATGAAATTGTTTTTATTTTTTTGGATTATCAGATAGATAATGGTTAAGTTCTCAATAACATATTTTTTATCATATAGATAACCATGGAAGTAAAAAATTATTTGGGGGTTAAGTAATAAATGTTATTTTGGGAAAAATCACTAAAATTTTGGGGTGCATTACCGGATTGACATAAAATAAATACAATGGGATTTTATTTTATAAATAAATGATGAATAATATTTTCAAAGTATATATGATTTTATTACGAAGTTATGGTGATTCAGGTTATTTATGTAAATTATTAGCATATCTTGGAGAATATATGTTTGTGGAATGAAAAATTTGGTATGAGACATTATGAGTCATTGATATGATTTTTAGATAAATTTTAAATTTATCTTGTAATAATATATGATCAAATCCTTATTTTTTTGGTTTTAGTATTATTATAGAACTGAATTTTGGATTTATAAGGATAGATATTTATCAAATAATCTATATTTAACTTTGAGTATTACTGTTTAATTTCTAGGATTAAAGTAGTTTTCTTCATATAAAAATTTATTCTCTTAGGAATTATCCTAGCTTGTGTTACCCATTTTGGTTATGGTTTATGTATAAATATAAAATTAATTTCTTGTTTTTCTTTTTGTGAGTTAGGTGATATATTAGAATTTTATTTTATCACATTAGTATTGAAAAATTTATCTTGAATACTCAATATTTAGAGAAAAAAATGAGTTTCTAGTGGAAATTGATTAAAGGATGAAATAATTCTTATCATGTATGTATATTTCCTTATGTTATTATTATAGGAAGTAAAATAATTCCTCAAATTTAGGAAATTTATTTTCGAACAAAAATATTATTCTATTACCTACATTTATGATGAGTTGATGAACTCTTAACTAGTCACCGATTTACGATTTTATAATGGTTAAATTTCTCATGACCATGTTATCTATCACTCTATATAATAATTTGGATTTATGTTTCTCTTACATGTCCATTTTTTCACTTCTTATCAATTATTTTCAACATTTAAATCTTGAATGTGTTATTTTAGACAATCTTTGTACTTCCCTTTCTCACTTTTCAAGAGGAAGTTTTATTAACCCTTTTTTATGATGTGAGATGTCAAAAATGGTATTTTTAATAGTAAATCCCTTGTTACTAATCCCAAGTTCAAATTTAGAAGATGAAATTTCTTATATTAGGGAGAATGTAACATCTCAATATTTAAAAGTAATGACTATGTTCAATAACACACAATATACACAACAACTATATTAAATAAATTACCCAATATTTTTATTTAAATGTGACTTTTATAAAATTGATTTAAAATTGGTTGGTTTGAATAATAATAACTAATTTATGAAATAAATATAAATTTCCTACTCAATAAAAATATTTTGAAAAATTATTAAGAAATAACCACTGAATATTTATTTAAGTCGTTTTATTCTTCAAAATAGAGTTCTCTTCAAAAATGTTTATTCTTACTTTTTGGAGTGCATATTATAATTAATTTCTGGAGATTTTAGAAAATAAATTTGAAAAAATGAAATTTATTTCTGAATTCAGAATGTTAAAATTTTCTTTGGTTTTTTTTCAGAATTTTTTATAATGGCTAATTTTTAGTGAATAATGAAAATTGTAGATTTTTATAAAAATATCATTTTCATTATATTAAAAAGTCAATTTAGAATTTGAATTTGATCTCAAATAAAAAAATTACAGTTTATATAGATATAATATAATTAATTACTTTTTATAACATCTTTCACAATCCTTGCCAGCGTGCTATCCAAGAAAAAACCAGACCCGGTCTATGGTATAGCCTGAAGGGAATTCCTGACCCCCACGATCTGAAACTAGTGCTTGGGGATCAAAAATATAATTTGAGAAATATTTTAACAATTTATGTAATAATAAGCCCAACATAATAAATAATTCAAAAATAAATAACCATAACTAAACGTGGCACAAAAAATTTCAAATTCAAGTTTACAACTATAAACAAAACCTAAAATAGGATAAAATTAAAAGGAAATAATGACACTATCCTAAAAACTACCATGAAACAAGAGGACCATCATCCATAAGAAACCACCATGAAATCTATAAGGGATGACCACTATCATCCCAAACCACCTTCGTGATACATCTTTCTATCACTAGAGTCAAACATAACCAAGTCGACATACACCCAAAGGTGTATTTAGGGTGTGATCCAAAGCCCTATAGGAGGCAACCCAACAAAATAGATTCCATTTCAAAGCATTATAAGAAAAATTAACATGCATGTTTTACAAGGGAAAATCTAGAAACATTTTTGTGGAAAACATTTTAAGGGAAAACATTATTTTCTTTTGAAATAATCCACCAAGTGCACAATATACTGATAGTAAGTACAATATCTCAAATGAGAACTAAGGCACCTGGGATCCTTATAGGCACTAGGTAAGAGTGGGACACTGTGTACATCATATCACAGAAACATGGTATTGTAACCACACCAAAAAAATTCCCATGCATGATCCACTAGAGAGGATCAACACCCAAAATTCTTGTGGTCTCCAATCACCATCAAGTATTTAGTTAGTGTTGTAATCAACAATCCTACTAGATGAATCCAAGACAAGAAACTTCCAATTCATATATCATACTAGTCCTAGTCACCCCACCTAGATACCTAAGATTCCCTTTGTGATCAATTACCTTTTCACTTGTTATATAAAACATCACATTCACACAAACACATGCCAATCATTGAGCCACACAAGATATACCACTCTTTCCATAACCAAAAACCTACTTTGAACAAAAATCACACCAAAAGAACATTAAAATAAGTTTCACACCACCTGAACAATTTATTAAACATCATGTATAATTTTTAAAATACATTCAAAAGTCATAATAAGAGATCACACTTGAAATACAATAAATTTCCATTAGAAAAACCATTTTCATGCTATATACATCAAAAAACCTTTCAAAAAAATATTTCAAACCTCACACCCAATCCATAGAATATAACCAAATAGAAAAAAAGCATATTAAAATCACCAAATAATGTTTAAGCACAGAACCCCCTACTTCAAATGTTGAAACTTATGAAAATTGGTACTAAACCAAAAACACACCACCAATGGATCCTATAGAGGAATGATCTAACCATAAACATCAATTTTGAACCTCATGAACAACATATAACCATAAAAACGTAACCCCACCCAATGAAAAAATTCAACCCCATTGAGAGAAGAAGAGAAACCATAGGAAAGGGGAAAAACCAAGAAGGAACTCACTAAATTGATGAATCATGGAAAAAATACCCCAAAATAACGTAGAAATGGTTGCCTAAGGGAGAAAGGAGGAGGGTTAGAGGAACCTAGGGATAAAAATCTTGAGTGGGGAAGAAGATGGTTTTTGTAGGGTTAAATCTACAGAGGACACATCTGGTATTTTAAAAAAATTTAATAACCTAGAAGTTTTGCATAGTTTTCCAAATTGCGAGGCAACCGTGAACCACTTACTACCAAAGAAGGAAATGCCTCACGGATATCCCACATCCCTTATAAACCCTACACTAACGGTGAGATTATACACTATCAAAAAAACAACACTGCCTCACAATTACCTGGGAAAGGGATCACAGTTTTCTAAAACCATCCTCCAACTATGATCCACCTATTGTTTAGCCAAAATTTCCATTTCTCTCCAAAAAACAAGGGAATCCCAAATAGAAAAGTTCTATACCAAAAATAAATAGAAAAATACCACAAAAATGAAATCATGGATTTGGAAATTCTCCCCACCATGAAAACTTTCTTCCCCCAAAAAATCATCCTTAAGATTGATTAGAGAAAAAAATGGATATTATGGCTCAACCCATTACTTATGATCACATGTCTCATGCACATCATTTCCATGCTACCAAAGGACCCAAACCAATGTAATATACTTCCTATGAAGAACTTTATTTTTGTAATCAACGATCTGCAGTGGCCACTCCAATACTGACAAATCAGGATCTAACCCAAACTCTTCCCAATTCAACACTTGAGATGGGTATGGGTTATATTTCTTAAACTGAGAAACATATAACACGTTGTGAATTGGCATCAACTTTGATGGAAAAGATAACCTATATTCCACCCTACCAAACCACTTGGTGATCTCTAATGGTACAAAATACTTTGGCAATACATTCTCTTACTTGCCCAAACCACGATTACCCAAAGAAGGTTCCACTTGTAGGAACACCCATTCACCCATATAAAACTCTAAATATCAGAATTTATGATCGAAATAATATTTATAGTAACTCTGAGACATCAAAAAACATTTTCTGATCAACTTGACCTTATGATATGTCTCTTTCACTAAGTTTATCCCCAATAATGAGGTTTGACCTACATCATCCCAACACAATGGAGACCAACACGACTGACCATAGAGAGCCTTAAAATGAGATATTAGGATTAAAGATTGGTAACCATTATTATATGAAAAATAGGGTAATCGTAAATGGATTGTCGATGAATTGATAAAATCCAATACACATGCGTGAATAATTTCCTCTAAAATCTGATTTTCCCACTCTATCTGACTATTAGTTTGAGGATGGTATGCCATACTCATTTTGACCTATGAACCCATCAAATTTTGAAGTACTTCCCAAAACTATGAGGTAAAATGCCTGTCCCTATCATATAAAATTTAAGAAAAAACACCATTAAGCCTCACAACCTCTTGAACATTTATCCGACCCAACTCTTCCACCTTTGCTGAAACTCTTATCAGAATGAATTGGGAAGATTTAGTCAAATGTTAGATCACCACCAAAATGGAATTTATTCCCTAAGTTGTATGAGGAAAGAAAATAATAAAGTCCTTAGTGATATTTTCCCACATATAGGTAGGAATAGGTAGTAGTTGGAGGAAACATAAGGGTCTTTGGTGCTCTTTTTTCACCTACTGATGTATATAAATCCCCGATACAAAGTTAGCTATATCCAACCTCATAACTGGACACAAGAACTGTTGACACATGTCATAGTACATATTGGTTTTACCAGGATGAAAAACCAAATAAGAATTTTGACTATCCCATATTACCACCTTTCTCAATGATAAAGGCACTACAAAGCGACCCTTGAAATATAAAATTCCTTCAGGAGATATTGACCAATCACTATGAATCTACCCACTATGAAGAAACTTCATGGACTGCCAAAAAAAATCGTCATTCGGATTCTTCTATCGAATAAACTCCAAAAGAAAATATTCTGAGTACATACTATCCAATAATTCATCTATACTATGGTCATTGGTCTCTAGGTGCATCTAAATAAAAAGGCCCATCAACATCCACTCATCACTGGATGTCTTTAATTCTTGCACTAGAATTTTTTTCTCAAAGAATCTTCCAAAATGTTACCTTTTCCTAGGGTATAGAATATATCATAGTCGAACTCCTAAAAGTTCTCAAACAAATGAAGCTTCCTTAGATTCATATATTTCTTGGAGAAAATGTATTTCAAACACATATGATTTGAATAAACCATAAAGTTCTCACAAAAATCACGGGCTGGGTAATTCTTTTTGTGTGTTCGAAGTTGGAGAGAACTATACACCACTATATGGTCATTTTATATAATCATACACCAAAGAACTATACCTGAGGCATCCTAGTAAACCACATATCCCTTCCTAAATTTTGGAAATACCAACACATTAGAGGTAGTAAATTACCACTTAAGATCCTAGAAGGAAACTTGGAAATCTAAGCTCTATTCAAACTTCACCCCTTTTCAGGTGAGCGCTATCATGGATGAATAAAGCTGAGATAAGTCATGAATGAATTGCTAGTAATATCCTGCTAGGCCAAGAAAGATACTAATCTTGATAAAATTATTCAGATGTTCCCATGACATTACTCCACTGAACTTCTTGAGGTCCACAGAAAACCCACATTAAGAGATAACATGGCCTAGAAACCTTACCTATTTCATCCAAAAGTTTCACTTAAAAAAAATTTCATAGAGACAATGGTCCAAGGCATTCCTAACATGATCCAAAAATGAAGTTCATACTGCTCCTTAGATTTATAATAAAACACAATTTCATCTATGAATACCACAATGTAGGAATCAGGATAATGTTGGGACACCATATTCATAAGCTCCATAAAGACTGTGGGAGCATTTTTCAACCTAAAAGTCATTACTATGTACTCAAAATGTCTATATATGCTTCAGAGCACTATTTTCAGGATGTCTGCCTCTCTCACTCATACCCGGTGATAAACAAAATTCTGATCAATATTGGAAAACCACTTCAACCCTTTTAACTGATAAAAAATGACATGAATATGGGGAAAGGTATACTTATTCTTAATCAATAACTTATTTAGCTTCTAGTAATCATTGTACAATCGGATATATCCATCTTCCTTTTTCATTAACAGAAATAGAGTATCCCAAGGTGAGATTATCTGGTGAAATAATCCTCTGGATTCCAAATCTTCAGTTCTACCTTTAACTCCCTCAACTCAGTGGGGATCATATGGTATGAGGGAAGAGTTATAGGCTTTTTCCCACTACTAAATCTATTGAAAACTCAACATCTTGATTATGAAGTTAGCCTGAAAAGTCATCTGGAAATACCTCTAGGAACTCATCCACCATAGGATGTAATCCACCCTAAAAAGAACTAAATTCTTCATCTAGCATGAGAGAAGATAACTAAAAAAATGACATTTCCCAATTCTATAAGTGGAAGTCAATCACGACCTGACTAGGGATACTATTCACCATGGAAAATCTGGGTACTACCATCAGGTGCCACAATACCCACTCACTGCCTATAAAAATCTATGTGTTCCTGAAAACACACCATCCAATCCATACCTATGATTATTTCAAAGAGGTCTATTTCTAAAACAATAATATCCCAATCCAACTTGACCCATGACATAGTGAGAATACATGACAGACACCTGAAAACCTACCATTTCTTTTTACCAAGAGGTGTTACCAACTCCATTACATATGTCTGGAGGTTAATGGTTAACATTAATACATCAACTAGGAAGGTAGAAATAAAATAATCCAAATCAATAGTATCAAAAAAATTATATCTAAGGATGATGCAATAAGAACGATACCTCAAACAGTCACACGCCCTTTATCTGATTCCACTAGTGCTTGATCCACCACATAAAGATGCCTAGTCTTAGCCTGATCCTAAGAACACCACTAGCCTATGGATATGCCCTAAAATGTATTTTCCTAGTAGATGATTCAGCCTTGTTGCCATGAACTCTAAACCAAGAACCCACTACCCTAGACCGATCTGACTAGTCTTTCATTCCTTTAGAAGCTGCAAACCCTACACCAATCTAAAAAGAATGGGTGGACCTGTAAAACTAGTACAATCTTCCCATAGCTCCACATCGATGGAATTATTTGGGTTGAGATGTGCACATAGGTTGTATGTGCCCTTACATTCAACCCTAATGACACAAAAATAGTACAACATCAGAAGATACAGAAAAATACTACCAGGAAGGGTGGCCTGAATTACCACCTCCCTTCTTCATATACTTTTCTTGATTCCTATTCTTCTCTGAAGAGCTACCACTACTCGCTGCTTTCACAACCCCAAAAGAACCATACTTTCCCTTGTGATAAATCTACACCATAAAAGCATATTAAACCACCTCAAAATAGGTTTTTAGGTTAAACAGAAATACTTGAGAATAAATCTTTATCCGCACCCCCATTTGAATCTTTTGTCCTTCATCTTCTCATTGGAAATTATTTTGGGTGTGTACCGTACCAGCTCCAAAAAGTTATTAGCATACTCCATCTCTGTCTTGTCTCCCTAGGTAAGATCCATGAACTCCAGGGACCCAATATAGGAAAAAAACCTCAGTATAGAACTGCTCATTGAAAATGATCTTGAAATATTCCAAGTCATTTTCTTATTATTCCCAGTTTGGTCTACAGATTCCTACCACCTCCGAAGGGGAACTTCTAGTAGGAATGTATCATATTTCACCTTGAATACCTCTATATTGTCAAGTAACACTAACATACTTTATATTTTCTCAATATATTACTTTAATTTCTAATGTTTTTTTCTACATTGGAAAAAGGTAATCTTGTTCTTGAAGAACTCTCGAGCCTTTTCCTTTACAGGACATGGTTCAGCTTCTCTAACCTGAGTAGGACTTGAGCCCTATAAACACCATGATCTTTATTACATATTTAAACATGATTTATTACATAAAATTTCACTTAATATAACTTAGAATATATATATGTATAATGTATTTGGGAATTAAGAACATTACATAAAAACTTAAAACATGAAACACACAAACATATTGAAAAATTCTTTTACATGACCAAAAAATTAATTCTTACTTAGAATTGCATATGATAACCTGGGGACATACATAAGAAAAGTGTGAGATATAAAACCCAGTAAGGGAGTAACCAAGGAATAACATGAAGAATACAATACATGTTAAGTAAATAGACATATCAATGGATCATAAGACAAACATGAACATAAAGTCATCATATAGCACAATCATCAAAACATGGAAATGTGGACATAAATTAAAACAAAACATCACTAACATAAAGGAATCAGGTAAAACCCTATCCCAACATGATTGAAAAAAGTCATTTAAAGGAATCAGGTAAACCTCTATCCCAACATGATAGATCATGATACTAAACATTACCCAATGCATCATAGCACTATCAGGGAACACCCTTCATAATCACTTCAATCTAATGCTTAAGTGTGCCACATAGATCATATAGCATGGTTTCATTCAACATCATGATTTAATAAAGATAAAAGAATGTAGAATAAATACATGTATGTCCCCAATCAATATATATAGGTGAATAAAGGTGAATAACCTTGATAGAGGAATGGGTATGGTATTCACTACATAATGATTTTGGCATGGAAAATCATGGAACAATTTCGGCAGCATAACAACGTCATGTGGAAATTCATAAAATGGGTAGATGAGAGTGGATGTGGTCTATTATCATTTATACGCAAAATGGAAAATGAGGGGATTATGGAACATAATATTCCAACATTTGAAATGGAATTTAATATGCATAATATAAATAACGTGCTTGAAATGGAAATAAGAAGAGAGGAATCCCTTACGAAAGTTTGGCATAGTAACAGCATAAGTAAGGGTTTAAATGAGGGAGGATAAATGATCCATCATTGAAATAATATCAAATTAATAGTAGGAAATTGATTATAAAATGATTAAAATATAACCAATTTAAATAAAAAATACTGATTTCAAACATAGTTCTTGAATTGAAGGGAAGAGATAATGGTGAGGATCTCTTACTTGGATGTGTTATCCAAAAGGTTTGGGGGGATTCTTGGGAGCTTAGGAGAGACTTGAGAGAACTCTAGGGAGTAGGGGGAAGATAGTGGTCAAGCTTCAAAGTGCTTGAGTGAAGACAAATGTGTGCTTGGGTTGGTTTATATAGGAATGGTACGTGAATTGTTTATTATTTTGGTTTTGGACCCTACACAATAAAATATTCAAAACCACAAACCCTACCATGGGTTTTTCCACATGGTTTCTAGAATAGGGTATTGGTATAAATTATTTTAAAAGTCTAAGGGCCGAATATATTAAAATATTTCCCTTTATTATGTGGAGGTGAGTCACACTTTCAAGGAAATTATTTTAAAATCTTAAAATATTTTATATGACTTGAAGGATTCACTAAGGATTTATAAAATAAATAAAATAAAACAAAAATTACAATATTTTAAAGGGAAAAAATATTTGTATGAAGATAACTTTTATAGTATTTTATTAAATTACTATTGGGTCATTATGATGTCATAAAACACATTGTATAATTATACGATATTTAATTTTTACCAAAACATTCAATTGTCTCAATTTTTTTTGAAAAATTCACCATTGGATAATTTTGATGTCTATATTAAAAAAATAATATTAATTTCATATAATTAATTTTTTAGATATTTGAATTTTCACTTATAAAATAGAAACCGACATTTCTTGAAAATTGACGGGTTTTGACAAAAATTGTTTACAAACCATAATAAAAATTACATCTGAATTTATAAAAAGTATATAATAATTTATATTTAATAGTAATATTTTATTAAAATATTATTTAATTAAAAACTTATTAATTCATTAAAATAGATATCTTAATTGAATTTGAATATTAACCAAAAATATTATTTTTTCTTTAAAAATTATATACAATGTAACAGTAATAAAATGAATGTATGTTCTATATTGTGTAAAAAATTAATTTACATAATCATAATGATATGATCTTATTATAAATACCTTTATTACATCAACATATTCCCTAAGAGTAAGGTGTGAAATGGTGGGGATTTCATGGGGCTGTTCGGTGAACATGGTTTGGGTCGTTATCTTGATGAGCTTGAACTTCTCCTGTAAATGGTTTCTATAATGATAATGTTGCATGATATCAAATTATGGTTGGTCTAGGTCAAATCCCAGAAATGATATCTCCCTCAAAATCTCTGATAAATGGGGTTCATAGGGTACGATCCAACTAGTTGAGGCCATCACTTTATTTGTCTGCGTCAAAAGGATTTATTAAAAACATATATTTATACTAGTCATGTGATAACTATTCAAAGATGATATTATCAATGGTAAGGATACTTAACAGTCATCTAGATTAAATTGGATGTAATAAAAAAAATGATTTCATGTGTTTCTATATCTATAAGACATTAAATTAAAAGAATGTGAACTTTATTCATAACAGTTTTGTTCATTACGACCTTACCCCCTTAAGAAAATTCTCCATTGAAATTTTCTTTCCCCTAAATAAAACAATTGGGGGTAAATTTACTATATCACTTCCTCCTATTCCCACATCACTTCTCCAATGTTTTTGTTTCTCCACAAAACATTTATGGGGGGTATTTTATTATTTCGCAGAAATTTTTCTTTATGATTTAAGTTCTTCATCGGATTATCTTCATATGAGTGGTAATTATCCAATGGTACCACCTATGGATTGAGTACATGTGATGGGTTGGGTATGTACATTCTTAAGAGTGATACATGGAATACATAATTTACTTGAGACAGGTTCAGTGGGAGTGATAGTCGATAGGCCACTGCCATGATGCAATCAAGGATCTCAAAAGGGCCAATGTACCTTAGATTAAGTGTTCCCTTCTTCCCAAATATCACAAATCTCTTCCATGGAGATATGCAGTGGAATATGATGTCTCCAACATCATACTATAGGTCTCATTGAAGATTGTCAACATAGATCTTTTGTCGACTCTAAGCCACTTTGATGTGCTGCTGGATGGTCTTAACCTTCACCGCCCTTTCTTTGACCATTTCCATACTTAGAAGTTTTAGTTCTCCAACTTTATCCCAATATGCTAGTGTTCAACACCACTTCCCATAAAGAAATTCATAAGGAGCCATTTGGATACTCAAGTGGAAAATATTGTTGTAAGAGAACTCCACCAAAGGAAAATCTTGGTCTCTTATACCTTTGAAGTCCATTGAGAAATATCTCAACATGTACTCAAGTGTCTGGATAGTCCGTTAAGATTAGACATCATTTTGAGGCTGATAGGCCATGCTAGAGTTAAACTTAGTGTTCAGGGCATATTGGAGACTCTTCCAGAACATAGAGATGAATTTTGGATCTCTATCAGACATAATCGATAGTGTTAGTCCATGAATCCTTACCACTTCTCTGAATTATATTCATGCCACTTGATCCAACGGGAAATCCTATCATATTGAAATTAAGTGTGTAGTATTTGTAAGATGATCCATGACAAACTAGATAGAATCATTTCCTTCCAATGACTTAATAAGTCCAGTGAAAAAGTCAATGGTGATGTTTTCCCATTTTACTGTTAGTATGGGTAAAGGTTGCGTCATCCCCTTAAACTTATGACTCTCAGCCTTCACTTGTGAACATACCAGGCAATTTGATGTATATTTAGAGATCTCCCTTTTCATTTTATCCCACCAATAGTTCTCCCAAAGATCATGATACATATTCGTGTTTCTTGGGTGAATGGATAAATTCAAACTATGTGCATCGTCCAAAAGTTCTTTCTTTAACTCTGGATTGGATAGAACACATTGTATTGTCCCAAATCTCAAAAATTCCTTCTTCATTAACATTGAACTCTAAGGATTTCCCTTTTTTTTATATTTTACACTTTCTTCTAAATTTATACATCATCTATTTTAGCATCCTTTAACCTTTACAAAAGAGGAAGTTGAGAAATAATTTGTGAAATGATTGAAAATGTTCCATTATTTATGATTCCCATGTCTATATTCATCTAATCAAAGAAGATTTGATCATTTTCTATTCTCATCAATGATAGAATTGTTGGTTCATTTATAGTTAGAACATATTCTATCTTGTTCACTTTCCCATTGTGGTAATGGATTGAGCAATCATAATTCTCGATAAGCTCTAACCATATTCATTGGCGCATATTCATCTCTTTCTTTTTGAATATATATTTGATACTTTTATAATCAGTATTTATATCACCCTTCTCCCCAAATAGATAATGACACTAGATTTTCAATACAATGATCACCACTCTGAACTCCAGATCATGCATTGGATATTTTTTCTCATGATTTTCAATTTCCTTAAAGCATAGGCAAAGAATTTTTCATTCTTCATAAACAAACAGCCCAGAACCTTCTTTATAGAATTTATGAATATTAAAAAAAGATACCCACTTGAGGGTAGTGTGAGCATAAGGGCAATGATAAGCCTCTTCTTCAACTCCATAATGTTTTCTTCAAATTCATCATTCTAATAAAACTTTACTCCTTTCTGAGGTAGCTTGGTTATAGGGTTTGACAATCATGATAAAATTCTCACAAATCAGTGATAATATCTAGCAAACCCCAGGAGGCTATTGATTTCTGTCACAGATGTTGTCCTCATCCATCCCAAAATTTCTTTTGTTTTGGAAGGATCCATAGATATTCCATTTCTTGTGATGATATTCGCCAAAATTAGAATCCCTTCAACCAGAACTGACACTTGATGTACTTTACAAAAATATTATCCTTTTGCATGGTCTTTAGTACAATACTTAGATGCTCCTGATACACCACCTTAGTTTTGGTGTATATTAGAACATCATTTATAAAGACTACCAAAAATTTGTTGAGGTAATATCTAAAGTCAGTATTCATAAATTACATGGATATTTCTAAGTAATTGGTGAGTCCTAAATGCATTACTATGAATTCATCAGGCCCATAGCTTATACGAATATCTATCTTGGGGATATCCTCCTTCTTTACCCTTACATGGTAATATCACGATCGCAGATCCACCTAGGAAAAGTATTGTGATACATATAGCTGATTTAATAATTCATCAATTCATGGAAAATGATACCTTTTCTTTATCATGATTTTTTTGATCTCAGATAACAAATGAAAAGGTGCATTGAACCATCCTTATTATTGTTGAAGAGGATTTGTGGACCCCATGTTGAAGCATTTGGGTGTATAAACCCTTCATCTATATTCTCTTATAATTGTTTCATTATCTCCTCAAGATCTAAAATATCCATTCTATATCGACACATGGATATTGGAAATTACCAAAGTATATGATCAATCGATAATTCAACATCTCTTTTAGGAGGAAGACCAAGCAATCCCTTGGGAAACACATTAGCATATTCCTTCACAGTAGACATGTATTCAACGATGGTTCCTTCCTTTGGCTCAATCATATGAGAAAGATATGTGTTCTCATAGGGATGTAACATCCATGATTGATACGATGGTGCTAAAATGATTCATCCTCCACCTTGCACTTGTATAGAATCAGGTGTCGATTCACCATATAGAGAGTGATTTCCCTCTCATGGAAATTTAAGTTGGATCTATATAGGGAAATCTAATACATGTCAATAATTTCATTAAATTATACTATGGGAATTATGAAAAGGTTCTCCGGATTGTTCAATCCAGAAATTGTGATAGGGGAGGAGTTATATTCATGGGATGCAATAATTACCCTATTTTCCATATTCACCATCTCTACTTCCATTATTTGTGGTGATGTTTTGATTGTTATACTAAAATTTCAGGATATAAAAGAATGCATAGAACCAAAATCAAAATGTCCATTCAATAATATTGAATGAATAACTAGTGTACCTATCACCATTTCATTGTGGGGATTCACTTCGGTGGTAATGATGGAAAAATCACACCCTTTCTAACTTGGAGGTTGTTGGATTCCTTCGAAAACCCTTGGATTGTGGCACTAGTTCGCAAAGTGCCCTAGTTATTTGTAGTTGTTGCAATGAATAATTCATTATGGATCAAACATATCATTCCTTTCCTCTATCATAGTAGCGGTTTTTTACTTTCTATAAATCGTTGTCTAGGTGCCATTCCTTCCCACACCTGAAGCATTTCCTCATCCCCTTTAGGAAATTCACAGGGTGCTTTTTTCCATACTATTGACAAGGGGGATGCTGAAATTTTTTAGCACTATTGGATTTATCCAATAGACCACCAGAATAAAATTCCACTTTCCAATTTTTATCCTCATGATATATAACGACCCACACTTTACATACATTGTTAATACTTCAAAATTGAATCACACTTATTACAACATATGACAAAACCACAAAGGACCGTATAGGTATAGTGTCTTTAGAAACTGGGAAACATAAACAACTGGTTCATAAATCTTCTACAGTGTCTCCCATTTATTTCATCATATCTAGGGTCCCTTTTAGCATATTCTACTTAATATCCATCTTCCTGGCCTGGGGAAAAGAAAACATAAAAGGGTGAGCTCAAATGCTCAGCAAGGGCAAATAAAGGAAATAAAAATCATATCATATCTTTTTGAAAATTAAAACCTGCAAAAGAGATCATAATATCTTAACATGGAATAAATCATAGAAGTGAAAATGAGATCCCCATAATCATAACATAAAACTTGAATCTTTGTGGCATGCACACATAATCATGGAAAATCATTTCTTGTTAGTCATGACTCATTGCCAAGACTATCTTAGTGGACAAAGTCCCTTTCTGAACCGAGTTCACTCCTCGTTTCAGTCCTGTATCACTGAACCGAAATAACCTTCCGTTCCAGCCATGTCTATCTCATGAGATATAAAATCTTTACCCAATGCATTGGAGGGAGATATAGGTCCCACCCATCTTATAATGAATCCTTTCTTATGTGTGCCACATAATCATAAAACATACATCATTGCATAACACATGTAACAAAAATGGGATTCTTGAAACATCATGACATCATAAATCAATTCATATAAGATAAAGGAATTAATAAAAATAATTCCATCACAACATGATCAAATCAATGTAATAATAGGGATAAAAACAGAACCCTTTTTATTATCTTAGATGGAAAACATTTTTGATAAAATACTTGAACTTCATTCTTGAGGAAAATATCCTTTCTACTTCAAAAACACTTTTCCTTTCTTAACATGTCATACAATTTTAGACTAAAAGAAGTTGATTAAAAATAAACTTGAAAACTTGTAAAGGAAGCTTCTTGGAAATAATGTTTTAGAAATCCATTCATGCCGTATAAGTTAAAAAAAACATTCTTCGTACTTTTGTCGGAAAAGTCAAAAAGTACCTCGTACGGAAAAACGACAAAAGATTCCTTTCATATTCTTTACTAAAAACTCACCTAAGGGTAAAATTGGATTTAAACTATTTCAAGTGGATGGAAACAATATTACATATTGAGGGAACATGGATGTGGATGATAAAATACACCCCATTAAATACTTACGAATAAACAATCTCGGATAAAAATGAGATTGTGATATTTCCCTTACCTTAGGTCCGATTTGCTTTGTTCGTGTCCGAAGCTCCTCTTCTTTGGAATGCCTTTTTGAATCCTCCACTTAAGGAACTAAGATTGGTCTTTGGAGAAGACCAGGACCTCTAGGATTATTCTAGGGAAGTGGAGAAGGGAAAATGGCAGGGGTTGGTCGAGCTTGAGTGCTCAAATTGGTGTGAGGAGGGGGAGGAGGTGCCCTTTTATAAGGGAGGAGAGGGGCACCTTAGGAATATCTCAAAATATTATTTTATATTAAAGTCAAAATCGGTTTATAATGGTTCCAAAGGGTCTTATTTCGAAGCTAAAGTGGGGATGGGTCGAAATCCTATCAACCAATAGAATTTATACAAGTTTAGGATATTATTTTAACCTTATCAATTAAATTTAACTCTAAGTTAAATAATTTAACTTTTACCATGTCTTTTTGTTTTCTTTCACTATATGGTTAATACACTTACTATAACATGCCAAAAGAACCCCAAATTGTTTATTATTAATATATATATCCTTATCTAAGTCATTTGGCCGAACCTTAGATTTTTAGGAATAAAATAACAATTAATAATATAATATTTGATTTAAAAACTATTTTGTGTCAATTTTGACACTATTTGATATATGATTTTTGTGAAAGTCATAACAGAATTATATGTTCGAACCAAGTTGATTAAATCAATAATAATATATCATAGTAACCTAGAAAATTAGTGGAATTCATAAAAAGTCTCAAATTACATTTATTTTTGTATTTATATTATCAATTTTGTCAATATTTCATTAATAAGATAATTACTGCATCATCGTTGTGTCATAAATAAATTAAATTATTTGATGTCTAAAAATTACAAATAAAATACCATCATGTAGGAAATCTTTTTAGCTTTCTAATTAATATTTACAATTGAATTTATCTTATGTATAACCCTATATTAAAAATGATTTACTTATTAAACTTTGATTTTAACTATTTTAACCCTTCTTTAAATAAATTAATAATAAATGTCCTAATCTAATCCAAGTGGGCCTAAATGGTCATATTTTATTCCTAAGTTTGTTTTTGGTCGAATTACACTTGTCCAATAGAATTAGGACATGTGTTAGGGTAATATTAATATCATATTTACCCTTAGTTACCCTATTTACTATTAACCGCGGTAAAAATAGTAAAAAGTTACTATTCACCAAAAAATTATTTTCATCTCATTGAACCACATTTTAGTCCTTGATATTAACCGTGTCTCTCGGATTTTTGAAATTCCATTCACAGAAGCGGTAAAATTAAGTTTTATGCAAAATTCAGTTTTTAACCTACCACTTAGTGGTTTCACTATTCATCAAAAATTGAAAGTTTTCAGAAAAATACCAAAATTTCACCCTAGGCTAATTTCGATATTCTGAGTCCAAAAATGAAGTCCATTTTGAAAAATAAAATTTATAAAATTTCAAAAAGTGGTTATTACTATTCATAACGGCTAGTTTTAATAGCATATTGTTGTTTAGTGAAACTCGGTATTGCGTACGACGCAAGCTATCGAGGAAGGTTGCGATTGCGTGTAAAGCAAGCCAAGAAAGTGTTGTGTAGAAAAAGATTCCTTTGATGATTTATATAACATAAAAGTCTCGGGTGTTACATTCTACCCCCCTTAAAAAGAATTTCGCCCTCAAAATTCGTCACTTTGCAACAAACAAATGAGGATACTTCGCCCTCATCATATCCTCAAGCTCCCATGTAGCTTCTTCAAGTTGGTGGTTTCTCCATAAAACTTTCACCAAGCGAGTGGTCTTGTTTCGTAGGACTTTTTCGCTACGATCCAAAATCTCTATCGGCTGTTCTTCATAAGAAAGATCTTGCTCCAGCGGTACAACTTCTGAGCCGAGTACATGTGAAGGATCTGGTATGTACTTTCTCAGGAGAGATACATGGAACACATCGTGAACTTGAGAGAGATTCGGTGGAAGCGCCAATCGGTAAGCTACCTTCCCAACACGATCCAGTATTTCAAAAGGACCGATATATCTAGGGCTCAACTTCCCCTTCTTTCCAAATCTCATAACCCTCTTCCAGGGAGATATTCGTAAGAACACTTTATAACCCACTTCAAACTCTAGGTCTTTTCTTCGTTTGTCGGCATAACTTTTCTGTCGACTCTGAGCTGCTCTTATGTGTTGTTGAATAGATCTGACCTTTTCTGCCATTTCATCAACGAGATCAGGTCCTAATAGCTTTCTTTCCCCATCTTCATCCCAGCAAGTTGGAGTCCTGCATTTCTTTCCATAGAGAGCTTCATAAGGAGCCATCTGAATACTGGAGTGAAAGCTATTATTATAAGAAAATTCCACCAAAGGTAGGTGTTGATACCAACCTCCTTTGAAATCCATAGAGCAAGCTCTCAACATATCTTCTAGGGTTTGAATTGTTCTCTCAGACTGACCGTCTGTCTGGGGATGATAAGCAGTGCTGAAACTCAACTCTGTATCCAGAGTATGCTGAAGACTTCGCCAAAACTTCGAGGTAAATCTCGGATCTCGATCAGATATAATAGAAAGTGGTACTCCATGCAATCTTACCACTTCCTTTACATATATCCTGGCAAGCTGATCTAGAGAGAAATCCTCTCTAATAGCAATGAAGTGTGCAGACTTTGTAAGACGATCAACTATGACCCAGATAGCATTATTGCCTTTGGATGTTTTAGGAAGTCCTGTGACAAAGTCCATAGTGATGTTTTCCCATTTCCATTCGGGTATGGGTAATGGTTGTAACATCCCCTTAGACTTCTGTCTCTCAGCTTTAACTTGTTGACAAACCAAGCATCGAGAGACATATTCAGCAACATCTCTTTTCATGCCATCCCACCAGAAGTACTCTTTCAGGTCCCTATACATCTTCGTGCTTCCAGGATGAATAGAGAATGAAGAACTATGAGCCTCATCCAGCAGCTCTTTCTTTAATTCGGGGATGGGAGGAACACAAACCCGATTCCTGAACTTTATTATCCCATCACAATCAAGGTTGAATTCAGGAACATTTCTCACCTTCTTTTGTAACTCGACATCTTCTTTCTGTGCCTCTTTAATCTTCACATGTATAGATGGTTGAACATTCATTTGAGAAAGATATGATTTTTCCCCTTCCATTATAATTCCAAGATCCATCCTTTGTAAATCCATAAATATTGGATCTTTTGTGATCCTCATCATGGATAAACTAGCATGGTCTTGTCGACTTAATGCATCTGCCACCTTGTTTGCTTTCCCAGGGTGGTAATGGATTGAGCAGTCATAATCCTTAATCAGCTCCAACCATCTTCTTTGGCGCATATTCAGCTCCTTTTGTGTGAAAATATACTTTAAACTTTTATGATCAGTATAAATATCACACCTTTCACCATAAAGGTAATGCCTCCAAATCTTTAATGCAAAGATTACCGCAGCCAACTCCAAATCATGTGTTGGGTAATTTTGCTCATGGATTTTCAACTGTCGTGAGGCATAAGCTATCACCATATCATTTTGCATAATAACACACCCCAATCCCTTCTTGGATGCATCACTGTAGATCACAAACCTTTCTCCACTACAAGGCAGTGTGAGCACAGGTGCACTGGATAACCTTCTTTTCAACTCCTTGAAATTCTCTTCACATTCCTCTGTCCAGACAAACTTAACTCCTTTCCGAGTCAACTTGGTGAGTGGATTAGATAATCGTGAAAAATCTTTTACAAAACGTCGATAATATCCAGCCAAACCAAGAAAACTTCGGATCTCAGTTACTGTTGTTGGTCTTGACCATCTTTCGATAACCTCTGTTTTTGCTGGATCCACAGATATCCCCTCTTTTGAGATTATATGACCCAAAAATGCAACTTTTTGAAGCCAAAATTCACACTTGGTAAATTTGGCATAAAGCTTCTCCTTTCTCAGGGTCTTCAATATAATTCTCAAGTGATCTTCATGCTCTTCCTTGATCTTTGAATAGACAAGAATATCGTCTATAAAGACTACCACAAATTGATCAAGATAGTCTCTAAAGACTCTATTCATTAGATCCATGAAGATAGCAGGGGCATTAGTAAGACCAAATGGCATCACTATAAATTCATAGTGTCCATACCTTGTACGGAAAGCCGTCTTTGGTATATCCTCCCTTTTGACCCTTAATTGATGATACCCTGAACGAAGATCAATCTTGGAAAAGTATTGAGCTCCGCGTAGTTGGTCAAATAAGTCATCAATGCGTGGGAGAGGATATTTGTTCTTGATAGTGATCTTGTTAAGTTCTCGATAATCAATGCAGAGTCTCATTGATCCATCTTTCTTCTTAACAAATAGAACAGGTGCTCCCCAAGGTGACGCACTAGGGCGTATGGATCCCTTATCAAGATTCTCTTGGAGTTGCTTCTTCAATTCCTGCAACTCAATTGGGGCCATTATATAAGGTGTCTTTGAAATAGGCAAAGCACCCGGTACGAGTTCTATTGAAAACTCAACTTCACGATTTGGTGGAAGACCCGAAAATTCCTCCGGAAAGACATCATCAAACTCCCGTACAATGGGCATATTCTTAATCGTGAGTTTCTCACCAACCATTTGAGATAAATAACCTTCATTTAGTGGAATCAATACCCATAAGATGGAAGAAATTTCCACTGGAAGGTTATGTTCATCCTTGCATTGATAGACGATCGTAGGTTGATCTGGAATATGAAATGTGACTTCCCTTCTTTGGCAATTGATATGAGCTCCATGTATAGAAAGCCAATCCATGCCAAGAATCACATCAAATTCCACTAAAGGAAGGATCACAAGATTTGCAGGAAGCACTTTCCCACAAACTTTGATCGGAGAAGAATTATAAACTTCTGATGCGATTGATGTGCCATTAGGTGTTGTCACAGCTAACTCAACATCTAATTGTTGAGGTAATACGGTGATACCCTTAGAAAATTTTTCAGAAATAAAAGAGTGGGTGGATCCAGAATCAAATAAAACATTTGCTACTTTGGAGTGGATGGTAAGTTTACCTTTCACCACATCGTTATCATACTCCACATCGCTGATAGAAATTGCATGTGACTTTCCTTTTTCTTTAGCCTTAAGAGTTTGTTGATGTCGACCATCATCATCAACCCTTGGATTTGGGCATTGATTGGCATAATGCCCCATCTCGTTGCACTTGAAACATTGAAGTGTAGCAGGTTCATTCTGTGTATCCCTTCCTTTGTTTGCATCATTAGACATCTTCTTCCCATTATCACGGCATTCAAATGCCCGATGACCTTCCTTTCCACATTTAAAACATTTACTTGTCCCTTTAAGACAACTCCCTCCATGTTTCTTTCCACACTTTGAGCATAAGGGAAAGTTCATCTTCTTTTCCGTGTGCTCTTTAGATTTTTCTTTGAATTCCATCTTCCTCTTCTTATCAAACCCATGTGACTGATGGGTTACTCCAATCTCCATCTCGACTTTGAGAGCACATCGAACGATTTCCTCGTAGCTATTGAAGTCCCTTATGGCTAACGCCCTTCGAAGACTTGGTTTTAAGCCACTAAAGAATCGATCGATCTTACTCTCATGTTGGATAATAATACCAGAAGCGTACCTTGCAAGTCTGGTAAAATTTGCTTCATAGGTACCAACAGATTCATCATCCCTTTGCTTCAGTTCAAGGAACTCTTTCTCCATCTTTGTTCGGAGAATACGAGGGAAGTACTTATTGAAAAATAAGTTCTTGAACTCGTCCCATTCCATAGACTCAATTTCATCCCTTTGCCTTGTATTCTTAACAAGATTCCACCATTGATCAGCATCTCCTTCCAAACGATACACTGCTAGGATGACTTTATCATGCTTAGAACATTGAAGAATTGAAAATATCTTTTCAGTAGTACTAATCCATTGTTCAGCAACTAATGGATCAGTAGACCCGCTGAAAGATGGTGGACGCTGCCTCATGAAGGATTCAACAGAATGTTGCTCCCTCCTTTGTTCGTTTGGAAATACTGCATGATTCATAGCTTGAGAAAGTTGTGTGAGCATGGCTAAAAGATTTTGCATTCCAGCTCCCATATCGTTTGGTTGCTCAGGGGGACAATCATTGCATTGCCCATCGCATTCCGCATTAACACGGTTCCTTCGGGTTCCAGCCATTGACTAAAACCAAGAAGAATAGTGTGAGCAACACTAATTATAATAGGAAACCACATAATTCAAGAATAAAATTTTCATGCTTATGGTCTTATCCTAGGTTATTCATGGCCATTTCTAAGATTGTGTTCTATGCTTAGACTTATCCTTAGGGTTCTTACTAAGGCTTTCACATCCTAGTTTCCAAAGGTTGACTATACCTTTCCTCTGATACCAACTATAACGACCCACACTTTACATACATTGTTAATACTTCAAAATTGAATCACACTTATTACAACATATGACAAAACCACAAAGGACCGTATAGGTATAGTGTCTTTAGAAACTGGGAAACATAAACAACTGGTTCATAAATCTTCTACAGTGTCTCCCATTTATTTCATCATATCTAGGGTCCCTTTTAGCATATTCTACTTAATATCCATCTTCCTGGCCTGGGGAAAAGAAAACATAAAAGGGTGATCTCAAATGCTCAGCAAGGGCAAATAAAGGAAATAAAAATCATATCATATCTTTTTGAAAATTAAAACCTGCAAAAGAGATCATAATATCTTAACATGGAATAAATCATATAAGTGAAAATGAGATCCCCATAATCATAACATAAAACTTGAATCTTTGTGGCATGCACACATAATCATGGAAAATCATTTCTTGTTAGTCATGACTCATTGCCAAGACTATCTTAGTGGACAAAGTCCCTTTCTGAACCGAGTTCACTCCTCGTTTCAGTCCTGTATCACTGAACCGAAATAACCTTCCGTTCCAGCCATGTCTATCTCATGAGATATAAAATCTTTACCCAATGCATTGGAGGGAGATATAGGTCCCACCCATCTTATAATGAATCCTTTCTTATGTGTGCCACATAATCATAAAACATACATCATTGCATAACACATGTAACAAAAATGGGATTCTTGAAACATCATGACATCATAAATCAATTCATATAAGATAAAGGAATTAATAAAAATAATTCCATCACAACATGATCAAATCAATGTAATAATAGGGATAAAAACAGAACCCTTTTTATTATCTTAGATGGAAAACATTTTTGATAAAATACTTGAACTTCATTCTTGAGGAAAATATCCTTTCTACTTCAAAAACACTTTTCCTTTCTTAACATGTCATACAATTTTAGACTAAAAGAAGTTGATTAAAAATAAACTTGAAAACTTGTAAAGGAAGCTTCTTGGAAATAATGTTTTAGAAATCCATTCATGCCGTATAAGTTAAAAAAAACATTCTTTGTACTTTTGTCGGAAAAGTCAAAAAGTACCTCGTACGGAAAAACGACAAAAGATTCCTTTCATATTCTTTACTAAAAACTCACCTATGGGTAAAATTGGATTTCAACTATTTCAAGTGGATGGAAACAATATTACATATTGAGGGAACATGGATGTGGATGATAAAATACACCCCAGTAAATACTTACGAATAAAAAATCTCGGATAAAAATGAGATTGTGATATTTCCCTTACCTTAGGTCCGATTTGCTTTGTTCGTGTCCGAAGCTCCTCTTCTTTGGAATGCCTTTTTGAATCCTCCACTTAAGGAACTAAGATTTGTCTTTGGAGAAGACCAAGACCTCTAGGATTATTCTAGGGAAGTGGAGAAGGGAAAATGGCAGGGGTTGGCCGAGCTTGAGTGCTCAAATTGGTGTGAGGAGGAGGGGGAGGAGGTTCCCTTTTATAAGGGAGGAGAGGGGCACCTTAGGAATATCTCAAAATATTATTTTATATTACAGTCAAAATCGGTTTATAATGGTTCCAAAGGGTCTTATTTCGAAGCTAAAGTGGGGATGGGTCGAAATCCTATCAACCAATAGAATTTAGACAAGTTTAGGATATTATTTTAACCTTATCAATTAAATTTAACTCTAAGTTAAATAATTTAACTTTTACCATGTCTTTTTGTTTTCTTTCACTATATGGTTAATACACTTACTATAACATGCCAAAAGAACCCCAAATTGTTTATTATTAATATATATATCCTTATCTAAGTCATTTGGCCGAACCTTAGATTTTTAAGAATAAAATAACAATTAATAATATAATATTTTATTTAAAAACTATTTTGTGTCAATTTTGACACTATTTGATATATGATTTTTGTGAAAGTCATAACAGAATTATATGTTCGAACCAAGTTGATTAAATCAATAATAATATATCATAGTAACCTAGAAAATTAGTGGAATTCATAAAAAGTCTCAAATTACATTTATTTTTGTATTTATATTATCAATTTTGTCAATATTTCATTAATAAGATAATTACTGCATCATCGTTGTGTCATAAATAAATTAAATTATTTGATGTCTAAAAATTACAAATAAAATACCATCATGTAGGAAATCTTTTTATCTTTCTAATGAATATTTACAATCGAATTTATCTTATGTATAACCCTATATTAAAAATGATTTACTTATTAAACTTTGATTTTAACTATTTTAACCCTTCTTTAAATAAATTAATAATAAATGTCCTAATCTAATCCAAGTGGGCCTAAATGGTCATATTTTATTCCTAAGTTTGTTTTTGGTCGAATTACACTTGTCCAATAGAATTAGGACATGTGTTAGGGTAATATTAATATCATATTTACCCTTAGTTACCCTATTTACTATTAACCGCGGTAAAAATAGTAAAAAGTTACTATTCACCAAAAAATTATTTTCATCTCATTGAACCACATTTTAGTCCTTGATATTAACCGTGTCTCTCGGATTTTTGAAATTCTATTCACAGAAGCGGTAAAATTAAGTTTTATGCAAAATTCAGTTTTTAACCTACCACTTAGTGGTTTCACTATTCATCAAAAATTGAAAGTTTTCAGAAAAATACCAAAATTTCACCCTAGGCTAATTTCGATATTCTGAGTCCAAAAATGAAGTCCATTTTGAAAAATAAAATTTATAAAATTTCAAAAAGTGGTTATTACTATTCATAACGGCTAGTTTTAATAGCATATTGTTGTTTAGTGAAACTCGGTATTGCGTACGACGCAAGCTATCGAGGAAGGTCGCGATTGCGTGTAAAGCAAGCCAAGCAAGTGTTGTGTAGAAAAAGATTCCTTTGATGATTTATATAACATAAAAGTCTCGGGTGTTACATGATACCCTTGATATTCCCTGATATCCATCCTGACTTTGAGGGAACATCAGAAAATCTCCTCATAGCTGTCAAATTCATGGATTTCCAGGGCTTTCCATAGACTAGTTTTTAGCCCACCAAAGAAGCAGTCAACCTTGCATTAAGTTGTAAGGATAAAACCATATGCATATCATGAAAGTCTGATGAATTTTTCCTCATATGCCCCAACAGATTCATCTTCCATTTACTTTATTCAAAGGAAATCTCTCTCCATATTAAGATAGTGGGTGCGAGGAAAATATTTATCGAAAAACATTTTTTGGATATCCTTTCATCCCACCACATCAATATTTTCCTCTGGCTATTTATTTTTGATCAATGTCCACCATTGATCAGCTTCACCCTCTATACGATAAACAACCATAAGAACCTTATATTTTTCGAAACATTGAAGGACAAGGAATATATTCTCAATGGAGTTGATCCATTGTTCTGTGATTGAGTGATTAGGTGATCCATTATAATTCGGAGGCCTTTGTCTCATGAATCTCTTGATTGTGACTTGATATTTCTGGGGGGGGGGGGTGGTCAGACATTCCTCTTGATATAGGTTTCTATTAAAAACATGAGTTAACTAAGAGAGTATCATGAAAAAGTTTGCGATTCCCACTCCCATCAGATTGGGCATCTCATTAGAGAAGTCATTACATTGATATTCTCATCATTTTTTAGCTCAATTCTCATATTATGGCCATTGGATAGAATAAAAGGAAAAATTAGGGGTAAATATTTTAAACTATTAAACACATAAAAGGGAATTCAATGAAAAATGGATAACTTATTAATTAAATTTATCTCCTTAACATATTAATTTCTAAGCTTTGATCTAGGTTATCAATGATATACTTCTAATCATATATTCCTAGGGGAATTTTTTGTTCCCTTATTAATGGGTTGTATAAAGATTATGAATTTACCAAAGAATATCCTTTGGGATTGTCGAACCAAGATTTCAACAAGGCCCATTATAGTGAACCAGTTCCCATTCGAGTCTAGCTCAAAGTAGTGTTTTGGTTTTTACCCCTAGATACAATTTTTCCAGATCCAGCTATATTTGTTCATATCCAGATAGGGATATATTTTCTTGATAGACAACTTACTCTATACTCACCAAAATCATGTTTTTATTTTCTTATACTCAATATTTTCCCTGAGGCTTCCACTATAGTTTTCTAATCCTAGTCCCAAAAATAACTAAACCAATCCTATGATACTAACTATAACAACCCTAGTCTTTATTAAAAATATAAACATGATTTATTACATAAACTTTCACTTAATAAAACTTAGAATATCGAGAGTTCTTGTGTATTTGGGGATTAGGAACATTACATAACAACTCGTAACATGAAATACACATCATTATTGAAAAACTATTTTACATGACCACAAAATTCCTTCGTACTTAGCATTGCATGGGATAACCTAAGGATGTACATAAAGAAAAAGGGTGAGCTATAAAGACCAATAATAGAGTAAACAAGGAATAACATGAATAATACAATAAATTTTAGGAAATAGATATATCAATAAAGCAAAATAGAAATATGAACATAAAGGCATGATATAGAACGATCATCATAACATTGAAATGTGGCAATAACTTAAAACACTGCATCATTAACATAATAGAATCAAGTAAACCCCTATCCAAAAATGATGGAAAAAATTCCTATAAATGAATCATGTAAAACCCTGTCCCAATATGACATATAATGATACTAAACATCACCCAATGCATTGGAGCACTATCAGGGCGTACCCTTCATAATAATTTCAATCTCATACTTAAGTGTGCCACATATATCATATAACATGGATTCATTCAACATCTTCATTTATTCGACGATTGAATTATTTGTAATAAATAAATGTAAGTCCCCAATAAATAAGTATATGTGCATAAATTTTAATACCCTTGACAGAGTAATGGGTATGGTATTCACTACAAGATGATTTTGGTATGGAAAGTCATGGGGCAATTTCGGCAGCATAACGACATCATGTGTAAATTAATAAAATGGGTAGATGAGAGTGAAAGGGGAATCTAATAATTTATACATGAAATGGATAGTGAGGGGATTATGGAAAATAATATCCCAACATATGAAATGGAATTTAAGATGCATAATACAAATAAGGTGTTTGAAATGGAAATAAGAAGAGAGAAATCTCATACCGAATTTCGGTATAGTAACAACGTAGGTAAGGTTATAAATGGGGGAGGTTAAATTTTCCCACATTAAAATAACATAAAATGGATAGTATGGAATTTATTATAAAAGGATGGAAATATAACCAATTGAATTTAAAAAGACTAATTTCAAACAAGGTTCATGAATTGAATGGAAGAGAGAAAGGTGAGGATCTCCTACTTGGATGTGTGATCCAAAAGGCTTGGGAGAGGCTTATTGGTCAATTAGGGGAACATTTGGATGAATATAGGGAGTAGGGGTCAGATTTGTGGTCTATATTCAATGAGGTTGAGTGAATAGAAATGGTTTCTTGGGTGGGGTTTTATAAGAAGGGTGGAGGAATTCTTTATTATTTTGATTTTGGACACTACACACAAAAATATTGAAAACCACAAACCATAGGACGGGTTTTCCCCATGATTTCTAGAAAAGGTTAGTGGTATAAATTATTTTAAAATTCTGAGGGATGAAGATATTAAAATATTGATCCTACTTATGTGGATGTGAGTCACACTTTCAAGGAAATGATTTTAAAATCTTAAAATATTTTATATGTCTTGGAGGATTCACTAAGGCTTTATCAAATAAATCAAATAAACCTAAAATTACATTATTTTTAAATTAAAAAATATATTTTTCTGAATATACCTTTTATAGTATTTTATTACATCACTATTGGGTCATTATGATGTCATAAAACACATTATATATTTATATGCTATTTAATTTTTACCCAAAAATTTGACTCCCTCAGAAAATTAGATAAAATTAACCATTGGATAATGTCGATTTCTAGATTACAAAAATAATATTAATTTTATCTAAATAATTATCTAAATATGTGATTTTTCAGTTTTAAAATAAAAACCGGCATTTATTGAAAATTGATGGGTTTTGACAGAAATAGTTTTCAAAACATAATAAAATTACATTTGACTTTATAAAAATTATATTATCATTTATACTAAATAATAATATTTTATTAAAAAAATTAATTAAAAATTACTTTAATTCATAAAACTATATTTCTTAATTGAAATTGAATATTAACCAAAAATACTATTTGTGCTTTAAAAATAATTTACAAAGTAACAATAATAAAATTAATGTATGTTCATTATTTTATATAACAATAATGCACATAATACTAATTAGAGGGTCTTAATACATATCCCTTTAATACACCAGCATAAACCCTAAGAGTAATGTGTGAAATGGCTGGCCTTTCATGGGGATGTTCGGTGAACATGGTTTGGACCATGATCTCGATGAGCTTGAAGTTATCCTGTAAATGGTTTTGATCATGATTAAGTTATTCAATCTCAACTTCTGATTGGTCTAGGGAAATTCCTAGAAATGATATCTCCCTCAAAAGCTCTGATAAATGGGCTTTTTAGGATATGATCCTACTGGTTGAGGCCATCACTCTAATTTTTTGTGTCAAAAGGATTTGTTAAAACCTTATATTTATACTAGTCAAGTGATCACTATTCAATGACTATATTATCAATGGTAATGATAATTTATAGTCAGTTAAATTCAATTGGATATAATAAAACAAAAGAATTTAATGTGTTTTCTATATCCAAATGATATTCAATTAAAAGAAAGGTAATTTTATTGATAACAGTTTGGGTCGTTACAAGCCTCCTCCTTGTTCCAAAGCCTGGACAGCTCGAACCACCACTTCCACTAATCTATGATCAATCAGTGAGGGAGAACTCTATATATTCTCTTACCACAGCTATTATAGACCTCTTTTAAGATGAATTTTATACAAGAATCAATAACCATAAGAAAACACATTAGTACAACCATTCTGAAATTTTTTAGTAATTACATCAAATACAAACTTCCCATAAATCCAAAAAGAAAAAATTATATAAAAAAAAGTTAACCAAACCAAACTACTCCACACCCACCCAGTTTTCATATATAGTATGAAGCTTGTATGTCTCACTTAGAGTAGAAGTTCAACAAAATCCCAACATCCCATGGTGAGTCGAGTCCTGCCATGAGGTGTGCTGTCTAGGCACCCTACTCGTGACTAGAACCTGAAGACATGACATTCATAGATATTTTCAATCTATACTCATCCAAAATAACATGAAAAAAAGAGAACATCCTCCTCTAATACAATTTTTTCATGAACCAAGTAAGAGTTCCATCCATCCAGACACCAGACCTAGTTTGTGGCATGGCCCAAAGGGCGTTCCCAATCCCCATGGGCTGGAAACTAGTGCCTGAGTATCAAAATTATAACATGGGAACAATTTCTCACATTTATATATTCATATAAAACCAAAATAATAAATAGAAAACTGAATAACCATAACCAAACATATAGTAATAATCTTCAGATTCAAGTTACAAACTTTAAGCAAAAACCAAAAATAGGCTACCAAAAAAGAGAAATAATGAAACTATCCCAAAAAACACCATGAAATAAGAGGAGATTAATCCTCAAGACACCATCAAAATACTTACACGTTAATACCACTATCATCCCAAACCAAAATCATGATACATCTTTCCTTTACTTGATCCAAACATAACCAAGTCTATATACACCCAAATGTGTGTGTAGTGTGTAATCAAAATCCTAGTAGGATGCCACCTAGTAAAAAACATTCCATGAAAAACCATTATAATACAAATTAACAAGAAAGTTTTATAGGAGAAAACATAGAAACATTTTTATGGAAAACGTTTTTTGGGAAAACTATAGGATCAAAATAACAATGTAGATGCTCAATATACAAGAGGGGGGGGGGGTGAATTGTACACTTTAAAAATTCATTTTGAACCATTAAAGTTGATTACGGATAACAATGTTTTCCTTAGACAAGGAAAATCTAGGTTTAACAAAGTTAAACTAAGAAAATTCACAACACCACTGACCACCAACTGTAGAATTGGAACCAAGGTTTACAGTATAAGATTCTACCTTAAAGTGTATAGAATCTAAACTAATCAGAGTACAATTATAAGGAAGTATAAGAAGATTATACTATCCTTACAATATAATATGCTGCGGAAACAAACAAGTAGTAAAACTACAAGTAACAAACAATAACTCTTTTAACCCAAAGATAAGGGTATCCAAAAACCTTGTATAAAGGTCTCTTGATTTATACTTTCAAGAAAGTCTGTCTTACCCACACCAGGATAAGACCTCGATATGAAGATCGGAATCTCTGTCTTGTTATCCCCGCAAGACCTCAACTTCAAGGTAGTTGGAACCTCTGTCTTCCTCAGCAAGGAAGCCCTCGAACTTCAAGGTAGTCAGCACCTCTGTCTTCCTATCCCTAGAAGTCCTCGAATGTAATCACCAACATCCGGTGTTGCATGAAGCAATCTGAACGAGCAGTTCAGTACGCACAAGGCATGAAAACCTTCTCTCTCTAGAAATCACCTTAATAGCGTGTGTTCTCTAGATCGATCAACTTGTTGTTGAGCTCTTTCAAAAGAGATCCTATTTATAGGCAAATTTCCAATGGTCGGATCCCTCTTCCAACGGTCATATATTACATGAAATTCGGAGGGACCTGTACACGTGTAACTCAACCAACGGTTAATTAGAAACAGAATAGATGAAATCGTTTTATAACAAACTATGTATAACTGAATGTAAGACATGTTTTTGAAATGATGCATATGTAAGTAAAATCTAATCAATATTTCGGAGTGTAAGCAAGTAAAAAGTTAGGAGTCTAAAAAAAATGAAGTTCGAAGTCTATGTTAAGAAATATTCAGATTCTGTTTTATAGGAATTTGGAGTCTGGTTTCACCAGAGATCAGAATCTGAACTTGTAGAGTTCAGAGTCGAACTTCTTAAGAGTTCGGAGTCAAACTGCTTAAAAATTTTGAGTCTAAATTCTTCAGAGTTTGGAGTCGAACTACTAAAGAGTTCTGAGTAAAACTGCTTAAGAGTTTGGAGTCAAACTTCTTCAGAGTTCGGAGTCGAACTACTTTAGAGTTCGGAGTCGAACTTCTTCAGAGTTCGGAGTCGAACTACTTAAGAGTTCAGGGTCTAACTACTTAAGAGTTTGGAGTCGAACTTCTTCAGAGTTTGGAGTTGAACTACTTAAGAGATCAGAAACGAACTTCTTAAGAGTTCGGAGTCGAACTTCTTTAGAGTTCGGAATCCACAATTCGGATTAGAACTACCTTACAGATCACATCCATAATTCGGATCCTAAAAACATAATGCTCAAAACCTTTCCATAATATGGCTCCAGGATTTTGGGTATGAATACAGTTTTTGAATTTAAGAATAATATTGCTATGTATAAGAAAATCTAGGTTAGGGTAAATTTCCTTAAAGAAGTAAATTTTCCTTATGGGGGTAAAAATAATATTTACTTAAGTATAAGGTGTTTGTGATTTTCAAAACAATAAGGAATGAAAAAGTCATAAAAAAACCTTATTGAATCAACAATCTCCCCCTTTTTGGAAAGCACAAACATCCTTTCAAAAAAGCATATAAGGATTTTGAAAATTTTCATTAGGCTTTGAAAATTAAAACGTATCTCCCTTTGTTCATGGATAAAAGTGAATACAACTAACTCCCCCTTAGGCATTGAAACTCTAAGGATTGTATTCCGAGTTTCCTGAGTTGAGATTTCATTATTGTAAGAATGAAAAACCTCGTAGTGGGAAACTCCCCCTTTTATTAAGGATATTTCTCTTAGAAATTTTTCTGTTCTCCTCCTTAGGAGTAGTTATTTTTCCTTCTCCCCCTTTGTGATTTTCAAAAATAATTGAAGGGAATGGAAAACAAAGTATGGTACCTGAAACATTATTATATAAGAAGATACAACCAACCAGATAACCATTTCATTAGAGTTGGGGAAAAAATTACAAGGAAAGACAATTACAACAAAAGATCAGAGTGGGTTCATTTGTCTTCCTTTTCCTTCAGAATGAGCTACTTTAACAAGGCTTTGAGTTTCTTTAAGTCTCTTTGATCTTCTTCTCGTTTCCTCTCCAAGGCTTTTACCTTTTCTTCTTGAGATTTTAAAGCCTCTGCCTGAGCCTCCAAGGATTGTTTCTGCAACTTTAACAACTCATATTGCTGAACCACTTTTTTTTCAAGCTCAATCTGGATATTTCTATCATTAATAAGATTTTGAGCAAGAGAATTTGCCTTGTCATTCAGTTCCTTCACTTTTTGACTCTGGGTACTCTGCACAATAATCAGCTCATCTTCAAGATTCTTAACCTTTTTATCTGCTGTGTCAAAAGCTTCTTTCACATCATTCTGAAAATTATCATACATAGTCAAGTCTCCTTCAACTCTCTTAGACCACTTTGTTACCTTACTGCAAGACTTTCTATGTATATCATAATCGATCAGAAAACTTTTATGTTCAGCTTCCAACTTCACAAACTTATCCATGACCATGGATAAAGAATCCGATTTCTGATTCATAGTTTGTTGCAACATCTGGCATCTGGAATCTATTATTGGAAGAATCAGAATTGTGTCCACCAACTTTCTCGAAGACTGAACAACAAAATCATGCCCGTGAGATGATGATTCCGAATCCGAAATTTCTCTTTGAGATTTCTCTTCTTCAACAGGCACCAACTTCTTTCTGGAGGTACCACCAACCTCTTTCCTCCTAATGAGATCTTTTATAGGTGTCTCCATGAGAGCTTTCTTCCCCTTATCAGATTTCGGAATGGGTTCCACATTAGGAGACACATCCTCAGATTTAGAAACTTGAACGACCTAGTCTTCATCTGGTTTCTATTTTTCTTGACCATCCTTAAGAAAATTCCTCTCATAGGATTCTTCTTCATCATACAACACATTTTATTCTTCTTCTTCTTGATATTGCTTTCTAGCTTCCTCATCTTCCTTACCTGGAGTAACTAACTTTGCGGATTCAGCCTTATCTTTGTAGTCCTGTACTTGCTTGATCAAGGTATCCAGATCTTCACTCTCCTCCTCCTCTTCTTCTTCTTCTCCAACTTCTTCTTCTGATGCTTCAGCAACTTCCTTCTCAGCTTCTACAACTATTTCTTTACCCTTTTCCTTTTTCGAAGTGACATAGTTCTTAGCTGGAGTTTCTGGTAAAGAAGGTTCAACACCAAAAGATTCCGAAACTGGAAGCATTTCGGAAGCCAACTCTGTATCTTTCAGTAAAGATCGCACCAGTTCAGCTACATACATCTTCTTTCTCATTTTATTTTCCGTAGCTTGTATCTCTATCTCCTCATCAGCTTTTTTCCTTTAAGGATTTAGCCTCAGCAGGGTCCATTCCAAATTGAGGATCCCCTTCCTTCCTCATTTATTTAACTTCCCTCCACTTGGCTGATACTTCATCTGTATATGTTTTCTGCTTCTTCGACTTGGGGGAGTAGATTGTGTTTCCTTAGCCTGAGGAATTTCTTCATCAGCAAGCACTTCCATAGCCTTTATCTTCTTCCTTTTCTTTTTTGATGGTTCCTGATATTGTGTTTCTTTTTGAGCTGCTTCAAACTCCTCCACGGATAGGGGGTAAAATTCTCCGGATTCACTGGAAAATCCCATCTTCATCCTCTTAAGAGTATCATCACTGACTAGCATGAGCTTGCAATTCCGGATCTTTCATTTGCAGGCAACCTTTAAGGATTCTAAGCATATAACTATCAACTTAGATAATAAGGCAGGAAACATGATAATCTGAGCTCTCAAATTTCCTTCTTTGATATTCTTGATTGTAACCAAGATATGCCTTATCAGATTTATCTTTCTTAGATTTAACAAGAAATCTAAGACATAGATATCACTCTTCTTTAGATTATCTTTATCACCACTTCTTGGAACTAGAAAACCCTACACCTATAGTTGAAGGATTCTATTGTTCGGATTGAGATGAGCAATCTTAATTGTTCAATCATCCTTAAGCCCAAGACACTTTAGTGCCTTCTCCTTATTGAAACTCCCTTGCACATCAGGAAGTTTGTGAGAGAAGAATTCACCTTATATTTCATATGATAAACCAACCAGTCTTGTGGACTTAGTGTAAGAAATATTATAAGCCTTCCCATAAGACTTGAAAGAAAATCTCTCTCTTCCATCTTCCATCTGGAAGGAAATAGACTCGTAAAACTCTATCAACAAATCAGTATAAACTGAATCTTGTTTATCTGACATTGCTATGCAGACATATTCCCATCCATTCAGTCTAATATTCTTTGAAATAAGAGAATCAGGCTTATAAAAATCCGGGTGAACTAATCTTTCCCTGAAAACTAACCACTTTGAGATTGGTTTCACAGTTGACATATCTTGAGAAGTTGCTTCAACAGACATTCGGAGTGAAGTAATCTAAAAGATTTGGATCAGCTTCACAAAGTTTGGAACTGACCTTAAGAAGAGCAGCAGAGCTTCGAGACGCAAAATCTTGGAAAAACCGATGTGGGACAAGTCTCGAGGTCCTCATTATATAGGCAACGAATTTGACTGTTGGTCTTCCAAAATCCATCTAACTGTTGAAAAAACATTGAGCTGATCTGACAGTTGAGAACAATCCCGATAGAAGAACTTGACTCCGATCTTTTGAGGTTTTTGAAGAAAACATTCAGATTTGAGGAAAAACTAGAGTCTGAACTTTTAAAAACAAGGAAAATACCAGTAAGAAAAATTTGATTAGAAAACTATAAATAAGAAAATCATAGCTTACAGATTGACAAGAAATATTGTTCGAAATTGGTAATATTCTTCTTGAAGAAAAAAAACTTCATTACGAAAGTTCCAGTATGAAAACCTTGTTACGAAAACCCCAGTCCAAAAATATCCATTCCGAAACTTATCAGTACGAAAATTCCATTCCGGAAGTTTCAGTACGAATACTTCCATTCCAAAAGTTCTCATTCTGAGAATTTCAGTCCTGAGAATTTCAGTTTCGGAAATTCCCATTCTGGAAATTTTGGTTTCAGAAATTCCCATTCCGGAAACTTCTGTTCCGAAAAGTTTGAAAAACATACAAAAAAAATTTAGTTACACTAACAATCAAATGTACTCCCCATATAAAGAGGAGTTTATTACTATTAGGATAATTGTTCAACAAGAAGTTAATGAAGAATGATTGCCTTACATTTATCATTCCTAACTTTTTTTTTAATGTATTCGAATCTATTGGAGGGTAATGATTTTTTGAAAATATCAGCAAGTTGATCTTGCATTCCGATAAACTGAAGAATGATATCTTCTTTAAGTGTGTGATCCCTAAGAAAGTGATGCCTAATATCTATATGCTTTGCATGAGAGTGATGTGAATGGTTCTTACTTAGGGAAATGGAACTTTTGTTATCACACAATATTTGAGTCTTATTGAAACTCATGCCATAGTCTGTGAGTGTGTGTTGCATCCAAAACACTTGAGCACAACAACTTCCAGCTGCTACATATTTAGCTTCAGCAGTGGAAAGTGCTACAGAATGTTGCTTTTTGAAGAACCAAGATACTAATGAATATCCTAAGAAATGAAAAGTTCCGGATGTACTTTTCTATCCATTCTACATCCACCAAAGTTAACATCTGAAAATCTTTTTAGAACAAAATCATTTCCAGAAGTATAAAATAATCCTAGATCTATGGTTCCCTTTAGGTAGCGAAAAATTATTTTCACTGCCTTTAAGTGAGATTTCTTAGTATTGGATTGATATCTTGCACATAAGCACACTGAAAACATTAAGTCTGTTTGACTAGATGCTAAGTAAAGTATAATTCCTATCATACCTCTAAAAGAAGTTTGATCTACTGGTTTCCCAGCTTCATAAAGATCTAAAAAGTTTGAGGTACCAATGGGAGTACTTATACTCTTAGTGTTGTCATAACCATACTTTTTGAGAAGATCTTTAATATACTTATGTTGAGATATATAAGTTCCTTCTGGTTTTTGAGAAATTTGAAAACCAAGAAAAAAAGTTAACTCACCCATCATACTCATTTCAAACTCAGACTTCATTAGACTTACAAAAGAATCAGTTAATGATTGCTGAGTTGAACCGAATATGATGTCATCAACATAAATTTGAACAATCAAAACATTTTTCTTATCTTTATTTATAAAAAGGGTTGGATCTTCATTTCCCTTAACATAGTTATTTTGAAGCAAAAATCCTGTGAGTCTATCATAGAATGCTCGTGGGGATTGTTTAAGACCATAAAAATCTTTGGTAAGTCTAAAAACATGATCAGGATGTTTTGTATCTTCAAAACCAGGAGGTTGTTTAATAAAAACTTCCTCTTGAACATAACCGTTAAGAAAAGAACATTTCACATCCATTTGAAAAAGTATAAAATTGAAGAATGCTGAAAAGGCAAGTAGAATACGAATAGATTCAAGTCTAGCTACTGGATCATAGGTTTCTTCATAGTCTATTCCCTCCTGCTGATTATAGCCTTTAGCAACCAGTCTAGATTTATTTCTTACTATGACTCCATTTTCATCACATTTGTTTCTGAAAACCCATTTTACTCCAATAACAGAAGTTTCCTTAGGTCTTTCAACCAAGGTCCAGACTTTATTCCTCTCAAATTCATTTAGTTCATCTTGCATAGCTTTGATCCAATCATTATCACCTAAAGCTTCATCAATGCTTTTTGGTTCTAATTGGGAAAGAAATGCTAGATATTATACTTAATTTATTAAGGAATTTCTAGTCCTTACAGGTTGATTTACATCACCAATGATACTATCACTGGGATGATTCTTAAGAAACACCTGATTTAGGTTTTATAAAACCTGTTCATCAACATAGGGTAGAAAGTCTTCTGGGGTAAATATTTTAGAAGTATCTTCTTGAACATTTTCCTCATCAGAAGGATCTTCTATCAAGGGTTGACAATAAGTTTTTGAAAACACATCCAAGGATATAGGTTGGGAATGTTTAAAAACAAAAGGATCAGACTCATCAAATTTTACATGCACTGTTTCTTCAACAGTACAAGTATTTTTATTAAAAACTCTATAAGCCTTAGAAGGTGTGGAATAACCAAAGAAAATTCCATCATCATATTTTGGTGCGAATTTATGTAAGTTATCTTTACTATTCATAATGAATACTTTGCAACCAAAAACCTTGAAGTAGGATAATCTTGGTTTTCTACCATTCCATAACTCATAAGGAGTTTTATTAAGAAAAGGTCTAATCAAAACTTGATTTATTGTATAACAACCAGTACTTACAGCTTCATCCCAGAAATGTCTAGAAATAGAATATTCACTCAACATGGTTCTAGTTATCTCTTGAAGAATTCTATTTCTTCTCTCAACTACAACATTTTGTTGAGGAGTTCTAGGTGCTTAAAAATTGTGAGTAATACCTTTCCTACTACTAAAAGTTTCAAAATCATAATTTTAAAATTCTCCTCCTTGATCACTATGACTAGTTTTCAGTGGAATATTTTTCTCATTTTTAACTTTTTCTCTAAAACTTTTGAAATAAGAAAAAGCTTCAGACTTTTTCTCTAGAAAATAGACCCAAGTAAATCTGGTTTAATCATCAAATAGAACAAACACATAGTATTTACCGCCAATACTTCCAGTTTTTGTTGGACCGAAAAGATCCATGTGCACTAACTATAATGATTCAGTCGTTGAGACTTCACCAATTGATTTAAAACTAGATTTATGTTTCTATCCTTATTGACAAGGATCACAAACTTTGGAAAAATAAAATCTAAGCTCCGGTAGATCCTTAACTAGTTTATTCTTAGAGAGTTTACATAAGTTTCTAAGGTTACAGTGTCCTAGTCTTCTATGCCATAGCCAGAAATGATCTTCCATTGCACTTAGGCAAGGTAAATCTTGGCTCCTTAGGTCTTCTATGTTCAATGTGTAAACATTCTCTTGCCTAATGGCTGAGAGAATAAATTCTTCCTTGGAATTGTGTACTAAGCACTTATCATTCCTAAAATTCACAAGGTACCCTTCATCACATAACTGACTTATGCTAATGAGGTTGTGCTTAATACCTTTAACAAATAAAACATTTGAAATCAAAGTTTTACCTAGAAGAACAATATTACCAATACCAACAATTTCTTCCTGTGCATTATCTCAAAAAGTTACCTTTCCACCTTTAGTTTTGATAGTATTTTCAAAATAGATTTTGTTACCAGTCATGTGACGGGAACATCCACTATCCATGTACCATGTATTTTTGTTGGTACTTCCTCTATCTTCCTGAAAACAAGAAAAGAATTGGACTTTCGGAATCCAAACTTGCTTGGATCCGGAATTTCCAGAGAACAAAATTTTAGGAACCCACAATTTCTTAGAAAAATAGGCTTTATGAAAACCTAAAGATTGGGTTTTATATAAAGAACAATTCTTTGCCCAGTGACCATCACATTGACACTTGGTACAAAATGGGGCACTTTGTGGAACAAAGTATTTTTTACTAAAAATTGGTTTTGCATGGGTATAACCAAATCCGGATTTGTTTCTTAAAGGTCGTATTAGAGAATACATTTTATCAAAATTTTCCTTACCATGGGTAAAGTTTGATAAACACTTTAAGGAAAAGATTTTAGACTTGAGTTTTATAACCAAGTTTTTATCTTCAAAATCATTAGATTTAGAACTAGAGCTAGGCTCGAAAACACTTTTCTTAGAAATCACTTTTTTCTAACTCTTTAGAAAGTTTGTTCCTCTCAGAACTTGCTTCTTCAAGATTTTTAGAAATACTTATAAAATCAGCATTTTTCTTATCAAGATCTTTAGAAAGATATGATGTCTCTTTTGTAAGAATAGAATTCCTGGAGTTTTCCTTATCAAGTTTCTTATTGAGTTTAGATTTCTCAATCTCAAGAAGTTCAGCAAACCTAGAAACTTATTCATAGGTAGGTGAAGTATTTTCTTCATCAGAAGAGGATTCTTCATCTGAGGAGTTATAATACTTAACATCATTAGGATTTAAAGATACATTGGTCAATGATTTAGCATTTCATACCTTATCCATAAAACAATTATTGTCAATAGGTAATCTAGCTATAAGACCAAGATTCTTCTTTCCTGAAGATTCATAATCAGAAGATTCATCTGAAGAGTCACCACCACTGGCACTCTAGGTGTCATTTTCTTTTAGAACTTTCTTAGCTTTGGTTTTGTAATACTTCTTCCTACTCCTTTCATAATTCCTTTCTTTCCTTTCTTTTATTTTGAGTAGAGGAAAATCTGGTCTAATATGTCCAGCTCTCTTTCATTCGTAACAAGTAACTTCTCCATCCTTACTTTATTTACTTTCCTTTTTCTTATACTTGGATTGGAAATTTCTCTGGCTGGCTATCTTGTTCATCCTTCGAGCAAGATTTTCTAACTCATTTTCTGAGATTTTACTTTCACTAGAATCGGATTGAATAACTACCTTATTAGACTTGGATCTGGTTACTCTCTCATAAGTATTAGCTTTCATATGATTTAATGTAGTTGTAAAAGAAACCGTACCATTCCCATTCTTCTTTTTGATGCTATCACCATCTCTCTTCATTCTGGTTTCATGTTGGAGAAGAGTTCCGAATAGCTCATCAAGAGAAATTTGAGTGACCTTCCTGTTCTCATCTATAGCTGTTCTCTTTGATTCCCACTCATTGGGCATGGTATCAATTATCTTATCTACAAGGGCTTCATCATCAAACCCTTTTTCTCCCATAGACCATAAGCTGTTGACTATAGTCATAAATCTCTGTTGAACTTTTCACATTGGTTCACCATACGGAAAATTGAATCCATGGTATTAAGCTCTAAGCATAGCTCTCCTAGTTTTAATCACTTTAGAAGTGCCAAAGAGTGTAACCTCTAACTTCTTCCAGATACAATTAGCTGCTTCACAAGAAGAAATTTGGCCATATATATTTCTAGTCATTAAACATAGTAAAGTATTTCATACCTTATAATTGAGTTGATACTCTTGCTTTTCATGGTTAGTCAAAGTTCTAACTTCCTTATCAGTAATTTTATAATCCCCAGTAAGCATAAAGAAATTCTCCACTCCAGTGTTGATAACAAAAGTCTTCATTCGATCTCTCCAGTACTCATAGTCATTACCATCAAATATTGGTGGTCTTGTAGGATTTAGATTGTCAATAGAACCAACATTGGTTCCTTCCATACTAAAACAACTTGGGCAACCAAACTAGTTAGTAGAAAAAGTTTTTATCCACAAAGTTCGGAATGACAAATTTTGGAATGACAAAGTTCGGAATGGTAATGTTTGGAATGATAAAGTTCATAATGATAATGTTCAGAATGATAAAGTTCGGAATGATAATGTTCGGAATGATAATGTTCAGAATGATAAATGAGAAAGAAAAACTTATACGTGAGTACGAGTATTTTAGAGACCTTTCTCTGATACCAATTGTAGGATCAAAATAACAATGTAGATGCTCAATATACAATAGGGGGGGGGGGGGGGGTGAATTGTACACTTTAAAAATTCCTTTGGAACCTTTAAAGTTGATTATGGATAACTATGTTTTCCTTAGACAAGGAAAATCTCGGTTTAACAAAGTTAAACTAAGAAAATTCACAACACCTCTGACCACCAACTGGAGAATTGGAACCAAGGTTTACAATATAAGATTCTACCTTAAAGAGTATAGAATCTAAGCTAATCAGAGTACAAGTATAAGGAAGTATAAGAATATTATACTATCCTTATAATATAATATGCATCAGAAACAAACAAGTAGTAAAACTAAAAGTAACAAACAATAACTCTTTTAACCCAAAGAGAAGGGTATCCAACAACCTTGGATAAATGACTCTTGATTTATACTTTCAAGAAAGTCTATCTTACCCACACCAGGATAAGCCCTCAATACGATGATTGGAATCTTTGTCTTGCTATCCCCGCAAGCCCTCAACTTGAAGGTAGTTGGAACCTCTGTCTTCCTCAGCAAGGAAACCCTCAAACTTCAAGGTTGTTGGAACCTCTGTCTTCCTTTCCCCGGAAGTCCTTGAATGTAATCACTAACATCCGGTGTCACACGAAGCAATCTGAACAAGCAGTTCAGTACACACAAAGCATGAAAAGATTCTCTCTCTAGAAATCACCTTAACAGTGTGTGTTCTTTAGATCGATCAACTTGTTGTTGAGCTCTTTCAAAAGAGATCCTATTTATAGGCAAATTTCCAACGGTCGGCTCCCTCTTCCAATGGTCAGATTTCCCATGAAATTCAGAGGGACCTGTACGCGTGTAATTCAACAATCAGTTAATTAGAAACAGAATAGCCGACATCTTTTTATAACAAACTATGTATAACTGAATGTATGACATCGTTTTGAAATGTAGCATATGTAAGTAAAATCTAATCAATATTTCGGAGTGTAAGCAAGTCAAAAGATCAAAGTCTAACCAAAATGAATTTTGGAGTCTATGTTAAGTAATATTGGGATTATATTTTATAGGAATTCGGAGTCTGGTTTCACCAGAGATCGGAATCTGAACTTGCAGAGTTCAGAGTCGAACTTCTTAAGAGTTCGGAGTCGAACTACTTAAGAGTTCGGAGTCAAACTTCTTCAGAGTTCAGAGTCGAACTACTAAAGAGTTCGGAGTCGAACTTCTTAAGAGTTTGGAGTTGAACTTCCTCAGAGTTCGTAGTCGAACTCCTTAAGAGTTCGGAGTTGAACTACTTCAGAGTTCGGAGTCGAACTTCTTCAGAGTTCGGAGTCGAACTACTTAAGAGTTCGGGGTCGAACTGCTTAATAGTTCGGAGTCGAACTTATTCAGAGTTCAGAGTCGAACTACTTAAGAGTTTGGAAATGAACTTCTTAAGAGTTCGGAGTCGAACTTCTTCAGATTTCGGAGTCTAGAATTTGGATTAGAACTACATTACAGATCACATCTAGAATTTAGATCCTAAAAACAGAATGCTCCAAATCTTTCCATTATATGGCTCTGGGATTTTGGGTATGAATCCGATTTTTGAATTTAAGAATAATATTGATATGTATAAGAAAATCTAGGTTTGGGTAAATTTCCTTAAAGAAGTAAATTTTTCTTATGGGGGTAAAAATAATATTTACTTAAGTATAAGGTGTTTGTGACTTTCAAAACAAGAAGGAATGGAAAAGTCATAAGGAAAACCATATTGACTCAACAAAAACATGCTTTTATTTAAAAAAGCAACAAAGTGAAACATATGAAGATGGTAAGTACAGGATCTCAAAAGACCACTAAGTCAAATGAGATCCCTATAGGAACTAGCTCAGAGTAAAACACTACATACACCACGTATCGGTGAAATGTGGTATAGTAACCACACCAATAATTTTCTTATGAATGAGCCTCTAGATAGGACCAAAATTCAAAATTATAGTGGTCTCTAATCATCATCAACTATTTATTTAGTGTTTTAATAATCAATACCACTAGATGAATCATGGGAAAGTCACTTACATGTCATCTAGAATATAAGTCATAGTCTACCCACCTATATACCTAGGATTCCCTTCATTCTCAATTACCTTTTCACATGTCACATGAAACATAAATTTCACACAAACATAATCCAATCATTGATACACAAATGATAAACCACTATTTCCATAACAAAAAACTTACCATGAAACCAAAAAACACACCAAAACCACTTTAAAAAATATTTCTCACCACTTGAAAAATTTATTAAACATCTCTCATAATTTACAAAACACTTTCAAAGGTCACAACAAGGGGGAACACTTTAAATAGAACCAATTTCCTTTAGAAAACCCATTTTTAAGACATATTAATCTCAAAAACTTTCAAAAACATATGTGTCACATCACACATAATCCATAGATTATAAACAAGGAGAAAATAAATCATATTAAAATCACCAAATAATGTTTAAGCATGGAACCACTTACCTCAAATGTAGAAACATCTGAAAATTGGTGCTAAACCACAAATGAACCACCAAGGGATCCTATAAAGGCAAGATCAAACAAAAAAAATCAAGATAGAACACTCAAGAACAAGATCTGACCCTAAAAACTTCATCCTACCCACTAAAAAAATAAAACTCTGTTGAGAGAAGAAGAGAATCCCTAGAAAAGAGGAAGAAACTAAGAAATAACTCACTTACTTAAAGAATCATGGAGAAACCACACCAAAATCACACAAAAAATATAGGCCCAAGGGATAAAGGAGGAGGGTTGGAGGAAAATTGGGATGTAACTCCATATTGGGAAAGAATATGGGTGATTTGGGGTTAAATTCCAAGAAGACACATCTGATATTTTTAAATTTTTAATGACCTGGACAAGTCCCACGATTTGCCTGCACAGTTTTCCAAAACATGCGGCAACCGTGCACCCATTACTACCCAAGAAGGTCATATAAAATGGTTATACCACACAGTTTAAAAACCATATTCTAACCATGTGATTATCAAATAAAAAACACTACATGGTAGCATGGTTACATCGGCAAGGTCACATAGTTTTCCAAACTGTGTGCCAACTGTGTGCCAGCTACTGTTTACCCAAAATTTCAATTTCTGTCCAAAAACACTTGGGAAAACCAAATAGAAAAGTGATATTACAAAATTAAATATAAAATAACACAAAAATGAAATCAGGTTTGTGACATTCCTTATAACTTATTTTAAAATAAGTACATTTTTTCACTTAATTGTTTTTTTCAAGAAACTCATTTTTTTTTGCATTTTGTGTGAATAATTTAAAATTAAATTCTTCCAATCATAGGTTTTTAATGTTTAAAAATGGATTTCATATTTGAAATCATTGGGTAAAAATTATATATTTAGGCTTATTATATATTTTTTCAATATGAATAATAACCTTGGTAATTTTTGTTATAGCGATAATGGGTTAAATGGTTTATTAATGTTAAGAATAAAATGATAAGGATTATAAATAGACCAATATTATTTCCATAATTTTATTTTATATATGAATTTCTTCCATAGTCATCCAATATTCGGTTATATGTAATTTTATGGCCATTTGGATCAGTTTTTGATCATTATAATATTTTATTTCATGAAATTTCAAACATGTCACACTCTTGTTTTTAATAAACAAAATATTTTTAATATATGGGTAAAGAAAGGATATGTTTGACTATAAATAGTATTTTTAAAAATAAAATATTTATCTGGTTAATGGTAATTTTTTTCCATTTTATTGAATATATATTTACCTTAATTATTAAACAATAGTGATGTAGTAATTATTAAATTAATAGATTTACCAATTAAATATTTTTAAAAATATTAAAATTAATAAAAATTAATATAATTAATGTGATCGATTAATTTTATAGATTCCCATGAAAATTTATGGATATAATAAAATATTGTTTTCAAATTATAAGCTTTATATTGATTTTATTAATGGAAATATAATAAATAGTTTCAAAAATTGGCATTACAGATATTTTATAATAAAAAATATTTTATTAAATGAATTAAAATTCATCAAAATATTATATTTAGTGATGTGATTATTATATGGTTTATAATATCAAAAATATTAAATTTAGTGTCTTTTTCTCTATTTATAGTAACTATATTGATCTTCAAAGAGTAAAAATCCTTGTTTTCATGTTTAAAAAGGGTTCATGAGGGGTTAAAACCAAATGATAAGGGTAAAAATGTTACCTAAGCATGTTAAAAAAATATTTTATGAGAGGATTTATATCCATAATCATAATATATTCTAATTAAATTATTTTTAAGCCATTTTAATTGAATTTTAATTTATATTAATGTAATATTTTGGGAAATTCCAAGAGTGCCCCTTCCCTCTCTTATAAAAGGGAAGATCATATTCTCAATCCTTCACACTTCAAAACCAATTTTTTTCAAAAAAAATATACTTATATAACTTCCTATAATCCATAACCTCATTTTATAGGCCTTAAATTTGAATCAATTTCAATATTAGTGGTCTTAAGGTGTTATGAAATGGATGTTTTTCAAAGAAGATGTTTAGTTTTAAACTGAAAGTTTTTGTTTTTTCTTCTTCAACCTACATAAAATATTATTCAAATGTGATAAAATAATAAAAAAATGTTATAAATATACTAATATAATATTATTTAAATCTAATAACCTATGTTTATCTCCTCTTCCATCAAATTAGAAACAAAACCATTATTCATGTTTATGATGGAAAAGAGCCTCACAAACCGTTGTGATTCATTTAATATCACCACCTCTCATAGATAGCTATACTGATGTAAATAATTATTATATATGATATTAATTTCATATTTATCATTATAAAAGATAACATATCATTTAAATTCTTATATTTTTAGTTACTAAAAAATGATAACAGTGTTTGAGTGTACGTTTGGACCACACTACTACAAATCTAGCTTTATCCAGTGCTAGCTAAAAGTGCTAATAAAGAGGGATTTTATCTATTATTTTTAGATCAAATAATGTGGGGAATTATCATCACTAAAAAAGTGCCGATAAAGGGTCCCTTTATCAATACTAAAAAAATCACTGATAAAGGTGGAGCCATTATCAGCACTAATTTTTTTTGATAAAGTGGTCCCTTTATAAACACTAATAAAAAAGTACTGATAATGGGGGAAACTTTATCAGCACCAATAAAAAAGCATTGATGAAGGGGGCCCTTTTTTCAGTGCTAGTTATAAATCATTGATAAAGCCCCCCTTTATTAATGATTTTTTTACTAGCACTGGTAAAATCCACCCCTTTATTAGTGATTTTTTTCTAGCATTGATAAATGGTATATTTCATAAAAAAATTTATATTCCATTAAAAAAAATATTAATAAATTTATATTGATATAAATATCATATATTTTTTAAAATATGATTTAAATAAGGCCAAATAGGCATTTATACTTAATATATATGATATTTAGTTAAAATGGGTTATAAAATAATTTAAAAATATTATTAATTAAAATTTTTATAATTATTATCATGTAATAGTCATTTAATAAAATTTCGCGACATAAAAATTGATTAATTAATTAATGGTCAAAATTAAGTTGAAAAAATTATATAAATGGACAAAACATTTTATACAGGTGTCTGCCACCAAATATAAAATTGAAGCCGATGAAGAGATATATTCCATAGTGACTGGAGAAAAAAATATTTTTTTTCGAGCCAAAAATCCCCAAAAGGCCTATAAAACTGATTTTTAGTCAAGGTATATATATTTCTTAACATTCGATATAATTTCATCCTTGTTGAAGGGGGTCTTATTGTCATTTTTTGGTGAAGACTAAATTTATTCTTAGGGATTACATTCATATTGATATTATGGCTTGGATGTTTTATTATTTTTCATAATTTATTTTTATTTGTAATTAAATATATTTATATTTCATTATATTTAATTATTGAAAATAAATTGTATAAATACATATTTAAACATATTTACATAAATATTCATTTTAAAAAAAATCTAACAATTATTTAACATTATAAAAATATATGAATATATATACTTATACATATATATATATATATAATGCATATATATATATATTTGTGAGTGTGTATTAATAAATTGATTTATATTTATATTATATTATCATATATGTAAATTAATATTAATATATAATATATTTAAATAGATATAAGTGTATATATATCACACACAAAAATATATTTTATAGATATATTTAAAAATTATTATATAAATATATGAATAAAAAATATATGTTTAAATATTTATAGATAAACAAGAAATATCGTAAAATAGACAACAAAACATCTTGGTGTAGAGGTAAAATAATTTTATTTCTAATTATGTGGTGGAGGGATAAAATCCAAGCATGTGCGGAGAGTCAACAATAGGTTGGAATTTTATAGAGTGTTGATAAATGACCATTCTGAGCACTGATAAAGGGGTGGTTGGTGAGTGGGCGAAAAGTGATGATAGAGGAGTATAAGGAAGCACTGACAAAGGGGAGGAAGAAATCAACAAATAAGAATATTTTTTTCACGCTTTAATAGGGATTTTTTCAAATATAGATAACACCCTCCCTTAACATCACTTGTGTAATCAATGCTTCTTTAGTTCTAATAAACCCCTTTTGTAGCACTCTAAGGGGAAGGTTTCTAGTTGTTCCACCACCTCAATGAAGAAAAGTGATTTGAGTTTGATCACCACATAAAATGGATAATATTAATATTATTATATTTAAACAAATAATATGATATATATGAAATTATGTTCATTATTTAAAGATAAAATGATACTTTCTTTCTTTCCATAATTATTGTGGAAGAAAAGGAAATATTAATCATGCGTACGTATGATATACCCTCTTTATTGTTGTAATGTAGTTTATTTTTCAAAACCATATTTAGTTATTGGATTTAAAAGAATAGTTGAGTTATAAAAATTATAATTATGTATTTATTACTATTATAGAGATGATGTAATAATGATCTATTTTACCATAGTCAACCTACCGAAGTCATCTAGGACTTATCTACCAAATATAGCCAAAACGTCTGACGTGAGAATAAATGATTAAGTGGCTATTATTCTATGTCAATAATTAATATAATATGAATAATAAACATGAAAAAGGTTCTCAATTACGTAAATAATTTTTATATGTTTATTATTCAAGATGATAAATAATGTATGTGATGAGTCAAACACAAGGCAAGAGAAGTTATTTTAAAAATCATATTTTTAAAGTCTCCTTTAAAAATCCCTTTATCTTCCATATCCACATTTTATTAAAATATTTCAAATAAGGTTTATAATATTCTGATAAGAAATTTTAAATTCATTTTTACCCATTTTTTAGCTTTTACAAAATGGTTTTAAAGGAATCTTTTTTTCGTTTTCCAAATATGGTACATTGTGAGTTTTATTAAAAAATATGGAGGGAATGTTTTTAACTTATATTTTATGAGAATCATTTCCCAACATCCTGAAATCATAATTGTATGAAGTTTAGTCTATAATTTTTCCTATTTATTTTTAATGAAAATGGTTTCTATATTATGTGCCCAGTTTTTAGATTTTAAAAATGGGTTTTTAAGGAAAATGGTATTTTGATATCGAAAAGTGTTTAGGAAATGATATTAAATGATATTTCAAGGATTTTATTTATGATATGGTCCTTGGACACTATTTACAATGTTTTTACACCCATTACAGCTCATGGTTTAGCATGTTATATCTTATATGACGAGTGTTCCTAGATAGCGCTACATTGCATTGGGTTATTCAGAGGTCGAAGTTGATTGTATAGATATTCCATTTTAAGAGTGATTGTAATTGTGATTATAATATTATTATGGATAATATTTCCCAAGTACCCTACCTAGATTTTTTATTCCTTATAATGGGTTTTCATATAAATACTTTGATTTCAAAAGGAAAGATTATAATTTAAAAAAAATGACTGTTTTTTTCTATTAAAAAATATATTTTTTTAAGAAAATGTTTTTCATGGGTTTTCATGTTTTCACTGGATTTATTATTTTCTTTATTTTTATGTCCCTTAATCAGATTTTTTGAGCCCATCCAACATTTTAATTTTTTTACAAGATTATGGACGAGTAATGTAAAATAAGAATTCAAGTTGAGTGTTTTGAAGATTTTTTCTAAAAGGAAATAATGTTTTATTTTTAAAGTTATATGTTATAGAAAAAATAGATATAGATTTATAATTTTCAACTACATATAGATATGTGTATTTTTTGTAAGAGTAATTAAATAACTCTTTAAAACTATAGACCTCAACCGATCCTCAAATGTAGTAGAATAAAAACTTGACATAAAACTAAATATTATGTAATATTTAAGGCCAAGTCCTTATATAACCAGGTCGTTCAACTAAAATAATTTGATATCTAAATAACCAATGCAACAATATAAGTTTATATAATAGATATAATGTGAAAATAAACCATAAATAAAATTAAAAAAATAGACACATATAAATAAAAGCTGACATGCATAATAATTAATAGAATTTTGCATCATCTGATAAACCATAAAGAGGAATAGAAAGAAATGTATCAATGATGACTTTATTTTTAAAACCACTAAAATATAATAAATTTAAATATAATTTATTATTATTATTTTGAATAAAAAATCAACTATTCTAATAAAAATATGTATTTTTTTTATGTTATTTGATAAAATCAATTGATTTGACTAAAAACAATATTTCACCTAAATAAATTTTAATCCCAAACATATCATCATTTATTAAATTAAATTAAAAATAAATTTCATTATTCAAAACTATAATGTATACGATCGTATGATTTTATAAAATAATATCCAATCTTTATTATTTTAAACACATCTAGCCATTATGTTATGTATCATAATAACTATTAATTTTTATAGAATATACTCCCCTAAATTTATTTATAACATATAAACCATTTATCAATACATGTATGGTTCTATAGTGATTATTGAATATAATTAATGGGTACCCCATTTTATCAAATCTTATGAATAAATCATTTTTATAAAAATATTTTTTATATATGGACATAACAAATGATTAAAATATTATGGATAAAAATAATATCTTAATGAAATTTTATAATCAATAGATAAAACTAATACATCAATATTTTAAAAACATTAGATGTCTAGGATAATAAAATTGAATAATACATATAAAATCATATAATCCCACCTATGATCAAAGATATATCATATGATACCCCAAAAAAATACCATAATTTAAATAAAAAAGATATCCGAGGAAATAAAAAAATAACAAAACTGTAAAACATTTATTGGGAGGAAAGGAAGTGGTAATCAATAATCATATACAATAAAATAATTTTAATATGAATTATTTTAGCAGTAAAAAAATTATAACCTTTCATGGGGGTTTTCATTTTCCTAAAAATACTATCATCTTAAATATAGAAAACTTTACCCACCATGATGAGATGCAAGGAAATTGAAGTATATTGGTGAAAGAGTGATATAAATTTCATTAAAAAATAAAATGAGTTAATAAATCAATATTCATTAAAAAATTATTTGATACAACTGATGGATTCTTGCTCATAAGTGGGTTAATATAGAGTTGGATAGAGAAATAAGTGAAATGGATGTTATATAAATTTAATGTGATGGGTGTGTTATGTTTAAAATTTTAAGAATCATTAAAAAAATTAAAAATTTAATAATATTAAAATAAATTCATTTGGGGCCATTATAGTTTATAGATGTTCATACAAGGAATACAGATCAAGAATAGTTTTAAATCCCAAGTTTGAAATTACTTTATTATCTTACATTAATAAACACCTTCACACTAATAATTAAAAAATAATTAGATTTCTTTAATACATTTTAAATATACTAAAATCATCAAAATAACCATTCAAATCTTAAAAATAACATATAAATATATCCTCAATTTACCCTATTTATTGAATCACAAAAAAGATGCAGTGTTAATGTAATGAACCTGAATCTAAGTGGATAGTACTATAACAAATAATTTATTTAATATCATTATAAAAAAATATTAACTAATAATTCAACCATTATAAATATTCCTTTCAAATATTAATTATTTATTATAGATTAAATGTGTTCATCAGGACAGGGATTCATTTCATGTTCGATTTCCCATTTCATATATACATATATTATAGTCATTTAGAAAAAAGGTATGATAGGTTGAATTTTATTATTCTATATAATATGATATTTATAATCCTTGATCATCACTAATTTATTATTATATAGGTGGAAAATTTCATGGTCATCAACTATTAAATTTATTATATATTTGGGATTAGGTTTTCACATATTTAATATTGTTATGTTGAAATCATTATTCCCTTGTAAGAATTTTTGTGGATATTCTATTCAAAATGAATGGTTTAAATATGATGAAATATTTGAAACTCTTTAATATTTATTATACTTAGCAAAAAATTCATATAGAATATAATAAATATCATCTATTGAGACATTCAATGGAAAAATTTATTTTAAATAAAAACCATGGTCTCAATATTGATTTCCAATTTAGATATTCTAACAATTGTTATGTGATTAATATATTGATGTATTTCACATAAACTGTATATCATTATTCAAAATAATTTAAGTTTTTGGTTGAATTTTTCCACATATGTTGTTTCAATAAGTGTTAATTTTAGAATTTATTTCATTTATATAATATATGATAACACCTATAATGGAGGATATAGATCTTAGCATGCAATAAAATTTGAAAAAAAAATTATTGATAGTATTCTGATGTCCATTTATGGATTTGAAATTAACCAATCACATTTTTTCCCAAATTAAAAAATTAAGAATAGGGAATGGGGCCTCAATTTAGTCTCCTTGAATCACGAATATAACGACCCGAGAAACTATGTTTTGATTTTTGACAAGTTTTCTTTTCAATGTCACCCGCTAAGTGAACCAATAATCAACTTATAAGGTAAAAATAATAATAAAATAGAAAAATTCATCAAATGAATGAAAAATCCTTTTATTCAAATAAGTAAAATCTCGGCTACAACCTCCACTGACCGAACAAGAAGATAAATTAACCAAAAATCCCAACTAAGAACCCGATTACAATAATGGGGAGACCACTTAAAACCACAAAGAACCCAAGCATGCGGTAGGGGTTTCTGGCATCCATCAGAATGAATATGAGGATGGCCGAAGCCACTGCAACCGTGCTGAGCACCAAGGGAATCATACGAACCATCTCTTCTTTTCTGCTTCAGTCAACTGGAGTGAGGGACACCCAAAGACTAGACCCTTTATAAGCACACCAATCCGACCGTTGAACCCAAACGACTATAAATATGACCGTTGGTTTCTCCTATCCTCTAAGCTTTGTTTTTGACCATTGGAAATAACATGGCTTACCCCTGGAAGGTTTGGAAAAATTAACTATGTAATTCTCTTTAATGACATCAATGATAACTTAATTAATTTATTTCTTGTTTTTCCAAAAATGCGAATTATGTTTTATGAAAATTAATATTATTATTCACTACACTTATTTTACCAATTTGAGAAATTAAAGTTTTATGTTGTAATTATATTAAAGATGATGGGTTTTTATTTTGTCTAAATATGTCATAACCCTTGAGTTATATATATATATATATATATATATATATATATATATATTCATCAAATTAAATGATTCTTTTTCTCTAAATTAAAGGGCTAATGTTAATGCAAATGTTAATAACTTGGATAAACAGTTTTGGAAACTATGTAAAACTATGATTTCTTTTACTTATGTGTTTTGTGGTGATGATATTTATGTAAATGCACTCTTATGTGTGATTTAATGTGGTTATGTTTAATGTTTAATTAATATCAATCTTTAATTAAGAAAATTAAGGTAATTATCTAATAAAGGAAATTAAAACATATATATATATACATGATATGTTTTGATTAACCAATTTTTTCTTTATATATTAAATGAACCATTGATCTTCATAATGAAATATTAAGTAAATAATAATTATGGTTTAATAATAATAATGATAATATAATAAAAATTATTGATGTTTTAAAAATAAAAAAAATATATATACATATATATAATAATATGGTTTGATTGAATAAATATATTTTTATTGACCAATGACCTTCTTTTTTTTAAATAATAAAATTTAGTTTAATAATTGATTTTTTTAATAATAAAAACAATGGTTTAATAAATTAAATAAGATATTAATAAAACAAATTTTTTTTAAACCGAAGACCGACATGCTATTTTCTTTTTTTTTCACCGCTTCAACCGGGGGCTGTCCGATCCATTCTTCCCGATCGCAGCCTTCCATCCCTTTTTATGCCGCATCGTTTCTGGCCGTCCGATCCTCTCTGGTTTAATCCCAGCCGTCCATTGTTTTTCGCATCTCTCTCCCCGCAGCTTCTTCTTCCCCGCGTCCGCTTCTTCTTCTTCGTTGCGTCGCTGTACCAGTAGACTAGGGAGCCTCGTTTTCTTCATCTATGTGGCTAGTAGACCCCGCTTATCCTCTTTTTCCATGAGTCGGCACCGACTCGCCTCGGATACCCAGGCCAACGACTCCCCGAAGATCCGTTTCCTCTTCTCTATTTTTTTTAAAACCCCAGTTGCACCAAAGGGCAGTAGACGTTTGCACTCGGCTTCCTTGATCCTTCCGACCACCAGACCTCGTCGCTGAATCATTTTATCTCCTCCTCTCCAAGCTAAGGTAAGGGAGAAGTCTTGTTGTGGTTTCTGTTGAGTTTTGGTATATATATATATATATGTGTCTGTTATGTATATATGTATACATCCTAAGTTTATACAACCGGATTCACTTGCCTCGTTGCCGCATCTTCCTCTCCTACTCTCCTGATAAGGTAAGGGAAAGTTTTATTTCATTTTGTCTTGTTGAGCTTCAGTTTGTATAAAAATATATATACATTTTATATGTATATATTTCCGGTGGGTATGAATCTGGTGCAAACCAGGACCATGTGGATCTCCCCCACAGCCCGAAGAACCGAATAGGAGTAAGGGGTAATCCTCTCCTTCATTTCTTACTGTTTCTATAAGTTTTGCAAAGTTATATAATCATGTTGTATAATTGTGTATAAGAATATACAAGACCATATAAACCTGTTTATACCCATTTTACCTATTCCTAGTACCGAACCAGAGAAGGGGAGGTCTTCTTGTATTAATTTGTCACCCACTTCAGTGAATATACACGGATATATATATATGTATATATACTTCATGCATATGTGTGTACATATATATATTTGTATTCATACATATATATAAGACGATACATGCATATGTACACCCTTATTCCGCATGTTTATAACCCTAAATTTCATTTCACCTATAAAAAATGGAGTTGTCGAATGATCATATGAACATGTAAATCATGCAATTATATGGAGCATAAAGATGTATATGTACATGTAATCATATATATGTACATGTACGTCACTGTGTTTAAGGGATGAATTTGGCTCTTTTGCTTTGTACAATATATTATGATGATTTATTTACTCAAAAGCATATTATTTCAAGAAAAATACCCAAAAACCATTTGTATACATATTTATATGTATGATGAAGTTTAAGGGTTTTATGAAAGTTAAGTTCATTTCTTTTTATATAAAAGAACCCCACTCGGGTTGCCAAACATTATTATTGTTTAATGTATAACTTGAGAAATATTTTGAGTATGGATTATTGTGGTAAACCCATAGATATGTACTGGTATATATATCATCATGTTGTCTTCAATTACAAGTTTTTTTATGGTGTTTGCAAACTTTACAGAGAAAAGGGGTCATATTGTTTAAAGTCCTAATAAAAAAGTTTTTATACAATTATGTACATGGTTTTCCTAATATGGACCTGATTTCACCCATTGTATCCCTAACTACATGTATATTTACCCAGTTTTAATTAAACACCCACAATATCCATTTATCAGCATATGTGTAAGTTATGAACGACCATGCTTTAATTGGGTATTATGATGTTATGGAATGTTAAGTGTCTGTTTTTATTTCCTTAAAACCCGTGTTTTAATTGTTAAGATAATTTCTTGGGTTTACGGATTTTAGCATGCATGTCTTAGTTTATTTATGATTGAACTGTCTTCCTGTTATGAATATGAATGTGAAAAGGAGGTTGATTAAGAATGTATGAAACCCTATGAATGAATGACCACGTCAAGATATGTGATGTATGTATAGGACTTACATGTGATGGGTGCGCTCAGAATTATATAGCGCAATAATAATGATGTGATGGGTGCACCAGGAATTATACAGCGCTCCAATTCATTGGGTAAAGCAAGAGTCTCATGAGACGTTATGTGAAACAGTCTTGGTAGTTATCCTTGTCTTGTGCTACCATGGAAACGAGATTAGCAGTGAGCCTCGACCCATTAAGTATGTTATACGATCTTGATGAAAGGTCTTGACAAAGTCCAGTATTTTACATTCCCTCTGCATGTGATGATAATTGGTCAACCAGGGGTTAGTTCAACTAACAGGACAACCCCTAGTTGAAAGCTCCCATGAGTATAAAACTGTAATTTATATGTCAAGAACTATTTTTCATGTGGTAAACTATTAGATGAACTGTATATTCTCATGAACCATGTTATGAATGTTTTCCATGTTTAGTCACAGAATTATTTTCTTTAGAATTTAATTAACCTTATTTGAATATTATGCATTTTTTATTTTTCTTATGTTGCGCTATCTGATCATGTTTAACTTTAAATCTTTTTCCAAGTACGTACTTCTCTGTGCAAGTGGTTTTAAAAAATGATGGTTTTCATGAAAAGAAAATGTTTCATTTTTAGAAAAGTGTTTTATTCTCTTCAAAAGGACTTCTTTGAGAAAGAGTTGTCTTAAAACGTTTTTAAAACCCCTTACTGGGCATATTTTCTCACCCTGCATTTTTGTTTTATTTTTTTTTCAGGCATGGTTGGTACTAATGAAGTTAATCAGAAACACTTGTGTGCATGTTTGGGTTAGGTTCATTATCTTGAATTAAAATTTTTGGTATTGAAAATTATTGTTTGATGTTGATTTAGCAATAGGAGTCCTTATAAAAAATGGTTTTAAAACTGAGAAAGATAGTTTTGGTTATTTTTATAGGTTTCTTATGTAAGTTTATTTGAGTTAAATTTTAACCAAAAGGGTGGTATTGTCTGAACAGTCTAAATATTTCTATATTTGAGTTGAATATGAAAAATTTCATCCTTTTTTCTCTATTTACAATGTAATAGGCCTTGAGAAGATATCCTATAGGATATAAACTAGTGGGAATAATGATTCTACTTATATAAGAGGATTAAATAAGCAGGGTTAAGGTATTTATGATGCAAGATTGGTTAACCATAATTGGGAGGGAAAGATAGCAGCTGAAAAAATTCCTATATCTTTTTCAAGACCTTCTTCTCATCAGAATAAAAATGTTACTTCACGGGATTTTATGTTTTCATTATCTTAGTAGAAAGAATATTCTTGGATTGAACCTGGATATAGTAATGTGCTAGTCTCAGGTAGGTAACTAGGAGAAGTTACTCTTGTTTAGGCCTTTAGAGCTCAAGGACATCCATAGAATGAAGATGATGTTGGACTCAAAGGAGAACAACCTTTTAAGAATATATTTTTCCCATAGTAGGGTAGTTTTATTGATTATATTTTACACTCTCGATGATGAAATTTATTTATCTAGTTTTGGTTCACATATTGTGAAGAATGATCATTTTAAATGTGCAGTTTCACATTTAAGGGATAGTCTTCAACATAGAAGAAACATGCTAGCTATGGAGTTCTTAATGTTGACATGTCCTTCAATGTATCTTAATGAGAATGATCAGACTGGAGAGGCCTCACAAGGAACAAATGTTTAGGTTGAAGAAATGGTTTTTTATGATGTGAAGATCCAAAAAATATGGATTTTGTTCAATCCATTAAAGATGATAACAAAGCATTAGGATCCATTGGTAAATGAGGAGAAATTTTAGACCTTGATAAGGATGAAAAGGTAAAAAACTTTAGAATGGATTATAAAGAAAAATTTATTCAAGGTAGGATAATAGATGATAAGGTACATTAAATACCTATAAATAAAATCAAGACTAGAAAGGACTATTCAAATATAAGGCCTATAATGAGTACATCCACTCCACTGGTTGTTGGGTTTTCAGAGCACTCCAACTGGTTTATCTCTCTAAGTGAGGAAACTGATTAGGGTGAATAAGGTTATGTTTATCAATTAGATTTAATTTTCTAGCCACTTTTTCTCTTTATTTGTTTTGTATTATGGCCTTTTATTGAGGGCCGTTATGAAATATCTGACCCCCTCTTCATTTTTCTTTCTTCTTTTCTTTCATTTTAATAAATCAGGCTCTAAACTGATAATTGTATTAAAAAATATATAGTGATGATCTATAAAAATGGGTATGAATATGAATAATAGTAGAATATGGGTGAACAGAATTAAGAAAATAAATGAATATATGGTTTTTATTCATTCTTAGGATAAATAGTAAGGAAACAAGACGAATAAAATATGGTGATTAATACATTAAATAATATGAATTGTTATATTATAATTTTTTATAATGATGTGACTAATGATTTATCATTGTAATTTAATTACATTCACAATAGCCCATGATCTGTGTTTTTATATGATGTGAATAAACTATTTTTAACTAAAAATAGGGTTTTTATTGGAAAAAAAATAAATATTACCTAATTAAAAAAATCTCTCAGATAGTTTGGAATGTATTATTTATCTCAAATTAATTCCTATTATAACATTTGAAAATTGAATAATATAAGGTGATACATGAGATTCTAAATATATCAAATGTATCAAAGAGATAAATAATAATTATTTTTTTAGAAATGTCTACGTTGTTTAAGATATTTTGGGACATATATGAAATAATCCTATACATTAATGAGAAAGCTCAGAATATGTTTGATAGGAGATGGTACATGTATTAGATAAATTATAATTTGGGTTTCGTAGATTTTGAGGGTGAAAAATAAATAATGATATAAATTAAAATGAATTTTTAGTATTATATAAGATATTTAGTTTGAAAATATATTTTATTTAGAATATTATGAAAAATATTTCATGAGTATTAACATGAATTGAAACTCAATACCCAAAAAATTTATATATGATTTTGAAATTGGTTACCTAAAATTGATCAAATTGAAATTTCATTATTGAAGGTCATGGATTTAGGAATCCTTTTCTTAGAATCATTTACTAAAATTTATTCACTAACATGTGATGTTACATAGCTTACAAAAATGGATATTTTTATGTGGTAATTATATTTACTTATTGTGATAGAGGATATAGAATTATTTCTGATAAACAATGAAATTTTACATTGATTTTTGAATAAAAATATTTTTGGCATAAGTCATTGGATGAAAATATAATGAATCAAATTTGTATTTATATAATTTTTAAAGAATTTAAATTTTATAAAATTCTATTTTTCAATCAATGTTATTGAGTTAAAGAAAAATTCCATATTTTGATACCCTCAAATTTTTATGGTACGTTAAGTTTATTTTTGGCATAGGTTAAGGGTGTTTTGAAATTTTTTTGAGGATTTGGGGTAAAATATAAAATTAAGAGACAAATTATAGTATGTAGGTTTATTATATATTGTAAAGGTTATTATACTGGTGTAGTTGGGGAACTACGCTGCAATAGACAGATTTTATTTTTGATCTTGTTTTGGAATAACTATATTGTGGGAAATTAATTGTTTTATGAAGGATCAGAACGTAGGTTCAATACATTGATCAAAATTTTGTATAGATATGGCATATAACATTGGTTAGAGTGTAGTTTTTTTGATGGATTTGTGTTTGTAGTTTAGTGATTCACATTGTGCTATGGTCCTTTTTATTAGTTAATATATTATATCTATTGACAACGATGTGGATTCTGGATTCACTTTGATAATACATAATTGTAAAGTTCCAATATCCTTTTCTCTGTAGTCCATTCCTATTTGGGAGCCTTTGTAGTATAACCCTATATATTTAACCATGACTCTTGTTATTCCAATCAACTTATAAATTTCTAAGGCCCCTCGAACCCTATTATTTTCCCACCCTTCATCTTGAACTTCCAGTTAATCCAGCTTATCATCAAGAGGACCTCATGTCCATGAAATAATTGTTTCATCCGTAGATTTTGATGATCAATTTTTGGCAATTAATGGATCCTTAGAATACCAGATTGATTTTGATGGTGTTTAAAAGTGATTTGGGTATCAATATTTGACAATACCAGTGTTTAGCATCAATATGCACAAGGTTGGAAGTACTTACCATATATTCCCTATATATATTTATTGGTGTTAGAAATTATTGTTTGGAAAGAATGTGCAGCCCCATGTGGCCTATGATTTATATGATTCACATATGGATGTGTGTTGGTTATGTGGGCCTTTTATGAAATGACATGATTATGAATTGTCCTATTATATTATGTTTGTTATATGCGTAGTATACTCATATCTACAATTGAGTGTCCATGTTGAACCTTACAAGATAATTTCTAACTTAGATTTGTTGTGTGTACAATTTAATGGAGTTCCCCACATCTATTAAATTGTTTTAACAGGTGGTGTGATAGATTTCCCCTAAACCATGAGATTGGTATGTTGAGTGGTGCGTTTCTTTCCCTAATGTTACGAATTATGTTGAAGTGAGTATTTCTATTAAATTTGAATGTGACTATCCCTTCAAGGTGGATTTTGATTGGTGACATGTTATCTACATACATTTGTCCAATGTGTGAAATTTTCTCTGTCAGGGTGCTGAATAAGGTGGATTTAGTCTCCAAGGAATTAGTATTTGTGAATACATGTATGAATACTTATTGTTTACTTCTTCTTTGATTATTTTCAAGGCATGGACATGTATATATTGTGAACATACATTATGGAACATTGGTAGTGTCCTATTTTTTTCTAACACCATACATGAAAATATTTTTGTGTGTGTAAATTTCAAGAATGGGGATATAATTAAAGGAAAGGGCCTTATAGTGGGAAATTTAGTAGGATAATTAGGATGGTGAAAAGAAATTATTTAGAGTACTCCATGTCTTAGATTTTTATCTTAATGTTATATATTTTATTTACCTATTTTTTTGACAATGAACTATCACATGTGGGAATCCTTTATTTTTGTTTGTATTGTTTGATTGGAATTTTATATTCTTATATCATTGGATGATACATTTATTAGCCTCGTTTTTACGAATTATTAGATTCTATGATGATGATGATTATTATTATTATTACCATTTCTTCTATTATATTTATCTCGTGGTTATATATTACTAAGGGAATATTATTACCATAATGCTTTTTAGTCAATTGCTTCTGTTCAGAATTCTCTTTCATATGAGGAGGCATCCATGAGGTTTTATGGAACGATGGTTAGGGCCTATTAATTCAGTTGGGGGAATGAAAATGTGGTATAAGATAACTCAACAACATCATCACATGTTTCAATATTTTTTAGTTGATTTGGTACATGGTGGAAAAGAGATATGATGTTTGGGACTCTATAATGGGAATTATGTCAGTGCATTAATAAAACATTATATAGGACCTCAATGTTTCCAAGAAATTGGTAATGATGATCTTATTTTTTTTGTTACATTTTTTTTATTTCACCATGAGTAATAAGTATGATATTGAAATTCCAATTTATGACATTTGTGGTGTGTTAATGTATCATGATTAAGCATACATGATTATATGTCACATACATGATTCTTGAGTTATATAAGGCCAAATTAATAAAATCCCAATGAAATTATGATTTTTCACTTTTTCTTAGGGAATTTATTATGTTTAATTACCCGAACCTGAGATTACTATGATTACTATGTATATGTATATGGTTTCCAATAACATGAAAGTACATGAGACATGTAACCAGCATTGGGTAATTATTAGATGGATTTAAATTATATTTGTGTGTATACACATATAATGTGTCTCATTTTTTTGTCCCTTGAGTTTCCCAATATTATATAAATTGATCTTGTAAGATGGTTTGTTTGAGATTTTATTAGTGTTAATTTTCATATTTTATTAAATTCCAGCTCGAAGACATATTATAGAACCACTAAGGGGGGATTATCATAATTTTTTTGAAGGTAGGATTATCTAGTTATTGAACATATTATAAAATAGAGTACTATTTTTTATCCAATTGTAGCTCTCTAATTGTTCTGACCATTGAACTGATCCATGCTGGACTCTTCCTACATGTTCTTACTCAGGGTGGAGGAGATCAAAGTTAAATGGATAAATGTTATCATTATGTTTAACTCTAGTATCCCCTATCCATCTAGGGAACTAGAGGACCCAAGTATACTGAAGGCTGTACATACATTATTATGATGCTATTAGACTTAGTGGAAACTCTATATGATCGAAAGGTAAAATTTTAAACTTTTATGATCCAAAGAGTAACTTTGAGAATTTTGGGAATTATGAATTCTTTTTGAATATATTATGGACAAAGTTGGTATATATTTAATGAACTCTTCTTCAATGAATTATTCACTGATACACTTATGGGAAATTATACACATAAGTTCATTTAACTTCTGGAGAGGACAATTTTAATATCATATTTTTCATCATGATTTACTATGATAAATTTTTTAGAACCTATATTTTATATAAAAGAGGGGTAGATGTGAGAATTTTTTAGATTGATCATTGATACAAGTTGAAAAATAAATTTTGGAATTTTTATTTGATGACTTATGCTAAGGATCTTTGGAAAGATCTAACTATAAAGAAAGGGCTCTAAGAATATAAAATTTTAGGTATTTATTAAAATTTCAATGGATAACTTGGTGTATTTTACAAATCTACCCAAGAAATATATTCTACCAATATGAAGAGGAAATCTAAGGGCATGCATAAGGGAATTGGATGAAAGATAGAGTATATCTAGGGTTTTTACTTTCTTATATGATATATTTTTCTTGTAGGTGTAACACTCTATGATGGAATTAGAGCTATCTCTAATATTGTCTAACCCTCCCAAGAATTGTAATTGTCACGAAACAATTCAGGTCAACCCTGAACCAGTCACCCAAACCAATCTGTGGTATGACTCGTAGGGCGTTCTCGATCCCCATGGGCTGACAACTAGTTCCAGGAATCAACAGAGTACACAAAGAAATGATTTATTCCAGTAAATTACAAAGAAGTTAAATAGTGTAAAGATGAACAATCAGTCCAATATATAAATGAAACCAAACTAAACATCATTTATGCAAGAAACTGAAAATATGACAAAGCTACACAATACAACTAACTAGACAAGAAGACAAAACCATCTCCATGTGAACCTATGGGTCAGTCTCCAACACAAGATCAACCGTCATCCATGGAAACTTAACTCAAGATCAAACATGCCCAAGGGATAAACAAGGAAATGAACTATAGGAATGAGTATTAAAACTCAGTAGGCTATCCCAATAATCTTCCTCCCAATGTACTTACTTTAAAATAAAAGAAACAAAAATCTAAATTTTGAACTACAATATATAAAAGTATTATTTTATACACATATTACTTAAAAAGAATGTACAACCCATTACCCATATTCATTTACAAAACCTTATTGATTCCATTTGCGAGACATTAGAATTTTCAAGGAAAAAGTGATGTTTATATTTTTTATTTGCATAAATTTGTTAAAACACTTTTCTTTGAAAACATTTTTTAAACCCTTTTTTAAATCAAAAAATCACTTTTCAAAAAGGACACAACATAATAAGGAACCATGATGATCATATACCAACTGAAATGTAAATAATCATACAATTATTCAATTCATCACTATAAGAAAATAAGATCCAATAGACATAAGTTAACCTAGGAGATCAAGAATAATCTAGAACATACCAATACATGAGACCCCATCCCTGGTAGAATGACACACATGATGAAATCAAAATTCCCAAACACCCAGCCACCCAAACTTAGGAAAGACTGAGGGGAAAAATCCCCTAGCAATAAACCCAAATATATCCACCTACTATGGGCCACTGGTCAGTACATCAACTACCAATGAAGCAATCATTATCACAAAATTCACTCAATATTCTAGGTTCCCATGTCTCATGTATATAATAGGGTTGATCCAACCATTTCCGACCGAGCATCCAATCCCACCCCACACACACATATATATATATATATATATATATTATAAATCAATAATATGCATCACCCTGAGAAACTCCAAGGACCAATCTCATGCCATAGAATATACAGAACACACAAAGTCCAACCCGAGGTTCTCTGATAATTGATCACAAGGATTCCATAGTGAGGGAATCCCATCCATTATATACCCAAAAAAGGCATGAGAAACATCCCAAGGAGGTTTTCTTAACAAACACTTTCATCCTTTTCATAAAGTTTCCAAACGTGCCTTTAAGCATTTTACCAAACCAAAGTTTATCAATGATACAAAATCCAATATTCATAATGGGGTGTTAACACACAATTTTCCATTTCAAAATAACTAACAAACATTACATAAAATATTCAAACTACACATTCAAGGGAAACCATTTTTATAAAAGTGAAAAATGGGCCATTAATCAAAAAACACAAGAAAAAACACCCTAAAATCCATTACTCATTTCTCTATAATACCCAAAACCACTTGGGAAACCCATATAAGGAACCCAAGAAATCATTTCTCATAATACCAATATATTCACAAAACCAAAACATGCTTATTACATAAAAAATTACTCATAATAGACAACCATTCAATTAATCAAGCCCGTAGTGTGTGTTATTTAACAAAACCATTCCATATATCATAAACCAAGGAATAAAACACCACTTTTCATAAAAAAATAATTAAAACAAGGATCATACATCAATATATATAAATTAAATAAGGTTAAAAAAAGATTGAAACTAATTATTCTTAAATTAAAATGGAAAGTTCATAGGAAAACCTACCTCGAATCCATAGCATAATGACAACACACCACCGATAATACTCCACAAGGGTTCTAAAACTGAATATCTATGAAAGGAAACCATTAATGGGAAAAACCCAACCTAAAAGAAGTAAAAAACAAAACCCTAGGTCACTATGGCCTTAGGATAAGAGAAAACCAATAATAAAAGGGAGGATAAGGGAGAGGGAGATGAGAGGAGGGGTTTACCTTGAGATATCCGAACAAGACCTTAAAGAAAACCATTATATACACACCCAAGAATAAAGGAGAATGAATGTTAATCAAGGGGAGATCCCCTTAGGGTTGGATGAACTAGGACATGGGAGGAGCGTGTGTTTTGGGTTAAAAATTTTGAGAGGGTATATTGGAAATCCCAAAATTTTAAAATATAGGAAAACCACATGCTTAGGCCGCACTATTTGATAAACTGTGTAGTAACCACGTTCCACCCACTTACCACATGGTTACTTGGGATTTTTTCTAACGGTTTCCCAAACTGTATGGTAGTCATGTAGTCAATTCTGTAACCTATAGCACAGTTTCCTGGACTGGCCGCATCATAGGCACTAACTATGCACCAAACATGTACTAGGGTCTTCCAAGGCCAAACTTCCAAGATTTCTCCAAAATATCTAAAACAAGCCAAGGATCAACCATGAGGGAAATACTAGAGAATTAAATACAAGGAAACGCTTCAAAACTCAACACTTATCACACCCATAATCCGAGAAAAAGATTTTGATTCCCATCAAACTAGATAATAATCCAAAACCTAAAAAAACGGTGTAACAATTATCTCCACTATTAATTCTTTCCACCCCTGAAAATCCACAACACTTTCCAATTAATTGATCAATGCATAAGGATTTCACATCAACATAATCCCACCACATAAGCCAAGAACATTTCACCCACCATTAATGGAATTCCAACCCACTGACCGAAATGAAAAAACACCTAAAATTACTTTCCAAGAATCAAGGAGGGATCAATCCACCACATCTAAAACCAATACAAAAATAATATCATTGGGCCTTCTACCAAGATCCCCAAACTCACCCAAACTGAGGAGGAAACTAAAAAATCAACATATTTAAAGTAATACACTTCAAATAGATCAATACAAAAACAAAAAAGAAAATATATCCCTAGAATAGGGGGCCCGAACGAAATCCCCACCATAAGAAATAATCTATAACCCGATGAATTATTAAGAGAATACCCAATGAGACCCACATTGTGTCTCCCCACCATTAAGGACCATCTAAGAATGACCAAACAAAAATTCAATTTGAATGAGAACTCGGTATTTCCCACATAGGACATCCAAAAAATTTCCATCATAACCTACCCAAGCTAAGAAGGATATAAACTAAGATGAACGCATCAAGATAATTTAAACTACCAACTACCAAATGGAGGGGATAAGAACTGAGCCCAAAAATTCGGCAAGGGCCAAAAACCCCACACAATATGGGGAGGGGAGGGGCCTAATTATTGAACCGTTGAAACCATAGCTGACAACCACCCAACACTCTTAAAATATGGATAGATGAAATAAAATACCACGCTCGATTCACATGGGTGGTACACACAAGGAACAGTACTCAAAAACTCTCATCCAAGAAGCTATAACCACAAGAACTCTGGGAGGGGTATGTGCACTAGGCTCATTGAAAAAAGAGGAAATTCACAGTAAGGAGAAACAACAATGAAAATGGCAGTACTTCCTCATCACAATGGTAAAGTAATGAACTTATCCAAACTCCTAAAACCCTTAGGATTAATGAATACACACCAGCTCCAATCTAGGACCTATGGATGGAGCTCTAATGGATGATGCATCTCTTGCATCATAGTCTAGAGCTAAAAATATATAACTGAAACCCCTTATTCTAGTTCCACACAAAGACACATAACACTCATAGGCAGAAACAAAGGATTATGACAGACCAAAAAATTTACTTCCTCAAACATCACACTTTTACCAAAACATGGACTCAAGGATAGACATTACTATTCTATCTCACTCCAAAAAAGGATAATAATGAACAATATATACAATGAATCCCACTGAACACCACAATGAATAACTTCCACAATTGAGGGAGTCACTGTAATAAGAAACCATTCTAAACAAGGCTCAAATAGATCACTATTCCAATAAATGTGTTGGGGAATTCTTTAAAGAGGTGAATTTTCCTTCTAAAACTCATATACGAAATCCTTAGGTTGATCAACTAGAAAGATTTATAATAGATAACCACCCATAGCCATACTACAAAAACCATCACATCTCTTTGGGGGAAAAAGGCAACAAGGAAACCATGAGCTCTATCAAAACCAACTCACGAATCCAAAACATCAGATAGAATAAACCCCAACACAAATGGAAACCAACTCAAATAAACCATTATATTTCTAGAGACCCACCAAACACTGCTCCAAAATAAATCCACCAACTAGATTCCATCTCAATACATAAGAGAAGTATCACTTCTAATCACAAGGAAGCATACAAAATTAATAACACTTCTAATACATAGAAATAGAATCCAAAAAACCATTGGTTTTCAAAAAGATCACAATTTCCAGCAAAAAAATCTTTTGAAAAACAGAACAAATCAAACTTGGTGGATTTTCACACTCACTAATAGTGTTTCATTGAGTCTCACTCACATGCACATTTCCATTCCACCTAGGGCTCCCATCCACCATGACATACCGGGCATCATCCAAATTTCCACAAACCAACCCACATGTGAGCACCCAGGAGAACACCAAAGGCTAGAAAAAAATAACCTCATCATCTAAACCAATTCATCTAGACCATTTCCAAAATCATGAACCTTTCAAAGTGTCACTAACCACAAAGTTAAAAATTAATTTTTTATATTCCATATAACAAACTGTGTTATCAAACTTGAAAATGAAATCTTAGAGATTTATATTAAAAATACTTTTCATTTCATTCGAAAATTTTTCAAAAAATTCAACAAATCCCATTTTATTAATAACATTTGATCAAATACCATTCCTTTTTCATTAAAAACAAATTTTAAATCAATAATCCTCTTTCAGACAACCATTTTCCATTTTAAAAAATTCACCAAATAATTTTTTCATATTCCACTTTACCAAAATATTTGTTTTAAAAAAACAAAACTTTAAAAAACATTTCTTAATGTAAATTATTAAAATCCATTTCCACTTTTCAAAATCCAACCATCCTATTAAAACCCAATTCCACAATTATTACACTAGGATTTTCAATTTTTTTTAGAATTTAAGAAAATTCAATGAGACCCACATGTGGGAACTAGTGGTGGTGGGTGACTTGAAAATATAGTTGGTGGTCATATACCAAATATACAACCAACACAGAGAGCCTTCTAGGACCATACTCCTGGCCATACATGGATTTCCAGGCCCTGTGATCTCATGGAGACCATTTTCCCAACTACCTTATCATATCCCATTCACCAAACAATCCCTAAAGACTGAAGAAACTAATAAAAATTATACTTTCCCTAAAAACTTGAGGATCAAAATGAGAAAAAGTTCACGCCAATCTTACCAAACATAAATCCCATGTCCCAAAAATCCTACTCCATCTACCTTTACATCCCTAAATAACAAAGGGAACTTTAAAAATAAAGGTACTCTAAGATCCCACCTCCTATGATACCATTTTTTCATGAACCAATTCGGGTCAAACCTGAACTGGTCACCCTAGCCGATCTGTGGTATGGCCCGAAGGGTGTTCTTGATCCTCATGGGCTGACAACTATTGCGGGGCATCAATAGAGTACATAAGGGAATTATTTCACCAAATAAATGATATTGAATCTATAAAATAGAAAGATGAAAAAGCAATCCAATATATAAATGAGACCCAAATGAACATCATTAATACAAGAAACTAAAAATACGACCATGCTACAAAATACAACCAACCAGAGAAGAAGAAAACACCATATCCATATAATCTTACGAGTCACTCTCTGACACAAGATCAACCATCATCCATGGAGACTAATCTCAAGCCGAAACCTACACAGGGGATGAAAATAGAAAAGAACTACATGTGTGATTATTAAAACCCAATAGGATTGCCTGATAATCTAATTCCCAAGAAACTTCCTTTAAAATAAAAAAACACCAATCTCATGTTTGAACTATAATATATAAAATTATGCTTTTATACACATTTTACTTAAAAAAGTACGAACCATTTCCCTTATTAATTTACAAAACAACGTTCATTCCATTAGTGATAAATTAGCATTTTGAAGGGGAAAGTGATGTTTATATTTTAAACTTCCACAAAAGGATTGTTAGAGTTGGTGTCCTGAGAACCAACTGTTTGTACTTTGATTACATGAATGTACACTTATTATATATTGTTCACTGTTCTACATGACTATAATATAATAATGTCCTGAAATATTTTTTGCATTAATAAGGTCGTGGTAGATCCCCACTATGATGAGAACCTTGAAATTATATAAAAATATTCTTAAATAATGTTCTATGGTTGGATGACATAATATGATAGGACACATAGTATACAGACCGTCATATGCGAGTACTCGTAGTAAGAAGATGAGGCTCTCTCTCATGGAGTTCACACTTGGTAATCTCCAAAATGGGAGATTATGAGAATAGACCCACTAGTAGTAATTCCACCTGTCTTGGTGTCATCAGAAATTTCTATCTACGAGTGTGTGTAATGGTCCATAGACTGGAAGATTATCATTAACTCATTTCATGACTCGTACACTTAGATTTGCTGATGAAAACCATCACAAAGGCAGTTGGTGGGAAGTAGGGTACATTGGGTGCATCACGAATGACTTGTTGTTAATGGATAATTCGAGGAAGAATTTTTCCCTTCCATATTTATGGAAGTAGATATCTCGGTCCCTTTGATTAAAATATAACTGTCGCCCAAATCCCATGGCCATGGTGTCACAAAGAGTTTATTTCTGGAAGTCAAAGAATGACGGATCAAGCATATAGGTTTATGACACTATGATGAAACCTTATTGATGAGATATTGAGATAAAGGGATTAAATTACACGGTAAGCGTTCGTATGAGGTGACACATAAATGCGGTGTCAAATTCTTTCTCATGGGTGCCTTGACCCGTTACTAGACAGTAATATCAGACTTTAGGCAAGCCCACATCATGCCAACGAGAAAGAGTCCTATAGGGTCACACACTAAGTGTATCCAAGTATCTCAAGTAGAATAAATATTATTACCATATGTTGTTTAATAATTATTCAAGGAAGACTAAATCGTTTTAATGTTGGAGGAATAACAAAATGAAGACAAGATATACACGCCGTGTACATTGAATGTACACGCTGTGTAGTTTTCAATGAAAAATGAGTACATGCTGTGTATTAATAATCACACCCCATGTAGTTTTTCTAGTCAATATTTTGAGGAAATAATATCATTTTATTAAATGATATTTATTATAATTAGCATGGACTCATGTCAAGGAATTAATGATTCGACATGGGGTTTTCAATAAGAGTTAATAAAATAAATAAAACACATAACGTGTTTATTTATTGTCATAACTCTATAACCTCAACCCCTATTATAAATATCCTCACAAATCCAAAAATTTTCCTAATAATCGTTGTGCACAAAAATTCTAGATAATTCTCTCAAGACCAAAAGAACTCCATCCTACAAGAATGCTATCAAGACTGAGAGAGATCCACATCCATCAGATCAAGGAAATATAAGGCAGACAATACAAGCAAAGGTTTCTCCATGATAGCACCCGGATATTCCTTTGGTGACAACCAAAGATACGTGGTGCACGTGTGGATCACCGCTAGAGGAAGTCTACACTTGGCTTCTACGTTGCAAAGATGAATCACATAGAAACATGATTAGAAATATAAACAAATAAAGAACTCCATAAAAGGTACTTCTTTTCAATTAATTAAATTAATTATAATCAACCTGTGATGATCCTCTCTTGTGGTTCCAGGACTGTTCTTCTTCTTTGTCTATTTCTGTGATTCGATCCATGGAGTCTGGTGTTTCCTTTAATCATTTTACCAAAACAAATTTTATCAATGATAGAAAATACACTATTCATAAAAGGGTGTAAACACACCATTTAACATTTCAAAATCCTTGAAAAACTTTACTTAAAATATTCACACTACACTTTCAAGGAAAATCATTTCTTATAAAAGTTCCAATTGAGACATTCATCAGAAACACTTGCCAAAACACCCTAAAATCCATTACTAATTTATTTATAAAACCCAAAACCACTAGGGAAACAAATATAATGAACCAAAGAAACCATTTCTCATAAAACCAATATATTCAAAAAACCAAAACATGCTTCACACATAAAAAATTACTCATAAAAGACAACTGGGAATTTAATCACGAACTTGGTGAGTAGTATTTAACACAACAATTACATTTATCATATAACAAGGCATAAATCAATAATTTTTGCACCAAATAATTAAACCAAGGATCATATATAAATAATTATAAATCAAAGAAGGTGTGAAAATCACGAAACTAGTGATTTTTAAATTAAAATGAAATGTGTATGGGAAAACCTACCTCAGATCCATGGAGCAATGACAATACACCACCAAAACAACTCCACAAGGGTTATAAAACCTTATAATAATGAAAATAAACGCTTAATGAGAAAAACCCCCAACCTAACCAAAGGAAAAAACCATAGGTCACCATGGCCTTAGGTGAATATAAAACCAAGAACAAAAGATAGGAGAAGGGAGAGGGTGATGGGAGGAGGGGTTTACCTTGAGAGATCCAACTAAACCCTTGAAGAAAAACCTTATATTCACGCCCATGTAAAGAGTATAATGATTAGGAATCAATGGGATTTCCCCTTAGGGTTTCATGAACTAGGAGAGGGGAGGAGTGTGTGTTTTGGGTAAAAACTCCTGCTATGGTATAATTAGAAATCTGATAATTTTAAAATCTAGGAAAGCCTAAAGATTTAACAAACCATGAAATGATGGTGCGATAACCAATACACATGGATTTAATGCACACACAATTACCTAGGAATAGACCACATTGTTTCCAAAACTATGCAGTAGTCAGGTGGTCAATTCTGTGACCTATCGTACGGTTTCCTAGATTGGATGTATGGTTGGATGTAACCATGTGCCAACTAGGAAAAAATGTTTTCTAAGACCAAAATTCAAGTATTTATCTAAAAAATCTCAATAAAAACATGGATTAACCATTATGGAAATACTAGACAAATGAAGATAAGGAAACACTTCAAAACTCAACATCTGTAACACTTGGAACCAGAGAAAAATATTGGGATTCACATAGAATTGGATCATAATCCAAAACATAAAAAACTAGGTTTGATAGTAACCAGTGAAAAAATATAGTATATATTATGAAATTTATTTTAAATTCTTACTTGAATGTGATTATTTACTATTGAAAAAATGAAGATAAAGAATTATAGTAGTAAGTGAACACTCTATAACGGTCTATGAACCAGGTGAATGATGATTCTTAGGGGTGAGGATACAAATATAACAATTGTAATGCTAATGTCACTAACTAGGTTTAAGTTGACAGTATAGATGTTCCATTAATAGTTATAGGCATGTTCCTAATTATATCTAAACACTTAGTTTCATTATTTTATTCATGCAGTTCCCATTTTTTTATATCTATTTAATTCATTACTATGTTGAAATTTCTAGTTAAATTATTCTATGAGTTTCCCGATATCGGGAAATATTTCATAAGAAAATTGGTTCATCTCTATATTTTTTAGCAGTGTACAATATTTGTTTTTATCTACAATCATGTGCAGGATTTCATAATTCTTGAAATTTTGGTCATCGATTTGATTTTTGATATGGATTTTTTACTAATTACCATGAACACATTTTCTCTTATCAAATATTGGTTATAAATACCTGATTTAGAGAGGTATGTGTTAAATAATTAGTGGTAAGTTTATAAATAAAAAAGTTATACTAGTCCCATTCCATATTGGAACCATTATATCAAAGGGGGATGACATGATCCTTATTGTAGACTAGAGGGATATTCCCTCTCCTTTTCCATCCATGTTAGATATGTACTAATATTTATTTCCAAAATATTTTCCATGGTTAGCTATGAATAGGGAGAATGAGTTTAGAATTTAACTTGTATATGGTTTTAAAAAATAATTCATTCCACCATAGATCATGAAACATACCGATTAGAAAGAGTTTAATGTTCAAAATGAGCTTCTGGAAGCCATGAGATTTATCAAAACATTAACTTGTCCTTGGGGTTCTCTAGTGGTTCTCACTAATAATGAGAATGGTAGTCTCCCTATACGTGTGGTATAATGGATATTGAATTAGGTTACAATGAAAAAAAGTTCCCATTTTTATTTATTAGTGAATTTTTGTTTAGCTAATTGTAGTTCAATGTTTCTCAAATATTGATCTACAATCATGATAGAAAAAACTTTAGGCTAGGGGGAAGATATACCAAGGGCAGTGTTTTGGTTTAGGTTTGGGTTTTATGAGTATCATATTTTATGTTTTGTAGTAAAAAATTATCTATTAGTGTTTATAGAACTCAAGAACATTATTTTCAAATATTTGTGTACTACTTTGTAGTTGTGTTTGTCGATGACATCCTAATATATTCAGTGAACTTGTAAAAATATAATTGACCCATGTAGATACTAATGAGTACACATTGTGTGCAACATCATTACCCTATGCTCTCAAAATTTCAATTTTGGATCTAGGAGGTGCATTCCGCAGTCATGAAATTTCTATGGTGGGTATTTCTATTGATCTAGAGAAGGTAGAAGCTATTATGCATTAGATAAGTCCCATGAACATGTTCTATATTAAGGGATTACTTGTAATGTATAGGTACTGTTAGAAATTAATTTAATATTATTCTCATTTTATAGTGTCTATGACCATGTTTATGAAAAAGGGGATAATGTTTTTAGGGGATAATCAGTGTGATGAATCCTTCCTTGAACTGAAGAGGAGGTCAATATTTTCTAAGATTTTGATTTTTCCTAAACCAAGAATAGGTTATATAGATTATTATGAAACATTGAGGGTGGTATTTAGAGAATTGTTTATGTATAATCATTAGAAATTTATATATGAGTCTTTCTACCAATGAATTAATGAGAGGAACTACCTAATTCTGACCTAGAACTAGCTTTTTTGGTTTACACAGGGATGTGGTGGTGACTTTACCACTTCACCAAGAGATAAAATGTATATTAATCCCATAAGATATTGTGGTATATCTTCACCCATTGAGACTTGAATATTTATTAGAGGTGTTGGGTGGAGAGCCTATAGATGTTTGACTTCAAGGTGATATATGGTATGAGAAAAGGGAATGTTGTCATAGATTATCTCAGTTGGAAAACCCATTAATTTTGGGAGTAGACGCTAGGATAAATGGTTAAGATAATGTTCTAACTGAAATACTATATAGTTTGTATGACTAAGAATCATGGATAAATATATTATTAACTATTGGGGATCAAATATTAATTTGGGGAATGAGTAAAGGCTAATTAAGGGCGTGATCTAGATTTTATCATGAAGAATAAGCGGTTAGTCATAAAAAACTCTATTTTTAGGTAAATCGTAGATGGATGTGACATTATTTATGTTCATGGAAGAGTGGTGGTGTCACGACCCATCCTAGTGGGGCCCATGTTGCGAATACCCCAAGCCCACCTCTAATTGGCTAGGGGATAACGACTACCGCCAAGTAGGCATGTCCCACAAATGGGAGGGGTTTTTCTAAGTACCTGTACACATGCACACATCTCCAAGCCCACAATGATAAAAAAAGAAAACACCAACCACCATGCATGCATACACTAAAATCTAACCATATAGTACCATAGGAAAGTAAAGTACAAGAATGTAACCAGGGATAGAATAAAAGCCCCACAAAAGAATGATAACTGCAATGTTTGACCTACAACCAAGGGTAATTAAGAAGCAGTAGAAATATTTCAGAAAAACCTCAACCCATTTGAACTCAAAAGTCACCATCCGGTCATGGTCTTTTTCCTTCTCCACCTAGGACTCCGTTAAAACATCGGTCATCTATACAACGCATGAAACGTGCGGGTATAGGCTGTGAAGGGGTGAGTAAAATAGTACTTAGTAGGAAACCCCTAAACCATAAAGGAAAACCATAAAAGAATGCACAATCATCTCTACACAGTAATATGACAATACATATACAAAGGATATCCAGATATTCTCAAATACCAAAAACCATGTAGAAATTATAAGTCACATCCAAACATTCACCAAAGGATTCCTCTTGAGGAATGATCATTCCAGTAGGACTCACTCCTCGAGTCTTGATGTCCTCACTAGTGAAGATTGTGTTATACAGAGACGGTATTCTCTCAGAAAATACCGTGAACCCAATCTGTAGTTCCCCAAAATGTTGGAGATTCTTAGACAATACCACGAACCCTATCAATGCAGCTTGTAATGTTGGGGATTCTGAAGAATACAATGGACCCCACTAATACGGTACACTAGATAGAGGATTAATGCCCCTCGCTTAGAGGTCACATCAATACCCAAGAACTTCATCAAGTCTAATAGAGTATCACTCTGTTCCCATGAAGGATTCCATAACTCTATCTGGGGCTCTATCCCTCAAGGGGATTTCTATGCAATGATGTACTGAACCCTTGATAAAAGGACCAAGGATAAAATATCTAAAACTACATTGGCCTTCACTAAGGTCTCAAAAGGACATCTAAAAATGACTATCTCATCGCAAGGGTCCCAATTCCATAGAGAGCTCTGAAAACACACTTATGGTTTGAAATTTATGGGGCTTTTTTAAAAAGGGGATGGATGGGTCTGGGCCCGGTCCAACCCAGTAGGACAGCCCCGACCCGACCCTGATGTATGGTTCACCAACCCAACCAGGGTTGACCCAACCCAGGTTAACCTTACCAGTTGAACCGCCCAAGGTGGAAAGGTTTCCCTAGCTCGGCCCACCATGAGCGGGCCGACCCTCTTGGACCGAATATGTCCATGTCGCATCCCCTTTCCTGGCCATGTGGTTCGTCGCGTGGCCACCTAGAATCGCTGGTAAATGCAGCCATTCTGCACTACCCACCGGATCCTGTGGCCACTATTGTCATGAAGGCCTTCATCACGGCCGTCGAGCCGATGTATTTCCGCCGCCACTGCTCCCTACATGATCGTGACCTTCCCCCACCGCCATGGACCTGAACTTTCATCACCCCTACAACCTACCTGGCCATGGCCTTCCTTACCACCGGTTTCAGAGCAGGAAGATTCCTACCACCACCCTCACCCGTGACCTCCTACCACGCACAGATTTGCCACTGTGGTCCCTCTTGAATAGTGGGTTGCTGTTACTGTTAGCCATCAAGCTGGTGGTTCAGATCGTTACACCACAATGAAAGGAAAGAACACAAGAACTCCCAAAGTGGATAGATCTCGGCCTTGTTCGTATCCGCCTGATATATCAACATTAGAATAAAAAATGTGATGTATTCACAATTATAGGAATGGTTCAATCTAAACATGGATAACTCCCAATTCAAAACCCACAATATAAATCCCAACCCCACACTATTACCAATCCATGAATCAATCCATTCATCAATTGATTCACATTCATCATAGGGAAAAGAATGAATAACGGGGAATGAAACCAAATAAAAAATGCCCTACCTGGGTTTATATCATTCATTTATATAGGGAGAATTGGTCGTCAGTGACAATCCTATAAAGAACGCCCTCGATCCTCGATCCTTGATTGGAGTCGGGTTGATACGTCATTTTTCACCGACGCCTTCTTTTGAGGATCCTTCTTTCAAGTGTCCTTAGGTAATTTATAGGGTTGTGAATTATAACCCTAGACCCCTGCCTCTAGGTTTAATAGAAAGGAACCAGAATCTGTTGTGTTATAAGAAAATATTTTTGTTAAAATATTTAATGACGATGATGTCCAAAATCTAAATTTCTCATATGGCCCGCGCCGAATGATTTTAATCCCCACCTAAGGTAAATTCATTGTTCCGGATGCAACAATGCCCTAAGATTTTTTATCTGAGCACTCGTTTAGGAGTTATTAAAGTTCAAAGATCACCACAGAGTATTTTTTAATTCAAAACTAAACTTTATTAAAAAAATTATTCTGGGAACACCGAATCTTGGAATCTCATGCCATCTCAACATGAGTTCTCATTATTTTCTCAATTAATTAATTAAAATAAATTAGAGGAGATATATAGTCATTGAATTATCCCTACCTTAGGGATTTATGTCCTTGAAATCCAAAACAAGGGCAACTCAATAAAAAGATAAAGATGTTGTTCATGCATCTGAGCCTCATGCTCCCAAGTCCTCTTTTAGAGGTTCACATACTACTACCGAATGCGCACTAGAGGAATCAACCTCCCATGAAGGGAACACTCTAATTGATATGTGATATCTACTAGGAACTCTACAAACATCACCCCATCATCAATGTCTAGCTTGACCTAGTCGATAATGTGCAGTAGTTTATGCACGCACCTCCTTAGATGCGACAAGTGAAAGACACCATATACCCGATGCAACTGTTGGGAAAAATCTAGGAAGTATGCCACCTCGCCAACTCTACTCAGAATCATAAAGGGGCCGAATAACCTCCAAGACTACTTTCTACCACATCCTAATCTCCACAAACCCCATTGGGGTGAGACCTGGTGGAAAACATCATCTCCCTCCTAGAACTCCAAGGGTCACCATCTTCTATGATCAAACAACTTCTACCGGCTTAGTGTAATTCTCATTCACTCTGGGATAATCGGCACCTTCTCGGTGGTATCCTCAACCAACTTTGGTCCCACAGGTGCTGACTCCCCTAGATCAATCAATCATAATGGTGAACTGGAAGGTTTATCATACAAAGCCAAGAACAGTGGCATACCAATGTTGGAGAGGTAGCAATTTTTGTATGAAAACTCCACTAGAGATAAGTGGTCCTCAAAACTTTGACAAAATTCCATGATGCAGGAATTAAGAATGTACTCTAGCACCTGGATGATCCTCTATATCTAACCATATTTTTGGGGATGAAAACCTATGCTCAACTTCAATTGAGTCCTAAAATCCTTCTATGAACCCTTCCATAGTTGGTAAGTGAACCAAGCATCATGGGATGAAACGATCGTCAAAGAAACCCCATGAAGTCGAACTACCTCATGAATATAGAGGAATTACAAGATCTCTACAGAACCCTCTTCCCAGATGGGTAAGAAGTGGGATGACTTGGTGAGTCAGTCAACGGGCACCCATATGGTATTGTGTTCCCAAGAAGTGCATGGTAAACCTATCACGAAGTCCATCGATATCCCATCCCACTTCCACTTCAGAACCTAAAGTGGATGAGTCAAGCTTACTGGAACCTAGTGCTCTGCCTTCACTTGATGAAAAGTGAGGCACCATGAAACAAACTCCACCACTTCCTTATTCAACCCTGTCTACTAGAATTGGAATTAGAGGTCCTGGTACATATTCAACACACCTGGATGTACTTTCAAGGGGGATGTGTGGAATTCCCTCATAAACTCCTCTCAAAATACTACTGGAACAACAATGCACCCTCTAAAGAGAACTATGTGCTCCCCACCTATCAGATATCTATCAGGGGCCTTCCCTATGGAAAAATGTGCATGTTGGGACTCACAGTCAATATCCCCAAGATGCACCTTCCTGACTCACCGCAATAGTGGTGGGGCGATGACCATCTACTGTTGGTAAGCTTATCAACCATCAACCATGAAGTATATCTAAAGTGCGACCAACTGCTCCGATTCCTCACCCAGAAACTGCAAGATGGACCCCCTGCGATGTGTTTCTGCCACCACGTTTCCCTTCATAGAAGTATAGAAAATCTCGAAGTCATAGTCCTTGGGAAACTCTAGCCATCAGCTCTATCTAAAGTTTAGGTACATAAGAGAAAAGATGTACTTGAGGATCTTGTCATCTGAATAGATGTAAAACTACTCCCCAAAAACTAATGTCGCCACATCTTCAATGTCAAGACTAATTTTTCCATCTCAGGATCTTGGGTCACATAGTTCTTCTCATGATGCCTCATTTGGTGAGAACCATATGCAATCACCACTTTCCACTACATCAGGACACATCCGATCCCAATACCAGATTTGTCACAAAACCCTACATACCCAACACCCTCCTCTGGTAGTCTCAAGATGGGAGCACTTTTCAACCTCCATCTCATCTCCTGGAAACAATAATAGCACATTTCATTCCACATGAAGGGTTTTCCCATGTATTTAAAAGAATTATAGGGTGTTTCTACCCTGGAAAAGTCTGTAAAAAACCTCCAATAGTACCAATCCAAACCTACTAAACTCCTCACCTCAGTCGCACTCATGGGTGGCTCCCAAGAAATCACCACCTCAATCTTCGCTGGATCCATGAAAACTCCAGCCTTTGAAATGACATGTCCTATAATGTTGAATTTCAGAATCTTGACCCGACACTTTGATATATTCCTATAAATTTGGTGCTCTCAAATTTTTTCCAGGACCATCATTAGAGGTATCATGTGATCCTCCTCAAATGTTGAGCACACAGGATTGTCATCAATGAAGACCACAACGAACTGGTCATGTTATGGATGGAATATCCTATTCATGAGTCCCATGAACAATGATGGAGCAGTGGTTACAGCGAAAAACATAACCATGTACTCATAGTGGACATATTGACATCTAAAGACTGTCTTTGGTACATCTTCAACACATAAACAAAGCTGATGATAGCCAGATCTCAGGTATATCTTTCAGAACCACCTCACTCCCTTAAGTTGGTCGAATGGGTCTTAAATTTTCATCATTAGATACTTTTTCTTCACATTAACCTGATTCAGGTGACTGAAGTCCACACATATCATTAAAATTCCATCTTACTTATTAGAAAATAACTTTGGGGCCTCCCAGGGTGAGACATTGGGCCTCACAAATAACTTCCTCTTCCAATCCACCAATTGTACCATCAACTCCCGAAGCTCTGTTGGAGCCATCTGATATGTGGGTGGATATCGATGCTATCCCAGGTTGCATATCAATGCATAAGTCAACCTCCCTGTGAGGGTGTAATCTTGTAACATCCTCACGGAACACATCTTCATACTCATCCACCACTGCAGGAAACTGGGGACTACTATCCTCCACTACACTAAGGGTGAAGTTTTCCAATTGGTGAGTAATCAACTGCACCCTTCTCTATGAAAGTTCATCCTAAAGTGCATGTATTTATTTTTCACTAGTAAAGGAAAAACTGGTCCCATATATGTGGACACATCATACTCTGCACCTAAAATAGTCAATATGAGCTTAGGCTATGGATAACTTGTACATACCCTGAATGATGTTGTAAGGTCTCGATGCTAGTACTAGGAGATCTCTTTTGAATATCTCACCTCCAAGAGTAAGATCAAACTTCCTACACTAGTGTGTGATAATAAAATCCCATCCCTTATGAGTCTATAAATGTAAGGATCAAGCTAATGGCTCCACCGAAATCTCCAATTTCTGAACAAGGTCTACAGTAAGGAAGGAGTGGCCAGAACCTGTGTCTATAAGAACTGAAACTTGGGAGGAGAATACACAGATTGTACCTCTAATCATCTTTGGAGTGCCGAGTTCGTAAGTCACCATTGCCTAAATCTGGCCTTGCCCATGTCCAGTAGCTCCATGAGCCCTTGGTGGACTGCTTGGGGGTGGTGGTAGTAGTACCTCAAACCTTTGTCCACCGCTGGCTGCTCTACCTATTCCCCGGACACATCCAATGACCTACGATCCACACTGACCGAACCTATACCTTAGCGGTCCCTTGAATATCTTCTAATCATCCTCACGACATGTCAGGATATCATGAGCTAAGTGTCCCTAACCGCCGCACACAAAACAAAGTTTGCCCTTTTATCACAACCTCTCCCCTAGGGCTCGTGTCGTGACTACCCCACGCCTGCCTTCCATAGTCCAGGGGTTTACGACTAGCACCAGAAAGGAATATCCTAGAACGTGGGAAGACATTTCCTTTAAACCTAAAAACAAAAAGACCAAGAACAGGACAATATGCAAACCACGTAGTAAAACTACAGTAGCAAAAGTGTGTATTGAAATTAAAGGGGTTAGAATACAAGCCCAACTAAAAAGATGAAACTACATTAGAAAAAAGTTCCTGAGATCATTCACCATGGATCCTACCTAAAGGGTAGGTACATATCATCTCCAAAACTCTCCTCGTCAACTAGTCACCTCCGTGCACCGCTCAGTCCTAGCTCCTAAGGTCTCAGCCAAGCTGGGCATCATTTTCACAAGACACAACAAAGTGAAGGTGAAGCCTGTGTAGGGGTGAGTATAACAATACCCAGTAGGGACCCCAAGACCCCCGAAGGTCTCTCAGAATTCCAAAAATGAAAAACATGAAGCATGAACTCAATCAAAAAGCATAAAGAAAAAGACTCATCTCAAACCAGGTATAAAACTCAGAGTTTACGAATAATGATGATTAGTCTTATGGTATATCATTTTATTCCGTTAGAATGTTTCCACAAATGATCGATGGAGTTGTTCCACTTTCGATACATACAGGGTCATATTTTTTTGATCCTCGACGAACCTCTCTAAGGTTGGTCCTCTTCAAGTCATGTGCTACTGATCAATACAGGGTTGCTAGAATGTTGTTCCACACAGGGTTGCTATGATGTTGATCCACACAGGGTCTCTAGAATGCTGATACACACAGGATTTCTATGATGCTAATCCACACATGGTCACTATGATGCTGATCCACACAGGGTCTCTATGATTCTAATCCACACATGGTCCTTATAATGAAGATCCACACAGGGTTACTCTTCATTTGATAGCCAGCCATATGATTCCCCACACTCAGGGTGCTTGAGTTCCGTAGTATCTTCTCTTCAGAATATAGTTCATGCCTCAAATACCGTGAAATTACAAAAAGGAGTAACCCAAAGGACTTCTATGTCATAAGGGTTCCAACGTGACATACAGTGCGTCAATCAGACACCCAACCTTTTAGTTATAGGCATTTTAGTTCCAAAGTCCCAGTTGGATTCAGGTTCGATCCAACTTGGCCATACTCCAACATTGTTCAAAACATAGGTGGATTATCTCAAAAGGACCATTTCGTTTCAAGGATTCCGGTGCTACAGACGGTTCGTCAAATGAACATCTAGTTTGTGAAATACATCCTTTTAAGCGTATTTGGGCTGAAAAGGATCCGGCTCCAATCAGACCCGGTCGGACAGAGCCGACCCGCCCCGTCCTGGGCCATCTTGAATAGGTTCGGGTCTGAGCCGTCTTGGTTTGAACCATCTAGGCCAACCTGAGGGGGCTGAGCCGCGGGCTCGACCCGCTGGGCCGCAGACTAGCCCGGACCTCCTCGGCTGGGTGCGGCCCCCTAGGCGACCCAAACCTATGGCTACTGTGGTTTTCCAGCTAGGTTACTGCCCCCATTCCCAAATGGAAAACCCATTTGGGTTAAACAACCAGTGATTCCTCTTGGCTCTTCCCTCATGTCAGTGGGACCTGAGGGGCGTGGGTCCCCTCCACCGTGAGTGCGCGACAGCATGCCTTTTTCCTCCAATGTGGCTGATCGAGGGCCGACCGCCCCTGCCAACCACCGTGGCACCTACAGGTGCCGCCTCCATCCACATATGGTGAAATTAGTCACCCACCTATGATGGTCTCCGGCACCGCCGCACCGGTGCCACGTGGGAAAGACTTCCACAGGCCACCAGGTGAGATCCGGTGGTCCGTTTTCCCTTCAGATCATGCCTACGAGCCTCCTAGGTTTCTACCTTCACTGCATGGCTCCCAGATTCAAGTTTCAATCTAGTTCAGAATCCATCCCCAAAGAATGTGACAAAAACCAAAATGGCAAAGGGTCCGAGCCTTGTTCATTTGGTCCGCGCCCTCCGTGTTAGCATCATAACAAGCGTGCATTAATTAAATCCTCAAAGATAAACTAAAAGTCATTCAAAACTTCCATGATTCGTCATGATTTTAAAGAATAAAGAAAAGAAAATAATTCTCATGAATTTAAACATAAACATCCCCTACATCAGAATTGAAGGAGACATTGCTGTTATGGAAGAAGAATCCACGCTTGATGAAGCCGCTGAATTTCGTCAACCCCAGATCGATTACTCAAATGTTTCTGTCCAGACCTCCATTCTTCTTTGGTGGAATACACCGTGACACTTCGTCAAAGGTTCCTCCCTTCCACATCAAAACCCCATTCCCAAGCCTCATTTAAATAGAGGGGAAGGGTGATTAACACATCGAAAGATTAATGAGGTTCATTAATGAATGAACCTCTTAACTCCCAATGGTGTGGTTACAAAATAGAAGTGTCTAGCCATTAAATGGATCGACAACCAAGTGGTCTCGACACTTCTGCTCAACTTTTGGTAGGAAAAATAAAATTACATTTTTGTTTTATTTTATTATTTTAAAAAAATACATAAAACTATCTTTTTTCACCAGACCTACTGCGGTCGAAGTTAAGCCTCTATTAAGCGAATCTCGACGCTAAGAATTCAATAGTTCCATCAAATTTCAATTCCAAGCATCGATTCAAAATATAAAAAACAGCACCCTCACATTTACTGAACGTATCATAAAAAAAGTTCAAAATTCCGTTCTGGGCACACCGGTTCTTGAAATCAAGAACCGTCAATTTTTGCAGACTCATTATAATCTCAAATAATATAAAAACATTATATGGAATTTATGGGTCTTTGAATTCTCCCCAACTTAGGGATTTTCATCACTAAAATCTGAAACAAAACATAGGGAACAAATGGGGGTACTAAGCACGTATTGGAGCCTCTCGCTCCTATGTGATCTCCTAGAGATTCCCATGCTGCCAACGAACTTGCACCAAAGGAATCGACTGCCCTTGAAGGACCCACTCCTATTAGTCCTCTATCTCCACCAGAACTCAACAAACATCACCCCATCATTGAGGTCAATCTCGCCCCAGTCGATGATGTGTGATTTATCATTCACATAACTCCTCAAAAATGACACATGGAAAATTTTATGCACCCATTGCATCTTTGGGGGAAGAGCTAGACGGTACGCCACCTTCTCTACCCTTCTGAGGATCTGGAAAGGTTTGATGAACCTCGGAGATAGATAGCCACCCCAACCAAACCTCCATAATCCTCATCCGTGTGATACCTGTTGGAAGAAAAGGTCTCCCTCCTCAAAATACAAGGGTCTCTATCTCATGTTGGCATAAAACTTATGCCAGCTCTATGCAGTCTTCATACTCTCCTGGATGATAGGAACCTTCTCTGTGGTTTCCTGTACCAAATCTGGACCCATAATTGCTGACTCCCCAGGTTCTATCTAGCATAATGGTGACCTGCAAGGTTGCACATACAAGGCCTCAAATGGATCCATGCCAATGGTGGAGTGATAACTATTTCTGTAAAGGAACTCCACTAGTAGGAGTGGGTCCTCCCAACTACGGCCAAACCCAAGGAAACTAGCACGAAGCATGTCCTCGAGTATCCTAATTGTCTGCTTTGTCTGATCATTTGTCTGAGGATGAAAGTCGGTGCTCAAATGTAGCTGAGTCCCGAATGCCTAATATAATCCCTTCCTCAAGAGGGATATAAAACAAAGATCGTGATCTGAGATGATCATCAATGGCACCCCGTGAAGCTGTGCAATATCTTGTACATAGAGACCTCCAAAGCTCTCTTCTGATCCCAGCTCTCAGATGGGTTGGAAGTGGGATGACATGGTGAGTCTTTAAATGATCACCCAGATGGAATCATGGCCCCTGGTCATACATGGTAGCCCTGTCACGAAGTCCATGGATATACCATCCAACTTTCATTCTGGCACCTCAAGTGGTTGAGATAATCCAGCTAGTACCTGATGCTCGGCCTTCACTTGCTGACAAGTGAGGCGTCATGATACGGACTCCATCATAGTTTTCTTTATCCATGGACACCAGTACTGATTCTGGAGGTTCTGGTATATCATCTCCACTTTAGGATGTACCTATAAAGTGGATTTATATAACTCCATTAACACATCCTCCCGTAGAGTCACTAGTTTTATAGTGTGTCCTCTAAAGTGGATGACATTCTCCCCACCTTCAGAAATCCATTAAGAGCCTGTCCTGAGGATATTTTAGCTCTTTGGGCCTGGAAGTCTATGTACCCAAGCTCTACCTCCATGACTCGCTGAAGGAGTGGGGGAGTAACTATCATAGAATGGAGGTAACCTACTCCCTCACTGTCCACAAAGGATAATAGCAATACAGATAGTTGCTCTGCCACCCCACTCAGCAACTATAGACCATACCTCCTACTGAGTGCATCTGCCACCATCTTCCCCTTCCCAAAAGTATTAACTATCTCAATGTCATAGTCCTAGAGGAACTCTAACCATCATCTCTATCTCAGGTTTAGGTATTTATGTGAGAAGATATACCTGGGAATCTTGTGATTAGAGTATACTGTAAAATGTTCGGCCATCAAGAAGTGTCGCCACATATTCAAAGAGAAGACCATTACTGCTAACTCAAGGTTGTGGGCATCATAGCTCTGATCGTGATGTCTTAGCTGATGTGAGACATATGTGATTACCATTCGCTCTAATATAAGGACACAACCTAGTCCAGTCCCTGATGCATTAAAGTAGACTACATACCCAATGCCCTACTCCCATAGCCTCAATATGGGGGAACTTGTCCGTCTCAACTTTAGCTTCCAGAAACTCTTCAGTCATCTCTCCATCCATAAGAAGGGTTGTCCCCTCTTTTTTAAAGCTGAAAAGGGTTTCAAAACTCTGGAAAAGTCAGGTACGAATCTCCGGTAGTACCCAGCCAATCCCAGGAAACTTCGCACCTTGGCCATGCTACTGGGTGGCTCCCAAGCAAGCACTGCCTCTATCTTCACCAGATCCATTGAAGCATGAGACTCTGAGATAACGTTCCCCATGAAGTGGACTTTTCATTTCCAGAACTAGAACTTCAATAGCTTTCCATGAAGCTGGTACTCTCAGAGTGTATCCAGAACTATCTATAGGTGTGTGGTGTGATCCTCCTGCAACGCCAAGTATGTCAAGATGTCATCAATGAATACTACCATGAAGCGATCGAGGTATGGAAGGAAGATCCTATTCATGACCCCCAAAACACTCCTGGAGAGTTGGTTATGCCTAAGGTAATAACCAAGAACTCATAATGGCCATACCGACATATGAAGGCTTTCTTTGGAACATCCTCATCCTGTACCCTGAGCTGATGATAGCCTGATTTGACTTCCATCTTTGAAAACCATCGAGCTCCCTTTAGCTAGTCAAAGAGATCATCAATCCTTAGTAGATAATTTTTCTTCACTGCCACCAAGTTCAGGTGCCAATAGTCCAAAAAAATCCTCAGACTTCCATCTTCCTTCTTGGAGAATAAGATCGGGCATGCCAATAGAGAAACACTGGGCCTTATAAAACACCTTCCTCTACAAGTCCTCCAGCTGTACCTGCAACTCACGAAGCTCCACATGATAAATATGATATGCTGGAGTAGATATCAGTGTCTTCCTGGGGTATAGGTTAATGTTGAAGTCTACCTCTCTATGGGTAGGTATTCCTAGAATATCATCCGGAAAGACATCAGCATACTGGTCCACCACTACTGGATAACTTGGACTCCTCATGTCATCTTCCCCAAGGGTAAGTCTAGCCAAATGATGTGTGATCGACTACAACCTCCTCTGAGAAATTCCATCCTATTCTGAAAAGGTTCCCTTCTCATAAGTGAAAGAAAACCTGATCCCATCCTCACGAACACATCACACTTTTCACCTAAAACAGTAAATCTGAGCATGGACCATGAATAACCAGTCCATACCCAAGATATCATCATAAGGCCTCGATGCTGCTACTAGGATATCCCAGCCAAACCTCTCACATACTAGGGTAATCCCACACTACCAGCACCAGTGTGTACATGTTGAATCCTCTCCTTTAGGAGTATCTAATCGTAAGGATCGAGCCAATGGCTCTACCATAATCTCCATGATCTGAACAAGAGCTGTGGAAATGAAAGAGTGACTGGCACCTATGTCTATAAGTACTGTATCTTAGGTGGAGTAGACACAGATCATACCATGAATCATTTATGGAGCACCATGGTTGTAGGCCTTAGCTGGCAGAATCTGTCCTCATCCTTGTCCGCCTACGCCCTGAGGTCGGGGGTGGACCACCTGGTTGTGGTGGCGGTAAAGCCTCATATCGCCACCCACCTCCTATTGCATGGCATGTTCCACTTCCATGTCCTCAAACCTTTCCCCCTCCTCAATAAAATCTCTACCTCTACCTCGACGGTACCTCAACAGTCTGCTAATCATCAATATAGTAGGTCAGGTAGTCGAGAGCCATGTGGCCTTGCCCGCTGCATGTGAAGCACAGTCTGCTCCTCTACTGGCCTACTGTACCTCATGAGCTCTACACCTCCAACCTTATGTCCTAGGGTCATCCTCCGGATGGTCTGGACCACTTGAACCTTTGCATCATCAGCCTACTGTATGCTGCAGATGAATCGACTACATGTCTTCTGGTGGTGGCACTCACCATCGGTGCCTTCTCAGCTAAGAAGCTCTCCACCAATAATTCTCTCTCAATCACTCGAACCTACGTTAGAATATTGAACGATATCATTGAAAATATGATATCCTACCAAATACACTGATAAAAGGTATGAGCCCTGAATAATGGATCTCATACCATGTCGGTGGAGTAGTGCGAGAGGTCAGTGAATCTTGCTGAGTGCTGGGCCACCGTCAGGATGCCCAACTGTAAGTATAGGCACTCCAAAATATGCACAAAGAAGATTATCTATGGAACTAACTCTACCATGAAGAGGATATTAAAGCCTGTCTTGGTGAGGGTCACCTCATCATGTAACTAGAGCATCATGATCTACCATCTCCCTATCGTGCCCTAGAAAGGACTAGCAGCAAGGATCACAATCTGCTCTACTAGTGTCCCAACTAGGTGGAAAACTCTATCCACAACCTCCAGCTAGTCCTTATCTGCTTGGGGATCTGTCCCTCCTCACATCCTCAAAGACCTCTACCGCTGAAACTCGTGCAACATGATCAGTCGGTGTGCACCATCCACTAGTGGGGCTGGTGGAAACAGATATCCAACGGTTAGTAGTGCTTCTAGTGAACCACCCAAATTTGTTATCATTGTAAGAGGTCCCTACACCAAAGCCTCATCGCTTGGTGGGCCATCATCGTGAACTCTCTCTAGAATCCTGGCTGGATGTCTATGTAAATGCATCCTAAAAAGAAATAGGTGCACAATAGTCAATAATTTATACCCGATGAGATAACTTAGAAGAGATAAAAAGTAAAACATTTCCAAAACACACTCAATTTGTGTTTTCATGCACCAAGTAGGAAATAAGAATTCAGGGTCCTGGTTTATGGATACGTGAGCCTCTACACCAACACTGGACTCCCTGAACTGAAAAGCACACTCAAAACACTTAACACTATTGTTCTATTGGAATGATCAGAGTCCTAGTTATTCGGTAGAACCGACTCCTCTGATACCACTTTGTCACAACCCGTCTCCCAAGCCCCATGTCGGGACTACCCCAAGCCCACCTTCCATAGGATAGGGGTTGGCGACTAGCACCTGAAAGGAATATACCTGAAATTGGGATGGCATTACCTTTAAACCAACAAACACACAGACCAATAACACGAACATATGCAAACCACGTAGTAAAATTGCAGTAGTAAAAGTGTGTATTGAAAGTAAATGGGTCAGAATAAAAGCCCAACTGAAAAGATACAACTACAATAGAAAAATAGATCCTGATATTTTCCACCAAGAATCCTACATGAAGGGTAGGTATAACTCATCTCCATAGCTCTCCTCGTCAACCAGTCACCTCTGTGTGCCACCTGGTCTTGGCTCCTAAGGTCTCAGCCAAGATGCTCATCATCTACAAAAGACAGAATAAGGTGCGGGTGAATCCCATGAAAGGGTGAGTATAAAAATACCCAGTAGGTACCTCGAGACCTCCGAAGGTCTCTCAAAATTACATAAAAGGAAAACCACAAAGCATGATCTCAATCATAAATCTCAAAGAAAAATACTTAAATCAAATCAGGTAAACAACTCAGAGTTCTGGAATAAAGATAACTAGTATTAATCTATATCATTTTATTCTGTTAAAAAGTTTCCACATCTAATCCACGAAGGATTTTTTCCATTGTCGATCCGTACAGGTTCATATGTTGCTGATCCTCAATGGGCCGCTCTATGGCTAGTCCTCATCAGGTCTCTCACTGCTGATACACACAGGGTCGCTAGAATGCTGATCCACAAAGGGTCTCTATGATGCTCATCCACACATGGTTTCTAGAATATTGATCCAAACAAAGGTCACTGGAGTGATGATCCACAAAGGGTCTCTATGATGCTGATCCACACTAGGTCTCTTGGATGCTAATCCACAGAAGGTCTCTATGATTTTGATCTACACAGGGTTTCCCGTCAATTGATAGCCAACCAGAGGATTCCCCACACCCGGTACGCTTGAGTTTCATATAATCTTCTCCTCAAGATAATGGTAGTGCCTCAATATACATGACCTTACACAAAGGAGAAACCCAAAGGTCTTCCATGTATTAAGGGTCCCAACGCAATATACGACGTGTCAATCAAACGCTCGGTCTGTTAGTTATAATCATTTTAGGGTCGAGGGCCTAGTTGGATTCGGGTTCGATCCAACAAGGACATACTCCAACATTCTTAAAAACCCAGGTGAAGTATCTAAAACAGACCATAATGTTCCAAGGATTCTATCATTTTAGATGATTCATCAAATAGATGTCTGATTTCTAAGATATGATTTTTAAGCGTATCTTGGACAAAAAGGGTACGGGTTCGGTCCGACCCGACCCACCCCATCCTTGGGATAACCAACCCGGGCCAGGCTCGACCTGGCCAGGCCAGAACTGGAAGGGCCAGCCTGAGTGGGCTGGGCTACAGGCTCGGCCCACTGGGATGTGGACCAGCCCAGCCAGCCTCGGCTCGGTGTAGCCCGCCGAGCGACCCGGCTCGGTGTAGCCCGCCGAGCGACCCAACTAGGTGGTTGGACAAGTCTGCCAGCTGGGTGAACGACCCCCATTCACGAACGAGAAAGATATTCTAGTTAATCAACCTATGGCACCACATGGCACCTCCCTCCTATCAATAGGACCCGAAGGAAGCGTGTCCCCTATGCCGTGGCTCTTCACTGTGGCATTCGACGGCGCACAACCTTCTTCCATCGCGGCCTGTCGAGAGCCAGCCACCCTACCAACCACCGTGGCGCCTACGGGTGCCGCCTCCATCTGCAAACCACGAGAGATGACCTCTACTGTTTCTCGCTGGTCACTTCCATCTCCCACTGGTCACCGGTGCTTCCATGCCTTTGCCACACCGATTAGACTTTCGAAGGCCACTGGGAGAGCTCTGGTGGTCTATTTTCCCATCCGATTGCGCCTATAGGCCTCCCAGGTTGCTACCGTCACTATGTGGCAGCCAGATTCAAGTTGTCGTCAAGTTCAAAATTCTCCCCAAGAGAACAAGACAAAAACCAAGGCAAGAGAGGGTTTATTCCTTGTTCATTTGGCCTGCACCCCCCGTGTTATCATCATATCATGTTGGAAGTAATTAAATCATTAAAGATAAGATAAAACCCGTTCAATTATTTCAATATTCATCATGATTTTTAATAAAGAGGAAAATAAATGAATTATCATGAATTTATACATAAACAAAACCTACCTCAGAATCTGATGAGACATCATGGTTATGGAAAAATAATCCACGCTTAATGGAGCCACCGACATTCGTCGATCCTAGATTGATTCCTCCAACATTTCCATCCAAACCTCAGTTCCTCGTTGATGGAAGATGCTGCAGTACTTCATCAGTGGTTCCTCATTTTCTTATCAAAAACCCAAGACCAACCCTCATTTAAATAGAGGGTAAGGGTGATTAACACATCAAAAGATTAATGAGGTTCATTAATGAATGAACCTCTTAACTCTTAATGGTTTTGTTACCGAATATAAGAGTCAAGACATTAAATGGCTTAAAATTCAACTGTCCCACCACAATCACTCAATTTTTGGTAAGAAAAATAAAATAACATTTTTTATGTTATTTTATTATTCTTCAAAAAGCCATAAAACTAACTTTTTCCCCAACCTACTGTAGTTGATGTTAAGCCTCCCTTAAGAGAATCCCAGCACTACTAATTCAACGGTGCCCTCATATTTCAATTCCGAGCATCGATTCAAAATATAGAAAATGCCACCCAGACTTTTACAGAATATACCAAAAAAAAGTTCAAAATTATGTTTCTGGAACACCGAGCCATGAACTCAAGCACCATCAATTTTTGAAGACTCATAATAATTTGAAATAATTTAAAAAACATTATATGTAATTTCTGGGTCTTTACACCTTTATCTATCCCACTTTTCCAAGGTATATTTGTACCACTGATCCCTTATAATATGGCTGTATCTTGAAGGACATGTTATGCTTGTGCCCCATCGTCTGCTGTCTGCTACTCACTATTGAGGACTCTACCACCTGATGTCTACTAGTAGCTCTCACTATTAATGTCTGTTCCTCCCGAAAGCTCTTCACAAGTAGAACTTTCTCCTACACTCCAAAATGATTAGGGATTCTAAGATACACCATGGATTCCTTAATATCCCAGTGTATTCTACAGTCCAAATCCTAATCCCTGAAGAATGGTTCTCATAACATATCTGTGGAGTAGCGAGAAAGCTTGGTAAACCTCATCGAATAATTTGCTATGGTCTATACACCCTATTATAGATGAAAGAGATCCTAGATGCATACTGACTACAAGGTCGCTAAAAGGAACTCCTCCCAAAAGAGGCACTCAAATTAAACCCAAGAGAGAGTCGTCTCATCATTCGTCTTGATCACTAAGCACCACCCCTATCCCACTGAGCCCGACAAAAGGCTGCCAGCTAAGACTATAATCTGATCAGGTGGTGTCCTAAGAAGGCAGAAGACTTATTTAACCACCTCCATCCAATCCTTAGATACATGGGGTTTAGTCTTAGCCAATCCTCTACCAGTAGTTACAGAAAAAAAATCCACTCGACGAGTGGTACTATAGCAAGACAACCACCCTGGGGGTGCCATGTCTAGAATAAGCCCCTAGACTGACTCCTCATCATTAAGAAAATCATCCTCATAATCACGCATCAGGATCCCAATTGGATTTCCATGTGGAGGCATCCTGAGACAGATCAAGATGAACTACCTTCAATTGAGTAGATTTGGAGAGCTGACTCATGAAGGACATGGGAAACACAACCCATTACTATATGATATATGTTCCATTCATTTTCCTAAAACCAATATTTTCATGTATCGAGTTGGAAAGCAGGTACCCAGAGTCCTGGTGTACGGATACATAGGTCACAGCACCAACATTGGATTCCCTGTCTTGAAAGACGAACTCGAAACACTTAACACTATTTCCCCAAACTAATCCCACTAACTCCCAGTCCAAATTTGAAACTAAACCGCTCTGATACTACTCTATCACAAACTGTATTAGTGGGTCCCATGTCTTCACTAACCCAAGCCCTCCTTCTATAGTATTGGGACTGTAGAGTAGCACAAAGTAAGCATATATAACAAATAGATGGCCATTTCCTAAGTAATTGTACACATGAACACATCTTCAATCCCACAAATCTATAAAAAAAGAAATAACAAACCACCAGGAATGTAGACACTAACAAACAATCACAGTGTACCACAGGAAAGTAAAGTGCTAGAAGGTAACCTGGGCCAGAATACAGGCCCAAAAAATGAATGAAAACTTTCAAAAGGTATTGAAGATATAGTAGAAAGCAGTCAAAAACACATCAACCCATTTGATCTCATAGGGCACCATCCGGTCCTGGTCCTGGTTCTGCACCACCTTGGACTCCGTCAAAACTTCAGTCATCTTCACAAGACATGACACGTGCAGGAAAATCCTTTTCATGGGTGAGTAAAATAGTACTCAGTAAGACACCCTGAAACCATAAAGAAAAAACCAGAAATGAATGCACAGTCCTCGCTACACAGGTATACACCCATATATAACCAAGGATATCCAGATATACTCCAATACCAATAACATGGTTGAAAGGATAAGTCACAGCCAAACTTCTTCCAAAGGATTCCACTCAAGGCATGCTCTTTCCGGGAGGAATCCCTTATCATTTCATGATGTTATCGCTTGTCAACATTCTATTATATAGAGAGGGGATTCTATTAGAGAATACCATGAACCAAGTCCATGTTACCCTGAAATGTAGGGGATTCTCAGAGAATACCATGGACCCTATCGACGCAGCTCATAACATATAGGATTCCGAAGAATTCTACGAACCCTACTAATATGGACAACAAGATGGAGGATTAACACCCTTCACTCGAAGGTCACCTCAATACACAATGAAATCCATCAGGGGTGAAATATTATCACTCTAGTACCAAGGAGGATTCCATAACTCTATCCAAGACTCTGTCTCTTGAGGGTATTTCTATGCAATGCCATACCTAACCCTCAAGAAAAGGGCCAAGATGAAAATATCTACTCCTACACTGGGACTCACTAAGGTATCAAAAAGCAATGTCAAAAGGACTACCTCATCATAAGGGTTACAACACCACAAATGTCTCATCAAACGGGCTTAAAGTTTGAATGTTCTGGGGATTTTTGTAAAAAGGGGTCAGTCAGGTCCGAGCCCGGTCTGACCCGGTAAGACTGATCTGACCCAACCCATCCCAAGGTCTGCCAAACAGACTTGGGTCTCACCTGACTTATTGGGATGCAGGTCAAATCCACTAGGCTATCTGATTTTACAAGCCCGGCCCGCCATATGTGGGTTGTCCATCTTGCACTGAAGGCATCCATAACACATCCCCTTTTTTGGCCTTACATTCCACCATGTGGCCACCTGGTGCTATAGTTCAACGTGGCCTGTCTAGGTGGTGCGACCAGTCCACACGACATGTCAGATCCCACAACCAGGGATGTAGTGTCCCTTCCTCAACGCAGCTGGGGAACCATGTCTGTCGGTGCCAAGAACTCCTTTCGCGGTGCACCACCACTGCGGAGAACCGCCCCCGCTCATGGATGCTATCACCGCAAGCACCACTACCACCAGTCATCTAGTTGGCAGCCATCTTCCACCACCGCAACCCTCCACTACCACCACGACCCTCCCGACTGAGGCCTTCTCCACCGCCGACTACTGAGACAACAACTGCCTGGCGCCGCCGTCACCCACTACCACCTTCCACAGACTGATCTATCACCATGGTCCCACATGGACCACGGGTTGCTTCTGCCTCCATTTGTTAAGCTTGTAGCCTGAATCATTGCACCACGAAGAAATCAAAGAACTAAAGAACGCCCAAATTGGATATATTTGGTCTTTTTTCATGTCAAGACGATCTATCCCTGCTAGTATCAAAAATGAGAAGGATTCACAATTCTAAGCATGGTTCAATTTAATCTTTCATAATTTATGATTCGAAACTCGTGATATAAATCCCAACCCTACACAATGCCCGATCCGTAAATCAATATTTTCTTCAATTGATTCACGTTCTCCATAGAGAAAAAATGAAGAACATGGAATGAAACCAAATAAAACAATTTCCTACCTAGTTTTGGATCATTCGTTGAAGGAGGGATAATTCATTGTATTTGATGATCTATTAAATCACCCCCTTGATCATTGATCCTTGATTTTAGTTAGCTTCGATCCATCATCATTCGTTGATGCCTTCTTCTAGGGTTCCTTCTTTCAAGAGTTATCAGGTAATTTCTAGGGTTATGAATTCTCACCATAGACCCCTACCTCTAGATTTAATAAAAAATGAAATAGAATCTGTTGAATTTTAAGAATATATTTTTACAAAAATATTTAATGATGGTTATATGCCAAATTTAACTTTTTTGTCTTGAGCATGCCGGATGATGTTAGGACCTATCTAGGGTAAACTAACTATTCTTTACGCAATGGTACCCTAATATTTTTTATCTAAGCACCCATTCAGAAGTTATTAAATTTGAAATTGTTCTTCCAAGAATTTTTTTAATTAAAATCTAAACATTATTCGAATATTTATTTTGGGAACACTAAGTCATGGATCTCATGTCATCTCAGCACGTAGTCTGGGTTTTTTTCCAATTAATTTATCAAAATAAATTGGAGGAAAAATATGATTCATTATGGGTGGAAAATATTATAATAAGGGAAGAACTAGTGAGTGAATCTCAAATTACTGCACGGTAAATGCACCTAAGGTGAACCTAGATGTATCACAATACTGGAAGACGACTTTAGTGTCTAGAAAGAAAGAGGGAAATTTCTGGATTTTTCTCTATCTATTTGGAATTTCATTAGATCAAAATAACGAATTAGAAACCTAATGGGTTGCTTCATCCACTTTTCGAATCTGTTTGAAAGTGGGTTGAAGTTATGATATGATTTTTATGGGATTTTTCAAGACTCCAAGTGAAGTAGGCATCATTTAGTTTATAGTTGAAAATCTGACCAAAGTGGTTCATTATGTTCAAATTCAAGGAACTAATATATTGGATTATCTAAATAATTATTATATTTTATGGATTTTATGGCCAAATTTAGTTCTATTGAGTAGAGCAGCACACAAGGATTCTATATTTGCTTCTCAGTTTTAAAGTTCTTGAAAAATGTGGTGTGGAATTAGTAGAAGTTGAGTAAGAATTATCATCCCTATAATGATAAGATTTCTAGGAGAATGTTATATACCATATAGGATATGAACTAAGCACCTTTTTATGATTTAGTTATATCATGGTATGATCATCTATATTTGATAGAATTTTCCTTCAATAATAACTTCCAATATTTGAACCTGATTGATTCATTTGAGGCTCTCTATAACTCGTTATGTTATTCATTACCATGTTGGCATGATGTGGCTGAGTCTTATAGAGTCCAAATATACACATTTGTTTATTTTATAATGTTTTAATAATAATAACATTACATCTCAAAGTAATCTCACATATATTGGAGAACCATTTGATTTAATTTCCTTGAGTACAAGTTATATATGAAAATTATTTTACAAAATATGTGAACATTTATCCATAACCAAACAATTATAGCCCCCCTTCTAGACTTCTCATAAATTATAATTGTTTTCATTACCCATGTATGTTAATAAATTAAATGTGTCATCTCAAATTCCTTTTAAGGGAAATCCTATCAACACATCACCATGGGCTAGATCATAATTATTTGAGATAACAAGATAATCGATAAGTTTATTATTTAAATAATATAGAAAATTAATATTTCATAATAAATCATAAATAAAGGACTTATAATATAAAGAACCAAACATATTCGATGAAATAAGGATGTGAGATGAACATGGAAACATGGTATATGAAAATGTTATCATAATATCACATAATCATAAATAATTTGAAACAACATAAATTCAAACATCATAATAATTTTTCAAGGATTAATTATAAGAATATCATAGAGGATAAAGTAAATTAGTGGATTAGTATCACTCACCATTCCCATAAAAAATTGGAAAATGCTCCATGATGGATTGTGTGCACTCCCCATTCCCATGAATATAGATTTCAAAGTCCCATTTTTTATTAGGTTCACTCTTCATTCCCATAAATATATTGAAAAAAGTTCATTGGTTGATTAGATTCACTCCATAATCATATAGAAATAGTGAGAAATATCTCTCAGTGGATGTAGTTCACTTAGTAATATAATACATATTATTTCATTATATATAAATCATTACCTAATTAATTACAGGGATTTATAATTTCATGCCCACCCGTCACAAAATATAGAATTATTAGGCTAACTATTTTTTTACTATTCATGGTTTCTAATGGGATGGAAAAATTATCCAATGAATTTTAGGGCTATGTATTTCTTTAAACACCATTTAAATAATTAAAACCATAAATTTTCAATCCAATCTAATCAAATAAAGTATACATAAATTTTAAGCATGATCAAACCAATTATAAATAAGGGGGGTCCATAATGATGATTGAAGGAAGAAATGATGGCTGAATCATAATTATTACAAAGAGAAGAATAAATAAAATTATATTGGTATTTTATAATTTATAATTGTACATATGAATCTATCAAGGAATTATAGTTTACATAATTCATGATAAGGATTTAGAGAAGAATTAATAAAAAAGGTATATTTGGGTGATGATTTATGAAATATGTAGAGGATATTTATAAATAAGAAAAGTTATTATTGTGTTTCATAAAAAAATAAATGATACAAGAGTATCTATATAAAATAATGTGTGATTTTATAAAATATTCATTGTTTAAATATGTTGATGATGGTGATTCTAAACAAGAGATATGAGATAGGAATGCTGCTTTAAATGGGGTATCCTTCAAATTGGTAAATTTTTAGTGAAAAATTTATAATACATTAAATGGAAAGGATATATAAATTGGTATATATTCAATATAAATATATAAAAATATATGAGATGTTCATGAGAATAAGGTTGTGTACAAGGGAGAAAAAGAAATGTAATGTTGAACAGATAGGTAATGATAGTGGTATTGAAGACCCCCTATAATTGGATGACCATTTAACTCAAACCATATTGAAATAGACAGGGAATTTAATTGAACTTAAATTACCAAAATTTTGGTTTTTTCATTTCATATATTGACAATTCGGTAGTATATAAACAACCAAAATTCAATTATGGGCAAAAGACAAAACATGTCTTAAAGAGAGAGTTTTGAGATGAATATCAATGCATCTTAATAAATATTCTAATAAAATCACTTAAAAGAGGGATATAGATTTATTTTGACATTAAAATGCCACAAATAATTATTATACACGATATTAAATAAATAATTGGTAGTATATACACCATTTAAATGAAATTAGCTGCATAAAAGAAATACTGACTCAAAGAAGTGAATTTTGAGATGAAACCCTTAGCTTGTTTCAGATTCATTATGTTCATGCACCTAAATTACTGAATAATAAAATAATGATTATGAGATAAATAATAGGATCTATATTCCTATATATTTTGTTATGATGGACCATTTATTATCATATGATATTTTTTCTTAGATATTTTTTTCTTATGTTTACGTAAAAAATCAATCGGCGTTAGCTTATTTCGGTAGTCATAAGAATCGATGGTTATATATTAAAAATAAGTTAAATAAAAAATATTACCATTATATAATAAAATAGTTCATTTATTTTTTATAAACATAAAATAATATTAGAAAATAATTTATCATATTTATCCATTTTAGAGTTTTATAGCATTATTTAAGTAGGTCGTCAAACTAACCCAAACATGAACACACCATATCACTATAGATGAGTATGATCATGGAATTGTTTAATGTCACTATAATATTAGGATTATGATATTATTTATATTATTTTATATTAGGTAACCATATATATATTTTTGGATAAATAATTAAAATCGATATGAAAAAAGAATAAAAATACTTCATGGAGGTGGTAATGCACAAAATGCACTATTAAAAATTTCATTTCCATAATATTGAAAGGTAATTAAGGTACGGTAATTTTACATTTCATAATAATTATTATATTATATATATCATATTTAGTAAAATATACAATCATTTCAAGAAAACATAAGAGGAGGTATGAAAACTGGAAGACATCTCTTTGTGAAGGCGGTAGTTCATGCGACACACTAATGACGATGTTGTTTTCCTTTTTAGACGAAGATGATTATATAATGGTTTTTATATTAATATTTTAAAATAGACTATATTAGTTATTATTATTTAATTATATTGTTTTTTTAAAAGTTATTTGAAATTGGTATATTTTGGAGAAATGATTATGATGAATTTAATACATACATTGGAGAGTTGATCTTCATATGAAAGATTATTGGAAAATAAGGCATTTAACCAGCTTATAGAGACCTTTGGATAATGGATAAAAATATCAATTCTTGGATGTTTTATTTATTTAGAGTTTAAATTTAAATTATAATGGTTTTTATAAACTTATAATGGAGGAATAGATACCCTTTTATAAGTGAAGAAAATGATAATTTTTGGAATACCCTTTACACGTCCATGATATAGTTACTCTATTCCTTGGTAAACGTACCTATAATTTCATATTAATGTATTTTAGGGTTATAATGGTTGTATAAATACTAAAAACTTCTTTAAAAACATGTTTTAAACTTGTTTCATAACTTTTAGAAAATGTTTTTTCATTTTAACATTGTAATTTTCACATAAGTATCTAGTTTTTATCTAAGTATTTATATTTTATTTTAAAATATAAAATAACCCTCTTAAAAAAATTTGTTTTGATTAATATAAATTTAATCCCCATTTTAAATAACTCAAATCCAAAATAATATAAAATAAAATTTTATATTAATACTTCATATATGTAGGATAAACAAATTTTGTAGGAAAATATCAGTTAAAAAATTATGTGTTGTTAATATTTATTTAGAATTAGTTTTAAATTAAATGCGTGTTAATAGAATTTATACATGTGTTTAAAAATAATATTATATGCATAGTTAATCTTTTATTATTACAAATGTTAATAACACAATTCATTGAAAATAACAATTATACCATTATCAGGGTCATTAATATTAATCATTGTAATCCTAATTTTATATCAAAAATTGAAATTTAATTTATTAAAAAATTTGATAATACTAATATTAAATATGAAACCCATTTTGATATATTTAATTTATTCAACTGATTAAAATTAATTCCTTACATAAGTTAGTAGAAATAGTTTTTAAATAAACTATTACTTATGATTCAAAAATGATATACAAAGGTTATATAAAAACTAAATTATAATTTTGAATTATTTTTTATAATTATATATAAATGTTACAAAAAAAGTTTTAAAAACATTTAATTCATTATAGTATAATAATAATGTAAAAAAAGCATTAGGTTTAAGTAAAATTAGATTTTTTTTCTTTATTTACCAAGAATACAATATTGTAGAATGATCCCAAAAATTCATATTAACATAATGTTGAAATGTTAAGGAAAAATTTTTATGTCATTTTGGTAAAATTAAAATTCTATATTTTGATAATTTTTCTTTTAAAAATATATAAATTTACAACGAAAAATAGTTTTTATGGGAAAATAACATTTCAAATTATTTTTCATTCATATTTTTATAATATAACAATAAATAATACAGTTACTATTTATATATTATTCATCTAAAAAATATATTACTTAAAAGAAAAATATATCATTTTATATTCTAAAAAACATGTACAAAAATGGTTTTTTTCTAAAAAATGAAGTTTCAACTACAAGGTGATCTTATTAGTAATCAAACAAAAATAAAAATACTGAACATTAATTATACATAAATTTCCCAAATTGGTTATCTCTATTTATAAATAACAACATAAAAGAAACATTATAATTGATATTTTATTTTTTATATATTTTTTTGGTTCAGTGTTTCATGGGATGAAAGATAATGAAAACATTATTATTTAAATGGAATGTTAATTACAATATTGGGGTATTAAATTAATCATCTATTAAATATATTCTGTCCATGTATTTTTAAATTCACATAACAATGTAAATATTTAAGACTGTATAAAATATGGACATGAATCCAGATATAATTTTATATAGATATCGACCATAAAAATTTATGAACATTTATTTTTCCTCAGAATATGATTATTCCTTAAGTTGAATTATTTTTAAACTCTTCAGACTTGTTTATATCATTATTTTATATCAAAACCAATAATATATATATTCCATCTAAATATTTTCCAAAATCAACATTTCATTTACAGAGTATCATAGGTTGATATGAAATGTGATTTTCTTATTCTAATAAATATTTTTTTATATAAGTATGCATAAAAATACATTCTTAAAAGAACACTAAATTTATATGATGTTAGGATAACTAGACTTGCAAGAATTATGATCCCACATTCCTTGATGAATTTCCATAAACCTCAAACTCAATTATTCTAACTTAGGGGTTTTTTCTTCAATATATAATTTTTTTCATAAAATACATGAAAGAAGACTTTTGAATATCTAATTCGATGAAAAAATGTACATCGAATAACATAATTATCACAATCCACTTCAATAATAGTCATTTTATAGGCTCTTTGTTGATCCCATGGCCTGACATGTTATTGGTGTTATTTGTCATTATAATAAATATTATTATTGCACTGGTTTTCATAGTTCCAATATTCCTCACATCTAAAACATAAAATTGGCAATGGATATGTAACCAGACCATTATATTTATCCATTTTTAATAGAACTCTTCCTTTTCCCCAACAAATTGTTTCCCATTGTCCCCTATTACTATATTTGAAATAACTTTTATTTCCTTTGATACATTCTACTAGGCATCTCTTTTGTTTATTTTTGAATTGAAGAAAATTCAATATTCATTTTTTTAACATTTTTAACAACTTAAATTCTATAAGACTCCTTGTTTATTTTATTTTTGTTGCTTGAGACTTTTAGTATGTGATATTTTTTAGTCATATTTTATGATAGATGGATTATAAGGGAAAAACATTTCTTAACTAAACTATCATGAGCATACATAAATAGTAAAATAATAAAATTATTTAATTAATACATCTCATAAATAGTCACACAACCCAAGGGCCTAATGTTTTAGCTTAATGGAGACTAGAAACATAAAAACTCTTTTTTTACATTTCATGAAAAATTCCCCTTAATGTAAACCATCAATTATATATTCCTAGAGACATAATCATTAACAAATCATTGGGAGTGTAAAACATAATAAGGTGTGATAAAAAATTCACATTTGTTTACAAAATATAAATGAAAATAATTGGCAGATCATAAACATGGTGGAATACACGAATACAAAAAAAATACATAATTTAAAAGAACATAAATCAGTAAATGTTTACAATAAAAATTAATAGTAGAAACCTCATACTAAATGGGATCAATTTTACCATGGATTGAGAAAATTAAACATGAATCATATGATATCATCATTGAAATGTATGAATGAACTTAGGAAAATCATAAAAATAGAATTCTTTATGATTGTGAACTTGACCAAATTCCAACCCATTCACACATACCACTATGACACCCACAATTTTATAACCTTGAAAAATGATAAACCATTCATGTTACATTTCTATCTTATGAGATATAAGCCTTTATACAATGTATTGGAGGTATATATATGTACCACTAATCTAATAATCCATATAATTTTCCAAACCTTTAGTGAAATTATCAAATCCAAAATTATGCCATGTAAAAATATATTTTCCATTTAACACAACATAAATATTCCCTGGAAAGAAAAACCAATTTCTTATGGATTAACAGGATGGTATCATTAGTAATTCTATCAATAATTATATAATGATAATCCTAATGAAAATAAACAGGTATCCAATGGCATCGAGAAATATTCAATGTAAATAAAATCCCATAAATATAATAATTATTATGTTATTTACACCTTATAGAATAAGGATATATTCTTAAGACAATAACATCCAAAAATCAGTTGTCTTATTGAATCAAGTTGAACATGCTTTAATCAAATGAATCAATATAGGGTATTCTCAAGGAAAAGGCATTGGATAAAAATTTATGGTTATATATAGATGATGATTAGTATGGAAAAAGGTAGTGATGGGTCATTAATCTACAAAATAAGGATATTATACATGTCATCCAGAGAAATAATGTTTATGATTATATTTTAAGAATTTCCTTGATCACAAATTAGATTTAGTAAAGGACAATGATATAGAAAAAAATTATTTTTGGGATTTTTAGAAAAATCACATCATAATTATGTAATATTCTTGAACATATGAAATAATTTTAAATAATATATATTATGAAAATAGTAGAAACATAATTTCTTAGGAAAACGTGAAACCACGTAGTTTCGAATGGAACTCCAACACATAACTGGTAAAAATTAAAGCTTTCAAATTTTAATGAAAACGACCCATATAGAAAATGATAAAGGTTGTTAAGAACATTTATAATAAGGTTTAATAGTATAAAATAACCTTAATAAGTTATTAGAGAATATATTAAGACACTATAAAAGGAATCCAATTAATATGGATATTTTAAAATTTGAGGTTCCAACCAAAGAGAAAAGATGAGGCCAATTTAATGAAACACATCAAGTAAAATATGAGAAAAGATAAAATGAAATATAAAGGGGTTATATAGAAACTCAAGAAAATAAAAAGGTAATTATGAGATATTTTTAAGAATAAAATTACCCCAATGTATTGTCTTTCAAAAAAATATTTATTTGAAAATAATATTGGAAACAAAATCCTTATAGTTTGAGTTAAAGTATGATCAAAACTAATTTCATCTTCGGTATCTTTTGAACCAATGAACATTTAATAAAAATATACACGATAAGGCTCTCAATACCCAATTAATAATATTAAATACATTCATTAGTAAATAATAAAAAAATTAAATTTATTAAGGTCTACCTTTAAAAAAATGTCTCAAGGAAATAAATTTTAGATTAAGAACCCCTTAGCTTGCTATGTATCTTATTAAATATTGGTAGGAATCTATGGAACCATAAAAATTCTTTGGTAGAGATTTAGAGAGGGGGATGGAAGGTAACATCATGTTTAATGGATTTGGGTTGGAGAGGTATGATAATATAGAAAGAGTGATCTCATTTTATAGATAAAATAGATGCCCCTTTTCACTGAGACTAGTGTTAGGTTAGGTATAAGAGTAGAATCACATGGGGTGTAAGTTGGGTTTGGTGTCTTGGTTGAATCAATTGAAAAATGTAATGTGTGATTTTGGGGTATAACTTTTACACCTAAAATGTATTTCATGAAGCTATAACTAATATTTTAATTTTTTAAAATGTTAGATATATTATTTACTCATTTTACCCTTATTAATGTTGTTTAAAAACTAATTATGGAAATTATTTTAAAATTGATTCATTTATTTTGAAAAAATACGTATTATTTAGAAAAGTATTATTCTTTGAAAAATAACCATTTTATGGGAGAAACAAATATTTACCAAAGATAATTTAATATTTATGCATAAAATAAGACTAACCCTTATTTGATAATCTGGAACAACATATTTTGTATCTGAAATTAATTACATTTGATTCAATTTATAAAAATTATAATAATTAATTTTAATACTCTAATGTATAATGTACTAGATATGTTCTATAGAAAATATTACTTATCTTTTGAAATATCAAACATTGGTTTAAAATGAAAACATAATATTTTAATATTTATAATGTTAAATATATGATATATATCTATTCAAGAACAAGTATTAAAAAATTTTAGGTTATTCCTATATGTAATTGATGTTATAGAGGTCACATTATTTTTAACAACGTTATTTTTCACTATTCACATTAAATCAACTTTTTAGTTAAATCTTAAAAATTCATTTAAATAATATATTATTTTGTTAAATGAAAAAAATTTATTGAATTTTCAAAATTAAATTTATTACATTCTGGAATTTAATTTCTTTTAAAATCCAACAATATAGCGGAAGAATATCCATATTGGAAAATATATTTTTAAATGTTAACTATTCTTTATTCACATTTTCTATCATTTACTAATTAATTTATTTTTAATTTATTATTAATATTATAAATACATTTTATCTTTATTTTATCATAATATACATAGGTTAATGAATGAAAATACCAATTTTAGACAATTCTCATGATTATATTAGAAAGTGGGTTTTAGAATATCATCATCATTCACCAACATTTGATGATATCTTAATCATGGATTGATCATTGTGAACTAAACTTCTCCTATCACCTAATCATATAAATCCTAAATTTCCTGGAAGAGGACAACAATTGTTCAATGTCACATGGTTTAAGTGTTGATAATTTATACAAAGAAACATAATACCATCATCTATATTTACTAAAAGAATTGGTACACACCTCAGCTTTGAACGTAAAAGAAAAAAACATCACTACAATAGATCATCAAGTTGTACCGAATTCTATGACAACTCGAAAGGTATCATCCTATATGGTGACATTGGGATATATGAAATGATCGACTATAGCTTAATACCAAAGTCATTATTTTATTGAATGAGTTATTCCATGACCTCCTCTGGAATGATATCAGGGTAATATTAAAAAATCCTAGGAACCAAAGCCTGGTAAATCTCTGAAAAACTCAGCATTATCTTGACCATTAAGGAAGAAAATGATATAACATACCTGCAACCCATCTCGGGGTCTCCCTCACCAACGAAAGATTCTTGATTTCCAATAGCGTCATAGAACACTATGTGTCTTTAGAAAAAATCCACACAACCCTATGATGGATATAACCAATCCATGAAAAAGACAATGTTTTAAGTATGTATCCACAAACATAGGATGTTTCCCAAAGTGAAGTGATTCCCTAAAACTTTCTCAAAGGTTCTACATAATTCATATAAATAAACTCAAACTACAACTAGTGTTGTCAATGAAAATGGTACTAGAAGAATCTCCATTTCATGTCCTAAAGCATAGACATAATAATATGATATGAAAATGTGTATAGCTCTTGAATCAATAAAATTATACACTCTTATAGAAAACAAGCAAAGGATATAGAGAATTTCATTTGTCTTTATCGGTTCTATAAATGTTCAAGTATGAAGTTGGATAGAATCTACTCTATATCCAATAAGACCATGATTATTACCGCCTATATGGACACACTATGGTCTCAGAGGATGATGAACATATTCATGATATAATCCACATATCATGTCTCCCCTCAACTGATCCCATACTGGAACACCTGACTACTTCTACCTTGGTTTACATAGCCTCAATGGAGGGACCTGAAGCGAAACATCTGGTGGATACTGACTACGAATAAATTTAGGGAACTCATACCACTAATAACCTTGGTCTATACTAGAAACACATGAATCTATCATCATATTATAGGTATGAGATCCACTATTCTTAGAAAAATGAGACAATGATAGATCAAACCTAACTTTGGAAGGTTGAAAAATCTTTTTTCCATAAAACTAAGAACCTCATAACATAGTTTCAATTCATGAGGAATCTTGAAGAATCTTCTCTCTTGATGATTGAGTTATATATAGAATCCTCTTAATAATCCATTCTCTTATCAGCACCTTGATATTTGTTGATAACACAGATGGGGTGACCATGAGTTGCATCTATGAATTTACATTCTCATCAAAATAAAAGACTCAATCCTCTTCATAAAGAAAAATGTATGATGCGTATCATAGAAGGGCCTAGAAGAGGACACTAAACTCCCACAAACAAGATCTTCCCTGTCAATGTGTAACTAGCTCCTTGCGGTTGGATTCATTCAGTATTGAAAAAGAATCTCATCTTGGAACTAGTCTCTAAAAATCACAAACAAGACCACTAACTCCTCATATTCCCCAAGATCAAGATCCACTAAAACTTTATTGCCCTATACATAATTTTCACTGCCAAAGAAACCAAAATTTCCTTCTAATGATAGATTGATATGAAATCAATCACAACCTAGAAATCCAAGATTTGTTATGATATGTTTTTCTGATGCATTTAATTTCATTGACAGTTTTCATTTCAAAAAAATTGATTTATAATAAACCGTAAAATATTATACTGTGATAATATATCTCTTAAATTACTATGTACGAATATGAATAACTAATTTATGAAAATTATACTATTTAAAAATGTATAAAAAGTTATATTTGTATCATTATATTAAAATTGAAAATAAAAAAATTTACATGAATATAAAATAAATGGTTTTCTAAAAAAACTATTATAGAATCACAATATGTTTTTATCATAATAAATTAAATTAATAAATAATTTTGAATGATTTAAATGTAATTGATATATTATATATTCAATAATTTTTTATCATTCATCTATGTTTTTTATAATGCAATAAAAATAAATTATGTTTCAGTCTTATAAACCATATTTTTTTAAAATGAGGATTCACCGTGATTTAACAATGTTTTTTTTGAATTATCTTTCTCAAATTATAAAAAAAATGTTTTTAAAAAAACAAACTTAATTTCTAAAATCAAAAGATCCAAATTTTTTTAGAGAGGGTTTCTAGATTTTTCAAGAATTATTTTTCTGATGAAAAGTGAAAAATACTTATTTTTATTTAAAACATCATTTTCATTTAAAGCATTTACATAGTTATATCATGTTATAAAATTAATTAAAAGTAAAATTTATTCAATTTTAATATTATTTATCTTACTTTGGTTATTCCAATAAATTTCATATTGGATTTTGATATTCGTATTTTTTTATAATTATGACAAAAATTTAGTTTGAAAACCAAAATTTCATTGTGCTTGTAGGTTTAATTTTAAATTAAATATTTTGAATTTTAAAAATTTCTTTTGGTAAAATAAAAATTATATTTTTAATTAGAATAAATTTTTTTATCTAATATTGTAAACATAAATTTTTCTTACAATTAATAGTGAAAAATACAAAAAATTAATTATCATGGTTTAGGATAAAATATGGATTTTCACATTATATAGGCCTTTGATAAAATTAATTTTCCAAACATATAATAGTTTTATTTGATAAATTAGATTTCATATTTTCATTTATTTGGTAAATATTATCTATAAGGATCAATTTTTAGGATTAAAGGAAAATTACATTGGTAAATAAACAAAAAATTTAATTTCCATAATGAAAACTAAAGTGGTCAAAGTAAACATAGTGGTTCAGGAATATTATGTTAAAAATATGTGTTTTTTTATAGATTTGGATAGAAAATATGTTATATATATTCCATTTATTATCATTTGTAATGGCACTTGGTTTGAGAGTGTATTCCAATTATTTAATAGTTTTGGGTATTTATAAAAATTCCACTCATCATAAATTATAAAAGGGAACCACCTCCTCTAACTTTTTAAAACCTCATAATCCATTTGGATAAAAGAAAATAAAAATATATATGCCCAATATACTTTTACATGTTCTATATATTTTTTTATACCCAAAATACCATCCCTAGAGACATTATTAAGTGGTCTAAATGTTGTTTTTTAAGCGAAGGAAATTGATTTCACTAAGCTCTTTCTATTTAATTATTATCCTATAATGTTCATTCATGTATTAATTATAAAATTATAGTAAATATAGTATAGAAAATATAATAAGATGTTATTATTTGACATAATAACCGATATCCATCTCTTATTCCAACTAATGGGGTATAAAATGGTCGATTATGTTTACGGGGGACTACCGCTTCATGAACCAATGTATTTCATTTCCATCACCATATCTCAAGGATGGATATAATTATAGACTTAATGTATGTATATTATATTTATTAAATAATTATACATATAAAATTATAATTTCACATCTTACTTCTTACCTTCCAATCTGTTGAAAATTGAAATTGTCGCTCGTACTTATGGGTGGACTACCAACTCCATGAAGCATTGTGGTTCGTTTTTAATTTCCAATTAACATGGATGAAAATAATGATATATATAATGGATAAATATGATATTTTTTATTTTATTATTATTTTTTAAATTTCAATATTATTTGCATTTATTTCATTCCATATTATGATAAAATCAAGAGAGTGTTCATGTGAACGTATGATTTACCATCTCCATGGACAGTTTAATTTATTTTCTATCTTTAAATTTTAGGGATTATTCTAAAGAAACATATATTTAACTTATATGAAAATTATATTATGAATAACATACTGGATATTTATTTATCTATGTTCAAATTATAAGGAAAAAACTACAAAATAAAACATTCATGAAAAACCAAGAATCTATCACTCGAAATAGTGATTCTAGAAAACATTTTTTAATGATCGGGTGATAAAATAGTTTAAGTAAATCATATTTTATTTGATATAAATGTTTATGGTTTTGTAATTTATTTATAATAAACATATATTTATTATACAATAGGTTTTATGTGTACAAAGAAATTCGAGACTTGAGGTAAGGGATTTTTATCTCACTTTAATTTATGTGGGACCCATGAAAATTTACCCCTTGTTTTTTTTATGGTGTATATACTTTACATGAATGTATTTTATGATGAAACTTAAGAATGATATTAGTATTTACATATACATATAATATTATTTATTTCATGTGTCTTATGATTCAAATGTTTCCAAAGTTGTAAGGGTTTTATGTTTCAATATCATTGTTTATCAGGATTGTTTATGATTACTATTTTGATGATGAAATATTATGATATACCTCTAAATAAACCAATGAATATTTGTATCCTTTAACTATTTATATATAATACATGTTTTATTATCATTTTAATATCTTTATTATTTAAAGATATCGAATGATTTTTTAATGTAAAATCAACTTTATTTCCCTCTTTAGTCAAAAATCATTTTTTCCCATATCTATGATTTATAAAAATAGTTTGAAGAATGTTTTTACTATTATGTAATTTTTTTAAAGACATTTTTATCCATTTTTTTACTTTTAAAAAATGGTTTAAAATTAATCCTCTATTAATTTTGTGAATTAGGTACTTTTGAATTTTTACTGAAAATGTTAAAGGAATCATTGTTTTAACATATAGGACATGAATGTTATTTAACACAATCATTGGCCACTCCCATTAAAAGTCATGTAAAATTTAATTTCCTTCATAACTAACTAACTTTTTTTTCTAGTAGAAGTCAGGATTGACACCATAGGGAAGGAACACAAAGAGATATTGTAGAAAAAAGTTGGTAAGCTTTAATAGATTATCTAAATAAATAAATCATTAATAACAAGGCATGAAAGGATAATTTTTTTACTAAAAATAGTTTAAATAAAAAAAGGGGAAGAAAAATAGGTAAAATAGATAGCATAAAGTTATAATTTATTAGTGTTAATTTGAAAATTCCATTCTCTTGTATTAAAATTATTTTTGTAAAATTTTTACCATAGGGCTACAAATTCATTACCATTTCTTTTTAAAATAACAAGTAATTGTTTATTTAAACTGTAATCACTTGGTCAAGTGATTGAAAATTCAAATAAAAATTAAAAAATACCCCTAAAACAGTGGAAATATACTCGCCTGATGGTCATAGATTCAGCTTTTGAAACTCCTTTAGTTCTCCCCAATTGTTTCATTTTTCGTTAGATATGACACAACTGGTACGATTAAGAATTTTATCATTAAAATAATTATAAACAAAAATCACAATAACATAAAACTCATCAAAATTTATATTACACTACACCCATAATCTCATTAAAAACCCAACATAAAGGAAATTATCATCTTATGGACTTGTTAAAAGTGTGAGGATTGAGTAAAAAATCATTCCCTACCATATATAGGAGAGGAGAAGGGGAAAATAGGATAAATTAAACTAAATTATATTGGAAATAAAGAAGAAAAACAAATGGAATTAAGGGAATATCACATCGGTAGAGCAAAAGTAACTCCCCCTCAAATGTCCGACCTAAAATCTTGAGGGTATCCTATCTATTTAAATAATGTGAAAGTATATAGTGTGTACTTGGGAGTACACAGTGTGTAATCATGTTAGTAATTTTCGGATTATTATATCTAATGGTTTGTGGAAATCCATGTTGTCAATTGAATTTGAATCATCGATGGGCGGTTTGTGGAAGTAGATAGTGTGTAGAATCACCGTATATGGCATAAATCCTCTCTTTTATATACTATAATTTTCTGGAAGGACTAACATGGAATGTAGAAAAAAAATACATGGCATATTAGTTATGTATGACAATATAGGCTTATACTCACGATGGATGAGACTTTCCTGGTCAAGGTACATGGTGAGTGTTTCTAATGTACACACCATGTATATTTCGAATTTTATTATGGTAATCCCCAATTTTTAAATTTGATTAAACTACTAAAAAATCACCATGAATATCAAAATAATGCATTTGATCTATAAAAAGTGTGTATATAGTGAAAAAACGTTTTTATAATCAAGAAAATGGATGAATTAGTATACATATATTGGTAACATCCAACTACCCCTCAAATATTCATTTACATGAACTTAAGAAAAATATCATCATCGAATTAAAAATTCCATACTCTAAAAAGGGAAGTACTCAATTAGTTAACCTTATAAATATTATAATCACAGTATAGTATTTTAAAAGGTGCAAAAAAACTTTTACTTAAAATATATTATAATAATGCCTCATATATAATTTAATTAAAAACTTTCATCCACTTTTAGTTACATATTATATCTTTTCATAAATATACATGCCACTTGACGATTAACCTCACCAAGATAAATGATACACTCATCATTCAAGATCATTTGATCAGAGTTACGCTCAATCTAAAGTATATGCATTTTACCTATAATCTTGTAAGTAATATGATTATCCACATAGAAATTAAATAAAAAAATCATTAGGTCTTTCATTGAGGTTCTAATGTTTCTTAGGCAAAGGAAATATATGTAATGATGTGAAAATAATCTCAGAGTCTTGAAAAAAGAGGCTGAATTATTAAATAATAATGCTTGATATTCAATGAAAAATCTCAATGAAAAGTAATCCCATTCAAAATATCTCAAAGGATAACATTACTATGATCTTACCTTTCCATCATAGTTTTTTAAACCATCTATTAATGTAATGAATGAATTCAGTTATTTTTTGAGTGTTTTAAATTTTTAATAGATACATTATTGAAAATATAAAGTTATTATTATAAACTACTTAATATTATTTATTTATAATTATAAATATATATTAATAGTCAAAAAATAAACCTATATAAATTATGTTTTATAATATTAGAAAAATAAAACTAAAAACATCAGTATGATGCTCGGGCATGATTCAACCCATGACCCGATCGATCTGAGTGTACACCCTCAACCACGGGAGTGAAGTTTGTAGTATTAATTTTTTTATACATTTATATTTTATAAATACTTTAAACATTACACTATGAAAGGAATAATACATGACATTTGGTTTTAATTATTTGATGATTGGGAGGATGTAGATATATTAACCTAATTTGAACCCTGGTCTTTTATACATTGGATTATTAATCTTCCAATGAACCCACATGACCCTCAGGTGATTTCATATTTTTAAAAGTGTTTTAAATAATTAATGAAAATAATATATAAAATTACCACTACATTTATCGAATGAAATGATTTGTGTTTTGAATACAGTAGAAAAGGATGAAACTAATTCAGCTAGAAAGATTCGAACCTAGGTCTTTTAAAACCTAGGTTATGACCCTACTAGATGATTGAGACCCACGATTAGTTTTATTTTATTTTGGAATGATTTTATTACTTTTGAAAATATATAACATAAAATTTATGAAAACTTGGGGTAAAAAATAATTAATCTTATACCAAAGGGGGTGTAGTGGGATTCAAGATGGTGATGGATCAAATATACTCTAATGACCTTTCATCCTTACATTCTTTATTCCTACTTATTAACATAATCAATGTTCATTTATATGCAATTTAAAATTATAATATACACTAAATTTAAATATACATGTCTTATATATTGATACACATTCCTTACAACCTTATTTTATTCATGTTTAAATAGTAGTTTCAAAGAGATGAAGAAAGGGTTATTACAAGGTGTGTAAAAGAGAAGTAAATGCCATGTATTTATTCAAAACAAAAAAGAAAGAGAGAAGAATATTGTTTGGGTTGCTTCCTAGAAAGATCCTTTGGTTTAATAATTTTTCACAACCTAAGTTAGAGTACATACCCATAAACCTAAGGATGATATGCCTTATATTTTATGTACTAAAAAATATTCCAGGCACCCTCTTCTTGTAGCAACTTCTCTTGACTTTCAGGTGGTTTGGGCGGTGGATTACAGAAACCTTACTATGAAGCTAGTAATTTACAAAGATGGAATAGTGTCTGAATTTGATCATGTATGTACTCTACCTCCTTGGGTTCCTAATTCTATAAAATTAAGACTTGAAAATGATCACATGAATCTTCCGGAGTTGTTTATAAATCAACTAAGGTTTTGAAAATATAGACTTGATCTAATTCTTTATTAACATGACATGAAGGGTTACCATATTCAAATTGTTTGTTTTGAAAATAATTTTTAGAAATTTTTAGTGCACAATAAGAGGGAAACATTTAATAACATTCTTCCTCAATTCAAATATAATAATATCCACCAAATTCATACTTAAATGGATTACCCATTTTAGAAATTATCTCGAATAGTTTTTGTAATTTTTTTCTAAGTCATCACAACCTTTCAGTTTAGTCCAACTAGTGTGGGGTATTAGTTTCCATCATCAATAATAGTCTTTCAATATTATCCAAAAATGGTTCTGGAATAGAAGAATAAATGTGTGGGGTGAAGGATGTTCATTGGTAATCCTCTTACTAAATCTCATCATCCATTTATAGATAGTACTATTCTGGATAAGAGTATGAAACCACTAGATTATATGAATAAAAATGATCTCCATGAAAAGTATACCAACATAAATTTGAATAAGTATCCATGGGAATGTGTGGTTGAGGTTAAAAAGAAAATAATAAATAAATAAAAAAGAAAATATTGGGTAAACCATACCAGAATCAAATTCACACAACTATTTTCCAAACTTACACAACAATGATGCAAGAATTTGACAAAACCCATCCTAAGGAAAAGAAAATTGAATTGCCTTATTAAATGATTAACTGGGTAGCTAGTGTCAACTAAGGTTGATCCCATAGTGAAGAATTGAAAAAGAAATGGTTGATGAAAGTTGACAATAATAAGAGATGAAATCGTGAAATGATTTGAAAAAAATTGTTAAAAAAGAGGAAGGGGAATAATAATGGGGAAAAAGACATTTAAGGGTTATAATCTTATTCGGTTTAATTGAAAATTTGATTCTTTAGTATTAAACTTTTTTATGAAAAAGTTTTATCAATAGGATTTAAATTCATTACTGTTTCGTGGTACGATAATAAGTAATTTTGTATTTGAACACCAATCCATTGGTCCAGTGATTGAACACTCAAATAATCATTAAAACAATACACCTAAAATAGTGTGAAAAGACTCAATTGAGGCTAATGGATTCACCTATTGAATCTTCTTTAGTTTTACCCACTTTTTTAATTCTTGGTCTGATATGACACAACTTTTTCGATTCTGAATTTTATCATTAAAAGAATTATAAATAATAATCACAAAAACATAAAACGCTTTATATGTTCTATTGATCTACACTAATAATATTATTACAACCCAATAACAAAGGAAATTGGCCTATTATTACCATGGTCATGGTGTAAGGATTAAAAAAACCCAATACCTACCATTAGTATGACAAGAGAAGGGGTAAAAGGGATCAATTACACAACAAGAGCAATGAAATAATGAAGAAACACGATTATTGATGGGTGAAGATCACATCAGAGTAAAACCAACCACCTTTCTAATTCCCAAACCAAAATTTGGAGGGTTAACTCTATTTTCAAATAAAATTAAAGTAATTGATGTGTACTAGGTAGTACATGGACTGTAATTAGGATAACCATTTTTGGGTTCATTTTCTCTGCTAGTTGGTGACCAGCCGTACCGCTCATTAATTTTAATGTATCGATGGTTATTTTGTGGGACTAAACAGTGTGTAACACTACTATACCTAGAAAACCACTTCATAAAGGACATACATGATGTGTAAAATGAAGTACACAATGTGTTGGTTTTGTTCTTCAACATCAGAATGTACTCTAGCATGAAGATCCATGCCTAGGAACTGTACATTATTTGGGTTTACAATGTACATTCTATGTATATTATGATTTTTTATGGTCATACTTGATTTGTGAATTTTACTAAAAACTATTTAAAAATCACCATGAACACCAAAATTAAGAATTTTATTAAAATAATCCATTATATTTTATCATGGTTATTTTTAATGAAAATAATTTCTCTATTATTTAATTATTTTTTAGATTTTAATGAATTGATTTCAAAATGGAAAGGATATTTTCATCAAGAATTTTTAATGTTCTATTGATTGAATTTATCTCCATTAATAAAAAAATCCTTTTGTGTTTCTCATATTTTAATAGGTATATGATCCAATGGTACCATCGATAAAAATTATTTGAATTGTTTATTATTATTAGGATTATATTTTTATAAAACTCATTTTTTAATGGGATATGAAATGTTAAATCGATGATATATTTATAAAACCATTTTTATTTTCATGGTTTATGATGTGATGTTATAACAAATGATCTATTATTTTTTTGGCACACTTATGTATGGTTTCCATTATGTTATGTGTGTGTATGAAATTATATATCCCTTTAATGCATTGGGTAAATATGTATTACTCATAAATTGAATATGTTATGCATGAAACTGATTTTTTGTTAACATTCTCATGTTTATAAATAACTTTAATGTCCATAATATTTATAATAGACTAAGTTTTCATGTACATAATTTTATACATAGATGTGGATTTCATATCCATAAGGTTATGTGTGGACCTAGATTCAGGTCCATAAGGTCATGTGTGGACATTGTTTCATGTCCAAAAGGTTATGCATGAAACAAGTTTCATGTCCATAAATTTATTTTAGGGACTGATTTCATGTCCTTAACATAATTATTGAACGTATTTATATTTTTACTTGTTCACAATGTTATAAGCTTATATTTTTTTCCGAAAATTTTTATTTCAATGTTACCATATTATGAATTATATTAATATATTTCCTTTATAATTTGTGTCTCATTAATTCCCAATATTTTTATCATGAATCAAGGTTATAATCTTTGTTATGTAGGGTATGGACCTCAAATGTTAAAATCATATTCTCATACGCTTATATTAATGTAATGTTTTAGCTATTATTGATATCTCCATTACATTCCCATACTATGTATCTTATATCACCCTTTATTTTTTTTTCTTTCGTTAGGTAATCATGAAAGGATTTATATAATGTATGGATAAGGTTATTATCATTATGGGTGATGTTCAATATCTTTAATGTAATAATAATATTGAGTTTCTAGTCCCCAACGACACTAAACCATTAGTATCACCAAGATTTTATTTGTTAAATATCTTCAATATTCATATACAATATGTAACAGTTTTGTATTAAAAACATGGTTCCTTATAGTAGGTATTAGATGATTTTTTACACAATATTTGGAAATTAGTTTTAGAAAAAACTAGTGATAACCCTAGGGATAAGTCAATGTATATGAAAATGTCCTAAAATTTTGTTAAAGGATAGAGTGAGTGACATACAAGTAATCAAATCCTTGTTAGGATAATGCAAGAGGATATGGATCTAGAATAGTTGTATGTAGGGGTAACAAAAATTGAAAAGGGAACATTTGGTTTTTAATCGAACATGACTTGGTGAATGACATCATTTCTTTTTGTACTATGCATTTGACACTCCAGGGGTATATGTTTTGAAAATTTAAAAAACATTATAAAATTTTATGAAGTATTTGAATAAATTATGACCTAGGATAAAAGTAAAGTGTCATAGATTGAAAAGAATGTGCCATTATATAGACATACTATAAATGATTTTTCATGATTATGTGGTTCCCCACTTTGAATATTGTTTCTTATACTATGATGTTTGGTTTTAGTGAATGAACGGATCGAGAAGGAATCATGTGAACAAGAAATGATAGAACCAATGAAAAGACCATACTCACGAGAAACCAAATATATTATAACTTGGGATAAAATATTTTGTGACTAATATAACTCAACACTATCATTATATAAGTGGTAACATTGGTCATGTTGAACTTCCAAATTATCCATGGAGGTAGCAATATGACATTGAATTTTTTTTGAAACAACGTCCAATATCTTTATATGATACTTCTCATACACTATTCACTAAGAAATGGATCAATGTGATGGAAAATATATTTTCCATTCTTCATTGATAAATTAATGAAAATATTTTCCAATTAATTTTTCATTTGGAAGGAAAATCGGAACAATGGTGTGATTTTTGTAGGAATATGAGGTAAGATTATGAAATTTAGTCTATAGAATGGGAGGAGTATAATTTAATATTTTTTATTAAGTAATTCAATTGTATATTAAATACAAAAATTGGGAATGTATTTGATGAGATTAAGATTATGGATGATATATCCATTGATACATATGAAAAAAATTTCAAAAACAATGTGTGTATGTTTCTAGTTTAATCATCAGCCTTGAAAAAAATTTGATTGATTATTTTATGGTTTGAAACAACTTATTTGAAAGGTAGTAGATATATGGATCATTGGGAGATATGAATAAATCATTTTATGTGAAATAAAAGTTTCATTGGATGTCAAAAACCCTAATGGTTATAGTGATAATAAATAGAACTTAGGGTTTTATGGAAGCTCTAGTTGGATATCGCATGGAGGGAAGAAAAATTTATAACCGCATATGTGCAAAAAATTATGGGAAGGAATAGTCTAGTGAATTCCTAAAAGGAACATGAAGATTTTTCAAATGTGAAAAACTTCGACATCAAGAAAAATACTATCAAAGTAATACGGAGAATTCATTCAATTAATGGAATGATGAGATGGTTAAATAGAAAACACCACCCACACTTTAGTGCTATCGATGAAATGAGTTTTGGAATTATGAGAATAAATTCCCTAATCAAATGTATAATAAGGATAATAATCCATAAAATCCTATGATGAAAAATGAAAAGGTTAATGTTTATACAATCACCATAACTAATGTGAGTCATGATGATTATGGAACATTTATCTTCTACTCCAGTGTTGGGAATTTTATGTTGTAGTATGTATAGAGGAGACATATTAAAATACTATCATTCATCCTTTGGTGAAATTTTTTGTCATTCTGAAAATTGATTACACCCCTCTATATAGATTTTATAAAAATGAAATCAAAATTTATTTTTGGAGTCAGCCTACAATCATCTAATAGTGAAGTCATGAGTATGAGATTCTAAAGGAAATATTTTTTATTTCGTCTTTGAGAGGAAAATACTTTATGTATTAAAGGGTGTATTATCTTTATAGAGAATATCTAATTTTATTTTGGAAAGTTATTATGTATATATATTTTTTTATGAGAAATTATGAGTGATTACACGATAATTTCTATTTTGATCATTGGAGGATGTGATATCAAAACATTCCAATAATTGGGATTTAATTTTTTCAGACATGTTTTTAAGGAACCTTAAGGTTAATTTTTTTTATAATGGGTTAAGTTTAACATTGGGCATTATTATTGATATATTAGATCTTAAAGTATTGTATAACTTATGACAATAATCTTGTATATGGTAAATAACTAGAGACATGTGGAATAACATTCCATTTATTTATAGATCATATGATCCTTTAAAATATAATTTTATTTCTCCATGAATGAAATGTTAACCTTGAATATTCATTTCTTAGAGTAAGAGATAAAGGGAGAATTTATCAAATCGTAAAAATGATGTGATTGTTCTTATGTAATGGAAAAAAATCATGATAGTATAGATTTCATGTCCTCTATCTTGATAGTAAAAATCCATAAAGTTTCAGAAAATAATCATGGGACAAAAATATTTTACAATTACCTTCATTTATAATGAATCTATGGTATTTTCACCAATAAAAAATTTATGATTTTATGGTTTTTAAATTTCTCTTATCTATGTTCACTATCACTCTCTATTTTTCCTTCTATGTTATTTTTATCCTCTGTGTCTATATTTTCTCTTCCTCTTAATGTTATCTTATTTAGAAACTTGGTTTAGAATTATTCTAGATGACTATCTTAGTTCCCCTTTCCGTTTTCAAATGATGTTTTTTATCCATAATGTATGATGTTTCTTAGCGAAGAAGGAACCATTTATGACTGAGATAAAACTAATAGGGTGAAATTTATTTAAGGGTTTTATTAATTAACACCACTATATTGTAAAAGTATGTATTTTTCAAATCAATTAAAATTATCTGATACCATGCATTACATGAAACTCCGATTCTTAATGAACCGTGATACAATATATCTTTAGAACATAGTTCTTAAATAATATAATATAAAATTAAATAACTACATTATGAAAATTATATGTTTTAAAATTTTATAATATAAATTCATTTTTTATAAATTTATTAGAAATGAATATAAAAAAATCATTTTAAATTAAAAGAAATGTTTTTCAAATTTTTTATGAGAACAATATGTTTTTAACATAATAAATTAAATTAATCACTAGTGGTTAATGATTTAATTAAATTTATATATTGTATATTTTATTTAATTTTTTCTTAGGCATATAATGTTTTTTCTATGAATGGAATAACAATATATCTAATTTTATCCATAAAAATATTATTTTACCTAATAAGTGGTATCAATACTGTTTTTGATGTTATCTGAAAATTTATTTTTTTTAAAAAAATTAAAATTTTAAATTAAAATGGAAAAATATATCTTATAGTGAATGTTTTATATTTTTTTGAAAAAATTAAATCTTTGATGAATAGTGAAATGTAATAATTTTTATTAAAAACTAACATTTCATTTAATGAATTTACAATGTTACCTCATTTTTTTTAAATGGTTTAAAAGAAAAATTAGTAAAATTAAATTATTATTAATCTTACTTTTTTCATTCTATCTAATTTCTTATTGAATTTTGATATTAATATTTTTTATACTTATGAAATGTTTTTCTTTTTAAAAACCAATTTTCGTTACACTTACGAGATTAATTTAAAAATAAATACTACCAATTATGTAATTTAAATTTGTTAAACTGGATTAATTATTTTCAATTATCCAAATTAATATTCTTAAATAAAGTCATCATAAGTTTTTTAATGTTAAAATTTAAACTAAAAAAATTTAATTACCATTGTTAAGATTAAAACAAGGTTTTATGATTTACATGCGCTTGTGTTAAAATTATTTTCCCACACAAATAAAAATTTTATTTTATAACTTATATTTCATATTTACATTAATTTTGTTCGTCTTATCTAATCTAGCTCATTTATTTTTATCCTTAAAGGGTAAATTACATTGGTAAATTAATAATAGACTAGTTACAGTTGTGATTTTTTTTATTAAAGTAAAAATATATGTTAAGTAATAACACAATTAAAGATCTTTTTGTGTGTTTAGGGGAAGTGTTTCTCAACCATATATACACTCAACTACATTATTTATCAATTTTTGAGGCTCTAGGTTTCAGAATGAATTTCCAGTAATGAATAGTTTTTTTATTAAAAAAATGATACCTCCACCACACTTCATCACACATCATAATCTATTTGGATCAACCAATCTAATAAAAAATCACTAAAAACTTTTTTAACCACATTTTATTCTTGATTTTCTCCCCAAAATACCAAACCTATGGTCCTTAGTAAGAGATCTAAACAAGGGTTTTTCTAAGAAAAAGGTAATTGAATTTACCAAGATCTTTCTTTTTACTAATTCTCTTTCAAACATAATTCATGTATTAATAATTACAGTATAAAAATAATATTATATAAAATATATGAATATTTTATTATGTTTATTTAATTACCTATAATCATTCCCATTCCATCAATTGGAAACTAAAACCATTTATCATGTTTACGATAGACTATCGCCTTGTGAACCGATGTAATTATTTTTCAATAGCCACCTCTCATGGATGGATAAAATGATGGATTTAATGAAATTATTTGACATATATGGAAAAAATTACTTATTAAATTATAGTATCTCATATACCTTCCTACATTATTATTCATTGGAAAATGATAAAGTTGCTCATAACTACATGTTGACTACTGTCTGCATGAAGCGACGTGACATGTTTTTTATTTTCGTTTAACATAGATGGTTATAAGGATATATTTAATGGATAAATAAGATATAATTTATATTATAATTATTATTTAAAGGTGAAATATTTGTTACCTTTCTTTCATTCCATCCCTCTATAAAATGTAATCAAAATTCAAGCACACATACGGCCTACCGTCTCCATGAATAGTGTGATTCATTTTCTATCACTATCTTGTATGGATTATTATAAATAAATATAGAATGAATATAAATTATTTTTACATCATTATAAAAATATTAATAATTATGGAACAATGATCAATATAAAAGGAAAAAAACTACCAAACCAAAACATACATGAAAAACAAAGTAGTTATCACCAGGAATAGTGATCCTGACAATGAGGTGTTAATGAACAGGTGATAAAAGTGTATACAAAAAAAATACATGGTTTCATATATATGATTACGGTTATTTAATTAATTATATTAAAACATTATTTATTTTATAGGATGCTTAAATTTGGATAAAAAATATTAATACTGGACTTAATGGATTTTCATCTCTCTTTTATTTCCATAGAAGATATGACATATTTACCACTTGTTTATTTTATGTGTTGTATATACTACACATTAATTTATTTTATGATTATTATTTAGAAATTTATGTGGATATAAATATCCTTATATTTTTATTTCCTTCATGGGGATTATTATTCTAAAGATACTATAGTAGTAATCATTTTATGTTACATTCTCATTTTTATCAGGATTCCTTATGATTATGCTTCTGTTAAAGAAATATTATGATCTACCAATCATGAAACCCATGATATTTTTACTCATATGTTTATTTATATATAATACATGTTTTCGTTTAAGTTTCCTCCCTTTATTAAATAAATAATAAAAAATACTATTTTTAAGAACTAATAAATTTATTTATCTCTTCGATCGAAAATAATTTTTTATTTTATGTCAGTGTTTTCTAAAAAAAATAAATATTGTTTTTATTATGATGTAATTATTATTTAAATAAAATTTTATCGATGATTTAAATTTTTTAAGAAAATTCAAAGGAATATTCTTATCATTTTATGAATGTGCTGTTTTTTTATTTTTACTGAAAATGTGAAAGAAATATTAGTTTTAACAAATACAACAAAATGGTATTTCCAACCATTATAACCATTCAATTATTTAATGAATCCTTTTAAAGTTTCTAATGTTATTTTTAATCAAACTTTTTTATTTTTAAATTTTTATTTTTTTTTATTTCAAATAAGTGATTTTAAAATGGAAAGGATATTTTTATCAAGAATGTTTTAATTATATGTTCATGCAATTTTATTCATCAATAACAAAAACCATTGGTGTTTCTTATGGTTTACTTGGTATATAATCTAATGGTACCATCCTTATTGTTTCTCAATATGGTTTATTATTATGATGATGATATGTTTATAAAACTTACTTATTTTCATGGGTTTTGTAATGTCAAATCAATTAATTTTTTTTGAAACCTATCTTATTTCCATGGGTTATGATGCAATGTTATGCTGAATTTTTTTCGATACTATGAAACACATATGTGTTGTTTTTATTATGTAATGGGCGGAACTAAAATTACATATCCCTATAATTAATTATATAATGTTGGATAACTCACGAGGTGAATATTTTATGTGTGAACCTAATTTAAAATTTACAATTGCATGTATAGGAATGGATTTAATGTCTATAAGATCGAACATGGACCCTGTTTTTATGCCCATAAGTTTATACATAGACCTGGTGTTCATATCCATAAGGTTATGTGTGGACTTGGTTTTATCTCCATAATTTTATGTTTTAACCTGGTTTTATGTCCATAATGTTATTCATGGACCTTGTTTCATGTCTATAAGTTTAAGTAAGGACCATATTTAATTCCCATCACATAATGAGTAAACCTATTTCTATTTGTAGAGGTTCAAAGTGTTATAAGATTATGTTTTTTTCCACATTCCTATTTCTATTTTATATTCCGATGTATTATGGTATTATATTTTTTATGATTATTTTATTATGAACTTCAATGTTGTATTCCATGTATTTGGTTTAAGATATGTGATATACATGTCACGATTTTCAAATGACAATATCCTGTTCTCATACCCTTATGTTCATGTTATGTTTATGTGATTATTGATTCTCGCTTGTATACCCTTAATTAGACTTTAATCTCACCCTTTCTTATGCCTCATTCCCCTATTTCACGAAGAATTGTTTGATGTAGGTTATATTTATGGAGACAAACTTTATATGAGATTTTTAAGAACATTCCTGAAATATGAATACTGGGTATCTAGTATTGAAATACACTAAACCTTTAATGTATTCGGGAATGTATTTTTGAAATTCATTTAATATTCATATAAAAATATATATTTTTTTATATATTAAAGGTATGGATTGTTATACCAATTCCTCCAAATAGTTTTTCATGACTGATTTTGAAACGGATCCCTCATACATAATATGGATATGGTGCAAAATATCTAAGTGTGTCCCTATATAAGTTCCATCATCACAGATATAAACTCTATGAAATATCCTAAAGAAAATATTATAGGAGAACCCAACGAGGATGTTGACTAGGAGATATACATATAAAATGCAAAAAAGGTTAGAATCTGAAACCTAGAATATGAAATACATAAAATTAATTAATTAATTAATTCTTTAATCATATTCATTTATGGTTTAACAGAAACCAATTTATACCAATTTAAATCCTATGTACAAAGAAAAATGATGCATGATCCTTTCCTTAGTATCTAATCTACCATTAAAACCACTCTATTATGTAGTATTGGAAATAATAATGGTCCATGAATCAGATCACAAGGGGCTGAAAATACTTATTTATCAGCCAATCTCCCATTTTTACATCTCTTACTAAACTTAGTTGACATGGTTTCCCTACCAACGCATGAATACTCACCATTTTATAACTTCAAACTCTATCCTATCCTGAAATGTGAATCATTTGATCTCAAATTTTCAATTATCCACCCCCAAAGAGTTATCCTTATAGGATGGTAATGAGAGAAGGACGATAGTGACTACCTGAGTCCCACCTCCAATAGGACCCAATTAGAAAATAACACTGAGGGTACATCATACATATAAATAGGAGGCATTGACCTCTAAATGAAACATGTGGAATAACTAGATAAGAATGAAATACTGATAAACTCATACTCACAAATATATATATTAAATAAAATTCATGTACATACATGTAGTGTCATATAAGACCTAATTAACTGGAAAGGAAACTAGAAGAACCAAAAAGGAAAACTCGACAACGACCACAAATCCCAAATAGTTCATGAAAATCCACAATATTTTAGTATCTAGACTGATCTCCAACATAATTCTCCTAGCCTAAAAAATAGTTTATATATATGTGTAGTGAGAAAAAAAGTATGCTAAGTTGATCCTCCTCCGAGCCTCTCATGAAAAAGATAAAGAAAGCATATTAAAACACATTGAGCGACAAGTGAAACTAACTCATCACCTAAATAGGTATACTACATTCCTAGACTCACTATAGCTATCTCTAACCAAGTACTATATATAAGGAATCATATTATAATAATAAATCAACAAGGGTACCCCACAACCACTTCCCCATTCGTTTTATTCTCTAAACCAATGTCCCACATCCTATGTCATCTCTCTCTAAAAGTAAGACATCTTGAAAACACATGGGATATATATCACAACATGAACCTCACACATCCCATTATCATATCATCCCACTCACATCTATATATATAGTAATCAAGTATTTTTTTTAGATCTACCATATTTTGTACGATGTGTATCATACATGAGGTATTACACCTCAATACATCATATACCATACTCTATATATGGTACCACAAAACATCACTTACTATACACGTCATACGTATATTAATCCCCAGGATACTATATATAGATATATATGGGGGTTTGAAATTAGTATAATCCATCACATCACTCTACACACATATATGTAAAAACTATCCATCATGCATACTAGGACATAATACTACCAAGAGAAGAGAGTAGAGCTATAGGGGGTAGTCATCCATCATCATAACACTAAGATACTTTGGAAAATACCCTAAGAGTCCACTAGGAATCAGTCACCCTAACCGAAAATCGAGGGGTGGGGGTGGGGGGGGGGGGTGGGGGTAGATTATGAAATCAAAAAACATACATGATATAATATAGCTCACAACCATACTACAGGAATAACCTTGTCATGTACGAAATAGTATTTAATGCATCTTACATCCCCACACAACACTTCTATGATCTAGATTTCGTATAAGCACACAAGAATATTAATATGCCATATTAAATTACATTCATTTCATTGAAAAATTTATTATTTATTTATTAATTAATTAGCCATTAATCAACCTTAAATATTATATGAGATACAATATATTAACCAATAAGTGATTTGTAATCCATACAATATAATCAAAAAAAATCCATGGTTTCTCTAGATCACTAATTATATTCTAACAAAACCAACCCCATTGGATAAGTCAATGAATATCATTATTAATTTCTCCATAATTATATCTTCCGTAGGAAATCATCCTAATATAACATTAATATAAGAAACCACGAATATCCACTTGCGTCAATATGTTGGAAATAAAATATAGATAAATAATCCATATGTCCATCTAACCTTTCAACAGATTCATCAAAAGTAAGCATCCATGTAACTCCCCAACCCCCGAAGTCGAGAGTTGGTGCATTAATTTTTTTATTTTGGAATGATTAAAAGGAATAAAATCCTGAAGTACCGATCCATTTATCTATTTTTAAAGACTAGATTACATATATAATTCCAATAGTACATTGGAAAATATAGAAAATACAAACATGATACATAATAAAATGAAATAAACAACATTCTTGAAACACACTCAAAGGATCCCTCTTAATAACATGGGTAAAAGAAACATAATAAGGGAGAGATAAAACACTCAATAAGTGTTATATGAAATAATATGAGAAGTAAATTCAATAATGCATAGACATTTTTGAATGGTAAATAATCTGAGAAACACTGGCCATCAATAAATGGTGAATGAAAATGTATCCATAGATTTCATCTTAGTGAAAATATATTGAAAAGTAATTACTGAATAATTAATGAATAAAAGGATTAAATAATTGAAATATTTTATCTAGAACATGAACCATTATACCTTCAAGATGGTTTACGTTTGAGGGTAGAAACCCATCTAATTTTATTTGTAAACATACACGAAGGTTTTGTCACCAACCATTTCATCTCATTGGACCTTTCAATGCATCGATGGGATATTGAATGCCCATACAATAACTAAAAGTCCATATAATTATTATTAAATATATTTTATTCAACATAAATATATCTTATCAATATCCATATTGAGTATAGGATATGGATTCATCAATATTTCCCCATTAAAACCTCATTCAAAATAAACACCGTATGCAAAATGGAATAAGACTGAGAAAATAATCATATACATGATACAAGAATATGGATCTTTAACAGAAAAATAATTTAAAATAAAAAATTATCTCAATGTGGAAGTAAATACGCCACATAATAATTATTAGGTTCACAATGCTAAGTTAGTCTCAATGAAATAGAAATTGAGATGAAGCCCCTTACCTTTTGTCCGAAAGTGTTCTTCACTTGATTTTAATTTCTTGTATTATCAAATTAAATCCATTTATTAATTAATTAAGAACCTTTAATACATTTATTTTATTTACTATATTTTTTTAATTTAATTTATGTCCTTTTTTATGAGTTAAAATATACAATTTAATCATTCAAAAGTGCTTGCTTTCTTGGTTTTCATGATTGGTTCGCTTATTTATAATCAATAAAGCTCAAGTAAAATGGGTATAATTCTCCAAAATTTAAATTATATGTTATTAATAAAAACACATAAGTGTAAATGTTTATATATATCATTTTTTTAGATGATATGAGGTTGAATCATTAGATAAAATTTTAGAGATAATTTCACAAATTGTTTTGGCGTTTTTCCAATCATCACACACTAGTTTTGTTTAATTAATTATTACAATGTATATATAATTGTTCCAGAACATTAAATAGTATATAATACATATATTATTTTATTTTTAAAACAGAAAAATGGTTTAATGACCATCCTAAAAGGATAAATTGAAGAATGAAAATTCGTTATCCACGAAGGTTGTAAATCGGCATCTCACAATTGATGACTTCATTTTAAGAGAGAGAGAGAGAGAAGAGTTTGATAAAGGATATTACATTAAAATGATATCATTGTAGTATATAGTTGATACTTGAGTTATTGTGATCATTTTGAAATAGTAGGTTAGTAAAGGATATGAAAGGAAAAAGGAAATGAAAAGGAAATTAAAAGAAAAAGGATTTACCTCTTGACTTCTCCTCTTCGATTACCTCTTTAAGGGACATTGGGGTTGGTATTGTGTTTTGTCCAAAAACTCTTGTATGTGGGGGAGATACTTGGAAATAGTATTTGGGCATAATTTTTAAAGATTCAAGGCTTAGAGGCTTGAGGATAAGTGGAGGTGATGGCTGGTATTTATAGTGGAGGAGAGGTGTGATTTTGGAATATGTTAATTATTTGTTTTTTATTTTGGATCAAGACTACGAATAGTTTGATATTTATAATCAAATATATTAAAATAATGACGGTATGTCCAAGATTAGGGTTCATACATCATCCATGACTCATGTAATAGTGTACTTAACATGTAATATATTTATATAGTCAATTACGGTATTTTAATATTCACCAAAATTCAACTATCTCCAAAACTTCCCAAAAATCACCCTAACATTTTTTTTGAAATGTATAATTAAAAAATGAACTCCATTTTATGAACATAATTTTATAATTATTATAAATTTAATTTTTAATTAAAATCATCATTTACATTAAAAGTACCCATTTAAAAATTATAACTCATTTTATAGCAATTTAAAATTTTAAATAATGTCTCATAAATTAATATTATAATCACAAGAACACAAAATAAAATTTTTGATTATATTTTATGAAAATAAATTTTATTATAATCATTATATTAATTATAAATATTGTAAGTAAACATTTATGTTTTATAAATATAATAATAGTTAATTAATAATTTCTAAAAAAATTATTTATTTATACTATGATATAATTATATCATATATTCATTTATAGGATGCCTAAATTTGATACAGACTTTCATAGGTGAGGCTAATATTACATTGGATGAATTACTATTCATAACGGTCACATTACTATTCCAAATATCGATTTACTATTTCATAGTTATATATTCCTTAATTTCTAAAAACCCTCTTATTTTATTATTTACTTATAAGGTTAGTTTTATGTTCTCTTTGTGACTTTATATGATTTATACTATATGAAATAATTTTTTTTGGTTCAATGTAAACTTTCTAATGAATTTAAATTATTTAAGATGATCCATACCATAAAATCTTGGGGTGTTATATTCTTCCCTCCTTCAGAAATTTCATCCTTGAAATTTTTCGTGTAAGTTTCCCTCTAAATAAACATGAGTGTTTATTCTTCATAAATTCCTTAGGTTCCCATATTTCCTCTTTATTTTTATGGTTTCTAAAAATAACCTTTACCAGTTGACTCATTAGATTTATCAATACTTTTCCTCTAGTGTCAATAATATCGATAGGATCTTTACAGTAAGATAAATCAGGTTCTAGTGCTATTTCCTCATAGGTTAGTACATGGGTTGGGTCAGGCATGTACTTCTTCATCAATGACACATAGAACATGTTGTAAACTTTGGAGTGACTTGGTGGAATTGCTAAAGAGTAAGTTATAACTCCAATTCTTTACAAAATCTGAAATGGTCTGACGTTACTCAGGCTCAGATTCCCTATATTACTGAACCTTAAGACACCCTTCCATGGAGATAATTTCAGAAATAAATGATCTCTCACTTGGAAATATAAATCTTTTCTCTTATTATCATCATAACTCTTTTTCCTACCTTATTCTGTTTTAATATGGGCCTAAATTCTACTTACCATTACCACTGTCTCTTTAATAAGTTATGTGCCTATTAGTTTACTCTCATCAACTTCATCCAAACAAGTTGTAGTTCAATGTCTCTTACCATATAATGCTTTATATGGATCCATTTGAATACTAAAATGGAAACTATTATTTTAGGAAAATAATACCAAAGGTAAGTACTAATCCCACATACCTTTACAGTCAAGTGAGAAAAATTTCAACATATTTTTCCAATGTTTGAATAATCCTTTTATTTTGTCATTCTTTTTTAGGGTGATAAGCAGTATGAAGCTCAATATCCAAATTCTTCTAAAGACACTTCCAGGATTTATATGTAAATCAAGGGTCTCAAACAGGCACAATCAATTGAGGTGCACTATGATGTCTTACAACTTCTTTAATACAGAGTCTTTCTGGGTGTTCAAGTGGTAAATATTCTCTTATAGAAAGGAAATGTGATGATTTTCTAAGATGATAAAAAATTACACATATTACATCATTCTTTCTAGATTTCCTTGTAAGTCCTATGAAAAATTCCATCATAATTTCATCCCACTTCCACATATGAATAAGTATAGCTTGCATGAATCCTCTAGGATGTTGTCTCTCAGCATTCATTTGCTAAAAAAATAGACACTTTGAAACATAGTTAGAAATTTCTCGCTTCTTGTTTTCCTACCAAAAATGTTCCTTCAAATATCTATACATATTGATTATTCTCGGTTATATTGATAAATTTTAGCTATGAACATCATCAAATAGTTTACTTTTTGACTTTACTATTTAGGGGGCACATAACCTATTTAAAAAATTTATATCTCCATCCTCATACATGAAGTATTCTAATATTCCATCCATAATGGATTTAATTTTCATTTGTAGATTCTCATCATCAGATTGAGAGTTTGTTGTCTTCTTCAGTAATGATGGTTTAATAGTCATTTTAAAAAGGAATGATGTTTCCCCTTCCTTAACAATTACCATATCCATCTTTACTAGTTCCATGAACATTAGATCTTTCTCAATCCTAATTTGTGTTAGAAGTCCATGATATTTAATTCTTAATGAATTTTATACCTTATTTTCCTTTCTCGAGTGGTAGTGTGTTGAAAAATAATAATCTTTATGTAACTCTAGTGATCTCCTTTGACTCATGTGGAGTTATTTCTATGTATAATTGTATTTCAAACTCTTATAATCCATATATATCTCACATAATTGACCATAGATATTGTGTCTGCATATTTTTAGGTAAAAAATTATGGATGCTAAATCAAGATCATGAGATGGTTAATTTGTTTCATGTGTTTTCAACTACCTTGATTCATAAGAAATAATATTATCATTTTTAATAAAGACACAATCCAGTCCATTCTTTGATGCATCAATATATGATCCAAACCCATCATTTATATAGGGAAGAGTCAAAATTAGAGTATTGACCAATCTTATCTTCAATTCTTATAAGAATTATGTAAATTATTTTTTCCATATGAACTTAACCCCTTCACATGTGATCTTGTTTGCAGGGTTAGCCAATCAGGAAGAATTCTGAATAAAATGATGATATTAATATGAAATTCCTATAAAACTACACACCATGGTTATGTTTGTTGGTATTCTCCATTCTTGGATTTCCTTTTTTTCATAGTATCAATAGTGATTCCTTCCTTAGAGAGAATATGGCAAAGAAAAGAATTTTTTTGAAGCCAGAATTCACACTTAATAAACTTCCCATGTAACTCTATTCTTATAAGAGTCTCCAAAAAAGTCCACAAGTGGTTATCATGATCCTCATATATTTGGTAATATATTAATATTTCATCAATAAATACCATAACAAAATCATCAAGATATTCCTCAAAAACACTGGTTATTAGATCTATGAAAACATAGGGTGCATTAGTTAGTCTAAATGTAATTACTATTAACTCATAATGTCCCATCATGGGTCAAATGGTTTTCTGGGGAATATCTTCCTTCCTCACATGCAATTGATGATATCTATATCAAATGTTAATTTTTGAAAAATATTGATCTCCATGAAGTTGATCAAATAAATCATTAATATAAAGTAGGGGATACTTTTTCTGCATTGTAATAGCATTGATTTCTCTATAACCAATGAATGACCACATGGATCCATCATTCTTCTTAATAAAGACAATATGGTATCCCTATATAGAAACACTAGGGAGATTAAATCCCTTGTCACTAAATTCCTCTAGTTTTTTCTTCAGCTCCACTAATTCCAAAGTGGCCATTCTATAAGGAGTCTTTGATATGGGCCTTGCTCTAAGAATTAAATCATTAGAGAACTAAACTTCCCACTATAGAGGATGTCCATGTAAATCACTTGAAAATACCTCAATATATTCTTGAAAAATTGGTACATCCTCAATTTGAAGATTTATTTCCTCAAACCTAGATGTTGTTGTTTTTTCCACCTCAAGAATTTCATTTAGTTGATCTACTAGAGGTGGATATGGATTAGAACCAGATGTCAATTTTTCTACTTTACAGATAGTGGATTCTATATCTTCCTCACAAATTATAACTTCCTTATTCTTTCAATTGATTTTTGAATCCAATTTTGAAAGCCAATCCATACCAAGGATAATATAAAAATAAACCATAGAAATAATGATAAGGTTTTAAACTAAATAATGTTTGTGTGTCATAAATGGGACTGATCGACACATCTTTGTTGTAATTGTACTTCCTTTAAGAGTTTTGACTGAGAAAGTATTTATTAAATCAAAATGGAAATATATAATTTCTATGAAAAAATAGGAAGATATAAAAGAATGTGATAATCCAAAATCATATAAATCATTGGAAAAAATTTATGAAATGATTAAATTACCTACCACTACATCATTATGATCTTCAAAATCTACAGTTGTGATCACATAGACTTGTCCTTTCTCCCTTGTCCTTTTCTGAGGCGGGTTTCCTCAATCATTTGCGTTGTGTCCCATATCCATATAATTATAGCCTTTAATTTCATTAATGTTTATCTTCCCCTTGCCTTAATTATCTCGGTGACCCTATTCTCCACATTTATAACAAACTCTCACACCTTTCAATGATTTTCCAGGATTATTATTTCCACATTTCTTACATAATGGGAATTCATTCATTCCCTTCTTATTCAATGGTGATTCAAATTTTCCATGGTTATAAGAATACCTCTTATTCTCTGGATTTCCATTAAATATATTGCAACTAGAAATTTCCTTCTCTATTTTGATGGCACTTAGTACTAGTTCATAATATGACGAAAATGTTTGAGAATTCAGAGCCCTTCAAAGTCATGGATTAATACCTTTAAATAAATGATCAATATTTTCCTCTAAATAATGTACATAATATATAACATAAATGGATAGTCTTGTGATGGTAGAATCATAATTTTCAACACACTCATATTCCCTTTCAATTTATCCAAGGGATTTTCTCTTCATCTCAGTTCATTGCGCATGAGGGAAGTATTTTTTGATGAATTTTTCTTTAAAAGTTATCCAATACATGTCTTATATTTCTTCCTCATCCTTAGTATTTTGGATAAAAAACCACCATTGATAATGATCCCCCTTTATAAAATATATTTCACGAACTAACATTTTGTTTTCACTATATCCTAACACTAGAAATATATTTTCATGGGACTTGAGAAACTGCTCAGCTACCATTGGATTAGTTGTTCCACACAAATATGGAGGCTTCTTCCACATGATGTGGTCCATCATAGGTATTGCATGGTTATTCTTCATAACCTAAGTAAGTTCTCCTAATATGGTCTTGATCTTCTTAGCACCATCACTAACTATGTTGAATTGGTTAGTGGACAAATCCCTACATTGTCAGTGGGTATTGATTAAATTTCTTTCATGAGGCTCCATCACTAAAAAATTTCATACATAAAATTGGATTATAAATCATAATAAATAATTTTAAAAAATAAAAACACTTAACATAAATTGAGAATTTATGCATAGATAATCTCATCATCATAAACATTTTTTGACAAAATATTTAATTTTAAATCAATTATAATTCTTTATAAAGAAATTGTGAATTATCAAAAGAATATCCCCTAAGAGTGTCAAACATGGTGCACATTAAGGCCCGTTTTCATGTACCTGATTTCCTTAAGTCTTGCCCGAGACACGTTTTCAAAGTTTTTACCCCTAGGTACATATATGATAGAACCACATCCACTTGTTATATTTTGATAGGGCTTTATTTCTAGTAAAAACTACATAATATATACCTTACCAAAATTCTAGGATGTTCTTCTATACTCATCCTCAAATTATATCTTATGGTTATGTTATTTAATCTATGTTTTCTAAATCTAGTTTCTAAGGTTACTACTAATCTTCCTTTGATACCAACTATAACGCCACAACCCCGGTAGTCCGAAGCCAATTCATTATTTTATTATATTGGAATGATTACAATGAATAAAATCCAAAATGACTGATCAGTTTAATAGTTTTGGAAGAGCATATTGCATACATAACTACTATAGTAAGTTGGAAAATATAGAAAATACAAACATGATACATAATAAAATGAAATAAATTACATCCTTGAAACTCATTAAAATGTTTCCTCTTTATAACCTGGGGAAAGGAAACATAATAAAGGTGAGATAAAATGATCAATAACTGTAATATGAAATAATATGTTAATTTAATTCAATAAGGGACATACATTATTGAAAGGTAAATAATCCGAAAAACACATACAATCCATAAATAGAGAATGAAAATGTATCCATAGTTTTTTTCATTGTATAAATATCATAGAAAGTAATAAATGAATAATAAAGGAATAAAAATTATTATTTAGTGGAATTCATGTATATATAAAATGAACCATTATACCGTTAATATAGTTTAAGTATATTGGTAGAAACCCATATCATTCTATTTGGAAACAAACATGAAGGGTTTTTCACCAGCTGTTTTGTCTCACGAGACATGTTGATGCATCGAGGGGAAATATTCAGACCTTCCATCAATGAAAGTTAAAATAATTCTTCTTAAATTGATTTAGTTCATGTTCAAAATGTATTATCAATATCATTATTGAGTATAGAATACTAATTCATCAATATTTCTCCACTTAAAGCCACATTCCAAATAAACATCACATGAAAAATGGAATACAGATAAGACAATAATCATATCCATGATACAAGAATATGGATATTTAATAGATATATATTTTTTAAATGAAAAATTATCTCAAAGGGTCTGTAGATACACCACATAATAATGATTTTGTGTAAAATACCATGTACATATCAGTGAAATGAAAATTAAGATGAAGCCTCTCACGTTATGTCCGAAAGTGTTCTGTACTTGATCTTAATGACCGAGATAATTAGATTAAATCCATTAAATAATTAATTCATAACCTTTATACATTTAATTTATTTAGTGTTATTTTATTATGTTCATTTTTTCCAATTTTGATGAGTTAAAGGATACAATTTCATCGATTGATAGTTCTCGATTTCTTTGTTTTCATGACCAGTTCAATTATTAATAGGTAATGAAGTTCATGTAAGAGGGGTATAATTCCCCAGAATTGGAATTATATGTTATTAATGAATATATTTAAGTGTAAATTATTATATATATCATTTGGTTATTTGGTATGTGGATTAATCATTAGAAAAAAATTGAGTGATAATTTCTTAGATTATTTTGGTGTTTTTTCAGTCATCATTCACTAGATTTGTTTAATTAATTAATAAAATGTATATATAATGGTTATAGAACATAAATATGAGATAATACATATTTTATAATGGGTTTCAACCATTAAAATTATTTTATAACCAGCCATGAAGAAGAAATTGAAGAATAAAAATCCACCATCTATGAAGGTTGTAAATTGGCACCTCATAGATGATGATTTTTCTTTTATGATAAAAGAGAGATAGAGGATTTTGGTAAATGATATTACATTTACATGATTTCTTTCTAGTATATATATTATTATAAGGACCTGACCTTATTACAGTACATAATATTGAATTTAGTAAAGAATTTACATCCTTTTATAATAAGAATCTTTTAGAGTTTAGAGGTTTATAGAATTGGGACATAAAACATTCATAAAAATACACATTTTTACAAAGTGGATACCATAAAAACAGTTTCCATTTTTTAAAAAATATAAAACATTAACGCTTAAAACATGATTTCTTTGACTAATCTTCAAACATTTAACTTGGATTACTTCTTTGAATTACTCATTCTTATAATCCGTGAAGATCGTTTAAAAACTTGGGATGAGACAAAAGATCAGTAAGGGATATAAAATAAAGATAGGACACATAAGTCCATGAACACTTGTAACGTATGAAACCATTTTTAAAAGACATGATTGTCTCCCATGTATACTTACTTGGTGAAACATCAGATTTAAACATGATCCACAAAAAACATAAGAACATAAAAAGAATCACAAAGGTATCCTGGGACATTACTTACATAATCTTGTAACACTCTTAGCTATCATATAATTTGTAACCCTCACGACTTCCTTACAATTTGTAACCCTCACGACTACCTTACAATTTGTGTAACCATCGCAACTATGCTTGGAGTAACCATACGGCCGACCTCCAATATATACATACCCAATGCATTGGAGGGAAACATAGGTCCCACATTTCCTCATAAAAATTTCCCAAGATCTAGAACATAATGATACAACATGATTAATATCATATAAACATTGTTTTTGAATTTTGTAAAACATATTTTTAAAAGAAGATTTTAAAAGAAAAGTCCCTTATAAATATCACATAATTAGAATGTGAATTAATAAAGTGAATGTAATATATATATAATCTGTAAATAACCATAATTCAACATAATATAATCCTAATTTATCACATAAACAATTTTAATTCCACATAAATAATTTAGTATAAGGTTAACCCAAAGGATAGAAAGAGGGTTAAGAATTCCCTTACCTCAGGCTTGTCTTACATCAAACCTATTTAAACCTATTTTATAATGGCTAAAAGTGTTTTATTAATATCTTAAAGAAACAAATACATCTTTATAATACCTTATTTTATCATTACATAATTTCTCCCTTTAATTGTTAGTATTTAGTTCCTAGCACTGTTTTTGGGTGAGTTATTTTCATGATTTCCAAGATTGGTTCACGATGGATTGGTCTTGTCGATTGGATGTGAAACTAAAGAATTGGAATTGAATGGTATTTATATATTTCCAGTACCATAAATTATACCATTTCTCATTTTTAATTCTTACATGATGATGATTCATAAATTAAAACATTAATGATATTCGTTTAGATCATTTTCGTGATTCTTTGATAATAACGACCTCATTTTGTTTTATAAATTAAAACCATGTGTAAAAAATAATTACAGAACCATGGATGAGACATAATACATATATTATAACCTTTTCAAACAGTAAAAATTGTTTCATGACCAGCCTTTAAAGAATTTACGTAGATTGAAATCACATCATCCATGATGTCTGTAATTCGACACATCACAAACTATGTTTTTATTCCTTGAATAAGTGGGAGAGGGGGAAGAAGAATGATGATTAATTTTCAATGAACATGAGAAAATAAAAAATATACATGATTTCGGGAGCTTTCATGCCTCTTGGGTAAGTGGAGTAGAGGAAAGAAAAGAAAGGAACTCAAAATAAATGAATAATTGAGAAATCCCTTATAAATATTCGGCAGCCAAACGACTATGCAACATGGTTTTAGAAAACATTAAAAAGAGAGGGGACAAGGTTCAACCATACATAAATTAATCTTAAAATATAATAGAGCAAGAATAATATGAAAATAATAATATGGTATGGATTCTGGAATTCTATACAACATAAAAGAGAACTTGAATGGAAAAAAGAAAGATATTGGGAATTATCTTACCTTGTAGACTAACTCCTAGAACATGAAGGTTGGGACCTTGGGAGAATAAAGAAACCTTGGGAGGACTACTAGAGATGGAAGGAGTCCAGAACTTCATTGAGGAATAATTGGGAATGAATTTAATGAAGGATTGGGTTGGTATTTATAACAAAAGTGAGGGAATGTTTTAATAATTTCCAAGGGACACCTCATTAGTGGTATTTGAAAAACCATGGGATTTTCCTTGATATTTGACCAAGGTATTAGTCACTTGGGATACCACACATCTTATTTTACGGTACACAAGTCAACCATATTTATTACATCATTATTACATCATTAATGATGTCATTAACAAACCAAAACTCAAAACAGTATTTTTTTTACTATTCACTAAAAAAACATCAACTTCAGAAAAATTCCAAAAATTTACTCTAACCATTTTTAGACATGTTGAATTCAAAAATGAACTCCATTTTTTTGAAAATAATTTTTTAAATATTATTAATTTTATTTTTAAATAAAATCATTCTTAATTAAAAAATTAACAATTTTAATTCTATAACTGCTATTATATCACATTGAAAAATTACCCAATTTGTCATTATCTTAATGACTTAATAAAATAAAATAATAATGAAATTTAATATTCATTAGGGTCATATTACTGTTCATATTACTATTCAAAAGGGTATGTTACTATTTACCAGAAAAACAAGTTGGTTCCAATAGACTTCAAATAACATACTGAACACAATTATAAATGACCGTTTTTCGAAATTCAAAACGTAGAAGTACTAAAATTATGTTTAAAGTCTATTTATAATTATCTAATTAAAAAGGTGTTTCATGCATTTCAATATATTTTTAGAAAACCTTGGGGTGTTACATTTTTCACACCTTCTAGAAATTGCGTCCTCATAATTTTCTTTACTTATTAAACAAGTGAGGGTACCTTTCTTTTATAGAATTTTCAGACTCCCATGTTGCTTCTTCTACCATGTGGTTTCTCCACAAAACCTTTACCTGGTGGATTACCTTATTCCACAGTACCTGTTCCTATCAATCAAGAATCTGAACTGGTTTCTATTCATAATAAAAGTTCTCTTCCAGTTGAACTGCTTCTGTGCCCAAGACATGTGATGAATCCGGCACATACTTCCTCAACAATGAAGCATGAAAAATATTGTGTACTTGAGACAAACTCAGAGTCAAATCTACTCGGTATGCAACTGGTCCAACTTTCTCCAAGATTTCAAAAGGTCCAATGAATAGAGGACTTAACTTCCCTTTCTTACTGAAAGACATCACACTTTTCCAAGGAGATATTTTAAGGAAAACGTGGCCACCTACCTCGAAAGAGAAGTCTTTCCTTCTGTTATATGCATAAATTTGTTTCTATCTCTAAGATGTCCTCATGTGCTATTGGATCATCTTCACTTTATCATCCACTTATTCTACTAATTATGGCCCCACCAAATTTCTTTCACCGACTTTATCCCAAAAAAACTGGAGTTGAACACCAAATTCCATACAATACCTCAAAAGGTTCCATCTGTATAATGGAATAAAAACTATTATTATAAGAAAACTCAACTATAGAAATATGTTTATCCGAACTTCCCTAATAGTCCATTGAACAAGATCAAAGAATATCTTCCAATTTCTAAATTGTTCATTCTGACTGCCCATCTGACTGAGGATGAAAGGCTATAATGAAATTTAACTCTATGCCCAACAACTTTTGAAGTCCCTTCTAAAAGTTAGAAGTAAACATGGGATCCAGGTCAGATACAATGGAAAGAGTAAATACATGTATCCTGACAATATCCTTGAGGTACAGTTGAGAAAGATGATCCAAAGACATTGTATCTCGAATTGAAAGAAAGTGTGAAGAGTTTTTCATCCAGTCATTAATAACCCAAATCGCATTATTACCTCGAGAAGTCTTTGGTAGTCCCATCACAAAGTCTACGTATACATTCTCCCATTTCCACTCTGGAACTGAAAAAGGCTGAAGTATCCCCTTTGGTAACTACCACTCTTCTTTAACCTTTTGACATGTCAAGCATTTCATAGTAAAATTATAAAAATCTCTTTTTATTCCTTCCCACCAATAATACTCTCGAAGGTCTTTGTACATCTTAGTACTTCCAGGAGGAACTGAAAATATAGAACTATGAGCTTCACACAACAAATTTTTCTTTAAATGAGAATAACAAGGCACACAAAACATTTTTCCAAATCTTAAAACACAGTCTTTATGAAAGTAAAATTCTTGAAACTTACCCTTTTTAATAAATTATACGTTTTTTAGAGCTCATAGTCTTCCTTATATGCTTGCTTAATTCTGTCTGATAACGATGACTACATTGAAACCTGAGACCAAACAGATGTATTCTTTACACCAAAAACATCAAATCCAAAATTCATCAAATCATTAATCAAGGTATCATGTTCCAAATGTAACATGGTTAATGATGCATGATGTTTTCAACTCAAGGCATCCAACACTTTATTTTCTTTTCCAGGATGGTAATTAATCCTAAAATCATAATATTTTATCTATTCAAGACACCTTCTCTGCCTCATGTTTAATAACTTCTGAGTGAATATATACCTAAGAATTTTATGGTCTATATATATTTGACATTTGGATCTGTATAAATGATGCCTCCAAATTTTCAAAGAAAAAACCATAGCTTCCAATTCCAAATCATATGTGGTATAATTTAACTCATGGGGTTTTAGTTGTCTTGAAGAATAAGAAATTACCTAACCATTCTTCATTAAAACACAACCATGTCCCATCAAAGAATAATCACTGTAGATGAAAAACTAACCATTTTGGGAAATCAAGTCCAAAATTGGAGCATTCACCAATTTCTTCTTCAGTTCCTAAAAACAAAAACCACATTCTTCTGTAAAAACAAATTTAACCCATTTTCATGTTAACTTATTTATCATAACAGATAATCGTGCAAAGTTATTAACAAAACATTGGTAATAAACTACTAAAACAAGAAAACTACATATCTTTGTAATGTTGTGGGTCTTGGCCATTCATCAACCACCCTTGTTTTGGTAGGATCAACTGTTATTCCATCCTTACTTACAATGTGCCCGTGAAAGGAAATATGTTTAACCAAAAATTACACTTGATGAATTTTCCATATAGTTTGTTTTCCTTTATGGTTTATAAGACAAACCTTAGATGTTTTTTATTCTCTTCTTTACTATTATAAAATACCATAATGTCATCAATAAAAACAACCAAAAAATTATCCAAGAACTCATGAAATATTCTATTCATAAGATTCAAGAATATAGCAGGTGGATTAGTTAACCCAAATGGCATAACAACAAATTCATAATTCCCATATCTTGTACAAAAGGCTATTTTCTGGATTTCATCATCCTTCACCTTAAACTGATGGTATCCTGATCTCAATTCAATCTTGTAAAATCACTAATCTCCCTAGAGATGATTGAATAAGTCATCGATGTGAGGAAAATGATACTTATTTTTAATTGTGATGTTATTCAAAGCTCTATAATCAATGAAAATCCTTATAGAACCGTCTTTCTTTTTAATTTACAAAATAGGATCACCCCATGGTGAAGTTCTAGGAAGAATGAAGCCTTTATCAAGAAAATCCTATAACTAATTTTCAATTCAAGAAGTTATATTTGAGCCATACGATATGGGGGTTTTGAAATTGTATTCGCATCAGGAACTAAGTCAATTGTGAATTCAAATTCTCGATTAGGTATGAAATTGGGTAACTCATTAGGAAAAATATAAAGGTATTAATTTACCACTGACAAATCATTAATTTGAATAGTTCCATTGTTTTCAACAATATGATCAAGATAACTTTCATTTCTATCTTTCAACAGTTTCTCAGCTTCCTGATTTGTTATCAATTGTATGAGTTCTTTCTTTTATACAAACTGAAACACTTTCTGAAAAACAAATTATTTAGCTCTAAAATCAATCTTAGCATGATAAAAAGAAATCCAATCTATTCTCAAAATAACCTTAAACTCGACTAAGGGTAAACTAAAATGGTTTTCTGGTAAAATCTTTCCATATACCATAATAGAAAGATTCTTATAATTCCACTTTTCTATAATGTAGTCGCAAATGATCTCATGAAACCTTTATACTTATAGTCCAACTTCTTTGCATCATTCAGATCGCTCTTTAGGCAGACATTTTCATAGTGACCCATCTCACCACATTTAAAACACTTAATAGTTTTATTATCAGGATTAGTCTTTGGATCATTTTCATTACAATCATGGGCCATATGTACAAACTTACCACATTTAAAACACTTACCAGTTTTGTTAAGACATTCCTCAGGGTGCTTCTTTCCATAATTTTCATAAACTAAAAACTGGATTTCATACCATTAGATTTTTTTTGTTGATTCATATACATATCTTTCCATCTAGACCACTTCTTCTCATAATTTCCAAAGTGCACTTGATCATCATCAAACTCTATCACTACCCTCTCAGTACATCAAAAATGTTTCTCAAAACTTTTGAATTCACGGGAGGCCAATGCCCCTCGATACATTGGATTCTATCCTGAGTGAGAGCAGTTGATTTTGCTATCAAGATCCATAATAAGATTTGGAGAATACCTCACCTGTCCGGTGAATGTCACTTCATACACAGCCACTGAATCTTCCTTCTTTTTCTTCAATTCAAGGAATTGCTTCCCCATACTAAGTTTCACCACATTGAAATAATATATTTCATGGGGAAGACTTTTAAATTCAACCCACTCTAAGGCATAAATATCCTCTTTATCCCTCATATTATTTACCATTGACAACCGCTGATCAACTTCACCTTCAAAATGATAAATGGAAAGCTATATCTTTTGATTATCTCAAAAACCCATTACATCAAATATCCTTTTAAGGGATTTAATCCATATTTCAGTCGCTATTGAGTGAGAATATACATTGAAATTAGGAGCGTGTTATCTCATGAAATGTTCCACTATTGTCATGTTCCGTAGTGGTACCTATGGTTGTTCTCTTTCACTGATTCCACCACAATTTATTTCATGTGTTAGTCGAGTCATTACTATCACAAACTTCTCGGTTCCAATCCCAACCATTCTAGGATGCAGATTTGGAAGGATATCGTTCTTTCGGTGCCTCTCCTCTTTAGATTCCCTGTTTATTCTATGGACAACCATTCTAAACTAACATATAATAGATGAAGTAACATGATAATATTTAAATTCTATAAATTTTCAAATTAACCATAGAGTAAAAATAATTTATGGTATTCTTTTAACATCATCCTAACCCCTAAAGTTATCTAAACCATCCTATGATACCAACTATAAAGACCCGACCTTATTACACAACATAATATTGATTTTAGTAAAGAATTAACTTCCTTTTATAATGAGTATATTTTCATAATTAGAGCTTCAGAGAATTGGGACATAAAACATTCATATCATTACACATTTTTACTGAGTGGATACCATAAAAATAATTTCTATTTTTTTCAAAATATAATACATTAAAGCTTAAAACATTATTTCTTTGACTAATATTCAAAAATTTAACTAAGATTAATTCATTTAAATAATCATCCTTATAAACTCTGAAAATCATTTAAAAACATGGGATAAGAACAAAATCTCAGTAAGATATATAAGATAAATAAAGAACACATTAGTCCATGAACACTTGATATATATGAAATTATTTTCAAAATACATGCTTGTCACCGATATATACTTTGTGAAACATGATATTTAAACATGATCCACACAAAACATAAGAACATAAATAGAATCATAAAGGTATCTTGGTACATTACTTAAATAATCTTGTAACCCTCTCTGCTACCTTATAATTTGTAACCATCATAGCTACCTTACAATTTTTAACCCTCACGGCTACCTTACAATTTGTGCAACCATCGCAGTTACACATGGAGTAACCATAAGGATGACCTCTAACTTACACATACCCAATGATTTAGAGGAAAATATAGGTCCCAAACTTCATCATAAATAATGACCAAGATGCAGAACATAATCATACAACATGAATATTAGCATAGAAATATTGCTTTTGAATTTTGTAAAACATAATTTTAAAAGAAAATTTTAAAAGAAAAAGTCCCTTATAAATTTCACATAACAGAATTTTGACTTAATAAAGTGGATGTAATATGTATATAATCTATAAATAAACATAATTAAACATAATATAATCATAATTAATCACAAAAAAAATTTAAATTTCACATAAATAATGTAGTATATGGTTAACCCAAAGGATGGAAATCGGGTTAAGAATTCCCTTACCTCGGGCTTGTCTTACTTCAAACTTGTTTAAAACTCCAGTACTGTAGTTAAAAGAGTGTTATTAATATCTTAAAGAAACATATCCATATTTATAATACCTTATATGATCATTACATCATTAAAACCTTTAATTGTTAGTATTTTGTTCCTTGCACTGTTTTTGGGTGAGTTCTTTACATGATTTCACTGATTGGTTCAGGATGGGTTGGTCTTATCGACTGGATGTGAAACTCAAGAATTGGAATGGAATGGTATTTATATATTTTCAGTACCATAAATTATACCATTTATCATTTCTAGTTATTAAATGAGTATGATTCATAAATTAAAATATTAATGATGTTTTTTAGATCATTTGAGTGGTTATTTGATAATAACAACGTCATTTTATTTTATAAATTAAAACCATGTGTAAAAAATAATAATTCCAGAACCATGGATGAGACATAATAAATATATTATAACTTGTTTCAACCATAAAAATTGTTTCTCAACCAGAAATTATGGAACTAAATTAGATTGAAATCACATCGTCCATGATGTCAGTAATTTGACACATCACAAACAATGTTTTTATTCCTTGAATAATTGGGAGAGGGGGAAGAAAAATGATGATAAATTTTCCATGAAAATGATAAATCTATAATATAAATTATTTATGTAGATTTAATTATTATTGGGTAAGATTATTTGGGGAAAGAAAAGAAAATAAATCCAAAAAAATAATAGTTGAGAAGTCCATTACAAAAATTCAGCAGCCTAACAGCTATGCAACATGGTTTTAGAAAAAATTAAAAAGAGTGGGGACAAGGGTCACTCATACATAAATTAATATTAAAAAAAATAGAGAAAGAATAAGATGAAAATAATAACATGGTATGGATTCTTTAATTCTTCACCACATATAAGAGATCTTGAATGGAAAAAAGAAAGAAGTTGATAATTTTCTTACCTTGTAGAGTAACTCCTAGAACTTGAAGGAAGGGACCATGGGGGCATGAGGAAACCTTGGGAGGACTAATAGGGAGGTATGGTGTCAAGAGCTTCATTGAGGAAGAATTGGGAGTGAATTTAATGATTTAATGTGTTGGTATTTTTAACAAAAGTGAGGGAACATTTTAATAATTTCCAAGGGACACCTCATTAGTGGTATTTGCAAAACCATGGGCTTGCCCATGGTATTAGCCCAAGGTATTAGACACTTGGGAAAAATCAAATATTATTTTACTGTACACAAGTAAACCCAATTTATTACATCATTATTACCTCATTAATGATGTCATTAACACACCGAAACTGAAAATTGTATTTTTTACTATTCACTGAAAAATCAACTATTTCAGAAAAATCCCAAAAATTCACACTAAATAATTTTAAATGTGTAGAATTAAAAACTGAACTCAATTTTTTTGAAAATAATTATCTAAATATTATTAATTTAAATTTTATATAAAATCACACTTAATTAAAAAATTAACAATTTAAATTCTATAATTACTTTTATATCACATTAAAAAATTAACTAATATGTCTTTATATTAAAGCCTTATGAAAATAAAATAATAATACCATTTACTATTAATTATGTTTATATTACTACTCATAAGAGTATGTTACTATTCACAAAAAAAACAAGTTGGTTCTATTAGACTCTAAATAATATACTGAACACAATTGTAGATGACCGTTTTTCTAAATTCAAAACATAGAAGTAGTAAATTTATGTTTAAGGTTTAGTTATAATTATCAACTTAAAACAAAGTTTCATGCATTTAAATTTATTTTTGGAATACATTGGGGTGTTACAATTATACTTGATTTATCATGCTCATTTTGATAGAGGTGTCAAGGATTGGAAAATAAATGAAAAGGAAATTTATAAGGGTTGTTTTGTATTCTCCATGTGATTTTATATGATTTATACTATATGAAATATATTTTCTGTGCAATGTAAGATATATAATGAATTAAAATTATTTAAAAAGATACATAACATAAAATATTGTGGTTTTATAATCCCAAACTTACTATATAAATGGGTAATACCAGATCCAACCCAGTCCATCAATCTAAGGGAAACCCCAAATCATCCTGTATATTCTCATTCAACTGATCGTCTTAGGCCTAAAGTGCATCCTTAACTATAAGCATCCCCACCTATATCTCATTATCCATCCCGAGTTCATCCAATATAGTATCATATCATATATAAATCCTCATAATAAGATTATAAAGAATGTATCATGAAAAAAATATCCATTAGTAAAATATATGACCTAATACAAGGTACTCTACCTTTACTTGAAATGGGTCATCCTGCCCTGGAGAACAAGGCATTCAGCCTTATCAATAAAATAGGAACACTAAACCCCATTGAATTCTCTTTACAAAAAAACAAGTTCAAATTAAATCATAAATTCATTCATTGTCCTACCAAAAAATATTTATAAATATACATTATTTATCATATTTTATAAATTTTAACATGATAATCAATGAATAACATCATTCTAAACAATGAATAGTATTGATATCAAAATATCTTGACAATAATGAGGCAAACCATTATCACGATGGAATGTAAAACATACAATCACTACAACCATAAACCAATTCCATTATTTAATCTATTTCAACAAATATTAGGTAAACATAACTTCCATCTAAAATGATAAAACATAGTAAATTTATTATTGAAAATAAATAAAAAAGAATCCTTGAATATCATACCTCAAACATGAATTTTAATTTAAATGTAATTATAATACCAACATCGATCTCTGATCACTTCTCCCATGAAGGAACCGTGATATGCCAATGATTTCTTGTCACTAACACATTTATAAGAATTAGTAAAATCTAAACTTGGATAATGTAGATAAAAAAAATCATAGAAAGTTGAACATGAGAAAAATAAGATTAAATCGAGAGATACCACTAGAAAAAGTGGATTGAACTCACAGTGGAGCACTGTATATATTTTTTTATAGATGATGGGGATAACTCCTTATTTAAATGGGCTTCAAAGACCCTAAAAACCCACCTTGGTGTGCCTATGGTATCGTAGATGAAGTGGGAGAACATGGCGTTTGATTCGGGGTTGTTGTATTACAGGTATGGGAAATTTTAAAAGACCATAAAACAACCCATAGGGCCGCACCGTATCTCTCCTTAACACATTGAATTCAACATCTTAACCCATGGGACCACAAAATAGTCTACTTGGTGAAACTATGTATTAGAGGAACACTCTAGGATCCCATGAATGCAGATATGGGGTACATGGTTAAACATTAAGAACCACACCACAGTCCCTATTCACTAATAGGGAGGCTACCCTATAGCCGAGCCACCATGATGAAACTACACCTGAAATAGAAGTAGCCACAAAACCAACCCTAATATCACTCTACACTACAAAACATAGGCCTTTATGTTGACAGGATAAATTTGGAAGTGACTCTTCCAGGAATAAGGGTGATTTCTCTAGATATGCACTACAGTAAACTATACTATAACACACACTAGGGTGACATGCCTCAACCACTATATTTTTTAGATGTGGCACACCCTTTTCCTCGAAATTTCCTCCCACCGTCATGGAACCTCCTCCAGGTTCCTCCAATACTTAAAAATCACAAAGGGATGGGCTTCTGGGATCCTAAACCCTAAAATAAATAAGGAATAATTTCTAATTTAAAATAATTTAAACCAATAAGTGTTAACCATAGGGTTGAAACATATACATATGATCTCAAATGACAATACTTTTACAATTGCATGAAAAAACCATGATTCATATTATATGATCCACAAAATTTTGTAAATATAGTGGAATAATCATAAATATAATATTTAATATCTTTCTAAACCTAACCACACACTAACCTTTTCTCATATAGAATTGTGAGTAGAGTTATCCTACATCACAATAACCCCTTATGAACTAATCTAATCACTATCTTGGTCACATAACATTTATATATCATGAGATATCAAACTTTACCTAATGTATTTGAGGGATATATTTGTCCCACTTATCGAATTATTCACACATTTTTGTGCCACATGAAAAAACTCTCATGTCCTAAAATAACATATAAAAATAAATTTTGTTCCTTTAAACACATCAAAAAGAACCCGTACAAGGAAAATGTATTTATTATAGATTTACATGAATAAATAATTAGTAATTCCATTAATAAACAAACATGATAAAACCATGGAAAATAAATAGGTATCCAATGAATTTAAGTAATATTCTAGTTAAATACAATTCAACCAATATAGAAAAGAATATAGTATTTACAATGTATAGATAATGTTATATGGTTAAGTAAATAACTTTTACCCAATAATTAATGCATGTAATATTAGAAAAAATCATTTAATAAAACAAATTAAAATAAGTTATTCATAGAAGAAATGAATTGGATTAAAATTATATATTACACACAGAAAACTATTAGGAAAATAAATAATGGTGATTGATCATTCCTTCAAAATATAAGGATATTATATAAGTAATATAAATAAATAAGGTTTATGGTTACATTTTATGTATACCCATTGTGAATAACAAGATATGTTAATAGATAATGATATAGATGAAAAATAAACTTTAGGAGTTTTAGGAAATCCAACTTAGAAATAAGAAATGTCATTGGTCATTTGAAATTATATTAAGGGGGATATTTTATAAAACTAGAAAAAAAATTTATTTTTCTAAACCATAAAATTTTAGAGATAATTTTTCATATGAAATGAAAAAGTGTTGCAATGACATATTCACATGTACATGTATATAATAGAAGATTTAAAAAATTTCAGGAAGACACCCCATATAAAAAAATGTTAAAATTTATAAAAAATGAAAATTAGGTTGGTTTGAATTAAGTGACATAATAAATATTTATTGAATTGATTATGAAAAATTTAATTTCATAAAATAAATACATATATAAAATAAATGGAGGTTCCAAACCAAAAACAAATAGTGGGGTTAATTATAATAAAAATGTATGAAAAACAAGAGTCATGGTGAAATTAAATATAGAGGGATTACATAAAACCCAACGAATATAAAAATTAAATATGAGAGGTTTTATATAGAATAAAAATTAATTTTCTAGAGTATGTTTAAAAAAAATTATTTTAAATTAATATTAACAGAAAAACCTTTACTATATGAGTTACATTATGATATAAACCATTTTTAAATTGGGTATCTTTTCAATCAACGACCTTATTTATAAAATTGAAAATGATATAGATCATGAAATCCAATATATTTTTTAAAATACATAAATTAGGAAATAATCACAACATATTATAGGTATCATGGTTCATATTAAGATATATTTCTCAAGAAATTATATTTGAGACAATGAAACCCTTACCTAGCTTTATATCTTATTAAGGATTGGTAGGACTTCATAGAACCTTAAAAACTCCTTCTGAGGGATGTAGAGTGGGATATGGAAGGTAAATAAATGACCAATGCCTCTTAGATAGAGAATGATGAGAGAATGTGTTCTAGTGAGCTCATTTAATAGTTAAAAATTGGGTCTTTTGATGGAATTATCTTAGTGATAAAAATATAAAAGCACACTTACTACCAAATTTTTAAGTGATAAATTTTAATTTGGGATCCATTTCTCCTAATTAAATTCTAAATAAGAGAAAATTATATTTTAAATCAAAACATATAATGTGTTGATATACTATTTTTTGTATAATTTGTTTCAACCATTAAGTGTTATAAACATATTTAGAAATGATTTCCAAATACATGAGTGTTAATTAATTTTTATATATTATTAAACATTATATTATTGAAAAAATTTATAAAAGATTCATTTGATCTTATAAAATAAAAAATATTTATAAAAGTTGTAATCTATGAAAAATACAAGTTTTACCAGTGTAACTAATATTTAACCAAGTTGAATTAATCCTTATGCCTAAAAATAGTTTCCATTATTGGATAAATTCAACCCACAATTTTTATATTTTGAATCCATAATTTTTTTTCAATTTATAGATATGATAAAAATGAATTTTGATAATGTATTTATTTTTTTTGATAAAACAATACTTATGTTTTAAAATATCAAACATATGTTTGAAATTCATTTATAATAATTTAAAATATATAATTTTAATTATAAGAAGATTACCTAGTCTGCAAAAAGTATTAAAATATTTTCTGTTCTGCTTATATAAAGTGATTTTATAAAGCCACAATATTTTAAAAATGGTATTTTTTATTATCCACCTAGAAATAATTTCTTTTAGAAAAATCCCACAAATTCTTCTTAAGCATTTGTTGATACGATTAATTTAAAAATGTTGTTTGTTTTCAATATTATATATCTAAATTTTAAAAATTATTAATTTAAAAAATCCCAATTAAATCATGAAAAACTATTCATATAGAAATATATCATTCAAAAAAGGTAAAAATTATTTATATTATTAAATATTATTTAATATTTAATTAATTATTAATCTATTGTAGATATTATAAATATATATTTTTTGTTATTTAATAACAATATACATAGAATCGTGAAATTAATAACCAATTTTTTAAAAATACATTCTTATGAATAGAATAATTTTATTAGATATTTTATCTATTCTTATTGAATTTAATTCATATCAAAAGAATAATATATTTTCATTATACCCATATTTAATAATATGATTACTCTTATTCATACTTTCTAAAACAATGGCTCAGTTTTAAATGCTATATTTGATAATTTATTTTTTTATAAATGTATTGTGGTTTTCATTTATGTTTAATAATTATTGTAGAGAAATATACCAAAAATATAATTTATTTATGAATCATATATAATAAAATATTGTTTCATTACATTCTACCCATCTTAAATAAATTGTGTCCTCAAAAAAATTATTTATCACATATAAAAAACAATTGTTACGTAAAAATAAATTATATATATGAATCAAGATATATGTTCTAGAGATATATAAACATTAAAATCTTTAGAAACATAGATATTTCCCCATAATAAGTTTATACATAATATTAATTTTATCTCTAACTATTTGGTCCATGAGTCAATGGTTATATGTCATCAAGACCGACATCACATAATTTTTTACTAGAGGGTTTTTATAATGATCCTTTCATTGTTTGAATATCATAAGATAATATGTAATGTGTTATTATAACTCTAGATAATTTATCCTCAATGTTAAGGGAACCAATACATCACAAAAATCCTGATAACTTTTCAAAAATTAAGGAAAATGTGATTTTCACACGGCACATTGCAATTAACCCCAACTTAGAATGCAATAATCAAACCCCTAGATATTTTCTTCTTTAATAAAATAATTAAGATGTAAATTAAATGATGTTATAAAATATCTTATATATACTATAAATAAGATAATAAATTTAAAATAATTTATTAGAGTATATATGTATTGTAAATATTTGGATCCTCATTCGGTGTAATTATAACATAGGGTTTCAATTGTCCTATCGGTCTTCGTGGTTTGTGAGTATCATTATCATAGATAGTCCTTAGATTATGGAATTGAAATAGAAAATTGAAAATATCAACTCATATAAAATATAAAATTATTAATGGTACCATTGGATGATATCTATTTCATCCAATCATATTAACTGAAAACTTCATTTTTCACAATAGTTTGATTCTCAATGACCCCATATAATATAAGTAAAACATATCTGAGTCTCCTAGAGGAAAAAACCTTAGTAAATATTTCCATATTTTTTACCTTTAGGAAATTTAATAGTAATTCCTTGATCATCATCATCACCTAATCTTTATCGAGGCTGCATGTTTCTCTTCTTTTGTGTGTTTGGGACTTTTACCATTATTACATTATTAATTTTATTTCAAGATAGATAGTGTGGAATAATGACAAGGTTTATCATTCCATATCCTATTCTGATGGGTTCTTCATTGGGATAATCTATACATTTCCCATTTCAACCATAGTTCCTTCACGTTCAATCCATCATGGAAACAAAAAATGTTCAAATGAGTGATTAAAAATAAAAAATATCAAGGAATTATTAAATTAAAAAAATAAAATGGATTGAACCATAATACAAACTTTTCTGTTACATTTTTATAGTGGACTATAATACCTTTTGTACTGTTATCGTCAATCATAATTGGACCTTGGTAAATTTAAGTTGGGTTATATTACACTTCTTAAGCTATTCCTAAATAATAACTAGGAAATATATCATTCATATTGGTTTGTAATGATAATTTTACCAACCAATTAATATCCTCTAGGTGTGTAGTTAGTCAATTTTGTCCTAAACTAGGTGATGATTTAGTTATTACCCATTATCCCCCTTTTGGGGTTATTACCCCTCATTACATTTTTATGAAGCCACTATCCACTTGTAGAATCAAGAAATAGATGTGTTTTTAGATAAAAACTTCTAATAATAATTTTAACAATAAATTTTTATATAATCCTATATATATGATATTATCTATGTGTTTCACTAAATTTATATAAGCCAAAAAACAAATTTAACTAAGATAATATCCAAAAATAAATAAACCATGATCTGATACCAACTAAATAGATTCATGATAAACATACCTAAATAATATGTTGTTGGGATTTTTTCATTAACACATCATATAAATAATCTCACTACCTAAGGACCTAATCGTCTAATGACATAGAGAATAAAAATAAAACCACACTTATTTTTCTTGTCATGAACATTTTTCTATAAACTAAACCCCCTATCATCCACTCCATGAGACATAATAATCTTAAATTACAGGAAATGGAATAAAGATGCAGGTGGGTCCTCAACCAATAATTATGATAATATATCATAGGATATAATTTTTAGATCAAAAAAAATTTGGATAACACTAATAAGGTAAAATATATGATTCAAATGTTTAAAAATCAATAATTGTAAAAAATAATAATAAAATTTAGAAATATCATCACAAATGATAACAATTTTACCATATAATGATAATATAGACCATGAAGCCTATAACATTTTCCATAGAATTGCAGAATGAATATGGAATAATCATAAACATTATATTTCTTATCCCTATATACTTTGACTCCTAATAACCCATTGACACATAATATTGTGAGTAGAGTTTACCTCAATTAAAATCACTATTTTTGAACTTATATACTCGATAAAATATTCACAAAAAATTTTAATATCAAGGATACAATCCTATACCTAATGAATTGAAGGGAGAAATTGGTCTCACCAATCTTATAATCCATAAATTTGATTGATAAGAAAATAATCATCATATTTTAAAATAACAATCATAAGTTGAATGAGTTTCATTTAACACATCATAAAGAAATGGGAGAATGAAAATTGGTTTCTTATGTATCCCTATGAAAAAATCAATTTTAATTCCATAAATAATTACAACATGATAAACACGTGTAAAATAACTAGATTCTAATGACATCAAGTATAATTCTAGGTAAATACCATTCAATCAAGATATTAAAATATAGGGTATTTACACCATATAGATAAAGGGTATAATGTTAATTCAATAAGCTCCCAAAATCAATTTATGTATGGAATATATGTGAACACACTTAAATTAAATGAATCTAAATAGTGTTTTCACAATGGAAACCTAGTGTATGAAAATTCATAGTAATACATCATAGAATATAATGAATGAAAAGATTATGATGGATTGTTCCTACAAAAAGAAGTATATTTACTAAGTCATATAGAGAGATAATTTGATTGATATATTTAACTAATAACCTCAATAAAATATAAAATATGTGAAATAAAATTAATATAAATTATAAATATCTTTGATAATTTGAAATAATTTTGAAGGATAAAATTTATAAAATTAGGAGAAAAATAATTTATTTTCAAACTGTTAAAACATTGATGAAAAGATTCATATAAATTAAAATATACTATAGAATGAAATATTCTTAGGTAAACATTAAAAATAGAATTTATTAAAATTTTTAATGAAAATGATGCATAACAAAAATAATGGTATTTATTTTAAATATTTTAAATAAATTTATGTATTATAAAATTTCATCAATAAATTATTGGGTAATAGATAAGGATTATTAAAAATACATCCGATGAATAAATAAATAGGGAAAATTAAGGTTCCCTAATAATAAGAAAATATGAGGTATTTTTCAAGAAACATATCGAGTAAAATTTGAGTCATAGTGAAAGGAAATATGAAGTTAGTTAATAAAACCTAATTAATATAAAAATAAAATTATGATAGGTTTTATAGAGAATTAAAATTTATTATATGGAATATCCGTAAAAAACTATCCTTATTGGAAAATATAATGGAAATGAAACACTTGTTGACTAAGTATCCTTTTAATCGAAACAAATTTCAAGATGTACAAATACCATTTTTATAAAAATTTGATGATATTGGTATTAAAACCATAGAAATATACTATAAAAATTAATTAGGAAATAACCACATCATATTAATGCTTTCATGGTTAACATTATTAAATATGTCTCAAGAAAATGAATTTTATACAAAGAACCCCATACCTTTCCAAGTAGCTTCATAAGGCTTTGGTGAAATTTTTAGAACCCTAGGAAATCCATAGGTGGAAATTAGAGAGGGATGGAGAGGGAAAATACCTGATCAAATACTTTGTGTTGTAATGGTTTGAGATAATGTGTTGAAGTGATCTCCTTTTCTAGTTGGAAAAGAGGGTCTTTTTTGTAGAAACTAGTGTTAATTGAGAGGTAAGAATGAAATACCATTTGGTGTTAGGTGGTTTTGGTGAGATAGATGAATTAGTTGTAGAAATTGTAAATGAGATAGTTGGGCATGACTTAAATACATAACATGTCTACTTATAAGGTGTAATTAACATTTCAATTAATAAAATTTCTACACAATTCATTTTTCCATTTTTACCCTTATTAAACATGATTAAAAAATGTTCAAGGAAATTATTTGATTAATAGAAATATAATATGACCCTTCATACCAAATTTTGATAGAATAAATCTAATTTTTCGATCAATTTAGCCGAATTAAATTTTCAAAAAAATAGAAAATTAACTTTTTAATGAAAGTATATAATGTGCACGAAATTATTTTTGTACAAAAATGGTGTTTTAATCATTATGTTTTTTATTTATTTAACATTTATTAGAAATTAAATGATAGGTAAATATTTTTTTAGATTACCAAAAACCATTTTATAATATTAATTCCAAATGTACACATTTGAAATTTAAATTTAAAAAATATTAGTAAAATTATTATTCTTTGAAAATTAACTATTTTATTAGGGTCATTAATATTTACAAAAGGGAAAATTAACATATATGATTAAAAATAAGGTAGACCTTATTATATAGTTTTTTTACCATTGATCTTAAATATAAAATAAATTTAATTTCATTCAACATATAATATTTTAAAGAACATTAATTTATAAAATCCTGATGAATTATCTGCTAAAAACATGTTTTGAGAATATACTACTTATGCTCTAAAAAACGAAATATATGTTTGTATATCAAACATAATATTATATAATATATAATTCAAATTATATGACATCTATTTGGTCAATAAAAATTATAAAATCAATTTATGTTATAATTATTTCTAGGTGATGTTATAAAAGCCACAATATTGTAAAAAATAGTACATTATACTATTCACTTGGAAACCAATTTTTTTTATAAAATATAGATTTATTTCTCAAGAATATATTTTTTCCAAAATATATATATAATATTCATTTTTAGAATTAAATATCTAAAATTTTATAATTCTATATTTAATTAAAATCCCAAAATATAGTTGAAAACAATTCATGTTAAAAAATACCATCTTAAAATTTTAAATATTCCGTATTCTTATTCCCAATAATTAACTAATTTATTTATAAGAATTATTTTATTGATGTTTTCAATATATTTTCTAATTATTTACTTATAATATAATTAGTTTCATGAAATAAAAAAATATTTTTTGAATAATATATTTTTAACCATAAAATTTTTCCATATTTTTTAGCTATACTAATGGATTTCAATTAGTGTTAGTAGAACAAAATATTTTAATTATACCCATATTTCATAATGTGGATAATCATATTAATACCCTCTAATTCATTGTCTAGGTTTTAATCAATATATTTAATACTTATATTTTTTATAAATTCATCCAATTTTAAGTTTATATTCATATTTGATTTTGTAGATTGTAAGAAAACATATTATTTATTTAAGAAACATATATAGTGAAATCATGGGTTATTATAATTCATCACACAAGATCTAATTCTGGTGGGTTTCTCATTTATGTAATCTCTACTTTGTCTCTCAAACCCATGGTTCCATCTAGTTTGGTCCTTTACTAAAAACCAAATGGTTTATAAGAGTGATTATCATTTAACATCATAGGGGGTTGTAATAACAAATAACATAAATGGAATTTAAGAAAAAAAGAATTTATTCTTTTACATAATCACATTAATCAATAATTACATTATTTCAACTTATATTAATATTTTATTAACCTATATTACGTTATTATGCGTTATCATAGACTTGTCAACCTAGACACACATTATAACTAAAAAATAAATCTTTCATTGTTGTTTATAGATAGTATATAATCTACCAAAAATATATTCTTGGAGAATCTATCCCATTTTGTTGTCTTTGGCCCATTAATTCTATATGAGATTTCTGATCATGTACATTCTTAAACAACACTTTTTGTGGTTATTACCCCTTGGTTCATTTGTGACACAACCACATCCACTCACTAGTATTCATTCATGGATGTTGTTCATAGGAGAACCACATAACATCTAATTTATAAAAACATAATGATGTTATCCAATACTTATACATATCATGTAGTCTTATCCAAGATGTTTACACTAATGCACCCTTATATAATTCCCCAAAATAACTACACTAATCCTAAAATATAATAAAATACACCTTTGATAGAAACTATGGTGACCAAATATAAAAATATTATCATTTTACATCATTTACATAATTTAAAATTTACAACTCAAAATAATATACCATAACTTAGAGAACCATTTTTAAGGTCTTTAATTACTTGTTATATAGAAGAATATTTTTACAAAACATGTGAACACTTCACCACAAACAATCACTTATAGACCCCTTATGTGTTTATCATTAGTTATAAATACCATCTTAACTTGGTTAAGGGAAACATAATAAAGAAGTGATCTTAAATTCTTAGAAATTTATATCTTATCAACATTTAATCAAGGTTTATATCATAAACATATTATAAAAAAGTACCTACAGAATTGTTTTGTCAAAAGAACATTAAAATTAAGTGTTCTCCATAAATAATTAATCAAGTATACATAATTTAAAATGAAATAACATTTATTATGACTTAATAGTGTGATATAATCCTTGAAACATCATATAATTAAATTTTTTCAAAAATCATGGAATCAAAAATATGTGAAACCAAAATAATACATGAAATCCTGAGAATAAGTTAATGATAAAAACCAATACTATCTTAATTGGCAGAGATCCATGGGGGATCAGGTTCACTTCCCATTAATATAAGAATTGTCGAAAAAGAATAGTGGTGGATTGAGTTCAATCCACATTCCCATAAATATAGTTAATAATGCCCCATAGTGCATTTGGTTCACTCTCTATAATGATAAATATTGTGAAAAAACACCAATAGATGATCATGTTTACTCCATAATCACATAAACATAGATGAAAAATTAACAGGGCGTATTAAATTCAATCACTATTCCCATGCATAGAATCTCATGAAATATATTTCATTACCCCATGAATTGGAGAACTATATAATTATAGGCCCACCTATCACATAACATAGTGTGATTAGGTTAAATTCTCATGAATAATCAATGGTATGTAATGATTTGGAAACGTTACCTAATGAATTAAATGGATATATAATTCTAAGAGTGCCTATTACAAAATTAAAATCATATATATGAAATCTTCTTATGGAATTGAAACAATACATAAATCATAAGCATGATCAAACCTATGAAAATTTTTGGGTTTAACAATTATTATCCAATGCCTAATAAAATACTAAATCAAAATTATTACTAAGGGAAATTGTAAATTTTTAAAAATATTATTTATTGAAAAGGGATTTGGGAATTTACCATGTAATTCCAGTGAAAAAAAATTCAATGGATAGATCTGTATAAGAATGTATAAAAATAAAATACCTTGGTCATATTTTATGAAATAAGAAAATGAAAATTTTAAATAAGGAAAGAGATTATTATATTTCATAAAAATAAAATTTAATTAAAAACGTTTTCTATATAATAATGAATTATTTTTTATTCTATAAATGATGTAAAAATATTTTTTGGTGGTGATGTTTGATATGGGAGAGGAAATATGAAATTAATCTTAAATAGATATTACAACCAAATATAAATTTCAAAGGGATTAAAAAACATGTATAACCCCATAAATGGAAATTATATTGAAATATGTATATATTTAAGGGAATTATATACACAAAAGGAGAATCTCATTAGAAGATAAAGTCATAAATGTAAAAGATTAAAGGGATATTGTAACCAATAAATGACCAAGGAGGTATGAAAGATCCCTTACAATTTGAGGTGAATTTAACTAAGAACCTCTTGAAAAAGATAGAGATATGAATTTCACAAATATTACCATAAATAAAGAGTATTTCAAGGTATAATGACTCAATAAAGTATCCTAAACTCCACATAATGTAAATTGTGTGCATTAGATAAAACATGTCTTTGAAAGTGTAAATTGACATAAAAACCCTTACAAATTAAAAACCATTGTAATAAAAACCAATTAAAAGTGAGAGATATTGAATTTTATCTTAAAATGATATTAATAAATACAATCAATGAAATTATATATCTAATTGGTAGTATAAACCCCGTTGAAAATATATTACATTTGTAAATTTAAATGTTTCAGAATGGACTATATTTTGAGGCAAAACCCTTACCTTATTACAGATTCATTCAGCGCACATGCCTAAAACCATTAATTATCATATTAATTTTAATATATAACTTATTATTAACCTTTTTATGATATATTTAAATTAATATAGTCTATTTATCATCATATTCTATTTATTTATTATATTGTTTTTTTATGTTTATCTTAAAACTGAATCAGTGCCTTCTTATTTTAGTAGGTTGAGATATGGAAGTTTATATTTTAATAATCATCTAAATACATAATATAAACATTAATTAAAAAATAATAATAAATTTATTATTAAATTATAATAATATTATAAATTAATGTTTCTATAATCATTAATTATAGAGTTATATAACATTATTCTAGTTGGTTGAAAAAACCAACTAAAACCCAAACATGCTATATCTAGATAGATCAACATTATTAAGGAATTATATAGTATCATTTCAATAGAATTATAATGGAATTATTTATAATTTTTCATGTATTTGAACTAATTTTTTATCATTGGTCTAATAAATGAAAATCATGAAAAAAATAAAAAAATTAATCCGTGGAAATGGTAGTCCACACAAGTGATGGTTAACATTTTAATTTCATGATGAATGATATGGAAATAAGGTATAAAATAATTTTAAATTTTATATTCATAGTAATATTATATATATATATATATATTAATATCATTTATTCACCAATACCATCATTATGACTGACCTGGGGAGGTGGTATAAAAAATAAAATATGTCACAATGTGGATGTAGTAGTCTATGCAACGCACTAAAGCCACGTTTGTTTTCCATAGCTAGTGTATTGAAATATATAATCAATACTAATTTAATATAAATTCTTTTAAGTATATAAATGATAATTATTTTAGTATATTATCATGGAAATAAGATATTTGGAATAGGATGATTAAGTTGAAATGATGACAAAGAAGGTAATACTTACGTTCGAGACTTGATTATCTCTTGATGAACTACTTGGAAAAGAAGATCAAAAGACAACATAAAGATACCATTTCAAATAAATGAAAACATTATGTCAATTTTTGGTAGATTTTTAATTGTTTAACAGGAAATTAGAATGATATTCTTAACCATTGAGGGGTGGGAGTCATTCCATTTTATATGTAAAGAAAAGCTCCCTTTTTGGAATACCCTTTACACTTCCCTGACATCATTACAGTATTCCTTAGTCCATGACAGAAAAAATTCTTAATAATGGGTTGAGGGGTGATCTAGAGATTATAAATCCTAAATAATTCCATTACACACATGTTTTAAAAAAGTTATAGTCTTTTATCCTTGGTTCTTACATGTTGTTATTTTGATTTCTACCTTGAAATGTAGTTATTAATTAAGTTATTTATATATTTTTTTAAAATATTAAATTATCCTTCATACAGAACTTTTGTTATATAATTTTTTTATTCTTCATGTAATTTAAATTAATTTATAAATAATATTAAATAAATCTAAAATTAAAACATCTTATCTAAATTTAAACTATTTTCATAAAATAATTTTTTTTAACAGTTACATGTTAAAAATATTCATATAGAAAGTGTTTCAAATTAAATTTTAATTGAAATTTTTTATATATATTTTAGACCATCATAACTGATTTATATTTTAAAATATATTAATTTAATTGACTAGATAATATTTATATAACATTAAAAAAACAATTCTATGAAAATAATAGTTTTGACATTACCACAATATTTAACTTTAATCTCAAGAATCATAATTTTATAAAAAAAATTGAAATTGAAAATATTACATAGTTAAATCATTTTTATCTAAAATATGAAATCCATTTCAAAAGTTTTAATTTTTTATGTAATTGAAATTAATTTGTAATATATATTTATAAAACAGGTTTATTGAATAAAATAAAAATTATGTTTCAAAAATGATATACATGTGTTTAATAAAAAAATAGAAATTTAATGTGATTTAAAATACTTATTAATATATATATATATTTTACTTGAAAATGTTTCAAAAATAATTAATTCATTATTTTATTATATTAGTGTCATAAAATGATCATTTTTTCATAAAATATGTAATTTTTTCACTATTCACTAAAACCATTCCATTTATAAAAATTGAAAAAATATTTTTATGATAATATTTATATGATTAATAAAAATATGATTTAAAATTTTTCTAAGTTTTGTTCCAAAATTTAATAATTTTACTTTAAAATAGATGAAAAAACCTAAAATAGAGATTTTTTTATAGAAAAGTAAAATTTCTAGATGTTAAAAATTTATTTTTATATTTCTTATGAATTAATAAATTAATTTGTGTTAATATATTATTCATATAAAAATATATTTTTATATAAAAAGTGGACGATTTTTATTTGCTTGTTAGAATGTTCTTATAATGGTAATATTTAGAAAACAAATCACATTATTAAATATAATTTAATATTATTTGTTATCAAGATACATTAAAGATAATAATCATATTTTATGAATATATTTCATAAAGTGGTTATCTCTACATATACCTACTAACATAATGACTAAATTATATCATTTATATAATTTTCTATGTTTTTTTATTTTGTTTTTTGGGTGATTCAAGATATTGACCAAGTTTATTAAGGTGAAATGTTATTTCAAAACTCAGGGTGTTACGAATATACATTTTTTGGGACATTAATGGTGTAGGATACCTCCAAAGAAGTGCATTTGTTTTAGAATAGAAAATTTATAGCACATATAAGACAATGATTATATGATGACCAGAAGAGGCCAACATTGACGTTCGATTTTGGTGACAGAGTCTTCTTGTGGGTTCCCCATCAATTAGAAGATCAAATATTATAGAGGCATTGGAAGTTGGAATCAATATTTATTGGACTTTTTGAATTTTTTGAACACATCAGGTTGGTGAACTATCTGTTGATCCTTCCCTAATCATACCCATACATGTATAAAATCGTCCATTCATCTCTACTTATATGGTATAAAAATCATCTTGCACATGCGGTCGATTGTGAGGATGTTGACTTGGAACCAAATCAGTCATATGTAGAAAGACCAATTGTGATTGAAAACTTAAGTGAGAATATATTTTGAGGAATGATGCATCTTCTTATTTGATTCATATCAAATGATAGATGTATGAAATAGGAGTGGCTGGAGTTTGAGTCAACTTTTCGAGTTCAATGGCCTCAATTGTTTGATCTAAAATACTGGGGGAACATTTTTGGTATGTTAATTCATTGTCGGGGAGTTTTGTAAAACACTAAAGTTTTAAAAGTATAATAGTAATTTTTTTCATACCTCAAGTGTTTTTAGTCTTGTTAGAATATTTTCACTATAATTTCATCTATAAAAAAGTGATGTGGAATGGGGTTTAATTCTAAACTATAGGGGATGTATTGACAACCTAGTTGTCGAACGGTGGTGTGGCTATTTTATTTAGTGGTTCTTATTGTTTTGGAATACAGGTGGGTTGGATAATTGGATAAGATGTTATGTCTTGGAAGGTGGGTTCAGGAAGTTATACTAAATTTGGTATTTCTACAGAAAAGTGCATTGGTGCAAATGTGGTGTTCTTTTTAGGGATTGAAGGTTGTAGGGTTTTATGGGTATTTAACCATGGTCCATTAGCCTTTATTATTGGATTCGATGTTAGAAACAACATGTATTATAGAAACATTGAGACCATGACCCATTATGTCTTGTCCATATCCTTTTAGCTATTATCCTTACTGATTTGGAGCACATTATAGTGTATCCTTATATACCACACCATGAGATTTTTTTTCATGTTTTACGGTAAATTTCTTTTTTACCTTGTATTTATACCATTTTTCATCCCAACCTCTTTATCCATGGGTTACTCTAGGGAATCCTTAAGAGAAAAAATACCAACCAAACCATTGGCATCATCTTTTTCATTAGATTTTTGTTTTTTATTGATTATAGGATCCTTATCAGGAGATATTGTTCTAGTTTATGTACATTTTTGTTTTGGGTAACAACACTTTACATTCATGGTAATCGATATAGACACATATTATGTTATAATTCCCTACCATATAGGACTTTTATTTATATATATGTGTGATTGGAAATATTTTCTATCATGCTTGTGTTTCCTGGTGAGAAATAAGTTTGAAGTGATTTAAATCTTGTTTTGTGGTAGATAAATGAATCTTTCATGACCTGATATAATAATTCATTCCTCTATTATAGCTTCAGTTTTAAAAGTTTTGTGTATCTATCTCTATAATTGACTGTCTATATTGAGTCATACATGCTATATTTTCCCTTATAGGTGGACTGTGGATGATATGATGTATTTCCCTAGAGTCGTGATATTGGGAAAACATGTGTTGTGATATATTTCCCTAGATTCAAGATATTCGGTCAATGCATTGTGTGTATAATTCCCCAAAGAAAGGAATTTGGTCAATGTTTGTATTTCATTCAAAGGGTGATGTAAATATATCCTAATGGGTTATATGGATAGGTTTCTAGATAGACGAGTATAGTGCATTGATAGTTAAATTCACACTATCAAGGTGAGGAAGACTGTACAATCTATCTCCATGGACTTGGATTATTTATACATGTATAATTACCCGTTATTTAGTTGTGATTTTATTATTTTTATGGCATGAACTTGTGGATATTATACACTTCTGTTAAGGAATATTGGCAGTGTCATACTATGCTTTATTCTCAACACCAAAAGGGGACTCTTAATAAATGTGTTTATTTCAAGACCAGGGATCTAGTTAAGAGAACATTCCCTGTATATGTTAGTAGAGTTGGAGGATTAGGATAGTGAAATCTGATTTTGGTGAGATCTTTGAGTCTAAGAAATATTTTCAAGTGTGACTTATTTGTTTTCCCTAATTTAGTACATTGATCTTATATACGTGGGAATCATTTTTTATCTGTTTTTTGAATTAAATGGAATATTATTATAACATGGGAATATATTATTAATCATATGTTTCTACTAATGGATTATTGGTGTCCCTGAATATTATTATAATTATTATTGGTTCTTATATTATATTTCACTACTGGATATCTACTTTTGAGGGAATAGTCTCCCCAAAATGACTCTGAGGACCTCACCACTATGTGGAATCTCCTTACAAACATGTAGGTGCACATGAGGTTATGTAGACTTTAGGCCCAAACTCGCGGATCTGAGTCATGGTGTTACATTTATGGTCAATAAAAGAATAATTAAATTATATATAAGAAGATATATGATAGATAAGATTGAAGAAAAGTAAAAATATGTTGATCTTATTTAATAACAAAATACTATTGATATGTCTATACAAAAAGTTAAAGCTACATAGAAGATGAATAATTATTATTTATATTGATAACCTAGGATTGATTATAATGTATTTTCAAGAAAATAATCTAATATTTTTTTAAATCAAAAAAATTATAATATCTAACCATCTTATAAATGATTATTTCTTTTTTGAAGAATTATCTGGTGAGGTAAATCGATAGAGTAACAATTTAAAGGAATTATTCCTTTTATATATAAAGAAATTAATATTATCCATGACATGAATTATCCTTTCCAAGGTGATAAGAAAAATAAATTGATTATAGTGATTTTAACGGTAAAATAAATATGTTAGTGATATCCCTTTGAATTCTCCATTCCTATATGATGTTTAACCACATAATGTATATTTATCTATGATGTTTTATTTTAATTATATGATGATTTAATTAATGGAGAATAGTTAAAATTATATCCATAATTCAAGGTAATATAAAAAATTGAAAATTTGATAATTAGATAGAATGTTGTAATTCTACCATTTCATAAATTTTCTAAATCCTACTATGATTTTATTAATTAAGGAGATTAATTAAAAAAATTTTAACCAAATAATCTACCACATAATTGTGATAATACTCGATATATATAATTTTTAATTTAATGTGGTTCCTATATTTTCTCCTGAGGTGTGTGATAAACATCTTAGAATTTTAATCAAGTGGTAAATCATCCCATATATAAATAAAATGAGCTAAATTCATAATTTTATTATCCGTAAGTAATAAGTAATTATTCAAATTAATTATATTTAAAAGACATATGTTGCAGTCTATTTTGATTTAATCACATTTTAATATAGTTATGAGTAATGGATCTATTATAACATTAGACTTCTGGAAAAACATATTTGACCTTTTAGATTATAAACCATTATGTATATGTTTTACTCGCTTTTATTGTGATGTAGAACTTATAATTACACCAAAATCCTATATGTATTTTTATTAATATATGTTCAATTATGAAATATGGTCATTGTGCATCATTAATAAAATATACTCTTGAAATCCATTTATATTGATTTTCAAGTAGACTAATTTAGGTTGAGTGAAAACCAGAAGCATGATAGCTCAAGAAATATAATATCAACCATAAGAAAGGAGAAACTTACAAAATCGTTGGTCCCTGGCCTGATGGGGCTCATCAATATAATTATTTTCAAACCCTTATGATTCCATCACTTATAATATTTATTTATGGAATCTTTTTTAGATTCATCAATAGTTATAGATAACTAATATTGTTCAGGATATATGGTTGAGATATTATTCAGTTAAGGTATTATTTTTTCATTTATTTGTGATTTTTTCTCATTAATTACATATACTTATAAGTTTCATCTCCAAATTCAGAAAAAAATTATAAGGATACCATATCTATTCTATATAAAATATTTTATTCCTTTTTTTCATCATATGTTGATAATAAATTTCTAAATCATAAAAAACATATATGAAATGTACATTACTATTACCTAGTTATATTCTTTTTTATATATGTTTTCATTAATTGTCTGTTATGAATATGCATGTCATAAATATCATGATACAGTTATTTTCAAAAAAATAATTAGTTAAATATCTCCTTCACTAAATAAAAATCATGAATATAAAACTTATGAATATTTATCTCCAATTATTCAGAGTCATACATAGACAAAATTTCATTTTTAAATCATATATACCAAATTATCTACATTTTAGTGTTATTATATAAAAACCCCATCTCTTCTTAAGGATTCCATATATAAGATAATAATGACTAGAATCCTTCATGAATTCAAGAATAACTTCTCTAATTGATATATTTATTGAAATCATACTCTATTTAATTTAATATATGGTCATTAATTTGGATATTTATGATATTTTTCTAAACAAATTGTTAATATTTTGTAAACCAATAAAAAAATTGTATCTCCGATGTAGTAATTTTTATAAACATCCCATAGTCACACTTTTCATTATATTATCTACAACTATTAACTCAATTGTTATTAAATAATCCTAATATATTACTCATGAATATTAAATTTATATTCTCGTAATTTATATTTTTTATTATTTAGTACATTCTACAATATATATTCATGTTTTGAATTTATTTTATATAATATAATGATATCATACATACATAATTCTGTATATATATCATATTATAATTTAATGTCATCAAACATCTTATCGATGATAATGTATAACACATTTTTATGTTTAAATGATATCAATAGGAATTCATGATGACTATATCTTACTTTAAAGGAAACTTTTCTACAATGTAACACATTTACTATTAGATAGTGACATATAGATCAATGATCCACCAAAGATCCAAAATATGATACAAGATATTGATAAAATATGTAATTAATCTCTTTTTGTTAACATTTTTTCATTATTCTTTTCCAATAATGTTCAAAATAGTAAATTTATTCCATATTGATCTATCCTTATTCATTACATTGTTTTTTTGTGAATACCATGTGAAAGGTTATTGTCATATAAATCTATTTTCAATATTATCAAATATTTTGTTCATTTGATTAATTGGCATTCATTTAATATGTGATAATTAACATTATCCTAAAAATGGAAATACATACTATTGTGAAATCTACCTCATGATGTTGGGGAAATTTGTGTAACTCATATAATAATACATTATCATATAATTATTAAAAAAAATTATTTAACTTTATTTTTTATTGTTATCAACAATTTGGTTCATATATACCTCATCAATTTCTTTTTATGACCCATATTGTTTATAAATTTCTAAAAGGAAGTTAATAATTCATGATTACAATTTATAATATATTTGGATGTTTTTAATTATTGAATTTTTTTCTAATTTTTAAAATTTTCATATTGGGTATATAAATATTGAGAATGTACTTGACAAATATAGAATTGAATTCAACCCATAAATGGATTTTTATATTAAAAATTATTTTCACCATGTGAATTATAATTATAGAATATTAAAATACTCTTGATGAATATATTACTCTACTATGAGTTAAAAAAGTCAACATCAAATATTTTTGTTGGTGTCTCAACATTTTTTTGATGTTACATGAAATAAATAATTCTATATCATCAAATACTATAAATATCTTCACCATTATTAAATAAATAATAATTGTATCATATGTTAAATGAATTTTATTATCCACACTATTAGTGGAAGGGACGTAAGAATTCATATTGTAAAATTGAATTTGATTCCATTTATATAAAAAATTATATATAACCCAAAGCATTATTCATGTGTTATATACATTCCACGTTGATTTTAATTTAATCATCAAACCCTATGTAGTGACATTTTTATATTAATAAATTTATCCATAAGATTAATATATCAAAATTGGTTTCTTTTATGGTTTTATGACTGGTGTCATCCTTAAGTATAGTTTAATTATATCCATGCACCATTAGACCAATTTCATGGGAGCCTCTTACCATATTTATTATATATGGGATTCCAAATTTTTCTTTTGCCATGATCATTCTCACATTAAATTCCTAGAAAATTTATTAACAATTAGTACATTACACCTCCATACCTATTATGAGTTAACAAATTCTATCTCCACATATTTCTTAGAATCACTTATTTTTTCCTTAATCATGAAGTCATATACTGCTAATTATATTTGAATACAGAGTATTGAGTTATAAAATAATTAATCAGTTTTATTTGGAGTGAATGATAATTCTAGAGGAATTGATGGAACACACCTAAATTTTAATCTTATAAGAACTAGTAGTTTCATCTACCAATTATTCTAAAGGAAAATAATCAATTAAATATTTATTATAAAAAATAGAAGATATTTATTAATAACTATTTCTATTTATTTATTTATCTCTATAGAGTTGACGTCATCTTGTTTCTTGTCAACTTTTATTAGTTTTACCAATGAATTATTTCATATTAAACACAATAAACATATAATAGAAACATCTAATCAATTTAAAAATAATATAAAAAGACATATTATGTCAATTATGTTAAAAAAAATTCAAAATTATTTTTTAATTAGAAGATCCAAAATATAATTTTAGTTACTAGTGTGTAAAGGATTTTTTGAGGATTTTTCCTTATTTCATGATGTTGTTTTCACCATAAGATTCATGATATAATTATAATATTGAGATATTTTTATTTATAAAATTATATGATTTTATATGCTATTATCCATCACATTACAATTATCATTTGGAAATTCATTTCCCTAACATTGGTCACTAAAAATTTTCCCCTAATTTCTATAGATAGTTTTATAAAAATTTGTTAGAAATAATTTTTTTAATATCATTCAATAAAATTATAAGAATCATATATACACAACATAAATATTTAACCATTAAAAATTTAATATATATGATATTATATGATAATGTAAGTTTACTAATGTGGTTTTACTTTTTATTCGCATATACAACCTATTAAAATAACCTATAATAAAAAAACCATTCTTTGAAACAATCTATAATGTCTCATATTACATAAACATATTGTTAAAATCATGCTTTACTAATTACGTAAAATAATAAAATTATTAAAATCAACACAAAACCCAATGGTTTATTGTATATATAAATTAGTAAAAAATGAAATATCATATTCATATTAGTGTATATAATTTATTAAATAATTGTGCAAATGATCTTATAAAATAATGAAATATAGAGAAATTCATTAAAAATTATAACAACATACATAATGTAAGGATAAGGTGTGATTGAACATTTTAAATCGGAAAAATAAAAATTATAGGAAATATGTAATCAAATGGACAGTTTTTCTAGGCCTAGTGTTATAAAAAAATAATATCTTGGATAAAAGAATATTAACATGTAATATAAATAATAATTATTCATCACAATATTTTATCAATGTTCTAGTTTGATATAAGAAAACACATAGTACAAGAATCGTATCGAATGTTCCATATATTCGATTTCATGAGTTGTAAAAAGTAACCATTACATATATAGGGTATATATTAATATAAATTATAATATATAACAATATTTCAAAAAAATGACATAAAAAGAAAATCCATATGGTGATTACACATCAGTTTTAAGGAATTACAAAGTAAATAAATGAAATGAAAAATAGATACCTAACAATTACATTAGGTACCACTTAAGAATAAATCAATGAGAAAGGATAAAATAAAATATATAAATTTCAATTAATATTATAATATTATAATATAAGAATAAAAGAATATATGATTAAAATTATCCTATCTGGGAATAATGGAAATTAATAAATTGATATGAAGGAAAGTATATTGTATTTTTATGCCTTATTTGCAGGGTATAAACTATAAGTTTACAATAATTCAGAATTCAAAAGATTAATTAGAAAAAATAATGTAATTTTATTGAATTATATAATAAAAAATAAATTTAATGGAAAAAAATATAAAATGGAAATAAATAATACTTTAGAAATAAAAGAAAAATCCCAATATATTGACATATATATCACTTGAATTTTTAATAACTCTAAAAGTAATAAAATTTCTATTCATAATTACTAATTTAATAATTTTATTTATAAATATATATTTCATATTATAAACTAAGATTAATTTATTATATATTTATTATATATCTTTTTATATTCTTATTAATAAAATGTATCCACAAAAAAGAATTCATCATTGTTTTAGTATTACAGTCATGGTATACATTCAATTTTATGTGATATTAAAATCTATATATAACAGTGTAATATGTTTATAATGGTTCAATTTGTTATGATTATAAATGATGTAACATCCTTTCCTAAACATTCTTCTTACACAAGGCCCTGATTCAAATATGAATGCTACTCTTCCCTCAATTACACAGCCTAACACTAAAATGATTGATTAAAATTTTTAATATAGACATCACATGTTAGTGGTATTTTTTTACCCAACACTTAGAATAACCACATATTATTACATAGAATGCCAAGAGGAATAAAAAATGAAAATTAATAATAGGAAATTTATATAATATCAATATAAATAAATAGGATCATACAAATACCAATGTTTTACTGGCCTCCAATATTTAAAAACAAGTACACCCAAAATGAAATAAACCTTAGTATTCATTTTTTATAGACTCGGTTAATTCACTAAAAACAATTTCCAAAACCCACAACTCAAGGTGACATTATTTGTTTTTTATTTTGACATACCCCTATTGTGGTTGACTATAAAAAGATTTTATTATTTCTCATTTTTAATCTCATGCTACCCGTCCAAGTGAAATTCATAGAATAAATATTGGTTTTATGAGGAATTATCCCCCATGAAAATTTATATTACCAAATAATCATATATTAATCAGAATCCATAATACAGGAAAGTGAAAAAAAAAATTCCCAAAAGAACATAACACCATCAATTCAATGTTTTCCGATTGAAATAAATTCCATCCCTTCATGAGATACTATAATTCCCATGAAACAACCTTTATATAATTAACATAATTGTGTATAATTATATTTAAAATAAATTGTTGAATCATAGGAGGGTATAAAAAATTAATAATACCGCTAAAAATAAATAGGAAAAAATAAAAAAATATTAAAAATAAAAGATATAATTTTTTTAATAATTATTAATTCTATAAATACATTAATCTTTATAATCTCTAATTTCCCATAGTGAATATTTTATATAAAATAATAACACTCTATTAAAAGTAATAGTTAATTTCACTGAATTTAAAATTTTAGATAATCAATCTATGTAAGAATCAACCCATCATTATAAATCAATTTCAAACGAATTTTTATAATAGATTCTTAAAATTTAACATGAAAGAAAAAAATGTTTTCACCTCAATTGAAAGGATGAGATTTCACATACATTGATCAGTATCCATAGAAAAAAAAGACAAAACATGATAAATTCCTCCCAAAATTCTAGATAATAATTAAATATAAAATCAAATAATTTATATGGAAAAAATTGAAAGGAAAACTAAGTCCAAAAAAATGATAGTGAAGACAATACATTGTTCAAATATTCAAATCAGTTATCCAATACTATTATTTCTCAAATATTTTACCACATCTAGTATTCATTTGAAAAATCACATATTTCTCTTTCTCATATCCCAATGTTGAAAAAAACACATTTTTATTGTTATAATAAAGTAGATGTTATAATTAATGATGTAATATAGGAGAACATAGATTAAATTAGAATGGTTACTACATAATGATTTATTAAATAAAATCAGAGAAAGATAAAATGCTCTAAAATTAAATATTTTTGTTTTGTAAAACCATTTTCAATGTTTATCACCTGAAATAAATTCTATTCCATACTCAACATCATGTTGAGGGGGTAGTGTCTCGACCTTATCATGAATATAATCTCGAAACTCTACAATTTCTTTAGGGAACACCATCACATAAGCTTCAAATAACTTTATCGATGTCTTACCCATCATGGAAATAATATTATTTTCATTCTTATATCCCATTTGGAAGCCTCACTTACTGGTGATCACTACATGATACCATGCCATATAATATATCTCAAATATTCTCCTTAGATAATCAATCACATTAAAATGGTAATAAATCTATTTCATTTTAATAATGACCTAGTATGGTTGTGTCTATAGTAAAACTAAATATGTTAATGTCTAATCCTTCCACATGATTAGACTGCATCCCCAACACACATCAAATAATTTATCGTAGGCTTTAACTGGTGTTCATAAAATTATGGATTCAAAGTGTTTATCCATTTACATTTCTTATTCAAGGACCATGATTGGTGAAATAAAAGATGGATAAGTTCTAGAATCAAACAAATAATAATTCAGGGTAGGTAATAAGTTAATCATACATTGAATATCCTCTAGTTCCTATAGAAGAGTAATATATATTGAATCAGTGTGGCCTTGTTCAACCCCTCTAACTCACTGCTAATGGCCCCTATATCCAATCTTTATCTTGATTACCTGATTTTAATAAACATCATGTGGATTACCTCTTCCAACACCACCTCCACATGGATGATTATAACTGTGTAGAACATAATGTTGAACATATAGTAAGGGGACCTCCTTCTGATACCACCATAAGGGAATTCAGTATTGCTATTATAGGTGGTCCAAACTTCTTAAACCATATTAACTCTCTAGGGATTATGGAAATCAGAACTAATACTAACCATGACCTATTTAATATATATATATAACACCTTATATCTCTTAGTTAATCCATGGAATTTCTATAAATAATAAAATGTGATGCCAACTACTAAGACCTTAACTCAGACGACCAAAATCCTATCTAGACTAAAAAATAAAGCCACCCATCTCAAGTATAAACCTATGGATGTACCTGTTATCCATAAACTTAGTTTATTCTAGCCTTATCATAAACCCTCTTTATATTTTTTTTCCTTACTCTAAAACTGTATATGCATAGGTAATATATATGGGGTGAATTTAAAACAAAACTTTGGAATGAATTACACCTCCAATAAATAGGATCCAAACGCCTCACTTAGAATGAAACCATGATAAAATCACATATGTTCTATAAAAATAATTAGTAGCTATCAAATGGTAAAGATTCCTTACAAAAGGGAGATAAACTACCACCTCTTCATCTTATGAACTATTGAAAATATAAACACATCATTGAAATCCTACTATAAATCCCTCCATGAAACAATGTTCTCTATTCATTCATTGGGATATAGTTTCATATATTAATGAACTTATCCCCTGAACTATCCAACTGTAAGGGGATGCTAGTACTTATCTAGTGCTGGAGTAAAGAATAATGTGATCTCCAACTCCTCTATCTAGTGTTCCATATCCTAATTAATAATGTTTCCCTAATATATTTATAAAATCTAATGTTGATTGGATTTCAATGTACACTACCAATTCATATCCACCTAATCATGATCAAACCTCTAATAATTAAAATGGTTAGCCAGCTGAACTTATAAGATTCATACCACATATTGAAGAAAACTAACTAGCATTATTATAATGAATGGATATACAGTTATGATCGAAAGAAATGATATATTGGGATTTAATTTATCAATTATTTAATTCATTAACAAAAATACCACATCACAGACTAAACTCAAGAAGGTTCTATGGATATATGTTGACTATTTCATTACCCTACAACGAATATCAAATTATATAGAACATCTAGACTGATTATGACCCCATTAACCGATCCTTAGTGAACCAAAAATTATATTTACAACTAGTATCCCCTTTGTAAAAACATAATCTATATATGTAACACTATTTTCTTATCAACTCATATAATGCTCACCTATTCATAACTCTAAACTCTACCTAGTCACATGGCTTACACATTTTATATCACCCTTTCATAAAACACCCCAATTGGGAACCCCTATAGGGATTATAGTAATAATGAATGTGACCTCCAAATAACTCATTTAATTGGACCTAGGTAAAAAATGAGGGATGATGGTATATCATGAAAATACAATAGGGATTACCCTCAACAATCCTATAAAAAATAGAAATAAAACTGACTATAATACATGAATGGTAAATAATATTGAATCCTATATATTTAAAACCATAATGTATAAATAAAAAATAGACAAAAACATCTCCAAAATAATACAATATCAAAATATTATTGTGGAAACAACCAAAATAATTCTTTGTTCTAAAATATTATTGTCTAGCTGTATTACCAAACCCCTACTAAAAACCTGAAAGATGTACATACATATATAAATCCAGGAGAAAGACATGTAAACATAGTAGGATCATTACTAAAGAAGTTATTGAAGATATTAAAAGATAATACTGACAACCTAGTGAAAAAATAAAATTACTAGGTTTTACATACATTGGTGAAATAGTTTTAACCATATCTTACTAGGTCTCACACACCCAAAAATGCATCAAGTAATAACAATAACACCAATATGTCATGTCCCATGTACAAAAAACCTATAATAATGTATGGAATAAACCTCATATCTAATTTACATAACAAGTTTAGTAGTGTATCATGAATTTGATAGACAAAACCTTGTTTTCTCCTCCTACAAAACCTGACCCCCACCATATATCTCATCTACAATCATTAGGAATTGTACCCAATATTGAATCAACTGTTTCATCATAAGAAACTGTTCCAGTGGGAATAGGTAATATACATTAGTCATCTATCCATACCATAACCATCATAGTTGTTATGAATATAATTACTCATGCTCTCTAGTTGTTTTTTAGGTTATCCGACTCAGGTGGGGTTCATAAAGAAAACACACTTGAATAAAAGTGTGTGATTTTCAAAAAAACCTAAAGATATGGTTTCACACAAGAACTATTTCTACAACCACCTTTATGACACTATTGATATATCTTCACCAAGAACTTACTCTTATATAGAACAAAAATTAATAAATAGTCAATCAAAGGGAAAAAATACGGTTACCATTTCCTATAATTATTTTGAAAATTCAACCACCATTATTTAAACATTTAATTATTAATTTGAAATTCATACTTTTGAATTAATTATCTATTAGAACATTTATATATATTTAAATATTATTAATTTGATACCAAATTCATACAAATAATCGAAAACATCAAGAAACCATATCACTACTAATTGTGTATAGGGTTGTTAAATGATAGACTAAATGAGGTAAAAATTAGGGAAATGAATGAATATATGGAACATATTCATGTTTATGATATATAGTAAGGTAGAAATATAAATAAAATAAGGTGATAAATGAATTTTATAATTTTTATAATTATATTATTATTATTAATAAGGTTTTTATTACTTAATTAATCTTAATATTTTATTAAATAAATAACATTAATTAATGTGTGTGAGTATATGATGGGAATAATGTAATCTAAGATAAAAATTATGATTAATTTTCCCAAAAATAAAAAAATATTACCCTGTTAAAAAATATGTATCAAGTAGTTTGGAATATATTAATAAAAAAATCTTTAAATATGATATTATTGTAAAATCACTCTATGCAATGAGATACATAAGATATTAACAAGTTAAAATATATAATGGAGGAAAATATTATTGATTCTGTAAAAGCTATCCATGTTGTTTAATATATTAAGAGACTTATATGAAATCACTATATACGTTAATGAGTTTGGTTTGAACTTGTGTTATATAAGTTGGTACATGTGTGGTATAAATTTTCAATTGTATATTATAGATTTTGAGGGTGATTTTTTTATGATAATGGACAAATTGATTTATTAGTTTTTAGTAAGATAAGTACATTGAAATAATTATGTTGTGTCAGATATTATGATAAGTGTTTCACGAGTAAGGACATGGATATAATCTAAAAACTAGAAAGATTAATTATGATTGTGAATATGGTAACTAAAAATATTTTTATTTAAATTTATTATTGTGTGAATATATATTTAGGAAAAAATTTCATGGAATGATTTTATAAAATATTTATACAAACATATGATGTAATATAACTGATAAAAATTAATATATGAATGAGGTCATAACATTCCCATGTCATTGTAGATGATATAGAGTTATTTCTGTTGAATAATAAATGTTTATTTGGTTTTTGAATTGAATGATTCATTACCTATGTCTGATGATGAAGATGTGACCATTATAATGTGTATTTATAGATTTTTTGATATTTAAATAGTGATAAAATCAAGTTCTTGATACACTAATATAGAGTAATATAAGAATAGGGTGAAAAATCAACCTTGGTCAACGAATTATGTTGTTTGAATTGGACTTACCCAAGGATTAAAGTGCATTCTGGATCTCTATGGTCCGGAGTCAAGCCACTTTTTATCATATATTGAAAAATAGGAATGATTTAACCCTATAAATTTCATATTTTCTGATAGAATCCATCATAGAATCAAATTAGATATCCAAAATACATCATATATAAAAAACTAAACCATAAAAGAAATATCCAATAATTGGATAGTATTTTTTAGATGAAAAAAATATAAAGACCATAAACAAGAAACATGAAGAATACCAAGGGTCCATCTTCACATGATTATATTTCAATACCATTCTAACCAATAGAAAGGAAGCACAATTCATTTGATCTATCCTCTACATGACACTCATTCCTTTACCAATATACTAAAAAACCATGCATGCATATTCCAAAATGCATATGAATGGGTTTTTTTTTCAAATGAGAATAGTGGGATACTAAAATGGATATATGAAATGTATATCGAAATGAATATTTTAGTTATTCAATAAAACATATTGAAAAAATTCAAAATAAATCAATTTTCCTTACAAAATCATTCATTGGATAATTTTTGTAAGATAATCAATATTCATGTAATAAAAAAATGTTGCATAATATACTATCCCTGGGTCAATATATGATAAATATTAATGTATTTCATTTATTTATAATTGTCTTATGTGGGTAATTAGGCATATCAACTAAACATGAGTATAATTTATTCCAAAAGAACAAATAGAAAATATTTAATAAGAGGGTGTACAAAACTAAGACACCCGAAGGAACATTTGTCAACTTATTTGAATCCATTATTATAAGAACATCATTCCACTAGTAAGGAAAACCCCTAAAAATAATCAAATCACTAGAAACTACTCCAGTGATATATTAATCCACTATGGTTTGCCTATGTTTAGTTTTCCCCCATTACCCATGTTCTCTTAATATTCCATATAAAATCATTACATTTCAAGAAAACCAACCCCAAATTTCATAAAATGTTTTATATATTGATTCCACACTACAACCAAGCATGGAAAATCATTTCCAAATCAAAACCGTCTTTCAGGAATTTAGTTAAGAACATAATTTGTATAAAATATAGTATTAAAAGAAAACCCATTTTTAAAACACCTTCGGATTCCGCGAAAGATCAAATTCAAAACTCATAAATATCAAACATTCGATGTTATAAATCAAATCCAATGGAGAGTGTCATAAGAACATAAGTATGTAAAGGGATATACTATAAGATTAGGACACCTTCTTCACTAATGAAGAGATTGGTTTCCCCTTTTAAACAGGTGACGTGAAAAGAATATGACATGTCCCCAAAATCCAAGATATAAGATATACAATATCAATTTCACAAATAAATGTAACACATGAAATTATAAGGTAAGAACATTATATTTAATAGTGAGTATAAAACAGAACACCAAATGTAGAAAAGAATATAATATCTTTAGACTTTATGGTATAAAAAATATTTTAAATAAATTTAATATATCATTTATTTTTCAATGCACACAATATTGATTTAGCTTTAATCACACTAAACAATGATTTTCAATGATAGATTGTGTTATATGCAAGGATAATCCTTACCAAACAATAATATATTATGAAAATATAATTTTTCAATATAATAAGATGTAACCAAGATGTTAAATTAGCAGTTATTAATAGGATTAACTAACTTATGGAATTATATTTTTGAATTAATTGGTCTACAATTAATTTGAAATTAATATAAAAACCAATTGAATATAAAGGAAATGTTTTTATGCTCACAAAGGTGCTTTATTCTAATAAATTAAATTTCTACTATTGGTTAATTAAATTAATGATATAAATATATTATATTAAATAAATAATTTTGATATTCACCCAATATATTTGATAGGCATTATATAATAATAAACCAAATTTGACACAAAAAACCTGTATTTTTATAAATTTAGTTTTATCACCTATTAACGGTGAGCCTATTTAAAATATAAATTTTGGATCTTTAATAAATTTTACAAGAAAAAATAAACTTCATTTTTTAAAATGGAACATAAAAATTAGGTTATGTTAATTTTTTTATTTTTTTGTGAGGTTTCACTTTTGATAAATAATGAAAAATACTAAATTGTAATTCAAAACTACTTTTTCATCTGAGAGGACCAGTTTGGGATATACCTAACACTATGAGGGGGGGTGAATCAGTGTTGGAGACTTTTTAAACCAATTCCAACATCTATCCTTGTACCTCTTGACCTGTTAGGATCTTGATTCTCTAATTCTCTTTTCTGAATCTTATGCAATAATGGAAAGTAGTAAAAATATGAACACAATATTTTTACAAGGTTCACCACTCAATATGAGTAGCTACGTCCTTTCCATGCATGGTTTTGACCACTTCATGGATTCTCCATTATAATTTGATATTCTTTTATAATGGAGTGGCTTGGAAAACAATCCTCTATCCAGTGTGAGTCCCTACACTTTGGAGGGGGTGGGAAATGATCATCTTCCCTGGACTGGTGATATCCAAGTCCAACTTATAGCCTTTAGCTGGCCTTTTATACTTCCTATGGAGACAGTCTTCTTCCTTCTTTAAAAGGCAGGTTCTTCTCTTTGTCTTCTTTAACGCTCTTCACTTGATTACTTTCAAAGTAGTAAGCAAGAAATTTTTCCTTCTTTCCTTCTCTTATTTTATAGTGCAACACCAAATGCACTAGGCTTCTTCTTTATTCTTCTTAGTGCAACAACCAACTGCACTAAAACTTATTCTCTCTTCTTTTCTATAGTCACATATACCAATGTGATTATTCAGGCATTGAAGATCAGTTCACTCGGAATCATCTGAATTAAGATGACCTAAATAATTGTAGGCTTCAATTTGGCATACTCTGTTCTTCTTATTCTTCTTCTCTTCTTTCTATGCAGAAAACCTGTAAGCTACACATTCTTCTTCTTCTTTTTCTTCTTCAATTCAAGACCTACTGCACTGAAACCTACTCTTATTCATACGTTCTCTTTCAGTGCAAAAACATCTGCATTGAGCCCTTTTTCTTCTTCTTATTTCTAGAATCACATGTTCTATTTGTGATTGTAAAAACAATGAAGTCTAGATCAACTTAGCATCATCACAGTTGAACAGAATCTGGTAAGGACATCTATAACAACTCAAAGCTTACGCATCAATCCTTACTTGTGAACCAACCTTCTTGATCGCCTCCCTGATTTCTCGCCTCCCTTCTTGCGCGCCACTCATATTGTGCACCACGTACTTGTGCACCAAAACTTGTGCACCACTATTGTTCAAAACTCACAACTTGCGTGATAAAACATGTGTGAAAAAACTTGCACGACAAAACTTGCACGAAAAAACTTGCATGACACCCTACTTTCATGCCTTATAAATAACCATTAGCTTGTGCGCCACTTCATCTTGCACACCACCCTCTGCTACTTGCGCGATCAGAGAACCTTCTCCTACTTGTGTGATAAAAGCTCTAATTTTCTATTAAGTGTTGAGCATAATGAAATGAGGAGGATAGTCGTCTATTTATAAAAATTTTGGTGACTTGTGTGCCACATATACTTGTGCGCCTCACTTGCACGCTGCTCCATCACTTGCGCACCCTTCCATCACTAGCGCACCACTTTGTTTCCTTTATCATATTTTGATATGATGACGATGGAATATGACTTGCGTGAAACATGCACTTGCGCGACAAGACTTGTGCGCCAATACTTGTGCGACACTATTGACTTTCACGACCCTTTATAACTTGTGCACCACTTTATTTCCTTTGTCATATTTTGATTTGATGATCTTTGAAATATGACTTGCGCGCCACTTATACTTGCGTGCCAAAACATGCATGCCAAAACATGCGTGCCACACTTGACTTACAGTGCCACCTTAAACTGTTCTTTTATTCCACCTCTATATGGTCTGTTCCTTTGTCATTTCTCTCTTCACTGCTTCCTATAACCATTATTCAGCTGTCATCACAAACTCTGGTATCATGATATATATCCTTTGATAGATCAACATTAGCATCGTCATAGTTACAATGGGATGTACTAAACCCTCATTATCTTCAAACAACATCATTCCTTCCAATCAAAACTGTATATGATTCGAATCATCATTTCTCCCCCTTTACGTCATAAGGGTTGCATCACAAGTTCTCCTAACTTATGATATTTGTGAAATACATATCAGCAAAGCATCGTCTTGTTTTGTAAATTATTTTTGGAATATTAATTCCAAAGTACTTCTTTCATCCTCACTTCAAATCCTCAATTCCTTTTGGAGTGTTAATTCCAAAGAACTACAAACATATCTCTTCATCCAAAAGTGGAGGCTTGAAGATTCTTTAAAGACCTTAAATGTTGCAAACAATGTATCACCTTTGATACATGTATTTGGAACTTTAAGAATAGTGCAACAATCATCTGATTTCAAGACAATGTGTAATTCAGGACCTTATTAGAATTATAATTCCTTCCACACTCTATCTTCTTCTTCAGCCATCATTATCCACTTCATTCAAATCATATGATTCTTTTTCATCAAGTAAGATCTTGCATGGTTCTCATGAAATCATGAAGCATTGAATGGTATTATTTAAATCCTCATTCTTATTTAATCATCCTTAGAGGGATGATACTTCAACATTCTTCATTTTTGTAAACAATGTGTCACCTTTGACACAAGTTCTTGGAACTTAGTATCAGTTCAACAATAATCTGAATTGATCTTCTTAGAGAATTTCTCAAGTATGACGTCCAATGTTATAATTCCATAAAACTTATCCAAGAAACCTCACTTAGGCCAATTTCCACTAACATTTTAGTCCTTCTTCATCTCCTTCTTCATTTTGATGAGTACTGACAACTATGGACAAAAAATACAATCTTTATACACAAAGTGGTTCAAACATCATCTAACTTACTTATAATGGTAAATTATATTTTTTATTGTATTTAATCTTTATTTAGATCAAATATAAATAAATTAATATCTTTTATGTCATTGGAATCAATTTAAAATTGAAAGTTAATATAAAAAATTGAAAACATTTGGACATTTTACTTTAAAAACCCGCTTTGTCATCCTATCTATGAGATTAATGTAAAATTAAAATTTTGCAATTATGTGATTGAAATTTTTATAAATTGATTAAATATTTTGAATAAGAATAATTTATAATTTATATTGAGTTTAAATTTGTATTTGGCTGAAAATATTAGTGAAATTTATTAAAATTAATTATAGTGGTTAAGATAAACATTAGGTTAACAAAGGACTAAACCTTAATCTTAAGAACCAAAATAACCAATATGCTTGTAAAAAATCAAATTTATGTTAATTTATATCCATTATAATAACTTGGATATAATATTTTTAATTATTTAATCCACTTTAATGGGGAAAAATGGATGGGGTTCCTTTTTCAAAAACATACAACAATGTCACTTATCCTCCACTATAAAAAGGCACTTACTATACCCAAATATTGACACCTATGAAGACATTTTTATCAAAACAAATCTGATAGAATAATATCCCAAATTACCTCCACTCATCTTAGAATAATCCCTTTTTGAATAAATGTAACAAAATAAGTTTTTTGTATAAGTCAAAAGTAGTTACCCAAATATATGGAAACCTTTTTCAACGATCACATTTATTTCATTTATATCCCTACCCTTTAAATTAGTTTTATATAATTCTTATATAATTACCTCAGTATATTCAATATAATAAAATATTTTTATGTTAATGTTTAATCCTACACCTACACACACATCAATCAAATGGGTAATTAACTTACCATTTGTGTGTATGGAAAACTACCTCCTCACGAAACGATGTCATTCATTTTTCCTTTACCACCTATCACGGTTGGAAATTATGATAGAAAACCTATTTTTATATTTTATATGAGACATTTATGTTTTATTTATACTTATATAATTTTTATAAGACACATAAATTAATTCTTTATATTTTTTTTAAATATGACAACATCGTTTGGGGACGTGTGGTTGACCACCCCGTCATAGCGATGTGATACGTTCATACAATACATGGAATGTATAAAGGATGGTTTTAATTAACATATGTGATATATATGAAATAAATATGATACATGAAATTTAATTGACATATAAATATATAATTTATTTCTCATTGTTTTAAGTATGACAAAGAAATGGAAGTAGTGTTCATGCATACGTACAACCTACCTTCTCTATGAACGATGCACTGGATTTATTATCTCAAATTATTATGGATTATTATAAATAAAAATATAATGAATATATATGATATTTAAATTGTGTATTAAATTATTTATATGATAAAATCATGATCGACGTAATAAGAACAACTTGTAACAAGTCAACACATACTCAAAAAAATAGGCAATTAACAACCAAAATAGTGAAAATAAGTAAAGATTGTTAACAAACGAGTCATAAGATATTATAAAAATTTAATAAATGATATTATTAATATGAATATATTTCTGGTAAAAATTATTAACATGTTTAAAAATATTTTACAAGAGGTTAAAGGATCTTCAACCAAAAGGAAACACAAGGTTAGAGATTCTTGTCTCACTTTTCTTTCTGAGAGGCATACACCATTTTCACCACTAATTTCTTTTGTGTGGTGTATATAATTCCCTTATTTTATTTTATATCATGAATAAATTTATATTAATTGTATTATAAGTTCTAATTTTAATTATTTATTCTAATGGGAATTTAATTAAATTTTACCAAGTGGTAGATAATTTCATAACCTGATTCCTTTTCATTGGGTTATATTACTTCTTCATTCTCATTAATATTCTAAGATTATATGTGTAATAAAGTTGTACTATATATTATTGTTTTTACACTTTTTTATTTTTATTTACATTTTAAACACATAATATATTCATTTTTTTTTCTCACATCAAATTTATGGTTTTTTTAAGGGTTTACTACATAATATCATTTTGTTCTGGATTGATTACACTTGATTTTTCATTAGAAGAAATTATTGGATAATTATTTAAAAATTAAATTAATTTTCTTATACTTTGGTTATTAATTCCCTTTAACAAGGTATAGTACCATCTTTCACTGATGGGTAATCAAAAGTTTTTTAAATGTTTGTAATAAAATCCAACTTCATTTCTCTTTTAATTAGACAACCTCTTTTCTTCTAAAACACATATTTTATGAAAAGGTTTTAATTTTTTTTAACATTTTAAAAATGATTTATTAATGAAAATTTTACCCTTTTTTCTTTTAAAAATGTATTCAAAGTAATATTCTTATCACTTTCCAAACAAGTAAATTTTCTAATATTTTTACCAGGTAAAAGGAGTGTTATTTTTACCCCGTACAATATGTACAGATTTTCCCACCATAATTTCTTCAAATATTCCTTTGCAATTTTAAATAGTTACATTTTGAATAAAATGTTTTTGAAAAGATATTTTCAAAGAATAGGATATCTAAAATATAATTCAAAATAAAAATGTTGTTTTCCTCAAGAATATTTTTAAAAGATATTATTATTTTATTTATATTCGATAAAGACAAAACCCATTTATTTTTACTCCACCTGGGATATGTTATATTAATACATCATTTGTATTACTCTAGATGGTTTTTGATTGATTTGGATAAGAACAATATTTAAATTCACTTCCTTGATTCATTTTTGTAGTCCTATTGAAATATTATCACCCTTGTGGTCCTTGAAGATTATATTTCCACTAAATATCACTATCATTTTTCATGGATATGATTATTGATTGAACCATATAACATTTTTACGTAGAGTGTTTATTGTGACAGTTATTTGATTATTTTGGGAAATATTTATAAATCTATATACTTTATTCAATAAGAATATTAATAAGGCATAATATTTATGAATTGAATATATTATTAGATATTTAAGGAATGATTTGGATAGGTATGGCATGGATTGGTGACCGTTTAAATTAACCCCATCAATGAATCAGTTGTATCATGGAACAAAATTATTTAGAGAATGGCCTTTTGAGTTTGTGTCCAAATAATAGTAGTTATAAATTAACTTTTAGAATGCCTAGATAGTAGTATGCTAAAATTCCTAGTGAATGGTCTTGACAGTAAAGGTACCATGTACCTGGGAAACATGGAATCCAATAATTAATAATTTTTTTTAATTTACATTCATTTATTATTATCCATGATATTTTTTCCATGAAATTATCTATGGATGAATTTCATTCTTAGTTCATTGACTTCATCGAATGTGTTCTCAATTATTTACCTTTCCATATTGTTTATGCAATTCCTTCTCAATTTATTGATTACTTAGCACGTGTATTTAGTTATTACCTTTATATATTGACTATTATCAGTGATTAATTTTTTCTTCCACATTGCTTTACACATACAGAGTATTTGATCACACCCTTATTTTATTTCCTTTCCCCCAGATTCAAATAAGTATACTAAGAAATATATGCACCGATATCATAGAAGGAATAAATTTACCCTTTAAAGAAATAAATTATTTTGTTGTAATTAGTGTACTAATTTGTAATATAAAAATCATGTATGTATCTAGTTTACCAAGACTACTAAACTCTTTGGTCTATCGGGATTTTATTTCTTGTAATTATGCTAATTTAATGGTAGTAGACACCAGCTTTGGTATTTTTTTGATTGGGTCTCTATAGTTTGTATCATAGGAAGTTTAGTAGCAATATTGGGAATATGATTTTGGAAAAAATAGATTTTTGAACATAACCATATGATATAATTTGAGGACAAGTATAGAAGAATATACTAGAATTTTGGTAGGGTAGATATTTTGTGCATCTTACTAGAAATACATACCTATATAGATACTACAAGTGGATGTGGTTCTAGAACAAATGTAGCTAGAGGGAAGACACCGAAAAGGTGAATTGAGCCTAACTTGAGCATAACTTGGTACATGAAAACATGCCATACTATACTGATAGTTTCTCACTACCGAGGGATAAATTTGGATAATTCACATTTTTTTATAAAACATTATGAAGTATTTGCATAGACAATGGCAGTGAATGACCTAGGATGAACCATAGTCCAAGGAAGGACTTATGTTGAAATAAGATGGCATAAGTATTTACGTATTGATGTTGTATTGAAAACCAAAGTTAAAATACTATTTAGATATTAACCTTATTTCAAGGATGTCCATCAGATTTTTTGGAATTTAATATGAATAATATTAATATATTTTTGAACAAGTAACATCTACATGTTGGGTGAAAACCTATCGATTCAATAGAGGTGGTGGGGCTTGAACCCATGATATAAGTATTATAAGTGTTTCACACATACAACCGGCCTACATGATGTCCTGGTTAAAAATTAATTGTTTTTAGTTTAAAAAATTAATGAATAAAAATTAATGATGAACTAGTGGTAATATTTCTTATGTCTAGAGATTAATTTTTAAACATATTGGTTTTTTAAAATAGTTAGAGACTATCTTAAGGGCTTGTTTTATAGATCTTACAATTTGTAAATTTTTGTACATCAAGGATAGAAATTAATTTTTGGATATTAATTTTTTGATGTTAGTGATGAATTATAATTTTATTGAATCACAACAAAAACATCAAATTTTTACAATGAAATTGAAATATATAAAATAATATATTTCCTTATTTTTATTTACATTTTAGACACATAATATATTCATTTATTTATTCTCACATCAAATTTATGGTTTTTTCAAGGGTTTACTACACAATATCATTTTGTTCTGGATTTTTTACACTTGATTTTTCATTAGAATAAATTATTGGATAATTATTTAAAAATTAAATTAATTTTCTTATACTTTGGTTATTAATTCCCTTTAACAAGGTATAGTACCATCTTTCACTGATGGGTAATCAAAAGTTTTTTAAATGTTTTTAATAAAGTCCAACTTCATTTCTCTTTTAATTAGACAACCTCTTTTCTTCTAAAACACATATTTTATGAAAAGGTTTTAATTTTTTTATCATTTTAAAAATGATTTGTTAATGAAAATTTTACCCTTTTTTCTTTTAAAAATGTATTCAAAGTAATATTCTTATCACTTTCCAAACAAGTAACTTTTCTAATATTTTTACCTGGTAAAAGGAGTGTTATTTTTACCCCGTACGATATGTACAGATTTTCCCACCATAATTTATTCAAATATTCCTTTTCAATTTTAAATAGTTACATTTTGAATAAATTTTTTTTGAAAAGATATTTTCAAAGAATAGGATATCTAAAATATAATTCAAAATAAAAATGTTGTTTTCCTCAAGAATATTTTTAAAAGATATTATTGTTGTATTTATATTCAACAAAGACAAAACCCATTTATTTTTACTCCACCTGGGATATGTTATATTAATACATCATTTTTATTACTTTGGATGGTTTTTGATTGATTTGGATAATGAAAATATTTAAATTCACTTCCTTGATTCATTTTTGTAGTCCCATTGAAATATTATCACCCTTGTGGTCCTTGAAGATTATATTTCCACTAAATATCACTATCATTTTTCATGGATATGATTATTGCTTGAACCATATAACATTTTTACAAGGAGTGTTTACTATGACAGTTATTTTATTATTTTGGGAAATATTTATAAATATGTATACTTTATTCAATAAGAATATTAATAAGGCATAATATTTATGAATTGAATATATTATTAGATATTTAAGGAATAATTTGGATATGTATGGCATGGATTGGGGACCGTTTAAATTAACCCCATCAATGAATCAGTAGTATCATGGAACAAAATTATTTAGAGAATGGCCTTTTGAGTTTGTGTCCAAATAATGGTAGTTATAAATTAACTTGTAGAATGTCTAGATAGTAGTATGCTAAAATGTCTAGTGAATGATCTTGATGGTAAAGGTACCATGTACCTGGGAAACATGGAATCCAATAATTAATAATTTTTTTTAATTTACATTCATTTATTATTATCCATGATATTTTTTCCATGAAATTATCTATGGATGAATTTCATTCTTAGTTCATTGACTTTATCAAATGTGTTCTCAATTATTTATCTTTCCATATTGTTTATGAAATTCCTTCTCAATTTATTGATTACCTGGAACGTGTATTTAGTTATTAAATTTATAAATTGACTATTATCAGTGATTAATTTTTTCTTCCACGTTGCTTTACATATACAGAGTATTTGATCACACCCTTATTTTATTTCCTTTCCCCCAGATTCAAATAAGTATACTAAGAAATATATGCACATATATCATGGAAGGAATAAATTTACCCTTTAAAGAAATAAATTATTTTGTTGTAATTAGTGTACTAATTTGTAATATACAAATCATGTATGTATCTGGTTTACCAAGACTACTAAACTCTATGGTCTATCGGGATTTTATTTCTTGTAATTATGCTAATTTAATGGTATTAGACATCATCTTTGGTATTTTTTTGATTGGGTCTCTATATTTTGTATCATAGGAAATTTAGTAGCAATATTGGGAATATGATTTTGGAAAAAATAGATTTGTGAACATAACCATATGATATAATTTGAGGACAAGTATAGTAGAATATACTAGAATTTTGGTAGGGTAGATATTTTTTGCATCTTACTAGAAATACATACCTATATAGATACTACAAGTGGATGTGGTTCTAGAACAAATGTAGCTAGGGGAAAACACCAAATAGGTGAATTGAGCCTAACTTGAGCATAACTTGGTACATGAAATCATTCCATACTATACTGATAGTTTCTCACTACCGAGGGATAAATTTGGATAATTCACATTTTTTTATAAAACATTATGAAGTATTTAAATAGATAATGGTAGTGAATGACCTAGAATGAACCATAGTCCAAGGAAGGACTTATGTTGAAATAAAATGGCATAAGTATTTACGTATTGATGTTGTATTGAAAACCACAGTTAAAATACTATTTAGATATTAACCTTATTTCAAGGATGTCCATCATATTTTTGGGAATTTAATATGAATTATATTAATGTATTTTTGAAAAAGTAACATCTACATGTTGGGTGAAAACCTATCGATTCAATAGAGGTGGTGGGGCTTGAACCCATGATATAAGGATGATAAGTGTTTCACACATACAACCGGACTACATGATGTCCTGGTTAAAAATTTATTGTTTTTAGTTTAAAAAATTAATGAATTAATATTAATGATGAACTAGTGGTAATATTTTTTATGTTTTGAGATTAATTTTTAAACATATTGGTTTTTTAAAATAGTTAGAGACTATCTTAAGGGCTTGTTTTATAGATCGTACAATTTGTAAATTTTTGTACATCAAGGATAGAAATTAATTTTTGGATATTAATTTTTTGATGTTAGTGATGAGTTATAATTTTATTGAATCACAACAAAAACATGAAATTTTTACAATGAAATTGAAATATATCAAATAATATATTTCCTTATTTTTTTGTTTAATAAATGAATTTCTCAACATTAAGAAAAATATCGTAGATCGTTTTTTTCGTAATCCCTTAATTTTTATAGAATTGATGGCCTTCAAAATCATAAAATATTTATGGATTTGAGGTCCTCAAATTTCCATTGATCATTCACTTGTTTTTATTTATGACATTAATCACTCAATATATATATAATTTTCCTCTAAGTCTATATTTCAAATTTCCACTAATGTTCTCTTACTAAGAGAGCTAGTTATATGTTAGTCTATGTGGAATTTGTATGTCCCATTCTCTCTTTTCTAGAGTATATTTTATGAACCCTCACTAGTGCAAAAAACATTTTTTATGGCGGTTATTTTTTATTTTTTACGTTGTCTTTTGGCCGACGTTATTACAGGAGACGTTATAAAAATTTCTTTTTACGTCGATTATTTTACAACCGACTTAAAAAACACACACCAAAAGATTTTTTCACGTCGGTTGATAAAACACCGACGTGGAAAACACTTCAGAGTCATGGTTTATTACGTCAGTTATTTAATAACCGACATGGTATATACTCTTTCATGTTGGTTATTATATAACCAGAGTCATAAATCACCCCTTTGAAGAGTTTATCACATCTTTTATTTTCATAACTGATGTGATAAACCTATCTTCCAAGCGATTTCCAACGTCGGTTAAATAATAACCGACACAAAAACATATCTACTACATCAGTTATAAAATAAACGATGTAAAAACTATTCATTTCCATTTATTACTTTGGTTATGAAATAACCGACGTAAAAAACCATTTCCCAGGAATTTATTACATCGGTTTCTAAATAACTGACGTTAAAACTAATCCCAATGCATTTTTTATATCAGAAATAAAATAAATGATGTAATTTTTTTAAAAAAAACAATCAACCACTACTATGCCCTACCAAAAGACCTGAAAAAAACCAAAAACTTACCAGAAACAGACCGGAACCCCCCCAACCCCACTGGACAACCCCCACCACCAATCAACCACTGCTATGCCCTACCAAAGACCTGAAACAGAACAAAAATATACCAAAAAACGAGAAAAACCTAACCAAAAATAGACCAGAACCCCCCACCCCACTGTATTTCCCCCACCCCACTGTATTTCCCCCACCACACCCCTGGACACCCCCCACACCACTGGACCGCCCCCACCCCATGGACAGCCCCCACACCCCTAGACAACCCCCACCCTCTTAGACACCCCCACCCCCTGGACAACACTCCCACACCCCTGGATTTCCCTCCCACACCACTAGACCCCCCCCACACCCTCCTGGACACCCCCAACCTTGGACATCACTCCCCTGAACAACCCTCCCATAGCCCTAGAACCCCCCACCCCACTGGACACCCCCACACCCCTAGAAACCCCCTGGACATCCCCCCCACTCGCCTGGACATCCCTACCACCATCCTGGACACCATCCCACCCTCCCACCACACTGGACAACCCCCACCACACACTTGGACACCCCCACCGAACTGGACATGCCCAGACCAAACAAAGACCAAAACCCGACCAAAACAAGACCCCCCCCCCACTGAACAACCCCCACCACACCCCTAGACACCCCCATACCCCTGGACTTCTCCCACCCCTGTATATCCCCCCACACCCCTGGACAACACCCACCCTCTTGGACACCCCCACTCCTGGACAACACTACCACACACCTAGACATCCCTACCACACCCCAAGAACCCCCCACCCCAACCCCACTGGATAGCCCCAACCACAACCTTGGACACCACCACACCCCTGAACTGCCCCCACCCATAGACATCCCCACACCCCTGGATAACCCCCACCCTCCTGGACACCCCCACCCCCTGGACAGCACTCCCACACCCCTGGACAACGCTCCCACACCCCTAGAACCCCCACCCCACTAGACGACCCCCACCACACCCATGGACACCCCCACACCCCTAGACTACCCCCACCACATGAACATCCCCCCACACCCCTGGACAACCCCGACCCTCCTGGACACCCCCACCCACTAAACAACACTCCCACACCCCTAGATAGCCCTCCCAAACCCCTCAAAACCCCCACCCCACAAGACACCCCACACCCCCTGGACACCTCTGGACATCCCCCCACTCTCCTGGACATCCCTCCCACCCTCGTGAACACCCTCCCACCCCACTAGACACCCCCAGACCAAAAAAAAAACCAAAACCTGACCAAAACCTGACCAGACCCCCCACCCCACAGGACAGCCCCCACCACACCCCTCAACACCCCACAACCTTGGAATGCCCCCAAACTTGGATAGCACCCATACCACTAGACAAATCCAACCCTCCTGGACACCCCCACCCCTGGAAAACACTCCCACACCCCTGGACTTCCCCTCACCCCATAGGACACCCCCACACCCGTGGACCCCCTAGACAGCCCCACTCCCCTAGACAAGCCTCCCACCCTCCTGGAAATGCTCCCACCCCCTTGGACTACCCCCATCCCAATGGACACCCTTGACACCCCTACCCCACTGGACAATCTTCCCACACACTAAAACCCCCCCTCACCCAACAGGACACCCCCACACACTGGAACACCCCCTGGACAACCCCCACTCCCCTGGACAGCCCTCCCACCCTCCCAGAAACGCTCTCATCCCCTAGACTTCCCCAAACTCTCATGGATACCCAATAAACCCCCCCCCCCCCCACCCAACCAGACATCCATGCCACACCCCTAGATACCCCCACCCCACTGGACACCCCCCACGCCCTTGAAACCCCTCTTTCAGACCAAGAATCCATACCAGAAAAACCATCATATGTAGACCAAAAATAGAAGTAGAGAAAAATTAAACATCCACATATATAACATTCAAAACATACAATTTCAACATAAAAAAACTAAATCCACCCTAAACGATTACCAAATACACAATTACAATGAAAATATTCCAAATTACATCTTACACTACAAACAACTAAAATTCAATCACACCTATAAAATAATTTGACCATTCCACTTGTAAGTTTTTGACGTCTTGAGCTCTATAGGGTTAAGTGTCATCAAATAGATAAAAATAAAAATGATGGTAGTTAACGTGTATAATGAATAAATCAAATGAAATATTATGGAAAAGTTTAAAAAGAAATCTTTCCATGTCAAAGTTCACAACTATTCCAGTTGTTATTATTTCATACATAAATCTTAATATATAATATCTTCATTTGATGATGCCTTGTTGTTCATGAAAATTCTGTTTGAATGAGTGTGAATTAAAAATATTATTTTTATTTAATAAATTAAAAATTACAAATTATAAATGGATATTTACCTTTACATTTACATATTTGATCTTCGCACTCCTTTTCATTGTGTTTTTTTTTAAATCAGACCCATCCCCTGTTAGAAAATAATATGATCGAGAAACATTTAAAATTTATTATAATATATAAAACTATTGAGAAATTAAAACTTACTTTTTCAACATTTTCTTAAAACTTTCCCGCACATCGCCATGGATATAGTATATCCAATAAAGTGTTTTCTCCCTTGGGAAAAACACCAAACATCCAATAATCACTGATAAAAGAAAATTTAAGGTTAGTGTTTTTTTATGTTAAAATATAATGAACTCCTTGAGAGAGATATGTTTCATTCCTCTCACAAAAAGGAATCTTCCAACATTTTGTGACTATATTCTGTTCAAATATTTCAGTAATATAAATCATTCTCTGTTCATCATCCAATTCACATGCTTCAGTGGAAATCAAATGCAGGTCTATGAATGCATATACATGTATTCACTCATTTTTCTCACAAATGTTATAAAGACACCTAATACAAAACAGACATAAGTATACATTTTTAATAAATATAACGCATGGAAAAGGTGTTAAGACTTACATGGAAAAAAATTACACCACGTTGATGCCCAACTTATCTCTAATAACTAGCTCCATGATATCAGTTTTCATAATCCCAACATTTATTGCACATCTAAAAACATGATCTTACATTGGAAACTCATAAAGATCTACCAAAATTTTTGAATATCTTGACAATCTGTCAAGACTACTATAATCTATATCTGATGTCAGAGCGATTTGTCTTTTTTGTTGTCTATATAGTATTTCATTACGATTGAAGTATTACTGTAAAAATAAATAGAAAAATATATTAGTTTTAAAATGATAAAAAAATTTAATAAAAAAATTAAATAGAAGATATAATATACATACCTCTATGGTAATGTGTCGCAGATGTCTGGATGGCCGAATTAAAAAACTGCCGATACTATGTTCAACTGTCGTCACCTCATCTATAGGTAATGGTACTCAAGCTAATCTATCTATAATATCTTGTACAATGAACCTATGATTATCTACCTCTAATTATTGATGATGAAATTTATCTCCTATACAATATACCATCCCATATGAAACCATATGATGTTTAGAATCATAAACATACAACTCGCAATAAGTAGGAAGCTGCGACAGAGGATTAGGATAAAAAATGGGGTCCTCAGGCTGAGGTGGTGGAGTGGGAGCAACTAGCGGAGGTGGAGGATAAATAATGGGGTCTACATGGGTAGGTGGAGGAGTGGGAGCTGCAGTCTGAAATTGTCTTTGCATGTTTGCAAACATAAACTGTACCGACACTCTAATATTTTTATTCATCGTCTCATTAATATTATGAACTTCCTCCTCCAAGGATTCTATTTTTTTTATAAACACCCTCAACCTAAGAATTTGAAGATTGTGGCAACACTTCTCTTACCAATATGCCTGTCAAATATCCTCATACACGACCAGGATGTTCGAGCTTTCCCAATGCTACAGATAAAATATATTGCCTCCCAACAGCTGTAAATACCCCCTGTGAGCTCTGCTCTTCAAGAGTATCCTATATTAATTAATTTAACATTTCTATAATGATTGAAATTATATGAAGAATATAGTAAACTTAAATAAATAAAATAGATACTTACAATCCTCTCAGCTATGATTCTCGAATCTTCCGAAAGATATTTCCCTTTTTTTCCCATCTGTGCTCTCTTCCATTTTTCATGTCTAGATGGAGGGGATGAAGGGGCCACCTCTCCAGAGCTTGAAGACACAACTCTTAGTTTTTGTAATTTTTTTGCCATCATTTATTCTTCCAATAATGTATACCCTCCCTGATATAAACTATGAGGGTATACATTTTTAGATTGGATCTTCTGATGATATTTCCTTTTTTGTTGTAAATTAATAATAAGAAATCATTAACAAAACATTAATAAGATCATTTATATATTTAATATTATAAAATTTTACATTTCCCTTACCAAAAATGAATCTTTTCTTCTAATTTCAATAAACTATCTCCATGTGTCCTTATCTATGAAAGGATATATTTGACATGGATTGTTATGACTCCTATGACCAAAAATGAAATCATATGAGAGGGTTGATTTAAAATCCATCTATCTCCAGGTAGCCATCGATAAGCATTTCTTCCTGACTCCTCCAGTGTCAAGAATATCAAATGTCATCTGATAAATAAGAGGCTAAACATATTATATATACTAGAAAAATTTAAATAATAGGCAAACAATATCAAAAGATCTTACCAAAATCATCTTCAATAACTGAGATATTATCGCTTTGTCCTCACTTCCCCAGACATCATACAAAATGCTTACTTTTCTCTTACATTGAGTTGATACAAACCTCTTAAAATATTTTGCAGTTGGAAATCTAGGAATATCATCCTCATCAAACTCAATGAGTATCCTCTGATCCTGCATACTGGAAAGTGATAATTTTGGTAAACATGTGCACCCACTTTTACCAACTCTTGAACTCTTTGTCGTAATTGGAGCACATGAGGAAGATTGGGGAACATCAAGAGGATCATCTGAATGTTCCTCCCCAAATGTATGACCAATAAGCGCATCTCTAGAATAATTTGGTTGATCAACTGATTGATCTGTCATTATCCTTCCAATAATAAAACAAACATTAGTTCACAAATATACAAATTCAAATATTACAATACTAATGTAAACAGAAAATAGAAAAGTGTACTAAGTTATGTAATAGTAAACTTGGTTAATATGGTAAGAATGTTAAACAATGGTAAAGAGGGTAAAGATGGTAAACATGGTAAGCATGGTAAACTTGGTAAACATGGTAAACATGGTAAAGTAATTTTCATTGAACAAAAATAATAGATATATAATTTATGTAATGGTAAACATGATAAAGTAAACTAAAAAAAATTAAAACAAATAAAAACTTATACTTATTTTTTTAATACATGTTTTAATAAAGAAAAAACTAACATATCTAACATTTTATGAAAATAATAAATGTAAACAAGAAATAAACAGATGTTACATATAATTTCGGGAATGTATAAATGGATTGTTTTCACAAATTCCTTCATCGTGATCGTTCCTTATGGAACAAACCATGTCTTCGACATGCTCATCATTATGTTCTATTAATCGTTCCAAGGAAGTAGGGATCTCACATAAATCAAAATCTTTATCAAGTTCATCCTCACCAAAATACTGTTTTTTCCCATGTAAAACAACAACCCACTGCATATCTTATTGATCTACTACATATAAAATTTGTTTTTCATGTGTTCCACTTATAAATGAATTAGCTGTGTCTTCTGATCTATTTAAATTAAGAACTGTCATTCCAAATTCATCATGTATAAAACTATTGTTACCGATAAACCATTTACAGTTAAAAACATGAACATCAATTTTAAAGTAATCAACCTCCCATATTTTTTCAATCACTCCATAATATGCACTTGATGCATAAATTGGATTTTTGACTTTAGCACTCAAAAAATGCAATGCTTCTGCAAACACCAATACACCACTATTTTAAACTGCACTTCTATTGTCCTAAGCTGTAGTATGAAATTTATATCCATTAATATCATAACTGGACCACGTTATCACATTTAAACATGGACCACCCACTACCCATTTTAATGTCTCTAATACATCTGATCTACCAAGCGCAGTCTTTATAAACAATGACAAAAATGTTTTGCTGTTCTCATTCAAAATCCACAATTCTTTCTTCTTTGGATGACATTGTTTCAACTCATTAATATGAAATGTGATATACGATTGATCTTTAGTTATGTTATTCATGATGTATAATTCTAACTTCTTCATCTATTCAACTAACAACGATTTGAATTTCATGAAAAAAATCCCATTTCCCTCATTATTAACTCTTTCATGGAAAGATGGAGGAAAAATTATGTGTTATGTCGTAGCTATGTAGCTCGTACAAAAATATGCAACCTCCTCAGAAATATACTTTTCAATAATGGAGGCTTCAGGTCGATATGGAATATTAACATACCCCTTCAATATTTTCATATACCTTTCAAAAGTATACATCCAACGAAGATATACAGGTCCACAAATCTTTCTTTCTCGAACTATATGAATCATTAAATACACCATTATATCAAATAAAGTTGGAGGAAAATACATTTCCAATTGAAAAAGTATAAAAATTTCATCCTTTTCCAAAATGTTCAAAGAATTCACATCAATAATCTTATTAAAAATTGAATATAAAAAATATCACAACTTCATTATAGTCTTTCTGAAATGGATGGTAAATATTCCACACAATCTAACTAATAGAAGTTTTTTCATCATGACGTGACAATAATGAGATTTCATACCTATCAACTTCAAGTCCTTCAAAGAGACAAAAAATTTTACATTTAAAGAATCACCTTGAGGAACTTTGATATCATGAAGACACTAAAAAAAAGATAATTTTCTCCCTCTTGTATAATGTATGACAAGATGGGGGAAGAAATGTTCATCTTCCATTAGGATTGGGAGATAACTCCAAATGTATTCCCTTTTATAGTAAGTCTAATCTTGCATTAAAAACATCTTTTGTCTTTCCTTTAATATCTAACAATGTTCCAATCAAACTATCGCATAAATTCTTCTCCATGTACATGACATCAATATTATTTTTAACTTCATGATATCTCTAATATGGAAGCTCAAAAAATATTGACCGTTTCTTCCAAATATGTCTATCATTACCAGATTTCTGTGTCTTTCACAATGTCACATGAAGGTTTTCCACCCTCTCAAAATATAGATCATGGGATAAATGTTTTGGAGAAATATAAAATTCTTCTGAGCCATTGAATGCCTTTTTTTTGTCTTCTATAAGTGTGATCCACAAGCAAAAACTTTTTATAACCCATGTACACTGTTTTCCTCCCATGATGAAATTGACAATATGAAGTCTGTTGTTCGCAAATTGGATATGCTTTATGCCCTTTAACACTATATCTAGACAAATTTCCATATACGGGGAAGTTATTTATAGTGAACATAAGCACTGAATGCAGTTGAAAATATTTCCTTTTATAAGAATCATACACCCGAATACCATCCTCATATGAAAGTTTCAAATCATCAATCAATGGTGACAAGAAAACACCAATACCATTTCTGGGTTGCTTTGGACCAGAGATCATTATACTCAACATGACATATTTGCGCTTCATACAAACTTCAGGAGAGAGGTTGTAAATTACCAATAAAAGAGGCCATGAAATATGTGTGCTTTTGAGGGTTCAGTATGGATTCATTCCATATGTGCTCAACCCTAGTATGAGATTTCTAATTTCATTTCCAAATGTAGGATACTGCTCATCAATTTTCTTCCATTGTGGACAATCAGCTAGATGTTGTATTTGTCCATCACATATCCACTAATCAGCATTCCATCTTAAAATTTTTTCCTCGTGTGAATTATCCAATAAACGTTTCAAACGATGAATTATAGAAATATACCAAAATAACTTGGAATGGATCTTTGTATTCTCTACATCAACCTGTTATTTTTCTTTCACCTTATACCGTGATGTCCCGCATTTAGGACACTCTGACAAAAATTCATATTTCTTCTTATATATCATATAATCATTCAGATAAGCATGTATTTTCTTTTATCTCAATCCCATCGGGCTTAATATTTTCCTGTCCTTATAATGTGAATCTGAAAGATCTTTATCTTTTAGAATAATACCTTTCATCTATTTTAGCATCTCTGTAAAACTTCTGTCACTCCATCCATGTTTCACCTTCAGGATAATCAATCTTAACACCGCCGAAAAAACCATAAAAACTGTACAACCAGGATACAATGGTTTTTCAGTATCACTATATAGACGTGCAACTGTCGGTTCTATCTCAATTTGTTCTACTACAATATCGCGAATCAATTATTCAATTCCATCAGAGTTGCCATCTTGCGAATCATCATCATCTGTAGATCTGACATTCCATCCAGTTTCACCATGCCAAATAAAAGGGTTATAACTCGGATTAAAACCATGAAAAATAAGATGATCTTTTATCTATCTACTTTTCAACTTCTTTATATTCAACATTTTAGGCAAGGACCGAAAAAAATGTTACTGCTGGAACATTTCATTTAGAAAATTCCAAAAAGTCATCAACACCTTCCCCATATTCATTACTCATTTGATGTGTCATAATCCAACTACGACTCATTATTACCTATAAAAAATATCAAAATTATACATCTTTTTAAGATAAGACAAATATGTGTTTATAAGAAAAATATCATAATTTTAATGTAATACAATTTAGAAATATAAAATGAATCTATGCGTATTTAAAAAAATATTCTTGAAAATGATTTTAAATGATAATATAGTTGGATATAAGAGTTTTAAATTCATCTTGGATAATTTCTTCTCTGTGTTCACAAAGAATAAATCCTGGTGCAACTGGATACCAAATTCACCATTCCGTAAAAAAGAAATATGAAGTATAAATAGTAAAATATGTATACATTCACTACTGAGAATTACATAGATCCTAATGATTTGAAACCTCTGGACAGCCCCCCCCCCACCCCACTGGACACCACCCCCACCAAATTGGACACCACCCCCACCCCCTGGACATACCTACCCCTTGGATAACACCACCACCCCTTGGACACCACCCCACTACGTTGGACACCACCCCCACCCCCTTGGACACCCCCTGGACACCACCACCCCCTTAGACATCCCCCACCCCCTGGACACCACCCCCACCCTCTCTGACACCCCCTGGACACTACCACCCCCTTGGACAGTCCTCACCCCTCTAGATAGCCCCCGCCCCATGGACAACCCCCACCCCTCTAGACAGCCCCCACCCCCTAGGCCACCCCCACCACTCCTGGATACCACCCCCACCCCTACCCCATTGAAACCCCCATGGACACACCTAACCCTCTGAACAACCCCCCTGGACCGCCCCCCAAACCCCCGAGACATGCCCACCCCCATGGATAGCCCCCACCCCCTTGGATAGCCCACAACCCCTTTGACACACCTGGACACCCCCACCCCCTTGGACACCCCCTGGACACCAGTAACCCCTTGGACAATCCCCCACCCCCTGGACACCACCCCACCCCCATGGACAACCCCTGAACACCACCACCCCCTTAGAAAGCGCCACCACCCCTCTGGACATCCCCCCCACCCCCTGGACAGCCCCCACCACTCTGAATAGCCCCCCCCCCACCCTATTGGACACCCCCACCCCTACTGGACACCACCCCACCCCTACCCCTTGGACACCCCCAACCCTATGAACAAACCCCTCCCCCAGGAAGCCCCCCAGACACTTTGGATAGGCCCCCACCCCTTGGACAGCCCCCACCCCCTTGGACAGCCCCCCCCCCCTTGGACCCCCCACCGCCGCACACACACACCCCTGGATTGCCCCCACCCCCACCTCCATGGACACCTCAGACACCCCCAACCTTCAAGACAACCCCCCCCCCCCCAAACACTTTGGATATCCCCCCAGCCCTCTGGACAGCCCCCACCCCCTGGACCGCCCCCACCCCTCTAGACTGCCCCCACCCCTAGACACCCCCTACCCCCTTGGACATCCCACTGACCTCCATGGACATCACCCCCACCCCATGGAAAACTCTACCCAGTTGGACATCCCCATCACCCCCTCACCCCTGGACACCCCCACCCCTTGAAAACACCCAACCCCCATGGACAACCCCCACACCCCTTGGACATCACCCCCACCCCCTTTGACTTCCCCGCACCCCCTTGGACACCCCAACCCCCTTGGACAGCCCCCTAACCCCTATGGACACCACCCCTATCCTCTTTGACACCCCATGGACACCCCTACCCCACTAGATAGCCCACCCAATCCCCCTGGACACCCCCACCCACTTGCACAGCCCCCACCCCCTTGGAAACCCCCTATACGCCCACACACACATGATAGAACACACAAAAATCATAAACTTTCATGATATCACATCCATAGGTTTATTTTACCAGAAAAGAATTTATCATGGTATAAATGAACAATATGAATATTATCATGATAGCAAGAACAAAGAAAAATAAAATCTGAAAAAATTAGTTTAGGGCATCGTGGAAAATAAAAACTGAAAACAAGTCGTGTGGGGATAATTTGAGTGATGTGAGTCGAACTAATAGATCTGATAATAATAAATATGAATAATGGTGTCAGAAAAATGAGGTTGGAGGGCATGACTTTGAAGAATAGTTTCTAGGTTTTCCTCATGAGAGAGACGAGTCGTAGGTCTCCCGATCAAAGAAAATAGAATGACGGAATACAGGGTGTGATAAATCATTTAAAAGATTTAGCACATCGGTTATTTAATAACCGATGTGGTAGACTATTTTTTTAATGTTATAATGTCGGTTATTTAATAACCAACATAGAAAATAATTTCAAATGTCATTTATAAAATAACCGACATGATAAATTTCACTTTATCATGCCGGTTCTTTTGATAACCGACGTGACAAATTGTTGAGATTAGCTTTATCACGCCGATTTTTTTATAACCGATGTGATAAAGCACTGAGCTTTCCTTTATCACATCAATTATTTTATATCTGACATGATAAAGAGTTCCCTATTCAATTTTCATGTCCGTTATACAATAACCGACATAAAAAATCTAATCTTCTTATATTTTACAACGGTTATAAAATAACCGACTTGATATATCGATTATTAATGCTTTCCACATCGGTTATATAGAACCGACGTGAAAAATGTCGACATGTTAAACATTTTTTCCACTAGTTCCTTCACATGATGTGGTATTTCAACATATGAAATATCAAAAATTTCATTATCAAGATCATGTTCAAATTGTGAGGACACAATTTCTTTATGGTGAGGAGAATCTAACACCCCTAAATTCAAAGGAATAAACATTGTATTTAATAGTGTATATGTCATGAAACACAAAATGTAGGAAGGAATATAACCTATCCATACTTTATGGTATAGTTAATATTTTAAACAAATTTATTATATTCTTTAAAGTGAAATTCATGCAATGCTGAGTTAGCTTATATCGCATAGAACAACGAGTCTCTTCAATAGCTTCCATTACACGCAAGGATACATTTTTCTGAATAATAATATTTTATTACGATATTATTATTTAATATAATAAGATGTATCTTAGACATTAAATTAGTGGATATGAATATAATTAACTAACTTATAAAAATATATTGCTGAATTCACTGGTTTACAATTAATTATAAATGAATATAAAAACCAATTGAATATAATGGAAATGTTTTTATGCTCACAATGGTGTTTTATACTAAAAAATTTATATAATTACTATTAGTGGACAATATTAATGAACTCTATATATTATATATTCTATGAAATATTTTTTATATTCATCCAATCAATTTTATAGGAATAATATAAGAACAAACTTAGTTTTATACATCAAAACCTTCATTTTTATAAAGGAAGTTTTTCCTCCTTTTAAGAGAGAATTTATTTTAAATCGATATTTTAAAAATAAAAAAAATAAATATGTAAAAATAAAAATTATTTTTGAAATATGATCATAAAAGTTATATTAGGGTGAATTTTTAGTATTTTTCTGTGAGGTTTCATTTTTTTTGAATAGTGAAAAACACTGAAATTTAATTCAAAACAACTTTTTAATATAATTTATTTATAAGGTTAAATTACATTTTTTATTGGTTTTAAAGTTTATTTATTTAAATTATAAATTAATTAATACAATTTATGTCATTGGAATCAATTTCACTTTGAAATTAAATATAAAAAATTGAAAACTTTTTAACATTTTACTTTAAAAAACTACTTTGTCATCCCATCTATGTGATTAATTTTAAATTATTTTCTTCCCCTTATATGGTTAGAATTTGAAAAAATGGAATCCATATTTTAATCAGAATAATTTATAATTTAAAATAAGGTCAACTTAGTTTTTGACCAAAAATATTAGTAAAAGTGATTAAAATTAAATACAACGCTTAATAGAAAAATTATATTAATAAATGACTAAACCTTAAACCTAAGGCCCAAATGACCTATAAACATGTCCCAAAACCATCTTATACTAATATATCAATATTAAACTCAATTGTTTTACATTGTTTCATTATTTTATTCACTTTCCAAGGTAAAAATGTGGGTGGAATCCCCTTCTCAAGAATTTAAAAGAATGTCACTCCTCCTCTACTATAAAAAGGCACTCATCCCTACAAAATATTAAATCCTCTAAAGAAATTTGTATCATAAAAACTATGATAAAATAAGCTAAAAAAATTTCCACCCTCATCCTATAATATTACCGTCGGTCAGAAATCCAACAAAGGACGTATTTTGATTAAACCAAGAGGAGTTACCTAAATATAAGGAAAGCTTCTTCAGTGATCACTTTTGTTTTATTTTCCTATCCACCCCTAAGATTATTTTTATATTATGATTATAAAATTAAATAACTATCTAAAACATACATATGTGTGATTATATTAATTTTTTGACCGAAACCTACACAGACTTCCATCGAATGGGTGATGAACTTTCCATTTTTTTTACAATGAACTGCTGCCACATGAAATAATATCATCCATTTTTTCTTTACTACCTCTCATGGTTGTAACTTATAATGGAAAACCTGTTTATATATTATATATGTAATATTTATGTGGTATTGATACTTTTTTAATTTATATATAAAACATACTTTAATGATTTCCATTTTTTAAATACGATAACATCGTTTGTGGATGTGTGGACTACCACCTCCACAAAGCGATGTTATACATTCACACATTACATAGAATGTATAAAATATTATTTTAATTAAAATACGTTAAATATATGCATAAATATGATACTATAATTACAATATAACAATATTTCAATTACTTTTAATTCCTTAAAACATGTAATCAAAATGAAAGTAGTATTCATGCGCACGTACGATTTATCATCTCAAATGATTGTGAATTTAATTTATTATCTATATAATGGATTATAATAAATACACATATAATGAATATATACTATATTAAAATAAAGTTTTACATTCTTGATATGAATAATTCATGATTTACATAAGAAGAACAACAAGTAAAAAGTCAAAACATACTTAGAAAACTGGGTAATTGACACCCAAAATAGAAAAAATAATGATTAATTGTTTACAAATGTATAATAAGATATTATAAGAAGTTAATATATGATATTATAAATATTATTATGGTTATTTTATAAGTTATTAACACATTTAAACCCCTTATAAAGTTTTTCAAAGGACATTCACCCTAAAGGAAATGAAAGCTAAGGGATTCTTGTCTCACTTTTCTTTCTATTAGGTATACACCATTCTTAACACTTATTTTTTTTTGGGGTTTATATAAAAACCATACTTTATTTTATATAATTAATAATGTTATATAAATGGTATTTTGAGTTTAAATTTTAAGTATTTACACTTAATTGGATATGAATTAAAAGTTACCAAGTGGTAGATAATTTCATAACGTGATTCGTTTTCATTGGGTTGTATTACTTATTATCATCAATATTATAAGATTATGCGTGTAATCAATTATTTATATATATTATTCGATTTCCAATTATTTTATGTTTTTTTACATTTGACACACATAATATATTCATTTATTGATTCTCACATCAACATTATTGTCTTTTCAAGGGTTTATATCACAATCTCATTTTATTCAGGATTATTTACAATCAAATTTTCATTAGATGAAATTATAGGATAAATTTTTAATAAATACTTAATTTTTATTATCCTCTTGTTATCCAGGAAAATTTTTATTTAATAGTACCATTTCCTGATACTTTGGTACTCAAAATGTTTTAGAAAATGTTTTCCAAAAAACCCGACTTCATTTCTCTTTTAGTTAGAGAACCTATTTTATTCTAAAAAACTTGTTTTCTAAATTTTTTTACATAATGTTATCACCATTCCAAAAATATTTAATTTTTAAAATTTTTTTATCTTAATTTTTTTTAAAAGGAATCAATCTATCGTTTTATGAATAAGAAACATTTCTTACATTTTTAATGTGTAAATGAAATGTCTGTTACACCTTGTTTGACATGTACATATTTACCCAATTTCATTTATTATAATATTACATTAATATATTAAAGGGTTACTTTATAAAAAAAGGTTTTTGAAAATTTATTTTCTAATAAAATGTTTTCTTAGATGTTTTTCAAAATAAAAAGGATATTTTCCTCAAGAAATTTTTTAAAATATTATTTTATAGTATTTATATTAATTAATGAAAAATCCCTTTATTTTTACTTCACATTGGATATGTCATATTGATAAAATCCTTATTCTTACTCTGGATGGGTTTTTATTTATTTTTCTAAGGATATTATTGACATTTAATTCCATGGTTCATTTTTTGTAGTTTGATTTAAATATTCAATCTCTTGTGTTCATTAAACATTGAATTTACCCTAAATAACAATGTCATTTTTCATAGATATGATTATTATGTGTATTTTATACCATTTTTATATATGGATTTTACATTGATAGTTATTTGGTTATTTAAGAAAATATTTACAAATCCACTTACTTTATTTAATATTAATATTTGACAAGGAACATTGTTTTTTAATTAAATTGATTATATGATATTTAAGTAATTATTTTTAAATATATGACACTGGTTCAGGATCATTTAAAGTAACCCCCTTAATGAATCAGTAGTCTAATGGGATGAAATAAATTAGTGAAAACACCTTTAAGTGTTTTTCCAAATTAGAGTAGCTTTAAACTTTCTTGGGAAAGGTCTTTATTGTATTATGATAAAATGTATTCTAAAAGGTCTCCATGGTAAAGGTACCATGAAACTGGGAAACATAGAGTACAATAATTACGTATATTTTAATTTCTATTCAGTTATTTTTATCCCTGATATTTTTTCCTTAACATTATCTATTATTGTATTTCATTCTGATTTCATTTAATACATGGAACGTGTTTTAAGTTAATTAATTTTCCATATTTTTTATGCAATTACTTCTATGTTTATTGATTATATGGAATGTGTCTTTATTTATTACCTTTCTATATCTTCTTATTGATTCATTATTGATTATATTGTACATTACCCATATTGATAATTTAAGCTTAGCGTTATTTGTTTTCTTTTCCAAGGAATCCAAGAAGTATACTAAGAAATATATGCAAGGATATCATAGTTGGAATAAATTTACCATAAAAAGAAAAAGAAATTAAGTTTTAATTATTGTATTCATTTGTAATATAAGAATCATGTACACATCTAGTTAACCAATACTAATAAACTCTAATATCCTTCATGATTTTAGTAGTTGTAATTATGATAATGTAATGGTAGTAGACACTGGTTCAGATCTTTATGGGGTTAGGTCACTATATAAAAACATATATATTTTTATATCATAGAACAATAGTTCTCAAATGATATAATCGGATGAGAGAACAAGATAATATCAACATAAAATAAGATAAATGGTGTGCAATTCCAATCACACATCAACGAAATCCACCCAAATCGATTGAGGATCACCAAAGAATAAGGGGGTCCTAAAAAGTGTCATAGGGGGATATTTAATTATAATGATGGATTTATAAGATATTAGAGTTTAAAAACTAAATGGATCAGTGTAATGTTCTATTTTATGATGATTGTATATGGTTGAATAGTTTGGCGACACAGTTTTCACTGACCATGCGGTAGTCACTATCCCTTCAAAACCAAGTTGCGTGATTTATATGGTGTAGCCATACCATTTTTAATTCCATAATTAATACATGAAATTGATATCAGAACCAAACGAAATCATTCTTAAAGTTTTGTTATGGGCGTTCATGATTAGGAAAAAATGGTAAAAATGTTACATATTCCTAGTCCAACAAATAGATTAATGTAATATTGTTACCACCTGGTTTCCATTTATTATACACCTATGTAATTACATTCTCTTATTTCAATGAAAACTCTATAATTTTTTACTATTGTCCAAAAAGTGTATAGAACCACAAAAGAGGTAAACAAATCTCAAAATTAAAGTTATCTATGATACAAAGAGAGTTTAAATTACCCCCACTATAGATGATTTTCCCCATAGAAATTAATATATTCATGAACTCTGTAATTGGTAATGTCATTTTTGAATCATCAAGGCCACACATAGACTTATCTCATGGCTTCCCCTACCTGATTATAATCACACTCAAGAAATTTGATCGCCTTACCACACAGTACCCTATCATAATGGTCCACTACCTAAATTGAAAATTCCATCACTGATTTATCAATTTCATTCTCAAAATCCTCTAACATGATCATGTGGGTCAAATTTGTTTGAGACTTCATTAGTTTGGAATCATGAAAGACATATTGGATTGATTTTGAAGGAGTAGTAAAGTTTAATCCATAAAAATACTTCCTAAGTATCTACCTAAGATAAAAATAGCCAACCTAATTAAGGTATTACATACCATAACACCCCAATTATATATGTCCCAAATGAGGTGAATCACTATGGAAAATACAATCACCTACCTAAAGTTCCAATGGATGATTATGTTAATAAAAAATGAGTTTTGACGGATCTGATATATCTATAACATTCTTATTATCCCAATTAGGTTAAATACTATGTGAGGGAGAGTGAATCAAGGTATGACAGATTAAAAATCCCGCCCCTTCATATCTTGTTTCATCATTATAAAACAATCTTCTCTCCCTTTCCCGTTGAGATATATGAAGAAATTTTAAATTATGCCTGAGAAAAATCAATTTACTTAGTTCACCCTCAGTAGGCTACATCCTAGGAGAATACAAAAATGATGCGACGATGTACCAAATCCACTAAGGATAACTACCAAATTACATGGTTTGGGATAGATCACTTATATGCCCAAACTCACTGCCTTTATAATTTTTAGGGTATTCTCAATACTTTCCAAAGGGTAACTCTATATTTTTCTATTTCTATCTCACAGTAGGTGGAAAGTGTCAACGTATTCCTCTTCCTTCTATCACTACTATGGAAGGAATCCAAACACATTTTATGGACTTACAATTTCATTTATTTTAATTAATGAACACATCCTCAATTATTGTTAGATTCTCTATTGAAGTCCTTATTTTTTGTGTATTGTTATTTTTCAGGAAATTCTTTCACGAACTGTTTTAGTACCTTTGTGAACTTCCTCGAATCCTCTATGAATTTCCTAATTCCTCTTCAAACTATATTTTATGGCAAGGTGAATGTAATCCAAAGACGAGAAATTTTTTCATGGACTTCATCCTCTTCATTTACGGATCACCTTCTCTTATTTTGAGGATGGATGATTCCCCACATACCACCCCTTCTTTGTGGTCCCTTTTCCCTTAAAGGTTACTGAGCCCCAAAAAAAACCCATTTGATAAATTTATTAACGGAACACTTATACTTTCACATAATTCCCCCTAACAAACCTATTTTTCTTTATAGAACTATTTTCTTCACAACCACTTCAGACCTCTCTGAAATCTACCTGCATCAATAATCTTCTCTTTAAATTTTCTAGCTCATCTTAACAACAGATTAAGGGTATTTATAATGGAAAATAGATCTTCAAAACTGACTAATACAAATTACCCATAACTTCAATGAAATACTACCTTCAATGTGTTCTTATATACAATACACATAGAACCTTACACCTTTGAGGAGACATGTGTCTTCTGAAAAAATAATCCCTTTTTGGGTCCTAAAATCAACCCTGTTGAACCATAAATTACGAGCCTCCCACCTACAATTATCCTACTAAAAACTATTTATTTCTTGTATTTTGTGTTTCACAAATCATAATTGTGGAAGACTTAATTCACCACCTCTATCCACAAAACTTGACTCCCTTTGTTGTTTTTCCAAACCCTTTTGTGGTTCATGAACTCGACAATTCAGGGCCACAAACTATGCTCCATGATGTCCTTTCCAAAAAACACCTGTACTGTTTTCTTTCTTTTTTCTACATACTTACATTGTGGCCTATATAACACCACTTCTATAAGTAAATATTTCCTTTGCAAAATAAAAATCCTGATTTTGACGCCAAAAAACTTGGAAAACAGTAGAAAATGTGTCACCTTAAATATATACTTTAGAAACACTAACTACACCAATTCAAAATCATATGGGTTTATCAACAAATACAATCACCACAAAAACACCAAGGAAACAGCTTGATGGTTTGATTCGCAATAATTCCCCTAATCAGTTTCACTACATTCATCATCTCTTCAATGTTTATTCACAAACCAATGACCATTATCCAATCTCTACCCAACATTGTGTTGTTCTATAAGGCCTCCTACATAACTCCTCAAATAGTTCCATACAGATTGAAACATATAACTATTGTTAATGGAAAACTACACTAAGGTGATATCATTCCACCATGATACACTAAATTATGGAACACATTCTTGGGTCATGTATTCAAGTACATGTAAGGCTCACTTTCTTTAGAAATCATCTAGTGATAATATATATTTATCATAATAAACCTAGAACCAATCACTACCTAAAATCCTCTCCAAATGTTGGTTACAAATCTTGATTCCATTTCTAAAATGAAATTTGATAGAAGAACAGAGGTTATGAAAATCTCCCCCACATACTAGTTCTCTAGATCCCATTTCTTTTTTGACTCATTGATGGGAAGGAAAGGAACTAATTTCACTATTAAATTAATAATCACCCATATCGTATCCTTAACACTAAGAATTTGAGGTATCCCAATAAATATTTAAAAAGTGATACCGTATAATTTCAATAATAGAAAATGTTATGGTTTTCAAAAACATATTGTCCCTTGATGTTACTATTAAATTATCTAACATTTAAGGCACCAAGAAAAAAATACACAGTCAATCATCTCAATACCGACCACCAGCGTTGATGTCTATAGTCAGGATATATCATGGTATCTCCGTGATGTAAAGAACAATTTGATTATTTTTCATTATAAATAAGTCCTTATCTTAATTATATTATAATAACCATTATGACTCAAAAGCATGTAACCCTATTTAGAGACTGAGACCACTAAAATGAAGTCTCCCTACCTGAAAGAATCATGTTAAATCACTAGAATTATGCATCCTCATCTTGTCTATATTGAATCATATCATATATAGATGATATATCTCAAGAAGAAGCTTGGAATTATTATCATTTAGATCTCCCTTCATCAAATTTCATATTTGAAAACATTCCCTTTAAGAACTAGTTATCCACTGATTCCTTTAATGTCTGAGTCAAAAATATTTTGAAAAAATGTTTCCTTTTTTAAAGGTGTAAGAAAAATAAGAATCAATTATAAGAATTTATTCTACCTAGTTTATATATATAAAATTTAGATTCCTCTAATTTATGCTATAATTTAGACTCTTATGGTCTAAATAAACTATAAACCACTCAAAAAAGAGGTAGTTGTTTCATTTATTCTGAGTATGTACCGCTAATTCCATATCAATATCATGTATTGGGTAGTCCATTTCAGAAGTTTTCAATTAAAAAAATCTTTTAGCAACCACATTTATTCCCAAAATTAAAACAAGCCCCAAACCTATACCCAAGTCATAATAGTGTTTATCATTTCCTAAATATAACTCATGAATGATCAATATTGTAGCTGTTGTCAATATCAATTTTAAATCCTCAAAATATCTCTATAATTTCTCACTGTAAAAAAAAGTTACAACCATACATATTAAAACTTTCATATGAGATTCATTGATGGATAATCGAAAACAATTCTTATCTGATAACCATCTCATCCTAATAATCACTATATGTATATTATATTTTTGGGATTCTCCACATACATAACTACCTAAATCTTTTTAGAATACATAGAGACACCCTCTTAAGAAAACACATGTCCTACAAATTTTACATCTTGAATATAGACTTGAAATTTGGATAGAAACCCAAACTGATAATTCTCACTAAATATTCCAATAAAGATATTCAAATTCACTTTTCAATCCAACTCTAATAAAAAATAAATAAGTATATAATCCAAAAAACTACAATGGAAGAATCCATGAACCAATGGAACATTCGAGTAATTAATTCCATTTATATCATAGAAGCATTAGTAAGGCCAAACATCATGACCATATACTCATAATCGACATATATTCTCATGATCATAGTCTTATGAATATTTTCCCCTCAAAAACTCATTTAATGTTAACAAATTATCTTATTAATTATTTTAAAAGCACAAAGTTCCCCTGCGAAAAAAAGGCCATAAATGCTAGGTATGGGATATTTTTTATCAAATTCCACCTAGATATGTTTTTTTTAATAAACATAAATTTAATGAATCCAATCCACCTTTTTACAATGATTACTGGAAATTACCAAGGTGAAACACTAAGATGAAAAAAATCCCCTAGCCTCATGATTCTCAAGATGAACATTAAATTATCCCAATTTTGTAGGTGACATATGGTATGATGGTTATGAAATGGGCATCATCCTTAGAATCATGTCTATATTAAAATTTTATTCACACTAACGCATCAACCCATTGAAATAATTTATAAAATGTTTTGGATATCCACTCACCAATATGAGTAGAGGGATACTAAGATGTGGATAAATGATATCACGAAACATATCTAAAAACAATGATGTGATAAACTGAATAGTTAGAACAATAAAATCATTTATCTCAAATCTAGGACCCCTGTCACCATTAATGGCATGAGTTACTCTATCGGATGAAGAAAACTAGACATGGGGATGATAAAAAATAGATATTTCTTTAATATATATTCCGTACCAATGATGTGTTCAACACTATAAATATAATGAAATATGAAATTCAATATAGTTTCTGGGTCAGAAAACATATCCTGACATTGAGGACGTTCCAAACCCTGATCCAACTTCTTTCCCAAAGAAATTAAAAGATTCATCATGATTGTTATAAGCTTCAAATGAAACCCTAGTTCATCAAATCTAATTAGAGAGCCCATGAGGTTAGTGGATCCAACTATACAACGACATGATTCCATCTCATAGAAACACAATGGTTTTATATATTAGACACACAAATGAAACTCCTTGGGTGGTACCTTAAAATCAAGTTTGTTGTCTCCCTTTCCCCACACTATAAATAGTATACACCCCTACCACCACCTCAATAATAGTAACTATCCTTCATATTCCATGATGAAAACGAATAATAGTGGCCTCCTACTTTCAATGATTCTCATAAGAGTTCCCTCATCCTAGTTATGTACGTATCAAGTATAAAATAATGTATACAACTTCCATGAAGGTGTAAATTCACAAAACAATCGGAATATGCAAAATATAAGGTCTCAAACCCAATTAAAACCTCAACTCATTAGGGTATTAATTAAAATTAATATCAATAGATAGGTGAACCCAATCAGGATACAGATTAGTGTTCTCTAAGATAGAATGATCTCCCTTCTCCATATTATCAAACTCATATTAGTTCACTACTCTATGTAATTAAATTATTTCAAGAAAATTTTATATGTGATATCTTTGTGTAACATTTCCTTCACAATATATTCCAACAAAATCCTTCCTAACCAATAAATAATATACATTATGAAACAATCCTTTGAGTCTTATTAAGTTTCCATGTAGTGAAAAATCAACTTAATCTACTCGATAAATTATTCTGATTCCATAGAACCATGTTACCATGAATTATCTATGGATTATATATAGTGAATTTAGAATTATAGTCTAATTTCTATTCTGGTTCAACACTATATACATGGGAAAAAAATCTAAAATTATAAAAAAAGGTTGCAAGAAACCCCCAGACATCCCATGGTTACATGAGGCTTTTCATGAAAATGAGCCGGCCAGGAACAATCCCACATTACCTCTTGAGTTCTGACAGTATTATCTTCAATAAATAAACAAACCTTAAGGATGAGATGGTTGTTCAAATGAATGAGAATATACTTTTAATAACAAGATCCCCTAACTCCAATTTTTAATAGAGCAGCCCATACCAACCATAATTTCTCTCTACATGGTCTACCCCAAGTCCTAAACAATATTCCTTCTCACAATGGGTATGCCAGAACACCAAAGAATTAGACAATGAAAATTGTTAGTGATTTTATCCTCCAAATACCATATAGTTAGATAGGAATAATACGGTTATCATATAATATATACAAAATAAATTGTATTTCAAAATGGCCAAACTATAATGGAAACATCCAACAATTAGATAAAACTGTCAAGATGAACAAACTAAAAGACCACCAACATGGAACCCAAATTAACCCATGTTCAATCTCCATGTTACCATATGTAACCACCATCCCAACCCACCATAGGTAAAAATTATCTAGTAGATTCATCCTAAATATGATTATCATAGGTTTAACTATTTACTAAAAAACTAAGTCCACATATATCCAAAGGCATATGCAGTGTGTGAGGATGATGAGCCCAACATAATACAACCATGAATATATATAGTATATATCCACATTCATCTATTAGTTCTAAAATAAATTAGAATTTTAAAAAACTTAAAAACTAAGACATTTTTACTTATTAATTTATCCTTTGGGTTTCATTTAAAAAATGACATATTATTATAAGAAAAACAATAGGGCAAAAAAATTACCCTTGAGGCACAAGAAGATAAACAATCAACACACTCATTCTTCGATAACTACGTCATGGATGTAAAAAATCATATAAAAAATACGTGAATGTAATTATTTAACAAATTACCAAAGGTAAACCAATAAAAGGAGGGTATACACATTTATGACACACTAAGGAAAAATAATAGTAATTAGTAAATCCTAATGTTTAAGAACTTTTCTCTACGATAATGATACCCTGTAGAAAAAATGTCTTCATTAGATCTAAAACTAGTGATAACTTATACATTTTAAAGTTATTTTTTTAATCATGTGGAACAAAACATGATCTTATAAATATCTTTACAATATAATATTTTTTTATTTTTACTTATTTCACCAGATAAATTCAATTTAATTTTTATGTGATATTTAACACATGTTTAACAATTGGTGTATATACTATTATGAAATCCACCTCACTATGATATCATATTTCAAGAATATCATATGATAATACTTTATCTTATTGTCATTCAATTTTAATTTCATTAATGGTACGGTTTTAAAAATACACAATTAGTTGGGTCATATATCCCTCTTCAGTTTTTCTATAATAATCATATTTTAAATTATGTTCTAAAAGGTATTTAACAAATTATGATTCAAATATATAAAATCATTAGATATTTTTTATTGTTTCCTTTTTTCATTTTATTAATGTTTATGATAAATCTATAAAAAATGATTTAATCCTTGATAAATAAAAAATTGAATTCATCCCATGAGGGAATTTTAATATTAATTGGAAGTATATTCCTCTTAATTTTATGTATAAAATATTAAAATAATATGGGTGAAAATTTTTCATGATTAAATTTAAAATATTTGAGTTGGTTTCCCAATAATATTTTATATATTACCCAAAATTGATCACCCAAAGTATGTGCCTATGATTTTCTTATGATTGATATCATCCATTATAACATATTAATAATATTAATTTACTATTAGACAAAATTCTATGGGGGAATGTTTCCATATTTTAGTTATATGGGATTATATAAATTTATTCCACCTTTATATTTCTCCATTTTTTTGTTTATTTTCAATAAGATCCTTTTTTTGGGTTTAGTGGGAATACTCAAAAAAATAAATTGAAAAAACACATCATACAAGTAATAGAAAATTCCAAAAATCCGATATAACAAAATTATTTCAACTGACCAAATAAACAACTAAGAATAAAAAAATAACCAAATTCCTTATCATGAATTAGAAAAGATAGATGATACATCAATTTGAGACCCTCATTCAAGTATAATATATTGAAAATAATGCACCCATAAATATGGGTAGATACTTACAGAAAAATATTTTGATGTCATGATCTACATGAAGATTAAATAATAATTAAAAAAATTTCAATACTCTATGAGCTAGAGGGGTCACTCCTATTTTTTTCAAAATAGTTGTATTATATAATTTCATATAGGAAGATTAGAATATATTCAATTTTAGAGGTTATAAGATTCACAACATCCATGTAATCATCAATAAAGAAATGACCATGATCAACATCCCAAAAAATGTAATTGCGCATTCATTCAAACAAATCCTCACATTTTTCATCAAGTCCCCAAGAATATTTCACCTCTAACAGTCCAACACACTCATCATTAATTTTAGTGGTGGTATGGACTTGAAATTATTCTTCAAGAGTTTCCTTTCCAAATTGTAGTTAATAAGAATGCATTAGTCTGGGGAAATTCTTTGGAAATATGGTATCACCTTTTTCGTAATCTCAAGACCTCATTTATAGTCATCGAAATAGAGATCATATATTCTGGTTTCACTTGAAGTTCATTTTATAGAGATTTAGTGACTATAAGGTCCATCATTAAATAAGGAATACCTTTAATAATAGATATTCTTTTTTCACACTTTGGAAAATATGAATAGTATTTCTATTCATGAACCCTCTATATTGGTTGGGTAATATCGTCTAAGTCCACCACTAATTTATTTTCACTTTTGGATGTAGGGAATATAAAATATATAGATTGAACTTATTCCCTTATCTCATAATAAAATGTTTTTGTGTATCATGTCCCTTCTCAGAATAACTTCCATCCATTTATCCACCAAATGTTTTTCCCCTTCTTGTCCTGCCTATACATTGTTCCACCCCTCTTCTGAGTTCTACACATCATTTTTCAATGAAAAATTCTTTTCTTGAGTTTTAATGCCAAACATAGTCTTATGAACAAACATTTAGGACTATTAATTTTAGGAAATGTTATAACCATACCCCTAGATATCATATTTTCTCCATTCATCTTCATCATTATCTTGTTGTAGAAGTTCCAGACTCCAAGATCTATTATTAGTCTCAAAAATATATTGTTTTTGATTTAATCATTCGTGAATTTTAGAAATGAAAATTCGGAAAGATATAATCCCTTTCATCATAGTAGTATAATTCTAATCAATCCTACTATCAAGAAATGTATAGTGGATCATGTAGTCTATGATTTTTTCTTCAGAGTAATCTTGGTTAATCATCTAGTTCATATTCATCCACTGATTATTTTAAACTAAGGTAACCAATGAAATATTGGAATATAATAATATATATAATTTATTTATCAAAAATTATTTTCATTCATTTATTTTACTCCATCAAGTCGATCTCATAAAGTAATATTTTAATTCATATCAGTGTCACCCATAACAATAATCATATTCTATTCCATAAAAATATATTAAAATCATTACAATCATTGGAAATTGAAATACAAAAAAATATTATTTATACTATAGTGAACTATTTCTAAAAATTATCAAATTAAAATATCCACTAGATGAATATAGTTATTGGTGTATAAAATATTTTTCCATGATTGGTTATTTATTTCATGATGTTTTCTACACCGTATTATTACACTGAGATCTTCTATCTTTAAACAATTTTCTTCAAAAAAATTATTTTTGACTCCATCGTTTACCACATTTGAATTATCATTTGGAAAATCATTTAATGGATCATGACATTGATTTCTGCCACATATCGCCTATTTGTATTGATATTATATGAATAAAATAAATAGTGTATTTTTAATAGTATTCAATAATATTTGATTAAAATATATACATAATATGAAGTGTTAATCCATCAGAATTTAATATATTAGTTTTTAAGTGACACTAGAAGTTAATTGATGTTTTTTTACTTTATTTTAATATATAGACCCTAATACAATCCAATAAAATATAAAAACTATTTTTCGACACAATCTGTAATGACCCATATGATATATATATATATATATATATAGTTTTACATAATGTTATCATTAAGACACTTAATAAAAAAGTTATTTAAATTAACTCAAAACCAAAAGGCTTTTTATGTTTGGTAATATTATATAAATTCAGTTTCTTATATATATGACTCTATAAAATTTATTTAATATTTTAAGAAAGATCATATAAAATAAACTCATATAGCTCAATTAATGAAGACTAATAGAAACATACATAATGTAAGGGAAAGGTTCAATAAAAATTATTAATTTTAAAAAAATTATATGAAATATTGAATATAATGGATAGGTATTCCATACCCAATGATATAAATAATAATTAATATCATATATCAAATAATATTCATGTGTAATATATATTATATTAAAAAATAATAACATTTTGTAATGGATCTTTTCTCATATGTGAAATCATATAGTTCTATAATCGATTCAATTGTCCAATAAATTTTTGTTCATGAGGTTTTAATATTATCATCATCGAATAAATTTTTATTAAGAAGAGGAAAAGCACAATGACTACAAACACTAGGGATCACAGAGGCCTAAAATTGTGAAAGCTAAGGGAATCCCCTCTAATCAGGTTGACCCCCTTGTATTTCAAAGACATTACATTGTGAACGAAAATAAGGTCCTGACCAAGAACATGAAGGGAAAAAAGTTGATCCACAACTTGGTTACCCTCTCTCCATGAGTGAACAACTTTGGTATTGTTGTTGAGCACTCCCCTACACTTTTTGATGGTATATATAATTGAACAAGTGGTGGGACATAGTTTATTTAAGACATTATAGTGAATCTTAGAGTCAAATTCTTCCTCCGATAACCCAATGGTCTCTTGATGGAACATGCCAATGCCTTGAAGAAAAGCCTTTTCCTCTGCTTGTAGGGATTATCCATGACCCAAGAGGGATGAGAAAGCCAAAATAAAAGAATCCTTGTCATCTTGATCCACACCTTCACCATGCAGGACCACCATGTATCATGATCCATCTTTATTTATTTTAGGCCACTAGAGGTGGGTTTCCATCAAACCCATTGATCTATAGAGTTTACATTATCTAGATGGGCATTGTCAGCACTCATTGAAATAGAGAAAAGGGAGGGAGCCTCATGCTAGTTTCTAGAGAGCTGGGCTAGATCTAGAAGTAGATTTTTGGTCCGTATGATGATGGATTTGTTGAGGCATGGGACCCCATCATGCCTTTCCCTATTCATAGCTTTCCAAATACTCTAAAACCCTTCATGTAAGATCATGGTGTGGGACTCCTTCTTAAATACCCTCTCTATATTGAGCCATGGAACCAAATCTATAGGAATGGGAGTTCATCCATGTTATGATCAGTGAGAGCCGTAAACTCCTTGAGGGAACTCCACACAGCACGTTCCCAATCTCCCTAGAAGAAAAGCTGATCAATAGTCTCATCCTTACTATTCTTAAACTAGGGAAATTTGGATACCAGCTGGATTTCACAATATTTAATATTATCGTCCTTAGGGATTTCCCTATTTCTAATATGCCGCGATAAGAAGTTATACTTCAAGGGATGAAACTTTTGACAAGGGGTCTCATTCCATATGTCTTAACTTTCATGGGTGCCCTACTAACCCTTTTCCAGCACCGCTTTGATGAATTAAAGGTAACAACTAGATTTCCTGAAGGAAATAGTAGGATCATGGCATCCCAGGAACCCAATGGCCTCCCTGCCTAGTTGTGATGCCAAAAGGAGATCTCTCCTCTCCCCACCATCCATCAAGAATGAGGTTGAATGTTATGAATCAGGGGGGATACGACATACCAAAAGAAGAAACCTTAATTACCCCCGAGGGAGGAAAAACAAAAGGGGAGAAGTGTATAGTTCTTCCCCAAAGTGTGTACTATTCTAAGACATCCCATGAATGTTTTTCATGCATGCATAGGATGGTTTCCTTGAGGCAATGGACATTAATGTCACCTTCCCTGACCAGCCTCGCCACATTTCACTAGGAAGCCTAGTGGCATTTCCCTTCCAATGTAGGGACCCAGATGAAGCCTTTCATGGTCTTTTCAAAGTTTCATATAACCCCTATAGAATGTTGATGGAATAAACAACATGAATAGGGGTAGAAAAATGGACACACAAAATGTTAATGAGTTAAAATATTAAAATTTTAAAAAATAATTTCCTTATGTCAAAAAAATTATTAATCAATGGAAAATTATATTTTAAAATATATAAATTTTAATTAAAATTAAAATATGAAAATATTGTTATATATGACTATATATATAACATAATATTAATTAGTAATAGTTGAAATTTCAACAAATAAAGAAATTATATTTTATTTATATATTTTTTACAGAGGGTATAAACTATGAGTAGACAATGATACAAAACATAAAAGTTTAATTTGAAGAAATAAAATAAATTTATAAACTAATATAATAATAAATTTATCAATAGGGAAAAAAATAATAAAATAGAAATCAAGAAGACTTAGATATTAAATGAAAACTCATAATATATTCACATCTAACCCAGATGATTATGATTTATATATATAGAAAAATCTATTAGTAATTTCATGTTTATATGATAATTAATAATTATAAAAATTATATTATTCACTTATTTCAATTTCTTATATATTAATTTTGTATTATTTATTTCTTCCTTTTAGAAAAAAATTATTCCTTCAAATCATTTCATTATTGTTTTAGTATTACAGTACTGGTCTAAATTTATTTTTTTATTCTTCTTATTTATAGTGAAATTGGTTATTTCTTTAAAATTGATCTATTAGTCATCATGATAAATCTAGTAAAATCCTAGTCTAGTTGTGATACAAAAACTAGAACCTTAGTTAAATATGAATGAAACTCATAACTCATTTATATTACCTGACTCCAATTATATTGGTAATAAATTTTTATATTTTCATCACATGGTTATGGAAAGTTTCTTTGACCCAAAATTTAATCCATCCACTTAAATATTCACAGGGCACCTAGAAGAACCCATAAGATAAAATTTATATTGAAAAATTCATATAACAACTATATAAATAAATATTCTTATATAAGTACCACAATTACAATGACCACATAAATATAAAAACAAATAAATCCTTAATGGAATTTCCCATATGTTCATGATTACCTGGTGTGGTTAACCCACCTAATATAATAAAAAAATCAACAACCCTTACCTCAAGGTAAAAGTACTTTCTTTATTAACAATAACAAATATTGGATTTTTGTATAAAAGTAATATATGATTTATTATATTAAATCTCACCCACCCCATCCAGTTGAAAACAAACTATAAAATACAATATTAATGAGAAAATTCCTCCCCTTGGAAGTTTATATACCAAATAATCAAATTTGAATCACAATCACTAATACATAAAAGTATAAAAACATTTAAAAAATTTCACAACACAATCAATTCAATAATTTACTATAAAAAACATTCCATACCATCTTAATGTAAAATAACACCCATGCCAAAACCTTTTTATAATTTACATTCATGATTATATTTATCTTTCCAATAAACTCTCACAACATATAAGGATCCAAATTAGGAATAATACCAGTAAAAATTTACATCAAAAGTTCAAAAACTATTAACAAGATTAAATATATCAAATTTTAAAATAATATCCTACCTATTAATATAATGTCCCTCACCTTAGTAGGATAGTGTCTGTGGTTACATTATTACATTGGTGCAAGCTACAAGAGATCATATTCTAATGAAATGAATAATTTAGTAGTATTTAAAAACTAGATACATACTTTAAATTCAAATTATATTTGAAATATTAAAATACAACCTTTAATTTTCTTTGAGAACACCATTATTACATTTTTTATTACCATGTATGTCAATACTAATACACTTACCAGTATCCTAGGGAAATGAAACCTAATAAATGGGTGATATATAATTTTTAATGAGGGTATGTGTACAGTGGAATCAACCATGAAAAAAAAATAATCAATATGAAAAGGTAAAAAACTGAAATAAATTTCATTTAATAATTATCATAACACGAAAAAAAATATGTTAGTAATAAATGATGATCAAAATAATTCCATATAAATAATAACATGATCTTGAAACTTATCCATGGATATTCTAACTAAACATCAATAACTAATATCATATTGAGTAAATACATAATTTTAGACATCATAACCATATCTTCAAGGCCTTGTGCTAAGTCATAATTCATAAATATGTAAGGACTTAGCGAAGTTCAATATAGTTTCTGTAATGATACCTACTGATGTATCGAGGGTTTATAGCAAGCCTTGTTCGCCACTTAATATGTCTAAAGAATTAACCATATGAAAAGGGAGAAACATAATGAAATAAATTGTTAATAAAGAAATGCTAGTTTACTACATGATAATAATTTCTCTAATCAAGAAACATAATAATCATAAAAAATATTATTGAAAAATAGGCTTTTAGATGTGAATACTTTTCCTAATATTTTAACATAATAAAAAAACATACAAATTATTATTGTGAATAGTATAAAAATCATATATCTTATTCAAACTAATAATAAACCAACCAAATAAATAATATGTATGGTATTATTAAAAAATATTCCCATTGAAGCATAAGGTAGAATTGTGTTTTTTTCCATTGAATATTAGAAATATAATGAAGTTTACATTAAAAACAACCTTTAAGAAAATATCCTTTTCAATTTAAAAATCAGGATCAATAAATAAAAAATTCATCAATTTTAGGAAGAATATTTTCATTAAAATAACCTTGTAAATTTTCAATGTATGATTCAAAAAATTCATTATCATTATTTTATATAATTAAATACATGTCATATAAGTTAAAAAATCATTCATTTCTCAATATTTTTAAAATGTTAAGAAGTACCCCATTCTGAAAATGACAAGAATATTAGTTTCAAACCATTATAAAACAAAAGTAAAATATGGGTAAAATTATCTTTAAAAAATAATTTGGAGAATGTTAAAAATAAAATTTCAAAATATTTTTAGGAAACATAGAGATTGTTGAAAAATTTATTTTCACATGAAGGGAAAATAAATTCTTCTTTTCATGAAACAATTTTATCAATAATTTTAATAAAAAAAAGATATTAAAAAGGTAATATTCCATGAAAATTTCATTAATTACTATAGGAGATGGAAATATATTGATTTTAAGATATAAATATCAAACTATTCCCCCAAGGTAGACTAAAATATAAACAATCCTGAATATGGATGAGATGGTGAATTAAACCATTACCATGATGGTAACTTTTGAATCATAATCCATATGAAGAAAATAAATTCAAATTCAAATATAAATATTATTAATAGAAAGAAAATAAGGATATTTTATATTAATGGGTTAGTATAAACACCAAATATAAGAAGTAATTGGTGAATATTACATATGTCTCATGGGAGTAAAAGTGAGGCCGAAAACCCATACCTTTTGTCTGATTTCTATCGTACGTGTTAGAAATATCAAATATAATAAATATAGACTTAATCAAAATATATTAAATAAACCTATTAAAATAATACAGACTTATATTATTTAATTATAGTCTTTTTACCCATTTATTAACACTTCATTGTTAAAATCACAGTTACAAGTTATAACTGGATGATTTTTCACATATTTTTTGGTTCGGTAGTTTCGATCCATGTACATTGATAATGGTTCCATAATCTACAATATTTTACCCATGAAATAAATTTAATATATATTCATTATAAAATTATTCATTATTTTCAATAAAATATAGAGGTATAAAAATGAGTTACATCGTTTGTATAGACGATAGGCCATACGTATGAATGGACACTACATTCATTTTTTTGATGTATAGATTGAAATAATGATAAATAATATTTCACATATATATATTAATTATTATATAATATATATTATATATATATTCTTTTAATCTATCCTTATTACCATCCTGTCAAAATAAAACAAAAAACATTTCATATAGCTTCGTGGAGGCAAGAGTCCACATGTACACATGAACGATGTTATCGTTTCTCATTGGTTTTAATGATAAGAATTTAGACGTGATATTAAAATCATCAAAGTTTAATAATGACATAAATATATTATATATTCATTAAATACTTAATTATATCCATCCGTGGGAGGTGGTGATTAAAAACAAATAATATTGGAACACGAAGCTATAGTCCTCCATACATACAATCATTGGTTTTTTCCATTTAATGGAATATGATACAGATAGAGGTTGATCCACTAACATAATAAAATCTATGTATATTGGATACACTAGTTTTATTATTATATCATAGTATATTATTTAAATAAGTAAAAGGTAGAAATAAAATGAGAATTCATGGTTAAGAACTATATATATTCTTTAGAGGACCACTTTATGTTTATAACTATAACCTTGCAAGATTAGATTTATAATCATAAAAGGATTATAGATCATGGTGATTGATATAATGAAGGTATTTGTGAAGTTATTTTCCAAAATAAATGCCTTTGTAAGCATTATTTGGAGGAGAAAGGGGTGCACATTTATAAGTGGTTGAGAGGACATAGTTTGATGTTTTAAAAATAATAAAATTCTCCCACATTTTTCACATACCAAAAATAAAAATGTCTCATTATATGTCCTTATATAATATAATATCTAAAAATATCCATAAAATTGGAATTGGAAAATTTTTTAGGTCATTTTAACCCATATAATCTTAGTTTAACCCCTTAGTAAACATGTTTTGACCATAAATGCCAAAATTAATTTTTACTGTTTTTAATACTAAGTATTGAAAACATTAGGTTGAAATTATTATATAATATAAATATTTATTATTATAAATATGGATTTATTTTTGAAAATTGAATCCAAAAAATTTTCAAAATATAATTTAACGTTAAACCAGCAGACGCGAAGAGAAAACAATTTTCCAAAGGGAAATGCTTCAAAATTATAAAAATATATTAGATCAAAACTCTATGAAAAATGATTTTAATTAAAAAAAATTGGATTAGTTATGATATATTTGAAATATGTTTACTTTAAATTAATTTTTTTTTTAAAATAAAACTTTGTAAATCCATTGAATTAAAATGAAAGTTTTAACAAAAATCACCCATGTCCACTTTTAATCGAAAAAATAATATTTTTATATAATTATGCAAAATAAAATCTAAGATAATTTATGATGTGAGGATTTAAAAAATTAAGTTTATTTTTTCAAATAAATATTCTAAAAATATTTAATTTTAAATTTAATGTAACTGTGAAAAATACCATGAACCCATTTTTAGAAAAAAATAATAGTATTTTATATATAAAACTGGGTTTATTATTATCTCTTTATTAGAAAAAATATTATATTAATGATGAAAAATTTAATTAAATTTTAATTATATAAATTTAATTAATGTAACTCTCCAATATTTTCTTGTAGTTCCCTTTTTTAAATCAATTTAATATCTTCAGTAGTTTGTGTTACATGAAATGATGAGTTAAAATGGACCATATTCTATTATAACATAGAGGTTCAATTGGCATGAATAAGTATTAATAAATAAATTTTAAAAATTTTTTATATATAAGAAATTTTTTTATGAAATGATTATAAATAAAAACTATAAGAAGTTTTTTTTCTGAAAAACTATTTTTGTGAGTGAAATAAAGTTATATCGCAATAAATTGAAATATTTTCTATTTTATGTGATTTTAATTAAATGTATAAATTATATATTCAATAATTTTTTTAACAATCATAATTTTTTTTATTATGCATGGGATACAAATAAATCATGTCTTATTATTAAAAAAAAGTCCTTGAAAACTAGATATTCATCACATTATCAACACTTATTTTAAAAGTAATTTGTGCCGCTTATAAGTAAAGGATTTGATAAAATAAATTAAATATTCGCAATCTTGAGGTTAAAATTTTTTAATTGGTCCCACTTTATTTTTTTCATAATGAATAATAAGCATATTAATTTTTATTACCATAATAAAGGGTAAATCATGTAATTAAGGGTCAAAATAATATAATATGGACTATAAAATGACCCTAAAACATTCAAAAAAAATTTATATTAGTAATTTTCTTTCATAATAATTATCTTTTTGGTTATATGACCATTTATGGGAATTTGGATGAAATTATTACCCTTAAAATATACTATTTTAAGAAAAGTCAAAGATATCACATTCATGTTTTTAATGACTATAAAATTTTTAGAATGAAATTATCTAGAAGTTATATTAGCCTATAAATATTATTTTAAATAAAAAAAGATTTATCCAGATCACGGTAATTTAATTTTAATTTTTATTGATGAAAAAATTATCTTAAATATTTACACAACAGTGAAGCAGTAATTATTCAATTAATGCTAAAATAAAATAAATATATTAAAAATATTAAAACTAACATAATTTGTTTAAATTAAGACCATCCAAGGATTTTATAAAATAAAATTATACGTTATTGTATTATTAAAATATTTTCTTTGATGTTATCTTGTTTTATTTATATTAATAAAGTCAAAGTAATGAATAATGACAAAATTACAATAATTATATTTCATGAATAAAACATTGTATTAAATTATATAAAAGTCACAATAATATTAAATAAACCCAAATAAGATATATTATTATCAAAAAATTCATTATATGTGCATTTATGGGTCATTTGAGAGAATTTGTAATTAGAATAGTCTAATTATATTTTAATATTTTTACGAATTCCAATAGTGCCCCTCACCTAAATTATAAAAGGCCACCTCCTCCCTCACTTATTTACATCACATTGAGAATTATATCTCATCCAATTACTACCCATTTATATTTTAAACTTCCTTATTCTATGTTTTGGATGTTCTGGTTACGTCAAAAAACTAACCTTAAGCCCCTTAACAATGGATCTAAAGAAGATCTCCTGAAAAAAAAAGGTAAATGTCTTTACCAATGCATTCCATATTATTTCTTCTTCTAATTAAAATTAGTGTGTTTCTTACAAGTTAAATTAATTACAGGGGTTTCATATATATACTTATATTTTGTTATAATTGTGATACAGCCTTATTCCACCTTTTTTCAATCCAATAAAAATAAAAACATTGTGCATGCATACGTAAGACTTACTATCTCCACACAATTGTGTAATTTGATTTTCATCACGACATTACATGGGATGGTCATAATGAGATAAATAATGGATATACAATATACGAATGATATGATATTGATTCTAGAAAATTAATATATCATTAATGTCTCAACCCATTAACCATCAAGGGAATGATACCGTCGTTCGTGTGTTTATTCGACATACCGTCTCCAAGAAGCAATGCAACTCATTTTCCATATCCAAATTTAAATAATAATTATAAAAATTTGTGAAATAATTAAAAATTATTCTTATATAATTAATAAAATTCTGTATATTGTTAATCTATATTCCATGCATATGAACCATAACCTACATGACAAAACATGCATAGAAAAATGAAGTTGTTAACACCTGAAATAAGGGTAATAAGGAAAATATTAAAAACATGAAGGCGGTAAGACGACATATAAGGATTATATATGATATAATAAATATTAATATTCTTATATTATAAATTAATGACATTATTTAAATCCTTATTAAGGAGGTTAAAGCATGTTCAACTACGGAAATTGTAAGGTAAGATATTTTTGTCTCATTTTTATTTCCATGGGACACATGCGTTATTCAAAACTTACTTATTTTTTGTGGTGTATATACTAACCATTTGATCTATTATATAAATAATATACCTATATTAATTATATTTAAAGAATAATTTTAAGTTATTTATTTCTTGTTGATTGGGATTGATAAGATACCCAACTAGTAAGGGTTTATTTCACAATATAATCATTATTCATGATTGTTTATTTTTAAGCCCCTTAGGGAATATTAATATTACTTATCCATGTTTTCTAAAAGCGATTCAAATTTTTTTACTATTATATGGTAATTTTTTAAATCAATTTTAATAATATTTTACTTTTTACTGAATAGGTTTAATATAATATTTTTTTAATTTTCTGAACAAGGTATTTTGTGACTTTTTTGACGAAATTACGGAAGGAATATTTTTTTAACTTGTACTAAATGTGTTTATTTTTATGATTTTATGACACATTAATTCATTTAATACTATTTTAAAATAATACAAGTTTATTTTTAAAGAAATATTTTCCTTCTTTTTTCTCACACTTTTTTTAAAAAAAACAGTTAACTTCAAAGTGAAAAAGTTATTTTTCTCAAATATGTTTTTAATTGTTTCATAATGATTTTATTCATTAATGAGAGTAAAAATTTATTTTACTTTTTCCCTACTATTTTTATATTAAAATTACACTATCCATTGAATAAATCATATGTGATCATTGGATATTTCATTTCTCTTAAATATTTATATTCCATGTATTATTGATATGATTTTTTTCTCAATCATATACCATTTTTACATTCAATGATCACTTTGAATTTTATTTGAATAACTGGTGAAATAATGATAAATCCATATTGTTGACTCAATATAGATATTTTTTATAACAAATATTGATTCATGAATTAAATCAATCATTTGATATATGAGGAATTCTTTGGATCTGCACTGATAGGTATAGACCAGGAATATATAGATTCTTGATACATCGATATTCTCATGAGGTGAATTAGTATGATTGAAATAGATGAGTTTCAACATGTAGTTTTGAATCTTCCTATGAAAGGTATTGTTGGTATAGGTATCATGTTCCTAATAAAATGGTGCATAATAATTAAGAATTTCCTTCCCTAAGATTTTATTTATTATTATCCCTGAGATTTTCATAAAGATATTATCTATGGATTCATTTAATTCTCAATTTAATAATTAAATGGAAAGTGTTTTTAGTTATTTACCATTCCATATTGACCATGACTTATCTTACCTATATGTTAAATTAAATAAAATGGAATGTGTTTTTAGTTGTTTACCTTTCCATGTTGATTATTCTTATTGATTCATGATAGATTCTGTTATAATTAACCCTTACTGAGTGTTTTATATCACCTTATTTTGTTTTATTTCCTATGATATGATAATGAAATATTTGAATGATTTCAATGATTCCACTTACATTCCTTTATTATGTTCTAGTTTTATTACCAATTTAATAATAGAAACAATAATTTATCTAGTATTTTAGAAATAGTAAATTGATTGATCCTCATATATGTGATACTTTGTATATTTTTTAAATATAATAAAATAACCAATTATTAAGTGTTTTTAGAGTTGGCGTTGTTACAGTTGCCATCAGAGTCAGTTTTTTAGAAACCTTGGGAACTATATTTTAATGTAAACATATCTGACATGAGAACTATGATAATAACATATAATATTCAATAATTCTTCCATTATATAGATTTTATTTTATGGATCAATATTTTATTTATTTTGAGCTAACTTAGTGTGATCCATTATTTAGTGATGGTTCCTAACAGAAGAAAGAGAATAAATACTCATGGCCAATGTAGGGATTTTCCCTATGATATATCCAATACAGTTAGCATTGGATTTGATAAAATCATAACCATATAAGATAATAGGACCCAGGTTATGTATAATAACATTTCACCTATAGATAAATGTGATGTTCCATGATTTGACATGCCTATATTAGATTATTTTATTTCAAGAAAGCCTACATCATTTAGTGGAACTACTAATCCAGTGGTAGATTATCAATGAATCGTGTCTCTTGAAAATATATTTCTCACATTAGGTTGATATAAAAGGGAAAAATTAAACTATTATTGTATTTTATTAGAGTAAATTTTGATCAATGGTGCCCATTTATCCAAAATACTAAGGAGGAAGATCAAATAGAACATATGGAATTCAGAACATTTAAATTAACATTATTTGGTAAATATTTCCCTCATGAGAAATAAACTAAAAAGGATAAATTTACTAAAATTAAATACAATATATGAATAAGGTGTCACGATGTATAAGGATACCTTTACAAGATAATCTAGGTATACTATATATTATACACGTAATCCAGAGAGAATGATTGACCATTTTTTTGATGGTCTCAATCCAAGTCTCTAAAGTGCATTAACTTCTCAAATGTTTTCATCATATGATGAAATAGTATTATGTACCATCAAAATAGATAATGAATTAACTAGATCATATATATTCATAGGGAATAATGATAAGAATAGGTTGGTTGAGAACCATAAAAAATAGAAGGAGTCGAAGAAGTGGAAAAAAATGAAATAATTTACAATTTTTGGAAACTATGGAAAGAATTGTCCTATGAAATTTAGTATGTAAATGGGGGGTTTTTTATAAGTGTGAATATAAGGGTCACTTGGCTCATAACTTTATGGGGAAGAAAAAAATCAATGTTTTCCCCTAATTCAGTTTTAAGAAAATGTGGGATTATTAACCCCAAGGTTCCAAGCATCATGGGAATATACCATAGTAGAGGCCTAGAGGAGAAGGATAAATTTACATGATCAATAAATTTGAGGTGGAAGTTACTAATTATTTGGTGGAAGGTAATTTAATCATATATTCAATCATAGATAATGTTATATTTATTTCTGGATCCTGTCACACTTTTATATCAACCTAGTTTTCCAAGAACATTAGTCAGTTCCATTTTAATTTAAGAAGGATTTAGTCAGTTAAAACACATAGAGGAAGTATCATTGAAATAAGGATGTTTTTGGAATATCCAATTATGACACATAAACATGAATTTTTTTCTGACCTTATTTTCATACATATGGTTGAATTTTCTATAATCCTTGGTATGAACTAGCTTTCAAAATATTATTCAATAATTTATTTTAATGATAATGAAGTTATGAATCCTAATGAAGATATAGAATTTCATATATTTATAGATTATAGTTCATCAAATGATTCATTCCTAGACTCACCCTTAGTAACTCTTCTAAATTATATTCTTAGGGAAGACGAGAAAATACAATCTTTGAATGAAAATTTTAATCTTCTAATTGAGGATTTACCAATTATATTAGAATAAATTTATGTATTTCCTAGTGAATTACTTTGAAATTCACCAGATTGTGGATTATAATTTTCCATTGATGTAATTAATGTTGAAAATCATATATCAAGAACTTCCTATATAATGACCATTTCATAATTTTTGGAGTTAAATAAATAATTGAAAAAGTTTTGTGATAGGGGATTTATACACCCTATTGTTTCATGTTGGGTAGCCCTTATTCTTTTTATTAAGAATAAGGATGGCTCTATGAGGTTGTATATTGACTATAATGAAACAAATGATATCAAAATGAAAAAAAGTACCCTCTACCTCAAATTTATGACTTGATCAATCAACTTCATGGATCTCAATATTTTTCAAATATTGACTTTCGTTCTGGGCATCATAAATTGTCAGAAATAAAGGAATATATTCTATTGAAAACATTCTGTATGAGGTAAAGAAATTACAATTTTATAATAATTTGATTTGTATTTAATATTGTACCCTATGTTGTTATGGATTTATTGAACAAATTATTCAAGTAATATCATGATAATTCAGTTGCGGTATTTATTTATGGTATCTTGGTGCACTCAAAAAGAAATGAGGATCATGAAAATAACTTGTGGATTATTCTTAAGACCCTTTGATATAATAGATCATATGGGAAATTCATAAAGTGTTATTTCTAGAAAAAAAATGTTTATTTTCATGGATATATTCTCTCCAAGGATGGAATCTTAATTGATATGATAAATATAATGGAAGTACGAGAATGTCCTGCACCAATGAAAATAACTGAGGTATGTAGTTTCATTGGTTTTACAGGTTTCTATTAGTTAATTTTTTTAAAAAAAAATCATGATTTTCTAACCCATTAACTGAGATTACATTTTAATGGTTTATTCTTTTATGGAAAAAATAATGTGAAGAGTACTTTGAGGAAGTGAATAGGAGATTGGTCAATGATCCAATTTTGACTCTACCATTAGGAAATGATGGATTTTTATATATATTGATTCATTGAAGAAGGGAATTAGTTGTTATATTATACAAAATTATAATGTTATTGAATATTCATTAAGGAAGTTAAATATTCATGAATAGAACTTTCCAACCCGTGATCTTTAGTTAGTGGCTGTAATATTTACTTTCATGATATAAAGACAATATGTCCATGATGAAAAATGTGAGATATACACTAATTATAAGAGCATAAAATATATTTTTTTCATATAAAGAGATCAATATAAGGATGAGGTAATGGCTTCAGATACTCAAGGATTATAAATTTTCAATAAACTACCACCCATGTAAAGAAAACAAGGTATCACATGAATTAATTTTAAAGGATCATGGAGTTCTGAACAATGTGCTGATTGATAGGGATTGTGTTTTCATGAATTTAGTAAATATAGTTGTGGAAATTATTAAGGAAGGGTAAACATCTCTTTTTTTAAATGGATTCAAAAAAATATTTATTAGAATAGTTAAAAAGTTATCAGTCTAAGGATGAAAGTTTCCAAATAAATTTAAATAAAAAAATGATGGAAAATTGTTAGACATTGAATATGAATATGGTGTTTTGAAATTTGGTTTGAGATAATGTGTTTCATATATACAATATATAAAAAAGGAATTATTATATGATGATCATAGCAAAAATTTCTATGTAAATCATTGAAGAACCTAGATGAATATATATTTTAACAAAAAAAATTTTTACAATAATATGAAGTGTAAAATTTCTGATTATGTGTCAAGATATTTTATTTGTTAACAGGTGAAGGCTAAAATACCAAAACTTTGAAAATTCATGCAGTTATACATATTCCTACATTTAAATTGGATGACATTGCTATATAATTTTTCATTGTATTACCATATATTCTAATAAAAAATGATATAATATGTGTTATTGTTGATCAAATTCCAAAATCTGATCATTTTTTCTTGAATAACTCAATTTTAATGAAGTTATAAGACTTCATAGTGCACCTATTTCATTTGTTTCTGATTGGTATCCATGATTTACATCAATTTTTTGGAAAGTTCTTCAGAATTCTCTTCATTGTAAGTTTTATTTTCGCACTACTTATCATTATTAAATTAATGGGTAGTTAGTTTGGATTATCCAAACATTAGAAGAAATTTTGAGATCCTACTCACTTGACATTCATGGTATGTGGGATTAGTATTTACCTTTGGTATAAGTTTCCTTTTATAATTTATTACATTAAAGTATTCAAAGGGCGCCATATGAAGCATTATATTTCAATAGGTTCCATACTCCAGCTTTGGGATGAATTATGTGAAATGAAGCTTATAGGACCAAAACTTGTTGAGGACAAAATGTCCAAGGTAAATAATATACAAACTTATATTAAAGAAGCTCAAAGTAGGAAAAAGAGTAATGCTGATAACCATAGGAAAGTTATGATATTTTAATTCATACATCATGTTTTATTGAATGTATTTCTATATAAAGGTGTTTTTAGGTTAGGTAGGAAAGGTAAATTGATCCCCAAGTACACCAGACACTTTAAAATCCTGGAACGAGTTGGTGTTGTGGCGTATCATCTTTCAATGTTCTCTGGTATCAAGAATCCTAATAGGCTCAACACTTGTTCTCTGGTATCAAGAATCCTAATAGGCTCTTCACAATAAGATTGATCTGGTTCCATTTCTATTTCTTCATAGGTGAGTACATGTGTTGGGTCAAGCATGTATTTTCTCAACAGTGACACGTGGAACACATCATGAACTTTGGAGAGACATGGCGGAATTTCCAAATGGTAAGATGCAACTCCAATTCATTCTATAATTTCAAAATGTCCGATGTACCGGGGACATAATTTTACCTTCTTACCGAATCGTGTAACACCCTTCGATGGGGATACCTTCAAGAAAACATGATCTCCTACTTGAAATTTCCAATCCTTCCTTTGGTTATTGACATAACTCTTTTTCTTATTTTGAGATGCATTGATTTGGGTTTGAATAATCTTCAACTTTTCCATTGTTTCCTCAATAATTTCTAGGCCTACAAGTTTTCTTTCATCGACATTTTCCCTATAAGTTGGTGTGCGACATCTCTTTCCATATAACGATTCATAGGTTGTCATCTGAATATTTGAATGGAAGCTATTATTATAGGAAAATTCTACCAGAGGTAAATACTTATCCCACATACCATCAAAGACAATTGATAAAGATATCAACATGTATTCTATGGTTTGATTAGTCCATTATGATTGTACATCAGTTTGAGTGTGGTAGGTAGTGCTCAAATGAAGTTCAATATCCATGTATTTCTAAAGACTTTTCCAGAATCTTGATATAAAATGGGGATCACGATTAGAAACAATTGATAAGGGTACACCATGAAGTCGTACAACTTCATTAATATATAATCTTTCAAAATGTTCAAGTGGTAAATATTTTCTTATCGCAAGAAAATGTAATGACTTAGTAAGATGATAAAAAATGACCCATATTTCATCATTCATTCTAGGAGTATTTGGTATCCCCATGACAAAGTCCATCATAATATCATCCCATTTACACTAAGGTATGGGAATAGTTTCCATGAATCCTCTAGGATGTTCCTCCCAACCTTCACCTGTAGACAAACCATACATCTTGACACATAATCAGTAATATCCCTCTTCATGTTGTCCCACCAAATATGTTCCTTCAAATATCTATACATCTTAGTGCTACTAGGGTGTATAGAGAAATTAAAGCTATGAGGAACATCCAAAAATTTACTTTTTATATTTGGTATATCGGGAACTCAAAGGATCTTCCCAAATTTCAAAATTGCATATTAATATACAAATTCAATCAATCTCCCATCATTCACAGCTTTAATTTTCTTTTAAAACACCTCATTATCAGTCTGAGAGCCTTTTATCCTTTCTATTAAAAATGGTTTGGTAACCATTTAAAAACGTATCAATGTTTCACCTACCATGATTATTCCCATATCCATATTTACTAGATCCATGAACATAGGATCCCTTTCAACTCTCATCTTGTTCAGGACTCCCTGATCCTTTCTTCTCAAAGCATCTTCCACCTTATTTTCCTTCTCTGGGAGGTAGTGTATAGTGAAATCATAATATTTGAGTAGTTCAATCCATCGCCTTTTTCTCATGTTGAGTTCTTTATGTGAGAAAATATACATCAAACTCTTTTGATTAGTATATATATATCACATTTTCACCATAGATGTAGTGTCTCCATATCTTTGGAGAATATATTATAGCTTCTCACTCAAGATCATGAGTGGGGTATTTTTTTTCATGAATATTTAGCTATCGTGATGCATATACAATAACTCTATCATTCGGTATAATGACACAACCAAGTCCTTTCTTTTAAGAATCACTATAAATTAAAACCCATCATTCCATGATGGTAGAGTTAGGATAGTAGCATTGACTAATCTTCGATTCAATTATTCAAAACATTCATCGCACTCTTTTGTACAAAGAAAGTTAACCCCTTTATGTGTGAGCATGGTTAATGGGTTTTCCAAATGGGAAGAATTCTGGACAAAATTCTGATAGTAATCCACTAAACCAATAAAATTGTGTACCTTAGTTATACTCGTCGGTGCAAGCTATTCATGGATTTCCCATGTCATTGAATGATCAATAGAAATTCCATCCTTAGAGACAAAATGGAAAAAAAAAATCTCCTGAGGACAATATTTAAACTTGATAAACTTCCCATATAATTCATTTCTTCTAAGAGTTTTCCAAATAGTTCACAATTGATTTTATGATCTTCATAGATTTTGTAGTATACAAATATATCATCAATAAATACCACTATAAAGTAATCATGATATTCCTTGAAAAATATATTCATTAGATCACTGAAAATATAGGGTGTATTAGTTATTACAAAAGGCATTACTGTAAACTCATAATGCCCATACCTTGTTTGAAATGTTGTCATTGGAATGTCTCCCTACATCACGCACAACTGATGATATCATGACCAGAGCTTGAGCTTTGAAAAATATTGATCTCCATGAAGTTGATTGAATAAATCTTCAATGCGAGGTAGGGGATACTTGTTCTTTACTCTTATAACATTTATTTCCCAATATTCAATGAACAACCTCAATGATACATCTTTTTTCTTAACAAAAATAAAAAGGGATCCCCAATGAGAAACACTAGGGAAAATTAAATGATTTATTAATCAATTCATCTAGTTGTTTCTTTAGTTCCACTAATTCCATAGTTTCTATTCTATAAGGGGTCTTCGATATGAGCCTTGAACTATGAATTAAGTCATTGGAAAACTAAATTTCCCATTCGGGAGGATGTCGAGATAAATCCTCTGGAAACACATTAACATATTCTTGAAAAACAGGTACCTCCAATATTTGAACATTCCTTTCATCACCCATAGTTGTTTCACTCCCTTCCTCCCCAATAATTGAATTTAGTAGTGCTACTGGGGGTGTGTCTATATGAGGATCATATAGTGAGGTTTTGGCTCTAAATATAAGGGGTTCCTTATCATCATCCAAAATTGTAACCATCTTCTTCTTATAATAAATTTTGGTATCATGGTCGAAAAACAATACATACCAAGGATTATATCAAATTCAATCTTGAGTATGACAATAATATCATTAGATAAAGCACGTTTATATGCCATAATGATAATTAATTGGCATAACTTTATTATTATGATACATCCCTTAGGAGTTTTGACTGACAACTCCCTTGTTAAGTCAAATTATAAATATCTAATTTTCTTAGAAAACTGTAAAGATATGAAAGAATGTGTTGACCCAGAATCAAATAAATCATTGGATAATTTTGAGGAAATGATTAAAGTACCTGACACCATGTCATTAGGAACTTCAACCTCAGCATTTGTGATCACATAATCTTGGAATTTCTCCCTTGGAATTTTCTTAGGTAAATTTTCTTGACACTTAAGACATTCATTTTCATAATTTACCATTTATTTACAATTTTAGCATTGAACATTGAAAGACTATTTCTTCCCATTGCAATCAAGATCTTGGTATCCTTTTTCTCCACACTTTTAACAAACTCTAATCCCATTTAGGCATGTACCAAGGTGTTTCCTCACAAAATTACTATAGGTTGTAAATTCATCTTTCCCCTTCTTCCACTTATTTCCTTTTCCAAATATTTCACCAGATCTCTTCTTCTCATTCTTCACTTTAAAGTCTCAATACTTAGAGAATACATTTTTTGTACTGATAGAACATGAGACTATATCTTTGTACAATGAAATGATTCTGAGACTAATGTTCATCAAAGAAATGGTTTTAACCCATCAAAGAATCGATCGATCTTACTTAATGGGTTACATATATAATATGCATCATGCCTTTATAACCTTATAAACAAATCCTAAAACTTGTCGACATTCTCATCCTCCTTTTTTCTCAGAATTATAAATTTCCTTTCATTATCCACTCGATGTTCATGAAGAATGTATTTTTCTAATAAAATCTATTTAAACTCTCTCTATTTCATATTTTATACTTCTTCATCCTCCTTTGTGTTTTGAATTAATGACCACCATTGATCTGCATCTTCTAGGAGGTGATAAATTTCCATGAAAATATTTTCCCTTTCACTACTCCCCAAAGCATGGAATATTTTCTCTAAGGAACTTATCCATTTCTCATATACAAATGATTTTGTAGTCCCATATAATTTTTGTGGTTGTTTCCTCATTAAGTGGTCTAACATTGATCCCCCACGTTGTGGATTAGGGTGCTCCATACGGGTAAGGTTATTATTCATAACCCGAGTGAGTTTTCCTAGTATGGTTATTAGCTGATCAGAACCAGTTGAATCACCAACTCAACTATAATTATCTTGAATAGGAGTAAAATCCATACATCGATTACGCGTGTTGATACAGTTTCCATTCATTCCATTATGCACCATTTCTAAACAATGTAATACACTATATTAGTTTATGAATCGAAACGCATAACTCCAAACATGTAAATTACTTAACATAAATTGAACAGATTATTTATATAATCCATAATCATAAAAAAAAACTTATTTGGGGAAGTATTTACTCAAAAATCCTTCATAATGGATTGTACTGAAAATGAGAATTATCTTAAGGATATCCCCCGAGAGTGTCAAACCAGTTGTGTTGTAAGGCCCATTGTCATGTACCAGGATACCCCAGGTCAATCCTAAAACTCCTTGTCAGAGTTTTCACTCATAGTGACATCTTTACCAGAACCATGTCCACTTGAAATATCCAGACAGTGATGAATTTCATGGAAAACCCACATAATATCTACATTACCAAAATTATGGGATGTTCTTCTATACTAATTCTTAATGTCTATTTTAGGGTAATGTTCTCTAATCAGAGTTTTTATAAATTTAGTTTCTGAGGTATATACTAAACTTTCTCTGATACCAACTATGACTCCTTGGCCCCAGTTACCCAGAGTCAGTGCTTTATTACATAACATTGTCATGATCACAAGAGATCAAGTCGCGAAAGATAGATCAATTTAATATTTTTAAAGTACTAGATATATATATATAAGTTTTACATTACATTATGAAATTAAAAATCAACATTGTGTATCCTTTAAAGAAACACATATCCCTTAGCCCATTCCTGTAGGTCAATCATAATATACTTCTTTACATTCTGGAAAAAATAGAAAATAAGAAATAGGTGAGATCAGATGGACAGTAAGGTTACCAACATAACAGAAACTATCATAAATAAGCATAAACATTTAAGTCAATTTTTAAGACTAAAACACAAGAGTTTTAAACATAAAATTCAGCATAACATGGAAATGATAAAAAAATAATTCTATTTACTTATTCACATGAATATTATATTAGTCGAATAATCCCATTTAATATCAATAGCTAATCACAGAAAGATGGAATACATAATGCTGGACATCGTAACCACATAGTCAAGGCCTAGTGCCAAGACTATAAATAAAAAATATTGTAAAGGCCATGTTCCAAGACACTAGTTTTTCTCATGAGATCTACTGATGCATTGAGGGGATATCGTAGGCCCCTCCCATCACTTACTATGTCCAATGAATTCCTCATATGAAATGTGTGAAACATAATATAAACATTCATATTAAGCTAACATAAAAAATGTTAATACTTTAAACATAAAAAATTAATGACTTAAAAATAAAACATCCACGGTCAACCATATCATGAAATTATCAATATAATATGGAATAATGTATCATAATAAATCAACTTCAATTAAACATAAAACCCAAAAATAGAAGTTGATATAGATGAAATCAATAGAAAAACTATTTGAGAGAAATATCTCTTTCTACTTTGAAATAATTTAAAAGTCTCATAATTATAATGGAAATCATGTATTTTGAAAATATTAATATATTCTTCTAATGGAAGCTTAAAAGGAATTATAATGGCATAAAATAGCCACAACTACTATATAAGTTAGAAAACAATTCTTTCCTTAATTTTTTGAAAAGGTCATAAAGTGCCCTCTTTGGAAAACGATGGAAAGATTCCTTTAAATTTTTTTATAAAAAGTAAAACAAGGGTATAAATGAATTTAACCAATAGTATAGGAAATATTAAAAAAATTTAAATACATTTTTAAAAAATACAGATGTGGATGATAAAGATGTCCTAGTAGATACTTAGGTATAAACAACCTCGAATAATAAATATATTTTAAAATTAACCCTTACCATGTAATTTTCCATAGTTATGGGTATGTTAACCTACTGTATAATTATTAAGGCATTGTTATTAAATTATACAAGAACCACATACATAAATATTATATCATATATGATCCTCTAATATTTCTTTTTAAATAATATTTCGGTAGTGTCACTGTTTTGGGTGTTAAATAATTTGTTTTTATTTATATGGTTTGTTATGTAAGTCATGTTTGTTATGATTGGATGCATTTGATTCATATACATAATGATTTTAAGTTCTTAAAAATTATTTTTAATCATCAAATGAAAATTATTCTTGAATGGTTACGATGGGAAATAAAATCTCAACGCGTCATGTTGATGGTAAGCCGTACGTATGCACGAGTGACAATATCATTCTATTTATGATGAAATAATTTATAGTTGGATGATATATTATATATAAAGAATAATTAACATGTTATATTTATTATTTAAATCAATTATACTTATTATTATACCCATCCAAAAAATAAGTTGTGAATAACAAACTACACCATGACGTGGAGACAGTAAGTCGTACGTACGCACATATGGTGAATTTATCATTCAAAGGATGGATAGAATAATTAATATGGTTGTACCATATTTATAATAACATCTTAGTATGTAGAAGGTTATGGAATTATTATTTTATTATGTAAATAACAATGAAAGAAGAAGTGGAAGAAGAAATGAACTTTGAAAGAGGTGATGAAATAATTACCTCTTCTTCTGGTGCTTCCTTTTGATTTCAACAAAAGGGCACCTTAGGTTAGATTTAGGATCAAAGTAAAACTCTATGATTAATTGAGGTAGTTGGGAGGATATTTGAGCAGGGTTTGGCTGAGCAAAATGGATTTCTAGTTGTAAATTTAAAAGAAGGGGAAGTACCCAATTATAAGAGAGGTGATGAGCACTTCAAGAAAATCTTGAAATATTAATTTATTTTAAAATGAGTTTCGGTTTCTAATAGCTAGAAATGGATTTATTTCGAGGATAAGGTTGGTATGGGTCGAAATAATCTCATATAATAGGTTTTATAAATGTTTGGTTCACCATATTAACCTTATCTTTTATTCTTAACCCTTAGTTAAATAGTTTAACTTTTACAATGTCTTCTTGTTTTTTTATACGACATGGTTAATATAGTTACAATAAAATTCCAAGAGAACCTAAATTGGTTAATTAATGACCTATGTAACATTATCAAAGTCATTTGTCTGAATTTTAGATTTTAATGACTATTATATTATTTAATAAAATAATATTTGTCTTAAAACTCATTTATGTCAATTTTGTCACTATTTAGGATTTGGTTTTCTCTAAAAGTCATAAAAACTAGATTACTTCTAAAATAATAAATTTAATCAATCCTAAATTGTAATATTCACCTAGAAAAATCTCTTATGGCATAAAAAGTTTCAATTATCATTTATTTTAACATTTATAATATAAATTATTTTAATCTTTCATTAATTAGGTAATTATTTCATCATCATTGTGTCATAAATAAATTTATTTATTTAATATCTAAAAATTATTAATAAAATACCATAATGTAGGTAATATTTTTAGATTTCTAATGAATATTTACAGTATAATTTATCTTATGTGTAACCGTATATTAAAAATGGTTTAGTTATTAAAATTTGAATTTAACACTTTTAACTATTCTTTAAATAAAATATAATAAATGTGCTAAGCTAATACAAGTGGATCAAAAAGGATTATTTTTTTTTCCTAAGGATGATTTTGGTCTAAATACAAATATCCACTACAATTAGGACATGTTATGGGGTAATTTTATATTATTATAATATTATTTTTACCATTAATTACCCTATTTATTTTCAATTGTGGTAAATAAAATTCAAAAGTTACTATTCACTAAATATTATTTTCATCCTATTAAACCAAATTTTAATTACTATTGACAACTGTTACTTTTATAATTTTTAAATTCAATTCGCAGAAGTGGTAAAATTAGGTTTTATGCAAATTTGCAAATGTGCCTTGAAGGTGGGTAAAAGACATTAAGAAGTTTAATGAAATTTTAAATATCTAATCTTATTATAAAATAACTCCATTGAATTAAATTTGACTAATATAGGTATTGTGTATCAATTTTTACCTTAAAATAAATTTAAATAAAAATAATAATTATTTAAAAAATGATTGTTTTAAACAATAACGTAGTGTTTTTCACTATTCATCAAAAATTGAATGTTTTCAAAAACATACTAAAATTTCACCCTAAGATAAATTTGGTATTACAAATCCAAAAATGAAGTCCATTTTGAAAAATAAAATTTATAAAATTTCAAAAAGTGGGTTTTACTATTCATAACTACTTTTTTAAATGGCTAGTTTGATTGGTCGTGGTGTGCTAGAACTTAAAGTTGCATACAAGGAAAGATATCATATTTGTCAAAGAGAGCATACCACGGGAGCTTGGGGCGTTATAGCTAAGGAATTCTGATCTATTTGATCATCTGAAAGGAGTGAGATGGTCCTCAGTAGTTGTGACCACATGAGCAGAACTATGTGACCCACGACATCGAGTTGGCAGTGGTAGTCTTCGCATTAAAGATGTGGGAAAACTACATTATGAGAAAATGATTTATCATCTACTCTAACCACAAGAGTCTCAAGTATATCTTCTTTCAAAAAGATCAAAACTCGATATAGAGACAATGGATGGAGTTCCTTTAGGATTATGATTTTGAAATTGTCTACACTCATGGTAAGGGAAATGTGGTAGCATATTTTCTCTACAAGAGATCCAATTTGTAGTTATTGAATGAGGAATTAGAGAAATTAGCCTCACTACAGTAATCCTTTGTGGATAGTGATGTTGTAGCTTAACTCCAATTGGTGGTTATTACCCCTCCACTCTTAAAGTGATTCAGGGAGACACAACTCAATGATATCGACTATGAGTCTTTGAGTGATCATTTGCCTACCGGGAATTCCCCTGATGGATATTTGAAAGGTGGGGATCATGTCATTCCATTTAGAGGATGCATAGTAGTAGCAGCAAATGCCTAGAGTGATGAGATGCATTGGGATATGCATATGTTTGTCAAGGTGGACACTGGGGATGATGGAACATGTTGAATCAAGGCTTACCTATTGATATAAAAGCTTAGTCCATGTTTAATCAGTTTCGTGGTTTGTCAACACATTGTGTGGAGACCCTGTGCTTGGAAGGGTTTTCCTTTTTCTTATTTGGGGTTCCCAGAAGGGAGTGAGAAAGGATATCAACGGACATCATGATGGGTAGATCACATATGACTAGGGGATATTATACCATCTAGTTGATCATTGAACAACTCAGCAAGTTGGTTACTTCTTATCTTTTTGGAAACAGAGTCCCATAGAGAGATTGGGAAGCCTCTATGTGTAGTATATTTCTTGACTCCACGGAGTCCGATCAACCATAGTCTCCGATTGAGATTCGTGCTTTACATACTGGTCGTGGAAGGGATTGCAGGAGGCATTTGGGACTTAGCTACGTGTGAGCATAGCTTTCCTCCTGTAGATAGACGACCAAACGAAGCAGACCATTTAAGTCATAGAGGAAATGTTATTTGCTTAAATCCTTGATTTTTGCCACATTTGGGAGGATCACTAACCTATGGTGGAGTTTGTATAAAATAATATCTACCAATCCACTATCCATATGGAACCATTTGTGGCCTTGTATAGGCAACCCTATAGGTTTCCACATTATTGGACTGACCACAGAGAGTCAGTTTTCAAGGGCCTGTAGTGGGCTAATGCTACTATAGAGAACATGCGGGTCATCCAGGAGTGGTTGTAGACTAGACATATCCATCATAAGTCCTTTGCTGATAAGCGATATAGACCCTTGGTGTTCTAGGAGGGATACCATGTGTTCCTTCAAGTCTCTCCTCGATGTGGGATATGTCAATTTGGTTGAGTCAGAAAGTTGTCTCTGACGTTCAATAGACCTTTTCTAATAAAATGTTGAGTGGGCATGGTGGCGTACTTCCTGGATCTACCTCTGTAGTTAGAGTGGTTGCATGACACCTTCCATGTATCCCAGCTAAAAAGATACATAGATGAGAAATCACATTTCATTGACTAGGGTGAACTGGATAGTGACGACAGGGTTACTTTTGGGGAGTTTCTGGTGGAGATCGAGGATCATTAAGAGAGGAACCTCCATGGGTGATCGATTCCTCTTATGCATATTTGGTTGCACCACATGAATCTCCATGAGAGCATGTGAGAGTGGTAGGATTAGGTTTGTGCTCACACCATCATCTGTTTGGGAATCCCTTAGTTTGGCTTTTGGAGATGTAAAGCCTTAAATTGGGGAAAAAAATTTAATTGGATTTTCCCAATTTCATTTTAAAAAAAAATCTAGGAATATCCCAAGACCATACACTGAGATCGTGTGTGATTCTGAAGCCTAGTGTGCCCAGAATGGTCCATTGAAAAATTTCATGTTTTGAAATAGTTGTCCTAAGAACTTTTTAGTAAAAAGTTTAATAACTCTTAAATCGGTGCGTAATTAAGAAATCTGAGGACACTATTGGGTTCAGGATAGTGTTTTTACCTTAGGCACAACATAAGTTTAGTCAGCATGGGCCTCCGGTGAGAAAACCCAAAAATGGAATAACTGTAAATAAAATTATTAAATAAAATTGATTTATTTTTCAATTCCATTTAACTTATGAAAGATGACTCATATTGAAAATTTGAGACCACCGTTGAACTCATGAGGGTGTAAATTCTTTAGGCCGAGCCTAACATTGGTCGGCGTGGGTCAATTGTTGAACGTAGTTTTTGGGATGTGACCATAAATAGAATAAGTAAATAAAGATTATTTTATTTTCAAAGTCTTAAATAAAAAATGGTAAAACAGATTGGAAATCTGAGAGTACCGTTGAGCTCGTCATGGTGTTATTACCATAGGAATGACCAAACCTTGACTATCACTGGTAGAGGGTAAAATTTAATATTTGGGCATTTTAAATAAAAATAAAATAAACTTAAAAAATTTTATTTTACTAAAAAATGTTTTGGTGCAATGCAACATCGAGCCAATTGTTTCATTTCATAAATGAAACAGAAAAATGATGTCACATCTGAATCGTAATAGAAATTATTTTTCATTTCATATGTGAAATGGAATAACGATGTGATGAATCAGCATAACAGAAACACTGAAACATGTTTCTTCGATTACATTGATAAACAGATATATAGGATCAGGGGAGGATCTTATATTTTTATATGATTACTTGGAGGAAATTTGTTTAAAAATTAAGAGCAGAGAAAAATGATGAATGAAGACAGATCAATAAATTGATTTGGATCAGACATCAGTGGATTGGCAAACAATGAATGCTGGATTCACCATTTGTCAGCAATTGATCCAAAACTAGGTGGGGTTTTATTTATTATTTTTTACATTTCCCCCATTTTTCCTTTCTAGATGATGAACGCTAGTCAATTCACTAATAAATTGATCTATGGATCGATTATCCAAGCGAGAATGGTATTTTTGACATGCGGGGATTTAAGAGGGGATTATATCGGGGAAATTATTTGAATGTCCCATATCTATTTTCTAACGCAATGAATGAATTCAAAATGAACAAGGCCGACACTAGTTTCCGTGGATATTCATTGTGATCTCTATTCCTCCTCACGTTCTTCACCGACTGACCCTCGAGGTTGTGTCAGATTCTTGATGGGAGGTTCTAAATGTGGTTGGACCCCCGGATAGACGGAAAGGTGGATTGGAGCACAAACAGTCGAGGTGGTGAACTGAGGAGTGCAGCGGGATGTCCAGATTAGAAAAATGATCACCAGAGCAGGTATGGTGGCCCATAAAATCACTCATCAGTGGAGGCCTCATGCATGAGGTGGTGTGCTCCATTGGCAAAGGAAGCAGGCGACATCTGTTGTGGGCGGCATCCGCTGCGGGGGTTGATCAGAGGCCACTAGCAGGTGGTCAGTTGTGGTGTGGGCGGATGTGGAAGTCACACCGTGTCATGTGGATGGAGGTTCCCGGTCCAGCTGGACCATAGAGGCGGACCCTACAGTGACCCGCTGGATGGTTCGGAGATGTGGCACTCACTATGTCTTGGGCAGAACAGATAGGCCCGCTCTGAGAAAATAAACAAAATCATTCATACTACTGGCCGATCAGGTGTGAGGGTATAAAATGTTACACCAACAAAAATTTAATTATTACAGGAACATAGATATGTTTTAATAAATTGTGAAATTATAGATCCATTGATTAGAGAGCTCAGGATAAAAAAAATATGATTAGGAATCCAAACATGTAATGAGAAATATATAAATAAATCTATTAATAAATATATTTTAGAATGGTTTAACCATCATGTATGTTTATAAATATTTCTATCAATACATATATTAAGTAAAAACATTTTTTTAAATATAATAATCTATATTGCTTTTTATAGATAATAAATACTATTAATTGGGATGATTTTTCAGAAGATGGGTTGTTTTTTATCAATGTGCTCTTAAAAAGGCTTGAAATTTTGATGCTTACAATTGATATTGCTATAAATTTTGTGCTGCTGATTGGGAAGAATGTTTGAAACTAGATAATAGTGTTATATTTGTAGTTTCTAAATAGGGATACTATGGAATATTGATTTATATTATTGAATTAAAAATAACAGATACATTTTTTATTGTTTTATTCAAATAAATGTGGGTCAATAATACTAGGGGTATTAGAACATATTCACTATAATTTAATTATGTGAACTTCTCTCACTTGATGGATGATATTGTCCATGAATTACATGATCTTTATGTCTTCCAATTGTAAGAAAAAGTTGTATATTATGTATATGATTTCATGAGTTATGTGTGGAGTGTAGTTTTTACCATAAAAAATTTACTTCTATGATATGGGTGATGAAGTGAAAGATTTGAAATCTAAAATTAAATCCCATCACAAGAAAGAAACAAACATATTTATCCATCATTATATTGAAAATATTAGTCTTTCAATATCATAGTTATGTATAATTTCTTAGTTAGTATTGTTCATCTGTTATCATTTTTAATATTCTTCTAGGATTTTTTTTGAAATATAAATTTTTAAGTTAATTTTATTTGATTAAATGATATTAAATAAAGGAATAAGTGTTTATTTGATCCTAATCAACTCTATGTTAATGTTCCCTCAACCACACTAATAGATGATGATCCATCGGTATTCCTCCCAAAAGTATTCGTGACACCCTCCATCAGGGGAGCATCCCTCACACCCTCCATTCTATAAGAAACTGGAACACCATCATTCTCTATCCCATCATCATCTGAGATACTTCGTCCTCATTCACTAGGTTCATCACTGAGGGAACTGGTCGTCCCTCTAGTTTCTTTATGAGGATATTAGAGGGTGACAATTATAGGTAAAAATTTTAATTTTTATAAATTTGTTACTCTATTTTATAATAATAACTATTTTATCATAAAAGATACAAATTTTTTACTATGGATAGAAATATGAACAATTCAAATGTCTATAACTTGGAAACCAATACCTGATTTTTAACCATTACATGATTTAAAAATATTTAGAAACAAACAAAAATGTCTAGATTCTGCACACACAAAAAACCAACATTCTTGTTCCCCAAACTCAGTGAGAGACCTTCTTGGACTTTAACAAAAATATTCTCATACCCCAATTACTCAAACAAACATAACTCCTTAACAATTAGGTTATTTCCCCCAGAAAATATTTATATCATCGAGAGTCCCAAAACATACCCAAAAAAAGAGAAAAATGAAGAGATTGATGGGAAATACTTAAATGTGGGAAATATAATGTTACCCTCCACATAAATTTTTAATAGTTTTGGTTCATTATCATTTTTATGATAATCCATACAATAAACCAAATTCATATTTTACCATTATTTTATTAGTGGTGGTTTAATAAACCGCTGCTAAAAATGTGAGAATTTAATGGTGGTCTCTAAATTACCACTGCTAAATATTATCCATTAACAAAAGAAAAAAAACATCCCACTCCCCCTTTCTCCCCAATCCCCACTTCTCCCTGGAGAACCACCCAACCCATATCCACTAAGAACCCCCTATCCCTATCCACCACTGTATTTACCCCATCATTGGTTCTCTTATTTCCTAATAGTCCCCCCCCCCCACCGAGCTCTCTATGGTGCTCTAGTTTCCCTTAAGCATCCAAACATTGAGCCCTCATCGGCACTCTAGTTTCCCCTAGGCCTCTCAAACCCTAACCATTTCCCTCACGGGTGCTCCATTTTATCTTGAAACCCCATCTCATTCACCATTATTGGCTTTCTTGTTTTCCCTGAGTCTTCTAGAGACCTCAACCTTTCCCTCTCCACCTTCAGCCTCTTCTCCCATGATACATCCCATCCAGGAGGTCATCAGGGATGAAATAATCTTTTAATAAATTGTATTACTTCAATGATAGCTGCTACATAGGATTTACTTATGTGAATCTAAGGTAAGAACTATGGTTTTCTTCCTAGACATGTTCTCCTCATGTGACAATAGTGTTTACAAAATTCCAATCCCTTGGTAAGTGGTTGAGATTAGATTTTGGGTGAAATCTATCTTATTCTTGAGACCTCAAAGAGATATTCTATAAGTAAATTAGTAGGTTTCCACCTTATTCCACTCATATCTAGGGAGAGTTAACTTGTTAATGGTATTGGTTCAGGAAACCGTATTGATAATAAGAGTTTAAACTAGTTATGATTTTACCTAAACCCTTCATGTTTAAATGATTCTTTCTTTCATTTGTGCATGAGTTTTTACAAGTTTATCATGTTATGTTAATTAAATTGCTTGTCTTTATTTCTATCTTATATTTTATAAGCATGATTACTTCTTTGTTATGTATAGTAAAGTATGAAACAATAGATATTCATCATGCTTTCTATTTTTCATCATTCACTAAAGTGGTCTTATAGTTTTATTCCTTGTAATAAGATCTATGTTTATCATGAAACATTCCATTAGACTTATTGGTTGTGTTGAGAATGTTGAATACATATATGTTTTCGTTTATGAAACCACAAAATCTTGTATTATTATTCATTATACAATTTATTAGACAAAGTTTTCCAGGATATTAGTACATATTTTTAATAGAATCTACCATATATCATACATTTTTTATTTTCCTACATGAAGGAATTGGTTGTTTCCAAATTAGTATCGTATGCTTAATTTAAAATTCTAAAAGTGCGAATTAAACATTTCCTAGTAGATATATTACCCTTTTCTTAGTTTTCTACTAGTATGTTAAATTGTCTAATTTTCCATCTCTTCTATCCTTTTTTCATACTACTAGTTTAAATTATTTTCTTTATATGCCATATCTTATACTTTTTTAGTTTATTATTAATGTGAATAAGTTATTCCTTATTTCACCTTTTGTAATTTCTTAGGATTACTATTAGTATCTCTTGTATTTGGATAATTAAATTCCATATTAATTATTAATATTAAAATTAATATTCCTAAGTGGTTAGTTATATTATCCCTTCATCATTGTTTATATTTCTTAGAGTATTTCATTATTTTTAATTATTATATATATTATACTTATAATGAAACAAATAACATGCATTAATTCCCATTTTGTTCTTCAAATAATTTAATGACTTGGCATTGAATGAGGTCACATTCCAAGTGGTTATTAAAATTCATGGTGGGTTTTATAATTTTATTTAACTATTTAAAATGGGTTTTCGACACTAGTTTTGTCACTAAAATGTATGTGTATTGTTAGGGAGGCATGTTGTAAGAACTGGTGGTAGTTGACCTTAAATATTTTTTTAAATGTTTTTGAGACCATAAGTCTCATTGTGGTTTGAATTTTTTTGAAAAGGTGAAAGTTTGGTCCTGAGAAATGGGTTCTTGACATAGGTTGACTTCATTTAAAGAGGGGTTTCTTTCTTTCAAAAGTGCTTTTTTGGGAAGAGTCTGATTTCTAAATTGAATTTCAATGTGTCGTTTGATAAATTATATTCAAAGAACATTCAAAATTTTGATTTCCTAATTATTCTATGATTTTCTCTTATTCCTATTTTACATAATAGAATCCATGATTTATTTCTTTTTTTACATTTAATTTTTTATTACTTATATGACTCCTCTTATAACTACTTGGGTTATATTTTTTACACTTATATTTATTTCATTTCTTAATTAGTAATACTTATTTTTATAATTTTTTTATTAAAGTTTAGTCACATTGTGATATATTTAGATAAAAGACTGATCACATTACTAAAGAACAGACCACGGTATACAATGGGTTTTGGGATGTTTTTAAAATTTTCAATTTCCCATTGATCCATTGATTTGAAAATAAGATGTATGTATCCTAAATGTAAATTTAGAATATGGTTAAAGAGTGATGAATTTTATGACCACTTGATATTGAAAAAATTCCGTAGTCAATATTTGTGTTGCTTTTGGCATTGATAATAAAATTTTAGAGAAATTTTGAGCACTAATGTCAGTCAACAAAATGAGATCCCAAACTTTTCAACAATGGAAAATGAACTGAAGAACCTTATAAATGTTCTTTCTTTATTTCAAGAAAATACCATCAACATCAAAACATATTAGAAAAACCATTTGAAGGTCTTATAAATAGTAACACGGCAAGTGATCTCTTTGGGATAGTTGGACAACTGAATCAAAATTTTAACATATTATTGAATCCTCCTCTTGATTATATGAAACTGATGTAAAATAAAACATCATTGAGAAGAAAAATGAATTTCATGATTTAGATAAGGATGGTGATAAAGATCTATATAGTGGATGATTGAAATATTCAAAGATTTTATTTCTACTTATTTTTTACCATATCAAATTCATGTGTTGAATTGCAAATAAGTTGATGTCCATGATATTGTAATTGTGGCTAGAATCATTTTTTGAAATTATAATTCCTAAGTATTTACATGATATGAAAAAAAATCCAACAATATTGTCCTGAATTATAAAAAAATACATGCTTATCACAATGATTTTATGATTTATTGGGGAGAGGAATCAAGAATACATAATTGTAAAAAATGTTCTTCTTATGGATGGAAGTAAATGGGTGATGTTAGAAGTATGAATCAACATACTACTATAAATAAGAACAAAATGATCAAACCTCAAAATGTTTTTTATTACATACTTTTAAATCCTCAATTTCAATGATTATTCATTTCATCAAAAATCTCTAATCACATCAAGTGTCACTCTATAGATAATAAAAATGATGGGTTAATGAGACATCTGATAGATTCAAATTCACAGAATAAATTTTATTCATTACATCCATATTTATTATCTAATCCTAATAATGTGAGATTAGGATTAGATTCTAATGGATTAAACCCATTTGGGACATTGAGAACCAGTTATAGGATTTTGTCGATTGTTTAGATCCCTTACAATATACCTCTTTGCATGTGTATGAAACCAAAATATTTTATTATTTTTATGATTATTCATGGTAAAAATGTCTAGATATGATATTAATGCATACTTGAATCCTCTAATTAAATAATTACAGGTGTTATCAAGAAAATGTGTTGAGAAAGATGATTCATCTTTTAGAAAAAAATTTAAAATGCATGTTGCTCTATTAGGGACGGTTAGTAACTTCCCTGGACTTGGTAACTTATCTAGTTAAAAAAATTACATAGGTCTGTCTTGTCTAGTTTCTAACATTTATTTTCAACTTAAACAACTAACTTTCAATATAAAATTATGGTTCTTATTTCACTGAATATTTATCAATGCATCAAATAGATTTCAATTAAACAAGTCAAATTCAAATGGTTCTATTGATCATAGACCACCAATGATGTTTTAGATAGGTTATGAAATATTTTTTCAACATATAAATATTGAAACATAATTTAAAAGGTATGTCATTTGAATGATAGTGGGAAGGAGTTTGAAGTTCATTGTCATGTGAAATTGGAATGAAACAATGAAAGAAAAAAAGTATATTCTTTAAACTTATGTATTGGTAATTCAATTGTTGTGGCCTAATATTGATGTTATGCATATTGAGAAGAATTTTTTTTGAAAATCTGATCATCACATTTCTTAATGATAGTGGAAAATTGATGTACCCTGTCAATTCTCAAAAGGACTTACAAACAATAAACACAAAGTATGATCCTTATCTATATGAGAATGAAAAGTATGATCTAGATATTTTTGAAATAAAAAATATAGATAAAGATACATTCCATCAAATTTTTAAACATGTTAAGGTATCTTATGTGTATTCAAGTAAAATCTCACGTTTTGTCGATTTAAAGTATTATAGGCCACATGGATTGAAAATTCATGATTTCCATATTGTGTTACAATATCTATTACCATTGGAATTTAATACATTATGAACTAAATATTTTACTGAACTATTACTCAAATTTTTCACATTATTTAGAAAACCACAAGAGAAAACTCTACAACCAGCTGAACTTGACAACCTTCAGAAAATATTTATTTTGACACTCTATTCAATTGAGATGATCATTCCTACATTATTTTTTATAGTCATAATAAATTTAACTGTGAATTTGGAAGAGTATATTTAGCAGAGGTGTGTCCTACATTTTATTGATACACGGATGACATTGAGACAATATTCAATCGAGTGGGATGTCACATTATGATTCGTTTCTCCTCGGAAGAAGATTTGATTTCGGCCTTGTCTTCTGCTCCTCGCATCTGCAAAGGTTTTCACTTCTTCCTTTTTCTCTAGACATACGATCCTCATATTAAGCGTGATTCTCTACAGATGGTGATTTGGGTTAGTCTCCCTAAACTCCCCCTTCCTTTCCAGAATAAAGCTATTTTACGAATGTTAGGGAACTTGATTTGTCATTTTTATGCACGGATAAGAGAACTAACTTGGTGAGTCACCCAGTTTCACTACTTCTATCTGTGGAGATTGATGTTTCTAGACCTCCAGTCGATTGGGTCTAGATATCAATTGGTGAAGAGTTTAGGTATAAGCAGAGGGTGGTTTTCAATTCGTGGTTCAATTTATGTTCGTCCTAAAATATTCTCGGTCATTTGGCCGCTTCCTATCGTCAGATAGGTAGTGGTGGGAAAGAGAAGTAGATTTTTGACCTTTCCCTTGAAAATTTGAATGTCTAGAAGAGTCCTAAAGACCCAAGAGTTCAATATGTGTATGCAATATTGTCGCATGATCTTGGTTTCCCCAAGTTGACAGAGCTGTTAGTAGGGAGTTCTCCCTCTTTTGATAAAATAGTTAAGCATGGAGGCAGTGTTCATTCCCAGGTGAATGATCAATGCTCAGTTCATTGTGATGTTGTTTCTCAGGAAGAAGGTAGGGGGCTCAAAGAGTCACAGTTCTCATTGGTAAGTGATACTATCTCCCGGAGTCAATGCCTCCCTGTCTCATGCATGGTTGCAAATCCTATTTTGATGCACAACCATTTGTCGACTTTGTCTGAGGAGGGAAAGGATAATTTGTATTAGGATGGATGTCAAACCACCATTCCAAGATGGAAGCGCAAGCAGGCTAAAAGGATTTCGGATCAGGAGGAGGTAAGTGACTTTGATGGGGGTGCCCAGTTTAGTTTGGACTATGAATAGAAGGCTATGGTCTGACCTGGATCAAGGAAAGGAAAACAAGGGATTCTCTTGACAGGAAACCTTACGGTTCCCAAGGAGGGGAAAAAACCAAGACCTCAGAAAGATTATTTGAACACTCCAAAGACAATAGTAACCAGATAGTCAGGTAAGATAAGGTGTAATGGTTTAGAGGTTGGATCTGGGGAATCTTATGTGCATCTCGGTGGGAGATTGGTGTCTGCCTTGACGAGAAAGATGCCTACTTCTAAGGATTTAATACCTTCTGATATTGGTTTTGGGGACAAGGAGTGTACTCATTTAGAATCAACCTTTGACAAGGAGGGAGGGCATTAGGGAGCGGGGGAGTTGGTTCCCATGCAGCTTACTCTTTTCACCAAGGAGGGACAGCAGGGGATATCAGGTCAGGAGGCTGTAATGGTTGAATTTCCTATGACTATCTTAGTGGACTTGCATCAGGTAGTTGATGCTCTGACCATGGGGAAATTATGGGACCTTCTCATTCACTCTAAGGAAGAGATAATGGAGAATGTTTTGATCATTCATGAATCCAAAGAGGATGCAGAAAGAATAATCAGGAGACCAATCCAAGTTGATGTAGGCAGGGAGCTGGGAGATTGGATCGATAAACAACATCTAATTACGATTAGACGATTCAATAAGGATAAGATTTCAATGTCAGAGTTCTTGCAATCATGGGACAATCTGGCTTCTCAATTCGAAGGGGATATCAAAACCGAACCAGATATAAACATATCAGGCTTGTCTTGGAAATTATTTCGGGAGGTTTCATCTAGTGTTTTTATGCTGGTTTTCAATAACGCAATTATCTGATATAGTATTGATCCTTGTTGAACATGTGGTCTTTCACTTTCTTCAATAAAAGTTTTTCCTAATAAAAAAATTTACTTTGGAGATGGAGTGGGATGTCTTGATGACATATCAACTCAATCTCAACTACAAGGGAAGTCAAAAACCATTCCTACTATTCTTCAATTATTTGGGAGGATCTTAAATGTTACACTGACAAAACTTTAATTACTATAGGCACATAGATATGTCTTAATAAAAATTAAAATTTTAAATCCATTCATTAGAGAGCCAAGGATATAAAAAAAAGAGATGACTAAGAATCTGGACATGAAATGATAAATATATAATAAAATATATTAATAAAGAGCTTTTAGAATGGTTTAACCATCATTTATATTTATAAATATTTTAATCAATACATATATTAGGTTGAAACATATTTATTAAATATATTAATGTATGTTAATTTTTATAGATCATGAATACTAATACTTGGATGATTTTTCAGAAGATATGAAGTGTTTGGATCAATGTCCTCTAAAAATGAAAGAAATTTTAATGATTACAATATATATTGCATTAAATTTTGAACAGTTGATTGGGAAGAAGGTTTGATAATAGAGAATAGTGGGATATTTATAGTTTCTAAATTGGGATACTATGAAAAATTGACTGATATTATAGAATTAAAATAACATAGGAATTTTTTAATTATTTTATTCAAATTCAAGTGGGATGATATTACCAGGGGTATTAGAAGATATTCATTATAATTTAATTTTTTGTAGTTATCTTACATGATAGATGTTATTGGCCTTGAATTACATGATTTGTATGTATTTTAATTGTAAGGAAAAGTTGTATATTATGTATAAGATGTCATGGGTGATGTATGGAGTGTAGTTGTTACCATAAAAAATAGACTTATATGATATGGGTGATGATGTGGAAGATTTGAAATCTGAAATTGAATCCCATCGCAATGAAGAAGAAAACTTCTTTATCCGTCATTATATTAAAAAATTTAGTCTTTCAAGTGCGGATGAAGTTGATGAGGTAATGAAGAAGTAGGAAAATTACATGATTTAAGGATAAAATGATGTATGTAAAGTTATCCATTAATTTATCTACCACTATATTATATTATTAGTCATTCATTTTCATAGTTATGTATATTTTATTTGTTAGTACTGTGCATCTGTTATCATTTTTAATGTTTTTTCAAGGATTTTTTTGGAAATATACATTCTAAAGTTGATTTAATTTGATTAAATGATATGATGTAAAGGAATAAGTGTTTAATTGATTCTAATAAACTCCATTTTAATGTACCATTGACCACACTGATAGACGATGATCCATCATTCATCCTCCCCAAAGTATTCGAGCCACCATCTATTAGGGGAGCATCTCTCACACCCTCCATTATTTAAGAATCTGAAAAATCCTCCTTCTCCATCCCATCCGCATATGATATAGTGCCTCCTCATTCACCAGGTTCATTTGTAAGGGAATAGTTCATCCCTCTAGTTTCTTTATGAGTATATTGGAGGGTAACAAATATAGGTTCAAATTTTAATTTAAATAAAGTTGTTACTCTATTTTATATTACTAACTATTTTGTCATAAAAGATACAAAAAATGCTATTATGGATAGAAATAGGAACAATTCAAAAGTCTATAATATGAACTAATTGATTTTTTTACAATTTGACTTTTATGGGGTCCCCACAGATGATTCCATAGGATAATTTGGTCAGATTCTTGGATAGTTGGTGATTGATTTGGTTACCCTTTGGATTATCTAACACTATAGGAATCATGTGCTTCAATCGTAGAAAAATAAAGTCTTCGAATCAAAGTTAAAGATAATTTTAAAACATTATGGGGTAATTGAATATCATTATGTTATTAAATTCTAATATTTTAAAAATGAATCTCTTTGTAGATAAGTTATTACACTTTACTGTTGCGGATATTATCACATGAAAGTGGTAGTTGAATATTTTGGGTAACAAATGGAAATATTTTAAATGATTATTATGGACTAAATTCAATGATACATCATTGAACACTCAGTAGTAAGTATGAGAAGGTACTTGAATGTGTACATAAAGATCACTATAAGGTGTTTGTTGATATCCATTGTCATGAGAAGAAAATAGTATTTAAATATATATTATTTTATTTACCATATTTTACATATATACATTGATATTAAAAGGAGATGACATTGAATAAGTTAATATTAAATTACATGTTACTTATTTCAGGATATTTCAAGAAAAAATGCATCAAGTTGAGCTAAACAAATCATCCCTCACACTATTGATTCAAAGAGATTTTCTATAACCAGAATGATAGGGGTAATATTTTCATTAGTTTAAATATTTATCATATAACATTAATTGTTTCATATATTAATTTTTTATTTATCTTTTTTTAATATAGTCAAACAATACAGGGCACTAACTCTCTAGAGAAAAACATTTTTTGGATTTTCATACAAAATCTGATGGGATTTATGTTAATGAACTCACAAAAGAAGATAGGGTATGATTATAATGACTTATTTCTATTTGTCACTATGAAAATATGAAATTCTTAAAATATGAATGATATTTTATTTATAGGTAAAAAAGAACTATGGGATTCCAATCACACATAGTCCTCCTCAGTCTACCAGGATGATCCAGTTGGATAAGTCCTTGGTAAAGATCATCCTTGTCGCGTGTGTAGGATTTGCTTTAGACAATTACCATATGATGACATTGAAAGGCCATCGAGGATTATAATAGCATCTACTCCTAGTTTTACTTACTCCCGACCTTGAGATGCTAAATGGTATTTTGTTTTAGTGAAAAGAACAATATAGGAATAGGGGGATCATATTGAGATGTAATATGAAAATTTTGTTTCTATATAGAAATCATAGATTAAATTATGTTATAAGATTTTCAGATCTGTCCCCAAGGATATTGCGGCAATGGATAGTAGTTATCAAGTAAATCACTAAAATTCATAATTATTTAGTAAAAAAAATTATTGGTTTAGAAATTATATTTAAATATACATCACTATTAAATTTTCAATAAAATTACCATGTAGTTTCTAGTAGTAGAAAGTGGAGATAGTCACAGAGAGGGTGTTGATAAAATTTCATCATGTAGTGATTAGGGATCTCTATGGATTTTATGATGATATGTAACAAAACATATGATAGTCTGACACTAATATGGTGACATAGAAACTATGTTGTGGTTTCTGGTAGGGATATATGTATTTACTTTACATTTCATGAAAATATATATTCTTGGTTTATTTTCTATGTTTAGTTTTGAAGATTACCTTGTACTAATCATTCTTAGGCTCTCAAAGTTTTTTGTTTTGTTTTAATACTCCTTGAAATTCCACCTCTTATTTTTCTTTTCAAAACATATAGTCTCTTACAACCATTTATGAACATTATTTAGACCTAAAATCCACTTGTTAATTCACAAAGTACTACTTGGATAACTAAACATTCTAGTCATATTACATGTGTAAGTGCCACTAGTATTATTCCTATCTGTGTAATATATAAATTTTTACAATCACTCACCTCTTAGATAGAGGACCTTAAACTATTTTATTCATAGAGATAAAATTTCCATCAGTCTATACACTCGAAAAAACACCTCTCTTATTGTAATGTTACTTTAAAACATATTTAATTCGATAATCAATCATAATAACCCTGCATAATGACTATATTTAATATCTTCAGGAAATAAGATGAAACATCTACAACTTCTTTAACCTGATTTTCAAAATTATTATTCTTCATATACAATTAAAACTATAAGAAACTTCTTCCCTCATACTCATTTGTATTTTTTTTAGACAAACCCAGAGAGAAAATATAACTCTATTCACATAGATATTATTGGGAACTTTAAACTACATCCCTGATGTACTCGATAAAGCATATTGAGTTCATACATATTAAATTTATCTTTATGGATTAAAAATATAAGAAAACCCAAGTAGGTTCAATATTTATACTATACAAATCACAACCCTCGACTATGAAAATTTTATATTCCACCCGTAGAGCTTATGTGAAGGTATTTTGGGGGTTTTCAATTACACTTTAAGATATTATAAATATATAAATTTTAATGTGATAAATGCTATTTAAAATATAATGGAACCTTATCACATAATTGTTTGGTGATGGAATTCACGTCCTTTCTTTATCCTTTGTCTAATTTTGTGTCACTTTCCCTATAAAATTCTAATATTTATAGAATAAGAAATTGGTATTTTATGAAATTTCAAACATTCTAATCTATAAAAGGAGCCTTCTTCTTCCTACTAAAATATACACCTAATGTTTGTTTGATTAGAAGTGAATTATCTGTATTCCATAAATAAAAATTAAATATCATGGTTGGAATCTCTTTATATTAAGATGAAACTATATGTCCTCTAAATAAAGAAGGAATTGGAGTTCTTATTTATAAGTAATAAATCATTTCATTATTTTCTTTTATCTTCATATCCACTTTCAACTTGGATATGATTTAGCTCTTCTATAACATCTAAATAAAATAATTATTCTTATATAACAATGTTATTGTAATAAAATCAAATAATTTTCTTTCACAACCACTATAAACATGCATGCTGATATGAAATGATTTATAACTCATAGCAATGGTTGGCATGATTTCCCTACTATCATCATATAACTCAGTATGTCAAATTTTTTATATCCATGGTTGTAATTAATGCTAAAACCAAAACACATAATATGTTTGACAACATATCACATGACCATGGGTGACATGAACACCAAACCCACATTTCCATTATGGATCCCAACATCGTTGGCATCTTCATCCAACCCAACCCACATAACCATTCTATAAAATCACATTCCAATGGTTGGAATGCTCACTCAATTCATGTCACAAGTCACCCATGTAAAATGATATCATATATTATCTTAAGACATAATTAATAACTCACTATTCAAAATGATAATATTAAACATACGAAGAACAAACATAAAAGGCCAAGGGTTCTCATAGGTTACCAAAGCACCCAACACTAAATGATGCATGAGCTGGGATAGCTACAGTCACACAACCAACCTCTATATAATTTCAACTAATTCAAATTGATACCATTATTTTTTTATTAACTTACAATTATACAATTTATCATGGAGAGATCCAAGGTTTATATCACAGTTCACTACTCCCTTACATGCTTAAAAACATCCCATGTGGGTTATTTTAAATCATTTATGAAGCATGAGGGTCAAATAAATGGTACTTTTTGACATATCCATCAAAACAAACTCAATAATAACATCAAATAAAATTATTCATATTAATAAATTAGTTGTTTAAATCATTTTTATATTAATGATTTTTTTATTTTTTGTAAATAAAACATAACATGTATTGATTATATTATTATTATACTGTAATAGTTTGTTTACTTTGTATATTACAATATCTATTTTTTTATGTTATGGGGTTGTAGTTTCCCTTACTATATTTTTTTTAAAACAGATATATAGCGTTAGTTTAAACCATCATTATATATACCAAATTTATGTGTAGTAGTAGTTTAATCCACCATTATATAAGAAATAAATTTCATTAGTAGCGGTATTGTTTTATTTTAGAAGCGGTTTCCTTTCAAAAAATCCAAGGGGATAAATGTGGTTTAAAATTCCACTAAACAAACATTCTGTGATGGTTTACAAAAAACACCACTAAATGGAAGGAATCGATGTTATATGAATGTTCAAACCAACTTTATCATTGGTTTTTTTGAAACTGTCATAAAAAAGGCGGCGTTTTAAACTGCCACTATCCTTATATATTTTTTGTAGTGATACTGATCACACATATAATACATTTTCATGTTAGTTATTTAATTATCAAAAAATTATGAAGTGTTATTAAAATCCCCTACCTCAACCAGAGACTCATTTAAAATACTAAAGATGATGATGAAATGATAAATGAAACATACATAAGGGAACCATTAATAGACCAAAACCCTAATGATTCGACATGGAAATAGAAACCCTGAAATCCCTGGAATCATATTGGAACTAATTATATGATTCCAAAATTGGAGAATGGGATGAAATTAAATGGTATAATTAGGAAACTCAAATTGGATCTACAACAAGCTATATCCTAAATCCAAGGGTCAATTCCATGAATGATGAGTTGAATGGTTTCATTAAATTCTCCAAAATTTTAACCAAGTGTCCTAAAAATAGATAAAAGAGTTAAAGGTTTCTAAGATTCCAATAAATTTATATCAGGGATGAAAAATATATGAAAACAACACAATGATTTGAACACATAGAAATGTTTATATATCTAAGGTATACTCTAGAGAAACCAATCCTGTTATACCGTAATAATTTTTCAACAATCCAAAATCCAATGGTCATGCTTAAAATCCATCATGAAGATAATAAAAATATTCTATGAAATTATTACAAGGCTCTAATCTATGTGGTAGCCTAAATACATTGAAACCCATCTACATAGTAGTATAAGTATCATACCCCAAGGATATAAAAAATAAAATAACCCTTAAAATTAATATCTCTGACTTCTATGCCACTTCTAAGAAACCACACCATAAACTCATTATATAGACTCTGTCACGATAAATACTTTGACGATATCACCACACAAATAAAGTCTCATGCTAAAACGGCTGCAAAAATTGAAGATTCCCTAAATATTTAAATCATAATATCCATGGTGTAGTTATCCATCAATTTATATATTTGAATCTAACATTCCACAATGTAACACATGCCTCCACTGAATAATCTCTTTACCAAACAAAAATATCAAATCAAAACCACCCTTCCATCCCAAAATATCCCCCTAAAATATCTATCCTAGAAAATATTTAATGAAATATGTCAATTTGGTCTAAAACATCAAAATAAATACAACTCAGATTATTCTCATCCAAAATAATTTGAAATAAATAGAAGTGGAAAACTGCGTATAACACCAACCAAGAACTATATAAAATATACACCTCTTAAAAGAATTAACAACCATCCAATGAATAATAAAACATCTGGAGAAAATTTAATGAAAAATAAAACATCTCATCAACAAAAATCAATATTCTTCACTATTGACAAATAAATTAATGTTTTTCAAAAAATAATAAAATTTCTCCAAAAATTAATATTGATATGATGATTTCAAAAAAATGCGCTCATTTTATAAATAACATTTCTAAATATTCCAAAAAAATCTAATATTTTATAAAAAATATATAAAAATATTTTATAAAAAACATATTTTTTTGAAACATAAAGTTTAATTACTGAATTTTTAGAACTTATTTATTATAAAATAATCAATAAATTTAGATTATATAAAACTATTAGAGATTATTTTTATAATATTTTTAATTGATATTCATACCTCCAATATTAATGGATTGGTTATTATAGTCATGTTTAAATAATAATAATATAATAATATATCATGGCTCATTAAGTCTTAGTGTTGTGTGTTGTATATTCAATCAAACATAGTGTTATTTTAAGATCTTTGAGTGTTACAAAATATAGCTAAAGTATTTTTGGATTTTTATTTTCAAGTTTAATTTAATAGTCCATTTATAGTTTCTCATAATTCCAATTACTTCAATCAATGACATAAAAATCCAAAATGATTTATTAGACCAACTCTTGGTTCACTTTTGGCTCAAGTGAAACCACATTTTCTACTACCTCTCCAAGTTGATTCTTATGAAATCTAATTGGTTCCATTATCTATAAGTAGACATAACATTTCATAGTCAAAATGCAATAACAACTAAAGGATTTTTACATTAAAATTTACCATACGTAATAAGAATTGCATGCATCCTTTTTAAAATCAAACAATTGTAAACTTTTTCATCATTTTTTTTGTAAAATATAAAACCAAAGTAGATTAATGGAGTGTTATTGGTAAGTATTACTAACTATTAATTTTATTCAACTCTGATCAATTATACTCATGAATATGAGATGAAAAATTACCTATAAGTGTATAGATGTTTTTAACATGAACATTTAGGTAACACGAATTTCAACATCAAAATGTAAGATGCATCTTTTATGCTATATATTTAAATTTTATATGATCCTATCTCCATTCCACTAATCCAAATAAAGAACTAAACAAGACTCATGCCATTTCCAACTCAAGGACTAAACAAACCAGATACCATTTCAAATCAAGGAAAAAAATAAAACTGAGAGCATTTATAACATTATACCTCTCCCCATTGGATTTATAAGTAGAAGTGGTCCTACTAGACATAAGTAAAAAACCTAATACACCAAAGGCTAGAAACAAATTATAATGGATTATTAAAACATTGTGGGATGATTTTCCCTTACAGAAAAAAACAACCTATCAATATTAGACCATAAAAATAAAAGTCAACCAAAAAGATACATGAAAAAATAATGTAATCAATAATTAAAACCAAAGAACCAAAAACATTAGACTTATAATATAAATAATTGAAATAAACTGATAATACTAGAGAGATAAAAATACCAAAACTAATAAAATTCTAGACCCATCTATCACCAATCATCAAACCCCCCTTCTATGCCCAAGGTATCAAGATTCATCATTATATAATAATGATTCATTTCCTGTTACAATGTTCTGATGGATGACATATATAAATTCCCCTAAGTGACCACTTAGGGGGTGAGTGTAAACTTAGTGGGATTTCTCAAATTACTTCGTAACACACATCACTAATATAAGAACTAGTTAGCACAATTTAAATAAACCATTTGTAGTTGATAAAAAAATTCATATAAAACTGTACATATTTTCCAAATAAAAAAATGAAAAATGTATCTAAACCATTTCTAAAATTATTTGGAATACCCATTATCCTATATCCACACACCCAAAAACACACACACATGCATTCTGAGTGAAAATTCCATACTCATGATTTATCACTTTTCAATTCATGATTTCATCACTTAGTGGTCTATCTATTGTTCCCTAATATCACATTCCCCTTATATAAGGTCATTTCCTGGTACCCAAATGGTATATTCCCCTTATACAAGGTCAGATAAAAATGAATGAACTCATGAAATATATGTTTTACAAAACCCATTCCAACAAATTAAAAATTAATCTAACTCTCTGTTGAAACAATTTTATCAAACACATCATGATCTTCAAAATGATTTCATAATTTGAATGCATCATTTTAAAATTAAAAACAATGGGGTTATTCATAAATCCCTAAATATTAACAAACAATCAAATTCCATAACTAAATGATTTTTCTATCATTAATCAAATAGGTATTTATAACAATTTAAAGAAAATAATTTATTCAAAATACGCATTCAAGTTCTATTTCAAGTTAAGACTATAGAGACTCCACCTACTTCTCAACACATGGTGAAATTTAATACTGGTACTAAGATCCTCTATATTGTTCCATAGATCTCATTTAATTTAATAGATTCAATAATGTATCATCTGGATCCCCATCCTAGAACATTGATCTATCTTTACGGGAGAATGAATAAGAGTATATCTAAGAAGAATGTTTAAGAATGAGGACTTAACAAGGAATATAGATCTCTAACACGTTTTGATTCAAAAAAAATCTTCATATTTAAAACAATAATCAAAGGATCTTTGGGAGAAATGAAATTTGATATCCTTGATGTTTAGGTTTCCAATATGGGTTTCGATACTAAATTCTGATTAAACCCACAATTTTCAGAACATTAACAACACTTTAAACGGTTAGGCTATATAGTTTGTAAATCCTTGTACCAACCATGTGTTTGTAATACCTCAATCCAAACCCTCCCTTGGTTAGAACACATAGTTAGAAAAATAGTGTACCAAATGTGATTTTCCCTCTTTTTCAAAATGCACATTTTCCCTTGGGAACTTTCATGCTTTGTATAAACTGTATGCCTACCCATTGAATCCCAAAGCATGTTGTATGGTTTCCTTGTGGTGGTTCAATATTTCTACTAATTTTTCACTAACTTTGAATCTCCAAAAACACCTTCAAAGCATTTAAAAACCTCCCTCATCATCCTAAATATTAACCCTATAATTTTTTAAGATCAAAATATATAGGTGAAGTGTAATGTACCTGCGGTAGGGAGCTACATTATAGATCTTAACTGAATTATAAATTGATTATTTTTGTTATATTGATTGTATATGGGATTTGGAAGATCATGTATGGGAATTGAATCTATTTTTTATTGTTTCTATAGAATTATAGGTATATTTAAGATGAGACTGGGGAGTATGAAATAGAAATGTTAGATAAATGTTCCAATAATTTTCAAAATAACTCAATGTTTATACATTCCAAGGATGTGAAGAACAATGGTGGGGAGAATTTAGTACCACTGGATTCAATTAAATGACACCTTTTTATGTAATTATTTTTTTAAATTCTTCTATTATGTTTTGGGAGTTTTTGGAAGGTTTTGGAATGTTTTGGAGTGGTTTATAGAAGTATAGGGTTTGTAAATGGTTAGTGGAAAATTTTCACCACCTACAAGAAAATGTGAACCATATTTTGGTGATCACTGGGCAGGTACATGGTTTAGGAAAAATATGTGTGTGACCATGGGTAATAATGACATATGAAATATAAGGAAGAAAGAAAGGTCGTCAGATAGCTTGTCTAACTTTGTGAGACAACAATGCATGGGGAATCCTTGAGATAGTAGCAATATATGGTTGGCATAAAGTATTCCAAACTATGTATCCCAAACCATGTGGGTCCTAGGATTTCATAGTAGCACATGAGTAGTTGATAAATGGTTTTACAATCATGTAGCCTAATATCAAGACATGTAGGTAATATCCAAAATATTGTGGTTTTAATTTGAATTAAGATGCATAACCCTTATTAATACCATAATATCATTGGTTCTAGAATCTTGATTTCTCTCAAGGATCCCTTTGTAATTATATATTATTAGGAGACAAAGTTTGTCGATTCAATGTTCATTGGAGGTTCAAAATAATTGGTAAGTTCTTATTATACCATGTTCTTCCAAAATACACTCTTATCCTCTCACCTAGATCCATAGATCAACAAATTTATTATTGTATCTATTTTCTATGATTATGATATTGATGAGATATTATTATATATATTGATGTGGAGAAGACCCAAGGTTGGATCTAGAATATCTTAGAGTCATTCTTTATTTTTTCTATCTATTAAGAGGTACGATTATTCTCTCTCATTTACAATTTTTTATAACATCATGTATTAGTTTTTATTAAATGTTTTTCAATATTTTTTTTGAAAATATTGTGTAATTATTGATGAAAACCCCTTTTTAATGGATTTTGAAATTGCGGGAATTTATGGTTTTTAGAAAAAACTCCTTTTTATATTTTCTGATTGATTATTTTGAAATTATGGGATGGTTACACAAAAATATTATTGATCAAAATATTTTAATAATGAATTGATTTTTTTGAATTATAATTTAGTGTGGAATTTGACATACATGGTTTTCGTGTTTTCATTTATAAATATGATCCTGAGGAAGGGGTGTTTTCCATTGGGTCACATAAATATTGGTCACCTTGTGATGACTTGGTGGAGAGATGAGAGACCTCTTATAATTATGGTACTATCACTTAGCATGAATGTGTGTGTGGGTGTTTGTATTGACAAATTGGAAAGGGTATTCCAAATAATAAGAAATGTTTTAAATAAATTATTTTATGTTTTCCATGGAATTTTTTTATGGTTTTCATATAAAATCCATAAATGTTTTCTCAAAAATGTTTCATAGAATTTTGAAAAATGTTTCTTGTCTTTGTAGTGCGAGTCTGGAAGTCTTTATGGAAATCCTTATGTGTTTATACTCACCCCTTATTGGGAAGTTTGGTAAATTTTCAGATGTTTTATACTGGGATATATGTAAAGGTAATTCATTATTTTTCTCTAGTAATGTGTATTGATAACTTGGGAATAATAGGTGGATTTAGAGCTTACAAATTAGTTGGGTGTTTTTTGGTATCACGTCACATGAGGCCTCTGAGTCATGTTGTATTTTTTTATTTTATATTAAATGTACTTTTATTACTCAATTCTTGTAGGTTTTAAATTAGGTTTCATTATCACTTTACTCATGCTTAATATTGGTGGTTAGGATATTAAATATTCAGTGTTGGCATGTTATTTTACCTTTTAAGGGGAAATCATCCCCCAAAATTATTTGAAGCCAATGGAATTTATAACCAGACTTTGCTGTACTGGGGATTTCACATAATTACAGTAACACCTCTATCACTTCTCATTATGATAAGGAGGGGAAGGATGTTAAATGATTCCCCATAGAACAAATGTCAGGTTTCATTCACTGCAAAAATATCTGAAACCATTTCCCATAAAACTTTGGGATTCAATTACAATTAATAGAATTTCATAACCCCTCATTAAACAATTGAGAGGAAAATAGAGTATACCTAGCTCTAATAATAATTATGTGATCATATGATGGGTTATACACACTAAGATATGGGTTAATCAGTGTGTATAGTAATTTCATGTCCCTTCTACTATTAATATTTTTTAACTTATCTCTATGAATACAGTCACTAAAGAAGAAATAAGTATGATGAAATAGGGTTTTTAATAAGGTTTACCTAGTTGAGGATGACTATGCCACTTTTGATGGGTATTTATTATCCCAAGTGAATGGTCCCCTTGTTTTTCTCAAAAATAACGCAAATAAGAGTATGAATTTTAACATGTACAATCTTATGGTACCAGTATATTAAGATCATTAAATAATAGATTACAAAGAAACCTTTCTTACTAATGATAAAATTTTTGTATATCATCGTCTATTTAGAAAAAATATATTGTATTGTTCATCCTTTCACAACAATATCTAGTGATTATTCTCTATTTTTATTCATCAATACAACTGAATGTTGACTCAACATTTTTCAGAATAAACCCAATATCATTCTAAATTTAAATTTTATATATTACCTAAATATAATTTCACTACTGTTCACATATATTATTATACAATAATGCCGCAATTTTTAGTCAATTTCCCAACTCTTTCACCTAGATGAATTTTTTTCTTCATATAAATCAAAACATCCTCTTAAACTAGCTAATGATAAAGAATACTTCCTCATCATAATATTTTAATTTACATTGTATACTATATAATATAAAATCCAAAGAAAAATCTACAATATTGATTTTTCATGGGTATTTCCTTGTAGATATGGTGACACAACATATCACACTATAACATGGAATTCCTTCATAATCATCTTCTTCTTCATCCAAATCATGTCATTTGTTTTATGATTGAATCGTTATCTTGATATTTTATCCATGAAGAATGTTTTACATGGCACATATGATTATTTTATTACTTATTTCTAAAACATAAAAATACTTGAATATAAAATTTTTTCCCAATATAACAGCAAAAAAGTTCCAATATCTTGACATCATACAATCTATATAAAGACTTAATATAAAGTTCTCCATTCTACCTAAAAAACATATGATCAACAAAAATAAATATTTCCCATGCCATTGTTAGTTATTTTGGAAACTCTAAATGTTATATGATCATAGAAAATTCTTATAACAGAACTCAATTTTATACAATACAAATAGACATATATTTAAAACTTTAGAACATTTTAATTCATGTGTTCATAATGAAATGACTTATTACCATACCATCACAATTTTTATATACTCATATCTAACATATCAATATTATTGAAATGAATTATGGACTTCATAACTATGACTCTAGGACTTAACAATCTATTCCTCAATTCATCCACGGGATCCTTAAACTAAATTCATTTAACATAATTCTCCTCAAAAAAATGTATATATTCTTTATTGATTCACTTAATTATACATTCAGTTGAAAAACTGTATTCAATTATTGAAGATATTGCTCTCAAATCCATTGGATAATTTTATTCCTCCAATATGATCAGTTAAAAAAACATCACATTGAACATTTATTGAAAAATAATAAAATATCATTCTTTATATTATTAAAATTTCATTAAATTTATGTTATAATGGCTGATTATTTTATATTATTTGAATTTATTTATTTAAATTTTTTCATTAATAAAATATTGAATAATTTTACGTTTTTTATTATTACTCATTTTTATGATTTGTTTATTTGATATGATCTAAACTAGTCGGGGCCCACCTGGGTTATAGATATGATATGAATCACCCACCATATTCAACTCTAGTTGGAAGGTTTATATTGATAAACACTATGTTGGAATATCACACATGATGTAGGGATATTTTTTAATTGATATATATATATAGAACACATATCCGTCAAAGATTATGATAATAAAATAGTAATATATTAAATTAATTTTATTATATAAAACTGATATGGAAAATTTTTTGATCCAAAAAAGTTATACATGTCAAAATCCACAATGAAGTAGTGGAAAAATACGTCCTGAATAAGAAAAGTTAAAGACATAAACTACGTAAATAAGAAGACCCCAGTAAGAAGCTGTCTCCAAACTGAAAATTCACCCATTTACGAATTTCTCTACTAGGAATCAACTATAAACATGGAAAAATATCTCATCATATAATAAGAAAATCTCAATTTTTTGAGTTTACTGCATTGAAATGGGTGATATGGACAAAGAGACCATATAGGGGGTATATAGATACTTGGAAACATGCCCTAAAATAATAATCGAAAGACATATAAGAAATTCAGATTAGGGCCCATGATATGATTGAAAATCAGAAGGAATATATATGATGATATTTCATATAATCTCACTAAGTATATTATCGGGACATAGGTAAGTGTTGAAAATCCTCTCTCCAACTCATGAAGGTTTACATATCACAATTGACTACAGTTTCTTGAAGTCACAACTGGCCAGTAAAATATGATGTTGATAGCCTAGTAAAATATTTCACCACAAATCTAACTGTAGGGTTCCTATGGTGTCATGATACTTTAAATATTTTTTTACACAAAACAACCTTTTATACTTACACAACAATCAACTTTTAAAGGCTTAATCTTTATTGAAGCAAGAGTTTTAATCAATGAAATATCCCATGCTATTATATATAGTTAGGAATACTATCATCATTTGAGAAAACCTAAGTGGGACCTATTGTTATGATAGAATACAAACCAGTGATAACTAACCATATAGACATTAAAACACAATATATAAGTAGGAACAAACCATATTATACAAAACTACAGGGGTTCCTAAACCTCCATGAAGGGATTGTATCTTTTGAGGGGAAGAACCAACACTATTGGAAGAATCATATCTAATTTATTACACAACATACAGAAAATTGGTCTAACATAATATATAGATTTATTAAACCCCAGGTAGAATATATAGGATACATTATAGATGATTGGTACATAAAGTAGATTAGATGATGATAATCTACTTTATTAGTAATACTGGAAAATCATACCCTATTTCTTAAAAGAAGAAAAATAAGACGGACATGAAAAATAATGTAGATGTATTGGACCTTTTAATGATAATATTCTCACAAATGAATCCTACCATACATTAGATACAAAATAAATAATAATACTTTCTATATAATTTTTAAAACAATTGATAATGTAAAATAAATCACCATATTTCAATATATATATATATATAAACAAGTTATATACCATTTATTTTACTTAAATGAAACCCTAATGAGTAATAGAAATTTTTTATAATAATTGAAAGGCTTTATATTTCATAATTTTTTGGTCCATGCCAGTGGTATTAGTTAAATATATGATATTGGTTATGAAATGGATTTACCTATGCTAATATTATCATTTCTTAGAATGATATATTATTTGATGTTCTGGTTGATTTATTTGAACAATTATGAGTAATAATGATAATAATATTATGATTATTTATATATTATAAAACATATATATATCCATTTTTTATTTAAAGGGGATATGTAATAATTTTTAATCGTTTGTCTAACCACATTTTCATGCTTTTTTGTCTCCATCAAAAGAAACACATGAAAATATAGTGTTCCTCATATAGTATGGTTTATTCAATAGTATGTGTTCCTATTACAAATGATTATACTTGTTTCTCTAATTATTTGGGCCTTCTATATGCCACCCTACATAGGTCACACATTTAATAACTACTCGACCCTCCCTAGTATAGAATTTCAAGACCATGTCTCAAACTAACCTTATTTTTTATTTTCCCCCATTCCCATATCAAGAACCTCTACTAGAGAAATACTTATCCATGGGAACCCTCCACATATCACTAGGAGAGACATCACAAAACAACTATATTTTTTGAGAACCTCAAATAGCCTCCCCGACACAATGACCTAACCCCTTTTCCAGATAATAAAGAACTACAATCGATGCCTCTATCAATCTATATTTTGGGCTGATGGCCACCATCTAATATTTCAAGAAGTGAATAGTAGGAGAGACTGAAGATTATATATTGGGAAATAAATTTAGAGGATAGTCCCATCCCAATTTTTCTCTTTTCCATTAATATTGACCGTCCAAAATGATATATATTTTGAATAAGAATTTTTGTAATTATGAAATCAAACCATGGTTCACTTTGTAAAAAACAATGAATGGTGAAAATATTAATTGATAAAGTGAAGAATTAATTATGAATAAAATAATCTATCCCACAGAAATTTATTTATATTAATCATAGATTGAGGGAGATAAAACTATTATAAAACTTTTCAACGAAATCTCCATTGATATTGGAGAATAAGAAATATCGCATATCATTACACACAACATGAAATAGAAAACCTCATATAATAAATTTATCAACTAGATTCTATTTCATAGAATCATAAAGAATATAGAAAAAACAAAGAAAAAAATCAAAATTTAATCCAAGATAGATCATTTTTAAAGAACAATTAGGTGAAATGTCAAATCCAATATCTCATTCATTGATGTCATGAAATATGATCTCTCTCTCCAATATGACTTCTTATCCACCATTATAATCACACCCACACAACATCTTAATATAGGTTTATCCATGTTATGAAGACAAAATAAAATAATATCTAAATCTGGGATTTAAATAGAGAATGGACTTGGCTTTAGCAACCCATAAATAAATATAAAATATTTGTAAATTTATATTATTCTTATTTTTTAATGGAAAATTCCCATGAGTCCCAATGAGACCCAAATATATACCATCCTAAGGGAAAATACAATATTCCATACATGTTAATAATCTTGGATTTTCAATTTAAGACTTTATTTGGATGGAAATCCACAATTCCTAAGAATGAACAATAGTGGGAAAAAATATTGTTTCAACCTTAGTATATCTTTATTAAGACCTTACCATGATCACATTATATTCTATCCAACATCAGCATAAACACCATAATATTTAACGAATAAAACCACTGAATAATTTCTATATGCTTTAATACTATGGTAAATATTAAATTCCATCCCTCTATAGGTCCCAAGATGCTAAAAACATATTATTAAGCCATATCCTGATTGGAAAAAATATGGTTTACCACATCCTCTCCAACTTATGTACCCTTTAAATCCATAGAATAAAAAAACTAATTCTCATTTTCATTCCCCATTCTTGCTCTCCAAGATATGGTGTTGAAAAAACTGCATTTTGTTTTCTAAATATATTATTATTCATCATTGAAATATATAAATAATAAATATCATTTCGGTAAATTTTTTTGATTACTATAAAAATAATTTGAAAACTATGTAACCTAATTGTAATTTTTTTAAAAAAAATACTTCATATAAATCTCCTTCTAATCTTTATAATAGATACATGTCTTCTGGGTCACACTTACTCATCCAATTATTATATGAAGAAACGTTTGAAATCATGGGGTGAGAAATCATATTGGTAAGGGTTTTTAAAAAAATTTCCCAATTTTCAAAATTTTGAAAACATACACTGAAAAAAAATCATTTAAATAATAAATAAAATAAAAAAATTATTTAAACATAAAATTAACTTCAACCATTTCTAAAAACATAAAGAGTTTCCAAAATGGAAGATAAATTTTTAGAACATATAATTTTTCAAAACAATTTTAAATACTAAAGAAACTTTTCTTAAAACAAATAATTTATAAAAAACCAATTCAATTAGTTGAAAATAAAAAAAAATCCATACGATTAATTTAGATAATTTTCTAAAAATAATAAATCATGAATTCAGAAAAGTACATAACAAAATTGAATAGAAAATTGTGAGGCATCATGAAACACTGAAGGTTGTATATGGCCAGACCTTCTTGTTGGAAGTTTCACCTTTAGTTTTGGGTTCACCCCCCATTACTCATCACTTTTAAAATTTCTAGGTATTAAATTTTCAAAAATGAATTTTCATATTTCCATTTTCCATTAGATTTTTTAACCACATTTTTAAAAAAATTAACAATGGTATCATATATGTATAAATAGTTATATATACATATACGTGTGTCTATATATATATATATCACTAATAAGAAAAAGAATGTTCATAAATATATGGAATAAGATAACAAAAAACATACATTTACGCAAAAACTGAATGATTAATGCATTGACATTGAACAATTTAGACATAAGAAACATCCAAGATAAAATTATTACCACATTAAATGATAAATTTTAAACTACTAAAATACTTATTGAAAATAAACACAAATAAATTAAGGAATAAAAACATAAAGTAATAACTTTTAATGAATCTACCACTTATTAATAAAATTATTTGAAATAGTAATTTTTGTAAAAATATTTCCCCTTACACAAAATAATATCCTCGACACCAACTATAAAAACTATAATAAATTAAAACAATAACACCCTAATATGATGTTTTATTTCTAAAAACAATTTCCATATGAAATGTTAAATTTGAGAATTATTTCCCATTACGAAAGGGTATTTCTAAATAAAATTGACAAATAAACATTATTTTAAATACATATGATGTTATTAGAGAAAATTTTAAAACAAAAATTAAAATCAGTTTCTCCTAATAAGAGGATATGAAAACACATTAAAACATCATATTTTAAATACATTTTCCCCCTTACCTAAAATATAGTGGAATCATACTGGACTTCTCCATCTTTAAAAAGAACCACTAGGAGAAGATCTCCTTTACTCACTTTACTTTTCTAAAAATTCAAATTACATATATTATTAGATGATACTAAGAGGAACTTCTTTTGTTGTAACATACAAGGAAGAGTGTTTCTTTTATAACCAAACATTTATGTGAAATTAATTTATTGATATTATTATTACATTTATTTATTAATATTACTTTTATTATCATATAATACTATTTAAGAAACCCTCAAATAGTGAAGTCTTTTTTTCTTATGAAACATGCAGACTAACCAAATTGACATTTTGTTCTTATTTATTTCACCCTTTTTTTGAGCTCCTTTATAATTAATCCACACATACACAGATATATATATATATATATAACATATATCACGTGGATTTCATATATATATATATATATCACATAAATAAAATATATTTTTAACACTTATGTTTTTCAACACACACAAAAACACACACACATATATATAACATTTATATTTTATCATATATATGTTTCAGCATATACATATATATATATATATGACATATATATAACATATATATATTTATTTCAACAAATATATGTATAAATATAAATATTTATATTATGATTTTTTTTCTTTCATGTCCTACGAAAAATATATACTTCTTTTTTTAACTTTATATTTCTCCCTTATTAGTTACGCCACACTATTATATATATATTTAAAAAAATTATTTTTATGAATCTTATGTATATATATACATGTGTGTGTGTCTGTGCGTGTGCACGTGTGTGAGTGTATATTATTCTTCCATTTAGATTTTGATTTTTTTATTAAAGTAATTTGTCATATATATACATATATATACTAGTTGGGAGTATATATATACATATATACTGAAACTATATTATATATATAAGTTTTTTAAATATCATTTCATAACCCTTATTTTTATAACATTATCATAAATTTTATTATCATTTACATGTACATGCATACACATACATATATGTTTATATATTTATATGGTTATTATGTTGGATTAATACATATATAAATATATATTCATTAACATGTTTTTAATATCATATATTTAAATATATATTCATATATACTTATAGAACAACACAAATATATATCTCAATTATTATTTTAAATTTTTTATATCTAATCATAAAGTAGAATACTAAGTATGTTACTTTTCTAATCTAAAGTATATAATTTTAATTTTAGACACCTAATTAGATATATTTTTATGTATAAATTTCAACTTACTATTTTATATTTCTAGGTGAATTTCAAATATATTTACTTTAATAAAATATTTATATTCTTCAAATTATATTTTAAATGCATATACAGAGAAATATATATACAGATATAATTTATCATGATAAATAAAATATTAATTTTTAATACATCAGTATAAAATGTTATTTTTCATTAATTATTATATTTTTCTGATACCATATGATTAAATATAGATATTATAAAACCTGGGTTGTTACATGTCCTCCATTAAATAAATTGTATCCCAAATATTTTAATTATCTATGATAATTTATTTTTCTTTCAAAACGCAATTAAAAATAAAGAAAATATTATTTATCTTCATGATTTATCAGGGATTTTCCACCTAAAAATGATATTAATAATAATCATGATGATAATTATTATTTTTATAAAAAAATTATATAAAATTACTACTTATTTTTTATATTAATAAATACACTTCTCTTATTCCAAAATCCCATTATCTGAAAATATAAAAAGACCATGTAATTCTATAATTATATCCTAGGTTTTATCAATGATATATATGACCCCAATTTTAGGAATCTTCTTAATGAGAACCATATATTTCATACCATGATATTAAAACATTACAGATGAATATTATTTACAGAACATAGAAATCCATGACATAATCGTAAATATATATAGTTTATTTGGATACTTGGAAACATAAATAACTTGTTCATAAAATAACTACATCATTTGTCTCTTAGTTATCCACAAATATCACCCTTTTTATACACATCATACATAAAAACTATCTTAATAACATGGGGAATTGAAACATAAGAAAGGGTGATCTAAGATGCTTATTAAGGGTAATCAAGTGAGATATCAATGGTCACTTAAGTATAACACGAGAATGAGGCTATTACAATACAAGTTTAACCTTATATAACCATACCCTACGTATAATAGATCATAATCTATAGGGATGCCATAAATTATTGAAATTCCTTATAAATGATTTATAAAATAATCAAAGAACCTGAGTCATGAGAGCATGACATTGTCTTATGACATTGATTTTTGGAATGCACATAGGCATAAAAAATCATTTCCATAGTATTCAAGGTGCACTATAAACATTATCATAGTGGATTTATTCACACCTTATTCCACTATAGCAGTCAATATTCATATATAAGATAATCATAGTGGATATAGTCCCTTGTAGAACTAGTTTCACTCCCTATTCCAACCCAACATAATAGATTATATACCCATCATTACCCAATGCATTTTAAGGATATATAATTCTAGGGTCACCATAACATAATGAATTTTATATATAAATGTTCCAAACTATCATAAAACATTCATCATACCATAAATTTTGAAAAATGAATAGGTTTTTTAAACATTTTATTATGGAATAAACCATGGAACAAAATGATTTTCATAAACATTTCATCAATTCATTATACCAAAATAGGTGGAAAAAAATAAGTTTCATAAAAATATTTCATCATAATCATAAACCATCTAGGGAAATTGTTGGGTTGGTATAATTATAAAATATCCCCAGTAATGGAAAAATGATGTCAAAGTATGCAATCGTTTTCTGTAAATCTCCATAAAAGTTAACTTGAAATATTTATTGAGGAAAATTAATTTTTTACTTTCAAATAACATATTTAAAATATGAAAACATAAAAGAAATATATTTTTTAATACATTTACTTTGAAATAGTCCTTGGAATGTTGTAAATTATTTTTTAATGTATTGAGTGATCATGATGGAAGTAAATTCGGTTCAAGATTAAAATGTTAAAAGAAAACATTAAATTATTAAATTTGTAAAAAAATTAGTAAATAGCTCATTATAAAAAAGGAAATGGGAATAATTGAAAATAATTTTTCAAAATTTAAATCATGGGTAAAAATAAAATTACATAATAATATAAAAATATTAAAACATTCTTTAATTTTTTTAGGAAACATGGAAACAGAATATAGAGTATTTTCAATTGAAGAATGAGATAAATTCATTTCTACTTAAAAAATATTCTTTCGGTATCTTGGGATATTAAAGACACTAAAAAGAATGAAAAATGTCTATTATAATGAAATAACCATTTTATATTAAAATACACGAGTTTATATAGAGTAATATAAAAATATTTTATCATCAAAAACTTGATCATAAATAATCTCGATAAACAGTGATATTGTATCATAATTCCCATATTACTTGGGTGACTTTTGAATCATAATACCTATAAAATAATTTAACATAGATGGATATTTATATCACTGTATTTTCATGATAATAATTATAAAATTATTTTATATATAGTATTTAAACCACATATAATACACAAGAGATGAATGATTCATATATCTCACAAAAACAATGGTGAGATGAAAAACCCTTACCTCAAGTTTCATCTTTCATTATATGTGTTCAAAAATAATTTAAAATAATTATATATTTATTAAAAAAATTATAGAAACCTAATAATATATATCATTTCATATATTAATTTATTATAACTCCTTATCTGTTATTTATTGTCAATTATTTATTATAATCACTTTTATGTGTTATAACTACTTCATTTTTTATGTTTTTGGTTTAGTAGTCTCCGTCTCTATTTTTTTATCATGGTTCCATCATCACCAGAATTTTGAAAAGTTTATAGATATCATACATATTCATTATATATATATATATATTAGTCAATGAAATTTAGATATAGAAATATAATTTAAAACATTCATGAAGACGGTAGGTTGTATGTACATGTGAACACTGTATTCACTTTTCAACGGATGGAATGAAATAATGGTAAATCAAAATTGAAATTTGTAGAATAATTATTGGATAATATATATCCTATATATTCAATATATATATTTTTATTAATACCCTAGTAAAAGGGGAATGAAAAAAATCACATTGATTCATGTAAATGGTATCCCACTTGTACACACAAGCGACTTTACCATTTTCCAAATGAATTGAATCTCAGAATGAAGATGTGATGTTAAAAATATATGAGAATAATAAGTCCATAGATATAATTTATATATATATATAACACATAATAATATCCATTTATTATGGATAGAGATGGGAAATAAATTATATCACTCGGTGGAGAAGGTTAGTTATATGTGCGTATGAGCGATACTTTCACTTCCCATTTAAAGGAAAAGAGAGTAAATAAAGGTGGATTCATAATAAGAAAAAAATATCATTATCGTTTTGATACTAAATTTATCATTTTATAATGAATATAACATAATTATAATATGTATAAGAAGAAACAAATTGAAAGTGCCAAGGGAAGAAGATTACCTCTTTTTTGTATGCCTCCTTTAGATCCCTTATTAAGGACCCAAAAAAATTCTTTTAAGAAGACTGGGACCACTAAATAGTGTCTAGGGAATAATAATTTTTTTGTGCTTTTCAAGATATAATGATCAAGTTATTTAAATAATGATAAAGGAGGGGTTCTCTTTTTTATTTTAGGGGAGGGGCACTCCTGAACTTTTTTAAATGTTTACAATATAATAAATTCATTCTCAAGAATAATGATTCTAAATTGATTGAGATTAAAATATAATGAAATATATGTTTTAAATCACATCAAAACTAGACATTTGTATAGGTTTAGGTGGTTTTTAATGCCTTATCATTTGGTTTTACCCCTTATTTATCTTATTTTACCCTTAACCATGATAAAGTATTTTTCACTCCTAAATGATAATTATTTTTATTATAACATATAAATTTCTTCATTAATTAAAAAAATGATATTTTAAACCATTTATAATCTAAATTATCCTCTTTAAATCTTTTTATGGTTTTTAAATAACATATAATATTACTTAACATAAAATATTGTTAATGTCATTTTGGACACTATTCATTTCATTTGTCATTAAAGACATCAGGACAATTATGGAATTACAATACAATCCTTCCACTCATACCAAATTTATCGTCCTTATTTAAAAAATATTCTAATAATTCCTCTATATCTTATTGATTTTAGTTTTTTCATAATCAGTTACTTTATTTTTTTTAAAAAAATAATCATTGTGTCGTTGTTCCATAAGAATTTAGCAAAATTATTAAATCCCAAAAAAATTAAATATATATTTTGATGATATATAAAATAAAATTAAGTTATATTTCAAATACATTTTTATAACTAAACATAACCTATTTTTATCCTTATTATAAAATATTAGACAAATTAATTTTAAGAGAATTAAATTTTTGAATATTCGTTACCTAAAATAATTTTAATTGAACTATCAGGGTAATACGTCATAAAAATTACATATAATATAATTTTAGATTCCTATGGTAGAATTTATCCAATATAATCATATAAATTAATATTTTGGGATTATTTTGGGACCTTATCACGTTAGTTTTAACCCTAATAAACGCATTATTTCATTACTATGGTAAAGTTGTTTTTACTATGGTTACTATTTATATCAACCCAAAATAAAAAGTTCATGTTTTCCAAAATTTAACCTCATGATTAAAAATATTTAATTAATTTTTATGATTAAATTTATTTAATTGTTATAAATTAATATAAGATAAATACTTAGAATAAAATAAAAAATAGTCCCAATGAAAAATTGCTTTTAATTTAACAGAATTATCAAAATTAAACTATAAAATTAATTTCAATGAAATAATTGCATTATAAATAATATAATATATTAACTTCTAATCTATTTGAAAACAATATGAAACACTCTAAATTATTTAATAAAAAATATAGTATTAAATAAAAATAATTATTTTTTTAGTATTCATCAAAAAATAAATCTTTTAAAAAAATCTATAAAATAGAATCTAAGATATTTTTAATATTTTGATCTCAAAAAATAATTTAATTAATTTAAATTACATTTTTTTAAAGATTAAAAAATTAAATATATTATTAGCAAAAAAATATAAATAAAAATCAAGCTTGAACAAAATATATATTTGAAGTATCATATAAATTTACAAAAAAATGAATTCTTATTAACTAAAAATTTATCAAAACATTTGTACAGATTATGCTATTTATGTATTTCATAATGTGTTTATTCCTATTCAAACCATCTATTCCAATATTTATTCTATAATGGTTAATTTTATATAATTAAATTTATTAGTTCATTTAAGCGTAGTGTTTTGTGTCATATACACTACCAAACATAATGTTCTTCTTCTACTGTCATGTTGTACACATTATCATCCCATTAATAAATTCTATCCTAATAATTTTAAAATATGATTTACATACATGTGTTTGAAAATTTAAAATTCATTTCGGGAAACCCCACATTATAAAAAATATTAAAAAATATTCTATTAAAAATCGAGAAAGAGAAATATGAATTTAATGTGGAGTAATAAAAAAATAGTATTTCAAATTGGATAACATTGGTAGAAAGTGAATATATATATATATGGATGATAAAACTATTTCACAAGAACTAATAGATACATATATATAACATTCTTAGGAAAAAGTTAATGACCACAAAACCAAAAATCTGGGATGGGTGAAAAGAAAATCAATTCATCAGAAATTAAGCTAAATATATGATGTTATGTTTGGAGACACTCTTCCAAATTGAAGGGAATCTATTACAATCATGATAAAAAAAACTTTATAAAATATACTTAAATGATTTATTTTCATATCATAGGAATAATTATGTCCTTTATTTCTACTTAGATCAATTTACACTTCATTTCTTACTATGTGAAGTGAATATTCGAGATAAATTTTTCATTCATTAAGTACTAGAATTAACATTTAATAGATCATTATATCCATAAAATAATGATAAATCATTCCGCCTATCTCAATTTATCATCAAAACCAAAAAATTTAGCACAAGTTATCCAATCTGGAAAAATCTTCATAAGATGAAATAACACATTACTCTCTAAAAACTCAATCTTAACACCCAGTGTTCAACGTAATCTAGTCTATAAATAGATAAAATTAATCCCCTTCCAAAATATGTCAGACCAATTTCAAAATCGAAAAATTTAGAAGGAGGGTCACTTTATTTTCTAAGTCCAATTATCATTAATCCCTAAAATAAAATAATATATCTTTAAATGTTATATACCAAAAATGTGAATACGTTGATCATATATTTTTAGAAAACACGGTGAAAGCTATGATTACAATAAAGCCTCAATGAAAAATTAAATTCTTCAAAAAATTTAATCTCCCCACATTCCTTAAATAAATTCATTGATTATTGAATATTTCTGTAAATTGGAAAATATTGTAAATTGTATCAAATATTACACAAACCATTTTTTCATAAAAGCAGTATTCAGATCCATTTTCATGAATATGAACCAATTTACCTTATCTATAATTTCATTTTATAAATAAAACATTATTATTTCTACTCGAATAATATATTAAGGGTTATTTTCCCTTAAATTATCTATGTTTTCAAAAAATATCACCTTATAATTAAATCTAATTTCTGTATTATTTGTACCATTCAACATATTCATGAAAATACTTATAGAAAAGCTACCATAGAACATTCCTTGGATATTCCATGATTTTTATAATGAGAATACCATTTATAAAAATAAATCTATATCATAACTATAAAATTCTAACACATAAAAACTTTAATCATTACACTTCCATTTTTAACCATTATCTAGGAGTCTCTATCTTATTCCTTAATACCATGTTCCTTTCATATCTCATTCATAGTATCTTCATCATTAATTGTAAATACTCTACTCATACTACCTTTCTAATCATATTTTATAGCCATCCCAATAAGACATTTATTTTCATAATGCTCATATTTTTCATATTTAAAACATTAAATAATAGTTGATACATTAATGAAACCATTATTTTCATCAATTTTGACAAATAAACATTTCAACATTCCTCAAAAATTACATACATAATGTCCTTATATTCCCCACCCAAAACTTATTCCCATTAAATTGAGAAATTTCCTTTGGTGCTTCATCTATCATACATGTCATGTAGGAAAATGAATCTTCCTCCCTATATAGTCATCATGAATATCTATTTTTTTATTAATATGTCTATCCTAAAAACATAAAAGAAAAATATGATATTTTTATTCATATAGTAATATTTTATATTATACTTAAACACATGGTTTTGTAATCTTGATCCCCTTTCACTTGGATAAAAATATGGAAATCATTATTTTGTCCCACTCATTCAGTGTTAAAAAAATTCCTCATGGTTCCAACCACTAACTAAAACCAAAAAGTACAATGTGAGAAACAATAGTCATGGTGTGTAATCATATAATCCATAAAAACCATTCATAAAACATCTATATCCAGACATCATCTTTTCAATTTGTGACATGTTATGTACAAATGATCCCATTATGGGATATGGTCTATCAAAATAATTAATAATAGTTTATAAATAAAATTATAATTATCCGAAGAATATCCCATGGGAGTGTCGAATAAGGTACCTATTAAGGGAACAATCACTATGAAGTAGATTGGTGGATGAGAAATAAAAAATTGACTATTTTTGGGTTATTACCATGAGATTCATATGTTCTAAAACCACATCCACTTATTGTATCAAGAGATGAATTTATTTCTTATAAAGTAACATAATCTCTTCATTACTGAAACTATATTATGTATTATAATAATTATACATATCCACAGGGTTCCCACTGATGATTTCTCATCCTAGTTTATAGTGATTAAATAAATCTTACTATGATACCAATTATTGCGAACCAAAATTTTCATACATATACATTACAATTTAATAGGTGGATATTCATTCCATAACATAATTATCCACTCTATAATCATATATGTTTTGCATCATTGGAAACATATAAAGACAAATAAATTATTAATAAAATATCTACATCATCTCCAACATAGTCCTTTATAACTAACTCCCATCATACACATCATAATTAAAACCTTTCTTCATAACATAGGAAAATTATACATAATAAATGGTAATCTTATATGGTTAATAAAGGCCAATAAGGGAGAAATCAAATATTAAATAAGAATAGTATGATAATAAGGGTATGAGAACATGAACCTACCATTTAAAAATCATACCCTAGATATCATGGATAATAATCATGGGTTGTGGAATAAATATTAACAATATATAATATATAAATAATATAGGATTTAAACAACATCTATTATGAGAGTATGACATTGACATAATAAATTAATTTGAGTCACACACATAATTATATAAAATAATTTTATTCATGGATAAGGATCACATAAATGGAATTCATAGTGGATTCGGCTCACTCCTAATTATATCATAGTAGTCAAGGATCACACCCAAGATAATCATAGGATAAAGAGTCTCATACAAAACTACATTCACTAACCATTCATGTCCTATTTATCACATGAGATATTTATATTTTCCCAATGCATTAGTAGGTTACAAAATTCTTGCACCACTCATAAGATAAATAAATAATATTGAATACCCTTAAAATATCATAAAACATTCATCATATCAAAACAAATGAAAAGGAAACAGATTTTATAATCATTTTATTAGGGAATTACTCATGGAAATGAAATATGTTTCATAAAAAATTCCTAAATTAATCATAGCATAAACCATGGAAAAATTATGGGTTTCATTAAAATATATTCATCATAATCATAGCCATATAGAGAGAGAATAAGGATGGTGTGATTAGGTCATATACCTAGAAAATCATAACTAACATCAAATTATATTTTCATAACTAAAATTCTATAAAAAATTTCACTAGGAATATTTCTTAGATAAAATAAACTTAGCACTTTGAATCCACTTAATTAAAATAAAAAAATTCAAAAGAATTATTGAAAACATTATAATTTAAATGAAACTTGGGAACATATAGAAGAAGCTTCTAATTATGGATTGTTTATAGAGATGGTAAATTATATTCATATTGAAAATATTAAAAGAAAACATTCATTTCACACCATTGTATAAAAGATAAAAAATTTCATTATTTGGAAAAAAAGAAAATAAGTTTCCTATTATGTTTTTTTAAAAAACTCAATCAATGTGAAAAAAGACTTTAGGAAAAATATATAAATATTATAAATAATATTTAATCCATTTTTATAAAACATTTATATTGATGAAATATAATTTTTGGCTGAAGAATTAAATAATTTCATTTTTCTTAAGAAAAATATTCATTCACTCTCTTATGTTATTAAAGAGAGAAAAACGAACGAAGCAAAATTATTCTCATGAAATAACTAGTAGAGAATAAATTTAAATAGATTCATAATAGTTACACCATAATATTTTATAATTTAAAACTTATTCATAAATAATCTTAACAAATAATGAGATTGTAATATAAGACCCTAAATGCTTTGATAAAATTTAAATAATAATAACCGTGAACGATAAAAAATTATTGGGATATTTATTTCCTATAAATTTTATAAGAGGCATAATAAATTTAATTAAAGGGATATATATAAACCACATAAAAGATAAAAGTTTTGAATATTAAATGTCTCTCACAGAAATAAAAGTTAGAAAAAAATTTGTTACCTCAAGACTCAAATTTTTTCATACTCCTGTGAAAATATAGTCTAATAAATATAGAATTTTTATTCATATATTACAAAATAATAATTATATATATCATAAAATTTATGATTTTAATATAAAATATGCACACTATTTTATTAAATATTTACTATTAAAATAAATTTTCTAAGTGGTAACTGGTTCATTTTAATGCCTGTTTCAATTTGGTAGTCTTAGAATTTATTTGTTGACCACTATTATATCACATATATAATATTAACAATGATATTAGTATAATATCTAATTAATATATTTATGTATATATGTTGATTCATCAATAAATTTTAGATAAATAAAAATTAATTACACCGCTCATGGAGATGGTATGTTGTATGTACAAATGAACGATGTTTTCAATATTTGATAGACAGAGTGAAAGAAACTTAAATAAAATTTGACAATTATAGAATCATTATAATAAAATATATATCATATAAATTCATTAAATATACACTTATTATCATCTATGCTAAAAGGGAATTAAAAACAAACCATATCTTGTCATGGAGGTGGTAGTCCACACATAAGCATGATTGACGTTATCGTTTTCCAATGGATTGGAAGGTAAGAATGTAGATGATTTATTATAATAATATATGGATAATTATTTCATATATTAAATTTATATATATTAAATTTATCATAATAACCATCCATTACTGGTGATGATCAATAATAATTTATATCACTATATGGTGACGGTATGTCATACGCACAAATGAGTGATACATTCACATTACATTTAATGGACAAGAGAGAGAATAAAAGTTTTTTAATAATCATAATAATGTTCTTGTATATTAATGAGGCATAAGTTACTATTTTTTAAATAATATAATATATTTAGAGTAATAATAATAAGAAAATAATTGATAGTGGTCGGGAAATATGATCCCATCTTCTTGGGTAGGCCTCATTTAGGTCCCCTTTTAAAGAACCTTGAAGTAATATTTTAAGAAGAAAAAATCCTATAAATAATGTATAGGGTGGTAAATAAGATGTTTTTCTTGGTTTTTGCCTCCCTATAAGGCTCAATGTAGAGTAAATTATATAAATTTGGGGTTCCCTTTTATATGTGAGGGTAAGGGCACTCTCAGAATTTGATAAATGATTACAATAAAATAAAGTCATTCAATTGAAAAATGCATCAAAATATAAATAGAGTAATATATATGGTATTGTTAGTTAAAATACCATAATCCATTAAAATATTTATATGTTTACGTGCTATTTAAAGTATTATATATTACTTTAACCCCATAGCTAACCAATTTTAACATTAACAACGATAATATATTTTTCACTATTAAAGGGTAATAATTTTACTTATAAGGTTATAATTCCCACATAAATGTCCATGGGAGGATTTTATTTTTTACTATTTCTCAACCTTATTTTATGGTTATAATGATTTAATAAAATATTATTTAATATAAAATATCCTTTATTTTATTTTGATACTATTTATTTAATTTGTAATTAAAGACACAAAGGTAAAGATGGAATTAAAATATAATACTTCCAAATATCCTTAATTTTCCACATTTATCTAAAAAATTAATGAAACTCAATAATTCATCCAAATTATAATACTTATTTTTGAAAAATATTTTTTTTTATTTTTTTATTAAAATTATGAAAATTGTTTCGGTTTTTCATAAAAATATATAAAAACTATTCAATTAATAAAAACTAAAAATAAATTATAATGATAAAGTCAAATTATTTAAATTTTAAAAAACATTGAACCAAACAAAACTACTATTATCATTAACATAAAATATTAGATATATTAATGTTAATAGAATTCCATTTTTTATTTTTCATTACTTCAAATAATCAAAATGTCATAATCAATGTAAAATAGAACCAAATTTCTATATATTATAATTTTGGATGACTAGGGTTGAATTTATCACATTCAATGAAATAAGCTAATGTTTTAGGATTATTTTGAGGTATTATAAAATTATTTTTATGCCTAATTAACAAATTTTACCCTTACCATGGTAACAAATATTTAATATGACTACTATTCATATTGACCAAAAATAAAAAGGAAATATTTTGAAAATATAATAAAAAATACAGTCTAATAGATGTTTGAAAATATTATTTATAAATTAAATTTCATTTTATTATATACATTTTATAATTGTATCATAAATTAAACATAATATTTTATCACATACAAAAAACATGTTTGAGGGAAGAAAATATTTGAAGCATAATTTGAATTCATAAAAAATATATTCATATTGTTTAATAATTAATCAAAAAACATATGTTGAGTATAACATTTATATATATTTCATTATTTTTTTATTCTAATTCATACCCATTAATTCATTGGCTATTTTATAATAATTGTATTTTAAAAATAATTTTTCTTGGTTCATTTTATATCAGTGTTTCATGTCATATATTCTATCGAACATAATGTTATTAATCTGAAATCTTAGTGTGTTATACTCAATAGAGTATAATATAAAAATACCTAAAATGAAAATTTCTAACACCTAAATTATCCTTTACAACCTAATCTCCAATGTTGTATAAACAATTTCTTTTATACAAACTATATCACCCTAGAACCAATCTCCTAGATCTGGTTCTAAATACAAATTATTTTCTAAAGAAAACATTTTTCATCCCTAAAAAATATCTAGTTTGAGGATCATTTTTTATATAAATTTAGATGGTTAGAAAAATTAATAAATAAATATTTAACTCAGCTATAACTTTTTTATTTTGAAATTTATTCTTCTAAGACACCTTGGGATTGACTCCATCTAATCTGCAAAACTCATACATGACTCATGGGTATATATTAATCAAATAATTATGCTATGAAAAATTGTTTTAGAACTATCTCAGGGAATAAGGCTCATGTTTATTGGTTTAAAACCAAATTTTACTCTTTATTAAAAAATACTTAATATTTTCTTTCCAAACTATTCCATTATAAACTAAAAACCATATTTAAAATTAAATAGTATCTAAAATAAAAATAAACTCCCTTATTTTAAAAACTATAAAATTATTTTCCAGAATGGAAAATAAATTTCTATAATATATAGTACTTTAAAAAAATTAAATACTAAAATCGCATGTCCTAAAACCAAACCTGGGAAATAAAACCAATGAAATCACATACAAATAAAACATTAAAAACCATCACAACACATATGATAATTTCTAAAACAAGTAACAAATTTTCAGATAAGTAAATTGAAATAATAAAAAAACACTTGAGAAAACATGGAACATTAAAGGATTTATTGTTATAACTAATCTTATTGGACAACATCCTTTGATGTTTTTGCATATATTCCATTCCTCACCTTGTTCAAAAATTCTAATCATTTTATTTTCTTAAATCATTTTAGATCATTCCATTTTACTCCTTTTAAAAACTATAAAAAAGTTTGGATACAAATAAATAATTATATATACTTATAAGTATATTTTTATATTTTTTTATATCTCATTAAAAATAAAAAAGATAATAAAACTCTTGATTGATATAATATAAGATATACATGGATACTAAATGAGAACATAAACACATGGGAATATAATAATTTATAAAATGAAAATATCTATTATTAAATTATTTTCACATGAAATGATACTTTTTAAACTAAAAATATAAATTTAGTAGACACTCGCCTGTAGAATGATTATTAGAAACATCGAGTAATAACTTTTAATTAATTAAAACCTTATTAAAAAATCATTTCCAATTTATATTTTTCAAAAATATAGTTCCCTAGACATATAATATAATCAATGATAATCACCTATGAAAACTAGAATGCATTAAAAAAACATCGCCCAAAGAGGTAATTTTGTTTTAAAAAATTAAAAATGAATTGGCAAATTTTAAATGTTTTCCCCTAAAAATGGGGGGTTTGAAACAAAAATAATGAGTAAACATTATTTTAAAACAATTAAAGGGTATGAAAGATAATTTTATAAAAAAAATTACATATTTTCCACCTCAGAATATGCTTTTGAAAAAACTTAAACCAGAAAAGTTACAAACATTTATACACCATATGTAAATAGAAGAATAACCATATTTTAGTTAACCTTATTGAAATTGAACCCCTAGGACATGATCTCCTTCACTCACTCTAGCTATCAAAAATTGAAAATTTCATATATATTTAGATGAATCTTGGTGGAGAAATTTTTTATGAAGAAAACAAGGAGGACGGTTTATTTTTTAACACAACTTCAATGTAAAATGCCATTATTTTTATTATTTTTAAATTTATTTATTTTCTTATTATTACTATTATTACCAATAATTTGAATAGACCCTTATAAATTAATGTCTTTGTTTTTTATGAAACATTCTCAACACAAAACTGTCATTTTGTTACTATTCATATCCCCACCACCTTTTTCTGTTACTTTTCTAGTAAGCCACATATATATATATAACGTATATTACACATATATAATATATAACATATATACAATATATAAAAGATATATAAATCATATATTTTTCAACATATATACCTATAATATATATTTTAACATTTATATATTTTATCATATATATTTTTAACTTATAAATATTTTATCATATATATATAATATATATACAAATATTAATAGAACATATATATTTCAATGTATACATCAATATATTTATTTAACATATATAAAAATATATTATTTATTTGGATTGAATATCCTACACCGTATATATATTTTTATTTTTTTTATTCAATTTTTTTCTTTCATTAATACGCCACAACCTTATATATATACATATATATATATACATACATATATATATATATTATCCTTATTTTTATTTTATATGTGACCTTATGTATATACATTTACACACATATATATATTTAATTTTTTCCATTGTAATTTTCATTTAATTTTTTATTCAATAAAATAATAATTAATATATCTTTTTAGTGATTACATATATATATATACAAATATAGGAATATTATATATATCTATGTGTGTTTGTGTGTGTCTGTTAAATATCATGTTATAACACATTTTTTAACAAATGTAGTCATAAATTTTGCATTCACTTTTATGTAATTATGTACATACTTGCACGCAAACACACACCCACACACACACACATACATATATATATAAATATATGTATATAGTTATATTCATTCATTTTACAATATATATATATATATATATTCATTAAGTTATTTTATATATCATATATATATATATATATATCTATGTGTGTGTGTGTGTTCATATATATCTATATGAAAATAAAAAAAATATTTCAAATTATATTTTAATTTTTATATATCTTATCTTATATTATAATACTAAGTATATCACATTGATAAACTAAATTATCTAATTTTAATTTTAGAAACCTAATTCTATATATCATGGTATATTATATTAAAATTGTTATTTTATATTTTCATATGAATTTAAAATATGTTTATTTTAAAAACTTATTTTTCTTTATAAATTTATATTTACAATACAGAGTTATATATATTTTCATAATAATTATCATAAAAAATTAGATATTATATTGTAATACAACCATTAAAAATTTAATTTTATGTATTATTATATTATTTATCAAATAGTACAATATAAAATATTTATATATTAAAAATAGGGTTTTACACTTCTCAACCTAGATAATTACTTATCCATCTGTATAGACAATAACGAACCCTTACCTGCACTTATTTAGACTCTGAATGTGTGAGAGTTGAAATAAACATGTATATAACCACCTATTCAAGTAAAATACTCTCACAACAATTATATGCAAGTTAAAACTCTTTATGAAGTAATAACAAAACAACATGATGCATCTTCTATAATAAATACCAACAATTTCATTTCACTCAACACCAACAGTCATCAGATGGTCATCCATTCACATTGGAAGAAACAAATCCTTAATTAGAAAATATAAATTTCATAACTATTTGAGTCTAATGTTATCACTAGTGGAAGCATCTAACTCCCCTCATATACAGATCATCTTAAATGGTTATCTCATAGGAATAACCCATCTATAATATATTTTATTACTGGGGATAATAAAAACATTTCACATAAAGAAAAGGAGAGTTTATCTTCATAATGAATCTTGGGCCCCACTATGATCTCTCAAAAAATAATCTTCTTATATTGAAATGAAAAGGTACACTTCTTTATTAAACAATTATACCAAGATCTCTCTCCCCATTAAATAAATGAAATAATATACATGAAGTTTTTATATAAATACCCACAACCAATAGGTCCCTGATTTCCATCAACGATCTCTCAATTATGTTTTCAACTCTTTTTTAAGAATTCATTTGAAAAGTATATTCAATTTTGAACCCTAAACTTCCAACATCGAAAAACCACATATTTTCAAATTAGTTTTTCTAATCTACCATACACTAAATTATATGATTCTGACTATTTAGATAACCAAATTATTTCGGCATCAAACCCCAAGATAACACATATATCGTATTCCAACATATGCACCATTAAATGAATCCAACTCCTGGGATATAAAGAAAATATTTTCTTCTTATTTGTTACATCCCCTGGATACACCACACATAGGATCATGATATAATTAGGTTTCTTCCACTAAGTGTTTCAATCCCCATCAGTAATATTGTTATTAATATTAATGTTTCATAACATCTGGTCACACTAAAAAACTCTCTGTAAATTCCCAATATGGGATTATGTTATACAAATAAAAAATAGGTGTTCACTAACACTGAAAAATAGTAAGTACGGTATCTATTTGTACCAATGACTCATTAATCCAAATATAGTGGTGCATGTTTTTACTATATCACTCATCCATAAGGTTCTTTTACAGAAAAAACAAATATTAGGCCACTATTACACAAATAATATATCATCAATTATGATTCCTTCAATAACATAATGATAAATAGTAATCCAGAATCCATCTCTCACAATATGATAGTATATTACATAGTTGATTCACTTATGTTCCTCTAGAAAATAATTGCAATACCACCAAACATTCACACCAAGAATCAAATTTTAGTAAGGTTTTAGTCTTTATGTATCTAAAAAACAACATTGTTCTACATCATTCCTCCAAATATCAGTAAAAAAATTAACCAGAGTGTATTCAAATTCAAAAATAATTCTCTCATTATAGGGTCACATAGATTAAACATTACAATGGATCTATAGATTCCATAACATTCATTAGGATTGAATATCATATCCACACACAAATTACAAAAACCTAACCATACCAACTGACTTTAATTTGAAAACATATTCCACAGGGTCGAACATAATCATGAAACTTTAAGGGGTGTAGAAAATAATATCATCAATTAGTCAAAATTTACTTGCTGAAAGGGGTGTGGATAAAGGTACCCAATGAATATCCAATTATCAAAAATAATATTCCAATATATAATTATTTCATTCACAATCCTTTATGGGGGTTTTGGAAGGAATGACACAAATCCTTCCTATAAAAAAACCCACTAGTGTTAGAACATATCCATCCATCGCACATACCATTGCACAACTTCGACAATCACCACTTTGTTCCAAAATATGACTATAGAAATCCATTTTCGGGATGGGTCCAAGGTATCATCCCACTATGACAGCCCCCACAACACCATCTCATCCAAAAACAATTTCTAGTAGAAATATAGATTAATAACAAGTCGGTATCAAGGAAAATCACTATATTCGATATGGAGGGAAATCCAAAACATCACGACATTATTTAAAAAAAAAATATAGAATCCCAAAATTATAAGTTCCATTCCACCATGAATAATTAATTTCTAAATTATCACATAGGGGACATATTAATAGGTGGTTAATATTAAAAAATGACTATATATCAACCACTTCACCCCCAAATTCTCTAACCAAACAACTATTATCAATGATTTCAACCTAGAATAATGTCCTAGGAACACCCCACAAGTTATATGGGCCTTGAATCCTACGCAAACATCATCATGAAACCCTGTGGAGGGTAAATCATCCTTCACTAAGAAAATATCCTAGACAATAGCACAAATATATATCCAAACAAGTGTATCCCTTAGACAGTTTAAGGGAAACATAATCTATTTTTACCATCTATGTTGTATAATCATCTCAATGTAAGAATTGTCATTTACATGGTGTGAGACTAAGCCACATGGAAATATGACTCATAAATGATAGTAGATCAACTATATTCTATGCACTTCGAAATCATTGATAAAATAAATCCACCCAACTTATATATGAACTATGATTTTCATCCAACATAGAAGAAAATATAATCCCCTAAAAGGTGCATTTTACACCATCTACCAAGGGAAGAGATGAGACACCACATCACCAATAAGTTTTATCATAGAACTGTTCCTTGAAAATAATTCCTTACTGGATCATTGGAATCGTAAAAGGTAAAACATGACTCATTTGGATTCACTCATCTTGTGAGGGTCTCACAAAACCTTCATTTTTATAATGAAGAAATCATTCCATATCAAATAGAACATATTAGTCATGGTTAGTACACAATGGGTGTGTGCAAAATGGTGAACTTAAACCATATCAAACTATGATCCATGGACATGGGTAAAACATAAATATAGTGTCTATAAAGATGAATATAATCCCCACTAAATAACACATAATAAATAGAGTAAACACATAGAATCTAGGTTTAACACCTAGTTGAATAATATAACACAACATAATGGGGGAGAAGTTGCACTCCCAAGAAAGGATGTATCATTTCCTAATTATTTGATAATAAGAGGATCAATCATAGGTATCATTGTGCCATATCCATAACTTAATATCAGGGTTGGATGTTAATGTGGTTCACTCAAATGGTTAAAAAATTGAATCACCCAAATAATTATTTTCTAGGGATCTGACTTGAGAAGAAAATAAAAATAAATTTGAAATTTTGAAAATTATAGAGGTAAAATTATTTATCCCTACCACTACGGTATTAATAATTAGAAAAAACAAGATTTTTATTACAAACATTGGGAATAAATACATCACCCACTGTATTATTACTAGGTTCCCTTCCCTGAAATCCACAGTCATTATGCCTTAACACTATTTCCTTAATATACTATACGTCATCTCAAGAAAACTACCCCTAAATAGAATCCAAATGAAAACCCAGTTTATTGTCACATTAATATATCCTAACCAAATTGGGCCACATTAAGGTTGAAGATTGTTTGATAAATACAACGCTAGCCTACCTCTTATATTTAAGGGGTTATTACAAATATTGTCTCTGAATTTCAAACGTGATAGTAGGACTTAGTCTATATATATGACATATTTACACATAAGTTATAATAATGAATAAATTATTAATATAAATAAATTATTTATAAATAATAAATTAAAAAAACTATATGATCTATATATGAAACATATTAAATTATTATAAATTATGTAAATTAAACTCTTTTATCCTAGATATAATAAGACAAACTGATAAAAACTATTTAACTTAGGTGGTAACACCCAACAACCGTGATCATAAAATTAATGTATCCTCTCAACCATGGTTTCCACATTGAATATTCTCTGAAAATGATACTCCATATCTATATACAAAACTAATATGTTATACTAGGGAATAGACACCACATAGTCAACATGTGGGGGCATAGATCAGGTCATCGAGAGTGAATAAACATACCAAATAGGATTTTCTAAAATTGCAAAGGATAGGTATACAATCATATCTACTAAAAAAAATTGTTTTATTGAGTAATATAGGGATGAAATGTGATTCTAAAAGAGATATAACGTGACATCATATACAAAGGACATTTCTAAATCTAGACAATATCGACTCAAACATGTGAAGGTTTATATATCATAAGGGACAATGATATCTTAGAGTCATAATAATCCAATAATGATAGATGTTGATATCCATGTAGTAAATCACCACTAAAGGGTAGTTTCGTTGGGCAAGTGGAGTCTCTGGCCTTGAAAAATACCTTTCACCAATCTTGTATTCATAATTCCACTATAATCCATATGAAGAGAATGATCCTCCAGAAATTATATAAGATAGATAATGGGGTATCAAACCCATAAATCACAAACTATTAATGCATTCAAAATTACAGAAACCTTTAGTGGATCCCACAAAAAGGATAAATGCCAAATAGGGTACTAATAAACCCTTCAAACAAAACCACATTTTATAAGATAAAATGCATGTAATCTTCAAGAAAGCCCATCTAGGGAACTATTCCTTTCAATAGGAAAAAATGATCTAGGAGAAGAATATACTGTAATAAAGGACTCTTACCTCAAGTAATAAACAACATATGGGGAAAAGATTTTAATTCATATATAGTAGAGGTTCATCATATATAGAACACAAAAATTAAAAAATAGACAAGGATAGAAAAAAGGTAATAGTGTTAGAAATTACTAATTTATTAAAAAAAATTATCCACCCCATCACATGACACATGATAGATAAATATGGAACAACGAAGATTAGAGATATGTACATAACCTATAAATTCTCTAATTGTTATTCCCAAACCCCTTCATTAGTCCATAGAATCCTAAATTAAAAAACTACCTATCTCACCATACAAAATTCCTCAAATTTTAAATATAATAAAACAATTGTTGTCCATATTGTAAAATAATTGTGTTCTATAATTCATTTTATTGATATAGGCACCAAATGAAAAAAAATTAGAATATAAAAAATGATTAATGTTGTTTTTATGAAAAAATCTCATGAAATGAGTTTGAATTAAATATTATATATAGTTTTTGAGTAATTTATTATTATTATTATTATTATTAAATATGTATAATATATATATATATAAGAAAATTTGAAAGTGGTGAGATTCACACATGATTCCAGCCCTTTGCACATGATCATTTTACCTTATCTCATGGAATACATGAAGTGTTTAGTCTTCCATCACTCCGAAATAGATGCATATATTGTAATTCCCCACTTTTACATTTTACCCAAGATTATAAATTCTTATTGAAATTTATTACACACGTTCCACTAATTCAAAAAGATTCATAGGCTCCAACCTTGATAGGATATGCCTTTTACAACTATCTAAGTCTTCATAGTCTTACATCACACTAAACCCAACACACAATATCCATGGTTGCACCTATCCCCCATTCCATTCCAAAATAACTCCAAAAACTCTATCATTCCCCATGAATGACCTTAACCAATCAAATTTTGAGTCCTTGAAAAGGAACAATTAAGACCATTCTCATCATTTCATATCCCAATTTTTACGCTATAGTCCAACATCGGCTTCAGAGGGACCAAAACAAGATGCCTCTATCAGTAGATAGACACTTATCTATCATACAATGAGGGAGAAAAAGGTAAAGATAAAAGGGAGAAGAGTGGTAAATATAAGAATAAGATAATTGTATACATGTTCATCACTTCATCCACAAAATTTAATTTCCACAAAGTGAAAAATTTATATCATGAAAAATATGATAATTTAATCAATCTATGGCATGCCAAGTAAAAAACAATGAACCTAATATAGATTTATAGTGTTAACAAAGATTTAAAGAGGAAATAAAATATTAATTTTTTAAATAATTTTATTTTTGAATCATAAAGGAGTTATATAATATTACAACAACTAATTTTAATGTAATTTACATGAAGAATACTCTATATTAATAATTACGCATCCCTACACTCTTAATGAAATAGATAAAGTCATACTATGAATTATCACACTGAATTTGACTTCAAACAATCAAGTATAATGTAGAAAAAAGTTTGAGGTCCTACCTTGATAATGGATAGATCATTATGGTTGAACGCTAACATATTTTAAGGAAACAATGATCTATTTTTTGGATGTTATGCTATTTGATATCATTCATATATCTGATATCACGGGAGAAAACACAAAATCAATTTGATTTACAATTAATATATGGTTCTCTATGTGATGAAACTAACCCATGATAGTATCTAATGTGGTGGTTTACATAAAGATTATTCTCTAGTTAAACTACTTATAAAAATAATTTATTTTTATTAATGTTACTTTATTTTAAAAAATCAATGAAAACACTAGAGGTTCCGGACACAAAAAAAAATCATAGACTATCCCTTTGATACATCCAATATTATGAAAAAAATGTCATATTTTATATTGAATTAATCTCTTTATGGGAAAATAAAAAATCCAAATAGTGATCCCACTTGGGAAAAATATATTGTTTATGTACTTAAAAAATTATTGAGGCTCCTACATACTATGAATTCCATTTCGGCACACATGAATGGGAAAAACAACACCCCATGATAATTAGATCCATAATAAATTTTAATATGGTAATATAATAGGACTTAGTTACAATATCTTTACAGGGTAGGTCTTGGGAATCTATGAACATAAAATTATTTCTTGTGTACTCAAAGAAACAATTGTTTTTTATAATAATTCTATTTTTAATTAAAGGGATTGAGGTTTTAATAGAATATAAATATTAAATATAGATATTAAATAAGATATAGTATATTTTTTTTGAATTTAATATCACTAAATTTTAGTATTGTTAATCATCACATTCAGTACAATAAGGATTTGTATGACTTACATGAAGTATAAATTAGTTTCAAACTAATGATAGTGTTCCGCTCTTCGAGATTTATTTGGGTAGAGAACCAAAATTCCTTAGGTGTTCCATTTTTTATAATAAGCTGGATAAAATATTATATGTTTCTTATGTTCAATGAGGAAGAGAGACTTCCTACCCCTAAATATGAGTTAAATTAACTAATATATTAGTGTAAATATTAGTGTTACCATTGGGATTAATAGAAAAAGTTCTTCATATATAGTAACCCTCATATTGACTCCTTTCCAACATACAAAATGTAAATATAATAATATAAAAAATACATTAGAACATGTATAAATATGAGATATAACATAAGATCATAACAAATAATTAAAGTATATGAAATAAGAAAAATATCTCTATGAATACTTAGTGTCGACCAAATGTGGAGTTCAAGACCTATAAAATAATGTTTTATTCATTATAAATATATGATAATAACACTAAGAAACTCATATTAAATCACACAATTATCCAAACATGAACTATAATTTACTGTATTTTATCCCTATGCTATAACGAATGTGAAGACCCAGTAATACTCAAATAATCTATACCCATCATGGAATCCCAAATATAATAGATGATGCTTCTTGTATATTAGTATTACCATCAATCATTTGAAAATATACATAATATAATGGTTACTACCACAATTCATCAATATATTAATGAAAATAAAGGTTTATACATGAAAATGATTACACATTTTTGTAAATATAAATAATAATGTTTTGTAATCAATTGATAGGGAATACCCACACATTAATGACCTAATAAATAAGTATACCATTAGTGAATTAGTATTTCAAAAAAAATTAAAAAATGTAATTCCACAAAATAGGACAGTCTATACCTAAGAATATATACATAATGAAATCCTCATATCAATGTCATGTTGGAGGTTGTGTAATCTTAGGGACCATCACATCAAATTCAGGGTTAAAGAAGTCATATATCTCATCCAATTATTTTTCAATTATAGTGTTAATGACTAAGCCCATCCTTTTTAAATGTGATGGTTATAAAATTTAATGCTCATATCTTATACCTTTGAATAGATAATGTAGTAACTTAGTATCCAAAATAAAATCATCCATTGTAACATTCTAACAAATCATTGAATAACGAACTAAAATTTGGAATTATAACCCATGTTATATTGATAAAAATCATTTAAATGTTCTATTTATATTCAGGATTATATTTTATGAAATAAAATTTTATATTAAAAATTTTTAAAAAAAATATTCAAAACCAAAAAAAATAAATAGATGTATTCCAAATAATGTGTTTTCAATGTGTTATGATGTTATTTAAATGAAAAATTTCTAGGTAATATAAATGGTATTTTAAAGGATGTAAATAATTTTTATATATTAATAACTTATATATATTACTATAATGTTTTGGGATATTTTAGAAAATATTAATTTTTCTATGAATAGTTAAAATTCGCTATTTTTATAAAACATGTTATTTCATTTGAAGTATTTTAAATGAATAAATCTATTTTAGATTTTTTTACTCTTAATATTAAACCCTAGTAACTTATAAAATTCAATTAATTCTATAGAAAAAAAATTATCCATGATTTTTGAATAAATTCATTTTTATGTATAGAAATAATTTTTACCAAATAAAATGTTTTTATTTGTGACTTGAAATAATATATTAGATTTAATTTATACCAACACTAAAAAATAAAAATTAAAATAAAATATCATATTTTAAAAAAGGAGGATAAATTTTTTTATTGAGTTCTACTTTGATTTCGGACACATTAAAAAGTAACCATTATAAATAGTTTCCACCACAGTAAAGAGTAAAACTTTTTAATGAATATTAAAACTAAGTTATCAGGTTTGAAAATATCTTCTTAAATATTATTTTATTATATTATTTTAAACCTTATCATCGTAGAGTCTAAAATTTATAAATTTAGGGTAATATTTAGATTAATTTTACTTAATATTATTTAATAAACATAAAAACTAACATTTGTTCCACATGTAAAACTTATAAAATGGACCACATATACTCTCTTATAATAATATTATATGCTATTTAGATCATCCATTACATGATTAAATACATTCTCGGTATCTTCCCCCATAACCTAGTGGTCTTGGTTTCACTAAAAGGACATCCATGAGTCTTATGGTGTATGCCAACATAGTTTTTATAATGATATATTCAATCAATGAGAATTACAACATAAAATTTTTGTTTTTAAAATTAAAAAAAAATAGTTTATACCTCTTTATGTATTCCATCAATGAGAATTACAACATAAAATTAACCGAAAAAATAAATAGAATAATATTAGGATAATGATTTGTAAAATGATGAATTATATTTCAATTATACATAATGTTTATAACAAAGAAGGAGAAAAACTAATGAAATTTTATAAAATACCATAAAATAATATAACACAATTGAAATATCAAAACATGGAGTATTATTTACTTCTCATAACGAAAATGATATAAATAAAATTTGTACATTTAACAGAAGGTGAATGATAAAATATAAATAATTATCAAAGTATCCATGATAGTAGACCTATCAAAATTTATCAAGGTAATAGAGACGAAATCATATATCAATATTGATTTCCAATGATGTCCTCAATCAACTAGATCAGTGTTTCCTTGTTCAAAAATAATATGTTCAGTTAAAAAATTACATTAACAGGTTTCTCAATACATCCACTCTAAAAACTAGTAGATCGGTGTGCCCTCTTCTATAACTGGTAGGTTATTTCATGTTCTATATTTACTGATAGATCAAAAAAATTAGAATAAGAAATTATATAGTCTTTTAAAGGGAATCCTCTCAAATTTATGCTCTTGAAAATTACTTAATATGTAAATCAATCAGATGTTCTCTAGTTAATATATAGTGGAAGTCTGTAAGATATTTCTAATCTATGATTATTATTTTAAAATAAAATTATTTATATCTTAGACCCCTAAGGTTAAATTATATTTATAATAAATCCTCCAATGGTCTGATTCCAATAAACTTTTTTTTCAATTTCAACAGCATCAGAAACAACATATTGATTATCTAGTGATAGAATCAATATATCTACATAACTAATAATGAGGTTTATCAATATCACCTCAATGTTTATTTATGTCAGGTAAATTATCTGATTTCCATTCCTCATTTTATAGAACTATAATCCCTTAGTATTTTAAAATTCATAAGATTTCCATATTTAAAAACAACATCATATCAATGGTATGCCATAAAATATTATGTTATCAATATTTCTCTGAAATAGTTTTAAAAATAATAGAAGAAAAACATTTTTTATAAATAATATGCTTATTTTTGTGTATTTTGATTTTTCAAATAAAAAATTCATTATGACGTTGACTTACACCACCCTGATTTGAAATAATAGTTATCTCATACACATCTTATTCTATTATTTATATTGAAAAACCCTTTTTATCTTTTTTTCCTTCTTGTAGTAAATAGAAAAATCAATACTATGTAAATGTGGACTACAACCTCCACAAAGCGATGTGTATCTTTTTTCATCACCACCTCAAAAGGATAGTTATTATGTTTTAAATAAATAATATATTTCATGACCCATTCCACTGGGGCCTTCTTATCAGGTGTTAAGGCAACCATGATATCCCCTAGCTTAGATTCAATGGGTTAGGGGTTTGACACTAGTGCAAAGTGGGATTATCCAATATATGGGAGGCGTTATCCTAATTACTTGTACACACACACGTCATCAATCCCACATAGTACTAAAATGTAAAAACAAAAAACTGATAGTAATGAATTAATATAACTAAGTCACACCATCAAATCACCACATTTTATGTAAATAAAAAATCATCCTAACATAAGCCCACTAAAACAAGAAATAAAGTCTGAACTGTTCAGATGAAGCGGACTACTGTCAAATACACCAGTAGAATGAAACTTAACTTGTATTGAAAAATCCATGATCCTATATCTCATTGACCTCCCAAAAATCCATATAAAGTCATTTTTTCTACATAAGACATGAAATGTTCAAGAAGATCTTATATTAGGGTGATTATAATAATACTCAGAATGAAAACCCGAAATCACTAAAAATAAAGCATCGTAATTGTTATCTTATCGATATATTGGTATGTAAATCTAGATATAAAACATAACAATAAATAAAACCCAAAATATATTCATAAAATATTCCAAATCACAACGGTTATAAATAATATTTATAGCTATAGGATTATACTCAAGGCTTTAAGGTAACACTCATTCGATATAATCCAGACTGTGAGACATACATTAAGTGGTGAAATTCTTGTGAGAAGTCATTAGCATCAGGTCTTTCCAAACAATTACTCACTAGATCTACAAACTTTCCAATACATATATAGGGGATCACACCCTATACCTATTATGTATTCCAGAAATCCTAATTGATCAACATTAATCAAAGGGGTTTGACACCCTGTGCATGGTGGTCATGTCGATACAATGAACCCCACCTATGAAAGATAAGATTGTGATTCCCACGCCAAGCCTCACATAGGGATACCATGAAATCTATATAAAATGGATCCCATAGAGTTCATCACAAACATTTTCATAGGATGTAATGTAACAGTATATCCCCATAAGAAGGGACAAAGTAATCACACACAATTGAACTAGGTCTATACTATAGATATGGGGGATGCTCACACTACCTTGTATAAAGTAAATTGTGTTTACTGTCAGTACCCACCATTTCTCATCCACCCCAGATATGCACATGTATCATAGATTGTGCTCAAGTACCTTTGTACATGCTTTTGTACTATGGCTATGAATGTGTTCCTAATCATGTCCAGGTCCACTGGTCTTGTCTGAATGCACATTCGTTCTCTTGTATTATACATGTTCCCAAGTTTCTAGTTGTGTCCGTGTATGTCTACCCTCTAAGGTAAATTTTGAATTTCCATTACTAAGTCACATGTCATGTGAGCCATTTTACTTTGTGGTAGATTTATTTCTATGAACGTAAACCCAAGAAATGTAGAATAGGGACTACACGATGTGTGTTTTTTTAATACATGTCGTGTAGTTAGAAATTTTTTAGAAAGAATATATTGGATTAACATGTGTGTTCACACCACTTATACCACAATTATTATAGCCTAATCAATATATAATCACATATATAAATCTAACTGACCCCCTTCATTATTGAATTCTAGAATCTGACCATTAATCCATTCAAAAATCATCATTTGTTTCATATTTTCATTATCATATTCCAATCCAAGAAACACAAACCTCTAATGTGATCCTTATCCAACCCCATTACCATATTAATTTACATAACTCTCTATCATGAACCCAAACTAGTAGTGATGATACGTTTCAATAATTATCAAATATGAAGTGATCATCTACCAAGAATTGGTTGAATCACAGATCAATGAAATACAGGTGATGAACATGCCTAAAATTGATGAAGAAATGAAGAAAACAAAAAAGATGAAAAACACTTGGTCATTGTTTAGGTTTTTCATGATTCAGTACTATTAGAATAAATAATTATGATCAAAATCTAAAAATAAGTAATACTTCCCAAAATCCCAAGTAGATAAACCTACACTGACAACACGATCAACCCATAAATCAATCATTTGGTTGATTTGATTTGAAAACATTTTTGGATAATGAAATAGGGAATTTAATCATAGAATTCTTTGTCCAACATTAGGTTAGGATCAATTTCAAAATTATAATGAACCAACATTGTCTTCATTGGTGATATCCCTAAATTATGTTATCATTGGTCATCCTTGTGTTATATTGATCATTGATCCACAATCCTAATGTTTTCAAACTCTCTCCTCAATGCTCCTCTCAAATCTAAATGGTTAGGTGGTTAACCCTAGAAGTTTTCAATAAATAGAATTAAATAGAGGAAGGGTTAAGTCCATTGAAAATAAAAGAATAATTAATTTATATTGACTATTTCACTAACAAACACACATTACCTAACCACCTAATGTTGACATAGTTAATTTCATTCCAAGGGTAAAAATAATTCTGTAGACTAAACAAAATTCTTGGATTTCCTATTAGATCCCATGTTCAGGAGTTATTCCACAATTTTTGGAAAACTATTTACATTTATTATTAATATATTTAATGTTTATATAATATTAGTACTACACCTGCATGTGCATATTAATCTGATGTTGTCTCAGTGCATGACTACAGAAAATATTATTAGATATATTCAAAATCATTAAATGGAAAAAATGATACGTTACATTCTCCCCAAAATAGATATTTTCATTCCATAAGTGAAAATTATTACTAAAAAATATGTGGTTAATAAGATCACTTCAGGGACACCCACTCTAAGATGATCTTCAAAAAATCCCTATTCTACCACAGGATACACTACATGAAAATCACTTACCCACATAGGATTTTCTCCAATCAATATTATATCTCTACTAGGTACTTGATAGGGGTAACTCTATCCTTGATATCCAGTTGTCCCAAACTGATAACATGATACTGGTCGTTCACATAACACATATTATATGACACATGGAAGACATCATGTACTTATTCAAACTATGTTGTTATGGACAAGTGGTATTCCACCACACTGATACTATGAAATATCTGGAAGTTTCCAATAAATCTCAACGATAACTTGTCTCCTCGAAAAAATAACAACATTCCATATCGATGTGTGACTTTCAAGAACATATGGTGTCCCTATTTGAACTCCAATGGCCTCTTTTTTCAGTATTTATATGAATTTCAATGGTTTCAAGAAGTCTTAATCAACTAATGTATGATCTCTACCTTTTTTTTCATAGGTCGCACTAACTTTGGTCCTATGACTGCCGACTCACTTGGATCAGTCCAACATAGTGGTGACCTACATGGTCACTCATATAAATCCTCGAGTACTACCATACTAATGGTGGAATAGTAGATGTGGTAGTATGAAAACTCTACTATGGATTTTTGATCCTCCCAACTACTTCTAAATTCCAACATTCATTCTAGAAATATGTCCTCCCAAACCTGAATGGTCGTCCTAGTATGGTCGTTAGACTCTGGGGAAAAACTCCATGATAAATCACACCTGATTATTAAATGCCTCTTTCAATCCTCTCTTAAATTATTTTTTGAAATGAGACTCATGGTATGAAATTATTTTCAATTTAACTCTATGATTTTGGACTATCTTTAAAATGTAAAGGTGATATCCTAGATAGATATGAAGTAGGATGACTTGGTGATTTAGTATACCATCACCCAAAGAGTATTATATCCTCTAGACAATCATGGATGTCCTATCACTATGACCATGGATATGAAATCCCCCATTCACTCTGGAACCTCAAATGGTTGAGCTAAACCTATTTGAACCTGGTTCTAAGCCATCACCTGCTAAGAAGTGAGGTATAAAGAGGAAAAAATTCTACAAACTTCCACATACCTGGCCACCATAGCCAACATCTAAGGTATCAGTATATATTCACCCAGGTATGATGAGCCACCAAATGGGATGTGTTAACCTACCTCATAACATCATAATACCACATCACTAGTAACTTCATCCTCCCACATAAAAGGATTATGTTCTCCCCACCTTCAATGGATCCATCAGGAAAAAATCCAGTGGATATATGAGTACACAAGGTCTAACTTTATGTATCTACACTATGAGCCTCATTGATATGTTGTAGAAGTAGTGGGTTAATAACCATAGACTATAGATATGTCACATCATACTCATCCACAAGGAAAATCAATAATGAGGATATTTACTCTAACACATCTTCTCATGGGGTATCATATTTTAGAACCATTATGTAATCACTAAAGGCCTCAATAATAGAAAACAAATATGTATGGTCTTTTAAGAATATAAAAACATAATGTCCTTTACACCCTCCAACAGATATCTCAACATTTTTGTTCTCATCAACATATGCCTCCACTCAAAAAAATCATGTCGACACCTCTCTATCCACATGAAAGGTTTCACATTCCAATTAAAGGTATTAAAAGGTACCAATACCTTAGATATATCTTTTTTAAATTTATTTTTATAGAATTACAACCCAAATAATCTCTTCACACCCATCATGCTCCTGGTTGAATCACAAGATAGAACTTAATCAACATTCAATATATCCATTTCTAATCCATCATCTGGAATGAAAATTCCCATAAAGTGGACCTATCCAAAATAGAAATAACAATTCAAGATATTCCCATATATATTTTTATCTCCACGAATTTCCAACAACATCATCATGTGTCTCGCATAATCCTCTTGTGATTCAATTTAAACTACACAGTAATCAATTAGGACTACCACAAATAGGTCTATGAAAGAATGATAGATATTGATCATGACTAACATGAAAACTTCTGACGTATTCATCACAATGAATGTTTTTTTGAATTACTCATAATGACCTAGAGATGACATAATACAATCTTTGTCATATCTACATCTCATGCTCAAAGCTGGTGAAAACATGACCAAAGGTCTATCTTTGAGAAACATCTTTCCCCTCTAAAATTGATCAAATATGTTATCAATACCTAGTAAAGGATTTTTATTCTTCAAAGTCACTTTTTTCAGTTGTTGATAATCCAAAAAAAACCTCAATCTTCTATCTACATCCTTCGATAAAAAAAATGGATCCACCTATAGAGAAACACTTGGTCTAACAAATCCATTCCGCTATAAGTCCTAAAATTGCACCTTTTTCTTTCAATGATCTATGGGATACATGCCATATGCTGTAAAAAATATTAGGTCCATCCCTAGGTTCAAGTAAATGTATATTTCTATATTCTAGTTGGGTGGTAGGATTGAAATGTTCCCATTAAAGACATCATCATACTCTGTCACCACTATAAGAAGTTGAAAGCAAATAGAATCCACTTCTTCAAGGGAAATTCATTAAAACTCATGAGAAATTAGTTGAACCATACTATGTATGAAACCAAACTTCTCTAATTGGGTTTCCTTTACATGAACTATTGAATCCCTCATACCATCACAATTGGCATACCACATCCTCCCCCTAGAACTATCAATCTGGGTAGGAATTGGGGATTAGAAATCCATAACTAAAATGACATCATGAGGCCTCATTATTGGAGGAAAGATATCCCATAAGAATCACTTTCCTAAATGATAGAGTTTGTAGTGTTGTAAAAATTGTGTGATTGTAGAGTCAACCCCAACAAGAGACTCCAACAACAAGGGTTGATCCAAGGGATCAAGTGGAATCTCTATGTCTCAAACCAATGAAGTTAAAATGAAATAGTGTCTCCCACCAAAATCAATCAGTACTACTACTACACCGAAGAAAACATATATCATACCTCTAATAATCCTCACAGCCTCTAGGTTGTAGGCCTACATTGACTACTATTTCCCTAGTCACTAACCAACAACTTTTTTAGGATGGCATGGACCAACTATTGGTAGTGTTGGTAGAAAGTAGAACTACTTTCCCCCTCAAATTGATCTACCATATCCCATATCACATCTACCACCTTTAAAACCACCTTGATCCTACCAATATCTCTACATGGGTGGTTTATTTACTATCTATCTGTCAAATGTACATCAGGTTGGACTATCCTAGAAAGATTTACCTAACCTTCCAAAGACAAAAACCTCCTCTCTCCCGGCAGACTAGAACCATACCAAGATCCCGGATCTTCCAATCCTCTATCCTGAGATTATCTCATAAATAGCATCAAATTCTGAGATCCTTGTGACTTCCCCCACCTACCAGTTAATGAGGTCCCAGATCCTGGGTCTCCAATACTAGCACCCACTTATGGAATATTCTCTCCAAGGAAGTTATCCAAAACTAATGCTTATTACATTACTCCGACATAAGTGGGAATTATATGAGATGTATATCTAGTAAAGGTATCATAGAATAATACCTTATCTAAGGTTTATGTAATAAAAAATAGAACTCAAACCATATTCAGAGAACATCCTGAGAAGTCAATGAACCTCACTGAATTATCTTCCACAATTATATTTCCCTTCTATAATAGTAGAGTACACTAAATGATCATTGGTCATAATGTGACATGATAGAACTCTTAATTGAAGATATAATTGATGTATAACTAGTAGAGAGATGTCTCATCGTGTGATTGATTCACCAGTATCCACCATATCCCAACAAATATTGGAATAAGTCTTTCTCCTCGGACAACGGTCTGATTTTAGGTGTAATCACAAGATTTAAATATTTTTCCACTGCTTCTTTCCAATCCCCAGCTTCTTGGGGGCCTTTCATAACCCAAAAAAAGGAGGTAACTTCATATAAAACTAATGGTGTGTTATTATCCTATTCAAAAACATGTATGGTACTTCCTGTATAACTTGATGCACAATAGGTTGTTGAAAAACTGGAAAACCACCATGAGGTATGACCTTCTATACATGCCCCTATACTAAAGTCATGTCACATGTAAGATCAGTCTCATGATCCTATAGTCAAATCTTGTTTGTCTATCTTAGTATAGGAATCTTAAACTAAACAAGAACCACTATAGTCAATGAGTATATTTAGTGAGATAACATAAGAAGGACATGGAAGCCACAACTCATTCCTATATGATGCATATAAAAAATTTTCCCCAAAACCAATGGATACATGTACAAAGTTGAAAAGAAAGTTATTAGAGACCTGGTGAATGGATATGTCATCCTCCACACCAACACTATACACCCTATCTTGAAATAAGAATTAGAAACACTTTATTACAAATTCTATATATCCCAAACCATTCTCATGGTAAGAAAATATCTAAAATCTAGTCCTAATATGAACCCACTATGATACCACTCTATCTTAACCTGGCCCATAGGGGCCATCCTAGTCAACAAAAATCTGATAATCATTACTCTAAACCCCCTCCAATATTCCAAGGGTTGGAAACTAGCACCTTGTAGGAATGTCCGAAATAAATGAGGAATTATCCACATATCCTATATGAAAACACACATCTCCAAGCCCATAAAATGTAGAAATGTAAAACCACACAACTAATACCAATGACTTCATAAATAAAATAACCACCATCTGAGCACCACATAGTATATAAGGAAAATAGTGGAAAAACACAAACCCAAAAATACATGAAGTAATATCCAACCTAACCAGAATTAGTAGACTACTATCAGATGTAGAACTATTAATAACCTCATTGTAAAGACCCAGAAATTTCAAGGAAATTTATTTCGTAAATGATTTGGAATTTTACAAGTCTATGGTTTCTGACAGCACTTGATTTCGAGGCCTGGTGTGCCCGGAACAAATTTTTGAAATTTTGTTCAGGTACATTCAGTGAACGTACGTGCGAGTTTTTCTATATTTTGAACCGGTACTCAGAATTGAAATCTGAGGACACCGATGAACTCGCAACGTCGGTATTCACTTCAGGGGACCTTTACCACAGTTGCATTTCATGTGGGTTGAATGTTAATTTTTGGGGTTTAATCTTAAATTAAATAAAATTGTGTGGCACACAATTTTATTTTGAGAGTTGGTTATTTCCTCCCATGGAGAAGTTATTGGTGGGGCCCACACCCAAATAACTTCCCATGTGTGGAAATTTGTGAAGTGGGGCACACACGATCCCCAACCTTTCATCTCCCCATAACTCTCTTCAACTCCCTTAAACCCATTGTTTAATTCTTCACAACCCCCCTTTAATTGCTAAACTCTCCACCTTCCACATGGTCATTAATATGACAACTCAGTGAATTAATTATTTTTTACACCACAAATTAATTAATTATTTTGGGTGGATTTGAATCTTTTTAAAATGGCATGGAAAGTCGATTAAAATAGGGCAAATCTTCATTTTAATATTTTCTTGGAAAATATTTCGGTGGAACCTTTGGAATTAGAAGAGAGCTTCATCCTTCCACAAGGAATGACACCCTCTTGGATGAAGAATTCTGATTCCATGAAGAATGACGATGTTCCTTCCTTCATCATCTCCGAAATAAGTGAGGAGACACCGATTCATCCTCGGATGCACCCCGACGTCCATGGAATCGATTTTTCATTCTCCGCGATGTCGTTCTCCGCGACGCCATTTACCGCGACGCTCGTCTTCCACGGCTCGATGATGTGCGAAATCAATTATCGAGTTAGGGGTTTTGTATATTCTTTGAGTGAATAAGTTGTAACTCATTATTTGTTAATTTTATGAATTTTCATTGGTCGATTGTTACCGCCTAACGCGGAGGGGGCAGGCTGAACAAACACGGCCCAACGACCCTCCAACGTTTCTTGTTTTATTTGAAATTGGGAAACAGCGACGATTGAAGGTGGCGGCCACACGCCGGCCATGTGAGGAGGAATCGCAACCCGCAACCGTGGGCCAGTTGGCCAACGAAGAACTAGTTGACTAAAGCCGGTTGGGCCGAAGGAGGACCGCGGCGCCACATGGGGCGTCGCATTGCAAAAGACTGTGGGCCGCTTCACCGGTGAACCGAATGGATCGTTGGCCGGCCGGGTGAAGAATCCACGTCACCTGAAGGTGCCGCGTGATTCACCAAGCCGGTCCACCCCTCTTCCGGGTCGGACCCACCAAAACCAGGATGACCCGACCCGCCAGCCCACTGGGCTTAACGGGTCGGGCCGGTGTTCACTTAAAGGTGAATAACTCGAAGACCGCGTGTCTGATCGACGCGCCGTCTGTGGCACTGGGACCTTCGTGACATGGCGGTCCTTTTTCAATACTCCAAGTGAGATTTGGATGAATTTGTATAAAATACGGGTTTGGAATGAGCATATTTCCAACCGGGCCCCTCAAACGGAAAAGCCAATATTTCTAAGACCGGGCATCCGATTGACGCGCCATCTATCGCGTCGGGTTTCTTTTGACGATATGGAAATTCATGATACATCAACTCTATACTTCATGACAGTTGATGTATCAACACCCTTGGCTCGAGGAGCAGACCCTCCCAGAATCGAGTGTACTATGTACAGGAACCCTAGAGATGGATACGACAGCAACGACTACTGTACTGGAATCCTCCATGGGTTCAGCGAAGACGTCTACCATACTGGAATCCTCCATGGGTTCAGTGATGACGACTACCATACTGGAATCCTCCATGTGTTTGACGGTGATGATTACTTTTCTTGTATCCTACGTGGGTCTGATAGTTTGACTTCTGTTCTAGTATCCTACATGGGTCCGATATAGTAGCTGGTCTAGTATCCTACGTGGGTCTGACAGCTTAGCTGGACTAGTATCCTATGTGTGTCTTCCAGCTTAGATGAATCAGTGTCTACATCTGATCATCTCTATCACTTTACGAAAGATGTATACCTGTGTGAGATGAGTCTTCAATTTCAATCATTATCATCTATGGGATTGAATTCTTTCCCTTGTGGAATGGGTTGTGCTTGAGCTCGAGAGTTGGAACCGTACTGGATTGATGACTTAGGTATATGTATGGGTATATACCTAAGTAGAGTTGGTTGATACTTCGTGTTTGTATATTTTCTTGTGTTTTATCCTTCGTGGATTCTGGGAGACCATCGGGGGTCTCAGGGTCCCTACTGAGTGTCGTTATACTCACCCCTGCATGGGAAATGCCTTCACTAAGTTGTGTTGGATGTAGACAATGGACAGTGCTCATCATGGTAGAGACTTGTAGAGATAGATAGTACCCGAAGGTGGACCACTTGGTGAGACGTACACAGAGAAGACGGAAGGGCCCATGGTGCTGGGAAGACTATCTCTACCCACCCTTCAGGTAGGATTCACATACGATGACTCAATGGTTGTTGTTTAATATTACTGCAGTTGTACTAGTTTTTCAGTTGTACTGTACTTTCAGTTGGGTTTTTATTCTGGCCCATTTACCTTTCAGCACTTACTTTGTATTCAGTATTACATTGTTCTTACTTCAGCTTGCGTACTCTGTTGTGTTTGTTTACTATCACAAAGGAAATTCCTTCCCATTTTGTTGGGATTTACGCCTTTGGTGCTAGTCTCCAGCCCCTGGCCTATGGAAGTCGGGCTTGAGGTGGTCACGGCACAGGCCCCGAGGACAGGTCGTGACAAATTGGTATCAGATCAGTCAGTTCTACCACAGAACTCAGGACTTTGATCATTCCTTTCTGTGAATCAATAGTGTTAAGAGTATTGAGTGTGGTTTTCAGTATAGGGAGTCCAGTGTTGGTGCGGCTACCGATGTATCCATACACGAGGACCTTGGCCCTTGATTTCTGACTCAGTGCATGAAAACACTGATTTGCTATGTGTTTCAAAAGTTTTATTTGTGATTACTTTGTGTCCGATCACCAGGTATACTGTTTTGACTGGGACGCACCAGTTTCTTTTTAGGATGGCCCCACGAAGACAGCCAGCTAGGGTTCTGAGTCACTTACGAGATGGCATACCACCGAGCGACGAGGCCTCGGTACAGTGCCCCATCACAGAAGAGGCACCAGCGGTACCACTACCCGTTGATCCATCGATACTACAAGCCCCAATAGAAGAGAGTGCACGCCACCTGAGTGCATTGCACAAGTTTCAGCGACAGAGGCCACCCAGGTTCTGCGGAGAGACGGACCCTCAGGCATCCGAGGATTGGCTAGAGGCTGTCGTCAGAGTCTTCATATTGGTAGGGACGCTAGATGAACTTTTGTTGATCCTTGTCACGAGTCTCCTACACACATCAGCAGTTAGATTGTGGAGATTGATGCTATAGATGCATGAAGATTCATATTTACTTTGGATAGACTTCTAGAGTCTCTTCTGCTCTGAGTTTGTTCACACCACCCTTTGTGCGGTGAGGATTCAGGAGTTACTTCACCTTTGGCAGGGAAACATGACAGTAGTTCAGTAATCAGTGAGGTTTACTGACCTATCCTGCTACTCCATGGACATGGTACAAGACCCATTCTTCGGGGCCCGGACCATTGAGCAGGGACTGAGGTACGAGATCAGGGCTTCGATGATCTCCCTCAGCATTCCGACGCAGGCGGGAGTGGTGGAGTGAGCCCTTCTTGTGGAGAGCTTTCTCACTGAGCTGACACCAGCAGCGAGACCCACAACAGGGCGACACATAGCAGATTCTTCTATAGCTGATAGTAGACAGATATCGTAGAGGTCCAAGCGGACCAGGCCATCAGGCGAGCGACCTCAGGATACAGGTTTGGTTGTGCAAGGCACCCGAAACAGATCCATCTATACGAGGAGCAGGCAGAGCTATGCATGTGGTGGGCATGGTCAAATGGCTTGAGACTTCCCGACCCGCCATTCAGATTAGTAGTAGACAGTGGAGGGACCTCCCAGGAAGAGGCATAGGTTCGGCCATGGTGGTCAGCAAGGAGCAGGAGGACAAGGCGGAGGAGATGGCCAAGCAGCAGGTGGTGGATGACGTTTTGAGGTTTTACCACCACCACCAAAAGGATTTCTACCTTGACTATAGAGAGATGGTGGGTAGATGCAGGATCAGCTCCAGGAAGTGGAGGCTTACGACCACGGCGCACCAGAGATGATTCGAGGTACAATCTTTGTCTACTCCACCCTTTCTATTGTACTTATAGACACAGGAGAAAGTCATTATTTTATTTCCACTTCCCTTTTTCGGAGCTCGGAGATTCTGACGGAGCCATTGGCTCGATACTTACAGCTAGAGACTCCTACGGGAGCAGACTCGACGATTACTCACTGGTGTCGGTAGTGTGAACTTACTCTAGGATGTGAGAGCTTTGGGTGGGATCTTCTTGTAGCGGCATCTAGGCCTTATGACGTCATGTTGGGTATGGACTGGTTGTCTACAGTCCATGCTCAGATCGACAACATTAGGCGCAAGGTGCGGTGTGTCTGTTAGGATGGGAGCAAGTCAACCTTCACCAGTGAGAAGGGAGACTTTGCAGTGCAAGATGGACTTTCACAGAGGAGAGGGATGCCGATCACACATTATTTGGCTAGTCTCATCCTTGGAGCAGTTGATGTGCAGAGACCGAGTTTTCCTGTTGTAGTGGATCAGTATGCGGAATTTTTTCTTGATGACATTCCTGGACTACCTCCTTGCTGAGAGTTGTAATTCTACATTGAACTGTACCCCGAGATAGCACTGATATCTACTCCAGCATATGGATGGCTCCCACCGAGATTCTTGATCTGCAGGTACAGTTGGAGGACTTGCAGGGGAAAGGATTTATCCAACCCAGTGTTTCACCCAGGGCTTCTCTGATATTGTTCGCCAAGAAGGCGGATGGGAGCATGCAACTATGTGTCAACTAAAGTCGCATGAATTAGGTGACCGTGAAGAACGAGTACCCACTCCTTCAGGTGTCGGTATGGCCACTATGAGTTCTTGGTTATGACCGTCGGCATAACCAACGCTCCAGTAGTGTTCATGAGTCTCATGAACAGGATCTTCCAGCCTTACCTCAATCGTTTTGTCATATTCTTCATCAACAACATACTAATTTACTCGACTACTGAGGAGGATCGTACCTACCAATTACGGGTTGTATTAGATACACTCTGAGAGCACCAGCTTTATAGTAAGCTCTCGAAGTTCAAGTTCGGGATTTGAGAGCTTCACTTCTTGGGACACATCATCTTGGAGGCGGGATTTGCAGTGGATCCAGTGAAGATCAAGGCAATGCTTGGTTGAGAGCCACCCAGGAGCATGATGGAGGTGTAGAGCTTCCAAGGTCTGGCTGGATATGATCAGAGATTTTTTTTAGACTTATCCAGAGTTGCATCACTGCTTTCAGCTTTGATGAAGAAGGGGAAACCCTTTGTTTGGTTAGATAGATGTTAGCATATATTTCAGGAGCTGAGGTAGTGATTGACCAGTGCGCCCATCTTGAGACTACCGAAGGAGGGTGTTGGGTACATAGTATACTACGACGCATCAGGGACTGGACTCTGGTCTATCCTGATGTAGGAGCGAGCAGTGATCGCGTATGGTCCACGACAGTTGAGGCAGAACGAGCAGGACTACGCTACCCATGACCTGGAGTTAGCAGTAGTGGTCTTCACCTTGAAGATGTGGTGGCACTATCTAATGGGAGAGTGCTTTATAGTCTACTCTGACTACCAGTGTCTCAGGTACATCTTTTCGTAGAAGGACCTGAACCTGAGACACCAGTGATGGTTCAAGTTCTTCCAGGACTATGACTTTGAGATAGTATATACTCCTGGGAAGGGGAACATTGTAGTTGACGCTCTCAGGAGGATATCGGTCATTCACCTACTAGGAGAGGCGACAAAGCAGCTAGCCACGTTGCAGATATCCTTTGTGGATAGAGATGGCGCGGCCTTTCTACAGTCACTCACAGTCACTCCTCTACTCTTTCAGTGGGTCAGAGAGGCACAACTAGGGGACATTTAATGTGAGACACGACATGCTCAAATATCCACAGGTCAGGCTCCTGATGGATTTTCTGAAGGAGGAGAGAACTACATCCTATTTAGGGGACATACCATGGTACCAGTTGTACTGCAAGAAAAAGTGTTGAGGTATTTTCACCCATCACCTCTAGCGGTATATCCAAGAGTGTCGAAGATGTACCAGGACCTCATAAGATAGCACTGGTGTCCGGGTATGAAGAAGGTTGTAGCAGAGTTCGTTTCACGATCCCTCACTTGTCAGCAAGTGAAGGTGGAGCACCAGGTACCAGCAGGCTTGGTACAGCCCTTAGAGGACCCGGAGTGGAAGTGGGATAGGATATCCATGGATTTCATGATGGGGATTCCACGTACATCTATAGGGCACGACTCTATCTGGGTGATCATTGACTAACTCACCAAGTCGGCTCACTTCCAACCGATCAGATAGCAGGGCTCAGTAGAGAGCTTGGGACGCCTCTACATTCAGAAGGTCGTATGGCTTCACAGTGTGCCATCGACTATCTTTTCTGATCGTGATGCTTGTTTCACTTTCTGGCTATGGAAGGGGTTAAAGGAGGATTTCTAGATATTTATAGCAAAATCAACCTCTTTTACTCTGGATTGAAGCCAAGTTATCGAAGGTATTTGGCCTCCCGTGAATTCAAAAGTTATGAGAAACTTTTCCGACGTGACGAGAGGGTAGAGATGGAGTTTGCTGATGATCACGTGCATTTTGGAAACAAAGAGAAGAATAGGTCCAACTGGTAAAAAATGTGTAAGAATCAACCAAATAAATCTAATGGTAAGAAAATATAATTTCTAGTTTGTGAATGTGTGGCAATAAGCACCTTGGGGAATGTTATAGAAAAACAGGAAAGTGTTTTAAATGTGGTGAAATATGTCATTATGCAAATGCCTGCCCAAAGAGAGATCTGAATGATGCAAAGAATACAGACTACAAGAAGAAAGGTGTGGTGAGATCCTTTGCGACTACGTCAGCAGATGTCAGGCCATCCAATGATTTTGTATCAGGTACTTTTGTTTTTTCACTCATATTTTGCTAAAGTTTTGTTTGATACAGGGTTTACACATTCCTTTATCTTTGAGAAATTTTTTCGTAAATTGGAAATATCACCTCAACAAATGAGACCCAAATTTGTTCTTAAAACACCTGGGGGAAATATTATTGCAAAGAGGAATTATAGTAATCTTTCTATTGTTTTATGTGGAAAGAAATTACCTAAAAACCTTTTTGTTTTACCCTTATTCGAGTTTGATGTTATTCTGGGAATGGACTGGATTTCTGATTATCATGCTAAGACTGATTGTGGAGTTAAAGAAGTTATTTTTCAGAAAGAGTTTTAGTTTGTATACAAGAATGAACCCATATAATTGATAACATATCAGGAATCTGAGAAACTATTGAAATATGGAAATGAAAGTTATCTTGCTCATATTATTGAAAACAAGGGAACTAGTCAAATTAATGATGTGCCAGTGGTAAATGAATACCTTGATGTTTTTCCTAATGAGTTACCTGGTGACATACCTGATCGAGAAGTTGAATTCACAACTGAATTAGTTCCGGATGATAAGGCAATTTCAAAACCCCATATCGTATGGCTCCAATATAACTTCATGAAATAAAAATCAGTTGCAGGATTTGCTTGACAAAGGATTCATTCGTCATAGCACTTCACCATGGGGAGCCCCTATTTTGTTTATTAAATATAAATAGAGTTCAATGATACTTTTCATTGATTATAGAGATTCAAAAAACATCACTATTAAAAACATGTATCCTTTGCCTCATATCGATGACTTGTTTGATCAGCTCCAGGGAGCTCGCTACTTTTCCAAGATTGACTTGAGATCCGGATACCATCAGTGAAAGGTGAAGGTGGATGACATCCCGAAAATAGCCTTTCGTACTAAATATGGGCATTATGAATTTCTTGTTATGTAATTTGGATTAACTAATGCACCTACTATATTGATGAATCTTATAAATAGAGTATTTCATGAGTTCTTGGGTAATTTTGTGGTTATATTTATTATTGACATTCTGGTATTTTCTAAAAATAAATAGGAGCATGAAAAAATATAAGGGTTATTTTACAAACATTAAAAGAAACGAAATTGTATGGAAAATTCAGCAAGTATGATTTTTGGTTGCAACAGATTTATTTATTGGGCACATTATAAATAAGTATGGAATAATAGTTGATCCCTTCAAAACAAAAGTAGTTGATGAATGTCTAAGATCCACAAATGTTACAGATATTTGTAGTTTTCTTGGGTTAGCATGTTATTACCAATGGTTTGTTAAGAACATTTCTCAGTTATCTAGCCCGATAACTAAGTTAACATGGAAAGGAGTTAAAATTTTTTGGACCGAGGAATGTGATGTTTGTTTTCAAGAACTGAAGAAGTGATTGGTGAATGCTCTAGTTTTGGCCTTACCTTCACGAAATGGTGAGTTTTTCATCTATAGTGATGCTTCTTTAAAGGGAATTAGTTGTGTTTTGATGCAGAATGATTAGGTAATTGCCTATGCTTCGAGACAAACTAAAACTCATGATCTAAATTATCCCACACGTGATTTGGAATTGGCAGCTGTGGTTTTTTCTTTGAAAATATGGAGGCATCATTTATACAGAACCAAATGTCAAATATATGCTGACCATAAAAGTCTGAAGTATATATTCACTCAGAAGGAATTAAATATAAGGTAGAGAAGATGGATAGAACTGAGAAAGCAAACAATGTGGGGGATGCCTTAAGTTGGAAACATCATGAATCATTAACCATGATACGTTTGGAATATGATCCCTTGATTAATGATTTTATGAATTTTGGATTAGAAGTTGTTGGTGCAAGGAATACAAATGTCTTGTTTCAGGTTTCGTTGCAATCTTCGTTGTCTAAGAGAATTAAGAAAGTGCAGGGAAAAGACTATGAGCAACAAAAAAAGGTAGAATTGGTTAAAATGGGTAAGTTTCTAAAATTTATTCTTGATAAAGATTGTATTTTGAGATTTGGTAAAAGGTAGTGTATGCCTTGTGATTCCTAGTTGAAGAAAGAATTGTTGTGTGAAGCTCATAGTTCTCCATTTTTTGTTCATCCTGGCAGTACTAAGATGTACAGAGAACTTTGGGAGTATTATTGGTGGGAAGGAATGAAAAGAGATATTGCTTATCTTACCAGGAAATGTTTTACATGTCAACAGGTTAAAGTAGAGAAATAGTTACCAAAGGGGATACTTTATCCTTTCCTAGTGACAGAGTGGAAATGGGAGAATGTATTTATGGACTTTGTGGTAGGACTACCAAAGACATCTCGAGGTAATAATGTGATTTGGGTTATTGTTGATCGGCTGACAAAATCTGCACATTTTATTTCTATTCGAGATAAAATTACTTTGGATTAGCTTTCTCAAGTGTACCTTAAGGAGATTGTCATGTTACCTGGAGTTCCTCTTTCCATTTTATCAGACCGAGATCCTAAGATCACTTCTAACTTTTGGAAGGGACTTCAGAAGTCATTGGGCATAGAGGTAAATTTCAGTACAGCTTTTTATCCTAAATAAGATGGGTAGTGATAATGAATGATTAAAACTTTGGAAGATATGCTTCGATCTTGTTCAATGGACAATCAGGAACGTTGGGATCAGTATTTTTCTTTCGTTGAGTTTTCTTATAATAGTAGTTTTCAATCCTGTATTCAGATGTCACCTTTTGAGGCCTTGTCTGGGAAGCGGTGTCGGACTCCAGCATTTTGGGATGAAGTCGGTGAAATAAAGTTTATGGGGCTAGAATTAGTACAAGATGTGGTTGAGAAAGTGAGGATGATCCAGCAGCACATGAGTACATCTCAGAGCAGGCAAAAAAGTTATGAAGATAATATAAGGAAAGACTTCTCTTTCATGGTAGGTGACCATGTTTACCTTAAAATATTTCCTTGGAAAAGTGTGATGCTTTTCGGTAAGAAGGTGAAGCAAAGTCCAAGGTTCATTGGCCATTTTGAAATCTTGGAGAAAGTTTGAAAAGTTTCATACCTCATAGATTTTCCTCTGAGTTTGCCTCACGTACACAGTGTTTTTCATGTTTCTATGTTGAGAAAGTATGTGTCAGATTCATCACATGTCAGGATCCCAGAAGCAGTTCAGCTGGAAGAGAACCTTTCCTATAAAGAGAAACCAGTTCAGATTCTTGATCGAAGGAAATAGGTATTTCAGAATAAGGTAATTCACTAAGTAAAGGTTTTTTGGAGAAACCACATGGTTGAAGAAGCAACATGGGAGTCTAAAAATTCTATGAGGGAAAAGTACCCTTAGTTGTTTAATAAGTAAATAAAATTTCGAGGACGCAATTTCTAGAAGGTGGGGATAATGTAACACCCCAATTTTTTATAAAAATAAATTGAAATGCATGGAACTTTGTTTTAAATTAGATATTTATAACTAGCCTTTAAAACTTAACTTTTCCACTTCTATGTTTTGAATTTCAAGAAACAGTCATCTATAATTGTGTTCATTATGTTATTTGGAGTCTATTGGAACCAACTTGTTTTTTTGAATAGTAACATACCCTTATGAATAGTAATATGACCCTAATAAATAGTAAATTGTATTATTATTTTATTTTCCTAAGGCATTAAGATAATGACATCTTGATTAATTTTTCAATATGATATAAAAGCAGTTACAGTTTTTAAATAACTAATTTTTGAATTAAGTATAATTTTATTTGAAAATTAAATTAAAAATATTTAGAAATTTATTTTCAACAAATGGACTTCATTTTTGAAATCTACACGTCGATAAATGGTTAGGGTGAATTTCAGGATTTTTTTCAAAACAGTTGATTTTTCAGTGAATAGTAAAAAATACATTTTTTGTTTCAGTGTGTTAATGACATCATTAATGATGTAATAATGAAGTAATAAATTTGGTAGACTTAATTATAGTTAAATAAGATGTGAGGTGTCCCAAGTGGCTTATACCATGGTCAAATACCATGGTAAAGCCCATGGTTTTGAAAATACCACTCATTAGGTGTCCCTTGGAAATTATTAAAATATTCCCTTACTTTTCCTATAAATATCGACCCATTCCATCATTAAATTCATTACCAATTCCTCATCAACAAATATCTGGCCTCCTTACCCGAATAGTATTCCTCCCAAAGTTTCCTCAAGCCCCCAAGATTCCATCCTTCATGTTCTAGGAGTTACTCTACAAAGTAAGAAAATTCTCAATTTCTTTCTTTTTCCATTCAAGTTCTCTTTTATGTGGTATAACATTCAAGTTTCCACACCATTTTATTATTTACTTATTATTAATAATATAAACTATATTAATATTCATTTCTGTATGGGTGACCCTTGACCCCTCTATTTTTAATATTTTCTAAAACCATGTTGCGTAGCCGCTAGGCTGCCGAATTTTTGTAAGAGATTTCTCAATTATTATTTTGAGTTCCATTATTTTCTTATTCTTTCATCATCTCTTCTTACCCAAGAGGCATAAAATCTCCAGAAATAATTCATATTCGGGATTTTCTCATTTTCATGGAAAATTCATCATCATTATTTTTCTCCTCTCCCACTTATTCAAGGAATACAAACATTGTCTGTGATGTGTCGAATTACCGACTTCGTGGATGATGTGATTTCAAATTTCCTTAACTCATTCAAGTATGGTTATGAAACAATTTTTACGGTTTCACCAAGGTATAATATATTTATTATAGCTCATCCATGGTTATGGAATTCTTTTTAACACATGGTTTTTATTTATAAAATGAAATGAGGTCGTTTTTATCAAAAAACCACTAAAATGATATAAACAAACATCATTAGTGTTCTAACTTATGAATCATACTCATGTAAGAATTAAAAATAATAAATGGTATAATTTATGTTAATATATATATGTAAATAATAATCCATTAAAATTATGGATTTTCACTTCCAATCGATAAAAATGTCCACCATGAACCAATCATAGAAATCATGTAAAGAACTTACCCAAAAATAGTGCAAGGAGTAAAATACTCACAATTAATGGGTGAAATGGTGTTATGAAATGATAATATAAGATTTTATAAACATGAAAATGTATCTTTAAAATTCTAATAACACTATTTTAACCATTATATAGGAAGTATAAACAGGTTTCAAGTAAGAAAAAACCCGAGGTAAGGGAATTCTTAACCCGATTTTCATTCTTTGGGTTAACCTTCAACTTCATTATTTATGTTCTATTTAAATATTTTGTGTGATGGGTTCTGTTTATATTATGTTTTATTATGTGTATTTACAATATATATACATACTACATCCACACTATTAAGTCCCTCTTCATTTGTATGATATTTCAAAGGGGATTTTCATTAAAAATCCTCTTTTTAAATTCGGTTTTACGAAATTCCAAAGCAATGTTATTATGGAATTATTCATGTTGTATGATTATGTTTTGGTTCTTGGGAATTATTTATGATGCATTGTGGGACCTATATCTCCCTCCAATGCATTGGGTATGTGTATGTTGTAGTTCAGTCATATGGTTACTCCAAGTGTAACTGCGATGGGTACACAAACTAAGGTAGCTGAGAGGGTTACAGATTATAAGGTAACCAATATTGGTTACAAGATTATGTAAGTAATTACCCAAGATACCTCTATGATTATAAATATTTTCTTTTGTTTTATGTCGATCTTGTGTAATTCTCATGTTACACAAATTAAGTATATATGGGTAACAAGCATGTCTTTTGTAAATTCTTTCATACATTACGTGTATTCATGGACTAATGTGCTCTTTCTTACTTTACCATCCCTTAATGAGCTTTTGTGCTCATCCCAAGTTTTTAAATTATTTTCACAGGTTAATGGATGTGTAAGACAAGGAAGTAAGCCATGTTAAATGTTGAATAATTTTCAAGGAGTCATGGTTAAGTTTTAATGTTTTATATTTTGAAAAAAATGGAAACTATTTTTATGGTATCCACTCTATAATAATGTGTAATGTTATGAATGTATTGTCCCAATTATCTTAATATCTAAACTAGAAAAGATCCACAATATAAAAGGAAGTGTTTTGTTGACTAAATTCAGGATTATGTATGTAATAAGTTCTGGTCCTTATAGTTGGTATTAGAGGATGGTTTAGATAACTTTAGGGGTTAGGTTGATATTAATAGAATACCATAAATTATTTTCACTCTATGTTTAATTTGAAATGTTATAGCATTTAAATATTTCCATGATGCTTCATCTAAGATATGTTTTTTTTGGAATGGTTGTCCGCAGAAGGAACAAGGATGATGAAGAGGAGAGGCACCGACAGAATGACATCCTTCCAGAAATACAGCCCAGAATGGTAGGGATTGGAACCGAACAGTTTGTGACAATAATGGCTTAGCTAACGTATGCAATAAAAGGTGGTGGAATCCATGAAAGACAACAAAAACAGGTACCACAACAAGAACATGACAGTAGTGGAACATTTTATGAGACAACACCCTCCTGCATTCAATGGATCTTCTAACCGAGTAGCAGATGAAGGATGGATCAAATCCCTTGAAAAGATATTCAATGTTATGGGATGTTCATATAATCAGAAATTAAGTCTTTCCATTTATCATTTTGAAGGGGAAGCTGATCAATGGTGTTCAATGGTAAGGAATATCAGGGGTATAGAGGATTTTGATGCCTTGGAGTGGGATGAATTTAAAAGACTTTTCCTTGAAAAATATTTTCCTAAGGTGGTGCGACTTAGAATGAAGAATAAATTCATTGAATTGAAATAGAAGGAGGAAGATTCAGAAGCTATATATGAATTGAACTTCACCCGAAAAGCGAGGTATGCTCCAAATAGTATTCTGGATCTTGATAACAAAATCAACCGCTTTTACTCAGGATTGAAGACAAGGAATCGAAGGGGGTTGGGCTCCCATGAATTTACACGTTATGAGAAACTTGTCTGATGTGCTGAGAGGGTAGAGATGAAGTTTTATGATGATCACATGCATTTTGGAAACAATGAGAAGAAGCGGTACAGTTAGAAAGCAATGGGTAAGAATCGACCAAATAAATCTGATGGTAATAAAATCCAATTTCCAGTTTGTGAAAATTGTGGCAAGAAGCACCCAGGGGAATGTCTTAGAAAAATTGCAAATTGTTTTAAATGTGGTGAAATTTTTCATTATGAAAATTCCTACACAAAGAGAGATCCGAATGTTGCAAAGAAGTCGGACTATAAGTAGAAAGGTGTGGTGAGATCCATTGAGTCTATGTCAGTAGATGTCGGGCCATCCAATGAATTTGTATCAGGTACTTTTGTTTGTTCACTCATATTATTCTAAAGTTTTGTTTGATACAGGGTCTACACACTCCTTCATCTTTGAGAAATTTTCTGGTAAATTGGAAATATCACCTAAACAAATGAGACCCGAACTTGTTGTTAAAACAGCTGGGGGAAATATTATTGTAAATAGGAATTATAATAATCTTTCTATTGTGGTATGTGGAAATAAATTACCTTCAAACCTTGTTTTTTACCCTCAGTCGAGTTTGATGTTATTCTGGGAATGGATTGGCTTTCTGATTATCATGATAAGATCGATTGTAGAGCTAAATAATTTGTTTTTCAGAAAGAGTTTCAGTTTTATACAAAAATGAACCCATATAATTGGTAACATATCAGGAAGCTGAGAAACTATTGAAATATGGAAATGAAAGTTATCTTTCTCATATTTTTGAAAACAAGAGAACTGTTCAAATTAATGATGTGCTAGTAGTAAATGAATACCTTGATAATTTTTCTAATGAGTTACCCGGTGTCAAACCTGATCGAGAAGTCGAATTCACAATTGAATTAGTTCCTGATGATAAGCCAATTTCAAAACCCCCATATCATGTGGCTCTAATATAACTTGTTGAAATAAAATTTAGTTGTAGGATTTTCTTGGAAAAGGATTCATTCATCCTATCACTTCACCATGGGGAGCCCTTGTTTTGTTTGTTAAAAAGAAAGAGAGTTCCATGTGACTTTTCATTGATTATAGAGCTTCAAATAACATCACTATTAAAAACAAGAATAATTTTCCTTATATCGATGACTTGTTTGATCAGCTTCAGGGAGATTTGTACTTTTCCAAGATTAACATAAGATTCAGATACCATCAGCTAAAGGTGAAGGAGGATGATATCCCGAAAACAGACTTTCGTACTAAATATGGGCATTATGAATTTTTTGTTATGTCGTTTGTATTAACTAATGCACCTGCTATATTCATGAATCTTATGAATAGTGTATTTCATGAGTTCTTGGATAAGTTTATGGTAATATTTAGTATTGACATTCTGGTATTTTCTAAAAATAAATAGGATCATGAAAAAAATCTAAGGGTTGTTTTACAAACATTAAAAGAAAAGAAACTGTATGGAAAATTCAGCAAGTGTGATTTTTGGTTGCAACAGATTTATTTTCTTGGGCACATTATAAATAAGGATTGAATAACAGTTGATACTTCTAAAACAAAAGTAATTGATGAATTTCCAAGACCTTAAAATGATTTGGAGATTCGTAGTTTTCTTGGGTTAGTAGGTTGTTACCGATGGTTTGTTAAGAACTTAGCACGGTTATCTTGCCCAATAACTAAGTTTACATAGAAAGGAGTTAAATTTTTTTGGATAGAGGAATGTGATGTTTTTTTTTCAAGAACGGAATAATAGATTGGTTAATGCTCTAGTTTTGGCCTTAACTTCTCGAAATGGCCAGTTTTTCATCTACAGTGATGATTTTTTGAATGGAATTAGTTGTGTTTTTATGCAGAATGATTAGGTAATTTCCTATGCTTCAAGAAAAATTAAAACTCATGATCTAAATTATCCCACACAAAATTTTGAATTGGAAGCTATGGTTTTTGATTTGAAAATATGGATGAATTATTTATACGGAACCAAATGTCAAATATATATTGACTATAAAAGTTTGAAGTATATATTCACTCAGAAGGAACTAAATATGAGGCATAGAAGATGGCTAGAACTGAGAAAGAAAACAAAGTGGTGGATGCCTTAAGTTAGAAACCTCATGCATCATTAACTATTCTATGTTTGGAACATTATCCCTTGAATAATGATTTGATAAATTTTGGATTAGAATTTGTTGGTGCAGAGAATACATATGTTTTGTTTCAGGTTTCAGTGTAGTCTTTGTTGTCTAAGAGAACTAAGCAAGTGCAGGGAGAAGACTGTGAGCTACATAAAAAGGTAGAATAGGTCAAAATGGGTCAGTTTCTAGAATTTAATCTTGATAATGATTGTATTTTGAGATTTGGTAAAAGTTTGTGTGTGCCTTGTGATTCCCAGTTGAAGAAAGAAATTGTGTGAAGCTCATAGTTCTCAATTTTCTGTTCATTCTGGTAGTACTAAGATGTATAGAGACCTAAACGAGTATTATTGGTGGGATAGAATGAAAAGAGATATTGCTAATTTTACCATGAAATTTTTGACATGTCAATAGGTTAAAGCAGAGCAACAGTTACCGAAGGGGATGCTTCAGCCTTTCCCACTGCTAGAATGGAAATGGGAGAATGTATCTATGACACTATGGTAGAACTACAAAAGACTTCTTGAGGTAACAATGCGATTTAGGTTATTATTGATCGGCTGAAAAAATCAACACATTGTCTTTCTATTCAAGATATAATGACTTTGGATCAATTTTCTCAATTGTACCTCAAGGAGATTGTCAGGTTAAATGGAGTTCCTCTTTCTATTGTATCAAACCGAGATCTCAGGTTCACTTTTAACTTTTGGAAGGGACATCAGAAGTCATTTGGCACAGAGTTAAGTTTTAGTACATCTTTTCATCCTCAATCAGATGGGAAGTCAAAACGAATGATTAAAACTTTGGAAGATATGCTTTGAGCTTGTTCAATGGACTATCAGGGAAGTTGGGATCAGCATCTTTATTTAGTTGAGTTTTCTTATAATAATAGTTTTCAATTCTAGTATTCAGATGGCACCTTTTGAGGCCTTGTATGGGAAGCAGTGTCAGACTCTAGTGTTTTGGGATGAAGTCGGTAAAATAAAGTTGTTGAGGCCAGAATTAGTACAAGAAGTGGTTGAGAAAGTGAGGATGATCCAACAGCACATGAGGACACCTATGAGCAGGCAGAAAATTTATGAAGATAATAGAAGGAAAGACTTCTCTTTTGAGGTAGGTGACCATGTTTTCCTTAAAATATCTCCATGGAGAAGTGTGATGCGTTTCGATAAGAAAGGGAAGCAAAGTCCATGGTTTATTGGTCATTTTCAAATATTGGAGAAAGTTGGAACAGTTGCATACAAACTTAGGTTTACCTCCAAGTTTGTCTTAGGTACACAATGTTTTTCATGTTTTCATGTTGAGAAAGTATGTTCTATATTCATCACATTTATTGAGCCTAGAAGCAGTTCAGCTGGAAGAGAACCTTTCATATGAGGAGAAACCTGTTCAGATTCTTGATCGAAGGGAACAGGTATTGCGGAATAAGGTAATCTACTAGGTTGTGGAGAAACCACATGGTTGAAGAAGAAACATGGGAGTCTAAAAATTCTATGAGGGAAAACTACCCTCAGTTGTTTAATAAGTAAATAAAATTGCAACAAAGCAATTTCTAGAAGGTGGGGATAATGTAACACCCTAATTATTTCTAAAAATAAATTAAAATGCATGGAACTTTACTTTAAAGTAGATATTTATAAATTTCCTTTAAAACATAACTTTTCGACTTCACTGTTTTGAATTTCAAGAAACCGTCATCTACAATAATGTCCGGTATGTTATTTGGAGTCTATTGAAACCAACTTGTTTTTTTTGTGAATAGTAACATACCCTTATGAATAGTAATATGAATAGTAATATGAACCTAATGAATAGTAAATTGTGTTATTATTTTATTTTCATAATTCATTAAGATAATGACATCTTGATTAATTTTCCAATATGATATTAAAGAAAATATAGTTTTTAAATAATTAATTTTTGAATTAAATATAATTTTATTTAAAAATTAAATTAAAAATATTTAGAGAATTATTTTCAAAAAATGGACTTCGTTTTTTGAAATCTACACATCGATAAATGGTTAGGGTGAATTTTGGGAATTTTTCTAAAACAGTTGATTTTTCAGTGAATAGTAAATAATACAGTTTTTAGTTTCTGTGTGTTAATAACATCATTAATGATGTAATAATGAAGTAATAAATCTGGTAGACTTATTTATTGTTAAATAAGATGTGAGGTTTCCCAAGTGGTTTATACCATGGGAAAATACCATGGGAAAGCCAATAGTTTTTCAAATACCAGTCATGAGGTGTCCCTTGAAAATTATTAAAATATTCCCTTACTTTTCCTATAAATACCAACAAATTCCTTCATTACCTTCATTACCAATTCCTAATCAACCAATCTCTGGCCTCCTTACCCTAATAGTATTCCTCCCAAGGATTCCTCAAGCCCCCAAGATCCCAACCTTCCTGTTCTAGGAGTAACTCTACAAAGTAAGAAAATTCTCAATTGTTTTCTTTTTCCATACAAGTTCTCTTTTATGTGGTATAACTTTCAAGTTTCCAAACCATGTTCTTATTTCCTTCTTATTATTTATCTAATATATATTTTTATTCATTTCTAGATGGGTGACCTTTGTCCCATCTCTTTTTAATATTTTCTAAAACCATGTTGTGTAGCCGTTAGGATGCCGAATTTTTGTAAGGTATTTCTCAATTATTATTTTGAGTTCCATTATTTTCTTATTCTATCTTCATCTCTTATTACCCATGAGACATGAAATCTTTAGAAATAATGCATATTTTAAGTTTTCTCATGTTCATGTAAAATTCATCATCATTATTTTTCTTCTCTCCCACTTATTCAAGGAATACAAACATTGTCCGTGAAGTGTCGAATTACAGATGGATAATGTGATTTCAAATTTCACTAACTCTTTAAAGAATGGTTATGAAACCATTTTTATGGTTGAACCCAGTTATAATATAATTATTATAGCTCATACGTTTTTCTGGGATTCTTTTTAAAACATGGTTTTAATTTATAAAATGAAATGAGGTCATTTTTATCAAAGAACCACTAAAATGATCTAAACGAACATCATTATTGTTCTAAATTATGAATCATCCTCATGTAAGAATTAAAAATGATAAATGGTATAATTTATGTTACAAGATATATTTAAATACTACCCCATTACAATTCTAGAGTTTCAGTTACAATCGACAAGAACGTCCACCATGAACCAATCATAGAAATCATGTAAAGAACTCACCCAAAAACAGTGCAAGGAGTGAAATACTAACAATTAAAGGGTGAAATGATGTTATGAAATGATAATATAAGATGTTATAACCATGAACATGTTTTTTTAAAATACTAATAACACACTTTTAACCATTATACATGAAGTTTAAAAAAGTTTGAAGTAAGACAAACCTGAGGTAAGGGAATTCTTAACCCAATTTCCATTCTTTGGGTTAACCTTCCACATCTTTATTTATGTTCTATTTAAATATTTTGTGTTATGGGTTTTGTTTATAACATGTTTTATTATGTGTATTTACAGAATATGTACATAATCCATCCACTCTATTAAGTCTCTCTTCAATTGTATGATATTTAAAAGGGGATTTTGTTTAAAAATCCTCAAAATTCCAAAGCAATGTTTTTATGGAATTATTCATGTTGTATGATTATGTTTTGGTTCTTGGGAATTATTTATAATGAATTGTTGGGAATATATCTCCCTCCAATACATTAGGTATGTGTATGTTGTAGTTCATCCATATGGTTACTCCAAGTGTAACCGCGATGGTTACACAAAGTAAGGTAGCCGAGAGGGTTACAGATTATAAGGTAGCCAATAATGGTTACAAGATTATATAAGTAATTACCCAAGATACCTCTATTATTATATTTTTGTTCTCATGTTTTATGTAGATCTTGTGTAATTACCATGTTACACAAAGTTAGTATTTATGGGTGACAAGCAAGTCTTTTGTAAATGCTTTCATACATTACGTGTATTCATAGACTAATGTGCAATTTCTTACATTACCATCCCTTAATAAGATTTTGTGCTCATCCCAAGTGTTTAAATGATTTTCACAGGTTAATTAATGTGTAATTCAAGGAAGGAAGCCACGTTAAATGTTGAATAATTTTCAAGGATTCATGGTTAAGTTTTAATGTTTTATATTTTGAAAAAAAATGGACACTGTTTTTATGGTATCCACTCTGTAATAATGTGTAATGTCATGAATGTGTTGTCCCAATTATCCAAATATCTAAACTTTAAAAGATCCAATATGTAAAAGGAAGTTTTTTTTGACTAAATTCAAGATTATGTATATAATAAGGTCGGTTCCTTATAGTTGGTATCAGAGGATGGTTTAGATAACTTTAGAGGTTATGGTGATGTTAATAGAATACCATAAATGATTTTCACTCTATTTTTAATTTTAAATGTTATTTCATTTAAATATTACCATTATGCTTCATCTAAGATATTTTTTTTCAGAATGGTTTTCCACAGAAGGGATCGGGATGCTGAAGAGGAGAGGCACCGACAGATTGGTATCCTTCCGGAACTACAGCTCCGAATGATAGGGATTTGAATCGAGCAGTTTGTGGAAGTAATGGCTCAGCTAACGCAGGCAATAAATGGTGGTGTCATCCATTGACGACAACCAATAGAGGTACCACAATTTTAGATGACACTCTATTAAGTCTCTCTTCAATTGTATGACATTTATAAGGGGATTTTCTTTAAAAACCCTCTTTTTAAATTCGGTTTTAAGATATTCCAAAGAAATGTTTTTATGGAATTATTCATGTTGTATGATTATGCTTTGGTTCATGGGAATTATTTATGATTAAGAGTGGTAAATATATCTCCCTCAAATTCATTAGGTTTGTGTATGTTGGAGGTCGGCCATATGTTTAATCCAAGTGTAACTATGATGGTTACACAAAGTAAGGTAGTCGAGTGGGTTACAAATTATAAGGTAACCAATAATGGTTATAAGATTATGTAAGTAATTCCCCAAGATACCTCTATGATTATATTTTTGTTCTCATGTTTTATGTGTACCTTTTTTAATTATCATGTTACACAAAGTAATTATATATGGGTAACAATCAAATCTTTTGTAAATGATTTCATACATTATGTGTATTCATAGACTATTGTGCTCTTCCTTACATTATCATCCCTTACTGAGCTTTTGTGCTCATACCAAGTTTGTAAATGATTTTCACAGGTTAGTGGATGTATAATAAAAAGAAATAAGCCATGTTAAATGTTGAATAATTTTCCAAGACTCATATTTAAGTTTTAATGTTTTATATTTTGAAAAAAATGGTAACTAATTTTATGGTATCCACTCTGTAATAATGTGTAATGTTATGAATGTATTTTCCCAATTATCTAATGCTCTAAACTAGAAAAGATCCTTAATGTAAAAGGAAGTGTTTTCTTGACTAAATTAAAGATTATGTAGGTAATAAGGCGGGGTCCTTATAAGGATATTTACAAAATATCATCTTTTTATGCCTTACGGTTTATGAAAAAAGATTATTCTCAACAAAGAGGAGGTTATGGAACCTTATAATCAAGTCAAAATCAGGGTAAGGTATTTATTTTATATTCACATTTTTTATTAGAAATTTTTATGGTTATGTTTCTGATGATGATATTTTATGACCTATATCCCATGAAAATAAAAATATTACCTATCCTCTACTTATTTCTAGAGAATAAATAATTATATTTCATTTTCATTTATTTAAGTACACTATAGACTAAAATAATATTTGTTTAGAAACCCATATTTATTTACCTCTTAAGTAAAAATTTTTTTTAATCCATGTAAATGACTTTAAAAATAGATTTGAGGAATTTTTTAATATTATACTATGATTTTTTAATTCATTTTTATATATGATTTAATTTTCAAAAATAAATAAATAAAATATTATAGTAATTATTAAAATTATGTTGTTTCAACTTTTAATGAAAATGTGAACATAATAATTTTTTTAACATATATGACATGAATAAATTTATCATCATCAGAATATTTCAATTCTTTAGAGACTTACTTACATGATTCAAAGGTTATTTTCTATGAAACTTCTCTCCATAATCATAGAAATATATTAATATTTCAAAAAAAATAGATCTTAAAATTATATTTTCTTCATGAAATTTTATAGTTATATTATACATGAACTTTTCTCCTATGGTGAAATCCTTACATGTTACATAGTATTTACTAATGATATGGTTTAGTGGCACCATTTTATTCTTTATATGGACTGTTTATGATTATGATAAATAGATTTTATTAAAACACATTTATTTTCATGGGATATGTTTTGATGAAATGTTGAAATGTTGTGAAACCTGGTTACTTTCAAAATATTATGATATATATTGAATGGTTTATGATATGTATCCATGAAAATGAGTGTATTTTTAACATTTTATGGGTGGGTTTGAAATTATTTTTCATCCTATGTCATTATGTAATTATGTATATCTCATGAGATTTTATAGACTAGAATGGGGATTCAACCTAGATTTGAAAGGGTCTCTATAATCTATGATATTTTTGTAAATGAACCATTAATACAGAAATGGAAGTGAAAAAAATCCATTATGATTGTCTTGAGAATGAACCATGACTAAAAAATACAGAGTGAACCCCATTAACTATTTTATCCTCGGAAGTGAACCATGAATAATATGATAGAATTTGGAGTGAACCTAATCCACTATGTTAGTCTCGTAAATAGGCCGTGGATACTAAGGAATTTATTTTGTATAATTATAAGTATACCCCAAAATTATGTCTCATGCCAATATTTTTCTCTCAAGGATCATGATATTTGATTACATTATGATTCATATCTTATGAAATACCATGATTTATTTCATGACATAGGATTTTTATTTTAAATATGCATTATAATATTTTCAAATTTCATGATCATGTTCTCGTACTATTATACTCATGTTATACTTGTGTGATCATTCATATGTCCCTTGATTACCTTTATTTAGCATCTAATCTCACCTTTTATTATTTTTCCTTTCCCAAAGTTATGAATTATGTTTTATATAGGGTATGTATATCAAGAATGACATGTTGGAAGACCTTTATGGAAGATATTGATGATCATTCTTGAAATTTTAATATTTTTTATCAAGTCTCAAAATACAATAAACCTTTATAAAACTTATTTATGTAACATGAAATGTATTGCGTATTCATCTAAGAAGATGTAATATTTATGTACAAAGAGTATGGGTCGCATAAACACTACCCAAATAAATAAAAATAGATATGATATATTAATTAGAACATGTAATGTATAAAAGGGTCATTTTCATATAAGATGTTTATTTGTTTTTATTTTGTACATTAATTTAGAACATAAATATTTCATTAATAGATTTTTAATTTTTTTAAATGGAATTTATTTGAAATTTTAGATTTTAAATAATATCTTAGGTTGACTTTTTGTAATTTTACAGAAATGGTTGATATTTTAGCTAAATGTAGAAACTTATTATTTTCTTAAATAATATCACATGGATGAAATCATCATGATATTAGAATAAGTTAGATTTTTTAATAAATTTTATTGAAAAAATTATATGATTATTAATCAAATTAAATCATTTAAATATATTTATTCAAATTTAGAATAAAAAATATTATATTTCCGAACTAAATGGATGTTTTTTAATAATAAGAATAATTTTATCTTTTCCATTAATTATGTATTTAGAATGATTCAATAGGTTTTTGATTGGTTTTAATCTCATAGAAAAATCCACTTTATTATAATAATCAAATGTATAAATTTATTTAGAGAATATTAATTCTAATGCATTGAATTGAATATTTCTATCAAACTTTTTCATTTTCTTTTTCATAATAAAATTAAAATAAATTGTCACTATAACAATAAATTTAATCTTGTAAAATGGATTCTATATAGTAATTTTTTTTAAAGTTAAATAATAAGGTCTATTTCTTTTTTTAATACATTAATATGTCATATTAAAATATTTTCACCATAAAAAATGTTAAAATAGGTTAAAAACTATTATAATAATGTGTTAAAGTCACATGTATCATTGAATCCTATCACTTTTGTTTTTTGAATGATGGGATTTCAACATATACAACCATATAATCAAATTTGGGATTCCTTTGATATATATGACCATTAGACAGTTATTTATATTATTTTAAATATAAGTTTATTTACAATGGTTCCACATCACTCACATATAAAATGATTCCCTCTAACCTCTTTGTTCTCCAACAACATTGAGCACATTAGATAAAAAATAATTTTTAAAAACACTTACCAACACCCATATCCATAACCTATTGGTTTTTTTTCTAATAAGAATACTTACATATAAAATTTTCTGGAGAAATCTATAGGATGGAACCTAGGGAAGAGAAGTTTTGAGTTTTTTCAATAAAATAGAAGTCTGATATAATGATTTATTATATAAAATTTCCATATATCATGGTTTATATTCATTATATTTAACATTTTAAAAAAAATATTACCTTTATTCTAATGATATTTTATATTCAATCTCATGTTTACTAATTTAAGGAGTTTTAATCTTAACAGCCTTGAAATATAGTTTAGATAAAAATTAATTAAAATAATTTAAATAATTATATGTAAATAAATCTCTTCCTTATTTTTGTTAATTTAAATGTTTCAGAAATGAACTTAATTTTACTCAACATGAATTATTAATGTAATTTTCAATAGCCTTGGACATTTTTTACAATAGTTAAAAGTTATTATTTTATCCATAATTTTTAAAAAAGATTTTAATTTAATGTTTTTAAAGTATTTATATATTCACTTACATGCATAGTATTATTTTTTCAAAATAAATCACTTTCACGTGGGTTTATAATTATTCAAAAGAAAAATAAGTTTTATTTTTCATTTATTTCCCTTATGGATAATTATTTTTATCATACAAAATTTTAAAATTATTTTCATATGGATTAGGGTTTAATAGTAATTATTAGTAAGTCATGATTGAGATCATAAATGGTGAATGTGTGTTCTTAGAAGATTATAATTTGTTGTAAAAAATGTTCATAGAGAGAAAATATACTTCTATTTATTTGTAGGATTTATGTATTTACTAAAACAATAAAAAAATATGGATGTTGTTATGAATGTGAATAATTATTTTCTTTGATGCTGTAATTATGGATGTTTAGACTTTATTTTTTCTCTTGGTACTAAAAAATGTATGTAATGAATATGTTTTCAGCACTTGATCCTAGATTTTGTGTCTAGGGAATTAAATTTAGTATTATGGAGAGGGTTTATATAACATTAGATGATATGATGTTATTATGTGAGTATAATTTAAATTATTTTGAAACATTTAGGCATTAATTAATACCTTTGGGATAATAAGATAGATTTTTTATATATCATTAATCATTAGATCCGATTATATTTTTTTTAGTAATTTGATTATGAGAAATGAAATCATAAATGATTATTGTTTAAAAAATATGCGTTTAGGATAAGGTGAGACATGAGGTGGTCACCCAACCCATATCTTTGCAATAATTATTAAAGAAAACAAGAGTTTTTTAATATTTCATTATATGATTTTTAGTTTCATTCATAAGAATATACTCATTTGAGGGTGAATAAATTAAAATTGTGTAGAAGCAATTTCTTCAATGGCCAGAATGTACCACTCTAGGAATTCTAAAAATTATATCAATTTCATGTTTTTTAATTTCAATTTATTAAAATAATGTATATTTTAAATTGAATATATGTTTATTTAATTCCCAAAATCATATTATATACCATTACATTTCTGAAATTTAATTATTATATAGTAAATAATAAATGTGATATGATTATAATCATTCAATGATATAAATGATTATTTCCTGATAAAATTTTTCGAGTATTCTAAATTTTATTAAATTGAAAAATTTTGATAGATTAATATTATAATGAGTAATTCTCAAAATTTATAAAGTTATATATTAATAAAATAATTATTATTAAATAGTATGAAAATAAATTAACAACACATAATGATAAAAATTGTTATTTTTCTATAAAAGAATATTTTCTTAATATAATATATTATATTTGAAAATCTAAACCTATATATTTTGACATTTTAATTTGATAACATGATTTTTAGTTTCTATTTAAATATTTAAAAAATATATTTTGCTTAATATTTTGCGATATTATAAAATAGAATCATTTTTGGGGATTGATGAAAAATAACATTTTTCAAATACTATCGCTTTTATGACTTTATGATCATATAAAGATGAATTTAGTTTTGATAAAACCTTGTTGATAGATAAAATTAATATTTAGATATTAAATTGATGAATTTAAAAATATTATGTTCATTTTATAGATATTTGATTGATATTACAGAACATAATAGATGTTATTTTATAATAAAATAAACAAATTTATTATTCTTCTTTAATTAAGTATTTATAATAATAAATATAGTTTTGAATCCATTTTAAATTCAAATAAACCTCATTTTATTAATCAAAAACCAATAAATCTTATTTTAATTAGCATTATACATGATTTTAGTGTAAATTAATTATTGTGAATAAAAATAATTTTATTCTTAAACAATTTTTCATTGCATTTTTCATACTTATATTAAAATTAAATTTTACCGGCTATATATATTTAATATTCAAAAATTTATTTCATATTTAGAATTATCATTACAATTTTTTTAATAATATCCATTAAATTTTAATCATAAAAAATACTTACCAATATAAAATATTTTCACCGTAATAAAATTCACAAATTTTTTAAAAGGGTTAAAAACTTGAGATGCGGTAAACCATAACCACAATATCCTATCTCAAATTTAATTTTATAAGTTGATTTAGACCTATACTATGATATATTATATTTTTGGGTGCCTTTTTTACACTTTACCATTAAAAATAAATTAATATTATTTTACAATTAAGAGTATTTACATAGGACCCACTCCATTCACATAAAAATAGAAACCTCTCCCCTTTCATATCCACCAACATTGAGCATTATAGCTCAACCATGATGTGCTAAAATAACATCCCAAAATTGTTGTCCATAACTCATATGTTCTTTACCTCCATAAAACCGTCATATTAATACTTAAAGATAGATCAAAAAGAGGATACCCAATAAGGTGTATGTTTGAGATTGTATGGACAAACAAAAGCTCAAGGTAATGATTTATCATTTCATATTTCCCTCATTTAGAAATGTTTTTAGTAATTCACCAAACAAATTTATATGAATTATATACTATATATTTATAAATTTATATCATAAAACACTTATATAAATAGTATATTATGTTCTTTCTTATCTTATATATTTTATTTAGATTTTTATTTTAATAGATGATATGGATTTTATATTAAAATATTTTTTATAATATTTTTTAGTATTCCTTCCAAATAATTAACTTCCATATCCATGTAAATTTAAAATATTATTTAGTTTTTTTAAATGGAATCTATTTAAAAAATTTAATATCATTTATTTTTTAAAATCTTATAAAAGTGGTGAACTTTCTAAAAAATTGCTAGATGATATTTTATTACAACAAATATATCCTTTATATATTTTCATCGTACCATTTAATGATTCTATGGTTATTTAATGAAGTACCTATTTCTCTATTTCTAGGATATCTTTATTTTTTCAATGTTATGGAATAGGAATTTATATTTCAATTTTTATAATTTTAAATATTAAATTACTTATGATTATGGGTTCAAATGAGATTTATTTTAGTTTTATGTGGGAAATGAAATCATCATTGTGAGTCAAACATGATATTGTTTCTGGAAATTGTAAATGATTATTGGTGGGTATGAATTATCCCTATAATTTATAGGTAAATTATTTGTTCATTGGGAGATATAATGTTGGAATGAACTAGTTATGTTAATCCATTACAAGTTTATATTGTAACAAATTGGTGAAATTATTAAATTAAGAGTTTATTATGTTGGATTTCACTATTATGTTATTCTATTCTAAATTTATATGAAAATAACTAATTTTTTCTATAATTATAATTAAGAATATAGGGTTTCAAAGTATCCTTCGTGATTTACGCTTTCTTATAAGATTATATTATGAAGAAATTTCATAAAATAATTTGATTACATTTTTCAAAAAGTAATTTTGATGTTATGTTATAAATATAGTGTTTGTTATTTTATGTAAATAATTTTACATGGATTTTCATGTATTCCAGAGACCCAATGAGTTTTTCTTTTGATTTACCCCTACTCTGATCATTATTCTCATCCCACATTTTAAAATGATTTTCAAAATCCTTAAGTATGATTAGGAATTAAAATTATATATTGATTTTGATATTCATTGAAGAAATTATATTATTATAAGAACTCGATTTTGTATGAAATTTATACACATTTTGGAAGTATGATTTTAATTAAGTATGGGTTTTACTAAATATCATAATCACTATACCTAAAAGGTCTCTCATATATAAGTGACTCAATATTAATTTTTTCTATGGAAATTATGGTGGTTTATAATTGAGTCACTATTGTTTGTATTAAATCTAGTAGGTAAATAATATGTATTTATAACCTATTATTATAGTTAAGTAATATGGAGTCACATTAGATCAAACAAAAAGTATACCAAAGGAAAATAATATAACCACACTTCAAAATTTATTTTCATATAAATTAATAAAAACATATAAATATATATATATTCTATAAAAAATGAAGAAAAACATAGTGTGTATAGTATATCCCAGAAAATAACATTAATTTTTGTATAACCCATCATTTTAATGAAACTACCTAATAAAAATTTTATTTTAAGAATCAATGGTTTACTATTATTTCTAAAATCATCAATGCATGAAAAACTAACTTTTCCAAAATCAAGTGACTCCCATATATAAGTACAATCCATGTTAACTTATTCCCATCCCCATCCTTCAGTGTGATCTGGTATATTTTAACAAAATGTTCCCATATAACCATTGATATTGGAAGAAATATAATTTTCATCTTTAAAAAAAATCCATTTTGAAAATATTGAGGTAAAAAACTAATTGACATTATAAATCAACATTGATAATACCGTTTTTTAGTTTTCTTATGAAATATATCCATTTTTTAATCCTTTAGCTTCTTAATAGATAATAGTTTACATGTTCTTTATATAATAATTATATATTATAGAATATTATAAAAATATTATAATTTTGAATGGTCAAAAACTTTCAAAATACCTATTCAAATAGAAAATTAAATCTCATAAAATTTTCAAAAAATTAAAAAAACATGTTATTAAAAAAATAATCAGGTTTTAGAATAAGTATTTCTATAAAATTTTAGAATAAATATATCTTGTATATTAAAATAAGAAAAACAAGGTCATATTCAAAATACATATTCAATTATAAATAATAATAATCTAATGATATATCCCCAAATATTGGAAATTTATCAATTCAAAAAATAAAACAAAAATATTAAATGAGACTCTATCAATAAATAGGTAACTTTCACTACAACAATACATTAATAATATTACAAGTAAAATCATCCTATGAAAATTTTATTCATGTAAATAACATGTATGCTCAGTATTGATACTTTAACATTTATCAATAAATAATAGTTATAATAAAAACTACTATAATATTGAATTATTCTACGTAATTGAAATATCATAAAAATCCCAAATATAGATATATTAGAAATATATATATATATATATATATATATATATATGTATGTATTACTATTCATTATTTTTATCCAACCTTCCATGGTTATCCTATGATAATGTAAAAATCACATTAAAGGAAGAAAGATGAAATGATATCCAAAATTTTATACCTATTATTAGATTTTATAATGCATGTTTCCCCAATAGATATTTTCTACTAGTTTAGTCCAACCTCCATGAATCATCTTTGATAAAAAATTCCCAAATAAAATCAATAAAAAAAATTTATCATACCAAAATTACCTATAAATCATAACCTAATAGCTTGTAATATGTTTTTTTCCATATCCATATTGGATAAAAATCCACCCAATGTTAGTCATAAATTACAACATCATATATTATACTTAAACCATTGAATATGAAGTCATACATTACCATAAAACAACATATTGATAATTTATTTCAATAACGATTTCTTTATCACCTGAAAAAATAACTCGGGGATGCCACAACACCATGGGGGAACCACCCAATCACTAGAGTCTGGTGTAAATACTTACTGTACAATTTTACATAAGTGCAAGGTGGGTTTTACCACTGTAAGATAAGATATATAAAAAATGATAGTAAAAAATCAAATTGAACATTAGATTCAACCAATGAACAAACCCAAAATTGTTAACACTCTATAGAGATACATTTTTAATCAGCTATATGATATGATTAAAAAATATATTTATATTTGAAAATTAAAAAAATCATCTTAATTTAAAACTAAAAATAAATCCGTAAATTTACTGAAATTAAAAGAAACACATAATAAATAATTTAAACCTACCAAATATGTGTGTTAGGAAAATGATTAAGAATCCAAATATGATGAATACCTATGATAATGACCATGAATAAATCATGTGAATCCATTCAATAAGTCCAAATAAAAATCCAATATATATTATACATTAATATTTCTTTAAAAACTCTAATGGACCAAATAGATGGAAACATTCAACAACTAATAAGGTGGCATAAATCTAGTATGGGTATAATAATTTCCACTAAGGTTTTCATTTAGGGATTGAATATAAGAATACTTAAAGGACCACCACCAACAAAAATAATGAAAAAAGTTGAAATATAAATATATTAACAAACATCTCAAATTATTCAAATAAATATATGAAAAATGATTTATATTATATTAGTATAAAATAATAGTAAAAATCATAAAAATAATGTATCTTTCCATTAATTAAGAAATATGCATAACCATAGAAACTCTAAATAGTAAACCTCCATACCAGGAAAGTCCATTCCTAAACTCACTAAATCATAAATACCTCAGTAAATTCTAATATCATTTTCTGGAAAAAAGTATAAAATTAAGTTCCTCATCCCATAACCTAGAATACCAGAAAGGGAATATTATATTACACGCTAAAACAATACACATGAATCAGATGTAGTAAACATACTATTTACAGAATATATTTGATGAAAATTGTGATAAACTAAATATAATCATTCCATAATTAATTGTTTGAAAATGGGTTGAACAATCATACATTCCAAATATCTTCTCGGTTTATTGTTTTAGTTATTCTGGAAAACCATTTCAAAATAATGTATGAAATTTAAAACATTATATATTATCATTTAACAAAAAAACATTAATGTATTCCGCTATTTCATTTAGGAAAAATTTTAATTATTTAAAGAAGACTCACACTTGAGGAATTATTTACCTTTTTAGGAACCAACACAAACTCAATTTTTATTAAAATCATTTAAATTCGTGATTTTAGAAAAATTATTCTTAGTAATAGATTTAAAAATATATTAATCATTTTTTTGGACTAAATAAATGGAATCTAATAAAAATTATGTTATCAAAATTAATTCTGAACATAAATAAACATATCCCCATGAGGATATAAACATTTTCTTAATAAATATATATGAATCCCATTGATAATAAATGGAAAAAAATATAGTCCACAGGTTCAACACGAAATCATATGAAAACATTTCTTTTAAAAAAACTTTCACATTTAAATGTTTATATACATTCCCTAATTTATGAAATGAAAAGATTCTAAAAAACCCCTTATAAGGAATAAAATAGTTTTCATGGAGAAAAATATATAAAACCTTGATTTTTTTCCTTATAAGTGTTGGAAAAAATTAATCATATTAATTTTTATAGGAGTAAAATACCTTATTTTCTTACTAATTTTTCAACTTCAACAATTAAATCATTACCCAATGCATTTGAGCTAATTCTCTGGATCACTCATTTCTATAAGCTATTTAGGGATCACATGTCATCATCAATAATAAAAATTCTCTATTTCAAGATGAATCAAATTATAATAATTCACATTTATATCATAAAAATCTTTAGAACATATTTTTTCTAATCATAATAATTATCCATTTTTAATAAATATAATGAAAATTATAGTAATCATTTGGAAAATTCTAAAATTGTAATTTATAAAATAAATAGTATATGATATTCTATGTAATGACATGAAAAAATTTAATGGAATTAAATTAAATAATAACTTTTATGATGATGGAAATGGAGGTTGTGTATTGAGTATTAAAATAATAGTCATTTTCACTTCGCTAAAAACAGTGGTAAATGACCCATATAAAAAATATTAAAAAGATTAATTCATAAACCATTGTTAATAAATCAATAATTTTTATGAATTTTTATAATAAAAACATTTTCATATAAATATAAAAATTCTTGAAATAATTAAAAAACATGGTTATATAGAGAAAAGAGTTTAAACATTGAAAATTGTGTTTAAACAGAAAATCCCTTTCCACATTAGAAATATTTAAATAAAAATTATATTGAATCATAGAACAGGAAAGGGATTTATAAACCACTTTATCTTTCTAAAATTCATGATCAAATACTTCCATAGTATATTTTCACACCCCACAAATAAACTAATTTAGTAAAAATTTAATAATTCAGAAAGAATGAAATTGAGAAATGAAATATCTTACCTCTTATCCCAACTCACCATAAACTTTTTTTATATTATTGACTAATTAAATTATATTAGTTATATACTTGATTCAAAAAAATCACATTTATTACTTTTTTATTATTAAATTAATATCATTTATTACCATTCATTACATAGTTACTAAGTTCATTAAGTGTGTGTCAAATATTTTCATCTTGTTCATTTCAAGATCTCAAAAATTGACATTGGTGCATTGACTATGGTAAAAGTTCCAACAAACTCATTAAATATAGAATCATATAATTGATATTTTTATAATTTTTATACATAAACCAAATTTTTATTATCACCCATCTATGTCATTGAGGAAAAATGAATCACATTGTTTCATAGAGATTGTAGTTTATATTTATGCATGAAAATTTGTTTCAGTTTCCCAATATATGAAAATAAGATAAATTCAATAAAATTTTACCTTTACAGAATAAAAATCATATTACAAGAATTGTATTTATATATTAAATATGTCATTATTACCATCTATTCATAGTATAAATTAAAAACAAATATCATCACTTCAAATAGCCGATAGTATAAGATCCTGATTTTTTTGCTTTAAAAGACTTTGGAATATTCTTGATATTATTCCAGAGAAGCGCATTCAAACGGTGTGCGATTCCGAGCCCCGATTTGGCCGGAATCAAACTTTCAGTGCGTTCACACTGGGAATGCAAAATAAATGGGATAACTCCTAAAAGTTGTGGGTGTGGGCCCACTGTGAGAGATGTAACCTAAGGGAAAAATTGTCTTTTTTCATTAATGACTTAGTGATTTTTATCAGTGGCATTATTTTTGAATAACTTTCTAAGGAAGTATCAGAATTGAAATCTGATACTTCCATTGAGTTTTAAATGGGGTGCTTTTCTTAGGAGTGATATAAAATAGGCAGGCGCTGAGGTTTTAGAATCCGCACCCGTTGAGAGAGATTTAGTGAATTTCTATAAATTCACTAAGTGTAGGAAGGGAGAACCCATTTCTTCCTCTCTCTCTCTCTCTCTCCCTCCCTCGCTCTATCTCTCTCTAGTCGTTCTTCTCCGTTCTTCACCGGATCGAGGGGAGATCTTTGCTGAAACCATGGTGGATCGAAGAGGGAGCCTCACGGATGCATCTCCTACGACTCGCATCGAAATCGAGGTAGGATTTCGTTTATGTTTTCTGCCCCTTCGTTAATTTTTTTATCATTTCGAATTCTTAAATTTTAGAATTGCGGCGTTGGCCGAACGAACACGGCCACTTCCCGAGTCCCATTCAATTATCGATCTTGGGCTTTCTTCATCCAAATTTTCGGATGCGCCAAATATTCATTGGATCGTTGATCGGGGCAGGCACTGTGAAGGCCTCATCTTGAGGATTCTGAATCCCTTTTTGGATATGAAATTGGGTCACCAGAGCGGTGGTGGCGGCCGTCGGAAGTCCCGGCTCCGGCAAGGGCCGTGGCCGGAGCTCGGGGTGGCGCAGCGGGGGTCTGGGCATCAGGCAGCGGTCACGGATGGGGTTCAGACCGAAGTTGTAGGCAGCCGGGTTGTGTCGGGTGTCGCCGGCTAGTCGAGGGAGGTGTCCGGCCGGAGGTGTGGCTGGAGGAATGTGGTGCGTGGCCGGAAGGGTGGAGTGGTCGAGGACGGAGAGCTGGTGCCGGTGGGTCTAGGTGGCTGCGGCTACGGCATAGCAGAGGACCAAGGGGCTTCGGAAGGTGGCGCGGTTGAGCAGCTCAGGCGATCCCGGGCTTCCGAAGGTGGCACGGTCAAGCAGGGATTCCCAAGCGGAGTAGCGCGGGTGAGCAGTGGCGTCCGGAGGAGGAGCCGAGGAGGCCAGGGCGGCGTCGAAGCGGCAGGGGTGGAGCGGCTCGCGGTGAGGTGCAGCAGTGCTGCGGGAGGCGGAGTCGGTGTCTGCCAGCCGTCGTGGTCGAAGGGGATCTTGAGGCCTAGACTCGGGCGTGCGGAGGAAGCCAGGACCCACATAGCATGGGTCCTCCTGGCATGTCAAGAAAGACAGGCCAAAGCCGGTCTATTTGGGGGGAGATGAGGACCCGCCTAATGCGGGTCCTATTGGGAGAAGACATGTAGACCAGGCAAAAAGGCCCATCATTTTGTAAACCCAGACCCCAGGAGCGATTACGGTGCTGCTGGGCGGGACGTAGCCAGTGGGCCGCGGACCGGCTGTTCGGACCGGGCCGGTCGGGGTGAACCAGCCCGGTTACGCCCTCCCTGCATTCGGGGGGCCGTATCTCCAAAACGGCACGTTCGTTTGATTCGTTGTATGTGGCTGTGGGACCGTATCGATGAGGCAGCCCATTTAAAGTGAGTTTTGGGGTTTTTTGGTTATTCACTCAGAGGTAGGTAACCTGAGAGATTTCATTCAATAATATTAAATTATCATTAAAGATCGCAACGGACACACCTCACGAGTCGGACCTCCGTTTAACGTGTCGTCAGAGGCGCGGTGGCCCTAGAGCTGAGACGGTCCTTCCAAGGTTAGTTCAGAGACCTTGTGGGTCGGTTTCTTTGCTCGGTAGCACGAAACGCTAAATGTGATTAATTAATTAATTAATTGATTGATTGATTGATTTTTGCGTCGGACCTAACTCCTTCTTAGGATGTCCGATTGTCGCGCCGTCAGTGGCAGCGTGACCCCAGTCCCGTACTGACTTTTTGAGATGCTTTTTGAAGCGTTCGGGTTGGAAACAAGGTGTGGGCCCCATAGGGCCTAGTTCGCACGTTTTGCGGTGAAACGCCACTTTTTCACCTGACATTCGTTTGGGGTGTTTGAGTACTCATTCCTAAGTGGTTTTTCAAGGGGATTACAACGGTGCAATCCACCCACTTAAATTAGGGCCCATGGTGTGGGCCACACGGGGTCTTGTTTGCGTATAATGTAGGAAATGACAGCTTATACATCTGGAGTCTGTTTTAGGCGTCGTCAGTGGATTTGTGACCCTAGCATCGAGTTGAAATTGACCAGGGTGGTTTTAGGTGTTGAATCCGGAGTTGAGGCGTGGGCCCCACGGGCCATCTCTTAAGCTGTGTGAAATTTTCTGTGACTTTTTCATTAGGAGTCCGTTTGGGGCGTATGGATAGTTTTTTCAGCGTTTTTTTTCGAGAGTATCGTAATGGCACAGTTCGCCCAATGAGTATCGGAGTTGGGGTGCGGGACCCACATGGCCTGGCTACGGTGAATAGTACCATATTCACCGGTTGTCCTTTTCGGGCGAGTAAGTAGTCTATCTCGGGTTTTTTTCTGCAAGCACTGCAACGGTGTAATCCGTTTGGGCATGTGGAGCCTCTTTTGAGATCAATTTAAATGTGGAAACGTGAAAGGGTGTTGGATGGAGGTCCATTTGATGCACTATGAACCAACACATGATATCGATGTTGGTAACAACTGGTGATGTCAGTTGTTGTGATAAGTTATCAGACCAATTCCATGTCTACCCTTCAGTAGGGCTGGGTAGTGGGTCGCCTGTCAACTTCTTCCAGGTCTACCCTCCAGCAGGGCTGGGCAGTCGGTCATCGGTAGACCACTTAGGGTCTACACTCTAGTAGAGACTGGGCAGTGGGTCACCCGATGACCTTTTAGGGTCTAACGTCTAGCAGAGACTGGGCAGTGGGTCGCCTGTCGACTTCTTATGGGTCTTCCCTCTAGCAGAGACTAGGCAGTGGGTCACCTGTCAGCTTCTTTAGGGTCTAACCTCTAGTAGGGCTGGGCAGTGGTTCACCTGACGCCTTATTCAAGGTCTACCCTCTAGTAGAGACTGGGCAGTGGTTCGTCGGTCCTCATATTCTAGGTCTACCCTTTGGCAGATACTGGGCAGTGGGTCGCCTGTCGACTTCTTCCAGGTATACCCTCCAGTAGTGCTGGTCATTGGGTCGTCTGTCAACCAATTAGGGTCTACCCTCTAGTAGAGACTAGTGAGTGGGTCACCTGACGACCTCTTAGGGTCTACCCTCCAGTAGATACTTGGCAGTGGTTCACCCGAAGACCACTTAGGGTCTACTCTCTAGCAAAGACTGGGAAGTGGGTTATCCGACGACTTCTTTCAGACTCAGTCCTTGCTAATAGGCTAGTCTCTGGATTTTTCTTCGTGATTACCGGAGTGGGACACTTGGTTGTACGGGTCAGTGATGTGACGACTTTTACTTTGAGCAGACCTCTCGACTATGTGACAGTGACAAGGTGTGGTTTTACTTTCCCTAGAAATCTCAAGTATGAGGGGCGCTTTACCCACAAAGATGCGTCCTTGTGACGTGATCTAAAACTGTGAAGGCGAGTCAGTGCTTCCCAAAGAGGATAGTGTCAAGGTGATGTGATTTGAGCCCCTTGGCTTGCAGTTCAGGGCAGACATCTGTGATACTGGGCATCGATGGTGTTTACTTCTAGGACTGTTGGCTACTCACTTTCTAGGCTGAGCTACGGGATGGAGATCCCCTTAAGATCTTGTTCAGGTTTCTTGAGAGAGCATATGAATATGTATATACCTTGTTCCAGTACCCACTTCTTGGGTTTTGGTTATTCTCCTTCCCAGAGAGGCGAAGACGGACGGGGTATGCCACGTGCTTTCCGTGTCTAGTTTCTCGTGGATTGACGATCCTAGTCTCCCGCTGTAGGTAGTGAAGACTCAACAAGAAGTTTATCTTCTCACCATTTCTAGCTACTTTTGTTTGGATGAGTCTAATTCCTTATTCTTGTTGGATTGAGTTTTACAATTTACTGCACTCTAGGTTGTACTCCTTTACTTTTCCCTGTTCAATCTACTGCTCACCTCTTTAGTACCTCCTTTGTTTCTCCCTCAAGCCTTTAGGGCATCCTACTGAGTATTTTTATACTCACCCCTTCTTGGGCTTTTCCCTCACTTGGTGTACCATTGCAGATGATGGAAAAGTTGGTCGTAACGTCAGAGGAGCTTAGGAGTTCGGGATCTTGGACCACGTGTGGTGGTCGTAGTTGGGTTCAAGGTGTGGGACTCTCCCAGCTATTGTACTTTTGTTTAACTATTGCTAGGTTGTGGAACTTTTCTAGTTGGCCATGTGTTTTGGCCTTTTTATTTTCAGATTGCCTTCAGCTTTAACTTTTTATTGTTTAGAGGTCAATGCACATTTGTGGTTTATTTATTACAGTTGGAACTTTACTCTCTCTTCTACTCTGAACTATTGCATTAAGTGGGATGTGTGTGTGGGTACAGGTACTCAGGGAAATGCCTCCCTGAGTTGTTTATCCTTCAGCACTTGTCGCCAGCCTCTGGCCTATGGAGGTAGGCTTGGGGAGTTGCAGCTCAAGCCCGGGTAGGGTTGGGTCATGACAAAGTGGTATCAGAGCTGGTTCATTCCCTAGGACATTTTGTGGACGTCCCAAAAAAGGAATTTGTTAGGATTTAGGGAAACAATGTCGACATCTCTTGAGTGAGGATCTCAGGCCAGGGAGACCAGTTATGGTTTGGCGGTCGACGTATCCATTCACCAGGACCTTGATAACCCGCTTGTCGACTCAACATGCTGAGACACTCGTTACAGGGAAATTGGTTTTTGCATCACATAGGATTGAGTCTTTGACTATCCTTCCTAAGTCAGCTCCCCATTCTTGTTACTATTATATACATATATGCTCATCTGATCGCGACACTCCATGATAACATTCAGGATGTCTCCGCAAAGATAGACCGCCAGGATATCAGCTTTGGTTTGTGACGACGACCCTATGAGCTACAAGGCCTTAGTCCAAGAACCATCATGTGAGTCCCTTTCTTCGGGTGGACTAGTAGCAGCACCCCCACCTGGTGAGCAGTAGATTGAGCTTGAGTGCAGGATGAGCACCCTCTGTGATTTCCAGCGACAGAGACCGCTGAGGTTATGTGTTGAGCCCAACGCTCAGGCAGCAGAGTTTTGGCTCGAGACAGTGGTTCGCCTCTTCAGGATTGTGTAGACGCTAGAAGATCTTATGGTGGCTTTGGCCACCACCCTTTTCCACGGAGTGGCTGGGCATCGGTGGAGTCTAGTGACTCAGTTTCTTGATGATTTTTCGCTTTCAGGGATGAATTTTAGTTGCTATTTCGTGATAAGTTTTACCACTCCTTCTTACGCTCCATTCGGACTAGGAGCTTCTGCAGTTTCAGCAGGTAGGGATAATGGTTACTGAGTACACGACTAAGTTCGCGGACCGTGCATGTTTTTTCCCAGACTTAGTCCGTGACGGAAACTTTTGGGCAGAAGTTCGAGTAGGGTCTCGCCGAGAGATTCGTGTTTTCATAGTACCCTTGGGCATTCCCACTTATGTCGGGGTGCTAGAGCAGGTGCTAGTGACAGAGAGATTCTTGTCACGCACTACTGTTGGTGGTGGTAGAAGGCACAATGGAGCCGACACGTCTATTGCAACTAGCGACCATCGGTAGACAGAACCTCGACGCAGGTGGCTTTCCGATAACCAGATTCATGGGTGTGGTCGTACACCACATTGGCACTGGAGGGCACCAGAGCAGTCCGGAGAGATTCAGTGTTATGATTGTGATGGGCAAGGTCACCTGGCATGGGACTTCCCAACCAAGAATGCTGAGAATATCATGCAGGCAGCAGGTGCACCACTGTGGCAGAGGCAGCACCGTGATCGGAGTAGAGCCCAAAGAGGTGGTGCTCACAGAGGAGTGGGAGGAGTTGGAAATGGAGTACGACCTTACGAGGTCTTCCCATCACCACCAGGTGGTCCACGTCAGGCTCCGCGAGCTGACAGTTAGGACCATGGGCAGACGTGAGCTTTGGATGTCTACGATCTTGCAGAGAATGAGATGATAAGAGGTACTCTATACAGCTCTTCTACTTTTTTCAGGTAGAATTGTCTGACTCTTTGTGTGAAATTATTTTTCTCCTTGCTCCTTGTTTGAGTTGTTACTAGGGTGGCTCGGGGTTTCGATGTAACCCTGTGTTGGTGAGGTAAAAGGTGTGGGACCTTTTTCTTTATTCAATGGTGTCGAATCCTTCTCTCTTCAAGCGTGTAAGAGAGTCTTGTTCATGGGACATCGACTGTGAAATATTGCGTGACCAGATATCCTTGGGTGTTTCACCATATGGATATTCAGAAGGAGGGAATCACCGAGCTTTGTCCTAGGTCCAAATGGTTATCCCATTCACAGCGTGCGACATAGGGGTTCGTTCGGGGAGTTGAGCTACCCTAGAGGTCCTTTGGGCCGTTTGAGACCATGTGGAGGGATGGAGAGGTTCCCTACCACCTTGCCCTAACCCCAAGGTCGGGAGTGGGTGTATGACGTCTCTCGTGTGTCTTACCTGAGGAGATGTGGGTGTGCTCTGATGCACGTCATCGACAAGGGAAGACCTCCCTTGAACAGACCAAACCCTTTGGTCTGTGTGTGGTGACGCGGGACTGTGCAAGAGTTCTTCTGGGTATGGAAGAGCCATGTGTGGGATTAGTACCCTAAGATGTTCCCTGGTTTTGATTTTTGGGGAAAAAATATTGAATGAGGGAATGATTTAAGAACCCAGTTTTTTTTCTATAAAATACATTGAAATATTCTTGATGTTATTCCAGAGCAGTGCCTTCAGACGGCGTGCGATTCCGAGCCCCGGTGTGGCCGGAATTAAACTTTCTGTGCGTTCACATTGTGAACGCAAAATAAATAGGATAACTCCTAAATGGTGTTTCAGATCCAAAATCTGAGTGTATAGATGGGTCTAAAATGGGTTTTTTACCCTAGGAACGACATAAAACATGTAGGTGTGGGGCGTTTGGACCCCTCGCTCGCTATCGGAACGTGAAATGGATAAATTAACTAATTTATTTATTTTTTAAATGGTTAAACTCAAGTATCTCTCAAATGGTTGCTCGGATGGGAAAACTGAGTGTACCGTTGAGTCCAGAGCATGCCGTTTACCCTAGGCGGGATGTAAAAGTTGTGGGCACGGGCACGCTGTGAGAGATGTCACCCAGGGGAAAAACCGTCTTTTTTGATTAATGACTTAGTGATTTTTATCACTGGCGTTCTTTTTGAATAACTTTCGAACAAAGTCTCGGAATTGAAATCCGAGATTTCTGTTGAGATTGAAATGGGGTGTTTTTCCTAGGCGTGATATAAAATAGGTGGGCGCAGAGGTTTTGGAATCCATGCCCACTGGGAGAGTTTTAGTGAATTTATATAAATTCATTAAGTGTTGGAAGGGGGAACCCATTTATTCCTCTCTCTATCTATCTCTCTCCCTCTCCCTCCCTTCCTCCCTCTCTCTCTCTCTCTATCAGTTCTTCGCCGTTCTTCATCAGATCGAGGGGCGATCTTCGCCGAAACCTCGACGGATCAAAGGTGGAGCCCCGCAGACGCATCTCCTACGACTCACATTGAAATTGAGGTAGGATTTCATTTATGTTTTCAACCCCTTCATTAATTTTTTTGTCGTTTTGAATTCCTAAATTTTAGAATTGGGGTTTTGGCCAAACAAACATGGCCAACGCCCAAGTCCCTTTCAATTATCGATCTTGGGCTTTATTCGTCCAAATTTTCGGACGCGCCAAATCTTAGTTGGATCGTTGATCGGGGGCAGGAGCTGCGAAGGCCTTGTCCTGAGGATTCTGAATCCTTTTTTGGATATGAAATTGGGTCACCAAAGCGGTGGTGGCGGCCGTCGGAAGTCTCGGCTCTAGCAAGGGCAGTGGCAGGAGCTCGGGGTGGCGCAGTGGGGGTACGGGCGTCAGGCAGCGGTCGCGGATGGGGTTCGGACCGAAGCGGTAGGTAGCCAGGCAGTGTCAGGTGGCGCCGGCTGGCCGAGGGAGGTGTGCGGCTGGAGGTCTGGCTGGCCGAAGGTGGTGCACGGGCGGAAGGGCGGAGTGGCTGAGGCCGGAGAGCCAGTGCCGGCGGGTCTAGGCAGTTGCGGCTGCTGCATAGCAGACGATCGAGGGGCTTCAGAAGGCAACGCAGTTGAGCGGCTCCGGTGAGGCCGAGATTCGAAAGATGGCACGATCGAGTTGGGAGCCCCAGAAGGAGCAACGCAGGCAAGAAGCGGTGTTCGGAGGAGGAGCTAAGGAGGTCATGGCAGCGTCAAAGCGGTAGGGGTGGAGCGGCTGGCGGCGAGGCGGAACAGTGCTGCGGGAGGCGGATCCGGCGTTTGATGACCGTCGTGGTCGAAGGGGATCCCGAGGCCTGGCCTTGGGCATGTGGAGGAATCCAGGACCCGTGCCGCGTAGGTCCTCCTGGTGTGTCAACAAATACCGGCCAAAGCTGGTCTGTTTGGGGGGAGATGAGCACCCACCTAATGCGGGTCCTTTTGGGCGAAGACGCGTAGACCAGAAAAAAAGGCCAGGCAGTTTATAAACCCGGACCCGAGGAGTGGGTATAGTGCTGCTGGGTGGGCCGTAGCTAGCAGGACGTAGACCGGCGGTTCAGACCAGGCCGTCCAGGGTGAACCGGCCCGGTTAGGCCCTCCTTGCATTCGGGGGGTCGTATCTCCTAAACGGCGTGTCCGTTTGACGCTCTGTCTGCGGCTATGGGACCATATCAAGGAGGTGACCCTTTTAAAGTGAGTTCCGGGGTTTTTTTTGTTATTCGTTGTTTCCCTCAGACTTTGGGGATGACCTCCTTGATTGAAGGTTCAAAAATTTCAATCCGTTTCTAACGGGTTTGTTCTTAGAACCGGAAACAGCCAATGATTCCACATCCATTTGTACCTACTTTCCAAAGGTAGGAGTTCATTAGTTTATGGATTGATGAGGCTTAGTAATTTTCATTGGTCAGGAGGATGGGAGGTCGGACTCATCACACCTTTTTTAGGGGAATTATTGTCTACTCCGGGACTCTATAGATTTAAGTTATGTTCGTGAATCCTTATTACATTACCATGTATAAAATGAGCTTTCCTTCAGATTTGAAAATCAATGATTAAATCTGTAGGAAATTTAGAGAATCTTTTATATGTATTCTAGGTTCTTAATCGATAGAGATTCATCTGTATTATTTAGATATTCTTGGTCAATGGTATCCTTTGACACATTTATATAGAAGTATCTTGGTCCTTAAGATGACCGTGCTAGTTTTAAAGCCACACAGTGGGGCACTTGAAGTTTATTTGAACTCAGAAGGACATGGATTATTTCCAAGTTGGGATCGAACCCGTAGATGGGCTACCTACGTATCCTTGAAAAGGAATCAGAACCCACGTAGTTCAAGTAAGGGAGTATGCTGTTTATGATTGATGGCTCAAAGAAGGATGTCATAATTACTTTTACTCTCTAAGCTCACGTGAGTCATTCTCGGTGTGAGAAACAAGAGTTATTGGTAAAAATCAGAGAATCGTTCCATGAAAGTTGCAATCATAAGAAATAATGTGGGACTTATGTATGTATGACTGCCCAGATAAATGAAGATTAGGATTTACTTCAGGGAAGAAATCTAGGAACAAGGTCCATAAAGGTATATGTGCTTCATGGAGATTTGAATACTCTAACTTGGGGATTACTCCTGAAAAAGAGGCCCAAATTTGGAGAGGACTTATGATTGGGTTTTACTCTTGAGAAGGAATCCCAGATCAAAGGTAAATTAGGACTTGTTAAGATAAATTAAGACTGGGGATTACTCCTAAAAAGGAGGCCCAGGTGAAGGGACTTGAAAAATTAAGGGACTTGGGGCTTAATCCTGAGGAGGATGCCCATATTTGAGAATTATTACTGGGGCTTATTCCTGAAAAGGAGGCCCAGGTTAATAATTATAACTGGGTCTTATTCCTGAAAAGAGGGCTCAGGTTAAGAATTATGAATGGGGCTTATTCCTGAAAAGGAGGCTTAGGTTAAGAATTATGACTGGGGCTTATTCTTGAAAAGGAGGCCCAGGTTAAGAATTATGACTAGGGATTATTCCTGAAAAGGAGGTCCAGGTTAAGAATTATGACTGGTGCTTATTACTGAAAAGGAGGCTCAGGTTAAGAATTATTACTGAGGCTTATTCATGAAAAGGAGGCCCAGGTTAAGAATTATGACTGGGTCTTATTCCTGAAAAGGAGGCTCAGGTTAAGAATTATGACAGGGGATTATTCCTGAAAAGGAGGCCCAGGTTAAATGAGCTCTCTCATCTTAATGTATGAGGTTGAATGAATGAAATATCAATCTTTAGTGACATAAAGATGTGTAAATCACTAGGTTTTGAGAGATATTCCACATAATTCCTTTCATATAAGGAAGTAAAATCAAGAAATCATGCCATAAATTGCTTTTAAGAGTGTCTTGAGGACTGAATCTTGAATAGGAGAGGTGGAATGGCTTAAGAGGGGTGAAATGGGCAAGAAGGGCACCCAAAAAGGCAAGGGAATGCAAGTCCTGGAAGGCGTGCAAGTACTGCATGGGCGCGCAAGTCCTGGTCATACAGGTATACCTGTGCGACACATGGGTACTTGCACGTTTGTAAACCAGTATAGTAATACTTGGGAGATCCTTGACCAATGCCTTTAGAATTATCCTGAGGTACTTCCAGAAGAAAGGCGCACATGTTTTGGTGAGGAAGTAGGGAGGCACGCAAGTATGTTCATTTCCCATAAGGGTAAAACGCCTTAGGCACACAAGTGTTAGTGAATTCTAACACTTAGACCTTACTCTTATTGTTTAGACCTTCTATTCTAGGTAAAGAATTACCTTATAAGTGTTCAGAAGACCTGAAGAAGAGACTTAGGCGTTCAGAGCTCTAAATCTGAATTCTGGAAAAAATCTTCTTGAAATGGGGGGCCCACAGGGTCTATTTATAGGCTGGAGAAGACCCCGGGCGGTTATCACTTAGGGAGCGCAAGTGTACTTGCACGACCATTGCGGTGCGCAAGTGTACTTGCGCGACCATCGTAGAACTTGCGTGACCCGTGTGCAACATTCTTCTTATTTCTTCCTTTGTCAATTTTTGATATTTGTCCAAAGGTTGAATCACTCTGAGTTAAGATAATCCCCTTTTCCAATATTTAGATTTTGTGATGAAAGGAGCGTCAACAAAATTCCCCCCGTCATAGTTGTATCCAAAATAAATGAGGATTTTACTCTGAGGAAATAGATAATCAAAAGGAAATTGGGGCGCGTTGGGTATGGCGCGCAAATGAGCTTCGGGCGCACAGGGTCTGGCGCGCAGGGGTACCACCTTTGATCATGCAGGGTATGGCGTGTAGGGTCAGGGCCGCGTCTATAAATAGGGGGCTTCATTCCTCGCAAAGCACTCAGCTCTCATAGACTTCTTGCTCTCAGCGTGCAGCTTGGATCTCGGCTTTTGTTCATCCGCTCTTTGTTTTCTTTTGTCGCGCTGCTGTTAAGGTATTTAGACTTGCATGGTGATACCTGCGCGACCAATACTTGTGCGACCAAAGAATACTTGCATGCTAACTATGGGACTTGTGTGCCTTAATTACTTAGTCAATTTCTTCAAATCCATCACAATGTTTATGAAAAATCAACTTACTTTAAGAGTTAATTATTCAACTTTTGTGCAGATCAAATGGATCCAAAGAGAATCGGAATGGCTGATGAACAGGTGAGCAAACGAATTGATGAGATGATGGAAATCGTTGGCCATGATTACTATTCCATCTGAGAAAGCACTCTTCCGGACTTGGATAAGAATCTAAATAAATATCATCGTGATTTCCCACACATCATCTATCTGCCTCTGTATGGACATGGTCACTTGCAAGATGTCAATATTACAGAGGCAAAGAACTATCTCCTACCTTCCGGGTTTCAGTTATATACCAACTTTTCTTTAGAGAATTTCTCAATCACAGGAACATTTTCAAATGCTGGAACAGAAAAGAAGGCTTATATAATGCATCATAGCTCATGTGGTCCAAATATGAAACTTCACAAGCCTGAGCTGCAACCACATTGTTATCCTTCAATCTTTCAAAACTCTCAGATGGATCAATCCAAAGGCTGGAAGGAGAAATGGGAATTCTGTTCTGGAGGAGGGGTGAAGCCAACTTGGATGTGGGCTTATTGGGTGCGACAAACTTGTGAAGTGTTTATCGAGGATCTGAAGGGAGATGCAATTTATGAAGCTGTCTGGGCTGGGCAGACATAGGTTTATAGGAATGATAATTTTTCACTGGAATTGCTTAGCCACTGGAGCCCGGAAACTAATTATTTCCATCTGACCCATGTAGAAGTAGGAATTAGTTTGTGGGATGTCTAAAAGATCTCAGGGGTTTCAATCCTGGGTGATATGCATGATGAATTTTTCCCTCCAAAGGCAACCATGAATGATCTAGAGAAGACTCCAGATTTGGTTCGAGAGTTATTGAAGATTTATCATAAGCTCAAAATCATAAAGACTTCAAAGACTTATTCAAGAAGGGATATTCATCCAGAGGAATGGATAAAGGTGTTTCTCAAGAATAAGAGGAAAAGGGGCCCACCTGTACTCGTTCTACTAGCTGCCCTAGAGCAGATAAGAGAGGTATTCCTGGCACATTCTGGCTGACTCTGGAAGTAGGAGAGTTTGTGAAATGGGGGTATGAAGTGAATCATAAAATCCTGGAGAAGACCTGTCTGGTAGGCTTTTTATCCTAATGGCTCAGTGTCTATCTTTTTCCAGTTAGATATTCGATGGTAGGCGCCAGGCCAGGGACCTTCGTTATCGCAGCCAAGTTGGCTGAGAGGAAGATGGTGGGGTTGGCTACCCCATTTTGGCAAAGATTCACAGGAGATTACTCCATGTCTATATGGGTAAGTCTCCTTTGAGATTAGTGGGACCATTCCAAGTTTTATGGGGATAGATCGGCACTCACTTCCAGACATATGCTGTTCAAAATGGAATACAGATTCCCGGAATTTCTTTCAAGCCATCTATTCAGGCCTTCTTTGGAATTTGTCCTTTTTACCTCAATGCTTATGATATTAGGCCAAGGATGGGTATGCATAAGGAATTCCACTACTTTCCCTATGGAAATCTTCCGATAGGGCGATTTGTTGACGATGGATCAGCCAGCTTGGAACAGAGGTCTTATATTCTGGCCTGTAGAGATGGTGTATTTGCCACCAGAATTGATGGGGAAATTATATGTGAGGCTTATCCTCCATATCGATTTGCACACCAATTGAAGTGTCTACAAACAACTGTTGTATCTCCTCCAGTGCACGTCAAATCAGAGCATCATCCAATGGTTGCTCAACAACTATGGTTGCTAACGGCTATGGAAAGGACTGGGGCAGTCTTTGACTTACCAAATACTGAAGCGGTAAGCAATTTGACCGTATAGTATGCTGAAAACTGGATAGCGTCATATCCTGGGGCCATATTGAATAAACCTAATGACTAGGTTGGGAAGAAGAAGATAACCATTGTGAAAGAAACAATTTATGTGGAAGGTGATTCTTCCAATCCTGAAGCTGGTTCACCAAGTTCTTCAATCGAGGTTGATTCATCATATTCTCAGGAGATACAACATGTGTCAAAAAGGCCCCATGCCGTATATAATCCCCCTATCAGAATCAAGAGAGCCACTCCATCAACTCCTGGTGAGTAACTTTATTGAGGAAATTTTAATTTCAAGTAACTTTATAGAGTAACAAGTTTTAATTATCTTTTTAAATTTGCAGGATCTAGAAAGAAATTAAAATCCATGGTTGTAGGATCCTCTTCACAACCTTCTAGTACACCTACATATCTATGACCAGAGGCCATCCAGACATGGCAGGATGTATACTGTGATACTGAAACTATCTGGATGGAGTTATGTGAAGGGTTACATCTTCCTAGAATAGGGACTCTTCAGGGTCCTGTGAATATTCATTTCAAGGATAACCCTGATGAAGTAAGAGCCTGTGTCAAAGAGTTGAAGGCCTACATATATTCCACCAATGATTCTATCCCTATCACCAAGCGGGTGAATGAAATGATGGATCACGGCGCCACTAATGAGGAGTGCTATGAGTATGTGGCTCCTGAAGATGTAAGTTTTCTTTCCTTATTTTATTTTCAACTTGATTTCAGTCGAAGCTTTGTTATTCAAGGAAATTGTTTTCTTCTTCTTGCAGCTTGCCCAAACTACTGAGGTTCCTTCTCCACAGTATAGTCCTAGTGGTACTGCCATCTGGGTTGTTGCTGAATCTCCTCACAAACCAGGCGAGATATCTCTAGGCCAGCAGGCCATGGATGAAGAGTTGCACATGGCTTTCCCCTTTCCCATCCAGGTACCTATAATGGAGACTGATGATACTCCCAAAAATCCAAGGAAGCAAAAACATCATAGGAAGAAGACCACATCTAAACTCTGCATTAGTAGTGGTAAGTTCTTCAGATAATCATGAGTCCTAAACCATGAAAAGATTTCTCATTTTCATTGGGATTGTAGGGGCTTCTTCAATTTCCCCTCTGAGGGAAAGGACTAATCCTCCTTTGAGGACTACAGAGGGTGTTGTGGAACAAATGCAAATTCATGATGACTTGGATACTTCTGAAAAAGTGCCAACATCTATTCCCAGTACTGCTCCTGCTGCTGCTACATATAGAGAAGAACTTGCACCAGAATCATTGGTGGCAGCGGCAATTGAATCTGCCATCCTTCCTGAAGAAGCTATCCAGGGTCAGGGGCCGTAGAATAAGGGTCACCAAGAGGACACATCAAATGCTCCCACTAGTGAGACTAACCAGGATTCTGAAATATCATTGAATGAAATGATGAATCTTGACATGTCTTTTAAAGAATTTTATGATCATGCTAAGCTATCATGTGATTTAGAAGACCTTGGGTGTGAGTGTTATCTTTCACCCAGTAATTTTTCTTATAATTTACACTACTAATCATGAATGAAAATAATATGCAGTTACGTCCATAGAAGCTGCTGAACTGCCAATGCCTGAAGAGGGTGTGGACATTTATGTCAACCCTACAATTGCAGAAACATTAGCTCAACTAGAGCTAAACCCAATAAACCCTCCTCAGACCCATCTTGAAGATCCTGTTGAGATTGGGAAATATGGGGAGGAGTCTTCTCAAGTTGCTGATCTACCGTAGGGTAAGGGATAACAATATTTGTGATTGTACTTAATTTTTAAGACAATCGGTTATTTTTTTATCCTTTGAAGCTAACCAAAGCTTTCAATTAATTATGTAGGTCCATCAACTGCAGTGGATAGATCTGGAGGTGAGGCCTCAGCCTCTACCCCAACGGGAATTGAAAGAGAAGAAGCACATGTCAGGGGGGGAAGGAGTAGGACAAGGCACTTCTTTAAGTGTATTAATCCTAGATTACATGCCCCCCTGTGAAGATGATGTTGAATCAGACCGAGAGGTGCTTAAAGCATTCAGCTTTTCACGACGCAAGGCATGGAACAACATATGGAAAATCATATATGAGGTGACTTTAGAAGAGCTATCATCGAAGATCCCTCGATTTTCATCCCAGTTTGTCATGCTAGGACTTGGAAGTTTTGGATATGAAAAGATCCATGCCGTGGTGAATCATGTCATCTTTAGGAGGGAGCAGGAGAAAAAGTGTCACGAAGATCTGACTAGGGTGAAACTGTCAGTTAACATCGGCGAATTTGATGTTGTGGTATCCTGAGCTGAGGCTAATTATGCTGCCAAGATGAAGGAGCTGAAGCATAAAATCAAAGAAAAAGTCATCCAGCAGGTGCATCTCCAGCAACAGTTAGATGTTGTTACTGGGGAACATGATCAGCTCAATAATTCATTGGAGGGATCTCAAATGAATGGTATGAGAGCCATTACAGATGCCATGAAGGCACTCCATCCAGCTGAGAAGAGTGAAGCTGGTCGAGTGCACGAGCTTCAAGTAGCTGTTGATGAAGATCGGGATGTTGTACATCAATTGAAAACTTATATTGACAGCCTTTTGTAATTTCTTGAAAAAGAGAAGAGTCTCAAATCTGTGGATGTTCTTCTAATTCTTGTGAATCAATGGAGAGTACTTTTATCTTCAATCATTTATGCTTGTATTCTTTCGCTACCTGCTTTAAATTTTACCTAAGCCAATGGGCCTAGTAAGCATTGTTAGGTCGGAAGAAAAACACGAGGAATGATGGCAAGAGGGGGGTGAATTGCCTTTTAAAAAATTGATTAACAATTTAAAAATCAAAGTATAAATGCAGCGGAAATAAAGAGGCAATACACACAAAATTGATAACGGAGTTCGGCCAAAACCCGGCCTACGTCTCCGCTCCCAACTCAACCGTTGAGAGATTCCTACCGCTTGCTTTTCAATGGTTTTAGCAAGAAACCCACTAGGCTTTGAGGTAGCACTAGGACCTATTACAGCTTGCTTTTGTGGTTTAGCAAGAACCCACTTGCTTTTGATGGTTTAGCAAGAACCCACTATCCTTCTTACAGGTGAAGGATAGCTCACCTATGTCTCAAGCTATTTAAAGGAAAGCTTGGCAACCTTGTCACACCTTAGTGGTGATGTGAAACCCAAAGAAAAGAGGGGATGAGAAAATTGGGAGTTTGTAGGCACAAACTCAAATTGAAGCTCAAAATAAATAAAACACGAAAAACCGTGATTGGGAAGACTTGGGCGCCAATTGGATGATGGAGTTGATGTAGCGTGCTTTCCCAAGCTTCTTGAGTGGTGCTCTTGGATGTGGAAATGGATGGAGCACTTGGGGTTCTCTTGGAACAATCCACCGGAGCTTCGCCAAAATGATCAACAATGTGTCCGGTGGCTTGGGTGACGTTCCGGGGCTTCCTAGGCCTTTATTTATAGGCTAGGAACCTTCAAGTATCCGTTGGAGGGCTTTGGAGCCGTTGGAAAAGGCCTCGGAGCCGTTGGAGGCCAAAAAGGAGTTGACTGGTCAAAGCCAACGGCTAGTTTGACTGGTCCACCGGCTGGCCGGTACAGCTCCACCGGCTGGCCGGTGCCTTGGCAGAGGAGAGGGAACTTGGTCCAGGCTCCACCGGCTGACCGGTGGAGGAGCCACCGGCTGGCCGGTGGCAAGACAGTAGCAAACACTGTTTGATCCAGGATGCCACCGGCTGGCCGGTGACAGAGCCACCGGCTGACCGGTGGAACCTGGCAGTGGGCAATGCCTCTGCCAGGTCCACCGGCTGGCCGGTGCCACCACACCGGTTGGCCGGTGGACTGAGTTTCAGTCCACTCTTGGCTTTCTTGGGCCATTCCTTTGGCCATCTCTTGCCTATCATCCACAACACTGAAAACACAATGTTAGACAAAAATGAAAGTGATTGTGATCATGAAAATCAAAGAGTGTGGGGTACAACAATCTCCCCCTATTTTGATGATCACAATCACTTATCTAAGCAATGTAAAAACTTAAATGAAAGGCATGCTTTAAAAGATAAATTGAACATAAATACTAAGCAAGAGAGAAAAGGTTTCTCCCCCAATCAATCAAGAAATTTCTCCCCCTTTGTGATTATCAAAATAGAATGGGGCATAAAACTTGATTGAGGGAAAAAATTGAAAATCAAGATTTTAAACCAATTGTTGAAAATTTTGAAATGAAAGTTGAATAACAGTTTGAATTGAATGTTTTGAATCAAAATTGAGATGAAAAATTTGAATTGAAAGTTTTGAATCAAAAACCAAATGAATTTTGAAATTTGAAACCAAGAGTTGAAATTGAATGTTTGAATCGAAAGTTGAATAAAAAAATTTGAAATGAGAATTTTGAATTCACAAAAAGGCTTAAAAGAACCTAACTCCCCCTAAATAAAAACAATGAATCACCGGGGAGAGGGATTTTGAAAAGAAATGATTTTAGGCCCGGAGAGACTCGCTAAGAGGGATTTTTCAATCCACACTTGTCTCATGGCGGGTCTTCTCCTATAAAATTCGTCCGAATAGAAAATCGATTTGGGTTGACCGTACCAGGCGTTTTTACAATTACATTCATAAATAAGGTGCCCGGGTTTTTTGCAATAATTACAAAATTTAAAATCGGAGCTCCCCCTTACAAAAATAGTGGGTGCATGGGAGGAGGAAGCTCGGTTGGTATATCCTAACCCTTGGGTGGTTCTAGATATACGTTGGGAACCAAGCAAATTGTTCAAATTTTGTTCCCCTTGGGTGAACTTAGCAAGGGTCTCCCTAAGGTCTTTGATGGTTGATTCCATGGAATCAACATTTGGAAAATTTTGGATTTTAAGGGACATCTCCTCCTTCTCTTTGAGAAGTTTTTCTTTTTCGGAGGAGAGTTTTTTGAAAGACTTTTTCAAAGCAGCAAATTTTGAAGATAGTTCATGAAAACCTTTTTCTAGTTGATCTCTAGTATGTGAGAGTTCTTCATAAGATAAATGATTTAAAGAATTTGAATTTGAAGAACAAGAGGAGGAGGAATCGGAAGAAGTTACCTCATGGAATGCCATTAGGCATTTGTTACCGTTGTCGCTCGAGGAGGAGGAGGAGGATGATGAGGAGTCACTCCATGTGGCCTTGAGGACCTTTTTCTTTCCTTTCTCCTTGTGCGTGGCCCGTTTCTTGTTGAGTGGGCAATCGGGCTTGTAATGGCCCTTTTCGCCGCACCCGTAGCATTTTACCTTGGGCTCGGATCTTGCGGTGGGTTCTTGCTTTCGCGCCTTGCGGGATTTCTTTTTCTTCTTGTGCTTCTTCATGAATTTTTGCATTTGGCGGGCGAGATTCTCCATTTCCGAGTCGCCGCTTGAAGAAGATGAAGATGAGGAAGATGAGGATGAGGAGGAGCTTACTTCTTTTTGTACCTTGAGGGCGATGTTCTTTGGTGTCTTGATTGGTGTGCCCTCCTTTTGAGCTTGCCTCCTCATTGTGATCTCATATGTCATTAGGGATCCGATGAGCTCCTCTACCGGCATATTTTTGACGTCCTTAGCTTCTTGGATCGCCGTCACCTTTGGTGCCCATGAGCTCGGAAGGACCCATAGAATCTTCTTGACCATCGTCTCGGCTGAAACATCATCACCAAGGGACTTTCTCCCATTGCACACGTCAGTAAATCTAGTAAACATTTCAGAAATAGATTCATTTGGATGCATAGAAAATGACTCAAAATCTTGACGATACATGTCCAATCGAGTGTCCTTGACTTTGTTGGTCCCCTCATGGGTAACCTCCAAAAGTTTCCAGATTTCATGTGCGGAGGTGCATGTGGAAACTCGATTGAACTCGTTTCGGTCAAGGCCGCAATGGAGAGCATTCATGGCTTTGCCATCAAGCTCGAAATTTCTAATGTCGGCTTGGGTCCATTTGGATTCGTCGGGGGAAGAGAGAGTGTAACCTTTCATGACTATTTTATAAATGGGATATCCTATGCTTCTAAGGAAAGTAGTCATGCGGGTTTTCCAATAATTATAGTCGGACCCATCAAAAAATGGAGCCCGATCCAAAGAGTAGCCCTCGGGGGCGAAAGAGGTAGATGCCATCAAAAAAAAAAGATCTTAACTTTGAAACCGGGTTAAGGAATTACTCAAAGGTCCCTTTGATACCAATTGTTAGGTCGGAAGAAAAACACGAGGAATGATGGCAAGAGGGGGGTGAATTGCCTTTTAAAAAATTGATTAACAATTTAAAAATCAAAGTATAAATGCAGCGGAAATAAAGAGGCAATACACACAAAATTGATAACGGAGTTCGGCCAAAACCCGGCCTACGTCTCCGCTCCCAACTCAACCGTTGAGAGATTCCTACCGCTTGCTTTTCAATGGTTTTAGCAAGAAATCCACTAGGCTTTGAGGTAGCACTAGGACCTATTACAGCTTGCTTTTGTGGTTTAGCAAGAACCCACTTGCTTTTGATGGTTTAGCAAGAACCCACTATCCTTCTTACAGGTGAAGGATAGCTCACCTATGTCTCAAGCTATTTAAAGGAAAGCTTGGCAACCTTGTCACACCTTAGTGGTGATGTGAAACCCAAAGAAAAGAGGGGATGAGAAAATTGGGAGTTTGTAGGCACAAACTCAAATTGAAGCTCAAAATAAATAAAACACGAAAAACCGTGATTGGGAAGACATGGGCGCCAATTGGATGATGGAGTTGATGTAGCGTGCTTTCCCAAGCTTCTTGAGTGGTGCTCTTGGATGTGGAAATGGATGGAGCACTTGGGGTTCTCTTGGAACAATCCGCCGGAGCTTCGCCAAAATGATCAACAATGTGTCCGGTGGCTTGGGTGACGTTCCGGGGCTTCCTAGGCCTTTATTTATAGGCTAGGAACCTTCAAGTATCCGTTGGAGGGCTTTGGAGCCGTTGGAAAAGGCCTCGGAGCCGTTGGAGGCCAAAAAGGAGTTGACTGGTCAAAGCCAACGGCTAGTTTGACTGGTCCACCGGCTGGCCGGTACAGCTCCACCGGCTGGCCGGTGCCTTGGCAGAGGAGAGGGAACTTGGTCCAGGCTCCACCGGCTGACCGGTGGAGGAGCCACCGGCTGGCCGGTGGCAAGACAGTAGCAAACACTGTTTGATCCAGGATGCCACCGGCTGGCCGGTGACAGAGCCACCGGCTGGCCGGTGCCACCACACCGGTTGGCCGGTGGACTGAGTTTCAGTCCACTCTTGGCTTTCTTGGGCCATTCCTTTGGCCATCTCTTGCCTATCATCCACAACACTTAAAACACAATGTTAGACAAAAATGAAAGTGATTGTGATCATGAAAATCAAAGAGTGTGGGGTACAACAAGCATAGTTTGATTTTTACTAGGATTAATATCAATAACCCTACAAACTTTGAAACTCTTAATTGCTCAATATTACCTAAATCATACAAAATGTATGTTTAGTAAGCTGGAACTTGACTTTTATTAAGAGTTACCTTGTCTTTTGTGGGCAGTTTAAAGTCATGCACATCGGACATAAGGAGGCTAATGTTTAAGGTCAAAATATCTTTGACTGAATGAATTATAATTGACTCAATTCTTTGACAATTTATCTGAAAACATATTACAATACTCAAGTATGAGGGAAAAAATATGTAAACTATGACTTAATAATATTCGAATCTGAGGAATGATATGAAAAAGAGCTAAAAGGCATTAGAAGAAGTAGTTCCCAAGAATGAAGTTACCATTATTTAACAAACCCGTTAGGGGGTTGAATTATGCAGGGCAACCTAAGGGCATTGGCTGCATAGTAAAATAATAGTATCTTTTGGCTGACAAGTCTGTTATATAGAATGTTTATGCAAGGCCGCCTAAGGGCACGTGCTGCATAGTCAGGAAAAAGAACTCTTAGAAATTTACCTTTCTACAGCTAAAATTCAGTGAAAGTTTGTGGAGATTCAAATTTTCAAAAGTATAGAGTTTGTTGTATGGAAAGAGGTACTCGAATATGGAGAAGATATTTCTGAACAAGATTATTGAAGAACTGGATGGATATCACTTCTACGAAGGTCTAACCCAAACGTAGGGAAGGAGAATATAAACCATTGACTTGAATACTTTCAGATCATGAAAAAGGATATGGGACAAATATGTTAAGGATTTATATTTTTTCGGATCCATACATACTGTCATTTGAGACCAATAAGGACAAAAGAGGCTTTCTTCCCAAGAATGAAGTTACCATTATTTAACAAACCCGTTAGGGGGTTTAATTATGCAGGGCCACCTAAGGGCATTGGCTCTATAGTCAAATAATAGTATCTTTTGGCTGAAAAGTCTGTTATGTAGACCGTTTATGCAAGGATGTCTAAGGACACGTGTTGCATAGTTAGGTAAAAGAACTCTCAGAAATTTGACATTTTTGTGACTAAAAGTCAAGAAAATGGCTATGAAGATCTGAAAATATTTAAGGTTAGGATTATGACACATAAAGATGGGTATTGTCCAATGTATACAAAGATACACATATCAACGCTAACCATAATCATGTTGTGGCTGGGTCCTGAATTAAAATGTTGGACTTCACTACATATCCCATAAAGATGGGAATCAAGCCATACCTAGTTCTTAAATTACATTTTAACATCGTGTGGTAAAAAAGGATTAGAGATCTTAGTCTAGGGTCATAGATCTTGGACCATTTTAAGAAATACACAGTGTGTGTTTTCATGGGGACTTTTCAGCCAAGGGACTGGAAGTGGAATTTGGGGTTAGGCCCAAAAGTCTTGGGGCTGGATTCGAGGGACACTCTAACATTCCTACATATCCCATAAGGATGGGAATCAAGCCCACGTAGTTCTATAAATACCCTCTGTACAAATTTTGTTAGTACATGTGAAGGGTGAAAGGGTAATTTAGTACAATGATGGTTTAACCCAAGATAAAATGTTTGGGCATTTCCATGTATGCACGTAGTCTTTGAAATGAAACATGATTGAAAAATCAATGTAAATAATGGTTCCCTCTCAGGTGAGGGTATCAAAGAATATTGTAGTTTATTGTCATACTGGAAAAAAAGTGTTGTATAGTTTAACGTCGTATAACAAGGACGAAAGTGAACCAATGTAAAGATATTGATTCTAGGGGCAGTTTCACGAATCAACATCATATGAGATGGAGGTGAACCGATGTGAAGAGATTGGTTTTGGGATTGAACCTTGGGAGGTTGCCCGCGTACCCATACAAGAAGACAGGGATCAAAGTCTACTTAGTTCAATTAAAGAATTAATTAATGATCAAGTTGTTCTTGGGGACAAAGACCTAAAAAATGATGTTGTTGGGACTCACACATGGTCAGTAGACCAGAGAGAGTGTTATGGTTGAGGTTTTCTCTAAGCTCACGTGAGTCATACTCAGTGTGAGAAACAAGAGTAACAAGAGCCTTAACGATGCATAGTTTAATGTCATGTAGGACATATAAAGGTACTATGCAGTTTAAAGTCATGCAGTTAGGACTATTGGTGCTGCACAGTTTAGTGTCATGTAGCAGGGACAAAGTACAGTTTAATGTCATGTAGGATGTATTAATAACTTTCTATACAGTTTAGTGTCATGTAGTTAGGATGATGGGGACAATATAGTTTAACGTCATGTTGGACGAAAGGTGGACTGTGCAGTTTAATGTCATGCAGTGAGGACAAAAGAGTAAACCATTTAACGTTATGTTGGATGAATTATGGAACTTTTTTCATAGTTTAACATCATGGTGGACGTATGTGTAAATAGTTTAAGGTCATATGCATGGACCGTTGGTTATGCAGTTTAACGTCTTGCTGGACGGTGGTGCAGTTTAAGGTCATGCAGGACCTTTGATGATATATTTTGTGTTTATACAAAATATTTCTTCAAAAATCTGGCATTGGTTGGAGTAGTGATTAGTTCTCCATCCATAGAGATTAATGAATAATCCCCATTGGAGTAGACCCTCTGTATTGAGTAAGGTCCTTCCCATTTTGGCTCAAGCTTGGGAGGTTTCTTTCCTGGTATCGTTGGAGTTCTGAAAACTAATACCAATTCTCCCTGAGTGAATGAACGAAGATGAACTTTTTTGTTAAAAGCTCGTGATATTCGATTCTCATAGACTTCCAAGTGGTGCAAAGTGCACAATATTTTCTCATCTAACCATTCCAATTCATTCAATCTCTTTGGAGATTGTTCATATGTAGATTATTGATCACAAATGGCAACTCTGAGCGAGGGTAGTTGAACTTAAAATGGCAAGACTGATTCTGTTCCATATACCAATGAATATGGAGTTGACCGCGTTGTAGTGCGGGTGGTAGTCCGATAAGCCCATAAATCATGAAAGAGCTTATCAGGCCATGAATTCTTATCTTTATCCACCATCTTTTGAAGTATATTTGAAAGAGTGTTGTTGAAGGCTTCTATCTGGCCATTGGCCGCTACAGGATACCGAGATGAATGGTTGGATTTGATGTTGTATTCTTAATAAAACTTCTTCACCTCAGATGAACAGAAGTTGGTGCCATTGTCCATCAATATGTTATGAGGGACACTAAATCTGGTAATGATGTTACACTTGATGAAGCTAACAATGCATTTAGAACTAAATTCCTTGAGAGGTATTGCCTCTGCCCATTTGGAAAAGTAGTCAGTAGTAGTAAGAATGTACTTAAACTCCTTGGTCGTAGCCGAAGGGTAAGGTCTCCCCAAATCCATTCCACATGTGTAAAATGGTCATGAGTATTTAACTTTATGAAGAAACTCTGGAGGTTGATGAATTAATTTGGCATGTACTTGTCATGAATGACACTTCTTTGTGAAATCAACACAATCTTGTATCATTGAAGGCCAAAAGTATCCAAGCCTTCAAATCTGATCAGATAGTCTATGCCCAGACTGGTGGGTACCAAAGACTCTTGTATGCACTTCTTTCTTGATATCCATTGTCTCTTCACCATCAATGCTTCTGAAGAGAACTCCATAAAAACCACGTTTGTAGAGAATTTTCTCTAGGTGATTTGGGCTATCATAAAGAGTAAAATTGACCACACATCGCCAGATTTGTTCTTTCTCGGCTCTATCAGGTGGAAGTGTTCCATTTAGAAGGTATTCCATGATATGTGACATCCATCATGTAGTATGACCATACGGTTCATAAATGGGACTAATTTCATTAATTTCCTCTGTTTTGATTCGAACATAAAGTGAAATTGCACGACGGTGTGCAATATTGATGGTTTTCTCGTCCTGATTTGGATCTTCCAGAGTTGTGGCTATATTATCCAGTGCATCAGCTTGAGCATTTTGTGATCTTGGGACATAAGAAAATTTCGGTTCTAAATTAAATTCCTCCATTACCTCTCTGAAATAATCATACAAAGGGATTAGTTCTTCTTTTCTGATGGCATAATCCCCATTGACTTGTTTGATTACCAGGTCTGAATCACCTTTCACCTTTAAGTGATTCACTTGTTCTTGAAGCGCTAATTCCAAGCCTGTGATGAGAGCTTGGTATTTTGCTTTATTATTGGTACCACCTTCCCACAATAAGAAGGAATAAGGTAATACTTCCTTTTCTGGAGAAATGAGCACAATTCCTAAGCCAACTTTGTTGAATTTAGGATTTTCCATTTTCCTCCCTATTGGACTTCTGGAAGCACCATAAAAAGACATTTCCCACGCATGAGGACTTTCTTGAATAGAGAAGACTTCCTCATCAGGGAGTTCAATATCTGAAGATGTGTCTTCAACTGAAGGGTGTTCAGCCAGGAAATCAGCCAGAGCTTGGCCCTTTATTGCCTTTTGAGACACATACTGAATGTTGAATTGCTGCAAAATAACCGCCCACCTTTCCAGACGTCCTGTAAGCATTGGACGACTAAGGATGAATTTGAGAGGGTTATTGAGAGATACCAATTAGACCTCGTGATGTTGCATGTAGTGTCTCAACTTCTGAACTGCAAATATTAATGCCAAGAAGCACTTCTCAATACTTGAATACCGGGTTTCTGCTTCATGCATAGTTCGAATGAGATATTAGAGGCTGTTTTCATTCCCATCATCATTATTTTGAGTAAGAAAGGCACCCAATGATCCCTCTAGAGCTGTCACGTAGAGGATAAGTGGTCTTCCTTCAATAGGTGGCATGAGTACTGGTGGACTCAAGAGGTATTTATTGAGAATATTGAATTCTTCTTGACATTCTTCAGTCCACTGGTATGTGACTCCCTTATTCATCAATTTGGTGAAGGGTAAACTTTTGCCTTCCAAATTGGCGATGAAATGCCAAATATAGGCAAAGTGTCCTTGAAGTCCTCTTAATTATTTCAAATTTCGAGGAGGTGACATACCAAGGATTGACTTGGTCTTCTCAGGATCGACTTCAATACCACAATGGCATATAACAAAGCCGAGAAATTTTCCTGAGGTTACCCCAAAATCACATTTTAAGGGGTTTATCTTCAAATTATGTTGTCGAAGCTTGCGGAATATGACTTCCAAATTAGCCAAGTGATTATAAAGTTATTTGGATTTAACCACCAAATCGTCTACATATCATTCAACAAACTTCCCTAAGAAGGGTTTGAAGATATGATGCATGGCACGTTGATATGTTGCACCTGCATTACTTAAGCCAAAGGGAATTACTCGGTAGAAAAACACACCCTGAGGGGCTCTGAACGCTGTGGATTCCCCTTCTTCTGGGGCCATTTGGATCTGATCATATCCGGAATATCCATCCATGAAAAAAAGTGCTTCATATCTAGCTATTGCATCAATTAAAAGTTCTGTAATCGGAACTGGGAAATCCTCCTTAGGAGAATGCCGATTAAGATCTCTGAAATCGATGAAAATTATAATTTTTCTGTTATTCTTCTTTACAGGGACGATATTAGCCAACCACTTGGGATACTGAACTTCTATGACGAATTTAGCTTTGATAAGCTTATCCACTTCAGCTTCAATTTTGGAAGCATAAGTTGGGTGTGTTCTTCTCGTAGCTTTCTTAAATCCTCGATGTTCTTCTGGTAAACCCAAATGATGAGTATCAACATCAGGATCAAGCCCGGGCATTTCTGTATAGTTCCAAGAAAATATATCCCTATTTTTCTTTAGAAAATAAATATACATCTCTTGCTCTTCAAGATTCATGGCTTCACTAATTAAAGTGGGGCGTGGATATTCTTTTGTACCCAGATTTATTTCTATGAATTCATCCACAGTGGTAGAGATACCCTCTTCAAATGCTGGAGGAGAATCTCTGAGACCTTCCTCTTCTTCTTCATCATGTGTTATTTCTTCCATTTATACTTGCATAGTATATGATAAAGTAGAATTTTTATGATCAGAAGAGATGTCAAAATTTGCATATCTTAAAGAAGAAGCTTCCATTTCCGAGCCGATTGATGATGAAGGGTCTTCTTTTTGTAATAAAGAGGAGATGATGGATTGAGAATTGACATCATTGTTCACCTCCGATGTTACTATAACTTCTTCTGGCTTAATTGGAGGAGTATAGACATGTTGGATTTCAGCAGATGAAATGAAGACGTCGCCATTTGTGCTTCCATCACTGCTTGGTGGGTTACCAATTTCTCTCATGTTGTCTGGCTCAATTTCCATAATTGAAATTATGGATCTTTCCATAAGAGTATTTTGATTTGGGTCTATCTTGTCAATATGACTGATAGGAAACACATAATCTATACTCACATGTGTAAATGTATTTAATGGAATCTTCTCCAAACCATATGGAGAATTAACTTTGGAAATCTCCTTTGTTGTGGATTTCTCCCTTCCCTTCATGTGATAGAATTCCGCCTCAATGTATTGATACTCAGATGTCTTGAACGGGGCCTTATCACTATACAATGTCCCAACTTGACCATCGAAACAATATTTGAGACATTATGGTATGATGAAGGGATAACCGCATGTTGATGTAGCAGGGTCTTCCAAGCAAGATGTTGAAAGCTGAGTCTTGATCAACAACCATGAAATCCGAATTGGATACAAGATCTCCAAACTGAGTTCTGAGTGTAAATTCGCCCATTGGTTCTTGTTAATTTTTATCATATCCTTGTAAAATCATGGTAGAAAGGGATAAATCAGATTCCGTGAGGCCCAATCAACAAAGTGTACGAATGAGCATGAGGTTGACTCATGAACCATTGTCAATGAAAGCTCTTCGAACATCTACGCAATTGATCTTGCCAGATAAGTACAAATGTCTAATATGCCCAAGAACAACATCATCTTCCTCTTCATCAGTAAAATATATTATTGCATGGAATTCTGCAGGATTATTCTCTATGTGATAGACTTCAGCTGCAGCAATTTCAGTTTCAAACTCTTGAGTACTTGACAAGGCCTCGATGAGTGCTTCCCGAAGATCTTTTGATAGATTCATAGCATCCAGAATTGATAACTTGGCTGGTACTTGGGCCAAGTGTTTCAATACATCATACTTTTGATCCAGAGGTCTGTGTTTCCCAACATGAATATGTGGTTTAGCAGGTACCTTGGAAGCAGATGCTTTGGAAGTTGATGCATCTTGTATTGGGATAGGAGTTGGTAATATTCCTAGTTTTGGAAGATTATACCGATTATATCCATTTACTTGCAGAGAGGAAGAAGATGGAACTTTCAACCGGTCTTCCAAAACAACTGTTCCAGGACTGAATTTTCTATTGGTAGAAGAACTTTCTTGTTCTTGTTGAGCTCACTGCAGGGCTCTACCACGGGTTTCTACTACGTACACAGTTCTAGCAGGGGTAGAATTGGAATAGATACTTATGAAAGTTCCACATCTTCCCCTGTATCTTGAGCCTCTAGAACTTTCTCTGATTCCCCTATTTTATATAGGGAATTCAGTCTCATCGAAATCAAAACTGCGACTGGCATATGGATCCATTAATAGAATCATATTAACAGAACTAAATATTAACTCTTCGTCTAATAAAGACTCTGCCTGATTAGCCTATTTAGGCTATGCTATTTGGTGGGGTGGTGCTTGTGGCTTTGTAGTAGATGGAATGAAGTCTTCTAGAGTCAAAGAAAACTTAGTCTTTGACACATACTCATCTTCTTCTGATTCTTTTTCTTTCTTTGAATCATGCCGTATCTTTGAGGACTTTCCCTCTGATGAAGAGGGTTTTGCCGCAACATTCATGGCAGAAGACACAATCAGTTTCTTTAATCGTGTTCAAAAAATATCATGAGTTCGGTTGATTGTCTTTCTGACCATCCAATCATCATACTTCTATGCATTTTTGCTTTTAAATTCTTTCCATTCGCCTTCCTCCTCTAGAACTGTAGTAATAACACATGCTACCTGAGTAGAAGAACCTTTCAGTTTGACTTGTCCCGAGTCTCCCATATTTTGCAGGAGGTCTTTGAAGACAAAACACTCCTAGATGGGATGCCCCAACATTTGATGAAAAGGTAAATAATTGGGACGGTCTTCATATCCTTCCTTGTTTGGCCTCTTAGGCCATGGAAATTGAACCAAATAATTTTCCAAAGCCGAAATGAAGTAACCAAGAACTTGTTCATTTCGGAAAGAGTATGTTTTTCTCTTCAGATCCTCAAATTGTTTTTGTCTTTGATCTCTTTGATCATCTGGACGAAACGGCCTTTGTTTTTGGCGCTCAGGAGGTGGAGCCCTTCAAGAAGATGAAGGTTTTGAAGTAGAAACAGGTACAGGTGCTTGTTTAAGCATAACTGTAGCAGTTTCTGCTTTACCAATTCTCCTTCCTAGAGCTGATGGAATTACACGAGATTTAGTCTTAGCCTGTATAAGGGAATCTTCAATTTGCTGAGCGATTGAAGTAAGGTCTCGAAACCCTCCTGTGTATTTCACAGGGATCAACGGCATGCATAACTTGTCACATAAATTTTCCACATAGATTGGCAACAATTATTCTTGAGGGAGTGATAATATTAGGGAATATGTTAATCCCTTCCAGCGAGAATGAAATCTGAGACCCTTTCATTCTCCCTTTGCTTACAGTTTGTAAGATCCAAAAATGTTGTCTTTGGAAAAGTTGAGCGGAATTGAAGAAGGAATTTTTGACGGAGATCTTCCCATCCAGTTATTGACCGGGATTGCAAGCTTGTATACCAGAGAAAGGTCAGTCCTTGCAAGGTCTGTACGAAGCATCTGAGTTTTACTAGTTCTTGATGCTCCGGAGTTCCCATCATAGGATCACAACAAGACACGTAATGCGTCAAATGCTGTTCAGGGTCGCCTGATCCATTGAAAATGGGGAATACAGGGTTTACAAAACTGGATGGAGGAGAGATTGAATCTACCCATTCAGGGTAAACTTTCTTTTCTGGTTGAACCTGCGCACGTTTCCCTTCCATAGTTTATAACAGAGCTGTTAATGACGCAATGGTAGTTATTAACTTTTGAGAAACATCTGGTTGAACTTGGACTTGGGTAGGTGCAATGACTAGTGCTTGGGAAAATGGGGTGGTTGGTGCTGCAACTGATGGTAGCACTGCCAACTGTTGTTGCACTTGACCCGTAGGATTAGACCTGTGAGGGTGTACTGATAGAGGATGATATTCTTGACCTATCTCAGTAGCAACAACAAATTCCCTTGGATGACTGACTCCAGGACGCTTATGAAGAAGACTACCATGAAGTAGTTCTGCATTCAACCTCCTTAATTCCTTCATTTCTTCCTCTTGTTGTGCAAACCTTTTCTCTAGTGAGAGCGATTGTCCTTCTCTAGAGGAAGGATATGTAACCTATTTCTTTCCCCTCCCTTTGTAGGATCCTTTTCTGAGAGGGGGAAGTGGGTTACTTGAAGGATTACCTAGGTTCTGAGTAATCCTTTGATTTCATGTACGCACACCTTCTTCATTTGTTTCGGTGCGTACATCTTCTTGAGCAGGAACCTCTTCATCTGAGTCCCCTGAGTGATCCACATCTGGTGGATCAGCAACAACGGCATTGATGACATTGATTGATGCATAATGCATCACATCCCTTCTATCAGCATTTATGTGATATTGTCTTCTTCCATTTCATTGATGAGACATTTCCTTTTGTTGATTTGATCCCTTAGTAACTTCTTGATGAACCGTAATTTGGAAGGAATCTCCTGATAATTTGGCTCTTCTTTCCTCTTGAGGCTTCTTCCCCAACATAGAAAAGACCGAATTTCTATGAGGAGGGGATGGATGATTTGAAAAAGTCCCCAGTCCGGTGGACTGGGGCTATTCCTGCTATTCCCGCTCAACTCCTCGAATCCTATTTGTTGATTCTGAGGGTTGGTTTAAAAGAGTCCACAGTCTGAAAATTTGGGGTGGCTCTTGACATGATATGTCTGAGACTTTCTTAAAAGCTCTCCTGATCTTGCGAACCTTGGTCCAGAAATTAGCTGGATAAATTAACCTGTATCCACTTTTATCACCTGGTTCAAAAGACCATTGGATTATTTATGACACTTATGTTACTTGATGATGTGCTTGCTCCACACGAGAGGCCTATTCAATATTCTTGTTTTCTTTATGCAGGAATAATTCAACAACTTGTTCTCTATATTCTTGATTTTGATAGGAACTAGTTAAGGCATGTTCTTGGGAAAGCTTTTGATTACAAACAAATCCCATTGATTGTGGCCGGCCATGGGTAATAACATTACATGAGACCATTTTTGGCGGGCTTTCATGACTGGATATCACCGTGAAATGTATTTCTCCATGAACACCCCATCCTCTAACATGAATACTAGATGGGGAATTGGCAATTAATAGACACAATCTTCTTAGTGCGCCAAGGCATAAACGTTGAATGGCTCTCTACTGCTTTTCAGCCTTTGGATATCGAGAGACTGATAGAAATGCCAAATCAATCTGATGTTGTAACACTTATATTATCTTAAGATGATTTTCATATTCATCATAAGATAATACTTTCTTCTTCAACTGACAAAGAGTTTTCCATATGTTGAGATGAATATCATGAATTCCATATTCTGTCAACATCTTTGGAATGTCATACTAAGAGTCAACCAGAGGCCAAAACATGACTTGTACTTCACCTTTTTCCAGTTTTTTTCTTATGTTAATCATTTCCTCTTTATCATTCAATGAATATTCTTCTACCAGATTTGACCAGAGTTGGTGTTTCCTTGTTTCTTCATCGGATTCAACAAGATTGGTAGAGAAATCATTGATCAAACTAGAAGATGCATGACTTAGGGGTGGTTCTGAGAATGACCTACACCCTGGGATATCTTCTGATTGAGAAATTATTTCACTTACTAGCGATGAAGCATCAAACATGACTGGTTTCGCATTTGCAAGTTTCTCAATATAAGAGGGATTTCTCGGCACTAAATTGTCCACTGGAGCATTTTCCAGGAAATGTGCATCACTACTGCAGAGAGGACTTTAGAAGTGAAATTCGTCATCATGTGGAGGACCACCATGATGGGTTACAACAAAAGATTGGATCTCTTTCTCCTTGGTCTTCTGACCACACAGAGGGTTCCTGTGGATCTCATCTGAAGATGAAACTTCGAGATCGACCGAATTTTCATGAATCAAGCCTTCATGAGGAAGTTTTTGTTGAAGACCATCAAAATTAATGTTCTCACTATTGGGAAATGAGGGAGTAGAATCTTGAATTCCAACAGATAACTGTCTTAGGGCTTCAAGAACTCCAGTATTGAGCAAGTCCTTGTCACAGATTGGCACTTGATCTCTTAACTGTGCTGGGCAGGTCTTTTTCTTAGACGTCTTCTTAATCGCTTTGGAAACCACTTGATGACGAAAGTGGTTGCTCTGAGTAGGTGTATGTGCCTAATCAGGAAAGATGGCCAGGTTAGGCTGACGATCTCCACTCAAATCAGGTGTATGTGCCTGACCTGGTTGTCCGTATGATATGGGGGAGAATGCCCCACAACCCTCTTGGACTGGAACAAATGTGTGTGTCTGTTCAAGAGTGAACTGTTGATGTGTCACTCCACTGGTAGGGATAGATTTATGTGTCTTTCCCTAAGATGCTGTTGAAGCTATTATAATATCCTAGAAAGCATCCAGAATATGAGCAGGGATTTGCTTCTGCTCTTTCACCATTTATAGAATATGCTTGGTGACTTTAGCTATCGGAATGGGGATATACGTCCATTCCATGCTTGAAGTAGGTGTATGTGCCTCCTTCTGTCCTCCTTTTCCTGTCATTGAATCCTAACAGTACTTAAGTGTGGGGGAAGAGAGTTGAGTCTACCTCCTGTTTGTCGCCAGAGCTTTCTGACTGACTTCTCTGTGTGCTAATAAGCGAGACTGTTGGTAGGCTTGATTAGTATTAGCAGGTGTATATGCCTGCTGATTGCACTTCTCCAAACATGGTTGACGAGGTCCATCATATGTAGTTAGACGAGCCTTCTTACTAGCTGATGATGTATAAACAGGTGTATGTTCCTGCATATAGTACTCTGCCGGAATTTCCTGGCGGGATGGGCGTGATGCTGCCAGACGAGTCTGCTGGATAGTGGAATTAAAACGGGAAGGTGTGTGTTCCCGCTCGTTGCTTGCCACCAAGTTAGGTTGGTGGACTCCTCCAGAGATGGCAGAGATGAGAACTTTCTAGCTGTTAACCAGATTTCGCCTCTGGCAATTCATCTTGCCTGCTCGGGTTCGAGGAACCTGAGACGAACTCCTGGAGTCGACACCCTCATCATGTTGAGGGCGCACTGTCGCACGAGTATGGCAACGATTGTTGATGGGAGCCCTCGGGAAGGACTCCTGCTTCCTTAAATTAAGGCCCTGAGGGACCTACTCATTCACCTCCCCAGAATATGGGAGTGAATGGTGATTTCGTTCTGGGGATAACGACCCGACATGGTTGGAGACGGTGGTTAGCACCGCCTAGTTCTTGATCACTGGTCGTCGTTGTTCGGATGACCAGTGTGAGTTGTTCACTTGGAGGTCTTGTTGGGAAACCTCCAGAGTTGGTATGGTACCGTGTTGATGGTACTCCTTAACCAACGCATTTGATACCCACCATTGAAGACGCGGAGTAGGTGATGTCATCCTCAGAGCAGATGACGATCCAGCAGGAGTAGCAGCAGTGGCATTCGCAGCAGTGATATTCATAACTGTGAACTTGAGAGCAGCCATTCTGGAATTGCAGAAGATCTTGGAAAAGAGTGCATGTTCGATATAACAGACGTAATCAAGATAAATTCATCCACTACATCTTTTGGATGAGCACATATGTCAATAATTGTTTTTTTTCCTCTCATTGAGTTTTAAATAGGGGCTTAACAAATAGGTAAATCATCATTTTATCTTGGTTAAGGATTCACGTCGAGTTCACCATTTTTTGTTTCCCTCGGAATTTGGGGATGACCTCCTTGATTGAAGGTTCAAACATTCCAATCGGTTTCTAACGAGTTTGTTCATAGAACCGGAAATATCCAGTGATTCTACATCCATTTGGACCTACTTTCCAAAGGTAGGCGCTCATTAGTTTGTGGACTGATGAGGCTTAGGAATTTGCATTGGTCGAGAGGATGGGAGGTCGGACTCATCACACCTTTTTAGGGGAATTATTGTCTACTCCGGGACTCTCTTTATATATTTAAGTTATGTTCATGAATCCTTATTACATTACCAAGTATAAAATGATCATTCCTTCAGATCTGACAATCAATGATTAAATATGTAGGAAATTTAGAGAATCTTTTATATGTATTCGAGGTTCTTCATCAATAGAGAATCATCTGTATTTTTTAGACATTCTTGTTCAATGGTATCCTTCGACACATTTATATAGAAGTCTCTTGGTCATTAAGATGACCATGCTAGTTTTAAAGCCACTCAGTGGGGCACTTGAAGTTTATTGTCATTCAGAAGGACGTGGATTATTTCAGAGTTGGGATCGAACCCACATATGGGCTACCAACATATCTTTGAAAAGGAATCAGAACCCACATAGTTCGATTAAGGGAGTATGATGTTTATGATTTATGGCTCAAAGAAGGATGCCATAACTACTTTTACACTCTAAGCTCACGTGAGTCATGCTCAGTGTGAGAAACAAGAGGTATTGGTAAAAATCATAGAATTGTGCCATGAAAGATTTAATCATAAGAAACAACGTGGGACTTATGGATGTATGACTACCCAAATAAATGAAGATTAGGATTTAATTCAGGGAAGAAATCCATGAACAGGGTCCATAAAGGTATATGTGCTTCATGGTGATTTGAATACCCTAACATGGGGCTTACTCCTGAAAAGGAGGCCCAAATTAGGAGAGGACTCATGAATGGGTTTTACTTTTGAGAAGGAATCCCAAATCAAAGGTAAATTAGGACTGGTTAATAGAAATTAAGACTGGGGATTACTCCTGAAAAGGAGGCCCAGGTTAAGGGGCTTGAAAAATTAAGGGACTTTGGGCTTACTTCTGAGGAGGATACCCATATTTGTGAATTGTGACTGGGGATTATTCCTGAAAAGGAGGCCCAGGTTAAGAATTATGACTGGGGCTTATTCCTGAAAAGGAGGTCGAGGTTAAGAATTATGAATGGGGCTTATTCCTGAAAAGGAGGCCCAGGTTAAGAATTATGACTTGGGCTTATTCCTGAAAAGGACGCCCAGGTTAAGAATTATGACTGTGGCTTATTCCTGAAAAGGAGGCCCAGGTTAAGAATTATGACTGGGGCTTATTCCTAAAAAGGAGGCTCAGGTTAAGAATTATGACTGGGGCTTATTTCTGAAAAGGAGGCCCAGGTTAAGAATTATGACTGGGGCTTATTCCTGAAAAGGAGGCCTAGGTTAAATGAGTTCTCTCATCTTAAAGGATGAGGTTGAATGAATGAAATCTCAATATTTACTGACATAATGATGTGTAAATCACTAGGTTTTGAGAGATATTCCACATAATTCCTTTAAAATAAGGAAGTCAAATCAAGAAATCATGATATAAATGGATTTGAAGAGTGTCTTGAAGACTGAATCTTGAATAGGAGAGGTGGAATGACTTAAGAGGGGTGGAATGGCTTAGGAGGGGTGAAATGGACAAGAAGGGCACCCAAAAAGGCAGGGGCACGCATGTCCTGGAAGGCGTGCAGGTACTGCGTGGGCGCGCAAGTCCTAGTTGTGCAGGTATACCTGCGCGACACATGGGCACTTGCGCGTTTGTAAACCAGCATGGTAATACTTGGGTGATCCTTGACCAATGCCATTAGAATTATCCTGAGGTACTTCCAGAAGAGAGGTGCACAAGTTTTGGTGAGGAAGTAGGGTGGCGCGCAAGTATGTTCATTTCCCTTAAGGGTAAAACACCTTAGGCGCCAAGTGTTAGTGAATTATAACACTTAGACCTTACTCGTCTTGTTTAGACCTTCCATTCTAGGTAAAGAATTACCTTAGAAGTGCTCAGAAAACCTAAAAAAGAGACTTGGGCATTCAGAGCTCTAAATATGAATTCGGGGAAAAATCCTCTTGAAATGGGGGGGCCACAGGGTCTATTTATAGGCTGGAGAAGACCCCAGGCGGTTATCACATAGGGCACGCAAGTGTAATTTCGCTACCATCATAGAACTTGCGCGACACTTGTGCAAAATTCTTCTTATTCCTTCCTTTGTCAATTTTTGATATTTGTCCAAAGGTTGAATCACTTTGAGTTAAGATAATCCCCTTTTCCAATCATTAGATTTTGTGACGAAAGGAGCGTCAACATTATCTCGAAGGTGGGTAACTCGAGATCTTTAATTCGATAATACTAAATTATGATTAAAGCTTGCAATGGACACACCTCGCGTGTCGGACGTCCATTTGACGTGCCGTCAGAGGTACGGTGGCCCCAGAGCTGAGACGGTCCTTCCAAGGTTGGTTCAGAGCCCTTGCGGGTTGGTTTCATTTCTCGGTAGCATGAAACGCTAAATGTGAATTATTCATTAATTATTAAATTAATTGATTGATTGTTGCGTCGGACCAAACTCCTACTTCGGATATCCAATTGACGCGCTGTCAGCGGCAACATGACCCCAGTCCTCGTACGGACTTTTTGAGATGTTTCCTGAAGCGTTCGGGTTGAAGACAAGGTGCAGGCCCCATAGGGCCTAGTTCTCACGTTTTGCGATGAAACACCACTTTTTCACCCCGACATCTTCTTGGGGGTTTTGATTACTCATTCCTAAGTGTTTTCTCGAGGGGATTGCAATGGTGCAATTCGCCCACTTAAATTCGGGCCCGAGGTGTGGGACCCATGGGGTCCCATTTACGTATAACATGGGAAATGACAGCTTTTACATCCAGAGTCTGTTTTAGGCACCGTTAGTGGCGTTGTGACCCTGGCATCGAGGAAAAATTGACCGGGGTGGTTCCAGGTGTTGAAGCCAGAGTTGAGGCGTAGGCCCCATGGGTCGTCTCTTATGTTGTGTGCAATTTACTGTGACTTTTTCATTAGGCGCCCATTTGGGGCATATGGATAGTCATTTCAGCATGTTTTTTCAAGAGTATCACGATGGTGCAATTCTCCTGACATGTATCAGAGTCGGGGTGTGGTCCCCACTAGGGCTGGCTATGGTGAATAGTACCATATTCACCGGTTGTCCGGTTCGGGTGAGTAAGTAGTCTATCTCGAGTGTTTTTTAGCAAGGAATGCAACGGTGTAATCCATTTGGGCATGTGGAGCCTCTTTTGAGATAATTTTAAATGTGTAAACATCAAAGGGTGTTGGATAAAGGTCCCATTGATGCACTCTGAACCCACACATGGTAGCGATGTTGGTAACACCTGGTGATTTCAATTGCAGTGATGAGTTATCGGATCAATTCTTGGTCTACCCTTCAGAAGTGCTAGGTAGTGGGTCGCCTGGCGACTTCTTCTAGGTATACCCTCTAGTAGGGCTGGGCAGTGGGTCGCTTGTCGACCTCTTAGGGTCTACCCTCCAGTAGAGACTGGGTAGTGGGTCACCCGACGACCTCTTAGGGTCTACCCCCTAGCAGGGATTGGGCAGTGGTTCGCCTGTCAGCTTTTCAAGGTCTACCCTCTTGGAGAGACTGGGTAGTGGGTCTCCTGTCGACTTCTTCTAGATCTACCCTCCAGTAGAGACTGGACAGTGGGTCGCCTTTTGGCTTCCTTCGGGTCTACCCTCAAGCAGGTCTGGGCAGTGGGTCACCTGATGACTTATTCCAGGTCTACCCTCCAGTAGAGACTGGGCAGTGGGTCGTCTGTCGTTTTCTTCCAGGTCAACCCTCCATCAGAGACTGTGAAGTGGGTTGCATGTCGACTTATTCCAGGTCTACCCTCCAGAAGGGCTGGGCAGTGGGTCACTTGTCGACCTCTTAGGGTCCACCCTCCAGTAGAGACTGGGAAGTGGGTCACCCGACGACCTCTTAGGGTCTACCCTCTAGCAGAGACTAGGCAGTGGGTTACCCGATGACTTCTTTCAGACTCAGTCCTTGATACTAGTCTAGTCTGTGGATTTTTCTCCGTGATTACTGGAGCGGGACCCCTGGTTGTACGGGTCAGTGATGTGATGACTTTAGCTTTGAGAAGACCTCTCGACTGTGTGACATTGACGAGATGTGGTTTGACTTTCCCCAGAACTCTCAAGTATGAGTGGTGATTTCCCCACCAAGATGCGTCCTTGTGATGCGATCTAAAACCGTGCCGGTGAGTCAGTTCCACGCAAAGCGGACAGTGTCAAGGTGCGGTGATTTGAGCCCCTTGGCTTGCAGTTCGGGGCAGACGTGTGGGATACTGGGCATAGATGGTGTTTACTTCTAGGAATGTTGACTACTCACTTTCTGGGCTGAGCTACGTGATGGAGATCCCCTTACGATCTTGTTCAGGTTTCTTGATAGAGTATATGAATATATATATACCTTGTTCCAGTACCCACTTCTTGGGTTTTGGTTACTCTCCTTCCCGGAGAGGCAAAGACGCGTGGGGTATGCCACGTGATTTCTGTGTCCAGCTTCTCATGGTTGGACGAGTCTAATCTCCCACTATAAGCAGCGAATACTCGATGAGAAGTTCATCTTCTCACCATTTCTAGCTCCTTGTGTTTGGATGAGTCTACTTACTTCCTCTTGTTGGGTTGAGCTTTACTCTTTACTGCACTCTCGGTTGTACTCCTTTAATTTTCCCTATTTGATTTACTACTCACCTCTTCGTTACCTCCTTTATTGCTCCCTCGAGCCTTCAGGGAATCCTAATAAGTTTTTTTATACTCACCCCTGCTTGGGCTTTGTCCGCACTTGTTCTGCCCTTGCAGACGACGGAAAGGTTGGTCAGGATGTTAGAGGAGCTTAAGAGTTCGGGAGCTTGGACTGCGTGCGGTGGTCGTAGTCGGGTTCCAGGTGTGGTAATCTCTCAGATGTTGTACTTTTGTTTACATGTTGTCGGGTTGTGGCACCTTTCTTGTTGGGCGTGTGATTTTCCCTTTCTCTTTTCAGTTTACCTTCAGCTTTTACTTTGTACTGTTTAGAGGTCGATGCACATTTGTGGTTTATTTATAGTAGTTGGCACTTTAATCTCTCTTTTACTCTACACTATTGCATTGAGTCGGATGCGTGTGTGTGTACAGGTACTCAAGAAAAGGCCTCCCCGAGTTTTTTAGCCTTTGGCTCCTGTCGCCATCCCCTGGCCTATGGAGGCGGGCTTCGGGTAGTTGCGGCTCGAGCCCGGCCAGGGTCGGGTTATGACAGGTAGTCCACATCTAGACATGAGTTATGATATCATTTTTCAACAGATATATGCGTATGAATGAAGATAATATATTGTCTTTACAAAAAATAATATTTTCATAAATTTCATAAAATTAATTAAATATATATTTAAAACCATCCCTGTGAGGAGGCGATCAAAAATGTAACACATTTCTTGGTGCAGGTGGTAGTCCATCTTTAAGCATGATAAAATATTTCATTTCCCATAGGATATATGGTTGGTGGAAAAGGGATGTTCAATCATCATAATAATATATATGTATATTATGGATAATATTTTATTAATGTTTGGATGGTTATAATATATTTTATAAAGGTAAAATACACAATAAAATTGAAAGAATCAAGTTAATACATTTACCTACATATTGGATATCTTCGGTTAGCATAAACCATAATTCTTCATGGATTATGCTTTTGGGGATACTTATACCATTATGATATGGGAAAGGGTATTTTGGGGGGTGATTTTGTTAGATTTTGGACCTACTATATTTTGTGTGGATAAGTGAGGGGAGTTCTACTCATATAAATATTGAGTTTTTATTCAATGATATTGTTATTGATATATTTCATAATATAAATACAATTTATAAGATAAGGTATGGTGTGGACTAAATCCAAAAAAACAATAACATTTAAACATTTTTGTATGATTTTTTAATTAGTATACATTATTTTAACCCCCTCTTTAACAATTTGTACCAATAATGTCATGAAAAAAAATCACCTTCTAAATTAATTAATTTGACTAGAAAATAAAATAGATATTTTTAAAAAATCTATAAATAATTATTCACAATATGGAATAAATTTTTTCAGTTTCCCAATGTGGTAAAAATAATTTTTCTATTAATTTCCAAAACTAAATAATAAGTAATTTTTATAAAAGTACATGTTTTAAGTATAAAAATTATATATCATATAGATATTTTTAATTCTCATAAACATAACTATATTATAATTAAAAAAATATGTTTTGATGAAATATTTATCTTTTCAGAACCGAATGTATCCTTACAACTACACTATTATATGAATGTAAAAAATAGATATTTTATTAGTTTAAAATATAAGTTACATTCCCTAAAGTATAAAATAGGTTTCAAAATTAAAGTCAATGTTTCGAAATGATTTAATTTAAAACCTATACAAATCTATGGTGGGATAAACTATTTTAGGAATTTAAAAACTGTTCACACATCATGATGATTTCATAAACGTTTTGGTATTTATAAAAACAATATAATTCACTATATCTCCACAAACAACAACTTTACAAAAAACAGAAAATTTGACCCTAAACATTCAAAAATAATTAATCAAAAATGGGGATAATTTTATAAACCATAATCTATAAATGTGTAAAAAATAATTATAATATCGGGAAAAAACACATAATAACCATTTTTAAAGGAAATATATTCTAGAATACTAAAAATGATATAATCATTCTATACCTAGTAATAGACATTCTAGAACTATTGAATTAATTTATTAAATATATTATCAACACATTTCTTCAAAATCATTAATCAATATTTTTTTTTAAAAGTAATTAATATTAAAATAAGTTACACACACAAAAATAATATCCTGAGAAAATATATTTTTACCATAAAATGATTCTATCCTCATTTCCAAAAATAACTTATAACAAATGAAACAATCATTATTCATTATTTTTCAAGTATAATCATTTATTTTATGATAAATTTATTACTCTAAAAAGTGAAATTTATCTTTTATATGAAACACATAATATATAAATAAAACCCACTTTTACTAAACAATGATCTTTTATAACTATAGTTATTCATAACCTTATATGGTATAATTCTTATCCTTCAATATTTGGTACATACATCCAAAGATTCAATCAATAAATAATTATTATGTAAAATATTCTATATATTTTCCGACTGTTATTTTTCATATTCATAACTATATATCCAACATCTTGGTTATAACATTCATATTAAAATAATATTATTTCTATAGTATATTGATGTTCATTTAATCTCTATGTTACATGTGGTACATGCTATACATAAAAGTATTTTTTTAGTAGAATATTAATTGAAATCTATGGGTGTTAAAAACGATAGGGGATCATAAACACATGCTATGTAATATAATAATATTTCTATTACTAGATCATATACATTAGTACTATATAACAACTAGAATATGTTTGTGTGCGTCACTATCAAGAAGGGAGACAATATATCATGGAAGGATCATGAAATTGGAATAAATAAATTATAATTGTAAGATTTGGTCATAATATAGGTTTGTTCTATTATAAGTTTTTTTCGACCTCATTAAGTCTTTGAACCATTTAAAATATTATAGTTGAGCCCTATAATTAGTATAAAAATGTTTTAGAGGTGTTCTAGGGATTTAAGAAGCCAGACTTGTGGAGGATGGTAGTCTCTATTGATGGCATGCACTTTGGCAGAAACCTACCCTATGGGAAAAAGGGATTTTTGCAACGGGCCTTTTGCGACGAGAATAAATCTCGTTGCAAAAGGTCCGTCCAAGAAGTTATTTGCCACGACGGTAACGACCCGTCGCAAATAACCAACTATTTGCGACGGGATATTATCTCCCGTCGCAAATAGTTTGGCGCAGATAGCACGCCAAACCGCGCGAAGGTTATTTACGATGGTGGGATTCCACCATTGCAAATAGTTAAGTATTTGCGACGGGCCCCGTCGCAAATAACCGGCGGTAGTTTATAGCTTTTTGCGACGAGACACCTTTTGCGACGGGCCCCGTCGCAAATAACCGGCGGCGATTTATAGCCTTTTGCGACAGGATGTTGTCCCGTCGTAAAAGGTGTGTCAGCAAAGACTATTTGCGACGGGGCCCGTCGCAAATACCCGGCGGCGGTTTATAGCTTTTTCCGACGGGATGTCGTCCCATCACAAAAGGTCTGTCGGTAGGGACTATTTGCGATGGGACCTGTCGCAAATAACTTTTTAATTGCCGACAGTAAATATTGAGGGCGTAGGTATTTGCGACGGGTCCTGTCACAAAAGATACAATTTGCAACGGGTATCTGGTCGCAAATAATATCGTCGCAAATAATCTAACGTATATATACTCCGATCTGTTTTTCCTCTCATTCCTCTCAAATTTTAGATCCTTTTTTCTCTAAACTTGGATTTTAAAGAGAGAATTTTTCTAAGTTTATTTTTTTGTTCACGAAGAAGTTGTGAAGCCGTCTGCATCAATAGAAAATCGGTCTTAAAGGTATTTATGTTTTTTTAATTTATTATTTATTTTATTTTTTTAGGTTATTTTTTTATTGTTGATTAGTTGTAATTAAATTAAATTTAAATTGTTTTGTCATTAGTATTTATTTGTACTAATAAATTGAAATTTTTAGTTTTGATTTTTAATAATTAGCAGTAATTATTTATTATTAACAATAATTAGTAATGTATATAATTAATTTTAGTAATTAATAATAATTGGTAATAAATATCAATATATAGTAATAATTAGTAATAATTAGGAATAATTAGGAATAATTAGCGATAATTAGAAATAATTAGCAATAAATAGCAATAATTATTAATAATTAGTAATAATTTGTAATAATTAGTAATAAATTATAATAATTAGTAATAAATACTAATAATTACTAATAATTACTAATAAATACTAATAATTTGCAATAAATTCTAATAATTATGAATAATTAGCAATAATTAGAAATAATTAGCAATAATTAGAAATAATTAGCAATAATTTGAAATAAATAGCAATAATTATCAATAATTTGGAATAATTAGGAATAATTAGCAATAATTAGGAATAATTAGCAATAATTCGAATAACTAACAATATTTAGCAACAAATAGTAATAAATAATAAAAAATAACAATAATTAGTAAAAAAATAAAAATAATTAGCAAAAAATAGGAACAATTAGTAAAAAATAGGATTAATTAGTAATAATTTAAAATAATTAGTAATAATTAAGAATAATTAATCATAATTAGTAATAAATTGTAATAGATAGTAATAAATTGTAATAGTTAGTAATAAATACTAATAATTACTAATAATTACTAATAATTACTAATAAATACTAATAATTAGCAATAAATACTAATACTTAGCAATAATTAAGAATAATTAGGAATAATAAGAAATAATTAGCAATAATTAGCAATAAATAGCAATAATTAGTAATAAATAGGAATAATTAGTAAATATTAGGAATAATTAGTAATAATTAGGAATAATTAGTAATAATTACGAATAATTACGAATAATTAGGAATAAAAATTATAATTAGTAATACTTACTAATAATTAGTAATAATTAGCAATAATTAATAATAATTAGTAACAATTAGGAACAATTATCAATAATTAGGTATAATTAGCAATAATTAGCAATAATTAGGAATACTTTGTAAAAATTAGGAATAATTAGTAATAATTAGTAATAGTTAGTCATAATTAGTAATAAATTGTAATAATTAGTAATAAATACTAATAATTAGTAATAACTACTAATAAATAATAATAATTAGCAATAAATACTAATAATTAGCAATAAATAGCAATAATTAGGAATAATTAGTAATAATTAGCAATATTTAAAAAAAATAGTAATAATTAGGAATAATTAGTAATAATTAGCAATAATTGGCAATAATTGAGAATAATTAGCAATAATTAGGAATAATTAGCAATAATTAGCAATAATTAGCAATAATAAGCAATAATTAGGAATAATTAGCAATAATTAGCAATAATTTCCAATAATTAGCAATAATTAGCAATAATTAGCAATAATTAGCAATAATAAATAATAAATAGAAATAAATATTAATAAATAGGAATAATTAGTAATAATTAAGAAAAATTAGTAATAAATATGAATAATTAGTAATAATTAGGAATAAATACTAATAATTAGTAATATTTACTAATAATTAGGAATAAATACTAATAATTTGTAATATTTAGAAATAATTAGTAATATTTAGCAATAATTATTAATAATTAGCAATAATTAGGAATAATTAGCAATAATTAGGAATAATTAGAAATAATTAGTAATAATTAGCTATAATTAGTAATAATTACCAATAAATACTAATAATTAGTAATAAATACTAATAAATACTAATAATTATGAATAATTATAAATAATTAGCAATAATTAAAATAATTAGCAATAATTAGCAATAAATAGTAACAAATAGGAATACATTGTAATAATTAGCAATAATTATAAATAATTAGGAATAATTAGAAATAATTAGTAATAATTAGAAATAAATAGCAATAATTAGCAATAATTAGGGATAATTAGAAATAATTAGAAATAATTAGGAATTATTAGTAATAAATAGGAATAAATTGTAATAATTAGTCATAAATAGTAATTATAATTATATATAATTATTACTAATAAAAAAAATTATTATCAATATTTATGAAAAAACAATATTAATATAATTAAAATAATAATAAAATTTATAAAATATTAAAATTATCAATATACGCAACAGGATTTGCTCTATTCTTAACATGTTCAAATCTTAAAGGGTTGCTAATTGTCAGGTCATTCGCAATAAAAAGTTTGTGTCATCCATGTCCAATGTAAATTCTGTAATTGTCCTTTCTTAGTTGATCACCTTATAAGTATCTTTGGAATAGGGCAACCCAAGTCCAGCCCTTCTCATATATAAGAATTATCTCACATGACCCTTTACATAGACCATTCTTCCTTGAAAATTTAAGGGAAAGATACTGATGTCCCCTCAAATTTTTAAGGAAGAATGATATATGTAAAGGGAGCGAGATGATTCTTAGAGATGAGAACGACATTACTTTGGTTGTACTATTGCAACACTACTTGCGAGGTGATCAACCATGCAAGGAAAATTATAGATTTTACATTGGACATGTCTGACATAAACTTTTTATTGCGCATGAGCAGATAATTGGCGACCCTTTGAGATTTGAACATGTTAAGAATAGATAAATGCCTGTTGTGAATATTGATAATTTTAAGATTTTATAAATTTTTTATTATTTTAATAATATTAATATTATTTTTTCAGAAATATTGATAATATAATTTGTTTTATTAGTAATAATTAGATATAATTATAATTAGTAAAAAAACTGCTTAGATAATGAATGGAAAATTTTTAATCATCTCCACAACGATGATTACCAAATTTCCTTTCATTATTAAAGAAATTTTCATTTTTCAAAGTATTTCTAAGTATTGATAAATTAGTAATAATTAGAAATAAATAGTAATGAATATTAATAATTAGTTAGGAATGGTTAGAAAGAAATTTTAAAAAAATTTAATAAATTCCAAGAACCTGGCAAAATTTCTAATGGATTGATGGTACTCCTTTTGCTTGATGACTTTTCTCCTTTCAACTCTCGTCGATTCAAAACAATATGTAAAATGTGCTGATATATAGGCATATTTAATCTCGTATACATGAGATTGGATATGCATTCGTAGGATCATATTTTTTATAATGTTTTCAAGCAGTGACAGTTGGAAGAAAATGATTCATCGACGAAATGGGGGCTATTTTTTCGACCGCTCCTTTACTTGCATCTTTTTCACACTAAACTCACAATGAAGAATCTGGTTAGAGATATGTATATTCATTCTCATGAATACGAGAATGAATATGCGTACCTCCAACCACATTTTTCATTCTGATTTCAGTGTGAGAGAGATGAAAGTAAACGAGCTGTCGGACAAAAGAGTAGTCATCAATCCACTAGAAATTGTTTCGCCTTTAATTAATGGTAATTATTAAGAAGTAGTAGTAATTATTTATCTTCTTTTTTCAATGAGTATTTTTATAATTTCAAATTATTCAAAAACAGTGATGATTTTATATTTTGTATAAAAATATGGAACAAGGAAGTTGACATCAATCATTGTTAGATGATCGCGCTTGGATAAATCTGCACAGAAATCCAAATGGTTTTGGTTTAAATCCTATATATATTGAGGGTGTTGAAAATTTCTTAGTATTTTCAATATCAAAACCAGAATATGTTTTAGAAGGCACAATTAAGTGTCCTTGTAAAAAATGTGCTCTGAGAACGCTTTACACATTTGACAAGGTTGGGGGACATCTCTTGCAGTATGGTTTTCAACCAGATTATGTTTTTTGGTATCAACATAGTGAATGTAGTTCCAGAGAAGATACTAATAACTTGATTCCAGATCCATCAGAGTTCCAATATTTATTACATGATGTTGCAGGTCCATCTGTTCAACAAACTGAAATTCATGATGATATTGATTTAACTCCTGAGTTGGCACCATCCGAATTTTATGATTTGTTGAGGTATGCTAAGGATGAATTATATCCTGGTTTCAAGATAAGAAAATTATAAGTGGTTGAAAAATTTATGGCTATTAAATCAGATAATGCAATGTCAAACAAATTTTTTGATCAGATATTTTCTTTGGTTAAAACATTGTTACCTGAAGAAGATGTGTTGCCTGCAAATTGATATGAGAGAAAGAGGTTAGATCGTAATCTAGGCCTTAGTTATCGGAAGATTAATTCATGTGAAAATGATTGCATCTTATATTCTGGTAAAAATGTGTCATTGGATAGTTGTCCAACATGTGGAAAATCGAGGAATAAAGAAGCTCAACCAGGGAAGTCTGGATCGATTCTTGTAAAACAGTTGAGATATTTCCCCCTTACACCCAGGCTACAACATTTATTCATGTCTCATAACACAGCGTCAATGATGTCATGGCACAAAACCAATATTTCAATCGGTAAAATCTTGAATCATCAATCTGATGGTGATTCATGGAAACATTTTGATTGTCTACATCTGTCTTTTTCTTTAGAAGCCCAAAACGCGCGATTGGGTCTTTCTATTGACGGTTTCTGTCCGTATGGTTCTTATGTTAGTCAGTATTCATGTTGGCCTATCTTTATAACTTCGTAAAATCTTTCTCCATGGATTTTTATGAAGGATCCCTATATCTTTTTAACATTATGAATCCCAGGACATTCGAAAAAGAATATTGATGTTTATTTGAAACCATTTATTGATGAGTTAAATGCATTGTGGAGTAATGGTGTTAGTACACATGATGTTGTTGAAAAACAAAATTTTACATTAAAAGTTGCATTGATGTGGATGATTAGTGAATTTCCAACATATGGCATGTTATCTGGATGGAGTACACGTGGTCTGAAATCATGTCCTTACTATATGAAAGAAAGAAAAATCTTTTATGCTCATTATTGGAAAAAAAACCTTTCTATTTTGACTTTCATCACAGATTTCTTCCAAGAGATCATTATTTTTTGAAGGAACAAATCTCATTTCAGAAAAGGCACAATTGAAAGGGATGAACCTTCAAAAATAATCTCAGGTACAGAGTTAAAATCAGTTGTATTTTCATTACCTCCCATCACATTTGGTCCAAAAGAAAACCAACAAAAAATTCATGGCATTGGGGAAGAACATAATTTGATAAAATGAAACATTTTTTGGGATCTTCCACATTGGTCTGATTTATTGGTCCGCCACATGTTGGATGTCATTAATATTGAAAAGAACTATATTGATAATTTATTTCATACAATTTTGGATACACCAGGTAAGACCAAAGATACTGTAAAATCACGATTAGATCTTTCCCAAATTTGCAGGCGACTAGAACTTGAACTATTTGAAAATGTCAGATCACAGAGGTTAATGAAGCCAAAAGCATCTTATACACTGTCTAAAGAGAGTCATTTATTATTTTGTCAGTGTATTGTAGATTTGATACTTCTAGATGGCTATGATTCCAATTTGGGAAGATGTGTTAAGAATGGTAATATTACCGAATTAAAAATTAATGATTTTCATGTTATAATGGAAAGACTTATGCCGATTGGATTTATAGGTTTGTTGAGTTATATGATTTGGGATTCAGTAACAGAAATATTATATTTTTTTGAGACATTTTTGCAGTGACAACTGACTACGATGCACTAAGAAAACTGGAAGAAGATGTTGCTGTAATTATATGTAAACTGGAAAAAATATTTCCACCTGATTTCTTTGACTCAACGGAAAATTTGATATTAAATTTTCAACATGAAGCTAAATGTGAAGGTCCAGTAAAGTTTTAATGGATGTACCCATTCGAGATATGCATGCATAAATTGAAGAAAAAAGTATGTAACAAAGCATCAGTTGAAGGCTCAATTGTTGAAGCTTATTTGCAAGAGGAAATTACTTTCTTCTGATCTCACTATTTTGAATCTGAATATCCCTAAAAAACTGCAATGGACGGAACAAGGGAAATTTCAATTATGAAATGGATAATAATTTATCAATTTTTAATCATCCAAATCTTGGCTTTAGTGGAGTTTAAGAATGATGGCTTTCAGACGATAAACATCACAGAGCTCATACATTTGTTATCCTCAACTGTGAAGAAATGACAGCATTTGTACTGTGAGTTCTTCTATCACCTATTCTATAATTTCTATTACAATATGTAAACTTATTTTATTTGTAGGTTATATGATAATCATATCAAGAAACAAGTTCCACAAATTACAGCAGCTGCTCTTGTAGAACGCAAAAAAAAATTCTCAATGGTTTTAAAAGCCGGTAACATAAATTATTGATAGTTTAATATCAATTCAGTTTATTATTTATTATATTGATAATTGTTTTAAAAACTTTTAGGTGTCTGAACATGCTGATAAAATTGATAAGTGACTGTGTATATTGAGTAACCCACCATCCAAAATGTTAAATCTTATAATGCATATGTGGTGAATGGTTTTAGATTTCATACACGTGCATATGGGGAATCAAAAAAAAAACAATGAACAGTGGAGTTTGTTTGAGATGATAGCATTATAGAGAAACTGAAGTTGACTTTTACGACATTATAGATGAAATTATTGAGCTATGTTATCTTGGAAAAAATTAAATAACGTTGTTTAAATGTTGGTGGTTTGATACAGAGAGAGAATTGTGTGTTCATCCGACTCATGGAATCATCGATATTAAATATAAAAGTCTTCTTGTACTAAATGAACCATTTTTTCTGGATCAACAGGCACATCAATTTTATTACGCAAAGTAATGTGCTACTTCAAGAGACTTGGGTGATTTTTGGAGCATAATAATAATGAAATCTCGGGAAAATCAATTTACTCAAACTAAATGTGGTTCCCCTAAAGTAGAAGAAATTGAAATTTTTCAAGAGACTACTCAAAACCTATCTTTTTCACAAAGAAACGTGAATACCAATGAGGACACCCCACAATTAAGGGTCCATGGTGATGAAGATGTTAATGATGTTAAAAATGAAATTGAAATGACAAGGGATGATGAAAGTGAAACTCATATAGATATTGATGATTCTGAGGAGGAATCTGAAGAAATTGACGTCGTCATATATGAAGATGATGATGAAGGTGAACATTGGCATAGTTAAATACTGGTTATGATCATAGCTAACATATATATATATATAATAGTTATTTTTAATTATCTACTAACAATAATCATTTGCTGTTTCAAATGGACTCTGATCTATTGCATGAGTTATAGAGGGTTGAGCTACCTTTGGATGATGGGGATGTGGGATCTTCTGACCCTCAGCCTACTACTGGTGGTTCAGGAGGTATGCGGAGGGGCACGGTCTTGCATGACTGATGATTCCTGACCCTATCCCCGGGGGACATCCACGTCTTGGCTTCAATCCATGCACATGGAGGTATGGTAACCTGTATATTTTAGTTAGATTTCATTAATTTATTTGTATATATAATAATTTTTTGATTATTTATTCTTTTTTCATAGTTTTTCACATGTAGCTGTTGGACAGGGGATCTCTATCTTGCACAATTATTATTATTAGGGATGGAGTTTCCTCCACCAGCTCCTTTATCTCCTCCACCTCCTCTAGAAGACAACCCCCCAGGGATTTTTTTATGTCAAAAACATTTGAATTAAAATTTGTTGTAATATGAACTATTTACAGTTTATATCTTTTATATTAGTTTGATTATAACCTAATTTAATTTTTAATTTTTTATGATTTGTTTTTTTTTGAATATTGAGAATTTTAATATTTTTTATTTTTTTATTATTCAATTAATTTTAATATTATTGTTTCATTAATCATAATTTTATAAAATATATTTTTTCATTATTATATTTTTTAATATTTGTTTATTATAATAATAATAATAATAATATGTTTTTATTTTTTTATAGTTTTTTGTGAATATTTAGAATTTTAATATTTTTTAATATTTTAATAATATTAAAATTATATTTTCAATAATCATAATAATATTTTATAATTTTTTTAATATTTTTTTTGTGAATATTGATACTTTTAATATTTTTTATTTTTTTTTATTATTTTAAAAATATTAAAATTAATTTTACAATAATCATAATTTTATTAAATATATATTTTTTTGAAATTTATTTATTATTTGTGATGGGATCTGTTGCGATGGGATCCCATCGCAAATAGTCTAAATAATTATTTCTTAAGAAATGTATTTGTGACGGGATTACGAGCCTGTCGCAAATACTAGTTGCGACGGGCCCGTCTAAAAAGAACTTATATATAAATAATTATATAATCGGAGACTTATTTGCGGCGGGCCCGTCGCAAATAATATTTTTTGCAACATCGTTTTCTGCAACAGGCTATTTGCGACGGGGCCCCGTCGCTAAAGCTTATTTACGACAGGATCCAGTCACAAATGACCCATCCCAAATACCTTGAATTCTAGTATTTCTATAGACAATCGACTCATAGGTGCAGTTCATTATCCAGCTGGTGGAAATCCCTATAGATTGGTAAGTTTATAGGATCCCCACCTGATCACCCAGGAAACCCACCAAGATATTGGTTTGATTATAGTATCAAGGGTGTCCTATAGGAGTCCCACCGACCACCTCGTTGGAACATACTAGCTAGCTTTTGAGGTTCCCAACCATGTTGGATTGTTGGAGAACACCATCGACCATCCAATGGTTGTGGGATGGGTGGAGATTAATAGTGTCTAAAGTGTCTTTTACCCCTACCAATACCATTTTTATCATTGTTTAATCCATCTTAAAACCTTAATTTGTGATTAAATTTTTTTTAAGTCACTCTATAGCTCTTTTATTTCACCAATAGTGATTCCTGATCCTTTGATCTTTAGATCAATCTAGGAAGCATGGAATCATGTATCTTCATGTCGAAAATCGATATTGCACTTGATCTTGGATTTATTATTCTTTTTTTACTATGTTTTTAGTCTTGAAAAACCCTATAATTTCTATTTCATATTCATTGTATGTGAATTAAGTTGGATCTTATCAGTACATTATTTGCATGACCTAAAATAATTAGTAACATATGGTTTGGATGAAACCATATTCTTTGATATCACTCATAACTCGTTAGTTTCTTGCGAAATGACATGGGTACATGTGGAAACCCATGGAAGTTTCCAAAAATTGACTATAGGTTGGAAAAAAATTGAATGAACCTACAACCCCATGATATTTTTGTATATTTTTTATGTTGGGATTAACATTGTTAATTTTTATATGTTGTGAAATTATGAAAATAATTGATAAAGAATCACTTATTTGGAAGTGGTCAATTAAAATGTAATTTCTTTTTAAATGATGGAATGATAGAATATAGTATAAGGACATTTTAAAAAATAATTAAAATTAATTTATACATGTAAAGGTTTTATTACAATTATTATTTTAATTTGTATCAAGTAAATAATTGAATTAATTACTTGTTAATTTGAAATTTGATTAATTTTCCATTTTTTAATATTAATACATGATTCAAATGTGTATAATTTGGTATTATATATGGCTTCTATGGAATATTTTTTCATGTAAAACATTGATTTCATGTGATGCCTGAGGCCTAGGTGCGTGGTAAAATTCCACCTGGGGGATAGATGCATCGATATAGACCTGATAAGGGATATATTCAAGGTAAAAATCCTTTTAAGGTATAGCTACTTGTTTAAATACCACATGAGGTCCAGATAAATGGATATATACATCCCTGAGGTTTACATGTATGGTACAGACCACCAGAGGGATAGCTAAATGATTAAGACCTCCTGGGAGCTAGATGCATTGATACATGATTCTTGAGGGAGAGATTTATTTTTATACATTAATTTATATGGGTAGGTAGAGAGATTATACAATGTGTTCCTTTATAGGTAATTTAATGAGGCTGCATGGATACTGACTTCTAATATGGTTCAATGGAATGTTTTGTTGTCCCATGGTGTCAACTTGGAGGTCAACCGTCAGCATGTGAACACATGTTCCAAATTAATTTATAAATTAATGATCATATTCATACAACTCTTTAGTGAACTATATATATTCATAATATATTATTTAGATAATATGGGTTTCATTCTACTAAGTTGAAATCAGACCCTATTCATGTGTAATTTAGTACGAGAGAAGATTTCATAGATACAGGTTTGGACAAGGACATGTGGTCCTATAAATTATAGATTTATTTTTAAGTTGGATTAGTTCATCGAGACAAGACTAAGAAGTAATTCTATATTTGTTTTTGGATTAATTATTTCAGAGTCTTTTAAGCCCTTTACTTTATTATTTTTAGCAAGGAATGAAATCTGTCATCACATTTTTTTGTTATTTTGACCCATTTGGTTATATTTCATTTTTTATTGGGTTGATTATATTATTTTTTATCTTATTTATGATGATATTGGAATCTCTATTCCTATGGGTATTGTCTCCCCATAATATCTCTTATTCCCAAATTTCTAGTCGATATCCTCTGGTGTATGGGGAGGAAAATTTGAGATATTGAAGCAACCAAACTCTGTATAATGAGGGAATTTTGAGCTAAGGATGTTACAAAGAGGTATCAGAGGCCATATCATTTTTCTCATTATAATTTGGGAAAGTTATACAAGATATATGGTTTTTTAGGGCTTGTTAATGAGCTCATGGATGGGATTAGTTAACCTGTGTGTAGGTGAAAACCCATGTACCAAAGGATGGGATTATAATTTTTTATTATTCTCTTTATATAGTTGTGATGTTATTTCACCGTGGGTGGTGAAATTGTTATGAGATGTTACTTTTTTATTTATATTTCACTTGTTATTCGTTATAACATGATGGGAGTAAGCATGTGTCATGGTAGGTAAATAAGATAGTATGCTAACATTCAATGGTCATGCTTGAGATATATTTATTAGATTTGACATATAATCCAATATAAAATATGAAATAAAATCAATTGTTATATCTAATAAGTATTGATGAGATAAACTATTATAAAATGATAATTCACTTTTTAATCCATGTTTATAGTAACCTTGTGTCATTTGTTATCTATTAATGTGTTTACCTTTGGAGGTTGATCTCATTATGTGTATAATGATTTTTGGAGTTTGTTGAACTTTGTATAGAAAATACCTCCAATTAATCTTTGAGTGGTGTATCAGGAGAGTGTTAATCTGTGCACCCCTCACACAATAGAGATGGTACTTCTTGAGGCTTTGGTGATGCCATGTACAGATCCTTCATGGTCTGAAATTGGAAGGTTAGAGTGTGGGTGGATGACAAATGGTTTAGGTAGTCACTTGTGAGCCAAATGGTGTGATGTAAATATTAATTGAAATAATATTCTCTTGATAAAGAGGTCTGCTATAAGTGCATGAGTTGGTTTTTTGTGTGCCTTTTTTTGTTCAAAAATGAAAATATAATGCTAGTATGGGCTTTAATGTCTTCGAATCTCGAGTAAATCAGTTTGATAGAGTAAAGAGTGTTGGTTTAGTTCTTTATTGGGTTGTCTTGTTAAATGGTCAATCATGTTAGGGTTTGTGAGGATTATTTAACAAGTGAAATTTGTTTGGTGATCTGGTCATTTTTAATGTTTCATTTTCAGTGGGTGAACCTAAAAGAACTAGTGATTTTTGTCCATTAACAGATTTGGTTTAGAGTAACCCCTAGAGTTAGAAACCCATTTTTGATGATAATCCCATTCAACTTAGAATACCAATGGTTTATGTGTATATAGATGTCTCCAGGGTAGGTGATGACATCTACATTAGATTGGGGTATCATTTTATAATAAATTCATGTTGTCATATAATGTAAATGGTGTGATTTTATTTAGCATTCTACATGGGGAGATGAGACACCTTTGGGTTATTGTTTGTAACCCACACTTAGGCTACAAATATCAATTTTCACATCACAAACGGATCAGTGAATATAGTGAGCTGTATCCTGGATATCCAGAAATTAATAGTGATTGGTGATTTCTAGACAAATTATTATAATCATACAATCATAGGATGTCATTATTTTTAGTGTTTGACTGGTTGGGGGTTGGGTAGACTGATGTAAGCCTTGAATACAGAATTAAGATACTCCTATAGTGGGGAGCATCACCCTATTTATGTGTTAAATAACATTTTTAAATTTAAATTTTCATGTCATGTGTTAAAAAAACATTGAACGGTCATGATGAAAAATATTATGACATCTTTCTTGAATAATTCACTATATTACCACCAAAACCATAGATTGAGTTAATTATTGAGTAGGTTTTCGAAGCTGAATCAGTTAATTTTAATCCATAAAATATGTCCCAAAAAAGATTTGGTATTTTAAAGTAAAATTGGATGATCTAGAGGATAATAGATTCATATACAATATTATTTCACCATGGGGTTACCCATTGTTTTCACTAAGAAGGTTGATATCAATTTGTAATAATATGTCATTTATCAAATACTGGAATAGATGATTGTTAATAGCCAGTATCCTCTATCAGTCATAAATCATTTCTTCAATCAAATAAGTGGTGATTAGATCTCCCCCAAGATCGAATTGAGGTTTGGGTACTAACAGTTGAGGGTGAGACCATCTGACAAACACCATACTATATTCCAAAGTAGGTATGAATTGAATGGGGTCATGGTGATTCCATTTAGTCTCATGAAAGAACTTTTGGTATTGATGGACATGATTAATCTGATCCTCCATTAGTTAATAGAATAGTTTTTGGTTTTTCTTATCAAATAAATCTTGGTGTATTTATAATCTTTTGATGATCATGCACAACATCTTGACATCATATGGTGTACGCTACAAATCATAGACTTTATAGAAAGAAATATAAATTTAACATATATATCAAAAATTTACCCTTCCTGGGTCATGTTTTATCAGAATCAAGAGTATCATTTGAAAAAGATAATTTTATTTGTACTATCATTTGAATGGCCCAAGAATGTCTTCATGATTTAGAGATTTCTGGTTCTCGAAGGTTATTAATAGTGCATTATCTAGGACTTATCCCATCTAGTATCACTAATTTTTAGGTTGACTAGTAAATGGGTAAGGTTCATTTAGTGAGATTATTACAAGGATTATTTTTTAGAGTTTAAGATATTTTTGACCTAGTAATAAATAATCACCTTAACTGAGTATATAGGGAAGACCCTGTATACTATGATATATCTAGAGTAGGACTTAGAGTGGTTCTAATGATGGAGGATCAATTTTTTGCTTATGGATAAAAAATAGTTGATTATACATGAAAATAACTACCACACTCACAATCTAGAGTTATCTTTTGTGTTATAATCTCTTATATTTTGGGGACACTATCTCATGGGTGATTGGTTTTTAGTTTATAATAACCACAAGTTCTTGAAGTAAATCCTTTCCCATCAGGACCAAAACCTATGGTGTAGGATTTGGGTTGAGTATGTATCATATTTCAACACTGATCAAGTATACACTCCTAGAAATAGAAATATCATTTACAACAACTTGATTAAAAATACATATATATAGGAAGTGTGAGAGTTTGTGATGAGTGGTTCTGGATTTTTATCTTGGTTTTCATGTATCTATATGTTCAGATATCCCTTGGATGATTAAATATAACATTGACATTAGTGGATTTGATACACCTAGAATAAAACTAAGAGAGGAAATTTATATTCTCTAGAGGGTTTTTATATAAGGGACAACTTATATTGTGGGGAGCCACCATCAGTATGGTCTATTAGCGAAGTTGATGTTCTTGTTTTCCATGGATGTATTTGGATTTATTTGGGTTTCTGTGAGAATATAATGAGGTAATTCTATGCATTTAAATGGTAGGTACATCCATGTTTGAAAAATATTCATAATGATCTTTGTAGTTGGTACTAGTTTCAAGGGATAAAGTTAATGGTAGTGGTCATTTTGGTCTGATGTATAACCAATTAGTAGGTGAAGAAACAGAATTAGTAGCCTGATGTATATTTAAATCATTTTAATATTTGGGATTTGAAGAGGGATTATGTCACTATTACTTCATGATAAGATCACTTTGTATACCCATAAAAAGTGATATAGTTTGGGTGATAATGGATCAACTGAGAAAGGCACCCAATATCTTTTCTATTTACAAGAGATACAACATCAGTGATATTTTTAGTCTCTTCATGTGGTAGGTTGAGGAATTCTATAGTGTTCTAAAGAGTATCCATTCTAATTGAGATACTCATTCCACATCATTGATATGGAAGGTACTTTAAAGGTTCTTAGATCAAATTTTCTTTTTATTACAATCTACTGTCCCTATATTGATGGCCAGTATGAATTGTTGAATTAGAATATAGATAATATGTTATGATTTTGTGTTTTGGAATTAGATATGTCTTGAGAGAAGAATATGTAACTCATGAATTTATCTTTTTATATCAGATTTTATGAATTGATCCAAGTGGATCCTTTTGAGGATTTGTATGGATGGTCATATCATTCTCTCTTGTGCTGGTTATAGGTAGGTGAAAAACTATTATTAGACCTGGTCTTAATTAAAAAAATTATAAGCAAGTTTATCTAGATAAAAAATAGTTAGTGACCATGAGGATTTGGAAAAGATTGTAATATAACTATTAGAGGAAACATCTGGAGTTCAAGGTTGTCCATCAGGTTTTTTCTTTATGTGTTACCTAGGATGATGTAGTATTGTATCCCAAAATAGGGCATCCTAACACCCATGTTCATAGATCCTTTTTAGATAGAGGAGATGGTCAGTCCAATGGTGTACCATTTGGATCTTCCAAATTCTACTATTTCATTCAAGATTTGTTCAAAATGTCATAGCTTTAGAGTGATCACCCTGAACCTTCTAATGAGATTGATGATGATACTATTGACCTTGTTGTATATGAGGCCTTTGAGGAGCATCTAATCCATATAGTGAACTATATTGTTAAAAAACTCTAAGGGAAGACCATACCTCTAGTTTGAGTTAAGTGGAAGCATTTCCATGTTTAGTAGGATACCCTAGAGAAAATTTATGATATATGGGAGCAATGGATTATCTTTTCACTGATACCTCATAGTGATGCATTGGATAACATCCCATAGAAAATCTATTATGTGTTGTGTCTATTATAATATCTACTCTTTTTCTAGGCATGTTATCTTATTATTATTTTTAGACATATTTAGGTCTTTTTGAATCATTTAATCCTTGGTAGTTGAGCACCATTTTTTTCCTAAAATGAGGATTTAGTGGTCTTTTGGGGGCTCAGAGAAGCCTGACTTGAGGATGATGATTGTGACTAGTTTTAGTGGAAAAGATTTGAGACAACTATATAACACGGGATAACTGGTGAAATCCACATGTAATGACCCTGACTCCAGTAGCCTGGAGACAGTGGTTTATTTATTACATTGGCATAATTTTCCCCTGGAAATGGGATTTTGTAGAGAAAAATAATGGTCTGACATAGACTAATTAGTACATCCCATTTATTAAAGTAAATGAAATGGTTGAGTTATTCACATCAGGTTCATCATTTTTTCCATCTTAATGATAGTTCTAGTTAAGAGACACTATTTATGAATAGTTTCTGACAAATTTATTCATGTAATCGGAACACCCAATGGTTATGTATCCAAAGGGGCCTACTTTCCAAAGGTAGGATTTTGTTAGGTATTCTAACCTACGACTCTTATGAACTTTCATTGTTCAATAGGATGAGAGGTCCGGTTCATCACATTCTTTTGGGTAGGAATTATTGCTTACTCTGAGACGCTCTTATAGATTTATGATATATTCATGAATCCTTCATTAATTCCTAGGTATGAGGTAGGTCATCCCATGATTGTAAATCAATTATTGTCATGTATCGAGTTTAGAATCATCTGTATGTATTTGAGGTTCTTCAATGTAGATATCTATATGTATTTGAGGTTATCTAACAACTATATCCTTTCATATACTACATCAAGATTCTTTGGTCATTATTACAATGATTCTGTTTTTTAAGCCACTAAGTGGTGCGCTCTAGAATTTTTTTATCACCCTGGTAAGAAAAAGTTATACTAGAGTTTATCTTCATATAGGGAGATGGAAGTTGTTTTGATGTTGGGATCAAACCAATATATGGGATACCAACATATCCTTGTGAAATTAATAAGAACCAACGTAGTTTGGTGCAACTTAATGGGATAGAACATACCGTTTAAGGTCATGTGATAAAGACCCAGCCATAAAGTTTAACATTATATTAAAAGGATATTTAGGTTGAAGGTACCTAGTCAAGGTTTGGTGTGGGACATATACATAATCATCCCAGGGAACCTGGATGGAATTTGAGCTTCCAATTTGAATTATACCCTTCTAGGTATATGAACCAAAAAACAGGGATTATTTGGGATGTTGGGTTTGAACCGCAAGGAGGTTTCTTATGTATCCCACTTGGATGGGAATAAAAGAACATGTAGTTCGGTAAGTCTCATAGGAGATTATGGACCTTTGAGAACAATGGTTTGGGGCTTACTTATAATGAGGATTCCTAGCAATAGTTTTCATGAATGATATTTTAACTCATGGATATTTGGGGGCTTAACTCATGGCTTACTCCTAAGGAATATGCCAGGATTAAGGGAATTAGGATTGGGGATTATTCTTGAGAAGGATGCCCATATTAAATGGGTATGATTTCTCATTTCATGAATGAGATAATATGAATCTCAGGACTTAGAAATAATTTCTACATATCCTAGTTATGATGGGAATTAGAGTTCTCATATTTCATTCCTAGAAGTGGATTGTATGGTTGTTGTGATCACTACCAACATTTAAGCCCATGTGAGTCATGCTTGAAGTGAGAAACAAAAGTATGTGAAGCCTCCAACTAACCACATATGTTTCCACCTCCACTGATGGAAGAGGGTGGGAATATGGAAGAAAAGGTTAAGACGATGGTGGAAGAGGTTATGGCTATGGAGGAAGAGGCCTAAGCAAAGAACCTTCCCTCTCTTCAATTTAAATTGTACATGGGTCTGAATGTAAGGAAGGACTCTAGGCAGTGAGGGAAGAGAAGAGCAAGGCAAAATCTTCCTATATGAAATACTAGGGTCTTACACTAGGATGGTATCCATTTGATTGGTCCTAGGAGAGGAGGGAAACTTTTACTTTGTCAAAAGGAAATGAAAGTGTTAACCATACCCTCCCTTCCAAGGACCAGAGGCTTCAGATCATAGAGATGAAAAGATGTGTACAGATTCTTATCCTCGAAATCTGAGACTGATAACTTTACAACACTATCCATGGGGTAAGGTTCCACATGACCATAGATATAGAAACCAACAGACATCTTGAGGATCCTAACCCCTTTATAAGAAAAATTCGGTAACCCTATGGCCCTAGAAATACAAAACCCAAATTAGAGACATGTCGATATGACTTTCCCAAAGGTTTTATAAATCAAGAGGTCTTGGTGGAGGTTCCAAAAGGATACCTTTCAGACAAGGTAACCAATGAGGGAGAAGATCTTACATGAATGGATTTGAAAGAGGCTTCATGAAAGGCTCTAGTAGGCTAAAAGGGTGAGGTGAACCAAAAAAGGGGCACTCAAGTAAGTGTCACACAGGTATGTGTCACGCAAATAAGCTTGGGTGAAATAGTTTCACCTTATATGATGAACAACATAGATGAATAGACTTGGGAAAGACTTGGATCAGTCCTTCAAGGGTATTCACTAGTATTCCCATAAGTGAGGCATACAACTTCCTAATTGAGGAAGAGAGGTCATGAAAGTGTAATTAAATAAGGGTGGTAGGGAGAATAAGTCCTAGAAATGTTGTTTATCTTAAACACTTAATGGACTTAAGTATCATCATCCTCCTTTAATTCCCCCTCTTTTAGTTTTATAAAACTACCTTAGAGGTTTCAGAGGACTTGGTCGAAGCACAAGGATTATTAGAGCAGCAATCAACCTTTGGTGAAATTCTTCTGTCCAAATGAAGACCCCAAGGGTCTATTTATAGGAAAATATGGTACCATAGGTGAAGGAAAATGGTCTCACAAGTGGGTTTTCTTGAAAGTAATTGCATGTTTATGGTGATTTGGGATTACATGGGCTAACTATTCTTTGAGCCTTAGTAAATCTTGGAATTCTTCATCTATCTTATACTCATTTTTCTAAGTCATTTCCCTCTATCACTTTTTAATTCATGTGATGAAATGAAGTGTCAAAAAAATCCCCCCCCACACCCAGGATTGGATTCGAATGAAGAGAGGATCTAATGCTGAGGAAAAAAAGGGATGAAAAAGGAAGTGGTCGATGCATGTTTTGGGTGTCCATGTAGGCTGGTGGTGTACACATGGGATTCCATGTATATATATAGGGGCCTCAATTGAACACCAAAAATCTAACAACTGAGGAATCTTGGCACTCTGCATGCATGTATTTCTACACATACACTCTTTTTTTAGATTTTGATTGGAAAACTTCTATGTGTATTTGAGTTGCGCATCGCAAGTTGAGAAACACAATTGTGTGAAACACTTGAAGTAGCAGTACCACTTGTGTTTCTTAATTCCATTGTCAAATTTTATACATTTTTTCAAAAAAAAATCAAAATGAACCTACTCTAAAAAAATGTGATATTTCATTGTAGGTTCAATGGCTCTCAAGAGGATTGAAACTGCTTATGAATTTGCTATCAAGATAACTGAGAACATGATAGAAATCACTGGTCATAATTACGACAACATCTATGAAACCACTCATCCTAATATGGAAGGGTATTTGATTTAGTATCACCACAATTTCTCAAAGTGTATGTATCTTCCATTTTATAATTACGATCATCTGCAGGAAGCCAACATACCATATCCAAATAATTATCTCCCAGTTTCTTGGTTTTAAGACCATAAAATTTTTTCATCTTCCAACATTTATAGTGGAGGGATGTATATTAATGTTGGGATGGAAGCTAAGGCCTATTTTGTACATCATAGTCCATGTGATATAGATTTTAAATCTCATACACCAGAACTAAATATGCACTATTATTCACCCATTTTTTGAGATTCACAAACAGATCAATCGAAATTCTAGAAGAAGATTTGGGATTTTTTTCTAGGTGGGGGTGTAATCCTACATGGATGTGGGAATATTGGGTGTTCTATACATGTGCAGAGTTAAAAGATGATCTGAAAGGCACTGTAATTTATGAAGTTGTATGTGTTTGGAAGACCTAAGTATACAAGAATGATTATTTTTTGGTAGAGTTACTGATCTGATGGAGTCTAGAGACAAAATCCTTCCATTTTATGCACGGAGAAGTTGGAATCAGTTTATGGGATGTTTATAAGATCTCCATTACTCCAATACTTAGGGATATGTATGATAAAATCACCCCCTAATAGAAACCTGGAATTATGCTGATAGGAATCCAGCTTTGGCATGTTAGTTACTAAAGATAGCTCACAAAATTAAGAAGAAAAATCCTTGTGTAATGGGGGATATTCATTCAAATACATGGATGAAAATATTCCTAACTAAGAAGAAGGATAAATTCACCAACTCCACAAGTCCAACAAGTTATCCCAATGTGGGAAAGAGAGGTGTTCCTGATACCTTCAAGTTGACTCTAGAAAAAGGAGTGTTTGAAACATGGGGGTATAAAATTAACTCCAAGATTCCTACCAAGAAACATCTTTCTGGCTTTTTTGACATATGAATTAGAGTCTATTTGTTTCATGTTCGAGATTCCAAAGTTAGTGTAAGGCCTAGAACATTTATTATAGCAGCCAAGATGGAAGAGGGGAAAATGGTGGGATTGGACAACCCTATTCTTGAAAATATCCACAGGAGCTTTTTTCATATCTATGGGGGGAAGGTTCCTTATAAAATATCAGGACCATTCCATGTTTTATAACGATATATCACACCTCATTTAAAAACCTATGTTGTGCAGAGTGGGATCCAGTTCCTTGGAAGTTCATTTCGACCGTTTTTTCAGGACTTCTCTAGTATTATTCCCTTATCATTGAAACCACTTCACATAAACACAAGGTTGAGTTTTTTCAAGTAATTCCACTTCTATCCTTACAAAAATTTGCTTACATGAATATTTTTTTATGATGAGATAGGTATCATAGAGCTGAGGTCATATATTATAGCTTGTAGGGATGGGGTATTATCAACCAGGATTGATAGTGAAATCATATGTGATGCCTATGATTATTATATATTTTCACATCAATTAAAATGCTCGAAACATATTATTTTATCCCATATGGTTCACATAAGACTATAACTACATCTGATGGAGGATCAACAGTTATGGCTACTGGCATCCATGGAAAAGACAATGGTATTGTTTAATTTACCTACAGTTGATGTAGAAAGTTGGTTGACTACATGGTATTCTGAAGTCTATATTGAAACATACAATTAAGTTGTAATAAACAATTTTGTTCCTCTATTTGGAGTTAAGAGATGGAGAAAGAAAGAATCTTCTCATTTAGAAGGTGTTTCATCTCGTTTAAAGGATGATTCGTCAGAGTTAGAGGGTGAGGATGATGAGGCTCCTAGATCAAGAAAATTAAATCATGTAAGATATGATCCACCCACCAAAATCAAGAGGGGTACACTATTATCTCAAATTGAAGTCTCACCTAATAAGTCTAGTCTCCATCGTCAAAATGTGAATCGGGTTCCATTTTCTCATCTACGGTCAGTGACAGTTGGAATTGGGAAGACCATAAAATCTAAATCTATAGGATCATCTTCACAATAGGATGGAATGTATCCATACTAAATATGAAAAGAGTATGTTCAAGATTTGAAAAACCTATTCTATAATGCCAAAACAATGTGGGAGATTTTAAATGAGGGGTTGCGTATTCCTGGAATAGGAGATCTTTGAGGCTCATCTAATACTCACTTTGAGAATAATCCTGATGATTTAAGAATTTATATCCAGAAGCTAGATATGATCATATATTCAACTAAAATTTCATCTCCACCACAAAACGAGTGATGTAAATGATAGATCACAGAAACACTGAATGTATTGACTGTTTATTTCCTGAGGAATGGTGCAATTTTTTCGATCCCAATGATGTATGTTTCCTTCTTCTCATAACCCTTTTCTTCTATGCCTTAAAATTTAGTCAAATCATTATCACTAATGGGAAATAGTATTTTAATATATAGATAACAAATGAAAAATCAATTGAGGTTCTGTTGCCACAGTATAGCCCTGGTGGCACTCTTAACTGGGCTATTTAATCACCACCCAAATCAGGATAAATATATTCAGGCTTACAGTACATGGAGGATGACATAGCATGAGGCTTTCAATCTCCAATACCTTTTTATAGAGACGATGATGCAATTATTCCTCCGAAGAAGATAAAGAAGCCAATACATAGAAGAAATAAAGTTGCAGCTAAATGCTTTGTTAATGGCGATAAGTCTTCTTAATATCATTAATTTCAACCACATTTATATAAATAGATTGAACTACTTATAATTTCAAGAAATAATTCTATTTATTCTTTAGGTATGTTACTAATGATTCTTTGGGAACTACAGAGGGCACTTCTAATCAAGTATATATCTCTTCCAATGAAGCAGATCCTTTGACTGAAGAGGCATATAGGCCAGAGAAAAAAACATCTGCTCTCAGCACTACTACTATCCATGTTGCTGGGATAGAGGAGGAATCTAGAATGTCATAAGTTCTTCATGAGAAGTTGTATAACAACAACTAACTTCCATTTATGTAGTATTTCAGGTTTTTTGCATGAATCAAAAAATCATGCGATAACTAATGTTGTCCTGACAGCTTTCACTGAGGAGCCTATTTGGACTCTAAATTCATCGAAGGAGTGTCATGAACCAATGGCTCTACATGTTCCCATGGGTGAGACTAATATGGTGCTTGTAATTTCATTGGAAGCTATGATAAATCTTGGAATGTCTGTTGAAGAAGAACTGGAATATGTTAATATGGCCACTACTTTAGAAGAATTTGGGGTACTATATATAGAACCAAATGGGTGTGAGTTTTTTTATTTTTCATACAATTAATCATATTATACCTAATTTCCTGATCATGATTTGTTACAATGTGAATCTTTATCTATCGAAACTTCTACAGTGATGGTGTTTGGAAGAGAAGTTTAGATCATTATCAATCCCAATGTTGGGGTGGAGCTGGTTCAGGTGAACCTTGAAATAGAAAATCTTCCTAAGGTTCATCTGGAGAATCTTCAGTAGGCTCAAAAAAGTACCCTTCACCAAGAGATGTCAACCAAAACTATTTAATCTAGGAATGTTGGGGAGGAATTTTCACAAGCTTATAACTTCTTTTTGGGTAAGGATAACCCACTAGTGTGATTTTACCCACTCTTTTAATTCTCTTGAAGGTAGCCATGATTTTGTTTCATCATGTAGGATTACCATCTTCCATGGATAGGTTTGAGGGTGATGCTTTCACATCATCTCAACCAACATCGGGGAGCAAGGAAACCATTGTTAGGGAGGGAGAAGAAAAGGGAACTTCTTTAAGTGGATTAATCTTGGAATACATCCCTCCTAATGAAATTGATTCAGAAGTGGTCCCAGAGTTGTAGGGAACTCTCCATTTTCACATCACAAATCTTGTATAGATATGTGGAATATTATCTCTGAGGCATCCTTTGAGGAACTATCATTGTGAATTCCATGGCTTTCAAATCTATTCGGTATGTTGGGATTCAATGGTTTTTATTATCATTTAATCCACACTATGGTGAAGGAGACCATTCGGAGGTGGGAGTAAGAGTAGAAACTTTGGTAGGATATGATGAAATCCAGACTACTTGCTAACATTGATGAATTTTGAGCAGCAGTATCTCAAGATGAGGCCATTCATAGCACAAATTTGGAAACATTAAATTGGTAGATCAAAGAGAAGATTGTTCAAGTGTTGCATCTTCAACATGAGTTGTATACTTATATATAGTAACTTAAACCAATTCACTGCTCATTGTGAGAAACCCAAAAACAAGGGGAAAAGTTGTTGTAGATTCTATAGAAGTGCATCATCATGCTGAGGAGACAGAGGCTGGTCAGGTGACTGAACTTCAATAGGTGGATGACGGGGCTCAGGAGGTTTTTCAACAATGGAAAAGTTATATCGATAGTATTTTCTAACTTATTTCAAAGAGACTACAATTTTTTAATGTTCCTATGATGTTTTTTCTCATAAAAGAAAAGAATTTTGTTTCTAATAATCTATTTCCTAATCCATTCTCTCTATTATAATTATAATGTCGAAGTGGATTTTCATAAAATTACTTTTTCACATGAGATAATCATAACTACAATGATAGGGATGGTAGGCGCTCTAATTTTATACCTATGCCAATGGGCCTAGTAAGTGTAGTCTGAATGTTTCTAGGGTCATATGAAAAACCCTAAAAAATTGTTTATTTTGTTTTATCACCCAATTTTTTCCTAAGATCAATATGATAGAGAATTAGTGGGTGAAGTTTGGATTTTGGTTAAGATTCCCATTTTGTGTTTTCAGTCGAACAATTTTTTTCCTTTAACCTTTTTATCACTCAATATTTCCTAAACAGTAGAGACTATAGGTCTAGAGAGCTGAGACTCAACTTTTATCTAGGATTACCTTCGCAGTTCTTCAACCTGGTGAGTGTTATGTCTCTTTTAACTGTAATTTTAATGTCAGGCATGTCGGACTAATAAAAGTAGTGTTTTATGTTTAATATATTTGATTATGAATTTTGAAATTAGAACCTAAAAAAATCTTGATGGATAGGAATGTACCAATATTTTTTAGATTCTTCCAAGGGGAATCTTGAGTCATGATTTTTATGGTCAGCAAGTCTAAAACTTGGAGTATAAAAATAGAGTTTTCTTTCAAGAAAAAAGTCACTACTATTTTAACAACCCATTATCAGGGATGTATTATATAGGGCTAACTATGGTATGTGTTGCATATTCAATAGTGGTATCCTTAGGATCATAGGCCTGTTATGTGGGTAAATTATGCAAGGAAAACTAGGGGAACATAATTTATAGTCAAGTAAAGGAGATCTCAATAATTTATACATTATATTGCTAATAGGCAAAGGGGTTTATGATTTGGATGTCTCAAGACCACATTGGGGTTATTTTACAAGGAATGAGGTCAGAGAATAAAATTATCCATCTGTTTCGTCATAGACTGTGAATGGGAAACCACTTATACATGAATTTGATGTGTGAAGGAGGTTACAACTATGTCAGAAAGGGGATTTCTAGTATTATTATTTTTCATTTCAAGTCATGTTGTAAGGACATTATGAGGTACAGTTTCAATTCCTGTAGCAATTAAATTATGTTGTGCAGTTTCAAGTCATGCAGTAAGGTTATTATGGGGGTTGTGCAGTTTAAATTCATCCACCAATGACATTAGGGGATTTTTATTAAAGGTCTTTGGATTTGACCAAAGGTTTAATGGTTCTAAAATTATCCTTAATCTTTAGGAAAATATGCTACTATATTCACATATAAAAGGTGAAATTTTTAGGCTATGATTTGGGGTTTACTGAATCTGAAGAGATATATGATAAAAAAGGGCTAGATGGAATTAGAGGAGGTCTCTTCCAAGAATGAAGTTGTACCGTCCCGGATCTGACTGCCACCCAGAGGTTCCCCAAACTCAGTTGATCATATTCCTCAAGCGTGTTTCCAGAGGATGTCGAGAGACAGTGAGGTCCAAGGTGTGATATTGGAAGAACTATGACCTCATTGGAAGATTATACACAGTAGAAGACAAATAGTAAACAATAGAGGAAGTAGTAATACTATACAATAGTAGTAAAAAAATGGAATAATTATAGTAATAAAACAACTTAAGCATGTGTAAAAATGATGCATGTCACATGTGTCTTGGAAAACTGCCAAACATGTCACAATTCTAGAAATACAATTAAAAAACACATGTATAGAAAATAAAGTAAACTCCAAAAAAATCACAAGCCTTATCTCAGTCCCATGCTCTCTAACTCTAAAATACATTTATCAAGTACCTGTTTAAGGAGGGAGATTTTCCTTATCTATAGCTACAATCACATTTTTTTAGGTCCAAAATAGAACCCAAATAAGGTGTGAGATGAATCCCAGTAGGCAACCACCAAAAGATATGTGCTTAACTGTCAGTGAATATATATAGTGGGTAATATGAATAAATGATGCACTAAACTAAGAACTACTCAAAAGTAAACAATCCTATAGTTTTCAATTACTTTCATTTACATTTATTTTTCATCATTTGAATCATGAAATATTGGTATATAGCCTAATCTTTATATCCTCATGTGTAATAGTAACAAACAGATGTCTTAGAATACCATCTAAACAATCTTGTAAAATCGAGTCCAAGCTTGTGATTTGGCTTGGAAGACTCATCACGATCATTAATAAAAAAACCCTCTAGGAAATCTCTCGTCATATAATCCCTTCAGTTTAACATAGAAAAAACTCATTAAATAAAAACCACCTGGGTAGTTCTTACATTCAATACCCCTAGGTCAAAATGGCATCAATAACATATAAAAGAACTCTGGGGTAACTCTTACGGTCAATACCCCTGGGTCAGCATAGCATAAAAAATCATAAATGACCTCTTGGGTATCTCTCACATTCAATACTCCAGGTTCAATATTTATACCAAGTCTCTCACAGTCCTATGTAAATAAACATGGAAACCCCCACAGTTATACTAGTCCAAGACTCTCACGGTCCATTGGAAAAATAGTGTGCTTCTCACATCGATGTAGAAAAATTAATCTATAATTACTATAGGTCCAAACATTCACAAAGCATACCACATTATTTCATATAATCAATCAAAATCCATCATAATAAAACAAGGTACCTAGCCTTATGCATAAGAAAAAACCCTTTTCAAATCAATCAAACCAAAGCAGGTATTAAATAGAGTTAAATTCCAAAATAATGAATACCCAAAACATGGGTATGAGGCACTTTTAGCATACATAATCCAATGAAAAACAACATAAGGTAGAAACCACCTACCTTGATGTCTCATGATCGATATCCTTGAATCGAAGTAGATCAGTGTAGATCTACAAAAAGGAAAAAAATTCCCAACCTTGAATAACTCATAAGAGAGGAATAATAAATAAGAAGGGATTTAGGGTAATTAATAACACACCTATGGGATTCCAACACACCCAAAAGTGTCTCAAATAGAGGTCTAATAGAGGATTAGAAGGGGTTTGGATTTCTTGGGCCCTTCAATCATGCTCCTGCACAATCCACTACTAGAAGAAGGTGTTTCTGAAAATGGGATGTGACCCCGCTATAATTTATCAAATAAAAAGAAATATCAATGGCATGTTCATTAAAGGTACATGCCATGTAGCATCTATAACCGGGCCCACCTTAAACGGTATGACAGGTCACCTACAAAACCATGTACTCGTCTGTTACATGACCAGTACACAGCTGTATGTAGTACCCAGTTACATGGTGTGTACTCATACGTACATGGAGTGTACTTAAAAAATTCCCATTTCTTCCTTTTTCCTCAAAAACAACCTGAAATCAAGATCTATACCTAAAAAGAAGATTTGGGTTCTTACAAACATCCCCCCTTAAAGTAATTCATCCTAGAATTTACCTTCCAAGGGTAGTGAAGAAGAAACAACGAACAACTCCGGCCACTACGATCATACATCGACATCCATCTCCCAAGTCTCGTCTTGTAATAACACGTGATACCATAGAACCTATACCATTTGAACAGATCGACCACCAAGAACCTTCATGTTGTGATTCACAGTCATAATAGGGTGATCCTTGATGGATGCATCCACCTCCAGCTCAACCTACTTCGGTCAAAAAACATGAGACAGGTCTGAAAAGTAATAGCATAGCTGAGAAACATGAAAGACATCATGCATAGACCGGTACCTGTGATGTAAATGTAACCGATAGGAAATCAGTCCAACTGTCTCCAAAACCTAAGAGGGCCTAATGTATCTCAATGGAATATTTCGGTATCTCATAATCCTTATGTGTCCCAACCTCGGTGCGACATGTAGGAAAACTTGATCTCTGATCTCGAACTCCAGAGGTCATCTCTGTCGATCAACATAAGATTTCTGACAAGATTGTGCAGTATCCATCCTCTTCCAAATCAACTCCACCTACTCAGTGGTCTCCTGGACAAGATGACGTCCCATCATATCTACTTATCCTACCTCCAACCAACATAGGGGTGATCAGAATGGCCAACCGTGAAAATCTTCATAAGGTTCCATCTGAATCATTTCTTGAAAATTGTTATTGTAGACAAAATCCACCAGGGCATGTGTCTCTCCCAAGAGACCTCAAAATATAGTATGGATGCTCAAAGCATGTTATAAAATTCCAGAATCATGAACTCGGACTGGCCATCTTTCTGGGGATGGAAAGTTGTACTTAGAAGTACCTGTGTACCCAAATCCCTCTATAATCCCTTCCAACAACGAGAAGTAAACTGGGCATCCCTATCTTAAATGATAGAGTGTGGAACCCCCATGTAAATGTACAATCTCTCGAATGTACAACCTTCTAAGATCATCAACACTAAAATTTTCCTTAATCGATAAGAAATGTGCAACCTTCGTGAGCCTATCTATAACAACCAAAACCACATCATTTCCTCTGGGTGACCTTGGTAAACCCATCATGAAATCCATTACTACCTCATTACACTTCCACTTAGGAATGGGTAACCACCATAAAATCCCTACTGGTCATTGATGCTCCGCCTTCACCTGCTGATAAGCGGAACATCTCATAACAAAACCAGCTACATCCCTCTTCATACCTAGCCACCAATATTGTTGATGTAAATCTCGATACATCTTGGTGAAACCAAGTTGAACTGCCTAAAATAATGAATGAAAATCCTGCAACAACTCCTCATGCATGTCTTTTGACACCCATACACGCCCATGAAAATGCAAGAACTCATCATCACATATGGTCCACCCAAGAGTAGGGTCCACACCAGACACACACTCTCATTGGACTAGGCCTTTCGAATATGATACCTGCCTCATTCCCACTCGATCTAGAATAGTATAGGCAACGGTTATAGAAGAAACAAATGTCATACCCTCTCTGTTGTGAACCTCCAAATGCATCTCAGTGAACAGATCCCTAAGCTACCACTCACTGATGGTCATCTGAACTTCCTATACCTGAGTTCTTCTTCTCAACGCATCAACCATTGTGTTGCCTTTCCCATGTTTATAGGAAATCTCAACATCAAAATACTGAAGGTACTCAACCCACCTTCACTGTATCAAATTCAGATTTCATTGAGTAAAGATATACTTGAGTTTCTTTTTGGTCAGTTTACACCACCAAATGCTCTCCCAGAAGATAATCTCTTTAACATCGCAAAGAGTGTACAACTACAACTAACTCGAGATCATATGTTGGGTAATTCCTCTCATGTGGCCTCAACTACCAAGACTCATACGCAATGACCCCTTCCCCCTGCATCAGCATTTCTCCCAGCCCGATACCTGATGCATCATAGTAAACGGTGTAACTCTTTCCCAGCTCTAGAAAAATTAGTATCAGTTCTGAATTCAATCTACCTTTTAGCTCCTAAAAGGTTGAATCATAGAAATCTATCCAAAAGTACTTTTCACCCTTCTTAATTAGATCCATCAGTGGAACTACTAAGCAGGAAAAGTTCTATATATAGCGTCTGTAGTAACCAGCCCATCCCATAAAACTCTTTACCACAAAGACGCCCTTCGACTGCTCCTAGGAAACTACTGCTTTCACATTCTTTGGGTCTACTGATACTCTTGTCTCTAGGATGAAATGACCCAAGAGTTGAATCATTTCCATACAAAAGTTTCACTTTGAGTTCTTGTCATATAAATGATGCTCTCTTAGTGTACTCAATAAGATCTCAATATGGATTTCATGGTCATGTCAAGTGTGAGAGTACACCAAGATATCGTCCTTGAAGAATACCACAAAAGAATCCAAGTAAATATGGAACACTCAGTTCATGATTTCCATAAAAACTTTTTGCATGTTTTTTAGACTGAACTACATAACTAAATACTCTAATAGAAAATAACTACTCTGAAAATTTATAAGAGGTATATCTAATGGTCTAACATGCAACTGATGATTACCAGATCTTAATTAAATCCTCGAGAACACTTAGTCTCCTCGAAGCTAATCAAAGACATATTCAATCCTTGTAAAGGGATATAAGTTCTTGACCAACAAATGTTTTAGCTTCCAATCATCCATACAAAGTATGAGGTTACCGTCTGCCTTCCTCGCAAAAAGGACAGGCGAACCCCAAGGAGAAGTATTGGGTCAGAGGAAACCCTATGCCTACAACTCCACCAACTACTTCTTGAGATCCTATAACTCTAGTGTATCCATCCAATATAGAGGAATGGACACTGGTTCCAATCTTGTAAAAACCAAAAAAGAGAAATCCACCTCCCTCTCTAGAGGAAAACATAAAAAGTAATCTGGAAAGACATCTCTAAAACTATCCACCAATTGAGGAAAGTCTATATGGGAAGTCCCTTGGTCATCCAGATATAAACTAGAAATATGGGCCGTAATTTTTCTCAACTGATGATGCTCAAGACCCTCTCTACTCGCATGAACTTCCCATTCACCCTAGTGTAGAAAAGTCCCACCCTCTGGTGAAGTAAAACTCATCCTGCGGAAATAGCAGTCAACAATGTCCTGAAAGGATATCAATCATTCCATTATGAGAATGAAAATGAAATCTATCATCTCTAAGACATAGAGGTCCCATAATAAGTGACACTAACTAACTTCAAGAGGTAACTCCTTGCAATGACATACATTGGAAGTCCTAATCCCCAAAAGAGTGTCTATCATCCTAAAATTGTTAGAATTAAACATACAGAGCCTGAGGCTCTCCCCAATGACAAAATATATAAAACTGTGGGAATAAACTATATCAAAAAGAGTAGAAGTTAAATCTGAGGAAACTAGAATCGTACCTGTAACCATAGAGGGTCTAGGATCCTACTCTTGTTGGGTCTACTTCATCATAAAATTCGGACCTGTACTGCAGCCCTACGACTCTTCCTGAATAACCTAAGTTGATCCATCCTATTGTTGCTGAAAACCTGGAATCTGTCTACCATTTCCACAACCACCTCCTCAGAATAAATGGCCTGACAAACTCCAGTTCCATGAATTATGAGAAACTTGTGGTCCTGCTCCTGAACATGGAATCAAAATAGATCTCCTCTCACCAGCTACTGGTGAGAAAAACCAGAAAAATGCTGAAGATGACCCATCTTTCTAAAAGATCGTCACTCAACTAGGTCTCTTGGGTACTGAGGTCTCATGTTACCACTCTTCCCGCAGTGGAATCACCTCACCTAGGTACCTAAAGATACATCCTTGCTACTTGAATCATCGCATGAAGGCTCCATGCAATGATTCCTGCTATCAAATAAAGGAGTACCAACCCTAGATGATGAAATTCCCCAGCTAGGAGCTACCAATTCCTTCAGATTGAACTCGTTAATAAGTCCTTGATTTACTATAGCAATCACTGAATTCATCCTAAAAACAATCACCTACGATATGATGTTGTACCTGAGACCATCCACAAACTTCCTAGACAATGATAACTCGTCACATCCCAAAATAGGTGTGAAGCACTAAACCTCTATAAAGTGAGAAGAATAATCCATAACTGAAATAGTACCCTTCTCCAAGTTCATGAACTCCCAGGATCGGTCAGCCCTCAACGTCTTAGGGTAGAATTAATCATATAAAGTCCTCTGAAACTCCTCCCAAACCATATCCTGAGGATGTCTTGCCTCTGAGATAATATCCAACCATATTTTGGCAGCATATCATAGCATGTACATCGTGAGATTAATCTTCTTCTCTAAAGACATATCCAAATGATCTAAGATAGACAACACAACTTCTAACCATGACTTTGCAACCAGCAGTCCTCCATCCTCTAAAAAAGTGGGAGGATATTGCAGCTCGAACACCCATGTTAACTCTGTCATAGTTGGGTCAGGATGTGATGCTCCCTAAAAAGCCTATATCATCCTCATTAAGCCTTCACGGAACATTACATCAGCACTTGTTTATGGTATAATAGTTTATTCCAAGATGGGAATGATGGGAGGAACTACTGGTTGTCCCTGATCTACCATTTTCGATGTCTGAACACCACCCTGCACCCAGTGTACAACCGGAGGACGTCATGGTGGCATGACTCTACAAGTTCAATCACACACCTTAGTACAAGATTATAAAGGTATGCAACTTAGAAGTGATATAATAAAACATGAGAAAAAAAATCATTCATGTTTTAAAAAATAAAGTTACATGGTGTGTAGAACCACTAAAAGACGTATTCCTTTAAGCCTTAGCACGGGCAGGTACCTCTACCATCCTAATTGTCTAACACCCCATACAAAAGGCATATTCCTTATGATACATGGTGTGTACTTGAATATTCACTCATTCCCAAGAACCTGTACGCATCTATAACTACATGGTTCTCTCCTAGTGTAACACTACATGGCGTGCACACTCCTGACATGACGTGCACCATTAAGTTCAATCTACCTATGTTGTAATTCACATGGAAGGATACATAGTCTTTTACAGCACGGTGTGTACTCCCATTACATGGCTTGTTCTGCCAAACTATTTTGAACCCCATGTATTTTCTCACACAGTCAATCACACTGTCAACAACTACAAGGCATGTACATATGGTACACAATGTGTAATTAAGAAAAGTCAACTATTACAGAATAGAAGAACCCATGGAATGTGTTCATAACATCACAAATCATGTTGTCTAGGTTTCTGGATAGTAAGCCTCTAAAAATTCTCTAGAACCCTAAAAATCCAAAAAAAAATCCAAGGCATGCCAAGTTCTAATCCATCAGAACCCATACTACCCATGAATCAAAGCTTGACATCCCTATTTATATCATTTTAACATAAATCAATTAAAGTTCGAACATGAACAACCAAATTCTAATCCAAGAGGTCCCATAACACCTCAGGGACCAAATCATGGAGTCCATCCAAATTAAACTTTACATATTCATAGACCCTATCAAGATATCATGTATTTCAATCATATAATCTATCAAAATAGCATGCATATTGAGAAAAACATCTATCACAAAAGTATGAAATCTGTAATGCACCCTAAATGGTGTAACAAGAATACATGACATGTGATCTCTAGAAAGTGCCTATATAATGCATGAGATGGTATACCTTCATCTCATCGGGTTACAACAGAAACAAAACCACAATGATATCAATCATAACAGCAAAAAACAAGTGAATCTCCCAATTTTGAAATCAAATCAACTATAACAATTTCAAAACCCTAAAAATTGAAATATTTGAGGTAACTTGTCTTTCCACTGTACACAGGTTAGATACTCCAGATCACAGCTTATTACCGACTACCTATTCCTTCATATCCCAGTCTATAGGCTCCAAATAGTAAGTAAAATAAAAAAATCTTCTTTTATACCACTTTGTAATATCCTGGATCCGAGTTCCACCCAAAGGTGCCCCGAACTCAGTTGGTCACATGTCCTCAAGTGAATCTCCCCAAACAATAGAGGTTTCTAAATAGCAGTGACGGACAAGGTGTGATATTGGAGAAATTATTCCCCCACTGGAATATTATACATATCGGATGAAAATATTAAATATTAGTGGAAGCCATAATATTATACAACAGCAGTAAACTGCAGAAGAATGATAATAATAAAACAGCTAGAGCATGTGTACAAATTATTCATATCACATGTGTCTAGAAAAACTTACAAACAAGTCACAATGCTGGAAATACAATATAGAAAACCAAGTACAAAAAAGAAATTAAAATCCAACATCATCGCAATCCTCATCTTGGTCACATGCTCTTTATCTCCAACATACAACAATCAAGTACCTGATGAATAAGGGTGCTTTACCTTATCTATACCTGTAATCATATAATATTTTTGGTTCCAAAACATAATCCAAATAGGGTGTGAGATTAATCCTAGTAAGAAACCAACAAAAGATCTGTGCCTAACTGTCAGTGAATATATATAGCAGGTAATATCAAAAAATGAAGCAATAAACTAGTAAGTACTCAAAAGTAAACAATCTTACAATGTTCAATTACTTTCATTTACATTTATTTTTCATTATTTTATTCATGAAATATTGGGATCTAGAATAAGCTATATATCCCCCCAAGTAATTGTAACAATCAGATGTCTCATAATATCATCTAAATAATCTAGTTAAATTGAGTCCAAGCTTGTTCTTTGACATAGAAGACTCATCCCAATCATTCAATTATTAATTACAACCCCCTCTAGGAAAGATCTCATCGTCTAATACCTTTAGGTTAACATAGAAACAATTAATTAAATAACAACCACCTGGGAAGCTCTCATGGTCAATTACCTTCAGTCAACAGGGCATCAATAACTTATACAATTCCTCTTGGGAAGCTCTCACGGTCAATTCCCATGGGTCAGCATAGCATAACAAATCATAAAAAAACCTCCTGGGACATTACAAAGGTGCCCTGAACTCGGTTGGTCACATGGAATCAAGCGTGTTTCCCCAAATTCTAGAGGTTTCTGACTATCAGTGAGAGCCAATGTGTGATATTGGGGAAACTATGGCTTCATTGGAAGAGTATACACAGTGGAAGAAAAATAGTAAATAGTAACGTAAACAGTAATACTATACAACAATAGTAAATAGTTGAAGACTGATAGTAATAAATAAACTGGAGCATGTGTATAAATGGTTCATGTCACATGTGTCTAGGAAAATAGTCAAATAAGTCACAATGATGGAAATACAATACATAAACCCAAGTACAAAAAATCAAGTAAACTCCAACAGGATCTCAAGCCTTTGCTTGGTCCCATACTCTCCAAATCCAATATATAGCAATCATGAACCTGGTGAAGAAGGGTGTTTTCCCTTACCTATACCTACAATCATATAATATGTTTGGGTCCAAAACATGACCCAAATAGGGTATGAGACGAATCCCAGTAGGTAACCACCAAAAGATCTGTGTCGTCAGTGAATATATATAGCAGGTAATATGTATAAATGAAGCAATAAACTATGAAGTACTCAAAAGTAAATAATCCTATAGTTTTAAATTACATCCATTAACATTTATTTTTCATCATTTGAATCATGAAACCTTGGAATCTATCCTAATATCTATATCATTTTGTGTAATATTAACAAACAAATGTCTTAGAATTCCATCTAAACAATCTAGTAAAATCGATTCCAAGCTTATGCTTTTTCTTAGAAGATTCATCACAATCATTCAATCATTTAAAAACAACCCTCTAGGAAATCTCTCATGGTTTAATCCCTTTGGTTTAACATAACACCAATTCATTAAATAACAACCACTTGGGTAGCTCTCATGGTCAATACCCCTGGATCAACATGGCATCAATAACTTATAAAATAACTCCTGTGTAGCTCTCACAGTCAATACCCCTAGGTCATCATAGCATAAAAAATAATAAAATTCCTCCTCGGTAGCTCTCATGGTCAATACCCATAGTTCAATATCTACACAAAGGCTCTCATAGTCCTATGTTAATAAACATGTAAACCCTCACAATTTTCTTGGTCCAAGGCTCTCACAATTCATTGGAAAAATAGTATACATATCACATCAAAGAATATCATGTAATCTATAACTACTACATGGCCAAACATTAACAAATCATACCACAATCATTTCATGTAATCAATAAAAATCCATCCTAATAAAACAAGGAATATAAAACAAGGTACGTATTCGTACACAAAGAAAACAACCCCTTTCCATTCAATCAAACCATACGAGGTATTAAAAAGGGTTAAATTCCAAAACAAGCCATACCCCAAACGTGGGTATGTGCAATTTTAGCATATATAATCCAAGTATGAACAATTGAAGGCATAAATGACCTACCTCAATGTCTCACAATCGATATCCATGAATGTTGGCCCTTGAATCGGCCTATATCGACATAGATCTAGAAAAAGATGAAAAAATCCCAACCTCGAATAACTCACGAGAGAGGAAGAATAAGAATGAAGGGATCTAGTGAATTGAGAACTCATTGGTGGGCTTCCAACGCACCTGATGGTGTCTCAAACGGAGGTCAGACAGAGGATCGGGAGGGGTTCGGATTTTGTCAGCCCTTCCATTGCACTTCTGTATGAGCCACTGCTAGAAGTAGGTGTTTCCAAAGATGAGACATGACCCCACTCCGATTTATCAAATAAAAAGAAAACTAAATGGTGTGTTCATTAAAGGTGCACGCCATGTAATAGCCTTAACTGATCCCCGCCTTAAGGGGTCTGTCAGGTTACCTACACTACCATGTACTCGGCTATTACACAGATAGTATGTGGTTGTATGTTGTACTCAGGTATATGGCGTGTACTCATAAGTTCAGGGCGTGTACTAAGAAAATTCCCATTTCTTCCTTTTTCCCTAAAAAACCCAAAATCAAGATCCTTACCTTAAAAGAAGATATGGGTTCTTACAAAAGTTTCCATTTCTTCACTTAACTTTTATGGGGGTTGTATTATGCAGGGCCAGCTAAGGAATATAATGTATATCCAAATAGTTCCATCATTCGGATGACCAGCTCATTATGTGGGTGACTTATGCAAGGCTACCTAGGGGTCCATACTACATAATCAGGTAAAGGATATCCCAATAATTCAAACATTCTATTGCAAAAAGATGATGAAAGTTTATGGAGATTTGGATATTCCCAAGCATAAATTATAGTTAATGGAGAAAATTACCTTTATACATAATGGGTATTTCAATTCATAATTTCAAAATAAGTGAGGGAATATGTTCTCTATTAACGTCTAACCCAAGCGTAAGAAGTATGGTGTCTATAGTTTTAGGCCCTATGACTTGGACCGGAATATTATGGAAACATTTAATTATATGTGGTAAAATGACCCATGTTTATTCCAGTATGATTTGAATGAGTGAAGGGGAAAAGTTTAAACCATGTTGTTGGAGAATTTCATGTTGGGATAAAGTATATGGTAAAAATATAAAAATGATGACCGTTTTAAAATACGGGTTCCTACATACCATTATCAAAGCTGAAAGGGAACAAAAGATGATTCTCTCAAGAATGAAGTTACTTATATTTGAAAACCCCATTATGGGGGATTCATTATATAGGACCAACTAGGGTATATGTTTCATATCCAAACAGTGGAATCTGTTGGTTGACATATAGGTTATGTAGGCGACATATGCAAGTCCAACTAGGTCACGTACTACATAGTTAAGAAAAAGAGATATCAGGTACCATACATTCTTCCATCATAAACCAAAGAAAGATTATTAATATATGAAATTATTCAATATTAGGAGTATGAAATATAAAAGGGGTAATGTAAAATGCATAAGGGAAGTATTTCGACTAATAGTGGCCATGATTTTGGATTCCCTAACATAGATATTACTCCTATGTATATTGGGGACAGTTCTTGTTTCCTTGGTGGGAACTCTAAGGATAGGACCCCAAAAAAAAAGGATCATGCATATATTCTTTAATTATATGTGATTGAGGGGGAATATTATTTTATCCCTTGTTTGGGACTAAGATCTCAGTCCTAGTTTTCACTACGTATCCCAATGAGATGAGAATCAATCCATATGTAATTCTCTGGGTACCGTGCAGTTTAAAGTCATGCAGAAAAGACATTATGTTGTGCATTTCAAATTCATACAGCAAAGACATTAAGGTATTTAATATGAAGAGAAATTGAATATTGCGGCTGGACTAAGGCATAGGGCCCAAGTGTCTCTATGTATCTAGTCATAGTAATAATCTAGACACCTATAGTTCTATCAGATAAAAATTTTTGCGTAAGGTGAGAATTTGTATTTAATTTCTACTTGTAGATCTGATTTGTACATAGAAGAATAGAAGATTTTTAATGTCATGATGTGGTTGGGTATATGATTAAAAATTTGGACTTCACTACATATCTCACATAGGAGAGAATCAAGCCACATGCAGTTCTTAAATAGAGGTCCACCACCTTGATTGAATTCATATGTGGAGGATAATGGGGGTTTCCTTAATACAAGTTCATTCATAAGATAAGAACTCGTATTGAATCTCCTCATGTATATCTCACTCATACATGGGAGAAAAGGGTCGTTATTTGTATGAAGTTGGTACTGGTTCCAGGAGTAAATATCTGACGTCTCTACGTATCTCCTAAAAATGAGAATCAAGCTACATGTAGTTATTAAGGAACCATGTCATTTATCATCATGTGGTGAGAACATGAGTGATTCTAGTGTGAAAATTAATATTGCGACTGGACCAACGGATAGAACCTAGGTGTCACTAAGTATCTTGTTGGGGAAATAATCAAGACACATTTAGTTCTATAAATTGGTATCCTTATATAGGTTTGGTCTATACAAAGGGAGAGGGGGCCTTTTTTGAATAGTGGATGGACCAATATAAAGGATCTGGGCGTCGATACATATCTTGTGAGGGTAGGAATCAATCCATAGGTAGTTCTTTCACTTCCATGCAATTTAATGTCATTCTGTAAGGACAAAATTGAACATACATGAAGTTACTATGTATCTTATAAAAACAAGAATCGAACCACACATTTTTTTGTGAGAATATCATGCAGTTTATTATCATCTGACAAGGACACTTGTTGTTCCTTTTAAGGTCTTACATCTAGGGCCACTAATAACCCTAATGAGCATTGAGATACTTTTTTTATGCAAAAAAATCCTTTACCATATTCCTAATCCCATGTGACCGAATATCATTGTGACAAACAATGGTAAAAGTTTATTATATAATAAAAAGGTAACACAAATGAATGATAGGGTAATGATGATTATATGGCGACTACACCAGGGTGTAGGACCCGAGATTAACTATTCATCTTTCTAGGGAAATAATCAAGCCACACATAGTGCTGGATAAATTTTCCTGCCACTAATTGGGCCTTAAGAAGGGTAAAAGGGATTTTTATAATTTCTAGATTGATGGTTAGACCTAATGTATGAAGCCTAGGCATCATTGTGTATCCCATTATAATGAGACAGAGGCCATAATTCTGTAAAAGTTCCCCAATGAAGATATAATTCCAGAAAATGGAAAAGAAAATGATTTTTCTTTTATGAAATTGTGGTTGGACCGGGGATTAGATATCCAGGTGTCACTAAAGTTCTTAGTTGGATGATAATAAAGCAAAATGTAGTTATGAAAATTAAACTTGTTCAAGTTTGATTCATGCACATAAGGGGTGAAGAGACTTTTTTTATATTGTAGCTACACCCTAGATAGGAGATCTGGTCTTCACTATGTATCTTGATGAGGAAATAATCAATCCATATATATTTCTTGAAAAATTTCCCCACACCAACTGAGGTTTGATGAGAGGGAAGGGGCTTTAACATTTTTCATATATTTTCTAGGATAATGGTTGGGCTCAAGAAACAAGAAGGTATGATAATCAAGCCTCATATTCTAGAAATATTACTGGTATATAATTGACTCATATAAAGGAAAAGGGAAAATTTCTTTTTTTATGGTTGTGTCTAGGCCAGAAATTGGAGATTTGGGTGTCATTATGTATCTCATTGAAATGAGAATAATGCAGCATGTAGTTATTGAAGAACCGTGCAATTTAACGTCATGTGGTATGGAAAAAGGTTACCTAATGTAAAAGAAAAATTGCGGCTAGACCAGGGGATAAGAGCCAAGTGTCACTACATATCTTATTGGGATAATAATCAAGCCACATGTATTTCTGAAGATATATTCCTTGTACAGATTTGATTCATACACAGAGGGATAAAAACGGGTTTTTTATCATGGATGGACCGAAGATTGGAGATTTGGGAATCACTATGTATCTCATTGGAATAATAATCAAAAAATTCGTAGTTCTTGAAATTATTCCCTATGCATTTCTGATCCAAACATAAGGAGGAATAGGGATCAAATGTCACTAAGGAGTACCACTGAGATGGGTGATTCTTATACTTAGAAATTGACCATTTCTTTATGAGGGACCAAAAGGATTATCAACTTGTGGTGTTTTGGGGTATTTCTTAATGTCAAACAAGGAAGACATTAACAATACAGTTTAATGTCATGTGATGAGAACAAATGATTATTTCAGTTTTAGGTCATGTGACTAGGAAGTCATGTTGTGTAATTTATCATCGTGTGACAAGGATGATGATTCTAAGTAGTTTAACATCGTATAGCATGGATGATGGTTTTAACATGGTTTATCATCATACAAGAAGGATGATATTTTTGTTATTAGACAATGTAATTCTTCCTAAACCATTCATTGGTTTGAGTTTTAATGAGTTATCCATCCATTGAGATTATAGAATAAGATCCATTAATGTGTACCTTGTGTATGGAGTAAGGTCCTTCCCACATTGGATTAAGATTTGGAGGCTTCTTTCCTAGTATCATTGGAGTCCTAAGGACCAAAACCAACTTTCCTTGAATGAATGAACAAATTTAGACCTTTTTGTTAAAATCATGTGCTATTCGGTTCTAATAAAATTCTAAGTGATGTAAGTTATTCAATCTCTGTACATCCAATTGATCCAACTCATCCAACCATTTCTAGGATTGATAATATGTGGATAGTTGATCACAAATGGAAACTCCAAGTGATGGAAACTCAATTTTAATGGGAATAACTTCTTCTATCACATATACCAAAGAATACAAGGTTGAAAATGTAGCAGTACAAGTTGTAATTTTATAATACCACAAGGTATGCAATAGTTTATCAGACCAAGATTTATTATATTTATCTACAATTTTTTGGATTATGTTTGAAAAGGTCTTGTTGAAAGACTCTATATTTCCATTGGTCGCTGCATGGCATTGGGATGAACGATTGGAAATGATATTGTATTCTTGGTAATGTTTCCCTACCTCAGCAGAATAAAAATTGGTGTCGTTTTCCATTAATATTGTATAACATACACCAAATATGATAATGATATTATCTTTGAAAAATATAACAATTCTTTTGGCCCCGAATTCCTTGAGATGTATTATCTCTTCCCATTGGAGAAAAATTTGGTAGAAGTAAGGATATACTTGAACTGATTAGTTGTATATAGGGGATAAGGCCTCACTATATTCATTCCGCATATATCAAATGGAAATAAGTGTTTGTAAATATGTAGAAACTCTTGGGGTTGATGGATGAAGTTGGAATGCACTTGGCAGGGATGACACTTCTTAGTAAAATCTGTGAAATCATGTGTCATCAAAGGGTAGAAGTATCCAAGCATCCAGATTTGGTGAAAAAGCCTATACCCAAATTGGTGGGAACCACAGGCTCCTACATGTACTTCTTTCGTGATAGTTGTAGTTTCTTCCCCATCGATGAATATAAGGATAATTCTGTCAAAACCCCATCTATAGAGTATCTTTTGGTGATTTGGATCATTATAATGAGTGAAATTAACTTATTGTCTCTGGATCTTCTATCTTCCAACTCTATTAGGGGGGAAGTAATCTATCTTGGAGATATTCCATGATAGGTGTCATCCATCCCTTCGTAGGGCCATATGGCTCAGGAATGGGACTGATTTCATTGAATTCCTCAGTTATGATTTGAAAAAAATGTGAAACCACAATATAATGAGTAATGAAAATGATTTATTTGTATTGGTTTAGATCTTCTAGGGCTGCAGTTTCATTTACCGTTGCATCGACGCGGGAATTTTGTGACTGTGAGATGTAATAAAATGTTGGTTTTGAGGTAAATTCTTCCATTAACCCTTATACATAATCACATAAGGGTATTGTCTCTTCTTTTCTGATGAAGTAATCACTTTCTATCTTCTTCAATATTAGTTCTAAACCACCCTTCTGTTCTAGGTGATTTACTGGTACATGGAGTGCCAATTCCAATCTAACAATGAGAGCCTAATATTCTACCTCATTTTTGGAACCACCTTCTAATAACAAGAAGCAGTATGGAAATTCTGACTTCTCTGTGGAGAAAATTACAATTCCTAATACAAATTTATTGAGCTTAGGGTATTCCATTATTTTCCCCATTGGACTCCTGGAATCACCGTTAAAATACATTTTCCATATTCCAGGGTTGTCTTCAATAGGGATGATTTCTTCATTAGGTAGCTCAGTATTTAATGATGCATCCTCTGAATATGGGTTCTTAGAAAGTAAATAGACTAAATCTTGTACTTTTATCAATTTCTAAGACACAAACTATATATCAAACTGATATAGAAAAACTTCCCACCATTCAACACTTCCTACCTATATAGGATGACTAAGTATAAATTTTAGTATATTATTATGGGAGAAAATATTGATCTCTTGATGCTGTAGATAGTGCCTCATCTTCTGAACTGCAAAGATTAATACTAGACATCATTTCTCAATTTATTAATATTGATTTTCTATGTCGATCATTGTTTGAATAAGATATTAAAGACTATTCTCATTCTCAACATCTTTCTTTTGTGCAAGGAAGGTGCCCAGTGATCTCTCTAAGGCATTCACATATAGAATTAATGGATTTATTTCAACATGTTGCATCAATGCAGGTGGGATCAAGAGGTATTTATTGATATTATCAAATAATTCATTGCATCCATTAGTCCATTGATACATGACCCCCTTCTTCATCAATTAGGTGAATGGAAAACACTTACCTCCCATTGGCTATGAAGTACCAGATATAGGCCAAGTTTTCTGGAAGTTCTCTCAACTTTTTCAATAACCGAGGAGGTGACATTTTAATGATAAAATTTTTCTTCTTAAGAATGACTTTGATGCCATGATGGAGTACAAAAAACCCAAGATATTTTCTTAAGGTTACCTCGAAATCACATTTCAAGGTGTTAATATTCAGATAATGTTATTGAAGAATACTAAATATGGTCTCTAGGTCAGTCAAGTGATCAGAACATTGTCTAGATTTGACCACTATATTATAAACATAGCATTCAACAAATTTCCCCAAGAACTGTTTGAAGATATGATGCATAGCATGTTGGTATGTGGTGCCAACATTCTGTAAGACAAAGGGAATCACATGATACAAAAATATACCTTGAGGGGATCTAAAGGCTATATATTCCTCAAATTCTAGGGACATATGGATTTTTTTTATATCCAAAGTATCCATCCATGAATGAGATATGTTTTTATCCATCTATTTCATCAATCTAGAGTTCTGTGATTGGAACCAGGAATTCAAATTTGTGACAATGTTGATTGAGATCTCTAAAATCAATCCAAACTCTGATTTTCCTATTCATCTATTTTATTGAGACAACATTAGCTATCCACATCAGATATTTCACCTCTTGTATGAAGTTGGATTTGATATTATTGTCAACTTCAGCCTCAATTTTGGAGTTGTGATCCAGGTGTATTATTTGTTCTACCTACTTGTACCCCTGATGATCTTCTAGAAAACCCAAATTATGAGTGGCCAACATGGGGTCAAGAAATGGAATTTCAATGTAATTCCATGAAAACACATCCTGATGTTGCTTCAAAATGGATGTATATAACTCTTTCTCTTCTAACGTCATGTCTGTACTAATTAAATTGGGTCATGGGTCTTCCTCTATAATCGTATTTATTTCTCTAAGTTCATCCATAGTGGGGAAGACTCCTTTTTAGTGGATGGAATGAATAAATCTCCATTCAGGCTTTCATTATCACTGGGAGTATTAATGATATCTCATGTTCCATCGAGTTCAATTTCCACAACTAACATTATGGAATCCACTGAATGAGTGATTGGATTTGGTCCAAACCATTCAATTTGATTAATGGGTAGCCCATAATATGCATTGATATTCTTGGATGTGTTAGATGGGATCCTCTCTAGAACATTTAGAGCATTTATCCTTGTAACATCATCATCCAGGGACCATTTTCCCCCCTTGTGATAGAACTATACATCAATTTATTGAGATTAACATGATTTTAACAGGGTCTTGTCGCTTTAAAAAGTACCAATTTTACCATTAACACAATATTTAATACATTGGGGGTATGATGAAGGAATGGCTACATGATGATGTAGCCAGGGTCTTTCGAGCAGAACATTGAAAGTTGTATCCTATTAGACAACCATGAACTCTAAATTAGACACAAGATCTCCAAACTAAATTATGAGTTTAATCTTTCCAAGAGGTTTCTTATCTTTATTATTATACACTTGTAACATTATATTATAGGGATACATGTGGGATTCAGTGATCCCCAACTGGTGAAGTTCCCAGAACATAATGAGGTTGACTCCTAAGCTATTATCAATGAAGGATTATCAGACATCAGTGTCATTAATCCTTCCAGATATGTATAGGGGCCTGAGGTGTACTTATACAATAGCATCCTCATCTTATTATGTGAAAGATATGATCTCATGGAATTCAGTTTGATAATTATCTATACATTAAACATCTGTGTCAGAGACCTTGACTTCAAACTCTTGAGGGCTTGAAAAATCCTCAATAGGTTATTCCTGATGATCTTTTGAATGATTCAGGGCATCTAGGATTGATAACTTGGCTAGTAAATGGGCTAGTTAGTTCAAAACATCATACTTTTGATCCATAGTTCTGCATTTCCTAGCATGTATATGCTCTTTTGTAGGTGCTTTGGGAGCTTATGTTCCTTGTGTGGATGGACCCTCTCCTGGAGTAGAAGCTAAAAGTACTTCTTCTCTTGGTGGATTAGTTCTGCTAGGTTTTCCCACTCTTTGAGGTGGTGGTGGCATAGCCTATAACCATTCTTCCAATATGATCATGTTAAGTAAGGCCTTATCATGTGTGGGGGAGTTCCCTTGTTCCTTAATGAGCCTAATGGAGGGATCTCCCATGGGTTTCTACTGCATAAATAGTTATAGGATGGGTAAAGTTGGAGTAGTAGTTTCTAGCCCCACCATGTCTTCCCCTATATCCTAGATCATAATGACCTCATACCCCATTTCACCAATCAAGTGTATGGAACTAATGTTTATAATCAGAATAATCATTTGGATAGGGATCTGTTTAAGTGAATAATTTTAATGAATCTGAAGATCAACTATTTATATAATAAATAATATTTATGATAGGTTGTCTCTTGTAGTGATATTTTGTGGGGCGGTGCCCATTTTTCTGAGATGGTTGGAATGAAATATAGAAATGTCAAGGAAAAATTTGGCCTTTTTATGAACTTATATTCTTTTGTTCACTCTTCATCCTTATGTCCATGTCTCTTCTTTAAGGATTGGACTTCAGAGGACTGGGATTTTAATGAAGCTGAGTTTTCTATAGCAGAAGTGGCAGAAGGCACAGCCTACTGCTTCAACTATGTTTGTAGAATAGCATGATTTTGGTTGATTGCTTTCCTGAGCATCCAATCATCAAAATTTTGACCATTCTTACTTTTTAATTCCTACCACTCATCTTTCTCCAATGGAATGGTTTTTGTAAAACATGCTACCTAGGCTAGAAATTTTTTTAGCTTTACTTACCCAGAGTCAACCACCTTTTTTAGGAGGTCCTTAAAAACAAAACACTCCTATATGGGGTGCTCCAAAATTTGGTGGAAGGTGAGATAGTTTTCGAGGTACTCATATCCTTATTTTTAAGGTATATGTGCCTTTGGAAACTGAACATAGTTGTTTTCCAAACATGAGATGAAGTAGTCGGGGACTTGGTCATTTTGAAAATAATGGAACTTGTTTTAAACTCCTCAAACTATCTCTACCGTTGATCTCTTGGATCATATTATTTATTTGGTCTATTTCGTTGATGCTCGAGAGGTGGGGAAATATGATATGACATAGGATTTGTGGTAAGATTGGGTACAAGGGCCTTCTTGAGTGTAATTATAGTAGCCTCTTTTTATCCTTCTCTTCTTCTTGGAGTTGATGGAATTACTTGGGACATGCCTTTAGATTCAGTGATGGAATTCTACACCTATTGGGCAATTGAGTCTAGATCACAAAACCCTCATGTGTATTTCATAGTGATTAAGGGTGTTATCAACTCATCATGTAGATTTTATACACAAATGGGAAGTAACTCTTCTTGAGGGATAGGTAGATTTAAGGAGTATGTTAATATTTTCCATAGACAAATGAAATATAAAACTCTTTCATTCTTCATTTTCTTGCATTTTGTGACATCTAATACTATTGTATTATATATTATTGAGCTCAAATCGAATAGAATGTTTTAATGAAGATATTCACATCTAGTAATTTATTGAGACTGCAAAATTGTGTACCATACAAAGGATGACCCCTTTAATGATTCTATGAAGCATATGAGTTTCACTTCTTCTTGTTGTTCAGTCGTCCCCATAATAGGATCAAAGTGAGAGACAAAATGCATTAAGTGCTTCTTTGGATCTCTATATCCATCAAAAATTGGAAATGTGGGATTTCCAAAGTTTGGAAGGGGAGGATTTGGATCTACCCATTCATGATATTCTTTCTTTTCCAGTTGAACTGGTGTGGGTCGTCCATCCAAAGATTTCAATAGAGTTATTAATGATTCAATGGTATTCATAAGAATTCGAGGAATATTTGTCTGAGCTGAGACCTGAATAGGTGTGGCGAATAGAGCTTGAATAGGTGTGGATACTAGCAGAACCACTAGTGGAAGTGGTGCTAGTATGTTCCTTGGATAACCTATAGGGAAAGGACTATAATGATGTTCCTGTAAATTTTCTAGTTGTACTTTCAATGGAGATAATTCATTATCTACATCAGTAGTTGCAACAAAACCTCTCTAATAAGGTGCTCCTACTAGCAGTAAAAACTATGGGTCTACTTGTTGAGCATATCTAGTAGGAATGTTGCCTTAGAGTAACTATACATTGAGTATTCTCAACTTTTTAATCTCCTACTCTTGTTGAGAAAATATTTCCCCAAGAAAAATGGATTGACCTTATCTAGGTGAAAGGTGAGACAAAGTCAGACCTTTACCATTTCCATTATTATGTGACTTTCAAAGAGGTGGAAGTTGATTATTTTAAAGTATACCTAATTTTGGGTAAGTCTCTGATTTTGGGTACCCACACCTCTCTCATTTTCTTCGGTGTGGACCACATTATGAATAATAACTTTATCCTATCACTCCCTTGAACTGGATTTATTTTCTAAATGATCTTAAATAATGGAATTGCTGATATTTGCCAATGAAAAATTTATTTTTGGCATTCTTTCAGTATCTCTATGAGATAACTGTATTTTTTTCCCTCCATGAGACCTAAATTCTCATCTTAGTCACTTCCCTAGGAATAGTTTATAAGATAGTAACCTGAAGTTAATCCTCTGATATTTTAATTGTGCATTCATTTTTCGGCTTCTTCCCTAACTATGAAAAAGTAGACTTCCACTAGGGAGGATAATGTGATTATAAAAAACCTCATATCCCTATAGGTTAGGGTTGTTCCTATTATTTTCTCTCAACCATTCATGCTCTATTTATTGGCTCCAAGTGTTGGGTTAAAAATACCTTATCCCTACGGGCTGAGGTGGTTCTTGAACTTCTATGGATGATATCAGTGTAGATGCTATTATGATTATACGAATTCCGATTTGAATGTTGTATGGGTTCATTATTCGACACTCACTTAAATCACCAGTTTCAGAAGACCGTTGCACTATTCCAGACATTTGCGCAATCTGATGATGGATATCCTCTAAATAGGAGGCTTGTTCGATATTCTAATACACTTGATGGAAAATTATTTCAAAATCATTATCTCTTTGGGCCTGACATTGATTAGAGTTAGTTGATGCATGTTATTTTTGAGTATATATTTAGTCTGGAATAGAATACTTTTATTGTAGCTATCATGGGGAAATAAAATTGCATGAGACCACTTTTTGCAGGCTTTTCTAGCTTTGGAGTGCAGTGCAATGTAATGATCCATGTTCATCTCATCCTCTAGTATGAACACCAGATGGGGTATCTACAATCTACCATCACAGCCTCATAAATTCATCAAGGATTTAACATTGAAGGGTTCCATGTTTCTTCTCAATATTTGGATTCTAAGTATCTATGAGAGATGCCAAGTCAATTTGTAACTGTAACACTTATATTACCTTGACATTACTTGGGAATTCGTTATAAGGTAATACATTTTATTTTAGGTTACAAAGAATTTTCCACATATTGAGGATGTCATGCATACAATATTTTACCAACATCTCTGGAATGTTGTAATGAGGAGTGGACAAAGGCCAAAACATGACTAATATTTCATTTTATCTAGTTTTTTACTCATGATTAATAAATCCTCTTTATATTTTTATAGAGTCCCTTCTAAGTGATTGGACCAAAGTTTTTGTTTCCATGCCATTTTATCAGAATCTTTAAGATTAGTAGGCAGTTCCCAATTGAATTAGAAGGTATTTGAACCAAGGGTGGTTCAGAGAATGACATTTTCCTTGAGTTTTATTCTATTTGATAAATTATTTCACCAGCTAGTGATAAGGCATTAGACATTACTGGCCTTGTATTTGCAAGTTCCTTAAGATAAGAGGTCTTTCTCGTCACAATAATTTCATTTGAATAATTATTTTGACAATGTGAATCACTACTATAAATAGGACTTTCACAGTGAATTACATCATGGTGAGGACCATTATGGTAGATTTCAACAAGGGTATACCCTCTTTCTCATTGGTCTTCTGGCCACACAAATGGTTGTCATGGATCTCATCAAGAGATAGGGTCTCAAGATTCACTGAATTTTCGTAAATCAAGCCTTTATGAAGAAATTTCCAATGAGGACCTACATAATTACTTTTATTGCTCCCATAATTTGGTGATGGGAGGGTAGGATATTGAGCTACCATAGATAAATGTCGGAGGGCATCAATAACTCTAGCATTGAGTGGGTCCAAATCACAAATTGGCTCTTGATTTTTTAATTATGTTTGATAAGACTTCTTCTTGGATGCCTTATTACAAATAGTTGGATCCACTTTCTAGGAAAAGTGGTTGACATGGGTAGATGTATGTGCTTGCCTTGGAGGGGCCATTAGGATAGACTGATTATATCTAATTGGAATGGGTGTATGTGCTTGATCCGGTTGTCTGTATGATATGGGGAAATTTTCCCCAAGACCCTCCTAGATAGTAATAGAGGTATGTATCTACTCCGAGGTGACATGATGATGAGTCACTCCACATGTGAGGAGAGATTTATGATTTTTACCGTCAAGTACCGATGTTGTCATTGTGAGGATATCTTGGAAAGTCTCTAGGATATGGGTAGGAAAATTTGTCTTCCCTTCCACCATTTCCAATATATGCTTGGCCACTTCAGCGAACAGAACGAGAATTTAAGACTATTTTCTATCTCGTTTAGGTGTATGTTCCGGCTTCTGTCCTCCCTTTCTTTCTATTGTATACTGAATGTACTCATGTTTTTGGGTAGAGAGTTGATTATTTCCTCTTCTTGTCATCGGGACTTTCTAGTTGACTTCTCTGAGTGATTATAAATGAGGTTATAGGAAGACTTGATGATTTTAGGTAGGTGTATGTTCCTACCTGTGATTTTTGACCATATTTGGTTGGTAGGATTCTTTGAATTCTTCTAAATAGGTCTGGTGGCAGGTTTGATGATAGTAAGCAAGTGTATGTTCATGCTCTTGGCACTCCACCATATTTTAATGGTGGGATTGGTTGGGCACCGCCAAACAAGTCTGCTGGATGACTTTATGGATGTAGGTTGGTGTATGTTCCTAAATATGGTAACCCACTGGGTTTTAATGGTAGGCTTCATTAGATGCCACCAGTGTAGACTGTTGGTTAGCGGATTGACGGTGAATGGGAGTTTGTGACCAATCGTTGTTTTCCACCAAACTGAGTTGGTGGACTTCTCCAAAGGGTTTATATGAGTGAACCTACTCCCTATTAGCTGGTTTTCCTCCTTGAAGGATTGTCTAGCATGCCCATAATTGAGAAACCTAGACTGAAAAATTGAAGGTGACACCACCATCATATTTTTCATTTACTACCATCAGGCATCGATAGTGGCGATTGTTAGCTAGAGCCCCTGGGAAGGACCTCTGTGTCTTTAGTATGAAGCTATAGGTGGCATATTTTTCAACCTCTTAGAAATATGTATGTGATATGTGATTTTGTTTCGGTGATAAGAACCCAAAACAATTGAAGATGGTTGTTGGCATCGTCTACTTTTAGACCATCGGTCGTCATAGACCAGACGATTGAGGGTGATTATTGATCTAGAGGGTCTTTTATGCAGCCTCTAGGGTCGATATGGTACCATGTTTACAGTACTCTAGGACTAGTGTGTTAGAGACCTAGCATTGAAGAAATTGAGTCAGTGATAGCGTCCTTAGAGTGGATGAAGATTAGTATTGGGCAGAAGCCAGGGTGTTCACAGGTGTAAACTTGATGGAAGATATTTGGATTAAAGGGAGTTCTGAAAAAGGAGTTCTTGTATATATGATGGACATGAATAAGAAAATATTATTGAAAAAACATCTTTTCAAAGAGTTCTTGTTTTATTGATTTCCTTGTCTGGCCCACTTTTATCACTTGACAGGGGCCTGATAGATGGGTAACATTATCACCTTGGTTAAGGATTCACGTCGGGTTCACCATTTTTTTGTTTCCAATAGAAATGTGATTTTGTTGAGAAATAGAATGTTACAATGGAGACTTATTAGTACATCCATTTTATTTAATTAAATGAAATAATTTAGTTATTCATGTTGGGTTCACCATTTTTTCAGCAGAAATGTGATTTTGTTTACAAACAGAATGGTATGATGGAGACTGATTAGTACATCACTTTAATTTAAGGTAATGATATAATTGAGTTATTCATGTTGTGTTCACCATTTTTTGTTTCCATATGAATGTTTGTTCTGGTTAAGAATCACTAAATCTAAAATCTTTCCAACAAATTTGTTCATGGAATCAGAAACACCCAATGGTTCTGTACTCAAATGGGCCTGCTTTCCAAAGGTAGGAAATTGTTAGGTATTCTGACCTATGAATCTTAAGAACTCTCATTAGTTGATAGTATGGGAGGTTGGTCTCATCACACCCTTTTGGGGGGATTTATTTCCTACTCTGGGACTCTCTTGTAGATTTAATATATGTTCATGAATCCTTTATTAATTCCCAAGTATGTGGCAGGCCATCCCAAGATTGGAAATCAATTATTAGTATGTATGCAATTTAGAATCATTTGTATGTATTCGAGTTCTTCATTAATAGAGATATCTATATGTATTTGAGGTGCTACATCAATGATATCCTCTCATATACTATATATAGATTCTTTGGTCATTATTACCAAGATTTTGGTTTTTAGGACACTTAGTGGGGTGCTCTGTAATTTTATTGTCATCCAGGTAGACAAAAATTACTCTGGAGTTTATGTTATCTAGGGAGACAAAAGGTTACTATAGAATTTATCATCATCAAGGGAGAAAGAAGTGATATAATGATATGACCCATAGATAGCCTACCTACATATCCTTGTAAAAGGAATCATAGCCCATGTTGTTCTGTACCGCTTAATGGGACACATCATACCTTTTTAGGTCACGTGATAAGGTCCCAACCATATAGTTTAACATCATATATAAAGTGCGTTTCTGTGGAAGGTTCTTAGTAGAGGATTGGTGTGGGGATTATACATAAGCATCCCAAGGAACCTAGAAGAAATGTGAACTTCCAAGTTGAATTAGACCCTATTGCGGATATGAACCAAAAAAAATAGGGATGACTTGGGATGTGGGGTTTGAACCTTAGGGATGCTTCCTATATATCTCATTTGGATGGGAATAAAAGACTAAATAGTTAGGTAAGTATCATAGGGGATTATATCCCTTTCATAGGAATGGGTTGGGGCTTACTCTTAAGGAGGATACCCAGCAACAGGGTCCATGAGGGATTTTTTTACTCATGGAGATTTTGGGGCTTAAGTTAGGGCTTAATCCTAAGTAAGATGGTCGAATTAAGGGAGTTAGGATTGGGGCTTACACCAGATAATGGTTACAAGATTAAAGGGGAATGATTTCTCATTTCATGGATGAGATGATATGGATCTTGGGCCTTAGAAAGGATTCCTACATATCCCATTTATGATGGGAATCAGATTTCTCATAGTTCATTACATGAAGTACGTTGTATGGGTGTTGTGATCGTTAAAAACCTCTATGCCCACGTGAGTCATGTTTAGTGTAAAGAACAAGAGTATGTAAAATTTTTAACAAAAAAATATGTTTCCTCCTCCACCAATGGAAGAGGGATGTCCTATGGTAGAAGAGGTTGAGGCAATGGTGGAAGAGGTCATGGCTATGGTGGAAGAGGTTGAAGCAACAAACCTTACCTCTCTTCACTTTACATTAGACATGGTTATAAATGTAAGGAATGATTGTAGGTGATAGAGGTAGAGAGAATCAATATTGTAACCTCATATATGAAAGACTAGGGGATTACAAAAGGATGGTTTCCCTTTTATTAGTCCCGATAGAGGAGGGAAAATTTTCCATTGTCAAAAGAAAACACAAGGGTGAACCATACCCTCCCTACTAGGAACCGAAGGCTCCAGATCTCAATGATGAAAAGGGGTGGGCAGAGTCTTATCCCCGAAATCATAAACCAATAATTTCACAACATTTTCTCTTGGGTAAGGGTCAATGTGACAGAAGATATAAAAAACCTACATACATCATGAGGATCCTGACCCCTTTATAGGAGAGATGCGGGAAACCTTTCGTTGTAGAAATACAAACCCAAATTAAAAACACATTGATGTGACTTTCCCAAAGTTTTAATAAATCAAGATGTATTGGTGGAGGTTTCAAAATGATTCCCTTCTGACAAGGGATCCAATGAGGTAGAATCGTCACCATGAATGGCTTTGATGGAGGCTTCATATAATGTTAGAAAAGGATAAATGGAAGAGGTGACCCAAAAGGGGGAACTCAATCAAGTGGTGCATAGGTATGTGGCATGTAAGTAGGCTTGAGAAAACTGGTCTCACCTTAGATGTTGAAAAACATGGATGACTACACTTAGGAGAGAATTGGCTCAAGCCTTCAATGTTCTTCACTAGTATTCCTAGAAGTGAGGCATGAAACTTTATATTTGAGGAAGGGTGATTGTGAAAGTGTTCCTAAATTAGGGGGTTGGGAGAATAATTCAAGAAATTGTAGTTTAATTTAAAAACTAAATGGACTTAATTCTCACTATCCTCCTTTAATTTACTTTCTTTAGGTGTTATAAAACTACCTTGGAGGTTTCAGAAGACTTGGGTGATGCACTAGGGACAACAGAGCAGAAATTGGATTTTGTTGAAATTTATCAATCCAAATGAAGTCCCCAAGGGTCTATTTATAGAAAAATATTGAACCCTAGGAAAAAGAGACTAGTCAAACCAGTGGGGTGGAGTGCAAGTAATTTCACGCCGATGGTGATTTGGGATTACTTTGGTGAACTACTCTTTGAGCATTTGAAAATCTTGGAATTCTTTATCTATCTTCTCATCATTTTATAAGGAATTTCCCATTGTCACTTTTTCATTAATGTGATGAAATGAAGATTCAACACATAATATTTAAGGAATCTCATCATGAAGGACTAGATATTTTAGTAGTCTTTGTAAACTAGATACATACTTGAAATTTACATTATAATTGAAAAGATAAAATATTAAATGTGTTTTCTTTGGGAACACCATTATTCTTCATAGTATATACTAAATATCAATCAAAAAATACATCTTAGTATCTTGTGGAAAATAAAACATAATAAATATGTGATCTCAGATGCTCAGTAAGGGTAAGCGTACAACTAAATTTATAATTAATAAATAATAATAATCAATATTTAATGGTAAAAAACTAAAACACTTTCTATTTAATCAATACACTGATCATCGTATTGTATAAATAGATGATGATTAAATAAATCCATATAAATAATCACATGAGACTAAAATAAATCCATGGATATTATTACTAATAAAATAATCACATGGAAATCAATAACCAATCTAATAATAAGGTAATTCCTAATTCTGGATATCGAAAACATAATTTGAAGACCTTTTACAAAATATTTTAAATCTATGGGTAAAAAACCATCAAACTTTTCCAAATACTTTGTATCATTAGACCAATAGATGCATTAAATGAATATCATTAAATGGTTCCCACCCATCATAAACAAAGACTAATGAATTCCTCATATAAAATGGCTGAAACTTAATCATTATAGAAATAAATATTGATAAACTAATATACAAAATTTTAATACTTACCCTAACAAAATAAATATAATTAAAAACAAACTAGAATAATATAGTTAATGGTAATAAAATTGTACATCCTCTTTCAAAATGATCATAAACCATCAAAGGAAATAATGATGATGATATCATTACAACATATCCCACGTTTATAAAAAGAACTATTAATGTTTTATGTCATTGATGAATATAAATACCAGGTAAACAACCTTAAAACATTCAGGAAGAAAATAACCATTTCATGTTGAAAATAACCTTTTAAAATGAAAAGTTAAAAAAATTAAAATAATTTTCGTTGATAATAACCTTGTAAAATTTTATAATAATATTTAAAACATTTATTGGTCATCATGGTGGAAAATTTTTTCATGTCATACACTTTAAAATAAAGATTCCTTTCACATTTTTTGTAAAATATAAATGGGAATTTCAATGAAAATGTCATGTGGATTCATCAAAAGATATTTAAAAAGTAAAATATGGGTAAATATATATTCAATAAATCATTTTTATAATTTTAGAACATTTCTGGAAAACATTTTTAGAAAAAAAGGTTTTGGATAAAAAATGATTTTCAAACGAAAAGAGATATAAAGTCTTATTTTCCTAAAAACATTTTCTCAATCATTTTAATTAAAAACAGTGGTAAAATTTTATTATTAATATAATATTTCCTGAATAAATAGATTATAAAAAAAATTAGGATTAATATATAAATAATAAATAATCAAAAAAATATACTTAAATATAAATAATCCTGAATAATGGTGAGATTGTGAAATAAAAACGTACCATTTTGGTAGTGCTTGAATAATAATCCCCATGAAAGAAATAAAATTAAATAAAACATTAAATACCATGAATATAAACATATTAATTATAGAAAATGGGGCTTTATATGCACCATAGTAAGAAAAAAGTGGTGAATATGGCATATGTCTCATGGAAGTAAAAGTGAGTTGAGAAACCCTTTCCTTGGTTTTGAATTCCTTAATATATGTATGAACCTCATATATAATAAATATATATCTATAATAAATATATTAACTAACCATAATAAAATATATAATTCCATATATTATTTTCATAGAGTATTTTATCACCCATTTGTTAATGATTCTTTGTTAAAAGCATTGTTTCAAGTGATAATTACTTAGTTTGAAATGTATGTTTTAGTTTTCTAATTTTAATCATATTAATTTTATCATGGTTAAATAATATCCCAAATTTTAAAAATGATATAAAAATATATATATACATTATATATGTATTTAGATTAATCAATTAAATTTAGATAATGAAAATGGATTACACCATTCATAGAGATGATAGGTCATACATACGCAAGAACACTTTTACCTTTTTTTTCAAATGGATGGAATGAAATGAAAATAAATATTAATTAATATTTCTATAATAATTAAAATTTCATAAAAATAATTTATGTTATTAAAATTTGTCCTTATTACCATCCAGGAAATAATAAAATTTTAAACGAATAACATCACTTCGGGAGGCGGTAGTCTGCAGTACATACGAGGGATGTTATAATATCCACAAAAAATGGAAATTAAAGTGGTATATGGGATATAATAATTATAGAATTATAAAAATTCCATAAATATCATATAAATATTTCAAAACATAATTATATAAAGACTTTAAAGGTGGTGATGGAAAACAAATTATATCGATTCATGAGGTGGTAGTCTTTCATACACACAATCGATACTTTCATTTCCAATTTGATGGAAGTCAAGATGGATCTAGGTTATTAAATTAAAAAAATATCATTATATTGGATATTATAGAGTTATTATATTATCATATTTCAATATTATTTTAAAGAGGTGGATGAAGAAATAAAACAAATACGCACTATCAAGAATTTTGCCTCTTCCACGAAGAGGCTCTTTATGTTTATACCTAAAGCCTTGTTAGGATGGGTCCATAATAATAATAAGGAATATAGGATTTGGGTAGGAAATTAATTATCATTTTTGGGTATTTCTTGAGAGAAAAAAATGATTTTGGATGTGTGAAAAGAGGAGTAGAGGTGGTGGCCTTTTATATGTGGGGGAGAGGATGGACATGTAATTTTTGAAAAGATAAAGTGATACCAACATTTTTTAAATTATAAAATTCTAAAAAATGGTTAATTATAAAACTTTAGATATTATAGGGTCTAAATAAGTCCATAAAATTGGTGTTTAAAATTTTTTAGGTCATTTTAACCGTTATCTTCTTAGCTTAAGACCCCTAGTAAACCAATTTTTTTCTTAACAATGTTAATTAATTTTTACTGATAACACTATTCATTATGGTCAAACATTATGTTGAAATTTATAGATAATATAAGTTATTTTGATTTTAAATATGGAATAAATTTATAAAAATTCAAATCAAAAATGTTGAATAATTAAATATATAATTAAATAGTTGATGCAATGAAAGAGAAGTTTTCCAAAATAAAATTCACATAAGTATGGAATAATTTAATGTTATAATTCAATATCAAATTTATTACATTAACCTAAATTAGTTAAATTAATATATAATTTAACTAATATTAATTTAACATAAATTTAAAATATATTTTAACTTTTTAAATAATTAAAATAAAAGGATGTTTTAAATAGAAATTAGTATTTTTCACAATTCATCAAAAAAATAATCTTTTCATAAAATTATACAAAAAATTAACCTAAATATAGTTTTGAAATTTATATTTTAAAAATTAATTTAATTTTTTCAAATAAAGTTTCTATATGTGGTAAAAATTAATTTTAAATTATTTGTGTGTAGGGTGATTTATCTTCCATTTGAAGAAATATAGTTTTTCATAAAACATTTCATTCAATTTCAAGTGGTTATTGTTTGATTTAAAATCAATAAGTGACCATTTAATTTATTTTTTACATGTGTAAAACATATAATTTTCATAATTTAGTTATTATTATAGATACATTACAACTTAACGGTTAGGTTATAATGGTCATGTTTAAATAATAATATATTAATAGAGTCATGTTTTGTCTAAACCTAGTGTTGTGTGCATTGAATCCTATCAAAGATATAGAATTTTTAATAAAATAAATATATCATAAAGTATTAGTTTCTTTTGTTCCATTATAATTTTGGTGTTTCATGTTATTCAAGGTATCGAACATGATGTCCCTCTTTTAAAATCGTGATCTGGTACACCACCATCCATACACTTAGAAATAGGTTGTAAGGATCTCCTAAATGAGACCCACTAGCCATCTTGTGTGGTTCCCAACCAAGAAAGATTGTTGGAGGACCCCACAGGATAGCTGATGGTTCCCACTGGCCTACCGATAGCATCATGTTGGCCTGGGATTAAGAGGGGTTTAAGTGTATTTTACCCACAAAAGTCCTTTTAATCATAGTTTAATCCGTTTTTTAATCCTAATATGGGATTATGTTTTTTAGGGGATTTTCAAGGCTCTCAAGGATTAACCAACATAGAATCGCAATACATTTATCATTGTTTCAAAAAGGGTAGCATAGAAGTGGAGATAATTTTGTGGCATGTTATTCTGGGGATTGATCTTGGATCTCTTCTTCTTCTTTGATGGATTTTGGTGGTCTAAAATAACTCACTGACAACTATTTTATGTCCCTATTTTTCAATATTATTTATACCACATGAAAATAATACACAAATAATAAACCAATTATAAACCCATTATTTTGATGAAATCGTATGATTTAACCTCCCTTCGACACTATTGGGTTTGTTTTCAATCATTCTGGGACTTATAACCAACCATTGAATTGTTATTGAAAATGAATGGAATAAACCAATATCCCAATGATAATTTTTAAATTTATTATTTTTTTCTTAACATTATGAATAAATATTACTTTTGAATTGATATAATAATCTGATAAATAACAACTTAGTTGAAAGTTTTTAATTTGAAATAAATAGGCTTGTCCATGATAAAATGATGTAATCTGATATAATTAAAAAGGAAATGATAATTGAGTATACTTGATATATGAAGATGAACTATTATATTTATTATCATAATTATAAATTTTGAATAATCAAATTAATGAAATGTTAATTGGTAATTTGATTAATTGAAAATTATTATATTATAAACATGTTTTGAATGTGTGTCCTTAGATATTATATATGTAATGTATGGAATATGTTTTTGTATAACTATTATATTATGATTAATTATTAAGAGATGTGTGTATATTAACATACAATTTGAGGGATAAAAGCATTTTCACATACCATCCGAGGGAAAGATGTTTGGTTACATTCATCCTAAGGTCAATATGTGTGGGTATAGACTGCCAAAGTGATAAATTCATGGTATAGAACAATTGTGGGCTATAAATATGGTATAGAACTCCCAAGGGATATATGAGTGGATACATGATTCATGAGGTTGAGATTTATGTTTATACATGATTTCTAAGGGTTAGGTCGTGGTATTTTACATGGTTTTCCATTACAGTTAATTGAACTAGACTAAATTGATAGATACATTAGGCATGGTGTCCATCAAGGTTTGGCTAACCCTGTGTATCAACCTAGATCTTGAAGGTTAGTGGGTTTATTTATGATCCACCTTAATTAATGAATTAATAAACAATTTTATCCTACTGTTGCGTGAATTTTATATATTCCTACTGTATTTTTTATATACCTCCAACGACATACAACTTAGTTGTACTCACAACCTGTTCAGGAATCATTTGGTATCATGGAAAATTTCATGATTCTATGTCATGACAAGGGTAAGGTTCCCTATACATGAATTATTGATTTCAATATAGGATTGGTGCATGGAGACAGGACAGAGCAGTGGTTCCGAACTAGGTTTTTTATGTTTTTATTATTGATTCTATTCAGTATTTTACTTCTATGACTTTAATCATGGAATTTTATTTCGAATCTAGTATGACATAGCATAGTTTATTATATTTTATTGAATTTGTTATGTTTTGATATTTGTTGGGTTAATTATACTTTTTATCATAATTCCACTGATATTTACAACTATGCTCCTGAAGGTATATTCTCCCCACAGTATCCTTAATACAATCACTTATAATCTACATCATTAAGGATATAGGGATGAATTCTTGAGGTATCATAGCATCCTAAATTATTATTGTGAGGGAGTAATGGTCATAGTAATGTTTCAATATCAATTATCATCCTAAAATAAATTAATATTTTTTTTCATGGTTCTCAATCCAATACCACAAACAAAATCCATATAGTATGTTTCCAAAGTAATTTTTCCATGGAATAAATTTTAACATTATAAGATTGATTTATATTGAAATCATTATGGTTATAGATAACAATCCAATTATTTATTACAAAGATATAATTACAAGTACATCTCGATGGCATAAAAATAGGATGTAATAAACAATTTATATTATTATTATATTCCTTATTAATAATTGAACTCTATAGATTAAGAATGTATTAAGAATGTACTAGGGTTTTTCTAAATATGGAATATAATATGGAATTATACATAATTGATGATAAATATAAAGTCATTTAATAGAGGGTAAAACATTATCTCAATGTTATGTTAAATCATTCTATTTAAAATCAATGTTTTTTATGAAATATTCATTCAATGTTTGGAATTTTTCCAAATATTCTGTCCATTTTATCAATGGAATACATAATAAAAAATTATTTTAACCAATTTCTTATCCATACATGTAAATAAATCTTTAATGAATAATGTATGTTTTTATATGAAACTTTAACCCCATTCCATTCATTAAATAATATATAAACATTTTTTCGTTAGATTTTTGTTTTTATTAGGTTGGAAAGGTGTTATTATTTCCCAAAGTAAGAGAAAGTTTTTAAAAGGTAACACCCATGTTATATAATTTCATATTTACATACTAGACTAATTATTAATTTTAATAATGTTTAATTAGAAAAATATTTAAAAATTATTCAGTATTTAATTGATAAATTTCATTCAGAAACAATGGTATTATATGAGTTATTCACTTTCACCCATCTATATTTTCCTTCTATTAGACCATAATAGATGAAACTCTTAATATAATTACATTTGGATTAGTTTCATATAACTTTTTCACCTAATAGATACTAATGTGTCTTTTATATACATTATTGGTGTTTCCTTGACCATATGGTAAAAAAATAACCAATTAAAAATTGTGTACTATTAATAACCTGGAAAAATGGTTATTAGAAACTACTAATAGATCCTCACATAACATGTAATTTTATATTGTCACCTAAATGAAATAATTTTGAAACTAACAAATTAAATGATTGTTCTTAAATATACAATTCCTTAGAAGTAAATTAAAAAATCAACCATGACAATCTATTAGGGCCAATAGGGGCCTATATACCCTGAGAGGGGGGTGAATCAGGGTATGGATATTCTTTTTCAAAGTTCTTTCTGCCCCACTGGATCTTGACCTCTTTGTTACAAGGGTCACTTTTTTTGCACTTGTGTGGTTACTGTGATCACTTGTCTCCTTTACCTGATGATGATGCTTTGAATGCAATGCAGGGGAGTAAGCAGGAAGACACAGATATTTTTACTTGGTTCACCACTAAGGGCTACGTCCAAGGAGCATACGCCGACAAGTTGCCGGTTCGTACCAAATTCCACTAGTCTTCACTAGCTGTGGATTACAATGTTCGGGCTAGATCACTTCTATGACCAGGCTCACTGCCTATACAAGGTTTAGGGTTAGCTCACTGCTTTCCCAAGGGTCACTCCCTATTTCTCTCTCTCTGGATCACTGCCGGTGGATAGGATCATCTTCTTCCTCTTCCTAAGATCACTGCTCTGTGAAGGGAAACAACTCACAGTTTATAGACCTGTAGGTCTCTTCATTTCCATTAATGAATGCATCTTTCTCTGTATGTAGATGCTCTATTGAAGTTCAACTTTCATCCTTAGATGAATACCTATTTGCCTCTGAACACTGGGCAATTCACTTTGGAAAGACCTTCATGAAGCACCCTACTTCGCTAGGCTCCCAATTTCGCGAAGCTCAAACAAGCCTTCGCGAAGCTCCGGCCTTTTCGCAAAGCTCACTCGCGAAGCACTCTCGCGATGCTCAAGTCGTCGCAAACCAATGACCCTCGCGAAGCTTAGTCCGTCGCGGAGCTCCTGCCTCTCCGCGAAGCTCACCGAGCCAACGCGGGGCACACGCCTTTCGCGGAGCTAGAATAGCCATCGCGAAGCTCCCCTTTTGCGAAGCACACTGCCTTCGCGAACCACCTCTACGAACCGAGAGCAATGGATTTTATCTGAAAATTCTCTCTCTTCTTCGCTCGAAGGGGTCGACCTCTATTTATAGGCGATTCCACCGACCCTCGTCCCTTCTATGCGAAGTCAACGCCACGTCATCTCAAATCGTGAAGCTCCAAAGATTCCGCTAGAATTCTGTCAAAATCGCGAAGCTCCACGACAATTTTCCATTCGCGGAGCTTGACGTAATCGCGATGAATCACTGTAAACATACCTTCACAGCTCGCGCCTTCACCGCGATGCTCCCTCGCGAAGCCCAACATTCCTTCATGCCTTCGCCGCGAAGCTCTCTCGCAAATCCCTTCTCCGCCGCGATGCGCTTCAGCATCTACCGTTCGCGAAGCGTGACGTAATCGCGAAGCATCACCGCCTCCATTCTTCTGTTCTTCGCGATTTCCAAACCATGCATCCTATCTTCATGAAATTCATGCCTTTTCCATATGAAATTATGTTCTTCATGGAAATCCACTTTTCGCGATGCTCACCAAAATCCAAATTTTGGACCCCAAAAATTTGGCAAACACTGGGAAACGGCGCCACCTTGTACTGCTCTTTTGTACCGCCTCCAGATCGTCCTTTCCTTTGTCATAGTTCTTTGTCAACATGTAATGTCAACAACTTTTCGGGAACTCGACAATTCTCCATGGAAACCTGCTTTGTCAAAAAACACAATCAACCCAAAAATACTGCAATGTTACCTTGAGGGATTTTTTCCCAACAATCTCCCCCTTTGGGTTTGTTGCCAACTCTTCACAAATTTGCTCAGAATTATTTTCTGCACGTTGATACCTCACTGAGTCTTCTTCCAGCCGCTACCACCATTCGCCTCTTGCGATTCTGATAGCGATCAAGGATTCACTTAACACGTATTCTAAGACCACATGAGCAATGCTCGGTGTGAGAAACAAGAGTAGTATGAAAAGTTCATCAATGAATCACTTCATGTCAGACCCCAATTGTCGATTCCACCCTGATACCAATTCTTAAAATAAAACCAGTTGTTGAACCACACTGATACCAATTGGTGAATTCTTAAGTTGATACCAATTGTTGATAGCTGGACATCGTCTCACACCATTCCAACACCACTGTTCTGCTTTTATCACGATCCTCAGCTGTCGTGATTTCTATGATTTGATCGATCACTTCTAGCATCGTCAGATTTCATACGCTCTCCCCCTTCCTCATTGCTCCCCCTTTTTGGATGCTCCACCTATCAGCTTCTCCCCGTATCAATAATGATTTATCAACTCTCTGCACCGTCTCCCCCTTGAACAATCACTATTTTCTCCTCCTTTAACAAACACTTTTCTCCCCCTTTGTCAACGAACCCAAAGGTCACGCCTTTGTAGTCTGTAACATAGTAGAGAACACATTAGCACAGTAGGGAAAACACATCATACCTCGGGGAGAGGGGGGTCCCACATCCACACTATTTCAAGTGCGTGGAATCGACTGAACTCCCAGAGCCAGTCGATGTCTCTCAAAAGATTCCTTGGGTAAGGCCTTTGTCAGAATGTATGCAACCTGTAGCTTTGTAGGCACATACTCCAACTTCACGATTCACTGCTCAAACTTCTCCTTGATAAAATGATACTTAATCTCAATGTGCTTTGTCCTTGAATGATGGACGGGATTTTTGCTAAGATTTATAGCACTTGATTTGTCGCACTGGATTCCGATCGGAGACTTCACTTCAACTCCCATATCATCAAGCTGTTGCTTCATCCACAATAACTATGTGCAGGCTTGAGTGGCCACAATATACTCAGCTTCTGCGGTGCGCAATGAAATGCAATCTTGATTCTTGCTTATCCAAGAAATACACAATCCACCAAGATAGAATGCACCACCTGACGTTGATTTTCTATCATCTGCTGAACTGGCCCAGTCTGCATCAGTATATCCCAATAACTCTGTCTGAGATTTATCAGTATATGTCAAGCCGAAATCCACTATGCCCTGGATGTACCAAAGTATTCTTTTCACTGCAAGCATGTGGCTTTCCTTGGGATTACTCTGATATCTCGCTGCTTGGCATGTGGCGAAAACAATATCAGGCTTTGGTGCGGTCATGTACAACAACCTGCGGATAATCTGCCTATTTTCAGTGAGATTAACTGCCTTGCCACTGTCATCTTTTAATGATTTCATCCGGGTAGAAACCGGAGTCTTCATCTCCTTGAAATTTTCCATTCCAAATCATTCCAAAGCATCCTTGGCATACTCGGATTGAGAAATGAATGTTTCAATCCTTCCTTGTGTAACTATGCTTCATTTGATCTTCCAAATATTATGCCTTCTTCCTTGACCAGCCTCACCATCCATTGATTACTATTGTTTTTGAACTTTGCACACCAGTCGTGCTTTGTTTCGAATCATTGTTCCATCTTTGTTCATCTTATTGTGAAAGACCCATTTAGTCCCGATGAAGTTCTTATCTACTAGCCTCGAAACAATCTTCCACTTCTGATTCTTCTCAATCTGATCTATCTCTTCGTTCATGGATGAACCCAGTTTTCATCATTAGCTGCATCAGCAATGCATTTCATCTCAACCTAAGATAGAAAAGATGCATGATGCAGTGATTTTATTTCCATTGTCTGAACTGGAGCTGCCTGATCACCAATGATATTCTATCTATCAATTTCAGCTCATCTCTTTGGCATCCTTGTAGACACACACTTGAATTTTCTCTTGCAGCTTCTTGGTATCCTGAAAGCAGTCAGTTGATACCACATTGTTAGAGAAAAATAGATAATCATGAAAACCCATGTGTTGCTGCTTTTACAACAATCATTCTCCATGAGAATAAACATTCATCCTTCATATCATATTGAGATCATGCATCTGATCAGGATATAGAATGCTCCCCCTGTGTTATGCAAGTCTTCCAGTTGTTAGGCCCAACAATAGAGACCCATAACCATTCTTCTCCACGTGTACCATTTATACTAATCTGGCACTCAGCATCGAGCCATTAACCAAATCTCTAAGCCTACTGAGTTGGAACTCGGTGTAGGAAACAAGAGACAAAGTCAATAACACAATCACTTCCTGTTGTGCTCTCACTTCCTGTTGTGCTCTGTTGCTCCCTTTTATCATCAACTTTGATAACTGATTTTAGTCAATCAAAACACTGAAGCATATCACGTTTCCATTTTTCATCTTTATATGCCACTTCCCCTTGGATCGTATCTCCCTAAAACCTGAAACATATTAATCATCAGTTAATAACATTTATATAAATAGGGAGAGGGGATTCTTTCGAAATCCTCAAGATAAGGTGATGGTTGATCCTGATGGGTCAACCCTATGATTTTTTCTTGGAGGGCATCACACTCCTTTCTTGCTTCCTCCAGCTGCCTAGCCAACTTCAACTGTTCTGGCCATATGACTAGGAATTAATTGCCTACATTCTGAGCCTTTTTCTGAAAGGTATATTTGGTAGGCTTGGCCTTTCTCACCATTTGGGGTTTAAAACCACTAGTACATAGCTCTATCTTTGATGTTCTTCCAAAATTCCATTTTTCTTGATTATTTCTCTGAGCAGGAATCTCCTTTCTTTCCATCATCCCTTGCTTCTTCCACCATTGCAAGGGTCTTCCTCTTTTCTCTACTGCTTGTTGTGGCACACGACTTACAAATTTTTCAATGCATTCTTTGTTTATCTGCCTTTTATCAGATTTATGAGTCGCCACCCTATTTTTCATTGGTGGTGGGTCCTCCACTGAATGTACTTTCTCCTTACTCACAGTTGTAGCATTTCCTCCCTTTTTCTTCCAGATTTGGTCACGTTCTTTCTTAGAGAGAGGTTGTGAGTGTGAAAGAGGAGGTGATTGATGCACCTTTCGTTCAACTCCATGTGATTCCCCTGAGGCTCTAAGCCTATTTTCCAATTTACCACCTTGTCTTCCAGTATACGATTTCTCATTATACACTACTAGAGTCGGGAATCTCCTTTCACGTTCCTTTTCCTTCCCTGCATTCTTCTTGCTATACTGTCTGGCCAAATTCCCATGATCAGAACATATGAAACATCTTCCATCAAAGAAATACCTCATTTCATCATTTCTATGTCAAGATGTTGATGTATCTTGAGTTCTTCCTCTGAAATTGAGCTCCTGAGCTTCCTGACACATACTCATGGTGTGTCCCATTCTTCCACAGTGATAGCATCTAAAAAATGATTTCCTTTGAGAGACTCTTCTTTCTGATTTCTCAGGACGCTTCATCTTATTCTCAGATTTTGTACATTTTCTGTTTTCACAATACGAAATGTATTCCTGAGCCACTGGACAGAAGCTTGATGTGTGGCCGTGAATCCTGCAGAAATAGCACATGCCATCACTTCTTTTTGTAATTGTCCTTTTAGGCCTATCTCCAGCACCTGCAGGATCTTTTCCATTTCTAGAACTGTTCACGGCTCTCTTTCTGTCATGCACAGGAGGGGATTCATCGAATCCAATACCAGCTTTTCCGAAACTTGCTGGTCTTTGAGCTGAGAAAATATTCTTTTGTTTCTCTTCAGAAATATCATACCTATTCTTCATTTTATCATCACTTGTCGAAGGATGATCAAATAGCAAGTGTAAGGAATCCTTCATTTTTGGCATTCCTTTAGCATTGGATTTCTCCACTTCCTTCTTCACTGACTCTAGATCCTCTTCCAACTTTTTAATCTTCGTCTCCCTTGATTCAAGTTTGACGTCCAGTTCTTTCTTGAGAATCTTCCCGCTACTCACCTCATCATCTAGTTCCTGGGTGAGCTTTTCCACCATTGCACTTAGCTTCACTACTTTTAATTTTTCCTCAAAAACAGATTTAGATACAGATTCATTCACTTGTTGTAGGCTTCGATTCTTCTGAACTTCTTCAGAAAACTGTGCTACAAGATCATCATTTCTAGATTTCAGATTCTGTACTTCATCTGACTTTTGATTCTCTTCATAATCATCAGCCTTTTGTTTTCATTTCATTTTAGCCATCTTTTTTAGTTCATTGGCATGAGAATCATTCTTCTCTGTTAGGTCAGTAACTATGTCAATAAGCCTTTGATTTAAGCCTCTTAGCTTGTTGACCTCAATCTCCAATACCTTGATCTGGATATCTTTAGATTTTACTTCTTCAATGTTTCCAACGTCAATTGGAATATCAGGTTCTTCGATGCACTTGACTTGATCTTTCACTTTTCTATTCAAGCCATCGATCTCCCTTTTCTGTTCTTCAATCTTAATCATATACTCACTAACTGATTCTGAGTTCTCTCGTGTTGATAACTTGAGTTTCTCAATTTCTTCCATCAACTCAGACTTCTCTACTTCCTTCTGCTGCATATAGAGTTTGGCATCGTGAACAACTTTGTTGGATTTCTTTGTTTTTGCTCTCCAAACATCAATCTCCTCAAGAGCCGCTTCTAACTCAGCTCGCATATCTATTCTTCCTTCAATTTCTTCTTCAGTTTCAGTATCACTCTGATGCTCATGTACTTCACTCATTCCAACATCATGATTGAGTGATCAATCTTTTCCCTATCAGATTTATCAATACCTTCCTTCAGTAAGTTGTTTGATTCTTTTAGTTGAATAACAATTTTTCCAAAAACACTTCCACACTAAGGGAAATTACCAGACTTCTGATTATTCTTTGATGCTTTTCCTTTTCCCATGGCAGATTTTGATAAGAGAAAACTGAATCTTCAACCACATAGATAGACTACAACAAGTTGAAGCAAAAAAATCTGATAAAAGAAACCTACCCTCTGATACCAATTGTTAGGGCCAATAGGGGCCTATATACCCTGAGAGGGGGGGTGAATCAGGGTATGGATATTCTTTTTCAAAGTTCTTTCTGCCCCACTGGATCTTGACCTCTTTGTTACAAGGGTCACTTTGTTTGCACTTGTGTGGTTACTGTGATCACTTGTCTCCTTTACCTGATGATGATTCTATGAATACAATGCAGGGGAGTAAGCAGGTAGACACAGAGATTTTTACTTGGTTCACCGCTAAGGGCTACGTCTAAGGAGCATACGCCGACAAGTTTCTGGTTCGTACCAAATTCCACTAGTCTTCACTAGCTGTGGATTACAATGTTCGGGCTAGATCACTTCTATGCCCAGGCTCACTGCCTATAAAAGGTTTAGGGTTAGCTCACTGCTTTCCCAAGGGTCACTCCCTGTTTCTCTCTCTCTGGATCACTGCCGGTGGAGAGGATCACCTTCTTCCTCTTCCTAAGCTCACTGCTCTGTGAAGGGAAACAACTCACAGTTTATAGACCTGAAGGTCTCTTCATTTCCATTAATGAATGCATCTTTCTCTGTATATAGATGCTCTATTGAAGTTCAACTTTCATCCTTAGATGAATACCTATTTGCCTCTAAACACTGGGAAATTCACTTTGGAAAGACCTTCGGGAAGCACCCTACTTCGCTAGGCTCCCAATTTCGCGAAGCTCAAACAAGCCTTTGTGAAGCTCTGGCCTTTTCGCGAAGCTCACTCGCGAAGCACTCTCGCGATGCTCAAGTCGTCGCAAACCAACGACCCTCGCGAAGCTTAGTCCGTCGCGGATCTCCAGCCTCTTCGCGAAGCTCACCGAGCCAACGCGGGGCACACGCCTTTCGCGGAGCTAGAATAGCCGCGGCGAAGCTCCCCTTTCGCGAAGCACACTGCCTTCGCGAACCACCTCTGCGAACCGAGAGCAATGGATTTTCTCTGAAAATTCTCTCTCTTCTTCGCTCGAAGGGGTCGGCCTCTATTTATAGGCGATTCCACCGACCCTCGTCCCTTCTGTGCGAAGTCAACACCACGTCATCTCAAATCACGAAGCTCCAAAGATTGCGCTGGAATTCTGTCCAAATCGCGAAGCTCCACGGCAATTTTCCATTCGCGGAGCTTAACGGAATCGCGATGAATCACCGTCAACTTACCTTCGCGGCTCGCGCCTTCACTGCGATGCTCCCTCACGAAGCCCAACATTCCTTCGCGCCTTCTCTGCGAAGCTCTCTCGCGAAGCCCTTCTCCGCCGCGATGCGCTTCAGCATCTGCCGTTCGCGAAGCTTGATGTAATCGCGAAGCATCACCGCCTCCATTCTTCTGGTCTTCGCGATTTCCAAACCATGCATCCTATCTTCGCGAAATTCATTCCTTTGCCATATGAAATTATGCTCTTCATGGAAATCCACTTTTCGCGATGCTCACCAAAATCCAAATTTTGGACCCCAAAAATTTGGCAAACACTGGGAAACGGCGCCACCTTGTACTGCTCTTTTCTACCGCCTCCAGATCGTCCTTTACTTTGTCATAGTTCTTTGTCAACATGTAATGTCAACAACTTCTTGGGAACTCGACAATTCTCCATGGAAACCTTCTTTGTCAACAAACACAATCAACCCAAAAATACTGCAATGTTACCTTGAGGGATTTTTGCCCAACACAATCATTTATAAAAAATAAATAATAAAACTCATTGTAAATAATGATGGTTCAAATGATTAAATAACAAAAATCACATTTATTTATGAAACAAAAAAGTATGTTTCAGGATGATTATAAAGTATCTTTTATGAAAAAAATAGTTAAAATAAAAACATTCACTTTATATATTGAAATATCATATGAGAACATTAACTCAAAATTACATATTATTATTTAAAATTTATTAGAAACAATAGATAATGTTCATTGGATAGACTATAATTTATCATTGTATGTTATAGATTACATAACATATATTTTAGATAAATATAAAATTAAATGTCCCGGGTTGAATCCTCCACTGATAAAAATATTAAAAATAATAGTAAATTAAAATAAACAAATAACTAATGACACATAGGTAAATAACCATATTAATTTAATAAAAATTAAATCCCAATTAAATATAGAAAATATAATACAAAAATTATTTTAATACTATAACTACCAATAGTTTAAATGAAAATAATAAATTAAAAAATTTATTTCACCACCGATCCATTTATACCCAATCAATATTTATAATATTTTCACTTATAATCCAAATAGTTGTAGCATGGGGAGACCAAGGTAAAACATATGTATATATTACAACATTATGAATTAATATTCAATATATTTTATAACAATACATGATAAATAATTTCAAATTATTAGTTTATTTGATGAATAGACACATAATCATCTTATTTAAGGAAATATGTTCAATATATCAAATAATTATCTTCTCAAATATGACAATTTTTAGACATTACATACATTAATGTTTTTATCTAAAACTGGGGAAATGATACAAAATAAATGGGGGCATTAGATGCTAAATAATGATAAATATTATAGATTATAATCAACTGTCATATGAGATCATAGTAAAAGAATATATGTTGGTTAACATGATCTGAACTATGGTTATCAAACCCAATCACTCGATAATCATTAATTCATGAATCATGGTAGAAGGATTTGTCATAAAAATTAAAAAAAGCATAAGAGTGATGAATTTTCAATATTAAATCATTTTCTATGAGAACTTATCATAATCATAATGAATATGTTTGTATAATAATAAAATGTGGATTGTATTAAAACATAATTCCATCATTTTTATAGTCAAGGTTCACTCCCAAGAAAATCATGATGGGAATAGTCCATTAAATAACTATTTTTACCGCATACTCTATTCAATATTTTCACATGAGATATCCATGACACCCTTAAAGTAATATGTATTTTGTTTTTTGATATTTTTTTATCTCATGGCAGGGCTTAGAGGATTTCGGGAGAGGAGGAGTCTAAATTTTTGAGTTTTGGGAAAATTTTCCAAGTATAAGGTTTAGGTTCATGGTTTTTCCAACCATACAGAAAGCATGTGATATAGACCTATGGTTTATAATAGAATTTATCATAATTTTTATAATAGTTCATTTTTTTCAAAGAAAACATGCAGGTGAGTTGTATTTTTCCAATGGATGTCAAACTACATGATCATGGTTTCTTAAGTTGTGTAGATTTTAAAAACAAAAAATGTGACTTGGTTTTCAAATAATTTTGGACAAAATAAATTTGTTTCAAAGTTTGTAAAAAAATTCAACCTAACCATTCATCGATGACCAAAATTAAAAAAATATAAAATAAGTTGGATTCCCATGGTCATTATTTACTATATTGACCGTCTAATTTATCATTAGCTTGAAAAAACCTTGCCATGATTCTATGTAGTCCTCTCCATTAGTTTCCTTAGTGATATTTGATTTTTATGGTATATCTCTTCATGTAAGTGGATTTTCCCTCTCTATTTCTTCTCCATTATTTAGACATACTTTTGTTCTCTCCTCACCTTACCTTGTTAAAGCACTATTAAGATATTATTGTCAAATTTATAGGGGTTGATTAGAAATTTTTGTTGTTTATATTATATCTAGGTTTTTAAGGAATCGACCTAATTATTCCCCTCTGTTAGTTTTGAAGGATACATTGTCTTATTTTTTCTTTTGGTGGGTGTCTCCATCCTATGTTTTTTCTATTTTCATGCTATATGTTCTTATTATTTATATTCGTATTGAATTACTAAATTAATGAATTGAAATTCATGATTAGTGATTATATTATTTGATATATATGGAAATTATTTTTAAATGGGGATTTTATATAAACTCTTTTATACATATAAAGTGTTTACTAAAATTCTTCAAAGGTGATTTTGAATTGGAAATATTCTTGAAATCATGAATTTTTTGTATAAGTACAATAGAAAATTTTTACAAAAAAATGTTTTTGGAAAATAAATAAATTTTCCATGGATAATGTTTTATGATACATGAATTGTGATTCTTGTATGGAATGTCGATGTATGAACAGATCAGGAATGCAATTTGGAATGGGGGAAATTAATATATATGAAGCATCCTGGAGTAAGCTATCAAAAGGGAGGCCCTAGGATTCCATGTCTTCTAGTAGGTATCCTTTCCAAGGGACCAAGGTTCCTATACTATAGGAATCATGTATTCTCTCTTGTATTCTTGTCCACCTAATTTGTATAAACCATTATGTTGTGATTATCCCTTTGGTTCAATAAGGATACATTGCATGATTTTTTTATTTTTTATTCATATATTCTACTTATTTATTATATGGATATTTAGTCCTGAAAATGTTTCATTAAATTTAAAATAGAATTATAATTATTATATGTCATGTTTCTATGTTCTTTTTATTAGTTAATGACTTTTAATGAAATTTTATTTCTTTTAAAATGAAAAAAATAATGATTTTAAACTGAAAAAATATTTTTTTAATGTTTTTTCAAAAATCATTTATAATTGGAACTAAGGGATACATGTAGAAAGAAATTGTATAGATTATTTGTTACTATCATAATAAGATTTAGTTATAACACCCTATATTTTCATTTTAGAACATATAGATTTGGTTTTTTAGGATACAGGTAAATTCAAAAGTGCCATGTAGTGAAACATTATCCAAGAACATGTCTACTTTTTGGTGGGTTGGGAAAGTGTTTACATTCAATAAAATGGTGATGAACCCATGGGATGTTTCATCATCCATGTTATATGTGGTCCTCATAATGTTTTTTATGTTTTTTTATCTATATGTTAGATTTGGACAATTTGGTTATTGTTTGGACATAAGATATTTTCATTTATATATGTGGTTACTTTGTACAATCCATCTTATCATATATCTATTAATTGTGAAATCATACCCAATATTCCATAAATGATACCTTAGGGATTATTTCCACCATGTGGAAATTGGGAACATGCTTTGGGACTTGTGGTTGGACAATTTCAGTGATGTCATGTGTTTCCAAATGTTTTTAAATTAAAATATTTTATTAGAGACTCAAGATTCATTAGAAACTATGTTTATACTTTTGTATCACCCTATCCTATCTTGGTGTTGTTGATAGACTAGAGGTATGACAGTTTTAACTTGATAGGTAGTATGGGAGTTTTCATTTCTAGTGCATGTTTATAATGAAAATTGAGTTACCATGGGAACTCTTGGGTTTTCTAGTGACTTTGTTTATGATTTTAACTTTTTATCTTGAGTTTTTAAGATTTAGATAATTTTAAAGGAATAATTATTTTCCTATATAGTCTATATCCTCTTGTTTTATGGATTATTTCTCCTCCATTAATAATACTATGAAATTATATATAGGATTATTTGGAGAACACCCCACTGGTGGATTCTCCCACTAGTCTATTTTTTGGTGCAAAATCTCATCTATACAAACTAGTCTATTTACCAAGTCACCAACATTGAACCAAAAAATGGCGGACCATCCTTTATAATTCGCTATGCATTATCCATTAATAATTTATGTTTTCAAGGGTATATAGGATGTAGATGAATATATTTAAATGATTAAATTGATTTTACAATTTCTAAAAACTCATAAGGACTCCATGGTTAGATTAAAAAAATATATTCTCAGAGGTCCATAGAGGAAGTCATAAGAATAAATCATGCAATAAATTTTTAGTGAAGATCTCTGTTCGAATACCTTTATCTAAACCTTAAACTATAATTTCTATCATGACAAACTTAGATTATCAAAGGCATGCTAGTTTCTTACATTGTAGCAAGAATATCATTATGTCATTGAGTATGCTACTCAGTTTTATGAGTTGGTTCACCTGTCTTCATATATTTTTTCCAATGAAAAATATTAAGGTATAGATGTTTAATATGGGTTTTATAAAATATAGATGATCTTTGATAACTATTATGTCCCAACCCACCTATATAAAGGTCATGGAAATGAAGTATTTTTCTAAGGAATCCCTGGAAAGGAATATAGTATTATTTAGGGAATTGTTGATAGTAGGAGTAAGCAGAAGCTCAAATTATAGTGAAAAAGGGAAGTGATATGATCATCACTAAGGTGGTGTTGTGTGTCTGCAACATACATTAAGAGAAGTTTATGTGGAATGTTTTCATTTTTCTATAAAGGGACAACTCAAACCTTATTGTAATACAACACCTAGGTTGTGTCACAAATGTTTGAAAGGTGATCTTGGGCTAGTTTACCCAGATCCACATTTTTAAGGGATATATGTTTATATTAGTCATAGAAAAATGAGAGGGATCACAACCTCAAGAAAAATGTAATTATTAGGAAGTGAAGAAAGAGTATAATATGAATGGACATTTGTATCCAGTAGACTGTTCACTATATGTTTTTGAGGAAAAACTAACTATCGTGTGAGGAATGATGTTTATTGAAAACATCATTAGTAATGGAATTTTTGTACCAATGAATCTCATTCCATTACATTATCCTTCTTGATCGATACATAGGTCCTACATTCAAATATTATTCCTTTATTAATGACCCATTCCAGAACATCAAAAAAGTTGTTGGAGTGGGGATTTAATTATCCTCAATGTCGGGTGAGGATCACTGATGAAAAACCCATATAGGTATTTTTAGTCCTTGATCTTGACATATTCAATATTACCATTATCATGGGTTGGATAATTAGTTGTAAATACCCAATTAATTGTTATCCTCGTCATGTATAATATCTTTATTTTCAAAAATCCATCCTTATCTTCAAAGGTGAGTGACATCCAAGTTCAGGTAGAGCAGGTATCATTACTCCTATAGCTGAGATGATCTCCTCATAGTTGATAGGGTTGTTTTTTAATGTTATTTATCCAAATCAGTTGGACCACTTCAAGAAGTGGTTTGAATGTATTTAAAAATTTTCCAGATCTATTATCGGGATTTCCACATCAAAGGGATGTTGATTTCCCTATAAACATGTTTATAGGTTTGATACCCATTTCCTTATCTTCATACCATAGATAACATTTTTAATTGAATGAATTAAATGTTCATATTTGGGATATTTAGGATAAGGGATTTATTCCCCCTATAATTTCACCTTGAACAATAATAGTTCTCTTTGTAATATTTGTGGATTGGAGCCTTCAAAAAAACTGATTATCAGAAACTCAACTTAGTGATAGTAAAGAATAAATATCCATTTCCAAGTATTTATAACATTTTCAATCTGCTCAAGGGGACTCGGTAGTATATATAAATTTATACGAGATCGGTGTACTGCGATATGGGTGATTTAGAAGAAGATATACCTAATATATAATTTAGGTCTAGATTTTTGAATTGTGAATATTACGATATGTTGTCCAGATTCATTAATTCTCCAGTTTTTATATATTTAATGAATTTAATCATCCATAAATTTTATGATTTAATCATAGTTTTTTTCATGGTTGATACTCTTGTTTACTGAATATTACAGTAGGATCATGTTTTTCATTTCAATATAATTCTTTAAATCCCATGATAAAATCATTTGTATAAAATATGATCCAAATTTCAGTACCCGATTCAATAGGTGAAATTTATAGGCCTTGTGATTCATAGAAATGTGTCTACTAGATGTTGATAATATAATGGAATTATGTCATGGAATTATCCAAAAAATATATTTGTGATATGGTGATTATTGGGATTAGATTGTTTCTATAGGTACATTTATTGGGACTTCATCCAAATTACATCCACTATGACTGAGTTGACCCATTAAGATGTAATATTAGATTAAAGTAATCAGTGCCTAAAATCATATGAGGATTTGAAAGTTGGATTCACTTAAACTCTTGTCTGGATTCTTCCTAATCTAGGTGTGGTTGGTAATGTCTAGATCAATGCTTCTGGTTTGGGTTTGGTAAGGTTTATAATGCATGGGAGATATATAGTAGCATATGGATCGAATCTAAAATATACTCTTGATAATAACTACCAAATTAATGATCTGATGTTGGGGGTAGTGAGACATTAAATCTAGATTTTGTGTTACTAAATCATCATGTAGGGATTTATAGTGTATTCATACCATGGTATTTTGAATTATATCTTCACCCATTAGGATATCAACTAGAGATAGTGATTTTGGTTAGAGTATATTTATACCATTAGTTATGATAGTGCTTACACCCCTATAAATAAAATGTGGTAATAGATCCTATGAGATGGAAATTACCAACTCTCGTTGTGAATGAATCAGTGTAGGAGTGTTTCTTTATGACCTTATTTGCTAAGATTCACATGGTTGAAGGTAGAACTGGTAGGAATATATTTTTAGTTTTTTCATGAGTTGGATAATATATGGATGAGCATATTAGACATAGATTGGTAGATAATTTAATTTTTCTATGTATTTTTATGAATATTAATATTGGGGGATCTGATAGGCTTGAGGTAGGAGGTATTAATATGTACCATGACTTGATACGTCATTACATGTGGTCGGAATGAGATGATTGAGTACATGTTTTTTATCTCAGTTCCTCACATGTATGTGAATAAAGTCGAAACATCATAGGGTTACTAATTTATTACATCCCTTTCCCTTTTCAGTATGAAAATGTGATAATATAATCATGGGAATCATGATTGTGATAACTCGAGCTCCTAGTGGTAAGAATGTGATATGGGTGATTAATGATTGACGCATGAAATCGGTGGATTTCCAACCAATATAGTAGTAAAGAATGGTAGGGGACCTTGGGAACCTATATGTGTAGGATATATTCAGAATTTATCATGATCCAATAACTATTTTATTTAATAGGTACCCTCAAATCACATCATGGTTCTAGAGTGGACTACCAAAAGTGATGGTTACTCCATTAAATTTGATCATGGCTTATCATCGTCTTTTGGATTTCATCACTGAGTAAGCTATACAAATTCTTGAAGATATGATTCATGCATGCATTCTTGACTTCATTAGATTTTGGTATAAATATCTTCCCTTAGTGGACTATTTCTAAAACAATAGTATTCAGGCTTTAAAGTGGATAGTACCATTTGAGGCATTATATTAGAGGCCTTATAAGTCGCTGCTTTGTTGGGAAATAGTATGAGAATGGTCCATGGTTTAACCAAGCATCAAACATGAGACAATAAATACAATGAAATTCATTAGTAAATGGTTATAGAAAACTAATATTCTTTATAAATCCTATATTGATTAGTATTATCATCTATTTGACTTTGTTATAGTTGATCAGGTTTTTCTATAATCTTTACCTCAATTGGGACATAGATTCTTGGGGAAGCATGGAATGTTTACACTTTTTTTAAACCATTTGAGATTTGGGATACTGTCAGGAATATGGAATACGTATTAGAATTTATAACTCATTTTACTTCTATTTTGGATATCATCTATGTTAACAAATTGAATATGTATTAGTCATATCTATCCCATATAATTTATTATTAGGATGTTGAGATAGAACACAACACCTTAGTGGTTAAAAGGACTAATCAGATAGTAGACTAACATGATAAGGTTTTTCTTGGAAATGTGATCCAATTATTTTTAGTGACATGTTAGTTTGGTAAATAAATCCATGAGACATGTGATCATATGGCCATCATCATGTAGTAATGGCCTTATCTCCTTTTGTATTACTGATAGTCATCCTTTCTTGGGAAGATTAGTTTTTATGGATGGGATAATTATTACACTTATGGGTCATAGTTATGTTTTTTTAAAGATGTTTTATCTTTTTTGAAGATTTATATGATTTTAGTCATCATAGAATGAAATATTAGCGTATTGGAAAAAACAGGCTAGGAGAACTACTTAGGAACATTGTTAATCAAACTATTTGATTACTGTGAGATATAGATGTGTGGTTTCTAGTGTGACTCCTCGTAGTTTGATCATGGTTTTTATGTCCTTGTTATTCAGCATAAAAATTATGTTGATTCTTGGTATTCACACAGAGGCTATCACACAAATTGAGTAGAGTTTACCAAACTGTGCAGTTTTTTTGAGGAAACCATGTGCCATAATATTCAAATGATTGTGGCCACCACACGGTTGGAGAAAAAATTTAAAATATTGTGTTTTATAACCTTGCACTAAATTAAAAATTACATATAATGGAATGTCACATTGACACCATTGCTCATATTTAAATATAATGGTATCCTAATCCCTCTATAGCAATATTTATGTCCCCTTTGATGCTTCAAATGCCACTCCATTTGATTCCTTAGTGATCCTAGATTATTCTTAGTGGATCAATTCATGTTATATTTAGTATTCCTTCCATATTCTCCTCATTTATCTCTATTTTTTATTATTCCATATTCTCCTTATCTTTTAAGAACACCATTTGAGTGTGATTATGGGATCTAGAGAATTTTATGGGGGATTTTTGGTGTTTCTCTAAGATCTATGTTTTTGAAGACTTGATTTTCTCATTTCTAATAACTAGTTTTGAATCAAAAATTATTTTATTCATTCTTGAGATAGGTGTCTCTATCCTAAGGACTATCACTTTTAATTCCTTATATTTTTATGATTTCATTTTGTTTTGTATTATGTATTTGATGATTTTAAATCCAATAGATGTGATTGTGATATTTATGTCTTTACAAAAGTTTTCTAAAAATGGGTTTTCTATGGAAACCATTTTATACACATGATGTGTTTGTTCAATTTCCTCAAAGATGATTTTAAAATGGAAATATTATTGAGAGAATAAAAGAAGTGCGGAATCATTGTATAAAATATTTTTGATAATTTTTTCTTGAAAGTGGAGTGGATTTTCCTTTGATAATTTTTTATGAAAAATGAAATTTTCTTCTTCAATGGAATAATAATGTATCGGAATCAAGATAATAAAATTGGTTACAAGGTAATACATTGTATATGTGATCCCTAGTGGATTTATATATCATTAGGAGATGTTCTCAAGAAGACATGGTTTCTAGTTCATATCCTTTATAAGGAAATTAGATTAAAAGACCTTAGGAGTTACATATGACTTCTAGTGGTCACGTATTTTTAAGTTATGTACACTGTAGTGTTGTGAGATCCTCTTGGTGTTTTGTGGATACATTACAAGATATTCTATTTGAAATGTCTATATTACACTTATTTATGTTACAAATATTGATTCTTGAAAACTATTTTATTCATTTGTTTATGAAATTTAAATTTTATTTTGTCATATTTCACTATTTATATAACTCTAGAATTATTTTGAAAGGAATTAATTATTTTTAAAATGAAAACCAAAGGCTGATTTTATTATTAAAAATAAATTCATTTAAGTAGTTTTTTAAAAAACTTTAAAACATGAACAAATGGATTCATGTGGATATATATTGTGTATATTTTTTGTGGTATCTTACTAATATTTAGTTACTGTGCTATAAAGTTTTATTTGGAAATTCGTGGCCTTAGTTATACAGGATACTGTTAAATAGAAGAACGTCATATAGTGCTTGACTCCTTTGCATCATGTTTCCTTTCTATTGGGTTTCTAGGGTTGTGATATTTGGCCACACAAAGATGGACAAGTGGGTTGTGTTGGATTTCATGTTTATGTATGTCATATTATTATTCATTTAAAAAAATTTATCCTGATGTTGGATGGGTCCTTTTTTGTTTTTTCTTTGGAAAATGATATTTTTCATTTATATATTATGTTAATATGTTGATTCCATATGATAATATGTAAATTGAGTGTAAAATGATTACCATATTTAATTTTGTCGTACTCTGGTTCTTTTCTCTATACCAAAGAACCTAGGAATGCACTTTGGGCCATGTGGTAGGCAAATTCTGGTGGTGTGATTTGTTGACCTGGATTTTTTTATTATAATATAAATATTTACCCACCACATTAGAGGGATAAAAAATTATAGTATCACTAATTGTAGGACCCCGGGACACCCTGAGAGGGGAGGGGTGAATCAGGGTGACAACTTTTTCTTTTAATGTGATGGATCTTATTCCCATGTTGGTAGGAACTTGTAAAACCTATATGATGAATATAATCAGAAAGCCAACATTCACATATAGAGAGATGACACAACACTTTTTACTTTGTTCACCACTAAGGGCTACGTCCAAGGAGAATATGCCGATAGGTTGCTGGTCATACCAAAATCCACTAAACTTCACTAGCTGTGTATTAAAAAGGTTCGAGAATAGTCACTCTGTCTCAGGCTCATTTCCTTTACTAAGGTTCAGGGATAGCTCACTACGTCCCTTGGGTCACTCCCATTGAGTCCCCCTGGCTCACTGCCTTCGGTGAAGTCCCACTCAGTTTATAGATGTGAAGGTCTCTTCATCATTCCAAAAGAATGCATCCTATATTGTATGTAGATGCTCTGTTAAAGTTCAACTCTCGCCAGTAGATGAATCTCACTTTGCGCTGAGGGTACTAGGCAATCTCTCAGCTTTCGTGTAGCTTCAAAAAGACGGTCATAATCCAACAACACCAGGCGCGCTTCCCCAAGCTGGTGCGCAAGTTTCAAGGACGGAGCGCAAGTTATAACTGGCACTCATGTCCACCTCCAACACTTGCATGAATCAACCTTCTTTAATACCAAACTTGTGTGACTCACATTCTTTTCCACCAAAACCATTTTTTTCATGCAACAAACAACTGTCATGCAGCTTATACTTGTGCGACCTACAACCACTTGCGTGACCACTTCACCTGCACTATGGGAGCACAAAATTTCTCCAAGTCTTGAACTTAATTGCAAATGAGGAGGGGTGGTCCTCTATTTATAGGAAAAATGGACACCCTGCGCGGTGGCGCACAAGCCTCCTCATGGCACACAAGTTCCGGCGCACAACTCCAACTACCCTAGTCTTTGTCGTGCTACTCACTTGCACAACCAAACCAATACTTGCGTGACCCTCTTTACTTTTCCATATTTTTATGTTCTTATCTACAAAAACATATAGCACGCAACTTTTTAATCATCCTTAGCATCGACGTGCAAGTCCTTTCTCAGTGTGAAAGTCACGTGTGTGACACATATACGATGCGCAAGTCTTTTTCCAAAAAGAATTGTTTTCTCATTTTTTCAGTTTTTGAGGTGCAGAAATTTGGCAAACACTAGAAAACGATGCCTCCTTGAATATTGTTATCTGCTTAACCTATATGAGTACTCTGCTGGCACACATTCTGAACTTCCTCTGAGGATTGACAACAAACACAAATCATACTCCAGTTCATGCAAAGATGACCATGGTTCCCCCACTAATAATATTATTAATTATATTAATATGTGTACTATAATTTTAAAATAACATTCATCATATGATCACTAAATTACTCATGGAATGGAAAAGAGTTTCATACATGTTTTTTTAATTCATCTTTGTATAACAGCTAAAAAAAGAGATCGGATTCATAGTATCATCCTTAGATAATCATCATCCTATTCCATCATGGTAATTAATATGGATGGAATCATATGATCATATTTATTGTTGATTATATTTTACATAAAAATATGTTTACATTGATAAAAAATACATTCAAAATAACTTTTCAAACTTTTTTTAAAAAAATAAAACAAATATAATTTTCATTTGTTAATTTTTTTATAAAAAAATCCTTAAATATTTAAGAAAGTGTTTGGATGGAAATAATAATTGAAAATTTTAAATTAATCTTTAAGTAAAATAATAGTTATTTCATATGTAAAATCTATTCATTTGGTAAACATTAAAGTAATGTTTCCATTCTAATATTTGGTAAAAAACTAAAATCACTTTTTTTAGGAAATGAACGAGTTATTCAATTTATGAAATAAAAAACAGTTTTAAATTTGTTTTAAAATGAAATTAACTAATCATTTTATCAATGAAAATAACATTCTTCAAATCATTACAATGAAAATGGACATGGATGAGAAATCTTACAGACCAAAGTGGAAATAAGGTCGGTTTTTCAATTAAAAAATGTTATTATTTTTAAGTTTAAATGTGTTAAAAATGGTAATAATATATAAAAATAATAATAATAATATGATTATAAGAAATTATATGTGATTTAATGGATATAAATGGTATATTTTCCCTTAATGGAAGTTTATCAAAGATAAAATCGAAATGAAATGAGATTGTAACATAAACTCTTACTTGATGTATCGTCATTATTTTACACATTATTTCATAAAGTATAAAAAAATTATATTTATTATAAATATATTACATAAATTTATTCATTAATAAAACACTATGTATCATTAAATAATAATTTCTAATTATAGTATTATTTACAATTCTTTATCTAAAAAAATATTTTGATGAAAACTAGCCAGTTTTACCTGCATGTTTCATTTTTATGGCTCTAGTCCATAAAAAATTGTCATTGTTTCATCATATTAATAATAATAGTGATTTAATAACTAAAAAATTATTCTTTATATAAACTTTTATACACATTTATACAAATAGGTGATTAAAATTTAATTTCATCACTTCAAAGAGACAATAATATGTACGTACACTAGAGTGATTTTTTCACTTTTTTATTGATTGAATGAAAGAATAGTAAATAAATATTTCACCATTAAATAATATTAATTATATCACAACAACCATATTGTAATGACCTACCGTTTTTTAAAAGTTATCAATCAATATTTTTTATTTTAAATTCCTTAAATATCCTTAATTGTGGATCTTAATCAAGTCACTGGGGTCACAGGAGTATCTGGGGCTCATTCGGAACCCAATGTTTTTAAAATTGGTAAAATAATTAGGATAAATGGTTTAATTAAACTGTGAGAACAAGGGCACACGCCCATGTGTTTGTAGACCGGGGCACCTGTAGTTCATACAATTTGTCTATAACTGTGCGTTCCTAGGTGCACGGACGTGCGGCCTGCGACTGTTTTCGAACACAACCTTACCATACTATTTTCTCATGGTTTTCAAACTATCTGTCTAAAATGTGATGCCCCCAATTTTTTGGGGTAAAAATAGCATTTTTTCATCTCTTAATTCTTAAACCTATTTCTCTTCCTCCCTTTTTTTCAGCGGCCAAACCAGTGGGTTTCTCTAATGTTTATCTCCTTCCTCCTCTAAGATTTAATCTCTTTTAACTCCTATATTGGGAAACTAATATTCAATATAAATGAATCAACGTATATCCCACGGTAAGGATAACCCCATGTACTCCTCCTTCCTTGGTAAATCTCTCCATATATTATGCTATTTAGATACATGATCATATGCCATATATTTAGGGTATTGTACCGAAACTCAAATATCATCCAACCTGCTTCAAATTTCAGGTCGATATCAAGAAAGGCTTCATCTACATCCCTAAGGTAGGTGTTCAAGTATTTCTCCATTTGAGTTTTGTCCATTTTTTATTTATTCTGTTGTGCCACAATCTGGACTTGGCCTAGATCCTATATTTTGTTGACACCTTCATGCCTAAATTACCCTAGTTCCTTGATATAGGATAATTGGTTCTTGTTTATGGGTTTAAACAGTACACATGCTTTATAAGGACAACTATAAGTGTGCCTCCTTTATGTTGGTCATTTTGGTCAATGGTTCAAAATACATGGAACCTAATTTAGATTCTAGCTTGACTTTTAAATGAATTATCCATTGACTCATGTGTAATTAATGTATTCCAAGGTTCCTCAAAGGTGTTTGGATCCTTTAGAAGTGGAATTCCCCAAATGATAAATTTAGTTGTTTCATGATCTTACCCTTAACACTTAAGCCTCATGATTTAACATTCCATGTGTAGGTAAAGGGAATGGTTGGGTTTGTGAAGGATGACTTGGGAAAACCTGTTACTAACTTATTAATTATTTGGTTCTAAAAGGAATGAATTTAAGGGATGGAATGTCCTTGACCTTACTCATTATTTTATATAGAAAGTCACCTTGGTTTTGAATTGTGTAATTGTAAATGGTAATTTTTGATTGAGATAGATTTAATAAATTAAGCTTGCTGATATCATGTGAATGATCTATATAAATGTATACGAGTGGGTGGTATTATCCCATGTCAGTTATATATATAGTGTAATGATGGTAAGGGCCTCAACAAGGCATGGAAACCCAAGATCCCCTTACATTAGTTTCGAGCGTACTAACCCATGAGTAGATCTAATTAGCTCATAGATCGGTGTTGGACACCTATGTGTTACATCACTGTCCAACCCAACAATATATATATATATATATAGTGACATGATCTGATATACTAGTTATAGGCTGAAATAAGTAGACCTGCCAGGTATCCTTTAGGAACCCAAGTGGAAGGTTAATTATTTATTCGACATTTCTTTACTTATATGATTATTAATTCACACTTAATAGATACAATTACCTACTCGGTTTCATGTAGACACTGTTGGTGGTGGTCTACTGTGATTTATCTCACAACCTACATAGGAGGAATTTGGAACCCAAGAAGTTGGTTTTCTTGCAGGTATGGATAGGTTTAAGCACCCTTATATATGTTGATAATACTTTTTTCTTATCTGGAGCTTAGAAGTAGGGGATCAAGCGTGCACTTGTGATTCTATGGAGTAGCTTTAGTATTTTGTTCCCTTTTTTCACTTTTTTATGGCATGACTGTTTCCTGTTACTTTGTTTACTTATGTAATTGAATTTCATGCAACCATATATGTATCAGATACTTTCTTTGAGGATTTTTGTTATTATATTCTGTAATCTATTTCTTCCACTTCTTGGTTATTTAGTTAATTGTGATGATTTTTTACTATATATGTCTGTTTTATTACATTTCTCCTACTAATTACTATTTGTTATATTTGTTATGCTACTATAATATGGGGTTATATTCTCCCTGTTGTACTACCTTTTTCAACCCCACTCTTATTTAGAAACCTTTGGCATATAGGTAGATGTGCCAAGGTTCGTGTGGAAAAATGGGCATTGGTAAATTTAAGTGGAATCTAGGGTCGGGAAATGTAGTAGGGGAATGCTTGGGAATTAGTCATAAGATGGTCTTGGGTTTCACAAAACCATGTACGAGTAAAAGAATAAATTTCATTAATTATTAATGTTGTTGATTCTGCTATTTTCTTCTGATAAAATTTCATTGTTGGGTGGCACACATGACATGTGATGTTAATGATAATGAATTTTTTGAAATGCTAATTTATTTACTATTCATAATGAGATGGGGGATCTGCATTAGAATAATGCATCCTAATTGGCATAGTATGACTAGGCCATGCATACTTTCCATGTCACATTTAATTTTCAGCAATTATTTCCTATTGTATATTCATTTCTCTTTGTTTTATATATACAATTGTGTTGACACTTCTTACAGGATTATGGATCATATTATGGTGTCTGTTTAGTGGGTTTTACTCTTTGATTGATAAGTTGTATGTGCCCTTATGGATCCAAAAATGTCATTTCATCTAGCTTAACAATTCAAGAAATGGTATAAATACATATATAATCACAATTTAAATGAAAATGATATCAGAGTAAATTCCACGTTCTAGTTTATAAGGTTTATAGGCCCTTATTGGTCGGGAAATAGTAAATCATTAGATTTGTAAATTTTCAAAATGTTTTAAATGTTAAATGAGCATATTTAAATGAAAATTACTTTTGAAATAAACAGACATCTTACACACGCCTAATATATAATCTTGACCCAAACCCAACCTTAGTAGTGGTTAATGGGTGTTTTCTTATTCTTATAGCCTATTATGGTTATTTTTATCATCTAGGCTAGGATAATGGAGTAGGTGGAGAGGTATGTTCATTATTATAGTAACTATTTAGTACCTATTCTATTTAATTAAATATAATCATCTAAATTGAATGAATTTTTATGATCCATTCATTGGGAATTGTAGTGTTATGACACCATGACATCCTTGACTCACTCTCTCTTAAGACAGTGATGATCATGCTCATGAGGTGGCGCACCTTGAGCCGCTGGTCATTCCTCCTGTTGACCCACCTAGGTCTCCTCTTACTCTACCTAATATGGGCTATGAAGCCTAGTTTCGAGAGGGTTTCCAATTTATGTTTCAAAACATTCAAGGTGACTTGTAACCTCTCCCAGGTATGGCAGAGTTGACTCATGAGTTTCAGCAACTGCATCCACTTAATTTCTGAAGAGATGGTGGACCTCTTCGTGTGGAGTGTTGTCTCAAGGTGGTCCTATCTATATTAGATCATCTAGAGATTCATCCTAATTAAAGGGTCAAGATAACTGCTTACATGCTTCAGGATTCATCCTAGAGGTGCTGGGATTTCATCACCCAGGAAAGATAGCATAGGGACATGGTATGCACTGATTTTTAGGCCGTTTTCTATGACTAATTATTTTCTCTAAATATTTGGGCTGACAAGGCTAGAGAATTCATAAATCTAAAGTAGGAGAATATGTTAGTTATGGAATACTCTTTCCATTTCACTGAGCTACAACATTATAATACTTCTCCATCCACTAATGATCTGATGAATGTTAGGTGATTTGAAAAGGGGATGGGTTACACCATTTGATCATAGGACAATGTCTTCAGGTTGAAAACTATTACTAAAATCATCAACCAAGCCCTAATTATAGAAAGAAATATTATAGAGGTGGAAGGTGCGAACCAGGGTGGTTTAGTACCTAAAGATTCTAGTGGATATTATTCTAGGAAAAAATGGTGCTTTGAAGAATCTTGCAGTGGTAGCAATGGTTTGGATTCTTTCACAGTTATATCTCTTATATTTCACCAGTGTGGAGCATCAGGGCATGTTAAGTAGCAGTATACGTAGAACCTAGCTGAGTGCATATGATATGTCCTGAAGGTTCATCTCCTCCATTTGTATAGGATATTCCCTCTAGTGTCTTGTGAGCAGGAATCTGCACCTACCCCTCAGTTAGGATCAAGGTCATCAAGATCATTATAGTCAAGCAGTTGGAATATCCCCAATCATTCAAGCTGAGGTGGCTATTGATGTAGAGGAAATTAGGAATATGATTCTCATCTCCAACTAAGCGGTCCTGTTTGGGTAGTCAAGCAGTGACTCAAATTCATGGTACAGTCTAGTTACATGTAGTACATCCCACACAATAGGATTAGATCATCGGACCATCTACTACTCAAGGTATCATTGTAGTTACCTCTATATTAGTGTTTTCTCGGTTTGATATAGGCTCATATCACTCATTTATATCTGAGGCAATCACTAATAGTATGGGCCTCAACATAAAGTATTATCATGGTGTTATGATTCTAGATACTATTTTAGGAATCCATTCATAGGGTTTTTTCAATTGTCATAATTTCCTCCTTGACATAAGTAGTTACTTTTTTATGGAACCTATACATCCTTAACAGGATTGAGTTTCATGTAATTATTGGTAAGGACTTGTTTGTTACTTATAGATCATGTACTGATTTCTATCATCATAAGGTGATGTTTACATCACCAAATGGAATGATGCACATGCAAAATGGAGAATGGGTTGCATGTGTGTCACAAGAAGGACCCAAGTAGTAGAGGCTGGGTAGTGTTATAGCATAGGTTGACAGTCTTTATCTTGATAACCAGGGGTTATAAACCACTATTTTCCCTCTAGTAGTGGAGTGTTATATAGATGAATTTCCAGACGACCTCTCTAGTCTACATCTGGAACGAGAGGTAGATCTTACTATTGAGCTTATTAAAGGAGTAGAATTTGTGACCATTCCTCCTTATAAAAATGAAACCTAAGTATATTTTGGAGCTCAAGAATTAATTTGATGATCTATAGGTGAAACGCTTTATACACCCTAGAACTTCTCCTTGCGGTTCCCCAATCCACATTTCTAGAAGGTGGATGGTACCCCATGCTTTATGGGGATTACCGTCAGTTGAATTAGACGACTATTAAGAATAGATATCCACTACCTAGAATATAAAACCACTTTGATCATCTCTGAGGTTTAAATGTGTTATCAAAGATATATTTGAGGTCAGGCTATCATTAGGTCCATGTCAACACTTAAAAAATACCTCTCTTAGCTTTCAGAACCAGGTATGGTCTCTTTGAGTGCCTGGTTATGTCATTCGGATTCATGAATGTGCCTTCGTTTTTCAGGTCTCTTTTGAAGTGGGCCTTCAACCTATTTTTCAATTCACTTTTTATTGTCTTTGTTGATGAAATATTAGTTCATTCACACTCTATACACAACCATGAAAACCATCTTGATATTATACTGAATATGATGAGAAAACATTAGCTCTATGTAAATCTTAGTAAATGACACTTCTGGATTGATAGAGTCCACTTACTCAGTTATATCATCTAAAAGTTTTGAGTTTCAATTGACCTAGAGAATGTGAAATTTTTAGTTTCTTGGGAATATCCCTAGAACATATTTGATATTAGGGGTTTCCTTGGGATAGATGGATATTATAGACACTTCATCTAGGATTTATCATGCCTTGTGGTGCCACTTATGGTCTTGATAATGAAGGGTGTGAAATTTGAATGGTCTAAATCTTCTGAAGCAGTATTTAAAAAGTTTAAGGGAACACTGAATTCATCACCGGTATTAATTTTGTTGGATATAGGTAGGGCATATACAATATATTGTTATGCATTATGTGTCATTATTGGAGTTATTCTAATGTTGGGATAGAAAGTCATTGTGTATGGTTCTTGTCATTTGAGGCCTCATGAGAGAAATTATCTGATGCACAACCTCGAGATCGTTACGGTTGTGCATGACTTACATTGTTGTAGACACTATCTCGTGGGATAGATTTTTCTTGTATTCACAAAACCCAAAATACTCAAGTACATTTTCACTCATAAGGATTTAAATCTCAGTAATTATAGGTGGTTTGAGTATCTATAATCATTTGATTTTGAGCTTTCATACACCCCAAGAAAAGGGAATTCCATAGCCGATGCATGGTGTTGTAAGACTCATACTCAGGTAGTTTAGGAATCCACTGATAAATGGAAGCTTATGTCCTTATTCTTGGAGATTCACATTCAGGTTGATGAGGACCATGGTCAGACTAATCTAGTATCATTAGCGGTGACATCCATTCTTCTAGAAAGAGTAAGGTCGAGGAATATATCTGATCCTGAAGTCCTTGTCCTACTGGAAAGTGTCTCGGATGAAGGTATTATTTCAAGTTGGACATTCAATGGGGATGATACTCTATTAATATTTGGGTGTATTTGGGTCCCTTAATATATCATAGAAGAGCTGATGATGGATTTTCATGCCTCGCCATTGGCGGTTCACCCCAGTTTTTCCAAAATATATTGAGATCTACGGTGTCATTATTGGTGGCCGAGAATGAAATGTGAGATAATTGATTTCATCACTCAATGTTCACCTTTCAGAAGGTGAAGGAAGAAAATCAGTATCTGGTATGTCTTCTTCAGCTATTGTTCATTACTAGGTGTAAATGGGATGATGTTTTGATGAACTTCAGGACTAGTTTTACAAGATCACCTCACAGAAATGATGTAGTGGGGGTTTTCATTGATTCTCAAAAGAAGGTTTCACACTTCGTAACTATGTGGGAGACCTTCTCGATAGACAAGTTAGAATGTTTTTATGTAAAGTAGGTGTTACGTCTTTTTGGAACTCCTCATTCTATCATTTCTAATAGAGATTCTTGATTCATGTCACGGTTCCAGAAGTGGTTACAAAAGGCCTTGGTTACAAAGGTACTTCTGAGCAGGGCCTATCACCTGTAAATTGATGGATGTGTAGATCACAAAATTTAGGTGCAAGAGGAGATGTTATGTTCACTTGTTATTGAATTTTGGGGTTCCTATGAGAAACACATTCTCTATGTCGAGTTTTCTTAAAATTATAACTTTCAGGATACCATTGAGATGGATCCCTATGAATCCATGTATCCTTGGCTCTCACCTATATACTTGCTATAGGTAGGAGAGGTAGTTGTTCTTAGAACACATCTCATGAAGGAGAGTTCATATCAGGTCCAGCATATTCAAAAGTCCATGTCGATAGCTCAATCCAGATAGTAATCTTAGGCCAAAAACTGCTGGAGACCTCTCAAGTTTGAGATCAGAGATTGGGTTTTCTTAAAAGTTTCACCTAGTTTTGGGAATAAACATATTTGGAAGTAGGGTAAGCTATCACTGAGATTCATTAGACCCTTAGAGATTGGGAATAAAATTGGACTACTGGCTAAACAGCTCACACTTCCTCATAGATATCAGTCTATGCATGATGTCTTTCATGAATCTCAACTTCATTGATACTATCCATACCTAACTAACATCTTTCATCCTGATGAGGTCGAATTGGATATGAATGTGTCCTTTGAGGATTATCCAATACATATTGTTGATAAGAAAATGAATACACTTCGAGGAAGGTTTTTTCCTCTTTTACAGGTTCTATGGAAGTTCAGTCGAGTACAAGATGAGACCTGGAAGTGGGAAGCTAATATACAATCTCAGTGGATGAAGATTTTTGCTGACAGTACCTCTTTACCCCCAAAAGGTCAGCTCGGGGATGATTTTCTATAAGGTGGGTTGGTGGTAATGACCCACCTTTTTAAAATGGTACATATCATTAGTTTTTTCATTTTGAATATATTAAATGGATTTAGTTATGAGTCTCAATCAATTCATGGGAGCATTTGGGGATCATTTGAAGTATAGAGTACTTGAAATTTGAAAGATAATTAGGGCGCACAGTTTACTTAAACCATACAACCTAGAGCGCAGGCCAGTGCGGCTACAAATAGAGACACCTATAGGGCGCATGATTTTCCTATAACTATGTGAGCCTATGTGAATGGTCGTATAACCTACTGTTTCTTTTAAACATAGCCTTACTACACTTTTTTCACAAATTTTACAAACTGTGCGATCCTAAATTTTTGGGGTAAAAAGAACAATTTTTCTTTTAATTTTTAAATCTATTTCTCCTCCACCTTTTTTATCCAAAAACCTAACTAGTGGGTTTGTCTCACATAGAGTCCCTTCCTTCCCTAAGCTTCAATATTTATAACTCCTCCATCTGGTGGCAGGTCTTCAATCTAAAGGAATCACTGGATAGTCCAAGGTAAGGCTAACCCCACATACTCCTCCCATGGTAAATCTTACCATCTATTATCCTATTTTGATGTAGGATCATATTCCCTATTTCCAATGCATTGGACTGAAACTTATATCTCTTCTAACCTGCTTTGAATATAAGTTTTATATCAAGTGAGGCTTCATCTACGGACCTAAGGTTGGTGGTCGTGTAGTTTTCCATTTTATTTTCAATCGTTTTGTATTGATTTTATCGTTCCATAATCTGGCCTTTGTCAATATCCTACATTGTGTTGACTCTGTAATGCCTAAATGATCCTATGTCCTTGATATAGGTGAATTGGTTCTTATTTAGGGGTTTATAAAACAAACATACTCTTTAAGTACACCCATAGGTGTGTCTCCTTGAAATTGGACATTTTGATCAAATAATTCAAAATACATAGAACCTAATTTAGCTTACATCTAGACTTTTAATTGAATTAGTAGTTGACTCAAGTGTAATTAATGTATTCCTAGGTTCCTCAAAGGTGTTTGTCTCCTTTATAAGTGGAAATTCCCAAATGAGAAATTGGGTTATTACATGACCTTAACCTTAACACTTTATCCTTATAATTAAACTTGTCATGTTTAGGTAAATGGAATGGTTAGGTTTGTGAATGATGTATTGGGAAAGTTTTTTATTACCTTCTAAATGAGTTGGTTCTAAATGGAATTAATTTAAAGGATAGCACATCTTTCCCTTAGTCATGTTTTTATATAGAAAGTCACCTTTGTGTTGAATTGAATAATTGTAAATGGTAATTTTTTATTGAGATGCCTTGAATAAATTGAGCTTACTAATATCATGTGAATTATATATATATATATATATATATATAAATTTGTATGTGTCGGAGGTATTTCCCCATGGTATTCATATATACAGTGGAATGATGTTAAGGGCCTTAATAGGATATAGAGACCCAAGTTCCCCTTACATTAGTGCCAAGATTACTGCCCCATGAGTATAGCTTATTATCTCATATACTATTTTTGTAATCCTCCATGTTATGTCCCAAACCAACCTAGAAATATACATATATTTATTTAATTATATAGTGACATGATATGAAATACCAACTATAGGCTGAAGTAGGAAGACCAATCAGGTATCATTTAGGAACCTGAGTGGGAGGTTATTTATTCATTATGCACTGCTTTACTTCCCTACTTTTTAATTCACACTAAATAGATATGATAACCTACTTAGTTTACAAATATACACCATTGATGGTGGCCTAGTGAGATTTACCTCACACCTTACTCAGGCCACCATTGGCTCCTGAGAAAACTGTTTTCCTACAGGTATGGATAGGGTCGAGCAACTTTCTATAGGTTGCTGATCCTTTTTTCTTAGATTAAGCTTAAGAGAAGGGGGTCTAGCATGCTCTTGTGATTCCATGGAGTAACTTTAGTATTTCATTCACTTTTTACAATTTTTTATGGAATGTAATTTACCAATTAATCTGTTTACTTCTATACTATCATTCCATGAAACCATACATGTATCATAAATTTCTTTGAGGCTTTTTGATATTATATTCAGTTATCTATTTCTTCCACTGATTTTTTTAGTAAATTGTTATGCTTTTGTTATTTATTGTATCTGTTTGTTGTATTACATTTTTTCTATTGATCACAATTTTTTATATCTTTTGTGCCACTATGACATGGGGTTATAGTCTCCCAATTGTACTACCTTTTTCACCCCCACTACTAGTCGGCATCCCCTGGCATATGGGGAGACGCACCAGAGATCATGTGGCCAACCATGCTCAGGTCACGGTAAGTGGTATCCAGTTTTGGGACGTCACACATATATAGTAATTAAATATATCCTTATGAGAATTAAAGTAAATGATAAATGAATCACATCATTTCATGGAGGTTGTAGTCCAAACGTAAGCATGATCCCTATTATCACATTGCCATGAGTGGTAAGGAGAGAGATATTGAATATAAAATTTTCATAATAATATCCCAGTGTTGTAATGATACAAATAAAATAATTTTATGATGATTATATAACATTTGGAGGAGTTTTAATAACAAAGAAACATTAAATTGATTGGTAGGGAAAAAATACCTCTTCTTCATGTATCCTCCTTCAAAAAGAAACTTAAGGCTTCTTAGATTGGTCTTTTTGGGAGACCATCACCTTTAGGTTATGGATATTTGTTGGGAGTGTATATTTTCTAATCTAGGTTTATCTAAAGGGATCACATGGGGTGGATAATATATGATAGGAGGTTCCCTTTTTATGTAAGGGGAGTGGAATTCTTATAAATACTTAAAACAGTACAATATGATAAAGTCAAATTCAAGTTAATGTGGCAACTAAGATAATCGAATTTGATGATAATAAAATTTAATGTTTAAATAAACTTCACCAATAATATTCAGACCTATTTTAATGTTATTTAATATTTTATCTCTCTAATTTTACCCATCATAATCCCATTTAACTAGTGCCATAGTTATGAATTTTTACCATGGTTACTGTTCATAAAAACTAAACATGTAGTTTCCCACATTAACATATTTTTAAATGAAAATTCCAAATGTGATAAAAAAATATCGTATTCAATTTCTATAAGGGGAATAAATAGATTTTAAATTAAATGTACCAAATTTAATGATAATTGGTATTAGAAAAAAATGCCTCTTTGGGAAAAAACTAAATTTATTCTTATTCATTGCATAGTTAAAACAAGAAATATTAATGGAAAAATGAATTAATATATAATATATAAATTTATATAAAATCATTAATCGATAGTTATTATTTTAATTTATTATGATAAAAGAACATTTCAAACATAAAAATATATTTTTATAGAAAAATATCTTTATTACACTCAAATGAAATTATTTTAAATTTAGACTAATAGATAGCCAATGAAATCATCTTTTAATTTTCAAAAAAATAAATTTTTATAATTTTTTGTCCTATTCATACCTTCTAAAGTAACATATTTCAAATAACAATAATATGTAATGAAAATATTTTGAAAGTATGTCACAGATATTTTAAAATTTATGTTTCATATAAATCTTGTTATCAAGTACAAAAAACATATTTAGGGATAATTATATCATTAAATCATGTGTTCCTATATTATGCCCCTTTTTATAAATTTTATCCTTGAAATTACATCTCTGTGATATAAAAAACAAATGATTCATGTCCCTCATGATATCCTTGAGATCCCATGTAGTATTTTCAATAATGGTTTAACAACATAGCATTGACCAAGTGAGTAGTATTACTAAATAGAACTTTTTCTCTTATATAGAGAAAATATTTTAGTTTTTCTTCATAAAATATGTAATGATTTAGTGGTAAAACCTCTGAATTAAGTTCATGTGTAGGATCATGTATTTTATTACCCAATAGATATACATGGAACACATCATGTGTGATATTTAGAACAGATTCCAAAAGATAATAAATTATCCAAGCATGATAATGAATTTATAAGAGACTAAAATTTTTGGGTCTAAAATTTCACATTGTTAGAAATAAATACACCTTATTGAAATGAAATATTAGTGCATATTACATTGTTATAAATCAATACACCTTATTGAGTGAAATCCATTAATTTAGGAAAAAGCAGAAAACAAAAACGTTTTTACCCCTAACACATTTAAAATATCAAATAAATTATCTAAATATATATTCTTATGGTTTAATTGTCCTCTAAGACTTCCCATCTATCAAATAATGATATGAAATAATAATGAAAAACTGTGTACTATATTCATAATAAAGACTTATCCAAAACATAGAGTTAATCCTTGGATCCCAATCTGATGCAGTAGAACTATATACACCATAAAAACATACCACATACTTCATATAATTTAATGATGATCAATTGTGAAATAATCATTTTTTCCAATGAAATTTGGTGAATTCATAAGGTGATGTACAACAACCCAAATAACATTATGTTCTTGAAATTATTTAGGTATTTTGGTGATGGAATCTATGTTGATGTTTCCCCATTTCCATTCTAGTATGAGTATTATTAAAATCCTCCACTTAGATTTTAGTTATAGCTTTAAAATTATTAAATAACATGCATTAAGATACACACTATTCAATATACCCTTTCATATTTTCCAAAAATATATACAATTATAAATCTCTTCACATCATTGTACTTTTAGTATGAATTGAGAATTATGAACTATGAGATTCATTTGATATCTACTTATTTAAATATCATTTTTAAATGACACATATATAGATATAAAACATTATCATTCCATTACCATCATGGATAAACTCTTTAATATTCCACACCTTCTTCCATAGTTCACAATCTCTCTTCTTAACCTTTTAAATCCTCCTGTGAATGGATAGTTGAACAATAATCTAATAAAAATATGACCTATAAAATATTATGATTATTTCAATGAACATATTATTAACATCACTTATTAATAGATCTCTTTCATCCTTTATTATGGAGAAAAGATTATTATCCTTCCCACTCATGGAATTGGCCACCTTTTTCACCTTCCTAAGGTTGTATTCTATTGATCAGTAATAATCTTTAATAAACTAAAATAATGTATTTTACATATATTTATCTCTATCTCTGTGAAAATATAATTAATACATTTATGATCAGTATGTATATCACATAATTCACCATAAAGATAATCCATAAATATCTTTAATGAAACAAATTAACATTGAAAAATAAAAACCCGGAGTCGGGTAATTTTACCAACTAGTTTTTAATTGGAATGAGGCCTAAGCAATAACCATGACATTCGTCATGAGGATGCATCTGAATCCCTTTATTTATTCTTCACAATATTTCAAAAATCCTTCTGCACTATAGGTTGTCTTGAGAACATGTTTTGTTACTAAAATTCAATTATTCTCCTTAAGATTTTCCACAAATTCGTCTATACAAATGAACTTGGCTCCCAACCATGTCAGTATGGTATTTTGATTATATTTTCATGAGAAATATCACACATATTTTAAACAATTTCCATTAAACTAATCAAAAAAAATTAATCTTGATCACTATGGTTGGTGTAAGAAATTTCGTAATAACATTCATTATTGAAGGATTCATTGATACATTATCTTGTGAGACTTTATAAACAATGAATGAAAATATCATTACAAAAAGTCACACATGAAAAAATTTGTGTACATTTTCTCCTTCATAAGGTTATTTAAAACAATCCTTAATTGATAATCTACCTCATCCATACACTTTGAAATATATATGAATATCATTTATAAATACCATGAAAAACTTATCAATGTAATTTATAATGGGTCTATTAATTAAATCCATTAAGATGGTAGGGGAATTTATAAGTTTAAATGTAATCACTATAAAATTATAAGGACATACCACATACTGAGGGATATTATTGGTATAAACACTTTTTGACCCAAAATTGATTGTATTCAGAATGAAGATTAATTTTTGATAAGTATTTAGATATTCACAGTTGTTCAATAATTTCATTAGTATGGGGAATAGGAAACAAGTTCTTGATAATTATATTGTCATATTATTGATAATAAAGTAAATGATTTATTGGCCATTATTTATTTATAAAAAAATGAATCGGTGCACTCCATTGTGATGCACTCAGGCATATGAATACCTTTTCATGATTTTACTTAAGTTTCATCTTCAATTTCTAAAAATATATTTGTTCCATTTTATATAGAGTATTTGAAATATATATATCACCAAGTATGATATATATTTAAAGCATTGATAAATATACCTATTGAATAGGTTGTATTATCTATAAAATAGAATTAATTTCAATTAGAAGTTTATATTCATCATCAAAGAAAACGGATATCATATGTTGATTTCTAATATCAAATGTGACTTCCCATCTATTAAAATTATTATGGTATCTATATAAATAATGATAATACATACTTGGAATACCATAAAATTCTAATTGAGTTAGAATAGAAATATTTTCAAGATGAATAATCGTATAGTTTTCTATTGGATAGGTGATATAAACAAGAGACGTGATCATCATACCATTATTGGTTTTCCTAACTAACAAAACATTTAACCTTTGAGTTTTTGATGTGGTACACTAAGAAAATTTTTTAGATATAAAATATTATGTAATGATACAATAAAAAAAATTTAAGGTCAAGAGTGAATATTATGTGTAAAATTCAACACATCATTCTCATGACCCACTTTAGAAATTGTGACTTTATGAGAAATCCATTTTTGTATTAAATTTCTTGTTTATGGATTCATATTATTATAAATAACCACTGGATTAATTAGTTTATGAGAATATATCCCATGCTATTTAAAATAATATAATTAGAGTAAGAGTTCAACACTCAATTGATATTTCTATACATTAATTTTATTGACTAGTGTCATCACATCACTTCTTTATTAATTTACCCGATAACCATATTTTATGTAATTAAAATAATTTACCATACCCTATAAGGCAATTTATTTCAAGATAATTTAAACAATTATGGAATGAAGTATCATTAATTTTCATTAATTTATTGGTGTTATTAATATAATATCCTCAAAATCCCATTTTTTCTAATCCCAAAAATAACTAGCATAATAGGAGTGTACAATATAAATTTCTATGTAGATAGCACATCATAAGATTTCATCAGGACTATAAAATTTTATTACAATAAATAACTCTTGGATAGTTGGTCTTAAAACACTATATAACCAATCAATATTTCTTTTCATATTGATGATATAATTTTAGTCTTTCCAAGCATGTCTTGTGAATTTTTCCACATAGGTACCAATGGATTCCTCATCTTTCTACTTCATCTCTATATATAACTTCTATTTTAATGTGATTATTTAAAGGAAAATATATGATGAAAAATACCAACTTATTGACTTCCCATGTTATGGATTAAATTTCTTTATCTTGACTTATACTCTTTATAAGAGTCCACCATTGATTTTCCTAACCTTCCAAACTATACCAAACCCAAATAAATTTTACATTTTCAAAGAATAGGAGGACATAGAATAAATTTTCTATATAATTGATCTACTTCTCAGCCAAAAGTGGATAAAAGGGACAAATGATGGAGGGTGTACATAACTATATAAAATACTCAATAGTGAGTTGTTTTATTTCATTATTCAATTGGAAGATCTGCACGATTCAGGTTACCATTCATATCTTGGGATATTTTTCAAGCATAGCCCAATTATTTCCCATTCCAAATCCCATTTCATTTGGTTTCTCATAAAGATGGTTGTTCTATTGTTTGTAACATTTTTTATTCACACAACTCCTAACTTCTATATCCAATAACTAAAACTAAATAATGTGTGTTTTGGTGTTAAAAATAAATAGTTATAGTAATACATCATCTGATTATGAAAATCATTCTTATAATGTCCTATATTTTTAAGCATTATTTTAAATTATAATACTTTATGTTCATATTATATCAATATGTTTTATCATTGTTTTTCATATATTATATCATATGATACATCATAATGATTTAGATAGAGAGATTGAATTTGAAAAATAATATCACCTGGGAGTGTCTATTTGAGTATGTAGTCTTAGACCCATTAATTGGGAATCAAATGAAGATTAAGGTGGCACTAAATCATCATTTTTAAAGTATTAATCACCTGGTACATGTGACACCCACATGTCACTATAGAGAATAATTTTTTTTCTTTTATATTATATTAATTTTTTATGAGTTCCAGTTACTGTTGGGTTTTAATTTTGTAGTATTGGAGGATTTAATTGTGTTTTACGGATTACCCGCTCAATTAGAAGTAAATGTATGGTTCTCATTTGAAGGGGTTTATCATTGAGACATAATTTTCTCACCAATTACATATAGTTTAATAGACCATGTGAACCACCAAAGAAATTTTGTGAGTGGTTGAGGCCACAGAATTACAATGCACATAGTTGGAACACAATTTGGAAAATCTTACATCCTATCTAAAATCACATATAATATGATTTTTCCAAAAAAAAAACTATTTGAATTAAATTTTTTTCACTTCTTTAATCTCTCCTAAGAATAAACCCTACAATGATAGCCGAATGAGTATTTCCACCCACCTCCCGTCTTCAATCATTTTTTTTTCTTTATGATTTTCATGTTTTTTCAAGGAAAATATTCCCATATTTCCATTTTTATTACTGTTATACAAATTTTATCTTGGTTTTGGATACTATCATGAACCATAGAACCTTGTGGAAAATTATATCATTCTAGGTGGATATAATATTGGATTTCTGGGGTCTGATGTCAATTAACATAGTCTATATCCTTATTTGGGATCTCTCTATTGAAGTTGACACATTATGAGGGGTTACAAAAAAATATCCAATTCTTTAATATACATGTTAAAATGAAATTTTTTCAATTTGGAATTCAAAATGTGATTATTATTACCAAATAACTTTTTATTTAAAGTATAAATATATTATATATCCATTTGGTGATTTCAAACTATTTTAATGTGTTTTGAGCTTGGCATAAAAGGTTTATATTTTGAATTCCAAGATTTTATGTTTGATAATCAATGTTTTTATGTTGTAAGAATATGTTAAATTAATATGGTGTTTTTAATATTATTATTATGGTATGTAATGGGTTTCAATCATTTTTTATTTTCATTAATGGAAAACTATTTTTAAGGTGTAAAGTGTGTCAAAATGAGGTGTTGAACTCATAGTGATTTAAAAATGGGTTCTTTAATGAATTTAAAATGTTGGTTTGAAATTAGTGGGTGCTTTTACATTTATAAATTTTCTTAAGGGATATTTTAAAATGTGTTTTATGGAAATTGATAGCCTTTTTCATTATTTTTTATTTGAATGAATTTGACCAAAGTTTAAACAATCGATTTGAAATGTTTAATGGTATATAAATTTTATTTGAATCATTAATAAAGATTAATGTGATGTTTTATGAAATCTAAAAGTGCCTGTAATTTAGAGCAATGTTTTCATGTAAAAGGACTGGTTGGAACATTATCCTTTAATGGATAGTTATGAAAGATTCCTAGTGACTTCCCCTTGAGTTGTTTAACACTTTTGTGTCTTTTTATAACAATGTGATTATTCTTGGTCCCCTTGTTTGGGGATATTAAATTTCAGTGTGTTATAGGTAATGGATATTCATAACTTATACCATTTATACCAATCATGTATTTCATGTTCATTCACATAACTACTTTATTGGTCATGGGAACTAGGATATTATGTTGGAGGTATATCATTCTATTATATTTTTTTTTACACTCCGCTAGTGGAGCTCCATTAATACAATGAAATTCAGCTTGAATGGATATTTTATTTTAATGAGGCTTTTTTGGGATAGTTAGATGACTTATTTTTTTGATTTAGTATATGAAAAAAAATTATGTGAGATAAAATTAGTAAGATAGAACCATCTCAAATTATATATTCAAGTTTATATCCCATAACACATTTGATTTCAGGATTTTTCACATTAGGGGTTTGGATCTTGATATATATTATATAATTTCTCTTTGTTTTATGATTATAACACAATATTTTATCTATATTTATTATATAGTTCTTGTGACTTGTTTTTTTGTCTTGTTTATGATTGACCCATGTGTGTTGGTTAATATTTATTATAATGGTTTCTTTTAGGGGCTTGTTAGAAAACACATTTTGATTTATTGAAAATCATGCTAAGTTCATAATGTGGATTTTAAAATGATTATTTTTTTTGAGAGATTGAATATGTCAAAGGATATTTTTAAAATTATTATTTACATTTTAGAAAAATAAATGAATTGTTTTGATAATAGTTCATGGACAAAAAATCTATTTAAAATGGTAATGGTTTGTCTTGAAAAGGAATTGTTCTATGGAATGATTTTAATTTGTGTGTTTTAACATTATGAAAAAAAAATATTATTTTTGAAGTGTTAATTAAATTATTAATTATAAATAGTAGTTTGATGTTTGTAAACCCCAGTTTCAATATATATTTTCATACTAAAATTAATTATTTTCATCATGAAATGAAATGTATAATTTCTATAGGTGGGGACCTATGGGGATATTTATATAATACCTATGATTTAGAAATTCTTGGTTTTCAACTATATTTTTTTTTCATGAGTCATGTGTGGGGTGATTTTGGGTGATGGCGATAAACTATAGGTCGCATGGAGATGGTTTCAGAAACATATCAAGTTGTTTTCTTGTTGATTTATTTTTTGGTAGTGTTGTATTTTCCAAGATTTAAATCCTTGTATATGCTTTTAGTAATTTTTTTATAGATATTTATGCTATTTTTTCATAGAATTTATATATGATTTTTATATTTATGTGAATGGGTTAGATCGGTGTTGTTGGTTATGACCTGTTTGGCATGTTTTTTTGTTTTCATATATGATTCATACTTCATATATTCCCAATTTATAGATAGACCATTTCAGATAATCACTTTATTTTCCACTACATTTTCTCTCATATTTAAGGATAAACCATTCACAAAGTCAATCTTGTGAGTCCTAAGAACTAATTTTCATAGCATGGTAATAGATAAAGGTCGAGGGGCCCTGTAGTGAATTGGAACGAGTTTTATGTTGATGGTATCAAGGGTTAGATCTATAAAAAATGGTTTCAGAGCTTTTTTGTTCTTTAGTACAATTCAAATATTCTATAGTATCCCTCTTGTTTATTGGGCATGGCCTTTTAAGAAGGAGATTAAGTTTATTGGGTCTTGAGAGATAGGAGTGGGTGAGTCAAGATAACACATTCTCACCCCGACCATCGATTTGGGGGATTTTGGATTCAAATTGTGTATTTAAGTTTTTTTTAGTAATATTCATTTGTTTTTTGATTTTAACTAGTATTGTAATGTTTCCCATTGAGTACCTAGGATATTTTAGTGGTATCTAGTTTTTTTGAGGTGGTTATAGAGGGGGAACATGAGCTACATGGTTTGATTTCATAGTTTGGGAAACCATGTTGTCCAAATGTGGTTTGGATCTATCGCCTTTAAATATATTCTTTCATAGTTAATTTATGTTTTCCAACAAATTCCACTGAAACATGTACAGTCCAATATTATCTAGAGTTTAGTTTTTATGAATCCTCTTAGATCTAGATAAATCATAGAATGAATCTCACTTGTTTGATATGGATTGAGGAGTGATTTTATTACACTTTGTATATAGTTGTGGTGAACATTATTTGATGGTTTTTTAGTGATTTAATAATGATTTATTTTAAATCCATGTTTCAGAAAATAATGGAATTTTGTGGAAAGAATTGTTTTTAACATGGTTTTAAGATTTATTATGAAGAAGATATTACCTTTGTTTTTATGAATTATTATATATAATAGTTATTTACATTTTTATTTTATGAAAATATTTTAAAATGGTAAAGTGTGATGTTTTATCATTTTGGGGGGATTTTTTAATATGAATGATTTAAAACGAGTGTTTTTTAAGTGTTTCAGGTATAGAAGTGGATTTTTTTAAAAAATAAAATCAATATTATTTTAAAATTGATGTTTTCTTATGAGTATTAATCATATGATTTGGTGTCCAAAATGAAAAAATAATTTTAAAAGGAAATTAGAGACATGATATATTTGGTTCTTATGGGTTCCACTATGGTGGAGTTGTTTTAAAAGAGAAATGTTTTCCTATTTTTCATTTATGAGACTTGGTGGAAATTGATTTTAAAATTCCTAGAGAGATTTTTCATTTTCAAACAAAAAAAATCTTTTAATTTCATGATAGTGATGTTCTTTGTTTCAATGATATATACTTTGTTTTTGATTTAATGCATATAACAAGATATTATGGTTTAAATTTTGATTTGTGAATTAATGTTGTTTGTAATGACTATTTTCTTCATATAAATGTTTAAAATATATCTAATAATATTTTCAAATATATTCGCTAAGTTGTTATAAGATTCGTAGGCCCTACATGACTCCATGATAATATTATATAATTATTAAAAATTTATTATGATATGCACATAGGTCTTTAAAATAAGGGAATAAATCCCTATCATAGTCTCATATAATAAATCCAAGATCACCATTGGGTAAAAAATATGGATTTTACCCTAGTTGTGACATAACCTTTGTCAATATTAGGCATTTTGAGGTTGTGCAGTCCTGAGTGCATTAGTAATTTTATAAATTAATAAATTAATTTTTTAATTATTATATCTCCATGACCTAAACTTCTTTATATAGACTTGGTCATATCCAATTCATATGGTTAACCAAATAAACATTATAATTGAGAGGATATTTTTGAGGATCATTGGAAGATATCAAGATCGTGGATCAATGATTGGAATTCCACAATGATGGACAATTATAGAAGAGTTTTTGGATCTCACTAGTGAAGAAAACACATATTTGTTCTTATTTAATGATCGAACCAAAAACAAGGTATTAAATTTTTTTATGGATTAATTTCCCATTCTCTATCTAGTTATGAACACGAATCAACCCACAAATAGGTTGATGGGAAGGTCAATCATGCATTGCCGGTTAGTCACAAACTTCATGGGATTATGGGAAATTGTTATTTTTTATTATTATATCTATTTCTTATCATTCTAATGAAAACAAATCAAGGACATCATGAACAGAATAAAAGGTTCATCCTATTTTTTCTTCTATATTTCTCCCATATTTAATAACATTTTCTTCGTCATTATTCCATTCAACTGATAATTCAACTAATACTTGGTAGTTGAATATAACATGAATGATCTTCAATGCAACATATTGTTACTACATGTTTGGATCTGAAATCATTGAATTGATCAAGGTTTAGGGAGATTTTGATGGTTTAGGATCAAATTTAGTGTTCTTGTTTTATGGTTGGGCGTTCACTTTGTGGTGTGGATCTACGTGGATCAGTTTCTCAGTAGTGTATATATCCAGGATCTGACAAATGTTGATAGATGTGCTTGTATAAATAGAGATCAATGGATTAAAAAGATCCCCCTTACGGGATTTTTTTTGTGGTAGTGGTTTATGAACAATCCATGTGAAGAAAGAGGGAAATTTATAAAATTTAGAACTTTAGGGATTTTTTTCCAACGAACACACACCTTGCAGTCCCCCTTCTCTGACACTAGGGTTTAAAAATAAAGAAAAATGTCATATTTCATATGACATGTGTCACAAAATGTGTGATCCAATACTGGTGGCTAGGCTTGTATCCCGTAGTGTATATGGGAATGAACATGGTCATGCATATTAGCTCAACCAAAGTACATGGGCATGGCTCGGTACTAAAAAACTTACAGGTAAATGAGTGTGGCCCAAACTACATGGGCACAAAATAATATAAATAAGTTTGGGAATAATTCACTCCAAGTTCCATAATAACAAATACATGTTTTGTATCACAGAATGACACATGGTGTATATAAAGGATTACATGTCATGTGAGATGGTGAGGAACAACCAGCCCGGGGAAGAGGATATGCATTGTGTACTCCCTAGTACACTCCTAGTATTTATTTTAATACCTGTTTAGGTACTCAATGTCCTCAATGTAAAACATTTTTTTTTGAGTTTGATCACATTGTCTTTCCCTACGAGGGTCCAATGTTGAATTACATCCTAATCATAGGATTGGGATCCCCTTTAACGGTTTTGTCTCACATAATGATTGTAATATCCCCTTGTGAGGCTTGAGGTGGGATCCTCTATCATATATTCTTGCATGGGTAGGTTTTTTGATATTTGAGTGACCATCTTACACCTGGCATCAATCTCCAAACTAATGGATTGATCCATTTGGGTGTGTGTAATCACACATAAGTTGTGTGAGTGTTCTCATTTCTAGATATCGACATCTTTTGAGTTCAGTAAAGTAATTCATGGGTGATAACTGATGAGAAAGAACTCTCATATGAGAACCATTTTTGATAAGATAACTCATAGAGAGAGTTCTCCTAAAAGAGCTTTACCTTGATGCCTCGAGTATAATCCTCTTAATGGTAGTCGATGAGAACTCTTTGAGACTTGGAGTCTATTATGAGTATATCTATGGTTTTATGGCTATCATTATTACTTTGTATAATATATTTATTGACAAGATCTTGAGTTGATGAGTTTTCCACTCATGATGCTTTTTGTTTAGTAACATTTGAGTGTTCTACTAGTATTTTTTATAATCACTCTCATATGGGATCAACCAATACATATCATGTATTATAAAAAATGAATTTTGATCGTGTCATAAGAGGGTAGAGAGTATGTTGAGCATAGTGATCTAGTAAGACCATGCATGTATTTGATAGTATTACCATCCTCCTTAGTAGGTTTTACTATATTTAAATTTTTAGTGGGCTAGTATTTTTCCCTTATACATTTCAGTACTGATGTAATACTATGATTGTGGGTTATAGATGTAGGCATGAATTTGGTATCATCTTTATATTACATTCATCATTGTATGGGATTGGGTATGTGTGAGTGTGTGCACTTACATTAGTCTAAGGCCTCCCAAGTGTGTGATATACTTACTCAGTGTTAGTTTCCATCCCCTGGCCTACTTGAGGTAGTCTTGGGGTGGTAACACTCAGTTTACTACTAACCAGATAAGAAACTATGGGTTGGTTTATTATAGAGTGTTATCAAAGAAGTTTCAATCTTATGAATTGATTTTAGAGATTGTCTAGTAGTGGTATTGGTTTTGGAACTAGGGTAATAACTATAGAATATTTCTAGTTTATCTTTCAGACTAGGGACCCCAGTGTTGCTATGGTGGCCAACATATCCATTCACCCAGACCCTAATAAACTTTTGGTTGTCCTGGTAGATGTGGACATGAGTTCATGGAAAAAACATAGGTACATCTATCATATAGGACTGGGGTTTTTCATGTCCTTTTGAGTTATATCTATAAATATAATCTTTGATCATGGTGCGTCTTAATAATTTTAGGATACCTCCAAGAATACTCCCACCCATGATTCCACTGTAGGATCAGGAGGAGGATCCACTATGTAAAAAAGTCATTATTAAAGTTCCATGTACAAGAGGTGGTACCTCTGGGTAGTTTTCTATGTTTTCTACCACCCATGGAGTAGTAGGTTGTGTCGACAGTACCAGTCAAGTATGTTCACAAGATGATCATATTCCACGTATTTTAGAATAAATAACCTCTTATGTTTCTGGTGGATCCAAAACCCCAAGAATCTTAGGGCTAGCTATAGTTAGTCACTTGAGTTTTTCTCCTTATGATGGAACATGTAGATCAGATAGTGGGCCTAACGGTGAGTGATCCTCAAGGATACTCTAAGAGATGGTGGAGTTTGATGAATTATAAAACTAATGAGATAACTCTATCCAAGAAATATTTTTAGTGTATCTTTACGGAGGGGTTATTCCTAGACACATTGTGATCTATGCAGATTTTGGATCTTCGGTAGTTATAGCATGTTAGCATGACCATGGTAGATTTTTCAGTGAGTTTCACTAACCTCTCACAACACTCTCTAGATATAGTTCAACATACATTCTTCATATCACATGAATTAAATTAGGTATTATGCCAAGATATTGTGGCTTTAGTGATATCATTTTTCATACCTACTTAAACTGAAGTTATAGATAGGTCTTTGTTAGTGGAGAGATCCCAAGAAGAGCAGACACTAATAGTGGGTGACGGTAGTTGGCACAAAAGGTAAAAGAACTTAATAGGTGGAATCCAATGGAAATCACAAGTATCCAAGTGTGTGAGATGCTTTAGAATATGGTCTTGAGATATAGTATTGATATTTCATAGATCTTAGTATATACCTAGTCAACTGAGAGAGAGGTGGTGTTTCACTAATGATGGTTAGTGACATATCGCTCATAATTGTTTTACATATCATATTGATGAAAGAGATATGGTCCATGGATTTCCCGTGTACATTTAGTGGAAGAATATAGGAGGTTCACAAGGAGAAGTACATAAAATAGGATCATAGAGATCCGCCAAAGATGGAATTTGGTTTGACCAATGACCACCATCGCATCTAGGTGGTCTATACTAGGATTAGAAATCTGGTTGGGATGGAGGAGGAAGGATAAAAGTAGTGGAGGATTATGACCTCGAGTATCCAAGTATGAGTAAATGTATAATCTATATCCTTTATAAATTATCTATAGTACTGTAACCATTGGTGTGATCTATTATTTTATTTCCACTTACCTTTCTTGATTCATATAGATTGTGGTGTTTCCATTGTATTGACCTTTATGCTTAAAGAATCCTGCTGGAGATGACACAGTGATTAAAAACTACTATGGATAGTGTGACCTAACTCTTGGAGGAGAGGGACTATTTTTTTTACTTTTTTAGAGAAGTGATGAGGACTTATGACATTATCATAGGTATGGACTAACTATTAACAGTTGATTCCTAGAATGGCTATTTTAGGTGGAGGATGGGGTGTTTCCATGGTGATGGGATGAGGTATTCCTTCATGTATAAGAGGTAAACCTAGGAAGAGTATGATAGGCTCATACATATTAGGATATAACTAATGAATCATAAGTTCACTTTTATTTCCCTTACAGTTGTAGATGATATGGGTTATCATATTTCTATAGTGATGCCAGTGTATGAGTACTTATTTCCCTATAATGTGTTGGTATTATCTCCCCACTAAGAGGTAAACTTATGGATAGACTTCCACCTAAGTAATTCCTAGGTATTTACACCAATATATCTAATGTTTATCGAAGAGATTCATGAGCTGAATGTGTATTTGGAATAATTCAAATAGAATGGAATTATCATACCTAGTGTGTCACCCTAGAAAATCACCATTATTTTACAACAAGAATGTGGATGAGATATTTAGGTTTTGTGTGGATTACCATTGCCTAAACTAGGTGGATGTGAACAATTATTATCCACAATCGAGGATCGATGACCTCTTCGATCAGTTGAGATGGGAGAGAACTTTCTAGAATATAGAACCCAGGTCATGCTATAACTATCTCTGAGTAGGAGATGTGGGTAAACCTATGACAACATTATTATTATTCTACACTCAGTAAGAGTAATTGGTTATTAATTTTGGTATGATGAATGCCCCTATAGTGTTCCTGGGACTCATGAATCAAATCTTATAGACATTATTAGAAAGTATTTTAGTGGTATTAATAAATAAAATCTTACTGTAAATTGATTATAAAGAGGAGCACACACGACACTTAAGGATGGATGAAGAGGTACTTTGATATCACCAACGATATAGGAATATCTCTCATTGTTAGTTATAGATTATAGAGTTCCACTTTTTGGGACATTTCATCTTGGCCGATGGAATAGAAGTGGATCCATAAATTTTTGAGGAATTTCTATCTTTCAAGAAACTCAAGAACATAATGGAGGTGTTGAGATTCCATATGTTTTAAGGATTATAGATGAGATTCTTTTCCAATTTATCTATTATATTATATTCTTTGATTTCTTTAAACTATAATGGTTAGAAATTCATGGGGATAAAAAGGTTTCAGTATAATTTGTAGGGTTTGAGTTAGAGTTTAATGAGTACTATAATATTGATATTCCAAAAGGAGGGTGTAGAATACGTAGTGTTTAGTGATTCCCCGGTGACTAAAATTTGGTTTGTTCTGATATAGAGGTAGGTAGAGATTTTTTATGGGTACTTACAAGTAATACATCTTGAATAGAAATATATTACCCATAATTTGGAGCTAGTAGTTGTATTCTTCACCTTGACTATGTGGATACACTAACTTATGGGTTATTAGTTTATCTACCATTCTATCCCCAAGAGTCTCAAGTATGTATTCTCATAGAAGGATATTAACTTTAAAAAGTAGTGATGGCTATAGTTCTTCTATGACTATGAAATTGATATATTATATACTCTTGAGAAGAGGAACATGGTCCATAATGCTCTTAGCAATAGATCTTGTTCACTGTCATTGGTGGAGGCATCAAAGAAGTAATATTTATTGTAGTTTTTTTAGTGTATGAGGATGGTGTGGAATATCAATAGTCAATGGTAGTTACCAAACCACGTCTACAGCTTTTTAGGGTGGCATTTCATGGGGATACTGACTATGAGACATTACATACTCAGATATCTACTAGGTATGTTGTTGATCTATTATCTGAATGTGGGGAGCATGCCATCCATTTTATAGGATGGAAGATGGTACTAGGGAAGTTTCATGAGGGTGTCATGAGGGTGTTTCATAAACCCACCTTTCCCATATATCCTGGTGTGATAAATATATTCTCGGACCTTTGAAGTTAATTCTTGTGTCTATGGATAAATAAGTGTGTATCAAAGATTTTCTCTTGATTTTTCACATATAATTAGGGGAAGGTAGAGCACTGGGTTCTAGTGGGTTTATCTCAACACCTTGAGGTTCCTAACTTGAATTGTTTTGGTATTTAAATGGAAAATTTTATGGGGATACCAAAGAAATATATAAGACATAATTCTATATGGGCGATTGTAGATTGACTCTCCATGTTATCCCACTTCCTAGCTATCCATTAGTAGAGTTCAGTACAGATATTTCGATGTATATTTCTATAGGAGATATTCTACCTTCACTACATTCCCTTGATTATCATTTTATATGATGATAATCACTTCACATAACCATTATATATATTATTATAGGAGTCCCTAGGGACTTAATTTCATTTGATCATGTAATTTTACCCCCAAACTGACGACCAGACTAAGAGATCCATTCAAGTTCTAGAGGACATGATTCAAGCCCCCATGTTGGAATTTGGCCACAGTTTGGAGGTTCATATAACCATGGTGCAGTTTTTGTATAATAAAATCTATTATTTTACCATCATTATGGAAACATTTGAGTCATTTTATGGGATACATTTCCTATAATAAATATGCTGGACCAATTCGGGGGAGTCAGAACTTATGGGCCTAGATCTGGTGTGAGCTATGATAGAGAATGTTTAGAAAACCAAAGACTGGAAGATGAATGACCATAACCATAAAAATTCATATATAGAATGGATATGGTGGCCTTTAGATTTTGAGTATGGAAACCATGTGTTCCTGAAGGTCCCACCTCGATGTGGATTATAGAGGTTTGGTCGGGGATACAGGTTATCTCCAAGATTCATCCACAATTTCCAAATAATACATATGGTTTATGAGGTGGTGTATTTCTAGGACCTAATACTACATTTACACTGGGTACCAGATGTTTTTCATGTGTCGCATCTAAGGAGGTATGTTCATAAATCTTCTCATGTTATAGATTGGAGATATCTTGACATTAAGGATAGACCTGCATTTCTAATGTACCTGGTAGTGATCAATGATTGGTAGGATAGGTTTCTACATGGGAGATTGATTCCATTTTTTCATGTTTGGTGGATGCATTAGAGTCTTTTAGAGAGAACCTTGGAGTGGGATACCCAGATTTGATCTCAGTAACCACATCTATTGATGTTTTGTTTTCACATTTCAGGGAAAAAATATTGGAGGTGGGGATAATGTAACGACTATGTTTTATTCCTTATAAATATTTTCAATATATATAGTATTATTTTTAGATTTATGTTCTATTTTGAAGTGAAATTATAAAGCATGGTGAGCCTCGGTGTAGATATTATATAAATATTAAAAACATTTTATCACACATGAAAAAAAAATGGATTAATTAAATAACTCTTGAATAGAGACTTAGATTGGAAATATGATATCACAATTATTTTTAGAATGCATGATTTACCGTATTTAGGACATAACCATTGTGATCATCGAGTGTTTCTAGGAACTAAAGTTATGGGAGAATTAGTAATTTAATTAATTAATTAATTACTATATCTCCAAGACCAAGACTTCTCTATATAAATATGTTTATAGAAAATTCATAGGTATTACTGAATTACCCTAAGAATTAAGAGGATATAATGGAGGATCCTTGGTGGATGATGGTTTTATGGATCAAAGATTGAAATACCATAAGGATCTCCAATGATAATAGAGTTTGTGGATATCACCAGTGACAGTAATATAGAATCATTATTCATAAAATATTGATCCTAAACTAAGGTAGGGAATTTTTCTTTATGTTTTAACTCCCAATTTGTATCCCACTATAAATTCATGTCATCCCACTAATGGGTTTACATGCGGTTATATCATGCCTTGAGGGATTGGTTTTATCTTCTTGTAATTATTTGTAATTGATAATAATGATTATTTTTTCTCTTAGTCCATCATTATTGATGCAATGTATCGATTCCAACCCATATTATGTCTGAGGTTTGTTCCTATTTTTTATCTATTTCTCCCCCATTTTATCACATATTAATTAACTACATTCCATTTAGATGATGACTCAAACAATACCTAGTAGATGATCATTATATGATTTTTCTTTGGTGAAAGGATCTTCACCACATGTTCAGATCCAAGATCATTGAGTAGATCTATGTGAGAGGTGATGGAAATGGATTATGGTCAGATTGAGAGTTTCTATTTTTTGTTTGGACATGTGACATGTGGTGTAGAGTGATGAGGATCGATTCTTTAGTACCATATGTTACTAGAATACAACCAATGGTGATATAGAGGCTTAGTTGGATGAAGATTCAAATATTACAGCAAGCCCCATAGAGGATTTGGTTGTGGCACTAGCATGGGAAAATCTATGTGATAAACTAGGGAATATGTAAAATTCTTGACTACACATCATATAGTCTCATAAAAACAAACCATGTATTCACCCTTCAGTGATGTTAGGGTTTACATACCAAGAAAAATATAGCACTGTATGTGACACTTGTCAGAAAACATGTTATCTAGTGAATATGGATCAATGAGTATCCTAGAAAGTACAGGGACAATGACATGGCCTGGAATATGGGCATGGTTAGAGTATAAGGGCACGACTCAATACTGAGACACATCTAGGTACACAGTCATGGATTGAAGTACACTAGCACAACATGATGTAAATTAGTAAGGGAATGTGAAGCTCTAAGTACCATCCCAACCTTTATAAGTTGTGTAATCCAAAATAACATGTCATATATATAGATGATTGCTTTATGATAATGACCGTGAGGCATAGGTATCTAGGGGAGGGAAATATATGACATGTACTCCATTGTACATGCCATGTACTATAGCAACACAAATTTTCATGAATAATTAACATATATTATTAGATGAATATTATTTATTTCACATGATGATCCACACCAGAATCATATAGGTCTAATTTATCTAGAAATGCGGATACATATAAAACTTAGTCGTAAGTGAACTACATTATCTCCCATTTAGTTCTTCATAACTAGATCCTTTCTTATACATAACATACATAATAAATTTCTTCACAACTAAGTAAACTAAACTTAAGAAAGGTTGGGCCCCAGAGATCAATAATGGTTAAAAAGGGAGATATACATGATCAAATAAGTATAAAATAAGAATAAGTTTAGGATAACATGAGTTTAATGTTTGAAATTCATGCCCTATATACTATAGAACATAATATTGAGTCAGGGAATAACGCTTGGTAGTTCATAATTCATGAACCATAATGTAATCAAATAAAATGATCCATGAGAGAATAACATAGTCATAAGACATGTAATTTTATAATTCACATAAGTACAGAAAACATTATTTCAAGGATACTCACCAATACATTTATAATATGTCAGTCTTAGGAAAAAAACTTGTGTACCATCTTCAAGAATTGTTTAACCTCTCTAATACTCTCTTTTCTCTTGGTTTTACCACTCGTGTACCCTTTGAACTTATATACCATTAATCATTACCCAATTCATTGGGGAGGATATAGTTCCCACACATCACATAATAATAATCATATAAATGTGTTCCACAAGATCATAAAATATTCATCATATTAGAACCCCAGTAAAGAAATTGGTTTTATAAACCTCAAATCAAGGAATAATATATAGAAAATGAATGAGATTCAAAATAATATTGTCAAGATAAATATTAAACATTCATAAAATGAATAATGATGGTATCATTGGATTATAACCCCAATAAGACTTAAGTAATATTAATGGATTCCATATTTGATAGAAAATTATTTTGAATGATCACTTGGAACATTACTTTAGGAAAAAACCTTTTAATTTTTAAATCAACTCTTTAAAATAAAAAAAATAAAAAAAATAAAATTAAAACATTATATTTTAAAATAATCATGGATACTTTTAAAATAATATTCAAATCATTGAGATCCATGATTGGGGAAAATTCTATTCATTACAAATAAGTTAATAGAAAACATTCCATTACACTTTTTCTAAAAAAATCATAAAGTACCACATTAAAAAATGACAAGAAGATTGATTTTTAACCATTTATTTAAAATTAAAACATGAGTAAAATGAATTTAAAAATAATAGGGTATTACTAAAAACCAATTTTAAAATATATTTAAAAACATGGATGTGGAATAAAAATGTTTTTGGCCGAAGATAAATGTTTTTTCCATAAAACATATTTCTAGTCTCTTGAGCATATATGGTTAGAAAAATGGAAGGAAAAATTATTTTTTTTTTAAAGATTATAGGAAAATTAATAAGTTTCTTGAGAGGTATATCATAAGATTTCATCATCAAAAACTTAATCATAAACAATCTCGATAAACATTGATATTGAAAGAGAAACCCCCTTCCACTTTGGTATCTTTTTAATCATAAGTACCATGAAATAAATAGCCTTAAATGGATATGTAAATACACATAATTTTTATAATAATAATAATAAAATAAATTTATTTTTATTATATACACCACACAAAAATAAAAATGTGATGTATAATTCATGTTTACTATAGTTATAAAAGTGAGACACAAACCCCTCACCTTGACTTCAACTATCAATAAAACCATTCTTACCTCTTGTAAAAAAATCAATTCATTAAAATTCTATACCATAATATCATACATGATTATTATATCATATATATTCATTAAATATGTATATGAATTGTTATTTGTAATGGCATATATAGGAAATGAATTTCACTGTTCATAGAGATGGTAGGTCATATGTACACATGAACAATATTTTCATTTTTTGACGGTGAGAACCAAAGAATGGTAAATAATAATTATCCTTTAAAACATAATTATGATATTTTTAAAAGATATATTTTCAATGGATTCATCCTCTTTACAATCCGATTAAAAAAGAAATGAAAAATGAATAACAACGCTTTATGGAGGTGGTAGTCAACACGTACGCATGAGCGATGTTATTATTTTCATCAATTTAGAGGGTAATAAGGTAGATATTATATTATAACTATATAATAATAAATAATTCAAAAATATCACATATAAAATTTAAACCCGTCATAAAAAACATCCAATAAATATGGTGATGAAAAATTAATTGAACCGCTATATGAAGATGGTAAGACGTGTGTATGCAAGAATGATACTTTCACATCTCATTTGATGGAAATATGGTGGATAATTGTATATCAATACTCATAATATAATAAGATAATATTTATTATATTTAATTTTTTTAAATTAAGGGTTGGTATTTTGGGGATATAGACACCGCCAAATCTTGATAATTATTTTAAGAAAACAATTTGGCTGCATTTTGTTGACTTATATGGTTCAATGTTGTGTGAAGAATAAAAATATGTTATAAGGGAGAGAGATGATAGACTTGAAATTTCACAAAAAAATAAATTATAATAAATTCATTCTCAATAAAAAAATTCCAAATGAACTATAAATGTAAATTTTATGAAATTTTAGATAATATATTATACAATTTTTCATATTTTATGATTTTTACGTAATTTAATAAAATATTATTTTGATAAAATGTCAATAATATAAATTTTGACACTATTCATTTAATTGTAATTAAAATAAATAAATATTAATATTACATTAAAGCTTAATTTTTTAACATAAAAATAATATTTCATATTCATCTAAAAAATCATGGAACACATTATATTATTTCTAATACTTTTGAAGCCATTTATATTATGGTTTTTATTAATTGGTGAACTACTTCATTGGTACTACATAAGAATTTATGGTCATTATATAATTTCTAAAAATTAAAAATAAATTTCCATAATTAAAATAATTTCATTAAGATAAAAATTAATATAAATTTTTTTCCATAACTATTTTTTGTACCTATATGAACAAATAAAAGATATTTAAAACTAAGAGAGTGACAATTTGTAACTTTATTTTAAATAATATAAATTTTATTTTCATGTGTAAGAGTCCATTAAATAATTAATTTTCAATCCTAAGGTGATGAAATTCAAATTAAATTCATCCAATAAGAATCACTTTTAATAATTATGACTTTATCTCTTATTTTTAACCAAGATTAACCTAATTTACTCTTTACATAGGTGATAAATTTTACAATGGTTATTAATCATATTGACCAAAAATAAAAGTGACCTATTTACCAAATTTGAAAATACTTATTCGAAATATGGAATCCATTTTATTAAATTCATTACCTATAAATGAAATAAATTAATTTCAATTTAATTATGCAAAATGGTAAGAAAATAATTTTTTAGAAAAATACATTTTTAAGAATAATACTAGATTTATTATTATCCTATTCATAATAAACAATATTTATTGAATGATAAATAATTTGATATAATATAATGTATATATATACTTAAAATCATTCACTAATAGTGATCAATAAATTTTTTAAGATAAAAATACATTTCACACATAAAAATTTCATAAAACATCTCCTTTATTTTCAAATGATTTTCATTTTCATTTATAATTAATTGATAAATAATGAATTTGTTTTATACATGTGTGAACCATAAATTGTCATAATTTAGTTTTTCTTTTTCATACACACATATCAAATAGCTATGTGATAAGAATATTTTAATAGTTTTTCATGGATCATCTAAACTTGTTGTTTCTTGTTTCATATAATTTTCTATCTATGTTATTGAATTTCCAATATTTATTACTCATAGTAATGATATTTATCTAATGGTATGACCTATGAATTTAGTACATGTGAAGGATCATGTGTGTAATTCCTCCTTATAGATATATGAAACACATCACGAACTTGAAAGATATTCAGTGTGAGCACCAATCGATAAGCTACCGTCCCAATATCATCTAGAGATTAAGAAGAGTAAATATACCTAGGAATTATCTTTAGCTTCTTTATGAATCTCATATCCTTAATCCATATATAAATCCGTAGTAAAACCTTCTCAACAACTTTGAATTCTAGGTTGTTCTGATGATTGCCAGTATAAATTTTTTGTTGAATCTAACCTTTCATCATGTGCTTTTGAATAGATATAAATTTCATAGTCATTTCCTAAACTAACTTAGGTCCTTATAGAAATATTTCTCTAATATCATCCCATTAGGTTACAGTTCTACACTTTTTTCCATATAGGATTTATAATGATCCATAAGAATGTTTTAATGAAAGATATTATTGTAAGATAATTCCACCAATGGAAATAGTTGATCCCAACCACCATTGAAATAAATATAGATATATATATATATAAATTTCTTATAGGTTTTGAATAATCCTAAAAGACTGATAAACTATCCGAGAATGGAAAGTAGTGATGAAACATAACTCTGTATAAAGAACCTACTAAATTCTTCTTGAAAATTTCAAGGTAAACCATAGATCATGATCAGATACAGTTGATAAAGGTGCACTATGAAATATTACCACTTTCTTAATGTAAAGCTAGGGAAATTTATAATTATAGAGATCTTATATATTGGAAATTAAGTATTCTAAATTCATAAGGTGTTCGACTACGACCCATATAGAATTAATCCCTTTAGATGTTTTGGGGAGTCTGATGAAAAAATCCATGGTGATGTTTTCACATTTCTATTAAGGTATGGGTAATGATTGTAACAAAATCATAGAATTTTTTCTATTACCCTTAGATTTTTGGCTTACCAAACATTGAGAAACATATTCTACAATATCTCTCTTCATTTCATCCTATCAAAAATACTATTTCAAATCTATACACATCTTCTTACTTTTAGGATGAATATATAATGAAGAAATATGAGCTTAATCCTAAAATTCATTCTAAAAAATTCGTTCTGAAGATATTCATACATAGTTCCTAATCTATATTATTCCATCATAATTGAGGTTGAATTCTGAAAAATTTCTCAACTTCCTTTGTAGATCTATATCTTCCTTATACACCTCTTTAATCCTTACATGGATATATGGTCAAAAATGCATTTGATCAAGATAATATTTTTCCCTTTAATATTTCTAGCTCCATCATTTGAAAATCTAAAAATAATGGACCTTTTTAGATCCTTATCATAATAAACTATCATGATACTTTCGACTCAAAGCCTTATCCACCTTATTAGTTTTCATAGGGTGGTAATGTATTGAAAATTCATAATATTTAATCAGCTCTAACTATATTCTGTAGTTCATATTCAACTATTTTAGAGTGAATATATACTTTAAAATTTTGTGATGATTATATATATCCCACCTTTATCCATAGAGATAATTCCTTCATATCTTAAATGAAAAAAATAATATAAAAAACATCATTTCTTGAGTTGGGTAATTTTTCTCATGAACCTTTAATTATCATGAGGAGTAAGATATAACCATATCATTTTAAATGAATACATTTCCTAGTACCTTCTTTGATTCATAATTGTTGACTAAAAACACTCCTATAATGCATGGTAGTTTAATAATGGGTATACTAACTAGTATTCAATTTAGTTCCTGAAAACAGTATACACATTCACACATCCAAAGTAATATGGATCCCTTCCTGGTTAATTTTTTGAGTGTATTCAATAGCCATTAAAATTCTCTAAAAATAATCGATGGTATCTAGAAAAATCAAAAAATCTACGAATATTGGTTACTATGGTTGGTTAGGAAAAATATTTAATAAATGTTTTATTTGAATATAATACTAATATTTCCTCACATGAGATTATATGAAACAATAATGAAGCTTTCTGATTCTAATATTCACACTTTCTAAATTCTTTATAAATATTCTCCTTCTTCAATCTCTTCATCATAATTTTCAAGAGATCTTCATGATCTTCACTAGTATTTGATTATATGATAATTTTATCTATGAAACCTACCATAAAATTGTCATGGTATATCCTAAAGAATATATTTATTAAATCCATGAATATTTAAATAGAATTAATATGAATAAATAGAATCACTATAAATTCATAGGGTTTATACCTTTTATGAAATGCTTCCTTGGGTATATCCTCCTTCTTTACCATCAATTTATGATATCTATAATGAAGATAAATCTTGGAAAAGTATTTTATCTCCATGATTTTGATCAAAAAATTCATCAGTATAGGGTAGATGATACATTTTATTGACAGTGATATTTTTATGTTCGTGATAATCAATTTAGAGACGCATTTATCCATAATTCTTCTTAACAAAAAAAATAGTTGAATCTCATGTTGATGAACTTTTCTGAATGAATTTGTTACCAATATTATTCTTATAATTTATTCATAAATTACTTAAACTCAATCAGGGATACGTTATTTTTAGTTTTGGAAATAGTTTAACCACTTGGTATGAAATATATTGAAAAATAAATGTCTCGATTCAGTGGAAATCCAAGAAACCCTTCTAGAAATAAATTAATAAACTACCTCACAATAGGAATATCTTTGATATTGAATTTATCCCTAACCAAATGAGATAAAATCCCCTTTTATATAGGAATCATGATCCATTAAATGGATGTAATTTCCATCGGTTATTCCTTTTTTCATCACACTAACAAAAGATCATAGTTTTGTTTATAATATCAAAAAAAAACTTTCATTCCTCAGAAATAGATGTGGGGTTTATTTAATGAATTTAATCTATTCCCAAAATAAAATCAAACTCAACCAAAGGGAGGATATCAAGATTTATAGTAATAAAATTTCCACAACATTTAAATGGATAAGAACCATAGACTTGGGATGTGATCATCATACCATTAGGTGTTTTATTACTAACATGACATATAATTTTATACATGGTATGGTGATACCCATTGAAATGTGATAGATATAATAGTGTTTATATATCTAGAATCAAATAATACATTAGATATTGTAGATTTTATATTAAGTGTACCTTTCACCATGTCATTAACTCAACATCAAGAATTGTGATTGTATGATTTTTTCCATTGTATATAGGAATTAGAGGATATTCACATCAATCGTCATCACTAACCTTTGGATTTGAGAACTATTTAGAATAATTACAATACTAATTTCATTAGAAAAATTAGATCATCAGTGTCACTTTTTATGATTAATCTATCCATTTTAATCATTTGTTAACTTCTTACCATCGCTTCAGCATTTTATTGTTGGATGACCTTTATTTACACAACTGAATCATTTTCCAGTTAACTTAATAAATTTTTCTCCATGATTCATTCCAAATTTTGATCATAAATAAACTCTAATATTAATCTATCAATAGTTTTTATAATTTCCTTTAAATTCCATTTTTCTTTTCTTGTCAAAATCATGAGATTGATGGGTAACTCCAATATCCATCTTGACTTTGATAGAAAATTGAATTATTTTTCATAGATACTGACGTAACTTTTGGATAATGACATTAGAATACATGTTTTTAATCCATTGAATAATCTATAAACATTACATTTATTTTGAATGATAATTATCTAATCTAGGGTTTCCCTTAGTGGTGATCTAGAGGGGGAGGCTTGTAAGTTAATTCTCTAAATTTTCCTCCCACTTCCCTCATTCTTTCAATTCTTCCCTACCTTCTTCCCCAAATTTCTTATTCCTCAACTTACTCTCTTTCTTCTTTCATTCCCTGCTCCATTTCTCTCTTGTGTGTGGTCTTAGATCTCTATTTAAGCCCCATCAGCTATTCCTCTTCTCTTTTCTTCTCTTTATAATATTTTCAATCCAGTTATGCTCTAGTGAACTTGTTTTCTTAAGGAGGTTTGGGATTTTCATGCTGAGTCGCATCAATTTCCTAGGAGATAAACCTGTGTTCAGTCTTGTTTTTTCTCATTTTCCCATATTTGGGTGGTCTTTTCTTCTTTAATTTTTTGTTGATGTAATCTTTTCCTGGTGGTGTATTTGATGATAAGGGTTGGTGGTTTTGGGTAAGGATGATATTTTCTAGGGTGACCGTACCACCATAAGATTTTATCAATATTTATATTCCATCACTTCTCTTCCATTTGGTCTTCTACAGTAGTTTCAAGGAGGCTTTGATATGAATTTTTTGTTTGTTCAATGGTTCTCTAGGAGGGGCATCCAACATCGACTCTAATATAAGCTGTGGTGGTTCTCATTAGAGGAATTATTTGATAGATAATTGTTGCAAGTAAGTTGTATTTACTATTTATTTATGATATTCAGGTATTTGTGTCCCTCTAATAGAGGGATAAATGTTTTTTGAAGCATGGACCTCTGATGAGACTTAATCCACCCAACTATGCTCAATAATCCTAGTATAATTACCCATTCTTAGTCAGTCTGGTGTGGTATTCTCCAAGGGGGTTTTGGGATGTGTTGTTGAATGGACATCAGTTTTCAGGAGATGGGGTCATTGTGTTTGTTACTTTGTTGGATTTTGGAGTGTTTATTTTATATTTCTCTTCCACCCTCGGTTTCTCACCAACTATCCTTGATGATGTTTATGTAGTTCAAATTTTCAGGGATGTTATGATGGTTGATGGTCTCTCGCTGATGAGTGGATATGACTACTAAGACTTAGTGTCAAGGCACATATCTCAAGGTATCTTATGTTCAGGATTTTACGGCCTGATGCATTTAGGGGTCACTAGGATCAATGCATGAATGTGCGTGGTTTTCAAGGATTGAATCTGTGGCATATTTTGTTATCTATTTTTATTGTTGAATTTTTATTTTGAAATCTCAGGTGAATGTATTTGAATTTTTGAATGTGTGTTTACCTTAAAGAGACATTTAGAAAATTGAAAAAATGGATTTTGAGGATGATAATTCTATTTACATACATCAAAATCCTTGTAAAATGTATTTGATAGGTACCAATGTATTCATCATCCATCTCCTTTAACACAAATAATAATTTCTACATTTTTTTCTAAAAATACAAGGAAGGTACTTATTGAAAAATAAGATAATAAAATATTTCCACACCATGTTTTCAATTTCATCATATTTCCTCATGTTTATGATAAGAGTCCACTATTGATCTGCTTACCTTCTAAATGATAAATAGCTAAAATAACTTTTCCATGTTTTGAACATTGGATAATGTATAATATCATTTCAATTATAAGGATCCATTACTCATAAACTAGTGGGTATGTAGATCCACAAAAACAAAGTGGGTTTCACCTCATGAAGTACTCAAAAAACATTATTCCATCCTTTTATTGTTTGGAATTTCAGAATGATCCATAACTTAATAAAGTTGTGTGAGAATTAACATGATATATTTCATTCTTCCTCCCATAATAATTATATTCTCAAGATGAAAATTATTTCATATCTATCAAATTCAGTATTGACATGATTATTTTGGATTCCCACCATTTACTATTACCAAAAAAAATATTGTGAACAACAATAATCATAGTATAAAACCCCATAATCATGAAAAATTATTTATAGGATAACTAAATCATGACACCTTCTTCTATGAAACCTAATTATTAACATAGTTCATTCATGATTTTTACCAAAATGTTAGGATTTTACTCTATACTTAGACATATTTCAAGGGTTCTCACTGATCTTTTGTCATCTTAGTTTCAAATGGTTCACTAAAGATTCCTCTAACACCAATTATACTAACCCATAATTTGCATACATATATGTCACATCTTATTATATGAATATTATTTACATAACATGATGATCTATTCCAAAATTGTACAATTATAATGCCTTTGGAATCTTGGTTATATAAACAACTTCATGATAATTGTATAACATCATCTCCCCCAAAATTACCCATAACTATCATCCTTATTAGACATATCCTACCTAATACCTTTCTTCATAACCTGGAAATATAAAACATAATAAAGAGTGATTTTAATGATCAATAATGGTAACATAGGGAGTTATCTATGATCACATAACCATAACATGATAATAATGATATAATAATAATATTTTAATGATTGAAATACATTCCCTAAATATCATAGATCATAATATTGAGTCATGGAATAATTTATGGTCATTTATAAGACGTGAATCATAATAGAATCAAAGAACATTACCCATGAAAGAATTAAATTATCATAAAACATGGAATTCTACCATGAACATATGAATTGAAAACCTTATTTCAATTATAACCACCAACACATTCATACCATGATTATCTTGGGCTAACCACCCATGTACCTTCTTCGAGGTTGGGATAACCTCCCGTGTACCCTCTTTTGGGATTGAGATAACCTATCATGTACCATTTGTGATCAAAGAATATTAATCATTACCCTATGAATTGAAGGGAGATATAGGTTCATCCCACCACATAACAAAAATCAGACATGTTTCTTCCATAATATTATAAAATATTCATCACATCCTACCCCAAGAAAAGAAATGCATTTCATAACATTTCATCATAGCATAACATGTCAAAAAGGAACAGGTTTCATAAAAATATTATCATTATTAACATAAACTATCAAATGAAATAATAAGGGTGGTATCATTGGTTTATAAAACTAGTAATGTGTAATTAAGATAAAATGATGTCATAATATATGAAAAATGATTTTCAAATATCACTTGGATCATTTCTTAAGAAAAATAAAATTTCTATTTTTAAATCACTTTTTAAGGTTAAAACAATTTACAAAACATTTTAGAATAAAATTTATTTTAAAATAAACATAAAAAATTTGAAAGGATTCTTAAATTCATTGATTTTTCATGATAAAGGGAAATTAAATTCATGTCATATAAGCTAAAATAAAACATTCCTTTATAGTTTTTTAAAAAATTCAAAAATTTACTCATTTGGAAATTGACATGAATATTCCTTTTTAACCATTTTTTAAAAGTTGAAACATGGGTAAAATGACTTTAAAAAAATCCTAGGTTAATATTAATAACCTTCTTTAAAACATTTTTATAGAACATCGATATAGAAGAAAACATTTTTTTCATTCAAAGAGATAAATAATGTTTATATTCCTTAAAAATATATTTTCTATATCTTTAGAACATAAATTTAGGAAAATGAAAAGAAAACTATTAATTTTAAGAAATTACAATAGGATGACACTAGTCATAAATTTCATAAGAGTTATGTTATAATATTTCATCATTTGAAAATTAATCATAAACAATCTTGATAAACATTGAGACTGTAACATAAATCCCCTATCACTTTTCTAACTATTGAAATATAAATCTGATGAAATAAATATCCTTAGATAGATATGTAAATCCATATAATATTCATTGTAAGAATCATAAAATAAATTCATTGTTATTATATACACCACACAAAATAAATAAGTGGTGTATAATGCATGTGTTATACGGAAATAAAAGTGAGAGAAAAATCACTTACCTTGAGTTCACCGATTTCGAAAGTGTTATAAACACCTATGAAATAAATTTAAATTTATTTTCATTATATACCATTAATACGTATATAATTTTTATATCATATATAATCATTATATACATATAATTGGGGTTACCCATACTAATAGAGATAGAAATTGGATTAAATCATTCATAGATATGGTTGGTCATACGTTCACATAAATGTTATTTTCATTTTTAAACAGATAAAATGAAAGAGAGGTAAAAATAATACACATTTAAAAATAATTATTATATCATAAAAATAATATATATTCATCATATAAATCCTTCTTATATTCAATGAAATATATAAATGAAAAATTAATCACATTGCTTCATGGAGGTGGTAGTACACACAAGTGACATTATCTTTATCCATCAGTTTGGAAACTAGAAAAGGTATATATGATATTATCATTACATTAGAATAATTATGGAATAAATTTATTATATAATTTTTATACCCTTCATAATAATCCTCCCTTAAATATGTGTAAGGAAAATGAATTATACCGCTACGTTGAGATGATAAGTCATATGTACGCATGATCGATACTTTCACTTCCCATTTGATGGAAAAAAGAGTTGATAATAGAATTTTAAGTAAAATAAAAAAAAATTATCATATTTAGGATACATTATTTGTTATCTATGATAAATACAGGATATATAGAATAAGTATAAAAATAAATAAATTGAAATAGGTCGGGTAAGAAAACAACCTCCCTTTCGAGAGACTAACTTTATATCCTTTCTTAAGGAACATATGGATGATCTTTTGAGGAGTTCATAACATAAAAAACATATATAATGGAATTGAGAATATAATTTTGTTAGTTATTTTCATGATATAGAGAAAAAAATAGGAAATAATAATTGAAATAAGGTGTGTTGTTTTATAAAGGAGGGAGAGGACACACATGGAATTTCTTAACATATAAAATTATAATAAACTAATTCTCTATCCAAATGGTAAAAAATAGACTATAAGTGGATATGGGGTGATATATTTGACCATATATTATTACCATTTTCATATTTTGTGATTTCACTTTATTTTTATGTATTTTAATAAAATATTATTTTGATAAAATATCAATAATGTCAATTTTGAAACTATTAAATTAATTCGAATTAAAATACATATAGGAAAATATAGAAATAAATCATAATTTTAAAATTAACACTATTATTTTATATTCATATAAAATAATCATGAAGAAAATTCACTCACTCAATTTATAATACATTTAATAATTTTGAAAACATTTATTATATTTTTTTATTAATTGGAGAAATATTGGATCAATGTTTCATAAGAATTTAAAGTCATTATATAATTACTAAAATTTAGAAATAAATTTATTTCCTAAAAATAATTTCATTAAGATAAAAATTACTATCAATAGTCATTTATAAATAGTTTTTTCCCTATGTGAATACATAAAATATATTTAAAACAAAGAGAGTGACACTTTGTATCTTTCTTTATTTTAAATACTATAAATGTCATTTTCATGGGAATGTTCCATTGAACAAATAAATTTCCATTATAATGTAATAAGGGTGAAATTAAATTCATGAAATAAAAATTAAGATAGTAAAATTTTCATATCACTTAGATTAACCATGATTGTATGGATTTACCCTTTACTACGATGATAAATGTTACTAAGGATACTATTCATATTGACCAAAAATAAAAGGGACCAGCTACCATATTTTCACCTTGTAATTATAAAAATGAAATCCATTTTATCAGATTAAACTAATATAAATGAAATAATTAAAAAATAAATTATGTGTGTAAAATACGATGAAATCCTCTTTTTAGAAAAATATATTTTAAAACATAAAACTAGATTTATTTTTATCCAATGTATAATAAAAATATTAGGTGAATATTAAATAAATTTATTTAAAATAATATATTAATTTAATTAAAATTATTCACCAATACTTATCTATTTAATTTATTAGGATAAAAATATATTGAGTACATAAAAAAATTCAGAAAAACATCTACTTTGTTTTTAAAGTATTTTTATGTTCATTTCTAATTAATTGATAACTAATGAATTAATTTTATACATTATTAAACCATATATTTTAATAATTTAGTTATTATGATTTATATCCAAAAATATAATGGCTATATGATAGTAATAATTTAATAGTATATCATGGTTCATCTGAACTCGCAATTGCTTGTAACGCAAGGTATCAATGAAATAAAATTTATTTGAAAGGAAAAAAATTATTTTTTAAAATATAAAGGTGTTAAATGTGAAAATATAAAGAAAAGTTGAGGAACTTCATATCTTTAATTTAAATTAGGTTTGGTATAGTATGATCCCATGGTTCATCCCTATGAGGGTACATTGTGGAAATAAATCTTGATAATAGGATTGTGATCCCCTCTACGGGTTTTGTCTCACATATAGTTTGTGTTATACCTCCATGAGGATAAGGGTGGGATCCTCTATATTACCATATATTCTATGTTGGGTTTTTGGTATCATCATAACAACCATGCATAGGGAATCGATCCCCTATCTAGTAAATTGATTTTTTGGGGTATGTTGTGTCCTTCCACAGTTCTGCGTGTGATGATCCTTTGGGATGTGAAAATCCTTGAAGTTACAATGAGTAATTAATGGTAAATTTCTTACTACAGAAATCTCTTAGATGAGTTTCATTAGTGATATCATAACTCTTGGTGTGATTTCTCCAAGATGAGTGTTACCTTGAACCCTCAAGTTGAATCCTATGGATGGAAATGGCAGAGATCTCTTTTAAACTTGGAGTCTATTATGAGTATATCAAGGTTTTTCTGGATGTAATTATTTCCTTATATCATATCATAAATGAAATTCCTTTGATGTAATGAGATGAATACCTTTAATTTTTTAAGTTTTTTGATTCTAGAATGTCCTACTAGGTATTGCTACTCACACGCCTACTAGGGATCTTACCACACATGTCGCATCATATGCAGAAAAATAGACCTTTTGATGGTGTCTTGTGAGGACTAGAATATTAAAGGTGATAGTGATCTAGGTAGAACATGGTTATATATGATAGCAGTCCCCTTTTTCTTAGCATGTTGATCTCCTTTACATATTTTGGTTGGATGGAATTTGGCCCTTATGATTTCTAGTAATTATGTTGAATGCTGATTATGGGATATAGATGTATTCATGCATTTGGTATTAGTTATAACATACTTTGATCATTATATGTTCATAGAGATGTGTGTGTGTGTGTAGGTACCTTAAGATAAGGCCTCTGAAGTGTGGGATATTCTTACTTAGCATTAGTCTCCACCCACTAGCCTATTGGAGACAGTCTTGGGGGTGAAACATGGATTATTTCCATCCAAGAAGGCCCTAGTGGGTGAGTTCATGACATTTTCCATGTATCATTTTTTTATTATATGCCTCTCAAAATGGTTGAATGTTTCGATTCAGTTTCAGAACCTTCCTAGACAACCAGTGATGTGGTCAACATCAATGTTTCCTTTATCCTAGGCCCCATATTTGACTTTGTGAGTCAGTTTCTACCTTCTTTCTATAGTGATAAATGAAAAATGGAATCAGTAAGTTTTATAGAGAGGATTGAGGTGATATTAAATTCTATAAATTCTCCTAAAGCATCATAGATTATAGAATTCATGATCTTTATTTTTGGTTCTAGCTGAGTTTAGTGGGAGACTACTGTACATTCTCATTTGTGTCAAGGTATGTTATGGGGGATTTTCATGATGGTATTTATCTAGGGGTTCTTTCTTGAGGTTATGAATATGGAGATATATCTTGATATTTTGATACTTTATTTGGGTGAAATGATTCATAATGGTGTATAAATATGACTTCTCTAAGTTTTTTATCTTCTCTTTATTATAAGATATCAATGATTATAAAAATTCTTCTTTATTCAAGGGTGGTCTTCACCCAAATATTACTCCAGTTATACTTGTGTCCAGCCTATGATATTTCTTAGAGGTTTTCAATGAGGAAGTGTGGGTAGATGATGACTAGTCTATAAAACCAATTTTTTATTCCTTATATCTAATTTATTAAATTGAGGGGAACTCAGTGGGTGAGGAGAAAAATAAGGATGAGCCAAAGCTAAAAGAAAATGGTACATCTCATCAGAACAAAAGATAACTCATGTGATATAGGTGTTTTCATCAAGGGAATTATAATCCCTCCATTCATAAATATCCAAGATTTATCCTCTTTTGTGCTTTTTTTATTATATTTAAATGATTTTAAAGGTTTCTTTTTATCAGGATGGTTTAATCCATTTATGAATGGGTTATTTTGGGACCTTTCATTTAACAGTTGTAATTTGAGTTGATTTTTGGGACCATCAAGAGTTTTTATTTGTAATCTTTTGGTTTTCCTATTTTTGGGATGTTTCTTGATAATTTATATCAATATAGTTTTCTTTTATTCCATTTCCATTTGTGTAATGTAACTTTTGGGTGCATCTAGATATTTCATCTTTGGTTTTCCATTCTATTTTTGGGTTGGTTGTGATGGATTAATTTATGCTCCTCATTATTTGGGTGAACCATTCAAGAGAAGTTGTGGTTTTCACCCATAGTCATCTTTATATTTTAGGTGAATGTTGAAATTACCTAAGAGATCACCTAGGTGAATGATTTGATAAATATGATAAGTAATCTACTAGTTTATTTTTCATGCCAAATGGTGTTTTTATTGGGCTATTTGGGATCCACAGTGTGAGGGTGATCTGCTTTATTACGCTATGTTATCCATGTGTATTGTGGTATGAAATTATAACTTATTTAATTGTTTTGATTACCATTTTCATAAGTTCTTCCATCATTTGTATTGGAAGTAATTTGGGTTTAGGAGTGAGTTTCCCTTATGTTTGGTCAGTTGTTTCAAGAATGAATCTTTAGGTAGTTTTTTGTGCCACAATGTTAAAGGAATTATAAATGTTAGGGATTCAAATTTATGTATACTTTACTTATTATGACTTCCATCTTGATGGTATAGCATCAATTTCACTTTGATAAGTTTTGAAATATTTTGGATGATTGGTTTTATTGTTTTTAATTGTCTTGGTTGTTTAGAACCAAGTTCAAATCATGTTGAGTGTTTTATTTTATTATATCCTTTTTGAATAATTGTTTCCTTTTTATATCCCTTTTATAACCACAAATATTCTAGGGGGAAGAAATTGGAATAGTTGGTATAATTGTTACACCCACATGGAACTATAGATAATAATTTTTTATCTTATCTTATCAAAGTCTATTCTATGTTTTGGTTATTTTTTGGATAGAATTTAGGAGTTTTTTAGGATTTTGGGATTATGTGTTATTTTATTTTATTTTTATACTCAACAAAAATGTTTCATTTGATAACATGATTATAATTAAAATGAGATCGTTGAGTTTTGACTGTTATATGACCATTGGTCAATATGACCATTGGAAACTAAACGTTTTTATTTTTGTCTCTAAATACAAGTAATCTTGGTTAATTATTATAGAAAGAAGATTCGATGGCCTCACCCAGTAGTCTTGGACCGATAGAAACCCATCTAACAGAACTTGGGAAGGAGGTAGCACCACTGGGCTTTTCTCTGGACCAAACCCAAGCCGAACTTCATCGTGTGAAGCTAGAATGGAATCGCCTTTACGAGAAGTTCAAACTGATAGAAATTACTACACGTGCGATGTTGGTCGAGCCTCCCTCAGATTCTCTCACCTTAGCACACCTTACACTTAGGTCCTACGCTGGTGTGATAAGGGGCTATGTAAGGAGACCGTAACTGCCTTGTGTAATCCTTTATTTTAAATAAAAATTTGGATTTCATCTTATGATGAAGTTTAAGAATTTTCAAATGACCGGATAAATATAGTATGCATATTTTTGATGAATTTTAGAAAAAGGATATTTTAAAAATGTTTATGTAAACCTTAAATAATTAAAAATGTGTAATGATTTTCAAAAAAAGGTCTTCTATAATTATGTTCAGTACAAAATTCAGAGTCTAATAAGATCAACAAGATTTTTGATGAATAGTAAATTATGAATAGTGATTTTATGCTTAGGATTAGTAATGTGACCAAATAGATTAGTAACCTCAATTAAAGAAAGTATTAAAATAATCTAGGCACCTTGATTAAGTAATGTGATTCAATAAACTGGTTAAATAACGGTTTCATAAATTATTATTCTTGTATTAGTTTTTTCAGGTGAATAGTGTTTTAATAAAAAATTAAATTAAAAATATTTAGAAAATTATTTTTATAAAATTGATTTCATTTGTGAACTCAGAGCATCGATATTATGTTAAGGTAATTTTTGGGGTTTTTTCTGAAAAAATTAATTTTCGGTGAATAGTGTTTTTATTTAAAAATTAAATTAAAAAAATTTAGAAAATTATTTTTATAAAATGGAGTTCATTTTTGAAATCAGAGCATTGATATTTGGTTAATGAGAAATTTTGGTATTTTTTTGAGAAAGTTTAATTTTCAGTGACTAGTAAAAATACAGTTTTAGGGTTTTGGTATGTTTAATGACATCATAACTGTGTCATGATGATGTCGTGAGATATTTTAAGGGTTGGCCAACCTAAGGTGATGAATTATTGTATTGGGGGCCCCATATGTCCTAAATTCAAAGGAAATATCATGGGAGTGCACATGGTTTTGAGAAAAGCACTTGTGAGGTATCCCTTGGCCATTAATGTCTTGTCCCCTCACTTTCCCTAGAAATACCAAGACCTCATCCCATCAATTCGACTCCAAAACCATCCCCAACGAAGTTATGGTCTTCTTACCTCCCAAGGAGTCCTCCCAAGGTTCCCCCAAGCCTGCAAGGTCCAAATCTTTGAGTTTTAAGAGTTACATTTTAAGGTAAGGGATCCGACCTCTCTCTTTCTTTTCAAGAAATATCTTTTATGTAATTTCTTTTATGATCCATGTTCTTATGTTAAAGGATGTTACTTTATCCTAATATTACTTACCTTTTAATGTTCATATAATGATATATCCCCTCTTTCTCTCATTATTTCGTTTTATGAAGTTTTAAGTGGCGTCGTTAGGCTGCCGAAATTTTTGTAATGGATTCTTTCTCCCTTCTCATTTTTCAAGATCTATTTTAATGTAATGTATTTCAAGTTACTTTTTATTATGTTGGGGTATGATATCTAAATTTATCATACTTAACCTTTATGATCATATGATGAGAGACCCCATTTGATCTCTTCAATTCAATATTTTGAAGTTTTAAGTGGCACCGTTAGGCTGCCGAATTTTTAAGTGGTTCTTTCACCTTTCTCCTTTTTCAAAGTTCTAATTACATGTCAATTCTTTCAAGTTACTTTTTATTATGTTGAGGTATGATCTCTATATATATCATACTGATCATTTATGTTCATATGATTAGAGACCCTATTTTATCTCATCAATTCATTTTTTTTTTGAAGTTTTAAGTGGCGCCGTTAGGCTGCCGAATTTCTAAGGGGTTCTTTCACCCTTCTCATTTTCAAGATGTACTTTCATGTCAAGTCTTTCAAGTTCATTTTTATTATGTTGGGGTATGATCTCTATATCTATCATACTTATCATTTATGTGCATATGATTACAGACCCTATTTGATCTCATCAATTCATTTTTGTTGAACTTTAAGTGGCACTGTTCGGCTGCCGAATTTCTAAGGGGTTCTTTCACCCTTCTCGTTTTCAAGATCTACTTTCATGTCAAGTCTTTTAAGTTCCTTTTTATTATGTTGGGTTATTATCTCTATATCAATCATACTGATAATTTATGTTCATATTATGAGATACCCTATTTGATCTCGTCAATCCATTTTTGGAAGTTTTAAGTGACGTCGTTAGGCTGCCGAATTCTCATAAGAGAAATATTATTTTTGTCTTCCTTTCAAGTTCTTCGTTTCATATGGTATATCATTCAAATTTCATTACCATGTTCTTAAATACTATATATTATGTTCCCCTACTGTTTTATGTATCATTCTTGAGTGGGTGACCCATGTCCCCTCTCTTTTCAATGTTTTCTAAAACCATGTATCGTAGACGTTATGCTACATAGTTTTCATCTCAAAATGCCTCCCTCCTTATCTCAAAATTATTTAATGTTATTAAGTGAATACTCAAAGCTTTAATTTATATAGGGGTATTCACATATATATCAAAATGTTCTATTTTAAATTCTGGGATTTACATACATGAAACCCTCTTTCCCTTTTCCATGGGTTCAAAGTGACATAAAGATCATGTCTTTAAAGCAGTTTTTAAAACGTTACGATTATGAAATGAAACCCATTTATTTTATGATATATGGGTTGTTTATGAAATTATTGATGATGATATATGTGTCTCACATGATAATAAATATATGTCAAGGGTGCGCCCAGATAGCGCTCCAATGCATTGGGTAAAGACTTAATCTCTAGAGATGACTTTTTAGACTGATACCTTGGTGAATAACCTTGGTAATTTTTAATGACACCTTGGGGATGGACCTTGGTGAAACGAAATGATTTTCAATATTAAATGTTGTAGCCACATTTCAAGTTATGAAAAATGTCATTTTTATTATGATATGTCTCGTGATTTCTTTCTCATGCCTTAAAGTTCTTTTCATGACTTTATTGATGTATCTCAAGTTCATATGTAAAATGTTTCGCTTGTTTCCCTTACTGGGACTTCTGCTCACCCTTTCTTTTGATGTATGTCCCCAGGTTATGAGATGCAGTAATGAACCAAGGATGAACATAAGGAGAAGCCTTTCATGTGTTTATGAATAATGTTATATGTTTTTTTCATGTATTATGTTCCAGGTTTCCAAGACACTAAACCTTAAAGATCCTCAGTGTCTTGGAAACCAGGAACTTAAAGTTTAGTGTCTCGGAAACCAGGAACTTAAAACATGAAAACATATAACATTCTTCTTAAACACTTGAAAGTATTCTCCTCGTGTTCATCCTAGTTTATTTACTGCATCACATAACCTGGGGACATACATCAATAGAAAGGGTGAGCAGAAGGCCCAGTAAGGGAAACAAGAGAAACATTTCCAATGGGGTCTCTCATCATATGATCATAAAAGATCAGTATAATAAATTTAGATATCATACCCCAACATAATAAAAAGTAACTTTAAATACTTTACATGGAAAATAGATCTTGAAAAAAATGAGAAGGGAGAAAGAACCCGTTAAAACAATTTCGGCAGCCTAACGGCGCCACTTAAAACATCATAAAAAGAAATAATGAGAGTAAGAGGGGGTATATCATTATATGAACATGAAAATGGAAGTAATAGGAGTATAAAATAACATCATTTAACATAATAACATAGAGCATAAAATAAATTACATAAAAAAGATTTCTTGAAAAGAAAGAGAGAGGTCGGATCCCTTACCTTAAAACGTAACTCTTAAAACTCAAAGGTTGGGACCTTGAGGGATTGAGGGAACCTTGGGAGGACTCCTTGGGAGGTAATGAGACCATAAATTCGTTGGGGGAGAGTGGGGAGTCGAAATGGATGAGAGGATGGCTTGGTATTTATAGGGAAAGTGAGGGGACAAGGCATTAATGGCCAAGGGACACCTCAAAAGTGGTTTTCTCAAAACCATGTGCTCTCCCAAGATATTTCCCATGAAGTTAGGCCACATGGGGCCACCCATAAAATAATTCATCACCTTTGGTCGACCATACCTTAAAATATCTCATGATATCATCATGAAACAGTTATGATGTCATTAAATATTCCGAAACCCTAAAACTGTATTTTTACTATTCACTGAAAATTCAACTTTCTCAGAAAGATTCCAAAATTTCACCTTAATCAAATATCAATGCTCTGATTTCAAAAAAGAACTCCATTTTATAAAAATAATTTTTTAAATATTTTTAATTTAATTTTTAATTCAAAAAAACACTATTCACTCGAAAAAAACTAATACTTGAATAATAATTTATGAAACCGTTATTTAACCATTTTATTGAATCGCATTACTTAATCAAGGTGCCTAGATTATATTAATACTTTCTTTAAATGAGATTACTAATCCATTTGGACACATTACTAATCCTAATCATAAAATCACTATTCATAATTTACTATTCATCAAAAATCAAGTTGATCTTATTAGACTCTAAATTTCGTACTGAAAATAATTGTAGAAGACCATTTTTTGAAAATCATTACACATTTTTAATTATTTAAGGTTTACATAAACATTTTTAAAATGTCCTTTTTCTAAAATTCATCAAAAATATGCAAACTATATTTATCCAGTCATTTAAAAATTTATAAACATCATCATAAGAAGAAATACCAATTTTTATTTAAAACAAAGGATTACACAAGGCAGTTACGGTCTCCTTACATAGCCTCTTATCACACCAGCATAGGACCTAAGTGTAAGGTGTGCTAAGGTGATAGAATCTGAGGGAGGCTCATCCAATATCGCACAAGTAGTAATTTCTATTAGTTTGAACTTCTTGCAAAGGCGATTCTATTCTAGCATCACACGATGAAGTTCGGCTTTGGTTTGGTTCAGAGCAAAGCCCAGTGGTGCTACCTCCTTCCCAAGTTCTGTTAGATGGGCTTCGATCGGTCCAAGACTACTGGGTGAGGCCATCGAATCTTCATTCTATAATAATTAACCAAGATTACTTGTATTTATAGACAATAATCAAAATGTTTAGTTTCCAGTGGTCATATTGACCAATGATCATATAACCATCTAAACCCAACGGTCTCATTTTAATTATACTCATGTTATCAAATGAAAAAATTTTGTTGAGTATAAAAATAAAATAAAATAACACATAAAATTTAGTAAACAAGATTTATTCAAAATTTTGGGTCGTTACAATGTTGATATTCTAGTTCTATGTAGTGTCCTACACATGGTTAGCACCTGATTTCAGAAACTATGTGGTCAAACCCCATGTCCTACCCAAAATCAAATAAATTTTAATTTTCCCAAACTATACTCTTCTAATGAAAATGGAGGTCCCCCCTTCTTCTCCTCTATTCATATTCCAAACCCTTGGATCCCAAGGAGTAGTTTCACCCTCTCCCCACATAAATCTAGTTTGGAGTTAGTGGCATGCATGTGGTTCCAAGGAAATTAAACTTCTCATTACCTCTTTATTCCTTTGGACCCACTTTTCTCATTGAATTGGATTCTATAATGAAACCTAGAACCCTTATAGATGAAATTAGGTTTTCAAGTAGATATAATGTTGGTTTTTTTGGTTTAATAGTTCCTATATACACCATGTCTATCCTTTTTATGTTTCTTGCGAGGAAATGAAACACATTCTAATGGGTTTATACTAAACTTTCACCTATTAAGGGTATTGTTTTCTATGAAATTTTTTTATTTGGATTTTTTTTATGTTCTTATGATCAATAAATCTATTTTTATAGAATTTATAAATGCATTTTATATCCATGTGAACATTTCAAACCATTTCAATGTGTAATGAATTTGGAATAAAAAATTTCTCTTTTGGATTCCATGTTCTTTTAATGGAAAGTTTTTATGTTATAAAAATATGTGAAATACCAATAAAGGATATTTAAAAGGTTTTGATTATATGTATTGAATTTTGATCAGGAATTGGATTTTAATGATTGAAAACTACGTTTTATAGTGTTATATATTTGAAAATTATGTTTAACATCAAAGTAATTTATATAAGTGTCTATTAATTAATTTATATTGCTTGTCTAAAATTATTGTCTGGTTTTACCCTTGATAAAATTCCTTTATAGATCTTATTGAATTTTTTTGATGGAAATGGAATTCCATTGGCCTTGTTTTGGATTTTAATGAAAAAGGCCATTGATTAAAGGGTATATTTGAAATTTTTTAATGTTCTCGTAGATTTCAATAGATCTTTAAAGATGTTTAATGTGGTTTTTTATGAAATTTAAGGGATGTAGAAATTTGATCCATGATTCTATGTTAAAGTATTTTTTAACAAATTTGATTTAAAATGTTGGTTATGAAAGAACCACCATGACTACCCCTTGATTTTTTACCCATCGTGTGTGTTGTTTATCACTATGTGATGTTTTATGCTCCACATATGTAGAAACAAGATTTTTTATTCTATGGATGTATGTGATATATTTAAAAACATGTAATCAATAAACCTAGAGTTGATGTATTGTTTATTATATTCACATAACATGCAAGGAACTACATCCTGATGGACTGAATAGTTTATTAGTCTTGGTAAACTAGACATATACTTAAGACTTTCATTGTATTATAAAATAAAAATTACAACATAATTTTTTTTTGATAATAAAATTATTTCCTCTAGAATAACATTCCATATCAATCATATAACACTTCTTTGATTCCTAGAAAAGGAAACAAAATAAGGGTGAGATCAATTTCTCAAAAAGGTTTAAGTATAGTGGAAGCTATCCTGAATTAATAAGCATATTCGACATGGAAAAGTAGACAACTGAAATAATATTCGATTTAAATAACTTGAATATCATGATAAGATATGGTGTAATCAATAAATAAAGGTAAATAATAGAAAACACATGCCTTTTAATCAATAAAATGGGAATGAAAAGTATCCATAGATAATATAATTGTGAAAATATCATGGATAATAAGAGTAAGATCCTAGTCTTTTTTGGTGACATATACATCTATTTTATAGTTAATATTTTTCATTGTTTTTATTATAATTTGGTTAAAGCATTTATTGGTTAATTTTGAGTCAAATTTAGATGTTTCTAGAGGGGTTTGGGGTAGTGCACGGTTGGCACATGGTTTTCCCCAACTGTGTTCCCTTCCCTTGAAAAGTATCTAACACCATATAGATTGGGCTTTCATAGTTGGTGTATAGTTTTTCAAATTTTGAACCCTATTAGGAGTTACCTTACACCCACAAAAGAAAGGAACATTGTTAGGTTGCATGGTTTGGTAAACTTTTCATCCCTACCCATGAAACCATGTGTGTAGGATTTAATCCTCTGAAAATATGTTTTAAATTTACCAAACTCCACGTCCTTCATCCTAATTCAACCAAACTCAACCATAAGGGTTTTCTGTCATTGTTTAGGCTCTTGAATGGATTACAAGGCCTTATGAACTTTTTTATTGATGAATTGAAGGCCATATTAAAGAATATACACCTCTCCCGGTAAGAAATTCTCATCCCATTTGGTTTTCTCCCTCTACCCCATATTTATCTCATATTTTGATGGGATATTTTTATCCACTAGTGATTGATATAGGTATAGGTTTTGATACATCTTAATCCATTCAATTTTTTATCTAGGTTTTGGATCTAGATTTCATTCTTCATTGTGAAATTGGACTTTCTACTTCGATTTGGGGATTTTTGTTGGAAATCATTTGTAAATGATCTTTAATTAGGTAGTATAAATTGAAAATCCCATAGTCTTGAATTAAAATTGAGTGTATATGTTTTGAAATTTCAATTTCAATGATTGGTAATTGAATAATGGGTTTAATTAATCAATGAGATTATTAAAATGATCAACTAATGGAATTATGGACTTGGTCAATTAATGGAATTATGATATGGTTGATATTTGTGATTATAGTATTGATTGATAATAGAAATAAAGGTATTTTTTTATTAACCTTGAATGTTTAATGGGTTATATTATTAAATATTGATAAATATTTTAACAATGAATTGTTCATATTATTCCAAGTGATTAAATTATTGAACCATGATTGTTTTGGTAATTGAAATGGGATACCACGATTTGAAATGTTTTTGAGTGGGTTAATGATGATTAACCTTGTTAAAATATGATAGCTTTTATAGATTTTATTTTTTGATAAACGATTTGTGGGACACAAAGTGATTCTTCAAATACCCATGGGGTGCTAGACATGGGACCCAAATGCATCCATGTGATAAATGTGTGTGGTTCACGGAGTGATGATTCAAAATCCCTCATGTTATTAATTGATAAATGAGTGTGGGACAAGACTGATGATTCCAAATTCCACATGTGATTTATTCATAAATAATTTTGGTACATAGACTGATGCTTCAAAATCCCACATGTGATTAATTGATAAATAGGTTGTGTGACTGAAACAAATTCTTCAAATACCCACGATGTCCTAGCCATGGTGTTCCAGGCCAAAAATATTGGCATTAGAATATGGTTCCAAATGGATGTGATATGAATTGAAATTAAAAGGATAATGAATTACCAAGTGATAATTAATTGTGAGTCTCTATGTGATATGTGATATCCCTTGGGGATAGTTCAGACTTAGAAATAAGACAAAGTAGGTATTGATTGGTTGGGTGTCTCCATGAACCCAGAAAATTATGTTGTTAATTAAAGAATAATAAAATGTGTAAATATTTACTTTATTCATTGTACTTTATTCTTTATACGACTGCATACACTGTTATTGACTGGATATTGTTTAAGACACTGTTGGTGGTGACCTACTAAATTGTACTCACACCCTACTCCTGATGCTTGGTCATTATCTAAATAGATTTTTTATTTGCAGGATAGGATAAGGGAAAGAGCCATATGTTACATGGCTGGGTTGGTATGGGTCATAGATGAGGGAACCAGACATGGTGTTAGGATCTTATTGGATTTTTCAGTGTCTTTATTTTCTGTCTTTTCATTTGACACTTGACATATAACATGGCATGAAATATCTACTATTTTAGTTTGGATATGGTATTCCTTTTTTGGTTATCATGTGATACTAGTATTATTCTAGTTATGATTATTGTAATTGGGTTATTTTTATTTATTTTAACTATTTTTATTCTTTTATAAAGAAGTTATAGTCTCCCCATGTTGTATATTTTTCCTTACTGAAATTTAGTAGCCTCTAGAATATGAGGAGGCACGATTGGGGTCATGTAACTGATCGGCTCGGGGCATCATTGTGTGCTACTCAGGTTAGGACATTACAAAGTGGTGTCAAAGGAGTTTTCTTTTATTTTCATTTGTCTTATTATTTGGGAAAGGTAGAAATGATACTATGAAGAGTTAGGCCTTGTACATGATCTTATTCATCAGAGTAGCTAACCCATGTATGGGGGGAAACCCATGTACCCAAGGTGTTATTATATTTATTGGTGTTTTCTGTTATGGTTGGATGTTATTTTACCTTGGGTGATGCACTTATTGGGTGATGTGATTATTTTTTCTGAGATTTTCTAAGATTTGACTCGTGTCCAGGTATCCCATGAGAGTTGGGTATACATATATCATTCCTACAAACATAGAAATTATAGTGAAATTAATTATTTTTAGGAATGTACAAAAAATAAGGTTTTTGGATAAATTGTTTTGTGAAATTGTTTTTATTTCTGGTGTAAATTTTAATGAAAAATGTGATTAATATAAATTTAAAATTGTAAAATTGTTGAAAAATGTGTAAAATGGTTGTCTAATGTGAAACTGGAAAATGATATTGTGTTTACCCTTTGTTAACCATGAACTAGATGTATGATGGTTAAGGGTAGTGATAGCACCTCAGTTTTGACTTTGTGGAGGGGTTTGGGGGATGACTTGTTATGGATTATTATGAATCCCTATTACGTAATGTTTTAAGGTCATGTAATGTGTCCTAAGACATTAATTGTAATTTTAGAGATATTCCTCCATGATAACGCCTGTTGAGAGGAAGATAGTAGGCTATGACTATAGATGATTCACCAACACTGGAACTTGGGGCACCAATAGTTTCAAGTGAGGAAGTTGGAGAGAAACCCCATGGGAAATTTTATCATTTTATGTAGTTTATGGATAGAGACCCAGGGTAGGTTGTGAAGAGTATGTCCAACCAAACATGGGAGTTGTAGTTGCATCCCCCCATAAAATATACTAGAGAGGGTGGACCTGAGTCATTTGATTTCTAAATTGAGTCTATCCAGATGATTCTTGACCACTTAGAGACTCTATCTTATCATAGAGCCAAGTTGGATTCTTATATGACACATAGCTAGGTGAAGTGTTGGTGGGACATCCAGACTCTGGATAAACTTCTAGACAGTATGGAGTGGAAGGACTTTTATGATAATTACTTAGAGAACTTCTATCACGAGACACTGAGATAGGAGATGGAAACAAATTTAATACGGATGACCTAGGGGGAGTATGTTCATGATGGACTATTCTTGTCTTTTTACAAATTTATAGTGCTTGTATCCAGTATTAGCAGGAGGTGAGGTGACCATACATAAACGATTTTAGGATGGTCTTAAATGTGAAATTATGTCCCAATTGAATATATTTCAGCTCAAAATTTTTCTAAAGTGGTGAATCAATCTCTCATTTCAGAGGGGAATCTGATGGAGGATTCCAGTGGAGTACAAGTATTTTCTGTTGAACAATCAGGGGGTATGTTTTTCGAGATTTGGAAGTGTCGGTATGAGAATTCCAAGTAGGGTGATACCAAGAAGAGTGTCCGGGGGGAAGGTTCAGTCACACATGACCTTACCCAAGTGACCTATCACCAGTCTAGCAGTCAGGTCACCTTTGTAGACATTTTCTCTGACCATCGGTAGAGTTCTGATCTTATGGTAGGATGGGACATCTGTAGCGGTTCTATAACAACACAATTATTTATTACACATTAATTATTTATTTATTACATAAAATTACACATCATATAACCAGAAATATTGATGAGTTTAGGGTATTTGGAAATTAGGTACATATCATAACATCTTGAACATGGGATACAACAACATTATTGAAAACTTCCTTAACATGATTTTAAAATTACAAGGATTTTAAAACTACATGTGATGACCTAGGGAAAAAATAATAATTTGGTGATCTATAAATCATAGTAAGGGAATAAAAATGGCCTAAAGTGATGAATGTTAGATAATAGGCATATTAATGGGTCATAAAAAGAGTATGAATCATAAACATGAATAATGAGACGTGATATAGCATGATAATCATAACATGGGAAATGTATAAACAACTTAAAAAATGCATCAGAAACCTAATTCAAGGATAAAATAAAAATAAATCATGGTGGACAAATCTAAATAAAGGAATCAAGTTCACTCCTTATCCCAATAGTACGTATCATCATATTAAACATTACCCAATTCATTTAAGTGTTATAAACTTTTGGGTGCACACATCACATTTACTTCATTATCATGCTTAAGTGTTCTATATAGATCATACAATGTAGATTCATTTATCATCATAATTTATTCCAAGAACATGGAGTGTGGAAAAAATATATGTAATTCCCTAATCAAAAACAATATTTTCATAAATTTGAACACCCTTGATAGGAAATGGGTATGGTATTCACTACACAATTGTTTTGTTATGGAAAATTGTGATGAAATTTTAACAACACAATGACATAGCATAATGATTCATAAAAAATTGGATGATGATAAAGAATGGGGAATCTCATAAAATATAAATCAAATGGGTAGTGATAGTGATGTGTAAAAATAAATCCCAACATTATAAATTGTAAATAGAAGGCATAAGTTAATGAAGAAACATGAATAAAGGAAATAATCCTAACTATATTTCAGCATGGTAACAGGTGTACATATAGGATAATGGGAGGGTTATTGAGAGTGAAAGGGGGATATAATCATTTATATATTAAATGAAAATTAAGGGTAATATTGAAGAACTATACCAACAAAAAAATGGAATTTAATAGACATAACATAAAATAAGTGCTTGAATGGAATTGAGAAGAGAGAAATCCCTTACAAAATTTCGACATAGTAACATTTAGGTAAGGGACAAATGAGATAGGATAAATGGTCTCTCATTCAAATAACATCAATTTCATAGTAATGGAATGTTTATAAATTAATTAAAATACGACCAATTGTAATTAAAAAGACTAATTTTAAAGAAGGTTCTTAAATTGAAAGGAGGAGATGAAGGTCCCTTGATTACACGACTCCAAAAGATTGGGATGGGATTATTGAGGGCTTGGTGTGACTTGGTAGGAATATATATAGTTTAATATAGGGTACAGATGTTCTCCAAAGAGTTTTACTAGAGATAAATGGGGTCTTGGCTATGTTTATATAGGAAATGATGGGGATTTATATATTATTTTGGTTTTGGAATATACATAATAAAATAACAAAAATCAAAAACCATACCATGGTTTTTCCCATGGTGTCTACCAAATGGAATTGGTTCTAATTATTTTTTAAGTAAAATGTGAAAATTTAACAAAATAATTCTCTTGATTATGTGTAGGTGAGTCTCAATCTTAAAGAAATTGTTTTAAAAAATTAAAATATATTAATGGTCTTGGAGGATTCATAAGGGCTTCATGAAATAAATCACTTTAACATAAAATCACATTATTTTAAATGTAAAATATAGATTTGGTCTTGGATACTTTTTATAAAATTTATTACATCACTTTTGGTTCATGATGATGTCATAATACCCACCGTATATTTATATGGTATTTAATTTTTACTAAAAAATTTGATTGTCTCAAAAATTATAAAAAATTCACCATTGGGTAATTTTGATGATCTGATTCCAAAAATAATATTCATTTTATCTAAATAATTTTCTGAATATGTGAATTTTCATTAATAAGTGACATTTATTAAAAGTGTTGTGTTTTTCACAATAATAGTTTTCAAACCCTTATAAAAATACATCTGACTTCATATAAAATATATCATCATTTATATTTCATAAAATATATTTAATAATAATATTTTTCAAAAAATAATATTTATTTCAAAAATCCATTAATTCCTAAAAGTAAATTCCTTAATTTAATTTCATTATTATGAAAAAATACTATTTGTGTTCTATTGTATCAAAAAAAATATTTTTAAAGTAAGAATAATAGGATGAAAATATATTCAATATTATATAAATAATAATGTACATACTCATATTTCTAGGTTCCATATAGATATAATTTTACACCCATACACACCGTATGGGAAAAGTGTGTGACTGTGAGATTTTCATGAGGCGGTTCATCATACTTGGTTTGGGGTGTGATCTTGATGATATTGAAATTCTCCCATAAATGGTTTAACTCATTCTCGAGTGGTTAGATATCAACTTGTTATTTTTCAAGGTAAAGTCATTGAGATACTATCTCCCATGAAATCTCTGATAAATGGGCCTCATAGGGTATGATCTTATTGGTTGAGTCTATCACTTCCCTTGTCTGTGTCAATTGGATTTGTTAAAACCCAATATTTATACTAATCTTGTAACCAGTATTCAATGACTATATTATAAATAGAAAATATTCTTAATGGTTTTTTAAATACAATTGTACATAATAAAACCAAAGGAGTACAAATTTTTTCTATATCCATATAACATAACAATACATTTAATTAAACACAAGGGAAAACTTTATTTATAATAGTTCATGTTGTTACAATATTACCCCCTTTAGAAATTTTACACTTGATTTTTTTTATTTCCCATACTAAAACATATGAGGGTAACATTGTTTCATCACCTCCTCCGGTTCCCACGTCACTTTTTCAAACTTGTTATTTCTCCACAACACTTTGACTAGGTGCATTGTATTATTCTGTATAACTTTGCCTATATTATCTAAGATCTTTACCTACTGCTCCTCATATAAAAATTCATTCCCAAATGGTACCACATATATATTGATTACATGTGAGGGTTTTGGTATATAATTTATTAATAAGGATAAATGGAGTACATCATGCACTTGAGATAGGTTTGGTTGGAGTGTTGGTCGATATGCCATTTCTCTAATGTGATCAAGGATCTCAAAGGGGTTGATGTATCTTGGACTAATATTTCCCTTCTTCCCAAATCTCATCACTTTCTTCCATATATATATGCATAGGATCACTATGTCTCCAACATAAAATTATAGTTCTCTTTTAAGATGTTTAGAATTTCTCTTCTATCAACTATGAGCATCCTTGATGTGTTGTTGAATGGTATTAACCTTTTACACCATTTCCTTGACCAATTCAGGACCTAAATTGTTTTTCCCCAACTTCATCCCATCATGTGAGTGTTCTACACCACTTCTCATAAAGTGCTTCAGATGGATCCATTTGGATGCTTGAGTGTAAACTAATGTTGTAAGAGAACTCGTCCAGAGGAAGACATTGGTTCCATCCTCCTATAAATTCCAATGAGCATGCTTGCAAAATGTATTTCTATTTATAACTAGTCCTCTCTAATTTTCCCTCAGTTTGAGGATGATAGGTCGTACTAAAGTTAAAATTAGTGTTAAGAACATGTTGGAGTCTTTTCCATAACTTTTAGGTGAATCTCACATCTCAATCAGATACAATCAGTAGTGGTACTCCATGCAACCTTACTCCTTCTATGATGTATATCCATTGAATTTGATTTAGTAAGAAGTCCTCTTGAATTGTGATAAAGTTAAATTTCTTTATAATATGATCCACAACAACCCATATAGTGCTTACAGAGATCTTGATACATCTTTTAGATTCTTGGGTGAATGGATGAAGTTGAACTATGTGCATCATCCAACAGTTCCTTCTTTAACATGGGATTTTATAGAATACGTATTCTTGAACCAAATCTCATAATTCCTTCTTCATCAATTTTAAACTCTGGGGATTTCACCTTTATCACAGATTCCACCTTATTCCAAATCTCAACATCATTTCTTTGAGCATCCTTTATTTCATCAATGAGGGTTGGTTGAGAAATCATTAGAGAAATGATTGATGACTCTCCTTAATTAATGATCCCCATTTCCATACTTTGAAGGTCTATGAAGATTGGATCCTTATAAATTCTCATTATTGATATAGATTCAGGATCTTTTCTACTGAGAGCAGCTGCCACCTTGTTTTCTATACCAAGATGGTAGTGGATTGAGTATTCATTATCATTGATTAAATCTAACCGTATTTACTAGTGCATATTAATTTATTTCTAAGTGAATATATATTTTGGGATCTTTTAATTGGTATATATCTCATACTTCTCTCCATACAGATAATGCGTCCAGATTTTCAATGAAAATATCATAACTGCCAACTCCAGATCATGTGTGGGATGGTTTTGCAAATGAATTTTCAACTACCTTGAGGTGTAGTCTATCACTTTATCTTTTCTCATCATTACACAGCTTAATCCATTATTTTAACCATCACTATATACTAAAATGAGTTCCCCACTTTTCGGTAGTGTGATCACTAGTGAAGTGATAAGACTCTTTTGAGATCTTTAATACTTTCCTCACATTCTTGCATTTGGAAAAACATTACTCTCTTTCGAGTTATCTTGGTTAGAGGGTTTGACAATTGTGAGAAATTTCTCACATATATTCCATTGATTGTGATCATATTCCCCCAAAAATATACTTATTTCAACCAGAAATCACATTTTCTATACTTACCTTAAAGATTCTCCTTTTGTAGGGTCTTTACCACACTACTGAGATGCTCCTCATGCTCCTCCTCAGTTTTGGAGTATATTAGAATATCATTGATAAATACTACCACAAATTTTATTGAGGTAATATATAAAGAATCTTTTCATCAAGTCTATGAATATTAATGGATAATTTGTGAGTTTTAATGGAATTACTATGAACTCATAGTGATTGTAGCTTGTATGAAAATAAATCATGGTGATATCCTCCTTCTTCACACTAACATGGTAATATCCCAACCAAATTGCCACCTTAGAGAAGTATTGTTCTCCACATAGTTGATAAAACAATTCATCAATCCATTTAAGAGGATACTTGTTCTTTATCAAGATCTTGTTGAGCTCACTCTAATCAATGAAAAGGAACATAGATCTATCTTACTTCTTTTTGAAGAGGATTTTTCACCCCATGGTGAAGCACATGGGTGTATGAACCCTTTATCGAAATTATCATATAGTTGTTTCTTCAGTTCTTCAATTTACACAGCAATCATTCTATATAGATTTTTGGATAATAGTAATGCCCCAACTATAATCTTGATTGAAAATTCAACCTCTCGACTAGGAGGAAGACTGGGAAATTCCTTAGGAAACACATCAACATATTCCCTCATAATGGGATGTCTTCAAGGATGATATTTTCCTTAGACTCAATAATTTAATATAGATATTCTTTTTCTGAGGTAAATAATATCCATACATGATATTTTCATACTAAAGAATATTCATCCTCTTCCTTCCACTTATATATAATAAAAGGATGATACGAAATATAGAGAGTGATTCCCTTCTCATGGAAATTTATGTTGGATCTATATAGGTAAAGTCAATCCATGCCCATAATTGCATCAAATTCCACCAAATAGGGTATGATAGGGTTTTCTAAGAAGTTCATCCTGCAAAATTTGATAGGGGAGGAGTTATATACTTTTGATGCAATAATTTCTCCATTTTTAGTTTTCACTAACAACTCTACATCCATGATTTTTGGTGGTTTTTGGATAGTTATACTACACTTTTCTGATCTAAAGGAATGAATATAACTAGAATCAAAAAGTAATTTTTCTATTTTTGAATTAATAAATAGAATAATTCTCACCAATTCATTGCCAAGATCCACTTTAGTGGTAGTGATGGAGAAATTGTTTCCTTGTTGTCTTGGAGGTTGTTAGTTGTCTCTAAAAATCCTTGGTTTAGTGCGTTGGTTGAAAAAGTGCCTCAGTTCCTTGTAGTTAAAGTAATGGACAATGTGTTGATGTTTGACTAGATAATTGATTTCCTCTGTCGCATTAGTGGGTTTCTCCTATTGGAATTTTCTTGCAAGGTGTCCTTCCTTCCTAAAACTAAATCATTTTTTCATTCCCCTTAGGCAATTTCTGGGGTGCTTCTTTTTTCACCCTTAACAAGTGGGATTCTAAAATTTCTTGGCATAATTAGATTTCTCCATCAGAACAAGAGAATTAAACTCCACTTTCCTCTTCTTATCCCATTGATAACCTTAAGATTCACTAACCTCCTTTTTTACTTTTAGAGAACATCGAACAATTTCCTCATAGCTATCAAAGTCACAAATCATCAACATGTTCCATATACTAGGTTTTATCCCACCAAATAAGTAGTCAGCAATGCATTTGGAGGTAACGACAAAGCCGAAGGTGTATCGTGTAAGTATTGTGAAGTTTCCCTCACACGCCACATTATATTCATTATATTTTTTCCTGAATTCAAGGAAATACCATTCCATTTTAATTCAAAGATTTTGAGGATAATATTTATCAAAAAATATTTTTATGGAATTCATTCCACTCTATCATTTTGATATTTTCATCGATCTTAATATTCTTGATTAATTTTCACCACTGATCCGCTTTCCCCTCTATATTATAAACAGCCAGTAGAACCTTATCTTGTTTAGAACATTGAATGATGGATAATATCTTCTCAATGGATTTGATCCATTGTTCCATGATTAAGGAATTGGACGCTCCATTGAATGTTGGAGGCCTTTATCAAATAAATCTCTAAATAGAACTGTGTCCTCACTTTGGGGGATTTGGAAGTTACTCCTGATCCAAGTTTCTATTTAGAACCGAATTCAACTGAGAGAGTGTCATCATGAAGTTCTCGATTCCTTCTTATATCATGTTGGGAATCTTGTTGGGACAGTTATCGCATTGCTCATCGCATTTATTTCTTACCTGATTCATCTTATTTTCAGCCATTGGATAGAATAAATAGAAAATTAGGGATGATTATTTTAAAATTATTAAACACATAAAGGGTAATCCAATAACATTAAAGAGGTAAATTATAAATTACATGTATTTATTTAACTTATGAATTTCTAGGATTTGATCTATGTAATCCATGATCTATTTACTAAAATATAATCTTATGGGAATTTTTTTTGTTTCCTAAATCATGGTTCATAATGAGATTATGAATTTACCAAATAATACCCCATGGGAGTGTCAAAATAGGTGCCTAGTAAGACCTTTTTTCATGTAGCAAGTTACACCAAGTCAATTACAGCACACCTTGTCAGAGTTGTTACCCCTAGGTACATCTATTCTAGAACCACATCCTCTTTTAGTATCGAGACAAGGATGTATTTTCTTGATAAACCACTTACTATATACTTATCAAAATTTTGGTATTTTTTATTAGACATAGTCATATCCCTATGGCCTTCACTGGAGTTTTCTAATCCTAATCCCAACGATAACTAAACATTTCTTCTAATACCAATTATCACAACCCTATTCTTTATTACAAATTAATTCACAATTTATTACATAAAATACACATAATAAAACCTAAAATATCTATAAGTATATTGTAATTGTAAATTAGGTACATATCATAACATATTGAACATGGGATACAACAACATTATTGAAAACTTATTTAACAAGCTTCTAAAATTCCAAGGCTTTTAAAACTATAAGGGATAACCTGGGGACAAAAATAAGAAAGGGCTGAGCAAAAAAGGCCAGTAAGGGAAAAAATGGCAAAAATTGATACATGTTAGACCACACTTATATCAATGGGTCATAAAAAGAGTAGGAATCATAAACATCAACAATGATACATGATATAGCATGATAATCATAAAATGATAAATATGGAATCAACATAAAACATCGCATCATAAACATAGGTCAAGGATAAACCACCAAGATATAAAGGTGGAAAATCCCCATAAAGAAATCAGGTTCACTCCCTATCCCAACATGTGGTTTCAGGATACTAAAAATTTCTCAATGAATTATAATGATATATAATTCTAATCACACCCATCACATTAATTTCATTCTCATGCTAAGTTGTGCCCCATAGATCATACAAAATTGATTTATACATCATCATAATTTATTCCATGATCAAAGAGAGTGTATTACATATATTTAATTACTCAATAAAAAACTATATGTTCATAAATTTGAACACCATTGATAGGAAATGGGTATGGTAATCACTACATGATTATTTTGGCATGGAAAATCACTGTGAAATTTCAGCAGCATAACAAAATCACTTAAAGATTCATAAAAAATGGGTTTATGGGAGATAAGGGGTCCTATCATAAAATAGACATCAAATGAGAATTCATAAGTAAATGGAAAAAAATATCCCAACATTATAGAAATGAAATAGAAGGCATAAGTTAATGAATAAACCTGAATAAAGGAAAGAATCCTAACTATATTTTATCATGGTAGCGGGTGTACATATAGGATCATGGGAGTCTTAATGAGTGTGAAAGGGGGATATAATAATTTATAAATTAAATGGATAGTAATTGGTATATGTAATAACATATCCCAACAAAATAAAATATAATTTAAGAGATATAACATAAAATAAGTGCATGAATGGAAATGAGAAGAGAGAAATTCCTTACAAATTTTCGGCATATTAATGTCTTAGGTAAGGTTAAAATGAGATTAGATAAATTTTATCCCATTAAAATAACATCAATTTAAAAGTAAGTTAATGTTTATAAATGAATGGAAATATAACCAATTGAAATTAAAAATACTAATTTTAAAGAAGGTTCTTGAATTGAAAGCAGGAGAGGAAGGTCTCTTACGTTAGTGTGTGACCCCAAAAGCTTGGGTAGGGCTTAATGAGGGATAGGGGGTGCCTTAGAAGGACTCTAGAGAGTGGAGGGAATAGTATGGAAGTGATCCAAGGAATTGTATTAAATAGAAATGGGATCTTGGGTAGGTTTATATATAAAATTAGGGGGATTTATTTATTATTTAGGTTTTAGACTCTATAAAATAAAATAACCAAAACTACAAAACAATCCATGGTTTATTCCAATTTGGATTGTTTCATATTATTTTATATTTCCAATGTCTGAAGATGTAAAATAATTTCCTTTCTTATGTGGAGGTGAGTCACACTCTTAAATAAATGGTTTTAAACCCTTAAAATATATTATTGGTTTCAGAGGATTCGTAAGGGATATATAAAATAAGTCAAATAAACATAAAATAACATTATTTTAAAGGTAAAACATATATTTAGTTTTTTATACATTTTATAATATTTATTATTTTACTTTTGGGTCATTACGATGTCATAATACACAACGTATATTTATACGGCATTTTATTTTTACCCCAAAATTCAATTATCTCATAAAATTATGAAAAATTCATCATTGGATAATTTTGATGTTATTATTCCAAAAATAATATTAATTTTATCTAACAAATTTTATAAATATGTTAATTTTTAATAATAATCGACATTTATTTAAAATTTTGGTCTTTTTTCAGTAACAATTTTCAAACCTTTATAAAAATTACATTTGACTTTACTTAAATTTTATGATCATTTATATTTGATAAAAATTATTTAACAAAGATAATTTATTAAAATATTATTTATTTAAAAAATACATTAATTCATGAAATTAAATTTCTTAATTGAATTTGAATATTACACAGAAACACTATTTGTGTTTTATTGTATCAAAATAAAAAAATATAAATTTACAATAATTAGATGAAAATATATTCACTATTATATAAAAAATAATGTACATAATCATATTTCTAGGGTATTGATACATGCCCCATTAATACACCCTAAAATTTCCTAAGAGTAAGGTGTGAAATGGTGAGAGTTTAATGGGATTTTTGGGTATACATGTTTTGGATTGTGATCTTGATGACCTTGAACTTCTCCCATAAAAAGTTTCTCTCATGCTTAAGTTGTTGAATCTCAGATTGTATTTGGTTGAGGTAAAATCCCAGAGATGTTATATCCCATATAATCTTTTATAAATTGGATTCATAGGGTATGATCCTATTGGTTGATGTCATCACATCCTTTGTCTATATCATTTAGATTTGTTAAAACCTTGTATATATACTAATCATGAGATCACTATTGAATGGAAATATTATAAATGGTAAAGATGTTTAATGGTCATTTAAATATTATAGGACATAGTAAAATCAAAGGATTTCATGTGTTTTATATAACCATATTACATAATAAAACATTTAATTAAATCACAAGAGAAAATTTTATTTATAAAAGTTTGGGTAATTATAGGTTCTTCAGGAACCCACAGCAGATGGGTAGTGATGGGACTACTAGAAAAAACCAGAGTGATAGAATAGGGTCTTATACCCTATATCAGTATAGTAGTTATAGTTATACTAGATTTGGTAATAGATATAGTGGATGAGGTGCTTCTGGAAAAGAGAAACCATATTAGTAGAGTGGTGAGGCTTAGGGGAATCATATTACATCATAGGTAAGAGGGTTTAGATAGTTGAATGAAATTCATTCTACACTTGTAGATATCACGGCAGGACCATCAATAGTTAGAGGTATTATTATTGTAGATTCTACACTAGCTAATTCCTTATTTGAAAATGTTTCCTAGAATTCTTTTATATCTACAAAACTTGTGAACAATTTGAGTCTGACTAATGATTTTTTGATTGGGGGATGAAGATAGATACACCAATGGGAGTACGATTAAGAGACATCTATTTATGAAAGGGGTGTTCTCTCGAGGTTGGGTAGTATCATTTTTTGTGGGATCTTAACATCCTTTACATGCCATTATTTGACCTAATTAAGCACATATACCGGTTGGTGCCATACTGATGTCACATATATCGTTACCATAAGAGTGAATTTTAAGTCTCCTGAGGGGTGAAATTATTTTCATCATGGAGATTGTGATATCCGGACAGGCCAGGTAGGGCCAATTCATCTACGATTAGGGGAGCTCACCACCCAGGTTGAAAGTATTGTGCTAGATAATGGGGGTTAAAATCATGATGTCTTTCCACCTATAGTGGAGAGGATCTAGGACGTGTTTCATGAGGAATTCTCAAGGATTCCACTTGAGCTAGATGTGGAATTTTCAATTAAGCTCATTTTGGGGTCAGAGCGAGTTTCTATTCCACGATATAGAATTGAACAAATATGGATTCAAGAGCTTAAGACTCAACTTGAAGAGTTGCTAGATTAGTGGTTTATCCATCTTAGTATGTCACCTTGGGATTCTCTAGATTTTTTTTTGAAAAGAAGTATAAAGGGGTTTTACTCTTGTGTATTGATTACTAGAATTTGAACTTGATGACTGTGAAGAATTGGTATCTTCTTCCATGTATTGATGATCTATTTGACCAGTTGAGAGGAGCTTTCATTTTCTCCGGTATTGACTTGAGATAGGGGTATCATTAGTTGAGATTTAAACCTTATAACATACCTTGAACTATTTTTAAAAGTAGGTATAGCCTTTATGAGTTCTTGATGATATTTTTTGGGTTGAAGAATGCTACGAACGTATTTATGGATTTGATGAACAAAATATCCCACCCATACTTGGATCAATTTGTGGTTTTCTTTTAGAGGAAATCTTGGTGTACTCCAAGACTCATGACAATAATTTAACACATATTAACATCATCTTGAGTACACTACGAGATATTTAGATATATGAAAAGTTATCAAAGTGTTAATTTTGGATTGATGAGGTACATTTCATAAGTCACATCATCTCATAGGAAGGTGTGTTTGTGGACCCAATGAAGTTACAAGTAGTTGTTTCTTGGGAGTAAGCAAAGAGTGTTTTTAGTATCTATATCATTCTGTGGTAATAAATATATTATCGAAGGTTCATCCATGAATTTTCTTGCTTGGAAACACTAATTTTTGTATTGAAAAAGAAGAGTTTTAATTTTGAATAGTCTGGAACTTATGAGAACACTTTTTAAGAGTTGAAAAACAATTTGACTACTGCATTGATATTGATCCTATCCAATCTAGGGGAGGAGTATACATCTTTTATGACACATTTGGGATTGTTCTTGAATCAGTGTTGATGTAGGAGGGTCGAGTTGTGGCCTATGGGTCATAGTATTTGGGTCCATATAAAAAAAAGACTATTCAAAACCTCAAATTAGTTGAAGTGGTTTATGATTTGAATTGTTGTAGGTATTATCTATTGGGGGGGAAATTTACTGTATATACTTATCACAAGAGTTTAATGTATATATTTTTGTAATGACACTTTAATCTCTAAAAGAAAATATGGTTTGAGTATATACAGTCATTTGATTTTGAGAAATCATATACACTTGGGAAGGGAAATAGTGTTGATGATGATATAAGCAGGAAAACTCAGACTTAGGCAGTTTAGGAGTGTATCTATGAGTGGAAAATGATGACCTTACTAGCCGATATGTATGTTGTAGTTTAAGAAGGCCAAGAGTATTGGAATGTTGTATCATTTTTATTGGATTATACACTTTTTTTCCAGACCGTGCATAGGTTGTTTGAGGATCTCAAATGTTTGGAATTGAGGAAAATCCTTGAAGGTAAGGAGTCAACTTCTGATTAGACCATAGATGAGGATGAGATCATCTATGTAAGGAATCATGTTGTTGTACCTATGAGTATGTTGGAGGATATGATGCATGAATTTAGTTCATTGAAGTGGATAGTACATAAGGGTTTGACCAAAATTTACTGTGACCTACAATGATAGTATTTGTGATCAGGCATGAAAAACGATATTGAAAGTTTTGTGACACAATGCTACAGTTGTCAAAAGGTGAAGGTTAAGCATCAATGACCATGTGGTTTACTACACCTTTTCCCATTTTTGAATGGAATTGAGATGAATTTACAATGTATTATATAGTGGGTATCCTAATGAAGCCTTAGGATAATGATGTTATTTTGTTGATAGTTGATTTACTGAAGAAAGTAGCCCATTTCTTGCCTATACGGGAGACTTTCTCAGTGGAACAGTTGGGAGACTTAAATGTTCATGAGATAGTTTACTTAATGGGGTTCCATGGAGTATAATTTAAAATTGTGACTCATGTCTTACTTTATGCTTCAAGTAGGGATTATAGAAGGTGCTTAGTATATAGGTTTTTCTGAGTATGAAATTCCACCCAGAAGCATATGGGGATTCAGAACGTACTATATAGGTGATTGAGGATATGCTTCGAGAATATGTCCTAGACTTTGGAGGTTTATGGGTGAAACACCTAAACTTTTGAATTTTTTTTATAATAATAGTTATTATGTGACTTTTGAGATGAAACCACATGAGGATCTTTATGGTAGGCCATACAGATCACCTCTATGTTTCATAGAGGCAAGTGAGGCAGAACTATTGGGACCGAGTCTCATGTATGTGACATCATAGAAGGTTCGTTTGATTTAGAAACATATGGATACGAATCAATGTAGACATAATTAATATTCTAATAGACGTCGAAGTCCCCTTGATTTTACAGTGTATGATCATGTGTTCCTTCAGGTGTCACCTAGATTGTGTCATCATAAGACTCAGAGATTGGGTAAGTTAGCACCAAAGTTTGTCAGACATTTTGAGGTTGAGGAGAGAATCGGGCTGGTGGAATACCGATTGGATCTCCCACAGATATATAGTGTTATTAAATATGGTTTCCATGTTTCATAACTTAGGTGTTATTACCTCAACCCATATCATCTGATTGAAATCGGTGATGTTGAGCTTGATATCGTTGCATCCTTTGAGAAGTATCTGATATGTGTGTCGGATCGCAATGACAATGTTTTTGGAAAACATTGTGTTGATAGTCTGTGTGTTGTAGAAACATGGGAATGTTTAGTAGGAAACATGAGAGAGATAAGCAAATTTTTGGTCTAAATGGTCCAATATTTTCACCTCATAATCATAGAGATCCTTCAGAGTGCATCTCGAGGATAAGCTGTTATAATGTGTAGAGATTGTAAGACCCCAATATTTTCTGGTGATTTCTCTAACTCATTTATAGTTACTATTTTACAATTATTTTGGTTATACCTTGGTTCACGCATGTATTGGGTGTGTTTGGGTGAATTTGGAAGTTTTTAGAGAGGTATTGGGCAATGCACGATTAGTGCACCGTTTTCCCAAACCATGAACCCAGCCCCAAAAAAAAGTGAAACCCTAAAAAGAGTGGGATTTCATGGTTAATGCATGTTTTTTCAAACCATGTTCTATATTAGGGGAAAATATGAACCCCTAAATGAGAGGAACATAATTAGGGTGCACAGTTTAAAAAATCATGCACCCCTACCCAAGAAACCATGTGTGCAAGATTTAATCCTCTGAAAATTAGTTTTAACGTTCACAAAACTCCTGAACTTCACCCTAATTTGACCCAACTCTTACCTAAAGATTTTTTCTCATTTTTGGAGGCTCTTTTATGGATTTAAATAATTTTAGAACTCTATTTTTGGACGAATCTAATACAATATTGAAGAATATTCACTTCTCTTAGTAAGAAATTCCCATCTAGATTAGTTTTCTCCCCCTCTCCCAACCATCTATCATCTTTTAAAGGGATTTTTTACTCCATTAGTGATGGATATATATCTAGGTTTTGATATATTTTAATCCATTCAATTTAAGATCCATGTTTTTGGATCTAGATCATGTTCTTCATTTTACAATTGAACGTTTCACTTCAATTTGAGGATTTCTTTTGGAGAGCATTCATCAACGATCTTGAGGTTGGTGGTCTAAATTGAAAATACCAAAGTATTGAATTTCAATTGTGTGTATTTGCTGTAGAATTTCAATTTCATAAATTGGTAATTTAATCTTACATTAAATTAATTAATTGGTTAATTAATAATGGTATTATGAAATTGGTCAACTAATTGGATTATGGACTTGGTCAATTAATGGAATTATGATATGGTTGATAAATGTGATTTTGGAATTGATTGATAATGGGAATAAAGGTATTTTTGGATTACCCTTCATAAGTTAATGGGTTATGTGATTAAATGATGATAAATAGTTCAATGATGAAATATTATTATTATTCCATGTGGTAAAAATCTTGAACCATGATTTTTTTTGTTAATTGAAATGTTATACTGTGATGTGAAGTGTTGATGAGTGGGTTAACGATGACTAACCTTGTTAAAATGTGATATATGTGATTTTTTGGTGAATGGGATAAGGTACACAAACCTATGCATCAAATACCCATGGGGGACTTGACATGGAGTTATAGACCTAAATGCATGCATGTTATAAATAAGTGTAAGGCATGGATTGATGATTCAAAAGCCCAAGTGTGATTGATGCAAAAATGAGTGTGAGTCATGGACTGATGCTTCAAAATTTCAAATGTGATTGATTGATAAATTAGTGTGGGACATAGATAGGTGCTTCAAAATCTCTAGTGTGGTTGATTGATAAATGGGTTGTGGGACATGGACTAATGCTTCCAAAACCCATAGGGTCCTAGCCATGGTGTTCTAGCCCCAAAATGTTGGCACTAGACTATGGTTTTAAATGGTCATGAAATTAATTGAAATTAAATGAATAGTGAGAGACCATGTGATAATGAATTGTGATTATCTATGTGATATGTGATATACCTTGGGGATAGTTCATACTTTGGCATGGTCTGAACCAGGTATTGGGGTCTTTGTGAGGCTTGAAAATTATGTTTTTAATTAAGTAACAATAAAATATGATTAGTTTTTACTTTATAAATTTTATATTATTCTTTATACAACTGCATACACTGTTATTGAATAAATATTATTTTAGACATCATTGGTTGTGGCCTACTAAGTTGTACTCACACCCCACTCTGGCTTCCTAATTGGTACCCAAATATATTTCATGTTTACATGAATGGATAAGCGAAAGATCCCTATGTTACATGGCTGATTTGGGATGGAGTATGGATGATGAAACCAAACACGGTGTTAGGGCCTGCTTGGAGTTGAAAATGTCATTATTTTTGGGAATTTTATTTAATATTTGACATACACTACAGCATGAAATATCTAATATTTTAGTTTGGATATTTTATTCTTGTTTTGGTCATCATGTGATACTCATATTATTCTTGTGGTGGTTATTTTCATCTTGTTATTGTTATTTATTTCTGTTATTTTGATTCATTGATAAAGAGGGTATAGTCTCCACCATGTTGTATATTTGACCCTTGCTACTAGTCAATAGCCTATGGCTAATGGGGAGTTATTCATGAGGTCATGTAACCAACTGGATCGGGGCACCAGTGTGTGGAACTAGGGTCTGAATGTTATAATAAGATAATGTGTAATCAATATGCCAAGGTAAATAATTGAACACATATTCCATTTAATCAATAAACTAATAATTAAATGCACCCATATATAATATTATTTTGAAAATATTATTTATAGTAACAAATTAAGTCTTAATTAAGTAAATTCTTAATTATTATACACCATGATCTCGAGCATCAGGTTACCTCTACCTTCAAAACCTTTCACAAGACAGTTTCAAACTATAAGTAGAAACCTATTTAATAATTGATTATAGATTTTTATCATGAGATCTACTGATTCATCAAGGGGATATATAATTATGGGTCCCACCATTCACTATAGTTCCAAGGCATCTATCATATCTCTAATAATCAATTTAATTCTTGAACAATTTTCCTTATCATCAAATATCCATATTGAGTAAAGAATATGTATTTATCAATATTTCCCCAGTTTAAATATAGAACACTATATCTAAAAATGAAATATAGTTTAAGATATAAACATATCCTTACTAAATAATGTTCATATTTAGGATAAATTTAATGTTCAATGATCACAAGAAAGTGAATATTTCAAGGGAAAGATATTGACTACAAAAATGAATCAAAAATCGGAATTTCAAAAATTTCCTTCGTCAAAATGGTTGTAAACAATATATATTTTTAATGAAAATGGTATCAATAAAAAATATCCTCATTGTATTATATTTAATATAAATCTGTTTTGTTGTTGCTGAATAAAAATAACCAAACAAGGTCCTTAAAAACACTTTTTAGGAAATTATCCTCTTTATTTAAAAATCACCTTTTAAAACTAAATACTCACAAAATATTTTGAAAAAACTCTTTTTTGAAAATATCCTTTGAATCTTATAAATTAATTTTTAAAACATTTATTTTTTATTATGGAAGGAATGTACATACATGTCGAGTAATTTAAAAAAATATCCCTTTCACATTTTTGATAAAATCCATAATTCCTTATTTGGAAAATGAACTGAATATTTCTTTCAAAAAAAATTAAAATTAAAATTAGGAAAAAATATTTTTAATAAATAATTTAGAAGGTTTTTACAACATTTTTTTGAAAACATTTTTAGAAAACATGGTTTTGAAAGAAAATTGATTTTTAATAGAAGAGATAAATGGAATCATATTTTCCTAAAGAATAATTTATCAATAATTTTAAGTACCAAAGAGTGGTAAAATGATAATATAAATTCAAAAATTTATGGATAAAAAGTGTAGAATAGAATTAATTAGTTTATTTGAAAATTATAAAATAATTTTTTTCAATGGGAACTCAATTATAAACAGGTCCGATAAAAATGAGATTGTGAAATAACCCCTTATAATGATCATAACATTGAAGTGAGAATTAACCAATTAATTGATTGTGTGTATGAAATTTAAATACATATAAATCAAGTTTATATGAAACATAATGTATTCATAATTCAAAAAACTCATAATCAATAAATATTATAGACAACAAAAAAGTATTATAACCCAAGGAAAATAAATTGAGTTATGAAATCATTTACCACTCTGTAACTTTTATATATAATTCTCTCAGATCAAGTAATTCAAATTGAATCATAAAAAACAAATTATTTATGAATTATTCATGGTATTATATGTGAAATGGGATGTTTTTACACCATATGAAAAAAATTGGTGTATTACATAAAAATGTGCCTCAATGAAAGGAAAATAAGATAGAATCAATTACTTCATGATTCCTTTTAGTTCAACATGATTTATCCACCTATGTAATTAATTTTAACCATGTTATTAATTTATACTATAACAATATTCATATTTATAATATCATATATTATCATAATATAACATCATATCACCCATTCGTTATCAATCTTTTATTATTTTTATTGTTTTGAGTGTTAATTGAATTGTTTTCTCTGGAATGTTTTATCTTGAAAGATTTATTATTTTGAATATTTTATCATTACATCACCTCCAGAATAATAATAATGAAATAATTATCATATTTTCACAAAAAATAAACTTTTTTGACCAATCATGAAATATGGTTATGAAAAATTTATTATGTTACAATCATGGATAAAGTAGGTCATACGTACGCATGGATAACTCTTCCATTTTCCAATGATCATAATGAAAAACAGGAAAGGAATATTTTATAATTAAATAATGATCATACTACCATATATAAAATATTAATTCTTTATATATACATATATATATCATTTATGGGTTGTGGGGACTAAATAGAGTCACATCATTTCATGAAGGTAGTGGTCCACATGAACATAAATGATGTTATAATTTTACATTGTAAGAAAGAAAAACATATATTAGTTTTTAGTGTTGATAAATATTTTATTAATATAATAATTATTTCATTTATATCAAATATATTCATTAACATTATCCTTATTATCGTTTGTGTAGAGTGTTAGTGAAAAGAAAATCACGCCGCTTTGTAAGGTGGTAGTTTGTCGTGCACATGAGAAATGTTGTCATATCCACCACGCCATGGAAATTAAAAAGGTATTTATATGATATAATGAATCAAAAAGTATAATTATGTTATAAATATCATATATATACTCTTTATCTATCTTCATACCCAATCATGAGAGGTGGTAATGGAAAAAATAATGACATCAGTCTGTGAGGCGGTGGTCCTCTGTACACATGAATGATGATTTCAAAAACCATTTTATGAAAGTGGAGATGTTTTTCAGTCATGTACATAACATAAAAAATATATAATTATATAGAAGATACCAGAAAAGTCTAATCATAGGCTAAGCCACTGACCATTTATTAAAATAAAATAAAAGCGTACCAGAAAGCATTACTAGCCCTAAAGACAACTAAAAATAATAAAAGGCATACCATTCACCACATCCAAGATAGGTTTCCTCCTCTACAGTAGCTGACTCCCACTCTGAGCTCTCATAATGTTTCAAGATCTTGGTATATTTCCTTATGAGGTTCAACTTCTCCAAAGAAATGAACTCCTTAGTAGACTGCATACCCTTTTTCAATCCAGAGTCTGCCGCCCCTTCTTTCCCAACAGTGGACCTGGTAGACACCAGCTTTAGTAGATAGGAATAATCTTTCCTCGCCCTTGTTCTTATTGGAACTAACATGGATCCCTTACTCCCATACATCTTCTTTTTCTCATCCGTTACAATTTTTCTATAGGAGGATTGGACCAAGCTTCCAACATTCTCCTTTCCATTATCAGAGAGTTCCCCCCATTATCCATTGATGTGTACCTCTTGATACCCCTCATTTTCTCCCCGTTGCTGTTGAGAAATAATGTTAACATCAATCATATCCAGATAACATGGTTGTTCTGCAAGTTTATAAACATCACAAGTCACCTTCTCCCTTGAAATTTCACTAGATAATGCATTCTTACTGCCACTTTCATTCTGTGAAGTACTTCCCTCAGCATTATCTGTCTTCTCATTCTCCAATTCTTGGAAGGAATTAGCAGTAAGAACATTCCAGACCACTCCTCCAACACCATCCTCCTTCCCATTCAACTCCTCCACACGGTCATCCAAACCGCCCAGGATTGTGCTATCCTCTAAAGTAGCGGGGTCCAAAGTGTGGTATGGTCGGGGAGAGAAGCCAGATGCATCAACTGGAAGATCCTTCATAATTCCAAGATCACACCTTAGAGTACTGAAGACCTGACTCACCAACAGATTTTCTGACCTCTACTACTTCTGATGTTATTAATATTTTCATGACCTATTATATTCCCTCTTTACATATTTTATATGAAATGTGCATAATTTGTGTGAAATATTAATGTTTAAATATTAAGTATAATTTTTGAGCATTTTTAGAAGTAGTCCAATTGAGTTAGTTTAATGTTTTAATAATAACTATCACTATACTGATCCAAATTGTGTGGTCCTTGTTTTTTAGGATTCTCCTTTCAATATAAAACATTTCATTAGAAGGTACCATGATCCAATTCTTCCATTTGAAGGGTCATTTGGTCCTCACAAACAAGACCAAAGAATCTGTGAACAAACTGGAACAGCCTTGAGGATTGATTTACTTGGCTCAATACATAATTCCAAAAACATTAACTCTCCACCATAATTCTGGGGACACTAAATTTCATCTTGGATAAAAATTTCAAGGCCCAAATCCAAGTAAAAGGGGCCTAAATGAAGCTTTGAAGTCCAGCCCACCATTCTGGCCGAGAATTAAAATTAGTATAGTATGCATGACATATCTCATGATGTAAGAATCAAATCGAGCTGATATTTTTTAGTGTGAAAGAGGAGATATAGGTGGCCAACTTTGTTGAATAATCTATTCAGATTTGAAGGCATATTCATATTCAAAAACCCTTTCACATTCTGGACTTCAAAAAGACTGGATTGAAATGGACAGTTTTACTTTGTTTAATAAAACGGCCATAACTTTTGATACTTAAGTCCAAATGACTCCAAATTTTGAGAGTAGTCGGCCAAATTTTTTATATAAAACGTTGAAGAAGGAGATGTATCGAGATTCAGCTGTCATGATGTCCATATCTATGATCCAAGTGGAGGGGTATTGCTGGAATGTAAACAGTCAACTCCTTGGGATATAAATACTCTCCCCTTATCTCCTTGAGAGGGGTTGGAATTTCAGAAGAGAGGAGATCATATTGGCATGACCAAAGATTTTCCAAAGGCTCGGGAGGATCTTCCATACTCAAGTTTTTACTTGAGATACCTTTCCTCCTCTCTTTTTTTTCACTTACTTCTGTGTTCTTCATTTTTGTAATTTTTTAAGTCCTTTCTTTTGTAATTCTGTTTTAATGAAAGTTTCTTCTTCAATAACTCTTATTCTCCTCAACCTTCTGTATTTTAATATTTATGTTCTTAAAATAGTTTAAATTCAGTTCAATCCCCTTCCCTTATTTAGCTTCCTCATTCAATCGAAAGTTCGTTTTTAATTATCATCATTGTTCGTGTGTGTGTGTCGATGTACCACTCTTTTCTTATCCCTTTATTTTTCTTCTCTTATTAATTCATAATCATAATAATTATAACCAGATTATTAAACACCCAAATGGATGAGTAAATCTCTCATTGAGGTGACTTATAATTTAGGTATGTTAAGTGATTGAGAGCTTCTGCTCGATGAATATCCTTTCAATTAACATTGTGTATGTTGGACTTAACATGTCATGGATTAATGACTTGTTTTGTTTAACATGTGGTTTCCATGGATTATTGAAACCATAAATACACCACCATAAACAAGTACTGATTGATTTTATAATCCTAGTTAAGTTAAGTCTTGGATTAAAGCTTTAACACTTAGAAATTCTAATCGACGTCAACTTGTGAAGTGGGTGTTAATTTAAATGCAATATAAATCAAAGCTCAAGGATATCACAAGATTAACTCCCAAATAATGAACACACCCCATTATTTATCAATTTGTTAAATCAATTATAGTCAATCAATCATTTCAATTAATATCTGCAATCAAAACCCCCCAATAAAAATACAATCAACTAAAAACAAATGACTACTACAAAGTATCATCGCCGAGGATTCGACCCGAGTGCGGCTATACACATTAGCAGAGAACCGGAACTTTGACCGGTTGATAGGCGACAATCTGCCATACGTTTCAGCTTCTCCTTCTGAACAGCACCACCAGTGTTCTCTGAGGGACTATGTTTCCCCATTTCCTCCACTTCCTTCACCACATGTTGCACCTCATCCACTGTCTGGTCGAGAGACATCCCTTCCACACAAGGTCCCTACTCCAGAGAGCCTTCCACAGTGCCCGGTCTTAAAGGAAAGCTACTCAATGGAACCTTCAACAATGGTACAGCCAAGTCAAATGCAGCACTGCCACTTTTTCCCATCCCCCTCACCCGTTGCGAAGCCCCAACCGCACCATTCCTACAGCAGACCATTTCCACATGTCCAAACCGACCACAATTAACACATTAAAGCATCCAGGATTCAAATCTTACCTCCTGCTTCCAACGAAATTCCTTCCCATCAGTGATCCAAACCCACTTCACTGGTGGCCATTTGAAATCAATCTCAACACACATCTGTGGACAGATAGGATGGCAGACTGCCTACGTTCGACGATCAGAGCACATATATATGCATATCATGTTCCCAATAGTGCAAAGAATGGTAGGATTTTGGAATGACAGAGGGAGTCCAGGGAGACTCACCCACGTTGCCATCTTCGAGGTATTACGCCTCATGTAGAAGTCGAGACTCCATCGAAACAGGAAAAACGGGTCCCCAATGCATCGTCGTGGAGATTTGGACCAGGAAGTTATCAGATCGGCTTCCGTCGCAAACCGAATTATCAAATGAATTCTGTCAGCTAATCTGACTACCGCATGCTCCTGAAGGTCCCAGTAATTGAAAATAAACTAATCAAATTCATCGACCGAAGGTTGCTTGAGACGAAATCTAGCCACCAGCATGAGACTACATAACTCTGTGGCACGATTGAGCTCCGACGGGGAAAGAAGGAGTTACGGCACGCCCTGAAAAAGTTCTTGAACTTTTGGGGAAAGCTGGATATTCAGGAAAGAAGGGAGATACTCAGGATTGGATAACGGAAAGAACTGATGACTGTCATGAGATCGAGAATGCGGGACTCCCCCCTCTGACTGAGAGGGGTGAGCAATGTTCCACGACATCCAATTATGGCATCGTCGTTAGGGTCCGCCGCTGCCTGTGAGAGATTCCCTCTAATTATATAGAAGATATTTTGGTTATTATATTACCAGGTTTTAATAATAATTTAAGGAGGTGGAAGAAAAAATGATATAAAAATTTTCATTGAAGAACATTGCCTCTTATTTAGGTAACCTCTTTAGGTTTGCACAAAATACTTACTACGATGGATTTATGCACAAAATAAGGATAAGAGGATGAGATGAGGTAATTACAAAAGTTTTTTTGTAAAGTTATTTTCCAAACCATATGGGTATTAATGTGTGAAGAATAGAGGAGAGGGGTGGCCATCTATAAGTGTGGTGAGTGGTATACTTTTAATTTTTAAAAATAAAAAAGTGTATCCACATTTTTCACATGAAAAATGAGAAAAACAAAGATTATTATCTTGGATTAGATTTTATATGATTCATATATGTCCAAAAAATAGATTTTATACAATTTTTATGGTCAATTTAACCCGTATCATTTTAGTTTAACCCCTGGTAAACCCATTTTTTTCTTAACCTCAGTAAATAACTTTTACCATTTTCAATATTAAATATCATGAAAATTTATTTTAACCTTATCAAATAATATATATTATATAGATTCTAAATATGGAATCCATTTTATTAAATTTAATTCACATAAGTGTAAAGTGTAATTTAAAATTAATCCAACAGATGCGATGGGAAAGTGATTTTTCAAAGAGAAAATGTGCAAAAGTTTATCAATATTTTGAATCAAAATTTAAAAGAAAAATAATTTCAATGACATAAATTAGATAAATTTTAATATAATTGAACAAATTTTACTTTAAACCAAATTAAAATATAATTTAACTTTATAAATAATTTAATCAAAAAGGTAGTTTTCAATTAAAATTTTTTATTTTCGCCATTCATCAAAAAATGAAAATTTTCATAAAAATACCAAATACTCACCCTGATATAATATTTATTTTATGGTTTTAAAATAAAATCATTTTAATAAATTAATTTTATAAAAAATTTAAAAATTAATTTTATCAAAAGTACGCAATAAGGGATGAAATCGTTTTCTTTATAAAAAATAGTTTTTCAAAAAACATATATTTTTCTATCAAATGATTATTATTTTATTTATAATAAATACATATCCATTTAATTTATTTTACACTTGTATAAACCATTTAATTTTTCTAATTTATTTATTATTATTCATAACCACAAAATTAATAGCTAGTTTATAATGGTATGCTAGTTTACGGTCCATTTAGACTCAGGGTTGCATGTTCCAAAATCTATCTAAGAGATTACATTTAAAGAAATATATTTCATGGGTTGTTTAATCTAGTTGTTTCATGTTGAATAGTTTATCGAATAAAATTTTATTATTTATCAATTTTTTGGTGTTACATTCAATCCACCTTAAAAAAAATTCCACACAATTGAAATATTATTTTATTCCTCAAGTGCTAGAAAACACTTTTAAATGGTCATAATATCCATAAAAGATTGACCAGTCTTTTCGTGTATCTCTAACTATTTTTCAAAACTAGTATGTTTAAAACAAGTTATCCAATATAATACATTAATATATAAACTTCAAAAGTAACACCACTGGTTCATCATTAATATTCATCTTTCAAATCATTTAACTAAAAACAATAATATGTTAACCAGGATATCATGTAGGATTGTGGTTGGTGTTAAATTTAATGCCCCAACCCCAGTTACCCAGAGTCGGTGCATTATTACATAACATTGGCATGATACAATAAAATCATGTCCCAAAAGACTGATCAGTTTAGTAGCCTTGGAAATAATAGATACATTCACAAGGTCAACATTATAACTTGAAATGAAAAACAACACTAAATTATTCCATTGGAAACATCCAAGATTCCTAGATTATGCCTGCAAGTCACTCATAACTAACTTCTTCACATCCTGTGAGAAATAAAACATAGAAAGGGGTGATCTCAAAGGCTCAGTAAGCATAACAATATAGCAGAAACTTTCAAAAATAAGCATAAACATTTAAGGAAATGTATAACTAAAGAAGCCTTTTAAACTTGAACTTCAGCATAATATGGAAAAAAAATGAAATAATGCCATTTACTTATTCACATGGATATTATACTAGTCAAATAATCACATGAAATATCAATAACAACTTTCATAATGATGGAATGCATAATGCTAGACTATCATAACCACATAGTCAAGGCCTTGTGCCAAGACTACAAATATGATTTTGTCAAGGTCGTATGCCAAGAAACTAGTTTGACTCATGAGACCTACTGATGCATCGAGGAGATATGGCGGGCTCTAACCTTCATTTACTAAGTCCAATGCATTCCTCATATGAAAAGTTTGAAACATAACATAAACATTCATATTAAAACTAGCATAATAAATGTCAATACTTTATCCACAAACCATGAATGGTATAAAAATAGCACATCCACAGTCAAACATAACTCATTCAATACAATATGGAAGATTTTATTGTATCAAATTAACCTCAATTGAGAATAATTAAGGATATTGATATAGAAGAAAATAATCATCAAAACTATTAGAGAGAAATATCCCCCTTTTTCTTGAAATCATTTAAAAGTCACACTATTTTTCAAGAATCCATTTAAAAATAGATTTTTGAATCAAAGTGTCACATACCACTTTGATACTTTTAAAAGGAATTTTAATTTTAAAACTTTAATGTACATATAAATAAATCCTTAAAACCATTTTTAAAACCAGGATATTAATGAGAAAGATTTAGAATAATAAATCTTTAAAACATTTAAAATGATATTTTAGTTAGAGTTCCTAACCAAAAGAGAGACACATGAATACAAATAATTGAGGTAATCAAAACTTTATAATATCATGAGAATTAAGGGATTAAAGATATACTATGTCAAAGTACATTATATACACCAAATAAAAGTGATTTGGTGTATAACAACAAAGAAGTCTCAATGGAATGTAAATTGAGATGAAATCTCTTATAAAGACTGTATCCTTAGGTTAAGGACAAATCAATGAAATAATTATGTGTGAAAAATATAAATACACTCAATATGATTGGATATTCAGTGTAAATAAATTAGAGGTCATTCACACATATTCCTTAAAAAACAACACCAATGAATTGGATATTTAACTCAACAAATGGATATTAAGTTAAAATTACTCTTATCAAGTTCATTTTGATGACTAGATAATTTATCAATGGAGTGATTATGTGTATCAAAAGTATAACCACAGAAAGGGGAGTGGAAATTATGACATAAGAAAATTAATATTGATTCCACACATAATCTTCGAGTAAAATAATCAATGAATTATGCATAAATCCGAATGAGTGGAAATTGAAATTTCAAATTCCCTTATCGATTTTGTAACTTACGAAACATACACCCATGAAATAAGAATAATACAATGATGATGTTAATATCCATAAATTAAATTATATTACACAATTAATACAATCATGGTCAGTACACACACCACATGAAATAAATAAGTGGTGAACAATGGAAATCTCACAGAATTAAAAGTGAGATAAGAAACCCCTTACCTCAAGTTGGAATTGTCTTGTGTGGTCCTTGTTATTCCTGAATAATAAAATTAAGTTAATATCTACTTGATTAAGAACAATTTTAAATTTTATTATTCCTTTTATATCACTTATTACATTTCTATAATAATTAGTTAATTATTTGAGTTCATATTGGATATTTTATTGATGTTCGGAACTTGAGTCAAAAATGAACTTGTTATAATTACAATTTTTCCGTGTGGTAAAAGTAAATTATCTCCCGAATGATATAAATTATTTAGATATCATATAAATATTATATATCCAGTATATATATGTATTTATAACATTACATAACATTTCGAGATAACAAATGATATGCACCTTTCATGGAGATGGTAAGTCGTGCGTACGCATGAATGCTACTTTCATTTCTATTTTTTTTATTTTAATGGAATTAAAACATAATGATAAATAGGTATATTATAATTCTAGTAAAATATCATATGATATATTTTTTACATAATTCAATTAACTCTATCCTTTATACGTTCCATGAATTTCATGAACGAATCATATCACCTTGAGGGGGCGGTAGTCCGCACTTCCTCAAATGAAATTATCGCGGTCACACATATTGGAATACATATTGGTGTGTTTTTAAATTAAAATTACAGAAACATAGAGAAAAAATAAACATAATATATATAATATATAAATACAGTTACATCATAATGACAACCATAAGAGGCGGTAGGAGATAATCGAACAATCATCGTTTCGTGAGGCGTTAGTTTGTCATCCACAGAAACATTATGTTATTCACCCATTAGATGGAGGTGTGTGTAAGTGTATCTCAAATCCTTCTTATAAAAACATCCTTGTATATTTAATATACTGGTGTTGTTACAAAATAAAGGAATAAAAAGAGTTCATGATGTTGGAGAAGTAAAATAAAATAAATGAATTTAAGAGAAATTGTTACCTTTAATTTGGGTTACTCTCTTTGGTTTGAACCAAAAGGACTTCTTGAAGTGTCTTATGCCTAAGTTAAGGCTTCTAGGTGGATGAGAGAGATGTAGTAAGATTAATTGGGTAGAGGTTGTACGATCAAAAATGCTTTAGAGGTGTGAATAATTGGTTGTAAGTGGTCTCTTTTTATAAGGGAGATGAGGGTCTCTTTAGGAAAGTGTGAAACTATTATTCTATTATAAACTTATCATCAGTTTCAAAAGGTCCAAAACACATTAAATTAAAATATAAGATGACTAATATTCTAAATAAAATCATCCAATCAGAATTGGACATGTTTTGGATAATATTTTAATCATTATAATCTTATTTATTTATATCATTTATTAATGAGGTCAACACTGCATCATTATTGTGTCATAAATAATTTAATTTATTTGATGTATAAAAATTATAAAAAAAATACCATGATGTACGAAATCTTTTTGGATTTCCAATTAATATTTATAATCAAAAATATATCTTAAATAACCCCATGTAAAAATTAATTTACTAAAAGATATTTTTTTATGTCATTTTAGTCTTTACTTTAAATTAATTAATCTAAAGGGTCATTATCACTCTCAAGTGGCTCAATGGGATCCCAGAATCGACCCAAGGATGCCCATTGCCAGCCATGACTCATCCAATAAGGTTAGAACATGTGTTAAGGTAATTTTTTATTATAATAATATACTTCTTACCTTGAATTACCCTATTTACCTTTAACCGTGGTAAATAAAAGTCAAAGGTTACTATTCACCAAAAATTATTTTCTTCTTATTGAACCACATTTTACTTATTGATATTACCATTGTCTCTCATATTTTTGAAATTCAACTCGTATAAGCTGTAAAATTTCATTTAAATGTAAAAGTCACTTTTTAACTACTACTAAGTGGTTTCACTATTCATCAAAAATTGAAGTTTTTTAGAAAAGTACCCAAAATTCAGCCTAAGCTTTATTTGATATTCAGAATTCAAAAATGATGTCTATTTTCCATATTCAAAACATAAAAGTGGAATTAATTAATTTAAAATTAATTCCCGTTGTTAAAACAAATAGCGTGTTTTAAGAAAAAATAACTATCAAAATATTGACACTTGTTTGTGTCCAATTTCAAAGGGAAATTAATTCCTATGACCAAAATTGGATTAAATAGTAAAAATATATTCTAACTACACTTTAAAACAAATTAAAAATATAATCTAAACATATAAATAAATTATATTAAAACACAGTTTTGAATTAAAATATAGTATTTTTCACTATTCATCAAAAAAAGAATTTTATCAGAAAAATACCAAAAATTTACCAAAAGTAGATTTTTATGTCCCAATTCTAAAGAAGAATTTTATTTTGCCAAATATAACATATATAAATGACCAAAACTATATTTAATGAGGGTTCTCCAATAAAAGACGGAAAATCAGCCCTTTAATGAATATTAGAGTATTTATGCTTAAAATCAAATTCCTTTCTTATTTTAAGCCTCTAACTTTTATTGGATAAATGTAAAAACATTTAGCAAACATATATAATAATATTTTAGTTATTTATATTCATTTCCACTAATACAATGGCTCGGCATTAAGTATCATTTAAAATAATAATATTATATTATTAGTGTGCAAAGTAAGATTTCAAAAAAAACCTGTTGTTGTGTATCAGGTAAGCCATCAAACATAGCATCACCATTAAATTAAAATTAACATTTAATTCAAAAATATTAATAAATATTAAAATGTATTATTCTTTATTTACACAGGATGTTACATTAAACCCTTATTACCCTTCATTTATGGGTTCATTCCCCACAGCCTTGCTGGACATGACATGGGTAAGATCCTGAACTTCACGCACATGAGCCTCAGCCCAGTTGGTGAGGACTCGGCAAGTGCATCCAAGAGACCCGGTATCAAATCCAGGGGGAGACATATTTCCAGTACTATAGTACTGATGTAGCATTACTGTAGTAGGTACTATAGCAAGTACTGTAGCAGCCGGAACAATTCATCCATCTAGGTATTCGGGCCACCAGTTTTATCCTTGGGTCCTCCAAGGATTTTAGGGCACCCAAGGCTTTCGGGCCACCCAAGGCCTTCGGGCCAGTTCTCTCTCAAGGTCTCTAGACCACCCCAAGGCCTTCGGGCCACATGAAATATGCATATGTACCTGTCATATTATAAGGGACAAGGCTCCAGATGAGGATTTAGAGAAGGTGTATTCACACGAGTATATCTAACTTGAATTGGAAGAATGAGAGGGTATGGAATTTCCATCAAGTTCGTGCATGAATAGCTCTGCACATGACAGTTATCCAACCAGCCTTACAAATGTGGAGTACTAATATCATGACATTAGCTGGGGTGGAGCAGTTTCATGTTTTATTTTCTGGTTGATTCCCTTAAGACCTATGGGTCATTTAATTGTCTCTTTAGCCTTTGAGCCTTATAAGGGTTCCACCTCACCCTTTGAAAGGTGTATTATCAAAAATAAAAAAAAATGAAGGACTTCGGGCCATTTAGGAAGGTAATAACCTGAACTTCATGGAGGTATGTCCTTGTTAAATTTTTGGTTTAAATATCTTAAATGTGGTTAATGGAAATTTTATCGAGTGTATGATGAGTATTGGGGGTGTTCTAGGGGTTTAATACATTAAATAGAGGAAAAATTACTATCCAGTACTTGTTTCATGGTTGGCACGTGGTTAGGGGAATCCATGTGCCCAAACCATGCTAGCTAGAACGAGGAGTGCATAGTTGAACAAAATCATGCAAGGGGTAAAACCAAACCCTGAAAACTTGGACAGAGTCATTTTGTACGGTTAGTGAATATTTTTTCAAACTATACATAATCCTCATTAAACCATATGACTTCACCCCTCTCAGACATAGGATATCACAAAGTTGGTCCATGGTTTGGAAAACTTTGTGGGAAAATTGTGCTCCCCATTAAAAAGTGAGAATTTAGTATTTTCCCCCTCAGGGTTTTATGTGTCTCACCCAATTTTCTTTCCATTTTTTCCTCCTCTATCCTTAGTGATGAACCTAAATCCCCAAATCTTACCAAGTGTCGATCTCCTTCAATTATAGGATTTTTAGAGTGTCATTGGTTGCATATCGAAGATCCTGGTAAGTGTAACGCTCCTCTTGATTATTATTTTCATATTAGGGATTTTATATTTGTTCTTCTTCTTTTGAATCCTTGGAATACCTTTTTTATAGTGAATTTAAGGTTGGGGATTCAAAGAGTTCTTGAATATGGATTTAAGGTTATGCTTAAGTGAGCATTCATCTTCAGATTCGAGATAGGTGGTCTACAAGTTATATCCTATAGTCTTGAAGTTGATTTCTGCATATGTGGTTATTCTATTGATTCTATTTTGTTTTTAATTTGATGCATTTAGTAATATTTGGTAAAATACTAGGATAAGTGATGATTTAGACCCATCATTATCCCTGTGGGATGCATTGAGATTTATTATACTATTTAGGGCCACCCATGGGGCGTGCAAACATTCTGGAGCATAGATAATTGTAATGTTAAGCCTAAAGTTCACTTGTTTTGAAATATATACCATGATAAATATGTTTACATGTTATTTAAAATTATAAAGAGGCACTAATGGTGGTTGGTTCTAATTATTGGAAATGACATAATGTATTGTTTGGAAAAATGTGAAAAAGGGTTAAATAGAATAAAGTAAATGTGTCAAATGACTTATAAGTTTGTAATGGAATTTTGAAAATTGGTTAATTCATGTGAATTGATGAACAATGTGAAATGTTTTAATGTATGGAAATTTTTGAAAAGGCTAAATGGGTTACGGTATGAAAATGGAAATGGGTTAAATAGGCTATTCTAAGTAAATAAAAAATGTGCTAATGGTTTAAGGCTTTATGATGATTCATGTGTTGAATTAAATGTGAATTATAAATGTTGTGTGTATTTTTTAGAATGGTTTTTGATATGGTATATGTGGTTAATGGATAAATAAGAATGTGCACATGTTTTGGTAGTTTTGGGGTGTTGGACTTGAGGATCTACACCTATAGGTCGGGTTAGACTAAGGCTCTAAACACCACCCCTATAATACATGAATTGTGTTAGGGGACTGAAACGTTATACCTCTAACAAATTCATTTAATGAGACTACATGGAATGATGCTCCAAGGTAAGTGTGATGTATTTGTTTATGAAATGTTTACCCCTATTGAGATAGGTAAGTTGACTTATTCCCTTTTGAATGATAATTTACTGGATTAGGCCATCACTTAAATGATGTAAATGATTAACCCATGGAACAAATGATGAAAATAGAGAAAGGGAATATTGTTAAATAGAGTCCCCTGATTTTTATTTTTCTCACCTTGTATTTTATTTGGTACTTTCATTCACTTTCTGTTTAGATTAGATATTTTGTAGACATCGTAGGTAGTGGCCTAAGGTGTTGTACTCATGCCCTACTTGAGCCTCTATTGGGTACTCGAGCAGATTTCATTATTACAGGTCTAAATAAGGGAAAATGCCCTATACTAGAGGGTTGAGTTGGGAATGTGATATTCATGTATAAGGAATCCATACTTAGATTTAAGAACTATTTTTTGGATGCTTCCATTATTATTTATTTTGGTTTTCCTTTACTTTTGGAAATGTTAGCATGGCATGGCATATTTACTGTTTGGTCGTGGTTTGTAACCCATCTGGGAGATGATTGGTAATGCATGTTAAAGTTTTTTGTTTTTTGTTTCCTTCATTTCATATGATATTTGTTTTGTCGTACTCTATTAAAGAGGTTATAGTCTCCCCAGATTATTTATTATACCCTCACTGCTAATCATCAACCTCTGGCATATGGGGAGACATGCTTGACGTCATGTGTCAACCTGACTCGGGGAACCGATTTAGTGGATCTCAATTCAGGGATATTAAAAAGTGATATCAGAGGGGTTCTTTTCTATGAATTACTATTTAGTAATGGTAGAATGGAAATTAGGATGTGTCATACCTTGGAAATTAGCTTATTCAAGGGAGTATATAACCCATATACAGGGGAGAACCCAATTACTCAGGGTGTGAATTGTTTCCCTTGATGTGTTTTGTTATAGTTGAATGATATTTCACAATTGGGTGAATCACTTGTTGTGTGATGTGACTATTTTATGATATTTTTCTCATGGTTGGAATGGAATTAGTTTGTGAATTAATTAATCATTTTATTCACCTGGAGATAAATTTTACATGCATCATGTTAGGAACACCTGGGGAAGATGTGTGAGACATGAAGGTTAAAATTCATTTCAAATTCCTTAAAAATTTAAAGAAAGTAATGTCTAATAAAGACGATGGATATGGGTAAATGGAAATAATGGTTAAATAATTCTTATTAAATGAAAGTTTTTAAATGAGTCAAAAATATTGGTTTTAATATGTTGTGAAATGGGAAATGTTCCTAAGAGAGAAGTATTTACATTGTGACAGTGGGACAGTTAAAATTGGATGTATAATAAAAATGGTGTGTCGTTGTGTGAGTCAATCTCTCTTTGTTCACCATAACCTATTGTAGGGATGGTTTAGGGTGGTAAACTATGTGTGAAGATGTTCTTTTCCATAGTGTTTGCGAATTTGGTTATTGATGGCTAGTGGAGATCCTTCTTCTGTGAAAATTGTGGAATATTTATGTTATGTCTTCTAAGTCTCATGTTTGTAATTGTAGAGAAATTCCACCATAATGATTTGTCTTGGTTTGTTTGAATCATATTATCATCGAGAATGCTCCACCCAAGGTGGAGTAAGAGGCCACATAGGTCCAGGGTGACCGTGGAGAGGATTAGTCCCATGAGAACGTTTTTCATTTTATTAAGATAATGTAATGGTACTCGGGGTGTTTCATGATGAGTATGTTTGATCTGAATAGATATTTTTAGTTGTAACACCCTTTGATGTTTGCTGGAGAGGGTGGTCTTGAGTACTGAGTGTGTGGGAGGTTGGAACATGAAGGAACATGTGAAGTGATTATTCCTAGTGTTGTGAAGAGACCTTGTGTATGGGTGGTTTAGGAAGTGTGATTTCCTTATTTTGGAGACCTTAATGAGTCTCGTTTAATGAGTGGAAGGGTGGTCCTTGTTGTACTTTTGGTAAAGTTGTGTCTTTGAGGTTAAGGGGTATCATCTGGTAGCACGTATATGATAACCCATGTGGATTTTAATCACACAGGTTTTGTGTGTTTTGAAATGGATATCTTTTTACATGGGACTATTAGTGGTGGTCATGGTATTATAGGATTAGAACCTAGAGTACATTATTTATTCAATGTGCTAGAAACCACATTCTTGGACGGGGTGGGAGATTTTTTGGCGAATGGTGAATTGTTATAATCTTGATTCATATGGCCTGGAGAGAGGTCCTAGAGACTTGTTACATCTAATCCTAGTTTGGGAAGCTGGTATTGTTTGACCCATGAGAGTGACCCATGAGAGTGGTTGGTATTGTAATTACTCCTAGGTGTGTGAAGTACAGGTGGATGTTTTGGATTGGGAAAGGAGCGGGTTGGCCAAAAGGGATGAGTTGGATGATCAATAGTTTTGGGAGATGTGAATTGAGTTATGATAATGAGTTTATAATCATGTTAAGAATCGATGGTGACATTGAGGGAGGTTATCCTAGTATTATAGGTGCCTTGGAATTCGAAGCATGGGTGGGTTCATTAGAGTAGGAATCGATGCTCGGTGGGTTTCATTGAGTTTCGATAAAAATAGAATGATTATTTTCCAGTTTATCTCTTAAGGAATCACTTGAGAATTTGAGGTAGTTTTTAAGGTTGGTCTCAAGGGGAAGGATCGTTACAATGCCCAAAACGACAATTGATAACATTTTATGTGGATGGTAGGTTGAATTCGGTGGATGAGAGAAGGATTGTTGAGGCATGAATGGACACTTTTTATATAATAGTGACACACAGGGTGGGGGTTAGTAATTTAGTTCATATTATTATGTGAAGGGGTGGGTTTTTGGATGAGAACATTAGGAATGACTCTAGTCTGATGAGACTAACAAACCTAGAGGCATGGTTAGTTGTATAGGAGGATTTTGGTTCTGGTAATGTATGGCCCGTGAAGTCCAGAGTTAGGATTAGTGTGTGGTCACAAGACGGTGTAGAACCTTGAGGTCTTGGATGAGGTATATATGAGGGCACATAATGGTAAGTCCCAATGCTATTTGGGATGGGTGGACAGGTGGTTCGGGATAAGTGTCTTTCGTTTTCTATGAAAATAAAGTGGGATGCATGACTGTACGAGATATCATTGGTTATTTATTGATGTGGTGGACCATTGTGTTTCAGTTTTAAATCATCAGGTTCATGCTATAAGAACTCTAGAGGCATGGTGGAAGTGGTTCCATGGGAAGTTTTGGTTCTGGGATACTTCATAGAGAGTCTGGAAGATATGGTGAGTTTGTTTGGAAACCCTAATTGAGTTGTGTTATCCAGGTGTTTATGAGGTATTAGCAGTAAAGGAATCCAAGACTTTGAACAGGTTAATGTGTCCCAGTATTGGGAGGTGGTATTAGTGATGGATAGTTATAGCGGTGATTTTCAATGACCTCATAGTGTACTTATATCTAGTGATTATCATTCCAAATATCTTAACATATTCTAGGGTATGCTAAGAGAGATATGAATTTACACCTAGATACCTGGATTTATTTTGGTTGGATGTGGGTCCTCTTGTATGTTATGCTCATGTAGAGGTGTATGTGGAGTTGAATTTTGGAAAGTGCACCATTGATCGTTTACATGTGATGTTCTCAAAAAGGACTAGGTGTCGATGAATGTTGTATGTTCCATTATAAAAATCTAGGAATGGGTAGTGGGTGATGTCTATTTTGTTGTTCTAGGAAAATCTAGATGGCCATGTCCAAGTCTTGGGGTTCAGCTCATGATTAAGTGTGACATGTGGTGGTTGAAGTTTCTTGATAAATGTAGGTGTAGCGACGCTCCTAAGGTTGGGAGTGGTAATTTAGTCCTAGGTGTGTGGAGAAGAGCATGGAGTTGATGTGGTGGCATCGGGATTCCAATGAAAAACTCAGGAGGTTCATGTTAGGTTTCTCAGATAATCCAGGTGTGCCTTGATTGTTGTTTTTTTAATCCAAGTGTTGGATTTGGGATCATGGTGCATCTAAATGTAGTTCGAGAGGCTTGGGTGAAATTCATTGAAATAAGTGGTAAGATATGATAGTGGTTTGTGGCAAGGGAGATTGGGTTCTTCAAATTCAAAAAAATAGAGCATGGAATTAGGTGGGTGTCATTAGGTGACATTGGAATGTATTAAAGTGTGAAGGAACCTTCTACATATGAAGTAGTTTCATTCCAAAAGTGAAGTTGGGTTTTCCAGGATGGGCAGACCAGGGATGTCCCAATTCTGTTAGAAAGAGATAAAAATTTAGTGAGTTGTAAACCACCTTTAATGATTTTTTTGGGATGAAAAGTGAATTTAAATAGTGGAAAGGGGTTTTGGGGAAGATTTAAGTTGACTTCAGTCAATTTAGAGATGATGAAGGTATTTTTGATGGGAATATTATGGGTTGTGGGGGAGCATGATGATGTTTTGGGAGGCAGTGGGTGCCTCGACAGTAGAGTTCACCAGATGTTTGGTAATGACCCTAGTAGGTGCATTGGATGATGGTGGTATACCTTAAGTGAAGAGGTACCATGGGAAGGTGTAAGGAATATCATCTCAACAATGGAAAAATGGGTGTTTTGAAAAAAAACCATTAGGAATGGTCTAATATGATAAGAAAAGGGAAAAAATGGTAAGTTGTAAGCCACCATCGATTTGATGTTTAATGGAAAGTGAATTTCAGAAATGAAGGAAAACTTCAGATAGGTCAAGTTTTTCGTGGTCTATAATGGATAGTGGATGCATGTTCACTTCAGGTAGTTTTGACGATAGGGATGGATATCGATGTTGGGTAGAGTCCTCATGGATGTTTGGGCATGATGATTTGGGAAATAGATCGAGTACGTTATGAATGATGAGTTGAGGTTTTCATGTCCTTTTTCAATATTGGGGGTTTCAACCACTTAAAGAAGGTGGTGGTGAGCTAAAGTGAATATTGGGGAGCACCATAGCTGGGAAGGGGTCGATTGAAGACTTGACCAATGTTTCAAGTTGGATAGACTCAAGTGAGAAACATTCTATAATTTTGGACTTGATAGTGAGATTTTTCTTGAATCTGAATTAGTTGATTACCCAGAGTATTTTGGTTGTGTTTTGGATATTTGTTTTTGGAATGGTACCGGCAGGCCTTGTTTTTTGGATCGATGCAGGTTAGGAAATATGGTTAGTAAAACTATGTGTTTCATTGGGTTGGGTTGATTTTTCATCACTATTATAGTTTTGAAGGTAGGGAAATAATGGCACCATGTGATTTAGGCTATGATTTGCAGATAATATTGGGTCAATGGGGTGTCGATTGGCTCTTTCACACAGGTATGATATTGTGTGTGACGTTTCCTCATGTTGCAATTTAGGTAAAAAAAATTGTGGCTTCCCTATGTAGTCCTTGTGGTTGATTTTTAGTATGATTTTGATGCTTCTTTGAGTAGAATCGCATTTGTTTTTTGATCATAGTGAGAAAGTATTTCAGGTAAATATAGTGCCACTATTTTTGAGTTTTATAGTAGCATGGTAATTTTCTAGAAGAAACATGGGAAAGGGGGGCGGGTATATTGGCCCAATGGTCTGATCTCTCTTTTTTAGAAGCTCAGTGATGCTTGGAAGTGTGGCTCATGGATGAGTCATTATTATGTGCTGATTTTGTAAGATCTCATACTTCATTGAGGTATTTCCTTGTCCAAATTTTGGTTTAAATATCTTAAATGTGATTAATGGAATGTTTACCATGTGTATGAGGAGGCTTGGAGTGTTTTGATGTTTTGGGAAATGAAAGAGAGGGAAAACATTCCATCTAGTGCATGTTGCATGGTTAGCACATAGTTAGGTAAAACTATGTTCCCAAACTGTGCTATCCAAGAGGAGGGGTGCACATATTAACCAAACCATGCAACGGGGAAAGCCAAAACTATGAAAACTTGGATATAGGAATTCTTCATGGATGGTGCATGGTTTTTCAAACCATGTGGAATCCCCATCTAACTATGAGACATAACACCTCTCATATAGAGGTTGGAACAGGGTTGGAACATGGTTTGGAAAATCATGCATCCAAATCATGCACCCCATAGAAAAGTGACAATTTTCAATTTTCTCCCTCGGGATTTTAAGTCTCTCACCCAATTTTCATCACATTTCTTCCACCTGTAGACTTATTGAAAAACCTAAACCCCCAAATATACCCAAGGGTTGATCTCATTCAATTTTAGGTTATGTGGAGTGTTTTTGGTTGTGGACCAAATCTCCGGGTCATTCTAACACTTCTATTGTTTCTTTTTTTTAGATTAGGGCTTGCAGTTTTGTTCTTATTCTTACAAATCCTTTAAACCCTCTTTTTCTAGTGGATCCTAGGTTGGGGATTCAAAGGGTTCTTGAATCTAGATCTAAGGTTATGTTTAAGTGAGTTTTTATATTCATATTTGAGGTAGGTGGTCTATAAGTTATATCCCATATCCTTGAAGTTGATTTGTGCATATGTGGTCATGCTATAGATTCTCTTTTTTTGGAATTTGATGAATTTAGTAAGATTAGGAAAATAATTCGATAAATAGTGATTTAGACCCCTCATGATCCATGTGGGATTTATTGAGATTTCTTAGACCATTTAGGTCCACCCATGGGGTGTGCCAATATTCCTAAACATGGAAAATTATAACATTAAACCTAAATTTCACATGTATTGAAATAGTTCCCATGAAAATTGTGTTGACGTGTTGGATAAAATTCTAAAGAGGCACTAATGGTAGTTTTTTCTAATTTTTGGCATTGAAATAAGGGGTTGTTTGGAAAAATGTGAAGAATAGATGGATGAAGTAAACTGAATGTGTTAAATGACTTATGAGTTTGTAATGGAATTGCATAAATAGGATAATTCATGTGAATTGATAAACCATGTGAAATGGGTTAATGTATGAAAATTCTTGAATATGGTAAATGGGATATGGTGTGAAAAGGTAAATGGTTTAAATGGTATTTTCAAATTAAATATTAAATTTTCTAATGGATTAAGTCTTGATGATGATTCATGTGTGGAATTAAATGTGAATTGTAAATGTTATGTGTATTGTTTGAACATGTTTTGTGATATGGTATATTTTGATAATAGATAAATAATCTTGTGCACATGGACTGGTAGTTGTGGGTTATTGGAATTGAGTATATATTCCCATGGTTCGGGTTAGACTGAGGCACTAAACTCCACCCCTATAATGCATGGTTTAGGGAAGGGGAGTGAGTCTTTATACCTAAAATGGCTATATTTGATGATACCACTTATATTGAGGCTCCAAGGTAAGTGAGATGTATTTTTTATGAAATTTTTAACCTGATTGAGATAAGTAAATTGAATTATTGTCTTATTCATAATAATTGACCTTCTTAGGCTATAGTGTAAATGATGTAAATGCTTAACCCATAGAAAAATTTATACAAACTGATAAAGTGAATTTTGTTAAATAATGGAACCCAGGTTTTATTTTCCTCACCTTGTCTTTTATTTGGAACTTGCATGAACTTTCTATTTAGACTGGATATTTTTTAGAAATCTTTACCGGTGTCCTATTGATTTATACTCACACCTTGCTCGGGCCATCATTGGTTACCTGAGAAGATCACATTGTTGTAGGTCTGGACAAGGGAAAACGCCCTATACTAGAGGGTTGGGTTTGGTGGGGGTGTGTGTGGATAAGTTATTCATACTTAGAGTCAATAACATTTTTGTAATTCTTATATTAGTATTTTTTTAGTTTCCATCACATTTGGAATTGTTAGCATGACATGGTATATTTATTGTTTGGTTGTGGTTTGTACCCTGTTTGGGAGTTGATTGGTAATGTATGATCTGGTTTATTGTTTATTTTGTTCTTTATTTCATATGATATCTAATGTGTCTTAGTCTAGTAAAGATGGTATAGTCTCTCCAAGTGTTCTATTATATCCTCACTACTAGTTGGTAACCTATGGAATACGGGGATGCGTGCTTTAGGTAATGTGGTGACCTGACTTGTGGAATAGGTTTAGTGGATCCTAGGTTAGGTACGTTACAAATAGGTTTCACGAAGAATGTGGGTTTTCCTTTTTATATATAAATATAATTACTATATCATTCTAAAACTAAAATATTACAACATCTTTGAAATAGAATTAATCTTTAAATCCCTATTTTAATAATGTTTTCAATACTGCTTATTTTTTCTTTAAGGATGATAATGTTATTTGAATATTATTATAATTTCATTAATGATCATAATAACCCTAAAGGTTAACAATACCTTTAATCTTATTCCCACAAAATGAAAGGGAATTATTCCTTAAACAACCTTTTCACTAAAAACATATACTAAACCAATGGGTTGTATTTCCATAAATGTTTTCGAAGAATATCCTGAATCATGTTATATTCCAACCAACAAAATTTCAAAAGGGGTGTTCAAAATGTTGAACTTATGATCAAAATTAAACTCATAAATTCATAATATTGTCCATAAATACTAATCCAATTAATACATATATGATTTTGAAATTTAGCATAATTATTAGATATTTTAGGATTCTTATAACCAAAATTCCATTGGTAAAAATATTTATATAATATAATTTTAGAATCCTAATAAATACTTCAACTTTTTTATTTAAATATAGGATCTTACTTAGTCCAGGAGTTATCCATCATAAGAGGGTATTGACATGGACAATTTCCTGGTTCCCATGTTTTATAAAATTAACTATAAATGGATCCCAATGATGAAATTTATTTCCTTCCCTGATACTCTACATTTTTTCTCAGAAATTCATTGCTTTTTTACCTTCATTTACACACATAAAACATTTTCCCACTCCTTAGAGACAAATTAATTTCAATCTAAGACACCTTAGGTTTAACCTAGTTTATTCATTATCATAATTTATAAAAATCCTTCATAATTTTTTTTAAATAAAATATGAATTATCATAAGTACAGACCCCAGTAGTGTAAAACTAGGTGCACTGTAAGGCCCATTTTCATGCATTAGGGGACAATTGGGTCAATCCAAATTCATCCATTTTAGATTTATTAACCCTAGGTACCTATATCCTAGAACCATGTCTACATATAATATCCTAATAGGGATTTATTTCTAGTAAAAACCAAATAATATCTTCCTTACAAAAACTTTATGATGTTCTTATATACTTATCCTCAAATTCAATCATAGGCTTATGCTCCCTAATATATTTTTTCATTAATCTAGTTCCAAAGGTTTATACTAAAATTCATCTATTACCAACTATAAAAACTCCAAATCCAGAAACCTAGAGCTGGTTTCAACTTTATTACAATGTCATAAGTTATAATAAATCACATCCTAAAGGACAAAATAGTTTTATATTCTTGGTAAACTAGATACAAATATGATTCTTTCATTACAATTGAAAAAAAACATTACAAAATAATTTTAATTAAGATTAACTTTATTCCCTCTATTAAATCATTTTATATCAATTGTTGTACACTCCATGGATTCCTAGGAAATGAAAAAATAATAATGGTGAGATCAAATTCTCAGTATGTGTTAAGTATAGAAAAATCTAAAATGAATTAATAAGAATAATAAATATGGAAAGGTAACTAACTGAAAAACACATTCCATTTAAATAACATGAATATCATGATAAGATAAGGTGTAATAAATATGTAAATATTAATAACTAAAAACACATACCATTTAATTAATAAACTAAGAATAATATGCATCTAGATATAATGTCATTATTAAAATCTCATTGATTATATGATTAGGCATAATCAATATTGAAAGTTAAATAAGTAAAAAAAAACATGTGATTTGATCAATAACCTAAGAATTAAAAGCATCCAGATATAATATAATTATAAAAATATCATGTATAATTATAAAAAATGAATTCTTAATGAAGGAAATGACTTATTATTATATTTCATGATCTCAGTCATCATGTTACCACTAATGTCAATACCTTTCACATTATGGTTTAAAACAAATGGTAGAAACCCATTTAATTATAGATTATAGATTTGTCTGATGAGACCTACTAATGCATCGATATGATCTATAATTTTGGTCCCCAGCCATCACTATAGGTCAAAATCATTCTTCATATATCAAATAATCGATTTAATTCACAAACAATGTGCATTGTCAATAAATATCTATTTTGATTAAAGAATATATTTATCAATATTTACCTAGATAAAAAAATAACATTCAATGTATAAAACCATATCTAGAAATGATATTCATTTTAATAGTTAAACATAACAATGCTAAATAATATGGATATTTACGAGAAATTTAATTTATAATGATCATAGGAAAGTGAATACTTCAAGGGAAAGGTAATGAGTACAAAAATGAATAAAGAAATTGAATTTCAATACATACTTTATTCAAAATGATCATAAAACATTCAAAAGAAGAATAATGATGGTATAAGTACAACATATTCATTGTGTATTATATGTAACACAAATGGTTTTTGTTGTTGATGAATAGAAATACCATAAAAAGTTTTTTTAAAAAATATCACAAGGAAAATATCCTTTTTCATTTTAAAAATCTTATTTTAAAACTAAAAGTTCATAAAACATTTTAAAAATAATTTTATTTCAAAATAAAATTTGAAACTTATAAATTATGTTTCAAAATATTTATTTCTCAAGAAAAAAGGAAATTTTATATATACTGAGTAAGAAAAAACAAATATTCTTTCATATTTTCAATAAAATCCAAATGGGACTTGTCTTGAAAATGAAATTAAGATCCCTTTAAAAAAGTTAAAAGTAAATGTGGTAAAAAATTTATTTAATAAATCATTTTGGAATGTTTAAAAACTTTTTTGGAATTTTTTTTTAGAAAACATGGTTTGGGAAGAAAACAGATTTCCCACTAAAGAGATAAATGAAGTTGAATTTTCTTAAAAATTTCTAAATAATTTTAAGTTCCAAAGAGTGAGAAAATTGTACTATTTCTTAAAAACTTAATGAATAACCATATTATAATAAATTTAAATGATTTATTTAAAAATTATTAAATAATTTCATTTAATTTAAACTCAATTAAAAAAATTCTATTTAAAATGAGATTGTGAAATAAACCCTTATAATGGTCATAAAATTGAAGTAAGGAATAACCTATGAAACAATTATATGTATCAAGTTTAAATCCATATAAAATAATTTTATATACAAAATAATTTATTCATAAGTCAATACACACATAACCATATAATATCAAAGATAATGATGAAGTATTATAACCTAATGAAATGAAATTAAGTTAGGAAATTATACACCACTTGGTAAATTTTATGTCAAATTGCCATGGATGAAATAATTCACATGGAAGCATAAAATACCATGATATATGAATTATTCATGATTTTATATGTGAAATGGGTTTTTTGTAAACCATATAAAATAAATTCGTTCATCGCATAAAAATGTGCCTCAAAGAACAAAAAATTGAGACTCAATCCCATACATCACGCTTCCTTTTGGTTTGAAATGATTTATCCTCATGTATAATGGTTATAATAATGTTATTAATTTATTCCAAAACAATATTTATATTCATAATATCATATATGATCATATAATAACATCTTATCACCTATTTGTTAGTAATCATTCATTTTTTTCAATATTTAGTGTGTTAATTACCTTGCTTTCTCATGCGTGTTTTTTTCGGAACGTTTTGGTTCTTGTGAATATTATATAGTTCCATCATCTCCAAAATAACAATTATGACATATTTATAAAATTTTTAAATAAATTATAATTTAAAATAAAATAATTAATAATGGTTATGGAAAATAAATTATGTTATTGTCATGAATATGGTAGGTCGTACATACACATGAGTAGTGTTTCCATTTTCCAATGATCTTATTGGAAATAAGGTAAGTAATATTTTACATTTAAATAATTATTAAAATATAAAATATAAAACATTAATTATTTAAATATAATTATATATTTCATCCATGTGTTTTGGGTATGGAAAGAGAGTTGCATCCCTTCATCAAGGCGGTAGTCCACACATACACAAATGATGTTATCGTCTTTCAGTGTAAGAAATAAAATGATATGTCATATATTATGAATTATAAATATTTCATTAATATCTTAATTTTGGAATTTACATCACATATATTAATTAAATATATCCATATTACCATCCATGTAAAGCTTTACTAAAAAATTAATCACATCACTTAGTGAGGCGGCAGTCCACCATACACACTAGAGATGTTATTATATCACCTGTGGAATGAAAATTAAAAAGGTATATATGATATAATGATAGTAAAGGTAAAATTATGTTATTAATATTATACATATAAAAAGATACTTTATATAAATCATCATAACCAACTGTGGGAGGTGGTGATGTAAAAATGAATGACATCAGTTTGTGAGGTGATAGTTCACCGTACAGAGGAAAGATGATTTTGTAACCTATTTAATGGAATTGGATACGTTTATAGGTAATTAAATTAACCTAAAAATATATCATTATATGGAAGATACTTATTTTTTTATTTCATTATGTTTTAATAATAACTAAATGGTGTGGATGAAGAAATGAAATAAAAATTCTCATTGAAGAACGCTACCTCTTCTTTGGGTGACCTTCATGGGTTTACACAAAACTCCTTCCTAGGTTGGATGTATTCCAAAACAAATTTGTCTAGGATGAGTGGAGGGAAGTTTTAAAGTTATTGGTTCATGTATTGGCCGAACCAAAAGGGTTTTAAGGTGTGAAGAACATAGGGGTATGGCCTTTTATAAATAAGGTGAGTGGCACACATGTAATGTTCGAAATAAAAAAGGTGTACCCATGTTTTTCGCATGAAAAATAGAAAAAATAGATTATTAATGATCCTTTAACATTATAAAGTCTAAATATATCCATAAAAAATATTTTATAAAAGTTTTTAGGTTAATTTCACCCTTATATTTTTAGTTTAAACCTCAGAAAACCCATTTTTACCATAAAAACGGTAATTAATTTTTAATGTTTTCACAATTAATTATGGTAAAAAACTATGTTGAACATATTAAATAATATAAATTTTTATTAATAAAAATATGGAATCCATTTTTACAAATTCTATTCCCATTATTTAAAAAATATAATTTAAAATTAATCCCACAAATGTGATAACAAATCGGGTTTTCAAAGAGAAAATGTTCAAAAATTCCAACATTTTTTATATCAAAATTAAATAAAAAATTATTAAAATTAAATAATTTGGTTAAATTTTAATATTCATGAAATTATTTTACTTTAAAAAAAATTAATATATAATTTATCTTTATAAATAATATAAATGAACAGGCATTTTTCAATTAAAATTCAGTATTTTTCACTATTAATCAAAAAAATGAAACTCTTCTGAAAAATACCAACAAATATCCCAAGGATAGTTTTGATATTATGATTTAGATAATTAATTTCACTTTCTCAAATAAATTTTATAAAATTTTTAAAAATTAATTTTATCATAAGTGCGTAATAAGCGAAGAAACCGTTTTAAATGTTATAATGGTATAGTATATTACTGTTTATTTAGACTTGGGGTTGTGTGCTCCACAAGATATGGAAGAGATTAAATTTTAAGAAATATATCTCATGGGTTTTCTAATCTTGGTGTTGTTTTTTCATATGATATTGAATACAATGTCAGTCTTTTATAATTCTGTGATGTTACATATATGGGTATATTCATTATGAGGGTGTTGGAAGTTAGTGAGAGACATTGATTATGCCTTGTGTCTCAATCTTATTTTCCATGTTCATTGTAATAAATTATTTATTTTTCATTATAACTGACATACTATGTGGGTGGTATATGATTATGCTACACTATTTAGTTCACAAGCCACTAGTCACCCTCTATACATGTTTGGCACTAATTTTATGAGGGTTGTATCATTATAATGAGCCATATGTGATATATTTGGATGAATTCTGGTTTGGATAAAACATATATTTTTAGTTAGTCAATGAGAGAAAATTAATAAAGATATAAGTGTCTAACATTAAGTGTTATAAGGTAGAGTCTATTACACATTTTATTACTTAATTAGAGTTTACATTAGGATTTTTTGATTTAATGCTCAATTTTATCATTTCCCCTTTACTGGGTTTTTGTGGAACAATATCTTGTCAATATTTATTATCTAACTTTTAAAATATATTTTTAGATTGATTGGTTTTAACCTATGTGTTTCAGGACATTTATTTTAAAATGGTTTTTATTAATGGTTGGTTCAAAAACTTTCTTCTATTTAAGGACACTTATTTTGAGTTCTTAAAGTGGATTATGTAATGTGTTTTTTAGGTTTAGGTACGGTGTAGGACAATATATGTTTGTGTAGTGATTGTATTCAATATAAAAAAACAATGAATTTTTTTATAAAGTATTTAAGGTCTATTATTTTGTTTTAAAGGGTAATTATTGGTTTTTGAAAAGTCTTTTATTAGTATAAAGAATTTAAAGTGTGTGTTTTGAATTTATAAAAACAATTTTGATCATTTAAAAGTGATTATAAAACTGTTAATTGTTTTCACATGAATTGTGTTTCTAAAACCTACTTTCTATTTATATTTTAAAATTGGAATTCATGAAATTTTGTATAAAAAATTAATATTTTCTGTGGGTGGTGATCTACTAAGTTATTTACCTCACAACAATATATTTCATGTTCTAGGTTTTCTATTAGATTCTGGTTTTTTTATTGAGGGATACATGGGGTGAGTTGGGAGGTGGTGAAAAACTAGAGGTTGTATGGAGATGGATTAAATCCTATCAGAAGTTTTTTTAGTTGAATTATTTTTTTTAGTGTTATATCATCCATGAATACCATCCTTATATATTCTCATAGTTATTTTTGTTTTATGTATTTATTTATTATTGAATCATTATGATTGTGCAGGATGATTATATTTATGAAAATTTATTTGATTAGTGATGTTGGTTATGAACTTTTTGGCATGTTTGTTTATTTTGGTTTCTTATATATTTAATATTTCATAGACGTCCAATGTAAGGGTATTCCATGTTAGACTCTCATTAAATATTCTATTGAATTTTATCTTTCATTGAGAAAAAAATCATTCCTGTACAGATTCAGGTGATTTCTAGGCACAAGTTTCCATCCCGTGGGGATCGAGAACACCCTTCATGCCATGTTGGGAGTTGGGTCAGGTACCATGGGGATAACAGAATGGTTTGGTTATATATAGTAAATCTACTCTTAAACCACTTCCACACTCAAGTATCCAAAATAATATTTCCCTATTACCAAACCATGAAATCTCTACATTACCAAAACATTAGGATGTATCATATTCTTAGACCTATATCTATGGTTTTTACCAATGTTATATTCTAGGACTCAAGTAAGACACAATTGTATCATAGTTTTTATTTTAGTAAAAGATATATGAAATAACACCGTGAAGGGTCGATCAATTTATAAGTCATGGGATAATAGATACATAAAATATTTATATATTACATTGAAAAAATAAAACATACCCTGAAAAAAATTATTCAATCCATAAATATAATTTATTGATTCCTTTTTCATATCCAAATAAAGAGAAATGAAATAAAGGGTGTGCTCATACACTCAAGAAGGGTTATGTAAATAAGTACCATCAATGATTAAATATGGAATAATAAATTTGGAAAAGTGGATAATCAAAACACTATAAATTCAATAAACAACTTCAGTTTAATGAACATCAATGGATATTATCAAAATAGAAATCACATATTTGATAGAATCTAATTTATCAACAAAGTGAGGGCATAAATTTGAACATTAATGAGCTTTTCAATAATTCCTCAACCAATTTATCATTAATATTAACATAATGGCCTTTACCAATACATAATTCCTTATATATTGAAAATTTTTAAACTAGACACCCATTTAAGATGACATTCAAACTATTTTGCATCATGAGATCTGTTAATGCATCAAGGGGTTTTCTCTAACTATTCCATAACAATCAACTGGATATCCTATGAATTATTCCTATATTAAATGATCAAAACAATTTGTTATGAAAATTAAATATACATCAAAATTTATCAATTTTTAATCTAGAATATGGAATATTTACCAAGATAATGAAATAATCATTATCAATAAACTTCCTTCACTTGATAACATATATATAAGTGGTATACGGTTGAGATAAAATCAACATGGTAGAATTGATGTATTTTAAATACATTATAATCAAAATATAGAATGTAACAAAATGAATCATTAATGAATGAAATAAAATCATCAAATCATAAAAAATGTTGGTTTTATAGTAAAAAGAGGAGTTTTGTGAATAGAAAAAAAATGTGTAAGAATAAATTTAGAAATAACATTGTTGGCTTCTAATTGAATGGTGTAATAAATCTCTTTCAAAAAATTTATCATTACTTTAAGAAATTAGTACCCTTTACATTCAGAAGCATTAAAAACCAAAAATTAAAATAATATTAATTAAAATATTTTTAATAAAATAACTTTGGAAACATGTTAATGAATATTGATAATCAATAATGAGTATAACGGTAGGAAGGTGGAGTTAAGCAACATATGTTTAGAAAACATTTTTCACACATATTTAAAATGTTGTAAATAAAGCATAGAAAAAATGTTGAAATGTTTCCATTTTAATAAATAGTAATAAAATTTCAAAATATTTGAAAATGAATTTTATCAAACTTTTAAGCCTAAAAAATTAAAATTCATGAAACATATAAAATAACATCAAAATGGAAGAAAAATAGTTCGAATGAACACATTAAAAAAGATTTTTTAAAAATAATTTCCATTATATGTAACTAATAATTTATTCTAAATAAATGATTCTATTATTATCAAAATAAAATGATCACATAAATAAAATTTTAGGAAAAGTATCTCTTTTACCATCAAAATATTTTACCTTTATTTCAAATAAATGTATGAATTATTATTAATTTTATTAAGAAAAAAAATTATATTATTTTTATTCTAATTCATACTCACTCTCCCAATGGATGTGTAATTATAGCCATATTTTAAATAATATTATTTCATGACTCCTTAAAGATTGAGGTTACATGTGGTGTTTGTTATCAAACATATTATTATATCAAAAGAAAATATAAACTAGTATATCTGTGTACTAAAAATATTATCTAATTTTATTCTAAAAATTAAATAAACACTTTGATAATACCAACTCAGACGACCCAAGAATCACATGAATTAATATTTTAAAATTTTAGATAATTAGAAGATTATTGGTAGGTATAATACAATGAAACCCGCACAAAATACACCCTAGTGCTAGAAAGATAGGTTATATAACCCCAGGTAAAAACCATCAAAAAATACATTATATTTTACTGAGTAGCCTAAAGTCCCAGTGCGATTAAAATCCCATTACAAGGCTGAAAGTCCCTATACTGCATAAAAATTGAACAGGATCTGACTCCATGACTGAATCAATATTCCTACTTCATCCTGATTCACTATCATCACACTTCGTGTGACTACATATGTAACCACCCATAATTACCTTAGGGTCTTTAAGGAAAAGAACTCAGAACTCTTTTATGTGGAGGCATGTGGTCATTATAACTTCACCGAAAGTGATTTCACAAAAAGGAAATATATTAATGGGGTATTATTGACCACCAATCCAAGCCTTTCAGAGCCTATCGCAAAAATTACCGGACATCCTTCCCCTAATAAATTTTGTGGTGGTATGACTAAAGCCTGAGATTATTTTTTCTAGGTAGTATCCACCTTACAAGGTACCACTTCAGTAACCCCTAGTTGACTAATAAATTTAAATTAATATTCAGTACATATCAAAACAATTCATTCCCCATAACTATAATGTATTATTGTATTTAAATACTAGATATATAATAATCATATTTCCAGAAATATCATCCACCTAACTTTTAATTTCCATATCAAATAGTAAAAAATTTAAATAAACCTAGTACAAAACAGTTATTCATAACCTAGGGAAATGAAAAATAAAAAACGGTGACCATAGATAAATAGTTAGGGTATTCAATAAAGATATCAATAAATGGTCATATGTGAGAAAAGGATAATAATAAGGGTTTAATAATAAGAATATAACATATGAATTTCATATCTAATCATTCAAATGTAATAAATCAATAATCATGGAATAAATATTTCTCTTAAAAAATACAATAGTCATAAGATTATAGAATCATCAACAATTAGTCCTGATCTAGAAAACATTGTAAAATAATTATACAAATTTTTTTGATTGCAAATGTGCAATGAAAATAATTTCTATTGTTATGTATCACCCATAATAAAATAAAAGTGGAAAAGTTTAATTCCTCATTTCCATCATTTCATTAGTCAAATTTCATTCCTCATACTATCAATATAGATAGATTCCCAAAGAATACAAGGTTTCTTACCCATTCAAATCTATATTATCTCATGAGATATCAATTATTACCCATAAAATAGAGGAAAATATAATTTAAGGACCATAAACCACATATTGAAAACCATATATATGAAATCTACAATATCACAAAATCATTAAAAATTACATTATATAATATTATTTTGAAACAAATAGTTTCATAATCATTTCATCATTTAATCATAACATATCCAATGGAAAAGAAACAATTTAGACAGAATCAGCCCTAAATTTTCATCCCCATAAGACATCCGAGGAATGAAATTGGATTGTGTCATATGATATTCTCCCATATTGAATCATAACAATCATCAATGGATGTTTACATACATAAAAATAACTTTATTTGAACATTCAACCCATTATTTGATAACATGTAAAAAATATTGTTTTCTTTTGATTAAATTTTAAATAAAAATTAATAGAATAATTAAATAAATTATTTCTTATGATATAAACATAGAAACTAGTAATTCTTTCTTCAATAAAAATAATTTCCAATATAGTGTGAAATGATTTACATGTGGTAAATAATCAAATAAATATTACAGTTTCACTTTTTGTAAAAAAATCAAAAGTCCCTCAATCAAAAAAAAGGAAGATTCATATTAAAACATTGAAGTGAAAGTAATTTTTTTTTTGAAATTAAATTAAAATTTAATTTTACCATATTAAAGAATATTATTGGAAAAAATTTAATGAAAATAGATATGGAAGTCAATTTTCACCAACAAGAGATAAAATAGGTCAGTTTTCATGTAAAAATGTATTGATCTTTTTAATTACTAAAGATAGAAATATTGATCTAATATAAGAAATTTATAATAAAAATATATAGAAAATAAAATATATAGGGATTAATGGATATGATCTATATAGATTAACTTAGTATAAATTTACAATACACTCTGGAAAAGAAATGATATTATAATATAAACCCTTTTCCAAATTCTATTATTTATTTGTAGACCAACAAACCTCCTGCATAAAAATATTAACTTATTAAAAATATATAATATAACCACATTAATTAAAAAAATACTATGTATAACAATTTTATAATATCAAATTATCCAAATATTAATAATTATTTATTAATGTCAAAATTTAGGTGAAAACTGGTATGTTTTCCACCCATGTTTCATTTCAAAAGATTTGGTCCTTACACCTAAGTCGTGAGTTCATCATATATAGAATGTTAATAATTCCATATGTGTCATATTTTCTTATTATATAATTATTTATAATGATTTATATAATTTTTATTTAGAAATTAAATAAATCACCTCAGGGAGAGGGCATATTATACATACATGTAATTGACATTTAACTTTTCAATGGATGTAATAAAATAAATGTAAATAATAATTCATAATTAATAATTAAAAATTGATAATTATTTAATAAATATTATATATAATATATAAATATATCATTAATATCAAAAACAATTATCAAATATATCTTTATAATAATCCATTAAAATGAGACATGAAAGAAGAATCACATCACTTCATGGAGGTGGTAATCCACCCGTACATGAGAGGGACATGATCATTTTACGATGGATGGGATATAGATAGAAAACTGATATAATATTCACATAAAAATATTTCATTAAATAAATAAACTAATTCCATTATATTAATATGGTTATAGAACATTTAGAGGATGTGTATGATAAAATAAACAAGAAAATGATTGGTAAGAATATATACCTATTCATTGGGCATCCTCCTTTTAAAAGAATCATAATAATTCATGGATGGGTGTCTTGGGAATACCATAACCTCAAGTTTGTTCATAAGGTTTTTTGTAGATTATTTGTGTAGATATTTTTCAAGATAAATGGATCAAGTTGTGTTTATAATAGTGGAGCATTGGTAGCTTTTTATATGTTCAGTGAGTTGTACTCTTATAAATATATAAAGCATTAAAATATAATAAGGTCATATTCTAGTTAAAGTTTCACCATAAAAACCAAATTCAATGATAAAATAATTGTGGGTGTAAACTTTAACTAGAATATGACCATATTATATTTTAGTGTTTTATATATTTATAAGATTATAACTCAGTGAACATATAAAAAGTTACCAATGCTCCACTATTAGAAACACAACTTGAGCCCTTTATCTTGAAAAATATCTACACAAATAATCTTTATATTAACACTAAAATATATTATTGAATATATTTTTAAAAAATCATTAATTTCAAATTATTTTATTTTCATTTTAACAAATTAATAAAAAATGATTTAATTTCTACATGTGTAAACTATAATTTTTAGTAATTTTATTGGTGCTATTTAAAACCACTTATCTATCAGTTAACCAATAACTTCCACATTTAATGAAAAAATTTCAATAGTTTATCATGATCATTTTAAACTATTTGTTTCATATAAATAAAAATATAAAAAATCATAAATAATATTTATAGATAAACTTTTTATAAACTATTATTGTGTTATAATTAAGGATTACATATAAAAAATTTTGGATACCATTAAAAATAAGAAGAAATTATTTATATTTAGATGTTATTTTTCCATGATTTAGTGAATTCATAAATCAAAATTGCATGCCTTGTATAGGGAAACAAAGAATAAGAGTAAATAAGAAATTCATAAACTGAAATGGTGAAATTATATGGATATGGAATTAATAAACCCCTTACTTATTTCATTATCTATAAGAGATGATATGGGGAAAAATATCATGGGGGACCTTAAGGTGAGATCATAGATACATTGGGGGTATAAAAAACACTCAAATGGGAAAAAATTAAGAAAGATAAATTAATTAAATTTCATTTTAAAATGGGAAAACTAAATTATATCGATTGGGTAAACACTTGTATTCATCTAAGCACTTGGTGGGTCCACATGTCCACCTAGGCCTCTATTAGTCTCTCTATGTAACATTTATACTCTAAAGAAACTACCATAGATGAAAAAACCCACATTTTAAATCCTTATATCTTCAAAAAATAACATTATAGATATCTAAAAACACTCAAATTTTATACCAATAATTAACATTAATTTAATAAATACTAGAATGAAAAATAAATTATCATCTGGAACCAATATTTAAAAAATATATATAATTTTAAATTTCATAAAAATAACACCTTTTCATGCATCCAAAATGAAATAAATGTGATAATCAAGATTAGGCATCACTATTTTAAACACCAGTGATTAGATGTTATTTTAATTATATAGAAATAACTAAATGTTTATCTGTATATAGAAATATTTTGACACATAAACCAATAAATATTATTACACACCCATCCATACCACTAAAAATGACTCAGGATAAATATTCACTGAGGGGTGTAAGTTAATAAATTAAATTTTAAACTATTATTTATTTTTTAGGTTTTATAAGATGGAAATTAATTTGATTTTCATTTGGTGAAACCGGAAGAAGATAATCCTTATAGAAGCAATCAATCTTCTCCTCAAGAATCGTTGACTCGCCCTTTACATTACTATTTTGGTTGGTTCAATTAAAAATATTATTTAATGATCATATTGAAGTATAATGTTTTTTTATTTATCAATCATAATAAGATCATTTTCATACACAATGATGGTTTCCCTATTCCATTTTACATATTACTTGGATTACCTTAGTAATTAGTCACATATGATGCCACAATAATTATGTCAGTATGGTCAAACCAGTGAATATTTTGTTAAATTAATAATTTATATATAATAGAATATAATTTAATCAACCACCATATATATTCTACCATAACTACAACTTCATACTAATATAAACAACAAGAATATCCAAAATTAATCATCTAATAACCAAACTATTTGGGGTTTACATTGAAGTCTTTACCATATATAAATTTGATGATTACCATTCCCCATAGAAAATAAATTAATCTAATTAAAAATAAATGGTTTTTGTAAAAACACACAGAAAAATGATATATCTATCTTTGTTTCTGAAGAACATAAATTACGCACTGAAGAAGTCAAAAACAATTGTGGATTAAAATTGGTATTATAATTTAATTCTGTATATGTGTCCCATGTGTATGATCTTGAGAATGAACATGAGCATGAGTTAGAAAAAAAATAAACTAGAACCCTATTTATCGTATATATTCTAAAGAATTTGTATCACCACAAACCCAATGATCCACATCTACCCCAACCATAATCAATTCATATAACACCATGCCTATCATTGTATCATTTATCTTAGTTATAACCACTTCTATAATCACAGATAATAAAACTAGTTATGTGATATATTTAAGGAATCATTTCATGTACTCTATTGACCATTGTATGTTCCTATTCCAAATAGTTTCGATTATCATAAAATCCTGATAAGTGCTTGATTGCCTAAATTATGAAATTAATTTTATCTGGTCAATTCCATTTATACATGGGATTCAATGACTAATGTAACACATGAAATTATTTTATAAAGGAAACACACCCAACATGAATCATTTATAGTCCCTTATATTATAAGAAATTTATCCTATATTTACCTGTTATTCCAAAAAACTAGAACTTTTTTAAAATAACTCGAGGTTATGTTATTCAAATTCTAGAAGAATTATTTAGTCTATGATAGACGAAATCTAATTACTCAAATAAAGATATATATTTCTTTCTACAATATAGTTTTAGAAATGTTTATTATATTTTATTTTACTTTATTTATGGTAATCTTAAATGATTATACATTTGATTTCTATTTGTTTTTTAATTTATTTTTGAAATTTATACTAAATATTTAATTATTATTTTTTGCTACTTTTTTGTAATTTTGTGAAGTTTATTATCATTATATAATTCCCCATTAATAAAGGTTTATTTTTTTAGCATGTCAGTTATGGAAATTTTGTATATAATTATAGAACTATTAAATATTATGCAATTTAGTGTTTATCACCTTTGTGATTAATTGCCATTTATCTCTAAATTTCATTGTATAATAATTTTATTCCATTCAATACTAAATATAATTTTAATTTATAATGAATAATAATAAAAATAAAATTAATATTGAATGGGATTGATAAATTTTCAAATGTTTGAATTTATACAATTAACTATATAATTCTATTATTTATTCACATTAGAACTTATTGTGATGAAAATATCTCAAAATGTTATAAAATTATTTCTATAGGGAATTTGGGAATATTGTATGGTCTCTGAATAATCATAATAGTTAAATATAATGTGTTGAATTTGTTGTTCTTTAATGTGTTGTGAGTGGAATTTGAATCAGTAAAAATGACTGAATAAATATATTTAGTGTTTCCCATCATAGTTTAAGTATCAATTTCAATATTTTTTCTCTACTACGAAGTGTATTAAAAAAATTCTAAATGAACTTATATTTTCATTTCATAGAAGATGCATACACACTTCATAATTTTATAAATACAAAGATTTATAATATTAAACATTTTTACCATTTTCATACAACAAGTTTAGAATTTTAATATTTCAAAAAATAACCAATTCAAATGCACTACTTACAAACAAAAAAACACTTTAATTATGAATAATTTTTAATTATTAGAGATAGAGTTGGAAAATTCAATTGTCTGTGTGATATTGGAGCTAACATTAATTTAATTCTACTATATTTTTTTAACACTTTACATTAGGAGTTCCCCAACCCAATATTGTTACTTTAAAAGTTGAAGATTGATCCATTACTCACCCAGGTTTTAGGGTGAATTAATTGTTAGTCAGAGTGTGAAGGATCTTTTAGCCTGCTAATTTTTTTATAGTTGATATGGAATGTAACAAGAAGTCACCTATCATTTTTTAGGCCCTTTCTAGATATATGGGGAGCTTCCATTGATGTATAAAAGGGAAAAATAATTTTTAATCTGGGGTAAATGAAAGACTAATTCAATATTTTCAAAAAATATTAAAAACCCACCCAGGACTAAATAAGTACTTTTAAGATCTTAAGAATCTTTTTATGAGGAAGAAGAGGAGTTTTGGGGATGATCAAAGAAATTAACAGAGTGCATTATTTCCCTATTGAAACTTGTATGGAAAATATTTCTAGAAAAGCAAATGAGACTTTCGATGTATTTGAGGGAGAATTCTTGGAACACCTAGATGGTTTTTCCTTAGAAGAAACATTAACCCCAAACAAAGAATTAAGATGTAAGGAACACTTTTCTATAATTAATAATGATGATGAGTAATATTTCTTCACTAACTTATTTAAAAGGAATAATTAGGACCTCAAACCTCCCAGACCTAAGTGTCTTCCCTCAAGCTCAGCACCACCCAATATGTAACTCAAGACACTACCAGTCCATTTGAAATATTATTTTTAAGTATAGTTCTCAACATTAATGGTCATCATATCATCTAATATAGAGAAAATTCAAGAGTATAACCTATTGAGTTTCTCGATAAAATAAAATTTTATTATTGTTTAGAATATTTTTTATATCAAGTGTACTATTCTATCATACTACATTTATAAAACACCCATAAAACCTAAGTGTAAACCAAGATTGGAATCACATATAAGGATTTACCAAAAAATAAAATAATTGGTCAGAGATTAATTGATTAGGTTTTCAAATGATGTAATAATATTACATATTTATAATAGTCTATTGATAAGTCCTACATAAGTAGTACTTAAGAAGAGTTGATTGATTGTTATAACATATGAAAATAATTATTAAAATCAATCAAGAACTGTGAAAAAATGAACGGTCTTCATTGAATACAGAAAAAATAAATGCTTCTACAATGATGGATCATTTCTCCATTTAATATTTTGATAAAATTTAAAATGGGTTGGATGGAAATAAGTTTCTTCACCTTCTTGATGGATATTCTGGTTACAACCAAAATTACATTTCACTTGAGGAATAGGAGAAGACAACCTTCACTTTTTTATTTAGTACATTTTTCTACCAATGAATTCATATTAGCCTGTGTGGTGCTCTAACCACTTTTCAAATAATCATAAAGTAAATTTTCTTAGATATGATTGAGGGGATTATTGAAGTCTTCATGGATTATGTTTTCATTGTAGGAAGTGATTTTTCAAACTTCCTTGAACATATAGAAAAGTTTTTTGGAAAGATTCCAAGAGAAAAATATTATTTTAAATTGGGAATCTTGTGAGTTTATGGTTATTGGAGGATTTTTTGGGTCACAAGGCTTATAAGAAGGGATTATAGGTTGATGATATGAAAATTGAGGTTATCCAAAAGATTCCACTACCTAATAATGTTATGGGGATTAGAATCTTTTTAGTCCATATTATATTTTACAGGAGACTCATTAAATATTTTCAAAGATCACAAGGTTTTTATTCTCACTAATTATCAAGGACACACCCTTTGAATTAGATTAGAAATTTCTAGGGTCATTTAATTTGTTTTTGGAGGAACTCACTATTTCACCAGTGATCACTACCCCCGGTTGGAAGTTCCCATTTTAGGTGATGTGTGATGCCAGTGATCTAGTTATAGGTTCTGTTTTAGGTAAGAGTAAGGATAATAGGATTCATTCCATTTATTATGATTTAAAGTTGTTATATAATGCCCAGATGAATTTTTAAACCACTGAAAAGAAGTTTGATTCTTTTATTTTTTTTCTCTTGATCAATTAATTCAATAAGTGATATGGTCCATGATGACCACTTTCATTGAACATTTATATTTTAGGTACCTAATAGCTAATAAATACTCAAATCCAAGACCCATGAGGTGGAATATTCAGTTTTAGGAGTTTGATCTAGTAATCAAGGACAAAAGGGGTTCAAAATATCATTAAAGACCATTATTTTAGGCTTCCCAAAACCCAAATTTAGGAAACAAGTTACATAAACACATCTATCAAAAAATAACAACTATTTTATACATCTATGAAATAATATACTTAGTTTAGAGACTATAAAAAAATTAGCTATAGGTTTTATTCTAAAAGACCTTTCGCAAAATCGATAGAATGGGTTTATATCTTATTTAAAATATTATATCTGGAATGACCCTATTATTTTTAGGATATGTACTGATAGTATTTTTAGGAGTTGTGTAGATAATGAGAAAAAGTAACCCATCATTGAGATCTTACACTAATCTCAGTGGGGTGGACACCATGGAGGAGAATAAACTACTCAAAATGTTTTACAGGCTTATTTGTATAGACCAACACTATTCATAGATGATAACAGTTTGGTGATTGGCTATGAAAAGTGTCAAATTAATTGAAATGTAGGTAAAAGGAATTATATTCCACATAAATTAAAGTTGTAGGTTGATGTTTTTCATGTATGGGTCTTGGATTTCATGAATCCTTTTTCCATATTCTTATAGAAAATAATATATTCAGGTAGCTTTTAACTATGTGTACAATTAGTTTAAGGTAGTGGGTCTTAGAAACTATTGTACTTCTAGTGTGGTTAAATTCATCAAAAAGAATATATTTTCAAGGTTTTGAGTACCATATAATTTATTATAGGAAATGGAACTCATTTCAAGAATTTTAAGTTCAAGAATTTAATGGATAAGTATGGTTGTTCTCAGAGAATAACAACCACCGTCCACCATAATCTAGTGGGTAAGTTGATGTTTCTAATACAGATCTCTAACATATTTTTGAAAATATTGTTTCTAGATCAAGAAAGGATTTGTATGTGAAGTTGTATAAAACATTTTGAGATTATAGAACATCTTATAACACTCCCATAGGGATGTCCCCATGAAAACTTCTCTTTGGAAAAACTGGTTATCTTCCTGTGGAACTACATCCAAAGTTAGTGAAGGCCTAGAACATTGAATTCAAGTCTGTTGGTGAGAGGAGGTTACAAGATCTAAGTGATATAGAGGAAATAAGTAGGTAATCATATGAAAATTATAAAATTTACAAATAGATAAAAAAATCATTTCATGACTCGGTCTTTTAGAATAGAGATATCAAAGTTGCTCAAAGTGTCCTTCTATTCATTTATAGACTGAAAAGTTTCCAAAGAAAACTAAAAACCAAATATTTAGGACCCTTAAACATTATAATAGTTCTTGTTAAAGGTGTTTTGGAGCTTATTGGAGAGGTAAATATACAATTTATGGTCAATGTACATATAATCAATAACTTCTTTAATGGGAAACCAAAGGACTTGGCTGACATTGCATTTCTTGAAGGCTGAATTTATATCAAGTCTAACTGAGCACTATAAACTCAATGTTTCATGGGAATTAACCCATGGTTATTGTAATTTTTTATTTTTATTTTTATTTTTTAAGAAAAATATCCCATGTTTTTTATTATCTAATATTTTATTACATGAAATATTACCCCAGTTGATCTTCTTGGTACTTAACTGTATATAATTTCAATAGTTTTTCAACGATAAATGGAGAAATATAGAGCATCATCTTGATAAAACCACATAAACTCAATATTTGGTTGAAATTTTTCACGAATATTAACTTCTAAATTCTTAAGTCTATTTTCTTAATATTGCAGGAAATTTAATGTTCCAACCAGAGCACATCACTCGGATATAGGAACAACTTTTGAATAAACTAATTTGGTTAATGATGCCACATTTTGGGAAATGTTTTTCTCTTTATCCATTTTAATAGTCTACGAATCTATTTTTTCATGTTTTTGTGAACTAAATGTGGGGTAATACCACCCTACTCTAGTGAAAATTTTGAATATAATTTCTTTCATGGGTTTTATCTTGTTCATTTATGGAGAGTTAAAAATTAAGTTAAGATACATTGTGAAACCTTATTTCACCCACTAAAATAAAATTCATTCAACTAATTATATAAAACCTTGATTATAATTATATTTTCTGAGCCTAATTGTAAATTATCTTATTTGTGTGTAATAATAAAAATAATTAACATTAAAAAATGTTCTAAAATATGATTAGATATATGGATAGGTGACTATTTAGATTTCTTGTAACCCATTCAACATTTTTGAACTTCTAAATTATAAACTTTTTTTGAATTAAATTATCTCAAATTTTAAGATTCAACATTGGGGATAATGTTGGGTTTAACTTGTCTGAGATAAGAGTATTTCTCTATGCTATGTTTTTCTTCAATTGTAGAAATGTGAAAATCCACCTTTATTTTTTGATAAAAAAAATTCAAATATTTATCTAACTCTTTCACAAAAAAGGATATTTAGGCTTGAATTTTCATGTTAATTATATCCTTCTAAGAGGATAACAATATTCTAGGTACTGAATTTTTAATTAATTTAGAAATTTTTGGGAGTGTAAGATTGTTAAGTTATGGTACATACTTCTTTTATGGATTTTATATTAAATAAATGATAAAGGGAGTGATATATAATAAATCTTTTTAAAATTAAAATGATAACTTGAGGAGACTATAAATTTAACTTAAACCTAGGAGACTCAAATTTTTGAAAATACAATACCTAAGTGGGTCAAAAAAATGATAGTTGTACATGTGCTTTGAATATAGATTAAAATTGGTAATCTAGATCCCACGGTGAATATTTGACACAAGATAACTGTATACATTTTTTTTTGTAAATAAAATCCAAAATCAATAAGTCCCTTACAAAGATCTATGAAAAAACCTTTTGATGGGAAAAATTGAAAATAAAGGGCCTTGTAAAAAAATTCTTATGATAGTGAGGGGAATTTTGAACCCAAATGAAAAAGGATACAATTTACTTATATGTGAAAATTTTGAGTCATATTAATGAATTAAAAGAAACTGAACTTGAATTATTAGAACCTATGAGGGAGTGAAAATTAGAGGTTCCTCTCATTAAGATTTTATTCCCACATAAAATTTCACATGTTATCACTCTTAGAATTAGAACATGAATTATAATCAAATTATGATAGTGAGAGACTTCATATAAGATTCAAGTAATTGTAAATAGTGAATGAATCTATGTTCCCTTCATTTCCAATGTTTATTTGAACAAAGGAAGGACCTTCTGTGAATATTTTTTGAAAAGTCTTCTCACCTTATATGTTTTCCACTTAACATTCTTCATTTTGATCCAACAACAAAAAATTATTATTGTCAATTTTATAAAGATAAAAGTCATGAAATTGTTTGAGATAAAATGTATATATACATGTGTTTTTGTTTGATGTGACCTATATTTATACTTTTTTTCCACATCCTCTTTGACTGAATAATTCAACATTTATTATGAATATGGGCTTCTACTAGAAAAAATTTAAAATTGATTATTTCCAAACACGGAATGTATATTCTATGTATATATTATTAAAATGAGGCTTTTTAGCAATTAAAAGTACATATTTTTAAATTAAGATAATTTGGATGAAATTAATTATTTAAATTTATTCCATTGAACATTTTTTTAGAATCAAAAATTTTTAGAAGTTTTAGTTTCAATAGAAATTCCAATTTATTTTCCAAATATTGATGTTGTGTTATAGAAGAATAATAATTGAAATATTTTATTTATTTAATTAAATCATTTTGGTTAGATGAATTCAATTAAATTACATGAATTTAATTTATTAAACTTTTTCTTTAATAAAATTTTTAATTAATTGATTTTGGGGATTTACATCTTTATGAAAATAAGTTTTTTTTAATACAACTAAATTCTGAAATTTTTAGTGTTTTTTGGTTCTACTTCCATCTAGGTGTGGTAGTTTCAACATATTCTACTGGACTACCTTGGTACCACCACATGTGACTGATACATTTATACCACTAGGGATTACTAATACTATTGGATATCACCTATCATCCTACATGTTATCGATCAATCACAATAACTATGTATCACTGCACCAGGATCTGCCATTCCTCTCACAAATGTAATAACACCAGCCTCCATACCCACAACTACCATTTTCCCATTAACCTCCAACACCCAATATACTATTCCTCTCCCCACTTCTATACCATAGACTAATTTAGTCATCCCATTTTTATAGTGGAACTACCACCATTCTCCTCTGTTGTCGGTCCACTATCGTAACCCCTCAACTACCACTGGCCTCCGCCTCTTCTATTCTACTGGTCAGTCACCTTATGTTATTAAGCCACCGCATTCCACCACCAAAGATCAATAGCACCCAAATCCACCATCCTTCTACTTCCACTACATCGCAACCCTCTTTCTACCAGGCTTCCACCCTCCATTCTCAATCCACCATGAGTTGTCACATCTATCTTCATTCGGAATTGCTTATTCCACCCCTTAAATATTTATTTCTAAGATCAAACCACCGGTTTAATCTCTCATTGAAGAACCACCGAAGCGTGATGTCATCCCTACTTCCACCATAATATAAATCAACCACCACTACCCATTCATGCCTCTTCTCCATAGAAAAACAGATGTCGGTCACTATAATAAATTAGAGAAGAAGATCATGTTGGATTCCCAGCCACTGAAATACCTCCATGAAGCCAGTTTTGAGCCACCATGATCCACCATGTCTTGTGGAAGAAGGAAATTGGAACCAAAAATTTGACCAGATGTGGGATGATGAAATCCCACTTGATCCCCTGCCAACTCGGTCATCATCTTCCTCTATTGGAGAAGGTGAAGCCACAGACCACCCTGGAACGAATACTAGATGACCCATGCACAGCCACTTGAGGATGCCAATAAATAAATTAAGAACACCACTTGGAAATTATTTCAATAATTCATCATTGTGTGAGAGGATCTGATTCAACCTCCCCCTTGGAGAAGAAAACTCACAGTGGAGTGATTTGTAGAAGAAGAAAATAATGATGATTATTATTACATAAATATATATAAATAAATAAATATAATAAATAATATTATATATATATAATAATAATATTATTATTTTTTATGTATACATTTATATATATATATATCATTTGTAATAAGTATATTTTTTTGTAAATACTTTTATATTTCTATAATGATGATGATGATGAAAAATATATATATATAATATTTATATTTATATATTTATTCATAATAAGTTTATATTTTTGTAAAAAAATTCATGTTATTATTTAATTATAAAAATTATATAATATATATATTAAATAAAAAAATGCTTAGACGTTAACTAGTGGAATCTAGGCCTAAAAATGGATTTAGCATGCAAGCCTAATAACCATTCTAGTTCAATCCCACTTCATAAATTTCTGATGGGGAAATTTATATCCAAAATTCACAAATCCTTTACTCCATTTTATTCTCGAATCAAGTAAAATGAACCACAAAGAAGATCATGAAAATTAAATTATGGATAAAAGATTCGAGCTTCCTCACTTAGTGATCATGGACATTTATATGTCCACAAGGAGATAATCTTAGTTTTTTATCATGGTCGCAAAATGGAATAGAGTTATGAGGATTTTCACAATATTTATTAGGGATCTTTTATGTGGTCACCACTTAGGATGATGTATGGTTACAGACTTGTCATGTGGAAGCCATTGAGTTTCATGGAGGGAAAAAACTGTGAAATTAAAGGGGGATTGGAAGAAAATTAGATTAATAATAAAAGATGAATCTAAAATAAAAAGTCACAAGAAATAGAAAAATAAAGACACATAAGGTAGATTATAGAGCACAAGATGGGAAAAGAGACATATCATAAGCTACAACAGAACATTATAGGGGCTATAGTTTGAGCTACAAGATAGATAAAATTCATTCTCTCCCGCCCTATTTATTAATTTATTTTGTATGTATTTTTCAATATCTAAATCTTTTAATATGGTTATTTCAACTATATTATTTAGATAATCATTTATGGGGGAATATATTATTTTGTTTAATCTATTTTAATTTGTTCATGCATTTACTTAACTGGATTTGTCTCTTTAATTCTCTTCCTATTATAATTTTTTTACAAAGCTTTAAGTATTAGTTAAAACTGATCTTGATCGAACATAATTTCAAAATTTTCTTCAATCTAGGGATTTCACTATAATTTAAATCAATATCAATAGAGTGTAGCACGCATAGTACAAATGACAATTTTATCTCAGGGATAACTGATTTTTCCTTACTCGGTGATCCAGTGATTTATATTGTTGAAAATATGTAGAATCTATTCATTCATAGGTTGACCTAGTGAAAAATATGTCTAGGATATTTCAATTACTTCCAAGTATTTAAATTAAACTGTATAAATGAATAAATAATTTTATAAAAATCATCCAACTGATTTCCTCCTATTTCATCAATTTGTTATTCTTGCTATCTTTTGATCATCTATCCTCCCTGATTTCTTATACTCACACTCACTTTTAGACTTGAACAAATCTTCATTCTCATCACTGTATCATAAGCTTTACCATTTTTATTATACTATTGTGTTGTTTTTTATTTCTAACTTGTTTGTTATCTTGGTTAGATAATGAATCACACACTGTGAGTCCTTTCTAGTGGATCTAAAAATATTCATCACTAAACTACTTCTATTTAGAGCTATAAATAATTAATTTTCATTAGTCTAATGACCTAATATCTCCTCTCCTCCCTCATCCTCTCCAATTTTTGTGTTCTCTAATTTTTTTTATTTTTTATCCAGTAGATCATGGATAAATCATACATTTCACAATGGGATTCTAGTTAGAATATAAAGAGTTTATCTCAAGATAACTTCTTCATTCCATAACACATAATTTAGTTGTGGGAATTTTTTCCCATTAATTTTATTTAGGATTTCAATTAATTTCAATACCAATCAATGTTTTTCTTGGATTTTTTTGTTTTGGGATTTGGCCCATAGATTGATCTCAATATTATCATCTTTTACGAGTGGTTTCATTTGGTTTTAACACTACATGAAAAACCAAGGAGTTATCTGGTGTTATTCCATATTGAAAGATAAGTAATTAAAAAATTATAATTATTTTAATTAATTAACTTTAGTTTCTTTTAGTGATTTTATAGATTTGGTGGTTGATACATAATAATTGGATGTCTTGGATTTAGGATGAGGCTTAGGTGGGCCTTAATATGGCCTCGGGCCTGGGAATGTTACAAAAAGCATCATTGATGAGTTAGGTGTTCTAATAAATTTTACCCATACTCTTGGTGATTTTTTCCATGTGTATGTTCTATGTGATATAGTGTCAATGTGTGGTTATTTTTCTTTCTTAGTTTATGATATTAGTTTTAGGAATTATATAGATACCTTAGACCTTCCACGAACACTATTAGATCCATTGGTGTTTATTAAACCAAACTCACAACCACTCATAGGGTGTTCCATTTAGTGAAAATGTAAAATGTTGGTTTTAAAGGATAAAATAGGTAGGTTGTGTGCTCAACCCAATAAATCTCTTTAGTTTACATGACAATATAGTTATAGGGTTACTTAATGTAGTTTGAAATGGATGTTTTCCGACATGTGAAGTGGATAAAATGGTTTTTATATATGATATGATTTTTAGAAAATCCTGTGTGACTTTTGAAAAAATTATAATCCAGGGTATTGGGTTTGGACTCAGTTTTGGGTTTAAATTAGTGGTAAAATGTCTTGAAGTTTATTTTGTCTTAATTTGAGGTGTAGACGTCCATGTGTTTTTAAAAGGGTTATTTTTCAATGAATTTAAAATTTTGATTCGAAATGAATGTGTGGCTACCCCTTTTGGAAAAATGTAGGGATGTATCTTTATAAGCATTTTGATGGAAATAAAATCATTGGCCTTATTTTGGTAGTTAAATAGAAATTATCATGATTTATAAGTGCCTTTGAAATTTTTTAACATGGATGGGTGATATCCATTATTTTTAAAAGATTTTTTGAATAGTGTTTTGAAATGTGAAAATTCATTGGAATTTCAAGGCAGGTTTTGGTGTTAAAGGTCCATTATGACATTGGAAAATGATGAGATGTTTTAATGGTCAACAGAGAATCCAAGAACCGATTTTATTTTATATTATTCCTAGTATTATTAAAAACTCTCCACATATAGAGTTGAGAATATTAGACATGAAGCTTCACATGTATGGTTCTAGATGTCAGAAATCAAACTCCAGATCAATAGTTGAGAAAGTTGTACATGATGCTCCAAATATATGCTTTTGGATGCTAGAAATGATTCTCTATAAACATTATTGATAATTACATAATTTATGATCCACATGTATGGTTCCCAATGTTGCACATGATTCTCCATATTTATGGTTGAGAATGATGAATATGGCACTAGATGCCCATGGGTTATGAGGTGGGACATGACACTCTATATCATTATTGATATATTTTTCACAAGGTCTAGGTCATCGATTGAGGATCTAATCATGAATGATTTTGTTATATTAGTTAGGTTTAAGAGAGGCACTCTTGGAATTAATGACATCCTTTGTGTTTAATGATTATATTTCCCTAAGTTTTATGATATAAAATATAGGCTTGGTTTTATTCCATTTTTTTTAGAATAGGTGTCGCCATAAAACTAATGGGGTCAATAGGTTAATTAATAAATGGTTTTTTTATATCAAATAGTATTTAATGTACTATTTATTTATCACACTATTTATCTTCTAACACTATTTCTATACATTTTATTTCTATAGACACCATAGGTTGTGGCCTACTGAAGTTTAATCACACCCATCTCATACCCCCACTACACTTGGGTACCTGAGAAACTCTCATATTTTTATTGAAGGAATATTTTTGGGGTTGAATCCCAAGTTGATTTTTTCTTTTTTAAGCATCACATGTCAAGTGGTATTAGGAGATTGGAGGATGCTTGGATCTGAGGTGTAGTGGAACCACTTTTGACAATTTTATTTTATTTTTTTATGTTCACATAACATGACCTGTTTTTGGTCATATGTATGATTTAAATGCCTATTCAGGCCTTACAAAATTTCGTTAGTTTTTTAGTTATTTTTATATTTATTTCTGTTTGTTTCTATTTTAATTTGAGATATTTATATTTATTTATTCTAGTGAACTATGATTCTTGTTTTTAGTACATGATACTAGGTTGTTTGATTCATTATTGTGCACATTAATCAGGGGTTCTTATCTCTATACGATACTACCATTGAACCCCATTTCTATTCAGAATCCTCTGGAATGTGGGGAGTTACACCAAAGGTAATGTGGAAAAATTGTATCGATATTGTTATATACTGAACCATGGTTAGATGTTACCATGTGGTATTAGTGGATTTCATTTTTTTTCTTAATATTTATAGATATGGTACAAATGAGATTTCGGAATGTGTTAGAGCTTGTTATGGATATTGTGATGGTGCATTGAGAACACAATTCTCATTAGGAAGTATAGGTTATCAGGGATATTGTATTATTATTTCTAGTATTCAATGTTATAGTTTTATATGATTTTCAACTTGGGTTATGTAAATATAGTCTGGATGTATTAGTATATAATGTATTTTAAGCTGTTGGTTAGTTTCCTAGAGTCCATTTAGTAGGTTTTTACTCTTGGTTTATAGAGCTAATATGCATCTCATGCATCTTGATAGGCACATAAGATTCACATAAAATATATGTCTAATAGTGTGATAGTTCACTAAAAACTGAAGCATAATTATTTAATGTGTTAACAATGGTTAATAGTATGTTTTCCTATATAAGTATGTGTGGAATTCTAGTTACCTTGGTCTACATGAATATGGATTTATTTCCAATGTAGTCATGTGAAGAAATAGTGAAATTTTTTATTTTGAGGATGATGATGTGGTACTCAAGCATAGGAGGTGCAGTAAACCTAGTGGTTCAGCATTGAAGAGTTGTATAACCGTTGAACTCCCTTATGGATGGTTAATGTTTATGTTCATATTGTGTCATAAACCCCCATAGAGTGGTCAGATGGGTAGATTCTTGGAGGGGAAGGGTGACCTAGTTTTGTGTAGTTGGTTTGGAATGTGACATATTTTATATGTGAGACAGTATAGATGGGTGTTTTCATATGTGGATTTCATGAAATATTTGGAAACAAGAATGCTTGATACCCTGTGATTTTTGGTTTTATGGGTGTTGGATTAAACCAAGGTGGTTAGACCTAGTGACATATTGTGTGAATTCTTCAGTTCGAGAAGGTGGTAGATTCTAGTGACCTTATTTTATGTGACTCCAGCTTAGCGAGTCAGTGTCTTATGACTTTTGATGGTGATCAGTGAGATGGGTTGGTTTAGTTTTGAGATATTTTGGGTGTATAAGGCACAGGTGGATGTTTTTGGAAATAGAAAGCAGTGGATGAAGGTTCCTCCCCAGTATGGGGTTTATATACATAGGATTCCTACTATTTATGATAGGGAGAATAGGTGTTTTAGTGCTTAATCCTTTTATATAGTTTCTAGAATGGAAGACTCATTCGGGTTCCTAACCAATGTTCCAGTTGTGTAGGAAGGATGTTCTTGATGTTTATGATATGGATGAAGGCCAAATGAGGTTATTGGGGTTATATGATTTTAGGAATGCAATATCACATTGGTTAATGGTACTATAGGTTAGGTAGATCTAGTGCGCTTGAGAATGAGTGAGAAGGTTCTAAATATCGATAATAAATATGGATATTTTCTAGTTTAAATGAGATGAATTCCACTAGGAGTGATAATGATTTTTTAGCACTTATAATTTTTAGAGGGTAGGATTGGTTAGGTTATATACTAGTTCAGCATTGGATGGGTCTTCTGAAATATAGTGAGTGTTTATGTGAACATAGTATAATTTTTTAACGATGTTAAAGTATTGATTGGTCATGAATGTGGTTTGTATTAGTGATTTTTCTTAGGTTTTGGGAATCACCAATGGTTCTCTTCACTAAGTGAGATGGCCATATAGAAAAGAATAGCTAGTGGTTAGGGATTGTGAGCTAGGTTTTCATGGTATATGACTCATTAATGTCATAAATAGGTTTTTTTATGTTATGTCAGATTATGTAAATATTATGTGTTGGAGGAATCATTGAGGAATGATTGTGTGGGGACACACTACATTTTTTGGATTCTAGATTCAGTTTTGTGGAAGAATATGACCATAATGGTTGATTTAAAAATACAACCATGATTTGTATGGGAACTGATGCATGTGTGCAGAGAGGCATGTGGGTGTGGCGACTTGAGGCTCCTTTATGAGAGTTTTGATGTTTGGGGTGTGGGAACTAGAATGTGGAAAGGATATGGAGTGATGACATAGCCAATTAAGATTGAACCCTATTTGGAGTGTTAGTGGCTGACATGTTAGGTCAGGAAACATGTCTTAGAATGAAAGAAATACCATGTTTTTTTAGTGATTCCTTTCAAGGTCAGCATAGAGGGGAGTATTTAAGAATAAGATGAGTGTTGTGGAGTATGTAATAGACAGTTTAAAGTGTAAATACTTTTTTTAGAATATTTGATGATGTTTGTAATGAGTGTAACTACCATGAGTCATAATCATAAGTTGGTTTCCTTTTTTGAGAGATTATTATGGGTGAGAATTATTATCCCTATTTTTCTATCATGGTTATGGATGGAAGGACCATGGATGGTAGAAATGGAAAAATTATTTAGGAATGTAAAGACAAGTATGGTCCAAGTGGGGAGGGGGGTTTCAACCATGGTAGCAATACCCTCATGCGAGGTGGATTAAAAATTCATGAGGCTGATTAATGGAAGATCATTATGGAATTTTTTTAATTGGTGAATAAGTATAGTTGAGTATATTAAGGTTCCATGGTGAATTCTTGGTAAGAAATCACACAAGGTAAAGATGGGGTTTGAGTGTCAATATAAAGTATGGATTTTTTGAGTTAATGAGATCATGTTTAGTTAATGTAGTATCATTGGTCACAATGTGGAATTATAAGGGGAATTGGAGGTTGGTGTATCAACCGTGGAATGAAACCATAATTCTAATGAAAGCATTGGTGGGTGTTTTTGATTGGTTGCATTATGCCTCTAGGTGTGATGGAATTACTGGTGTATTAGTATGTTATTTCACATGTGCACATGAGACCTTAGATATTATTCTACCTAGAATTATTGTATGCTCAATCAATATATATAATTTTATTTTTCAAGTTTCCAAGTGGACTTTTTGGATAGATTTTTGAATTTCTAGCTTGGGTTGGTGCTTATGTTTAGTCTCTATTATAGGATTTATCTTTTTGTACTTACATGGATATTTAATTATACCTATTAAAGTTGTTCCTATATTTTGGGATAGTTTTAGGTTTACTTTATTTTATATAATAGAGATTCTTGATGGTTGTTTATCATATCTCACAATACTATATTATTAAAAGTCAATGAAATCTATATTGTGATATTTTTATACTAAAGGGTCTTGTCACCAACCTAAGGCCTACTGAACATAGGAATCAAGGTCTGTTGTCTCTCTTCCTTGATTTCTAGTCTTGGAGGGGTCTCATTAGAGGGAGTGGGTCATGGTACACTGTGTGTCAGTCTCTATACAGACATGGGTAGAGTACTGTATGAAATAAAAAAACATACATGATATATATAAGGATCATGACCACACTATAGGAAAATACATAGAGTTAGACTCATCTACTATTAACGTCTCATGACACTCCAAGATTCCACTGATAAGGCTTACTTTTCAAACAAGGAAACAATTATTCAGCTTCATTTTAATTAATTGGTTTATTAATTATTACTAAATTATTTCTAATACCTTTTTCAAGATTAACATTTTAATCTTATAATCTATGTTCCAACATCTATTGTAATTATTTTCTTATATTCATAAGTGTTTCATCATCATAAAATAGTATTAAGATCCAACCTCATTTTTTCATTAATTAATTTATCATTTAAAAATCATTTAGGTACTATAGAACCCATCCCAAGAAAGACATAATATACACTCTCACAATTCATGGTATCAACTTACATCCCACAGTTAGAAAATTATTATATAAATATCTACATACCATCAGACCGGTAACTAAGAAGATTCAATATCATATGGGCATTCCATATTTCCACATAAAAATAATGGGAGATCCAACATTCAGCATGTTCTAACAATCTTATTGCCATACCTAAGACCACTACACATAATATGGAATCAAAAATACCAAAAAAATATCTTCATCATCACTGGATACTCATGAAAGCATCACAACCTTCTACATACCCACCTATATTTTCACTATAGCTAGACCCTTGTGTCATCGTCACAGCCTTGTCTATCCCTGTCCATTATTTCAACGGCATAGGGATATCATTTAACCACATCAATGAACAAAATCCATATAACATAAATAAATATGAAGTGTATTATCCACAAATGATTTCAAAGATAACAATGTCGTAATGAAATAAGGCATTTTGGATTTTACCAGACAACATCAGGCTCGTTCAAGCCAAAAGAAATGACTTTATCAATCATTATCTTTTCATTACTGTATTTAATTAACTAATTCATAATACCTAAATTCCCATCGCACTATCCATACAATTTCAATGAAAAAATAATATATATTTAATTTTTCAAACCACCATCAGCTTATTTCTCATATAATATCAATATCAAAGATAATTATTTCAACATGAATCTTTTAATATAAAAATTAAATAATATATTTCTATTATTATCATATTTCCAAAAATTTCAAACATACATGAAAACTATAATAATAGATATCACACTATCTAGTAAATTTCATAGGCAACAAAATATATATCACAAATCACTTGATCACACATCCCAAATATTTCATGAATTTATATTAATATTTATACATGAGATAATATTTATGATTGATGAATTCATTAGAAACATGTTACAATAATATCTGTAAAGGATGAAATATCTATTCTCTCCTTAATATACTTTAGTATAAGCATAACCAAAATAACATATGAAATATTCTCTACTTAAATTTCTAATATATAGAATTATCAATTAATTCTCATCAATATTATTTAAGTAGTTTGAAACAATTACATGCTGCCATTTTTATTTTATTAAATAATAATTATAAAAAGTCATGAAATTTTACATTTATATCACCTGGATAATTTCCAAAAAAATTGATTATTCAACATCAGGAAAATACTTATTTTCTATTTCTTCTCATAATCTTATATAATTTCAACCATTTTTATATACTATATGTAATAAATCATTAATTGAAATTTTTTAATTAATTATTAACAAAAATCACTATATTTACATTTCAATCAAAAATATTCCAACTTCTATGATAAGTTACTTTTTCCATGGAATGAAATATTATCCTTAAATCAATTATGGAAATTTAACAAAAAAAACATTCACCATTTCCTTCAAGAAACTAACTTATATTTCATTTCTTGAAATAACATTCACATTAATCTTAGTGCATTAAATTCGAATATCATTATTATACTTTATAAATTAAACATACAATCAAAAATTATTGAATTAAAATTATTTAATTATCATAATTACTATGAATGAATTCTATCATACTCCTTTATATTTTCTAGATTATCATATATTAATTCTTCATGTGATTAATTTTTTATATTATTATCTAAATATAATTAATTACATTAATCTAAAGAGTAAATTATAAATCATGATAATTTCAAGATTTCATAGTATACAAATATGCATAAGTCATTGATCCCCTAACTAGAGAAGAAGGGTTCGCACGCTATAACACCAACTAGAGGATGGGGGATAAAGAGAGAGGATTATTCAACATAGAAACACAAAATTTATGTGTGAGGGAGAAGATAAGATCAAAGATTGATATATTTGAAAGGTTCCAAATGAGTATTTGATATCATCTAAACTCATTAATAAATAATGAGTATTTTTTTAAAATTCATAGATATCCCTCTTTGGATAATATTTCAAATTTCCAAAAAAAAATTCATTCAAATATTCCATATTTAATGATGGAAAATATATTATTAAAAATAATTAATAGATAAAACCAACCATTTTTTGACATTATTTCACTTTGTTACATTGAAAAACACATTATTGAAGTGTACACAAAGGAAATATAGAGAGTTTGGATAAAAATGATTCCCTTATAAAAATAATACACGTTGTGTTAGGGTAACAAGTTTTTACCATTATATGGACAGTTACAAACATAAAGGCTTAAAAAATACTTGGTACACTTATGTGAGATTTAGTATCTGATGATTAACATTGGGAGATAAGGGGACTACCCTCACATAGGATTGAACTACCCTTATGGGAATAGAAGAATTCCTAGGTTACCATTACAAAATAATGGAAAATAAAATATGAGCATTACTTGGGTTTATATTACCCTTACATGATCTTTAAAACTTATTGGATACCCTTATAATTTATTAGAAAATTTCTATTACCCTTACATGAGGTATGACTTACCCTTATGTAGTGATGGTTTACCTTTATGAAAGCTATAATAAGTCTATTTTTCCTTTATACAATCTTTAGAATCACATCCTTACCCTTATATAGCCTGTTTAAAAACTAGGATCCCCATTAGAAACCCTTTATAGACATGTGTTTCCCATACATATATATATATCCATGATTATGGATGAAAATAAATTGAAAAAAAATTAAATCCTAGTTACCAAAACATATAAATAATAAATAAATTCCTTTATTAACACTTCAAAAAAAATTCAAAAACTCTTTAAAAACATACAAATTAATTTTCATATATACTTTTAAAACATTCAAATTACATCTATAATTGGCAAAACACTTTGAAAACCTATTCATAAATTACAAAATCATTCTAAAATGACTTGAATTTTTTTTAAAATTCCACCAAAACCACATAATATCCAGAAATGATAAGGTAAAGGCTATGTAAAATATGGACCCATCCATTACATACCACTCAAAGAATACTTTTTCTTGAGAATTAAAAAAATAGGAAGGGTATGGAAGGTATTGGAAATAAATCAAATACCCCATGAGATACCTCTCAAATACCACTCTATTCTCAGAACACAATAACCACTCTAGATGATCAAAAGGTAAATATAAAAACCATTTAAAAATAGCTTCAAAATAATCTCATAGGGGAGATACCTCTCAAACAAGAATAATCCTACTAATAAAACATCACATCAATAGAAAAAATAATGTCATATATCAATATTAGATTAAATATATCATCTCAACAAATCAAGAATTAAAAAATGATGGAATTTTTTTCACTTAACTATGACTCCCAATCCCACATAACATCATATAATCATGTCAAAGGACATAGATATAACCAAAAAAATTATAGAAAATAATGCATATCTAATCAAACAAACATAAGAGAAGGAAACAAATTTAGAAAAAAAATGATTAACATTGATGTAAATGGAATGGTATAGAACTCTGTTTTTGTGAAAACACATTTATCTTTATATTTTCACCAATTTCGCTTAGGAATTCTTAAATGAAAATCTATACGTGTTTTATTTTCATTAAAAATTCTTGTATATATAATCCATAATAATCAAAATATAACATTATCAACATGAAATGAGTAAGATTAGATTATCATGTTTGAATGTCAATTTATTATTATTCATATATATGGTACATACAGCAATTCACTAATTCTTGATGTTTAATGTGTTCAGAAAATTACTAGGTTTTCTAGTATATTCCATTCATTATAAACATGTATACAAACATTTAATTTTAAAACATGTTAAATTTCATAACATTTTGATAAAAAAATTAAATGATTCAATTTTTTTATAATATTATTGGTTTAGAAATAATAAAATGATAATCCATTTTAAATCATGATACATAAAAAGTTATTTACTAAAATATTATTTTAGAGTAAACTATCAATACATTTTCAAGATCACTTTTAAAATAAATCAAAGTTTCATAGAATAATTGAAAAAAAAATTATGAAATTATGCTGTGAAAAACATAAATTATTCCAAGATAGTATCACAAAATATTATTATATAACATGAAGAAAATTTTAAAGGATTATATACTCAAATGAAATTTTTCATTTATAAAATAATCATATTTAACATGAGTTCTGCGATAACCCATGTACACAGGAAAGTCACATTTTATCATCAAAATCATTTTGTCCAACTAAAAATTCTCTACTATTCTCTTTAAAAAATTAATATTAATACACATAACATTAAAAAATGGAGAGTTCATTAAAAAATAATTCTTGAATTTCAAATAAAGTATGAGTTTTAAACATTACACATTATCCAACATTAAAATAATTATGATTGTAAAAAAATCATCATTTATCAATAGCATAATAATAAAAAACCCACAAATTTTATAATGTCCCAATTTCCAATTACCATAGGCAGAATCCATCACATTCGAGATTTATATATCAAAGTCACAAAAAATTTCTCAATAATCACATGCACCAAGATTAATAAATCTTCCACGAGCATAAAAATACTAATAACACATCCAATATACCATGATAATATCCCTTTAGGCAATACTGACTAGCCTATGGGGATTTAGAATGTTTCATAATATAAAAATTCATGATATGTGAAGTGTCTCATCACTTCATATACTCAAGGAAATAAAATATATAAATAGTATAATGGAAATCTCTTCTAGGATATGAGCGCATTGGGCCACACTCACAATATAAAAAAAGTAACATACACAACTGAATCCAACTAGAATTTAATTCACAACATGGAGTAATTAATCCAACACTAGGAATTAATAAAGTAAATATAAACATAGAATATTCTAATATCAAAATATAGATCCCATATCACTATGAATGAGTGAACAGTATATTGATTTAAAAAAAATATGAAATTAATGAACCCCATCCCCTGGACAAAATTTCCACCACACAAGGCCTGAGGGAAGATAAAAGGATGAACATAATGATAGAAACCCCTCTAATATACCAAATGAGGGAAATAGAAGAGTGTAAATAGTGACCCCAAAACCATAAAATGGTCCAATAATGGAGCAATATAATGATATGAAAATAGTCATAGAAACCTATTCCCCAAACAACATCTCCATCCCAAAACCATCCCCAAGGAATGATTTATACTTATCATTTATAGAGGAAATTAGGTTTGGTTATAAAATATAATGTTTAAGTGATATAAATTATCATGGTTTAAGGATTTATTTATTGGGATTCAATTAAGTGAAGATGTTGGTTTTCCTACACTCAGTTCAATGAGTTGGTAGTCTAAGAATGATTATAGGCTTGGTATTTCATATTATAGGTGAAAAAATTAAATATATTACACCATAACACATAAATTCAAAGTTCTCACCATATATCAGAAGTAGAGAATAAAAATATCATAATAGAGGTAAATAATCACAAACTGAGAAGCTTCTTCCTTCAAGTCGAATAAAGACACTCGACTTGAAAACTTTTCTCAGAACAACCCCCACAAAACAAAAAACTCCATATAAACTCCAAGGAATAAGAACCAATATTGTCGAGTTGTCCAACAAAATATATTTATAGAAAAATAAACCAATTCCTCTCTCTATACATGATTTAAACTGATTTCTATCATCGCATCTTATTAACATAGCTTTCCCCCATGATCCATAAGGCATCTTTATAATTTTTCACTAGAACACTTAGAGTTTCCTACTCTGAGAATTTTTATATCTATCCTCTACTCTGTAGTGATTTTCTAACACATATTGCTAAAATTCCCATAAAAACATAACAAGGAAATCTACCTGGAGCTCCCCTTTCAAAAGAAAAAAATATTTGGGACTCCTAAACCAGGACACATATTTCTTAAGGTTAATTAGTTACGTTATTTTCTAACAATTTCTCATTATATACCCCATTAAAACATAGAAAAATACACGAATGATTAATGATCATTTTTTAGGTATATTCCCCACAAAGAGAATCATTTCACTTAAAATATCTAGTAAATATTAAGGTTTATGCTTCAAATAACAAGGGAACCTAAAATCCAATATCCTAAAAATAATCTGTTTTTTAAATCACATACTAATCCTAGCTAACATTTTTCTCAAACCAACCATGCATCCTTAATATTGTATAACACTAAAATCCATTATATCTCTCATCTATCACCACTAATACCACATTGTCACAACAACTCCCCCCATAGGTACCCATTGTGGGATGGAAATGAGAGAAGTTAGATAATGAATCAGGAAACCAACCTCCAATAGGCTATGTGTTGGAAATATGCACTAAGTGTATAATAAACATCCATATAAGATGCATTACCCCCTATGATATGAGAGGTAAGAAACATAATAATGAAATAAAAATCAAATGACTCCTACTCATATCAATAAAAATGTAATCTAAATACATGATTTTAATGTAATTAAATCCAACTAAAACAACTAAAAATAATAAAAATCCTTATAAGATACCGAGAATATCCATCTACTACTTCATAAATCCTTCAACTAGAAAAGAACATCTTGATCACCAAAAAACACCAAGTGACCTAAAACATAATTTATATAAATATTAGGTGGGTATAACATGTATAATCAGTTGGATCCTTTGACTAAAGTATTATATAAAATGTGAAAGAATAATACTACTACCTATTTATTAAATAAATAAAAATAATTTTTCACCTATACAATTTTAATATCATTTTCTATTTCACCACCATGTACTACTCACCATGTATCAAATATAAGATATAATATGATATAATTAATAAAAAGAGGGTACCTACCTTCTATTTACTCAAAAATTTTATGCTCTACAACAACACTGCATGTCCTAATTCACCTCCCTCCAAATATCAGACAACCCAAAGAAAACTGTGATAAAGTTGGATAGCCTAATTACACCTAGGAAAAATCATGAACCATGTTCATCACAAGAACTCACCATCCCTGCCACATTTTTATATATTAACTGAGTAGTTTCTGGGAACCTCCACATCCCACATATCATGTATTATACCTTAAGACATCACAACCTAAAAAATCCCATAAAAACATTAATATACTATATTTGAGGATATATGTGTATAAAATAACCAAATTCCATTACATCCCACTACATAAATGTATGGGGAAAGTTAAACATAGTGTATGAAAACTAATAATTATACTAGGAGAAGGAAGGGGTCTATAGGGTTTTATCTTGCATCTATCCATCTCTATCTAGTATCTTGGGGAAAACACCCCCACATATTACACTAGGTATTATTCTCCCTAGATACATGGGTGGGGTAGCATATAAAATCACAAAAAATATATGAAATATATAATTTTCATGACCTTAATATGGGAAACTATATAGAATTAAACTCATATTCTACTAAAATCAAATGAGTCACATGGATTCCAAAACTAAGGACTAGGTATCAAATAAGTATACTAGTATCAAAAATCGTTTTAATTAATTAAATAATTAATAATTAGTTATTAATTACCATTATCATTTGAAAGGTTAAAATTCTAGTATTCTATATTAAGTGCCAACAAGAGTATCAATTATTTTCAAGTATTCAGAATTATTTCATCATTATAAACATTCATGAATAACCAACCTCATTATTTCAATATTTAATTTATAATTTCATAATCATTGGGGTACACTAAGACTCATCCCAATCCACCACATAAAAGATAAATTTATAGAGCCCAGAATTAAAATTATTCCCACAGTTAGAAAAAGATTATATAAATATTAGTAGTCCATTGGGCAATTAAACAAGAAGATTCATTATTAAGAAAGTATCACATCTCTTAGAACAAAAACAATATTCAATCCTAACTTCTATATATTCTATCAATTTTGGTTCCATACCTAACATGGTTGCACAAAATATCACATCTCACATCCCTTGAAAATAACATCATTATCACTAACAACTTATGCCACAATCACAAACTCGATCGTCTCTACCGATATAATCATCATAACTAGCACCCCATACCAATATCACATTGTTGGTCACCCCCACCAATTATTCTAGCTACACAATGTTATCATTCATCGACGTCAAGGCTTTAAATCCATAGATCATAAATAATTTTTAATTTTATAATACACACATAATTTCAAAGTCAACTATGGAAAAATCAAACAAGGAATTCCATCATTAACCAATCAATGTAGGGCTATGTCTTCCCAAAAGTTACAATATAAGAAATAATTAAATTTAAATTTCTATATTTAATTAGATGATTTATAATGGATAAATCCCTGATGAACTAGCCATAAAAATTTCTGAGGATAAATAATTTTTATTTAATTTCCCATTATACCTTATGTTATTATTTCATATAATATTAATATCGATGATAATAATTTCAAAATGTGACTCTCAATATAATAAATTAATTTCCATAATTAATTTTTTACCAAATTTATAAAGATATAAACCATTATTGACCGCTGTAAAAATTGATATCACAATATCTTGTAAATCTCAGAGGCATTAAAATATATACAACAAAGAATGTGTTCACATACCCAAAATATTTCAAGCATGAATATTAATATCTTCAAATTAGATAATATATTAGTTTCAAGATTTCATTAAAAACATGTCATAATCTTCTATAATCATGATTAAATGTCTATAAATGTGATAATATTCATTAGAAAAAGAATAGCCAGAATAGATGATTCTATAATATCCATTTCAATTTCTAATATATAGAATTATCAAAAAATTATCATAAATTTTATTCATATAGTTTAACGATAAATTATTCTATCACTATTATTTTATCAAATAATACATATTCAAATTCATCTAATAATCTATTTCTATCTCTAATATAATTTCCAAAATAACTATTATTGTTCTATATCATTCAAATGATTATTTTATATTTCTTTAAATAGTCTTATATATTATTAAACATTTTTATCTATTCTATATAAAAAATCATTAATAAATTTTTTTGAAATAATTATCAACAATATTCACTATACATACATTTCAATAATAAATTTAACTGATTGTAGGTTAACTTTTTTTATTAGTGACATGCCATATTATCCTTATTTCACTTATGGAAATTAATCAAAAACATATTAACCATTTCCTTCAAGTGGTAAACTTCTATTTCATTGACTGAAAAAATATTCATATTAATTCTATTGTATGAAATTATAGTATCAATATTATACTATATAGATTAAACTTCCATTAAATTTAATAGGATTTATTAATATTACATTGAAAATTTTAATTAAAAGGAATTTTTTCCTCCTCAATGATAATTTCTAGATTAAAACATATTCATTTTTCTTAAGATTATTTTTCCAGATTAATATTTCATTATATTTAATAACACTCATATAAAAATAGAAGTATAAATTGTGGTAATTTATCACTTATAAGGTATAAAAATATTGAGATTTTATAGATCACATACTTTTTGAAGAAGGTTTCACGCATTGTAACACCATCAAGTGAGGGGAGAGAGAGAGAGATAATTATTCATCTTGGAAGCACAAACATAGTGTGTAGGGGAGAATCTAAAATATGTTGTAGATATATTTTTAGGATTTCAAAAGAGGATTCAAGAACAATTATACTCATAAAGTATTTAAGACTCCTTTTTAACATTAATATATATTCCTCCTCAGATACACTATAAAATTTCCATAAATAAAATTATTTAAATATTTCATATTAGAGGGAGTTCAAAGATCACATTATAAACACCAAAAAAATTTAAAATTACTTATTTTACAGATTAATTACCCTAATTACATTTAAAAAAAGTAACTTGATAGTATGGAATATAAATATGGAGAATTTTGGTAAAAATGACATCATTACACAAATCATACAAGAAATGTAAAGGAAACACAATTTTACCCTTTCCTAGCTATTTACCATTACACAGGCTTTGGAAAATATAGGGTACCCTATTTGAGATTTAGAATCCATGGAATACCATCACCAAATGAGAGGACTAACATTATGCATGCTAAAACTACCCTTATGAAATAAAAGAATTCATGGGATACCCTTATGAAATAAGGAAAAACATGAGTACAAACTTAAACAGGATAATATTACCCATGAATGATCTTTATAATTCATAGGATAGCTTTATAAAAGTATTGGAAAATTTTTATTACCCATAAATGGGGTAAGGATTATCCTTAAAAGGAAAATGGTTACCATTACGCAAGAACCTATAAGGTTCTTTTCCATTACACAGGCTTTAGAAACTCTTCTTTACCCTAATGTGGACCCTTTAAAAACTAGGATACCCTTACACAACTTATATAAGACTACCTTTACACTTTATTAGCCCTTTAAAAACATGATTTTCCCTTATTCAGTGGACTATCCAAGTGTAAGTGTAAAAATAAAATTTTATATTTTATATTTCCCAATAAATTACCATATAAATAATTAATAAAATTATTTAATAACTTTTAAAAAAATATTTAAAAACATTTAAAGCATATAAATTTATTTCCAAATAAAAATTTAAAACCATTAAATAAAAAACTGCTAAAAACATTTAAAACCTCTTTATAAATTACAAAATCTTTTTAAAATTACTTCCAAAATTATTAAAATTTCTCTCGAACCATAGGACATGCCAAAATGAAAAAGGAGGGTCTTGGGAAAATTCATACTCTTACATTTCATTAAATTAATTTCAAAAACTTAAAAATAGGATAATGTTAAATTTAATAGGAGTACCTTTAAATGATTAATTTAAAAAAAATAGACCCACTGATAATAAATTTCCATCAAATATTGTGCATGAGGAAGACTAGGAAATACAATGTGTTAAAATGTTTTTTGTTAATATAAAATTTTTAATGATGTATATTATAAATACAAATTTAATCACATATAAGATATAAATCGTGATATTTATAACAGCCCCAAACCTACACTTCAGTATCCAGAACTAAAATCATAAACATTACATTTGTAGAATTAATACAAATGAGGGTGACCGGATTTTTTATTCAAAGATCACAGCATCAAAAGGAAATATTGGATCACTAATGTTTTCAAGAACCTTTTAGGCTTATAGTTTTAGAGAATTAGGAAACACTCTTACATAAACAAAACTTGTGTCTATAAATGGTCATTTATCCTACTTAACCCATCATTTCTAATTTTACATTAAGCCATCATCAACATCCGTATGAAACTCTTATAGAAATAATTCACTCAACAACATTATTGATAGCCTAGGGATAAGAAAACATAAGAAGGGTGATATCAAATGCTTAGTAAGTGTAAACATAAGTATTAACAATTGAATGTCATCATGGAGTATAAGAATAGATTAAGTTTATGATGATATATACAAATCATTTGAGAATAACATAATAATATTCATACACATAAATACTTATATCATAAAACATGAAAATATTTCATAAAGATTTCACAAAGGAAGGAGTCACCCGAATCAATAATAATAATTCAAGTGATATCAACATTGATCAAATAAAAAATTTATAACCCATATAAATCATAACAAAAATGTATTTTTATATTGGACATTATCTTCATATCACTCTTATAAATGGAATAACCAAAATGGTTTACTTCCATCTTTAGAATACCCAATGCATTGGAGGGATATCATACACCCGCTCATCCTTGGTTTATAATAGAACCACCCATCATCATAATAAATTTACAAGAACCATATCATAAATAAAGTACATAGATAATTTATTTCATCAAAGACTAATAGAAACAACAATTATTCATTTAGAACATGATTAACCCATGGAAAAGAATTGGTCTCCATGAAAATATCTTAAAAACATGATTAATGCATGGAAAATAAAAGGGTTCCAAAACAATATCATTGAAACTCACATAATCCATCTAGATAGATAATTAGTATGGTCTCATTAGTAAATATACCTATTAGATCATAAGTAACATCAAGAGTTTTTTTCCTTTATGAATGTAAATACTACTAAAAGTTCATTAAAAATGTTTTTTAGGAAAATAATCTTTTCCTTTGGAAATCAATTTTAAAGACTAAAAATTCACAGAATATTGTGAAAATACTTTACTTCAATAAAAAACCATAAAAACATAAAAATTAAAATTCAAGTAAAATAATTGAAATGATGGTGGGAAAATCCATTCATGTCATAAATGTTAAAAATAAAAAAAAAATCAAACATTTTGTAAAAGGTAGTCAAAAGTGACCCATTTGGAAAATGATATGATATTAACTTTTTAAATACTTCAAAAATAAGGTCAAAGACCATGTAAAATAAAATTATTAAATCATTTATTTTTAGAAAGACCATTTTTTAAATAATTTTATAAACCATATATATAAAAGATAATGATTCTTGATTTAAAAAAAGATACATGATCGATATTAATTATAAATAACCTTCTTTAAATTTATTAAATAAATAATGGAGGAAATGGAAATTAAAAATGTGAACCACATTAATAACCAAATGAGAAGAAAATATATGTGGTTCAATAAAATTATATCACATTATTTACTATAAAATAACCTTTAACATAACCAATCCAAAAAGAAATAAGGTCGTAACATAAATCCTTTGACACTTTGGTAAAAGTTTCAATCATAAGCCCCATAAATGACTAACATTAAATATTAAGAAAATCATTATATTAATTATATAACATGTAACACCATGAGATTTTATGAGATAGTTTCTTTTTAATTCCTTTGATATCTTGTGTTTTACGCTACACCAATATTAGCTTGTGATATATGCAACACTGTATTATCTTGTAGTATATGTAACACTATTCTTGGCTTATATTATACGCAATAGTGACCTTCCTCGATAGCTTGTGTTGTACTCCATACCGAGTTTCACTACACAATGTTATATTATTAAAATATTATTATGGGATATAAACTGGTCGTTATGAATAGTATTAACCAAATTCTGAATTTTATATATCATTAAAATTCATCTTATGTATTTTCTACACATGATATAAGAATAAGTTCATTTTTTGGATAAAAGAAGTATTTTCCAAAAAAAATCAGTTTCACCGGATTTTGATGGAATACCAATTTTAAATATAGTTTTTAACACTTTTAAATATTATATTTTACAAAATAAACTTCTTATTTGGAATAGGGACATAAAAATTTACTTTTTTTGAATTTTTGGTATTTTTCTGATAAAATTAATATTTTAATGAATAGTGAAAAATACTTCATTTTAATTCAAAACTGTCTTTTCATCTAATTTTTTTATTTATTTAGATTATATTTTTAATTAGTTTTAAAGTATAATCGGATTATTTTCTTATCATTTAATCCAAATTTGTTCATTTAAAATGATTTCACATTTAAATTGGATATAAACACATGACAATCTTTTGATAAGTTTTTACTTCTTAAAAACCCACTTTTTGGTTTTTGACAACAGGAATTAATTTTAAATTAATTTATAACAATTCTATGTTTTGAATTATGAAAAATTAATTCTATATTTGTAATTAATGGGTCTAAATTATGTTAATATGTTACTTTAATTTTTTAGATATTATGAATAGTAACTACGATAATTTTTATTTACCACAGTTAACTGTAAATTGGGTAAATTAGAGTAACTAACAATATGATAAAAATAATAAAATTACCATAACACCTACCAAAATCCTATTGGAAGAATTAAATTCAAACAATATCACCTTTGGGTCATAATTGATTCATTTAATTGACTTTTTTCTATGAAAGTGGTGTAATTATAATTAAAATAAAAGAAGGTGACAACATGTCACTCTCATATATCTTATAAGTATAATAATTTTAATATAGTGACAAAAATGATAAGAATTAGAACACAAATAGTCTCTAGAATTATAATGAAATTATATACACTGTAAATTTATTTATAATTTTTAGATATTAAATAATTAACATTAATATGACACAATAGTGTTGTAGAATTAATTTTATTGATAGAAATATCAAATAAATGGTTTTAAAAATAGTAAAAATAAAAATAATATGATCTAATTAATTTTCTCCAAAAATTTTCTAGATGACTATGATATGTTAAGTGTTTATTAAATATTTTTTTCGATTTTATATTTTGTGTGAATTTTATTTAAATTTAAATAAATTAATAGTGTCAAAATTGACAATATTGATATTTTATAAAAATAATATATTATTAAATTATTTAAAAATAACAAAAATATTTAAAAATTACAAATAGAAAATTATATGGTCTAAAATGTCATAATTTATCGAATTATGGACAATTAAAAACACATAAGTAAATATCTATAACCATTTATTATGTAGAATATTATTAACACAATTAAAATTAAAAAGATTAAATAAGGATAAATCAAACTGATAAGGTTTAAAATAAAATAAAAACATGTCCAAATTTTATTTTTTGATAGTATTTCAACCCAAACTCTTCTTATCTTTAAAAGTATCCACTTTGGAGGCATTTTAATTTAGAAATTAATTTATATTAAATTTATATTTTTAGTATTTCCAAAGGTGCCCCTCTCCTCTCTTATAAAAGGGAACCTCTCCTTCTCTTTTAATCACACCTCAAAATCCCTTTGGCCCAGCCAAAACTACCCTAAATATCCTCCCAACTTCCCTCACTTCATCTTAGAGGCCACCCTTTTGGCATAAATTCAACTTAATGAGTCCTTTTGTCCATACCAAAAGGAGATACCAGAAAAAGAGGTAATTATTTTATCACATCTTTTAAAATTCTTTTCTTCTTATAGTTACTCTTAATATGTTTTTTCCACACTAAAATAATATATCCAATATATTAAATAGAATTATATGTTATTATAATTATGGTACAACCTTATACCCCCTTTTACTCATCCTATGAATAACAATATCACCATTCGTACGTATGTATGGATTACCGTCTCCATGCTATGGTGTAATTGTTATTCATCAATACTTAATTTGGATGGGTATATTGATTAGTTTAATGTATTTAAATAATTAATATAACATATTAATTATTCTATAAAATTCATATACCACCAAATTTCATACTATTTAACCATCAAGGGAATGATATCACCGCCCATGCGTACGTACAGCTTACCGTCTCCACAACACAATGAGATTCATTCTCCACATTAACCATTAAAGAATGATTATAAGGTATATATAATAAATAATAATTAAATATATGACATAATAATTATACTAGATTTATGAATATATATATATACATACTTTCTTCCATTCAATTCAATAAGGAAATGGAAACAGCGTTCATGCATATGTACGGTCTACCGTCTCCATGAACGGTGTATTCCATTTCATTTATCTATCAATTATATATATTTATATACTAAATATATATGATATAAAAATCATTTTTTACAATCTCGAATTACGTAAATCATGATATAGGTAATAATATCAAGAATAACAAGTCAAAAAACGTACAATAAATAAAACGATTATTACCCAAAATATTGTTTTAACATGGAATTGATAAATTAACAGGTAATATAAAGTCATAAGTGAATCATATATGATTTCATAAATATGATTTTAGTTCTATAAAAAGTTAATAATTTTTTTAAACCCACTATACAGGAGTTTTGGACACGTACGAAGAATATCAGACATAAAGTAAGGGGATAACTTTGTAAATATCATTTTTATCCGAGATTTTTTATTCGTAAGTATTTACTATGGTATATTTATCATCTAGATACTTGTTCCATAAATATGTATTTCAAAATATTCTTTATAACCTTTTATAATTTTTTAAAGTCAATTTTACCCATTGGTAAATTTTTACTAAATTGTATGAACAGAATCTTTTATCATTTTTGGTATGAGGTACTTGATGAATTTTCTAGAAAAAGTACGAGAAGAATGTTTTTTTAACATGTACGGCATGAATGGATTTTTATGCTTTCATAATGCCATATTTCCTTGAAGATTTCCCTCCAAGATTACAATGTTATTTTCACATAAAATGATTTCTTTAAAATTTTGTGGCATTTTGAGAAAGGAAAAATTTTTTGAAAAGGAAAGGATATTTTCCTCAGGAATTAATTTCAAGTGTTTTCTAATAATTATTTACCATATAAGATGACGCTATTTAAATAAAGTTATATTTATATACCTATTATTAATATGATTTTATATTTTTATTATGTAATTTTATTTATGAAATCCATTTGTTTTATATAAATTATGATGGAATGATGTTTAAGAAACCCATTTTATTTCATGGCTTATACTATAGTGAATGTTTTTATATTTTGTGGCACACATAATAATGGTTTCATTATGAGATGGGTGGGACCTATATCTCCCTAAAATGAATTCAGTAATGATTTATATATTAGGAGATATACATGACTGGAATAGAAAGTAAATCTAGTTCAGAAATACAGAGCTAGAACGGCAAGTAAATCTGGTTCAGTAATACACAGTTGGAACGGCAAGTAAACTCGGTTCAGTAATGGAAATTGTCCACTATGATCTTCATGGTAGCAATTCCTTGGCTACTATGAAAATAATATTATATGCTTATTTATTTTCCACAATTATTTCTTTTATGTCAATGACATTCTATCATGGTTAATATTCCTTTATGATCTATACCTTAGGTACTGCCAATATTTATTTCATGACTCAATATTTTGATGTTTAAACTTTATATTCTTGTTTTTACATTCTTATTTTTATGGTTTTTTATGTTCTCTATGTTTACCCTTACTGAGAATTTGTTCTCACCCTTTTTATGTTTTCTTTTCTCGAGGATATAAAGAAAGGTTTTAGGTAGGAAAACAAAAGAGGAAGATCTTTATCAGAGATGTTGAAGATATTTCACCAAGTTTGAATATTATGTTCTAAGTTTCCAAAGACGCTAAAATAATATGGTCTTTGGGAATATTTTTGTGTCTTGTATTAATTATTCTGAAAAAGTAATTTAATTTCTATGTACATTATTCTTGGGTCATTACAGTTGTCTCAGAGCAAAGTTTTAGTTAACATTTGGAAACTAGGATGTGAAAACTTTAGTGAGATCCTTAGATATATTTATAAGGTATGTCTAGGGATGTCTCTATGGGTATGTATAAATATGGTTTATAGTCATAGAATTATGGTAATGATCATGAATAACCTTTTATTAAACCAAATATGTTAGATATTAAAAGTAATACCCCTTGATTATGTTGTATTTTAGTATAATTTTTGTGTATCACACTATTCTTTTTAGTTTTTAGAAAATGGTTGGAACCCCAAGGAACCATGTTAATGATCAATGCACTAGGAAATGAAATGATTGTCCCCCTGATCAACCAAATGTTATTAGAGATGGAATAAAAAATCTTATTATTATACATACACAAGCTATGAATAATTATTGACTTCCAAATGAGCATAGAAGGGAACAATATTCTGTTGAGTTCTTCATGAGGAAACGCCCACCTTCTTTCAGTGGGTCTTCTGATCCACTTGTTGTTGAACAATGAATCAGTACCATTGAAAAGATATTTTCTATCCTTCGCTATTCCGATCGTGAAAAATTAATTTTTTATGTTTATCATTTAGAAGGTGAATTAGACCAGTGGTGGACTCTAATCAAGAATACAAGACATCAAAATGAATTTAATCCATGGAATGGGATGAGTTTAAGAACCTATTTTTAAATAAGTAATTTCTTAATATTCTTGAAACAAAGATGGAAAATTAGTTTCTTGAGCTTAAGAAAAATCATAATGAATCCATTGGTATATACGAGGCAAATTTTACAAGACTTGAAAGGTATGATTATGGTTTTATCATCCAACCTAAAATTAAAGTTAATTGATTCTTCAGTGGATTAAAACCAAGTATTTGAAGAGAATTATCTATAAGAGAAATTAGTATCTATTAAGAGATTTTTTCCTGTGCTATCAGGTTAGAAATGGAAGTCTCTGTTACATATCAATCTCAAGGTTTTTGAAAAGAAATGAAAGATGAAGTTCACGGAAAAATATCAAAACAATGGTTAAAATAAGATGAATGTTTCCTTATGCTAAAAGTGTACAAAGAAGCATGGAAGATATTTTCTTAAAGGGACTAGAAAAGATTTCAAGTCTGGAAAAGAAGGTCATCGAGTAGTTGAGTGCCAAAGTACTGGGAAAAAGGTTTCTAAATATGTGAATAAAGAAAAGACTATAGAGAACGCACCACCAACAATTCAATTCTAAAAGTGAAAGAAAATGGGGCATTATGTTAACCAATGCCCTAATCCAAGGGTTAATGATGATCGATTCCAGCAACCTCTTCAGGCTAAAGACAAAGTGAAATCACATGAAATCGCTACTGGTGTTGTTGAGTATGACAACAAAGTGGTAGAATGATTATGGTGTTTATGTAATGGGATTCCAAAATAGTGTTGTATAATATCTTTTATAGTATTATGGAATATTGGAATATATATGTATTGGTCCATTGTGGTTTTCCATAAGTATATGGTACCAGTAACCATGAAAAGTGACTGAAATATTTTTTGAAATCACATGATATGTGCATAATGAAGAGATAAGGAGATAATGAGATGTTTGATATTATTAACGACATCAAGACTAATATAAGGACAAAGTGATATCATGGTTTGAGTGTACATAATTTTTGGTATTTTTGGTGTGTGGAAAGAGTTAATTTTTCTATAACACATGTTTTCACTAAAATTATACAGTAATTCATGTTATTATCATATTTCAAGAGAATACATGATTAAGGTATTCACATGTTTGGAACGTGACAACAAAGAACTACCTTTTGAGATATGGGTGATAAAAGTTATGTCGATTTAGTTCACCTATTTCTAAAGTTTTATAATTTCTATTTTTAGAAGTATTGTAATGTTATCTATTTATGGATAGTAAAAGTTATTTTTTAGTTGAAGTTCATTATATTAATGTATTATCTCACTACAGGTGGAATTATACATATTTGATTACATGAGCGAACCATTTGTTCAGACATATGGAATGACTTATCATTCTACCGCATGATCTGATAACACTTAAATAATGACAAATTTAACTTCATTTATTTAAATAAGAGATGGATTGGAAATTTTTCAAGGCATCAACAATAGTGATATTATACCACAATCAAGTAAGTATTTATTCCCATGAAAAATGCTTCAACTTTAGAAAAAGGATCTTAAAAACCAAAAAATGTTATCCTAGTACCTTCTTATCTGATGAAACAGATAGTCCCTTAAATCATCATAGATTTATGGATTTCTCTTATTTAACATTCTCTAACCCTTATTCCTTATCACTATCCATCATAATTTGCTGGTTAGATGTTTCTTCAATATCCATGTTTCCACTTCACACCAATTTCATCCTACATGGAAACCCAATGATGAGTTACTTTGGTTAACCATTATGTTTATAAATTTCATTTTTGAGATAGATAGTTAGTTTTCCTTTTTACGATGTGATTTTCTATGAAATAAACTTTCAAATAGTAATCCTTTTATAACCCTGACAAATTTTGAGAGAAAATTTATTTTAAGGAGTGTAGAATGTAACACCCTGAGATTTTATGAGATATATTATTTTTAATTTCTTTGATGTCTTCTATTTCACACTACACCAATATTTACTTATGCTATTTGAAAAACTATATTAGCATGAAGTATACACAACACTATTTTTGGCTTGTGTTACATGTAAGAGTGACCTTCCTCGATAGCTTGCATTGTACGCCATATCGAATTTCACTAAACAACATTATATTATTAAAATATTATTATGGGATATAAACCAGCTGTTATGAATAGTATTTACTATATTTTTAATTTTATATAACATTAATATTCATCTTATGTATTTTCTATACATAATATAAGAACAAGTTCATTTTACGGATAAAAAAAGTATTTTTCAAAAAATAATGTTTTGCCACCTTTTGATGGTGCACCCATTTTAAATGTAGTTTTTAACACTTTTAAATATTTTATTTTACAAAATAAACTTCTTATTTGGAAGTGCGACATCAAAATTTACTTTTGTTGAATTTTTTATATTTTTCTGATAAAATTAATATTTTAATAAATAGTGAAAAATGTATCATTTTCATTCAAAATTGTCTTTTCATCTAATTTATTTATATAGTTAGATTATATTTTTAATTTGTTTTAAAGTTTAATTGGATTATTATTTTATCATTAAACAAAAGTTTGGTCATTTTAATTAATTTCACATTTAAATTGGACATAAACACATGACAATCTTTTGATAAGTTTTTATTTATTAAAAAATCACTTTTTTTGTTTTTGAAAATGGGAATTAATTTCTAATAATTCTGTATTTTGAATTATGAAAGATGTATTCCATATTTGGAATGAGTGGGTTCAAATTATGTTAATAGGTTACTTTTATTTTTTGGATATTATGAATAGTAATTACGGTAATTTGTATTTACCACAGTAAAATTAGGGTAACTAACAATATAATAAAGATAATAAAATTAGCCTAACACCTACCAAAATATTATTGGATAAATTAAAATCAACCAATATCACATATGGGTCAGAATTGATTCATTTAATTAACTTTTTTCCATGAAAGTGATGTAATTATAATTAAAATAAAAGAAGCTGACAACAAGTCACTCTCATATATCTCATAAGTATAAAATTTAATATAGTTATAAATATGATAAAACTTAAAACATAAATAGTATTCGTAAATCTAATTAAATTATATAGACTATGTGAATTTATTTATAATTTTTAGATACTAAATAATTACCATTGATGATGACACAATAGGGATGTAGAATTTATTTTATTGACAGAAATATCAAATAAATGGTTGTAAAAATACTTAAATAAATATCATATAAACTAATTAATGTTCTCCATGAATTTTATAGGTGACTATGACATTTTAGGAGTATATTAAAAAAAATTCAAATTTATCTTCTCTGTTAATTTTATTTAAAGTCAAATAAATTAATAATGTCAAAATTGACAATATTGATATTTTATAAAAATAATATATTATTAAATTATTTTAAAATAACAAACATATTTAAAAATTAAAAAGATAAAATTATATGGTCTAAAATTTCATAATGTATCCAATTATGGACAATTCAAAACACATAAGTAAATATATATAACCATTTATTATGTAGAATATTTTTACCATAATTAAAATTAAATAGATTAAATAAGGATAAATCAAAATGATAAGTTTTAAAATAAAATCAAAACATATCCATATTTTATTGGTTGAGAGAATTTAAACCCAAAATAATATTATATTTTAAATAATCCACTTTGGAGGCATTTTAATTTAAAAATTAATTTATATTGATTTTATAGTTTGGGTATTTCCAATGGTTCCAATCCCTGCTCTTATAAAAGGGCACATCTCCTTATCTCTTAATCACACCTCCAAATCCCTTTGGCTCAGCCAAAACCTACCCAAATATCCTCCCAACATCCCTCAATTAATCCTAGATACCACTCTATTGGTATAAATCCATGTTAAGGGGTCCTTTTGTGCATACCAAAAGGAGATACCCGAAAACGAGGTAATTGTTTTATCACCTCTTTAAAAGTTATTTTCTTCTTATACTTCCTCTTATTATGTTTTTTACATAATAAAATAATATATCAAATATATTCAATAGTATTAGATGTTATAAAAATTTAGATGCAACCTTATAACCCCTTTTACCCATCTTACGAATAACAATATCATCATGTGTGCATACGTACAGCTTACCGTCTCCATGTCATGGTGTAATTTTTATTCAACAATAATTAATTTGGATGGGTATATTGATGAGTATCATGAATTTAAATAATGAATATAACCTAATAAGTATTCTAAAAAATTCATATACCATCCAATTCCATACAATTTAACCATCAAGGGAATGATATTGTCGCTCGTGCGTATGTACAGTTTACCGTCTCTATGATGCGATGTGATTCATTCTCCACGTTAACCATTCAAGATTGATTATAAGGTATAAATAATAAATAATAAAATAATATATGACATAATAATTCTAATGTACCTATGAATATATATATATATATACTTCCTTCCATTTAATTCAATAAGGAAACAGAAACCGCGTTCATGTATACGTATGGCCCACCATCTCCATAAGCAGTGTATTCCATTTCATTTATCTATATATTATATATATTTATATACTAAATATATATGATATATAAATCATTTTTTACATTCTGGAAGTAATTAAATCTCAATATAAGTAATAATACCAAGAATAACAAGTCAAAAAACGTACGATAAATAAAACTATTATTACCCAAAATGTTCCTTTAACATGGAATTGATAAATGAACGGGTAATATAAAGTCATAGGTCAATCATATATGATGTCATAAATATGATTATTGTTCTATTACAAATTAATTATATGTTTAAACCCACTATATGGGAGTCTCAAACACGTTTGAAGGATATCGAACCTAAGGTAAGGGATAACATTGCAAATCTCGTTTTTATCCAAGATTGTATACTCATAAGTATTTAATAGGGTGTATTTATCTTCCACATCCATGTTTGCTAAATATTTATTTAAAAATATTCTTTATATCCTTCTATAAAGTTTTAAATTCAATTTTACCCATTATTAAATTTTTACTAAATAGTATGAATAGAATCTTTTTTCAATTTAATAAAAGGTAATTTTTGAATTTTTTGGAAAAAGTATGAGAAGAATATTTTTTTAACTTGTATAGTATGAATGGATTTTTATGATTTCATAATGCCTTATTTCCTTGAATATTCACCTACAAGCTTAAAAAGTTTTTTTTACATAAAATTATTTCTTTAAAATTGTGTGGAATTTTGAGGAATAAAAACATTTTGGAAAAAGAAATGATATTTTCCTAAGGAATTAATTTCAAGTTTTTCTCAAAATTATTGTCCATATAATATGACACTCTTTAAATAGGTTTATATTTTTATCCCTGTTATTACTATGATTTTATTTTTTTTTTATGTTGGAATGTTATTCAGGAAATCCATTTGTTTTATATAAATTATGATGCAATGATGTTTAAGAAACCCATTTTATTTCCTGGGTTATGCTATGGTGAATGTTTTTATGTTTTTGTGGCACACATAAGAATGGTTTAATTATTATATGGGTGGGACCTATATCTTCCTCCAATGAATTGGATAAAGATTTATATCTCATGAGATAAACATGACTAGAACGGAAAGTAAATCTGGTTCAGTAATACAGGGTTCTAATAGTATGTAAATTTGGTTCAGTAATACATGGATGGAATAGAAAGTAAACCCAATTCAGTAATGGACATTGTCCACTATAATGGTCTTGGTAGCAATGCCTTGGCTACTATGAAAATCATATTATCTTATTATTTTGTTCCCCAATTATATGTTTTATTCTAATATTATTCTATCATGGTTAATGTTCCTTTATGATCTATGACTTATGTACTGCCAAGATTTATTTCATGAATTAATATTTTGATGTTTGAACTTTATGTTCGTGTTTTTACATTCATATATTTGTGGTTTGTTTTATGTTCTCCATATTTACCCTTACTAACCATTTGAACTCACCCTTTTTATGCTTTCTTTTCTCCATGATATAAAGAAAGGTTTTAGGTAGGGAAACAAAAGGGTAATATCTTTAAGGGAGATGTTTAAGATCTTTCACCAAGTTAGAATATTATGTTCTAAGTTTCCAAATACACTAAACTAATACGGTCTGTGGGTGTAATTTTGTGTCTTGTATTAAGTATTCTAAAAAATTAAGGTAATTTCCATATACTTAAAGCTTGGGTATTTACATAACATGTCAGAGGTTAAGTAGATGAACATAAAAAAATATGATAGGTGTGTAACATTACAATATTCCTTAATAAAGGGAAATTCAGATGAAGTCCCTTAAGGATTTGGTAATCTCTGGATCAAAACCCCATGAAAGAGAGAACATCAGATGGATTTTTAAATTCAAATAATTTTAATTATAATAATAATAAAATACATTCATGGGAAGTATATTCCTCCACAAAATAAAAATATGTGGCGAATATGGCATATGACACATAGAAATAAAAGTAAGATGGGAAAACCCTTACCTTCGGATCAACTTTCCTCATACATTTTGGAACCTCCTATATAATAAACTTAAATTAATTATTTTATTTATTAATAACATTTTAAATTTTTAATACCTTATAATTAAATAAATTAATTTATTTATTTTTAATAGAATATCTAAATACATAATTAGTTAAGTCAACATTGGGTGTTTGGAAGATGTTCAGTTCATTATTTCAAAATGGATTTAGTGTGTTTACTGTGGTAAAAATGGTAATTGTGTAAAAATATCAAAAATAATAATCATTAAAAATTTATCATATTTATAAATTAATTAAACTTTTAAAACCAGTCATGAATGATGGTTATGAAAAATAAACTATGTTACAATCATGGATACGGTAGGTCATACTTATGCACGAGTAACATTTTCATTTTTCAATGATCATTATGAAGAGAAATTAAGTATTGTTTTATCTTTATATAGTTATAATTGTATCACAAATATTATATTATTCTATTAAATAAACTTATATATATCATTCATGTGATGTGATGATGAAATAAGAATCATATCCCTTTGTGGTGGTGGTTGTCCACACGTACACACGAATGATGTTATCATTTTTCAGTGTAAAAAATAATATGATATATATATATTAGTAATAATAAATATGTCATTAATATTATAATTATTTCATCTATATCACATATATTTATTATCTTTCTCCTTATTTCCTTCCATATAAAGCATTTGTGAAAAACGGGTCTAGTTTCTTCCCAAGGTGGCAGTCCGTCGTACGCACAACTGATGTGAGCGCATCCTCCATGGAATGGATCATAAAAATTTATATCTGATATTATAAATCCATAAGTATAAATATTTTATAGATATCATATATATACTTTAAATCCACCATTATATCAATCCATGAGAGCTGATGATGGAAAAAAATGACGTTGGTTCAAGAGGTGGTAGTCCACTGTATACACGATTGATGAATTTGTATCCCATTTGATGAAAGTGGATATTGATTTAAATTTTAAAATTAACATAATAAAATCCCAATATATTTTATTTAATGGAGTAATTATATAGTAATAATTTAATAATATTTTAAGGAGGTGTAATGTAAGATCCTGACATTTTCTAGAGATCTCTCAAGCTTATTTTCAGGTACCCTTTTTCCTTTTTTGAGTATTTCTTGTTTGGGTTTTACTTTGAGGAGTTCTTAAGAAAAATTTGAGAATTTTTTAAGGAAGTGGGTATGTGCATGGTTGACATATGGTTAGGTTCACGGTTAGGGGAAACTGTGTTCCCCAAGCCAAAAAATATGCATGCAAAATTTTAAACCCCAAAAAAATATTATAAAAATTTCTGAACCCCCATCTTATATCCCTAAGCACCCTATATTGACCCTAAAACATTTTTTATCATTTTTTTAGGTTCCCAAGAATATTACAAGGAATTTCAACTTCTATTATTAGTGATTTGAATCCCATATTAAATATCTTCACCTCTCTCAGTAAGATATTCTCATCACAATTGGTTTTATTCCTCTCTCTCATATTTATCTCATACATTAAAAGGATGTTTTTTTCAATAGATGATGGATCTAGATCTAGTTTTAAATAGATCTAATCAGTTTGATCTTAGAATTAGGTTTTATATATACATCTCATTCTCCTTCATGTTCTTTCTTTTTATGTTTCATTTAGGGATATCTATTAGCGAGCATTAATCATCAATTTTAATGTAGGTGTTCTAAATTTAATTCCTTTAGTCTTGAATTCAAATTTAATGTATTTATTTTTTAATTTTAATTGTAACATATAACAATTTAATCGTTAATTTAATGAATTAATTGATTAATTTATTTATGTAAACATGAAATTGCATTAATTAATTGTTGAATTAATTAATGTAAGGTCATGATTATGAAATTAGTGGAATAAAATTAATTAATTTGTTGATTAATTAATGGAATGTTGTGAATGTGGAATTGATGGTAAATTTATTTTGTATAATTGGTTAATTAATTTGATATTAATTAATTGAAAATAGGGATTATGATATAGTTTAATTAGCCTTCATGGGTTAGTCGGTTATATAAATTGAATGTAAAAAATGGTTTAATGGTTAATTGAATATATTATTTCATTTGATTAAAGTACTGAATCGTTATTTTTTTTTGAAAAATTCTAATGGTAAACCACAATGTGAAATTTTGGTGATTGGTTTAATGATTATTAACTATAATAAATGTGATATATGTGATATTTTGTGATTGATTGATAAACATGTGTGGGATATGGAATGCTACTTAAAAGGCCCATAGTGATAATGAGTGTGGGATAAAAACTACTACATAAAAATCCCATTTGTGTGATTGATTAATAAATGTATGTGGGAAATGGACTGCTTTTTAAAAAAACCCATAGTAATAATGAGTGTGGGATACGAACTGCTACTTCAAAAGCCCACGGAGTCCAAAACATGGGGTTTTATACTCGAAATATTGGCATTGGACTACGATTCCAATTGTTTGTAATATGAATTGAAATTAAATGATAAATTATAATATTGGTATTATGTTATATAATATCCCTTGTGGATGGTTCAGCATTCGTCATGGGCTAAAGTAGGTATTGAGGGTTTGAGTGTCCTCACGAACTCGAGGGTCTATGTGGTTAGATAAAGGATAATTGAATATATGTAAATTTTATACTTTATTTTTTGTGTTTTATTCTTTATAAAACTACATACACAGTTATTGACTGGATATTATTTTAAATCCATTGGTGGTGGCCTGTTGAGTTTTAATCACACCCTAATCAGGCTGCTAGATCGGTACCCAAATAGACCTCTTGTTGGCAGGAAAGGATAAGGGGAAGATCTCCACATTAGATAGTTGAGTTGGGGTGGAACATGGATGAGGGAACTGAATGTTATTCAGGAACCGATTTGTAGTTGTTAGTTTATTTATTTATTTTGGGTTTTGAATTCTGAAACTTGACATGAAATTGGAATGACATATCTACTATTTAGTTTTGGATATCGTATTCTTTTTTTGCTCACCATGTGATACTGGTTTGGTTTGGTTATTGGTTATTTAATTTTTTGTATTCTTTATTTATTTCTGTTGTTATGATACTTTTATAAAGATGGTATAATCTACCCATGATCGATATATGACCCTTACTACTATTCGGCAGCCTCTGTGCATGAAGAGGGATGCCTGAGGTCATGTAACCGACTGACTTAGGGCACTGGTGTGTGGCACCTGGGTTGGGATATTACAAAGTGGTATCAAATTGTTATTTTTTCTTTTCTTTTCTTTTGTATTACTATTTGGTAAAGGTAGATATGATAATAGGATGAGTCGATCCATGGTTAAGTGCTCATTCATGGGAGTAGCTAACCCATGTATGATGGTAAAATCCAAGTACCCAGGGTGGGATTATTGTTATTGATGTGTGTTGTTATGGTTGTATTTTTTTCACCTTGAGTGATGCACCTGTTTTTTTATGTGATTTTTATTACTGAGTTTTCTGAGATTTGACTCGTGGCCCGGTATGCATGATACTTGAGTATGCATGCATCATTCTTTTCACTAAGGATTATATTATGACATGCATCATTTTAGGCACACAAGGGAAAATGGGTTTTGGGTAATTTATTGAAATTGAAATTTTTTTACTTGATTGTGTAATTGAAATTAAAAGGTTTCAAATATGAATTTAATGTTTAAAATTGATGCAAGATTTTAATAAATGGGTGAATAATTGAAAACTTTAATTGGGAGAATGTTTTTACCCTTGTTAATAATGACCTAGATTTAGGATGGTTAAGGGTAGTGATGGGGACTCGGTTTTGACTATGTTGCGAGGTTTGGGAGAACAACTTATTATGGGTTTTATGAAACCCTCTTATTAAATGCATTAAAGTTGTTTGATGTGTCCTAATACATGTTTTTTAAATTGTAGAGATATTCCTCCACAATGATTCTTGTTGATAGGATGACATAGGACATAAAATTAAATGTGGCTCCAGTGGTGGAACTTAAGGCACCTGTAATGTCTGGTGAGGGAGATGAAGAGAATTTCCCTGAGAACAAGGATCATGTTATGCAATTCATGGAAAGATTCCTATAGTGGGTTTTGAAGAGTATGTCTGACCAAACATGGGAGTTTCAATAGCAGCATCCTCTAACATTTACTATAGAGTGCGGACCTGGTGTAGTTGAGTTCTGGACTAAGTCTATCCGTACAATAATTTACCACCTAGAGACTCCTGTTGAGAAGAGATTTTTGTTTACATGTTAAGTGTTCAAGTGAATCATTATTGGTAAAACTAGACTCAGGATGGATATCTAAAAGACATGGAGTGAAAGTAATTTAAAGATATGTTCTTGGAGTACTTTTATCTAGAGAAACTAGGATAGGAGAGGGTAGCTTAGTTCATACAGTTGACTCAGGGGATCATGTTAGTGATGGACTATAATGGTTGGTTTATTAATTTTGATTTATTTACTCTATAATTGGAAGGAGATGAGGCTAATATGAAAAAATGATTTCATAATGGTATTAAATGTGAAATTAAGTCTAAGTTTAATGTCTTCTTGTTAAGGAAGTTTTCAGAAGTGGTAAATCATGCTCTCATAACTAAGGGGAACCTAATGGAGGCTTCTAGTAGATGAAAAGTGGTTTATACTGGATGGTATGGTGGTAAAAATTTTGAATGTAGGAATCATTATTATGAGAATTTTGACCCTGATAGTGGAAAGTAGAGTGGCCATGTGGAATGATTAGTTACACAAGACCTTACCTAGGTGACCTATCACAAGTGTGGTAGGTCGGGTCACATTCATAGACAGTTCCCCCAACCACTAGTAGTGTGTAAATCTTGCAATAGGACGGGACATCTATAGGGGTTCAATAAGAACATGTGACCGATGGGTGATGATGGAGTATCTAGGTAGAATCAAAGTGTGTGAGGGGGGTCTTCTACACTGTATCAGTTTGGAAGTTGTAGTTTTACTAGCCACGGTGGTAGAGGTAGTGGATATGGTGCTTTCAGGAAAGAGTTCCCATATCAGTAGAGTGATGAATCTTAGGGGACTCATACTGAATCATAGGGAAGAGAGGAAGGACAGTTACATGAAGTTTAGTCTACACTTGTCGATAGAGAGGCTAGACCATCAATAGTTAGAGGTACTATTATTATAGATTCTACACTAGATAGTTCCTTATTTGATATTGGTTCCTCTTATTATTTTATATCAACCCAAATTTTGAATGTTTTAAACCTATCAGTGGAGTTCATGAGTGGTGTTATTATAATCGATACACCTTTGGGAGTACAGTCGAGAGACATATGTTTACACAATGGGTGTTCTCCCGAAGTTGGGGAGTATCATTTTCTTTAGAATCTTTACATTCTGTAATTGTCAAGATTTAACCTAATTATGGGTATGGACTGGTTAGTAGTGTTCCAAGCCCATGTATATTGTTATATCATGCGAGTGATGTTTATGTCTCCTAAGGATAACAATTATATTCACTGTGAAGAATGGGATATCCAAGTTGTCCGTGTAGGGATAATTCATCAGTAACTGGGGGAGCTCACTACCCAAGTCACTAGTATGTTTTCGGATGTTGGAGGTGTAAATCACGTTGTCATTCTACCCATGGTGGATAGGTTCTATGATGTGTTTCTTGAGTAATTCTTATGGTTTCCACTAGAGAGAGGTTTGGAATTTATAATTGACCTCATGCCTAGGGTTTAGTGAGTTTCTATTCCACCATACATAATGGATCCAACAGAACTTTAAGATATTAAGACTCAATTGGAAGATTTGATGTATAAGGGATTTATCTGACCAACTACATCACCTGGGGGTTCTATGATTTTGTTTTCAAATAAGGCTGACAGGAGTTTGTGCTTATGTGTCAATTACTGGATTTTGAACCGAATGGAAGTGAAGAACTGGTATCCTCTTCTTAATATCAATGATCTATTTTAAAAGTTCATAGGATCTTGTGTTTTCTCTAAGATCAACATGATATCAGGGTATCATCAATTTAGAGTTCCACCTTATGATATAATGACTACTTCTTTAAGATGTAGGTATGGCCTTTATGAGTTCATCTTAATTTGGTTTAGATTAACGAATGAACCAACAGTGTTTACGGACTTGATGAACATAATATTTCACCCGTACCAAGATCAGTTTGTGGTAGTTTTTGTGGATGACATCTTGGTGTACTCAAATACTCATGAAGATCATTCCCATCATCCTGACATCATCCTTAGTACACTGAGAGATAATCGACTCTACAAAACGTTGTCTAAGTGTCAATTTTGGATTGATTGGGTACACTTATTAGGTCACATCATCATGGAGGAAGGTGTTTTAGTGTACCCAGAGAAGGTTAAAGCTATCATATCCTGGGAGAATCCCAATAATTTTTTTGATATCCGCAGTTTTCAAGGGTTTCCAGGATATTATTGAAGGTTCATCCAAGAGTTTTTCCATTTTAAATCACCTATTTTGGGCTTGAAAAATAAGGGAGTAAAGTTTGAATGGTCTAGAGCATATGATGATTCTTTCCAAGAGCTGGAGAAGCATTTGACTATAGAATAAATATTGATCCTAATCAATCACAGAAAAGATTATACAGTATTTTTTAAGCTTTTGGGATAAGTCTTAGAGAAATTTTGATGCTTAGAGATTGAGTTTCAGTGTATGGGTCTCAGCAGTTGAGGCCACATGAATGGAACTACCCTATGCATGACCACAAATTAGATGCAGTGGTTTATGTTTTGAAGTGTTGGCAGTATTATCCATTGAGTAAAATGTTTACTATCTATACAGATCATAAGAGCTTAAAGTATATCCTTTACCAATGATATTTGAATATCCATCAGTAGAGGTGGGTTGAATATATAAACTATTTTGATTTTTAGAGAGAATATAGACTTGATAAGGGAAATAATGTTGTTGATTCTTTAAGCAGGAAAATTCAGACTTAGTCAGTTCAGAAGTCTAGTGTTGAGTGGAAGATGATGACCTTACTAGTTGAGATGCAAGTTGTGGTTCATGAGATCTATATGCCAATGACTCTCATATCTGTTTCAGTAGAGACTACAATTTTAAGCTATATTAGGTAAATATATTATGAGGATCTCAAATTTTTGGCCTTTAGGGAAATCCTTGATGGTGGGGAGTCACCTTCTAAATGAAAATAGATGAGGATGAGATCGTATATTTCAGGAATCAAGTTTTTTTTCCTATGATTATGCGGGAATAGATTATGCGTGAACTTCATCCCTCAGAGTGGGTAGTGCATTCGGGTTTGATGAAAATATATCGTGACCTACAATGACAGTATTGGTGGTCAGGAATGAAAAATGAGATTTCTGCATTAGTGACATGATGCTACACCTATAAATAGGTGAAGGTAGATCATAAATGACCTAGAGGTTTAATATAGTAGTTTCCCACCCCCGAATAGAAGTGGGATGAGGTTACTGTGGACTTTGTTGTGCGTATCCCAAACACATATCAGAAGAATGATGTTATTTGGGTGATTATGGATTGTTCGAAAAAGGTATCACATTTATTTCCTATATGGGAAATTTTCTTAGTGGACTAGTTGGGATACTTATAAGTTCTATAGATAGACCATATAAATAGGGTGTCATGGAGTATTGTTTCATTTCATGACTCATGCCTTACTTCAGGATTCTAGAAGGGGTTGAAAAAGGTTCTTGGTATATTGGTTTTACTAATTATGACATTCAACCCATAGATAGATGAGAATTATTAATGTACTATACATATTCTTGAGGATATACATTGGGTTTGTGTCCTCGACTTTGGTGGGTTTTGGGAGAATCATCTAGATTTTATATAGTTTTCCAATAATAATAATTTTTAGGAAAGTATTTAGATGTCACCATGTGAGGAAATTTATGGTAGGCCATATAGATTACCTCTATAATAAATTATGGCAGGTGAGTTAGAGCTTCTGGGACCGAGTCCCATGTAGGAGAGTTCAGATCAGGTTCAGTTGATTCTAAAGTGTATAGTCACAACTCGTAGTAGATAAAATTTATATGACGATCGACATCGATGACCCCTAAAGATTGCATAGATTGATCGTGTATTCCTTAGGGAGTCACCTAGATTATGTAACCATAGAATATAAAGATTGGTCAAGTTGGCAGCCATGTTTTTGGACTGTTAGAGGTTGTGGAGAGAATTGGTCTTGTGGCATACTGATTGGAACTTCCACATAGGTTCAGTGCTATGCATGATTTTTTTCATGAGCCACAAATTTGGCAGTATCACCTAGAACCTTCTCATATGATCTATGTGGATTATGTTGGGGTTGATATTAATGCATTCTTTGAGGAGCATCTGAAACCTTTTTTAGAGAATAGAGAGAAATTTTTGTAAGGAAAGATGGTGCCAATAGTTTCTGTATTTTGGAAACATGGGAGAGATAACCAGATATATGGGATTAGTGGAACAATATTCTAACCTTAGAATATTATATATTCTTAAGAGTATCTCAATATATCATTTTTTAGGTAAACTTTTTCCTTAGTTTGAGTATATCTTGTTTGGGTTTTACCTTAGTGATTTTTTGGGTGAAATTTGAGAATTTTGGAAGGAACTAGGATATTGTAAGGTTGCCACACCGTTTGACCAAACCATGTTCCCAAGCCATAAAATCATGTGAACCCAAACAGAGGGGATTCGCATGGCTAGAACATGTTTTGTTAATTGTGTTCCCTTCTAGAAGAAACCATGAAACTCTCTGATAGGAGGTGCATGGTTAGGAAATGATTAGGGTAAATCATTCACCGCGAGTAGGAAACCATCCAAGAAGAATTTTATACCCATGAAAATTCTATTAAAAATTCTTGAACCCTCATCTTATATCCGTAAACACCTTATCCAATCCCTAAAACGTTTTATCTCATCTTTAGAGGTTTACAAGAAGCTTCCAAGGAATTCTAACCCCTATTCTTAGCAATTTAAATCCTGGATTGAATATCTACACCTCTCCTAGTAAGATAATATCATCCCAGTTGGTTTCCTCCCACTCTCTCAACTTTCTCTCATCCTTTAAATGGATTTTTTCCTCTATTATTGATTGATATAGATCTAGGTTTTTATAGATTTAATCCATTTGATCTTAGGATTGGGGTTCAGATCTATATCTTTTTCTTAGTTGTGTTCTTGGTCATTCTGCTTCTATTGGGGATTTATGTTGGCGAGCAGTCATCATCAATTTTGAGGTAGGTGGTCTAAATTCTATTCTCATAGTCTTGGATTCTAATATATTATATGTGTTGTGTAATGTCAATTGGAATTTCTAATAATTGAATCCAAAATTGAATAAATTAATTGACTAAATTATTTATCGAAACATGGAATTGGATTAATTAATTAGTGAATTAATTAATGGAATATTGTGATAATGAAATTGGTGGAATTAGATTAATTATTTTGTTAATTAATTAATTTAAAGTTTGGAATGTAGGATTTATGGGAAATTGAGATTGTGTAATTGGTCAATTAAGGTAATATGAATTAATTAACAATGGGGATTATAAAATGGTTGACTTTTCCTTAATGGGTTAGTGGGATATATGAATTGAATATTCAAAAATGGTTTAATGGTGAATTACACATATAATTTCACGTGATTAAAGTATTGAATCATGATTTGTTGTGATAAATTGTAATGGTAAACAATGATGTGAAATGTTGTTGATTGGTTTAATGATGATTAACTAGGGTAAATGGGATATATGTGATATTGTGTGATTGATTGATAAATGTGTGTGGGACATGGAATACTGATTTAAGAGGCCATAGTTATAATAATTGTGAGACATAGAATACTACTTTAAAATTCCACTTGTGTGATTTATTTATAATCATTTCTAGGATATGGACTATTGCTTAAAATTCCCATAGTTATAATGAGTGAGGGACACGGACCACTTCTCCAAAATCCCACAAGGTCCTAGATAGGGTGTTCTAAGCCCAAAATGTTGGCATTAGACTATTTTTTAAATTAGTTGTAATATGAATTTAAATGAAACGATAAATTATAATCCTTGTATTGTGTTATATGATATAACTTTGGGATAGTTTAGGCTCTGGAATGGGACGAAGAAAATATTGAGGGTTTGGGTGTCCTCAAGGAACCTAAGGATCTATGTGGTTAAATAAATAATAATTGAAAATGTGTAAATTATTAAATTTATTGCTTGTATTTTATTACTTATAAAACTAAATATAGTCTTATTAACTGGGTATTGTTTTATATTGTAAGAACCTAGACCTTCTTTTCAATTACGTTTTTCCTTTTTCTGGTGTTTTTGAGAAAATAAGAGTTTTTGGAAAATTTTGAAGTACATGTTGTGTACTTTATGAGTACACACCATGTACATTGATTCCACTCGAGGCCATGTATTGGATGTGTCATGACCATGCACACAGCCATGTAGGGGTGATGTGGAGGCCGCCTAAAGAAGAGTATGGAAAATCCTAGTACACACCGTGTACTCAAAAAGTACATGTCGTGTACTTTCTTTTTTTTCATTAAATTGATTGGGGTCACGTCTGACGGACTGAACCGTCTTCTTCTAGGTTTTCTTCATCCGAGAGCTCCCATACGGCCATGAATCTACTCTGAGCTCCCGAGTCTTTGTCCGTCCTCTGAATCAACCTCTGTCGATTGCATTGTAATCGCAGCGGTAATCTCTTCCTTCTCCTAGAGCTTGGTTTTCCAATTCCTCCCCTTTTACAAGTTATCGTGGGTTGAACGTTTTGTGCATTTTCATAGATCTACGACGTTCTAATGAGATTCAAGCCCCAAGTCCCAAGTATAGAAATCTCCTAAAGTTGAGGTAGGTGTTTTGTTCCTTTCTGTAGGAATTCTGTGAGTATTTTGTGCAAATTCCACCATACCCTCGAATAGGGTATTGTGTGATTTCGATTTTTCCCTTGTTGTTGCCTGCTTTGTTTATATGCCTGAGTAGAGGATATTTCTTGTGAATAGGGCAATTTTTACTGTTCTTTGGATGTTTTTCCATTGCATGTTTTCCTGCTTATGACATTTTGGTCTGTTTTTTCCTGTTAGGCTTTTGCTAGTTCCATGCCTAGTTTATATGATGGTGTGACTGTTCTTTCTTACTAAGATGTTGTAGATTTCTAGCCAAGTAGATCTTGAGGATACTTTGGCCGTTACGTGATGCGATACTTGCTGACTTTACATAGGGCTGTGAGAACCTAGTGTAATAGACCATAGGGAGAATAAACATAAGGGCTCCTCCAGAGTGTCTTTAATTTATAATGTGACACCACAGGAGGAATTGACATTGAGTGCTTCCTCATAGTGTCTGTAGTTCCTCGATGCAGGCCACAGGATGAATGAGACATTGAGTGCTTCCCCAGATCACCTTTAGTATGATACGAGACTATAGGGGGGGATTGACGGTGAGTGATTCCCCATAGAGTCTATTCATTATTTAGATGAACTAGAGGGGTGATACTGTGTGTGCCTCCTAGAGGGTTTCTAGTACTTGTAGGTTGAACCTTAGGGGTTAGGATATGAGAACTACCCAGTGGTTACCCTTTTTGTTCTACTTGCTTGAGTGGTTGTTTCTTTTTTGTAAACTATTGGCTAGAACTGTGGATTGTTTCTGCTGTGTATTAATCAGTTTACTGCTTACTGTTTACTACTTACTATTTACTGCTTATTGTAATTTACCTTCCATATATTCACTGACTATTAGGTAAAGATCTTTGGGTGGTTTCAAACTGGGACTTTGTCCCACACCCTGTTTGGGTCATGCTTTTTGGCCCAAACAGATTATATTGTTGCAGGTATAGATAAGGGTAAGCGCCCTTCTACTTCAGGTTCTTGATTATTGTGGAGATGGAGAGCATGAGACCAAGTTGAGGCTTGCGATACTGAGGAGTCACTCATCTTATTTTCTTTTTTACTTTGGTTTAGTACTATATTCAGAATTGTGACTTGTTTGGCTACTTTCCTAGACATATATGTATCATGCATCATTTCATATGTATATATGTGTGGGCTCCAGTTGCTTACTGTTTATTCTTTCGTTGTTTACTGTTGTTGAATATTTTCTGCTTTCGTTATTGTATGTGTTATTTACTTTTGTTGTGTACTCTTCCAATGAGGGAATAACTTCCCCACTATCACACCCAAGGCCCTCGCTGCTAGTTGGCAGCCTCTGGAGTTCGGGGAAATGAGCTTGAGGCCATGTGACCAACCGGGTACGGGGAACCTCTTGGTGGATTTCGGAACCAGGATGTTACAAAGTGGTATCAGAGGAACTATTTTCTCTTGACTTACTATTTGGAGCCTTTAGCCAATGATAGGATGGAATAGGTACTTGGTGTGCCTGGGAGTAGCTAACCCAAGTAAAGGGAAAAGCCATACTACCTCGTTTATTGCAATTTTACTGGTTTGTAATTTTACAATTGATTTGATTTCACCTTTAGTGACTCACGTGAGGTGTGTTGTTACTGTTGATATTATTTAGGTTCTATTTCTGTTGCAACCCAATGAGATGAGGGTATTTCATCTGATGCATCATGTAGGCACTTGCTAGAAATCCCATGTCATGCATTTTTTCCATGCCAAATAGGATGCATTAGTTATTTCATGTTGTTTTGATAGATGATGTGTAAAATATGCATGTTTTTGTGATATTTCCCTTGATAGAAATACATGTTGTTGATAGGAAATTTTTTGTGTAGAGATTTATTTGAATGAATTCCAAATTTTGATTCTTGAGGTGTTATGGGCCCTCATAAATCGGAACTTGGTGGATCATTAACTTGTTTTCCTTGTATACGATATGTAGGAGATTCCAATCTTTGATTCGTGGGGAGTATGGGACCTCACAAATCGGAATTTGGCACCTTCATGCTTGTTTTCTGTGTTCTATAGGATTTGGAGCAGTTTCTGAGCTACTGCCCAGAAAAACCCAGAATACACGGCGTGTACTTTATGAATAAATGTCGTGTAGTTTTCTATACCGTGTTGCTGACTGTGGGAGAAAAAACATGGAGTTGTGGAAAATCTTCATAACACACCGTGTACGGTAAGTACATGTCGTTTTTTAGTGAGCATGTGTCTACCCTTGTGACTGAAGACACGGTTGGATAAACTATGACCGTACACACTGTGTCCTGTTTGTACATGTCGTGCCTTGTAATCTAAGTACCCGGTCATGTCACTAACAACACGGGTTGGGTAAAGTCCTTCAAGTACACACCATTTTTCCATGGAGCATGCCGTGTCGAGAGAGCCGTGTAGCCGGCCGTGTAATTAACAACAAGGGTCGTTAAATCTTATCTAGTACATGCCATGTCCTTAGTGAACACACTGTGTAGTCTAGGATTAAGAGTACCGTGTGGGTTAGACGTGTAAGGAGAATCGGGCAGGGGAATAGAGTTCAAGTACATGTCGTTTATGGGGACAACACACAGTGTGGTTTGGGCATCACATGATCAGTTGTGGAAGAAGTACACACCCATGTGAATGACTTAATAGAACACGTCGTGTAGTTTTTATACATGTCGTGTAATCATGTTTTATAAAACTTGAATGTTTCTTCTCATGTTCCCCTCTTGTACTCTTTGGTTCAGTATTTTTTAATCTTGATATAAATTGTGCATTTGACCTTTCAGAGTCATGGCACCGAGATGTCCTCCAGTTGCACGCTAACTGCCAGGTGGCGATTAGATTCCAGATATGGCTGATCAGGGACTTCCCATAGATCCTCCTGTTGTACCAGCCTTGGCACCAGCAGTTATACCAGTTGAAAGCGCTAATGCACAGTTTAGGGAAGGTTTTCTGAGGATGATTCAGACCTTCCAGGGAGCTCTGCCTCCGGCCTCGACTATGGCAGATTTTATGCGGGTTTTCCAGCAGCTGCATCCTCCCACCTTCTCAGGAGAAGGAAGACCTCAGGCTGCAGAGTCAAGGCTAGAATCCATGATGATGATCTTCGAGTATCTGGATATTCCTCCAGAAAGGTGGGTCAAGCTCTCTACCTACATGCTACGAGACTCCACCAAGAGGTGGTGGGACGTGATCTCACAGGCGGGTCATCAGCAGATTATGTCGTGGGAGGAGTTTCGGTGTGTCTTTAATGATTACTTCTATCTAGAGACCCTGAGGGCTGACCGAGCCCAGGAGTTCAGGATTCTGGAGTAGGGTACTCTTACTGTCATGGATTATTTCTCTCGTTTCATTGAGATTCAGCTTTTCACACCCCTCCAGAGCACAGATGGTTTGTTCTTGGCAAGAAAGTTTGAGGGTGGTCTCAGGCAGGAGATCTGCTCACAGGTGAATATCTTCAGGCTGACTTACATTACTTCCATCATCAACCAGAAATTGATTGCAGAGCACGGTCTAAGAGATTATGGAGCTGATATCTAGGTAAGTTTCGCTTCCAGAGTTAGTGCTCCACCAGCTGACAGCAGGAAGCGCCGGAGGGAGTCTACGCGCGGTGATCCGAGGCGGCGAGACACATCTTCAGGTGGCCAGGTAGTATGCTACCAGTGTAGAGGGCTGTACATACAAGGCCTCAGTTCCAGAGGGACCCAATAGAGTGCCGATCTTGTGGAAATATGGGCCACCTTCAGCACTTCTGTCAGGTTTTCTCACCATGAGCTGGTGAAAGAGGTTCATCCATGACTCCTCGTTTAGGAGTAGCGCCACCAGTATATCACCAATCTGGTAACTGGAGTACTTATGTTCATTCAGGCTGAGGTAGAGGTTGTGGCTGGGGTGGTCAGTCATCGGTTTATCAGTGAAAGAAGGGTGGATAAGCTCAGAGTAGTCAGGCAGGGCCACAGGGTCGTGGTACAGGTCAGGCTTTTGTAGTGGAGCAGACCCAGCCGGAGTAAGATCCTGGAACTTCTACAGTTTGAGGTACGGTCTTAGTAGCCTCAGTTTTATCGTCATCTCTTTTCGATACTGGTGATACACATAATTTTATCTATCTTTCTATTGTGAAGAGTCTTGGGATCTGCATCTTTTCCTCTACCGATACTTTGACTCTAGACACACCGTTGGGAACGAGGACATCTAACGTATGTCTGTTCCGAGAGTGCCCTCTTGAGGTTGTGGGGTGTTACTTTTTATGGGACCTCTATGTCATAGAGATGATAGGATATGATGTCATTCTCGGAATAGACTGGCTAGTTCCCTTTGAGGCATTTGTTGACTGTTATCGCCACAGATTGAGTTTCGTATCACTAGAGGGTGGATCCTTTCTTCATAAGGGTTAGTGGGATGTCCAAGTGAGTAGAGCAGGACCTGAGCATCATGGGCTAGGTGGAGTTACATCTCATATTTCTAGTCTATATCTAGATGACCAGGGGACTTCACAGTTATACTTTCCTCCAGTGGTGGATCTATTCAGAGATATCTTTCCAGAGGACTTTTCAGGTTTACCTCTGGAGCTTGAGGTAGACTTCTTGATTGATCTTGTTCTAGGAGCGGCACCGGTATCCATTCCTCCTTATAGGATGGTGACACCTGAGCTACAGGAGATCAAAAAGCAGTTGGAGGAGTTGCAGGCAAAGGGTTTCATCTAACCCAGTACTTCTCCTTGGGGTTCGCATGTCCTGTTTGCGAAGAAGGCAGATGGCACCCTTAGGCTTTGTGTGGATTATCGGAAGCTGAACCAGTTGATGGTCAAGAACCGATATCCCTTGTCGAGGACTGGTGACCTCTTTGATCAGCTTTGAGGAGCCTGGGTGTTCTAGAAGATATATTTGAGGTCTGGTTATCATCAGTTGTTCATTAGACCATCAGATATACCTCTTACAGCCTTCAGGAGTAGGTATGTTCTATACGAGTATATGGTTATACTGTTCAGCCTCACGAATGCGCCTGAAGTTTTCATGGCACTGATGAACCAAGTGTTCCATCCATACTTGGATTCTTTTATGGTGGTTTTTGTGGAAAACATCTTGGTGTACTCTCACACTCGACATGACCATGATACCCATCTTGAGATCGTTTTGAGTACACTGAGAGAGCATAATTTATATGCCAATCTCTCGAAATGCCACTTTTGGATGGATCAAATTCACTTTTTGGGTCATGTTATACCAGAGACAGGAGTATCAGTAGACCCAGAGAAAGTGAGATCAGTAGTTTTCTGGGATCATCCGAAGAACATATTTGAGGTGAAGAGTTTTCTAGGGCTGGTTGGATAATAAAGAGACTCCATACAGGAATTTTTACACTTAGCAGTGCCACTGACAGGTCTGACTAAGAATGGTGTGAAGTTCTTGTGGTCAGATTCTTATGAATCAGCCTTTCAAGAGCTGAAAGGGAGGTTGACGTCAGCACCGATACTAGTCTTTCCAAATCTGGGCAAGAGATACACTGTTTACTGTGATGCATCAAGTATCGGGCTGGGAGCTGTGCTTATGCAGGGAGAGGGAGTCGTTGCGTACGGGTCTCGGTAGTTGAGGCCACATGAGAGGAACTACCCAACGCATGATCTAGAGCTGGCATCTTTTTTTCATGCCTTACGTTGTTGGAGACATTATCTTCTGGGAGAGCATTTTGTGGTTTTCACTGACCACAAAAGTCTCAAGTACATCTTCACTCAGCGTGATCTGAATCTAAGACAGTGCAGGTGGGTCGAGTATCATCAGTGCTTTGATTTAGAGCTTTCCTATACCCCGGGAAAAGGAAACGTAGTTGTTGTTTCATTGATCAGGAGGACTCAGATTCAGGCAGTTCAGGGGGCCAGCAGTGAGTGGCAGCTTATGACTCTGTTCTCTGAGATGCATTTGGAGGGGCACGACAGACAAGGTCATACTTTTCTATCTTTTGTAGCTATTACCTCTACACTTCTTGATCGGGCACAAATGAGGAAGCTATCAAATTCTGAAGGCCTAGTCCTATGGGAAAGCATGTCAGGAGAAGACCCTATTCCTGGATGGACAGTGGGTGAGGATGAGATCTTGTTCTTCCAAGGATGCATATTAGTGCCAGAAGACATACGCGAGGAGATGATGTGGGATTTTCATTCCTCAATTTGGGCAATTCATCATAGCGTCACCAAGATGTATCGGGATCTACACCGCCAGTATTGGTGTCCAGGTATGAAGAGAGATGTTGTTGGTTTCATTATTAGATGTTCTACTTGTCAGCAGTTGAAGGCGGAACATCAGCAACCGGAAGGTCTTTTATAGAAGTTACCCATTCCCGAGTGGAAATGGAACGATGCCGCGATGGATTTCGTGACCGGGTTTCCAAGATCTCCTAGTGGGAATGATGTTGTTTGGGTTGTCATCAATTGGCTCACGAAGGTTGATCACTTCTTGCCGATCAAGGATACCTTCAGTGTTGATGAGTTGGGATGGTTGTGAATCTGAGAGATTATACATCTGCATGGAGTCCCACACTCCATTGTTTCAGATAGAGATGTGTGCTTTACTTCTTCGTTCTGGTAGGGGCTTCAGAAGGCTTTGGGTACACAGGTACTTTTGAGTACAGCATACCGTCCCCAGACAGATGTCCATTCAGAGCGCACGATTCAGGTACTTCAGGAAATGCTCCAAGCTTGCATTTTGAACATTGGAGGTTCTTGGTAGAATCATATACCTCTTGTGGAGTTTTCCTACAATAATAGTTTTCAAGAAACTATTCAGATGGAGCCTTATGAGGATTTGTACGATAGGCCATGCTGATCACCCTTATGTTGGCTGGAGGTAGGAGAGGAAGCTTTGTTGGGACCTCATCTTGTTTAGGAGACCTCAGAGCAGATAGAGTTGATTTAGAAAAGGATGGCTATGGAACAGCCTCAATAGAAGTCTTATGCTGATCAGCGGAGACGACCTCTGGAGTTCGAGGTCAGGGATCAGGTGTTCCTGCGTGTCGCACCGAGGTTGGGACACAAGAGGATTAGGAGACAGGGTAAACTTTCACTACGGTACGTCGGGCCGTTTGAGGTGTTGGAGAGAGTTGGGCCGGTTGCCTATTGGTTGCAGTTACCTCAGAGGTATTGGGCTATACACAACGTCTTCCACGTTTCTTAGCTCTGAATATACTTTTCAGACCCGTATCATGTCTTTCAACCTGAGGAGTTGAGCTCGAAGCTGATGCATCATTTGAGGAGTATCCTATTCGGATTATCGATCGTAGTACGAAGGTTCTCTGTGGCCGGTCTGTTCCTCTAGTATGGGTGCTTTGGCAGCACTGGCGAGTACAGGACAAGACTTGGGAGAGGGAGGTCGATGTACGATCACAGTGGCAGGAGCTGTTCGGGGTTTCTTCTTCTATGACTTGCTAGGGAAATTTGGGGAAGAATTTCTTTAAGGGGGGAAGTTTGTAAGAACCCAAACCTTCTTTTCAGGTACATTTTTCCTTTTTATGGTGTTTTTGAGAAAAGAGGAGTTTCTGGAAAATTTTGAAGCACACGCTGTGTACTTTATGAGTACACACCGTGTAATTTGATTCCACTCGAGGCCGTGTGCTGGCTGTGTCATGACCATGCACATGGCCATGTAGGGGTGATGTAGAGGCCGCCTAAATCAGAGTACAGAAAAGCCTAGTACACATCGTGTACTCCAAAAGTACACACCGTGTACTTTCACTACAAGAAAACCGCCGTTTAGTGGTGGTTTTTTTGCGGCGGTTTTAAAAACCGCCTCAAAAAGCGTTTTCGGGCCGTCATTTCGCGGCGGTTTTAAGAACCGCCGCTAAACGCCAAAAAAAAAATTATTTTTTTTTTATTTTTTTTATTTTTATTTTAATTTTATTCAAGGATTAGCGGCGGTTTTTTAAAAAAACCGCCGCGAAATAGTGGCGGTTTCGGTAAAACCGCCGCTAAATGAAATGAAAAAAATAAAAAAAACGTGAGAAACCCCGAAATCACTAAAATGACCATAACTTTTGATCCAGATGTCTGTTGAAGCGCCACGACCAGTCAAATCGAAGCTCATGAAGAGATCTAGAGGCACATATAATCAAAACCATGAGATGGTCTAAGGTGTGGAAGATATTAGAGTTATTAAAAGTTTAAAAAAGTTCTCCAATTCAAACGACCATAACTTTCGCTCCGGGTGACCGTTTGGGCTCTACCACATATCAAATCGAAGCCAGCGAAGAGATCTATGCACCGGTTTGACAGAAGCATGCTTGTGTCGGGTTTTTCAACCCCAAAAACCCCTCCTAAGGCCTTCGAAACCACATTTCCGTCACCGGTGTCCCGTCAAACTTGTCTTCAAACAGACCTAACATTCGATCCGCGTGTCAGTTTGGCCTCCTCCACCTGCCAGATCATAGCTCGTTCCATGAGATTCAGTTTGACTGGTCGCAGCACCCACATGCACTTCTAGATCATATGTTATGGCCTTTTTAGTGGGTATCGGGTTTGTTATGTTTTTCAGTGTCTCGTTTCTAGCACCCGTTCTCCGTCAGCTTTTTTTAAATGGTCATAACTTCCGATCCGTCTGTCCATTCAGACTCTTTCACCTTTCAGGTTGAAGAGCGTTTCAGGATCTTTGATTTGACAGGTCGCGGATCTAAAACGGACTCTCGGATCATAAGTTATCTCCGTTAATGTGAGTCTAATGTTTTTCTTTCTTTATGACCGTTTTGACGGGTTTTAAGGGTAGCTCCATTTATTACTATTTATTTGGGTTTCCATGACTTTTTATCTTTATCAACGGTTTTTTATGGGTTATTATGATGATTATGTTGAATTATTAAAGAGTTTTCCAGAGTTGTCACGAGTTTTCATGCGTTCTCATTTTTTCTAATGCCTCATTCATCATATGCTTCTCCATCCTTTTTCATGCATTTTCATGATTTTTCATCCCTTATCACGTCTTTTCATACTTTTTCATGTATTTCCTTTAATATTTATTATTTATTATTTATAATATACATTAATTTATTTATTATCTATTATTTGTAACTGGTTATTTATTATTTATTATTTATTATTTATTATTTATATTTATTTATTAGTTATTATTTATTAGTTATTATTTATTATTTATATTTATTTATTATTTATTATTTATTATTTATTATTTATTATTTATTATTTAGTATTTATATTTATTTATTATTTATTATTTATTATTTATATTTATTTATTATTTATATTTATATTTATTTATTATTTATTATTTATTATTTATTATTTATATTTATTTATTATTTATTATTTATTTATTATTTATTATTTATTATTTATATTTATTTATTATTTATTATTTATTATTTATATTTATTTATTATTTATATTTATTTATTATTTATTATTTATATTTATTTATTATTTATATTTATTTATTATTTATTATTTATATTTATTTGTTATTTGTTATTTATTTATTATTTATTATTTATATTTATTTATAATTTATTATTTATTATTTATTATTTATATTTATTTATTATTTATTATTTATTATTTATTATTTATATTTATCTATTATTTATATTTATTATTTATTATTTATTATTTATATTTATTTATTATTTATTATTTATATTTATTTCTTATTTCTTATTTCTTATTTCTTATTTGTATTTATTTATTATTTATTATTTTCTATTTATTTTTTATTATTTATATTTATTTATTATTTATTATTTATTATTTATTATTTATTTATTAGTTATTATTTATTAGTTATTATTTATTATTTATTATTTATTATTTATTATTTATTATTTATATTTATTTATTATTTATATTTATTTATTATTTATATTTATATTTATTTATTATTTATTATTTATATTTATTTATTATTTATTATTTATTATTTATATTTATTTATTATTTATTATTTATTATTTATTTTTATTTATTTTTATTTTTATTTATTATTTATATTTATTTATTATTTATTATTTATTATTTATTATTTATATTTATTTATTATTTATTATTTATTATTTATATTTATTTATTATTTATTATTTATTATTTATATTTATTTATTATATATATTTATATTTATTTATTATTTATTATTTATTATTTATTATTTATATTTATATTTATTTATTTATTATTATTTATTATTTATATTTATTTATTATTTATTATTTATTTATTATTTATTTATTATTTATTTATTATTTATATTTATTTATTATTTATTATTTATATTTATTTATTATTTATTATTTATTATTTATTTATTATTTATTATTTATTATTTTCTATTTATTATTTATTATTTATATTTATTATTTATTATTTATATTTATTTATTATTTATTATTTATTATTTATATTTATTTATTATTTATTATTTTCTATTTCTTATTTATTATTTATATTTATTTATTATTTATATTTAATTATTATTTATTATTTATTATTTATTATTTATTATTTATATTTATTTATTATTTATTTCTATTTATTATTTATATTTATTCATTATTTATATTTATTTATTATTTATATTTATTTATATTTATTTATTATTTATATTTATTTATTATTTATATTTATTTATATTTATTTATTATTTATTATTTATATTAATTTATTATTTATTAATTATTATTTTTATTTATTTATTATTTATTATTTTCTATTTATTATTTATTATTTATATTTATTTATTATTTATTATTTATTATTTATTATTTATTATTTATTATTTATTATTTATTATTTATTATTTATTATTTATTATTTATTTTTTATATTTATTTATTTTTTATTTTTTATTTTTTATTATTTATTATTTATTATTTATTATTTAGTATTTATATTTATTTATTAATTATTATTTATATTTATTTATTATTTATTATTTATATTTATTTATTATTTATATTTATTTATTATTTATATTTATATTTATTTATATTTATTTATATTTATTTATTATTTATATTTATTTATATTTATTTATTATTTATTATTTATATTAATTTATTATTTATTATTTATTATTTTTATTTATTTATTATTTATTATTTCTATTTATTATTTATTATTTATATTTATTTATTATTTATTATTTATTATTTATTATTTATTATTTGATATTTATTTATTATTTATTATTTATATTTATTTATTATTTATTATTTATTATTTATTATTTATTATTTATTATTTAGTATTTATATTTATTTATTATTTATATTTATTTATTATTTATTATTTATATTTATTATTCCTTATTTATTATTTATTATTTATTATTTATTATTTATTATTTATTATTTATTATTATTGAGTTTATATTTATTATTTATGTATTATTTGTTTTTTCAATTAATATATATAAGTATATTAAATTTTGTTTATTAAACACATGGCGAGCTTGGTGGAGTGGTAAAGTCTTTGGAAAATACGCAAGAGGTTAGGGGTTCAAATCTCACCAAACGCAGAATTTATTTATAGTGCATGGGCATGTGCATGGGCATGTGCATGGGCATGGGCATTCGAAATAAAAACATGTGCATGGGCATGTGCATGGGCATGTGCATGGGCATGGGCATTCGAAATAAAAAAAATACAAAATAAAAATAATAATAAATAAAAATAATAATAAATAAAATAAATACGAAATACGTTCTGCGACGGTTTTGAAAACCGTCGTGAAATAGTTTCCCGACGCACGATTTAGCGGTGGTTTTTCAAAACCGCCGCCAATCGATTTAGCGGCGGTTTAAACCGCCGCTAAATGCCTTTTTTGCCGTAGTGTTTATTTTTTTCATTAAACGGAATGGGGTCGTGTCTGATGGACAGAACCGTCTTCTTCTAGGTGTTCTTCATCTGAGATCTCCCGTATGGTGAAAAATCTCCTCCGAGCTCCCGATCCTATGTCCGTCCTCTGAATCGATCGCCGTCAATTGTGTTGGAACCGCAGCGGTAATAAATTCCTTCTCCTAGAGCTTGGTTTTCCAATTCCTCCTCTTTTTCAAGTTATCGTGGGTTGAACGTTTTGTGCATTTTCATAGATCTATGATGTTATAAGGAGATTCAAGCCTCATGGATCAAGTATAGTAATCCCCTAACGTCGAGGTAGGTGGTTTGTGCCTTTCTGTAGGAATTTTGTGAGTATTTTGTGAAAATTCCACCAATACCCTTGAACGGTGTATTGTGTGTTTTCTATTTTTCCCTTGTTGTTTCCTAGTTTTCTTATATGCCTGAGTAGATGATATTTCTTGAAAATAGGGTAATTTTTACAGTGTTTTGGATGTTTTTCCCTTGAATGTTTGCCTATTTATGACCGTTTGGTATAGTATTTCATGTTAGGCTTTTTTTCAGTTCCATGCCTTGTTTATAGGATGGTGTGACTGTTCTTCCTTGCTGAGATGCTGTAGATTGCTAGCCAAGTAGTTCTTGAGGATACTTTGGCCATTACGTGATGTGATACTTATTGAACTTACAAAGGGCTGTGAGAACCTATTGTAGTAGACCATAGGGAGAATGGACGTAAGGGATTCTCTATAGTGTCTTTAATTTACGATGCGAGACCACATAGGGAATTGACGTTGAGTGCTTCCTCAAAGTATTTGTAGTTCCTCAAAGAGGGCCACAGGGGGAATGAGACGTTGAGTGCTTCCCCATAGCGCCTTTATTATGATACAAGAATATAGGGGGGATTGATGGTGAGTGCTTCCGTAGATATTCTATTCTTTCTTTAGCTGAACCAGAGGGGTGAGATTGTGTGTGCCTCCCAGAGGGTTGCTAGTACTTGTAGGTTGAACCTTAGGGGTTAGGCTGTGAGAACTACCCAGAGGTTACCCTTTTTGTTCTACTTGCTTGAGTGGTTGTTTCTTGTTTGTAAACTATAGGCTAGAACTATGGATTGTTTTTATTGTGTATTATCTTGTTTACTACTTATTGTTTACTACTTACTGTACTTTACCTGCCATATATTCACTGACTATTAGGCACAGATCTTTGGGTGGTTTCCTACTGGGACTTTGTCTCACACCCTGTTTGGGTCAAGCTTTTGGGCACAAACAGATTATATTGTTGCAGGTATAGATAAGGGTAAGCGCCCTTCTACTTTAGGTTCTTTATTGTTGTGGAGCTAGAGAGCATGGGACCAAGCCAAGACTTGCGATGCTGAGGAGTCTCTCATCTGCTTTTATTTTGTACTTTGGTTTAGTACTGTATTAATCATTGTGACTTGTTTGGCTGCTTTCATAGACATATATATATCATGCATCATTTCATATGTATATATGTGTGTTCTCCAGTTGCTTACTATTTAGTCTTCCATTGTTTACTGTTGTTGGATATTTTCTGCTTCCGCTATTTCATGTGTTATTTACTTCCGCTGTGTACTCTGCCAATGAGGGCATATTTTCCCCACTATCACACTCAAGGCCCTTGCTTCTAGTCTACAGCCTCTGTCATTTAGGGAAATGCTCTTGAGGCCATGTGACCAACCAGGTACGGGGTGCCTCTGGGTGGATTCCAGAACCGGGACGTTACATATATATTTTTGGTGGTGGCCTACTGAGTTGTACTCACACCCTACTCAAGCTCCCTGATCAGTACCAAAATAGACTTCATATTTGGAAGATAAGGTAAGGGAAAGATACCCATGTTAGATGGCTGAGTTAGGGTGGAGCATGTATAAGGGAACTAGATATGATTCATAGCCTCCTTCTAAGTTTTCATTGAATTTATTTATTTTGGATTTTTCATATTGACACTTGAAACATAATTGGCATGAAATATCTACTATTTTGTTTTGGATATTGTATTACCTATTTGGTCACCAAGTGATATTGGTTTGGATTAGTTATTTGTTATTTAATTTTTATTATTCTTTTTTTATTTACATTGTTGTGATGCTTTTATAAATAGAGTATAGTCTACCAATGATCAATATTGGACCCTCACTGCTAATTGGTAGCCTATGGCATACGAGGAGGTGCACCTGAGGTCATGAAACCAACCGAATTGGGCCACCAGTGTGTGGCACTTGTGTTGGGAAATTATATGCAAGAATAAATAAAATTAAAATGCATGGTTAAACATGATACCACTTCTTTAGATAACCTCCTTAGTTAAGAACCAAAAGACATTATAGGATGTCTTCATGATAAAAATAAGGGCTCTATGTCATGGGGATATAAATATGGAACATATTTGGGAAGGTATTTCCTAAGGAAAACGGATTTGAATATGGGTAGAGGAGAGGAGAGGGGGTGGCCTTTTATATGTGTCATGAGTGGTACACTTGTAATTTTTGAAAATAAAATGGTCTACCCATGTTTTTCATTTTTTAAAATGGAAAAAATGGAAATACACAATACATAGAAATTATAAGGTATAACTATTTCCAGAAAAATAGATTTTATGGTAGTTTTTATGTCATTTTAACCCTTATCGTTTTAGATTAACCCCATCGTAAACTCATTTTTACCATAACAGTGATAATTAATGTGTATAGTTTGTACTATTTATTATGGTCAAAAATTAAGTTGAACTTATTATATAATATAAATTATTTTCATTAAAAATGTGGAATTAATTTTAATAAATTAAACGATCATAAGTTTAAATATTTAATTTTAAATTAAACCCCTAGAAAAAAAATGAAAAATTAGGTTTTCAAGAAGTGCATTTTTCGAGAAGAATATGATTTTAAATTAACTCTATGGATAATAATAATCATTTTATGAATAAAAATTAATATTTATTGATATATATTCTATGAATTTCTTTTTAAATAAGTCCCTATTAGGGATTTTTATTGTATTAAAAAAGAGAAACATTATGCACTTTAAACCAGTTTTTAAAAAAATCTCGAATTTAAACCCAAAAATAAACTTTCAACAAAATCCAACATAAAGATGATTTAAAGTTAATTAATTTTATTAATTATAAATAAATAATAATTATTCCACTTTAAATTATATAAAAAAACATAATGGTCCTTTTAAATTAATTATATTTTTTTAAAAGAACTCATTGTTTTTCATAAATCGGTATTTTGACTATTAACTTAAAAATCAATATTTTTTAAAAAATACAAAAAATTATACCATAAGTTAACTTTGGTATAATTATTTCAAAAAAAATATTTTATTAAATGAATTTTATTTTATTAAATAAATTTTATAAAATTTAAAAAAAATATTTTTTATATTTTCTCACATAGAGCAATAAAAATCATTTTTGAAGAAAACATATTTTTGAAGAATAAAATTACTTTACAAAAAAATGATTGATTATTTTATAATAATTTATCAATAATTTATATTGAGTATGAAATTTATATATATATATATATATGTGTGTGTGTGTGTGTATATCATAAATTAGTTAATGTTATTCATACCCACAAATTTAGTGGCTAGGTTATTATGGATATATATACTTCTACAAAATAAAATGTCTCCTAAAAAGTCATTAATCACCTCAATATTTCATTACTTAAATCCTTATAATGGGTGGATAAGACTTGAACATATTATTGACCATAAAATTGTAAATACGTGATGGAATTCATAACTCTTATGATAAACTGATGATAGAGAATCCTAATCTCCAATGTTATATGATCCCTCCTCATATACCAACTATAAAATCCTTAAACCCGAACTCCTGAATCCAGTACTAAAATCATAAACATTAAACTTATGGATTTTATACTGATAAATGTGAACCAGTTTTTTCTATCCAAAACATACAACATCAAAAGTAAAAATTTGATTAAATACATTATCAAGGACCTTTTAGGTTTATAGTTTTAGATAAATAGGAAAAAATCTTATATAAACAATACTCGTGTCTTTAAATGAGTATTTATCCCACTCAAATCAGAATTTTATATTTCACATTAATTCATCTTCTTTATCCATAAAAACATTTATAGAAATAATTAATTTGAAAACTTTATTGATAACTTGTGGAAAAGGAAATATAATAATTTTGAGCTTAAATTCTCAGTAAGGGAAAACATGATCATTAATAATTGAATTCCATCAGTGAGTATAAGAAGATAATAAGGGTATGATGAAATAATAAAATTTCATGATCATAATATAATAATATTCACACCCATTAATACATGGACTATCAAAAATTAAAACGTCGTATAAGGATTTTACAAAGGAAAATATTATCAAAATCAATAATCATGAGCCATTTGATATCAATATTGATCAAATGAAACATTTATAACCCATATAAAGAATAAAAATTTATAGGTATATTGCGAAATTAGCTTCATCTCACTATTAAAAATGGAATAAACAATATGCTTAACATATGTATTGATAGTACCCAATGCATTAGAGGTCTATCACGGACCCATAAGTCCTTTTTTTCTCATGGAACCACCCATTATTGGTTAAAAATGTAACCCCCCATCCTTAGATTAAAATATAACCACCCATTATCATACTTAATCTCTAAGAACTGTAAAATTAATAAAGTATGAAAAACATTCATTTAAACATAAACTTATAGAAACAACCATTATTATTTTTAAAACTTTATTAACCTATATAAAAGAAGGGGTTCCATGAAAATCTCATTCAAACGTGATTGAACTATGGAAAAGAAACTTGTTCAATGACAATATCATTGAAACAATCACAATCCATCCAGAAAAATAATGGTGATGGTATCATTAAAAAATATCCTCAGTGGATCATATGTAACATCAAGGGGAGTTGTCATTGATGAATGAAAATTTCATTAAAATTTCGTTAAATCATTTTTGAGGAAAATAACATTTTTGTTTTGAATATCACTCTAAAATGATAAAAATTAATGAATTATTATGAAAATCTATTTCTTTAAAAGGAAAATAGGAAAAGCATAATGGAAAATCCAGGGAAAATAATTTACATGATAGAAGTAAAATTATTTTATATTAAAAATGTTAAAAATAAATGTTCTTTGCACATATTTTGTTCAAGAGAGTAAAAAGTTACCCATTTGGAAAATGTTAAGAAATTTAGTTTTTTAAAACTTTTAATATAATGTAAAATAGCATTTAAAATAGCTTAATGGAATAATTTACTTTTATAAAGAATATTTTTTATATAATTTTCAAAAACATAGATATGGAATTGGAAGACTCCAGATCTAAGAGATAATAACATATTGTTATTACTTACAAACATATTTATTGATATTTCTTACATAAATAAGGGAGAAAATGGAAATTAAACCTATAAAACATATTAAAAACCCTATGAGTAGAAAAAATATGTTGTTCATGAAAATTATATCACATTATTTCCTCCAAAATGACCATGGACATAACAATCTATAAATAAAGGATATTGTAACATAAAGCCTTTGCCACATTGGTAACCTTTTCAATCTTAAGCATTATTACTGAATAAAATAAAATAAAACATTAAATATCATGAATATAATTATATTAATGATATAAAATGTACTATGTTATGTATATATACCTCATAAAATAATATTTTCATGTAACATTACAATATGCCTCCATGAAGGGAAATTGAGACGAAGTCATTTACGACTCTGGTAATCTCTAGATCAAAACCCCAAGAAAGAGATAACTATGTGTGGATTTGTAAATCCAAATAATTTTTATTAAATGAATCATAAAATACATTAATGGATATTATATACCCCACACATCAAAAATAAGTGGTGAATATGGTATATGTCTCATAGAAATAAAATTGAGAAGATAAAACCCTTACCTCCTGACCAAATTTCTTTGTACGTGTTTGATCCTCCTGTATAATAAAAATATATTAAATATTATATTTATAAGAAAATTTTCAATTTCTAACACCTTGCACTTAAATCATTTATTTTATATATTTTTAATTAAATACTTGAATACTTAATCAGTTATGCCAACATCGGGTGTTTAGAGGTAGTTCGGTTCATTTTTTCAAAATAGATTTGGTGGGTTGACCATGGTAAAAGTGATCATTATTTCAACACATCATGAATAATAATCATTAAATATTTATCATATTTATACAAAAAATATTCTTTTTAAAACCAATAATGATATGTGGTTATGAAAAATGAACTACGTTATGATAATGGAGACGAAAGGTCATACATACGCATGTGTAACATTTCTATTTTTCAATGATCATAATGGAAAGAAGTTAAGTATTATTTTATATTTAATTAATTATAATAATATCATAAATATAATATTATTTAATTAAATAAAATTATATATGTCATCAATTTTATGTGGTTATGTAAAAAAGAATTATATCACTTCATGGAGGCAGCAGTCCACATAAATGCACAAATGACGTTATCATTTTTCATTATAAGAAAGAAAATGATACATTATCTATTTAGAATGATAAATATGACATAAATATAATAATTATTTCTTTTATATCACATATATTAATTAAATTTCTCCTCATTACCATACATTTAAATCTTTAGTGGAAAATGATTCGCATCACTTCACGAAATAGTGGTTCACTGAACACAAGAGAGACGTTATTGTATCCCCCATGGGATGGAATTTAAGAATGTATATGTGATATAATAACAAAATAAAATTAAATATTTAACAAATATAAAATATATAATTTAAATTCATCATTATAATGATCTATAAGAGATGATGAGGAAAAACGAATAACATCAGTTCATGAGGTGATAGTCCATCGTACACATGAATCTTGATTTTGTATCACATTTGATGGAAGAGAAGAATAATTTAGGTTATTTCATTAAAATAAAAACGTATTAGTATATAGTATATAATGATTTTATTATATAAAAATAATTTAATAATATATGAAGTGGAAGAAGAAATATAATAAAAACACACGGTTAAGCGTGATACCTCTCCTTCAGACAACCTCCTTAGGTAAGAAAAAAATGCCTTCTTAGGATTTATTTATGATCAAAACAAGTGATATAGGTAATGGGGACATAATTAAGCAATATATTTTGGTAGTTCTTGGTTAATCCAAAGGTAATTGAATGTTTTAATATGAGAGAAAAGGGGTGGCCTTTTATAAGTGAGGTGAGTGGCACACCAGTAATTTTTGAAAAGAAAAAGGTGTATCCATAATTTTCACTTGGTAAAAGGATCCAAAATGGACCATTATTGAGAATTATATATGATAAATTCATAATATTTTCATGTAATATATTTTTAACTAGTTATTAGGTCAATTTAACCCTTGTCTGTTTAGTTTATCCCCCTGGTAAATTTGTTTTCACCTTAACCGTGATAATTAATCTTTATTGTTTTCTCTACTCATTATGGTAAAAAATTAATTTAAAATTATTATATAATAAAAATATTATGATTCAAAATTTTCAATCCATTTTCAAAATACAATTCATATATGTGTAAAATTTAAATTTAAATTTAAATCCACAGATGTGATGAAAAAGTAGGGTTTCAAGAGGTGTATTTTTTAACCAAAATATGACTTTATATTACATCTATGACTAATAATAATCATTTTACTGATCCCAATTTGTATTTATTGATGAATAATATATAAATTTAATTTAAATAATTCCTAATTTGGGTTTTTTTAATTAATTAAAAAGGAGAAACATTATTCACTTTAAAACAATTTTTAAAAAAATCTCATTTTTAAAACAAAAAATAAACTTATACTAAAATCCAATATAAAGATGATTCAAATGTAATTAATTTAATTAATTATAAATAAATAATAAATATTTTACTTTAAATAACATTAAAAACAAAATGTGACCATAAAATTACTTAATTTATTGAAATGAAATGAAAGTTTTGCAATAATCTTTTTTTCACTATTCACTAAATAATCAATATTTTCCAAAACAAACTCACAATTTCAAACCCAATTTAATTTTAATATTAAGATTTAAAAATTGAATTTTATTTTATTAAATAATTTTAATAAAATTAAAAAAAATTATTTATAATATTCTCTCACAAAAATCAATAAAAATCATTTGTGAAGAAATCATATTTTTAAATAATAAAATTACTTTACTACAAATTTATTGATTATTTACCAAGAAATTACCAATAATTTATATTGAGTATATATACATATATATATATATATATATCATAAAGTAATCAATATTATTCATACCCTCCAATTTAATGGCTAGGTTATAAAAGTTATATATCTCGCGGGTAATTTAATCTAAGTAATGTGTGTTGAATACGTTTTTGAAAATAATTCTCTTTTTTTAACATTAGTTTGTTAAAATACTAAAATAATATATCCATATAGATGAATAATTTAGTTAAATTGAGTATTGTGGATAGAATAGGGTAGAAAAATTAATATACTATATTAATCATTTTGATAACTACTGATTTGATTATGATTTTGTGGGTAATCCAGAATATTAAATTGAACTCAATATTTTAAATTTGTTTTTACTAAATAAAGATATATTGGTTTTATAATATCACATTTAATATATCCAAAAATATATGTATTGAGTCATATGTATAAATAAATCCCATTATGATATAAATTCAAAAAATCAATATGGATAATTTTTTAAGTTGTTGTGAAGAATAATGAAGATAAATAAGCCATACTTATGGATGACATGACATAATCAATAACTTAAAAATACAATAGCCATAAAATTAATGAATCTGGAAAATTTAAAAATATGAATAATCAACATTATAATATTAACTTATTTTATTATTGAAAACATTAATATTTTTATTTGTTTCTTCAAAAAAAGGAAAATAAAATTTTTGTAATTCCACTAATAAGTGAATAAAGTTTTTATTAATAAAAATATAATATTTCAAATTAATTAAAATAATGTGTTTTTAGAATTATTATTAAGGTATAGAGAAAAAAATTGAAATCAACTAAAATAATAAGGAATATAAATTTATCCATTATATTAATTATTTTTTGAATTATAGTTATGTGGGAACATGATTATACATTAAAATTCATGGAAAATATACTAAAATTAGTAATATAATAATTAAATATGGTGTTTATTAAAAATATTAACTATATAAGAAATGTATGGGTTGTAATTTTAATCATAAAAATGTATTTTGATATTGTTGTTCCATTTTTATAGCTCTAGTGCATGAGTAGTTAAATGACTAGGAAGGGATAATATTATTTACATTGTAAATAAGGATTCATCAAGGAAGAAGGAGTATTACATATCTTGTAATTAAAAAAATTATAAATTATAAATAGATTATTTTCTAGGATGGTATCAATCATGGTAGTAGTGATAGACATATAAAAAATTCACCTTTAAATGGTATAGAATAAATTTCATGGAAGGAAAATAAGTGACAGGTGGAAGAAAATGTTGTTCAATTTTTACTTATATATACTGGAAATGATTTAATATTGATATTAAATTGCAGTATCTAATCATTATGATAAAAAAATCATAATTTTTACCATATATATTTGAATTAGAAATGGTAACATTGAGTTTTTTATGGGAAGTTGAAAATTGACATATAGTGGAATTGAAATGTGAAATACCGAGTTTTCTTCATTAACTTTCTATGATAAAATTTACTTAGTCTCAGTTAGTCATCCATAAAATGTAATTTATTGGAATTATGTAAATATATATAAAAAATATAATGAGTGGATATAATAATTTTTATCTATTTATCTTAGTCAAATTAAAACATATATAAAATAAATTTAAATAATAATCATACATTATGATAATTATATGTGAGAATGATATCTATAATCTATTGACTAGGAATATTAAATAGTAAAAAACTAAAAACCAAGTAAGAATTAATGATTTCATTGGTGATTAACATCATTTCAAAAATGAATGATGAATGTCATGAATAGATGAATTCAATAAAATAACATACAATCCCAATGGTAAAATGTCGAGAAAACTACATGATATTTCATACAAAGATATATGTAGACGGAAAATTTAGAATGAAATCTATAGTGAAATATTGTATGTGGAATTTTTTAAGAATTTTTAAAGACTCAATCATGTTATTCTAATTAATATCAAAAATAATAATCACTTTTGTATCAATAATTCTATAAGTTTTTATAAAAAATATAATAAGAAACAAAAAATCATATTAGAAAATTTTTAAGATTATATATGTCATAAAGTTAAGTGGTATATAATAAATCATGGAATGATTAATAGATTATGTCATTTTATTAAACTATAATATTGTGTGATTAATGAAACAAAATTCTGAAAAATATATATATATATTTAGAAAAATGTTTATAAAATAGAATATTCTAATAGATTTTATGTAATTCATTGGGGAGAAATTGTTCACATTAAAATTATGGTACTAATATTCAATTTAAATATGTCACTCCTCATGAGATTATGTTTATCAAAATGGAATATATTTTGAAAATAAGGTTTTTTTAGAGGAAATATAATATTCAAATTGATGTTAAAAGTTGATAAATTATGATCAAAATATTTATGAAGGTATTTTTAATTAGATATTTGTCTAAATGTAAGGAAATTATATAATTTAGTAAGAGAAACTATTACATAGTGATGTGTTAATATATTGATATAAATAATTAAATATATCATATGAGTGTATAATATATTAAAAGGGTGATGACAATGTTGTTGAAAAATATTTATAAATTCATTTTAATGAGAAAAGGAAAGAGAGTCGTAACTAGGAGGACAAATCTAACACAAATTTTGTGGAGATAAAAAATACCTTGAATAAAAAATATATATCATTTATAAAAGGTGTGTTATTAGATAAAAATACACTTTGATGTAAAATAGTATCATTAAACAAGAATAATGAAGTAAATTATAGAAAAAACATTGCTATAACATTTATACAAAAAATTGTCAATTGGTAGTATTGATTGATTAAATCTATTATAATGTATTTTATATAAAATTTTATCATCCTGAGAATAATTTATATGGGTGTTAGTTCTAGGATCAATACAAAATAATTTTATCTGATCTAAATATACATATCATAAAATCATAATTGATGATGTTTACATTGTGATTTCATTTCAATTATTAGTTTAGAATATATATGTAAAAATAGAGGTAGTAGATATTAATAAAAAAAATAAGTAGAATAATTGGATGATATAAATTTTTCTACATAATAATCAGTTAAAGAAAAATAAAAATGTATTTAATGGGTTTTAAATCCACATTTAATAATTATTTTATAGAAAAATATTTATTCATTATTATATAAGATGTTTTTAGCTTTAAGAGGATTAAAGTAATACATATAGACTATATAAATCCCTATATTAGGTAATATAAACTTCAATGATGATGTAATTATATAATATTTATTTTTCAATAATATATTTTCACCTAAAGATGATATATCATAATTTTATGTAATGAAAATATAGGATGAACTTTTTTAGGTTTAAATGTAAATTGACAGAATAATCAATTCAAGGTCATCGATAATGTGTGATAAATAATTTCATATAATATTAGAGATTGAAATGAAATATCATGGATTTGAAAATAAAATTGATAACTTACTCTTCATATGTCTCAATAAAAATATTCAATTTTTATTATTCAAGGTATGTATGTAATTTTTTATTGATTTATATGAAAATTAATGTGTACCAATGCATTTTGTTTCAATAAATAATATGGGTGTTTAACAGCACATAATTAATTTGGAAAAAAATTTAATTAATTAAATTTTATAAAAAAAATTATTAAACTATTTGAAAATATCATAAAGTTATTGCTTATATTACATATTTTCGAACATGATCATTATGCTTTTGTATCTATGTTGAAAAATCTAAAATCCATGCACAGAATATGGGGTAGGAAGATATATAACAATATGTATTTAGACATTTTAACTCTGGAAAGAAATATTGATAAGATAAAATCCTATCATAATGATTTATTTTTAAATTCCCTCGTCATTAAAAACCACTATGTTATGTATTTCCATACGACTAGAGGTTACAATGGGGTTTCTAGGTTTCTATTTTCCCTAAAAATATCATGTGTTGTTTTAGACTAATGGTTAAGGATTATTTCTAATGGTAGTAGGTCATTTTGGTGATAGCATGGTCAAGGAGTAATAGTTTGGTATGGTTGTAGATGGATGGTCTAAAAGTAGAAAGTTAGTTTGCAGGGATCATGCTAGTTTGGGGGTAGTAGGTTGTCCTTGAGATATCATGTTTGAAAAGTTATAGAAATTTGGTGTGGTGATAGAATGTTTGTTTGGCAGTAGTAGGGTATAGTAGTAGATGGTTGGTCTGGTGGTTGCAATTTGGTATTTCAATATCTTTTTGTTCTAGTAGTATCATTTTGGTTTGGTGATAGAAAGGCCTAGTCATTGTAGGATATACTTACAATAGAAATTTTTCTTGTAATATCATGTTCGTTTAATGATAGAAAGTTGTTTTAGCTATAGCATGTTGGTCTGGTAGTAGTAGGTTCTGGAAAAAAAAGGTCAGTCTAGTGGAAGAAAGTTGTTCTGGTTATAGAAATTTGGTCTAGTGGAAGCAGTTCAATCTAGTGGTAGTAGGGTCTGGTGGTAGTTGGTAACTCTAACAGTTGCCAAATCATATTCCTTTTTTTCAAAATTTCTAATTTTCCCCATAATGTCAAAAATAAATATGTTTACCAAAAAAATAAAATCCTTGAATTTTTTAAATTAAAAAAAATATTCTAGGAAGTTTATGTGTTTTATTTACAAAAGTTTGGAAGCTTTTAATAGATCCATTATACTTGTAATATATATAATAATTAAATAGTATTAATTTTCCAAAAATCATACCTAATATCTTAAAAGTGTGTAGCCTTTCCTTTCATTTATTCTATTCTTCTTCAACTTTGGATGAACTAGCATCATAATAGTGAATCATTTATCTAAATCCATTGGAACCACCTTATTTAACCTTTCTTATCATGTTATTGGTTTTTTTCACTCATTTTTCTGTAGCAGCAAGTTTGTTTTGAGGTAGGAATTTGTTTATCTTTCTTTTTTACATTCACTACAATTGTTGAAAGATTGATTGTGCCCTTAAATTCGGAATATCCATTTTTCAACCTCATATTCTTAGCCCACTCTTTCTTAATGAAATTTTCTTAGGATTCTTCTTCGAGGTAGGAGACTGGAATTCCTCTCTGTTTTGAGAATATATGAGGGTTGTATGCTTTTGACTTCCTTTGGCTGGATAGTAAGGTTCATCTTAATGAAAATATTTTATAGATAAATCTAAATATTATGTGTATGAGGATAAGTCATATGTATTTACTAATTTTATGATAATTTAGTAATGATTATGCATGATTGTTTCCATTATGGAAAAATCACTACTATTGATATCCATTCATAGGTTGTAGTTTCATTGATTATGAAATGACATGTAATGTTTATTGTCTAAAATCAACCTGAATAAAATGGATAATCACATATATATGGATAATTAATTGTTTTCCAATAGAAATTAGGATTTTTTAAATTGTACCCTTATTATGTAAATATGTAAAGTAATAATATCCCTTCTATTGAATCTTGAATAGAGTGTTGTGAAAATAAGACGATGATGTTGTGTATTGAATGTTTTGGTTATGTAAACCCTATTTGGGCTTGTGTCGTAATGTTAGTTACCTTCATGGTGTAGAATATGATGGTTAGTGATGTGATGGTTGGTTGTCTTAGGATATAGTATGGAAAAGCTTGATTTTTTGTCATGAGTTGTTAAGTGGTCTGGTCATGTTAGTTTCCCAATTATCTGTGGAAGGGCCTTTAAATTAAGAAACTAAAATGATACAACTTTTTAAAAGAATAATCATGTGTTAAATTTAAAAAAAATTAATATATATAATGAAATTATTGTTTTTGGATTAAATTATTTTTAACATAAGTGAATGGCTTGTGTTCATGTGAAATGAAATTACATAGTAAACATAAGTTGAATATAACTCTTTAATTTTAGAAAATGTTTGAACATATAACTGAATGATTCATTTTGTATTTATATGTGGTGTTGTATGGTGTAGTGAATATAGAGGTTGTATTAGTTGTGACAAATATCATGTGATGGAGTGGGGGTGAAGTGAAGTATTCTAGTGAAATTTATATCAATTCATAGGTTTGGTATTCTGATATATTTATCAATCATTTATATTATGTTACTTCTTTAAGTGTCTGACCTGAGTAGGGTAACCTTAAAAATAACCAAATATTTTGATATCCTAGTGTTTTTACTAAACACTAAACCCTTTTGTGGTTGGGATATGTAAGGATACTTCTATATTAATATTTGAGATGGCTAGATGTGTGATTAAGTTTTTTTGGAAGTAATGGGAGAAAAATATGTTTGATGTTGGTGAATGAGAGTGGAAAATCAGCGTGGAAGCAGTTGCGGGTCTCATTTGATTATTTTCTTTAATACTATGTTATTATATTTAACGTGTCATTTTAAAAGAATTCCATTGTGAGTATGGGATTTGTTAGTTGACCTGCTTAGATAAATGTTAGTTCTATTATTTTTTCACTGGTGCATTATTTTTCTCTTTTAAAATGTGCAAAAGAGTCCTTAGTTGCGATCATACTTATTATAAATTTTATACTCACCCATCATATACAAACTTTTTTATAGGTCTTCAGGTTGAAATTAGGGACTAAGTTAGGGATTAGTAGCTTGGGTTTTGGAGAATCCAGTGATTCGTTGCATTAGGAATTTTTCTATTATTTTGGTGACTTTAATTTTTATAAATTGACATTGTCCACGCATTTTGGGATATTTTTTTTTTATATTTATAAAATTAAATGGATTTGTTTTATGTTTTAACAATATTAACATTCAACACTTAATTTTTAATTATTAAGGGAAAGTATATATATATATGATATTTTTACACCTATAATACTAGTTTCTTACTCAGGATATCCTAATTATGGGGCTTGGAGGTTATTAACTTTATTCCTCCATTATTGACTCATGAGGGGAACGTTTTGAGTGATGGGATCATGAAAACATAGTATCAATTTATTAAGATGAGAGGTAGAATAGATTTTAGGGCCCCTTGTGATCTATTGCAAGGACTCTTACCATATTAAATGACTAAGTGAGGTGGTTATATGTATAGGTTAGATACCTAGTAGAGTTACATGCGTCATTATTTTGTTTACTCATGTCAGTATTGGGGTAAATTTGGGAAATTAAAATATAAATTTATTAATTAAAATATATAAAAAATTATACTATAATGATTATGGCCTCTTCTTGATTATAAAAAATTAATCATGATGATTTTACATATGTACTCTAGGTAGTATAGGTCATGTAGGCTGATTTGGTGGATCATAAGAGGATTTACCCTAATAGAGGAGGATGTTTTTTGATATCAGGCCTTTCATTCTTTATGCAGTAGATCTTGGGAATGTGTGGTGAGTGACTCTCTCATATGGAGATATAGTTCTTTTTAGATGTTCTTGAGATCAGTTTTGGTATGATTTGTGCGTGGGCTGAGTTTTCGATTATATTGGAATTTAGTAAAATGTGTGTAGATTTTTGTAAGGGGTTGACACTCTATATTGGTGAGGGGAAGGAGGAATATGTCTCATGGGATTAATTTAGGAAATAATTTCATATAGAGTTCTTGTCATCGATGATTATAGTCATAAAGAGGTGGAAGATTCTTTTACTTCAATAGGAAAACCTAATAATGTAGGGACATGAGACCAAGTTCAAGGATCTCCTACATTTTTTCCTTGATGTATTTCCAGATGAGGAGTCTCAATCATTATGTTTATCGGAGCTCTTATGACCAATAGTTAATACTTAAGTCACCAATTTTATTACTCCTATATTTTTAGATGTGATGGAGACTATAGATGTTATTGAGATAATTCATTCCCTAGGAGGTGAGACTTGAATAAGTGGTTAGTAGGGAATCATAAGGTGTTTGAAAATAGAAATTTGATTGGAGTTTCCTATATGGCTTGGGTTTTTACTGGAACAAAACCAACCTCGGTAAGTATTCTAAAGCATTTTTTTGGGGATAGTGACTCTCGAGTATCTACACACGGCTTCCAATTTTATATATACATCTATAGATTCAATGGTCATCATAAGGATTAGTGTCATACATTTCATGTAAGATGGTACCAGAAGGGTAGTCAAGCCCTTTTCTAGTAGTAGCAGCAACTACCTTTCAGGTAGCATATAGTGACCCATACATTTCATATATATATATATATACATATATATATATATATATATATATTTCTTCCTATTAGATTAATACTCATTATATAAAATGATGATCTATTATATAAAAATAATGGTTTAGTTTCTATGTATGATAGATACAAAATCCTCTTATTCAATTAAAGATCCTCCAATATCCAAAAATATCTTCCCACGTGGTACTCTTTTTATACAAAACCTATATAAAACTATTATTTATAACCTAGGTAAAGGAAACATAAAAAAGGGTGACCTCAGATTCTCAGTAATGATAAACAATTTAGATATCAAGGATCAAATAATCATAACATGGGCATAAGGGTATGGAAAGATGATCTTATCATTTAAAATCTATACCTATAATATTATATATCATAATCACTTGTGATGGAATAAATCATTGTTGTTCAAAATACATGAATCATAAATATATAAATAAAATAAGATGCATTAGAGAATAAAATTAACATAATAAATAGGTTTGGTGTATTAAGATATGAATAAAAAGTCATTTCCTTAGTCAAGTTTCATGGCCAAGACTATCATAGTGGATTGATTTCACTCTCGATTCTATCATATCCTTAGTTAAGGTTTACTCTCAATACTATCATTATAGACAAATCCCCTTAATAAACGAGGTTCACTCTCTAATTCAATCACTATTATCCTAGTAGATATCAATTAGTACACAATAAATTAGATGTATATATAATTATGGTCTCACCCATCACATAATTAAAACCAAAAATATGTTTGTAAAATGATCATAAAACACTCATTATATTATAACATGTGGAAAATAAATGGTTTCCAAAAACATTTCATCATATAATCCTATAATAACCCATAGAAAATAAATGGTTTTTGTTAATAGCTCATAATCATATTCATTAAAAAAATTATATGGAAAGAAAAATGATTGTATCATCAGATCATATCTACATAAAATCATAATTAACATCATAGGATGTTATCATTGATGAAAAATTACTTTAAAATATCATTGGAATATTTATTTATAAAAATACCATTTTTATTTCAAAAACATTTATTTAAAATCCAACTATTTCAAAAATATTAATGAAACTATATTTCTTTAAAATAGTCATAGAAACTTTTAAAGGAATCCTCAAAGCATTCATAGGTTATAAAAGTGGTAAATTCCCTTTATGTTGTAATCATTACGACAAAGATTCTATTCACACCTACTGTAAATTTTTATTTGTTCAAAAAATGAAAAGAATATAAACTATAAATAGTTTTTAAAAATTAAACCATTTTTAAAAATTACTTTAAAAAATAATTTTAGAATATTCAAAAACATTTTAGATAACATGGATATGTAAGAAAATGTTTTCCCTTCCGAAATAGGAGAAATAAAATCGTATTTTCAGAAAAATAATTTCCAAACAATTTTGACTACTAAAGCGGGGAAAATGGTAATGTTTCAATAAAGTTCCATGAAGAAATATATAAGAATAAAATGGAATAGGTTTATAAATAAAGGATTATATAACTTCATTTAATGGAAATCCATGAATATACCATCACGAATCAAATGAGATTGAAACATAAATCACTTACAACTTTTGTAACATTTGAATCATAAGCCCCATGAAATAATAACACTAAATGAAACATTAAAAATAATGTTCATAAATATATTCATGATATATAATTTTAATGGGGTTTTATATATACCTCATAAAATATAATAGGTTCATAACATAACATATAACCTAAAGAAGAAAATTTGAGACAAGAAACCCTTAAAACTATGATATTCCCTAAATAAAAATATCATAAAATTGAGAACCATAGATGGATTTTGAAAAACCCATAATATCATGATAATAATAATAAAATTAATTCATCCAAAATATATACACCATAAAAAATAAATAAGCGATGATCATGGCATGTGGCTCATGGAAATGAAACTAAGACGAGAATCTCTTACCTCAAAATTAACTTGGTTAAAAATCACTCTAACCTCCTATATAAAAAATTTAAAATTATAATAATTATATTAATTGATAATTTACATACTTATAGTATCATATATGATCAAATTAAAACATTTAAACACCTATTCATTAATAATTCCATTAAAACCATCATTTCCTCATATTAATTGTATCATTTTCATTAAAATATTGGTTTAGCAGTTCTAGTAATTGAACACTGCTCATAGTTACATATACTCCGGAATCTTATCCCTGATAAAAAATGTATTATATATTTATTATATAAATATTTATAATAATTCATAAAAGTTAGAGATATAAAAATTATTTAAACCATTCATAGTGATAGTTGGTCATACATACACATGAACACAGTTTCATTTTCTAACAAAAATAAGGAATGAAAGATAACTATCAATTTATAATTATAGAAACAAAATTATATCATAAATAACATATATATATATATATATATATTAAATATATATGTATTACTATCCATGTAAAGAGGAAACAAAAAATAAATCACATCATTTCGTGGAGGTGGGAGTCCAAATGTTCGCACGGGCAATATTATCATTTTGAAATGGATTGAAGGTAAGATGGTGGATATGATATTATAATTATAAAATAAAAATAATTTCAAAATTATAATATAATAAAATTAAACCCATCATAATAACCATACTTGAAATACAATGATGGAAAATGAATTACACCGTTATGTGGAGTCAGTAGTCCACATGTACACATGAAAGATAATTTTCATTTCCCATTTGATGGAAAGGAGGTGTGTAATAGTCATTACATAATCCTAATAAAATTTAAGTGTATTTAGGATACTAAATATATTATTTTATAATTAATATAATATATTTAGTGGTTTTATAAGATGAAACAAATTTAACAATTACCATTTGCTAATAATGATGATTTTTTAATATTGGAACCTACTAACAATGGCATGATAGAGTATAAACTTTACTACAACCACAATTTTATTAGCATAAATAATGATTTTTGTTAACTTAAAATATTTTATAATACTTGTATTAGAACTTCTAGATTTACACTTTTTTGTGGAATTTCTCATAATCAAATACCCACTGATTCTTGTCTTCAATTATTTGGTGTTCAAATCTAATCCAAATGTTGTTTGTGTAACCATCATAGGGAAGATACTAATCTCCTTATATTATCCTGAACTACTACTTATGCTTTATGTAAATATATATATGATCTTTTTTATTTCATGTGGCTATAAATAGTCTCTATTAGACCTTTTCTTCAGTGATTTACTTTTGTGGATGTCTCACCATGGATCAAGAATATTTTCATTACTGTAGTGGATGAACTTCTTCACTTGATCTAGTATAAAAGGAATGATTTTATAAACCATAATAACATATTTGATCTCTATACAACACAAGTGAAGATTTAAATAGTTTTCAAAGAATCTAAAATGATTAATAAAGTTCATTTCCACAACTCCATTAAAGACTTCAGGGTTCTGGATCATCTGGGAATTGCTAGAAAATACAACCATCCAAAGGGTTCTATTAAAGTTTTCTAGAAATCCCCTCTTCCTAGTTGGATCAAAGGCAACATAGATGGTTCTTTAAAGGGTAACCTAATCCCCTCGAGTTATGGATCAGTCTACATAGACCATAATGGTTAGGTTCTTGGATGATATTATGGAACATGTGGTATTGCTTCCTTATTTAAATCTTAAATATTTAGTGTTATTATTGTTGTCATTTTTACAAGGCAAAAAGGTTGGACCAACATGTGTCCTGAAAGTGAATCAACCACCATAGTGCAAGAGGCATGAACTGGTATGTTGAATATATCTTGGCCTCTTATATCTCAATAAAGGGAAATCATGAAATCTATTTTAGATATCAACCATATTATCACTCATGCTTTTTATGAGGCGAACTCAGCGGCAGGTTGGCTTTCCAACAAAGGAGTTAATACCGAAATCATTTAGTCGGAGGACCTTCCCACGGATTTACTTCCCTTATTTGAGAAATATTGTAAAAAAATACCACCTTCCTATTTTTTAATTTTTCTTATTTTTAAATAAATGTGACTTGGTCTTTTATAACAAGCCATCACCTTTATAAAAAAATCAATGAGGTAGGGTAATATGATTACCTCTTATTTAGTTAGCCTCCATTATATCCGTTATTATGGACCCTTGGAATGGTGTTTATATAATAAAATCACATATACATCATGGATATAGAATTTTGGAAGGCAATTTGGTAGGGATTGGAAGATATATATGGATCAAAGAGGTGTATATAAGAGAAAAGACTGGTGTACTTTTATAAGTGTGGAAGAGGACTCACTCAGGACTTTTTAAAAGATTAAAATATAATAAATTTATACTCAATTAAAATTAATCTAAAATCATAGAGATTCAATGGTAGGATATTAATAGGTTATAATATGGCCATAATATCATAATTATACAAGTTTAGTTTACAACATAATCATTATCTATTGGTTTAACCCTACCGTAAACCCATTTTAACCTTAACTATGGTGATGAATTTTTCAAAATTAAATAGTGATAATTTTACACATAATGTATAAATTGGATCATAAATATCCATTGGATAAGATTTTATGGAGTTTATCATCCTACATATTCTCTTTTATGATTTTTATGATTTTTAAAAAAATAATAAAATTTTATTTAACATAACATATCATTAATTTTATTTTTTAGACTATACTATTAATTTGAAATTAATGTTAGGAAGATAGAAATAGAATTCAAATATAGTAAATTTAAATATCATTAATACATAATAATTAACTATATAATTATTTTTTACACCATAATTCATCCAAATACAATACTTTCAATGTTATGAAATTTCATTACATTGATTTCTCCACTAATAACAAAAGCATTATTTCAATGTTTTTTAAGAGTTTATTATAAGTATATGGTTAGTAATAATTATAAATAAATATCCATCATAAATAAAATTTCATTATTCACAAATGAAACTTTTATATTCATTCATAACATATTAGTATCCCTATGGTAACATGTAAAATATATTTAAAAGTTAGAGAGAGACATTTTTTGTATTTTTCTTTACTTGAAATGTTATAAATGTAATTATAAAATTAAAATGGAACGCAAATTACTTATAATTGATTTTATGATGTATATTTTACAATTAATTTCATTAAATGAGATAATCATAGTTTTAGGTTGATTTTGAATCCTTATCTCATAGTTCTGCCCATTTTACTCATTTTACCCTTGGCGATGTGAAAAATATTTACTAATATTACTATTAATAATAACAAAAGATAAAAGGGACCTATTTACAAAATTTTATCTTAAAAATTATAAATAAATAATTCATTTTTTATAATTAAAAAAAATATAAGTGGAATAATTAATTCAAATATAAATTCATAAAATGGAATGAAAAAATAAAAATTTTAGAAGAATGGTTTTTAAGACTAAAAAGTAACTTAGATCCAAATCGACAATAATTATTATTCAAATGTAATTGATTGGATTTTATTTTATTAAATAATAAATATTTTACTTTATAATAAAATTTAATTAAAATTGTTACTTTTAAATTACTTTACTTAATGAAAATAAATAACAATTTTACAAAAATAAATATTTCTCACTATTCACTGAAAATTCAATAATTTCAGAAAAATACCAACTATTTTACCTTATGATATTTTTTAAATGTTTATTTAAAAAATATTTTTATTTTATAAAATACAATTTCTAAAAGATAAATAAATTAAATGTATTATTTTATCACAATATTCAATAAGAACAACTTTTAATGAAATAGAACTTTTAAATAATAAAATGACTTCAAAAATTATTTAGTGGTTATTTCTTATACATTAATCAATGAATTTTTATTTATTAGGACCAATATATTTCATATTTCAGTTACTCATATTAATACCCTCAAATTAAATAACTAATTTATAATAGTCACATATAAATATTAATATTTTTATACTATATCCCAATTTTATTAATGCTTGATGTTGCGTGTAAAGAAAAATATAGATCATATTATTTGTTTAAACTAATTTATGGGGTTTTATATTATCCCCTATCCCATTATTTTATTTTTCTCTCATTATTTTATCTCAACCATAAAAGGTTTAATATTTGAAAATAACTGTATTAAAAACCCATATCCTATAGAGGAAAAAACTTCCTTTGAAAAGGGAAAGTGGGAAACATAAAGGTTACCTGAAATAACACATAATATGGATCCTAGATAATTTTAACATTTTTTTGGAGTTAAAATATACAAATGGATGAGAAATATAACTTCCATATACTAATATACTATCACATAGAACATTCCCATGAGAGTGTTAATGATATCGAAACAATAAATAAATAAGGGTTAAAAAGACCTTCAATTCATTAGAATTTATAGTAAAAGTATAACATTTTTCTCAATGTCCTTTTACTAATGTTTAGGGATTATTTTTATTTCAATATAGAGTATATGATAAAACTAACTTACTTGATTTCATTCCATATCATAAACAAAAAATCTTTCATTGATTATGCTTTTATGAATTTTATATTCATCAATTACTATAATAAATGAATATTGAAGATTATTTTTTCAATACATAAGAACTAAAATTTACTTTTAACAGATCATGAGACCTATAAGTCATTCATTCTATCTCTAAATACATACCATAACTAAAATTATTAGCACAAGTTATCCAACATGAATAAATATAATAAATTAATCTCTAAATCCTCAACAATAATAGCCAATGTTTAACTTAATACATTTTACAAATAGTAAAACATAATACTCCTCTAAAATATATATAACCAATTTATAAATCCAAATATATGAAAGATTTTATGACATACTTTTTTAAGATATGCATTATCATTGATCCCCAGGAAACATGATGTGTCTCATCATGTCACATACCAAACATGTCCATACCTTGGTCATATATTCTCTTAAATCATGTTGGTCTTATCCTATAATAACATGAATCACCAAAAAACCTCAATAAATATATATATTATTTCAAAAAATAACTCTTCAAAAAAATAAAATATACTCCATAAATCAAAAAATGAAATAAACAACATAAAAATAAAACCTAAATCAAATTTCCATCAAATCACTAACCAAATTCATGGTCACCAATACTCTATCATTTATATTATCAATGAATATCATCTATTTATATCAAATAAAGAGTATTGTCTCCATATCTAACACATATTCAGGGTTATCTTTCCATCAATCATGTTTTTTCCATAAAATATCACCTTACCACTAAATCACTTTCCTAGGTTATAAGTACCATTAAATATATATTTGAAAATAAATAATTCAATACTCCTAGAGAAAAAACCTTATTTGTTTCATGATTATTATAACCATAATATCATTGGTAAAATTCTTCTACCACATAATTCAATAATCCCATTTTATAAACACATTAATCATTCTATTTAAATTATTGGCATCACTTAAGACCTTACTTTCTATGGGAGATCACCATTGGATTAGTTAATTGACTCATATAATTACTAATATACCCAAACATAATACATGAAATTCCATGGAAATTAATATCTCTACTTCCTTCATTTCCACACATAAAGCATTGAACTATAAATGGTATTATACAGTGAACTTAAATTTCCTCCATCGAACTCTAACCTTTTTATCAGAAATTAATTTCTCTATAACCCAATTTTTTACATATAAAACATCTTCTAGATCCATTGATACATTTCCCTCGGTACTTATTCTAACATAAATGGCATGTAAGAAGCTAAATATTCTTCCCTCTACTGAATTCATTAACTGAACTCCAGTGATATCACATTTTTTTCTTATTGGGTTTTTTAGGAAACTCTCTCAAGATGAGGTTATTAATAATATATCGAGATATATTATTACGCATAAACACCATATTTCTCATTCTAGCACAAATTTAATTTTCTTGATATTGAGGACTATCATTACATTATATGTCATATTTTATACTAACATGTATCCTCCTAGTTCCAACCATTAACTAAAACCAAAAAACATAGCATGAGAAACAATAATTATAGTGATAAATAACATAATCATGAAAAATAATTTATAGGATGTCATACTCATGATTCTATATTTTCAATCAATGACATATTAGGTTTAACCTTGGTCATCCATGATCATCATCTATTCAAATCATTCAGAATGGTTCTTATATAAAATATGAATTAACCTAAGCATATCCCTCAAGAGTCTCAAAAAAGTTTGTAATTAGATAAAATTAAACATGCACTAGAATGAGGGGAATGGTAATCAACCAACTCTTTATGAGTTTATTACCCCTTGATGTATCTGTGCTAAAACCACATCCACTTTTAGTATCCATACATTGATGTATTTCTAGGAAATCCACATAGAATCTAACTTACTAAAACATTAGGATGTTATCCTATAATTAGATATATTTGTAGGGTTTTCACTAATATTCTCTAATTATTATCTCTAATGATTAACTGAACCTTGTTGTGATAACAAATATAATGACCCATACTTTTCATACAAAAATATTTAATCTTATTTACTAAATATTCATTGCATAACATCATAAACGATGTCATAACCTTAAAATATTAATGTCATTAAAGACTTGATAAATAATCATATTATTTCATGAATGGTATTAAATATATACCAAAAATATCTTTCCATATAATAGTCTTCTAATACATTTCCTATATAAAATCATTCTTCATAGCCTGGGGAAAGTAAACATGAAAAGAGGGTGAACTCAGATGCTCAATAAGGATAAATAAGGGAGACATAAATGATCACTTAATCATAATATGGTCATATGTGTATGAGAACCCAATCATGAAATTTGAACACTATATCCAGAATATCATAGATCATAACCATGTTTCATGGAATAATGGTGGATTGTTCTTTAGACATGAGTCATGAAGGAATTAAATAACATGATCCATGAGATAATAAAACTGGTATAAGACATAAGTTGTTTGAATGCACATAAGAATAGAAAATAATTTATTTAGTCAAGGTTCAATGTAAATACTATTATAGGGGATTGGGTTAACTTCCTATTAATTCATATCTATAATCATGGTTCACTAAAAACACTATCATTGTGGACAAAGTCCCTTACTGAACTCTGTTCACTCCTCATTCCAATCCATATTTTCTCATTAGATATCAATCATTACACAATGAAATAGAGGGATATATAATGTTGATCCCACCCATTAGATAATGAATACTATATATATATATGTTCCACATGATTATAAAACATTAATCATGGAATTACCTAAGGAAAGGAAATGGTTTTCATAAACATTTCATCATTTTATAAAATCATAAAGTATAGAAAATTAATGGGTTTAATAAATATCTCATCATCAAAATCATAAACCAGCCATATAAGGAATAAGTATGGTATTATAGGATCATATGCCTGGAAAAGAATAATTATTATCAAATATTGATATCATAGATGACAAATTAATTTAAAATTTCACTAGAATAAATCTAAAGGAAAATACTATTTTCATTTTGAAATTACATATTTAAAATATAAATATTTACAAAATATAAAGTAAAATATTTTCATTGAGAATAACTGAGGAAAATTTTAAGGGAATATTTAAAGAATTTAGTGTTCCTAAAAGTGGTAAATTTAGTTCATTTTGTAATTCTTAAAAAAATAATTCTATTCACATAATTTTTAAATTGAACTTTGTTTCAAGAACGAAAAGAATATTAATTTTTAAAAAAAATAAAAAAAAAGTTTTAAAATTGAATTTAAATAATACCTGAATGTTAGTCCAAATATTTTTGAATTTTTTTTTAAAATACACTAATATCAAATAAAAATGTTTCCAAACCTAAAGAGGAGAAATAAGTCTGGATTTTATTTAAAACATTTTGAGTGAAAAATTGAGAAAAATGTTATTATTACTTGATAATTCCATTTATAACCAAAGTATTATAAAATTAAATTGTTTTATTATTAATGGATCATATAATTTCCTTTTATGTAAATTCAAGCATAAACAGTCTCGAATCAAATGATATTGAATCATAAATCCCTTATATCTTTGCTAACATATGAATTGTATGTCCCATGAATGAATAAGTACAAATGAAACGTTAAATATCATGACCATGAAGAGACTTAGGATATTACATATAAAATGATATGTATATAAACCTCCTAAAACGAAAATATGTGCATAACATAATATATGTCCCAAAGAAGAAAATATGAGTCCTTAAACTCATATAGATTTGGTAATCTCTAAATCAAAATCTCATAAAAGAGAGATCTATATATGGATTTATAAATCCCAATAATTACATGATAAGTATCATAAAATGAATTCATGGGAAATATATTTACCAAAAAAAAGAAAAAAGTGTTGTTTATTATGAGACCCCTATTGTCAATTTTATGTGGGGGTATTTGAGGGATGATTTAGCCCCTTGATATTGGGGTGTTTTGGGATGAAAAGGGTTAAGTTTGGGGACTTTTTCCAGGTTTCATTATTAAGTTACACAGTTATATTAAACATGCATCCTAAGTGTTCATCCTCTTATAGTGTCTTTGTCCAGGTCTCATAGATAGTTCATGGTTAAACTAACCATGCATCCTAAGTGTGCAGCCCATGCAGCTCAAAAAAAGGGGGATATTCAAGGTTTGTGCATGTTTTGTTTAACCGTGTGGGTAAACCATATGACACACTCAAAGAGGGTAATTTTAGTCCTTTATCGTTATTTTTAATTGAGTTTTCTCCCCTTGTATTACCCCATTCAAACCCCATGCCTTGGGAACCTCTCCAAACCCTTTTGGATCCTCTAAAGAACCTCGAAATTGATTTTATGGCAACTTCTTTGTGGTTCTTCACCCAATTCAAAATGTTAGGGTTTCCTTATACTTATTCTTTGGTTTTATCTCTTTTTCACTTTCTACTATAACCCTAGTGTCCATTTTTTCATAATTTACATGTCTAGGGTTATGCTAGATTTTTGTATTTTGGTTTTTAATGTTTGTAAGCCATAGTAGGAGACTCTTTTCTTTGGTTTTTGTCAAAGGTGTCGTGATTCCACCACATGAGGTAGGTGTTTATGATTATTTTAATTTTATTTTAGAGTTATATGATTTATTTATCCATTAAATTTGGTTTAGATTTAATTTAATAATGCATATGAAATCTAGTTTGGATTTTTAAAAGGTTTTAATGCTTTATTAGTTAATTTCCTTTGGAAAAGATGGTTGAATTATCTTGTTTTATGGAATTTGATTTGAAATTGATGTTTAATGCATTATTTGTGTTTGATAAAATGACACATATGGTTTTCATCATGAAATTAACTAAATTGTTTTTGGATTTATCCCAAATTTAGTTTTCATAGTGGGATCACTTTTGTGTTTAAGCAGTTTCCTCTTTTTAAAGTGGTTTCATTAATTTTATAAAACAAAATGAAGTTTTCCTTGAATTACTTGGTTATGATTGGAAGTGTTTATGATTTATTTTAGAATTGTTTGTGAATTCCATATTTTTTTAAAAATTTATTTCCAGATGTATATGAATTGTATACAACAAAAGTTAAGGCTCTATTGTCACTTCTTGATGTGATGTTTATTGTTCCCTTGTATATCCCCTAGGTAGTAACTGATGTTTATTCTTTTCAATGTGATGTATATTTTATGATGTGATTAATGTGGTACTTATGTATCAAGGATCACTTCAAGGATAATGTAGGAGTTGGGAACTATATTATTATGATGTAATCCCTAAGGTCTTATTATTATCATGTGATGATGTTATTGTTCATGGCCCACCTCTATTATTATTCCATGATGAGACCAAGGTTTATAGGTGGGAAGTAGTGGGATATTACTGGGCTAGTTGAGGTTTACCACTGGCTAGTCCCCCCAACTTTTATATATTAATCTCTTGGTAGTTTTCTACTAAGGATATTTCTTAGATAGATTATGTGGATGGATGTGTGACTATTAGAATTCAGGTACTCAGGTCCACTTTCTCATGTCATTTATTTTCCTATTTGTCCTCATGGTGTTACCTCATGCTATATATCATATATTTTGAATTCTGTTACATATATTTTCATGTGTGATGATTATTGATTAGAGAGACTAGTTTAATGTTTGATTCACTTTTGGTTTTGTACAGTTGTTAACTATATTTATTTCATCTCTTTATTAGCTTTGTTTATAACCTGTTATAGTTGTGTTTCATTATTTATTCCCTTGATTCCTTTGTTCCATTTTAATTAGGTGATTAATGGATTTTAAAGGAAAAAGTAAGAAATGGTTTTTAGATTGGAATTTTTGGTTGGAATGCTTTTGAAATGTTTTAAACCATGTGTAGGTTTATTTTTCAGAAGTTTTTAATTTTTAAATAGAAATGGTTATCCCTTTAAAATGGATTGGTTTTTCATAAAACCTTTTCATGGATTTTTTATGAAATTGCTTCTTTGATAATGTTCATGATCTATGATTTGTTTTATTACTATATTATGTAAAGGATAATAAAAACCTATTTTTCTCTATTATTTACAAACTAGTGATCTTATTTTCTTTAAAAAAAATATTGAATTATACTCATAGTGGTATTCTAATGGCTTTGTCTCAAAACCTAAATACTCACATTGGTGGGTATGTAGTCTTCATTTCTTATGTAGATTCCTCCTAGTTTTAAATTTTATGTTGGGTCTATTTCTATCTTCCTTGAGAAGTGGGTGTTTTATATATGATGGTGGTGACTAGAGAGTCATGCAGAGTTTGTGATTATACCTTTGTTTTCATCGAACTTGTTGGCTCAAGCTTTATATCATCTAATTCTATTATTATTTTGTTTTATCTTACATTGTAGTTTTGTAGCTCTGATTGGTTGCTAATTTATATGAGATGACTCTTGGAATATGTCTTATAGTTTTTACTATTATACCTTGTTTTTATGTTTTTATTTGGCTCCTTAAGGGTGAAACTATCTCTAACATCTATGTGTGATACCCTTGACGTTTTTCATCATCCTGGGGGGTCATGGATGCTCCTTGGGTATGTGGCGGGCAGTGTCAATAATTCAACAGAAGGATTTACCAGGTTGGTTTATTACAAAATGGTATCATAAAAACCTTTTTTTTTGTTTTGGGGTGTTTCTAGGTAGTATAGAGACCTGGATTGTCATTTGGGATTGTGTGGAGTGTGTGGGAAAGGAACTATCTAACTCTTTATCACACTAAATCATGTTTTTCCATGGGAGTATCAGGTTTTAGTCAAGATATTGAGTTAGGATTTGGATATTTTGATAGACTTATGATATATTGAGAAGATTATTTGATCCCTATTGATTGTACTGATGATTTTGGAGGTTGTTTAGTGTTTTATATGTGATAAGGGTGAATGAAGTAGTGTTGTGCAATTGGAATGTAGAATCTGGTAAATCATGTGTTTCTTGTGATAAATGGTTAAGTAAACTACTATAGATATTTTTGAATGATTGGAGCATGATTTACTATCCCAAGCATCCAAACCATGCACAACATAGTTTCACCTCCAGAATTTTTTTCCCCTCCATGTCTTCCTGTATTGACTCTAATATAGTATTCCATTATTATAATATCATATAGGGAGTTTTATTTGGTATTTTTATGGAAATTGGTTGAGTTTAATGTGGTTTAATATGAAATGTGTGTGTGTGTTCTTGATTTTGTCCCTTGGGGACTTTTTTTTAGCGATGAAACTTGGTTTTAAAAATTAAATATAAGTGTCTTGATTTTTGAAATAATTTTTTGTGGTTTGAAAACCATGTGTGTTTTGTTTTGAAACTGATATAAGGAAAATGTTTTGAGTTGAAAATAACTTGGGTTTATAAAGAGTAATTTTTTTAAACACATTAGTTTATAAAGTAGGTTTTTGAGAATCAGTTTATGAAAGTGATAACCTTGAGATGGTTTATTTCAAAGTGGAGTTTTGAAATTTTTTTAGAAAGAAGGGTGATCTTTCCTTTTTAGGAAAATAGATGATAATATTTTGAAAGAGAAGGGTTTTGACCCTTGGTTTAAAGGTAACTTGAGACCAGTGGGTCTCAGTGATGGGTCAAGCATTTAACTTTTATTTTCATTATGGTTTGAAAAAAATCAAATGATATTTTGAAATATTGTTTTTTTCTATTGTTTATGGGATAGCTTGTTTTGTTTGAGGATCATGGGTGGTTGGGATCATGTCTTATGTGATTTTATAAGTACCTCCTAGAAATGTCTTTATGGGAGAGAGAGTGTTGTTCATAGTGGTTCCCTTTGGATAGTTTTTTCCCAAGGGTGTAGACCTCCTCTATTCTATATTTCATTCCTTGAGTGATTGGTAGTTTTAAAATGACCTAGTGTTAAGGTTTAACCATCACATGTTAGATTTATTGGATTTTTAAAATGTTTTCTAGGTGAATTTATTTGTTCTTATTGAAATATGGTTTTCACTTATAATTTCAAGTGAGACTTGGAATGATAAGCACTGTTAAATTTTAAAGGTTTATTTAAAATTATATATATAATTTTAAATGAGTTTTGACCTCATTTGGGTTGTGGAATGAAATGGAAAGTTTGGTTTTTAGATTCTAAAGGTTTTTATTGGGTGATCCAAGTGGGGATTTAATATTCCAATTGCATTTTCAATTATGGGGAAATCATTTTAAATGGATTGTGATTTTTTTAAACGTTTTGACCTCAAATGGGTTGTATTTTGAAATTTTAAGAGGGTTGTTTTAGTTCCATTGAGTTTTTTAAGGGAAAATGTTTTGGTTTTCCAAATATTTCTTCTTTGGGTTTGTGAAAACTAATTTGGAAGATGTGTTTCAAAATGTATTTATAGATTTTGGTTTTGAAAGAATTTTTTGAAGTGGGATTTCAACCATTTAAAAGTTTAACTTTTAGTGTTTTACTAAATGGGATGGGTTATTTTCATCTTAATTTAATTTAAAAATAGATTTTGGAAATGATTTGGAAAGTTGTTTTGGAAGAGAAAGGTTTTGCGCATTGAATTTTTATTGGGAAAATTTTTGAAAGAGGCCAAAATAAATTTTGGTTAGTTGCATGTTTTCTTAGGGAAAAATATCATATTTTGGTGTTTTTTAAAAGGTGTTGAGGCATAGAAAGGTTATTTTCAAGTAGTTGTTAATTTAAACCAATTGAGAGTGTTTCATGAAATGCTTATGTGTGTTTCATATTTTGAAATATTTTTTTTTTGTGTTTACCTTCTGACATGTGTAATGCCTTGGTTTTTTAGTATTAATGCATGCCTTGTTGTTTGGTTGTCTTCTTTTGAAGCCTTTGGTGTTTTCTAATGTATTTTCCCATTTTAAGGACGGTTTTCTATTGATGTGGGAATAAGTGAATTTGGTTTCATACATGGGTAATTTGGATGGATGTTGCCTTTGGGCCTTTAAATAACCCATTAGTGCTAGATTTGTGGTGTTTTCCATTGGATGGTGCTCTGGATTGAGGTCATAGTTTTCCCATAGAGGCCAATGACTTTAGAAAATGTCCCAAATCATCTCTTATTATCTAATTACTTGAGGTTATCCCTTTTGGAGGTGAGTGTTAGTATTTTTAGTATCTTGGACATGTGGTTGTTGAGTTATTTGTCTCAGTTTTCTATTTAAGAAGTGAAAGTTTGTTTTTAATGGCCCGGACCTCTCCCATACATTAATCTATGTAAATCTAGTGTTTTAGGTGTTATGGGAGATCAATGTGACTTATCCCCAACATTTTTCCAAAGTTCAAATTCTATGAACAGTTCCATTGGTGAGATCGATGGGAACAGTTCCATCAGTGAGACTGATGAAAACAGTTCAATCAGTGAGACCAATGGGAATAGTACCATCGGTGAGACTGATGGGAATAGATGCATCAGTGAGACCGATTCAAACAGTTCCATCAGTGAGACTGATGCGAACAGTTCTATCGGTTAGACCGATACAAACAGTTCCATCAGTGAGACCGATGAAAAAAATTTCCATCGGTAAGACCGATGGGAACAGTTCCATCAGTGAGACCGATGGGAATAGTTCCATTGGTGAGACCGATTTGAATAGATCCATCAGTGAGACTGATGCGAACAGTTCCATCGGTGGGACCGATATGAACTGTTCCATCGATGCGACCAATGCGAACAGTTCCATCAGTGAGAGTGATGGGAACAATCCATTGGTGAGACCGATGCAAAAAGTTTCATCGGTGAGACCGATGAGAACAATTCCATCGGTGAGACCGATGGGAAAAGTTCCATTAGTGAGACAAATAGGTACAGTTCCATCAGTTAGACCGATGCCAACAGTTCCATTCGTGATACTAATGGGAACAGTTACATCGGTGAGACCGATGTGATCAGTTCCATCAATATCAGTTTTTCATTCTATGAACAGTACCATCAGCATTGGTGATTTTTTCTGTAAACAGTACCATCGGCATCAGTGATTCATTCTTTTAACAATACCATCGGCATCGGTGAGTCCTTCTGTGAAGAGTTCCATCGGAATCGGTGAGCCCTTTTGTCAATAGTATCATCAACATCGCTGAGTCATTCTATGAACAGTATCATCGGGATCGGTGAGTCATTTTATGAACAGTACCATCGGCATCGGTGATTTATTCTTTGAACAGTACCATCCGCATCGGAGAGTCGTTCTATGAATAGTACCGTCAGTATTGGTGAGTCGTTCTATGAACACTACCATCGACATCAGTGATTTATTCTGTAACTACTACCATCGGCATTGGTGAGTCATTCTGTGACTAGTACCATCGGCATCGGTGAGTTGTTCTGTAAATAGTACCATCAGCATCAGTGAGTCATTCTATGAATAGTACCATCGGCATCGGTGAGTCATTCTGTGAACAGTACCATCGGCATCGGTGAGTCATTCTGTGAACAGTACCATTGGCATCGATGAGTAATTCTGTTAATAGTACCATCGGCATTAGTGATTCATTCTGTGAATAGTGTTTCTAGGATCGTGTATAGTGTTTCCAGGGTCAGTAGGTGTACAGTGTTTTCATGATCATGAATAGTGTTTCCAGCTTCCTATATTTTAACCCCTTTGACATTTTCCTTGACATAAAATTCATTCAAGGCCTTGTTTTAAGGGATTTAAGGCCGAATCAAATCCCATAACTCCTATATTAATTTTAATAAGTCCCAGGATTTCTTTACTTGGTCAAACCGTGTGGTTTAATCCAATCCACTTTTAATGAAAAATCTAGCGTATCTTAAACTGTTTCTCCATAAGACACTTGAATATTTCCTTCTTCCCATAGGATCAGTGTGATCAAACCTTAATCCTCAGATCGTTTCCCCTTGAAGTTTCTTCCTGCTGCATGTGCACCCCCTGTTTTGGTGCACGCAGCAAGTGTCAATCCTTCATCGATATAAGGTATGATTTATCATCAATATTTTGGGTTCAAATTCTCTTGTTTATCCTTTCCATATTATGGTATGTGATATCCATGATTCTAATGAAGTTTTCTTGGGTTTTGGTTGGTGCGGTCGTACCATGAAATCCTCAAGTGGATGCAGTTATCAGGGGAGGAGGCGATTGTGATCCATTGTGTGGATCGTTCTCGTATAAAGAACATCAAGAACCATTTGAAGTAGGGGATTCATTACTTATTTATTCTTTTATGTGAAAATATAGAGTTAGAATGTTTTATCCCACTGGATCACAATAAAATTGACATAATAAATATTTTAATAGGATAAATAAATTGATATCGATCATATGTTATTACCTATTATTTCTATAGATATTTTGATATCTATGTTTTCCTTATTTATCTTTTTGTTCTTGATGGAAATTAGAAAAGAATGTAAACTGGGATTAATTGTAAATTAATTTTCAAAGATAAAGAGGCATGTAAATGAATCTAGTTCCTCTTTTTGTAATTTTATGTTAATCAAATTGATGCATTAAGCATGTTTAATCAATTTGTGATAGATTAAGGTTTAGTTTTCCTATATTTGGAACATGAAAATAATAAATCAATTAATTACAGAAAGATTAAATGACTGTTTTTTCGATAAAAGATAATGCCACATAGGGTTCTGAGTTACCCTCTTGCTTGCTTAAGGGCTAAGAGCCCAGTTGATATGATGTTTGTTTTACTACTACTTATGTTGTGATATGAGCCTGGATGGCTATTTTGATATTTGGTGGTAGGGAGGCCCATTGGTTATGGAAGTAGTTGATGCCTAGAGTGGTGAGAAGCATTGGTTTATTCATGTGGGTGTTAGGGAGGACATCAGAGATGATGAAATGGGTTAGATGTGAATGTTTAGATTCTTGATGAATTTTATTGGTTGTTTATCTGTTTTACTTTCCCCACTTCTCAAGGCAGCTAATCTTGCTTACCCTTCTTCCAAAAGGGGGAAAATATGCATGGGGTATTCCATGTGCTTTCCATGTTTATCTTCTCGAGGGAGGATGGGTATATCCTCTTTCTATAGGTGGAAAAGATTCGATGGGTAGTTCACCTACTCACCATGTTGATCCCCTTATGTTTAGTAGCTTAGAATGTTTTACTATAATTCCTGGTAATATTGGAAATTAATGATGCTAATAAATGATTGAATAAATTATGTTAACCCATGGGGTTGTAGCTTACTGGGATGCAATGTTGTGGTTGAAATTTTTAAAGGAACAGTGTACTTTGGGTGTGATGATAATAAAATATAACATGGAAATTGTTAAGGGTTAATTAGTGTTTAAATAATTAATAAACGTAAAGTGAAGCTGATAAAAAGAGAAAGAAGTAATGTAATAAATCTCTTTAAATGGTTGTGTGCTTATAGGATACCTAATCTTAGAAGTGGAAGCCGAGAGTCTGAGAGATGTTATCTTCAGTTGATTCTTAGACTTGGTTATGCTCATAGTGTGGTTTTAAGTTGTAATATATTATATAATTTTTGTGTTTCTATATGCTAATCCACCCTGTTATTTTGGGAAAATGACACCCTGGGGATTCTGAGACCTAGGGGGTGTTTTCCCCAACATTCTGGTGGGATGATGGATGGTTCACTACCCCCTTATGCCCTGCTCTCTTTGCTTGGTAGTTACTTGTGCTGGTAGGCACAGTGGTTAGTTTTCCCAATATATGTGTGCAGAGGGCTGTAATGGCTTGTGGTTATTCACACACATATATTCTAGATATAGTTTCCTATGAACTACTATAGTTGTAACGTGTATAGGATAAGATGGCTTGAGAATCCTTACTTGATGTATGGGCTGTAATGGCCAGAGGTATAATTTCTGATGTATGATACACATTATGCGAGATTTGGTGGCTCCTAAAAACTGTCTGGTTACTTTGCTTATGTGGATGTGGGGGTTTTGTTGCATGAGGTGCATGTTGTGGTGCTTCACCCAGGTGTTTTTGGGAAAGCCTTTTGGAGAGAGATTCTTAGGACGTACGATGATGGGGAAAAGTGGAAAACTAGGGGGAAGTAGTAGTGGGGTACCCTTGATATTATTTATTATATTATACTCTTGTATGCGATACTTGGTGATAGTATCAATGGTGAGGTTGGGAACTTAGTATACCTTTTTAAGTGATGTGTTAGTTTCACTTGTTGTTCACTCTGCTTTATCATGCTTTCTTTACTTTTTATCAAGAGGCTTTAGGGAGGATCCTACTGATTATACTATTATACTCACCCTATATATATATAAACTATTTTTTAGGACACTTAGAGAAGGTTTGAGATCAAGTTGGTTTCTATTGGCTTGGGGATGCAGGAGTTTTTCGGGTATGTGGTTATTGTTGTTTTTATTTTCCTTTGGTACTTGCAGTTTTTACATTCAATTGTAGTGGTTTTACATGAAATTACATATGCACACTTGGGTTTTCTTTTATATTTCAGTCTAAGTTGGAGTTTTTTGGATTCTATCTTATCTCTCTCTTTCGCATGTGTTCTCTTAGAGGGTAATGCCTCCCGTTTGTGGGTTTACTATAACCTCGGTGCTAGTCACTAACATGGGGCCTACTGGAGTTGGGACTCGAGGGGTTATTATCTCTCTAATCACATTTCCATCCTAGGAGGGGTACACCTTGTGGTGAGGAGGTTGTGACAGAGTGATATCATAGGTAGGTTGAGGGATGGGATGGAGTTTTTTTAGGCACATGTGAGGTTGCATGGGTTGGTAGGGAAATGGGGTCAGTCAAGTTTAGAAAGTGATGTAAACACTGGAGACCAGTTGAGACATAGGAATTTAGGGCCCTTGGTGATCTTATTCATAGACCTTTAAGTTTAAAATAGATACTAAACGAGGTGATACTAGTTGCAGTATAGAGACCTAGGAAAGGATCACGCATCATTCTTCTTTGTGCCTGTGTTTGAATGGGTAGACCTTGGGATAGGTTAATCTAAAATGAATAAAAGAAAACAATTAATTAATTAATTTTGAGTCTTCAATATTCTAGGTTTAAGAGCTCTAACTATTTTTTATTTTACAGGTATAGATCCAGGTTGACGTCCTTGTCAGGTTCACGTGGAAGATGTCCAGAAGGTTGAGCCCGCAGATTGTTGCAGGGTAGAGGTTGACGACGACAACACATGGAGGAGGAAACTCCACGAGTTTTAGTGCCAGAGTATACAGAAGTATGAGGGCTCTGTTTCAGATGTAGTCATGAAAGACTGATTGGAGGAGGTCAAGATAGGCTTTAGTTTGATCCGTGATCGGAATGATCATTGGGTGTTTTTGGTTGTGACGATGTTGCGTGGAGAAATGGTGTAGTGGTGGTTCTTGTTCCTCAGGGATCATGAGGAGTCAGCAATCACATAGGAGGAGTTCCAAGATAAGCTTATAGTCAAGTTTTCTTCTTCGACCGCGAAGGCATCCAGTCACCATGAGCTTCTTACCCTTCGACAGGGGAGCTCCAGTGTAAAAGATTTTGGAATCCGTTTTAGTAAAATTTTACAATATTCTTTATCCCTATTTCCAGATGAGGAGGCAGGGCCAAAAAATTCGAGGAGTCTTTATGTCTAGAGATCCAGCGCCAAGTCCCCCCATTTAAGCTGAAGACATATATTGAGGTGCTATTGAGGGCAGAGTTCGTCGAGAGGACATTGTCCTGAACTAGATCATCATGAGAGGGTAGTCTTCAGGATTCCTCATAAAGCAGACCTATGGTCTGGGGTTCCAAGTTTTTCAGGGAAGAAGAGTTTTTGTTCGGACGGGGGTAGGTCTCAGCCGTCCGCATCTCGTTTCTCTAGAGGCAGCGGCTCTCATGCCTATGCCAAAGTATCATGCGCTTTTTTCTTATAGTGTTAGAGGTCATCAGAAGTGAGAGTGTCTGACCTTCCATAGAGTCATCGTGCACCAGGTTTTCCGTTCTAGGTTCTTCCGTTGAGGTAGTTCCAACCGAGGCAGCAGTAGCTGGTTGTGTAGGATCGAAATATAATATGAGATGCTCAATATACAAGAGGGGGGGTGAATTGTATACTTTAAAAATTCCTTTGGAACCTTTAAAGTTAGTTATGAACAACTAAAGTTTCCTTAAGAAAAGGAAAGGACTAAGTTTAACAAAGTTAAACTAAGTAGATTCACAACACCTCTAACACCGAACTAAACTTGGAAAGAGATTCCAAAAGAAGATTCCGGAAATATGGTTCCGGAAATTGAAACTTAACAAAAGTTACAATATAAGATTCTACCTTAAAGCGTATAGAATCTAAACTAATCAGAGTAAGTAAGGAAGTATAAGAAAGTTATACTTTCCTTAAGATACAAATTGCAGCGGAATAAAGACAAGTAGTAAAACTACTAGTAACAAGATAATAGTCTTTTAACCCAAAGAGAAGGGTATCCAACAACCTTGGATAAAGGTCCCTTGATTTATACTTTCAAGCAAGTCTGTCTTACCCACACCAGGGTAAGCCCTCGATACGAAGATCGGTGTCTCTGTCTTGCTATCCCCGCAAGCCCTCAACTTCAAGGTAGTTGGCAACCTCTGTCTTTCTCAGCAAGAAAGCCCTCGATCTTTAAGGTAGTCGGCACCTCTGTCTTTCTCAGCAAGAAAGCCCTCGATCTTTAAGGTAGTCGGCACCTCTGTCTTCCTATCCCCGGAAGCCCTCGAATGTAATCACCAACATTCGGAGTCGCACGAAGCTTTGAGAGTTAATAAGAGACTCTCTCTCTCTAGAAATCACTTCAACAGCATGTAAGCACTTTATCAACAATCGGCATATGCATCAACCATCAGCACCGAGCTCTTTCAAATGAGCTCCTATTTATAGGTAAGGTCGGCTCCTTCTCCAACGGTCATATTTCCCTTAAAGTTCGGAGGGACCTGTACACGTGTCACTTAGACAACGGTTAGTTTATAACAAAATGGACGACATCGTTTTATAACAAAACAAGTGTAACAGAAAGTAAGACATCGTTTTAAACTCTAACATAAAGGTTCGGAATAGAAACTTCGGAGTGAAGGTTCGGAGTGAATAAATTCAGAGTGTATAAAACAATGATAATCAGATTCTGTTTAATAGGAGAATTCGGAATGAAAATTCGGAGTAGGAATTCGGAATAGGAATTCGTCATCAGAAATCGTAATGAGAATTCATCATTAGAATTCGTCATCAGAATTCGTCATCAGAATTCGTAATGAGAATTCGTCAACAGAATTCGTAATGAGAATTCGTCATCAGAATTCGTAATGAGAATTCTTTATCAGAATTCGTAATGAGAATTCGGAATGAGATTTCTTCATTAGAATTCGTAATGAGAATTCTTCTTCAGAATTCGTAATGAGAATTCGGAATGGGATTTCTTCATTAGAATTCGTAATGAGAATTCTTCTTCAGAATTCGTATCCTGAATCTGGAATAGAACTTAGTCAGAATTCATATCCGGAATTCGGAATGAAACTTCCTTATAGTTCTTGTCCAGAATCTGAATACTAAACAGAATGCTTTATATCTAAGTTTTAATGATTCCGAGAAAATGAATCCGAAACTCATACTTAAGAAAAATATGAATGAAAATATGATAAGGATAATTTTTCTTATAAAATCGATTTTCCTTAAGAAAGCAATTTTCCTTATAAAAGCAATTTTCCTTAAGAAAGCATTTTTTTCTTATAAAAGCGATTTTCCTTAAGAAAGCATTTTTCCTTATAAAAGCGATTTTCCTTAAGAAAGAATTTTTCCTTAAAGATAAGGTGTTTGTGATTTTCAAAACATGAAGGAATGGAAAAGTCATAAGGAAAACCTTATTGACTCAACAATCTCCCCCTTTTTGGAAAGCACAAACATCCTTACGAAAAAGCTATTCTAAGAAGAAACACATTAAAGCTTATCTCCCTTGGTTTAAAAAAATATAGATGAATACGACTAACTCCCCCTTAGGCTTTGAATCTCTAAGGATCGTATTCATATTTCCGGAGTGATGTTTCTTTAAGAAAAACTCCCCCTTAAACAAACTCTTATTAGAGTTCTATTTCCTTGGGTATTTTTCTTTCTCCTCCTTTGATAAGAACTTATTAGATTTCCTCTTTTTCTTAAGGATCTTTTCCTTCTCCCCCTTTGTGATTTTCAAAAAGAATTGGAGGGAATGGAAAAAATAACAAAGTACCTGAAAGATTAGTAATGACAACAATAGAATCAACAAGCACAATTCTCATTATATTTGAAATGTCAGCAACAAAAACAAATTACAACAAAAAGATCGGATTGGTCATTTCGGATCTTTCTCCTTCGACATGAGCCCCTTAAGAATTGTCTTGATCTTCTTGAGGTCCTTATGATCTTCCTCTGCTTGCTTCTCTAAGGCAACTATTCTTGCTGACTGGGCTTCAATTACTTCTTCCTGAGCCTTCAACTTTTCTTCCTGAGATTTCATCTTCTCTTCCTGAGCCTTCATTCTTTCTAGAAAATTGATCCGATGATCCCTTTCAAATTTCCAACTTTGATTAATGGAGTTGAGCTTTCCATTCAGATCTCTCACTTCCTGAATCTGAATTTTCTTTTCTTCTGTCAATTTCTCATCGAATGAAGCAGTCATCTCATGAAACTTCTTGTCCTCGGTTTGAAATGCATCCTTAACATTTTCTTGAAACTCATCCAGCAACCTCATCTCTTCCACATTCTTCTTCGACCAGCTTGTCATCCTCTTGCAAGATCTTTTATGTGCTTCGTAACCAACGAAGAAAGTTTTGAACTGAGCTTCAAACTCTACACACTTATCCATTACCATGGATACGGAGTCGGTTTTCTGATTCAGCGCATGTTGAAGCATCTGGCATCTAGAGTCAATACTGGAGAATGTTGGAATGGATCCCACCAACTTCTTCAAGGATTGAACAAAAAAATCGTGCCCCAACGATGATGACTCTGAATCTGAAATCTTGCTAGGAGAATTTTCTTCCTCAATAAGCTCCAACTTTCTCTTCGAAGAACTACCAGCTTCCTTCCTCATACTCTTTTCTGAACTCGGGGTATCAGCAAGAATTTGTTTCCCCTTATCTTTTTCCGGAATAGAAACCTGTTCCGGAGATTTCTTCTCGCTATCAGACACTTGAACAACCAAATCTTCCTCATCAGCAACTTCTACATTTTCCTTCTGAGCAGCATCAAGTAAAAGATGTTCTTCTTCTCTCAGACAAGAAACTTCTTCTTCGCCTTTCTCTTCTTCCATATTCGGAGTGACAAGCTTTGAAGATTGAGCTTCAGATGTTCGGAGCGACAAGTATTCCGAAGGAGTTCCTTTATATTCATCTACTTGTTTGAGCATATCTCCTGTCTCACTACTTCCTTCAGCAGCTTCTTCAACTTCTTCCACTTGCTCTACTTCCTCAGTAGCGACAGCCTCTTCCGGAGTAACAAGATTTCTTCCTGGAGTCTCAGGTAGAGATTCCAGAGAGAAAGATCTCGGAACGGGAATGGTTGCTGAAACCATTTCGTTGAACTTTAACAAGGCCTGAGCTACCTCAGCCTCAGACATTTTCTTCTTCAGTTTCTTTTCCTTTGCCTGTTTCTCGAGCTCATCAGCAGCCTTTTCTTTCAGAGCTTTAGCCTCTGCAGGATCCAATCCGAACTGCGGATCTCCTTCCTTCCTCTTCTCTTTATCAGCTCTCCACTTTGCTGCAACCTCATCAGTATAGGTTTTCTTCTTCTTAGACATAGGAGGTGCGGAGTGGACTTCCCTAGACTTAGGTTCCTCAGCTTCGACTACCACTTCTTTCAGCTTCCTCTTCCTTACCGGCTTGGATGATTCCGGATCAGCCACTTTCGGAGTCACTTCTGCTTGAGGAGGTAGATCAATAAACTTCCCTGACTCCTTGTTAAAAGCTATATTCATCCTTTTAAGAGTGGCATCACTAAGCAGCATGATCTTACAAACTTTCGGCTTAGAACTGCAAGCCACCTTGAAAGATTCTAGGCACCGAACTATGAGCTTTGACAATATTGCCGGGTACATCACAATCTGAGCTCTCAGATTCCCCTTCTTCAAATTTTCAATATTAAGAAGAATATGCTTCATCAGGTTGAACTTCCTTAGATTTATCAGGAAATCTAAGATATATATCTCACTTTTCTTAAAGCTGTCCTTGTCTCCTTTTCTTGGTACGATAAGCCCTTGCACCCATAACTCCAGAATCCAGAAGTTTGTAGAAAGACTTGCTATTTTCGGAGCCTTTTCATCATCCAATCCGAGAATTTCTAATGCCTTTTCCTTGTTGAAGCTACCCAAAGAGTCTGGCAATACATGGGAAATAAACTCAGCTTCCCCTTCATAACTCAGCCCTACCAAGCTTGCAGCCTTGGTGTAAGAAAGCTTATATGTCTTGCCATACGATTTGAAAGAAAATTTTTCTCTATTATCTTCCTCGAAGAAAGCAACCGACTCATAAAACTCGACAAGAAAGTCAGAGTAGACTTCATCTTGGTTGCCGGTTTTTGATACCGCAACACCTTCCCAGCCATTCAGCTTGATATTCTTTGAAATAATAGAATCGTAGTTGCTGAAGAAATTCGGATGAACTAACCTCTCTCTGTAGACTAACCACTGAGAAATGGGCTTGGTTGAAGACATTTCTTGAGAAGCTAACTCTGCAGACATTCGGATTAGAAGTCCTCTGAGATATTCGGAACAGAGAAGACTGAAGTTCGGAACTGAGAAAACTGTGGTTCGGAACGGCCTTAAATCGGAGAGTCAGAGCTTCAGCACGCAAAAGCTTGAAATCGATGTGGGACGAGAAAAATAAGGTCCCCTTTATATAGGCAATGGAATGACGGTTCAACTTCCTCGGTTGATCTAACGGTTTAGAACGATATGAGATCAGATCTAACGGTTGAAAGCTTGAATCCGATCTTTTTGAGGTTTTATTAAAGTAAAGAATTAAGAAATCCAAAAACCAAAAACAAACTATAAGAAATTTCCAGCAAGTAAAATATGATTACGAAAACTTCAGTAAGGAAATAATACCTTTCGGATTAGCTTAGGAAAGTTATTCGTAATGGGTAATATAAAGATGACTACAAAAAACTCAATACGAAAAAGTAAATACGAAAAGTCAATACGAAAAAGTAAATACGAAAATTCAATACGAAAAACTCAATACGAAAAAGTAAATACGAAAACTTGTTATGGAAGATTCAGTACGAAAGTTCCGTTATGAAAATACCAGTACAAAAGTTTTCCATTCCGGAAATTTTCAATACAAATACTTCCATTCCAGAAGTATTCTGTGCGAAAATATCCTTTCTGGAAAATTGTTGTTCCGGAAATTCCATTCCTGAAATTTTCGTTCCGAAAAGTTTGAAAACAAATTTTGAAAAACTTTGTTAAATAAACAATCAAATGTACTCCCCCTATGAAAAGGAGTTTATTACTGTAAGGAGACTTTTTCAACAGAAAGTTAATTAAGGAAGATTACCTTACGGTTATCATTCCTAACTTTTGTTTAATATATTCAAATCTATCAGAAGGCAAGGATTTGTGAAAATGTCAGCAAGTTGATCTTGCGTTCCGATAAACTGAAGAATAATATCTCCTTTGGTTTTGATAATCTTTTCAAAAAAGATTTTGTTACCAGTCATGTGCCGGGAACATCCACTATCCATGTACCAAATATTGTTGCTGGTATTTTCTTTATTTTCCTGAAATTAAGAACAAAGTTAGATTTTCGGAATCCAAACTTGTTTGGATCCGAGATTTCCAGACAATAAAAATTTTAGGTATCCACATTTTCTTAGAAAAGTAAGCTTTATGAAAACCTAAGGATTGGGTTTTGTTTAAGGAACAACTTCTTGCCCAGTGACCACCACATTGACATTTAGTGCAAAATGGGGCACTTTGAGGAACAAAATAATTGTTACTGAAAACTGGTTTTGCATGGGTATAACCAAATCCGGATTTATTTCTTAAAGGTCGTATTTGAGAATACATCTTATCAAAATTTTCCTTACCATGGGTAAAGTTTGATAAACACTTCTTTAAGGAAAAAATTTCGGACTTGAGTTTTACAACCAAGTTTTTATCCTCAAAATCATTAGTTTTTGAACTAGAGTTAGGCTCGAAAACATTTTTATTAGAAATTACTTTTTCTAATTCTTTAGAAAGTTTATTCTTCTCAGAACTTACTTCCTCAAGATTTTTTGAAATACTTTCAAAATCAGCATTTTTCTTATCAAGATCTTTAGAAAGATCTGATATCTCTTTAGTAAGAATAGAATTCCTAGAATTTTCCTTATCAAGTTTCTTGTTGAGTTTGGAATTCTCAATCTCAAGAATTTCAGCAAACCTAGAGACTTCTTCATAAGTAGGTAAAGTATTTTCCTCATCAGAAGATGATTCTTCATCAGAAGAGTTATAATACTTACTATCATTAGGATTTAAAGAAACATTGGTCAATGATTCAGCATTTCGTACCTTAGCCATGAGACAATGATTATAAAAAGGTAATCTGGCTATAAGACCATGATTCTTCTGTCCTGAAGATTCATATTCAGAAGATTCATCTGAAGAGTCACCACCACTGGCACTCCAGGTGTCATTAGCTTTCAGAACTTTCTTAGCTTTAGCTTTGTAATACTTCTTCCTGTTCTTTTCTGAATGTCTTTCCTTCCTTTCTTTCTTTCTGAGCATAGGGCAATCAGGTCTAATATGTCCAGCTCTTTTACATTCATAACAAGTTACTTCTCCATCTTTCTTATCTTTCCTGTCCTTCTTCTTATACTTGGATTGAAAGTTTCTTTGCCCAGCTATCTTGTTCATCCTTCGAGCAAGATTGGCTAATTCATTTTCTGAAACTTCACTCTCACTAGATTCGGATTGGAAAATGACTTTCTTCGATTTGGATCTGGTTACTCTCTCAGGAGTCTTAGCTTTCATCTGATTCGAAGTTGTAGTAAAAGCAACAGTACCATTTCCATTCTTCTTCTTGATGTTGTCAGCATCTCTCTTCATTCTGGTCTCATGTTGTAGAAGAGTTCCAAATAATTCATCAAGAGTAATTTGAGTGACCTTCCTGTTCTCATCTATAGTTGTTCTCTTGGATTCCCACTCATTGGGCATAATATCAATAATCTTGTCCACAAGAGCTTCATCATCTAAACCTTTCTCTCCCATAGATTGTAGACTGTTGACAATTGTCATAAATCTTTGTTGAACTTTACAGATAGGTTCTCCATAAGGAAAATTGAAGCCATGATATTCAGCTCTAAGCATAGCTCTTCTAGTCTCAATCACTTTAGAAGTCCCAAAGTGTGTTACCTCTAACTTCTTCCATATACAGTTAGCTGCTTCACAAGAAGAAATTTGGCTATATATATTTCTAGTCATTGAACATAATAAAGTATTGCGTACCTTATAATTGAGTTGATATTCTTGCTTTTCCTGGTTAGTAAAGGTTCTGACTTCCTTGTCAGGAATTTTATAATCACCAGTAAGCATCACAAAGTTGTCTACTCCAGTATTGATAACAAAAGTCTTCATACGATCTCTCCAGTATTCATAATCATTAACATCGAATATTGGTGGTCTTGTAGGATTCAGATTGTCAATAGATCCAACATTAATTCCTGCCATACTAAAAAAAACTTTGCACACAAACTTGTTAGAAGCAAAGATTCGTAATCACAAAGTTCGGAATGAGAAAAGTTCGGAATGGATATATCGGAATGACAAAGTTCGGAATAGAAAAGTGAGCAAGAAAAACTTGTATGTGAGTACAAGTATTTCAGTAACCTTGGCTCTGATACCAAATGTAAGAATGGTATAGAGTAAGAGGTTTCCAACCTCTGATACCAATTGTAGGATCGAAATATAATATGAGATGCTCAATATACAAGAGGGGGGGTGAATTGTATACTTTAAAAATTCCTTTGGAACCTTTAAAGTTAGTTATGAACAACTAAAGTTTCCTTAAGAAAAGGAAAGGAATAAGTTTAACAAAGTTAAACTAAGTAGATTCACAACACCTCTAACACCGAACTAAACTTGGAAAGAGATTCCAAAAGCAGATTCCGGAAATATGGTTCCAGAAATTGAAACTTAACAAAAGTTACAATATAAGATTCTACCTTAAAGCGTATAGAATCTAAACTAATCAGAGTAAGTAAGGAAGTATAAGAAAGTTATACTTTCCTTAAGATACAAATTGCAGCGGAATAAAGACAAGTAGTAAAACTACTAGTAACAAGATAATAGTCTTTTAACCCAAAGAGAAGGGTATCCAACAACCTTGGATAAAGGTCCCTTGATTTATACTTTCAAGCAAGTCTGTCTTACCCACACCAGGGTAAGCCCTCGATACGAAGATCGGTGTCTCTGTCTTGCTATCCCCGCAAGCCCTCAACTTCAAGGTAGTTGGCAACCTCTGTCTTTCTCAGCAAGAAAGCCCTCGATCTTTAAGGTAGTCGGCACCTCTGTCTTTATCAGCAAGAAAGCCCTCGATCTTTAAGGTAGTCGGCACCTCTGTCTTCCTATCCCCGGAAGCCCTCGAATGTAATCACCAACATTCGGAGTCGCACGAAGATTTGAGATTTAATAAGAGACTCTCTCTCTAGAAATCACTTCAACAGCATGTAAGCACTTTATCAACAATCGGCATATGCATCAACCATCAGCACCGAGCTCTTTCAAATGAGCTCCTATTTATAGGTAAGGTCGGCTCCTTCTCCAACGGTCATATTTCCCTTAAAGTTCGGAGGGACCTGTACACGTGTCACTTAGACAACGGTTAGTTTATAACAAAATGGACGACATCGTTTTATAACAAAACAAGTGTAACAGAAAGTACGACATCGTTTTAAACTCTAACATAAAGGTTCGGAATAGAAACTTCGGAGTGAAGGTTCGGAGTGAATAAATTCAGAGTGTATAAAACAATGATAATCAGATTCTGTTTAATAGGAGAATTCGGAATGAAAATTCGGAGTAGGAATTCGGAATAGGAATTCGTCATCAGAAATCGTAATGAGAATTCATCATTAGAATTCGTAATGAGAATTCGTCATCAGAATTCGTAATGAGAATTCGTCAACAGAATTCGTAATGAGAATTCGTCATCAGAATTCGTAATGAGAATTCTTTATCAGAATTCATAATGAGAATTTGGAATGAGATTTCTTCATTAGAATTCGTAATGAGAATTCTTCTTCAGAATTCGTAATGAGAATTCGGAATGGGATTTCTTCATTAGAATTCGTAATGAGAATTCTTCTTCAGAATTCGTATCCTGAATCTGGAATAGAACTTAGTCAGAATTCATATCCGGAATTCGGAATGAAACTTCCTTATAGTTCTTGTCCAGAATCTGAATACTAAACAGAATGCTTTATATCTAAGTTTTAATGATTCCGAGAAAATGAATCCGAAACTCATACTTAAGAAAAATATGAATGAAAATATGATAAGGATAATTTTTCTTATAAAAGCGATTTTCCTTAAGAAAGAAATTTTCCTTATAAAAGCAATTTTCCTTAAGAAAGCATTTTTTTCTTATAAAAGCGATTTTCCTTAAGAAAGCATTTTTCCTTATAAAAGCGATTTTCCTTAAGAAAGCATTTTTCCTTAAAGATAAGGTGTTTGTGATTTTCAAAACATGAAGGAATGGAAAAGTCATAAGGAAAACCTTATTGACTCAACAGGTTGCACCAGCTTTGGATTAGCAAAGAGTAGATGGGGTAGGCATAGGAAAACCTAGTAATGCTCCTTATCCTCAAAGAGAAGAGTGCAGCTATGTTGGTGGTCTTCATTATAGGCATAGAGTTCATGGACGATGTCACAGCCAGCTTTATGCTTTAGCGTTGCCAGTGCCAGGTGAGCCTGATATCATTCGAGGTACCCTTTGCTTGTTTTCTACTGGGGCGTATGCCTTGTTTGATTCAGGAGTGACACACTCCATCATATCACCTTCACTTTTCCATACTTTGGGACTTGAGGTAGAGAGGCTTCCAATGCCCTTGGCATTGACTATTCCAATTGGAGGTCGAGCAGACTTGTTTGATGTATGTATAGACTGTGAGCTAGTACTAGGTAATCACCTCTCTTAGGGACATTTTCTATGTTTATAGATATGACCATATGATTTCATCCTTGGTATGGATTGGTTGTATTCACTGCAGGCTATCGTGGATTGCTTTAGGAGGCTGGTGGTATTCTTTGATGAAGATAGAGATCCAGTAGTGTTTATTGGTGAGAAAGACACTCAGATGGGTCAGAGGCGTGTTCCTTACTTATCATTCATGATGGATGGTCTGATAGAGAGTTCTTCAAAGTTTCAGTAGTTAGTTTTTCCTAGGGTCTTAGAAGAGTACCCTAATGTCTTTCCAAAAGAGGTTATAGCATTACCCCCTCGATGAGAGATCGAGTTTGGGATTGAGCTACAACCAGGAGCATCTCCTATATCTATGTCTCTATATATGATGGATCCTTATGAGTTATGAGAGCTACGTATACATTTTGATGGTTTTTTATAGTGTGGTTTTTTTCATCTGAGTGTGTCACCATGGGGTGCACCATTTTTGTTCATGAAGAAGGCTGATGGTAGTTTTCGGTTGTGTACTGATTATCGTCTCTTAAATAAAGTTACAGTGAATAATTCCTATCCTATTCCACATATTGATGATTTATTCGATCAAATAAAGGGTTTAAGTTGGTTTTCAAAGATTTACTTGCAGTCGGGATATCATCAGATGTGTGTGAAGGATGATAATATCCCGAAGACTACTTTTCATTGTCATCATGGTAATTATGAGTCTGTTGTAATTTTTTTCAGTGTAATTAATGCTCTAGATTTGTTCATGGGATTGATGAATGTTGTTTTCCTTGAGTTCCTGGATAAGTTCATGGTGTTTTCATCAATGACATCCTTGTGTACACTACATCTTAGGAAGAGCATACAGAGCACCTACACACCATTTTGGGAGTTCTTCGTCAATATTAGTTGTTTGGGAAGTTTTAGAAGTGTGAGTTTTGGGCTCGAGAAGTCCATTTCTTAGGGCATGTTGTGTCCTAGCAATAATTATCTATGGATCCATCGAATATATAAGTAGTTGTGTCTTGGGAATCCCCCAAGATAGTGGAAGAGGTGTGAAGTTTTTTTGTCTTGCAGGCTACTATAGGAGATTCGTAACTGATTTCTCTCAAGTTGTGACTCCTCTAACAGCATTGACCAGGAAGGATCAGGAATTCATGTGGACTGATCTGTGTCAGGCAACTTTTGAGTATCTAAATGAGAAGTTAGTAAGTGCTCCAGTTCTTTGTCTTCTAGCAGAGGGAGTTCAGTTTGTTGTTTTATGTGATTCTTCGCATATAGGGTTAGGTTGTGTTCTGATGCAGCAGAGATTAGTTGTTTATTATGGGTCTTGGAAGTTGCTTCCCCAGGAATATAACTATGCCACCCATGATCTTGAGTTGGCATCTGTGGGTTTTTCTCTGAAGTTGTGAAGACATTACCTCATTGGCGAGTGCTTTGTGGTTTTCACTGATCATAAGAGCCTGAGGTATGTTTTCTCCCAGCGTGACATGAACTTGCGGCAGCATTGGTGGATGGAGTTCTTATAATAATACAAATTTGAAATATCATATACACCTATAAAGGGAAATGTTGTAGCTGATGTGTTGAGCCGAAAGTCACGTAGTGATGCAGTGTGTGAATCTAGTGATTTCTGGAGAGTAATGAAAGAAGTAATAGCACTACATCTCAATATGGGATAATTTGGGGGGAATAGGTTGTCTTTTTCAGATGATGGTGCAATAATCTCTGGTGCAGCTGGTGGAAGAGTCCCAGTTGGGGGATCTAGAGGTGGAGGTCTGGAGAGACCGAGTTGTTTGTGGTGAGGCCTCTCATGGTTGGTCTGAGGATTAACAACACCGAGCGTTGTATCACAGAAGGATATTTGTTCCTTTATAAATGTGTGAGATGGTTCTCAGAGAGTTTCATAGTTTGTCTTTAGTAGTGCATCCTGGCGTGACAAAGATGTATCGAGCCTTGAGGAGTCAGTTTTTGTGTCCTAGGTTAAAGCATGTAGTTGTGGAGTTTGTGTCTCTATGTTTGGTCTTCTAGAAGGTCAAGGTCGAGCACCGTGTCCCTGGAGGTTTGTCCAGCCATTAGATATTCCTCAGTGGAAGTGGGAGGACATCTCAATGGACTTTGTTACTGGTTTACCTCAATCTCAGGGAGTACATGATGCTATTTGGGTGGTAGTGGACCATTTAACGAAATCATCCCACTGTATAGTGATTAAGGAGTCGATCTTAATGGAATTTTTGTCGAGGAAGTATCTAGAGGAGGTGGTGAGACTCCATAGAGTCATAAGGATGATGATTTCTGATTTAGATCCTAATTTTACCTCTAAGGTGTGGAGAGGTCTCCAGTATGCCTTTTTTTCTCAGTTATTCCTTATAACTGCTTTTCATCCACAAATGGAAGATCAGATATAGTGGACTATCCAAACTCTTAAAGACATGTTCCACTCTTGTGTCCTGAATTTTGGTGGTTTGTGGATGAGGCACTTACCCTTGGTAAGTTTTTCTTACAATAATGGTTTTCACTCCACCATAAGTATGGTGTCGTTTTAATCCTTGTACGGTCGACCTTTCCATTCTCCATTGTATTGGACTGGGATCAGAGAGTTAGCGATTCTTGGACCAGAACTAGTGCATAATACAATAGATATGGTTCAAGAGATTCGTGAGAGGATGAAGACAGCGTAGGATCATCAAAAATAATATGACGATCAAAGGAGGAGACCTTTAGATTTTGATGATGGGGATCACATGTTTCTGAAGGTGACTCCCTATCATGGGCAGCAAAGGTTTGGTCATGGGAGTAAGCTTTCTCCCCAATTTTTGGGGCCTTCTGAGGTGTTGGCTCATGTTGGAGTCATGGTGTATTGAGTAGCACTTCCCCCATAAATGAGCGAGATACATGATTTTTTTCATGTGTCACGGCTTCGGCGTTATCTTCATGATGACTCTCACATCATCGATTGGGGAGAGATCGATGTTGATGATGATGAAACCTTCAAGGATTGGCCTATGGAGATCCTAGACTGCAAAGATAAGGTGTTTCACAGGAATTCTATCCCCTTGGTTCATGTCTTGGGGAAACACGATGGCATGGAGGAGTGTACCTAGGAATATGAGTCACAGATATGTGCTCAGTACCCTGAGTTGTTTGATATTTAACTCTTTTGATGTAAAAAAATTGATCTCTTTGTGGTTATAGACCTTTCATGTTTATGATATGGTTTTCCTTGGTTGCTTCTTGTGGATTTCTCTCTTGTAAGAGGTATCTCGATTGGTGGTTGTTCAAACCCCGTTTCTATTTACCTTTAGATGGGTTTTGAATTCTCGAGGATGAGAATGTTTTGAGAGGTATCTGTTGTAATGGCCCAGACCTCTCTGGTCCATTCCTCTGCAGAAATCTAGTGATTTAGGGGTTCTGGGAGGTCAAGGTGACTTATCCCCCAACACTTTTCCAAATTTCAAATTCTGTGAATAGTTCCATAGGTGAGACCAATGCGAACAGTTCCATCGGAGAGACCGATGCGAATAGTTCCATCGGTGAGACCGATGTGAACAGTTCCATCCCTAAGACCGATGTGAATAGTACCATCAGTGAGACTGATGGGAATAGTTCCATCAGTGAGACCGATGCGAACAGTACCATCAGTGAGACCGATGCGAACAGTTCCATCGGTGAGATCGATGTGAACAATTCCATCGGTGAGACCTATGTGAATAGTTCTATCAGTGAGACCGATAGGAACAATTCCATCAGTGAGAGCGATTTGAATAGTTCCATCGGTGAGACCCATGGGAACAGTTCCATCAATGATTTCATTGGGAACATTTCCATCGGTGAGACCGATGCGAACAGTTCCATCGGTGAGACCGATGGGAACAGTTCCATTGGTGAGATCGATGCGAATAGTTCAATCAGTGAGACCAATGTAAACAGTTCCATCAGTATCAATGAGTCATTTTGTGAACAATACCATCGGCATTGATGATTTGTTCTGTGAACAGTACCATCGGCATCGGTGAGTCATTCTGTGAACAGTACCATCAGCATCAGGGAGTTTTTCTGTGAATAGTATTATTATCATTGGTGAGTCATTCTGTGAGCAGTTCCATCGGCATCGGTGAGTCATTCTGTGAACAATGAACAATACCGTTGGCATCGATGAGTTGTTCTATGAACAGTACCATCGGCATCAGTGAGTCGTTATATAAACAGTACCATCAGCATTGGTGAGTCATTATATGAATAGTGCCATCAACATTGGTGAGTCGTTCTGTGAATAGTACCATAGGTATCTATGAGTCATTCTATAAACAGTACCATAGGCATTGGTGAGTTGTTTTGTAAATAGTACCATCAGTATCGGTGAGTCGTTCTGTGAACAGTACAATCGGCATCGGTGAGTTGTTCTGTGAACAATACCATTGGCATTGGTGAGTCATTCTATGAACAGTACCATCAGCATCACTGATTCATTCTGTGAATAGTGTTTCTAGGATTGTGTATATTTTTTCCAGGATCGATAGGTGTACAGTGTTTCTAGGATCATGAAGAGTGTTTACAGCTTCCTACAGTTTCACTGCTTTGATGTTTTATTTGACGTAAAACACATTCAAGGCCTTTTATTAAGGGATTTAAGGTCAAATCAAATCCCATAACACCTATATTTTTTTAAGGCCCAGGATGTCTTTACTTGGTCAAACTGTGTGGTTTAATGCTATCCACTTTTAATGGAAAATCCAATGTATCTTAAACCGCTGCTTTGTAAATCTTATAAAGGTATGAGATATCTTCCTCCCTTGTTCTACCTTCTTGTTCCCTGGTGAGAGATGGTCGAACCTTTCCTTCTTCCCATAGGAGCGGTTTGATTGAGCCTTAATCCTCAAATAATTTCCCCTTGAAGTTTCTTCCTACTGCATGTGCACCCCCTATTTTGGTGCAAGAAACAAGTGTCGATCCTTCATCGATATAAGGTATGATTTATTGTTGTTCTTTTGGGTTCACCTTCTCCTATTTTCATTTCCATGTTATGGTATGTGATCTCCATGCTTCTAATGGAGTTTTCTTTGGTTCCGGTTGGTACGGTCATACCACGGAATCCTCGGGTGGATTCAGTTGTCACAGGAGGATGCGATCGTGATCCATTGTGTGGATCGTTCTTGTATAAAGAATGTCAAGAACCATTTAAAGTAGGGGATTTGTTTCTTATTTATTCTTTTATGTGAAAATGTAGAGTTATAAGGTTTTATCCCACTAAATCACAATGTAATTTACATAATAAATATTTCAACGGGATAAATAAATTGATATCAACCGTATGTTATTGCCTCTTGTTTTTCTAGATAGTGTGATATCTATGCTTTCTTTGTTTATATTTTCATTCTTGATGAAAATTGGTAATGAATGTAAACTAGGATTAATTGTAAATTAATTTTCAAAGACAAATAGGCATGTAAATGAATTTGGTTATTCTTTCTATAATTTGATGTTAATAAAATTGAGGCAGTAAGAATATTTAATCAATTTGTGATAGCTTATTGTTTAGGTTTCCTATAGTTGAAACCAGAAAATAATAAATCAGTTAATTTCAGATGGATTAAATGACTAGTTGTTAGATAAAATATAATTCCTCATAGGTTTATGAGTTACCCTCTTGCTTGCTTAAGGGCTAAGAGCCAAGATGATATGATGTTTGTTTCCTGCTGCTTGTGTTGTGATGTGAGACCATATGGCTATTGTGATATGTGGGGGAAGAGACTCCCATTGGTTATGGCAGTAGTTGACACCTAGAGTGGTGAGATGCATTGGTTTATGCATGTGGGTTTTAGGGAGGACACCAAAGATAATGAAACGGGTTGGAAGTGAATGTTTGGATGCTTGATGAATCTTATTGGTTGTTTATCTTCTTTACTTTCCCCACTCCTCAAGGAAGCTAGTCTTGCTTACCCTTCTTCCAAAAAAAGGATAAGACGTGTGGGGTATTCCACATGATTTTTGTGTTTAGATTCCCGAGGGAGGATGGGTCTATGCTCTTTCTATAGGTGGAAAATATTCGATGGATAGTTCACCTACTCACTCTATTGATCCCCTTGTGTTTAGTAGCTTAGAATGTTTTTTTAGAATATGTGGTAATATGGGAAAGTAATGATGTTAATAAATTATTGAATAAATGATGTTAACCCATGGGGTTTGAACTTTCTAGTATGAAATGTTGTGGTTGAAATTTTTAAAAGAATAGTAGACTTTAGGTGTGATTCTAATGACATATAATGTGGAAATTATTAATGGTTAATTAGTATTTAAAGAATTAATTAATGTAAAGTGAAAATGATAAAAAGGGAATGAAGTAATGTAATAAATCTCTTTAAATGGTTGTGTGCTTATAGGATACCTAGTCTTAGAAGTGGCAGCTAAGAGTTCAAGAGACGTTAGTTGTAGTTGATTCCAAGACTAGGTTATGCCTATAGTGTGGTTGTAAGATGGAGTATATTCTGTACTTTTTGTGTTTATATATTCTACTCCACTCCATCAGTTAGGTAAACTGACATCCTGGGGATTTTGAGCCCTGGGGGGATATTTTCCCCAACATTCTAGTGGGGGTGGATGGCTGACTACCCCCTTTGGCCCAGCTCTCTTCTCTTGGTAGTTTCTTGTGTTGGTAGGCACAGCGGTTAGTTTTACCCATATATGTGTGTAGAGGGATGTAATGGCTTGTGGTTATTCACACACATATATTCTGGATATAGTTTCCTATGGAATACTTTAGGTGTATCATGTATAGGCTATGATGGATTGAGGATCCTTACTCGGTGTATGGGTTGTAATGGCTTAAGTTATAATGATCGATGTATAATACACATTATGTGAGATGTGTTGGCTCCCAAAAACTACCTGGTTACATTTCTTATGAGGACGTCGTTGTTTTTTTTTGCAAGAGTTTCATGTTGTGGTGATTCGCCCAGGTGTATGCGGGAAAGCCTTTTTGGAGAGAGATGTTTAGGACATGCAACGTTGGGGAAAAGTGACAAACTAATGGGGAAGTAGTAGTCAGGTACTCTTGATATTCTTTATTATATTATATACTCTTGTATGTGATACTTGGTGAGAGTATCCATGGTGAGCCTGGGAACTTAGTATATCTGTTTAGGTGACTAGTTAGTTTCACTTGTTGTTCACTATGCTTTAGCATGCTTTCTTTACTTTTTCACGAGAGGCTCTGGGGAGGATCCTATTGAGTATACTATTATACTCACCCTATATATATATACTATTTTTTAATTCACTTGGAGAAGGTGGGAGATCAAGTTGGATTCTACTAGCTTGGGGTTGTAGGAGTTGTTTGGGCTTGTGGTTGCTGTTGTTTTTTACTTTCCTTTGGTACTTGCAGTTTTTCCATTCAGTTGTAGTAGTTTTTCATGAAATTACATATGTGCACTTGGATTTTATTTTATATTTCAGTATGAGTTAGAGTTAGTTGGTATCTATCTTATCTATCTCTTTCTCATGTGTTCTCTTAGAGGGTAATGTCTTCCATTTGTGTGTTTACTATACCCTCAGTGCTAGTCGCCAACCCGAGGCCTATTAGAGGTGGGACTCGGGGGGTTATTATCTCTCTTCTCACATTGCCATCCTAGGATGGGTACACCTTGTAAGTAGGGGGTTGTGACATTTTTTCTAAGTGTTCTTTGGATAATTTTGGAGATGTTTCCATAGTGGAATCTTCTGTTTGAGGTGTTCTATTTTGTTACATTGTTTAGGAGTTTTCTAAATGGTGGGGATACCAATGCCCAGTCTCCATTTACTTTGGGCTTTGTACCAATATGTGTGGTTATATTTTGTTTGGAAAATTTTAGTAGATATTTGGATTTAGTGGTTTATTTTTTAGTAATCATTATTCCTCCATAGTTTCTTCCTAGGGACCTCTCTAGTGGTTTGTCATCTAACTCACCTCACTTTTTGGAAGGTGTTTTGTGGCTTGTTCTTGTTTGATTCTGTCTTATCTCGGGAATTTATGGGGCATAAAGTGGTATGGTGGGGAGTTTTTGACATCCTTAATGTCACTTTTATGTGGGTGTATTTGAGGAATGGTTTATCCCCTTTAGTTTTGGGTGTTTTGGGATAAAAAAGGTAAATTTTAGGGACTTTTTCTAGGTCAGACAGTTAAGGTGCACTATTAGATTAAGTTTGTAGCCTCTTGCAGTGAATTTATATAGGTTACATGGTTGGTGCATAGTTATACTAACCATTCGTCCTAAGTCTGCATCCCATGCAACTCAAATTAGTATTGATCATCTTGGTTTGCGCACAGTTTGTTTAACCATGTGGATAAACCATGTGACCCACATAAAGATGGGTGTTTTAGTCCTTTTTACTTATTTTTAATTAGGGATTCTCCCCTTGTCTTCCTAATTCAAACCCCATGCCTTGGGTACCTCTCCCATCCATTCCTGACTCCTATAAAGTTCCTCCAAGGTGATTTCATAGTGGTTTCTTAGTGATTCTTCATTCGGTTAAAAAGGTTTGGGATTCCTTCTCCTTTATTTTTTGTTTTCTATATTTTTTACCTTATAATATAACCCTAGTGTATATGTTTTGATGATTTTTATGTCTAGGGTTGTGATTAATTGGGTATTTTGGTTTTTAATGGCTGTGATCCACAATAGGAGTCTCTTTCTAACGGTTTTTATCAAATGATACTTGATTTCACCACATGTGGTAGGTTTTTTCCATTATTTTCCTTTTATTTAAGATTTCCATTATTTTTTTATGCTTGAAATGTGTTTTAGATTTAAAGTAATTATGTATATGGTATTTAGTTTGTATTGAAAAAAAAATTCCATGGTTCATTAGTTCTTTTACTTTGGAAAAAATGGGTGAATTATCTTGGGGTATGGAATTTGATTTGAAATTAGTGTTTTATTCATTCTTTGTGTTTGATAAAATACCAATGAGGGTTTTCATCATTAAATGCACAAAAAATTAGGATTTATTCCAAATGGGGTTTTCATAGTGGGATCCCTTTTGTGTTTAAAGGGTTTCCAATTTTAAAGTGGTGGAATTGTTTTTAAAAAACAAAATAGAGTTTCCCTTGACTTATTTGGTTTTAATTGGAAGTGTTTTTTATTTCTTTTGTAATTTTTTTTGAATTTTAAAGTTTTTTAAAAATAAATTTCCAAAAATTATATGAATTGTATATGATAAAATCAATGTCTTGGTTGGTGCTTTGTGATTTGATTTTGATTTTAACCTTGTTGAGCCACTTGGATATTAAAAATGTGTATGCTTATCCATTAGATGGATGTTTTTTATGTTATTTATGTGGTGCTTATTTTTTGGGGGGTCATTTAAAGGTTGTTGTGGGTGTTGGGAAGGATGTGATTGTGGTGTTAGCCCTAGGGTCTTGTTATTTTCATTTGATGATGTCATTTTTTATAGATCACCTCCATTATTATTCCATAAGGAGGCTGAGGTTTATTAGTGGGAATTAGTGGTACATATTTATGATAGTTAAGGTTTAGAACTGGTTAGACCCCCTTATTTTTATGTAATCCTATATTTTTGGTTTTTCACTGAGGATACTTCTTAGAGAGATTTTGTGTATGGATGTATGACTATTAGATTTTTGGAAGTTAGGCCCACTTTTACATGTCTTGTGCTGTCTTGTTAGTCCTTGTGGTGTAAAATCATGCTTTGTATCATATGTTATTCTTTTTTATATATATTTTCATGTGTTATTTTTATTTTTTGTGTGGATTGGTTTGAAATTTGATACTCTGGTTGTTTAGTAATGTTCTTGACAAGTTTTATTCCATATATTTATTGGCTTTATTTAAAACTTGTTGAATTTTTGTTTCGTTATTATTTCCCTTGTTTCATTATTTCCCTTTTTATTGGCTGTGTAATTTATTTTAATAGAAAAGGGGAGAAATGAGTTTTAGAGTGGCATTAATGGTTATAAGGTATCTAAAAAATTTTAAACCATGTGTGGGTTTTTTTAAAAGTTTCATATTTTTTAAGAGAAATTGTTAACACTTTTAAATGTCATGGTTTTTGTTAAACATTTTTATGGCTTGTTTTGTGAAAGTGATTCTTTGAGAAAGTTCATGTTCCATGATTTATTTATTTTTATGTTTTCTAAAGGGGAATGAAAACCTATTTGTGTATATTATTTACAAACTAGTGAGCTTGGTTTATTTAATAAAAGGAATGAATTGGACTCATGGTGATATCCTACTAGATTCAAGTCACACCCTACATACTCATGTTTCTGGGTATGTAGTCTTCATGTATTGTGCAAGTTTCTCCATGTTTTTTCTTTTAGGTTAAATCTAATCTCATCTTACTTGGAAAGCGTGTGTTGTATGGATAATGGTGGTGACCAAAGAGTCTCACGGAGTTAGTGATTAGACCATTGGTTTAATAGAACAGATTGGATGGAGATTTATATCACCATATTTAGTCTTTATTTTGTTTTAGATTATGTTTTAGTTTTGTAGATATGATTGTTTTTTTTATTTATATGACATGGATTTTGTCATGTATCTTTTCTTTCTACTGTTCTGCCTTGTTTGGATGTTTTTATTTTCTTCCTTGAGGGTGAAACCACCCCCCAACGGCAATGTATGATACCCTTGATGTTTTTCGTCTACCCAAGGGCATTTTGGATGCTTCTCAGGTATATGGTAGTCCAAATCAATAATCCAATGGAATAATTTCCCAAGTTTTTTTCACAATTATGGAATATGTCTCATGAAATTAGAAGTGAGACGAGAATACCTTACTTAAAATTAAACTTTCAATAAAGGTGCTCTAAAAACCAATATAATAAATGAAAATTTTTTATTTTTTTGTTATTGAATAATTTAAATATTTATTATGGAATATATTGTCCACTTATAAAATTTAAAAAAACATATATTAACAATTTATTTAAAAACATCATTTTCATGTGTTAAATATTTCATCATTCTGGGATGTTTTGGTTCGGTAGTTCCATTCCATGTACTTTAATCATGGTTCCATAATTTAAATAATATTATTCATGATATAAAGATATTTTATTTTAATTATATACATATTTATAATAATCCATAAATTATAGATACAAAAAATGATTTTCACCATTCAAGTAGACGGTATGTCATACGTACACATGAATACTATTTTCATTTTCTAAAGAAAATATGGAATGAAAGATAAATATTATTTTATAATTAAATAACCATAATTTTATCATAAATATAATATATATAATTTAAATATGTCATTATTACCATCTAGGTAAAGGGGAAATGATAAATATATCGCATAGCTTCGTTGAGGTGGTAGACTACACATACACATGAGCAACATTATCATTTTCTAGTGGATTTGAAGGTAATAAAGTAGATATGATATTTTAATAATAAAAGTATAACAATTTTAAAATTATAATCAATAAAAATTGAAACCAAAATAATAACCAACCCTAAAATATGGTCATGGATAATTTATTGTATCGTTATGCGGAGGCAGTAGTCCACACATACCTCGGAGTGATCCTCTTCATCTAACATTTGATGGAAAAATATATTATAATGGTGGTTACATAATAATAATAACATTTATGGATATTGAGGATACTAAATATATAATTAAATTATTAATACCATAGAATTAGAGGTGTTATAAGAATAAATAAATCGAAAATATCTAGGTAAGGTGATTACCTCTTCATCGGTTGACCTCCTTTATATCCCTTCTTAAGGACCTTTGGAATGGTCTATAAATAATAAAAGAACATATAAATCATCTATATGGTATTTGAGAAGATAATTATTCAGGGGTTTTCTATTCTAGATGGCTAATTTTTTTTAAAGAAGAGAAAGGTTGGGTATCATATTATAAGAAGAGGAGAGGAGACACTTGGAATTTCTTAAAATATTAAAATATAATAAAGTCATACTCAATTCAAATGCATCCAAATGGCCATATATTAAAAGTTGTAATTTTATATGGTAAAAATATGTCCATACAATTGGATTTAGTTAATTATATTTGGAAAACATAGCTTTATGTCATGGTTTTACACCCATTAAACATCTTTTATTCTTTACCATTGTAATAAATTTTTCAATATTAATTGCATATAATATTACATATAACATAAAAAATTTCTCATAAATAAAAAAGGGATAAAATATTATACCATTTATATTAATAATTTCCTAATTTTATTATTTTTAGGATTTCAAAATAATTTAATAAAATATTATGTAAAAGAAAATATCATTAAAATATTTTTTTAGACTGTTCCTTTAATTTGATAATGATGTTAAAAAGAAAAAACATAATTAAAATATAATCAATTTAAATATAAATAAAAAATTATTATTAAATACTTAATTGTTTTTTAATAATAATTCATTAAAATACATCTCTTAAAATGTTATTAAAATAAGTTAATTCAATTATTTCACTCCATGCATATGCATTATGTCAATGTTGTGTAATCATTTAAGGTATTTATATAACAAAAAAAATTATAAATAAATTACCATAATAAATATAATTTCATTATACTCAGAATAATCATTAATTTTTAATCACAACTTATTTATATCCCTATGTAAGCATATAAAATAAATTTTAATATAAGAGAGTGACATTTTGTATTTATCTTTACTTAAAATATTATAAAATGTAATTATAAAAGAGAAATGGAACTAAAATTGAAAATATTTGAATTTATGATGTACATGGTAGAATTCTTCTCATCCATTTAAATAGAGGATAGTTTTTTGTTAAATTTGATGACTTATCTCAGAGTTTTAACCTTGTTTTACCTATTTTACCCTCCTTAATGTGACAAATATTTACCATAGTAACAATTCATAATAAATAAATATAAAAGCAAACTATACACTAAAATTAAACATACTAATTCCAAATATGGAATCCCTTTTTTATAATAAATTTATATAAATTGATGAATTAGTTTTAATATAAATTCATAAAAAATAATTAAAAACAATTTTTTTTTAAAAAAAGTGGTTTTAACCATAAAAATTAACATATATCAAAATCAAGTTTTATTATAATTAAAATTAAATTAATTATATTATATATTTTTAAATATGTAATATTTTATAAATATCAAATTCAATGGATAATGAGACTTTTAAATTACATGATTTGATGAAAAAATAACAATTTTAAAAAAAATGATATTTTTCATTATTCACTGAAAATCATTTATTTCAAAAAAAATAAAAAAACCACTAAAAATTAAAATTATGATCATTTTATAATATAATATTTATAAAATTGAGTGAAATTAACAATTATATTATGTCAAAAAAACTAATAAAAATATTTTAAAAAATCATTTTTGAAGCATTAAATGACATTACTAAAAATATAGTGCTTATTTACTAAGAATTAATCAATAAATTTTTATTAAGTAGGACCATTATATTTTATATTATAGTTAATAATTTTTATACACACTAATTTAATTGCTATTTTATAACAATATCTCTTAAATAATAATAATTTTATTATACATCTCAATTATCTTAAAGCATGATGTTTTTTATTAAGAAAGTTATCGAGCTAATTAATATTTTAAACTAATTTTTCAGTGTGTTATATATAACCATACATAGGGACTCCTAATTTTTATTCATCTACTGATAGATGTTAGAGTTGGCATAAGGAAACCTCGAAATACTCCCCATCTTTAAGGACCGAGGCAAGAGTGATTTTGTGGAGATCGTTAGTAGAGAGGTAGAAGAGATGGGAATGGGTAGATGCATGAGATAGTGGAACATGAACTATAAGGTCTAGAGTTCGTACATGGTATGATTAGTTTATCATCCACCAATTTTTTTGTGGTGTTTACTTTAGGAGCCTCACTCTCCTTTGTTTCCCTTACTTTGGTTTATGCCTTGGGACATGATGTAGAGAGACTTCCCATTCACCTAGTGTTATCCATGAAAGTTATAAGAATTAATTCATTGTTTATTTTTGTTAGAGATATAGGCTAGTAATGGAAAATCACCAGTTTGTGGTTAATTTATTCTTATTTTAGATATAACCATATGATGTTATCATTAGCATGTTTTATCTAGATTTTATATGTTCATTCATCGATTAATTCCATAGGAGAGTTTTTTAAACTAATGTGGAGGGACAATGAGTGGATTTTTTTGTCTAGAAATGTTACCAAATGGGTGGAAAGAAGGTGAATCTAGTTTTATCCTAGTTGTAAGAGATATCAGTTAAATCACATGCTCAATTGGTTTCTAGGTTTTTATAGGGGTTCTTTGATAATTTTCTGGATGAGGCTATGATATTACCCCCATATAATGATGTCAATTTTGTAATATATAATAAATTGCATGTATCGTAGATTTGGATGGCTCTTTATCGAATGGGTCAAGTAAAGCTATGTGAGTTGAGGTTATGGGATGATGCTCTGATACACAAGGGATTTACCCAACCCATTGTGTCCTTATAGGGTGATCTATTGTTTTTCTTCAAAAGGAATATGGTAGTCTGTCCTTTTGAATATACTACTAAAATTTGTACTATATATATTTCATTAAAAACTATTACCCCTTACTAATGGTGGATTAAATCTTTGACAAGCTAAAGGGAGCCTGTTGGTTTTAAAATATTTACTTACTATCTTAATATCATAAGATGAGGGAGAAATATGACTATGTATGGAAGACTGCACTCATTTTCATGTGTGAGAACACTATTTTCTTGTTCATTCCATTTGAGGTCACAAATGCACTAATTTTGTTCATTGGGCTCATGAAATCCATGTTTCGAGAATTATTAGACTTGTTCATGGTTCTGTTCATCAGTGACATCTTAATCCACTTGATGTATGAGGATGATCATTCTGATAATATCACAGTTGAATTGAAGTTCCTTTGATAAAACCAACTCTATGGAATATTTTTCAAGTGTATGTTCTGGTAAAGAGAGGTTAATTCTCATGGGAATGTAGTGTTTGGGAAAGGTGTGTTCATAGACTTGACAATGTTTAAGTCAGTTCTTTCTTTGGAAACACCCATGAATGTTTAATGGGATTACTATTTCTATAAAAATAAATACTAATATAAAAGTATTATGTCTAATTTCACTCAAATTATGTCCATGTTGTGACCTTTTTCTATGAAGGACCAGGATTTTTATTGGAATAATCAGTTCCAAATAGTGTTTGGTTACCTGAATGAGAATTCAATTAGTTCCCTAGGGCTTTAGTTTCTTGAGGAGGGTGTGATGTTTGATGTTTCTTGTGAAATTAAAATCTATTCTAGGGATATAACTTAATTTAGAAGAGTTTGGAGATCTCTAATGGGACTCAGTAGTTACATGAACATGAGAATAACTATTCCACCCCTGATCTAGAGTTGGAAATAGTTTTTTTTTACTCAGAATTTGTAGTGGAATTACCTCATTAGAGAGGTTTTTTTTTTGTCTTTATGGACCATAATATCATCAAATGTTTCTTCTCTATGTGATAATAATGCATCCAATGGAATATTTTGTGGTGTGGTTCTTGTTTTTTCAATAGTTTAAGGATTAACACCATGTTCTTTGAGGTTTTCTCATCCCTTGGATATCCCCAAGTTGAAGTGATATTTCATTTTTATGGATTTATTCACATGTTTAACTCAGGCTTGGGGATGGTGTGTTGTAGTTTGGGTGATTTTGGATTGACTAATGAAGTTATATCACTTATTGGAAATTTTTAAATTGAGTGTCATGTATGTTATGGAAAGAAAATATGTTGTTATTAGGATTCATGGGAATATGAGGACCATCATCTCTGGTTTGGATCCTCATTTTACCTCTTGGTTCTGTATGTGATTGAAACATTTATTTGTCTCCCAATTTTTTCTTAGAACTTTTTTTTACCATCAAATAGATGGCCAGATGGAAAATACCATTAAAATAAGGAGCATATTTTTCTATACCATGTCATGGATTTTATAAGATCATGGGTTAATACCCAAACATTGGTTGAGTTTTTATGTAACAACATATATCAGTCATCCATTAGAAAGTCCATTTTTGAGGTGTTTTATGTGTAGCCTTGTCATTATCTATTATGATGGGCATAGGTTGGCAAGTTATAGGTTCTCTGACCTGATGAGTTTTAAATAATGACCTAGAAGTTCTAGATTGTATGTGGGTGGATGAAGATGGCATAGGTCTGTCAGATTTTCTATTCTTATTATAGGTTGAAACCCTAACTGTTTGATGTAAGATAACATTTTTTCATCAGGTTTTCTTCTCATGGGGGGGGGGGATAGTTTCACATAGTTAGTAGTAATTATCCATCATTTATCAGTCTTTTTGGTGTTGTAACATATTGGTGAGGTGTTGTATTGCATGGTTCTTCCACCTTGGTTGGACTAGATCCACAATGTCTTCCAAAATTCCTAGATTCTTTGGCATCTTCATCTTTAACCCCTCATCATTTATTGGGGATATGTAGATATTTATGATGAAATGATGTTTATAGAGTTTCTAATAGAGATCCAGGGTTATTGAGAGAAATTTTTTCACTAGTGAACCATGTCCTTGGTTCATGTGTTGTGGCCACTTGGTGTCTTAGAGGAGATTATATGGGATCATGGGATGAAAATTATAACATAGTATGAATATTTGTTTAAATTTTTGGATTCCTCTATTTTTATTTGATGATGTGATGTTTTGATGTTACTAATTTATTAGATGTTCCTTTTTACCTTGTTGATGATGTGAACTATGGAATCCAACATATAAAAATTTCAAAACCCCTTCCAAATAAAGATATATTTTGTATAAGAAACATTATATAACCATGTGGGTGAGTCAATTCCATCTAAAGAGGACAATATCATGATATGAATGGATTATTTTCTTAATTTATGTTCTTGGTGTAGTGTTTGTATTGGTTTTCTTAGATATTGGATTGGGTTATAAATTATTTGAAATGGTATTGTGCATGGTTTCATATAATAGAGGTGGATTGTGATTGGAATGAAATGGTGTGGTATCGTGTCTAGTGAGTGATGGTGATATGGTTTAGTGTGAAGGTTTTTAGAAATATTTATTATCTTGGTGTACTTGGATGGTGGTGGTATTTGTGGTGTAATGAGATCCATAAGGTGTATCTCATAGGAATTTGGTTTAGCCCTTCCCTTATGTTTTTCGTTTTGTTCTTTATATTGACTATGAGAATTGATTGGGAGGATACTATAATAATACACATATTCCTAAAAAACGTTCCTTTTCCCCTTAGAATGGAGGTTCCAAGGGGTTTTTTATAATCTTCATTTCCCCAAAATTCTAAAATTTTGGATTTTTCTAATGGAACAATAATTCCTACTATGGGTTGTAGTATCCCGTTAATGGTAGTAGGATTCCTTATAACTTTAGAATGTTGTTCAGGTTATAATAGGGTATTATAGTAGTATGTTGGTATTTTAGAAGTAGGTTTGTCTTGATTTATCAATTTGTTTTATAATTAATAGGTTGGAATGGAACTAATAGGTTGGTTGGGCAGTGACAGGTTGTTCTAGTGGTAGAAAGTTGGTCTGGTTGTAGTAAGTTGATATGGTGGTAGCTGGGTATATCCATAACAAGTTGGGATAGCCATAATAGGTTGGTATGGTTGCATAATATTGGTCCAATAGTAGGAGGTTGGTTTTCTAGTAGCAGGGTTTGGCAGTAGAAAGTTGTTATAGGGGTATCACATTAATCTTTCCATTTCAAGTTAGTCTGGAGGTGGTAGGTTGGTCTGATAGTAGAAGGATTGTAACGTCCCCGACACAGGAGCCACTAAACTGGTGCCCCGAGCCAGGTCACCACATGACCTCAAGCATTCCTCCCCATACTCCATAGGTTTTTTACTAGCATTGTGGTTCTAAGAGTCAAGTGGGGAGACTATAACCTCTTTTTAGAGTAATACACAGCAAAAAACATAAACAATAACAAAATCAATATATACAAACCAATGAACATGTATAAATAACGAACTCCCAAACTGGGTACAAACCACATCTAATAATAATATTTCATGTCATGATATAGTGCCAAAGTGATCAAAACCCCAAAATAAGTAAAAATATTGGAATCCCAAAAAAATTTATGGCTCCAAGTCTTTGTTGCCATCCTTGCACATGCCGAACCTGACTTACTTCCCAAGCATGAGGCCCTTTCCCCTTTTTGGACCAACATCCATGAAATATTTTCAGGTACCCAATGTCATCCCAAATAAGGTGTGATTACAACTTAATAGGCCACCAACAATGGTGTCTAAAAAATATCCAGTCAATAGATAGTGCATAAAAGTACTAAATAATGGAATATCAACTAAAAGCTAGTTCAATAATCCATTATTCATTTTCTTTTCCCCTAAGATAATCTACCAATAAATCTAGGTTTACTACTTAAACATCACATGGTTCTAATCACCCTTTTAATGTGTTCAATATATTAGGCTTGTTCAATGTTCTCAAGACATATGGGAAATAAATCAAGTCCTATCTCACTAGGGAATCACAATACAATAACCACATTACCCTTACCTCTAAGCCTCAGTCTGGGTGGAATGCAACCGTTAGGGGAATAGAACTCCATCCCCTTCCCTAACCCATTCATTTAGAGGGTGGAGCTTAGAACCTCAATCAAACTCCACCCATGGGCATAGAACCCCATGTCTATACCTCACTCTACCAAGCCATTTTCACATGATTATTTACCATTTGTGGCAATATAACCACATTACCATCAAGAATAACCAATATCATTAGGAATATATCAATAAATAGAAACAAAGGGGAAATTTTTATTATGACACAATCCATCAACACATTTATCATGGGTCGTACATCATCACATATCTAAACCATGGCTTACATCTTCACTAACCCCATTCAATAGGGTTGGTGCACCCCATGGGTGGCCCTAAAATGGTTAAGTCATCCTCCATAAATCCCATGGGGATCATGAGGGATTCAATTTTTTATCTACACACCCATTTTATCAAGTCTTTCAAATTAAACAAAGAAAAAAACAAAAAGGGATCAATAACATAACACCACATGCATAAACCTATGCAAAAACCAAGGGATATCACTTGTAGACCACCTACTTGAAATTTGTTGGTGAACACACTCTAAATAGATTCCTTATATCCTGATCTAAATCCCCTTCAAAGCTTCAACCTAGATCTCAATGGAAAATAAGGGTTTTAGATATTTGGATGGGTAGGGGAGAAAAATAAAAATCCTAACCAAGAAAATGAATCAAGGAGAATATTAGGCTTACCCGGATCTTTAATCTGTAACTGATGGCACTCCAAATGACCTAGAGATGAAGTAGAAACACCATTAGGAGATCTTGAGAGATTTGGTTCATCACTAGGATTCAAGAGAGTGAAAATGGAGGAAATCTTGAGTGACACTTAAAATCCTGAAATGGCATTTTTTGTAATTTTCTCAACTTTACTGAGCTGCACAGTTTACCTGCACGGTTTTCAAAACTGTGTTCAAACTATGTGGATGCTACTACCTAAGGTAAAAGGGTCTCATGGTTTCATAGGTTGCTCCACATGGTTAGCTTAACTGTGCATAAGCCTATGTCCAAGGATGCATGGTTACCTAGGTTTCTCCATATAGTTTGTAATAACCGTGCGTAAACCGTGCAGCATGCCCAGAAAGTCCCTTTTTCTTCCTCTTTCACATTCTGAACCCCTGGAACACCAAGAGGCTTCCCATGAACTTGGAAAAAACTTATTTAACCAAAATAAGGGACTTAAATTGAAGCATAAAATAACATACCTTAAGATAAATACAAGATCTTACAACCTCCCCACCTTATAATGGATCATCCTCGAGTTTCTCTTTCCAAGAATCATTAAGTTCCCAAAGAAAATAGATCAGTCCACCAAGCCCACATATCTAATTCCCGCTCCCAAGTTTCTTCTTTAATTTTTAGTTACTTCCATAGAATAAGAACCAAAGTTATAGACTTTCCCTATAAGAACTTCTCACTATGATCCACAATACTAACAAGATTCTCCTCAAAGGACACATCGGCTTCAAGCTCGACATCATCATCATTTATCACATGAGATGGATCAGGGTGATACTATTAGAGTTTTGAAACATGGAAAACATCATGTATTCTATAGTATCGATGTGTAAGGGATAATCGATAAGACACCAGTCTGATCCTCTCTATAAGCTCAACTGGCCCCACATACTTGGGTTCCAACTTGCCTTGCTTTCGAATCCAATGGTGACCCAACCTTGGATACACCTGTAAAAACATAATGTCACCCACCATGAACTTAAGAGTTATATAGATCCGGTATGTATATGAATTCTTCCTACTTTGAGATGCATCCATAAACTTCTAAATCAAACAAACCTTCTCCAATATCTCATGCATGAGACTTAGTCCTAACATCTCAGACTCCCCAGCTTCTAATCAACATAATAGATATCTATATGGTCTCCCATGTAATTTCTCAAAATGATCCATATAAATTGTAGCCTAAAAACTATTGTTATATTCAAACTCAACAAGTGGAAATTAATTCTCCCCTGAACCACGGAAACCTAGAACACAAGATCTCAACATGTCTTCTAACACCAAAATTGTACGTTCTGGCTACTCATCTATATGTGGGTGATAAGTCGTACTCAGAAACACCTGGGTACCAAGTGCCTTCTATAACCCTTTCTAGAAGCACGAGCTAAAATGTGGATCCTGGTCAGAAACTATGGTTCGCATCACCCCTTGCAGTTGTACTATCTCTCAAACATATAAATCACTTAACTGATCAACTGTATAAGTCTCCTAGATCGACAAGAAATGAGATACTTTCATCAACTGGACCACAACCACCCATATGGAATCATTCTTCTAAGGTATCCTTGGAATAAACACTATGAATTCCATCATTACATCATTCCATTTCCACTTTGGAATGTATAATTATTGTAACAACCCACCTGGGTGCTGGTGCTCATCCTTCACCTGCTTACAGTTAAGGCATCGCACCACAAAACCCACAACTTCCTTCTTCATTCTCGGCCTCCACTATTTCCTACAAAGATCACGATACATATTAGTAAATCTAGGATTCACTTCCCACTTTGATGGATATAACTCACACATCAAATCCTACCATACACCTATTGGCACCACAACACGGCCACGAACATAAGCAACTCCATCAGAATCAAAATTCCAACTAGAAGTTGACTCCCCACCTTTAAGACTTTCCTTCACATCCAAACACTTTGGATCCCCCATCTGAGTCTCCTTAACCTAGTTTAAAAGCATGTAATCAACTATTATATATGAAAGGGTCATATTTATGTTCCCATCATGTACCTCTAGGTGTGTCTCATCAAACAGGTCATCATCTTCCACTATGAACTGGATTCCATAACCACCTGATTTTGAGTCTTCCAGCTCAAAGCATCAACAACATTATTTCCTTTTCCTGGTGTGTATACCAACTCAAAATCAAAGAACTACAGGTACTTGATCCACCTTTGTTGTTGAATATTCAAATCCCACTGAGTGAATATGTACATGAGATTTTTATAGTTAGTAAACACCATATATCTCTCTCTCAAGAAGTAATGTCTCCAATATTTTAAGGCATAAACCACCGCAGCTAGCTCAAGGTCATGATTAGGATAATTTCTTTCATCAAGCCTCAACTATCTTGACCCATAAGCTACAAATCAATCATCATGTATCAAAACTTCCCCAATTCCAACAATGGATGCATCACAGAACAAGGTGTACCTCTTACTAGGTTTGGGTAATATCAGAATTGGTGCGGTATTCAATTACTCCTTCAGTTCTTGGAAAGAATTATCACAAGATTATGACCATTCAAACCTAACTCCCTTTTTAGTTAACCTTGATATCGGCTCTAAAAAATGAGATAAATCTATAATGAACCTCCAATAATAACTGGCCAAACCCTAAAAATTTGGGACGTTAGAGACATTCTTGGGATGCTCCCAAGAAACCATAGCCTGCACATTTTTTGGATCCACCGAAACATCTAACTCAGAAATGATGTGGTCTAAGAAGTGCACATTGTTAATCCAAAACTGAAATTTTGATATCTTGGCATAGAGATTATGACCTCTTAATGTACTCAGGATGATGTAAAGATGTTGGGCATGTTCTTCATGAGTTCTCGAGTACACCAATATGTCATCAATGAAGACAACTACAAACTTATCCAAATATGGGTGGAATATCTGATTCATCAATTCCATGAACACTGCTGGTGCATTGGTTAACTCTAATAGTATTACCAAAAATTCATAAAACTCGTACCTTCTTCGAAAATCTATCTATGGTACGTTATAAGATCTCACCCTCAACTGATGGTATCCTGATCTTGGAAAACATTGAGGCACCTCTAAGCTAGTCAAATGGGTCATCAATTATAGGAAGGGGGTATCAGTTCTTAACTCTCATCTAATTCAACTTCCTATAATAAATACATATCCTTAATGATCCATCTTTCTTCTTGAAAAACAACACAGGATATCCCAAAGGTGATGTACTAAGATGAATAAACCCTTTATGCTCTAAATCCTATAGTTGAACTTTAAACTCTTGGATTTCTACTAGTGTCATTCGATATGGTGGTATGGAAACAGTTTATTTCCCTGGAAGCAATTCAATCATATGCTCAATGTCTCTCTCAGGAGGTAACCCTAATAAGTCCTCAAGAAACATGACCTGAAATCGGTCTACAATGGAAAGAAATACTAGTTTCTCCCTTTCCCCTTTATCTAACACAAGAAAAGCCACATAGGATCTTAATTATCCCAAATTCTAGAAAATTGTCCCTGCACGACCCGATCAGACATCCCGCTCACTATGAAGGGCATAAGTGTCTCCATTGAGAGATGTGAATATTACCCAACACTGGTAACAATCGATATGGGATTGATACAACACCAACTAATCCATACCCAAGATGAGGTCTAAACCTGGAATATCTAGGATAAATAGGTTATATATAAAATGATATCCACCAACCTCTAGAGAAAAACCCTTAAAATGTCTAATGTTCTCAACCCATACCCCTAACAGAGTATCAATTGATATAACTCTACACACACTTTCCACAAGTAATCCCAACAGAACTACAAAATGACGAGAAATAAAATAATGTGTGGCACATGTATCAAATAAATCACTAGAGAGAATGGAAACTATAAGAATCGTACCTCAAACAGTAGACGGTCCTACCTATCCTCCTTCAGGTGTGGCTGGAACTACGTGGAGATGACCCACCCCTCTACCTTGGGCTCTGGCCTAAGTATCATACACTGCACTGCCTTGTTGTTATGAATGATCTCACCCCAAAGTTCTACATACACTACCCATACCAATATGTCATGTGGAGATCCAACTACCTACCTAGTATAGGGTAACCAACCCCCTACCTCCACTCAACATCTGCCTCTAGCCTCCATCATTTCCAGACTATCACATGTTCCTCCAGAACCTCTGCACATGGCTCATCCTACCGAACACTCGACACTTGACCGGTGGTCAGGGACACTGGATGTGCATGTTCCCCAACCTTCCACAATGATAGTAGAATACCTAGTCACCACCCTGAGAGGCTTTCCCCCTCTTATGATTGCTCTGTTAACTTCCACCTAACTGAAAATTCATAAAATGGCACTTCCTGCTCTCAAAAGCAGCACCACTTTCCCACCCAGCTAGCACCACAAGTTCACTACCCAAAGTTCCCTTTAGGTTCCCCTCTAAAATAAGAGATTGATCCAAAACCTCAGAAAATCTTTTCTAATGGAAAATATCTACCTAATACCTAATATTGTGCCTTATCCTGTCCTGGAACCACTTCGCCACAGCTGCCTTATCTCCTGCCAACACTAGAACGAAACGTTGAAAATCTATGAAATTATTAGCATAGTCCATTACCAACATTTCCCCTTGGTTTAATCTCATAAAATCTATATCCATATCCAAACTCAAGGTTTCTGGAAAGAAGTGTTTGATAAATTTCTCTTGGAAATCCTTCCACATCGTTTTTTTGGCCTGCTCTGTTTGAACCATGATGTCCCGCCAATGTTTTTCTTAACCTCTAAGCATATAGTTTTCTAAATTAAATTGCTTATCAAGAGGATTCTCTAGATGATCAAGAATATTTTGGATAGACTCAATCCAAAAATCTTCTTACTCAGGCCCACCCTCTCCAGTAAAGGTCAGAGGGTGCTGTAATTGGAATTCCTTGGTCAACTCAAACATACTCGGTGCAACCCACCCTGGGTCCCTTTCTATCATCTATATAAAATGATAAAAGATATCATGGGACTAATCTTCTCTATTTTCCTAAATTTCCACATTATCTTGTTCTATCATGGGAGGAGTGTTCTCTAAAACATCCTCATATCACCTAATTGGCACATGTCTTTGTAGTGACATCTTTTTCTGTAATTACAAACATGAGTTTTAGTAGGCAAACCATAAATCTTTATAAAGAATAAAGCAGGGTTCATCGCCAGCCAGAAACAATATATTTCTCTCACACCACCCAAATTTCCTTATCATATCTGGAACACTACTCTCAACCATCCCTACCGAGGCCATGAATAATACAGAAAACTAACTCACAAAGTTACAAGCCTGACCTTTTTCACAATTTTGAAACAATTTATATTTCACAACCTATTCCCAAAAAAACTTTTAATTCACCCAGTTCCCTTATGAAGCACCATTACATAGTTATTACTTAAAATTTTACCCATATTCAATATCTCATTAAACATTATTTCCATTATTTTTAAGAAAAATCAAATTCATATTATCCTTCATGTTATAAACACCCATCCCATGTGTGCCTACCATGATGCATGTATCCTATATACGCAGGTGCCTATAATGATGCATGAATGCATAACCTCATTATATTGCACCCATGAACAAAACATTATAATATAATCACATCACACAACATGTGCATCACCCAATGGTGAAATATCACAAATCGTAACATCACACAATCAAAAACAATAATTCCCACCCAGTTTAACTTGGGGTTTACCCCATACTTGGGTAAGATACTCCAAATAATGAGCTCATTTCCAAGGCTTGACACCTTCCTAACCTCATGTCTACCATCTCAAATAGTAATTCATATAAAAGACCTACTATGATACCACTTTGTAACATCACCGACTTGGGAGCCACTAAACTGGTGCCCCAAGCCTGTTCGCCACATGACCTCAAGTACGCCTCCTTGTATGCCAGAGGTTGCTGACTAGCAATGAGGGTCAAAGAGTCAACTAGGGAGATTATACCCTCTTTTTAGATTAATACATAGTATAAAATATATACAATAATGGAAGAAATATATACAAACTAATGAACATCCATAAATAACAAAGTCCCAAACTGGGTACAAACCACATCTAATAGTAATATGTCATGGAATGCTACAGTTCCAAAGTGATCACAACACCAAAATAAAGAAAAACAGTGGAATCCCCAAAACATTCCTGGCTCCAAGTCATGGGCCCCATCCTTTCACATACCGAACCCAACTCACTTACCAAGCATGAGTCCCTTTCCCCTTTCCTGACCTACATCCATGAAATGTAATGCCTCGACCACAGTTACCCAGAGTTGGTTCATTATTTTAATACATTGGCATGATACAAAGAATCAAGTCCTAAAGGACCAATTAGTTTAGCAGTCTTGGAAAATAGATTACATACATGAACGTTGCATTACATTATAAAATGAAAAACAACAACAACATTGTCTTCATTGACCACATTCATATCCCTTAGACTATCCCTACAGGTCAGTCATAATATACTTCTTCGCATCCTGGGAAAAATAAAACATAGAAAGAGGTGAGCTCATATTCTCAGTAAGGATAACAATATATCATAAACCTTCATAAATAAGCATAAAAATTTAATGCAATGTATAAAACTAAATAAATATCCTTTTAAACTTAAACTTCATAATAATATGGAAATGATAAATAAAATAATTTCATTCACTTATTCACATGGATATTCAACTAGTAAAATAATCACATGTAATATAAATAGTTAATTTCATAATGATGGAATGCATAATGTCGGACATCATAACCACATAGTCAAGGCCTCATGCCAAGACTACAACTAAGATTTTGTCAAGGCCTTGTTTCAAGACACTATTTTGTCTCATGATACCTACTGATGCATCGAGGATCTATAGAGGGCTCTACCCGTCACTTACTAAGTCCAATGCATTCCTTATATGAAAAGGTTGAAACATAGAATAAACATTCATATTGAAACTAACATACGAAATGTTAATACATTAACTATAAACTATGAATGGTATAAAAATAACACATACACATTCAAAAAAATCACAAAATCTTCAATACAATATGATTAAATCAACTTCAAACAAGTATAAAATTGATTAAATGATGTTGACATAGATAAAATCAAAACTATTTGAGAGAAATATCTCTTTCTATTTTGAAATCATTTAAAAGTCATGTAATTATAAAAGAAGACATTTATTTTTAAAATATTCTTATAAGATTGTAAGGGAAGCTTCTAAGTTGTTACAACAGCTGAGAATAACCACACCCACTGTATAAGTTAAAAAAACATTATTACCTTAATTTGTCGAAAAGATCATAAAGTACCTTGTTTGGAAAATGATGGAAAGATTCCTTCAAACCATTTTTTAAAAAATCAAACAAGGGTATAAATGAATTAAACCCATAGTCTAGTAATAGTGAAAATGTTTTGAAATTCATTTTTAAGAAATACAGATGTGGATGATAAAGAGTTCCCAGTAGACACTTACATAAAAACAACCTCGGATAATAAAGAGATTGTGAAATTAACCCTTACCTTATACTTTTCCTTGGTCGAGGGTACGTTAACCTACTGTATAATAGTTAAATCATTTTTATTAAATTATACAAGAAACACATACATAAATATTATATCATATATGAACTTATAATATTACTTTGTTAATAATATTTTAGTAGTATCATTGTTTCGGGTGTTAACTAATTTGTTTTCCTTTATATGTTTTGTTACGTAAGTCATGTTTGTTATGGATAGGATGTATTTGATTCATATACAAAATGATATAATGACATTAAATTTTATTTTTAATAATAAAATAAAAATTATTCTTGAATTGTTATGATGGGAAATGAATCTCATCGCGTTCGTGGAGACGGTAATCTGTACGTACGCACGAACGCTACTTCCATTTTATTTTTTTTTATTTTAAAAGGAAAGAAGAACAAATGATACATAGGTATATTATTATTCCAGTATAATATAATATTTTATATACATTACATAATTTCATTAACACCACCCTTTATACGTTCCATGTATGGTATGAACGAGCCATATCACTTTGAGGGGGCAGTGGTCCGCACTTCCTCAAATGAAATTATCGTATATATACAACATGAAAAGAATAAAGGTATTCTATAAAAGAGAATTATATAAGATTAGAGACAAAATAAATATCATAAATATAATATATAATTACATTTCCATCATAATTTCCACCATAAGAGGTGGCAGTAGAAGATTGAACAATCATCATTTCGTGAGGTAGTAGTTTGCCGTCCACAGAAACATTATGTTCTATACCCATTAGATGGAGGTGTGTGTAAGTGTAGTTCAAATACTTCTCATAAAAAAACCTAGTATATTGATGATACTGTTGTTGTTATAAAATAAAGGAATAAAGAGAGTTTATGGGGTTGTAGAAGTAAAATAAAAGAAAAGAACTTAAGAGGAGGTGTTACCTTTAAATTAGGTAACTCCCTTTGGTTTGAACCAAAAGGCTTCCTTGAAGTGCCTTCTGCCAAATTTAATACTTATAAGATGAATATAGGTATGTAGGGAACTTAATTGGGTAGATTTTGGATGAGAAAAGGGGCTTGAGAGGTGTGAGAAGTGGGTTAGAGGTGAGGGATTTTTATAATGGGGAGGAGGGGCTCTTTAGGAATGTTTGAAAATATTATTATATAATGATTTTCAGTTTCTAAAGGTCAAAAACTCATTAAAGTATAAGATAATATGACTCATGTTCAAAATAAAATCATCCAATAAGAATTGGACAGGTTTTGGATATTTTTTTAATTTTTATAATCTCATTTATTTAAATCATTTTTTAATGAGGTAAACACTGTATCATTATTGTGTTATAAATAATTTTATTTATTTGATGTCAAAAAATTATAAAAAAAATCCATGATGTAGGAAATATTTTTATATTTCAAATGAATATTTATAGTCGAAAATATAACTTATATAACCCCTTGTAAAAATTCTTTTAGTAAAAGATATATGTTTATGTCATTTTGTCTTTACTTTAAATTAATTAATATAAAGTGTCATTATCACTCTCAAGTGGCTCCATGGGGTCCAAAAATCGACCCAAGGATTACCATGATCAGACATGTATCAACCAATAGGAATAGGATACATGTTAGGGTAATTTAATATTATTATAATAATATTTTTTTACCCTTATTAACCAGATTTACCCTTTAACCATGGTAAATAAAATATTTACTGAAGTAAATATTCATAAAGTTTAAAAATAAAATTTACCTATTTACATAATTTAGAACTCATGATTCAAAATATGGAATCCATTTTTCCAAATTCAAAACACAAAATTGGTGGAAATTAATTTAAAATTAATTCCCGTTGTCAAAACAAAAAAAAACGTGTTTTTAAGAAATAATAACTATCAAAAGATTGACACTTGTTCATGTCTAGTTTAAATGTGAAATTACATCAAATTACCTAAATTATATTAAATGATAAAAATATAATCTAATTATTCTTTAAAACCACTCAAATTTATAATTTAACACTATAAATTATTTCAATTAAAAAAGTTGTTTTTAATTAAAATTTAGTATCTTTCACTATTCATCAAAATATGAAAGTTATCAGAAAAGTACCAAAAATTTATCCAAATTAAATTTTTATGTCTTGATTCTAAATAATAATTTAATTTCATTAAATTGAATATATAAAATTGTCAAATATTGGTTTTAAAAAAAGTTCTCCATTAAAAGGAAGTAAATTTTCATTGTTTGAAAAATACTTCTTTTATCAGAAAAAAATGAATTTGTTCTTATATTATGTCTAAGAAACACATAATATGGATTCTAAAATTATATGGAGTATATAAATTTCAAAATTCAGTTAATACTATTAAAAATCGATTTTTGAATGACTAGTTTGGTAAGTCGTGGTGCGCTCGAACTCGATGTTGCGTGTAACGCAAGTTATTGAATTTATTTGAAGAGATTACATACTATGAAATCTTGGGGTGTTACATGAAATCTGTTTGGGTACCCAATAGTGGTCTGACCTGTTTTTGAGTACAACTCAGTAGGCCACCACCAATGGTGTCTACAAAATATTCAGTCAATAGATAGTGCATTCCAGTACTAAATAATGGAAATTAAACTAAAATGGGGTTAAAGAATCCATTATTCATTATGTTTTACCCTAATATAATCTACCAATAAATCCATGTTTACTAATTAAACATACTAAGGTTTAACTCACCCTTTTCATGTGTTCAATTGATTAGGCATGTTCAATTTTGTCAAGGAATATGGGAAATAAATCAAGTCCTACATCACTAGGGAATCACAACACAATAACCTCAATATCCTCACCTCAAAGCCTCAGTCTGAGTGGAATGCAACCGTTAGGGGAATTGAAATATTTCTCCTTCCCTAACCCATGAATTTAGAGGGTGGATCTTAGAACCCTAGTCAAACTCGACCCATAGGAATAGAACCTCATGTTTATAACCCACTCTACCAATCCATGTGCACATGATTATTTACCATTCACCACAATATAACTACATTACCATCAAGAATAACCAATATCATTAGTAATACCTCAATCAATAGAAAAAAAGGGGAAATTTTTATTATGACACAATCCATTTAAACATTCATCATAGGCCTTACATCATTGAAAATCTAAACCATTCCTTACATCTTCATTATCCCCATTCAGGAGGGTTGGTGCACCCCATGGGTGGACCTAAAATGGTCAAGTCATCATCCACTCATCCCATGGGGATCATAAGGGGTTAAATTTATTATCTAGGCACCCATTTTATCAAGTGTTTCAAAAAACAAAGAACACAACAAAAGGGGTCAAGAACAAAACCCCACATTCACAAATATATGCAAAAACCAAGGGATATGGCTTATAGACCACCTAACTCAAATATTTTTGTGAACGCACTCTTAATAAAGGCCTTAGATCCTGATCTAAACCCCCTTATAAGCTTCAACTTAGATCTCAACAGAAAAGAAGGTTTTTAGATCTTTAGATGGAGAGGGGAAAAAAATAAAAAACTTAACCAATAAAAGGACGTAAGGAAAAGATTAAACTTACCGGGATCTTTAATATAAAACCAACAACACTCTAAACTACCTAGGGATGAAGGATAAACACCATTGGGAGGTCTTGTGAGCTTTAGTTTGTCACTAGGGTTCAAGGGAGTGAAAATGGAGGAAATTCCAAGTGAGACTTAAAATCCCTAAATGTAATTTTTTGTAATTTTCTCAACTTTACTGGGCCGCACAGTTTACCTGCATAGTTTTCTAAACCATGATAAAACCATGAGGATGATACTACCTAAGGGAAAACGTTTTCATGGTTTCCTGGGGTGCTCTGCATGGTTAACTTAACCGTGTGTAAGCCTTTGTCCAAGGTTGTACGGCTACCTGGGTTTCTCCACACGATTTGTACTAACCATGTGAAAACCATGTAGAATTCCCAAAAAGTTCCTTTTTTATTTCTATTTCACATTCCAAACCCCAATAACACCCTGATTCTTCCCATGAACTTTGAAAATGCTTATTTAACCAAAGTAAGGGACTTAAACTGAAGTGTAAACAAAAACATACCTTATGAGAAATTTGGGATCTTACAAGGTTGTTCTAGCGGTAGTATGGTATGGAATAAGCAAGTTTTTCTAGATATTTCAAGTTGTTCTAGTGATACAAATATGTTCTATTAGTAGAAAGTTTGTTTGGAGGTAGGAAGGTCTGGTGGTAGTAGGGTTTGATAGTAACCAGCTAGACTTATGGTAGAAGTAGAAGTCTCCATTTTTGTTTCAAAATTTATAGTTTTTCATATAATCTCAAAAATATGAATTTTTAATATAAAATGGATTCTGAATCCTTAAATAATGGAAATCAAATGTTGTCTCGATGAATATTTTTATATCTTGGATTTTGAAAAATTATGAAGATTTTAATAGGGTCATTCCACATGTAAATTTGAAGCCAATAAAACATTGTTATTTCTCATAATACCATATCTCATTTATTAATAGTATATTACCTTTTCCATTCAATTAATACTTGTTTTCTTCAACTCCATATGAACAAGAATAATGTTAGTGATCCTTTCATCTATATCCACCGGAACCACCCTGTTTATGTTTTATAGGCATGTTGATAGTTTTTTCTCACTCTTTTCTCTATAGTAGAGAGTTTCATTTGAGGTATAAGTTTTTTTACCTTTAATTTTACCATAATTAAAGGATTTTAAATATTTATTAATACATTTACTTATAGATATATAGGTAGTGACTATATCTTATATTTTTAACTCGTTTTTAATGCACTGTTTTTGAATTATTTTTTGATGTTGGGGTCTATTGTTCCCACCATGTTTTTGTGTATATATTGGGATTTAATAATTCTGAAATGATTTTTTATATTAAGTTTCTACTTAATAAATTTAATTTTTTTTTATTAATATGAATTTTATTGGAATTAGGAAAATTTACTAGTTTTTACTAAATTTTTTTAAAAGACTTTACTATTATTTTTACTTATTGTTGTTGTAGAACAATAAAGTCTATTGGGATACATGTTGTGATATAGTTGTTTTTAAAAAAATCCTTTTTTTTGTTATTTCAATTTATCCTAAATGGAATAGCTAATTACATATATAAGGGTAAGGAATTTGAATACCAAGTAATGTCGTATTTGAGTAATAATATCCCTTCGATATAGATAAGAAATGTAATGAAATCCATTTTGTAAAATCTTGACTGGTGTATCCTAAAAATATATTTTGTGGTTTTTTGTTGATTTTAGTGTTTATATAGACCCTATGAGGGATTTTATGGTTATTATAGTGACTTCTTTAGGGGTGGAATATGTTATTTATTGAAGTGATGGACGGTTAGAATTGGATGTATTATGGTTATGGATGATGTGGGGTGATTAGTTTTTGAGTAGTGTTATCCGGTTAATTTCCCATTTATCCATTTAATGAACATGAAATAACAAAAATTAAATTTTTTTGGTTTATAAAATAATAATAATGGGATAAATTTAAATGAATTAATAGGCTGGAATAAATATATTGTTTTTAAATTAAATGATTTGTATGAAAAGTGAATGGGCTCTAGTGATATGAAATGAAATGGATTAGTAAATATAATTTGGAGGTGACTCAATAATTCTATGAAATTTTGGAACATGTAATTGAAAGTGTAATTATGTGGATATTTTTTGTGGTTATATTGTTTGACGCATATAAAGGTGCCATTGGCTATGAAAAATATCACGTGGTGTAATGGTAGTGATGTGGTGTATGTAAGTGCAATTATTTTCAACCCATTGTTTGGGTGATTTTTTTTATATATATATCATATATATTATTTTACATCTTAATTAACCCCAAAAAATTTGGATAAACTTACCAACAACCAATTATTTTTGGGTTTTGGCTGTTTTCCCTAACATCTAGGCTTATGGTGAATCAAGTGGTTGAATGAACCCTCTTCTTAGTTATTCCTTTAGTAGTAGTGATGATAGTTTGGTGATTTTTATTTCCCAATGATGATACAGTTTTTTGTTTTTGATTACCTAATTGGGATGAGTATGTTATATATGGTGGGGTTTATGTGTCATAGGAGGAGGGAACATGTTTTATTTCATTCTCATTAATGATAACCTACCATTTGGGTCATGAGACATGGTTGGGATGTTGAGACCATGATATGTTATGTGGTTGATGCTAACACTGGATGATAGACCATGTAGGAGTTTGTAATTGGTAGTGATATATACCAACCTAAATTATATATGGATGGACTTTTGATGTGGTATTTGAGGAAGGAATGGGAGAATATTAAATTTCACATTGGGGCATGGGACCATAAAATTAGTAGGTAAGTGGTTACATGGAGCCTTTGATTATATGAATTGTTACTATAAAATTATATTGGATTAGTTATTTGGTAAACATTCCTTGGTGAGGATGGAATTGGATAGTTGACCTAATTATGTGTAAGTTTTCTATATTGAATCTTCGCTGATGTATTAGAATTATCTTTTCACATGTGCATGAGAAAAATTGGGTATGATCCTTCTTAATATACATTTCATGCTCACCCATTATAAAAAAATATTTTCCAGGTTTACTAGAGTTCATTATGAAACAAAAATGGTATTACTAGCTTGGTTTTAGAGATTTTGTTGAGTCATTTCCTTAGGACTTCTCTTTTGGTATTTTTTTGTAGACTTTTATTTGTATTTATAAACATTGTTTATAGACTGTGGGATATTTTTCATTTAAATTTATATGATTAAATATATATTATTTTCATTTTATTTATCCTATATCTTTATTCATATTTTTTATTATTGAGGTTAATTCATTAAAATCTGTTATTTTTATATCCTGGTGATAGTCTCCAACCAAGGGCCTGTTGAAGGTGGGAAACGTGAGTCATTATATATCTTCCTTAGTTATCGACATAATAAGTGTACCTTTAGAGGGAGGGGTCATGATATTATTGATAACATAATGTTTCATAATTATATTGATCTATCTTTTTAGATGAATGTTATGCACATTACCAAAGAGGCTTTCCTCAAGGAAAATGTGATAGTTAAATGGCTTAGGAAGGGGGGTCAAAACCAATATTTCTTTAAAACCCATTAGAAAGATATATGATTCAGAAGTACAATTATATATTTGAAATATTTTCATGATATTTTCTCTAGTATCAAGGATATAAAAAAATAACATTATTGTATATTCTAAAAAACTTTTCAATAATCACTCCTTAGGGATCATATGCAACATGAAAGATGTTGCACCTCTTTCCTTTGAATAAATTGAATATAGAATGAAAACTCAACTATCATACATAGATTATTTTAATAATGCAGTTTTATCTCTCAAATAATCTTGTACACCTTGTATGGATTGGTTTAATGCTATAATTTTTCATGAGTATTGGGATATTGTCTATAGATAAATGGCCTCCTATATAATGGAATCAACTCTAAATTTAAAATCATTCTTCCCATGCTTGAATCTACTAATTCTTTTCACATTTTTATAATCATTTAATTTTATTATAGTATATACAAAATCATTATAAAATCATGGGTACTAATATATAAAATATTGTTAAATTTTATTCTTTAATAATCAATATGGTTCTCTTCATAGTAAAAAAAATTAATGACTTCTTGATTACTACTTATAAATGAATCAACATTATGAAATTTTCCCCTAAAAGTATCCATTTATATCAAGATTAATGTGATGATGGGTTTTGAAACAATATGTTTGAGTTTCATCATTTCCATGATAAATTTATATGGATTCATAAATAATTTCAACTATTAATTGAAGACCACTATTGAATCAGTTAGTCACTCTATGGTGGTTAATAGATCTCTTATAAGTTGTATCACATGCTGTATTGGAGTCAAAAAAAGGTGACCCATTGTCACCAATACATTGTTGAATTTCATAATATTATTTTAAAGGATATCTTCTCAAGTTATATAATTAAGGAAAAATCATCTCTTTTTAGGTTGGGGGTCTTCAGGTCCCTTCCTACTAATTCTATACAACTGAATTGATTATTTTCTACAATGGTAGATTGGGAAATTGTTTATAATTAGGGGAGCACTATACCTATGTGAGTAATCATTTGTATAATACATCAACTAGCCTAAATCATGTATTTATTTTAGTATGATTTATATCTCTTAGGTACAGATCATTATCAATAGGAATCTCAACATCATGGAAGGTAGTTTACCCACTATTTTTCTATATACTCAAAGGCTATACAGTAGAGTAATGTTTATTATTTTAATATCATTGTTAATAAATTAATTTGTTATTTTAATGTTTTGGGTGGTAATTAACTATTAAATATTGGTTGAATCTCCAATATAAAGGTCATCACAATTCTAATATTTAAGTATTCATTCATGGTTTACAAATAGCCTCGTGTTGCATGTATGTGTAAGAGAAGGGTGATAAGAAATTCCTTGCCAAGGGGTATAATTTTTTAGATTAAATCCATATTGATTTAATGTAGAATATATTACAATTATGGCCATGATGGTGGTTTTTTTATCAAGGAATTTAGTGAATTTAATGAGGTTCTACAGACCTATTTGGATTAGAAACAACTTTTTGATTGAAATGATAGTAGAAAGATTCTAATAACTATATTTAACAACTTATTTAAAATGAATTATTTACATTTATTATGTTCATATCTATGGAAAATATTCAACAACACTGATTCTATTATTACAAGGAATTCAAGGTGATTGTCCTTTATAAATTCCTCTTTATCAAATTTGTTTACCAATTAGATTTCAGGACCTATGTCATGATGATTTTAGTGATAGATAAGGGATCTAGAAATTTAGATAAAAGTGAAAATAAAATCCCCCTATATGACTATTACTTTAACCTCAATCCAGGTATATTTGACTACTTATTCATGTTGAATAGATACATCTAGAATTTTGAGTCTCCAATACATTAATCTTACAACTCTAATCGGTACTAAAACCACTCCAATGAAAGGGAAATAGACATATCAAGATTAATCCATTAATACAATGAATCATGGATTTATCCTAATAAATACCCCTAAATATGGATAATACCTTATGATCATCATTCCAGAGATATATAGTTGATGAAAATATGTGTGTACATGTTCTCAAAGTGAAACAATTGTATAAATTTTGTGGATTTAATTGAAAATTATTTATTCCATTTTTTTACAATATATTATGGTATATTGTGATGAATGCATTTGATGTATGAGGACTTTAAGTTATTAACTTCATAGGGATTCCTGATTTATTCTAATAAAATCCAAATTCGAGAAATTTTAGAAACTTATTTAGTGTGGTTGTGGTGTATATTTTCCATCTTATCTAGCTAAAATGGAATCAATCTAGGATTGATAATAAAAATATTACATTGAATTATGGTGTGGATGAAATTTTATATTCCATATGGATGGTAAATTCTATGTAATCAGGGTTATAAGGAACTCCATCCAAAAATGATATTTTTTGGATATCATTATTATTATGGGTAATACTAATAATTATACATTGTATATTTTATGTGTTCTGGAATCCACCTTGTTCATGTCGGATCAAAATCATCATGGGAAATGGTGGAAAAGGTAATATTAAACCAATATGATATGATGGTATATTTATAAATTAAAAAGGGATGTTTTTTTCATGTTTCTACAATGATTTTGGCTAATAATTAACGTTTTAAGTAGATATTTAAGAGTATTTCCTATTTATAAAAATAGAAGAAAAAAATATATAGTTGAAACAATTATTGTTAGAGGTTGATTCTATATTAATTTTTTCCATTAACCATAACATTTTCTCACTCATTAAGGATAAAAGTGGATTTGTAGGATTCCTAATACTTCTTCAAGAACATTAACTATGTGGTTTCACCCACCAATTAGGAGGTGCATATGGTATTTAACATTTTTTATTCCTTGAAAGTACCATTAGGCTATTCTATATAGTATAATTATTCTCCTTTTTGAATATAATGGTCACTATTAATTAATATATATAACACCAAGATATTCTATTTCGTAAAATTTTATCTTCCAATGCTACAAAACTCTCCATATTGTGTGCCTTTTTTGATATTTTCATTTTCTTCAAATCTAAAGTGTGATTATATTAAACTAATTTTTTTTGTATGGTTTTATATATTTTAAGATGGATTCTTGATTTAATTTATTGAATTGATTGAAATTATTAAGAATATTTTTATTATTTTTTGGATCTAATTAAATTTTTTATGATATTTAAATCATGAAACAAATTAATTTATATTATTATATTATTATATTTATATATAGTTGTCTATGGGTGTTATGGATGGATGTTATGAGTTGTGTGTTATTAATTATAAGGACAACCAAATACCTATTTTATATTAAAAATATAGATCATAATAGATTTCACTATTGTATTTTTTATTGTGAATGTGTATAGACATTGATGTCTGTATACAGTGTGACTATTGGTATGACATATTGGTAAAAAATGCAATTATATGGTATTTTTATAGGCTATTTTTTATGATTATTGATATGTATTATGTAGGATAGATGATTAATCATGTTGATATCATATGAGGATATTAAAATTTTTAATTTTCCATAAATATTCTATATTTATATTGACCGATAACTGGTTTGGTATAAAGCTATTTTGTTTAGAAAAATAGTTTTTTCTAAAATATGAAATTAATGAATACTATAGAGCATATAATTTTAATCAATAATTAGTAAAAATAAATTTGGTTCTATAATTATCGATATATAACTCAAATTTTTATACATTTTGCTAGATAATATCAGTATATGATTGTCATGTTCATAGTATAAACAAACTAATTACAATAAATATTGAGGAACATGTGGTAAAAATAAATCATTATAATGGTTTATAATAGAAGGATAAGTGAAAATTGAGTTATATAATTGGGCTATATGACCCAATCACATACAATAAAAGGGATATAATTATTTATTCAATATTTTATTGGTTTGATATCTTATTGAATGTTTTATGTAAAACTGACTACCAATCAGAAACCCTTTGGAATTTTTATTATCAAAATAGATTATTTTTAAATATATTGATTATAGGAGAGGAGTAAAATCTAGTAACAAAATCATAATTAATGACTTTTTTATAGTTTTAGGATATTTATATGTTATCCATGTTCATTGGATAAGCCCCCTATTAAGGTAAATGATGATAAATGCTTTGTCCCCATAGAATTATTTAATTTTTTATTAAAATATACAATATGATTAATAATAAAACATTATATTTAATAAAGGGATAATCATATTAATATTCCAACCATGGCCATGGATATAGATATTGGGAATATGTGAATAAATGTTTTAATACTAGTTTCATAACAATTTACACCCTATTAATAGTTATTATCCAATTATTAGGAAAAGTAAATACTGTAATTTTAAATATTTTGTGTGTTGATGGAAAAATATCTATTTGTAAAAATGAGTAAAATGCATTTATTTAAGTAAAAATGATAATAAATGTTCATTTTATTGTATTAATATAACACAAAGTCTCAAGTAGGATACATGGAATGATTTTTTTGTTCCAATTGAATAAAAATTTATAATTTGAAATGAACATATGTCATTATAAACCTTAAATTTTATCCATGATTGAAACTCATATCCCAATGGGTAAAATAATCAAGGAAAATAATCATTTTGATGACCTTGACTCTATTGGATATAAAAAATAGAAAATATAATAAAACTAAAAATATATATATTTATTATGACATTAAATTGATGAGTGTAATTGAAGAATCCTTATAAAATGAAAATGAATAAATATACAATATTTTTTCATTTTAGTGGTAATATAAATTGAGGATATTCAACTCGTATAGATTGAATGATTAACCAGGTTTTATTGAATTGTAAAATATAATTTCAATCAATAAATATAACTCAAAAATTCATTTTATTTTAATTTATTTAATTTTTTTAGAATCATTTTATTTTATATTCCTTTTTATAATTTTTTATGAATATTTATTGGGGGATTATAATGAATAATGTGTTAAGGATTGTGATTATTTAAAAAATAAGACAATTTTTTCACATTATTATATATATATATATATTTGTTATTTAGATGAATTCTCATTTTACAATTTTCAATTGTATGTAAATGCATTCAATAATTATTATAAATTTATTGAGTACTTTTATGAATTTGGTTTTATTGAATGATCTCTTATGCCTTATATTGAAGATATTATTTATGTTTAATGATATATTTTTGTGTTTAAATTTATATATATTATATAATATTCCAATCATTTTTCTTATGAACATGAATTCAATTATATTAATGTTTTTATATGTTTATGATAACATGTACTATTATATATAAATATTCTTATCCTAGAAAATATTTCATTATTGGTAATATAAATTCAAATTATTTTTTGATTCTTAACAATTAAATTATTTTATATAACATAAGAATATATTTTTTTCATATAGACATTTGTTTTCTGAAAATGAAATATTTTAATATGATTCATTTTTTGAAAAATAAATTGATTAATTATATTTTAAATACCCAAATTTAATGATGAAATGTTCAACTCGTATAATTATAAATACATGTTATAATATTAAAAATAAGAAATGTAATGTTTCATTAGAGAAAATATGATGTGGTTGAAAACAGTAATTGTTATATATATGAATAAATAATTTATGATGAAATTTTCTATATTAAATTATTTTAGAATATATATATATATATATAATCCATGGAAATATAAAGAGCATGCGGGATATGAAAATTGGTATATATTTTTGTGTTTTATTATAGGTGGTTAAATGTAATTCACTTCCAAAAAAATGTTCATTTATTATGTTAAATTAGATTTTAAAAAAATATATATATTACATTAATATGTACTATACAAAATGAAGGATTTTTTTAATATCTAGTAGATTATATATTTTTTAAAATTAAAATTAAATTAAATTTTTTATGGAGATATTTTTTATGTACTATAGAAATATACTCATTTTTTTATTTCTAGAAATGAGATATGCTATTAATTATTATATATGTTTTCTTACCATGATAAATAATAATTATTAAAATAGTATAAATTGATCATTTTATGATTTATATGCATATTTTTTCGAATTATTTTTTTAGAGTAATGTTTTTTCCATTAAAATTTATATTTCACTATTTATTTATGAGGATGTAATATTTTAACAATAGGTATCCTATATATTAAGAAACATGAGATTTTTATAAAATGATATATTAAATGTTATGTGAATATCTTTTCTATGTTGTATAATTCTCAGTTTTCCAATATAAATAATCACTGATATGGAGTTGAGAATTATTTATTGGGGAAAAAATGTTTAGAATGAATCAAGGAATACTTTTCAGACAAAAAATACATGTTCGATTTTTATAATTATTTTATAAACTACTATTCACATATTATTTTGGGATAAATATTTAAGGCACAATATAACATGCTCTGAGGAAATATATAATGTGAACGTGAAAAAAAATTAGAGACAATAAATTTTTTCTTAAACTTTCATGTAATGAAAACATTTATATTTAATATATTAAATAGAACATCTTCTATATAAAGTTTGAAAGGGAATATTTTTTACTCATTTTAAAGGAATATTATGATCTTGAGATTATCTAATACCTAGAAGAAGTGTGATTCCCATATATTTTATATTGAGTGTGATATTATACCAAGTGTCTAAGGATGATATATAATTAGAATGATGGTAATTCTATAATAGATTACATATGATTTTATAAATTCCAATGTAGGTTAATTTAATTTATTTTATTTGAAGATAAAAGGGAAGGTTGTGTTAAGGAAATAAATGTGAAATATACTAAAAGTTGATCTTAGAATTATATTTATAATGATTACTCTATTCTAATTTTATTTCACATAATTTTATTTCTTATATATAATATTCCTATGTAGATATTTTAATGGACTACAAGTGGAGATTTAGTTGTAAATAAATATTATTTCATTTTTTATAAGATAAATTAGGGTTGTTATTATTTATTATTATTAATTCTCATTTACACTAAACATCATCTAGTATAATTTTTTTGGATTAGTTTATTTATCAATAGTTTATTCAAAATTTAAGAAATAATAATTTGAAAATAATTTTCACCATCAAATGGTAAATGGGGGGACTATGGAAACATGTAATCATATATTTATGAATTGTGTTCATAATAATTGAGAAGTTATTTCAAAATAGTAATTATTTACAAAATATAATTGACTATCATGTTGAAAATATACTATATAATATTCCACACTATTAATAAAATTAATTTTCTCAACTATGATGACATTCTTTCATAGGATACAATTCTGCGTGTGAATTTTTTATTGTTATCTTTTTAAATTATAAAATAAATTTATTACACAAAACACTGGATCCTTTTAATGTTAATTTTTTAAAACAAATAAAAAAATTTAATAACATAAATTTCTTATTTATAGATAACATGTGTAGTGACACATTGATTTTACATTTACAATAATATGAATTAATGACCCTAAAAATGATCATATGTCCTACTATTAGTGGGATACTAGTTACAAAAAACATCCACATGAAACTAAAATAAAAAAAATCTTTATTTCAATCTCCATAATAATTCCATTAATCTCATTGAGATCTAAAAAATGTATAGGATAACATGGGGAATACATAAAAAGTTTGTGTGATAAAAATAATAGTATGGGAATAAACATGTCAGCAAAACAAACATGTTATGAAAATGAAATATAATGATATCATAATAGTAAAGGTATAAAAATTATCACATGGAGGCATGGGATAAGTATGTCAGAAACATATGATCAATGACACATAGGAATGTAGAAACAACAGAGAACATTAAATAATCAAAATTCAAGGATAACCCCAAAGATAACATCACATGGGTGACCAAATCACCTAATGGATTTGGTTTACTACCTAATCCCAAACATATCATTTCATGAGAGAGATAAAATACCCAATTCTTTATAGTGCTATCTAGAAGAAACCATTATAACATGTACATGTATTTATGTGCCACCTAAGAGAATATGACATGGGTAAAAGTATAAAAAATAATCAAGGAATATATTATTGCTTTATATCACAATGAAAGAAGAAATCATATTGATTCCAAAGAGAATATGTAATTAAATATATTGGATATTCAAATATAAAAAAAAATCATATGTCTAAAAAATGGTATTCATTAGAAAAAAAATCTTGTAATGGTTTGGATAATTGGGTACATAAATGAACATTTAAAATCATGTTTTAAATAATAGGTAAAAGGCTATTGATGAATAATATAATATAGAGTTTTTATTGAACTTAAGAGTTAAAATATAATATTTCTCCCTAAAATATCATTTTATTTAATAAAATCATGATTGGGAAAAATACTTAAAAAAAATTATATAAAAGTAATAATGGATAGAAATGTTTCCCTTAATTGGGTTTGATTTTAATAAAGTCATAAAGAAATGAAATTTAGACATGTAAAACCTCATCAAATAAAGGTAAATTTAGATATGTATATATGCATGATACATATATAAAAAAATATGTATTCATTCCATAATTTAACATAAATAGATAATGTGATTTAGATAGAGAAAGGTAACCCGATGAAAAGAGTGTCTTTCAGAGGGTTCCCTTACCATAGGTTGAGAATCATTCTACACATGCACTTAAATTTATAAATAATATAATAATATATATCAATTAATTATTTTAGTACATATTTCATATATATATATATATATATATTATTTACTATAATTATATTATTCCAATCTGCAATAATTTCAATGTTATATCATGTTGAATTTCATTATTTCAAGGGAATTAATTTCATTATTTTATGGTCGAATAACTTGTGGATAATTATTGAAGTTCATATTTAATGGTTCCATAAATTTATAAGTGTGAATTAATTGAGTTAATTTGTTACAAAAAATTCAAAAAATTCTTAATACAAAATAAAATTCAAAAATAATCATGATTTAGAGAGTATAGGTATTATACATATATAGTTAGTTTATTTTGGTAGACATTCTAACATAGATGATAATGTTGTGTTTCATTTAATAGTATGTTTGAATAATGATTACTGAATTTGAAATAAAATATAATATACATATCAAAATCATTTTCAACCATAATGATTGTAATGATCCTGAAGCCAATATCCTAGAGTTGCTAGTTACATTATTACATTGGTGCTAGATACAAATGATAACATCCCAGAGGAAAAAAAAATTAGCAGTATTGGTAAACTATAAACATACTTCAATATAATATTACATTTGAAATAAAAACTATGACATAGTGAAAGTAAATATTTTTCATACTTTAACTCACTAAATATTTATTCTTTATATCTTGGGGGAAAATAAGGGTGAGCTCAAATGCTTAATAAGGATTATATATATTGAAAACTATCATGAATCAATATATAATAATCAATATAAAAAGGTAAATAACTAAACATACATTCCATTTAATCAATAAATTGACTATTATGATTAGATTTATCATAATTAATATTGCAGGATAATTAACTGAACACACATTCCATTTAATCAATAACATGAATATCATGATTAGATAAGGCATAATAAATATGGAAAGGTAAATAAATAAACACACATTCCATTTAATCAATAAAATGAGAACAAAATGAATCAATGGATAATATCAATGCACTAATCTCATGGGTAATAATAATTAAATTATAGATGAAGGAAATTCCTAATATTAGAAGTCATGATCTCTGAAATCATGTTATCTATACCATTAAGAACTTTTTACAAGACAATTTAATCGATCAGTAGGTATACACTAAAACCATTTAAACAAGGCTAGCCAACTCATTCATACTAGGAGACTATCGATGCATCGAAGATCTATATAATTCCACACCCCGCCCATCACTACATTTCCTAATAATTCCTCGTATTTCAAATTATATATTTAATTCATGAAAAATATTCTTTGTTAATAAATGCACGTATTGAATAAAGAATATGAAATATCCATATTTCCCCAAGCAATCAAATAAAAGTCAAAGTAAAACACTATATATATAAATGATATACGGTTAAAGTAATAAGAATAACCATGGTATTGAATATGAATATTTAAGGTATATTAAATTTATAATGATCATAAGAAGGTGAATGTTTCAAGGGAATGTTAATGAATACAAAATTATTAAAGAAAGTGAATTTCAATATATTTTCTGGTCACACAGATTATATACTATCTAGAGAAATATTATTGATGCTATCATTATAACATTTCTAAATTTTAGTATAAGTAGAATAAATAGTTATTGTTTTTTATGAATAAAAATACCATAAAAATATAATTAAAACATTATTTATAAAAATAAACTTTTCAATATAAAAATCAATTTCAAAAAATATAAATTTATAGAATATTCAAGAAACTATTTTATTGAAAAATCAGTGTAAAATTTTTAAGGTAACATCAATGAAATGGGTGGTCATGATGGCAGGAAAACTCCGTACATGTTGAGTATGTTAAAACAAATATTCCTTTCAAAAAAATTATAGAAATTGAAAAGGTACCTATTTTATAAAATGATGGGAAGATTCCTTTTAAACCATTTTCTAAAATAAAATAATGGGTAAAAATGTATTGAAAAATTCATTATAGAAAATTAAAAAAAATATTCCTTAAAACATTTTTAGAAAACATGGATTTGGAAGAAAAATAATTTCCGGCCGAAGAGGGTAATAAAGTCAGATTTTATTAAAAATATTTTCTCAATCATTTTAAGTAAAACAAGAGAGAAAAGTGGTAATATAACTTGAAACTTTCATGAATAACTAGAGGAGAAGAAAATGAATTGGGTTTATTAGATAATTATCAAATAATTTCATTTAATGGAAATCCAACCATAAAAAATATCAATTAAAATTATAATCTAAAATAAACGCTTGCAAAGATCATAAAGTTGAAATGAGAATTAGTCAAAGAAGTGTTTATGTGTATATAATGTAAATAAAACAAAAAAATTAATAGTAAAACATAAAATAATAAAATTTAATTATTCATATAATATTATTTATCAAATTCAATGAAGAATTAATATAACCCGATGAATATAAATTGAGTTATGGAATTTTGTACCAATTAGTAATATTAATATTAAATCCCCTTAGATGAAATTATTCAAATTGAAACATAACATATCATGAGATATGAATTATTCTTGATATTACATGTAAAATTTACATTATATATGCCATATAAAATAAATTAGGTGTACAAAATTACAATATGCCTCTATTAAAGTAAATTGAGACAAAATCCCTTACCTCATATATCCATTTAGTTAAATGTGAATTAACCTCCTTTATAATGGTTTTAAACATATTAATTATTTATTATAGAACTATATTAATATTTATATTATCATATATGATTATATTATAACATATTATCAACTGTTTGTTAATAATATTTCATTATTACCATTGTTTTGGGTGTTACCTGCTTTGTTTTCTCATACATGTTTCATCACGGATGACATGGTTCTTATTTATATGATATATATCCATCATTAAAGAATTATATTAATTTTATAAATATAATATTTATTAATTGGATGCATTTTAAAAAAATCATTAATGTTTGACATGGAAATTGAATCACATCACTTCATGGAGACAGTAGGTTGTATGTACGCATGAGTGATGACATCATTCCCTTAATGGGTGAAAGGGTAAGAAAATGGATAATATAATAATTTTCTAGAGTTAAAAAAATATCATATTTATCTTTCATATTAATTATTTTAATAATTATGACTATCCATGTGATTCGGTGATGGAAAACGGATTACATCATTTCGTGAGGTGGTAGTCCATCATACACACGAGTGATAGCTTTGTTTCCAATTTTTATGAAGGATATGGATAAATATTATATGATAAGTATAATAGCTTATCATTATATTTGATATACTATTTTTATTATATTATATGTGTTAATACTTAATTTAAATTGTTAAAATAATAATAAAAAATAAATATCCTCGTTAAGATGATTATCATCTCTTAGAGAAACCTCCTTTAGATCTCTTCTTAAGGACGCTGGGATTTATCTTTTGGGAATACCAGAAAATCTTAACTGTGTCTATAGATTTTGGGGAGTGATTCTTATATTCCAAAATTCTTGATATGGGTGAAGAAGTTAGGGGAGAAGGTTACTTTTTATAAGTGAGGGAGGGAGGCTTCTTGGAAACCGCCTGGAAATTTCCCAAAAGAATACAAAATGATAAATTTATTCCCAACATAAATGCTAAAAATTAAAATTAGATTCAATTTTTTGATAGTATAAGGTTGAAATATATCCAAAAAAATAGTATCTTGACAAGTTTATTTGGAAAATTTACCCTTATCTTTTGGTTAAACCCCTAGTAAACTCACTTTAACCTTAACCGCAGGAATTAATTTTTTTTGATTTCACTATTCATGATGAACAAAAATTAAGTTTACTTTATTAACTAATATTATTTATGATGATTATAAATATGAAATCAATTTTATCAAATTAAATTAAAATAATTGTTAATATTAATTTAAAGATGAACCTGTAAATTTTGTAGAAAAATGGTTTTTTCAAGAAATGTATTTTCTAAGAAAAATATGATCTTATACTAACTATATGAAAATTAAGAATCTAGAGATAGATATAAATTCAAATATTTAGATACATAATATATAAATTTAATTTAAAACATTCCCCATTAAAAATTATTTTTTTTAATTAAAATGGAGAAACATTATGCATTTAAAATCAATATTTTAAAAAATGTGTTTTTAGGCCTAAACTAAACATATAAAAAATATGGTATAAACATGATTTGAATGTAATTAATTAAATTAAATATAACTAAATAATTATAATTTTACTTCTAAATAAAATTAAATTCATAATGGGACTTTGAAATTACCTAATTTATTGAAATAAGATTACAGGTTTAAAAAATGGTATTTTTATCAATTTGTTAAAAAAAATAATATTTTCATAAAATTATCAAAAAAATTACTCTAAGTAAATTTTTAAATTATAATTTAAATAGTTAATTTTATTTTTCCAATTTTATTTTGTAACTACAAGAAAAAATTAATTTCAATATAAGGTTGAAAAATGCAATATAAACATTTTTTATAGAAATACAGTTTTTAAATGTAAAACTGGATTTATTATGATTCCATGTTTAGAGAAAATATTAGATGAAAGTTAAAACAATATATTGAATATATAATATATAAATTTAATTAAATTAATTCACTAATAGTGATTATTTTAACTTATTAATATAAAAATATATTGCATATATAATAAAAAAATCAGATAAAAACATTAATTTTCTTTTATATTGATTTTAAATTCTATTTATAATAAATTGATAACCAATTAATTTATTTTATACATATATAAAACATATAATTTTTGTAATTTAGTTAGTCTTATTAATAGCCACAAATTTAACATCTAGATTATTACAGTCATATTTTAATAATATATTTCTTGGGTCGTTTAAGCTCGTGGTTGAATGTTTTATACGCTTTTGAACTCAATGTTATTATTTTAAAAATGTTGGGTGTTACATGAATTGAATTTAAACCTACCATGAAGGATTCAAGGGAAAAAAACTCATCGTCCATGAAGGTAGTGAATAGACCATAATATGGATAATGTTTTAATTTTTTGAATTTCAAATGAGTGGAAGGTGATACTAAATGGATATAATAAAAAAATAAATATATTAATAACACTCATGTCATCATACTATCTTGTTTATGAATGGATTGAGGAGGTAAAAGATTGAAATAATTAAATAATTTTTTATTGCGGGTGTTACTTCCTCCTTTGGATATCTCCTCTTAAGCTTTAACTTAACCTGCCTTGGGATTATTATTTATAGGAGAAAAAATTCATATTGGGACTTTGGTAGAGATATGGGGAGATAAATGTGATTATTTTGAAAAATATCTATGGCTTAGAAGGTGTGTGGGTAAGGGGTGATTAGGCGAGGTATATATAGGGGAGGAGGAGAGGTTTTTTGAATATAGTATTTCTTATTTTATGATTATTTTCGAATGTTATCAATAGTGCTGAATATTGTGACCAAATACAATACTTTTTTCATATCAATTAGATATAATTGGTGAAAAACTTTGCCCATATAGAATAAATCATGTAAATGACTTTTAATGTAAAATATGGTATTTTCTCATAATTCTCTACTCAAAAATAATTAAAATTAATTATAAAAATTAATTAAAATAAATGTAATGATTTTTCAATATGAAGATTTACAAAATAAAATCCATTTAATGAAAGTAATTTAATATATATGATAAATTTATTTTAAAAAATAATAATTTTTTTAAAAAAAAATAAATTTTTGTAATATGATTAATTTTATAACCGTCTGAAAAGTTACTTATGACCTTAAAAGCATATTATAGTTATAATATCACATAATAATATTTTAAAAAAACATTTATTAAAATAACATTTCTTTTCAATTATATATTCATCATAAAAAGGTCAAAAATAACATAAAGGTTTAATAAATATAAAAACACTTATTTCATAATTTTTAAAACATTTATTTACTCATATCATGTCATAAATATGTCCTAATTTAATTTTATTTGATAAAGAAATATTATTTTCGATTACATAAGTGAGTTGTTATTCTAATGGTCAGATTACTATTTTAAATACCAGATTACTATTCTGGTTTTCCAAAAATACCAACACTTATTTTATATTTATTTAAAGTTTTATTTATTCATATAATGACATTAATTTTTCTGATTTTCATTTTATTTGATAAATAAATATTTTTTTACAATTACATATGTGACTTACTATTCTAACGATTAAATTACTTTTACAGCTATCTAATTACAATTCCAATTGTAGGATTATTATTCTAATATTCAGATTTTTAATAGTTATATGGGTTACTTACCTTCTATAAATACATCATATTTTAACCAATCTTAACTCACATATATTTTCTCTCAAGGATATATTTTTCATCTCAAAATTGATGTTTAATTTATAATTTTGTATTTCATTTATATAGTTATGTTTATAAGCACAATCATTCTGGAGGATGGAGCATATCCAAATTTTCATATTATAGACATTTTATTTTTTATTTTTTTGTTAAATTGTAATGTTCAATATTATTATGACTATATTAATTTTATAAATTTAATGTTAAATTCAAAATATTAAAATGTTTATATTTTTTATTATGTGTTAAAAGTGATTTATATAATACTACTATAGTGAACCATACTTTTCATACATAGATATTAGATCTGAATGGATGAATATTCTTTATATAACATAAAGATCCATGCCAAAATCATATTGGTCTGGTGCCTTTAGAAACATAGATATATAAACAACTGTTTTATAAGTGAACTATATCATCTCTCGCTTAGTTCTTCATAACTAGCACTCATATTATACATATACAGATAGAACCTTTATTTCCAACCTAGGGAATAGAAACATAATAAAGGGTGATCTCATATTCTCAGTAAGGGTAAGAGGAGAGATATCAACATATCATGAAAATTTGGGTATAAGAACATGAAAATAATATTTTGAAACCACACCCTACATATCATAGATTATAACATGATTCATGGGATAAATCATGGAGGTTTATTAGACATAAATCCTAATGGAATAAAATAAAATGAGATATAAAATCATATATTTGGTATAATACATAGATATGTGGCATAAAATTAATTTCTTTAATAGTCAAGGATCACGTCCAAAACAATAATTGTGGATTGGGTTCACTTCTCAATCCATCATAATATTCAATGTTGACTCCCAAGACTATCATAGTGAATTTATATCACTAACTAAACCATATTAGTAGTCAATGATCACTCCCAAAACTATCATAGTGGGTTGGGTTCACTCCCCGAACCATTATAGCTGTCAAGGTTCACTCTCAAGTCTGTCATAGTGGAAAAAGTTCCTTACTGAACTGGGTTCACATCCCATTCCATCCATATTTATCTTATAATATATCCATCGTTATCCAATTCATTATATGGATATATAGGTACCAACCATCATAATAATCAATATATTTATATGCCACAACATTATAAAACATTCATCATATCAAACCAAAATAAAAGAAATTAGTTTTACATGCATTTAATCATAGCATCATTGTATAACTTGTGGAAAAGGAATGGGTTTCATAAACATAATTTCATCATAAATATAAACCATACATATAAATAATAAGGATAGTATAATTGGATCATATCTATAGTAAATGTTATCTAAAATCAAAGGATTCCATCTTAGATAGAAAAATGATTTTGAAAGACTACTTGAAACATTTCTTGAGGAAAATACCCATTTCACTTTGAATTAACATTTTTAAAAAATATAAGTTTATCAAATATTAGGAAATTAATTTTCATTGAAAATGACCTTGAAATCATATAAATTGATCTTTAAATCATTGAACATTCATAAAATTGGAAAATAACATTAATAACAAACATAGTAAAATAAAGATTCCTTTCACATTTTTAGTAAAAACTTGAAAGATCCTTGTTCAGAAAACAGTAATGAAGTATAATTTTTATCCATTTTTCAAATATTCAAACAGGGTTAATAATGTATTTAAAAAATCACTAGATAATATTAAAAAATTTCTTTAAAACTTTTTTATAAAACATGGACCTGGAATAAAAAGGATTTCAAATGAAGAGATAAATAAAGTTTATTTTTCATAAAAACGTTTTTTTGGTCTCTTTAGTTATTAAGGAGAGGAAAATGAATGGAATACATGTATTAACCATAAATAAAATTTTGGGAATAAAATTAATGACTTTATTGAGATTTATATCATAATATTTTATCATCAAAAGAAAAAATCTTAAACAATCCCATTAAACAATGGAATTGTAATATAAAATCCTTTACCACTTCAGTTACTTTTGAGTAATAATACCTATGGAAAAAAAATATTAGATGGATATGTGAATACCCATAAAATTAATATTAATCATATTAAATTACATTAATGGGTATTATATACACTACACAAAAGAAACAATTGGTAAATATGGAATGGGAATCACAGAGATAAAAGTTAGAGCTAAATCCCTTACCTAAATCTCAATATTATTTATATACATTAAAACCTTATATATAATAAATATAGTTTTATTATACATATATTAAATAACCATAATCATATATATTATACCATATATTATACCATATATTATTTACTAATGGACCCTTATTAACAATTTATTAACAATTACCCTATTAAAATCACATTTCGGGCAATAACTTCTTCATTTATAATGTATGTTTTGGTGTGGTACTTTCGGTCCTTTTAATTTGATCTTGGTTACATCATCTCTAGAATTTTAAAAATGATATAAATATAATATTTATTAATTTAATATTTATTTATATTAATAAATTAATTTTATAGATAGAAAATGAATTACACTATTCATAGAGATGGTTGGCCATACAAACACATGAATGTTATTACAATTTTCTAAAAAATGGAATGAAAGAAAGTTAAATAATATATAACCTTTATAGAATAATATATATTTTATATATAATATATATATTTATTAAATATATCATTATAAATATCATTTTCAAAATAATATGAATAATTCATCACCTCTCTTTATGGAAGTGGCAGTCCAAACGTTCGCATGAGCGATGATATCATTTTCCAAATAATCGGAAGATAAGATTATAGATATGATATTATATTTACATAATAATAATTATGTAATAAATATCATATAAATATGTTAAATATATCATTATATCTTTTTGTAAGGGTGGTGATGGAAAATGAAATATATCGGTTCGTGTGGTGGTAGTCTGCCCTACACACGATCAGCGGTTTTATTTCCCATTTGATTGAAGATGAGATTATTATAGCTTATTACAGTAACATAATAAAATATGATTATGTTTTAGATACTAATGATAATATATCTTTATAGTTTAATAATATTTTAAGGAGTTTTAAGAATAAATAAAATAAAAATGTTTAATTAGGAACGATACCCCTTTTTTAGACAACCACCTTAGGTTAGCACTAAAGGCATTATTATGAGGGTTTAATAATAAAAATAAGACCTCTATGATCTGATGAGTGATATAAAGAAAGTATTTGGGTAAATATTTTCTGAAAAAATGATTTTTATTTGTAAATAATAGAGGATATGGGTGCCTTTTTATAAGTGGGGGAGAAGACAGACTTTGAATATTTGAAACGAAAAGAAATACACAGGTTTCAAACATTCCAAAAAAGTCTCCAAAATAGATAATTATAGAAAATAAAATGATATAAGGTCTAAATATTTTCATACAATAGTATTAGGAAAAGTTTTTTGATACTTTAATCCTTATAGTTTTTGTTTAACCCCAGGAAAACCCGTTTTAACCTTAACCACTAAAATTAAATTTTACTATTTGTAATATTCAACAACACCATAAATTAAGTTGACCTTATTAGATCATATTAATTTTATTGATTCCAAATATGGAATTAATTTATAAAAATTCAATTCATATAGTTTTTAGAATTTAATTTTCAAATAAAACCTACAGACACGACAAAAAATGATTTTCCAAAGAGAAATTTTTCATAAGTATAAAAATTCTTATATCAAAATTAAGTTTTTAATTGATTATAAGGAACTTATTTGGATAATTTATAACCTAATTGATCTAATTTTTCTTTTAAACCATTTTAAAACAACACATAATTTCATACATTATTAAAATTAAAAGTTATCTTTAAATGAAAATTAGATTTTTAACTATTCATTAAAAAAATTAAGCATTTCAGAAAAATCCCAAAAAAATCACACTAATATAATTTGGAAATTTTTATTCCAAAAATTATGTTAAATTTTTAAAATAAATCATATAAAAGTGTAAGAAAATTCATACTATATAACAGTTTTTTAAAACTTAATGTTTCATGTAACCCATGATATCAATGAAATTAAATATTTTTTAAAAAAATATTGGGTTTTACATTATACCACATTAAAATTAATTTATCCTTTAAATTTATATCACTCTGATATAAAAAATTGAGGATATTTTTGCCTCATAAAATTCATATGTTCTCATGTTGCTTCCTCAAATTGGTTGCTTTGACAAAAAACATTGACTCTGTGAGTGGTATTTTTTTATACCACATCCTATCTAAAATAAAAAATCTCTAATGGTTGTTCAATATAATAGAGATCATGATCCATTAGTATGAAATATAAATTCAATAAATGAGATGGATATAGTATGTACTTCCCAAGGAGAGATAAATGGAACACATCATGGACCTAAGAGAGGTTTAATGGAAGTACCAAAATAAAATATATTATCCCTACTCGATAAAGAATATTAAATAAGACAATATACCTTGAGATAAACTTTCATTTACACCTAAATCTAATCACCTTATTACATGGAGAAATTTTCTAGAAAACATTCTCACCAACATTAATCTCAATGTAACGTCGATGATTGTATGCAAAACATTTCTATCATCTTTGAGCTTCCTTGATGTGTTATTCAATGACTCTTACTTTCTATGCCATTTCATCATCTAGATCATGTGCTAATAGATTTCCATCTCCAACATCATCCCAACATGTTGTTGTTCTACACTTATTTTTATAGAGGTATTCACAAGGATCCATCTAAATTCTTGAATAAAAGTTATTATCATCTGAAAACTTCACTACAGGGAGGTGTTGATCCCAAACACCTTTGAAATACATAGAAAAATATCTCAACATATTCTCTAGGTTTGGACTTTTTCTCTTAGACTGACCATTTGTATGAGGATGATACGCATTTCTAAAACTAAACTCTGTATCTATATCCTACTAAAGACTTCTCCAAAACCCTAAGGTAAACCACAGATCCTGATCGGAAACAATATAATATGGTACTCCATACAACCACACAACTTTGTTTATATATATCCCAATAATCTAATTTAGTTGTAAATTTTATCTGATAGTGTTGATGTGTTTTTAATTCATTAGTAAAATGACTATAACCCATATATTATTGTTCCCTTTAGATGCTTTGGAGAGTCTGATGACAAAATCCATTGACATGTTTTCCTATTTCCATTATGGTATGGGTAATGGTTGCAACATACACTATGAAATTTATCACTAAGAATTAACTTACTAACATACTAATTAATGATACACAAGAACTTAAATATGTCCCTTTATTTCATCTTTCCATAAATACACTTTCAGGATCTCTATATATATTTTTACTTTCAAGATGAATAGATAATGAAGAACTCTGAGCCTCCTCTAACTACTCTTTAAAATATGGTATGGATAGAACACAACATAGTTCTTGAACATTATCATTCCATCACAATCATAGTTAAACTCAAGAACATTTTTTGCCTTATTTTACTAATCTACGTCTTTATTTTGCACCTATTTAATCTTCACATATATAGATGGTATAACACCTATTTGAGAAATATATGATTTTAACTTATCCATAATGATTTACATATCAATAATTTAAAAATATATAAATATGGGATCATTTTTTATCCACATCATAGATAATTTATCAATATCCTTTTAAATCAAAGAAACAACCACCTTGTTCATTTTTACAAGGTAAAAAGGTATTAACCAGTCATAATATTTAATCTTATCCAAAAATATTATCTAGTTAATTTTTAACTCTTTATATGTGGATATACACATTAAACTCTTATTATTATTACATATGCCACATCTTTATCTATAGAGATAATTTCTCTATATCTTTAATGAATAAATTACTCCAGCTAACTCTATATCACAATTTATGTAATTCTGTTTAGGGTAAATAAATTTTCATGAGGAATTAGCTATAAATATGCCATTCTTCATGAGATAATGTCCAATTTCCTACATTTATTTATCACTATATATTACAAACCCTTCTCCACTACAAGATAATTTAAGAATAAGAGCACTAACTATCCTTCTCTTTGGTTCCTTGAAATTTTCCTTATATTCATCCATATAGAGAAACTTGTCTCCCTTATGAATTAATTTAGTGAGTAGATTAGATATTCATGGTAAGTTATACACATAACATTAATAATATCTATCCAAATAAAGAAAACTTCATATCTCAGACAATGTAGTTCATCTGGGATAATTCTCAATAGCCTTCATCTTTCATTGATCCTTCGATATACCCTCTCTTGATACTGTATGATGAAAAAATGAAACCTTTTTTAGAAAAAAAAATAAAACTTTCTATATTTTCCATAAAAATTATCCTTCCTTAGGTTATTCATCACAATCCTAAAATTACCTTCCTTCTCTTCAATTATCTTTCAATAAATAAGAATATTATCTATAAATACTACCAAAAATTGATCAGTTAATCTCTAAGGTCTTTATTAATTAAATCCAAGAATATAGAGGGGTAATTAGTAAGATAAAATGGAATAACTATATACTCATAGTGTTCATACCATGTAAGGAATGTCATCTTGTGTATGTACTACTTCTTAACCCTTAATTAATGATATCCAAAACAAAGCTCAATTTTGTAAAAGTATTGTGCTCCATGAAATTAAATAGAGAAGTCATTAATATGGTAAAAGGGATACTTATGATTGATTATGATATTTTTCAGCTCTAGATAGTCAATTTAGAGTTTCATCTATCTATCATTATTCACAAAAAAAGTATAGGTTCACCCCAAGGTGATACACTTATCTAAATAAAACCCATTTCAAGATTCACCTTGAGTTTCATATTCAATTTTTATAACTCAATTGAGGCCATTCTATATGAAGTATTTGAAATAGGTGTGGCACTATGTATAATTTCTATTAAGAATTAAACTTCATGATTTGGTGGAATTCTAGGAAACTCCTCTGAAAATACATCATAAAACTCCCACATGATTGTAATATTATTGATTTTGAGTGTATCCCCAACCATTAGGGATAAACACCCCTTTTTAATAGGAATCAATACCCATATAATTGATACTATTTCTATCAAAATTTTATATTTATCATCCCATTGATAGACGCTCCTAGGTTGGATAGTAATATCAAAAATAAATTCCCTTCCCTATCAATTGATGTGGGATTTATAGAGAGAAATACAATCCATGCCTATGATAACATAAAATTCAACCAGAGGAAGAATAAAAATATTTTTAGGAATAAAATTTCAATAAACATCAAATGGATAAGAATAATATACTTGAGATGCGATTATGGTACCATTAGGGGTTATCATTTTTAATTTAACATCTAATTGATGGGTATAGAAATCAACATTCCAAGATAAATTTCATAATTTATGTTAATTCATATAAATAAGATCAAATAAGATACTTAAATGTTTTAGTATACAGGTAACCACTCCAAATTTATCATTTTATCTTAAATCCCTTTCTAAAATAAAAATGGTTATCATAAATGTCAATCATATTTGATTATGGTGATCAATAATTAATAGGATTTCCAAATCATGACATATTATTTTCTATCTATGACATATAAGGATTTACTAAGGTTATCCATGTTCATCATCTACTCAAATCCAAAATGATGTTTTTTAAATAGTTTGGGAATTTCTAAAACATATCTCTAGGGAGTGTCAAACTAGGTGTGCAGTAAGGCTTGTTATTGTGCACTAAGTAATGATTAAGTCAATTCCCACTGAACCCTTTTTAGATTTATTATCCCTAGGTAGAAATAATTATGGTATCATTAGATCATATCCTCTATAAATCTTAAGTGACGTCAAATTATTTCATCATATATCGAAAATAATTTTAAAATATCACTTGGAACATTTCATGAAGAAAATATTATTTTCACTTTGAAATAACCTTTTTAAAATATAAAAATTTACTAAATATTAAGGAATGAATTTTAATTGAAAATAAACTTTAAAAATGTAAATGAATCCTTAAATTATTTAGTGTTCATGATGGTGGAAAATACTATTCATGTCATACAAGTTAAAATGAATATTCTTTTCACATTTTTAGTAAAAATTTAAAAGAACATTGTTCTGAAAATGAAATGAAAAATCATTTTAAAAAAAATATAAAAATTATAACATGGGTAAAAAATATTTAAAAAATAATTATAGTAAATTAAAAACTTTTTTTAAATATTTTAAGAAAACATGTACATTAAAGAAAAATATTTTAACTAAAGAGAGAAATAAAGATGATTTTTCTTAAAAATATTCTTTTTCTCTCTTTAGTTCTTAAAGAGATAGAAATGGAAGTAAAATATTTATTCTATATAAATAACCATAAGATAATAAATTTAATTAGTTTCTTGTTATATATATCAAAACATTTCATCATCGGAAGCATAATCATAAACAATATCAATAAACAATGGTGTTATAATATAAAAACAGTTACCATATCTGTAACATTTGAATCATAAGCCCCATGGATGAAATAATAATATATTGATATGAAAATACCCATAAAATTAATAATAATAATCCTAAAATAAATTCATGGATAGTATATACACCACACAAATGAAACAAGTGGTGAATATGGCATGTATCTCACAAAGATAAAAGTGAGATGGAAATCCCTTACCTTATATCCCAACTTTTTTTGTATACATTCAAAATTCATGTATAATAAATATATATTTGTTATAAATGTATTATATAACCATTATAATTTATATAATACCATATATTATTTAAATATGACTATTTATTACCTGTTTATTAATAATCCCCTTGTTAAAATCACTTTTTGAGTAATAACTCATTCATTTTTCATGTATGTTTTGGTTTGGTATTATTTGTACTTTATATTTTATAATTATTCCATCATATAAAAAATTTTAAAAATGATATAAATATAATATATATTAAATATATATATATTTATTGTAATCCATTAAATATAGAGATATAAAATGAATTAAACCATTCATGCTGGGTTGTATGTACGCATGAACGTTGTTTCCATTTTCTTGATGGATGGAATGAAAGAAAGGTTAAAAATATATCAACTTTATATATAAATTTAAATTTTATAGATATATATTTATTAAATATATCCCTATCACCATAAATGTCAAAATAATATCAAAAACGTATCACATCGCTTCATGGAGGCGATATTCCACACGTACGCACGAGTGATGATATAATTTTCCAACATATTTGAAGGTACTAAGGTGTATGTAATATTATAATTACATAAATTTAATTATTTAATATATATTATTTAAATATTTTAAATATGTCATTATATTCATATATGATGTTCGATGATGGAAAATAAATTGCATCGGTTCGTGAGGCAGTAGTATGATGTACACATAATAGAATATTTTATTTCCCATTTGATGCAAAAGGAGATTAATGAATTTTATGACATTAAAATAAGAAAATATAACTATATGGTATATAATTATTTTATTTTATCATTATATTTGAATAATATTTTCAGTAATTGTATGAATAAATAAAATAAAAATGCTCTGTTAAGAATGATACCTCATTTTCAAACAACCTCCTTAGGTTACCACTAAAAACCATCAAAGAAGGGTTTCATAATTAGTATAAGTAATATAGGATATGATTAGATAATAAAGGAAGGATTTTTAAATGGTATTATATGATAAAAATGGTTTTTAATTGTAAAGTGGAGAGGATAGTGGGTGACCTTTTATAAGTGGGAGAGAGGATACACTTGGAATTTTTAAAAAGAAAACATTATACCTAGATTTTACACATTCTACAAGGATCTAAAATGGATAATTATAGAACATTATATGAGATAAGGTCAAAATGAGGACTTAAAATAGGATTTAAACATTATTTTAGGTAATTTTTATTCTTAACTTTTTAGTTTATCCCTCAGAAAACCTGTTTGAAACTTAACTGTGGTAACTATTTTTTACTATTTTTACTATTCATTATGAACAAAAATAAAGTTTAAATTATTATAAAATATTAATTATGATGATTCAAAATATTTAATCCATTTTTAAAAATTCATTTCATAGAATTTTCTAACTTTAATTCAAAATTAAACCCTCATATGTGACAAAAAAGCAGTTTTCCAATGGGAAATTTTCCATAAGTATAAAACGTTTTAATATAAAAATTTAGTTTTAAATTGATTATAATAACAAAATTGGATTTATTATAACATAATTTAACTAACTTAACTTTTAAAAAATATTAAAACAAGATATAACTTTTTACTTTACTTAAAAAAAGGTGGTTTTTAAAAAAACATTTTGTATCACTATGTATTAAAAAAATGAAACTTTTCCAAAAAAACTCAAAAATTAAACATAATCTATTTTTTAAATGTTTATTCCAAAATTATTTTCATTTATAGAGGTAAATGTTCTAATGATGTCAAAATTTAATTTTTTTTGTTCACAAAAATCAATACAAATCATTTTCAGAGAAAATGTATTTTCAAATCTTATAAAGACTTTAAAAAAAATTAAGTACTTATTTATCAATATATTTCATTCATATAAAACCAACATAATTTTTTTAAAATGTTTTCAATATTATTCATACTTTCTAGATTAATGGATAAGTTAGTATTGCCTCTTTTAAATAATAATGTTAATAGTATACCATGTTTTGTTAAAACTCAGTGTCGCCTGTAACACAAGCTATTTGAAAAATTAAATTAAAATTTTAAAAAAATATTATAAAATCTAAATGTTTTACAACTAAAATAGTATATATGACTCATTTATATAATTTATATTCCATTTAAGAAATTATAGGTTGTTACATTCTCCCTCCCATGATAAATTTCTTCCCTGAAATTTCATTTTATATTATATGTTGAAAATTGGAGAGGGTACTTCAATATTTGTCCCTCATCGGCTTCCCACTTCTCCCCCTCATAATTATGGTTTATTTTTAATAATTTAACTTTTTGAGTGGTATTAAGGCATATAACCATGTCTTTATATTCCAATATTGCACTAGTTTCTCCAAAAAAATGAGATCATGCTATAAATATGCCACCTATAGATTTAGTAAATGTGAGGGATCTGGTATATACTTCCACTAGAGTATGACATAGAACAAATCATGTACCAGGTAAATTTATAGTGGGATTGATATTATATAATATATAGTTTCAATGTGATCAAGAATCTTAAGGTGGGAAATATATCTGGGTTATATCTTTCACTTCATCCTAAATCACATTACTCTCTTTCATGGATATATGTAGTGGAAAACTTTATCTACAGAATCAAACTCTTATTATCATCAGTGGTTATAAGCATAACACTTATGTCAACTCTAATTATCATTGATGTGTTTTTGAATAGTTTTTTCCATTTCTACCATTTATCATACCATTTAAGGCCCTATAATCTTGCGTACACTATCTTCATCCCAACAAATTGGTGTTAAACATATCATCCCACAAATGGAATCATTTGGATCCATTTGGATGCTTAAGTGGAAGTTGTTATTGTATAATATCTTGAAAAATGGTATTTGTCGATATCATCCACATTTAAAGTAAATCAATAAATCTCTCAACATTATATCAATTGTTTTAATAGTTAGCTCGTATTTTCAATCCATTTGGGGTGATAATTAATACTGAAGTTCAACTCAATTTTCAGAGCCTGTTGGGGGATTTTATAGATTATAGAGGTAATCTATGGATCTCAATTAGTTATAATTAATAGTGGTATTCCATGTATCATCATAACTTCTATGATGTATATCCTTACATGTAGATCAAGTTAGAAGTCCTCTAGAATTACAATGATGTGATCCATATTTATAAGAAAATACACTATAACCAATATGGAATTATTTCTTCTTGATGTCTTTATAAGACCTATGATAAAGAACAATTTGATGTCTTTCCATTTTCATTTAGGCAAGGTTAATGGTTTCAACATTACCTTGGACTTCTACCTCTCTGACTTCACTTTCTATCATTGAGGGATATTTGATGCATCCATTATCTCCTTAATTATAGTTTCACAACAATAGTTCTCTCATATATATCTATAAATCTTCATGATCCCTAGGTGGATTAATAATTTGAGCTATGTGATTCATTCAACAACTCATTATTTATCTCAGGATTTGATTGAACACATAGTCGTGACTTAAATAGTAAAACTCATTCATTATCTATTTTGAACTCTAAAAAATCCATTTTCTTATTTCTTTATCCTTATTATATATTTATAAATCATCCCTTTGAGTGTTTTTTATCTTCTCCATAATAGATGTTTAAGAAATCATTTCATATGGGTATGATAATGTTCCTTCCATTATGAATTCCATGTCTAACAATTGAATGTCAAATAATATTTAGTCCTTCATAATTATAATTGTTTATCATGTTATAGGTTTTTTTCTACTTAGAGAATCTGTAACTGTATTTTCCTTCCCAAGTCGTTAATGTATTGATGAGTAGTTTTCCTTCAACATCTCTAATCATCATCACTAATGCATAGTAACCTCCCTCCCATTGAATATATACTTGAGGATCTTATATTCCATATATATTTCACACTTCTCACTATGAAGATAATTCTACCAAATCACTAATGATAATATAATTTCTTCCAATTCCTTAAGATTTTTTGGATAGTTATTCTCTTTTAAATTCATCTTCCTTGAGGCATAGTCTATCATTTTCTCTTTTTACATCGGTACATTTCCCATACCCCTTTTCAAATATTCTCTATATTTCATGGAAATTTCCCCACATGAGGGTATCTTGAGGAATGTTTTTGTGATATGAATCATCATTAATTCCTTTAATATCCCATCACATTAATCTCTCAATAAGTAGTTTACTCTCATCCAAGTCAGTATAGTTAGTGGGTTTAACAATAGCGTTATGTTTTCACAAATATTCAGTAATACCCATCTAGTACAATGAATCAATGAATCTCTGTTATTGATACTGGTTTTGGAAATTTTTCAATTTCCTTTGTCTTATAATGTTCTATAGATATACCATTGGTAGTGATAACATTCCAAAATAATTATACTTATTCCATAAAAACTAAAATTTATTATAGTTTCTATATAACTTCTCCTTTCCCAATGTCGTTATCACTATACTCAGAAACTCATCACATTCCTACATTATCATAGATTATATTAAAATATAATAAATAAATATTATAAAAAATATACCAAGGTAATATTTAATCATTTTATTTATTATGTACATGATGAGTGTATAATAATTAGTGACTCCAAATAGAATCACTCTGAGATCATAGTGTTCATACCTTGATCGAAAGGTATTTATAGGAATTTATTCCTTATTTAACATTAATTGGGGATATCCCAAATTACATTCCACCTTAGAGAAGTATTAGGTCCCATAAATTTGATCGGATCTAAAATATGTGGAAGTGCATAACTTTTCTTTATTGTGATCTTATTGAGTTCATAATAATCAATACAGATATGTATTCACCTATCCTTTTTCTTGATAAAGAGAACCAGTGCACCACATTATAAATCACTAAATTGTATAAATATCATGTAATATTTGTCTTGTTTCATCATTTTTAGTATATCTAATTCAATGATGGATATTTTTTAAGGAGTCTTGTATATATACATAGGTATCTTAGTATAAATTCAATTAAGAACTCAACCTCCCATTCAAGGTAAATACTATAAAACTCTTCATAGGATACATTAGTATAGTCCCACATAATGGGAACTTATTCATGCATGATCCTCTCCTTTATCATAATCATTTGAGGTGGATATTCTTTATCATTAAGAAATAATATCCATCCAGGATAATATTACTTCTATAGAGATTCAACCTCTTCCTTGACTCAAAATACTTTTTTATTAAAAATTTAGAGAAGGACGCATACAAGGACTAAAGGGAGGGGAAGACCGCAAAAAAATATGGGGGCCTATAGTGATGGAGGCCAAGCACATCACCGAGAAGGATCTGGTTATAGATATTTAGTAAGGATCCAACACATCTATAAACAATAAGTTCTTCATTTGATCTTCCTTCCTGAGCCAATATATCTGTTGCATGGTTCCCTTCATGCCAAGTGTGATTAATAGCCATGCCCTACTTGATTTAACATATGCATTGTCTTACCAAGTAGGTAAGATCCCAAAGTGGCTCATTCTTACCTTGGAGAAAATAGATAGAAATAGTTGTGTTCAACTTGATTTCCTACACTATGATATTAAGATGCTCGCACAAGGATAATCCAGTATTCATGGCTGGTATCTCTGCACCCAAATTCTATCCTCTACCATAAAAAGAACTAAATCCAAAAATGACCAACCCAGAGGTATTTCTAACCAGGACACCACCCCTCATCTTCCCATCAAGTAAGGATCCGTAAACTTTGAGTTTCATCCCCTACATGGTGGTTCCTACTTCACTCATTTGACCTGACTACTGATATGTAGACCAGCAGATGGCAAAGTTCTTGATGTGAGCAAGCGACGACTGTACGAACCATCTCCACCGTGAATGAGGTGGCCAGGCTCTGACACCAATGCTCATGTGCAAACCTGGAGGAGGGTGAATGAGGGAGACATGCCTTCCCCTATCTTGTTCCTAACATCCCAGAGTTTCCAAAAAATATTAGCCACAACTAAGTCACAGAATTTCCTCTCCATTTCATATGAACCATAGTTTTAGAACCATATCGTGAGAATCCCCTAGAAAGAGTCCTCACTATGGCCAATGTTCAAGTAATACCCCATGAACCCCACAAGATTCCTCACCCAATATCCATGCACAAAGAGGTGCTCAGTGGTCTCAATTTGAGGGTTGATACAGCATAAGCATCAAGACACTGTACTCACCCCTCTACACTGAATATTTTTGTCTATCGGAAGAGACTTTTGGTGAATATTCCATAACAAGAAATAGAGTTTCATGGGGATCTACTTACACCAGATTATTGATACCATCTCATGCCTTTCACCATGGCCACAAAGAGTATCTTTGTAGCTGCATCTAGATAGCCTTATGAAGGTTGAGACGGTGAAGCAACATCAGTTCAGTTCTTCATTGAGAATAATATGAGATAAAATATTCTTATGATCTATATTAAGGATAGTTTTCATCAGATCTTAGTGCCTAATGTATTATTTAAAGAATATGGTTTGCGTTGGACAACCTGGGAAGAAGAGCTTATCTCCGGCCCAATTATCCTGCCAAAGATTAATGTCACCCCTTCCTACCAATTAGTGGGTATGTCCTTGAAGATCTGTCAATTGTGAGAGCATGCATTTAGCAAGGCTCAAGAGTATTCTCCTGCTTCCTGACCATTACTCTCATCTCTCCCCATATCTATCTCTGCAAAACCTCACCCAAAGAGAGGACCCTTCGATAACCTCCCATGCTAGCTGAACAAGCATGGAAAGCATGGTCTCAGTGATATTACAGATAATCATGCCACCCTTCTCCATAGGTTTGGCCATACATTTCCAAGAGGCCCAGTAGAAATTCCACACTTGGTTGGTATCCCATAAAATGGCCGACATAACATTCTCAATTTTTGTTATGGTTCCCTTTGTCAGATTAATTATTGATATCACATGCATGGGGATCAAAGTAAGGACATTGTCGATAAGGGTGACCCTTCCCCAAAAGGAAAGAAATTTGTTCTTCCAATTACAGATTATGCCTATGATGTGGTTAACAATGTCATGAAAGAGACATTTTTTTATTCTCCCATTCGAAATGGGGGCTCCCAGTTAAGTCATTAGAAGGTAGATTCTATGAATGCCCAAGATATCTTGAATAGTGTGGAATCTTATCCCAAAGCACTTATTAGAGAAAAAGACCTTGATCTTCCTAGAATTGATAATCATGCCACTTCCTTCCCTGTAGGCTACCATGATGTTAATGAGATTTTGAAGGGATCTACGCCTTACAATGGTAAATATTTACACATCATCCACAAACATAAGGTGAGAAATTGAGAGAATACCATACTTGGTTGAATAAGAAGTGAACCTACTCTCCTCCAATAAAAGGTTAATATTCCTTGAGAGGGCCTCTTGGGCCAATAAGAAAAGGTAGGGGAAATTGGATCACCTTGGCACACACCTCTGGTAATTTTGAATAACTTTAACCCCTTACCCATGAGGGAGATAGAAAGCCAAGGTGAGGAGAAACATCTGAAACAAAAGTCACAGAACCATTCCTAAAATACAAGTTTCCTCATCACCTGAATGATAAATCCCCACTTGAGACTATCATATACTTTTTCCATATCCACTTGTATAACCACATTGGAACCCATTATCCTCTTTTTGATGTCCCCCGCCAATTCCTTAGCAATGCCAATGGCCCCTTGAATACTCTTCCCTTCACAAAACTGTATTGTTCGGCCGACACCATCCTTGGAATAATGTCGCTCAACCTTTTGGATATCAGTATGAAATAAAATATAAGAGAAGTTTCAAATACATATTGGGTGATATTGGGAGATAGAGGTTAGATCCTTGTACTTGGGGATAAAGATAATACAAGAAGCGCACACCCCTCGGGGTAGAGAACACCCCATGAAGAAATATTGGACTTCATGGATGACCTATGGATTCACGAAGTCCCAAGAAGCAACTTAGAAGGCATCGGGGAACCTGTCAGGACCTGGCACACTATCCTATCCTAATTCAAATTTATCCTCCCTAACCTCTTTCTCCATTGGGATATCCACTAAGGATTAATTATTTGAATTTTCAACCAACTCATGCATGGAATGCAGAATCTTGTCCCCCCTACTTCTTGTAGGCATATCATCATATCTATTGGTGTTCATTTCATCTAGCAGGTCTTTAAAGTGATTCAAAGCTAGGTTTCCAGACAAATCAATGTCTGAGTTCAAGGATACATCCTCTAGTTTAATGTTGACATGTACATTCCTCTTTTTCTATTTTAGACAGGCATTAAAAAAGGATGTGTTTTTATCCCCCTTCAGTTTAATGTTGATATGGTCATTCCTTAATTTTGTAAATAATTAGAGGATTACATGGGATATAAAGGATTATTTCCCTATCCTAATAATTTATTTTTTATTTATAAAGGGATAACCAATCCATAACCATTATAGAATCAAATTACAATTGATTAATTTTGACAAGGTTTTCTTGGAGGTTTATCCAACAAACATTGACTAGGGAGGAGTTTTATATTTGAAATGCAATAATTTCACCATTTGATGTTCTCAAAAATTTAAATCCATATCCATGTTTTGAGGTAGTGTTTCAATAGTTTTAATAAACTTTAATGATATTAATGAATGAGTAGAACTATAATTAACTAGTATGTTATCTATTCATGATTAAATACCTAGCATACAGGTCGTCACCTCATTGTCTGGATCCACCTAAGGTGTAGTGATAAAATAAGACCTTACTTTTTCTCTTTAACTTGGGATTTATTATTGTTGGTTATCTCTAAAAACCCTTAGCCTAGGAAATTGGTTTTCATAGTTTCCATGATCCTTTTAGTTGAATCATTGGATATTAAGCTATTTATATACTAAAACCTTCTATTATTATATTTAATTAATGGTATTTATCCTCTCTATTATTAATTATTTATATGGATTCCCTTATTTTCCATACTTATATAATCTCACAGTAACGTTGATATAGTTTCCAAGATTCATCTTCCCACACTTTGTACATGTGGGTAGTAAGGTTTTCTTTCCTCCATGGTATTTATCTATTGTTCCTCCTGAATAAAACATTATATTTGACTTTTTATCTCCAAATCCACAAGACCAATGGGAGTTACCAATCATCATCTCAACTATGAGGGGATAATGATAAATTTAAGGATATTAAAGGATTCATATTGAGCCCTCTAAATAAGTGTTCCATAATGATATTAGGATTATGGGTAGTTTCATAGGACAACTATGAAGTTCTTGTAATGTATTCATCATAATCCCTAATAGACTCATCCTCATTTTTCATTAGTGTAAAGAAATCATTCTATATTTTAGGATTTAGAGTTTGGGGAAAATATTTGTTTAAAATAATTTTATTGAATAATTCATATTCCATGTATTTGATTTCATCCTTGGTCTTCTTGTTCTCGATAAGCATACACCACTATTAATCTTCCCACTCAAGATCATATATATCCATTATGAATTTCTTATCCTTATATAATTGGTGGAAATTGAAATTATTTTTGATGTTTTTAATATATTTTTTAGTGATAAAAGTTCCATGATATCCCCTAAATATTTTAGGCCTTAACATATAAAGGACTCGACAACAACATGATATTTTATAGGTGGAGGGTGTTCCACACAATTCATGTTATTATTATTCACTTGAGTCATTTTAGCCAGTACTTCTATGTTGTTATAAAATCGAACTTCCATAAAGATGTGAATATCATTTGGGAAATAATCACATTTAATTTCACTATTATTGTTTGCATGATTCTTCTTATATCATGCAATTTACTAAAATATAAGAAAAATTTATTTATGAGAATATGTAATCTAATAAGTATATAAATAGGTAAAATATAAAAAAAATCATATATAAATGAAATGAATTTTATATATAATGGTTCTATAGGATTCAATCTTGGTTATTTATGATAATTTTTATATAAGGTTTTCTAATAAAATAATCTATATAAGTCTATCATAATGGTTCATAGAGAGTTTGTGAATTTTCCAAATATTATCACCCAGGAGTATCAAACAAGGTGGGTATCAAGGCCTATTTTTCATTCACTATGTATAGGTTCAACTAATAAATATAGATCCCTTTCAGTGTTACTACCCCAATATACATCTATTCTAGAGCCACATAAACTTAAAGTATGCAGATAGGGATATAATTTCATAGAAACCACTCATACTATATGTCACTAAAATGTTAGGATATTTTCCAATACATAGATATATCTCTCGGGTACTCACTAAATTATTATAGTCATAATCAAAAAAAATAACTACACCTTCAAATGATACCAATTTTATAGACCCATGTCTTTTATAGATATTATTACAATAATTTTTAACATAAATAACTAATTAACTCAGAATGATGATTGAGTAAACTAGCGTCTTTAGGATACTATCTAAATAAAACATTGATAATAAACTAAAATAAAATATTGTAATTATAATATACATAATAAACTAAAAAAATGACTTTGATTTAATAAAACTACATTGGATAACCTAGAGAATACATAAACAAAATAGGTGAGTTAAAATGCCCAGTAAGGCAATAAACATGATAATGAAGTAGAATATATGCATCAAATGACATATCATGATATCATAAGAGGAAAACTACATGAATGATAACACTGAGGCATGAAATATGTATGAATGAATCATAATTTAAAGGTATCACATGAATGTAGTAAAAACATAGAACATGATTTATGAAAAATTCAAGGGTAACCTCCAAGATAACATCACATGGGGGATAGTGCCCCGTGATGGTTTGGGTTTACTAAAAAATTACATAAATATCATCTCATGAGTTATAATAATTACCCATTACATTGGATCACTATCCAAGTTAACTCATAATGACATGTTCATGCATATGTGTGAAACATAATGCAATCAATCATGGATATGAATAAGAAATACATATGGAATGAAATGGGCTACATAATCATTTATCATTTCACAATCATAAGAAATTTCATAATGATTCCCAAGAGAATAAATGATTATTATTTTTTTATATTCATATCAAATTTTGTCTTATAAAATCAGTAAATGAATTTTTAAGAAAGAAATAATATGGAATTTTAATTGAAAACTAGAGGAAAAATAATGGATATCAAAAATATGTTCCTTTATTTAATAAAAAACCTAAATATTAAAATAAATATTTTTATAGGGTGATATAAAATATTATGGTACAAAAAATTTCCCCTTAATCGGGTTAGAATTTAAAGAAACACTGGAGTAGTTAAAATAAGGCATCATTGACACAAAAAATGAATAGATGATAAGATGTGTAAATATATAAGAGAAATATATAAATAATATAAAAATATTACATGACATAAAATATATATATAATGTATGTTATAAAGAGGAAGGACAAAACCCAAATAAGAGAGGGTGTCTCAAAGAGTTCCATTATATTAGGTTCAGAATTCTTCTACACATGAACTTAATGTTATAAGTAATAAAATTAGATTATTTAATTACATAATTCATAAAATTATCCATTTATATTTTATTTAATATAAATATATTATTCCCATTTAAATCCTTTTCAATGAGATATCATGTTTAATTTCACTGTTCTGATGACGTTTATTTTAGGGTTCTAAGATTAGATAAAATGTGGATAAAGATGTATATTCTTATAAAATGATTCTGTAACTAAAAACATGTTATTTAAAGGATTAAATATCTTTATAAATTTTAAATACATTCTTAATAATCAATTTTATTCAAAATTAATCATTATTTATAGATTATAGGTTTTATAAGAGTACAATTAGATCATTTGAGCGAGTTTCTTGGGAATAATGATCATATTGTGTTTACTAAAATATTATGCCTATATATCCATTACAAAAGGAAAAATAATATTTAATGTAAATATTTAGATCATTTTAAACCATATTTATTTAATTTCCACCTTCCATAAAAGTTTTAATGAAAAAAAATACTCATAGTCCACTATGGTGGTGAATTGGCCATGATTCGAATGATGTTTTCATTATCAAAATATTAAAAGATAAAAAGTTTATATTTCATAGATATAGTAAAAAATAATTATATAAACTACATTGATGTCATTATAACATCATCAGTAAGATGTTATTTATTATTACAATAAGGAAAGAATTCTGGAATGCACGATTGTGAGTGATAACTTGTCTGTTGGATGTCTCCTCTTTGGATTTCACATAATACACCATGGGATTGATCTTTTTTGGAAAAAAAATGCATCTATGACCATGGTGAGAGTTATGAGGAGATATTTGAGAGTATTTTTTTATTATTTTATATATATAATTTGTGGGGATAAGGGGTGGTGTGATGGGGTATTTGTTAGCTAATATAATATTCATTAGTTTATTAACCTTTCTCAATAGTAACAATCGTGATGAATCATGTGAATAAATACCATAATATAATCAGGTGATTTTTAAATAATGGTTTATTACATCTTCCCAAATACAAAAAAATCATTTAATCAACTTTTAATGATAATTATTGTATTTTTTCATATTTCACTATTCATCAAAAAGACATTTATTTTAGAAAAATACCAAAAATTCAGGTAAAACTTTTTTATATAGGTAGGTTCCAAAAATTAAATCTATTTCAAGAATATATTTTTCTATACATGATAAATTTAAATTTTAAATATAATTACTATTTATTTTAAAAATAATAATTTATATAATATGATCAATTTTCTAACCCTTTGAAATGTTGCATATCATGTCATAAAATTATATTATCATTTTAATACAACTTATTATTATTTTATAAACATGTATTTGGAAAAAAAATCTTTCAAGTTCTTATATTTTTTAAAAAATGAAAACAAAACATATATGTTTTACAAAATTATATTCACTTATTTTATTATTTTTAAAAAAATATTCATTCATGTCAAGATATAAATTTTACATATTTTCATTTTATAGGATAAATTAAAATTATGATTCAATTATATAGGTGATTTTACTATTCTAATAGTATATTTCTATTCCCATGGTTTGATTACTATTCATACGATCAGATTACTATTCCAACAATCAGATTTTTAATGGTTATATAGGTTACATATGTTCTATAAATTCAACATATTTTATCCATTATTTATTAACTTATATTTTATCTCATGGTTATATATTTCATTATTAAAATTGATTTTTAATTTCTATAACTACATTTCCTTACTACAGTGTTGTTTGTGAGCATGATCATTCTGGTTTATGGATCAGAACTAAATATTCATATTCTAGTAATATGACTATCTTTTTTTTTACCCATTATAATGTTCTAAATTTTAATGAGTTTATTCATACTATAAATGTAATTTTCATATCAAAATAATAAAATGTTACTGGTTTTCATTATGTGTTGGATGTGATTTATAAAATGATATAATACTAAATATGATGAATTTATAGAAGGGAAATTCCATTGATTGAGTTATTTTATGTTATAACATGATACCTAATATTTGATGTAATAAAAACATTATAAATATATAAGAATTTCTTTTTCTAAAAAATATCACAACCAAATAAAATATAATAAAGATGGAATGTATTTTTTAATCTATTATTCCACATTTGTAATCATTTATTGTTTTTTAGGAATCAAATATACCGAATGGGAACTAATATATTATCTGTAGTATTCTTGTATTAAAGGAACTTTTCCCTATAATATTTTTATTATAAAAAAAATATTGTGGTAAATTATTAATTAGATCGATTTTAATGAAAAAATTGTGAGTTATTCATTCATTATGAAATCATTATCCAAATTTTGAAATAATAATATAATATTTAACTATGTTTTTTGTTCCTCTATAAATTCATGTGAATTAAGAATATTATAAGAAGACCATTTACCAAATAATAAAAAAAATTTCCAAAAGGAGGGAAATATTTAAAATTAACATTTGATAAGTCACTATGTTTTATTTTATTCCCTTATAAGACAATAAAATGGTATCATAGTTTTAGGTATATTGGATTTTTTGTTTTTTACTTATAGTGAATATCATATAATCATTAGTTAAATATAAAATTATTCCTATCATCAATAAAGAATACATTCAATAATTGAATAACTAGATTCATCAATACATTCAGTTTTTTAGAACAATTTTATATACGAATATGTTGTATGAAATTAGTTTCTATAAACTAAATAAAGTATCTCACATATAATTTTACAAGTTATCTCATGTAGGTAGAAATATGTATTATCTATATTTTAGTAATGTAAAATCCATGATGGACTACATTTTAGGATTTACATCACCTGGGAGATTCTTCTTTTGTCTCTCTAAGGTTATAATTGAAGACAGGTATATAAATTTTTTCACTAAAGAGACTTAGTGAAAAATTTAAGTCTAATTTTCTATGGACTGGTTTTATATTATTTGTAAAATAACCATCAAAACACTATTGTATAGAAATAATTATTTAAGTGTACTATGGCCTTTGGTAGATACACTTACCATAAAATTATATGTCTATTAGTGTGGCCCATTCCATGATTATTTTATTTTCATTTTTATCTTTTATGATGGTTTAATTTGAATGCTTGTATAGGGTTAATGTTTGACTCGTGGTTTTCTAGAAATTCACTCAAAATTTATAACATGGTCTTAACCACCTTGTGCATGGGGTAAAATATTATAGCATGTTACGAATCTTACATGGGGAGTAGAAGATCATGAAATACACATGATAATAATAAAATTTATCTATCATTGGCATGATTCATTTTCCATTTGAAAAGATTGTAATTACCTATCGGATAAAACCATGCATGTGGGATGTCCAAAGAAGATACTATCCTAAAAAATCATAGAAATGAAGTATGGGTGTATTTCCTATACCAATAATCAAAGCAATATTTTTCCTTTATTTATGATTTCTTGCTTAAATTTTTTGAGTTTAATGTCACTTTGAAGAAGTTGTTTCTTATTTTTGTTGTCTTCAATGGAAAATTATAATTAAATGAATAAAAAGGGGGATATATTATTTTATGGGAATGATTATAATGTATAGAATAATAGAATGTTCCAATACCCATTTGAAACTGATGAATTTTTCCTATGGGCTAAAGGTGTTTCAATAAAAATGATTGAAAAGTAGAATAATGATAATGATGGTCATGCTAAAAAAATATTTGGTATTCTCATTCTGAATGTGAATTTTTGAAATTTAAATGAATAAAAATTGAAAAATCTATATATTAAAAGTATCAAATATTTATAAATTTAATTATAATGTGAAAATATTAAAAATAAATTTTGCGATATTGAAATCCTAAGATCTATGCATGCAACAGGATTAGTGTGACACCCCCAGTTTTAGGTATTTGACTTTTTGTGTATTTATATGTAATTTGGTGTCTTTTATGGGTTTTGGGAAGTGTGAGAAGGGTGTTTTCCTGGAAAAGTATACTTTTGGCTCATTGGGCATCGCAATTCCATAACATTTTCTATGGTGGTGGATATTTTCTGTCATGGTTCACCTTGTGGATGAGATAAATTCTCCTAGATTTTTTTATAATGGGGATAAATGGGGTGGTATTTGATTTGTTGAGCTCATTCAAAGATATTTACATGTTTTATTCATTTTTTTTTGTTGCATGAGGTTATATCACTACTATATATCTGTATTTTTAGTTTAACATATGAGTATGTTCATGATTTGTACTACTGTGTAAATTTAATAGACCTAGACATTGAATAAAACTATATTGTGTGTTTTTTGGTGTTGGGATCCTTGAGATGGGATTATATAATTGAAGTGAGGATTTGAAGTAAAATATACTACTGGATGTGATGGTTCACACCATGAATCATCGATTCATGGTGTGAATGATTTTTTGCATAGTGGCTTCGTAGATTGGGAGATATGGTTTCTGGATTTTCTGTCTATGAGTACTTCATGGCGTGAATTATTTTTTATGTTGTGAATATTTATGGTGTAAATTTAGTGGTTCTATCATTGAAGGTTTCATGATTGGAAATGTTATTTTTTCAACTTGAAATACCTACCACATTTTTTTAATTAAGAACCTAGTTTTTTGTGGATAAAAACATGTGAGGTTTATAGTGTGAACTTGTTCTTCACGATGTGAATCGAGGAATTTATAGGGTATCATTAAACTCAAAAATACCTCCAAATTCACACATTATTATTTTTTTCACTTTAAGTTTAATTTATCTCTAAGAAATTTTGGTATATTTAATAATTTATGATAATCAGTATTCATCCTTGGCTTCTAGAGATAAGATATCAACAATTCTATGTGAGTCTTTATTAACATTCTCTGTGATTTATTCCTTATTTCCTTATAGGATTCATAGTGACTATATTGATTGGGGTTGGGGGTTTATTGGGTTGTGATTTTAATGATACGTCATTGTGTTTTATATTGATTTGAGGATCCCTTGGGTTTTTTTGGACCCATGATTCATCATCTCTTACATTACCTTTCCGTATAAAATTAAAAATAATCTATTTATGATAGAGATATTAGTTTTATTTCATTAATGTGCATCAGTGATATTATCATGGACTATCTTTATATTGGGTTAATAGTAAGAATTGAAATAATGAAAATGATAAAATTAACTAATTAAACTCTAAAATGATATTGTGATGTGCATGTGGTTATCGGCTTTCCATGATATTGATTATTATTGCTTCATGATATATTCATGTTCTGGAATCATGCCTTGTAGTGTTATATTGATTTTATAACTTTAATTTAATGGTAAATAAATAAATATATTTAATTAAAATATTATTCTACATATTATTATTCAATTATTAACTTGTTTTGGGAAGCTTAGTGGCCTTGATGTGTGTAGCATGATGGTCTCGGTTGTGTGTGACATAGTGGACATGGTTGTTTGAGGGTTAGTGGCCTTAGTTTTTTGTGTCTTGGTGACTTTGTATTTTTTTAGATTGGTGTAATTTTATGTGATGTGGTGACTTCACATGTTTTTCTAGTAGTAGTCATTTGGTATAAATGTAATAATATCCACTTATGTGATTCTTGTAGGATGGTTGTTCTATATTATAGGTAGTACTTGATGGAATGATATCAGTAGTGTTCCAATGGAGGATGGGCTAGTGTTGCTAGTATTAACCCATATGTGTGGGATACTATTATCGTATTATATACATATATTTTATGGTGTTATATTTATACATATGTGTGGTCTAACATTGTTGCACCATATTTTGGATTAGTAGGTTTCTCTATATGGGAAAGGTTAATAGACATAACCTAAGTTAGCTACCCCAATATAGATATAATTTTTATAGATCCAACTGTAGTTCCAAATCCAACTTCATTATCTTTATTATAAAGGAAATATCTACATAGATTACAAGCATTGATGTGGTTTTCATTCCTTTTACTAGGAACCATTTCAAAATAGTGGAATATACTAGATTAGATCATAACATTATGAAACATAATGTATAATCCCAAAACTAGTGAAATAATTTACATAAATTGAATAATGTGTGCATAGCTAATATCATAATAATAAACATGGTATATTTGGGAAAGTTTTCAAACCATAAAAAAATATTAAAATACATCATAATGGTTTATAAATAAAATATGAATTATCCCAAGAATATCCCCCAATAGTTTCAAACAATGTGTTCAGTAAGGCCCATTGTCATACACCAGGTGATAATATATTCAAATTCCAATGTTCCCTTTTAAGAGGTACTACCCTGAGGTACATCTTACCAGGTCCAAATATACTTGTAGTATCTTGAAAAGGATTTATTTCTAGGAAATCCATATAATCACTACCTTGAAAAAACATTAGGTTGTTACCTATACATAAACTTATCCTAAAAAGTTAGTCATAGGGTTATGTTCTCTAACCTATGTTTTCCTAAATATATTTCCCAAGGTTTCTACAAAAAATCCTTTAATACCAACTTTAAATACCCTGACTAAAGTATCCCACTTTTTTTGGTTACATTATTACATTGGTGATAGAAAAAAGCAATTGCATCCCAAAGGAATAAATAGTTTAGTAGTTTTGAGAAACTAGATACATACTTGAATTTCACTTTACATTTAAAAATATAAAATTCAACATAGTATTTTATTTGAGAATACCAAAATTCCCTTTATAATATCCCTATATATCCTGGGGAAAGGAAACATGAGAATGGGGTGAGATCAGATGCTTTGTAAGGATATGTGTACAACAGAATATAACATAAAAAAATAAGGAATAATCAATATGGAAGGGTAAATAATAGAAACACATTCCATTTAATCAATAACTTGAACATGAAAAAGAATATGTTAGGAATAAATTATGGTCAAATAATTTCATATAAATAATCAGGTGAGCTTGAAACTTATCTATGGATATTATAACTAATTGGATAATCACATGGACATTAATAACTAATTTCATAATAGGGAAGTTCATAATTCTGGACATTATAAACATAACTTCAATACCTCATGACAAGACATATTACATAAATTTGTAACGCCTCATACAAAAACCCAATCTAGTTTGTATCATGAGACCTATCGATTCGTCAAGGGGTTATAGTGGTGTAGGGTCCCAGGACACCCTGAGAGGGGAGGGGTGAATCAGGGTGACAACTTTTTCTTTTAATGTGATGGATCTTGTTCCCACGTTGGTAGGAACTTGTTAAAATTGTATGATGAATATGATCAGAAAGAAAACATTCACATGCAGAGAGATGACACATCACATTTTACTTGGTTCACCACTAAGGGCTACGTCCAAGGAGAATACGCTGACAGGTTTTCGGTCGTACCAAATTCCACTAAAACTTCACTAGCTATGGATTACAAAGGTTCGGGCACAGTCACTCTGTCCTAGGATCACTGCCTTTATAAAGGTTTAGGGATAGCTCACCGCGTCCCTCGGGTCACTCCCGTTGACTCCCCCTGGCTCACTTCCTTTGGTGAAATCCTACTCAGTTTATAGACGTGAAGGTCTCTTCATCATCGCTAATAAATGCATCCACTGTTGTATGTAGATGCTCTGTTGAAGTCCAACTTCCAGCCAATGACAAATCTCACTTTACACTAATGGTATCGGGCAAACTTTCAGATTTCGCGCGGCCCCAGAAAGACTGGCGTACTTCAACAACACCTGGCGCACTTCTCCAAGCCGACGTGTAAGTTTTAAAGCCAACGCGCAAGTCCAAAGTCGTCACACAGGTCCACCTAAACCACTTGCGCAACTCTCACTTCTTTAACACCAAACTTGCGCGACTCACACCTTTTTACCCCCAAACTGATTTTAGCGCGCAACTATCAACTGTCGCGCTTCTTCAAATTCTAGCGTGCAAGTGTCACCAAACCACCTTCGCGACACCTCCTTCACCAACTCCAAACATTCAAAACTCACCCCCTTTCTCGCCCAAACCACCTTGGATGTGCAGCAAACAACTTTCGCGCAACCTCTACTTACACGACCCACCACCACTTGCGCGACCACTACACCTGTGTGACGGGAGCTCTGATTTTATCTAAGTCTGAACTTTGTGCTGAATGAGGAAGGGTCGACCTATATTTATAGGAATTTTGATACCTTGTGTGGCGGTGCACAAGTCTTCCCTTAGCACGCAAGTTTCGGAGCGCAAGTACTTGTGCGACCAAACATAAAACTTGGGTTCCCTTCTTCCTTTTCCATATTTTCATGTTCTGATCTTAAAAAACAAAATGCACACAATTATCCTCTCCTTCAAGTAAATAGCGCGCAAGTGTCTTTTTTAAAAACCACTTTTCTTCATTTTTCAATTTGCAGGCCCAAAAAATTGGCAAACATTGGAAAACGGTGCCACCTTCAATACTGTTATCTGCTTGTTCTGTATGATCACTTTGCTGGCACACATTCTGAATTTCTAGTGAGGATTGAAAACAAACACAAACCATACTCTAATTCATGCATAGAGAGACCATGGTTCCAATAATATCCCCCTTTGGGTTTGTTGGCAATCAGAAAATAAATTCAATAGATCACCACCCATAGGAAAATCACAAACACAAGAATCAACTCAGCCAACACTCTAAGTCTACGTGCGCAATGCTCGGTATAGAAAACAAGAGAGGAAGCTTGAATTGGGTTCTCGTCCAATGTATTCCTTCCAATGTATTCCTTTCCATCCTATCACCGATACTTAATTCTCAATGTGTCACAAAATCATTACATGCCTGAATTTATTCCTTTCTCCCCCATTGAAAATAAACCCAAAGACTGGTAATTGTTCATTGTTCAGCTCAAACCACACTCCCCCTGCATAGTATCTCCCCCACAAACTTGCATCGCATCCATAAAAAGATTAAAAACAATTAACATAACTAGGGAGAGGGGAAATTTGTAACCTCCTTATGCACTAGGAGGTGGCTGAACACCGAAGTTCAACCGATGCTTCTCAAACACAGTCGTTGACAGTGGATTAGTTAAGATATCAGCCACTTGTTCATCAGTTCCCACATGATCTATTCTAATCACCCCTTGCTCAACTTTTTCTTTGATAAAGTGATATCTGATTTCAATATGTTTCATACAAGAATTCTGAACAGGATTCTTTGTAAGATTAATTGCGCCCTTGTTATCACAGTAAATCACAATTGGTAGTTTCACCTCATCACCAATTTCTGTTATTTGTTGCTTCATCCATAGTAGTCGAGTGCATTCCTTTGTGGTGGAGATATACTCAGATTCAGTCGTACTAAGAGAAGTACTTTCTTGTTTCTTGCTCAACCAGCCAACACATTTATTCCCAATATAGAATGAACCACCACTGGTGGACTTTCTATACACAACATCACCATCCCAGTCATCATCAGAAAATGATGATAATTCACTATCCCTTCCTGCAATAAAGTATAAGCCACAATTGTGAGTATCTTTAATATACCTCATGATTCTTTTTACTGCTTCCATATGTTCCTCCTTTGGATTACTCTGATAGTGGGCTGCAAGACATGTGGCAAAGACAATATCTAGTCATGCCATTTTCAGGTACAGTAGGCTCCCAATGATCCTCATGTACATGGTGGGATCTAAAGAGGTCCCATACTCATGCTTTCCAAGCTTAGTTCCAACTGCAATCAGAGTTGATATTGTTTTGGAGTCTTTCATATTAAACTTCTTCAGCAGCTCTCTTGCATAATTTTCCAGAGAAATGAAAGTGTAATCCTTCTTTTGAATCACCTACAGCCCCAAGAAATATGTGAGCTCCCCAATCATAGACATTTAAAATTATAATTTCATGTGATTAGAAAACTCATCCACTGATTTCTGCCTGCTGCCACCAAATATAATGTCATCAATGTAGACTAGAACCATGAACTGGTCTTTTGGGGAATTCTTAACATATAGATTGTGATCAACTCCTCTTCTTTTGAATTCCATCTTCTTGAGATATGAGTCCATCCGGGAATACCATGCTCGTGGTGCCTGCTTTAAACCATATAGAGCTTTATTCAGTTTGGAGACCTTTGTTTCATCGGTGCCAAGAACAAACCCCACTGGTTGTTCAATGTAGACTTCTTCTTCGAGTACACCATTCAAGAATATTGTCTGGAAATCCATTTGATATACTTTATATCCTCTTTGGAGTGCCATGGAAAGGAAAATCCTGATTAAATCCAGTCTATCAACTAGAGAAAAGGTTTATTCAATATCAACACCTTCAATCTGGGAGTATCCTTTACATACCAATCGTTCCTTGTTTCTAATAACACTTCCATGCTCATCAAACTTGTTCTTCAAGATCCATTTTGTACCAATCAAATTGGGACCTTCGGGTCGCTGGACAAAATCCCATGTCTGACTCTTGTCAATATGATCTAACTCTTCATTAATGGCATTCACCCATGATTCATCCTTTGCAACTTCTTCAAATGAGGATCGCTCCATAACTAACAGAAATGCAGATTGCGTGTTATTCCTCATCCTCCTTGTTTGAGTGGGTGCACTCTTGTCCCCAATTATATTAGATGGATCAATCTCAACTCTACGATTTCTCCTGTACGGTTCAATTTTATTCTCTCTAGCCATAGTTTCTTCTTCAGATTCTTCTTCTGAGTCAACATCATGATGTGACTACCGAGTGTTTTTTACAACTTCCTCTATTTCTATATTTTTATTTTCTCCACGTTCACTTTATTCTTTACTTTCTATCACATCAGCATATGATGTCCTTGAAGAATTTGTGGTTTTCTCTTCAATTATTTTAACATCACTACTTTCCACAATCCTTCTTAATTTCTTGTTGAAACACTTGTAGGCTTTTTTGTTCAATGAGTATCCAAGGAAAATTCCTTCATCTTCATTATCACCATACTTCCCTTGATTTCCTTCTTTGTTTCTGATATAGTATTTACTTCCAAATACATGAAAGTATTTCAAGGAGGGCTTCCTTCCATGCCACAATTCATATGGTGTCTTCGTCTCACCTAGATAAAGTTATGTTCGATTTTGAATATACACTACAGCTTGAACATCCTTTTTCCAGTAATGTTGTGGAATATAACTCTCAATCAGCATAGTTCATGCCATGTTGTTCACCTGTCAATTCCTACATTCAACAACTCCATTTTGTTGTGGAGTTCTCATAGAAGCTACCTCATGTTGTATCCCATGCTTCTCTAGGTAATTTTTAAATTCAATGGATGTGTATTCCCCTCCTTTGTCAGATCGCAACACTTTGATTGTACGTCCAGTATCATTATCGACGATTAACCGATATGTTTTCATGCAGTCAATCACTTGTAGTTTCCTTTGAATGACCATTACACATGCCATTTTACTATAATCATCAATAAAAAGGAAAAAGTACCTTTCTCTATGAGTTCTGTAAATATTTATCGGCTTGCATACATCTGTATGAATTAGATCAAGAAGATGGGATGCCTTTTTCTTCTTTGGCCGATATGAACTGCAGACCAGCTTCCCACGAATGCAACCATCACAAGACTTTTCACGCTCACGCTTCAGGTTGGTAATGTCCATGATAATCCTCAATTTTGATATTTTCTCCATGTCTTATTGATTGATGTGTCCTGGTCTCTGATGCCACAAATTTTTTTCTTCTTCAACAGTCATGAGTACTTTCCCTATCTTTCCCTTGATAGTGAATACTTTCTGATTAAAAGTAACTATAAGTCCTGAGTCACAGAGTTGACTCATACTGAGTAGATTATGACGTAGGCCATCTACATAAAGGACTTCAGTATTCTTTAGATTTCCATTGGATAATTCAGTACTTCTAATGCCTTTGATTTTTATAGCTCCATCATTAGCAAATCATATTATTCCATCAACATTTCTTTTGATATCCATTAGCAGGCCAGCATTACCTGTCATATGAGATGAAAAACCGCTATCCAGAATCCAGGTACTATTTATTTTTGTAGCTTTAAGGGAAACCTCTATAAGGTTATATTTCTCAATTTTCTTCCTTTGTTTCCATGAGACATTGGATTGAGTATAGATCACTTATGACCTTTCAATTATCTCTTCTATGTACATAGGTTCTTCATAATCAAAGTCTTATTTGAGAGTAGAAAACCAGTTTGAAAGAGCAATATTGTATTGCTGACGAGACTTGACTTGTCTCGAACTTTGGTATGAGGTGTCCATGTCCCTTCTCTGCCTGCAATTAACAGCCTTATGACCAAAGTTAGAACAATGAAAACAATATCCATATAAATTTTTTCTTCTATAAGAATTAAGATATGAATTTGTTCTCCTCTGTTGAACTCCTATATATTCTCCATTCAGATAGATTCTTGCCTCTTCGAAATAAGACATGGTGTGGCCCAAATATCCACAGAACTGACACTTCATGAGAGGAAATGTCTTCTCACTTCTCTTTATCCTCATTATTTCTTCTGTAGGATAATAGTATGAGGGCTCCTTTTTCCATGAGGCTCGAGGATAATCTTCTTTTCTTCTTTTAGATTGAATTGGGGGTTTCTATTTCATCACTTCAGAAGACTTTCCCACATCACCCACTTTTAGCTTGACTTTATTTTGGTCACATTTATTTGCAGCATTTGACGATTCTACCTCACATCCAATTCCACTATTTCCCATGCAGGAAAGTCTTTGATCATTTAAAATCTTTTCAACTCCATTAGATCCATGTTTTGATCTCTCCAATAGATTAGCATCTAAGAACCTTCCAAAATGTATTTTCTTCTTGATTCTTTTGAAATTGAATCTTTTTCAAGTTTACTCCTAATATTAACAACTTCCTCCTCAATATTCTTAGTATTCTTGGACTTTTCCTCTAGTCTGGAGGTGAGTTCATTGATGACTTTTGCCTGCTCTTCAATTCTCAGCTTCAGATCCACTACATCATCATTTCTTTCAAGAATTTTATACTGTGATTTCACCAATTCTTCCAGTCATTCAATTTCATCTTCAAGTTGATCAACATATTCATTTTATTCTTCTACAATTGATTTCCACTTATTGCAACTCTTACATTTAATCATAATCTTACTAACAGAATCCTTAAGTTGAAACTCGGAATATGCACTAGTTTTCAACTGATTTTCTCCACCAGTATCTTCTGATTTTTCAACAGTGGCCATCATGGAAGCATGGTTCCCAGTTTTAAATTCTAGTTCTTCTTCATCACATAATTCATTATCATCTTCATCCTCTTCACAGATAAAACTCTTCTTCAGAACTTTCTTTCTAGATTTGAAGTCTTTTTTCTTGAAAAAACTTATCTGAGGCTTCTCAATGTTTTCAGCATCACTATCATCATTATCGATCTTTCTTAAGCATTGAGAAGCAATGTGAAAAGAAAGCAAGCTAGAGGTAACTTCCCTTTAAATTTCTCTTTTCCCTTCTGGAACTTCTTGGAAATGAGAGAAAAAATTTATTTTTACTCATCGTCTTCACCACTACTATCTTTTGACATTTTTAGTTTCTCTATGGATTTGAATGCCATTTCCTTGCTTACTTGTGTAGTAGCATCTTCTGGTTTGACTCTCATTTCATATGCCACTAGGCTTCTCAACAGATCATCCAAAGAAAGTTTGGAAAGATCTCTTTCCTCAAGGGTTGACACCTTTGAATTGTAAAGAGGTAGAAGTCTTATTAATATTTTCTTTACAATGTCAACGTCTTTGATTTATTCACCTAGACCCCAAATTGCTTCAACCACTTCAGTAGTTCGATTGAAGAAGGAGTCTGAATTCTCATCAAGATGCATCTTCAGATCATCAAACCTATTGTGTAGGACTTGTAGTTTCACCTCTTTACTTTTATATCTCTTTCATAAATATTTTCAAGTTTATCCCACATGGAATTTGCTGAGTTGAAACTCATTACCTTTAGATAGATCTGATCAGAAAGGGCTACAGTGAGAACATTTTGTGCTTTAGTATCAGCATCAAGAATTTTCCTATTGGCATCAGTCATAGCTAGACCTATTGGATTAGTAACATGAATACTTTGGAAAGTGGAAAAAGTACTTCCATTCCAAGAAATATTAGATGAGATCTCATTATATTCTTCCAAATCTGGAAATTACTTCCATCGAAGAAAGGGACTCCCCTGACATTTATTGCATTCTCCATGACGACAAAGGACAGATTCAACACCAGCAACCTTTACCCTCGGATACCACTTGTAGTACCCCGAGACACCCTTAGAGGGTAGGGGTGAATCAAGGTGATGAATTTTTATTTTAATGTGATGGATCTTGTTCCCACATTGGTAGGAACTTGTTAAACCTGTATGATGAATATGATCAGAAAGCAAAGATTCACATGCAGAGAGATGACATAGCACTTTTTACTTGGTTCACCACTAAGGGATACGTCCAAGGAGCATACGCCGACAGGTTGTCGGTAGTACCAAATTCCACTAAAACTTCACTAACTGTGGATTACAAAGGTTCGTCCACATTCACTCTGTCCTAGGATCACTACCTTTACAAAGGTTTAGGGATAGCTCACTGCGTCCCTCATGTCACTCTCATTGACTCCCCCTGGCTCACTGCCTTTGGTGAAGTCTCACTCAGTTTATAGATGTGAAGGTCTCTTCATCATCGCTAATAAATGCATCCTCTGTTGTATGTAGATGCTCTGTTGAAGTACAACTTCCAACCGAAGACAAATCTCACTTTGCACCAACGGTATCAGGCAAACTTTCAGCTTTTACGCAGCCCCAGAAAGACTGGCATACTTTAACAACACCTGGCGCGCTTCTCCAAGCTAGCACGCAAGTTTCAAATCTGGCACGCAAGTCCAAAGCTGGCGCTCAAGTCCACCTCAACCACTTGCGTGACTCTCACTTCTTCAACACCAAACTTGCGCGACTCACACCATTTTACCCCCAAACCAATTTTGGCGCGCAACTATCCACTGTCGCGCTTCTTCAAATTTTGGCACGCAAGTGTCACCAAACCACCTGCGTGAAACCTCCTTTACCAAATCCAAACTTGCACGACTCACCCCCTTTCTCGCCCAAACCACCTTGGATGCACAGCAAACAACTTTCACGCAACCTCTACTTGTGCGACCCACCACCACTTGCGCGACCATTATACCTACGCGACGGGAACTCTGATTTTCTCTAAGTCTGAAATTTGTGCCGAATGAGGAGGGGTCGACCTCTATTTATAGTCATTTGGATACCCTGTGCGGTGGCACACAAGTCTTCCCTTGGAGCGCAAGTTTTGGCGCACAAGTACATGCGTGGCCAAACATAAACCTTGGGCGCCCTTCTTCCTTTTCTATATTTTCATGTTTTGATCTTGAAAAACAAAAGGCGTGCAAGTATCCTCTCCTTCAAGTCAACAGTGCGCAAGTATCTTTGCCAAAAACCACTTTTCTTCATTTGTCGATTTGCAGGCCCAAAAAATTGGAAAACACTGGAAAACGGTGCCACCTTCAATACTATTATCTGCTTGTTCTGTATGATCACTTTGCTGGCACGCATTCTGAACTTCCACTGAGGAAAACAAACACAAACCATACTCTAATTCATGCATAGAGCGACCATGGTTCCAACAAGTGAGACATTATCATAACTTAATAAGTATTATTTGTTCCTCATATGAAAGAGGATAAACATAATCAATGTGAGTATTCATATTGAAAAAATAGCATATAAAATGTTAATAATTTCTTCAATCAATAAACATAATCATAAACCATCCAGAGTATTATGGAGAATGGTATCAAGATAGTACATACTAGTCAAACTAATCATAAAACATCTGAAGAAATCATAATTATGGTATCATCACAATATATTACCAATATAGAATAAGGTAAAATGATGGTTTTTTAATTAATGAATATAAATACCTTAAAAATTCATTAAAATGTTCCTAATGAAATTATCCTTTTCACTTTGAAAATCACATTAAAAAACTATAAATTTATATAATATTAGGAAAAAACTTACCTGAAAATAACCATTTAAAATTTTAAAGGATGATTCAAAACAATGAGTTTTCATGATGGTATGAAATTTTGTACATGCCAAGTGCGTTAAAACAAATATTCATTTCGCATTTTTTTGTAAAATTCATGAAGTACCTCATTTAGATAAAGATAATAAGAATCCTATCAAATAATTTTTTAAAATTTAAAAAAATGTGTAAAAAGTTATTTAAAAAACATTTTGATATTTTTAAAAATATTTTTTAAAATATTTTTAGGAAACATGGGTACAAAATGAAAGGGATTTTTTATCAAAGAGAAAAATAAAGTCATATTTTCTTAAAAATATCTAGATAATTTTAAGCATAAAATAGAAAAAATGGTAATATTACTTATAAAGTACATGAATAACCATAGGAGAAGAAAATATATTAGTTTTAATATAGAGAGATCAGATAATTCTCTCAATGGAGAACTAAACATAAACAATCCCGAATAATAATAAGATTACGAAATAAACCCTTACTGCATTGGTAACTTTTGAATTGTAAGACCTATGAAATAAATAACTTAAAATAAAAATATAAATATCATGAAGATAAATATATTAACTATATAAAAATTCAATTGGGAATTATATACCCCACACAAAAGAAATAAATGGTGAATGTGGTATATATCTCACCGAAGTAATGTGAGACAAGAAACCCTTACCTCAAGTCTGATTTTCATCAAACATGGATATAACACCTATATAATAAATATAGATTTATTATAAATATATTATAGAACCATACTAATATATTTAATACCATATATAAATTACTTAGTCTTTTATGGTCCATTTATTAACAATTCTTCGTTAAAATTGATGTTTCTGGTGATAATTGCTTCATTTTTCATATTGTTTTGGTTTGGTAATTTTGATTCTTTTTTTAATAATGGTTACATCATTTCCATAATGTTAAAAATGATATAAATATCATATATTATAATTATATTAGTATTTATTATAGTTATGTGGCATGTGTTTACACACTTTATTGCACTCTTTATGGTTGAATAATTGGGAATTTACTATGAATTTGACCTTTATATAGAAAACAATTGAAAATTAATGGTTTTTTCAAATGGAATATACATCATGTGAATATCATATTAAAATATGGATTTTGGGGATTAAACATAATTATTTTTTAATTAAACTTTTTTGGATGAAATTATTTCTTTCATTTTATTCCAGTGAACAATTTTTATGGAATCAATATTTTTTAATAATTAGGTTTTCAAAAGAAGTTGTAATTTATTTTCTGAATTTTGAAGTTGTGTCACTAAATAATTGTAATTAAAATATTTTATTTATTTAATTAAATTATTTTCATCATCTAAATTTAAATAAATTCAATAAAATTAATTTATTCATTTTTTTATTCATTTTTTTTAATTAAATGAACAAAGGCATGGATAATGTTTTTGAGAAAATTATCTTTCTGGAGTATTATTTTTTAGGAAATTTTTTAATTTTATGTAGGATGCCAATATTTTGTGCTACCATTAGAAAATAACACCACTAATGTTATCTCCACCAATGCTAGAAACGGATCTACTATTTCCCATGCTACCACAAATCAACCCTTGTCTATAACCTCTCGTCCACTCCTGCATCTACCATGATCACGACCTTACTACCGCTGTACCTGTCTACTACAGCACCACAAACTAATGGTATGAAAAGTCCATGCGACCGCCACTATCATACTACTGAGATAAATCTCCTACCACCAACCCTACTTTTACCATAGCTTCTAGATCCACCGTCGCAACCCTGCATCAGATCCACCACCAATCCATCTGTAGTCCCTACAACTAGTAGCTCCACTATCCACTGATAAACCTAACTCCTTGAGCTACCACCCAAAATCTACTGTAAACCATCACCTCCAAAAACCATCTACCATTTCTTATTCAACCACCAGCATTATATGTTCTTCCACCATTGATATCCTGACAGATCTGAAGAACCCTCCCCATGCTCTACTAGATAAGGTCGGCCCAGATCCACCACCACTAATGTCCAACCATAGATCTGATCTACTTTTTTGTCACTCTGACTACCAATAAAGATACCTTAGCATGTTTTAGTGGAGAAGAAACACCACCAATATGAGTTGTCGAAGTGTGATGATCCACTGGGCATGGACCCTTGTCAATATCAACACCTTAAAGATCCTTCACTGAAGCCAAGTTTTTTTTATATGTTTTTTATTTTATTTTTTTAATGTGTCCAGAGTAAAAATATTTTTAAATATATGTTGGAAAGGAAGTAGGCCCTCTTTCTTTCACCTAAAAAAATTACTATTTTAAATATTCTTTTTTATATATTTAAAATTTTTACTTTTGTTTTGTTTTGTTTTGTTTATATATATATATATAACAAAAAAATCAGTAGAATTTATCTGCTATTTAATATCCAACGGTACTGCCATTATAGAAATCCGAATTCTGAAAGATTCTCTCACTTAAATCTCCCTTTTATAAGGGGGATTACCCTAGAAATCATTCTGTATTTCTGATATGAGATTCAGGCTCTCCATTTCCTGCGTCGAACATTCTGCATTTCTGATGTGGGATTTAGAAATGTTTTAAGTACGTGGATTTAAAAGACTATAAAATATAAACTATAAGACCAATATAAATGAAACTTAAAACATGGATTAAAAATATAATAATTAGTTGAAAATAAAAATAATTTTTTTTAAAATATTGTTGAAAAATAATTTATAAGCTTACAAAGTCACCAACATGAAACTTAAAAATGTTTCAAGTACGTGATTTTGAAAGCCTATAAAATATAAACTGTAAGACCAATATAAATAAAAATTAAAAAATGGATTAAAAATATTAGAATTAGTTTAAAATAAAAATAATTTTGTAAAAAAATTTGTTGAAAATTAATTTATAAGCTTTCAAAACCACCAACTTGAAACTTAAAAATGCTTCAAGTATGTAACTTTGAAATCCTATAAAATATAAACTATAAGACGAATATAAATGAAACTTAAAACAGGGATTAAATATATAAGGAATGGTTGAAAATAAAAATAATTTCATAAAAAAATTTAATGAAAAATAATTTATAAGCTTTCAAAACCACCTACTTGAAACTTAAAAATGTTTCAAGTATGTAGCTTCGAAAGACTATAAAATATAAACTATAATATAAATATAAATGAAACTTAAAACATGGATTAAACATATAAGAATTACTAAATAATTAATTAGTTAATTAGTAATATAATTATTAATTATATAATTATTAATTATATAATAATTTATTAGTTAATTTGTAATATAATTATTAATTATTAATTATTAATTATTAATTATTAATTATTAATTATTAATTATTAATTATATAATTAATTAGTAGATTATTAATATCATTATTAATTATATAATAATTAGTTAGTAATATAATTATTAATTGTAGAATTATTAATCATATAATTATTAATTATATAATAATTAATTCGTTAATTAGTAATATAATTATTAATTATATAATAGTTAATTAGTTAATTAGTAATATAATTATTAATTATAATTATTCCTTATAATTATTATTTATAATTATTATTTATAATTATTAATAATTAATTATATAATAATTAATTAGTTAATTAGTAATATATTTTTTAATTAGTTAATAATTAATTAGTTAATTGGTAATATAATTTTTAATTGTAATTATTATTTATATAATAGTTAATCAGTTAATTAGTAATATAATTATTAATTATAAGTATTCATTATAATTATTATTTATTATTTGTTATTTATTATTTATTATTTATTATTTATTATTTATTATTTATTATTTATTATTTATTATTTATTATTTATTAATTAATAAATTAGTAATATAATTATTCATTATAATTATTCATTATAATTATTAATTATTAATTATTAATTATTAATTGTTAATTGTTAATTATATAATAATTAATTATTTAGTTAGTAATATAATTATTAGTTATATGATAATTAATAATTATAATACTAATTAATTATTATATAATTAATAATGATATTAATATTTAAATAATTAATTATATAATTAATAATAACTAATTAATAATTATATTACTAATTAACTAATTAATTATTAACTATTTCTTATATATTTAATCCATGTTTTAAGTTTCATTTATATTCATCTTATAGTTTATATTTTATAGTCTTTCAAAGCCATATACTTAAAACATTTTTATGTTTCAAGTATGTGGTTTCGAAAGCTTATAAATTATTTTTCATCAAAAAAATTTATGAAATTATTTTTGTTTTCAATTATTTTCTATATGTTTAATCCATTTTTTAATTTTTATTTATATTGGTCTTATAGTTTATATTTTATAGGCTTTCAAAGTCACGTACTTGAAACTTTTTTAAGTTTCCAGTTGGTGGATTTGAAAGCTTATAAATTATTTGTCATCAACATTTTCTATGAAATTATTTTTATTTTTGACTATTTGTTATAGCTTTAATCCATGTTTTAAGTTTCATTTATATTCATATTATAGTTTATATTTTATAGTCTTTCAAATCCAAATACTTGAAACATTTTTAAGATTCAAGTAGGTGGTTTTTTAAGCTTATAAATTATTTTTCATCATTATTTTTTATGAAATTATTTTTATTTTCAACTATTTATTTTATTTTTAATCCATGTTTTAAGTTTCATTTATATTGGTCTTATAGTTTATATTTTATAATATTTCAAAGCTACATACTTGAAACAGAATCCCATATTAGAAATACAAAATGTTCTACGCAGGAAAGGGAGAACCTGAATCCCACATTGGAAATGCAAAATGATTTCTAGGGCAAGCCCTCTTCTAAAAGAGAGCCCTATGTGTGGATTTCTATTAGAATCTAGACTGTTGTAATGGCAGTACTACTATATATTAAACAACAGATAAATTGTGTTGAAAAATTTTGTATTATGTATATATAAACAAAATAAAAAAATTAAAATATATAAAAAAGAATATTTAAAATGGTAATTTTTTTTGTTTTGGGTGAAAGACGGTACCACGCTTGCCGCCTTTCACACATATTTTTCAAAATATTTTTAGCCTACACACATTTAAAAAAATGAAAAACACATATAAAAAAAACCTCGCTGAAACCAATATCATCTATGGATAAGATCAACATCATCACACATATGCTCGAGCTAACCACCATGAACCCCTCATCCATAGAAGAACCCTCCCAACCAAATATTTCTGAAGCCCTGTGAAGAAAAAGACCCGATCGACGCCACCAATAAGGATAAGAAATAATATATATATATATATATATATATATATATATATATAAATGAATGAATATATAAATAAATATAAAATATAAAATACATATATATCTAATAATAAAAAATAGGTATATATAGATATATATATATATATATATATATATTATAATTGTCATGGCTCGGACCCTCTTAGTCCATTACTTTTCCAAATTCTAAGTGTTGGGTGTCCTGAACATCATCGGTGAGTCAGGAAGATGTCGGTGTCGGTGGCAATGTGTCATTGTGGTGTCACCTATCGGTGCCACCAATCGGTCTCAACAATCGGTGCCTCATCAATCGGTTCCACCCATCGGTCTCACCGATTAGTACCACTAATCGGTCTCACCGATCGGTGTCTCATTGATCAGTCTTACTCATTAGCTCCACCAATCAGCTTTACTAATCATCTTCACTGATCAGCTTCACAAGATCAGCTTCACCTGATCGGTTTCACTGATCGGCTTCACCCGATCATCTTCACCCGATTGGTTTCACTAATTGGCTTCACTTGATTTGCTTTACCCGATCAGTTTCATCAATCGACCATAGAGGGGTGTCGGGGTTTCCTTCCCCAGTTTTCCTGTAATGCCTCTTTTATGTCTTTTTAGCCTTTTAAAGTGGTTCAAGACCATTTTTAGGCCCATAAATGATGTTTTAAATCCCCTTGGAGTGGGGAGACCCTTGACTTACCAAAACATGTGGCTTTTTAATCATTTTCACATCTGTACCACATTTTCCAACCTCCTGTGATTTCCAGTCTTGCCCCTATTATATGTTTTCCCAGTTTGAAGGAAATCTATTAACTCATAGTCGTTATCTCCACCATATCTAAGGAGAATTTATTAAATCTTAATAAATTATAATGTGTGAAACTTCCCACCCATGTGGTCAAGCCACAACCCATTTTTCAAGCACTTTGAAACGGTATATCTTGTAACTCTTAGATCGGGCCTTTATCACCAAGATATTCTTCCATGGTTACTTTTTTTCCCTTTATATTCACTTGAAGTCCTTCCTCAAGAGACGGGTCATGTGACCATTCTGGATCCTTTCTCGCTCAGCCTTCGGGGAGTTTTTCTTGCTACTCGTGCGACCACAATTCTTGGCGTGAGGAGGAAATTTCAATCCTTGATAAACCAAGTAGGGTTTCTTCCTTCGTCTCTCTTTAATGTGTATCATACAGGGTGGGTATGATAATGCTTCCCTCGAAACGTGGATAAAACTAAACCTTAATGACGATAATAAACAGACTCTAAAGAATGAAGGGGTGTGTTTGATGATGATGTTGTTGTATTTATTTTATCTTTGTTTTTATGTTGTGATTTCTATGGGCTTATTCCCACTAAAAATAGTGGTTGTTGGTGGTCCTTCCTTGCATAATAATGATCCTATTTTTTCTAGTTAATCATGTGATTGAATGGATGTAACATGGAAATTGGTTAATAATGTAAACTCAGTTGATTAAATGGATTCCCAATAAACAATAATCCTTGTGTGATCACCCCAGTTAAACAAATGTAAAGAAGTAACTTAATGAATGGTGTGGCTAAATCTGAAAACTCCCTTGCTATGTTTTGGTAATATGCAGGGTTGTTTTGTTTGACGCCTTATTGGGTGACATAGATGGGAATGGAATCTCTAGTTTAGAAGTGGTTGGTTATGAATCTGAGTCCATATGAAGCCATATGTTGGGGCTTGGTTTGGTTCCAGTACTTCAAGGGATCGCATAGATCCCTTTTGTTATTGTAACTTTAGAAGAGAACTGGGTGTGAATGCTTAAAAGCATGCTTGAATGTTTTGTTTAAGTTGTTGTTTTTGGCTTGTGGTTATGCCTTATTAGTTTCCCGGTAGTGAATAATTATTTTTAAATGAAAATCACTTAAACATGTTAAATGAGAACTGGTATAATGGGGGAACTCTTTTCCAGGAATGGGTTGTTCTCTGGTTATGGTTGTTGTGTATTTGTGCATGTAAGGATAGTAGCAAGTGTGGATGTGTACAAGCTAGTTGTCTACTTCATAACCCTTAGTTTGGGATGAATGCTTGATTACATATATGTATAAATTATAGTTCTTATGATTCTTGTATGCACCCCACCCATGTTGAGAACTTTGTGCCGAACACCACCATTTCATGGGGGAGGGTGTTTTTTTTCAACATTCTTATGAGTGGATGGTTATTAACTCCTTTTCTGCTCCCTCTCCTAGGTAGCCCAAGAATCTTCGGGCAGGTTATGATGGCCTAAGGATTATTATGGCCTAAGACTCTACAGGCATGGTGGTGTTGGGGCGGTTGGACCAGGTGTGTGCGAGCGGTTTGTTTTCCCAAGTGTCTTTGAGATGAGGCCCAGGTGTCTTTGGGTGTGGCAGTAGTCTTTCTAGCCTAGGTGTCTTCAAGAATGGTGGTGGTTGTTATAGCCCAGGTGTCTGGGGGCGTGGTTATGTGTGGTTGTGGTGGCCCAAGTTTTTGCGGGTGATATGAACGTATGGTTGAGATGGCCCATAAGGTTGTTTTTGGGGGAGGTAGTTGGACTGTAGTGGGATCTTTGGGGGAGGTCTGATGCATAGGATGTCTTAAATAACCAGTGGGAAAACGGTGTGGGGTACCCAAATATTGATGTGTTATTACTATTACTTTACCTGACTTTCTATAACATCCTAGGTAAATAAAGAATATGACATTTTCATATTTATTAATATTTGTGAATTAAATATTGATTTTACTTTAAAGGGTATGCTATGTCCGATGGCATACCCGACACGCAACAATGGGTTTCTCCGAAATCTCATTTTGCACACAAGGCTGAGTCATACTAAAAAATAATAATATAATATTATTTTAAATAGTAGTTAACGCCTAGTCGTTGTATTGGCAGGAATGAACAGAACTAACTAAAATATGATTATACATTTTTGTTAAATGTTTTTACATTTATCCAATAAAATTTAGAGCCTTAAAATGAGAATGAATCCAGTTTTAAGCATAAATACTCTAATATTTTTTAAAGGTAGTTTTACCACCTTTCGATGGTGAACCCTTTTTAAATATATTTTTTGTCTATTTTATATGTTCCATTTTACAAAATAAACTTTTTATTTAGAAGCGGGACATAAAAATTTACTATGGTTAAAATTTTGGTATTTTTCTGATAAAGTTCATTTTTTGATGAATAGCGAAAAATACTGCATTTTAATTCAAAAATGCCTTTCAATATAATTTATTTATATGAGTAGACTATCTTTTTAATTGGTTTTAAAGTTTAATTAGATTATATTTTTAACATTTAATCCAATTTTGTCCATAATAAGTAATTTCACTTTTTAATTAGACATAAACACGTGTCAATATTTTGATAGTTATTATTTCTTAAAAACACACTTTTTTTGTTTTGACAACGAGAATTAATTTTAAATTAATTTCTAAAACTTTTGTGTTTTGAATTTAGAAAAATAGATTCCATATTTGGAATTAGGAGGTTCAAATTGTGTAAATATGTAAGTTTTATTTTTAGACATTATGAAAAGTAACTTTAGTAAATATTTTATTTACCATAGTTAAAGGGTAAATCTGGTAAATAATGGAAAAAAAATAATATTATAATAATATTAAATTACCCTAACATGAGCCCTAACCCTATTAGATGATACATGTTATACCACGGTCATCCTTGGGTCAATTTTGGGACCACATGGAGCCACTTATAAGTGAAAATGACATTTTATAAAAATTAATTTAAAGTTAAGGAAAATGTAACATAGACATATATCTTTCAGAAAAATAATTTTTATATGGGGTTATACAAGTGATATTTTTTACTATAAATAGTAATTATAAATCTCAAAAAAAATCATACATCATTGTATTTTATTTATAATTTTTAGACATTAAATAAATAAATTTATTTATGACACAATGATGATGTAGTGATTACCTTTTAAATGAATGTTTTAAATAAATGAGATTATAAATATTAAATTAAATTTATTTTGGAACTTTTTATACCATCCAAGAATTTTATGGATTATTATGACTTTTTATATTTTAATTAATGAAGTTTTTCAAATTGATCAAGCTTTTATGTATTTTTAAAGATTCATGATATGAATAGTATAAAAATTGACATAAATGAGTTTTAAAAAAATTAATATTTTATTAAATGATAAAATAATCCTAAAAATATAATATTTGTCCAACTAAAATATATTATGTTAAAAATTTCATTAACTATCCATTTTGTGTTTCTTTTAATTTTATAGTAAATATATTAACCATATAGTATGAATGTACATCAAGACATGGAAAAAGATAAATAAGTTAACAAATGGTTAAATAAAAAAGATAAGGATTAAAAAATATCCAAAACATGTCCAATTATTATTGGATGATTTTATTTAGACTTATATTCATATTATATTCTAAATTTAATGATTCATGGACCTATGTAAACCGAAAATCATTTTATAATAAAATAATACTTTCAAACTTTCCTAAAGAGCCTCTCCTCCCTCTTATAAAAGGCCACCACCTCTAACCCATTACTCACATCTCTCAATACCCTTGTATCATCCAAGATCTAATACAATAATCTACCAACATCCATATCTTACTCTTAGAATCATTCCCCTGGGCATAAGGCAATTCAATAAATCCTTTTGGTTCAAACCAAAGGGATTTACCCAATTTAAAGGTAGCATCTTCTCTCAAGTTCATTTCTTTTGTTTTCCTTTTCCAACCCACTAAAATATCTTTATTCCATTATTTTATAATAAAAAAATTATCTTCAATATACTAGGATGTTGTTATGATATGTATTCTAACTACACTTCCACACACCTCCATCAAATGGATACGAACATACTGTTTTTGTGGACGGTGAACTACTGCCTCACGAAATGATGATTGTTCAATTATCTCCTACCATCTCTCATGGTTGAAATTATGATGTCACTATATTTATTTGTAATATATATATATATATATATATATATTGTCACTATTATTATGTATTTTCATTTATATAATACCTTTATAGTTTCCATAATGGGTAAATACGATAATTTCATTTGAGGAAGTGCAGACTACCGCCCCCTCAAAGTGATATGACTCGTTCATTCCATATGTATAATTTATAAAGGATGGAATTAATGAAATTATATATGATATTATACTAGAATTATAATATACCTATTTATCATTAAGTTTTTATTCCATTAAATATGAAATAGAAATGAAATTAGCGTTCATACGTACGTTCGGCTTACCATCTCCATGAACAGTGCATTTCATTTATTATCTCCATATATTATATACTATTATAAATACATATATATATATATAATAGATATATATTATATATATGATATCTAAATCATGAATATCATTCTGGAGATAATGCACTTTTGACCATATGGACAACTTGTAATTATAAGAAGTTCATTTTTTGACTCAAGTACCAAATATAGAAAAAATGACTGATATTAACTTAAATGATTATATAATCTTTATAAAAAGGTAATAAGTTATATAAAAGGAATAATAAACTTGAAAATGGTTCTGAAGAAAGTATAAATTAACTTTAGTATATTATTTAAGAGATTAAAGAACGAACAAGTCAAGTCGTACATGAGGTAAGGGACTTCATATCAATCTCCTTTCATTGAGGCGTACTTCGATTTATACATGACTTTATTTTATAAGTTTTATAATAAACCCCTTTTACTTTTAATTTTATTCAAAATTAATCTTTTTTCTATGAAGATTTTTTCTAAATGAAAAAAATATTGTTCCTTTTTAACGTACGTGGTGACAACGACCTTTCCGCTGCCGCGAGCATTATTTTGATATTTGGCTTCCTTAAAAATTTGTAATTTTTTTAAAAGGAAAATAAATGCCATATACTCTTTTTACATATTTTGGTATTGAAAATGGTTTCTAGAATGGACTGATTATTTCAATATATTGAAATTTTATATTTTGATTGCAATGTGGAAATGTTATCTTTCCTTTATGATTGTTCATGTGTTATGATTATGTTATGGTTCTTGGGAATTATTTATGTATACGGTTGGTTCCATGATAAACCTAGGGTAGGTGAACCCAAGATATATCTCTAATGCATTGGGTAACGTGATAGAGGTAAATGTTAATGTTTCTCCTAAGATATTTTGGGAATATACTGTTATGGGTATTCCAAGCATAAATCCCTATGTAGCTATGAAACCTACAATGTAAGTATGTTATGGATGCCACAAGTTACCATTATGATTTATGATTTCTATGTGTTATTCATAAATCCTATGATTTCATGAGGTATGTTAAAGAGTATATGTTTTATGATTGAAAATTATGATCTCATTGATTTGTATGTATTGATGGGCTAATGTTTTCTTTCTTTATTTTATAACCCTTACTAAGATTTTTATGCTCATCCCAAGTTTTTGAAATGTTTTTCACATGGTATAAGGAAGGGTAAGATAAAGTAAGCATTCAAGAAGATTTATATCAAGAAAATAAATCTTATTTTCTTTTAAGAGATTTTATTTTATAAAAAAATGGATAGTGAGTAGAAATTTCTACTTTGTAATATTTGAGATGTAATGTAATTATTATGGCCTAATTATTTAAAAATCTAAACCTTAAAAGATCCTCAATGTTAATTCTTAATTTAACTAAATATTATGTAATGTTTATGGTTGGGGCCTTATGCTTTCATTATTTGGGGAGTGTGCCTTGGTGAGGCTAGGTGGATAGTTTCCTTTCTAGGTGTTTTGGTTATCTCTATTTTCTCATGGGGAATTAGATTGTCTCTCCACATGTGAATGAGAGATCTTGGTCTTCCCTACTGAGTATACATATATACTCACCCTACATATTTATAAACTGTTTTTTAGGTCACTTAGAGCAGGTTGGAGATCAGGCTGGTTACTACTACCTTGGGGTTGCAAGAGCTGTTCGGGGTTCATGGTTGCTATTGTTTTTATTTTCTTTTGGTACTTTCCTATGGGGTTTTCTTATATTTTTGTATCAATTTACTTTGAACATGCATGTGGGAACAGATTTTTGGCTTTACTCTTACTTTTAGTTTTGGATTTGTTTGGTTTTTACCATTTTATCTCTCAATATCTTTCTATAAAAATGGTAATGCCTTCCATATTACGTGTGATTTTATACCCTTGGTTCTAGTCACCACTCTGGGGCCTATTGAAGGTGGTAATTGGGTTTCATTATATCTCCTTCGACTTGAAAAAGGAAGGGTATAGTTATTTGTTTCCCTTTCCCTCATCTTGGTGAGGGTGGGTCATGAAATAATTGTATCAAAGGTGTTGGTTAAGAGATAGGATGAAGTTTTCTTATATTTTTGTAGAACTTTACTTTGAACATGCATGTGGGAATGGATTATTGGATTTAATCTTACTTTTAGTTTTGGAGTTGTTTGGGTTTTACCATTTTATCTTCTGATCTCTTCCTACAAAAATGGTAATGCCTTCCATATTACATGTGATTTTATACCCTTGGTTATAGTCACCTCTCTGGGGCCTATTGAAATTGGGACTCGGGGGTCATTATCTCTCCTTCAACTTAAAGAAGGAATAGTTTGGCATTTTGTTGTCCCTTCCCTTATCTTGGTGAAGGTGGTTCATGAAAGAATGGTATTAAAGGTGATGTTTGAAAGATAGGATGGAGTGTTATTTTATTTTTTTAGCACTTTACTTTGAACATGCACGTGTGAACAGGTTTTTGGATTTACTCTTACTTTCATTTTTGGAGTTGTTTGGGTTTTACCATTTTATCTCCTGATCTCTTTCTATAAAAAGGGTGATTCATTCCATATTACGTGTGATTTTATACCCTTGGTTCTAGTCACCACTCAAGTGCCTATTGAAGTAGGGACTCAGGGGTCATTATCTCTCCTTCAACTTGAAGACCCTTAGAGAGACTCTCTATTCCCCTGGTGTTGAGTACACTAGTTGGGGGGTCAAACCAACCTGTTTGATGTTTTTCAAGGATTCGGACTGATGTTGGGGCCACATCAGTCTAGTGGGGATATCTTTCTGCTGTAAATTCTGCCATATGATGTCATACTAGGAATTGACTGGCTATTTTCCATACACACTATTATCGAATTCTTTCGGATAAGGGTCGTGTTTTCAGATATGGGTGGCCAGCATGCAGCTTTCATTGGCGAGCAGGGTTTCCAGGAGGTCAGTCGGCGAGCAGATCCCCTTCTTTCTTTATTAGTTGAGTTGTCAATGGAGTCAGTAGATGTAGAGATAGTAGATGTTCCGGGAGTTTTTCAGAGAGTTCCTGGACATTTTTTCCGATGAGGTTGTGACTCTACCCCCTCGATGCAATGTTGAGTTTAGTATAGACTTAAAACCCGGTTCCCATATGATTTTGATGGGTCCTTATCGGATGGCGCCTTATGAGTTGTGGGAGTTGTGGATTCAGATTGACGATCTAATGAATAAGGGTTTTGTATGAACCAGCGTGTCTCTATGGGGTGCTCAATCATGTTTTCCAAAAAGGCAGATGGTGGTCTTAGGCTGTGTATAGACTAATAGATACTGAATAAGGTAATAGTCAATAATTGTTACCCTATCCCGAGAATAGACGATATATTTGACCAGCTAAGGGGAGAAGGTTGATTCTCTAAGATCAATCTGTGGTCTGGGTATCACCAGTTAAGGGTGAAAGATTTTGATATCCCAAATACTACTTTCAAGTGTAGGTATGGGCACTTTGAGTTTGTAGTCATGTCACCCGGTGTTACGAACACACCTGTTGTGTCCATGGGGCTCATGAACTATGTTTTCCATGAGTTCCTGGACTAGTTCTTCATTGTGTTCATCGATGATATCCTAATCTACTCAAGATTATAGGAGGAGCATACTGAGCACCTCAGGATGGTCTTGTAGATCCTTCAACACCACCAACTCTATGGGAATTTGTTCAAGTGCAAGTTCTTGACACGAGAAGTGCACTTTCTTGGACACGTGGTGTCATGGAAAGGGTAGTGGTAGATCCATCAAAGGTTGAAGTGGTTTTTTATTGGGTATCACCCAAGAACATGACGGAGGTTCGTAGTTTCTTGGGTCTGGAAGGCTATTATCATAGGCTCGTACCTGACTTCTCTCAAGTTGCAACTCCTTTGATAGATTTGACCAGAAAGAACCAGGCCTTCGTATGGATTGAGTAGTGCTAGGATACTTTCAGCTATCTGAAGGATAGGTTGGTCCGTGATTTAGTGCTCAGGTTTCTAGAGGAAGGTGTCACTATTGGAATTTTATGTTTTCCCAATTTATATATACCAACGGTTTGAAGTAATTGTTGATATACCGTAAAAAAAAGGCCACCTTTGCCAACGGTTTGTTCAAACCATTGGAAATGTGTAAATATACTTAATATTTCCCAATGGTTTGAAAAAACCATTGGGAAATATTTAGTTTCTCTAAGATATACCAATGGTTTATTAAAACTATTGGTAAAGAGAGGCTTTCCCAATGGTTTTTAAAAACCGTTGGGAAAGTTTTCCCCCAAATACCCAGAACTATGGATCCCACTCGCCCGATTACAGAACCTAATCGAGAGATCCTCCATAAGTTTTCTCGGACACGAAACCATCTTCAATCAAACAAATTTTTTTTCTACACTTAAAATTAGTAAGTTTTACATTAGTTTTAATGTTCTCACTCTATCTTTTTTTTGTTTGGTGTTTTGATTTCAGCTAAATTAGAGTTTGTGGTGTCTGTGAAGTATATAAACCTTTGATTTATTTTCTATTTTTTGTTCTACACTTCAAACATGGTAAATGGTTTGTTTAGTGGGGTGATATGTTATTTTATGTTGACTTTAGTTTAGTTTAAAATTGTATTTGGATTTTGTATTTATAGGTATTGATATTGAGGATGAATTGATGTTGGTTGGGTGATGGATTGGAATTGTGAACACCCCCACCCCCACCCCCTGGACACCTCCCACTCGCCTGGACAGCCCCCCCCCCTAGACACCCCCCTATTGGACAGCCCCCCACCCCCCTGCACCCCCCACCCCTTGGACAGCTCCCTCCCCCCCACCCCCTATACACCCCCACCCTCTCTGGACACCCCTTACCTCCCATGGACAGCCCACCCCCTGGACACCCCACCCCCTTGGACACCCCCACCCTTTGGACATCCCCCACCCCCCTGGACACCCCCCCCCCCACACCCTTGGACACCACCCCCCCCCCCCCACACCCCCCTAGACACCCCCACCCCCACCCTCTCTAGACACCACTCACCCCCCATGGACACCTCCACCCCCTTGGACACCCCCCCCCCCACCCCACCACCACCACCACCCCTAGACACCCCCACCCCCCTAGACACCCTCCACGCCTTGGACACCACCCCCCACCTCACCCCCTTAGACAGCCCCCCTGGACACCACCACACCTCCGAGACACCACCGCACCTCCTAAGTGCTTGGACCAATTTTTAAATTGGAATTAACAATGTAGTTGATTTCCCCTTTCCCCAATGACATTTTCTAAGTGACCCATAGAACCTTATAAATTGAATTTTTCATGTTTTGATAAATTGAATTTGTCATGTTTTGATAAATTGAATTTGTCATGTTTTGATAAATTGAATGGGTTGTTTGGAATGAAATGGCTAATGCATGATGGTTTTCCTTTCTTAATGAATAAAATGATTTTAAATAAAATTACCCTAAGGGGGTTTCAGGAGGGGTAGGGGGTTGTCCAGGTGTGGGGAGCTGTCTAGGTGGGGGTGGGTTGTCCAGGGGGTAGGGGCTGCAGGGGGGTATGGGGTTATAAGGGTGTGGAGGAGGGGGTATGGGCTGCCCAAGGAGGGGTGTGGGCTGTCCAGGGGGGTTAGGGTGGGGTGTCCAGGTGGGGGAGGGGTGTGGGTTGTCCAGGGAGGGGTGGGCTATCCGAGGGGCTGTCCAGTGGGGGGTGGGGGCATGGGATATTCAGGTGGGGGTGGGGGTGGTCTGTCCAGGGGGCTTTAGGGGGGGTAGGGGCTGCAGGGGAGGGGGTGTGGGATGTCCAGGGAGGGGGTGGGTGGTCTAGGGGTGGTGGTGGGTGGGCTATCCAGGGGGGAGGGTTGTGGGCTATTAAGGGGGGTGGGCTATCCAAGGGGGGTGGGGGTTGGCTGTCCAGGTGGGGGAGGGGTGTTGGTTGTCTAGGGAGGAGGGGGTGGGTTGTCCAGGTGTGGTGGGGGTGTCTAGGTGGGGTGGGGAGCTATCCGGGTGGGGGGTGCAGGGGTGGTAAGGGGGTTGTAGGGGTGTGGGGGGTGTGGGCTATCTAGGGAGGGGGTGGGTTGTCCACTCTGATACTATACAAAAAAAATAGGAATCAAATATAACCAATGTATAGTTGCTTTAACACGTTAAGACTTTCCTTGAAGTTCCATACCAACACTCACTCTTACCCTTCCAAGAAGAAGTGGTCTTTTCAAATAAATCTCACTCAAGTTCTTATCCACTATCCATATTGATCTCATAGAAATTTAACATTCGTACAACTCCATATCACCTAATGATATAACAAGGCTCATACACCTTTGAGTATTCTCCCATCGAAACATGGATCATAAAATTCGATCCACGTATGATATTTGGTGGTGTGTTTACAATTGGGTGTGTTGTGATTTCTATGTATGATATTCATGGTTTACACTAATAGTCTTCTTGGTCATCTATAATAGGCTTGAAATCAAGCTACAATTGGATAAAGATTGGATTTTACAACCCTAGTTTGGGGGTGGACACCCCCACCCACTTGGACACCCCCCCCCCCACCCCCTTGGACAACCCCCCCCCACCCACCCACCCCCTTGGACACCCCCACCCCCCCTGTACATCCCTTACACCCCCATGGACAGCCCTTCCACCCCCGTGGACAACCCTTCCACCCCCATGGACAGCCCGCCCACCCCCCGTGGACAGCCCACCCACCCCCTGAAAACCCCGTACCCCCCTGAACTGCCCCACCATCCCTGTGGACAGCCCACCCACCCACCCCGTACCCCCTGGATAGCCCTGCCACCCCCTGGACAGCCCGCCCACCTCCTGGACACCCCCACTCCCTGGACAGCCCTGCCACCCCTGTGGACAGCCCGCCCACCCCCTAGACCCCCCCCCCCCCCAATCCCCCTGAACAGCCCTTCCACCCCCGTGGACAGCCCACCCACCCCCTGGACACCCTGTACCCCCATGGACAGCCCCGCCACCCCCATGGACAGCCTGCCCTCCCACCCCATACCCCCTGGATAGCCCCACCATCCCCCTATACACCTCGTACCCCTTGGACAGCCCCACCACCCCTTGGAAAGCCCCCCCCCCCCCCCCCCTCCTCCTCATGGACACCCCCGACCCCCCTGGACACCCCTGCCACCCCGGTGGACAGCCCGGCCACCCCCCTAGACATCCCGTACCCCCTGGACAGCCCCCCCACCCCACCCTAGTGGAAAGCCCACCCAGCCCCATAGACACCAACCCACCACCCCCAGGACACCCCCCATCCCCCCGGACACCCCTTGTGGACAGCCCGCCCAACCCCTGGACACCCATACCCCCTGTATAATTCTCCTCCACAATTGTACATGATCTTGTACACTCATGTATAGTTCTTCAAAGATATTTTGTTATAAATATAGTATTTTGTTTTATTTTATATTATGATTCTCATATAGAGTAGTGTGTCAGTTATGGTTTCATAGAAAGTGAAAAATTCTCATTTACTTAAATATATTTTTGATGAAGCTTCAATCTTATTGAATTTATTTTGACAAAATGACTTATAATAATTTTTTTACAGAATGGATAGAAGTTGGATATATGAAACCGATCGGATCTCAAGCGATTTTTAAAATAATTTAGATAGATTTTTAGATTTTTCATTTCACAATGCTTTAGATAGTGGTCACATACACTGCCCCTGTTACAATTATGTGGAAAGACCTTGGTTGAGCCATGAAGAAGTCATCTACCACATAACCAAATATAATTTTCAAGCAAACTACTCTATGTGGTATCCCAATGGGGGAAAATGACATCTCAAATTGCGGATGATCCAAATGAGAGGACTGTATTGGAGATTTTTTTATATGACCGGTTTTTTTATTCATCATCATAAAAAAGAAAGGATTATGACCCAAGAAGATTTCTATATGATCACACATGATGTGTCTAATGAAAATGATGATGTTGTTAGGGTGAAAAAATTGAATGATGCTGGCATGACTCCAGTATATCAACAATGTGGTAAAATGAAAAAGATGGAATTTTTAATCTGATTGTTTCATGGTAAAACTATGTATGGGATTTCTAATACTGTCATCGATTACATTCTTACCTTCTTGAAGGACTTACTTATAGATGATGCAGATATTCTCTAAAACTACTATATGGCATGGAAGTTAGTTGAGGAACTTGGATTTTCAAGAAACATAATTCATGCTTTCCAAAAAGATTGCAGTTTATTCTGGGAGGAAAATAATGAATGAAATGATTGTATAAAATGTGTCACATCCTGATGGAATCCAAAAGCTGATGGAACACCATCTCTTGTGCCATAGAAAGTAATGTGGTACTTTCCATTGATCCCCAAACTCCAGAATCTTTTTATGACTAATGAAATATCAATAAAAATGTGATGGCATGATACTGAGATAAAGAAGACTAATGATGAGTTGGTTCACCCTGTAGATGGATTTTCATGGCATAGATTTGATGCTTGATATCCTGATTTTGCAGTTGACGTGTCTAATGTGAGTTTGGGTCTTTCATGTGACGGTTTTAATCCATTTAGGTGGATGCTTACGTCGCACAGCACACGGTCAGTTTTTATACACATTTATAATCTTCCCCCATAGTTGTGTATGAAAAAATCTTTCACTTTTATGAGTATACTCATATATGGACCTTCTGATCCTGGAAATGATATAGATGTATACATGAAACCTTTAATAAAAGAGTTGAAACTTCTTTGGGATGTGGGTGTGTGTAGATACGATGCATGTTCGAAAGATATATTTCATATGCGTGTTGCGCTTATATGGATGATCAATGATTTTTCTGCTTATGCAATGATGTCTGGATGGAGCACGTAGTGAAAACTATCATGTCCTATTTGTATGAAGAATACACAATCTATAAGAATGAAACATCATTGTAGTTTCAGTTTTATGGTACATCGACGATTCTTGCTAATGGGTCATCCATATAGAAATAATCGTCAAAGATTTGACAATACCATGGAGACCAATGATTCACCTTAGCATAAGTCTGGAACTGATGTGCTTAATGAATTGAAAGATTTTAGTTTTTCATTCGGGAAGGTTCAAATGAAATCTGGAAAGAGAAAGAATGTTTCCACTAAAACCTATTACAATTGGAAGAAGATAAGTATCTTCTTTGATTTTCCTTATTGGTCAACCAATTTGTTACGTCATTTCTTAGACGTAATGCACATTGAAAAAAAATTGTGTGAAAATTTGCTTTCAATTTTTCTAAATGTTAATGGAAAGAAAAAATATGATTAACGGTCTCGGCGTGACTTGGTGGATTAGGGCATCATACCAGAATTGTATCATGTGCGTATCAGTGAAAATAAATGGTAATTTCCATGTGCTTCTTATGTGATGAAACCTACAGAAGAAAAAAAGAAATTTCTGGAATCACTAGAGACTATTAAAGTTCTTGATGGCTATTCAAGAAACATATCCAAACGGGTCAATAGAATATATTTGAAGCTAAAATCTTTGAAGACTCGTGATTATCACATCCTTATGCATGAGTTGATTCCAATAGCAATTCGTCATCTTTTTTCCAATAATGTAAGGTTGGATGTTATTCGGTTGTGCCATTTGTTTAGAGATCTTTGTGATAATAAATTTTCCAAGTCTTTTTTGCAAAAAATGTTGGTAAAATCCCCATTAATTTTGTATGAGTTAGAGAAAATATTTTCTCCATCATTTTTCACATGCATGATGCATATGACTGTCCATATTCCAACTAAAATACTTCTTGTATGACCTATTTCTTTTTTTTATGTATCCTACTGAAATAAATATGTACACATTAAATTCTTATGTCCGTAATAGGAATCATCCTGAAGGTTCTATCGTGAATGGTTACTTGGCTCAAGAATGTATGGATTTAGGCTCTATGTATTTGTCTGATCTTACTACAAGAATGAACAGACCAATGAGAAATAAATAAGAACAGTATGAGAAAATTGAACCCAGTTTTCCATCACTTCCTCAAACATAAGGAATTCCTGGATCATATACATTGACGACATTAAGCCTTGAAGAGCGAGAGATGGTACATCGCATAGTTTTGTTCAACTGTGATTTGTTCGATGACTACATCTTGTAAGTAAATTCAATATGTATATCTTATATATATATATATATGTTTGTGTGTGTTAATCTATTCCTATTTTTATCTATAGGTAACATAAAGCGATGATAAATAGAAAGCGTCATTATTTATCTTTGAGAATGAGGGAGACTTTTCATAGCAAAGAGTTTTCTTCTTGGTTAAAATTGAAGGTAATAATATTACTGTTTAATATAATTAAAATAATATTTAATTAAGTTTAATATTGATTTATATTTCAGGTATTGAGTTTTCCTACTGACTCTGTCTCTGAGGAAATAAGAGATTTGGATTTTGGTCCTAATATCATGGTTCGTGATAGTAAATCAATTGTTATCAATGGGTACAAATTTATTATCACTGAACAAGCAAAGAACATGAGAACACAACATGATGGTGTTATGGTTACTGCTATAACAGACTGTTATTCTAGTGCATCAGATAGTAGACCGTGATTTGAAAGTGTAGGTTATTATGGAGTCATTGAAAAAATAATAATATTGGATTATTATTCTCATGGACGAGTCACGATGATGAAATACCAGTGGTTTGATTTGATGACGAGGCAGGGTAGATTTATTGATGATTTTGGATTTCGAGTAATTGATATGACTCTCACTCTTGCTACCGATGAACCATATGTATTGGTATCAATGGCGAAACAAGTTTTTTATGTCAAAGACCATCTTCGACCTGAATTTGGTGTCATTATTGAAGTAATTCCAAGACATATTTTTGATGATGGTGATGATTGAATTGACACCATCCCTACTTCCATTGGAAACGACCCATTTATTACTTTTGATGACTCTGATAGCTCAATTTTTAGAGTTGACTGTGAACCTGAAGTTGTGGTGGAAAATATATAAAATCATTCATTCATGTTCTCAATTCTTTTGGTTTACCTCGACTTGGGCTGTTAAGGTTGGTACTATTCAAATCGATTTAATATTGATTACAAATATATTGTATCTGACTAGACCGTTATGTGAATTTTCAATGTTTATTGGTTCAAATTTTATTTGAATTTCATTTTCTAATTTGGAATTGAACTTTATTCAAACCTATGAAACCAATATTTCTAACTTTGTGAACATTTTAATGCTTCAACTATAATTTGTATAAAAATTTTAAAACTCTAAGACCTCTCTTTAACATTTTACCAGGTAATGAACATGATGGTTTGTATTCTTCTGCAAAACATGTATTTAAACCTGCATCATCTACCTGGGCTAAAGAAATTAAATTTTTCCTTAATTTTGACAACTGGTTTACCCCTTATGAATCCAATAGAATCAATGTTCCATTATTTTAATAGAATAATGACACTTAGTAAATAACCATCCTACTAAAAATTAAATTTGTTTATTACATCTTGTAAAATTTATTAACTTCATTATATATTTGTTCAAGCTCACCTAAAACAATGGATATTTAAATTATCCCTGAATGCCCCTATTCCCTCTCATTTATTTTGTTTTTTGGGTTACACATTAGTTATCCTTTTATATTTACTTACATATTTGTTTTCAAATTTAGTAAATGAAACCAATTTAATAGAGGTAACGAAAACAGATTATGGATAACAATAGTCACATGACTGAGCTGGGCATTCTACCACTAGTGCCTACAATGAGTATTTTATTTCAAATATATTTATTTAAATAACATATAATGTCATGTGATTAATTTTTTTAAAACATTTTTTAAGGATCCATGTATTAGGCGATATTTATTTGATGATAAGACTAGTAGTGGTCCTAGTACTCGGGGTGTTCGTACGAGGGGGTGGTATGAGAGCTAGACGATCTGGTCAGCGTACCCGATTAGACCCTGCCCCTCCCACTGAAATACCATCCATCCCACATTCTAATCCTGGTGTTCCGTTAGGGACACACCGGATATTTATACCTCTCGTGTTTTCACCACTCTTTATATCTGAGCCTCCTCACTCATTTTTACCATATCCGATGATGATTCCCACTCCCCATCCAGCATTCGGCCAGCCATCCCTATCATCTTCTTTTACTTCTACTTCCTTCTCTCCGAGCTTTTATATTTCATCTTCTTCAACTCCTGCTCTATCAGATTCTATCCCTACGGAGCATACATTGGGACCCACTCCATCTTTACAGGGTGTTCCTTTAGTTTCTGCAGATCTAGTGGTGCCCATTGATCAGACTACCATAGGTATACTTATACAACCCGAACAAATTTTTAAACCATTATTTATTTTCATTAAAACATGTATTGATAAAATATTTGTTTTTATTTTATAAAAAATACATCTACTGATAGGAGACAAGGAAGGGGCATACATACATGCATGCTGTTTGGAACCACCGCACTCATTTTATGGTGGACTATAATGAATATAGTCAAATGATTGAAAAATTAGGGTAGTAATGTCGAAGTTTTTTGGAGACTCTTACCAAATACTCTGACATCATTCCTGTCAGCCCGCTATCATGGAGACACCTGCCAAATGAAGTCAATGATAAATATTGGGCAAAGATATGGGTAAAAAATATATGTCATATTTAATGAAATATATTATTTTTTGTATTTATATGAATTAATATTTTGGTGTAAGCTACGGTTTAATTTCCCTGATGGTGAGGGTGCACGGCCAGCACGTCTAAATAATTTAGGAAAGATTTGAAGAGCTTATAAGCATGAGTTGTACATTGTATGGCATGCTAGAGTGGGCATAGAGTTAGAGGCGGTCCCTACCGTGGATGATTTTCCATTAGAACATTACTGACAGATGATTACTCATTGGACGACTATCCAATTTAAGGTATTAATCACATTAGAGATATTTAAAGGAAAATTTTCATGTTTTTCGTTAATACTAATTATTGAATTTTATTTAGGATTTATCTGGAATAAATAAAAAAAATATTGATGCTAGAAAATACGTCCACACATTGGGATGTACTATGATGCCAGATCATGAGAGGCAACTGGTATGACAGTTTATAATTTTTCTTTACAAATTTCACTTTCTATTACCACCTCCATAATTTATTTGATTACTAAAGTTGTTATATAATTTTAGTTATGAAATTAATTATTGGTATCCTATTTTTAATTATTGTTTCATACTTTCAATGTCATTTTAGAGTCGTAAATTGAATATAGAAGGACGTGTTCCTCGAGCAAACCTATTTTGCTCGAGTATAATGAAGAAAGATGGAAGTGCGGTTAATGAACCGAATCAACAGCTGATTGTAAGTTTTACTTTGTATATTTAAAATTTTAATCTCTATTTTGTAACTTAATAATCTATTAATATTTGTAACAGGATTCTTTAGAGGCCCTTGATGCCCAAGAACCTGACAATTTTGGGCCAAACGATCACTTACATCAGGTGTTGGGAGATGAGCACCCTGGTAGAGTACGCTGCCGACCTGGGAAGAGTATAGTTCCAACGAGGTATTGGCCCTCCTTAGGTATGAGTTATAGTGCCACCAAGTTGTAGCAGGTTAATTCATAGGCAGAACAGGCTAAAAAAAGGGCCACAGATATTGCATAACAGTCTGCTAGGGCAAACACTGCATTTATGAAACTGATGGAAGTTTTATGTCCAACACTTCCACCAGAGGCCAGCACTGCTTGTGATGAATATATGTCATCGATGAATTCTATATATGGTGCACCAGGTGGAAGTTCTAGTGGTGGTAGAGATGATGGTGAGGAGGAGGTTGAGGCGAAGGAGGAGTAGGGTGAAGAGGAGGCTGAGGTGGAGGAGGAGGATGAGGAGGAGGCTGAGGTGAAGGAGGAGAGTGATGAGGAGGCCGAGGCTGAGTACGAGGGTGAGGAGGAGGGTGTTGAGGAGGTTGGGGAAAATGATTGGGATGACGATGAGGATGAGGGTAAGGGTGATGATGATGGTGAAGATAATGATAGTGATGAGGGACATATTGATCTGTTACATTTTTGATTGATATTATTGACCTTTAATATTTATTGATTTTTTTTGCCTCAATATATGTGTGATTAGGTAGGTCACATTATCGTTATTTTTATATATAAAAATAATATAACTTGACTTGATGATTTTATGTGACTGATTCGCCCCTCCCCTAGACAGCTGCCCCACCCCCTGGACACCCCTTACCCCCTGGACAGCCCGCCACCCCCATGGACAGCCCGCCCACCCCCCTGGACACCCCCTACCCCCCCTGGACAGCCTGGTCACCCCTGTGGACAGCCCGGCCACCCCCTGGACAGCCCGACCACCCCTGTGGATAGCCCTCCCACCCCCTGGACACCCCCTCCCCCCATGGACACCCCCCCCCCCCCCACACACACACACACACCCTCATGGATAGCCCTCCCACCCCCCTAACACCCCTACCCCCCGTGGACATCCCGCCCCCCCCCCCTGGACACCCCCTACCCCCTGGACAGCCCGGTCACCCCTATGGACAGCCCGCCCACCCCCCTGGACTCCTCGTAACCCCTGGACAGCCCCGCCCACCCCCGTGGACACCCCTACCCCCCTAGACATCCCCCCCTCTACCCCCGTGGACAGCCCGCACACCCCCCTGGACACCCTCTACCCTTGGACAGCCCCGCCACACCCGTGGAACCCCACCCCCCACCCCCTGGACAGCCTCGCCACACCCGTGGACCCCACCCCCTAGATAGCCCCCCAAACCTCTGGACACCACCCCATCCCCTAGACACCCCCCCCCCCCACCCCCTAGAAAGCCTCCCCCAACCCCCTGGACACCACCCCACCCCCCATGGACACCACCCCACCCCCCTGGACACCCCCCCACCCCCTGTAAATCCCCCCAGCCCCTGGACACCACCCCACCCCCTATGGACACCACCCCACCCCCCTGGACACCCCCATGGACAGCCCCCCCCCCCCATACACCACCCCACCCCCCTGGACACCCCCATGGATATCCCCCCCCCCCACCCTGGATAGCCCCCCCCCCACCCCGGACACCCCCATCCCCCCAGACACCCCCACCTCCTGGACACCCCTACCCCCCTTGGACAGCCACCCCAAACCCCTAAACAGCCCCCCCAACCCCCTAAATTCTAAATTTAATTCTTTATGTATTTAATTAACTTATGAATTATGTGTTAATGGTGTATGGGTATACATTTTGTATGTGTATACTTATTGTAATTACCTTATGAATTATGTGTTAATTCTTTTAATAGTGTATGTAACTCTGATTATGATGGGATCTCTGTAATGTGAGTGTCCTGCCCAAGAAATTGAAATGGGTTAGTTGGAAGAGTGGTTGTCATGTGAAGATTGAAATGGGTAAAACTATTTCAGTGGTACATGTCATGGTTTGAAGAGTCTGATGTTTTTTATGTGATATTGCTGGTGTTTTTTTTCTATTTTAAGTGAAAAAATTTCTATTTTAAGTGTTATTTGCAGTTGTGTTTGCATGTGTATACAATAGAGGTAATGGGTGGTTGTTGTGCTATTTTCTAGAAAAACACTATACCAACGGTTTGAATAAACTACTGGTAATACACTATGCCAATGGTTGTGAACCGTTGGTATAGTGTATTTCCAGAATATATTTACCAACAGTTTTAAGGAACCGTTGGTAATACTATATACCAACGGTTTTGAAACCACTGCTAAAGTACATGTAATCTATATATCCCAACGTTTGATAAACTGTTGGTATAAATATATACCAATGGTTTCTATAAAACCATTGGCATACTGAAAATTGTAGTGCCATATACCAACGGTTAGAGAAAAACCGTTGGTATAGGCCTTTTACAATGGCTTACTAGCCAATGGTTTGCAAAACCATTGGTATATAGTATACCAATGGTTATGCTGCCTATACCAATGGTTTCAAACCATTGATATATATTGTATTTTCAGTAGTGTGTGTTGTTTGAGGTGTTTTGTGATGCTTCTAGTCTTGGATTGGGGTGTGTGCTGATGCAGCAGTGGGGAGTGATCTCTTATGGGTCTAGGAATTTACATCCTCATGAGCATAAATATTCCACCCATGACCTAGAACTTTTAGCAGTAGTGTTCACGTTGAAGTTATGGAGACATTACCTCATTGGGGAGCACTTTGTGCTCTTCATAGATCATAATATTTTGAGGCATATCTTTACCCAGCGGGACCTGAACTTGTGACAATGAAGGTGGTTGGAGTTTCTTTAGGACTAAGACTTCAATATCTCTTACACTAAAGGTAAGGGGAATGTGGTGACTGATTCCTTGAGCAAGAAGTCATAGAAGGATGTGGTTCGAGATTCAGCAGATGCTTGGAAGGCGATGGAGGAGTTGGATTCCTTACACTTGGATGCAAAGATGGATGGCGGTAGAGGTTGTCTGTTTCAAATGACAGTGCAGTCCTCTTTGTTGTCGTAGGTGGAGGAGTCTTAATGGGGAGACTCAGAAAGTGAAGTGATGCGTGATCAGGCTTACCAGGTCAATGCTCCGGAAGGGTGGTCGAAGGATGGTCACAATCAGATGCTTTTATGCAGTAAGTTGTTTTTCCCAGAGACAATGCACAAGGGAGTTCTCCGTGATTTCCATAAATCACCCCTAGAAGTACACCTAGAAGTTTCCAAGATGTAATGAGTCCTGAGGGAATAGTTATGGTGGCTCGGGGTGAAACAGGCAGTGGTGAAGTTTGTGGCAGGGTACCTAGTGTATCAACAGGTGAAGGCTGAACATTGCATCCTAGGAGGTTTGTTGCAACCTTTAGATGTCCCCAAGTGGAAGTGGTATGACATCTCGATGGATTTCTTCATGGGACTACCCAGGGTTCAAGGAGGTTGCGATGTTATCTGGGTAGTGATGGATTGGATGAAGAAATCAGATCACTTCCTAGCGATCAAGGATTCAAGTGTGGTGGATGCCTTATCATAGAGATGCATGGATGAGGTGGTGCAGTTTCATGGAGTTCTGAGGTCCATAGTATCGAATTGGGATGCACGGTTTACCTCACGAGTTTTTATGGGATTGCAGTATACTTTTGGCACCCAACTACACCTTAGAACCACTTTACACCCCCGAATAGATGGTAAGACAGAGCGGACCATCCAGACGTTGGAGGATATGCTATGGGCATGTGTTTTGGACTTCAGGGGATCATGGGTACTACATTTTCCCTTAGTATAATTTTCTTACAATAATAGCTATCACTCTACTATTGGCATGGAACCATTTGAATCCTTTTATGGGAAGTCGTGTCATTCACCTGTGTGCTAGACCATGGTTGGGAAGATAGGTGTTCTTGGCCCAGAGGTAGTGCAGAGCACAAGAGAGAAGGTTCAGCTTGTGAGTGAGAGGATGAAGGCAACCCAGGACCGTCAGAAGTCGTATGCCGATTATAGGATGAGGCCCTTGGAGTTCGAGGTTGGAGACTACGTTTTCTTGAAGGTTTACCCTCGACGTGGGAAGAGAAGGTTCAGCAAGTGGAGAAATCTCTCTCCTAGTTTCATTAGGCCTTTCAAAGTGTTGGGGTGAGTCGGTGAGAGGGCATATAAGCTGGCATTTCCACCTCAGTTGGAAAGGATCCACGATGTTTTCCACATCTCCCATCTTCTTCGATATCTACATTATGACTCCCATTTCATTGACTGGGGAGATTTGGATATAGGGTATGATGCTATGTTCGTGGAGAGACTAGTGAGGATCCAGGATCAAAAGGAGAAGGAGCTTCATGGATGTACCATCCCTTTGGTTTGTGTGTTTTGGAGGCACGGTGGCCTCGAGGAGAGTACTTGGGAGCGAGAATCTCAAATGCGTGCCTAGTACCCAAATTTGTTTTGAGTTGTTGTTCTGATCCTTCCTTGATGTTATTTCTTTTGTGACCTATTTTGATTTAATGATAACCTTGTTGGGTTAGGAGATGAGTTTTTTCATTTGTGAATATTTATGAAAAGTCTCGATATGTTGGGAAGGGAGAACCTGATTCCTAATTAAGACGCATCAGTGCAGATGCGATTAAACCCGTGTGGTCGAGTCACTGTCACCCAAAGCGAATAGTATCTTGATATGGAGGAAAGAACTCCCTGATCTGTGTGTCATGATAATATGGTCCTTGGGGTTCATGTGGTTGTTTGGGGTTGTAGATATGGGGAGGTGTTCCTGGATGTTGAGGTTTTGTTCCATCCATGGAACAACTCAATGTGGTTTTTCCTTGAGAGGTATCATATGAGGTGGTTGTTCAGACCGCTCTCTTTTCATCGGGTTACTCTTGAATTATCGAGGAAAAGAATAGTTTGAGAGGTATCTGATGTAATGGAATGAACCCTCCTAGTCCATTACATTTCCAAATTCAAAGTGTTGGGGTGTCCAGGACACCATCGGTGAGTCATGAGGATGTTGGTCTTGGTGGAAACATGTCACCAATCGGTCTCACTGATTGGTGTCTCACTGATCAGTTTCACCCATCGATCTCACTGATCAATTCCACCCATCGGTCTCACCAATCAGTTCCACCCATTGGTCTCACCAATTAGCTCTGCCCATCAACTTCACAGATCAGCTCCACTAATCAGATCCAATGATTAGATCCACTTATCAGATCCACTGATCAGCTTCACTGATTCACTTCACTGATCTGCTTCACTAATTCACTTCACTAATCAGCTTCACCTAATCTGCTTCACCTGATCGGTTTCACAGATCAGCTTCACCCGATCAGCTTCACCCGATCAGCTTCACCCAATCATCTTCACCTGATCAGCTTCAGCTGATCGGTTTCACTGATCAGTCTCACCGATTGTCCATAGAGGGGTGTTGGGATTTACTTCCCCAATTTTCCCATAACGCCTCTTTTAAGTCTTTTTACCTTTTAAAGTAGTTCAAGACCATTTTTAGACCCATAAATGATGTTTTAAATCCCCTAAGAGTGGGTAAAGCCTTGACTTACCAAAACATGTGGATTTTTAATCAGTTTCACACCCTTATCGTGTTTTATAGCCTCCATTTATTTCCATTCTCGCCCATGTTATGTGTTTTCCTCATTTGAAGGAAATCTATTAACTCACAGTCGTTATCTCCACTATATCTGAGGAGAATTTATTAAATCTTAATAAATTCTAAGGTGTGAAACCGCCCACCCATGTGGTCAAGCCACGACCCATTTTTCAAGTACTTTGAAATGGCATATCCTGTAACTCTTGGATCGGGCCTTTATCACTAAGATCTTCTTCTACAGTCCCTTTTTTTCTCTAGATGCACTGGAAGTCCTTCCTCAGGAGACAAGTCGTGCGCCCATGCTGGATCCCTTCCCATTTAGCTTTCGTGTAGTTTTTACTACTGCTCGCGCGACCATAGTTCTTGGTGCAAGGAGGAAACATCGATTCTTGATCAACTAAGTAGGGGTTCTTCCTTCATCTCTCTTTACTGTGTATCATGCAAGGCAGGTATGATAATGCTTCCCTCGGGATGTGGAAAAAACCAGACCTTAACAAAGATAATAAATGGACTCTAAAGAATAAAGGGGTGTGTTTGATGATGATGTTGCTATATTTATTTTATCTTCATTTTTATGTTGTGAGTTTTATGGTATTATGTCCACTGAAAATAGCGGTCGTTGGTGGTCCTTCCTTGTGTAATAATCATCCTCTATTTTTCTGGTTAATCATGTGATTGAATGGTTGTAATTTGTAAATTAGTTAATCACGTAAACTTGGTTGATTGAATGGATGCCCAATGTATAAGAATCCTTGTGTGATCACCCCGATTAAACAAACGGAAATAAGGAACTTAATGAATGGTGTGGATAAATTTGAAAATCCCTTGCTCTGTTCTGGTAATATGCATGGTTGTTTTGTTTGACGCCTTGTGGGGTGACATGGATGGGAATGGAATATCTAGTTGAGAAGTATTTGGTTGTGAATCTGAGGCCATGTAGAGCTGTGTGTTGGGGCTTGGTTTGGTTCCAGTACTTCAAGGGATCTCACGGGTCCCTTTTGTTATTGTGGATTTATAAGAGAACCAAGTGTGAATGCTTAAAATCATGCTTGACTTTTTTGTTTCATTTGTTGTTTTTTTATTGTGGTTATGCCAGATTAGTTTCCTGGTAGTGAAGAATTATTTTTAAATGAAAATAACTTGAACATGTTAAATGAGAACTGGTACAATGGGGGAACTATTTTCTAGGAATGGGTTGGGATCTGGTTATGGTTGTTGTGTATTTGTGCATGTAAGGATAGTAGCAATTGTGTATGTGTATGGGATGGTTGTCTAATTCAGAACCCTTAGGTTGGGATGAGTGATTTATTACCTATATGTATAAATTTTAGTTCTTATGTTTCTCATATACACCCCACCCATGTTGAGCACTTCGTGTCGAACACCCCCATTTCATGGGGGAGGGTGTTTTTTCCAACATTCCTATGAGTGCCTGGTTATTAGATCCTTTTTTGCTCCATCTCCCAGGTAGCCCAAGATTCTTTAGGCAGGTTGTGACAACCTAAGGATTATTATGGCCCAAGACTCTTCAGGTAGGGTGGTGTTGTGGCAGTTGGCCCAGGTGTGTGTGAGCAGGTTGTTTTCCAAAGTGTCTTCGGTATGAGACTCAGGTGTCTTCGAATGTGGTAGTAGTCTTTCTATCCTAGGTTTCTTTTGGAATGGTGATGGTTGTTGTGTCCAGGTGTATGTGGGAATGGTTATGTGTGGTTGTGGTGGGTCAGGTGTTTGCGAGTGGGATGAACGTACAATTGGGATGGCCCATATGGTTGTTGTTGGGGGCGGTAGTGGGACTGTAGTGGGATATTTGGGGGAGGTACAATGTGTATGATGTCTTAAATAACCAGTGGGAAAGCGGTGTGGGGTACCCAAACATCAATGTTCTATTACTATTACTTTACTTAACTTTCATTATTTGGGGAGTGTGCCTTGGTGAGGCTAAGTGGATAGTTTCCTTACTAGGTGTTTTGGTTATCTCTATTTTCTCACAGGTCATTAGATTGTCTCCCCACTTGTGCATGAGAGATCTTGGTCTTCCCTACTGAGTATACCTATATACTCACCCTACGTATTTATAAACTATTTTTTAGGTCACTTGGAGCAGGTTGGAGATCAAGTTGGTTACTACTAGATTGGGGTTGTAGGAGTTGTTCGTGGTTCATGGTTGCTATTGTTTTTCCTTTCTTTTGGTACTTTCTTATATAGTTTTCTTGTATTTTTGTATCACTTTACTTTGAACATGCATGTGGGAATGGATTTTTGGATTTACTCTTACTTTTAGTTTTGGAGTTGTTTGGGTTTTACCATTTAATCTCCTGATCTCTTTCTATAAAAAGGGTAATGCCTTCCATATTCTGTATGATTTTATACCCTTGGTGTTATTCGCCACTCTTGGGCCTATTGAAGGTGGGACTCAGGGGGGTCATTATCTCTCCTTCAACTTGAAGGATGATTCTGGAAGTTTGTTGTCACTTCCCTCATCTTGGTGAAGGCGGGTTGTGACAATAATTAATAAGTATATACTTGTGTAAATACATATATATATATATATATATAATTATAATAGTTATAAAGATAATAAGTGTATATATATATTTATTTATATTTTAATAATATTATTAATAAGAATACATTTATGTAAATAAGTATATCTATATATATATTTATAATACTAATAATAATTTAACAAAAGAAAAAAAATAAAACAAAAAAATCTTGGAAATCAAATAGGGACGTCTAAGCCTAAAAATGGATTTGAGCGAGCGGAATCAGCACTACAAGGGGAAAAAATTAAAGCTGCCATGTGGAATAAAATTTTGAAATAAGAAAATTATTCCAAAAGAGGAGTTTCTTATTGCTTGAATTTTTTCTATTTGTAGCTGAATCATGAACCATATTGTAAGGCATGTGTGAAGGTGATCATGGGCATTTTATGAAAAATTGGAAGGTAATATTGTGTTATTGTGGGAGTCCATCAATTTTCATAGGAATTTCACTTGGAGATGATGACAATCATGTCAAATTATGTAATGTTTATTTCTTCTTCATGTTAATTAGGATGTCATCATTTTTCTTTTTCATTTTTTAATAAGAGGAGTTATTCCCCTCAATCTTATTTTCATCCCCAGACATAGGAATTGACTTGGATTTATAGAGATGGGAACCTTCCTTCTTCTTCTTCCCCTTCACTGTTTTCATTTTTTCTATATTATATAAATATTTATCTTATGATTTTATTCAACTAAATGTAATGATTGTCTATTCTTATTCCACAAAAGTTTTTTATCTTGAATCTCCTGAAATGGAGAACTAATTCACAGGGCTTGATTTAGAAAGTGAGACTTGACACTACCCAGAGATCTGTGCTTCATGATGATTTTCACCTCTTAATCACTCCTATAGGATTGTGAAGGTGATTTAGAGGTGTGTGAGAGTTCACTCTTGTACTAGAGTGGTTTTCTACTCTTTTACATCATTACTTTTCTCCTTACTCTCTCATTTTATCCACTGAGCATCTGATTTTGGCTACGTGATATACAAATCTCATCAAGATCGTTTTAGATTATGAGATTTCCTAGATAGAATGAGTATGTTGAGTGATTCATTTTAAATTATGGAGTAGATCTCGACCATTGAAGAACTTTTGTATTCATGTGTTCGCTACTTAAGTGAGAGAGGTGTGTGATTCGAGTCATCAGTCATAGAGGTGTTAACGGGGCGGGGCGGGTCAGCCCGCGGGGCGGATCATGCGGTTTTCGGATTTTATTGTGCGGTCCGACCCAGTCCACAAATAATGTGGGCTTAAAAAATAAAAGCCTGACCCTACCATGCAGGACCCGCGGACTAACGGGCCAGCCCACGGGCTTAAAAAAAATATAAAAATATTTTTTTACTTCATGAACCATGATAAAGTGGAACAGAAAATAAAAATGTTTAAGATTTGGTGAAAATATTTAGTTTTTAATTAACAATATCTCTAACAACAACAACCATTAAAAGATTATATCTTTGATGATTTATGTGATTAATATCATCTTGGGTCATTTAACTTGACCGTCCAAACCAGTTTATGGACAACAATACTCTTGCACCTCTCGTTAACACTACGACTCATGTATATAATATTTACTACACACACAGACATATATATATATATATATTATTTATTATTTATTATATAAATTTATTTAATACATATAATATATTTATTACATATACATGTAATATATATTATTTATTATATGTACCTAGGAAAATTTCTATTGATTTTTTTTGTGAAAATTTATATTGGAAATTTCATGTGTAAATTTCCACTGAAAATCTACACTTCAAATCTTTACTTAAAATTATAATGAAAATATATTGATACATCAATAAAAAATTTAAATTTTCACTAGAAATTTTCATTGCAAATTTTTGACAAAAAATGTTTACTACAAACTTTCATTGAAAATTTAATTGGAATCTCCACTTAAATTTCTAGTGTTAAATTCAACTTATTTTTTATTATAATTATACTGAAAAATTGATTAACAAAATTCTAAGATAAATGCATGATTAAATTTTTAATATAAATATTTTAACTCATAAATAAATAATTTAATTTCACACTAAAAATTTGAACCGCAATGGAAATTTTGAGTGCAAACTTCTATTGGAAATTTGTGATGCGAATTTTCACTGGAAATTGACCTTTTAATTTTTCACATAAAATTACAATGTAGATATATTAAAATATAAATAAAAAATTTAATTTTTCAAAAAATTAAAACTAAAATAAAAATATATTAATACATATATTAAAAATATAAATTTTAACTGAAAATTTTCATTGGAAATTTGCACGAAAAACTTCTAAAGATTTTCAATAGAAAAGTTTAGTTCAAATTTCCACTTAAATTTCTAATACAAATTTCCATTTGACTTTTATTATAATTATATTGAAAATTTGATTAACAAAGTTCTAAAATAAATGCATGCTCAAATTTTATTATTGAATTTTCCAGTGCAAACTGCCACTGCAAATTCTTAGTGCAAATTTCCATAGGTTTTATACAGTTCGATTTTTCCATTAAAATTACAATGTTGACACATTAAAACATAAATGAAAAATGTAAATTTTCATTGGAAAATTACATTTAAATTTTTCATTAGAAACTTTTACAGTAAACTTCCACTAGAAACGTCCACTTAAAACTACAATAAAAATATAATGATACATAAATAAAAACTATAAAATTTCATCATAAATTTACACTGAAAATTTACATCGGAAACTATGAATGGAAATTTCCATTAGAAAATTATAGTTAAAATTTCCATTTAAATGTCTAATTTAAATCATCAAATTATATTTTCTATGCATTAAAATTTAACTCTTATGAGTGTAAATCAGTACTCAAAATTTGCACTGAAATTTTACACTAAAAATTTGTATTGGAAACTTGATTATAAAAATTTTAAAATAAATACATGTTTGGATTTTCAATTCATATATATTAATACATAATATTATTATACATTTATTATTATTGTTTATTATTTATTAATTTTTTCTAAGTTACTTTTAAAAACTCATAGTAATATATATATATATATAATTATAATAATAAAATTAAAATACATAAATCAAAATATTAGTAGAGCATTGTATTATAAACAAAATGGTAGTCTTGTATATCCGTTTTCATAATTATTGTATCAATTTTTAATACATTAATTCTATTATGTTCCAAATAACCACATGAGCGCCATCTATCCCGCAACCAACCTTACCGTTAGGTTTAAAATCTAATATGAGTCAATTTTTTCATGATTTATGTATGGTTTTATAAAACTTGAACTATTTTTTTCACACGCTCATGTAAATTTATCATATTATATTATTTTGTTTTATTTTTCAAGAATAATTTTTTGTAATACTTATAATTGCGGGTCAAACAGGACCCGCGGGCACCCAGCGGGCTAGTCCGCACGGGCTGCGGGTTTTGCGGGTTGGATCAAATGTGGTCCGAATGTTTGTGGGCCTAAATTTTCAAGGCCATAACCCACATAAATCCACGGGTTAACGGATCGGCCCGCGGATTTGAGGATTTTTTGACAGGTCTAATCAGTTATGCATTAAATTGGGATGAGAGATGATGATCTTCTTTAGAATATCTATGAAAGGTAGCTAAGAGTTGATCAATATAGATTCATCCTTACACTTTTTGACTTTATTCTCCTTTATTTTTTCTCCCATTTCTTTTTCTTCATTTTTTTTCTTCTTTGCTTTTAGTTTTCCTTATCTATTTTTATTTCACTCTTCCCAATGCCACTTTTATTTTCATCACATTTTCTATGTTTTATTTTGATGTTTTAAATATTTTTAAAATCAAAAAAATATTTTCAGGAAGACCACTATGGAATTTGACACTGCTTCTTTTAGACTGGACCTAAGGGTAGCCACTATGTTATGTCTTGGGATTATAAATGTATCTTTGACCATCCTCGTGATAACTACCTATCAAATTTTTGTGTTGTTTCCAATGACGCAATGTTTTCTTTAATGGTTTTTCCATATTTCAAAAATAATAATAATAAGTAAAAATAAAAAACAAACAAACAAAATGATGAGACTGCCCTGACCCTCGAAAGACTATGTTGGATTTGTTACTCGTAGAATTAAGGAATAGTTCAACATGTTGGATCAAGATTATTTTGAATAACTTATTGAGGAATTTAAGGAAGAGATGAGACCACATATTTTGGAATACTTATTTAAGGAACTTCATGATTTTTCTCACCTTTTTCCTGACTTTTACATAAAATACCTAAAGTTTCTCACTTTTAGAATTGATATTCCCCTAGAATCAATGTAGGCGATGTAAGATCCACATACTGGGGACTTTTTCATGAGTTCATAGAAGTTAATTTATTCAGAATCTGGGAATGATATAAAACTTTTGGATGACCATTTTATTTCTAATATTCATTATGATGATTTTTTTCACTGTCCTATCTAATGATTTCTCAAGGTTTGACCAGATTCATCTAGTACAAGGCACCACCTCCTTTTTTTATAAGACACCATACTTGAGGCGGTCAATTTTGAAGCCAAGCTTGAGGAGGCTGAGTACCCCACTCCTACAAAAAAATATAACACCCTAAGATTTTTTGAAATTTTTTTTTTCAAATATATTCAACCTTTTAAATATTTTTCATTACATGAAATAGTGAGTTTAGCTTGTGTTAAATGTAACACTAAGTTTAAACAAAACATTAGATATTATTAAAATATTATTATTTAAAATGGTAGTTTTCTCTTATCCATTGGAATGGAAGGTATGAGTAGGATTAACAAAAATATGAAAATATATGGTTTACAAATGTATGTAAAATAAATTCTTTGGTGACCAATTAATTAAAAATGAAAATAAAAACTATTTGAAAATAAAGAAAATCTTTTTCTGAAAAAAAAAACTATTTTTATTCAAAGAAATGTGTTTAAACTCATTAAATTAAACTAAACATTTTTGGTGAATGATTTTAATGTAATGTGTAAATTATATAGTTAATCAACAATTTAACATTAATCAAATGTGTTTTCTAGATAAGATATAATAATAAATCTAATTTTAAGCTTAAAATTTTATTTTTCTAAAAAGCGTTGTTCTTGCCTTTTGTGCACTTATTTTAAAACTAATTTTTTAAATTTTGAGAAAATTTATTTGAAAAAATAAAATTAATTTTTTAAATCATCATTTCAAAATTATCTTAGGGTAAATTTCTAAAAAATTTCTGAAAAGAATATTTTTTTGATGAACAGTGAAAATATTGAATTTTAATTGAAAACAACCTTTTTGTAAATTATTTTTAAAGTTAAATTATAATTTAAATTGGTTTTAAATTAAAATTAATTATATTATATGTTTATTAATCCAATTTAGTTCATTATAATGATTTTCATATTTAATTTTTATATAAAAACTTTGTAAACTTTTGAACATTTTCTATTTGAAAAACTCGTTTTCTCGTCGTATCTGTGGGATTAATTTTGAATTAAAATTTTCAAATTATATGAATATAATTTTTCAAAATGGATTAAATATTTTTAATTAGTGTAATTTATATTATCTAGTAATGTCAACTTAATTTTTGACCAAAATTAATAGTGAAAATAATAAATGTTAATTATCGCGATTAAGGTAAAAATGGGTTTACCGGTGGTTAAACTAAAAATATAAGGGTTGAAATGTTTTAAAAACTTGAATAATATATATTTCATGGTCTTATTTCTACCTTATAATATCTAATTCTTGAAAATAATCTATTTTTTAGCATTGTGACAGCATAGAAACATGGGTATAACTTTTTATTTTCAAAACATTAAAAGTGTGCCACTCACATCACCTATAAAAGGACACCCACTCTCATTTTCTATTCACACCTTAAACCATTTTCATTCTACAAATATTGAACCAAATATCTTCCCAACTTTCCTCTGCTAATCCTAAAATCTTTTGTTTTATCAAAAAACTATATTAGGAAAGCTTTTGGTGAAAACCTAAAAAGGATACCCAAAGAAGATGTAATGTTCTTCAACGGGTGTTTTTATTTTATTTATTCCTTCACATACTTAAATTATTATTAAACCATTATTATATAATAACATAAATATATTCCATATATTGAGATTTTTTTATGTTAATTTCATGACCTACAGCCATCTCCACTTTCATCAAATGGGTTACAAACTCATCTTTCATGTGTACGGAGGATTACCGACTCACGAACCGATGTCATTCATTTTTACATTACAGCCTCCCAATGTTGGGTATGATGAAGGATATAAAGTATATATATGATATTTATTACATAATTATATCTTTGGAGTCATTATATCATATATACCTTTTTAATTTCCATTCTGTATGAGATATGATAATGTCTCTTGTGTGTACGGTGGACTACCGCCTCACAAAGAGATGTGATTCATTTGTCACTAACACTTTACATGTAAGTTAATAAGGATAAATTTAATGAATATATGTAATATAAATGACATAATTATGATATTCATGATATATTTATCATTCTAAAAATAAAATATATCATTTTATTTCTTACATTTTAAATCATTGAAATATGGTAACATTGTTCATCTACATGTGGATGTTTCTATATTCAAATAGTGGGTAACCTTAAGATAGGATTTTTTATTCTCACATGTACACCAAAAATCTATGTATTATGACAATTTTATGCTCTCATGGATCATGTTATTTTATTTACTTGTGATTCATGTCTTATGAAATGCCAATATTTATTACATGGCTCAATATTATTATCTTTGATGTGCAGGGTATGGTTTTCAGATGTTATGCTCATGTTCTCGTACCCTTATGTTATTGTTATGAATATGCATCTCCCTGTTCTAACCTTAATGAGCATCCAATCACACCATTTCTTATGTTTCCTTCCCCTAGGTTATGAAGAAAGGTTTTTGTATGGGATGTTTGTGAGGAGTACTAAAGAGAAAGATCTTTATGGGAGATGTTTAATCATTCACCAAATTAGAATATTGTGTACCTAGTCTCCAAATACACTAAACTATTATGGTCCTCAAGCATCTGTTTGTGTAATATAATGAATATTCTTATAAAAAGATGTAATATCTATATATGAAATTCTTGGGTTGTTATAGCTGGTATCAAAAGATGGGTTTAGTTAACCATTAGAAACTAGGATGAGAAAAATTTGGTGAGACCCCTAGGTATATTTCTAAGTATTTCTCTTGATATTTCTCTAAGGATCATTTTAAGGATGAGTCAATGTATAGGAAAATATCCTAGAATTTTAGTAAAGGATAGAGAAATTGGTTTCCAAGAAATTACATCTTTTTTTTGGATACTATAAGTGGATGTGGATTTGGCACAGATGTACCTAAGGGTAATAACTCTTAAAAGGGAGCATTGATATAGACTCAATTTTCACCCAGTGCATGACAACGGGAATTGATGCATACCTAGTTTGACACTCTGAATGGATATTCTTTAAAAATCCACAAACTATTTATAAACCATCATGAAGGATTTAAATATATGATGATCATGGATGACATAGGTTAATCCTAATGTTTCATATATTTAAAAGAAGGTATCATGATTTAGACATATTATATATTGCCTGAATGTTATTTTTTATTATAAATAATCATTATAATAAATCATGGGGGATGAGAGTGATGGAGGGCCAAGGGTTTCCCCACTAACAATAAGCTTACAATTTCTTATAAGTAAACTAGTACACATGTAAAGGATGATAGTCTCATAAAATTCCCCTTTGTTTTCCAAAACATCTGCTACAAAGTTTCCTTATCTCCATGTGTGATGAACCTATATACCTTGATCAGTGATCATCCTGCACTTCCAAATCAAATGACCCAAATCCCAATGAGATCTGGTCTTCCTACGGATGAGACTCATCGACACTTTGGAATTGGGATTCTACCTCTACAATGTTAAGGTTGAAAATTTTTTACATCATGAGTCTACTTACCATAGCCCTCACCTCTGCTCCCATCGAGTTACCTGGTCCATAAAAATTGATAAAACCAAAAATTATAGAAACATTACTATCACTCACAGGGCCACCTCATCTCAAAACACTTGATATATAAGATTCATCAAAGTTGAGTTTTAGCCCTATCCATGGAGGTTTCCACCTAACCCACGACCCTTGGTTGGTCTGTTCTCTTCTTTCATCATTTAGAACCACTCTTGGAATGAAACATGTCAGAGAATTTGAGGATCTCCTATTAGAAATAAGTTATATAAGTTCTTCCGCTATGGATTTCATAATAAGTTAAAGGAAATTCTTTTAACTATATTTACCTTCCCTTGCCTTATTTCTAACATCCTAGATAACTTAGCATGTCACGGTAAATATAATACTAAGTGCACTCACCTGCGCACTTTTTTATCAGCTCCTTGAAACCAAGAGGAAATGAAATCTGTCATAAAATCACCATTCTCAGTAATCCCCATACCTTTCATAAGAAAACTACAAATAAAGTCCACCCAATCACTTTTGAAAAACAAATTCTTGGTTTTTTCCATAATCAAGGATGCACAACACCAGCAACAGGATTCCATAATAACCCCCTTATTCTACATGTTATCATACATAGGCAAGGTGTTGTTCCTAAAACACCACATCAAAAAATTCATATTTGATGGGATCGCTTTACACCAAATATTTATAGCCTACTCATCTAATCCGTTGATTTTATTCACCATGTCATGAAAGACTCGACAACTAAACTGACTAGATGTTGATTCAATGAAGGATCATCTATCCAGTTCCTCATTCATATAGATATTTTTATATGTGATATTTTTCTGGTCATCAAGAGTTTGTCTAATAAAATTTGGAAATATTTTGGCTTCCATAAACTATATATTTGGAACTATACATCCTGAAAAGAAGAACGGTTCTCCAGCCCATTTCTCTTTTCAGTATTTGATCTCTCTAGGACCCCATTACAAATCTTGATTTCTCTCTAAGAATATCCAGATGATATATCATTATCCATGCCAGACTTGAGAGTTTCCCAGAAATTTTATCCCACTCTTTCTAATCCTCACCATATTTATTTCTCATGAATCTCGCCCATAGGTTATTACCCTCAATAATATCCCATGCCACTTTATCCTACATGGCTTTTATAGTTTCCATGACATTCTGGATATTAATTCCTCTTTCCACTATAGGACTCATCATCCTCTTCCATGACACCGAGTGGAATCTTCCATTCTAATTTACATCTCATATAAATATTATCATGGTTTTCTCTATTCTATAGATCATCCCTTATGGTTCCTTGATGGTTGAAAAAGCATGCATTGGAATTGAGGTAAGAACACTATTCATTAGAGTAATGTGTCCTCCAAATAAGAGGAAACAGTTTTCCAGTTACAAATGCACCCCATAATTTTATTAATGATCCCTTCAGATATGGAATTTATGATTTTACCATCTAAAATGGGTTCTCTCAGATATTCCATTGATAAATAGTGGTGGTGCATGCCAATCTTGTTTTGTATACTCCTACTACGCCTATCCGAACATTTTTTAGATATGTATACTTTTCTCTTCTCTTGATTAATCCTTTGTCCACTTTGAGTTACATAATCATCCATGATCTTATTCAAACCATTAATAGATTTTAACCTGCAATTCATGAAAAAGGATAATATCGTCAATGAACATAATATGAGATATAATACTATCCCCCAACATGTTAATGTATGGAAAAATTATCCCCTCCTCCAAACCATTATTAAGCTTCCTTCTGAGATCTTTCTGTGAGAGAATAAACAGACTTGGTGATATAGGGTCACCATTCCTTAATCTACACACGGTCTTTAAGAAACAAAACCATTTTCCCATAATAGATAAGGAGATCCATGGGGAGGATTAGCACCTAAAAAATAGGTCACAAACCCATTATGTGAACCCAAATTTTCTCATGACTCTAATAATGAATCCCCATTAAATCCCAGTATATGCCTTTTCTATATCAAATTGGATCCAATTAGATTCTTATTAATATCTTCAACCATTCCCTTTTCTATCACCACTACTCTTTGGATGCTCCTACCATGGATGAAGACATGTTATTCCTCTAAGACAAGTCTTGTAATATTCCAACTAAGTCATCTGTTTATGAGGTTTTCAAGGATTTTATAAATATAGTTGCATAGGAAAATTGGGTGGTACTGATTGATCGATTTGGGATACTAGATCTTTTATAAAAGAACCGCTCTAGAAGCACAAATTTCCATCAGAAGCACCCCACCTTTTAAAAAATCATAAATGACATTCCTTACCTTATCCTTAGTCTTGTTCCAAGTTTCCATGAAGAATGAACCAGGAAACCCATCCAGACCAGGTGTGCTATCCATTTTCATGTTAAACACTGCTTCTTTGATTTCCTCCTCTTCTATAATGCCTTCAATTTCTTAATTTTCTTTATCCTCAATCAATATAAGGATGTAGTTCATGAAGTTTTCCTCACCTAGCATATCATCCATATTTTTACCATTAATAAACCTCATCCCAGCTTGAATACCCTCAAAATGATCGAAGGAAATCTTCCCTGCAACCTCAATATCTTCTGTATATTTCCCATATTGTAACCTCAGTATGATCTTCCTGGATACACTTTTTTCATTTAAACAATCTTGAAAATTGGATATATTGTGATCCACCTCTCTAAGATAGGTTTCCCTTGATATTTCCCTATAGACTCTTTTAATTTCATTCATTTTTTTAACCTACTCACATTGTTTCTCATTCAGTCTGATGAAGGTATCATCTTCTCGGTTTTGTTGCAAACTCTCTTCAAGGTTATCTATTTCTTCTTTGATCCATTCAAAACTTTTATAATTTTTTTTCTTCTAAAGACCCATTCCTGTAGCTCTTTCTTTAAATGCTTATGAAAATAATTCAAGACCACCCAAGTATTTCCATCAATTGGTTGGTTTCAGGATTTTCAAACCATTTCGTGAAACTCATCCATTTTTTACAAGTTACTTGAATAAATAAATCATTTAGTTCTTATGATATCCTTCTTAATTGTCACCACCATAGGATAATGGTCCAATGAGGATTGATTAAGATGAGTGAAAAAAGTTTGAAGAAAGGATTTCATACCTTTCAAGTTGTAGATACATCAATCCAATTTTCATTATATGTGCCTACTTCATTTGCGGTTATTACACTAGGTAAACCTACAATCCAAGAAACCTAGGTCCATGAGACCATTTGAGGCCATAAAATTTTTAAAATCCCACATAGAATTATGAGGATAAGCTACCCCATATTTTTTCTTGAGACATCAACTATAGTATTGAAGTCACCTCCAATATACCGTGAATCGATACCCGGTAGGATGTTAGATAAATTTTGACACAATGTAATTCAACTTGAAGCCTCACATTTGGAATTAACAAATGAAAATATAACATTTATTCCCCTTGAGTTCACCTTCATTGCGATATATTATGGGGAGACGTCAATGCATTACATTGTAACATTGTGGTTCTAGAATATCCAAATAAAATGGTTATGTGTGCTCACATGCATGAAATCTGAAAATCCCATTTGCCTTGAAAGTTTTGATATATGATCCATAATTTGGTAGGGTTCCAGAATATCTAGGACAGATACCTATAATCATCAAGATTCGTAAAAAAAATCATGCACTTTTATCCTCACACCCTAGTCTCTGGCATTCAATATCATAACTGAGGTCATTGAAGCATGGATACAGTGGCCTTACGGCCTGAAGTGGGACCATCCCTATCTCCTGAACTGGTGGTGAGACTTTCTTTAGATCTAGCACAGGTTACCCATCCTCTATTCATAGGGTTCATGAAAACCTTTGTGATTTCTTTCTTTCTAGACTCCAGACTATTCGAGCCTCCCTCTTTTATCACTATTTCTTTAAGAACCAAAAAATGATTGGGGGAGATCACTAAAGATGAGAGAGAAACTAAGGAGTCCCTATTCAAAAACTTAAGAGAGTAGGGTATCTTCTCGGATGTATATTGTACAGAACCAAATAACTCCTACATGTTCCCTTTGAACAACCAAATATGCTCAAGTATTTCAGTTGGAACCGGCAACCCTCTTTCCTCAGAATATAAAATTTATTATTTATTGAATTTCAAAGAGCTGGGTTCTAACGTATTTGAATCCAAAACCCACTAAATTAACTTGGATGCCCATTTTATCTAACATTATTTCCCTAAAAACCTTCAAATAACTAGCACGCACCATAATGAGATAGGTCTCTACAGGCTTGAAGACTTCAAACAAGATGGGCACAGCTTCTGAAACAGTTATTAAAGGAAGGGGACAAATAGCATGCATGTAGGGAACATCCCCAAAATTTGAAAAAAAAATAGATCTTTGTTATTCTCATGTTCGAGATCCAGTGATACCACAGTCGGCGATGGGGGAACTATGTTCGATAGATCTATTGGACGACTCTCTCCCGATGGGCCACTATAAGAAGAAGTTTTATGTCCAAACATCAGGATCTTATCCTTCTCTACTATGGTAGCCTGGTTCCTATGTCTACACTAGGCCACCGAGTGGCCCTTCTAGAAACACTTCATGAAAAAATGAGGGATGTCCATAAAAAAATACATGTTTCCACCAATAGAAACCATCTCCTATCCTAATAAGAATACATGATGGAAAAGGAAATTCCAGATCCACTTCAACACATATCTAGAGAGATGACATTAAATGTAAGCTCTGGGTGGAATCATTCAAGTATAGAAATATACCCATGGAATTACCTACATTTTGAAGCATCGATAGGTTTTCCAACAGTAAGGGGGCCCAGGACATCTAACCCACACAGCCGCCAAGATATACTCTTTCCCATAATGATTATCCAAAGACCAACGAGACAGCAAAAATCTCTAAGTTTTGCACCATAAAACTTTCTTGGACCAAACCTTAATGAATTCCTCCCACAATGCCAAATGAATGTAAAAAAAATAGATCTGTAAATCATTGAAATCTCTTCCTATTACTGAAGACCCCAAGAACAAACAAAATCCCTAAAGAAAACAAGGATCATTTTTTCACAACTGAAGGAAGCCACCAGTGTCAGGTTTTGAAATTCCACCACCTTTATAAGTTTCTCCTCTAAAAAATCCACCCTTGGGAATCATTTAACCCACCCTGAGCACCGCGGAGCAATTGAAACTGGGGGAATTATCACTAGCCAACACGAGTTGTTCCATATAATCCTAAAAGTGCCTCAAAGAAGGAACATAGTCAAGAATCCCCCACTTTGACTTTGGAAGTGTCTGATAAAGGAAAACTTCATGTATAATAATGATTAAAGAAGATCAGAGATGATAGATATAAGCATACTATCGAGGTCTCAATCGTAGAAGTAGACAAAAAGGGGGGTGAAGCAGAAGGTACATGACATGCATTATCTTTAGCATGATCCATCCTCAAAGATTTTAATGGGATTACGTAAAGATATTATTTGTGATTTTTCATGATTATTTGGTTTTACACTATGATTAGTGTTTCTCACACTATTCTTTTTGTTTTTATTCAATGGTGGGAACCATAAAGAATTGGGTTAAAGTTGAATGTGATGGAGAATTTTCAAATCAGTGGCCAAATGGGATAATGATCGGAGTGAAGGATATTGTGATTATGTCTTACTAGTTATAACATAACATGATTAACAACGTTTACCTTAACAAAATCCCCAAATCACAAAATAATATAAGGATAGAGTTTGCTGAGAGTTTGGGTAGTGGAGACTATGGAGGAAAGAAGATTCAGTATCCTATATGTCGAGAAATGTGGAAAGAAGCACTAAAGGGAATGTCTTAGAGGGATGATAAGATTTTTATGTGTGAAAAATAAGGACACAAAGCATGTAACTGCAAAGGAAAAATGAAAATTTCATTTAACACAATCGATGAGAATAATTATCTCCCTAAGTTATCATTGATTGTTGAATGTTTTAAATGTAGAAAGTATGGGCATCATGCAAATTGATGCCCTTGGGGGGAATCTCATTAAGATAATCAGCAAGGTTCACTACCACAAAAACACCTTTACGTAGTGCCACTCTTTAACAGTGCTAAAAAAAGCACTGATAAAGATACCCCCTTTATCATTGCTTTTTTTAGCGTTGTTAAAGGGACCCCTTTTATCAGCATTTTTTTTAGTAGCACTGATAAAGTGAAGGTCTTTATCAGCACTTTTTTTATTAGCACTAATAAAGGGTATATTTCAAAAAAATGTTTCATTAAAAATAATATATTAATGTATAAATATATATATATAAATATATTATATTGATATAAATATAATACATATTTTTTAAATATGTTTTAGATAAGTATAAATAGACATTTACACTTAATATATACGATATTTAGTGAAAATGACTTATAAAATAATTTAAAAAATATTATTAATTAATAATTTGATAATTATTATTGAGTAATAGTCATTTAATAACAATTTGAAGACAAAAAAATCAAAAAATTAATAAAATATCTAAAATAAGTTGAAAGTGTAACACAAACTTCAAACGTCTATAACTTTTGATTTGGATGTCTGTTTGTGATGTACAACATATCAAATCAAAGTCTGTGATGGGCTATATACTATAGAGGTCTAGACTAAGATCTATGAGCTTTGTCCCATTTTTCAACCCCCCCAAAAGGCCCAGAAGGCCTTCGAAACTTAGTTTTTAATCGGGATGCTCAAATTTTTTAACATTCGATGGAATTTTAGCCTCATTTAAGGGGGTATTTTTTGCCATTTTTCATTGGGGACTAAATTTATTCCCATGAATTAAAATCATATTGATATTATGGATTTGAAATTTTATCATTTTTCATAATATAATGTTATTTATAATCAAATATATAAGAATATATACATATTTTTTATATATTCACACATAAAATTTTAATTTTATAAATAAATAATTAAACATATTTAAATATAATATATATTCCTCAATATATAAGCCTTATCTAAATAAAAACTAATATACATTTTATTTAAAATACAAATGTATGAATATTTATATACCTATACAATTAATATATATATATATATATATATTTCTGTGTGTATTGACAAACAGATATATATTTATCTATATATTCTAATATATGTATAAAAATATTAATATATAATATATGTAAATAAATATAAACATGTATAATTATATTTATCGATGCACACATATATATAAATATATATATATGTATGTATTTATAAACACACACACACACAAAACATATTTTATATATGTATTTAAATATATATATATATGGATAAAAATTTAATGAAATATATATAAATATATAGATATATCATAAAATATAGAAGAAAATTGTATACGTGAGTGGAAAAGGTGTGAGGTATAAGGGGGGTCTCAGGTTCGAAACCCACAAAGGTGGGGGCGCACATAGGCGGTGAAATGGGTCTAGCACTGTTAAAGGGGTGGGGGGGGCTTCCTAGAACTATTGAAAGGGGGGTCAAGCTCTGTTAAAAGGGGGTGAGTCTACCCTTTGATTTTCAGAAGAAGAAAAAATTAAAACTATTTTTTAATTTTTTTTTTGACTTTTATCAGCGCTCAAAAAAACGTTGATAAAGGAACCTTTTATCAGTGCTTTTTTCAAGTGCTGATAAAAGGGTCCTTTATCAGTGTTTTTTTCATAATTGATAAAAGGGACCCCCTTTTAATAGTGCTTCGATTATTAGTGATTTTTTGCATAGTAAATGGCCTTTTGCATGTTTTTAAATGCCATGTCTGCATTAGTGGTTGTATGAGTAATGGTTATATTAGTGATGATGAAGAGACTACAAATGACATATGAAAGGAAATAAGTGTTAAGGAATAAGATGAAGAAGCCTAGTTAATGTATGAGAGGTAAGTGGAATGATTGAAGTGATTATGTAATGGAATTCAAGAATTATGTTATATTAATCATGAAATATATAAGGATTTTTTAGTATAAGTTTTTTGTTAAGGATATGAAAGAATATGTTGAATAGTGCCAATGACCTAGAAAAGTTATTTAATAGAAAGGTAATGTTTTATGGAAAAAACATGATTAAGGAAAGATAACCCTTAATATGTTCCTGAGGTTGAGAAAATGGTGTTTAGTTTGGATAAATAGATGATTGATATGGATAAAGTAAATTGGATAGTATTGATGTCCTAAAGAACTAATAAAGGATTATTTGAAAAATTTGTTTATGTTATCATTGATGAAGTTTACAACATTATTGGTTTTATGGAATATGTTCAATAATATATAGTTTAATTCATGGAATGGGAAAGAATGCATGTTTTCATTGATATGGTAATTTTGGTTATTACCAAGCTTCATGAAAATATATGACCAAGTTATTTACATACTTGGCATGTGACAATCAAGATTTGATTAATGATATTTGGAGGATTAATGTTAAGTTGATTTTGGGAAATTTAGTGACCTTATTTATAAATTTTGAGTTTTGGAAGGGTCGTAATGTTAACAATTTATGGAATGGTTTAAGTTGAACATTGGATGAGGTTTCAAAGATTAATGTCGTATTTCACCATACGAAGATTTATGCATAACTTGTCCTAACCACTCTATTTTTTATAATTACTAGAGATAGAAGGAATGACTTTGTCATTATTTTATGAATATTATTTAGTGCTTTAGATATGAAAAATTCAACTCCTAGAGTAAGAGATGAACTGGAAATTGATCAAATCACAACTGAAGGATGATATTGTGCTTATGAAATGGAATGTATCAAGTAATTGTATCTTTTAATGAAAATTACCCAACATTAGGAAAAGGATCGTGGAATAAAATTTTATCTTGTTATCGTCATTTTTATGATATTAATGACCTTTTCATGCCTCATTGTTTTATGCTTTTTTGGTTGTTAACCTTCTCTAGATCACCCAATTTCCTGCGATCAATAATCTCTATCACTCTTTATAATTATTTACACTTTTCTTCCATGTTCATATCTTCATTTTCCACCTATTTTCTCCTATTTGGAATCCTAAAATGTGTTATTTCATGACTTTTTGCAACCCTTTATCTTTTTCAAGAGGATGCTTTATTAACCCTTTTTGTATTGTGGGTTTCTATGAAAGAATTTTCAAATGTTAAACTTTTGATGACCGAGATGAATTTTGAGAGAGAAATTCATTTTAATGGGGGTAGAATGTCACACCCTGATATTTTTTGAAGTATTTTCTGTTCAAATAAATTTAATCTTTTTGATATTTTTCCTTACAAGAAAAACTGAGTTTTGCTAGCGTTACACACAAGGGCTTCCGGGGGATAGGAAGACAGACATTCCGATAGATATAAAATTGGGGATACTTTACAAAAGGTTGAAAGCCATTGATACCTCAGATGAAGTCTACAGATCTACCTTTCACTTTAGTTTAAAAGTGTGATTTTAATAAATATCATTTTAAAGGAGTGTTTGGTTTGCTAACCAAAACTCTATGTTTTGTTCTTAAAACATCTACTGTATTCTTTCTTGAATTACCGTTGAATTAATTCCTGCATCAATTTCCATAATACAGTTAGTTTAAAACTTCGCTGCTTTAACATTTTCATCAGTAATCACTACCACATATTTGGCTTTATCCAATGCTATCCTTTATCAGTGCAAAAAAAAGCACTGATAAAGGGAGTACTTTTATCAACGCTAAAAAAAGCGCTCATAAGAGTGTCATTTATCAGTGCTAAAAAAACGCTGATAAACATTACCCTTTATCAGTGCTTTTTTAGCTCAAAATAAAAGGTATATTTCATAAAAAAAAGGTTATATTTCATTAAAATTGGTATATTAATATATAAATATAGTAATATTGATATAAATATAATATATTTTATAAAATATGATTTATATAATACGTAGTATCTAATCACACTTAATATATAAGATATTTAGTGGAAAATGGTTTATAAAATAATTAAAAAATAATATTAATTTAAAATTTGCTAATTATTATTGAGTAATAGTCATTTAATAACAATTTAAATATGGAAAAATTCAACAAATTAATAAACGATCTAAAATAAGTTGAAAACATTACTTGAACTTCAAATGGGTATAACTTTTGATCCAGGTGTCCGTTTGAGCTCTACCACATATCAAATCGAAACTTGCAAAAAGATATATGTCATGATGACCCGAGAAACCCTAGTCATCATTTTTTTGGTAAAAAAAGGCCCATAAGACCTCCAGAACTGAGTTTTTTTTCGAGGCACCCCCATTTTTTTGACATTTCATGGAATTTCATTATCGTTTAATGGAGTCTTCTTATCTTTTTTTGGTGGAGATTCAATTTATTCTCAAGGCTTAACCTCATATGGAAATTATGATATTGAAATTTTATCATTTTTCATATTGTACTATTATTTATAATTAAATATATAAAATTGTATATATTTTTGTATATATTCACATATAAAAATTTAATTTTATAAATAAATATGTAAACATATCTACATATAAAATATATTTCTAAATATATAAACCCTATTTTAATTAAAAATAATAACCATTTTGTTTAAAATAAAAATATATGAATATTTATATAGTTATATAATATGTGTTTGTGTGTGTTTATGTCTGTTTGTATTAACAAACTGATATATATTATATATATATTCTAATATATGTATATAAATATTAATATATAATATGTATAAATAAATATAAATATGTATAATTATATTTATAGATACACCCATATATATAATATATATAAATTTATGTATGTTGTATATATGTATGTATGTATTTATTTATAAATAGACACACACAAAAACCTATATTATAATTATATTTAAAAATAATCCTATAAATATATATTAATATATGAATAAATATATGGATAAAAAATATTACTATATATATAGATAAATAAATAGATATATCAGAAAATGGAGAACAAAGCAACATGGAGAAGTGGTAAAGGTGCAAGCGCGTGAGGGTGATGTCTCAAGTTCGAATCCAAGTAGATGCAACGTGGTTGTGGGCTTGCGCACAGCTATAGCGATGGGAAAGATCTGAAATAGGGTCAGATGAGCGCAGATAAAAGTGGAGGGTGGGCGTCAAGCATTGATAATATTGGGGTTCGAGTGATGATAAAGGAACCCCTTTGCCTACGCTCAAAGAAGTGCTCATAAAAGGCACCATTTATCACCGATAAATTGGTGTTAATAAGTGACCAACTTTTAACGGCGCTTAGATCAGCGATGTTTTTTTTAGCGTTGATAAATGTTTTTTCTAACACTTCTAAAAGCCACTTCTGCAGTAGTGTAGGGTGTGTGGAAGTGAGTTGTTGCCATAGGTTTAGTCAAGGGATTCCGGGGATAGGAAGCCAGACATTCTGATAGATATAAAATCAAGGATACCTTACAAGTTGAAAGCTATGGATACCTCATATCAGGTCTACAGATTTGCCTTTCACTTTGGTTTAAAAGTGTGATTTAAATAAATATCATTTTAAAGGATTATTTGGTTTGCTAACCAAAACTCTATGTTTTGTTCTTAAAACTTCGATTGTATTCTTTCTTGAATTATCGTTGAATTAATTTCTACATCAATGTCTATAATACAGTTAGTTTAAAACTTCATTGCTTTAACATTTTCGTCGGTAATCACTACCACAAATTTGACTTTATCTAGCACTACCTTTTATCACCGCTAAAAGAAAGTGATGATAAAGAGATTACTTATATCAACGCTAAAAAACATTCATAAAAATACTCTTTATCAGCGCTAAAAAAAATGTGGATAAACGTTACCCTTTATCAACATTTTTTTTTGCGATGATAAAAAATATATTTCATAAAAAAATGTTATAAATCATTAAAAATAAAAATAAAAATATATTAATCTATTTATATTGATATTAATATAATATATTTTATAAAATATGATTTATATAATAATAAATATGTAATCTCACTTAATATGTAAGATATTTAGTGGAAAATGGTTTATAAAATAATTTAAAAATAATATTAATTAAAAAAAATTACTAATTATTATTTAGTAATTGTCATTTAATAGTAATTTGAGGATGAAAAAATTCAGTAAATTAATAAATGATCTAAAATAAGTTGAAAACATGACTCGAAATTCAAACGATCATAACTTTTGATCCGGGTGTCTGTTTGAGCTCTACCACATATCAAATCAAAGCTTGTGAAATGATCTATGTCATGGTGACCAGGAGAACCCTAGTCATCATTTTTAGGATAAAAAAAGGTCTATGGAGCCTCTAAAATTAAGTTTTTTGTCGGAGTACCCCAATTTTTTAACATTTCATGGAATTTCATCATCATTTAATGGAGTCTTCTTATCTTTTTTTGGTAGACTCAATTTATTCTAAAGGCTTACCCTCATATCGATATTATGACGCTCAAATTTTAACATTTTTCATATTGTACTATTATTTATAATTAAATATATAAAATATATAAATATTTGTATATATTCACACATAAATTTAATTTTATAAAAAAATATGTAAACATATTTACATATAAAATATCTTTCTAAATATATAAACCATATCTAAATAAAAAATAATATCCATTTTATTTAAAATAAAAATATATGAATATTTATATAGTTATATAATGTGAGTATGAGTGTGTATATATGTATTTTTGTGTGTGTCTATATTAACAAATTGATATATATTATCTATGTATTCTAATATGTGTATATAAATATTAATATATAACATTAATATATATGTATGCACGTATTTATTTATTTGTAAACATAGACACAAACAAAACATATTTTATAAATGTATTTAAAAATAATCATATAAATATATATTAATATACGAATAAATATATGGATAAAAAATACAACTAAATATATAGATAAATAAATAGATACACCAATAAAATACAGAACAAAGTAACATAGAGGAGTGGTAAAGGTGTAGGTGTGCGGGGGTGAGGTCTCAAGTTTGAATCCAAGGAGAGACAATGTGGCTGTGGGCTTGTGCGAGCATTCGGAAATGGTTGAAACATGTTGGATGAACGCTGGTAAAAGAGATGGGGTGAGCGTTGAGTATTGATAATAGTGGGGTTTGAGTGGTGATAAAAAAAATTCTTTTTTATAGTGTTGATAAAATGATTCTTTAACATCATTTTTTTAGCACTAATAAAGGTATCTCCTTTTAACGGTGCTTAGATTATCATCATTAAAAAAGCGGTGATATCATCGCTTTAGTGTTGATAAATGATTTATTTAACGACATTTTTTTAATAGTGATAAAAGAGACCCCTTTTAACACAGTTTCAATTATTCGCGTTAGAAAATTGATGATAAAATTGATTTTTTATTTGTTATAAACGGGGATTTGTTGTTGGGAATATAAAATATTGATCATTTTATGTATGTTGTGTTAACTTTCTTTCATACATTTTATATTTCAGTTACCCTTATTCAATCGGTAATATGAAAAATGCATAAATTTAATACTTTTAAGTACACATAAATTGTGAGTTTGTTTTGAAACTACAATTCACACCATCCTGGATTTTATTTCCCTTCACACCTCCAAATAATATAAAAGGTTGGATACAATTGTCGTTGACACATAAACCACTAACCGCCGTCCCAAACCCCGTCCCCCAACCCACCCCACATGCCTGCTGGGGGACACCTTCAAATAATATATTTATTTAATTGAATATAAATTTCAACTCCTTAATATAATATTTATTTATAAAAGCATAAAGGTCGCCGTGGAAGAATCATTTTATTTGAATTAATTAATATATTTTCCCAGGGCACATAAAATTAAATTTCCCGAAAAAGAAAGCCACCCGCCGTGAAACTAACATTCACAAACGTTCCTCGTATCGGTCGGGGCCACCGGCGCGGCCAAAGCGCCCTCTCCGCCGGCCACCGACTGCGTCTCCGCCGCCCTGGCTTCTCGCCGGAACTTACCGTAAATATCACCCGCATAAAACTTCCTCGTCCTCATCACCAGCACCACCGACACCAAGGCCCCGAACGCCGTCACAGCCGTGATGATGATGAACGCCACCCGGAAGCACTCGACGCCGGCGCAGCTCAAATCCTCGCCGGCCCGCCGCGACCGCCCCAGCGCCGCCATCTGCCTCTCCGCCTCCTTATCGTACAGGTAACCGGCGACCCTGACGTTCAGCAGATACGACCCGACGGGGCTGGCCACCGACCCGAAGTTGTACAGCGTGGAGTAGTATTTGAGGCCGAAGATCTCGGAGATTATGGCGAACAGCAGCGGCCACTGGGCGCCGAAGCAGAACCCGATGATCACCGACGCGACGTAGAGCGAGTTCGGGACGCCGAAGGCGATGAGGAGGTGGCCGACGCAGGAGAGGAGCAGCGTCAGCGTGAACATGAGCGGGCGAGGGAATCCGTGTCGTTTCAGTAAGATCTCCGACGAGAATCCGGCCACCACGCGGCCCAGGTAGTTCCAGATGCTGACGAGGGAGACGAAGGTGCTGACGCTCCGCTTCGGGTAGCCGAGGGAGACGCCGATCTGGCCGAGGTTGTCGATCGCCGTCAAGGTGCCGCCGACGCCGCAGATCGTCGCCAGGAAGAGCACCAGCATGTCTACGCTGAAGAGCGCCTGAAGAATCGTGTAGTCCTGCCCTCGATCCGGCGGCCGGAATACTGTTCTGAAGCACGAAGTCGCGGCGGGCTGCTTCTCCGGCGACGCGTCGGCTTCGATAATCAACGGGGAAGGACCGTTGGGCGGTGCCTCGGTTTTCGCCTTCCGGAGGGCGTGCTCCTGCTGCACGACGACGACGAGGGGGAGGAGGAGGAGGAGGAAGACGGCGGCGGCGGCGCTTCCGCCGTACAGTCCCGGGGAAAACTGGAACTTCTTCTCGAGGACGATGGCGACCATGAGATACGCGGCGAGGCCGAGGGAGACGTAGAGGAACTTGTAGAAGACGTTGAGCTCTCCGGGATCCGGGATGGCGTCCATGATCCTGACGGTCCGGAGGAAGACGAGGGATACGGCGGCCGGAAGCCAGGCGATGAGGAGGACGAGGGCCTTGGAGTCGTCGCCGTAGACGGCGTGGTAGATCTGCGTGATGATGGCGCCGCTGAGGCCGACGTAGCCCTTGAGGAGGCCGAGGACGGCGCCGCGGCTGGCGGGGAAGTTCTTGACGCAGGTGACGAGGGCGCCGGTGTTGGCGAAGGACTGGGAGTTGGCGCCGACGCAGATGTAGAGGCACATCTGCCAGACGCGGGGGCGGGGGGAGCGGGCGGTGATGGCGAGCCAGATCATGAAGTAGCCGAGGAAGTTGAGGGCGGCGCCGAGGGTGAGGACGACGTAGGGCGGGGTGAGCTCGTTGATGAGGCCGGAGACGACGCCGACGTTGGCGCCGAGGTCCTTGAAGAAGCTGAGGAGGTTGAGGGTGGTCTGGTCGTAGCCGAGGGAGGATTTGATGTCGTTGGAGTAGAGGCTGAACATGTAGGTGGCGCCGGCGACGGACATGATGAGGAAGGAGGCGAACACCATGAACCACCGCCCCGACACCACTCGGCAGCCGAGGTTATCCGCCGCCGCGACGCCGCAGGCCCCCATCGCCGCCTCCCACCACCACTGTTCACACTTTTAAGTTATTGTATAATATAATCATCTCTATATATACGGGTCCAGCCCAGTGATGGCCTCGTCTCTGACGGTGTTTGAAAGTTCTCTGATTGGAGTTTCCCGGTGCTCTAGCCTATATATATAATGGTCAGAATTGAGGAGCAGTGGACGCTCGTGGGAACGTTGAATATTCATTCAACGCACATGATCTGTCGGATAAGAATAATAAAAATAATATAAGTTATATGATACTAAATTATGATTCGAGTGATGTCATTCAGAGGCGCGTGGGACAAACAAGTCCTCCAATTTAACGGGATAAACATAGAATATTGTATGATCGTGTCATTAAAAGAAAGATAATATTATTAAAAAATAAATTAAAAAAATTGTTATGTATTAAGAACAACTCTATGTCGTGCTATTTGCACTACCTCAAAACCAAGAATACTTGTCTTCCATCTCTTTCCAAAGCTTCAAACGAATTCATGTCAATGGAAGAGTGATAGGTGTTATTAAAAACAAACTCTACCAAAGACAAATGTCGTACCCAAAATCCGCCAAAGTCCAAGACATATGCTCGTAGCATATCCTCCCGCATCTAGATGGTTCATTCCATCTGCTCATCTGACCGAAGGTGGAAGCACTACTAGATTTTTGGGTTTTTGCGCATGTAGAAGCGGGCGACCGCTTTTGGCGGTCGCTATAAGTGGCAATAGCACAAGATTTTTCAGCATGAGATTTTTCCCGCTTAGCTTTCTTCTTCCCACCAATCCACCTGCTTCTCCCCGCACATTTTGCAACCCCTACGTCGCCGCTCCTCGCGTCACACGTCGCCGCACAAACACCACCGCCTGATGAACCTCTATTCTTCCGTCGGTGACCCAAACCCCCTACAATTATCCCAACCCGCGTCCTGCCATCTCCGACTCCCTATATCACCACTCAACCAGTTTCCGACCACCGTGGATCCGCCATGACCGACGAGTCCAAGGTCAGGCAGCACCGCGGCGGGTGCGCGACGATCAACATCAAGAGCTGTGATTTTTTTTTGTGGTTTTGGGTGGGATCTTTAGGGGCCACCCATGGCGGTCGGTAAAAGGTTTTACCGAGGAAGCAAATGTGCTTGCTAGTGGCGGTCACTGGGCGGTCTGTAAAGAGCTTTAGCAGTCGCTAAAGATCCCTTTCCTAGCAGTGAAGGTAGTATTGAGGCGTAACTGAGAGCCAAAAGCATGTTGCAATCCCTTCCAGAATCGTGAGGTAAAACGTGTATCCCAATCTAAGAGAATGGATCTCAGAACTCCATGCAACCACGTCACTTCATCCACATACCTCTTTGTCAAGCCATCCACTCCACCCAACTCCTTGATCGCTAAGAAGTGAGGCAATTTCATCAACTGATCCACTACTACCCAGATAGCATCGTAACCTCCGTGAGCCCTGGGTAACCCTGTGTCAAAATATATTGAGAAGACATCCTACTTCCTCTCGGGGGCATCTAAGGGCTGCAACAAACCACCGGGAACACGGTGCTCGGCCTTCACCTGCTAACAAACTGAGCACCTCGCCACAAACTCTGCTACTACCCACTTCATCTCAGGACACCAAAACAACATCCCCAAGCCATTGTACATCTTGGAAACTCTTGGGTGTACCGCTAAGGGTGAGTTATGAAACTTACAGAGAACTCCCTCTTGCGCATCGCCACTTGAACAAACAATCTTCCATGGAACAACATCTAATTCTGACCATCCTCCGACCATACCTTCAGAGCATCACTATGGCTAACACGATCGAACATCACCTCTACATCCGAGTCTCTCTATTGAGACTCCTCCACCCGTTGCATCAGAGAAGGCCACACTGTCATTTGAAACAAACAACCTCTACTGCTGTCCACTTTTGCATCCAAGTGCAAGGCTGCCAACTCCTCCATTGCCTTCCAAGCATCTATAGATTCCCAAACAACCTCCTTCTGTGACTTCCTGCTCAAAGCATCGGTCACGATATTCCCCTTTCCCGAGGTGTAGGAGATCTCGAAATCATAGTCCTAAAGAAACTTCATCCACCTCCGCTGTCGCAATTTAGATTTCAATGGGAAAACATATGGCTCAAACTCTTATGATATGTGAAGACCACAAAGCCTTCCCCAAGGAGGTAATGCCGCCACAACTTCAACACAAACACGACCACAGTTAGCTCCAGATCATGGGTGGCATAGTTACGTTCGTGGGAACGTAACTACCTAGACCCATAATAGATCGCTGCTTGCCATTACATCGAGACACATCCCAAGCCCAAACGGAAAGCATCAAAAAGCACCTCAAACATCACCCCTTCCTCTAGTAACTGAAGCACTGGAGCACTGACCGACTTCCCTTTCAGATAGCTGAATGTTGTCTGACACTGCTCACTCCACACAAAATCCTGGTCCTTTCTAGTCAGAGCTGTGAATGAAACTACAACTCAAGAGAAATTAGGTACAAACCTCCAGTAATAGCCTACAAGACCAAGAAAACTGTGAACTTCTGCCACATTCTTGGGTGCTTCCAAGAAACAACTACTTCAACCTTCGATGGGTCCACTGCTATACCCTAATGAGACACCACATGCCCAAGGAAATGCAGCTCTCGTGTCCAGAACTTGCACTTGAATAACTTTCCATAGAGCTGGTGGTGCCGAAGAACCTGTAGGACAGTTATGAGATGCTCAGCGTGATCCTCCTCTGACTTTGAGTAGATCAAGATGTCATCAATGAATACGACAATGAACCGGTCCAAGAATTCACAAAAGACGGAGTTCATAAGCCCCATGAACATGGCTGGTGTGTTCGTAACACCGAATGACATGACTACAAACTCGAAGTGCCCATACCTGCATCTGAAAGCAGTCTTCAGGATATCGCCCTCCTTCACCCTCAACTGGTGATATCCAGACTACAGATCGATCTTAGAAAACCAACTTGCACCTCTTAGATGGTCAAAAAGATCATCTATCCTCGGGAGAGGGTAACAGTTCTTGACCGTCACCTAGTTCAACCTCTGATAGTCTATGCACAACCTTAGACCACCATCCGTCTTCTTTGTGAATAACACTAGAGCACCCCACGACGACACACTGGGCCAGATAAAACCCTTATACATTAGATCATCTATCTGGATTCTCAACTCTTGTAACTCGGAAGGTGTCATCCGATAAGGATCCATCGAAATCGGAGAAGCGTCGGGTTGCAGGTCTATCCCAAACACAACATCACGTCGAGGGGGTAAAGTCATAAGCTCCTTGGAAAAAACATCCAGGAACTCCCCAACAACTATAGGAACCTCCACCGTCCTAACATCTGCTGATTCCACTACTAGCTCAACCAATAAGGAAAGAAGAAGCTCTACACATCGACTTCCCACCTAACAGCTTCGCTCACCAATGAAAGCCACATGCCGATCATCCATGTCTGAAAACAAAACTCTTATCTGGAAGCTGTCTATAACATCATGCATGTAATACAACTAGTCAATGTTGATAATGACATCGTATGGATGCATCTGTAGTAAGAAAAGATCCCCACATGATTGATGCAGTCTAATCATCAGTCTACATCCCTGGCACACATCAAACAAGCTGTTTTGGCCTCAGACTGATGTACTCAACACCAGGGGAATGGGAAGCCTCTCTACGTCAAGTCCCATAGCATGGGCTAGACTGGGTACAACAAAGAAGTGCGAAACTCCTGAATCAAACAAATCACAAGCAAGGGTACTAAATAATCCGATCGTACCTCTAATGATCTCTAGTCCTACCGGACCTGTTACCACCACTGCGTGCAAATGACCACACTTAGCCTCTCTTCCCCTTTGCTGATGACCACCTCCATGACCACACCCAGGTCGAGGTCCCCAAGAAACACCCTGAGTTCGACACCTACCTTCTCCATCTCCCCTCGGTGGAGCATGAGCCTGCTGTCCTTACTTTTGAAACGACCTAGCTGGAAACTACTGTCAAGGATGGCATGGAACCTGTCCACCTCCACCATACTGAGCTCAAATGGACATTGGACACTGGTTCTAAAGATGACCTCAAACCCCACAAAAGAAACACATTGGCCCCAAGCCTATAGGAAAGGCACAGGGACCAGAAGGTAGAAACAGAAACTGCTGAGGTCAACTCACTAATAGTCGAAACCTCAAAGGCCCTAGCACCTGATACCTACTATTGGTAACCTTTAACTTTGAAGAACCATGTTGAATCCCTTCTCACGGTAGACCTCCTTGTGAGTGTATCATCTCAATCACTTCCACCTTCTTCTGAACCACCAATTATGTTGACAATGTAAAGGGAGTAACCACGTACTGGATAGAAGGATTAAGTGCCTCCTCTAGGCATCTCGCATGAGACTCCTAATCCAGAATGAGGTCCAGGGCGAAACAAAGATCCTTAAACTTGACCCCAAGTTCCCATACTGACATACTCCCATACTGGAGGAAGAGTAACTCCTGCCTCTTCTCAGCTTTCATAGTAGATGAAAGGAATTCTGATCGAAACTCCTTCTCAAAATCGACCCACAGAACATCAACCTCCTTCCTCTCCCCCAGGTACAACGTCCACAACTGACACACAAATCCCCACATCTAACTAACTGCCAGATGAACCCAGTACTCTTTCAGGGCTTGGATCAAACTGAAGGTGATCTCAAGCTTCCTGAGCCAGCTCTCCGTCTCCATGTCCGAAACACTACCCTTGTACTTTTCTAGGACCTACCACTGGAAAACATGTAATGTTCTCTACCACTAGTCATCCTACTCCACTGGATCAACCCTCCACTAATTATCCAGATCGGCCTACTAAGCCTCAAATTCCCAAGCCACACATAGACGATGACTCGGTTCCATAGCTGAAAAGGTAAACAAGGAATTCCTAAGCCTGAGTAGTATGGAATTTTATTTAAGATTTATTTTAACCCATTTAACTCATTCTGTTATCCATTTCAAATCCCCCCAAAACAACCCAATTAAAAAAGGAACACAAGTCATTATGATGAATATACCTTTCCTAGGGTCTCTACCCTGCAAACACTATTACTTCACTTGGTCATTTGGTAGGCTCAGTGTCCTTGCATCAGATCACAGGGGGCCCTAAAACCCCGTTCCCTAGCAAGTCTTCCCTGGCCTATGTCACACACCAAGATAACCTAACACTGTTTCCCTACCAACTCATGTAATCCTCACTATTCCCAACTCCAAACTCTATCCTATCTCTCAACCATCACCTTTGATACCATTCTATCATGACCCCTCCCTCCAAAGATTCCCCTCCTGATATGACAATGAAGGAAGAGAGATAATGACCCTGAGTCCCGCCTCCAATAGGCCCTGGGGTGGCGACCAACACCAAGGGTATACAATCTCACGAAAATGGGAGTCATTTCCCCTTTTAAAGAAAAAATAATAGAAGATAAGATATATCAACCTAAAAAAACTCCAATACATATATAAAACAAATCCAAAAATCCATCCAACATGCATGTTTAAAATAAAACTATTACAATACGATAGAACTCCAAAGTAAGTACCCAAAGTAAAACTAAGAACCGACCTAATAACTGTCCAAAATTACAAGATAATGAGGTCCATCATGGCCCATATAATCCTCCTAGAAACCTGAAATAAGTTTATATACATAGGGTGAGCATAAAAGTATACTCATTAGAAAAAACCAAAGTCACTTATGCATAAGTGATAGAAGCATACTAATGCTTCTGTGAGAAAACAATAAAACCAACAACACCTAACAAGGTATACTAACCATACCCACCTCACCAAGACATTCTCACTAAGTAACACAAGTCAAATAAAGTAATATAGTAAGCACATCGATGATAGGGTACCCCACATCACTTTACCACTGATTAGCCGCTCTCACACCCTAATGGAAAACGTCCTGGAACTCCCACCTCTTCCGAACAAATCAAACCACATCCCTCCCACACACATTTAGACCTTAAAACCACAACACATCCTGCCCACAGACACCTGGTCCAATACCACAACACATCCCGCTTAAAGACACCCAAGCCATAACCATAACACATCCCACCCATAGACACCTGGTCCACTACCACATCTCATCCCGAAGACACCTGGGAAGCACAAAACATCTCATCCTGAAAACACATGGGAAAAAAACTCGACCACACACACCTGGGCCTCACAAACCACAACTTGCCCGAAGAATCTGGGGCTATCACCGCCTAGAAGAGGGAGTAGAGAAGAGCAGGTGGCCAGCTATCCATCCACCCACCATGATGTTTGGGAAATACACCCTCCCCCATGATAATGGGGGTGTTCGACACATGATGCTCAACAAGGGTGGGGTGCGTATAGAAAACAAAAGAACAAACAATGTATGTATATATATATTATCAAGAACTCAAGCCCAACCTATAGATTCTTGAACAAACAACCAACTCAAAAAACCACCTTTGATACTACTTCTAAATGAACAACCACACAACAGGCCACAAACTCAATTCATACATCATATAGTTCATTATACCAATTCTCATTATTTACTAAACAACTCATTTATTCATTCTATCTCTACTCAGAAAACTACTAGGAACAACACACAATAAGCCACACAACAAAAGTCACACAGAGGAATAAGAACCATGGTAAATTAACCCACTTCAAATTCCTCTCTATTTAACACCCATTCATGACATAACATAGCGATCCTGAGATATGAGAAAGATTTCTACAAGTTATTAATGTAGAAGCACCCATGCCAACCATTACCATCATCACTATTCAAAGTTATTCTGCCCAATCCATCCTCTCACCAAAGCAAACCCCAACTTACAACTGTACCAAAAAACACATAACCGCACAACCAGATCACAACCCTATTGTACAACAATTCCCATCCATTCCACAATCAATCAATCTCTCAACCTGAGATTCCATTACACCACCCTAACCACCCCACACCACATATCCATGACCATGATCGTACCGCCACACAAACGAAACAAAACATATTCATATTTAACAAGGATCTGTTATTTAATCCCACTTGTTAACTTCTGGGGTTATCATAGAAATAGTTTGATCCTGGGGCATCCATTTATTAGCTGAGTGTATGTGGTTAATTGATTTCATAACAATTGTTAAACAGGAAACAAAAAATCATGCATTATAGAATCTATTTAGTGCACAAACAAAGACCCCCAATGACCATGATTTTCAATAGGCATATACCCCATACAATTCACAACATTGATCAAAATATCAACAAAATAGTATGATCATATGCCACTTTCCCCAAGCCCTGTAGATTGATCTTAGCCAGTTTAATTATCTTCATTAGTCCGAATTCAAACATGTTCTTAAAAAACACCGATACACCCACCCTACATGATGCATAGATAAAAGAGAGATGAAGGAAAACCTACTTGGAAGAATAAGTGATAAGTACTTTCTTAATTCACCAAAATAGGGGGCACACATGTAGCAGAAAAACTACAAGGGGAAAACTCGGTCCATATACTACAACACAACACACGAATCCTTGGGGAAGAAAGGTTTTTAGGATGTCCAATATTAAGATAAAGGGAATCACATAAGTAAGATAAGATCTTGGATTTAGAAAGGCCATATCCTAAATCAACAAGAGAAATGGTTTTTAAAATCCATTAAAGGTAGATCTTGACCAAGACCATACGGTTTGGAAGTCAAAGAAAGCTTTGGGTTTTTAAAAGATAGATACGATTTTAAATGGATCCAAAAATCATTAAACATGGTATTAAATTTATTTTACATCAAAGAAAACGTTAGAGGGGAGAAACTATAAAAACCAGAAGAAATATGGAAAAACTGGAAAAATGAAAAACTGTTGAAAATAACTCACCATTGGATAAGTCACCGATGCGAGCTACCAGTGCGAGTCATTGGTGAAATCTACTAGTGTAAGCTACCAGTGTGAGTCACTAATGTGAGATACCTGTGTGAGTCACCAGTGAAAGCTACCACTGTGACTCACCATTCTAACTCACTATTGTGATTCACCATTACAAATCACCATTGTGAATCACCATTTCAAGATACTATTGTAAAAAATGAAATTTTGGAAAAATCTTGGAATGAGTCACCGTGACCTCCCAGAACACTTCAACCACAAGATTTTCACAAAGTAATGGACCAGATAGGTCTGGGACATTACATTAGGTAACTCTCTAACTATTCTCACCCTCAAGAATCCAAAACCAATCCTAGAAGAAAGAGGGGTCTGAACAACCACCCTGCGAGATACCACTCAAGGATCCTACTACACTTGAAACACCACTATCAACTAAAAACATTAAAATCCAATGATAAACCATTCTACGTTGTTCGAAGTCAGAGTGGAAACCTCCTCATCTAAGAACACCTCCTATGAAATCCACTAACCCAAACAACCATAAGGCACACCACACAAGCACAAAAATCACATTGTACGGACATGAAAACCTAGGATTTCTATCCTCCATGTCAAGATACTATCCACTATGGGTAGCACTAACTCGCCCGCATGGGTTTAATCACATTTTAATTAATGCATCTCGATTAGGAATCAGGTCCTCCCCTATTCACGAGTCAGTACTTTATCGCACATTACACCACACACATCTTATCCCAAGGGAAACCAACTCATTTCATAAAAAAGGTTAAAACATCACATTTATAAATAAAAATAACAAGGAAAAACTCAGAACAACTCTGGGTACTGGGCACGCATCTGCGTTTCTCTCTCCAATGTACTCTCCTCCAGGCCACCATGCCTCCACAACATGCGAACCAAAGGAATGGTCTGCCCACAAAACACCTTCTCCCAATGATCCTGGATCTCCATTGGGTGCTCCACGTACGTCGCATCGTCTTTGATATCCAACTCTCCCTAGTCAATGACATGGGAGTCATTGTGAAGATATCAATGGAGTTAAGAGGCGTGAATGATGTCATGGATCCTCTCCAACTATAGTGGTAGCGCCAACTGGTATGACACCTCTCCAACTCACCCCAACACCTCAACGAGTCCAATGAAACTGGTAGAAAACTTATTCCCTCTGCAAAACCTCCACTGCTCATGTTGAGGGGAAACCTTCAAGAACACATGGTCCCGAACCTTAAACTCCAAGGACCTCCTCCTATGATCGACATACGAATTTTTTTGGTCTTATGATGCTTTCATCCTCTCACAAAAAAGACAAACATTCTCTATCATGCTCTACACTACACTGGGACCAAGAATAACCATCTCCCTAAGCTCTGTCCAGCATAAAGGTGAATGACACGATATTTCGTACAAATATTCAAACAGAGACATGAAAATGGAAGAGTGATATCTATTATTATAAGAAAACTATACCAAGGGAAAGTGTCATACCCAAGATCCAAAAAAGTCTAAGACACATTCTCGCAACATATCCTCTAGCGTCTGGATAGTTCGTTCCATTTGCGCATCTGTCTGAGGGTGGAAGGTAGTGCTGAGGCGTAACTGAGTTCCAAAATCATGCTGCAATCCCATCCATAATCATGAGGTAAAACTTGTATCTAGATACGAGATAATGGATCTCATAACTCCATGAAACCACACTACTTCATCCACATACCTATTTGCCAAGCCATCCATTACGCCCGAATCCTTGACCGCTAAGAAGTGAGCTGATTTCGTTAGCCGATCCACTACTACTCAGATAACATCATAACCTCCCTAAGTCCTAGGTAAACCTGTGACAAAATCCATTGATATAGAATCTTAATTCCACTTAGGGACATCTAAGGGATGTAATAAACCACTGGGAACATGGTGCTGATCCTTTACCTACTGAAAAATGAAGCACCTCTCCACAAACTCTACTACTTCCCACTTTATCCTGGGCCACCAAAACTACATCCTCAAGACATGGTACATCTTGGAAATTCCTGGGTGTACCACTAAGGGTGAGTTATAAAACTCATTTAGGACTCCCTCACACATCTCCAATGGAACAAAAAACCTTCCATGGAACAACATATGATTCTGACCATCCTCCGACCATCCCTATGGAGCATCACTATGGATAACATGATCACGCATCACCTCTACCTCTGAGTTTACCCATTGAGACTCTTCTACCTACTACATCAGAGAATACCACATCATCATCTAAACTAAATAGCCTCTACCACTATCCACCTTGCATCCTAGTGCAAGGCTTCCAACTCCTCCATTACCTTCCAAGAATATTCAGATTCCAGAACAACCTCCTTCTATGACTTCCTGATCAAAGTATTGGCCACGACATTCCACTTTCCTGAGGTGTAGAAGATCTTGAAATCATAGTCCTAAAGAAACTCTATCCACCAATGATATCACAATTTCAAATCTCACTAGGAAAAGATATACCTCAAACTCTTGGGATTTTTGAAGACCAAAAATCATTCCCCAATGAGGTAATGCCACCACAACTTCAGTGAAAACACAACTATTGCTAGCATTAGATCATGGGTGGCATAGTTACGTTCATAGGGATGTAACTACCGAGACCCATAAGAGATCACTACTTGCTGCTACATCAAGACACATCCCAAGATCAAATGAGAAGCATCACAGAACACCTCAAATATCACCCCTTACTCTGACAATTGAAGAACTAACCAAATTCCCTTTAAGATAGCTGAACACTACATGGTATTGCTCACTCCGCAGAAAATCTTGGTCATTTCTAGTCAGATCTATCAATGGAGCTACAACTCAAGAGAAATTGGGTACAAACCTCTAGTAATAGCCTGTGAGACCAAGAAAAAATTGAAATTTCACCACATTCTTGTGTTATTACCAAGAAACGACTGCTTCAAACTTCGACGGGTCAATTTCTACACCCTAATGAGACACCACATGCTTGAGGAAATGAACCTCTCATGTCCAGAACTGAAACTTGGACAAATTTTTATATAGATGGTGGAATCAAAGAACCTGTATGATGGTTCTAAGATACTCAGTGTGCTCCTCCTATGACTTCAATTAGATCAAGATTTCATTGATGAATTCAATGACAAAATAGTCCAAGAACTCACAAAATATGGATTTCATAAGCCCTGTGATCAAATCTGGTGAATTTATAACACTAAATGGCATGACTACAAACTCTAAGTTCCCATACCTTCATCTGAAAGCAATATTTGGGATATCACCCTTCTTCACACTCAACTAGTGATATCCATACCACATATCGATCTTAGAAAACCAACTTTCACCTCTTAGCTGGTCGAAAATACCATCTATCCTCAGGAGACGGTGACGGTTCTTGACCGTCACCTAGTTCAACATTCAATAGTCTATGCGCAACCTCATACTACCACACATCTTCTTTGAGGAAAACACTGGAGCACCCCACAATGAAACACTAGGATGGATAAAACCCTTCCACATTAGATTGTTTATCTGGATTATCAACTCCCGCAACTCAGAAGGTGCTATATGATAAGGATCCATCGAAATCATAGAATCATTGGGTTTTAGGTCTATCCCAAACTCAACATCACATTGAGGGGGTAGAGTCACAACCTCCTCAGGAAAAAAATCCAGGAACTCCGCAACAACTCTAGGAACCTCGACCATCATAATGTCTACTGATTCCACTGACAGCTCAGTCAACAAGGAAAGAAGAGGCTCTACATGCTAACTGCCTGCCTGGAAACTTCACTCACCAATGAAATCCACACGAAGACCATCCACATCTGAAAACAAAACTATTATCTAGAATCATTTGATAAAAACATGCATGGAATACAACTAGTTGATGCCGAGAATGAAATCGTATGTCTGCATCTATAACAAGAAATTATCCCCATGGGATTTATGCGGTCCCATCATCATTCTAAATCCACAAAACACATCAAACAAGCTGGTTTGGCCTCTGACTGACATACTCAACACTAGGGGAACATGAATCCTCTCTAAATATAGTCCCAGAGTATGGGATATACTAGGTGAAATAAAGGAGTGAGAAACTCCTAAATAAAACAAAACACAAGCAAGGGTACTAAACAAGTTGATCGTACCTCTAATGATCTCTAGTCCTGCCAGAACTGTTACCTCCACTTCATACAACTGACCATGCCCATATCCTCTTCCCCTCTATTGATGACTTCCTCCACAACCATGCCAGGGTCGAGGTACTAAAGGAACACCCTGAGGTTATCACCTACCTGCTCTATCTCCCCTCGGTGGAGCATGAGCCTGTTGTCCCTACGGTTGAAACAACCTAGATGAAAACTACTACTGGGGCTGGTGTGGAACCTATCCACCTTCCATATTTAGATTTAATGGCCACTAGAAAATTGTTCTAAATATGGCCATGAACCCCACAAAGGAAACACATCGGCCCCAATCCCATAGGAAAGGCATGAGGACCAGAAGGTCGAAACGAAAACTGATGAGGTCGACTCCCTACTGGTCGAAACCTCGAAGACCATGGAACTTGAGACTTGCTGCTGGTTACCTTACCTATGAAAAAAATCTGATGAATCCCCTCTCACAGTATACCTCATCATGATTGCATCTGCTCAATCACTTCTGCCTTCTTCTGGACCTCCAAGTACATTGACAATGTAAAGGGAGTAACCACATGCTGTATAGAAGGAAGAAGTGCCTCATCTAGGCATCTCACATGAGACTCCTCATCCAGAAAGAGGTCTAGGGAGAAGCAAAGAAGATCCTTGAACTTGATCCTAAGTTCATATACCGACATAATCTGATATTGGAGGGAGAGTAACTCCTACCTCTTCTCATCCTTCATGGTCGATGAAAGGAACTATTCTCATAACTCCTCAAAATCGACCCATAGAATGTCATCATCCTTTCTCTACCCCATGTATAATGTCCACCAATGACGCGCAACTCCCCACATATAACTAACCACCAAATGAATCCAATACTCTGTCATATCCTAGATCAAACTTAAGGTGATCTCAAGCTCCTCGATCCAACTCTATGTCTTCATTTCTAAAACACTTCCCTCGTACTTTCCCAAGGCCTACCGCTGGAAATCATGTAACTTTCTCTTCCACTAGTCATCCTCCTCCACTGTACCAAATCTCCACCGATCAATCAGATCAACCTACTGAGCCTCAACTACCCAAGCCGCATCCATACGATGACCTAGTGCCACATCTGAAAAGGTAAACAAGGAATTCCTAAGCCTGAGTAGTATGAAATTTTATTTAAGATTCATTTTAACTCATTTAACTCATTCCGTTATCCATTTCAAATTCCCCAAAAAAACCCAATTAAAATAGGAACACAAGTCATTATCACTATTGGAATTTCAACCTTTTACGACGGGCTATTTTCGACGGGATCCCGTCGCAAAAACCCGTTTGTGACGGGGTCCTGTCGCAAATATCCCATTATAGAAAACAACGTCACAACAAGTATTTTTTGCGACGAGCCCGTCGCAAAAACTACTACTTGTGACGGGACGCAGGACCGTTGCAAACAGATGTCCGATTAAATACATTATATATACAAGAACTTTTAGCGATGAGCCCATTGCAAAAACTTTTTGCGACAGGAAACCGACCCATCGCAAATTGCTAATATGTTATAAACCTGTTTTGACGGGCCCGTCGCAACAAAGTTATTGCGACAGTAAATCAACCTGTCACAATTTTTTTTTAAAAAAAAATATATAATCTATTTGCGACGAGGCATCGTCGCAAAAGGCCGCTTCTCAAATACTTAATAAAATAAAAGAATATTAATATTATTAAAAAAATAAAAAAATAAAAAAAATTAAAATTCTCAATATTTTCAAATACTTAATAAAATAAAAAAATAAAAAAATTATGATTAATGGAAAAAGTAATATTAATATTATTAAAATAATAAAAAAATAAAAAATATTAAAATTCTCAATATTTAGAAAAAAATATAAAAAAATCATAAAATATTATTATTATTTTTAGTAAAATAAACAAACATTAAGAAATATAATACTAATAATAAATAATAAAATAATAAAATATTAAAAAGAATAAAAAAATTATGCAATATTCGCACCAATATAAAAGAAAAAAACTGTAAATAGTTCATATTACAACAAATGTTCAATTCAAATGTTTTTAATAGAACAAAAAAATCACTAGGGGGGATAGTCTTCTGGAGGAACTGGAGGAGCTGGAGGAGATGGTGGAGGAAACTCCACCCCTAAACTATGATTCAAATGACGCATGTACTCCATCTGATTGTTCTCCTGTTGCTACCATCGACGCATGTCCTCCTCGTGCTGCTGCTGCTGCTGCTAATGCCATCGATGCATGTCCTCCTCGTGTTGTTGTTGTTGCTGCTGCTACCATCGACACATGTCCTCCTCGTGTTGTTGTTGTTTCTACTGACATATCTCTTCTTGATGCTTTTGTAAACTCTTTATAAGCTCAGTTTGAGCTCGCAACTGCTCCTAATACTATGAGCTAGAAGATGATGCCTCTCCACGAGCTCCTCTCGAGCTGGACGCTGACATCACAATAGTACCATAATAAGTCCCAAGAGTCAAATGAGAGCTGATACCAACTACTCAGCCCTTCTCGAAGGCATGCTGGGTCACTTGCATCCATGCCGCCTCATTGAAATGGTGGGCACTAGTCTGATCAGCCGTCTTGGCCTGACTCTCAGCCCATGTCTGAGAGGTCTCAGCCTCATATGACTCCTTCAGTTTCAATTTGAAATTAAAATAGTGAAAATATTATATGTAGTTAATTTTCAAACTGAAAAAGAAATAATACTGACCACAATATGACGCTGCTAATCACCTATAATCTCTCCAGTGGCTGGATCACTGTACATCCTCCAATAAACGTCGTACCCCATAATATCGGGATGCTCGACTGCCTATATGAATATAAAATAAACTGTTTATATGTAATGTTATATAAAATATTTAAAAAAGATACTTACCATATGCTCTCTATGCGTACTGCATGTATGGCTACCAGCTCGATGTGTCACCTCCTGTCTCCCTCGATTATGTCGACCCAATAAAGATCTCCTCTGAAATCCACCACTCAACCAGTGTGAACATAATCCATCACAAACGTGAGATGAAATGTACTCTAGTCAGTGAGCTCTACATGACTTATCAAATACTGTCGCTCCTGCTTTCTTAATATCTGTCCTTCTCAAATTGTGAAAAAACTGACAGAAATGCTCACGCATATACACATCCCATGCCTTGTGGATAGTTCCACACATGCTATCATCGATGGGATACCATAAACCCTACAAATAATTTATAATATCAAGCTATTAATGAAATAAATTTCTAAATAAATATTATTTATTTATGTACCATCCAATTATTGAACATTCCAAGTTGCACATCAATGAGAATCTATTCCCATGTGATCCATGGCTGAGAAAAATAATTGTGCAAGATAGCGCTCCTCTGTCTAACAGCTACATGCACAAAACTGTGAAAAAAGAACAAATAATCAAACAATTAGTATATAAATAAATTAATGAAAGCTAACTAAAATAAACAGGTTATCATACCTCCGCGTGCGTGGATTGAAACCAAGATGTAGACGCTGCTCGGGGATAGGGCCAGGAATCATAAGTTGTGCAAGACCACACCCCCTCCGCCTACCCCCTAAACTGCCAGTAGCCCGAGGGTCAGATGATCCCAAATCCTCCTCATCCAAAGGTAGCTCAGCCTCCTCTAAATCACGAAGTAGATCAGGTTCTATATAAAACACAAAATTATTGTTGTTAGCAGATAATTGAAAATAAATATCACATATAGATATATATTAGTTATGATTATAAACAACATTTAATTGTGTCAACGTTCACCTTCATCATCATCTTCATATCTAACGATGTCAATGTCTTCATATTCATCATCGGCTTCATAAATATCCATATGAGTTTCAGTTTCATCATCTCTTTCCATTTCAAATTCATTTGTAACATCATCGTCGCCATTAACCCTTAATTGTGGGGTGTCATCATTGATATTCATGTCTCTTTGTGAAAAGGATGGATTTTGAGTAGTCTCTTGAAAAATTTCAATTCCTTGTACTTAATCGGAACCACATTCAGTTTGAGTAAAATGGTTTTTCTAAGATTTCATTTTTATTATGCTCCACCAATCACTCAGGTCTCTTAAAATAGCACAATACTTTGTGTAATATATTTGATGTGGCTGTTGAGCCAGTAAAAATGGTTCATTTACTGCAAGAATACTTTTATATTTAATATCGACAATTCCATGAATCAGATGAACATGCAAGCCTCTCTCAGTATCTAACCACCAAAATTTAAACATTGTTATATAATTTTCCCTAGATAACACAGTTCAATAATTTCATCTAGCATTCCATAAAAGTCAACTTCAGTTTCTCTATGATGCGATCCTCTCAAGAAAACTCCACTGTTCATTTTTTTATTCCCCATATTCACGTGTATGAAATCGAAAACCATTCACCACATATGCATTGTAATATTTAACCATTTTGGATGGTGGGTTACTCAATATACACAGTCACTTATCAATTTTATTAGCATGTTGAGACACCTAAAAATTTGTAAAAAAATTATCAATATAATAAATAATAAACTGAATTGATATATTAAACCATCAATAATTTATGTTACCAATTTTTGAAACCATTGAGAAATTTTTTTCTGTCGGCGTTCTTCAAGAGCAGCTGCTGTAATTTGTGAAAGTTGTTTCTTGATATGATTATCATATAACCTATAAATAAAATAAGTTTACTTATTGTAACATAAATTATATAATAAGTGATAGAATCACTCACAATACAATGATGTCATTTCTTCACAGTTCAGCAGAACATATGTATGAGCTATGTGATGTTCATCATCTGAAAGCCATCGTTCATGAACTCCACCGAAGTCAAGTTCAGGCTGATTAAAAACTAATAATTGATTATTCATTTCATCATTAGCATTCACATCGTTCTGTCCCATGCGTTTGTGTTTTTAGGGATATTTAGATTCAAAATAATAAGAGCAGAAAAAACAATTTCCTCTTGAAAATAAGATTCATCAATTGAGCCTTCAACTGATGCTTTGTTACGTACTTTTTTCTTCAATTTCTTCATGCATCTCTCGAATGGGTACATCCATCAAAACTGTACTGGACCTCCACATTTAGCTTCATATATAAAATATAATATCAGATGTTCCATTGAGTCAAAGAAATCCAGTGATAAGATTTTTTCTAGTTTACATATAATCTCAACAACATCTTTTTCCAGTTTACTTAGTGCATCATAGTCTATTGTTTCCACACAAATATCTCAAAAATATATATGATATGTTTGTTATCGAATCCTAAATCATAGAATTCAACAAACCTCTGAATCCAATCGGCATAAGACTTTCCATTATAACATGACAATCAGGACTTTTTAATCCGGTAATATGACCATTCTTAACACATATGCCCAAATTGGAAGCATAGCCATCTAGAAGTCTTAAATATGAAATCCAATAACAAAATAATAAGCGAATCTCTTTGAAAAGTGCATAAGATACTTTTGACTTCATTAACCTCTGTGATCTGACATTTTGAAACAATTCAAGTTCCGGTCGTCTGTAAATTTGGGCAAGATCTAATCGCGCCTTTACAATATCTTTGGTCTTACCTAGTGTATCCAAAACTGTATGAAATAAATTATCAAAATATTTCTTCTCAATATGCATGGAATCCAACATGTGGCAGACTAAAAAATCATACCAATATAGAAGATCCCAAAAAATGCTCTGTTTTATCCAATTATGCTCTTTCCCAAAACCATGAATTTTCTGTTGGTTTACTGTTGGCCCAAATGTGATGGGAGGTAATGCAAATACAACTGATTTTAACTTTGTACTTGAGATCATTTTTGGAGGTTTACCCCTTTCAATTGTGCATTTTCTAAAATGATATTTGTTCCTCCAAAAAGGATGATCGGTTGGAAGAAATCTATAATAACAGTCAAAATAGAAAGGTTTTTTCCCATTGATGAGCATAAAGGATTTGTTGTCTTTCATACATTAAGGACATGATTTCGGACCATGTGTACTCCAGCCAGATAACATGCCATATGCTGGGAAGTCACTAATCATCCACATCAATGCATCTTTTAATATGAAATTTTGTTTCACACCAACGTCATATGTACTAACACCATTACTCCACAATGAATTTAACTCTTCAATAAATGGTTTCAAATGAACATAAATATTATTTTTCGGATGTCCTAAGATTAATAAGGTCAAAAATATATAGGGATCCTTCATCAACATCCATGGAGGTAAATTTTACAGAGTTATAAAGATAGTATAACATGAATACTAACTACCATAAAAACCAAACAGACAGAAACTGTCAGTAGAAAGACCCAATTGCATGTTTCGGGCTTCTAAAGCAAAAGACGGATGCAGTCAGTCAAAATGTTTCCATGAATCACCATCAAATGGATGATTCAAGATTTTATTGGTTAAAATCTTGGTTTTGTGCCATGACATCATTGACGCTGTGTTTTGAGACTTAAACAAACACTGCAACCTGGGTGTAAGGGGGAAATATCTCAATTGTTTCATAAGAATCGATCCAGACTTACCCGGTTGAGCTTCTTCATACCTTGATTGTCCACATGTGGGACAACTATCTAAGAACTCATTTTCACTAGGATATAAGATGCAATCATTTTCACATGCATGAATCTTCCGATAACTAAGGCCCAGATTACGAACCATCCTCTTGCTCTCATAGTAATTTGTAGGCAACACATTTCCTTCACGTAACATTGTTTTAACTAAAGAAAACATTTGATCAAAATAGTTGTTTGACATTGTATTATCTGATTTAATAGACACAAATTTTGCAACCAATTATAATTTTATTATCTTGAAACCAGGATACAATGCATCCTCAACAGAGCTCAACAACTCATAAAATTTGGATGGTGCCAACTCAGGAGTTAAATCAATAGCATCCTGAGTTTCATTTTGTTGAACAGATGGACCTGCAACATCATGTACTAAATTTTGAAACCATGATGGATCCAGAATCAAGTTACCAGTATCTTCTCTGGAACTATGTTCACCATGTTCATACTAAAAAATATAATTTGGTTGAAAACCAAACCGCAAGAGATGTCCTCCAACCTTTTCAAATGTGTCAAACATTCTCAGAGCACATTTTTTACAAGGAAACTTAATTGTGCCTTCTGAAACAAATTCTGGTTTTGATGATGAAAATAATGAGAAATCTTCAACACTCTCAATATATATAGGATTTAAACCAGAACTGTTTGGATTTTTGTACTGATTTATCCAAGCACGATCATCTAATAATGACTGTTGTCGACTTCCTTGTTCCATATTTTTCTACAAAATATAAAATCATTACTATTTTTGAATAATTTGAAATTATAAAAACATTATCCAAAAAAATAAGATAAATAATTACAACTAATTATTAATAATTACCATTAATTGCGGGCGACACAATTTCCAGTGGATTGACAACTACTCTTTTGTCTGACGACTCATTTACTTGCAACTTTCTCACACTAAAATCACAACAAAGAATCTTCTCGGAGGTACGCTTATTCATTCTTGTGCATACGAGAATATATAGGTGTACCTATGAGCAGATTCTTCTTTGTGATTTCAGTGTGAAAAAGATGCAAGTAAATGATCCATCAAACAAAAGAGCCCCCTTTTTGTCGATGAATCTTCTTCTTGCAATTGTCACCGCTTGAAAACATTATGAAAAATGTGGTCCTATGAATGCATATTCAAACTCGTGCATATGAGATTGGATATGCATACATAGAAGCATACTTTTCATAATGTTTTGAGTCGGTGAGAGTTGAAAGGAGAAGAGTCATCGAGCAAAAGGAGTGCCGTCAATCAACTAAAAATTGTGCCAAGTTATTACAATTTATTACAATTGATTTTATTATTAATTATTGCTAGTTATTGCTAATTATTGCTAATTATTTCTAATTATTGCTAATTATTTCTAATTATTTCTAATTATTGCTAATTATTGCTAATTATTTCTAATTATTGCTAATTATTTCTAATTATTGCTAATTATTGCTAATTATTGCTAATTATGACTAATTATGACTAATTATGACTAATTATTACTAATTATTACTAATTATTACTAATTATTACTAATTATTACTATTTATTAGTATTTATTAGTATTTATTAGTATTTATTAGTATTTATTAGTATTTATTAGTATTTATTAGTATTTATTAGTATTTATTACTATTTATTACTATTTATTAGTATTTATTACTATTTATTAGTATTTATTTCTATTTATTAGTATTATTTCTATTTATTAGTATTTATTTCTATTTATTCCTATTTATTTCTATTTATTCCTATTTATTTATATTTATTACTATTTATTTCTATTTATTACTATTTATTACTATTTATTAGTATTTATTAGTATTTATTAGTATTTATTAGTATTTATTACTATTTATTAGTATTTATTACTGCTTATTAGTATTTATTTCTATTTATTTGTATTTATTTCTATTTATTACTATTTATTACTATTTATTAGTATTTATTACTATTTATTATATTTATTACTATTTGTTATATTTATTACTATTTATTATTATTTATTACTATTTATTATATTTATTACTATTTATTATATTTATTATTATTTATTATATTTATAACTATTTATTAGTATTTATTAGTATTTATCACTATTTATTAGTATTTATTACTAATTATTAGTATTTATTACTAATTATTTGTATTTATTACTAATTGTTAGTATTTATTACTAATTATTAGTATTTATTACTATTTATTAATATTTATTAGTATTTATTAATATTTATTACTGTTTATTAGTATTTATTACAATTTATTAGTATTTATTAGTATTTATTAATATTTATTACTAATTATTACTAATTAAAACTATTTATTACTAATTGTTAATATTTATTACTATTTTTTCTAATCATTACTATTTATTTCTAATTATTACTAATTAGTGTTAATTACTATCAATTACTGCAAAATATAGCTACTAATTACTAATTACCTCTAATTATTTATATACATTACTAATTATCATTAATAATGATTAATTATTACTAATTACTAAGAATTAGTACTAATAATTTTATTTTATTATTACAAATAAACACTGATGAAAAAACAATTTAAATATAACTTAATTACAACTAATCAACAATAATTAAAATTAATATAAAGAAAAGAAATAAATGCTAAATTAAATAAAACTTAAATACCTTTAAACTTGATCTCTTATAATTGTATGCGGCTTAACAACTTCTTCGTAAAAAAACTAACTCTAAAAAATTTTCACTCTAAAATTAGAGTTTACAGAAGCAAAGAAACAAGAAATTCAGGCGGAGAGAAGAAAAAACGGAGGGGGGGGGGTATATAGGTTAGATTAGTTGTGATTGAAGTATTAACGATGAGAATCCCGTTGCTAATAGTACTTTTTATGATGGGACCCATCGCAACTACCTTCATCCACATTAATTACAGTTGGCGGTTAAAATGTTATTTGCGATGGGCCCCGTCGCAAAAAAGGGACCTGCCGACACACTTTTTGCGACGAGACAACATCCCATCGCAAATAGTTTTTTACCGCTGCCAGTTATTTGCAACGGGACCCTTCACAAATAACCTCCGGGGGTTGAACTAGTTGCGACGGGGGATCCCCCGTCGCAACTAGGTCTAACCGCCTCTCGGCATTTGCGACGGGTGGTGCCAACCCGTTGCAAATACCCTTTGCGCGGTTTGGCGCGCAAACCGCGCATAATTTTTTTGTGACAGGGCGGCTATTCCCATCGCAAATAATTGGTTATTTGCGATGGGGTGACCACCCCGTTGCAAATAACCTCTTCGACGGACTATTTATGAAGGGAATAAATCCCGTTGCAAATAACCTGTCGCAAATAATGGTTTTTCCTATAGTGTATAATGCGTGTAACTTTCCTAGCGTCTCTACCCTGCAAACGGTGTAGCCTCACTTGGTCATTCGGTTTACATCAGATCACAGGGGACCCTAAAATCCTGTGTCCTAGCTGGTCTTCCCTAGCCTATTTCATGCACCAAGATCACCTAACACTGTTTCCCTACGAACCCATGCAATCCTCACTGTATCTAACTCCAAACTCCATCATACCTCTCAATTATCACCTTTTATACCATTCTATCATGACCCCTCCCTCCAAAGATGACCCTCCTGAGCTGGAAATGAAGGAAGAGAGATAATGACCCCCGACTACCGCCTCTAGTAGGCCCCGGGGTGGCAACCAACACCAAGGGTATATAATCTCACAAAAATTAGAGGCATTAACCTTTTTAAAGAAACAATATTGGGAGATAAGATGTATCAACATCAAAATAACTCCAAGACATATACAAAATAAATCCAAAATCCATCCCACATGAATGTTTAAAATAAAACTATTACAATGCAATAAAACTCCAAAGTAAGTACCCAAAGTAAAAGTAAGCAGTGACAGAAAAACTATCCAAAAGTCTAAGCTAGTAAGGTCCAACATGGTCCATGTAATTCTCCAGAAAAAAATGAAATCAATTTACATATGTAGGGCGAGCATACAAGTATACTCAGTAGGAAAAACCAAATTCTGTCATACACAAGTGATAGAAGCATACCAATGCTCCCATGAGAAAACAGAAAAACCAACAGCATCTAAAAAGGTATACTAACCATCCCCAACTCACTAAGGCATACTCACCAAGTAACGCAAGTCAAGTAAAATAATATAATAATCACATCAATGATAAGGCACCCTGCACCACTTTACTATTGATTATCCACTTTCACAACCTTACAAAAAACATCCCGGCACTCCCACCTCTTCCAAAAAAATCAAAGCACACCCCACCCGCACACACCTGGGCCTTACAATCACAACACATCCCGCCCGCAGACACCAAGTCCACTACCAAAACACATCCCGCCTGTAGACTTCTAGGCCACAACCATAACACATCCTTCCCACAGACACATGGTCCACTACCACACCTTGTCCTGAAGACACCTAGGAAGCACAACACATCTCATCCCAAAGACACATGGGAAACACAAATCACCCGCACACACCTGGGCCTCACGAACCACAACCTGCCCGAAGAATCATGGGCTATCATCGCCTGGAAGAGGGATCATGGAAGAGTGGGTGGCCAACCATCCATCCTCCCACCAGGACGTTTGGGAAATACACCCTCCCTCATGACAAGGGGGGTGTTCAGCACATGGCGCTCAACTAGGGTTGGGTGCGTATAGAAAACACAATAACATACCGTGTATGTATATATATAGTATTAAGAACTCAAGCCCAACCTTTGAATTCTCGAACAAACAACCAACTCCCAAAACCTCCTTTGCTGCTACCTCTAAATGCACAACCACACAACAAGCCAAAAACTCAATTCATACCCCAACCAATTAATTATCCCAATTCTCATTCTTTGTTAAACAACTCATTTATTCATTCCATCTCTACCCATGAAACTACTAGGAACATCAAACAACAAGCCACACAAAAAAAGTCACACAGAGGAAGAAGAACCATGGTAAATTAGACCACTTCACATTCATCTCCATTTAAAACCCATTCATGACATAACATACTGATCCTGAGATATGGGAAAACTTTATACAAGTTATTAATGGAAAATCACCCATGCCAACCACTACCATCATCATTCTTCAAATTCATTTCTACCAATCCATCCTCTCACCAAAACAAACCCCCCAACATACAACCGCACCCAACAACACATAACCGTACAACCATATCACAACCCTGTTGTACAACACTCCCCATCCATTCCACAATAAATCAATATCTCAACATGATATTCCATTACACCACCCGAACCACCCCACACCACATATCCATTCCCACAACCATACCACCACACAAACCAAACAAAACATATTCAGATTTAACAAGGATACATTCTTTAATTCTACTTGTTAACTTCCAATGTTATCATAGAAACAGTTTGATCATGGGGAATCCATTTATTAGATGAGTGTATGTGGTTAATCAATTTCATAAAAAATGTTCAATAGGAAACCAAACATCATGCATTCCAGAATCTATTAGGTGGAAAAAATACCCCCAATGACCATGATTTTTATTAGGCATATATCCCATACAATTCACAACATTGATCAAAATATCAATAAAATAATATGATCACACGCCACTTTCCTCAGGACTCGTAGATTTATTTTAGCTAGTTTAATTATCTTCATTAATCCAAATTCAACTGTGTTCTCAAGAAATATTGATACACCCACCCCACATGATGCATAGATAAAAGAGAGATGAAGGAAAACCTACTTAGAAAAATAAGTGATTAGTAATTTCTTAATGCATCAAAGTAGGGGGTACACATGCAGTAGAAAAACTCAAAGGGGAAAACTCAGTCCAAAGATTATAGCAGAACTCACGACTCCTTGGGGAAGAAAGCATATGGTGACATCTAGTATCAAAATAAAGGGAAGCACACAAGGAAGAGAAGATCTCAGATTTAGAAAGGCCAGAGCCTAAATCAATAGAAGAAATGGTTTTTAAAATCCATTAATGGTGGATCTTGACCAAGACCACATGGCTTGGAAGACAAAGGAAGCTTCAGGTTTTTAGAAGATAGATATGATTTGAAACAGCTCAAAAAACCATTAAATATGGTATTAAATTCATTTTACATCAAAGAAAATGTTGGGAGAAACTGGAAAAATTGGAAAAACAAAAAACATTTGAAAATGAATCCCTGTTGGATGAGTCACTGGTGTGAGCTATCGGTGCGAGTCACTGGTGCAAGCTACCGGTGTGAGTCACCAGTTCGAGCTACCGGTGTGAGTCACCAGTGTGAGCTACCACTGTGACTCACCATTCTGACTCACCGATGCAACTCAACGCTGTGACTCACCACTGGAAATCACTATTCCAACTACCATTGAAAAACTTATAATTTTGGAAAACTCTGGAAATGAGTCACCTTGACCTCCCAGAACACTTCAACCATTGGATTTTCAAAATGTAATGGACCGAAGAGGTCTGGTCCATTACATGTATACAGTAATTTACGCATGATGTACACTTACCAATATTTCTACATGCACTATTTACATGGTAATGTCTATAAATTATTTGTAGTATCAAAATGTTATAACAGTTCTCATGATATAATAGGAAGATAGAGATACTATGAAATTAATCTTAAACAAATGTCCTGTGGTCTAGATACATCATTATGAATGGACACAAATGATGTGTTACTATTAGGTACTGGGGGTTCATATGCATTGAGACTTCTTCTAATGAAGTTTGTATTTGGTGATATCGAGTAGATGAGATCATGAGGATTGACCCTCCAATAGAAACTACATGTTTCAGATGTCATTGGTTGTTCCTTTCTATGAACATGTGTATTGGTTTCTTAACTTGATATTATTATCAATGTGTGTCATTTGATTTTGTACTTTGATGTAAGGGAAAAAACACGACATTGAAATAGTGGTGAGGTAGGTTGTGTTGGGTGCATCATTGATGATATGACATTGGTTAAATGATCAAGATAGAATTTTTCTCTTCTGAGCTGAGAAAATGACATCTCAGGCCCAGTTGATCAGGATAGTAGTGCCTTCACTAAATCGATGACCATGGTATACGAAGGTAAGTCCATACATTAAGATCAATGAATAATAAAGAAAAAAATGGACAATGACACATGTTGTGCATCCTACTTTATGAGATATCAAAGGCAAAGAAATTATATTACATAGTGTGTGTTCATAAGATGATTGTTGTTGCTATGATTATTACTTATCTCTTTAAGTGTCTTGATGAGTTTCTATAGACCACGCTCCTGGTTTGTGAATAGTATTCACTGCTATCGAGATAAGGGCCTAGAGAGTTACATACAATAACGTATTCAAGAGTCTTCCATATTCCGATGAATAGGCGTATAAAACATGGTAGGTCCCACCATAGGATCCGAGAGTTTTCCAAGTATTAACGATCACAAATGAATTAATAAATTTATTATTATTCATGTATAGAATAATTGGATTAAATTTATTTGTTAAAAGTATTCACAAGTTCTTTTATGATTACATGGAAAAATAGTATACAAACAGATATTATTTTAATATTCAAGATTTGTATAATATTTACAGGAGTTGTGAGTTGAGTTAATGACTCATCTTTTTCATGTAATATATTTATTATGTATTACAAGTATACAATAAAAATATAAATGACATTATTATGAAGTTAGTTCATCATAACAAGTCATTTATCAGTTATTCAGTGGGAGTTGGATATACGAGGGTCGAGGAACCCTTTCCAGGTATTTTACCTCCCACTATATAAGATGAGGAGAGACTTTTATTCCAACAATTATTCATCCATTCGAAATTGAGAGCTTCTCTCTCATCTTGAATCCTAAAGAGAGAATGAATTTGTCTGAGCGATCAATCCAAGAATGCCTTCATGGATCGAATGGATGATATTGAGGTGATCTTAGATCACGACATTTAAGGAATCATCAAAGCTCCGCCCTAGAACCCAAAATTTGATGATCAAAATTCACACAAAATCTTGAAGCATGTGTGGATGATCTAGATGGGTTTGATCTTGGATCCTTTGAATAATGATTGCAGATGACGAGCTATAGTCATACGCACCACCGATTCAAATGAAATAAACATTCGTTTCAATTTTGTGTTTAATAAATTCACACGAGATCCTTAGACCTCTATTAGGGCTTGAATCACCAGAGACGAAAAGGCTTCATCGACATGATGATAAAGAATTTTAAATCACCGGCCCACCGAGTTCTGTTGCACACCCCGGTACTATCAATTAGCATAAAAGTGATCACGTGAATTTTATAAGTCAAGAAAAAATTAATTTTCGTTAAATTAAGTAAATATATTTAATTTGGTCCCAAGGAAACTAACCACTCATCGATCTGATATCAGATGGAAAAGTTATGACCATCTGAAAAAATTAATACAGATTGTTTGGTTTGATTTTGGGTATTAAAATTTGAAACATATATTTTATATGTGTTTATTTTATAGGATTCCAGTGCTTCTTACATTGAAACCCCATTTTTGGGTGACCCAATACGTTCCGGCCCAGGTTCTGACCGGTGGGATAATCTTCAAAACATTTTTGGAATTATTATTATTATTTTTCTATTAAAAAAAGTAATATTTTTAAATGTTAAGTGATACATGGGCAGTTCATGGGTCCAATTCATATTGATTAGTCTGTTTAGAAAAATTGAAAAAATCCAAAATAAAGAACTTTTAAAACGGAATGGATTGACTTGTAAAAGAAACAAAAAGAAGAAGGAACATGGCTTCCGAAGCCAACAAAAAGAAGAAGGAACATGAATTCTACCAGAATCTAGGGTTTTTTTATTATAGAAATAACTTTAATTAATCAAAAGGGGTTCCCCCTTCATTTTCCACCTCCTACGTGCACCGACCCTCACTACTCTGCCTCCTTTAGCATCACGCTAGACACCGCCCTTGCCTGGCCAGCTGCACCAGATGACACCACCTCGGACGACGCTGTCTCGGAACACCGTGGCCTCCATTGCTGACTTGGGAAACCTCACAGGCACTCACCATTATCCACTCATGTCCAACCCCATCCCCCACCACTGTTGTGGGTTTCCGGCACTACATCACTCACCGAATATTTTGGTGATACAAGTTTTTTTCTTTTTCTTTTATTTTAATGGGTTAATGGTTGAAAGATATAGGGAAATGGGGTTATTGAGCACCACATGAGGTGGCGCTCAAAGAAAGAGGAGGCCGAGCGCCACTTGATTTGGCGCTTGACCATTTCGGCGGAGGAAGCCTTCAACGCCACTTGAAGTGGCACTGAAGGAATAAAAAAAACCATGCAGCGCCACTTTAAGTGGCGCTGCCCCCTTACTTCCTGTATATTCAGCGCCACTTGAAGTGGCGCCGAAAGATACCCACCACCTATAAATAGGCCCCTCGCCCACCCCATTTCTCATCTTCCCCTCACTTCCCCTCCTCTCTCTCTCTCAAAGTTATCTCTCTAAAAATCTCTGCTCTGCACCTTGCCTCTCCGGTAGCTCTGCCTTGCCTCTCCGGTCGCTCTGCCTGCATAGTTACGTCTCCACAAATTTGAGGTAAATCTTTCTTTAAATTTATTTAATATTTTGATTTAATAATTTAGTTGTTTAATTTATAGAATTAGTTTATAATATTTGTATTATATAAATAGTATAGTATTTTTAAATATAATTAGGTAATGAAATGATTATAGTTATTTAATTAATTAAGTAATTATAATTAGGTAATTATAATTAGGTAATTATAATTAGGTAATTAATTAATTATAATCAGGTAACTAATTAATTCTAATTAGTTAATTAATTAATCATAATTAGGTTAATAGTTAATTCTAATTAGGTTAATAAATAATTATAATTACATTAATAATTAATTGTAATTAGGTAATTAATTAATTGTAATTAGATAATTAATTAATTGTAATTAGGTAATTAATTAATCATAATTAGGTTATTAATTAATCATAATTAGGTTATTAATTAATCATAATTAGGTTATTAATTAATCATAATTAGGATATTAAATAATCATAATTAGGTAATTAATTAATTATTATGAGGTTATTAATTAATTGTAATTAGGTAATTAATGAATTGTAATTAGGTTATTAATTAATTGTAATTAGGTTATTAATTAATTGTAATTAGGTTATTAATTAATTCTTATTAGGTTATTAATTAATTATTATTAGGTTATTAATTAATCATAATTAGGTTATTAAATAATCATAATTAGGTAATCAATTAATCATAATTAGGTAATGAATTAATCATAATTAGGTAATTAATTAATCATAATTAGGTAATTAATTAATCATAATTAGGTAATTAATTAATCATAATTAGGTAATTAATTAATCATAATTAGGTAATTAATGAATCATAATTAGGTAATTAATGAATCATAATTAGGTAATTAATGAATCATAATTAGGTAATTAATCAATCATAATTAGGTAATTAATGAATAATAATTAGGTAATTAATGAATCATAATTAGGTAATTAATGAATCATAATTAGGTAATTAATCAATCATAACTAGGTAATTAATCAATCATAATTAGGCAATTAATCAATCATAATTAGGTAATTAATAAATCATAATTAGGTAATTAATCAATCATAATTAGGTAAATAATCAATCATAATTAGGTAAATAATTAATTATAATTAGGTTATTAATTAATTATAATTAGGTTATTAATTAATTATAATCAGGAGGCTGCAACTTACCGTGTAACTGCATTTAATCGTCCAGAGCAACGATTTGAGGTCGCTGAGCCTAGTGATGTTGTGGCATGTAGTAATGGTTGTGTGCGAGTTGTTTTATTGGAGAAGCATTACTGTGATTGTGGAAACTTTCAAGCACTGAGATATCCCTACGACCATGTGATTGCTGCATGTGCTTACATACACGTATCTTGAGAGCAGTTCGTTGATCTGGATTATCGACTAGAGAGCATCAACTCCTGCTACAGTACTCGGTGGATGCCAATCGGGGAATATCAGAATTTTCGGCTGCCTGATGGCACACCCACGCTTCTACTGAACAACAATAGACTTCAACCTAAAGGGAGACCAAAGTTGACTCGTATTTGGAATGAGATGGATTGGCCTAGTGAACATCCAGCTGGACGACGATGCAGCATATGCCGCCAGGAAGGTCATACGAAGACACATTTCCCTAGACACATAGGGCAATCATCTAGTGGTTAAAATGAATCATGTACTCTATCAGTTACTGTAAAACTTTGTACATGTAATCCTTTTTATCATTATCTTCATTTTTAATCATATTTGTCTTACTTGTATATAGGGTAACTTTTGGACGTGATATTTTTTGTCGAACGGTCAACATTACATGAGTAGCTTTAAATAGACAACACCAAATCAAAAAAAGGAATGTACCTGTATAAGAAAACAAAACCAGTTGAACTATTAAATGAAAATGTCATCAGTTTTTTATAATGAAAGATAAACTTACAATAACCACAAAACGAAAACGAGGAAACTCCAAACGTCTTCACCCCAACACCCCAACACGGGAGACAACAACTAACCCAATGTGTTTATGAGTCTTTCAATATTAAATGATAATTTTCATATCTTACATGATAAATGTCATATCTTACATGAAATTAATGTTTTACTGTTTTCACATTCAGATGGAGCAACCACTTTTATCTGGTCAGGAGACGCACGTGTCGCGCGATGTGTTGGCGCGGCGACCTGTTAGACATCTTCATGTTCGGAGAGCGCATCGTTTCCATCATGAGTTACCTCCAGCAGCTATTTTTCCATACCTTAGACGTGTAGGATTTTATGGAGTCGCTATGTGTGACTTCAAGACCATCGACCATCATTTGATAGCTGCGTTGGTTGAGAGATGGCGGCCAGAGAAACACACGTTTCATCTCCCAGAGGGGGAGATGACTATTACATTAGAGGACATTGCCTACATGCTGGGGTTACCTATCCATTGAGATGTAGTTACGGGTGCCAGTACTGGCGATTGGGCTGCAGTCATACAGAGGCTGCTAGGCATTGACGTCATTGGCGCACGAGGTGTCCTCCAGGGTTCGCGTTTGCGCATGAAGTGGCTTGATCAGCATTTCGACGTCATTCCAGATGATGCAGATGAGGATACGCTTCTTCAGCACACACGTGCATACATTTTTTGGCTGCTCGGAGGCATGTTGTGCGTCGACTACTCCACCGCTTTGGTACACATGATGTACCTCCCATTACTTGAGGATATGGATCAGACGGCTACATATAGTTGGGAGTCCGCTGTATTAGCACATCTGTATAGATCTCTCTGCACTAGTTGTCAGGCCGATTCACATTAGATTTCAGGTTGCACGGTGTTAGTACAGATGTGAGCCTGAGAGAGTTTTCCACGCATCGCTCCTCGAGTTGTCGCACCGCTTGCACCGGAGCTACTTCAGGACTGTCCTCAGGGACGATGGTATGTCTACGTCATTACTTTAGGTTATTTAGTACTTTTGTTATTGTTTTTTATAAACTTATTGTAGATTACTCTTTTTTCACTAGGTGGAGTCAGTCTCAGAAGTTTGCACATACTCCGAGACATAGTGTGCACAACTTCAGACAGATATTCGACGCTATAGTGCCAGCTGATGTAAGTTAAACAATACTTTTTATAGGAAAATTTGTTTTGTTATCACTATTTTAAGTTATTTCAATATAATCTCAGTAAAATTGTCATGCTACTATATGACTTATTTTTTGAGTTTATATTTCAGGTTTCATAGACTCCTTATATAGGTTATGTCTACGCATCACTTCCACTATACTGCACAACTATGGCTGAAGATCGTGCTGCAGTGGTGCCACTCATTCACTTCCACATCGTTGAGTGGCACCAGCCAGACCGGGTCATGTGCCAGTTCAGTTTTATACAGCATATCCCCTTGGCACCACGATAGTCTACCGAGTTACATTCGATTGTGCTTATAGGTAGACATACAACAGACTGGCGGCGACATCATGCATCTTATATACAGCTTTGGGACAGGCGTGCTTGATCCAGTATCTTTCCACATGGATATACCACATCACACTCTCATTTATCTGATCAGGGGGATTATGCACACTGGTATAGACGTCACACCATCATGCACCTTACACGTCAGGGGATTGACATTCAGCGATTGGTATGTTTACTAAGATTTATTAATTTTGTTTAACTCATTTATATTTATGATATTAATTTGATTGTTATTTCATTTACAGGCAGACGCTATTGGTTAGCTTTCACATTCCACACAACCTCAGGATCATGCATATATTCTGCGGGAGGTATTTCATCGGGATGTGGTGGCTCTATTGGATCATCTCCGGTTGATACGTGACAATTTTTTTGATGAGAAGCCACAGATATATCCTGATCCATATCTTCAGGCAGAAGCACCTGAGGATAACGATGTCCCTACTATGCCTGCTGAGGAGGATGCACCGCCACCGCCGCCGCCAGCTGGACGATAGAGACGAGCACATCCGGAGGGGAAGAGGCGATGACATCGACATCCGAGAGCAGCTCCTGCAGATGTCGTCGCACCACAGAGAGACGATCCGGCCCAGCCGACTGATGATTTTTCACAGCAGGAAGACACTTATATACCACATATGGCGTCTCTGCAGACTACTATGGACTTCAATCTGGGTGCAGTGACACAGCTTATGGCGGCCCCCTCTCCTCCCGACGAGGCCTTCTTCAGTACCCCATTTCTACCATTTATAGGAGCTTCAGATCCATATGGCACCCCATATGATTTTGGGGCATCCTCCTCACATGGTTTTGGTCAATCCTCTACACAGCACCATGGGGAGGCACCAGAAGCACCGGAAGAGGAGGAACCTGTAGAGAGGACACCAGAGCGACATGGATGTCGAACGCGGCGAGGACGTGAGATTCAGACGCCGCGTTGTGCTACCGGGGGGCATTGTCATTGATGTTTTTGGATGTAATGTTGTATATATTAAAAAACTTATTCACTATGATAAGTAATTGTTGTTTAAGTCAAATAACAAGAAAATCAAAAATATAATAAATACTAATTGATTTAAATTAACTACTAAATTATAAAGTACAAGTACAATATAAACAAAATTTGTCACACTGACTAAACATCTGATAATTTCTTGAAAAATGAAAAGAAAAACATACATATAGTAAACAAAAAATATTTTACACGACTACTTAAATATTTAAAAACATTAAATTTATAATTTTATAATAATAAATATATTTATAAATGTAAATTACTAATTTGTAATTAATTAATTAATAATTAACCATTAATAATTACTAATAAAAATGATGAATAATAATTAATAATTATATTACTAACTGATTAATTATTGTATATTAAATAATAATATTTTATAGAATTTCAAAGTCACATACTTGAAACATTTTTAAGTTTCAAGTAGTTGGTTTTGAAAGAATATAAAATATTTTTTATCGATATTTTTTACATAATTTTTTTATTTTCATCTATTAAGTATATTTTTAATCCATGTTTTAAGTTTCATTCATATTGTTCATATAGATTATATTTTATAGGCGTTCAAAGTCACATACTTGAAACATTTTTAAGTTACAAATAGGTGGTTTTGAAAGCCTATAAAATGTTTTCTATCAACATTTTTTACGTAATTTTTTTATTTTCATCTATTAAGTATATGTTTAATCCATTTTTTAAGTTTCATTAATATTGGTCATATAGATTATATTTTATAGGCGTTCAAAGTCACATAGTTGAAACATTTTTAAGTTTCAACTAGGTGGTTTTGAAAGCCTATAAAATATTTTTTATCGACATTTTTTACGTAATTTTTTTATTTTCATCTATTTAGTATATTTTTAATCCATGTTTTAAGTTTAATTCATATTGGTCATATAGATTATATTTTATAGGTGGTATTGAAAGACTATATGTTTAACAATATTTGATTTTTTTTATAAATAACTACTTATAACTATGTAAACATAGAATAGTAATTATAGATTTAAAATTATATATATATGTACAAATATATAATTATAAATATATAAGTATAACTACAATTACAATATAATTCTAAATATAATTTTACACACACATATATATATATTTAAATATGAATATTAAATATATTTATAAATAAATTTTAAATATATATGTAACAATATTTTCATATTTATATAATTATAACTATTTATTTATAAAGATTAGTTTATAATTATATAATTACAAATATATTTTTTATTTAAAAAATATATATAAATAGATTTATATTTATAAATATTTATTTTTAATTATATATATACATAATTATATTTATACACACACATATATATAAGTATTTATAATTATAATATTTATAATAATTATATGTAAATATATAAATAAAACACACTAATCGAAAAAAACCCCTTATATTTTATATAATATAACTATATAAATATAAATAAACCACATATTTTTAATTTAATACATATTTTTTATTTACAAAATTATATATAAATTTATAAATTTATATAAATAATTATATATAAGGTTTATTTCATTATTTTATTAAATAATTAAATAAGGTTTATAACTATATAAATATAATTTTATAATTATATAATTATAAATATATTTTTATATATAATAATAATTAATTTAACATTTTTAAATACATATTTATAAGTTTTTTAAAATTTTATTTATTTATTTTGAAATTATTTATTATAAAGGGATGAGGTGCAAAAAAAAACAAAACAAAAAAACAATAAAAGGGAGGGGTACAAAAAAAAAACAATACTAGAAAAGAAAAAAAAGAAGAAAACAAAAAAAAAAAGAAAAAAAAAACCAAAATAAACGAGAAAAAAAAAAGAAAAAAATCCAAAAAAAGGGGTGGCAAAGCGCCACTTGAAGTGGCGCTAACCACCCGCGGTGTTGAGCACCACATGAAGTGGCGCTCAACAAACCTACTTTCCTAATTATACTTACCCTAAACCCAAAAAACTAAAAAAACCCCCTTCTCCGAAAATAGCCTCACTCGCCCCATGGTCTGCCACCCTGACCAGCCACCACTGATGCCTCGGTCAACCCTATGAGAACCCGTCACTTCTGGCCGTGATCACCACTACTCCCACCACGGTGACCAGAGACCGTTTGGCTGAATCCCCTATCACATTCAGTACTTCCAAGTGACCCCCCTGTGTTGGATAGAGTATTCCCATCCCAATCATGTGACCTGCAACTAAACCGGGTCAGATTGACCTGAAACGGGTCAAGGCGGGTCTTCCCAACCTGGAACTACCCTAGAGAACGGGCCTGTGTGTATCTGGCCCAACCCACAATGTGCCTGAGTAGGTTTTAGGGCATTGTGAAAATTTTAAATATTAAAAAATATTAATTTTGTTATTTTTGGATGAAAAAATTAATGTGTTTTGATATTCATAAATTAACTTAATTTTCGAATAAAATTAAAGTAATTGATTAATTTAATTTTGGATTAAAAATAAAATTAATCGTGGGACCAAATAAAAATCAATTATTTGAATTAAAATAATTCATTTAATTTATTAATTTTCCTCGACCTAAATTTATTGCATTTTAATTTTTTATCGCGCTTTTAATTTACCCATTGATTAGTCCTTAGCTGTAATCGACCCTGTATTTTTCTGGGTTATTTTTATTTAAATATTTATTACAACCACGTGAGATGTCTGTAATAATTATTTATTTATCAACGGTCTACACATCATCCTTTTTATTTAATATGTATATGGGTCTGCATGTCCATTTTTATATGTATTTATATTGTGCTTCCCTAGACCCTCTCACATGAATGCAAGTACATTTGTACTATTAATGATAATGAAGACATGGAACACACCAAGACGAGGTGGTATCCCAAACGAGAAATGAAAACACTAGATCAAGGATGCGGTGCAATACAAGTCAATATCCGACTCAGATATTATACTCGTAGGTCATAGTTGATCCATTGAGTTTAAATTGATCAACCAATATTAAATTCTCAAGAGCAGTTGGGTAATTTGTTTCTTTTATGTATTTTTTATTATTTTATGAATTTTAATGACTGCATGAAATATATAAAATAATAAATAGAAAAATTCAAAAATTTGTGCTGAATGTATTCTATTAATGAATGTTCAGTTGTGATCATGAAAACATAGTATGAACATAATTAATAGAAAAAGATTACATTCATTGAGAAATATTGAAAACCTCTCAAATAAATATTAAGTCACAAATTCCTTTCATCATTTGAATTTGAACATAACCAGGTGTACGAGGTGCTCATCAGCCCCGATTGAGGGTGCCTCTTATTATTGGTGATTTCTTATGAGAATGATGAGTCAACTTCACTAACAATGACAAAAAATAAGTATCCATGAATAAATTATTGCATATTTAGAGACAAGTATTGAGTAGATCATGTTTATGATTTTAGAAGTTGAGACTCTACTCAATAGTCCAAGGAATTGCAATTTAATGCGATTGTCCAGTCAAACATCTACCTAGAAAGTCTCTGAGTAGTGGAATAACCATAGCTTGCAGACTATGGGGAGAGGTTTCAAGGATCCTTTCCACTATAATACTCAAGCGATAGAGAATTTTGAGACTAGTAATGATGGATACATGGTTTCAATAATATAGTGGGAGACATTTAATGATTAAATTAATTAATCAATAATGTCTAATTAGTAATCAAGATAAAAGTGATAATATACAAGTGTTTATTTTTTAGGAAATGGAAAGTAAAACCATATATACTCTACACACCATAATAGAAAAAGATAATGTCCTCACCAGTAAAAATTTCAAATAGTGGTACAAGTTCTTACACATAATACTACAGTATGAAAGGAAATTATATGTTCCAGAGTCCCCACAACTTGATCAACCTCCATAGGGAGTTAGTGAAGATGAGAAAGATTCTTTTAGGAGACTCATGGATAAAGAATTTTATGTTTATATCATAATGATAACATCAATGTCTAAAGAGTTGAAGGTGAAACATAAGGACATTGATGTGTCTACCATGTTGCCTTATCATCAAGAAGTTTTCAAGGGGAAAGTAAACCGAGAAATCAATGAGATAACAATAAAAATGATCATGTATCGATTGAAATATGGAACTCAAGTTGATCCTTATGTACTCAGGATGATAAAGTAAATTGAGAGACTACAAGAATTAGGTTTCAAATCAAATCAAGAACTTTCAGTTCATCTCATTTTCTTATCCTTACCACCCAGTTTTTCTAGTTTCATTGAGAATTATCAAACAAGTTGTTTGGAAAAACCACTTCAATATATTTTGGGATAGGTTATCTAAGAATATGAGAAATTAAAGAAATTTAAATATTTAATTATTAAGGTGAACAAAAAAAAAGACAATTCTAAAAGGCCGATTGAAATTATACCGCTAAAGGCACCTTCACAACATATTTCTAAGAAACCAAAGATAAAGAAAAAGAACATTGAACATGAGGATATTTTATTTGCATGTGGAAATATATGTAAATGAAAGAGGAACTATAATGAATTAAAGGAGAAGAAATCACGAGATTATACTTCATTTATATTCATCATTAAATGAAATATTACATATATGATCCTTGGGTATTAAATAAAACATGTCCTAACATACTTTCTAAATACAGGAACCATGGAAGTCAAAAAACCATTACTAGAAATCAAGGTGTGTTCTCTCAGAAGTTGAATCCATAGTGAGAAGCACACAATTTCATTTCCAAGTGAATGGTTCATGCAAAACTATAATTGCATGTTGAATTCTACCAAAACATTTATGAATGAATGTTGTTTATGGTATTTCATATAAACCAATAGTTAATTAATAAATGAATCAAAAGAAATACATGATGAATATAAATTGTAAGACAAGATAATATTTTTTCTAGTAAAATGAAAAGTACTATTAAAAAATATACCCAGTATGGTCTTAGAATCTTCAGAGTTAAAAAATTTAGGTATTTTTGAAACATGTGCTTAGTTAGTCTTGGACAAAGAAACCTTTAGAAATAAAGGTAGGCCACAAATCATTAATAATTGGTTCAGCTAGAGGGCGTGAACCATTCCAAGGGTTAGCTAGTGGTAAAATATTATAGATGGCTGAGGAAGGGGAGCTACAAAGATATAAATAAACATGAAAACACACACATGCAGGAAGCTGGGGAGACTTGAACCCAAGACCTCCCCGACACCCCGCAATTCCCTTTTCCACTACGCTAGGCTCTGGGGGAAACTAGGGGTAAATATACTTCATAAGATTCCTTTAAGTGTTTTAAGGAATGAAAAGTGAACTATAACATATGTGTCGGTCATAGTGCGTATCTCAATAGGGGGGGGGTGAATTGAGTACCCAATAAAATTTCTATTAAAAATAGATTATTTGAAATCCCCCAAATATTCAAAAACAACCCATCTTATCAAAATAAGTAGTATGACATATATCATAACTGTTCTAAATATTTCTCTTAAGATTGATTAGGTATTTAATGAATAATATATATAATATTATTGAATCCATTGAAATCAATTTACTTGATTAAAATACTATATAAACACAAATTAATATAAACTAACAAAGTATAAGTTTTGTTTATAGTTAAAACAATTTTCAATTTTAAAGAGAAAACAAAGTAAAACAAAATTAAAAATAAACAATGGAAAAATTAATAAAAGAGGTTCAGTCTCAAGTTGAGACTTAGTCCTCTCCATTCGGTTATCACCCACCACCAAGTAGTTTATAAAATATAAACAGATGATCCATAACTTGGATCAAGTTTTAAAACAGATAACACTGTCTAGGTCACACATGTAACGCCCATACCCCTCTAGACCGGAGCCGGTGCATTAATTGTTACATTGTAATGATTACAAGGAATCAAATCCCGAAGGACTGAGTAGTTTAGTAGTCTTTAAGAAACTAGATACATACATGTAACTCAAATTACATTGGAAAAGGTTACAAACTACAACACATAACAAAAACTAAAAACTGCATCCATAGAACTCAATAAATAGTCTCCTATTCATAACCTCTTGAAGGTAAAAAAATGAAATGGGTGAGCTCAAATTATCATTAAGGGTTACAATTAGTGGAAGCATGAATCAATAATAACTGAATCATAAACAACTTGGCATAGTCAATATTTTATGGTGAATAAATGAAAAACTCACGCCATTAATAAATTGAGAATGAAACTGCATCCATAGATTTTGTCATAGTGAAAACCTCATGGATAGTAATAAATGATAATGAATAAAGATAATGATTATTAATTTTACTTTCATGTATCTAGCACATTATACCATAATACCGTTAAAACGGTTTAGTTCTGTGGGTAGAAACTTGTCTGATTTTTGGAAATAAACTCGAAGGGTTTGTCAACTGATTTGTCTCATGAGAACTATCGATGCGTCGAGGGGCTATAACGAGCCCCACCCACCACTTCATGTCCAAATAATTATTTATACATTTATTTAATATAATATAAATATTCCTTTTCAATATCTTTATAGAGTAGATGATACATATTCATCAATATTACCACAGTTAAAACAACATTCCAAATAAACACCGTATGTAATATGGTATACGGTTTAGACAATAAACATATCCATGATATGAGAATATGGATATTTAAAATAAAAATAATTTCAAATGAAAAGTGATCTCAAATGGGCAGTAGGTACACCATATAAGGATTATTAGGTGCACAATACAAATTTAGTCACAACAAAATGGCAGTTGAGACAAAGTCCCTTACCACAATGTAATCAGTCGAATCATATGACTAGAACTTAATAAACATAAAATGAATCATTTAATACCATGAATATAAATGTAATCATGATATTATATGAAAAATGGAAGTACACATACACCACATACAAGAAATAAGCAGTGAACAATGGAAATATCACAGAACTAAAAGTGAGATAAGAAACCCCTTACCTTATGCTCGAGTGTATTATTTGTTTGTTTTAATGACCTGAATAATAAAATTTATCTTCATTAATTAATAATTACAGAACCTTATATAAATTTAATTAATTTAGTATAGCCTTATTAGGTTTATTCATGGCCCCTTTTATGGGTTTAAGAGGTTCAATTTTATTGTTTTGGAAGCATTTTCTTCCTTGGTTTTCATGATCCATTTACTTGTATTCATGAATAGAAGTTCGTTTGAAATGTGTTTAAACATAAAGAATTGTTAATATATCTTATTAATTACATTTCAGATATATAAATGATCTTATAATGATTTTGGGTCATATACCATGATGATGGATCATTAGTTAAAAGTTAATTACAAATGTTTGGATTAACTTGGCGATTTTGTTCATAATGAGCTTGTTTTGTATTATTATTTTATATTATGAGTGTGTAAGGATTACAGAACATTAATGAGATGAAATTAATATATTATGATCTGGTTCAACCATAAAAATTGTTTCATGACCATAATTGAAGATGGTAACGAAAATTGAGAACCCACCGTCCTTGAATGTGATAAATTAACACATCTCGGACGATGTTTTAATTTTTAGTATAAGAGAAGAGGGAAAGAGAGATGATGATGAAATATTACATTATCATAATATAATTATAGTTCATTTAAGGTACTATAATTATCATATAATTTGTATTAGGGGAGATGATGAAATAAGTATAAAAGAAAGGAACTCAAAATAGAAGAAAAAATTGAGAAATCTCTCACAAAAATTCTACAGCCTAACAACGTCACATAAATTTAATAAAATAGTTTGATGATAGAAAGGGGGAATCTCATAAATATTACATAATATGTTAAGTAAGGGGAATATCTAATGAAAAATGTCAACATAATCCAATTTAAAATAAAAGAGAAAACATAAAATGAAAGTTTTAAGAAATGAGAAGGGTGGTTGATTCTCTTAACTTGTAGAGTAACTTCCAAAACATTAAGGTTGGGACATTTGGGGTTTGAGGACACCTTGGGAGGACTCCTAGGGAAGTAATAATACTAGAGAATCTAGGATAATGAGTTTGGAATGAAATAAAATGAAGGGGGTGAGTGGGTATTTATAGTAAATGAGAGGTAGTTTTTTATTAATTAAAAGGGACACCTCATTAGTGGTTTTTGAAAAACTGTAGGATTGCCCATGGTATTTACCCATGGTTTTAGCCACTTGGGAAACATTAATGTCCCTTTTTATGGGTTTAAGAGGTTTAATTTTATTATTTTGGAAGCATTTTCTTCCTTGGTTTTCATGATCCATTTACTTGTATTCATGAATGAAAGTTTGTTTGAAACGTGGTTAAACGTACAGAATTGTTAATATATCTTATGTGTGAAATTTCAGAGATATAAATGATCTTATAATTATTTTGGGTTATATACCATAATGATGAATCATTAGTTAAAAGTTAATTACAAATGTTTGGATTAACTTGACGGTTTTGTTCATAATGAGCTTGTTTTGTATTATTATTTTATATTATGAGTGTGTAAGGATTCCAGAACATTAATGAGATTAAATACATATATTCTAATATGGTTAAACCATAAAAATGGTTTCATTACAATAATTGAATATGGTAACAAAAATTGAGAACCTGTCATCCTTGAATGTGATAAATTAACACATCTCAGACGGTGTTTTCATTTTTAGTATAAGAGGGGGGGGGAAGAGAGATGATGATGAAATATCCCATTAGCATAATATAATTACAGTTCATGTAAGGTACTATAATTATCATAGAATTTGTACGAGGGGATATGTAACACACCAATATTTCATAGTATGTTATTTCTTTAAAGTAATTCATTAACTTGCACTACAAGCAACACTGAGTTCAAACGCACCACGACTTACCAAACTAGCCGTTCAAAAGCGGTTATGAATAGTATTAACTGAATTTTTAACTTTATACAATACTTATAATTTTAGAATCCATATTATGAGTTTCTTAGACATAATGTAAGAACAAATTCATTTTTTTTCAGATAAAGGAAGTATTTTTCAAAAAAATGAAATTTTACCGCCTTTTAATGACGAACCCTTTTTAAATCCAATATTTGAAACTTTTATAGATTAAATTTGACAAAATAAACTTCTTCTTTAGAATCGGGAAATAATAATTTAGTTTCAATAAATTTTTGGTGTTTTTCTGATAACTTTCATATTTGGGTGAATAGTGAAAAATACTATATTTTAACTGAAAACAAATTTTTTAATAAAAATAATTTATAGTGTTGAATTATAAATTTTAATGGTTTAGAAGTATAATTAGATTATATTTTTACCATTTAATCCAATTCTGTTCATTTTAAGCAATTTCACTTTAAGATTGAACATAAACAAGTACCGATATTTTGATAGATATTGTTTCTTAAAAATACGCCTTTTGGTTTTGACAACGGGAATTAATTTTAAATTAATAAATGAAAATTATATGTTTTGAATTTGGTAAAATAGTCTTCATTTTTGAATTTGGAATATCAAAATTAGCTTAGGGTAATTTATTGGTATTTTTCTGAAAACTTTCAATTTTTGATGAATAGTAAAAAAACATTGAGTTATAGTTTAAAACCGAATTTTTATTTAAATAATAATTTATTTTATTTAAATTTATTTTAGGTTAAAATAGATACATAATACCTATATAATTTCAATGTAATTCATTGGAGCCAGTTTATAATAATTTTAGATATATAAAAATTTTATTGAACTTTTCACCGTCTTTTACCCATCTCCTAGGAGAATTTGAAAATTCACATAAAACTTAATTTTACTTCTTCTGTGAGTGGAATTTTGAAAATTAGAAAGACACGGTTAATATCAAGGAGTAAAATGTGGTTCAATAAGATAAAAATAATTTTTGGTGAATCGTAACATTTTTACTTTTATTTACCACGATTAAAAGTAAATAGGGTAATTAAGGGTAAAAATGATATTATTATTACCCTAACACATGTCCTAATTCTATTGGATAAATGTAATTCGACCAAAAACAACCTTAGAAATAAAATATGACCATTTAGGTCCACTTGGATTAGATTAATACATTTATTATTATTTTATTTAAAGAAGAGTTAAAAGAGTTAAAAACAAAGTTTAATAACTAAACCATTTTTAATATAGGGTTATAAATAAGATAAATTTGACTATAAATATTAATTAGAAATATAAAACAATTTCATACATAATGGTATTTTATTTATAATTTTTAGAGATTAAATAATTAAATTTATTAATGACACAATGATGATACAGTAATTACCTTACTAATGAAAGAATCAAATAAATGGTATTATAAATATTAAAATAAATATAATTTCAAATTTTTTATGACATCCACTAATTTTATAGGTTAATATGACATGTTAATATTTATTAAATATATATTTTTTAAGTAATAATGCTGTTAATATTTAAAAATAAATAAATACCAAATAGTGTTAAAATTGACATAAAATAGTTTTTAAAAAACATATTATATTATTAATTGATATAATGGTCCTAAAAATCTAATATTCGGAAAAAATAATTATATTATAATATATATTACATTAATAAACCAATTGGGGTTATATTGACAGTATATAGTAAGTTTATTAACCATATAGTGTAAGAATACAAGAAGACACGGTAAAAGTTACATTATTTAACTTAGAGTTAAATCTAAATGATAAGGTTAAAATGGTAACATAAACTTATCTAAAATCAATTGGTTGAGAGGATTTCGACCCATACCCACCCTAGACTCTAAATAAGTCACTTTGGAGACATTATAAACTGAATATGAATTTACTATAAAATAATATTTTAAGTTTTTCCAAAGATGCCCCTCACCCCTCTAATAAAAGGGCACTTCTCATTTTCTCAAATTCACACCTCAAAAGACATTTGTTTCGGCCAAACCCTACCCAAATATCCTCTTAACTTCCCTAACTTCATCCTAGAGGCCTTCCTTTAGTCAGAAATCCAACTTAAGGATCCCTTTTGATCAAATCAAAAGGAAGAACTCAAAGAAGAGGTAATAATTTCACCACCCACTTTCAGGTTCTTTTCTTCTTCCACTTCTTCTTTCTTTGTTGTTTCAATTCTAAAATAATAACTCAAGTATATTCTATATACTATAATGTTATTATAAATATGGCACAACTATATTCATTATTCTATCTATCTTATGAATGATAATGTCACCATGCGCGCGTACGTACGACTTACTGTCTCCACACCATGGTGTAATTTGTTATTCAACACTATGTTATTTGGATGGATATAATAATGAGTAATATGTATATAAATATGAAAATAAAATTCTAATGTCTCTTTAAAATTAATATACCATCCAATTTCACACCTTTAAGTAAATGATATTTTCGCTCGTGCGTACGTACGGATTACCGTCTCCACGACGCGATGAGATTCATTTCCACGTTCACCATTCATCGACAATTATAAAAATATATATTACTAATAAGTATGTAATATATGACATAATAGTGCTACTGGATATATATATATATATATATATATATATATATATATGTACTTACATATATCTTATTCACTTAGTTCCGTTCAATACGATATGAAAACGAAAACATCGTTTATGCGTACGTACGGACTACCGTCTCCATAAACGTTGTTTTTTCATTTCATATAAATGTATATTATACATATTTATATTATAAATATATATGATATATAAATAATTTTTTATATTCTGGAATTATTTAAATCTTGGTCTAAGTGATACAATCAAGAGTAACAAGTTAAAACACATACGATAAAGAAAGCGATTATTACCCGAAATGTTAATTTAACATGTAAATTATTTTTAAATTGGTAGTATAAAGTCATAAATGAATCATGTATGATATAATAAATATTAATATGGTTCTGGTATAATTTAATAACATACTATGATCTTCATACAGGAGGTTAAACGTACCCTCGACTAAATAAATGTTCAAGGTAAGGGTTAATTCCTCAATCTCATTATTATCTGAGATTGTTTATGTGTAAGTATTTACTGGGAAATTTTTATCATCCATGTCCATTTTTCATAAAAATGATTTCAAAATGAATATTTTAAGGATTTGTGAAAGTTAATCTTTATCAAGATCAGAATTTTAAATATTTTAAAGATTTATCTTTCTAAATCTTTTTAATTAATGTCTATGTTTTCAAAATGATTTTAAGGATTTATTTATATGGAAATGAGTGTTTTGAAATGATAATTATTTTCAAAAGTTTCAAAGTGGTATGGGACACTTTGATTCAAAAATATCTTTTAAATTACTTCCTTTATAAATGTGTGACTTTTAAATGATTTTACAAAAAGGATATTTCTCTTAAAAAGTTTTACTCAACATTTTAAACTATGTCAGCATCCTTTACTGGATATTATTTTTGATTGGGGTTGATTTATTATGATACAAATATTCCATATTGTATTGAAGGTTTTGTGATATGTTTGACTATGGATGTACTATTTTTATACCATTCATGGTTTATGGTTAAAGTATTGACATTTCGTATTCTAGTTTTAATACGAATGTTTATGTTATATTTCAACCTTTTTCATATGAGGAATGTATTGGACTTAGTAAGTGACAGGTGGAGCCTGCTATAGATCCTCGATCCATCGGTAGGTCTCACGAGACAACTAGACATGTAATTGGCTGAGGCCTTTCTAAATTTGATATATGGTTTTGGCCGAGGCCTTAATCATTTTTAGACGTCTTGGTCGAGGATTTGATAAAATGTTTCAGAATGTCCGGCATTATACATTCCCTCATTATGAAAATAATATTGATGGTTCATGTGGTCATTCAACTAGTAGAATACCCATGATTATGTTTTATTATGGCATTATTTATTTAACTCATATTCCTACCATAAAAGTATTCAATTTTTATTATTGGTAAAGGCATATGTTTTCAATTATTCACCATGCTTAATATTTATGGTATCTTCCACTGTATTGCTTACCCTTACTGAGCGTTTGAGCTCACCCCTTTTTTATGTTTCATTTTCCCAGGATTCCAAGAAGTGTATTATGATTGATATGCAGGGTTAAGCTAAATGGAATAATGGAGTTCTCAAAGAACTATCTATGTTGTGTTTTATGTTTGAAATTTTAATGTAAAGTTAATGTATGTAATCTATTTTCCAAGACTACTAAACTGATCGGTCCTTCGGGACTTGATTCCTTGTAATCATGCCAATGTATTAAAATAATGCATCAGCTCTAGGTAACTGGGGTCGGGGCATTACAGTTGGTATCAGAGGAAGTTTAGTACAAACCTTGGAAGCTATATTTAGATGAACTCTGATTGGAGAACATATCCCTAAGATAGACTTTGAGGATTAGTATAGAAGAACTTCCTAGAATTTTGGTATTGTAGAGATTTTGTGAGTTTTCTGAGAAATACCTCCGTGTCTGAATATGAGCAGGTAGAGGCATCTTTGACACAGATGTACCTAGAGGTAAAACCCGAAAACACCGCTTTGAGCTAGACTCGAATGAGAACTAATGCACGACAACGGGCCTTGCTGCACTCTTGGTTACGACACACCTGGGGGATATGCTTAGGATAATTCTCATTTTCTTTACAAACCATTATGAAGGGTTTATGAGTATATACTTACTCAAAGAAAACATTTTTATGATTATCGATTATTTCCATAAACTGTTCAATCTACGTACGTTAGGTATTTTACAAGTTTGGAATTATTCATTGCAATTCATAAACTGACCTAGTGTATGCCATTGTCTAGAAATGGCACCGAGTAGAAGGAATGTGAAATCCAACAATACGTATGATCCAAAGAGTAAGAAGTATCATATATTTTACGATATTAAGCCAACATTTAGAAGGGAAATAGTCTCCCATGTATTCTCAACATATGCAGAAATAATATCATGTGTTAATAAGATAAGTAAAGAATTCTATGAGTCCTATGACTTTTAAGGGAAGCAAGAGAAGATAAGGATGGAAGAGAGAAAGATGGATAAATGGAAGAGGGAAAAGAAGAATTTTCCCATATGTGATAACTGTGGGAAGAAACACCCTGGAACTTACTTGAAGGGAATGAGAGTTTATTATAAGTGTGGAGAAAAAGTACACCAAGTACGTGACTGCAAGGGTAAGAAAAAAGTTTCAAATGTACAATGCTTCATCTGCAAGAAGTTGGGACACTATGTGAACGAATGTACTAATCATAAGAGTATGCCTCAAATGATTCTATTGGATAATAATCAAGTTATGATACTACCACAGATGAGGAGGAATGATTAGAGTTCTTATGTTGTTATTAAAGAATTATGTCATTTGAGTGTTGTATCAATGATGTACTGGTTATAATAATTATGGAGTATATAAGGATTGTACTGCAGTACTATTTCATTAAGGACTTGATATTGTGTAGGACCAAGAAAAGTGACTCAATAGTAGGTTAAATTTTTGGAAAATATATGGTTGTGAGAAAGATAAACCATAATATGGTTCTGATAATGAGGTAGTGATTTTGGAATAATAAATGTTTGATTTGGATAAATTATATTGGATATTCTTGACTACCTTGAAACTGATTAATGATTTTTATATTCCGTCATTGTTGGAGTTTACAACATTTTTGGATGGAAGAAGTATATCCAGTATTCTATAAGGAATAAGGGAGCATGAATGTAATCAATAAGGTTTTATGGTAATTCAGGATGTTACAATGTTTTAAAATAATACATGATGAAGGTGTTATTATATTATTACATGGAAAAAAGGATCTTCATTGTGTTTAACTTCCTTATAAATTTTGGTCTGTGAGTTTGGATAGAAGTATTTTTGACAAGTCTAAAGGTTGGAATGGATTAAGTTTGAATTGTTATTTTTGGATTTTTATTAATAGGAAAACACACAGACCGTGTGACAACCCGTTGCGTCGGACAAAGCTGCAGGAATCGAACCCACAACCATTGTGCGATTGGGATTTATCGTCTAACACTGGACTACATGAAATCCCTAGATTGTATCATGTATTTTCTTTTTTTAAGGGTCTGATATGTGAATTATAAATTCATTATTTTTGTAACCCTATACGATTAGGATAAATTGAATTTTTTTTGAAATCTTTTAGAGTGAAAGATGAGTTTGTGGTAGGAATTAGTTGAAGGATGAAACTCTACTTTTCAAGTATATATATACATATATATTTTTCATCTTATTCTATGGATAAATTAATTCTTAAACTTTAGGTAAAGGATCTTAAAACTAAAAATGTGTTATCCTAATCCCTTATGTTTCGTTTAACCGATGATATTTTAAATCATCATAGATTGATGGCTTTGAGACCCTCAATTCTATAATTTTTTATGATTGATGACCTCAATCACTCTCTATAAATATTTACGTTTTCCCTCCAATTATGTGTCTCTAATCGCCACCAATGTTCTCCTAATCGAGATCATAATTTGGTGGTGACTTTTTCATTCCCCTTTTCCTCTTATTAAGACTAAATTTTATTAACCCAATTTATGATGTGGGATTTCCCACAAAGGTATTTTCTATTTTCAACCTTTTATTTTCGAAGAAAAATTTCAAATTGTGAGGATGCAATTTATTTAAGGAGGGAAGAATGTAACACCCCAATATTTCATAGTATGTTTACTACTGGAAATATAGACAATACCAACGGTTCAAAACCATTGGTATAGGCTGGAAAACCATTGGTATAAGATATACCAACGGTTTCCCAAACTATAGGGAAGTAAGGCGTTGGGAAAGACCTTTACCAACGGTTTAAGGAAAACCGTTGGCAAAAGGTGGAGGAAGTTTTAATTTCCCAATGGTTCCTCTAAACCGTTGGCAAAAGGATTTACCAACGGTTTAAAACCGTTGGAAAATTCATATTTTTGAGCTTATACCAATGGTTCAAAACCATTGGTATAGATTTTTACCAACGGTTTAGATAAACCGTTGGTATATATTCATATATGGTCAAAGCATACCAATGGTTTAGAACCGTTGGTATAGCTTTTTACCAACGGTTTAGATAAATCATTGGTATATATTCATATATGCTCAAAGTATACCAACGGTTCTAAACCGTTGGTATTGGGTATTTTCACAAAAAACCAGTAGCCTGCATACAGCTGCCTCCACTTGATACACCTGCATAAAAAAATCACAAATAACAGCTAGAAATAGAATTCAAACACCACAAAAAACATTGGAAATAGCACAAAAAAACACATAAAAACATCACTCTTCCAACCATGCCATGTACTAGAATTCTCCATTTCAATCTTCATATTACAACAACTCTTCCAATTAACCTATTTCAATTTATTGGGTTCACACATATCAATTTTTTCTTACTCAAATAGGTGATGATTATGATAGAAATTGGTGAATGAGGGGTATGTGTGATAAAGTGAATTAACAATGTGGTTAATATTTGTGCATCATCTAGAGTGATGCATGACTTGCATTGAATGTGATGTGGGGGGATGTCCAGAGAGGGGAGGGGGTTGTCCAGGAAGAGGGGAGGGGAGATTTCCAGGGAGCAAGTATGGGGGTCATGGAGAAAGTTCAATAGGGATTTGTATTCAAATTATAGCACATCATCACATGCATTTGATGAGCATGAGATAATAAGCTTACCAAGTCATTCATATAGTTCAAGACATACAAAAATGGAATAATCTCAAATAAAATTGCATGATCAAAGAAATAAAAAAGGCATGTGAAATCAACATGCCTACATTTACATATCATCCATGAGGTATAACATTTAATCAAATTGTAATAGAATTATACATAAGGCATACGAGTCTCATTTACTTGCATACACAGTGGTACAAAAGGAAAATGTTATTCATGTCCGGGGGGCTGTCCGGGGTCCAAGGAGGAGGTTGGGGGGGATGTACAGGGTCCAGGAAGGGGGGGGGGGGGGCTGTCCGGGGCTATCCTTTCACGTCACATTTGAATCATGGATCTTTGTCCTTAAGTTTCAACAGAATTCGAATGCGTTTGGTCAGTTTGTCGTATGTCAGTTGTTGATTTCACATAAAATTAAGTCCATTTTTAACAAAACAGAGGCACTTTGAGTGGTGTCGGCCACACTGGGCCTCGGATTGAGGCAGAGTTGACTCGAACACGTCACATATGAGACATGGATCGTTGTTCAAAAGTATCAACACAATCAGAAGCCGTTTGATCGGTTTGACGTATGTACGTAAAATATTGTCCATTTTAAACAAAATACATACACATGGAGTGATATCGGCCACACTGCGCTTCGGATTGAGACAGGGTTGACTCGTACACATCACATATAACTCATGAATATTTTTCCTAAAGTGTCAACACAATCCGAAGGCATTTGGTTGGTTTCCCGTATGTTAGTTGTTGATTTCACTTAAAAATAAGTCCATTTTGAACAAAAGAGAGGAAGTTTGAGTGGTCCCGGCCACACCGCACCTCAGATAGAGGAGAAGTTGACTCGTACACGTCAAATTTGACCCATGGATCGTTTTCCTAAAGTTTTAACATAATACGAATGTGTTTGTTCGGTTTGCCGTATGTCAGTTGTTGATTTCACTTAAAACTAAGTCCATTTTTAACAAAACAGAGGAACTTTGAGTGGTGTCGGCCACACCGGGCCTTGGATTGAGACGGGGTTGACTCGTACACATCACATATGAGTCATGGATCGTTGTTCAAAAGTATCAACACAATCATAAGACATTTTATTGGTTTGGAATATGTACGTAAAATATTGTCCATTATAAACAAAATACATACACATGGAGTGATACCGGCCACACCGCGCTTCAGATTGAGCCAGGGTTGACTCGTACACATCACATATGAGTTCCTTAAGTTTCTTAACTTGCTGTCTAGAGGCTTGAGTCACCGGAGGAAATATAAAATTCTCAACCAAGTATTTAAAATGGGAATCAATAGCATGTTTGGTATAGATTATCAAGAGATAGAACTTGATATACATAGTAATAGTCTCCCTATCAGCATTCATATCCTTGAAATATTTTCTGATCATCATATGATCATGTTCAGTTCCTTGCTCAAACTTTCTAATAATTTCCAAAGGAACAATAGGATCCTAACTAGAAGGGACACTAGAGGTAGCTGCAAATTATTCTCATACAACGGTTCTTATCTGATCAATATCCACAACTAGAGCAAAGGGAATAGAATATTATAAGGAATTTTCTCCAAGAATTTTAAGAATATCATTCAAAGAACTTCTAAACTTATATTTTAGTTCCTCAACCAATAATTTAATAGATTCTATCTCACTTCAGATTTTCAATTTTCAATATTTATTTCATAGATTTGATGCATCATCTTTAGTTGAATATGAATAGCAACCAACTCGAACAAATAAATAGCATCTTCTTCACTAAGATTTGTCAAGAGTGGGGATTTATTCCTTACACACTTGTGGAACTCAGTCATCAAATTTTCACTAAAATGTTTTAAGTCATATTGAGTGAAAATATCTAAGGGAACTACTAAAGGAGTTGGAGTAGGTTCAGATACAGACAGTCTCAGAAATTTGAAATTCTCAAGAAGTCCTTCAATATCAACCTAAGATATCAAGGATCCCTTAGGATCACCTTCCACATTGATTTCAAGTTTATCAATCCTTAGAGGTTCCCTTTCAACAATATATAACTTTCCCCACTCCTCTTCCATAGGGTCAACCCAACTCTCGGAAACAGAAACTATGGTAGCAGGCACCAAACTAGAAGAAGCAACTAAAACTCCCTGATTCCTTTGATTTTTTGAACTCTAAGTAGCCATTGAGAGTTTGACACTGGCAGGCTCAACTTCTAACTGAGTATTAATAGTGGGTACATATTTCATCTCAATATCTCTATGAGCATCACCAATAGTGGATCCACCTTCCATTTTTTCTTCCAAAAGAGACTTTTGAACATCAAACAACGGTTCATTTCCAAAATCTTCTTCTAACAGATCCTTCTTTTCTTTTTCAGAAACATGCTATTCCACAGAATCTATAACACTCATCTATTCATCCATAACAAAATTAGAAACTTCTTGACTAGTGGAAAATGAATTGTCCTCAACAATATCTATAGCTGGAGCTTGATGAAGAGTCTCCACTGATGGAGAGTTCCCTCATCAAAAAATGCATTATTAATATCTAGAGTTATTTCTACATATTTCCTCTTGATTCATCCACTTTCATCATTAGGGTGTGAATCAATTACATCATATCTTCCATCATTTGTAGCTTCTTTTTCATTACCATATTTTTCTTCCTTTTCTTCTTCCTCATCATTATAATCATCATCAAATTTAGTTGACTTAGAACTTCTATATTGATCTTCACTAGAGACCTTAGTCTCTTCGTCATCACTTTTTATGAATTTATCTATTTTTGGAAACCTACTAGGTTGACTAGGAGCTCCATAGTAATATGAGAATATTTGGGATATATACCGGGATCACTCCCTTTATCAATAGATTGACCCATTTATTCTTATTAATCAACAACCTTTTCTTTCTCTTCATCAGAGTAGTCCAATACCTTATAAGTTTCCAAACTATGATCAACTTCATCTTTAGTTCAACCAAGATGAGAAATTGTATTATACTATATATACAGTTTCCTAGAATCTCAACCTATTGTATCTTCCATGGGTTCTAGCTTATCTCCATTCCAGAGCATGTGGCACTTGTTATGCAGAAACTACCACAATCAACCAAAAAAAAATTCATCATCTCGAACTAGGACATTGGCCTTTATCATGATATAAATCATCTTAGGGTAGATCAATTAATTTTACCTAGAAGAAGGCTTCACCATATTGCACATATTCACCATTAAATATCTGTAGAGATCAATCTTGCAACCTTCTATCATAATAAATAAGAGATAAACATATTTATATCTTAGCATTGAAAAATATCCTTTACTCAAGAAAATTATGTGCTGTAAGAACTTAAAAAAACCTATATTCTCCATCTAATTCAGAGGAAATGGTCCTCCTTGTTGTGCTATCTCTTATTAGCACAGTAAGGGTATCTTCATAAATGAACGAGTCACTAGATTCTAGAATTATCCATTGATAGTCATCAAAGACTCCATCATGAGGTAATTTTAAACACTTATCCCATTTTCTTGATGAAAAACCGAACAAAAGTCCTTCGACACTACTTCTAACCCAATCTTAACCATCTTTATTAAATGAAAACTCTAGATTTTGATAAAACTCATGAACTAGATTAGGGTAAAAATGTATCTTATTGGAAGAAAACCAATCTAAACAACCTTAGTTTTTAAGAACCTTGAGTAATAGGGACTTTCTTTATAGCATACATTTCGATTCTACTTCCTTTTCTAGTACCACAATATGGTTAGTAGGCTCAGGGTAAATTGGAGCAGCCAAAGAAGGAAAACTTGATTCCTTCTTCCACTTATTTGAAGATCTAGACTTGAACGATGAAGACAATAAATGTCACTTCATTCACGTCATACATATCAGCTTTGAAAATTTGGTCAAAGGTAAGGTGAAAGTTTGAAATGAATAAGGCAAAGAGTTTCACTCATCCCAATAGAGATCCACAAATATAGCACGGGGATAAGATTTGTTGGGAAAAGGCTTATCTGATATTCATATCATTTGGGATATTAGGTATTATAAAATCGAATTTATACATGAAATTGAAATCAAAATCGAGATTAATATACACATCAGGTTTTAGTAAAATAAATAAATTGGAAAATAAACAGGTGGTTTTTAATATCAAGAAATAGGAAAACTTTCACAAAGGAATAGAATCAACAGTATGAAAATCAATGGTATGGAAACCAATGGTATAAAAACCAATTATATGAAAACCAACACTATGAAAAACAATGGTATAACAACCAATGGTATGAAAACCAACAGTATGACAACCAACAGTATGAAAACCAATGGTATGACAACCAATGGTATGGCACCCAATGGTATGACAACCAATGGTATGATAACCAAGGTTATGACAACCATCAGTATGACTTAATTTTTTTATCATTCCTAATTCATGCTTGATATAATTCTTTTTTTTCAGAATTCAAAGGTTTAATAAATATATCTTCTAACTGATTCTCAATTCTAATAAATTCAAGATTAATATATACTTTTTTGAAAATGATATCTCAAAAAGTGATGTATTATATCAATATGTTTTGTTTTAGAATGAGAAACAATATTTTTAGATATATTTATCACACTTGTATTGTCATAGTTTATAGGTACATGTCAGAATTGATGTCCATAGTCTATTAAAGCATGTTTCATCCACAAAATTTTTTCATAGTAACTACTTGTAACTATTTATTCACCTTTAGTAGTAGACAATGCAATAGAATTTTTTTACTACTCCATGAAACTAGATACTTTCCCAAAAAGTGACATGTACTAGAGGTGCTTTTTCTATCTAACTTACATCCACCAAAATCAATATCAGAATAAATAACCAAATCAAATTATTTTCCTATAGGGTAAAACAATCCTAAATTATTTTTATATTTGAGGTATTTGAAAATTATTTTAACAACAAAAAGATGTGAATCCTTTGGATTTTCTTGAAAATGGGAACACATACAAACACTAAACATAATGTTTGGTCAGATAACAGTAAAGTATAGAATACTTCTAATCATACCATTGTAACTGGTTTGATCATCTGGTTTTATAATTTCATCAAGATATAATTTATAGTTGGTACTCATAAGAGTATCACTAATTTTAGTGCTATACAGATTAAAATTTTTAAAAGATCTGTTTTATATTTACTTTGGTTCAAAATAATTCCTTCTTTGTTTTCAAAAATATGAAATCTAAGAAAGAACTCAAGTTCAACCATTAAAATCATTTCAAATTCATTTTGCAGCATTTTAGAAAAATCAGTGCAAAGATAATTTTTTAAAGATCAAAAAATAATATAATCAATATAGATTTGTACTACCAATATATCTTTTTAAATTCGTTTTATTAAAAGGATTGGATCAACTATTCATTTTTAAATCCCTTTTGAAATCACAAAATTACTAAGCTTATCATACCAAGATCTAGGATCTTGTTTTAAACCACATAAAGCTTTAGTTAATTTATAAACTTGATTAGGAAAATGAGGATTTTGAAAACAAGGGGGTTGTTCTACAAAAACATCCTCAACTATAAAACCATTTAAGAATTCATGCTTAACATCTATTTGATAAAGTTTGAAATCTAGATGAGCGGTATAGGAAAACAATATTATTACGAACTCAAATATAGATACAAGTGAAAAGGTTTCCTCATAGTTAATTCCTTCTTCCTAACTGTAATATTGTGAAACTAATATATCTTTTTTTCTAACTACATTTCCCAACTCATAAACTTTATTTCTAAATTCCCATTTAGTGCCAATAGTCAAGGTTACCTTGGGTCTATCTAAAAGTTCCCACAATTTGTTTCTTTCAAAGTGATTTAACTCTTCTTGTAGTACTATTACCTAGAATTCATCATAAATTGCTTTATTGAAGTTCTTAGGTTCATGTTGAGTCAAGAAAGATTCATGTTTTACCTAATTTCTAACAGAATCTCTAGTTTGGGTTCCTCTATCTAAATATCCTACAACAACATCTTAAAGATGGTTCTTGAGTGTTATAATACTTCTCGAGAAGGTAGGATTGATTACTTTTGTATATTCAGCTGGAAGTTCTGGAAATTATTCACAATTGGATGATTATTCTACTTGTTTTACAGTAGAATCTAAAGGTTTGGAATTTAAGTTCATAGAAGATAAGTCATCCTCAAGAATTTCTAAAGATGTATTAGGCTCATATGGATCTATTTCATCAAATTTTACATGGAATGATTCTTTCATAGTTTTGTTCTTCCTATTGAATACTCTATAGTATTTTCTAGAAATTGAGTTACCAATGAAAATTCCTTCATCACTTTTGGAAGAAAATTTGTCAATATTGTCGTTAATGTTAAGAATAAAGGCTTTGCAACCAAAAAATATAAAGTATTTACCCTTAGGTTTCCTATTATTCTATAACTCATAAAGGGTATTCTTAAGAATAGGTCTAATCAAAACTCTATTGATGATGTAACAGGCTATATTGATAGATTTTTCCAAAAACTAGATAGGTAGAACATACTCATTTAACATGGTCTAAGCTATCTCTTGTAAAGTTCTATTTATTCTTTCAACAGCTCCATTCTTCCAGGGTGTCTTAGGAGCAGAATATTTATTAGTATAGCCATTTTGTGAGTAAAAATATTCAAAATCTTGATTCCCAAACTCACGTCCATGATCACTCCTTAAGGTTTTAATCCTAAGTCTGCTAAGATTCTCTACAGACTTAGCATACTTGGTAAAATAATAACAGACATCACTTTTGTGAGCTATAAAGTATACCCAAGTATATCTAGAAAAATCACCTACAAGAACAAAAACATAGTGCTTCTAATTAATACTAGAAACTCTATAAGTTATAAAAAAAATCCATGTGAAGCAACTTTAGAGGTTGAGAAGTTGACACTTCTCTCTTTAGTTTAAAAGAAACATTGTGTTGTTTCCCTTTTTGATAGGGGTTATAGAATTTATTAGCTGGGAACTCAATATTTACTAGATTCCTAACTAGTCTAGTTCTATTTAACTTTCTAAGTGAGTGAATGTTGAAATGGTATAGTCTCCCATGAAAAAGCCAAGATTCTTTATGAAAAACACTTAAGCACGAAACATTATGAGAAACTAATGAATTTAAATCTATAGTATAAAAATTGTCATTTCTTAAGGAAGTAAAGATTAAAGAATTTTTAGAAAAAAAACATTAAAAGAATCATTCTCAAACTTAACATATAATTCATCATCACAAAACTAATAAATACTAAGCAGATTATATTTTAAACCATCAACATATAAAACTTTAGAAATTAAAACTAATTTTTTGTTACCAATATGGCCTAAGGCGATGATTTTTCCTTTTTTATTATCACCAAAGGTGACATGGAAACCATAAACCTTGATATTAATATTAAATTAGGAATATTATCCTATTATATGTCTTGAATAACCATTGTACAAGTACCATAGACTTATACTAGATATCTTCAAGCATTTTCCCTACAAAATAGGTTTTAAACAAGAAATGTTAGGAATAATTGTTTTGTTATTCTCCTCTGTCCATATTCATATTCCATTCCAGTAACATATTTGGGGGTAACTTTATTTCTGAATATTTATTTCAAAGTCTCTATAAAATTTGTAAAATTTTCAAGGTCTTTCTTTAATTTCTCATTTGAAAGTTTAAGTTCATTATTTTCTTTGAGTAGTTGAATATTCTTCTCTTTTTCTATAGAAAAATCAAAATTTATATTCACAGTTAAAGAATTTTATCTTTTAAGACTTTTATACTTATGCTTTAATTAATTATATGTATCATCTAACATGTTGAAGTATTAAAATGATTCATCATTTTTCATATCATCATCATGTTTCTCAATGTTAGAGTTATCATACATATGTACAAACAATATATCAGAGATAGTGGGTGAAGTAGATACCTCACAAACTTTAGTCATAAAGAACATATTTGCTCTGTCAGTCTTTTATTCAGGTAAATAATTTGAGTCACTAGAGCTATCCTTAGATTTACTCCATGTGTCTTTCATAGCCTTCTTATATATTTTATCCTTTTCCTCATATTTCTTTTTTGTATTTCAGCTTTAGATAGTCCGATTTTATGTGACCTTTCCTTTTTTATTCATAATAAACAACTTCCTTTGAATCATAATCCCTTTTCTTCCAATTCCCTTTGTTATCATATTTTCCTTTATAGATTGATTTTCTAAAAAACTTTTTTCTTCCTATATAACTTCTTAAATATTCTGGCTAGGTGATCCATTTCCTCATCACTGTTAGAAGAAGACTCACTATTACTTGAATCAACAACTTGTACCTTTTCTTTTTCTTTTTTCCTTTGGTTGTCTAGGGGAAATAGTCTTTAAAGATACTTAATTTCTCTTAGCTTAGTCATCCTACTCATAGTTTACCTTAAATTATTCTTCGTACATCATAATCTAACCTATCAATTCGTTGACTAGCAATTTACTAATATCATAGGATTCAATACTTGACTCTGAAGTGCCTCAACATCTTTCAGATAGACATCTCAGCAATCTCATTATCTGGTCCATGTCAGATACATGCTTTTCCAGTGAGCTCATAGTGTTGAAAATCTCATTAAACACGAGGTACACATCAAAAAATAGGCTCATCAGGTTTCATTTTAAAATTATCACACTTAATATTATAGGTATTAAGAATCATTTCTTTAACATTTGTAGTTACCTCATGGGAAACAGGAAGAGTTTCCCATATCTCAAAAGTAGTTCTACAAGATGAAATTCTATTAAACTCTTCATCACTAAGGGAACAATATTGGGAATTCATAGATTTACAATTATTATTGTAAGATATTTTTTTTGCATCATCCCAAGTGCTCATAGCAGTATCGAGTATTTCATATTCATCTTCTATAACAGAATAAATATCAAAACCCATGTTTTGTATATAAAATTTCATCTTTATTTTCCATTGGGCATAATTTGTTCCATTAAAGAAAGGAGTTCAATTAGTAGCAGAACCTTCTTGGCGATTTTCCATATTAAAGAACTAAATTTAGAACTAACAGAAATTTAGGATCTTTAAAGTATAACTAAAATCATAGTTAGAAATATATTTAAAAACTTTAATACAAAATAATGAAATCCCTTGATACCAAAATGTTGGTTGAAGTGAGTATCTCAATGGGTGGGGGGGGGGGTGAATTGAGTACCCAATAAAAATTTCTATCAAAAATGGATTATTTGAAATCCACCAAATATTCAAAAATAGCCCATCTTATCAAAATAAGTAGTATGATATATATATTAATCATTCTAAAGATTTATCTTAATACTAATTAGGTCTCATATGAATAATATATATAATATTATTGAATCATTTGAAATCAATTTACTTGATTAAAATACTATATGAACAAAAATTAAGATAAACTAAAAAAGTATAAGTTTTGTTTATAGTTAAAATGGTTTTAAAATTTAAAGCAAAAATAAAGTAAAAAAAAATAAAACACATAGTGGAAAAATGAATACAAAAGGTTTAGTCTCAAGTCAAGACTTAGTCATCTCCACTTGGTGCTCACCCACCACCAAGTAGTTTATAAAATATAAACAGATGATCCACAACCTAGGTTAGGTTTTACAATAGATAACACTGTCCAAGTGAAACATGACCTCTTCCAAAGTTATTCATGGGAGTAAATATAAACAGGCCACACATGGAACTCTACCACTCTTATCCATGGGAAAAACAAATAAGAAGAAATTTTGGGAAGATATCGTGTAACTTCCAGTTTAGTGTAGGATACAGTGTGCATATGTAAAATGTCTTGGTTCCAGGTGCCGCCTAGAGGTGCCCTATACCCGGTTGGTCACATGGCCTCAAGCACATTTCCTTGAATTATAGAGGTTGCTGGATAGCAGTGAGAGGCTTGGGTGTGATAGTAGGGAAACTATTCCCTCATTGACAGAGTAACACAATGGAAATAAACAGATAATGGTAGAGGAAGTAGTAATAATAACATGAAACAGTAAATAGTGAAAGACTGCAAGTAGATAAAAAAATAGAGCACATATATAAATGATGCATGTCACATATGTCTAGAAAAACAACCAAACAATTCACAATACTGGAATATAGTACTAAACCAAATTACAAAGGAAAACAAGTAAATAACTTCAGCAGTATCTCAAGCCTCAGCTTGGTCCCATGCTCTCCAGCTCCATAGCAATCAAGTACTTGAAGTAGAAGGGTGATTTCTATTATCTATACCTACAACAGTATAATCTTTTTGGGCCCAAAGCATGAATCAAACAGGCTGGGAGACGAATCCCAGTAGGAAACCACCTAAAGATCTATGCCTAATTTTTAGTGAATATATATATATGGTAGGTAATATGAAAAACAAATTAATAAACAAGTAAGTACTGAAAAGTAAAAAATACTACAGTTTCAAATACATTCATTTACATTTATTAAATAAACAACCAAACAATCTCAAGCAACCCTCTGGGAATTTCTCACAGTCTAACCCCTCTAGTTATTCTTAACAAAGACTCTATGAGGAAGCACTCACCATCAATTCCCCTTGTGGTCTCGTAACAATAAACTATAGACACTATGGGGAAGCACTCAACGTCTAATTCCCCCTCATGGTCTCGCAACATGTAACTACATACACTCTGAGGGAGCACTCACATCCATCCCCTCTATGGTCTCACAATGTGAAAGTATAATAGACACTCTGGGAAATACCTCAACATCCATTTCCCCTATGGTCTAAATATACCAGGCTCCTACAGCCTTGTGTAAGTCAATCATACACAAATGATATCCAGTAGCCAAAGTAAATCACAATATACCACTTGTCTAAACAGCTACAAAGCATGGCACAAGTAAGTCAGATAATATTACTCCATCCTAACAGCACTAGGCATGGAAAATAGAGCAGCCTAATAGAAAAAACTAGACCCAATGTCCAATATTAGTTAAAACATGGGAAAACACATCCATAGCAAGGTAATTAAACCTTATTCTCAAAAAAGATCCCTAACCCAAGTAATAAAGGCATAACATGCATTAAATGGTTAAATTCCCTAAACACTCAATACCCCGAACTAGGGTATTGGGCACTTTTTCACATATAATTCAAAGACAAACTATGGATAGGCACAAACCACATACCTCGATGTTGTACGATCGATATAGTTGAATACCAGCCTTTGATTCGTCCTAGAACTCCATAGATATATGAAAATGTCTAAAACATTCAACCAGGAATATCATATGAAAGAGAAGAAATCAAGGGATGAGGATCTAGAAGATGTAAGAACTCACCATGAAGATTCCAACACAATCGACAATGGTTGATTCAGAGAACAGATGGTCGATCAGGGGATTAGAGAAGAATCACAATCTTCAGTCGCTCCTAGGTGAGACGACATTAGAAGAAGTGTTTTTTTGTGAACAAGACGTGACCCTGGTTCGACTTATCAAATAAAAATAAAAATACATGGTGTGTTATTTAAAAGTGCACAGTGTGTATATGACTTTATTGGGCCCTGCTTTAGGTGGTCTCCAAGTCACCCCACATGACCATGTACTCGGCCGTTACATGGATAGTACATGTCCACCCACGAAAACTAGGTACATGGCATGTACTCCTAAGTACACAGCGTGTACTCCTTAAATTTACAGAAACTCATATTTTTGTAAAAAACACTATAAATCAAGATCCATACCGGAAAAGAAGATCTGAGTTCTTACAAACTTCCCCCCTTAAATAAATTTATCCCCAAATATCCCTAAGAAGGTGGAGAAGAATAATCCTCAAATAACTATGGACACTGCGATTGTACATCAGTCTCCCTCTCCCAAGTCTCGTCATGTACTCTCCCATGCTGCCATAACACTCATACAAGAGGAAAAAACTAGTCACGAAGAACATTCACGTTGAGATCAACAATCCAGATAGGATGATCCTCAAATGACCACCTCTAACTCAACCTCCTTGGGTTAAAAAACATGAGACAGTTCTGAGAAGTATCACTGAAACTGAGAATCTTGGAAGACGTCATGCATAGCCCAGTACCTCTGAGGTAACTACAACCGATAGGAAACCGGTACGACTCTCTCCAAAACCTAAAACTACCTGATTTATATCGGTGAAATATTTCCCTATCTCCTAATCCTCCTGTGTCCCAACCTCAGTGTGACATGTAGGAAAACCCAATCTTTGACCTCAAACTCTAGTGGTCGTCTCTGTTTATCAGCATAAGACTTATGCCGTGAATGTGCAGTAGCTGTCCTATTCCGAATCAATTCCACCTACTTTGTGGTCTCCTGAACAAGATGAGGTTCCAACATAGCTGTCTCTCCCACCTCCAGCCAACATAGGGGTGATTGGTATGGCCTACTGTACAAATCCTCATAAGGTTCCATTTGAGCAGTTTCTTTAAAACTATTATTGTAGGAAAACTCCACAAGGGGTATGTGCTTCTCCCAAGAACCTCCCAAAATCTAGGACGCATGCTTGAAGCATGTTCTCCAACACCTGAATTGTACACTCGGACTGGTCATCTATCTAGGGATGGTAAGATATACCCAGAATTACCTGTGTACACAAATCCCTCTTTAGTCCCTTCTAGACACAAGAAGTAAAATGGGCATCCCTGTTTAAAACGATAGAGTGTAGAACCCCATGTAAACGTACAATCTCTCAGATGTAGAACCTTACCAACTCATCAACATTGAAGGTATCCTTGATTGGAAAGAAATGTGAAACCTTCGTGAGTATGTAAATGACAACCCAAACTACATGATTCTCTTAAGGCGACCTAGGAAAACCTATCAGGAAGTCCATCATGACATCATTCCACTTCCACTCAAGAATGGGTAACTAATGAAAAATCCCTACTGGTCGCTGATTCTCCACCTTCACCTGCTGACAGGTGGAACACCTCATCACAAATCCAGCAACCACCCTCTTCATACCTGGCCACCAATACTGATGGTGTAGATCTCGATACATCTTGGTGACACCAGGATGAACTGCCCAAACTAAAGAATGAAAATCCTACATCAGTTCCTCTCATATGTCTTCTGACACCCATATGTGTCCATGGAAGTAAAAGATATCATCCTCACCCATGGTCCATCCAGAAATAGGGTCCTCTCCTGACACACTCTCCCGCAGGACTAGGCCTTCAACATTTGATAGCTGCCTTATTCGCACTCGCTCGAGAAGAGTAGAGGTAACAGCTACAGAAGAAAGAAACATCTATCCCTGTCTATCGTGCACCTCCAAATGCATCTTAGAGAATAGATCCATAAGCTACCACTTACTGCTTCCCTCCTAAACTTCCTGTATCTGAGTCCTCCTGCTCAACGCATCATCCACTGCATTGCCTTTCCCAAGTGTATAGGCAAGTTCAAAATCAAAGGACTAAAGGTATTCAATCCAACTTCGCTACCTCAAATTCAGATCATGATGAGTGAAGATGTACTTGATACTTTTGTGGTTAGTGAAAACCACAAAATTCTCTCCCAACAGCGTAAATAACGAACAACTATAGCCAACTCGAGATTGTGTGTTGGGTAATTCCTCTCCTGTGACCTCAACTATCAAGAATCGTACGCAATGACTCCTTCTCACTGCATAAGAACTGCTCCCAACCTGATACTCGATGCATCACAGTAAATAGTATAACTCCTTCTCATCTCTAAAAAAATGATTATCGATGTTGAGGTAAACCTACCTTTCAGCTCTTGAAAGGCTGACTCATAAGAATCTGATCACAGGTACTTCAGAACCTTCTTAGTCAGGCCCTTCAGTGGCGCTACTAAGCATGAAAAGTCCTATATGAAACATCTGTAGTAACCATCCAGCCCTAGAAAACTCCGTACCGCAAAGATGTTATTCATATTATCCCAGGAAACCACTGCTCTCACTTTCTCTGGGTCCACTGATACCCCTATCTCTGAGATAACATAACCCAAGAAGTGAATCTGATCCATCCAAAAGTGGAATTTTGAGATCTTAGCATACAACTAATGCTCTCTTAGTGTACTCAAAATGATTTCAAGATGGGTAGAATGATCATGTTGAGTGAGAGAGTACACTAATATATCTTCCAAGAAAACTGTAGGTCTATTCGTGAGACTGAACGACATAACCACATACTTGTATAGACCATACCTGCTCCAAAAGGCTGTAAGAGGTATATCAGATGGTCTAACATGCAACTGATGATAACTAGACATCAAGTAAATCTTTGAGAATAACTAGGATCCTAAAATATGATTAAAGATATCATCAATCCTAGGCAAGGGATATTGGTTCTTGACCATCAACTGGTTCAGATTTCGATAATCCACACAAAGTTTGATGGTACCGTCCGCATTCTTTTCAAATAGGATAGGCGAACCCCATGGAGAAGTACTAGGTCAGATAAAACCCTTTTCCTGTAACCCCTCTAACTGCTTCTTGAGATCCTGTAACTCTGGTGTAGCCATCCTATGAGGATAAATGGACACCAGTGCTGCTCCTGACACAAGTTCAATAGAAAATTATACCTATCGCTATAGAGGAAAACCTGAAAAGTCCTCTAGAAAGACATCCCTAAAATGATCAACCACTGGAGGAAAGTACATCTATGAAGTTCCCTGGTCATCCAGATACAAACTAGAAATCTAGGCTGTAACTCCTCCCAACCCATGATGCTCGGGTCTCGCTCTGCTCTCCTGGATATTCTATTCACATTTATGTAGAAACAAACCACCCTATGGTGATATGAAACTCACCCTATGATGATAGAAATCGACAACAACCTAAAAGGGAACTAAACAATCCATTTTGATAATGACATCATAACCTATCATCTCTAAGACATAGATGTCTCATAAAAAGAGACACCCACCAACCTCAAGAGGGCACTCCTTGTACTGATTTACACTAGCCGTTCTATTCCACAACGAAGTGTCTAGCGTCAAGATATCGACAAAAGTAAAGATACAAAGCCAAAGTATCTCCACAATAGTGACATATATGAAACAATGGGAAGACCCTATATTAAAAAGTGTAGAAGATAAAACTATGGAAACTAGAATCATACCTATAACTATAGAGGGTTTAGGATCCTACTCTGGAAAAATTTGCTCTATCGTAAAGCTTGACCTACACCGCGAACTTATGAAGATGACTGAGATCCCTGAGCCAATCCACACTGTGGTTGTCAAAAACCCTATGTCTGACCACTGCAGCCACGACCTCCACCTCGGACTGAAAAGCCTGAAGAACTCTAGGCCCCAGTCTGATGTGGGACTGGTGGTCCTGCTCTAGTATGAGGAGTCAAAACAGAACCCCTATCACCAGCTTCTAGTGAGAAAATATGACAGAAATTATGAGGATGACTCATCTTTCCACAATATTGTTACTCCACTAGGTCTCGGGCAATGTGGCCTCGCATGCCTGCTCTTCCCACACTGGTAGCACACCACCCGGACACTAGAGGGAGTATTCATCCTACTCGAATCTCTATGTGTAGACTCCCTACGATGCTTCCTGCTGTTATTCGGAGGGATAATAACTCCGGATGCCAAGCCTCCTTGGCTCACAGCCCCAGAATCCCTTAGATTGCGCTATATGATCAGCACCTAGTTGACTATGGAAGTTATGGAAGTTATGGAAGTCAACCTGAAGATGTTCACCTGAGATAGGATGTCATGCCTGAGACCATCCTCAAACTTCCTCACCATAAATAACTCATCACCCCCTGGAAAGGGTGTGAAGTGCTATAGCTCTGTGAAGTGATAAGAATACTCCATGACTAAAAGAGTAACATAATCCAAACTCATGAACTCTCAGGCTGGATCGGCTCTCAAAGTCTTCGGGTAGAAGTAATCATAGAAGGCACACTATAACTCATCCCAAGCCATAACCTGGTAGAATCCCTCCTGTGAGATCATATCCCACCATCTCTTTACGGAATCCTGAAGCATATAAGTAGCAAGCTCCACCCTCCTCTCTGGAGGAGTCTCTAGATGCTCGAATATCGATAGCATGGCTTCTAACCATGACTTTGTAGCCTGAGGTCCTCCATCCCTTGAAAAAGTAGGAGGATGCTGCTACTGAAAGACCCACGTCAGTTCTTCCATAGACAGGGCAGGATGTGGCACTCCCTAGAAGGTCTTCATAAACCACGTGAATCCTTCTCAGAACTATGCATCAACACCTGTATCTGGGATAACGGCTAGTGCCAATATAGGCACAACGGGAGGATCTACTGGTAGTCCCTGATCTACCATGTCCGGTGTCTATTCACTGCCCTGTATCTGGCATACAACTGGAGGACGTCATGATGAAATGACTCAGCAAGGTCAAGCACACACCTTAGTTCAAGATTATCAAGGACTGAAACTTAGAAGAGAAGAAAAGTAATAGGAGAAAGAAATATTTCAAGTTCTTTAAAACATGGATACACGACGTGTATGACCCCTACACAACATGTTCCCTGAAGCCTTCACATGGGCGTGTACTTCTACCAAACCTGGTTGTGTAACATCCCATACACACGACATGTTCTCTATTTACAAGACATTTACTTGAATCCTTTCCCCCTACCAAAGTTACTCTACACGGCTAAACCACATGGTTCTCTCCTAGAACAAAACTACACGACATGTTTGTGCCAGACACAATGTGTACCTCTTAGGTTTCAACCGCCCATGTTGTTAGTCACATGGTCGGAGACACGGTTGAATCTACACAGCGTGTTTATGACAAACATGGAGTGTACTAAAAGGATTTCATCCACCTGTGTGGTTAGTCACACAACCGGACACATGGCCTCTATAACATGGTGTGTACTTCTGGTACATGACATGTTCCACTAAATATTTCCCTAACCCATGTCCCTTCCCATATAGACAGTCACACGATCAAGGATTACACGACATGTAAATATAGTACACGATGTGTACTTAATAAAAACATTTTCTTCCCAAACATAAGGATACATGGTGTGTATTCATCAATACACACCGTGTATTCTGAGTTTTTCTGAGTATTAAGCCCCATAAACTACTCTGGAACCCATAAAAATGCTAAAATAAACATTAAAGTGCTAAATTCCGATCCGTGAGGGCTCATACTCCCTGCGAATCAAATCTAGGCATCATATTCATGTCACATAACAAGCATTACAGTGAAATCAACACATGATCCACCAAATTCCGATCCATGAGGGCCCATAACACCTCAGAGACCAAAGTTTGGTTCCCATTCAAACGAATCCTTACACAAACTAATACCCTATCAAATAGAAAGTATTCTATTAAGGAATATATCACAACAACATGAATATCTAGCACACCATCTATCACAATAACATGTAATTGGTAATTCACCCTAAATAGAATGACAAGAATGCATGACATGTGATCTTTAGCAAGTGCCTATATGATGCATGAGATGGCATGCCCTCATCTCATTGGGTTTCAAAAAAATAGAACCTCAATGATATCAATGATAACAATAACAAAACAAGTGAATCACCCAATGGTGAAATAAAATCAACTGTAATAATTGAAAAACTAGAAAAATTGCAATAATCGAGGTAAATTAGCTTTTCCCTAAACACGGGTCAGCTACCCCTGAGCACAGATTATTACCAACTGCCTATTCCTTCCTATCCCTATCTATAGTCTCTAAACAGTAAGTTAAAGAAGAAAATAATTCCTCTGATACCACTTTGTAACGTCCTAATTCTAGGTGCCGCCCAGAGTTTCCCCATACCCAGTTGGTCACATGGACTCAATCATATTTCCACGAACACCATAGGCTGCTGACTATTAGCAAGGGACTTGGTTGTGATAGTGGGGAAACTATTCCCTCATTGGTAGAGTAACACAATGGAAATAAACAGATAATGGTAGTAGAAGTAGTAATAATAACATGCAATAGTAAACAGTGAAAGATTGCGTGTAGATAAACAAATGGAGCACATATATAAATGATTCATGTCCCATATGTCTAGGAAAACAGCCAAACAAGTCATAATGCTGGAATATAGTACTAAAACAAATTACAAAGGAAAACAAGTAAATAACTTCAGCATTATCACAAGCCTCAGCTTGGTCCCATTCTCTCCAGCTCCACAGCAATCAAGTACTTGAAGTAGAAGTGTGCTTTCTCTTGTATATACCTACAACAATATAATCTGTTTGGGCCCAAAGCATGACCCAAAAAAGGTGTGAGATGAATCCCAGTAGGCAACCACCCAAAGATCCGTTCCTAACTATCAGTGAATATATATTTGGCATACAATATGAAAAACGAAGTAATAATCAAGGAAGTACTCAAAAGTAAAAAATCCTATAGTTTCAACTACATTTATTTAAATTTATTAAATAAACAACCAAATAATCTCAAGAAACCCTCTGGGAAGTTCTCATAGTCTAACCCCTCTGGTTCAGCTTAACAAAGACTCTCTGAGGAAGCACTCACTGTTAATTCCCCCTGTGGTCTCGTAATGGTAAACTACATACACTCTGGGGAAGCAATCAATGTCTAATCCCCCCTATGGTCTCGCAACATGGAACTATAGAAACTCTGAGGGAGCACTCACATCCATCCCCCCCTATGGTCTCTCAATGTGAAAGTATAATAAACACTCCCGAAAATCCCTCAATGTCCATTTCCACTATGGTCTAACTACACAAGGTTCCCACAACCTTGTGTAAGTCAATCGTACACAAATGATATCCAGTAGCCAAAGTAAATCACAATATACCACTTGGTTAAATAGATACAAAGCATGGAACAAGTAAGTCAGATAATATCACTTCATTCTAATAGCACTAGGCATGGAAAACAGAGCATCCTAACAGGAAAAACTAGACCCAATGGAAAATATCAGTTCAAATATGGGAAAACACATCCATAGTAAGGTAATTAAACCCTATTCTCAAACAAGATCCCTAACTCAAGAAATAAAGGCATACCAGGCATTAAAGGGTTAAATTTCCTAAACACGTAATACCCCAAACTAGGGTATTGGTCACTTTTGCACATATAATTAAAAGATAAACTACAGATAGACACAAACCACCTACCTCGACATTGTACGATCGATATAGTTGAATCAATGCATTTGATTTGACCTAGAAAACTGTATATCTATGAAAAATTCTAAAACTCTCAACCAAGAATATCATATGAAAGAGGATAAATCAAGGGATGAGGCTCTAGAAGAAGGAAGAACTCATCCTGGTGATTCCAATGCAATCAATGATGGTTGATTTAGAGAAAGGATGGTCAATTGGGGGCTCGGAGAAGAATCATGATCTTTAGTCTTTCCTGGGTGAGACAACGTTAGAAGAAGTGTTTTATATGAATGAGACGCGACCTCAGTCCGACTTATCAAATAAAAATAAAAATAAACGATGTGTTCCATAAAAGTACACGACATGTATATGCCTTTACTGGGCCCCACTTTAGGTGGTCTCCAGGTCAACCCACACAGCCATGTACTCAGCCGTTACACGAATAGTACACAGCTACCCGCGACAACTAGGTACACGACGTGTACTCCTAAGTACACGGTGTGTACTCCTTAAATTTTCAGAAACTCCTATTTTTCTCAAAAATACTAGAAATCAAGATCCATACCTGAAAAGAAGATCCAGGTTCTTACAATACGTAAAATAGAATATAACACACCCTTATCAAATAAGATAAAATATAAACAATAATGAGAAATCTAGGAGTATAGAGTTTAGATATGATCATTCTGTTGCAATGCAGCTTTTGACTCTTGATTTATTTCAGTAATGAATCTTGAGTTGAGTCTTCTTGAAATATTCAGAAAAATAGAGTGTTGAAAACTCTTGTTTTCTAAATGGAATAAGGTAATAAATGAGATGATTCAATTTTGATTTTTCATGAAGTGTTCTCAACAAGTCATCTCTTTTGATTTATAATATGTTCAGCTCGATATGTTTTGGCAGTTCATGCTTCTTTACTACCTCTTGCGTGTGTTCTCTCTTTTTTTCACCATGGAGTGTGATGCACTTTTATCAGCTATAGTAGTAAGGATAACATCCATAGATAATTCCTTGTACTTATATTTATAACATACTCTATATCATACATTTAAGGAACAATCATTAAAATATTAAATAGTATTAAATTAAATAAATATAACTGTTAGAATGATATAATTCAAAAAATAAGTAAAGTAATATAAATAGTGAAGGTGTCTTAAGATCTGGTGGTGTCTCATGTTCTAGAGGTATGAAACTAGTGGTATAGCATTTATAGTACATTTATCAAGTGGTATTTTGTTCTGGTGGTGTCTTAGACTTATCAAAACTTCCAGAAATCCCTGGTGTCTCTAATAGCAGTGTATGTCCTGGCAATGTCTCAGATTTAGGAATTTTTTTTGTGTCAACAGTATGAGTATGAAGACTTGACATGGATGGTGTCTCATCTGGTGGTGTATAGATCAATAGTGCCTCATAATCAGTTAATTCTTCAATCTAGTGGTATGACAGTTTGATGAGGTGATATCCTGGTGCTATCTTAATCTTAGAGAATATTTATACTAGTGGTGTGTCATGACCAACAATGTCTCATACTTAGACAGATTTATCACCTATTCTCAGAATATAGATTTCTTATAGGTAAACATGAAATTTGTTATAATTTTTAAAAACATGATTTTGGGATCATTAAAACTAGGAGGTCAATAGTATGCACAGTTATAATATATGAGTTAGTTTGAGCATGTGTGCCAAATAATATCTTAACCAAGCATTCATCGATGATAATAATGTAGTGTGGAGTAATTACTAAAGGCACATTACTTTATACACATCAAATATATGATGTTATTAAGGATGATCGATGATAATCCTTACATGAAAACATTGATTATTAAAATATAGCATGTAGTAATTCTTAAATAAATATTTCCTTATACACATCAAAGTCATGATGTTACTAAGGAAGGTCGATGATGGTTCTTACATGTTTACATTGATCAATAAAACGTAGCATGGAGTAATTCCTAAATTCACATTTTCTTATACACATGAGGGTCATTATGTAATTAAAAGGAGTATCAATGTTGGAACTTATATGCATTATGGACACTTCCATTATTTGTCAAGGAATGCATCACAAATGGCAGTGATATCCCATAACCATATTCCAATTATAATGATATATGGATATACTATGAGTTAAAGTATGATATAAATCCATCATGCCATGATAATATGTTTTTGGAAGTGAAGTGTTTGTTAAGGATATAAAAAAACTCGCATAAATAAAAACACAATGTGCATCTAAAGTAATTATCCTAAAGTTTCTAAGGATATTACATAAATCCCTAAGATAGATAAGTTATAGTCAATTGATAGAATATATGATTATAAAAGGGTTCACATATATATTTTAGATAATGAGAGAAATATTGACTTGTATTTAGTCAATGTTGAAGATGCACAAGTAGTTGGCATAGAAACAACTTCGACAAGAGCATGTGGAAAATGGAATGTTCCAGAGACACATACTGCATAGGAGGGATGAAACCATAGTGGTGGTTTTATATTCATAGAGGCCGGTGATACCATCCTAGAAGTAAGAAATATATGTAAATTATCTAAGATTTACAAGATAAATTAAAATTAAATAATGGATTCCATGTATCTAAGAATAGGGGAATATTATTTTGAATATTACAGTGGGTATTTAAGTGATATTATATATGGGTGGTACAAGTGTGGAACCAATAAGGCTCAATTGTTTATATAGAATCATTATGCCTAAATCCATTTGAATTTTACTTGTCATTGCTACATTCTATGATCATTAAATTGGGAATTGGGTTTCAAGACCACTAATCTTGGAAGCCGTCTATATGACATAACTATAAAGGGTTGTTGACACCATAGAATAATAATAAGGGGTGAAAGTTATTGAAATCCAGTTTTGGATCGAATTAAGTGACAAGATCATAGAATATTCATTTGGAATGAATTTTTTTCATGTGTATATAAGATTTTAGCTGGTTCACCCTTATTTTCCAAGTAAAATATGTCTGGTAACATATAGAAAACAACTATTGGTCTTAAAATTAATTAAGACCAAGATGAAAATAACTCACCAGAGATTGGATTAAAGTATAAACCTAAGTTATAGGAAACTAGATCTATTGAGGTAGATATAATTATTTCATATACCTAATCAACAGTACATATATTGAAATGGTATTGGTAAAAATACAAGTTGTAATAATTTGATAGAGAATTGTTACCAGTGTCACATGACATAAATCTCTCCAAAAGATATACAAGGACATAAGAGGAGATTAATGTGTTAAGTATAATTACATACACTTTTATGATGGATCAGTCACGTGTTCCATGCTATGTACAAAAAATGACATTTCCAATATAAACTTTATGATAGGAAAATATCAATTATATTTTAGAGAACTGCACAAGAAGTGGTTAGAACTATCCAATTATACTTGAGCAAGTAAAAAAGATATGTATCTAGTATATGGAGAGGAAGGGATACTATTTATAAGGGGACACAAACTAGTCTTACTATGATCAACATGATCTAATTTCATAGTAAGGCTAAGGTAATGAGCAAGAGAAGCTCATTCGAGCTAGTGGTCACCATATTTACAAATACCAAGTGAATTGTGGATTTTCAAGAAGCTAACGAAGAAACATACAATATGAAATAATTTTTTTCTAGTTATTGGAATCACACCTATTAATTAAAGTTTTATCATGATGAAAATTCTTCTACTATTACTAACCAAGATTTCAAGTTTAGACAATGGACAAAGGGATATACTCAGGGATATCATATCCTGAGAAATCTTACTCAAGGAGGATAAGTTGTAGATAATAGAATTTACACACAGTGGAAACATGCTAGGACCATGACTAAAGAAATAACTTATAAAAAACACGATCTTATCATGTGATAGATAATAAGGTTAGTTATCAAGTTGAATCTAGTGAAAGTGGGAGTATTTTAATAGTGGTTTCCCTAGACCCAAATTAAAAGAAACGTTTAGATTACCATATCATTTATAAAGTGAGTTATGAACGATGTATAATTACTATAATAGTGTTTATATTTCTGAATCCACTATTTAAATGGCAATTTTCATTGATATTTGTTATATCAAAGGGTTATAACAATTCCTAGTATATAATGAGAACCATGAGATACTATTACATTAATCTTAAAAAAATGTCATATGGTCTAGATAAATTATTATTGATGGACACAGATGATGTCTAATTATCAGGTGTTGGGGGATCATAAGCATTTAAACTTCTTCTCATGAAGTTTTCACTTAGTGATCTTGAGTATATGAGATTAGAAGGACTGAATTTCCAATAGGAATACCACATGTTTCCAGTGTCGTTGGTTTTTCCTATCTATGAACATGTGTATTGGTCTCCTGACTTAAGATCATTATCAATGTGTTCCATTTGATCATATACTTTGATGAAAGGAAAAAACCATGACATTGAATTCATTATGAGGTAGCTTGTGTTGGGTGTGTAATTGGTTATATGACATTGGTTGAATGATCAAGATAATTTTTTTTTTACTTTTGAGTTAAGGAAGTAATATCTTGACCCAGTTGATTAGGATGGTATTACCTTCACTAAATCCATGTCCATGGTAGAAGAAGGTAAGTCTATATAGTAAGGTCAAAAAATAATAAATAAAGAATGTATGATGACATAAGCTGTGCATCCTTCTTTTTGAGATATAACGAGACAAAGAGATTATATTACACAGTGTGTGTTTTTAGGATCTATGACTATTCCTTATCTCTTTAGGGGCCTTTATGGGTTGATAGACTCTACTCTTGGTTAGTGAATAGTATTCACTATTATCGAGATAAAGGCCTAAATGGTCACACATACTGACATATTCAAGAGTCTTCCCTATTCTAGTAAATAGGTGTATAGGATATGGTGTGCCCCACCGTAGGGTTCGAGAGTTGTGAAAGTATTAACGATCACCAATGAATAAATAGATTCATTATTATTTTAGTATATAATAATTAGGTTGAATTTATTTCTTAAAATTATTCATAAGGTATTTAGTGAATACATGGGAAAATACTATACAAACAAATATTATTTTATTGTCCAAGGATAATTTAATATTTTCTAGAATTTTGAGTCAAGAAAATGAATTGATTTTATCACATAATATATTTATTATATATTAAGAGTATGTGATAAAAATATAAATGACACTATGACATAGTTAGTTCATCATAACGAGTAATTTATTACTTATTTAGTGGGAGTTGGATATACGAGGGTCAGATAACCCTTTACTGGAATTTTATCTCCCACTATATAAACAAATAAGATACTCTCATTAAATAACTATTCATTCATTCGAAATTGATATATTCTATCTCCTACCACATACTAGAGAGAGAAAGTCTCTATATGAGTGGTCAATCCAAGAATTCCTTTGTGGATCAAATGGATGGTATCGAGTTGATCATCGTGATGATGAAGGAATCGACATAGCTCTTCACTAGCACTTGAAAATTCAAAAATCAGAGTTCAAGTGGAATCTTAATGTGTGTGTGGCTGATCTAGAGGGGTTTGAGCTCAAATACTTTGAGAAAAGATTGTTGGTGATTATCTATAGTCATACACGCTGTCGATTCGAATGAGGTAAACATTCATTTAAATTTTATGCTTAATAAATTCATAGGAGATCTTCAAACCTCTACTAAGGCTTAGATCATCAGAAATTATAAGGCTTCATCACATAGACAATGAAAAGTTTTAAATCCCCATACCATTAGCTTCTTCTATGTGCCCTAGTACCATCAAACTTACATGTGAAGGTTTCAAGATGCAATGAAAGTGGTTGGACTCATACCCAACAATGGTTTTCATTGATTTATTTGGATTAAATCCTCAGAAGTGGATAAATGAAACATGAGAATATTTGATATATGATCTTTTCTCATATAATTAATAATTAATTTATTTAATAATTTATTAAATTTGTTTTCAATTTTTCTTCATTGTCAAGTTTTTTTATCACTCTTGTTGTATTATCATTGTGATGAAGGATTCAAGTGTATAATCCCTTTAGCGTCAACCACACATGATCCAAAAACCTCTGAACATTGTTGTAGAATATATGGGTACTAGCACTGATGATCTCAACCACTTGAATCATTTTCTGTTGATTACAACAAGAACCTCTTCTGGAGTGGAAGGATTATATCTAATTCTCTTAGTCTTGAGAGGGAGGAGGATTGATGCTCTTCATTCTTTATATATTTCTTGAGAAATTATTCTCTAGGTTTAATATAATTCTCTAGATATATATGTTTTTCTCAAAAATACTTAACTCTATTAATGGTATAAATCAAGTTATACACTCAGGTCAAAGAATTAGTCATTACACATAGGTATTTAACCAATCTATTAATTATAAGTGAAAATCAAATAAAATAATAATAATATATTTTTATTATTTTCTTGACATGAGCTATACTCACAGATATAAATAAATATTATTTCTTCTAAACCATTAAATTGATCCATAAATCCCCCTTAGAATTTATTAAACCTTGAATAATAATTATTTATTTAAATAAATAAATATCACTACATTATTCATTTAATAAATAAATATGAGATCAACATAACCTCAATAATTGTAATTCTTTGTAACATGATAATGATTTTTATTCTAATATTAAATTCAAATAGAATTTAACTGAGATTCTGAAGATACTTAGCATGTGATCCTCTAGGGAACTTTCTTAATGACATTGGGTGAACTGTCCTAAAATCTAAGATTAGTATATAACAACAAGTTAATGCACCAAATATAAAAATGATAATATCATAACAACAACAACGTCATATAGATGCTCACTGTGTAATATGATATCTTTTTCTCAATATCTCATAAAGAAAGTTTCATAACTTGTGTCATAAACCTATATAATTGTAATATCTTTCTTTTAATTTTCTAAAATAAACTTTTTAATAGAAATCCATGTCCATGGACTTAATCATATAGTTCCATTCTAATCAAAGGGCTTGAGATACCTACTTCCATTAACTCAAAAGGAAAAAAAATCCATTCTTGACTTATTAATTATTGTCACATCACACATGACACACCCAATATATCATAACTCCCCATGAGCATTCATCATGGTTTTTGATAATACATCAACGTAGTCAACTTATGATATACATTGATAATAATATGAAGTATAAGTACAAATACACATGTCCACATATAGGAATATCCAATGACACATACACTACAAAAAATGTGGTCTTAGCGGAAATTTATTAGAGAATTTTTTTATAACTGCACTAAATAATTTTTTTGAATGTTATTTAAAATGTAGAAATGGATTTACAAAACCATCTCTATTCACAAAATAATTTTCAATTTAGTATAAAATTATTAAAACTGTGTCTATATACTGTAAAAAACAACTTAATTAACACTTCCCCCACCCCTATATTGACCCCAACCCCTAAGACCCCCTCCCTTGACACCAAACATGATGATGCCCCATGACCCCCTCGCTCAATGTTGACCACTGACCCTTGAACCCCCTCCCTCGATGTCAATCGTCGACTATGGAGATACCCCCGATGGCTCTTCTCCCTATGAAAGCTACCCATATTTCCCAATTCGTGGTGACCACCACCCCTAATGGTAGAAAATAACTAACCCCTTCCCCATGACCTTATTCTCCTCTATGCCTCCCCTATTTCCCCTACTCTTATTCATGAATAAGTTAAACATTACCAGGATCATATCCCCAACATCCATGCTGTATGTTTCCCTCTCCTCACCTCAGTAACCATCTTTCATGACATCAAACCCTTTTATTTTCGTGGGTAATATTTATTCATTTATGTTATTATATTTTTCATGTCAAATTGAAACATTTTCATGTTAAATTTGCGTTCTTTCAAATCAAGATCCTACCCTAGTCAACGACTAAGTTGAGTGATGGTAAAAATTGATTATATTTGTTTTATTAAACATTTATATCTTTATATTTGAATGTATAAGGATAATAGTGGAAATATAATACTTATGGATAAAAGTTAGATTAATTTACCTTGAAACACACCTTAGTAATCCAAGAGTTTGGATGATTTTTTGGACTTTCAATTAAAAATTGATCAGTGGATGGTAGAATAAAATGTCCATCTACTAATTGTAAATTCAAGTGATAGTTAAATATAAACAAAGTATATGATCACCTGATATTGAAGTAATTTCCTGATCAATATGTATTTTGGATTTGACAGGGCGAATTGAATGTTATGAAAATTCAAAAAAATTGGTATCCTATCAATGAAATAAAAAGTGTAAGGTTCTGGGGCCCACAGTGGAAGCCGGTGGGCTGAGGATTTTAAAATTTTTTGTCAGTAAGATGACAAAACTTGTCGTCACTGACGAACTGAGCCCCAGAGAGGTCTGAGCATCTTGCGTAAATTATTAAGAGCACAAAACTAAAATGAAAACATACCTGTTTCTAATCTAAAGCCGCGGTTGACTGCAACTAGTCAATGATGATCATTGCTTGAAGGATCCAAAGCAGGATCCCTCTTGATCATCCACACATGCTCCAAAAATATGCTGGAACGTCGATTATCAAATTTCGGGTGCTAGCGCGGTGATACGATGAAGCTTTCGACGTCCTGGCGATCACCACATCGAGATCTCTTCGATGCTTGAGGAAGAACTTGATCCGAACTCTTGGATCATTAGCTTCTCTCTCTAGGAAGCGGGAGGAGAGAGAGGCTCTCAATTTTCATTCCAAAAATGAATGAATAGTGGTTTTCACAACATAAGAGAGATCCTCCACCTATATTTATAGTGACGTTGATAAATACCCGGTAGGGTTCCCCGGCCCCCGTTTATATCAACGTTCACTAAATAAATAATTTTTGACGGACTAAATTGTGCCAATATTATTTATTATTTTTATCACATACTTTTAATATATATAAAATATATTACGTTATAAAATACGATCCCTTTAACTCAACTCGTTGTCCCACTTAATATTAAACGAACCTTGAATATTAAAATAATATTCATTCGATTAATATTTTCTAATATTTACTGAACTCGTAAATACATTAAATAAATTCAATCCCAAATATTTTTAACTTGAATATTAACGAATTTATTTAATTCTTTTGGTGATCAACAACTTAGACAATGCTCGGACCCTGTGGCAGGGCCCGCTATGTCCATATACCTATTCAACTGAATAGGGAGGATTCTTGAATACACTATTATGTGTGACCCTCTAAGCCCTTACCTCAATAGAAGTGAATAAAATACACAGACCTAGATAGAAGTCTAGAAACCCATCATGGCCCCTAAAGAGATACGAATAGTCATAGCAATGACTGTCATCCTATGAACACTGACTGTGTACTATAATCTCTTTGTCATTAAATATCTCATAAAGAAGGACGCACTCTTGTGTCATCATCCTTATCTTGATTTATTATTTTTTGATCTATCTGGATGGATTTTCCTTTCTACTACTTTGGCCAAAGGCTTATGAAGGCAGAACCATCCTGATCAACCAGGCCCGAGATATACAACTTCCTAAACTTAGAAGCAACAAATCCTTTCTTGACCATTCAGACAACGTCATACCGCCAACGACACACCCAACAAAAACTACCTATCCACGACATCACTGCCATGGTTTTCATCTTACATCAAAGTACGTAATCAAATGATATACATTGGTAATGTTCTCAAGTCAGGAGACCAATACACATGTCCAAAGATAGGAACAACCAATGACACCCAAAACATGTGGTGTTCCTATTGATGGGTCTTTCCTCATGATCTCACTACTAGAGATCACCAAGTGTGAAATTCATGAGAAGAAGTCTCAATGCTTATGAGCCCCCAACACCTGATAGCCAGACATCTACTGTGTCCAGTCAGTAAAATGTATCTAGAATATAGAACATATATTCAAGATCAATGTCATTGTATCTCAAGGTTCTCATTATAGCCTGGGATCTACTATAACCTCTCCACATGATAATTAACATTTGGACATTACCATTATTATAGTGGACGTAGAAAATTCTACACTATAATGGTAAGATAACATTTTTCATATCTAACAGTACACATGATATGGTAATCAAAAAGTACTGTATAGTTGGGTTTAGGGAACCCACTATTTCAACACTCCCACTTACACTAGAGCCAACTTTCTAACTAAACTTTTTAGCTACTCACATTATAAATATCATGCTTCTGCTGAGTAATGGCTTTAACTACTGGGCCTACCATGTTTTCTCCACGTGACATATCTGCTATATGGGACCTCATTGGCTTGAGTAAAACTTCTCAAGATAAGGTATCCCCGAGTATATCACTTTTTCCATTTTCATAACTTGACAACTTGGCTAGTAAGAATTTCATAATTTACATTATGAGAATACTTTTCTAATTAGGTGTGAATCCAAGAACTGGAACAAATCTTTGTGATTTAAAACTGCTTCTTAGCTGCCTTAGAAGCTGCAACGTACTCAGAATTTGTAGATATTTCTACCACTAGCTTTTATGAGTTTTACTTGCTCATCACCTTTGCTAAACTATGATACTAGATCTAAGGATTACTAGTTTTGTGTCCCACAAAAAAATGGTATACCTTCTTCTCCATATTCCATGTACATATCATTTGTACTTACCAAAGTACAAGATGATATCTCTGACTGCATCACTTGCAGTGCTCCTGGAAATAATTGATATCTGCCTATAATAAAGTATATCCTGGAAATATCAATTATTGTACATATTATGGAATGTGTGATTGATCCTTTACAAAAGAATATTACATCAATTCACAACATTAATCTCTACCCATTCTCTGAACATGTTAACCTGGAGAGATTAAGCCATGTGACATTGGCAACAATTCTGAACTTGAATTGTTCTAACTTGTATTTTTCAATACAATTTCACTATATGTATGATATTGACTAGGATAAAGAAACCTATGGATCTACCTTAGTAGATCCTATTCCCTAAAACTTAGGGTGCTACTTTAAGTCAATCATTAGAGAATTTCTTTTAACCTGATCTTATCTAAATGTAAGACCAAAATCTATTTTCCAAATGTTTCCTAACATGTTTCACTTGGAAAACATTGGTTCTCCCACTAACCTTTGGTAGAAATAAGAAAAATATTCATTTATAATGAATGCTCTAATATCTTGTCACTTACTTTAATTCAGAATTGGATTTTAGTAACTTTTAACCTTCATTGGAATCATATTATGTCATCTTCTCTTTCTAGTTGTGTCGTATAGACACCTTCCACGAAAGATGATTCTTGAAATCCAATGATGAATAGAATGATCTTAAAAGTTAGCTATGACACATAAAATTCTAATAGATTTAGTCATACTGACTTGGTATAACCAATCGAGCCTTATTGGTACCAGGCTTATACCATCCATGTATCTTTTCATTTGAATACCCATCGCAGTATTCAATTTATAAGCCCCTTTTCAATTTGATACATGGAATCCATTATTGAATTTTAATTGATCTTGTAAATATTAGCTCGTTACCTTATACTGCTTACTTGTAGGATTTATTATTCTTAATGAATAATATATCACCAGCTACAGTGAATATAAAACCATCACAACGGTTTCATTCTTCCTATGTAGTATGCATCACTGGAATATGCCTATTCCAGATATACTTGTGGAACTTGTTCCTATGTCAACCACTTGTGCATCTCGAGCATTGACTAAGTCTAAGTCAATTCAGCTCCCACTATCTTTAATAGATATGTGCACCCTTATATAGAAATGTACTCTAATGCTTGACTACATCTTTTCCATCTTAGGGATTTATGTAATATCCTAAGCAACTGTTAGGATAATTACCTTAGATGCACAACGTGTTTAACTTGATGCGTGTTTGTTTAAATCCTAAAAAACGCTTTGCATCTAAACACGTCATATGACATAATGAATTTTCCATCATACTATGACTTGTATGATATACAATTTTCATTTTAGTTGGCATATTGGTTATGGGTTTAAGCCGTTATTTGCAAAGCACATCATGAAATATAAGGGAAGTTACTGCAGGTTGTAACATTGATACAAATTACATCATAAATTTGATGTATAAAATGCACATTTAGGAATTTCTCCATGCTACATTTTGTTGATCAATGTATACATGTAAGACATTATCGTTTATCCTCCTTATGAACATCAATATAGTGATGTAGATAAGGTAACATGTGTTTAGGAATTACTCCATGCTACATTATCATGATCCATGATTGTTTGGTGAATATATTATTAGGCATTCCAATCTAAAGAAACTCATATCTTCTTAAAAAACATATACTTCACTATTACTTAATGACTTAAAGGAAACTTATGAAGTATCTTTACCTCTTTATTTCTTTGGAATAGTTCACACTGTCTTGTTGAACTAACCTCGGAAAGCTTTGTGGCATACCTTTATTTCTAAAGGTTTCTTTGTCTAAACTAAGGATATCAATAATACCAAAGGTGTTTAGCTATGCTGAGCCTAAATACCAAACTGGGTATATAGTTGATGTCCACTTTTAGTTTTACTTGAAAAAGAATCATATTTCCACAACTGGGTAGGTCTTACAATTTTATATTCATCATGTATTGCCTTTGATTCAAGTAGCAGAGAACTATTTGTTGAGTATGTTACCACAAACAACATTCATTCCAAAACATGGAATAATGTATCATTATGTCCAAAAGGGTTATGTGAGATAAATGTTTTTGTTATACTCTACAACTTGTTCTATTTGAATCAATCCCTTGGCAATTAGAAGTTAGGTGTTTCTCACCGCTGACTTAGGAATCACCCTTTCTCAGATGTTTGGAGAAGACACTTTACTTCTAGTAATGTTTCTATACTTTCTTGGTTACTATATTTCAATACATATATGTGAAAAGCATATTGTATTTTAATACCAAAGAAGTATGTGAGAAAACAATACTTTTATTTGAAGAATATAAACTGAACGAGAAGCAAGTATTTGCTTCTTGTATTTCAGTTTTTAATTATCCATGAATTTATTTCAATATGTGATGAAAATAACCTCTATTAAGTAACCATCCACTTTTATTTGAAGGGAACGATGAAGGTGCCTTTGGCGTAACTTGCCATAGGCCTTTTCACCTTGTCATTCAATTTATTTTCCATAAGAATAAAAGATGTCGTTAACTCCAATATTCTTATTACTTGGAGAATGTTACCATAAAGGTAATGAAGTGCTTACTCTATATTTTTCATTTGTATCCTTAAACAAAACTAGATTAATTGGGTGTAAAAGGTATAAGAATGGGATGGCATGAAAGATTTTGAAATGTCTTTCACTTTACACAAACTGAGTGTAACCATCACATTCAAATCTTTCTTCACTTTCTCCTTAAAAGGATATTGGAGATGAGACTACATGTGATCATCATCCAAGTCATGATGTAGTGACCGAAACTAACATTAGACGTTGATGATAGAATTATGATAGAACCATCATATGATTGATTCATGAGTCTCCTATAAGCAGTTTTACACCCTCGCTTCTTGAGGTGGTTTAACAGGTTAGGACACAAGCACCTTGAATTTCTGATATAGTAATAATGTGCGCAAGTTCCTATACTACACTTGGAATTTCGTTCTTGTTTGGACATTTACTTTGTCTAATAATTATTGCAGTTTTATTGAGGTATTTTTTTACATTATCTACAAATATACTTTAGTATATTGTACTTTTATGTGATTACCTAATGTGACATTACTGATTATTTAATCATTAAATGTCTCCCACTAATTTTTCTAATTATAGGAACCCTCTGTACTAGAATCAAAATACTCTAGAGTATTCTAGTGGAAAGGATCCCTGAACCTCCCTCATAGTCTACAAGTTATGGATACGCCACTACTCGGAGGGTCTAAGGTAGGCTTTTGACTGGCCAACCGCATTAACTTGCGGTTCCTTGATCTGTTGAGTGAAGTCCCAACTTCAGAAATCATTTACTGATTTACTCAACGCTTGCCTCTAAAATTACAACAAGCTATATAAGGATATTTCTATGCTACAATTTTAGTTAAGTCAACCCACCACACGAATAAGAACTACCCGGTAGTAAGAGGCACCCTCAGCTAAGGCACGACCGACACCTCGAACACCCAGTTTTGTTCAAACTTAAATGATGGAAGACTATTTGTGACTTAATATTTTATTTGAGGGTTTTATTGGTTTTTCTCTTGAAGAATGTGATCCATTTCTATTAAACTTTTTCATCTATGTTGTCGCATGCACAACTAAAATTTAATAGAAAAACATACGCCACTTCTTCATGCATTTTATTATCTATTATTTTATGTATTTTCCCGCTGTTCTAAAATGAATAAAATAATAAGTAAATGCATAAAGGCAAATTACTACCCGACTGGTCTTGCGCATCTAAACGACCTAAGGGCATCGTACCTGAGTCAAAGCTTGACTCAAAATGTCGCTTGCCCCTTGTCTTGTATGTTTGCTTCACATCTGGAACATCACCCTATCTTGGAGGGGTCCACGTCACGTCTTGGAGTACCGCCTCATCTTGACGAGGTCCACGTGTCATCTTGCATCGTCTTGATCAACGTGCACCGCCTCATCTTGGTGGGGTCCACATCGTTCGTCGTCTTCATTCGAAGTACAATATTACTCGCGCGCAGGTGAGGGGAACACGAGTATAAATGTACATCATATGAATTGGACACGCAGGTCCTTATACATTTTAACAGAAATGAAAGAGGATGTGTAGACCGTCTATTTAATTAATTATAATCATCGCATGCAGTTAAAATAATTAATTAAATAAAAGGCAACATACATGGGTCGATGCTCAAGACCAGCAGATGGGTAAAATTAAGCGCGATAAAATTAAAATGCATTAAATAAGTACAAGGGTTTATTTAATTAAATTAACTGAATTAATAAATTCAAATAATTTAATTAATTATCGGTCCTTTAATTAATTTAATTTTAATGAGAAAATTAAATTAATTTAACTTAAATCAATTTAATAATGAAATTGAATTAATTTTATTTGGGTATTAAAATTATTAACCAAAATTAATTTTAATTAATTTAATTTATAAACTAAAATTAAATTAATTAATTTAATTAATCTTGATTAATTTAAAGTGCTCGATCCATGAAAACACCGATGAATGGCCTGTGTAGGTCAGGCCAAACCCGCACAGGGCCATGCCATGGATGAAATGGGCCGGGCCAATCCGCCCAAACCCGTTACGGGTTGGGCAGGTCTGCTCGGACCGCTTCAGGGCTAAATTTGCACTACGAAAAATAATTGCAGACAAATGAAGGATACCTCCCGGATTTGACCAATGGCGCGACGATGCGCGGTGCACCCGAAAGGCCGAGCGGGGCGACGACCGCTCTCCCATCCCGCATGGAAGGAGCCCGGCTATGCGAAAAAACCTGAGGGGTCCCTTGGGCTGCGCAAGGAGGCCGACGGCTTCAAGGAGACCTGCGCGTGAAGCGGGTGCGTGACAGTAGGGAGACGCCAGAATCAGGCGACTTGCGGCATGGATTGTCCAGAGAAGGGTATTGTCGGTAGCAAGGGGAGGTCCGAGTAGCATAGGGCCAGGCCGGAAAGGCCAGGTGGTGTCTCTGGGAGGGCAGCAGGAGGCAGACGCCGGGACCAGGTGGTCTGCTGCGGGTTGATGGCTGGGAGGTCCGACGGTGCATGGCTGGGCGGCGTGACCTACTGCTGGCCAGCTACGGATCGGGATCTGCGAGGTGGGTGCGACACTACAACCTGGAGGTAGACGACTAGAGAGGAAGGTGTGTGGCCAGGCGCTGGAGGGAGGTGTGCCGCTGGCTATGCGCGAGAAGAGGAGTCGGCTCTCCAGGCGACGACCTGGACTCGAGGAGGCGGGTGCCGTTCCGGTGCTGCACCAGGCCGATGCAGAGGGGCAGGCGGGACAACCAGCTCGGGGTGCAGCGACGCACTACCAAAGGTCAGCGGCGGGGTGTGGGGTGTGGTCGCGACGACCTTAGGTTGGGTGTGTCTTCGGCGTTGCAACATCTAGGGCGTGCGGGGGAAGAGCAGGCGACGCCTGCTATGCGTCTCACGAGAGGAGGGGGTCCAAGCGGACTCCATGCAATATTTTTTTTTTGCTTTTTTGACCCTCCCGTCCCCCTTTTAATTTCTCAATTTTTTTTTATTTTCCAACCCACCTCCCTTTTTTTAATTTAAATAAAGACTGCTTTTGATGTCTTCTTCCACCCAACATTTTTTTCTAAAGGCTATTCAATTAGCCTTTAAAATTAATAATAATAAAATTATTATCATAAAATAATATTTTATTATTATTACACTATTATAATATTAAAAATATTATTATGATAAAAAAAATAATTATTATGATAATAATAATAAAATTATTATGCAAATCATAAAAAAAATTATAATTTGCACAAAATTTTATTTTTTCTAGGATGAACTAAATCAATTCAAAATAAACTTGATTAGTTCTTTGGGATGGAAAAATTAAATACCCGAGATCAAACGGCGAATTAGATCCAATCCGAAAAATCAAATTTTCCGTATCTTGGCCGTTTGAGATCGGATCGAAGTGCGTTTTGAACCACTGAGACCGTTTTTTGAACCCTCTACTTAATTTTATGCAAATTAATTTTCTAGGATCAAAAAATTTATGCGATCCCTCTGATTAGCCACTAAATTAGGCTAATATTCATTGGTAATATATATAATATTCATGTTCTTTATTATTCATAAACACCATTTTAGTGTATTTTATACTTTGAACATCATTTCACATTATGATTGTAATACCTTCTTAAAATGCACTATTACGTGGTACATTTTTTAACATCATTTAAAGTACCCAATGATTCATATAATTTTAATGAATCTAATTATGCATATTTTAATTTGATATTTTTGTAAATTGATATACACTTAAATATGAACATGTTTTATTTAGGGATCAATGGAGAATTCATGGAGTATGATGGAGATATTTGACAATGAAAGGAAGAAATTATGGAGAAGGCAGATTGGACACCATCCCACTAATGAGACTCTCGGGCCCAAAATAAAGGCCCAATTAATCCCAAATTTCTTGGGATGCTAGAATAAATGTATAGGAACAAATAAATCATCAGTATCCAATGATAATTCGGCCTCCATTGTGTCTATTTAGGCAGCCCAAGTTAGAGATAAAATTCTTGTCCAGATTCTGTGGCCCAGAAAAATAGCCCACTAATATGATCATATCTCGGAATCCACAACTCCAAATGGGCCAAACCTTTACAGGAGGTTAGAAGATATTCGGGGATCCATTTTATTCTTCTATGGCCCACTCGGATTCGTCCATCTAGAATGACTTACAAGCGTGTCTGTTCGGTGAAAGCAAGCTGGCTGCCACCTCGGGTCAAGGGTGGAAAAGTCTCCTCTCCCTTACTTTCCACCACCCTAGGCCTACCATAATCAAGTTGGATCCTTTGTACTATTGGAGGCTCGACCCAAGGATCCCAAAATGACTATTTAAGGCAGTGGTGGTGAAGGAGTTTTTTAATCTTGGGTGCTTTGTTCAATTGTAATGTTATGCTGTAATTTTGTTGTCTCAAATTTGTCTTTCACATGTAAGTTGTTCAATTCACTTTAGTTTCTTAATAAAAGTTCTTCTTATACTCTTATTATGTTGTTCTTCATATCACTTTGATACTGTTGGATCTAGGTGTGAATTTATTCACACCAAACCTTGTGAAATTATTCACACAACAGTGGAGTGATCATTTTATTTTTGTTGTTTTCTTTATTTCTCCATTTCCTCCCTCATGAGTCTACTTTCCTCTTACATTGAAACCATGGGATCAATGGAGGGCTAACCAACTTATGGGTTGATCCAAGGGAGTAGAAAAGGTATGGATTGGATGTTATTTATCACCTCATTAATGTATAATCACTTCTTTAATTGATATTTTTATTTGATGATTTTTAAACTCCATCGTCCTTGTTGAATTTAAGGCCACACACTTCAAGTGCTAATACGAACCTTTACCTTGAAGTGCTCAAAACTTTGATCCTTAAAGTGTATAAGTGATTAGTATTAAAGAGTTTAGGCATTAAACCAGTAAGTTATGATGTTGTTTTATCTCCTTAAATAAACCCATCTCAAATATAAGAATTTGAAATCATTGAAAAGGAAATACGTCCAATCCACCCCGAGCGATAACCTAAGATCAAATCATTATTTTAAATTGAATTCACTTAATTATCTTATAGTTACTTTAAACCCATATAAAATCAACCCATGTTGGCCACTTCATAGCCAAAAACAGTCCATAGAATGTATGTGTTTATAGGTTACTTCTTAGGTCTCTGAGGATTCGACAACCCAAGATAAACTACATGGACCGTCCTACCTTATTCTCTTGGGTAAATTTGAGCGAGAATAAAATTTTGGCGCCATTTCCGGGGACCTAAGTAAGTTATCTTAGACACTATCATACTTTTTTTTCATCCCACTTCTCTTATCTCATCCCCAATTTCATTCCTATGGAAAACCCTTTTGAACAAATCCAAACATGGGGAACCTCTCCTTACTTTGATTACTCCACACCAAGTGTGATGTACAATGAACATCCTAGTTTATACTGGTGGGATCATCAAAAAACTAATGAACCACAACGTTTTTACTCCTATAATCCACAAAACATCCCAACATATAATGAATTTCAATACCCACAAAGCCAATCTGAACACCGTCCTGTGCAATTCCAACAACTTAATTATCTACCTGGAATAGACCATATTTCTCAACCCTTTTCCAATCATGATCCGCAACCTTTACTTGAAAAACTATGTCAAAAAATGGAGATAATGAATTTGGAGGTTTCATCATTGAGATTAGAACTACAAAACTTTGAGACGGTTAAGGAACCCATTCCCACTCATGCTATCCCTTCCTCATATTTGATATAAGACTCTTTTCTCCCACAAACCTCTCATAAATTTATTGAAGAACCGACCTTTGGATTTGAGATAGATGACAAGGATCAAGGAATTGTTGAAGGGTCTTTAAATCAAGAAGAAATTTATTTTTTGGATTCAAAAGAGGAGATTTTGACATCATGGATTGAGTGTCCTAAATACCACTCCATTGATTCTTCAGAACAAAAAATTAAGGAACCATTGGGAGAAATCACAAACTTTGAGTCCATACCCATTCCTAACACTGATCTTTCCAATTTGGTGGTTGAATCTTCCATTCAAAAGGAACCAATTTTTTTTGATAAATTTGGAAAAAGAAACTGAGTTGGATTTAAAATCTCAACCTGTGTTTGAATGTCCTATCCAAACCAAGCTCAAAATTATTATCCTTCCTTACCCACTCAAGTATCCCATCACAGGGTATAACCATGACCTTTCAGTTTGAATTCATTCTTTTATTGAAAAATAAAATTTAGGAATGATTATTGATATCTTAGGCAATACTAGAGAAGCAACTAGATCCACCATTTCTGATATTCCTTGGATTTTACCACTCTTTTTAGAACATAGGTTTGTGCATGAAACAATTTATAAACATAGAATCAATCTAAACCTAGTAGAAATGGTAAAACATGTGTTCCTTAAAATTTTTAAAGTTGGTATTCGGTAAGTTGGGGGGTTCATGTCAAGCTAGCGATGTTAAACAAAGCGCTGCATGGGAGGCAACCCATGGTTTTCAAGTTTCTTATCATTTTTTTGTTTTAGTCATCTTTATTTTTCAAATAGGATTAATTAATCATTTTGATATTTAAAAATAAAAAAAATAGACTATTGACCTGTTCTTTTGTTATGATTATGGATGGGTATGAAAGGGGAGCACCATATTCATCCGTGTCATGTGGTGTGATCCTTGAGTAATACCTTACCTGGAAATTTAAAAAGAAGACAATGTATCATCAGTTTATTTTATATATATACTTATATTTTGCTTTCTTTATTATATATATATATATATATTTGTTTTGTTTGTTTTGTTTTTCCTTTTTCTACTAGGGAACTCTGCAAGTGACATGGATATCAAAGGATTAAAAGGGAGCAGTAAGAATTTCAGCTTCAACCACCAGGTGACTTCATTCCATGACCCTCATTTTCAATTTCCTATTTTGAACTTTCATTCTATACCTCTACCCCCTTATAAATTTTATTTTCTTTAAACACTGGGGACAATGTTATTTTAAGTAGGGGGGAGATAAAATAAAAAATGCTTTTGTGTCAAAAAAATGATAAATGATTTGATTTTTTTTTATGAAAATGGAAGGAAAAATTCCTTTAACTTTGAACATGGTAATACACATTTCACACTTTGAAACTGAATATCAAATAATTTAGCATACCCTGATTCTGATTTTAATCCTTGTATAATTTCATGAGCATAGATTTTGAAAAGTGTGGGTGTCCAATGTGATATTTCATTGTTTATATTTTTATCCAAATAAAAAAGAGATCACAATGCACATACTTTGGATAGTGGGGTGTTAGTTTGAGTTCATGGGGTCCCCCAAATAAATAGCATAGGTTTGGTGATCATTTTAGTCTAATATGAGTATTCAAAAAAAATTAAAAAAAAAATTGCGCGTAGAGCAATGAAATGACCTAATGCGTGGCTTTCGGCACTTGGGGATCGTGACTCCATAGTTGTCTGGCCCAGAGTTAGTAATTTTATCTCTATTTTTGGTAATTTGAATTTGTTTTTGACTGAGTTAACTCGAGATGATGCCCGAGTATGTGGGATTCACTTGGTGCCCTAAGGTCTTTGAGCCTAGGATTCATCGGCAAAGTCTCGCTACAGAGGTTGACTCTTTTGAGTGCAACTTCAATTACCATGACAAAATTGCAAAAACAAAAAAAAAAGCAACAAAAAAAAAACAAAAAAAAAATATACAAAAAAATGAATACTCATCTTAATATTGAAATGTGATTCCACCTAGCGCTTCCGTAATTTCCCCCTTGAATAAAGATGAACCCCCTTGTCTATTGTGATTCACAACACATCCTCATACTTAATTGATATTGGATGAAATATGGCAATGAATTTGAACAAAGGAATGGGCTTGGGATTGGGATCTGCTTATGAAACTATCTTTTATTAAAATATTTTGATGGGTTTCATGATTTTTTGGTATAAGGTTTTTTGGTGATCATTTTGTATTAAAATGTTTTTGGAAAAGGGAATTCGAATTTCATATTGTTGAGATATATGTTGCTCAGGACTAGCAAAACTCAAGTTGGGGGGGGGTGTGATTAGCCACTAAATGAGGCTAATATTCATTGGTAATATATATAATATTCATGTTCTTTATTATTAATAAACACCATTTTATTTCATTTTACACTTTGAACATCATTTTACATTATGATTGTAATACCTTCTTAAAATGCACTATTATGTGGTACATTTTTGAACATCATTTAAAGTACCCAATGATTCATATGATTTTAAGGAATATAATTATAAATATTTTAATTTTATATTTTTGTAAATTGATAAACACTTAAATATGAACATGTTTTATTCAGGGATCAATGGATAATTCATGGAGGATGATGGAGATATTTGGCAATGAAAGGAAGCAATTTTGAAGAAGGAAGATTGGACACCATCCCACTGATGAGACTGTGGGGCCCAACATATAGTCCCAATTAATCCCCAATTTTGTGGGATGGTATAAGACATGTATAGGAACAAATCACTCTGCATGATCCAATGCTAATTCGGCCTTCATTGTGTCCATTTAGGCGACCCAAGTTAGAGATAAAATTTTGGGCCAGATTCTGCGGCCCAGAAAAGCAGCCCACTAATATGATCATATCTCGGAATCCACAACTCCAAATGGGCCAAAGGTTTACAAGAGGTTAGAAGATATCCGGGGATCAATTTTATTCTTCTATGGACCACTCTGATTAGGCCATCTATAAGGACTTACAAGCACGTCTGTTCGGTGGAAGCAAGCTAGATGCCACCTCAGGTCAAGGGTGGAAAAGTCTCCTCTCCCTTACTTTCCACCACCCTAGGCCTACCATACTCAAGTGGGATCCTTTGTACTATTGGAGGCTCGACCCAAGGCTCCCAAAATTCATATTTAAGGCAGTGGTGGTGAAGGAGTTTTTAAATCTTGTGTGCTTTGTTAAATTGTAATGTTATGCTGCAATTTTGTTTTCTCAAATTTGTCTTTCACATGTAAGTTGTTCAATTCACTTTAGTTTCTTAATAAAATTTCTTCTACTCTTATTCTGTTGTTATTCATATCACTTTGATACTGTTGGATCAAGGTATGAATTTATTCACACCAAACCTTGTGAAATTATTCACACAATAGTGGAGTGATCATTTTATTTTTGTTGTTTTATTTACTTCTCAATTTACTCCCTCATGGGTCTACTTTCCGCTTCCGTTGAAACCATTGGATCAATGGAGGGATAACCCACTTATGGGTTGATCCAAGGGCGTATAAAGAGGCTGGATTGGATGTTATTTATCACCTCATTAATGTATAATCACTTCTTTAATTGAGATTTTTATTTGATGATTTTTAAACTCCATCGTCCTTGTTGAATTTAAGGCCACACACTTCAAGTGCTAATACGAACCTTTACCTTGAAGTGCTCAAAACTTTGATCCTTAATGTGTATAGGTGATTAGTATTAAAGAGTTTAGCCATTAAACCAGTAAGTGATGATTTTTTTTATCTCCTTAAATGAACCCATCTCAAATATAAGAAATTGAAATCATTGAAAAGGAAATACGTCCAATCCACCCCGAGCAATAACCTTGGATCAACTCATTCTTTTAAATTGAATTCACTTAAGTCTCTTATAGTTCCTTTAAACCCATATAAAATCAACCCATGTTGTCCACTTCATAGCCAAAAATAGTCCATAGAATGTACGTGTCTATAGGTTACTTCTTAGGTTTCTGAGGATTCGACAACCCAAGCTAAACTACAAGGACCGTCCTACCTTATTCTCTTGGGTAAATTTGAGCGAGAATCACCCTATGATACCACTGTAAGGTTATGGGGCCCACAACGGAAGCCGGTGGGCCAAAGATTTTAAAATTTTTCATCGGTGGGATGGTGGAACTTGTTGTCGCTGATGAACCGAGCCCCAGAGAGGTCTGAGGACCTTGTGTAAATTATTAAGAGCACAAAAATAAAACGAAAATGTACCCGTTTCTAATCTTAAGCCGCAGTCGACTGCAACTAGTCGATGGCGATCGTCACTTGAAGGATCCAAAGAAAGATCCCTCTAAATCGTCCACACGTGCTCTAAAAATATTTCAGAATGTCGATCGTCGAATTCCAGGTGATAGAACGACGATCCGACGAAGCTTTCGACGTCCCGACGATCACCGCATCGAGATCTCTTCGATGCTTGAGGAAGAACTTGATCCGAACTCTTGGATCATCAGATTATCTCTCTAGGAAGTGGGAGGAGAGAGAGGCTCTCAATTTTCATTCCATAAATGAATGAATAGTGATTTTCACAACATAAGAGAGAGCCTCCACCTATATTTATAGTGATGTTGATAAATACCCGGTAGGGTTCCCCGACCCCTGTTTATATCAACGTTCACTAAATAAATAATTTTGACGGGCTAAACTGCGCCAATATTATTTATTATTTTTATCACATACTTGTAATATATATGAAATATATTAAGTGATAAAATCCGAGCCATTTTACTCGACTCGCTGTCCCGCTTAATATTAAATGAACCTTGAATATTAAAATAATATTAATTCGATTAATATTTTCTCGTATTTACTGAACTTGTAAATATATTAAATAAATTCAATTCAAAATATTCGTAACTTGAATATTAATGAATTTATTTAATTCTTTTGGTGATCAAAAACTTGGATAATGCTCGGACCCCGTGGCGGGTCCCACTATGTCCATATACCTATTCAACTGAATAGGGAGGATTCTTGAATAAGCTATTGTGTGTGACCCTCTAGGCCCTTACCTCGATAGTAGTGAATAAAATCCACAGACCAAGAGCGGAGTCTGGAAACCCATCATGGACCCTAAAGAGATAAGGATAGTCATAGCAACGACTACCATCCTATGAACACTGACTGTGTACTATAATCTCTTTGTCATTAAATATCTCATAAAGCAGGAAAAACTCTTGTGTCATCGTCCTTATCTTACTTTATTATTTTTTGATCTATTCGGATGGATTTGCCTTTCTACTACTTTGGACAATGACTTACGAAGGCAGCACCATCCTGATCAACCAGGTCTGAGATATACAACTTTCTAAACTTGGAAGCGACAAATCCGTTCTTGACCATTCAGCCAACATCATACCACCAACGACGCACCCAACAAAAACTACCTCACCACGACATCATTGCCATGGTTTTCGTCTTGCATCAAAGTACATAATCAAATGATATACATTGGTAATGGTCTCAAGTCAGGAGACCAATACACATGTCCGTAGATAGGAACGACCAATGACACCGAAAACATGTGGTGTTCCTATTGACGGGTCTGTCCTCATGATCTTACTACTAGAGATCACCAAGTGCGAACTTCATGAGAAGAAGTCTCAATGCTTATGAGCCCCTAGCACCTGATAGTCAGACATCTACTTTTTCCAGTCAGTAAGATGTATCTAGACTATAGAAAATATATTTAAGATCAATGTCATTATATCTCGAGGTTCTCATTATAGCCCGAGATTTTCTATAACCTCTCCACACGACAATTAACCTTTGGACATTACCATTATTATAGTGGATGCAGAAAAGTCTTCACTATAATGGTAAGATAACATCATGAATAGCTAACAGTACACAAGATATAGTAATAAAAAAGTACCTCATAGTTGGGCCTAGGGCACCCACTATTTCAACACAAAGTGACCAACGAGAGGAGAATTTATTTTGAAACATGATAAATGACACATTTGGATTTATAGGAAATAATTTCCAAGATTTTAATAGATAAATAGAACCTTCAATTAATCTTGATAAGGTTAATCTTACTCATAACTTTAGTGAGCTAATTTTTTTTATGAATTAGTTGAAGATAGAAAACAAGTACTATATGAAGAGTGTGCCAAGCATTCAAAGTTGTATTTTCTACTTAAGTTACATCATATCAAGTGTCTTTATGGAATTGCTGATAAAGCAGTGTCCTTGATTTTAGAGTTGTTTCATGATGAATTTAGTGAAGCTAAGATCCCTACATCATTTTATGAGATTAAGAAAATCATTAAAAAAATTGGATTTGATTATACAAAGATACATGCATGACCTAATGATTGTATGCTTTATTGGGGAGAAGAGTTCGAAAAAGAAGAATTCATAATATTTCATACAAGTATATGGAAGTCAAAGCGGAACAATGAGAGTAAAAATCAATACAAAACCATGAAGAAATAGAAGATGAAAACTCTCGCAAAAGTATTTCATCACTTTACTCTAAAACCACACTTGAAAATATTATTCATGTCGTCTAAGATTCCATACAAAAGAAAGTGTCATTTGCAGGATAGTAACAATGATGTCTTGATGAGACATAAAAAATATTCAATATCATTGAAGGCGTTTGATTCATTATATCTATAGTTTTATTTAGATCCTAGGAATATATGTTTGGCATTGTCTTTTAATGGTTTTAACCCTTTTGGTACTTTAAGTGCTAATTATATCATATGGCCAGTTGGTTTGATCCCCTACAATATACCTCCATGGATGTGTATGAAGAATACTTCTTTTATTATTTCAATGATTATTCTTAGAAAGAAAATTCTTGGAAATGACATTGATGTATACCTTCAACCTCTAATAAAAGAATTGATATAATTATGGGATAATAGCATGGAAACAAATGATGATTAAATGAGAAAAATATTCAAAATTCATGCTACTTTAATATAGATGATTAGTAAATTTTCTGGACAAGTAAAATTGTCTAGTTGGAACACTTATACTAGTTTTTCTTGTCCAGTTTTTAATTTTGATTTTGAACCTCACTGATTACCTCATAGTAAAAAATGGTGTTTTATGTGTCATCATCAATTTCTTGATGCTTCTCATAAATCCAGGTTTAATAAGACACAATTCAATGGAGAATTTGAATTGAGAAAGTCACCGAAGGTGTTATATGGTTCATAAATCTTGGGATAATTAATGAATGGAACAATATAATTAAGAAAATTCAATCAGTTTAAATAAGGAGGGGAAATTGTATGAGGTATAATATCCTAAGCAGTTGGAACATAACAATGGAAGAAAATGAGTATATTTTTCAAACTTTCTTATTGGGTGCTTAATTTGATACATCATAATCTTGACATAATGCATATTGAGAATAAAGTTCGTGAGAATGTAATTTTTACATTTCTTAATGATCAGGGTAAGTAAAATGATCACGTTAATGCTAATAAGGATTTGGAATCAATGAATATAAAAAATGGTTCGTGGGGAAATGAGAATGTAAAGTATACTTAGTCTATTTTTTTCAATGAAAAATCAGGAGAAAAACATATTCATTTGAACTTTAAAGAATGTAAAAGTTACAGATGGATATTCAACACTACTGGAAAAACCATTATTTGCGATGGGCTATTTACGACGGGAATAAATCCTGTCAGAAATAGTCCATCGAAGAGGTTATTTATGACGGGCTGATCAACCCGTCACAACTAACCAATAATTTGCGACGGGAATAGGCACCTCGTCGCAAAAGGTTACGTGCGGATTGGCGCGGTTTGCGCGCTAAACTGCGTGAAAAAGTATTTGCGACGGGATGGCACCGCCCGTCGCAAATGTCGGGAGGCGGTAAGACCTAGTTCGACCCCTGAAGGGTATTTGTGACGGGACCCGTCACAAATAACCAGCGGCGGTAAAAACATATTTGCGACAGGATGTTATCCTGTCACAAATAGTGTGTCGGCAGGTTACTTTTTGTGACGGGACCCGTCACAAATAACCTTTTAACCGCCGACGTTAATTAATGTGGCCGAAGGTATTTGCGACGGGCCCCGTCGCAAAAAGTTCTTTTTGTGAATGGATTCCAGTCACATATAGTCCCGTCACAACTAATCTAACTTATATATACACCCTCCATTTTTTCTTCTCTCCACCTGAATTTCTTGTTCCTCTACTTCTGTGAACTCTAATTTTAGAGTGAAAAATTTTGAGAGTTAGATTTTTTTTACGAAGAAGTTGTGAAGCCGCCTACAATTATAAGAGATCAAGTTTAAAGGTATTTATGTTTTATTTAATTTAGTATTTATTTCCTTTCTTTATATTAATTTTAATTATTGTTGATTAGTTGTAATTAATTTAGATTTAAATTGTTTGGTCATCAGTATTTATTTGTAAAAATAAAATAAAATTATTAGTATTAATACTTAATAATTAGTAATAATTAATAATTATTAACGATAACTAGTAATGTATATAAATAATTAGCAGTAATTAGTAATTAGTAGCTGTATTTTGCAGTAATTACTAATAATTAACACGAATTAGTAATAATTAGAAAAATGTAGTAATAAATATTAACAATTAGTAATAAATAGTATTAATTAGTAATAATTAGTAATAAATACTAATAAATACTAATAAATAGTAATAAATAGTAATAAATACTAATAATTATTAATAAATATTAATAATTAGTAATAAAAATACTAATTAATAGTAATAAATACTAATAAAAACTAATAAATACTAATAAATAGTAATAAATACTAATAAATAGTAATAAATAGTAATAAATAGTAATAAATAATAATAAATAGTAATAAATAGTAATAAATAGTAATAAATACTAATAATTTGTAATAATTACGAATAAATACTAATAAATACCAATAAATAGTAATAAATACTAATAAATACTAATAAATACTAATAAATACTAATAAATACTAATAAATAGTAATAAATAGTAATAAATAGTAATAAATAGTAATAAATAGTAATAAATAGTAATAAATAGTAATAAATAGTAATAAATAGTAATAAATAGTAATAAATAGAAATAAATACTAATAAATAGTAATAAATAGAAATAAATATTAATAAATAGAAATAAATAGAAATAAATAGAAATAAATAGTAATAAATAGTAATAAATACTAATAAATACTAATAAATACTAATAAAGAGTAATAAATAGTAATAAATAGTAATAAATAGTAATAAATAGTAATAAATAGTAATAAATACTAATAAATACTAATAAATACTAATAAATACTAATAAATACTAACAAATACTAATAAATACTAATAAATACTAATAAATACTAATAAATAGAAAAAATCCTAATAAATACTAATAAATACTAATAAATAGTAATAAATAGTAATAAATATAAATAAATAGTAATAAATAGTAATAAATAGTAATAAATAGTAATAAATAGTAATAAATAGTATTAATTTGTAATAATTAGTATTTAATGTTAATAAATAGTAATGAATAGTAATAAATAGTAATAAATAGTAATAAATAGCAATAAATAGTAATAAACAGTAATAAACAGTAATAAATAGTAATAAATAGTAATAAACAGTAATAATTAGTAATAATTAGTAATAAATAGTAATAAATAGTAATAAATAGTAATAAATAGTAATAAATAGTAATAATTAGTAATAATTAGTAATAAATAGTAATAAATAGTAATAAATAGTAATAAATAGTAATAATTAGTAATAAATAGTAATAAATAGTAATAAATAGTAATAATTAGTAATAATTAGTAATAAATAGTAATAAATAGTAATAAATAGTAGCAAATAGTAATAAATAGGAATAAATAGGAATAAATAGGAATAAATTGTAATAAATAGGAATAAATAGGAATAACTAGGAATAAATAAGAACAAATAGAAATAAATATTAATAAATAAAAATTAATAGGAATAAGTTGAAATAAATAGGAATAAATAGCAATAAATAAAAATAAATAGGAATAAATAGGAATAAATATAAATAAATACGAATAAATACGAATAAATACGAATAGATACGAATAAATACGAATAAATACGAATAAATATGAATAAATAAGAATACATACAAATAAATACAATTAAATAGCAATAAATAGCAATAAATAGCAATAAATAGCAACAAATAGCAATAAATATCAATAAATAGCAATAAATAGCAATAAATAGAAATAAATAGCAATAAATTGCAATAAATAGCAATAAATAACAATAAATAGCAATAAATAGAAATAAATAGCAATAAATAGCAATAAATTGCAATAAATAGAAATAAATACAAATAAATAGCAATAAATAGCAATAAATAGAAATAAATAGCAATAAATACAAATAAATAGCAATAAATAGCAATAATTAGCAATAATTAGAAATAATTAGCAATAATTAGCAATAAATAGAAATAATTAGCAATAATTAGCAATAATTAGCAATAATTAGCAATAATTAGCAATAATTAGCAATAATTAGCAATAATTAACAATAAAATCAATAAAATCAATTGTAATAAATTTTAATAAATTGACACAATTTTCAGTGGATTGACGACACTCCTTTTGCTCGATGACACTTCTCCTTTCGACTCTCACTGACTCAAAACATTATGAAAAGTGTGCTTCTACGTATGTATATCCAATCTCGTACGCATGAGTTTGAATATGCATTCATAGGAGCACATTTTTCATAATGTTTTTAGACAGTGACAGTTATAAGAAGAAGATTCATCGATGAAAAGGGTCTCTTTTGTCTGACGGCTCATTTACTTGCATCTTTTTCACACTCAAATCACAAAATAGAATTTTCTCGGATGTATGCTTATGCATTCTCGTATTCAAAAGAATGAATAAGCGTACCTCCGAGCAGATTCTTCATTGTGATTTCAGTGTGAGAAAGTTTCAAGTAAATGAGCCTTTGGACAAAAGAGTAGCCATCAATCCACTGGAAATTATGTTGCCCGTAATTAATGGTAATTATTAAGAAGTAGTTGTAATTATTTATAGTATTTTTTTAGATAGTGTTTTTATAATTTCAAATTATTCAAAAACAGTAATGATTTTATATTTTGTAGAAAAACATGGAACAAGGAAGTCAACAACAGTTATTATTAGATGACCGCGCTTGGATAAATCAGCACAGAAATCCAAATAGTTCTGGTTTAAATCCTGTATATATTGAGGGTGTTGAAGCTTTATTATCATTTGCATCATCAAAACCAGAATTTTTTTCAGAAGGAAAAATTAAGTGGCCTTGTAAAAAATGTGCTCTAAGAACATTTGACACATTTGACTAGGTTGGGGGAGATCTATTATGGTTTGGTTTTAAACCAGATTATGTTTTTTGGTATGAACACGGTGAAGACAGTTCCAGAGAAGATACTAATAACTTGATTCTAGATCCATCATGGTTTCAAAATTTATCACATGATGTTGCATGTCTATCTGTTCAACAAACTGAAACTCAGGATTCCATTGATTTAACTCCTGAGTTGGCACCATCCGAATTTTATGAGTTATTGAGGTATGCTGAGGATGCATTATATCCTGGTTGCAAGATAAGAAAATTAGAAGCAGTTACAAAATTTATGGCTATTAAATTAGATAATGCAATGTCAAACAACTATTTTGATCAGATATTTTTTTTGGTTAAAACACTGTTCCCTGAAGGAAATGTCTTTCTTATAAATTAATATGAGTGCAATAGGTTGGTTCGTAATCCGGGCCTTAGTTATTGGAAGATTCATGCATGTGAAAATGATTGCATCTTATATTCTGGTGAAAATGAGTCATTGGATAGTTGTCCCACATGTGGAAAATCGAGGTATAAAGAAGCTCAACCGGGGAAGTCTGGATCGATTCTTGTGAAACAGTTGAGAGATTTCCCCCTTACACCCAGGTTGCAGCGTTTGTTTATGTCTCAGAACACAACATCAATGATGTCATTCCACAAAACGAAGATTTCAACCGATAAAAGATTGAATCATCCATCTGATAGTGATTCATGGAAACATTTTGATCGAATGCATCCATATTTTTATTTAGAAGCCCGAAATGTGCGATTGGGTATTTCTATTGACGGTTTCTATCCATTTGGTTCTTATGGCAGTCAATATTCATATTGCCCTGTCTTTTTAACTTTGTATAATTTACCTCCATGGATGTTGATGAGGGAGCCCTATATCTTTTTTGACCTTATTAATTTTAGGACATCTGAAAATGAATATTAATGTTTATTTGAAACCATTGATTGATGAGTTAAATTCATTGTGGAGTAATGGTGTTAGTATATATGATGTTTTTGTGAAACAAAATTTCATATTAAAAGCTTTATTGATGTGTATGATTAGTGACTTTCCGACATATGACATGTTATCTGGCTGGAGTACACATGACCCGAAATCATGTCCTTACTGTATGAAAGACAAAAAATCCTTTATGATCATCAATGGAAAACAACCTTGCTATTTTGACTGTCATCGTAGATTTCTTCCAACCGATCTTCCTTTTTGGAGGAACAAATCTCATTTCAGAAAAGGCATATTTGAAAGGGATGAAACTCCAAAAATGATCTCAGGTACAGAGTTAAAGTCAGATGTATTTTCATTACCTCCCATCACATTTGGTCCAACAGTAAACCAACTGAAAATTCATGGATTTGGGAAAGAGCATAATTGGATAAAACAGAGCATTTTTTGGGATCTTATATATTGGTCTGATTTGTTGGTCCGCCACATGTTGGATGTCATGCATATTGAGAAGAACTTTTTTGATAATTTATTTCATACAGTTTTGGATACATCAGGTAAGACCAAAGGCATTGTAAAGGCACGATTAGATCTTTCCCAAATTTGTAGATGACCGAAACTTGAACTATTTCAAAATGTCAGATCACAGAGATTAATGAAGCCAAAAGAATCTTATACACTATCCAAAGATATTCACTTATTATTTTGTCTGTGGATTTCATATTTGAGACTTCCATATTGTAACGTCCTAGTTCTGGAAGCCACCCAGAGGCGCCCCGTACCCGGTTGGTCACATGGCCTCAAGCGCATTTCCCTGAACACCAGAGGCTTCCGACTTGTAGTGAGGGCCTTGGGTGTGATAGTGGGGAAACTATGCCCTCATTGGCAGAGTACACAATAGAAGTAAACAAATACATACAAGAGAGGAAGTAGTAATAATATCATACAAAAATAATTAGCATAATATTGATAGAATAAACTAGAGCACATATATAAAGTGATACATGATACATATTTCTAGGAAAGTAGTGAAACAAAGCACAATGATGAAATATAGTACTAAACCAAGTAAAAAAGAAAAACAATAATCATCTCTACAACATCGCAAGCCTAAGCTTGGTCCCGTGCTCTCCAGCTCCACAACATGTCAAGTACCTGAAGTAGAAGAGATCTTGTCCTTGTCTATACCTGTAACAATATAATCTATTTGGGCCCAAAAGAATGGCCCAAATAGGGTGTGAGACTAAATCCCAGTAGGCAACCACCACAAGATCTGTTCCTAACAGTCAAAGAGTATATAGTAGGTAAAAGTACAGGAAACAGTAAACAGGAAAGTACTCAACAGTAAAAAATCCACAGTTTCAATATCAAGCAACATCTAACCAAGAATATAAACACAAACAAGTAACCCTCTGGGAAGTACCCACAACCTATCCCCTCTGGTCCTACCAAACAAGTACAAGCAACCCTTTGGGTAGTACACTCAGTCTAACCCCTCTGGTTCAACTTAAGCATAGACTCTCTGAGGAAGCACTCACCGTCAATTCCCCCTATAGTCTTGTAATGATACTAAAGGCTCTATAGGGAAGAAATTACGTCACATACCATCTATGGACCGCATCGAGAACTACAGACACTCTGAGGAAGCACACAACATCAATTCCCCCTGTGATCTCGCATCATAAGTAAATCAGACACTCTGGAGAAGCCCTCAATGTCCATTCTCCCTATGGTCTATACACTAGGTTCTTATGACCCTGTGTAAGTCAAGAAAGTGTAGTAGTGTGTATCGACCAAGGTAAACCTCAAGAACTACTTTTCTAGCATTCTACAGCATAAGAGTATAATAGAACAATAGTCACACCATCCTATAATACTAGGCATGAGAAAGTAAACAACAGCCTAACAGACAAACTATACCCAAAGGTCAAAACAGGAAAAACATGCATGGGTAACATAGCCAAAGCACAAAAATTCACCCTATTAACAATCAATTATCATCTACTTAAGCATAAAAGCATAACAGGCAAAAAATAGGGCTAAAACGATAAACGTGCAATACCCTGTTCACGGGTATTGGGAAAATTTGCACATAAAACTCAAAGAATTTCAATAGAAAGGAAAAAACCACCTACCTCGACATTAGGATATTGCTATATGTGAACCTCAGGGCTTGAATCATCTTAGAAAACCGTAGATCTAAGAAAACGTATAAAACTTTCAACCCACAATAACTCACAAAAGAGGAGAAAACAGAAGATGATGCTCTAGGAGAAGAGAGAAATCACTGATACAATTCCAATGCAACTGATGGTGTTCGATTCGGAGGATGGACGCTCGCTCAGTGGTTCGTTGAAGATCTGCAGCCGTACGGAGCTCTCGGTCTGGCGATTAGATGCAACCCCGATGCATTTAATGAAAAAAAGAAAGTACATGGCGTGTAATTTTGAAGTACACAGCGTGTAATCTCTATTTCCGTACTCTGATTTAGGCGGCCTCCAAGTCACCCCCACACGGCCGTGTGAATGGATGCTATACAGCTAGCACCAGGCTACCTGCGGTAACCGAGTACACGGCGTGTACTCATAATGTACACGGCGTGTACTTCGAAAATTTCCAGAAATTCCTCTTTTTCTCAAAAATGACCATAAAAGGAAAACATACCTGAAAAGTAAGATCAGAGTTCTTACAAAATTCCCCCCGTTAAAGAAATTAGTCCCCGAATTTCCCTAGCAAGGTGAGGTAGAAGAAGAAACCCCAAATAGCTCCGGCCACTGTGATCGTACGTCTGCCGTCCTCTCCCAAGTCTCATCTTATACTTGCCCATGCTGACAAAGCACCCATACCATAGGAACAGACCAGCCATGGAGAACCTTCGTACTATGATCGACAATCTGGATAAGATGCTCCTCAAAGGATTCATCCACTTCCAACTCAACCTCCTCGGGTTGGAAAACGCGATACAAGTCTGAGAAGTAACGTCGAAGCTGAGAAATGTGGAATACGTCATGCATATCCCGGTACCTCTAAGGTAACTACAACCGATAGGTAGCCGACCCAACTCTCTCCAACACCTCAAATGGACCGATGTACCTCGGCAAAAGCTTACCCTATCTCTTAATCCTCTTGTGTCCCAACCTCGACGTGACACGTAGGAAAACCTGATCCCCAACCTTGAACTCTAGAGGTCGTCACCACTGATCAACATAAGAATTCTATTGAGACTGCGCAGTAGCCATCCTCTTCCGAATCAACTCTATCTGCCCCGTGGTCTCCTGAACAAGATGAGGTCCTAGCAAAGCTGCCTCTCCTACCTCCATCCAACATAAGGGTGATCGGAAAGGCCTATCGTAAAAAGCCTCATAAGGTTCCATATGAATAGTTTCTTGAAAACTATTGTTATAGGAAAACTCCATAAGAGGTATATGCTTCTCCCAAGAACCTCCAAAATCTAGAATGCATGCTTGAAGCATGTCCTCAAGCACCTGAATCATACGCTCAGACTGGATATCTGTCTAGGGATGGTAAGTTGTACTCAAAAGTACCTGTGTACCCAAAGCCTTCTGAAGCCCCTGCCAGACCTGAGAAGTAAAATAGACATCTTTGTTTGAAATAATGGAGTGTGGAACTCCATGTAAGCATAAAATATCACAGTTGTACAATCATCCCAGCTCATCAAAACTGAAGGTCTCCTTGATTGGTAGAAAGTGAGAAACCTTCGTGAGTCTGTCATTGAAAACCCAAACCACATCATTCCCTTGAGGCAACCTCAGTAAACCTGTCACGAAATCCATCGCGACATCATTCCACTTCCACTCGGGAATGGGTAACTACTGCAAAATCTCTGCTGGTCACTGATGCTACGCCTTCACCTGCTGACAGGTGGAACACTTCATGAAAAAACCCAAAAAATCTCTCTTCATACCTGGCCACCAATACTGATAGTGTAGATCACGATACATCTTGGTGACACTAGGATGAACTACCCAAACTGAGGAATTAAAATCCCGCATCATCTCCTCGTGTATGTTTTCTGGCACCCATACATGCCCCTAGAAATGCAAGATCTCATCCTCACCTATGATCCATCTAGGAAAAAAGTCCTATCTTGAAACACTTTCCCACCGGACTAGGCCTTCAAAATCCGATAGCTGCCTCATTCTCACTCGATCAAGAAGAGTAGAGGTAACAACCACAAAAGAAAGAAACGTCTGCCCCTGTCTGTCATGCACCTCCAAATGCATATCAGAGAACAGAACCATAAGCTGCCACTAACTTTTGGCCTCCTGAACTGCCTGTATCTGAGTCTTCCTTCTCTACGCATCAGCCACTGCGTTCCCTTTCCCAAGTATATAGGCAAGCTCAAAGTTAAAAGACTGAAGGTACTCAACCCACCTTCATTGTCTCAAATTCATATCACACTGAGTGAAGATGTACTTGAGACTCTTTTGGTCAGTGAAAACCACAAAATGATCTCCCAGAAGATAATTTCTCCAACAACATAAGGCATGAACAACTACATCCAACTTGAGATCGTGCGTCGGGTAATTCCTCTCATGTGGTCTTAACTACCGAGACCTGTATGCAACGACTCCTTCTCCCTAATAAGTACATCTCCCATCCCGATACCTGAAGAATTACAATACATAGTATAGATCTTTCCTATATCTGTTAAGACTAGTATCAGTGCTGAAGTCAACCTCCCTTTCATCTCCTGAAAGACTGACTCACAAGAATCTGACCACAAGAACTTCGCACCCTTCTTGGTCAGACCTGTCAGTGGTGATGGTAAGCACGAAAAGTTTTGAATGAAATGTCTGTAGTATCCAGCCATCCCTAGAAAACTTCGTACCTCAAATAAATTCTTCGGATGCTCCTAGAAAACTACTGCTATCACTTTTTCTGGTTCAACTGATACTCCTGTCTCTGAGATAACATGACCCAAGAAATGAATCTGATCCATCGCAAAGTGACATTTTGAGAGCTTAGCATATAACTGATGCTCTCTCAGTTTACTCAAAATGATATCAAGATGTATGACATGGTTGTGTTGAGTGTGAGAGTACACCAAGATATCATTCATGAAAACCACCACGAAGGAATCCAAGTATGGATGGAACACTCGGTTCATTAGTGCCATGAAAACTGTAAGTGCGTTCGTGAGACCGAACAACATAACCATATACTTTTATAGACCATACCTTCTTCGAAAGGCTATGAGAGGTATATAAGATGATATTACGTGCAACTAATAATAACTAGACCGTAATTAAATCTTTGAGAACACCCGGGCTCCTCAAAGCTGATCAAAGAGATCATCAATCCTTGGTAAAAGATATCAGTTCTTGACTGTCAATTGGTTCAACTTTCGATAATCCACACAAATCCCGAGGGTTCCCTCTGCCTTCTTCACAAATAGGATAGTTGAACCCCAAGGAGAAGTACTGGGTCAAATGAAACCCTTTGCCTGCAACTCCTCCAACTGCTTCTTGAGCTCCTGCAACTATGGTGTAGCCATCCTATAAGGAGGAATGGACGTCGGTGCCACTCTTGACACGAGATCAATAGAAAAGTACACCTCTTTCTCCAGAGGAAAACCTAAAAATTCCTCTAGAAATACATCCCTAAAAAGATCCACCACTGGAGGGAAGTCTAACTGTGAAGTCCCCTGATCATCCAGATATAAACTAGTAATCTGGGCTGTAACTCATCCTAACCCATGATGCTTTGGACCCGCTCTGCTCTCCTGGACATCCCATTCGACCTTATGAAGAAAGGATCCACCCTATGGTCATGTGAAACTCACCTGGTGATGATAACAGTCAACGAATGCTTGGAAGGGAACTAACCAGTCCATTCCGAGAATGACATCATAGCCTGTCATCTCTAGGACATAGAGGTCCCATAGGAAGTGACACCCACCAACCTCTAGAGGGAACTCCCTGCACTGATGTACACTAGCCATTCTAGTCCCCAACAGAGTGTCTAGTGTCAAAATATTAGTAGAAGAAAAGATGCAGAGCCCAAGGATCTCCACAATAGCAACAAATATAAAGCTATGGGAAGCCCCTGTATCAAAAAGAGATGAAGATAAAATTGAGGCGACGAGGATCGTACCTCGAACTGTAGAAGGTCAGGGATACTACTCCTGTTGGGTCTACTCCGCTGCAAAGGTTCGGCCTTCTCCACGGCCCTATGACCCTGTCTGGCCACCCTGTGCTGATCCACCCTGTTGTCATTGAAAATCAGGCAACTGGCTACCACGACCACGACCTCCACCTCGGCCAGAAAGACCGGAAGAACTCTAGTTCCCAGACTTGTGAGAAAATGGTGGTGCTTTACCTGAACGAGGAGTCATATAAGAACCCCTATCACCAGATGCTGGTGAGAAGATATGACAAAAGCGCTGAAGATGACCCATCTTTCCACAAGATCAACACTCCACTGAATCTCTCAGGCAATGTGGCCTTGTATGCCCGCTCTTTCCACATTGTTAGAACACCACCTGGCTACCTAGAAGATTTGTCTTGCCTCCTTGGATCACCGTGTGAAGAATCCCTGTGGCGCTTCCTACTATCAGTATGAGGGATGTTAACTCTATATGTCGACCCACCCTGTCTCACAACTTTGGAATACCTCAAATTGAGCTTTGTGATCAGCGCCTGGTTGACGATAGAAGCGATGGAAGTCAACCTAAAGATGTTCACCTGCGAACGGATGTCGTACCTTATACCATCCTCGAACTTCCTTGCTAGGAACAACCCATCACCCCCTAGGAAGGGTGTAAAGCACTGAATCTCGGTGAAGCAAGAGGAATACTCCATAAAAAAAGAGTACCCTGCTCCAGACTCATAAACTCCCAGGCTCGATCATCCCTCAGGGTCTCCAGATAGAATTAATCATAGAAGATGCGTTGAAACTCATCTCACGCCATAACCTGCTGGCATCCTGCCTATGAGATCACATCCCACCACCTCTTGGAGGAATCTCGAAGGATATAGGTAGCGAGCTTGAACCTCCTCTCTGGAGGCGTCTTCAGGTGATCAAAGAGCGTCAACATGGATTCTAGACATTAATCTACAGCCTGAGGTCCTCCTTCCCCTGATAAAGTGGGAGGATGATTCTACTGGAAAACTCGCGTCAAATCTTCCATCGATGGGGCAGGAGGCGGTGCTCCTTGAAAAGTCTGCATCATCCTCATAAAGCCTTCCCTGAACTGTGCATCAGCACCGGTATCAGGTATAAATGCTGGTGCCAAGACTGACATAACATGAGGATCTGCGGGAAGTCATTGATTAGCCGTATCCAGCATCTGATCACTACCCTACAACTGGCGGACAACCGAAGGATGTCTCGGTGGCATGACTCTGCAATGTAAAATGCACAACTTAGATCAGGACTAACAGGGACCGAAACATAGAAGTGTAAGAAGGGAAAAAGATAAATAAAACATTCAAGTTTTACAAAACATGACTACACGGCATGTATAACCCCTACATGGCGTGTTCCCTTAAGTCATTCACATGGGTGTGCACTTCTTCCAAAACTGTTCGTGTAACACCCCAAACACACAATGAGTTCGCCTAACACATGACGTGTAATTGAATCCTCTTTCTCTGACCGAGTCCTTATACATGGTTAAACCACATGGTTCTCCTAAGACAAGACTACATGGCGTGTTCACAGTAGACACAACATGTACTATACATACTTCATTTGGCCCGTTTTGTTAGTGACATGGCCTAACACATGACTCACTATACACGGTGAGTTCTAGGTGGACACAACGTGTGTAAGAAGAGACTACATCGACCCATGTTGTTAAGCTACATGGCCGGGTTCCAAGGATTACACTACATGGCGTGTTCAAGCCTGAAACGACGTGTATAACCGAAGATTTATCTGTCCGTGTCTTTAGCCACATGGGTGGACACAGGGACAACACCACACGACGTGCAGAACCGGTATATGGCGTGTTCCCACAAGAATTTCCCTATCTCGTGTCTCGGCCCACACGGCCTACGACATGGTTAGAGACTAGACAACATGTACATAAAGTACACGGCGTGTACTTAAGAAAAATAGTTTCTTCCTGAACAGAAGAACGCAAGGCATGTATTCAAAACTACACAACGTGTATTCTGGGTTTTTCCAGACATTAAGCCTCAGAAACTACTCCAGAACCCAGAAAAACACTGAAATGAACATTGAAAGTTCCAAATTCCGATCCGTGAGGGCCCATACTCCCCGCGAATCAAAGTTTGGCATCTTATACATGTTATAACATGGAAAACAATGCAATAATACACCAAATTTCGGTCCATGAGGTCCCATAACACCTCAAGAACCAATGTTTGGCATTCATTCCAACCAAAACCTCACACAACAATACACTATCAAGAAATATGTATTTTATCAAGGAATCTATCACAACAACATGCATATTCTACACAACATCAATCACAACAACATGCAATTACTAATGCACCCTAGATGACATTGTAAGAATGCATGACATGTGATTTATAGAAAGTGCCTATATGATGACTGAGATGGAATAACCTCATCTCATTGGGTTGCGATAGAAATAGAACCTCAATAACATAAATGATAACCAACATAAAACATTTGAGTCACCTAACGGTGAAAATCAAGGCAACCATAAACTTGCAAAACCAGAAAATTGCATGAACGAGGTAGATTGGCTTTTCCCTGTACATGGGTTAGCTACTCCCAGGCATAGCTTATTACCAAGTACCTATTCCATCCTATCCCTCATTATAGGCTCCAAACAGTAAGTCAAGAGAAAATAATTCCTCTGATACCACTTGTAATGACCCGGTTCCGGAAGCCACCCAGAGGTTCCACGTACCCGATTGGTCACATGGCCTCAAGCGCATTTCCCCGAACGCCAGAGGCTACCGACTAGTAACGAGGGCCTTGGGTGTGATAGTGAGGAAACTATTCCCTCATTGGTAGAGTACATAGTGGAAGTAAAAAAATAAATACAAGAGTGGAAGTAGTAATAATATCATACAAAAATAAATAGTAGAAGACTGATAGAATAAACTGGAGCACATATATAACGTGATACATGATACATATGTCTAAGAAAGCAGTGAAAAAAAGAACAATGCTGAAATATAGTACTAAAAAAATTAAAAAAGAAAAATAGTAATCAGCTCCACAACCTCACAATCCTAAGCTTGGTCCCATGCTCTCTATCTCCACAGCATGTCAAGTACCTGAAGTAGAAGGGAGCTTTACCTTGTCTATACTTGCAACAATATAATCTATTTGGGCCCAAAAGCATGGCCCAAATAGGGTGTGAGACTAAATCCCAATAGGAAACCACCATGAGATCTGTGCCTAACAGTCAAAGAGTATATGTTAGGTAAAAGTACAAGAAATAGTAAATAAGAAAGTACTCAACAGTAAACAATCCACAGTTTCAATATCAAGCAACATCTAACCAAGCAGATAAACACAAACAGGTAACCCTCTGGGAAGTACCCACAACCTATCCCCTCTGGTCCTACCAAACAAGTACAAGCAATCCTTTGGGCATTACACTCAGTCTAGCCCCTCTGGTTCAGCTTAAGCATAGACTCTTTGAGGAAGCACTAACCATCAATTCCCCCTATAGTCTCATAACGGTACTAAAAGTGATCTAGGGAAGAAATTACGTCACATTCCCTCTGTGGACTACGTCGAGGAACTACAGACACTTTGAGGAAGCACTCAATGTCAATTCCCCCTGTGGTCTCACATCATAAGTAAATCAAACACTCTGGAGAAGCCCTTAACGTCCATTCTCCCTATGGTCTATACACTAGGTTCTCACGCCCCTGTGTAAGTCAAGAAAGTGTAGCAGTGCGTATCGACCAAGGTAAACCTCAAGAACTACTTGTCTTACATTCTAAAACATAACAGAAAAACAGAACAATAGTCACACCATCCTACAATACTAGGCATGAGAAAGTAAATAACGGCCTAGGAGGAAAACCAGACCCAAAGGTCAAAACAGGAAAAACATGCATGGTCAACATAGGAAAATCACAACAATTAAACCTATTCACAATCAATTATCATCTACTCAAGCATACAATCATAGCAGGAAAACAATAGGGCTAAAACGATAAACACGCAATACCTCGTTCATGGGTATTGGGAAAATTTTCTCATAAAACTCAAAGACTTTCAACAAAAAGGCACAAACCACCTACCTCGACGTTAGAAGATCTCTATATGTGAACCTCAAGGCTTGAATCACCTTAGAACACCGTAGATCTAAGAAAACATATAAAACATTCAATCCATGATAAATCACTAAAGAGGAGAAAAAAATATGATTCTCTAGGAGAAGAGAGAACTCATCGATGCGATTCCAACGCAACCGTTGGTGTTCAATTTGGAGGACAGACGCTCGCTCGAGGGTTCATCAAAGATCTGCGGCCGTATGGAGCTCTCGGTCGAACGAGACCTAGAAGGAGAACTTTCTAGCGATTAGACGTGACCCCTATGCGTTTAATGAAAAAAAATAAAGTACACAACATGTAATTTTGAAGTACACGGTGTGTAATCTCCATTTCCGTACTCTGCTTTAGGCGGCCTCCAAGTTACCCCCACATGGCCGTGTGCATGGCCACTACACGACCAACACTTGAATACCTACAGTAACTGAGTACACAACGTGTAATCATAAAGTACATGATGTGTACTTCAAAAACTTCCAAAAATTAATTTTTTTCTCAAAAAAGACCAGAAAAGGAAAACATACCTAAAAAATAAGATTCAGGTTCTTAAACAGATGGATATGCTTCCAATTTGGTGAGATGTGTTAAGAATAATCATATTACCGGATTAAAAATTCATGATTATCATGTTATAATTAAAAGACTTATAACGATTGGATTTAGAGGTTTGTCAAATTATATGATTTGGAATTCGATAACAGACATATAATATTTTTTTCGAGACATTTGTGCAGGAAAAACAGACTATGATTCACTAAGTAAACTGGAAGAAGATGTTGTTGTCATTATATGTAAACTGGAAAAAATATTTCCGCCAACTTTATTTGACTCAATGGAACATATGATATTACATTTTCCACATGAATCTAAATGTGGAGGTCTGGTACAGTTTTGATGGATGTACCCATTCAAGAGATGCATGCAGAAATTGAAGAATAAAGTATATAACAAAGCATCAGTTGAAGGCTCAATTACTGAATCTTATTTTCAAGAGGATATTTCTTTTTTCTTCTCTCATTAGTTTGAATCTGAATATCCCTCAAAACACAACTGCATAGAACAAAATGAGAAGAATGCTGATGATGAAATGGAAAATCAATTATTAGTTTTTAATCAGCTAGAGCTTGGCTTCGGTGGAGTTCATGAATAATGTCTTTCAGATGATGAACATCAAAAAACTCATACATATGTTCTGCTCAAATGTGAAGAAATGAAATCATTTGTACTATGAGTGCTTCTATCAATTATTTTATAATTTAGGTTATAGTAATTAAACTTATTTTGTTTGTAGGTTATATGATAATCATATTAAGAAACAGCTTCCACAAATTACAGCAGCTGCTCTTGAAGAACACCGACAAATTTTTTTTCTCAATGGTTTCAAAAATTGGTAACATAAATTATTGTTGATTTAACATATCAATTCGATTTATTATTTATTATATTAATAATTTTTTTAAAAAATTTTAGGTGACTCAACATGCTGATAAAATTGATAAGTGACTGTGTATATTGAGTAACCCACCATCCAAAATGGTTAAATATTACAATGCATATGTGGTGAATGGTTTTTGATTTCATACACGTGCATATGGGGAATAAAAAAACAATGAATAGTGGAGTTTTCTTGAGATGATCACATCATAGAGAAACTAAAGTTGACTTTTACGGCATGCTGGATGAAATTATTGAACTGTGTTATCTAGGGAAAAATTACATAACAATGATTAAATGTTGGTGGTTAGATAATGAGAGAGGATTGCATGTTCATCCGATTCATAGAATCATCAATATTAAATATAAACGTATTCTTGAAGTAAATGAACCATTTTTACTGACTCAACTGGTATATCAAATATATTACGCAAAGTATTGTGATACTTCAAGAGACCTGAGTGATTGGTGGAGCATAATAAAAATTAAATCTCAGGAAAATCAGTTTACTCAAACTAAATGTGGTTCCAATGAAGTATAAGGAATTGAAATTTTTCAAGAGACTACTCAAAATCCACCCTTTCCACAATGAGACATGAATATCGATGATGACACCCCACAATTGAGGGTCGATGGTGACGATGATGTTAATGATGTTACAAATGAATTTGAAATGGAAAGAGATGATGAAACTGAAACTCATATGGATATTGATGACGCCAATGATGAATATGAAGATATTGACATCATCAGATATGAAGATGATGATGAAGGTGAACATTGACACAGTTAAATGCTGGTTATAATCATAACTAATATATATCTATATGTAATAGTTATTTTCAACTATCTGTTAACAACAATTATTTTGTGTTTCAGATGGACCCTGATCTACTTTGTGAGTTGGAGGAGGATGAGCTACCTTTGGATCAGGAGGATTTGGGATCATCTAACCCTCAGGCTACTGGCGGTTCAGGGGGTACACAGAGGGGGTACTATCTTGTGTGACTTATGATTTTTGACCCTATCCCCAATCAGCGTCCAAATCTTGGTTTCGATCCACGCATGCAGAGGTGTGATAACCTGTGTATTTTAGTTAGCTTTCATTAATTTATTTATATACCTATTGTTTGACTATTTTTTATTTTTTCATAGTTTTGCGCATTTAGCCGTTGGACAGGGGAGCACTATCTTGTGCAATTATTTTTCTCAACCATGGATTACATGGGAATAGATTCCCATTGATGTGCGGCTTGGAATGTTCAATCATTGGCTGGTACGTAAATGAATAATATTTATTTAGAAATTTATTTCATTAATAACTTGATATTATAAATTATTTGTAGGGTTTATAGTATCTCATCGATGATATCATGCGTGGTGCTATCCATGAGGCATGGGAGCAGTCTATGCGTGAGCGTTTTTGTCAGTTTTTGCACAATTTGAGAAGGAAAACCATTAAGAAAGAAAGAGTGACAATATTTGTTGAGTCATGTAGAGCCCACCGACCAGAGTACATTTCATCTCATGTGTGGGATGAATTATGTTCACACTAGTTGAGTAGTGAATTTCAGAGGAGATCTTCATTGGGCCGGCAGAACTGGGGGAGATAGAAGGTGACACATCGAGCTGGTATTTGTACATTCAGTATGCATAGAGAGCATCTGGTAAGTATTTTTTTAAATATTTTATATAACATTAAATATAAATAGTTTATTTTATATTCATATAGGCAATCGAGCATCCCGATATTACGGAGTACAACATTTATCAAAGGATGTACAATAATCCAACCACTGGAGAGATTAGAGGTGATCGCCAACGTCAGATTGTGGTCAGTATTATTTCTTTTTCAGTTTTAAAATTAACTACATATAATATTTTTACTATTTTAATTTCAAATTGAAACTAAAGGAGTCATATGAGGCCGTGACCTCTCAGCCACGGGCTGAGAGTCAGGCCGAGACAGCTGATCAGACTAGTTCCCACCATTTCGATGAGGCGACATGGATGCAGGAGACCCAGTATGCCTTCGAGAAGGGCCGAGTAGTTGGTATCAACTCTCATTTGACTCCTGGGACTTATTATGGTACTACTGCGATGTCAGCGTCTAGCTCGAGCGGAGCTCATGGAGAGGCATCATCTTATGGCTCATAGTATTAAGAACAGTTGTGAGCTCAAACTGAGATTATAGAGAGTTTTTAGAAGCAACAGGAAGAGATGCATCAACAGCAGCATTAGCAGCAACAACACGAGGAGGACATGCATCAATGGCAGCAGCAGCAACACGATCAGATGGAGTACATGTGCTATCTAACTCGTAGTTTAGGGATGTAGTTTCCTCCACTATCTCCTCCTTCTCCTCCAACTCCTCCATAAGACTATCCCCCAGTGATTTTTTTCTCTGTTAAAAACATTTTAATTGAACATTTGTTGTAATATGAACTATTTACAGTTTTTGTCTTTTATATTAGCACAAATATTGCATAATTTTTTTATTATTTTTAATATTTTAATATTTATTATTAGTATTATATTTTTTAATATTTTTTTATTTTACTAATAATAGTAATAATAATAATATTTTATGATTTTTATATATTTTTTCTGAATATTGAGAATTTTAATATTTTTTATTTTTTTATTATTTTAATAGTATTAATATTATTTTTTTCATTAATCATAATTTTAGTATTTTTTTTATTTTATTAAGTATTTTCAAATATTGAGAGTTTTAATATTTTTTATTATTTTATTATTTTAATAATATTAATATTATTTTTTTATTTTATTACGTATTTGTGATGAGGCCTTTTGCGATGGGGGGCCCTTCGCAAATAGATTATATATATATTTTTAAAAGTTTTTTGCGACAAGTTTCTTTACCATCACAATAACGTTTTTGTGACAGGCTTGTCACAAAAGGTTTTAACATATAAGCTATTTGTGACGGGATGGTATCCCGTTGCAAATAATTTTTAAAATGGGACCATCACTAAAGATTCATGTATATATAATGTATTTAATCGAACATCTATTTGCGATGGGCCCGCTTCTCATCACAATTAATATTTTTTGCTACGGGCCCATCACAAAAATACTAGTTGTGATGCTGTTTTATGAAACATGCTATTTACGATGGGATCCTGTTGCAAATAGCCCGTCGCAAAAAGTCAAATTTTCAGTAGTGCAAGTAATATTTCACAGTGCATTGACTTAAACCATCAAAAGTTACATGGATTTAAAAGTCAGGACTCACATATTCTGATGGAGTAGTTTTTATTGTTGGCATTGCATAATACATTACATGAAAAAGTAACCGTAATCCTAGTTGAGATGTGTACCTTATTCAGAGAGATTTTTGAAAAAACTCTAAATCTAACTGAGTCTGATAAACTTCAATAAATATTTTTTTACACTTTTTAATTTGGAGATATTATTTCTGATTCATTTTTCATAGTCACGATTAATTTGAATATTCATTTGGTTTAAGAATCTAAACTTGGTGGATTGATGTTTCCGATGAAAGAATGGTTTTCTATTTTCAAATAGTTTCTAACAGGTTTTTTCATGGAACCGAAAACACCCAATGGTTCTATATCCATGATGGTCATGGACCTTCTTTAAAAAGACATGTGCTCATTGGAAGGTTTGACCAACAATACTTAAGATCTCACATTGGTCGAGAGGATCGTATATCTGGATCATCACACCCTTTTGGGGGGAATTATTTCCTACTCTGAGACTCTCTTACAGATTTAAGATATTTTCAAAAATCCTTTATTAATTCCCATGTATGATCTAGGTCACCCTCGAATTAACAATCACTCATCATCATGTATGAAATTTAGAATAATATGTATGTATATGATGTTATTCATCAATGAAGATATTTGTATGTATATTAAATTTTCTATCAATGGTATCCCCTTATGTACTAATCCGAGATTCTTTGGTTGTTATTATGATGATGCTAGTTTTCTAGCCACATAGTGGGGTTCTCTGGAGTGTGTTGTCATCTAGGGAGACATGAGTTGTTTTGATATTGGTATCAAACCCATGTGATGGGATTCCTACACATCCTCATGAAAGGAATCAGAACCCACATAGTTTTGTGCCACTTAATAGGAAACACCATAACTTTTAAGGTCATGTGATAAGGACTAAACCATGCAGTTTATTATCATACAACAAGGAAGTATTTGTGGAAGGCGCCTAGTCAAAGTTTGGCTTGGGACTTATGCTGAAGCATCCTAAGTAACCTACAAGAAATATGAGTTTCCATGTTGAATTAGACCATACTAGGAATGTGTCCTGAGAGAATATGGTTGATTTTGGGTGATTGTGTTTGGACATCATAGATTATTCCTACGTATCCCATTTGGATGGGAATCAAAGCCCAAATAGTTTGGTTGGTTTTATCATAGTGGAGTATGGTCCTCTGAGAGGATTAATTTTGGGCTTATTCCTTAAAATTATTCTTAGATGAATGCATTTGATTCCATGAGAAGTGGATTGACTTATGGAAATTTGGGGGTTTGGTTCAGGGATTACTCCCGAGGAGGATTCAAAAAGTTTTGATACAGGGGGATTACTCTTAAATAGGATGCCTTGATGAATGGGGGTTATGATTGGGGATTACTCCTGAGGAGGATACCCAGTTGTTTTGGTTTGGGGATCACTTATGAGAAGGATGCCCATAATCAGTTGGGTATTAGACTTTAAATGAGGAATAAGGACTAGTATGATTGGGGATTACTCCTTAGGAGGATTCCCATGGATTGGTTTGAGATCATGTGGATTTCATGACCACAGTAAATCTATAAGACCACATGAGTCATGATCAGTGTGAGAAACAAGAGGAAATGGAAGATCCAAGAAACCACACAATCTGATTTGCCCTGAGGTTGGATAGATGGACTTGAGGACTCATCTTGAGGGAGTAATCTGAAGGAAGGTGAGAGGAACATCTAAAAGAAAAATATCTTCCAAAACATGCATTCGACTATGTGGATTCCATGATTATGGCTAGCCTCTATGTCAACATGAGTTAGGATGAGTCATGCTTGAATTTTATGGACAAGAGGAAGCAAAAGATCTCTCATCCCAAACTTTTCCTTCTCCATTGGTGGAAGAGGCCAAGGGTATGAGAGAGAGATAGGAGATAACTCTACTGCCCATCCCCTCTCTATCCCAGTAGCCAAGGGGGCAAGGAGGATCAGGATTTTAACCTCATAAAAGAAACTCTAGGGGATTAATTTAGTAGGGATTCCCTAAACTTGGTTCCTAATTAAGGGAGAAGGATATCATTCCATGTTGAATGGAAAATAAATCATAATCATCACCCTCCCTTCTAGGAACTGGAGGCTCTAGGTCTTAGAGACGATAATAGTAGGGAATGGTCCTAACCCCAGTATCCAAGACTGGGAACTCCCTGACACCATCCTTGGGGTTGGGGTCCTTGTGACTGAGGGAATGAAAAACCACATGTAACCTGAGGAACCTAACCATATGGTAGGAAAAGTGAGGGAAACCTCTGACTGAAGGATTGAAAATCCAAATCTGAGACACACTAATGTGCCCCTTTTCATGGAATTGAAATTCCAGAGGCTTTGGTGGAGGTTTCAACATGGATCCTTTTAGACAATAGAGCTAAAGGAAGAGATGCCCTGTCATGAGTGGATTAAAATAGGTCCAGATTATAGGTTCGCCTAGTGTATAGGCTAGTGAGAGCTAAGGGAGGCCTGCATAGGTAGGCTAGGGCGAACTAAGGGAGGCTCGCATAAGTATCATGGGAAAGGTGATGGTACCTTGGGTAGTAGACCACTTGGGAAACTACACTTGGTAAATACCTTTGTCAAGCCTTCAAGGGTCTCCATAGGTGTTACCGGAAGTGTCTCACATAGATCCCTATTTAAGTAAGGGGACCTCATTCTAGTGTTCATCAACCATGGGGGAGAGAGTTCCTCAAACATGTGCTGTTTATTTTAAACCCCGGGAGGACTTTAATTTTACTACCCCCTTTAATTTTCTCTTATTCAAGCTTTAGAGGAGTACCTTGATGGTTTTAGAGGGATTGAGTGAAGGAATAGGGTGATCGGAGTGTTGGAAGGCCTTTGTGAATTCCCATTCATGAAAATAAAGACCCCAAGGTCCTATTTATAGGAAAATATGGGACCTTGGGTGAAGGTGATATCTCGCTCAGGGGGACTATGTAGGTATGTCGTGTAGGCTCTCACTCAGACCAGTTATGCAGGCTGATGTATAGGTACCCTGGGCGCTGACGCTGCTTTGGGGTACCTGGGTGAATAGCCTTTGGAGGACTTTTCCATCCTTGAAATTCTTCATCAATATTATTATCTCTACCTAAAGTATTTATCTTTGTCTCTTTTTCATCCATGTGACAAAATGGAGTGTCAAAAAAATACCCCCCTCAGGATTGGAACCTGAAAGAGCACTGTTGTGGGCGCCCTCAAATGATTAGTGTAATTTGGGGTACTTAGGTGCAGCAGAGTGGCTGACCAAGGTCGTCTCTCAAAGGAGGAAGTGAATTTAACAACTTATTAGAGGTATTCTAAAAAAAAGAAAAGAATAGAATAAAAACACTACTTTAAAGGATTGGGGGTTTTTGTAGTTTATGAATCTAGAAGAAGTTTGCTGGAAGAAGATTGTATAATTTTTTTGTTTTTAGTTTTGAAATGAATTTCGATTAAAATGACACAACAAGAAGATGTTTTTTTAGAAATCTATTTAAAAGGCGTAATCGATATAACTCTACCTCTTCAATAATTTATTAATAATTATCATTTAAATTAATATTCACTTAATTATGATCCCTTAATTTGTTAAATCCCGAACCCTACGAGAATTAACTTTACCACGAATATTGAAGTGAATTTAACCATAGGCTAACTTCGGAACATGCAATCGCAACACCCTGCTTTGATTGATGTTATAAAATTAGCTTATGGTCAGTGGTAAATTAAGGAATATAACCACTATGGAAATGAGGACTAATTGAGTTTAGGGATTATATTTGAACTCTACAAATTGATCCCATGTGGTTTTGAATTACCGGTTAAGGTTGCGCTCTCATAGTTCACACAATTCCCGACCTCGCGTGTTTTGTGTTAACTATTCAATTTCTTGCTTAGTTTCATTTAAATTAAAAACTCAATTAATAGATCATAATATGTGAATTATAGTAGCTCATTGATTCAAAATAAATGAATGAAGAAGGATAGAGTGTAAAGACCCGTAAAATTCAAGGAAAATTTTTTCTTAATTTTCTTTAGAATTTTACAAGAGCGCGGTTGCAGACGGCACCTGATTCCGAGGCCCGGAGTGCCCGGAATTAATTTCCGAAGTTTGGCTCGGGTACGTTCAGTGAACGAACGAGCGGGAATTCCTAACTTTTGATCCGGTGCTCGGAATTGAAATCCGAGGGCACCGATGAACTCGCAGCGCCGATATTCGCTTAAAGAGACCTTTTCGGGAGTTGCGTTTGTTTCGGGTTGAGAGTTAGTTTTTGGGAGATTAGAATAAGTTAAATAAAAATTTGTAAACACAATTTTTATTTAAACTTAATAGTTAACTTATCTCAAAGGAAGTTAGGTGTGGGACCCACACCCATTTAACCTCCCTTGAGAGGATTAAGTGTGGTGGGGCCCACACGAAACCTAACTTTACATCTTCCCTCAAACTCCCTTAACCCCTCTTTAATTAACATGACAATTTGTTAATTAATGTGGAGTTATCTCTTATTTGAATTTCAAACTTTTGAAATTCTAGTGTGTTATTGTGTTAATAAAATAAGATAGAGTCTTATTTTATTTGGGTTCAGTTTTGTCTCCTTGAGAGAGTTGGGAAGGTTCTTCTTGTTTCTTCATCTTCTTCAACCTCGACGAAGAACACGAAGAATGCCGTTCTTCAACGAAGAACTTCTTTGCCGAAGAACACGGTTCTTCCGCGACGCCATATCCGCGACGTGACGTTCTTCTTCCGCATCATCTCTTCCGCGACGGTTTTCCGCGACGAACGCCATCGACAACGACTCTTCCTCCGACGTCAAAGGAATCGACACCGATATTCCACGACTACGTCAACGTATGACTATCGAGGTAGGGGTTCTTGAGTTCGTTGTTTTCTTTTTATTTGACATTCCTCAAGACTTGACGAAGAACGCTCAAGTTCCGACGAAGAACGCCGCTCCGCTCTTCTTCGTCTTCCGTGTCAACGAGAGAGAACACCGCTTCTTCTTCGGACAACCTTCGTCGGCGTACAAGGATTCGCCAACGACGTATCACATCGGACGCACCTCTTCGTCATCGAATTTGACGAACGACGACCGCGACGCCCGACCTCCGCGACGTCGTCTTCCGCGGAACGTAGACAAATCTTCGAACCTTATACCAAGGTAGGGGTTGTTGATTTATTGATTATTTATTCCATTCTTGATCGTGGATTTTAGCATGTCTAAATGTGAGGCAACTGGATATTCTTTAGTTGTGTTATTATTTAACGTGAGGGGGGGGGGACCGCATGAACACGGCCGAACCCCCCTCCATCGTTCATGTTGTTTATTCTTGCGGGCGGAAGCAAGGTGGCGTGGTGCCGTCGCACCACGCGGATAATTGTACGTTTAACTTACGCGACGCCGTCGCGCGCGCACCATGGAAGAAACAACAAGAACGCGACGCCGTCGCGCCACGTTGAAAGAATATTGAGGTGCGGCGGAGGGGCGCGGTGCCGTCGCACCGTGCCGGATGACGAATTCCGCGGCCGGTTCCGGGCCGCGGCGATTTGAGAAGACCGGCGGCCGGGCCGCCGGCGTCGGAAGCCGAAGAAGGGACCGGATTTTCCGGTCCCGTTGGAGAAAACCGGCCGGCCAGCTGGCCGGCCGGAAGGCAGTAAACCGGGGAAATTAATTCCCCGGCCGGCTCATAAAACCCCCCCTCTTAATGAGGGGGGGCGGTTTCCATGAGGGGGGGGGGGGCAGGCGGCTCCCCCGGATCCACTTCAAAGCGGGCCCCCAGGAGGGGGGCCGTTGATTGACAAAAACGGTGCGGCTTTGCCGCGCCGCCATTTGAAGAAGCGGGGGAATTGATCCCCCCGCGTGCCGCCCTAGTGCGGCGCCAGGCCGCCAGGCCGCCGCGCCGCCGGCCGGCCGGCCGGCCGGGCCGCCCCAGGGGGGGGGTCGGGCCGGGTCGGCCCGGACCCGAACCCCCCGTTTCGAACCAGTTCCGGTATTTTGGCCATAATTTGAGCCTCGGACCTCCGTTCGACGAGCCATCTGCGGCAAAACGATCCTTGGATCGAGACGGTCATTTTGGTATATCGCACTCAAGGTTTCGGATCACTTTGAGTTCGGCCGGGTTGGTTCGTTCACGAAACCAACCGGGCCTTCGGAGCGGAAACGCTCATATCTTGAGCTACGGACGTCCGATTGACGTGCCGTCAGTCGCGTTGTGTTCCTCTTAGTGAGACGGATCTTTTGGCATACTCCGCCCGAGGTTTGGACGCAGGTGGAGTACGGTCGGGTTGGTTTTGCCTTAAAAACCAACCGGGCCCCGGGGACGAAAATGCCAATAACTCTCAGACCGGGCGTCCGATCGACGCGCCGTCTGTTGCGTTGAGTTCCTGTTGACGATACGGAACTTTTGGATACATCAACTCTGGTCTTCGTGACAGTTGATGTATCAGCCTCTCGGCTCGTGGAGCGGACCCTCCGAACGAGCTTGCTGTGTGCGGGAACCCTAGTGTTGGCTGCGACTGTTACTGCGACTGTTACTGCGACTGCTACTTCGACAGCGACGACCGTGCAGAGACCCTCAGTGGACTGCAGCGACGACTGTGAAGAGATCCTCCGTGGACTCCGACGACGACCGTGTAGAGATCCTTAGTGGACTGCGGCGACGACCGTGCAGAGATCCTCCGTGGACTCCGACGACGACCGTGCAGAGATCCTCAGTGGACTGCGGCGACGACTGTGCAGAGATCCTCCGTGGACTCCGACGACTACTGCACTCAGCGATCCTACGTGGATCAGTGCTACAGGTCCTGCCTGGGCCCGGTCCTGTGTGGGCCCGATCCTGTGTGGGTCACTGCAAGGTTAGTACCTATCGATCCTTCGTGGGTCCGACGACATAGATGGTTCAGTGATCATCTTTATCATCATCCGAAGAAGTATATTCGTGTGAGCTGAATCTTCTGTGTTACTCGATAGAGGTAGTGCGCTTGGTTGTAGAGGCAGACCTGCGATACTGGAGACGAGCGTACGGAGTACGGAGACCGTGTAGCCGGCTGAGACCTGAAGACTGCTCGACCGACTCGACTTGGAGTGAGTCGACTAGCCCAGTGGACGGAGCGCCCGGTATTTGGCGGCAGACCCACGGCGGACGGAGCGCCTAGTAGTTGGCAGCAGACCCGCGGTACTCGACTGGAGGAGTACCTCTGAAGGCTAATTGGGTGAGCGCCCGGTATTTGGCAGCAGACCCTCAGCGGACGGAGTGCCCGGTAGTTGGCAGCAGACCCGCGGTACTCGACAGGAGGAGTACTTCAGCAGTCTTAGGTTAGTGAGCAGTACCTCAGAGTCGTGACAGGACCACTGTACACTTCAGAGATGGGGCTCTTCAACAGTTGCGGTTTCGTTAATGAAAATCCTGGTTTGAGCTGAATCCTGTTGCTTTCCTGTGTGGATTGTGTTTTGCAATCCTATGTGGATTATGTTTTACTTTCCTGTGTGGACTGAGTTGTACTTGGGCTCGGAGGTTTGAGCGTATTTGAAATTGATGACTTAGGTATATGTATGGGCATATACCTAAGCAGTGTCGATTGTTACTTCATGATTGTACTTTTCTTCGTGGTTTATCCTTTGTGGATTTGAGAGACCTTCAGGGGTCTCGGGGTCCCTACTGAGTAGCTTATAATCACCCCTGCACGGGCTTTGCCCGCACTACGTTGTGTTGGTTGTAGACGATGGACAGCGTTGACCTTAGCTGAGGCTTGCAGAGCAGGACGGTACCCGGAGGTGGACCACTGGGCGGGACGTGCTCGGAGCGGACGGCAGAACCTGTGGAACAGAGAAGCTATCTGTACCCACCCTTCAGGTGGGATTTCCAGTAGACAGCTCGGTGTAGCGGCATTTACTTTTCAGTTGCTGTTTTCCCCCTTTCAAGTTGTACTTTACTTTCAGTTTGGGTTTGTATTCTGGCCCATTTACTTTTCCGCACTTTCAGTTGTACTCTGCTTTTGTTTAGTGTTTACTTTCCGCTTGCTTACTCTGTGGTGTTTGTTTACTTTACAAAGGAAATGCCTTCCCTTTTTACCGGGATTTACGCCTTGGTGCTAGTCGCCAGCCCCTGGCCTATGGAAGGCGGGCTTGGGGTAGTCACGGCACGGACCCCGAGGGCGGGTCGTGACATAGAGGTCGATCGATTACTAAAAAAACTACTCTTCCAGGGGTGGTGTAGTCATCGTGGAGACGTTTTGCAAAAGCAACGGATTGAAAGGGTAGAACCCAATATTGTATCCACTCTTGATTCCAAACCAATTAATAATATTAAGATAAGAAGAATAGGGATGAACACATAATATTATTTGAAGAAAAATTCAAGAAACAAACATGAAAGAAAAGAAATACAAAGAAGAGGTGAGAGAGGAGAGCCTTTTTGGAAGAGAGGTTTGCACAAAGGCTTACTTCTTCCAAGAGTTGTGAGGGGCTCCCAAGAGACACACTTTAGGCCAAACCTTCCCAAATCCTTGACCCGCCCTCTCAAAGAGTTAAAACCCCCTTTAAATAGAGTTTGTGAGGGCTAGGGATACAAAACTTTTTAAGTGTGAAATGAAAAACTCGGCCAAATATTTTATTCCAAATTTAACCACTCATTTTACCTCCACAACGTGTGAATTGACCGGCCTTCCAGAAGGATTATTTGTTCACAATCATGTCCCCGAGCTTTCCCCAACATTTGGGCTCCATCCAAGCCCTTATGTAGAAGATATGGCCCAAATATAGAACCCATGTCCATTCTGCCGAGTCCAGCCCACCAATGGATTAATGGCTCATTTACTCCATCCAAATGCACTCTTTAGCTCTAGTGTCCTGAATGAAAGTTGTATAAAATTACGTTAGTAACACTATTACAAAATTTAGAATTCCAATAATAAATATAAAAATATTTAGCTTCGAAATACTACAGTGAACTATAAAGGGTAAAACTGGAATTTTCATCAAATATTCAAATGAATGATCTAATTCCAAATACTTTATAATTAAACATATTTAACACAATGTGAGGAAATTATATCATTTCTTATCAATAAAATATTCAATAAAATAGTGTTTTATCAACTCCCCCACACTTACCCTTTTGCACTCCTGGGCAAAACCTTATATCAAGTAAACATCAATATCGAATCAAAACCAATTTTAAAACACATATCCTTAAGATCAATAAATTTCACACCAACAATAAAAAGATATCATGCCGCATAAAAAACCTTATTTCAAGTTCTCCATTTATATCATTCAATATATTTCCACTTAATTTATCTACCCATGCACAAAACACTTACCTCGCTTGAATTTTCTCTCATCACTCAAATATCAATTTTTTTGCAATGTCTTTCTCATCCAAACTCATACAAGGGTCACCATAGGCTTGATAGATTCCTACATCGCTACCCGATGTGAGTCAAGGACATATGTTTATCATGAGGACTTTTTAGGGTTGTTCTATGTCTTTCTATTGGTAGGATTAAGATGTGAAAAACTCTGAGGATGAATGAGGAGGGCTTGACTCTTTTGAAGCAAAATTGAATTAATCTAATTTTCACTTAAATATGGTCTTCTCTTCAATCCCCATAGTATCCATTCAGCTCCATCATCATGAAAAGTCATGAAAGGTTTACACTATTCATCATTTCAGCATAAAAAATGTTAATCTTCTCAAACATGATTTTCTTGAAAGCTCCAGATGGGCATAACTTTCCACCTCAATTAGAAGCTCCAGAAAAGGCACAACTTCACTTGTCATGAAAGCTCCAGAAAAGGCACAAATTTCAATATAATGACTTTCTTTAGCATCAAAAACATCTCTTCAGAATTTAATTTTCCACCCAAAGTATCACAGAATGTGGTGGCAAAACACAAGACAACTTCCCCCACACTTAAGCTCAACTAGATTATGCAATTTCACTTCAAGAGTTTGTTGGATAGGGAAAATTGGCTTGTAATGTGGCTAACCTAACAGGTTGTGCATGGATTCTAAGGGCTACAAGGATTAAATATTCAAGGTAGGCCATTATAAAAAAGGATTCTTTGAAATAGGGGCTTTAATACCAAACAAATGCCTCAATCATTTAAACATAAGTATCTCAAACCCTCAAGTTTTGACAGGAATAGATCAAATTCTGGTTAAATTAAGTATGGTTTGGTTCTCTCAAGAAGTGAGGTGATTGTAAAGAAAATGAAAATAATGGTTTAGATGCCTCACAGGAAAGTGATTTCAAATATAAAGACAATGAGATGTGGCATGGGATTCAAAATTCGGTGTACTTTCCATGAAATTACTAAATATTTGAACTTGAAACAAAGTCATTTCAGTATTCATTTAAGATTAGTTTCAAGGGGTAAATTGTTTCAATCATTGATATGAATTTAAAAATGGTGATGAGAATCATTTTAGATCAAAAATTTCAAAAACACAAAGAAAATTGAAAAATAAACACACAAAATTTGAAAAACACACAATTTTTTTTGTTTTTTTTGAACAGGAAAGCAATTGAAATTACTAAACTAAAAGGTTCCCTCCCCCACACATAAAATATTTCATTTTCCTCAATGTGAATCTATGAGATGATATATTCACATGAAATGAAGAATTTTTAAATAGGACAAATAATATAAAAGTGAAAGGGTTAGGAACAGCCTGATGTGCTCAAGTGATGATGGCGTCATGCAGTGTGATAAAATCCACCACATCAGTAGGATGTCCCTCAATGTATCTCTTTAAACGTTTCCCATTGACTATAAAGCTCCTTCCAGAGTCCTCTTGTGTGATCTCCACTGCACCATAAGGAAAAACATTAGACACAATATAAGGACCTAACCATCTGGAACACAACTTACCAGACATCAACTTCAGTCGTGAACTATAGAGAAGGACTTTCTCTCCAACATGAAACTCCCTTTGTTGGATCATTTTGTCATGAGATGCTTTTGATCTTTCCTTTTAGAGCCTTGAGTTCTCATATGATGATAATCTAATCTCCTCAAGCTCTTGAATTTGCAGCTTCCTTTGGATTCCAGCTTGGGCCAAATCCATGTTGCATTTCTTTATAGCCCAATAAGCCCGATGCTCGACTTTCACTGGGAGACGACAAGCTTTCCCAAAAACAATCCGAAATGGGGACATACCAATGGGGGTCTTGTATGCTGTTCTATAAGCCCACAATGCATCATCCAAGCGCTTGCTCCAATCCTTCATATTTGGCTGCACGGTTTTCTCCAGGATTTGTTTCAACTCACGATTTGAAACCTCAGCCTGGCCATTTGTTTGGGGGTGGTATGGTGTTGATGTTTTGTGTGTCACCCCATACTTTTGAAGGAGGGAAGCAAAATTACTATTGAAAAAGTGTGTCCCTTGGTCACTAATGATGGACTTTTGTACTCCAAACCTGCAGAAAATTTGAGCCTTGACAAAATCCACTACAACATGAGAATCGTCAGTCCTGGTGGCCTTGGCCTCCACCCATTTACTCACATAATCAAAAGCAACCAAAATATACAAAAATACAAATGAACTAGGAAAAGGACCCATAAAATCAATGCCCCATACATCAAAAATCTCACAGAATAGTATGGGTTGTTGGGGAATCTCATGTCTCCTAGAAATGTTCCTAGTGTGTTGGAAACGAGAGCACGACTTACAAAACACATGGGCATCATGGAATAAACTAGGCCAATACAACCTAGAGTCTAAGACTTTCCTAGCTGTCCGTTGGGGTCCAAAGTGTCCACCATAGGCAAGTGTATGACAGAAATGTAGGAGAGACTCAAACTCATGATCAGGAACACACCTCCTAATTACTTGGTCACTACACATGCGCCAGAGGTAAGGATCATCCCAAACACAAAATCTTGACTCACTCTTTAATTTTTGGACTTGATGTTTCTTTAAATTTGCAGGGATTTCAGAGGCAACAATGTAGTTAACTAAATCTGCATACCAAGGATGCGTACCTGAGATGGAATAAAGATTCTCATCGGGGAAGGTGTCCCGTAGTGGTACCTAGTCCAAGGTGTCTTCCTCTAGTGTGTGAGTAAGCCTACTCATGTGGTCTTCCACCAAATTCTCTGATCCCTTCTTGTCCTTTATCTCGATGTCAAACTCTTGAAGAAGAAGCATCCAACAGATAAGTCGTGGCTTTGCATCTGGCTTCTTCAAGAGGTACCTCAGAGCTGCATGGTCAGAAAAACAACTACTTTAGAGCCCAATAAATATGAACGGAATTTATCTAAAGAAAATATGACAGCAAGAAACTCCTTTTCTGTGGTAGTGTATTTTGATTGGGCTGAATCCAATGTCCTCGATGCATAAGCGATCACATGTGAACGTCCCTCCACCCTCTGAGATAAGACATCTCCAACCGCGAAGTTGGAGGCGTCACACATAAGCTCAAATGGAAGGTCCCACCGTGGGGGCTGTATGATAGGTGGAGTGGTCAGACACTTCTTCAGCTCATCAATGGAAGTTCTAAAAGAATCATTAAACACAAAATCAGAATCTTTTTGAAGTAATCGTGACATAGGAAGAGTGATCTTACTAAAATCTTTAATGAAGCGCCGATAAAATCCTGCATGACCTAAGAAATATCTAACATCACGCACACATGAAGGATAGGGTAAGGATGAAATAATGTCTACCTTAGATCTATCAACCTCTATCCCATGTTTTGACACCACATGCCCTAAGACAATGCCATGCTCTACCATAAAATGAGACTTTTCAAAGTTCTGGACCAGATTCTTCTCAATACAACAATTCAACACCTTTCCCAAACTACTTAGACATTCATCAAATGAAGACCCATACACTGTAAAATCATCCATAAATACCTCCATGCAGGTCTCAATAAAATCAGAAAAAATACTCACCATACATCTCTAGAAGGTACCTGGGGCATTGCAAAGTCCAAATGAAATCCTCTAGTAGGCAAATGTGCCAAAGGGACAGGTGAATGTAGTCTTCTCCTGATCCTCTGGAGCTATAGGAACCTGAAAATATCCAGAAAATCCATCCAAGAAACAATAGTGTGTTTTCCCAGCTAGTCTCTTGAGCATTTGATCAATAAATGGGAGGGGGAAATGGTCCTTGTGGGTGGTCTGATTTAGTTTCCTATAATCAAAACACACACGCCAACTGTTTTGCACCCTCATTGGAACTAAATCACCTTTCTCATTTTTAACAACAGTAAAACCAGTTTTCTTAGGCACAACCTGAATTGGACTTACCCACTAAAAATCTAAAATGGGAAAGATTATACCTGCATCGAGAAATTTCTCAACTTCTTTTTTAACAACTTCTAGGAGGGTGGGATTGAGTCTCCTTTGTGGCTCTCTCACCGATTTAGCCCCATCCTCCAAGAGAATCCTATGCATGCAAATGGAGGGGCTAATACCTGATATGTCAGCCAAGGTCCACCCAATTGCCCTGATGTTCTCCCTCAAAATATTTAAAAGCTTTTCTTCATGTTAAAAAGGGAGATTGTTAGCAATGATAACAGGTAATCTCTCACCATTAATCAAGTATGAGTATTTCAGATTTGGTGGCAATGGCTTGAGTTCTAATGAAGGAGGGTGTAGTATGGATGGAGACATTGAAGGAACTGAAATATGTGCACAAAGAGCATCAGTATCAGAATATACATCATCAAAATCATAGAATAAAGCATCAAATCCATCAGCATACTCAACATCCATTTCATAATCAGAGTGAACATGATCAAAATCAGAATATTAATCCACATCAAAATCAAATCCAAGATAGGATTGTGTATCAGAAACATGTTCGGAAGTGCTCTTAGACATCAAACTCGAACCAATACTCATAATCTCCCTAAGAATAGGACAATAAAATTCTATGGAGTTTTTATTTGGTGGTTCAAAATGGGAGATAACAAAAGAAGAATGGTCCTCTGGGGGGTACTTCATGGAATCCATAACATTAAATATCACAACTTCATCCCCAAATTCCGTGGAAAGTGTACCCTCATTGACATTTATGATATTTTTTGTAGTTTTGAGGAAGGGACTACCTAAGATAATGGGGGAATGAGAACTTACCTGATCATCCTCCATGTTAAGAACATAGAAATCCGCTGGAAAGATCATGTATCTTACCCAGACAAGTACATCCTCAAGGACTCCCGCTGGATATGCCGTATCTCTATTCGCCAATTGCACCACTAATCTTATTGGCTTCAACTCACCAACCTGCAAGGAAGAGAATAAAGAGTGAGGCATCACATTTATGGAAGCACCTAAATCACAAAGTGCATCAGAAAAGTGTAACTCCCCTATGGTAAATGGGATGGTGAATGTCCCGGGATCCTTGCACTTTGTTGGCGTTGCTAGAGTTGGTGTAATGAGTGCCGAGACATTCCTTCCAAGGTTGATACTCTCATTTCCCTTGAGCCCTCTTTGATTGGTGCGGAGTTCTTTTAAGAATTTCGCATACCTCAGTATTTGTTTGATGGCTTCAAGTAGAGGGATGTTGATCTCGACACGCTTGAATGTATCCAAAACCTCTTTTTGAATTGCCTCTTCAGCCATCTTCTTAGTTTGTACAACTCTATTTGGGAATAGAATGGGTTTAGGAGGAAGATCATCAACCTTTTTCTTACCTTTATCTTTCTCCTTGGGTTTCTCATCATTTGGTATGGGATGGGGCTTCTCCAGAGTTGAGGTGAATCCCGGTGGTATTGTAGGTGCAGATGTATCAACTGTTTTCTTCCTACTTCTCAATGTGATGGCACTGACATTCCCCTTGGGATTGGGAGTAGGTTGGGAAGGAAGGGCTCCAGAGTTCTTACTTACCAGTTTGTGGAGGGCGGTGGCAATCTGGCTCATTTGTGTATTCAACTCCCTCAACTCAGAACCATGACTCTTCAGCTCATTCTGTTGATTAAGAACAATTTGTTTCAAAAGATCATTAGTGTTAGAGTCTACCTTGTGTTAGATATTCCCTTGTTGCTGACTTGTTGATGTTTGAGCTTTGAATCTCCTTTGGGGTTGTTGGAAACCCTGTTGGTAAGGTGGAGGCTGCTGGAAGTTTGGTTGAAAAGGGGGCCTTTGTTATTGTCCAGAGCCAAAACTCATATCTGATTGATCTCTCCATCCTTGGTTAAATGTTGGTGCAAAGGAATCATACTTCTTCTGTGGTTGTTGTTGTTGCTGATATGGTCTCCCAGGAAATATGGCAGCACAATCCTCTGACTCTTGTAATTGGGGGAAACAATCAGTTGGGTGGCTTGTCTCGGTGCAAATGCCACATGGCCTTGAAGAAGTGGGTTGGGATGTCTTTTGAGCCAATGCAATCTGCCTCACCATAGTGGTCAATTCTTCCAACTTGGTATCAATCAAATGATTTTCAAGAGAAGAAGGACTTACCTGATGTACTCCCCTGACATGTGGTGTACCTCTATCTCCAAATTGTTGGGAGTTTTGGGCAATCTTGTCTATCAATGAACGTGCGTCTTCTGGTGTTTTTTCCACCAATGCTCCTCCAGCTGTGGCATCCACCATGCTCCTCTCCATAGGTTTGAGGCCTTCGTAGAAGTACTGGATAAGTAGTTGCTCACTGATTTGGTGATGTGGGCAGCTTGCACATAACTTCTTGAAGCGCTCCCAGTACTCATACATCGACTCCCCTTGTGCCTGCTTGATCCCTGATATCTCCTTTCGAAAGGATGTAGTACTTGATGCTGGAAAGAACCTCTGCAAGAAAATACGTTTCAAATCGTTCCAACAAGTTACATCTTTGGGTTGTAAATAATACATCCAGTCTTTTGCAGCTCCATCAAGTGAGAATGAGAATGCTCTTAATTTGATTTGATCTTCAGAAACATTTCTTGGTTTATGGGTTGAGCAAACCACATTAAATTCTTTCAAATTCTTATTAGGATCCTCACCAGAGAGGCCATGAAACTTTGGAAGTAAGTGAATTAACCCAGATTTTCGTTCAAAGTCCGATTCAAGATTTGGGTATGCAATACAATTTGGTTGATAGTTAATATCAGGTGCAACCAATTCTTGAATGGTTCTATTAAGTTCATTTCCATTTTTTTCAGCCATTGGTTTCTATTTTATGTTTGAATTTGAATAGATTCCAATTTCAATGTTTCCAGAAGAGAGGAATTCACCAACTGGTTGAATATTGAAACTTCCCGTAGACTGAGAATTTCTGATTCGAGTCCTAAGGCTACGTTCAATCTCAGGGTCAAGATCTAAGAGATCTTCAGGATTAGTTCGTGTCATAGATCAAATAAAAATGAAATGAAAGAAAGTGGACCATAGTAAAATAAAAATGATAAGTTTGAGTTGATGGTCCAAAAAGAATTAGAAGAAAATAAAAGAAGAAGAAGAAAAATCAGATTGGGTATAGAAGGAAGAAAGAAGAGAGGAAGAGAATAAAATGTAAAATAAAATAAAAACCTCTAATTGGTTGAAATAATTACTTGCCTCCCTGGCAACGGCGCCAATTTGAAAGAGCACTGTCGTGGGTGCCCTCAAATGATTAGTGTAATTTGGGGTACTTAGGTGCAGCAGAGTGGCTGACCAAGGTCTTCTCTCAAAGGAGGAAGTGAATTTAACAACTTATTAGAGGTATTCTAAAAGAAAATAAAATAGAATAGAATAAAAACACTACTTTAAAGGATTGGGGTTTGTTGTAGTTTATGAATCTTGAAGAAGTTTGCTGGAAGAAGATTGTATAATTTTTTTTGTTTTAATTCTGAAATGAATTTCGATTAAAATGACACAACAAGAAGATGTTTTTTTAGAAATCTATTTAAAAGGCGTAATCGATATAACTCTACCTCTTCAATCATTTATTAATCATTATCATTTAAATTAATATTCACTTAATTATTATCCCTTAATTTGTTAAATCCCGAACCCTACGAGAATTAACTTTACCACGAAGATTGAAGTGAATTTAACCTTAGGCTAACTTCGGAACATGCAATCGCAACACCCTGCTTTGATTGATGTTCTAAAATTATCTTATGGTCAGTGGTAAATTAAGGCACATAACCACTCTGGAAATGAGGATTAATTGAGTTTAGGGATTATATTTTAACTCTACAAATTGATCCCATGTGGTTTTGAATTACCGGTTAAGGTTGCGCTCTCACAGTTCACACAATTCCCGACCTCGCGTGTTTTGTGTTAACTATTAAATTGCTTTCTTAGTTTCATTTAAATTAAAAACTAAATTAATATATCATAATATGTGAATTATAGTAGCTCATTGATTCAAAATAAATGAATGAAGAAGGATAGAGGTCGATCAATTACTAAAAAGAACTACTCTTCCATGGGTGGTGTAGTCATCGTGGAGACGTTTTTCATAAGCAACAGATTGAAAGGGTAGAACCCAATATTGTCTCCAATATTGATTCCAACCCAATTAAGAAGATTAAGATAAGAAGAAGAGGGATGAACACAGAAGATTATTTGAAGAAAAATTCAAGAAACAAACATGAAAGAAAAGAAATACAAAGAAGAGGTGAGAGAGGAGAGCCTTTTTGGAAGAGAGGTTTGCACAAAGTCTTACTTATTCCAAGAGTTGTGAGGGGCTCCCAAGAGACAAACTTTCGGCCACACCTTCCCAAATCCTCGACCCGCCCTCTCAAAGAGTTAAAACCCCATTTAAATAGAGTTTGTGAGGGCTAGGGATACATAACTTTTTAAGCGTGAAATGAAAAAATCATCCAAATATTTTATTCCAACTTGCACCGCCCATTTGACCTCCAAAACGCGTGAATTTACCAGCCTTCCAGAAGGATTATTTGTGCCAAATCATTTTCACGAGTTTTCCCCAAAATTTGGGCTCAATCCAAGCCTTTATGTAGAAGATATGGACCAAATACAGAACCCATGTCCATTCTGACGAGTCCATCCCACCATTGGATTAATGATTCATTTACTCCATCCAAATGCACTCTTTAGCTCTAGTGTCCTGAATTAAAGTTGTATAAAATGAAGTTAGAAACACTGTTACAGAATTTAGAATTCAAATAATAAATATAAAAATATTTAACTTCGAAATACTACAGTGAACTATAAAGGGTAAAACTGGAATTTTCATCAAATATTCAAATGAATGATCTAATTCCAAATACTTTATAATTAAACATATTTAACACAATGTGAGGAAATTATATCATTTATTATCAATAAAATATTCAATAAAATAGTTTTTTATCAACTCCCCCACACTTACCCTTTTGCACTCCTGGGCAAAACCTTATATCAAGTAAACATCAATATCGAATCAAAACCAATTTTAAAACACATATCCTTAAGATCAATCAATTTCACACCAAAAATAAAAAGATATCATGCCTCATAAAAAACCTTATTTCAAGTTATCCATTTATATCATTCAATATATTTCCACTTCATTTATCTACCCATGCACAAAACACTTACCTCGCTTGAATTTTCTCTCATCACTCAAATATCAATTTTTTTGCAATGTCTTTCTCATCCAAACTCATACAAGGGTCACCATAGGCTTGATAGATTCCTACATCGCTACCCGATGTGAGTCAAGGAAATATGTTTATCATGAGGACTTTTCAGGGTTGTTCTGTGGCTTTCGGTTGGTAGGATTAAGATGTGAAAAACTCTGAGGCTGAATGAGGAGGGATTGACTCTTTTGAAGAAAAATTGCATTAATCTAATTTTCACTTAAATATGGTCTTCTCTTCAATCCCCATAGTATCAATTCAGCTCCATCATCATGAAAAGTCATGAAAGGTTTACACTATTCATCATTTCAGCATAAAAAATGTCAATCTTCTCAAACATGATTTTCTTGAAAGCTCCAGATGGGCATAGCTTCCCACCTCAATTAGAAGCTCTAGAAAAGGCACAGCTTCACTTGTCATGAAAGCTCTAGAAAAGGCACAGCTTTCAATATGATGACTTTCTTTAGAAGAAAACACATCTCTTCAGAATTTAATTTTCCACCCAAAGTATCACAGAATGTGGTGGCAAAACACAAGACAACTTCCCCCACACTTAAGCTCAACTAGATTATGAAATTTCACTTCAAGAGTTGGTTGGATAGGGAAAATTGTCTTGTAATGTGGCTAACCTAACAGGCTGTGCATGGATTCTAAGGGCTACAAGGATTAAATATTCAAGGTATACCATTATAAAAAAGGATTCTTTGAAATAGGGGCTTTAATACCAAACAAATGCCTCAATCATTTAAACATAAGTACCTTAAACCCTCAGGTTTTGACAGGAATAGATCAAATTATGGTTAAATCAAGTATGGTTTGGTTCTCTCAAGAAGTGAGGTGAATGTAAAGAATATGAAAATAATGGTTTAGAAGCCTCATAGGAAAGTGATTTCAAATATAAAGACAGTGAGATGTGGCATGGGATTCAAAATTAAGTGTACTTTCCATGAAATTACTAAATATTTGAACTTGAAACAAATTCATTTCAGCATTCATTTAAGCTTAGTTTCAAGGGGTAAATTGTTTCAATGATTGATATGCATTTCAAAATGGTGATTAGAATCATTTTAGCTCAAAAATTTCAAAAAAACAAAGAAAATTCAAAAATAAACACATAAAATTTGAAAAACACACAATTTTTTTTTGTTTTGTTTTTTTTGAACAGGAAAGCAATTGAAATTACTAAACTAAAAGTTCCCTCCCCCACACTTAAAATATTTCATTGTCCTCAATGTGAATCTATGAGATGATATATGGACATGAAATGAAGAATTTTTAAATAGGACAAATAATATAAAAGTGAAAGGGTTAGGAATAACCTGATGTGCTCAAGTGATGATGGGGTCATGCAGTGTGATAAAATCCACTGCATTAGTAGGATGTCCCTCAATGTATCTCTTTAAACGTTACCCATTGACTGTAAAGCTCCTTCCAGTGTCCTCTTGTGTGATCTCCACTGCACCATAAGGAAAAACATTAGACACAATATAAGGACCTAACCATCTGGAACGCAACTTACCAGACATCAACTTCAGTCGTGAACTATAGAGAAGGACTTTCTCTCCAACATGAAACTCCCTTTGTTGGATCATTTTGTCATGATATTCTTTTGATCTTTCCTTGTAGAACCTTGAGTTCTCATATGATGATAATCTAATCTCCTCAAGCTCTTGAATTTGCAGATTCCTTTGGATTCCATCTTGGGCCAAATCCATGTTGCATTTCTTTATTGCCCAATAAGCCCGATGCTCGACTTACACTGGGATATGACATGCTTTACCAAAAACAATATGAAATGGGGACATAATAATGAGGGTCTTGTATGCTATTCTATAAGCCCACAATGCATCATCCAAGTGCTTGCTCCAATCCTTCCTATTTGGCTGCACGGTTTTCTCCAGGATTTGTTTCAACTCACGATTTGAAACCTCAGCCTAGCCATTTGTTTGGGGGTGGTATGGTGTTGATGTTTTGTGTGTCACCCCATACTTTCGAAGGAGGGAAGCAGAATTCCTATTGCAAAAGTGTGTCCCTTGGTCACTAATGATGGACTTTTGTACTCCAAACCTGCAGAAAATTTGAGCCTTGACAAAATCCACTACAACATGAGAATAGTCAGTCCTGGTGGCCTTGGCCTCCACCCATTTACTCAAATAATCAATAGCAACCAAAATATACAAAAATCTAAATGAACTAGGAAAAGGACCCATAAAATCAATGCCCCATACATCAAAAATCTCACAGAATAGTATGGGTTGTTGGGGCATCTCATGTCTCCTAGAAATGTTCCCAGTGTGTTGGCAACGAGAGCATGACTTACAAAACACATGGGCATCATGGAATAAACTAGGCCAATACAATCCAGAGTCTAAGACTTTCCTAGCTGTCCGTTGGGGTCCAAAGTGTCCACCACAGGCAAGTGTATGACAGAAATGTAGGACAGACTCAAAATCATGATCAGGAACACACCTCCTAATTACTTGGTCACTGCACATGCGCCAGAGGTAAGGATCATCCCAAACATAAAATCTTGACTCACTCTTTAATTTTTGGACTTGATGTTTCTTTAAATTTGTAGGGATTTCAGAGGCAACAATGTAGTTAACTAAATATGCATACCAAGGATGCGTACTTGAGATGGAATAAAGATGCTCATCGAGGAAGGTGTCCCGTAGTGGTACCTGGTCCAAGGTGTCTTCCTCTAGTGTGTGAGTAAGCCTACTCATGTGGTCTGCCACCAAATTCTCTGATCCCTTCTTGTCCTTTATCTCGATGTCAAACTCTTGAAGAAGAAGCATCCAACGGATAAGTCGTGGCTTTGCATCTGGCTTCTTCAAGAGGTACCTCAGAGCTGCATGGTCAGAAAAAACAACTACTTTAGAGCCCAATAAATATGAACGGAATTTATCTAAAGCAAATATGACAGCAAGAAACTCCTTTTCTGTGGTAGTGTAGTTTGATTGGGCTGAATCCAATGTCCTCGATGCATAAGCGATCACATGTGAACGTCCCTCCACCCTCTGAGATAAGACAGCTCCAACCGCGAAGTTGGAGGCGTCACACATAAGCTCAAATGGAAGGTCCCACCGTGGGGACTGTATGATAGGTGGAGTGGTCAGACACTTCTTCATCTCATCAAAAGAAGTCCTACAAGAATCATCAAACACAAAATCAGAATCTTTTTGAAGTAATCGTGACATAGGAAGAGCGATCTTACTAAAATCTTTAATGAAGCGCCGATAAAATCCTGCATGCCCTTGGAAAGATCTAACATCACGCACACATGAAGGATAGGGTAAGGATGAAATAATGTCTACCTTAGATCTATCAACCTCTATCCCATGTTTTGACACCACATTCCCTAAGACAATGCCATGCTCTACCATAAAATGACACTTTTCAAAGTTCAGGACCAGATTCTTCTCAATACAATGATTCAACACCTTTCCCAAACTACTTATACATTCATCAAATGAAGACCCATACACTGTAAAATCATCCATAAATACCTCCATGCAGGTCTCAATAAAATCAGAAAAAATACTCACCATACATCTCTGGAAGGTACCTGGGGCGTTGCAAAGTCCAAATGGCATCCTCCGGTAGGCAAATGTGCCAAAGGGACAGGTGACTGTAGTCTTCTCCTGATCCTCTGGAGCTATAGGAACCTGAAAATATCCAGAAAATCCATCCAAGAAACAATAGTGTGTTTTCCCAGCTAGTATCTCGAGCATTTGATCAATAAATGGGAGGGGGAAATGGTCCTTGTGAGTGGTCTGATTTAGTTTCCTATAATCAATACACACATGCCAACTGTTTTTCACCCTCATTGGAACTAAATCATCTTTCTCATTTTTAACAACAGTAAAACCAGTTTTCTTAGGCACAACCTGAATTGGACTTACCCACTGAGAATCTGAAATGGGAAAGATTATACCTGCCTCGAGCAATTTCTCAACTTCTTTTTTAACAACTTCCAGGAGGGTGGGATTGAGTCTCCTATGTGGCTATCTCACCAGTTTAGCCCCATCCTCCAAGAGAATCCTATGCATGAAAATGGAGGGGCTAATACCTGATATGTCAACCAAGGTCCACCCAATCGCCCTAATGTTCTCCCTCAAAATATTCAAAAGCTTTTCTTCATGTTCAAAAGGGAGATTGTTAGCAATGATAACAGGTAATCTCTCACCATTCAACAAGTATGAGTATTTCAGATTTGGTGGCAATGGCTTGAGTTCTAATGAAGGAGGGTGTAGTATGGATGGAGACATTGAAGGAACTGAAATATGTTCACAAAGAGCATCAGTATCAGAATATACATCATCAAAATCATAGAATAAAGCATCAAATCCATCAGCATAATCAACAGCCATTTCATAATCAGAGTGAACATGATCAAAATCAGAATATGAATCCACATCAAAATCAAATACAAGATAGGATTGTGTATCAGAAACATGTGTGGAAGTGCTCTTAGACATCAAACTCGAACCAATACTCATAATCTCCCTAAGCATAGGACAATCAAATTCTATGGAGTTTTTATTTGGTGGTTCAAAATGGGAGATAAAAAAAGCAGAATGGTCCTCTGAGGGGTACTTCATGGAATCCATAACATTAAATATCACAACTTCATCCCCAAATTCCATGGAAAGTGTACCCTCATTGACATTTATGATAGTTTTTGCAGTTTTGAGGAAGGGCCTACCTAAGATAATGGGGGCATGAGAACTTACCTGATCATCCTCCATGTTAAGAACATAGAAATCCACTAGAAAGATCATGTCTCTTACCCGGAAAAGTACATCCTCAAGGACTCCCGCTGGATATGCCGTAGCTCTATTCGCCAATTTCACCACTACTCTTGTTGGCTTCAACTCACCAACCTGCAAGGAAGAGAATAAAGAGTGAGACATCACATTTATGGAAGCACCTAAATCACAAAGTGCATCAGAAAAGTGTAACTCCCCTATGGTACATGGGATGGTGAATGTCCCGGGATCCTTTCACTTTGTTGGAATTGCTAGAGTTGGTGTAATGAGTGTCGAGACATTCCTTCCAAGGTTGATCCTCTCATTTCCCTTGAGCCCTCTTCGATTGGTGCATAGTTCTTTTAAGAATTTCGCATACCTCGGTATTTTCTTGATGGATTCAAGTAGAGGGATGTTGATCTCGACACGCTTGAATGTATCCAAAACCTCTTTTTGCATTGCCTCTTCAGCCATCTTCTTAGTTTATACAACTCTATTTGGGAATGGAAGGGGTTTAGGAGGAATATCATCAACCTTTTTCTTACCTTTATCTTTCTCCTTGGGTTTCTCATCATTTGGTATGGGATGGGGCTTCTCCGGAGTTGTGGTGAATCCCGGTGGTATTGTAGGTGCAGATGTATCAACTGTTTCCTTCCCACTTCTCAATGTGATGGAACTGACATTCCCCTTGGGATTGGGAGTAGGTTGGGAAGGAAGGGCTCAAGAGTTCTTACTTACCAGTTCGTGGAGGGCGGTGGCAATCTGGCTCATTTGTGTATTCAACTCCCTCAACTCAGAACCTTGACTCTTTAGCTCATTCTGTTGATTAAGAACAATTTGTTTCAAAAGATCATCAGTGTTAGAGTCTACCTTGTGTTGGATATTCCCTTGTTGCTGACTCGTTGATGTTTGAGCTTCGAATCTCCTTTGGGGTTGTTGGAAACCCTGTTGGTAAGGTGGAGGCTACTGGAAGTTTGGTTGAAAAGGGGGCCTTTGTTGTTTTCTAGAGCCAAACCTCATATCTGATTGATCTCTCCATCCTTGGTTAAATGTTGGTGCAAAGGAATCATACTTCTTCTGTGGTTGTTGTTGTTGCTGATATGGTCTCCCAGGAAATATGGAAGCACAATCCTCTGACTCTTGTAATTGGTGGCAACAATCATTTGGGTGGCTTGTCTCGGTGAAAATGCCACATGGCCTTGAAGAAGTGGGTTGGGATGTCTTTTGAGCCAATGAAATCTGCCTCACCATAGTGGTCAATTCTTCCAACTTGGTATCAATCAAATAATTTTCAAGAGAAGAAGGACTTACCTGATGTACTCCCTTGACATGTGGTGTACCTCTATCTCCAAATTGTTGGGAGTTTTGGGCCATATTGTCTATCAATGAATGTGCGTCTACTGGTGTTTTGTCCACCAATGCTCCTCCAGCTGCGGAATCCACCATGCTCCTCTCCATAGGTGTGAGGCCTTCATAGAAGTACTGGATAAGTAGTTGCTCACTGATTTGGTGATGTGGGCAGCTTGCACATAACTTCTTGAAGCGCTCCCAGTACTCATACATCGACTCCCCTTGTGCCTGATTGATCCCTGATATCTCCTTTCGAATGGATGTAGTCCTTGATGATGGAAAGAACCTCTGCAAGAAAAGATGTTTCAAATCGTTCCAACAAGTTACATCTTCGGGTTGTAAATAATACATCCAGTCTTTTGCAGCTCCATCAAGTGAGAATGAGAATGTTCTTAATTTGATTTGATCTTCAGAAACATTTCTTGGTTTAAGGGTTGAGAAAACCACATTAAATTCTTTCAAATTCTTATTAGGATCCTCACCAGTGAGGCCATGAAACTTTGGAAGTAAGTGAATTAACCCAGATTTTAGTTCAAAGTCCGATTCAATATTTGGGTATGCAATACAATTTGGTTGATAGTTAATATCAGGTGCAGCCAATTCTCGAATGGTTATATTAAGTTCATTTCCATTGTTTTCAACCATTGGTTCCTCTTTTATGTTTTAATTTTAATATCTTCTAATTTCAATGTTTCCAAAAGAGAGGAATTCACCAACTGGTTGAATATTGAAACTTCCCGTAGACTGAGAATTTCTGATTCGAGCCCTAAGGCTATGTTCAATCTCAGGGTCAAGATCTAAGAGATCTTCGAGATTAGTTCGTGTCATAGATCAAATAAAAATGAAAAGAAAGAAAGTGGACCATAGTAAAATAAAAATGAGAAGTTTGAGTTGATGGTCCAAAAAGAAGTAGAAGAAAATAAAAGAAGAAGAAGAAAAATCAGATTGGGTAAAGAAGGAATAAAGAAGACAGGAAGAGAATAAAATGTAAAATAAAATAAATACCTCTAATTGGTTGAAATAATTACTTTCCTCCCCGGCAATGGAGCCAATTTTAAAGAGCACTGTCGTGGGTTCCCTCAAATGATTAGTGTAGTTTGGGGTACTTAGGTGCAGCAGAGTGGCTGACCAAGGTCGTCTCTCAAAGGAGGAAGTGAATTTAACAACTTATTAGAGGTATTATAAAAAAAAATAGAATAGAATAAAAACACTACTTTAAAGGATTGGTGTTTTTTGTAGTTTATGAATCTAGAAGAAGTTTTCTGGAAGAAGATTGTATAATTTTTTTGTTTTTAGTTTTGAAACGAATTTCAATTAAAATGACACAACAAGAAGATGTTTTTTTAGAAATCTATTTAAAAGGCGTAATCGATATAACTCTACCTATTCAATCATTTATTAATCATTATCATTTAAATTAATATTCACTTAATTATGATCCCTTAATTTGTTAAATCCCGAACCCTATGAGAATTAAATTTACCACGAAGATTGAAGTGAATTTAACCTTAGGCTAACTTTGGAACATGCAATCGCAACACCCTGCTTTGATTGATATTCTAAAATTAGCTTATGGTCAGTGGTAAATTAAGGCACATAACCACTCTTTAAATGAGGATTAATTGAGTTTAGGGATTATATTTGAACTCTACAAATTGATCCCATGTGGTTTTGAATTACCGTTAAGGTTGTGCTCTCATAGTTCACACAATTCCCGACCTCGCGTGTTTTGTGTTAACTATTCAATTGCTTTCTTAGTTTCATTTAAATTAAAAACTCAATTAATAGATCATAATATGTGAATTATAGTAGCTCATTGATTCAAAATAAATGAATGAAGAAGGATAGAGGTCGATCGATTACTAAAAAGAACTACTCTTCCATGAGTGGTGTAATCATCGTGGAGACGTTTTGCATAAGCAACGGATTGAAAGGGTAGAACCCAATATTGTCTCCACTCTTGATTCCAACCCAATTAAGAAGATTAATATAAGAAGAAGAGGGATGAACACAGAAGATTATTTGAAGAAAAATTCAAGAAACAAACATGAAAGAAAAGAAATACAAAGAAGAGGTGAGAGAGGAGAGCCTTTTTGGAAGAGATGTTTGCACAAAGAATTACTTCTTCCAATAGTTGTGAGGGGCTCCCAAGAGACACCCTTTCTTACACACCTTCCCAAAGCCTCTACCCGCCCTCTCAAATAGTTAAAACCCCCTTTAAATAGAGTTTGTGAGGGCTAGGGATACATAACTTTTTAAGTGTGAAATGAAAAACTCGGCCAAATATTTTATTCTAAATTGCACCACCCATTTGACCTCTAAAAAGCATGAATTGACCGGCCTTCAAGAAGGAGTAGTTGTGACAAATCATGTCTCCGAGTGTTCCCCAAAATTTGGGCTCAATCCAAGCCTGTATGTAGAAGATATGGCCCAAATACAGAACCCATGTCCATTCTGCCGAGTCCAGCCCACCATTGGATTAATGGCTCATTTACTACATCCAAATGCACTCTTTAGCTCTAGTATCCTGAATTAAAGTTGTATAAAATGAAGTTAGGAACAATGTTACAAAATTTCTAATTCAAATAATAAATATAAAAATATTTAGCTTCGAAATACTACAGTGAACTATAAAGGGTAAAACTGGAATTTTCATCAAATATTCAAATGAATGATCTAATTCCAAATACTTTATAATTAAACATATTTAACACAATGTGAGGAAATTATATCATTTCTTATCAATAAAATATTCAATAAAATAGTGTTTTATCAGAACCCATAGAAATAAGAGGGCCTAATCTTAAGGTAAATGGATGAAAATGGTGGATAGATCATGGAAGCCATCCACTTAAGTAGCATGCCTAGGTCTTCCACATAGGTGGGCCTCATACGCGAGCTATGAAGGGGTTTTTTCACCTATTAATAGGGTCACTATTTTTTCAGAAGGCCTTCATGCTTTAGAAGATTCATTCTCTTCATGCCATTAATCCACATAGATCTTTTGATTAAGGATCTTTTATAAAGAACATTTCATGTAGAAAATTTGTGTTACTACCTGTGAAATGCATACACCTAGGAAAGTGACTTGCATAGGGACCTTGGGTGAGGGTGTTGTGTGTGGCACTTGCACAAGTACCCTGTGCGAGTTAATACATTTTCCAAATTTTTGTTCCTGTAATTTTTCAAAATGAGCATGTACCTAATGAAAAACATGGTATTTATTTTTCAAATTCAATTGAATCTATGAAGACTAGAGTTTCTAATGAACAAGATAAGAATCACATTGAGGATATGGTAAAAATAGTAGGACATGAATACATTAATGCTTTCGATACAACCCTACCTGATCTAGTGGGACATATAAAGAAATATCACTACTGAATTTTTGAGAGAAATTATCTGCCACTTTATTTCCATGGTCATCTAAAGGAGGTCCTTATACCAGCTTCAAAAAGCTATGCTCCCCTCTCTTGGTTCCAAGATTACAGAAATTTCAAAACTGCCAACATTTCAAGCATGGGTTTATATATTAATAATGGGACATCATTCACAACCTGTGTCATGCACCATAGCTAGTGTGCTCCCAATCTAAATATGCACACACCTAAATTTAAGCTGCACTATTATCCATCTTTCTTTCATGATTCCCAGAAAAATTAGACAAAAGGCTGGAGGAAAGACTAGGACTTCTTATCAGGATGGGATGTTAAGCCTGTGTAGATGTGGGCATACTAGGTGCACTAGACCTATGAAGAATTCCGAAAGGATCTACAAGAAATACAAATCTATGAGGATATGTGGGTAGGGTAGACTTATATATATATATAATAACATTGAGTTCATCCCTGAGATGTTAAGACGACAGATTCCTCAGACAAAATATTTCCACTTGATGCATGTAGAAGTTTGTATTATCTTGTGGGACGTCCACAAGATTTATGGGGATATAATCCTTGAAGATATGTATGGTGAGTTCATCCCTACGAAGGTGACATGGGATGAAACTAAAAGGATGCCACCTCTAGAGCATGAGATGCTGAAAATAGATCATGATGTTACAAAGGAATAACCTTTCCTGAAGGGGGATATCCATCCCAAAATATGGATGAGTACCTTCCTAGAGCCAGAGGGGGAAGGACCCACATGAAAACATCCAAATGGGTGTCCCAATATGGTGAAGTGGAGCACTATTGGTACATTCTAGCCGACTTTGGAGAAGGGGGAGTGCAAAAATGGGGTACAAGCCTGAGACCAAAGTTCATATGAAGACATGCCTCGCAGGATTTTTAGCCATGTAGCTAAGCATTTACCTACTACCTATCTGTGATCCCAATAGTGGAATGAGTTTAGGGAAATTCATCATGGTATATAAGATGTTTGGGAAGAAGCATGTGAGGTTGGAAATCCCCATCCCAGTTAAGATTTATTGAATCCTACTGAATGCCCATATGGGGAAGTCCCCGTTCAGAATTCCAGGTACTGTGGGGATGGGCTATAGCCCACTTTAGAACCTATGCTATGATGTGTGGGGTCAATATTCCTAAGAACTAGTTTTGATCACATGTTCATGAAGTATATGGTATCCCTACCTTGTTTTTGAAGCCTAGAGAGGCCCTGTTGAGGATGATTCTGTTCAAGGAGTTCAATTTCTTCCCATATGGGGAACCACATACTAGAAGATTCACTAATGAGCTAATATCATATATGATGAACTTTAGGTATGGTGTTATGGAAACTCATATTGATGAGAAATTTATATGTAAGGACTATGCTCCATACATGTTTTCACACCATTTCAAGTGCCTATAACAAATAACCATATCCCCTCCAGTGCGCATCCGATCTGAAAATATTCCGATGGTAGCATAACATCTATGACTACTTACAACCATGGAGTTGACTCAAGTGGTGATATACCCAACTCTAGTAGAATCAACCAATGGGTTGAGATCTTGGTATGATGAGGCATGGATTGCATCATATCCTAAGGGAGTGTTGGTTGAAGTCATTCCTTAAATTAGTTTTGTGAAAATATTCAATCATGGAAAGAGGGGTAGAAAGGATTCTACTCCTATAGAAGATGTTTTTCCTCCTCTGTAGGATTATTCATCCCCTTTAGAAGGTGAAGATGATAAGGTACCAAGTTCTCCCAAATGACCATGTGCAAGTTTTAGTTTGATGAACATAATCAAAAGGGCTACACCAACTGAGATTTCCCCCTGACGGTCCAGTTGTCACCTCTAAGAAGAGACCTGGGTTCAATTTTGTCATCCTTCATCTGTAATAAAGAGGGTAAGGAATCCTGTGAAATCTAGGGCTATCAAATAATCTTTAAGGTAGGACAGGATGAACTCAAAATTTGTGCGACCAAAGGTAATACAACTTTGGAAGGACATGTCCTCTGATGTTGAAATCATATGGGCAATCCTATGTGCTAGACTGCAGATTCCAGGGATAGGAGATGATCAAGACCCACCCAATATTCACTTCAAGGACAATCCTATTGAGGTGATGATTTATATCCAGGAATTAGAGATGCTCATTTATAGAACTAACATCTAGATCCCTGTCATGAGATGGGTGGAGGACATGATGATACGGGGCGCTAATGAAGGAATCAATCACCCATATTTTAAATAATGGATTGATTATACCAATCCTGTGGATGTAAGTCATCATTTTCTCATTTCCTCTTCTGTTATTCCATTATTTTATTTAGAAAAAAGTGTTGTTGCTGAGGGTAATATCATTTTTATTTACAATAGGATAAGGGGAATCAACTGAGGTTCCATCACCGAAATATAGCCCAACTGGTACCTCGCTTAAGATTGATGAATTGTCTACCAAACTGGGAGAGATATCTTTAGGCCAGTGGAGAATAGAGGCTGAGATGGTGGGGGAAACTATATGTCTGCCTATGATACCTATCTTTGAGGTGGTTGATGCTAGCCCTCCTCCATCGAAAAAGAAAGAACACTAGAGGATAAAATATTTGGCTAAGCACCTTGTCAGTATTGGTAAGTCATCATGGAACCATTAACCTTTTCTTTATCTATGAGAAATGTCTAAACCTCCATGTATTGCAGAATCTTCTTCCATATCCTCTCCCAAAGGACTTACAAATGAGTCTCCAAGGACTAAGGAGGGTTCTCTGGATCAGGCGTGTATCCCTGCTGGAGATTCGACCCAATTAAAAGAAGTATTGAGGGTTAAGGATACATCATCTTCTATTGTCACCGCTCCTACTACTATATATAGGGAGGAAGATTCTGGTAATGTCAAAGATACATAACAAGTAATAATATTTTGATTGCTAACTTTTATCCTTATGAAATATCAAGTTAATCTCATGCACTATAGGACCTTGCAATTACTGGTGCCGACCCTACGGTTATCATCGAGAAAGCTCTTCAGGGTCTCAAGTCATTTGAAGTGAGTGATATACCGGGTTCCAATCCAAATATCCCAAGCATCTCTAAGGGTGATATTACTATGGAGAATTGGGATATCATTACATATCATGATAAATCTTCACCGACCTTTGAAGAACTGATGGAATATATTAATATTCCTACTACATAAGTATAATTTTTGGAACTTAATAGGTAATTGAATGGTCAAGTGTCTTTATTTTTTTTTGTAACCAATCTTTTTTAGGTTAGATTATATAATCACGATAGGTTAGAATGCGTAACTCCATCTGTTGAGAATGTCGCAGTGGCCATGCACAAAAAAGATGTCAAAATACACCCCAATCCCACTGTCTGTTGGGGGGGGACTTAGGTAGACCTTGAAATGGGGAGTCTTCATGATCCTCATTTGAAAAACCACAAGAAGACCCAAGAGAGTTCCCCTCATCAAGAGGTTCTAGTTCAAACTACCAAAGTTGGGGACTCTTGGGATAAATCCACCCAAGATGCTGAACGGTTACTGGGTTAGTGTCACAAAATGATTTAATAATCCCCTATTTATTCTTCCCTTTATCCTTTTGAGGAAAATAACGAGTCTTACCCACTTTCCAGTTCCATCAATTTCTATGGTTGGGTCTAAGGGTGAAGCCTTTGTGCTAATGCAGTCAGTACCAGAACAAGAAGCCATTATTGACCAGGAGGGAGTGGGGAAAGGTGCTTCAATATGTGCATTGATCCCAAAGTACATTTCTCCCTCTGATAGAGGATCTGAGTCATATTTATAGCTACCTAATACTCTTTAAATCACACTCCATGGGGCTTGGTGAGATATCTAGAAAATAATCTATGAGATGCCTCTTCAAGACCTACCTTCACGAATCTATAAAATTTCATTCCTATTTTATATGTTGAGATACAAAGGATTTGATCAACACATTATTCATGATGCTATGAAGGAAATAATTCAAAAATAAGAGTGAGAGAATGAGCTTCATAAATACCTCATATAGGTGAAGCTGCTCATCAACATTGATGATTTCTAGGCTACATTATCCCAGGCAGAGGAAAACCATACCAAGTAGTTGGTAGAATGTAAAAAACAGATTAATGAGAAAACCATTCAAGTTTCATGACTTCAATAGGAATTGGATACTACTCAGGGGGATCTCATTCAACTCCACCATTTATTAGAATGATTTCAAACTGAAGGATCAACTTATATTGTGTCTGTAGTGAAAGCACTTCACTGGGCCAAGGAGACTGAATCCATTTGGTTGAATCAGCTTCAATAGGAAACTAATGAGGATCATGATACCATTCAAAAGATGAAGAGTTAAGTTGATGGTCTCTTTTAAATTTTGATGGAGAGACTCCATATTTTGGATGCTCCTCTGGTTTTTTATTTCTCCATAAATGAAAATAATTTTTCTTCTAATCATCTATGTCTTCATCCCTATTTTATTTATATGATCGTAATATGAAATTGAAGTTGATTTGTGTAGAAAGAAATTTTTGTACCATCTAGTTGTAACCACAATGATAGTATGGGGAAATTCTCTAATTTATTCCTAAGCCATGGGTCCTGGAGATCATAGCTTAATTGTCGCTAGGGTTTTATGGAAAACCCTACAAAATTTGTGTCTTTTTATGTCATCAACCTAATTTGTTTCCTAAGTTCATTATAAAAGAGACTTAGTGGGCGATACTTGTATTTTTTTAGACTGCCTATTTGAGTTTTTCGACCTAATAAGTTTTTCACCTTATATATTTATATTGCCTAATTTTTTCCTAAACCATATGGAGTGTAGGTCTAGTGATTTGATAATCAAATTTTTTCCAGAGTTCCCTTTGTGTTTTTTCAATATATCGAGTACTATTTCTATTTTTATGGAAAATTTAAAGTTATGAATGTCACACTAATGAGATTGATATTTTAGGTCGAACAACTTTCACCAAAAAAATCAAAATGATGACCAAAATAGGTCTTGTGGGTCGAGAATGTTCTGAAATTATTGAAGTATCTGATAGGGAATCTTGAGTCATAATTTTTTGGTTTCTAAATATAAAATAATATTTGAGAATATAGGAGGTATCTTCTGAAGAAGAAGTTATCACTAGTTGACAAACCCATTTTGGGTTGTTTTATGAAAACCCAACTAGAGAATGTTACTGCATAGTCAACAGTGGCATCCTTTGTCTTAAAAAACCATTTTGTGGGATATTTTATGAAAAAAAACTAGGGCATATTACACCATAGACAGACAAAGAAGTTATCAAGAATTATTACATTCTATCTTTGATGATTGAAGGGAGTTTATGAAGGTTTGGATTTCTCAATACAATGATGAGTGGATTTTCCAAAGGTATGTGTCATAGAATGAGGAGAAAATATGTATTAGCATTGTCCTTGAATAAGAAACCACTCCTGCCTGAATTTGGAATGAGTGAAGGAGGGTACATATTGTTAGATAATTGATTCCAGAAGGAAAGGACCTTCCTGAAAAAGGTTAATGTATCATATATTTTACTTTCATGCGACCAAGACATTAACCATATAGTTAACATATTACAGCAAGGATATTGTTCTATGAAGTTTAAAGTCATACAATAAGGAAATTAGGAGGGATATAACTTAAGGTCTTTGTCTTCAATCAAAATGATGATGATCCTCCCATTCTCAGTAATCTTTCTGAAAATGGGATACCATATTCAGGTGTGAGAGGAGAAAGTTTTTTGTAATCTATAATCTGGGGATCTTCAAATATGAAAAGTGGTATGGGGAAAAAGAAAGGCTTATGGAAATAAAGGATGTCTCTCCCAAGGATGAAGTTACCGCTGATTGACAAACCCGTTTTTTGGTCTATTTTATGCAAAGACGACTAGGGTGTGTTACTACATAGTCAACAATGGCATACTTTGGATGACAAACCCGTTTTGTGGGATACTTCATAAAAATCCACCTGGGGCATGTTACAACATAGTTATGAAAATAAGTACTCAGGAGTTTTGATATTCTATTACTAAAAGCTGATGGAACTTTTTGGAGATTCAAATTTTCTAGGGCATAGAGTTTGGTTTGTATAAGGAAATTACCTTAATATGGGAGGATCATTTTAAGTAAAAATTACCCAATAACAGGGAAAAAGAGGTTTCTTGGGTAGGCCTAATTCGATGCACAAAAATACGGTGTTTGTAGATTTAGGTCATATGCCTAGGACTATAGCATCATGGAAAGGATAGGTGATATATGGCCTACCAGAAAAATATTATTTTTGTATAATTTTAAAATGAGGGGGGAAATTGTAAATAATTTTCTCAGGGGTTCTTGGATCAAGAGAAAGGATATAGGACAAGTATGCGGGGGATGAATTCAGACCAAATTCAAATCATGGGTTCAATATAATGTTGTTGAAGCTGACAGAGAGAAAAGAGGCTTCTACAGAGGACAAAGTTACCGCTGATTGCCAAACCTATTTTGTGGTATATTTTATGAAAAACCAACTAGGGTGTGTTGCATCATATAAAATAGTAGCATCCTTTGTCTAACAATCCCATTTCTTGGACTATTTATGCAAATCCAAGTGGGGAATTTTACAACATAGTTAGGAAAAGAAGTCTTCAGGTGTCATAAATTCTATCATCAGAAGCTGAAGAAAGGTTGTGCAGTTCCAGAAGTTTCCAAGATTAGGATAATAAAATATGTAAAGGATATTTTCTGAGAACAACTTAAATTTTTGGATCAATATCAACCATGAAGTGTGGATCCCCTTGCATAGATATGACTCATATGTAGAAGGGGTACATCTATGTTTCCTTGGCAGATCCTTTGATGGGGGACCTAAATTAAAAGTTCCTACATATATCTTTTTTTATACATAGGAGAGGGGATAATATTATTTTACCTTGTTATTGGGACTAATAAATGAGGTATATGCATCACTACGTATCCCATTGGAATGAGAATCAATCCATACGTAGTTCTTAAGGTACCATGTAGTTTATAGCCATGTGGTCTGGACATTAGCCATGAAGTTTAACATCACGCGGTAAGGAAAAAAGTGTTTTGACATGAAGAGTGAAGGAATACTACAGCTAGGATAAGGCATGTGACCTGAGTATCAATACATATCTTATCAGGATAATAATCAAACCACATGTAAATCTAAAATCAAGGCCCCCACACTAATTGAATTCATGTGTAGAGGAAATTGGGTTTTTAATACAGGTTCATGCATAGGGTGAGAACCAATATTATATCCCCTTATGTAGATCTGAATCATACATGGGAGAGCTAGAGAATTTCTTGTATTGTGATACAGATTGGACTATGATTGAAGATCTGAATGTCACTACGTATCTCATTGAAATGAGAATAAAGCAACACATAGTTCTTGATGTACCATCATGCAGTTTATTTTCATACAATGAAGACATCTAATGTGTCTTTTAAGGTCTTTTATCTAGGACCATGGTAACCCCAATGTGAATTGATATGCCTTAATTATGTAGGAAGTATTTTTACCAAACATCCTAAGACCACATGAGCTATGCTCAGTGTGAGAAATAAGGAGTGAAAAAATTTTCTTCCAAGGAACAAAGGTATCACATGTGAAGGATAGGGGAATTTAGATAATGTGGTGGCTGGGCCATGAGATATGATACATGTGTTGCTAAAAATATCATTAGGATGAGAACAAATCTATATGTAGTTATTAAAATCTCATGCAATTTAATTTCATGCGGTGAGGACGAGGATGAACCAACATGAAAGAATGAAAAAAATTATTTCTGGGTCTGAGGATGGAAACCTAGGCATCACTACACATCTCATAGGAATAAGAATCAAGCCACACATAGTTCTTGGAAGGTTCCTTGTGCAGGTTTGACTCGTACATAGGGAATGTGGTTTTTTTAGACTATAGATGGACCCAATATTGGAGATTCGAGTGTCACTACATATCTAATGGGAATGTGAATCAATACACATGTAGTTCTTGAAATTTTTTTACCCCATGAACCAGGATTTGATGTGGGAAAGGGGTTTTTTTATTCAGAATAGTGGTTGGGCCCAAGACATGAGGTACAAGTGTCACTACAAATCTCATTACAATGAAAATCAAACCATATGTTTAGGAAAATTTCCCTGTGCATATCTGGTTCATACACTGGGGAAAAAATAATTTTTCTTTGTGGTTGTGGTTAGACCCAAGATTGGAGATCTAGGAATCACTACATAGCTCATTAGAATAAGAATTAAGACACAACTAGTTCTTGAAGAACCATGCAGTTTAATATCTTGTGGAAAGGATGTTGACCTTACAGTTTAAAATCTTGTAGTAAGGATGGGGGTCACCTGACGTGAGAGATATATTGTAGCTGGACTAGAGGATAGGATCTGGGTGTAACTACATATCTTTCTAGATAAATAATCAATCCAAAAATAGTTCTTGAAAAGACTACCTATGTTGGTATGATTCATACATAGGGAAAAGGTGATATATATATTTTTTATTATGGATGGACCTAGTATTGGAGATCCATATGTCACTATTTATCCCATTGGAATGAGAATCAAGCCACACGTAGTTCTTGGATGGATCTTTTCATTTACCATTATGTGATGAGGATGTTGGTTGCATAGTTTATCGTATTTCGGTAGGGACATGATAATGCTGGGGATTATACCTGTAAAAGGGAGTAAATTCCATTATGGAGTGGAAATGATGTGAGTGTGGCTTATGTATGGGAGATTCCTATCAGATCTTCCTCATGTCTGGACAAGAGGGCATCTCGATCTACTGAGGGGTTAAAGGGGTGTGATTGGGACTTACACCTGAGATGGATGCCCATTTTTAAGGGACCATGAGGAGTGTCTCAACTCATTGTTCTTTGGGGATTTCTCAACATTGAATGAGAGGGACGTTAACCATGCAGTTTAGTGTCATTCAGTGAGGACGAATGATTTATTTTAGTTTTAAGTCATATAATGAGGACTTTATGTCATTCAATTTATCATCGTGTGATAAGGATTATGATGCCATGTAGTTTAACATTGTAAAACATGGAAGTTATGTCATTCCTTAAGGTTATGTGATAAAGACCAACTGTAACACCCTGAGATTTTATGAGAAATATTATTTATAATTTCTTTGATGTCTTATGTTGTATGCTACACAAAGATTAGCTTGTACTATACACAACACCGTATTAGCTTGCAATATACACAACACTATTCTTGGCTCGTGTTACACCCAATTTCAAGTTCGTTTTCTAGAAATTATTCTACGCAAAATTAAGTATATATTTTGTTTAATGTATAAATGAAATAAGTTTTGATTATGTTATACACAACACCAAAGAGATCTTTCACTACACGCAGCCCTAACTTGGCTTGCATTACACGCAATCACGACCTTCCTCGATAGCGTGTATAGTACGCAATACCGGGTTTCACTAAACAACGATATATTATTATGAACTAGTAGTTATGAATAGTATTTACTAAATTTTGAATTTTAAAACATTATTATTTATCTTACACATTTTCTAGAACATGGTATGAGAACAAAATAATCTTTTTGGGTAAAATAAGTATTTTTCAAAAAATGCAGTTTTACAGTCTTTTGATGGCGCACCCACTTTAAATATAGTTTTGACATGTTTATAAGTTAAATTTGAAAAAATAAAATTCTTATTGGGAATCAGGACATAAAAATTTACTTTGCATAAAATTTTCATATTATTCTGATAACTTTCCTATTTTAATGAATAGTAAAAACACGCTATATTTTAATTAAAAACAACTTTTTTCATCGTAATAATTTGTATGGTTAAATTATAATATTGAATGGTTTTAAAGTATAAATAGAATATATATTTACCATTTAATATAATTTATTTAATTATCATTGATTTTACATTGAATTCATAGGTAAAATCATTTCAATCTTTTGCAACGTTTTAACTTTTAAAACCCGTTTTCTTAACAACGAGATTAATTTTAAATTAATTACTGCAACTTCTGTGTTTTGAATTTTGAAAAATTGATTCCACATTTGGAATCATTAGGTCCAAATTATTTTAATAGGCTAATTTTTACTTTTAGACATTATTAATAGTAACTACGTTAAATTTTATTACTACAGTTAAAGGTAAATCGGGTAATTAAGAGTAAAAATAAGATTATAAAATTACCCTAACACCTGAAAAAATTCTATTGGATGAATAAAAGTCGACCCATATCACCTAAGGGTTGATATAGATTCATTTCATGGACCTTTGACCATGAAAATGATCTAATTATTATTAAAACCAAAGAAAGTGACAACATGTAACTCTCTTATATCTTATAAGTGTAATAATTTTAATTTAGTGATAAACTTCATAAAAACTCAAATATAAATAGTCTCCAGAAATAAAATAAAATTATATAAATCATTATAATTTATTTATAATTTTTAGGTATTAAATAATTATCATTAATGGTGACACAATAGTGATGAAAAAATTGTTTATTTAGTGAAAAAAATCAATAATACACTTTTTATTAAACTAATAGTGACCATAAAAGGAACCAAAACCTGACCAAAACTTATTTTTCCTGTACATATAAACCATAATAATCCAATGGTCTAATATTTGACCATTTGGAGCTTTATAAAAGTGATTATGACACTTATATTATTTTATTTTAAATGATGTCAAAGTTGTCACCTTCATAATTTAATAAATATAACAATTTACATGTTGTGATTTTAAGATGATAAATTCGAGTAAAAGTATTATTTTGAAATATATTAGGTTTATAATCATAATAAAATTTTTTTTTTAATTTTTATGAAAATAATATGTATATTACATGATTATACAAAAATGATGTAGTAATCATTTTATTAAGAGATATATCAAATAAATGATTTTATAAATATTAAAATAAATATTATATGAACTAATTAATATTCTCAACAAATTTTATAGATTAATATGAAATGTTATTAACCTATTAAATATTTTGGTTTGAATATATTATTTGTGTGTATTTTATTTAAATTCAAATAAATGAATAGTGTCAAAATTGACACTTGTTATTTTATAAAAATAACATATTATTAAATTGTTTAAAAATCACAACAATATTTAAAAATTATAAATTAAAATTTATATGGTCTAAAATATCATAAATTATCCAATTATGGTCAAATCAAAACACATAAGTAATTATTAATAATAATTTAAAATTTACAATATTATTACCACAAATAAAATTAAATAGATTAAATAAGGATAAATCAAGTTGATAAGGTTTAAAATAATTTTACAACATTTATAAATTTTTTTGGATGATGAGATTACAACCCTATCTCATCTAATATTCTAATTTGAGTCATTTTTTAGGTTTTTAAGTGGGGTTTGAGTTTATTATAAATTAATAGTTTAGAGGTTTCCAAAAGTGCCCCTCTCTTCCCTTATAAAAGGGAACCTCCTCCCTCTCATATTCACAACACTTTGAGCCTTCAAGCTCGGCCAAACCCTGCCCATTTCTATTATCCACTTCCCTAGAATCACACTAGAGGTCCTGATATTCTTCAAAGACCAACTTTAGTGCCCTAAGAGGAGGTTTAGAAGATGCGTATTGAAGAAGAGGTAATATCCTTTACCGATTCTTTCAAATTCATTTCTTCTTATACTTCCTCTAGTATTGTTGTTTCATAATAAAGTAATAAAATAAGTATAACTCATGTATTGATATGTTATTATAAATATGAACCAACCCTATTTCACCTTCTATTCATCCTACGGAAAATGAAATCACCGCGTGTGCGTACGTACGGAATACCGTCTCCACGCCATGGTGTAATATGTTTTTCCACCACCACATTAATTGTATGGGTATAATGGTGTAAAGAATAACTATATATGGTTATTATAACATTACACTAATTCTGAGATATTATATCATCCACTCTAATTCCATTCAATAATTATGGGAATGATATCATCGCTCGTGCGTACGTACGAATTACCGTCTCCACGATGCGATGAGATTCATTATCCAATTTAACCATTAAAGAATGATTATAAAGTATATATAATAAATAATCATGAAATATATGAAATATTAATTATACTATATTTATGTATATGTTATTTACTTACTTCCATTAACGTTATTAAGGAAACTAAAACAGCGTTCATGCGTACGTACGACCTACCATCTCAATGAATGATGTATTTATTTCCATTTATAGATCTATTATATATATGTATATTCTGAATATATATTATATATAAATCATGTTTTAAATTCTGTAAGTAATTAATCATAATATAAGTAATCATATGAATAATTACAAGTCAAAACACGAATGATAAATGAAACAATTTTACCCAAAACGCTACTTTTACATGGGATTGAAAAATAAACGGGTAATATAAAGTCATAAGTGAATCATATATGATAACATAAATATCATTATTGTTCTGTTACAAGTTAATAATATGTTTAAACCCCCTATATAGGAGTCTCAGGCACATACGGAAGAAATTGGACATAAGGTAAGGGATAATTATTCCAATCTCGTTCTTATCCGAGATTGTTTATTCGTAAGTATTTACTGGGGTTATATTTTTCATCCATGTCCATAAAAATGTTTTCATAAAGTGTTTAATATTATTAATTGTATGTTTTAATTCATGTTTACCCATTTTGACTTTTACTTTGTGTTATGGAAGGAATCTTTCTTTTTTTTACCATATAAGGTACTTTTTGACTTTTTTGGTAAAAGTACAAGGAGAATGTTTTTTTAACTTATACGGCATGAACGGATTTTTATGGTTTCATAACGCCTTTTCTTCATGAAGTTTAATCTACAATATTTCATGATTATTTTCAATAAAATCCTTTTTTAAAATTTCATGGCATTTTTTGAAAAGAAAAGGATTTTGAAGAAGAAATGATATTTTCCTCAAGAATTCATCTCAAGTGTTTTATCAAAACTATTTTCCATCTAAGATGACATTATTTATCATGTTTATGTTTCAAGTATAATGTATCTATTATTTACATGGTTTTATTATTATTATGATGAAATGATATCCATTTTGTTTATATAGATTATGTCACGATGGGATGATATTTATGAAACCCATTTTATTCTTTGGGTTATGATGAATGATTTATGTTTATTTTGTAGCACACGTAAGAATGATTTCATTATGAGATGGGTGGGACCTATATCTCCCTCCAATGCATTGGGTAAAGATTTATATCTCATGAGATAAACATGGCTAGAATGGAAAGTAAAATCCAGTTCAGTAATATAGGGCTGGAACGGCAAGTAAACCCAGTTTAGTAATGGACTTCGTCCACTATGTTGGTCTTGGCAGCAAAGCCTTGGCTACTATGGAAATCATAACATTTTATAATGGTTTTCCACAATTCCATGTTTTGTTCCCATGTTATTTATCATGATTAATGTTCCTTTATGATCTATTCCTTATGCACTTCCAGGATTTATGTCATTACTCCTGATTTTGATGTTTTATGTTCATGTTTTTACATTCAAATGTTTATGGATTGTTTTTAAGTTCTCCATGTTTACACTTACTGAGCATTTGAGCTCACCCTTTATATGTTTTCTTTTTTATAGTATATAAAGAAAGGTTTTAGGTAAGAAAAAAGGATAAGATCTTTATGGGAGATGTTGAAGATCTTTCAAGATGATTAAAAGATTATGTTCTGAGTTTCCAAAGATACTAAACTAACACTGTAATGACCAAAAGTTTCATTAATGGAAATCCATATTGATCCAATTAAATTCCACTTTATGTTTATATAAAATGTCAACTTATTTGGTTTTATGTTAAGAATTGTGACCGTTGCTTTTATAGCCGTTGAACAATGATCACATGATTAGTATAAATATAGGGCTTTAACAAATCCAATTTACTCAGACAAAAGAAGCGATGCCATCATTCAATAGAATTGATCCATACGAAGCTCATTTGTCGGAGATCATAAAGGAGGTGGCGTCTTTGGGCTTCGCTCTTGACCAAACCCAAGCTGAGCTTCATCATGTCAATCTTGAACGAGACCGTCTACGGGAGAAGTGAAGTTGATAGAAATTACCACTTGAGCGATGTTATCCGAGCCACCCCAAGAGTCTGTCACCATCGCACACCTTACCCTTAGGTCTTATGTGGCTGTTTTAAGGGGTTATATAACAAATCGATAGTACTATGTTCATGTACATTATTTTTTTTTCATATAATAATGTATATACTTTCTTGTCATTATGGATACATTGTAAATAGTTTTTAAAGTACAAATAGTGTTTTTAGTTATTATTAAATTAAGAATTCTATTTTTTTAAATTAATAGATTTTTGAATTAAATAATATTTTAATAAAATATTATTATTATTAAATTAATTTTTATTAAATATAAATGATCTTATAATTTTGTGAAAGCAATTATAATTTTTATTAAGGTTTGAAATCCATTTCTGTCAAAACCCGTGAATTTTCGATAAATGTTGGTTTTTATTTTAAAAGTTAAAATTAACATATTTATAAAATTATTTAGATAAAATAAATGTTATTTCTGGAATCAGGATGTCGAAATTGTCCAACAATAAATTTTTCATAATTTTCTAAGATAGTCAAAATTTTGGATAAAAATTAAATACCGTTTAAATATATAATGTGTTTTATGAAATCAATATGACCCAATAGTGATGTAATAAAATACTATAAGCTTTATTTTCGGCCAATATATGTTTTACCATTAAAATAATGCGATTTTGGGTTTGTTTGACTTACTTTTCAAAGCATTAATGGACCCCTTAGGACTTATTAAACATCTTGTCTTTTAAAATTATTTCCCATGAGAGTGTGACTCACCTCCACATAAGAAACCCCATTATTTTAAGAATTTAGGAATTTGTCCTTATAAAATATTGTTTTCCTCTTTCCTTTTCCAAAAACCATGGGCAAAAACCATGGGATGATTTGTGGTTTGGATTAATTTAATATAAGGAGTCCCAAACCTAAATAATAAAGAATTTCCTCACCTTTCCTATATAAATCCACCCAAGATCTCACTTCCTCCTCACTCAAAGCCTTTGGAGTTCATCCAACCTCTACCCTACTCTCTCTAGAATCCTACCAAGGTGCCTCAATCTCCCAAGAAGCCTCTCACAAGTCTCTCTCTAGCCTTTGGAAGCACACTTCCAAGTAAGGGTTTTTTTTCTTCCTTTCTCATTTTTTTCAATTTTCTTTAAGTTGTTTTTCCCTTTTATTTTCAATTATGAATGTTGGGGTATGTTTTCTCACCTCCCTAATACTGCCCTCTTTATGTTTTAATGATGATAGACCCATTTCTCTCTCATTAAATTCCTCCCATGTACACGCGTTACTATGCCGAAATTCTGAAAGGAACTTCTCTCTCTTCTTTTATATTCAAGCAAAACTTTTGTATCATGAATATAAATTCCGTTGAAATTGTTTGTAAATGTATCTATATGACCCACTTACTGTCCATTTCATTTAAATATGATTATACACCCCTTTCTCTCTCATCAGACCATTTTTATGAATTCTTATGTCACGCCGTTACGCTGCCGAAATCGCACCGATTTTCTAAGCCAATGCCATTGTGTAGTGAATACCATGCCCATTTCTCCATCAAGGGTATTCACCTTTATGCACATTTACTTATTGATTATTAAGTTTCATGTATTAATTACACATTTATTTATCTTAGAATAAATGATTATGTTTTATGAATCCATGTTTTATGATCCATGTGGCACACTTATGCATGAAATGAAATGTTTAAGAAGGGTGCGCCCTTATAGCGCTCCAATGCATTGGGTAAAGTATAATATCATGATACATCATTTTAAATGAGTGTTGAATCATGCGAATTAAAGTGCAACGAGTGTTTTCTTGTGCTTTATGTGCAATGTGGATTTACTCATGCTCTATGTACAATGAGCCTTGGATCATGATAATTCCATGTTAAATGTTATTGCCACATTTCCATGTTATGATTATCATTCTTTATCATGCCTTTATGTTCATGTTTCTCTTGTGATATATTGATATGCCTAATTTTTAACATGTATTGTACTCCTCATGTTATTCCATGTGTATTCCCTTACTGGGATTTATAGCTCACCCTTTTCTTATGCATGTCCTTAGGTTATCCCATACAATGCTAAGTACGAGGGAATGTAGTGGTCATGTAAAGGAAGTTTTCAATAAAGATGTTGTATTTCATGCTTCAAGTTTTTATGTATTGATCCTAAACCCCAAATACACTAAAACTCTTGATCTTTTTTATTGTATCAAGTGATGTTTTATGTAATAAATCATGTTTAAGTTGTAATAAGAAGCAGGGTTGTCATAGTTGGTATCAGAGTATAGGTTTAGTTATTTTTGGGATTAGGATTAGAAAACCCTAGTAAAGCCTTAGATACAAGACTAAGTACAATAAAAACATCCCTAAGTTTTGGTGAGTATTTAGTAAGTGGGTTATTAGGCAAATAAATCCCTGTATGGATACAAACAGGTAGAGGTGGCTCTGGCACAGATGTATCCTAGGGGTAAAACCCGAAAACACCACTTTGAGCTAGACTCGAATGGGAACTGGTACACGACAACGGGACTTACTGTACTCTTGGTTATGACACTTCTGGGGGATATGTTTTGATAAATTCGCAATCTTAGTATGAACCCTTATTAAGGTAATTAAAAAAAATTCCTCTAAGAATATATGTTAGAAAGTAGATCATGAAAAGACTAGATTGAAGCCTATAGACTCATGAGTTAAGGAAATAAAAGTTTATTTATAAGTCATCAACTTTTGTCTTTGGATTACCCTTTATGTGTTACCCATAAATTTCCTTTTATTCCAGCCAATGGTCGGTAATAGGAGGACTCGGGCTAACAATTGTTGTGAAGATCGGTGTGATGACTGTACTAATGAGATGCCCAATCCAATGGGAGCGGGAATCGAGAACTTTGCCACGCTTCTCTCTCAGCTAACTCAAGTTTTTAATAGAAACATGGGTCAATAGTAACGTTCAACCCCCCCTAAGAAAGAACAAGTCGCTATCGAGAGCTTAATGAGACAAAGGCCTCCTACTTTTAGTGGATCGTCCGATCCCACGATCGCTGACCAATGGATCAAATCCATTGAAAAGATCTTCTCCATCCTTCAATGTTCTGAACAAGGGAAGGTTCTCCTGGAGGCTTATCATATGGAGGGTGAAGATGATCAATGGTGGATGTTGATAAAAAATATGAAGCCTGAGGAAGAGATCGAGGCTTTGGAATTGAAGGATTTTCGGAAGATGTTTTTCGATAAATATTTTCCATGCACCCTCTGGCTTAAGATGGAAAGGTACTTCCTTTCCCTCAAGAAAAAATATGAATAATATGTTGGAGTGTATGAGGAAAACTTCACAAGGCTTGCACGATACGGTTCTAGATTTGTCGTTACCCCTGAATACAAGGTTGACTGCTTATTTGGTGGGTTGAATCCTAGCCTACGAAAAGCATTAGCAATCCGTGACTTCGACAGCTATGAGAAAATTGTTCGATGTTCCCTTAAGGTAGAAATGGAGATCAGAGAATCATAGGGGTATCATGGGGATAAGAAGCGTAAGGTGGACTTCAATTCTGGTGGTCCGATGGATAAATCCAACAGTGCTAAAAAGATCCAGCACCCCACTTGCCAAAAATGTGGTAAGAAGCACCCTGGATATTTCCTTAAGGGGACGGGGAAATGCTTCAGGTGTGGAAGAGAAGGACACCTAGCTATTAACTGTTTGCAAGAAAGACCCACAGCTGCGACATAGGAGAGTAATGCTCCGTTCGAACCTCAACACGTTTTTCAATGATACAAATGCAAAGAACCGGGACATTTTTCAAATCAGTTCCCTAATCCAAGGGTTTTCGGAGGCAACCAATAACCTCCAAGGCAGAAAGGAAGATCTTTTACCATCACTTCTACCGAAGTGAACCCCGAAAATGAAGTGGTGACATGTACGCTAGTTATTCATTCAAGAATAGCTAATGTATGTTTTGATTCAGGTTCTACGCATTATTTTATATCTCAAAAGTTTAGTAGAACAATCCCAGCATTGCCACAAATCATGGAAGTGAAGATGTCGGTGAGTACGGAAAATGGGGCAATCATTGCATCCCATGAGTATAAGTCCTCCCCTATTATTATCTGTGGACTGAATTTCCCGGTGAATCTCATCATACTCCCTCTAGTGGAATTTGATGCAATTCTTGGCATGGATTGGCTTTCCTTATATAGAGCCAACATAAATTGTCAGGAGAGGGAAATCACACTCCATATGGAGAATCGACCCCCGATTCTTTACAAGTGTAAGGAGGAAGATGAATCTCCTTTAGCTCCATAATATCAAGAATGGATATTACTGCCCTATGAGAACGCATATCTGGCTTAGATGATTGAGTCCAAGGAAGAAACCATCATTGAAGAAATGCCTATTTTGAGGGAATTCGCGGAAGTGTTTCCTGAGTAACTGCCTGGTCTTCCTCCTAGAAGAGTTGTTTAATTATCAATTGAACTTATACTTGGGGATTTACCAATATCCAAGACTCCATATAGAATGGCTGTTGTAGAGCTTGAAGAACTGAAGAAACAACTACAGCAGAATGTGGATAAAGGGTTTATATGCCCAAGTGCTTCACCATGGGGTGCACCAGTCCTCTTCGTCAAGAAGAAGGATGGGTCAATGTGGTTTTGCATCAATTATTGTGAACTTAACAAAATCAAAATAAAGAAAAAGTATCATCTCCCATGAATTGATGACTTGTTCGATCAGCTTCATGGAGCACAATACTTCTCCGAGGTGGACTTGCGGTCGAGATATTATCAAGTAAGGGTGAAGAAGGAAGATATCCCCTAGACTGCTTTTCGCACAAGATATGGGAACTATGAAGTCATAGTAATGCCTTTCGGACTCACCAATGCTCCAAAAATATTTATGGACTTAATGAATAGAGTCTTTAGATATTACCTTGACAAATTTGTGGTAGTCTTTATAGATGATATTCTAATATACTCCAAAACCAAGGAGGATTATGAGGAGCATTTAAGAACTGTACTAGAGACTTTGCGCAAGGATAAGCTCTATGAAAAGTACAACAAGTGTGAGTTCTGGTTGAAGGAGGTCTCATTCTTGGGTCATATCATCACAAACAATGGGATATCTGTGGATCCCTCCAAAACAAATGCAATTGAGGGATGGCCGAGGCCAACATCGGTAACGGATATCCGTAGCTTCTTGGGGTTAGCTGGATATTATCGACGATTTGTGAGAAATTTCTCACGATTTTCCAACCCTCTTACCAAGCTAACTCTAAAGGGAGTAAAGTTTTCTTAGAGTGATGAATGCGAAGAAAGCTTTAAGTAGTTGAAAAAGAGGCTTATCACTGTGCCCGTGCTAACTTTACCCACAAGTGGGGAACCTTTTGTGGTTTTTAGCGATGCTTCGAAGAAGGTATTAGGATTTGTACTGATTTATAATGATAAAGTGATATCCTATGCCTCAAGTCAGTTGAAAATACATGTGCGAAACTATCCAACGCATGAAATGGAGTTAGTGGCGGTGATCTTTGCCTTGAAAATCTGGCGGCATTATCTCTATGGGGAGAAATGTGAGATATATACTGACCAAAAGAGTCTTAAATATATATTCACACAGAAAGAGATTAATATGCACCAGAGAAGATGGATAGAGCTCATCAAGGATTATGACTGTTCAATACATTACCACCCTGGGAAAGCAAACACGGTGGCAGATTCCCTAAGTAGAAAGGACCCCGTGATTCTATCAATGATGAGAATTGAGAAGGATCCAATCTTCTTAGAATTGATGAAGATGGACATGGAAATCATAAAGAAGGGAACATAATCAATCCTTTCACAAATGATTGCTCAACCATCTCTTTTGGAAAGGTTAAAGGATGATCAAAAGGATGATGTGGGAATTCAGGAAAAAGTGGAAGCTATCAAAAAAGGGAAATCCTTGGCGTTTAATGTTAATGAAGAATGAATTGTGCAATTTGGGAAAAGAATATGTGTTCCATTGAGTCCGGAGCTGAAGAAGGAACTTTTGGATGATGCACATAGTTCAAATTTCTCTATTCACCCAGGGAGCACAAAGATGTATTGAGATCTCTGAGAAAACTTTTGGTGGGATAATATGAAGAAGGAGATCGCTGAATATACATAAAAGTGCCTGGTGTTTCAGCAAGTGAAGGAAGAGAGGCAGAAGTATAAGGGGATGATGCAAACATTGCCCATACTAGAATGTAAATGAGAGAACATCACCATGGACTTTGTCACCGGACTTCCAAGGACATCCAAAGGAAATAATGCAATCTGGGTTGTTGTGGATCTTCTTACAAAGACTGAAAACATCATTGCTATTCATGAGGATTTATCTTTGGATAAAATGGAACGGATATATATATATTAGGGAAGTGGTAAGGTTGCATGGAGTACCACTATCTATTGTGTCTGACCGAGATCCAAGATTCACCTCTAAGTTTTGGAGGATTATTCAACATGATCTGAATAGTGAACTAAACTTCAGTACGACCTATCATCCTCAAACTGATGGACAATCTGAGCAGACTATCCAAACACTTGAGGACATGTTGAGAGCATGATCAATGGACTTTAAATGAGGATGGGATCAACATATTCCTCTAGTTGAGTTATCTTATAATAACAATTTCCACTTGAGCATCCAAATGGAACCATATGAAGCCCCGTATTGGAAAAGGAAAAGAACACCGACATGTTGAGATGAGGTCGGTGAACATAAGCTTCTTGGACTAGAAATGGTCGAGGAAATGGTGGAGAAGGTGAAAACCATTCGGCAACATATCAAGGCAGCCCAGAGTCGATAGAAGAGTTATACAGATAATCATCAACGATACCTTGAGTTCAAAGTTGGAGACATGGTTTTTCTACACATATCTCCATGGAAGAAGGTCACGGGGTTTGGAAAGAAAGGGAAGTTAAGTCAAAGGTACATCAACCCCTTCAAGATTCTTGATCGTGTCGGGGATGTGGCCTATCGACTAGCACTTCCACCTACCATGGACAAAGTACATGATGTCTTTGATGTATCCCTCTTAAGGAAGTACATACCAGACCCTTCAAATGTACTATCTTCTGAGGTGGTACAATTGGAATATGATCTTTCTTATGAGTAGAAATCATTAAAGATCTTAGATTATAGAGAAATTTTTTTATGAAATAAGACAATGCCCCTCGTCAAGGTGTTGTGGAGAAACCACAAGTCTGAAAAAGCGGCTTGGGGATCGGAGGAAATGATGAAGCTAAGTTACCCACATCTATTTTAGTGTGGGAAAAGGAAAATTTCGAGGGTGAAATTTCTTAAGGAGGGAATATTGTAACGACCCAAAGTTTCATTAATGGAAATCCCCCTTGATCTAATTAAATGTCTCTTTATGTTTATATAAAATGTCAAATTCTTTGGTTTTATGTTAAGAATTGTGACCGTTGCTTTTATAGACATTGAACAGTGATCACATCATTAGTATAAATATAGGGTTTTAACAAATCCAATTTACTCAGAAAAAAGAAGCGATGACCTCATCCAGTAGAATTGCTCCATACGAAGCCCATTTTTCGGAGCTCGGAAAGGAGGTGGAGTCTTTGGGCTTCACTCTTGACCAAGACCAAGCTGAGTTTCATCATTTCAAGCTTGAACGGGACCGTCTACAGGAGAAGTGGAAGTTGATAGAAATTACCACTCGAGCGATGTTATCCGAGCCACCCCAAGAGTCTGTCACTATCTCACACCTTACCCTTAGGTCTTATGCGGCTGTTTTAAGGGGTTATGTAACAAATCGATAGTACTATGTTCATGTACATTATTATTTTTGTATATAATAATGTATATACTTTCTTGTCATTATGGATACATTGTAAATAGTTTTTAAAGTACAAATAGTGTTTTTAGTTATTATTTAATTAAGAATTCTATTTTATTAAATTAAGGGATTTTTGAATTAAATAATATTTTAATAAAATAATAATAATAATATTAAATTAATTTTTATTAAATATAAATGATCTTATAATTTTATGAATGCAATTATATTTTTTATTAAGGTTTGAATGCCATTTCTGTCAAAACCTGTGAATTTTCGATAAATGTCGGTTTTTATTTGAAAAGTAAAAATTAACATATTTAGAAAATTATTTTGATAAAATAAATGTTATTTCTGGAATGAGGATGTCAAAATTGTCCAACGGTGAATTTTTCATAATTTTCTGAGACAGTCAAATTTTTGGGTAAAAATTAAATACCGTTTAAATATATAATGTGTTTTATGACATCATAATGACCCAATAGAGATGTAATAAAATACTATAAGCTTTATGTTTGGCCAATATATGTTTTAACATTAAAATAATTTGATTTTGGGTTTGTTTGAATTACTTTTCAAAGCATTAATGGACCCCTCAAGACTTATTAAACATCTTGTCTTTTTAAATTATTTTCCATGGGAGTGTGACTCACCTCCACATAAGCAACCCCATTATTTTAAGAAGATCGGACTTTGGCCTTATAAAATATTTTTTTCCTCTTCCCTTTTCTAAAAACCATGGGCAAAAACCATGGGATGGTTTGTGGTTTGGATTAATTTAATATAAGGGGTCCCAAACCTAAATAATAAATAATTCCCTCACCTTTCCTATATAAGTCCACCCAAGATCTCACTTCCTCCTCACTCAAATCCTTTCGAGTTTTTCCAAACTCTACCCTAATATCTCTATAATCCTCCCAAGGTTCCCCAAGATCATAATAATCCTCTCACAAGCCTCTCTCTAGCCTTTGGAAGCACACTTCCAAGTAAGGGTTTTTTTCTTCCTTTCTCATTTTTGTCAATTTTCTTTAAGTTGTTTTTCCCTTTTATTTTCAATTATGAATGTTGGGGTATGGTTTAAAACCTCCCTAATACTACCCTATTTATGTTTTAATGATGGTAGACCCATTTATCTCTCATTAAATTCCTCCCATGTACACCCGTTAATATGCTGAAATTCCGAAAGGAACTTCTCTCTCTTCTTTTACATTCAAGCAATACTTTTGTATCATGAATATAAATTCCATTACAATTGTTTGGACATGTATCTATATGACCCCCTTACTTTCCATTTCATGTAAATATGATGAGACACCCATTTATCTCTCATCAAACCATTTTTATGAATTTTTATGTCATGTCGTTACACTGCCGAAATCGCATCGATTTTCTAAGCCAATGCCATTGTGTAGTGAATACCATGCCCATTTCTCCATCAAGGGTTTTCACCTTTATTAACATTTAATTATTGATTATAAAGTTTAATTTATGAATTACAAATTTCTTTATAATGTAATAAATTATTATGTTTTATGAATCCATGTTTTATGATCCATGTGGCACACTTATGCATGAAATGAAATGTTTAAGAAGGGTGCGCCCTTATAGCACTCCAATGAATTGGGTAAAGTATAGTATCATGATACGTCATGTGAAATGAGTGTTGAATCATGATAATTCAAGTGAAATGAGGGTTTACTCGTGCTTTATGTGCAATGGGGATTTACTCATGCTCCATGTGCAATGAGCCTTGGCTCATGCTAATTCCATGTTAAGTGTTGTTGCCACATTTCCATGTTATGATTATCATGCTTTATCATGCACTTATGTTCATGTTTCTCTTGTTCTCTATTGATATTCCTAATTTCTAACATGTATTGTACTCCTCATGTTATTCCATGTGTATTCCCTTACTGGGCTTTATAGCTCACCCTTTTCTTATGCATGTCCTCAAGTTATCCCATGCAATGCTAAGTACGAGGGAATGTAGTGGTCATGTAAAGGAAGTTTTTAATAAAGATGTTGTATTTCATGTTTCAAGTTTTTATGTATTGATCCTAAACCCCAAATACACTAAACCTCTCGAACTTCTTTGTTGTATCAAGTGATGTTTTATGTAATAAATCATGTTTAAGTTGTAATAAGAAGCAGGGTTGTCATAAACACAGTCTTTGGGTGTCTATTTTTGTCATGTATTAAGTATTCCACAAAAGTAATGTAATGTCAATGTACATCAAGATTTGAGTATATATAGTTGGTATCATAGCGAAGGTTTAGTCAACCTTTGGAAACTAGGATTCGAAAACTTTTGTGAGACCCCTAGAGATATTTCTAAGGTATGTCTAGGGATGTCCCTAAGGTTATGTATAAGTATAGGTTACAATCCTAGAAATATGATAATGATCATGAATAACCTAGGATTAAACCTAATATGTTAGAGATTGAAATTAATCCCCTTGATTATGTTGTTTTCCAAGTATGATTTTCCTCTCACACTATTCTTTTAGGTTTTAGAAAATGGCTGGAAATAGGAATATTCACGATAATGGAGGATATGATAGACAATTGAATGTTATTCTTCATGAGAAACCAAATGAAATGGGATTTGGAAGTCCAAACATCGTTATTATGCCTAATAAGAAATCTCATAATATGATCAATAATCTCAGCTTTGGAAAGTTTCCTGACTCATATAATAACAGAAAGATGGAGTTTCATGATGATCATAGAGGAAAGAAAGTTCATTTTCCATCATTTAAATCATGTGGTAAGGGGCATCAAGGAGAATGTTTCAAAGGAACTGGAAGATGCTTTAGGTGTGGAAAAGAAGCACAAAAATCCAGAAATTACAAAGGAAAAGGTTCAGTTAACACCATGGACAAGGATAATGGTATTACTAAAACATCAACAATGGTTAAATGTTTTAAATGTGAAATATACAGGCATTATGCAAACCAATTCCCTAAGGGAAAATCTCATGAAGAGAATCATCATGGACATATGGGTAGTATTTATTTTGATGATGATGAGGAGACTACAAATGATATATGAGATGAAAGAAGTGCTTAGGAATAAAATGATAAAGCTCAGTCAATGGTTTAAGAAGGTAATGGAATGATTGTTTGTTTATCAAGAGTTATGTTGTATAGGTAATTTAATGGTACTATGGAATAAAGAAACATATAAGGATTTTTACACTATTGTTTTTCTTAAAGTATTTGAAAGTATATGTTTAATGGTACTAGTAACCATGAAAGGTTATTTAGATATTTTTGAAAAGAAGATGATATGAACATAATGAATGGATAAGTAGAAAATAATATGTTTGATAGTATTAATGATCTCATGATTGATATAAGGACAAAGTGACATTATGGTTTGAGTAAATAGAAATTTTTTGATTTTTGTATGTGGAAAGAGTTAAATTTTGACAGCATTCATGTTTTTCACTAAGGTTCAATGGGTATTAATTTTTCAAGAGAATACATGATTAAGGTTGTCACATATTTGGAATGTGACCAACAACAAGATATATATTATGATATATGGGGGATATATGATGGTAATCAAATTCTTAGTAGATGAACTCTCTAGTAATATTTTTCTTTATACTATGAGATTGTATAGAAGTATTTTGGATAATCCTAAAGATTGGAATGAATTAAGTTAGACATCAGATAGCATTATTTAAGGCTAGAACTTTTTGATATTATTTATGAAATGTTATAATAATATAGTTTTATAAAAAGGACAACACGTAGGACAGGCGACAACCCGTTGCGTCGGACAAGGATACGGGAATAAAACCCGCAACCGAAGTGAAACAAGCCTTTATCACCTACCACTGGCCTACAGGAAGTCCCTGGTTAGTAAAAATTAGTTTTATTTTATTAAGCGGTATGATAGTTGGAGTCTAAGTCAATTTTGGAACCATATACGATTAATCTCACCATAATATGGACTTATGTATATAACTTTTTCTAACCTTATGTTTGAGATAGATGGAATGACCTATCATTCTATCGCATGATCTTCTAACACTTCGCAAAAGACAAATTAAACTTCATTTATTTAAGATCTGAAGTAGAAATTGTTCAAACTACAAACAACAGTGAGATTGTACCAAAATCAAGTAAGTATTTCTTTTAATTCAAAAATTCTTCAACATTAGGGAAATGATATTGAAAACCATAAATGTTTTCCTAGTGACCCCATATCTGATGAATCAGATGGTTCCTTAGATCATCAAAAATTTATGGCTTTGTGATTGTTGTCTTTTTCATAGCCATATCCTCTACCACTCTTCATCAGAAGTTGATGGTTAGATTTCTCTTCTATATCCATATTTTCACCTTTATTCTGCTATATGGAAACCCAGTGATGAGTTACTTTGGGTATCTGTTATGTTTCTAACATTCCTTTTTAAAATGATGTTTTAGTATTCCCTTTTATGAGGTGGGTTTCAATGAAAGAAACTTTCAAGTAGAAAACCATTTATAACCCTAACGAATTTCAAGGGCGAAATTCATTTTAAGGGGGGTAGAATGAAACACCATGAGATTTTATGAGAAATATTATTTATAATTTATTTGATGTCTTGTGTTATAAGCTACAGAAAGATTATCTTGTACTATACGCAACACTGTATTAGCTTGCGGTATACACAACACTATTCTTGGCTCGTGTTACACCCAATTTGATGTTTGTTTTGTAGAAATTATTCTACGCAACATTTAGTATAGATTTTGTTTAATGTATAAATGAAATAAGTTTTGATTATGTTATAAGAAACACCAAATGGAGCTTGCACTATACGTAGTGCTGACTTGGCTTGCATTACACGCAATCACGACCTTCCTCGATAGCGTGTGTAGTACGCAATACCGAGTTTCACTAAACAAAGATATATTATTATGAACTAGCCATTATGAATAGTATTAACTAAATTTTTAATTTTATAACATTATTATTCATCTTACACATTTTCTAGAACATGGTATGAGAACAAAATAATTTTTTCGTGTAAAATAAGTATTTTTCAAAAAATGCAGTTTTGCCGCCTTTTGATGGCACAACCACTTTAAATCTAGTTTTTGACATGTTTATAAGTTCAATTTGAAAAAATAAAATTCTTCTTGGGAATCAGGAGATAAAAATTTACTTTGGATAATTTTTCATATTATTCTGATAACTTTCATATTTTAATGAATAGTAAAAACAAGCTATATTTTAATTAAAAACAACTTTTTTCATCGTAATAATTTATATGGTTAAATTATAATATTGAATGGTCTTAAAGTATAAATAGAATATATTTTTACAATTTAATATAATTTATGTAATTATCATTGATTTTACATTGAATTCATAGGTAAAATCATTTCACTCTTTTGCAACGTTATAACTTTTAAAACCCGTTTTCTTAACAACGAGATTAATTTTAAATTAATTACTGAAACTTCTTTGTTTTGAATTTTGAAAAATGGATTCCATATTTGGAATTTTTAGGTCCAAATTATGTTAATAGGCTACTTTTTATTTTTAGACATTATGAATAGTAACTACGACAAATTTAATTTACTCTAGTTAAAGGTAAATCGGGTAATTAAGGGTAAAAATAATATTATAAAATTACCCTAACACCTAAAAAAATTATATTGGATGAATAGAAGTAGACCCATATCACCTAAGGGTATAAATAGATTCATTTCATAGACTTTTGACCATGAAAATGTTGTAATTATTATTAAAACCAAAGAAAGTGACAACATGTCACTCTCTTATATCTTATAAGTGTAATAATTTTAATTTAGCAATAAACATCATAAAACCTTAAATATAAATAGTATAAAGAAATCTAATAAAATTATATACATCAAGATAATTTATTTATAATTTTTAGGGATTAAATAATTATCATTAATGGTGACACAATAGTGATGCGGAAATTGTTTATTTAGTGAAAAAATCAATAATACAGTTTTTATTAAATTAATAGTTACCAAAAAAGGCACAAAAACCTGAAAAAAACTTATTGGTCATGTAAATGTAAACCATAAGAATCCAATGGTATAATATTTGACCATTTGGAGCCTTATAAAAGCGATTATGACACTTATATTATATTATTTTAAATGATGTCAAAGTTGTCACCTACATAATTTAATAAATATAACAATTTAAATGTTGTGATTTTAAGATGATAAATTCGAGTAAAAGTATTATTTTTAAATATATTAGGTTTATAATCATCATAGTATTTTATTTTTAATTTTTATTCAACTAATTAGTATATTAAATGATTATACAAAAATGATGTAGTAATTGTTTTATTAAGAGAAATATCATATAAATGGTTTTATAAATATTAAAATAAATATTATATGAACTAATTAATGTTCTAAACAGATTTTATAGATTAATATGACATTTTAGGAACCTATTAAATATTTTGGTTCTAATATATTCTCTGAATGTATTTTATTTAAATTCAAATAAATGAAATGTGTTAAAATTGACAGTATTTTTATTTTATAAAAATAACATATTATTAAATTGTTTAAAAATCACAAAAATATTTAAAAATTATAAATTGAAATTTATATGGTCTAAAATTTCATAAAGTATCTAATTATGGATAAATAACAACACATAAGTAATTATTTATAACAATTTAACATTTAGAATATTATTACCAAAAATAAAATTAAATAGATTAAATGAGGATAAATTAAGTTGATAAGGTTTAAAATAATTTTCCAACATGTCTAAATTTTATTGGTTGTTGAGATTACAACCATATATCATCTAATATTCGGATTTGAGTCATTTTTTGAGGTTTTTAAGTGGGTTTTGAGTTTATTATAAATTAATATTTTAGAGGTTTCCAAAAGTGCCCCTCTTTTTCCTTATAAAAGGGCACCTCCTCCCTCTCCTCTTCACAAAAATTTGTGCCTTAAATCTCAGAAAAACCCTTACCATTTATCTTCTCCACTTCCCTAGAAGTATACTAGAGGTCCTGGTATTCTTCTATGACCAACTTTAGTTCCCTAAGAGGAGGTTTAGAAGAGGCGCATCGAAGAATAGGTAATATCCTTTACCGATTCTTTCAAATTCATTTCTTCTCCTACTTCCTCTTATTTTTTTTTGTTTCATAATAAAGTAATAACATAAGTATCACTCATGTACTCATATGTTATTATAAATATTAACCAACCCTATTTCACCTTCTATTCATCCTACAGAAAATGAAATCACCGCGCGTGCGTACTTACGAAATACCGTCTCCACGCCGTGGTGTAATGTGTTTTTCCACCACCACCTTACTTGGATGGGTATAATGGTGTAAAGAATAACTATATATGGTTATTATAACATGATATTAATTACGAGATATTATATCATCCACTCTAATTCCATTCAATAATTATTGGAACGATATCATCTCTCATGCGTTCGTACGGATTACCGTCTCCACGACGCGATGAGATTCATTCTCCAAGTTAACCATTAAAAATGAATATAAAGTATATATAATAAATAATCATGAAATATATGACATATTAATGATACATGATTTATTTATATGTTATTTACTTACTTTCATTCAATTTAATAAGGAAATGAAAATAGGGTTCATGCGTACGTACGACCTACTGTCTCAATGAACGGTGTATTTATTTCCATTTATCAATATATTATATATATGTATATTATGAATATATATTATATATAAATAATTTTTTACATTCTGGAAGTAATTAATCATAATCTTAGTAAACATATGAATAATTACAAGTCAAAACACGAACGATAAATGAAACGATTTTATCCAAAACGCTACTTTAACATGGGATTAAAAAAAGAACGGGTAATAAAAAGTCATAAGTGAATCATATATGATAACATAAATATTATTATAGTTCTGTTACAAGTTGATAATATGTTTAAACCCACTATACAGGAGTCTCAGACACATATAGAAGAAATTGGACATAAGGTAAGGGATAATTATTCCAATCTCGTTCTTATCAGAGATTGTTTATTCATAAGTATTTACTGGGGTTATATTTTTCATCCATGTCTATAAAAATGTTTTCATAAAGTGTTTAAAATTCTTCCTTTTAAGTCACGTTTACCCCTTTTTGACTTTTACTTTGTGTTATGGAAGGAATCTTTCTTTTGTTTACCATACGAGGTACTTTTTGGATTTTTTGGTAAAAGTACGGGGAGAATGTTTTTTTAACTTACACGGCATGAACATATTTTTTATGGTTTCATAACACCTTTTATTTATGAAGATTACTCTACAAGATTTCATTATTATTTTCAATAAAATCCATTTCTTTTAAAATTGCATGGAATTTTGTGAAAAGAAAATGATTTTGAAGAAGAAAGGATATTTTCCTCAAGAATTCATCTCGAGTGTTTTATCAAAAATATTTTCCATCTAAGATGAAATTATTTAGAATGTTTATGTTTCAAGTATAATGTCTCTATTATTTATATTGTTTTATTTTTATTATGATGCAATGATATCTATTTGTTTTATATGGATTATGTCACAATGGGAAGATGTTTATGAAACCAATTTTATTCTTTGGGTTATGATGATTGATTTATGTTTATTTTGTGGAACACATAATAATGACTTCATTATGAGATGGGTGGGACCTATATCTCCCTCCAATGAATTGGGTAAAGATTTATATATCATGAGATAAACATGGCTGGAATGCTAAGTAAAATATGGTTCAGTACTACAGGGCTGGAACGACAACTAAACCCTGTTCAGTAATGGACTTTTCCCACTATGATGGTCTTGGAAGCAATTCCTTGGCTACTATGGAAATCATAACATGTTCATAATGGTTTTCCACAATTCCATGTTTTTTCCCATGTTATTTATCACGATTAATGTTCCTTTATGATCTATGCCTTACGAACTACCAAGATTTAGTCATTACTCATGATTTTGATGTTTTATGTTCATGTTTTTACGTTCAAATGTTTATGGATTGTTTTTAAGTTCTCCATGTTTACCCTTACTGAGCATTTGAGCTCACCCTTTTTATGTTTTCTTTTCCCCAGGATATAAAGAATTGATTTAGGTAAGAAAACAAAAGGGGAAGATCTTTATGGGGGATGTTGAAGATCTTTCACCATGATTAGAAGATTATGTTCCGAGTTTCCAAAGACACTAAACTAAAACGGTCTTTGGGCGTCTATTTTTGTCATGTATTAAGTATTACGAAAAAGTAATGTAATGTTTATGTACATAAAGATTTGGGTCTCTACACCAACTACACAATTTAATGTCTTATAGTGGGAACAAAGTCTGTGTGATTTCATGAAGTATTTCTTCAGGAACCTTTCATTGGTTAGGTTTGTAATGAGCCCTCCATCCTATGAGATCAAGGAATAATATTTGTTAGAGTGGACCTTTTGTATTGAATAAGGTCCCTCCCACTATGGTTCATGTTTTGGAGGCTTCTTTCCTAGTATCATTAGAGTCCTAAGGACAAGTACCAATTCTCCTTTGAGAAATGAGTGGAGGAATACCTTCTTGTTAAAATCTCATACTGTTCGATTTTGATAGACCTCCAAGTTATACAAGGTATGTAGTCTTTTTTCATCTAGTATTTCCAATTCATCTAGTAATTTCTGGGATTGGTAATCTATGGATATTTGGTCAATGATTGAAATATGGAGTGATGGAAATTAAACCTCAATTGGTAGGACTTCTTATCTTCTATATACTAATGAGTATGGGGTCTCCCATGTGGTAGCGCATGTTGTAGTCTGATAAGCCCATAAAGCATGCGAGAGCTTGTCAGGCCAATAATTTTTATCTTTATCCACCAATTCTGGAGTATGTTTGACAAAGTCTTGTTGAGAGCCTGTATATGTCCATTATCCACAACATGATAGTAGGATGAATGGTTGGATTTGATATTTTATTCTTGATATAGATTTTCCACCTTAGTAGAACAAAAATTGGTACCGTTGTTCATCAATATTGTGGGATGGACACAAAATCTAGTAATAATGTTAGCTTTTATGAAACTAACAATGTTTTTGGCCTCGAATTCTTCATGGGGTATTGTAACATCCCAAGAATTTCAACATAATTTTATTATGTAAATAATTTATTAAATGGATTTATTTATAACGAAAACAATTGAATAATATTTTTTAGTTGATTTTCTTTAAAAACAATAATTAAATATAGTGTTTAATTGAATTGATTATAAGTAAATAATAATTCTTATATATAATTATATATTTTTCAAATTAATAGCATTATTTTGTTTTAAGTAATATTTTAATATGAATATATTTATTATTTTGGAATGAAAAAATTTATAAAAGGGTATTTGATAAAATATTTTAAATAAATAAATTTATAAAAACAATATATATAGACTATTGTAAATATTTTTATAAATAGTAACTATGATAAAAATTATTTAATATGAAATAATGAATACTACTTATTGAATATAATTACTTTGGTTTTATAAATTTTATTTTTGAAATAACACACACACACATATGAAATTATAATCATTAGTATTAAAATTATTAATTAAGATTAGATAGGTAAAACTATGAATTATAATAATTATTTTAAGTAAATGTTAAATTATATTTTATACATATATTACTTTATGATAATCTTATATAAATAGAGTTTATTAATGAAATTAAATAAAAAAATAGTAGGGAAATAATAATAATAAAATAAAATAAAATAAAAAGAATCAGATTAGAGGTGTTGTTTTGGGGAAAACATGATTTGAGGGTAGGGGCATGTAACCTTGAGAATCAAGAGCCTGATCTATGGAGTGGATTTGAGCCAAAAACGAGTTGAGGTCGAAGAAAAGGTGATCACTAAGGAGGTCGCATGAGGATGGATGTCAGTGAGAGTGATCCATGTGGCATTGATGACGTTCGTCATAGTCTAGAATTCAGTTGCTAAGGGGGAAAACTGAACCAGATATGGATTGGTTAGAGTTTCCATGGTGAGCAGATCTATCATCAATTATAGATATGGTTTTGATAACCCATGGTTTTAGAGGTCCATCGACCAACGAGGTGGGTTTTTGTTTTTGTTATAGTTGTCTCAATATTCCTTTACTTGTTTTTTTTTCTATTTTGGATGTTAGGTGATAGTGTTATATTTGTCCGATTATCAATCTTTATACTCTTTGAATATTTATCAATTACTTTTTTGGTCCATTGGTTGTTTGTGGACCATTTCATATGTATCTTTTAATGTAATTGAAATTTTGTCATGGATCTGTGCTATTTTCTTTTTCTTCAAATGAATAGTTTGAAGTAATAGATTATACAGTTGTTATTTTTCAATTTTCTACCTCTGTGTATACAACTTTCTGGGAAATATTGTGAATGAGTCATTATCACAAAAATCTCCCTCATCCACTAAATTTTGGCCTTTGTTTATATTTATGTCATTGTATAATAGTAAATCTTATGGTTATAACATGCTTAAACTAGTGGTCAAATAAATATGGGGGAAAACCATTTTCGGAGTCCAAAATAGGGGAGTTCTCCACTGCAGCACCTTCTCCACTGTAGCACCTTTGGATTTATTCCAGAAATTCATTTAAGGGTGAAAATTCTAGTTTAAAATTATGATTTTTTTTATACTTTATTTGTAAGGGAAAATTTATTTATAGTTAAACCTTAACCCTAATTTATATTTTCTTCTGGTAAAATTTTACAATAACTTATGAATTCTAGTTCTATATAAGGGGAATTATTTCAATTCATTTCCAAATAATTATTATTTTTTCAAGCTATTAGTGTTGTGATTTTAACTATGAATAATTTTTTTTATGATTTAATTTAAGTTTGTGTAAGGTTGTAATAATTTTTTTTTCAATTGTTGTTTTTTGATATTTATTAAATTCTATTAGGATATGCTTCGATTATTTTTTTTCCAAAAATTATGATGGTAAGGGAGGTTACATTTATTTATATCAAAATATGTGTATTTTTAATATATATATATATATATATATATATAACTATGTGTGATTATGTAAGGTTATATCTATTTTGTCAAGTATTTTTTAAATTTAATTTGTTATGGTATAATGGAAGCTTTCATTAAAAACCTAATTTTTTTTGAAGAATTATTAATTCTAATTATGATTCTGAAACCATAATTCCACTTACATATAAGTATTTAACAAAGTTTATATTTTAATATGATATCATATTAGTTCTTTCGATGAATTTTCTCATTTATCGATGTTTTATTCAAACATGTATTTATTTCATGATAATGAATGTTGAAATTTCAATGTCAATTATATATATATATATATATATATATATACATAGACATATTAAGTTGTTACATGTTTTGAATGCAAAAATGTGGGATACAATTATTTTCAAAACCACAAGGATTTATATATATGTATGTATATATATATATATAAACACACACACACACACACACATATTTGAATACAATGGGAATTTAAGTTCTTTTTAGAAATTTTAATTCATGATTATGTTAATAATTAATTAAAGTTCAAGATTGTTTCATATTTTAGAATCATCATTTATTTTAGAAAACTATGAAAGTGTCATATTTAAGCTATGTATACGTATAGAAATTAAAATTTACTAATTTCAAATTCTATGAGATAATAATCATGTTACATGCATGCCATATAAATGTATATATATATATATATATATTTATGGGAAATATTATGTTCTATTATTTAAAATTTAAGTTCATGGTATATATATATGTGTGTGTATATAAATATATACAATGGATAAAATATTTAATGACATGTTATATTTCTTATCGTCATGTTTTTAGAAAAAATGTGCACAACATGTCATCTTGTTAAACTAAAATTAAGGATATCACATCTGCATAAAATCATGGCCATGCATTAAACATAACATTGACACACCTTTCATTCATAATAATCTCATGGTTTCAAATTAATTTTAAGGTTTACTTCTGAGATTATCAAGCACATGGATTTATTCAAGAATTAAAATGTTTTATTTATAATTTAATGGGAAAAATGTATTTGAGGGAGCATGGGTGTGTTTATTTTATTAAACTTTTTATTTGTGCATTGAAAATGAAGAAATTTATTTCAACTATGGGATTAATCTTTGGATGATATTATGTAGATTAAGAATTAAACTTTTCAAAGTGGTATGGGACACTTTGGATTGTTTAAAGATCACGTACCTCAAGAATTGATCGATTAATTTATTTTTATCTATGATTAAGATTAAAATAAATAAAAGTGGTATGGGACAATTTGATTTAAAGGAATATTTTTATTATACATATGAGGAATGCATTAGACATATTATGTGATGGGTGAGGCCCATTATAGCCTCTCGATGCATCCTTAGGTCTCATGAGGTAAAATAGGACTTGGCATGAGGCCTTGAAAAAATGGTTATATATGGTCTTAGAACGAGGCCTTGACATAATGTTTATGATATCCCGTATTGTGCATTCCCTCATTATGAATATAGTAAGTGATAGTCTATGTGATTATTCAACTAGAGGAATATCCATGGTCAATGATCATTCTCTTATGAACTTATATTAATCAGTTTTATATTTTCAAAGGCACATGGTAAAATATTTTATATTTAAGTATATACTTATATAGAAAATCATCTATTTTAAAGGATTAATAATAAGGTTATAAAATTGTCTATCATTTCATGGTTTTCATTTATGTGGAATGATAAATGAAATTTTTGTCTATGAAAATTCTGAACAAATATTATTTTATGTGTAAATTTGTATCCTCACCCCTGGCGTGCCATACATAATTAACTATAGTCATTATTTAACTTATAGGTGTCATTTCATTCATTTTTTAAAGTGTGTGCATATTTTATAATGTATTTTTTTGTAACTTTTAAATAAGAATAGAAATTCTTGAGCATGGGTTTTCCCTAAAAACGATTTTCAGTAAATCTCAAAAGAATGACGATGACATGCTATGTGAGACGTTATTTTATTTTAAAGAAAGTGATTTAAGTATTTTTATTTATTATAAAGATATTAATTTTTAAGGAATTTATTAATTGTTTTTAAAACCCCTTACTTGGAATTTTATGCTCACTGTATGAGTTATAATCACTTTTACTTGTTTATCAAACTTGCTGCATTGAAACTCTGTTGTGAAATAAATACACTGAAGAATATTTGTTTTCAATTTGTGTATTTTGTTGAAATGTAAGTCATGTATCTAATATTCCAAAACCTAAACCGGTAAAATATTTTGATATGTAATTCAAATGTTGTGTATTTATTGTGTCTCTTTAAAATGAAAAAAATACACAACATTTATAAGGGATGAGTCTGGTATCTTAGGCTCAGGTTTTTATAATTGGTATCAGAGCAATGGTCTAGAAAAATTTGGAGATTAGATGTTGTCATCTTAGTAGTAGAGTTTAGAGTCTAGTGGACCTATTTTTTTTCCCATAATTCTGAAGATAGAAATTCAGAATTATTTTTGTCTGATGAGACGAATTACGAAGACACAATTCTTTTGTAGGAAGAATAATGTAACATCCCAGGAATTTCAACTTAATTTAATGATATAAATAATTTATTAAATGAAATTATTTATAATGAAAACAAATGAATAATATTTTTTATTCAATTTTCTTTAAAAATAATAAATTAAATTAAGCGTTTAATTGAATTGATCATAAGTTAATAATAATGCTTATAGATAATTATATAGTTTTAAAATTAATAGCATTATTTTTTAAGGAATATTTTAATATGAATATATTTATTATTTTTGAATGAAAAAATTTATAAAAAGGGTATTTGATAAAATATTTTAATTAAATAAATTTCTAAAAACTATATATATTGACAATTGTAACTATTTTGATAAATAATAACCATGATAAAAATTATTTAATATAAAATAATGAATTATACTTATTGAATATAATTATCTTGGTTTCATAAATTTGATTTTCAAAATAATATATATATATATATATATATATATATCAAATTATAATCATTAGTATTGAAATTATTAATCAAGATTAGATGTATAAAACCATGAATTATGATAATTATTTTAAGTAAATATTGAAATTATATTTTATACATATTTTATTTTATGATAATATTATATAAATAGAGTTTATTAATGAAATTAAATAATAAATTAACAATGAAATAATAATAATAATAATAATAACAATAATAATAATACTAATAATAACAGTAATAATAATAGTAATAATAATAGTAATAATAATAGTAATAATAATAGTAATAATAATAGTAATAATAATAGTAATAATAATAGTAATAATAATAGTAATAATAATGGTAATAATAATAGTAATAATAATAACAATAATAGTAATAATACTAATACTAATAATACTAATACTAATAATAGTAATACTAATAATAGTAATATTAATAATAGTAATAATAATAATAGTAATAATAATAATAATAATAATAATAATAATAAATATAATAATAATAATTATTATTATTGAGTTGAGTGACTTCAAGCCAAAATTGAGTTGAGTTCGAAGAAAAGGTCCTCACCAGGGAGGTCCCACGGGGATGGTCTTCAGTGAGAGTGATTCAAGTGGCGTCGGCGACGTTCGTCGTAGTCTAGGGTTCCGTTGAAAAGGGGGAAAATTAAACCAGATATTGATAGGTTAGAGTTTCTATGGAGAATAGATCTATCGCCGGTTATAGATCTGGTTTTGATAACCCACGGTCTTAGAAGTCCAACGACCAGTGAGGGAGTTTTTGGTTTTCGTTACAGTTGTCTGAATCTTCCTTTACTCGTTTTTCTTCTGTTTTGTATGTCAGGTGATAATGTTACATTTGTATGATTATCAATATTTATACTATTTTACTATTTATAAATTACTTTTGCAGTCTATTGGTTGTTTTTGGACCATTTCAGATGTCTCCATTAACACAATTGAAAATTTTCCATGGATTTATGCTGTTTTCTTTATCTTTGGATGAATAGTTTTAAGGGATAGATTATTCAATTGTTATTTTTCAATTTGATACCTTTGTGTATACAGCTTGCTGGGCAAGATTTTGAGTGAGTCGTTATCACAAAAATCTCCCTCCTTCGTTAAATTTTGGCCTTTTTTATATTTATGTCATTGTATAATAGTAAATCTTATAGCTATAAGATGATTAAACTAGTGTGCAATTAAATTTTGGGGAAAACCATTTTTGGAGTCTGAAATAGGGTATTTCTCCACTGCAATACCTTCAGATTTATCCCATTAATTCATGTAAGGGTGTAAATGTTAGTTTAAAATTGTAATTTTATTTTTATACTTGAGTTATAAGGGAATTTTTTTTATAGTTAACTTTGATTTATATTTTCTTCTGGTAAAATATAAAATAACTTATGAATTATGGTTCTCCATAAGGGGAATTATTTCAATTTGTTTCCAAATAATTATTTTTTTGTCAAGTTAATAGTGTTGAGATTTTAAATATGAATAATTGTTTTCATGATTTAATTTATGTTTGTTTAACGGAGTAATTAAATTAATTTTTGGTTTTTGGGTCTTGATATTTATTAAATTTTAACAGGATATGTTTCAATTATTTTTTTTCCAAAAATTATGATATTAAGGGAGATTAAATTTATTTATATCAAAATATGTGTATTTTTAAAATACACACTCACACACACACATATATAACTATGTGTGATTATGTAAGGGTGTATCTATTTTTTCAAGTATTGTTTAAATTTAATTTATTGTGGTATAATAGAGGTTTTCATTATAAACCTAATTATTTTCAAGAATTATTAATCCTAAGTACAATTCCATGACCATAAATCCACTGGCATATAAGTATTTAACAAAGTTTATATTTTAATATGATATCATATTAGTTCTGCTGATGAATTTTCTCATTTATCAATGTTTTATTCAAACATGTATTTATTTCGTGATGATGAATGTTTCAATTTCAATGTCAATTATATATATATATAAATAAATAAATATACATATTAAGTTAGTACATTTTTTGAATGAAAAAATGTGGGTTAAAATTATTTTCAAAACCATAAGGATATATATATATATATATGTATATGTATATATAAACACACACACACACACACACATGTACACACATATATATATATATATATGAATACTATGGGAATTTAAGTTCTTTTTAGAAATTTTAATTCATGATTATGTTATTAATTAATTAAAGTTCAATATTGTTTCATATTTAACCATCACCATTTATTTTAGGAAACTATTCATGTGTCATATTTAAGATATGTATGCGTATAGAAATTAAAAGTTTCCAATTTCAAATTCCATGAGATGATAATCATGTTACATGCATGCCATATATATATATATATATATATGTATACATATTTATGGGAGACATTACGTTATTTTATTTATAATTTAAATTCATGGTATATATATATATATGTGTGTGTGTGTGTGTGTGTGTGTATAAAAAGGATAAAATGTTTAAAGACATGTTATATTTCGTATCATCATGTTTTTAGAAAAAATTCACATAACATGTCATCATGTTAAACTAAAATTAAGGAATTCATGTCTTCATATAATCATGGACATACATTAAGTATAACATCGACACACCTTTCATTCATAATAAGCTCATGGTTTCAAATTAATTTTAAGGTTTACTTCTAAGATTATAAAGCACATGGATTTCTTCAAGAATTGAAATGTTTTATTTATAATTTTATGTGTAAAATGTATTTGAGGGAGCATGCATGTGTTTATTTTATTATCCTTTTTATTTTTGCATTTCAAATGAAGAAATTTATTTCAAGTATGCGATTAATCTTTTTATGATATTATATGGATTAAGAATTAAACTTTTCAAAGTGTTATAGGACACTTTGGATTGTTTAAAGATCATGTACCTCAAGAATTTATCAATGAATTTATTTTCATCTATGATTATGATTCAAATAAATAAAAGTTGTATAAAAAACTTTTATTTAAAGGTATATTTTTATTAGACATATGAGGAATTCATTGGATATATTATGTGACAGGTGAGGCCTACTATATCCTCTCAATGCATCGTAGGTCTCATGAGACAAAATTGGTCTTGGCACGAGGCCTTGAAAAAATGGTTATATATGGTCTTGGAACGAGGCCTTAACAGAATGTTTATGATGTCCTGTATTGTAAATTACCTCATTATGAATCTATTAAGTGAAATTCCATGTTATTATTTGACTAGAAAAATATCCATGTTTAATGATCATTCTCTTATGAACCTCTATTAATCAGTTTTATATTTTTAAATTCACCTGGTAAAATGTTTTATATTTAAGTATATACTTATATAGAAAATCATCTATTTGAAAGGATTAATAATAAGGTTATAAACTTATCTATCATTTCATGGTTTTAATTTATGTGGAATAATAAATGAAATTGTTGTTTGTGAAAATTCCGAACAAATATTATTTCATGTGTAAATTTGTATTCACACCCCTGAAATGTTGTACATAATTAAGTATGATGATTATCTAACTTATAGGTGGAATTTCATGCATTTTTTCAAGTTCATTCATATTCTATAATTCATTTTATTTGAAAATTTTAAATAATAATTGAAATTCTTGAGCATGGGTTTTCCCTAAAAAGTATTTTCAGTAAATCTTGAAAAATAATGATGACATGCTGTGAGGGACATTATTTTATTTTAAAGAAAGTGATTTAAGTATTTTTATTTATTTTAAAGAAATGTTTTAAGGAATTTATTAACTGTTTTTAAAACCACTTACTGGGAATTTTATTCTCACCCTATGATTTATAATTGATTTTATAGGTTTAACAAACTTGCTGCATTGAAACTCTATTGTAGAATAAATATGCTGAAGAATATTTGTTTTCAATTTGTGTATTTTGTTGAAATGTAAGTCATGTATCTAATATTCCAAAACCTAGACCGATAAAAGATCCATATATGTAATTCACATGTAGTGTATTTTTTATGTTTATTTAAAATGAAAAAATACACAAAATATATAAGGGCCGAGTTCGGTAGCTCGATCTCAGGTCTTTATAGGTATTTCCCCATTTGTAGAAAAAATTGGCAGCAGTTAAGATGTATTTGAACTGCTTGGATGTAGGTGAAGGATACTACCCCACAACATCCATTCCCCATATAGAAAATGGCCATGATTATTTTTCTGTATGTAGAAACTCCAGGGGTTGATGATGGAAGTTGGAATGAACTTGATAGGAATAACATTTCTTGGTGAATTCTGTGCAATCCTATGTCATAGTGGGCTAATAGTATCCAAGCATTTGGATTTGATGATAAATCTTGTTCCCTGACTGGTGGGTGTAATAGTATCCATCATGTAGTTCTTCCATAATATCCATAGTCTCTTTTCCCTTGATACATATAAGAAGGAATCCATCAAATCGTCATTTGTAGAGGAATTTCTGGTGATTTGGGCTATCATAAAGGGTGGAGTTAGCTGTCAGCCATCAAATTTTCTCCTTACTAGCTCGATCCTATGGGGGGACTGTAGGATCGAAATAATGATGTAGATGCTCAATATACAAGAGGGGGGGGGGGGGTGAATTGTACACTTTAAAAATTCCTTTGAAACCTTTAAAGTTGGTTACATATAACTATGTTAAGGAAAGATCTAAGTTTAACAAAGTTAAAATACACAGATTCACAACTCCTCTAACAAAAATTGTAGAATTGGAACTAAGGTTTACAATATGAGATTTTACCTTAAAGCGTATATAATCTAAACTAATCAGAGTACAAGTGTAAGGAAATATAAGAAGGTTAGAGTTTCCTTACAATACAAAAGTGCAGCATAAAAACAAGTAGTAAAACTACTAGTAACAAGATATAAGTCTTTTAACCCAAAGAGAAGGGTATCCAAAAACCTTGGATAAAGGTCCCTTGATTTATACTTTCAAGAAAGTCTATCTTACCCACACCAGGGTAAGCCCTCGATACGAAGATCGGAATCTCTGTCTTTCTATCCCCGCAAGCCCTCAACTTCAAGGTAGTTGGAACCTCTGTCCTCTTCAGCAAGGAAGCCCTCGAACTCCAAGGTAGTCGGCACCTCTGTCTTCCTATCCCCAGAAGTCCTTGAATTTAATCACCAATATTCGGAGTTGCACAAAGAAATATGAATGAGCAGTTCAGTATGCACAAGGCCTGAAAATCTTCTGTCTCTAGAAATCACCTTAACAACGTGTGGTCTCTAGATCGATTAAGTTCTTTCATCTAACACACGTATGTTATGAGCTCTTTCAAATGAGCTCCTATTTATAGGAAAATTTCCAACGATCGGCTCCCTCCTCCAACGGTCATATTTTCCATAAAATTCGGAGGGACCTGTACAAGTGTAACTCAGCCAACGGTTAATTAGAAACAGAATAGACAACATCGTTTTATAACAAACCATGTATAACTGAATGCACGACATCGTTTTGAAATGAAGCATATGTAAGTTTAAAGATTATCAATATTTCCTTGTGTAAGAAAGTCAAAAGTTCGGAGACTAATCAAAATGAAATTCTGATTCTATGTTAAGAAATGTTCGGAATCTGTTTTAGGGATTCAGAGTCTGGTTTTACCGGAAATTGGAATCTGAACTTGCTGAGTTCAGATTAGAACCGGTAAAAGTTCGGAGTCAAGCATCTTAAGAGTTCAGAGTCAAACTACTTAAAAGTTCGGAGTTGAGCTATTTAAGAGTTCGGAGTCGAACTACTTAAGAGTTCGGAGTCGAACTACTTAAGAGTTCAAAGTTGAACTACTTAAGAGTTCGGAGTCGAACTACTTAAGAGTTCGGAGTAGAACTACTTAAGAGTTCGAAGTCTAACTACATAAGATTTTGGAGTCGAACTACTTAAGAGTTCAGAGTCGAACTACTTAAGAGTTCGGAGTCGAACTACTTAAGATTTCGGAGTCGAACTACTTAAGAGTTGGAAGTCGAACTACTTAAGAGTTCGGAGTCGAACTACTTAAGAGTTCGGAGTCCAGAATTAGGATCCTTAAAACAGAATACTCGAAAACTTATCATTATATGATTCCGGGATTTTGGTTAACAAACTGGGTTTTACAATTAAGAAAAATATTACCATGAATAAAAAAAACTCTAGGCTAGGATAAATTTCCTTAGGGAAGAAAATTTTCCTTATGAAGGTAAAATATATTTTTGCTTAAGTATAAGGTGTTTGTGATTTTCAAAACGAGAAGGAATGAAAAAGTCATAGGAAAACCTTATTAACTCAACAATCTCCCCCTTTTTGGAAAGCACAAACAACCTTACGAAAAAGAATATATTTTGAAAAAAAAATCATTAGACTTTGAAATTACAACTTATATCCCCTTGTTCATGAATGAAAGTGAATACAAATAACTCCCCCTTAGGCATTGAAACTCTAAGGATTGTATTCTGAATTTCCGGAGAGGATTTTTCATTAAATAAAGATCTCCCCCTTAGATAAACTCCCCCTTACTTCAGGATGGTTCTTTGAATTAGAAATTTTATTTCTTACTCTTTTGAGTAGTTCTTATCCATCTCCCCCTTTGTGATTTTCAAAAAGAATTAAAGGGAATGGAAAGAATTAAAGTACCTGAAACATTAGTTCATAAAAGCACAAGATACAAACAACCAAACTTTCATTAGATTTGAAAATATTTTTACAAGGAAAGACAAATACAACAAAAGATCGGAGTGGAGACATTTGTCTACCTTTTCCTTTGGGATCAACTTTTTCAACAAGAGTTTGAGCTTCTTTAGATCTCTTTGATCTTCCTCAGATTGCTTCTCCAAGGCTGAGATCCTTTCCCCTTGAACTTTTAATGCTTCTGCCTGAGCTCTCAATGCTTCTTCTTGCATCTTGACCAACTCATCTTGCTGAACGACTCTCTTCTCAAGCTCGATCCAAAGATTTATATCATTTATAATATTTTGAGCCAGAGAATTTTCCTTGTAATTTAGTTCCTTCACTTCTTGATTCCGGGAACTCTGCTCAATAATCAATTCATCTTGAAGATTCTTAATCTTTTTGTCCTATGTGTCAAAAGCTTCTTTCACATCATTCTGAAAGTTATCAAACACAGACAAGTCTTCTTCGACTCTCTTAGAACACTTGGTTACCTTACTGCAGGACTTCCTATGCACATCATAATCGATAAGAAAACTTTTCTGTTCAGCTTCCAACTTTACAAACTTGTCCATGATCATGGATAAAGAATCAGATTTCTGATTCATACTTTGCTGTAGCATCTGGAATCTGGAATCTATTGTTGGAAAAATCGAAATGGTGTCCACCAAATTCCTCAGAGATTGAATAACAAAATCATGCCCATTAGATGATGATTCCGAATTAGAAACTTTTCTTGAAGACTGATCTTCTTCAGCTTGCACCAACTTCTTTCTAGAGGTACCACCAACCTCTTTCTTTCTGATGACATCTTTTATAGGTGTCTCCATGAGAACTTTCTTTCCCTTATTTGCTTTCTGAACAGGTTCCTTATTAAGGGATTCTTCCTCGGATTCGGACACTTGAACGATCTGGTCTTCATCTGGTTTTTGTGTTTCTTGTCCTTCCTCAAGAAAATTCCTTTAATAAGATTCTTCCTCATCATACAAGACATTTTCTTCTTCTTCTTCTTGCTATTGCTTTCCAGCTTCCTCATCTTGATTTCTTGGAGTAAATAACTTTGTGGATTCAGCCTTATCGTTATAGTCCTCTACTTTCTTGACCAGGGTGTCCAAATATTCACTTTCCTCTTCTTCTTCTTCTTCTTCTTCCTCCTCAACTTCTTCCTCTACTTCCTGAACTTCTTCAGAAACTTATTCTTCGGCCTATTCAACAAGTTCTTTACCCTTGTCATTTTCCATAGTGACATAGTTCTTGGCTGGAGTTTTTGGTAAAGAAGGTTCAAGACTAAAAGTTTCCAAAACTGGAAGCATTCCAGAAGCCAACTTTGTATCTTTCAGCAAAGATCGCACCACTTCAGCTTCAGACATATTCTTTTTCATTTTCTTCTCCTTCTCTTGTTTCTATATCTCGTCCGCAGCTCTTTCCTTTAAAGCCTTAGCCTCTGCAGGGTCCAATCCGAATTGTGGATCCCCTTCCTTTCTCTTTTCTTTATCTTCCCTCCTCTTGGCTACCACTTCATCTATATATGTTTTCTGCTTCTTCAGCTTGGGGGGAGCAGATTGAGTTTCCTTAGCCTGAGGAATTTCTTCATCAGCAAGAACTTCCTTAGCCTTTCTCTTCCTCCTTTTCTTTCTGGAAGGTTCTGGATTCTATGATTCTTTCTGAGCTGCTTCAACCTCTTCCATAGAAAGTGGGTAAAATTCTCCAGATTCACTGGAAAAACCCATCTTCATCCTCTTGAGGGTATCATCACTGACTAGCATGAGCTTGCAATTCCGGATCTTTGATTTGCAGGAAACCTTGAAGGATTCTAAGCACTGAACTATCAGATTAGATAGTAAGGCAGGAAACATGATAATCTGAGCTCTCAAATTTGCTTCTTTGATATTCTTGATCCTAACCAAGACATGCTTAATCAGATTTATCTTTCTTAGATTTACCAAAAAATATAAGACATATATATCACTTTTCTTCAGATTGTCTTTATCACCTCTTCTTGGAACCAGAAAGCCTTGCACCCAAAGATGAAGAATTCTATTGTTCGGAGTGAGACGAGCAATCTTGATAGTTGAATCATCCTTAAGACCAAGACACTTCAGTGCCTTTTCCTTGTTGAAACTTCCTTGCACATCGAGAAGTTTGTGTGAGCAGAATTCATATTCTACTTCATATGAAAAACCAACCAAGATCGCAGCCTTGGTGTAGGAAATCTTATAAGTCTTCCCATAAGACTTGAATGAAAACCACTCTCTTCCATCTTACATCAGAAATGAAACAGACTCATAGAACTCAGTTATCAAATCAGTATAAACTGGATCCTATTTATCTGACTTTGCTATGCAGACATCTTCCCATCCATTCACCTTTATTTTTTTGGAAATAAGGGAATCATGCTTATAGAGGTCTGGATGAAATAACCTTTCTCTAAAGACTAACCACTTAGATATTGGTTTCACAGTCGACATATCTTGATATGTTGCTTCAACAGATATTCGGAGTGAAAAAAACTAAAATATTCGGATCGGCTTTGCAAAGTTTGGAACCGGTCTTAAGAAGAGCAGCAGTGCTTTGAGACGCAAAAGCTTGAAAAACCGATGTGGTACAAGTCTTGGGGTCTCCTTTATATAGGCAATGGAAGTGACCATTGGTATTCCAAAAGCCATCTAACAGTTGAAAAGGCTTTGATCTGATCTGACGGTTGAGAACAATCCTACAAGAAAAACTTGACTCCGATGTTTTGAGGTTTTTAAAGAAAACATTCGGATTTGAAAAAAAAATAGAATCCGATCTTTTAAAAACTTAGGAAAATACCAGCAAGAAAAATATGACTACGAAACTATAAGTAAGGAAATCACAACTCTCGGATTGGTTAAAAACATTGTTCGTAATTGGTAAAATTCTTCTTTTAGAAAAATAAATTTAAAAACAACTTCATTCCAGAAGTTTCTGTATGAAAATCTCGTTACGAAAACTCCAGTCTGAAAATATCCATTCCGGAAGTTCCAGTACAAAAATCTCATTACGAAAACTCCAGTCCGAAAATCTCCATTCTGGAAGTTCTTATTCCGAGAATTTCAATCCTGAAAATTTCAGTTCCGGAAATTCCCATTCCAGAAATGTTAGTTTCAGAAATTTCCATTCCGAAAACTTTAGTTCCTAAAGGTTTGAAAAACTAACTACAAAATTTTTTAGTTATACTAATTTTTGAAAAACAGATTCTGAAATTTTTTTTAGTTACACTAACATTCAAATGTACTCCCCCTATGGGAAGGAGTTTATTACTGTTCGGAGAATTGTTCAACAAGAAGTTAATGAAGAATGACTACCTTACAGTTATCATTCCTAACTTTGTTTTAATGTATTCAAATCTATCGGAGGGTAATGATTTTGTGAATATATCAGCAAGTTGATCTTGCGTTCCGATAAACTAAAGAATGATATCTCCTTTAAATGTGTGATCCCTAAGAAAGTGATGCCTAATATCAATGTGTTTTTCATGATAGTGATGTGCAGGGTTTTTACTTAGGGCAATGGCACTTGTGTTATCACACAAAATTTGAGTCTTAGTAAAACTCAGGCCATAGTCTGTGAGTGTATGTTACATCCACAACACTTGAGCACAAAAACTTCCAGCTGCTACATATTCAGCTTCAGCAGTGGAAAGTGCTACAAAATGTTTCTTCTTGCAGGACCAAGAAACTAATGAATCACCTAGGAAATGACAAGTTCTGGATGTACTCTTTCTATCCATTATACATCCACCAAAGTCAGCATCAAAAATATTTTTAGAACAAAATCATTTCCAGAGGTATAAAATAATCCTAGATCCATGGTTCCTTTAAGGTAGCAAAAAATTATTTTTTACTTTCTTTAAGTGAGACTCCTTAGGATTGTATTGATATTTTGCACATAATCATACTGAGAACATTAAGTCTGGTCGACTAGCTGTTAAGTAAAGTAAACTTCCTATCATACATCTAAAAGATGTTTGATCTACTGGTTTTCCAGCTTCATCAAGATCTAAATAATTTGAGGTACCAATGGGAGTACTTATACTTTTAGTATTGTCATAACCAAATTTTTTTAAAAGATCTTTAATATACTTATGCTGAGATATATAGGTTCCTTCTAGTTTTTGAGAAATTTGAAAACCAAGAAAAAAAGTTAATTCACCCATCATACTCATTTCAAACTCATATTTCATTAGAATTGCAAAAGAGTCAGTTAAGGATTGCTGAGGTGAACCAAATATGATGTCATCAACATAAATTTGAACAATCAAAACATTTTTCTTATCTTTCTTTATAAAAAGTGTTGGATCTTCATTTCCCTTAACATAGTTATTTTGAAGCAAAAATCCTGTGATTCTATCATACTAGGCTCGTGGGGCTTGTTTAAGACCATACAAAGCTTTGGTAAGTCTAAAAACATGATCCAGATGTTTTGTATCTTCAAAGCCAGGAGGTTGTTCAACAAAAACTTCCTCTTGAACATAATCGTTAAGAAAATAACATTTCACATCCATTTGAAAAAGTTTAAAATTAAAGAATTCTGCAAAGGCAAGTAGAATACGAATAGATTCAAGTCTAGATACTGGAGCGTATGTTTCTTCATAGTATATTCCCTCTTGATGATTATAGCCTTTAGCAACGAGTCTAGATTTATTTCTTACTATGACTCCATTTTCATCACACTTGTTTCTGAAGACCCACTTTACTCCAATAACAAAAGTTTCTTTAGGTCTTTCAACCAAAGTACAGACTTTGTTTCTTTCAAATTCATTTAGTTCATCTTGCATGGCTTTGATCCAATCATCATCACCTAAAGCTTCATCAATGCTTTTTGGTTCTAATTGGGAAAGAAATGCTATATTTTCTACTTCATTTCTCAAGGAACTTCTAGTACTTATAGGTTGATTTACATCACCAATGATGCTATCACTAGGATGATTCTTAAGAAACACCAGATTTGGGTTTTGTAAAACCAATTCATAAACGTAAGGTAGAAAGTCTTATGGGGTAAATGTTTCAGAAGTATCTTCTTGAACATTTTCCTTATCAGAAGGATCTTATATCAAAGGTTGACAATCAGTTTTTGAAAACACATCTAAAGATGTAGATTGGGATGGTTTGAAAATGAAAGGATCAAACTCATCAAATTTTACATGCACTGTTTCTTCAACAGTACAAGTATTTTTATTGAAAAATCTATATGCCTTAGAAGTTATGGAGTAGCCTAAGAAAATTCCTTCATCAGATTTTGGTGAGAATTTATGTAGATTATCTTTAGTATTCAGAATGAATATTTTGCAACCAAAAACCTTGAAGTTGGAAAGTCTTGGTTTTCTACCATTCCATAACTCATAAGGAGTTTTATTAAGAAAAGGTCTAATCGAAACTCTATTTATAGTATAGAAATTAGTACTTACAACTTCAGCCCAGAAATATCTAGCTATAGAATATTCACTAAACATGGTTCTAGTTATCTCTTAAAGAATTCTATTTCTTCTTTCTACTACACCATTCTATTGAGGAGTTATAGGTGCTAAAAAACCGTGAGTAATACCTTTTTACTACAAAAAGTTTCAAAATCATAATTTTTAAATTCTCCTCCATGATCACTATGAATAGTTTTCAGTGGAAGGTTTTTCTAATTTTTAACTTGTGCTCTAAAAATTTTGAAATAAGAAAAGGCTTCAGACTTCTTTGCTAGAAAATAGACCCAAGTAAATCTGGTGTAATCATCAACTAAAACAAACACATAGTATTTTCCTCCAATACTTCCAGTTTGTGTTGGACCAAAAAGATCCATGTGCACTAACTGGAATGAATCATTTGTTGAGACTTCATCGATTGATTTAAAACTAGATTTATGTTTCTTTCCATATTGAAAAGGATCAAAAACTTTATAAGAATCAAATCTAAGCTCCGGTAGATCCTTAACTAGTTTAGTTTTAGAGAGTTTACATAAGTTCCTAAGGTTACAATGACCTAGTATTCTATTCCATAACCAGGAATGATCTTCCATTGCACTTAGGCATGGTAAATCTTGACTCCTGAGGTCTTATAAGTTCAAAGTGTAAACATTCTCTTGCCTATTGGCTGAGAGAATAAATTCTTCCTTGGAATTTTGTACTAAGCACTTATCATTCCTAAAATTCACAAGGTAAACTTCATCACATAACTGACTTATTCTAATGAGGTTGTGCTTAAGACCCTTAACAAATAAAACATTTGAAATCAGAGTTTTACCTAGAATAACAATATTACCAATACCAACAATTTCTCCTTGAGCATTATCTCCGAAAGTTACCCTTCCTCCTTTAGATTTGATAATCTTTTCAAAATATCTTTTATTACTAGTCCTGTGCCGGGAACATCCACTATCCATGTACTATGTATTGTTGTTGGTACTTCCATTGTTTTCCTGAAAACAAGATAAGAATTAGACTTTCGGAATCCAAACTTTCTTGGATCCGAGATTTCCAGACAACAAAATTTTAGGAACCCACACTTCCTTAGAGAAATAGGCTTTATGAAGACCTAGAGATTGGGTTTTATTTAAAGAACAATTCTTTGCCCAGTGACCACCACATTGACACTTTGTACAAAATGGGTAACTTTGTGGAACAAAATAGTTGTTACTAAACATTGGTTTTTCATGGGTATAACCAAATCCAGATTTGTTTCTTAAAGGTCGTATTTGAGAATACATTTTATCAAAATTTTCCTTACCGTGGGTAAAGTTTGATAAACACTTCTTTAACGAAATGATTTCAGGACTGAGTTTTGTAAACAAGTTTTTATCTTCAAAATCATTATATTTGGAACTAGAGCTAGGCTCGAAGATAGTTTTCTTAGAAATTACTTTTTCTAACTCTTTTGAAAGTTTGTTCTTCTCAGAACTTACTTACTCAATATTTTTTTAAATATTTATAAAATCAGCATTTTTCCTATCAAGATATTTAGTAAGATCTGATATTTCTTTTGTAAGAATAGAATTCCTAGAGTTTTCCTTATCAAGTTTTTTATTGAGTTTAGAATTCTTAATTTCAAGAAGTTCAGCAAACCTAGAAATTTCTTCATAAGTAGGTAAAGTATTTTCTTCATCAGAAGAGGATTCTTCATCAGAAGAGTTATAATACTCTTTATCATTAGAATTTAAAGAAACATTGGTCAATGATTCAGCATTTTTTACCTTAGCCATAAAACAATGATTGTTAATGGGTAATCTGGCTATAAGACTGAGATTCTTCTGTCCTGAAGATTCATAATCAGAAGATTCATCTGAAGAGTCACCACCACTGGCACTCCAGGTGTCATTTTCTTTCAAGACTTTCTTCGCTTTGGTTTTGTAGTACTTCTTTCTGTTTCTTTCAGAATGCCTTTCTTTCATTTCTCTCTTTTTGAGCAAAGGGAAATTTGGTCTAATATGTCCAGCTCTCTTGCATTCATAGAAAGTGACTTCTCCATCATTCCTATCTTTCCTTTCCTTTTTCTTATATTTGGACTGGAAATTTCTCTGGCCAGCTATCTTGTTCATCCTTCGAGCAATATTTGCTAACTCATTTTCTAAGATTTCACTTTCACTAGAATATGATTGGATAACCATCTTCTTAGACTTGGATATGGTAACTCTCTCTGGAGTCTTAGCTTTCATATGATTTGATGTTGTTGTAAAAGCAACAGTACCATTCCCATTCTTCTTTTTGATGTTGTCAGCATCTCTCTTCATTCTTGTTTCATGTTGGAGAAGAGTTCCAAATAGCTCATCAAGAGAAATTTAAGTGAATTTACTGTTCTCATTTATGGCTGTTCTCTTTGATTCCAACTCATTGGGCAAAATATCAATTATCTTATCCACAAGAGCTTCATCATCTAAACCTTTTTCTCCCATAGACTGTAAGCTGTTGACTATAGTCATAAATCTATGTTTAACTTTACAAATTGGTTCACCATACCGAAAATTGAATCCATGGTATTCATCTCTAAGCATAGCTCTCCTAGTCTCAATGACTTTAGAAGTGCCAAAGTGTGTAACCTCTAACTTCTTCCAGATACAATTAGCTGCTTCACAAGAAGAAAATTTGCTATATATATTTCTAGTTATTGAACAAAGTAAAGTATTGCGTACCATATAATTGAGTTGATACTCTTTCTTTTCCTGGTTAGTGAAAGTTCTAACTTCCTTATCAGGAATTTTAAAATCACCAGTAAGCATAACGAAGTTTTCCACTCCAGTATTGATAACAAAAGTCTTCATTCGATCTCTCCAGTACTCATAGTCATTACCATCAAAGATTGGTGGTCTTGTAGGATTTAGATTGTCAATAGAACCAACATTGACTCTTTCCATTATAATAAAAACTTGGCAACCAAACTAGTTAGTAGACACAGTTCATAACCACAAAGTTCAGAATGACAAAGTTTGGAATGACAAAGTTCAGAATCTCAAAGTTCAGAATGAAAAAGTTCGGAATGAAAAACTTCGGAATGAAAAAGTTTGGAATGAAAAAGTTCGGAATGAAAAACTTATACATGAGTATAAGTATTTCAGAGACCTCATCTGATACCAATTGTAGGATCGAAATAATGATATAGATTGTCAATATACAATGGGGGGGGGGGTGAATTGTACACTTTAAAAATTCCTTTGAAACCTTTAAAGTTGGTTACAGAAAACTATTTTAAGGAAAGATCTAAGTTTAACAAAGTTAAACTAAACAGATTCATAACTCCTCTAACAAAAATTGTAGAATTGGAACTAAGGTTTACAATATGAGATTCTACATTAAAGCGTATAAAATATTAACTAATCAGAGTACAAGTGTAAGGAAATATAAGAAGGTTATACTTTCCTTACAATACAAAAGTGCAGCGGAAAAACAAGTAGTAAAACTACTAGTAACAAGATATAAGTATTTTAACCCAAAGAGAAGGGTATCCAACAACCTTGGATAAAGGTCCCTTGATTTATACTTTCAAGCAAGTCTATCTTACCCACACCAGGGTAATCCCTTGATACGAAGATTGGAATCTTTGTCTTGCTATCCCTGCAACCCCTCAACTTCAAGGTAGTTGGAACCTCTGTCTTCCTCAGCAAGGAAGCCCTCAAACTTCAAGGTAGTCGGAACCTCTGTCTTCCTATCCCTAGAAGTCCTCGAATTTAATCACCAACATTCAGAGTCGCACAAAGCAATATGAACGAGTAGTTCAGTACGCACAAGGCATGAAAAGCTTCTCTCTCTAGAAATCACCTTAACAACGTGTGGTCTCTAGATCGATTAACCTATTTCATCTAACACATGTATGTTATGAGCTCTTTCAAATGAGCTCCTATTTATCGGAAAATTTCCAATGATCGACTCCCTCCTCCAACGGTCATATTTTCCATGAAATTAGGAGGGACCTGTACACGTGTAACTCAGCCAATGGTTAATTAGAAACAGAATAGACGAAATTGTTTTATAACAAACCATGTATAACTGAATGCACGACATCATTTTGAAATGAAGCATATGTATGTTTAAAGCTTATCAATATTTTGGAGTGTATGAAATTCAAAAGTTCGGAGACTAATCAAAATGAAATTCGGATTCTATGTTATGAAATGTTCGGAATTTGTTTTAGGGATTCAGAGTCTGGTTTTACCGGAGATTGGAATCTGAACTTGCTGAGTTCAGATTCGAACTAGTAAAAGTTCAGAGTCAAGCTTCTTAAGAGTTCAGATTTGAACTACTTAAAAGTTTGGAGTTGATCTATTTAAGAGTTCGGAGTCAAACTACTTAAGAGTTCGGAGTCAAACTACTTAAGAGTTCGGAGTCGAACTACTTAAGAGTTCGGAGTCGAACTACTTAAGAGTTCAGAGTCGAACTACTTAAGAGTTCGGAGTCGAACTACTTAAGAGTTCGGAGTCGAACTACTTAAGAGTTTGGAGTCGAACTACTTAAGAGTTCAGAGTTGAACTACTTAAGAGTTTGGAGTCGAACTACTTAAGAGTTCAGAGTCAAACTACTTAAGAGTTCGGAGTCCAGAATTCAGATCCTTAAAACAGAATACTCCAAAACTTATCATTATATGATTCTGGGATTTTGGTTAACAAACCGGGTTTTACAATTAAGAAAAATATTTCCATGAATGAAAAAAAAACTCTAGGCTAGGATAAATTTCCTTAGGGAAGAAAATTTTCCTTGTGAAGGTAAAATATATTTTTGCTTATGTATAAGGTGTTTGTGATTTTCAAAACAAGAAGGAATGGAAAAGTCATAAGAAAACCTTATTAACTCAACAGGGACTCTATTATAAAGGTAATTTGTGATTGGAATCATCTACCTAGTGGTAGGACCATATGGTTTAGGGATGTGACTAACTTCACTAATCTCTTCCATTATTACCAGAACAAAAGGCAAGACCATTTGGCGGTGGGTAATACTAATGACTGTTTTATCCCAATTTGGATCTTCTAGTGTTATAGCTTTATTTTCCAATGCATCTTCTTGGGTGTTCTGTGATCTCAAGATGTGAGTCAATGTTGGTTCTAAGGGGAATTATTCCATCAACCCTTATACATAGTCAAATAGGTGGGTTATCTCTTCTTTTATGATGGCATAATCCCTATTGATATGCTTGATTACCAACCTTGAATCACATTTCACCTCTATATTCCCACTGGTATTTGGAGTTCAATTTCCAGGATAATAAGTAGGGCATGATATTCTTCTTCATTATTGGTACATCCTTCTAATAATAGTAATAAGTAAGGTAAAACTACCTTTTCTAGAGAGATAATAATGACCCCTAACCCGAATTTTTGAGATTAGGGTATTCCATTATCTTTCTTATTGGGCGCCTAAACGCAGTATGAAAATACATTTCCCACACTCAGGGGCCATATTGAATAGAGAATATCTCTTCATCTGAAAATTCATTATTTAAGGATGTTTTTTCCACATATGGGTGTTCTAAAATAAAGTATGGAAAGAACAAGACTTTCACTACCTTCCAAAGCACATACTGTATATCAAACTGCTGCAGAATAACCGCCCACTGTTCCAAAAATACTATCAACATAGGATAATTGAGGATATATTTGAGTGGGTTATTTCTAGAGACAAATTGGACCTCATGGTGATGGAGGTAGTGCCTCAATTTATTAACTAAAATATCAATTCCAAGAAGTTATTCTCAATATTCTAATAAGGAGTCTCAACATCGAGCATTGTTTGATTGAGATAATAAATGTTTTTTTCATTTCCATCATCATTATTTTTCATGAGGAATAAACCCATTGATCACTCCATGTCCATTACATATAAGATGAGAATATTTTTATCAACATGTGGAATTAATACAATTGTAATTAAGAGGTATTTCTTTAGGTTTTCAAACACTTCATCACAGTTGTCGATCCACTTATATGTGACCCCTTTCTTCATCAGTTTGGTTAAGTGAAAAAATTTTCTTTCATGGTTTGGTATGAAACAATAGATATATTCCAAGTGTCCTTTAAGTACTATAAAATATTTAAGGTTTCAAGGTGGGGAAATGCTAAGGACATCTTTCTCTTTCTTGGGGTTAACTTTGATGCCATGATAGTATTCAACAAAGACCTAAAATTTCCCCGAGGTTACCCTAAAATAACATTTTAAGGGGTTCATATTCAGGATATGTTGTAATAAATTGTTCTAGATGGTTTTTCGGCTAATCTGGTGGTATGAATATTTTCTGGACTTAACCACTAGATCATCAATGTAGAATTTGATAAAATTCCCCAGGAAGGGTTTGAATATGCAATAAATGGCACATTGGTATGTGGCACCAACCAAAGGGAATTACCCAATAATAGAATACTCCCTGAGGGGCGTTAAAGGTGGTGGATTCTTCATCTTATATGGCCATCCAAATTTGGTTGTCCCCATAATAACCATCCATAAAAGATAGGGATTGGTAAAAAACTATTGCATCAACAAGGATTTCTGTGATTATAACTGTGAATCCATCTTTCAAATAATGCTGGTTGAGATCTTTGAAGTTGATACAAACATTGATTTTCCCATTTTTATTCTTCACAGGGATAATTTTGCCTAGCCATTTTGGATATTATATCTCTCGTATGAAGCTATCCTTGATGAGTTTTTCCACTTCAACCTCAATTTTGGAGGCATGAGTTGGGTGTGTCCATTTGGATGCTTGTTTGTATCCCCAATGATCTTTTGACAAACCCAAGTGATGGGTGGACACCTAGGGGTCATGGACTAGTATATTTATGTTATTCCAGGTGAAAATTTCATATTTTTTCTTCAGGAAAACGGTATATATTTCCTATTATACAAAATTCAAGGTTTCACTAATAAAATTGGGTCATGGATCTTCTTATATACCCAGATTTATCTCCTTGAGCTCATCAAAAGTGGTGGATCAACCTTCCTCAAATACTGGAGGGGCATCCCTGAGGTCTCCCTATTCTTCCTCTTCCTCATGATTTAACTATTATTCTTCTACCCAGGAAGCAGGTTATGAAGCAAGTTCTTATGAGGGATGAGATGAGTCATCATTTGGACATCTGGAGGATGAGGTAACCTTTTGGGCTTGCTTGATGGAATAAGGCCTTTTTGGGGGTTTTAAGGGAAAATGAGTTACTGATAATGAGCCTCTTCAATTTCTAATATTTTCATGATAACTTTTCCCATAACAGCTGATGGAACCAGGCTTTGTTGGAGCTCAGGAGAAGGTATGAAGAAATTTTCATTCAGGCTTTCAGTATTTCTTGGAGAGTTGAATACTTCTTTAGCTCCATCAGGTCTAGCTGTAGAAATTTACATCACCAAATTTACTGAAGGTGTTCTAAAATTTGAACCCAACTCTACAATTTATTTTATAGGGAGCACATAATCTGCACTAATCTATTTTAAAGGGTTACCTAGAATCATTTCCTGACCATTTGGGGCATTGATCTGAGCGACATTATCAGCCATGGAACTTGCTTATAGTAGAATCCTGCATCAATATATTGTGACTCACATGATTTGAATGTGGAATTTTCACTTTAAAAAGTACTAATTTTCCATTGATATAATATTTGATGAATTGCTAGTATGACGAGGCGATGAATTCATGCTGATGTAGTCGAGGTTTTCCCAATGGGATATTGAAGGTTATATCCTACCAAACAACCATAAATTCCGAGTCAGACACGAGATCCCAAAAATGATTCCTTAACTTGATTTCAAAAAAGGTATTTTACTCATTCTTATCATAACCCTGTAACATTAGAGTAGTGGGGGACAAGTGAGATTCATTGAAACTTAGTTGAAAAATTGTTTGGATTGGAATGAGGTTGAATCCTGAGATTTTGTTAATAAAGGATCATTAGATATCAATGTCATTTATCTTTACAAATATATACAAGGGCCTGGAATGCCTTTATATGAAAAAATCTTCATCCTGGTCTTTGAAATAGATGAACATGTATCATTATATAGAATCATTCTCTAAATGATATACTTTAACAGTGGTAACCTCAACTTCAAACTCTTAGGGGATCGATATAGACTTTATAAGTGATTCTCGAAGATCTTTTGATAGACTCAAAGAGTCCAGGATTAAAAACTTGGATGAAACTTTGGATATTTGTTTCAAAACATCACACTTCCGATTCAGAGGTCTACGCTTCCCAGTATGGGGGTGTTATTTCACAGGTGATTTAGGAGTTGAAGTACCTAATATAGACGGATCATCCCTTGAAATATGAGAGGAAGGTTATTTTTCTCTTAGTGGGTTAGGTTAGTTAGTTATGCCTACACACAGGGGCTGATCAGGTGATGACATATCCTATAATTGATCTTCTAAGATTATTGTGTCAAGGCAGACCCTATCATGCATGGGGGAACTTCCTTTTTTCTACTGGACTCTCTAAAGATATCTCCCATGAGTTTTGTCTACGTAGACAATTTGAGTAGGGGTGTGTTTAAAGTAGTGACTCCTCGAATGACCATGTACTCCCCTATATCCTCAAACCTAACGACGTCTTCTCCCAGTTCCCTGATCGATCATAGGGAATTAGGTTTCATAATCACGCTAATCATCTATGAAGGTATCCATTAAGTGAATAACATTAATGGAACCAAATATCAACTCCTCATATGATGGAGATTCCATGTAATGGGTCAACTCACATTGTACTATTTAGTGGGGTGGTGCCCGTGCTTCTGGAACTGTAGGAATGATGTCATCTAAATTTAAAGACAACATTAGTTTTAGTACATGTTCATATTCTTGCATTTTCTTCTTACCCTTTCGGCCATGTCTCTTTTTAGAGGACTAGCTTTTAGAGGGATGAGTTGTCGATGAAGTTTGATATGTTGTAGATAAAGCGGTCGAAGTCACAATTGGATGTTTCAACTATGTTCGGAGAAAAAATGGGCCTAGTTGATCGTTTTTCCCACTATCCAGTCACCGAACTTCTATGTACTCTTGGTCTTAAATTCTTTCCATTCATTTTCCTCTTTTTAATTAGTGTAAGAAACATACCCAACCTGAGAAGGTGAATTTTTTTGCTTCAATTTAACAGAGTCCAACATCCTTTGTAAGAGGTATCTGAAAAATAAATAATCCTAGATGTGGTTTCTTAGTACTTTATATAGGAGAAATAATTCAGAAGATATTTTTCACCTTATTTCCTGGGCTTATTGGGATTTGGAAAATTGACCAAGTTGTTTTCCAATGCTAATATGAAGTAGACATGGACTTGGTCATTTAAAAAAGAATAGACCTTGTTTTTCATCTCCTCAAACTATTTTTTCCTTTGCTCTCTCTGATCAAACTGATGAGTTAGGGATTGTTTCTGATTCTTAGGAGGTGTAGCCACATGATGTGGTGTAGGATTTGAAGAGGGGGAGGGTATAGGGGATTACTTAAGTGTAACTGCAGTGGCCTATGATTTCCCGACTCTCTTTACTTGATTTTATGGAATTTCTTGAACCTTAGATTTAGTCTCTATGAAGGAGTCTTCCACCCTTTGAGTAATTTCAACAAGGTCCCAAAACCCTTATGTATATTTCACAAGGATAAGCAGCATCCACAGATCATTGTGAAGATTTACTATAAAGATGGGAAATAAATATTATTGAGGGAGTGGTAGGTTCAGGGATTATGTCAATCCTTTACATCGAGAAATGAAATCTGAGACTCTTTCATTCTCCCACTAATTATAGTTTGAGAAGTTGAAGACTATTGTATTCTGCAGTTTTGAGATGAACTAGAAGAGAAAATTATGACATAGGTTTTCCCACACTTTAATCGACCGAGCCTGCAATCTTTTGCACCATACAAAGGTTGGTCCTTGCAGTGAATGCACAAACCACATGAGTTGTACCACCTACTTTTATTCAGGGGTCCCCATCACAGTGTTACAATGAGAGAATAAATGTTCCAAATGTTTCTCCAAGTCTCTTGATCCATTGAAAATGGAAAATATTAGATTCCCAAATTTTGGTGGGGGAAGAGTCGGATCTACCCATTCAGGGTAAGGCTTATTTTATAGTTGTATTGGTGCACATCATTTCTCCATCGCTTCCAGTAGAACTATTAGTGACTCAACAGTGTTCATAAACATTTGAGGAATGCCTGGATTAGTTGGAGCCTGAACAAGTGCATAAGATAGAGCCTAAATAGGTGCAGTGGTCAGTTGGTCCATTGGTGGTGGAACTATTGGTATTTTCAATGGGTAACCTATAGGGGCATGCCTGTGAGGATGTTCCTGCCCCTATTCTAGATGTGCACACAATAGAGGGAACTATAGATTTTATACTATGGGATCCAATTATATTGGTGGTTGGTATCCCTCATTATGAGTATGTTCCATATCTAATTTAGTTATTTGTGGAAAACACTATTTTCTGGGGTACGCTAGTCAGGAGTGTGAGTTGAGGATATTCTTGTAGAGTATATCCAGTAAAAAAGCTCCCTTAGAGTAGTTACACATTAAGTCTCCTCAATTATTTCATCTATTCCTCCTACTGAGAAAATATTTCCTCTATATGAATGGGTTTAATCTCTCTGGGAGGGAGGTGAGGTACAATTTGAACCTTAACCTTTTCTAAATTTGATACCTTTTGAGGGAGTAATGATAGATTTTATAAGGTAATTACTAGATTTAGGTCAAGCCTCTACTTCTAAGTTAGAACACCCCTTCAATAGTTTTTGTGCGGACCACATTATGAACTAGAACATCCTCTTACGAATCCTATGAATGGACCTCATGTTCTATAGAATATAAGAGGGTGACATTGATGAAATTCACTGATGTGATATTCATTACATGAATTCTACCTATGACTTTGCAAGACTATATTCATATATTCCCTCTATGAGGCTTTGCTCTCTCCTTTTTTGATTATCTGGGAACCGTTTTGTGAATAGTAATCTAAAGGGAATCTCCAAATAGTTCATTCATGCGTATACCAAGTGAATTTACCAGATCACGGAATGGGAATTACTAGGAGGATCCATTCTGTGTCATTTTTTCTTATTGAGAGAAGACTAATTCCCAGTGATGAGGGGGTTTTTGAGGTGAAAATCCCCTATCCTTGAGGGCTAGGGTGGTTCCCATTCTACTTTCACAACCCTTTGGGCCTGGTCTTCTGACCTCGAGGGTTGGGTTAAAAAAGACCCCATTCCTATGGACTGGGGTTTCTCTTGAACTACTATGGATTCCCTTCTGATTCTATAGAGTCTTGTTCAAACGTGGTCTGAGTGCATCATTAGGCACACACTTAAATTTCCCGCTTCTAAATAATGTTGCACTATTTCTAACATTTTTTTATCTGACAAATGATTTCTCATAAACAAGAGTATTTCTCAATATTCTTATATGCCTAACAAAAAAGTCTCTCAATAGCCTACTCTCTTCTGGTCTGATGTCAGCGAGAGTCAGTCAGGGCCTATTTTTTTTGAGTATGTCTTTGGTCATGAACAAATTATATTTGTTTATGTTGACCTAAATCTATAACATTGTATTCTATAGCCTTCAGTGAAATTTTATGGTTAGGGAGCATGGTGAAATATAATTCTCCATGTGCACCCCATCCTCTAAAATTAACACCAGATGGGGAATTAGATATCAGCTGTTACAATCTCAAAAATTCACTGAGGCATGCATGTTGAAGGGATCCTTACTATTTTTTGATAATTGAAATTCATAAATTCATGAGAGCTTCCAAGTCAACTCAGTGTTACAAACCTTCTATTACGTTGACGTGACTTTGATAATCGTCATAGAGTAATAATTTTTCTCTCAAGTGATGAAGAGTTTTACATATATTGAGGCCGATGTTATGCACACAATATTCTGAAAACGCCTCTGTGATGTTGTATTAAGGGGTGGCTAAAGCCCAGAACATGACTGGTATGTCATCTTTAGGAAACTGTATTACCATTTCTTCCTTGACTTTTGACAAAGGTTCCTCTACCTGGTCTGACCATAGTGTATACTTTCCTATCAATTTATCTTGAGTGGTGAGATTGGTTGGGACTTCCTATATTATGTTAGAAGGTAGGAGATCCAAAGGTGGTGCAGATAATAACCATCACCTTGGGCTATCTTCCATTTGAGAAAGGATTTCACCTACCAATGATAAGGCATCACACACGATTAGACTTGTTTTCCCAAGTGCCTCACGATAGGCTGGATTTCTCATCACTACATTTCCAATCAGAGAATTCTATTGACAATAGGAATTACTACCATGGAGAGAACTTTTGAAGTGAACAACATCATGGGGAGGACCACCATGGTGGATTAAAAAAACGGGAAGACCCTCTTGATCCTTGATCTTTTGACGAAATGGAGGGATGTTGTGGATCTCATCATGAGATGGTCTCTTGAGATCAATCAAATTGTGTTCATGAAGAAATCCTTCATTGTGAAGTTTCCAGAGAGGACCTTTGGAATTACTGCTACTCCTCCCATAATTTTTTAATGGGAGAGTAGTATCTTGATCTTCCATAGATAATAATATGAGGCCTTCAAGAAATATAGTGTTAAGTAAAGGGAGATCGTAGATTCAATCTCTTTTTTCTAGTTGTCTTTGGTTTGGCTTCTTCTTGGATGCCTTCTTATAAGCGACTGGGACCACGTATTGGGGGAAGTGGTTTTCATGGGTAGGTGTTTCTTTCTACCTTGAAGTGTCCATTGGGATAGGCTAATTACCTCTAGTTGGAGTGGGTGTATGTTCCTGATCTAGTTTTCTATATATTATGGGGGAGTTTCCCAATGATCCTCCTGGATAGAAGAAGATGTGTGTATCTACTACTAGGTGACATGCTAATGAACCACCCCACTTGTGAGGATAAAGTTGTGTATCAACCCCTCTAGAACTACTGTTTTCACTGTTATGATATCCTGGCATATCTATAAGATATGAGAAGAGATTTTTGGCCACCCTTTCACCATTTATAGGATATACTTAGTGACTTGAGAAGTTAGGACATGGATATATTCCCATTCTGTAGTTAGAGGAGGGGTATGTGCCAACTCCTATCCTCCCTTTCTTGCCAATGGATATTGAAAATACTCATGCGTGAGGGTATAGAGTTGGTTCTACCCCCATTTTTCATTGCGACTTTCTAACTGAATTCTCTGGATGCTGCCAGAAGAAACTACTGGAAGGATTAATGAATTAAGGAAGGTATATTCACCTTCTCATGGCTTCCTGTAGGACCCCAGGACACCCTGAGAGGGGAGGGGTGAATTAGGGTGTAAAATTTTTCTTTTAATTTTATGGATCTTGTTCCCACATTGGCATGAAATTGTTAAACCTTTATGATGGATATGATCAGAAATCAAACATTCACATGCAAATAGATGAAACAACACTTTTACTCGGTTCACCACTAAGGGCTACATCCAAGGAGCATATGCTGACAACGTGTTGGTCATTCCAAAATCCACTAATCTTAACTAGCTATGGAATACAATTTTTCGGTCACAGTCACTCTATTATAGGCACACTACCTTTATGGGAATTCTGGGATAGCTCACTGCGTCCCTTAGAACACTTCCATTGAATCCCCCTAGCTCATTGCCGTGGTTGAGGTCTCACTCTGTTTATCAAATTGAATGTCTCTTAAATAGATTGGAATTGAAGTCTTTATCTTTGTCTAGCACGAGACTCTGCTACCATTGAACTCTATAATTGATACACTTGGAAGCAGTGATCAAACAATCCGAATATTCAAAACATGTTGGAAGCTCAACATTAAATTTGCATGAAACATATTCCTTTTGCAGGAAAGATCTGCTTTTGTGTGCAAGATTTTAAATTATTCATGCAAAGTGACTTTCATGAAACCCTGATCTTTTTTGCAACTATACCACAAGGTTCACTTGGTCTCTTTAGACTAAAGGAACATCTTTCATGCAAGATTAAATCTCTACAAATCTTTTATGAAGAAATATTTCACATGGCAAAGCAATCAGATCTTCATTGGAAAATTCTTAAGTCTTCCATGGGGCAGAAACCTATTTATAGGTCTTTATAACCATGCGTTCAAGTTTCTGATGCATCTTTATCAGTGCTCATAAGATTATTTTTGAGCATGTAAAACCCCATTTTACTTCACATTGGGCACGTAAGATTTTTCCATGCAACCTCATCATTTGCGCACATTTAAATCTTACAAGCAATTTTTGACTTTTCCATATTTTGATGCACTGATCCCAAATCATGACTTGCATGAAAGTTTCAAAACCTACTTCAATCTTGAATGCAACTTACTTTTTCAAAAACACTCTTCCCCATTTTCTATTTTTTGGACCCAAAAAATTGGAAAACACTGGGAAATGATGCCACCTTCAATAATATTGTTTGCTTTAACTATATGATCCATTTACTTGAAAATTTACTAATCTTATAATTAGGATTGACAACAAAAACAAATCATACTCTATTTCCAACATAGAACAATCTTGGTTCCAACAATCTCCCCCTTTGGGTTTGTTCGAAATCTTCAGATAAATTCAATAGATCACCATCCACTATCAAAACCTGATATGTAAGAATCAACTCAACCAACACTCTAAGTCTATGTCAGCAATGATCAGTGTAGAAAAAAATTTGGGAAGCTTTAATTGGGTTCCCATGTTTTTGAATGCTTAAAGATGTCTATGTTAACCTCTCACCATGTTATAGAAGCATTACATGCCCTAAACAGTTTCCTCATAACATCAAATCCTCATCATGACCTAGAAGCATTACATATTCTTAAATGTTTCCTCATCAAAACTGAATTCTCATCATTCTATAATCATTCTCCATGCCCCTATAACTAGAATAAAATTTCACCATCCTCCTTTGTACCATTTAATTTATTCATTCTCCCCCATTGTAAATAAAACCAAAGACCAACATTTGTACATTGTAGAGCTCAAAAAAGACTCCCCATGGATCATATATCCCACATAAACCTACATCACTTCCAAAAATAGATTTTAAAAAAATTAATTGAACTGGGGATAGGGGAATATCGTGAGCTCCTCATGTACTAGGAGGTGGTTAAACACCGAGGTTCAATCGATGCTTCTCAAACACAACTGCTGCCAGGGGCATGGTTAGAATGTCATCCACTTTCTCATTAGTTCCCACATGAGCCATTTTAATCATTCCTTGTTCAAAATTTTCCTTGATGAAGTGATATATTATTTTAATGTGTTTTGTACAAGAATGCTGAACATGATTCTTTATAAGATCATTTTCACTCTTATTATCATATTGGATCACCATTGATTGTTTCACCTCATCACCTATATCAGTCAGTTATTGCTTCATCCACAATAGCCGAGTACAAGCATTTGTAGTAGAGATATACTCATCTTTAACAATTATGAGGGAAGTGATTTTCTATTTCTTACTTAACCACCCAACATGCTTCTTTCCAATAAATAATGCTCAACCACTTGTGGAATTTCTACCCACCAAATCTCCAACCTATTTAGCATAAAAAAACCATGATAGTTCACTATCTCTTCCAACAAAAAATTATAATCAATATTTAAGAGTGCCTTGAATGTACCTCATGATTCTTTTCACTACCTCCATATGTTATTCCTTTGGATTACTCTGAAAACAAGCTGCTAAGCATGCTGCAAAGACAATATCTGTCCATATTGTTGTCAAGTAAAATAAGCTTCCAATTATTTTCCTATACTTTATGGGATCCACATATGTCCTTTCCTCATGCTTTCCCAGTTTATTTCCAACCACAATCAGATTTGACATTGGTTTTGAGTCATACATATTAAACTTCTTCAACAACTCTATGTAATAATTTTCATGATAAATGAAAGTGTAGTCTTTCCTTTGAATCACTTGTAACCCCAAGAAGTAAATGAGTTCACTAATCATAGACATTTCGAATTCTGATTTCATGTGATTAGAAAATTCATCCACTGATACCTACCTACTAGCACCGAATATAATATCATCAATATACACTAGCACTTTGAAATGATCTTTCTGATAATTCTTCACACAGAGATTGTGATCCACTCCTCTTTTTAATTCAATAATTTTTAGATAAGAAACCAGTTGAGAGTACCATTCCCATGGTGCCTACTTCAATCCATAGAAATATTTCTTTAGTCTGTAGACCTTCATGTCATCATTACCAAGAAGAAAACCCACTGGTTGTTCTATGTAAACTTATTCTTCAAGAACACCATTCAAGAAATAGTTTTTACAACCATTTGATAAACTTTGTATCCTCTTTGAATTTATATGGCAAGAAAAAGTATGATTCACTCCAGTCTCTCCACTGGAACAAATGTTTCTTCAATATCATGACATTCAATCTGTGAATATCCCTTACACACCAATTAATTCTTGTTTCGGATCACATTACCATGATCATCAAATTTATTCTTAAAAATCCACTTTTTACAAATAAAATTGTGGTTTTCAGGTCCCTTGACTAGATCCCATGTTTGGTTATTACCAATATGGTCTAACTCTTTATTCATGGCTTTAACCCATGATTCATGCTTTGTAGATTCTACAAATGAAGATGGTTCCCCAACTAAAAGGAATGCATATTTTTCATTCTTCATCGTTCTCTTTGTTTTTTGGGTGTAGTCCAATCCCTGATGATGTTGGATTGATCTATTTACACTCTTTTATTACTCCTATGAGGTTCAGTATAACTCTCTCCCACCATGGTTTCCTCTTCAAATTCTTCTTTAGAGTCAAAATCATGATGTTACTCTTGAGAGTTTTACACCCCATATTCTACTTTTGTATTTGAATATGTTCCATGTTCAAATTCTTCCTCATGTTCTATCATATCAGAATAATAATTATTTGAGTCATTTGTGGTTTTATATTCAATGATCTTTACATCACTGATTTCAAAAATTTTCCCAAGACGCTTATTGAAACATTTTTAGGATTTTCTATTCATTTAATATCCAAGTAATATTCCTTCATCTTTCTCATCACCATACTTTTGTTGGTTTTATTATTATTTTTGATAAAACATTTACTTATGAAAACATGTAAATACTTAAAATATGGATTCCTTACATACCACAACTCATATAGTGTCTTCGTTTCACCCATATAAATCCCTAATAAAGTTTGAATATATACCGCAACTTGAAAAACCTCTTTCCAATAATGGCAAGAGATACGACTCTCAATCATCATAGTTTTGGAAATACTATTAACCTATCAATTCTAGCACTCAAGAACTCCATTTTTCTATAGGGTTCTCATAATAATCACTTGATGTTGAATTCCATGTTTCTTTAGGTAATTTTCAAACTCAATGGATTTATATTCTCTTCCATTTTCATATCATAGAACTTTGATTCTCTATCCAGTATCATTCTTGGTAATTTGTTGATAAGTTTTCATGAAATCAACCACTTTCCATTTTATGTGTATAACCATCACACATTCCATTCTACTATAATCATCTATGAAGAGGAAAAAATACCTTTCTCTATGAGTTCTGACAACATTTGTTAGGCCACAAACATGTCATGACCCACCTTATTCAAGATGAGGGAAGGGACAACAAAGTGCCACACCCTTCCTTTCTCAAGATGAAGGAGAGATAATGCCCCCTGAGTCCCTCCTTCAATAGGACCCAGAGCGGAAACTAGCACCAAGGGTATAGAATCTCACATATTATAGAAGGCATTACCATTTTTTTATAGAACAAGATATAGAGATAAGATGATAAATCCCAAGAAACTCCAAATTCTAAAAGTAAAAGTAAGACAAAATCCATTCCCACATGCTTGTTCAATAAGTAAAGATGATACAAAGTACAAAAAAACTCCAAAGTAAAGTACTAAAAGAAAAGATACTAAGCAGAAAAAACAACTAATCCCAACATCTGAGCTAGTAAAGTCTAGCACGGTCCTCAAAGTCTTCATGGAAACCTAAAAACAGTTTTATATATGTAGGGAGAGCATATGAGTATACTTAGTAGGGGAAATAAATATATCTGTGCAAAAGTGGGGGAACATACTATTGTCCCTGTGAGAAGATAGTAGAACCTCAAAGCACCTACCAAGGAATACTAGCCAACCCATCCTCACCAGGGCACACTCACAAAATAACGCAAGTCAAGTAAAGTAGTAGTATACGAACATCAACATTTGGGTACCCCACACCACTTTCCCACTAGTTAACTGCTCATCCCTAAAAGATTACGTCTTGATGCTTCCACTATTCCCATATGAAGTACCACTTCCACAACCTTCCAACACACACCTAGGCCTCAAACCACACACAATCCCACCTATAGACATCTGGTCCACAACAACCATTACTCTCACCCGAAGACACAAGGGACTCACCCCAAAGACACTTAGGAAAACAATCCTGGCCCACAAACACCTAGGCCTCTCATCCACAACAAACCTGCCTGAAGGATCTGGGACTATGGTAAGACTCAATACATTACAACCTTCCCGGATATGCTTGAGCAGTAAGAACCAGAAGAGGGCATGAGGAATAAATTCAGTAACTAGCCATCCATCCTCCCACTAAGATGTTGGGAAAGATACCCTCCCCCATGAAATCGAGGTTTTTGGAACATAGTTCTCAACAAGGTTGGGGTTTGTATAGAAATCAAAAGGAACTACAATTTATATATATATAGGTAAGAAAACACTCATCCCAAGATATAGGTCTCCACAATAGACAACCAACTCATATAGAACAACAATTGCTTCTACCCCTATATGTACAACCACACAACAACCACTACCATAGCATAACCCAAACCCATTTTAATTTATCCACTTTCTATTTATTAATTAAGGGATTCACTTTAATTTATTTCATCACTTCCAGGAAACTAAAAACCAAAACTATATCAAAACAACAAACAAAACTAGATTTGAAGTCCCACTACATGACGTTGCTCAACCACTAATAACTATAAATCTTCCAGGTTATACCGTACAATCCTTCTATCACAACCCAGCTATGCACCCCTGCTTCCCAACAACTTTTAGATGCAGTCCCACTGCATACAAGTTCATAACCACCCCGCAATCCCACTTCCCAATGCCATTCATTGACCACAACACAAACAAAGATAGTTCGGCTGCCTACAAGTCCATCCATTCCGAAATCAATTAGTCTCTTAAACTGGGATACCACACACCTCCCACACAACCCCTCACAAAAATACCTAAAAAAATACCATTAAACCACAACCTTGATGCACAAGCATTCCACACCCTTATCATAGAACCAACTTCTCTACCCACCCATACACTCAGAACTATGCTCCCAATAGTGGCACCACACAACTCACACAAAGCCCAACAGAACACAGTGCTCGACCACACCTAACATCAGGATATATATATATATATATATATTGTTATCACTATTATTTAATCTTCTTGATGAATAGGGGTTATCATACAAGAGTTTTTATCCTAGGGCATTCATTTCATTTAACCGGGTATACATGATTAGCCAGATTTGGATTTACACCAAATTATTCATGAGGAAACAAAAATAGTTATAAAGAATCACCCATGCACAAAAAAAGACCACCAATAAACATGATTTTCAGAAGTCTTTACAGCCACAACAGATGAAAAAATTAATAAGGATAATAAAATAAAAGAGACAATTAAACATAAATCCACCATTAGCCTGTTATTTCATTACCCCGTTATCTTTGATCACATTACCATCTGATTTATTTATTTTTTAAGAAAATTATTCATATTTTCTTCACAATAATAATTTTTACACCCACCCCACATGATGCACAAATTAAGAGAGAGAGAATAAATACCAACTAGATGATCAACGAATCGAAGTTCCTCGTTTCACCAAGAATAGGGTATCACACGATCAGCAGGGAAAAAATATACGAAAAATTACCCAGAGGGGCTCTAGAATAGGTGCACGACTCGTGTGGGGAGAAAGTACTTAGACACACCAATCGGAAATTAAAAAACACTAGGAATGGGAGATCCCAACTTTGAAGAGCCAGATCCTATATTAAAGGAAGAATATTTTCTGAAAGTCATTAACATGTGATCAAGGTAATTATCATAAATTTTAAGCATATCAAATCCCCCAAAATGTTAGGATATTAAATATATACTTAATTTCCTTTGAAAACCCCTTAAAAGCACTCAAAAAAGGATTTAAACTCAGTTTACGTCAAATATGACGTAAGAGGGGAGAAACTGGAAAACTAGGAAAAACTACGGAAACTGCAAATGAGTCACTGATGGGCGAGTCACTAATGTAGAGCCACCAACTGGTGAGATACCAATGCTAAGCCACTAAAACTGAGCTATTGATGCAACAACTTATCGATGCTGATCTATTGATGCAATGACCTACCGATGTTGAGCTACCGATGCTGAGCTACCGACACAATGACCTACCAACGCCTCGACCTATCGACACTGATGACCTTGACCTACTGACACTGACACCCTCAACTTATTGACACGATGAAATTTCGATGTACTAACATTCCAACACACTAACATGCCGATGCACTGACATGCTTATGCACTGACATGACGATGGACTAACATGCCGACACACTGATATGCCGATTCACTGACATACCGATGCACTGAGTCACAGATCGGAAAACTGGAAACTTATCCAACTCTTAAAATGAGCCACAATTTCCTCCTAGAACACCCTAAACACTGGTTTTTTTCAAAGGAAATGTTTCGGGAAATTCAGGTCATTACAAAACATCTGTATGGATGAGATCAAGAATATTTTATTCCCTTTTCTTCTTTGAATGATATGAACTACACACCAACTTTCCTCACATGAAAGCATCACAAGTCTTCTCTCGTTCACGCTTCATATTTGAAATATCCATGATAATATTCAGTTTAGATATATTTTCCATGTCTTTTTGATTAATGTTCCTCAATATCCGATGCAACAAGTTGTTTTCTTCTTAACCATCATGTAGAAAGTGTTTTCTTTACTGTCAACCTGATACAAGTTTCCATATGTTCTATATCTTTTCATGATAGAATTCCCTATCTTTCCCTTTATAGTGAAACATTTTTGATTGAAATTCATTCTAATTCCTACATCATAGAGTTTAATTACATTTAGGATATTGTGACGTAACCCATCCACGTAAAGAACTTAAATTTTCTTTAGCTCACCATTGGCCAGTTCAGTACTTCCACTGCCTTTGATCTTCAAAGTACCATCATTACTGAACCTTACTATTCCATCAACCTTTTTCTTAACATTAATTAATAGGTCTTTATTTCCCTTGATATGGGATGAGCACCCACTATCATGAATCCATGTGCTGCTATTCTTTGCAGCTTTGAGAGCTACTTCTGCAAGGTTGTATTTTTTTTATTTTTCCTCTTTTCCTTGAAAAATATATTAAAATGAGCAGAGGATAAGGATAGACTTTCAAATGTATTTTACTTGTGAATAGGTTATTCATATTCATACTCTTCTTCTAAAGAAGAAAACCCATTTGAAATATCCACACCATCTGGTTGTCAAGTATTGACTTGTCTGTGAGAATTGTATGAATTTATTCTATCATTCCTCTTCCTGCAATACGTAGAGTTATAGCCAAAGTTAAAACAATGAAAACAATATGAATAGAAATTATTTCTTATATAAGAAGTAGGATTTGAATTTTTTCTCCTTTTTTAATCTCCTATCTCTTCCCCATTCAAGTATCTCCTTTCCTATTCACAATATGACATGGTATGGCCTAGATAGCCACAAAATTGACATTTCATGAGTGGAAATTTCTTCTCATTATGATTCCTCCTCATGTATCCTTATAATTATTTTGGATGCATATTATTTATGGATACCCGAGGATAGTTTTAAGTTCTTCTTTCATATTGAATTGAGGGTTTCTTTTTTAGTACTTTAGGTGACTTTTCAACATGACCAACTTTTAACTTTCCTTTATTCTGGCCAACTTTATTTGCAGCATTTGATGTTACGTTATCATAACCGATTCCACTATTTCCCATGCATGCGGGTCTTTGATAATTAAAAATCTTTTCAACTCCATCAGAACCATTCTTATTGTTCTCTATCAATCCTGCATATCAGAATCTTCCAAACTGTATTGTATTGTTTGTTTATTTTATAATTGATTTAATTTCATGTCTACTCCTTAGAGTAAAAAATTCTTCTTCAAGACTATTGACAGTCTTGAACTTTTCTTCCATTGTGGAGGTGATGTCATTGATGACCTTTTCATATTCTTAAATTCTCATATTCAGTTCCACTATATAATCATTTATTTAAAGGGTTATTGACTATAGTTTCAATACTTTTTTAGGTCGTTCAATTTTAGCTTCAATTTAATCAACATATTATGATGATTCTTCCAAAATTTCTCTCCAATTTTTGAATATCTTACATTGATTCTCAAGCTTACTAAATGAATCCTTAAGTTACAACTTGAGATCAAAATCAGTGGTTAAATGGATACCTCTAGCTTTATCTCCTGAAGCTTATGTCTTTTCAATGGTATCCATCATTGATGCATGGGTTCCCAATTTAAATTCCATTTATTTTTCCTCAAAGTATTCACTATCATCATCAACTTCTTCACAAAAAACTCTTTCTCTTTAATTTATTACCATACTTGAAGTCTCCCTTTTTGAAAAACATTTTTTGAGGCTTCTGCATGTCTCCAACTACACTTTCTTCATCATCGAACTTTCTTGTGCATTGAGAGGTAATGTGCCCAACTCTTCCACAACAGAAACAAGCCAGAGGTAACTGAAATTCAAATTTCTCTTTTCCCTTCTTGAATTTCTTGGAAATTAGAGAAAGAAGTTTACCTTCCTCATCTTCATCAACATTATATCCTAAAATTTATAGTTTGTCTATGTCTTTGAATTACACTTCTTTAATAACACGTTTTGTTACATCTTTTGTATTTACTCTCATTTTGTATGCCACTACACTGCTCAGTAGATCATCCAGATAAATTTTAGATAGATCCCTTTTCTCAAGGGTAAAAACTTTTGGGTTGTATAGAGGTGGAAGCCTTCTAAAAATTTTCTTCATAATACCAATGTCTTTAATTTCTTCCCAAATCCCTCAAATTTCTCCTACTACTTTAGTATTATGATTGAAGAAGGAATCTGCATTCTCATAAGATCTTCAGATCATCAAACCTATTGTACATGACTTGTAGTTTCACCTCCTTCACTTTGTTGCATCCTTTATATATATTCTCCAATTTTTTCCACATAGAATTTTCTAAAGTACAAGTCATCACCTTTAGATAGATAAGATCAGAAAGTGCTCCTGTGAGAGCATTCTACGCTTTAGAATCTATATCAGGCATCTTCCTATCTGTATCAGTCATAAACAACTCCGTTGAGTGAGTTACCTGTATTCTTTTTTGCTGTAGAAAAAATAACTTCCATTCTAATAGATCTTAGATTATATCTCATCCTATTCTTCCATATTTGAAAGTTTATTCCATCAAATAGGGGCACTCCCTTGATGTTTACTAAATTACCCATGACATAAAATAAAGGAAAAATTTAACACTAGTAACCTTTATGATATGATACCACTTGTAGGATCCTGAGAAACTCTAAGAGGGTAGGGGTTGTAGGTTCTGGGCACAGCAGAAGCACGTTGGTGGGTTTTCCAACTTTGATTTTAACGTTAAACGATGTTTAATCTAAGATCCGTCATGATATAAAATGCTGTATCTTCAGAATAGAATGAAGAATGGAAAAATAAAAGATGAGTCCTGGAACCCTCGAGATAGCATCATCATATATTGGTTATAATTAATTTAATTAATTCATAAGAATTACCTCAATGGAATTCCTTGTTCGTTGATGTCTCTGGTCACGATCGTGTGATCCGTCGTTGCGTCGCAGAATCCATGTATAGGATTCCTCTAGTGGTGATCCACGTGTGCTCCACGTATCTCTGGGCGTCGTTAAAGGGAAATCTGAGTGCTAGTGCGGATGATCCTTCGCTTGCGATGTCCGTCTCTGATCGCCTTGATCCGGTGGAGGATCTTGATTTCCTAACTTGAAAGCGTTCTTGGTGGAAAGGGAATTATCTCTTAGCTTGAGAGTATTTCCAATCCGTTGTGCATGAACAAAAATGGCTAACCCTCATGAGAATAATGTAATTTGGATTTACAATACTTAGAATAATAAAATGAATTAATTTCCCAAAAGCATTTAATTATTTCATTTAATTCTTAGTAATACCCAATGTATTAATAATGACAGTTGAACATCATTATTACTTTACATGCATCCAATTTATCACATTTAATATCATTTAATTAAATAAACAATATTTTCTCACTAATCCTTAAAAAACAAACTACACGGCATGCATGTATAAACATACACGACGTGTACTTTTATTTTTCCAGTTTTATTTATTTTCCTCCACCTCATTTATTAGACCTTGAGTAATGACTATTTATTTCTTAAATAGATGTAACCGCATTACTTGCTAATAAATATATATTATTTATCCCACAATATATTCTCTCGAATAACTAGTTTCAAAATAAATGCGATCAGACATCCTTGAATAATTATTAAACCACAATCAGAAATAATCTTTATTCAAATTGTTAAATTAATATTTAACTTAGATACATGGAAAAACTTAGTGTGTGACCCTCTAGGCCTCTTTCTCAGTGGCATTAGGCTGAGCCTGCCTAAAGTCCAAGGTTAGTGTCTAGCAACCCACCAAGGCACCCATAGAGAAAGAAGTTAATGCCGCAACAACGTGTCACCTCCGAAAAACGCTGACTATGTAATATAATCCCTTTGTCTTGATATCTTCAATCAAGCGGGTTTCATGCTAGTTCCATCAACCAATGTGCTCGACTATTCTTTCTTTGACTTCCTGAAATTGAACTCACTCATACCTTACCATGGCCATGGATTTATTTAGGATGTATCAATTCCATCAAAGGTCCTGAGATATCTACTTCCGTTATGGAACAGAAGGGACAAATACTTTCTCGCATTATCTATTAATGCAGTATTACTCATGACGCACCCAACATATCCTACCTCACTCTGAACAGTGTGTCATCACAGTTTTCATCAATACATCTAAGTGCGCGAGTTGTAATACCCATTAATAATAATCTTAAAGTCTAAGGACCAATACACACGTCTGCAGATAGGAAAATACAATGACACTATGAAATGTGGATTTCCTACTGGCGGGTCTCGTTCTCATAATATCCTCCTGGATATTACCAAGGGCTCACACCATGAGAGGGTGCCTCAAAGTTTTTTGAGTCCTCACCCCTAATGACCTGTATTATTTGTGTCCCTCAAATAATATCATCCGGCCACAGAACATATATTCAAGAACAGTGTTATGGCACTTCCGGGTTCTCATCATAACAGGGATCTGATATGACCCATTAATGTAACAGCTGTCCTTAGGACATTATCAAATGCATTATCACGTAGACAAACAATCAAGATGTGATAAGTATTTTATTAATGAATAAAGTACAAAGTAGTTGGTTCTAGACCACCAAATCCAACAGACTCCCACTTGGACTAGAGCCAACTGCTAACAACCTTTAACCGTCTAGCCCTCACATGATATTCATTCTTCTTCTGAGATAGGCCTTTAGTCATGGGGTCCACCACGTTCTCTTCCGTGGACACTTTGCTCACTGAAACTTCACCCCTTTGATAGAAATCCCTCAAGAGGTGATACTTCCAAAGTATGTGCTTTGTCCATCGATGTGACCTTGGTTCTTTTTCTAGAGCCACCACTGCAGTATTATCACAATACAATGTAATGAGATATTTACTTCTAGGAACCACATCAAGCTCCTGGAAAAAGTTCTGAATCAAATGGCTTCTTTGGCTGCATCAGAAGCCGCTATATACTCAGACTCCACTGTAGAATCGACGATAACTGGCTACTTTGAGCTCTTCCAGCTCACAACTCCTCCATTGAGACAGAAAACATATCCATATTGTGACTTCAAATCATTCTGATCTGTTTGAAAACTGGCATCAGCATACCCTCTGATGACAAGGTCCTTTTCTCCTCTACACACCAGGAACATATCCTTAGTTCTTCTCAGATACTTAAGGATAGTCTTAACAGCAGTCCAATGCTATTCTACTGGATCTTCTTGATATCTTCCTACCATGCTCAGTGCATAGGAAACATCAAGCCTGGTATATAACATTGCATATATGATGGATCCTATAGCTGAGGCGTATGGGATCTTGCTCATCCTATCTTTCTCTTGTTGTGTCTGAGGAAACATTTTCTTAGAAAGATGTAAGCCATGTGACACTGGAACCAATCCTCTCTTGGATTGTTCCATACTAAATCTCTTTAGTATCTGGTCAATGTATGTACTTGGACTTAGTCCAAGCAGCCTCTTGGATCTATCACGAATGATCTTGATCCCTAGAATGTAGGCTGCTTCACCTAAATCTTTCATGGAGAAGCATTTTTTCAACCAGTCCTTAACTAACTGTAAGGCTGGTACGTCATTTCCAATAAGCATTATGTCATCCAAATATACTACTAGGATAACGACCACATTCCCATTAAACCACTTATAAACACATGGCTCACATTCGTTCTTAATGAAACCAAATTCCTTTATGGCTTCATCAAATCGAATTTTCCATGACTAGGATGCTTTCTTCAATCCATAAATGGATTTCTACAACTTGCAAACCCATTTGGCTTCACCTGGTGTCACAAACCCTTATGGTTGTGTCATATAGTCAATTCCTTGATTCTGTTTGAATCCTTTAGCCACTAGCCTTGCTTTATAGGTGATAACTTGACCTTCCATGTCTAGCTTTATCTTGAATACTCATTTGCATCCAAAAGGCTTTACATCAACTAGCTCATCGACCAGAACCCAAACTTGGTTCTGATACATGGAATCCATCTCATAATTCATAGCTTTTATCCATCTTGCATCTTATGAGCTTTCTATTGCTTCCTTGTAGGATAGAGGTTCATCATTGTCTAACAATAATGATTCACCATCCTCGGTGATTAGGAAACTAAATCTCTCTGGTTCCCTTACCTCTCTTGAGCTCCTACGCAGTACTTCTGTTTCTAGAACCTCTTCCATGGGGACCTGTGGAACTTGTTCCTGTACCAACTCCTGTGTATCTTGAGCATCAACTTCGTTGAAGTCAATATTGCTCCCACTATCCTTCTTGAGGATGTGATACCTCTCAAGAAAGATGGATTGTCTGGCGATAGTCACTTTCTTGTCTGAAGGGTTATATAGGTAATATGCTTTCGTTTCCTTGGGATATCCTATAAAGATATACCTCATGCCCCGGGGTGCTAGTTTGTTGCCTGAGAAGGCCTTAACAAATTCCTCGCATCCCCATACACGTGTATGGGACAAAGTGGGTTTCCTTCCATTCCATAACTCGGATGGAATTCCATTTTCCGCCTTAGTTGGTACTCGGTTTAATGTGTATGCCGCGGTTTGTAATTCATATCCCCAAAAGGATAGTGGAAGATCCGTATGACTCATCATCAACCTCACCATGTCCAACAAGGTGCGGTTCCTCCTTTCACTAACACCATTCCACTGTGGTGTATAAGGAGGAGTGAGCTGAGATAGAATCCCAGACTCCCGTAGAAGATCGATGAACTCTTGGTTCAAATATTCTCCACCTCGATCCGATCGAAGATTCTTTATCTTTTTACCAAGATGATTCTATACTTCATTCTTGAATTCCGTAAATTTCTCTAAGGAATCTGACTTATACATCATTAATTAGACATAGCCATATCTACTCAAATAATCAGTAAAAGTAATGAAGTAAGAATATACACCTCTAGCTTCTACTAGAAATGTTCCACATACATCCGTGTGTACCAATCCTATAAGCTCTATGACCCTTTCACCTTGTCCACCAAAAGGTGGTTTGATCATTTTTCCTTTTAAACAAGCGTGACATCTATCAAGTGGTTTCAGCTCAGTAGAGTCTAAATAGCCATCTTGATAGAGCTTTGTCAAGCGCTTCTCGTTTGCATGACCAAGGCGGTGATGCCACAACTGGGTGATGTATGAGTCATGTGAGTTTGTTTCATTATCGATTGCCAACACTTGGTTTTCGGAATTTAATACATACAAACCATTATTCAAATATGCCATACCATAACATACATTGTTCTTATAAAAGAGACAACCCTTATTTCCGAACTTGAAAAAAAATCCATCCATATCCAAACATGATACAAAAATTATGTTCTTGGTAACACTAGGCACAAAATAACAGTTTTATAAAACCAAAATCATGCCAGTCGACAATGAGAGATGGTAGTCGCAAATATCCAACGTAGCCATCCTTGTGCCATTGGCAGCTCGAAGATCCACCTCTCCTATGGTGATCTTTCTAAATCTACTTGGTTCCTATATTTGAATATAGATTAGAGCCCCAAAATCTGTATCTAATACCCAATGTGTAGAAATAGAAAGATTGCACTCGATAACGAACGCACCTTTAGCATCCCCACACTTCTGGGTGTAGTTCCTCTTCCAGTTGCCCTACTTTCCACATGAAAAATACACCACCTCCCATTCCTTTCCCTGACTTTGGATCTTCCCCTTCTTGGAGGGACTGTGCTCGGGGGATTCAGACCGTTTATAAGTCTTTGGCCCCTTTGCCTTGTCCTTCCTTTTCTTGTTCACCATAAGGACCGCGAGTTTTTCACGCCCCATGTCCTTATCTACCTGGTGAATCTAGGTCAGAAGCTCCGATAGACTCTTCTCATTGCCGCTCATGTTATAGTCGACAATGAAGCTAGAGAAGGTCTTGGGCATTGATGATAGGATGATATCTATACGCAACTCATCCGAGAATTTAATCCCTAAGATGTCCAGGTGTTCAATGTAGCCAATAAGCTTGACTACATGAGGCCCATCTGGCACAAACTCTCCATGCTTAGTTGTAAAAAAAGAATTGGAGATCTCATACCTCTCCTGTCTTGCCTTCTCTTGGTATATATCCTTAAGGTGAGACATCATGCTATATGCGTCCATGTTTTCATGTTTCTTTAAGAGCTCATTGGACATGATCGATAGCATGAAACACTGGACATCTGTGGCATCATCCATGTGTTTCATGTAGAGAGATAATTCCTCATCACTAGACTCTTTCCCAGGCGCAACTGGAATAGGCTCTTCCAGCACATAAAATTTCCTTTCGTGGCGAAGGACGACGCGTAAACGCCTCTGCCACTCTTGGAAATTAGTGCCGGTGAGAAGGTTTTCTTTCTCAAGTATGGTGCGCAATGAAATGTTTGAAGTCATTTTCTTTCTGTTTCTACAATTTAATATGAGAAAAAGTTTAGTACTTTATTACAAAAATTGATACAAATAAATAAATTAATACTTATTAGTCTCCCACTATTTTATCGAAATCCAATATCCCTCACCATTGACTTCGGAATATTCTGTTGCCTGAATATTCTAGTGGAAAGGATCCATATTGCCCTGCGCATTACCCCAACTAGGGTTGGTCAAGAAACTTCAAGGGTTTTAGGCAGGTATTCCAAATGCCAACTGCATTAACTCGCAGCTCCTTGATCCGCTGAGTGGACTCAGCAATCCTGAAATCCTTTTATTTTGGATTTCCTCAACCTTTGCCTCTTGGTCACACTAAGTCCTGCTGTGGTAGTCAACCCTTGATGTGAACCCAGTCAAGTCAACCCAAAAACTTGAATTAGAATTCCCAGATATTTGAAATCACCCCAACTAGGGTTGGTCAAGCACTTTGAACTATGGTTCGATTCTAACCAAGATTATGGAAGGCTATACCGACTTAATATTTCTTTTGAGGGATTTTATCCTTATACGTAAATTTCCATTTTATTATCTTTGATTACATGATTGTTAATATTAAGTGGGATATACTTAAGTGATTAACCATGTCTAAGATAATATTTACGTATAAGCCGGTTTTATTTTAGTTCCATCTTTCATGCTCATTTAATTCATTAATTGTGTGATCATGAAAACACACCCACAATAAATAAACCATGAAACTGACAGAAATAAAATAAATGGTATGATCATGAGCTTTTCTATTGGTTAGTTTATCTAGTGGTTGATAAACTATCCCAAGACCTAGGGGAGAAACACCTTGAACCTTTCGGGTTTGTGTTTATAGCTTTCCACCTATGCACCTTCGTATCTCCTTGGATTGGTTTCACCTTGGCTCCTGACTTGAGCCACCTCCACTAACTTGGGAGCTCCATCCATTACATATGCATTTATCTCACATGCAGGTGAGGGGTAAAAAGGGGGTTTTACATAAAATAATCCTTGGGTGTGTAGACCCTACATATTAATGAAGAGATGGCTTGCAGACCAACAAATATAATTTAAATAAATAAATTAAAAGAAAACATTCACATACAAAGGTCTCAGTCTAGCTCATGATCATCCATACATGCAATGATATTTATGCATAAATAAAACGAGCATTCAATTATTTAATCGTTCTTGTTTAAGATAAATCACGCTCTAATTAATTAATTATCTTTAATTAATCAATCCTTTTATCTTAAAACATTTTTTTGAATTTCCTTGAAATTCTCATCCATCATAATTTTAAACAAATAAATTAATTTAAAATTTTCCTTGTACATAAATTGTACCTTGGAGGCAAATCGGTGAATTCCCATTCATTACACAGATGTTAAATTAAACACATATATATAAAACACCTATCACGTGTTGTGCCTCAACTTTACGCCTGCACTATGGTATACGTCTCAAGGGTTTGTATAATATAATAATAAATTTTAATAAATCTGTGTAATTTGGGTGAGTACACGATATGTAGTTCTAACTACATGGCGTGCACTTTTCTTCACCGTCCATCTGAAGTACACGCCCGGGGACAGGGTTTGTTAATGTATTTAGGAAATTTTTGGAGTACACGACGTGTTCTGTGGGACACACACCATGTAGTTTCCATGTTACATGGTTTCCAGCCGGGCAAGCTGTGTACGGGGTACACGGCCCAACCCTATCCCAAAGGGACTACACGCCGTGTTCATTAGAACACATGGCGTGTAATCCGGAAACCATGTGCCACCTATTTCTGGTCAACAAACGGTGTCTTAAATTCTTAGAAAGAATCCAATACACGGCCTGATTTGGAAGATCAGTCAATGCATTGAACCTAGACTACACGACATGTACTTCCGAATATACGCTGTGTATTATGGTGTTGTATGGACAGGAACGTTTGGCTCCTCCAAATGAGTTCCTCTATTTTATTTTAATCAAAATTAAAAAAAAAATTCATTTCTATGAGGTGAATGAGAAATGAGGGAGGAGGAACATATCTCGAGATTCAGATTTCCAGAATGATTAAACATGAATTGAAATAACTAAATTATTTAATTCATAAATCACCAATGAAAAAATAAATAATTATAATCAACAATATGACCTCCCTCTGATACCACTTGTAGGTTCCGGGCGTAGCAGAAGCGCGTTGGTGAGTTTTCCCAACTTTGATTTTAACGTTAAACGACGTTTAATCTGAGATCCATCATGATATAAAATGCCAGATCTTTAGAATAGAATGAAGAATGGAAAAAGAAAAGAAGAGTCCCAGAACCCTTGATATTGGATCATCATTTGTTGGTTATAATTAATTTAATTAATTCATAAGAATTACCTCGATGGAATTCCTTGTTCGTTGATGTCTCTAGTCACGATCGTGTGATCCGTCGTTGCGTCGTAGAATCCAAGTATAGGATTTTTCTAGCGGTGATCCACACGTGCTCCACGTATCTCTGGGCATCGCCGAAGGGAACTCCGGGTGATAGCGTGGAAGATCCTTCGCTTTCGATGTCCGTCTTCGATCGCCTTGATCTGGTGGAGGATCTTGATTTCCTAACTTGAAAGCATTCTTGGTGGAAAGGGAATTTTCTCTTGGCTTGAGAGTATTTCCAATCCGTTGTGCACAAACAAAAATCGCTAACCCTAATGAGAATAATGTAATTGAGATTTATAATACTTAGAATAATAAAATGAATCAATTGCCCAAATGCATTTATTTATATCATTTAATTCTTAGTAATACCCCATGTCTTAATAATGACAGTTGACCATCCTTATTACTTGACATGCATCCAATGTATCACATTTAATATCATTTAATTAAATAAAAAATATTTTCTCATGAATCCCGAAAAAAAAACTACACGGTGTGTATGTATAAACATACATGACATGTACTTTTATTTTTCCAGTTTTATTTATTTTCCTCCACCTCATTTATTAGACCTTGAGTAATGACTATTTATTTCTTAAATAAATGTAACTACATTACTCGCTAATAAATACATATTATTTCTCCCATAATATATTCTCTCGAATAACTAGTGTCGAAATAAATGAGATTAGACATCCTTGAATAATTATTAAACCACAATCAGGAATAATCTTTATTCAACTTGTTAAATTAATATTTAACTGAGATACATGGACACACTTAGTGTGTGACCCTCTAGGCCTCTTTCTCAGCGGCATTAGGCTGAGCCTTCCTAAAGTCCAAGGTTAGTGTCTAGAAACACACCAAGGAACCCATAGAGAAAGAATTTAATGCTGCAATGACGTGTCACCTCCTACAAATGCTTACCGTGTAATATAATCGCTTTGTCTCGATATCTCCAATCAAGCGAGTTGCATGCTAGTGCCATCAACCCATCTGCTCGACTATTCTTTCTTTGAATTCCCAAAATTGAACTCGCCCGTACCTTAACATGGAAATGGATTTATTTAGGCTATATCAATTCCATCAAATGTCCTGAGATGTCTACTTTTATTATGGAAAATAAGGGAAAAATCCTTTCTCGCATTATCTATTAGTGCAGTATTACTCATGACGCCCCCAACGTATCCTACCTCGCTGCGAACAGTGTGTCATCATAGTTTTCATTAATACATCTCAGTGTGCGAGTTGTAATACCCATTAATAATAATCTTAAAGTCTAAGGACCAATACACACGTCTGCAGATAGGAACATCCAATGACACTATGAAATGTTTATTTCCTACTGGCGGGTCTCGTTCTCATAATATCATCCTCGAATTACCAAGGGCCCACACCATGAGAAGGTGCCTCAAAGTTTTATGATTCCTCACCCCTAATGACCTGTATTATTTGTGTCCCTCAAATAATATCATCTGGCCATAGATCATATATTCGAGAACAATGTTATGGCACTTTCGGGTTCTCATCATAAAAGGGATCCGCTATGACCCATTAATGAAACATCTGTCCTTAGGACATTATCACATGCATTTTCACACAGAAGAACAATCAAGATGTGACAAGGCTTTTATTAATGAATAAAGTACAAAGTAGTTGGTTCTAGACCCCCAACTCCAACAGGGGTTAATTAGGGTGTCAAATTTTTCTTTTTAATTTTATGGATCTTATTCCCATGCTGGTAGGAACTCATTAAACCAATATGATGGATATGAATAGTAATTAAAAATTCACATGTAGAGAGAAGAGATAACCCTTTTACTTGGTTCACCACTTAGAGCTACGTCCAAAGAGAATACACCAATAATGTATTGGTCATACCAAAACCACTAATCTTCACTAGTTTTGGAATAAAATTTTTTGGTCATAGTCACTCAGTGTGAGGCACACTACCTTTACAATAATTAAGGGATATCTCACTATCCCCCTCATAACACTTCCATTGAATCCCCTAGTTTACTGTCATGGGTGAAGTCTCACTCACTTTATCAGCTTAAAGTTATCTTCAATATATTGGAATTAAAGTATTTGTCTCTATCCAGCATGATACTCATCTTACATTTATGTCTAGAGTTTATGCTATTAGAAGCACTGATTAAACAAACTAAATATTCAAAACATGCCAAAATCTCAATACTACATTTGAACACAACATCTTTCTTTTTCCTGAAAGATCTTCTTTTGAGTGCAATATTTGAAATTAGTATCACAAAGTGACCTTTGCACAACTCTGATCTTTTACACAACTATACCACAAGGTTCATTTAGTCCCTTTAGATTAAAGGAACATCTTACACGCATGATTAAATCTCTAAAAATCCTTCATGTGAAAATATTTCATGTGGTAGAGCAACCATATCTTCATTGGAAAATTATTAATTCTTATACAGGTTTAGATATCTATTTATAGGCCTTGAAGAACCTACAAACAAGTTTTCAATGCATCTTTTTCAGTGCGTTTAATATTCTTTTCGAGTGCACAAAACCCCTTTTGATGTTGCATTAGGAACATAATATTTTTCTATGCAACCTCATATTTTATGCACATTTAAATCTTGCGTGCACTTTTTTCCTTTTCTATATTTTTATGTACTTATCCCAAATAATTCCTTTCATGAAATTTTCCAAACCTCCCTCAATCTTTCAAACAAATTACTTTTCCAAAAAAAAAATCTTCTCCATTCTCCAATTTTTAGACAAAAAATTTGGAATACATTGGGAAATAACGCCACCTTCAATACCGTTGTCTGCTTGAACTGTATGATCCATTTCCTTACAAACTTCCTGATATTTTAATGAGGATTGACATAAAACAGAAACCATACTCTATTTCCAGTATATAACAACCTTGGTTCAAACACTTCACACCAAACTTATTCATTAGGATTCTTTGAGTACTGCTAGACGGGGCTATTGGAAGGCTTGGTGGGTGGAAGAAGGTGTATGTTGATGCTCATAGTGTGATGCTAGATTTGAACGATGGGCTTACTTGGATGCTGCCAGATAAGGCTTCCCAAAAGTTTAATTAAGGTGGGTGGGTCTATGTTCCCACTCACAATTGTCCACCAAATTTTATTGGTGGGATTATATGGAGGGGAGATGGGGGTTTCCCTTCTCTTTATTGACTGGTCGCTTCCCCTAATAGGTCATCTCGCGTGATGAGTTTTAGATGAACTGAACTGGTAAACCGAGGATGGAACCCTCATCATGTTATGGGATTACTACCACATGGAATTGGAAACAATGATTTCTTGTAGGATCCCTTGATAAGGACCCCTATGTCTTATGAATGAGGCCGTATGTGGCCTCTTAATCCACCTACCTGAGATACAGGAGGAACTGTTTGTTACATTTTAAGGATAAGCTCCCAAAATAATTGAATACGACGGTCAATGACATCTGCTTCAATACCACCAGTCATCACTGACCGGATGATCAGTGGGGCTTTTTGAGTTGGAGGTAATTTCAGGTAGGCTCTAGGGCTAGGATTGTAATATTCTAATGGTACTCCCGAACTAGTGATTTTGAGACCCAGAGTTGAATATGTTGGGTTGGTGATGATGTCATTTTCTTGGAACAAGACCCGGAATGTATAGAGCATTCATTGGTGAGAGCTGTAATAATTCCACTAGATCAATGGGATTTCTAAGAGAAAGTTCCTAGATAAACACAAATAATAAAACCCCGTCAGATTAGTATCTCATTTTAATGAACACATGCATGATTGATTGTCTTGTTTGGACCTCTTTAATTTTAAGAGTGAAAGAGGCATGATAGGTGGGTGATACAATCATGCTGGTTAAGGATTCATGTTAGGTTCACCATTTTTTTATGATGAAAATTTAGTTTTCTATTTTCAAATCGTTTTCAACAAGTTTTGTTCATAGAAATAAAAATACCTAATGGTTCTATATCAGTGATGACTCAGGGAGCTACTTTCCAAAGGAAGTTTCTCATTGGGAGGTTTGGAAAATGATACTTAAGAACTCACATTGGTCAAGAGGATGAGAGTTTGGGATCATCACACCCTTTTGGGGGGAATGATTTCCTACTTTTAGACTCTCTTATATATTTAAGATTTGTTCATGAACCATTAATTAATTCTCCATTATGATGTGGTTAACTATATAACTAACAATCTATTATTAGAATGTATGAAATTTGGAATAATTTATATGTATCCGAGGATCTTCATCAATGGATATATCTATATGTATATGATATTTTCCATCAATGATATCCCCTTATGTACTAATAAGAGATTCTATGGTCATTATTATGACGATGCTGATTTTCTAGCCACATAGTGGGGCACTATAGAGTGTGTTGTCATTAAGGGAGACAAGATTTGTTTTGATGTTGGGATGGAAACCATGTGATAGGATTCCTACATATCATCGTGAAAGGAATTATAACCTACATAGTTCAGTGCTACTTAATAGGGAAAACCATACCCTTTAAGGTCACGCGATAAAGACTAAATCATTCAGTTTAGCATCGCTAGGAAATCTAGGTGGAAGGTGCCTAGTTAAAGTTTGGAATGAGACTTATTCCAAATAATTCCAAGGAACCTATAAGGAATATGAGTTTCTATGTTGAATTAGACCCTGCTAGGAATGTAGCCTAGAGAGAATAAGGCTAATTTTGGGTGATTAATTTTGGACCGCATGGAGTCTTCCTATGTATTCCATGTGGATGGGAGTCAAAAACCATTTAGTTCGATTGATTTTATCTAATGGGAGTATCATCCTATGAGAGGATTAATTTGGGGCTTATTCATGAAAAGGATTCCCAGATGAATAAATTTGAGTCCATTAGAAGTGCCTTGACTCATGGTGATTTGGGGGTTTGGTTTAGGGATTACTCCTGAGTAGGATTCCCAAAGGTTTGATCTAGGGAGATTACTTCTAAAGATGATTCCATGATGAATGGGTGTTATGATTTGGGATTACTCCTAAGGTGGATTCTTAGTTGGTTTATTTTGGGGGAAACTTATGAGAAGGATTCCCTTAATTGGTTAGGGATTACACTTGGAATGAGGCCCAATGAATAATATGATTGGAGCTTAATCCTATACAGTATTCCTATGGATTTTTTTGGTATCACATGGATTTCATGACCACCGTCAACCTATAATCCCATGTTAGTCATTCTTAGTGTGAGAAACAAGAGAAAGTGGAAGATCCATGAAACTAAAAAATTTAATTTTCCATGGTGTTATATATATGTCCTTGAGGACTCATGCCAAGGGAGTAGTATGATGGAAGGTGAGAAGAAGATCTAAAAGAATAATATTTACCAAAACATGCATTTGACCATGTGGATGCCGTGATTTTGTCTAGCCTCTATGTACACATGAGTCAGGATGAGTCCTGATTGAATGTGATTGACAAGAGGAAGAAAAACATCTGGCAACTCACACTTCTCCTCCTCTGATCATGGAAGAGGCCAAGGGTACGGAAGAGAGAGGAGAGTACTCTGGTGCCCATCCCCTATCTGACCCAGTAGACAAGGGTCTGAGGAGGAGAAAAAGTTCAACCTCCTACAAGAAAGGCTAGGGTATTACTCTAGGAGGTATTCCATTAAACTGGTTCTATAGTAAGGGAGGAGGATCTCATTCTATTTTTAATGGAAAAGAAAGATTAACCCTCACACTCCCTTCCAAGAACTGGAGGTTTCAAGTATTAGATAAGAAAATGGTAGGACATGGCCCTAACCCTAGTATCTAAGACTGGGAACTCTATGACACCATCCCTAAGGTTGGGGTCCTTGTGACTAAGGGAATGAAAAACCACATGCACCCCATGGGCCCTAACCATTTAGTAGAAAAAGTGTGGGAAAACTATGAATAAAGGAATGAAATTCCAAATGGAAGACATGATGATGTTACCATTTTCATGGTATCTCAAGACCAAAGGATTTGGTGGAGGTTTCAACATGGTCCCTTTTAGACAAGGGAGCCAAAGAAAGAGAGGCCCTGCCATGGGTGTCTTAGAAGAGTTCCTGGTCAAAGGCTCACATAGGGTAGATTCTTGGGTGAGAAAATGGAGGATCACATAGGTAGGCTAGGGAGAACCAAGGGAGTCTTGCTCAATTAGACTGGGTGAGGTGATGGTACCTTAGGAATCATACCACCTGGGAAACTACACTTGGGTAAGACTTTTCTCAATCCTTTAAGGGTCTCTACAGGTGTTCTCGGAAGTGGCTTGAATAGATCCCTGGTTAATGAAGTGGACCTCGTACTAGTGTTCTTCAACAATGGGGGAGAAAGTGAGTCACATTTGTGTTGTTTATTTTAAACCCTAGGATAACTTAGTTTCACTATCCCCATTTAATTCCCTCTTCTTCAGGTTTTGGAGGAGTACTTAGAAGGTTTTGGAGGGATTGGGAGAAGATCTAAGGCAATCAGATCATCAAGAGGCCTTCAGAAACTTCCATTTGTGAAAATGAAGACCCCATAGTTTTATTTATCGGAAAATATGGGAACTTTGGTGAAGGGATATCTTGTTCAGGGGGGATACATAGGTATGTCACACAGGATGATGTGCATGTACCATGAGCACCGACACTACTTTGGGGTACTTGGGAGAATGGCCTTTGGAGTACTTTGGGATCCCTGGCCTTCTTCATTTCACTTATTCTCTTCAACCTAAGATATTTACCTTTGTCTCCTTTTCATCCATGTGAAAAAACTGAGTGTCAATAATTAGTCAACTACCAATGGATGTATCCAATTGAAAGGAATGTTAATATTTTTTTTATTTTCATCGATGAATTCAATTTTATCAAATGTTTGTGTAATTTTTTTAATATGATTCTTATTATTTCATTAGTTACATAGGTCATTTGAAATTACATGTGAGAAATGAAGCTCAACCATAAGGCTTTATTACTAAAGGTTATATATACAAAGTGTGGTTGACCTTCTATTCTAAGTATGTGGATAGGATCGAGACTAGATTCAATCAGGTTGGACACATTGAAGACATCTAAAATAATAATCATTTTGAAAACTAGTCATCCATATTTATAACTATTGGAAGGCTAGTTGGAAAGGGGTAAAATTTTATACTGATTAAATTGGATTTACTACATGCACATAGATATTTTCTACTCAATAATATTATTATAGATCTATTTATTAAATAATTGTGATTAATAATAGAGAGAAGACTAAGGGGTTGAGCCTGAAATGAGTTGGAATTAAAAAAAAGTTGGTAATAAGGAGATTGTTGAATGGTTGACCCATCATGTAAGTGTATACTCATATTCATATTATTAACATGTATTTATTTTTTCTATGTTAATTGTAACACCTTATATATTCTTTTCTAGATATTGAATTTTGATAATCAAGGTGAAATATCAAATTATTTGAAGTTTTTGGCTCAAGGCCCTCTAAGTCATGCTATGAGATTTGATACCTTAAATATTCATGGATTAAAGTTTCATACAACTTATCATGAAGAAGGCTTGAAAAATCAAAATAGTGGTGTATTTACACTTTCAAAGGAAGGATACTATGGAAATCTGATTGACATAATAAAATTAAACTACCATGGTAAATTTTTAGTCAACTTATTCAAATTCAATTAAGTCAACATTAATATGGGTGTAATGAAAGATTCGTTACATTTTATTTCTCTCAACTTCTCTCACTTGATCCATACTGTTGAGCATGTATATCATGATATATTTTTCTTGGATTCATAAGTGAAAATGGTTTATCACGCGGATAATGAAATAAATGAAGTTTAGAGTTTTATTGTACACTTAAAATAGAAAGAATTGTATGATATGGGAAATGAAGGTCAATTGGTACTTTGTGATAGGGAACCTTATTAACTACAAAACATTCAATAGTTTTTTCTTGAAAATATTGAAATAATAGAACTTAGAATAGAGGGTTAAAATTAATTACTCATCATAATAAATGTTGATAATAATGAATACAATTAAGATATATATAAATTAATGTACAAATTGGTAATGAAACTATATTACAATTTTTCATTTATAAGTGTTTTTTTACATATATGCATTTTTTTTTTATTTTTTTTATTTTTTGTAAAAATAATTTCCTTATAATTTTTTATACATTGAATATATTATAAACCATTTTAATGATAGGAATGTTTAGTATAAAAAAGTTTCAATACACTACCCAATCAAAATCTTAGAGCACACTACCACTACTATCAACTTTAGTAGATCTGAGTGATTCCACTATAATAGATACTTCTAGCGAGTTAACAGCTTCCCAAGATATCATTTGTAGCCCACCATCTGATGAAAATCTAGATATATAGAAGTTAGATATCCATCTATCTTGGGGATATTGGAGAGTTATCATTACTATTATATCTTTCATTGTAAAAAAAACTATATATTATATTAATTATTTAATGGATTTTCAAAGAGATAAATAAAATAACATGAGAGACATAAATATGAACATAGTAGATGTATTGGGCTTGAAATACTAAAAAATTATCATTCCATTTGATGAGTTTGGGGTGCCTACCAGTGAAGCTTATAGAATCTATAGAAATATTCTTGGGAAGGTTTCTTGTGAGATGGTGAGCTTTCACATTAATTATAAAGATCAGAGAGATATTACTATAGATTGGAAAAATTAAGTGTTTGATAACTAAGTAAAGGTAATATTAATTTAATATTCATTGATAAATAATTTAAAATCCATGATTAAAATTATTGATATACCTATAAAGTGTTATGTTTTTTATTTCTAGAAGTTTTTCATTTTGATGTCCCTAACTCTATTTCATGCCCATGAAACCTAAAAAATTTGGGCAGGAAATGAAGATAATTTAAATAGAGATTAAGATATGAGTTGAATGAAACATCTCTAAGTTCTTAACAAATTTATGATAAACTTCCATAAGGTGTGTCTTGAGAGTAGTGGAATTTTTTTTGATATTAACAAAGATCCATATCATGAGGTAATTGAATATTTTAGAGTCTCTTAATTACATAAACACATTAAAACTATAATTTTTACTAATGTTGATATTTTTCCTATAATTATCTAAAAAAATATTATGAATTGAGAAAAACAAGTCATTCCTCATATCACTGAGTTGTAGAGTTTTTTTTTAAAAAATAAAAATATTTAATGTATTTTATCCATTATAATTTATATTATTTTATTTTAAATAAAGTTTTTTTATAACTAGTAAATATTTTTTATAAAGGAAAATGAATTTGGTCACTTGGTTGGTAAGATAGAGATCTAACTTAATGTTTATTGGAAACCTAATAATAGTTATGTGAATAAACCTACCAGAGACATTGGATTAAGTGAATTTAATTACTATTCAATGTTTTTACATTATTATAAAAAAATAACAATGAAAAATAAATTACAACAACAAAAAATCCTTAAAAAAATTAAATGGGGTCAGTTAATTGGAAAAAATAGTTCCAATTAGCTATATTGGTGTCATTTGGTCCATGTAGTTAGCCCTAATTAATTGGAATTAAGGATTGTTTGTTACTGTTACTTATTTTTGATTATTATATTTTTATAGTAATGAAATAATATTAAATAGTAGTGAAAGATTTATTAATTAGATAATATTATAAAGTTTAAATAATTTGAAAAATCAATTTTAACATTGTTGTATTAGAAGGTTAAAATTCAAGTAGCCTGGGATGCGAACCTTTCACAATAATCATCGGTTTCCCAGAATGATGTAATTACAATAATTTTTGGTAAGGATAATCTTGAGTGTGTATTAGGGTTGGGTTCTAGTACTACTACATCATCCATCTTTAGTAGGGAATCATTATCATTTTTTGTACACTTAGTGGGGTTTTGAGCAGTGCAATTAATCATAAATCACGAAGATAAATTTCAAGGATGAAATAAAATTGAAAGAATGTGTCTCTTATAGGAAAACACAAGATCAATGGATGTTGGAAATATAAAACCCCTTAGCTTTTTATATTTCATAGGATGGATCACATGATCCCTGAGGAAATTTTCAGTCTTATAGCTCATCCCGTCGAGGTAAATTCTAAACTAAACCATGGCCCAATAATTAGTTTTAAAAGATATCAAAGTGTTTAAAAATCGGAATTCAAGTTCAAAACTAATAAAATGGAATTATAGGGACATTAAATAATATTAAAATGAACATATATTTATTTTTGTAATGTAGAAACCAATACCATGTCAATCTCAGTTACAGTTTTTCTGGGATTCCCTTAAAAGTATTTTTAGTATTTTAAAACACTAAAACGTGCATGTAACAGTAAAAAAATTAGGAAATGACCTTAAATTAACATGAAATCATGGTAAAACCACTTTTGAATTGTTTTTTGATATGTATGAGTAGACAATACATCCATCTGACATGAGGTGTGCTTAAAATGAATCAATAAACAGTTTTAAAAGACATTAATGTCTTTAAAAACATGCTTCAGGGGGTAAACACCAAGAAAAGGGCATAAAATGGCTATGAAATCATCAAAAAATGACCTTATATTTATTTTTGAAATATAGGAACCAATTCCACATAAATTGGAGTTACAGTTTGTCCAGTATACCTGTAAAAATATTTTTTGTGATTTAAAACTCTAAAACATGAATGTAATGGGAAAAACCATAGAAAACAACCTCAATTTGATATGAAATAATGGGGAAACCACTTTTTAATTATTTTTTTATATTTATTAGTATACAGAACATCCATACTATGGGGGGTGTGATCATAAAGACTCAATAAATAGTTTTAAAAGATATCAAAGTCTTTAAAAACGTGTGTTTGGGGGTCAACACCTAGAAAATGGTGTCAAATGGCCATAAAATCATTTGAAAATTAATATATATTGATTTTTGAAATATATGAACTAATTTCACTTCAATATGAGTTATTATTTTCCTAGGATTTATGTAAAGACATTTTTAGTGTTTTGAAACACTGAAATGTGCATGTAACAGTCAAAACCATTAGAAATAATCTCATATTGATGTGAAATCATGGGAAAACCACTATTAAATTATTTGAGACATGTATGAGTAGAAAAACGTCCATCCGATGTGCTCCGTGCTTAGAATGACTTAATAAGCTATTTTAAAAGAAATAAAATTCCTTAAAAACATTCATCAGTGGGTTAAAACTAATAAAATAAAATCATATAAATGATAAATCAGAAAAAAATGACAGTATATTGATTTGTGAAATGTGGGAGCAGACTCCATGTCAATCCGAGTTATTGTTTTCTTGGGATTCTTGTAAAAATGTATTTTATATTTTAAAACACTAAAACATGCATGTAATAGTGAACACCATAGAAAATGACCTCATATTGATGTGAAATCATGGTAAAATCACCATTAAATTATTTATGATATGTATGAGTAGAAAAAACATTCGTATGATATGTGGTGTGCTTGGAATGTCTCAATAAGCAAATTTAAAATATATCAAAATCTTTAAAAACACACATTAAGGGGAATAAATGAAAAAAACAATGTTAGTTGGATATGAAATCATTGAAAAATGACTATATATTTATTTTTAAAATTCAAGAATCAATTCCACATTAATCTAACTTATAGTTTTCCCAGGATGTCTGCAAATGTTTTTTAGTGTTTTAAAACACTAAAATGTGAATGTAATGTTCAAAATCATAGTTAACAACCTTATATTGATGTAAAATCATTGTAAAACCACTTTAGAATTATTTGTGACATGTATTATCATAAAACACATCCATCTGATGTGCGGTGTGATTGGAATGACTCAATATGTAGTTTTAAATGATACTAAAGCCTTTTAAAAACATGCGTTAGGGGGTCAAAACCAAGAAAATAACATCAGATAGCCATGAAATCTTAGGAAAATGATAGTATGTTGAATTTTAAAATTAATAACTAATTCCACATAAATATTAGTTATGGTTTTACCATAAACATTTTTTAGTGTTTTAAAACACTAAAACATGTATGTAACAATAAAAACCAAAGGAAATGACCTCAGATTGACTTGAAATCATGGTAAAACCACCATTGAATTATTTGTGATATGTATGAGTATAAAAAATACCCATATAACTTTTTTATGTTCTTTTATGATCATGAAATCATAAGAAAATGACTTTAGATTTAATTTTTAATTATAGGAACTCATATTACATCAATCTGAGTTACGATTTCCCCAGTATGCTCCTAAACACAGTTTTAGTGTTTGAAAACACTAAAACATGTGTTTAATGGTAAAAAAAAAATTAAATGATCCCATATTGACATGATTTTAGGGGGAAACCACTATTTTATTATTTTTTATATGTAAGAGTTGACAACAAATCCATTCGATGTGCGGTGTTCTTGGAATGACTCATAAGAAGTTTTAAAATACATCAAAGTTTTAAAAACATGTGTCTGGGAATAAAAACCAATAAAATTGAATCAGATGGATGTAAAATCATAGGAAAATGACTATATATTTATTATAGAAATATTATAATTGACACCATGTCAATCTGAGTTATGGTTTTACAAGGATGCCTATTAAGGCATTTTTAGTGTTCTAAAACACTAAAATGTGCGTGTAATGGTCAAAACTATAGGAAGAAACCTCATATTGATGTGAAATGAATTGAAAACTACTGTTCAATATTTTTTGACATGTATGAGCATACAACACATCCATCCAATGCACAGTGTTCTCATAACGACTCAATGAACAATTTTAAAAGATATAGATGTTTTTAAAAACGCTTGTCAGAGGGTCAAAACCAAGAAAATAGTATCATACGACCATGAAATCATAGGAAAATGATTATAGATTTATTTCTGAAATGTAGGAACCAACATAAAAATAATCATAGTTATGATTTTCCTAAGATTCTTGTAAACACAATTTAGTGTTTTAAAAAACTAAAACGTGCTTATAATATTCAAAACCATAGGAAACAACCTCATATTGATGTTAAATTATGGGAAAACCACCGTTGAATTATTTTTGACATGTAAGAGTAGAAAACATATCCATACGACATGAAGTGTGCTTGTAATGACTTAATAATTACTTTTAAAAGTTCTCAAAGTCTTTAAAATCTTGGGCCAGGGAGTCGAAACTAAGAAAACACCATCAGATGGGTGTGAAGTCATAGTAAAATAAACATAGATTTGTTTTTTAAATGTAGGAATTGATGCCACATAAATCTGATTTATGATTTTCCCATAATGCCTATAAATGTTTTTTAGTGTTTTAAAACACAAAAACTTGCATGTGATTGTAAAAATCATAGAAAACAACCTCAGATTGACATAAAATAATGGTTAAAAAATCATTGAATTATTTTTGACATGTAAGAGTAGGAAACACGATCATCTGACATGTGGTGTTCTCAAAATAAATCAATAAGTAGTTTTAAAAGATATTAAATCTTTAAAAACATTCATCAGGGGTCCAAACCAATGAAAAATGGCATATGACCATGAAATAATAGGATAATAACTATAGATTTATTTTTGAAATGTAGGAATTTAATCCATGTAAATCTGAGTTACTGTTTTCTAAAAATTTCAATAAATGTGTTTTTAGTGTTTTAAAACACTAAAATGTTCATGTAACAGTCAACATGATATAAAAAGACATTATATTAACATATAATCCTAAAAAAAATTCCATTTAATTGTTTTTGAAATATAGAAAATACAACCATATAAAAATCTTTAAAATTTATTTATTGAGTAATTTGAAGCACACTGTGTGTTGGTTTAAGAATTGATTATATTGTTATATACTTATCCTTTTTTAGTTCCAAGTATTAAATCATATCTTAAATAGGTAAATTTATGTTTTCATAGTGTTATTCATGATATATTATTTGTTTTATGTTAAAATGTCTTCTACTTGATTAAAAAAATGACAAATGTTATGTGAAAAATTATGAATATATTCTGTGCATATTATATTTATATTTATTTTCTTAAATTTTCATGTTTGTATTATCGGTGACCGATGATGGTAGTAGGTAGGAGGTTGAACAGTTTGATCCATGAAATTATTCAGAATATAGTCATGATGGCTCATTATTTTTATGATATGGTTAAATATTATCAATTATTCTACAGTAATTATTATTTATTATGTTTATTTACATATCTATATTTTTTTGTTCCAATTGATAACATGATATGGTCATATTCACATATTACTACTCTATTTATGTAGGTAGTTAGATGTAGTGGAGGTGGTGGTATTTATGTATTGTTCATAGGTTCATGGTGGATGTTGGACATATTTTATCTATATATATATTATTATTGAACTTATGGTTTACCAATGGTTTTGTATTTATGACTGTGGATGCATGAACATGGATGTATGATGAGTTTGTTGTATATTTGTGGTTTAGTTTATTGTTTGACTAAGTTTTTTATATTCATATAATTTTTTATTTAATATGTTTAGTGGAGATCTTTAATAACCACCACTAAAAATAACATCCTTTTCTTTTTTTAGTGGCAGTTAAGGTGGTTTCAGTTATATTTTTCCTCTAGGAAAGAAAATAACCTCTAAATTATTTATTAGAAGTTATTTTAATTTTCCCCATTTTTTTTAAAAAATAAACCACCTCCAACTAAATAAAAACCCTCTACTAAGTACAAAAAAATGATACATAGAAAAACCACCACTAAACTATAAAAAACCCTACTAAATGATTCCTCACTCTTAAGTAACCACTACTAAAAAATATAGCATAAGTTTAAAAGATTACTAGTGGTAAAATAAATTGTTTTTAGGAAAACATTTTTTTAGTGATATAACATGTGAAATTATTATGGGTTAGTTTATTTTCACAACCCCCACTATTAGAGATTACTAAGAATGAACTTAATGAGAATAAATTTGGACTTCTATTAGCATATGTCATCATGGTTTTCATTAATACATCAAAGTACATGAATCACGATATACATTTATAATAATATCAATCATAAGGAACAATACACATCTATATATAGGAATATCCAATGACACATATAACATGTGGAATTCCTATAGGTGAGTTTGTTCTCATAACGCCCACTATTAGAGATTACCAAGTGCGAAATTCTTGATAATCAGTCTCAATATCTTATGAGCCTCCAACACCTGGTAGTTAAACATTATATGTGTACCTTTAGATAGATTCTACTTGACTATAGAAAATATATTTAAGAATTTCATCATACCACTTCAAGGTTCTTATCATAGAGGAGAACTACTATGACCTTTCTATGTGATAGATACTCTAAGAACATTATCATGCTTATGATACAAAAAATAACACTCATCACATGATAAAATATTTATTAATATTAAAGTATTTAAATATACAAATAATAAAAAGTAAAATGTAGTTGGTTTTTGGGAAACAACTCTAAAATAATCCCACTTATACTAGATCCAACTACTATTGACTTTTAGTTTGTTAAATCTCACATGATATTCATGATTCGTCTAAGATAAATATTTAATTAGTGACCTAACCATGTTCTCTTATATGGAAACTCTTCTTTCCATGACATCACTGTTGGGTCTATGAGCACCGTTTGGTTAAATTGTGAGGAGACACGTCACTAGATCTTATATGAATAGAAGAAAAAGCTCCAGAATGAACCATCACCATGAATACTAGAACTTGGAATTCAGAACCATACCAAAGTAAATTCACCACAACATACACTATCTGAATAAAACAAGCATGAACAATTAGAAGACAACGATTAGAAATAAATATCAAAAGGTAAAGAACAACACAAGAGATTACATGGTTGATAATTGTATCCTAATCCATGGGGGGAACACCAATTTTCTTTATTCATAAAAAAATAGAATATTATAATGATTATTTCTACATCATAAGTGATTACTCCCTATAATATATACAATTTCCCAACTAGTGCTTTCAGTCACCACTGTTATCATATCTTCATGGGTTTCCATCTACCCAAGCCAATCTTCATGAATAATCCCCTATTCTACCAAAGGTTTCCACCGCCTCAACCTTCTCACACATTTCACTATTCTTGTATTCAAAAGTTATCATAATATATATATTGTTCTATAAAATCAAATAGATATTCCATTTGGTAAATAGATATGATACATTATTTTGGATATCATCTGCCACAAGCATATAGTAACATAAACTCTAGTTGTTTTCTCCTCTATCAGCCACTACCGTCATCCATAAAATAGGCCTCTAAATTTACTCCTTATGGTCTTAGTTCCCTTATATGAAAAATGAATCTCATATGGATTGTGCACAAAAATATTCCACTAGATATTATTTTTCCAAGAATGTGAAAACATACTCCATCTATTTCCAATAGACTTCCTTCATTCTTCTTGAAATTAATTTTATCATCTACATGGTTCCCTAACCACAACTTCTAGTCACCCATGTCCAACTAAGGCACAATACCACCCCATTAATTCCTTGGAAACCACCTTCATCAACATGTATATTGGATTTTAAAATCCTTCTATCTTCATAGGTCTAACAACTCATCCTCTAACTACTTATAGATGAAGTTTTACTTCATCTGTATGTTCTTTATCCAAGAATGAAACATTGGATTAATGAAAAACTGAATCATGCCTTATGATTCAAAAAAGGTACCAACTTCCAATATTCTTCCAATATTCTTCAACAAAACATTCATACAAACCAACTCCTTCCCTAATTTTTTCAATGAAACATACCATGCCTTAATTATAAAGAGTATGAATAATGTTTAATGATTCGGTATCCAAATCACCATTGTTCAGTTGAAAGTAATCACATAACTAGAATTACTTTTTCATGTATCTAAATCTACACCAAAGTCGAAGCCCACAATACCTCAAAATGAATCATCTATTTTGAAGAAAAATTTCATTCTTTAATAACAATTTTAGTGCCAGAGAATCCATTTTATATCCTCTCAGTGATCTTTTCTAGGGTTTGATATAAACCTTTGGACTACTCACACTACTTGTGCAATGTCTAGATGAGTACATACCATGGTGTCACTACTAGAAATTTTGGTTTTGGCGCCTAGTGAAGCGGGCGACCGCCATTGGCGGTCGCTAAAGAGGGTATTAGCGACCGCCATAGGCGGCCGCTAATATGAATGTAAAATTCCAGCGGGAATTTTCCCGTGCGCCGTCATCTTCTTCCTTCCTGGCCGCTGCAAATCCGAACTGCCGCACGCCGCCGCATTCCGCCACACACCGCCGCCTCACTTCATGCCATACCATGCTTCCTAACAGCACACCCGTGACCGCCGTCTACGTTTGGTACAATCCCGAACCCCTCCTCGGACATCCGGTGACCTTATCATCCTCACCCGAATAACCCTACATGCACCGCCGTCGTCTGTCCGCCATGGCCGGTGGGGCAAGGTCATATCCCCTACCACGCATATGCAGAGATGAGAGGACCCGCATCACTGCTATGTTTGTGTGAAACATTAGCGACCGCCATTGGCGGTCGCTAATGGTTTTTACCGACGAAGCTAAAGCGACCGCCAAAAGCGGTCGCTAAGTGGTCGCTAAAACCACTATTTCTAGTAGTGTGTACATCAAACTTTTGACCGCTAATGCATATGAGATCCTCATCATATACTTGACCATGTATTTAATTCATAGTGATCCCTAATAGATAATATTGAAGTGTTTAACTAGGGATATGGTAATTGTATTCACCATAATCATCTTTAATTTCTATACTATCATTCAGATATAGTGGGCCTGAGTCTGGTAAAAAGTACTAAAACCAAAGTTTCTAATAATCCTCAACCCCAAAATATGATTTTCCAGACTGAGTTCCTTCATATTGAAACTTTCAAACAACTCAAATTTTATATCATCAATTATTTCCTCTACTAGTCCCATAATCATCATATAATCGACATAGAGTAGTAGAGTAATAAATCTCCCATAACCAAATTTCTTCTGGTAACAATAATGATCTACATTACCTCAGATAAAGTTACACACTTTTATGAAGCCATTGAAATTAATTTTCAAATTCTTTATATAACACCACAATATTTCAATATGTAAATCTAACTTAAATAATACTATGTATGATAGTGTATACCACATGAAACACAGAGCTTAAATGAACCATAATATACTATAGAAATATTACTATTTAAACATGACTATTATAACCTAGCTATTGGTTTGATGAGTATGAAAAGGACTAACCAAATTATGAAATATATGTAGAATAGTTTTCTTAATAAAAATGTACTGATTAATGTATAGGAAATAAGAACTCAATTTTAGATAAATTCATATAATATTAAATGAGTTATTTTTTTTAGAAAAATGTTTTATATGCACAAAGCATTTTTATCAAAATAAATTAATTCAATAACTACAAATGAATGCTTTTAATTAAATTTATATATTATATATTTAATAAAATAAATTAACATTCATATAATGGTTGTTACTATATAAGGAATTGGTATAATTTTATTTTATACTTCAAAAATACAATTTCCAAAAAAAAAATTTTATTGCATTTTTGTGTGTGGATATTATAATTAATTTATTCCACTTTTAGAAATTTTGTTTTAAAAAAATGGAAATAATTTTTCAAAATCATAATTTCATAACAGGATTAAGTTTAATATTTTATATTTTTATGAAAAGAATTATCTTTGAGTAAATAGTGAAAAATTATGATTTTTGAAAAACTACAATTTATTTTCATTTAATCAAGTAATTTAAATGCCCTAATATATTTTTTATTTGGTTTTAAAGTAACATAGTATTAATTTGATTAAGCATACATCCCAATTTAATAATTTCATTAATGATAAAAAGGATCCAGCAAGCGAGGGATGCCTAATGTAGTTTAGAATGAGGAAATCAGATTAGACACGATCAACACACTCAGGGGGAGGGATCCCATGCTAGAAAAGATCATAAAAGGGTTATCCTAGGTTCCATTTGAAGCCAAATAGTTTGTAGATTTTTTTCTTCATGATACATGTGGATAAAGTTCAACCAATTAGTGAGGATATTACACCTTTGAATTTAGAAAGAAATGGACCGGGGGGTAGTAATCACGTCTTGGAGGGATTTGTGGATAATAAAAGAGTCAATTTTGATCATGGAAAATGTGATATTTAATGAAAGTTAGATCTAAAGTATTTTGAGAATATAAATGGAATCAATAAGAATCCAGTCATCTCTCCCATATAAACTACTAAACACAACCAATATTGAACCTTTGGAGTCACTAATAACAAATCCCCTCCCCTGCATGAGTCCGAGGTTACACGAACCACAAATATTGAGTTTGAGGCTACTACCAAGGGGTTATAATGAACCCATATACCTTGGGTAATAATACTGTGAGTTGAGAGGGGGGATCTCATATCATCCATGACCAACCTCATAGTGGGGGAATTATCCCATTGTTTCAAGAGAGAATCTAGATCTAATGCTAAACACTTGTAATGGAACTATATGGACAAGCACTAGGTAGAGATGCCTTAAACATAGGATTTGTTTTCAGAATTACATAGTCACCTAAAACTAACTACTAATAGGATGGAACTTTCCTTTTGATCCTCGATATTGCTCTACACGCCATGGGACCATGTTTTTAAAAAAAATTTAGTGATATTTTCCTAATTTCTAAGCCTAAATATATCAAACAATTCTATCCACACTATGGATTAACACTATCCTCTAAATAAAAGGTTATTAGAAATTTCCTCCTTGGAAATTTGAAAAAAAATAAATTTCTATGTAAGCTTAATCTCTTTTCATCTGATTTTCCCATCCATCGAGATAACATGATTTTAGATGTTCTAAACCAGGAAGTTATGTATAAAAGAAATTTATTTTCACTAGAGAGGGCCTCACCATTAATCTTGATCATGGTTTTAATGCATTGAATTATGAAAATATTTTGATTGGAAGGATCCCACTGAGGATCCCATGAAGACAAATATCTATTTTTCAGAAGATATCTTAATAGAGTTGAAGATATCCCATTACTACTGATCTGCGTTGGACTGAATAAAAGTTAGGTAAAAACTTTCCTGAGAAAAAATAATGTTAAGAGTTGGAAATTATGATAAAATAAGAGGTGTTTCCACCCAGTTCTAGTTGCAAAAGTTAATGTTCCCACATCCAATAATCCACTGATAGTACTTTTAAATCTCTGGAATGTGACCCCACAACATCTTCCACAGGATCAAGATTTTTCCCTATGGTTCTTCCAGATTGATTTTATATTTATGCATGATGAATTTTCCCAAGAGAGTGTGGTCTTAAAAATCCTTCCAATCCATATTATCTTGAATACACTACATGTTTCCCCCCACACTTCAAATATTGACACCTTCTGTGTCCATTAGTTTTGTAAGTCTAGTCCATGAAGCCCAATGAAACCTTCCTTTCTCATGAGCATATCATATGAAGGATGACTGAATATTCATGATGTTTATCTAAATATTTTTTACCAACTTTATAATGGGAATATTGTGTATGGATATGGAAGTGATTATGAAATTGACAAGGGTGATCCGTCCCCCGAAAGATAGGTATCCGTTCTTCCAATTGTTAATACAGCTAGAAATATTGTCAACTAACCCCTCATAATACTGGATATAAAGCCTACCAGATGAGATCAGAGAACCCATACATTCCATATAATTTTTTTCTATTTATTCTAAGTAGTTCCTCAATTCTTTTACCTCACTATTATATTTTATTTTGTTATAAATTAATTTTTATTCTTACAAACACATTTATATAAAAACTATTTTTTGTTGTGTTTTTCTTACTTATATTAAAATTTATTTCTCTAAATTATAAAAATTAAATATTTTAAAATATATTTAAAATTTGGAATCAATATATCCAAATTTGTTTATAATTTCATTTTTTGGGTCATAAAAAAATAAGTTACTAGGTAAAAAACTGAGTTATCACGTAAAGGTAAATTACAGTGAAATTGAAATTACGTATAAAAAAACAAAAATACCACAAAACTTATCACTTATTTATGTGGATGAGAGTTTGATATAAATATTATATTTAATAGACTATTTTGGGTGTCTTACATTAAAATCTTGTATGGATTTCAAGAGGAGGAAGTGTTATATTTAATAAAATGTAATTTTATATCATTTTATATATTAAATATGATTTCAGGATTAAGGTAAGTGTAAATATAAATTATGAATTAAAAAAATATGAAAAAAATTATTTATAATAATTTAATCACATTATAATAATTTATTTTTAATTTTAAACATAGTATAATTATTTAAGACGACTATGCAGCGTTGATACAACGCTTATACAGACATATGAAAAATCAAACAAATGGTTTACAAATATTAAAAGTGATAATATTTAGATGATTTATGGAATGAATTTTTTTTATAAATACTAATGAAGGATAATTTAAGATTTATTTTTTTTGTAATTCGAATTACCTTGTTATCTTGATTCCTTTAAAGTCAAAATTTTTGAATAGCGTCAAAAATGAATCTAAATGGTATTTTGTGTTTTAAAACAATTTTTAAATCATTATAAAATCATAAAATCCTATCATAACTCAGTTGTATAATAATTTTCAATGATATAATGAGTGGTAAATTAATGTTTCACTTGTAATTTTTATAATTACTTTTAGGATCGTCAAATATTGATTTTTTTTATAATGGCTAAGGTTAAATTGGATTAACGAGTGGGTTAAACCAAAAGGTAAGATTTAAAATGACACCTAAACCTATAAAAATTTAATTTTCTGATATTATTTTTCAATTATCAAACATATATTTAAATATATGGAAGTTTAGATTTATTTGGAGAGAGTTTGACACATATTATACATTAATAATTCATGTATTTACACGATTTCCACCCACTTCACTTATAAAAGGGCATCTCTTAAAATATTTTAATCACACCTATTGAGCCATTTATCTTGAGAAATATTTACCCAAATACCTTACCAACCTTACTTATAATGTTTTAGAGGTTTTCTATCACTAAAATACCAACCTAGAAGGCTTAATGTGTAATCCCAAAATATTTCTCAATGAAGAGGTATAACTCTTAACCAAGTGTTTTCATGTTTATTTATTCTTACAAATCCTTTAAATATTTTATAAACTTGATAATATGATAACATAAATATATTAAATACTCTAAAATTCTATTCATTTTATGTAACAACCCTTTATTATCTCATTTTCCATCCTATGTGAAATGAAAACATCGCTCGTTCGTATGTGTGCACTACCACCTCCACAAAACGACGTGTTTATATTTTCATCACCGTCTCATAAGGATGGTTATTATAATAGATTTGATAAATATATATATTATATTCTTGAAATAAATATTATTCTATAAATATAATATGCTACTTAGCTTCTTACCCTTCCACCTGTTAAAATATGATAATATCACTCGCACATATATATAGACTACAACCACCACAAAGTGATGTAATTAATTTTTCATGCCATAATTTCATGAATGATTATAAAATTACATTTAATGTATAAAAAAAATAATTATTTAATTATTAATATTCCGGATATAATTTAACTATGAACCCTTAGACCATGGTCAACATATTAAAGTTGGTTGGGAATTATGAATTGAATGTCCTCAAAACATATGACGTAAAATTAACTGATTTAGTAAAAAAATAAGGCATGGTAATAAATGAAATAACATGAATTATTATAATGGAATAAATATGAATATGATTATTAATAAATTATAAAACTAATATAATTCTATTCTTTATGAGTTAGAGAACGTATAAAATGAGTTGGGATACATGGTATGTGATTTTCCTTTAAAACCTTGTTTTAATGTTTTCCTTTAAAAATATTTCTCCTATATATCCGTGTTCATAAAATATTTAAAGAATTCTATTATTTATGTTTCAAAGACATTTAAATGTCATTTTTAACAACTTTTTTACTTTCTTTATAAATGGTTAAAAATAATATTTTCAAATTTTTTCCATAAGACTAAATTTTGACTTTTTAAAAAAGCGTGAAAAGAATGTACTCTTTTAATGTATGAAACGTGAATAGATTATACCAATATCATGATCGTTATTTTATTTGAATCTTACATTAAAATTTTCTATGTTTATTTTAAAATAAAGTAATTTTCTTAATATTTTGGAAATTTTATTTAATATTTTATCAAAATAAATGAATATTTTTCTCATGTTTTCAATGAAAAGTTTTAATATTATTTTAAATGTATTTTCATATATGTCAACATCCTTTTATGATTATTATTATATACAAGGGATATAATCTAATGATACCATACACCTTATTTCTCTGAGCGTATTGTGATCATTTTGTTCAATTTATTGGATGGGGAAAATATTTACATTTCTCATGCTATTTTTAATACGAATATTTATGTTGATTATGTTTTGTGTCATTATTAATTTCTATCATATGATGAATTTATTGAACTTAGTAAGTGATAGGAAGGTCCTAGGTATAAATAAAACCTTGATTCCTTAGTAAGTATCATGATACAAACTATCCTTAGTATTTAGTGAATTACTACCAAATTATTTATGATGTATTAGAATAAGGCCTTGATAGTATGTTTATGATGTCATGGTTAAAATCCTTGATTTTATGATTATGATGTCTAAAATTATTCATTCCATCATTATAAAATCTTTTATTATTATCCATTTTAATATTTTTATCCTTGTATATATTTCATGTTCAAATTATTGATTGTTTTTATGGAAATTGTTTGATTACATAAGATTAGAAAATGATCTTTGATTTAATTTTTTTATAATCTCTTATGTGTAAAAAGTTTTTTCAAGGAGAATATTTAATTTTTAATAAATCCTCCTTAATCATGATTTTAAATTTCTGCTTACTTATGGAATTCTTTATGAATTTGTTTTGGTAAAAAGTTGATTTCAATGGTAAATAAATGATTATTTTAAATTAAAAGTTTTAATATGAGAAAAGGAAAACATTCTTATGCATTTTCATGAATTTAAAATAGATTAACAAGTTTTATTTATTTTTATATCCATTACTAAGATTTTTTTATCGCACATTTTAAAGTATTTTTAACATAGATCAAGGAAGTGTAAGACTTATATAAATGTCAATGGTGGTACATCTTGAATGAAGAAAAAGTGTCCAGAACGAGAACATGAGTGTAATCATAAGAACATATTTTGTGGTAAATGTTTAGGAATTTTTATGGTATAAGAAAATCCAGGTATATTGGAAAATATACCCATTTTTTGATAAATACATGGGTTTTAATATATATTAGTTGTCTTAATTATTTAAATATTTATACCTAAAAACATTCTTTGAGATGTAAGTGACTGAAAATTTATTTTTTAAATTTTCAATTATGAAAGTTAATATTTGGGTTAGTTTATTTAGAATAAAATACAACATGTTAATAGTATGGTTTTAGAACAGAATCTACATGCACTGGTAAAGGGTGTTATAGTTTGATTTAGTTGTAATGGATATATTTGAGTCAACACACAAGTCCTTATTTCTGAAGAACTTGGAAACCAACAAGATGCTTCATATAAATTTTTTCATATAAGTCCCCATGAAGGAATACTATCCATGTGTATAACTATTACAAATGAAGTCCTTCTGATGTAACTAAATCCAACACCGTTTATATAGTTGTGTTCTTAACTACTGGTGAAAATATATTTGAGAAATACACACCTTCCATTTTATAAAATCCGTTCATGACTATCCTATCCTTATTACTAATTTTACTATATAATTATTACTTTAACCAATAAACCCATTTGTTTTGTAATACCTTCTTACCAATAGGATTCTTCATCTACACCCATGTTCTAAACACATAGTGGTAATTTAGCACATCCTTTTTAGATAAATCCTATTATTTTGAGTCTCTCAAACTCATTGAATCTTCTGATATCTCTATAATACATTAGAAGTAATTATCTAAAACTATCACTATACCTTTTCACCATGCATATTTAGCTATTAGTTCTTAAAAGTTTTCCCCATGAATGAGTTTCTTCTGGTACTTTAATTTACATCATTTTAACTTTTGGTGTTTGAGATTCCACAATACTTGAACTCCCTGGTACATCTAGTATGGGAAAAAATATCAAAACTGGACCTCCTCCTTCTTGTAACTTCTCTGGATATAATGGTATTTCTAGTACTACTATACTCACTTTATTTTCTAGATCATCCATAACTTCTAGATGTTCATCTAGACGAACCTTATCTTCTTACAATACTTTTATTAAAATGAAAATTTCCTCTAGGTTATGATATTTACACAATATCTCTTCATTTAATATCAAATTTAAACTTATAATAAATTTCTAAGATTAATTATCCTATAGTTGAAATACACAATCATCATTTTTATAACAAAAAAATTATCATTCTTGGGAATTCTCCTCCACCTTATCTCATTACTTGGAATCAATGTAGACATATATGAGTGATCGAGATATTTTTAAGTGGTTGAAATCAAAATTTTTTATGAACCAACAGTTTTCCATAATTTATTGTCTAATTTCTGATATTGTAATCTAATTAAATAATCACACCATATAGTTTATAGATTTACCCCAAAACACCTTGGGTAACACTCTATGAATTTACATACTCATTTCATTTTCCATAAATGTAATATTAATCCTCTCTACAACTCTATAATGTTTTAGAGTCCCTAGTATAATATTCTTAAATAGAATCCCCATCCACCAGTAGAACCTCTAGAACTCCCTACTTTCATACTCACAACCGTTGTCCAACCATAAGCACTTCAATTTGCATCTGGTCTATTTCTCAACTATGGACCTACACTGGATGAAATTCTCAAACATTTCATACTTGTTATATAGAAAGAACACCAACACTTTACAAGTATTATCATTGATGACCATAATTTATAAGAGAGATCCTTCAAGAGAATGAACTAGAGTTGTCCCACAAACATCCATGTGAATCAAATAAAACTTATAATGCTTAATCATTTTCCATTATATCTAAAAGGACACCTTATACTGATTTAGAATTTTGAAATCCTTATATATTCTATATTCTATGGTTATATAATTTAATAATCCTTTTAAAAATAGAATTTTCATCCCCATATCACTAATATAGCCTATATGGTTATTCCATAACTTCATAGAAGTTAATTCTCTAACATGTATCACTCATTTTGATAAACCTGTAAGGTACGACATCCCATCCTTTACTAATCTTATAATGACCATAGAGTCATGTGATATTTTTCATTCACTATCTATGAAATTAGTATAGAAACACACACTCTCAAGTGGTCAAACCGAATTTATTTACTTACTTAACCTCGATATGTTCCACACATTCTCAAAATCTAGCATCCTTATGTTCATTTTCTGAACTAAAGAATCATCATTTCCCACCATCTAAAGAGATTTTTCATCTTCAAGTTATACCTTTTCATACCTTTTTGAAGTGTAATTTCTCAGACCTCCTCTCCCTGATGTTGAGTAGAATGAAGCTGTAGAGTTTATCACCCAATACCCCAATGAACATGTGATAGTTAATAACAATTTTCTCATATATTCTGAAACATTATTTATAGACTCACTTTTAAAAGAATAATTTCTATAATTATAACTTTTTTTACTATAATTCTTCTCTAGGTTTCCTTTTATCCCCCGACACCATCACAAAGGAGCACTATCCACCAATATACTCCTATTTTGGCTCCCTCTTTCTTTTCCCTTCTAGTGACCTTTTCATCTAGTGGTACATCCTTTTACTTCTATATTTTTAGAATTATAGAAAGATTTATAGATCTTCTTCTAATGAATTACCTTATTCAATATCAGGTCTCTAACGTCCATGAACCTAAATTCTATTTTTTTAAAGATTTACTTATAGTGGTTATTACCATGTTACATGATTCCAAGAGCTAAGATAGTAACAAAAACACTCAAACAAGGTCTTCAAATCCTACCTTCACCAAACCCAACTGACTTATAATGATATTGAATCTATTTATATGATTAAAAGTTAAATTACCTTTTGAAATTTAGATTCCAAATAGTCTCCTTAGTAAGAAACCATTTTTTATCATGATGGTATATTTATATATATTAGTAAGGGTTTTCATTAATTTTGATGTTTTCTTCACTTCCAAAATTTTAAGTGATACACTTTGGGAAAGTGACATTCACACCAACCCAAGTTCTTTCTTATCTAGTCTCTCCAATTCCTATTATTTCATCACTTCCATATTAGCTACAAAAACATAATATCAAGGTCCTTATATATAAATTAATCCCCCATCATCACCTTCTAGTGCCCAAAATATATTCTATCAATATTATTGATCAGGTCCTTACTATCATCAAATTCCATCCCTTTGAAATTTTCGAGATCCCACTATTTTTAAATAATGTGATTAAGAGGATAGGAACTGATTATCAATATTCTCTTACAAGGAAAATAGTAAAATATTTATGATAAAACTAGCCTTTTACACATATTATTACATGATTTGAAGCATAATTATCCATCAAATATGATCCAAGGATCATAAATTCTTATGTATTTGGAAGTCTAGGTATATAAAATTGAAAGAATGTAAATAGAATAAAACATATTTATATTAATATTACAAAATTAGATCCTAAAATCCTTTATTATACTACAAATTCATAGGTTAACCTAGGTGAAACATATACACAAGGTATGATCTAAAAAGTTGAGTAAGGGAATAAAAATTGGAATATATCATAACACATGAGTTAGAAGGAATAACATGATGACATAAAAAGTAATGGAACATGAATAAACATATGTAAGCATAAAATATAGATAATGGTATCATGTGATCTTGGAAACATATGAATTTTTCAGGAACATATAAAACGACATAAACATAAGTTAAGGCTAACTTTCAAGACTATATCACATGGTGGACAAAGTCTCATAAGGGAATAGGCTTACCCTTAATCCCATACATGACATATCATGAGATTAAAATTTACCCAATTAATTGGTGTGCTATTTGGGCACACCCATTATAAATTTTTTATGCATATTTTTTCCACCTAAATAACCAATCATAAGGAATACACATAAGGTTTACCCATGGAAAGAAATGGGCATCATAATCATGTCACAAGGAATAACCAAAGGGAATATCATAATGGTGTCCATTAAATAATGAATTTAAATAATAATTGGTCATTAATAAGGGAAAATAGGCATAAATAATGATAAATTATGTCCAAATTAAGTGAAAAAATCTAAAAATAGTGTTTAAGAAACTTTAGAGATGACCCACTTTAGTGTGGTTTAAGGGAAAATATTAAAGCGTATTTAAAGAGAACAAATAAATAATTGTTTATATAAAACCAAAAATTAACTAATATAGTTTTTCATGATAAAATGAGTGATTTTAGAAAAATATTTGTGTGTTAAAACAGTTTATGGAGTGTACTTAAAAATGAGTAAGAAATGGGGATGTTCCCTTTTATAAGGCTTTCATATCGGGAGGAATTGAGAAGGGAATATTTTTAAACATGTATTCCCACATAAAATATGGATAAATTGATCTAGATAAATAATTTTAGAAAATATACATATAATTAAGTAGAATTATATAAGAATAATGAAGAAATATATTAGTGTAAATAGAGAGAAAGCATAACCTAAAGGTAATTTGGATGTTCAGAGAGATCCCTTACCTTATGTCCGAATGTGTTATTTACTTTCACTTAATGTTCCAGATAATAAAATTATATTAATTATTGATTTAATTAAAAACATATTAAACATATATTTGATTTATTATAATTTAATTAAGTTCATTTATGGCCATTTTTATGAGTTATAATGTTTAATTTCATTTTTCCAGGAGTATTCGTTTCATGGTTTTATGGTCGGCTCCCTTGAGTACAATTATGGGAGTTTTTGTCAAATGGAATAAAAACTAAATAAGTAGAATGAAATGGTATTAATATACTTTAAAATCTTTAAATGGTATCATATATCATTATTTCCGATATGATGATGATTCATTTGATAAAATGTTAATGATAAACAATGATTTTTTGGCGGTTTTTCGATCATCACAAACTAGTTTGTTTTATTATTTGATATTATATATATATATTAGTTAAAGAACATGAAAAAAGTTATAATATAAACATTATGTTCTTTTTAACCATTATAATGGTTTTATGACCAGCCTTGAAGGTAGTAATGGAAAATGAAAAATCGTCATCCACGAAGGCGGCAAATCGATATATCACGGACGATGTTTTCATTTTTAAGATAAAAAGGGGAAGAAAAGATATTTGATGATAGATATTCCATTAAAACAATAATATTATAGTATATATATGATACTAGACTTATCATGAATTTTTTTATAGGGTAGGTGAGGATAATGTAGAAGAAAGAAATAATCTAAAAGAGAAAGAAGGAGGATTTTACCTCTTTAATTCATATCTATTAGAACCTCCTTAAGGCACATGGGTTTAGTATTTTGTTGATACCATAAGATATTGGACATGGATAAGGGGATTGTAAAGGGGATTATAATGGGAATTGGGTAGAATTTAGATAATATAAAAATCATATGAGGTGTGAGGAGAAGGGGTGGTGATGGGTGGTATTTATATGAGGAGATAAGGGTGTTTTTGATTATTTTATTCATTTTTTTTATTATTTTGGATCAATACTATCAATAGTGTTGATTAACAAGACTAAATACAGTAAATATAAAATTTTAGTTCTATATAATATGTAATTACATCATCCTTGACTCAACCATGAGACAAAATTTCATTTATTTACTTATAATGTTCAATACTACAAATTACCGTATTTCACTATTAAAAAAAATCAACTATTATAGAAAAATTTAAAAAAATATAAAAAAATCACCTTAAACACTTTTTCACTTATAGATTTCAAAAATGGACTCCACTTGATGAAAATAATCATTTAATTATGATAAATTTAATTTTTAATTAAAATCATCATTTATTTGAAGAGTACCGATTTTAATATTATAACATATTTTATGACACATTAGAAAATTAATCAAGGTCTCATAAAATTATATTATAATTATAATAAAATAAGATATTAATTTATGAATCTATTTTATGAATATAAATTTTCTTTTAAATCAATATTTTAATTATAAAATATTAAATAAACCTTTATGTTTCACAGACATACCAACACTTAATTTATCATTTTTGAAATATTTATTTACTTATTCCATGATATAAATATATAATATTTTCATTTATAGGATACCTAAATTTTATTTATACTTCAATAGGTTTTGTTATTGTTCTAACATCCAGATTACTATTCTTAAGAGTCAAATTACTATTCCAATGATCAAGTTACTATTACAATTATCAGATTTCTAACGGTCATAAAGGTTTTATACTTCCTATAAATACCTCATATTACATTCATCAATAACTTCTATTTTATCCCAAGGTTATATATAAATTCATATTTTAAATGAAATTTTTATTATTAGAATTATGTTTTATTTCTACAGCTTCATTTGTGAGTGTGGTCATTCTAGTGAATTGAGCAGATCCAAAATTTATTATTCTTATTATCATATTTTCTATTAATTATCCCACTGTAATATTTGACATTCTTATTATCTTTTTTTATTACTAAAGTATCATTAATAATTTTTGATAATAATTTTTTTATTGGGTTCTCTATGTGATGTATGTGCTTTATACTTTAAGATATAATTATAAGGAGTGAAATTTCATTGATAAAATTTCGAGTCGTTACGTTAACCCCCCTTATGAAATTTCAAACTTGAAATTTCATTTTACATACTAAGGTGAAAACTAGTGATGGTACTTATCATTTTTCAATTCATCCAATTCCTAAGTCACCTATTCTTATTTATGTTTCCTCCATAGTACTTTGATCAGGTGATTAGTCTTGTTGCATATAAATTTATCTCTACTGTCCAAGATCATCACCAGATTCTTTTTATAAGAGAGATCATTTTCCATCTGTACCACCTATGGGTTATGTACATGTTAGGGATCTAGTATGTACTTCTTTATAAGTTATACATGGAACACATCATGTACTTAATACATGGTTGGTGGAAGTTTTAGTCGATAAGACACAACTCCGACCTAATAAAGATTCTTGAAGGGGCCAATATACTTGGGACTTAGCTTTACTTTCTTCCCAAATCTAATGACTCTATTCCATGGAGATATAAATAGGAATATCTTATCACCAAACTCAAAATATTATTCCCATCGATGATTATTATCATATCTCTTATGTCAACTTTGGGATGCCCTGATATTTTGCTAAATGGTTTTTACCTTTGTACAATTTATTTGACTATTTTAGGTGTTCTACATTTTCCCATAAAGGGATTCATATGGATTAATTTGGATGTATGACAGTAAAATATTATTGTAAGAGAACTCAACCAGAGGTAGATGATGGTCACATAATCCTTTGAATTCCATAAAACATTCTCTTAACATGTATTCCAGTGTTTGAATAGTTTGCTCAGATTATCCATTAGTTTGAGGATGATAAGTCCTATTAAATTTCAACTTAGTGTTTATAACATGTTGGCGACTTTTCAAAAACATAGAGTTAAATCTTAGATTTCGATCGAATATAATTGATAATAGTACTCTATGTTTCCTAACAACTTCTCTCATTTATATCCATGAAAACTGATTGAGTGATAAGTCCTCTCTAATTGTGATAAAGTGAGATGTCTTTATAATATGGTCTATAACAAACTATATAGCATTATTTCCATTTAATGTATTTAGAAGTCGATTGAAAAAGTCCATGGTTATGTTTTCCCATTTCCATGTTTGTATGGTTAATGGTTGCATCATCTCCTCAGACTTTTTTCTTTCAACCTTAACTTACTGACATTCTAGGAAATTTAATGCATATTTATCCATATCTTTCTTCATATTGTCCCACCAATAGCGCTCTCAAATATATCGATACATCTTCTTTCTCCATGGGTGAGTACAGAAGGTTGATCTATGCACATCATTCATAAGATCTTTCTTTATCTCCTAATTGTATGGTACTCATAGTCATGACGCAAATCATATGAATCCTTCCTCATCAATTTTAAACTCTGAGAATTTCAATTTTCTGATAGCTTCCTACTTCTGATGAATTACCAAATCATCTCTTTGAGCATCATTTATCTTCTCTAAAAGAGATCACTGAGAAATCATTTGAGAAAGGATTGATGATTTTCCTTCCTTAATTATTTCCATGTACATCCTTTTAATGTATTATAATAATTAATCCTTTTCAATTATCATTATTTATAGAGTTACAGAATCCATTATACTTAGAGAATCTTCCACTTTATTTTCTTTTCTAGGATAGTAGTGGATTGAAAAGTCATAATCCTTGATGATATCTAACCATCTTCATTGGTGAATATTATACTTTTTATATGTGAATATTTATTTTAGGATGTTATGATTATTATATATCACACACTTCTCCCAATAGAGATGATGCCTTCATATTTTCAGCATGAAGATAATAGCCGCCGACTTCAGATCATGCATGGGATAGTTTTACTCATGAAATCTAAACTGCCTTGAGGTGTATGCTATCAATTTATCATTTTACATAATTATATAACCTAATAAATTGTTTGAAGCATTAATGTATACCACAAAGAGTTACCCACTTATTAGTAGTGTGAGTACTGGTTCAGTGATATGTCTATTTTCTAACTCTTTCAAGCAGTCCTCACATTCACTAGTCTAGAAAACATTTACTCCCTTCTGAGTCATCTTGTTTAGTGGGTTTTAAAATCATGATAAGTTCTTCAAAAGTCATCACTAATACCCATATATACCAAATAATCTATGGATCTCCATTACATATGCTGGTCTGTTCCACTTCTCAATTTCATTTGTTTTAGAAGGGTCCACATATATTCCTTTGCTGGTGATAACATGCCCAAATAATGATACTTCCTCCATACATAACACAAATTTACTATAATTTTCATATTTTTTATCCCTACATAAAGTCTTTAGCATAGTATTTAAATGCTCCTCATGTTCCTCCTTGCTCTTGAAATATATCAAAATATCATTGATAAAGAATACAACAAATTTGTCTAGGTAATATCTAAAGACTCTATTCATTAATTCCATAAGTATTTTTGGAGAATTAGTGAGTCCAAAGGGAATAACTATGAACTCATAGTGTCTATACCTCATTCGAAAGGCAGTCTTGGGAATATCTTCCTTCCTCACCTTTAATTGGTGATTTCCCGACTGAATATTCACCTTAGAGAAATACTTGTCCCCATGTAATTGGTTGAACACATTATATATCCATGGAAGGGGATACTTGTTCTTTATTTTGATTTTGTTGAGATCACACTAATAAATGCATAGGATCATTGATCCATAATTATTCTTGACAAAGAGGATTGTAACACCCCATAGTGAAGCAATTAGGTGTATAAAACCCTTATCAAATTCTCTTTTAACTACTCCTTTAGTTCCACTAACTTATTGGTGATAATATTGTAAGGAGTCTTTGATATAGGCATATATCCAGGTATAAGATGAATTACGAACCCAACCTGCCAGTCAGGAGTAAGACCAGACAATTTTTTAGGGAATACATTAGTGTATTCCCTCACAATGGGAATGTATTCAAACATGATCCTCTCGTTTATTTAAATCATCTGAGTTTGGTATGATTGTTCATAGGGAAATAATATCCAAAATTGAGATTATTATTATGAAGGAGATTCATCCTCCTCCTCAAACTTGTATAGAATTAGAGGATACCTCAGTATTTGAAGAGTGATCTCCCTTTATTGACAGTTGTTTTTGGATTTATATATACAGATAGCCAATTCATGCCAAATATATAATCAAACTCCACCAAAATAAGTAAGATTAGATTTTATGGGTGGTTTAGTCTACAAACATTAATCGATGAGGAGTTATATACTTTATATGTAATGATTTCCCCATTATATTTTATCACAGATAACTCAACCATCATATTTTGATGTGGTGTATTAATAGTTCTACTAAACTTGAATGATATAAAAGAATTATAATAACTATAATCAAATAGTATATTCTCTATTATTTGAATTAATAACTAGAATAAAAATCACCACATCATTATCAGGATCCACCTCAATAGTAGTGATATCATATAACCTTCCTTTCTACCTTGAAGGTTTTTGTCGTAGATTATCCCTAACAACATTTTTCTTAAGGAATTGTCTTGCATAGTTCTCGTGTTCATTGTAGTTAAAGTATTGAACAATAGATATAGTGTTTATATAAAATTTATTTTCCACTTTCTCATTAGTGGGTTTATTCATTTTACTCTGGCATTAATTATCTTGGTTCCCCTCACTTTCTCACTTGAAGCACCTTATACTTCCACTTAGGTAGTTTTCATAATCCTTCTTCCTAAAATTTTGGAAATTTGGATGTTGGGTTTTCTTTCCTGTATAATATTTTTCTTTTGGACCTCATAAAGAGAATTTCATCTTATTTTCCTTATCTCTAGTCCCAAGAGACCACTAGGAATCATCTATCTACATATCAATTTTAAGGGTACAAAGAATAATCTCTTCATAACTTTAAAAGTCCTAAATTTACAAGGATTTTCATAGACTTAGTTTCAACCCACTAAAGAATCAGCCCACCTTACTTCCAGTGTGGATGACAAGGCCATATGCTTACCGTGAAATCCTTTTGATGTTTTCCTCATATGATCTGATATATTCATCTTCCTTTTTCTTCAAACTGAGGATCTCCCTCTCTTTCTTAAGATGGTGAGTTTGGGAAAATATTTATTGAAAAATATTTTATTGAATGAATCCCATTCCATGGAATCCATTTCCTCTTTAGACTTTGTTCTATTTATCTATGTCCACCACTAATAAGCTTCCCATCAAAATGATAGACCACCAAGATGACTTTCTATTCTTCTGAGCATTGGAGGATATAAAATATCTTCTTAATAGAGTTAATCCATTATTCTAAAATGAGGGTATTGGACGATCCAATAAATATAGGAGGCCTTTTTCACATAAAGGATTCGATCAAAACTTTTTCTTTCTTAGGAGAAGGAGAGAATTCGATATGATTCAAGTTATTATTCATAACTTGATCCATTTTTTCAATTACCATAATAAAGTTTTGAGATCTCATCCCCATTAAATTTGGTATTTTATTAGGGAAATCATCACACTACATATCAAAATGATTGTGGGAAAAATTTCTCTTATTTACAACCATTAAATAAGAAAAATAATGTACATTATGGGGGGCATGAATAGTTATCTAATAAACATATAAAAATTCAACTTTGAGCATTGAAGGATAAAGTTGTAAATGAAAATTATATCCTAACTTTTGGTTATTTAAGATTCAATATAGGTTATACATGGTGATATAATTCTCCCTAGGGTTATTAATAAAGTTTTCCAGTCCTAATCTATAAAAAAAAAACTATTCTATGATACCAACTATAACAACCCTATACTTTCACACATATTATTATTTGATTTTAATCATAATTATCCATAAAATACATACCAAAGATCATAAATTCCAGTGTATTTATAATACTAGGTACATAAAATTGAAATCATGAAAATAAAATAAAACATAAATATATTAATATTCCATAATTATCTCCTAACATCCTTTGAGATTATGACAACCTTGCTTTTTATTATACACTTAAACTTTTTTATTACAAAAAATTCACTTGATACAACATATAAGATCAAGAGGTCTTGTGTTTTTGGGGATTAGGAACATTACATAACAACTTATAACATAAAATACACAATATCTTTATTGAATACTTACTTTAAATAACCACAACATTCCCCTGTACTTAACATTGTATAGATAACCTAAGGACATATATAAGAATGGGGTGAGCTATAAAGACCAGTAAGGAAATAAACATGGAAAAAAACCGAGGAATACAATACATGTTAGATAATAGGAATATCAATGGATAAAAATAGGAACATGAACATAAATTCATGATAAATCATTATAATCATAACATGGAGATGTGGAAACAACATTTAACATGATATTAACATGAGCCAAGGATCATTGGACATGGAGCATGAGTAAATCCTCATTGCACCTGAATTACGAGTAAACCCTTGTCGCACTTGAATTATAATGAGTTAACACTCATTTCACATGACATATCATGATACTATACTTTACCCAATGAATTAGAGTGCTATCAGGGCACACCCTTCATAAACATTTCATTTCATGCATAAGTTTTCCAGATAGATCATACAACATGGATTCATTAAAATCATAATTCATTACACGAATAAGAGATGTGGAATAAATAAATGTAAGTTCTCATTTAACAAGTAAATGTACATAAATGTGAATACCCTTGATAGAGGAGTGGGTATGGTATTCACTACACAATGATTTTATCATGGTAATTTTGGTGTAATTTCATCAGCATAATGACGTCAAATAGAAATTTATAAGATGGGTTGATGAGAGTGAAAAGGGTATCTCATAATTTATACATTAAATGGATAATAAGGGGATAATTTTACATAATATATAAACATATTTAATGGAATTTAGATGCATAATATAAACTAATTTCTTGAATGTAAATGAGGAGAGAGAAATATCTTATGGAATTTTGGCATGGTAACGAGTATACATGGGAGACATAGATGAGAGAGAAAGGGGTTTATCATTATTAAAACATAAGGAGTACAATATAGGAGAGGTGTGAAATCATACACCAACATTTACACTTGAAAATAAAAGGGAATAAAAATATAAATAATCTTGGATAAAATGAGAAAGGAAGAAATCCCTTACTTGGAAGTGTGCTTCAAAAGGATTGGGAGAGGATTGAGATAGGCTTATTGGGGGATTGGGGTGCCTTGGGAGGATTATATATAGAGGATTAAATAGTTAGTATTAACTCCAAAGGATTTGAGTTTAGATGAAGGGGGAGCCTGGGTGAGTTTATATAGGAAAGGAGAGGGAATTTTTTATTATTTAGGTTTGGGACACCACACATTAAACTTATCAAAACCAAAAACCATCCCCTGGATTTTGCCCATTGTTTTTTATAGAGGGGAGTGTAAAAAAATATTTTATATGGAAAATGGCCTAAATTCTTAAAATAATAGTGTTTCTTATGTGGAGGTGCGTCACACCCTCAAGGAAATCAATTTAAAAAGCTAAAATATTTTATATGTCTTGGAGGGTTCACTAAGGCTTTGTAAAATAAATAAAACAAACCTAAAATCACATTATTTTAATGTTAAAACATATATTGTCCGAAAATAATGTTTATAATATTTTATTACATCACTATTGGGTCATTATGATGTCATAAAACACATTATATATTTAAATGATATTTAATTTTTACCCAAAAATTCGACTGTCTCAAAAAATTATGTAAAATTCACCATTGAACAATTTTTAATTCCAGATTCCAAAAATACAATTCATTTTAATAAATAATTTTCTAAATATGTGTATTTTTAATTTTAAAATATAAATTTACATTTATAAAAAATTCATTGGTTTCGACAAAAATAGCTTTCCAACTTTAATAAAAATTACAATTGTATTCATAAAAATTATAAGATCATTTATGATTAATAAAAATTAATTTAATAATAATAATAATATTTTATTAAAATATTATTTAATTCAAAAATCCATTAATTTATCAAAATAGATTTCTTAATTGAATATTAACTAAAAATATTATTTTTTCTTAAACAAACTATTTACAAAGTAACAATAATAAAATGAATGTATATTCTTTATTATATACAAAAAAATGCACATAATAATAGTGCTAAAGTATTGTTACATAAACCCTTATAACACCCGCATATGACTGAATGGTAATGTGTGCAATGGTGACATACTCTTGGGGTGGCTCAGATAACATCGCTCGAGTGGTAATCTCTATCAACTTCCACTTCTCCCATAGGCAGTTCCATTCAAGATTCACGTGTTGAAGCTCGGCTTGGGCTTGGTAAAGAGAAAATCCCAATAACGCCACCTCCTTCTCGAGCTATGAAAAATGGGCTTCGTATGGGGAAAATCTACTGGATGAGCCCATCGCTTCCTTTGGATGAGTAAATTGGATTTGTTAAAGTCCTATATTTATACTAATCATGTGATCACTATTCAAAAACCATACTAAAAACGATCACAATTCTTAACGGTATTTTAAGGTCCAAAAACATAAAACCAAAGAAGTTCATATGTTATATAACCATTTCACATAATAATACATTTAATTAGATCAAGAGGAATTTCCATTATTAAAAATTTGGGTCGTTACAATCTTCCCCCCTAAGAAATTTCACCCTCAAAATTTCATTTTCCCATACTAAAAAAGATTTGGGTAACTCTCCTTCATCCCTTCCTCTAATTCCTACATCGCTTATTCAAACTTGTGGTTTCACCACAACACCTTAATGATGGGCACTGTCTTATTTCGTAGAACTTTTTCTCTATAATCTAAGATCTTCACTGGTTTCTCCTCGTAAGAAAGATCATACTCTAACTATACTACCTCTGAAGAGAGTACATGTGAAGGATCTGGTATTTACTTCCTTAAGTGGGATACATGAAATACATCATGTACTTTGGCCATGGTTGGTGGAAGTGCTAGTCGTTAGGACAAAACCTCAACACGATCAAGAATCTCGAAGGGGCCGATGTACCTAGGACTTAACTTCCCTTTCTTTGAAAACCTAATGACCTTTTCCATGGAGATATTCATATAAATACCATGTATCCAACTTTGAACTCAAGTTCTCATCGATGGTTATCTACATAACTCTTAAATCGAATTTTTTCTACCTTGATATGCTGCTAAATGGTTTTCAACTTCTCCACCATTTCTTCGAACATTTCATGTCCTAGAATCTTAAGCTCACCTACTTCCTCCCAACACATAGGTGTTCTTCACCTTCTCCCATAAAGGGCTTCATATTGCGCCATTTGGATGCTTGAGTGGAAACTGTTATTGTAGTAGAATTCAACTAGTGAAAGATGTTGGTCCTATCCTCCTTTAAATCCCATAGAAAATGATCTTAACATATCTTCAAGTGTCAGAACAGTTTTCTCATATTGGCCATCAGTTTGGGGATGATAGGCCGTACTTAAGTTCAGTTCATTTCTTAGAGCATGTTGGAGACTTTTCCAGAACTTCGAGGTGAATCTCAGATCACTATCAAATACAATAGATAATGGTACTCCATGCAGCCTTACCACTTCTTTGATGTAAATCCGTGCAAGTTTATCCAATGAGAATTCATCTATAATCATGATAAAGTGATATTTATTTCTAAGAAGATCCTTAAAAACCCATATAGCATTATTTCCTCTGGATTTAATTGGAATTCTAGTGACAAAGTCCATGGTAATATTGTCCCACTTCCATGTTGGTATGGGTAATGGTTGCATCATCCCCTTATACTTTTTTAATCTCATCCTTCACTTGATGACATACTAAGCACTTTGATGTATATTCAATAATCTCCATTTTCATACTGTCCCACCAAAGGTTTTCTTAGAGATCTCAATTCATCTTTGTGCTCCCTGGGTGAATAGAGAATGTTGAGCTATGTGCTTCATCCAGAAGCTCCTTCTTTATCTATGGATCAGATGGTACACATAATTGTGACCCAAATCACACAATTCCATCTTTGTAAACCACAAAATCTAAGGATTTCCCATTTATGATAGCTTCCACACATTTCATAATTTCCACATCCTTTCTTTGAGAATCCTTTATTTTCTCCATAAGGGATGGTTGGGAAATCATTTGAGAAAGGATTAATGATGTTCCTCCCTTAATTATTCCCATCTCCATCCTCTACAAATCTAAGAAGATTGTATCCTTTTCAATTCTCATCATTGATAAATATGGAGGATCCTTTCTATATAGAGAATTCGCCACCATGTTTGACTTACCAGGATGGTATTGGATTGAGCAGTCATAATACTTGATGAGTTCTATCCATCTTTGTTGGTGCATATTATGCTATTTTTGTGTGAATATATATTTAAGGCTCTTGTGATCAGTATATATCTCACACTTCTCCCCATAGAGATAATGCCTCCATATTTTAAATGAAAATATCATAGCTTCCATCTTTATATCATGCATGGGATAGTTTTTGTCATTTATTTTTAGCCACCTTGAGGAATAGGCATGGAATTTTTCATTTTGCATCAACACACAACCCTGACCCTTCTTTGAAGCATCAATAAATACCACAATTGTTTTTCCACTCATGGGTAATTTGAGCATGAGCATAGTGATAAGACTCATTTTTAACTCCTTAAATCTTTCTTCGCATTCATCACTATATGAAAACTAGAATCCCTTCTAAGTTAGCTTGGTAAGTGGGTTTGACAATCATGAGAAATTTCTCACAAATCGGAAATAATATCTAACTAACACCAAGAAGCTATGGATATCCATTACTGATGTTGGCCTCAGCCATACCTCAATTGCAGTTTCCTGGGAGGGATCCACATATATCCCATTGCTTGTGATGATATGACCCAAGAATGATATCTCCTTCTACTAGAACTCACACTTTCTGTACTTTTCATAGAGATTCTCCTTATTCAAGGTCTCTAGTAAAATATTTAGATGCTCCTCATGATCCTCCTTGGTTTTGAAGTATATTAGAATTTCATATATAAAGACTACCAAAAATTTGTTAAGGTAATATCTAAAAACTCTATTCATTAAGTACATAAATATTCTTGGAGAATTAGTGAGTTTGAAAGGAATTACTATGAATTCATAGTTCTCGTATCTTGTATGAAAATAAGTCTTGGGGATATCTTCCTTCTTCACCCTAACTTGATAATATCTCGACCGCAAGTCTACCTTGGAGAATTATTGTGCCCCACATAGCTGATCAATCAAGTCATCAATTAGTGCCAGAGGATACTTGTTCTTTATCATTATTTTGTTAAGCTCAGGATAATCAATGAAAAATCCCGTTGAACAATCCTTCTTCTTGACGAAGAGGACCGGTGCACCCCGGGGTGAAGCACTTGGGCATATAAACCCTTTATAATAATTCTCCTGTAGTAGTTTCTTTAGTTCTTCAAGCTCTACAATAGCCATTCTATACAGATTCTTGGATATTAGCAAGGCCCCTAGTATAAGGTCAACTGAGAATTCAACATCTCTTCTAGGAGGAAGACCAAGGAATTCCCCAGGAAACACTTCAGCAAATTACCTCACAATAGGAATGTCTTCAAGGTTGGTTGCCTCCTTGGACTCAATCATCTGAGCCAGATACACATGCTCATAGGGTAGTAATATACACACTTAACATGATGGTGCAAAATAAGATTCATCTTCCTCCTTGCACATGTATAGAATTGGGGGTCAATTCTCCATATGGAGAGTGATTTCCCTCTCACGACAATTTATGTTAGCTCTATATAAGGAAAGAAAATCCATGCCAAGAATTGAATCAAATTCCAACAGAGGGAGTATTATGAGGTTCTCCAAGAAGTTCAATCCAATTATTATGACAGGGGAGGAGTTATATTCATGGGATGCAGTGATTTCTCCATTTTATTTACTGATCGAAATCTTTACTTACATGATTTTTGGTGGTGTTGAGAATGTTCTACTAAACTTTCAGGATACAAAAGAATTTGTAGAACTAGAATAAAAAATTATGTTTTATATTATTTAATGAATAACTAGCATACCTTTCACAACTTCGTTGTTTGGGTTCACTTCTGTAGTAGTGATGGAAAAAGCTCACCCTTTCTGCCTTGGAGGTTGTTGGTTTCCTCTGAAAACCCTTGGCTTAGGGCACTGATTTTAAAGGTGCCCTGGTTCTTTGCAGTTGAAGCAATGAACAATGTGTTGAGGTTCTAATAGAGCATTCATATCCTCTATTACAACCATAGTTTTTTATTATTGGTAGTTAACGGCTAGGTGACTTTCTCTTCCATACCTAAAGCATCTCATCATCCCCTTCAGGAAATTTCTGGGGTTCTTCTTTCCACATCTTTGGCAAGTGGGATGCTGGATTTTCTTAGCACTGTTAGATTTATCCATCGGAGTGCAAAAATTGAAGTCCAACTTACGCTTCTTATCCCCATGATACCCTTTAGATTATCCGATCGCCATTTTGACCTTGAGGGCACAACATGCAATTTCCTCATAGCTATCGAAGTCTTGGATCACTAGAGCTTTCCACAGGCTAGGTTTCATCCCACCAAAGCAGCGGTCAACCTTGCATTAGGGGGTAATGACAAATATGAAGGTGTATCGTGAAAGACTTGTTCATTTTTCCTCATACACTATGATGGATTCATCATCTTTTTTCTTTTGGGAAAGGAAGTACCTTTCCATCTTAAGTTGGAGGGTGTGAGGAAAATATTTATTAAAGAAAATTTTCTAGAAATACTTTAATTCCAATGCCTCGATCTCCTCATTAGGTTTAATATTTTTGATCAATGTACACCATTGATCGGCTTCACCCTCATGATGATAAGTATCTAGAAGAATATTCTATTGTTCGGAAAATTTAATGATAGAGAAGATATTTTCAATGGAGTTGATCCATTTTAGCGATTGGGGGATCATATGATCTATTAAAAGTAGGAGGCCTTTGTCTCATTAAGATCTTGATAGAAACATGTTCTTTCTTAGGGGGGTTGAACATTCCCTTGACCCGTGTTTCTATTCAAATATTTAGTTAACTAAGAGAGTATCATGAAAAAGTTTATGATTTCTACTCCCATCAGATTGGGCATCTCATTAGAACAATTTTCACATTGGTATTTACATCGACTGTTAGCCCGATTCCTCCTATTACTGTCTATTGGATGGAATAAAAGGAAAGTTAGGGGTAAAACATAAAGGGAAATGCAAGTAAAAAATGTATGAATTATAAATAACTTTTATTTCCTTAACTTATGAATCTATAGACTTCAATCTATGTAATCCATGATCTAATTTCTAACATATATTCTTAATGGAATTTTTTGAATTCCCTTAATAATGGTTCATAATAAGCTTGTGAATTTACAAAAGAATATCCCTCAGGTGTGTCGTAACCAAGAGTGAAACAAGGCCCATTGTCATGTATTGGGATACCCAGGGTCAAGCCCTAAACTCCTTGTTGGAGTTTTCACTCCTAGGTACATCTGTGCTAGAGCCGTCTCTACCTGCTCATATCCAGACGTGGATGTATTTGATTGATAAACCACTTACTCAATACTCAACAAAATTTCGGGATGTTTTATTATACTTAGTCTTATCCTTAAGTATTTTAATAGGGTTTTATAATCCTAATCCCAAAAATAACTAAACCTGTCCTCTAATAGCAACTATGATAACCCTGCTTTTTATTACATGCTTAAACTGGTTTATTATATAAAATTCACTTTATACAACATAGAATACCAAGAGGTCTAGAGTATTTGGGGATTAGGAACATTACACAACAAATTATAATATAAAACAAACAACATGTTTATTGGAAACATTCTTTACATAACCAGGACATTCCCTCATACTTAACATTACATGGGATAACCTGAGGACACACATAAGAAAGGGGTGAGCTATAAAGCACAGTAAGGGAATAAACATGAAATAATATGATGAATAAAATAAATGTTAGATAATAGGAATATAAATAGAGAAAAATATAAACATAAACATAAAGTCATGATAAATCATGATAATCATAACATGGAGATGTGGAAACAACATTTAACATGATATTAGCATAAGCCAAGGCTCATTGCACATGAAGCATGAGTAAACCCTAATTACACATGAAGCACGAGTAAACCCTCAGTTCAATTTAATTAGAATGATTAAAAACTCATTGAACATGATGTATCATAATACTATACTTCACCCAATGCATTGGAGCACTATCAGGGCACACCCTTATTAAACATTTCATTTCATGCATAAGCGTGGCACAGATCATACAAGATAGATTCATTAACATCATGATTCATTCCAAGAATAAGGGATGTAGAATACATAATTTTAAGTCCTCAATCAACAATTACATGTGCATAAAGGTGAATACACTTGATAGAGGAGTGGGTATGGTATTCACTACCCAATGATTTTGGAAAGGTAATTTTGATGTAATTTCTGCAGCATAACAACATCAAATAGAAATTAGTAAAATGGGTTTATGAGAGTGAAATGGTTATATAATAATTTATACATTAAATTTAAAGTAATTATATCATGGGAAATAATATAACAACATATTTAATGGAATTTAGATGCATAATATAAAATAATTTCTTGAATGTAAATAAAGAGAGAGAAATCTCTTATGAAATTTCGGCATGGTAAAGGGTATACATGGGAGGAATAGATGAAATAGAAATGGGTTTATCATAATTAATACATAATGAGTATAGTATATGGGAGGTTCAAAGTCATACCCCAACATTTATACTTGAAAATAAAAAGGAATAAAAATATAAAGTAACTTGGATAAAATGAGAAAGGAAGGAATCCCTTACATGGAAGTGTGCTTCCAAAGGCTTGGGAGAGGCTTGAGAGAGGCTTATTTGGAGTTTGGGGAACCTTTGGAAGATTCTAGAGAGATTAGGGAAGAGTTTGGACGAACTCAAAAGGATTTTAGTGAAGAGAAAGTGGGAGATTGGGTGGGTTTATATAGGAAAGGAGAGGAAATTCTTTATTATTTAGGTTTGGGACACCACACATTAAACTAATCCAAAAAACATACCATACCATGGTTTTTTTCCCATGGTTTTTTCTATAGGGGAGTTGAAAAAAAACATTTTATAAATAAAATGGCATAACTTCTTAAAATAATATGGTTGCTTATGTGGAGGTGAGTCACACCCTCAAGGAAATCAATTTTAAAAAGTAAAATGTCTTATAAGTCTTAGAGGGTCCACTAAGGGTTTGTAAAATAAATAAAACAAACCTAAAATCACATTATTTTAATGGTAAAAAATATATTGGAAAAATATAATGTTTATAGTATTATTTACATCACTATTGGGTCATTATGATGTCATAAAACACATTATATATTTAAATGGTATTTAATTTTTACCCAAAAATTTGACTATCTTAGAAAATTATGAAAAATTCACCATTGGATAATTTCGAGGTCCTGATTCCTAAAATAATATTCATTTTATCTAAATAATTTTCTAAATATGTGAATTTTTTACTTTTAAAATATAAATTGACATTTATCCAAAATTCATGGGTTTTGACAAAAACAACATTCCAACCTTAATAGAAATTACAATTGTATTTATAAAAATTATACGATCATTTATAATTAATAAAAAGTAATTTAATAATAATAACATTGTATTAAAATATTATTTTAATTCAAAATTACATTAATTTATCAAAATAGATTGCTTATTTGAATATTAACTAAAAATTCCATTTGTGCTTAAAAAAAATATTTACAATGTAACAATAATAAAATCAATGTATATTATTTATTATATACAAACAAATAATGCACATAATCATAGTGCTAAGGTATTGTTACGTAACCCCATATAACACCCACATATGACTGAAGGTAAGGTGTGAGATGGTGACAAACTCCTGGGGTGGCTTAGATAACATCACTCGGATGGTAATCTCTATCAACTTCCACTTCTCCCGTAAGAGGTTTCATTCAAGCTTCACAGGTTGAAGCTCAGATTGGGCTTGGTCAAGAGTGAAGACCAATGAAGCCACCTCCATTAGAGCTCCAACAAATGGGCTTCATATGGATAAAGTCTACTGGATGAGGCCATCGCTTCCTTTGTCTGAGTAAATTGGATTTGTTAAAGCCCTATATTTATACTAATCATGTGATCAGTGTTCAATGTCTATATTAGCAATGGTCATAATTCTTAATGGTATTTTAAAATACAAAAACACAAAACCAAACAAGTGTATATTCTATATAACCATTTCACATAATAAGACATTTAATTAGATCAAGAGAAATTTACATTATTAAAAATTTGGGTCATTACGGAGATCCTACATATTAATAGGATAAACTAGTTAATACATATAAAAATGGATGAGCTAAAAATCTCAGTAAGGGAATAAACATTGGAATATAACATAACGTATGGTTTAGAAGGTATAACATGATAACCTAAAAAGGCATGTAAAATGAATAAAAACATGGAATCATAACATATAGAACACGGGAACATATGATCATGGAAACATAAGAATGTGGTGAAAACATATAACATGACATATACACAAGTCGTGGCTAACTACCAAAACTATATCACATGGTGTATGACACCCCATAATGGATTAGGTTTACACTTTAATCCCATACATGATGCCTCATGAGACTAAAAATTACCCAATTAATTGTATGCCTATCTATTAATGCCCATAATTACAAGTTCATTCATATGTGTGCCACATAAATAATAAATCATAAGGAAAACATATAAGGGTTACCCATGGAAAGAAATTGGTATAATAATCTTATCATAAGGCATAGAAAAAGGGAATATCATACTAGTGTCCAAAAAATAATGGATTTAAATAATACTTGAACATTAATAAGGAAAATAGGTATAGATCATGATAAATTATGTCCAACTAAAATAAAAACATGTAAAATAAGTGGTTAATAAACTTTAGAAATGATCCACTTTAGTGTGGTTTAAGGGAAAATATTAAAGAGTCTTTAAAGAAGACAAAGGCATAATTGTTTATATAAAACCATAAATTAAATAAGATAGTTTTTCATGATAAAATTTGATATTTTAGAAAAATATTGGTGTATTAAAATAGTTTATGGAGTGAACTTGAAGATTGGTAAGAAATTGGGAAGTTCCATTTATAATCAGGCCTGCTTATCTGGAGAAATTTAGAAGGGAACATTTTTAAACATGAATTTTATCCATAAAATAAGGATGAATTGATTTGGATATATAACTTTGGAACATATAAACTTAATTTATAATAATTATATAATAATAATTAAGAAATATATTGGTGTGAAGAGAGATAAAGCATAACCCCAAGGTAATTTGGAGGTTTAGAGAGATCCCTTACCTTATGCCTGAATGTATTTTGTACTCGCACTTAATGTCATGGGTAATAAAATTAGATTAATTAATAATTTAATTCATAACCTCTAAAAAATATATTTGATTTATTATAATTTTATTAAGTTAATTTATGGCCATTTTTATGAGTTATAACGTTTAATTTCACTGTTCCAGGTGCGCTCACTTCATAGTTTTATAGTCAGCTCCCTTGTGTATAGTTATGAGAGTTCTTGTAAAATGGAAGAGAAAATACATAAGTGGAATTAAATGGTATTAATATACCTACATAATTTTAAATGGTACCATATAACACTTTTTATGATATGAGGATGATTATTTGAAAAAATGTTAATGATAAACGTTTAGTTTATTTTGGCAGTGTTTCAATCATCACAGAGTAGTCTGTTTTTTATTTAATATTATGAATACATATTAGTTCCACAATATGAAACAAGTCATAATATAAATTTTAAAATAGTTTTTAAGCGTTATAATGGTTTTATGACTAGCCTTGAAGGTGGTAATGGAAAATGAAAAATCATCGTCCACAAAGACGGTAAATCGACATATCATGGATGATATTTTTGTTTTTAAGATAAAAAGGGGAAGAGAATAGGTTTGATGATGGATATTACATTAAAAAAATAAAATTAAAGTATATATATTATACTGGAGTTATCATGAAATTTTGGATAGGGGATGTGAGGAAAATTTATATAAAACAAATAATTTAAAAGAGAAAGAAGGAGGATTTTACCTCTTGAGTATCATCTCCTTGAGAACCTTCTTAAGGCATTGGGGTTTGGTATTTTATTGATACCAGTAGGTCTTAACCATGGGGAAGGGGATTGGTAAGGTAATTTAGAATAATTTAGATAATCTAAAAATATTATAATGTGTGTGGTGAAGGGGTGGTGAGGGGTGATATTTATACGAGAAGGAGAGGGGTATTTTTGATTATTTTATTCATTTGATTGTTATTTTGGCTCAAGACTATAAATAGTGTTGATTTCCATGAATAAATAAAGTTATATATCTTGTGATTTCAATATAATGGAAACTTACATCATCTATGACTCAAAAGTTCATTTATTTACTTAAAATGTTGTATACCATAAATTACTATATTTCATTATTCACAAAAAATTCAATTATCTTAGAAAAATACAAAAAATTTACCCTAACCATTTTCAAATGTGTAGATTTTAAAAATGGAATCAATTTTATGAAAATAATTTTTTAAATATGAGAAATTTAATTTTTGATTAAAATCACCATTTATTAGAAAAACACAAAATTTAATATTATAAATGATTTTATGACACATTGAAAAATTAATAAAGGTCTCATAAAAGTATCTTATAATTATAATAAAACAAAATATTAATTTATAAATTGATTTTATGTTAATAAAGTTTCTTTTATACCATAATATTATTTATAAAATTGTTAACAAACATTTATGTTTCAAAAAAATACCAACACTTAATTTATCATTTAAAAACATTTATTTACTTATTCCATGATATAAATAATTCTTATTTTCATTTATAAGTTATCTAAATATTATTTATACTTTAATATGTGAGGTTACTATTTTAATAGCCAAATTACTATTCCTACCGGTCACATTACTATTCCAACGATCAAGTAACTATTCCAATAACCAATTTTCCAACGTTCATAAATCTTTACTACTTTTTATAAATACCTCTTATTCCATTCATTATTCAACTATAATTTCTCCCAAAGTTATATATAATTTCATATTTTAAATGAATATTTTATTATTAACATTATCTTTTTTTCCTACATCTTTTTTTGTGAGTACAATCATTCTAGTGGATCAAGCAAATCCAAAATTTCATATTCTTATTATCTTATTTCCTATTTATTTTCCCACGGCTATATTTTTCATTGTTATTTGTTTGTTTACTAAATAAAGTATCATTCTTAATTTATGAGAATAATGTTTTTATTGGGTTCTCTATTCGATATATGTTCTTTATACTACTTGACATAATTATAATAAGAGAAATTTCATTGATAAAATTCTGGGTCATTATAATGTTGCTACTAAATAAAGACTAAAAACACATTCACTAGGGCCTATCCTTCTAGAAATACATGAAACTTGATATTTGATTATACTTTTTGTGTATATGAAAACCCTTTAGTTAAAATAATAGATGTCACTTCATTGGAACTTATACATGTGAAATTAAAATCTCCAGAATAAACCTAAACTATGAATAAGAAATCCTAGAAGTCATAACCACACACAACTCAACTCACCACAATGTAAACTCTCTAGATGAAATGGGGAAGAACAATAGGATAAAAATGATCAAATAGAAAAATAAAAAGGAAAATAACAGCATAAGAGATTATGCGGTTCATAGTTGTGTCCTAATCCATGAGGGAATATTGCTTCACTTTATTTAAGGAAAAAATTAAATTAAATTGATCATTAATACATCGCAAAGTGATTTCACCCTAAATATATAGTGGTTCCCAACCAATGCTTTCAGTTACTATCACCTTACTATATTCATATATTTCTATCCTTATAATATGATCTTCGTAGAATATCCCCTATTCTATTAAAGTTTTACATCACCATAACCTTCACACCTATGCATTGTTTCTATCTTCTGTATATATCCCAAGATATATCTCCTTTAATAACATCTTATGGATATCCCTTCCAATGAACAAACCCACTACACTCTTCTGGCCATCATCGGCCTCCAGCTTCTCATAACCTAAAATCTATCAATGGATACCTCTATCAACCCTTTCCATCATCTAGAAAATAGTCCTCAATAAATAATCCTTCTATAAGTCTTAGTTCCCTTATCCATAAAATTACTCTCACATGGATTGATCCAAACACTCACCCCTTTGATAAAAATATATAAAGAGGTTATAATTTCCAATTATATGTTTCATAAATTGATATAACCAGGTATCCTTGGATAGGGCCACCAATATAGCATTTTCACAATACACTATGATAATATCTTTACTATTAGGTACCACATACAGCTCATGGACAAATTTTTATATCCAAACTACTTCTTTAGTTGTATAAGAAGTCATAATATAATGGGACTCTTTTATAGAATCAGAAACCACTTGATACTTTTAGATCTTCTAGATAAGAAATAATCCATTATGATAGAATATATATCTCAATTGTGAGCTCATATCATTTTGATATATATGAAAACTAGCATCTATATATCTTTGGATGACCATATTCTTATATCCTCAATTAACTAGGAACATATTCTTAGTATGCCTTAGATAATTTAGGATAGTCTTTATAGCCATCCAATAATGTTCTCTTAGGTATTTTTGATGTCTTCTTACTATGCTTATGGTATAGGTAACATCAAGACTAATTTATATCATAACATACATGATATATCCTATCACTCATGAGAAAGGAACCCTTCATATCATTTTCTATCATATTTCATCTGGGGACACATTTTTTGGAGAGACTTATGGATTGTGACATTCACATCTTGTATTTCTCCATACCAAATCTTCTTAACACCTTGTAAATGTATTTATGCTACCTTATTCCCAGAATCCTCTTGGTTTTTCCCTGAGTGATATTTATACCAAGAATATAGGATGATTTAAATAATTATTTTATGAAGATAAAGTTGTTTAACAATGTCTTAACTGAAGTCAGTAGTGGTATCACTACGGGAAAAATGGGTATTTGCGACGAGATTTATTCCCGTCGCAAATAGCCCTGTTAAAAACTTATTTGCGACGGAGGTATTTGCCCGTCGCAAATAAGTAGCCTTTTGCGACGGGATAGCTTTCCCCGTCGCAAAAGGACTGGCGCGCTTTGCGCGCCAAATTGCGGGAAACATATTTGCGACGGGGGAATATTCTCGTCGCAAATAACCGGCGGCGGTAAAAGGTATTTGCGACGAGAATATTCCCCCGTCGCAAATAGTATGTCGGCAGGTGGTTATTTGCGACGGGACCCGTCGCAAATAACTATTTAACCGTTGACCGTAATAAATGATGGCTAAGGTATTTGCGACGGTACCCGTCGCAAATAATAGTATTTGCGACGGGTATCCCGTCGCAAATGGACCCGTCACAAATAATCTAACCTATAAATAGCCCCATCCGTTTTTTTCAAATAATTATCAAACTCCATCTTCTTCTTCTCTCAAAATTTTATTTCTAAAGTTCAGTTTTTCTCAAGTTTAATTTTTTTCTCCGGAGTTGATATTGAAGGTTTGAAGAACGATCAGAGATCAACCTCAGATCAATTTTTAAGGTATTTATATTCATTTTAATTTAATATTTATTTTTAATTTTTTATTAGTTTCAATTATTTTTAGTTAGTTGTAATTTAATTATGTTTACATTGTTTTATTACTTAATAAATTTAAATTATTAGTATTGTTCATAATTAATGGTAATTAGGAATAATTAGTAATTTTTTTAATAATTAAGAATAAATATTAATAATTAGTAACAAATACCAATAATTAGGAATAATAACATTATTACATTATTAATATATTTTATTATTAATATTAAAATAATATAATTTTTTATATATATACAATTTTCTTTTCATCTGTGTGTTTGCTGTCTCCACATGTATTATTTGTATGTGGAGATAGAAAACACACAGATGAAAGGAGAATTGTATATAAATTAGAAAATTATATTATTTTATTATTAATAATAAAATATTCTAATAATGTTATTATTCCTAATTATTGGTAATTCTTCCTAATTATTGGTAATTATTCATTTAATTACTAATAATTAGGAACAATTACCAATAATTATCAATAATTAGGAATAATTATTAATAATTAGTAATAATTACCAATAATTAGTAATAATTACCAATAATTAGTAATAATTACCAATAATTAGTAATACTTACTAATAATTAGTAATACTTACCAATAATTAGTAATAATTACCAATAATTAGTAATAATTATTAACAATTATCAATAATTAGTAATAATTCGTAATAATTATTAATAATTACCACTAATTAATAATAATTAGGAATAATTACCAATAATTACCAATAATTAGGAATAATTAGTAATAATTAGTAATAATTAGTAATAATTAGTAATAATTAGTAATAATTAGTAATAATTAGTAATAATTAACAATAATTAGTAATAATTACCAATAATTAGTAATAATTACCAATAATTATCAATAATTACCAATAATTACCAATAATTACCGGTAAATAGTAATAATTAGTAATAATTAGAAATAATTACCAATAATTAGTAATAATTACCAATAATTAGTAATAATTAGTAATAATTAATAATAATTACCAATAATTAGTAATAATTACCAATAATTAGTAATAATTACCAATAATTACCAATAATTAGTATTAATTACCAATAATTAGTAATAATTACCAATAATTACCAATAACTAGTAATAATTAGTAATAATTAGTAATAATTACCAATAATTAGTAATAATTAGTAATAATTAGTAATAATTAGTAATAATTAGTAATAATTACCAATAATTTGTAATAATTACCAATAATTACCAATAATTAGTAATAATTACCAATAATTACCAATAATTAGTAATAATTAATAATAATTACCAATAATTAGTAATAATTAGTAATAATTAGGAATAATTAGGAATAATTACCCATAATTACCAATAATTACCAATAATTAGGAATAATTACCAATAATTAGTAATAATTAGTAATAATTAGGAATAATTACCAATAATTAGTAATAATTAGTAATAATTAGTAATAATTAGTAATAAATACCAATAATTAGTAATAATTAGTAATAATTACCAATAATTAGCAATACTTAACAATAATTAGTAATAATTACCAATAATTAGGAATAATTACCAATAATTACCAATAATTACCAATAATTACCGGTAAATAGTAATAATTAGTAATAATTAGAAATAATTACCAATAATTGGTAATAATTAGTAATAATTACCAATAATTAGTATTAATTAGTAATAATTAGTAATAATTACCAATAATTAGTAATAATTAGTAATAATTACCAATAATTAGTAATAATTAGTAATAATTAATAATAATTACCAATAATTAGTAATAATTACCAATAATTAGTAATAATTACCAATAATTACCAATAATTAGTAACAATTACCAATAATTACCAATAATTAGTAATAATTAGTAATAATTAGTAATAATTACCAATAATTAGTAATAATTAGTAATAATTAGTAATAATTACCAATAATTAGTAATAATTAGTAATAATTAGTAATAATTAGTAATAATTAGTAATAATTAGTAATAATTACCAATAAATAGTAATAATTACCAATAATTAGTAATAATTAGTAATAATTAATAATAATTACCAATAATTAGTAATAATTACCAATAATTAGTAATTATTAGTAATAATTAGTAATAATTACCAATAATTAGTAATAATTAGTAATAATTAGTAATAATTAGTAATAATTACCAATAATTAGTAATAATTACCAATAATTAGTAATAATTACCTATAATTAGTAATAATTACCAATAATTAGTAATAATTACCAATAATTAGTAATAATTACCAATAATTACCAATAATTACTAATAATTACCAATAATTAGTAATAATTACCAATAATTAGTATTAATCAGTAATAATTACCAATAATTGGTAATAATTAGTAATTATTACCAATAATTAGTAATAATTAATAATAATTAGTAATAATTACCAATAATTAGTAATAATTACCAATAATTAGTAATAATTAGTAATAATTATTAATAATTAGTAATAGTTAGTAATAATTCGTAATAATTAGTAATAATTAGTACTAATTAGTAATAATTAACAATAATTAGGAATAATTACCAATAATATTAGTACTATGAAAATAATAAAAAATTTATATAATATTAAAATTATCAATATTTGTAACATGTTTTGCTTTATTCTCAACATATTTAATTCTTAAAGGGTCAATTTTTAGGTCTATCTCAATAAAAAGTTTGCGTTAGTCGTGTATGATCTAAACTCTATAATTATCCTAGCTTGAGTGTTTTTTATAACAAATTATTCAAAACCAGTAATTCTTTTATATTTTATAGAGAAATATGGAACAACGAGGTCATCAACAATCATTATTAGGTGACCGCATATGGATAAATCAACGTAGAAATCCAAACGGTTCTGGTTTAAATCCAGTATATGTAGAGGGTGTGGAGACTTTTTTATCATTTGCGGCATCAAATCCAGAATTTGTTTCAGAAGGCAAAATAAAATGACCTTGCAGAAAATGTGCATTGAGAACGTTTGACACGTTTGACAAAGTGGGAGAACATCTCTTGTGTTTTGGTTTTCAACCAGATTATGTTTTTGGGTATCAAAACGGTGAACGCAGTTCTAGAGCAGGTGATACCAACTTGATTCTGGATCCATCCCAGTTTCAAGATTCAGTACATGATGTTGCAGGTTCATCTGTTCAACATACAGAAACTCCGGCTGATATAACTTCAAATCCTGAGTTGGCACCGTCTGAATTTTATGAGTTGTTGAAGTCTGCTGAGGATGCATTATATCCTGGCTGCAAGATGAGAAAATTAGAAGTAGTTGCAAAATTTATGGCTATCAAATAAGATAACGGAATGTCAAACACCTGTTTTGACCAGATATTTTATTTTCTTAAAACACTGTTACCCGAAGGAAATGTTTTACCTGCAAATTACTATGAGAGTAAGAGGCTAGTTCGAAATTTGGGACTTACTTGTCAGAAGATTAATGCATGTTCAAATGACTGCATTTTATATTATGGGGAAAATGAGTCGTTGGATAGTTGTCCCACATGTGGGCAACTGAGATATAAAGAAGGACAACACGAGAAGTCTGGTTTGATTCCTGTAAAATAGTTGAGATATTTTCCGCTTACATCAAGACTTCAGCGTTTATTCATGTCTAAGAATACAACGACAATGATGTCATGGAATAAATAGAATATTTCAACTGATAAAAGCTTGAATCATCCAGCCGATGGTGATTCATGGAAACCTTTTGATAGAGTGAATCCATCCTTTGCTTTATAAGCTAGAAATGTTCGACTGGGCCTTTCCACTGATGGTTTCTGTCTGTTTGGATCTTATGGTAGTCAATATTCATGTTGGCCTATTTTTTTAACTCCGTACAATTTACCTCCATGGATGTTTATGAAGGAGACATATATCTTTTTGACTTTACTAATTCAGGACATCCGAAGAAAAATATTTATGTTTATTTGAAACCATTGATTGATGAATTAAACTTATTGTGGAGTACTGGTGTCAGTACATATGATGTTGCAACGAAACAAAATTTCATACTGAGAGCAGCATTGATGTGGACAATAAGTGACTTCCCGGCTTATGGGATGTTATCTGGCTGGAGTACACATGGTCAGAAATCATGTCCTTACTGTATGGGAGAGAACAAAGCATTTATGCTCATTCATGGAAAGAAACCTTGTTATTTTGACTGTCATGGCAGATTTCTTCCAGATGATCATCCTTTTCGCAGAAACAGATCTCATTTCAGAAAAGGAACAGTTGAAAGGGATAGACCTCCAAAAATGCTATCAGGTTCGGAGTTAAAATCAGTTGTATTTTCATTACCTCCCATCACTTTTGGTCCCACAATAAACCAACAGAAAATTTCTGGTTTTGGGAAAGAACACAATTGGATTAAACGTAACATATTTTGGGATTTGCCATATTGGTCTGATTTGTTGGTCCGACACATGTTATATGTCATGCATATTGAGAAGAACTATTTTGATAATTTGTTTCATAAAGTTTTGGATACGCTAGGAAAGAGAAATGACAATGTAAATGCACGTTTAGATCTTGCCCAAATTTGCAGGCATCCAGAATTGGAACTGTTTGAGAATGTCAGAACATAAAGGTTACTGAAACCAAAATCAGCTTATACACTTTCTAAAGAAAACCGTTTATTATTTTGTCAGTGGATTGCAGATTTGAGACTTCCAGATGGCTGTGCTTCCAATTTGGGTATATGTGTAAAGAATGGTCATATTACTAGATTAAAAAGTCATGATTGTCATGTTATAATGGAAAGACTTCTACCCATTGGATTAAGAGGTCTGTTGAATTCTGTGATTTGGGATTCCATAACAGACATGTCTCATTTTTTTTCGGGAATTTTTTGCGGCTACAGCAGATTATGATGCTCTAGGAAAACTTGAAAAAGATGTTGTTGTAATTATATGTAAACTGGAAAAAATATTTCCTCCGTCTTTCTTCAACTCAATGGAACATTTGATGTTACATTTTCCATATGAAGCCAAATGTGGAGGTCCAGTACAGTTTCAATGGATGTACCCATTTGAAAGATGCATGCAAAAATTGAAAAGAAAAGTACGTAACAAAGAATCTGTTGAAGGATCTATCACAGAAGCTTATTTGCAAGAGGAAATATCTTTTTTCTGCTCCCATTATTTTGAATCTGAGTATCCTTCAAAACACAACCGAATGGGACGGAACGAGAGGAATATTGATGAAATCGACAATCAATTATCTGTTTTCAACCAGTCAGAGCTTGGTTTTGGTGGAGTTTATGAACGTTGGCTTTTAGATGATGAACATCATAGAGCTCATACGTATGTTCTACTCAACTGTGAAGAGATGACATCAGTTGTACTGTAAGTGTTTATATCACTTATTCTATCATTTATGTTACAGTAAATAACTTTAGTTTTTATAGGTTGTATGATAATCATATCAAGAAAAAAATTCCACAAATTACAGTAGCTGCTCTTGAAGAACGTCGACTGAAAAATTTCTCTCAGTGGTTTCAAAAACTGGTAACATAAATTATTTATCTTTTAGCAACTCGTTCAATGTATAGTTTACTATATTGATAATTATTTCACAAATTTTCAGGTGTCTCGACATGCTGATAAAATTGACAAACAGCTGTGTGTATTGAGTAACCCACCTTCCAAACATGTTAAAACTTATAATGCATATGTGGTGAATGGATTTCGATTCCACAGACATGCATATGGGGAATTGAAAAAAACAATGAACAGTGGAGTTATCTTGAGAGGATCTCATCATCGAGAAAATGAAGTTGACTTTTATGGCATACATGATGAAATCATTGAACTCTGTTATCTTGGACAACATTACATAACCATGTTCAATTGTCGGTGGTTGGATATAGAGAGAGGCGTGCATGTTCATCCGACTCATGGAATCATCGATATTAAATGTAAAAGTGTTCTCGCAGTAAATGAACCATTCTTATTGGCTCAACAGGCATATCAAGTTTATTACGCAAAGTACTGTGCTACATCAAGAGACTTGACTGATTGGTGGAGTGTAATAAAAATCAAAATTCGAGACAATCAGTTTAGTCAAAGTGAATGTGATTTCACTGATGTGCAAAGAATTGATGTTTTTCAAGAGAGTACTCAAAATCAATCTTTTTTACAAAGAGACATGAGTATCGATGATGACACCGCACATTTAAGAGTCGGTGATGAAGATGATGTTAATGATGTCACATATGAATTTGAAATGGTAAGAGATGAAGAAACTGTAACTTGAATGGATATCGATGATGTTGAGGAGGAATATGAAGATGACATTGACATATATGAAGATGATGATGAAGATGAACACTGATAGAATTCCATGGTATTTATATACAATCATAATATGTATATATGTATATATAATAGTAATTATCAATTATTTGCTAACAAAATTAACATTTTCTGTTTCAGATGGACGACGCCTCATTTCGTGAGTTGGAGGATGCTGACCTGACTTTCGATGCGGATGAGTTGCTGACAGATGACCCTCAGCCTGCAGGCGCTCCAGGGAGTACACGGAGGGGGCGCGGTCTTGCACAATTGATGATTCCTGACCCCATCCCCGAGCGACGTCCACGTCTTGGGTTTGATCCACGCACACGGAGGTGTGATAACCTGTGTGATAACCTGTGGATTTGACTAAGATTTCATTAATCTATTCACATAATAAATGTTTATTATTTTTACAGTTTTCTGCATATAGCAGTCGAACAGGGCAGCGCTATTTTGCGCAACTATTTCTCTCAGCCGTGGACCACATGGGAGTAGATTTCCATTGATGTGCAGCAGGCCATGTTCGGCCATTGGTTGGTACGTACGTAAATAAATAATTTTTATTTTGAAAATTATTTCATTTCTTACTTGATATTTTGATTTATTTGTAGGGTTTATGGTATCCGATCGAGGATACCATGCGTGACACCATCCACGAGGCATGGGAGGTGGCCATGCGTGATCGCCTTCGTCAGTTTTTTCACAATTTAAGAAAAGCTGTGATGAAGAAAGCAGGAGTGTTAGATTTTGACGAGTCATGTAGAGCACACCGACCAGAGTACATTTCATCCCATGTATGGGATGGATTATGTGCGCACTGGTTGAGTGGTGCCTTTCAGAGGAGATCATCGGTGGGGAGTCAGAATCGGGGGAGACAGGAGGTGACTCATCGAGCTGAGAGTCGTTCTTTCAGTACTCATAGACAGCATCTGGTACGTACATTATTTATAAATATTTTATATAACTATAAATATTAACAGTTTATTTTTTATTCTTATAAGCTGTCGAGCACCCCAATATTACGGAGTACGACGTATATCGGAGGATATATAGTGATCCTGCTACTGGGGAGCTCAGAGGTGATCGTCAGCATCACATCGTGGTCAGTATTATTTGTTTTCAAGTTTAAAAATTAACTACATATAATATATTCAAAATTTTAATTTTAAATTGCAACTACATGAGTCATATGAGGCCGCAGCATCACAGGCCCGGCCTGAGAGTCAGGCCGAGTCATCAGATCAGACCACTGGCCGTCAATTTGATGAGGTGGCATGGATGCAGGCTACCCAGTATGCCTTCGATAAGGGACGGGTAGTTGGTATCGGCTCTCGACTAACTCCCGGAGATTATTATGGCAGTGCTGCGATGTCGGCGTCCAGCTCGAGAGGAGCTCGTGCATCTTCTTCTGCTACACAGTATGAGGATCAGTTGCGATCTCAGACTGAACTGATAGAGAGTCTCCGACAGGAGGAGGAGCAGATGCGTCAGCAGCATGAGGAGGAGCGTCGACGCCAGCAACAACTGTACGAGGAGTAGACGAGTCGGTGGCAGCAGCAGCATCAGGAGCAGATGAAGTACATGCGCCGACTCACTCATTCTTTAGGGATGAAGTTTCCTCCACCATCATCTGTAGATCCCCCCTCCCCCTCCTTCAGATTAGAGTTTGTATTTATGTTATAAAATTTGTGAAATCAAAATATGATTTTTTTTCTATTCGTAGTTTCTGTCTCATTATAAAATATTAATAATATTATATTTTTAAATAACAATATTAATATGAATAATAATATTATTTATATTTTATAATATTAAATTATATATATATATTAAAACTTTATAATATTATAATTTAATTATATTTTTTTGTAATACTTGAATTATTCTAATATTTGAATGTAAAATAATTCTATTATTTTTATATAAATTAAAATAACTTATTAATATTTTTTTTATTTATGTATTATAATTCTAATATTATTATATTAATTAAATCATTTATTAATATTCTATTATTTTTTATTTTTGAATTATAATTCTATTATTATTATATTAATTAAAATAATTTATTATTTTTATTTGTGAATTATAATTCTATTATTATATTAATTAAAATCATTTATTAATATTTTATTATTTTTTATTTTTGAATTATAATTGGATTATTATTATATTAATTAAAATAATTTATTAATAATTTATTTTTTTATAGTATTTGCGACGGGATACTATTCCCTTCGCAAATAGTATTATTATTTTTTTATTTTTTTTAAAATAGTTTTTGCGACGGGTCCCGTCACAACAACTATTTGCGGCGGGCCCGTCGCAACAGGTATTTGCGACGGGGCCCATCGCAAATAGTTTTTTACAAATATACGGAGTACTAGTTGCAACGGGGATTCTCCCCATCACGGAAAAAGGCTTTAGCGATGGGCCCGTCGCAAAAAATTGTTGTTGCGACACCGTTTTCAGCAACGGGTCATTTGCGACGGGCCCCCGTCGCAAAAAGCCATTTACGACAGGATCCCGTCGCAAATGACCCGTTGCAAATACCTGTTTTTCTAGTAGTGTATCTTGTTTCCCATTAGTAATATATTATCATTATATATTATTAGGAAAATTATTTTAATCCCACAAAACCCCTTGTGGAGACAGAGATCCAAATCATTATTTATATATCCAAATTATATTATGGCTTCATCAAAGTTAATGTTCCATGATCTGGATTCTTGTTCAATGCATAAATATATCTCTAAAACGTTCATACCTTATTGGCATCCTTTGGTGTCACAAACCCTTTTGGTTATGTTATATATATATATCTTCTATAAGGTTCTTTTTAAGGAAAGATATTTTTAAATCCTTTTTCCAAATAATATAATCATGTTATATTACTATGAAAAGTTGAATTATAATGGATTTTAGTATAGAAACTTATGAAAAGGTTTTTTCATAGTACATTTCTTGATATTACTTAAACCCCTTAGTAACCATCCTTTCATTATATTTACTAAGTTTACCTTCTATACCCAGTTTGTTTTTAAATACCCATTTTCACCCAACATGATTTACATCTACTAGAGGACATACCAGAACCAATACTTAGTTTTGGTACATGGAATCCATCTCATAATTCATGGCTTCTTTCCATCTTGCAACATCTGATCTTCTTACTAATTCCATGTAGGATATAGGTTCATCATTATCAACTAATAATGAGTCAGCATCCTTGGTGACTAGAAAATAACATCTCCCTGGTTAACTAACCTCTCTGGTGCTCTTAAGTAGTACTCATGTATCTATAATAACCTCTTCCATAAGGACTTGTGGAATTTTTCTCTTATTTCAACTCCTATGTATCTTGATCATCAAATTTATTAAAAATTATATTTCTCCAATAATCTATTTTAGAGATTTTCTCCATATCTAGAAATATGGATTATCTTGACATTATTACCTTCTCGTACTAGGGTTCATATAAATAATATCTCCTTATTTACTTGGAATATCCTATAAAGAGAAACTTTGTTCCTCGAGGTGATACTTGTTTTCCAGAGACATCCTTAACAAATTCTTCATATCCCCATACATGTGTATATGAAAAAAATGATTTATTCCCATACATTAACTTGTATTAAATTCAATTTTCTTATTTAGTTGGCACTTATTTTAGTATGTGTGTTGTTACATGTAATGTATATCCATAAGAGGATAATATAATATTTTATTGAATTATTATAAACCTCGCCATGTACAATAATTTTCAGTTCCTTCTTTCACTAAAAATGTTCTATTACATTTTATAAGATGGATAGAATTGAGATAAAATACCAAAATCCATTATATTATTGAAGAAATATTGGTTAAGATACTCTATAACTTGATTTGATCAAAGTTTTTTTATCTTCTTACCAATCTGTTTCTCTATTTTATTCTTGGTCTGCATTAATTTATCAAAGGATTCAAACTTATACCTCATCAAGTAGTCATATCCAAATCTACTCAAGTTATAAGTAAATCTATAAAGTAAGAGTATCTACCTCTAACATCAATAATAAAATTTCTACACACAACTGTGTGAACTAATTCAATAAGGTCTATGGTCCTCTCACCCTTTTTACTAAATGGTGTTATATTAATCTTTCCTATATATAGATGTGAAACATGCAAAGTGGTTTTAGTTCAAAAGAATCTAAATTCCCATCCCAATGTAGCATTGTTATGCACTTATCATTTACATGACCAAGTTAGTGATGCCACAATTGGGTGTGATATAAGTCATATGAACTCAATTCATTATTGACTAACAACACTTGGTTTTTGGATTCTAGTACTTAAATATAGTTATTAAGACATGCCATACCATATTTTTTTTTATTTTTATGAAAGTAATGACTTTTATTTCCAAACATGAATATAAACCCATCCATTTATAAACTATCCATAGATATAATGTTCTTGGTAACATTAAACACACAATAAAAATTATGTAAAACAAGAATCAATCCTATCAATAATGTAAGGTGGTAGTCTCCTACTAACATGGTATCCTGTCTCACTCCATTGGCTGCTTGAAGATCTACCTCACCTCTTACAACCTTTCTAAACATTTTGGTTTCTATATTTGGATAAAAATTTTAGTATCCAAAGTTTTATCTAATACCCAATTGATAGAAATTTAAATGTTACATTTGATAAAAAACACACATGATGCTCTTCCATGATTCTTTACTAAGGTGTTATTATTCATCCAATGGCCCTTATCAACACATGAAAAACATTCTATATCTTGTTTTATATATTTTCTATGAATATTCTCCCTCCTATTTTGGTAGTGAATATAAGCCTTAGACTTGAAATTAGTTATCAGAACCCTATACTTTTCCTTCCTCTTATTCACCATAAGTACTATAGGTTTTTTATGCATCATTTCCTAATCCACTTAGAGAATCATAGTAATGCATTTTAATAATGAATTATAAATTTTTTTCATATTAAAATCGAAAAAAAACTATATAAGCTCTGAGGTAGTGGATTAAGTATTAGATTAATGTTCAATTCATTAGGTAGCTTAAAATCTATAATCTCAAGTATCTCAATATAGCCAATAATCTTGAC